>OY728121.1:1048112197-1053112197 GCA_963277665.1 Viscum album | reverse complement strand
GAATTTTTTTCCATTTTAGATAAAATTAAAATGAAATCTTCTTGAAGTTTTCTTACTGCATCATAGTCTATTTTGGACGCAAAAATCTCTTGAAAAAATATGATATGTCTGTTATCCCATCCCAAATCATAGGATTTGTAAAACCTCTTTATCTAATCAGCATAAGTCTTTCTATTAAAATATGATAGCCATGACTTTTCAATATGATAATATGACCATTTCTGACACATCTACCCAGATTGGAAGGATAGCCATCTGGAAGTCTCAAATCAGCAATCCACTAACAAAATAATAAGCGACTCTCCTTGGACAGTGTATAAGATTCTTTTGTATTCATTAACTTCTGTGATCTAACATTTTCAAATAGTTCAAGTTCTGGTCGCTTGCAAATTTGGGCAAAATCTAATCGTGCATTTACATTATCTTTGGTCTTACCAGGTGTACTAAAAAATATATGAAATAAATTATCAAAATATTTCTTCTCAATATGAATCAAATTCAACATGTGACAGACCAACAAATCAGACCAATATGGAAAATCCCAAAAAATGCTATGTTTTATCCAATTATGCTCTTTTCCAAACCCATCAATTTTCCGTTGGTTTATTGTTGGTCCAAATGTGATGGGAGGTATTGAAGAGACAATTGATTTTAACTCTGTACCTGAGATCATTATTTGAGGCCCATCTTTTTCAACTGTTCCTTTTATGAAATGATATTTTTTTTCTTCGAAAATGATTATTGGTTGGAAGAAATCTGCGATGACAGTCGAAAAACAAGTTTTTTCCCATTGAAGCGCATAAACACTTTTCTGTCTCTTATACAGTATGAATATGATTTTGGAACATGTGTACTTAATCGAGATAACATGTCATATGCTGGGAAGTCACTAATTGTCAACATCAATGCAGCTTTCAGTAGGAAGTTTTCTTTCACAGGAACATCATATGTTCTGACACCATTAATCCATAGTGAATTTAACTCATCAATCTATGGTTTCAAATAAACATCAATATTCTTTTTGGGATGAACTGGAATTAATAAGGTCAAAAATATATATGGCTTCTTCATCAACATCCATGGAGGTAAATTATACAGAGTTATAAAAATAGTCCAACATGAATACTGACTACCGTAAGAACTAAACGGACAGAAACCATTAGTAGAAAGACCCAATCGCACGTTTCGGGATGCTAAAGAAAAAGATGGATGTAGTTGGTCAAACTGTTTCCATGAATCACCATTAGAGGGATGATTTAAAGTTTTACTAGTTTAAATGTTGGTTTTGTGCCATGACATCAATGATTCTATGTTTTGAGACATAAATAAATGTTTCAATCTGGGTGTGAGTGGGAAATATCTCAATTTTTTTACAATAATAAATCCAGACCTCCCTGGTTTAGCTTTTTTATACCTTGATTTTCTATATTTAGGACAACTATCCAACGACTCATTTTTACCATAATATAAGATAAAATAATTTGATCATGCATTAATCTTCTAATAACCAAGACCCAGATTATGAACCAGTCTCTTACTCTCATATAAATTTAGAGGCAGCATATTTTCTTCAGGTAGTAGTGTTTTTAACAAAGAAAATATCTTATCAAAACAACTATTTGACATTCCATCATCTGATTTAATAGCCATAAATTTAGAAATTACTTTAAACTTGCTTATCTTATAACCAGGATATAAGAAATCCTCATCAGATCTAAACAACTTATATAAATGAGATGGTTCGAACTTTGGAGTTAAATCAATATCATCCTAAGTTTCAGTTTGTTGAAAAGAAGGACCTACCACATCATTACTAAATTTTTAAACCATGTTGCATCGGGAACCAAAATTATTAGTATCTTCTCTAAAACTGCGTTCACCATGTTGATACCAAAAAACATGATCTGGTTGAAAAACAAAATGCAATAAATGATCACCAACATTTTCAAATGTGTCATACATCCACAGATCATTTTTTTTACGAGGACAATTAATTGTCTCTTCTGAAACAAATTTTGTTGTGATGATGCAAATTATAAGAAAGCTTGAACACCCTCAATATATACGACATTTAAACTAGAACCGTTTGGATTCATGTGCTGATTTATCCAAGCATGATAATATAATAATGACTATTATCGACTTCCTTGTTTCATATTTTTCAAAAAAATATAAAACAATTAGTTATTTTTTATTATTAGATATAAGATAAACACTATCCAAAAAAGGGAAGACAATTAAATTATCTTTTCTAGCAATTTATAATAATTTCTATTATTTTATAGTTATTTGTACTATTTTCCAAGCTTTTATACTAATTTACACTCATTTATAAAAAATTATACTAATTACCACTAATTATTATTAATTACAGGTATTTTGTACCAATTATTGTTAATTACCCGCAGCACAATTTCCAACATATTGGAAGTAACTCTTTTTCCCGATGACTCATCTCCTTGCAACTTTCTACGACTAAAATCACTTTGAAAAGTCTACTCCGACATATGAATATCCATTTTCTTATGCACGATGATGGAGAGCAGGGAGGCCTCACCATGATTCTCTCCATTCTTGTGCATGCAAAAATTGTCATCTTTACATCGAAGCATACTTTTCATAGTGATTTCAGTCGGATAAGTTCCAAGGAGATGATTCATCAGGCAAAAGGGGCTGTTATCAGCGCTTTTCTAAGGAGCGGACATGTCGATCAAAAGGAATGTCGTCTATCCACTAGGGTGGGTGGGTGGGGGGCTGTTGAAGGGGGGGTTCAAGCGCTGTTGAAGCCCCTCCCTGATTTGCAGATTTTTTTAAATATTTTTTAACTTTTATCGGTGCTTTTTTTTTGCACTGATAAAAGGGGCTGTTATCAGCGCTTTTCTAAGCATTGAAAAAATGGACCCCCCCCCCTTTATCTTTGCTGAGATTAACACTTTTTTCACACTGATAAAGTCCTTTTTTAGCATTGATAAAATCCTATTTTGTGGTAGTGTAATGAGTCCAATGGGATTAAGTGGCCTAATGGGCCTAATGGGTCTAATGAGCTTAAGTGACCTAATGGGCCTAATGGGCTTAATGGGCCTAAGTGGCTGAATCGGCCTAATGTGCCAATTGGGCTTAAGTGGCTTAATGGCTCTAATGGGCCTAATGGGCTTAATGGGTCTAACGGGCCCACTGGGCCAAAGAGAGAGAATGGGCCTAAGAGGCCTAAGTGGCCTAATGGGCCTAAGTGTCCTAATGGGCCCATTAAGTCCAATTCAGCCTAATGGGACTAATGGGCTTAATGGGTCGAATGAACCTGTTGGACCTAAGTGGCCTTATGGGCCTAATGAGCCTAATGAGCTTAATGGGATGATTGGGACTAAGTGGACTAATGGTCATAAGTGGCCTAATGGGTCCATTATGGTCAATTCGACCTAATGGGCTAAGTGACCAAATTGGCCTAATGAACCTAATGGTCCTAATGGGCCTAATGGGTCTAAGGGGCCTAATGAGCCTAAGTGGACGAATGGGCCTAAGTGTCCTAAGTGTCCTAATGGGCCTAAGTGTCCTAATGGGCCTAAGTGACCTAATGGGCCTAAGGGGTCTAATGGGCCTAATGGGTCTAAGGGGCCTAATGAGCCTAAGTGGCCTAATGGACCTAAGTAGCCTAAGTGACCTAATTGGCCTATTGGGTCTATTGGGCCTATTGGGCCTAAGTGACCTAATAGGCCAAATAGGCCTAATGGCCTAATTGGTCTAATGGGCCTAAGGGGCCCAATGGGTCTAATGAGTCTCATGGGTCTAAGGGTCCTAATGGGCCAAAGTGGCCTAATGGGTCTAAGTGGCCTAAGTGACCAAATATGCCTAATGGGCCTATTGGTCCTATAGGGCCTAAGTAGCCTAATGGGCCTAATGAGCCCATTATGGCCAATTCGTCCTAATGGTCCGAATGGTCTAATTGGTCTAATGGGCCTAGGGGACCAATGGGACTAATCAGACTAAGAGGGAAAATGGTTCTAAGTGGCCTAATGGGCCTAAGTGGCCTAATGGGCATATTGGGCTTATTGGGCCTAAGTGGTCGAATGGGGCCAATGGGCCTGATGGGCCTAATGGGACCATTATGGATAATTCAGCCTAATCGGCCTAGGTGGCTTAATGGGTTGAAGTGTCCCAAGTTAGCTGATGGGACTAATGGTTCCAATGGGTTTAAGTTGTATAAGTTGCCTAATGGGACTAATGGTTCCAATGGGTCTAAGTGGCTTAATGGACCTAAGTGGCCTAAGTTTCCTGATGGGCCTAATGGGTCCAATGGGCCTAATGTGTCCAATGGGTATAAGTGGCCTAATGGGCCAAGGTGGCCTAATTTACCTAATGGGTCTAGTGGGTCCAATGGGTCTAGGTGCTCAAATTGGCCTAAGTGGCCTAACTTGCCTAATGAGTCTAATGGGTCTAATAGGTCGAATGGGCCTAAGTGGCCTAATGGGCCTAAGTGGCCTAAGTTGCCTAATGGACTGAATGGGTCTAATAGGCCTAAGTGGCCTAATGGGCCTAAGTGGCCTAAGTTTCCTAATGGTCCCCATGGGCCCAATGGGCACAATGTGTCCAATGGACCTAAGTTGACAAAGTTACCTAATGGGCCAAATAGGATGAATGGGCCTAATGGACCAAATAGGTCCAATGGACCTAAGTGGCCTAAGTTTCCTAATGGGCCGAAGTGGCCTAATGGGATTAAGGGGCCTAAGTGTCATAATGGGTCTAATGGGACTAAGTGTCCTGTTGCCTAATGGGCCAAATTAGACTAATGGGCCTCAGTGGCATAATTTGACTAATGAGCCTAATAGGCCTAATGGGTCTAATGTACCTAATAGGTCTAATAGGTCTAAGTGGCCTAATGTGCCTCACTAGCCTAAGTTGCCTAATGGTAATAACGAGCCTAATTGGCCTAAGTTGCCTAATGGACCTAATAGGCCTAATGGGACTAATGCGTCTAATGGGCTTAAGTGGACTAATCGGCCTAACAGTCTAATGGACCTAATGGGTTGAATGGGCCTAAGTGGCCTATTGGGTCGAATGGGTTGAATGGGACTAAGTGGCCTAATTTCCCTAATGGGCCCAATGGAATGAATGGGCCAAATGGGCTGAATGCACTTAATGGGCCTAATGAATCCAATGGGACTAAGTGTCCTAAGTTGCCTTATGGGTTGAAGTGGCCTAATGGGACTCATGTTCCTAAGTGGACTAATGGGCCTAATGGGCCGTAGTGGCCTATTTGGCCTCATGGGCCTAAGTGGCCTAATGGGACCAATTGGCCCAATGGTCCTAATGGACCTAAGTGGTCTAATGGGCCTAATGGGATAATGGGACTAATGGGCTTAAGTGGCTTAAGTGGCCTAATTGGACTAATGGTCATAAGTATCCCAATGGGCCTAATGGGCCTAAGTGGCCTAATGGGACTAATTGGATAATGGGACTAATGGGCCTAAGTTTAGTGATTTATGAAACTTGGTTGACAAAAAATCCAAAGGGGGAATTGTTAGGACCAAGCTAATGAGGAAGGTGTTTGTTTTCATATGGTGTATTTTGTTGTCAAGGAAAGATTTTAGAGAAATAAAATCACCTAAATTTTTATTTGGTGGAACTCATACTAGACCTTGTTTTCAAAAGAATCAGACTCATGCTGTCCATCATAACGAGGCAAAGTTGTTTGAAATAAAAGGAACTGATCAGACTTGTCTTGGGTCTGATATGTGAAAATATCATAATGAGGAATTGATCATTTTACGGAAATAGAGAATTGGTCACATGGAGAATGTATCTTGCTAGAAGTAAATGGTCATCAGATTCACACTGCATATGGTATGAAAGAAGTGCTTTTTTTGATGAATTATCAGAGTCTGCTGACTACGATAAAATTAAATGTGACTATGCTTTGCTGATTCGTATTTCATAAATCATAATTTTATTAGAGAACTTATGATGCAAGCATGCTGTAAGAAATGGAAAAATAGGTAATCCAAATCATATCCAGATTTATCGTATCTTGGCGGAAGAGAAGAAAGATATGATGCCAATCGAAAAGGAATTGTACCCAGTGCAATCAGATTTGGGCTAAGAAGGAAAGATAGAAGAAAGTGAGGATTGTAATTAGAATGATCGTACCAAAAATAATCATTATCTGGTACTGTAGCATCCTATTATCCATATTATTCATAAGAAAACTTTCGTACCCAGGATGATCATACTCAGGCTTAGAAAGAAAAATATCATACCCAATATGATCATATTCGGGCCAACCGTTCTCAGAAAGATCATACTCTGGACAATCATATTCAGAGAAGGAATTACTTGAGTCTGATGATTGAAAAGAGAAGGAAATAATGAGATCAATAATGTAGTAAAACATTTCGAAATGGTCGAATTACTTTGTAGGTTTCAATTGGGTCAATGGTTATTGTATCATAGTAGAATTGTTTTATATTTTCAAGTGGGTCAAGAGAAGAAGTGAATAAGTAAAAGTGGTTTGAAAGCAAAGTTTGATGGATGTAAAATTGAGGGGGAGATCGACATTCAAAAGAATTATCATATTCATAATTTATAAGGAGAAGTGAATGTTTTAGAAGAATCAAGAATCTTATAGAAGAGTTGATGGAGTGAAAATACACCCCAGATGATCATCTTACTCAGTGTTTATCATACTCAGCTGATTATTGTATCTGTCTTTTCAATCATATTCAGCTGATCATCGTATTGGGCTGGATTAATCAGATCATGATTTTCATACTGGGTCTTCCAAATTGAGGAAGATAGAGAATTGAAGTAGTGTTGATTCATCTCTATCTCATTCTATCAAAGTTATACTTTTCATACTGGGGAATATCCTACCAAGAAGAATTATATAGGGAAGAATCATATCAGGGAGAATCGTACTCGGAGGAATCAAACTGGGAAAATCAGACTTGGTTTTTTTCTTAACAAAGTCGAGAAAGTTCTTACCATCTTCTGGGTAAGAAATTGAAGAACTGTTTTCAATTTAATACATTTGTGTAATTGAAAATAAGCACTGGTAACACGAGTTGTTACACAATCATTGCATTACCCTATTTATGCTAAGAGGGTGCACGTGTACTATTAGATTGTTTACATAGTGCTACACAAGTGAAAGGGTATATCCTACTTGTTGTAATCCGATGATTGTTTTCTAGTGGATTGTGTGGTATTGAAACACCTCCACACCATACCAAGGGTCCTAATGGGACTAAGGGGCCTAACTGACCTAACTGGCCTAATCGGCCCAAGTGGTCAAATGGGCTTAACTGGAATAAGTGGCCTAATGGTCCCAATGGACCTAATAGACCTAATGGGCCGAATTGGTTTAAGGGGCCTAATGGGCCCCATGGGCCAATTGGGCCTAATTGGCCTAAGTGGCCTAATCCAAATGGGACTAAGTGCCCTAAGTGGCCTAATCGGTTTAATCGACCGAATTGTCCTAATGGTCCTAAGTGACCTAATGGGCCTAATGGGTCGAATGGATCTAAGTGGCCTAAGTAGCTGAATCGACCTAATCGGCTGAATGGGCCTTATGGTAGCCGATTGGGACTAACATACCTAAGTGGCCAAATGGGCCAAATTGGCCTAATGTGGTTAATGGGCCTAAGTTGAATAATGGCCTTAAGTGGCATAATGGGCCTAATGGGTCGAATGGCCTTAAGTGGCTTAATGGGCCTAAGTGGACTAATGGGCCTAGTGGGTCTAAGTGGTCGAATGGGCCTAGTGGGTCTAAGTGGTCCTCATGGGCCTAATGGGCCTGATCGGCGTAATGGCTATAATGGGCCCCAATGGCCTATTGGGCCTAATGGGCATAAGTGGCCTATTGGTCATATTGGGTGCAATGAGCCTAATGGGCCTCAAGGGCCTATAATGGGCCTAAGTGGCTTAATGGGACCAATGGGCCCAATGGTCCTAACAGACCTAAGTGGTCTAACAGGCCTAATGGGATAATGGTTCTAATGGGATTAAGTGTATTAAGTGGACTAATTGGCCTAATGGTCATAAGTAGTCTAATGGGCCAAATGGGCCTAAGTGGCCTAATGGGACTAATTGGCCAATGGGACTAATGGGCCTCAGTTTAGTGATTTATGAAACTTGGTTGACAACAAAATCCAAAGGGGGGATTGTTAGGACCAAGCTAATTAGAAAGGTGTTTATTTTCATGTGTTGTATTTTGTTTTCAAGGAAGGATTTTGAAGAAAGAAAATCACCTCACTTTGTATTTGGTGGAACTCATACTGGACATTGTTTTCAAAAGAATCAGACTCACTTTTTCCATCATAACGAGGCAAAGTTGTTTGAAGGAAAAGGCACTGATCAGACTTGTCTTGGGCCTAATGTGTGAAAATATCATAATGTGGAATTGATCATTATTTCGAAAGAGAGAATAGTTCTTATGGAGAATGCATCTTGCTAGAAGTAAATGGCCATCAGATTCACTCTGCATCTGGTATGAAAGAAGTTCTTGTTTTGATGAATTATCATAGTATGCTGACTACGATAAAATTAAATGTGACTATGCTTTGCTGATTCATATTTCATATATCATAATTTTATTGGAGAGCTTATGATGCAAGATTAATGGAATAAAGGGAAAAATAGATATTCTAAATCATATCCAGATTTATCTTATCTAGGTGTAAGAGAAGAATGAGATGATTCCAATCGAAAAGGAATTGTACCCATTGCAATCAAATTTGGGATTAGAAGGAAAGAAAGAAGAAAGTGAGGATCGTAATCAGAATGATCGTACCCAAAATGATCATTTTCTGGTACTGTAGCATCCTATTATCCATCATATGTATAGGAAAACTTTCGTACCCAAGATGATCATACTCAGGCTCAGGAAGAAAAATATTGTACACAATATGATTGTATTCAGGCCAAACGATCTCAGAAAGATCATACTATGGACAATCATACTCAGAGAAGGAATTACTTGAGGCCAATGATTGAGGATAGAACTAAATAATGAGATAAATAATTTAGTAAACCATTTCAAAAGGGTTGAATTAAATTATAGGTTTCAATTGGATCAATGGTCATTGTATCAGAGTGGAATTGTTTTATATTTTCATGTGGGTCAAGAGAAGAAGTGAAGAAGTTAAAGTGGTTTGAAAGCAAAGTTTTATGGATGTGAAATTGAGGGGGAGATCGACATTCAAAAGAATTATCATATTCATCATTCAGAAGGAGAAGTGGAAGTTTTAGAAGAATCGAGAAGCTTCGAGAAGAGTTGATGGAGTCAAAATACACCCCAGATTTTTGGGGAAATTGAGATTAGGGTGAATTTGATTAAGCCATAATTTTTTTTGGATTCCTGCCAAAGCATCTTGAGGGTCACCTATAAAAGGAGAAAAGTATGTTGTACTTGAGGTGGAACTATGTACTGTTCATAAGAGAGAAGCTCCTAGTTTTAGAGAGAAGAAAAATTTTCTGTATTCACTTTTGTTAAAGAAGTTTTGACGGATTGAATTGAAAGAGAAGAAACAAGATCACAACATTGTATTCAGCTGATCTTCGTACTCAGTTTTTATCATACTCAGCTGATCATTGTATCCATCTTTTCAATCATATTCAGCTGATCATCCTATTGGGCTAGATTATTCAGATTGTGATTTCCATACCGGGTCTTCCAAACTAAGAAAGATAGAGAATTGAAGTAGCGTCAATTCATCTCTATCTCATTCTCTCAAAGTTATATTTTTCATACTAGGGAATATCCTACCGTGCAGAATTGTATTTGGAAGAATCGCATCAGGGAGAATCGTACTCGGTGGAATCGGACTGGGAAAATCAGAATTGATTTTTTTTTCTTAAAAAGGTCCAGAAAGTTCTTACCGTGTTTTGGGTAAGAAATTGAAGAAGTGTTTTCAACTGAATACATTTGTGTAATTGAAAATAAGCACTGGTAACGCGAGTTGTTACACAATCATTGCATTACCCTATTTATGCTAAGAGGGTGCACATGTACTATTGGATTGTTTACATAGTGCTACACAAGTGAAAGGGTATATCCTACTTGTTGTAATCCGATGATTGTTTTCTAGTGGATTGTGTGGTATTGAAACACCTCCACACCATACCAAGGGTCCTAATGGGACTAAGGGGCCTAACTGGCCTAACTGGCCTAATCGGCCCAAGTGGTCAAATGGGCTTAACTGGAATAAGTGGCCTAACGGTCCCAATGGACCTAATAGACCTAATGGGCCTAATTGGTTTAAGGGGCCTAATGGGCTCCATGGGCCAATTGGGCCTAACTGGCCTAAGTGGCCTAATCCAAATGGGACTAAGTGCCCTAAGTGGCCTAATCGGTTTAATCAACCGAATGGTCCTAATGGTCCTAAGTGACCTAATGGGCCTAATGGGTCGAATGGATCTAAGTGGCCTAAGTAGCTGAATCGACCTAATCGACTGAATGGGCCTTATGGTAGCCGATTGGGACTAACATACCTAAGTGGACAAATGGGCCAAATTGGCCTAATGTGGTTAATGGGCCTAAGTTGAATAATGGCCTTAAGTGGCATAATGGGCCTAATGGGCCGAATGGCCTTAAGTGGCCTAATGGGCCTAAGTGGACTAATGGGCCTAGTGGGTCTAAGTGGTCAAATGGGCCTAATGCGCCTCATTGGACTAATGGGCCTAATGTACGTAAGTGACCTAATGGGCTTAGCAGGTCTAAGGGGACGAATGGACCTAATGCGCCTAATGGGCCTAATGGGCCTAATGGTTCCAATGGGCCTAAGTGGCCCTTTGGGCCTAATGGAAAGAATGGGCCTAACGGTCCTAATAGGACTAATGGGCCTAATGGGCCTAATGAGCCTAAGGGGCCTAATGGGCCTAATGGGTCTAATGGGCCTAAGTGGCCTAATGGGCCAATGAGCCTAAGTCACTTAATGGGACTAAGTGGCCTAATGGGCCAAATGGGATGAAGGGGCCTAATGGACCTAGGTGGCCTTATGGGCCGAATGGGTCGAATGGGCATAATGGGCTAATGGGCCTAATTGACCTAATAGGCATAAGTGAACTAATCGAAAAATGGGCCTAAGTGACCTAATGGACCTAATGGGTCTAAGTGTCCTAAGTGGCCTAATTGGCCTAATCGAACGAATGAGCCAAATGGGCCTGATAGGCCTAAGTGGAATAATGGGCCTAATAGGCCGAAGTGGCTGAATGGGCCTGATGGGCATGATGCGCTGAAATGGCCTTAGGGGCCTAATGGGCCTCAAGGTCCTACGTGGCCTAATGAGCCTCATGGGCCTTAGTGGCCTCTTGGGCCTAATTGGCCCAAGGGGCCCAAGTGGCCTAATTGGCCTAATTGGCCTAATGGGCTTAATGGGCCTAATGGGCTTAATGGGCCTAGTCCGCTTAATGGGCCTAAGTGGCATAATGGGCATAATGGGTTTAACGGGTCTAGAGGCCAAATGGGCTTAATGGGCCTAAGGGACCAAATGGGCCCAATTGGCTTAAGTGGCCTAATGGGCCTAGGTGGACGAATGGGACAAAGTTTTCTAATCGTCCTAATGGGCTTAATGGGCCGAATGGGCCTAATGGGCCTAATGTGCCTAATGGGCTGAATAGGCCCAATTGCCTTTAAGTGGCCTAATGGGCATAATGGGCCAAAGTTGCCTAATTGCCCTAATGGGTTTAATGGGTCCAATGGGCCTAATGGGCCTAAGTGTCCAAGTTAGCCTAATGGGCTTAATGGGCCTAGTGGGCCTAAGAGGCCTAATGGGCCTAATGAGCCTTAGTGGCCTAATCGCCCTAATGTGCCTAATCGGCCTAATGGGCCAAAGTGGCCTAATTGGTGTAATGGGCTTAATGGGCCTAGAGGCTAAATGGGCATAGTGGGCCGAATAGGCCAAATGGGCCTAATCAACCTAAGTGGCCTAATGACCCAAATGGGCATAAGTGGCCTAATGGACCTAAGTTTCCAAATCGACCTAGTAGGATTAATAGGCCTAAAGGGACTAATGTGCCTAATGGGCCTAATGTGCCTAAGTTGCTTAATCGGCATAATGGGATTAATGGTCCTAGTGGGCCTAAGTTGCCCAATGGGCTTGACGGGCCTATGTAGCCCAATCAGCCTAAGTAGCCTAATAGGCCTAAGTGGCCCAATGGGACCAATGGACCTAATGGGTCTAAGTAACTGAAGTGGCATAATGGGCATAATGGGCCTAAGTGGCTGGTCCATTGGGCCTAATGGTCCTAAGTGGAATGATGAGCCTAATGTGCCTCAGTGGCCTCATGGGTCTAAAGGGCCTTAGTGGCATAATGGGCCTTAGTGGCCACATGGTCCTAATGAGCCTAATGGACCTAATGGGACGAATGAGCATAATGGCCCTAGTGGGCATAATGGGCCTAAATAGTCGAATGGGCCTAAGTGGCCCGATGGGCCTAATGGGACGAATGGGCCGAGTAGCCAAATCGGCCTAAGTTGCCTAATCGGCGTAACAAGCCTAAGTGGCCTAATGGACCTAATGGGCCTAAGTGCCCTAATTGGTCTAGTGGGCCTAAGAGTCCTAAGAAGCCTAATGGGCCGAATGGGCCAAAGTGGCCTAATGGGCCTTGGTGACCGATTGGGCCTAATGGGTCGAAATTTCCTAATGGGCCTAATGGGCCTAAGTGGCCTAATGGGCCCAATGGGCCTAATGAGCCTAAGTGGCTGAATGGGCCTAATGGGTCAAAGTGGCCTAATGGGCCGACTCGGCCTAATGTGCATAGTGAGTCTAATGGGCCTAATTGGCCTAATGGGACTAAGTGGGCTAATGGGCCTAAGTGGCTTAAGTGGCCTAATGGGCCAAATGGACTGAAGTGGCCCAATGGGCCTAATGTTCCTAATGGGCCTAATAGGCATAAGTGGTCTAATGGTCCTAATTGGACTGAGTGGCATAAGGAGCCTAATTGGCTTAATGGGCCTAATGGTTCTAATGGGCATAAGTGGACTAATTGGTCTATTGGATCTAAGTGGCCTAATGGGCCTAAGGGGCCTAATGGGTCGAATGGGCCTCATGGGTCTCTTGGGCCAAAGTGGCCTCATGGGACGAATGGGCCTAAGTGGGACGAATGGGCCTAAGTGGCCTAATGGGCCTAATTGACCTAAGTGGCCTAATGGGCCTAAGTGGATTAATCGATCTAATGGTCTTAACGGGCCTAATGGGCCGAAGGGGCGTAATGGACTTAAGTGGCCCAATGGGACTAAGGGGCCTAATGGGACTAAGTGACCTAATGAGCATAGGTGGCCTTATGGGCTTATTGGGATCAGCGGACCTAGGGGATAAATGAGCATAATGGGCCTAATGGGCCTAATGGTCCAAATGGGGTCTAAGTGGCCTAATGGGTCTAATTGACCTAAGTGGCCGAATGGGCCTAAGTGGCCTAATCGACCTAATGGGCCTAAGTGGCCTAATCGGCCTAATCGGACTAGGTGGCCTAATGGGCTTAGTGGGATTTACAGGCTTAGTGGCCAAATGGGCCTAAGTGGCCTGATGGGCCAAAGTTGCCTAATCGGATTAATGGGCCGAATGGGCCTAAGTGGTCTAATGGGCCGAATGGGCCTAATTGGATTAATGGGCCTAATAGACCTAATAGGCATAAGGGGGTTAATGGGCCAAATTTGCCTAATTGAACTAATGTGCTTAATTGGACTAATGGGCCTAATGGGTCGAATGGGCCTAAGTGGCCTAATCTGCCTAATGGGGTTAATGAGCCCAGTGGACCTAAGTGGCCTAATGGTCCTAATGGGCCTTAGTGTCGTAATCGGCCTAATGTACCTAAGTGTCCTAATGGGCCTAAGTGACCTAATGGGCTTAATGGGCATAACAGGACTAGGGGCCAAATGGGCCTAATGGGGGTCCAAATTGGCCAAATGGGTTGAATGGGCCTAATTAATCTAAGTGGCCCAATGGGCCTAATGGGTCTAAGTGGGATAATGGGTCTAAGTTTCCTAATCGGCCTAATGGGTTTAATGTGCCTAAGGGGCCTAATGGGTCTAATTGGCCTAAGTGGACTAAGTGGGCTAAATGGCCTCATTGTCCTAATGGGATTAATGGCCTAAGGGGGCCTAAGTGGCCGAATGAGCCTCAGTGGCCTAATGTGCCTAATGGGCGAAGTGGCCAAAGTGG
Source organism: Viscum album (assembly GCA_963277665.1). Lineage (NCBI taxonomy): Eukaryota > Viridiplantae > Streptophyta > Magnoliopsida > Santalales > Viscaceae > Viscum > Viscum album. The sequence goes on along the minus strand of OY728121.1, from coordinate 1,053,098,044 downwards.
TCTAATGGTCCTAATGGGCCAAAGCAGCCTAATGGGCCTAAGTGGCCAAATGGGCCTAAGTGACCTAATTGGTCTAATGAGCCTAAATGGCCAAAGTGGCCTAATGGTCCTAATGGGCCAAAGCAGCCAAGTGGTCCTAAGTGGCCAAATGGGCCTAAGTGACCTAATTGACCTAATGGCCCTAAGTGGCCTAAGTGGCTTAATGGGCCTAAGTGGCGTAATGGTCCTAAGTGGCTTAATGGGTCTAAGTTTCCTAATGGGCCTAAGTTTCCTAATGGGACTAAGTGGCTTAATGGGCCTAATGGGACTCACTGACTTAATGGGTCTAATGGGACTAAGTGACATAAATGGTCTGATGGGCCTTAATGGCCTAATGGGCCTCAGTGGCCTAAGTGTCTTAATGGGCCTAATAGGCCAAATGGGCCTAAGTGACCAAATGAGCTGAAATGACCTAAGTGGCCTAATAGGCCTAATGGTCCTTAGTGGCCTAATAGGCCTAAGAGGCCTAATGGGTCTAAGTTTCCTAATGGGACTAAGTGGACTAATGAGCCTAATGGGACTCAATGGCCTTATGGGCCTTATGGGGATAAGTGGCCTAAATGGCCTGATGGGCCTTAGTGGACTAATGGGCCTCAATGAACTAATGGGCTGAATCGCCCTAAGTGGCCGAAGTGGCCTAATGGGCCTAATGGGCTTAAGTGACCAAATGATCTGAATGTGCCTAATGGTCCTCAGTGGCCTAATGGGCCTAAAGGGCCTAAGTGACCTAATGGGCCTAATGGACCTAAGTGGCCTAATGAGCTGAATGGGCCTAAGTTGCCTAATGCGCCTAATGGGCGTAATGGGCCTAAGTGGCCTAATGGGCCTGATTAGCCTGATGGGTGTAATAGACTTCATGGGCGTAAGTGTCCTAATGAACTGAATAGGCCTTAGTGGCCTAATGGGTCTGATGAGCATGATGGGGCTAATGAGTCGAATGGGCCTAAGTGGCCAAATGGGACTAATGAGCCCAATGGATCTAAGTGGCTTGATGGGACCGATGGTCCCGATGGGCATGATGGGCCTATTGGCCTAAGGGGCCTAATGAGCTGAATGGACCTAAGTGGCCTAATGGGCCTGATGGGCCTGATGGGCCAAATGGGTCTAAGTGGCTGAATGAGCATGATGGGTCGAATAGTCCTAAGTCGCCAAATGATCTGAATTGGCCTAAGTGGCCTAATTGTTCTAATGATCCTAAGTGGCTGAATGAGCCTGATGGGCCCAATGGGGCTATTGGGACTCAATGACCTTATGGGCTGGATAGCCTCATGGACCCCATGGACCTAAGTGGCCTAATGGGCCTAATGGGCGTTAGTGGCCTAATGAGTCTAATGCAGCTAATGACCTAAGTAGCCTAATGGGCCTAGTGGTCCTTAGTGTCTTAATGGGACTAAGTGTCCTAATGGGCATAGTGGGCCTAAGTGGCCTAAAGAGATGAATGGGGCTTAGGGGTCTAATGGGCCTAAGTGGCATAACGGGCATGATGGGACTTAGTGGCCTCATGGGCCTAATGGGCCTAAGTGGACTAAATATATTAATAGGCCTAATGGGACTAAGTGGCCTAAGTATTTTAATGGGCCTCGAATAGGCCTATTCGCCTAATGATATGAATTGGCCTAAGTGGCCTAATTTGCCTAATGAGCCTAAGTGGTTAAATGTGCCTGATGGACCTAATGGGACTAATGGGCCTCAATGGACTTTTGGGCCTGATGGCCTCATGGGCCTCATGGGCCTAAGTGGACTAATGGTCTTAATGGGCCTTAGTGACCTAATGGGCCTAATGCAGCTAATGGGTCTAAGCAGCCTAATGGGCCTAGTGGTCCCAGTGTCTTAATGGGCCTAAGTTTTCTAATGGGCCTTGTGGGCCTAAGTGGCATGATGGCCATGATGGGCCTCAGTGGCCCCATGAGCATAATGGACTTAAGTAGGCAAAATATCTTAATGGGCATAATGGGCCTAATGGCCCTAAGTGTACTAAGTATCTTAATGGCCTAATGGGCCTAAGCGACCTAATGAGAATGATGGGACTGATGGGCCTAATGGGCCTCAGTGACCTAGTTGGCCTCAAGGGCCTAATTGGACGGATAGGCCCGATGGGACTAATGGGACTCAGTGGCCCAATGGGCCGTAGTGGACCAATGGGCCTTATGGGGCTAGGTGGCCTAATGGGCCAAATGAGCCTAAGTGGGCTAATGGGCCTGATGGGCCTAATTGACCTAATGGAGCTCACTAGTCTAAGTGGTCCAATGGGCCTTTGTGTTCTAATGGGATGAGTGAGCCTAATGGGACTAAGGGGCCTAATGGGCCTAATTTTCTTAATGGGCCTTAGTGGCTGAATGTGCCAAATGATCCAAATCTGCTTGGTAGGCCCAATGGGCATAATGGGCCCCAGTGACCCAATGGACCTAATGAGCCTAAGTGGCATAATGGTCATAATGACCCTAATGGACCTAATGGGTCTAAGTGGCCTAATGGGCTTGATGGGCCAAATGGGGATAATGGGCCTTAGGGGCCTGAGTGGCCTAACGGGCCTAGTGGGCCTAATGGGCCTAATGAGTCTAAGCCGCCTAATGGGCCAAATGGGTTTAAGTGGACTAATGAGATAAATGAGTCTAATGTGACTAGTGGGCCTAAGTGGATAATGGGCCTAATGGGACTAAGTGGCCTAGGTGGCCTAATCAGCCTAATCGAACAATTGGGCCCAATGGGCCAAATCGACCTAGGTGGCTGAATGAGCCTAAGTGGCACAATGGGCCTAATTTTATTGGGTGGAAAAATGGTCCTAATGGGCCTGATTGACCTAAGTGACTGGCCTAAGGGACCTGATAGGCCTAAGTGGCCTAATGGGCTGAATGGACCTCAAGGGCCTAAGTGGGCCTCATGGGCCAAAGTGGCCTAATGGGATGAATGAGCCTAATGGGACTAATATGACCAATGGGACCAATGGGCCCAATGGTCCCAATGGGGTTAATGGGGATAATAGGCTTAATAGGCTTAACAGGCCTAGGTGCTAAATTGGCTGAATGGTCCTAAGGGGCTGAATGGGCCTAATGGGCGTAGGTGGACCAATGGGACTAAATGGACTAAGTGACCTAATCGACCTAATGGTCTTAATGGTCCTAATGGTCCTAATGGGATTAATGGGACTAAGTAGCCTAATGGACCTAAGGGGCCTAATGGGCCTAAGTGTCATAATGGGTCTCAGTGGCCATATGGGCTTAATGGGATTAGTAGGCCTAGGAGAAAAATTGTCCTAATAGGCTGAATGGGCCTTAGTGGCCTAATGGGCCTAAGCATCCTAATGGGCCTAGGTGGCCTAATTGACCTAATGGTCATAGTGGGTCTAAAGGGCCTAATGGGCCTAAGGGGCCTAATGGGCCTAAGGGGCCTAATGGGCCTAAGGGGCCTAATGGGCATAAGTTGTCTAATGGGCTTAGGTGGGCTAATGGTCTTAATGGGATTTACGGGCCTAGGGTCCAAATGGTCCAAATGTGCCTAGTTGGACTTAATGGCCTAATGGGCCTAATGGGCCTAATGGTTCGAAGTGGCCTAATGGGCCAAAGTAGTCCAATCGGCCTAATGGGCATAATGGGCTGAATGGGCCGAATGGGCCGAATGGGCCAAATGGGCTTAAGTGGCCTAATGGGACTAATGAGCCGAATGAGCCTAATTGGCCTTAGTGGACTAATGGGCCAAAGTGGCATAATGGGCCAAAGTTTCCTAATTTGCCTAATGGGATTAAGGGGCCTAATGGGTCAAATAGGCTTAATTGTTCAAAGTGACCTAATGGGCCTAAGTGGCCAAATCGGCCTAATGGGATTAATGGGCATAGTGGGCCTAAATGGACAAATGGGCCTTAGTCACCTAATTGGCCTAATGGGGCTAAGTGGCATAATGGGGCTAAGTGGTCTAATGATCTTAATGGGATAAACGGGCCTAGGGGCCTAATGGGCCTAATGGAATGAATGGGCACAATTATCCTAAGTGGCCTAATGCGCCGAATGAGCCTAAGTGGCCTAATGGGTCTAAGTTTCCTAATAGGACTAATGAGATTAATGGACCTACGGGGCCTAATGGACCTAATGGGCTAGTGCGCCTAATGAGCCTAATGGGCCTAATGGGCCTAATTGGACTAATGGGCCTAAGTGGTCTAATCGGCCTAATGAGATTAATGGGCCTAGTTGGACTAAGTGGCCTAATGGGCCTAATGGGCCTAAGTGTCTTGATCAGCCTAATGAGCCTAAGTGGCTCAATGGGCATAATGGTCCTAAGTGGCCTAATAGGCCTAATTGGCCTAAGTGGCCGAATGTGCCTAATTAGCCCAGTGTGCCTAATGGGACTAATGGGTGTAAGTGGCCAAATGGGCCAAATGGGCCTAAGTGGCTGATAGGCCTAATGAGACTAAGTGGCGTCATGGTCCAAAAGGACCTTAGTGGCCTATTGGGCCTTACTGGCCACATTGGCTAAATAGGCCGAATATCCATAATGGGCCAAATGGGCCTCAGTGGCCTCATGGGCCAAATTGGCCTAAAGAGTCATATGGGCCTAATTGGTCTAATGGGCCTAATGGGACTAAGTGGCCGAATGGGCCTAATGGACCAATGGGCCTAATGGGTTTAATGGGACTACGTGGCCTAATGGCCCTAATGGGCGTAATGGGCCGAAGTGGCTCAATGGGTGTAATGAGCCTAGGTAGACTAATGGGCCTAAATGGTTTAATGTGTCGAATCGGCTGAATGGTCCGAATGGGCCTAAGTGGCCCAATTGTCCTAAATGGCCTAAGTGGCCCAATGGGCCTAAAGGGCCTAATGGGCCAAAGTGGCCTAATGGACCTAAGTGAATGAATGGGCCAAACTGGCCTAATGGGGCTAATGGGCCTAAGTGGCCCAATGCATCTAATGGGCCTAAGTGGAAGAATGGGCTTAAGTGACCCAATGTGTCTAATGGGCCTAATGGGTGTAAGTGGCCTAATGGGCCTAATTATCCTAATGGGTTGAAGTGGCCTAATGGGATTAATGGGACCAAGTGGCCGAATGAGTCAAATGGGCCTAAGTGGACCAACTGGCCCAATGGACCTAACGGGCCGAACGGGCCGAATGGGCCTAACTGGCCAATGTGCTTGATGGGCCTAAGTGGCATGATGGGCCTCATGGGCCTAAGTGGCCTCACAGGCTTAATGGGCCTAAGTGGTCTAAGTGGCCTAAACAACCGAATGGGCCGAATGGGTCTAAGTGGCCTAATGGGCCCATGTTGCCAAACCGGCATATTGGGCCTTAGTGTCCTAGTGGGCCTAATTTCTCTAAGTGGCCTAATGAGCCTAACTCGACGAATGGGATGAATGGGTATAATGGGACTAAGTTGCCAAATGGGTCTAATTCGTCTAATGGGTCTAAATGGAAAAATGGGCCTAAGTGTCGGAATGAGCCTACATGGCCCAAATGGCCCGAATGGGCCTTTGGGCCTGAATGGGCCTAATGTGCCGAATGGGCCTAACGTGCCGAAAGGGCCTAATGGGTCTAAGTGTCCTAATGGGCCTATTGGACTGAATGGGTCTAAGGGGACCAATGGGATGAATGGGCCTAATGGTCCAAAGTGGACCATTGGGCCTAATGGGCCTAATGGGTCTAAAGGGTCGGATTGGCCTAATGGGCTGAACAAGCCTAATGGGCCACATGGGCCAAAGTGGCCAAATCAGCCTAATGGGACTAATTGGACTAATGGGCCTAAGTTGCCTAATGAGAAAAAGTGTTCTAATGGGCCTAATGGGCCTAAGTGGCATAATGAACCTAAGTGGCCTAATGGGCCTAAGTGGCATAATGGGCCTAAGTGGCTTAATGGCCTAATGGACCGAAGTGGCCTAAAGGGCCTAATGGGCCCAGGTGACCTAATGAGGATAAGTGGCCTAATGGGTCTAAGTGACCTCGTGGGTAATGGGCCTTAGTGGCCTAATGGGCCTAATGGTCCTATTGGGCGGAATGTGCCTTGTGGGCCAAATTGGATGGAGTGGCCTAATGGGCCTAAGTAGCCTAATGGCCCTAAGTGGCCTCATGGGCGTAAGGGGCCTAAGTAGCGTAATGGACCGAATGGGCCTAATGGGACTAATGGGTCTAAGTGGCCTAAGGGGCTTAATGGGCCTAATGAGATTAAGTGGACTGATCGACATAATGGGATTAGTTGGATGAAGTGGACTAATGGGCCAAAGTGTCCTAATGGGCCTAATGGGCCAAAGTGTCCTAATGGGCCTAAGTGGCCTATTGGGCCTATTTGGCCTAAGTGGTCAAATCAGCCTAATGGGATTAATGGTCCTAAATGGACTAATGGTCATAATGGACTGAAGTGGCTTAAGTGTCCTAATGGGCCTAATGGGCCAAAGTGGCCTAATCAACTTAATGGGACTAAGTGGTCTAATGGTCCTATGTGGCATAACGGTCCTAAAGGGCCTAAGTGGCCTAATGGGCCTAATGGGCCCAATGGGCCTTAGTGTCCTGGTGGGCCTAATCGTCCTAAGTGGCCTCATGGTCCTAAAGGGCCAAAGTGGACTCATGGGCCTAATGGGACTAATGGGCCTCACTGGCCTCATGGGCCTAAAGGGCTTAAGGGGCCTAAGTGACCTAATGAGCCTAATCAGCCTAATGGACCTAGGTAGCCTAATGGGTCTAATGAGCTTATGTTTTTTAATGGGACCAATAGGACTAATGGGCCTAATGGGCCTAAGTGGTATAATGGGCCTAAGTGACTTAATCAACCTGATGGACCTAATGGGCATAATGGGATTAAGTGGACGAATGGGCCTAAGGAGCCTAATGGGCCTAAGGGGCCTAATGGGCCTAAGGGGCCTAATGGGCCTAAGGGGCCTAATGGGCCTAAGGGGCCTAATGGGCCTAAGGGGACTAATGTGTTGAATGGGCATATGTGGCATAATGGTCCTAATGGGTCTAAGTGGCGTATTGGGTTGAAGTGACCTTATTAGCCTAATGGGCCAAATGGGCGTAATGGGCCTAAGTGGTTGATAGGCCTAATGAGACTAAGTGGCGTCATGGTCCAAAAGGACCTCAGTGGCCTGTTGGGCCTTACTGACCACATTGGCTAAATAGGCCGAATATCCATAATGGGCCTAATGGGCCTCAGTGGCCTCATGGGCCAAATTGGCCTAAAGGGCCATATGCGCCTAATTGGTCCAATGGGCCTAATGGGACTAAGTGACCGAATGGGCCTAATGGACCAATGGGCCTGATGGGTTTAATGGGACTACGTGGCCTAATGGCCCTAATGGGCGTAATGGGCCGAAGTGGCTCAATGGGTGTAATGAGCCTAGGTAGACTAATGGGACTAAGTTGTTTAATGTATCGAATCGGCCGAATGGTCCGAATGGGCCTAAGTGGCCCAATTGTCCTAAATGGCCTAAGTGGCTCAATGGGCCTAAAGGGGCTAATAGGCTAAAGTGGCCTAATGGACCTAGGTGAACGAATGGGCCAAAGTGGCCTAAAGGGGCTAATGGGCCTAAGTGGCCCAATGCAGCAAATGGGCCTAAGTGGAAGAATGGGCTTAAGTGGCCCAATGTGTCTAATGGGCCTAATGGGTGTAAGTGTCCTAATGAGCCTAATTATCCTAATGGGTTGAAGTGGCCTAATGGGATTAATGGGACCAAGTGGCCGAATGAGTCAAATGGGCCTAAGTGGACCAACTGGACCAATGGACCTAATGGGCCGAACGGGCCGAATGGGCCTAAGTGGCCAATGTGCTTGATGGGCCTAAGTGGCATGATGGGTCTCATGGGCCTAAGTGGCCTCACAGGCCTAATGGGCCTAAGTGGTCTAAGTGGCCTAAACAACGGAATGGTCCTAATGGGCCTAAGTGGCCTAATGGGCCCATGTTGCCAAACCGGCCTATTGGGCCTTAGTGTCCCAGTGGGCCTAATTTCTCTAAGTGGCCTAATGGGCCTAACTCGACGAATGTCATGAATGGGTCTAATGGGACTAAGTTGCCAAATGGGCCTAATTCGTCTAAGGGGTCTAAATGGAAAAATGGGCCTAAGTGTCGTAATGAGCCTACATGGACCAAATGGCCCGAATGGGCCTTTGGGCCTGAATGGGCCTAATGTGCCGAATGGGCCTAACATGCCGAATGGGCCTAAGTGTTCTAATGGGCCTAATGGACTGAATGGGTCTAAGGGGACCAATGGGATGAATGGGCCTAATGGTCCAAAGTTGACCATTGGGCCTAATGGGCCCAATGGGTCTAAAGGGTTGGATGGGCCTAATGGGCTGAACAAGCCTAATGGGCCACATGGGCCAAAGTGGCCAAATCAGCCTAATGGGACTAATTGGCCTAATGGGCCTAAGTTGCCTAATGAGAAAAAGTGTCCTAATGGGCCTAATGGGCCTAAGTTGCATAATGGACTTAAGTGGCCTAATGAGCCTAAGTGGCATAATGGGCCTAAGTGGCCTAAATGGCCTAATGGACCGAAGTGGCCTAAAGGGCCTAATGGGCCTAGGTGACCTAATGGGGATAAGTTGCCTAATGGGTCTAAGTGGCATCGTGGGTGTAATGGGCCTTAGTGGCCTAGTGGGCCTAATGGGTCTAAGTGGCATCGTGGGTGTAATGGGCCTTAGTGGCCTAGTGGGCCTAATGGTCCTGATGGGCGAAATGTGCCTTGTGGGCCAAATTGGATGGAGTGGCCTAAGGGGCCTAAGTAGCCTAAAGGCCCTCATGGGCCTAATGATCCTAAGTGGCCTCATGGGCGTAAGGGGCCTAAGTTGCCTCATGGGCGTAAGGGGCCTAAGTAGCGTAATGAGCCGAATGCTACTAATGGGGCTAATGGGTCTAAGTGGCCTAAGGGGCTTAATGGGTCTAATGAGCTTAAGTGGACTAATCGACCTAATGGGATTAGTTGGATGAAGTGGACTAATGGGCCAAAGTGTCCTAATGGGCCTAATGGGCCAAAGTGTCCTAATGGGCCTAAGTGGCCTATTGGGCCTATTTGGCCTAACTGGCCAAATCAACATAATGGGATGAATGGTCCTAAATGGACTAATGGTCATAATGGACTGAAGTGGCTTAAGTGTCCTAATGGGCCTAATGGGCCAAGGTGACCTAATCAGCTTAATGGGCCTAAGTGGCCTAATGGTCCTAAGTGGCATAACGGTCCTAAAGGGCCTAAGTGGCCTAATGGGCGTAATGGGCCCAATGGGCCTTAGTGTTATGGTGGGCCTAATCGTCCTAAGTGGCCTCATGGTCCTAAAGGGCCAAAGTGGACTCATGGACCTAATGGGCCTCACTGGCCTCATGGGCCTAAAGGGCTTAAGGGGCCTAAGTGGCGTAATGGGCCTAATCAGCCTAATAGACCTAGGTAGCCTAATGGGTCTAATGAGCTTAAGTTTTTTAATGGGCCCAATAGGACAAGTGGGCCTAATGGGCCTAAGTGGTATAATGGGCCTAAGTGACTTAATCAACCTGATGGACCTAATGGGAATAATGGGATTAAGTGGACAAATGAGCCTAAGGGGCCTAATGGGCCTAAGGGGCCTAATGGGCCTAAGGGACAAATGTGTTGAATGGGCATAAGTGGCATAATGGTCCTAATGGGTCTAAGTGGCGTTTTGGGCTGAAGTGACCTTATTAGCCTAATGGGCCAAATGGGTGTAATGGGCTTAAGTGGTTGAATGAACCTAATTGGATGAATGGGCCTAATGTGCCTAGTGGTCCTAATGGGCATAATGGCCTAAGTGGCAGAATTTGCCTAATATGCATAATGGGCCTAAGTGGCATAATGGGACCAATGGGCTGAATAGACCGAATGGGTATAATGTGCCTAGTAGTTCTAATGGGCCGAAGTGGCCTACTAGGCCAAATGGGCCCAATTGGCCTAAGTGGCCAAATGGCCCGAATGGGCCTAAGTGGCCTAATGGGCCTAAAGGGCCTAATGGTACCAAGGTTCCTAGTGGGCCTATTGGGCCTAAGTGGTCTAATGGGCCGATTGGGCCTAAGCGGCCTAATGGGATTAATGGGCCAAATGGGCCAAATGGGTATAATGTGCCTAAGTGGCCTAAGTGTTCTAATGGTCCTAAAGGGCCTAATGGGCCTAAGTGTCCTAATTCGCCCAATGGGCCTAAGTTGCCTAATCGGCCGAACGGGCCTAATGGGCCTAAGTGTCCTAATGGTTCCAACGGGCCTAACTAGCCTAAAGGGAATAATGGGCCTAATGAGATTAATGGGCCTAATGGGACGAATAGGCCTAAGTGGTCTAATGGACCTACATGGCTAAATGGGCTTAAGTGAACTAATGGTCCTAAAGAGCTTAATCAGCCAAAGGGGCGTAATGGGCCTAAGTGTCATAATCGTAGCCTAATGATGCTAATTGGTCTAATGAGCCTTATGGGCACAATGGGAAAAAGTGGCCTAAGGGGTTTAATGGGCCTAAGTGGTCTAATGGGCCAAATGAGCCTAATGGGCCTAAGTGGCCTAATCGGCCTGAAGGGCCTAATGAGCCAAAGCATCCTAATGGGCCTAAGTGGCATAATCGGCCTAATGGTCCTAAGTGGTATAATCGTAACCAAATGGGCCTAAGTGGCCGAATGAGCCAAATGGGACTTGGTGGCCTAATCGGCCTAAAGGGCATAATGGGCCAAAGTGACCTAATGGGCTTAAGTGGCATAATCAGCCTAATGGGATTAGTGGCCTAAGCGGCCTAATGAGCCTAATGGGCCTAAGTGATCTAATTGGCCTAATCGGACGAAGGGGCCTAATGGGCCTAAGTGGCCTAATGGGACTAAGTGGTCCAATTGGCCTAAGTGGACAAAGGGGCTGAATCAGACGAATGGGACTGCTGGACCGAATGGGCCTGATGGGTCTAAGTGGCCTAACGGGCATAATGGACCTAAGTGGCCTAATGGGCCTAAGTGCCCTAATAGGCCTAATGGGCAGAATGGGCCTAATTGTCCTAATTGGCCGAAGTTTCCTAATGGGCCTAAATTACCTAATGGGCCAAATGGGCCAAATGGGCCCAAGTGGCCTAATGGGCCTAATCGGTCAATTAGGCCTAAGTGGCGTAGTGGGCCTAATGAGCCTAATGGGCTTAAGTTTCCAAATGGACCGAAATTGCCGAATGGGCCTAATGGGCCGAAAAATATTAATGGGTAGAATGCACCTAATGATCCTAATGGGCTTAAGTTTTCTTATAGTACTAATGGGCCTAGGTGGCCTAATGGGCCTATGGGGCCTAATCGGTCATTCAGCCCAAGGAGAATAATTTTGGGCTTTATAAAAATTCCAAGCCCAATTGTCGTTCGAATTGGACCAGCCCACACTTCTTGATGTCCAACACTATGGTGGGCCACAACACACTTATTTGGGACCCAAAATCATTTATCCACATGGCAAATGGTTGAAATTCGTAGCTGCACATTAATGAGGAGAGAGAAGGTGGAGAAAAGCATCATTAAGAGGGAATCCCGCTACTTTGGCTAGTGGGGTCATTAAATGGCATGAGAAAGTGTTATTTTATGCTTTTTATGTGCCTTTTGGGTTCCCCATGTCTTGTAACTCGAATTGGGGCATTTTCCTTTATTTATTTTGTCTTTATATTGTATTTTCACCCCTTTGTAATGGGCATGCATGAATGTGACGGGATTTTGAAGTTTGCTGTGCAATCTTCTTGCTTTAGCCTCTTCCCTTTGCCCGGAATTGGTGGTGCATCTCCATCGCTGGTGACGTTGTCTTTAAGCGTGGAGAAACCTTGGCGGGTGGCATTGCCTTTAAGCCTCGGTCATTCGGCTACATCATCTGGTAAATCAATTTTGTAGGCATTGTTTCCCACTCGTTCAAGCACTTTGAATGGACCTTCAGCTCGTGGTGCCAGCTTGCTCTTCCTTTTGGATGGAAATCTCTCCTTGCGAAGGTGAATCCACACTTTGTCTCCAGGTTGGAATATAGCCTGCTTCCGATGCTTGTTTGCTCGCCTCTTGTATGCTTCATTAGACTTCTCTATTTGAGCACGAATAGATTCATGGAGCTTCTTCATCTGCTTTGTCTTCTCCTCCGCATCAATATTTACCTGAAAATCAAGAGGCAAAGAGCACAATTCTATAGGAGTGATTGGATTGATTCCATAAACCACTTCGAATGGAGAATGTCGGGTGGTAGCACTGGGAGATCTATTGTATGCAAATTCAGCTTGTGCAAGTTGCAAATCCCAATCTCTCATGCTCTTGTTCACCAATGTTCTCAGAATAGTGCCCAATGTACGATTGGTAACTTCTGTTTGTCCATCCGTTTGAGGGTGATGGGATGTGCTGAAAAGAAGTTTCGTACCAAATTTCCCCCATAATGTTCTCCAAAAATGGCTGAGAAATTTTGTGTCTCTATCCGAAACGATGCTGCGAGGAATTCCATGAAGGCGAACAATCTCTTTGAAAAACAATTCTGCCACTTTCACCGCATCTTCAGTCTTATGACAAGGTATGAAATGAGCCATCTTAGAAAATCGATCAACAACAACCATTATTGAATCTTTACCTCGCTGAGTCTTTGGTAAAGCCATAATGAAATCCATGCTGAGATCTTCCCATGGCTGCTCTGGAATAGGTAACGGAGTGTATAAACCAGGCTTGAAATGACTCTTTGCTCTTTGACATGTTCCGCATCTTGAAAGAATAGCTTGGACATTTGATTGCATCTTCGGCCAGTAGAAATGCTCTTTTAGTATCTCCAAGGTTTTATGGATGCCAAAATGACCAGCAAGTCCCCCTTCATGTGCTTCCCGAATAAGCAAGTCCCTGTAATTACCCTTTGGAACACACAACTTGTTTCTCTTAAAGAGAAACCCATCATGTACAGAATAATCCTCCACAAATCCATCTTGACATTGGATTAAAATAGAATTAAACTCCATATCATGCTGATAATCTTCTCTCATAAGCTGAAATCCAAGAATTCGAGCATCAAGAATTGTAAGTAATGCATACCTCCGAGATAAAGCATCTGCCACTAGATTATCTTGCCCCTTCTTGTATTTTGACACAAATGAGAATGATTGTAAGAATTCCACCCACTTTGCATGCCTCGAACTCAGCTTGTGTTGACCATTGATAAACCTCAAAGCCTGATGGTCAGAATGAAGAACGAACTGCTTCGGTCTCAAATAATGAGACCAATGATCTAGGGCTCTTATAACCGCATAAAATTCCTTATCATAGGTGCTGTAATTCCTCCTTGAATCATTCAGTTTCTCGCTGAAATAAGCAATAGGGCGCTTGCTTTGGATGAGAACAGCGCCTATCCCAACTCCACTTGCATCACATTCCACTTCAAAGACTTGATCAAAATCAGGCAACGCCAAAACCGGTGCTTCACACAACTTTTTCTTAATGATTTCAAATGATTCATTTGCTGCCTTTGACCACTCAAATTTCCCCCTTTTCAAGCATTCAGTGATAGGTGCCATAATAGTGCTGAAATTGGAAACAAAGCGACGATAAAAAGATGCCAAACCGTGGAAACTTCTTACTTCGGTAATGGATTCTGGTTGTGGCCAGGACTTGATTGCTTCCACTTTTGATTCATCCACCATGATGCCTTCTTTGGTTACCACATATCCCAAAAAAACCACTTCTGTTGAAAAGAACTCGCATTTTTCAAGCTTCCCATATAGCTTTTGTTTCCGTAGAACGTCAAATACCCACCGAAGATGATCCACATGGCTCTCCACATCCTTGCTGTAAATCAAAATGTCATCCAAATAAACTACCACAAATTTACCAATAAATGGTTTCAGAACTTCATTCATGAGTCGCATGAATGTGCTAGGAGCATTTGAGAGGCCGAATGGCATGACTAGCCACTCAAACAATCCGCCTTTAGTTTTGAAGGCTGTTTTCCACTCATCCCCTTCCTTCATTCGAATCTGGTGGTATCCACTACGAAGATCAACCTTTGAAAAGATTGATGAACCATGCAATTCATCAAGCATATCATCGAGTCGTGGGATGGGATACCTGTATTTGATGGTAATATTATTGATAGCTCTACTATCAATGCACATGCGATACGTACCATCTTTCTTTGGCACCAATAATGCTGGAACAGAACACGGGCTCATGCTTGGCCTTATAAAGCCTCGATCCATCAACTCATCTACTTGCTTTTGCAATTCCCTTGATTCTCCAGGATTACACCGATATGCTGGTTTATTTGGCAATTGTGCACCCGGAACGAGATCAATCTGGTGTTCAATGCCCCTAAATGGTGGTAATCCTGCTGGAAGATCATTAGGAAAAACATCATGATATTCCCCAATTAAGGAATGAGCTAAAGGATGTTGATGACTCTTCTCCTCATGGCATGACTTTTCCATCATCAATAAAGCAAAAACTGGCTTTTGCTTATTTATGGCTTTCTCCACTTGAGCTTTGCTGATAAAGAGACTACCTTTGGGCACTTCTGGAACAGATTTTTCTTGAAGAGTTTGGGATGGCTTCAAAGGAGCAAGTGTGATATTCTTTTCCCCAGATCGAAAAGAATATGTGTTCTTCCTCCCATCATATTTCACTTCCCTATCAAACTGCCAAGGCCTACCCAACAACAAGTGACAAGCATCCATAGGAATAACATCACACAATACTTCATCAGCATAGTTCTTACCAATGGAGAATGAAATCAGAACCTGTTTGTTGACTTGGAGTGTGCTCCCATTGTTCAACCATTGCAATTTATACGAGCGAGGATGATTCTGAGTTGGAAGCTTCAATTTCTCCACTAGTGTTGTCGAAGCCACATTTGTACAGCTCCCACTATCAATAATCACCATGCATACCCGCTGATTAATGGTGCAGCGAGTTTGGAACAAGTTTTCTCTTTGATCTTCTTCCGAGCAGATTTGAGCTTGCAAAACTCTTCGTAGCACCAGCATGTTTCCCAAATCAGCTTCTTCCACAACATGTTCCTCATTTTCAGATTCTTCACCATCATGTTCATCCTCTTTGATTGCCTCTTCAATCTCTTCAATCTCTTTAATAGTAATAATCCGGTTGTTAGGGCAATTGGCCTGAAAATGACCATACCCATGGCATTTGAAACACTTTCGATTCCCACGTTCAAAGGAGTTCGACTTCCCTTTTGTTTGTTTCATAGCCTTCTCTTTCCCTTTATCCAGCATCTTGTTCCTTCCAAATTCCTTCTCAACAACACTTGATTTATTAGAAGAAATGCCCTTATAAAAAGTTGTACCTCTATTGTAGTTTTTGAGCGCCGGTGCCTTTGAGGTCCGTTTTTGCTTTTCCACCTTGATCGCCAGCTTACAAACATCATCAAGTGAGCAGAATGGTTGCAACTCCACTGAATGTGCAATTTCTTCATTTAATCCACCCAAAAACCTTGCAATTGTTTGCTCTTTATATTCTGGAACATCACTTCGCATCAACAAACGATCAAATTCCCGAATGTACTCTTCAACAGACTTATCTCCTTGTCGTAGGCTATGCATTCTAAAATAAAGATCTTGCTTATAATTCTCAGGCAGAAATCGTCTCCTTAAAAGCTTTTTCAACTTCTCCCATGAGCGTATCTTGCCTTTATCATCACGTTCCCGCTGTTTCTTCAGATTTTCCCACCAAAGTGATGCATAATCTTTAAATTTCAGAATGGCCACCTTGCATTTCTTCTCATCAGAACAATTCTTAAATTCGAAGAACCGTTCGATTTCCCGCATCCAATCCAGAAAATCATCCGGATTCATACTCCCATAAAAATCTGGAATGTCAATCTTCAACCCTCTTTCAATGTCTTCATCATCTCTTCTTCTTCGCATATCTACCTCTGAATCACTAGAATCATCACCATTGGTACGATCTTCATAAAATGGTGCTGGATTGCGCCTATTCTGTGGTGATGGACGGCGGGGATGCCGCTGCGGTAGAGGGGATTCAGGTCGCCGCGCTCGCAAAAGTTGAGCAAGTTGCTCACCGATTTGAGTAATTTGGGATTGTAGCTGTGCATTAGCTATTTCCCATGGAGCAGGAGGAGTAGAAGATCCGCTCTTGCGAGACATGATGGAGAGTAATAAGAAGAATGCGATAGAACTTACTCGTTGGAACCGCACCTCTGATACCAATTGATGCGTCGCCGGAAGCTCAAAACGAGTAAGTGAAGAGGAGCAGCGTAATGTAGCCGAATGACCGAGGCTTAAAGGCAATGCCACCCGCCAAGGTTTCTCCACGCTTAAAGACAACGTCACCAGCGATGGAGATGCACCACCAATTCCGGGCAAAGGGAAGAGGCTAAAGCAAGAAGATTGCACAGCAAACTTCAAAATCCCGTCACATTCATGCATGCCCATTACAAAGGGGTGAAAATACAATATAAAGACAAAATAAATAAAGGAAAATGCCCCAATTCGAGTTACAAGACATGGGGAACCCAAAAGGCACATAAAAAGCATAAAATAACACTTTCCCATGCCATTTAATGACCCCACTAGCCAAAGTAGCGGGATTCCCTCTTAATGATGCTTTTCTCCACCTTCTCTCTCCTCATTAATGTGCAGCTACGAATTTCAACCATTTGCCATGTGGATAAATGATTTTGGGTCCCAAATAAGTGTGTTGTGGCCCACCATAGTGTTAGACATCAAGAAGTGTGGGCTGGTCCAATTCGAACGACAATTGGGCTTGGAATTTTTATAAAGCCCAAAATTATTCTCCTTGGGCTGAATGTGATCCATATCAGTTGAAGTGGCCTAGTGGGGAGAATTGGCCGAATGTGCCTAATTTTCCGATGTGGCCGAATGGGCCTAATGGGTCCAATGGGCCTAATGGGCCTACTGGACCGAAGTAGCGTAATGGGATGAATGGGCCTAAAGGGTCCAACGGGCATAATGGGCCGAATGGGACTAAAGGGCCAATGAGCCTAATGGACCTAATTAGCCAAATGGGTCGGATGGGTCGAATGGACTTAGTGGGCCGAAGTGGCTCAATGGACATATTGGGCATAATAGACCTAATGGACCTAATGAGCCTAAATGGCCTAATGGTCTTAATTGGACAATTGGACCTAATGCGCTTAATGAGCGTAATGGGTATAATGGGCCTAAGTGAACCAATGGGCTTAATGGGCCTAAGTGACCGAATAGACCTAATGGGCCCAATGGGCCCAAGTGGACCAATTGGCCAAATGGGCCTAAGTGGTCTAATGGGTCTGAGTGGTCGAATTGGCTGAATGGTCCTAATAGGCCTATTGTTCCTAAGGTGTCGAATGTGCCTAATGGGCCTAAGAGGCCTAACAGGCCAAAGTGTGCTAATGGACCTAATGGGCCCAATGGGCCAAATGGTCCTAATTGGCCTGAGTGGCCTAATGGGTCGTATTGGCCTAATGGGATGAAGTGGCCTAACAGACACAAAGGGACTAAGTTGCATAATTGGCCTGTGGGGCTTAAGTGGCCTAATGGGCCAAAGTGGACGAATGAGCCCAATGGGCGTAATGGGCATAATGGGCATAATGGGCCTTAGTGGAGAAATCATCCTAATGGGCATAAAGGGCCTAAGTGTCTTAATGGGCCTAATGGTCCTAAGTGGACCAAAAGACCTAATGTGCCTAATGGGCCTAAGTGGACCTACTGGGCCTACTAGGTCTAATGGGCCCATTGGGCCTCATGGGCCTACGAAGCCAAATGGGACGAGTGGGCCAAATGGGTCTAATGGGCCTAATGAGACTAAGTGGCGTAATGGGCCTAAGTGGCATAATGGGAATAAGTTTCCTAATGGATCTAATGGGCCTAAGTGGCCTAATGGGTATAATGGACCTAATGGGGTTAAGTGGCCTAATGGGACAAAGTGGACAAATTAGCCTAATGGGCTTAATGGGCATAATGGGCCGAAGTGGTCAAACGGGCCTAATGGGCCTAAGTGCCCTTGTGGCCCTAATGGTCCTAATGCGCTTAGTGGGACTAAGTGGTCTAATGGGCCAAAGTGGACGAATGGGAATTTGGGCCTAATGGGCATATTGGGCCTCATGGGCCCAAGTGGCAAAATGGGCCTAATGGACCAAATATGCCTAAGTGGCCTAATGGTCCTAATGGTCCTAATGGGCCAAAGTAGATGAGTGGGCATAATGGTCCTAATGGGCCTAATGGGACAAAGTGTCCAAATGGGCCTAATGGGACTAGTGGGCCAAAGTGGCCTAATTTGACTAAGTGGCCTAATGGGCCTAATGGGACAAAGTGGCCGAATGGGCCTAAGTGACCTAATGGGCCTAATGGGACAAAGTGGACGAATGGACCTAATGGGCCTAATGGGCATAATGGGACCAATGGACCGAAGTGGTCTAATTGGACTAATGGGCCCAGGTGGACTAATGGGCCTAATGGGCCTAAGTGGCTGAATTAGCTTAATGGGCCTAATGGGCCTAATTTTTCTATCTGGCCTTATAGGCCTAAGTGTTTGAATGGGTCTAATGGGCCTAGGTTGCCTAAGGGGCCTAATGGGCCAAATGATCCTAAATGGATGAGTGGGACTAATGGGCCTAAGTGGCACAATGGGCCTAATGGGCCGAATGGGCCAACGTGGCCTAATGGGCCTAAGTGGCTAAATGGGGCTGAGTCACCTAAGGGGCCTAATGGGCCTAAGTGGCATAATGGGCCTAATTGGACTATGTGTCCTAATGGTCCTAATGGGCATAGTGGGATAATGGGCTTAATAGGCCTAATGGTATAATGGGCCTAATGGGCCTAAGTGGGTGAATGGGCCTAAGTGGCATAATGGGCCTAACTGGCCTAATGTTCCTAACGGGCCTAAGTGGCATAATGGGATTAATGGGATAATGGGCCTAATTGTCCTAAGTGTTTGAATGGGCCTAATAGCCGTAAGTGGCATAATTGGCCAAATGGGCCAAATGGGCATAAGTGGCCTAATGGGCCTAAGTGGCCTAATGCGTCTAAGGGGACTAATGGGTCTAAGTGGCATAATGGGCCTAATGGCCCGAAGTGGCCTAAGTGGCCTAATGAGTTTAAATGGCCTAATGCAATTTAGTGGACCAATGGGCCTAAGTGGCCTAATGGGCCTAATGGCTCAAAGTGACCTAAGTGGCCTAATGGGTTTTAGTGGACGAATCGGCCAAATGGGCCTAAGTGGCCGAGTGAGGCTAATGGGCTGAGGTGGCCTAATGGGCCGGATGGGCCTAATGGGCTTTAGTGGCCTAATGGGCCTAATGGGCCTAAGTGGACCAATGGGATTAATGGGCCTAATGGGCCTTAGAGGCCTAATGGGCCTAATATGCCTAATAGGCCTAAGTGGTCTTATATCCCTAATGGGCCTAACTCGCCTAACTGACCTAATAGGCAGAATGAACCTGAATGGCCTAATGGTCGTAATGTGCCTAATGGGTCGAATGGGTCTAAGTGACCTAATGGGACAAAGTCGCCTAATGGTCCTAATGGGCCTAGGTGTCCTAATGAACCCAAGGGCATAATGGAACCAATGGGCCTAATGGACCTAACAGGCCTAAGTGGCCGAATGGGCCTAATGGGTCTAAGTGGCCTAATTAGCCTAATTAGCCTAATGGGCCGAAGTGTACTAATGGGCCTAAGTGCCCTAATGGTCCTAATGGGTTATTGGGCATAATGGGCCTAATGGGCCTTAGTAATGGGACTAATGGGACTTAGTGTTCTAATGGACCTAATGGGCCTGAATGACCAAATGGGCATAATGGGCCTAATGGCCAAATGGGCTGAATGGGTCTCAAAGGCCCAATGGGACTAATGGGCCTAAGTGGATTAATGAGCCCAATGGAATGAATAGTCCTAATGGACCTAAGTGGTATAATGCGCCTAATTGGCCTCAGTGGCCTAATGGGCCTAATGGGTCGGATGGGACTAAGTAGCCTAAATGGCCTAATGGGCCTTAGTGGCCTAATGGGCATAATGGGCCAAGTGGGCCTAAGTGGCCAATTGGGCCTAAGTGGCCAAATGGGCCTAAGTGTCCTAATGGAACTAAGTGGATGAATGTGACTAATGGACCTAATGGGCATCAGTGTCCTAAGGGTATGATGTGGCCTGTTAGGCCTAATGGGCCTGATGGGCCTAATGAGCCTAATGGGCCTCAGGGGGCCTAATGGGCCTAAGTGGCCTAATGGGACTAAGTGGCCTAAGGGGCCGAGGTGGACTAATAGGTCTAATGGGCCTAAGTGGCCTAATGGGCCTAAGGGGACTAAGTGGCCTAGGAGGCCTAATGGGCCTAATGGGCCCAATGGGACTTAGTAGCCTAATGGGCTTAATGCACTGAATGAACTTAAGTGGCCTAATGGGCTTAAGACCTAAGTGGCCTAATGGGCCTAAGTGGCCTAATGAGCCTAATGGGCCTAAGTGGCCTAAGGGGCCTAATGGCCCTAATGGGCCTAATGTGTCTATTGGGCCTAAGTGGCCTAAAGGTCCTTAGTGTCCTAATGGGCCCAATGCACCGAGTGGGCCAAACTGTTATAATTGGTCTTAGGCTCCCAAGTAGCCAAATGGGCCTAAGTGGCCTAATGGGTTTTGTGGGCCTAATGGGCATAATTGGGCTAATTGGGCTAATGGTCCTAATGGGCATAATGGGCCATATGGGCTTAAGTGGCCAAATGAGCTTAATACAATGGGCTTGATGGGACAAATGGGCCAAATGGTCCCAATGGGCCTAAGTGTCCTAGTGGGCCAAATGGGCCGAAGTGGCCTAATTGGCCTCATGTGCTTCATGGTCCTTAGTGGCCTAAAGGGTATTAGTGGCAAAATGGGTATAATTGGACAAATGGGACAAGTGTGCCAAAGTGGACTAATGGGTCGAATTGGCCTAATGGGTATAAAGGTCCAAATGGGCTTAAGTGGCCTAATGGGACTAATCTAATGGACTTAATGAGCCAAATGGCCCTAAGTGGCCTAATGGTTCTAATGGGCCTAATCGGACGAAGTGGACCAATGGTTCTAATTGGTCGAATGGGCCTAATGGTCATAATGGGAGAAATGGGTCTAGTGGGCCTAAGTGGCCAAATGGGCCTAATGAACCTAATGGATGAACCTGATGGCTCCACACTCTCCTGGATCCCGATGGTCGCCATGCCTCCTCTTCCCCTCCTAGGGTTTTGAGGGTCTACTTTACGGTGATGGTGTCACTTCACACGGTCTATCTTCTTCCTTATCTTGCTTTCTTTTTCTTCCCTCTTGACTGGTGTGGCTTGCTAGTGTGGTCATTGTGTGCCACTGACCACCCCTCTTTCGATCTTTCCCTGCGCATCAGATCCCTATTTTGGGTTTGTGTGTGCAGGTACTTTAGACGGCTTGGGTCAGCACCGACGAGTGTGTCTGGTGCCTTCTTTCTCCTCTACCCATGTTAGCCGGCTCACTTAACTCCACTTTTTTTAGGCTTGATTCGGGATCCAGGCCTACTTGGGATGGTGCTAGAGTAGGGTTGAAAGTAGTCTCAGCTCGGGTTCATTCCTCTGGTTGGATCCTTTTCTATTTTGAGGATGCGGATTGGGGTCTCATATGGTGATTTTTTTCGGGATTAATTTTGTTTCACTATTATTGGTTCTCTATTTTGTTGGACCGATGCGGTTTCCGGCTTGGTCCCCTACCGAAGCCTCCATCTTATCATCCTTCCTGCTCTCTTTTCCCTATCAGTTCGATGCCCGGGACTTCATGGAGGTTTTGGGAGGTGCAGATCGAGTGTCTTAGGGTCTTCAAGAGGGTATATAGCTCATCTTTGAAGGTTCGAATGGTTGTGATGTTCTGTTTTGATAGTTTTTTGGTGGTGATATTGGAGTTCTACGATGATGATATGAAGACATCAGCGGTGATTAGTGGACATCCTGGTTCGTTTTGCTATGGTTCTCAGCTCTGATGATGATGGTCGATGACGACGAAGGTGGTGTTCCCTCCGGTGATGTGGTGACTCTAGTGATGATGGCTATGATGATGTTGTTCGGAGTGGACGACAAAGAGGTAATGATGATAACGGGTTATGATGATGGCGAGAACTTCTTTGACATGCTATCTTCAAAGCAGTGGCTTTTATGAAAATTTAAAAGAAATATTTCGAGGGCCTAATGAGCCTAATATGACTAATGGGCCTAATTTTCCTAAGTGGCCTAATGGCCCTAAGTGACCAAATGGGCTGAAGTGGTCTAATGGGCCTAAGGGGTCGAATGGGCCTAATGGGCCTAAGTGGCATAATGAACCTAATGGCTAATGGGTTTAATGGGCCTAAGTGGTTGAGTGGTCCTAAGTTGGCTAATGGGCCCGATGGGCCTAATGGGCATAAGTTGACTAATGGGCCTAAGTGGCCTAATGGACCTAATGGGTCTAATGGGGCTTAGTGGCCTAAGAGGCCTAAGTATGTCAATGGGCCTAAGTGGCTTAATGGTCCTAAGTGACCTAATGGGCCCAATGACTATTGGGTCTAATGGGCCTAAGTGACCTAAGTGGCCTTGTGGGGCTAATGGGCCTAAGCGGCCTAAGTGGCCTAATAGGCTCAATGGGCCTAAGTGGCATAATGTGTCTAAGTGGCCTGAGTGGCCTAATGGGCCTAAGCGGCATAAGTGACCTAAGGGGCGTAATGGGACTAATGGAATCAATGGGCCTGAGTGGCGTAATGGGCCTAATGGGCCTAAGCAGCCTAAGGGGCCAAATGGAATAATTAGGCTCAATGGGCCTAAGTGGCCTAATGGGCCTAAGTGTCTAAATGGGCCTAAGTGGCCTAATGGGCCTAAGTGTCATAGTGGACCTAATGGGCCTAATGTGGATAATGGGGGAAATGGGCCTAATTGGCCTAATGGGATGAATGGTCCAAGTTGGCCTAATAGGCCTCAGTCGTCTAATGGGCCTAAGTGGCCTAATTGGCCCAATGGGCCTAGATGGCCTAATCGGCAAAATGGGATGAATGGGTCTAAGTGACCTAAAGGGCCTAATGGGTCGAATGCGCCTAATGAGCCTAATGGGCCTAAGTGGCTAATGGTCTTAATGGGACTAATGGGCCTAAGTGGCCTAATGGGCCTTTGTGGGACTAAGTGGACCAATGGGCCTAAGTGGCCTAATCAACCTAATGGGCCTAAGTGGTATAATGGGCCAAATGGGACAATTGGTCCAAAGTGGACTAATGGGACTAATGAGCCTAATGATCCTAAGTGGCATAATTGGCGTAATGAGCCTAATGGGCCTAAGTGGCCCAATCGTCGTAATGGGACTAATGGGCCTAAGTGACATAATGGTCCAATGTGACTAAGTGGCCTAATGGTTTGAATGGGCCTAATGGGTCTAGTGGGTTGAATTGGCATAATGGTCCTGAGTGGTCTGATGGGTCTAATGTGCATATATGGCCTAATGAGCCTAATGTATTTTAGTGGCCATATCAGCCTAATGGGCCTAAGTGGCCAAATGGGCCTAATGGGCCTAATAGGCCTAAGTGGACTAATGATCTGAATGGGCCTAAGTGACCTAATGGGCCTAAATGGCCTAATCATCCAAATAGGCCTTGATGCGAACCATGTTGATGCGAACCATGTTGAAGGCACTGGGACAATTACCCAAGTGGAGGAGTTGGATTTTCAAGGCCCGATGACGCGTGGGAGATTAAAGAGGCTGAATGCAACAATGGGGGCCCATCTCGCTTCATTAAAGGCCCAATGGATCTTTCCTTGCATGGATAGAAAAAATGGGCCTATAATATCACTTATTCAAGCCCAAAATTTATATTTAAAGCTTGGCCCACATGGTTGTACGAATTTGGATGTCTTGCCCACATGGAGGATTCTACAAATGACATCTTTGGACACCAAAGTCAAATCCGGTGGGCTATGCACTCAAAGTCAAATCCGGTGGGCTATGTTGGAAAGTTGTGTGCTACTTTTCCAAAAGTCTTTGTTGGCTTTTATCTTTTTGACTTTTAAGGGGACAAGGTAGGTTTAGACTTTATGACTTTAGGGTATTAGACCCTTGACCATTGTATCACCCCCTTGGCTATATATAGCCAGCCCATGACATTGTATTTTCATTGAAGAATTAATTGAGAGCTTATGCTTTGTTTCTCTCCATTGTTTGAGGATTATCCCAAGTTTTCCCTCTTGCTCTTCTGCATTCTTGCCTTGTCATTCTAAAAGTTATATTGGTGATCCAAGATCACAAAGTCCCCAATTTCGTGCCTCAACCCAAGTGCGTTGTTGTGTGGATTGGTTATCACATCCCCCCTTGATTATGTTTTCTAAGTAGTAGGTCGCGCTCCTTATAGCATTGATTGACTACTTGCATCCACTATCCGTACCCATCTTCCGCCAATAGCCCCGAACCACCTCCTTCATCCGCCGCCCTACGCCGTTAAGATCGGGCCACCCCGTGTGTCTCACATCAGTAAGTATCAGAGCTCCAGTTGACATGGTAGGCATCTATCACTTCATTTACTTTAATTATGTCCATTACCCTCCTTATCCTTCCATATTATTCACCCATTCAACAAAAAAAATATTTTTCTTGAAAGCCTCCCTAATTGGCCTAGTTTGTGCATGCTTGGATTATTATAAATTGAGCCAAATTTTCATTCATCTTCTTTCCGCATTTAATTCTCTATATGTGATTTGTATCCGGTAAAAAAAAATCAGATTCTCTCAACTCGTCATTTTGTACTTTTCAAAATTAAGCACATCCTTTATTTGAGAGATTTCAAAAAAACTATCTTACTCCCTGTTCAGTCATCTTGTGCTTTAAAACTGCAAGAATAACACTTTTTGGAGAGAATAGACAAAAAAACAAAAAAAGCGGATACAATTAGTCCTTTGTGCTTTACCTTATTAACACTTTCCATTTCCTTATATCACTTTTTCCATCATTTTACTTCATCCCCATTTTGTATTTGGCTCATATTGTTATTCATTTATCTTATCTTGCACAATCGGGAAAAACCCAAATACCACCTTTCTACCCCCTTTTTCCACCCACCCTTTATCCATTTTTCTACCATCTTTTCACCCTTTAGCCATTAACACACAAACGGGTTGTGATAAACCATTCTCCAACACAATATTGGTTTGGGAAGGATTGTTGGCACGTGATCATCCCAAACAAGGTATTTCATAAGAGCTTGGAATTTGAATTGAGTGTTGAGAGTGGAAAGAAATAAGCAAAAAAAATCTTGTGTGTGTGTACATCTCATGTGTGTAAGTGTGTGTGTGCTTGTGTGCGTGAGTGTGTATGTCTTGCGTGTGTGAGTGTGTATCCTTGTGTGCATGAGTGTGTACATCTTGTGTGCGTGTGTGTGTACATCTCGTGTGTGTGAGTGAGTGTGTATCATTGTGTGTGTGTTTCTCCCCTTGTGTGTTTGCGTTTGTGTAACATATCATGGCCGAAGATCGTGGGAAGAAAATTGCTCATGTTAGCGATGAAGGAAGTCGAAGTAGATCTCCCACACCCGAAGCTACGCAATTCCAAATGCAAGCTTTGGTGAGCCACTTCGAGAAGCTTCTTGATCGGAATTTGGAGGTGCTACATGAGAGGATTGATAACTTGGAGAATCAACCAAGCCCAAGGATGGTCTATGATAACCCACGGCGAGCTCCGGCACCACGCCGCCCCCACATCATGGAGGTGGAGATGGAAAACCTTGATGGTGATTTTGAGGATGTTCCGCAAAGGAGGAGGTTGTACCAACAACCTAGAGGAGGACAAAGGAGACAACATGATGATGACCTACTTGGTGGGATCAAGTTGAAGGTCCCTTCATTTCAAGGGAAAAGCGATCCGGAAGCATACTTGGAGCGGGAGATGCGAATCGAGCAAGTCTTTTCTTGTCATACCTATTCCGAGGAGAGAAAGGTAAAACTTGCAGCCCTTGAATTCATGGATTATGCATTAATATGTTGGGATCAAGTTCAAAAGGAGAGAGCCCGATATGGAGGATGTATTTTCCAAACTTGGGAAGACATGAATTTTTCCATGCGGAAGCACTTTGTTCCCTCACACTACCATAGAGATATCCACAAAAAAATTCAGAGGCTCACCCAAGGGAGTAAGACCGGAGAGGATTACTATAAGGAGATGCAAATTGCCATGATTCGGGTAAATATTGAGGAAGATCTGGAGGCAACCATGGCACCGTTTTTACATGGGCTCAATCGGGAGATTGCGAATCAAGTGGAGATGTACCACCATGTAGAGATACAAGATATAATCCACCAAGCCACCAAGATTGAATAACAAATCAAAAGGAGGAGAAACATGAGGAAACCCACTACCCCTTTCACACTGTGGAGAAATCCGAGTAAGGAGATTGGAGAACCATCAAAGGCAAAAGAGGTGGTGGATCGCAAAAGTGACAAGGTAATTCTTCCACCTAAGAAACCTACTTTTGAGGGTAACCAAACTAGGAATCGGGATATTTAGTGTTTCAAATGTCAAGGAAGGGGTCACATTGCTAGTGAGTGCCCAAACCGGCGCACCATGACCATCAACAGGTATGGAGAATGAGAGACAAATGGAGAGAGCTCGGAAGAGGAGGAGGAAGAATCTCCAGAAATTGATAGTGGAGAGTGTGCAAAAGATGGTGAGATTCTTGTCACTAGGAGAGTTCTATGCGCACAAATGACCATGGGAGAGAAGCAACAGTGGGAGAACCTTTTCCATACATGGTTCAAGATCCCTGGGAAGGTATGTAGCGTTATTATTTATGGAGGAAGCTATAGTAATGTTGCTAGCATTGAGTTAGTAGAGAAGTTGGGACTTCCTACTTTGAAGCATCAACATCCATATTGGCTTCAGTGGTTGAATGATTGTGGAGAGATGAAGGTTAACAAAATAGGTGAAGGTATTGTTCTCCATTGGTAAATACAAGGATGAGGTATTGTGCGAAATTGTTCCTATAAAGGCGTGCCGCTTGCTGTTAGGTCGACCATGGAAAAACGATCGATGTGTTACTCATGATGGTTTCTTGAACCGTCACTCTTTTGTACTCCTAGGGGAACCTATAACCCTCAACCCCATGACCCCCAAGCAAATTCTAGAAGATCACATTTTTAGAGAAAAGAAAAAAAATAGTGATGAGAAAAAAAAGAGAGAAAATGAAAAAGGAGAGAATGAGGGAAAAATAGAAAATGAGAGAAGAAAAGAAATGGAGAGCAAAGAAAAATCGAGAGGGGAAAAAGATTTGAGAGGATAGAAAAGTGTGATGTTGGCAAAAAAGAGTGAGGTTAAGGAAGCTTTGATTTCTTGACAAAATATCTTAGTACTTATGTACAAAGAGGTGATGTTGAACACTAACGACTTAACATCTTCTTTGCCACATGTTATTGAGTCTTTGTTGCGGGAATTTGAAGATGTGTTCCCTGAAGAGGTGCCACCTGGTTTGCCACCCATTAGAGGTATTGAGCATCAAATTGACCTCGTACCTAGAGCATCACTACCGAACCTCCCAGCATATCGCACCAACCCAGAGGAGACAAAAGAAATTTAAAGGCAAGTTCATGAGTTGTTGAATGTGGGGTATGTGAGAGAGAGCCTTAGTCCTTGTGCGGTAACGGTGCTTCTAGTACCAAAGAAGGATGGAACATGGAGAATGTGCATTGACTGTAGAGCCATTAAGAACATCACCGTCAGGTATCGTCATCCTATCCCTAGGTTAGATGATATGCTAGATGAATTAAATGGTTCAACTATTTTCTCAAAAATTGATTTAAGAAGTGGCTACCATCAAATTAGGATGAAAGAAGGAGATGAGTGGAAAACTGCATTTAAGACAAAACATGGACTTTATGAATAGTTAGTCATGCCCTTTGGTCTCACCAATGCACCTAGCACATTTTTGAGGTTAATGAATCATGTCTTACATGCATATATTTTAAAATTTGTGGTAGTTTACTTTGATGATATTCTGGTGTATAGTAGGACTTTGCATGAATTTGTTAAGAAAAGAAAACTTGTTTGGAAACATCAATAAGTGTGAATTTTTCCTCAATAATATTGTTTTTCTTGGATTTTTTGTGAGCGGAAATGGAGTTGAAGTTGACACTGAAATGATCAAAGCAGTACAAGAATGACTAACTCCAACCTCCGTTGGACAGGTAAGAAGTTTTCATGGGCTTGCTAGTTTTTACAGGAGATTTATGAAGGACTTCATTACATTAGCAGCACCGTTGAACGAGTTGACAAAGAATAATGTTCCTTTCAAATGGGGGATAACTCCAGAGAAGGCCTTTAATGAACTTAAGGAGAGACTCACCCACGCCCCTCTACTTGCACTTCTGGACGTTGGTAAGACCTTTGAAATTGAATGTGATGCAAGCGGAATTGGCATAGGAGAAGTACTCCTGTAGGAAGGTAAGCCTATTGATTATTTTAGTGAGAAGTTAAATGGCCCAACTCTAAACTACACAACATATGATAAAGAGTTGTATGCATTGTTTAGAGCACTAGAGACATGGCAACACTATCTTTAGCCTAAAGAATTTGTGATCCATTCTGATCAAGAGACTCTTAAATACCTTAGGAGCCAACATAAACTGAATAGGAGACATGCTAGATGGATGGAATTCATTGAATCATTTCAATATGTCATCAAGCATAAAAAGGGTAAAGAAAATATTGTGGCCGATGCACTTTCATGTAGATATTCTCTTTTATCCTTGTTGGATTCAAAACTCCTTGGTTTTGAATACATTAAGGATTTATATGCCACTGATAATGATTTTAGAGAACCTTATGAACATTGTAAACCTGGAGTTAGTTGGGAAAAGTTCTATTTACATGGTGGATTCTTATTCCGGATTGATAAGCTTTGCATTCCCAATTGCTCTATCCGTTTACTTTTACTAAAGGAATCACATTCGGGTGGGTTAATGGGGCATTTTGGTGTTTCAAAAACTCTAAGTGTTCTTAGTGAGCATTTTTATTGGCCTAGGATATCTAGAGATGTTGATAAATTTGTGGGAAAGTGCATTGTTTGCCATAAAGCCAAATCGAAACTGAACCCACATGGATTATATCTTCCTCTCCCAATTCCCAACACCCCTTGGGAGGACATATCAATGGACTTTACTGTGGGGTTACCACGAACCAAGAGGGGGAGAGATTCCATTTTTGTTATGGTGGATCGGTTTTCAAAAATGGCACATTTTATTCCTTGTCACAAAGCAGATGATGCCACTAACATTGCAACACTTTTCTTTCAGGAAGTAGTCAAACTTCATGAAATGCTAAGGACGATTGTGTCGGATCGAGACACAAAATTCCTCAGCTACTTTTGGAAGACATTATGGAGCAAACTCGGAACAAAGTTACTATTCTACACTACTTGTCATCCGAAAACCGATGGAAAAACCGAGGTGGTGAATCAAACACTTTCATCCCATCTGGGAACCGTTGTGAAGAAGAACATCAAGAATTGGGAGGAGTGCCTGCCACATGTGGAATTCACACGCAACAGGGCCAAGCATTCCACTACTCAATATTCTCCATTTGAAATTGTTTATGGCTTTAACCCCCTTGCCCCTATTGATCTAGTTCCTTTTCCTTTGCAGGAAACTGCTAATATGGATGCGAAAGAGCGTGCAAAATTCATTAAGAAAATCCATGAAAAGGCAAGGATAAATATCGAGTGGATGACACAGAAATACATTGATCGTGCAAACAAGGTTCGCAAGTAAATGTTGTTCAAGCCCGGTGACCATGTCTGGGTTCATATGCGGAAGGAAAGATTTCCCAACAAGCGGAAATCAAAACTCATGCCACGTGGTGATGGACCTTTCCGAGTGCTTGAGAAGATTAACAACAATGCTTACAAGATAGCTTTTCCAGGTGAGTATGGTGTAAGTGACACTTTCAATGTTTCTGATCTTTCTTCTTTTTTGGGTGTAGAGGATGAAGAGTCGAGGACGACTCCTTTTCAAGAGGGGGAGGATGATGCGAACCATGTTGAAGGCACTGGGCCAATTACCCAAGTGTAAGAGTTGGATTTTCAAGGCCCCATCGACGTGTGGGAGATTAATTATCCTAAATTGGCATAAATGGTCAAATCACCAAAAAAAAATTGGCCTAATGGTGTAATGAACTAATGGGATAATGTCCTAATGGCTAAATTGGTCTAAATAGCCTAATGACATTATTGGCATAAAGGCCTAATTGGTCTAAATGGCACAATTGGTCCAAATGGTTTAAATGATCCAATTGGATTAAATGGTCTAATTAGCATAATTTTCCTAATTGACCTAAATGGTATAATTGGGCTAATTGGCCTAAATGGCCTAAATGACCTAATGGACTAAATTACCTAAATGAATTAAAGCCCCAAATTGCCTATGGCCTAATGACCTAATTGGCCTAAATGACATAATTAGCCTAAATGACCTATTTTTTCTAACTGAACTAATTAGATTAATTGGCCCAATTGTCCTAATTCACCTAAATGGACTAATTGGCCAATTAGACAAATGAAAAAATGATAAAAAAAAATACCAAGTGACCAAATAACGAAATAACACAACATAAATGGAATCACGCCGAAATGAACATACAAGAGGAATCCATACTGTACACATGTTTATCATGCTAATTAATATGTATTGTTTATGTTAGGTCACTAGTATTAAATTTCTAATTAAATTTATTTTTAGATGCTTCTTAATTTTATGAATTTCTTTAATAGCTACAATTTTAATTCATTCTAGGTTTATCACTTTCATATTATTCAATAATGTAGTATTATTCTAATCAATTTCATTTATAGAAAGTAGCATTTGGCATCGAAGGTCGTGGGCCAAATAGGCTTAACAGGCCTAATGGGCCTCTGTGGCCTAATTGGATTAATGGGCTTAAGTGGCCTAATAGGCCTAATGAGCCTAATGGGCCTCTGTGGCCTAATGGGCCTAATGGACCTCGGTGGACAAAGTGGAATAATGTGTCTAATAGGCCTGATGGGCCTAATGGGCCTAAGTGACCTAATGAGTCTAAGTGGCATAATGGGTCGATTGGGTCGAATGGGACTAAGTGACCTAATGGGCATAAGTGGCCTAAGTTGCCTAATGGGACAAATGGACTTAATGGGGCCGATGGGCCTGATGGGGCTAATGAGCTTAATGGGCCTAAGTGGCCTAATGAGCTGAATAGGACTAAGTGGCCTAATGGGTCTGATGGGCCTGATTGCCTTAATGGGACAAATGGGCCTAGGTGGACTTAGGGGCTTGATGGGCCTGATGGGTCTAATAGAATGAAGTGGCCTAATGATCTCAATTGGCCTAAGTGACATAATGGGCCTAATAGGCTGAATGGACCTAAGTGGCCTAATGGGACAAATGGGTCTTAGTGTCCTCACGGGCCTGATGGGCTTAATTGACCTAATGGGCATAATAGGCCTAAGTGGCCTATTGCTTCTAATGGGCCCTAGTGGCCTAATGGGACTAACGGCCCTAATGAGCCTAATGGGCATAATGGGCCTAAGTAGCTTAATGGGCCTAAGTGCCTAAGTGGCCTAATTAGATGAATGGGCCTAAGTGGCATAATGAGGCTTAAGTGGACTAATGGGTCTAATAGTCCTAAGAGGACTAATGGATTGATGGGCCTAATGGGCCTTAGTGGCCTCATTGGCCTAATTGGCCTAAGTGACATTAGTAGCCTCATGGGCCTAATGGGCATAATCAACCTAATGGGCATAAGTGGCCAAATGGGCTTGATAGGCTTAATGGGCCTCTCTGGCCTAATGGGCCTCCTAGGCCTAATGGGACTGATCGACCTAATGGGCATATTGGGTCTCACTAGCCCAATGGGCCTCATGGACCTAATGGGCCTGATCGGCATAATGGCTATAATGTGCCTTAGTGGCCTAATAGGCCTAAGTGGCCTGATGGGCCTCAGTGGTTGAATGGGCCCAATGGGGAGAAGTGGCCCAATGGGCCTAAGTGGCACAATGAGCCTAAGTGGCCCAATGGACCTAATGGGCATAAGTAGCTGAATTGTCCTAATGGGCCCAATGGGCCTAAGTGGCCTAAGTGGCCTAATGGGCCCAAGTGGCCTAATGGGCCTAATGGGCCTAGTGAGCCCAATGGGCCTAAGTGACCTAATGGCCCTGATGAGCGTAATGGGGCCAATAGTCCTCAGGGGCCTCATGGGTGTGATAGGCCCAACGGGCATAATGTGCCTCATTGGCCCAATTGGCCTAATGGGCCTCATGGGCCTGATGGGCCTCATGGGCCTCATGGTCCTAATGGGACTAAGTGACCTAATGGGCATAATGGGCCTAAGTTGCCTAATAGGCCTAAGGGGCCTCAGTGGCCGAATGGGCCTGATAGCCCCTATTGGCATATTGGGCCTAATGGGCCTAAGTGGCCTAAGTGCCCTAATGGTCCTAATGGGACTAATGAGTTTAATGGGGCTAATGGGCCTATGTGGCGGAATGATCCTAATAGGCCTAATGGGCTTAAGTGGCTGAATCGACCTGATGGGAATAATGGTCCAAATGGTCCTAATGGTTCTAATGGGCCTCATGGGACTAAGTGGCCTCATGGTCCTGATGGGCCTAATGGGCTTCATGGGCATAATGGGCCGAATGGGCCTCCTAGGTCTAAGTGGATGAATGGACATAGTGGGCCTAATGGGACTAAGTGGGCTAAGTGGCCCAATGTGTAGAATGGGCCTAATTTACCAAATGGGCCTAGTGGGCCTAAAAGGTCAAATGGGACTACATGGCCCGATGGACCTAATGGGCCTCATGGTCCTAATGGGCCGAATGGGCCTAATTGGCCTAATGGACCCAATGGGCCTATTGGGCCAAGGTGGCCTAATGGGCCTAAGTGGTCTAATGGGCCTCATGGGCCTAAAGGGGCTAATGGGATGGATATGCTTATTTGGACGGATGGGCCTATTGAGCCTTATGGGCCTAATGAGCCGCATTGGCCTAAGTTGCCTCTTGGACCCAATGGGCATAATGGTCATAATGGGCATAGTGGGCCTAAGTGGCCTAAGTGGACCTAATGAGCCGAATGGGCTGAAGTGGCCTAATGGGCCCAATGGGCCTCATGGGACTAAGGGGCCTAATGGGAAGAATGAGCCTAGTAAGTCCAATGGGTCTAATGGGTCTAAGTGGCCTAATTGGTCTAAGTGGCCTAAGGGGCTTAGTGGGCCTGATGGAATTAACGAGCCTAATGGGCCCAAGTGGCCTTATGGGCGAATGGGCCTCATGGGCCTAAGTGCACTCATGGGTCCAATGGGCCTAATGGGCCTAAGTGTCCTAATGGGCCTAATGGGGCTCATGGGAAGAATGCCCCTCATGGACCTAATGTGCCTGATGGACCTAATGGGTCTCATGCTCCTAAGTGGCCTAATGGTGTGAATGGGCCTATGTGTCCTAATGGGCCTAGTGGGACTAATGGCCCTAATGGGCATAATGGTCCGAATAGGCCTAATGAGCCTAATGGGACTAATGATCCTAATGGACATAATTGGCCTAAGTGGCCTAAGGGGCCTAATCGGGCTAATCGACCGAACGAGCCTAATGGGCCTAAGTGGCCTAAGTGGCTTAACGAGCCTAATGGGCCTAGTGGGACTAATGGGTTTAATGGGCCTTAGTGTCCTAATGGGCCTAATGGTCCTACTTGTCCTAATGGGCCTAAGTGACCCTATCGGTCTAATCAATCGAACGGGCCTAATGGGCCTACGTGGGATAAGGGGCCTAACATGCCTAATGGGACTAATGGGTTTAATGGGCCTAAGTGGACTAATGGGCCTATGTGACCTAATCAGCCTAAGTCGCCAAATGGGCCTAATGGGCTTAATGGGACTAAAGAGTTTAATGGGCCTAAGTGGACTAATGAGCCTAATGGGCCTAGGTGGTCGAATGGGCCTAATGGGCACAATGGGCCTAAGTGGCCTAATGGGTCAAATATGACCAATGGGACTAAGTGGCCTAAGTGGCCTAATGGGTCAAATAGGCATAATTTGACTAATGGTCCTAATGGGCCTCAGTGTCCTAATGGGCCAAATGGACCTAAGTGGCTGAATGG
Source organism: Viscum album (assembly GCA_963277665.1). Classification (NCBI taxonomy): domain Eukaryota; kingdom Viridiplantae; phylum Streptophyta; class Magnoliopsida; order Santalales; family Viscaceae; genus Viscum; species Viscum album. The sequence goes on along the minus strand of OY728121.1, from coordinate 1,053,064,024 downwards.
GCCTAATGGGCCTAAGTGGCTTAATCCCCATAATCAACTAAATTGGCATAATGGGCCTAATTAGCCTAATGAGACTAAGTGTCCTAATGTGCATAATGGGACAAATGGGGCTAAGTGGCCTAAGTTTCATAATCGGCCGAATGTGACTAATGGGCCAAATTTGCCTAAGTTGTGTAAGGGGCCTAATAGACCTAATGCCTAAGTGGCCTAAGTGTCTGAATGGGGCTAATGGGCCCAATGGTCATAATGAGCATAATGGGCCTAAGTGGTCTAAGTTTTTTAAGTGGTCTAATCAGCCTAATCAGCCGAATGGGCCTAATGGGCCTAAGTGGCCAAACGGGCCTAATGGGCCGAAGTGGTCTAATGGGCATAATGGACTCAAGTGATCTAATCAGCCTAATCGACCGAATGGGCCTAATGGATATAATGAGACTAAGTGGCCTAATGGTCTTAAGTGGCCTAATCTGCCTAATCGGCCGAATGGGCCTAATGAGGATAATGGGCCTAAGTGTCCTAATGGGCCTAAAGTGCCTAATGGGCCTAAGTGGCCTAATCAGGCTAATCAACCAAATGAGCCTAAATGGCCTAGTCGGCCTAATTGATCAAATGGGCCTAATGTGCATAATGGGCCAAAGTGGCCTAATGGGCATAATGAGTCTAAGTGATCTAAGTGGCTTAATCGACCTAATCGACCAAATGGGCCTAATGGGCCGAATGGTCCTAATTGTCCTAAGTGACCTCATGGGCCCAATGGGCCTAATGGACCTAATGGGCCTAAGTTGTCAAATGGGCCTGATGGGCCTCATGGGCCTCCTGGACCAAAGTGGTCTAAGTGGCATGATGAGCCCAAGTGGCCTAATTGTAAGGGTTGGTGTCATCAGAACCAACTGTTTTGTACTTTGATTACATAAATGTTCACTTATTATATATTGTTCATTGTTCTGCATGACTATAATATAATAATGTCCTGAAATATTTGTTGCATTAATAAGGTCATAGCAGATCCCCGCTATGATGAGAACCTTGAAATGCTATAACAATATTCTTAAATAAAGTTCTGCGGTTGGATGACATACTATGATAGGACACATAGTATACAGACCGTCATGTGCGAGTACTCATAAGAAGACGAGACTCTCTCTCATGGAGTTCGCACTTGGTAATCTCCAAGATGGGAGATTATGAGAACAGACCCGCCAGTAGTAATTCCGCATGTCTTGGTGTCATCGGATATTACTATCTACGAGCGTGTGTAATGGTCCTTGGACTGGAAGATTATCATTAACTCATGTCATGACTCGCGCACTTAGATTTACTGATGAAAACCGTCACGCAGACAGTTGGCGGGAAGTAGGGTACGTTGGGTGCGTCACGAGTGACATGTTGTTAATGGATAAGTCAAGGAAGGATTTGTCCCTTCCATTTATGGAAGTTGATATCTCGGCCCTTTGATTGAAATAGAACTGTCGCATTAAATTCCATGGCCATGGTGTAAACGATGAGTTTATTTCAGGTAGTCAAAGAACGACATATCAAGCATATAGGTTTATGACACTGCCATGAAACCTGCTTGATGAGATATTGAGACAAAGAGATTAAATTACACAGTAACCGCTCGTATGAGGTGATACGTCAATGCGGCGTCAACTTCTTTCTCTTGGGTGCCTTCACCCGTTGCTAGACAGTAATCTTGGACTTTAGGCAAGCCCGCCTAATGCCAACGAGAAAGAGGCCTAGAGGGTCACACACTAAGTGTATCCAAGTATCTCAAGTTGAATAAAGATTATTCTCGTACGTGGTTTAATAATTATTCAAGGAAGCCTAAATTGTTTTAAATGATGGAGGAAAAAGAAAATAAAAAAAGTACACGTCGTGTATTATTATTACATGCCGTATAGTTTTATTTTGGAAAGGAAATGAATAAATGAAAACAAGATATACACGCCGTGTACATTTAATGTACACGCCGTGTAGTTTTCAATGAAAAACAAGTACACGCCGTGTATTTATTAATACACGCCGTGTAGTTTTTTTTAGTTGGGATTTTGAGGATATAATATTGTTTTAAATGATATTTATTATAATCAGCGTGGGCGCATGTCAAGGAATTATTTATTCGACATGGGGTTTTAAATAAAGAGTCAATGAAATAAATAAAACGCGTAACGCGTTTATTTATTGTCATAACTCTATAACCCCACACACCCGATTATAAATATCCTCACAACCCCAACTCTTTTCTGACACAAGAGAATCGTTGTGCACAACATCTCTGGAGAATTCTTTCAAGGCCGAAAGAACCTCTTCCTCCAAGAACGCTCTCAAGACCGAGAGAGATCCTCTTCCATCGGATCAAGACAATCTAAGGCGGACAACGCAAGCAAAGGCTTCTCCACGCTAGCACCCGGAGAATCTTTTGGCAACGTCCAGAGATACGAGGTACACGTGTGGATCACCGCTAGAGGGAGTCTACACTTGGCTTCTGCGATGCAACGACGGATCACATCGACAACGTGATTGAGAACATCAACGAAGAAAGAACACCCAAAAGGTATTTCTTTATAATTAATTAAATTAATTATAATCAACCTGTAACGATCCTTGTTTGTGGTTCCGGGAAAAACCATCTTCTTTGTTTTTTTTCTGTGATTCGATTCGTGGAGACTGGCGTTTATCGTCGTATTGATCCCGGAATGATCATTGCTAATGACAAAAAGCCAAGTGGGCACATCCACCCACGCGCTTCCGCTGCACCCGGAACCTTCAAATGGTATCAGAGCAGGTTACAACGTTGATTATAGTTATTTAATTTTCGTTGATAATTTACGCATTCATATTTGATTCAATTCGAAATAATACACGACGTGTATGTTGGAACAACATGCCGTGTAGTCCGTTCCGACCCAGGTGAAACCGTGTACAAAGATAAGTCGCGTACCGCGTATACGGGATCGCCAGGCTGGTTACCACGTAACAAGGAAGTACACGCCGTGTATTAATTATAAGATCATAATTAATTGAATTCGAGCGCGTCTTATCTTAAATAAAAGAACGATTAAAAAAATTTGAATTCTAAATATGCGTAAATGTCGTTGCATACTATGGATGATCATGAGCTAGACCAAATACCCTTTGTATGTGTATGGTTTCATTTAAATTTATTTAATTTAAATTTGTTGGCCTGCGAGCCTTTTTCCAATAAAATGTAGGGCCTGCGTGCCCATGGTTTCTTTAATGTAAACCCATGTAATGGAGGATCTCCCAAACCAGAGGAGACGGTTCAAATCCCGAAGCCGAGGCGAAACCGACACAAGAAGATACAAAGGTGGACAGGTGGGAGCTGCAAAACACGAACCATCAGGTTCAAGGTGTTTTCCCTAGGTCAGGGTAAGCTTATCAAAACCGCTGGATAAGCTAACCAAATAGAAGCTCATGATCATGCCATCTTATTTTATTTCTATCTGATTGCATGGTTTATATATTATGCATGTGTTGTCGCGATCACATAATTAATAAAATGAACAAGCATGCAAAGATGGAATAAAATAAAAACCGGTCTATGCGTATACATTATCGGAACATGGTTAATCACTTAAGCAAGCATCACTTAATATTAACAAGCATGTGATAATGTAAAGATACGCATAAAGAATAAAATCCCTCAAATACCATATTAAGTCAGACCAAGCCTTCCGTTACTTGATTAAGGGCAAGACTCAATAAAACTATGTGTTTGACCAACCCTTGTTGGGACACTTACTTTTATAAAGGAAGCCCTTATGAAAGGTTTCGGGTTGACTTAACCATATTACATCAAGAGAAGTAGCCCTTGATAGACTTGATGTAATATTGGAGGCAAGAGTTGAGGAAATCCAAGTCAGGATTTCAGGATTGGGGAGTCCACTCAACAGATCAAGGAACTGTAAGCTCACAGTTGGCAAAGACCCGCCTACCTAAATACCTTTAAATAGCTTGACCAACCCTTGTTGGGGTTATGCGAAGGGAAATATGGATCCTTGCCATTAGAATGTCAAAGCAACTGGACATTCCGAGTTCAATGGTGAGGGCCATTGGAAATTGATAAAATAGTGGGAGACTTAATAAAATTTATTATTTCTCATAAAATGTAATCAAGAAAGTACTGATGAATCTGCTCTTTTAAATTGTAGAATCAAAATGACAAACACATCAACCACATTTTCTCTGCGATCAATTCTGGATAAAGACAACATCCTCACCGGCAGTAACTTTCAGGAATGGTTTAGGCGCCTTCGGGTTATCCTACGCCATGAACGAAAGTTTTATGTGCTGGAGTCCTCACTTCCTGATTCTCCTGCCCCAGGGGCAAGTGATGAAGATTTCCTAGTCTATGATCAACATTTGAACGATGCTCTCGACGTTCAATGTTTGATGCTGTCATCTATGTCTAGTGAGCTCATGAAGTCTCATGAAGACATGGATGCCTACAGCATGCTCGAGCACCTCCGTGGTTTATACCAAGAGAGAGCAAGACAGGAAAGGTTTGAGATCTCCAAGGCTCTGTTTCAGAGCAAGCTTGGAGAGGGTGCCCCAGCTGGGCCTCATGTAGTCAAGCTCATTGGCTACATTGAGTGCTTGGAGGTTCTAGGGTTTAAACTCCCTGAAGAACTGGGTACCGATCTCATTCTCGCATCACTCCCCCAGACCTTCTCAAACTTTGTTGTTAATTTCAACATGAACAATATTGAGAAGTCTCTATCTGATCTTCTTATCCTTATTCGCCAAGTGGACAATGACATGAAGCGTGAAAAGCCTTCTGTCCTTATGGTGAATAAAAGGAAAGGGAAGGCGAAGAGCTTTAAGCCCAAAGCTTCTTCAAGGCCTTCCAAGAAAAGGAAGATCAAAGGGGAGGCAAAGGAACATGATGCTGTTTGTTTCGCATGTGGCAAGAAGGGTCACTGGAAGAAAAACTGCACCCAGCCAAGGAAGCAAGGGGAAGCTTCAGGTGCGTTTTTTATCGAATTTAATCTATCTGTTTCTACTAATTGGGTATTAGATACTGCTTGTGGTGCTCACATCTGTATCCAAATACAGGAACCAAGTAGATTCAGGAAGATTGATCGAGGGGAGATAGATCTACGAGCAGCCAACGGAGCCAGACTTGCTGCTGTAGCTGTCGGGGACTACCACCTCACATTGCCTACCGGGATGGTCTTGGTTTTGAAAGGATGTTATTATGTACCCTCTGTAACCAAAAACATTATTTCAGTATCCAGATTAGATACTGATGGATTCATATTCAAGTTTGGAAATGAATGTTGCTACTTTTATAAAGATAGCATTTGTTTTGGTAGGGCACATTTATATAACGGCCTTTATGTGTTAGACTAGACAAACCAAGTACTGGAAATTGATAACAAAGTTAATTTACATGACTCATACCACACCCAACTTTGGCATCACCGGCTAGGTCATGTCAATGAGAAACGTTTGAAAAAATTACATCAAGATGGGTATTTAGATTCTTTCGAACTAAAACCACTTGGTGTATGTCATGCGTGTCTACAAGGCAAAATGACCAAAGCCCCATTTAGTGGGAAAGGTGAAAGAGCTAAAGAGCTTCTAGAATTAGTTCACACAGATGTGTGTGGACCATTTCCAGTTGAAGCAAGGGGTGGGTTCTCGTACTTCATAACTTTTATTGATGATTTTAGTAGATATGGATATATCTATTTAATGAGGTATAAGTCAGATTCTTTTGATCGGTTCAAAGAATACAAGAATGAAGTTGAGAACCAGCTTGGTAAGAAGATTAAGAAACTCCGCTCAGACAGAGGAGGAGAATATCTTAATCAAGACTTCATTGATTTCTTACGGGAGTTTGGGATTCTATCTCAACTCACTCCTCTTTACACACCGCAGTGGAATGGTGTAAGTGAAAGGAGGAACCGCACCCTGTTGGACATGGTGAGATCAATGATGAGTCATGCGAGTCTTCCATTATCCTTTTGGGGATATGCATTACAAACAGCAGCACACATACTAAACCAAGTACCAACTAAATCGATAAATGGTATTCCATACGAGTTATGGAGTGGACGCAAAGCCATGTTATCGAATTTACACGTGTGGGGTAGCGAAGCATTTGTTAAGGCCTCTTCAGGTAACAAACTTGCACCCCGAGGCACAAAGTGTATCTTTATAGGATATCCCAAGGAAACAAGGGGATATTACCTATACAACCCCTCAGACAAAAAGGTTACAGTGGCAAGACACGCCATATTCCTTGAGAGGGAGCACATCTCCAGAAGAGATAGTGGGAGCGAGATAGACTTCGATGAAGTCGAGGCTCAAGATACACATGAGTTGGTAAAAGAACAGATTCCACAAAGCCCCGTGGAAGAACAATCTGTTCCAGAGACACAAGAACTGCGTAGGAGCACGAGAGAGGTGAGAGAACCAGAACGATATGGTTTTCTTGTCACTGAGGATGGTGACTCATTATTGGTTGACAATGATGATCCTCTTACCTACAAGGAAGCAGTTGAAGGCACAGACGTTGCCAAGTGGCAAGAAGCCATGAATTCTGAAATGGATTCCATGTACCAAAACCAAGTCTGGATTTTGGTAGATCCTCCAGTTGATGTAAAGCCTATTGGTAATAAATAGGTATTCAAGAAGAAACTGGACATGGAGGGGCAAGTCAGCACCTACAAGGCACGACTGGTTGCAAAAGGTTTTAGACAGCATCAAGGAATTGACTATGATGAAACCTTTTCACCGGTTGCAATGCTGAAGTCTATCAGAATCCTATTGGCCATTGCTACTTACCATGACTATGAAATTTGGCAAATGGATGTCAAAACAGCTTTCCTTAACGGGAACCTCCAGGAAGATGTCTACATGACACAACCTGAAGGGTTTGTGATTTCAAAGGATGCCAACAAGGTATGCAAGTTGCAAAAATCCATTTATGGATTAAAGCAAGCATCAAGGTCATGGAACATTCGTTTTGATGAAGCTGTTACAGAATTTGGCTTTGTTAAGAACGAATGTGAGCCTTGTGTCTACAAAAGGTTTAGTGGAAGTGCGGTCGTTTTCATAATAGTATATGTCGATGACATATTGCTAATTGGAAACGAAGTACCTGTCTTACAGTCAGTTAAGGCATGGTTGAATAAATGCTTCTCCATGAAAGACTTGGGCGAGGCGGCATATATTCTTGGGATCAAGATCCATCGTGATAGATCCAAGAAAATGCTGGGCCTAAGTCAAAGTACATACATTGACAAGATACTGAAGAGATTCAGTATGGAACAGTCCAAGAGGGGATTGTTGCCAGTGTCACATGGCATTCATCTTTCCAAGAAAATGTGTCCTCAGACACATGAGGAAAGAAAGAGAATGGCAAGGATCCCTTACGCATCCGCGATTGGGTCAGTCATGTATGCTATGCTATGTACGAGGCTAGATGTTGCTTATGCATTAAGTGCGGTAGGCAGATATCAAGCTGATCCAGGAGACCGCCATTGGATGGCAGTCAAGACTATCCTTAAGTATCTGAGGCGTACTAAGGATATGTTCTTGGTTTATGGAGGAGATGAGGAACTAGTCATCAGAGGACATGTATATGCTAGTTTCCAGACTGATCAAGATGACATGAAGTCGCAGACTGGATACATCTTCAGTTTGAATGGAGGTGCAGTGAGCTGAAAGAGCTCAAAACAAAGTGTGGTGGAAGATTCTACAGCAGAGTCCGAGTATATCGCAGCTTCTGAGGCAGCTAAAGAAGCAGTATGGATGCGAAGCTTCGTCAAAGAGCTGGATGTTGTACCGAGCAGTAAAGATCCTATCACACTCTATTGTGATAATACTGCAGCGGTGGCACTTGCAAAAGAGCCAAGGTCACATCAGCGGACAAAGCACATACTTCGGAAGTATCATCTCTTGAGGGATTTTTCTCAGAGAGGTGAAGTTGCAGTGAGCAGTATTTCCACGAAAGACAACGTGGCGGACCCATTGACTAAAGCCTTGACTCAGCAGAAACATGATCATCATTTGAGGTCTAGCGGACTAAAAGTCGTAGGCAGTTGGCTCTAGTCCAAGTGGGAGTTTTTAAGGGTTGGTGTCCTCAGAACCAACTGTTTTGTACTTTGATTACATAAATGTTCACTTATTATATATTGTTCATTGTTCTGCATGACTATAATATAATAATGTCCTGAAATATTTGTTGCATTAATAAGGTCATAGCAGATCCCCGCTATGATGAGAACCTTGAAATGCTATAACAATATTCTTAAATAAAGTTCTGCGGTTGGATGACATACTATGATAGGACACATAGTATACAGACCGTCATGTGCGAGTACTCATAAGAAGACGAGACTCTCTCTCATGGAGTTCGCACTTGGTAATCTCCAAGATGGGAGATTATGAGAACAGACCCGCCAGTAGTAATTCCGCATGTCTTGGTGTCATCGGATATTACTATCTACGAGCGTGTGTAATGGTCCTTGGACTGGAAGATTATCATTAACTCATGTCATGACTCGCGCACTTAGATTTACTGATGAAAACCGTCACGCAGACAGTTGGCGGGAAGTAGGGTACGTTGGGTGCGTCACGAGTGACATGTTGTTAATGGATAAGTCAAGGAAGGATTTGTCCCTTCCATTTATGGAAGTTGATATCTCGGCCCTTTGATTGAAATAGAACTGTCGCATTAAATTCCATGGCCATGGTGTAAACGATGAGTTTATTTCAGGTAGTCAAAGAACGACATATCAAGCATATAGGTTTATGACACTGCCATGAAACCTGCTTGATGAGATATTGAGACAAAGGGATTAAATTACACAGTAAGCGCTCGTATGAGGTGATACGTCAATGCGGCGTCAACTTCTTTCTCTTGGGTGCCTTGACCCGTTGCTAGACAGTAATCTTGGACTTTAGGCAAGCCCGCCTAATGCCAACGAGAAAGAGGCCTAGAGGGTCACACACTAAGTGTATCCAAGTATCTCAAGTTGAATAAAGATTATTCTTGTACGTGGTTTAATAATTATTCAAGGAAGCCTAAGTTGTTTTAAATGATGGAGGAAAAAGAAAATAAAACAAGTACACGTCGTGTATTATTATTACATGCCGTGTAGTTTTATTTTGGAAAGGAAATGAATAAATGAAAACAAGATATACACGCCGTGTACATTTAATGTACACGCCGTGTAGTTTTCAATGAAAAATAAGTACACGCCGTGTATTTATTAATACACGCCGTGTAGTTTTTTTTAGTTGGGATTTTGAGGATATAATATTGTTTTAAATGATATTTATTATAATCAGCGTGGGTGCATGTCAAGGAATTATTTATTCGACATGGGGTTTTAAATAAAGAGTCAATGAAATAAATAAAACGCGTAACGCGTTTATTTATTGTCATAACTCTATAACCCCACACACCCGATTATAAATATCCTCACAACCCCAACTCTTTTCTGACACAAGAGAATCGTTGTGCACAACATCTCTGGAGAATTCTTTCAAGGCCGAAAGAACCTCTTCCTCCAAGAACGCTCTCAAGACCGAGAGAGATCCTCTTCCATCGGATCAAGACAATCTAAGGCGGACAACGCAGGCAAAGGCTTCTCCACGCTAGCGCCCGGAGAATCTTTTGGCAACGTCCAGAGATACGAGGTACACGTGTGGATCACCGCTAGAGGGAGTCTACACTTGGCTTCTGCGACGCAACGACGGATCACATCGACAACGTGATTGAGAACATCAACGAAGAAAGAACACCCAAAAGGTATTTCTTTATAATTAATTAAATTAATTATAATCAACCTGTAACGATCCTTGTTTGTGGTTCCGGGAAAAACCATCTTCTTTGTTTTTTTTCTGTGATTCGATCCGTGGAGACTGGCGTTTATCGTCGTATTGATCCCGGATTGATCATTTCTAATGACAAAAAGCCAAGTGGGCACATCCACCCACGCGCTTCCGCTGCACCCGGAACCTTCACTAATGAGCCGAGTGGGCCTAAAGGGCCTAAGGGGACAGTTGGGCCTAATTGTCCGGATGGGCCTATTGAGCCTTATGGGCCTAATGGGCCTCATTGGCCTAAGTTTCCTATGGGGCCCACTGGGCATAATGGGCATAATGGGCCTCACTAGCCTAAGTGAGCCTAATGAGCTGAATGGTCTGAATGGGATGAAGTGGCCTAATGGGCCCAATGGGCCTCATGGGCCTAAGGGGCCTAATTGTCCCAATAGGCCTAATGGGAAGAATGGGCCTAGTGGGTCCAATGGGTCTAAGTGGCCTAATTGGTCTAAGTGGCCTAAGGGGCTTAGTGGGCCTGATGGTATTAACAGGCCTAATGGGCCCAAGTGGCCTGATTGGGTGAATGAGCCTCATGGACCTAAGTGAACTCATGGGCGCAATGAGCCTAATTGGCCTAAGTGTCCTAATGGGCCTTATGGGCCTCATGGTAAGAATGCCCCTCATGGACCTAATGGGCCTGATGGACCTAATGGGCATGATGGTCCTAAGTGGCCAAATGGTCCGAATGGGCCTACGTGCCCTAATGGGCCAAGTGGGCCTAGTGGGCCTAATGGGAAGAATAGGTCTAATGAGCCTAATGAGACTAATGGGCATAATGGACATAATTGGCCTAAGTGGCCTAAGTGGCCTAATCGGGCTAATCGACCGAATGGGTCTAATGGACCTAAGTGGCCTAAGTGGCTTAACAGGCTCAGTGGGACTAATGGGTTTAATGGGCCTAAGTGTCCTAATGGGCCTAATGGTCCTACGTGTCCTAATGGGCCTAAGTGGCCTAATCGGGCTAATCGATCGAATGGGCCTAAGTGAACTAATGGGCCTACATGCCCTAATCGGCCTAAGTTACCAAATGGGCCTAATGGGCTTAATGGGACTAATGAGTTTAATGGGCCTAAGTGGCCTAATGGGCCTAGGTGGCCTAATGGGCCTAATTGGCCTAATGGGCCTAAGTGGCCTAATGGGCCTAATGGGCCTAATGGGACTAAGTGGCCTAAGTGGCCTAATGGGTCGAAAAGCCCTATTGCCCTAATGGACCTAATGGGCCTCAATGGCCTAATGGGCCAAATGGGCCTAAGTGGCCTAATGGGCCTAATGGGCCTAAGTGGCCTAATCCCCCTAATCGACTAAATGGGCCTAATGGGATTAACTAGCCTAATGGGACTAAGTGGCCTAATGTGCATAATGGGACAAATGGGGCTCAGTGGCCTAAGTTTCATAATCGGCCTAATCGGCCGAATGGGACTAATGGGCCTAATTTGCCTAAGTGGCCTAATGGGCCTAATGGGCCTAATGCCTAAGTGGCCTAAGTGTCTAAATGGGACTAATGGGCCTACTAGTCATAATGAGCATAATGGGCCTAAGTGGCCTAAGTGGTCTAATCAGCCTAATCAGCCCTAATGGGCATAATGGACCCAAGTGGTCTATCAGCCTAATCAGCCGAATGGGCTTAATGGGACTAAGTGGTCTAATGGGCCTAAGTGGCCTAATATGCCTAATCGACCGAATGAGCATAATGGTCCTAAGTGTCCCAATGGGCCTAAAGTGCCTAATGGGCCTAGGTGGCCGAATCGGGCTAATCAACCAAATGGGCGTAAGTGGCCTAGTCGGCCTAATCGATCAAATGAGCCTAATTTGCCTAATGAGCCTAAGTGGCCTAATGGGCCTAATGGGCCTTATGGGTCTAAGTGATCTAAGTGGCTTAATCGGCCTAATCGACCGAATGGGCCTAAGTGACCTAATTGGATGAATGGGCCTAATCGGCCTAATGGGTCTAAGTGGCCTAAGTGGTTGAATCAGCCTAATCAACTGAATAGGCCTAATGGGCCTTATGGGCCTAAGTGGCCGATTGAGACTAATGGGTTTAAGTTGGTGAATGGGCCTAATGGACCAATTTGGAATAATGTGGTTAATGGGCCTAATGGGCCTAAGTGGAAGAATGGGCTTAAGTGGCATAATGGGGCTGATTGGCCGAATGAGGGTAAGTGGTCGAATTGGCATAATGTGCCTAATGGGCCTAATAGGTCCAATGGGCCTAATGGGTCCAATGGGACTAAGTGTCCTTATGGGCCTAGTGGGCCAAATGGGCCAAATGGGTCTAATTTGACGAATGCGCCTAATGGGCCTAATGGGCTTAAGTGGCCAAATTGGCCAATGGGCCTTAGTGACCTAATGGGCTTAAGTGGACTAATGGGCCTAATGGACCTGAGTGGCCCTATGGGCCTAATGGGCCTAATGGGCCTAAGTGGCCTAATGGGACAATGGGCCTAGGTGTCCCAATGAGCCTAATGGGCATAAGTTGCCAAAGTGGCCTAATCGGCCTAATTGAACGAATGTGCCTAATGGGCCAGATGGGCATAAGTGGAATAATGGGCCTAATAGGCCGAATTGGTTGAATGGGCCTGATGGCCCTGATGGGCCGAGGTGGCCTAAGGGGACTCATGGGTGTCATGGGCCCAATGGGCCCAAGGGCCCTAAGTTTCCTAATTTCCCTAATGGGCATAATGGGATTAACGGGCAGAGGTACCAAATGGGCCAAATTGACCTAACTGGCCAATGGGGCCTAATGGGCCTAAGCGGCCTAATGGGCCTAGGTGGCCTAATGGACTTAATGGGCTTAATGGGTCTAGGGTCCAAATGGGCCTAATGAGACTAAGGGGCCGAATGGGACTAATTGGCCAAAGTGGACGAATGGGCCTTGGTGGCCTAATGGGCCAAAGTTGCTTAATCGACCTAATGGGCTTAATGGACCTAGTGGGCCTAATGGGTCTAAGTGGCCTAATGTGGCTAATGGGCCAAATGGTCCTAATGGGCCTAAGTGTTCTAATGGGCCTAATGGGCCCAAGTGGCCTAATGGGCCTAATGGACCTAATTGACCTAATGTGCCTAATGTGCCTAATTGGATAAATGAGCCTAGTGATTCTAATGGGCCTAAGTGGCCGAATGGGTCGATGGGGCCTAACGGGCCTTACGGCCACACGGGCCTCATGGGCCTAAGTGGACTCATTGGCCTAAGTGACCTAATGGGTTTAATGGGTCCTAGGGGTCTAATGGGTTTAAGGGGCCTAATGGGATGAATGAGATTAACGAGCTTGGGTTCCAAATGGACCTAATGGGCCAAATGGACCTAATGGGCCGAATGGGCCTAATGGGCCTCAGTGACCCCATGAGCCTAATCGGCCTAAGTGGCCTAATGGGCCTAGGTTTCTTAATCAACCTAATGGGATTAATGGGCCGAATGGGCCTAATGCACCTTAGTGACTCAATGGGCCTAATTGGCCTAAGTGGCCTAATGGGCCTAAGTGTCTTAAACAACCTAATGAGCTTAATGGGCCTAGTCGGCCTAAGTGGCCTAATGGGCCTAAGTGTTTTAAACAACATCATGGACTTAATGGGCTTAATGGGCCTAATGGATGTAATGGGCCTAAGTGGACTAATGGGACTTAGGGGCCTAAGTGACATAATGGGCCTAGGTTGCTTAATGAGTTTAATAGACTTAATGGGCCTAGGTTCCGAATGGGCATTATGGGCCTAATGGGCCTAAGTGGCCTAATGGGACCAATGAGACTAAGTGGCCAAATGGGCCTAAGTGGCCTAATCAGCCTAATGGGCCTAAGTGGCCTAATGGGACAAATGGGTCTTAGTGGTCTAATGGGCCAAGGTGGCCTAATGGGCATAATGGGTAATGGGCTTAAGTGGTTGAATGGGACGAATGGGCCTAATTGGCCTAATGGTCCTAATTGACCTGATGAACCTAAGTGGTCTAATGGGCCAAAGTTGCCTATTCGACCTAATGGGTTTAATTGGCCTAATGGGCCTAATGGGCCGAATGGACCTAAGTGGCTGAATGAGCCGAATGGGCCAAATTGGCCTAATGGGCCGAATGGGCCTAATTGGCATTACGGGTCTAATCGACCTAATGAACCTCTGTTGTCTATGTGCCAAAGTTGCCTAATCGACCTAATGGGTTTAATTGGCCTAATGGGACTAATAGGACGAATGTGCCTAAGTGGCCTAATGGGACTAAGTGGCCTAATCATCCTAATGGGCTTAATGGGCCTAGTGGACCTAAGTGGCCGAATGGGCCTAATGGGGCTTAGTGTCCTAATCGGCCTAATGTGCCTAAGTGGCCTAATGGGCATAAGTGGCCTAATGGGCTTAATGAGAATAAGAGGCCTTGGGGCCAAATGGGCCTAATGGGTCAAATGGGTTGAATGAGCCTAATTAACCAGTGTCCCAATGGGCCTAATGGGCCTAAGTGGCCTAATGGGCCTAAGTTGCATACTCGACCTAATGGTCTTAATAGGCCTAAGGGGACTAATGATCCTAAGTGGTCAAATGGGCCTAAATGGCCTCATTGCCCTAATGGGATTAATGAGTCAAGGGGACCTAAGTGGCCGAATGGGCCTTAATGGCTGAAGTGGTCTAATGGGCCTAGTGCGACTAAGTGGAATAATGGGCCTAATGGGACTAAGTTTCCTATTAGGTCTAAGTGGGTTAATTGTCTGAATGGGTCTAAGTGGCCCAATGGCCCTAATGGGATTACGTGGCCTAATGGGCCAAATGGGCCTAAGTGGCCTAAGGGAATGAAGTGTCAGAATGGGCCTATTGGACATAATGGGTGTAAGTTGCGTAAGTGGATTAATGGGTCTAATGGGACTAAGTGGCCTAATGGGCCTAATTTTTCTAAGTTTCCAAATGGGCCTAATGGGCCTAAGTGGCCTAATGGGCCTTAGTGGCCTAATAGTCCTAAGTGGCCTAATGGTCCCAAGTGGTCTAATGGGCCTAAGTGGCTTAATTGACATAATCAGACTCAGTGGACTAATGGGCCTAACAGGCCTAAGTGGCCTAAATGGCCTGATGAGCCTTAGTGGCCTAATGGGCCTTAGTGGCCTAATGGCCCAAATCGTCCTAAGTGGCCTAAGAGGCCTAATGAGCCTAATGTGCCTAATGAGCCTAATCATCCTAAGTGGCCTAAGTGGCATAATGGGCCTAATGTGCCTAAGTAGCCTAATGAGATGAATGATCTTAAGTGGCCTAATGGGCCAAAGTGGACTAATGGGCCTGATTGGCCTGATGGGCCTAATGGGCCTCAGTGTCCTAATGAGCTGAATATGCCTTAGTGGCCTAATGGGCCTAATGGGCCTAATGGTCCTGATGTGCCTAAGTGGCCTAATGAAATGAATGGGCCTAAGTGGCCAAATGGGCCTAATGAGCCTAATGGACCTAAGTGGCCTAATGGGCCTGATGAGCCTGATGGGCCAAATTGGTTCAAGTGGCCCAATGGGCCGAATGGTCATGAGTGGCCTAATGGGTATGCTGGGCTTGATGGGCCGAATGGGCTGAATGTGCATAAGTGGCTGAATGGGACAGATGGGCGGAATAGGCCTAAGTGGCCTAATGAGCCAAATTGGCCTAAGTGGGATAATGTTCCTAATCGGCCTAAGTTTCTTGATGGGCCAGATGAGCCTAATGGGACTAATGGGCTTCAGTGGCCTCATGGGCCTGATGGACTAATGGGTATCATGGGTCTAAGTGGCCTAATGGGCCTAATGGGCCTTAGTGGCCTAATGGGCCTAAGTAACCTAATAGGCCTAATGGTCCTCAGTGGCTTAATGGGCCTAAGTGTCCTAAGGGGCCTAATGGGCCTGATTGACCTAATGAGATAAATGGACCTAATAGGCCTAATGGGCCAAAGTTACCTAATGGGCGTGATGGGCCTTAGTGGCCTCATGGGACTAATGAGACTAATGGACTTCAGTGGCCTGAGTAGTCTAATTTGCGTAATGGTTCTAAGTGGCCGAATGGGCATGATGGGCCTAATGGGCCTTAGTGGACTAGTTGGCTTCATGGACCTAATCGGTCTGATATGCCCAATGGGACTAATGGGTCTCAGTGGCCTAATGGGCCTTATGGGCCTATGTGGCCTAATGGGCCGAATGAGCATAAGTGGCCTAATGGGCCTGATGGACCTGATGGGACTAATGAGCCTCACAAGTCTAAGTGGTTCAGTGGGCCCTATGGGCTGAGTGAGTCTAATGGGACTAAGGGACCTAACATGCCTGATTTTCCAAATTGGCCTAAGTGGTTGAATGTGCCAAATGGGCCTCATGGGTCCAATGGACATAATGGGCCCACGTTCCCCATTGGGCCTAATGGGCCTAAGTGGCCAATGGGCCTAATGGACCTAATGGGCCTAAGTGGCGTAATGTGTCTGATGGGCCTAATGGTAAAAATGACCCTAAAAGACCTAATCTACATAATGGGCCTCAGTGGCATAATGGTCCTAATGATCCTAAGTGGCCTAATGAGCCTGATGGGATTAATGGGTCGAATGAGCCCCAATGGATGAATGAGACTCATGGGCCTGATACGACAAACTGGAATAATGGGTCTAATGGGAAGAATGGGCCTAAGTGGCTTAATGGGCCCAATAGGCCTAAGTGCCCGAATGGGCCTAATGGGCCTAATGGGCCTAAGCGGCCGAATGGGCCTAATAGACCTAGGTGGAAGAATGGGCCTAATTGGCCTAAGTGGCCTAATGGTCCTAAGTGCCCTCCTGGTCCTAATTGGCCTAAGTGGATGGATCGGCCTAATGGGCCTCAGGGGCCTAAGTGGTTGAACGGGCCTAGTGGGCCTAATGAGCCTAAGTCACCTAATGGGCCTAATGGGTTTAAGTGGCCAAATGGGCCGAATGGGCTTAATGTGACTAGTGGGCCTAAGTGTCCAAAAGGCCTAATAGACCTAATAGGCCTAAGTGGCCAACGGGCCTAATGGGCCTAAGTGACCTAAGTGTCCAAATCAGCATAATCGAACAATTGGGCTAATGGGCCTAATGGGCCTAAGTGGACCAATGGGTCTAATGGGCCAAAGTGGTCTAATGGTCCTAAATGGACTAATGGGTCTAATGGCACTAATAGTGATATGATACCGTATGCGAGTGCGGTATTCGTTGGCAAAAATGCGGAAACACAAGCGAAGAAAGAAGAGGGGAATGGAAATTAAAAGAAATGCAAGAGGAATAAAAGGGGAAGGGGATGATCAATTAGGACCCCAAGAAGACTTGCCCCTTGAAACTCTAATTATAAAGCGCCACAAAGGTTGATCACTCCTTTGATGAGCCTTACTTGCATTCACCTTGGAACACAAGAAACACAAGCATAATAATGCTAGATCAACAACCTCATTAGTAGGCAATGAAAGAATATCTAACGGAGTCATTGGGTTAAATCCATATACAATCTCAAAATGTGAGAAGTTAGTAGTGGAATGCACTACTCGGTTATATGCAAACTCTATGTGCGGCAAGCATTTTTCCCAATTCTTTAGATTTTTTTGAATTATTGCACGCAAGAGGGTAGAAAGAGTTCTATTTACCACTTCAGTTTGCCCATCAGTTTGAGGATGTGCAACTGTTGAGAACAATAATTTAGTTCCCAATTTATTCCACAAAGTCCTCCAAAAGTGGCTAAGGAATTTCACATCCCTATCACTTACAATGGTTTTGGGCAGTCCATGTAATCTTACAATTTCTTTGAAAAACAAATCTGCTATATGTATAGCATCATTAGTTTTTGAGCATGCAATGAAATGGGCCATTTTGCTGAATCGATCCACAACAACAAAAATGTTATCTCTTCCCGATTGGGATCGAGGCAATCCCAACACAAAATCCATAGAGATGTCGGTCCAAGGATGGGATGGAACGGGCAAGGGGGAATACAATCCATTTGGTTGAACCTTGGACTTTGCATGCTTACAAGTGACACACATAGCACAAATTGCAATAACATCTTTTCTCATGCTTGGCCAATAAAAATGTTCATGCAAAGTAGCTAGTGTTTTATCAGCCCCAAAATGCCCCATCAAACCACCCCCATGAGTTTCTTTTATAAGCAATTCTCGAGTTGAACAATTTGGAATGCACAATTTATCCCTTTCGAATAGAAACCCATCATTTTTGTAATAGTCTTTAAAACCATGTTTTTCACAAGATGTCCAAATTTTAGAAAAATCTCCATCATTTTCATACATTCCCTTTAGTAACTCAAGTCCAAGTAATCTAGAATGAAGAGAATTAAGAAGTGAATACCTTCGTGAAAGAGCATTAGCAACCACATTTTCCTTACCTTTTTTGTGCTTGATCATGTAGGGGAAAGTCTCAATGAATTCCATCCAAGATGCATGCCGCCGATTCAACTTACCTTGGGACTTCAAATACTTAAGTTTTTCATGGTCAGAATGAATAATGAACTCTTTAGGCCATAAGTAATGTTGCCATGTTTCCAGGGTTCGTTTCAAAGCATAAAAATCTTTATCGTAAGTTGAATAATTTAATGCTGCCCCGTTCAATTTCTCACTAAAGTAAGCAATTGGACGTGAATCTTGAGTCAAAACAGTACCAATTCCAACTCCCGATGCATCACACTCAATTTCAAAGACTTTGGTGAAATCGGGTAGCCTTAAAAGGGGAGCATTGACCAATTTTTCTTTGAGTGTGTTAAAAGATTTTTCTTGTTTTTCACCCCATTTAAAGACTACATGTTTCTTTACAAGTTCATTAAGAGGTGCAGCGATGGATGAAAAATCCTTTACAAACCTCCTATAGAAGCTTGCCAATCCATGAAAACTTCTAACCTCGGTTGCACTCTTCGGTGTGGGCCACTCCTGAATTGCTTTGATCTTTTCATCATCCACACGAATCCCTACCGCCCCTACAACAAAGCCAAGAAACACAACAGAATCCATGCAAAAGGAACATTTTTGAAAATTGGCATAAAGTTGGTTTTGTTTAAGGGTCTCACACACCAAACGCAAGTGTTCAACATGGTTGTCTAGAGATTTGCTATACACCCAGATATCATCAAAATAGACAACCACAAATTTTCCAATGAATGAACGAAGGACATGGTTCATTAAGCTCATGAATGTACTTGGTGCATTAGTTAAACCAAATGGCATAACTAACCACTCATACAAACCAAACTTAGTTTTAAAAGCAGTTTTCCACTCATCTCCTTCTTTCATTCGAATTTGGTGGTATCCGCTTTTAAGATCAATTTTTGAAAACAAAGAGGCCCCATGTAATTCATCAAGCATGTCATCAAGTCGAGGGATGAGATAACGGTACTTAACTGTTATTTTCTTGATGGCGTGACAATCCACACACATCCGTCATGTTCCATCTTTCTTGGGTACTAGGATCACCGAAATGGCGCATGGACTCATGCTTTCCCTTACTAATCCTTTCTTCATGAGTTCTTCAACTTGACACTGGATCTCTCTAGTCTCTTCTGGATTAGCTCTATATGCTGGCCTATTTGGAATTGCGGCATCGGGTATGAAGTCAATCCTATGCTCAATGCCTCTCAAAGGGGGTAGTCCATCAGGTGTTTCTCCAGGAAACAAATCACCAAATTCCTGTAGTAAAGACACAACACAAGAAGGAAAAGAATGGTGAACTTCATTAGTTGCAAGGTAAGCATCCTTACTAATGAGTAAGAATACTTTCCCGCTCAATAAAGAACCTTTCACCTAACTATTTCAAGAAAATAAACTCACCTTTCTCTCAACACACTTGTTTTCATCTCTTTGATTTCCCTCATTTCTTTTTATGCCACTCGATTCTCCTTTTTCACTCTTAACTTTTCCACTATTTTCATTTTTTTCCCTCATTTTCTTTTTTGTCAACTCATCACTCTCTTTTTTATCACTCAAAATTTTATTTTCCCCACTTTATTTTCACTCATTTCTTTTTTCTTTTTGTTTTCTTTCTCTATCCTCACTTGATCTTCATTTGCTTGTATGGGACTTAGAGGAGTCAAAACAATCTTTCGACCACTGAAATGAAAAGAGAAGCGGTTAGCATAGCCATCATACATCACTCTCCTATGAAATTTCCATGGTCTCCCTAGTAGCAAATGTCCAGCTTGCATCGGAGCAACATCTCACAACACCTCATCATGATATTTTCCAATGGAAAAAGAAACTATGGCTTGTTTTATGACCCTCACTTCCCCACTATCATTCAACCATTGCAATCTATAGGGTGCCTTAGAGTAGGCAAACTCAACTTTTCCACCAACAAGGTACTCGCCACATTAGTACAACTTCCACTATCAATGATCATACTACATACCTTCTCCTTGATGTGGCATCTCGTATGAAAAATATGTTCCCATTGCTCTTCATCATGATCATCTTTGGGTTGAATGTTTAAAGCTCTTCTTGCTACCAATGCATCTCCATGTACGGGGTCTTCAACTTCTACATCCGAACCCTCCTCCAAAGATGGAATTTCATCATCACTAGAGTGCTCACTAATGATGTCTCCATTATCCAAAATAATCATGGACCTTTTGTTTCGGCATTGAGATGCAATATGACCATGTCCTTGACACTTAAAACACTTTATATCACGAGATTTAGAAGGGAAATTTGTGCCCATTTTTCCTTTTGAATCAGTGGGTAAGAACTTATTTTTGGCCTCTTCTCTTTTTTTTGGAACAAACTTAGAATCCCTTGGTTTCGTTTCATTCCACTTAGAATTTGATTTTGGATCTTTCCGATTATCCTTCCAAAAATTATGGGAACTTACTTGAATCCTCTGAGAATGTAGTTGCTTTTCGACCTTCACCGCCTTATGTAGCAACTCCTCCATGTCAATGTAGGTCTGTAGTTCCACCACATCTCTAATTGCCGAATTCAAGCCATTGATGAACCTTGCCATGGTAGCTTCGCGATCCTCCTCCAAATTGGCTCGAATCATTGATATCTCCATTTCCTTGTAGTATTCCTCCACACACATGGAACCTTGCACAAGTTTTTGTAACTTCAAATGAAAATCTCGATATTAATGACTAGAAATGTACCTTTTGCGCATTACTATCTTCATTTATTCCCAAGTTTGAATTGGACTTTCTCCATTTCGTCGTCGACTTACTTGTAATTGGTCCCACCAAATACTTGCATAGTCATTGAACTCAAGCGCCGCCAATTTTACCTTCTTCTCCTCCAAGTAGTTGTGAAGTCCAAACACATGGTCAACCTTCCGCTCCCACTCCAAATAAAGTTCTGGGTCACTCTTCCCTTGAAAGATGGAAGTGTCACTTTGATGCTTCCCAAGTCATTTTCTCTCCAAGCAGCACGTTGCCCTCACCTAGGAATTGATTCTTCAAAATCGGAGTACTCATCATCACCTTCAAGAATTTCTTGCCTTCTTGGAGCCTTCGAAGATGAGGAACTTTGCATATCATCCAACCTAGCATTCAATCTTGTAAACTGGCCAGCGACTGCTTTCATGAATAATTTAATGTCGATCTCACTTCTTTCTCCCTCACTTGACACTTTTTTTAATACCTCGCACACTCTTTCTCTCACTTTTTTTTAATCTCTCAAAAGGTTTCTCACACTTTCTAGTACAACAACTTAGTTCCTACAAGTGTTCTTAAATATAATCAAGAAGACAACTAGTAAGAAGCAATCAATTCATGGCAATCTTTAAAAATCAGAAATTTTAAAAAGGGTTTGAATCAATGGAGTCCAAGAAATATGAGAGGAAAATGGGAGAAATGGTTATAGTAGAAGGTTGGATATGGTTGAAGGAAAGAATATGGTGGATAAGAAAATTGAAATCAAATTTATGACATATGAGCAAACGCAATGTTTCAAATGAGCAGCTTCCTTTTTTTTGTATTTTTTTTATTGATTTTTTTTTATTTTTTTTTGCTACTCAACAAACAAGAATTGAAAAGAGTGCGCTTTTCATGCTCAAAGTACAAAAAATGAAAAATGTACTAATCTGATTGCAATGATGGAAATGGTTGTGATAACTTGAACTTCAAACTCAAATGGAAATCCGCTTGGGAGATTGTTAGATTTCACAAGGGTGAAACTGTAGCACGAATTGATTCGGCTATATCTCCAAATATAGATGTCGGATTATAGAGTTTCCAAATCGAGAAGAAAGATGAGATTATGAACTATTACAATGACATATTATACGCCCAGAAACTCAAAGAAAAAGCAGACGAAAATATGGAAGAAAGTTCCATCCAGAATTGGTGATGGCAGAAAATGGAAGAAGGGGAAGGGGAAAAAAGATGGGAGAAATAGAAATGAAAGAACCTAGTTTCCGTAACCTTCCTCTGATACCAAATGATATGATACCGTATGCGAGTGCAGTATTCGTTGGAAAAAATGCGGAAACACAAGTGAAGAAAGAAGAGGGGAATGAAAATTAAAAGAAATGCAAGAGGAATAAAAGGGGAAGGGGATGATCAATTAGGACCCCAAGGAGACTTGCCCCTTGAAACTCTAATTATAAAGCGCCACAAAGGTTGATCACTCCTTTGATCAGCCTTACTTGCATTCACCTAAGAACACAAGAAACACAAGCATAATAATGCTAGAAACTCTCAAATTCGAAATTAACCTTCAAGGGGTACAAGAGGTGGTTGTTTATAGCCACATGAGAGGAATACATGTCAAACTACCTATCCCACAAAATTCTAAAGCCTATCCGACGAATTTGACTTTTTTTACACATGTCCATGGCTTTGGGGGACAAGATATCTCTAAAGAAGACTTTTAGGAAGCACCCCAAAGACTTTCAAGATTACCACCATGGATTTGGAGACAAGGGGCCCACCACTTTTGACATTGAATATTTCCTTCATGCAAGTGGATTCAATTTCGTGGAAGCATATGGGTGGGCCTTTTAGGTTCACTTTTGTGCTTTAATAAGTGTGATTAAAGGCCCATTTTCTCCTCCCATGCATGCATGTTGGGCCTCCTCTTGTAATTTCAAAATGAGGCCATGTAAAGCCTCTTTCATCCTCATCATTCTTCCTCTTGTCATTGGGCCACCAATCCCATGCAATGGGTCTTGTCCATTAATTCTCCTTCCACCATCAATGCCATGATCACCCTCAACTCCTTGCTGCATGTGTACACCATGATCCGCATCCAATGGGCTGAATGGGCCTAATGGGTCGAATGGGATTAATTTTCCTAAGTGGGCTAATGGTCCAAAGTGACCGAATGGGCCCAATGGGCCTAACGGGAAAAATTTGCCTAATAGGCCCAATGGTTCCAATGGGCCAAATGGTCCAAATGGGCCTAAGTGGCCTAATGGGCTTAAGTGGACTAATGAGCATAAGTTCCCTAATGGGTCGAAGTGGCCTAATGGACACAATAGGCCTAAGTTGCATAATGGGCATGGGGGGCTCAAGTGGCCTAATGGGCCGAATGGGCATAATGGGCCTTAGTGGCCAGATCGTTCTAATAGGTATAATGGGCCTAAGTGTCTGAATGGGCCTAGTAGGACGAATGAGCATAATAGGCCTAATGGGACTAAGTGAGCCTACTGGGCCTACTGGGCCTAATGGGTCTACTGGGCCGAAAGGGCCTACTAGGCGTAATATCAGGCCTAATGGGCCTAATGGGACTAATGGGCCGAAGTGGCATAATGTGCCTAAGGGGCCTAATAGGCATAGGTTTCCTAATGGATCTAATGGGCCTAAGTGACCTAATGGGTTTAATGGGCCTAATGGGCCTATGTGGCCTAATGGCCCAAAGTGGATGAATGGCCCTAATGGGATTAATGGGCATAATGGACCGAAGTGGCCAAATGGGCCAAATGGGCCTAAGTGTCTTCATGGGCCTAATGGACCTCAGCAGCCTAATGGGCCTAATGTGCCTATTGGGCCTAAGTTGTCTAATGGGCCAAAGTGGATGAATGGACATATGGGCCTAATGGGCATAATGGGCCGAGTGGGCCTAATGGACCTAATGAGCCTAAGTGGCCCAATGGGCATAATAGTCCTAATGGGCCAAAGTGGATGAGTGGGCATAATGGGCCTAATGGGACAAAGTGGCCAAATGGGCCTAATTGGCCTAAGTGTCCTAATGGACCTATTGGGCCTAATTGGATTAATGGGTCTAATGAGCCTAAGTGGCCTAATGGGACAAAGTGGATGAATGTGCCTATTGGTACGAATAGACATAATGGTCCGAAGTGGGAAAATGGGCCAAATGGTCCTAAGTGGCCTAATGGGCCTAGTGGGATGAATGAGACTAAAGTTTCCAATGAGCATAATGGGCCTAATTATCTGAATGGTTCGGATGGTTCTAATGGGCATAGTGGGGCGAAGCGGATTAATGGGATTATTGGGCCTAATAGACCGATTGGGCCTAATGGACCTAATGGACCTAAGTGGCCTGATGGTCTTAAGTGGACAAATGGACCTAATGTGCTGAATGGGCGTAATGGGCGTAATGGCCCTAAGTAAACAAATGGGCCTAAGGGGATTAAGTGGGCGAATGGGCCTAATGGGCCTAAGTGGCTGAATGGCCCTAATGGGACTAATGGGCTGAATGGGCATAATGGGTCGAATAGGACTAATGGTCCTAAGTGGCCTAACAAGCCAAAGTGGCCTAATGGTCCCAATGGGCCTAACGGGCCAAAGTTGCCTAATGGGCCCAATGGGCCAAATGCTCCAAATGGGCATAAGTGGACTAATGGGCCTACGTTCCCTAATGGGTCGAAATGGCCTAACAGACACAAGGGGCCTAAGTTGCATAATGGGCCTGAGGGGCCTAAGTGGCCTAATGTGCCAAAGATGATGAATGGGCCTAATGGGCCTAATGGGCATAATGGGCCTCACTGACCAAATCGACCTAATGGGCATAATCAGCCTAAGTGTCTGAATGGTCCAAATGAGACTAAGTGGACCAATGGGCTAAATGTGCCTAAGTGGACCAATAGGCCGAATGGGCCTAATGGGCCTAAGAGGGCCTATTGAACCTAATGGGCCAAATGGGCCTACTCGGTGTAATGGGACTAATGGGCCTACTGGGCCTAATGGGACTAATGGGACTAAGCTTCATAATGTGCCTAAGTGTCATAATGGGCATAAGTTGCCTAATGGGTCTAATGGGCCTAAGTGGCATAATGGGTTTAATGGGCCTAATGGGCCTATGTGGCCTAATGGTTCAAAGTGGAAGAATTGGACTAATGGGATTAATGGGAATAATGGGTTGAAGTGGCCAAATTGGCCTAATGGGACTAAATGTCCTCATGGGACTAATGGGCCTCAACAGCCAAATGGGCCTAATGCACCTACTAGGCCTAGGCCTAATGGACAAAAGAGGATGTGTGGGCATAATTTTCCTGATGGTACAAAGTGGCCAAATGGGCCAAATGGGCCTAAGTGGCCTTAGGGGCCTATTCGGCCTCATTGGCTTAATGGGCCTAATGAGCCAAATGGTCCTAAGTGGCCTAATGGGACAAAGTGGATGAATATACCTAATGGGACGAATAGGTATAATGGGCCTAATGGTCCTAAGTGGCCAAATGGGCCAAATGGACCTAAGTGGACTAATGGGCCTAATGGGACTATTGGGCCTAAGTGGGTACGATTGCACTTTTTGATTGCACTGGGTACGATTCCTTTTCGATTAGCATCATCTCTATCTTCTCTTCCACCTAGATACAATAAATATGGGTACGATTTGGAATACCTATTTTCCCCTTTCTTCTATCGAGCTTGCATAATAAGTTCTCCTATCAACTTATGATTGATGAAATACGAATCAGCAAAGTATCGTCAAATTTAATTTTATCATAGTTTGTAGACTCTGATACTTCATCAAAACAAACACCTCTTTCATGCTAGATCTAGTGTGAATCTGATGACCATTTACTTCCAGCAAACCCCCCTTTGGATTTTGTTGTCAACCAAGTTTCATAAATCATTGAACTTAGGCCCATTTGGCCTATTTCCCACTTAGGCCCGTTAGGGAAACTAGGCCTATCATGCCCATTAGGCCACATACACCCATTAGACTCATTAGGCTACTTAGGACCATTTGTCCCATTAGGCCCATTATCCCATTTGTCCCATTAGGCCCATTATCCCATTTGGCCCATTTGGCCACTTAGGCCCGTCAGGCCGATGAGGTCCATTAGGCCACATCGACCCATTAGGTCACTTTATCCCATTAGGCCCATTAGGCCACATAGGAACTTGAGGCCCATTGGGACACTTTTTCCCATTAGGCCACTTAGGCCCATTGGACACGTTAGGCCTATTAGGCCCATTCAGCCCATTCATCCCATTGGGCCCATTATTCAACTTAGGCCACTTAGGTCCATTAGGCCACATAGGCCCATTAGAACAATCAGGCCCATTAGGTAACTTAAGCCACATAGGCCCATTAGGACACTTAGTCCCAGTCGACCCATTTAACCTGTTAGGCCACTTAGGCCCATTCAACCCATTAGGCACATTAGTCCCATTATACCCATTAGATTGATTAGACTACTTAGGACAATTAGATCCATTATGACTATTAGGCCCATTAGGAAACTTAGGCCACTTAGGGCCATTGAGCCACTTAGACCCATTAGACCCATTAGGGCCATTAAAAAACTTAAGAAATGTAGGACCATTAGGCCACTTAGACCTATTACACCAATTATGTCCATTAGTCCCATTACCCATTAGGCTCGTTAGGCCACTTATGCCCATTAATCCCATTTGGCCACTTCGGCCCATTAGACCCATTAGGACGCTTAATCCCATTAAGCCAAATACGCCACTTCGACCCATTTGGAAACTTAGGAAACTTAGGACCATTGGACCCATTAGAACCATTGGTCCCATTAGGCCCATTCATCCCATTAGGCACATTAGGTAACTTTGTCCACTTAGGCCTCTTGGACCCATTAGGCCCATTGGACCCATTAGTCCCATTGGTCCCATTAGGAAACTTAGGCCACTTAGGCCCATTAGGCCACTTAGGCACATTGGACCCATTCGGCAACTTAGGCCACTTAGGCCCATTAGGCCGCTTAGGCCCATTCGACCCATTCATCCCATTAAGCCACTTAGTCCAATTAGGCCACTTAGGCCCATTATACTCATTAGACCCATTAGGCCCATTAGGCAACTTAGGCCACTTAGGCCCTTTAGACCACTTAGACCCATTGGACCCATTAGGCCCATTAGGCCACTTAGGCCACTAAGGCCCATTAGGCCACTTAGACCCATTGGACCCATTAGGAACATTGGACCAATTAGGGCCATTAGAAAAATTAAGCCACTTAGCGTCATTAGGCCACTTAGACACATTAGACCCATTAGGCCCATTAGGCAACTTAGGTCACTTACTCCCATTGGAACCATTAGGCCCATTACACTCATTAAGAAACTTGGGCCACTTCGACCCATTAATCCACTTATGCCCATTGGACCCATTAGGCTGAATTATCCATAATGGGCCAATTTGGCCCATTAGGCCCATTGGCCCCATTTGACCACTTAGGCCCTATATGCCGATTAGGACACTTAGGCACATTAGGATACTTAGGCCCATTAGGCCCCTTAGACCCATTAGGCCCATTGGGCCCCTTAAGCTCATTCGGCCAATTAGGCCTTTAGGCCCACTAGGCCGAATTGGCCATAATGGGCTCATTCATCCCATTAAGTCACTTAGGCCCAAGGGGTCCAATCATCCCATTAGGTTTATTAGGTCACTTAGGCAACTTAGGCCCATTAGGACACTTAGGCCCATTAGTCCCCTTAGACCCATTAGATCCATTGGGCCCATTGGACCCCTTAGTCCCATTAGGCCAATTAGGCCATTGGGTCCATTAGGCCCACTAGGTCACTTAGGCCAAATGGGTCCAATAGTCCCATTAGGTATATTAGATCCATTAGGCCACTTAGGTCCATTAGGCCCCTTAGGCCCATTAGGCTCCTTAGACCCATTAGGCCCATTGGGCCCGTTAGGCTCATTAGGTGCATTAGGTCACTTAGGCCTACTCGTCCACTTTGTCCCATTAGTCCCCTTCGACCCATTAGGCCAACTGGGCCCATTAGGCCCATTAAGTCCATTAGGGCAATTTGGCCATCATGCCCATTAGGCTGAATTGACCATAATGGGCCCATTAGGTCACTTAGGCCCATTAGGCCATTAGACCTATTATGATTAATTGGTCATAGTAGACCCATTAGTCCACTTAGGCCCAATAGCCCCATTAATCCCATTAGGCCCATCAGGCCACTTAGACCAACTGGTCCACTCGACCCATTAAGCCCATTTGACCTATTAGATTGAATGGGGCCTAATCGGCCCATTAGGACACTTAGCCCCAATAGGCCCATTTGGCCCATTAGGCCACTTAAGCCCATTAGACCCATTTGTTCCATTAGGCCCATTTGGACACTTAATTCCAACAGACCCATTAGGCCACTTAGGCCACTTAGGCCCATTCGATCCTTAGTCCCATTAGGCCATTTATGATGAGGATCATGGAACACATGAGCATCACGGGGTTGGAGGCGGACATGATGAGGAAGGCGGAATGCACACAAGTGGACAAGACCCTTTGCGTGGAATTGGAGGCCCAATGACAAGGGAGCGGACCAAGAGAATGAAGGAGGCCTTAAATGGATTAATCATGGAATTACAAGAGGAGGCCCAACACATTTGCTTGGGGGAAGCATTCGGGCCTATAATTACATTAATTAAGGCCCAAAAATGCTTTTAAAAACCCAACCCAAGTGGTGCTACGAGATTTCAAGCCCACCCACCATGGAATCTTCAAAGTCAAAAGGTGGTGGGCTACTTGTCTTTACTTTTCCAAAAGGGTGTGCTACTTGTCTCCTAAAGTCATGGTCAAGTGCCAAAGTTATCAAAAGAATCCTATAGGCTTTTTGACTATGGAAAACTCGCCATTAGACTAATGTAAAGAGCCACCCCATGTGTAATTCGAATTTCAAGTTTCTTTGGCTATAAATAGCCACCCCTTGTACTCTTGAAGCATCATAAATGAAGGTAATGTTATTATGGTGAGTTTTGCTTGCAACCTTTGTGTTCTTGCTTAATTCTTGACTTATCAAAGGATTGCTCATCCTTTGTGGCGTCTTGTGGCTAGAGTTCTTAGAGACAAGTTCTCTTTAGGTTCTACCTTGACCATTTCACCCTTCCTTCTCATTTCACTGTCCGCACACCAAATACACTTGTTTTCTTGCGGCGACCCGGGTGCTCAACGCGCGAACATTATACAAGGTTCCTAGGACAATTTCTAGCGGGTCTTGCATCGCGTATCATTTGGTATCAGAATCAGGTTGTAAGAAATCAGGTTCTTTCTTTCTTATCCTTTCTTCCATTTTCATTTCTCTTCAAATCGGGCCAACATCAATTCTGGTCAATTTTCTTCTTCCCCTACAGACATCATTTCTTCGTCTTTTCGGACGTACAGTATATCATTCTTGTAGTTGGGAAGCTCATCTTTCTTCTCCATTTGGAATCATCAAAATCAGAGCTATACATCGCGAGATACAGCAGGTTCAAATTTTGCAACAAATTCTGCAATTTTAAAACCACGCAAATCTCACGTTGATTCCATTTGATGTTACAAATTATTGCTTCTCCTGCATTTAAATATTGAAAAATTCATCTTGTTGCCGTTGCATCTACCAAAAAAATAAGAGCAAAACAAAAAACAAAAAAAAATTGCAACATTTTGAATTCTACGTCCCATTTTCATTCTTCTTCTTCCCTTTTCTTCCTCTTCCCAAATTTTTCATCTTGAATCCAATTTGAATTTTATCTTTGAATTCTAGTTCGGGATTGCCACATTTTAAAGATCCTTTCGATTTGTTGAAATTGGGTAAGAACATTATAGGAAGCAAGTTGAGTGGTAAAAGGCAAGAGTGTTACATTTTGATAAAAGCCAAAATTGAGTGAAACACGAGCGAACATATTATTTTTGAGTGTAAACACGTGAGGGAGTGTGTGAGGTCCATTTTCCTTTCTCTCCACTTTTTTTTTACAGGATTCCTAAATGGCGGAGTCATGTAATACCAATGAAGCGGACATTAAGATGTTCATGAGGGTTGTACAAGAACAATTCCAAAGGTTGAATGCGAGGATGGATGAACTCCAATCCCCTTCCAATTCTAGAGCACCACCACTAAGGAGGCGAGTTGTTGAAGAAGAGGAGGAGTTATCCGATTTTCACGAGTCACCAATTCGGAGAAATCAACCACCATGGAGGCAAGCCAATGATCTTGGAGAAGTAAAGTTGAGGATCCCTTCATTCCAAGGTAAGAATGATCCTGAAACTTACTTGGAATGGGAAAGAAAGGTCGAACATGTTTTTGGTTGTCACACCTATTCGGAGGAAAACAAAGTGAAGTTGGCGGCCGTGGAGTTCACCGATTATGCTAGTATTTGGTGGGACCAACTACAAGTGAGTCGACGGCGAAGTGGAGAAAGACCCGTCCACACTTGGGAGGAGATGAAAGTGGTAATGCGTAAGAGGTTCATTTCTAGCCACTATTATCGTGATTTGTTCATCAAGTTGCAGGGTTTGAAACAAGGGGTCATGAGTGTTGAGGAGTATCACAAAGAGATGGAGATCATCATGATTCGAGCGAATATTGATGAGGAGCGAGAGGCCACCATGGCAAGGTTTGTGAATGGCCTCAACCATGACATTCGGGACATAGTGGACATGCACCACTACTTGGACATGGAGGATCTACTTCACATGGCCACCAAAGCGGAGAGGCAAATAAAGGCAAGAAGGATGCGCCCTACATCTTATGGTAAGGATTCTAGACCTTCATTAAAGTTTAAGGATTCCAAACCACAAGAGCATGTAAGGAAACACAAAACTGATTCGAAGGAGTTGCCCAAACCAAAACCATTCTTTCCGGAATCCAAAGGTAAAATGGAGGGTAAGGTTGTTTCCAAATCACGACATATCAAATGTTTTAAATGTCAAGGATTTGGACATATTGAATCACAATGCCCAAACAAGAGGACAATGATTATTTTGGATGATGGAGATGTTCTTAGTGCTAGCTCAAGCGGAGATGAAATGCCATCACTTGAGGATGATTCAGATGTGGAAGTAGAAAGCCCCGTACATGGAGAAATGCTTGTGGCAAGGCGTGCTTTGAGTGCTCAACCCGAAGGAGAACATGATCAAGAGCAAAGGGAGCACATTTTTCATACTAGATGCCTCGTCAAAGATAAGGTATGTAGTATGATTATTGATGGGGGTAGTTGTACAAACGTAGCAAGTGGTTTGATGGTTGATAAATTGGGATTGGCTACGACTAGACATCCTAGGCCTTATAGATTGCAATGGTTAAATAACAGCGGGGATGTCAAAGTGACTAAGCAAGCACAAGTTCCATTTTCTATTGGGAAGTATGAAGACAAGGTGATGTGTGATGTTGTTCCAATGCATGCTAGTCATATTTTGTTGGGAAGACCATGGCAATTTGATAGGAGGGTCACACATGATGGATACACCAATCGATATTCTTTTGAGTATAATGGGAGGACGGTTATTCTTACACCATTGAGACCGTTGCAAGCTTATGAAGACCAAGTGAGGATTGAAAGAGATTGTGAGAAGAGAGAAAAGGAAAAGAGAGAAAAAAAATAGAGAGAATGAGAAGAGTGGAAAAATCAAGAGTGAAAAAGGAGTTTTGAGTGAAAGCAAAAAAAATGAGGGAAATAAAAAAGTTGAAAATAAGAGTGAAAATAAGAGTGAAAACAAGAGTGTTGAGGGAAAATTGAGCTTATTTTCAGGAAAAAGAGAGATAGAGAGAGCTTTGGAGGGGGAGGAAACTCTCGTACTTTTATGCAAGGGTGAATGTTTCACCACTAACTCTCCTATCCCTTCTATGCCTTCTAGTGTTATGTCTCTTTTGCAGGATTTTGGTGATGTTTTTCCCGAGGAAATTCCCGATGGCTTACCACCCTTGTGGGGTATCGAGCACCATATCGACTTCCTCCCCGGAGCAACACTTCCCAATCGACCGGCTTATCGGGCTAACCCGGAGGAGACTCAAGAAATCCAACGACAAGTGGAAGAATTGCTAAAGAAGGGATTTGTTCGAGAGAGCTTGAGTCCATGTGCCGTACCGGTAATCCTTGTCCCAAAAAAAGATGGTAAGTGGAGAATGTGTGTTGATTGTCGAGCTATCAACAAAATCACGGTAAAGTATCGTTATCCCATACCTCGTTTGGATGATATGCTTGATGAACTCCATAGTGCATGCTTGTTTACTAAAATTGACCTAAGGAGTGGATACCATCAAACTAGAATGAAAGAGGGAGATGAATGGAAAACCGCATTTAAAACTAAGTTTGGATTGTATGAATGGCTAGTTATGCCTTTTGGACTAACTAACGCCCCTAGTACGTTCATGAACTTAATGAATCATGTTTTCCGTCCATTCATTGGGAAATTTGTGGTTGTGTATTTTGATGACATCCTTGTTTATTCTAAGATCCTTGATGAACATCATGAACATTTGAAACATGTTTTTGAGACTCTTAGGAAAAATAGGTTGTTTGCAAATTTGGAAAAATGTACATTTTGTTTAAATTCGGTTGTTTTCCTTGGTTTTGTGGTAGGAGCTGATGGCATGAGGGTTGATGAAGAGAAGGTGAAGGCGATTCGGGATTGGCCACAACCAAAGAATGCCAATGAGGTGAGGAGCTTCCATGGACTTGCGAGTTTTTACCGAAGGTTCGTGAGGGACTTTTCAATAATCGCGGCACCATTGAATGAGTTGGTAAGAAAGGGGTGAGTTTCAAGTGGGGAAAAGCTCAAGAGGAAGCCTTCTCCACACTCAAAGGTAAGTTAACCAATTCACCTCTCTTAGTTCTGCCTGACTTTTCTAAAGTTTTTGAGGTTGAGTGTGATGCCTCTGGAAGAGGAATTGGGGCTGTTTTAATGCAAGACTCTAAGCCTATCGCATACTTTAGTGAGAAGCTTAATGGGGCTGCATTGAACTACTCTACCTATGACAAGGAATTGTATGCTCTCAAAAGAACTTTAGAAAAATGGCAACATTACTTGTGGCCAAGGGAATTTGTGATTCATTCAGATCATGAAAGCCTAAAATTTCTTAAGTCACAAGGAAAGTTGAATAAGCGGCATGTAAGATGGCTTGAATTCATTGAAACATTTCCTTACATCATTAAGCATAAAAAAGGAAAAGAAAATATTGTCGCTGATGCTTTGTCTAGGAGATATTCTCTTATTACTTCAATGCATGCTAAAATACTTGGTTTTGAAATGTTGAAAAGTATGTATGAGAATGATGTGGAT
Source organism: Viscum album (assembly GCA_963277665.1). Lineage (NCBI taxonomy): Eukaryota > Viridiplantae > Streptophyta > Magnoliopsida > Santalales > Viscaceae > Viscum > Viscum album. The sequence continues at coordinate 1,053,030,843 of OY728121.1, read as the reverse complement.
TTTTCTGAAATTTGGAAGTTGTATGAAAAACATGGCAAAAGTGATTTTTAAAAACATGATGGATTTCTTTTTAGGAAAAATAAATTGTGTGTTCCATCTTGTTCCATGTGTGAATTGCTTGTTAGAGAAACACATGGTGGTGGATTAATGGGGCATTTTGGGGTTGAGAAAACATTGTCCTTATTGAGTGAACATTTTTATTGGCCTCACATGCGTAGGGATGTGGTAAGTGTTTGTGGAAATTGTAATGTGTGTAAACATGCAAAGTCGAAAGTGCTTCCACATGGCTTATACATCTCTTTGCCTATTGCTTCTCATCCTTGGGTTGACATTTCAATGGATTTTGTCCTCGGCTTGCCAAGATCACAATCAGGTAAGGATAGCATCTTTGTGGTGGTGGACAGGTTTAGTAAAATGGCTCATTTTATTGCTTGTTCTAAAACCAATGATGCAACTCATATCGCTGATTTGTTTTTCAGGGAAATTGTTAGGTTGCATTGCTTACCCAAGAGCATTATGAGTGATAGGGATGTCAAATTCCTTAGTCACTTCTGGAGGACATTGGGGAACAAACTTGGAACCAAACTTTTGTTCTCCACCACTGCACACCCACAAACAGATGGTCAAACGAAGGTGGTCAATATGACACTTTCAACATTATTGCGTTCCAACCTTAGAAAAAATCTAAAACATTGGGAAATATGTCTACCTCACATTGAGTTTTCTTATAATCGAGTGGTTCACTGCACTACTAATGCTTCACTGTTTGAAGTTGTGTATGGTTTTAACCCATTAACTCCACTTGATATTTTACCTTTTCCTACTAGTCAATTTTCGAATCTTGAAGGTGAAAAGAAGGCAAAGTTTGTGCAGGAGTTCCATGCAAAGGTAAAGGCCAACATTGAGCGGAAGAATGAACAAGTAGCGAAGCACACCAACAAAGGTCGGCGAAAAATGGTTTTTCAACCTGGAGATTGGGTGTGGCTACACTTGAGGAAGGAGAGGTTTCCGGAGCAACGAAAATCAAAACTTCATCCACGAGGAGATGGTCCTTTCCAAGTCTTAGAGAAGATCAATGATAATGCCTACAAGATTGATTTACCCGACAGGTATGGGAATGTTAGTGGTACCTTTAATGTTGATGATCTTTCTCCCTTTGAATTTTCAGATTCGAGGACGAATCCTTTTGAGGACGGAGGAGATGATGAGGATCATTGAACACATGGGCATCACGGGTTTGGAGGCGAACATGATGAGGAAGGCGGAATGCATACAAGTGGACAAGACCCTTTGCGTGGAACTGGAGGCCCAATGAAAAGGGAGCAGACCAAGAGAATGAAGGAGGCCTTAAATGGATTAATCATGGAATTCCAAGAGGAGGCCCAACACCTTTGCTTGGGGGAAGTATTCGGGCCTATAATTACATTAATTAAGGCCCAAAAATGCTTTTAAAAACCCAACCCAAGTGGTGCTACGAGATTTCAAGCCCACCCACCATGGAATCTTCAAAGTCAAAAGGTGGTGGGCTACTTGTCTTTACTTTTCCAAAAGGGTGTGCTACTTGTCTTCTAAAGTCATGCTCAAGTGCCAAAGTTGTCAAAAGCATCCTATAGGCTTTTGACTATGGAAAACTAGCCATTAGACTAATGTAAAGAGCCACCCCATGTGTAATTCTAATTTCAAGTTTCTTTGGCTATAAATAGCCACCCCCTTGTACTCTTGAAGCATCATGAATGAAGGTAATGTTATTATGGTGAGTTTTGATTGCAACCTTTGTGTTCTTGCTTAATTCTTGACTTATCAAAGGATTGGTCATCCTTTGTGGCGTCTTGTGGCTAGAGTTCTTAGAGACAAGTTCTCTTTGGGTTCTACCTTGACCATTTCCCCCTTCCTTCTCATTTCACTATCCGCACACCAAATACACTTGTTTTCTTGCAGCGATTCAGGTGCTCAACGTGCGAACATTATACAAGGTTCCTAGGACAATTCCTAGCGGGTCTTGCATCGCGTATCAATTTAGGTCAATTTGGCTAATTAGGCCATTTTGGAAATTTAGGCCAATTAGGCCGTTGAGGCTGTTTAGGCCAATTTAGGCCATTTAGGCCAATGAGGCCAATGAGACCAATTCAGTCCAATTAGGCCAATTTAGGCCCTTTAGGGCATTTAGGAAAATTAGAAGATTTAGTCCATTTAGGCCAATTTAGGCCAATTAATCCAATTAATCCAATTAGGCCCATTAGTCCAATTAGTTCAATTATAAAATTTAGTTCATTTAGGCCACTTAGGCCAATTTTGATCATTTAGGCTAATTAGGCCATTTATGCCAATTTAGGTCATTTAGACTATTTAGGTCAATTTAGACCATTTAGTAAAATTCGGCCAATTATGCCATTTAGTCCAATTTAGTCAATTTAGACAAATTAGGTCAATTTGGTCGATTAGGCCATTTAAGCTGATTAGGCCAATTTGGACCATTTGGGCCAATTAGGCCAATTATGCAATTTAGGAAATTTAATCCAATTAGTCCATTTAGGCTAATTTTTTCCATTTAGGCCATTTAGACCAATTTAGGCCATTTAGGCCAAATTGGCCTAATAGGCCAATTATATAATTTAGGCAATTTAGGCCAATTATGCCATTTAGGCCAATTTAGGCCATTTAGACCAATTTGGCCAATTAGACCAATTTTTTCCATTTAGTACATTTAATCCAATTAGACTATTTGGGCCAATTTAGCTCATTTACACCAATTATTAAAAATTAGAACAATTTGGCAATTCAGACCAATTAGGCCATTTAGGTCAATTTGTGCCGTTTAAACCAATTTAGGCCATTTAGGTCAATTTAGGCCTCTTAGGCCAATTAGACCAATTAGGTCATTTAGTCCATTTAGGCCAATTATTCCATTTAGGCCAATTATATCAGTTAGGCCATTTACCTTATTTAGGCCAATTAGCCCATTTATACTATTTAGACCAATTTAGTCCATTTAGACCAATTAGGCCAATTTAGGCAATTTAGGTTAATTTAGGCCAATTAGCCCAATTATCCCAATTAGGATAATTATTCCATTTATTCCATTTAGAACAATTTGTCCAATTTGTCCATTTAGACCAATTAATCCATTTAGTCCAATTAGTCCAATTAGACGCTTTAGGCCAATTTAGGCCATTTAGGCCAATTAGTCCATTTAGGCCATTTAGGCCATTTAGACCAATTAGGAAAATTATGAAATTTAGGTTATTTAGGCCAATTTATGTCATTTAGGCCATTTAGGTTAATTTAGGTCATTTAGGCTATTCAGGCTAATTTAGACCATTTAAGTCAATATGGCCAATTAGTCCATTTCGGTCAATTTAGTCCATTTATTGCAATTAGTCCAATTAGTACATTTAAGATGATTTGTGAAATTTAGGCCAGGCTAATTAGGACATTTAGGACAATTATACCAATTAGATAATTTAGGGAATTTAGGTCAATGAGGCCAATTAGGTTAATTTAGGTCATTTAGGCCAATTAGATCATTTAGTCCATTTAGTCCATTTAGAAAAATTTAGGCCATTTAGGCCAATTAGGATAATTAAGACAATTATTTAATTTATACAATTTAATCCAATTAGTCTATTTAGGTCAATTTAGACGAATTAGACCAATTAGTCCAATTTTGGTCATTTAGGCTAATTTGGGCCAATTTGGCCAATTTGGCCGTTTAGTTCATTTGGATAATGTACTATGAAGGGACACACAGTACATATACTTTTAGGTACGAGTACTCGTAAGCAGATGAGGATTCTTCTCATGAAGTTCACAATTGGTAATATCCAAGACTGGAGATTATGAGAACAAACTTGTCGGTATGAATTCTGCATGTTTTGGTGTCATCAAATATTCCTCTCATTGAGTGTGTGTGGCGGTCCTTAGAATTTAAGATTATTATTAAATCATGTCACAACTTGCATACTTAGATGTATGTCGTAAACCATGACTAAAAGAGCTCATGGCGAAGTTGGATACGTTGGGTGCATCACAAGTGACATGTCATCAATGAATAAGTTGAGGAAGGATTTTTCCTTCAATCTTTATAGAAGCTGATATATCAATCATTTAATTGGAATAAAATTGTTGCATTAAATTCCATGGACATGGTGTAAAAGTGTATTTATTTCAGATAATCAAAGGAAGGCATATTGAAAATATAGTTTAGTCACATGGATGTGAAACCTTATTGATGAGATATAGTGACAAAGAGATTATATTACACAGTTAGCATTTGTATGTGGTTTTTGATGTTACGATATCAAGTTCTTTCTTTTGGGTGTCTTTACACGTTGATAGACAGTAATCTTGGGCTTTAGAAAAGTCTTCCTAATGTCAATGAGAAGGAATCCTAGAGGGTCACACACTAAGTGTTTCCTCTTATCTCGATTAAATTGTATTTGAGTTTAATTAATGAAATAAATATTATTCTCAAGTTCGAGGAATAATTTTATTTAATTTATATTTATCACATAAAGTAAATAAATATTTATTCACCGACATGTGAATAAAATATTTATTTTATTTATTTAATATTTAAATAAATATTTATTTGCTATATTATAAATAAAATATTTATTTATGAATAAAATATTTATTCAGTTGTTCAATAAATGATAGAGGAGTGTGAACAGACCAAGACTGAGTCCATTTAAAAATATTAATTAAAAATACCGTTATATAATTTTTGTTATTGTACAAGTTGGTGTGCACCACAAAATAATAATTCTATAATTATTATTATGCAGCATGAGTTTTATTGAAGGTAATTAATGTTATTTAATGGTCGGTATACAATTAAATAATATTTTAACTTAAATATCAACTCTATAAATAGGTGTTTGTGTCTATTATGTAGATCATCCAAAAATTGAGAATAGAAAATTCTTGCACACAATGAATTCTCTCTCAACTCCTCCTCTCTCACTCTCAAGAATGAGAAGTGCAAGAAATATTTCTTCAAGACCGAAGAACGAGTGATCAAGAACGAACAACATAAGACATTGGAATCACTGCACTAGCACCTAGAGATCGAGTGGTGTTTCTCAGAGATCATAGGAGCACATGTGGATCTCCGCTATAGGGATTTTATCCTGAGATCCTCACAGTGCAATGATGGTAAGCTGAAAGGGTCTTTTCGGATGATCAAAATTCACTAACGAAGAAAATCCCTAAGCATAGGTATTTATTTCTTTAAATATTAAATAAATTAAATTTAAATTTGACGTGAAATATCCTTGCACTTGGTTTTGGAAAACGATTTTTAAAATAAATTTTAATACATCATCCATCTTCGCACACTTTTGTTATGCCTGAAACCACCACCACCACCATTGCTGTCGTCGCCGCCTTCGTCGCCCCCCCCCCAACCCACTGCCACTGCCACCGCCATCGTCATTAGCTTGACTGCCACTAGGACCCTCATTGAAATTACTCGATGTATCATATAAGGAACGCATTTATGTCATACATGAATCAAAAGTAATATTCGTCACTGATGGAAGTGGTGGACTTATAACTAACATGTCTCTCAGGAAGTGTTTAGTGACCAATTTACTTCTTTCACACTCCCTTATATCTATTTTTTTGGCCTCATCTACTTTTGCATGAGCGTTTTTCAGCTTAGGGTTCTTATAGGTTTGATAGGAACTCGATGAGGTCCAATACCTAGTGGGTATGATGTTTTTCAGGGGTCGACATCAGAATCTCCCATGGCGCTCATCACCTAATACTTGTCTCAAATGATCATTTCGCCAGAAGTTTCCTTCTTATTTCTCATTGAGGGCCTTGAGGATACACTATGGAAAATATAAAGAGGATATTTAATTTTTAATTACGTTTCAAAATATGAAATATCAATAAAAAACTTACAATCTTTTCTTGTGTTTGTGCATTTATAGCTCTTCTATTATTTTTCTTCCTAATCAAGGAAAATACTTTTTCTAATGGCACATGACCTTTGATGCCAAATTCCTCTTGTTGCAAAGTACATTGATTATTATAATACTACATTATTGAATAATATGAAAGTGATAAACCTAGAATTAATTAAAATTGTAGATGTTAAAAAAAATTATAAAATTAAGAAGCATCTAAATATACATTTAATTAGAAATTTAATACTAGTGACATAACATACACAATACATACTAATTATCATGATAAAAATGTGTATGGTATGGATTCCTCTTGTATATTCATTTCTGTCTAATTCCATTTATGTTGTGTAATTTGGTTATTCAGTCACTTGGTAATTTTGATCATTTGTCTTTTTAGATATTTGGCTAATTGGAAAATTAGGTCATTTAGGAAAATTAGGAAAATTAGGACAATTAGTCCAATTAGGTAATTTAGTCCAATTAGTCCATTTAGAAAAATTAGGTCGTTTAGCCCAATTAGGCCATAAGGCCAATTAGGTCATTATGCCATAGGAAATTTAGGCCTTTAATTCATTTAGGTCAATTAGTCCATTAGGACATTCAGGCCATTAGGCCATTTAGGACAATTAGGATAATTAGACCATTTAGGACAATTAGGACAATTAGGCTAATTAGACCATTTAATCCAATTAGATCATTTAATCCATTTAGACAAATTAGGCCATTTAGACTAATTAGGTCATTTGTGCCAATTAGGCCATTAGACTATTTAGACCAATTTGGCCATTAGTCCATTGTCCCATTAGTTCATTACACCATTAGGCCAATTGGTCATTTGGAGATTTGACCATTTATGCCAATTTATGCCAATTATGCCAATTTGGCTAATTAGGCCAATTAGACCATTTAATCTGATCGGACCATTTAATCCATTTCGACCAATTAGACCACTTAGACCCACTTGGAAGTTTAGGCTAATTTATGCCAATTAGGCCAATTAGGTCAGTTCGTCCAATTAGCCAATTAGACCATTTGATCCAATAAGCCATTTAATCCATTTAGACTAATTAGGCCATTTAGACCAATTAGTTCATTTATGTCAATTAGGTCATTATGCCAATTATGCCATTAGGCTATTAGGCCATCAGGTTATTTAGACCAATTAGTTCATTTAGGTTGTTAGGCCCTTAGCCCATTAGTTTAGTGGTCCATTAGGCTAATTGGTCATTTGACCATTTGTCATTTAGGCCTATTTAGACCAATTTAGGTCAATTAGAACAAAAATATCCTAAAACCTAGAACCAAAACACTATATATGAAACACTAATAGCTAAGGCATAATTATGCCCATTATGCCGATTAGGACACTTATGCCCGTTAATTCACTTAGGCCCATTCACCCCATTCGGCCCAATAAGCCACTTAGGCCCATTTTCCCATTTGGCCACTTAGGCCCACTAGACCCATTATGCCGATTTGGCCACTTAGGCCCATTAGGATCATTATGTCACTTAGGCCCATTAGGCCACTTAGGACCATTAGGACCATTCATCCCAATTGACCCATTAGTCTCATTCAAACCATTAGTCCACTTAGTCCCATTAGGCTCATTACGACGATTAGGCCACTTAGGCTCATTATGCCCATTATGCCCATTAGGCCACTTAGGCCCAATTTGACCATTAGTCTCATTATTCCACTTAATTCTATTAGGCAAATTATGCCACTTAGGCCCATTGGTCCACTGAGTCCCATAAAGGCCCATTAGGCACATTAGGCCCATTTGGCCACTTAGGCCCATCAGTCTCATTAGGCGCATTTGGCCCATTAATCCCATTAGGTCACTTAGTCCCGTTCAGACCATTAGACCCATTAGGCTGATTAGGCTACCTGGGCCCATTAGGCCAATTAGGCCACTTAGTCCCATTTGGTCACTTAGGCCCACTGGGCCCATTAGGCCCATTCGACCCATTCATCTCATTAGGGCAATTAGGTTCATTAGCCCCATTAGACCCATTAGGCCACATAGGCCCATTAGGCCCATTAAGTCACTTAGTCCCATTAGCCCACTTAGGCCACTATGGCCCATTAGGCCACCTAGGCCCATTCAGAGACTTAGGCCCATTATCTCACTTTGGTCCATTGAGACCATTTAGACCATTTGTCCCCTTGGGCCATTCATCCTCCCGGAGACCCTAAGTTCATTACACCATTAGGCCAATTGGTCATTTGGAGATTTGACCATTTATGCCAATTTATGCCAATTATGCCAATTTGGCTAATTAGGCCAATTAGACCATTTAATCTGATCGGACCATTTAATCCATTTCGACCAATTAGACCACTTAGACCCACTTGGAAGTTTAGGCTAATTTATGCCAATTAGGCCAATTAGGTCAGTTCGTCCAATTAGCCAATTAGACCATTTGATCCAATAAGCCATTTAATCCATTTAGACTAATTAGGCCATTTAGACCAATTAGTTCATTTATGTCAATTAGGTCATTATGCCAATTATGCCATTAGGCTATTAGGCCATCAGGTTATTTAGACCAATTAGTTCATTTAGGTTGTTAGGCCCTTAGCCCATTAGTTTAGTGGTCCATTAGGCTAATTGGTCATTTGGAGATTTGACCATTTATGCCAATTTATGCCAATTATGCCAATTTGGCTAATTAGGCCAATTAGACCATTTAATCTGATCGGACCATTTAATCCATTTCGACCAATTAGACCACTTAGACCCACTTGGAAGTTTAGGCTAATTTATGCCAATTAGGCCAATTAGGTCAGTTCGTCCAATTAGCCAATTAGACCATTTGATCCAATAAGCCATTTAATCCATTTAGACTAATTAGGCCATTTAGACCAATTAGTTCATTTATGTCAATTAGGTCATTATGCCAATTATGCCATTAGGCTATTAGGCCATCAGGTTATTTAGACCAATTAGTTCATTTAGGTTGTTAGGCCCTTAGCCCATTAGTTTAGTGGTCCATTAGGCTAATTGGTCATTTGACCATTTGTCATTTAGGCCTATTTAGACCAATTTAGGTCAATTAGAACAAAAATATCCTAAAACCTAGAACCAAAACACTATATATGAAACACTAATAGCTAAGGCATAATTATGCCCATTATGCCGATTAGGACACTTATGCCCGTTAATTCACTTAGGCCCATTCACCCCATTCGGCCCAATAAGCCACTTAGGCCCATTTTCCCATTTGGCCACTTAGGCCCACTAGACCCATTATGCCGATTTGGCCACTTAGGCCCATTAGGATCATTATGTCACTTAGGCCCATTAGGCCACTTAGGACCATTAGGACCATTCATCCCAATTGACCCATTAGTCTCATTCAAACCATTAGTCCACTTAGTCCCATTAGGCTCATTACGACGATTAGGCCACTTAGGCTCATTATGCCCATTATGCCCATTAGGCCACTTAGGCCCAATTTGACCATTAGTCTCATTATTCCACTTAATTCTATTAGGCAAATTATGCCACTTAGGCCCATTGGTCCACTGAGTCCCATAAAGGCCCATTAGGCACATTAGGCCCATTTGGCCACTTAGGCCCATCAGTCTCATTAGGCGCATTTGGCCCATTAATCCCATTAGGTCACTTAGTCCCGTTCAGACCATTAGACCCATTAGGCTGATTAGGCTACCTGGGCCCATTAGGCCAATTAGGCCACTTAGTCCCATTTGGTCACTTAGGCCCATTGGGCCCATTAGGCCCATTCGACCCATTCATCTCATTAGGGCAATTAGGTTCATTAGCCCCATTAGACCCATTAGGCCACATAGGCCCATTAGGCCCATTAAGTCACTTAGTCCCATTAGCCCACTTAGGCCACTATGGCCCATTAGGCCACCTAGGCCCATTCAGAGACTTAGGCCCATTATCTCACTTTGGTCCATTGAGACCATTTAGACCATTTGTCCCCTTGGGCCATTCACCCTCCCGGAGACCCTAAGCCCCTCGATCCGCACCTCCCATAACCTCCATGAAGACCCGTACACCATACTGATAGGAAAAGGAGCACAACAAGGATGAATATATGGAGGCCTCGGTAGGGGATCAAGCTAGATGCCACATCGGTTAAAAAAAATAGTGAACCAACAACAAAGAAACAAAATCGATCCCAAAAAAATCACCATACGAGACCAGAATCCGCATCCGAAAAATAGAGAAGGATCCATTATGCCACTTCATCCCCTTACGCCCATGAGGCCACTTAGGCCCCTTACGCCCATGAGGCCACTTAGGGCCATTAAGCCCCTAAGGGCCTTTAGGCTACTTAGGCCCATTAGGACACTTCATCCCATTTGGCCCACTAGGCACATTAGGCCCATCAGAACCGTTAGGCCCATTAGGCCACTTAGCCCCATTACGCCCATGAGGCCACTTAGACCCATTAGGCCACTTAGCCCATTAGGTCACTTAGACCCATTAGGCCTATTAGGTCACTTCTGTCCATTAGTCCATTTAGGCCACTTAGGCCCATTATGGCACTTAGGTTCATTAGGCCACTTAGACCCATTATGCCACTTAGGCCCATTAGGACACTTTTTCTCATTAGTAAACTTAGGCCCATTAGGCCACTTAGTCCCATTAGGTTGATTTGGCCACTTTGGCTCATGTGGCCCATTAGGCTTGTTCAACCCATTAGGCTCATCCGACTATTTAGACCCATTAGGCCCATTAGGCCCAATGGTCCACTTTGTACCATTAGGCCCATTCATCCTATTGGTCCCCTTTGGCTCATTCAGTCCATTAGGCTCATTAGGCCACTTAGGCCCATTTGGCCCATTTGGAACATTAGGCCCATTCAGGCCCTAAGGCCCATTCGGGCCATTAAGCCCATTTGGGCCATGTAGGCTCATTACGCCACTTTGGCCCATTATACCACCTAGACCCATTAGACCAATTAGGCCCATTTGGAAACTTAGTCCCATTAGGCGTATTCATCCCATTCATTCAGTTAGACCCATTTGGCCACTTAGAGAAATTAGGCCCACTAGGCCACTAAGGCCCAATAGGCCCATTTGGCAACATGGTCCCATTAGGCCCATTAGGCCACTTAGGCCCATTAGGCCCATTCTGTTGTTTAGGCCACTTAAGCCACTTAGTCCCATTTGGCCCATGAGGCCACTTAGTCCCGTGAGGCCCATCATGCCACTTAGGCCCATCAAGCCCATTAGGCCACTTTGGCCCATTCGGTCTGTTCGGCCCATTAGGTCCATTGGTCCAGTTGGTCCACTTAAGCCCATTTGACTCATTCGGCCACTTGGTCTGATTAAGATCATTAGGCCACCTCGATCCATTAGGATAATTAGGCCCATTAGACCACTTACACCCATTAGGCCCATTAGATAGATTGGGCCACTTAAGCCCATTCTTCCACTTTGGCCCATTAGCCGCATTGGGCCACTTTGGCCCATTCATCCACTTAGGCCCATTAGCCCCATTATGCCACTTTCGCCCATTCGTTCAGTTAGGTCCATTAGCCCACTTTGGTCCATTAGTCCCATTGGGCCACTTAGGCCCTTTGGACCAATTGGGAGACTTAGGCCCATTCAGACCATTTGGCGCATTCGACACATTAAGCCACTTAGGCCCATTGGGCCCATTAGTCTACCTGGGTTCATTACACCCATTGAGCCACTTCGGCCCATTACGCCCACTAGGGCCATTAGGCCACGTAGTCCCATTAAACCTATTAGGACCATTGGGCCATTAGGCCCATTCGACCACTTAGTCCCATTTGACCCATTAGACCAATTAGGCCCATATGGCCCATTAGGCCAATTTGGCCCTTGATGCCACTGAGGCTGATTGTGCATATTCGGCCAATTTAGCCAATAAGGCCAGTAAGGCCCAATAGGCCACTAAGGTCATTTTGGCCCATGACGCCACTTATTCCCATTGGGCCTATCAGGCCAATTAGGCCCATTATGTCACTTACACCCATTAGGCCCATTAGGCACATTGGGATACTTAGGAACATTCGGCCACTTAGGCCAATTAGGCCTGTTAGGCCACTTAGGCCTATTATGCCTGTTGGGCCACTTAGGCCCATTAGGCCGATCAAGACACTTAGGCCCATTAGGCCCATTAGGCCACTTAGGCAACTAGGCCCATTAATCTCATGAGGCCGATTATACCACTTAGTCCCATTAGGCCCATTAGGTGAACTAGGCCCATTAGGCCCATTAGGCCCATTAGGCCCATTAATCTCCTTAGTCTGATTAGGAAACTTAGGCCCATTATGCCACTTAGGCCCATTAGGCGCATTAGGCCACTTAAACTAATTATGTCCATTCATCCCATTAGCCCCCTAGGCCCGTTAAGCCCATTAAGATCATTAGGCCACTTAGGCCCATTATTCCACTTAGCCCCATTAGGCTGATTAGGTGACTAAGGCCCATTAGTCCACTTGGGCCCACTATGCACATTAATCCCATTAGGCCGATTTGGCCACTTAGGCCCATTTGTCCACTTAGGATAATTAAGCCCATTTGACCCATTAGGCCCCGTAATCCCATTAGGTAGATTAGGCAACTTTGGCCTATTAGGCCACTTTGGCCCATTAGTCCACTAAGGCCAATTATGCCCATTCGGCCCATTAGGCCCATTTGGCTACTTAAGCCCATTTCTACCATTCGGCCCATTATGCCCATTAGGCCGATTATGCTACTTTGGCCTGTTAGGCCACTTCGGACCATTAGGCCCATTAGGCCCATTAGGCCACTAAGTCCAATTAGTCCCATTTTGACCATTTTGACCCTAGGCCTGTAAATCCCATTAAGCCCATTAGGCCACCTAAGCCCATTAGACAACTTATGCCCATTAGGCCCATTAAGCCCATTAGGCCACCAAAGCCCATTAGACAACTTATGCCCATTAGGCCCCTTAGGCCCTTTAGACCCACTATGACCATTAGGTCAATTAGACCACCAAGGCCCATTAGGATGCTTAGGCCCATTAGGCCACTAAGGCCCATTCATCCTATTAGGACAATTTTTCCCCTAGGACCGTTAATCCCATTAAGCCCATATGGCCACTGAGGCCCATTAGGCAACTTAGGCCCATTAGGCCTCTTAGGTCTATTAGGTTACTTAGTCCCATTAATCACATTAGGACCATTAGGACCATTAAGCCCATTAGGTCGATTAGGTCACTTAGGCCATTTAGTCCCATTAGTCCACTTAGGCCCATTAGGCCCATTAGGCCCATTCGGCCCATTTAGCACCTAGGTCTGTTAAGCATATTAAGCCTATTAGCCCCATTATCCCCATTAAGACCATTGGGCCCATTGGTCCCATTGGTCCCATTGGTCCCATTGGTCCCATTAGGCCCATTAGGCCAGTTAGGTTCATTCATCCCATTAGGCCACTTTGGCCCATGAGGCCCACTTAGGCCCTTGAGGTCCCTTCAACCCATTAGGTCACTTAGGCCTATTAGGTCCATTAGGCCAGTCACTTAGGCCTATCAGGCCCATTAGGCCCATTCGTCCAGCCAAGAAAATTAGGCCCAGTGGGCCACTTAGTCTCATTCGGCCACCTAGGCCGATTTTGCCCATTAGGTCACTTAGGCCCATTAGGCCACTTAGGCCCATTAGGCCCAATTGTTCGATTAGGCTGATTAGGACACCTAGGCCACTTAGGCCCATTAGGCCCATTATCCACTTAGTCCCACTATTCACATTAGGCCCATTTAGCCCATTAGGCCACTTAAACCCATTTGTCCCATTAGGCGACTTAGGCTCATTAGGTCCACTAGGCCCGTTAGGCCACTTAGGCCACTTAGGCCCCTGAGGCCCATTAGCCCCATTAGGCCCATCAAGCCCATTAGGCCACTTAGACCCATTAGGTCCATTAGGGCCATTAGGAGCATTAGGCCACTTAGGCCCATTAGGCCCAGTGGGTCACAGGGGCCCATTATGCCCATTGGGCCTACCAGGCCCATTTGGCTCATTTGGCACATTCAACCACTAAGGCCCATTAAGAAAATTAGGTCCATTGGGCCCCTTAGGCCCATTAGGCTCACTTAGCCCATTATAACACTAAGGCCCATTGGACAACTTAGACCAGTGAGCTCTATTAGGTCCATTAGGCCCATCAGGCCCATCAAGACCATTAGGACACTTAGGCTCATTTGGATCATTACGCCACTTAGGCCCATAAGACTCATTGGTCCACTAAGGCCCATTGGGCCAATGAGTCTCATTAGTACCATTGGGCCTATCCGTCCAATTAGGCTCATGAGGCCAACTAGGCCACTAAGGCCCATTAGGCCCAACAGGCGCATCATTCCCATTAGGTCACATGGGCCCATTTGGCCCATTAAGATAATTAGTCCACTTAGGCCCATTAGGCCCATTAGGCCCATTAATATATTTAGTCCACTTAGGTCCATTATGCCCATGAGGCCACTGAGGTCCATCATGCCCATTATGCCACTTAGGCCCATTAGACCCCTTACCCCCATTCAGCTCTTTAGTCCACTTAGGCCCATAAGGCCCATTAGGACACTTAGGCCCATTAAGACACTGAGGACCACTAGGCCCATTAGGTTACTTAGGCCCATTAGCTGCATTAGGCCCATTAGGTCACTAAGTTCCATTAGGCCCATTAGTCTACTTAGGCCCGTGAGGCCCATGAGGCCATCAGGCCCAAAAGGCCATTGAGGCCCATTAGTCCCATTGGGCCCATTAGGCACATTCATCCACTTAGGCTCATTGGGAAAATTAGGCCACTAAGGCTAATTCGGATCATTAGGTGACTTAGTCATATTCAACTCATCATGCTCATTCAGCCACTTAGACCCATTCGGCCCATCACGCCCATCAGGCCCATCAGGCCAGTTAGGCCACTTAGGTCCATTCAGCTCATTTGGCCACTTAGGCCCATAGGCCCATCATGCACATCAGGACCATCAAGCCCATCTGGCCACTTAGGTCCATTATGCTCATTAGTCTCATTTGGTCACTTAGGCCCATTTGGGTCATTAGCCCCATCATGCCCATCAGGCCTATTAGACCCATCAGGCCACAAAGGCCTATTCGGTTCATTAGGACACATAGGCCCATGAGCTCTATTAGGCCCATCAAGCCAATCAGGCCCATTAGGCCACTTAGGCCCATTACGCCCATTAGGCGCATTAGGCCACTTAGGTCCATTCAGCTCATTAGGCCACTTAGGCCCATTAATCTGCCTAGTCCACTTAGGCTCATTAGGCCCATTCGGCTCATTTGGCCACTTCGGCCCATTAGACACATTAGGTCACTTAGGACACTTAGGATGATTAGGCACATTAGGTCACTGAGGCCCATTAGGCTACTAAGGCCCATCAGGCCATTTAGGCCACTTAGGCCCATTAGGCAAATGAGTCCCATTAGGCCCATTAGGCCTCTTAGGCCCATTAGGCAACTTAGGCCCATTATGCCACTTAGGCCCATTAGGCTACTGAGGACCATTAGGCTCATTAGGCCACTTAGGCCATTTCGGCGCATTTGGTCACTTATGACCATTAGGCCCATTAATCCACTTAGGCCACTTAGGACGATTAGGCCCATTAGGCCACTGAGGACCATTATGCTCATTAGGTCACTAAGGCCCATCAGGCCATTTAGGCCACTTAGTCCCATTAGACCCATGAGGCCATTGAGTCCCATTAAGCCACTAAGGGCCATTAGGAAACTTAGTCCCATTAGGATACTTAGGCCCATTATGCCACTAAGGCCCATTATGCCACTTAGGCCCATTATTCACATTAGGCCACTTAGGCCACTTAGGCCCATTGGTCCCATTAAGCCACTTAGTCCACTCAGGCCCATTATGTCCATTAGGCCCATTCAGCAACTTCGGCCCCTTAGGCAACTTAGGACGATTAGGCCCATTAGGCCACCTAGGCCCATTAAGCCCAATAGGCCACTTAGGCCCATTAGGCCAATTAGGTCACTTAGGCCCATTTGGACACTTAGGCACATTAGGCCACTTCGGCCCATTAGGACCATTAGGCCACTTTGTCTACTTCGGCCCATTAGACCCATTTGGCCACTGAGGCCCATTCGGCCACTTAGGCCCCTTAGCCCATTAATCCCATTAGGACAATGAGGCCATTTAGGCCACTTAGGCCCATTAGACCCATTAGGCCCCTTAGGCCCGTTAATCCCATTAGGCCGATTAGGTAACTTAGACCCATTATCCCACTTAGGCCCATTAGGCCCATTGGGCCACTTAGATTATTTAGACCCATTCAACCCATTAAGCCCATTTGGCCCATTTGGCCCAAAGTCCGGTTATGCCCATTAATCCCATTAGCCACATAGGCCCATTAGGCCACTTAGGTATATTAAGACGATTAGCACACTAAGGCCCATTAGTCCACTTAGGTACATTAGTACGATTAGGACACTAAGGCCCATTAGCACCATTATGCCGCTTAGGTCCACTAGGCCCATTAAGACCATTAGGCAAATTAGACCACTTTGGCCCATTAGGCCACTTAGGTCCATTCGACCCATTAGGCCCATTAGTCCAATTAAGCACATTAGGTCGATTAGGCAACATTAGCCCACTATGCCCCTTATGCACATTAGGTCTGTTTGGCCCATTAATCCAATTAGGCTCATTCGGCCCATTTAGGTCCATTTGGCCCATTAAGCCGATTAGGAAACTTTGGCCCATCAGGCCACTTAGACCAATTTGGCCAATTGGGCCCATTTGTCTCATTAGTCCAATTTGGCCTCTAGTCCCATTAATCTCATTAAGCCCATTAGGCCACCTAGGCCCATTAGGCCGATTAGGCCCATTAGGCCGATTAGGCCACTTAGGCCCTTTAGGCCACTTAGGCCCATTATACCCATTAGGCAACTTAGGCCCATTTGGACCATTTGGCCCATTTGGCCCATTATGCTCATTTAGCCCCTAGGTCCGCTAAGCCCAATAAGCCCATTAGGCCACTTAGTCCCACTAGGCCAATTTAGCCTAATGGGCATAATGGGCTTAAGTGGCCTAATGAGCCCATTATGGCCAATTCAGCCTAATGGGCCTAATGGCTAAATTGCCCTAATGGGCCCAATCGGCCAACTAGGCCTGGATCCCGAATCGAGCCTAAAAAAAGTGGATTCAAATGTGATGGGTAGTCTAGCATGGGTAGAGGAGAAAGAAGGCACCAGACACACTCACCAGCGCCAACCCGAGCAGTCTAAAGCACCTGCACAGACAAACCCAGATTAGGGGTCCGATGCACAGGGATAGATCAAAAGAGGGGTGGTCAGCAGCACACGATGACCACACCAGCAAGCCACATCAGTCGAGAGGGAATAAAAAGAGAAGTAAGATAAGGAAGAAGATGGACCAGGTGAAGCGACACCATCCCCGTCGAACAAACCCTAAAAACACTAGGTGGGGAAGAGGAGGCAGGGGGCATCAGGAGCCAGGAGAGTGTAGAGCCATCAAGTTCATTCATTTGTCTCATTAGGCCCATTAGGCCACTTAGACCCATTAGACCCATTTTTTCTATTATGCCCATTAGGCCCATTCGTCCAATTAGGCCCATTGGTCCACTTCATCCCATTAGGCCCATTAGGCCACTTAGGCCCATTTGGACCATTATGTGCATTATTCCAATTAGACCCATTATGACACTTAGGCCCATTAATTCCATTAGATTAGACCCATTAGGTTACTTAAGACCATTAGGCCACTTAGGCCCATGAGGCACATTTGGACAATTAGGCCATTTAGGCAAATTAGGACACTTAGCCCCATTCAGATCATTAGGCCACTTAGTCCCTTTAGGACCATTTGACCCATTTGGCTCATAAAGCCCATTGGATTAGGCCCATTAGGCCACTCTGGCCCATATGGACCATTAGGACCATTAGGCCAATTATCCCAATTAGGCCCATTATTCCCATTAGGCACACTAAACTCATTAGGCCACTTAGAACCATTAGGCCACTTAGGCCCCTAAAACTCATTTTACCCCTTAGGCCCATTCGGCGCATTAGGCCCATTAGGGCCATTAAGCCCCTTAGGCCACTTAGGACCATTAGGCCCACTCGGTCACTTAGGCCCCTTAGGCCCATTAGGCCGCTTAGGCCCAATAGGCCACTTAGGCCCATTACGCCCATTATGCCACTTTGGCTCATTCGGCGCATTATGCCCATTAGGCCACTAAGTCCCATTAGTGATATGAAACCGGTAGATGACATTGACTTGATGGCATGTGTGAAGTTGGAGTTGCAAGGCCCAATGATGTGAGGAATATTAGACAGACTACAAGTGGCAAAAGAAGCCCATCTCATTGCATTAAAAGGCCCAAACCCAAGGTGCATGCATAGAAGTGGAAAATGGGCTTATTATCAGTCTTATTTAAGCCCAAAGGAGACGTGTAAAGCCCAAGACACATGTTTGAACGAATTTTGGAAGTCTTTCCCACATGGAGATTCTAGAATGGCATCTTTGGACACCAAAGTCAAATTTGGTGGGCTAGGAAATCAAAGTCAAATCCGGTGGGCTATGGGTGGAAAGACATGGGCTACTTTTCCAAAAGTCATTGTTAGACTTTATCTTTTTGACTTTAAGGGGAAAAGGTTGGTTTAGCTTTTATGACTTTAGGGTATTAGACCCTTGACTATTTTATCACCCCTTGGGTATAAATAGCCACCCCCATGGCACTTGTATGGCATTCAAGATTTAATTGAGAGCTCATGCTTTGTTTCTCTCCATTGTGTGAGGATTGTCCTGGATTTTCTCCTAACTCTTGTGCATTCTTGTCTTGTCAATCTACAAGTTAGATTGGTGATCCAAGATCACAAATCCCCCAATTCCGTGCCTCAACCCAAGTGCGTTGTTGTGTGGATTGGAAATCACATCCCTCCCTTGAGTGTGTTGTCTAAGTAGTAGGTCGCGCTCCATATAGCGTTGATTGACTACCTGCATCCACTATCCGTACCCATCATCCGCCACTTATCCCCGAACCACATCCTTCAACTTCCGCCCTACGCCGTGAAGATCAGGCTACCCCGTGCGTCTCAAATCAGTTGGTATCAGAGCTCCGGTTGACACGGTAGGCATCTATCCCTTCATTTATATTTATTTTACACATTACCCTTCTTATCTTTCCTTATTATCCACCCATTCAAAAAAAAAACCTTTGCTTTGAAAACCTCCAGAATTAGCCTTTGTTGTGCAAGATTGAAATATTTTTCACATTGAGTCAATTGTTCATCCATCTAATTTTCACTTTAAATTCGCTATATGTGATTTGTATCCGAAAAAAAAACAAAAAAAATCAAATTCTCTCAACTCATCATTTTGTGCTTCTCAAAATTAAGCACATCCTTTTCTTTGAGAGATTTCAAAAAAAAAAATTTCTTACTCTCTGTTCATCATCTTGTGCTTTAAAACTCCAAGCACAACACTTTTTGGGGAGATTTGACGAAAAAAAAGAAAAAAAAAAGCGGATACAATTACTTCATCATCGTGCTTTACATTATTCGAACTTTCCATATCCGCACATCACTTTCTCCATCATTTTGCTTCATCCCCATTTTATATTTGGCTCATATTGTTATTAATTTTTCTTATCTTGCACAAACGGGAAAAACCCACAATCCACCTATCTACCCCTTGTTTCCACCCTCTTTTTGACCCTTTACCATTCTTAAACCCCTTACCACTCAAGCGGGTTATGTTAAACCATCCCCCGACACAATCTTAATTGGGGAGGAATTGGTGGCACTTGATCGCCCTAAACAAGGTATTATATTTCATAAGAGCTAGGGATTCAAATTGAGTTTTGAGAGTTGAGAGAAATAAGCAAAAAAAAAAATCTTCTCTATGTGAGTGTGTGCATCTTGTTGTGTGCATGTGTGTGTACATCTTGTGCGTGTGAGTGTGTATATCTTGCGTGCGTGAGTGTGTATCTTTATGTGTGTGAGTGTGTACATCTTGTGTGTGTGTGTGTGTACATCTCGCGTGTGTGAGTGAGTGTGTATCATTGTGTGTGTTCCCCCCCCGGTGTGTGTTTGTGTTTGTGTAACTTATCATGGCAGAAGATCGTGGGAAGAAAATTGCTCATGTTAGCGATGAAGGAAGTCAAAGTAGATCTCCCGCACCCGAAGCCACGCAATTCCAAATGCAAGCTTTGGTGAGCCACTTCGAGAAGCTTCTTGATCGGAAGTTGGAGGTGTTACATGAGAGGATTGATGAATTGGAGAATAAACCAAGCCCAAGGATGTTCCATGATAACCCACGACGTGCTCCAGCACCACGTCATCCCCACATCATGGAGGGGGAGATGGTGAACTTTGATGATGATCTTGATGATGTCCCCCAAAGGACGAGGTTGTACCAACAACCAAGAGGAGGACAAAGGAGACAAAATGATGATGACCTACTTGGCGGGATCAAGGTGAAGGTCCCTTCTTTTCAAGGGAAAAGCGATCTGGAAGCATACTTGGAGTGGGAGATGCGGATCGAGCGGGTCTTTTCATGCCATGCATATTCCGAGGAGAAAAGGGTCAAACTTGCTTCCCCTGAATTTTATGATTATTCTTTAATTTGGTGGGATCAAGTTCAAAAGGAGACGACTAGATATGGTGAAAGTCCCATCAACACTTGGGAAGACATGAAGTTCACCATGCAGAAGCGGTTTGTTCCCACACATTACCATAGAGATCTCCACAACAAACTTCAACGCCTCATCCAAGGGAGTAAGAGTGTAGAAGAATACTACAAGGAGATGAAAATTGCCATGATTCGGGCAAACGTTGAGGAGGATCCGGAGGCAACCATGACATGGTTTTTTCATGGGCTCAATCGGGAGATTGCGGATCAAGTGGAGATGTACCACCATGTTGAAATACAAGATATGATTCATCAAGCCACAAAGATCGAGCAACAAATCAAAAGGAGGAGCAACATGAGGAAACCCACTACCCCTTTCACTCCATGGAGAAATTCAACGAAGGAGATTGGAGAACAATCAAAGGCAAAAGAGGTGGTTGATCGTAAAAGTGACCAGGTAATTCTTCCACCTAAGAAACCTACTTTTGAGGCTAACCAAACTAGGAATCGGGATATTCGTTGTTTCAAATGTCAAGGAAGGGGTCACATTGCTAGTGAGTGCCCAAACCGGCGTACCATGACCATCAACAAGTATAGAGAATGGGAGACCGATGGAGAGAGCTCGGAAGAGGAGGAAGAATCACCAGAAATTGATAATGGAGAATTTTCAGAAGATGGTGAGATTCTTGTCACTAGGAGAGTTCTAAGCGCACAAATGACCATGGGAGAGAATGAGCAGCGGTATAACCTTTTCCACACATGGTGCAAGATCAATGGGAAGGTATGTAGTGTTATTATTGATGAAGGAAGCTGTAGTAATGTTTCGAGCACCGAGTTAGTAGAGAAGTTGGGACTTCCTACATTGAAGCATCAACATCCATATCGGCTTCAGTGGTTGAATGATTGCGGGGAGCTGAAGGTCACCAAGCAAGTGAAGGTACTGTTAACCATCGGGAAGTACAAAGATGAGGTCTTGTGCGATGTTGTTCCTATGAAGGCTTTCCATTTGTTGTTGGGACGACCGTGGCAGTATGATCAGCGTGTTACCCATGACGGTTTCTTGAATCGTCATTCATTTGTACTCTGAGGGGAACCTATAACCCTCAACCCCATGTCCCCCAAACAAATTTTGGAAGATCACATTTTGAGAGAAAAGAAAAAAAAAGTGATGAGGAAAAAAAGAGTGAAAATGAAAGAGGAGAGAATGAGGGAAAGACAGAAAATGAGAGAAGAAAAAAAATGGAGCAAAGAAAAATCAAGAGGGGAAAAATATTTGAGAGGAGAGAAAATTGTGATGTCAGCAAAAAAGAGTGAGAAAACTTTGATTTCTCAGCAGAACCTTCTAGTACTTATGTACAAAGAGGTGATGTTGAACACTAACGACTTAACTATTCATTGTCAACTATTGTGAAATCTTTGCCACAGGTGTTTGATGGAGTCATTCTTGAGGAGGTACAACCTTGTCTGCTTCCGAATAGAGAGAGAAAAGTAATTCTAGGATCCATTAATGGAATCATGGTTCAAAAGGATTGGAAGGAGTTTCTACCTCATGCAGATTCATCTTACAAAAGGGGAGATCACCCTATAACTCAATTTTTTCCATTTGGAACTATTTTTGGATTTAGCCTCCCTACTCCTATTGATCAAGTTTCATTTCCTTTGTAGGAAAGTAGAAATATGGAAGGAAAACAACATGTTAACGAACAACATGGGAAATCAGAGAAGGTGGATAGGCTTCAAAATAAATGGAAGTCAAAGATAAAGATACATGGAGATGGACCAGACTTGGGGCTTCATATGGTTGATTACAAGATCACATTGCAAGGTGAGTATGAAGTTATTTTTAAAGTCAATGTTTCTAATCATTCCTCGTATTTGGATGCAGATGATGAAGAGTCGAGGACGACTCCTTTTCACGAGGGGGAGGATGATATGAAACCGGCAGATGACATTGACTTGATGGCATGTGCGAAGTTGGAGTTGCAAGGCCCAATGATGCAAGGAAGATTAGACAGACTACAGGTGGCAAAAGAAGCCCATCTCATTGCATTAAAAGACCCAAACCCAAGGTGCATGCATAGAAGTGGCAAATGGGCTTATTATCAGTCTTATTTAAGCCCAAGGGAGATGTGTAAAGCCCAAGACACATGTTTGCACGAATTTTGGAAGGCTTGCCCACATGGAGATTCTAGAATGACATCTTTGGACACCAAAGTCAAATCTGGTGGGCTAGGTAATCAAAGTCAAATCGAGTGGGCTATGGGTGGAAAGACATGGGCTACTTTTCCAAAAGTCTTTGTTAGACTTTATCTTTTTGACTTTAAGGGGAAAAGGTTGGTTTAGCCTTTATGACTTTAGGGTATTAGACCCTTGACTATTGTATCACCCCTTGGCTAAAAATAGCCACCCCCATGGCACTTGTATGACATTCAAGATTTAATTGAGAGCCTCTGCTTTGTTTCTCTCCATTGTGTGAGGATTGTCCCGGATTTTCTCCTAGCTCTTGTTTATTCTTGCCTTGTCAATCTACGAGTTAGATTGGTGATCCAAGATCACAAAGCCCCCAATTCCGTGGCTCAACCCAAGTGCGTTGTTTTGTGGATTGGCAATCACATCCCTCCCTTGAGTGTGTTGTCTAAGTAGTAGGTCGCACTCCATATAGCGTTGATTGACTACTTGCATCCACTATCCGTACCCATCATCCGCCACTTATCCCCGAACCATATCCTTCAACTACCACCCTACGCCATGAAGATCGGTCCACCCCGTGCGTCTCACATCAATTAGGAAACTTTGGCTCCTTAGGCCACTTAGTTCCCTTAGGACCATTAGTCCACTTATTCCCATTGGGCCACTTAGTCCCATTAGGCCACTTAGGCCCATTTGGCCACTTAGTCTCATTAGCTCTATTAGTCCACTTTGGCCACTTCAGCCCATATGCCACTTAGGCCCCTTTGGACACTAAGACCCATTAGGCTCCTTAGGCCCATCAGGTCCATCAGGCCCAATAGGCCACTTTATCCACTTAGGCCACTGAGGCTCATTAGGCCCATCAGGACCATTCAGCCACTTAGTCCCATTAGGACACTTAGGCCCATTCGGCCACTTGGACCCATTCGGCCACTTGGACCCATTCGGCCACTTAGGCCCACTTGTCCCATTAGGCCAATTAGGTCATTAAGGCCCATTAGGCCCTTTAGACCACTTAGGCCCATTTGGATCATTTGGACCATTAGGCCACTTAGGCCACTGAGGACAATTAGGCCCATTATGCCCATTCATCCCTTTAGGCCCAATAATCCACTTAGGCCCATTTGGCCCATTGGGCCATTGAGGCTCATTCATCCCATTAGGCCACTTAGGCCCATTCTTCCCATTAGGCTACTTAGGCCCATTAGGCCATTGAGTCTCATTAGGCCACTAAGGCACATTATGCCCATTAATCCCATTATGACCGTTAACCTATTAGGACCATTAAGCCACTTAGGCCCATTAGGGCACTTCGACCCATTAGGCTAATTCGACCACTTAGACTCATTAGGCTCATTATGCCACTTAGGCCTGTTAGGCCCATTAGGCCACTTAGTCCCATTCGACCCATTAGGCACATTAGGGTCATTAGGCCATTGAGGCCCATTCCACCCATTAGGCCACTTAGGCCCATTAGGCCACTTAGGCCCATTAGGACCATTAGTCCACTGAGTCCCATTATACCCATTAATCCCATTGGTTCACTTAGGACCATTTGGAATATTAGGCCACTAAGGCCGATCAGGCCCATCTGGCCCATTAGGCCACCTCGGCCCATTCGGCTAACTCAGCCACTTAGGCCCATTAGGCCTATTCGGCCTCTTAAACCCATTATCCAATAAGGACACTTCGTTCCATTAGGCCCATTAGGCCACTTAGGCCTATTAGTTCACTTAGACTCATTATCCCACTTAGTCTCATTAGGCCACTTAGGCCCATTAGGCCACTTGCGCCCATTTGGCCCATTTGGCCAATTATGTCACTTAGGGCCATTAGGACCATTATGTCCATTATACCATTAATTCCATTATGCCACTTATTCTCATTAGAAACATTAGGCCAGTTAGGCCCATTAGGCCCATTATGCCACTTAGGCCCATTCACCCACTTAGGCCCATTAGGCCCATTATCCCATTAGGCCCATTAATCCCATTATCCCATTAGTCCCATTAGGGCACATATTCCCATTAGGCCCATTAGGCCACTTAGGCCCATTAGGCCCTTTAGGTGACTTATTTCTATTTGGCCACTTAGGCCCATTAGGCCACTTAGGCCCATTGTGCCACTTAGGCCCATTCGTCCCACTCATCGAGTTAGGACCATTATGCCAATTAGGACCCTTAGGAAACTTAGGCCCATTAGGCCCATTCGACCACTTAGGCCAATTAGGCCACATAGGCCAATTAGGCCCATTAGGTCCATTCAGCCACTTAGGCCCATTAAGCACATTAGGCCCATTAGGCCACTTAGCCCAATTAGGCCCATTAGACCACTTAGGGCCATTTGGCCTATTACGCCCATTAGGCCCATTAGGTCCATTCATCACTATGTCCCATTAGGCCCATTAGGACACTTAGGCCCATTTGGCACATTAGGCCCATTACGCCACTTAGTCACATTAGGCCACTTAGGCCCACTAACCCCATTAGTCCAATTAGGCCACTTAGGTCCATTCGGCCCATTTGGCCACTTAGGCCCATTATGCCCATTATGCCTATTCAGTCCATTAGGCACATTCATCCACTTTGTCCCATTAGGACACTTAGGCCCATTTGGCCAATTAGGCCCATTAATCCACTTAGGCCCAATAGGCCCATTGGGCCCATTTGGCTACTTTGTCCCATTAGACCCATTATGCCCAGTCATCCACTTTGGCCCATTATGACCATTAGGCTCGTTATTCCACTAAGTCCCATTAGGTCCATTAGACCCATTTGGCCACTTTGGCCCAGGAGGCCCATTATGCCCATTAGGCCCATGTTCTCATTTATCCACTTTGGCCCATTCGGCCACTTAGTCCCATTAGGCGCATTAGGTACATTAGGTCATTGAGTCCCATTAGGCCCATTAGGTCCATTAGGTCGTTGATGCCCATTATGCCCATGAGGACACTTAGGCCCATTTGGCCCATTTGGCCACTTCGGTCCATTATGCCCATTAATCCCATTAGGCTCATTTGTCCATTTTGTCCCATTAGGCCACTTAAACCCATTAGTCCCCTTAGACCCATTGGATTCATTAGGAAACTTAGACCCATTATGCCTATTAGGCCGATTTGGCCACTGAGGCCCATTTTGCCCATTATGCCCATTAGGCTCATTCGTCCACTTTAGCCCATTAGGCTACTTAGGACCCTCATCCCCATTATGAAACTTAGGCTCATTGTGTCCATTAGGCCACTTCGGAACATTGGTCCACTTAGGCCCATTATGACCATTAGGCCAATTTGTCCTATTAGGCCCATTAGGCCACTTCGGCTCGTTAGACCACTTAGGCTCATTAGGCTAATTCGACACATTAGGATCATTCAGACCATTAGGCCCATTATGCCCATACGGCCACTTAGGCCCATTAGAACACTTTGGCCTATCAGACTCGTTGATCCACATAGGCCCATTAGGCCCATTAGGCTGATTCATCCACTTAGGACCATTAGGACCATTGGTTCACTTAGGCCCATTATGCCCATTACACCCATTATGCACATTAGGTCCAATTGTCCACTTAAGACCATTAGGCTGCTTAGTCCCATTAGGTCCATTAGGTCTATTATACCCAGTAGGTCCATTAAGACACTTTGGCCCACTAGGCTCATTCGACCCATCCGACTCATTAGGCTAATCAGGCCCATTAGGCACATTGAACCCTTTAGTTCCATTCAACCCATTCGACCCATTACGCCCATTGGACCCTTTAGGCCCTTTCAACCCATTAGGCCACTTTGGTCGAGTAGGCCCATTGGGACCACTGAACCCATTAGGTCCATTCGCCCACTTCAGCCAATTAGGCCCATTCAGCCGATTCGCCCCACTGGTCCACTTCGGCCCATTAGGTCCATTCGACCCATTAGGCGCTTTAGACCCATTAGGCCACTTCGGCCACTTAGGCCCATTAGGACTATTAGACCACTTATGCCCATTAGGATAATTAGGCCCATTCAGCCCATTAAGACCTTTCGTCCCATTAGGCCCATTCAGTAACTTCGGCCCTTTCATCCCATAAGGCCCATTCGATAACTTAAGCTCATTCGGCTCATTAGGCCCATTATGCCACTTAGGCCTAATTGACCTATTAGGCCCATTAGGCTACTTAGTCTCATTTGGCCCCTTTGACCCATTAGGAAATTTAGACCCATTAGGAAACTTAGGCCCATTAGGCCACTTAGGCCCATTAGGCCCCTTTGGCCGATTAGGCTAATTAGGTCACTTAGACCCATTATGCCACTTAGGCCAATAGGCCCATTAGGCCGATTATGCCACTTAGGCCCATTAGGTCGCTTTGTCCCATTAGGCCCTTTAGGACGATTAGGTCACTTAGGCCCATTTGGCCCATTCAGCCACTTTGGACAATTAGGCCCATTAGGCCACTTATGCCCATTAGTCCACTTTGGCCCATTTGGTCACGGTTATGCCACTTAGGTGCATTAGTCCAATTAGGTTGATTATGCCACTTAGGCCCATTAGGCTGCTTTGGCCCATTAGCCCCTTTAATCCAATTAGGCCACTAAGGCTCATTAGGCACATTAGGCCCATTCAACCCATTTGGCCCATTAGCCACTTAGACCCATTAGGCTCATTAGGCCACTTAGGCCCATTGCGCCCATTAGGCCCACTCGACCAATTAGGTCCATTGGGCTATGATTATGCCACTTAATCCCGTTAGGACACTTTGGCTGATTAGGCCCATTAGGCCCGTTAGTCCACTTAGGCCCATTTGGCCATGTAGGCCCATTAGGCCACATCGGCCCATTTTTCCACTAGGCCCATTAGTCTCATTAGGCTCATTAGTCCCTTTAGTCCAGTTAGGCATATTGGGACCACTTAGGCTCGTTAGGCCCATTCGGCCCATTAAGCAACTTAGGCTCATTGGGAAAATTAGGCCACTTAGGCCCATTAGGCCCTTTAGGCCCATTATTCCACTAAGTCTATTTAGGCCCAATATACACATTAGGCCCATTAGGCCCAATAATCCCATTAGGCCACTTAGGGCCATTAGGCCACTTCATCCCATTGGGCCCATTAGGCCCATTAGGCCACTTAGGCCCATTAGGCCACTTAGGCCGAGTAGGCCAACTAGGCCACTTAGGCCCATAAGGAAAATTTGTCCCATTATGCCACTCAGTCTCATTAGGCCCATTTGGCCACTTAGGCCCATTAGGCCACTTAGTCCCATTAGTCCTACTCGACACATTACGCCCATTCGGTGTATTCAACCCATTAGTTCCATTATGCCACTTAGACCCATTAGGCACGTTAGGTCAATTCAACCACTTAGGCCCATTATGCCCATTAGGACCGCTAGGCACATTTGGCTCATTCAGTCAATTAGGCCCATTCAGCAACTTAGGCCCATACCGCCCATTAGGTCCATTAGGCTGATTAAGTCACTTAGGCCCAATACACCACTTAGGTCCATTATGCCCATTAGGCCACTTATGCCCATTCAATGCACTAGGCCCCTTAGGCCCGTTCGAGCACTTAAGCCCATTACGCCCATTCGGCCCATTAGGTTGATTAGGTCACTTAGGCCTATTATAACACTTAGGCCCATTAGGCCCATTAGTCCTATTTTCCCCATTAGTGAACTTAAGCCCATTTGGCCCATTAGGCTACTTAGTACCATTAAGCTGATTAGGCCCATTAGGCCACTTACGCTCCTTAAGTCTTTTAGGCCCATTAGGCCCATGAGGCCATTGAGGCCCATTAGGCCCATGGGGACACATATCCCCTTTAGGTCCATGAGGCCACATATGCCCATTAGGCCCACCAGGCCACTTAGTCCCATTAGGTCACTTAGCCCCTTTAGGCTCGTTATGCCACTTAGGCCCATTTGGCCACTTAGGCCCATTAGGCTGATTAGGCCACTTTGGCCCATTAGGCCCATTAGGCCCATTAGGCCACTTAAGCCCATTAGGCCCATTAGTCAATTTAGGACCATTAATCCCATTAGGCTGATTGGGCCACATAGTTCCATTCGGCGCAAGAGGCCACTTAGCCCCATTAGGCCACTTTGTCCCACTAGGCCCATTAGGCCCATTAGGACACTTCAGCCCACTAATCCCATTAGGTCGATTATGCCACTTAGGCCTATTATGCCCACTAATCCCCTTAGGCCACTTAGACCCATTAGGCCCATTCGTCCCATTCGGCCCATTAGGCTCATTGGGCCCATTAGGCCCATTAGGCCACTTAGGCCCCTCACACCCATGAGGCTTTTAGGACCATTAGGCCACTAAGGCCCATTAGGCCACTTCATCCCATTTGGACCATTATGCACATTAGGCCCGTGAGGACCATTAGGCCCACTAGGCCACTTAGGCCCATTACGCCCATGAGGCCACTTAGGCCCATTTGTCCACTTAGACTCGTTAGGCCACTTAGGTCCATTAGTCCCATTAGGCCACTGTGTCCCATTATGTCACTTAATCCACTTAGTCTCATTAGTCCTATTAGGCCACTTTGGCCAATTAGGTCACTTTGGCCCATTATGCCACTTAGGCCCATTAGGCCACTTTTTCTCATTAGGAAACTTAGACCCATTAGGCCACTTAGGCCCATTAGGCCGATTAGGCCACTTTGGCCCACTTGGCCCATTAGGCTCGTTCGGCTCATTAGGCCCATTGGACCCCTTAGACCCGTTAGGACCATTAGGCTCATTAATCCACTTTGGCCCATTTTTCCAATTGGGCCCCTTAGGCCCATTAGTCCACTTAGGCCCATTCGGCACGTTAGGCTCATTTGGCTCGTTAGGCACATTCGGGCCCGTAGGCCTATTTGGGCCACTTAAGCTCATTAGGCCACTTAGGCCCATTATGCCACTTAGGCCCATTAGACCAATTAATCCCATTTGGAAACTTAGTCCCATTAGTCTCATTCATCTCATTCGTCTCATTGTGCCCATTGGGCCACTTAGGGAAATTAGGCCCATTGGGCCACTAAGGCCCAATAGGCCCATTTGGAAACCTGGGCCCATTAGGCCACTTAGGCATATTAGAACCATTCGGTCGATTAGCCACTTATGCCACTTAGGCCAATTAGGCCCCTGAGGATCATCAGGCCCATTAGGCCACTTAAGCCCATTAGGAAAATTCGGCCCATTAGGCGCATTAGGCCACTTAGGCTAATTAGGCCCATTAATCCCATTAGGCCCATTAGGCCCCTAGGCCCATGAATCCCATTAAGATCATTAGGCCACTTAGGCCCATTATGCCACTTAGCCCCATTAGGTCAATTAGGTGACTAAGGCCCATTAGGCAAATTAGGCCCACTAAGCCCATTAGGCCGATTTTACCAATTAGTCCCATTATGCCACTTAGGACAATTAGCCCCATTAGACCCATTAGGCCCCTTAAGCCCATTAGGCAGATTAGGCAACTTTGGCCCATTAGCCCACTTTGGCCCAATAGTCCACTTAGGCCAATTAGGTCCATTCAACCCATTAGGCCCATTAGGCCACTTAGGCCCATTTGGTACATTTGGCTCATTGGGCCCATTATGCCCATTAGGCCGATTAGGCAACTTTGGCCCATTAGGCCACTTCGACCCATTATGCCTATTCGGCCCATTAGGCCTCTAAGGCCAATTAGGCCCTTTTGGCCCATTTGGACCCTAGGCCTGTTAATCCCATTAAGCCCATTAGGCCACCTCAGCCCATTAGAAAATGTATGCCCATTATGTCCCTTATCCAATTATTCCCTTTAGACCCACTATGACCATTAGGCCAATTAGGCCACCTCGGCCCATTAGGCTTCTTAGGCCCATTAAGCTATTGAGGCTCATTCATCCCATTAGGATCATTTTTTCCCTAGGCCCGTTAAACACATTAAGCCCATTTGGTCACTCAGGCCCATTAGGCCACTTAGGCCCATTGGGCCCCTTAGGTCCATTATGTCAATTAGTCCCATTAAGTTCATTAGGCCCATTAGGACCATTAGGCACATTTGGCCCACTTAGAACTTAGGTCTGTTAAGCCCATTATGCATATTATGACCATTGGACCCATTTGGACACCAAGGCCCATTCATCCCATTAGACCACTTAGGCCCATGAGGCCCACTTAGGCCCTTGAGGCCCATTCGGCCCATTAGGACACTAAGGCCTATCAGGCCCATTAGGCCCATTTGGCCACCCATGAAAATTAGGCCCAGAGGGCCACTTAGGCTCATTCGGCCACCTAGGCCGATTTGGCCCATTAGGTCACGTAAGCCCATTAGGCCCAATTGTTCGATTAGGCTGATTAGGCCAGCTAGGCCACTTAGGCTCATTAGGACCATTAGGCCCATTGGCCACTTAGGCCCACTAGTCACATTAGACCCGTTCAGCCCATTAGGCAACTTCAACCCATTAGGCCCATTAGGGGACTTAGACTCATTAGGCCCCTGAGGCCCATTGGTCCCATGAGGGCCATTAATCCCATGAGGCCAATTAGGACCATCAGGACACTTAGGCCCATTAGGCCAATTCTGCCACTTAGGTCCATTAGACCCATTCTTCCACTTAGGCCTATTCGATCACTTAGGCCAATTCGACCACTTAGGCCCATTTTTTCCATTAGCCCCATTATGCAGATTGGGCCTATCAGGACCACGAGGACCATTAGGACAATGAGGCCCATTCGGCCCATTAGGCCCATTCGTCCCATTAGGCCACTTAGGCCAATTAGACCCATTATTCCACTAAGGCTCATTATGCACATTAGGCCACTTAGGCCCATTTTCCCCATTAGGCCCACAAGGCCCATTAGGCCACCTGGGCCCATTAAGGCCATTAGTCCAATTATGTCACGTAGGCCCACTAGGTCCATTGGGCCACTTGGTCCCATTATGCCCATTGGGCCTATCAGGCCCATTAGGCTCATTCGGCACATTCGGGCACTAAGTCCCATTAGGAAAATCAGGCCTATTAGGCCCCTTAGGCCCATTAGGCTCACTCAGCCCAATAGAACGCTATGGACCATGAGGCCTATTGGACCACTTAGACGAGTGAGGCCCATTAGGCCCATTAGGCCCATCAGGACCATCAAGCCCATTAGGCCACTTGGGCTCATTTGGCTCATTAGGCCACTTAGGCCCATAAGGCCCATTGGGCCACTAAGAATCGTTAGGCCCATTGGGCCTATCGGGAGAATTAGGCCCATGAGGCCAACTAGGGCACTAAGGCCCATTAGGCCCATCATGCCCATTAGGCCACTTAGGCCCATTAGGCCGCTTAGGCCCATTAGGCTCATTAAGATACTTAGTGATATGATACCCTATGCGAGTGCGGTATTCGTTGGCAAAAATGCGAAAACACAAGCGAAGAAAAAAGAGGGGAATTGAAATTAAAAGAAATGCAAGATGATTAAAAATGGGAAGGGGATGATCAATTAGGACCCCAAGGAGACTTGCCCCTTGAAACTCTAATTATAAAGTGACACAAAGGTTGATCGCTCCTTTGATGAGCCTTACTTGAATTCACCTAAGAACACAAGAAACACAAGCATAATAATGCTAGAAACTCTCAACTTCGAAATTAACCTCCAAGGGGGTAAAAGAGGTGGCTATTTATAGCCAAATGAGAGGAATACATGTCAAACCACCTATCCCACAAAAGTCTAAAGCCTATCCCACGAATTTGAATTTGTTTACACATGTCCATGGCTTTAGAGGACAAGATATCTCTAAAGAAGACTTTTAGGAACCACCCCAAAGAATTTGAAGATTCCCACCATGGATTTGGAGACAAGGGGCCCACCACTTTTGACATTGGAGATTTCCTTCATGCAAGTGGGTTAAATTTCGTGGAAGCATATGGGTGGGCCTTTTAGGTTCACTTTTGGGCTTTAATAAGATTGATTAAAGGCCAATTTGCTCCTCCCATGCATGCATGTTGGGCCTCCTCTTGTAATTTCAAAATGAGGCCATGTAAAGTCTCTCTCATCCTCCTCATTCCTCTTCTTGTCATTGGGCCACCAATCCCATGCAATGGGTCTTGTCCATTAATGCTCCTTCCACGATCAAGGCCATGATCACCCTCAACTCATTGCTGCATGTGTGCACCGTGATCCGCATCACTTTGGCCACTTAGGCCCATTAGGGCCCATTAGGCCCATTAGGTCATTGAGGCCCATCACTCCCATTAGTCCACTTAGACCCATTAGGACTATTAGGCCCATTAGACCACTTAGGCTCATTCATATCATTAGGCCACTTAGGCCCACTAGGATCATTAGGACACTTAGGCCCATTAAGACACTGAGGACCATTAGACCCGTTAGGCTACTTAGTCCCATTAGGCCACTAAGGCCCATTAGGCTAATTTGGCCCATGAGACCCATGAGGCTATTAGGCCCATGAGACCCATGAGGCCCATGAGGCCCATGAGGCCCATGAGGCCATCAGGACCATGATATCAGTAAGGCCCATTAGTCCCATTGGGCCCATCAGGACCATTCATCCACTTAGGCCCATTAGGCAAATTAGGCCACTTAGGCCAATTCGGCTCATTAGGTGACTTAGGCCAATTCGACCCATCAGACCCATTTAGCCACTTAGACCCATTCAACCCATTAAGTCCATCAGGCCCATCAGGCCACATAGGTCCATTCAGCTCATTAGGCCACTTAGGCCCATTAGGCCCATCATGCCTATAATTCTCATCATTCCACTTAGGTCCATTAGGATCATTAGGCCCATTTGGCCATTTATGACCAATCAGCTCATTAGGAAACTTAGGCCCATCAGGACCATCAATCCCTTTAGGCCACTGAGGCTTATTCATCTCATTAGGACACTTAGGCCCATGAGGTCCATTAGTCCCATCAGGCCAATCTGGCCACTTAGTCCCATTACGGTCATTCGGCCCATTAGGCCACTTAGGCCCATTCGGATCATTAGGTCACTTAGGCCAATTAGACCACTTAGGCCTATTAGGCCCATTAGGCCACTGAGGACCATTAGGCACATTAGGTCACTTAGGCACATTCGGCTCATTTGGTCACTTAGGCCCACTAGGTCCATTAGGCCACTTAGGACGATTAGTCCCATTAGGCCACTAAGGCCCATGAGTCCCATTAGGCCCATTAGGCCACTTAGCCCCCATTAGGCAACTTAGGCCCATTAGGCCACTTAGGACCGTTAGGCCCATTAGTCCACTGAGGACCATTAGGCCCATTTGGCCACTTAGCCCATTTAGATCATTTAGTCACTTAGGCCCATTATGCCACTTAGGACAATTAGGCTCATTAGGCCCATTAGACCACTAAGTCCCATGAGGCCATTTAGCCCACTTAGGCCCATTAGACCCATTAGGCCACTTAGTCTCATCAGGTCCATTAGGCCACTTAGGTCCATTATGTCACCTAGGCCCATTAGGCAACTTAGGCCCATTATGCCACTTAGGCACATTAGACACATTAGGCCACTAAGGCTCATTAGTCCACTTAGGCCAATTATGCCACTTAGGCCACTTAGGTCCATTAGGCTACATAGGCCCATTAGGCCCATTAAGGCACTTAGGCCACTTATGCCCATTATGTCCATTAGGCTCATTCAACCACTTCCACACATTAGGCCACTAAGGCCCATTAGGCCCCTTAGGACACTTAGGCCCATTAGGCCCACTTAGGCCCATAATGCCAATTCGGCCACTTAGTCCCATTAGGCCACTTAGGCCCATTAGGCCACTTAGACCCATTATTCCACTTTGTCCAATTAGGCCCATTAGGTCACATTAACCCACAAGGCCCATTAGGCCACTAAGGCCCATTTAGCCACTTAGCCCCCCTTGGACCATTAATCACATTAGGATGATGATTCCATTTAGGCCCATTAGTCCACTTAGGCTAATTAGACCCATTAGGCCCATTAGGCCCATTAAGCCCATTAGGCAACTTAGACCCATTAGGCCAATTAGTCCCATTATACCCATTAGGCCAATTGGGCCCATTGGGCCACTTAGTTTAATTAGGCTCATTCAACCCATTAGGCTCATTGTGCCCATTTGGCCCCTAGACCTGTTATGACCATTAAGCTCATTAGGTCACTTAGGCCCATTAGGCTACTTAGATACATTAGGCCGATTAGGACACTAAGGCCCATTAGGCCCATTAGGAAACCTAGGTTCACTAGGTCCATTAGGCCAATTAGGCTGATTCGGCCACTTAGGCCCATTAGGCTACTTAGGCTCATTCGACCCATTAGACCCATTCGGCCAATTAAGCACATTAGGCCGATTAGACAACTTTGGCCCATTAGGCCCCTTAGGCACATTAGTCTATTAGGCCCATAAGGCCAATTAGTCACATTAGGCCACTTAGGTCCATTAGTCCAATTCGGCACACTCATCCCATTTGGCCCATTTGGCCCCTAGGCCAGTTAATCCCATTACGCCAATTAGGCCACCAACGCCCATTAGTCCACTTAGGCTCATTAGTCTGATTAGGCCACTTAGGCTCATTAGGCCCCTTAGGTCCATTAAACCCATTAGGCTAGTTAGGCCCACCCATTAGGCCCATTATGCCCATTTATCCCCTAGGCCCGTTTAGCCCAATAAGCCCATAAATCCCATAAAGTCACCTAGGCCCATTATCACTTAGGCCCATTAGGCCCGTTAGGCTACTTAGGCCCACTACACCCCTTAGGCCCTTTAATCCCATTAGGTCGATTAATCCACTTAGGCCCATTAGGCCACTTAGGCCAATTCGGCCCATTAGGCCACTTATGCCCATTCGGCCCATTTGGTCCATTCGACCCATTAGATCCATTTGGCACCAAGGCCCATTAATACTATTCATCCCATTAGGCCCCTTAAACCCATTAGGCCCCTTAGCACCATTAAGCCCATTAGGCCACTTAGGCCAATGAGTCCCATGAAGCCACTTAGGCCCCTGAGGCCATGAGGCCTGTTAGGCCCATTATGCCTCTTAGACCCAATAGGCTCATTAGGTCACTTAGGCCCATTAGGCCTATTAGGCCCATTAAGCCAATTAGGCCCATTATGACACTTAGTCCAATTAGGCCCATTAGGCCACTTAGGCCCACTCGACCCATTAGGCCACTAAGGACCATTAGGACCATTAGTCTCATTAGGACACTTAGGCCCATTTGGCACATTAGTCCACTTAATCCACTTAGACCCATTAGGCCCATTGGGCCCACTAGGCACATTAGGCCCATTCAATCATTCATTAGGCCACTTCGACCCATTAGGCCCATTCAGCCACTTTGGCTCATTAGGCCCACTGGGCCCATTAGGCCACTTAGGCCAACTAGGCCCATTAGGAAACTTCGACCCATTAGGCCCATTAGGTCAGTTTGGCCCATTAGGGCACTTAGGCTCATTAGGCCCATTAGTCCTCTTAGGCAACTTAGGGCCATTGGGACAATTAGGGCACTTAGGTCCGTTGGGCCACTTAGGCTCATTACGCCCATTCGCCAACTTAGGCCCATTAAGCCC
Organism: Viscum album; assembly: GCA_963277665.1. NCBI lineage: Eukaryota > Viridiplantae > Streptophyta > Magnoliopsida > Santalales > Viscaceae > Viscum > Viscum album. Next base: position 1,052,994,650 of record OY728121.1, on the reverse strand, counting down.
ATTTGGCTACTCAGCCCATTCGTCCCACTAGGCCCATCGGGATACTTAGGCCCCTTCGACTGCTTAGGCCCATTATGCCCACTAGGACCATTATGCCCATTCGTCCCATTAGGATCATTAGGCACATTAGGCCCATTAGGACCATGAGGCCACTGAGGACCATTGGGCCCATCATTCCACTTAGTCCCATTGGTCCATTCATCCACCGAGGCCCATTAGGCCCATTAGGAAACTTAGGCCACATAGGCCCATTAGGACCATTGGGCCCATTGAGCCACTTAGGCCTATTAGGCTACTTAGGCCGATTGGGATACTTAGGCCCATCAGGCCCATTCAGCCACTTAGGCCCACTGGGACCATTAAGCCCATTCGACCGATTATGCCACTTAGCCATATTAGGCCCAGTAGCACCTTTAGGCCCATTAATCCCACTAGACCGACTAGGCAACTTAGGCCCATTTGGCCCATATGGACCATTCGACCCATTTGGCCTCTTTGGCCCATTTGGCCTCTAGTCTCATTAAGCCCATTAACCCCATTAGACCACTTAAGCCCATTAGACCGATTAAGAACATTAGGGTGATTATGCCACTAAGGTTCATTAGGTCAATTAGGCCGACTAGGCTGATTAAGCCCATTAGGCAAATTTGGCCACTTAGGCCCAATAGGCCACTTGGCCCAATTAGGTTCATTAGGCCCATTAAACCCATTAAGGTGATTAGGAAACTTCATCCCATTAATCACATTAGTCCACTTAGGTCAATTAGGCACATTCGACCCATTAGGCACATTAGGCCCATTAGGCTCATTAGGCCCATTCGGTCCATTAAGCCCATTAGGTCGATTAGGAAACTGTGTCCCATTAGGCCACTAAGGTCAATTGGGCCCATTCATCCCTTTAGGCCCATTAGGCCTATTTGCCCCCTAGACCCGTTAAGCCCATTAAGCCCATTAGGCCACTTAGGCCCATTAGGCCTCATAGGCCAGTTATGCCCATTTGACCCATTTGGCCCATTTGGTACTTAGGCATATTAAGCCCATTAAGCCCATTAATCCCATTAATCCCATTAGGCCCATTAGGACACTTAGGCCCCTTGGGCCTATTAGGCCCATGAGTCCACTTAGGCCCATTAGGCACATTAGGCCACTTAGGCCCATTAGGTCCCTTAGGCCATTTTGTCCCATCAGGCCCATCAGGCCCATTCGGCCACTTAGGCCTTTTAGGCCCATTATTCCACTTAGGCCCATCAGGACCATTAAGCCCATTTGTTTGATTAGGCCGATTAGGCTACTTGGGCCACTTAGACCCATTAGGCTCATTAGGACACTCAGGCCCATTATCCCATTTGGCCACTTAGGCCCATTAGGACAATTAGGCTCATTAGTCCCATTTGGCCCATTAGGCCCATTAGGCCCATTAGGCCTGTTCAGCCCATAAAGACACTTAGGTCCATTAGGCTCATTCATCTCATTTGGCCCATTAGGCCACTTAGGCCAATTAGGCCACTTAGGCCCATTAGCTCATTAGGCTACATAGACCCATTAGGCCCATTAGGCCCATTAGTCCAATTAGGCCCATTAGGCTCATTATTCCCATTAAGTCCATAAGCCCACTTAGGCCCATTGGAACCATTAGGCCCATTAGGCCCCTTATGTGCATTAGGCCCATTCGACCCCTTAGTCCCACTAAGCCCATTAGGCCACTTACGCCCATTAGGCTCATTAGTCCAATGATAGTAATGTGAAACGGGCGGGGCGGGGTGATGCGTGCCAAAACCGCATGAGTTTAAGCCCACATAGGTTCTTCCACAAAAGCCCGCATACAATGCAGACAAAAAAGTTCAAGCCCGCCCCGCCCCGCATAAGCCCGGGTAGCCCGCAGGCTTGTTTTCATTTTTTTTAATTATTTATAATTGTCATTTAAATATTATAATTTTTCTACTATATATTGAAACTTTTATGTGATGCATGCTGCACATGTCATGTACACTGTGCATGTGGGTTGGGTTAGGCGAGGAGGGGACGCATCATCGTGGCGTGTTTCCAGCATACCACATGCATTGATTTCCTGCATGCCCCGTGCATTGATAACTGTAGGTTGCATTGGTTTATAGCATGCCACATGGATCAACCATCATGCCGCATCACATACGTTGATTTCTCAGGCGACGAAGCGTGTTTCTAGTTTCATTTCAAGTTTTCCCAAGCCAGGCGTGTGCGTGTTTCTGGTTTCCCAGGCGTGTTTCCAATTTCCCAGACCAGGCATGACCAGCATGCAGCATGCATCGATTTCCCATGAAATTAATATAAATTGTATATTTTTCAAAAAAAAATGGAAATGCACGCAGGAGCCTGATTTGGAGAGATATGAACATCAGATAAATAATTACGGTTCCATATTGACGGTGGATCCTTAAAAAAATCCCTTTGATTCAGCAATCCTTTGTGTTATTTTAAAGAAATCAAGAAATTTTATTTGAGTTAATTAATATGAGAAAAATCATACCTTGTAAAATATTTTTACTTAAAAAAACAAGCCCATGGGCTAGCTCGCAACCGCGCCCTCTTCCCTGCATAAGCCCGCACCCGGACGAGCTTAGCTCACTTAGGCCCGCACTTTAAACAATCATATTTTGTTGCCCCCCCCCCCCGTATCCGCCTCATATCTGCAAAGGCCGCATTCCACTAGCCCATTTTTTATTGATAGCCAATGAGGCGCATCAGGCCCATTAGGCCCATTCGACCACTTAGACCAACTAGGCCCATTAGGCCACTTACGCTCATTCGGTCCATTAGGACCATTATGCCACTTAAGCCCATTCTTCAACTTAGGTCCATTAGGCCCATTAACCACATTATGCCAATTTGGACCATTAGGCCCATTTAGCCACTTAGTCCCATTAGTTCCAATCGGCCACTTAGGCCCATAAGTCCCATTAGGCCCATTCAGTTGATTAGGCCGATTCAACTACTTAGGCCACTTAGATCCATTCTTCCCATTATGCCCATTCGACCCATTAGGCCACTTAGATCCATTAGGCCCATTCGGTCGATTAGGTCAATTAGTCCACTTAGTCTACTTAGACCCATTAGGCCACTTAGGCCCACTAGGCCCATTCGATCGATTGGGCTGACTAGGCCACTTAGGCCCATTCGGTCGATTAGCCCGACTAGGCCACTTAGGCCCATTAGGCCCTTTAGACCATTTTTTCACTTAGGCCCAATAGGCCCATTCGGTTGATTAGGCAGATTAGTCCACTTAGGCCACTTAGGCCCATTAGGCCCATTAGGCCCATTAGGCCACTTAGGCCCATTAGGCCACATAGCCCCATTAGGCCCATTAAGCACATTCGGTCGATTATGTCGATTAGGCTACTTGGGCCCATTAGTCCCATTAGGCCACTTCATCCCATTATGCCACTTCATCCCATTATGCCCATTAGGCATGGGACTAAGGAGCCTAAGTGGCATAAGTGGTTTAACATGCCTAATGGGACTAATGGGTTTAATGGGTTTAATGGGCCTAGGTGGCCTAATGGGACTAATGGGCCTAAGTGGTCAATGAGCATAATGATACTAAGTTTCATAATTCCCCTAATCGACTGAATGGGCCTAATGGGCCTAATGGTCGTAAGTGCCCTAATGGGACTAATAAGCCTAAGTGGCTTAATTGGCCCAAGGGGCCTAGTCAACCAAAGTGGTCTAAGTGTCTTAATCGGCCTAATCAACTAATGGGACAAATGGGCATAATGGGACTAAGTGGCCTAATGGACCTAATGCTTAAGTGTCCTAATGGGCCTAAAGGACCTAATGGTCATAATGGGCTTAATGGGTCTAAATGGCCTAAGTGGTCTATCAGCCTAATGGACCGAATGGGCCTAATGGGCCTAAGTGGCCTAATGAGCCTAGTGGGCATATGTGGCCTAATTTTCCTAATCAACCAAATGGGCCTAATGGGCCAAGTGGGCCTAAGTGGCCTAATGGGACTAATGGGCCTAATGGGTCTAAGTGGCCGAATTTTCTTAATTGACCGAATGTTCCTAAGTGGCATAATGGGCCTAAAGGGCCTAATGTGCCTAAGTGGCCTAATTAGGAAAATCGAACGAATGGTCCAAAGTGGGAAAATCAGGCTAATCGATCGAATGGGCCTAATGAGACTAATGCGCCTAAGTGGCCTAATGGGTCTAATGGGTCTAAGTGGCATAAGTGTCCAAATCAGTCTAATCGACCGAATGGACTTTATGAGCCAAAGTGGTCTAATGGGCCTAATGGGCATAATGGGTCTAAGTGGCCTAAGTGGCCTAATCGGCCTAATCCATCGAATGGGCCCAATGGGCCTTATGGGCCTAAGTGACCGATTGAGATGAATGGGCCTAAGTGGATGGATGGGCCTAATGGGACAAATTGGCCTAATATGGTTAATGGGACTAATGTGCCTAAGTGGAAAAATGGGATTAAGTGGTATAATGGACCTAATGGGTCTAATGGGCATAATTGGCCTAATGGGACTAATGGGCCAAAGTGGCCTAGTGGGCCTAAGTGGCCAAATGTGCCTAGTGGGCCTAAGTGGTTGAATGGGTGTAATGGACCTAATGCGCCTAATTGGAATAATGGGCCTAATTGGCGTAAGTGCCCTAATGAGACTAAGTGGACGAATGGGACTAGTGTGTCTAAGTGTCCTAATGGGCCTAAGTGGCCTAATGGGCTTAGTGGGACTAAGTGCCCAAGTGGTCCTATTGGGCCTAATTGGCCTAATGAGCCTAATGGGTCTAATGGGCGTAGGTGGCATAATGGGCCTAAGTGGCCTAAATTTCCTGGTGGGACTAATGGGATTAATAGACCTAATGGGACTAATGGCACCAAGTGGCCTGATAGGTCTAATTGGCCTCTTGGGCCTCATGGGCCTAAGTGGCCTCATGGGCCCAATGTGCCTAATGAGACTAAGTGTCCTAATGGGCCTGATGGGAGGAATGTGTCTCAAGGGACCAATGGGCCTAATGCCCCTAATGGTCCTAAGTGGAGTAATGGGCATAAGTACCCTAATGGGCCTAGTGGACCTAATGGGCATAATGGTTCGAATGGGGCTAGTGGAACTAATTGGCCTAAGTGGCCTAAGTGGCCTAATTGGGCTAATCGACCGAATGAGCCTAATGAGCCTATGTGGCCTAAGTGGATTGACAAGCCTAATGGGCCTAGTGGGACTAATAGGTTTAATGGGCCTAATGGACCTAATGGGCCTACGTGGCCTAATGGGCCAAGGTGGTCTAATCGAGTTAATCATCCGAATGGGCTTAATGGGCCCAAGTGGCTTAACGGGCCTAATGGGATTGAGGGGACTGATGAGTTCAATGGGCTTAATTTTACTAATGGGCCTACATGGCCTAATGGGACTAATTGGACTTAGTGGACAAATGGGCCTAATGGGCCTAATGGGAATAATGGGTTTAATGGGCCTAAGTGGGGTAATGGGCCTAATGGGCTAATGGGCCTAAGGGGACTAATGAGCCTAAGTGGCCTATTCCCCCTAATCGACTGAATGAGACTAATGGGCCTAACGAGCCTAAGTGGCCTAATGGGCCTAATGGACCTAATCGGCCTAAGTGGCCACATAGGCCTAATTAGACTAATCAAATGATGGGACAAATGGGCCTAAGGGGCCTAAGTGGCCTAATGGGCCTAATGCCTAAGTGGCCTAAGTGACCTAATTGACCTAAGGGGAATAATGGGACTAAGTGGCTTAAGTGTTCTAATCGGCCTAATTGGCTGAATGGGCCTAATGGGCCTCAGTGGCCTAATGGGTATAAATGGGCCGATATGGCCTAATCGGCCTAATCAACCGAATGGGCCTAATGGGTGCAATAGGCCTAAGTGGTATAATGGGCCTAATGGGTATAAGTGGCCTAATATACCTAATTAACTGAATTGGCCAAATGGGCCTTAGTGGTCGAATGGGCCTAAATGGCCTAATGGGCCTAAATGTCCTAATCAGGCTAATCGACCGAATGGGCCTTAAGTCGCTGAATTAGTCTAATTAATCGAATGGGCCTAATTGGCCTAAGAGGCCTAATGGGCCTAATGGGTCTAATCCCTAATCGGCCTAATCGGGCGAATGGGCCTAAGTAGTATGATGGCCCTAATGGGACTAATGGGTCCAAGCGGCATAAGTGTTATAATTGGCCTAATCGATCGAATGGGAGTAATGGGCCTCATGGGCCTAAGTGTCCGATTAGGACTAATGGGCTAAAGTGGTCGAATGGGCCTAATGGGCCAAATTTGCCGATTGGGGTTAATAGACCTAATGGGCCTAAGTGGATGAATGAGATTAAGTGGCATATTGGGCCTAATGGGAATAAGTGGCCTAATGGACCTAATGGGCCAAAGTGCCCTAATGGGTCTAAGTGACCTGATGGGCCTGGTGGGCCTAAGTGGCTGAATGAGTCTAATGGGCCTAATGTGCCTAATTGGCCTAATGGGTATAATGGATGTAAGTGGCCTAATGGGACTAAGTGACCTAATGGTTCTAGTGGGCCAAAGTGACCTAATGGGCCAAAGTGGCCTAATGGACTTAATGGGCCTAAGTGGCCGAATGGGCCTAATGGGGCTAATGCGCCTAATGGGCCTAATGGGCCTAATGGGCCTAATGGGCGTAAGTGGCCGAATGACCCTAAGTGGACTAATGGGCCTAGTGTGTCTAAGTGGTCGTATGGGCCTAATGCGCCAAATGGGCTGAATAGGCCTAATGGGACCAATGGACCTAAGTGGCATATGGGCCTAATGGGCTGAATGAGCCTAATGGGACTAATGGTACCAATGGGCCTAATGGGCCTAATGGGCCTAAGTGGCCTAATGGGCCTAAGTGGCCGAATGAGATTAACGGGTCGAATGGGCTTGAGGGGCCCAATGGGCCTAATGGGCCTAAGGGACTTATGGTCCTAATTGGCATAATGGTCATAATGGGCCTAATGGGCCTAAGTGGCCAAATGGGCCAATGGGCTAAGTGGAATAATGGGCCTAATGAGCCTAAGGGGGCCTTAGGGGCCTAATCGACCTAATTGAACGAATGAGCCTAATGGGAATAATGGGCCTAAGTGACATAATGGGATGAATATGCCTAAGTGGATGAATGGTCCTAATGGGCTAGATGATCTAAGGTGGCCTAATGGGCCTAATGGGCCTAAGTTGCCTAGTGGTATTCATGGGCCTAAGTGGCCTAAGGGGCCTCATGGGCCTAACGAGGCTCATGGGCCTAAGTGGCCTAATGGGTTAAAGTGGCCTAATGGGCCTCATGCTCCCTATTGTCCTCCTGGGCCTAATGGGCCCAAGGGGACTAATGGGATTAATGGGCTTAAGAGGCCAAGGTGCCAAATGGGCCAAATGGGCTTAACTGGATTAAGGGGCCTAATGGGCCTAAGTGACCGAATGGGCATAATGTGACTAACGGGTCTATGGGACAAATTGGTCGAATGGGCCTAATTGTCCTAAGTGGCCTAATGGGCCTAAGTGTCCTAATGGGTCAAAGTTTCCTAATCGACCTAATGGGTGTAATGGGCCTAATGGGCCTAAGTGGACTAATGTGTCTAATGGTCGTATTGGGCCTAAGTGGCCTAATGGGTCTAAGTGGCCTAATTGTCCTAATGTGCTTAATGGGTCGAGTGGGCCTAAGTGGCCTAATGGGCCTTAGTGTCCTAATCAGCCTAATCGGCCTAAGTGGCATAATGGACATAATGGGATTAACGGGACCATGGGCCAAATTGGCCAAATTGGCCTAATGGGACCAATGGGCCTAATGGACCTAATTCTCCTAAGTGGCCAAATGTGCCTAATGGGCATAAGTGTCCTAATGGACCTAAGTTGCCTAATTGGCCTAATGGGTTTAATGGGCCTAAGGGGACTAATGGGACCAATGGGGCTAATGGGCCTAAGTGGGCTAATGAGCCTAATGGGTCTAAGTGGCCTAATCAGCCTAATCGACCAAATAGTCCTAATGAGCCGTAGTATCCTAATAGGCCTAATGGGTCTAAGTGGCCAAATCGGCCTAATTGACTGAATGGGCCTGATGAGACTTATGGGCCTAAGTGGCCGAATTGGCTTAAGTGGCATAATGCTCCTGATGAACCTAATGGGAGTAAGTGGATTAATGGGACGAATGGGCCTAGTGAGCCTTAGTGGTCGAATGGTCCAAATTGGCCTAATGCACCTAATTGCCCTAATGGGCCTAATGGGAAAAAGTGTCCCAATGGGTCTAATGGTCCCATTGAGCCGAATGATCCTAATGTGCCTAATGGACCAAATGGGCCTAACTGGTCATATGGGTCTAATGGGATGAATGAGCCCAATGGGCCTAATGGGCCTAATGGGCCCAAGTGGCATCATCGACCTAAGTGTCCTCATCGGCCTAATGGGATTAATGGACATAGTGGGGCAAAGTGGCCGAATGGGCTTAATGGGCCGAAGTGGCCTAATGGGCCTAATGGGACTAAGTGAAGTAATCGGCCTAAGTGGCCCAATGGGCCCAATGAGCCTAATGGGACTAGTGGACTAAGTGGCCGAATGGGACCCGTGGGACTATGTGGTGAAATGGGCCTAATTATCCTTAATGGCCCAATGATCCTAATGGACCTAAGTCAATTGACGGGCCTAACAGGCCTTAGTGGCCTCATGGGCCTAATGGGCCTAAATGGACTAAGTGGACTAATGGGACTAATTGGCATAATGGGATGAATGGGAATAATGGGAATAGTGGCCCTAATGTGAATAAGTGGCCCAATGGGCCTAATGGGATGAATGAGCCTAGTGGCCAAATAGGCCAAATGGGCCAAATGGGCCAAATGGTCATAAGTTGCCTAATTGGTTGAATGGGCCTAAGTGGACTAATGTGACTAATGGGCCTATGCTCCCTAAGGGGCCTAAGTGGCCTAATGGGCTAATGGGTCTAAGTGTCATAATGGTTCGAAGTGTCCTAATGGGCCTAATTAGCCTAATGGGCCTAGTGGGCCCAATGAGCCTAATGGGCCTAATTGGTCAAAGTGGTCTAATGGGCTGAATGGGCCAAATGGGCCTAGTAGGACAAATGGGCCTAAGTGTGCTAATGGGTCTAATGGGCCTATGTGGCTTAAGTGGCCTAATGGTCCAAATAGGCCTAATGGCCCGATGGGTTGAATGGGCCAAATGGGCCTAAGTGGCCTAATGGGACAAAGTTTTCGAATCGCCATAATGGGATTAATAGACCAAATGGGACTAATCATCTGAATGGGCCTAAGTGCCCTAATGGGCTGAATGGGCCTAATTAGGCTAAGTGGCCTAATGGGCCTAATAGACCTAATGGGCTTAAGGGGCCTAATGGGCCAAAGTTGCCTAATCAACCTAATGGGATTCATTGGCCTAATGGGCCAAATGGGTCGAATGGGTTGAATGGGCCTAAGTGGACTTATCGGCCTAATGGTCTTAATGGGACTAGTGGACCTAAGTAGCCTAATCAGCCTAATGTTCCTAAGTGGCCTAACGGGCCTATGTGGGCTAATGAGGTTAATGGGCATAACGGTCCTAGGGGCTAAATGGGCCGAATGGGCCTAATTAACCTAACTGACATAATGGGCATAATGGGCCTAATGAGCATAAGTGGCCTAATGGGCCAATGTTTCCTAATCGGCCTAATGGGATTAATGGGCCTAAGGGGCCTAATGGGCCTAAGTGTCCTAATTGGCCAAAGTGGCCTCATCGTCCTAATGGGATTAATGGGCCAAGTGGGCCTAAGTGGTTGAATGGGCCTAATGGGCCTTAGTGGCCTAATGGGATAAATGGGCCTAGGTGGCCTAGTGGTCTTAAGTGGCCTAATGGGCCTAATGCTCCTAAGTGGCCTAAGGGGAATAATGGGCTTAATGGGCCTAAGTGGCCTAATGGGCCTAGGTGACTGAATGGACCGAAGTGGCCGAATGGGCCTAATGGACATAATGGGACTAAGTGGCCTAAGTGGATTAATGGGACTAATGGGCCTAAGTGGCCTAATGAGCAAAAGTGGCGAAAGTGGCATAATGGGCCTACTGGGCCTAAGTGGCCTTATAGGCCTAATGGGCCTTAGTGGCCGAATAGGCCTAATGGGCCTAAGTGGCCTAATGAGTCTAAGTGACCAAATTGGTCTTTGTGGCCTAATGGGTTTAATTGGCCTTAGTTTCCTAAGTGGACTAATGGGCCTGAGTGGCCTAATGGGCCTCCGCAGCCTAATGGGCATAATCGGCCTATGTGGCCTAAGTGGCCTAATGGGATTAATGGGCCTAAGTGGATAAATGAGCCCAATGGGGCTAAGTGACCTAATGGGAATAAGTGGCCTATTAGGACAAATGTGCATAAGTTTTCTAATGGTTCTAATGGGCCTAAGTGGCCTAATGGGTCTGATGGGCCTGATGAGCCTGATGGGCCTGATGGGCCTGATGAGCCTGATGGGCCTAATGGCCTAAGTGGCATAATGAGACAAATGGACCTAAGTGGCCCAATGGACCTAATGATCCGAATGGACCTAAGTGTCCTAATGGACCTAATAGGACTTAAGGGCCTAATGGGCCTAAGTGACCTAATGACCCGAATGGGCCTAAATGGCCTAATGGGCCTGATGGGCTTAATGGGTTTAAGTGTCCCAATGGACCTGATGCTTCGAATGGGCCTATGTGGCCTAATGAACCGAATTGGACTAAGTGGACGAATGGGCCTAATAGGCCTCATGGGCCTAGGTGGCCTAATGGTCTTGATGGGCCAAACGGGTCTCATGGGCCTTAGTAGCCTAATTGGCCTCATTGGCCTAATTGGCCTGATAGGCCCAATGGGCCTCCGTGGCCAAATTTGGCTAATGGTTCTAATAGGCCTTAGTGACCTAATGGGTCTTATGGGACTAATGGGCCTAAGGAGCCTCATTGGTCTAAGTGGCCCAATGAGCCTCATGGGCCTAGGTTTCCTAATGGGCTGAGTGAGCCTAATGGTCTTGATTTGCCTGTTGGGCCCAATGGACCTCAATGGTCGAATGTGTCTAATGGGCCCAATGGGTCTGGCTGGCCTAATGGGCATAATGGGAACAAGTGGGCCAATGGGCCGAATTGGCCTAAGTTTCCTAATGGGCCTAGTGGTCCTAATATCCCTAAGTGTCCTAATGGGAATGATGTGCCGAGTGGGGTGAATGAACGAAAGTGGCCTAACGGGAATAATGGGCCTAAGTGTCCTAGTGGGGCTAAGTGGCCCAATAGACGTGATGAGCCTTATGGGTTGAATGGACCTCAGTGGACTAATGGGACTAATGGGTCGAATAGGCCCAATGGGCATAATGGGCCGAATGTTCCTAAAGTGCTGAATGGGCTTAAGTGGATGAATGGGTCCAATTGGCAGAATGAGCCTAATGGACCTAAGTGGAAGAATGGGCCTAATGGGCCTAAGTGGCCTAATGGTTCTAAGTAGACTCATGGGCCTAATAGGCCTAAGTGGACTGATGTGCCTAATGGGCCTTATGGGCCTCAGGGGTCGAAGTGGCCTAACAGTACAAGTGGGCATAATGTGCCTAAGTGGCAGAATGGGCCAAATGGGTTTAAGTGGCCTAATTGGCAGAATTGGACTAATGTGCCTAGTGGGCCTAAGTGGACAATGGTCCTAATGGGACTAATGAGCCTAAGTTCCCTAATCGGCCTAATCAAACAATTGGGCCTAAGTGCCCTAATGGGCCAAATCAGTCTAGGTGGCCTAATGGGAAAAATCGGCCTTGGTGGCCGAATGGGCCTAATTTTCTTAGGTGGCCAAATGGGATGAATAGGCTAGATATGACTAAGCGGACTAATGGGCCTAATGGGCCTAAGTAGTCTAACAGGCCGAATGGGCCTAAGTGGCCTAATGGGATAAATGGGCCCAAGGGGCCTAGTGGGCGAAATGGGCCTAATGGGATTAATGTGCTTAACGGGACTAGGTACCAAATGGGCCTATTTGTCCTAATGGGCCTAATGTTCCTAATTGGCCTAAGTGACCTAATGATCCTAAAGGGCCTAAGTGGCCCAATCGACCTATCGAGCTTAATGGTCCTAATGAGCCTAATGGGATTAATGGGCCTGAGTGTTCTAATGGACCAAAGGGGCCTAATGGGCCTAAGTGGCCTAATTGGCCTGGGTGGCCTAATGGGCTTAATGGGCTTAACGATCATATGGAAAAATGGGCCTAATGGGCTGAATGGTCCTCAACGGCCTTATGGGTCTAAGTGGCCCAATGGGCCTAAGTGGCCTAATTGGCATAATGGGTGTAATGGGCGTAATGGGTGTTAGGGGCCTAATGGGCCTAAGGGGCCTAATGGTCATAAGGGGCCTAAGTGGCCTAATTGACTTAATGGAATTAATGGGCCTAGGGTATAAATGGTCCTAATTGGTCTCAGTGGCCTAATGGGTCTAATGAGCCTAATGGGTCGAAGTGGCCTAATGGGACAAAGTTACCTAATCGGCATAATGGGCATAATGGGTCCAATGGGCCAAATGGGCCTTGGTGGCCTAATGGGAATAATGGGACTAATGGGACAAATGGGCCTAATTGGCATAAGTGGACTAGTGGTCCAAAGTGGCCTAATGGGCTAGAGTTTCATAATCGGCCTAAAGGGATTAATGGGCCTAATGGTCCTAATGGGCCTAATTGGCATAAGTGGTATAATGAGCCTAAGTGGCCTAATCGACCTAATGGGATTAGTGGTCTTAGTGGGCCTAAGTGGCCTAATGGGCCTTAGTTGCCTAATCGGCCTAATGAGGATAAGTGGCCTAATGGGCCTAAGTGGCATAATGGGCTTAAGGAGCTTAACGAGCCTAGGGGACTAATGGGCCTAAAGGGGCGAATGTGCCTAGTTACCCTAAGTGACCTAATGTGTCTAATGGGCCTAAGTGGCCTAATGAGTGTAATGGGTGTAATGGGCGTAATGGGCCTAAGGGGACTAATGGGCCTAAGTGGCCTAATGGGCCTAGGTGGCCTAATGAGCTTAATGGGATTAACGGGCCTAGGGTCCAAATGGGACTAATAGACTTAATTTTCCTCAGTGGCCTAATGGGTCTAATGGGCCTAATGGGTCGGAGTGGTCTAATGGACCAAAGTTGCATCATCTTCCAAATGGGCATAATGGGCCCAATGGGCCGAATGGGACAAATGGGCATGTGTGGACTAATGGGCCTAATGGTCCTAATTGCCTAAGTGGACTAATGGTCTAAAGTGGCCTAATCGGCCAAAGTTGCCTAATTGTCTAAATGGGCTTAATGGGCGTAATAGGCCTAATTGGCCTAAGTGGCCTAATGGGCCTAAGTGGCCTAATGAGTCTGATGGGATTAATGGACCTAGTGGGCCTAAGTGGTCTAATGGGCCTTAGTCGCCTAATCTTCATAATGGGGCTAAGTGGCCAAATGGGCCTAAGTGGCCTAATGGGCTTACTAGGATTAACAGATCTAGGGGATTAATGGGCCTAATAGGACGAATGGGACGAATGGGCCTAATTACTCTAAGTGGCCTAATGCGCCGAATGGGCCTAAGTGGCCTAATGGGCCTAAGTTTCCTAATCAGCCTAATGGGATTAATGGGCCTAAGGGGCCTAGTGCGCCTAATGGGCCTAAGTGTCCTAATCGGCCTAATGGGATTAATGGGCCTAGTGGGCCTAAGTTGACTAATGGGCCTAATGGTCCTAAATGTCTTAATCAATATAATGGGCCTAAGTTTCTTAATAGGTGATGCGTCGTCGGAAACTCAAAACGAGTAAGTGAAGAGGAGCAGCGTAATGTAGCCGAATTGACCAAGGCTTAAAGGCAATGCCACCCGCCAAGGTCTCTCCACGGTTAAAGACAAAGTCACTAGAACTAGAGTTTCACCACCAATTTCGGGCAAAGGGAAGAGGCTAAAGCAATAGGAAAGCACAACAAGCTTCCAAAATCCGTCACATTCAAGCCTTCCCATTACAAAGGGGTGAAAATACATTATAAAGACAAAATAAAGGAAAATGCCCCATTTCGAGTTACAAGGCATGGGGAACCCAAAAGGCACATAAAAATCACAAAACAACACTTTCCCATGTCATTTAATGACCCACTAGCTAAAGTAGTGGGATTCCTTCTTAATGATGCTTTTCTCCACCTTCTCTCTCTTATTTAATGTGCTGCTACGAATTTCCACCCATTTCCATGTAGATATGTGATTTTGGCCCCCAAATAAGTGTATTGTGGCCCACCATAGTGTTGGACATCAAGAAGTCCAGGCTGGTCCAATTCGAACAACAATTGGGATTGGAATTTTTATCAAGACCAAAATTATTCTCCTTGGGCTAAATCTGATCCATATCAATAGGCCTAAGTGGACCAATGGGACTAATGGGTCTAAGTGGCCTAAGTGGCCTAACGTGACCGATTGGCCTCAGTGATCGAATGGGCTGAATGGGCGTAAGTGGCCCAATGGGCCTAATGGGCCTAATGGACGTAAGTGGACTAATGGGTCATATGGGCCTAAGTGGCCTGATGGGCATAATGGGTCTAAGTGGCCTCATGGGCTTAAGTGGCCTAATGGGCCTTAGTGGCCTAATGGGCCTTAATAGGCATAATGGGCCTAATGGGCCGAATGGGCCCAAGTGGACGGATGAGTCGAATGGGCTAAGTGGCCCAATGGGCCTAATGGGTCCAATGGGCCTAAGTGGCCTAATGAGCGTAATGGGATGAAGTGGGAAAATGGGCGTAATGGTTCGAGGTGGCCTAATGGGCCTAACTGGCCTAAGTGGCTTAATGGGTCGAACGGTCCGAATGGGCTGAGTGGGCCAAAGTGGCCTAATTGGCCTAAAGGGCCTAATGGGACAAAGAGGCCTAATGGACCTAAGTAGATGAATGAGCCTAAGTGGTCTAATGGGGAAAATTGGCCTAAGCGACTAAATGTGCCTAAGTGGACTAATGGGGCTAATGAGCCTAAGTAGCTGAACGGTCTTAAGTGGCCCAATGGGCCTAATGGGTGTAAGTGGCCTAATGTGCCTAATTGTACTAATGGGACGAAGTGGTCCAATGGGATTAATGGACCCAAGTGGCTGAATGAGCCATATGGGCCTAAGTGGCCCAACTGGGCCAATGGGTCGAATGGGCCTCATGGGCCTAAGTGGACTCATGGGCCTAGTGGTCCTAATTGGCTTAAGTGGCATGATGGACCTAATGGGCCTAAGTGGCCTCATGATCCTAATGGGCCTCAGTGGCCTAAGTGTCCTAATCACCCTAATAGGCCTAATGGGCCTAATGGGCCTAACTGGCCTAATGGGACCAAGTTTCCAAATGGAGATATTGGGCCTTAGTGGCCCAGTGGACCTAATTTACCAAAGTGGCCTAATGTTCCTAATGGGACGAACGAGATGAATGGGCCAAATTGGATTAAGTGGCATAATGGGCCTAATTGGGCTAATGGACCTAAGTGCCTAATGGGCCTAAGTGCCGAATGATCCTAAGTGGCCTAAATGGGCCCAATGGACCGAATGGCCAAATGGCCAAATGGGCATAATATATCGAATGTGCCTAATGGGCTAAAGCGGCCTAATGGGCCTAAGTGGCCTAATAGTCCAAATGGGCCTAATGACCCGAATGGGCCTAACGGTCCAAATGGGAATAATGGTTCGAATGGTTTGATTGGGCCTAATGGGCCAAAGTGGCCTAATGGGCCTAATGGGACTAACCGATCTAAGGGGGGGTCTAAGGCCGAATGGCCCTAATGGGACTAAGTGGCCGAATAGGCATAATGGGCCTACATGGCCTAATGGTCCTAATGGTCCTAAGTGCACCAATGGGCCTAATGCGCCTAAGTGGACCAATGGGCCTAATGGGCCTACTCGGCCTAATGGGCCTACTAGGCGTAATGGGCCTAATGGGCCAAATGGGCCTAAGTGACATAATAGTCTAAAGTGGACTAATGGGCATAAATTTCTTAATGGGTCTAATGGGCCTAAGTGACCTAATGAGTCTAATGGGCCTAAGTGGCATAATGGGACAAAGTGGAAAAAATGAGCCAAATGGGTTTAATGGGCATAATGGGCCGAAGTGGCCAAATGGTCCAAATGGGCCTAAGTGGCCTACTGGGACTAATGAGCCTCACTGGCCTAATGGGACTAATGAGCCTAATGGGCCTCACTGACCTAAGGAGTCTTAATGCGACTAATGGGCCTAAGTGTCCTAATGGGTCAAAGTGGATGAATGGGCCTAATGGGCATAATGGGCATAATGGGCCTAATGGGCCACAGTTGCCAAATGAGACTAATGGACCTAATGGGCTTAAGTGGACTAATGGGTCTAATGGTCCAAATGTGCCAAAATGGACTAATGATTATAATGGGCCTAATGGGCCAAAGTGGGAAAATTGGCCTAATGGGCCTTAGTGGCCTAAAGGGACTATTAGGCCTAAGTGGCTTAATGGAAAAAATGGGCCTAACTTGGCTAATGGGATTAAGTGAATGATTGGTCATTATGGGTCGAATAAGAATAATGGGCCTAATGGGATGAATTGGACAAATGGGCCAAATTGGCCTAAGTGTCCTAATGGGCCTAATGGGCCTAAGTGGCTTAATGGGACTAAGTGGCATAATGGGACTAATGGTCCAAATGGGCCTAGGTGGCCTAGGTGGCCTAAGTGGCCTAAGCGTCCTAATGGTCCTAATGGGCCTAAGTGGCCTAATGGGCCTATGTGGTCGAATGAGCCTAATGGGCCTCGGTGGATAAATTAGCCTGATGGGATGAAGTGGCCTAATGGGCCTAAGTGGCCTAACGGACCTAATGGTTTAATTGGAATAATGAGCCTAATGGGTTTAATGGTCCCAATGGGCCTCAATGGCCTAATGGGACTAATGGGCCTCAGTGGCCTAATGTGCCTAATGGGCCTAAGTGGGCTAATTGGCCTAAGTGGTCTAATGGACTGAATGGACCTCACTGGCCTAATTGGCCTAATGGGCCTAAGTGTCCTAATGGGTCTAATGGGATGAATGGGCCTAATGGGCCTAAGTGGACTAATGAGATTAATGGGCCTTAGTGGCCTTAGTGTCTTAATGGGACAATTAGGTCGAACGGTCCTAAGTGACCTCATGGGACTAATGGGTCTTAGTGGCCTAATGGGCCTAATGGGGGCTAAGTGGACTAATGGGCCTAAGTGGACTAATGGGACTAAGTGGCCTAATGGGCATTACTGGCCCATTGGGACTAATTTCCTATTGGGCTTGAAGGATTGAATGGGCCTAAGTGGCCTAAGGGGTCTAAGTGGCCTAATGGGACTAATGGGCCAGATTGGCCTAATGGGCCTGATGGACCTAATGGGCCTAATGGGACTAGGTGGCCTAATGGTCTAAAGTGGACTAAGGGGCCTAAGTGGAATAATGGGCCTAATGGGCATAAATGGCCTAATGGGCCTAAGGGGACTAAGTGGCCTAAGGGTCCTAAGTGGCCTAATTGGTCTAATGGGCCTTAGTGGTCTAATGGTCCTAATGTGACGAATGTTCCTAAGTGGCATAATGGGATTAATGGGCCAAATGGGCATAAGTGGCTTAATCGGCCTAAGCGGCCAAATGGGTGTAAGGGGCCTAAGGTGCCTAATAGTCCTAATGGGCCTAAGTATCCTAAGGGGCCTAAGCAGCCTAATGGTCCTAATGAGACTAATGGGACTAATGGGACTAATGGGACTAACGGTCCTAGGTGGACTAATGGACCTTGGTGGCCTAATGGGCCTAAGTGGCATAATAGGCATAAGGTGCCTAAGCACCTAATGGGCCTAAGTAGACTAATAGGCTAAAGTGGCATAATGGGCCTAAGAGGACAAATGGGTTTAGTGGTACTAATGTTCATAATGAGCCTAATTGGGCTAGTTGGCCTAATGGGCCTAATGGGCCATATGGGCCTAAGTGGCCTAGTGGGCCTAATCCAATGGGCTTAATATGCCAAATTAGACTAGTGAGCCTAAGTGGCCTAATAGGCCGAATGGGCCTAAGTGGACTAATTGTCCTAATATGCCTCATGGGCCAAAGTTTCTTAAAGGGCTTAAGTGGCCTAATGGGTCTAATGGCCCTAATGGTCCGAATGGGCCTAAAGTGGCCTCATGGGTCTAATTGACCTAATGGAAAAAATGTTCCATATGGTCCTAAGTGGCCTAATGGGACTAATCTAATGAGTTTAATGGAAAAAATGGCCCCAAGTGGCCTAATGGTATGAATGGACCTAATGGGACGAGGTGGCCCAATGGGCCTAATGGGTCTAAGTGGTTGAGTGGGCCTAATGGGTGGAATGGGCCAAATGGGTCTAATGGGTATAATGGGACTTGTGGGCCTAAGTGGCCTAATGGACCTAATGAGCCTAATGAATAAACCTGATGGGTCCACACTCTCCTGGCTCTCGATGCTCCTGTTGCCTCCTCTTCCCCTCCTAGGGTTTTGAGGGTCTGCCCAATGATGATGGTGTCGCTTCACTTGGTCCATCCCCTTATTTCTCTTTATTTCCTTTTCTTCCTTCTCGAATGATGTGGATTTTTTGGTGTGGTCATCGTGCGTCGCTCACCACCCCTCTTTTGATCTACCCCTATGCATCAAACCCCCATTCTAGGTATGTGCGACACTGGTGAGTGTGTCTGATGCCTTGTTTCTCCTCTACCAATTCTAGCTTACCCATCACCTTGGAATCCACTTTGGTGGATCTTGATTCGGGTTTTAGGCCTACTTGGGATGGTGCTGGAGTAGCGCTAATATTGGTATCAGCTCGGGTTCATTCCTCTGTTTGGATCCTTCTCTATTTTTCAGATGTGGATTTTGGTCTTGTATGGTGATTTTTTTGGATCGATTTTGTTTCTTTGTTGTTGGTTCACAATTTTTTTTGACCGATGTTGTTTCTGGATTGCTCCCCTTCTGAGGCCTCCATATGTTCATCCTTGTTTTGCTCCTTTTCCTATCAGTATGGTGTACGAGTCTTCATGGAGGTTCTGAGAGGTGCGGATCAAGGGGCTTAGGGTCTCAGGGAGGTTGAATGGCTCATATTTGATGGTTTGAATGGTTTTGATGTTCAATTTTGATGGTTTTTTGGCGGTGATGTTGGAGTTCTATAACAGAAATATGAAGACATCAGTGGTGATTAGTAGACATCCCGGTTCGTTTTTCTATGGTTCTCGATTCTGAGGATGATGGTCGACGATGAAAAAGGTGGCGAATTTGATGATAATGGTTAAGACAATGATGTTCAAAGTGGACAACAATGTGGTGATGATGAAAAAAGGTGATGATGATGGCGAAACTTCTTCGACATGCTATCTTCGATGAAGTGGCTACGTGATTTTCATGATTTGTCGCTGATACGACAGTTTCCGTGGTGATGATACTCATTTCAAATTTTAAATATGTTGATTATTTTTGAAATTTGGATATGTGTCATGTTGTATGGTGTACGGTTCCCACTTTTCCCTCAAAGTGGATTTATGAAAATTTAAAAAATAATTTGGAGGGCCTAATGGGACAGAGTGGCCTAATATGCCTAATGGGCATAATGGGCCTAAGTGGCCTAATGGGCCTAATCGGCCTAAGTGGCCTAATGAGCCGAAGTTTCATAATGAGCATAGTGGGCCTAAGGGGCCAAATGGGCCTAATGGACAATGGGCCTTGTCACGACCCGCCTTCGGCAGGCCCCGAAGTGGCGACTAGCACCAAGGGTATAACATTTTCATAATATGGGAGGCATTACCCTTTGTAGTTAACCAGGATTATGAGAAATAATGAGTCAACACCAAACACCACCACATATATAAACTTAAAAAGAACCAAACTACATGCATGTTTAAGAATAAAACTGGACAAAGTACAAGAAATCCAAACTACAATACCAAACAGGAAAGTAAAAGGCCAAGCAGAATCCAATAGCGACCAATAGCAACTCCAACGTCCAGACTAGTAAGGTCTCGCACGGCCTCTGAAGTCCTCCTAGAACCCTGAAGGTAGACGTAGGGTGAACATACAAAGTATACTAAGTAGGAAAACCTAAAGCTCTCGTGCACAGGTGGGGAGATGTCCTAAAGTCCCGTGAGAAGCAGAAGAACCAACATCTATCAAGGAATCTATCCATCCCACCTCACCGACCACGCTCACCAAATAACACAAGCAGTAAGGTAATAGTATAGAACAAAACATTTGGGTACCCCGCACCACCATTTCCCCCACTTGATGCAAACCATGCGGAAGGCACAGAGTCGATTGCTCGGGTGGAGGAATTGGATTTGCAAGGCCCAATGACACGAGGAAGATTAAAGAGGTTGAATGCTTCAATGGGCGCTCATCTTGCTTCATTAAAGGCCCAATGGGTATTACCTTGCATGGATGGAGCAAATGGGCCTATAATATCACTTATTCAAGCCCAAAATTGATGATTAAAGCTTGGCCCACATGGTTGCACGAATTTGGAGGCCTTGCCCACATGGAGGATTCTAGAAATGGCATCTTTGGACACCAAAGTCAAATCCGGTGGGCTATGCACTCGAAGTCAAATCCGGTGGGCTATGTTGGAAAGTTGTGTGCTTCTTTTCCAAAAGTCTTTGTTGGATTTTATCTTTTTGACTTTTAAGGGGACAAGGTAGGTTTAGACTTTATGACTTTAGGGTATTAGACCCTTGACCATTGTATCACCCCCTTGGCTATAAATAGCCACCCCATAGCATTGTATTGGCATTCAAGATTCTAATTGAGATCTTATGCTTTGTTTCTCTCAGTTGTGTGAGGATTGTTCCAAATTTCCCTTGCTCTTGTGCATTCTTGCCTTGTCAATCTACAAGTTAGATTGGTGATCCAAGATCACGAAGCCCCCAATTTCGTGCCTCAACCCAAGTGCGTTATTGTGTGGATTGGCCATCACACCCCTCCCTTGAGTGCGTTGTCTAAGTAGTAGGTCACGCTCCATATAGCGTTGGTTGACTACTTGCTTCCACTATCCATACCCTTCACCCGTCACTTAGCCCCAAACCGCATCCATCATCCGCCGCCCTACGCCGTGAAGATCGGGCCATCCCGTGCGTCTCGCATCAGTTGGTATCAGAGCACCGGTTGACACGGTAGGCATCTATCCCTTCATTTACTTTAATTCTATCCATTACCCTCCTTATCTTTCCATATTATTCACCCATTCAACAAAAAAAATCCATTTTTCTTGAAAACCTCCTGAATTGTCCTAGTTTGTGCAAGCTTGGATTATTATAAATTGAGCCAAATTTTCATTCATCTTCTTTCCGCATTTAATTCTCTATATGTGATTTGTATCCGGCAAAAAAAAAATTCTCTCAACTCATCATTTTGTGCTTTTCAAAATTAAGCACATCCTTTATTTAAGAGATTTCGAAAAAAAAAAGAAAAAAAAATTCTTACTCTCCGTTCAATCATCTTGTGCTTTAAAACTCCAAGCACAACACTTTTTGGGGAGAATTGACAAAAAAAAGGAAAAAAAGAGTGGATACAATTACTCATTTGTGCTTTACGTTATTAGCACTTTCTATTTCCATATATAACTTTTTCCATCATTTTACTTCATCCCCATTTTGTATTTGGCTCATATTGTTATTCATTTATCTTATCTTGCACAATCGGGCAAAACCCACAATCCACCTATCTACCCCTTCTTTCCACCCTCCTTTTGACCCTTTACCATTGTTAAACCCCTTACCACTCAAACGGGTTGTGTTAAACCATCCCCCGACACAATCTTGATTGGGGAGGAATTGGTGGCACTTGATCGCCCTAAACAAGGTATTATATTTCATAAGAGCTTGGGATTCAAATTGAGTTTTGAGAGTGGAGAGAAATAAGCAAAAAAAATATATATATCTTGTGTGTGTGAGTGTGTGCATCTTGTTGTGTGCGTGTGTGTGTACATCTTGTGCGTGTGAGTGTGTATATATTGTGTGCGTGAGTATCTTTGTGTGTGTGAGTGTGAACATCTTGTGTGAGTGTGTACATCTCGCGTGTGTGAGTGAGTGTGTATCATTGTGTGTGTTCCCCCCCCCCCCTCCCGGTGTGTGTTTGTGTTTGTGTAACTTATCATGGCAGAAGATCGTGGGAAGAAAATTGCTCATGTTAGCGATGAAGGAAGTCGAAGTAGATCTCCCGCACCTGAAGCTACGCAATTCCAAATGCAAGCTTTGGTGAGCCACTTCAAGAAGCTTCTTGATCGGAAGTTGGAGGTGTTACATGAGAGGATTGATGAATTGGAGAATAAACCCAGCCCAAAGATGTTCCATGATAACCCACGATGCGCTCCCGCACCACGTCGTCCTCACATCATGGAGGAGGAGATGGTGAACTTTGATGATGATCTTGATGAAGTCCCACAAAGGAGGAGGTTGTACCAACAACCGAGAGGAGGCCAAAGAAGACCACATGATGAGGAACTGTTTGGCGGGATCAAGGTGAAGGTCCCTTCTTTTCTTGGGAAAAGTGATCCGGAAGCATACTTGGAGTGGGAGATGCGGATCGAGCAGGTCTTTTCTTGCCATACATATTCCGAGGAGAAAAAGGTCAAACTTGCTTCCCTTGAATTTTCTGATTATGCTTTAATTTGGTGGGATCAAGTTCAAAAGGAGAGGGCTAGATATGGTGGACGTCCCATCAACACTTGGGAAGACATGAAGTTCACCATGCGGAAGCGGTTTATTCCCACACATTACCATAGAGATCTCCACAACAAACTTCAACGCCTCATCCAAGGGAGTAA
Source organism: Viscum album (assembly GCA_963277665.1). NCBI lineage: Eukaryota > Viridiplantae > Streptophyta > Magnoliopsida > Santalales > Viscaceae > Viscum > Viscum album. The sequence continues at coordinate 1,052,971,935 of OY728121.1, read as the reverse complement.
GAGTGTATAAGACTACTACAAGGAGATGCAAATTGCCATGATTCGGGCAAACATTGAGGAGGATCCGGAGGCAACCATGGCCCGGTTTTTACATGGGCTCAATCGGGAGATTGCGGATCAAGTGGAGATGTACCACCATGTAGAGATACAAGATATGATCCACCAAGCCACCAAGATCGAGCAACAAATCAAAAGGAGAATTGGAGACTGATGGAGAGAGCTCTGAAGAGGAGGAAGATGAATCTCCAGAAATTGAAAATGGAGAATTTTCGGAAGATGGTGAGATTCTTGTCACTAGAAGAGTTTTAAGTGCACAAATGACCGTTGGAGAAAAGGATCAGCGAGAGTACCTTTTCCATACACGATGCAAGATCAATGGGAAGGTATGTAGTGTTATTGTTGATGGTGGAAGTTGTAGCAATGTGGCGAGCACCGAGTTGGTGGAGAAGTTGGGACTCCCGACTTTAAGGCATCCAAATCCATACCGACTTCAGTGGTTGAATGATTGTGGGGAGCTGAAGGTCACCAAGCAAGTGAAGGTATTGTTCACCATCGGTAAGTACAAAGATGAGGTATTGTGCGACATTGTTCCTATGAAGGCGTGCCACTTGTTGTTGGGTCGACCATGGCAGTACGATCGGCGTGTTACACATGATGGTTTCTTGAACCGTCACTCTTTTGTACTCCAAGGGGAACCTATAACCCTCAACCCCATGTCCCCCAAGAAAATTCTGGAAGATCACATTTTGAGAGAAAAGAAAAAAAAGAGTGATGAGGAAAAAAAGAGAGAAAATGAAAAAAGAGAGAATGAGGGAAAAATAGAAAATGAGATAAGCAAAGAAATGGAGCAAAGAAAAATCAAGAGGGGAAAAAGATTTGAGAGGAGAGAAAAGTGTGATGTTGGCAAAAAAGAGTGAGGTTAAGGAAGCTTTGATTTCTCGACAAAATCTCTTAGTACTTATGTACAAAGAGGTGATGTTGAACACTAACGACTTAACATCTTTTTTGCCACATGTTGTTGAGTCTTTGTTGCAGGAATTTGAAGATGTGTTTCCTGAAGATGTTCCACCGGGTTTGCCACCCATTAGAGGTATTGAGCATCAAATTGACCTCATACCTGGAGCATCACTACCGAACCGCCCAGCATATCGCACCAATCCAGAGCAGACAAAAGAAATTCAAAGGCAAGTTCAAGAGTTGTTGAATGTGGGGTATGTGAGAGAGAGTCTTAGTCCTTGTGCGGTACCGGTACTTCTAGTACCAAAGAAGGATGGAACATGGAGAATGTGCATTGACTGTAGAGCCATCAACAACCTCATGGTCAGGTATCCTCATCCTATCCCTAGGTTAGATGATATGCTAGATGAATTAAATGGTTCAACTATTTTCTCAAAAATTGATTTAAGAAGTGGCTACCATCAAATTAGGATGAAAGAAGGAGATGAGTGGAAAACTGCATTTAAGACAAAACATGGACTTTATGAATGGTTAGTCATGCCCTTTGGTCTCACCAATGCACCTAGCACATTTATGAGGTTAATGAATCATGTCTTACGTGCATATATTGGAAAATTTGTGGTAGTTTACTTTGATGATATTCTGGTGTATAGTAGGACTTTGCATGAACATGTAGATCACTTAAGAAAAGTCCTAGAGGTGTTAAGGAAAGAAAACCTGTTTGGAAACATAAAAAAGTGTGAATTTTGTCTCGATAAGATTGTTTTCCTTGGATTTGTTGTGAGTGGCAATGGAGTTGAAGTGGACACCGAGAAGATCAAAGCAATACAAGAATGGCCAACTCCAACCTCCGTTGGATAGGTAAGAAGTTTTCATGGGCTTGCTAGTTTTTACAGGAGATTTGTGAAAGACTTCAGCACACTAGCAGCACCATTGAATGAATTGACAAAGAAGAATGTTCCTTTCAAGTGGGGGACAACTCAAGAAAAAGTCTTCCATGCGCTAAAGGAGAGACTCACCCACGCCCCTCTACTTGCACTTCCAGACTTCGGTAAGACCTTTGAAATTGAATGTGATGCAAGAGAAATTGGCATAGGAGGAGTACTCATGCAAGAAGGTAAGCCTATTGCTTATTTTAGTGAGAAGTTAAATGGCCCAACTCTAAACTATGCTACATATGATAAAGAGTTGTATGCATTGTTTAGAGTACTCGAAACATGGCAACACTATCTTTGTCCTAAAGAATTTTTGATCCATTCTGATCACGAGGCTCTTAAATACCTTAGGAGCCAACATAAACTAAATAGGAGACATGCTAGATGGCTGGAATTCATTGAATCATTTCCATATGTCGTCAAGCATAAAAATGGTAAAGAAAATACTGTGGCCGATGCACTTTCGCGTAGATATTCTCTTTTATCCTTGTTGGATTCAAAACTTCTTGGTTTTGAAAACATTAAGGATTTATATGCCACTGATAGTGATTTTAGAGAACCTTATGAACATTGTAAACCTAGAGTTAGTTGGGAAAAGTTCTATTTACATGATGAATTCTTATTTCGGATTGATAAGCTTTGCATTCCTAATTGCTCTATCCGTTTACTTTTACTAAAGGAGTCACATTCGGGTGGGTTAATGGGGCATTTTGGTGTTTCAAAAACTCTAATTGTTCTTAGTGAGCATTTTTATTGGCCTAGGATATCTAGAGATGTTGAGAAATTTGTGGGAAAGTGCATTGTTTGCCATAAAGACAAATCAAAGCTAAACCCACATGGACTATATCTTCCTCTCCCAATTCCCAACACCCATTGGGAGGACATATCAATGGACTTTATTGTGGGGCTACCACGGACCAAGAGGGGGAGAGATTCCATTTTTGTTGTGGTGGATCGGTTTTCAAAAATGGAACATTTTATTCCCTATCACAAAACAGATGATGCCACTAACATTGCAACACTTTTCTTTCAGGAAGTAGTCAAGCATCATCGAATGCCAAGGACCATTGTGTCGGATCGAGACACAAAATTTCTTAGTTACTTTTGGAAGACCTTGTGGAGCAAACTCGGTACAATGTTATTATTTTCCACTACTTGTCATCCACAAACCGATGGGTAAACGAAGGTGGTGAATCGCACACTATCATCCCTTCTGCGAACAATTGTCAAAAAGAATATCAAGAATTGGGAGGAGTGTCTGCCACATGTGGAATTCGCATATAACAGGGCCAAGCATTCCACTACTCAATATTCTCCATTTGAAATAGTTTACGGCTTTAACCCCCTTGCGCCTATTGATCTAGTTCCTTTGCCTTTATAGGAAGCAGTTAATATGGATGCGAAAGGGCGTGCAGAATTCATCAAGAAAATCCATGAAAAGGCAAGGTTAAATATCGAGCGGATGACCCAAAAATATATGGATCGTGCAAACAAGGGTCGCAAGCAAATGTTGTTCGAGCCCGGTGACTTGGTTTGTATTCATATGCGGAAGGAAAGATTCCCTGAAAAGCGGAAATCAAAACTCATGCCACGAGGCGATGGACCATTCCGAGTGCTTGAAAAGATTAACAACAATGCTTACAAGATAGCTTTGCCAGGTGAGTATGGTGTAAGTTCCACTTTCAATATTTCTGATCTTTCTCCTTTTTTGGGTGTAGAGGATGAAGAGTCGAGGACGACTCCTTTTCAAGAGGGGGAGGATGATGCGAACCATGCGGAAGGCACAGAGTCGATTGCTCGGGTGGAGGAATTGGATTTGCAAGGCCCAATGACACGAGGAAGATTAAAGAGGTTGAATGCTTCAATGGGTGCTCATCTTGCTTCATTAAAGGCCCAATGGGCATTACCTTGCATGGATGGAGCAAATGGGCCTATAATATCACTTATTCAAGCCCAAAATTGATGATTAACGCTTGGCCCACATGGTTGCACGAATTTGGAGGCCTTGCCCACATGGAGGATTCTAGAAATGGCATCTTTGGACACCAAAGTCAAATCCGGTGGGCTATGCACTCAAAGTCAAATCCGGTGGGCTATGTTGGAAAGTTGTGTGCTTCTTTTCCAAAAGTCTTTGTTGGATTTTATCTTTTTGACTTTTAAGGGGATAGGTTTAGACTTTATGACTTTAGGGTATTAGACCCTTGATCATTGTATCACCCCCTTGGCTATATATAGCCACCCCATGGCATTGTATTGGCATTCAAGATTCTAATTGAGAGCTTATGCTTTGTTTCTCTCCATTGTGTGAGGATTGTTCCAAATTTCCCTTGCTCTTGTGCATTCTTGCCATGTCAATCTACAATTTAGATTGGTGATCCAAGACCACGAAGCCCCCAATTCCGTGACTCAACCCAAGTGCGTTGTTGTGTAGATTGGCCTTCACACCCCTCCCTTGAGTGCGTTGTCTAAGTAGTAAGTCACGCTCCATATAGCGTTGGTTGACTACTTGCTTCCACTATCCATACCCTTCACCCGTCACTTAGCCCCAAACCGCATCCATCATCCGCCGCCCTACGCCGTGAAGATCGGGCCACCCCGTGCGTCTCGCATCACCACTAGCTAGCTGCTCATCCCTAATGGCAAACGTCCTGATGCTACCACGCTCTCCCTGCCCGCACACACCTAGGCGTCACAACCATCCACTCCCTACCCGCACACACCTGGTGATGCGAGACGCACGGGGTGGCCCGATCTTCACGGCGTAGGGCGGTGGATGATGGATGCGGTTTGGGGCTAAGTGACGGGTGAAGGGTATGGATAGTGGATGCAAGTAGTCAACCAACGCTATATGGAGCGTGACCTACTACTTAGACAACACACTCAAGGGAGGGGTGTGATGGCCAATCCACACAACAACGCACTTGGGTTGAGGCACGGAATTGGGGGCTTTGTGATCTTGGATCACCAATCTAACTTGTAGATTGACAAGGCAAGAATACACAAGAGCAAGGGGGAAAACCCGGGATAATCCTCACACAACGGAGAGAAACAAAGCATAAGCTCTCAAATTAAGTCTTGAATAAGTGATATTATAGGCCCATTTGCTCCATCCATGCAAGGTAATACCCATTGGGCCTTTAATGAAGCAAGATGAGCGCCCATTGAAGCATTCAACCTCTTTAATCTTCCTCGTGTCATTGGGCCTTGCAAATCCAATTCCTCCACCCGAGCAATCGACTCCGTGCCTTCCGCATGGTTTGCATCATCCTCCCCCTCTTGAAAAGGAGTCGTCCTCGACTCTTCATCCTCTACACCCAAAAAAGGAGAAAGATCAGAAACATTGAAAGTGGCACTTACACCATACTCACCTGGCAAAGCTATCTTGTAAGCATTGTTGTTAATCTTTTCAAGCACTCGGAATGGTCCATCGCCTCGTGGCATGAGTTTTGATTTCCTCTTTTCAGGGAATCTTTCCTTCCGCATATGAATCCAAACCAAGTCACCGGGCTCGAACAACATTTGCTTGCGACCCTTGTTTGCACGATCCATATATTTTTGGGTCATCCGCTCGATATTTAACCTTGCCTTTTCATGGATTTTCTTGATGAATTCTGCACGTCCTTTCGCATCCATATTAACTGCTTCCTGTAAAGGCAAAGGAACTAGATCAATAGGCGCAAGGGGGTTAAAGCCGTAAACTATTTCAAATGGGGAATATTGAGTAGTGGAATGCTTGGCCCTGTTATATGCGAATTCCACATGTGGTAGACACTCCTCCCAATTCTTGATATTCTTTTTGACAATTGTTCGCAGAAGGGATGATAGTGTGCGATTCACCACCTCCGTTTGCCCATCGGTTTGTGGATGACAAGTAGTGGAAAATAATAACTTTGTACCGAGTTTTCTCCACAAGGTCTTCCAAAAGTAACTAAGAAATTTTGTGTCTCGATCCGACACAATGGTCCTTGGCATGCCATGATGCTTGACTACTTCCTGAAAGAAAAGTGTTGCAATGTTAGTGGCATCATCTGTTTTGTGACAGGGAATAAAATGTGCCATTTTTGAAAACCGATCCACCACAACAAAAATGGAATCTCTCCCCCTCTTGGTCCGTGGTAACCCCACAATAAAGTCCATTGATATGTCCTCCCAAGGGGTGTTGGGAATTGGGAGAGGAAGATATAGTCCATGTGGGTTCAGCTTTGATTTGGCTTTATGGCAAACAATGCACTTTCCCACAAATTTCTCAACATCTCTAGATATCCTAGGCCAATAAAAATGCTCACTAAGAACACTTAGAGTTTTTGAAACACCAAAATGCCCCATTAACCCACCCGAATGTGACTCCTTTAGTAAAAGTAAACGGATAGAGCAATTAGGAATGCAAAGCTTATCAATCCGAAATAAGAATCCATCATGTAAATAGAACTTTTCCCAACTAACTCCAGGTTTACAATGTTCATAAGGTTCTCTAAAATCACTATCAGTGGCATATAAATCCTTAATATATTCAAAACCAAGAAGTTTTGAATCCAACAAGGATAAAAGAGAATATCTACGCGAAAGTGCATCGGCCACAGTATTTTCTTTACCCTTTTTATGCTTGATGACATATGGAAATGATTCAATGAATTCCAGCCATCTAGCATGTCTCCTATTTAGTTTATGTTGGCTCCTAAGGTATTTAAGAGCCTCGTGATCAGAATGGATCACGAATTCTTTAGGCCAAAGATAGTGTTGCCATGTTTCGAGTACTCTAAACAATGCATACAACTCTTTATCATATGTAGCATAGTTTAGAGTTGGGCCATTTAACTTCTCACTAAAATAAGCAATAGGCTTACCTTCTTGCATGAGTACTCCTCCTATGCCAATTCCGCTTGCATCACATTCAATTTCAAAGGTCTTACCGAAGTCTGGAAGTGCAAGTAGAGGGGCGTGGGTGAGTCTCTCCTTTAGCGCATGGAAGGATTTTTCTTGAGTTGTCCCCCATTTGAAAGGAACATTCTTCTTTGTCAATTCATTCAATGGTGCTGCTAGTGTGCTGAAGTCTTTCACAAATCTCCTGTAAAAACTAGCAAGCCCATGAAAACTTCTTACCTGTCCAACAGAGGTTGGAGTTGGCCATTCTTGTATTGCTTTGATCTTCTCGGTGTCCACTTCAACTCCATTGCCACTCACAACAAATCCAAGGAAAATAATCTTATCGAGACAAAATTCACACTTTTTTATGTTTCCAAACAGGTTTTCTTTCCTTAACACCTCTAGGACTTTTCTCAAGTGATCTACATGTTCATGCAAAGTCCTACTATACACCAGAATATCATCAAAGTAAACTACCACAAATTTTCCAATATATGCACGTAAGACATGATTCATTAACCTCATAAATGTGCTAGGTGCATTGGTGAGACCAAAGGGCATGACTAACCATTCATAAAGTCCATGTTTTGTCTTAAATGCAGTTTTCCACTCATCTCCTTCTTTCATCCTAATTTGATGGTAGCCACTTCTTAAATCAATTTTTGAGAAAATAGTTGAACCATTTAATTCATCTAGCATATCATCTAACCTAGGGATAGGATGACGATACCTGACCGTGATGTTGTTGATGGCTCTACAGTCAATGCACATTCTCCATGTTCCATCCTTCTTTGGTACTAGAAGGACCGGTACCGCACAAGGACTAAGACTCTCTCTCACATACCCCACATTCAACAACTCTTGAACTTGCCTTTGAATTTCTTTTGTCTCCTCTGGGTTGGTGCGATATGCTGGGCGGTTCGGTAGTGATGCTCCAGGTATGAGGTCAATTTGATGCTCAATACCTCTAATGGGTGGCAAACCCGGTGGCACCTCTTCGGGAAACACATCTTCAAATTCCTGCAACAAAGACTCAACAACATGTGGCAAAGAAGATGTTAAGTCGTTAGTGTTCAACATCACCTCTTTGTACATAAGTACTAAGAGATTTTGTCGAGAAATCAAAGCTTCCTTAACCTCACTCTTTTTTGCCAACATCACACTTTTCTCTCCTCTCAAATCTTTTTCCCCTCTTGATTTTTCTTTGCTCTCCATTTCTTTGCTTCTCTCATTTTCTATTTTTCCCTCATTCTCTCCTTTTTCATTTTCTCTCTTTCTTTCCTCATCACTCTTTTTTTTCTTTTCTCTCAAAATGTGATCTTCCAGAATTTGCTTGGGGGACATGGGGTTGAGGGTTATAGGTTCCCCTCGGAGTAGAAAAGAGTGACGGTTCAAGAAACCATCATGAGTAACACGCCGATCGTACTGCCATGGTCGACCCAACAACAAGTGGCACGCCTTCATAGGAACAATGTCGCACAATACCTCATCTTTGTACTTACCGATGGTGAACAATACCTTAACTTGCTTGGTGACCTTCAGCTCTCCACAATCATTCAACCACTGAAGCCGGTATGGATTTGGATGCCTTAAAGTCGGGAGTCCCAACTTCTCCACCAACTCGGTGCTCGCCACATTGCTACAACTTCCACCATCAACAATAACACTACATACCTTCCCATTGATCTTGCATCGTGTATGGAAAAGGTTCTCCCGCTGCTCCTTTTCTCCAACGGTCATTTGTGCACTTAAAACTCTTCTAGTGACAAGAATCTCGCCATCTTCCGCAAATTCTCCATTTTCAATTTCTGGAGATTCATCTTCCTCCTCTTCAGAGCTCTCTCCATCGGTCTCCCATTCTCCATACTTGTTGATGATCATGGTGCGACGGTTTGGGCATTCACTAGCAATGTGACCCCTTCCTTGACATTTAAAACACCGAATATCTCTATTCCTGGTTTGGTTAGCCTCAAAAGTAGGTTTCTTAGGTGGAAGAATTACCTTGTCACTTTTGCGATCAACCACCTCTTTTGCCTTTGATGGTTCTCCAATCTCCTTCCTTGGATTTCTCCATGGTGTGAAAGGGGTAGTGGGTTTCCTCATGTTGCTCCTCCTTTTGATTTGTTGCTCGATCTTGGTGGCTTGGTGGATCATATCTTGTATCTCTACATGGTGGTACATCTCCACTTGATCCGCAATCTCCTGATTGAGCCCATGTAAAAACCGTGCCATGGTTGCCTCCGGATCCTCCTCAACGTTTGCCCGAATCATGGAAATTTGCATCTCCTTGTAGTAGTCTTCTACACTCTTACTCCCTTGGATGAGGCGTTGAAGTTTGTTGTGGAGATCTCTATGGTAATGTGTGGGAACAAACCGCTTCCGCATGGTGAACTTCATGTCTTCCCAAGTGTTGATGGGACGTCCACCATATCTAGCCCTCTCCTTTTGAACTTGATCCCACCAAATTAAAGCATAATCAGAAAATTCAAGGGAAGCAAGTTTGACCTTTTTCTCCTCAGAATATGCATGGCATGAAAAGACCTGCTCGATCCGCATCTCCCACTCCAAGTATGCTTCCGGATCGCTTTTCCCAAGAAAAGAAGGGACCTTCACCTTGATCCCGCCAAGTAGTTCATCATCATGTTGTCTCCTTTGGCCTCCTCTCGGTTGTTGGTACAACCTCCTCCTTTGTGGGACTTCATCAAGATCATCATCAAAGTTCACCATCTCCTCCTCCATGATGTGGGGACGACGTGGTGCGGGAGCGTGTCGTGGGTTATCATGGAACATCCTTGGGCTTGGTTTATTCTCCAATTCATCAATCCTCTCATGTAACACCTCCAACTTCCGATCAAGAAGCTTCTCGAAGTGGCTCACCAAAGCTTGCATTTGGAATTGCGTAGCTTCAGGTGCGGGAGATCTACTTCGACTTCCTTCATCGCTAACATGAGCAATTTTCTTCCCACGATCTTCTGCCATGATAAGTTACACAAACACAAACACACACCGGGGGGGGGGGAACACACACAATGATACACACTCACTCACACACGCGAGATGTACACACTCACACAAGATGTACACACTCACACACACAAATATACACACTCACGCACGCAATATATACACACTCACACGCACAAGATGTACACACACACGCACACAACAAGATGCACACACTCACACACACAAGATATTTTTTTTTTCTTATTTCTCTCCACTCTCAAAACTCAATTTGAATCCCAAGCTCTTATGAAATATAATACCTTGTTTTGGGCGATCAAGTGCCACCAATTCCTCCTCAATCAAGATTGTGTCGGGGGATGGTTTAACACAACCCGCTTGAGTGGTAAGGGGTTTAACAATGGTAAAGGGTCAAAAAGAGGGTGGAAAGAAGGGTAGATAGGTGGATTGTGGGTTTTGCCCGATTGTGCAAGATAAGATAACAATATGAGACAAATACAAAATGGGGATGAAGTAAAATGATGGAAAACGTTATATATGGAAATAGAAAGTGCTAATAAGGTAAAGCACAAAGGATTAATTGTATCCGCTCTTTTTTTTTGCTTTTGTTTTTGTCAATTCTCCCCAAAAAGTGTTGTGCTTGGAGTTTTAAAGCACAAGATGATTGAACGGAGAGTAAGACATTTTTTTTCGAAATCTCTCAAATAAAGGATGTGCTTAATTTTGAAAAGCAAAAAATGATGAGTTGAGAGAATTTTTTTTTTTGCCAGATACAAATCACATATAGAGAGATGAATGAAAATTTGGCTCAATTTATAATAATCCAAGCTTGCACAAACTAGGACAATTCGGGAGGCTTTCAAGAAAAATGGATTTTTTTTATTGAATGGGTGAATAATATGGAAAGATAAGGAGGGTAATGGATAGAATTAAAGTAAATAAAGGGATAGACGCCTACCGTGTCAACCGGAGCTCTGATACCAACTGATGCGAGACGCACGGGGTGGCCCGATCTTCACGGCGTAGGGCGGTGGATGATGGATGCGGTTTGGGGCTAAGTGACGGGTGAAGGGTATGGATAGTGGATGCAAGTAGTCAACCAACGCTATATGGAGCGTGACCTACTACTTAGACAACACACTCAAGGGAGGGGTGTGATGGCCAATCCACACAACAACGCACTTGGGTTGAGGCACGGAATTGGGGGCTTTGTGATCTTGGATCACCAATCTAACTTGTAGATTGACAAGGCAAGAATACACAAGAGCAAGGGGGAAAACCCGGGATAATCCTCACACAACGGAGAGAAACAAAGCATAAGCTCTCAAATTAAGTCTTGAATAAGTGATATTATAGGCCCATTTGCTCCATCCATGCAAGGTAATACCCATTGGGCCTTTAATGAAGCAAGATGAGCGCCCATTGAAGCATTCAACCTCTTTAATCTTCCTCGTGTCATTGGGCCTTGCAAATCCAATTCCTCCACCCGAGCAATCGACTCCGTGCCTTCCGCATGGTTTGCATCACCTGGCCCTCACAAACACCCATCCGTGCCCGCATACACCTGGGCCTCCACACATCCCTGCCTGCACACACCTGGCCCTCATCCCGATGACACCTGGGAAAACAAACCGTAACCAGAACCCCTACCTGAAAACACCAGGGCCTCATCTCGAAGATTCTTGGGAAAATAACCGGCCCGAAGATTGTTGGGCTACAACACACTAATCGAAACCTACCCGAAGATTCTTGGGTGTAAGGTCGCCTCCAACCATCACAGCCTAAGAAAGAGGGAGCAAGAAGGAGAGTAACTAGGGGGAAACACCCTTCCCCATGAGATGGGGTGTCTGACACTAAGTGTCCAACGCGGGTGGGGTGCGACTAAACACAAAACATACAGTTACACATATATATCAACACACAACCCAACCTATGGCTCCTCAAACAGATACAACCAGGTGCCCAAGCACCGGTGCCTCAGAAAACAGGCACACAACAAACAGTTCCCAGTTTCCCTATTCAAGTTATCATTTCATAACAGTTCAGTATGAGTTAATCCCTTCAATACTGGGCAACTAACAGGCACAATCACAAGTGAAACAACAATAAAACAGGAAGGAAAACCATCGGGTAATTTACGCATTCAAACCCGGTTCTCTTGTAAATAATAACATCAAAGTGGGATTAGTGGGATCCCTCGAAATACTGGAACCAATGAAAAACCCAATAAACTGTTGGTTATCCCCACATTAATTCATTCCATTCCACCCAGTTCATTATTAACTTTCCACTTTTATTCATGTTCACAACCCAACCTGCAGCCCTGCTGCCAAACACCACCACCCCCACACAACAACTCATGTCATTCCAACCACACCATTCACAGCCCCGCTGTTCACCCATCCACAACTGAACCATCCCAACATTCATAATTCATTCTTATATATTATATAGTTCATTTGGGGTGATCACACAAGGTTATGGGAATTCATATTCAACAGCCGAGTTTAATTGTTCAACTGTTTCATACATGATTCCCATTCACCAGAAAATGCATAAAATAGAGCATACCATAGGTGCCCAAACAAAGTCCCACAATGTCCATGATTTTTAGTAGGCTGAAGCCCATTAAATTTATAACAACATCATAGGGAAAGCATGGATAAAAACATGTAACAACATTAACAAACTTCCTCATCCCCGTCTTTAACCGGTTATTATCTTCATTACAGAATTGATTAACTGCCTCGTGGAAACCATAGAACACCCACCCTGCATGATACACAAAAAGGAGAGACAAAGGTAAGATCCCTACCTGATTGATAAAGGATCGACGTTAAGTCCTCATGTGGAACTGGAAAGCAGGAGTAGTAGGAACTCCACGGAACGTGATCAAGGAAAACTTTGCAACAGGTGTACAACTCGTCAGGAGGAAGGGTACTCCGAGCACAGGTGATAGAAGAGAAAAAGGAAAGGAAAACTCAGGGATAATAGAAGCCTTTAATTTATAAAGGGTGTGATACCGCATTCCCGGGACGGTTAAGATATGGAGAAAAACTCGCAACCATGGAAGAAGCGGAATCGTGGGTTGACCACGTGGCTGGGCTACCCCACACATCCAACTTAAAAGGTCCCCGCCCTTCGGGGTAGTTAAAACCGACGCACACCTCCTTAACTAAGGAAGGATTCCTCATAGGATGCGCTACAGGCGTTTCTGGAAACATAGTTAAAGGCATGACCAAAACACATGGTTTTTCATTTAAGGAGGGTACCTCACCAATTATTTAATTAGTCGCCATTAATGAGCTTTAAAACAAGGGGTCAAAACACGGTTTAAAACCCAATTCGCCCAAAATGGAGGCGCTACTGGAAAACCCATGGAGAGGTCACCGTTACACCAATGCCATCGGTAGGTGAGAGCTACCGATACCCCAAGGTCACTGGTAGGCTAGGTCTACCAGTAGGCCAAGGCTACTACCGGTAGACCGAGTCTACCGGTAGGCCGAGGCTACAGGTAGGCCGAGGCAACTGGGAGGCCGAGGAGACCGGTAGGCCGAGGCTACCGGTAGGCCGAGGATACCGGTAGGACCAAGCTACCAGTAGGCCAAGGCTACCGGTAGGAGCCTTAAGCTTCACTGAGAAGCTGGGATGGCCTTCCAGACCACCCAGAACACCCCAAACATCATATTTTCGCCAAGTAATGGACCCCAAAACCCCGGGCCATTACCTCAGAAACTTACCAAACTATTATCGTCCCCAAGAATATAAGAACAAACCAGAAAGGAGAAAAGAGGGGTCCTAACAACCACCCTCTAAAGATACTTCTCAGGGGAAAACCCCTGAGTTGTTCGAAAGTTGGAACAGAACCCCCTTACATCCAAGAATACTCCCCCAAGAGTCATCAACCCCAAACATCCACAACAAGCACAAGGATCACACTATCCAACACATGAGTCAGGGAGTCCCTTTCTACATGTTAGGATATTATCCGCTTTGGGCGGCACTGACTCGCCTGCACGAGTTTAATCGCATCCACATTAATGCGTCCTGATTAGTAGTCAGGTTTTCCCATCATCACACAAAGAACAGGGAACATATCATTTGATAGCTAAGAAAAACAAGCATTTGATATATTAAAGCACAAGGTAAAACATCTCAACAAAACACAGAACAAAACAATAGGGAAGTCAAAACATCTCTGGGTACTGAATGCGTAACTGGGAATCCCGCTCCCAAGTGCTCTCCTCATGGCCACCATGCCTCCACAACACACGAACCAAGGGGATGGTTATTCCATGAAGCACTTTCTCTTTATGATCCTCGATCTTTATCGGTCGTTCTATGAAGGTGGAATAATTTTTGACATCTAACTCTCCCCAATCGATGACATTGGAGTCGTCGTGTAGATATCGACGAAGCTGGGAGACGTGAAAGATGTTGTGAACTTTCTCCAACTGAGGTGGAAATGCCAGCTGATACGCCACCTCACCAACTCATCCCAACACCTCTAAAGGTCCAATGAACCTAGGGGAGAGCTTACTCCCCTTCCCAAACCTTCGTTGCCCACGTCGAGGGGAAACCTTCAAGAACACAAGATTTCCAACCTCGAACTCCAAGGTCCACCTCCTACCATTGGCATAAGACTTATGCCGGTCCTGGGCTGCCTTCATCCTCTCACGCATGAGCTGAACCTTCTCAGTGGGGCCCTGCACCACTTTTGGCCCAAGAACAGCTACTTCCCCAACCTCTGTCCAGCAAACAGGTAAACGACACGACCTTCCATACAAGGCCTCAAATGGTGTCATGCCGATAGTGGAGTGGAAGCTATTGTTATAAGAAAACTCCACCATAGGAAAGTGTCGTACCCAGGATCCCCCAAAAATCCAGAACACATGCTCGCAGCATGTCTTCCAATGTCTGGATCGTTCGTTCTGTCTTCCCATCTGTCTGAGGGTGGAAAGTAGTGCTAAGGCGTAGCTGGGTGCCAAAGGCATGCTGTAATCCCCTCCAGACTCGTGAGGTAAATTGCATGTCTCGATCAGAGAAAATGGATCTCAGAATACCGTGCAACCGCACCACCTCATCAACGTACCTCTGGGATAAGGTACTCACCAGGCTCGACTCCTTAATCGCCAAGAAGTGAGCTGATTTTTCCAACCGATCCACCACTACCCAGATGAAATTATAACCTCCCTGAGCCCTGGGTAGCCTTGTGACGAAGTCCATCGAGATGTCATCCCACTTCCACTCTGGAACATCTAAAGGCTGTAACAACCCTCCAGGAAAACGGTGTTCAGCCTTCACTTGCTGACACACTAGGCTCTTAGACACAAACTCTGCCACCGCCCGCTTTACCCTGGGCCACCAAAATTTTCCTCTCAGGACATGGTACATCTTTGAGACCCCGGGATGTACCGCTAAAGCCGAGCCATGGAACTCACAGAGAACTCCTTTACGCATCACCATCCTTCCATGGAAAATAATCTAATACTGACCATCCTCAGACCATCCCTCAGGAGTATTTCCCTAATAAACACGATCTCGCATCACTTCTACCTCCGAGTCCCCCCACTGAGACTCTTCCACCTGCACCACTAAAGAGGAAACTACATCCATATGAAAACAGACAACCTCTTCCACCTTCCACCCTTGCATCCAAATGCAAGGCCGCTAACTCTCCCATCGCCCTCCAAGCATCTGCAGATTCCCGAACTACTTCCTTCTAGGATTTCCTGCTCAGGGCATCAGCCAAAACATTACCCTTTCCATCAGTATAAGAGATCTAGAAGTCGTAGTCTTGGAGGAACTCAACCCATCTCTGTTGCCGCAAGTTCAGATCTCGTTGGGAAAAGACATAACGCAAGCTCTTATGATCTGAGAAGACCACAAAGTGCTCTCCGATGATATAATGCCACCACAACTTCAATGCGAACACCACAGCTGCAAGCTCCAGATCGTGGGTGGAATAGTTACATTCATGAGGACGTAACTTCCTAGACCCATAAGAGATCACTCCTCGGTGCTGCATCAGCACACATCCCAACCCAAGGCCAAAATCATCACAAAACACTTCAAACAACACCCCTTCCTCTGGTAATCTGAGTACTGGAGCACTAACCAGCTTCTCCTTTAGCTAGCCAAAATCTTTCTGGCACTATTTGCTCCACACGAAGGCCTGGTCCTTCCTAGTCAATGCTGTCAACGTAGCTGCAACTCGAGAGAAGTCGGTCACAAACCTCTGGTAATAGCCTGCCAAACCAAGAAAACTACAAACTTCTGTAAAATTCTTGGGTGATTCCCAATAAACGACTACCTCAACCTTCGACGGGTCCACTGATATTCCCTTATGAGACACTATGTGTCCAAGTAAATGTACTTCCTGCATCAAGAAGTTGCACTTAGACAGTTTCCCATAAAGATGGTGGTGTCGAAGGAATCCCAAAACTGCCCTAAGATGCTTGACGTGCTCTTCCTCTGATCTTGAGTAGATAAGGATGTCTTCGATGAACACCACAATGAACTGGTCCAGAAACTCTCAGAAGACAGATTTCATGAGGTTCATGAACATAGATGGTGCGTTCGTATCACCAAACGGCGTGACCACGAACTCAATGTGGCCATATCTGCACCTGGAATCCGTCTTCGAGATATCACCTTCCTTCACTCTCAACTGGTGGTATCCAGACTGCAGATCGATCTTAGAGAACCAACTTGCTCTCCTCAGCTGATCGAAAAGATCGTCTATCATCTAGAGGGGTAACGGTTCTTGACCGTCACCTCATTCAACCTCCGGTAGTCTATGATCAACTGTAGACTGCTATCTGCTTTCTTTACGAACAAAACTGGTGCACCCCAGGGTGACACGCTTGGTCGAACAAATCCATTCTCCATTAGATCGTCAATCTAAATCCGCAACTCCCTCAACTCAGAAGGTGCCATCCGATAAGGAGCCATCGAGATCGGGCAGGCACCGAGCTGTAAGTCTATCCCAAACTCAACGTCACGTCGAGGGGGTAGAGTCACAACCTCATCGAGAAAGACATCAGGGAATTCTCTTATAACCTCTGGGACATCCATCATTCCAGCGTCCACGGAGTCCACTAACACCCTGTCCAGCATAGAAAGGAGTGGCTCCACATGTCTACTCCCCACTTGATAACTCCACTCCCCAACAAAAGCCACACGCTGTCCATCCTCGTTAGAGAATTCAATCCTTCTCCGATAGCAGTCGATGATGGCATGCACGGAGAATAACCAGTCAATGCCTATAATGAAATCGTATTGCTGCATCTGCAATGAAGGAAGGTCTCCACTGGACTGATGCGGTCCCAACATCAGTCTAAATCCCTGGAAAAAGTAAGATACGCTGGTCTGACCCCCAACTGGTGTGCTCAACACTAAGTGTACAAAAAGTCTCTCAGAATCTAAACCCAGAGCATGGGCTAATTCGGGCGTAACAAAGGAGTGCGAAGCTCCCAAATCAAACAAGGAAGAAACAAGAGTGCTGAATAAACTGATCGTACCTCGAACAACCTATGGTCCTGCTGGAGTTACTTACTCTGTGGCATGACACTGTCCACGCCTAGCTCCTCTGCCTCGCTACTGTCGACCACCTCCCTGACCATGCCCTGGTCGAGGTCCCTAAGGAGCACCCTGGTTTCGGTCTTCTCTCGAAATATCATCCCTTGGAGGGCCAGGGGCCTACTGCTGCTGCTGGAAAGGCCTCACCGGCAACAGATGCTGCTGAGGTGGGTGCTGAGACTTCCCACCTCCACCATGTGGATCTTGAGTTGGACACCTGCTCTGGATGTGCCCGAAAACTCCGCAAGAGAAACACTTCGGTCCTGGACCTGTGGAAAAAGGGCGAGGGCCAGAAGCTCGGAACTGGAACTCATTAGGCCTACTCCTTGCTGGTCAAAACCTGGAAGGCCCTGTCGCTGGAGACCTACTATTGACCACCTTCCCCTTGGATGAACCCAGCTGGTTCCCCTCTCGTGGCGTGACTCCCTTCGAGTGCATCATCTCTACTATCTCGGCCTTCTTCTGTACTGCTAGGTACGTCAGAAGGCTTAAGGGAGTGACAACGTACTAAAGAGAAGGACGAAGTGCCTCCTCTAACCATCTTTCCCAAGACTCCTCATCCGGAAAGAGATCCGGGGCAAAGCGCAAGAGATCTTTGAACTTGATCCCCAGCTCCCTCACTGACATGCTTCCCTACTGAAGGGAGAGCAACTCCTGTCTCTTATCAGCCTTCGTCGTAGAAGAGAGGAACTCCTCATGAAACTCCTTCTCGAAACTAGCCCAGGAAACCTCTACCTCGGTCTTCTCTCCCAGGAAAATCATCCACCACTAACGCACTGCTCCTCTCAGCTGACTGACGGCCAACGGAACCCAATACTCCCTTAGAGCACGGATCAAAGAGAAGGTGATGGCTAGCTCCTCAAACCATCCCTCCATCACTGAGTCAGAAACGCTACCCTCGTACTTCTCGAGGGTTTGTCGCTGGAAGGAGCGTAGATTCCTCTGCCACAAGTCGTCGTCCTCATCTCGTTCAACCCTCTGCTAGTCAACTGCCTCGACCCATTGGGCCTCAACTGCCCGAGTCGCTCGTGGATAACGTCCGGGTACCATAGCTTCAAGGTAAACAAGGAATTCCTATGCCCGAGTAGCAAGAGAATTTCTCCTTAGTATTATTATTAAAATTTCTCCCCAAGATGTCCCAAATCAATTAAAAACACAATCAGTATGATGAATGTACATTCCCTAGGGTCTCTACCCTGCAATCATTGTAGTCTCACTTGGTCATTTGATATGCTCAGAGTCCTTACATCGGATCACGGGGGGGCCTAAAATCCTGTGTCCTAGTCGGTCCTCCCTGGTCTATTTCACGAACCAAGATCACCTAACATTGTTGCCCTACCATCCCATGCAATTCTCACTGCGCCTAACTCTAGACTCCACCCTATCCCTCAACCTTTGGCTCTGATGCCATTCTGTCATGACCCGCCTTCTGAAAGACGATGGAAGGGGTGGCAAAGGTCTCCGCCCTTCCTTCCTCAAGTCGAAGATGAGATAATGACCCCCAAGTCCTGCCTCCAGTAGGCCCCGAAGTGGTGACTAGCACCAAGGGTATAACATTTTCACAATATGGGAGGCATTACCCTTTGTAGTTAACCAGGATTGGGAGAAAGAATGAGTCAACACCAAACACCACCACGTATATAAACTCAAAAAGAACGAAACTACATGCATGTTTAAGAATAAAACTGGACAAAGTACAAGAAATCCAAAGTACAATACCAAACAGGAAAGGAAAAGGCCAAGCAGAATCCAACAGCAACCAACATCAACTCCAAAGTCCAGACTAGTAAGGTCTCACACGGCCTCCAAAGTCCTCATGGAGCCCTGAAGGTAAATGTAGGGTGAGCATAAAAAGTATACTCAGTAGGAAAACCTAAAGATCTCGTGCACAAGTGGGGAGACGTCCTAAAGTCCCGTGAAAAGTAGAAGAACCAACATCTATCAAGGAATCTATCCATCCCACATCACCGACCACGCTCACCAAATAACACAAGAAGTAAGGTAATAGTATAGAACAAAACATTTGGGTACCCCGAACCACCATTATTCCCACTAGCTAGTTGCTCATCCCTAACGGCAAATGTCCTGACGCTACCACGCTCTCCCTGCCCGCACACACCTGGGCCTCACAACCATCCACATCCCTGCCTGCACAAACCTGGGCCTCACAACCACACATCCCTGCCTGCACACACTTGGGCCTCACAACCACACATCCCTGCCCGCACACACCTGGGCCTCATCCCGAAGACACCTAGGAAAACAAACCGTAACCAGAACCCATGCCCGAAAACACCTGGGCCTCATCTTGCATATTCTTGGGAAAACAACCGGCCTAAAGAGTGTTGGGCTAACAGCACACCAATCGAAACCTACCCGAAGAGTCTTGGGTGTAAGTTCGCCTCCAGCCATCACGGCCTAGGGAAGAGGTAGCAGGAAGGAGAGTAACTAGGGGGAAACACCCTTCCCCATGAGATGGGGTGTCCGACACTAAGTGTCTAATGTGGGTGGGGTGCGACTAAACACAAAACATACAATTACACATATATATCAACACACAACCCAACCTATGGCTCCTCAAACAGATACAAACAGGTTCCCAAGCACTGTTGCCTCAGAAAACATGCACACAACAAACAGTTCCCAGTTTCCCTATTCAAGTTATCATTTCATAAGAGTTCAGTATGAATTAATCCCTTCACTACTGGGAAACTAACAGGCACAATCACAGGTGAAATAACAATAAAGTAGGAAGGAAAACCATCGGGTAATTTACGCATTCACACCCAGTTCTCTTGTAAATAATAACATCAAAGTGGGATCAGTGGGATCCCTCGAAATATTGGAACCAATGAAAAACCCAACAAACCATTGGTTATCCCCACATTAATTCATTCCATTCCACCCAGTTCATTATTAACTTTACACTTTTATTCATGTTCACAACCCAACCTGCAGCCCTGCTGCCAAACACCACCACACCCACAAAAGAACTCATGCCATTCCAACCACACCATTCACAGCCCCGCTGTTCACCCATCCACAACTGAACCTTCCCAATGTTCATAATTCATTCTTCTATATTATTTAGTTCAACTGGGGTGATCACACAAGGTTATGGGCATTCATATTCAATAGCCGATTTTAATTGTTCAACCGTTTCATACATGATTCCCATTCACCAGACAATGCATAAAATAGAGCATAGCATAGGTGCGCAAACAAAGGCCCCCAACAGCCATGATTTTCAGTAGGCCTAAGACCATTCAATTCATAACAACATCATAGGGAAAGCATGGATAAAAACATGTAACAACATTAACAAACTTCCTCATCATTGTTCTTTAACCCGTTATTATCTTCATTATAGAATTGATTAACTGCCTCGTGGAAACCATAGAACACCCACCCCGCATGATACACAAGGAGGAGAGACAAAGGTAAGATCCCTACCTGATTGATCAAGGATCGATGTTAAGTCCTCACATGGAACTAGAAAGCAAGAGTAGCAGGAACTCTATGGAATGCGATCAAGGAAAACTTTGCAACAGGGGTAAAACTCTTCGGGAGGAAGGGTACTCTGAGCGCAGGTGATAGAAGAGAAAAAGGAAAGGAAAAATCAGGGAGAAGAGAAGCCTTTAAGTTATAAAGGGTGAGATACAACATTCCCGGGATGGTTAAGATATGGAGAAAAAATCGCAACCGTGGAAGAAGCAGAATCGTGGGTTTACCACGCTGCTGGGCCACCCCACACTTCCAATTTAAAAGGTCCCCGCCCTTCGGGACGGTTAAAACTGACGCACACCTCCTTAACTAAGGAAGGATTCCTCACAGGATGCGCTACAGGCGTTTCTGAAAACGCGGTTAAAGGCATGACCAAAATGCATGGTTTTTCATTTAAGGAGGGTACCTCACCAATTATTTAATTAGTCGCCATTAATGGGATTTAAAACAAGGGGTCAAAACACGGTTTAAAACCCAATTCGCGCAAAAGGGAGGCGCTACTGGAAAAACTGTGGAGAGGTCACCGTTTCACCAAGGCCACCGGTAGGCGAGAGCTACCGGTACCCCAAGGTCACTGGTAGGCTAGGTCTACCGGTAGGCCAAGGCTACCGGTAGGTGAGAGCTACCGGTACCCCAAGGACACCGGTAGGCTAGGGCTACCGGTAGGCTGGGGCTACCGATAGGCCGAGGCTACCGGTAGGCCGAGGCGACCGGTAGGCCGAGGCCACCGGTAGGCTGAGGCTACCGGTAGGCCAAGGCCACCGGTAGGAGTCTTAAGCTTCACCGAGAATCTGGGATGGCCTTCCAGACCACTCGGAACACCCCAAACATCAGATTTTCACCAAGTAATGGACCCCAAAACCCCGGGCCATTACAGGCCTAATGGGACGAATCGACCTAATGGGCATAAGCAGCCTAAGTGGCCTAAAGGGCCTAATGGGTCTAATGGGCCTAATTGGACAAGTGGGTCTAAGTGGTCGAGTGGGCCTAATGGGCCGAATGGGCATAAGTGGCCTAATGGGCCTAAGTGGCCTAATGGGCCTAATGGGCCTTAGGGTCCCAATAGACCTAAGTGGCCCAATGGGCCTAAGAGGCCTAATGGGACCAATGGATAATGGGCCTAAGTGGCCTAATGGGCCTAATGGGCCTAAGTTGCCTAATTGGCCTAATGGGCTCAATGTGCCTCAGTGGCCTAATGGGCCTAAGTTGCCTCAGTGGCCTAATGGTCCTAAGCAGCATAAGTGACCTAAGGGGCCTAATGGGCCTAATGGGATCAATGGGCCTAATGGGATCAATGAGCCTAAGTGACCTAATGGGCCTAAGGGTCCTAAGTGACCTAATGGGTCTAAGCAGCCTAAGTGGCCTAAGGGGCCAAACGGGCCTAATGGACTTAATGGACCTAAATGGCATAATGGGCCTAAGTGACCTAAGTTCTCTAATGGGCCAAATGGGCCTAAGTGGACTAAGGGGAAAAATGGTCCAAATGGTCACAATAGACCAAAGTGGGATAATGGCCCTAAGTGTCTGAATGGGCCTAAGTGGCCTAATGGGCCTAAGTTGCCTAAGTGGCCTAATGGGCCTAAGTGGCCTAATGGGCCTAATGGGCCTAAGTGGCCTAATGGGAATAATGGGGATAATGACCCTAATTTCCCTAATGGTATGAATGTTCCTAATGGGCCTAGTGGGCCTAATGGGCCTAAGTGGCCTAATGGGCCTAAGTGGCCTAATTGGCCTAATGGGCCCAGGTGGCCTAATTAGCCTAATGTGCATAATGGTCTGAATGGGCCTAAGTGACCTAATGGGATTAATGGGCCTAATGTGCCTAATGATCCTAATGGGCCTAGGTGGCCAAATGGACCAAATGGGCCAAATGGACCTAATGGGCCTTTAGGGGACTAACTGGACCAATGGGCCTAAGTGGCATAATCTACCTAATGAGATTAAGTTGAATAATGGGACTAATGGTCCAATTGGGCCTAAGTGGCATAATGAGCATAATGGGAATAATGAACCTAAGTAGCCTAATCGGCATAATGAGCCTAATAGGTCTAAGCGGCCTAATTGTCGTAATGAGCCCAATGGGACTAAGTGGACCAATGGTTTGAATGGGACTAATGGGTCGAGTGGGATTAATGGGACTAATGGTCCTAAGTGTACTAATGGGCCTAATGGGCCTAAGTGGCCTAATGATCCTAATGGGACTAAGTGGCCAAATCGTCCTAATGGGCCTAATGGGCCTAAGTGGTCGAATGGGAAAATGGGCTTAAGTGGCTTATTGGGCCGAATGGGGTGAGTGGGCCTATGTGACTTAATGGGCATAAGTGTCCTAATCAGCATAATGGGCCTAATTAGGCCCTAGCTATTAGTGTTTCATATATAGTGTTTTGGTTCTAGGTTTTAGGATTTTTTTGGTTCTAATTGGCCTAAATTGGTCTAAATTGGCCTAAATGAAAAATGGACAAATGACCAATTAGCCTAATGGCCCACTGAACTAATGGGCTAATGGCCTAACAATCTAAATGAACTAATTGGTCTAAATAGCCTAATGGCCTAATAGCTAAATGGAATAATTGGCATAATGTCCTAATTGACATAAATGAACTAATTGGTCTAAATGGCCTAATTAGTCTAAATGGACTAAATGGTATTATTGGATAAAATGGTCTAACTGGTCTAATTGGACTAATTGACCTAATTGGCCTAATTGGTCTAAATTGGCCTAAACTGCCAAATGGGTCTAAATGGTCTAATTGGTCGAAATGGATTAAATGGTCCAATTGGATTAAATGGTCTAATTGGCCTAATTATCCTAATTGGCATAATTGGCCTAAATTGGCATAAATGGTCAAATCTCCAAATGAACAATTTTCTAAATGGTGTAATGAACTAATGGGATAATGGACTAATGGACAAATTGGTCTAAATATTTTGATGGACTAATTGGTAGAAATGACCTAATGAGTCTAAATGTCCTAATTTGTCTAAATGGATTAAATGATATAATTGGATTAAATGGTCTAATTAGCCTAATTTTCCTAATTGACCTAAATGGTCTAATTAGACTAATTGGCCTAAATGGCCTAATGGCCTAAATTTCCTAATGGACTAATTGGCCTAAATGAATTAAAGCCCAAAATTTCCAATGGCATAATGACCTAATTGGCCTAATTGGCCTAAACGACCTAATTTTTCTAAATGGACTAATTGGACTAAATGACCAAATTGGGCTAATTGTCCTAATTTGCCTAATTTTCCTAAATGGCCTAATTTCCCAATTAGCCAAATATCCAAATGGACAAATGATCAAAATTACCAAGTGACTGAAAAACAAAATTACACAACCTAAATGGAATTAGACCGAAATGAATATACAAGAGGAATCCATACCATACACATGTTTATCATGCTAATTAGTATGTATTGTTTATGTATGTCACTAGTATTAAATTTCTAATTAAATGTATATTTAGATGCTTCTTAATTTTATGGATTTATTCAACATCTACAATTTTAATTCATTCTAGTTTTATCACTTTCATATTATTAAATAATGTAGTATTATACTAATAAATGTACTTTGAAACAAGAGGAATTTGGAATCAAGGGTCATGTGCCATGAGAAAAATTATTTTCCTTGACTAGGAAGAAAAATAATAGAAGAGATATAAATGTACAAACATAAGAAAAGATTGCAAGTTTTTATTGATATTTCATATTTTGATATGTAATTCAAAATTAAATATCCTCTATATTTTCAATAGTGTATCCTCAAGGCCCTAGATGATAAATAAGAAGGAAACTTCAGGCGAAATGATCATTTGAGACAAGTATTAGGTGATGAGTGCCATGGGATATTCTGATGTCGACCCATGAAAAACATCATACCCACTAGGTATTGGCCCTCATCGAGTTCCTATCAAACCTATAAGAACCCCAAGCTAAAAAACGCTCATGCGAAAGTAGATGAGGCCAAAAAATAGATATAAGGAAGTGTGAAAGAAGTAAATTGGTCACTGAACACTTCCTAAAAGATATGTTAGTTATAAGTCCGCCACTTCCATCAGAGACTAATATTACTTTTTATTCATGTATGACATCAATGCGCTCCATATATGATACATCGAGTGATTTCAATGAGGTTCCTATTGCCAGTCAAGCTAATGACGATGGCAGTGGTAGTGGAAGTGGGGAGGGGGGGGGCGATGAAGGCGGTGACGACAGTGGTGGTGGTGGTGGTGGTTTCAGGCATAACGAAAGTGTGCGAAGAGGGATGATGTATTAAAATTTATTTTAAAAATCGTTTTCCAAAACCAAGAGTGAGGATACTTCACGTCAAATTTAAATTTAATTTATTTAATATTTAAAGAAATAAATACCCGTGCTTAGGGATTTTCTTCGTTAGTGAATTTTGATCATCCGAAAAGACCCTTTCAGGTAACCATCATTGCACTGTGAGGATCCCAGGATAAAATCTCTATAGAGGAGATCCACACGTTCTCCTATGATCTCTAAGAAACACCACTCGATCTCTAGGTGCTAGTGCAGTGAGTCCAATGTCTTATGTTGTTTGTTCTTGATCACTCGTTCTTCGGTCATGAAGAAATATTTCTTGCACTTCTCGTTCTTGAGAGCAAGAGAGGAGGAGTTGAGAGAGAATTCATTGTGTGTAAGAATTTTCTATTCTTAATTTTTGGATGATCTACACAATAGACACAACCACCTATTTATAGAGTTGATATTTAAGTTAAAATATTATTTAATTTCATACCGGCCATTAAATAACATTAATTACCTTTAATAAATCTCATACAGCATAATAATAATTATATAATTATAATTTTTTGGCCCACGCCAACTTGTACAATAAAAAAAATTATATAACGGTATTGTTAATTAATATTTTTAAATGGACCCAGTCTTTGTCTGTTCACACTCCTCTATAATTTATTGAACAACTGAATAAATATTTTATTCATAAATAAATATTTTATTTACAATATATCAAATAAATATTTATTTAAATATTAAATCAATAAAATAAATATTTTATTCACATGTCGGCGAGTAAATATTTATTTACTTTATGTGATAAATATAAATTGAATAAAATTATTCCTTGGACTTGAGAATAATATTTATTTCATTAATTAAACTCAAATAGATTTTAATTGAGATAAATAGAAACACTTAGTGTGTGACCCTCTAGGATTCCTTCTCATTGACATTAGAAAGACTTTCCTAAAGTCCAAGATTACTATCTAGAAATGTGTAAAGGAACCCAAGAGAAAGAACTTGATGTCATAACATCGAAAACCACATACGAATGATCACTGTGTAATATAATCTCTTTGTCACAATATCTCATCAATAAGGTTTCACATCCATTTCACTAACCTATATTTTAAATATGTCTTCCTTTGACTATTTGAAATAAATACACTGTTACACCATGGCCATGGAATTTAATGCAACGATTTTATTCCAATAAAAGGGTTGATATATCAGATTCTATAAAGATGGAAGTAAAAAATCCTTCCTCAATTTATTCATTAATGACATGTCACTCTTGACGCACCCAATGTATCCAACTTCGTCACGAGCTCTTATTGTCATGGTTTACGACAAACATCTAAGTATGCAAGTTCTGACATGATTTAATAAAAATATTAAAGTATAAGGACCACCACACGCACTCAAATATAGGAATATTCGATTTCACCAAAACATGCAGAATTCCTACTGACGAGTTTATTCTCATAATTTCAAGTCTTGGAGATTACCAAGTGTGAACTTCATGAGAAGAAGCCTCGTCTGCTTACGAGTACTCATACCTGAAAGTATATGTACTGTCTGCCCCTTAATAGTACATTATCCAAATGGACTAAATGGCCTAAATGTCATAATTGACCCAAATTAGCCTAAATGGCCAAAATTGGACTAATTGGCCAAATTGGTCTAAATGGTCTAAATTGGCCTAAATGGACTAATTGGCTTAAATTTCATAAATTAAATAATTGTATTAATTATCCTAATTGGCCTAAATGGCCTAAATTTTCCTAAATGGCCTAAATGGACTAAATGGTCTAATTGGCCTAAATGACCTAACTTAACCTAATTGGCCTAAATGGACTAAATTAACCTAATTGGCCTCATTGACGTAAATTCCCTAAATTATCTAATTGGTATAATTGTCCTAAATGTTCTAATTGGCCTAAATGGCATAAATTTCACAAATCATCTTAAATGTATTAATTGGACTAATTGGAATCAATGGACTAAATTGACCTAAATGGACTAATTGGCCGTATTGGCTTAAATGGTCTAAATTAGCCTAAATAGCTTAAATGACCTGAATTAGCCTAAATGGCCTAAATTGGCCTAAATAACCTAAATTTTATAATTTTCCTAATTGATCTAAATGGCCTAAATGGACTAAATAGACTAATTGGCCTAAATGGCCTAAACGACCTAAATGACCAAATTGATTAATTGGCCTAAATGACCTAAATTGGCCTAAATGGTATAATTGGACTAAATGGATTAATTGGTCTAAATGGATTAATTGAACTAACTGTTCTAAATAGTCTAAATGTAATAATTATCCTAATTGGTATAATTGGGTAATTGGCCTAAATTAGCCTAAATTGCCTAAATTGGCCTAATTGGTTTAAATGGCCTAAATTGGTCTAAATGGTCTAAATTGCCTAAATAACCTAAATGGCCTAATTGATATAATTGGCCTAAATGCAATAATTGACCTAAATGGACTAAATGAACTAATTGTTCTAATTGGCCTAAGTGGCCTAAATTGACCTAAATGGCCTAAATTTGCCTAAATGGCACAAATTGGCCTAAATGGAATAATTGGTCTAATTGGTCTGAATTGCCTAATTGGCCTAATTTTTCATAATTGGTGTAAATGAGCTAAATTTTCCTAAATAGTCTAATTGTCTTAAATGTCCTAAATGGAAAAAAATTGGTCTAATTGGCCTAATTGGTCTAAATTGCCTAAATTGGCCTAAATGGAATAATTGGCCTAAATTGCCTAAATTTTCTAATTGGCCTATTGGGCTAAATTGGCCTAAATGGCCTAAATTGGTCTAAATGGCCTAAATGAAAAAAATTAACCTAAATGGACTAATTGGATTAAATTTCCTAAATTGCATAATTGGCCTAGTTGGCCCAAATGGTCAAAATTAACATAATCAGCTTAAATGGCCTAATCGACCTAATTGAACTAATTGGTCTAAATTGCCTAAATTGGACTAAATGGAAAAATTGGCCGAATTGGACTAAATGGTCTAAATTGGCCTAAATAGTCTAAATGACCTAAATTGGCATAAATGGGCTAATTAGCCTAAATGAACAACTTTGGCCTAAATGACCTAAATGAACTAAATTTTATAATTGGAATAATTGGACTAATGGGACTAATTGGAACAATTGGATTAATTGGCCTAAATTGGCCTAAATGGACTAAATCTTCTAATTGTCCTAAATGCCCTAAAGGGCCTAAATTGTCCTAATTGGTCTAAATGGCCTAAATAGCATAAATGGACTAATTGTCCTAGATGGACTAAATAACCTAAATGACCAAATTGATTAATTGGCCTAAATGGTCTAAATCAGCCTAAATGGTCTAATTGGACTAAATGGACTAAATGGATTAATTGGTCTAAATGGACTAATTGGGCTAATTGTTCTAAATGACATAAATGGATTAATTATCCTAATTGGGATAATTGCTCTAATTGACCTAAATTAGCCTAAATTTCCTAAATTGGCCTAATTGGTATAAATGACCTAAATTGGTCTAAATGGTCTAAATGGCCTAAATTGGCCTAAATAACCTAAATGGACTAATTGATATAATTGGCCTAAATGGAATAATTGGCCTAAATGGACTAAATGACCTAATTTTTCTAATTGGACTAAGTGGCCTAAATTGACCAAAATGGCCTAAATTGGCCTAAATGGCACAAATTAGCCTAAATGGCCTAATTGGTCAAATTGGTATGAATTGCCAAATTGGCCTAATTTTTCATAATTAGTGTAAATGAGCTAAATTGGCCTAAATAGTCTAATTGGCTTAAATGTCCTAAATGGAAAAAATTGGTCTAATTGGCCTAATTGGTCTAAATGGCCTAAATTGGCCTAAATGGCATAATTGGCTTAAATTGCCTAAATTATCTAATTGGCCTATTTGTCCAAATTAGCCTAAATGGCATAAATTGGTCTAAATGGAAAAAATGGAAAAAATTAGCCTAAATGGACTAATTGGATTAAATTTCCTAAATTGCATAATTGGCCTAATTTGCCCAAATAGTCAAAATTGGCCAAATCGGCTTAAATGGCCTAATCGACCTAATTGACCTAATTGGTCGAAATTGCCTAAATTGGACTAAATGGCATAATTGGATGAATTGGACTAAATGGTCTAAATTTGACTAAATAGTCTAAATGACCTAAATTGGCATAAATTGCCTAATTAGCCTAAATGACCAAGTTTGGCCTAAATGGCCTAAATGAACTAAATTTTATAATTGGCCTAAATGGACTAAATATTCTAATTGTCCTAAATTCCCTAAAGGGCCTAAATTGGCCTAATTGGCCTGAATTGGACTCATTGGCCTCATTGGCCTAAATGGTATAAATTGTCCTAAACGGCCTAAAAGGCCTAATTGGCCTAAATGCCCCAAATGGACTAATTAGACTAATTGGCCTAATGGGAATAAGGATTGAATGGGCCTAAGTGGCCTAAGTGGCCTAATGGGTCTATTGGGATCAAGTGTCCAAATGAGCCTAATGGGCAAAATGGGCCTAAGTGGCCAAATCTGCCAATTGGGAGTAAGTGACCTAATGGGTCTAATGGGCCTAATGGGTCCACTAGGCCAAATTTTCCCAATGGGCCTGAGTGGCCTAAGTGGCCTAATGGTCCAAATGGGCCTATTGGGCCTAAGTGTCCTAATGGGCCGATTAAGCCCCATTCGACCTAATAGGCAAAATGGTCTTAATGGGTCGAGTGGACCAGTTGGCCTAAGTGGCCTGATGGTCCTAATGGGATTAATGGGGTTATTGGGCCTAAGTGGCCTAATGGGTCTACTATGACCAATTCACCCCAATAGGTCTAATGGACTAATGGGACTAAGTGGCCTAATGGGCCCATTATGGTCAATTCAACCTAATGGGCCTAATGGCCAAATTTCCTTAATGGACCTAATGGTCCTAATGGGACCAATGTGCCTAATGGGTCTAAGTGGACTAATGGGACAAAGTAGACGAGTAGGCCTAAGTGGCCTAATGCACCTAATGGGCCTAATAGGGCCAATAGG
This sequence comes from Viscum album, assembly GCA_963277665.1. Taxonomy (NCBI): domain Eukaryota; kingdom Viridiplantae; phylum Streptophyta; class Magnoliopsida; order Santalales; family Viscaceae; genus Viscum; species Viscum album. Next base: position 1,052,941,799 of record OY728121.1, on the reverse strand, counting down.
CCTAATGGGTCTAAGGGGCCTAATGGGCCTAAGGAGAATAATATACCTAAGTGGCCTAATGGACCTAATATACCTAATGGGACTATTAGACCTATTTGGCCTAAGTGACCTAGTGGGCCTAATGGACCCAATGGCCTAATTGGCCTAATGGGCCTAAGGGGTCTAGTCGACCCAACGAGTCTAATGGGTCTAAGGGGACTAATGGGCCTAAGTTTCCAAATGGGCATAAGTGGCCTAAGTGACCTAATAGCCCTAATGGGACGATTGGACCCCTTGGGCCTAAGTGACCTAATGGGATGAATGGGCCCATTATGGCCAATTCGGCCTAGTGGGCCTAATGGCCTAATTGGCCGAATGAGCTTAAGCTGCCCAATGGGCCCAATGGGTCTAAGGGGATAATGGGACTAAGTATCCTAATGTGCCTAAGTGTACTAATGGGAATATAGGGCCTAAGTGGTCTAATGGGGCCAATGGGCCTAATGAGCCTAATTGGCCCATTATGGATAATTCAGCCTAATGGGTCCAATGGGTCTAAGTGGCCAAATGGATCGAAGTGGCCCATGTTGCTTAATGAGTGTAATGGGCCTAATGGTTCCAATGGGTGTAAGTGTCTTAAGTTGCCTAATTGGCCTAATGGGTCTAATGGGTCTAAGTGGCCTAGTGATGCTAAGTGGCTTAATTTTCCTAATGGTCCTAATGGGTCTAATGTGCCTAATCGGTCCAATGGGTCTAAGTGGCCTAATGGGCCTTAGTGGCCTAAGATCCCTAATTGGCCTAATGGGTCCAATGGGTCTAAGTTGTCAAAAGGGCCTAAGTGGCCTAAGTGGCCTCAGTTGCCTAATGGGGCTAATGGGTATAATGGGTATAATGGTCCTAAGTGGCCTAATTGGCCTAATGGGTATAATGGTCCTAATGGGTGGAATGGGCCTAAGTGGGATAATGGGATGAATGGGCCGAATGGGCCTAAGTTGCCTAATGGGCGTAAGTGGCCTAAGTTTCCTAATGAGACCAATGGGCCTAATGGGTTCAACGAGCCTAAGTGGAAAAAGTTACCTAATGCGCCTAATGGGATGAATGGACCTAATGGGCCCAATGGGCATAATGGGTCCAATGGGCCTAAGTGTCCTAAGTTTCCAAATGGATCGAAGTGTCGTATTTGGCTTAATGGGATTAAGCGTTCTAATGGGCCTAATGGGACGAAGTGGATAAATGGGACTAATGGGAATAAGTGGCCTAACGAGACAAATGGGTAATGGGACTAATGGGAATAATGGGTGTAATAGGTCTAAGTGGCCTAATGGTGCTACATTGCCTAAGTTTCCTAATGGGCCTAATGGGTCCAATGGGTCTAAGTGGCTTAATGGACCTAAGTGGACTAAGTTTCCTAATGGTCCTGATAGTCCTAATGGGTCTAATGAGCCTATGTAGTACAATCAATCTAATGGGTCTAATTGGCCTAATGGGCCTAATGGGTCGAATGGGCCTAAGTGGCCAAACAGGTTAAATGGGTCGACTGGGACTAAGTATCCTAATGGGTCTATGTGGCCGAAGTTACCTAATGGGCCTGATGGTTCTAATGGGCCTATGTGGCCTTATGGACCTAAGTGGCCTAAGTTTCATAATGGGCCTAATGGGTTGAATGGGCCGAATGGGCCTAATGTGTCCAATGGGCCTAAGTGGCATAATGGGAAAAAGTGTCCCAATGGGCCTCAAGTTTCTATGTGGTATAATGGGCTTAATGGGCCAAAGTGGCCTAATGGGTCGACGTGGCCTAATGGGCCTCATGGGCCTAACGGGCCTAAGTGGACAAATGGGCCAAATGGGATAATGGGCCAAATGGGCCAAATGGGCCTAAGTGGCATAATGATTCTAATGGCTGTATGTGGCCTAATGGCCTAATAGGCCTAGTTTCCCTAATGGGACTAAGTGGGAAATGTGCCAAATGGGCCTATGTTCAATGATTTATGAAACCTGGTTGACAACAAAATCCAAAGGGGGGATTATTGGGACCTTGCTGATGAGGAAGGTGTTTGTTTTCATGTGTTGTATTTTGTTGTCAAGGAAATATTTTGAAGAAATAAAATCACCTCACTTTGTATTTGGTGGAAATTGTACTGGCCATTGTTTTCAAAAGAATCAGACTCACTCTGTCCATTATAATGAGGAAAATATTTTTACAATAAAAGGCACTAATCATACTTGTTTTGGGTCTGGTATGTGAAAAGATCATAATGAGGAATTGATCATTATCTGGAAAGAGAGAATCAGTTGCATGGAGAATGCATTTTGATGGAAGTAAATGGTCATCAGATTCACACTGGATCTAGTATAAAAGAGGTGTTTGTTTTGATGAAGTATCAGAGTCTACAAACTATGATAAAATTAAATTTGACGATGCTTTGCTGATTCATATTTCATAAATCATAAGTTGATCGGAGAACTTATTATGCAAGATTGATGGAAGAAAGGGGAAAATAGGTATTCCAAATCGTATCCAAATTTATTGTATCTAGGTGGAAGAGAAGACAGAGATGATGCTAATCGAAAAGGAATCGTACCCAGTGCAATCGAAAAGTGAAATCGTACCCACTTAGGCTCATTAGTCCCATTAGGCCCATTAGGCCACATTGGCCCATTTGGACACTTCGGACCATTAAGCCCATTATGCCTATTCATCTCATTAGGTACATTCATCCACTTTGTCCCATTATGCCACTTAGGTCCATTTGTCTCATTAGGCCCGTTAATCCAATTAGGCCCAATAGGCCCCTTAGGCCACTTAGGCCCATTAGGCACATTTGGCCACTTTTTCTCATTAGGAAAATTATGCCCACATGTCCACTTTGGTCAATTAGGACCATTATGCCCATTTGGCCACTTAGGCCCATTAGGTCCATTAGGCCCATTAGGCCCATTATGCCCATTATGCCCATATGTCCATTCGTCCACTTTGGCCCATTAGGACACTTTGGCTCATTATGCCACTTAGGCCCAATAGTCGCATTAGGCCCATTTGGCCGCTGAGGCCCATTAGGCCCATGAGGACACTTAGTCCCATTAGGCGCATTTGGCCACTTCAGCCCATTATTCCCATTAATCCCATTAGGCCCATTCTTCCACTTCGACCCATTTGGCCACATAAGCTCATTAGGCCCCTTAAACCCATTATGCCACTTAGCCCATTAGACTCATTAGGCAACTTATGACCATTATGCCACTTAGGCACATTATGCCACTTAGGCCCATTAGTCCCATTAGGCCCAGTAGGCCTAGTAGTCCCATTACGCCCAGTAGGCCCATTACACCCAGTAGGCCCAATAGGTTCAATAGGCCCACTTGGGCCCATTCGGCACATTGGTCCACTTAGGAACATTCGGCCCATTGGTCCACTTAGACCCATTTCGACCATTCATACACTTAGGCCCATTATTCCCATTAGTCCGATTTGGTCAGTGAGGCCCATTATGCCCATTAGGCTCATTATGCCCATTCATCCACTTTAGCCCATTAGGCCACTTAGGACCCTCATGCCCATTATGCAACTTAGGCCCCTTGTGTCCATTAGGCCACTTCAACCCATTAGGGAACTTAGGCCATTAGTCCACTTAGTCCCATTTGGAGCATTTGGCTCATTGGGCCCATTAGGCAACTTTGGCCCGTTAGGCCCATTGGGACCATTAGGCCACTTCGTCCTGTTAGGCCACTTAGGCCCATTAGTCTCATTCGACTCATTCGACACATTTATCCCATTAGGCCAATTAGGCTCATTTAGCCACTTAGGCCCATTAGACCACTTAGGCCCATTAGGTCCATTGGTCCACTTAGGCCCATTAGGCCCATTCGGCCACTTAATCCCATTAGGGCCAACAGTTTACTTAGGCCCATTACGCCCATTACGCCCATTCGGTGCATTAGGTCCATTTCTCCACTTAAGACCATTAGGCCACTTAGGCCCATTAGGTCCCTTAGGCCAAATAGGTCTATTAGGCCTAGTAAGTCCATTAATCCACTTCGCCCCACAAGGCCCATTAGACCCATCCGAACCATTAGAATAATTAGGCCCATTGGAACCTTTAGTCCCATTCATCCCACTAGGCCCATTAGACCCATCAGAGTCTACCGACTATGATAAAATTAAATGTGATTATGCTTTGCTGATTCGTATTTCATAAATCATAAGTTGATTGGAGAAATTATCATGCAAACTTGATGGAAGAAAGGGGAAAAGAGGTGTTCCAAATCATACCCATATTTATTGTATCTAGGTGGAAGAGAAGAAATAGAATATTTTTATCAAAAAGGAATCGTACCTAGTGAAATCGAAAAGTGAAATCATACCCACTTAGTCCCATTAGGCCCATTTGGCCACTTAGGACTATTTGGCCCATTTTCCCAGTTCAGCCCATTAGGCTCATGCCTATTCGTACCATTAGGCACATTCATCCACTTTGTCCCATTAGGCCACTTAGTCCCATTAATCCAATTAGGCCCAATAGGCCCATTAGTCCACTTAGGCCCATTAGGCCCATTTGGATACTTTGTCCCATTAGGCCCATTATGCCCACTCATCCACTTTGGCCCATTATGACTATTATGCCCATTGGGCCACTTAGACCCATTAGGTCCATTAGGCCCATTAGGCCCATTATGCCCATTAGGCCCATATGTCCATTCGTCCACTTTGGCCCATTAAACAACTTAGGCCCAATAGGAACATTAGGCCCATTAGACCGCTGAGGTCCATTAGGCCCATGAAGACACTTAGGCCCATTAGGCCCATTTGGCCACTTCAGACCATTATGCCCATTAATCCCATTAGGTCCATTCATCCACTTCGGCCTATTAGGCCACTTAGGCACATTATGCCACTTAGGCCCACTAGTCCCATTAGGCCCATTAGGCCTGATAGTCCCATTACGCCTAGTAGGCCCATTCAGCCCAGTAGACCCATTAGGCCCAGTAGGCCGAGTAGGCCCATTTAGGCCCATTAGGCCTATTAGGCACATTCGGCCCATTAGTCTCATTCAGATACTTAGGCCCATTATATTCATTAGGACAATCTGGCCAGTAAGGCCCATTATGCCCATTAGGCCCATTCGTCCACTTTGGCCCATTAGCCCACTTTGCCCCCCCATGCCCATTATGCAACTTAGGCCTATTGTGTGCATTAGGCCACTTCGACCCATTAGGGAAGAACTTATGCCTACTAGGCCACTTAGGCCCATTAGACCATTTAGGCCCATTTGGACCATTTGGCGCATTGGGACCATTGGGCCCATTAGGCAGCTTTGGACGGTTAGGCTCATTGGTCCCATTAGGCCACTTTGGACCGTTAGGCCACTTAGGCCCATTAATCCCATTCGACCCATTAGGCCCATTCAGTCCATTAGGTCCATTAGGCCATTTAGGCCAATTCGACCACTTAGGCCCATTAGACCCATTGGTCCACTTAGGCTCATTAGGCCCATTAGCCCACTTAAACCCATTAGGCCCATTGGTTCACTTAGGCCCATTACGCCTATTATGCCCATTAGGCACATTAGGTCCATTTGTCCACATAAGACCATTAGGCCACTTAGGCCCATTAGGTCCATTAGGCGCATAGTTCCATTAGGCCTCGTAAGTCCATTAAGCCACTTCGTCCCACTAGGCCCATTAGACCCATCCGACCCATTCGTAGCATTAGACCGATTAGGCCCATTGGACCCTTTAGTCCCATTCGACCCATTCAGACCATTATGACCATTGGACACTTTAGTCCCATTCATTCCAATAGGCCACTTCGGCCAATTAGTCCCATTCAGCTAATTCACCCCACTAGACCACTTCAAGCCATTGGTTCCATTCGATCCATTAGGCCCATTAGAACCATTAGGCCACTTAGGTCTATTAGGCCACTTAGGCCCATTAGGAATATTGGGCCACTTAGGCCAATTAGGATCATTAGGCCCATTCGGCCCATTAAGACCTTTCATCCCATTAGGCCCATTCGGAAACTTTGTCCCATTGAGTCCATTAGGCCCATTGGGCAAATTAAGCTCATTTGTTTCATTAGACTCATTATGCCACTTAGGCCTAATTGACCTATTAGGCCACTTAGGCCCATTCGACCCATTAGGTAACTCAATCTAATTAGGACCATTAGGCCCTTTCGGCCCATTGGGTCCATTCTGCCACTTATGCCCATTAGGCCCATTTGTCCCATTAGTCTACTTAGGCCCATTCAGCCTGTTAGGCCACTTAGGCCCTTTCAGTCCATTTGGCCCATTCAGTCCATTTGGCCCATTCACCCACTTCGGCTCATTAGTCCCATTAAGACACATAGGCCCATTGGGCCCATTAGTACACTTAGGCCCATTTGGTTATGATTATGCCACTTAGGCCCATTAGGACACTTTGGCCAATTAGGTCCTTTAGGCACATTAGGCCACTTAGGCCCATTAGGCCAATTTGGCCACTTTGGCCCATTATTCCCATTAGTCCATTTAGGCCCATTATTCCCATTACGCCGATTAGTCCACTTAGGCCCATTAGGCCCAGTAGGCCACTTAGGCCCCTTAGACCACTTTGGCCCATTATGCCCATTAGGCCACTTTGGTCCATTAGGCCCATTAGGCCACTTCGACCCACTAATCTCGTTATGTCGATTATGCCACTTAGGCCCATTAGGCCCATTATGCCCATTAGGACACTTAGACCCATTAGGCCCATTATGCCCCTTAGGCCACTTAGACCCATTAGGACCATTATGCCAATTAGGCCCACTCGGCGCATTAGGTCACTTAGTCCCATTACGTCCATGAGGCCACTTAGGCTCATTAGACAACTTAGGACCATTAGACCACTTAAGCCCATTAGTCCCATTAGGCCACTTCATCCTATTCGACCCATTCAGCCCATCAGGACCATTAGGCCCATTAAGCTACTTAGGCACATTATTCCCGTGAGGCCACTTAGGCCCGTTAGGCCACTTCGTCCCATTAGGCCACTTAAGCCACTTACGCCCATTAGGCCCATTAGGACACTTAGGCGAATTAGACCACTAAGGCCCATTGTGACACTTAGGCCCATTAGTCCCATTAGACCACTTTTTCCCATTAGGCAACTTAGGCCCATTAGGTCGATTAGGCCACTTTGGCCCATTTGGCCCATTAGGTCCATTTACACCATTAGTCCCATTAGGCCCTGTAGACCCATTAAGCTCATTAGGACCATTAGTCCTCTTTGTCCCATTAGGCCCATTCATCCCATTCGGACCCTTAGCCCCATTCGGGCCATTAGGACAATTAGGCCACTTAGGCCCATTAGGCCACTTCGACCCATTCGACACATTATGCCCATTCCACACGTTAGGCCCATTCGGACCCTTAGCCCCATTCCAGCCATTAGGCCCATTTGGGCCACTTAGGATCATTCAACCACTTAGGCCCATTATGCCACTTAGTCTCATTAGACCAATTGGGCACATTAGGCAACTTAGTCCCATTACGCCCATTCATCCCATTTGGCCCATTTGGCTCATTAGGCCACTCAAGAAAATTAGGCCCACTAGGATACTTCAGCCCATTCGACACGTTAGGCCCATTCGGCACGTTAGGCCCATTCGATCCCTTAGCCTCATTCAGGCCATTAGGCCCATTAGGGCCACTTAGGCTCATTCAGCCACTTAGTCCCATTATGACACTTAGGCCCATTAGACCAATTAGGACTATTAGTCCACTTAGTCCCATTAGGCCCATTCATCCCATTCATCCCATTAGGTCCATTAGGCCACTTAGTCAAATTATGCCCATTATGCCACTAAGGCCCAATAGGCCCAATTGGGAACTTGGTCCTATTAGGACACTTTGGCCCATTCGGTCAATTAGGTCGATTAGACCACTTATGCCACTTAGGCCCATTAGGGCCATGAGCCCACATAAGTCCATTAGGCAGATTAGTCCACTTAGGCCCATTATGACCATTAGGCCACTTAGGCCCATTCTTCCCATTCGGCCCATTAGGCCCATTAGGCTAGTTGGGCCACTTAGGACCATTTGGCTCATTCGGCCACTTGGTCCCATTAAGAATATTAGGAAACTTCAACCCATTTGGATAATTATGCCCATTAGGCCACTTACACCCATTAGGCCCATTAGTCCCCCTGGGCCACTTAAGCCCATTTCGCTACTTAGGCCCATTAGCCCCATTCGGCCACTTAGGCCCATTAGCCCCATTAGGACACTTTGGCCCATTTGGCCACTTAGGTCCATTAGGCCACTTTGGCCCATTAGTCCATTTAGGCCGATTGGTCCACTTAGGCCCATTCAGCCCATTCGACCCATTCAACCCACTAAGCCCCTAAGGCCCATTGGGCCACCTAGGCTCATTACGCCCATTTGGCCACTTCGTCCCATTATAACCATTAGGCTCATTAGGCCATTTAGGCTCATCAAACCCATTAGGCCCATTAGGCCATTAGTCCCATTCGACCACTTAGTCCCATTAGTCCCATTAGAAAAATTATGACCAAATAGCTCATTAGGCCCATTAGGCCCACTGGACCACATAGGCCACTTAGGCCCATTAGGCCCATTGGACCACATAGGCCACATAGGCCCATTAGGCCCATTGGACCACATAGGCCACTTATGCCCATTAGGCCCATTAGGACTATTAAGCCTATTTGGCCCATGAGGCCACTAAGGCCCATTAGGCCATTAAGGTCTCTAAGGTCCATGAGGCCACTTAGGCCCATTAGCCTCATCACACCACTTACGCCCATTAGTCCCATTAGGCCACTTATGCCCATTAGGCCCATTAGACTAATTAGGGCCATTCGGCCCATTCGGCCACTTAGGCCGATTAGACCCATTAGGCCACTTAGGCCCATTATGCCCATTGGGCCACTTCGGCCTATTATGCCACTTAAGATCATTAGGCCGATGAAGCCACTTTGGCCCATTATGCCCATAAGGCCACTTAGGCCCACTAGGCCCATTAAAACCATTATGCCAATTAGGCACAACTTAGGCCCATTAGTTCACTTAGGCCCATTAGGACCAGTAAGCACATTAGGCCCATTAGGACCATTAGGCACCTTAGGACCATTAATCACATTTGACCGATTAGGAAACTTAGGCCCATTAGGTGCATTAAGCCACTTAGACTAACTAGGTTCATTCATTCCGTTAGGCCTATTAGGCCCCTAGGACCGTTAAACCCAATAATCTCATTAGGACACTTAGGCTCATTATGCCACTTAGCCCCATTAGGCCAATTAGGAAACTAAGGCCCATTGGGCCACTTAGGCCCACTCGGACCATTAAGCCCATTAGGAAGATTTGGCCACTTAGGACACCTAGGCCAATTAGGCCCATTAAGCCCCTTAAGCCCATTAGGACGACTAGGCAACTTTGGACCATTGGGCCACTTTGGCCCGTTTGTCCACTTAGGCCAATTAGGTCAATTAGGCCCATTTGGCCACTTAGGCCTATTTGGCCCATTCATCCCATTGGGCACATTATGCCCATTAGGCCGATTAGGCAACTTTTCCCATTAGGCGACTTCGAACCATTAATCCCATTAGGCCCATTAGGCCATTAACGCCAATTAGGCCCTTTTGGACCATTTGGATCCTAGGCTCGTTAAGCCCCTTAATCCCAATAGGCCACCTAGGACCATTAGACAACTTATGCCCATTAGTCCCCTTAGGCCCATTAGTCCCTTTCGACCCACTATGACCATAACGTCGATTAGGCCACTTAGGCCCATTAGGCTCATTATATCCATTAGGCCGCTGAGGCCCATTCATCATTATTTGCTAGGCCTGTTAAGCCGATTAATCCCATTAGGTCACTCAGGACCATTAAGCAACTTAGGCCAATTAGTACCCTTAGGTCCATTAGGACACTTAGGCCTATTAAGCCCATTGTGACCATTAGGACCATTGAGCCCATTTGTCGATTAGGCCACTTAGGCCATTTAGGCCCATTAGTCCACTTAGGCCCATTAGGACCATTCATCCCATTTAGCACCAAGGCCTGTTAATCCCATTAGGCCCATTAGTCCACTTGGGCCCATTAGTCCACTTAGGCCCATGAGTCCCAAGAGGCCCACTTAGTTCCATGATACCTATTTGGCCCATTAGGCCACTTAGGCCTATTAGGCACATTAGGCCAGGCACTTAGGCCTATCAGGCCCATTCGACCACCCAAGAAAACTAAGCCCAGTGGGCCACTTAGGCCCATTCTGATGCCTAGGCCGATTTGGCCGATTAGGACACCTAGGCCCATTAGGCCCAATTATTTGATTAGGCTGATTTGGCCACTTAGGTCACTTAGGCCCATTAGGCCCATTAGGCCCATTGGACACTTAGGCCTATTAGGCCCATTAGGAGCTTTGGCCACTTAGGCCCACTAGTCACATTAAGCCCATTCGGCCCATTTGGCCACTTAAACCCATTTGGCCCATTAGGCGACTTTGGCTCATTAGGCCCACTAGGCCCGTTCAACCACTTAGGCCCCTGTGGCCCATTAGTCCCATGAGTCCCATTAGGCCCATCCATCCACTTAGTCCAATTAGGACCAAGAGGCCACTTAGGACCATTAGGCCACTTAGGCCCATTAGGCCCATTCTGCCACTTAGGTCCATTAGGCCCATTCGGCCGCTTAGGCCCATTAGTCCCATTAGGCCCATTCGGGCACTAAGGCCTATTAGGCCCATTAAGCCACTTAGGCCCATTCTTCCCATTAGGTCCATTATTCCAATTGGTCCTATCAGGCCCATGAGGCCCATTCGTCCATTGGGGATCATTCGACCCATTAATCCCATCAGGCCCATTGGGACACTTAGGATCATTAGGACCATTAGTCCAATGAGGCCCATTATGCAGATAAGGCCACTTAGGACCATTCATACCATTAGGACCATCAGACCCATTAGGCCACTTAGGCCCATTAGGTCCATTAGGCCCATTGGACACTTAGGCCCATTAGGCCCATTAGGCCACGTGAGCTCATTATTCTCATTGGACCTACCAGGCCCATTGGGCACATTCGGCCACTGAGGCCCATTCGGAAAATTAGGCCCATTAGGCCCCTTAGTCCCATTAGGCTCACTCATCCCATTAGAACACTAAGGCCCATAGGTCCCACTGAACCACTTAGACCTGTGAGGGCCCCTAGGCCTATCTATCTCATCAGGCCCATTAGGCCACTTATGCCCATTCGTCCCATTAGGCCACATAGGCCCATAAGGTCCATTTGGCCACTGATACCCATTAGTCCCATTGGGCCTATCAGGCCACTAAGTCCCATTAGGCCCATCATGCCCATTCGACCACTTAGGACCATTACGCCCATTAGACTACTCAGGCCAAGGAATTCCATTAGTCCCATTAGGCCCATGAGGCCACTAAGGCCCAACACGCCCATTAGGTAACTTATGCCCTTTAGGCCTTTTAGGCCCATCTATCTCATTAGGTCACTCAGGACCACAAGGCCCATTAGGACACTTAGACTCATTAAGCCACTGATGACCATTAGGCCCATTAGGTTACTGAGGCCCATTAGGCCACTAAGGCCCATTAGGCCACTTTGGACCATGATACCCATTAAGTCGTCAGGTCTATGAGGCCACTGATGCCCATTAGTCCCATTAGGCTCATCTGGCCCATCAAAACACTTAGGCCCATTAGGAACATTAGCCCACTTGGGCCAATTTGGATCATTAGGCAACTTAGGCCTATTCCGCCCATCTGGCCCATTCAGCCACTTCAGCCCATTTAACCCATTCAGCCCATCAAGCCCATCAGACCCATTAGGCCACTCATGTCCATTCGAACCATCATGCTCATCAGGCCCATTAGGCCACTTAGGTCCATTAGGCTCATTAGGCCCATTTTGCCACTTAGTCCCATTCGGTTCATTAGGCTACTTAGGCACATCAGGACCATTAGGCCCATTAGGCCACTGAGGCATATTCGGCTCAATAGGCCACTGAGGCCCATTAGGCCCATCAGGCCAATTAGGCCCATTAGACCACTTAGGCCCATTAGGCCACTTAGGCTCATTCATCTCATTAGGACGCTTAGGCACATTAGGCCCATTAGACCACTTAGGCCACTTAGGATGATTAGCCCCATTAGGCCACTTAGGCCACTTAGGATGATTTAGGCCACTAGGCCATTAAGGCCCATTATGCCACTAAGGCCCATCAGGCCATTTAGGCCACTTAGGCCCATTAGGCCTATTAGTACACTGATTCTGATTAGGCCCATTAGGTCACTTAGGCCCATTAGACCACTTGGGACCATTAGGCCACTTAGAACCATTAGGCCAATGAGGCCCATTAGGCCACTTCGGCCCATTAGGCCACTTAGGCCCATTAGGCCCATTTGGCCACTTAGACAAATTAGGCCCATTAGGCCACTTAATACCATTAGGCCCATTAGGCCACTTAGTCCCATTAGGCCCATTAGACCACTTCGGCCACTTCGGCCGTTGAGGCCCATTCGGCCACTTAATCCCCCTAGACCCATTAATCCGATTTGGCTAATGAGGCCATTTAGGCCCATTTGACCGCTTAGGCCCATTAGGCCCATTGGGACACTTAGGTTAATTATGCCCATTCAACCCATTAGGCCCATTAGGACGATTTGGCCCCTAGGCCTCTTATTCCCATTAAGCCAATTAGGCCACTTATGCCCATTAGGCCACTTAGGCACATTAGGCCGATTATGACACTAAGTCTCATTAGGCCCATTAGGCCACTTAGGTCCACTAGGCCCATTAAGCCCATTAGGATGATTAGGCCACTTAGTACTATTAGGCCACTTAGACCCATTACTCCAATTAAACCCATTAGGTCGATTAGGCAACTTTGGCCCATTAGACCACTTAGGTTAATTTGGTCGATTAGGCCCATTAGGCCAATTAGGCCCATTCGGCCCATTCAGCCACTTAGGCCCATTAGGCCAATTAGGCCAATTAAACCCATTAAGTCGATTAGGCAACTTTGGCCCAATAGACCACTTAGGTTCATTAGGTCGATTAGGCCCATTAGGCCAATTAGGCCCATTCGGCCCAATTCAGCCACTTAGGCCCATTATACCCATTAGGTCACCTAGGCCCATTTGTCCACTAAGGCCCATTTGGTCCATTAGGCCACTTAGTCCCATTAGGCCGATTAGGCCACTTAGGCCCATTAGTCCACTTAGGCCCATTAGACCCATTAGGCCACTTAGGCCCATTAGGCTCATTCGTCCCATTAGGCCCATAATGCCCATTCAGCCCCTAGGCCTGTTAAGTCCATTAAGCTCATTATGCAACCTAGGCCCATTAGGTCACTTATGCCCCTTAGTCCCATTAGTCCACTTAGGCCCATTACACCCCTTAGGCCCATTAGGCCCATTAATCCCATTAGGTTAATTAAGATATTTAGGCCCATTAGGCCACTTAAGCCAATTAGGCCCATTGAGTCACTGAGTTGCATTAGACCCATTCGGCCCATTAAGCCAATTAGGTTGATAAAAAACTTAGGCCCATTAGGCCACTAAGGTCGATTAGGCCTATTAGGTCATTGAGGCCCATTCGGCCCATTAGGTCCATTCGACCCATAAGGCCCATTTGGAACCCAAGCCCGTTAATCCCGTTCATCCCATTAGGCCCCTTAAACCCATTAGACCACTTGGGCCCATTAAACCCATTAGGCCACTTAGGGCAATGAATCCACTTTGGCACATGAGGCTCGTGTGGCCCGTAAGTCCCATTAGGCCCCTTCGACCCATTTGGCCACTTAGACCCAATAGGTCCATTAGGCCACTTAGGCCCATTAGAACCATTATACCCATTTATCCAGTTGGGCACATTAGGCCCATTAGGCCAATTAGGCCCATTAGGCCACTTGGGCCCATTAGGCCCATTAGAACACTTAGGCCCATTAGGACCATTAGGCCCATTAGGCAACTTTTGCCCATTTGGCTCATTAGGCCACTTAGGCCCATTAGGCCCATTAGGCCACTTAGGCCCATTCGGCTCACAAGGCACATTATGCCCATTAGCCCACTGATCCCATTATCCCATTAGGCTGATTAGGCCACTTAGGCACATTAGACCCATTAGGCCCATTAGGCCCCTTAGGCTCATTGAGCCCATTTGGCCGATTAGGCAACTTAGGCCAATTAGGCCACTTAGGCCCTTTCAACCCACTAGCCACTTAGGCTAATTAGCCCCATTCGACCCATTAGGCCCATCAGGCCCATTATGCCCATTTGGCCCACATGCCCATTAAGCCCATTGGGCCACTTAGGCCCATTTTTCCGACTAGGCACATTAGGTCGATTAGGCCACTAAAGCCCATCAGGCTCATTAGGCCTCTTAGGCCTCTTAGGCCCACTTGGCCCATTAAGACCATTAGGCCAATTAGGCGAATTACGCCACTTCGGCCTGATAGGCCACTTAGGGCCATTAGGACCATTAGGCCACTAAGGCCAATTTGGCCCATTAGGCACATTTGGCCACTTAGGCCCATTAGGCCCACTAGGTCCATTAAGCCCATTAGGTCGATTAAGCAACTTTGGCCCATTAGGCCACCAAGTCCCATTAGGCCACTTAGGCCAATTAGTCTCATTCGGCCCCTTAGTCCCATTAGGCCCATTTGGCCCCTAGACTCGTTATGCCCCTTAAGTCCATTAGGCCACCTAGGCCCATTAGGCCGCTTAGGCCCATTAGGCCCCATCGGCCAGTTAGGCCCATTTGGCCCATTTGGTACCTATGCCTGTTAATCCCATTAAGCCCATTTAGCCCATTAGGGAAATTCGGCCACTTAGGCCCCTTGGGCCCATTGGGCCCAGGAGGCCCGTTAGGCCACTTCGACCCACCAAGGCCATCAGGCCCATTGAACCACTTCGGCCTATTAGGCCCATTATTCGACTTATGCCCATCAGGCCCATTAGGCTCATTCATTCTATTAGTCCAATTAGTCCACTTAGGCCACTTATGCCCATTTGGCCCATTGGGCCGCTTAGTCCCATTGTCCCATTAGGCCACTTAGGCCCATTAGGCCAATTAGGCCCAATAGTCCCATTCAGCCCATTAGGCCCATTAGTACACTTAGGCCCATTAGGTCGCTAAGGCCCATTGGCCAATTTGGACACTTAGGCCCATTCGACTTATTAGGCCCATTTGTCAAATTAGGCCCATTTGGCCCATAAGTCCACTTAGTCCCATTAGACCCATTAGGCCCATTGGACCCATTAGGCCCCTTAGGCGCATTAGGCCAATTCGTCCACTTACCCTCATTCGGCCAATCAGGCCCATTATGCCACTTAAGTCCATTCTTCCACTTAGGCCCATTAACCACATTGTGCCAAATTGGCTCATTAGGCCCATTCATCCACTTAGACCCATTAGTCTCAATCGTCTACTTAGGCCCATAAGGCCCATTAGGCCCATTCAGTCGATTAGGGTGATTCAGCCACTTAGGCAACTTAGACCCATTAGGCTGATTAGGCCCATTCATCCAATTAGGCCACTTAGACCCATTCGGTCGATTAGGCCGATTATGCCACTTAGATCACTTAGACTCATTAGGATCATTAGGCCCATTAGGCCACTTAGGTCCATTAGGCACATTAGGCCCATTTTATCGATTAGGCCGACTAGGCCACTTAGGCCCATTTGGTTGATTATCCCGATTAGGCCACTTAGGCCCATTAGGCACTTTAGGCCCATTAGGACACTTAGACCCATTTGGCCCATTCGGTCGATTAGGTAGATTAATCCACTTAGGCCCATTAGGCCACTTAGTCTCATTATGCCCATTAGGCTCATTCTGTCGATTAGGCTGATTAGACCACTTGGGTCAATTATGCCCACTAGGCCACCTCGGCTCGTTAGGCCCATTAGGTCACTTAGGTCCATTAGGCCCATTCGGCTGATTAGGCCGATTAGACCACTTAGGCCACTTAGGCCACTTAGGCCCATTATGCTCATTATGACCAGTAAGTCCATTAGTCCCATTCAGACACTTAGGCCACTTAGGCATTAGGCCCATTAGGCCCATTAGGCCACTTAGGAAAATTAGGCCCATTAGTCCCATTCGACCGATTAGGCCGATTATGAAACTTAGGCCACTTAGCCCCATTTGTACCATTATTCACATTAGGCCACTTAGTCCCAAAGGCTAATTAGGCCCATTAGGCCCATTTAGTCGATTAGGGGGATTATGCCACTTAGGCCCATTAGGCCACTTAGACCCATTTGGCCCATTAGGCCACTGAGTCCCATTAGGATCATTAGGCCAATTAGTCCTATTCGACCCATTAGGCCACTTAGGCCACTTAGTCCCATTACGCCCATTATGCCACTTAGGCTCATTAAGTCCACTAGGCCCATTAGGCCACCTAGGCCCATTCGGCCACTTAGGCCCATTAAACCCATTAGTCCCATTAATCCCATTAGGCCCATTTGGTGACTTAGGACGATTAGTCCATGTAGGCCCATTAGTCCACTTAGGCTCATTAAACCCATTAGTCCCATTAGGCATGTTAGTCCCCTTATCCCGTGTAGGCCCATTAGGCCCATTTGATCGATTAGCCCGATTAGGCCACTTAGGCCCATTAGGACACGTAGGACCATTAATCCCATTAGGAAACCTAGGCCCATTAAACCAATTAGTCCCATTAGGCTCGTTAAGCCACTTAGGCCTATTAGGCCCATTCGGTCGATTATCCCGATTAGGTCACTTAGGCCAATTATGACCATTTGGACTATTAGTCCCATTCGTCTCGTTAGGCCTATTAGGCCCATTAGGCCCACTAGTCACACTAGGTCCACTAGGCCCATTAGGGAACGTAGGCTCATTCGACCATTAGGCCACTTAAGACCATGATGCCCATTAGGTCCATCAGGGGCATTCTTCCCATAAGGCCAATCAGGCCCATTAGGACACTTAGGCCCATTAGGCCCATTGGGACCATGATTCCACTTAGGAACATGAGGCCCATTCACTCCATCAGGCCACTTGGGCCCATTAGGCTTGTTAATTCCATTAGGCCCACTCAGCCCCTTAGGCCACTTAGACCAATTAGGACACTAAGACCCATTGGCCCATTGGACCCACTAGGCCCATTCTTTCCATTAGGCCCATTGGGCCCATTAGTCCCCTTATTCCCATGAGGCCCATTAGGCCCAGTCAGCCCATTAGGCCACTTTGACCCATTAGGCTCATTTATCCACTTAGGCTCATTAGCCCCATTAGGTCACTTAGGCCCATTAGGCCCATTAGGACATTTCGACCCATTAGGCCCATTCAGCCACTTAGGCCCATTAGGCCACCTTGGCTCATTAGGCCGATTAGGCTGGTTAGGCCACTTAGGCGCATTAGGATTATTAGGTTACTTAAGCCCATTAGGCCCATTAGGCCACTTAGTCTCGTTACGACCATTAGGCAACTTAGGCCCATTTGGCCTATTTGGCTACTCGACACATTCATCCCATTAGGCTCATCAGGACACTTAGGCCAATGTAGCTACTTAGGCCCATTATGCCAACTAGGCCCACTATGTCCATTCATCCCATTAGGCCCATTAGGCCCATTAGGACTATGTGGACACTAAGGCCCATTAGGCCACTAAGGCCCTTTATACCCATGAGGCCACTGAGGCCCATTAGGACCGTCATTCCACTTAGGACCATTCGGCCCAATGGACCATTCAGCCACTTAGGCCCATTAGGGCCATTAAGCCACTTAGGCCCCTTAGGCCCATTAGGTCCATTGGGCCCATTGGACCACTTAGGGCTATTAGGATACTTAGGCTGATTGGGATACATAGGCCCATCAAACCCATTCGGCAACTTAGGCCCAATGGGACCATTAATCCCATCAGGCCGATTAGGCCACTTAGGCACATTAGGCCCATTAGACCCATTAGGCCCCTTAGGCCCATTAATCCCACTAGGCCGATTTGGCAACTTATGAGCATTAGGCCAATTAGGCCCATTAGGCCACTTAGGCTAATTAGGCCCATCGGCACATTAGGCCTATTCGACCCATTATGCCCATTTAGCCTCTAAGTCCATTAAGCCCATTACACCCATTAGGCCACTTTGGCCCATTAGGCTGATCAAGCACATTAGGGCGATTAGGCCACTAGGGCTCATTAGGCCCATTAGGCCTCTTAGGCCGCCTTTGACCATTAATCTCATTAGCCCCATTAATCCCACTAGGTCGATTTGGCAACTTATGAGCATTAGGCCAATTAGGCCCATTAGGCCACTTAGGCTAATTAGGCCCATCGGCACATTAGGCCTATTCGACCCATTATGCCCATTTAGCCTCTAAGTCCATTAAGCCCATTACACCCATTAGGCCACTTTGGCCCATTAGGCTGATCAAGCACATTAGGGCGATTAGGCCACTAGGGCTCATTAGGCCCATTAGGCCTCTTAGGCCGCCTTTGACCATTAATCCCATTAGGCCAATTAGGACACTTAGGCCCAATAAGCCACTTAGACCCATTAGTCCCATTAGGCCCATTAGGCCGATTAGACCCATTAGGCCCATTAGACCCATTAAGCCCATTGGGGAAATTAGGAAACTTTGACCCATTATGCCCATTAGGCCACTTAAGCAAATTAGGCCTATTTATCACATTAGGCCCATTAGGCCAATTAGGCCCATTCAGACATTAAGCCCATTAGGCCGATTAGGAAACATTCGCCCATTAGGCCACCAAGGCCTATTAGGCCACTAAGGCCAATTGGGCCCATTTGGCCCCTTGGCCCATTAGGCACATTTGTCCTCTAGACCCGTTAAGCCCATTAATCCCATTATGCCACTTAGGCCCATTAGGCCGCTTAGGCCCATTAGACCGCTTAGGCCCATTAGGCCTCATAGGCTAGTTAGGCCCATTTGGCCCCTTGTGCCAATTGGGCCCATGAGACCACTTAGGACCACGAGGCCCATTAGGCCACTTAGGACCACGTGGCCCATTAGGCCCCTGAGGCCATTTCATCCCATCATGCCCATTCTGCCACTTCAGCCTATTATGCCCATTATTCCACTTAGGCTCATCAGGCCCATTCGTTTGATTAGGCCGTTTAGGCCACTTAGGCCACTTAGTCCCATTAGGCCCATTAGGCCCATTATGACACTTAGACCCACTATCCCATTAGGACACTTAGGCCTATTATACCAATTAGGCCCTTTAGTCCCCTTAGACCCATTCGGCTCATTCAGCTCATTCGGCCCATTCAGCCCATAAGGCCACATAGGTCCATTTGGACCATTCGTCCCATTTGGCCCATTAGGTGACTTAGGCCCATTGGACCATTAGTCCACTAAGGCCCATTAGACCCATTAGGCCCATTAGACCCATTAGGCCCATTAGGCCCATTAGTCTCATTAGTCCAATTAGGCCCATTAGGCCAATTCTTCCTATTAGGCCCATAAGGCCACTTAGGCCCATTGGAACCATTAGGTCCATTAGGCCCATTAGGCGCATTAGGCTCATTCGGCCCCTTAGGCAAACTAAGCCCATTAGGCCACTTACGCCCATTAGGCCCATTAGGCCAATGAGGTGCATTAGGCCCATTCGACCGCTTAGACCCACGAGGCCTATTAGCCCACTTAGTCCCATTAGCCTCATTCGTCCACTTAAGCTCATTTGGCTCATTAGGCCCATTATGCCACTTAATCCCATTCTTAAACTTAAGCCCATAAACCACATTAGGCCAAATTGGCCAATTAGGCACATTTAGCCACTTAGGCCAGTTAGTCCCAATCGGCCACTTAGACCCATAAGGCCCATTCGGTCGATCAGATAGATTCATCTACTTAGGCCTCTTAGATCCATTCGACCCATTAGGCTCATTCGGCCCATTAGGCCATTTAGGCCCATTAGGACCATTCGATCGATTACGCCGATTAGGCCACTTAAGGCACTTAGGCCCATTAGGCCCATTAGACCATTTAGGCCCATTAAGCTCATTAGACCCATTCGGTTGATTAGCCTAATTAGGCCACATTGTCCCATTAGGCCCTTTAGGCCCATTATGCCACTTAGGCCCATTTGGCCCATTCGGCCGATTAGAAAGATTAGTCCACTTAGGCCACTTGGGCCCATTATGACCATTAATCACTTAGGCCCATTAGGCATATACGATCGATTATGTCGATTAGGCCACTTGGGCCCACTAGGACCATTAGGCCACTTCAGCCCATTAGGTACATTCAGCCACTTAGGCCCATTAGGCCACATAGGCCCATTTCACTGATTAGGCTGATTAGACCACTTAGGCCACTTAGTCCCATTATGACAACTAGGCCCATTAGGACACTTAGGCCACTTAGGCATTAGTCCCATTAGGCCCATTAGTTCAATTAGGCACATTAGGCCCATTAGTCACATTCGACCGATAAGGCCAATTAGGCCACTAAGGGCCATTAGGCCCATTAATCCCATTTGGTCACTTAGTCCCATTAGGCCCATTAAGCCCATTAAGCCCATTTAGTCAATTAGTGGGATTATTCCACTTAGGTCCATTAGGACCATTAGCCACTTACGACCATTAGCCCCATTAGCCCACTAAGGCCCATTCGACCCATTCAGCCAATTAGGGCAATTAGGTCCATTAGGCCACTTCGTCCACTTAGGCCCATTAGGCCCATTCAGTCGATTAGGGGGGTTAGGCCACTTAGTCTCATTAGGACCATTAGGCCACTTAGGCTCATTGGGCCCATTAGGCCACTTAGGCCCATTCGGCCCATTAAACCAATTAGTCTTATTAGGCCCATTAGGCCCATTTGGATACTTAGGCCCATTCGGCCACGTAGGCCTACTCGGCCACTTAGGCCCATTTGTCTACTTAGTCTCATTAGGCCATGTAGGACAATTTAGCCACTTAGGCCCATTAGGCCCATTAAACCCATTAGCCCCATTAGGCATGTTAGACCCATTAGGCCAAGTAGACCCATTGGGCCCATTCGGTCGATTCGCTCGATTAGGCCAGTTAGGCCCATTATGCCAATTAAGGAACGTAGTCCCATTAGGACCATTAGTAAACATAGACCTATTAGGCCCATTAAACCCATTAGTCCCACTAGGCCCATTAGGCTCGTTAAGCCACTTAGGCCACTTAGGCCCTTTAGGCCCGTTTGGTCGATTAGCCCGATTACGCCACTTAGGCCACTTAGTCCAATTATTTCCATTAATCCCATTAGGCCCATTAGGCCCATTAGGAACACTAGGACCATTAGGGCACGTAGGCCCATTCGGACCATTGTGCCACTTTGGACCATTGGGCCCATTAGGGGCATTCTGCCCATGAGGCCCATGAGGCCCATTAGGACACTTAGGCCCATTAATCCCATTGGGCCCATTGGAACACTTAGGCCCATGGGGCCCATAAGTCCCATTAGACCCATCAAGCCACTTGGGCCCATTAGGCATGTCAATCCTATCAGGCCCACTATGCCCTTTAGGCCACTTTGACCAATTAGGCCACTTAGATCCATTAGGACCATTGGCCCCACTAGTCTCATTCATCCAATTAGGCCCATTAGGCCCCTTAGGCCCATGAGGCCCACCAGGTCCATTAGGCCACTTAGGCCCATTCGACCCATCTGACCATTTAGGCCCACTTAGGCCACTTAGGCCCATGTGAACCATTATGCCCATTGGTCTCATGAGGCCCATTAGGCCCATTAGTCCCATGAAACCCAATAGGACCATCCGACCAATTAGGCCCATTCGTCCCATTAGGCCCATTAGGTCCTTTAGGCCCACTCAGCCCATTTGGCCACTTTGGCCCATTAGGCCACTTAGGTCCATGAGGCCCATTAGGCTCATCAGGCCCATTCGGCCCATTAGTACACCTAGGCCCATTATGCCCATTTGGAACATGAGGCCACTTAGGCCCATTCGGCCCATTAGAACCATGAGGCCCATTTGGACCATCAGGCCACTTAGTCCTGTTAGGCCCTTCAGGAACACTAGGACCATTCATAAACTTAGGCCCATTCAGCCCATTAGGCCACTTGGGTCCATTAAGACCACTAGGCCCATTAGGCCACTTAGGCCTAGGAGGCTAATTCGACCCATTAGGCTCATGAGGCCCATTAGGCCCATCAGCCCCATGAGACCACTTAGTCCCATGAGGCTCATTAGGCCCATTATGCCCATTGGGCCCATGAAGTCACTTACGCCCATTTTTCCCATGAAGCCCATTCAGCCCTTGGGGCCCTTGAGGCCCATTAGTCCCATTGGGCCCATTAGGCAACTTAGTCCTATTAGGACCATTCTGCCACTTAGGCCTATTAGGCTCATTTCGCCACTTAGGCCCATTAGGCCACTTAGGCCCATTGGACCAATTAATCCACTTAGGCCCATTAAGACCATTAGGCTCATTAGGCCCATTAGGCCACTTAGGCCCATTAAGATCATTAGTTCAATTAGGTCTAATATGCCAATCGGGCCTATCGGGATCATTCGACCACTAAGGCTCATTAGGCTCATTAGGCCACTTAGGCCCATTAGGCCCATCAGGCCACTTAGGCCCATTAGGACCATGAGGCTCGTGAGGCCCATGAGTCCCATCAGGCCCATTAGGCCACTTAGGCCCATTAGGCCCATTAGGCCCATTAGGCCAATTGGGAAAATGAGGCCCATTATGCCAATTGGGCCTATCAGGCCCATTAGGCCCATTCGGCCACTAAGGTCCATTAATCCCATTACGCCCATCAGGCCAATTAGGACACCAAGGCCCTTTGGGCCTACTTGGCACATTAGGCCACTTAGGCCCATGAGGTCCATTAGGACACTTAGACCACTTAGGCCCATTAGGCCCATGAGGCACATTAGACCCATTAAGCCCATTAGTCCAATTATGACCATTAGGATAATTAGGCCCATTAGGCCCATTCAACCACTTATACCAATTAGGCCCATTGGGCCTATCATGCCCATTAGGTCAATTAGGCCCATTCGGCCACTATGGCCCATCTGGCCACTTAAGCCCATTAGGCCCATTGGGCCACTAATTCCCATTATGTACATTAGTCCGATCATGCCCATTGGGCCCATGGGGCCCATTAGGCCACGAAGGCTCATTAGGCCGATCAGGCCCATTTGGCCACTCAGGCCCATTAGGCTCATTATTCCCATTAGGCTCATTAGGATACTTATTTCCCTTTGTCCAATTAGGCCCATTAGGCCCATGAGGCCACTGAGGCCCATTAGTCTCATCAATCCCATTAGCCCACAAAGGCCCATTAGGCCACTTAGGCCCATTCGGCCCATTAGGCCACTTAGGCCCATTCAACTCATTAGGCCACTTAGGCCCATTCGGCCCATTAGGCCCATGAGGCCACTAAGGCCCATTAGGGCCATCATACCCATTAGTCCACTTAGGCCGATTAGGCACATTAGGCCTATTATGCCACTTAGGCCCATTCATCTCATTAGGCCATTTAAGCCCATTAGGCCCATCAGGCCCATCAAACCCATGAGGCCACTTAGGCCCATTCAACCCATTATGACCATCAAGCCCATCAGGCTCATTAGGACACTTAGGCCCATTCGGCTCATTTGGCCACTTATGCCCATTAATCTCATTAGGCCCATGAGGCCCATCAGGCCCATTAAGTTCATTTGGTCTATTAGGCAACTTAGGCCACTTAGGCCCATTAGGCCACTTAGTCTCATTCAACACATTCGACCCATTATGCCACTTAGGCCCATTAGGCACATTATGCCACTTAGTCCACCAAGGCCCCTTAGGCCACTTAGACCCATTAGACCCATTAGGTCGCTAAGGCCCATTAGACCAATTAGGCCCATTAAGCCCATTAGTCCACTTAGGCCACTTAGGCCCATTAGGCCCACTAGTCCACTAAGGCCCATTAGTCTCATAAGGCCCATTAGGCCACTTAGGCCCATTAGGTCCATTAGGCCACTTAGGCCCATTGGGTGACTTAGGCCCATTTGTCCCATTAAGCCACTTTGGCCACTTTGGCCCATTATTCTCATTAGGCCCATTAGGTCCATTATGCACCTTAAGCCCATTATGCCCATTAGTTCACTTCGGAAACTTAGGCCCATTAGGCCAATTAGGCTAGTGAGGCCCATTCAGCCACTTAGGCCCATTAGGCTCATTGCGCCACTTAGGACCATTGGGCCCATTAGTCCACTTAGACCCATTAGACTCATTAGTCCCCTTAGGCCACTAAGGCCCATTAGGCTCATTTGGCCACTTATGACCATTAGACCCATTATGCCACTTAGGCCACTCAGGCCTATTAGGCCCATTTGCCCACTAAGGCCAATTAGTCCAATTAGGCCACTTAGGCTACTTAGGCACATTAAGCCACTTATACCCATTAGGCCCATTAGGCCACTTATTCCACTTAGGTACATTATGCCCATTATTCTCATTAGGCCACTTACGCCCATTAGGCCACTAAGTCCATTAGGACAATTAGGCTACTTAGGCCCATTAGGCCACTTAGACCCATTAGGCCACTTCGACCACCTAGGCCCATTAGGGCACTAAGTCCCATTAGACCACTTAGGCTCATTCGTCCCATTAGTCCACTTATTCCACTTAGGCCCATGAGACCACTTAGGCCACTTAGGCCCCTTAGGCCTATTAAGCCACTTTGGCCCATTATGCCCATTATGCCACTTAGGCCCATTATCCCCATTAGGCCCATGAGGCCACTTAGGCCCATTAGGTCCATTACACCACTTAGGCCCATTAGGCCCATTAGGCTATCTAGGTCACTTAGGCCACTTAGGCCCATTTGGCCACTTGGGCCCATTAGCCCACTTAGGCCCATTAGGCCCATTAGGACCATTTTTTCACTTAGGCTTATTAGGACCATTAGGCCCATTAATCCATTTAGGTCCACTAGGCCCATTAGTCCACTTATGCTCATTAGGCACTTAGGCCCATTAGGCCCATTCGGCCTATTAAGCCTGTGGGACCCATTGGGTCACTTAGACCCATTCAGCCCATTGTGCTACTTAAGCTCATTCGCCCCATTACGCCACTTAGGCCCGTTCATCCCATTAGACCCATTAGGCCACTTAGGTGAGTTAGGACCATTAGGCCACTTTGGCCAGTTAGTCCCATTGGGTTCATTGGGCCAATTATGCCACTTAGGCCCATTCAGCCCATTAGACCACATTGGCCAGTTAGACCCATTAGGCCAATTTTTTTAGTTAGACCCATTAGGATCGTTAGGCTCATTCAACCCGTTGGGCCAATTAGTTGCATTGGGCCTATTAGGCCAGTTAGTCCCAATAGGCTCCTTAGGCCCATTGGTCCAGTTAGGCCACTTTGGTGAGTTCGACCCATTAGGCCCATTATGCCGAGACAAATTCCAGTTAGGCCACTTAGGCCCATTGGGCTCATTAGGATAGTTAGGTCGGTTAGTCTAGTTGGTCCCATTTAGCCCATTGGGCCCATTAGGCCACTTAGGCCCATTAGGACACTTAGGACCATTCGGCCTATTAGGCCACTTAGACCAGTTAGGCCCAATTGGACCATGGGGTCCATTAGGCCCCTTAGGCTAGTAAGGCCCATTAGGTCCATTAGGCCCATTGGGCCCATTATGCCCATTAGGCCAGTTAGGCCCATTAGGCCCTTTGGGCCCATTAGGCCACTTGAAAGTGCCCAATGAATGATTGTATCACTGAGAGGGGGAGGGGTGAATCAGTGCTACTTTTTTCTCTTATGTTTCTTTTCAAATGAAACAACATTCGCCTCCTGTTAAAGATTATATTCCCTACTGAAAACAATTCAAACACACATCCACAGGAACACAAGTATTTACAAGATTCACTATTCAATAAGAATAACTACATCCTTGGTATGGAATTGAAGTGTTTCAATTCCACACAATCTACTAGAAAACAATCATTGGATTACAACAAGTAGGATATACCCTTTCACTTGTGTAGCACTATGTAAACAATCCAGTAGTACATGTGCACCCTCTTAGCATAAATTGGGTAATGAAATGATTGTGTAATAACTCATGTTACATGTTCTTCTTTTCAATTACACAAATGTATTCAATTGAAAACACTTCTTCAATTTCTCACACAGAAGATGGTAAGAACTTTCTAGACATTGTTAAGAAAAAAAACCAAGTCTGATTTTCCCAGTCTGATTCCTCTGAGTATGATTCTCCTTGACGCAATTCTTCCCAATAAGATTTTCCCAATACGATTCTGCTCAGTATGATATTCCTTAGTATAAAAATTATAACTCAGATATAATGATATAGAGATGAATCGACACTACTTCAATTCTCCATATTCCTTAGTCTGGAAGACTGGGTATGGAAATCACGATCTGATTAATCCGAGCTGATATGACGATCAGACGAATACGATTGTCAAGATGAATATAGTAATTAGCCGAGTATGATAAACACTGAGTAATATGATCATCTGAATACAATGTTATGATCTTGTCTCTTCTCTTTCACTTCAATCCGTCAAAAATTCTTCAACAAAAGTGAATACATAAACCTTTTCTTTTCTCTAAAACTAGGAGCTTCTCTCTCAGGAAAATTACATCAGTCCACCTCAAGTACAACATACTTTTCTTCTTCTATAGGTGACCCTCAATATTCTTTGGTGGGAATCCCAAAAAAATTCCCGCTTAATCAAATTCACCCTAATCTCAATTTCCCCTAAAATCTGGGGTGTATTTTTACTTCATAAAATCTTCTCAAAAGCTTCTCAATTCTTCTAAAACTTTCACTTCTCCTTATGAATGATAAATATGATAATTATTTTGAATGTTGATCTCCCCCTCAATTACACATACAACAAACTTTTCTTTCAAAACACTTTTACTTCTTCACTTATTCTCTTGACCCACTTGAAAATATAAAACAATTCCACTTTGATACAATGACTCTTGACCCAATTGAAACCTAAAAAGTAATTCAACCCTTTTTGAATGGTTTACCACATTGTTGATCTCATTATTTCCTTCTCTTTTCAATCATCAACCTCAAGCAACTCCTTCTTTGAATATGATTGTCCAGAGTATGATCTTTGTGAGAATGGTTGGCCTGAATACGATCATATTAGGTAAGATATTTTTCTTCCTGATCTTGAGTATGATCATCCTGGGTATGAAGGTTTTCTTATGCATATGATGGATAATCGGATGCTAAAGTACCAGAAAATGATCATTCTGGGTATGATCATTCTGATTACGATCCTCAATGCCTTCTTTCTTTCCTTCTCATCCTGAATCTGATTACACAGTGTACAATTCCTTTTCGATTGGAATCATCTATTTCTTCTCTTCCACATAGATACGATAAATCTGGATATGATTTGGAATACCTCATTTTCCATTTCTTCACATATCATACCCAATACAAGTCTGATCAGTGCCTTTTCTTTCAATCAACTTAGCCTTGTTATGATAGACAGAGTGAGTCCGATTCTTTTGAAAACAATGGACAATACGATTTCCACAAAATACAAAGTTAGGTGATTTTATTTCTTCAAAATTTTTCCTTGACAATAAAAGACAACACATGAAAACAAACACCTTCCTTAGGTATTTTCTTCGTTAGTGAATTTTGAACATCCGAAAAGACCCTTTTAGGTTACCATCATTGCATTGTGAGAATATCAAAATAAAATCACTATAGAGGCAATCCACACATGATCCTATGATCTATGAGAAACACCACTTGATCTTGAGGTTCTAGTGCAGTGAATCCAATGTCTTATGTTTTTCGTTATTGATCACTCGTTCTTTGGTCTTGAAGAAATATTTCTTGCACTTCTCATTCTTGATAGAGAGATAGGAGGAGTTGAGAGAGAATTCTTTGTGTGCAAGAATTTTCTATTCTCGGTTTTTGGATGATCTACACAATAGACACAACCACCTATTTATAGAGTTGAGATTTAAGTTAAAATATTATTTAACTGCATACTGGCCATTAAATAACATTAATTGCCTTCAATAAATCTCATACCGCATAATAATAATTATATAATTATTATTTTGTGGAACATGCCAACTTGTACAATAAAAAAAATTATATAATGGTATTGTTAATTAATATTTTTAAATGGACTTAGTCTTGGTCCGTTCACACTCCACTATCATTTATTGAACAAATGAATAAATATTTTATTCATAAATAAATATTTTATTTACAATATAGAAAATAAATATTTATTTAAATATTAAATAAATAAAATAAATATTTTATTCACATGTCGTAGAATAAATATTTATTTACTTTATGTGATAAATATAAATTGAATAAAGTTATTCCTCATACTTGAGAATAATATTTATGCCATTAATTAAACTAAAATAGAATTTAATTGAGATAAATGGAAACACTTAGTGTGTGACCCTCTAGGATTCCTTCTCATTGACATTAGACAGACTTTCCTAAAGTCCAAGATTACTATCTAGCAACGTGTAAAGGTACCCAAGAGAAAGAACTTGACGTCGCAACATCGAAAACCACATACGAATGCTCACTGTGTAATATAATCTCTCTGTCACAATATCTCATCAAGAAGGTTGTACATCCATTTCACTGGCCTATATTTTTAATATGTCTTCCTTTGACTATCTGAAATAAACACACTGTTAAACCATGGCCATGGAACTTAATACGATGGTTTTATTCCAATAAAATGGTTGAGATATCAGCTTCTATAAATATGGAAGGGACAAATCCTTCCTTAAATTATTCATTAATGACTTGACACTAGTGAGGCACCCAACGTATCCAACTTCGCCATGAGCTCTTATCGTCATGGTTTACGACATATATATAAGTATGCAAGTTGTGACATGCTTTAATAAAAATCTTGAAGTCTAAGGACCATCACACACACTCAAAGATAGGAATATTCAATGACACAAAACATGCAGAATTCCTACTGATGAGTCTGTTCTCATAATCTTCAGTCTTGGAGATTACCAAGTGCAAAATTCATGAGAAGAAGCCTTATCTGCTTACGAGTACTCGTATCTAAAATTATATGTACTGTGTGTCCCTTCATAGTACATTATCCAAATGGCCTAATTGGCCTAAATTAGCCTAAATGACCAAAATTTACCTAATTGGCCTAATTGGTCTAAATAGTCTAAATTGGCCTAAATGGCCTAATTAGCTTAAATTGAATAAATTAAATAATTGTCTTAATTAGCCTAATTGGCCTAAATTTTCCAAAATTTCCTAAATGTCCTAAATAGTCTAATTGGCCCAAACGACCTAAATTTAACAAATCAAATTAAATTTAATAATTGGAATAATTGGCCTAAATGGCCTAAATTGGCTTAAATGGACTAATTGGACGTATTGGCTTAAATGGTCTAAATTAGCCTAAATAGCCTAAATGACCTAAATTATCCTAAATAGCCTAAATGACCTAAATTGGCCTAAATAAAATAGATTTTATAATTATCCTAATTTTTATAAATGGCCTAAATGGACTAATTGGCCTAAATGGCCTAAATGACCTAAATGACCAAATTGATTAATTGGCCTAAATGGCCTAAATTGGTCTAAATGGTCTAATTCGCATAATTGGCCTAAATGGATTAATTTTTATAAATGTACTAATTGTAATAATTGTTCTAAATGGCCAAAATGGACTAATTATACTAATTGGGATAATTGGGCTAATTTTCCTAAATTAGCCTAAATGGCCTAAATTGGCCTAATTGGTCTAAATGACCTAAATTGGTCTAAATGGTCTAAATAGCCTAATTGGCCTAAATAACCTAAATGGCCTAATTGATATAATTGGCCTAAATGGAGTAATTGGACTAAATGGACTAATTGGACTAAATGGACTAAATGAACTAATTGGTCTAATTTTCCTAAGTGGCCTAAATTGACCTAAATGGCCTAAATTAGCCTAAATGGCACAAATTGGCCTAATTTTCAAAATTAGTGTAAATGAGCTAAATTGGCCTAAATAGAATAATTGGATTAAATTTCCTAAATGTAAAAAATTGGTCTAATTGGCCTAATTGGTCTAAATGGCCTAAATTGGCCTAAATGGCATAATTGGCCTAAATTGCATAAATTATCTAATTGGCCTATTAGGCCAAATCGGCCTAAATGGCCTAATTTGGTCTAAATGGCCTAAATGGAAAAATTTATCCTAAATGGACTAAGTGGATTAAATTTCCTAAATTGCATAATTGTCTTAATTGGCCCAAATGGTCAAAATTGGCCTAATCAGCTTAAATGGCCTAATCGATCTAATTGACCTAATTGGTCTAAATTTTCTAAATTGGACTAAATTGTATAATTGGATGAATTGGACTAAATGGTATAAATTTTCCTAAATAGTCTAAATGACCTAAATTGGCCTAAATGGGCTAATTAGCCTAAATGACCAAAATGGGCCTAAATTGCCTAAATGAACTAAATTTTTTAATTGGCCTAATTGGACTAATGTGACTAATTGGAATAATTGGATTAATTGGACTAAATTGGCCTAAATGGACTAAATATTCTAATTGGAATAACTGGCTTGAATTAGTCTCATTGGCCTAAATGGCCTAAATTGGCCTAAACGGCCTAATTGGCCTAAATGTCCTAAATGGCCTAATTGGCCAAAATGACCTAATGGGACTAAGGATCGAATGGACCTAAGTGTCCTAAGTGTCCTAATGGTTCTATTGGGATTAAGTGAAAAAATGGGCTTAATGGGACAAATGGGTCTAATGGGATTAAGTGGCCTAATGGGCCAAATGGGCCTAAGTGACCAAATCAGCCAATTCGGACTAAGTGGCCTAATGGGTCTAATGGGTCCACAGGGCCAAATTGGTCAAATGGTCCTGAGTGGACTAAGTGCCCTAATGGTCCAAATGGGCCTATTGGGACTAAGTGTCCTAATGGGTCGATTAAGCCCCATTCGACCTAATATGCCAAATGGGCTTAATGGATCGAGTGGAACAGTTGGCCTAAGTGGCCTAATGGGCCTAATGGGATTAATGCGGCTATTGGGACTAAGTGGCCTAATGGGTCCACTATGACCAATTCAACCTAATAGGGCCTAATGGGCCTAAGTGGTCTAATGGGCCCATTATGGTCAATTCAGCCTAATGGGCCTAATGGCTAAATTTCCCTAATGGACCTAATGGTCCTAATGGGCACAATGGGCCTAATGGGTCTAAAGGGACTAATGGGACAAAGTGGACGAATAGGCCTAAGTGGCCTAATGCACCTAATGGGCCTAATGGGCCCAATGGGCCTAATGGGACCAATGGGCCTAATGAGTCCAATGGGCCTAATGGGTCCAATGGGCCTAAGTGTCCTAAGTTTCCAAATGGGTCGAAGTGGCTTATTAGGCTTAATGGGCTTAAGCGTCCTAATGGGTATAATGGGCCGAAGTGGCCAAATTGGCCTAATGGGCATAAGTGGCCTAACAATCATAATGGGAAATGGGACTAATGGGCATAATGGGTCTAATAGGTCTAAGTGGCCTAATAGTCCCACATTACCTAAGTTTCCTAATGGGTTTAATGGGTCCAATGGGTCAAAGTGGCTCAATGGCCCTAAGTGTACTAAGTTACCTAATGGTCCTAATAGTCCTAATGGGTCTAATAGGCCTAAGTAGTCTAATCAGTCTAATGGGTCTAATGGGACTAATGGGCCAAATGGGTTGAATGGGCCTAAGTGGCCTAACAGGTTAAATGGGTTGACTGGGACTAAGTGTCCTGATGGGCCTAAGCGGCTAAGTTACCTAATGGGCCTGATAGTTCTAATGGGCATATGTGGCCTAATGGACCTAAGTGGCCTAAGTTGCCTAATGGGCCCAATGGGCTGAATGGGCTGAATGGGCCCAATATGCCTAATGGATCCAGTGGGACTAAGTAGACCAATGGGCTAAAGTGGCCTAATGGGCCTCAAGTTCCTATTTGGCCTAATGGTCCAAAGTGTCCTAATGGGCCGATGTGGCCTAATGGGCATCATGGGCCTAATGGGCCTAAGTGGCCAAATGGGCCTAATGAGATAATGGGCCCAATAGGCCTAAGTGGCCTAATGAGTTATGTGGCCTAATGGGACTAGGTTCCCTAATGGTCCTAAGTGGGAAATGGGCTAAATGGGCCAAATGTGCCTAAATTCAATGATTTTTGAAACTTGGTTGACAACAAAATCCAAAGGGGGGGATTGTTGGGACCAAGATGATTAGGAAGGTGTTTGTTTTCATGTGTTGTATTTTGTTTTCAAGGAAATATTTTGAAGAAAGAAAATCACCTCACTTTGTATTTGGTGGAAATCGTACTGGCCATTATTTTCAAAAGAATCATACTCACTCTCTCCATTATAATGAGGCAAAGATTTTTAAAATAAAATTCACTAATCATACTTTTCTTGGGTCTGGTATGTGAAAAGATCATAATGAGGAATTGATTGTTATCTGGAAAGGGAGAATTGGTTGACTGGAGAATGCATCTTGCTGGAAGTAAATGGTCATCAGATTCACATTGGATCTGGTATGAAAGAACTATTTGTTTTATAAATATCATAATCTACTAACTATGATAAAATTAAATTTGACGATGCTTTGCTGATTCATATTTCATAAATCATAAGTTGATCGTAGAACTTATCATGCAAGCTTGATGGAAGAAAGGGGAAAAGAGGTATTCCAAATCGTATCCAAATTTATTGTATCTCGGTGGAAGATAAGAAAGAGATGATGCTAATCGAGAATGAATCGTACCCAGTGCACTCAAAAAGTGCAATCGTACCCACTTAGGCCCATTAGGCCCATTAGGCCACTAAGGCCCATTTTCCCACTTCGGACCATTAGGCCCATTATGCCTATTCAGCCCATTAGGCACATTCATTCACTTTTTCCCATTAGGCCACTTAGGCCCATTTGGTTCATTCGGCTCGTTAAGCCAATTAGGCCCATTAGTCCACTTCGGCCCATTTGGCCTATTTGGCCACTTTGTCCCATTAGGCAAATTATGCCTACTCATCCACTTTGGCCCATTAGGACCATTATGACCATTAGTCCACTTAGGCCTATTAGGTCCATTAGGTCAATTATGCCAATTAGGCCCATATGTCCATTCGTCTACTTTGGCCCATTAGGTCACATAGGCCCAATAGGAACATTAGGCCCATTTGGCCACTGAGGCCCATTAGGTCTATGAGGAAACTTAGTCCCATTAGGCCCATTTGGCCACTTCATCCCATTATTCCCATTAATCACATTAGGACCATTCACCCACCGTGGCCCATTAGGCCATATAGGCCCATTAGGCCCATTAAACACATTAAGCCACTTATGCCCATTACACCCATTAGGCAACTTATGCCCATTAGGCCACTTAGGCACATTATTACACTTAGGTTCATTAGTCCCATTAGGCCCAGTAGGCCTAGTAGTCCCATTACGCCTAGTAGGCCCATTAGGCCCAGTAGGCCCATTAGGCCCAGTAGGCCCATTAGGTCTGGTAGGCCCGCTTAGGCCCATTCGTCCCATTGGTCCACTTAGGCACATTCAGCCCATTGGTCCACTTAGGCCCATTTGGACAATTCAGACACTTAGGCCCATTATGCCCATTAGGCCGATTTGGCCACTAAGGCCCATTATTCCCATTAGGCTCATTAGTCCCATTCGTCCACTTTGGCTCATTAGGCCACTTAGTCCCCTCAAACCTATTATGCAACTTAGGCCCATTGTGTCCATTAGGCCACTTCGACCCATTAGGGTACTTAGGCCCATTAGGCCACTTATGACAATTTGGAGCAATTGGCCCATTGGGCCCATTATGCAACTTTGGCCCGTTAGGCCCATTGGAACCATTAGGCCACTTTGGCCCATTAGTCTTATTCGACCCATTAGGACCATTCAGCCCATTAGGTCCATTCAGCCACTTAGGTCCATTAGACCACTTTGGCCCATTAGGCCTATTGGTCCACTTAGGCCCATTTTTTTTCACTTAAGCCCATTAGGCCCATTGGTTCACTTTGGCCCATTACGCCCATTATGCTCATTCGGCGCATTAGGTCCATTTTTCCACTTAAGACCATTTGGCCACTTAGGTCCATTAGGTCCATTAGGCCCTGTAAGTCCATTAAGCCACTTCGTCCCACTAGTCCCATTAGACCCATCTGACCCATTGGGATAATTAGTCCCATTATGCCCATTGGAACCTTTAGTCCCATTCATCCCACTAGGCCCTTTAGACCCATCAGAGTCTACTGACTATGATAAAATTAAATGTGACTATGCTTTGCTGATTCGTATTTCATAAATCATAAGTTGATTGAAAACTTATCATGTAAGCTTGATGGAAGAAAGGGGAAAAGTGGTATTCCAAATCTTTTCCAGATTTATTGTATCTAGGTGTAAGAGAAGAAAGAGATGATGCTAATTGAAAAGGAATTGTACCTAGTGCAATTGAAAAGTGAAATCATACCCACTTAGTCCCATTAGGCCCATTAGGCCACTTAGGCCCATTTGGCCCATTTTTCCACTTCAGCCCATTAGGGCCATTATGCCTATTCGGCCCATTAGGCACATCCATCCACTTTGTCCCATTAGACCACTTAGGCCCATTAGGTCCATTAAGACACTTAGGCCCAATAGGCCCATTAGGCCCATTTGACCACTTTGTCCCATTAGGCCCATTATACCCACTCAGCCACTTTGGCTCATTAGGACTATTATGCCCATTGGGCCACATAGTTCCATTAGGTCCATTATGCCCACTAGGCCCATTATGCCCATTAGGCCCATATGTTCATTCGTCCACTTTGGCCCATTAGACAACTTAGGCCGAATAGGCGCATTAGGCCCATTAGACTGTTGAGGTCCATTAGGCCCATGAAGACACTTAGGCCGAATAGGCGCATTAGGCCCATTAGACTGTTGAGGTCCATTAGGCCCATGAAGACACTTAGGCCCATTACGCCCATTTGGAAACTTCGACCCATTATACCCATTAATCCCATTCGTACCATTCATCCACTTTGGCCCATTAGGCCCACTAAACCCATTAGTCCACTTAGACCAATTAGACCTATTAGGAAACTTATTCCTATTAGGCCACTTAGGCACATTATGCCACTTAGGCCCATTAGTCACATTAGGCCAAGTAGGCCCAATAGCCTCATTATGCCTAGTAGGACCAATAGTCCTAGTAGGCACATTAGGCCCACTTAGGTCCATTTGGCCTATTAGGACCATTAGGCCCATTCAGATACTTAGGCCCATTATTCCCATTAGGATGATCTAGCCACTGAGGCTCATTATTCCCATTAGTCCAATTGGGCCCATTCATCCACTTTGGCCCATTTGGCCACTTAGGCCCCTCATGCCCACTAAGAAACTTAGTCCCATTGTATCCATTAGGCCACTTCGACCCATTAGGGAACTTAGGTCCATTAGGCCACTTGGGCCCATTTGGACCATTTGGCCCATTCGGACCAGTGGGCCTATTAGGAAACTTTGGCATGTCAGGCCCATTAGGCCCATTAGGTCACTTTGGACCGTCAGGCCACTTAGGCCCATTAGTCTCATTCCACCCATTAGACCCATCAACCCACTTGGCCCATTAGGCCCATTTGGCCACTTAGGCAAATTCGACCACTTAGGCCCATTAGGCCCATTAGTCCACTTAGGCCCATTAGGCCTATTAGCCCACTTAAACCCATTAGGCTCATTGGTTCACTTAGGCTCATTACGCCCATTACACCCATTAGGCGCATTAGGTCCATTTGTCCACTTAATACCATTAGGCCACTTAGGCCCATTAGGTCCATTGTGCCTAATAGGTCAATTAGGCCCAGTAAGTCCATTAAGCTACTTCGTCCCACTAGGCCCATTAGACCCATCCCACCCATTCGGAGAATTAGGCCCATTAGGCCCATTGGACCCTTTAGTCCCATTTGACCCATTCAGACCATTATACCCATTGGACCCTTTAGGCCCATTCGGCCCAATAGGCCACTTCGGCCAAGTTAGCCCATTAGGCCCATTAGGCCACTTCGGCCAATTAGGCCTATTCGGCTAATTCACCCCACTAGACCACTTCAGCCCATTGGGTCCATTCGACCCATTAGGACCATTAAAACCATTAGGCCACTTAGGTCCATTAGGCCACTTAGTCACATTAGGACTATTAGGCCACTTAGGACCATTAGGATCATTAGGTCCATTCGACCCATTAAGACCTTTCGAGCCATTAGGCCCGTTCGGAAACTTCGACACATTGAGCCCATTGGGAAACTTAAGCTCATTCGTTTCATTAGGCCCATTAGGCCACTTAGTCCCATTCGACCCATTTCGACCATTAGGCAACTCAGGCCAATTAGGACCATTAGGCCCATTCGGCCAATTAGGTCCATTCAGCCACTTAGGCCCATTAGGACCATTTGTCCCATTAGGATACTTAGGCCCATTCAGCCCATTAGTCCACTTAGGCCCTTTCAGTCCCTTAGGCCCATTCAAACCATTGGGCCCATTCGCCCACTTAGGCTCATTAGACCCATTAAAACACTTAGTCCCTTTGGTTCCATTACGCCACTTAGGCCCATTTGGTTATGATTATGCCACTAAGGCCCATTAGGACACTTTGGCCAATTAGGTCCTTTAAGCCCATTAGGCCACTTAGGCCCATTAGGCCCATTAAGCTGATTATGCCACTTAGGCCCATTATGTTGCTTTGGCCCATTAAGTTCTTTAGAACAATTAGACCACTTAGGTCCATTAGGCACATTAGACTAATTTGTACCATTCATCCCATTAGGCCACTTAGTCCCATTAGGCTCATTAGTCCACTTATGCCAATTATGCCCATTGGACCCATTAGACCACTTAGGCCCATTAGGCTAAAATTTTACCACTTATGCCTATTAGGCCCCTTTGGACTATTAGGCTCTTTAGGCTCATTAGTCCACTTAGGCCCATTTGGCCTTGTAGTCCCATTAGGACACATATGCCCATTCATCTTGTTAGGCCCATTAGCCTTTTAGGCCCATTAGTCCCTTTGGGCCACTTAGGCCCATTACCATTAGGCCACTTAGGCCCATTAGGCCACTTAGGCCCATTAGGCCACTTAGGCACATTAGGACCATTCATCCCATGACACAACTTAGGCCCATTGTGATAATTAGCCCACTTAGGCCCATTAGGCCCTTGAGGTCCATTAGGCCGCTTAGGCCACTTAAGCCCATTATACCCATTAGGCCTATTAGGCCCATTAATCTCATTAGGCCACTTAGACCTATTTGGCCACGTCAGCCTATTGGGCCCATTAGGCCTGTTAGTCCACTTAGGCCCATAAACCACTTCGGACCAGTGGGCCCATTAGGCCATTTAGGCCCATTGGGACCACTAGGCACATTTTTTCCATTAGGCACACTAGGACACTTAGGACCATTAGGTCAATTTGGCCACTTAGGCCCATTAGGCCTACTCAGCACATTAGGACCATTTGATCTATTCATCCCATTATGCCCATTATGCCACTTAGGCCCATTAGACCCATTAGGCCAATTTTGCCACTTAGGCCCGTTATGTCCATTAGGACCACTAGGAATATTTGGCCCATTCGATCACATAGTCCCATTACGACCATTAGGTCCATTTGGCGGATTAGGTCACTTAGGCCCAATAGGCCCCTTAGGCCCATTAGGCCACTTAAATCCATTTAGCGCATTAGGACCCTTAGGCCCATTATGCCCATTAGGACAATTAATCCCATTTGACCACTTAATCCCATTACACCCATTAGGCCTATTAGGTTTATTAGGTCACTTAGGCCCATTAGGCCACTAATTCCCATTAGTCCCACTAGTCCTATTGGGCCCATTGTACAACTTAGGCTCATTAGGACCATTAGGCTACTAAGGCCCATTAGGTTGATTAGTCCCATTAGGCCACTTAGACCCCCCTAAGCCCTTTAGGTTCATTAGGCCCATGAGGTCATTGAGGCCCATTAGGCCCATTAGGCCACTTAGGCCCTATAGGTCCACGAGGCCACTTAGGCCCATTAGGCCCATCATGCCACTTAGCCCCATTAGAACCATTAGGCCACTTATGCCCTTTAAACTCGTTATGCCACTTAGGTCCATTAGTCCACTTAGGCCCATTAGGCCGATTAGGACACTTTGGCCCACTATTCCCATTATGCCACTTACGACACTTCGTCCCATTATGCCCATTAGCCCATTTAGGCTCATTAATTTCATCAGGCCGATTAGTCCACTTAGGCCCATTAGGCCCAATAGGCTGCTTAGGCCCATTATGCCACTATGGCCCATTAGGCCCATTAGGCCACTTTGAACCATTAGGCCACTTCGACCCGCTAAGCCCATTATGTCAATTATGCCACTTAGACCCATTAGGCCCATTAATCCCCTTAGGACACTTAGACCCATTAGGCCCATTAGGCCAATTAGTCACATTCGGTGCATTAGGCCACTTAGTCCCATTACGCCCATTAGGCCACTTAGGCCCATTAGGCCACTTAGGACCACTCGGCCCATTAGGCCACTTCAGCCCATTAGATCCATTATGCCCATTCGGCCCATCAGGACCATTAGACCCATTACGCCTGTGAGGCCACTTAGGCCCATTAGGCTACTTCGGCCCATTAGGCCACTTAAGCCACTTACGCCCATTAATCCCATTAGGACACTTAGGCCCATTAGACCACTTGATATGATACCGTATGGAGGTGTGGTGCTCGTTGGCGAAAGTGTGGAAACGCAAGTGATGAAAGTGGGAGAAATGCAAATAAAATGAAGTGCGGAAGAACTAAAAGGGGAAGGGGGGGGGGTGATCAATTAGGACCCCAAGGAGACTTGTCCCTTAAAACCCTAATTATAAAAAGCACCACAAAGGTTGATCACTCCTTTGATAAGCCTTACTTGCATTCATCCAAGAACACAAGAAACACAAGCATAATAATGCTAGAAAATACTCAAATTCGTGATTAACCTTCAAGGGGTACAAGGGGGTGGCTATTTATAGCCAAATGAGAGGGATACAAGTCAAAATACCTATCTCACAAAAGTCTAAAGGCTAAAAACGATTTTTGACTTTCTTTACACATGCCCATGGCTTTAGGGGACAAGATATCCACCAAGAAGACTTTTTAG
Source organism: Viscum album (assembly GCA_963277665.1). Lineage (NCBI taxonomy): Eukaryota > Viridiplantae > Streptophyta > Magnoliopsida > Santalales > Viscaceae > Viscum > Viscum album. The sequence continues at coordinate 1,052,902,670 of OY728121.1, read as the reverse complement.
CACCACCCCAAAGACTTTGAAGATTCCCACCATGACTTTGTAGACAAGGGCCCCACCACTTTTGAATTTGAAGATGCAAGTGGCTTTAAATTCGTGGGATCAAATGGGTGGGCCATTTAGGTTCACTTTTGGGCTTTAATAAGTGTAATTAACGGCCCATTTGATCCTCCCATGCATGCATGTTGGGCCTGCCCTTGTAATTTCAAAATGAGGCCATGTAAGGCCTCTTTCATCCACCTCATCCTTCCTCTTGTCATTGGGCCTCCAATACCATGCAATGGGTCTTGTGCATTTATGCTCCATCCACCATTCATGTCAGGATCACTCTCGACTCCTCGCTGCATATGCACACCTTGATTCTCATCATCCCCTCCCTCTTGAAAAGGATTCGTCCTCGAATCTGCATATTCAAAGGGAGAGAGATCGGTAACATTAAAGGTGGCACTCACATTTCCATACCTGCTGGGCAAGTCAATCTTGTAGGCATTATCGTTGATTCTTTCTAAAACTTGGAAAGGTCCATCTCCTCACAGTAGAAGTTTGGATTTTCTTTGCTCCGGAAACCTTTCCTTCCTCAAATGCACCCACACCCAATCTCCAGGTTCTAGTACAACCTTATGTCGACCCTTGTTTGCTTGTTTCGCATACTGTTCATTTCTTCTCTCAATGTTGGCTTTCACTTTGGCATGTAAATCCTGAACAAATTTTGCCTTCTCATCACCTGCAAGATCAACAACCTCATTAGTAGGCAACGATATAATATCTAACGGAGTCATCGGGTTAAAGCCATAGACAATCTCAAAAGGTGAGAAGTTAGTAGTGGAATGCACTACTCGGTTATATGCAAACTCTATGTGTGGCAAACATTTTTCCCAATTATTTAGATTTTTTTGAATTATTGCACGCAAGAGGGTAGAAAGAGTCTTATTCACCACTTCAGTTTGACCATCGGTTTGAGGATGTGCGACAGTTGAGAACAATAATTTAGTCCCCAATTTATTCCACAAAGTCCTCCAAAAGTGGCTAAGGAATTTCACATCCCTATCACTTACAATGGTTTTGGGCAGTCCATGTAATCTCACAATTTCTTTGAAAAACAAATCAGCTATATGAATAGCATCATTAGTTTTTGAACATGCAATGAAATGAGCCATTTTGCTAAATCGATCCACAACAACAAAAATGCTATCTTTCCCCGATTGGGATCGAGGCATTCCCAACACAAAATCCATAGAGATGTCGGTCCAAGGATGAGATGGAACAGGCAAGGGGGAATACAATCCATTAGGTTGAACCTTGGACTTTGCATGCTTACAAGTGATACACTTGGCACAAATTGCAATAACATCTTTTCTCATGCTTGGCCAATAAAAATGTTCATGCAAAGTAGCTAATGTTTTGTCAACACCAAAATGCCCCATCAAACCACCCCCATGAGTTTCTTTTACAAGCAATTCTCGAGTTGAACAATTTGGAATGCACAATTTATCCCTTTTGAAAAGAAATCCATCATTTTTGTAGTACTCTTTAAATCCATGTTTTTCACAAGATGCCCAAATTTGAGAAAAATCTCCATCAGTTTCATACATTCCCTTTAGTAACTCAAATCCAAGTAATCGAGAATGAAGAGAAGTGAGAAGTGCATACCTTCGGGAAAGAGCATCGGCAACCACATTTTCCTTACCTTTTTTGTGCTTGATCACATAGGGGAAAGTCTCAATGAATTCCAGCCAAGATGCATGTCGCCGATTCAACTTACCTTGGGACTTCAAATACTTAAGGCTTTCATGGTCAGAATGAATAATGAACTCTTTAGGCCATAAGTAATGTTGCCATGTTTCCAGGGTTCGTTTCAAAGCATAAAGTTCTTTATCGTAAGTTGAATAATTTAATGATGCCCCGTTCAATTTTTCACTAAAGTAAGCAATTGGACGTGACTCTTGAGTCAAAACAGCACCAATACCAACTCCCGATGCATCACACTCAATTTCAAAGACTTTTGTGAAATCTGGTAGGCTTAAAAGGGGAGCATTGACCAATTTTTCTTTGAGTGTGTTAAAAGCCTTTTCCTGTTTTTCACCCCATTTAAAGACCACATTTTTCTTAACAAGTTCATTAAGAGGTGCAGCGATGGATGAGAATTCCTTAACAAACCTCCTATAGAAGCTTGCCAATCCATGAAAACTCCTAACCTCGGTTGCATTCTTCGGTGTTGGCCACTCCTGAATTGCTTTGACCTTTTCTTCATCCACACGAATCCCTTTCGCCCCTACAACAAAGCCAAGAAACACAACAGAATCCATGCAAAAGGAACATTTTTGAAGATTGGCATAAAGTTGGTTTTCTTTAAGGGTCTCACACACCAAACGCAAGTGTTCAACATGGTTATCTAGAGATTTACTATACACCAAGATATCATCAAAATAGACAACCACGAATTTTCCAATGAAAGAACGAAGAACATGGTTCATTAAGCTCATGAATGTACTTGGTGCATTAGTTAAACCAAATGGCATAACTAACCACTCATACAAACCGAACTTAGTTTTAAAAGCAGTTTTCCACTCATCTCCTTCTTTCATTCGAATTTGGTGGTATCCACTTTTAAGGTCAATTTTTGAAAATAAAGAAGCCCCATGTAATTCATTAAGCATGTCATCAAGTCGAGGGATGGGGTAGCAGTACTTAACTGTTATTTTGTTGATGGCGCGACAATCTACACACATCCTCCATGTGCCATCTTTCTTGGGTACTAGGATCACCGGAACTGCACAGGGACTCATGCTTTCCCTCACCAATCCTTTCTTCATTAGTTCTTCAACTTGACACTGGATCTCTCTAGTCTCTTCTGGATTAGCTCTATATGCAGGCCGGTTGGGAATTGTGGCACCGGGTATGAAGTCGATCCTGTGCTCAATGCCTCTCAAAGGTGGTAGTCCATCGGGTGTTTCTTCAGGAAACAAATCACCAAATTCCTGTAGTAAAGACACAACACAAGAAGGCAACGAATGGTGAATTTTGTTAGTTGCAAGGTAAGCATCCTTACTAATGAGTAAGAACACCTTCCCGCTCAATAAAGCACCTTTCACCTCACTTTTTCCAGAAAATAAACTCACCTTTCGCTCAACACTCTTGTTTTCATCTCTTTGATTTCCCTCATTTCCTTTTATGTCACTCGTCTCTCCTTTTTCACTCTTATTTTTTCCACTCTTTTCATTTTTTTCTCCCTTTTCTTTTTTTCTCAACTCATCACTCTCTTTTTTATCACTCAAGTTTTTATTTTTCCCACTTTCTTTTTCACTCATTTCTTTTTTCTTTTTGTATTCTTTCTCTATCCTCACTTGATCTTCATATGCTTGTATGGGACTTAGAGGAGTCAAAACAATCTTCCTACCACTGAAATGAAAAGAGAAGCGGTTAGCATAGCCATCATAAATCACCCTCCTATCAAATTGCCACGGTCTCCCTAGTAACAAATGTCCAGCTTGCATCGGAGCAACATCACACAACACCTCATCATGATATTTTCCAATGGAAAAAGAAACTATGGCTTGTTTTGTGACCCTCACTTCCCCACTATCATTCAACCATTTCAATCTATAGGGTCTAGTATGCCTTAGAGTAGGCAAACTCAACTTTTCCACCAACAATGTACTCGCCACATTGGTACAACTTCCACTATCAATGATCATACTACATACCTTCTCCTTGATGTGGCATCTCATATGAAAAATATGTTCTCGTTGCTCCTCATCATGATCATCTTTGGGTTGAATGTTTAAAGCTCTTCTTGCCACCAATGCATCTCCATGTACGGGTTCTTCAACTTCTACATCGGAACCCTCCTCCAAAGATGGAATCTCATCATCGCTAGAGTGCTCACTAAGGATGTCTCCATTATCCAAAATAATCATGGCCCTTTTGTTTGGGCATTGAGATGCAATATGACCATGTCCTTGACACTTAAAACACTTTATATCACGAGATTTAGAAGGGAAATTTGTGTCCATTTTTCCTTTTGAATCAGTGGGGAAGAACTTATTTTTGGCCTCTTCTCTTTGTTTTGGAACAAATTTAGAATCCCTTGGTTTCGTTTCATTCCACTTAGAAATTGATTTTGGATCTTTCCGGTTATCCTTCCAAAAATTATGGGAACTTACTTGAATCCTCCGAGAATGTATTTGTTTTTCGACCTTCACTGCCTTATGTAGCAACTCCTCCATGTCAATGTAGGTCTGTAGTTCCACCACATCTCTAATTGCCGGATTCAAGCCATTGATGAACCTTGCCATGGTAGCTTCGCGATCCTCCTCCAAATTGGCTCGAATCATTGATATCTCCATTTCCTTGTAGTATTCCTCCACACACATGGAACCTTGCACAAGTTTTTGTAACTTCAAATGTAAGTCTCGATAGTAATGACTAGAAATGTACCTTTTGCACATTACTATCTTCATTTCTTCCCAAGTTCGAATTGGCCTTTCTCCATTTCGTCGTCGACTTACTTGTAATTGGTCCCACCAAATACTTGCATAGTCATTGAACTCAAGGGCTGCCAATTTTACCTTCTTCTCCTCCGAGTAGTTGTGAAGTCCAAACACATGGTCAACCTTTCGCTCCCACTCCAAATAAAGTTCTGGGTCACTCTTCCCTTGAAAGGGTGGAAGTGTCACTTTGATGCTTCCCAAGTCATTGTCTCTCCAAGCAGCACGTTGCCCTCACCTAGGAATTGATTCTTCGAAATCGGAGTACTCATCATCACCTTCCTCAACTTCTTGCCTTCGCGGAGCCCTTGAAGTTGAAGAACCTTGCAAATCATCCAACCTAGCATTCAATCTTGTAAATTGGTCAGCAACAGCTTTCATGAATAATTTGATGTCGATCTTACTTCTTTCTCCCTCGCTTGCCATTTTTTTTTAAAACCTCACACACTATTTCTCTCTATTTTTTTTCCTCTCAAAAGGTTCCTCACACTTTCTAGCACTACAACTTGGTTCCTACAAGTGTTCTTAAATAGAATCAAGAAGACAACAATTAAGAAGCAATCAATTCATGACAAACTTTAAAAATCAGAAATTTTAAAAGGGTTTGAATCAATGGAGTCCAAGAAATATGAGAGGTAAAGTGAGATGGGATAAAGGGAAATGGTTGAAGGTTTGATATGGATGAAGAAAAGAAGATGGTGGATAAGAAAAATAAATGCAATCAAATTTGTGACTTAAGGAGCAAACGCAACATTTCAAATGAGCAGTTTTTTTTTTGTATTTTTTTTTTTTGATTTTTTTTTTTGATTTTTTTTTTGTATTTTTTTTGCTGCTCAAAAATCAAGAAATTGGAAACAAGGACTGCGTTTTTTTTGTGCTCAAAGTACAATAGATGAAAATGTCACAATACTCTAATCTGATTGCAATGATATAAAAGGGTGAGAAAAATATGAGCTTCAAACTCGATTGGAAATCCGTTCTTGGAGGATTGCTGGATCTGTAGCACGAATTGATTCGGCTATATCTCCAAATATACTTGTTGGATTTTTCTGTTTCCAAATCGAGATGAAAGATGAAGTTCTGAACTATCAAAATGACATGCTATACGTCCAGAAACGCAAAGAAAAAAGGGGACGAAATGGCAGAAGAAAGTTCCGTCCAGAACTGGCTGATGGATGAAAATAGAAGAAGCGGATGAAAAAAGTTGGGAGAAATAGAACAATGAAAGAACCTGGTTTCCGTTGCCGAGCTCTGATACCAAATGATATGATACCGTATGGAGGTGTGGTGCTCGTTGGCGAAAGTGTGGAAACGCAAGTGATGAAAGTGGGAGAAATGCAAATAAAATGAAGTGCGGAAGAACTAAAAGGGGAAGGGGGGGTGATCAATTAGGACCCCAAGGAGACTTTCCCCTTAAAACCCTAATTATAAAAAGCGCCACAAAGGTTGATCACTCCTTTGATAAGCCTTACTTGCATTCATCCAAGAACACAAGAAACACAAGCATAATAATGCTAGAAAATACTCAAATTCGTGATTAACCTTCAAGGGGTACAAGGGGGTGGCTATTTATAGCCAAATGAGAGGGATACAAGTCAAAATACCTATCTCACAAAAGTCTAAAGGCTAAAAACGATTTTTGACTTTCTTTACACATGCCCATGGCTTTAGGGGACAAGATATCCACCAAGAAGACTTTTTAGCACCACCCCAAAGACTTTGAAGATTCCCACCATGACTTTGTAGACAAGGGCCCCACCACTTTTGAATTTGAAGATGCAAGTGGCTTTAAATTCGTGGGATCAAATGGGTGGGCCATTTAGGTTCACTTTTGGGCTTTAATAAGTGTAATTAACGGCCCATTTGATCCTCCCATGCATGCATGTTGGGCCTGCCCTTGTAATTTCAAAATGAGGCCATGTAAGGCCTCTTTCATCCTCCTCATCCTTCCTCTTGTCATTGGGCCTCCAATACCATGCAATGGGTCTTGTGCATTTATTCCATCCACCATTCATGTCAGGATCACTCTCGACTCCTCGCTGCATATGCACACCTTGATTCTCATCACCACTTAGGCCCATTAGTCCCATTAGGCCACTTTTTCCCATTAGGCAACTTAGGCCCATTAGTCCACTTAGGCCCATTAGGCTGATTAAGCCACTTTGGCCCATTTATCCCATTAGGCCCATTAGGCCCCTTAGACCCATTAGGACCATTAGAACAATTAGTCCACTTTGTCCCATTAGTCCCACTGGGAAACTTAGGCCCATTAGTCCACTTAGGCCCATTAGGCCGATTAGGCCACTTTGGCCCATTTGGCCCATTAAGTGGATTTGGACCATTAGGCCCATTAGGCCCCTTAGAGCCATTAGGACCATTAGTCTACTTTGTCCCATTAGTCTCATTCATCCCATTAGGACCCTTAGGCCCATTCGGGCCATTAGGACCATTAGGCCACTTGGGCCCATTAGGGCACTTCGGCTCATTAAACACGTTAGACCCATTCAGCACGTTAGGCCCATTCGGGCCCTTAGCTCCATTCAGGGCATTAGGCCCATTTGGGCCACTTAGGATCATTCGGCCACTTCGCCCCATTATGCCACTTAGGCCCATTAGACCAATTAGGCCCATTAGGCAACTTAGTCCCATACACCCATTCATCCCATTCATCCCATTTGGACCATTAGGCCACTTTAGGCAAATTAGACCCACTAGGATACTTTGGCCCATTCGGCACGTTAGGCTCATTCGACACTAGGCCCATTCGAGCCCTTAGCCCCATTCGGGCCATTAGGCCCATTTGGGCCACTTAGGCTCATCTAGCCACTTATGCCCATTATTCCACTTAGGCTCATTAGACCAATTAGGCCCATTAGGTCACTTACTCCAATTAGGCACATTCATCTCATTCGTCCCATTAGGCCCATTAGGCCACTTAGACAAATTAATCCCATTGGGGCACTAAGGCCCAATAGGTCCATCTAGGAACTTGGGCCCATTAGGCCACTTAGGCCACTTAGGCCCATTCAGTCAATTAGGTTGATTAGACCACTTATTCCAGTTAGGCCCATTAATCCCATGAGGCCACTTAGGTTCACTAGGCCCATTAGTCCACTTAGGCCCATTAGTCCCATTAGGGAACTCAGGCCCATTCTACCCATTCATCACATTAGGGCCATTGGGCCAATTGGGCCACTTAGACCCATTTGGATCATTCGGCCCCTTGGTCCCATTAAAAAAATATTAGGCCACTTCGGTCCATTTTGGAAAATTATGCCCATTAGGACACTTACACCCATTAGTCCCATTAGACCCATTGGGTCACTAAAGCCCATTCCACTACTTAGGCCCATTAGCCCCATTTGGCCACGTAGGCCCACTCAGCCACTTAGGCCCATTAGCTCCATTAAGCCACTTAAGCCCATTCGGACACTTAGTTCCATTAGGCCACTTTGGCCAATTAGTCCCTTTAGGTCGATTGGGACACTCAAGCCCATTGGGCCCATTGGGCCACCTAGGCTCATTACACCCATTTGGCCACTTTAGCCCATTACGCCCATTAGGCCCATTAGGCCATTTAGGCCCATCAAACCCATTAGGCCCATTAGGACATTAGGCCCATTCGACCACTTAGTCCCATTAGTCCCATTAAGAAAAGCAGGACCATATATCCCATTAGGCCCATTAGGCCCATTGGACCACATAGGCCACTTAGGCCCATTAGGCCCACTGGACTACATAGGCCACTTAAGGCCATTTGGACCATTAAGACTATTCAGCCTATTTAGCCCATGAGGCCACTAAGGCCCATTAGTCCACTAATTTCCTTAAGGCCCATGAGTCCATTTCAGCCCATTAGCCCCATCACACCACTTAGGCCCATTAGTCCCATTAGGACACTAACGCCCATTAGGCCCATTGGGCTAATTAGGGCCATTCTGCCCATTCGGCCACTTAGGCCAATTAGACCCATTAGGCCACTTAGGCCCATTATATCCATTGGACCACTTAGGCCTATCAGGCCACCTAGGCCCATTAGGCCGATGAATCCCCTTAGGCCCATTAGGCCCATAAGGCCACTTAGGCCCACTAGGCCCATTAAGCTCATTATGCCGATTAGGAAACTTTGGTCTGATTAGTCCACTTAGGCCCATTAAGCACATTAGGCCCATTAAGACCATTAGGCACCTTATGACCATTGATCCCATTAGACCGATTAGGCAACTTAGGCTCATTAGGCGCATTAGGCCACTTAGGCTAATTAGGCCCATTAATCCCATTAGGCCCATTAGGCCCCTAGGCCTGTTAAGCCCAATAAGCTCATTAGGACACGAATCCCAAAAAATTTCCCGCTTAATCAAATTCACCCTAATCTCAATTTCCCCTAAAATATGGGGTGTATTTCGACTTCATAAAATCTTCTCAAAAGCTTCTCGGTTCTTCTAAAACTTTCACTTCTCCTTCTGAATGCTAAATATTATAATTCTTTTGAATTTTTAGCTCCCCCTCAATTTCATATCCAACAAACTTTTATTTCAAACCACTTTTACTTCTTCACTTATTCTCTTGACCCACTTGAAAATATAAAACAATTCCACTCTGATACAATGACTCTTGACCCAATTGAAACCTACAAAGTAATTCAACCCTTTTTAAATGGTTTACCACATTTTTGATCTCATTATTTCCTTCTCTTTTCAATCATCAACCTCAAGAAATTCCTTCTTTGAGTATTGTCCATAGTTTGATCTTTCTGAGAATGGTTGGCCTGAATATGATCATATTGGGTACGATATTTTTCTTCCTGGTCTTGAGTATGATCATCTTGGGTATGATGGTTTTCTTATGCATACGATGGATAATCGGATGCTAAAGTACCAAACAATGATCATTCTGGGTACGATCATTCTGATTACGATCCTCAATGCCTTCTTTCTTTCCTTCTCAGCCTGAATCTGATTACACTGGGTACAATTCCTTTTCGATTGGTATCATATATTTCTTCTCTTCCACCTAGATATGATAAATCTGGATATGATTTGGAATACCTCGTTTTCCCATTCTTCAGATATCATACCCAATACAAGTCTGATCGGTGCCTTTTCTTTCAATCAACTTTTCCTCGTTATGATAGACAGAGTGAGTCTAATTCTTTTGAAAACAATGGACAATATGATTTCCAAAAAATATAAAGTGAGTTGATTTTCTTTCTTCAAAATCTTTCCTTGACAACAAAAGACAACACACGAAAACAAACACCTTCCTTAGGGATTTTCTTCGTTAGTGAATTTTGATCATCCGAAAAGACCCTTTTAGGTTACCATCATTGCACGCTGAGGATCCTAGGATAAAATCACTATAGAGGCGATCCACACGTGCTCCTATGATCTATGAGAAACACCACTCGATCTCGAGGTGCTAGTGCAGTGAGTCCAATGTCTTATGTTTTTCGTTATTGACCACTCGTTCTTCAGTCTTGAAGAAATATTTCTTGCACTTCTCATTCAAGAGAGAGAGATAGGAGGAGTTGAGAGAGAATTCGTTGTGTTCAAGAATTTTCTATTCTCAATTTGTGGATTCTCTACAAAATAGACACAACCACCTATTTATAGAGTTGAGATTTAACTTAAAATATTATTTAATTGCATACCGGCCATTAAATAACATTAATTACCTTCAATAAATCTCATACCGCATAATAATAATTATATAATTATTATTTTGTGGCGCACGCCAACTTGTACAATAACAAAAATTATATAATGGTATTTTTAATTAATATTTTTAAATGGACTCGGTCTTGATCCGTTCACACTCTATCATTTATTGAACAACTGAATAAATATTTAATTCATAAATAAATATTTTATTTACAATATAGAAAATAAATATTTATTTAAATTTTAAATAAATAAAATAAATATTTTATTCACATGTCGACGAATAAATATTTATTTACTTTATGTGATAAATATAAATTGAATAAAGTTATTCCTCATACTTGAGAATAATATTTATTCCATTAATTAAACTCAAATAGAATTTAATCGAGATAAATGGAAACACTTAGCGTGTGACCCTCTAAGATTCCTTCTCAATGACATTAGGAAGACTTTCCTAAAGTCCAAGATTACTATCTAGCAACTTGTAAAGGTACCAAAGAGAAAGAACTTGACGTCGAAACATTGAAAACCACATACGAATGCTCACTGTGTAATTTAATCTCTTTGTCACAATATCTCATCAAGAAGGTTGTACATCCATTTCACTAACCTATATTTTTAATATATCTTCCTTTGACTATCTGAAATAAACACACTATTACACCATGGCCATGGAACTTAATGCGATGGTTTTATTCCAATCAAAGGGTTTAGATATCAGCTTCTATAAATATGGAAGGGACAAATCCTTCCTCAACTTATTCATTAATGAGATGTCACTCGTGAGGCACCCAACGTATCCAACTTCACCATGATCTCTCATTATCATGGTTTACATCATACATATAAGTATGCAAGTTGTGACATGCTTTAATAATAATCTTAAAGTCTAAGGACCATCACACACACTCAAAGATAGGAATATTCGATGACACAAAAGATGCAGAATTCCTACTGACGAGTCTGTTCTCATAATCTCTAGTCTTGGGGAGATTACTAAGTGTGAAATTCATGAGAAGAAGCCTCATCTGCTTATGAGTACTCCTACCTGAAAGTATATGTACTATGTGTCCCTTAATAGTACATTATCCAAATGGCCTAAATTACCGAATTGGCCTAAATTAGCCTAAATGACCAAAATTCTCCTAATTGGTCTAATTGGTCTAAATAGTCTAAATTGGCCTAAATGGCCTAACTGGATTAATTGCATAAATTAAATAATTTTCTTAATTAGCCTAATTGGCCTAAATTTTCCTAAATGACCTAAATGGTCTAATTGGCCTAAATAACCTAAATTAACCTAATTGTCCTCATTGACCTAAATTTTCTAAATTATCTAATTGGTAGAATTGTCCTAAATGTCCTAATTAGCCTAAATGGGCAAAATTTCACAAATCAACGTAAATTTACTAATTGGCCTAATTGGACTAAATGGACTAAATTGGCATAAATGGTAATTGAACGTATTGGCTTAAATGGTCGAAATTAGCCTAAATAGCCTAAATGACCTAAATTAAGAGGACTAAGAAGAGAAAGTGGGAATGTCCGTACACTAAGAAACCTCTCAAAATCATTAATTGTTGTACTTTGTGGACTTTTTCCTTTTCATTAGTCTATAATGGCCACTTACTAACCCTTATCAAGGTCAGGTATCAAGTATCATCTAGTCTTATGGACACCTACCTAACCAAATGTTTCTTTTTTATTAAAAATTGACATTTTATTAATGTATTCATTCATATTAATGTTTAATTTATTTCATTATTGTTTTAATAACATAATATTTATTTTATTATATAGGTGGAATTTTTTCCTGAGTTCGGATGCTTTGTTTGGAAACTAATACCATGGACGACAATTTTGGAGAGGGGATCACAGATGCAAAAAGATTGAACATTAATGTTTTTAACTCTTTGTTGGATAATTGTAATTGTAATCATGTAAAACATTGTTTAAAGTGTATATAGTAGTGTTTTTTTATATTCATGATTTCAAGTAAATGTATATATCATTTTTTGCGAAACTCTTGTGCGCGCTGTTTTGTTCTTCTATGCTTTGTTTGTGTGTAGGTGTTGTTTTGTGTAGTTATTTTGTGTGCAGGTGTTGTTTTCTACTGTGTGTGTAGGTGTTGACTTGGGTGTGAATGTGTTGTGCAGGTGCTGGGTTTTCTCAAGAAACATGGCCTCTATCAGTGCTCAAAATAGCATTGGTAAAGGAATCCTTTATTATTGCTCAAAATAGTGCTGATAAAGGTGGCCCTTTATCCATGCTAAAAAGGTTCTGATAAAGGGGGAACTTTATAAGTGCTTTTTTAGCAATGTTAAAGGGACCCCCCCTTTATATTTGCTGCAATTAACAGAGCTTTTCTAGTGCTATTTAAGGTAGTTTTTAGCTCTTTTAAATGCCCTATTTTTATTAGTGGTGCCTAAATTGGTATAATTAGACTAAATTGGACTAAATTGGCCTCAACTGGACTCACTAGGCATAATTGGCATAATTGGCATTAGTAGGCCTCAATTGGCCTTAGTATGCCAAATTGGACTCAATTAGACTCAATTGGTCTCAATTAGCCTCAATTAGCCTCAATTGACCTCAATAGGCCTCAATTGATCTCAGTTGACATAATTATTCTAATAGGACTCAATTGACCTCAACTGACCAAATTAACCACAATTGTCCTCAATTGGCCTAATTGACCTCAATTGGCCTCAATTGGCATAATTGGTCTTAATTGGATTAATTGGCCTCAATTGGCCTAATTGGTCTCAGTTAGCCTCAATTGGGATCAACTTTCCTTAATTTCAAAAATTTGAATAATTAACCTCAATGAGCTTCAATGGCCTCAATTGGTCTCAGTTGGCCTTAATCGGCCTAATTGGACTCAATTGGCCGAATTGAATGAATTGGACGCAATTGGCATCAATTGCCTAATTGGCCTCAATTGGCCTCATTTGGTCTAATTGGTCTCAATTGACCATAATTTTTCTAATTGGCCTCGATTGGCCTAATTGGCCTTAGCATCAATTGGCCGAATTGGACTAATTGGCCTCCAATGGCCTCAATAGACCTCAATTGGCATAATTGGCCACAATTGGCCTAATTAGCCCCAATTGGCCTTAATAGGCCTCTATTTAACTCAATTGGCTCAATTGGCCTCAATTTGCCACAATTTGCCTCATTTGGCCTCAATTGGCCTAATCTGTCTAATTGGACTCAATTGGACTCAGTTGGCCTCAATAAGATTCAATCGACCTCAATTGGCCTCAATTGGCCAAATTGGCTGAATTGGCCTCAATTGGCGTAATTAGCTTCAATTGGTCTAAATGGGCTCAATTGGCCTAAATTAACCACAATTGAGCTAATGGGATTCAATTGGCTTCAGTAGGCCGAATTGAGTTCATTTGAGGCCAATTAGGCCAATTAGGCCAATTCGTCCAATTGTGGCCAATTTAGGCCAATTTAGGCCAATTAGGCTAATTCGACGAATTGAGTACAACTGAGGCCAATTTGGAAAAGAGAGGCCAATTTGGCGAATTGGGGCCATTTGAGGCCAATTGAGGTCATTTGAGGCTAATAGATGCCATGTGAGTCCATTTGAAGCCAATTGAGTCCAATTTAGGCCAATTAGTCTAATTCGGCTAATTAAGGACAATTGGGGCCAATTAGGCCAATTGAGGCCAATTGATTCCTATTAAGACCACTAATTGAGTCCAATTGCGACCAATTAGACCAATTAGGCCACTTGAGGCTAATTGAGGCCAGTTGAGGCAATTGAGTCCAATTCGGAAAATTAAGGCCAATTAGAAAAATTGAGGTAAATTGAGGCCAACTGGGCCAATTGAGGCTAATCAGGATAATTGAATCCAAGTGAGGCCAATTTGGCCAATTAGGCGAATTGAGGCCAATTCAGACAAATTAAGGCCAATTTGACAAATTTGGGCCAATTGAGGACAATTTGGCCAGTTGAAGCCAATTTTGGAAACTGATGCAATTGAGGCCAATTTGGCCAATTGAGGCCAATTGAACCAATTAGGAAAATTAGGCTTATTGATTCCAATTGTGTCCAATTGAGGCCAATTGAGGCCAATTTAGGCCAATTGATGCCAATTTATTCCAATTGAAGCCAATTAGGCCAATTGAGGCCAATTGAGACCGATTGAGACCCATTAAGGCCCATTAAGGAAAATTGAGGTCAAATTAGAAAAATTGCAAACAATTGAGTCCAATTAGGCCAATTAGGACAATTGAGTCTGATTGAGGCTAATTAAGGCCAATTTAGACCAACTAGCCAATTGAGGCCAAGTGATGTCAATTGATGTCAGTTAGGCCAATTCAGACCCACTAAGGCCAATTGAGTCCAATTGAGGCCAATTAGGCCAATTGAGACCAATTAAGCCAGTGAGGTCAAGTGATGACAATTAGGCCAATTGAGGCCATGTGAGGCCAATTAGTACAAGTGATGCAAATTAATCCAATTGTGGCCAACTGAACCCAATTCGACCAATTGGGGTCCATTAGAAAAAATTTAGATAAATTAAGGCTAATTAGGCCAAATGAGGCCAATTGAGGCCAATTTAGCAAATTTGGTGAATTGAGGCTAATTGAGGCCAATTTGGAAAATTAAGGCCAACTAAGTCAATTTGGTGAATTGAGACCAATTAACCCCAATTAAGCTAATTAGGCATTAGTCCAATTGAGGTCAATTGAGGCCAATTGAGGCCAATTGAAGAAAATTAGGTCAATTGGATCCAATTAGGCCAGTTGAGGCCAACTGAGGCTAATTGAGGTAAATTGAGGCCAATTAGACCAATTTGGAGAATTGAGGCCAGTTGAGGAAATTTTGAAAATTGAGTCCAATTGAGTCCAATTTGGAAAATTGAGGACAATTGGGTCCAATTAGGCCAATTGAGGCCTATTGAGGCCAATTGAGTCAATGAGGTCATTTGATCCCAATTGAGGCAATTGTGGCCAATTAGACCAATTGAAGCCAATTAGGCCAATTGAGGGCAGCATAGGTGAATTACAGAAAATTAAGAACAATTGAGTCCAATTAGGCCAATTGAAGCCCATTGAGTCCAATTTGGCCAATTGAGGCCAATGGAGTGCAACATAAGCCAATTATGCCAATAAAGGAAAATTGAGACCAAGTGTGGACAATTGAAGCCAACTAAGGCCAATTGAGGCACTACTGAAAAAACAACCTATACCCACGGTTTTGGTGGGTATAGGTCCCCCCTATACCCACGGTTCTGGAAAACCGTGGGTATAGGGATAGTATGGGAACCTATACCCACGGTTTTCCAAAACCGTGGGTATAGGTCCCATATGCCCACTGTTTTGTCAAAACCATGGCATAGATTTTTTTTGAAGACCTATCCCCAGGGTTTTGCCAAAACCGTGGGTATAGGGGGTATTTTTTTCGAAGACCTATCCTCACAGTTTTGAAAAACCGTGGGTATAGGTTTCCCGCATTATAGTGGGGTGAAAAATTGGAAAAAAATTGCGCGGGATGAAATAAATTATACGTGGGAACAATGTCTTAAATAATATAATTATACAGATGCAAATATTTATGAATATAAATTCGGTAGCTCCGTTGGTTTAGTTCTCCTTTCAATTAAGGACAATTAGGCCAATTGAGACCAATTGAGGCCACTTGAGGCCAATTGAGACCAATTAGGCTAATTGGGGCCAATTTGGCTAATTGCGGCCAATTAGGAAAATTAGGGCCAATTATGCCAATTGAGGCCAATTGAGTACAATTGAGGCCAACTAGATCAATTGAGAGAAATCGAGGGAAATTAGGCTAATGTCCAATGATGCCAATTAAGGCCAATTAGGGAAATTGGGGGCTATTAGTTCAATTTACCAATTTGGAGAATTTGACCAATTTGGCCCATTAGATAGTTGAGGCTAATTGAGTCCAATTAAGACAATTGAGGCCCATTGAGGCCAATTAGTCCAATTAGGCCCATTGAGGCCCATTGAGGCCAATTCCAGCTAATTGAATAGAATTGCAACCAATTGCGGCCAATTAAGGCCAATTGGTCCAATTAGGCCAATTGAGGTCAATTGATGCCAACTAAGGCTAATTGAGGCCAATTAGGCCAATTGAGGAAAAATGTTTTCCAATTGAGGCCAATTAGGCCAATTAGACAAATTGAGTCCATTTCGACCAATTGAGGCCTATTGAGGCCAACATTGCCAATTAAGGAGAATTAGGCCAATTAAGACCAATTATTCCAATTGAGGCCAATTAAGGCTAATTGAGGCCCATTGAGGCTTATTACGCCAATTGAGTCCAATTAAGCCCAACTAAGCCCAATTGGGTCAATTAGACCAATTGAGGCCAATTGAGTCCAATTAAATTGAGGCCAATTGAGGCCAATTGAGACCAATTAAGGTTAATTGAGGTCAATTAATGTCAATTGATCCCATTTGAGGCCGTTTGAGGAAAATTAGGCCAATTGAGCCCAATTGAGCCTAATTGAGCGAATCAGTTCAATTAAACCAATTGAGTCCTATTGTGGAAAATTGAGGCCAATTTAGGCAAATTGAGTCCAATTGGGGCCATTTGAGGTTAATTAGGCCAACTGATTCCAATTGAGGCCCATTAGGAAAATGAAGCCAATTGAGGCCAACTGATGCCAATTAGTCCAACTAGTCCAATTGAGGCCAATTGAGCCAAATTACTGTAATTTATTCCAATTGGGCCAATTGAGGAAAATTGGGCCAATTGAGTCCAATTTGGCCAATTAAGGCCAATTGTGGCCAATTGAACCTAATTGAGCCCAATTGAGTCCAATTAGGAAAATTGAAACAAATTAGGCTAGTTGAGGCTAATTGAGGCCAATTGAGCCAATTGAGTCCAATTAAGGAACTTGAGGCCAATATAGAAAAATTTAGGCTAATTGAGGCTGATTAATACCAATTGTGACCAATTAGGCCAATTGAGTCCAATTGATGATAATTGAGGCCAATTTGGCTAATTGAGGCCAATTTGGCTAATCGAGGTCAATTGATGCCAATTAGTCCAATTATGTCAGTAGAGGCCAATTGAGTCCAATGAGGCCAATTAAGACCAATTGAGTTCTATTAAGAACAATTGAGGCCAAATGAGGCCAAATGAGGCCAATTAAGGCCAATTGAATCCCATTAAACCAATTGAGGTCAATTTAGCGAATTCTGTTCAATTGACGCCCATTGAGACCAACTGAGGCAAATTGAGGTCAATTAGGCTGATTGAGGATTATTGTACCCAATTGAGACCATTTTGGCCAGTTGAGTCCAGTTGAGGCCAATTGATTCTAATTGAGGACGATTAAGGCCAATTGACACCAATTAGACCAATTGAACCAATTGTGGCAAATTGAGACTAATTGAGGCCAATTAAGGCTAATTGAGGCCAATTAGGCCAATTGGGGCCAATTGTGGCCAATTGAGTCCCATTGAGGCCAGTTAGGGTTAATTATGCCAATTGAGGCCAATTGAGGTCAATTGAGCTAAATTATGGCCAATTAGGTCAGTTAGGCCAATAGAGGCAATTAAGGCTAATTGAGGCCAATTCAGACCAATTGAGATATATTGAGACTAATTAAGCCAATTGAGATCAATTGCATCTATGGAGGCCAATTGAGGGAAATTAGGTCAATTGAGGCCAATTGAGGCTAATTGAGGCCAACTGAGTCCAATTAGTCCAATTGGGGCCAATTATGGTCAATTGAGGACCATTAATGCCAATTGAGGTCAATTAGAACAATTATGCCGATTCAGGCCTATTGAGGCCAACCAGGCCAATTGAGGTCAATTAGGCTAATTGGCCACTTGATCTCAATTGAGGCTAGTTGAGGCCGATTAGGCCAATTGAGGCCAATTAGTCCAGTTAGCCCAATTGAGACCAATTGGGGCCAATTAAGGATATTTGAGGCCAATTTCTACCAATTTCGACTAATTGAGGTCTATGGGGGCAATTGACGCAAATTGAGTCCAATTGAGGCCAATTAGGCCCATTGAGACCAGTTGAGGCCAAGTGAGGTCAATTTGTCGAATTGAGTCCAATTTGACCAATTGAAGCCAATTGATGCCAATTAAGGCTTGTTAAGGCCAATTCCACCAATTGAGGACAATTGTGACCCATTGAGGCCAATTGAGCCCAATTGAGGTCAATTGAAACCAATTAGGCCAATTGAGGCCAATTGAGGCCAATTGAGGCCAATTAGGTCTATTGAGGTCTATTGAGGTCTATTGAGGTCTATTGAGGAAAATTGGGCCAATTAGTCCAATTAAGTCATTTGTGTCCAATTGGGGCCAATTATTGCAAATTGGGTCTAATTGAGGCCAATTAAGGACAATTCGGCCAATTGAGTCCAATTGAGACCAATTGGGGCCAATTTGGAAAATTTGGCTAATTTAGTCCAATTGAGGGCAATGAGGCCAATCGAAGACACTTTGGTCTAGTTGGGCCAATTAGGTCAATTAAAGCTCATTTAGGCCAATTGAGGCCAATTGAGGTCAATAAGACCAATTTGAGCCAATTTGGCCAATTGAGTGCAATTGAGGCCAATTGAGGCCTATTTGGCCAATTAGGAAAATCGAGACCAATTGAGGCCAATTAGGCCAATTGGGCCAATTGATACCAATTATGCCATTCAAGTCAATCTGAGACCAATTGAGGCCAATTCACCCAATTAGACCAATTGAGGTCAATCAGGCCATTTGAGGCCGATTAGGCCAATTCACCCAATTGAGGACAAATGAGACCAATTAAGAAAATTGAAGCCAATTAGTCCAATTAAGGCTAATTAGGCTCATTGAGGATAATTGAGTCAAATTAGGCCAATTAGGCGAGTTGAGGTCAATTTAGGCCAATTGGGTCAACCGAGGCCACTTGAGGCCAGTTTGGCCTATTTGGTCAATTGAGGCCAATTGAGGCTCATTGATGCCAATTGAGGACAATTGAGGCCAATTAGGCAGATAAGTCCAACTAGACCAATTGAGGCCAATTGGGACCAATTATGTCAATTGAGGTCCATAAGGCTATTTGAGGCTATTGGAGGAAAATTGAGGCCAATTACGGCCAATTAGACCAATTATTCCAATTGAGGCCAATTGAGTCCAATTGAGGCCAATTGAACCCGATTGAAGCCAAATGAGGCCAATTTGACCAATTCAGTCCCATTGAGGCAAATTGAGGCCAATTACGCTAATTGAGGCCAATTGGTCCAATTGAGGCCAATTTGTCCAAATGACGCATATTGAGGCCAATTTGACCAATTAGTCTAATTGAGGCCAATTGAGGCCAATTAAGCCAGTTGAGGCCAATTGAAGCCAATTAAGGCCAATTGAGTTCAATTGAGGCCAATTGTGTCCATGTGATGCCAATTGAGGCCAACTGATGTCAATTGAGGCCAATTAGGCCAATTGGGACAATTGAGGTCAATTAGGCCAATTGAGCCCAACAATTAGACTAATTAGGACAATGGAGGCTAATAGTGGCCTATTGAGGCCAGTTAGGCCAACTAGGCAAATTGAGGCCAATTGAGGCCAATTAGGTCAATTAAACCAATTGAGACCAATTTGGCCAATTAAGGCCAATTGAGGCCAATTGAGGTGAATTCGACAAATAAAGGCTCATTAGGCTGATAGAGACCATTTAAGCTCTATGAGTCCAATTGGGGCCAATTGGGGCTAATTAGACCACTTGGGGGTAATTTAGTCCAATTGAGGCCAATTAAGGCCAGTAAAGGCAATTAGCTCAATTGAGGCCATTTAAAGCCACATAAAGCCAATTGAGACTAATTGAGACCAATGAGGAAAATTAGCCCAATTGAGACAATTAGGCCAATTCAGACCAATTGAAGCCAATTGAGGCCAATAAGGCCAATTGAGGCCAATTAAAACCAATTGAGGCCAAATAGTTCAATTGAGGCCAATTATGGCCAATTAAGGAAAATTAGGCCAATTTAGGCCAATTGATGCAAATTAGTCCCTTTAGGCCAATTGAAGCCTATTGAGACCAATTAATTCCAATTGAAACCAATTGAGGCCAATTGTGGCCAATTGTGGCCAATTGTGGCCAATTGAATTCAATTGATGCCAATTGAAGCTAATTGAATCCAATTAGGTGAATTGAGGCCAATTAGGCCAAATGACACCTATTGGAGCCAATTCAGTCAATTAGAAAGTTGAGGCCAATTGAGGCCAATTTGGACAAAAGAGGCCAATTAAGGCGAATTGAGGCCAATTAGGTCAATCAATGCCAATTGAGGCTATTGGTGTCCAATTAGTCCAATTCATCCCAATTGAGGCCAATTGAGGCTAATTAGGTTAATTAACCCAATTGAGTCTAATTATGCCAATTAACCCAAGTGAGGCCAATTGAGGCCCAAGTGAGGTCAAATAGGGCAATTGAGTCCAATTAAGGCCAACTGAGGCCAATTAGGTCAATTGAGGCCAACTGTGGCAATTGAGGACGATGAAGCCCAATTGAGGTCAATTATGCCAAGTGAGACCAACTAGGCCAATTAGACCAATTCATGCCAATTAGTCCAATTGAGCCCAATTGAGGCCAATTGATGCAAATTGATGCAAATTGATGCCAATTATGCCAATTCAGGCCAATTGAGGACAATTGAGGCCAATTGGGTGAATTGGATTCAATTGAGTCCAATTGAGGAAAATTAAGGCCAATTGGGAAAATTAAGGCCAATTGAGGCCAATTGAGGCCAATTTGGTTAATTAGGTTAATTAGGGCCAATTGAGGCCAATTAGGCCAACTGAGGCCTATTGATGCCAATTGAGGGAAATTGAGGCCAATTGATGCCAATTAAGATCAATTGAGGCCAATTAGACCAATTAATACAATTAAGGCCAATTGAGGGCGATATAGTCAAATTAGGCCAATTTTGGACAATTGAGGCCAATTGAATCCAATTGAGGCCAACTAAGGCCAATTTTGGCCAATTGAATCCAATTAAGGCTAATTAGGCCAATTGAGACCCATTATGGACAATTGAGGTCAATTAGGTTCACTATGTCCAATAGAGGTCAGTTGATGCCAATTGAGGTCAATTGATGCCAATTAAGGCCATCTGAGGCCAATTGAGGCTAACTGAGTCCAATTGAGGCCAATTGAGGACAATTAGTGTCATGTGAGGCCAATTATGCCAATTGAGGCTATTTGAGGCCAATTCATGCTAATTGATTCCAATTGAGGTCAGTTAGATAAATTATGTCTATTGGGGTCAATTGAGGTCAATTAGGTCAATTGTGGCGAATAGAGGCAAATTGCGTCCAATTAGGCCAATTGTGGCCAATTGACTCCAATTGAGTCCAATTCTTCCAATTGAGGCTAATTAAGGCCAATTGAGAAAAATTAAGGTTGAAGGCCAATTGTGGCCATGTGAGGCCAATTAGGCCAACTGTGGCGAATTAGGCCAATTGAGATCAATTGCGCCCAATTAGTCCAATTAGGCTAATTGTGCCGAATTGATCCCAATTGAGGCCAAGAAAGGCCAAATAATTCCAATTGAGGCCTATTAGGCTATTTGAGACAAGTTAAGACCAATTTGTCCAATGTAGGCCAATTAGTCCAATCGAAGTCATTGAACCCAAATGAGGCCAATTCAGGCCAATTGAGGCCAATTAGCCCAGTTTTTTCAATTAGGTCAATTGAGGTCAGTTAAGGCCAATTGAGGCATATAATAGCAATTGTGGCCAATTGAGGCCAATTAGGCCAATTGTGGCTAATTGAGACCAATTGTGGCAAATTGAGGCCAATTGGGGCCAATTAAGACCAATTTGGTCAATTGAGGCCAATTGAGGCCCATTTAGCCAATTTAGGCAAATTGATGACAATTGATGCCAATGGAGACGAATTGAGGCCAATGAGACCAATTATGTGAATTGGGGATAATTGATGCCAATTGAGGTTAATTTGGTAAATTGTGCCAACTTGAGATCAATTAAGGCCCATTGGGACAATTGAGGCCAATTGAGCCCAATTGACACAAAATAGGCCAATTAGGCCAATGAAGACCAATTGGGGCAAATTAGGCCAATTAAGGCCAACTGAGGCCGATTGGGGCCAATTGAGACCTGGTTAGGCCAATTAGGCCAATTTTGAACAATTGAGGCATATTGAGGCCAATTAGACCAATTAAGGCTAATTGAGGTCAACTGAGGCCAATTTGGCTAATTATGCCAATTGAGGCCCATTGAGGCCCATTGAGGGTAATTGAGGCCAATTGAAACCAATTATGCCAACTAAGATCAATAAGTCTAATTAAGGGCAATTGAGGCCAATTATGCCGACAAGGCCTATTGAATCTAATTAGACCAATTGAGGCCAATTGATGACAATTAAGTCAATTGAGGCCAATTGAGGCCACTTAGGTCAATTAAGGCTAATGAGGCCTATAAGGCCAATGAGGCCAATTGTGGCCAATTCAGGCCAATTGATGCCAATTGATGCCAATTAGGCCAATTTGGTCAACTGAGACCGATTGAAGCCAATTGACGCCAATTAGGTCAATTAAGCCCAATTAAGGCCAATGAGGCTCATTAGGCCAATTAAACTAATTGAGACCCGTTAGCCCAAATTAGGCCAATTGAGACTAACTAAGACCAACTGAGCCCAATTAAGGCCAATTAAGCCAATTGAGTCCAATTGAGTCATATTGAGCCCAATTAATCCAATTGAGTCCAATTAGTCCAATTTATGCCAATTGAGGCCAATTGAAACCAATTGCGGCCAAATGTGGCTAATTAAGGCCCATTGGGGCCAATTTATGCCAATTAGGCTAATTAGGCCAATTTAAGCCAGTTTTGGCTAATTTTGGCCAATTTAGGTCAATTTAAGCCAATTGTGGTCAATTATGGCCAATTGAGGCTAATTGAGGCCAATTAGGCTAATTAAGTCCAAAAGAGGCAATTGAGACCAATTAAGGCCAATTGAGCCCAATTAGGAATATTGAGGCCAAATGAGGCCATTTAAGTCAGTTGAGGCCAATTGAGGCCACTTGAGGCTCATTAGGCCAATTTGAAAAATTGAGGCCTATTGAGGCCAACTAGGCCAGTTAGGTCAATTCAGGCCAATTGAAGCCAATTAGGGCCAAGTATGACAATTAAATTCAATTAAGGCCCTTTCGGCCAATCGGGGCCAATTAGACTAATTAGGCCAATTATGCCAATTCGATCAATTGAGTTCAATGGAGGTCAATTAAGACCAATTTGGCAAATTGAAGCTAATTAGGCCAATTGAGGCCAATTAGGCCAATTGAGGCCAATTAAGCCAATTAAGGCCAATTGAGGAAAATTGAGGCCAATTAGACCAATTGAGGCCAATTGAGGCCAATTGAGGTGAATTAGGCTAATTGAGGCCAATTAGGCAAATTGAGATTAATTGAGTCTAATTAGTGCAATTAGGCCAATTGAGGCCAACGTAAGCCAATTGAGGCCAACCTAGGATAATTGAGACTAATTGAATCCAATTGAGGCCAATACTGTCCAATTCAGGCCAATTGTGGCCAATTGAGGCCAATTGAGGCCAATTGAGGCCTTTGAGGCCCACTGAGGCCAATTAGGCCAGTGGAGGCCAGTGGAGGCCAATTAAGGATAATTAAGGCTATTTCAGGCTAATTAAGGCCAATTAGGCTAATTGTGGCCATTTTATCCCAATTGAGGCCAATTCAGTCAATTGAGGCCAATAGAGGCCAATTGGGGCCAATTAGCACAATTGAAGCCAATTGAGGAAAATTGGGACAATTTTAGGTCGATTAAGGCCAATTTACGCTAATTATGTAAATTGAGGCCAATTAGGTCAATTGAGGAAAATTGAGGCCAATTGAAGCCAATTGAGGCCAATTAGGCCAACCGATCCCAATTGAGATCAATTGGGGCCAATTAAGACAATTGAGGTGAATTGAGGCCAACTGAGCCTAACTGAGACCAATTGAGCCCAATTAAGGGGAATTAGGCCAATTGAGCCAATTGAGGTCAACTGAGGCCAATTTGGACAATTTGGAAAATTGAAGTCAATTAGGCTGATTAAGGCCAATTGAGGCCAATTCGCTCAATTGAGGCCAATTGAGTCCAATTGAACCCAATTAGAATAATTGATCCGTATTGAGACCAATTGAGGCCAATTGGGCCAATTGAAGCCAATTGAGGCCAATTTTTCTAATGGGGTCCTATTGATGCCCATTGTGGCCAATTGAGGCCAATTGAGTCCAACTGAGGTCAATTAAGCCAATTAAAGCTAATGGAGGTGAGTTAGGCCAATCAGGTCAATTGATGCCAATTGAGAACAATTAGGCCAATTAGGAAAATTGATGCCAATTGAGCCTAATTAGACCATTTAAGACCAATTGAGGCCAATTAGGCGATTTGACGTCAATTGAGCCCAATTAAGCCAATTTATTCCAATTGATGCCATTAAGGCCAATTAAGGCTAATTGAGGTCAATGAGGCCCAATTGAGTCCAATTAGGCCAATTGAGTCCAATTAGGCCAATTGAGTCCAATTGAGTCCAATTAGTCCAATTGAGGCCAATTGAATCCAATTGAGTACAATTGAGGCCAATTGAGACTTTGATGCGTCGCCGGAAGCTCAAAAATGAGTAAGTGAAGAGGAGCAGCGTAATGTAGCCGAATGACCGAGGCTTAAAGGCAATGCCACCCGCCAAGGTTTCTCCACGCTTAAAGACAACGTCACCAGCGATGGAGATGCACCACCAATTCCGGGCAAAGGGAAGAGGCTAAAGCAAGAAGATTGCACAGCAAACTTCAAAATCCCGTCACATTCATCTATCCCCATTACAAAGGAGTGAAAATACAATATAAAGACAAAATAAATAAAGAAAAATGCTCCAATTCGAGTTACAAGACATGGGGAACCCAAAAGGCACATAAAAAGCATAAAATAACACTTTCCCATGCCATTTAATGACCCCACTAGCCAAAGTAGCGGGATTCCCTCTTAATGATGCTTTTCTCCACCTTCTCTCTCCTCATTAATGTGCAGCTACGAATTTCCACCATTTGCCATGTGGATAAATGATTTTGGGTCCCAAATAAGTGTGTTGTGGCCCACCATAGTGTTGGACATCAAGAAGTGTGGGCTGGTCCAATTCGAACAACAATTGGGCTTGGAATTTTTATCAAGCCCAAAATTATTCTCCTTGTGCTGAATCTGATCCATATCATTCTCCCCCGGTTGAAGAGGATTTGCCCTCAAATCCACGACATCATCTTCTTCAATGTAAGTAGATAAGTCCCCAATGTTGAATGTTGCAGAAACGCTGCCAAAATCATCTGGTAAATCAATTTTGTAGGCATTGTTTCCCACTCGTTCAAGCACTTCGAATGGACCTTCAGCTCGTGGTGCCAGCTTGCTCTTCCTTTTGGATGGAAATCTCTCCTTGCGAAGGTGAATCCACACTTTGTCTCCAGGTTGGAAAATAGCCTGCTTCCGATGCTTGTTTGCTCGCCTCTTGTATGCCTCATTAGACTTCTCTATTTGAGCACGAATAGATTCATGGAGCTTCTTCATCTGCTTTGTCTTCTCCTCCGCATCAATATTTACCTGAAAATCAAGAGGCAAAGAGCACAATTCTATAGGAGTGATTGGATTGATTCCATAAACCACTTCGAATGGAGAATGTCGGGTGGTAGCACTGGGAGATCTATTGTATGCAAATTCAGCTTGTGCAAGTTGCAAATCCCAATCTCTCATGCTCTTGTTCACCAATGTTCTCAGAATAGTGCCCAATGTACGATTGGTAACTTCTGTTTGCCCATCCGTTTGAGGGTGATGGGATGTGCTGAAAAGAAGTTTCGTACCGAATTTCCCCCATAATGTTCTCCAAAAATGGCTGAGAAATTTTGTGTCTCTATCCGAAACGATGCTGCGAGGAATTCCATGAAGGCGAACAATCTCTTTGAAAAACAATTCTGCCACTTTCACTGCATCTTCAGTCTTATGACAAGGTATGAAATGAGCCATCTTAGAAAATCGATCAACAACAACCATTATTGAATCTTTACCTCGCTGAGTCTTTGGTAAAGCCATAATGAAATCCATGCTGAGATCTTCCCATGGCTGCTCCGGAATAGGTAACGGAGTGTATAAACCAGGCTTGAAATGACTCTTTGCTCTTTGACATGTTCCGCATCTTGAAAGAATAGCTTGGACATTTGATTGCATCTTCGGCCAGTAGAAATGCTCTTTTAGTATCTCCAAGGTTTTATGGATGCCAAAATGACCAGCAAGTCCCCCTTCATGTGCTTCCCGAATAAGCAAGTCCCTGTAATTACCCTTTGGAACACACAACTTGTTTCTCTTAAAGAGAAACCCATCATGTACAGAATAATCCTCCACAAATCCATCTTGACATTGGATTAAAATAGAATTAAACTCCATATCATGCTGATAATCTTCTCTCATAAGCTGAAATCCAAGAATTCGAGCATCAAGAATTGTAAGTAATGCATACCTCCGAGATAAAGCATCTGCCACTAGATTATCTTGCCCCTTCTTGTATTTTGACACAAATGAGAATGATTGTAAGAATTCCACCCACTTTGCATGCCTCGAACTCAGCTTGTGTTGACCATTGATAAACCTCAAAGCCTGATGGTCAGAATGAAGAACAAACTGCTTCGGTCTCAAATAATGAGACCAATGATCTAGGGCTCTTATAACCGCATAAAATTCCTTATCATAGGTGCTGTAATTCCTCCTTGAATCATTCAGTTTCTCGCTGAAATATGCAATAGGGCGCTTGCTTTGGATGAGAACAGCGCCTATCCCAACTCCACTTGCATCACATTCCACTTCAAAGACTTGATCAAAATCAGGCAACGCCAAAACCGGTGCTTCACACAACTTTTTCTTAATGATTTCAAATGATTCATTTGCTGCCTTTGACCACTCAAATTTCCCCCTTTTTAAGCATTCAGTGATAGGTGCCATAATAGTGCTGAAATTGGAAACAAAGCGACGATAAAAGGATGCCAAACCGTGGAAACTTCTTACTTCGGTAATGGATTCTGGTTGTGGCCAGGACTTGATTGCTTCCACTTTTGATTCATCCACCATGATGCCTTCTTTGGTTACCACATATCCCAAAAACACCACTTCTGTTGAAAAGAACTCGCATTTTTCAAGCTTCCCATATAGCTTTTGTTTCCGTAGAACATCAAATACCCACCGAAGATGATCCACATGGCTCTCCACATCCTTGCTGTAAATCAAAATGTCATCCAAATAAACTACCACAAATTTACCAATAAATGGTTTCAGAACTTCATTCATGAGTCGCATGAATGTGCTAGGAGCATTTGAGAGGCCGAATGGCATGACCAGCCACTCAAACAATCCGCCTTTAGTTTTGAAGGCTGTTTTCCACTCATCCCCTTCCTTCATTCGAATCTGGTGGTATCCACTACGAAGATCAACCTTTGAAAAGATTGATGAACCATGCAATTCATCAAGCATATCATCGAGTCGTGGGATGGGATACCTGTATTTGATGGTAATATTATTGATAGCTCTACTATCAATGCACATGCGATACGTACCATCTTTCTTTGGCACCAATAATGCTGGAACAGAACACGGGCTCATGCTTGGCCTTATAAAGCCTCGATCCATCAACTCATCTACTTGCTTCTGCAATTCCCTTGATTCTCCAGGATTACACCGATATGCTGGTTTATTTGGCAATTGTGCACCCGGAACGAGATCAATCTGGTGTTCAATGCCTCTAAATGGTGGTAATCCTGCTGGAAGATCATTAGGAAAAACATCATGATATTCCCCAATTAAGGAATGAGCTAAAGGATGTTGATGACTCTTCTCCTCATGGCATGACTTTTCCATCATCAATAAAGCAAAAACTGGCTTTTGCTTATTTATGGCTTTCTCCACTTGAGCTTTGCTGATAAAGAGACTACCTTTGGGTACTTCCGGAACAGATTTTTCTTGCAGATTTTGGGACGGCTTCAAAGGAGCAAGTGTGATATTCTTTTCCCCAGATCGAAAAGAATAAGTGTTCTTCCTCCCATCATATTTCACTTCCCTGTCAAACTGCCAAGGCCTACCCAACAACAAGTGACAAGCATCCATAGGAATAACATCACACAGTACTTCATCAGCATAGTTCTTACCAATGGAGAATGAAATTAGAACCTGTTTTTTGACTTGGAGTGTGCTCCCATTGTTCAACCATTGCAATTTATATGAGTGAGGATGATTCTGAGTTGGAAGCTTCAATTTCTCCACTAGTGTTGTTGAAGCCACATTTGCACAGCTCCCACTATCAATAATCACCATGCATACCCGCTGATTAATGGTGCAGCGAGTTTGGAACAAGTTTTCTCTTTGATCTTCTTCCGGGCAGATTTGAGCTTGCAAAACTCTTCGTAGCACCAGCATGTTTCCCACATCAGCTTCTTCCACAACATGTTCCTCATTTTCAGTTTCTTCACCATCATGTTCATCCTCTTTGATTGCCTCTTCAATTTCTTCAATCTCTTTAATAGTAATAATCCGGTTGTTAGGGCAATTGGCCTGAAAATGACCATACCCATGGCATTTGAAACACTTTCGATTCCCACGTTCAAAGGAGTTCGACTTCCCTTTTGTTTGTTCCATAGCCTTCTCTTTCCCTTTTTCCAGCATCTTGTTCCTTCCAAATTCCTTCTCAACAACACCAGATTTATTAGAAGAAATACCCTTATAAACAGTTGTACCTCTATTGTAGTTTTTGAGCACCGGTGCCCTTGAGGTCCGCTTTTGCTTTTCCACCTTGATCGCCAGCTTGCAAACATCATCAAGTGAGCAGAATGATTGCAACTCCACTGAATGTGCAATTTCTTCATTTAATCCACCCAAAAACCTTGCAATTGTTTGCTCTTTATATTCTGGAACATCACTTCGCATCAATAAACGATCAAATTCCCGAATGTACTCTTCAACAGACTTATCTCCTTGTCGTAGGCTATGCATTCGAAAATAAAGATCTTGCTTATAATTCTCAGGCAGAAATCGTCTCCTCAAAAGCTTTTTCAACTTCTCCCATGAGCGTATCTTGCCTTTATCATCACGTTCCCGCTGTTTCTTCAGATTTTCCCACCAAAGTGATGCATAATCTTTAAATTTCAGAATGGCTACCTTGCACTTCTTCTCGTCAGAACAATTCTTAAATTCGAAGAACCGTTCGATTTCCCGCATCCAATCCAGAAAATCATCCGGATTCATACTCCCATAAAAATCTGGAATGTCGATCCTCAACCCTCTTTCAATGTCTTCATCATCTCTTCTTCTTCGCATATCTACCTCTGAATCGCTGGAATCATCACCATTTGCATGATCTTCATAAAATGGTGCTGGATTGCGTCTATTATGTGGTGATGGACGTCGAGGATGTCGCTGCGGTGGAGGGGAGTCAGGTCGCCGTGCTCTCAAAAGTTGAGCAAGTTGCTCACCGATTTGAGTAATTTGTGATTGTAGCTGTGCATTAGCTATTTCCCATGGAGCAGGAGGAGTAGAAGATCCGCTCTTGCGAGACATGATGGAGAGTAATAAGAAGAATGTGATAGAACTTACTCGTTGGAACCGCGCCTCTGATACCAATTGATGCGTCGCCGGAAGCTCAAAAATGAGTAAGTGAAGAGGAGCAGCGTAATGTAGCCGAATGACCGAGGCTTAAAGGCAATGCCACCCGCCAAGGTTTCTCCACGCTTAAAGACAACGTCACCAGCGATGGAGATGCACCACCAATTCCGGGCAAAGGGAAGAGGCTAAAGCAAGAAGATTGCACAGCAAACTTCAAAATCCCGTCACATTCATCTATCCCCATTACAAAGGAGTGAAAATACAATATAAAGACAAAATAAATAAAGAAAAATGCTCCAATTCGAGTTACAAGACATGGGGAACCCAAAAGGCACATAAAAAGCATAAAATAACACTTTCCCATGCCATTTAATGACCCCACTAGCCAAAGTAGCGGGATTCCCTCTTAATGATGCTTTTCTCCACCTTCTCTCTCCTCATTAATGTGCAGCTACGAATTTCCACCATTTGCCATGTGGATAAATGATTTTGGGTCCCAAATAAGTGTGTTGTGGCCCACCATAGTGTTGGACATCAAGAAGTGTGGGCTGGTCCAATTCGAACAACAATTGGGCTTGGAATTTTTATCAAGCCCAAAATTATTCTCCTTGTGCTGAATCTGATCCATATCAGACTTATTGAGGCCAATTAAGGTTAATTAAGCCGATTGAGACCAATGGAGCCCCATTGAGGCCAATTGTGTCCAATTATGCCAATTGATGCTAATTGAGCCCAACCGATGCCAATTGAAGCGAATTGAGGCCAATTATGCCAATAAGGTCAATTGAATCTAATTAAGGCCAATTGTGGCAAATTAGGCAAATTAGGCCAATTTTGGCCAATTGCGAGAAATTGAGGCCAATTTGGACAATTTGGCCAATTGAGGACAATTAGGTCAATTGAATCCAATTGAGGTGAATTGAGGCCAATTCATGCCAATTAAGGACATGATGAGGATCATGGAACACATGGGCATCACGGGGTTGGAGGTGGACATGATGAGGAAGGCGGAATGCACACAAGTGGACAAGACCCTTTGCATGGAATTGGAGGCCCAATGACAAGGGAGCGGACCAAGAGAATGAAGGAGGCCTTAAATGGATTAATCATGGAATTCCAAGAGGAGGCCCAACACCTTTTCTTGGCGGAAGCATTCGGGCCTATAATTACATTAATTAAGGCCCAAACATGCTTTTAAAAACCCAACCCAAGTGGTGCTACGAGATTTCAAGCCCACCCACCATGGAATCTTCAAAGTCAAAAGGTGGTGGGCTACTTGTCTTTACTTTTCCAAAAGGGTGTGCTACTTGTCTCCTAAAGTCATGGTCAAGTGCCAAAGTTGTCAAAAGCATCCTATAGGCTTTTTGACTATGGAAAACTAGCCATTAGACTAATGTAAAGAGCCACCCCATGTGTAATTCGAATTTCAAGTTTCTTTGGCTATAAATAGCCACCCCCTTATACTCTTGAAGCATCATGAATGAAGGTAATGTTATTATGGTGAGTTTTGCTTGCAACCTTTGTGTTCTTGCTTAATTCTTGACTTATCAAAGGATTGGTCATCCTTTGTGGCGTCTTGTGGCTAGAGTTCTTAGAGACAAGTTCTCTTTGGGTTCTACCTTGACCATTTCCCCCTTCCTTCTCATTTCACTATCCGCACACCAAATACACTTGTTTTCTTGCGGCGATCTGGGTGCTCAACGCGCGAACATTATACAAGCTTCCTAGGACAATTCCTAGCGGGTCTTGCATCGCGTATCAGGAAAATTAGGCCCATTGAAGCCAATTAGGCTAATTGGTGCCAATCAAGCCAATTGAGTCCAATTCTAGCCAATTGAGGCAAATTTGGCCAATTGAGGCCAATTAAAGCCAATTAGGGCAATTAGGCCAATTGAGGCTAATTTGGCCAAGTCTGGCCAATTGAGGCCAATTAGACTAATGAGTCAAATTAAGGCTAATTAGGGAAATTGAGGCCAATTAGGCAACTGAGGCCAATTGAGGCCACTTGACACCAATTGAATCCAATTGAGTTCAATTAGCGAGTTATGCCAATTGAGGCCAATTGAGTCCAATGGAGTCCAATTGAGGCCAATTGAGGCCAGTTAGGCCAATTGATACCAATTGAAGCCACTTAGGCCAATTAGGCAGTTGAGACCAATTGAGGCCACTTATGACAATTGAGGTTAATTGATGCCAATTGAGGCCACTTTGGTCAATAAAATCCACTTGAGGCCAATTTGACCAATTGATGTCATTGGAGGCCAATTAATCCAATTGAGACTAATTGAGGTTAAGTAAGGCCAATTATTCCAATTGAGTCCAACAAAGGCCAATTGAGGTAAATTAGGTCAATTGAGGCTAATTGAGGCCAATTTATGCCAATTGGGCTAATTATGCCAATTAGGCCAATTGAGGCTAATTGGGGCCAATTGAGGCTAACTGAGACCAATTCGGCCAATTGTGGCCCATTGTGGTCAATTAGGCCAATTGATCCCAATTATTTCCAATTGAGCCCAATTCGGCCAATTAAGGCCAATTGAGATCAATTAGGCCAATTGAGGAAAAATGAGTCCTATTAGGCAAATTGAGGCAATTTAGACCAATTGAGGCCAATTAGGCAATTACGCCAATTGAGGTTAAATGAGGCCAACTGATGAAAATTAGGCCAATTGAGTCCAATTGAGTCTGATTAGGACAATTAGGGCCACTGAGGCCAATTTAGGTTAATTTGGCCAATTTAGTCCAATTATGGCCAATTAATGCAATTAGGCCAATTGAAGCCAATTGAGGTTAATTAGGCCAATTTAGTCCAACTGAGGCCAACTAAGGCCATTTAAGCCAATTGAGGACAATTGAGGCTAATTGAGACCAATTAAGGCCAATTATACCAATTGAGCCTAATTGTGGCTAATATGACCAATGAAGGCCAATTGAGGCCGATTAAGGGTAATTAGGGAAACTGAGCTCATTTGAGGCCAATTATGCTAATTAGTAAAATTGAGGACGATTGAGACTAATTGAGGCCAATTAGGGCAATTGAGGCCCATCAGACTAATGTAGTCCATTTGAGACCAATTGAGGCCAATTAGCCTTGTGGCCAATTCAGACCAATTTTGGCCAATTGAGACAAATTGAGACCAATTGAGGACAAATGAAGACAATTGATGCAAATTGAGACCAATTGAAGTCAATTCGTTCAATTGAGGCTCATTAAGGCCACTTGGGTTCAATTGAGACCAATTGAAGCCAATTCAGCCAATTGGGGTCAATTTAGTCCAATTGAGGCCAATTGAGGCCAATTAAGGAAAATTGAGGCCAATTCAGTCCAATTGAGGACATTCAGGTGAATTAAGACAAATTAGGCCAATTAGGCCGATTGAGTCCAATTTAAACCAATTGAGTCCAATGAGTTCAATTAGGCCAATTGAGGCCAATTTCTCAAATGAAGACCAATTGAGACCAGTTGAGGACAGTTGGCTCAATTAGCCCAATTGAGTCCAATTAGTTCAATTAAGAGAAATTGAGACCAATTGGGACCAATTGAGGCCAATTAGGCCAATTATGGTCATTCAGGCCAATTGAGGCCAATTGAGGGCAATTGAGTCCAATTATGCCAATTGCGGCCAATTAGGCTAATTGCGGCCAATTGCGGCCAATTGCGGCCAATTGTGGCCAATTGGTGCCAATTGTTGCCGATTAGGCCAATTAGGCCATTTGAATCCAATTAAAGCCAATTGAGACCCATTAAGGCTAATCAGGTCAACCAATTAAGCCAATTGTGGCCAAGTGTGGCCAATTAGGGAAATTTAGTCGAATTTGGTCAATTGAGGCCAATTTAGGCCAATTGAGGCCAATTAAGGCCAATTAGAGCAAATGAGAAAAATTGAGGTTGACTAGGCCAAGTAGGCCAATTGAGTCCAATTGAGTCCAATTGAGGCCAGTTGAGGGTAATTGAGGCCAATTAGGACAATTAGGCCAATTGAGACCAGTTAGGCCAATTGAGGCCAATTTTGGCAAATTGAGGCAAATTGAGGCCAATTGAGACAAATAGAGGCCAATTGAGGCCAATTAGGCCAATTAGTCCAATTGAGGCTAATGTAGGCTAATTGAGGCCAATTGAGGTCAATTGAGGCCAATTAGGGTAATCGAGGCTAATTGAGACCCATTGAGGGAAATGGGGCCAATTAAGCCAATTGAGGTCAATTATTCTAATTGAGTCCAATTGGGCCCAAGTTTAGCCAATTGAGGCCAATTGGGACCTATTGAGGCCAATTAAGGTGAATTCGGCCAATTGATGCCAATTGAGTCCAATTAGGCCAATTCAATCCAATTGAGTCCAATTAGGCCAATTATGCCAATTGTGACCAATTGAGGCCAATTGAAGCTAATTGTGGCCAATTAGACCAATTGAGTCCAGTTGAGCCCAATTGAGGCTAATTAGGCCAATTGAGGTCTATTGAGGCCAATTAGTCTAATTGGGGCCGGTTGAGTCCGATTGAGGTGAATTCGACTAATTGTAGCCCACTAGGTAAATTGAGGAAAATTGAGACAAATTGAGGCGAATTGAGGCCTATTGAGGCCAATTAGGCCAATTGATGCTAATTAGGAAAATTATGCCAATTGAGACCAATTAGAAAAACTGAAATAATTATGGAAAATTGGGGCCAATTATGTCAATTGAGGCCAATTAGGCCAAATGAGTTCAATTAGGCCAATTGAGACAAATTGAGGCCAATTCATCCAATTTGGAAAATTGAGCCCAATTGAGGCCAATTGAGGTCAATTAGGCTAATTGAGGTCATCTGAGACCAATTAGGCCAACTGAAGCCAAATAGGTCCAATTGAGGTCAATTGTGGCCAATTGGGGCCAATTGAGGTTAATTAGGTTAATTTGGCCAATTAAGGAAAATTGACGCTAATTGAGATGAATTATTCCAATTGAGGCCTATAAGGCCAATTGAGGATAATTGAGGCGAATTGATTCCAATTGAGGCCAGTTAAGACAATTGAGTCCATTTAGGCCAATTATCCCAATGGAGACCCATCGAGGCCACTTAGGCCAATCGAGGCCGATTATGCAATTAGGCAAACTGAGTCCAATTGAGTCTAATTAGACCAATTGACGCCAATTATGGCTAAGTAGTCCAATTAAGCCAATTAAGGCCAATTGAGGTTAATTGATGCCAACTATTCCAATTGAAACTAGTTGAGACCAATCGAGTCCAATTAGGCTGATTGAGGCCAATTAAGTCCAATTTATATTAATTGAGGCCAAATAGGTCAATTATGCCCAATTGAGTCCAATTGAGCCAATTGAGCCAATTGAGGAGAATTAGGCCAACTGAGGCCAATTGAGGCCAATTTGGTTAATTGAGGGCAATTGAGACCAATTAGGTCAATTGAGGCCAATTGAGGCAAATTAGGCCAATTCGGCCAATTCAGGCTAATTAGACCAATTGAGGCCAATTAGGTCAATTGAGGCCAATTGGACCAATTGAGGCCAATTAGACTAATTAGGAAAATTAAAGCAAATTAAGGCCAACTATGTGATGTGAGGAAAAGTGAGGCCAATTAGGCCAACTGATGCCAATTTAGGCCAATTAGGCCAATTAGGCTAATTGAGGCCAAATGTCGTCAGTTTAGGTCAATTGAGGCCCATTTGTCCAATTTAATCCAATTAGACCAATTGAGCCCAATTATGCCAATTGAGGCCAAATGAGGCCGATTGAGGTCAATTAGACCAAATATGGCCAAATAATGTCAATTGAGGCCATATGAGGCCATATGAGGCCAATTATGCCAATTGAGGGCAATTTTTTCCAATTAAGGTGGATTATCCCAATTGAGGCCAATTCATACCAATTTGGCCAATTGAGACCAATTGTAGCAAATTGAAGACAGTTGGGCCCAATTGGGAAAATTGAGGTCGATTATGTCCAATTCAGGCGAATTATGCCAATTTGACCAAACGAGGCTAATTTAGCCCAATTGAGTCCAATTAGGTCAATTGATGCCAATTAGGACCAATTGAGGCCAATTGTGGCCCATTAGGCCAACTAGGCCAATTACAGCTAATTGAGTCCAATTGGGGCCAATTCGTCCAATTGAATCCAATTGCAGCTAATTGAGGCCAATTGGGGAAATTGGAGCTAATTAGGCCAATTGAGGCCAACAAGGTTAATTGAGACCAATTATAACAATTAGGGAAATTGAGCCCAGTTTGGGAAATTGAGGCCAACTGTGGCCAATTAGGATAATTGAGGCAAATCGAGGCCAATTGGACCAGTTGTGGCAAATTGGGGCTAATTGTGAGGCCAATTGAGGCCAATTGTGTGGCCAATTGAGACAATTGAAACCAATTGAGGCAATTGAAGGCAATTAGGCCAATTTATCCAATTGAGCCAATTGAGGCTAATTAGGCCAATTGAGGCAAATTAGGCCAATTGAGGTTGATTAAGGCCAATTGAGGCCTGTTGATGCCAATTGAGGCCACTAAGGAAAATTAGGACTAATTAAGACCAATTGAGGACCATTGAGGCCAATTAGGAAAATTGAGGCTAATTTAGACCAATTGAGGCCAAATAGACCAATTTGGACAATTAAGGCCAATTTGGTCAATTAGGCCAAATAATGCCAATTAAGGCTAATTGAGTCTCATTAAGTCCAATTAAGACCAATTAAGGACAATTGAGACCAATTGAGACCAATTGGGGGAAATTGAGGCAAACTTAGGCCAATTGAAGAAATTTGAGGCTAATTAGGCCAATTGAGTCTCATTGAGGCCAATTTGGCCAATTTGGCCAATTGAGGCCAATTGAGTCCGATTGAGACCAATTTGGGCCAATTGAGACCAACTTAGGCCAATTGAGGAAATTTGTGCCTAATTGGGCCAATTGAATCTCATTGAGGCCAATTAGTCCAACTAGGCCAAATAAGGCTAATTAGGCCAATTGAGGCCAATTGAGG
The DNA here is from genome assembly GCA_963277665.1 of Viscum album. NCBI lineage: Eukaryota > Viridiplantae > Streptophyta > Magnoliopsida > Santalales > Viscaceae > Viscum > Viscum album. The sequence continues at coordinate 1,052,865,940 of OY728121.1, read as the reverse complement.
CAGATTAGGCCAATTATGCCAATTGTTGACAATTGAGGCCAATTCGGTTAATTGTGGCCAATTGATGCCATTTAGGGAAATAATTAGGACAATTGGTGCCAATTATGCCAATTTGGCCAATTCGTCCAATTTAATCCAATTGAGTCAAATTGAAGCCAATCTGGAAAATTGAGGTCAATTGTGTCCAGTTAGGCCAATTGAGGTCAATTAAAGACAATTAGTCCAATTGAGTCCAATTAGGTCCAATAAGGACAATTAAGGAAAATTGAGTCAAATTAGGCCAATTGTGACCAATTATGTCCAACCACATGCCAATTGAGGCCAATTGAGCCTAATCAGGTCAATTGGGCCAATTGAGTCCAATTGAGGCGAATTGAGCTCAATTAGGCCAATTGAGGACAACTATAGCCACTTGAGACAATTGAGGCCAGTTAGGCCAACTCAAATCATTTAAGTCCAATTAAGGTGAATTAGGCCATCTGAGGCCAATTGAGGCCAATTATGCTAATTAGGCCAATTGACACCAATTAGGCTTATTAGGCCCATTGATTCCAATTAGTCCAATTGTGGTATATTGAGGCCAATTAGGTCCATTGAGGCCAATTGTGGCTGGTTAGGTTAATTAATACAATTGTGGCCAATTGAGGCTAATTGAGCCCAATTAAACTAGTTAATCCAATTCTGGCCAATTTGGTCAATTAGGTCAATTAACGCCAATTGAGGTGAATTGAGGCTAATTGAGGCCAATTGATACCAACTGACACCAATTGTGAACAACTAAGGCCTATTGAGGATAATTGATACCAACTTTGGCCAATCGAGGAAATTTGAGGCTAATTAGGACAATTGACTCTAATTAAGGCCAATTATGCAATTCGGCTAATTGAGGCCAATGAGCCCAATTGAAGCCAATTGAGGGAAATTGAGTCAAATTAGACCAATTAGGACAAATGATGCCCATTGAGGCCAATTTAGGACAATTCATCCAATTGAGGCCATTTAGTTAGGAAAATGGAGGCCAATTGAGGACAATTATGCCAAATCGGTTAATTCATCCAATTGAGTCCAATTGAGGCAAATTGAGTCCAATTAGACAAATTGATGACAATTATGCCAATTCGGCCAATTCATCTAATTGAGTCCAATTGAGGCAAATTGAGGCCAGCTAGTCAAAATGTGGCCAATTTGGCCAATTGTGGCCAATTAGACCGGTTGATTCCAATTAAGGCCATTTAAGCCAATTGCGGCCAATAAGGCCAACAAGGCCAATTTGAGGCCAATTTGTGGCCAATTGAGTCCAATTGAGGCCAATTAGACCAATTGAGTCCCAATATGCCACTTACGCTAATTGAGGCCAATTAGGCCAACTTAGGCCAATTGAGCCCAATTGTGGCTAATTGATCCCAAAAGAGTCTAATTGAGAACAATTAAACCAATTGAGGCCAAATGAGGCAAATTGTGGCCAATTGAGGCCAATTAGTCCAATTAGGCCAACTAAAACTAATTGAGTCCAATTGAGGCCAATTCAACCAATTGAGGCCAATTCAACCAATTGAGGCCAATTGAAGCCAATTAAGGCTAATTTGGCCTATTTGGCCAATTGAGTCCAATTAGGTCAATTGAGTATAATTGGGGCCAATTAGTTGAATTAGGCCAATTGCGTCCAATTGAGGCCAATTAAGTTCAATTGAGGCCAATTTAGGCTAGTTAGGCCAATAGATCCCAATTGAGGCCAATTAGGCCACTAAGGCCAGTTAGGTTAATTAGTCCAATTAAGGCTAATTGAGACCAATTATCCAAATTGAGGATAATTGAGGCCAATTGAGGCTAATTAGGCCAATTGAGCTAATTGAGGAAAATGGAAGATAATTATGCCAATTGAGCCCAATTTGGACCATTGAGGCCAATTGAGTCCAAGTAAGCAAATTGAGGTCAATTTTGGTGAATTCAACCTATTAGGAAAATTGAGTCTAGTTAGGAAAATTAGGAAAATTGAAGCCAACTATGGCCAATCGAGTCCAATTGAGGCCAATTACGTCATTCAAGGACAATTAGGCCAGTTAGGGAAATTCAGATCAATTGAGGCCAATTTGGACAATTGAGGTCATTTTTGCCAATTGAGGCCACTTTTTACAATTAGGCCAATTGAGGTCAATTGCGGCTAATTGAGGGCAATTGTGGTCAATTATGACCATTTGGGGTCAATTGAGGCCAATTGGGCTAATTGAGGCCAATTGAGTCCAGTTAGGCCAACTAAGGTCAATTAGGCAAATTGAGGCCAATTGAGGGTAATTCACCCAATTAAGCCAGTTGATTCCAATTGCTACCAATTGAGACCAATTAATGGAATTGAAATCAATTCAGGCCAATTGAGGTCAATTGAGGTCAATTAGGCCAACTAGGTTAATTAGACCATTAAGGCCAATTTATCCAACTAGGCTCATTAGGAAATTGGTTCTAATTCGGCAATTGAGTACAATTAGGACAATGAGTCAAATTAAGGCCAATTTAAAAAGTTGAGGTCAATCGAGGCCAATTAGGCCTAATTTGACTAATTTTCCACAATTGGCCTAATTGGCATCAATTGCCTCAATTGGTCTTAGGTGTCCTAATGGAATAATTGGCCTTAATTGGGCTCAATTGGGCTCTATTGGCCTAATTGGACAAATAGCCTCAATTGGCCTCAATTAGGCTTAATTGCCCTCAATTGGTTTCAATTGGCCAAATTGGCCTTAAGTGGCCTTAATTGAACTCAGATGGCCTCAATTGGCCTCAATTGGCCTCAATTGGCCTAATTGACTTCAATTGGCCTCAATTTTCCTCTATTGGATGAATTGGCCTCAATTGTCATCAATTGGCCCCAATTGGCCTCAACGGTCCTCTATTACCCTCAATTTATCCAATTGGACTTAATGGACATGAATTGCACTCAATTGGCCTAATTGGCCTCAATGGGCCTCAATTGGCCTCAATTGGCTAATGGGGCTCAATTCGCCTCAATTCGCCTCAATTGGCCTCAATTGGCCACAATTGGTTTCAATTGTTCCAATTGGCTTCAATTGGACTAATTGACATCGATTGGCCTAATTGGCCTCAATTGGCCTCAATTGGCCTCAATTGGCCGAATTGGCCTCAATTGACCTTAATTGGTCTCAATTAGCCTAATTGGCATAATTGGCCCCAATTTTCCCCAATAGGCCTCAATTGGTCTTCATTGGCCTAAAATTGCCTCAATTGGCCTCAATCGGCCAAATTGGACGAATTCGCCTCAATTGGCCTAAGTAGACTCAATTTGAATAATTGACCTCAATAGTACTAATTTGCCTAAATTGACCACAATTTGCCTAATTTTCCTTAATTACCTAATTGGCCTCAATTTCCTAATTGACCTAAATTGGATAATTAACATCCATTGGTCTCAATTCGCCAAATTGGCCTAATTGACCTCAATTGGGCTCAATTGGCCTTATTTGCCTCAATTGGCCTAATTGGTCTCAATTAACACCAATTTCCCTAATTGTCCTCAATTGGACAAATTGGGATCAACTAGCCAAATCAGAATCAATAGGCCTCAATTTTTTCTAACTGGCCTCAATTGGTCTAATGCGCCTAATTGGCCTCAAATGGCCTAATTGGCTTCAATTGGCCATAATTGGCCTCAATTGTCCTTAATTGGCTTAATTGGCCTAATTGGCCTCAGTTCGTCTAATTGGGTCTCAATTGGACTAAATTGTCATAATTGGCCTCAATTGGATTAATTGGCCTCAATGGGAATCAATTTGCATTAATTTTTCTAATTGGGATCAATTGGTCTGAATTGACCTAATTGGCCCCAATTGACCTCCATTGCCCTCCATTGGCCTAATTGGCCTCAATTTGCTGCAATTTGCCTCAATTTAGCTCAATTGACCTCAATTGGCCTAATTGGATACCATTGGCCTCAATTGGAATCAATACGCTCCAAGTGGCCTCATTGGCCTTAATTCCTCTAATTGACCACAATTGGCCTCAATTGATCTCAATTGGCCTCAATTGGACTCAATTGGCCTCAATTGGCCACAATTGGCATAATTGGCCTCAATTGACCTAATTAGCTTAATTATCCTTAATTATCCACAATTGGCCTCAATTGGACTCTATTGGCCTAATGGGCCTCAATTGGCCTTATTAGCACCAATTGGCAAGAATTGGCCTCAATTGTCCAAATTGGACTAATTGAGCTCAAGTAGCCTCAAATGGCCTCAAATGGTCTCAAAAGGCCTCAATTGGCCACAATTGGGCACAATTGGCCTTAGTTGGTCTTAGTTGGCCTCAATTGGCTAAATTGGACTAATTAGCCCCAATTGGTCTCAATTGGCCTCAAATGGATTCAATTACCCTAATTAACCTCAATGGGACTAAATTGTTCTCAATTGGCCTTAATTGGCTGCAACTGGACTAATTGGCCACAATTGGCCTTCATTGGCCTAAATTGTCCTCCATTGGCCTAAATGAAATAATTGGGCATAATTGGTCTCAATTTACCTCAATTTGCATGAATTGGCCTAAATTGGGCTCAATTGGATTAATTGGCCTCTATTAGCCTCAGTTCCCCTAATCAGCCAAATCGACCTGAATTGGACTCAATTGACCTCGATTGGTCTCAATTCCCCTAATTGGATTTATTGGCGCCAATTGGCCCAATTGGCCTCAATTAGCCTAATTGGCCTCAATTGGCCTAATTGGCCTCTATTGACCTCAATTTTTCTAATTGGATACAATTGGTCTCAATTGGATAAATTAGACTCAATTGGCCTCAATTGGCCTTAATTGGCCAAATTAGCCTCAATTTTACCCCGTTAGCATTAGTTAGCTTAACTGGCATAATTGGCCTAATTGACATCAGTTGACCTAATTCTCCTCAATTAAACTAATTTTCCCCATCTTGACTCAATTATCCTAATTGAAAATAATTGACCTAATTGGCCTCAATAGCCGAATTGGAATCAATGGACTAATTGGATGAATTTTCTGAACTGTCCTCTATTAACGAAATTGGCCCTAATTTGGATAATTGGCCTCATTTTTCTTAATTGGCCTTAATTACCAAAATTGGACAAATTGGCATAATTGAATTCAATGGCTGAATTGTCCTCAATGGAAAAATTTCTCAAATTGGACTCAATTGGCCTAATTGGCCACAATTTTTCTAATTAGCCTCAATTTTCCAAATTGGACTTAATTGGATTAATTGGCCTAATCTGCCTAATTTTCCTCAATGGCAGAATTAACTTAAATGTCCTAATTGGCCTAATTAGGAGAATTAGCTTTAATTTGGATCAATTGGCCTCAATTCATCTAATTGGCCAAATTGGCTTTAATTGGGCTTAATTGGTCTCAATTGGTCTCAATTTGCATAATTGGCTTAATTTACCTCAATTGGGATCAATTGGATTTAATAGGCCTAACTGGCATTAATCAACCTCAATTTGCCTAATTAGTCTCAATTTTCCTAATTTGCGTCAATTGGCATCAATTGGATGAATTGGCCTCCATTGGCCTAAATTGGTTTCAATTGGCCTTAGATGGCTTAATTTGACTAATTTTCCTAATTGTCCTCAATTAACCAAATTGGATTCTATTGGCCTGAATTTTCCGAATTGGTTTTAATTGAACTAATTGGACTAATTGTTCTAATTGGCCTCAATAGACTAATTGTCTCAACTCACCAAATTGGTCTAAATTGGCCTAATTTACCCGAATATGCCTCAATTTTCCTAATGACCTTAATTAGCTTAATTGGCATAATTGGCCTAATGGTCCCAATTAGCCCCAATTGGCCTAATTGTCCTAATTGGTCCCAATGAATTATTTGGCATCAATATCCTAATTTCCCTAATTGGTGGAATTGGACACAATGGACTAATTACCCTAATTGGGCTAATTGGCCTCAATTGGCCTCAATTGGTCTCAATTTCCCTCAATTCACCTAATTGGCCCCAATTGATCTCAATCTGCCTATTTTGTCTCTATCGACATCAATTAACCCAATTAGCCTAATTGGCCTAAATTGGCCTCAATTAGCCTAATTTTCTCTAATTGGACTTAGTTGTCCTCACTTTGCCTCAATTCACCAGATTAGCCCAATTGGCCATAATTGGCCTCAATTCAATTGGATTCAATTTGCCTAATTAGCCTCAATCAAGAAAATTGGCATCAATTGACCTCAATTTTCCTAATTTGTCTTAATTGGATTAATTGGCCTCAATTGACCTAAATTGGCTTCAATTCGCCAATTTGGCCAAATTGGATTCAATTGAAGCCAATTGGCCTAATTGTCCTCAATTAACCTAAATTTTCCCAATATGCATTAAATTCTTCAATTTTATAAATAGGACTCAATTTGCATTAATTGGTCTCAATTGGTCTAATTACCCTAATTGGACTATATTGGCCTCATTGGACTCAATTTTCCTAAATGGCCTCAATTGGCGTCAATTTTGATAATTGACCTAAATTGGGCTCAATTGGCCTCAATTTGCCAAATTAGTCTTAATTTTCCTAATTGTCCTAATTGGCATAATTGGATGAATTGGACTCAATGGCCTAATGGGCCTAATTGACTTAATTGGCCTCAATTGACATCAATTGGCCTCAATTGGCCTCACTTGACCTTAATAAGCATCAATTCTCCTAATTGGCCACCATTGGTCTCAATTGGCCTTAATTGGCCTAATTTGCCTCAATTGGCAATAATTGGCCGAATTGACCTCAATTGGCCAAATTGGCCTCAATTAGCCTCTATTGGACTCAATAGGCCTCAATTGCCCCAATTAGCCTAATTGGCCAAATTGACCTTAATTGGCCTCAATTGACCTAATTGAGCTAAATTGACCTCAATTGGCCTCAACATGCCACAAATGGTCTCAATTGGCCTAATTAACTTCAATTTTCTCCATTGGTATCAATTGGACTAATTGCCTAATTGGCCTCAACTGGACCCAATTAGCCTAATTGGCCTAATTGGTGTCCATTTGACCAATTGGCCTCAATTGACCTAATTCCCCTCAATTGACATCAATTAGCCTAATTTTCCTTTATCAGCCTAATTGTATTCAATTAGCCTTAATTTTTCTAATTGACCTTAGTTAGCCTAACTAGCCTAATTGGACTCAATTCACCTCAATTCGCCTAATTGGCCTCAATTTTTCTAATTGGACCTAATATGCCTAATTGGCCTAATTGACCTAATTTGAAGAATTGGACTCAATGGACTTAATAGCCAAATTTGCCTTAATTCACTAATTGGACTAATTATCCTAATAGGTCTAACTGTTCTAATTGGATAAATTAGACTCAATGGGCTTATTGGACTCTATTTTCCATAATTATATTAATTGGCCTAATTTTCACCGATTGGCCTAATTGGACTAATTTGCCTCAATTGGCCCAATTGGCCATAATTGGCCTAATTTCTGTAATTTACCCAATGGGGCTGAATTGTCCTAATTTTCCTAGTTTTCTTAGTTGGCCTTAATTGTCCTAATTGGCCTCAATTGGACACAATTGGCCTCAATTTCCTCAATTATACAAATTTACCTAATGGTCCTCAATTGGTCTAATTGGCCTAATTGGCCTCAATTGGCCTCAATTGGACTCATTTGGCATAATTGTCCTCAATTGGCCTAATTAGCCCCATTTAGCCACAATTGGCCTCAATATTTGTAATTGGCATAATTGGACTACTTGGTCTCAATTGCCATAATTGGCCAAATTTTTATTCAATTGGTCTCAATTGGCCTCAATTAGCCTCAATTGGGATAATTGGCCCAATTGGCCTTATATGGCCACAATTGGCCTCAATTGTCCTAATTCACCTAATCTTCCACAATTTTCCTAATTGACCTAACTGTAATAATTTTCCTCTATTGGCCTCAATTCTCCCAATTGTCCTAATTTTCCTCAATTGACCTCAATTGGCCACAATTCGCCTAATTGGCCAAATTGGGATCAATTTCACTTAATTGACCAAATTGGCCTAACTGACCTAATTGACCTTAACTGGCCCTCAATTAGTTGAATTTGTCGAATTGGCCTCAATTGGACTAATTGGACTAATTGGAATAATTGGTCTCAGTTGACCTTAATTTGCATAATTGGCCTCAATTGGCCTAATTGGACTAATTGGACTCAATTGGCTCAATTGGCCTCAATTGGTCCCAATTGTCCCCAATTGGCATCAATTGGCATAATGGGACTCAATTGGTCTCATCTGGGCTCAATTGGGCTCAATTAGATTCAATTGACCACAATTGGCATCAATTGGGCTCAATTGGGCTCAATTGGTCTAATTGGAATCAATTGACCTAAATTGGACTCAATTGACTTCAATTGGCCTCAATTGACTTCAATTGTACTCAATTGAGCTTAATTGTCTAGTTGGCCTCAATTGGACTCAATGCCTCAATTGGTCTCAATGGGCATAATTGGATTAATTAGCCTCAATTTATCCACAATTCCCCTAATTGACCTAATTGGTCACAATTGGCCTCAATTGGCCTCATATGGACTCATTTGGCCTCAATTAGCCTCAATTGGCCTCAATTGGGGTAACCAAATGGGCCTGAATTGGCTCAATTGGCCTCAATTGGCCTTAATTAACCATAATTGTAATCAATTGACCTCAATATGAATAATTCGGCTCAATTAGACACAATTGGTCTCATCTATCCTAATTGACCAAATTGGCCTCAATTGGCGTCAATTGGGCTCAACTGGCCTAATTTGCTTCAAATTGCCACAATTGGCCTAATTGGTGTAATTGGCCTCAATTTCCTTAATTAGACTCAATTAGCCTCAATTGGCCACAAAGGTCCTAATTAACCTCAATTGGATTTAATTGGACTCAATTGGCTCAATTTCCCTGAGTTGGCCTCAATTGGCTTAATTGGTCTCCATTGGCCTAATTGGCCCCAATTGGCCCAATTGGCATAGTTTGCCTCAAATTGGACTAATTGGCCTAAATTGGGTCCAATTATCCTAATTGGTCTAATTAGACTCAATTGGTCTCGATTTGCCTCAATTGGCATAACTGACCTAATTAATCTAAATTTTTCTCAAATGGAATAACCGACCTAATTACTCTAAATTATACTCAATTTTACTTAAGTTTCCTAATTAGACTCAATTATTCTTTATTGGTCTCAAATGGCATACTTGGCTGAATTGGCCTAAATTGGCTAAATTGGCCTAATTGACCTCAATTGGCCTCAATTGGACTCAATTAACCAAATTTCCTTAATTAGCCTCAACAGAACTCAATTGGCCTCAATTGGACTAATTGGTCTCAATTTTCATCAAATGGCCTAAGAGGCCTAATTGGCATATTAGGCCTATTGAGTCCAATTGATGCCAATTGATGCCAATTAGGTTAATTAGGCTAATTAAGTCCAATTTGGGCAAATTGATGCTAATTAAGGCTAATTAGTCCAAATGAGACTTATTGAGGTCCAGTAGTCCAATTAAGGCCAATTGAGCCCAATTCGGCCATTTGATGCCAATTAGGTCTATTAGGCTAATCAAGGCCAGTTGAGGCTAATTGAGGAGAATTTAGATGAATGGGGCCAATTGAGGCCAATTAGTCCAATTGAGGTCAATTAGGACAATTGAGTTCATTTGAAGCCAATTAGTCCAATTAGGCCAATTGAGGTCAATTAGGCCTCTTGAGGCCAAATAAGGCGAATTGAGGTCACCAATTGAGGGCAATTAAGACAATTAAAAAATTTGAGGTAAATTGAGGACATTTGGGCCAATAGAGGCTAGTTATTATAATTGAGTCCAATTGAGGCCAATTAGGCCAATTTGACGAATTGAGACAAATTGAGGCCAATTAGGCCAATTGAGGAAAATTGAGGCCTATTTGGATAGTTGGGGCCAATTGAGGACAATTAAGCCGATTGAGCCTAATTTTGGAAAATTGAGGTCAATTGAGAACAATTTGCCCAATTGAGGCCAATTTGGCCAATTGACGCCAATTCGGCCAATTGCGGCCAATTGAGCCAATTAGGCCCATTAGGCTAATTGAGTCCAGTTGAGACCAATTGACACCAATTAGGTCAATTGTGGTCAATTAAGCCAATATAGAAAAATTGATGTTAATTGAGACCAATTGAGGCCCATTAGGCCAATTGATGCCAATTGAGGCCAATTAGGCAAATTGAGGACAATTGTTCCAATTTAGCCAATTGCAGCCAATTGAGACCTATTGAGGCCAATTAGTTCAATTAAGGCCAATTGTGTCCAACTATGGTCAATTGCGTCCAATTAGGCCAATTGAGTCCAATTGTGGCCAATAGAGTCAATTGAGGCCAATTAAGTCAATTGAGGTCAATTGATGACAATTAGACCAATTGATGACAATTAGACCAATTGAGGCAAATTGGACCAATTCAGGCTAATGAGGTCAATTATGGCCCATTAACCCAATTTGGTAAATTGAGGCCAATTTAACCAATTTAGAAAATTGAGGTCACTTTGGGCCAATTAGGCCAATTGAGGTAAATTAAGGCACATTGAGGCCAATTGAGGATAATTGTCGCCAATTATGCCAATTTGGAGAATTGTGGCCAATTGAGGCCAATTGATACCAATTAGACCAATTATTCCAATTGAGACCAATTGAGGCCAATAAAGAAAATTGAGTCTAGTTGAGACCAATTAGACCAATTAGTCCGATTGAGGCCAATTAAGGCAAATTGAGGCAAATTGAGGCAAATTAGGCAAATTGAGGGCAATTAGGCAAATTGAGGCCAATTAGGCGAATTGAGACCAATTAGATCAATTAAGCCAGTTGAAGCAAATTGAGGACAATTGAGGCCAACTAGGCCAATTAAGGCCCATTGAGGGAAAGTAGGCTAATGAAGCCAATTGTGTCCAGTTGAGGCCAATTAGGTCAATTGATGCTAATTAGTTCAATTTAGCCAATTAGATAACTTGAGGCCAATTGAGGCCAATTAAGGTCATTTAGTCCAATTAGGCCAATTGATCTTAATTGATACCAATTCCAGCCAATTGAGTCCAATTAGGTCAGTTGATTCCAATTAGGCCAATTGTGGCCAATTGAGGCCAATTTGGGCACATGGGGACCAATGAGACCATTTGAGACCAATTGGGCCAATTGAGGCCAAGTGAGCCCAATTGAGTCCAATTAGGCCAATTGAGGCCAATTGGGCCAACTGAGGCCAATTACGCCAATTAAGGTCAATTGAGACCAATTGTGGCCAATGGAGCCCAATTTGGCCAAATAGACAAATTGAGGCCAATTAGGCTGATTGATGCCAATTTAGTCCAATTTAATTGAGGCCAATTGAGGTCAATTAGTTGTATTAGTCCAATTGAGGAAAATTCAGGCCAACTGTGGCCAAATGAGACCAATTGAGCTCAATTGAGGCCAATTATGCCAGTTGAAGCCAATTAGACCAATTGAAGCCAGTCAGAACAATTAGGCCAATTTAGGCTAATTATGTCCAATTAAGGGTAATTAAGACCAATTTGACCAATTGAGGCCAATTGAGGTCAATTGGGGCTAATTAGGCCAATTATGGCCAATTGAGGCTAATTGAGTTACATTGAACCTAATTAAACCAATTGATGCCAATTGGAGCCAATTGAGTCCAACTGAGGCCAACTGAGGCCAATTGAGGCTAATTGAGGACAAGTGTGTCCAATTGAATCCAATTAACCAATTGATGCCATGTTAGGTCAATTGAGCCCAATTAAAGAAAATTGAGGCTAATTAGGGAATATGAGGCCAATTGTGGCCAATTGAGTCGAATTAGCCAAACAGACCAACTAAGGCCAATTGAGGCTAATTGAGGCCAACTAAAGCGAATTGAGGCCAATTGAGACCAATTACGCCATTAAAGCCAATTGATGCAAAAAAAATCCAATTGAGTGGCCAACTGAGACCAATTGAGGCCAAATTAGGCTAATTAGTCCAATTGAGTCCAATTAGTCCAATTGAGGCCAATTGAGGCCAATTAGGTCAATTGAAGCCAATTGAGGGAAATTGTGGCCAATTTAGGCCAATTGAGAGAAATTTAGGCCAATTGAGCCCAACTGATGCCAACTAAGGCCAATTGAGGGCAATTTGTGTCAAATGAATCCAATTAGGTTTATTGAGGCCAATTAGGTCAATTGTGTCCTATTAGGCCAGTTGAGGCCAACTCGGCCAATTGAGGAAAATTGAGGCCAATTTTTCCAATTATGGCCAATTCGTGTCTATTGAGGACAATTAGGAAATTTGACGCCAATTAAGACCAATTAAGCCAATTTGGACAATTGAAACCAATTAGGCCAACTGAGGCCAATTGAGACCAATTCTGGTCAATTATTCCAATTGAGGCCAACTAATCCAATTTGGCCAATTAGGCCAATTAAGGCTAATTTAGGTCAATTGAGACCAACTTGGGTCAAATGAGGCAAATTATTCCATTTAGGCCAATTAAGCCCAATTAGGCCAATTGGTGGCAATTGGGGCCAATTGGACAATGGATGAAAATGGGGGAAACTTGGGCCAATTGAAGCCTACTAAGGCCAATTAGGCCAATTGAGACCAATTAGGCCAATTGAGGTTAATTGAGGCCAATTGAATTTTAATTAGTCTAATTAGGCAGCTTAGAGCCAATTGAAGCCAATTGAGGAAAATTGAGTCAAATTGAGGCCAATTGAGGTAAATTGAGGCAAATTGTGGCAAATTAAGGTAAATTAAGCCAATTGAGGGAAATTAGGCCAATAAAGGCCAATTGAGACCAATAAGGCCAATTTGACCAATTGAGGCGAATTGAGACCTATTAAGGCCGATTTTGGTGAATTGCGGCGAATTAAGCCTAATTGAGTCCAATTAGGCCAATTGAGACCAATTAGGCCCATTGAGGCTAATTGAAGCCAATTAGGCTAATTCGGCCAATTGTGGAAAATTGAGGCCAATTGAGGGCAATTAGGCCAATTCGACGAATTGAGTGCAAGTGAGACCAATTTGGCCAGTAGAGGCCTATTTGGGGAAATTGGGGCCATTTGAGGACATTTTGGGCCAATTTAGGCCAATTGAGGTCATTTGTGGCAAATAGAGGCCATGTGAGGCCATTTGAAGAAAATTGATCCCAATTGAGGCCAATTAGGCTAATTAGACCAATTGAGATAAATATGACCTATTGAGGCAAATTGATGCCAATTGGGGCCAATAATTGAGCCAAATTGAGGTTGATTGAGGCCAATTAGACCAATTGGGACACTTCAGACCAATTGAGGCCAATTGAGACAATTGAGGCCAATTCGGCTAATTGAGTCCAATTAGAAAAATTGATGTAAATTGAAACCATTGGGCCAATTGATGCAAATTAGGACAATTGAACCCAAGTGAGGCCAATTTGGTCAGTTAGGTAAATTGAGGCCAATTGAGACCAATTGAGGCCAATTTGATGAATTGGGTCCAATTAAGGCCAATTAAGCCCAATTTGATGAATTGGGTCCAATTGAGCCCAATTTGTCCAATTGAGGCCAATTTTGGAAATTGAGGCTAATTGAGCCAATTATGCCAATTAGGCTAATTGACTGTAATTGTGTCCAATTCAGCCCAATTATTAAAATTGAGGCCAATTAGGCTAATTTAGATCAATTGAGGCCAATTGAGACCAATTGAGACCAATTGAGGCCCATTGAGGAAAATTGATGCCAATTTGGAAAATTGAAGACAATTGAGGCGAATTCGGACAATTAGGCCAATTGAGACCAATTGAGGCTAATTGAGTCCAATTTAAGCCAATTGAGTCCAATTAGGTCAATTGAGGCTAATTAGAGCAATTGAGGTCAATTAAGCCTTTGAGGTCAAGTGATTGAAATTAGACCAATTAGGCCAATCGAGGCTAAGTGAGGCCAATATGGCCAATTGAGACCAATTAACCAATTGAGGCCAACAGAGGCCAATTAGGCCAATTCGGCCAACTAAGGCCAATTGACGCCCATTTGAAAAATTTAGCTAAATTTAGGATTATTGGGCCAATTGAGGCAAATTAAGCCAATTTGGTGGATTGAGGCTAAATGTGGCCAATTTGGAAAATTGAGGACAACTAAGCAAATTTGGTGAATTGAGGCAAATTGACCTCAATTGAGCTAATTACGCATTAGCCCAATTGAGGTCAATTGGGTCAAATTGAGGCCAATTGAAGAAAATTAGGACAATCAGATCCAATTAGGCCAATAGAGGCCAATTGAGGCCAATTGAGGCCAATTGAGGCCAATTTGGAGAATTTAGGCCAATTATGCAAATTGAGTCTAATTGAGGCCAATTTGGAAAATTGAGGACAATTGGGGTCTATTATGCCAATTTAGGCACATTGAGGACAATTGAGTCAATGAGGCCAATTGAAGTCAATAGATCCCAATTGAGCCCAATTGTGGCCAATTTGACCAATTGAGGCCAATTAGGCTATCTCATGTGAATTAAGGAAAATTAAGTCCAATTGAGGCCCATTGTGGCCAATTTGTCCAATTAATGCCAATTGAGACCAATTAGGCCAATTGAACCCAATGGAGTGCAACTTAGGCCAATTAGCCCAATTAAAGACAATTGAGACCAAGTGAGGACAATCGAGGCTAACTAAGGCCTGTTGAGGCCAATTGAGGCCAATTTAGACAACTGAGGCCAATCGAGGCCAATTCAGCTAGTTAAGGCCCATTGAGCAAAATTAAGGCCAATTAGGCCAATTGAAGCCAATTGAGGATAATTGAGACCAATTTAGTCCACTTAGGCCAACTAGGGCTAATTAGACCAATTGGGGCCAATTATGCCAATTGAGTCCAACTAGGAGAATTGAGGCCAATAGAGGCCAATTGAAGACAATTGAGGCCAACTAGGTCAATCGAGACCAATCTAGGGCAGTTAATGTAATGGCCAATTGAGGCCAATTAGGCCAATTTAGGCCAATTAAGTAAATAAGGCCAATTAGGCCAATTTGACCAATTTGACCAATTAGATAATTGAGGCTAATAGAGGCCAATTAATCCAATTAAGTCCAATTGAGGAAAATTAGTCCAATTAGGCCCATTGAGACCAATTGAGGCCAATTCCGGCCAATTGAAGCCAATTACGACCAATTGGTCCATTCGGCTAATTGAGGCCAACTAAGGCCAATTGTAGCCAATTAGGCCAATGGAGGAAAATTTGGGCCAATTGAGGCCAATTAGACCAATTGAAGCCAATTGAGGTTAATTAGGCCAATTGAGGCCAATTGAAGCCAATTAAGACAAATTGAGCCAATTGAGGCCAAATAAGGCCAATTGAGATTAATTACTCTAATTGAGCCCAATTGAATCCAATTGAGTCCAATTTGGCCAATTCGATCAATTGAGGCAAATTGAGTCCAACTAAATTGAGACCAATTTAGGCCAATTGGGGCAAATTAAGGTCAATTGAGCCAATTTAGACCAATTGAGGCCAATTGTGGCCAATTGAGTCCAATTAAATTAAGGCCAATTAGTGCCAATTAAATTAAGGCCAATTGGTGCCAATTCAGGTCAATTGAGGAAAATTAAGGTCAATTGAGCCAAAATGAGGCTAGTTGAGGACAATAAGGCCAATTGAGGCCAATTGAGGCTAGTTGAGAGAATCAATTCAATTGGGCCAATTGAGGCCAAGTGAGGAAAATTGAGGCCAATTGAGCCTATTTGAGTCCATATCAGGTCAATTGAGGTCAATTAGGCTAACTGAGGCCAATTGGGGCCCATTATCCAACTTAGGCCAATTGAGGCCAATTGATGTCAATTAGTCCAACTAGTCCAATTGAGGCCAATTGAGGCAAATTGCGACCAATTTTGGCCAATTAGGCCAATTGAGACCAATTGTGGCCAATTGAACCTAATTGAGCCCAATTGAGTCTAATTGAGGCCATTTAGCGAAATTGAGGGCAATTAGACTAGTTGATGCCAGTTAAGGCTAATTAATTCAATTCAGACCCATTAGGGAAATTGTGTCCAATAGAGGCCAATTGAGGTTAATTGAATCCAACTAAGGCCAATTGTGGCCAATTAGGACAATTTGGGCCAATTGAAGACAATTGACACCAACTAGGCTAATTTGGCTAATTTGGCCAATTGAGGACAATTTGGCTGATTGAGGCCAATTTGTTAATCTAGGTCAGTTGAAGCCAATTAGGCCAATTATGTCAATAGAGGCCAATTGAGTCCAATGAGGCCAATTAAGGCCAACTATGGTATATTAAGAACAATTGAGTCCAATGAGGCCAATTGAGGCCAATTAAGGCCAATTGAATCCCATTAAACCAATTAAGGACAATTTGGCGAATTTTGGGCAATTGAGGCCCATTAAAACCAATTGAGGAAAATTAATGTCAATTAGGTGGATTGAAGAAAACTGAGGCCAATGGAGAAAAATTTGTCCAATTGATGCATGTTGAGGCCAATTAATTCTAATTGAGGCCAATTAAAGCCAATTAACACCAATTAGACCATTTAAACCAATTGAGGCCAATTGAGGCCAATTGTGGCCAATTGAGGCTCATTAAGGCCAATTGGGTAAAATTATTCCAATTGAGGTCAATTGCATCCAATTGAGTCTAATTGAGTCCAATTGAGATCAATTGAGGCCAACTTAATCCAATTAATGCAAATTGAGGCCAGTTTGGCCAATTGAGGCTAATTGGGCTAATTTGTGGCCAATTAGGCTAGTTAGGCCAAAAGAGGCAATTAAGGCTAATTGAGGCCAATTATGTCCAAGTGAGACAATTAAGGCCAACAGAGGCCAATTGAGACCAATTGAGGCATATTGAGACAAATTAAGCCAATGGAGATCAATTACATCTATTGGAGTCCAATTGAGGGAAATTAGGTCAATTGAGGCCAATTGAGGCTAATTGAGATCAATTGAGGCCAATTAGGCCATTTGAGGCCAATTGTGGTCAATTGAGACCCATTGAAGCCAATTGAGGTCAATTAGAACAATTATGCCAACTCAGGCCTATTGAGGGAAATTTGGCCAATTGAGGTCAATTAGGCCAATTAGGCCAATTAGGCCACTCGATCCCAACTAAAGCCAATTTGTGCTAATTGAGGACTTTTGAGGCCAATTTTGGCCAACTTCGTCTAATTGAGGCAAATTGGGGCAATTGATGCAAATTGAATCCAATTGATGCCAATTTGGCCAATTGAGGCCATGTGAGGCCAATTTGGCCAATTGAGTCCAATTAGACCAATTCATGAAAATTGATGCCATTTAAGGAAAGTTGAGTCCAATTTGGCCAAGTGAGACCAATAGAGACCCATTGAGTCCAATTGAGGCCAATTGAGACCAATTCGGCTAATTGAGGCAATTAGGCCAATTGAGGTATATTGAGGCAAATTAGTCGAATTAGGTAAATTGAGGCCAATTGAGGCCAATTGAGCCCAATTGAGGCAAATTGAGGGAAATTAAACTCAATTAAGGCAAATTGAGACCAATTCGGCCAATTGTGTCCAATTTAGCCCAATTGAGGCCAATTTGGCCAATTTGGATAGTTAAGGCCAATTGAGGCTAATTGAGGACACTTGGGGTTAGTTGGGTCAATTAGGTCAATTGACGCCTATTGAGGCCAATTGAGGCCAATTGGGGTCAATAAGGCCAATTGATGCCAATTGGTCCAATCAAGTGCAATTGAGGCCAATTGGGCCACTTGGGTGCAATTGATGTTAATTGAGGCCTATTAGGCCAATTAGGAAAATCGAGACCAATTGAGGCCAATTGAGGGTAATTTGGCTAATTGGGCCAATTGAGGCCTATTAAGCTAATTGAGGCCAATTAGTCCAATTGGAGTCAATTGAGACTCTACTGGAAAATAGGCCTATACCCACGGTTTTGGAAAAAACCAAGGGTATAGGGGTGCCCTATACCTACGGTTTAGGAAAACCGTGGGTATATGTATAGTTGGGGGGGACCTATACACACGGTTCTGGAAAACCGTGGGTATAGGTCAACTAGACTTAGGGTTTTAGAAGAACCGTTGGGATAGAGTTTTTTTCGAAAGCCTATACTCACGGTTTTGCAAAACTGTGGGTATAGGTGTTCATTTCAAAGCCTACCCCGACGGTTTTTCAAAAACCGTGGGGACAAATATTTTTTTCGAAGGCCAATACCCACGGTTTTTTAAAAGCGTGGGGATAACATCCCCAAATTATGGCGGCAAAAAAAATGTGCGGGAAAACAAAATTTATTTGGCGGGTATCGTATATATTTAGGTTGAACAGATATATTTATGTTTATAGAAATTTGTAATCAAATTATTTCGGCGGCTTGGTTGGTTAGGCGTTTCATACATGTCTCAGCAGTTGAGGTATCGAATCCCACTGGCTTTTTTTTTAAATACAGAGATGAGAATTAGTATATTATTATAAATACAATTACATATAGGCATAACCGAATTAGCTTAGTTGGTTTAGCGCTTGGAGTGTGATGTGCAGACGTGGGTTCGAAACATGCTGGGTTCATTTTTTCATAAAAGGACCATATATTAATATATATTTACAAATGTAGATATATATTAATATAAATTCCTTGGCTGAAGTGGCGAAGTGCGTTGGAATTTCTATCAGTTCGCTGGTCGGCGTGGGTTCAACACCTAGCGGCTGCATTTTGTGCAATACTTTTACCACGGTTCAAAAACCGTGGGAATAACACTTTGACAGCATGGAGGATGGGTTGGCACTGTGGAAAAAAAGTATACCCAAGGTTTGTCAAACCGTGGGGATAGATCAAGACCTCTATACCGACGCCACTTAGCCCCAAGGTTCCCAAAACCGTGGGTATAGGCTATACCCACGGTTTTGAACCATGGGTATAGGTAGATTTTCCAGTAGTGAGAAAAATTTGGCCAATTAATCCATTTAAGGCCATTTGAGACCAATTGATGCCAATTAGCCCAATTAGACCAATTGTGGTTAATCAGGCCAATTGAGGCTAATTAGGCCAATTCGCTCAATTGAGGCCAAATGAGGCCAATTAGTCCAATTATGCCTAATTAGGTTGATTGAGGCTAATTGAGGCCAACTAGGCAAATGAGGCGAGTTGGGGTCAATTTAGGCCAATTGGGTAAATCGAGGCCACTTGAGGCCAGTTAGGCCAATTAGGTCAATTGAGGCTAATTGAGACTCATTGATGCCAATTGAGGCCAATTGAGGCCAATTAGGCCAATTGGGACCAATTAGGGCAATTGAGGCCAATAAGGCTAATTGAGGACAATTGAGAAAAATTGAGGCCAATTACGTCCAATTAGACAAATTGTGGCCAATTGTGTCTAATTGAGGTTGATGAGGCCCATTAAGAAAATTAGGCCCATTGAGGCCAATTGAGTCAAATTGAGTCCACTTAGGCCAATTAAGGCCAATTAGACCAATTACTCCAATTCAGTCTAATTGAGGCCAATTGAGGCCAATTGAGGCCAATTGAGGCCAATTGAGGCCAATTATGGCCAATTGTGGCCAATTGAGGCCAATTTGGCAAATTGAGGCCTATTTATCCAATTGAGGCTTATTGAGGCCAATCAAGACCGATTAGGCCAATTAGGCCATTTAAGTCCATTTGATACCAATTAAGGCCAATTAGCTCAATTAGACCAATTGAGGTCAGTCATGCCAATTGGGGCCAATTGAGTCCAATTAGGCCAATTCACCCAATTGAGGCCAAATGAGACCAATTTGGAAAATTAGGGCCAATTAGTCCAATTAAGGCTAATTAGGCTCATTGTGCCTAATTTAGGTCAATTAGGCCAATTAGGTGAGTTGACGTCAATTTAGGCCAATTGGGTCAATCAAGGCCACTTGAGGCCACTTAGGTCAATTTGATCAATTGAGATTAATTGAGGCTCATTGATGCAAATTGAGGCCAATTGAGGCAAATTAGCCCAATAAATCTAATTAGGCCAAATGAGGCCAAATGAGACCAATTGAGGTTAATTAGGACCAATTATGCCAATTGAGGCCAATTGAGATCAATAAGGCTAATTCAGGCCAATTGAGAAAAATTGAGGCCAATTAAGGCCAATTAGTCCAATTGTGGACAATTGAGGTCGATGGAGGCCTATGAGGTAAATTATGTGAATTTAGGCCAAATGAGGCCAATTGAAGCCAATCGAGGCCAATTGAGCCCAATTAGACGAGCTATTTCAATTGAGACCAATTGATTCCAACTGATGCCAATTGAACCCAATTGAGGCCAATTAGGCCAATTGAAACCAATTTGGCCAAATGACGCATGTTGACGCCAATTAGACCAATTTGACCAATTTAACCAATTTAGACCAATTGATGCCAATTACAGAAAGTTGAGTCCAATCACGCAAATTGAGGCCAATTAGGTCAATTGAGACCAATTTGAACAAATGACGCCTGTTGTGGCCAATTTAACCAATTAGACTAATTGATGCCAATTGAGGCCAATTGAGTCCAATTAAAGTCAATTACGTCAATTGAGCCTAATTGAAGCCAATTGAGGCTAATTGAGTTCAATTGAGGCCAATTAAGGCCAATTGAGGCTAGTTGAGGCCAATTGAGGCCAATTGAGGCCAATTATGCCATTTCTCCCAATTGGTGGCAATTGAGGCCAATTGGGACAATTGGGAAAAATTAGGCCAACTGAGCCAAATTGAACACAATTAGACCAATTGGGACAATAGAGGCTAATAGCGGCCTATTAAGGCCAATTGAGGACAATTGAGACCAAATGAGGTCAAATGAGGCCAATTGACGCCAATTAGGCTAATTAAACCAATTGAGGCCAATTAATCCAATTAAGGCCAATGGAGGCCAATACGGCCAATTCCGTCAATGTTTCCCAATTGAGGCCAGATGAGGCCAATTCGGCATATAGAGGCTCAATAGGCCGATTGAGGCCAATTATGCTCCTTGAGTTCACTTGAGGCCAATTAGGCCACATGAGGGAAATTAAGGCCAATTAGGCCAATTGATGCTAGTTAATCCAGCTAGCTCAATTGAGGCCATTTAAAGCTAATTGAGGCCAATTGAAGACAATGATGCCAATTAGGCCAATTGAGGCCAATTGAGTTTATTAAGGCCAATTAGGACAATTCAGACCAATTGAGGCCAATTGAGGCCAATTGAGACCTATTAATTCAAATGAGGCCAATTATGGCCAATTGAGGTGAATTTGGCCAATTAACTGATTCCAATTAGGCTCATTAGGCTAATTGAGGCCAATTGAGGCCCAATGAAGCCAATTGAATCCAATTAGGTGAATTGATGCAAACTAGGCCAAATGAAAACTATTGAGGCCAATTAGGTCAATTAGACCTATCAAGGCCAATTGAGGGAAATTGAGGCCAATTGAGGGCAATTGAGGCCAATTCGGACAATAGAGGCCAATTAAGGTAAATTGAGTCCAATTAGGTTAATCGACGCCAATTGAGGCTGTTTGTGGCCATTAGGCCAATTGAGCACAATTGAGGCCAATTAGGTTAATTAACCCAATTGAGTCAAATGAGGCCAATTAACCCAATTGTGGCCATTTGCGGCCAATTTGGCCAATTGAGGTGATTTAAGGATAAGTGAGACCAATTCGGCCAATTGAGGCCAACTCAGGCCAATTAGGCCAATTGATGCCGATTGAGGATAATTGAGCCCAATTGTGGTCAATTAGGCCAATTGAGTCCAATTAGGCCAATTATGAAAATTAAGTCCAATTAGACCAATTGAGCCCAATTGGGGCCAACTAGGCCAATTGAGCCACATTAGGCCAATTAGGCCAATTGATTCAATTGATGCCAATTAGGCCAATTGATGTCAATTAAGGCCAATTAGTCAAATTCTGGCCAATCGAGGACAATTGAGGCCAATTAGATGAATTGAATCCAATAGAGACCAATTGAGGCCACATGGGGCCAATTGCGGCCAACTAGGTCAATTAGGTCATTTGAGGCCAATTGAGGCCAATTGAGTCCAAATGATGCCAATTAAGGCCAATTAGACCAATTAATACAATTGAGGCCAATTGAGGGAAAATGAGTCAAATTAGGCCAATTTTGGCCAATTGAGGCCAATTGAGTCCTATTAAGGCCAATTTTGGCAAATTGAATCCAATTGAGGCCAATTCGGCGAATTGAGACCTCTTAAGGCAAATTGAGGCCAATTAGGATAACTATGTCCAATAGAGGCCAATTAAGACTAATTGAGGCCAGTTGATACCCATTGAAGCCAATTGAGGGTAATTGAGTCCAATTGAAGACAATTGGTGCCATGGGAGCCCAATTTTACCAATTGAGGCCATTGGAGGTCAATTGATGTCGATTGATCCCAATTGGGGCCAATTGATGTCAGTTAGGTCAACTATTTCAATTGAGGTTAATTGAGGCCAATTAGATCAATTGCAACCAATGGAGACAAATTGCGGCCAGTTGGGCCAATTAAGGCCAATTGACCCCAATTGAGGCCAATTCGTTCAATTGAGGCCAATTGAGGAAAATTAAGGACGATTGGGCCAATTGTGGCCATTTGAAGCCAATTAGGCCAATTGAGGAGAATTAGGCCAATTGAGATCAATAGAGGCCAATGAGTCCAATTATGCCAATTGAGGCCAATTGAGCCCAATTTAGGCCAAGCGAGACCAATTCATAAAAATTGAGTTCAATTGAGGCCTATAAAGATATTTGACACCAGTTAAGGCCAATTATCCCAATTAGTCCAATGGAGGACACTTAGGCCAATTAATTCCAATTAGTCCAATTGAGGCCAATTAGCCCAATTATCCAAATTGAGTCCAATTAGGCCAATTGAGGCCAGTTAAGACCAGTTGAGGTCAATAAGAGCAATTGAGGCCAATTGAGGCGAATTAGGCCCAATTAATCCAATTAAGGCCCATTTAGGCAAATTTAGGCAAAATGACGCCAATTAACGCCAATTCTGGTCAATTGAGGTCAATTAGACCAATTAGGTAAATTGAGGCCAATTGATGTCAATTGAGGTCAATTTGGTCAATTATGCCCACTTGTGATCAATTGAGGCCCATTGGGACAATTGAATCCAATTGAGCCCAATTGACGTGAATTAGGCCAATTAGGCTAATGGAGGCCAATTGAGGTCAATTAAAGCCAATTAGGCTAATTGAGAACAATTGAGGTCGATTGGGGCCAATTGAGGCCTATTGAGTCCAATTAGGCTAATTGTGCAGAATTGAGGCCAATTGAGGCCAATTAGGCCAATTGAGGCGAATTGAGGGCAATTGAGGCCAATTTGGACGATTATGCCAATTCAGACCAATCGAGGCCAATTAGGCCAATGGAGACCAATTAAGGCCAATTGACGGCAATGAGGAGAATTGAGGCCAATTAGGCCAATTAGGCCAGTTGAGGCCAATTGAGGCCAATTTGGCCAATCGAGACCAATTGAGGCCAATTAGGCCAACTAGGCTAATTGAATCCAATTAGACAATTGAGGCCAATTAATTCCAATTACGCCAATTGACTCTAATTAAGAGAATTGAAGCCAATTAAGGCCAATTGAGGCCCATAAGGCCAATGAGGCCAATTGAGTCCAAATATGGCCAATTGAGGTCAATTGACACCAATTGAGGCCAATTTGGCCAATTAATCCCTATTGAGGCCAATTGAGGCTCATTAGGCTAATTAGACCAATTGAGGCCAATTGAGGCCAATTAGCCCAATTAGGCCAATTGGGACTAACTGAGGCCAATTAGGCCAATTGGGACTAACTGAGGCCAATTGGGCCCAATTAGGCCAATTGAGTTTAATTGAGTCCAATTGAGACCAATTGAGATCAATAGAGCCCAATTAGGCGAATTGAGGCCAAATGAGGCCAATTGAGACCAAATGAGGCCAATTAAGCCAACTGAGGCCACTTAAGGCCACTTGAGGCCCATTAGGCCAATTAGGAAAACTGAGGACAATTGAGGCCATCTAGGCCAATTAGGTCCATTCAAGCCAATTGAAGCCAATTGAGGCCAACAAGGAAAATTAAATTCAAATAAGGTCATTTAGGCCAATCGAGGCAATGAGGTCAATTAGGCCAATTAGCCCAATTTGACCAATTCAGTCCAATTGAGGTCAATTATGCCAATTGAGGCCAATTAGGCCAATTGAAGCCAATTAAAGAAAATTGAGTCCAATTAAAACAATTGAGGCCTAATGAGCCCAATTGAGGTCTATTGAGCTCAATTGAGTCCAATTGATATCAATTAGGCGAATTGAGGTCAATTAGGTGAATTGAGATTAATTGAGGCCAATTGAGTCTAATTAGTCCAATTAAGACAATTGAGGCCAACCTAGGCCAATTGAGGCCAATCTAGTACAATTTAGACTAATTGATTCCAATTGAGGCCAATGATGTCCCATTGAGGCTAATTGAGGCCAATTGATTCCGATTTGTCCAATTGAGGTTTTTGAGGTCAATTGAGCCCAATTAGGCCAATTGAGACCAATTGAGGCCAATTTGGCCAATTGAGGCCAATAAGGCCGATTAGGCCAATTGAGGTCAATTGAGCCCATTGAGTCCAACTGAGGCCAATTAGGCCAATTGTGGCCATTCGGGTCCAACTAAGGCCAATTCGTCCAATTGATGCTAACATAAGCCAATTGGGACCAATTGGGTCCAATTGGGTCCAGCTAGCCCAATTGAAGCCAATTGAGGCAAATTGAGACAAATTTAGGCCAACTGAGGCCAATTTACACCAATTTGGCCAATTGAGGCCAATAGAAGAAAATTGTGGCAATTGAGGCCAATTGAGGCCAACTATGGAAAATGATCGCAATTGAGATCAATTAAAAACAATTAGGAAAATTGAGATGAATTGAGGCCAATTGAGTCCAATTAGGCAATTGAGGGCAATTGAGGCCAATTGAGGCCAATTATGCCAATTGAGGCCAATTGAAGTGAATTGAGGCCAATTGAGACCAATTGAGGCCAATTGAGGCTTATTGAGGCCAATTGAGACCAATTAAGTCGATTGAGGTCAATTGAAACCCATTGAGGCCAATTGTGTCCAATTATGACAATTGAGGCAAATTGAGCCCAACTGAGGCCAATTGACGCCAATTAAGCTAATTAGTCTAATTGAATCCAATTAATGCCAAGTATTTCTAATTAGGCCAATTATGCCCATTTTGGCCAATTGAGGCAAATTGAGGCAAATTGAGGCCAAATGAAGACAATTGAGGTCAATTGGGGCCAATTGAGGCCAATTAGGCAAATTGAGGCTAATTAAGGCCAATTAGGCCAATTGAGTCCAATTAAGGCCAATTAGGCCAATTGAGGCCAATTAAGGCCAATTAGTCCTATTGATGCCAATTTGGCCAATTGCGGCTAATTTAGGCCAATTAGTTCAATGAGCTAAATTGAGGCTAATTAGGGAAATTATGGCCAATTAAGAAAATTAGGCCAATTGAGACCCATTGAGGCCAATTGTGTCAAATTATGCCAATTGAGGCCAGTCAAGCCCAACCGAGGCCACTTGAAGCCAATTAAGTCAATTAGGCCAGTTGAATCCAATTATGGCCAATTGTTGCCAATTAGGCCAATTAGGTCAATTTTGGCCAATTGGGGAAAATTGAGGCCAATTTGGCAAATTTGGCCAATTGAGGCCAATTAGGCCATTGTCAATTGAGGCGAATTAGGACAATTGAGGACAATTAGGGCCAATTGAGTCATATTAGACCAATTGAGGCCAATTAGGGCCAATTTGGCCAATTGCGGCCATTTTAGGCTAATTGAGGCCAATTAAGGTCAATTAGGCCAATTGAGGCCAATTAGGCCAATTGAATCCATTTGAGACCAATTGAGGCCAATTAGTATCATTTGTCCAATTGAGGCCAATTCGTCTAATTCGGCCAATTGAGTCCAATTAGTCTAATTCGACCAATTGAGGCCAATTAGGTCCATTGAGGCAAATTATGCCAATTGAGGCCAATTGAGGCCAATTGTGTCCAATTAGTCCAATAATGCGAATTGAGGTCAATTGACGCCGATTCAGTTCAATCAGGTTAATTGAGTCCAATTGAGACCAATTGCGGCCAATTGTGGCCAATTAAGGCCAAATGTGTCCATTTGAGGTCAATTGAGCCCAATTTGGGCAATTGAGGCTAATTAGGTCTATTTTGAGAATTGAGGCCAATTAGGCCAATTTGGTCCAATTTGGTTAATTGAGCCAAATTGAGGCCAATTAGGCCAAACGAGCCCAGTTGATGCCAATTAATCCAATTAGGCCGATTGATCCCAATTGAGACTAATTGATGCCAATTAGGCCTATTTAAGTCAATTTTGGCTATTTGAGGCCAATTGAGGATAATTGATGCTGATTGAGTCTAATTAGTCCAATTTAGCCAACTGAGATCAATAAGTTCAATTGAGACTACTTTGGCTAATTGAGGCCAATTGATTCCAATTGATGCCAATTGATGCCAATTTAGTCCAATTGAGTCCAATTAGTCTAGTTAGCCTAATTGAGGCTGATTCAGGCCAATTGAGATCAATTGAGGCCAATTGAGGCCAATTTGGACAACTGATGCCAATTGAGGCCAATTATGCCGATTATGCCAATTGACGCGAATTGAGACCAATTGGGACAATTGAGGCCACTTGTCACCAATTGAGGCCAATTAGGCTGATTGAGGCTAATTATACCAATTTTGGGCAATTGAGATCAATTGATGCTAATTGAGGATAATTGATACCAATTAGAACAATTAGTTTAATTGAGGCCAATTGAGGAAGATTGAGGCTAATTAGGGTAATTGAGCCCAATCTAGGCCAATTGAGGCTAATTAGGTCAATTGAGTCCAATTGAGTTCAATTAGGTCAATTAGGAAAACTGATACAAATTGAGGCCAATTATTCCAATTGAGTCAAATTCGGCCAGTTATGCCAATTGGGGCCTATTGAGCCCAATTGTGGCCAATTGCGACCAATTGAGTCCAATTATGATAATTTAGGCCATTAGGCCAATTGAGGGCAATAGTGGCAAATTGAGGTCAATTTAGTCCAATTTAGGCCAATTTAGGTCAATTGTGGACAATTAGGCCAATAGAGATCAATTGAGGCAAATTGATGCCAATTGGGACAATTTTTCCAATTGAGGCCAATTGAGGTTAATTTTTCCAATTGAGGCCAATTAGACCAAATGAGGCCAATAATTCCAATTGATGCCAATTCAGGCCAATTGTGGCCAAGTGAAGCCAATTAAGAAAATTGGGGCCAGTTAGGTTAATTGAGGCCAATTAGGCTAGTTAGGCAAATTGATGCCAATTAGACCAACTGAGGCCAATTGGCATAATTGGTCTCAATTGTCCTAATTGGCCTCAATTGACCTCAATTGGCCTCAATTGGCCAAATTGGAATCAATTTTCCTGAGTTGGCATCAATTGACCTAATTGACCTAATTGGTCTCAATTGGCTTCAATTGGCCTCAAATGGACTAATTGGTCGAATTGGCCACAATTGGCCCTAATTGGTCGAATTGGCCACAATTGGGTCACTTAGGCCCATTAGGCCACTTCGACCACTGAGGCCCATTAGGCCACTGAGGCCCATTAGGCCCATTAGTCCACTTAGACCCATTATGCCCATTAGACCCATGGGGCCACTTAGGCCCATTAGATCCATTATGCCACTTAGGCCCATTAAGCCCATTAGGCTACTTAGGTCACTTAGGCCACTTAGGCCCATTTGGCCACTTGGGCCCATTAGATCCATTAGCCCACTTAGGGCCATTATGCCCATTATGCCCGTTAGGCCCATTTTTTCACTTAGTCCCATTAGGACCATTAGGCCCATTCATCCATTTCCATTATGCCCATTAGGACACTTATTCTGATTAGGAACTTAGGCCCATTAGTCCACCTAGGCCCATTCGGCCCATTAAGCCTATGAGGTCCATTGGGCTACTTAGGCCCATTCAGCCCATTGTGCTATTTAAGCTCATTCGGCCCATTACGCCACTTAGACCCGTTCAGACCATTAGACCCATTAGGCCACTTAGGTGAGTTAGGCCCATTAGGCCACATTGGCCAGTTAGGCCCATTGGACCACTTTGGCCAGTTAGTCCCATTAGGCCACTTTGTCCAGTTAGACCCATTAGGATCGTTAGGCTCATTCATCCCATTGGGCCAGTTAGTTACATTGGGCCTATTAGGCCAGTTAAGCCCATTAGGCTCATTAGGCCCATAGGTCTAGTTAGGCCACTTAGGACAGTTTGACCCATTCGGCCCATTGGGCCGGCACAAATGAGAGTTAGGCCACTTAGGCCCCTTAAGCCCATTGGGGCCATTAGGATAGTTAGGCCACTTAGGCCAGTTGGTACCATTTATCCCATTGGGCCCATTAGGCCACTTAGACTCGTTAGGCCCATTAGGACACTTAGGACCATTTGACCTATTAGGCCACTTAGACCAGTTAGGCACAATTGGAACATGGGGGCCATTAGGCCCCTTAGGCCAGTTAGGCCCATTAGGTCCATTCGGCCCATTGGGCCCAATAGGCCCATTAGGCTAGTTAGTCCCATTAGGCCCCTTGGGCCCATTAGGCCACTTGAAAGTACCCAGTGGATGATTGTATCACTGAAAGGGGGAGGGGTGAATCAGTGATACTTTTTTTCTCTTATGTTTCTTTTCAAATGAAACAACATTCGCCTCTTGTTAAAGATTATATTCCCTACTGAAAACAATTCAAACACACATCCATAGAAACACAAGTATTTACAAGATTCACTATTCAATAAGAATAACTACGTCCTTGGTATAGAATTAAAGTGTTTAAACACCACACAATCTACTAGAAAACAATAATTGGATTACAACTAGTAGGATATACCCTTTCACTTGTGTAGCTTTGTGTAAACAATCCAATAGTACATGTGCACCCTCTTAGCATAGATTGGGTAATGCAATGATTGTGTAACAACTTATGTTACCTGTTCTACTTTTCAATTACACAAATGTATTCAATTGAAAACACTTCTTCAATTTCTTACCCAGAATATGGTAAGAACTTTCTGGACATTGTTAAGAAAAAAACCGAGTTCGATTTTCCAAGTCTGATTCCTCCGATTATGATTCTCCTTAATACAATTCTTCCCAATAATATTTTCCCAATACGATTATCCTCGGTACAATATTCCTTAGTATAAAAATTATAACTTTGATAGAATGATATAGAGATGAATCGACACTACTTAAATTCTCCATCTTCCTCGGTTTGGAAGACCCGGTATGAAAATCACGAACTGATTAATCCATCCCGATATGATGATCAGCTGAATATGATTGAAAAGTTGAATATAGTAATCAGTTGAGTATGATAAACACTGAGTACGATGATCAGCTGAATACAATTTTGTGATCTTGTCTCTTCTCTTTTACTTCAATCCATGAAAACTTCTTCAACAAAAGTGAATACATAAACTTTTTCTTCTCTCTAAAACTAGGAGCTTCTCTGTCAGAAAAATTACATCTGTCCACCTCAAGTACAACACACATTTCTCCTTCTATAGGTGACCCTCAATATGCTTTGGCAGGAATCCCAAAAAATTTCCTACCTAATCAAATTCACCCTAATCTCAATTTCCCCTAAAATATGGGGTGTGTTTTGACTTCATCAACTCTTCTCAAAGCTTCTCGATTCTTATAAAACTTTCACTTATCCTTCTGAATGATGAATATGATAATTAGTTTGAATGTTGAGATCCCCCTCAATTGCACATCCAACAAACTTTTCTTTCAAACCACTTTTACTTCTTCACTTCTTCTCTAGACCCACTTGGAAATATAAAACAATCCCACTCTGATACAATGACTCTTGACCCAATTTAAACATACAAAGTAATTCAACCTTTTTAAAGGGTTTACCACATTTTTTATCTCATTATTTCCTTCGCTTTTCAATCATCAAACTCAAGCAATTCCTTCTTTGAATATGATTGTCCAGAGTATGATCTTTCTGAGAATGGTTGGCCTGAATACAATCATATTGGGTACGATCTTTTTTTTTCCTGATCCTGAGTATGATGATCATGGGTACGAAGGTTTTCTTATGCATACGATGATAATATGATTCTATAGTACTAGACAATGATCATTCTGGGTACAATCATTCTGATTGTGATCCTCAATGACTTCTTTCTTTCCTTCTCATCCTGAATCTGATCACACTGGGTACAATTCTTTTTTGATTGGAATTATCTCTTTCTTCCCTTCCACCTAGACATGATAAATCTAGATATGATTTAGAATACCTCTTTTTCCCTTTCTTCAAATATCATACCCAAGACAAGTCAAATATGTGCCTTTTCTTTCAAACAACTTTGCCTCGTTATGATGGATAGAGTAAGTCCGATACTTTTGAAAACAATGGACAATAGGATTTCCAAAAAATAAAAAGTGAGGTGATTTTCTTTCTTCAAAAGCTTTCCTTGACAACAAAAGACAACACATGAAAACAAACACCTTCCTCATCAGCTTGGTTCTAACAATCCCCCCTTTGGATTTTATTGTCAACCAAGTTTCATAAATCATTGAATTTAGGCCCATTAGTCCCATTGGACAATTATTCTCATTATGCCACTTAGGCCCATTAGGCCCATTTGGCTACCTATGCCCATTAGGCCAGTTAGGACACTTAGGCCCATTAGGCTCATTAGACGACTTAGGTCCATTAAGACCATTGGGCTCATTAGGCCACTTAGGCCCATGAGGCTTATTAGGCCCCTTCGGCCCATTAGTCCACTTAGGCACATGGGGCCCATTAGGCCACTTCGACCCATTAGGCAACTTAGGACACTTAGGCCCATTTGACCCATTAGGCCCATTCATCCCATTTGGCCCATTAGGCCCATTCATCCCATTGAGCCCATCAGGTAACTTAGGTCACTTAGTCCCATCATGCCACTTGGTCCCATTAGGAAACATATGCCACTTAGGCCCATTATGCCACTTAGTCCCATTCGAACCATTATGACACTTAGGCCCATTAGAACCATTAGACTCGTTAGGCCGATTAGGCTACTTAGGCCCATTAGACCCATTATTCCCATTAGGCTCATTAGGCTCGTTAGTCCCATTAGGCCCATATGGCCCATTAGGAAACTTAGACGACTTAGGCCCATTGAGCCACTTAGACCCATTGGACCCATTAGGCCCATTAGGCCCATTAGGAAACTTAGTCTACTTAGACCCATTAGGCCACTTAGACCTATTATACCCATTAGGTCCATTAGACCCATTAGGCCGATTAGGCCCATTAGTCAACTTAGTCCACTTAGGCCCATTAGGCCCATTACTCTCATTAGGCCACTTTGGCCCATTAGGAAATTTGGGCCACTTAGGCCCATTGGACCCATTAGGCCACTTAGGCCCATTAGACCCATTACTACACTTAGAACGATTAAGACCATTAGGCCACTTTGGACCATTAGGCAACTTAGGCCACTTAGTTCCATTGGACCTATTAGACCCATTAGGCCCATTCAGACTATTGGTTCCATTAGGTAACTTTGGCCACTTAGGTCCATTGGACCCATTAGTCCCATTGGACTCATTAGGCCCATGGGTCCCATTAGGAAACATAGGACACTTAGGCCAATTAGGCCACCTAGTCCCATTGGACCCATCAGGCACATTAGGCAACTTAGGCCACTTAGGCCCATTAGGACACTTAGGCCCATTAGACCCATTCAGCCCATTAATCCACTTAGGCCTATTCAATCCATTCATCCCACTAATCCCATTAAGCCCATTAGGCCGGTTAGGCCACTTAGGCCCATTAAACCCATTAGACCCATTAGGCCCATTAGGCTCATTAGGAAACTTAGGCCACTTAGGCCCATTCGACCACTTAGACCTTTTGGACCCATTAGGACCATTAGGAAACTTAGGCCACTTAGACCCATTGGACCCATTAGGCCCATTAGTCAACTTACGCCACTTAGGGCCATTAGACCACTTTGACCCATTGGACCAATTAGGCTTGTTAGGCAACTTAGGCTACTTAGACACATTGGACCCATTAGTCCCATTTTCCAACTTGGGCCATATCAACCCATTAGGCCACTTAGGCCCATTGGACCCATTAGGCCAAATTATCCATAATGGGCCCATTAGGCCCATCAGGCCCATTGGACCGATTAGACCACTTAGGCACAATATGCCCATTACGACACTTAGGCTCATTATGCCACTTAGGCCCATTAGACTCATTGGTCCCCTAGGCCCATTAGGCCAATTAGGCCATTAGGCCATTAGGAGCATTAGATCGAATTGGCCATAATGGGCTCATTTGGC
This sequence comes from Viscum album, assembly GCA_963277665.1. Lineage (NCBI taxonomy): Eukaryota > Viridiplantae > Streptophyta > Magnoliopsida > Santalales > Viscaceae > Viscum > Viscum album. The sequence continues at coordinate 1,052,833,625 of OY728121.1, read as the reverse complement.
CCATTAGGCCACTTAGGCCCAATAGGACCAATAGGCCCATTATGCCTATTAGGTAACTTAGGCCACTTAGTCCCATTAGGTCACTTAGGTCCATTAGGCACCTTAGACCCATTAGACCCATTGCCCCCCTTAGGCCCATTAGGCCAATTAGGCCATTGGGCCCATTAGCTCACTTAGGCCCAATTGGCTCATTCGGCCAATTAGGTCACTTAGGCCACTTAGGTCCATTAGGCCACTTAGGCCCATTAGACCCCTTAAACCCATTGGGCCCATTGGGCCCCTTAGGCCAATTGGGACCATTATGCTACTTAGGCCCATCAGGCCCATTAGGCCCATTAAGACACTTATGCCACTTAGGCCCATTCGTGCACTTAGGCCCATTAGGCCCCTTAGACCCATTTGGCCCATTAGGACCATTAGGTCCTTTAGGCCAATTCGGCCATTTAGCCCATTAGGTCGAATTGACCATAATGGGCCCATTAGGCCCATTAAGCCACTTAGCCCCATTAGGTCCATTAGGCCCATTCGGCCCATTAGGATCATCAGGCCACTTAGGACCAACTGGTCCATTCGACCCATTAATCCCATTTGGCCCATTAGGCCGAATTGGACTTAATGGGTCCATTAGGACACTTAGGCCCAATAGGCCCATTCGCCCCATTAGAACACTTAGTCCACTTAGGCCCATTATCTCACTTTGGCCTAGTGGACCCATTAGACCCATTAAACCCATTAGGCCCATTAGACCTGTTAGGCCACTTAGGCCCATTAGGCTGATTAGGCCACTTAGGCCCATTATGCCCATTAGGACCATTAGGTCACTTAATCCCATTATACCCATTAGGTCCATTAGGCCCATTGGGCCACTTTATCCCATTATACCCATTAGGTTCATTAGGCCACTTAGGCCAATTCGACCCTTAGGCCCATTAGGCCATTTAGGCCATTTAGGTCAATTTTGGCCATTTAATCCAATTAGGCCAATTAGGCCATTGAGGCCATTTAGTCCAATTAGGGCATTTAGGTCATTTGGTCCAATTTAGTCCATTTAGGCCAATGAGGCCAATGAGACCAATTTAGGCCAATTAGGTCAATTTAGGCCCTTTAGACCATTTAGGACAATTTGAAGATTTAGGCCATTTAGGCCAATTTAGGCCAATTAATCCAATTAGGTCAATTATGCCAATTTGGAAATTTAGCTCCTTTAGGCCCTTTAGGCCAATTTACTCCATTTAGGGTAATTGGCCCATTTTACCCAATTTAGGTCATTTAGGCTATTTAGGCCAATTTAGACCGTTTAGGCCAATTAGGTCAATTATGCCATTTAGGCCAATTTAGGTAATTTAGACCAATTAGGCTAATTAGGATGATTAGGCCAATTTAAACCATTTAGGTTAATTAGGCCAATTATGCAATTTAGGCAATTTATGCCAATTAGGCCAATTTAGGCCATTTGGGCCAATTTTGTCCATTTTGGCCATTTAGACCAATTTAGGTCATTTAGGCCAATTAGGTCAATTAGAAAATTTAAGAAATTTAGGCCAATTATGCCATTTAGGCCAACTTAGCTCATTTAGACCAATTAGTAAAATTAGACCAATTAGGCCAATTAGGCCATTTAGGCCAATTTGGGTCATTTAGGCCAATTTGGGCCATTTAGGCTAATTTAGGCCATTTAGGCCATTTAGGTTAATTTATGACAATTAGTTCATTTAGGTCATTTAATCCAATTATATCAATTAGGCCATTTAGGTCATTTAGGCCAATTTGTCCATTTAGACTATTTAGACAAATTTAGGTCATTTAGACCAATTTAGGTCAATTTAGGCCATTTAGCCTAATCAGGCCAATTAGGCCAATTATTTAATTTAGACCATTTAGGCCAATTGGGCCAATTAGGCCATTTAGGCCAATTAATCAATTTAGGCAAATTAGGAAAATTTAGTCCATTTAGGCCAATTAGACCATTTAGATCAATTAGGAAATTAGGTCATTTAGGTCATTTAGTCCATTTAGAGAAATTAGGACATTTAGGCCATTTAGGACATTTAGGTCATTTAGGTCAATTAGGCTAATTAGGCCAATTAGAAAATTTAGGTAATTTAGGCCAATTTAGGCCATTTAGGCCAATTATGCCATTTAGGCCAATTTAGGTCATTTATTCTATTTAAGCTAATTTATACCATTTAATCCAATTCGTCCAATTATTCCATTTAGTCCAATTTAGGCCATTTAGGCCAATTAATCTGATTGTGACATTTAAGCTTATTTATCCAATTTAGGCCATTTAGGCCAATTAGGCCAATTTAAACAATTAAACCAAATAGACAATTTAGGAAATTTAGGTAAATTAGGACAATTTTTATAATTGAGCTCATTTAGTCCAATTAGACCATTTAATCCATTCGGGATAATTTAGGTCATTTAGGTGAATTAGGCCAATTAAGCCAATTAGATCATTTATATAATTTAGGCCAATTAGGCCATTTAGGCCAATTTAGACCATTTAGAAAAATTAGGCCAATTTGGCCAATTTAGTCTATTTATTCCATTTTGGCCAATTTGTACAATTAGGCTATTTAGTCCATTTTGGAAAATTTATGTCATTTCGACCAATTAGGCCAATTAGTCCAATTAGGCAATTTATGCCATTTAGGCCAACTAGTCCATTTAAGCCAATTTAGGCCATTTAGACCATTCATGTCATTCAGGCCAATTAGACCAATTAGACCAATTAGACCATTTAGGCCATTTAGGAAAATTAGTCCATTTAGGGCAATTAGACAAGTTAGATCATTTAGGTCATTTAGGCCATTTAGACCAATTTAGGCCATTTAGACCAATTAGGCCAATTATGCCAATTTAGGCCATTTAGGCCATTTAATCCATCTAGGAAAATTAGTCCATTTGTGCCTATTAGACTAATTATGCCATTTAGTCCATTTGTGCCAATTAGACCATTTAGGCCATTTAGACCAATTAGGCCAATTAGGCCAATTTAGGCCATTTAGGCTAATTTAGTCCATTTAGGCCAATTATATCAATTAGTCCATTTATGTTAATTTGGAAAATTAGGCCATTTAGACCATTTAGGCCAATTAAGATGATTAGGTCATTTATGCCAATTAATCCATTTAGGCCAATTTTGGACATTTAGGCCATTTAGGTCAATTAATCCATTTAGGCCATATAGCCAATTTGGGACATTTAGGCCAATTAGGTCAATTCGAAAATTTAGGTCATTTAGGCCAATTAGTCAATTTAGGCCAATTTAGTGCATTTAGGCCAATTAGGCCATTAGGTCAATTTCAACAATTTAGGAAATTTAGTCCATTTAAGCAAATTAGGCCATTTAGTCCATTTAATCCATTTAGTCTATTTAGTACAATTAGTCCAATTAGTCTAATTAGGCCAATTAGTCCATTTAAGCCAATTAGGCCAATTAGGTCATTTAGACCAATTAGGTCATTTAGGCCAATTTTGGCCATTTAGAACAATTTAGGTCATTTAGGGAAATTAGGCCACTTAGGCTTCCATGAACCAACCCGGGTCGACCGTTAACCGGTCACCCAACAGCTATGCGACAAGCTCTACACAGAAAGGCTGGACACTTTCTTTGACCCAGAGGAGTTTGAAGTTTCAAAACAGAATGCATCATTTCCAAATTTAGACACAAAAAATCAACAACATGAGAAGAAATCAAATATGAAATGCACCTATATCAAACAATGCTTTCATAAAGGTAGAATTCAAGAGAATCGTACCTCTCACCATCGATGGTACAAGTTGGCCATTCACAATAACCCACTCAACTCCAAATACCTGCTTACTCACCACACTTTTATCTTTATTCCCCTGATGAAATTTCCCATGCTGGGGAGTCATGGTATTCCTGGAAACACCACGACTAACTCTATTCTGCTGTCCTCATCCCATTGAGGCATAAGACGACTCTGATCCTTGAGAAGTGTTTCGAACACCCGACCATGGATCACGACAATAATAACACTGAGGATTCCCCATCTAATTAAAATTATGGCATACTCTAGGTGGTGATGTACATTCTCACTTTATGTGTCTTAGAGCACCACATTAGAAACATCCCGACTTGCTCTTAGGCTTCATAGGAAGATTCAGTGATCCTTCCATCAGATTCTAATCCATACTATCACCTTAGAAATAAGTGTCCATCTTCCACTTTCTCCCCTCATTATAGTTTCCAACATTTCCCATAGGTATCATGATATCTCCTCCACCCATCACCCCTAAGATGTCCCTTTCAGCCACGATTTCCCTGTTGACCATCTCCGCACAATCTCTTATACAGATTACTGCAATCTTCAAACAAATTTCCTACCTCATCCCAGATTAAAAAATCTGTGTATTCAAAGATGCACTAGTAGAAACCTCAGGTGAAAACTAGACTAAATTCATAAATTTATCCACATATTCTATCACATAAAGGATATACTACTTCAATCTAAATAAATCCATCATTCTCTGAATTATAAACGTGTAAGGATATAATTTTTTGTTGAATAATTCTTCGAAATCCTCCCATGCCATACCTTGGTCCACTTTATCCTAGATCGCTAACTCCCACCACTAATATTAATGATCTTACAACATGTATGTCACTAAATTGAATTTGAACTCCATCAGTGTGACTAGGAAATTTAAGATTTGATTCATCTTATTTAGCCACGCCTCTACCCTTTCTGGTTCTGAATCACCCCAAAAGATGGGTTGATTTTGCTTCTTAAACTGAACCAAATGGTTCACATGCCTTGGTTTATCTCTTTTATTCCCACTATCGATATCTTCAAAAGCTTTTATTATGCTCTACACCAGCTACTAGTTCACCTGGGGCTCAGGTGCAACCACATATTTAGTACCTTCCTCTGGTTGGTTTCTACGATGCTTACTGGGTTCCATTCTCTGTTCACATGAGAAACACCATAAGTCACACTCTCTAGCAATAGAAGGCTTAACAATTTCAAATCCAATCACATTTCAACTATCATAACCATGATTTACAAAATCCAACATTTTCTATGTTCAATAATTTTTGAAAAAACATCTACCATGTTTTGAAAAATGACCAATTTTCAAAATACCACAACCATTCTCCTTTCAAAATCACACATTTGAAAACACTTTCCTGATTTTTGAAATATCAATAAATTCATATCACAACATAAATCATTACTCCAAATGAGATTCAAAATATTAATGATCTTACAACATGTATGTCACTAAATTGAATTTGAACTCCATCAGTGTGACTACAAAATTTAAGATTCGATTCATCTTATTTAGCCACGCCTTCACCCTTTCTGATTCCGAATCACCCCAAAAGAAGGGTTGATTTTGCTTCTTAAACTGAACCAAATGGTTCACATGCCTTGGTTTATCTCCTTTATTCCCACTATCGATATCTTCAAAACCTTTTATTATGCTCTGCACCAGCTACTAGTTCACCTGGGGCTCAGGTGCAACCACATTTTTAGTACCTTTCTCTGGTTGGTTTCTACAATGCTTACTGGGTTCCATTCTCTGTTCACATGAGAAACACCATAAGTCACACTCTCTAGCAATAGAAGGCTTAACAATTTCAAATCCTATCACATTTCAACTATCATAACCATGATTTACAAAATCCAACATTTTCTATGTTCAATAATTTTTGAAAAAACATCCACCATGTTTTGAAAAACGACCAATTTTCAAAATACCCCAACCATTCTCTTTTCAAAATCACATATTAGAAAACACTTTCCTGATTTTTGAAATATCAACAAATTCATATCACAACATAAATCATTACTCCAAATGGGATATGAAATCCCAGTGGGAAGTCATTTATACCATGCATGTCATGCTCTTCTCATTGTCTAAACCGACAATAATGGGCCTAATGGGCCTCATGGCCCTAAGTGACCTAAGTGGCCAATTGGGTTTAAGTGACATATTGGGCCTTGTGGGCCTAATGGGCCGAATGGGCCTATGCATGAGGCCCAAATAGACCTAATGGGTCTAAGTTGCCTCATGGGCCCAATGGGCCCAATGGGCCTAATAGGCCTATGTGGGCTAAGTGGGTCGAAGGGGACTAATGGGCCGAAGGGTCCAAGTGGCCTAATGGGCCTAATGGGCCCAATGAGACTCATGTGGCTAAGGGGACTATTGGGTTGAGTGGGCCTAATGGGACGAATGGGCCCTATGGGCCACATGGGATGAATGGGCAAAGTGGGCCCAATGGGCCTAATGGCCCAAAGTGACCTAAAGGGTCCAGTGGGCCTAATGTGATTAATGAGCCTAATGGAACTAATGTGACCAATTGGCCTTATGGGTTTAATGGGCCTCATGGGACTCATGGGCCTAAGTGGACTCATGGTCCGAAAGGGCCTGACGGGGCTAAGTGTCCTAATGGGCCTCATGGTCCTCCTGGGCCTAATGGGCCTCATGGGCCTCATCGGTGGAATGCACCTAATGGGCCTGAAGGGCATAATGGGACTAATGGTCATTAGTGGCCTAATGGTCCTAAGTTCCCTAATGGGAATAGTGGGCCTAATGGGCCTAATGGACCCAATGGCCCTAAGTGGCCTAAGTGGCCTAGTCAGGATGATCGACCGAATGGGCCTCATGGGCCTAAGTGGCTTAACGATCCTAATGGGCCTAATGGGACAAATGAGTTTAATGGAACTAATGGGCCTAATGGGATGACATTTCCTAATGGGACTAATGGGCCGAAGTGGCATAAGTGGCTTAACGGGCCTAATGGGACTAATGGGACCAATGAGTTTAATGGGCCTAATGAGTCTAAGTGGCCTAGTGGGCCTAATGGGCCTACGTGTCCTAATGGGACTTGTGGGACTAAGTGGCCAAATGGGCCAAATGGGCCAAATGGGCATAATGGGACTAATGGGTTTAATTGGCCTAATGGCCCTAAGTGGCTGAATGAGCCTAATGGGTCTCATGGGCCTAACTGGCCTAATGGGCGTAATAGGCTTAAGTGGCCTAAGGGGCCTAATGGGCCCAAGTTTCCTAATCCCCCTAATCGACTAAATGGGTCTAATGGGACTAAGTGGCCTAATGGGCCTAATGGGCTGAAGTGGCCTAATGGGACAAAGTGGTCGAAGCGGCCTAATCGGCCTCATCGACCGAGTGGGACTAATGGGACTAATGGGCCAAATAGTCCTAAGTGTCCAAATGGTCCTTAGTGGCCAAATAGGCCTAATGAGCCTAAGTGGCTGAAATTGGCTAATGGGCCTAAGTGGCCTAATGGGCCTCAGTGGCCTAATGGGACGAATCGAACTCATGGGGCTTAGTGGCCAAAATTGCCTAATGGGTCTAAGGGGTCTAAGTGGCATAATGGAATTAATGGGGCAAAATGTCCAAATGGTTCTCAGTGGCCTAATGGGCCTAAGTGGCCTAATGGGCCTAATGGGCCTAAGTGGCCTAATGAGACGAATGAGCCTAATGGCCTAACGGGTCTAGTGGGTCTCAGTGGCCTAATGGGCCTAATGGGCTTAAGTGGACTAAGGGGCCTAATGGGGCTAATGTGCCTAAGTGGCCTAATTCATTAAACAGGACTAATGGGCCTAATGGGACTAATGGGCCTGAGTGGCCTAATGGGAATGATGAGCCTAATGGGCCTAATGGCCCAAAGTGGCCTAATTCCCTGAATGGGCCTAAGTGGTCTGATGGGCCATATAGGCATAATGCGTCGAATGGGCTAAAGCGGCCTAATGGGCTTGATGGGCTTGATGGGTATAATGGGCCTATGTGGCCTAATGAGATCAATGTGCCTAAGTGGCCTAATGGGCCAAATGGGCCTCATGGGTCTAATGGGCCTAAGTGGCCTAATGATTCTGATGGGCCAAATGGGCCAAATGGGCCTAACGGGCCTCAATATCCACAGTGGACTCATAGACCTCATGGGCCTAATGGGCCCAATGGGCCTAAGTGTCATAATGGGTCTAATGCGCCGAATGGGCCTAATCGGCCTAATGGCCCTGATTGGCCTAATGGGAAAAATGGGCCTATGTGGTTTAATGGGCCTAAGTGGCCTCAATGTCCTAGTTGGCCTCAGGGGCCTAAGTGGCCAAATGAGCGGAATGGGCCTATGTGGACTAATGGGCCTAATGGGCCTATGTTGACTAATGGGCCTATGTGGCCTAATGGGCCTAATGAGCCTAAGTGGCCTCATGGGCTTGATGGGCCTTAGTGGCACATGGGCCTAATGAGACTAAGTGGCCTAATGGGCCTAAGTGGCTTAATGGGACTAAGTGGCCTAATGGGCCAAAGTGGCCTAATTGGCCTTATTGGACTAATGGGCCGAATAAGCCTTAGTGGCTTAACGGGCCTTAGTGTCCTAATGGGACTAATGTGCCTGAGTGGCCGAAATAGACCAATAGGCTTAATGGGCCTAATGGGTCGCAGTGGCCTAATGGGCCTAATCATCATAATGGGCCTAAGTGGCCATATTGGCATAATGGGCCTAAGTGGCCTCATGGGCCTAAGTGGCCTGATGGGCCTAAGTGACCGATTGGGCCAAAGTGGACTAATGGGCCTAAGTGGATTCATGAGTTTGATGGGACTAATGGGCCTAGTGGGCCATAGTGGACACATGGCCCTAATGGGCCTAATGGGCCTATGTAGCCGAATTGGCCTAAGTGGCCTAATTGGCCAAAGTGGACCAGTGGGCCTAATGGGACTCGGTGGCCTAATGGGACAAATGAGCCTAAGTGACCTAAGTGGCCTGATGACCATAATGGGTGTAAGTGGCCTAATGGACCTAGTGGGCCTTAGTGGCCCAATGGGACAAATGGTCTTAATGTGCCTAAGTGGATGAATGGGCCTAATGGGCCTAAGTGGCCTAATGAGCCGAATGGGCCTAAGTGGCCTAATGGGCCTAATGGACCACAGTGGCCTAATGAACCTTAGTGGCTTAATGGGCCTAATGGGCCTAAGTGGTTGAAATGGCCAATGGGCCTAATTGTACAAAGTGTCTAGAATTGCCAAATTGACATAATGGGCCTAAGTGGCCTAATGGGCCTAATGGGACTAAGTGGCTTAATGGGCCTAATGGGACTAAGTTGGATAATGGACATAAGTGGCCTAATGGGATTAATGGGTCAAAGTGGCATAATGGGCCAAAGTGGCCTGATGGACCCAATGGGCCGTAGTGGCCTAATGGGCCGAATGGACTGAATGGTCCTAAGTGGCCTAATGGACCTAATGGGCCTAATGGGCCTAAGTGGCTTAATGAGACGAATGGGCCTAAGTGGCCTAATGGGCCTAATGGACTAATGCGACCAAGTGGCCTAATGAGAATAATGGTCATAAGTGGCCTAATGAGCTGAATGGGTCTAAGGGGCCTAATTGGCCTAATTGGCCTAATGGACCTAAGTGGCCTAATGGGCCGGATGGGCCCAACGGGCCGGATGGGCTTAATGGTCATAAGTGGCCTAATGAGCCAAATGGGCCTAAGTGACCTAATGTGCCTGATGGACTTGATGGGCCAAATGGGCCTAAGTGGCCTCGTGAGTTTGATGGGCCAGATGGGCCTGATGGACTTAAGTGGCCTAATGAGATGAATGAGTCTAAGTGGCCTAATGGTCCTAATTGTTCTAATGGGCCTAATGTGCATAAGTGACCTCATGGGCCTGATGGGCCATGTGGGCCTCACTAACCTTGTGGGTCTAATGGGCCTAATTGGCCTAAGTGGCCTAATGGGTCGAATGGGCATTAGTGGCCCAATGAGCCTAATGCACCTAATCGGCCTAATGGCCTTGATGTGTGTAATGGCCCTGATGGGCCTAAGTGGCCTTAATGGCCTAATGGCCCTAATAGGCCTAAGTGGCCTAATGCACTGAATGAGCCTAAGTGGACTAATGGGCCTAATGGGTCTAAGTGGCATAATGGGATTGATGTGCCAAATGGGTCTTATGGGCCTTAGTGGCCTCATTGGCCTAATGGGCCTAAGTGGCTGAAGTTACCTAATCGGCCTCATGGGCCTCATGGGCCTAATTGGCCAAATGGGCCAGATGGGCCCAATGAGTCTCGGTGGTCTAATGGGCCTGATGAGACTGATCGGCCTAATGGCCAAAATGAGCCTCAGTGGCCCAATAGGCCTAATCGTCCTGATAGGCCCTATGGGCAGAATGGGCCAAATTTGCCCCATGGGCCGAATGGGACCAATGGTCCTAATGGGCCCGATGAGCCTTATGGGCCTAATGGTTTTAATGGGCCTAAGTGGCCTAAGTAGGCTAACGGGCGTAATGGGCCTAAGTGGCCTAACGAGCCTAATGGACCTCAGCGGCTTAATGGGTCTGATAGGCCTAATGGGCCTGATAGGCCTAATGGACCTGATAGGCCTAATGGAAAAAATGAGCCTAATGGACTTGATGGGTCTAAGAGGCCTAAGTGGCCTAAGTGGAATAATGAGCCTACTAGGCCTAATGTTCTTAATGGTCATAAGTGTCTTAATGGGCCCAATTGACCTAAGTGACTTGATGAGACCAATGGGATTAAGTGGCTTGATGGGCTGAATGTGCCTAAGTGGCGGAATGGGCCTATGCGGCGGAATGGGCCGAATGGACCTAATGGGCCTCAAGGTCCGAATGGGCCTCAAGGTCCAAATGGGCCTAAGTGGCCTCATGGGCCTAATGGGCCTCCTCGGACGAAGTGGCCTAATGGGCCTAGTGGGCCTAATGGGCCAAAGTGGCCAAAGTGGCCTAATGGGCCTAATGGGCATGTTTCCCTGAATGGGCCTAGTGGGTCAAAAGGGACAAATGGGCCTAATGGGATGAAGTGTCCCAATGGGCCTAATGGGCCTAAGGGTCCTAAGTGGCCTCATGGGCCTAATGGGCCTAAGTGTTCTAACGTGCCTAATGGACCTAATGAGCCTAAGTGGCATGATGGGCCTGATGATCCTAATGGGCCTCATGACCATAAGGGACTAAGTGGACTAATGGGCCTAATGGGCGTAAGTGGACTAATGGGCCTAGTGGGCCTAAAGGGCCTAATGGGCCTAATGGGCCCAATCGGCCGAATGAGCCTAATTAACTTAATAGGCCTCATGGGCCAAAGTTGCCTCATGGGCCTAATGGGAATAATTTGCCTAATGGGACTAAGTGATCGAAGTGGGCCAAAAGTGCCTAAGGTCTGAATGGGCCTAAGTGGAATAATGAGCCCAATGAACCTTATGGGCCTAAATGGGCTACTGGGTTGAGCGGGCCGATTGGGATGAATGGGCCTAGTAGGTACAATGGGCCAAATGGGCCTAAGTGTCCTAGTGATCCTAATGGGCCTAATTAAATTAATGGGTCTAATGGGTCTAATGGGCCTAAGTGGCATGATGGGTATAATGCGCCTCATGGGTCTCATGGGCCTAAGTGGACTCATACGACTAATGGGACTCATGGGCCTAAGTGACATAATGGGCCTGATGGGCCTGACAGGCCTAATGGGCCTCATGGGTAGAATGTGCCTAATGGGCCTGATGGGCCTAATGAGACTCATAGTAATAAGAGGCCTAAATGGACTAAGTTCCCTAATGGTCCTAGTGGGACTAATGGGGTTAATGGGGTAGATGGACCAAATTGGCCTAAGTGGCCTGAGTGGCCTAATCAGGCTAATCGACTCAATGGGATTAATGGGCCTAAGTGGCCTATATGGATTAATGGCCATAATGGGCCTTGTGGGACTAACGGGTTTAATGGTCCTAAGTTTCCTAATGGTCCTAATGGGCCTACGTTTCGTAATGGGCCCAATGGGCCTAGGTGGCCTAATCGAGCTAATAGACTAAATGGGCCTAAGGGGTCTAAGTGGCATAAGTGGCTTAACATGCCAAATGGGACTAATGGGTTTAATGGGTCTAATGGGCCTAGGTGGACTAATGAGCCTAATGGGCCTAAGTGGCTCAAAGAGCCTAATGAGACTAAGTGGCATAATTCCCCTAATCGACTGAATGGACATAATGGGCCTAATGTTCCTAAGTGGCCTAATGGGACCAATAGGCCTAATTGGCTTAATGGGCCCAATGGGCCTAGTCAACCTAAGTGGCCTAAGTAGCTTAATCAGCCTAATAAACTAATGGGACAAATGGGTATAATGGGACTAAGTGGCCTAATCGGCCTAATGCTTAAGTGTCCTAATGGGCCTAAAGGACATAATGGTCATAATGAGATTAATGGGTCTAAGGGGCCTAAGTGGTCTATCAGCCTAATGGACCGAATGGGCCTAATGGTCCTAAGCGGCCTAATGGGCCTAGTGGGCATATGTGACCTAATTGTCCTAATCAACCAAATGGGCCTAATGGGCCAAGTGGACCTAAGTAGCATAATGGGACTAATGAGCCTAATGGGTCTAAGTGGCCTAATTTTCTCAATCGACCGAATGTGCCTAAGTGGCCTAATGGGCCTAAAGGGCCTAATGTACCTAAGTGGCCTAATTAATTTAATTGGATGAATGGTCCAAAGTGGGCAAATCAGGCTAATCGATCGAATGGATCTAATGGGACTAATGGGCCTAAGTGTCCTAATAGGCCTAATGGGTCTAAGTGGCCTAGGTGGCCTAATCATCCTAATCGATCGAATGGTCTTAATGAGCCTAAGTGGTCTAATGGGCCTAATGGGCCTAATGGGTCTAAGTGGACTAACTGGCCTAATCGGCCTAATCCATCGAATGGGCCCAATGGGCCTTATGGGCCTTAGTGGCCGAATGGGCCTGAGTGGCCTAACGGGCCGGAGTGTCCTAATGGGTCTAATCGACCTAAGTGGCCTAATGGGCCTAATCAGTTTAATGGTTCTAGGTGGCCAAATGAGTCGAATGGGCCTAAGTGGGCTAAGGGGCCTAATAGCCCACAGTGGCCTAATGGGCCTAATGGGATTAAGTGTCCTAATGTGCCTAATGGGCCTAAGTGGCCTAATGAGTCGTATAGGCCTATGTGGACTAATGGGCATCGTGGGCCTCGTGGGCCTAAGTGGCTTAATGGTTCTGATGGGCCTAATAAGGCCTAAGTGGCCTAATGATCCAAATAGGTCTCAGCGGCCTAATGAGCCGAATGGGCCTAAGTGGCCTGATGGGCCTAATGAGCCTAATGGATCTAAGTGGACTAATGGGGCTAATGTGCCTGATGGCCCTAATGGGTCCAAGTGGCTTAATGATCCGAATGGACCTAACTGGCATGATGAGCCTGATGGGCCTATTGGGCTGAATGGGTCGAAGTGGCCTAATGGGCCTGATGGGCCTGATGGGTCGAATGGTCCTAAGTGGCCAATGATCCGAATTGGCCTAAGTGGCCTAATGGGCCTAATGGGACTCATGGGCATAATGGGTCTTAGTGGCCTAATGGGCCTGATTGGCCCAATGGGCCGAATGATCCGTAGTGGCCTCAGGGGCTTAATGACCTAATGTGCCTAATGAGCCACATGGGCCTATGTGGACTAATGGACCTTCGTGGCCTAATGGACCTAATGTGCCTAATATAACTAAGTGGCCTAATGGGCCTAATGACCCTTAGTGGATTAATAGGTCGAAGTGACCTAATTGGCCTGATGGGCCTAGTGACTTAAGTGGCCTAATGAGATGAATAGGACTAAGTGGTATAATGGGCTGAAGTGGACTAATGGACCAAATAACCCTAATGGGCCTATGTGGCCTAATGGGCATGATGGGCCTTAGTGTTCTCATGGGCCTAATGGGCCTAATGGGCCTAAGTAGACAAAGTAGAATAATGGGGTTAGTGGGTCTAATGGCCCTAAGTGGCCTAATGGGCTTGATGGGTCTGATGGGCCTAATGGGCCTCAATTGCCTAATTGGACTCATGAGCCTAATGAGCCTCGTTGTCCCAATGGGCCTAATGAACCTAAGTGGCCTAATGGGCCTAAGTGTCCTCATGGGCCTGATGGGCATCGTGGGCATAATGGGCCTCACTAGTCTAAGTGACCTAATGGGCCTCATGGGCCTAAGTGTCCTAACGTGCTGAGTGAGGCTCATAGGCCTAAGGGGCTAATGGGCATGATTTTCCTTATGGGCCTTAGTAGTAGAATGTGCCTAATGGGATTAATGGGCCTGGTAGGCCCGATGGGAATAATGGGCCTAAGTGGCCCAATGAGCCAACTGGGTCTAAGTGGCCTAATGGGCCTAATGGCCCTAATGAAACTAATGGGCCTAAGTGGCCAGATGGGACTGATGGGGCTAATGGGGTGAATGTACCTAAGTGGCCTAAGTGTCCTAATGGACATAATGGGCCTTAGTGGTCGAATGGGCCTAAGTGGTCGAATGGGCCTAAAGGACCTGAGTGATAGAATGGGCCTAATGGGACTAAGTGGCCTAATGGTCCTAAGTTGCCTCATGAGCCTAATGGGCTATGTGGACTGATGAGACAATGGACCTCATGTGCCTAATGGTCCTGAGGAGCCTAAGTGGCCTAATGGGACTAGTGAACCTAATGAACCTAAGTGGCCTAATGGGTTTATGTGGCCAAATGGGCTGAATGGGGATAATGTACCTAGTGGGCCGAAGTGGTCAATGGGCCTAATGGGCTGAATGGGACTAAGTGTCCTAAGTGGCCTAATCGGTCTAATCAAAGTGGTCAACCATGAGAAAGTTCTCTTCTTTACTTCTAATAAATGCTCAGGAAGACGGATTATATCGTTGGAAGACAACCTTGGTATGCACAACGAATCCTTCCCGATGACCTACCTGGGTGCTCCGGTCTCCCCCAACAGGATCCTTATTAAAAATTTCGATATGGTTACTGAAAGGATCGTTGGTCACATCCTCAATTGGAAAAACATGTTTCTATCCTTAAGGGGAAGGATCACCTTGATCATCTCGGTTTTATCCTCTATCCCCATGCACATCCTGTCCACTCTCAAGGTCCCAAAGAAGTTGATTTCGAATATTGATTCCATTTTTATTTCCTTTTTATGGGATGGTAATCTTCATGCTAAATGTCACTGGGCTTCCTGGGCCAATTTGGCAAAACCTATTGAAGAAGGCGGGTTTAACCTTAAGAGCGTTTCAGCGGTGATGAATGGCCTTCTTGTCAAATTCACCTAGGAGGTTCTTGAGGGGATTTATTTTTGAAAAAAACACGTGGAAAATCCTATGGCCTTGAGGGGTGCTCATCTAGACACAAGCCATCCAACATTATAAGAATGATCCAACCCCATCTCCCACTTCTTCAGCAACACTTACACTAGATTATAGGCATAGGTGATATTAGCTTTTGGCACCACAACTGGTGAGAGAAAATTCTTGGTTTTCCTTGCTATTCGACACAAAAAATCTCTTTCAGGGAGGCCTGCAATCACCCCACTCTTATTCGGCCCACCTTGGATAGCAATCATAGGAATATTTTGGAAAGTATAGTTTTGTCTGATGATTTGGATAAATGTATCTTCACAGCCTCTGCAAATTGTACTTTTTCCCTCAAAGACTTTGCAAAGATTTAGTCTATCCCTTCTCCCCTGGATCGATGGGGTGAGGTGTTGTGGTATAAATCCATTCCTTCAAAATACCTATTCTTGGTTGGTGTGTTAGGCACAATGCCCTTCCATCTAATGATAATGTCTAGCATAGAGGTGTAAACTTGGCCTCGAAATGCTTCTATTGCAGGGAGCCCAGTACTAAATCGTCTGCTCATTTATTATTTAACAGTGACTTGGCCAAGGATATCTAGAGTTATTTTGGGTAGTTAACAGGCTGGTCTGATTGGGCCTTTAGTGCTGACCTCTTCCTCCTGCACTGGTTCCTTGCAGTGGATAGTTCCAGCGTGGAGAGAAAGGGTAGGGCTCTCATTTTCTTTGCTGGTTGTTGGATGATTTGGTCTTCAAGGAATGATAGGAGGTACCAGTGCAGCCCACTGTCCACTACGGGTCTTGTATTCAAAACCAGAAACATCATTCTGGATTTCTTTAGGTTGTCCAGTGACCTAGTGAATGCGCCTTCCATACAGCTGATTCTCCCTCTACAAGCCTCCCTTTCTCCTCCTTCTACCTGGGGGAATTGTGTCTGATGGCGTCCGCCTCTTTCTAGTTATAAAATGAATATTGATGGCTCGAGTCATATGGGTTCGATGTGCGGGGGGGGGGAGGAGTTATTCATGACACTATAGGTTATGTTGTCGTCGCGTTTTTAGCCTTTCTGGGGACCGGTGACTCCCTACAAGTGGAAGCCTTGGCCCTGCTCGACGGTCTCAAACTTTGCAGACAGAGGAACCTCCCCATTCCGAAGATTGTGACAGATGATCTTACCCTCTATAATGTTTTGTTAGGTAAGGGGCCTACTCCCCTGTCCAAAGAGTATTCCACCAGGAGCATTAAGTCTATAATGAACAACCAGGCGACCATTCTTCATACCTAGAGAGAGGGAAATAATGTGGCGGATTTTCTTGCGTCTAAAGCGTCTCCAAATTACCGTCTGACTATTATCTCGAGTCCTGGATCTTTTCCCCCATAAGGTATGCATTTTATCCAAGCTGATGCTATGAGACTTCATTTATTTAGAACCCCTTAAACACTCATTTGTGAACTTCTTCCCTTTCATTAATAAAATACAAAAAGACTTTGGTGGTGGTGGTGGTGGTGGTGGTATAACCGGACAATTGGGCCTAATGGGCCTAAGTTGCCAGATGGGCCAAATCGTCCTAGGGGGCCGAATGGGCCTAAGTGGCCCACATGGACTAATTTTCCTTGGTAGCCGAATGGGCCTAATGGGCCTGATAGGTCTAATTGGCCTAATGGTCCTAATCAACCTAGGTGGCCGAATGGGCTTAAGTGGCCCACATGGCCTAATTTGTCGTGGTGGTCGAATGGGCCTAATGGGTCTGATTGGCCTAAGTGGCCTAATGGGCATAATGAGCCTCAAAGGACTAAGTGGCCTAATGGGCCTAACTGGCCTAATTGTCCTAATGGGCCCAAGGGGCCTAATGGGATTAATGGTCTTATTGGGCCTAGGTTCCAAATGGGCCTAATGGGTCGATTGGGGAGAATGGGCCTAAGTGACCTAATGGGCGAATGGGCCTAAGTGGCCAAATCGACCTAATGGGCTTAATGGTACAAATGAGCCTAATGGGCTTAATGGGCCTAAGTGGCTTAATGGGCCTAAGGAGCCTAATAGGCCTAAGTTGCCTAATGAGTTTGGGTGACCCAATAGGCTTAATGGGATTAACAAGCCTAGGGGCAAAAAGGGTCTAATGGACTGAATGGGCCTCAGTGTAATGGGCCTAAGCGGCCTAATGGGCCTAAGCGGCCTAATGGGCCTAAGCGGCCTAATGGGCATAAGTGTCTTAATCGGCCTAATGGGTGTAATGGTTGTTATGGGCCTAATGGTCCTAATGAGCCTAAGGGCCTAAGGGGCCCAATGAGCCTAAGTGGCCTAATGGGCCTAGCTGGCCTAATGGGATTAATGGGCTTAACGGGCCTAGGCTTCAAATGGTCTTAATTGGCCTCAGTGGCCTAATGAGCCTAATGGGTCGAAGTGGCCTAATGGGAAAAAGTTTCCTAATCGACCTAATGGGCATAATGAGCCCAATGGATGAATGGGCCAAAGGGGCCTAAGTGGCCAAATGGGCATAATGGGCCAAATTGGCCAAATTGGCCTAAGTGGACTAATGGGCTAAAGTTGCCTAATTAGCCTAATGGGCTTAATGGGCCTAATGTTCCTAATTGTCCTAAGTGGCCTAAGGGTCCTAAGTGGCATAATCAGCCTAATGAGATTAATGGGCTTAGTGGGCCAAAGTGGCCTAATGGGCCTTAGTTGCGTAATCAGCCTAATAGTGATAAGTGGCCCAATGGGCTTAATGGGATTAACGGGACTAGGGGCCTAATGGGCCTAATTGGCTTGAGTGTCCTAATGGGCATAATGGGCCTAAGTGGCCTCATGGGCCTAAAGGGCATGAGTGGCCTAATGGGCGTAAGTGTCCTCATGGGCCTATATGGCCTAATGGGCCTAATGGGCCTAAGTGGCTGAATGAGACTAATGGGTTTAATGGGCCGAAGTGGCCTAATGAGCCTAATGAGCCTAATAGGATGAAGTGGCCTAATAAACGTAGTGGGCCTAAGTGGCCTAATGTGCCCAATGGGACTAAGTGGCCTAATGTGCCCAATGGGCCTTAGTGGCTTAATGGGTCGAATGGGATGAATGGGTCGAATGGGCCTAAGTTGATAATTGGCATAATGCGCCAAAGTGTCCTAATGAACCTAAGTGGATGAATGGGCCTAAGTGGCCTAATGGGGCTAATGAACCTAAGTGGTCGAATGGGACTAAGTGGCCTAATGGGGTTAATGGGCATAAGTGGCCTAATCGGCCTAAAGGGCCTATTGCACAAAAGTGAACTAATGGACCTAAGTGGTCGAATGGGCCTAAGTTGGCTAATGGGGCTAGTGGGCCTAAGTGGTCAAATGAGCCTAAGTGGCATAATGGAGTTAATGGGCCTTAGTGGCAGAATGGGCTTAGGTGGCCTAATGGACCTAATGGGTGTAGGGGGGCTAATGGGCCTTATTGTCCTAATTGGCTGAAGTGGTCCAATGGGCTTAATGGGACCAAGTACTCAAATGAGCCAAATGGGGCTAAGTGGCCCAACTGGCCCAATGGGCCTAATGGGCCTAATGGGCCTAAGTGGCCTAATGGGCCTAATGGGCCTAAGTGGACTGATGGGCCTAATGAGACTCAGTAGACTGATGGGCCTCATGGGCCTAAGTTGATATGGCACCATATGGGCGTACAAAATCCGTTGGCGAAAATGCGGAAACACAAGTGTGGGAAGTGGGAGAAATGAAAATTAAAAGAAGTGCGAAAGAAATAAAAGGGGAAGGGGGATGATCAATTAGGACCCCAAGGAAACTTGCCCCTTGAAACTCTAATTATAAGGCGCCACAAAGGTTGATCACTCATTTGATGAGGCTTACTTGCATTCACCTAAGAACACAAGAAACACAAGCATAATAATATTAGAAACTCTCATATTCAAAATTAAACTTCAAAGGGTACAAAGAGGTGGCTATTTATTGCCAAATGAGAAAGATACATGTCAAACACCTAGTCCCCAGAAGTCTAAAGCCTAAAAAACGATTTTTGACATTGTTTACACTTGTCCATGGCTTTAGGGGACAAGATATCCACCAAGAAGAATTTTTAGCACCACCCCCAAATACTTTGAAGATTCCCACCATGACTTTAGAGATAAGGGGCCCACCACTTTATGAATTTGAAGATTTATTTCAAGCAAGTGGCTTAAAATTCGTGGGATCAATTGGGTGGGCCATTTTGGTTCACTTTTGGGCTTTAATAAGTGTGATTAAAGGCCCATTTTCTCCTCTCATTCAGGCATTTTTGGCCTCCACTTGTAATTTCAAAATGAGGCCATGTAAAGCCTCTTTCATCCTCCTCATTCTTCCTCTTGTCATTTGGCCACCAATCTCATGCAATGGGTCTTGTCCATTAATGCTCCTTCCACCATCAATGCCATGATCACCCTCAACTCCTCACTGCATGTGTGCACCATGATTTGCATCATAAGTGGCCTCATGGGCCTAATGGGCCTAAGTGGCCTAAGTGGCCTAATTGGCCTAATCAACTGAATGGGCCTAAGTGGCCTAAAGGGCCTCATGGGCCCAAGTTTCTAAATGGGCCTATTTGGCCTTAGTGGCCTAGTGGGCCTAATTTTCTTAAGTGTCCTCATGAGCCTAATGGGATGAATGGGATGAGTAGGCCGAATGGGCCTAATTAGGCTAATGGGGCTATGTGGCCTAATGGGCCTAAGTGGCATAATGAACCTAAGTGGCCCGAATGAGTCTAATGGTCCGAATGAGACTAATGGTTTGAATTGGCCTAATGTGCTAAATGGGCCTAATGGGATGAAGTGTCCAAATGAGACTAATGACCCAAATGGGGTTAATGGACCGAATGAGGTTAATGGGATGAATGATTCTAATGGGACGATTGGGTCGAATGGGTTGAATGAGACGAAATGGCCTAATGGGCATAATGGTGTGAATTAGCTTAATGTGAAAAATGGGCCAAATTGGGTGAATGGGCCTAAGTGGCCTAATGGGGTGAATGGGCCTAATGGGCCGAATGGGTATATTGGGCCCAATGGGCCTAAGGGGTTTAATGGGATTAAGTAGCCTAATGGTCCTAAGGGGCCTAATGAGACTAAGTGTCATAATGGGACTAGGTGGATTAATGGGTCTAACGGACCTAATGGGCCTAAGTGGCCTAAGAGGCCTAAGTGTCCTAATGAGCCTAATGGGCCTAAGTGGCCTAATTGGCCTAAGTGGCCTAATTATCCTAAGGGGACTAAGTGGACTAATGGGCCGAATGAGCCTAAGTGGCCTAATGGTCCTAAGTGGCATAATGGGCCTAAATTTCCTAATCGGTCTAAGGGGCGTAACGAGACTAAGTGGCCCAATGGGACTAAGGGGCCTGATGGGCCTAAGAGGCATAATGGAGCTAGGTGTCCTAATGGGCCTAATGGTCTTAACGGTCCTAGGGACCAAACGGGCCTAATGGCCTGAATAGGGCCAATTGGCCTAAATGGCCAAAATGGGCCTAAGTGGACTATTGGGCCAAGGTTGTATAATTGGCCGAATTGTATTAATGGGCCTAATGGACCGAATGGGCCTTAGTGGCCTAATGGCTCGAATGGGCCTAATTGGTAGAAGTGGCCTAATGTGCCTAATGGGCCATAGGGGCCTAATGATAATTTTTTTCCAAATCAGCCTAATGGGCTTAATTGGACAAATGGGCCCCATGGACCTAATAGGCCAAATGGTCTGAATGGGCCTAAGTGGTCAAATCGGCCTAATAGGCTTAATGGACCTAGTGGGCCGAAGTGGGAAAATGGGCCTCAGTGGCCTCATCTGCCTAATGTGCCTAAGTGGCCTAATGGGACTAAGCGGCCTAATGGAGCTAAGTGGCCTAATTGGCTTAATGGGCTTAACAAGCCTAGGGGACAGATGGGCCTAATAGGCCTAATGGGCCTAATGGGACGAATGGTCTTAATTAACCTAAGTAGCTCAATGAGCGTAATGGGCATAATGTGCCTAAGTATCCTAATGGGCCTAAGTTTCCTAATGAGTCCAATAGGCCTAAGTGGTCCTAATGGGCCTAATGGGATTAATTGGGCCTAATGGGCCAAATGGAACCATGTTGCCTAATGGGCCTAAGTGTTCCTAAGGGCCTAATGGGCCTAGGTGGCCGAATGGACCTAGGTGGCCTAACGGGCCTAGGTGGCCAAATGGGCCTAGGTGGCCTAATGGGCCTAATGAGCCTAATGGGATGAAGTGTCCTAATGGGACTAAAGGGACTATTGGGTTAATGTGGCCTAATGGGCCTAGGTGGCATAATCGTAGCTGAATGTGACTAAGTGGCCTAATGGGCCTAGTGGGCCTAAGTGACCTAATGGGCCTAGGTGGACTAATGGGTCAAATGGGCTATATGGGTTGAATGAGCCTAATGGGCTTAAGTTGTCGAATTGGCTAAAAGGTCCTAAAGGGTCAAAGTGGCCTAATAGACCTAAGTGGCTGAATGGGCCGAAGGGGCCAAATGGGGCTCATGAGCGTAAGTGGCCAAATGGGTCGAATGGGAATAATGTGCCTCATGGGCCTAAGTGGCCTAATGGGCCAAATGGAACTAAGTTGCCTAATGGGCACGATGGGACTCATGGGCCTCATGGGTCTAAGTGATCCAATAGGCCTAATGGGCCCAAGTGGCCAAATGGGCCTTTGGGGCCTTAGTGGCTCAATGTGTATAATTTTCCTAAGTGGCCTAATGGGCTTAATGGGACGAAGAGGAAGAATGTGACGAATTGGCCTAAGTGGCCTAATGGGCCGAATTGGCCTAATGGGCCCAAGTGGCCAAATGGGCCTATGAGGCCTTAGTGGCCCAATGGGCATAATTTTCCTAAGTGCCCTAATGGGACAAATGGGATGAATTGGAATAATGTGCCTAATAGGCCTAAGTGGCCTAATGGGGCTCGGTGGCCAAATGGGCCTAATGGGATGAATGGGCCTAATAATCCTAAGTGGCCTAATGGGCCTAATGTGCCTACGTGGCCTAATCATCCTAAGGGGTTTAATTGTCCTAATGGATGTAGGTGGAATAATGGGCCTAAGTGGCCTAATGCGCCAAATGAACCAAAGTGGACAAATGGTCCTAATGGGCCAAAGTGGCCAAATCGGCCTTATGTGCCTAAGCGGCCTAATGGACCAAAGGGGCCAAAGGGGCATAAGTGGCCTAATGGGCCTAAGTGGCCTAATGGGCCTAAGTGGCATAATGGGCATAAGTGGGCTAAAGTTGACTAATTAGCCTAATGGGCTTAATGGGCCTAATGGTCCTAATGGTCCTAATGGTCCTAAGTGGCCTAAGGGGCCTATGTGGCATAATCAGCCTAATGGGATTAATGGGACTAAGTGGCCTAATGGGCCTTAGTTGCCTAATCAGCCTAATAGTGATAAGTGGCCCAATGGGCTTAATGGGATTAACGGGACTAGGGGCCTAATGGGCCTAATTGGCTTGAGTGTCCTAATGGGCCTAAGTGGCCTCATGGGCCTAAAGGGCATGAGTGGCCTAATGGTCCTAAGTGTCCTCATGGGCCTAATAGGCCTAATGGGCCTAAATGGCCTAATGGGCCTAAGTGGATGAATGAGACTAATGAGTTTAATGGGCCGAAGTGGCCTAATGATCCTAAGGAGCGTAATAGGATGAAGTGGACTAATAAGCGTAATGGGCCTAAGTGGCCTAATGTGCCCAATGGGACTAAGTGGCCTAATGTGCCCAATGGGCCTTAGTGGCTTAATGGGTCGAATGGGATGAATGGGCCGAATGGGCCTAAGTTGCTAGTCGGCATAATGCGCCAAAGTGGCCTAATGAACCTAAGTGGATGAATGGGCCTAAGTGGCCTAATGGGGCTAAAGGACCTAAGTGGTCGAATGGGCCTAAGTGGCCTAATGGGGTTAATGGGCATAAGTGGCCTAATCGGCCTAAAGGGCCTAATGCACAAAAGTGAACTAATGGACCTAAGAGGTCGAATGGGCCTAAGTTGGCTAATGGGGCTAGTGGGCCTAAGTGGTCGAATGGGCCTAAGTGGCATAATGGAGTTAATGGGCCTTAGTGGCAGAATGAGCTTAAGTGGCCGAATGGACCTAATGGGTGTAGGGGGCCTAATGGGTCTTATTATCCTAATTGGCTGAAGTGGTCCAATGGGCTTAATGGCCCCAAGTACTCAAATGAGCCAAATGGGGCTAAGTGGCCCAACTGACCCAATGGGCCTAATGGGCCTAATGGGCCAAAGTGGCCAAATGGGCCTAATGGGCCTAAGTGGACTGATGGGTCTAATGAGACTTAGTAGACTGATGGGCCTCATGGGCCTAAGTTGATATGGCACCATATGGGAGTACAATATCCGTTGGGGAAATTGCGGAAACACAAGTGTGGGAAGTGGGAGAAATGAAAATTAAAAGAAGTGCGGAAGAAATAAAAGGGGAAGGAGGATGATCAATTAGGACCCCAAGGAAACTTTCCCCTTGAAACTCCGATTATAAGGCACCACAAAGGTTGATCACTCATTTGATGAGCCTTACTTGCATTCACCTAAGAACACAAGAAACACAAGCATAATAATATTAGAAACTCTCATATTCGAAATTAAACTTCAAAGGGTACAAAGAGGTGGCTATTTATAGCCAAATGAGAAAGATACATGTCAAACTCATAGTCCCCAGAAGTCTAAAGCCTAAAAAACGATTTTTGACATTGTCTACACTTGTCCATGGCTTTAGGGGACAAGATATCCACCAAGAAGAATTTTTAGCACCACCCCAAAGACTTTGAAGATTCCCACCATGACTTTAGAGATAAGGGGCCCACCACTTTATGAATTTGAAGATTTATTTCAAGTAAGTGGCTTAAAATTCGTGGGATCAATTGGGTGGGCCATTTAGGTTCACTTTTGGGCTTTAATAAGTGTGATTAAAGGCCCATTTTCTCCTCTCATTCATGCATGTTGGGCCTCCACTTGTAATTTCATAATGAGGCCATGTAAAGCCTCTTTCATCCTCCTCATTCTTCCTCTTGTCATTGGGCCACCAATCTCATGCAATGCGTCTTGTCCATTAATGCTCATTCCACCATCAATGCCATGATCACCCTCAACTCCTCACTGCATGTGTGCACCATGATTCGCATCATAAGTGGCCTCATGGGCCTAATGGGCCTAAGTGGCCTAAGTGGCCTAATTGGCCTAATCAACTGAATGGGCCTAAGTGGCCTAAAGGGCCTCATGGGCCCAAGTTTCTAAATGGGCCTATTTGGCCTTAGTGGCCTAGTGGGCCTAATTTTCTTAAGTGTCCTCATGAGCCTAGTGGGATGAATGGGATGAGTAGGCTGAATGAGCCTAATTGGGCTAATGGGGCTAAGTGGCCTAATGGGCCTAAGTGGCATAATGAACCTAAGTGGCCCGAATGGGTATAATGGTCCGAATGGGACTAATGGTTTGAATTGGCCTAATGTGCTAAATGGGCCTAATGGGCTGAAGTGTCCAAATGAGACTAATGGCCCGAATGGGGTTAATGGACCGAATGAGGTTAATGGGATGAATGATTCTAATGGGCCGAATGGGTTGAATGAGACGAAATGCCTAATGGGCATAATGGTACGAATTGGCTTAATGTGAAAAATGGGCCTAATTGGGTGAATGGGCCTAAGTGGCCTAATGGGGTGAATGGGCCGAATGGGCATATTGGGCCCAATGGGCCTAAGGGGATTACTGGGATTAAGTAGCCTAATGGTCCTAAGGGGCCTAATGGGACTAAGTGTCATAATGAGACTAGGTGGACTAATGGGTCTAATGGACCTAATGGGCCTAAGTTGTCTAAGAGGCCTAAGTGGCCTAATGGGCCTAATGGGCCTAAGTTGCCTAATTGTCCTAAGTGGCCTAATTATCCTAAGGGGACTAAGTGGACTAATGGGCCGAATGGGCCTAAGTGGCCTAATGGTCCTAAGTGGCATAATGGGCCTAAATTTCCTAATCGGTCTAAGGGGCGTAACGAGACTAAGTGGCCCAATGGGACTAAGGGGCCTGATGGGCCTAAGAGGCATAATGGGGCTAGGTGTCCTAATGGGCCTAATGGTCTTAACGATCCTAGGGACCAAATGGACCTAATGGCCTGAATGGGGCCAATTGGCCTAAGTGGCCAAAATGGGCCTAAGTGGACTATTGGGCCAAGGTTGTATAATTGGCCTAATGGACCAAATGGTCCTTAGTGGCCTAATGGGTCGAATGGTCCTAATTGGTAGAAGTGGCCTAATGTGCCTAATGGGCCGAAGGGGCCTAATGATAAATTTTTTTCCAAATTAGCCTAATGGGCTTAATTGGACAAATGGGCCCCATGGACCTAATGGGCCAAATGGTCCAAATGGGCCTAAGTGGTCAAATCGGCCTAATAAGCTTAATGGGCCTAGTGGGCCGAAGGGGAAAATGGGCCTTAGTGGCCTCATCTGCCTAATGTGCCTAAGTGGCCTAATGGGACTAAGTTGCCTAATGGAGCTAAGTGGCCTAATTGGCTTAATGGGCTTAACAAGCCTAGGGGACAGATGGACCTAATAGGCCTAATGGGCCTAATGGGACGAATGGGCTTAATTAACCTAAGTAGCCCAATGAGCATAATGGGCATAATGTGCCTAAGTATCCTAATGGGCCTAAGTTTCCTAATGAGTCTAATGGGACCAAGTGGTCCTAATGGGCCTAATGGGCCTAAGTGGGCCTAATGGGCCAAATGGGACCATGTGGCCTAATGGGCCTAAGTGTTCCTAAGGGCCTAATGGGCCTAGGTGGCCGAATGGACCTAGGTGGCCTAACGGGCCTAGGTGGCCTAACGGGCCTAGGTGGCCTAATGGGCCTAATGAGCCTAATGGGATGAAGTTTTCTAATGGGACTAAAGGGACTATTGGGTTAATGTGGCCTAATGGGCCTAGGTGTCATAATCGTAGCTGAATGTGACTAAGTGGCCTAATGGGCCTAGTTTGCCTAAGTGACCTAATGGGCCTAGGTGGACTAATGGGTCAAATGGGCTATATGGGTTGAATGAGCCTAATGGGCCTAAGTTGTCGAATTGGCTTAAAGGTCCTAAAGGGTCAAAGTGGCCTAATAGACCTAAGTGGCTGAATGGGCCAAAGGGGCCTAATGAGGCTCATGGGCATAAGTGGCCAAATGGGTTGAATGGGAATAATGTGCCTCATGGGCCTAAGTGGCCTAATGGTCCAAATTTAACTAAGTTGCCTAATGGGCATGATGGGAGTCATGGGCCTCATGGGTCTAAGTGGTACAATAGGCCTAATGGGCCCAAGTGGCCAAATGGGCCTACGGGGCCTTAGTGGCCCATTGTGTATAATTTGCCTAAGTGGACTAATGGGCTTAATGGGACGAAGAGGAAGAATGTGCCTAATAGGCCTAAGTGGCCTAATGGGCCGAATTGGCCTAATGGGCCCAAGGGGCCAAATGGGCCTATGGGGCCTTAGTGGCCCAATGGGTATAATTTTCCTAAGTGCCCTAATGGGACAAATGGGATGAATTTTAATAATGTGCCTAATAGGCCTAAGTGGCCTAATGGGGCTCGGTGGCCTAATGGGCCTAATGGGATGAATGGGCCTAATAATCCTAAGTGGCCTAATGGGTCTAATGTTCCTAGGTGGCCTAATCATCCTAATGGGTTTAATTGGCCTAATGGACGAAAGTGGACTAATGGGCCTAAGTGGCCTAATGCGCCTAATGAACCAAAGTGGACAAATGGTCCTAATGGGCCAAAGTGGCCAAATCGGCCTTATGTGCCTAAGCGGCCTAATGGACCAAAGTGGCCAAAGGGGCATAAGTGGCCTAATGGGCCTAAGTGTCGAATGGGCCTAAGTGGCCTAATGGGCATAAGTGGCGTAATGGTTCTAATGGTCCCAAGTGACATAATGGGCCTAATGGGCCTCAGTGGCCTAATCGGTCTAATGAGACGAATGGGCTGAATGGGCCTAATGGGCCTTAGGGGCCTAATCGGCCCAATGGGATTAATGGGCCTAAGTGGCTTAATAGACCTAATGGTCCTAATGGGCTTAAGTGGGATAATGGACCTAATGGGTCAAAGTGGCCTAATGGTCCTAATGGTCCTAAGTGGCCTAATGGGCCTAAGTGGCTGAATGGGTCTAAGTGGCCTAATGGGCCAATGTGGCCTAATCGGCCTAATGGGCATAATGGGCATAATGGGCCTAAGTGGAATAATGGGAATAATGGGCCTAAGTGGCCTAAGTGCCCTAATTGGCCAAAGTGGCCTAAGGGGCCTAATGGGCCTAAGTGGACCAATGGGTCTAATGAGCCTAAGTGGCGTAATGGGACTAATAGGTTGATGGACATAATGGGATTAGTGGGCCTTAGTGGTCAAATGTGCCTTAATTACCTAATGGGCCTAAGTGGCCTAATGGGCATAATGGGCCTAAGTGGCCTAATGGGCGTATGTGGCCTAATGGGTCTCAGTGGCCTAAGTGGCCAAATCGGCCTCAGTGGCCACTTAGGCCACTGAGACCCATTAGGCCACATACACCCATTAGGCCACATACGCCCATTAGGCCACTTAGACCCATTAGGCCACTTAGGACCATTAGGACCATTAGGCCACTTTGACCCATTAGGTCCATTATGGGCTGAATGGGCCTAATGGGCGTATGTGGCCTAATGGGCCTAAGTGGCCTAATGGGCTGAATGAGCCTAATGGGCGTATGTGGCCTAATGGGTCTCAGTGGCCTAAGTGGCAAAATAGGCCTCAGTGGCCTAATGGGCCTAATACGCCGAATGGGCCTAAGTGCCTAATGGACCTAAGTGGCCTAATGACCCAAAGTGGCCTAATGACCCTAAGTTTCCTAATTGGCCGAAGTGGACTAATGGGTCTAATGGACCTAATGGGCCTAAGTGGCCTAAGGGGCCTAAGTGGCCTAATGGGCCTAAGTGGCCTAAAATGCCAAATTGGCCTAAGGGGACTAAGTGGACTAATAGGCCGAATGGGCCTAAGTTGCCTAATGGGCCTAAGTGGCCTAATGGGCCTAAGTGGCCTAATAGGCCTAAGGGTACTAAGTGGCATTAGGGGCCTAAGTGGTCTAATGTGCCTAATTGGACTTATGGGCCTAATGGACCTAAGTGGCCTAATGGGCCTCAGTGGCCTAATGGGCCTAATGCACAGAATGGGATTAAGTGGCATAGTGGGCTCAATGGGTCTAATGGGCCTAAGTGGCATAATGGGCCTAAACAGCCTAACGAGCCTAAGGGGCCTAAGTGGATTAATGGGCCTATGGAACTAATGGGCCTAATGAGCCTAAGTTGACTAATTTGACTCTGTGGAAAAATGGGCATAATGCGCCGAATGCGCTTAAGTGGCATAGTGTGCCTTAGTGGCCTAATGGACCCAAGTGTCCTAATGGGCCTAAGTGGCCAAATGGTCCTAAGTGGAATAATGGGTTTAATGGGCATAATGGCCCATATGGGAAAATTGTCCTAATGGGCCTAATGGACCATATGGGCTTAAGTGGCCTAATGGACCTTCTCCAATGGGCATATTAGGCCGAATGAGCCTAATGGGCCTAAGTGGCCTAATGGGCCGAATGAGCCTAATTGGATGAATGAGCATAAGTGACATAATTAGCCTAATGTGCTCATGGGCCTAATTGGCCTAAAGGGCCTAAGTGGCCCAATGGGTCTAATGGTCCTAATTGGCCTAATGGGCCTAAGTGGCCTAATGGGTCTAATTGGCATAATGGGAATAATGGTTCATATGGGGCTAAGTGGCCTAATGGGCCAAATATAATGGGATTAATGGCTAAATTGGTCTCAGTGGCCTAATGGACCAAATGGGATTAATGGGCCAAAGTGGCCCAATGGTCCTAATGGGTCTAATTGGCAGAATGGGCCTAAGTGGCGTAATGGTCCAAATAGGTATAGTGATCCTAATTTTCCTAGTGGTCCTAAGTGGAACAATTGGCCTAATGCCCCTAATAATTGAACCTGTTGGCTCTTCACCCTCCTGGATCCCGATGCTCCTGCTGCCTCCTCTTCGTCTCCTATGGTTTTGAGGGTCTGCTTGACTGTGATGGTGCCACTTCACCTAATCTGTCATCTTCCTTTTCTTGATTTATTTTTATTCCCTCTCAAATGATGTGGCTTCCTAGTGTGGTCATCGCATGCCACTCACCACGCCTCTTTTGATCTATCCCTATGCATCAAACCCGCATTCTGGGTCTGTGTGTGGGGGTAGTTTAGACATCTTGGGCCAGCTCTAGTGAGTGCACCTGGTGCCTTATTTCTCCTCTACCTGTGATGGCCTACCCATCACATTTGACTCCAATTTGGTCGCACTCTATTTGGGATCTCGGCCTACTTGGGATGGTGATGGAGTAGGGATGGCAGTTGTCTCAGCTCAGGTTCATTCTTCTATTTGGCTCCTTCTCTATTTT
Source organism: Viscum album (assembly GCA_963277665.1). Taxonomy (NCBI): domain Eukaryota; kingdom Viridiplantae; phylum Streptophyta; class Magnoliopsida; order Santalales; family Viscaceae; genus Viscum; species Viscum album. The sequence continues at coordinate 1,052,804,129 of OY728121.1, read as the reverse complement.
TCATATGTGGATTGAGGTCTCGTATGGTGATTTTTTTGGGATTGATTTTATTTCTCTGTTATTGGTTCTATGTTTCATTTGACCAATGTGGTTTCCATCTTGGTCCCCTGTCGAGGCCTCCAACTTCTCATCCTTACTGTGATCCTTTCCCTATCTGTCCAGTTCTAGGTCTTCATGGAGGTTCTGGGAGGTGTGGATCGAAGGTCTTAGGGTCTCCGGGAGGGAGAATGTCCCATCTTTGAAGGTTTTAATGGTTTTGATGTTCTATTTTGATGGTTTTTTGGTGGTGAATTTGAAGTTTTATAGCGGTGATATGAAGACATCAGTGGTGATTAGTGGACATCCTGGTTCATTTTCCTATGGTTCTCACCTCCAACGATGATGGTCGATGACAATGAAGGTGGTGTTCCTACCGGTGATGTGGTGACTTTGACAGTGATGGTTACGGTGACGATTTTCTAAGTGGAAGAAAACTAGGTGATAATGACAATGGGTTATGATGACAACGACAACATGACACATATCGAAATTTCAAAAATTGTCCAGAGATTTAAAATTTGAAATGAGTATCATCACCGTGGGAACCGTCACATCAACAACAGATCTAGTGGGCCTAGTAGGCCTAATGGGATTAAGTGGCCTAATGGGCCTAATGGACCTAACTGGCCTAATGAGACTAACTGGCCTAATACGCCCAATGGGCCTAGCGGGATGAATGGGCCTAAGTGGCCTAATGGGCCTAATGGATAATGGGCCTAATGACCCTAATGGGCATAGTGAGCCAAAGTAACTTAAGTGGCATAAAGAGCCTAATGGGCCTAAGTGGCTGAGTGGGCCTATGTTTCCTAATAGACCCAATGGGATTAATGGGAATAAGTGGCCTAATGGTCTTAAGTGGTTGTGGGACTAAGTGTCCTAATAGGCCTAATGGTCCTAATGGGCATAAGTGGCCTAATGGGCCTTAGTGGCCTAATGGGCCTAATGGGACTTAGTGTCCAAATGGTCCTAAGTGGCCAAATGGGCCTTAGTGGCCTAATCGCCCTAATGTGCCGAATCGGCCTTAGTGGCCCAATGGGATTAATGAGATTAATGGGCCTTGGGGCCAAATGGGCATAATTGGCCAAATGGGCCTAATGGACCGAATGTGCCTAATTAGCCCAAGTGGCCTTGTGGGTCGAATGGGCCTAAGTGGCCTAATGGGCTTAATGGTCCGAAGGGGCCTAATGGGTCTAATGTACTAAGTGGCCTAATGGGCCTAATCGGATAATGGGCTCAGCGGACCTAAGTGGCTGAATGGGCCAAATGGGCCTAAGTAGCCCAATCAGGCTAAGTGGCCCAATGGGCCCAATGGGCCCAATGGGCCTAAGTGGCTTAAGTGGCCTAATGAGCCTAATGAACCTAAGTGTCTGAATGACCAATGAGCCTAATGGACCTGATGGCCCTAAGTGGAATGATGGGCTTAATGGGCCTGAATGGCCTCATGGGCCTAAAGGGCCTTAGTGGCCTATTGGGCCTTAGTGGACTCATGGTCCTAATGGGCCTAATGTGTCTAATGGGACGAATGAGAATAATGGGCCTAATGGGCCTAAGTAGTCGAACGGGCCTAATTGGCCCAATGGGCCTAATGGGACGAATGGGCATAGTGGCAAATGAGCCTAATGGGCCTAAGTTGCCTAATGGGCGTAATGAGCCTAAGTGGCCTAATGAGCCTAATGGGCCTAAGTTTCCTAATGGGCGTTATGAGCCTAAGTGGCCTAAGGGGTCTAAGTGGCCTAACAGGCCTAATTGTCCGAAATGACTCAAATGGCCTAATGGGCCTAATGGGCCTAATGGGCTTAATGGGCCTAAGTGGCCTAATGGGACCAAGTGGCCTAATGGGCCTAAGTGGCCTAATGGATCTAAGCGGCCTAATGAGCCTAAGTTTACTAATCATCCAAATGGGCTTAATGAACCTAAGCGGCCTAATAGGCATAATGGGCCTAATATGCCTAAGTGGCCTAATAGGCCTAATAGGATAGTGGTCTCAGTGGGCCTAAGTGATTGAATGGACCCAATGGGCCCAATGGGCCTAAGTGGCCTAATGGGCCTAAGTGTCTGAATGCCCAATGAGCCTAATGGGCCTAAGTGGAATGATGGGCCCAATGGGCCTCAATGGCCTCATGGGCCTAAAGGGCCTTAGTGGCCTCATGGTCCAAATGTGCCTAATTGGTCGAATGGGCCTAATGAGACAAATGGGAATAATGGGCCTAGTGGGCCCAATGCGGCTAAGTAGCAGAATGGGCCTAAGTGGCCTAATGGACCTAATAGGATGAATGAGTATAGTGGCAAATGGGCCTAATGGGCCTATGTTTCCAAATGGGCGTAATGAGACTAAGTGGCCTAAAGGGCCTAATTAGCCTAAGTTGCCCAATGGGCCTAATGAACCTAAGTGGCCTAATGGGCCTAAGTTTCCTAACGAGCTTAAGTGGCCTAAGTGGCCTAATGGGCTTAATAGGCCTAAGTGGCCTAATGTTCCCAATGGGTTGAAGTGGCCTAATCGGCCTAATGGGTCAAAGTGGATTAATGGGTCTAGTGGGCCTAACGGCCCTTAGTGGCTGAATGGGCATAATGGGTAGAAGTGGCCGAATGGGCCTAATGGGCCTAATGTTCCTAGTGGGCCAAATGGGCTTAAGTGACCTAATGGGCATAATGGGCCTAAGTGGCTTAAGTGGCCCAAATGGCCAAATGGGCCTAAGTCGTCTAATGGGCCTAATGGGCCTAAGTGGACTACTGGGCCTAATGGGCCCAAGTGGCCTAATGGGCCTAATTGGCCTAAGTGGCCAAATGAGCCTAATTGGCTAAATGAGCCTGATGGTTCTAATGGGCCTAAGTGGCCTAATGAGCATATTGGGCCGAAGTGGCCTAATGGGCCTAAGGGGCCTAATGGGATAACGGGTCTAACGGGCCTCATGGGGCTAAGTGGCCTCAGGGGCCTCATTGGCCTAAGTGGCCTGATGGGTTTAATGGGCCCAAGGGGTCTAATGGGTTTAAGGGGACTAATGGGATGAATGGGATTAACGGGCCTTGGTTCCAAATGGGCCTAATGGGCCAAATGAACCTAATGGGCCAAATGAACCTAATGGGCCTAATGGGCCTAAGTGGACTAATGGGCTTAATGGGCCTAAGTGGCCTAATGGGCCTAAGTGGCTTAATTGACCTAATGGACGTAATGTGCCTAATGGGCCTAAGGGGTGTAATGAGCATAAGTGGCCTAATGGGCCTAAGGGGACTGATGGGCTATGTGACCTAATGGGCCTAGGTGGCCTAACGGGATTAATGGACTCAACGAGCCTAGGGGCCAAATGTGCAATATGGGCTTAATGGGTCGAATGGGCTGAATGGGCCTAAGGGGCCTAATGGGTCCAATGAGCCTAAGTGGCATAATGGGCCTAAGTGCCCTAATCGACCTAATGTGCCTAAGTGGCCTTGTGGAAAAAATGGGCCTTAGTGGCTTAATGGGCCTAGGTGGAATAATGGGATTAATGGGCTTAACGGGCCTAGGGTCCAGGTGGGCCTAATGGGCCCAATGGGCCTAAATGGCCTAAGGTTCAAAATGGTACTAAGTGGCCTGATGGGCTGAAGTTTCCTAATCGGTCTAATGGGATTAATAGGCCTAATGGGCCTAATGGGTCTAATGGGCCTAAGTGGCCTAATGAGCCAAATGGACATAATTGGCCTAATCAGCCTAATAGACCTAGTGAGCCTAAGGGGTCTAATGGGCCAAAGTTTTCTTATTGACCTAATGGGTTTAATTGGCCTAATGGGCCTAATGGGTCGGATGAGCCTAAGTGGCCTAATGGGCCGAGGTGACCTAATCAGCCTAATGAGATTAATGGGCCTAGTGGACCTAAGTGGCCTAATGGTCCTAATGGGCCTTAGTGTCCTAATCGGCCTAATGTGCTTAAGTGGCCTAGTGGGTATAAGTGGCCTAATGGGCTTAATGAGCATAAGAGGCCTAGGGGCCAAATGAGCCTAATGAACATAATGGGTTGAATGGGCCTAATTAACCTAAGTGGACCAATGGTCCTAATGGGCCTAATGGGACAAATTGGCATAATGGTCCTAAGTTGCCTAATCGACCTAATGGGCGTAATGGGCCTAATGGGCCGAATGAGCCTAATGGGCCTAAATGACCTCATCGGCCTAATGCAATTAATGGGCCAAGGGGGGCTATGTGGCCTAATGGGCCTCAATGACCAAATGGGCCGAAGTGGCTGAAGTGGCGTAATGGGCCTAATGGTCCTAAAGAGACTAAGTGGGCTAACAGGCCTAAGTGTCCTAATTGGCCAAATGGGTGTAAGTGGCCTAATGGACCTAATGGGAATAAGTGGCCTAATGGGCCTAATGGGTCAAAGTGGCCTAATGGGACGAAGTGGATGAATGGGCCTAATGGACATAATGTGCCTAAGTTTCCTAAGTGTCTTAATGGTCCTAATGGGCCTAAGTGGACTAATGGGACGAAGTGGCCTAAGTGGACTAATGGACCCAATGGGCCTAAGTGGCCTAATGGGCCTCAGTGGCCTAATGGACCTAAGTGCCCTAACGGTCATAAGTGGTCTAATGGGCCTAAGTGAATAATGGTCCTAATGGGACTCAGTGGACTAATGAGCCTAATGGGCTTAAGTGGCCTAAATGGCCTGATGGACCTTAGTGGCCTAATGGGCCTTAATGGCCTAAGGGGCATAATCGTAATAAGTGGCCTAATGGGACTAATTGTCCTAAGTGGACTAATGGGCCTAATGGGCCTAAGTGGACTAATGAGTCGAATGGGCCTAAATGGCCTAATGGGACTAAGTGGCCTAATGGGCTTCATGGACCTAAGTGACCTAATTAGATGAATAGGCCTCAGTAGCCTAATGGACCTGATGGGCCTGATGGGCCTAAGTGGCCTCATTAGCTGAATGGACCTAAGTGGCCAAATGGGCCTAATGACCCTAATGGACCTAAGTGACCGAATGGGCCTGATGGGCATTATGGGCCTAATAAGCCCAAGTGGCCTAATGAGCTGAATGGACCTAAGTGGCCTGATGGGCCTGATGGTCTTGATGGGTCGAATGGGATGAATGAGTCTAAGTGGATGAATGATCCTGATGGGCCGAATAGGCCTAAGTGGCCTAATGAGCCGAATTGGCCTAAGTGGCCTAATGTTTCTAATGGGTGTAAGTGGCCTGATGGGTCAGATTGAACTACTAGGCCTCAGTGGCCTCATGGTCCTGATGGCCGAATGGGCATCATGGGCCTAAGTGGCCTAATGGGCCTTAATGGCCTAATGAGCCTAATACAACTAATGGCCCTAAGTATCCTAATGGGCCTAAGGGTCCTCAGTGGCTTAATGGGCCAAAGTGTCCTAATGTGATTAAAGGGCCTAAGTGACCTAATAAGATGAATGGACCTAATATGTCTAATGGGCCTAAGTGGCCTAATGGGTGTGATGGGCCTTAGTGGCCTCATGGGATTAATGTGACTCATGGGCTTTAGTGGCCTGAGTAGCCTAATGGGCATAACAGGCCTAAGTGGCCTAATGGCCATGATGGGCCTAATGGGCCTAATGGGCCTAATGGGCCTTAGTGGCCTAGTTGGCTTCATGGTCCTAATTGGTCTGATAGGCCCAATGGGCCTTAGTGGCCCAATGGGCCTTATGAGACTAAGTGTCTTAATGGGCCTTATGGGTCTAAGTGACCTAATGGGCATGATGGCCCTGATGGGCCTAATGGGCCTCTCTAGTATCAGTGGTTCAATGGGCCCCTTGGGGCTTAGTGTTCTAATGGGTTGAGTGAGCCTAATGGGCCTAATGGTCCTGATTTACCGAATGGGCCTCCGTGGACGAATGTGCCTAATGAGCCTAATGGACCTGGTAGGCCCAATGGGCATAATGGTCCCAAGTGGCCCAAAGGGCCTAATGAGCCTAAGTGGCCTAATGGTTCTAATGGGCATAAGTGGCATAATGGGCCTCAATGGGACTAAGTGGCCTAATGGGCCTGATGGGCATAATGGGGAGAATGGGCCCTAAGTGGCCTCAGTGGCCTAATGGGCATAATGGGCCTAAATGGACTAATGGACCTAAGTGGCCTAATGAGCCTGATGAGCTTACTGGGCCGAATGATCCTTAAAGGCCGAATGGGCCTCATGGGCCAGATAGGACCAATGGGAAGAATGAGCCTAATGGGAAGAATGTGCATAAGTGGATTAATGGGCCCAATGGGCCTAAGTGGCCGAATGGGGCTAATGGGCATAAGTGGCTGAATGGGCCTAAGTGGCTGAATGAGCATAATCGACCTAAGTGGCATAATGGGCCTAATGGGACTAAGTGGCCTAATGGTCCTAAGTGTCCTCATGTGTCGAATGGTCCTAAGTAGATGGATGGGGCCAATGGGCCTCAGGGGCCTAAGTGGCCTAATGGGTCTAGGGGGCCTAATGAGCATAAGTCGCCTAATGGGTTTAAGTGTCCTAATGGGCATAATGGGCCTAATGTGACTAGATGGAAAAAGTGGCCAATGTGATTAATGGGCCTAAGTGGCTAAATCATCCTAATCAAACAATTGGGCCTAATGGGCCAAATCGGCTTAGGTGGACGAATGTTCGTAAGTGGCCCACTGGGCCTAATTTGCCTTAGTGGCCGAATGGGCTTAATGGGCCTCATAGGCCTAAGTGGCTAGCCTAATGTGCCTCATAGGCATAAGTGGCCTAGTGGACCAACTGGACCTTATAAGTGGGCCTCGTGGGCCTAAATAGCCAAATGGGCCAAATGGGCCCTAGTGGCCTAATTGGCCTAATGGGCCCAAGGTGTATAATGGGCCTAGTGGGATTAATGGGTTAATAGCCCTAGGTGCTAAATGGGTCGAATGGGCCTAATGAGCCTAAGTGGACTAATGGACGTAAATGGACTAAGTGGCCTCATCGACTGAATGGGATTAACGGTTCTAATGGGCCTAATGGGCTTAATGGGCCTAAGTGGCCTAATGGACCTAAGGGGCCTAATTGGTCTAAGTGGCCTAATGGGCTTGGGTGGCCTAATGGGCTCGATGGGATTAACGGGCCTAGGGAAAAAATGGTCATAATGGGATGAATGGGCCTCAACAGCCTAATAGACCTAAGCAGCCTAATGGGCATAAGTGGTCTAATCGGCCTAACGGTCATAGTGGGTCGAATGGGCCTAATGGGCCTAACGGGCCTAATGGACATAAGTTGTCTAATGGGCCTAGGTGACCTAATGGGATTAATGGGCTTAACGGTCCTAGGTTCCAAATGGGCCTAATTGGCCTCAATGGCCTAATGGACCCAATGGGCCTAATGGGTCGAAGTGGCCTAATGGTCCAAAGTTTACTAATCAGCCTAATGGGGCTAATGGGCCTATTGGGTCGAATGGGCCAAATGGTCCTAAGTGGCTCAATGGGCCTATTGGGCCGAATGGGTCTAATTGGCCTAAGTGGACTAATGGGCCAAAGTGGCCTAATGAGCCAATGATGCCTAATCGACCTAATGGGATTAAGGGGCCTAATTGGCCTAATTGGCCTAAGTGGACTAATGGGCCTAAGTGGCCAAATCGGCCTAATGAGCTTAATGGGCCTACTGGTCCTAAGTGTCCTAATGGGCCTTAGTTGCCTAATCGGCCTAATGGGACTAAGTGGCATAATGGGACTAAGTGGCCAAATGAGCTTAATTGGATTAACGAGCCTAGGGGCCTAATGGGCCTAATGTGACTAAGTTGCCTAATCGGTCTAATGGGAATAATGGGTCTATGGTGCCTAATGGGCCTAATGTGCCTAATGGGCCTAAGTGGACTAATGGGCCTAAGTGGCCTAATCGTTCTAATGGACTTAATGGGCCTAGTGGGCCTAAGTGGCCTAATGACCCTAATCGGCCTAAGTGCCTTGATCAGCCTAATGGACCCAAGTGGCCTAATAGGCCCAACTGGCCCAATGAGGATAATGGGCCTAAGTGGCATAATGGGCCTAATTGGCCTAAGTGGCCAAATGGTCCTAATTAGCCCAATGGGACTAATTTGCGTAAGTGGCCTAATGGGACTAAGTGGCATGATGGGGATAATGGGGCTAAGTGGCCTCATGGGCCTAAAGGACCTTAGTGGCCTAATGGGCCTTAATGGCCTCATGGGCCAAATAGGCTTAATAGGCCTAATGGGCCTAATGGGCCTGAGTGGCCTATCTGGTCCAATGGGCCTAATGGGCTATATGGTCCTAATTTACCTAATGGGACTAATGGGACTAAGTGGATGAATGAGCCTAATTACCTAATGGACCTAATGGTTTAATGGTCCTAAGTGGCCTAATGGGCCGAAATGGCCAAATGGGTGTAATGAGCCCAGGTGGCCTAATGGGCCTAAGTGGCTTAATGGGTCAAATGAGCCGAATGGGCCTAAGTGGCCCAATCGACATAAAGGGCCTAATGGGCCAAAGTGGCCTGAATGACCTAAGTAGCCAAATGAGACTAAGTGGCCTAATGGGGCTAATGGGACTAAGTGTCTGAATGGGCCTAGGTGGTCGAATGGGGCTAACGGGCCTAGGTGGCGGAATGGGCTTAAGTGGCCCAATGGATCTAATGGGCCTAATGGGTGTAAGCGTCCTAATAGGCATAATTGTCCTAATGGGATGAAGTGGCCTAATGGGATTAATGGGACAAAGTGGCTAAATGAGACAAATGGGCCTATCTGGCCCAACTGGCCTAGTGGGCCTAATGGCCGAATGGGCTTAAGTGACCTAATGGGCCTAATGGTTCAAAGTGGACTAATGGGCCTAATGGCCCTAAGTGGCCTCATGGGCCTAATATTTCGAAGTGGCCTAAGTGGTCTAATCAACCTAATCAGCCGAATGGGCCTAATGGGCCTAAGTGGCCTAATGGGCCCACGTTGCCAAATGGGCCTATTGTGTAAGAACCTAGTTTTTACTACGAAAGACTTTGGAATATTCTTGATGATATTCCAGAGCAGCGCCTTCAGACGGCGTGCGATTCCGAGCCCCGGAGTGGCCGGAATTAAATTTTCAGTGCGTTCACACTGGAAACGCTAAATAAATGAGATAACTCCTAAACGGAGTACCGGATCAGGGATCCGAGTGTACGGATGGGTCCGTAACGGGGTGTTTACCCTAGGAGAGACATAAAAGTTGTCGGCGCGGGATGTTTGGATCCCTCGCCCGCTCCCGAAATGTTAAACGGATTAATTAATTAATTAATTTATTCGTTTATTGGCGAAACGCAAGTATCTCTTAAACGGTGGCTCGAAATGGAAAACCGAGGGCACCGTTGTGTTTGGAGCGTTCCGTTTACCCTAGGAGGGGTATAAGTTTCACGGGCGCGGGCCGTTTGTGAAAAATGGCCCCAGGGGCGTTTTCGTAATTTGGCGGACTCGGGCGCTAAGTTTAATAACTTTTGAACGGGGTCTCGGAATAAAATTCCGAGACCGCCGTTGTGCTCGGAGCGTCGTGTTTACCCCAGGGACGCCCTCCTTTTTTGTCTGCTTTGAGAGCGGGGCTGGGGGCGTGCCGGGCGGGGGTGTTTAAGGGTTATTACTTAAACGCACCCCCCCCCTTCTCCTCTTCTTCTTCTTCTTCCTCACAACCTCTCCCCTTCCCTCCATTCCGGCGAGCTCCGGCGAGGCGAGCTCCAGCGAGGCGAGCTCTGGCGAGGTGGTCCGGCGAGACGGTGGCGCGCGGCGGATCGCGCGGGAAGCACCGGGCGAAGCCCAACGAGGTAGGCGGATTTGAGTTCCCCCCCTTCCCCGTTTTAATCCCCATTTATGCTTAATCGCACCATTGGATCCTCGAACAAATCCCGTGGTTGCGTAGATCCCGTCCCGAGCTTTCTGGAAAGCTATCCGGATCAAAAATTTGACCAACAGATCATTCCCGGTGGTCCTTGGAATTCTCCGGCCGTGAGGCCGGTTTCCGGCGAGGGCCGAAGGCGGCAGGCGGTGGCGGCGCGGGGCGGAGCACGGCGGAGCAGGGCGGTCGGCCGGGGCTTCAAAGGGCGGCAGCGGCGTTCGGCGGCGACGCTTCCAGGAGGCGGCGGCGGCGTTCGGCGGCGACTATCGGAAGCCGGCCGCGGGCGCCGGCAAGCGGAGGAGGGGCCGCGAGGCGGCGGCCCCGTGCGTCGACCGCGACCCGCGAATCGCGGGTCGCTGTGGGGGATCAACCGGCCGCAAGGCGGCCGATCGGCTGGAGCGAGCCGCGGCCAGCTGGCCACGGCGGGGTGAACCGGACCCATGGCTGAGCCGCGGGCCGGCCGGCGCGGGCCGGCCCAAGCAGGGCGGACTGGCCGGTCCGGGCCTGATGCGTCGCCGGAAGCTCAAAAATGAGTAAGTGAAGAGGAGCAGCGTAATGTAGCCGAATGACCGAGGCTTAAAGGCAATGCCACCCGCCAAGGTTTCTCCACGCTTAAAGACAACGTCACCAGCGATGGAGATGCACCACCAATTCCGGGCAAAGGGAAGAGGCTAAAGCAAGAAGATTGCACAGCAAACTTCAAAATCCCGTCACATTCATCTATCCCCATTACAAAGGAGTGAAAATACAATATAAAGACAAAATAAATAAAGAAAAATGCTCCAATTCGAGTTACAAGACATGGGGAACCCAAAAGGCACATAAAAAGCATAAAATAACACTTTCCCATGCCATTTAATGACCCCACTAGCCAAAGTAGCGGGATTCCCTCTTAATGATGCTTTTCTCCACCTTCTCTCTCCTCATTAATGTGCAGCTACGAATTTCCACCATTTGCCATGTGGATAAATGATTTTGGGTCCCAAATAAGTGTGTTGTGGCCCACCATAGTGTTGGACATCAAGAAGTGTGGGCTGGTCCAATTCGAACAACAATTGGGCTTGGAATTTTTATCAAGCCCAAAATTATTCTCCTTGTGCTGAATCTGATCCATATCATTCTCCCCCGGTTGAAGAGGATTTGCCCTCAAATCCACGACATCATCTTCTTCAATGTAAGTAGATAAGTCCCCAATGTTGAATGTTGCAGAAACGCTGCCAAAATCATCTGGTAAATCAATTTTGTAGGCATTGTTTCCCACTCGTTCAAGCACTTCGAATGGACCTTCAGCTCGTGGTGCCAGCTTGCTCTTCCTTTTGGATGGAAATCTCTCCTTGCGAAGGTGAATCCACACTTTGTCTCCAGGTTGGAAAATAGCCTGCTTCCGATGCTTGTTTGCTCGCCTCTTGTATGCCTCATTAGACTTCTCTATTTGAGCACGAATAGATTCATGGAGCTTCTTCATCTGCTTTGTCTTCTCCTCCGCATCAATATTTACCTGAAAATCAAGAGGCAAAGAGCACAATTCTATAGGAGTGATTGGATTGATTCCATAAACCACTTCGAATGGAGAATGTCGGGTGGTAGCACTGGGAGATCTATTGTATGCAAATTCAGCTTGTGCAAGTTGCAAATCCCAATCTCTCATGCTCTTGTTCACCAATGTTCTCAGAATAGTGCCCAATGTACGATTGGTAACTTCTGTTTGCCCATCCGTTTGAGGGTGATGGGATGTGCTGAAAAGAAGTTTCGTACCGAATTTCCCCCATAATGTTCTCCAAAAATGGCTGAGAAATTTTGTGTCTCTATCCGAAACGATGCTGCGAGGAATTCCATGAAGGCGAACAATCTCTTTGAAAAACAATTCTGCCACTTTCACTGCATCTTCAGTCTTATGACAAGGTATGAAATGAGCCATCTTAGAAAATCGATCAACAACAACCATTATTGAATCTTTACCTCGCTGAGTCTTTGGTAAAGCCATAATGAAATCCATGCTGAGATCTTCCCATGGCTGCTCCGGAATAGGTAACGGAGTGTATAAACCAGGCTTGAAATGACTCTTTGCTCTTTGACATGTTCCGCATCTTGAAAGAATAGCTTGGACATTTGATTGCATCTTCGGCCAGTAGAAATGCTCTTTTAGTATCTCCAAGGTTTTATGGATGCCAAAATGACCAGCAAGTCCCCCTTCATGTGCTTCCCGAATAAGCAAGTCCCTGTAATTACCCTTTGGAACACACAACTTGTTTCTCTTAAAGAGAAACCCATCATGTACAGAATAATCCTCCACAAATCCATCTTGACATTGGATTAAAATAGAATTAAACTCCATATCATGCTGATAATCTTCTCTCATAAGCTGAAATCCAAGAATTCGAGCATCAAGAATTGTAAGTAATGCATACCTCCGAGATAAAGCATCTGCCACTAGATTATCTTGCCCCTTCTTGTATTTTGACACAAATGAGAATGATTGTAAGAATTCCACCCACTTTGCATGCCTCGAACTCAGCTTGTGTTGACCATTGATAAACCTCAAAGCCTGATGGTCAGAATGAAGAACAAACTGCTTCGGTCTCAAATAATGAGACCAATGATCTAGGGCTCTTATAACCGCATAAAATTCCTTATCATAGGTGCTGTAATTCCTCCTTGAATCATTCAGTTTCTCGCTGAAATATGCAATAGGGCGCTTGCTTTGGATGAGAACAGCGCCTATCCCAACTCCACTTGCATCACATTCCACTTCAAAGACTTGATCAAAATCAGGCAACGCCAAAACCGGTGCTTCACACAACTTTTTCTTAATGATTTCAAATGATTCATTTGCTGCCTTTGACCACTCAAATTTCCCCCTTTTTAAGCATTCAGTGATAGGTGCCATAATAGTGCTGAAATTGGAAACAAAGCGACGATAAAAGGATGCCAAACCGTGGAAACTTCTTACTTCGGTAATGGATTCTGGTTGTGGCCAGGACTTGATTGCTTCCACTTTTGATTCATCCACCATGATGCCTTCTTTGGTTACCACATATCCCAAAAACACCACTTCTGTTGAAAAGAACTCGCATTTTTCAAGCTTCCCATATAGCTTTTGTTTCCGTAGAACATCAAATACCCACCGAAGATGATCCACATGGCTCTCCACATCCTTGCTGTAAATCAAAATGTCATCCAAATAAACTACCACAAATTTACCAATAAATGGTTTCAGAACTTCATTCATGAGTCGCATGAATGTGCTAGGAGCATTTGAGAGGCCGAATGGCATGACCAGCCACTCAAACAATCCGCCTTTAGTTTTGAAGGCTGTTTTCCACTCATCCCCTTCCTTCATTCGAATCTGGTGGTATCCACTACGAAGATCAACCTTTGAAAAGATTGATGAACCATGCAATTCATCAAGCATATCATCGAGTCGTGGGATGGGATACCTGTATTTGATGGTAATATTATTGATAGCTCTACTATCAATGCACATGCGATACGTACCATCTTTCTTTGGCACCAATAATGCTGGAACAGAACACGGGCTCATGCTTGGCCTTATAAAGCCTCGATCCATCAACTCATCTACTTGCTTCTGCAATTCCCTTGATTCTCCAGGATTACACCGATATGCTGGTTTATTTGGCAATTGTGCACCCGGAACGAGATCAATCTGGTGTTCAATGCCTCTAAATGGTGGTAATCCTGCTGGAAGATCATTAGGAAAAACATCATGATATTCCCCAATTAAGGAATGAGCTAAAGGATGTTGATGACTCTTCTCCTCATGGCATGACTTTTCCATCATCAATAAAGCAAAAACTGGCTTTTGCTTATTTATGGCTTTCTCCACTTGAGCTTTGCTGATAAAGAGACTACCTTTGGGTACTTCCGGAACAGATTTTTCTTGCAGAGTTTGGGACGGCTTCAAAGGAGCAAGTGTGATATTCTTTTCCCCAGATCGAAAAGAATAAGTGTTCTTCCTCCCATCATATTTCACTTCCCTGTCAAACTGCCAAGGCCTACCCAACAACAAGTGACAAGCATCCATAGGAATAACATCACACAGTACTTCATCAGCATAGTTCTTACCAATGGAGAATGAAATTAGAACCTGTTTTTTGACTTGGAGTGTGCTCCCATTGTTCAACCATTGCAATTTATATGAGTGAGGATGATTCTGAGTTGGAAGCTTCAATTTCTCCACTAGTGTTGTTGAAGCCACATTTGCACAGCTCCCACTATCAATAATCACCATGCATACCCGCTGATTAATGGTGCAGCGAGTTTGGAACAAGTTTTCTCTTTGATCTTCTTCCGGGCAGATTTGAGCTTGCAAAACTCTTCGTAGCACCAGCATGTTTCCCACATCAGCTTCTTCCACAACATGTTCCTCATTTTCAGTTTCTTCACCATCATGTTCATCCTCTTTGATTGCCTCTTCAATTTCTTCAATCTCTTTAATAGTAATAATCCGGTTGTTAGGGCAATTGGCCTGAAAATGACCATACCCATGGCATTTGAAACACTTTCGATTCCCACGTTCAAAGGAGTTCGACTTCCCTTTTGTTTGTTCCATAGCCTTCTCTTTCCCTTTTTCCAGCATCTTGTTCCTTCCAAATTCCTTCTCAACAACACCAGATTTATTAGAAGAAATACCCTTATAAACAGTTGTACCTCTATTGTAGTTTTTGAGCACCGGTGCCCTTGAGGTCCGCTTTTGCTTTTCCACCTTGATCGCCAGCTTGCAAACATCATCAAGTGAGCAGAATGATTGCAACTCCACTGAATGTGCAATTTCTTCATTTAATCCACCCAAAAACCTTGCAATTGTTTGCTCTTTATATTCTGGAACATCACTTCGCATCAATAAACGATCAAATTCCCGAATGTACTCTTCAACAGACTTATCTCCTTGTCGTAGGCTATGCATTCGAAAATAAAGATCTTGCTTATAATTCTCAGGCAGAAATCGTCTCCTCAAAAGCTTTTTCAACTTCTCCCATGAGCGTATCTTGCCTTTATCATCACGTTCCCGCTGTTTCTTCAGATTTTCCCACCAAAGTGATGCATAATCTTTAAATTTCAGAATGGCTACCTTGCACTTCTTCTCGTCAGAACAATTCTTAAATTCGAAGAACCGTTCGATTTCCCGCATCCAATCCAGAAAATCATCCGGATTCATACTCCCATAAAAATCTGGAATGTCGATCCTCAACCCTCTTTCAATGTCTTCATCATCTCTTCTTCTTCGCATATCTACCTCTGAATCGCTGGAATCATCACCATTTGCATGATCTTCATAAAATGGTGCTGGATTGCGTCTATTATGTGGTGATGGACGTCGAGGATGTCGCTGCGGTGGAGGGGAGTCAGGTCGCCGTGCTCTCAAAAGTTGAGCAAGTTGCTCACCGATTTGAGTAATTTGTGATTGTAGCTGTGCATTAGCTATTTCCCATGGAGCAGGAGGAGTAGAAGATCCGCTCTTGCGAGACATGATGGAGAGTAATAAGAAGAATGTGATAGAACTTACTCGTTGGAACCGCGCCTCTGATACCAATTGATGCGTCGCCGGAAGCTCAAAAATGAGTAAGTGAAGAGGAGCAGCGTAATGTAGCCGAATGACCGAGGCTTAAAGGCAATGCCACCCGCCAAGGTTTCTCCACGCTTAAAGACAACGTCACCAGCGATGGAGATGCACCACCAATTCCGGGCAAAGGGAAGAGGCTAAAGCAAGAAGATTGCACAGCAAACTTCAAAATCCCGTCACATTCATCTATCCCCATTACAAAGGAGTGAAAATACAATATAAAGACAAAATAAATAAAGAAAAATGCTCCAATTCGAGTTACAAGACATGGGGAACCCAAAAGGCACATAAAAAGCATAAAATAACACTTTCCCATGCCATTTAATGACCCCACTAGCCAAAGTAGCGGGATTCCCTCTTAATGATGCTTTTCTCCACCTTCTCTCTCCTCATTAATGTGCAGCTACGAATTTCCACCATTTGCCATGTGGATAAATGATTTTGGGTCCCAAATAAGTGTGTTGTGGCCCACCATAGTGTTGGACATCAAGAAGTGTGGGCTGGTCCAATTCGAACAACAATTGGGCTTGGAATTTTTATCAAGCCCAAAATTATTCTCCTTGTGCTGAATCTGATCCATATCAGGGCCGGTCCGGCCCAAGGGGCTTTGCCCCTCAGCCTTCGGACGCCCGTATTTCGGGCTACAGGCGTCCGTTTTGCGCACCGTCTATGGCAGTGCGGAGCTTGCGTCAAGGCGGAGTTTTTGAGCTGGTTTCGGGAATTTTTAATTCCCGAAACGAGGGGTCTCGGAGACGCGACGCGTCTTTAAGTGGACGAGCGTTCTTCCGGAAAATCTTGTTTTGGACGGCGCGGACGCATGCGACGTCCGATTTGAGCGCCGTCAGCGGCGTTGTTGCCCTGGCACTGAGGCGGAGGTTTCCAGTGCGGTTCCAGATGTTGAGGCTATAGTTGAGGCGTGGGGCCCACAGCCCGTCTTTCGAGCTGCGTGCAGTGTTTCACGACTCTTTCATCGGACGTCCGTTCGGGGCGTGCGAGCAGTCATTTCTGGTTGTTTTTCCGAGGGGATTGCAATGGTGCAATCCGCCCGCTCTAATTCGCCACGATGGTGCGTGGCCCACGCGGGGGCCGTTTCGGGAGTTGACGGTGATTTCCAGTTTTATCACCGAGCGACCGTTTTGGACGAATGAGTAGTCCATCTTGTGTGCTTTTTCGAGAGGATCGCAACGGTGTGATCCGTTCGTGGAGTTTCGGGACCGGGATGCGGATCCCACGTGGCACCGCTCGTGTGCGGTGCGCCGCAACGTATCTTTTTCTCTGGATACCCGTTCTACTCAAGCGAGTAGTGCTTTCGATGTGTTTTTCCGAGAGCATCGCGATGGCGCAGTCCGCCCGACCTTTTTCTAAGATGTGGTGTGGGTCCCACCCGACCGGGCTACGGTGAATAGTCCTTTTTCACCGGGTGGCCGTTTTGGGTGATTGAGTAGTCAATCCCGCGTGTTTTCCCGAGGGGATCGCATTGGTGCGATGCGCCAGACTGTTTTTGGGGCCGAGGCTCGGGATCACGGGACGCCGTTCGGGCCTGAGACGGTGTTGGTGACTTTTCCTTCGGGTATCCGTTGGAGGCGAGTAAGTAGTCGATCTCGCGTGTTTTTCAGCGAGGATTACCACGGTGTGATCCGTTTGGTTGTGCGGAGCCTCTTGCGCGATCTTGTTAAATGTGGAAGCATGGAAGGTGCTCTAGTGGTGGTTCGCCCTATCTTGGTTGTAGCGGACCCTTGGCGTGTGATCGCGCACTCTTGGGAGAGTGATGTAAATGGTTCACGAGATGTGGTTGGTCGTGCCTGGGGCTTTGAGTTGGAGTTGTTACGTCACGCCTTCGCGCTGACATTGGGTTCCATGTGCACGATAGCCTTTGCGCTAGAACGAGGTATACTCTGGGAGTATACGGGAGCGCTTGGAGGTACGTGTGGTTTGTACCTGAGACGTTTGTGCGCTTGGTTGGGGTTGACTTGGGGCCACACGTCATGTGGGCCCCACGTGCGTGTCGTGTTCTGCTTTGCGTACTTGGACCTCTTGCGGCGTAGAGGGTCCCTCTTTGTGCTCGTTGGTTGACCAACAGGGTTGAGTAGTCTCCCCCTGGTTTCGCTCTCGATGGTATGGCTGGTAGTGGTGCTAGTGACACCCAGTGCTGGGGTAGACACTGCACCTCTTTTGGGAGAGCTGTTCTGGAGTTGGGTGGTTGCGCGACACCCACTCCGTGTTTGGTCAGCCAGTGTTGTACCCTCCTGTAGAAATGGCAGAGCGGTTCTGAGTTTTACCCTCCAACGGGGCTGGGCAGTGGGTTACTCATCGACTTCCTCGGGCTTACCCTCCAGCAGGGCTGGGCAGTGGGTTTCTCACTGACTTCTAGGGTTTACCCTCCAGCAGTGACTGGGCAGTGGGTCACCCGACGCTATTAGGGTCAACCCTCCAACAGTGACTGGGCAGTGGGTCACCCGACGACCTCTTAGGGTCTACCCTCCGGCAGGGCTGGGCAGTGGGTCACCCGTCGTCTAGTTCTAGGTCTACCCTCCAGCAAGGCTGCGCAGTGGGTCGCCTTTCGACCTATTCCAGGTCGACCCTCCAGTGGGGCTGTGCAGTGGGTCGTCTGATGATGTATTAAGGTCTACCCTCCAGCGGGGCTGGGTAGTGGGTCACCTGACGATTTATTATGGTTTACCCTCCAGCAGGGCTGGGCAGTGGGTCACCCAGTATCTTAATATGGTTTCCCCTCCAGCAAGGCTGGGCAGTGGGTCGCTCGATGATGTGTTAGGGTTTACTCTCCAGCAGGGCTGGGCAGTGGGTCACCCGATATCTGGTTATTAATTTCCCTCCAGCAGGGCTGGGTAGTGGGGCACCTGTCGGCATTCCCGGATCAGTCCTTTCTACTAGGCTAGCCTGTGGTTTTCCTCCGTGATTACCAGAGCGGGACCCCTGGATAAGGCTCAGTGTTGTGATGACCTTTGGCTGTGAGGAGACCTCTCGACTGGAGGGCAGTGACGAGGCGTGGTTTGATTTCCCTAGGACTCTCAAGTACGAGGGGCGCTTTCCCCACCAAGATGCATTCTTGCGACGCGATCTAAAACCGTGTGGGTGAGTCTGTGCCGCCCAAAGCGGATAGTATCAAGGTGCGGTGACTGAGCCCCTTGACTTGCAGTTCGGGGCAGACGTGCGGGATGCTGGGCATCGATGGTGTTACCTTTGGGAATGTTGGCTATTCTTTTCTTGGGCTGAGCTATGGGACGGAGATACCCTTACGATGTTGTTCGGGCTTCTCAACAGAGCATATGGATTTGTATATACCATGTTCCTGCACCCACTTCTTGGGTTTGATTGCTCTCCTTCCAGGAAAGGCGAAGACGCGCGGGGTATTTCACGTGCTTTCCGTGTCTAGCTTCTCGTGGTTGGATGAGTCTACTCTCCTGCTATAGGTAGCGAAGACTCGACGAGAAGTTCATCTTCTCACCGTTTCCAGCTCCTTGTGCCTGGACTTGTCTACTTCCTTTCTCTTGTTGGGTTGAGCTGGACTCTTACTGCACTTTCAGTTGTACTCCTCTACTTTTATATTCGCTCTACTACTCACCCTTCGATACCTCCTTTGTTGCTCCCTCGAGCCTTCAGGGTATCCTACTGAGTATTTTTTATACTCACCCCTGCTTGGGCTTTGCCCGCACTTGGTGTGCCCTTGCAGACGACGGATAGGTTGGTCGTCACTTCAGTGGAGCGTAGGAGCTTGGGAGCTTGGACCGCGTGCGGTGGTCGTGGCCGGGTACCAGGTGGGAGACCCGTCAGCAGTTTCTTTTTGTTTACCTGTTGCCGGGTTGTGGCACTTTTTGGTTGGGCGCGTGTTTTGCCCCTTTTCTTTTCAGTTTGTACTTTGTACTTGTAGTGGTCGATGCACTCTGTGGTTTATATATAGCAGTTGTTCTTTTTACTCTGCTTGTTCTTTCTTTTACTCTGCACTTTTGCATTGAGTTTGCTGCGTGTGCGTGTGTACAGGTGCTTAGGCAAAGGCCTCCCCGAGTTGTTGTGCCTTCGGCGCTGGTCGCCAGCCCCTAGCCTATGGAGGCGGGCCTGGGGTAGTTGCGGCTCGAGCCCGGGTAGGGTCGGGTCGTGACAAAGTGGTATCAGAGGTGGTTCGTTCCTTGGGATGTTGTTCGGACGTCCCTAAAAGAGGAATTGGTTGGGATATAGGGCAACAGTGTTAACATGTCTCAAGAGCGGCTCTCAGGCCAGGGAGTCCTGTGATGGTGCGGCGGCCGACGTATCCATTCACCAGGACCTTGATAACCCGCTTGTCGACTCGGCATGCTGAGACACTTGTTGCAGGGAAATTTGTTTGTGCATCACATTGGATCGAGTCTTTGACCGTCCTTCTTGAGTCAGCTCCCCATCGTCGTTGTTGTGGTATATACATATATGCTCATCTGACCGCGACACTCCTTGATAATATTCAGGATGTCTCCGCGAAGACAGCCAGCCCAGATACTAGCTTTGGGTGCATGACGACGACCCTGTGAGCTATGAGGCCACAGTCCAGGACCCATCATGCAAGCCCCTTTCTCCGGGTGGGCCGGTAGCAGCTCCCCCACCTGTTGAGCAACAGACAGTTTCAGCAGAGCAGGCTGAGCGTGAGCACAGGTTGAGCACGCTCCGTGAGTTCCAGCGGCAGAGACCGCTGAGGTTCAGTGGTGAGCCAGACCCTCAGGCAGCAAAGGGTTGGCTAGAGGCAATGGTTATCCTTTTCAGGCTTGTGCGGACACCGACAGATCAGAGAGTGGCTTTGGCAGCCACCCCTTTTCGTGGAGCAGCTTGGCGTTGGTGGAGTCTGGTGACTCAGTTCCTGACGAGTCGTCGTTTTTGTTGGACGACTTTCAGTTGTCGCTCTGTGAAGAGTTTTGCCCGTCCTGCTTGCACTCCGTTCGGATTCAGGAGCTCCTGCAGTTTCAGCAGGGAGGGATGATGGTGGCCGAGTACGCGGCTAGTTTTGCAGACCGTGCACGCTTTTACCCGGGCTTGGTCCATGACGACAACTTCCGAGCGCGGAAGTTTGAGCAGGGTCTCCATCGAGAGATTCGGCTTTCTTAGTACCCTTGGGCATTTCCACATATGTCGGGGTGCTAGAGCAGACGCTGGTGACAGAGGGCTTCCTGTCATGTTTTGCGGTTGGTAGTGGCAGTGGGTGCACGGAGTCGGGACGTCTGACGTAGCTAGCAGGCGCCGGAGGACAGGGCCTCGATGCAGGTGGCCTTCCTACTGCCGGTTTCGGAGACGTGGTCATATACCACTGTGGTGAAAAGGCGCAGGGCTTCAGCCGAGGATTCCCTTCCATGAGTGGATCCCGGGCCATGGTCGTACACCACAGTGGCGCCAGAGGGAACCAGGGCAGCTCAGAGAGCGCCGGTGCTATGCTTGTGATGGGCGAGGTCACTTGGCACGAGACTGCCCGGCCCGAGTTGCTGAGAGTTTCGGGCAGGCAGCAGGCGCACCGCCACGGCAGAGGCAGCACCGTGATCGGTGTGGTACCCAGAGAGGTGGTGCTAGCAGAGGAGCGGGAGGAGCTGGAGGTGGGGGACGACGTTACGAAATCCCCCCATCACCACTAGGCAGTCCACGTCAGGCTCTGGGAGCTGACGGTTGGGACCGCGGGTAGCCGCGAGCTTTGGATGTCTACGATCCTGCAGAGCACGGGATGATGAGAGGTACCCCTTGCGACCCTTCTACTGCTTGCAGTAGAATTGTTAGACTCCGCGAGTGAAATGCTTTCCTCCCGGCTCCTTGTTTGAGGTGTTACCAGGGTGACACAGGGCGTCGGGTGTAACCCTGTGGTGGTAAGGAGAAAGGCGCGAGACCTTTTCCTGTAGTCGATGGTGTTGACTCCTTCTCCTTTTGAGCGTGTAAGATAGCATCGACTGTGGAGCCTCTAGCGTGACCAGATATCCTTGGGTGTTTCACCATATGGATATTCTGAAGGAGGGAATCACCGGCCCTTGTTCCAGGTACGGGCGGTGATTCTAGTCGAGGCGTGCAACGTAGAGGTTTGTTCGGGGAGGTGATCTACCCTCGAGGGCCTTCGGGCCGTTTGAGACCGTGCAAAGGGATGACGAGGTTCCCTACCGCCTTGCCCTTACCCCAAAGTCTGGAGTGGGTGCACGATGTCGGCAAGGGCCGGCCTAGCGTGGACAGATCAATCCTTTGGTCTGTGTGCGGTGACGCAGAGCTGTGCGTGGGTTCTTCTGGGTATGGGAAGCCAGGTGTGGGCTTAGTACCTTGTGTTGCTCCTAGTTTTGCTTTTTGAGGACGAAAAGCTTGAAAGAGGGAATGATGTAAGAACCCGATTTTTGCTACGAAAGACTTTGAAATATTCTTGATGATATTCCAGAGCAGCGTCTTCAGACGTTGTGCGATTCCGAGCCCCGGAGTGGCTGGAATTAAATTTTCAGTGCGTTCACACTGGAAACGCTAAATAAATGACTTAACTCCTAAACGGAGTTCCGGATCAGGGATCTGAGTGTACGGATGGGTCCGGAACTGGGTGTTTACCCTAGGAGAGACATAAAAGTTGTCGGCGCGGGATGTTTGGATCTCTCGCCCGCTCCCAGAATGTTAAACGGATAAATTAATTAATTAATTTATTCGTTTATTGGAAAAACGCAAGTATCTCTTAAACGGTGGCTCGGAATGGAAAACCGAGGGCACCTTTGAGTTCGGAGCGTGCCGTTTACCCTAGGAGGGGTATAAGTTTCGCGGGCGCGGGCCGTTTGTGAAAAATGGCCCCAGGGGCGTTTTCGTAATTTGGCGGCCTCGGGCGCTAAGTTTAATAACTTTTGAACGGGGTCTCGGAATAAAATTACGAGACCGCCGTTGTGCTCGGAGCGTCATGTTTACCCCAGGGAGGCCCTCCTTTTTTATCTGCTTCGAGAGCAGGGCCGGGGGCGTGCCGGGCGGGGGTGTTTAAGTGTTATTACTTAAACGCACCCCCCTTCTTCCTCTTCTTCTTCTTCTTCCTCACAACCTCTCCCCTTCCCTTAATTCCGGTAGGCTCCGGCGAGGCGAGCTCCGGCGAGGCGAGCTCCGGCGAGGTGGCTCCGGCGAGACGGTGGCGCGCGGCGGATCGCGCGGGAAGCGCCGGGCAAAGCCCAACGAGGTAGGCGGATTTGAGTTCCCCCCCCCTTCCCCGTTTTAATCCCCATTTATGCTTAATCTCACCATTGGATCCTCGAACAAATCCCGTGGTTGCGTAGATCCCGTCCCGAGCTTTCCGGAAAGCTATCCGGATCAAAATTTCGATCACCGGATCGTTCCCGGTGGTCCTTGGAATTCTCCGGCCGTGAGGCTGGTTTCCGGCGAGGGCCGAATGCGGCAGGCGGCGGCAGCGCGGGGCGGAGCGCGGCGGAGCAGGGCGGTCGGCCGGGGCTTCAGAGGGCAGCGGCGGCGTTCGGTGGCGGCGCTTCCAGGAGGCGGCGGCGGCGTTCGGCGTCGCCCGTCGGAAGCCGGCCGCGGCGCCGGCCGTGGGCGCCGGCAAGCGGAGGAGGGGGCCGCGAGGCGGCGGCCCCGTGCGTCGACCGCGACCCGCGAATGGCGGGTCGCTGTGGGGGATCAACCGGCCGCGAGGCGGCCTGTCGGCTGGAGCGAGCCGCGGCCAGCTGGCCGCGGCGGGGTGAACCGGACCCGCGGCTGAGCCGCGGGCCAGCTGTGCGGACTGGGCCGGCCCAAGCAGGGCGGACCGGCCGGTCCGGCCCAAGGGGCTTTGCCCCTCAGCCTTTGGACGCCCGTATTTCGGGCTACGGGCGTCCACTTTGCGCACCGTCTGCGGCAGCGCGGAGCTTGCGTCAAGGCGGAGTTTTTGAGCTGGTTTTGGGAATTTTTAATTCCCGAAACGAGGGGTCTCGGAGACGCGACGCGTCTTTAAGTGGACGAGCGTTCTTCTGGAAAATCTTGTTTTGGACGGCGCAGACGCATGCGACGTCCGATTTGAGTGTCGTCAGCGGCGTTGTGACCATGGCACTGAGGCGAAGGTTTCCAGTGCGGTTCCAGACGTTGAGGCTGGAGTTGAGGCGTGGGGCCCACGGCCCGTCTTTCGAGCTGTGTGCAGCGTTTCACGACTCTTTCATCGGACGTCCGTTCGGGGCGTGCGAGCAGTCGTTTCTGGATGTTTTTTCGAGGGGATTGCAATGGTGCAATCTGCCCGCTCTAATTCGGCACGATGGTGCGGAGCCCACGGGGGGGGGGGGGGGGGGGGGCGTTTCGGGAGTTGACGGTGATTTCCAGTTTTATCACCGAGCGACCGTTTTGGACGAATGAGTAGTCCATCTTGTGTGCTTTTTCGAGAGGACCGCAACGGTGCGATCCGTTCGTGGAGTTTCGGGACCGGGATGCGGGTCCCACGTGGCACCGCTCGTGTGCGGTGCGCCGCTACGCATCTTTTTCTCCGAATACCCGTTCTACTCAAGCGAGTAGTGCTTTCGACGTGTTTTTCTGAGAGCATCGCGATGGCGCAGTCCGCCCGACCTTTTTCGGAGATGTGGTGTGGGTCCCACCCGACCGGGCTTCGGTGAATAATACCTTTTTCACCGGGTGGCCGTTTTGGGTGATTGGGTAGTCAATCCCGCGTGTTTTCCCGAGGGAATCGCATTGGTGCGATGCGCCCGACTGTTTTCGGGGCCGAGGCTCGGGATCACGGGACGCCGTTCGGGCGTGAGGCGGTGTTGGTGACTTTTCCGTCGGGTATCCGTTGGAAGCGAGTAAGTAGTCGATCTCGCGTGTTTTTCCGCGAGGATTACCACGGTGTGATTCGTTTGGTTGTGCGGAGCCTCTTGCGCGATCTTGTTAAATGTGGAAGCATGGAAGGTGCTCCAGTGGTGGTTCGCCCTACCTTGGTTGTAGCGGACCCTTGGCGTGTGATCGCGCACTCTTGGGAGAGTGATGTAAATGGTTCACGAGATGTGGTTGGCCGTGTCTGGGGCTTTGAGTTGGAGTTGTTACGTCACGCCTTCGCGCTGACGTTGGGTGCCATGTGCACGATAGCCTTTGGGCTAGAACGAGGTATACTCTGGGAGTATACGGGAGCGTTTGGAGGTACGTGTGTTTTGTACCTGAGACGTTCGTGCGCTTGGTTGGGGTTGACTTGGGGCCACACGTCATGTGGGCCCCACGTGCGTGTCGTGTTCTGATTTGCGTACTTGGACCTCTTGCGGCGTAGATGGTCCCTCTCTGTGCTCGTTGGTTGACCAACAGGGTTGAGTAGTCTCCCCTGGTTTCGCTCTCGATGGTATGGCCGGTAGCGGTGCTAGTGACACCCAGTGCTGGGGTAGACACGACACCTCTTTTGGGAGAGCTGTTCTGGAGTTGGGTGGCTGCGCGACACCCACTCCGTGTTCGGTCCGCCAGTGTTGTACCCTCCTGTAGAAATGGCAGAGCGGTTCTGAGTTTTACCCTCCAGCGGGGCTGGGCAGTGGGTTACTCATCGACTTCCTCGGGCTTACCCTCCAGCAGGGCTGGGCAGTGGGTTGCTCACTGACTTCTAGGGTTTACCCTCCAGCAGTGACTGGGCAGTGGGTCACCCGATGCTATTAGGGTCTACCCTCCAGTAGTGACTGGGCAGTGGATCACCCGATGCACTTAGGGTCTACCCTCCAGTAGAGACTGGGCAGTGGGTCACCCGACGACCTCTTAGGGTCTACCCTCCGGCAGGGCTGGGCAGTGGGTCGCCCGTCGTCTAGTTCCAGGTCTACCCTCCAGCACGGCTGGGCAGTGGGTCGCCTGTCGACCTATTCCAGGTCTACCCTCCAGCGGGGCTGGGCAGTGGGTCGCCTGATGATGTATTAAGGTCTACCCTCCAGCGGGGCTGGGCAGTGGGTCGCCTGATGATGTATTAAGGTCTACCCTCCAGCGGGTCTGGGCAGTGGGTCGCCTGACGATGTATTATGGTTTACCCTCCGGTAGGGCTGGGCAGTGGGTCACCCAGTATCTTAATATGGTTTACCCTCCAGCAGGGCTGGGCAGTGGGTCGCTCGATGATGTGTTAGGGTTTACCCTCCAGCAGGGCTGGGCAGTGGGTCACCCGATATCTGGTTATGAATTTCCCTCTAGTAGGGCTGGGTAGTGGGGCACCTGTCGGCATTCCAGGCTCAGTCCTTTCTACTAGGCTAGCCTGTGGTTTTCCTCCGTGATTACCAGAGCGGGACCCCTGGATACGGGTCAGTGTTGTGACGAACTTTGGCTGTGAGGAGACTTCTCGACTGCAGGGCAGTGACGAGGTGTGGTTTGATTTCCCTAGGACTCTCAAGTACGAGGGGCGCTTTCCCCACCGAGACGCGTTCTTGCGACTCGATCTAAAACCGTGCGGGCGAGTCAGTGCCTCCCAAAGCGGATAGTATCAAGGTGCGGTGACTGAGCCCCTTGGCTTGCGGTTCGGGGCAGACGTGCGGGATGCTGGGCATCGATGGTGTTACCTTTGGGAATGTTGGCTATTCTTTTCTTGAGCTGAGCTATGGGATGGAGATCCCCTTACGATGTTGTTCGGGCTTCTCGACAGAGCATATGGATTTTTATATACCATGTTCCTGCACCCACTTCTTGGGTTTGATTGCTCTCCTTCCAGGAAAGGCGAAGACGCGCGGGGTATGCCACGTGCTTTCCGTTTCTAGCTTCTCGGGGTTGGACAAGTCTACTCTCCTGCTATAGGTAGTGAAGACTTGACAAGAAGTTCATCTTCTCACCGTTTCCAGCTCCTTGTGCCTGGACGAGTCTACTTCCTTTCTCTTGTTGGATTGAGCTGGACTCTTACTGCACTTTCAGTTGTACTCCTCTACTTTTCTGTTCGCTCTACTGTTCACCCTTTGGTACCTCCTTTGTTGCTCCCTCGAGCCTTCGGGGTATCCTACTGAGTATTTTTTATATACTCACCCCTGCTTGGGCTTTGCCCGCACTTGGTGTTCCCTTGCAGACGACGGACAGGTTGGTCGTGACTTCAGTGGAGCGTAGGAGCTTGGGAGCTTGGACCGCGTGCGGTGGTCGTGGCCAGGTACCAGGTGGGAGACCCGTCAGTAGTTTCTTTTTGTTTACCTGTTTCCAGGTTGTGGCACTTTTTGGTTGGGTGCGTGTTTTTCCCCTTTTCTTTTCAATTTGTAATTTGTACTTGTAGTGGTTGATGCACTCTGTGGTTTATATATAGCAGTTGTTCTTTTTGCTCTGCTTGTTCTTTCTTTTACTCTGCACTTTTGCATTGAGTTTGCTGCGTGTGCGTGTGTACAGGTGCTTAGGCAAAGGCCTCCCCGAGTTGTTGTGCCTTCGGCGCTGGTCGCCAGCCCCTGGCCTATGGAGGCGGGCCTGGGGTAGTTGCGGCTCGAGCCCGGGTAGGGTCGGGTCGTGACATATTGGGCCTTAGTGGCCTAATGGGTCTAATTTGACTAAGTGGATTAATGAGCTTAATGGGACGAATGGGATGAATAGGGCTAAGGGGAATAAGTTTCCTAATGGCCCTAATTGGTCTAATGGGCCTAAGTGGCATTATGGGCCTAAGTGGATGAATGAGCCTAAGTGGCCCAAATGGGCCTAATGGCCTGAATGGGGCTAAAGGCCAGAATGGGCCTAACGTATCGAAAGGGCCTAAAATGCTAAATGGACCGAAGTTTCCTAATGGTCCTTAGTGGATTAATGAGCCTAATGGACCGAATGGGCCTAAGCGACCCAATGGGACAAAT
Organism: Viscum album; assembly: GCA_963277665.1. Lineage (NCBI taxonomy): Eukaryota > Viridiplantae > Streptophyta > Magnoliopsida > Santalales > Viscaceae > Viscum > Viscum album. The sequence continues at coordinate 1,052,777,028 of OY728121.1, read as the reverse complement.
GGGACTAATGGGAAAACGTGGACTAATGGGCCTAATGGTCCTAACGGGTCTAAGGGGCCTAATGGACCTAATGGGCCGAACGGGTCAAATGGGCCAAATGGGCCAAAGTGGCCTAATCAACCTAATGGTCCTAAGTGGCCTAATGTGCCTGAGTTACCTAATGGGAAAAAGTGGCCAAAAGGGACTAATGGCCCTAAGTGGCATAATGGTCCTAAGTGGCCTAGTGGGCCTAACTGACTAATGGGCATAATGGGACTGAGTGGCCTAAGTGTCCTAATGGGACGAAATGGCCTAATGGACCTAATTGGCCTAAGTGGCCTAATGGGGCTAAGTAGCCTAATGAGCCTAAGTGGCCCCATGGGTATAATGGGCCTAAGTGGCCTAATGGGTCTAATGGTCATGATGGGTCGAATGAGCCTAATGTGCCTAATGGGATGAAGTGGCCTAATAGGCCTAGTGGGCTTAAGTGGCCTAATGGGCCTAAGTGGTCCAATGGGCCTATGTGGCCTAATGGGTGTAACGGGACTAAGTGGTCTAATGCGCCGAATGAGCCTAATGGGTCTAAGTGTCCAAAGGGGCTTAATGTTCCTAATGGGACTAAGTGGCTTAATCGACATAATGGGATTAGTGGGATGAAGTGGCCTAATGGGCCTAATAGGGAAAGTCGCCTAATGGGCCTAATGGGTCAAAGTGGCCGAATGGGCCTAAGTGGCCCATTGGGCCGAATGAGCCTAAGTGGCCTATTTGGCCGAATGGGCCTAAGTGGCCTAATCGACCTAATGGGATTAATGGGCCTAAATGGACCAATGGGAATAATGGGATGAAGTGGCCTAAGTGGCTTAATGGGCCTAATGGTCCTAATGGGCCAAAGTGGCCTAATTAGCCTAATTGGCCTTTTTGGCCTAATGGGCCTAAGTGGCCTGATGGGCCTAAGGGAATGGGCCTAAAGGGCCTAAGTGGCCTCTGGGTCTAAGGGGCCTTAATGGCCTCATGGGCCTAATGGGACTAAAGGGCTTAAGGGGCCTAAGTTGCCTAATGGGCCTAATCAGCCTAATGAACCTATGTATCCTAATGGGAATTAGTTGTCTAATGGTCCCAATAGGACAAATGGTCCTAATGGGCGTAAGTGGTCTAATGAGCATAAGTGATATAATCAACCTAATGGGCCTAATGGCTGTAATGTGCTTAAGTGGTCGAATGGGACTAGTGGGACTAATGGGCCTAAGTGGCCTATTGGGCCTTAGTGACCTAATCTGCCTAATGGACCTAACGGGCGTAATGAGACTAAGTTGTTGAATGGGCCTAATTGACCGAATGGGACTAATTTACCTAGTGGTCCTAATGGACATAATGGGCCTAAGTGACCTAATTGGCCTAATGGGCCTAATGAACCTAAGTGGCATAATGGCCTAATGTGCTAAATAGACCAAATGGGCCTAATGTGTCAAGTAGTTCTAATGGGCCTAAGTGACCTAATGGGCCAAATGAGATTAAGTGGCCAAATGAGCCTAATGGTCCTAAGTGTTCTAATGGGCCTAATGGGACTAATGGAAAAATGTGTCAAGTGGGCCTAAGTGGTCTAATGGGCCTATTGGGGCTAAGTGGCCTAATGGTCCTAAGTTTCCTAATGGGCCTAATGGGCCGAAGTGGCCTAATGGGCCTAAGTGGCATAATGGGATTAATGTGCCTAATGGGCCTAATGGGTATAATGGGTTTAGTGGCCTAAGTGGCCGAATGGGGCTAAAGAGCCTAATGGGCCTAAGTGGCCTGATTATCCCAACGGGCCTAAGTAGATTAAGGGGCCGAACGGGCCTATGTGTCCTAAGGGCCTAAGTGGATGAATGGTCCCAATGGGCCTATGTTTCCTAAAGGGAATAACGGGCCTAACGACGCTAATGGGACTAATAGGATGAATTGGCCTATGTGGCCTAATGGGCCTACATGTCCAAATGGGCCTAAGTGAACCAATGGGCCTAAAGAGCCAAATCGGCCAAAGGGGCCTAATGGGCCTAGGTGGAATATTCATAGCCTAATGGGCCTAAGTGGTCTAATGGTTCTAATGGACGCAATGGGTCTAAGTGGCCTAATGGGATTAATGGGTCGAAGTGGCCTAATGGGCCGAATGGGCCTAATGGACCTAATGGGGCTAAGTAGCCTAATCGAACTAAAGGGCATAATGGGCCAAATCCACCTAATGGGCCTAAGTGGCATAATCAGCCTAATGGGCCTAAGTGACTTAATGGGCCTAAAGGACCTAATAGGCCAAAGTGACCTAATGGGCCCATGTGGCATAATCGTAACCAAATGGGCCTAAGTGGCTTGATGGTCCCAATGGGCCTAAGTGTCCTAATGGTCCTAATGGGCCTATGTGGCCTAAAGGGACTAATGGGCCAAAGCGGCCTGATGGGCCTAAATGGTATAATCGGCCTTATGGGCCAATTGGCCTAGGTGGCCTAATGGGCCTAATGGGTCTAAGTGACCTAATTGTCCTTATCAGATGAAGGGGCCTAATGGGACTAAGTGGTCCAATGAGCCTAAGTGGCCTAAGGGGCCGAATCAGACGAATGGGCCAAATGGACTGAATGAGCCTAATGGGCTTAAGTAGCCTAATGGGCTGAATAGTCCTATGCAGCCTAATGGGCCGAATGGGCCTAATTGGTCTAATGGGACTTAGTGGCCTAATGGCCCCCCTGGGTTGGATGGGCCTAATGGTTCTAATTGGCCTAATTTTCATAATGGGCGTAAATTGCCTAATGGGCTAAAAGGGCCAAATGGGTCTAAGTGGCCTAATGGGCCTAATATGTCAATTAGGCCTTAGTGGCGTAATGGGTCTAATGAGACGAATGGGATTAAGTTTCCCAATGAGCCTAATGGGATGAATGAGACAAAGTTTTCTAATGGGACTAATAGGCCGAAAGGTCTTAATGGGCCAAATGGGCCTAATGATCCTAATGGGACTAAGTGGCCTAATAGTCCTAATGGGCATAAGTGACCTAATGGACCAAAGTGGCCTGATGGTTTTAATGGTCCTAATGGGTCGAATGGACCCAATGGGATGACGTGGCCTAGTGGGGTGAATTGGCCGAATGGGCCCAACTGGCCGAAGTTGCCTAATGGGCCAAATGGACCTAATGGGCCAACTGGACCGAAGTGGCCTAAGGGCTGAATGGGCCTAAAGGGTCCAATGGGTGTAAGGGTTTAATGGGACTAAAGGGTCCAATGGGCCTAATTAGCCGAATGGGTCATATGTGTCTAATGGTCCTAGTGGGCCGATGTGGCTTAATGGACTTACTAGGCCTAATGGACCTATTGGGTCTAATGGATCTAATGGGTCTAAGTGGCCTGGTGGACTTAAGTGAAAAAATGGACCTAATGCGCCTAATGGGTGTAATGGGAATAATGGGCCTAAGTAAACAAATGGTCATAATGGGCTTAAGTGGCCTAATGGGCCTAATGTGCCTAAGTGGACCAATGGGCCTAATGGGCCTAAGTGGCCGAATGGGCCTAAGTGTCTAAATGAGCCTAATGGGCCTAATGGTCCTAATTGGCCGATTGGGTCGAATAGGCCTAATGGGCCTAAGTGGTCTAATCGGCCTAATGGGCCTAATGGAACAAATGGTCCAAATGGGCCTAAGTTACCAAATGGGCCAAAGTGGCCTAATGAACACAATGAGTCTAAGTTGCATAATGGGCCTGAGGGGTCTAAGTGGCCTAATGGTTCAAAGTGGACGAATGTGCCTAATGGGCATAATGGGCATAATGGACCTTAATGGACAAATCGACCTAATGGGTATAATGGGCCCAAGTGTCCAAATGGACCTAATGTGCCTAGGTGGACCAATGGGATGAATGTGACTAATGGGCCTAATGGTTATAAGTGGGCCTAATGGGCCTACTCGGCCTAATGGGCCTACTAGGTCCAATGGGACTACTAGGCCTACTGGGCCTAATGGTCCGAATGGTCCTAAGTGGCATAATGTGCCTAAGTGGCCTAATGGGATAAGTTTCCTAATGGGACTAATGAGACTAAGTGGCCTAATGGGTCTAATGGCCCTAATGGTCCAAAGTGGTCTAGTGGGCCACACTGGACGAGTGGGCCTAATGGATTAATGGGCATAATGGGCCGAAGTGGCCAAATGGGAAAAATGGTCCTAAGTGTCTTCATGGACCAAATGGGACTTAGCGGCATAATGGGTGTAATGTGCCTATTGGGCATAAGTGGCCAAATGGGCCAAAGTAGATGAATGGGCATATGGTTCTAATGGGCATAATGGGACTAATGGACCTAATGGGCCTAAGTAGACTAATGGGCCTAATGGGCCAAATGGACGAGTGGACATAATGGGCCAAATGGGACAAAATGGCCAAATGGGCCAAAGTGGCCTAATGGGCCTAAGTGCCTTAATGGGACTAATGGGCCAAATGGGCCTAAATGACCTAATGGGACAAAGTAGATGAATGTGCCTAATGGGTCAAATAGTCATAATGGGCCTAATGGGTCAAAGTGTCCAAATGGGTCAAATGTGCCTAAGTGGCCTAATGGGCTTAATGGGTCTAATGGGCCTAAGTGGGTACGATTGCACTAGGTACGATTCCTTTTCGATTAGCATCATCTCTTTCTTCCATTCCACCTAGATACGATAAATTTGGATACGATTTGGAATACCTCTTTTCGCCTTTCTTCCATCGAGCTTGCATGATAAGTTCTCCAGTCAACTTATGATTTATGAAATACGAATCAGCAAAGCATAGTCACATTTAATTTTATCAGTGTTAGCAGACTTCGATACTTCATCAAAACAAAGACTTCTTTTATATCAGATCTAATGTGAATCTAATGACCATTTACTTCCAGCAAGATGCATTCTCCATGCGACCGATTCTCTCTTTCCAGATAATGATCAATTCCTTATTACGATCTTTTCACATACCAGAACAAAGACAGGTCTGTTCAGTGCCTTTTCTTTCAAACAACTTTACCTCATTACAATGGATAGAGTGAGTCTGATTCTTTTGAAAACAATGGCCAATACTATTTCCACCAAATACAAAGTGAGGTGATTTTATTTCTTCAAAATCTTTCCTTGATAACCGAAGACAACACATGAAAACAAACACACCTTCCTCATCAGCACGGTCCCAAAAATCCCCCCCTTCAGATTTTTTTGTCAACCAAGTTTCATAAATCATTGAAATTAGGCCCATTAGGCATATTGCCAACTTAGGCCCATTAGGCCACATTCACCCATTAGGCCCATTAGGCCACTTAGGTCCATTATCCCATTAGGCCCATTTGACAACTTAGTCCCATTGGGTCACTTAGGCCCAAGATGCTCATTAGAACACTTCGACACATTAGGACCGTTAGTCCACTTAGGCACTTGAGGCCCATTAGACCACTTCAGCCCATTAGGCAACTTAGGCAACTTAGGCCACTTAGGCCCATTAGGCCCATTCAACCCATTGGTCCCATTTGGAAACTTGGGCCCATTAGGACACATAGGCCCATTAGAACCATTAATCCCATTAGGTAACTTAGGCCACTTATGCCCATTATGACACATATTCTCAGTTGACCCATTCGACCCATTAGGCCAATTAGGCCCATTCGACCCATTCGACCCATTAGGCCCATTAGACCCATTAGGATGATTAGGCTACTTAGGCCCATTAGACCCATTAGGACCATTAGCCCCATTAGGCAACTTAGGCCACTTAGGCCAATTGAGCCACTTAGACCCATTAGACCCATTATGCCCATTAGGAAACTTAGGCAACGTAGGCCCATTAGGTCACATAGACCTATTAAACCATTTATTCCCATTAGCCCAATTCGACCCATTAGGCCTATTAGGCCACTAATGCCCATTAGGCCCATTTTTCCACTTCGTCCCATTAGGCCCATTAGGACACTTAAGCCCATTTCGCCCATTAGGCCACTTCGACTCATTAGGCAACTTAGAACACTTAGGCCCATTGGAATCATTACGCCCATTGGGCCCATTAGTCTCATTCATCCCATTAGGCGCATTACGTAACTTTGGCCACTTAGACCCCTTGAACCCATTAGTCCCATTGGACCCATTAGGCCCGTTGGGCCCATTAAGAAACTTAGGCCACTTAGGACCATTTGGCCATTGAGACCCATTTGGCCACTTAGGCCCATTCAACCAAATAGGACACTTAGGCTCATTCCACCCATTCAGCCCATTAGGCACATTAGACCCATTAGGCCCATTAGGCCACTTAGGCACATTAAACGCATTAGGCCCATTAGACCCATTAAGAAACTTAGGACACTTAGGCCCATTCGACCACTTAGACCCATTGAACATATTAGGCCCATTAGGAAACTTAGGTCACTAAGACGCATTAGGCCACATAGACCCATTGGACCCATTAGGCCCATTGAACCCATTAGGCCCATTGGACCCATTAGGCCTATTAGGCAACTTAGGAACCTTAGGGTCATTAGGCCACTTAGACCCATTAAACCCATTAGGACCATTATGAAACTTGGGCCACTAACACCCATTGGAACCATTAGGCCCATTAGGCTCATTAGGCAACTTGGGGCACTTCGACCCATTAGGCCACTTAGGCCCATTGGACCAATTAGGCTGAATTATCCATAATCGACCAATTAGGCCCATTGGCCCCATTAGACCACTTTGGCCCAATATGCCCATTAGGCCACTTAGGCACATTAGGCTACTTAGGCCCATTAGGCCACTTAGGTCACTTAGTCCCATTCAACCCATTTGACCCATAAAGCCACCTAGGATCATTCAATCCACTTTTCCACTTTTTTCCATCAAGCTTGCATCATAAGTTCTCCAATAAACTTACGATTAATGAAATACGAATAATTAAAGCACAGTCAAATTTAATTTTATCATAGTCAACAGACTATGATTCTTTATCAAAACAAACACTTCTTTCATACAAAATCCACTTAGGCCCACTGGAATCATCAGGCCCATTAAGAAACTTAGGTCACTTAGTCCCATTCAACCCATTTGACCCATAAGGCCACCTAGTATCATTCAATACATTAGGCCCATTAGGCCTATTAGACCCATTAGTCTGATTAGGCCACTAAGGCCCATTAGAATAATTAAGCCCATTAGTCCCATTAGGCCCATTTAGAAACTTAGGCCACTCAGGCCCATTGAGCCACCTAGAACCATTGGATCCATTAAGCCCATTATGCTCATTAAGAAACTTAGGTTACTTAGGCCCATTAGGCCACTTAGGCCTATTAGACCCATTAGGAAAATTAGACCCATTAGAGCCATTAGCCCATTAGGCCCATTATTCAACTTAGAACACTTAGGCCCATTAGGCCACTTAGGCTCATTAGGTCCATTAGTCCACTTCGGCCCATTAGGAAACTTAGTCCACTTAGGCCCATTCAACCCATTAGGCCATTTAGGCAACTTAGGCCCATTAGGCCCATTAGGACACTTGGGCCCATTAATCCCATTAGGCCACTTCGTCCCATTAGGCGATTTAGTCCACTTAGGCCCATTGGACCCATTAGGCCCATTAGACCCATTAAGCCCATTCTGCCCATTGGGACCATTAGGTAACTTTGTCCACTTAGACCCATTGGATACATTAGGCCCATTGGGACCATTAGGAATCTTAGTCCACTTAGGCCCATTAGGACACTGACCCATTGAACCCATTAGGCCCATCAGGCCCATTAGGCAACTTAGGGCACTTAGGCCCATTAGGCCACTTAGCCCCATTAGGCCACTTAGTCCCATTAGACCCACTCATCCCATTAGGCCACTTAGGCCCATTCAACCCATTCATCCCATTAGGCCTATTAGACCCATTAGGCCGATTAGGCCACTAAGGCCCATTAGACCCATTAGACCCAATAGGCCCATTTGGCTCATCAAGCAACTTAGGCCACTTAGGCCCATTCGACAACTTAGACCCATTGGACCCATTAGGCCCATTAGGAAATTTAGGTCACTTAGTCCCATTAGGCCACTTAGACCTATTGGACCCATTTGGCCCATTAGGCAACTTAGGCCACTTAGGACCATTAGGCCACTTAGACCTATTGGACCTGTTAGACCCATTAGGCATATTAGTCAACTTGGTCCACTTCGACCCATTATGCCACTTAGACCCATTGGACACATTAGGCTGAATTATCCATAATGGGCCCATTAGGCCCATCGGGACCATTGGGCCCATTGGACCACTTAGGCCCAATAGGCCCAATATGCCAATTAGGCGACTTTGTCCCATTATCCCACTTAGGCCTATTAGGCCCCTTAGACCCATTAATCTCATTGGGTCCATTGGGCTCCTTAGGCCCATTAGGCCAATTAGACCAGAACGCTCATTGGGCCAAATTGACATAATGGGCCCATTCGGCCAAATTGGCCATAATGGGCCCATTATGCCCATTCGACCCATTAGGTCACTTATACCTAATGGGACCAATAGGCCCATTGGGCCCCTTAGGCCCATTTGGCCCATTAGTTCACTTAGGCCCAACAGGCCCATTAGGCCTATTAAGTTAATTAGGGAACTTAGGTCCATTATGCCACTTAGTCCCATTAGGCCACTTAGGCCCATTAGGCCCCTTCGACCCATTAGGCGCATTAGACCACTTAGGCCCATTGGGCCTATTAGGCCACTTAGGCCCATTCAACACATTAGGCCACTTATGCCACCTAGTCTCATTCGTCCACTTAGTCCCATTAGGCCCCTTAGACCCATTAGAACCATTGGGCCCATTAGGCCTATTAGGTCCACTATGCCAATTCGGCCATTAGGCCCAATAGGATGAATTTACCATAATGGGCCCATTAGGCCACTTAGCCCCATTAGGCCCATTAAGCCCATCACGCCACTTAGGCTCAACTGGTCCATTCAACCCATTAATCCCATTTGGCCCATTAGGTCGAGTTGGACTTAATGGGCTCATTAGTACACTTAGGGCCAATAGGCCCATTAGGCCACTTAGGCCCAATAGTCCCATTAATCTCATTAGTCCACTTAGGCCCATTAGAGACTTTGGACTAGTGGACCCATTGGTCCTATTAATCGCATTAGGCCCATTAGACCCATTAGGCCACTTAGGCCCAATTGTCCCATTAGGCCAATTAGGCCAATTAGGTTACTTAGTACCATTAGGCCCATTAGGCCACTTAATCCTATTAGAACCATTAGGCCCATTAGGCCACTTAGTCCACTTCGTCCCATTAGGCCCTTAGGCCCATTAGGCAATTTAGCCCAATTTAGGTCATTTATGCCAATTTGGCCAATTTGGCAATTTAGTCCATTTAGACTAATTAGGTCATTTTGGCCACTTTCGCTAATTTTGGACATTGAGGCCAATGAGACTAATTTAGGACAATTAGGCCAATTTAGGCACTTAAGGCCATTTAGGCCAATTAAAAGATTTAGGCCATTTAGGACAATTTGGGCCAATTAAGCCAATTAGGCCAATTAGGCAGATTATGTCAATTAGGCCAATTTTATAATTAGGAAATTTAGTTCATTTATGCCATTTAGTCCAATTTAGGTCATTTAGGATAATTAGGCCATTTAGGCCAATTTAGATCATTTAGCATATTTAGGCCAATTTAGACCATTTAGGCCAATTAGGCCAATTATTCCAATTAGGACAATTATTCCATTTAGGCCAATTATTCCATTTAGACCAATTAAAAAAATTAGGACAATTAGACCATTTATTTCAATTAAGCAATTCAGGCCATTTAATCCAATTAGGCCATTTAGGACAATTTAGGCCATTTGGGCCAATTAGAGTAATTAGGGAATTTAGGTCATTTAGGCCAATTGGTCCATTTAGAAAATTATATCAATTAGGCCATCTAGGTCATTTAGGCCAATTTGTCCATTTAGACCATTTAGACCAATTTAGGCCATTTAGACCAATTAGGTCAATTGGGCCAATTTAGGCCATTTTGGATAATTTAGGCTATTTAGCCGAATTAGGCCAATTGGGTGAACTAGTAAATTTAAGTCATTTAGTCCAATTCAGTCCATATTGGCCAATTAATCCACTTAGGCCAATTAATCCACTTAGGCCCACTAGACCATTTAGGTCAGTTAGGCTACTTAGGCCACTTAGGCCACTTAGGACACTTAGGTCGCTTAGGCCACTTGGGCCGCTTAGGCCCCCTTATGGCACTTAGGCCCCTTAGGCCCATTATGCCCATTAGGCCCCTTAGTCCCATTAGGCCACTTAGGCCCATTATAGGTCACTTAGGCCTGTTAGGACCATTAGGCCCCTTAGTCCACTTAGGCCCATTCGTCCACTTAGGCACATTAGGACACTTAGGACCATTAGGCCAATGTGGCCCATTAGGTCCATTGGGCCACTTAGGCCACTCATACCCATTATTCCACTTATCCCCATTAGGCCACTTAGGCCTATTAGGCCACATAGGCCCATTAGGCCCGTTAGTCCACTTAGACCACTTAGGCCCATTATGACCATTAGTCCCACTAGGTCACTTAGTCCCATTAGGCCACTTAGGTCCATTAGGACCATTACGCTACTTAGGCACGTTAGGCCTAGTAGGCCACAAAGGCCCATTAGGCCCATTAGGCCGCTTAGGCCCATTATGCACATTGGCCCCATTAGGACCATTTTTCTACTTAGGCCCATTAGGCCCATTAGAAACATTAACCCCTTTCATCCACTTAGTCTCATTAGGCCACTTAGGCCCATTTGACCACTTAGGCCCATGATGCCAATTTAGCCCATTAATCCCATTCGGCCCATTGGGCCAATTAGACCCATTCAGCCCATTGGGCTACTTAGGCTCATTCAGCCCATTATGCCACTTTGGCTCATTCATCCCATTAGGCCACTTAGGTTAGTTAGGCCCCTTAGGCCACTTTGGCTAGTTAGGCCCATTAGGATCATTAGTCCCATTTTTTCTCTTAGGGCCATTCAACCCATTAGACTCTTTAGGCCACTAAGGCCAGTTAGGACCATTGTGCCACTTTGCCCAGTTAGGCCCATTAGGCTCACGAGGTCCATTAGGCCACTTTGGCCAGTCGGGCCCATTAAGCCACTATGTCTTGTTAGACCCATTAGACTCATTGGGCCCATTCGTCCCATTGGTCCCATTGGACCCATTAGGACCATTAGGCCCCTTGGGCCCCTTACACGAGTTAGGCGAGTTAGACCCATTTGGCCCATTGGGCCTGTTAGGCCCATTGATCCCATTCAGCCAATTAGGCATGTTAGTCCCATTGGTCCCATTGGACATGTTAGGTCACTTCGGCTAATTAGACCCATTAGGCCCATTGGACATATAGTTATGCTAGTTAGTCCCATTCGTCCACTTAGGCTCAATGGGCCCATTAGGATAGTTAGTCCAGTTAATCCAGTTGGGCCCATTGGGCCACTTAGGATCGTTAGGCCCACTAGACCCATTTGAAACATTAGAACACTTATGCCCATTCGGTCTATTAGGCAACTTAGGCCAGTTATGCATAGTTGGCCCACTGGGCCCAATAGGCCCCTTAGGCCAGTTAGGCTCATTAGGTCCATTAGGCCCATTAGGAAACTTAGGCCAATTAATCCCATTCGACCACTGAGACCCATTATTCCAGTTAGGACCATTAGGCGCATCAGCTCCCTTGGGTCCATTAGGCCACTTGAAAGTGCCCAACGGATGATTGTATCACTGAGAGGGGGGGGGGGTGAATCGGTGATACTTTTTTCTCTTATGTCTCTTTTCAAATGAAACAACCTTCGCCTCCTGTTAAATATTTTATTCCCTACTAAAAACAGTTCAAACACACATCCACAGGAACAAAAGCAAGATTCACTTCCAATAAGAATATTTGTGTCCTTGTTATGGTATGGAAGTGATCCAATACCACACATTCCACTAGAAAACAATCATTGGATTACAATGAGTAGGATATACCCTTTCAATCGTTTAGCACTATGTAAACAATCCAATAGTGCATGTGAACCCTCTTAACACAAATAGGGTAATGCAACGATTGTGTAACAAATCATGTTACCTATGCTTCTTTTCAATTCCATAAATGTATTCAATTGAAAACAAATCTTCAATTTCTTACCTAGAATATGGTAATAACTTCCTGAACTTTGTTGAGAAAAAAAACCAAGTCTGATTCCTCCATGTATGATTCTTCCAGATATGATTTTTTCGATATGATTTTCCCAATATGATTATGCTCGGTACGATATTCCCTGGTACGAAAAGTATAACTATGATATAATAAGATATAGATGAATCGACACTACTTCAATTCTCCATATTCCTAAGTTCGGAAGACCCAGTATAAAAATCAGGATCTGATTAGTCTAGCCCAATACGATGATCATCGGAATACGATTGACAAGAAGAATACAGTAATCAGTTGAGTATGAAAAACACTGAGTACGATGATCATCTGAATACAATGTTGTGATATTGTCTCTTCTCTTTCACTTCAATTCGTCAAAAATTCTTAAAAAAAAGTGAATACAGAAACTTATTATTCTCTCTAAAACTGGAAGCTTCTCTCTCATGAATAGTAAATTGGTCCACCTCAAGTGAAACGTACTATTATCCTTTTCTAGGTGACCCTCAAGATGCTTTGACGGGAATCCCAAAAAATTTCCTGCTCAATCAAATTCACACTAATCTCAATTTCCCCTAAAATCTAGGTGTATTTTGACTTCATCAACTCTTCCCGAAGCTTCTCAATTCTTCTAAAACTTTCACTTCTTATTTTGAATGCTGAATATGATAATTCTTTTGAATGTGGAGCTCCCCCTCAATTTCACATCCAACAAACATTGCTTTCAAACCACTTTTACTTATTCACTTCTTCTCTTGACCAACTTTAAAATATAAAATAATTCCACTCTAATACAATGACTCTTGACCCAATTGAAACCTACAAATTAATTCAACCCTTTTGAAATGGTTGAATACATTGTTGATCTCATTATATCCTTCTCTTTTCAATCATCGACCTCAAGAAATTCTTTCTTTGAATATGATTGTCCAGAGTACGATCTTTCTCAGAATGGTTGGCCTTGGGTATGATCTTTTTCTTCCAGAGCCTGGGTACAATCATCCTGGGTATGAAAGTTTTCTTATGCATACGTTGGATAATGAGATGATAAAGTACCCAATAGTGATCATTCTGGGTATGATCATTCTGATTACGATCCTCAGTGCCTTCTTTTTTTCCTTCTCATCCCAAATATGATTGCACTGGGTACTATTCCTTTTCAATTGGCTTCATCTATTTCTTCTCTTCCACCTAGATATGATAAATCTGGATATGATTTGGAATACCACTTTCCCCCTTTCTTTCATCAAGCTTTCATCGTAAGTTCTCCAATCAACTTATGATTTATTAAATACGAATTAGTAAAGCATAGTCACATTTAATTTTATCATAGTCAGAAAACTCCGATACTTCATCAAAATAAACACTTCCTTCATACCGGATCCACTTAGGCCCATTAGGAAACTTCGGCCACTTAGGCCCATTAGGCCACTTAGTCCCATTCGACCCATTCGACCCATTAGGCCACTTAGGATCATTCAACCCGTTAGGCCCATTAGACCCATCATGCCAATTAGGCCACTTAGGCACATTAGAACAATTAATCCAATTAGTCCCGTTAGTTAATTTAGGCCACTCGGGCCCATTGAGCCAACTAGAACCATTTGGCCCATTAGGCCCATTAGGTCCATTAGGAAACTTAGGCTAATTCGGCCCATTATGCCACTTAGACCTATTAGACCCATTATTCCCATTATTCTCATTAGACTCATTAGGCCCATTAGGCCCATTAGACAACTTAGGACACTTAGGTCCGTTAGGATACTTAGGCCCATTTGGCTCATTTGGACACATATGCCCATTAGGACCATTAAGCCACTTAGGCCCATTAGTAAACTTATTCCACTTAGGCACATTAGACTCATTTGGCCAATTAAGCCACTTAGGCCCATTAGGCCCATTCAGACACTTAGACCCATTAATCCCATTAGGCCACTTTGGCCCATTAGGAAACTTATGCCACTTAGGCCAATTGGACTCATTAGGCCCATTGGCCCAACTGGTCCCATTAGGCCCATTGGACCCATTAGGCCCATTGGGCCAATTAGGCAACTAAGGCCACTTAGGCCCATTATACCACTTAGGCCCATTATGAAGCTTAGGCCCATTGGACCCATCAATACCATCAGGCCCATTAGGAAACTTTGGTCACCTAGGCCCATTAGGCCACTTAGAACCATTAGACGCATTCAGCATATTAAGCCACTTATTCCCATTCCATGCATCCATCCAATTAGGCATGTTAGACCCATTAGGCTGATTAGGCCACTTAGACCCATTAGAACCATTATACCCATTAGGCCCATTAGTCTCATTAGAAAACTTAGGCCACTTAGGCCCATTCGACCACTTAGAACCATTAGACCCATTAGAACCAGTAGGCAAATTAGGCCACTTAGGCCCATTAGGCCACTTAGACCCATTGGACCCATTACGCCCATTAGTCAACTTAGGCCACTTAGTTCCATTAGGCCACTTAGACCCATTGGACCCATTAGGTCAATTTGGAAACTTAGGCCACTTCGACCCATTGGACGCATTAGGCCCATTAGGCCCATTAGGCAACTTGAGCCACTTCAACCCATTAGGCCACTTAGGCCCATTGGACCCATTAGGCTGAATTATCCACAATGGGCCTATCAGGCCCATCAAGAGCATTGGTCTCATTGGACCACTTAGGCCCAATAGGCTCAATATGGCTATTAGGTCACAGAGGCCCATTGGGCCACTTAGGTCCATTAGACCCCTTAGACCCATTAGGACCATTGGGCCCATTAGGCCACTTAGTCTTATTTTTTCAATTAGGCCATTAGGCCCATTAGGCCCATTAGGTCACTTAGGACCAATAGGCCCATTCAACCTATTAGGTCACTTAGGCTACACAGGGCCCTTAGGCCACTTAGGACCATCAGACCCCTTAGATCCAATAGACCCATCCAACCTTAGGCCCCTTCGGCCAATTAGGTCAATAGGCCCATTAGGTCACTTAGGCCCAATAGGCCCATTAGGCCTATTAGGTCACTTAGGACATTGAGGCCCATTAGGCCATTAAGGCCCATTCGCCCCATTCGGCCCCTTAGCCCATTGGCCCCATTAGGACACTTAGGCCCATTAGGCGCATTAGGCCACTTAGACTCATTCGTCCACTTAGGTCCCTTAGACCCATTAGGCCTATTGGGCCCATTAGGCCCCTTAGACCCATTGGTCCTATTGGGCCCATTAGGTCCATTTGGCCGATTCGTACGTAAGGACCATTTGGCTGAATTAACCATAATGGGCCCATTATGCCACTTAGGCACATTATTCCCCTTATGACCATTAGGCCCATTAGGCCCATCAGGCCACTTAGGCCCAACTAGTTCATTCGACCCATTAATCCCATTAGACCCATTAGGCCACTTAGGCCCAGTCGACCCATTGGATTAGGTAATTTAGGCCAATTTAGGTCATTTAGGCTAATTTGGACAATTAGTACATTTTGGATATTTAGAATAATTATTCCATTTAGGCCAATTTATTCCATTTAGGCCAATGAGACCAATTCAAACTAATTATGCCAATTTAGGCTCTTAAGGCCATTTTTGGCCATTTAGAAGATTTAGGCCATTAGGCCAATTTAAGCCAATTAAGCCAATCAGGCCAATTAGTCCAATTAAACCAATTTTAAAATTAGGAAATTTAGTTCATTTATCCCATTTAGTCCAATTTAGGTCATTTAGAATTATTAGCCAATTTAGGCCAATTTAGGTCATTTAGGCAATTTAGGACAATTTAGACCATTTAGGCCAATTATGTCAATTATTCCATTTAGGCCAATTTACGGAATTTAGACCAATTTGGAAAATTATGATGATAAGTTCATTTAAGCCGATTAGGAAAATTTAGACCATTTAGGCCAATTAGACCAATTATGCAATTTAGGCATTTTAGGCCAATTAGGCCATTCATGTCAATTTTGGCCATTTAGGCCATTTAGGCCAATTTAATCCATTTAGGCCATTTAGTTCAATTAGTTAAAATAGGAAATTTAGGCAATTTAGGCCAATTAGGCCAGTTAGGCCAATTTAGACCATTTAGACCAATTAGGACAATTTTAACCATTTAGGTCATTTAGGACAATTAGGCCATTTAGGAAAATTTAGCACATTTAGACCAATTAGGAAAATTAGGCCAATTATACCAATTATTCAATTCAATCCAATTAGGTTAATTAGACTATTTAGGCTAATTTTGGTCATTTAGGTCAATTTTGGTCATTTAGGCCGATTAGACCAATTAGGCCATTTAGGTCATTTAGGCCAATTAGGCCATTTAAGACAATTATATCAATTATTCCATTTAAGTCATTTAGTCTAATTAGTCCATTTAGACCATTTAGACCAGTTTAGTCCATTTAGACCAATTAGGTCAATTAGACCCATTAGGCCACTTTGGCTAGTTAGGCCCATTAGACACATTAGTCCCATTAGGCCCAATGGACCCCTTATGCGAGTTAGGAAAGTTAGTTCCATTCGGCCCATTAGTCCAATTAGGCCCATTGGGCCCATTGGGAAAATTAAACCAGTTAGACCCCTTAGGCTCATTGGTCTCATTCCGATAGTTAGGCCACTTAGGCCAATTAGACCCACTAGGCCCATTGGGAAAACACTTAAGCCAAATAGGCCCATTAGGCTACTTAGTCCCCTTAGGCCCATTGGTCCCATTTGGATAGTTAGGCTAGTTGGGCTAGTTGGGCCCATTCGACCCATTAGGGCCATTCGGTCACTTAGGCATGTTATTGCCATTAGACCCACTTGACCCTTTAGGCCACTTAGGCCCATTCGGCCTATTAGGCCACTTAGGCCAGTTAGGCATAGTTGGCCCATTGGGACCATTAGGCCTCTGAGGCTAGTTTGGTCAATTAGTTCCATTAGGTCAATTGGGCCACTTAGGCCAGTTAATCCCATTCAACCACTTAGGCCCATTAGTCCCACTAGAATAGTTAGGACCATTAGGCCCATTTGTCCCACTGGGATAGTTTGAACCATTAGGCCCATAAGGCCACTTGGGCCCATTAGGTCACTTGAAAGTGCCCAATGGATGATTGTATCCCTAAGAGTGGGAGGGGGTGAATCAGTGATAATTTTTTATTTTATGTTTATTTTTGAATGAAACAACCTTCGCCTCCTATTAATGATTTTATTCTCTACTTAAAACAATTCAAACACAAATTCACAGGAATACAAGTATTTACAAGATTCACTATTCAATAAGAGCAGATACGTCTTTGGTATGGTATGGAAGTGATCCAATACCACACAATCCACTAGAAAACAATCATTGGATTACAACAAGTAGGATATATCCTTTCACTCGTGTAGCACTGTGTAAACAATCCAATAGTGCATGTGCAAACATCTTAGCACAAATAGGGCAACACAATGATTATGTAACAAATCATGTTACCAGTTCTTCTGTTCAAAACCAAAAATGAATTCAATTGAAAACACTTCTTCAATTTCTTACCTATAAGATGGTAATAACTTCGTAGACTTTGTTCAGAAAAAAAACAAGTTCGATTTTCCTAGTACGATTTTCCCAGTCTGATTCCTCCGAGTATGATTCTCCCTGATACGATTCTTCTCGATACGATTTTCCCAATACAATTCTTCTCGGTATGATTATCCTCGTTCATCTCATTAGGCCACTTAGGCCCATTAGGCTCATTAGGCCACTAAGGACCATTAGTCTCATTAGGCCACTAAGGCCCATTAGGCCCATTTGGCCACTTAGTCCAATTCGTATCATTTGGGAACCATTACGCCCATTAGGCCACATGGTCTAATTTGGACCATTAGGCCACTGAGTGCCATAAGGCACATTAGGCCACTTAGTCGCATTAGGTCACTAAGGCCACTTAGGCCCATTAAGCCCAACATGCCACTGAGGCCCATTGGGCCCATTAGGCCACTTAGGACCATTAGGTCACTTAGGCCCATTAGTCCACTGAGCCTCATTGGGCCCATTAGGACACTTAGGCCCATTATGCCACTTAGGCCACCTAGGCCCATTAAGTCACTTAGGCCCATTAAGCCGCTTAGGCCCATTATGTCCATTAGTCTCATTGGGCCACTTTGGCCAATTCGGCCACTTACACCCATTAGACCCATTATTCCACTTAGGCACATTAGGCCCCATTAGGCCCATTAGGCCACTTAGGCCTATTGGGCCACTTAGGCCCCATTAGGCCCATTAGGCCACTTCGCACATTAGGCAACTTCGGCCCATGAGGCCCATTAGGCTATTGAGGCCCATTAGGCCACTGAGGCCCATTAGGCCCAATCAGCCACTGAGGCCCATTAGGCCCATTACAGAAATTAAGCCCATTAATTCGATTAGACAACTTTGGCCCATTAGGCCTCTTAATCCAATTAGGTACATTATGCCTATTTGGCCACTTAGGCCAATTAGGTCCATTCGGACCGTTAGGCCACTTAGTCCCATTAGGCCCATTAGGACCATTCAACCTATTAATCCCATTAGGACACTTAGGCCCATTTGGCCACTTAAGCCCATTAGTCCAATTAGGCCCATTCGGCCCATTCAACCCATTCGTCCATTCGACCCATTAGGCCCATTATGCCACTTAGACCCATTTAGACAATTAGGCTAATTAATCCACATGGGCCCATTAATCCCATTAGGCCGCTTAGGCCCATTAGGCCACATAGACCCATTAGGGCCATTCAGCCACATAGGCTCATTAGGCCCACTCGACCCATTAGTCCACTTAGGCCCACTTGGCACATTAGGCCACTTCGACCCATTAGGCTCATTAGGCCACTTAGGCCCATTAAACCCATTAGGACCATTAGGCCCATTAGGCCACTTAGGCCCCTTAGGTCCATTAGGCAGCTGAGGCCACTTAGGCCCATTAGGACCATTAGATCACTTAGGCCCATTATGCCACTTAGGCCCATTAGGCCTAGTTGGCCCATTTGGGCACTAGGGTCATTTGTCCCATTAGGCTCACTGGGCCACTTGGGCCCATTCAGCTACTTAAGCCCATTAGCCCACTAGGCCCATTATTCTCATTCGTCCCATAAGGCACATTAGACCCATTAGTCCACTTTTGATGTGAGACGCACGGGGTGGCCCGATCTTCACGGCGTAGGGCGGCGGATGATGGATGCGGTTTGGGGCTAAGTGACGAGTGAAGGGTATGGAAAGTGGAAGCAAGTAGTCAACCAACGCTATATGGAGCGTGACCTACTACTTAGACAACACACTCAAGGGAGGGGTGTGATTGCCAATCCACACAACAACGCACTTGGGTTGAGGCACGGAATTGGGGGCTTTGTGATCTTGGATCACCAATCTAACTTGTAGATTGACAAGGCAAGAATACACAAGAGCAAGGGGGAAAAGCCGGGATAATCCTCACACAACGGAGAGAAACAAAGCATAAGCTCTCAAATTAAGTCTTGAATGCCAATACAATGCCATGGGGTGGCTATTTATAGCCAAGGGGGTGATACAATGGTCAAGGGTCTAATACCCTAAAGTCATAAAGTCTAAACCTACCTTGTCCCCTTAAAAGTCAAAAAGATAAAAGCCAACAAAGACTTTTGGAAAAGAAGCACACAACTTTCCAACATAGCCCACCAGATTTGACTTTGAGTGCATAGCCCACCGGATTTGACTTTGGTGTCCAAAGATGCCATTTCTAGAATCCTCCATGTGGGCAAGGCCTCCAAATTCGTGCAACCATGTGGGCCAAGTTTTAATCATCAATTTTGGGCTTGAATAAGTGATATTATAGGCCCATTTGCTCCATCCATGCAAGGTAATACCCATTGGGCCTTTAATGAAGCAAGATGAGCGCCCATTGAAGCATTCAACCTCTTTAATCTTCCTCGTGTCATTGGGCCTTGCAAATCCAATTCCTCCACCCGAGCAATCGACTCCGTGCCTTCCGCATGGTTTGCATCATCCTCCCCCTCTTGAAAAGGAGTCGTCCTCGACTCTTCATCCTCTACACCCAAAAAAGGAGAAAGATCAGAAACATTGAAAGTGGCACTTACACCATACTCACCTGGCAAAGCTATCTTGTAAGCATTGTTGTTAATCTTTTCAAGCACTCGGAATGGTCCATCGCCTCGTGGCATGAGTTTTGATTTCCTCTTTTCAGGGAATCTTTCCTTCCGCATATGAATCCAAACCAAGTCACCGGGCTCAAACAACATTTGCTTGCGACCCTTGTTTGCACGATCCATATATTTTTGGGTCATCCGCTCGATATTTAACCTTGCCTTTTCATGGATTTTCTTGATGAATTCTGCACGCCCTTTCGCATCCATATTAACTGCTTCCTGTAAAGGTAAAGGAACTAGATCAATAGGCGCAAGGGGGTTAAAGCCGTAAACTATTTCAAATGGGGAATATTGAGTAGTGGAATGCTTGGCCCTGTTATATGCGAATTCCACATGTGGTAGACACTCCTCCCAATTCTTGATATTCTTTTTGACAATTGTTCGCAGAAGGGATGATAGTGTGCGATTCACCACCTCCGTTTGCCCATCGGTTTGTGGATGACAAGTAGTGGAAAATAATAACTTTGTACCGAGTTTTCTCCACAAGGTCTTCCAAAAGTAACTAAGAAATTTTGTGTCTCGATCCGACACAATGGTCCTTGGCATGCCATGATGCTTGACTACTTCCTGAAAGAAAAGTGTTGCAATGTTAGTGGCATCATCTGTTTTGTGACAGGGAATAAAATGTGCCATTTTTGAAAACCGATCCACCACAACAAAAATGGAATCTCTCCCCCTCTTGGTCCGTGGTAACCCCACAATAAAGTCCATTGATATGTCCTCCCAAGGGGTGTTGGGAATTGGGAGAGGAAGATATAGTCCATGTGGGTTCAGCTTTGATTTGGCTTTATGGCAAACAATGCACTTTCCCACAAATTTCTCAACATCTCTAGATATCCTAGGCCAATAAAAATGCTCACTAAGAACACTTAGAGTTTTTGAAACACCAAAATGCCCCATTAACCCACCCGAATGTGACTCCTTTAGTAAAAGTAAACGGATAGAGCAATTAGGAATGCAAAGCTTATCAATCCGAAATAAGAATCCATCATGTAAATAGAACTTTTCCCAACTAACTCCATGTTTACAATGTTCATAAGGTTCTCTAAAATCACTATCAGTGGCATATAAATCCTTAATGTATTCAAAACCAAGAAGTTTTGAATCCAACAAGGATAAAAGAGAATATCTACGCGAAAGTGCATCGGCCACAGTATTTTCTTTACCCTTTTTATGCTTGATGACATATGGAAATGATTCAATGAATTCCAGCCATCTAGCATGTCTCCTATTTAGTTTATGTTGGCTCCTAAGGTATTTAAGAGCCTCGTGATCAGAATGGATCACGAATTCTTTAGGCCAAAGATAGTGTTGCCATGTTTCGAGTACTCTAAACAATGCATACAACTCTTTATCATATGTAGCATTGTTTAGAGTTGGGCCATTTAACTTCTCACTAAAATAAGCAACAGGCTTACCTTCTTGCATGAGTACTCCTCCTATGCCAATTCCGCTTGCATCACATTCAATTTCAAAGGTCTTACCGAAGTCTGAAAGTGCAAGTAGAGGGGCGTGGGTGAGTCTCTCCTTTAGCGCATGGAAGGATTTTTCTTGAGTTGTCCCCCATTTGAAAGGAACATTCTTCTTTGTCAATTCATTCAATGGTGCTGCTAGTGTGCTGAAGTCTTTCACAAATCTCCTGTAAAAACTAGCAAGCCCATGAAAACTTCTTACCTGTCCAACGGAGGTTGGAGTTGGCCATTCTTGTATTGCTTTGATCTTCTCGGTGTCCACTTCAACTCCATTGCCACTCACAACAAATCCAAGGAAAATAATCTTATCGAGACAAAATTCACACTTTTTTATGTTTCCAAACATGTTTTCTTTCCTTAACACCTCTAGGACTTTTCTCAAGTGATCTACATGTTCATGCAAAGTCCTACTATACACCAGAATATCATCAAAGTAAACTACCACAAATTTTCCAATATATGCACGTAAGACATGATTCATTAACCTCATAAATGTGCTAGGTGTATTGGTGAGACCAAAGGGCATGACTAACCATTCATAAAGTCCATGTTTTGTCTTAAATGCAGTTTTCCACTCATCTCCTTCTTTCATCCTAATTTGATGGTAGCCACTTCTTAAATCAATTTTTGAGAAAATAGTTGAACCATTTAATTCATCTAGCATATCATCTAACCTAGGGATAGGATGACGATACCTGACCGTGATGTTGTTGATGGCTGTACAGTCAATGCACATTCTCCATGTTCCATCCTTCTTTGGTACTAAAAGGACCGGTACCGCACAAGGACTAAGACTCTCTCTCACATACCCCACATTCAACAACTCTTGAACTTGCCTTTGAATTTCTTTTGTCTCCTCTGGGTTGGTGCGATATGCTGGGCGGTTCGGTAGTGATGCTCTAGGTATGAGGTCAATTTGATGCTCAATA
Organism: Viscum album; assembly: GCA_963277665.1. Lineage (NCBI taxonomy): Eukaryota > Viridiplantae > Streptophyta > Magnoliopsida > Santalales > Viscaceae > Viscum > Viscum album. The sequence continues at coordinate 1,052,754,387 of OY728121.1, read as the reverse complement.
CCTCTAATGGGTGGCAAACCCGGTGGCACCTCTTCGGGAAACACATCTTCAAATTCCTGCAACAAAGACTCAACAACATGTGGCAAAGAAGATGTTAAGTCGTTAGTGTTCAACATCACCTCTTTGTACATAAGTACTAAGAGATTTTGTCGAGAAATCAAAGCTTCCTTAACCTCACTCTTTTTTGCCAACATCACACTTTTCTCTCCTCTCAAATCTTTTTCCCCTCTTGATTTTTCTTTGCTCTCCATTTCTTTGCTTCTCTCATTTTCTATTTTTCCCTCATTCTCTCCTTTTTCATTTTCTCTCTTTCTTTCCTCATCACTCTTTTTTTTCTTTTCTCTCAAAATGTGTGATATGATACCGTATGGAGGTGTGGTGCTCGTTGGCGAAAATGTGGAAACGCAAGTGATGAAAGTGGGAGAAATGCAAATAAAATGAAGTGCGGAAGAACTAAAAGGGGAAGGGGGGGTGATCAATTAGGACCCCAAGGAGACTTGCCCCTTAAAACCCTAATTATAAAAAGCGCCACAAAGGTTGATCACTCCTTTGATAAGCCTTACTTGCATTCATCCAAGAACACAAGAAACACAAGCATAATAATGCTAGAAAATACTCAAATTCGTGATTAACCTCAAGGGGTACAAGGGGGTGGCTATTTATAGCCAAATGAGAGGGATACAAGTCAAAATACCTATCTCACAAAAGTCTAAAGGCTAAAAACGATTTTTGACTTTCTTTACACATGCCCATGGCTTTAGGGGACAAGATATCCACCAAGAAGACTTTTTAGCACCACCCCCAAAGACTTTGAAGATTCCCACCATGACTTTGTAGACAAGGGCCCCACCACTTTTGAATTTGAAGGTGCAAGTGGATTTAAATTCGTGGGATCAAATGGGTGGGCCATTTAGGTTCACTTTTGGGCTTTAATAAGTGTAATTAAAGGCCCATTTGATCCTCCCATGCATGCATGTTGGGCCTGCCCTTGTAATTTCAAAATGAGGCCATGTAAGGCCTCTTTCATCCTCCTCATCCTTCCTCTTGTCATTGGGCCTCCAATACCATGCAATGGGTCTTGTGCATTTATGCTCCATCCACCATTCATGTCAGGATCACTCTCGACTCCTCGCTGCATATGCACACCTTGATTCTCATCATCCCCTCCCTCTTCAAAAGGATTCGTCCTCGAATCTGCATATTCAAAGGGAGAGAGATCGGTAACATTAAAGGTGGCACTCACATTTCCATACCTGCTGGGCAAGTCAATCTTGTAGGCATTATCGTTGATTCTTTCTAAAACTTGGAAAGGTCCATCTCCTCGCGGTAGAAGTTTGGATTTTCTTTGCTCCGGAAACCTTTCCTTCCTCAAATGCACCCACACCCAATCTCCAGGTTCTAGTACAACCTTATGTCGACCCTTGTTTGCTTGCTTCGCATACTGTTCATTTCTTCTCTCAATGTTGGCTTTCACTTTGGCATGTAAATCCTGAACAAATTTTGCCTTCTCATCACCTGCAAGATCAACAACCTCATTAGTAGGCAACGATATAATATCTAACGGAGTCATTGGGTTAAAGCCATAGACAATCTCAAAAGGTGAGAAGTTAGTAGTGGAATGCACTACTCGGTTATATGCAAACTCTATGTGTGGCAAACATTTTTCCCAATTATTTAGATTTTTTTGAATTATTGCACGCAAGAGGGTAGAAAGAGTCCTATTCACCACTTCAGTTTGACCATCGGTTTGAGGATGTGCGACAGTTGAGAACAATAATTTAGTCCCCAATTTATTCCACAAAGTCCTCCAAAAGTGGCTAAGGAATTTCACATCCCTATCACTTACAATGGTTTTGGGCAGTCCATGTAATCTCACAATTTCTTTGAAAAACAAATCAGCTATATGAATAGCATCATTAGTTTTTGAACATGCAATGAAATGAGCCATTTTGCTAAATCGATCCACAACAACAAAAATGCTATCTTTCCCCGATTGGGATCGAGGCATTCCCAACACAAAATCCATAGAGATGTCAGTCCAAGGATGAGATGGAACAGGCAAGGGGGAATACAATCCATTAGGTTGAACCTTGGACTTTGCATGCTTACAAGTGATACACTTGGCACAAATTGCAATAACATCTTTTCTCATGCTTGGCCAATAAAAATGTTCATGCAAAGTAGCTAATGTTTTATCAACACCAAAATGCCCCATCAAACCACCCCCATGAGTTTCTTTTACAAGCAATTCTCGAGTTGAACAATTTGGAATGCACAATTTATCCCTTTTGAAAAGAAATCCATCATTTTTGTAGTACTCTTTAAATCCATGTTTTTCACAAGATGCCCAAATTTGAGAAAAATCTCCATCAGTTTCATACATTCCCTTTAGTAACTCAAATCCAAGTAATCGAGAATGAAGAGAAGTGAGAAGTGCATACCTTCGGGAAAGAGCATCGGCAACCACATTTTCCTTACCTTTTTTGTGCTTGATCACATAGGGGAAAGTCTCAATGAATTCCAGCCAAGATGCATGTCGCCGATTCAACTTACCTTGGGACTTCAAATACTTAAGGCTTTCATGGTCAGAATGAATAATGAACTCTTTAGGCCATAAGTAATGTTGCCATGTTTCCAGGGTTCGTTTCAAAGCATAAAGTTCTTTATCGTAAGTTGAATAATTTAATGCTGCCCCGTTCAATTTCTCACTAAAGTAAGCAATTGGACGTGACTCTTGAGTCAAAACAGCACCAATACCAACTCCCGATGCATCACACTCAATTTCAAAGACTTTTGTGAAATCCGGTGGGCTTAAAAGGGGAGCATTGACCAATTTTTCTTTGAGTGTGTTAAAAGCCTTTTCCTGTTTTTCACCCCATTTAAAGACCACATTTTTCTTAACAAGTTCATTAAGAGGTGCAGCGATGGATGAGAAGTCCTTAACAAACCTCCTATAGAAGCTTGCCAATCCATGAAAACTCCTAACCTCGGTTGCATTCTTCGGTGTTGGCCACTCCTGAATTGCTTTGACCTTTTCTTCATCCACACGAATCCCTTTTGCCCCTACAACAAAGCCAAGAAACACAACAGAATCCATGCAAAAGGAACATTTTTGAAGATTGGCATAAAGTTGGTTATCTTTAAGGGTCTCACACACCAAACGCAAGTGTTCAACATGGTTATCTAGAGATTTACTATACACCAAGATATCATCAAAATAGACAACCACGAATTTTCCAATGAAAGAACGAAGAACATGGTTCATTAAGCTCATGAATGTACTTGGTGCATTAGTTAAACCAAATGGCATAACTAACCACTCATACAAACCGAACTTAGTTTTAAAAGCAGTTTTCCACTCATCTCCTTCTTTCATTCGAATTTGGTGGTATCCACTTTTAAGGTCAATTTTTGAAAATAAAGAAGCCCCATGTAATTCATCAAGCATGCCATCAAGTTGAGGGATGGGATAGCGGTACTTAACTGTTATTTTGTTGATGGCGCGACAATCTACACACATCCTCCATGTGCCATCTTTCTTGGGTACTAGGATCACCGGAACTGCACAGGGACTCATGCTTTCCCTCACCAATCCTTTCTTCATTAGTTCTTCAACTTGACACTGGATCTCTCTAGTCTCTTCTGGATTAGCTCTATATGCAGGCCTGTTGGGAATTGCGGCACCGGGTATGAAGTCAATCCTGTGCTCAATGCCTCTCAAAGGTGGTAGTCCATCGGGTGTTTCTTCAGGAAACAAATCACCAAATTCCTGTAGTAAAGACACAACACAAGAAGGCAATGAATGGTGAATTTTGTTAGTTGCAAGGTAAGCATCCTTACTAATGAGTAAGAACACCTTCCCGCTCAATAAAGCACCTTTCACCTCACTTTTTCCAGAAAATAAACTCACCTTTCGCTCAACACTCTTGTTTTCATCTCTTTGATTTCCCTCATTTCCTTTTATGTCACTCATCTCTCCTTTTTCACTCTTATTTTTTCCACTCTTTTCATTTTTTTCTCTCTTTTCTTTTTTTCTCAACTCATCACTCTCTTTTTTATCACTCAAGTTTTTATTTTTCCCACTTTCTTTTTCACTCATTTCTTTTTTCTTTTTGTATTCTTTCTCTATCCTCACTTGATCTTCATATGCTTGTATGGGACTTAGAGGAGTCAAAACAATCTTCCTACCACTGAAATGAAAAGAGAAGCGGTTAGCATAGCCATCATAAATCACCCTCCTATCAAATTGCCACGGTCTCCCTAGTAACAAATGTCCAGCTTGCATCGGAGCAACATCACACAACACCTCATCACGATATTTTCCAATGGAAAAAGAAACTATGGCTTGTTTTGTGACCCTCACTTCCCCACTATCATTCAACCATTGCAATCTATAGGGTCTAGTATGCCTTAGAGTAGGCAAACTCAACTTTTCCACCAACAATGTACTCGCCACATTGGTACAACTTCCACTATCAATGATCATACTACATACCTTCTCCTTGATGTGGCATCTCGTATGAAAAATATGTTCTCGTTGCTCCTCATCATGATCATCTTTGGGTTGAATGTTTAAAGCTCTTCTTGCCACCAATGCATCTCCATGTACGGGTTCTTCAACTTCTACATCGGAACCCTCCTCCAAAGATGGAATCTCATCATCGCTAGAGTGCTCACTAAGGATGTCTCCATTATCCAAAATAATCATGGCCCTTTTGTTTGGGCATTGAGATGCAATATGACCATGTCCTTGACACTTAAAACACTTTATATCACGAGATTTAGAAGGGAAATTTGTGTCCATTTTTCCTTTTGAATCAGTGGGGAAGGACTTATTTTTGGCCTCTTCTCTTTGTTTTGGAAAAAATTTAGAATCCCTTGGTTTCGTTTCATTCCACTTAGAAATTGATTTTGGATCTTTCCGGTTATCCTTCCAAAAATTATGGGAACTTACTTGAATCCTCCGAGAATGTATTTGTTTTTCGACCTTCACTGCCTTATGTAGCAACTCCTCCATGTCAATGTAGGTCTGTAGTTCCACCACATCTCTAATTGACTGATTCAAGCCATTGATGAACCTTGCCATGGTAGCTTCGCGATCCTCCTCCAAATTGGCTCGAATCATTGATATCTCCATTTCCTTGTAGTATTCCTCCACACACATGGAACCTTGCACAAGTTTTTGTAACTTCAAATGTAAGTCTCGATAGTAATGACTAGAAATGTACCTTTTGCGCATTACTATCTTCATTTCTTCCCAAGTTCGAATTGGCCTTTCTCCATTTCGTCGTCGACTTACTTGTAATTGGTCCCACCAAATACTTGCATAGTCATTGAACTCAAGGGCTGCCAATTTTACCTTCTTCTCCTCCGAGTAGTTGTGAAGTCCAAACACATGGTCAACCTTTCGCTCCCACTCCAAATAAAGTTCTGGGTCACTCTTCCCTTGAAAGGGTGGAAGTGTCACTTTGATGCTTCCCAAGTCATTGTCTCTCCATGCAGCACGTTGCCCTCGCCTAGGAATTGATTCTTCGAAATCGGAGTACTCATCATCACCTTCCTCAACTTCTTGCCTTCGCGGAGCCCTTGAAGTTGAAGAACCTTGCAAATCATCCAACCTAGCATTCAATCTTGTAAATTGGTCAGCAACAGCTTTCATGAATAATTTGATGTCGATCTCACTTCTTTCTCCCTCGCTTGCCATTTTTTTTAAAACCTCACACACTATTTCTCTCTATTTTTTTTCCTCTCAAAAGGTTCCTCACACTTTCTAGCACTACAACTTGGTTCCTACACGTGTTCTTAAATAGAATCAAGAAGACAACAATTAAGAAGCAATCAATTCATGACAAACTTTAAAAATCAGAAATTTTAAAAGGGTTTGAATCAATGGAGTCCAAGAAATATGAGAGGTAAAGTGAGATGGGATAAAGGGAAATGGTTGAAGGTTTGATATGGATGAAGAAAAGAAGATGGTGGATAAGAAAAATAAACGCAATCAAATTTGTGACTTAAGGAGCAAACGCAACATTTCAAATGAGCAGTTTTTTTTTTTGTATATTTTTTTTTTTGATTTTTTTTTTTGATTTTTTTTGTATTTTTTTTTTTTGCTGCTCAAAAATCAAGAAATTGGAAACAAGGACTGCGTTTTTTTTTTTGTGCTCAAAGTACAATAGATGAAAATGTCACAATACTCTAATCTGATTGCAATGATATAAAAGGGTGAGAAAAATATGAGCTTCAAACTCGATTGGAAATCCGTTCTTGGAGGATTGCTGGATCTGTAGCACGAATTTATTCGGCTATATCTCCAAATATACTTGTTGGATTTTTCTGTTTCCAAATCGAGATGAAAGATGAGGTTCTGAACTATCAAAATGACATGCTATACGTCCAGAAACGCAAAGAAAAAGGGGACGAAATGGCAGAAGAAAGTTCCGTCCAGAACTGGCTGATGGATGAAAATAGAAGAAGCGGATGAAAAAAGTTGGGAGAAATAGAACAATGAAAGAACCTGGTTTCCGTTGCCGAGCTCTGATACCAAATGATATGATACCGTATGGAGGTGTGGTGCTCGTTGGCGAAAATGTGGAAACGCAAGTGATGAAAGTGGGAGAAATGCAAATAAAATGAAGTGCGGAAGAACTAAAAGGGGAAGGGGGGGTGATCAATTAGGACCCCAAGGAGACTTGCCCCTTAAAACCCTAATTATAAAAAGCGCCACAAAGGTTGATCACTCCTTTGATAAGCCTTACTTGCATTCATCCAAGAACACAAGAAACACAAGCATAATAATGCTAGAAAATACTCAAATTCGTGATTAACCTCAAGGGGTACAAGGGGGTGGCTATTTATAGCCAAATGAGAGGGATACAAGTCAAAATACCTATCTCACAAAAGTCTAAAGGCTAAAAACGATTTTTGACTTTCTTTACACATGCCCATGGCTTTAGGGGACAAGATATCCACCAAGAAGACTTTTTAGCACCACCCCCAAAGACTTTGAAGATTCCCACCATGACTTTGTAGACAAGGGCCCCACCACTTTTGAATTTGAAGGTGCAAGTGGATTTAAATTCGTGGGATCAAATGGGTGGGCCATTTAGGTTCACTTTTGGGCTTTAATAAGTGTAATTAAAGGCCCATTTGATCCTCCCATGCATGCATGTTGGGCCTGCCCTTGTAATTTCAAAATGAGGCCATGTAAGGCCTCTTTCATCCTCCTCATCCTTCCTCTTGTCATTGGGCCTCCAATACCATGCAATGGGTCTTGTGCATTTATGCTCCATCCACCATTCATGTCAGGATCACTCTCGACTCCTCGCTGCATATGCACACCTTGATTCTCATCAATGTGATCTTCCAGAATTTGCTTGGGGGACATGGGGTTGAGGGTTATAGGTTCCCCTCGGAGTAGAAAAGAGTGACGGTTCAAGAAACCATCATGAGTAACACGCCGATCGTACTGTCATGGTCGACCCAACAACAAGTGGCATGCCTTCATAGGAACAATGTCGCACAATACCTCATCTTTGTACTTACCGATGGTGAACAATACCTTAACTTGCTTGGTGACCTTCAGCTCTCCACAATCATTCAACCACTGAAGCCGGTATGGATTTGGATGCCTTAAAGTCGGGAGTCCCAACTTCTCCACCAACTCGGTGCTCGCCACATTGCTACAACTTCCACCATCAACAATAACACTACATACCTTCCCATTGATCTTGCATCGTGTATGGAAAAGGTTCTCCCGCTGCTCCTTTTCTCCAACGGTCATTTGTGCACTTAAAACTCTTCTAGTGACAAGAATCTCGCCATCTTCCGCAAATTCTCCATTTTCAATTTCTGGAGATTCATCTTCCTCCTCTTCAGAGCTCTCTCCATCGGTCTCCCATTCTCCATACTTGTTGATGATCATGGTGCGACGGTTTGGGCATTCACTAGCAATGTGACCCCTTCCTTGACATTTAAAACACCGAATATCTCTATTCCTGGTTTGGTTAGCCTCAAAAGTAGGTTTCTTAGGTGGAAGAATTACCTTGTCACTTTTGCGATCAACCACCTCTTTTGCCTTTGATGGTTCTCCAATCTCCTTCCTTGGATTTCTCCATGGTGTGAAAGGGGTAGTGGGTTTCCTCATGTTGCTCCTCCTTTTGATTTGTTGCTCGATCTTGGTGGCTTGGTGGATCATATCTTGTATCTCTACATGGTGGTACATCTCCACTTGATCCGCAATCTCCCGATTGAGCCCATGTAAAAACCGTGCCATGGTTGCCTCCGGATCCTCCTCAACGTTTGCCCGAATCATGGCAATTTGCATCTCCTTGTAGTAGTCTTCTACACTCTTACTCCCTTGGATGAGGCGTTGAAGTTTGTTGTGGAGATCTCTATGGTAATGTGTGGGAACAAACCGCTTCCGCATGGTGAACTTCATGTCTTCCCAAGTGTTGATGGGACGTCCACCATATCTAGCCCTCTCCTTTTGAACTTGATCCCACCAAATTAAAGCATAATCAGAAAATTCAAGGGAAGCAAGTTTGACCTTTTTCTCCTCGGAATATGCATGGCATGAAAAGACCTGCTCGATCCGCATCTCCCACTCCAAGTATGCTTCCGGATCGCTTTTCCCAAGAAAAGAAGGGACCTTCACCTTGATCCCGCCAAGTAGTTCATCATCATGTTGTCTCCTTTGGCCTCCTCTCGGTTGTTGGTACAACCTCCTCCTTTGTGGGACTTCATCAAGATCATCATCAAAGTTCACCATCTCCTCCTCCATGATGTGGGGACGACGTGGTGCGGGAGCGCGTCGTGGGTTATCATGGAACATCCTTGGGCTTGGTTTATTCTCCAATTCATCAATCCTCTCATGTAACACCTCCAACTTCCGATCAAGAAGCTTCTCGAAGTGGCTCACCAAAGCTTGCATTTGGAATTGCGTAGCTTCAGGTGCGGGAGATCTACTTCGACTTCCTTCATCGCTAACATGAGCAATTTTCTTCCCACGATCTTCTGCCATGATAAGTTACACAAACACAAACACACACCGGGGGGGGAACACACACAATGATACACACTCACTCACACACGCGAGATGTACACACTCACACAAGATGTACACACTCACACACACAAATATACACACTCACGCACGCAATATATACACACTCACACGCACAAGATGTACAAACACACGCACACAACAAGATGCACACACTCACACACACAAGATATTTTTTTTTTCTTATTTCTCTCCACTCTCAAAACTCAATTTGAATCCCAAGCTCTTATGAAATATAATACCTTGTTTAGGGCGATCAAGTGCCACCAATTCCTCCGCAATCAAGATTGTGTCGGGGGATGGTTTAACACAACCCGCTTGAGTGGTAAGGGGTTTAACAATGGTAAAGGGTCAAAAAGAGGGTGGAAAGAAGGGTAGATAGGTGGATTGTGGGTTTTGCCCGATTGTGCAAGATAAGATAACAATATGAGCCAAATACAAAATGGGGATGAAGTAAAATGATGGAAAACGTTATATATGGAAATAGAAAGTGCTAATAAGGTAAAGCACAAAGGATTAATTGTATCCGCTCTTTTTTTTTTTGCTTTTGTTTTTGTCAATTCTCCCCAAAAAGTGTTGTGCTTGGAGTTTTAAAGCACAAGATGATTGAACGGAGTGTAAGACATTTTTTTTTTCGAAATCTCTCAAATAAAGGATGTGCTTAATTTTGAAAAGCACAAAATGATGAGTTGAGAGAATTTTTTTTTTGCCGGATACAAATCACATATAGAGAGATGAATGAAAATTTGGCTCAATTTATAATAATCCAAGCTTGCACAAACTAGGACAATTCGGGAGGCTTTCAAGAAAAATGGATTTTTTTTTGTTGAATGGGTGAATAATATGGAAAGATAAGGAGGGTAATGGATAGAATTAAAGTAAATAAAGGGATAGACGCCTACCGTGTCAACCGGAGCTCTGATACCAACTGATGCGAGACGCACGGGGTGGCCCGATCTTCACGGCGTAGGGCGGCGGATGATGGATGCGGTTTGGGGCTAAGTGACGAGTGAAGGGTATGGAAAGTGGAAGCAAGTAGTCAACCAACGCTATATGGAGCGTGACCTACTACTTAGACAACACACTCAAGGGAGGGGTGTGATTGCCAATCCACACAACAACGCACTTGGGTTGAGGCACGGAATTGGGGGCTTTGTGATCTTGGATCACCAATCTAACTTGTAGATTGACAAGGCAAGAATACACAAGAGCAAGGGGGAAAAGCTGGGATAATCCTCACACAACAGAGAGAAACAAAGCATAAGCTCTCAAATTAAGTCTTGAATGCCAATACAATGCCATGGGGTGGCTATTTATAGCCAAGGGGGTGATACAATGGTCAAGGGTCTAATACCCTAAAGTCATAAAGTCTAAACCTACCTTGTCCCCTTAAAAGTCAAAAAGATAAAAGCCAACAAAGACTTTTGGAAAAGAAGCACACAACTTTCCAACATAGCCCACCAGATTTGACTTTGAGTGCATAGCCCACCGGATTTGACTTTGGTGTCCAAAGATGCCATTTCTAGAATCCTCCATGTGGGCAAGGCCTCCAAATTCGTGCAACCATGTGGGCCAAGTTTTAATCATCAATTTTGGGCTTGAATAAGTGATATTATAGGCCCATTTGCTCCATCCATGCAAGGTAATACCCATTGGGCCTTTAATGAAGCAAGATGAGCGCCCATTGAAGCATTCAACCTCTTTAATCTTCCTCGTGTCATTGGGCCTTGCAAATCCAATTCCTCCACCCGAGCAATCGACTACGTGCCTTCCGCATGGTTTGCATCAACTTTGTCCATTTAGTCCCACTAGACCCATTAGGCCCATGGGGCCACTAAGGCCCATTAGGCCACTAAGTCCCTTTAGGCTCATGAGGCCACTAAGGCCCATTGGGCCCATCAGTCCACTTAGACCCATTAGCCCCATTAGGCCAATTGGGCCACTTAATCCCATTCAGCCCATTTGGCCACTTAGGCCTATTAGGCCTAATCTGCCACTGAGGCCACTTAGGCGCATTAGGCCCATTGGGAAACTTAGGCATATTTGGCCCCTTAGTCCCATTAGGCCGATTGGGCCACTTAGGCCCATTAGGCCCACTCAGCCACTTAGGCCCACTAGGCCGATTAGGCCACTTAGACTCATTACGCCCATTAGGCCCATAAAACCCATTAGGACCATTAGGGCCATTGGACCCATAAGGCCCATTAGGACCATTAGGCCCATTAGGCCCATTAGGCCCATAAGGGCACTTAGGCCCATTGGGCTCATTCTGCCCATTCGGCTCATTGGGCTCATTAGGTCCATTCGGCGCATTAGGCCCATTTGGGCTCATTAGGTCCACTAGGCACATTAGGCCACTTAGGCCCATTAGGCTCATTAGGCCACCTATGCCAATTAGGCTCATTAGGCCAATTAGGCGTATTAGGCCCATTAATCCCATTCGGCCACTTAGGCCCACTAAGCCACGTCGGCCCATTTGGCCACTTACACCCATTAGCCCAACTAGGCCAATTTGGCCTAACAGGCCTAATCAACCACTTAGGACCAATCAACCATTTATGCCCACAGGGGCCTTTAGGCACATTCGGTTGATTAGGCCGATTAGACCACATAGGCCAGTTAGACCCATTAGGCACATTAGAACCATTAGGCCACTTAAGCCCATTTTTCCCATTCAGTCGATTAGGCCACTTAGGCCACTTAGACCCATTAGGTCCATTAGGCCAATTAGGCCCATTAGGCCCATTAGGCCACTTAGGCCCGTTAGACCCATTCAGCACATTAGGCCAATTAATCCACTTATTCCACTTAGGCACATTACATCCATTAGGCTCATTCATCCACTTCCGCCCATTAGGCCACTTAGACCCATTATACCCATTGGCAGACTTAGGCACATTAGGCCCATTTGTCCACTTAGGCCCATTAAGCCACTTAGGCCACTTAGGCCCATTATGTCTATTTGGCCCATTCACCCACTTCATACCATTAGACCCATTAGGACAATTAGGCTCATTAGGCCACTTAGGTCCATTTGGTCCATTCAGTCGATTAGGTCGATTAGGCCACTTAGATCCATTAGGTCCATTAGGCCCATTAGGCCACTTAGGACCATTTGGAAACTTAGGTCCATTTGGACAATTAAGCCCATTAGACTGATTAGGTAGCTTAGGTCCATTAGGTCTCTTAGGCCCATTTGGCCCATTCGGCCCATTCGACCACTTAGGCTAATTAGGCACATTTGACCCATTATGCCCATTCGAGCCATTTGGCCCCTAGTCTCATTAAGTCCATTAATCCCATTAGTCCACTTAGTCCCATTAGACTGATTAGTCCATTAATGTCCTTTAGGTCCATTGGTCCACTTAGGCCAACTAGGCCCATTAAGCCCATTTGACTAATAAGGCCACTTAGGCCAACTATGCCCATTAGGTCCATTCGTTCGATTAGGCCGATTAGGCCACTTAGGCCCATAAGGCCACTTAGGCCCATGGGGCCCATTCGGCCTATTCAGCCTATTAGGCCACTTGGGCCAATTAACCCATTAGGCCAATTAGGCCCATAAGGCCCATTCAGCCCATTCGACCCATTGGTCTGATTCGGCCCACTAGGCATATTCATCCCATTAGGCCCATATGGCCACTTAGGCCCATTAGGCCCCTTCGGAATATTAGGCCCATTAGGCGCATTATGCTCATTAGGTTCATTTGACAACTTAGGCCCATTCGGCCACTTAAACCCATTAGGCGACTTGGGCCTATTATTCCACTCATACCCATTTAGCCCATTAGGCCCATTAGGTCAATTAGGTGCATTAGGCACATTAGGCCCGTAAGGACACTTAGGCCCATTAGGCGCATTAGGCCACTTAGGTCTATTAGGCCACTTAGGCCCACTAGGCCCAATAGGACACTTAGGCCCATTGGTCCACTTACGCCCATTAGGCCCATTAGGCCAATTAGGCGCATTAGGCCCATTAGGCTCATTCGGACACTTAGGCCCACTAGGCCCATTAGACCACTTAGTCTAATTAGTCCATTTCATCCCATTAGGCTCATGAGGCCAATTAGGCCACTTAAGCCCATTAGGCCCATTATGCCACTTAAGCTCATTCGTCCACTTAGGCCCATTAGACCCATTAAACCCATTATGAAAATTTGGCCCATTAGGCCCATTCGGCCAGTTGGACCCATTAATTCTAATCATCCACTTAGGCCAATTCAGTCAATTAGGCCGATTAGACCACTTAGACCCATTAAGCCCATTGGGCCCATTAGGCCACTTAGTCTCATTAGACCCATTCAGTCGATTGGGCCGATTAAACCACTTAGGACACTTCGACCCATTATTCCCATTAGGGCCATTAGGCCCATTAGTCCACCTAGGCCCATTAGGCCCATTCGATCGATTAGGCCGATTAGGCCACTTAGGCCCATTCAATTGATTAGTCTGATTAAGCCACTTAGGCCCATTAGGCTCATTCAATCGATTAGGCAGATTAGGTGACTTAGACCCATTAGGCTCATTATGCCACTTAGACCCATTAGGTCAATTAGGCATATTCGTTCGATTAGGCTAATTAGGTCACATCGCCCCATTAGGCCCATTAGGCCACTTAGGCTCATTAGGCCCATTCGGCTGATTAGGCCGATTCGACCACGTAGGCCACTAAGGCCCATTATGCCCATTATTCTCATTGCGCTCATTAGACAACTTGGGCCACTTCGACTCATTAGGCCACCTATGCTAATTGGACCCAATAGGCTGAATTATTCATAATGGGCCAATTAGGCCCATTAGGCCCCTTGGCCCCATTCGACCACTTAGGCCCAATCTACCCATTAGGCCACTTAGGCACATTAGGATACTTAGTCCCATTAGACCCCTTAGACCCATTAGGTCCATTGGGCCCCTTAAGCGCATTCAACCAATTTGGCCATTAGGCCCAATAGGCCGAATTGGCCATAATGGTCCAATTCATCCCATTAGGTCACTTAGGCCCAATGGGTCCAATCATCCCATTCGACCTATTAGGTCACTTTGGCCACTTAGGCCCATTAGGACACTTAGGCCAATTAGGCCCCTTAAACCCATTGGGCCCATTGGGCCCCTTAGGTCCATTAGGCCAATTGGGTCATTGGGCCCATTAGACCCACTAGGTCACTTAGGCCCAATAGTTCCATTAGGACTATTAGGTCACTTAGGCCACTTAGGCCCATTAGGCTCATTAAGCCCCTTAGACCCATTAGTCCCATTGGGCCCCTTAGGCCCATTAGGCCCATTAGGTGCATTAGGCAACTTAGGTCTATTCGTCCACTTTGGCCCACTATTCCCCTTAGACCCATTAGGCCCATTGGGCCCATTAGGCACATTAGGTCCATTAGGGCAATTTGGCCATTAGGCCCATTAGGCTGAATTGACCATAATGGGTCCATTAGGCCACTTAGGCCCATTAGGCCCATTAGGTCATTTGACCTATTAGGATGAATTGGTCATAATGGACCCATTTGGCCACTTAGGCCCAATAGGCCAATTAATCCCATTAGGCCCATCAGCCCACTAAGGCCCTGTCACACCCGCTATTTCAAAATTTATTTATTTTATTAATTTTCTTTGCGTTGCGTAGTTCGGGTCGAAACCCGACTTAAGATTTCGAGTTCCTTGTGTTTTGGTCTTTATTTCGTCCGACGCAACAGGGTCGAAGCTGCGCGGCCTCGGCTGGGTCGCCGTGCGACCTCACCCAGCTCGCCGAACTACCTGCCCGATGTTCAAGGCAGATGCGTATTATGCGACGAATAATAAAATGGGAATACAATGAAAATTGAGACCGCGCGGCCTCAGGCGGGGCACCTTTCTGAAACCGTGCGGCCTCTCCTGGTACACCGAGTGGCTTGCCGATGTCCAATTAACTAAATGGCATGAATTAACAATGAAGAGATAAAATTAAATGAGTCGTAAAAATGAAAATAGAAAAATTAATTAGGGTTATACAAAAACTTAATTAATTGTTTTGCTGATAATAGTAATATTATTATTATGGTTATTATAATGATTTTTATTACAATTAATGAATTGGTTTATATTTAAGATTTGCTTTAATAAATATTTAAAAGGATTGTTT
Source organism: Viscum album (assembly GCA_963277665.1). Classification (NCBI taxonomy): domain Eukaryota; kingdom Viridiplantae; phylum Streptophyta; class Magnoliopsida; order Santalales; family Viscaceae; genus Viscum; species Viscum album. The sequence continues at coordinate 1,052,739,205 of OY728121.1, read as the reverse complement.
TAAATATTAATGAATTATTATCACTATTATTAATATTATTATCATAATTGTTATAAATTTCTTTTTTTAATTTTATTGTCATCAATTGAGTTTTATCATGTTGTTTATTATTAACATTATCATTCAAATTTTAGTTTACTTTTATGACTAGTTTTATTTCAGTTTCATTTCTATTTTATTATTGTTTTTTTATCCTCTCTTTTCTAGTGGTGTTAGGGTTTCATTTTTTTTCGGCTGCACCCCCCTTCTACCCCGTAGCCCCTGTGCGCCGCCATCCTCATCTCATGCCCCGCCCCACATCTACCTTATACTCTTGGCCACGCTCTCATACAGCTACCCTCCCGGCCGATTATCATGCGCCGCACCTTCCACCGGACTACACAGCTCACGCCGCGCCTTCCCTCCGGCTGGGCTGTCTCGCCTGCAACCCCACCCGCCCCCCCTGTTCACGTCACTCGGCCTCCCTGGTCATCCAGCTGCACTGTGCCGTTGCTCCCTGCCAGCCGCCGAACCACCCCTTCGGGCCAACCTTCCCCCATTCGCACCGCCACCTGACCTCCTGGCCAGCCACCAGCCCCCTTGACTCCCCCTCTCCCTTAGCCGTCGGCCCCCCTTGCACGGTCCTGCTAACCGCAGCGCTGCACCCCCTTGCCTCCTGCCCTTCCCTCGTCGGCCAACCCTTTTCCGGCAGTCGGACCTTCCGGCCGATTCCCCTTAGCCCGACAGTATCCTCCCCTTCCGGTTAGGCCTCTCCCCTACTTTTTTTAATTTTATTTTTCTATATTTGAGTTGTTTGTTTTACAATGAGTTTTGAGTCTGGTTTTGAGGTTCAATTGTTTGTTTTGGGGTTTTAATTCAATGTTTTTGGGTTCGAATTCATGTGGTTGAGTTTGCGCTAGGTTGCTTGGGGTGCAAACATCGTACGATTGATGTTTTGCGCTAGAATTTGAAGGTTTCACAATCAATTTTCAGGGTTCGCCGTCGATGTAGGTGGTTCCGCTCTTAATTATTATCTGATTAATCAATTTCCAAGTTTAATTAATTTAGCATGTTATTTAATTAATATGTATTGTGCGAAGTTGATCTTTGATGTTTGATTTTCATTTTAACCCTTAGTAGCATGTTTATATCAGGTGTGTGTTTTCTGCTAAAAACTCATATCTAGTTGTTAGTGATTTTTTTTAAATTGTGTGGTTGGCTTATTATGTTGTGAAAATAGTGTTAGCTTGTCATGATGTGCAATTAGCGGGATTGACCCTTACAACACTAACTAAATATTGGATGATGACTGGAGACCACTATGGTAGGAGGTGTTTCCCTTCCAGTGGCTCGTGCACGGGAATGTATGATATGGTTCACCAACACGTGAGGTTCTAGGGTCCCACTTCTCACTAGTATCTTGAGGGTCTCTCCCATGTATTGTGCTCTTCGTTTGCTTCCTGCTCACCGTCGGCACACGGTGTGACGTTGGGGTTACCAAGAAAAGTGTGTGTGTGTGTGTGTGTCCGTGTGTGTGTGCGTCTGTGTGTTGCATGCGCGTGTGTGGGTGTGCGTGCGCGTGGGTAAGTTAATTTAAGTTGTTTTCCTTTTAGAGAAGTTTCCCCTTAAAAACCGTTTCCATTAAAATCCTTTAAGCACGTATTTTTTTTTCATTCTGTTAATTGCAAATTTATTTGTCTTTTAATAATTATGCGTGGAACTTTTTCTCGGTGGCATCCTACTGGGCTTTTAGCTCACACCCTACATACACCCTTGGGTGTATGTAGATTCTGTTTCTTGTGCATTCCAGGTTGTGACTTCGTGCTCAGTGATGGTGGTTCAGGTGGCAGTTGGTCTCTTCAGGCAGAGTGGTGCTGATGTGGCCTCTCTTTTGCCGAGAGGTTTGAGTATGGGTTTTAGTTTCCGCTGTCGTCTTTTCTTTTTAGTGATTGGTTCGAATTGTAGACTTTAAACATGTTCATAGTTTAAAGGCACGTTTGGTTGTCTATTTCAAATTTCACTTTATTTACCTGGTTAGTTGTTTTTCTGTCTTTTATTTTGGGTAAAATCGTTCCCAAGTGTTAGTTTTGATACCTGGGCACTTGTTCCAACCCGTGGGGACCGGGAACTCCCTTCGGGCCTTGTCGTGGACCGGGTCGGGCGCCGGGTCGGATGGCGACCCGGCCTGGTTCGTGACAAAATGGTATCAAAGGAGGTTTGCTCTCTTGGGTCGTGTTCTTTTGGGATAGAGTCACAGTAGACTCGAGTTAAGGTTGTCGGGACTCGATGTCCTGGCTACGAGTAAGGTGCCTGGCCAGCACACCTCATGGCGGGACTCAAGTTACCAAAGTGTGTTGAGGTTTGTCTGAGTTTTTGGTCCTTGTGAATAATCTTGCCTAAGGGAAATGAAAAGGGGTAAGGTCAGTGGTCCTAGTGAGCTCGCAGGGTCTGGCAAGCCATGTGGAGCCAAGGACACTATCCTAAAATACCCTTTGTGGTAGTGGCGTGATTAGCGTATGACCACCAACCGTATGTTCCAGTCACCTGCTGACACTAGTTTTCTCTTGCACCGTTCCTCATTTCATTGTTTTGGAATTGTGGACATTTGGTTTTTATGTAGAAATGATTTTGTCTTGGAAAATGTTTTGAAATGAAGCACTTTATAAAGGAAATGATGTATGAGGTTTGAAAGGCGTGAGTTGAATTTGGTTTTGAAAAACAGAAAGGTCTGGTTTTGATCCTTGGTGTTCTCATAGGCAACCACATGCATGAGGGTATATGGGAAAAAGAAATGGTTAATGGAATGAGCAGGTAAATTCCTGGATGGATATGAGGTGGGTGCCAGTGCGGCACGATAACATGCATGTGTGAGGCCCATGGGACACCATTGGTGTTGTCCAACTCACTTGCTTTGCTTATTTTTTTCAAAATGTTTTGTTAAATAAAAATTTGGCATTTTAGTAAATGGTGTTTGAGTGGTGTGTCCTTGTGTTTTGGAAATGTTGTGTGTTAGGCGTTTCGAGCTGAAGATCTTTTTTGACTGATTTGTGTCCTGAGTTTGGATTCTTATTTGTTAGTTGGTATGCCAGCGTGTAGTTAGTCAATTCTTTTAAAAAGTATTGGGGATCCCTTGTAGTGGTTCCCCCTGCACGTTTGGTGTTTGCCTGTGGTATGTCTTGACCATTGGACCAGTTCGGTTGGGTCCATGGTTTTCTTTCTTGACTAGTGTACGCCCCCATAAAGCGTTAATATGTGATTGAAGTGCGGCCAAAGGTAATCCGCTGTTGGCCAACCCTCCAGTTGATTAAAGTAAGGAGTCTCCTTTTTTGGTGACAGCTCTATTTCAATCTTTTTTTTCTTTTTAGTGAGTGGATCCTCTTACAGCGGGATGACAAACACGGGGGGGATTTGAAGAGATTTTTGGTCTCTTTGAGTCGTCTGAGTCATCGAATATGAGGTTTGACACTTTTGCGTCTAAAGGTTCCCCTAGAAGCGGTGAAAGAAATTCTAGCAAGAAAGGTTGAAGGCAATTCGGAGTTATCAGTGCTGACCAAAGTCTTGAAAGGCCTATAGTGCATTCATCGGCCGCAAGGGTCAGGTTTGGTGATGTCTTGCAGCGTGAGGTCCCTTTGATAGTCAACGGTTGTTTGGAAGCGGTAAAGGAGACTCCAGTGTGGAAAATGTGGAAGCAACCCGAAGTTGTTGGTGTGGTCTATTGTTCTAAATGACCTCTGGTCTTTGGTTTGTTTCGTTCAAAAAAAGGTTCGTGTTAGGCTACTAGTTTGGCAGACCCAATCATATGAGGCTGCTACGGTCGATTGCAGGACTCACGTGTTGTGTAAGACTCAGTTTGAAGTCCCTCTCCGTATAATGTTCCTCTCTACATCAATGGTCATGTTCCTGTGACGATTTGTGGTGTCGTGTTCTCATTCAGTGTAACGAAGGGTGACGCGCATGCACCATTTCAGCTCTTGTGTTGGTGAATGTTCCGTGTATGATCAGTTGGATGTCGTAATGAGTTGTGTTTGCTGGTGTTGTCTCAGTTGCAGTGTGGCTATGTGTGACACCAAAAGGAGAAGCTCCATTCGGGAGTTTTCGATACCTGACTGCGAGGCAGAAGATGCTTCAAACATCAGGGCTCCATCCGTAGGCCTCAGAGTGAAGCTGGCGCGTGGTCAGGAACCCAGAGAGTGTATGGGACCCCGACTTTATTTCTGTCATCGGTGTTGAAAGTGAAAGCATCTTAAATTTTTTTCTATGGTTGTTCCGTTTCAAACGAACCGTCTGGTTGCGTAAGGTTTTCGTCACCATGTGGAGGTGTGTTCGTCTCGTTGCCTTAAAGTCTTGGGGTTGCCTCCCACTGGATGCAATAGATTTAGTGGTCCTTAAGGGAGTTTGTTGGGTAAATTTGTCTCAAACTTGAATAATGCTCATACAAGAATGTGGAAATGCCGGTTTGTCTTAGGTTATGCTTTTGACGCCCCGGTAGTCAGGTCCCTCCCTCCCTGCCCCTTGTGTTGGGGTGTTTGGTCACCATCGAGAATTTTTCAAAGTTCTGTATCCTCTGTTCATTCTAATGGCAGCAAGACCCACGATGGGTCTCACACAAAGGTCTCTGGAATAAATCGGTGTTGGCTTTTCCTGAATGGTGGGGAGTCCGCTTGGACCTCCCCATGTTGGTTTTCTGGTCTCTCCTTGGGAATTGGTAGGTTATTAATGTTGGGGAGACCCACATTGGGTCTCGCACGAATGCCTCTAGAATGAATCAGTGTTGGACTTTTCTTTAATGGCGGGGGGAGTCTGCTCGAACCTCCCCGTGTCGGTTTTCCAGTCTCGTTTCGAGCGTCAGTGAGTTCCTAATGATGGGGAGCCCCTCAGGCCTCCCCATGTTGATCTTTTGCTTCTGTATTTAAATATGGCTTGGTGATAAGTGATAAGAGTGTTCCGTGGACGTGGTTTGACCTTGTTTGTTCATTCTAGCCAAATGGTGTGGTTTCGGTTTAATAGTGCTTGAGGTCTTTCGGCTTGTGAAGTTGGTTTCCGTGGGTGCTAGAGTTCCCTCCCTTGATCAGTCAACTGGAGGCGTTCTAGCTCTTCGGGGTGGGCGACACATATCAAAAAGTCTTTATATGAGTTTCTCGAAGTTGTCTTGTGTCACTTTTTCTGAGCATGATGCTTTTGCCACTTTTCGCTTATTGGTTGTGGAGATCCTCTTTGATCTTTAGTGGGGTATCAGTTTCATCTTTGTATCTCAACCCTAGTTGTGGCTTTTCGGGGGTGGAAAGCTTTATGGTGGGGAGAATTGTCACACCCGCTATTTCAAAATTTATTTATTTTATTAATTTTCGTTGTGTTGGGTAGTTCGGGTCGAAACCCGACTTAAGATTTCGAGTTCCTTGTGTTTTGGTCTTGATTGCATCCGACGCAACGCGGTCGAAGCTGCACGGCCTCGCCTGGGTCGCCGTGCGACCTCACCCAGCTCGCCGCACGACCTTCCCGATGTTCAAGGCAGATGCGCATTATGAGACGAATAATAAAATGGGAATACAATGAAAATTGAGACCGCGCGGCCTCGGGCGGGGCACGTTTTTGAAACCGCACGGCCTCTCCTGGTACACCGAGTGACCTGCTGATGTCCAATTAACTAAATGACATGAATTAACAATGAAGAGATAAAATTAAATGAGTCGTAAATTGAAAATAGAACAAATTAATAAGGGTTAGATAAAAACTTAATTAATTGTTTTGCTGATAATAGTAATATTATTATTATGGTTATTACAATGATTATTATTACAATTAATGAATTGGTTTATATTTAAGATTTGATTTAATAAATATTTAAAAGGATTGTTTTAAATATTAATGAATTATTATCACTATTATTAATATTATTACCATAATTGTTATAAATTTCTTTTTTTAATTTTATTATCATCAATTGAGTTTTATCATCTTTTTTATTATTAACATTATCATTCTAATTTTAGTTTAATTTCATGACTAGTTTTATTTCAGTTTCAATTCTATTTTATTATTGTTTTTTTATCCCCTCTTTTCTAGTGGTGTTAGGGTGTCATTTTTTTTTCAGTTGCACCCCCTTCTACCCCGTAGCCCCTGCGCACCGCCATCCTCATCTCATGCCCCGCCCCACATCTACCATATACTCTTGGCCACGCTCTCATACAGCTACCCTCCCGGCCGACTATCATGCGCCGCACCTCCCTCCGGACTACACAGCTCACGCCGCGCCTTCCCTCCGGCTGGGCTGTCTCGCCTGCAACCCCACCCGGCCCCCCTGTTCACGTCGCTCGGCCTCCCTGGTCATCCAGCTGCACTGCGCCGTTCCTCCCTGCCAGCTGCCGGACCACCCCTTTCGGCCGACCTTCCCCCATTCGCACCGCCGCCCGACCTCCTGGCCAGCCACCAGCCCCCTTGACTCCCCCTCTCCCTTAGCCGTCGGCCCCCCTTGCACGGTCCGGCTAACCGCAGCGCCGCACCCCCTTGCCTCCTGCCCTTCCCTCGCCGGCTGACCCTTTTACGGAGGTCGGACCTTCCGGCCGATTCCCCTTAGCCCGGTATCCTCCCCTTCCGGTTAGGCCTCTCCCCTACTTCTTTTATTTTATTTTTCTATATTTGAGTTGTTGGTTTTACAATGAGTTTTGAGTCTGGTTTTGAGGTTTAATTGTTTATTTTTGGGTTTTAATTTGATGTTTTTGGGTTCAAATTCATGTGGTTGAGTTTGCGCTAGGTTGCTTGGGGTGAAAACATCGCGTGATTGATGTTTCGCGCTAGAATTTGAAGGTTTCACAATCAATTTTCGGGGTTCGCCATCGAGGTAGGTGGTTCCACTCTTAATTATTATCTGATTAATCAATTTTCAAGTTTAATTAATTTAGCATGTTATTTAATTAATATGTATTGTGCGAAGTTGATCTTTGATGTTTGATTTCCATTTTAACCCTTGGTAGCATGTTTATATCAGGTGTGTGTTTTCTGCTAAAAACTCATATCTAGTTGTTAATGATTTTTTTTAAATTGTGTGGTTGGCTTATTATGTTGTGAAAATAGTGTTAGCTTGTCATGATGTGCAATTAGTGTGAACTATGTTTTTGATATAGTTTCGTGTGCATCTTATCATTAAAGAAGGTCTTGAGTGGGTTAATGGGTGATGCCTAGTTACTTTTTTAAAGTTGTTTCATAAGATTTTACTTTTGGATTGCTAAGTTGTGTAGTTTGTGCAAAAAAAACATCTTGCATGCCTTGTCGGGTTTTTCATCAAACTATTTGGGTGGTGCAGGTCACACCTTAAATTGTATTTGAGTGCATGAAATGTTGGAATGTGTTTTGGATTTATAAATAGTTGTGTTTTTTATGTGTGTGTGTGTAAAACCATGTGACACTCTTCTTCTTTTGTTTTAAAAATTTTTAAATGGTTTGTTAAATTATGTCAATAGTGTGAAGCGTGTTTTGAAAACGTTTTTAGCGAGTGTATTATTTCAAATGGTTTTTGTGTGTGCAAATGGTTGTCTTGGCGTGTGAAGTATCTTATTGGGTTTAAGTGTATGATTATGACATGTGGCATGAACTTTGAAATTCTTGAGCACAAACGGGAAGCCTGGGTACTAGGTGGGCGGACTAGAATAGCGTGCTAGTGATACGAGAGTGGCCTCAACCCAGTTTCACTTAGCAGGATTGACGCTTACAACACTAACTAAACATTGGATGATGACTGGAGACCACTATGGTAGGAGGTGTTTCCCTTCCAGTGGCTCGTGCACGGGAATGTATGATATGGTTCACCGAGACGTGAGGTTCTAGGGTCCCACTTCTCGCTAGTATCTTGAGGGTCTCTCCCATGTATTGTGCTCTTCCTCTGCTTCCTGCTCACCGTCGGCACACGGTGTGACGTTGGGATTACCAAGAAAAGTGTGTGTGCGCGTGTACATGTGTGCATGCGTCTGTGTGTGTGCGTGCATGTGTGTGGGTGTGCATGCGTGTGGGTAAGTTAATTTAAGTTGTTTTCATTTTAGAGAAGTTTCCCCTTAAAAAACCGTTTTCATTAAAATCCTTTTAGCACTTATTTTTTTTATTCTGTTAATTGAAAATGTATTTGTCTTTTAATAATTATGCGTGGAACTTTTTCTCGATGGCATCCTACTGGGCTTTTAGCTCACACCCTACATACACCCTTGGGTGTATGTAGATTCTGTTTCTTCTGCATTCCAGGTTGTGACTTCGTGCTCAGTGACGGTGCTTCAGGTGGCAGTTGGTCTCTTCAGGCAGAGTGGTGCTGATGTGGCCTCTCTTTTTCCAGGAGGTTTGAGTATGGGTTTTAGTTTCCAGTGTCGTCTTTTCTTTTTAGTTATTGGTTCGAATTGTATACTTTAAACCTATTCATAGTTTAAAGGCACGTTTGGTTGTCTATTTCTAATTTCAGTTTATTTATCTGGTTAGTTATTTTTCTATCTTTTATTTCTGGTAAAATCGTTCCCAAGTGTTAGTTTTGATACCCGGACAATTGTGCCAGCCCGTGGGGATCGGGAACGCCCTTCGGGCCTTGTCGCGGACCGGGTCAGGCGCCGAGTTGGATGGCGACCCGGCCTAGTTCGTGACAGGCCCAACTGGTCCACTCAACCCATTAATCCCATTAGCCCTATTAGGCCGAATGGGGATTAATGGGTCCATTGGGACACTTATGCCCAATAGGCTCATTTGGACCATTTGGCCACTTGGGCCACTCAGGCCCATTAGCCCCATTAATCGCATTAGTCCCATTAGACCCATTTGACCACTTAGGCCCAATTAGCTGATTAGGCCACTTAGCCTCATTTGGCCCATTAGGCCACTTAATCCCATTAGACCCATTCAGCCCACTAGGACCATTCGGAAACTTAATCCCATTTGACCCATAAGGCCACTTAGGCCACTTATACCCATTCGATCCTGATATGATGCTGTATACGAGTGCGGTATTCGTTGGCAAAAATGCGGAAACACAAGCGAAGAAAGAAGAGGGGAATGGAAATTAAAAGAAATGCAATAGGAATAAAAGGGGAAGGGGATGATCAATTAGGACCCCAAGGAGACTTGCCCCTTGAAACTCTAATTATAAAGCGCCACAAAGGTTGATCACTCCTTTGATGAGCCTTACTTGCATTCACCTAAGAACACAAGAAACGCAATTATAATAATGCTAGAAACTCTCAAATTCGAAATTAACCTTTAAGGGGTACAAGAGGTGGCTATTTATAGCCAAATGAGAGGAATACATGTCAAACTACCTATCCCACAAAAGTCTAAAGCCTATCCCATGAATTTGACTTTGCTTACACATGTCCTTGGCTTTATGGGACAAGATATCTCTAAAGAAGACTTTTAGGAACCACCCCTAAGACTTTGAAGATTCCCACCATGGATTTGGAGAAAAGGGGCCCACCACTTTTGACATTGGATATTTCCTTCATGCAAGTGGATTAGATTTCGTGGAAGCATATGGGTGGGCCTTTTAGGATCACTTTTGGGCTTTAATAAGTGTGATTAAAGGCCCATTTTCTCCTCCCATGCATGCATGTTGGGCCTCCTCTTGTAATTTCAAAATGAGGCCATGTAAAGCCTCTTTCATCCTCCTCATTCTTCCTCTTGTCATTGGGCCACCAATCCCATGCAATGGGTCTTGTCCATTAATTCTCCTTCCACCATCAATGCCATGATCACCCTCAACTCCTTGCTGCATGTGTACACCATGATCCGCATCATCCCCTCCCTCTTCAAAAGGATTCGCCCTCGAATCTGCATATTCAAAAGGAGAGAGATCAGAAATATTAAAGGTAGCACTCACGCTTCCATACCTGCTGGGCAAGTCAATCTTGTAGGCATTATCATTGATTCTTTCTAAAACTTGAAATGGACCATCTCATCGTGATTGAAGTTTTGATTTTCTTTGCTCCGGGAACCTTTCCTTCCTCAAATGCACCCACACCCAATCTCCAGGTTCTAGTACAACCTTATGCCTACCCTTGTTTGCTTGCTTCGCATATTGTTCATTTCTTCTTTCAATGTTGGATTTCACCTTGGCATATAAATCCTGAACAAATTTGGCCTTCTCATCACCTGCGAGATCAACAACCTGATTAGTAGGCAATGAAAGAATATCTAATGGAGTCATTGGATTAAATCCATATACAATCTCAAAAGGTGAGAAGTTAGTAGTGGAATGAACTACTCGGTTATATGCAAACTCTATGTGTGGCAAACATTTTTCCCAATTCTTTAGATTTTTTTGAATTATTGCACGCAAGAGGGTAGAAAGAGTCCTATTCACCACTTCAGTTTGCCCATCAGTTTGAGGATGTGCAACAGTTTAGAACAATAATTTAGTTCCCAATTTATTCCACAATGTCCTCCAAAAGTGGCTAAGGAATTTCACATCCCTATCACTTACAATGGTTTTGGGCAGTCCATGTAATCTCACAATTTCTTTGAAAAACAAATCTGCTATATGTATAGCATCATTAGTTTTTGAGCATGCAATGAAATGGGCCATTTTGCTAAATCGATCCACAACAACAAAAATGCTATCTCTTCCCGATTGGGATCGAGGCAATCCCAACACAAAATCCATAGAGATGTCGGTCCAAGGATGGGATGGAACGAGCAAGGGGGAATACAATCCATTTGGTTGAACCTTGGACTTTGCATGCTTGCAAGTGACACACCTAGCACAAATTGCAATAACATCTTTTCTCATGCTTGGCCTATAAAAATGTTCATGCAAAGTAGCTAGTGTTTTATCAACCCCAAAATGCCCCATCAAACCACCCCCATGAGTTTCTTTTACAAGTAATTCTCGAGTTGAACAATTTGGAATGCACAATTTATCCCTTTTGAAAAGAAACCCATCATTTTTGTAATAGTCTTTAAAACCATGTTTTTCACAAGATGTCCAAATTTTAGAAAAATCACCATCATTTTCATACATTCCCTTTAGTAACTCAAGTCCAAGTAATCTAGAATGAAGAGAAGTAAGAAGTGAATACCTTCGTGAAAGAGAATCAGCAACCACATTTTCCTTACCTTTTTTGTGCTTGATCATGTAGGGGAAAGTCTGATATGATACCGTATGGAGGTGTGGTTCTCGTTGGCGAAAGTGTGGAAACGCAAGTGATGAAAGTGGGAGAAATGCAAATAAAATGAAGTGCGGAAGAACTAAAAGGGGAAGGGGGGGTGATCAATTAGGACCCCAAGGAGACTTTCCCCTTAAAACCCTAATTATAAAAAGCGCCACAAAGGTTGATCACTCCTTTGATAAGCCTTACTTGCATTCATCCAAGAACACAAGAAACACAAGCATAATAATGCTAGAAAATACTCAAATTCGTGATTAACCTCAAGGGGTACAAGGGGGTGGCTATTTATAGCCAAATGAGAGGGATACAAGTCAAAATACCTATCTCACAAAAGTCTAATGGCTAAAAACGATTTTTGACTTTCTTTACACATGCCCATGGCTTTAGGGGACAAGATATCCACCAAGAAGACTTTTTAGCACCACCCCCAAAGACTTTGAAGATTCCCACCATGACTTTGTAGACAAGGGCCCCACCACTTTTGAATTTGAAGATGCAAGTGGCTTTAAATTCGTGGGATCAAATGGGTGGGCCATTTAGGTTCACTTTTGGGCTTTAATAAGTGTAATTAAAGGCCCATTTGATCCTCCCATGCATGCATGTTGGGCCTGCCCTTGTAATTTCAAAATGAGGCCATGTAAGGCCTCTTTCATCCTCCTCATCCTTCCTCTTGTCATTGGGCCTCCAATACCATGCAATGGGTCTTGTGCATTTATGCTCCATCCACCATTACTGTCAGGATCACTCTCGACTCCTCGCTGCATATGCACACCTTGATTCTCATCAAAGTCTCAATGAATTCCAGCCAAGATGCATGTCGCCGATTCAACTTACCTTGGGACTTCAAATACTTAAGGCTTTCATGGTCAGAATGAATAATGAACTCTTTAGGCCATAAGTAATGTTGCCATGTTTCCAGGGTTCGTTTCAAAGCATAAAGTTCTTTATCGTAAGTTGAATAATTTAATGCTGCCCCATTCAATTTATCACTAAAGTAAGAAATTGGATGCGACTCTTGAGTCAAAACAGCACCAATTCCAACTCCCGATGCATCACACTCAATTTCAAAGACTTTGGTGAAATCAGGTAGCCTTAAAAGGGGAGCATTGACCAATTTTTCTTTGAGTGTGTTAAAAGCTTTTTCTTGTTTTTCACCCCATTTAAAGACCACATGTTTCTTTACAAGTTCATTAAGAGGTGCAGCGATTGATGAAAAATCCTTTACAAACCTCCTATAGAAGCTTTCCAATCCATGAAAACTTCTAACCTCGGTTGCACTCTTCGGTGTGGGCCACTCCTGAATTGCTTTGATCTTTTCATCATCCAGACGAATCCCTTCCGCCCCTACAACAAATCCAAGAAACACAACAGAATCCATGCAAAAGGAACATTTTTGAAGATTGGCATAAAGTTGGTTTTGTTTAAGGGTCTCACACACCAAACGCAAGTGTTCAACATGGTTGTCTAGAGATTTGCTATACACCAAGATATCATCAAAATAGACAACCACGAATTTTCCAATGAATGAACGAAGGACATGGTTCATTAATCTCATGAATGTACTTGGTGCATTAGTTAAACCAAATGGAATAACTAACCACTCATACAAACCAAACATAGTTTTAAAAGCAGTTTTCCACTCATCTCCTTCATTCATTTGAATTTGGTGGTATCCACTTTTAAGATCAATTTTTGAAAACAAAGAGGCCCCATGTAATTCATCAAGCATGTCATCAAGTCGAGGGATGAGATAACAGTACTTAACTGTTATTTTGTTGGTGGCGCGACAATCCACACACATCCGCCATGTTCCATCTTTCTTGGGTACTAGGATCACCAGAACAGCGCATGGACTCATGCTTTCCCTTACTAATCCTTTCTTCATGAGTTCTTCAACTTGACACTGGATCTCTCTAGTCTCTTTCGGATTAACTCTATATGCTGGCCTATTTGGAATTGCAGCACCGGGTATGAAGTCAATCCTATGCTCAATGCCTCTCAAAGGGGGTATTCCATCGGGAGTTTCTTTAGGAAACAAATCACCAAATTCCTGTAGTAAAGACACAACACAAGAAGGCAAAGAATTGTGAATTTCATTAGTTTCAAGGTAGGTATCCTTACTAATGAGTATGAACACTTTCCCGCTCAATAAAGCACCTTTCACCTCACTTTTTCTAGAAAATAAACTCACCTTTCGCTCATCACTCTTGTTTTCATCTCTTTGATTTCCCTCATTTCTTTTTATGTCACTCGACTCTCCTTTTTCACTCTTAATTTTTCCACTCTTTTCATTTTTTTCTCTCATTTCCTTTTTCAACAACTCATCACTCTCTTTTTTATCACTCAAAATTTTATTTTTCCCACTTTCTTTTTCACTCATTTCTTTTTTCTTTTTGTATTCTTTCTCTATCCTCACTTGATCTTCATATGCTTGTATGGGACTTAGAGGAGTCAAAACAATCTTTTGTCCGCTGAAATGAAAAGAGAAGCGGTTAGCATAGCCATCATACATCACCCTCCTATCAAATTTCCATGGTCTCCCTAGTAGCAAATGTCCAGCTTGCATCAGAGCAACATCACACAACACCTCATCATGATATTTTCCAATAGAAAAAGAAACTATGGCTCGTTTTGTGACCCTCACTTCCCCACTATCATTCAACCATTGCAATCTATAGGGTGTAGTATGCCTTAGAGTAGGCAAAATCAACTTTTCCACCAACAAGGTACTCGCCACATTAGTACAACTTCCACTATCAATGATCATACTACATACCTTCTCCTTGATGTGGCATCTCGTATGAAAAATATGTTCACGTTGCTCCTCATCATGATCATCTTTGGGTTGAATGTTTAAAGCTCTTCTTGCCACCAATGCATCTCCATGTACGGGTTCTTCAACTTCTACATTTGAACCCTCCTCCAAAGATAGAATCTCATCATCGCTAGAGTGCTCACTAAGGATGTCTCCATTATCCAAAATAATCATGGCCCTTTTGTTTGGGCATTGAGATGCAATATGACCATGTCCTTGACACTTAAAACACTTTATATCACGAGATTTAGAAGGGAAATTTGTGTCCATTTTTCCTTTTGAATCAGTGGGAAAGAACTTATTTTTGGCCTCTTCTCTTTGTTTTGGAACAAATTTAGAATCCCTTGGTTTCGTTTCATTCCACTTAGAAGTTGGTTTTGGATCTTTCTGGTTATCCTTCCAAAAATTATGGGAATTACTTGAATCCTCCGAGAATGTAGTTGCTTTTTGACCTTCACTGCCTTATGTAGCAACTCCTCCATGTCAATGTAGATCTGTAGTTCCACCACATCTCTAATTGCCGGATTCAACCCATTGATGAACCTTGCCATGGTAGCTTCGAGATCCTCCTCCAAATTGGCTCGAATCATTGATATCTCCATTTCCTTGTAGTATTCCTCCACACACATGGAACCTTGCACAAGTTTTTGTAACTTCAAATGCAAGTCTCGATAGTAATGATTAGAAATGTACCTTTTGCGCATTACTATCTTCATTTCTTCCCAAGTTCGAATTGGCCTTTCTCCATTTCGTCATCGACTTACTTGTAATTGGTCCCACCAAATACTTGCATAGTCATTGAACCCAAGTGCTGCCAATTTTACCTTCTTCTCCTCCGAGTAGTTGTGAACTCCAAACACATGGTCAACCTTCCGCTCCCACTCCAAATAAAGTTCCGGGTCACTCTTCCCTTGAAAGGGTGGAAGTGTCACTTTGATGCTTCCCAAGTCATTGTCTCTCCAAGCAGCATGTTTCCCTCGCCTAGGAATTGATTCTTCGAAATCGGAGTACTCATCATCACCTTCATTAATTTCTTGCCTTCTTGGAGCCTTTGAAGACGAGGAACTTTGTATATCATCCAACCTAGCATTCAATCTTGTAAACTGGTCAGCGACTGCTTTCATGAATAATTTAATGTCGATCTCACTTCTTTCCCCCTCACTTGCCATTTTTTTTAATTCCTCACACACTCTTTCTCTCTTTTTTTATCTCTCAAAAGGTTCCTCACACTTTCTAGCACAACAACTTGGTTCCTACAAGTGTTCTTAAATAGAATCAAGAAGACAACTAGTAGAAGCAATCAATTCCTGACAATCTTTAAAAATCAGAAATTTTAAAAGGGTTTGAATCAATGAGGTCCAAGAAACGTGGGGGGGGGGGTAAATGGGAGAAAAGGTTATAGAAGAAGGTTGGTATGGATGAAGGAAAGAAGATGATGGATAAGAAAATTGCAATCAAATTTATGACATATGAGCAAACACAATGTTTCAAATGAGCAGCTTCCTTTTTTTTTTATTTTTTTTTTATTTTTTTTTGCTACTCAACAAACAAGAATTGCAAAGAGTGCGCTTTTCATGCTCAAAGTACAACAAATTAAAAATGTACTAATCTGATTGCAATGATGTAAATGGTTGTGATAACTTGAATTTCAAACTCAAATGGAAATCCGCCTTGGAGATTGTTAGATTTCACAAGGGTGAAACTGTAGCACGAATTGATTTGGCTATATCTCCAAATATATGTGTCGGATTTTTGTGTTTCCAAATCGAGAAGAAATATGAGATTATGAACTATTAAAATGACATATTATATGCCCAGAAACTCAAAGAAAAAGCAGAAGAAAATATGGAAGAAAGTTTCGTCCAGAATTGGTGATGGCAAAAAATGGAAGAAGGGGAAAAAAGATGGGAGAAATAGAAATGAAAGAACCTGGTTTCCGTTTCCTTCCTTTGATACCAAATGATATGATGCCGTATACGAGTGTGGTATTCGTTGGCAAAAATGCGGAAACACAAGCGAAGAAAGAAGAGGGGAATGAAAATTAAAAGAAATGCAATAGGAATAAAAGAGGAAGGGGATGATCAATTAGGACCCCAAGGAGACTTGCCCCTTGAAACTCTAATTATAAAGCGCCACAAAGGTTGATCACTCCTTTGATGAGCCTTACTTGCATTCACCTAAGAACACAAGAAACACAAGCATAATAATGCTAGAAACTCTCAAATTCGAAATTAACCTTCAAGGGGTACAAGAGGTGGCTATTTATAGCCAAATGAGAGGAATACATGTCAAACTACCTATCCCACAAAAGTCTAAAGCCTATCCCACGAATTTGACTTTGCTTACACATGTCCCTGGCTTTATGGGACAAGATATCTCTAAAGAAGACTTTTAGGAATCACCCCTAAGACTTTGAAGATTCCCACCATGGATTTGGAGACAAGGGGCCCACCACTTTTGACATTGGATATTTCCTTCATGCAAGTGGATTAGATTTCGTGGAAGCATATGGGTGGGCCTTTTAGGATCACTTTTGGGCTTTAATAAGTGTGATTAAAGGCCCATTTTCTCCTCCCATGCATGCATGTTGGGCCTCCTCTTGTAATTTCAAAATGAGGCCATGTAAAGCCTCTTTCATCCTCCTCATTCTTCCTCTTGTCATTGGGCCACCAATCCCATGCAATGGGTCTTGTCCATTAATTCTCCTTCCACCATCAATGTCATGATCACCCTCAACTCCTTGCTGCATGTGTACACCATGATCTGCATCAGATCCTTAGGCCCATTTGGATATTTAGGTCAATTTTGGTCATTTAGGCCAATTTGGATAATTAGTCCATTTAGGCAATTTAGGTCAATTAGGCCGTTTAGGCCAATTTAGTCCATTTAGACCAACGAATCCAATGAGATCAATTCAGGTCAATTAGACCAATTTAGGCCCTTTAGGGCATTTTGGCCAATTAGAATATTTAGTCCATTTTAGCCAATTTAGGTCAATTAAGCCAATTATTCCAATTAGGCTCATTAGACCAATTAGGCAAATTAGAAAATTTAGTTCATTTAGGCCATTTAGGCCAATTTTTGTCATTTAGGCTAATTAGGCTATTTAGTCCAATTTAGGCCATTTAGACTATTTAGGCCAATTTAGACAATTTTTTCCAATTTGGACAATTATGTCATTTAGGCCAATTTAGAAAAATTAGACCAATTATGTCAATTAGTTCGATTATGCCATTTAATCTGATTAGGCCAATTTTGACCATTTGGGCCAATTAGGCCAATTATGCAATTTACGAAATTTAATCCATTTAGGTCATTTATACCAATTTAGGACATTTAGGCCAATTAGATAATTTAGGCAATTTAGGCCAATTATGCAATTTAGGCCAATTTAGGTCATTTAGACCAATTTTTACCATTTAGGACATTTAGCCCAATTAGTCCATTTAGGCCAATTTATCTCATTTAGACCAATTAAAAAATTAGGCCAATTAGGCAATTCAATCCAATTAGGTCATTTAGGCCAATTTATGCCATTTAGGCCAATTTAGGCCATTTATGTCCATTTAGCCACTTAGGACAATTAGACCAATTAAGTCATTTAGGCCATTTAGGCCAATTATATCAATTAGTTCATTTAGGTTATTTAGGCCAATTAGGCCATTTAGACCATTTAGACCAATGTAGGCCATTTATACCAATTAGGCCAATTTATGCCATTTAGGATAATTTAGGCCAATTAGTCCAATTATCCCTATAAGTCCAATTATTCCATTTAGGTCATTTAGAAAAATTAGGCCAATTAGTCCATTTATGCGAATTAATCCATTTATGCCAATTAGGTCAATTAGAGCATTTAGGCCAATTTAGGCCATTTTGGCCAATTAATTAATTTGGTTATTTAGGTCATTTAGGCCATTTAGGCCAATTATTCCATTTAGTCCATTTAGGTCATTTAGGCCAATTATAAAGTTTATGTTATTTAGGCCAATTTAGGTCATTTATGCCATTTAGGCTAATTTAGGTCATTTAGGCTATTTAGGCTAATTTAGACCATTTAAGCCAATACAACCAATCAGTCCATTTAGTCCAATTTAGGCCATTTAGGATAATTAATACAATTATTATATTTAAGATGATTTGGGAAATTTAGGCCATTTAGTCCAATTAGATCGTTTAGGACAATTAGACCAATTAGACAATTTAGGGAATTTAGGTCAATGAGGCCAATTAGGTTAATTTAGGTCATTTAGGCCAATTAGACCGTTTATTCCATTAAAGTCATTTAGGAAAATTTAGGTCATTTAGTCCAATTAGGACAATTAATCCAATTAGTTAATTTATGCAATTTAAGCCAATTATCCCATTTAGGCAAATTTAGACCATTTAGACCAATTAAGCCAATTAGGCCAATTTTGGTCATTTAGGCCAATTTTGGCCATTTAGAACAATTAGGCCATTTATCCCATTTGGATAATGTACTATGAAGGAACACACAATACAGACTTTCAGGTACGAGTACTCTTAAGGAGATGAGGATTCTTCTCATGAAGTTCGCACTTGGTAATCTCCAAGACGGGAGATTATGAGAACAGACTAGTCAGTAAGAATTGTGCATGTTTTGGTGTCATCGAATATTCCTATCTATGAGCGTGTGTGATGGTCCTTAGATTTTAAGATTATTATTAAATCATGTCACAACTTGCATACTTAGATGCATGTCGTAAACCAAGACAATAATAGCTCATCGCGAAGTTGGATACGTTGGGTACGTCACGAGTGATATGTCATTAATGAATAAGTTGAGGAAGATTTGTCCCTTCCAGATTTATAGAAGCTGATATATCAACCCTATTATTGGAATAAAACCATCACATTAAATTCCATGGCCAAGGTGTAACAGTGTGTTTATTTCAGATAGTCAAAGGAATACATATTGAACATGTAGGTTAGTGACATGGATTTGCAACCTTCTTGATGAGATATTGTGACAAAGAGATTATATTACACAATGAGCATTCATATGTGGTTTTCGATGTTGCGACATCAAGTTATTTCTCTTGGGTGCCTTGACCCATTCCTATACAGTAATCTTGGACTTTAGGCAAGTCTGCCTAATGTCAATGAGAAGGAATCCTAGAGGGTCACACACTAGTGTTTCCATTTATCTCAATTAAATTCTATTTGAGTTTAATTAATGGAATAAATATTATTCTCAAGTCTCAAGAATAATTTTATTTAATTTATATTGATCACGTAAAGTAAATAAATATTTATTCTTCGACATGTGAATAAAATATTTATTTTATTTTGTGAATATTTTAATAAATATATATTTGTTATATTGTAAATAAAATATTTATTTATGGATAAATTTTTTATTCAGTTGTTCAATAAATGACAGAGTGTGAACGGACCAAGACTGAGTCCGTTGACAAATATTAATTAACAATACCATTATATAAATTTTGTTATTGCGCAAGTTGGTGTGCGCCACAAAATAATAATTATATAATTATTATTATGTGTTATGAGATTTATTGAAGGTAATTAATGTTATTTAGTGGCCGGTATACAATTAAATAATATTTTAACTTAAATCTTAACTCCATAAATAGGTGGCTATGTCTATGGTGTAGAGCATCCAAAAATTAAAAATAGAAAATTGTTACACACAACAAATTCTCTCTCAACTCCTCTCTCTCTTAAGAAAGATAAGTGAAAGAAATGTTTATTCAAGACTGAAGAACGAGTGATCAAGAATGAACAACATAAGACATTGGACTCATCGCACTAGAACCTGTAGATTGAGTGGTGTTTCTCGGAGATCATAGGAGCACATGTGGATCGCCGCTATAGGGGTTTTATCTTGGGATCCTCACAGTGCAATGATGGTAACCTAAAAGGGTATTTTCAGATGATCAAAATTCACTAACGAAGAAAGTCCCTAAGCACAAGTATTTGTTTCTTTAAATATTAAATAAATTAAATTTAAATTTGACATGAAAGATCCTCACTATTGGTTTCAGGCAACGATTTTTAAAATAAATTTTAATACATCATCCATCTTTGTACACTTAATGGGCCTAAGTGGCCTAATGAGTCTAATGGGCCTAATAGGACTAAGTGGCCTAAGTGACCTAATGGGTCGAATAGGCCTAATTGGCCTAGTGGGCCTAATGGGCCTTAGTGGCCTAATGGGCCAAATAGGCCTAAGTTTCCTAATGGGTCTAATGGGCCTAAGTGGCCTAATCGCCCTAATCGACTAAATGCGCCCAATGGGCCTAATTAGCCTAATGAGACTAAGTGACCTAATGTGCATAATGAGACAAATGGTGCTAAGTGGCCTAAGTTTCATAATCGGCCTAATCGACCGAATGTGACTAATGGGCCTAATTTGCCTAAGTGGCCTAATGGGCCTAATGCCGAAGTGGCCTAAGTGTCTGAATGGGCCTAATGGGTCTAATGGTCATAATGAGCATAATGGGCCTTCTTAGTGGCCTAAGTGGTCTAAGCGACCTAATCAGCCGAATGGGCCTAATGAGTCGAAGTGGTATAATGGACATAATGGACCCAAGTGGTCTAATCAGCCTAATCGACCAAATGGGCCTAATGGGAAAAATGGGACTAAGTGGCCTAATAGGCCTAAGTGACCTAATCTGCCCAATCGACCAAATGGTCATAATAGGCCTAATGGGCCTAAGTGTCCTAATGGGCTTAAAGTACCTAATGGGCCTATGTGGCCTAATCGGGCTAATCAACCAAATGGGCCTAAGTGGCCTAGTTGGCCTAATCGATCAAATGTACCTAATGGACCTAAGTGGCCTAATGGGTCTAATGAGCCTAATAGGTCTAAGTGATCTAAGTGGCTTAATCGGCCTAAAAGACCGAAGGGGCCGAATGGGCCTAATTGTCCTAAGTGGCCTCATGGGCCCAATGGGCCTAATGGGCCTAGGTTCCCTAATGGGCCTGATGGGCCTGATGGGCCACATGGACCTAAGTGGCCTAAGTGGCATAATGAGCCCAAGTGGCCTAATGGGCCGAGTGGGCCTAAAGGGCATAATGGGACGGATGGACCTAATTGGCCGGATGGGCCTATTGAGCCTTATGGGCCTAATGGGCCTCATTGGCCTAAGTTTCCTCTGGGGCCCAATGGTCATAATGGGCATAATGGGAATAATGGGCCTAAGTGGCCTAAGTGAGCCTAATGAGCCAAATGGTCTGAATGGGCTGAAGTGTCTTAATGGGCCCAATGGGCCTCACAGTCCCAATGGGCCTAATGGGAAGAATGAGACTAGTGGGTCCAATGGGCCTAATGGGTCTAAGTGGCCTAATTGGTCTAAGTGGACTGAGGGGCTTGGTGGGCCTGACGGAATTAACGGGCCTAATGGGCCCAAGTGGCCTGTTGGGGTGAATGGGCCTCATGGGCCTAAGTGAACTCGTGGGACCAATGAGCCTAATGGGCCTAAGTGTCCTAATGGGCCTAATGGGCCTCATGGGAAGAATGCCCCTCATTGACCAAATAGGCCTGATGGACCTAATGGGCCTCATGGTTCTAAGTGGCCTAATTTTCTGAATGGGCCCACGTGTCCTAATGGGCCTAGTGGGCCTAGTGGGACTAATGGGCCTAATGGGACGAATATGCCTAATGAGCCTAATGGGACTAATGGGCCTAATGGAAATTATTGGCTTAAGTGGCATAAGTGGCCTAATCGGGCTAATCGACCGAATGGGCCTAATGGACCTAAGTGACCTAAGTGGCTTAACGGGCCTAGTGGGACTAATGGGTTTAATGGGCCTAAGTGTCCTAATGAGTCTAATGGTCCTATGTGTCCTAATGGGACTAAGTGGCCTAATCGGGCTAATCGATCGAATGAGCCTAAGTGGACTAATGGGCCTACATGGCCTAATCAGCCCAAGTCACTAAATGGGCTTAATGGGACTAATGTGTTTAATGGACCTAAGTGGCCTAATGGGCCTAATGGGCCGAGGTGGCCTAATGGGCCTAATGGGCTTAATGGGCCTAAGTAGCCTAGTGGGCCTAATGGGCCTAATGGGCCTAATGGGACTGAGTGGCCTAAGTGGCCTAATGGGTCGAATAGGCCTAATTGGCCTAATGGGCCTAATGGCCCTAAGTGGCCTAGTCCCCCTAATCGACTAAATGGGCATAATGGGAATAATTAGCCTAATGGGATTAAGTGGCCTAATGTGCATAATGGGACAAATGAGGCTAAGTGACCTAAGTTTAATAATCAGCCTAAACGGTCGAATGGGACTAATGGGCCTAATTTTCCTAAGTGGCCTAATGGGCCTAATGGGCCTAATGCCTAAGTGGCCTATTGTCCGAATGGGATTAATGGGCCTACTGGTCATAATGAGCATAATGGGCCTAAGTGGCCTAAGTGGCCTAGGTGGTTTAATCGGCCAAATCAGCCAAATGGGCCTAAGTGGCCTAATGGGCCGAAATGGACTAGTGGGTATAATGGACCCCAGTGGACTAATCAGCCTAATCGACCGAATGGGTCTAATGGGCATAATGAGACTAAGTGGCCTAATGGGTCTAAGTGGCCTAATCTGCCTAATCGACCAAATGGGCCTAATGGGCCTAAGTGTCCTAATGGGCCTAAACTGCCTAATGAGCCTAAGTGACATAATCGGGCTAATCAACCAAATGGGCCTAAGTGGCCTAGTCGGCCTAATCGATCAAATTGGCCTAATGTGCCTAATGTGCCTAAGTGGCCTAATGGGCCTAATGGGTCTAAGTGATCTAAGTGGCCTAATCGGCCTAATCGACCCAATGGGCATAAGTGTCCTAATTGGATGAATAGACCTAATCGGCCTAATGGGTCTAAGTGGCCAAAGTGTCTGAATCAGCCTAATCGATCGAATGGGCTTAATGGGCCTTTTGGGCCTAAGTGGCTGATTGAGACTAATGGGTCTAAGTGGCTGAATGGGCCTAATGGGCCAATTTGGCATAATGTGGTTAATGGGCCTAATGGGCCTAAGTGGAAGAATGAGATTAAGTGGGATAATGGGCCTGATTGGCCGAATGAGGGTAAGTGGCCGAATTGGCCTAATGCGCTTAATGAGCCTAATGGGTCCAATGTGCCTAATTGGTCCAATGGGACTAAGTAGCCTAATGGGTCGAATGGGCCAAATGGGCCAGATAGGCCTAATTTGACTAATGGGCATAATGGGCCTAATGGACCTAAGTGGCCAAATTGGCCAATGGGCCTTAGTGACCTAATGAGCCTAAGTGGACTAATGGGCCTAATAGACCTGAGTGGCCTTATGGGCCTAATGGGCCTAATGAGACTAATGATCCTAATTGGCCCAATGGGCCTAAGTGTCCAAATGAGACAATGGGCCTAAGTGGCCCAATGGGCCTAATGGGCATAAGTTGCCTAAGTGGCCTAATCAGCCTAATTGAACGAATGAGCCTAATGGGCTTAAGTGGAATAATGGGCCTAATAGGCCGAAGTGGTCGATTGGGTTTGATGGCCCTGATGGGCCGAAGTGGCCTAACGGGCCTCATGGGCCTCAAGGGCCTCAGGGGCCCAATTGGCCCAAGGGGCCTAAGTGGCCTAATTGCCCTAATGGGCTTAATGGGATTAACGAGCATAGGTACCAAATGGGCCAAATGGGCCTAACTGGCCAATGGGGCCTAATGGGCCAAAGCGGCCTAATGGGCCTAGGTGGCCTAATGGACTTAATGGGCTTAATGGGTCTAGGGGCCAAATGGGCCTAATGGGACTAAGGGGCGAATGGGAATAATTGGCCTAAGTGGCCTAATGGGTCTTGGTGGTCTAATGGGCCAAAGTTGCTTAATCGGCCTAATGAGCTTAATTGACCTAGTGGGCCTAATGAGCCTAAGTGGCCTAACGTGCCCAATGGTCCAAATTGGCCTTAGTGCCCTTGTTGGGCCTAATGGACCAAAGTGGCCTATCAAGCCGAAGTGGCCTAATTGGCCTAATTGGCCTAAGGGGCTTAATGGGCCAAATGGGCCTAAGAGGCCTAAGAGGCATGATGGGCCTGATGGTCCATAGTGGCCTAATCACCATAATGTGCCTAGTCGGCCAAATGTGCCTACGTGGCCCAATGGGCTTAATGAGATTAATGGTTATGTGGGCCAAATGGGCATAATGTGCCAAATGGGCCAAATGGGCCTAATGGGCCTAATTAGTCTTAGTGGCCTAGTGGGTCGAATGGGCCTAAGTGGCCTAATTGGCCTAAGTTTCCTAATCGGCCAAATGGGATTAATGGGCCTATGGGGGCTAATGGGCCTAATGGGTCTAATGTGCCTAAGTGGCCTAATCGGCCTAATGGGATAATGGGCTCAGTGGGCTAATGGGCCTAATGTGCCTTGTGGGCCTAATGAGCCTAAGTGGCCTAATGGGCATAATGGACCTAAGTGGCTTAAGTGGCCTAATTGGCCAAATGGGCCTAAGTCACCTAATAGGCCTAATGGTCCTAATGGGCCTAAGTGTTCTAATGGGCCTAATGGGACCAAGTGGCCTAATGGGTCTAATGAGTCTAATGAGCCTAATTGGCCTAATTGGCCTAATTAGCCTAATGAGCCTAATGTGCCGAATAGGATAAATGGGCCTAATGGTTCTAATGGGGCGAAGTGGCTTAATGGGCCTATTGGGTCGAAGTGGCCTAATGTGTTGAAGGGACCTAATGGGCCTTACGGGCCACACGGGCCTCATGGGCCTAAGTGGACTCATTGGACTAAGTGGCCTAATGGGTTTAATGGACCCATGGGGTCTGATGGGTTTAAGGGGCCTAATGGGATGAATGGGATTAACGGGCTTGGGTGCCAAATGGGCCTAATGGGCCGAATGGGCCAAATGGGCCTAAGTGACCCAATGGGCCTAATCGGCCTAATTGGCCTAATGGGCCTAAGTTTCTTAATCAACCTATTGGGCTTAATGGGCCGAATGGGCCTAATGCGCCTTAGTGACTCAATAGGCTTAATCGGCCTAAGTGGCCTAATGGGCCTAAGTGTCTTAATCAACCTAATGGGATTAATGGGCCCAATGGGTCTAAGGGGTGTAATGGGCCTAAGTGGACTAATGGGACTAAGGGGCCAAAGTGACCTAATGGGCCTAGGTTTTTTAATGAGCTTAATGGACTTAACGGACCTAGGGGGCGAATGAGCATTATGGGTCTAATGGGCCTAAGTGGCCTAATAGGTCCAATGTGCCTAAGTGGCCTAATGGGCCTATGTGGCCTAATCGGCCTAACGGGACTAAGTGGTCTAATGGGCCAAATGGGCCTTAGTTGCCTAATGGGCCTAGGTGGCCTAATAGGCATAATGGGTCTAGGTGGCCTAATAGGCATAATGGGCCTAATGGGCCTGAGTTGCAGAATGGGTCGAATGGGCCTAATGGGCCTAATGAGCCTAATGGGCCTAATCAACCTAATAAACCTAAGTGGTCTAATGGGCCAAAGTTTCCTAATCGACATAATGGGTTTAATTGGCCTAATGGGCATAATGGGCTGAATGGGCCAAAGTGGCTGAATGGGGCCAATTGGCCTAATGGGCCTAATCGACCAAATGAACCTAAGTGGTCTAATAGGCCAAAGTTGCCTAATTGGCCTAATGGGTTTAATTGGCCGAATGGGCCTAATGGGTCGAATGGGCCTAAGTGGCCTAATGGGACTAAGTGGCCTAATCATCATAATGGGCTTAATGGGCCTAGCGGACCT
The DNA here is from genome assembly GCA_963277665.1 of Viscum album. Lineage (NCBI taxonomy): Eukaryota > Viridiplantae > Streptophyta > Magnoliopsida > Santalales > Viscaceae > Viscum > Viscum album. The sequence continues at coordinate 1,052,713,570 of OY728121.1, read as the reverse complement.
AAGTGGCCTAATGGGCCTAATGAGACTTAGTGTCCTAATCAGCCTAATGTGTCTAAGTGGCCTAATGGGATTAATGGGAATAAGAGGTTTAGGGGCCTAATGGGCCTAATGGGTTGAATATGCCTAATTAACATAAGTGTCCCAATGGGCCTAAGTGGACTAATGGGCCTAAGTTGCCTACTCGACCTAATGGGCTTAATGTGCCTAAGGGGCCTAATGGACCTAAGTGGTCAAATGGGACTAAATGGCCTCATTGGTCTAATGGGATTAATGGGTCAAGGGGGCTTAAGTGGCTGAATGGGCCTCAATGGCCGAAGTGGTATAATGGGACTAAGTGTCCTAATGGGACTAATGGGCCTAAGTTGCCTAATGGGCCTAAGTGGATTAATTGTCTGATTGGGCCTAAGTGGACTAATGGGTCTAATGGGCCTACGTGGCCTAATGGGCCAAATGGGCCTAAGTGGCCTAATGGAATGAGGTGTCTGAATGGGCCTATTGGACATAATGGGTGTTAGTTGTGTAAGTGGATTAATGGGCCTAATGGGATTAAGTGGCCTAATGGGCCTAATTTTTCTAAGTGGCCAAATGGGCCTAAGTGGCCTAATGGGCCTCAGTGGCCTAATGCTCCTAAGTGGCCTAATGGTCCCAAGTGGTCTAATGGGCCTAAGTGGCTTAATGGACCTAATTAGACTCAGTGGACTAATGGGCCTAATGGGCCTAAGTTGCCTAAATGGCCTGATGGGCCTTAGTGGCCTAATGTCCCAAATCGTCCTAAGTGGCCTAAGTGGCCTAATGGATCAAAATGGCCTAAGTGGCCTAAGTGGCCTAATGGGCCTAATGTGCCAAAGCGGCCTAAGGAGATGAATGAGCCTAAGTGGGCTAATGGGCCTCAGTGGCCTAATGAGCCGAATAGGACTCAGTGGCCTAATGGGCCTAATGGCCGTGATGTGCCTAAGTGGCATAATTAACTAAATGGGCTAAAGTGGCCAAATGGGCCTAATGAGCCTAATGGGCCTGATGGGCATGATGGGCCTAATGGGTCCACGTGGCCTAATGGACCGAATGGACATGAGTGGCCTAATGGGTCTGATGGGCTTGATGGGCCGAATGGTCTGAATGGGCCTAAGTGGCTGAATGTGACAGATGGGCGGAATAGGCCTAAGTGGCCTAATGAGCCAAATTGGCCTAAGTGGGCTAATGTTCCTAATGGGCCTAAGTAACCTGATGGGCCAGATGAGCGTAATGGGACTAATGGGATTCGGTGGCCTCATGGTTGTGATGGCCTAATGGGTATCATGGGCGTAAGTGACCTAATGGTCCTAATGGGCCTTAGTGGACTAATGGGCCTAAGTAACCTAATGGGCCTAATGGCCCTTAGTGGATTAATGGGCCTAAGTGTCCTAATGGGCCTAGTGGTCTCGAGTGATCTAATTAGATAATTGAGCCTAATAGGCCTAATGGGCCTAAGTTACCTAATGGGCGTGATGGGCCTTAGTGGCCTCATGAGCCTAATGGGACTAATGGGCTTTAGTGGCCAGAGTAGTCTAATGGGCGTAATGGGACTAAGTGGTCGAATGGGCATGATGGGTCTAATGGGCCTTAGTGTCCCAGTTGGGTTCATGGGCCTAATTGGCCTGATATGCCAAATGGGACTAATGGGTCTCAGTGGCCTAATGGGCCTTATGGGCCTATGTGACCTAATGGGCCTAATGGGCATTAGTGGCCTAGTGGGTCTGATTTGCTTGATGGGCCTAATGGGCCTCACAGGTCTAAGTGGTTCAGTGGGCCCTATGGACCTTAGTGTTCTAATGGGCCGAGTGAGACTAATGGAACTAAGGGGCCTAATGGGCCTGATTTTCCAAATGGGCCTCAGTGGCCTAATGTGACTAATGGGCCTGCTTGGTCCAATGGGCATAATGGGCTCACGTGGACCAATGGGCCTAATGGGCCTAAGTGGCCAATGGGCCTAATGGCCTTATTTGGCCTAATGGGCCTAAGTGGCCAAATGTGTCTGATGGGCCTAATGGTCCTAATGATCCTAAGTGACCAAATGGGCCTGATGGGCTTAATGTGTCGAATGAGCCCAAATGGACGAATGGGCCTGATGGGCCTGATAGGAGCAATTGGAATAATGGGCCTAATGGGAAGAATGAGCCTAGGTGGCTTAATGGGCCCAATAGGCCTAAGTGGCTGAATGGGCCTAATGGGACTAATGGGCCTAAGCGGCCGAATGGGCCTAATGGACCTAAGTGGAAGAATGAGCCTAATGGGCCTAAGTGGCCTAGGATGGGCCTAATGGGCCTCATGGGACTAGTGGGCCTCAGGGGCCTAAGTGGGTGAACGAGCCTAGTGGTCCTAATGAGCCTAAGTCACCTAACGGGCCTAATGGGTTTAAGTGGCCAAATGGGCCGAATGGGCTTAATGTGACTAGTGGGCCTAAGTGGTCAAAGGGCCTAATGGGCTTAATGGGCCTAATAGGCCTAAGTGACCAATGGGCCTAATGGGCCTAAGTGGCCAAATCAGTCTAATCGAACAATTGGGCCTAATGGGCCTAGGTGTCCTAATCGGCCAAATCGGCCTAGGCATCAGAATGGGCCTAAGTGGCCCATTGGGCCTAGTTTTCTTGGGTGGTATAATGGGCTCGATAGGCCTAAGTGCCTGGTCTAATGTGCCTAATAGGCCTAAGTGGCCTAATGGGATGAATGGGTATCATGGACCTAAGTGGGCCTCTTGGGCCTCATGGTCCTAAGTGGACTAATGAGCCCAAGTGGTCTAATGGACCTAATGGGATTAATGGGATTAACAGGCCTAGGTGCTAAATGGGCCTAAGTGGACTAATGGGCCTAAATGGCCTAAGTGGCCTAATCCACAAATGGGATTAATGGTCCTAATGGTCCTAATGGGCTTAATAGGCATAAGTGTCCTAATGGACATAATGGGCCGAATTGGCCTAAGTGGCTCAATAGTCCCGAGTGGCCTAATGGGATTAATGGGCCTCGCAGATAATGGTCATAATGTGCAGAATGGGCCTCAACGACCTAATGGACCTAATGAGCCTAATGGGCCTAAGTGGCTAACCGACGTTATGTTCATAGTCGGTCGAAAGTGCCTAATGGGCCTGAGGGGACTAATGGGCATAAGTTGTCTAATGGTCCTAGGTGGCCTATGGGGCTTAAGGGGATTAACGAGCCCAGGTTCCAAATGGTCCAGATGGGCCTAATTGGCCTCAGTGGCCTAATGGGCCTAATGGGTCTAATGGGATTAATGGGTCGAAGTCGCCTGCTGGGAAAATTGCCGAATCGGCCGATTAGGCATAATGTGCCCAATGGGCCGAATGGGCCAAATAGGCCTAAGTGGCCTAATGGGCCTAATTGGCCGAAGTGGGAAAATGGGCCAAAATGGCGTAATGGGCCAAAGTTTCCTAGTCGGCCTAATGGGCTTAAGGGGCCTAATGGGACTAATTGGCCTAAGTGGCCAAATCGGCCTAATGGGCTTAATGGGCCGAGTGCGTCTAAGTGGGCTAATGGGCCTTAGTTGCCTTATTGGAATAATGGGGCTAGGTGGCATAATGGGCCTAAGTGTCCTAATGAGCTTATTGGGCTTAACGGTCCTAGGGGCCTAACGGGCCTGATGTGATGAATGAACCTAATTAGCCTAAGTGGCCTAATGCGCCTACTGGGTCTAAGTTGCCTAATCGGTCTAATGTGATTAATGGTTCTAAGGTGCCTAATGGTCCTAATGGGCCAAATGTGCTTAATGGTTATAATGGACCTAAGTGGACTAATGAGCCTACGTTGCCTAATCGGCATAATGGGCATAATGGGCCTAATGGGCCTAAGTGGCTTCATCGGCCTAATGAGACTAAGTGGCCTAATAGGCCTAAGTGGACCAATGGGAAAAATGGGCCTAAGTGGCCTAATTTGTCTAATTGGTCGAAGTGGCCGAATGGCCCGAATGACCATAATTTTCCCAATGGGCCTATTGGGTGTATGTGGCCTAATTGGCCTAAGTGGTGTGATGGGACTAATGGGGCTAAGTGGTCTCATGGTCCGTAGGGACCTTAGTGGCCTAATGGGCCTCAATGACCTCATGGACCATATAGGCTTAATCGTCCTAATGGGCCTAATGGGCTTAAGTGGATTGTGTTTTCCAATGGGCCTAATGGGCCTAAGTGGCCTATATGGTCTAATGGGCCTAATGGTCCAAAGTGGCCTATGTGGTCCAATGGGACTAATGGGCCTAAGTGGCTTATGTGGTCCAATGGGCCTAATGGGCCTAATGGGCTATATGGTCCTAATTTTCCTAATGGGACTAATGAGACTAAGTGGTCGAATGAGCCTAATAGCCTAACGGGCCTAACGGGTTTGATGGGCCTAAATGGCATAATGGGCCTAATGGGCGTAATGGTACGAAGTGGCCAAATGGGCGTAATGAGCCTAGGTGGCCCAATGGGCCCAATGGGCCTGAGTGGCTTAATGGGTCGAATGGGCCGAATGGGCCTAAGTGGCCCAATCGGTTTAAAGGGACTAATGAGCCAAAGTGGCCTAATGGACCTAAGCGGCCAAATGGGCCTAAGTGGCCTAATGGTGCTAATGGGCCTAAGTTTCCGAATGGGGCTAACGGGTCTAAGTAGAAAAATGGGCTTAAGTGGTCCAATGGGTCTAATGAGCCTAATGGGTGTAAGTGGCCTAATCGGCATAATTGTCCAAAAGGGTTGAAGTGGCCTAACATGCTTAATGGGACCAAGTGGTCGAATGATCCAAATGGTACTAAGTGGCCCAACTAGCCCAATGGGCTTAATGGGCTGAATGGGAAGAATGGGCCTAAGTGGCCTAATGAGCCTAATGGGCCTAAGTGGACTAATGAGCCTAATGGACCTAACTGGCCTTGTGGGCCTAATGGGCATAAGTGGCATAAGTGGTCTAATCGACCTAATTGATAGAATGGGCCAAAGTGGCCTAATGGGCCCAAGTTCCCAAATGGGCCTATTGGGCCTTAATGGCCCAATGGGCTTAATTTGCCTAATGGGCCTAATGGGCCTAATGGTATGAGTGGGATGAATGGGCCTAATGGGACTAAGTCGCCTAATGGGCCAAATTGGTCTAATGGGCCTAAATGGCATAATGGGCCTAAGTGGCTGAATGAGCCTAAGTGGCCCAAATGGGCCTAATGGCCTGAATGGGGCTAAGGGATCGAATGGGCCTAACGTGCTGAATGGGCATAACGTGTTGAATGGGACAAATGTGCCGAATGGGCCGAAGTAGCGTAGTGGGCCTAATTTGGCCGAGTGGCATAATGGGACAAATGGGATGAATTAGCGTAATAGGACTAAGTTGCCTAATGTGCCTAATTGGTCTAATGGGACTAAGTGGCATAATGGGACTAAGTGGATGAATGAGCCTAAGTGGCCCAAATGGGCCTAATGGTCCGAATGGGGCTAAGGGTCTGAATGGGTCTAACGTGCTGAATGGGCCTAACGTGTCGAATGGGCCGAAGTGGCCAAATGGGGCTAAGTGGCATAATGGTCCTAATGGCCCGAATGGGCCTAAGGGTCCCAATGGGATGAATGGACCTAATGGGACAAAGTGAAAAAATGCTCCTAATGGGCCTAATGGGTCTAAGGGGTCTAATGGGACTAATGGTCCAAATGGACCTAATGGGCCAAATGGGCCAAATTGGCCAGTGGCCTAATGGGCCTAAGTGTCCTAATGAGCCTAAGCCGCTTAATGGGAAAAAGTTGCCTAATGGAACTAATGGGCCTAAGTGGCATAATGGGTCTTAGTGGTCTAATGGGCCTAATGGGCGTAAGTGTCTTAAGTGGCCTAGTGGGCCGAAGTGGCCTAATGGGCCTAAGTGGCCTCATGGGCATAATGGGTATAAGTGGCCTAATGGGCCTAATGGTCCTGATGGGCCGAATGGGCCTAATGGGATGAAGTAGCCTAATGGGCCTAATAGGCCCAAGTGGCATAATAGACCTAAGTTGTCTAATGAGCCTAAGTGGCCTCATGGGCGTAATGGGACTAAGTGAGCTAATGCGTCGAATGGGGCTAATTGGCCAAATGGGCCTAATGGGTCTCTAAGTGGCCTAAGAGGCTTAATGGGCCTAATGGCCCTAAGTGGCCTAATCAACATAATGGGCTTAGTGGGTCAAAGTGGCCGAATGGACCTCATGGACCAAAGTGGCCTAATGGGCCTAATGAGCCAAAGTGGCCTAATGGGCCTAAACGACCTATTGGGCCTAATGGGCCTAAGTAGACTAATCGGCCTAATGGGATTAATGGGCCTAAATGGACTAATGGGCATAATGGGCTGAAGTGGCCTAAGTTGCCTAATGGATATAATGGGCCAAAGTGGCCAAATCAGCCTAATGGGCCTGGGCCTAAGGGGCCTCATTGGCATAATGGGCCTGATCGGCCTAATTTCCATAATGGGCCTCAGTGGCCTAATGGGCCTAAGTGGCCTGATGAGCCTCTGTGGTCGAATGGGCCCGATGGGGTGATGTGGCCCAATGGGCCTAAGTAGCCCAATGGGCCTAATGAGCATAAGTAGATGAATGAGCTCAATGGGCCTAATGGGCCTAAGTGGCCTAATTGGCCTGATGGACCTAATTTATATCATGGGCCCAATGGGCCTTAGTGACCTAAGTATCCTAATGGGCGTCATGGGACGAAGTGGCGTAATGAGCCTACTAGGCCTAATAGGCCTAAGTGGCTAAATGGGCTTTATGGGCATAATGGGGCTAATGGGCCTCATGGGCCTGATAAGACCAATGGGAATAATGGGCCTCATTGGCCCAATTGAACAAATGGGCCTAATGGGCCTCATTGTCCCAATTGGCCTAATGGTCCTAATGGGCTTAATGGACCTAATTGGTCTCATGGTCCTAATGGGCCTAAGTGGCCTAAGTGGCCTAATGGGAATAAGGGGGCTAAGTGTCCTAATGGGCCTAATTGGGATAATGGGCCTTAGTGGCTGAATGGGCCTGATAGGCCTGATTGGCATATTTGGCCTAATGGGCCTAAGTGGTCAAAGTGGCATAATGGTCCTAATGGGAATAATGGGCCTAATGGTCTTGATGAGCCTAAGTGGATTAATTGACCCAATGGGCCTAAGTGGCCGAATGGGCCGAATGTTTCAAATGGGTCTAAGTGGTGGAATGGGCCTAATGGGTCTAAGTGGCGGAATGGTCCTAATATGTCTAAGTTGCCTAATGGGATTAATGGGCCTAATGGGTCTAAGTGTCTGAATCGTCTTGATGGGACTAATGGGACTAATGGGCCTAATGGGTCTCATGGGACTAAGTGACCTCATGGTCCTGATGGGCCTAATGGGCCTCATGGGCCTAATGGGCCGAATGGGCCTCCTAGGACTAAGTGGTTGAATGAACCTAGTGGGCCTAATTGGCCTAAGTGGGATAAGTGGCCTAATGCACCGAATGAGCCTAGTGGGCCTAAAGGGCCAAATGGGACTAAGTGGCCCGATGGACTTAATGGACCTCATGGTCCTAATGGGATGAATGGGTCTAATTGGCCTAAGTGGCCACATGGGGGGCAATGAGTCTAATGGGCCTAGGTGGCCTAATGGGCCTAAGTGGGCTAATGGGCCTCATGGGCGTCATGGGCCTCATGGACCTAAGTGGCCTAAGTGGTATAATGATCCCAGTGGCCTAATGGGTCGAGTGTGCCTAAGTGGACTAATTGGATGAATGTGCCAAATCGTCCTAATTAGTCTAAAAGACCTAAGTGGCTGAATTTTCCTAATCGACTGAATGAGACTAATCGGCCTTATCGGCCAAAGTGGACGATTGAGACTAATGGGTCTAAGTGGCTGAATGTGCCAATTTGGCATAATGTGGTTAATCGGCCTAATGGGTCTAAGTGGAAGAATGGGCTTAAGTGGCATAATGGGCCTCATTGGCCGAATGAGCGTAAGTGGCTGAATGGGCCGAATTGGCCTAATGCGCTCAATGGGCATAATGGCTCCAATGGGCCTAATGGTTCCAATGGGCCTAAGTGGACTTATGGGCATAATTCGACTAATGGGCCTAATGAGACTAATGGGCCTTAGTGGCCAAATTGGCCAATGAACCTTAGTGACCTAATGAGCTTAAGTGGACTAATGGGCCAAATGGGATGAATATAATGGACCTAAGTGGCCTTATGGGCCTAGTGGGCCTAATGGGACGAATGAGCCGAATGAGACTAATTGGTCGAATGGGCCTAAGTGGACCAATGGGACAATGGGGTTAAGTGGCCCAATTGGCCTAATAGGCCTAAGTGGTCGAATGGGCCAGATGCCCCTGATGGGCCGAAGTGGCCTAACGGGCCTCTTGGGCCTCATGGGCCCAATGGGCCCAAGTGGCATAAGTGGCCTAATTTCCCTAATGGACTTAATGGGATTAACGGGCATAGGTACCAAATGGGCCAAATGGGCCTAACTGGTTTATGGGGCCCAATGGGCCTAAGCGGCCTAATCGGCTTAGGTGTCCTAATGGACTTAATGGGTTTAACGGGTCTACGGGACAAATGGGGCTAATGGGCCTAAGGGGCCGAATGAGACTAATTGTCCTAAGTGGACGAATGGGTCTTGGTGGCCTATTGGGCCAAAGTTTCTTAATCGGCCTAATGGGCTTAATGGGCCTAGTGGGCCTAATGGGCCTAAGTGGCCTAATGTACCTACTAGGCCAAATTGGCTTAAGTGACCTAATGGGTCCAATGATCCTAAGTGGCCTATCGAGTCGAAGTGGCCTAATTGGCCTAATTGGCCTAATGGGCTTAATGGGACAAGTGAGCCTAAGAGGCCTAAGAGGCATGATAGGCCTGATGAGCCTTAGTGGCCTAATCACCCTAATGTGCCTAGTCGGCTTAATGAGCCTAAGTGGCCCAATAGGCTTAATGGGATTTATGGGCCTATGGGCCTAAAGGGCCAAATGGGTCTAATGAGCCAAATGCGCCTAATTAGACTACGTGGCATAGTGGGTCGAATGGGCCTAAGTGGCCTAATTGGGCTAAGTTGCCTAATCGGCCAAATGGGATTAATGGGCTTAATGGGCCTAATGGGTATAATGTGCCAAAGTGGCCTAATCAGCCTAATGGGATAATGGGCTCAGTGGGATAATGGGTATAATGTGCCTTGTGGGCCTAATGGGACTAAGTGGCCTAATGGGTATAATGGGCCTAAGTGGCTTAAGTGGCCTAATGGGCCAAATGGGCCTAAGTCGCCAAATTTGCCTAATGGTCCTAATGGGCCTAAGTGTTCTAATGGGCCTAATGGGCCCAAGTGGCCTAATGGGCCTAATGGGCCAAATTGGCCAAATTGGCCTAATGTGCCTAATTGGATAAATGAGACTAATGTTTATAATGGGCTTCAGTGGTCTAATGGGCCTATTGGGACTAAGTGGCCTAATGGGTCGAAGGGGCCTAATGAGCCGAACGGGCCACACGGGCCTCATGGGCCTAAGTGGCCTCATTGGCCTAAGTGGCCTAATGGGTTGAATGGGGCCAAGGGGTCTAATGGGTTTAAGGGGCCTAATGGGATAAATGGGATTAACGGGCTTGGGTGCCAAATGGGCCGAATGGGCCTAATAGGCCGAATGGGCCTACGGGGCCTCAGTGACCCAATGGGTCGAATCGGTCTAAGTGGCCTAATGGGCCTTAGCTTCTTAATCAACCTAATGGGCTTAATGGGCCGAATGGACCTAAGGGGCTTGAGTGACTCAATGGGCCTAATCGGTCTAAGTGGCCTAATGGGCCTAAGTGTCTTCATCAACCTAATGGGATTAATGAGCCTAATGGGCCTAAGGGGTGTGATTGGCCTAAGTGGACTAATGGGCCTAAGGGGCCTAAGTAAACTAATGGGCCTAGGTGGCCTAATGAGCTTAATGGACTTAACGGGTCTAGGGGCCAAATGGACATCATGGGACTAATGGGACGAATGGGCCTAAGTGGCCTAATGAGTCTAATGGGTCTAAGTGGCTTAATGTGCCTAAGTGGCTTAATCGGCCTAATCAGCATAAGTGGACCAATGGTCCGAATAGGCCTTAGTGTCCTAATGGGCCTAAGTGGCATAATGGTCATAATGGGAATAACGGGCCTAGGGGCCAAGTGGTTTAATGGGACAAATGGGCCGAATTGGCCTAAGTGGCCAAATGGGCCTAAGTGGCCTGATAGGCCAAAGTTGCCTAATTTGCCTAATGGGATTAATAGGCCTAATGAGCGTAATGGGCCTAAGTGGCCGAATGGGCCTAATTTTCCTAATGGGCCTAATGGGCCTAATCGACCTAATGGACTTAAGTGGTCTAATGGAAAAAAGTTTCCTAATCGACCTAATGGGATTAATTGGCCTAATGGGCCGAATGGGCCTAAGTGGCATAAGGAGACTAAGTGGCCTAATCGTCCCTAATGGGCTTAATGGACCTAGTGAACCTAAGTGGCCTAATGGGACTAATGGGACTTAGTGTCCTAATGAGCCTAATTTGACTAAGTGGCCTAGTTGGCGTAAGTGGCCTAATGGGCTAAATGGGAATAAGAGGGCTAGGGGAAAAATGGGCAAAATGGGTCGAATGGGCCTAATGGGTTGAATGGGTGATGTGGCACCCACTGGGACCCGCTGGGACACCTGGCTTAGGAACCCCAGCGATACGGCCCCACAACCCCGCTGCAGCGGCAATCCCCCATCCCATTGCCACAACTGGGACCCACTGGGACACCTGGCCCAGGAACCCCACATATACGGCAGGTTGTTGCGAACAGCCGGTTTCGAACCCCACAAGCATAATAATGCTAGAAACTCTCAAATTCGAAATTAACCTTCAAGGGGTACAAGAGGTGGCTATTTATAGCCAAATGAGAGGAATACATGTCAAACTACCTATCCTACAAAAGTCTAAATCCTATCCCACGAATTTGACTTTGCTTACACATGTCCATGGCTTTATGGGACAAGATATCTCTAAAGAAGACTTTTAGGAACCACCCCTAAGACTTTGAAGATTCCCACCATGGATTTGGAGACAAGGGGCCCACCACTTTTGACATTGGATATTTCCTTCATCCAAGTGGATTAGATTTCGTGGAAGCATATGGGTGGGCCTTTTAGGATCACTTTTGGGCTTTAATAAGTGTGATTAAAGGCCCATTTTCTCCTCCCATGCATGCATGTTGGGCCTCCTCTTGTAATTTCAAAATGAGGCCATGTAAAGCCTCTTTCATCCTCCTCATTCTTCCTCTTGTCATTGGGCCACCAATCACATGCAATGGGTCTTGTCCATTAATTCTCCTTCCACCATCAATGCCATGAGCACCCTCAACTCCTTGCTGCATGTGTACACCATGATCCGCATCATCCCCTCCCTCTTCAAAAGGATTCGTCCTCGAATCTGCGTATTCAAAAGGAGAGAGATCATAAATATTAAAGGTAGCACTCACGCTTCCATACCTCCTGGGCAAGTCAATCTTGTAGGCATTATCATTGATTCTTTCTAAAACTTGAAATGGACCATCTCCTCGTGATTGAAGTTTTCATTTTCTTTGCTCCGGGAACCTTTCCTTCCTCAAATGCACCCACACCCAATCTCCAGGTTCTAGTACAACCTTATGCCTACCCTTGTTTGCTTGCTTCGCATATTTTTCATTTCTTCTTTCAATGTTGGATTTCACCTTGGCATGTAAATCCTGAATAAATTTGGCCTTCTCATCACCTGCGAGATCAACAACCTCATTAGTAGGCAATGAAAGAATATCTAATGGAGTCATTGGATTAAATCCATATACAATCTCAAAAGGTGAGAAGTTAGTAGTGGAATGAACTACTCGGTTATATGCAAACTCTAAGTGTGACAAACATTTTTCCCAATTCTTTAGGTTTTTTTGAATTATTGCACGCAAGAGGGTAGAAAGAGTCCTATTCACCACTTCAGTTTGCCCATCAGTTTGGGGATGTGCAACAGCTGAGAACAATAATTTAGTTCCCAATTTATTCCACAATGTCCTCCAAAAGTGGCTAAGGAATTTCACATCCCTATCACTTACAATGGTTTTGGGCAGTCCATGTAACTCACAATTTCTTTGAAAAACAAATCTGCTATATGTATAGCATCATTAGTTTTTGAGCATGCAATGAAATGGGCCATTTTGCTAAATCGATCCACAACAACAAAAATGCTATCTCTTCCCAATTGGGTTCGAGGCAATCCCAACACAAAATCCATAGAGATGTCGGTCCAAGGATGGGATGGAACGGGCAAGGGGGAATACAATCCATTTGGTTGAACCTTGGACTTTGCATGCTTACAAGTGACACACCTAGCACAAATTGCAATAACATCTTTTCTCATGCTTGGCCGATAAAAATGTTCATGCAAAGTAGCTAGTGTTTTATCAACCCCAAAATGCCCCATCAAACAACCCCCATGAGTTTCTATTACAAGCAATTCTCGAGTTGAACAATTTGGAATGCACAATTTATCCCTTTTGAAAAGAAACCCATCATTTTTGTAATAGTCTTTAAAACCATGTTTTTCACAAGGTGTCCAAATTTTAGAAAAATCTCCATCATTTTCATACATTCCCTTTAGTAACTCAAGTCCAAGTAATCTAGAATGAAGAGAAGTAAGAAGTGAATACCTTTGTGAAAGAGCATCAGCAACCACATTTTCCTTACCTTTTTTGTGCTTGATCACGTAGGGGAAAGTCTCAATGAATTCCAGCCAAGATGCATGTCGCCGATTCAACTTACCTTGGGACTTCAAATACTTAAGGCTTTCATGGTCAGAATGAATAATGAACTCTTTAGGCCATAAGTAATGTTGCCATGTTTCCAGGGTTCGTTTCAAAGCATAAAGTTCTTTATCGTAAGTTGAATAATTTAATGCTGCCCCATTCAATTTCTCACTAAAGTAAGCAATTGGACGCGACTCTTGAGTCAAAACAGCACCAATTCCAACTCCCGATGCATCACACTCAATTTCAAAGACTTTGGTGAAATCGGGTAGCCTTAAAAGGGGAGCATTGACCAATTTTTCTTTGAGTGTGTTAAAAGCTTTTTCTTGTTTTTCACCCCATTTAAAGACCACATGTTTCTTTACAAGTTCATTAAGAGGTGCAGCGATTGATGAAAAATCCTTTACAAACCTCCTATAGAAGCTTGCCAATCCATTAAAACTTCTAACGTCGGTTGCACTCTTCGGTGTGGGCCACTCCTGAATTGCTTTGATCTTTTCATCATCCTCACGAATCCCTTCCGCCCCTACAACAAAGCCAAGAAACACAACAGAATCCATGCAAAAGGAACATTTTTGAAGATTGGCATAAAGTTGGTTTTGTTTAAGGGTCTCACACACCAAACGCAAGTGTACAGCATGGTTGTCTAGATATTTTCTATACACCAAGATATCATCAAAATAGACAACCACGAATTTTCCAATGAATGAACGAAGGACATGGTTCATTAAGCTCATGAATGTACTTGGTGCATTAGTTAAACCAAATGGCATAACTAACCACTCATACAAACCAAACTTAGTTTTAAAAGCAGTTTTCCACTCATCTCCTTCATTCATTCGAATTTGGTGGTATCCACTTTTAAGATCAATTTTTGAAAACAAAGAGGCCCCATGTAATTCATCAAGCATTTCATCAACTCATCACTCTTGTTTTCATCTCTTTGATTTCCCTCATTTCTTTTTATGTCACTCGACTCTCCTTTTTCACTCTTAATTTTTCCACTCTTTTCATTTTTTTCTCTCATTTCCTTTTTCATCAACTCATCACTCTCTTTTTTATCACTCAAAATTTTATTTTTCCCACATTCTTTTTCACTCATTTCTTTTTTCATTTTTGTATTCTTTCTTTATCCTCACTTGATCTTCATATGCTTGTATGGGACTTAGAGGAGCCAAAAAAATCTTTCGACCGCTAAAATGAAAAGAGAAGCGGTTAGCATAGCCATCATACATCACCCTCCTATCAAATTGCCATGGTCTCCCTAGTAGCAAATGTCCAGCTTGCATCGGAGCAACATCACACAACACCTCATCATGATATTTTCCAATGGAAAAAGAAACTATGGCTCGTTTTGTGACCCTCAATTCCCCACTATCATTCAACCATTGCAATCTATAGGGTATAGTATGCCTTAGAGTAGGCAAACTCAACTTTTCCACCAACAAGGTACTCGCCACATTAGTACAACTTCCACTATCAATGATCATACTACATACCTTCTCCTTGATGTGGGATCTCGTATGAAAAATATGTTCTCGTTGCTCCTCATCATGATCATCTTTGGGTTGAATGTTTAAAGCTCTTCTTGCCACCAATGCATCTCCATGTACGGGTTCTTCAACTTCTACATCTGAACCCTCCTCCAAAGATGGAATCTCATCATCGCTAGAGTGCTCACTAAGGATGTCTCCATTATCCAAAATAATCATGGCCCTTTTGTTTGGGCATTCAGATGCAATATGACCATGTCCTTGACACTTAAAACACTTTATATCACGAGATTTAGAAGGGAAATTTGTGTCCATTTTTCCTTTTGAATCAGTGGGAATGAACTTATTTTTGGCCTCTTGTCTTTGTTTTGGAACAAATTTAGAATCCCTTAGCTTCGTTTCATTCCACTTAGAAGTTGGTTTTGGATCTTTCTGGTTATCCTTCCAAAAATTATGGGAACTTACTTGAATCCTCCGAGAATGTAGTTGCTTTTCGACCTTCACTGCCTTATGTAGCAACTCCTCCATGTCAATGTAGGTTTGTAGTTCCACCACATCTCTAATTGCAAGATTCAAGCCATTGATGAACCTTTTCATGGTACCTTCGCGATCCTCCTCCAAATTGGCTCGAATCATTGATATCTCCATTTCCTTGTAGTATTCCTCCACACACATGGAACCTTGCACAAGTTTTTGTAACTTCAAATGCAAGTCTCGATAGTAATAACTAGAAATGTACTTTTTGCGCATTACTATCTTCATTTCTTCCCAATTTCGAATTGTCCTTTCTCCATTTTGTCGTCGACTTACTTGTAATTGGTCCCACCAAATACTTGCATAGTCATTGAACTCAAGTGCTTCCAATTTTACCTTCTTCTCCTCCGAGTAGTTGTGAAGTCCAAACACATGGTCAACCTTCCGCTCCCACTCCAAATAAAGTTCTGGGTCACTCTTCCCTTGAAAGGGTGGAAGTGTCACTTTGATGCTTCCCAAGTCATTGTCTCTCCAAGCAGCACGTTACCCTCGCCTAGGAATTGATTCTTCGAAATCGGAGTACTCATCATCACCTTCATGAATTTCTTGCCTTCTTGGAGCCTTTGAAGATGAGGAACTTTGTATATCATCCAACCTAGCAATCAATCTTGTAAACTGGTCAGCGACTGCTTTCATGAATAATTTAATGTCGATCTCACTTCTTTCTCCCTCACTTGCCATTTTTTTAATTCCTCACACACTCTTTCTCTTTTTTTTATCTCTCAAAAGGTTCCTCACACTTTCTAGCACAACAACTTGGTTCCTACAAGTGTTCTTAAATAGAATCAAGAAGACAACTAGTAGAAGCAATCAATTCATGGCAATCTTTAAAAATCAGAAATTTTAAAAGGATTTGAATCAATGAGGTCCAAGAAACGTGGGGGGTAAATGGGAGAAAAGGTTATAGAAGAAAGTTGGTATGGATGAAGGAAAGAAGATGTTGGATAACAAAATTGCAATCAAATTTATGACATATGAGCAAACGCAATGTTTTAAATGAGCAGCTTCCTTTTTTTTTGTATTTTTTTTGATTGATTTTTTTTTTATTTTTATTTTTTTGATTTTTTTTGCTACTCAACAAACAAGAATTGCAAAGAGTGCGCTTTTCATGCTCAAAGTACAACAAATTAAAAATGTACTAATCTGATTGCAATGATGTAAATGGTTGTGATAACTTGAACTTCAAACTCAAATGGAAATCCGCCTTGGAGATTGTTAGATTTCACAAAGGTGAAACTGTAGCACGAATTGATTCGGCTATATCTCTAAATATATGTGTCTGATTTTTGTGTTTCCAAATCGAGAAGAAAGATGAGATTTTGAACTACTAAAATGACATATTATACGCCCAGAAACTCAAAGAAAAAGCAGACGAAAATATGGAAGAAAGTTCCGTCCAGAATTGGTGGTGGCAGAAAATGGAAGAAGGGGAAAAAAAGATGGGAGAAATAGAAATGAAAGAACCTGGTTTCCGTTGCCTTCCTCTGATACCAAATGATATGATGCCGTATACGAGTGCGGTATTTGTTGGCAAAAATGCGGAAACATAAGTGAAGAAAGAAGAGGGGAATGAAAATTAAAAGAAATGCAATAGGAATAAAAGGGGAAGGGGATGATCAATTAGGACCCCAAGGAGACTTGCCCCTTGAAACTCTAATTATAAAGCGCCACAAAGGTTGATCACTCCTTTGATGAGCCTTACTTGCATTCAACTAAGAACACAAGAAACACAAGCATAATAATACTAGAATCTCTCAAATTCGAAATTAACCTTCAAGGGGTACAAGAGGTGGCTATTTATAGCCAAATGAGAGGAATACATGTCAAACTACCTATCCCACAAAAGTCTAATGCCTATCCCACGAATTTGACTTTGCTTACACATGTCCCTGGCTTTATGGGACAAATCTCTAAAGAAGACTTTTAGGAACCACCCCTAAGACTTTGAAGATTCCCACTATGGATTTGGAGACAAGGGACCCACCACTTTTGACATTGGATATTTCCTTCATGCAAGTGGATTAGATTTCATGGAAGCATATGGGTGGGCCTTTTAGGATCACTTTTGGGCTTTAATAAGTGTGATTAAAGGCCCATTTTCTCCTCCCAAGCATGCATGTTGGGCCTCCTCTTGTAATTTCAAAATGAGGCCATGTAAAGCCTCTTTCATCCTCCTCATTCTTCCTCTTGTCATTGGGCCACCAATCCCATGCAATGGGTCTTGTCCATTAATTCTCCTTCCACCATCAATGCCATGATCACCCTCAACTCCTTGCTGCATGTGTACACCATGATCTGAATCATAGGCCTATTTGTCCCATTCGGCCCCTTGGGCACATTATGCCCATTAGGCCGATTGGGCAACTTTGCCCATTAGTCAACTTCGACCCATTAATCCTATTAGTCTCATTAGGCCCATTAGGCCACTGAGTCCAATTAGTCCCATTTGGACCATTTGGACCCTCAGATCGTTAAGCCCCTCATGCCCAATAGGCCACTTATGACTATTAGACAACTTATGCTCGTTAGTCCCCTTAGGCCCATTATTTCCTTTCGACCCACTATGACCATAACGTCGATTAGACCACTTAGGCCCACTAGTCTCATTAGGTCCATTAGGCCGCTGAGGCCCATTCAGCACATTTGGACCATTATCTGCTAGGCCCGTTAAGCACATTTATCCCATTAGGTCACTCAGGATCATTGAGCCACTTAGTCCAACTTGGCCCCTTAGGTCCATCAGGACACTTAGGCCTATTAAGACCATTAGGCCCATTAGGACCATTAAGCTCAATTGTCGATTAGGCCACTTTGGCCATTTAGGCCCATCAGACCACTTAGGCCCATTCGGCCCATTTAGCACCTAGGCCTGTTAATCCCATTAATCCCATTAGGACCATTAGGCCACTTGGGCACATTAGTCCACTTAGGCCCATGAGGCCCAAGAGGCCCACTTAGGTCCATGATACCCATTTGGCCCATTAGGCCACTAAGGCCTATTTGGCACATTAGGCCAGGTGCTTAGGCATATTAGGCCCATTCAACCACCTAAGAAAACTAGGTCCAGTGGTCCACTTAGGTCCATTCTGATGCCTAGACCGATTTGGCCGATTAGGACACATAGGCCCATTAGGTCCAATTATTCGATTAGGCTGATTTGGACACTTAGTTCACTTAGGCCCATTAGGCCCATTAGGCCCATCGGCCACTTAGGCCTATTAGGCCCATTAGGTCCTTTTTCAACTTAGTCCCACTAATCACATTAACCCCATTTGGCCCATTTGGCCACTTAAACCCATTAGGCTCATCAGGCGACTTAGGCTCATTAGGCTCACTAGGCCCGTTCAGCCACTCAGGCCCCTGAGGCCCATTAGTCCCATGAGGCTCATTAGGACCATTCGTCCACTTAGGCCAATTAGGACCAAGAAGCCACTTAGGACCATTAGGACACTTAGGCCCATTAGGCCCATTCTTCCACTTAGGTCCATTAGTCCCATTCGGCCGCTTAGGCCCATTAGGGCCATTAGGGCCATTCAGGCACTTAGGCCTATTGGGCCCATTAAACCACTTAGGCCCATTCTTCCCATTAGGCCCATTATTTCAATTGGTCCTATCAAGCCCATGAGGCACATTCGTCCATTGGGGCTCATTCGACCCATTAAGCCTATCAGGCCAATTAGGCCACTTAGGATCATTAGGACCATTAGGACACTGAGGCCCATTATGCAGATTAGGCCACTTAGGACCATTCGTACCATTAGGTCCATCAAACCCATTAGGCAACTTATGCCCATTAGGGCCATTAGGTCCATTAGGGCCATTGGCCACTTAGGCCCATTGGGGCACGTGGACCCATTATGCCCATTGGACCTACCAGGCCCATCAGGTACATTCGGCCACTAAGGCCCATTCACAAAATTAGGCCCATTCGGCCCCTTAGTCCCATTAGGCTCACTCAGCCCATTAGAACACTAAGGCCCATAGGGCCCACTGAACCACTAGACCCGTGAGGCCCATTAGGTCCATCAGGCCCATTAGGCCACTTATGCCCATTCGGCCCATTAGGCCACATAGGCCCATAAGACCCATAAGGCCCATTAGGCCACTGAGACCCATTAGTCCCAGTGGGCCTATCGGGCCAATTAGGCCCATGGATCCAATTAGGCCACTAAGGCCCATTTGGCCCATCATGCCCATTCGGCCACTTAGGCCCATTACGCCCATTAGACTACTCAGGCCACTGAAACCCATTAGTCCCATTAGGCCCATGAGGCCACTAAGGACCATCACGCCCATTAGGTAACTTAGGTCCATTAGGCCTATTAGGCCCATTTATCTCATTAGGTCAATTAGGCCCAGTAGGTCCATTAGGACACTTAGGCTCATTAAGCCACTAAGGACCATTAGGCCATTAGGTTACTTAGGCCCATTAGGCCACTTAGGCCCATGATACCCATTAGGCCATCAGGCCCATGAGTCCATTGAAGCCCATTAGTCCCATTAGGATCATCTGGACCATTAGGACACTTATGCCCATTAGGAACATTAGCCCACTTAGGCCAATTTGGCTCATTAGGCCACTTAGATTCAGCCCATCTGTCCCATTCAGCCACTTAGGCCCATTCAGCCCATTCAGCCCATCAAGCCCATCAAACCCATTAGGCCACTCATGTCCTTTCGGCTCATTGGTCCACTTGGACCCATTAGGCTCATCATGCCCATCAGGCCCATTAGGTCACTTAGGTCCATTAGGCTCATTAGGCCCATTTGGCCCCTTAGGCCCATTCAGTTCATTAGGCACTTAGGCACATCAGGACCATTAGGCCCATTAGACCACTGAGGCCTATTCGGCTCATTAGGCCATTGAGGCCCATTAGGCCCATCAGGCCAATCATGCCCATTAGGCCACTTAGTCCCATTAGGCCACTAAGCTCATTCATCTAATTAGGCTGCTTAGGCACATTAGGCCCATTAGGCCACTTAGGCCACATAGGATGATTGGGGCCATTATGCCACTTAGGCCACTTAGGACGATTTGGGCCGTTAGGCCACTAAGGCCCATTAAGCCACTAAGGCCCATCAGGCCATTTAGGCCACTTAGGCCCATTGGGCCCATTTGTCCACTAAGTCTGATTAGGCCCATTAGCCCATTTAGGCCCATTAGACCACTTGGGACCATTATGCCACTTAGGACCATTGGGCCATTGAGGCATATTAGGACACTTAGGCCCATTTGGACCATTTGGCCACTTAGATAAATTAGGCCCATTAGGCCACTTAGTCTCATTAGGCTCATTAAGCCACTTACGCAACTTACGCCCATTATGTCCAACAGGCCCATTCAGACACTTCATCCAATTAGGCCACTTAGGCCCATTTGGCCCATTAGGCCACGTAGGCTCATTAGGCCACTTAGGCCCATTCGGACAATTAAGCCACTTAGGACCATTAAGAAACTTAGGCCCATTAGACCCATTAGGCCACTTAGTCCCATTAGAACCATTAGACCACTTCGGCCACTTCGGCCATTGAGGCCCATTCGGCCACTTAAGCCCCTTGACCCATTAATCCCATTAGGCCAATGAGACCATTTAGGCCCCCTAGGCCCATTAATCCCATTAGGTTGAGTAGGCAACTTAGGCCCATTAGGCCACTTAGGCCCATTAGGGATTGGTACACTTAGGTTAATTAAGCTCATTCAACCCATTAGGCCCATTTGGCCCATTTGGCCCATTTGGCCCATAGGCCTCTTATTCCCATTAAGCTCATTAGGCCACTTATGCCCATTAGGCCACTTAGGCACATTAAGCCGATTAGGACACTAAGTCCCATTAGGACCATTAGGTCACTTAGGTCCACTAGGCCCATTAAGCCTATTAGGATGATTATGGCACTTAGGCCCATTAGGCCACTTAGGCCCATTCGGCCCATTAGACCCATTAGGCCAATTAAACCCATTAGGTCGATTAGGTAACTTTGGCCCATTAGACCACTTAGGTTCATTAGGTCGATTAGGCCCATTAGGCAAATTAGGCTCATTCTGCCCATTTAGCCACTTAGGCCCATTCGGCCCATTAGGCCCATTCGGCCAATTAAAACCATTAGGTCGATTAGGCAACTTTGGCCCATTTGACCACTTGGGTTCATTAGGTCGATTAGCCCCATTCAGTCCATTCAGCCACATAGGCCCATTCGGCCCATTAGTCCCATTAGGCCAATTAAACTCATTAGGTCAATTAGGAAACTTTGGATCATTAGACCACTTAGGTTCATTAGGTCGATTAGGCCCATTAGGCCAATTAGGCTCATTCGACCCATTCAGCTACTTAGGCCCATTATGCCCATTATGCCCATTAGACCATCTAAGCCAATTAGGCCACTAAGGACACTTGTCACATTAGGCCACTTAGGCACATTAGGCCAATTAGGGTACTTAAGCTCATTAGGTCACTTAGGCCCATTGGACCCATTAGGCCACTTAGGCCCATTGGACCCATTAGGCCACTTAGGCCCATTGGACCCATTAGGCCACTTAGGGCCATAATGCCCATTAGACCCACTAGGCCCGTTAAGTCCATTAAGCTCATTAAGCAACCTAGGCCCATTAGGTCACTTAGGCCCCTTAGTCCCATTAGTCCACTTAGGCCCATTACACCCCTTAGTCCCATTAGGCCCATAAAGCCCATTAGGTTGATTAAGACACTTAGGCCCATTAGGCCACTTAGGCCGATTAGGCCACTTAGGCCGATTAGGCTCATTGAGTCACAAAGGCGCATTAGGCCCATTCGGCCATTAATCACATTAGGTTGATTTAGAAACGTAGGCCCATTATGCCAATTAGGCCCATTGGGTCACTGATGCCCATTAGGCTCATTCGGCCCATTAGGCTCATTTGGCACCCAAGCCCGTTAATCCCATTCATTCCATTAGGCCCCTTAAACTCATTATACCAGTTGGGCCCATTAAACCCATTAGGCCACTTAGGTCAATGAGTCCACTTAGGCCCATGAGCCATGTGCGACCCTAAGGCCCACTACGCCCCTTCGACCCATTAGGCCACTTAGACCTAATAGGCCGATTAGGCCACTTAGGCCCATTAGAACCATTAGGCACATTATGTCCATTAGGCCAATTAGGCTAATTAAGCCCATTAGGCCCATTAGGCCACTTGGGCCCATTAGGCCCATTAGAACACTTCGGCCTATTTGTCCCATTAGGTGACTTAGGCTCATTTGTCCCATTAGGGCACATAAGCCACTTTGGCCCATTCGACCCATTAGGCCACTTAGGCCCATTAGGCCCACAAGGCACATTAGGCCCATTAGCCCACTGATCCCATCATCCCATTAGTCCGATTAGGCCTCTTAGGCACATTAGACCCATTAGGCCCATTAGGCCCCTTAGGCCCATTTAGCCCATTTGGCTGATTATGCAACTTAGGCCAATTAGGCCACTTAGCCTCATTTAACCCCACTAGGCCACTGAGGCTAATTAGGCCCATTCGGCCCATTCGGCCCCCTATGCCCATTTGGCCCACAGGCCCATTAAGCCCATTGAGCCACTTAGGCCCATTTAGCTGACTAGGCACATTAGGGCGACTAGGCCACTAAGGCCCATGAGGCCTCTGGGCCTCTTAGGCCCACATGGCCCATTAAGACCATTAGGCTAATTAGGCCAATTAGGCCACTTCGGTCTGATAGACCACTTAGGGCCATTAGGCCCATTATGCCACTAAGGCCAATTTGGCCCATTAGGCACATTAGGCGACTTAGGCCCACTTGGCCCACTAAGCCGATTAGGCCGAGTAAGCAACTTTGGCCCATTAGACCACCAAGGCCTATTAGGCCACTTAGGCTAATTAGTCTCATTCGGCCCCTTAGTCCCCTTAGGCCCATTTGGCCTCTAGACCCGTTAAACCCATTAAGTCCATTAGGCCACCTTGGCCCATTTGGCCGCTTAGGCCCATTAGGCCCCATTGGCCAGTTAGTCTCATTTGGCCCATTTGGCCCATTTTGTACTTATGCCCATTAATCCCATTAAGCTCATTAAGCCCATTAGGGAAATTAGGCCACTTAGGCCCCTTGGTCCCATTGGGCCCATGAGGCCCATGAGGCCCGTTAGGCCACTTCGGCCCCTTAGGGCCATTAGACCAATTCGACCACTTCGGCCTATTAGGCCCATTATTCCACTTAGGCTCATCGGGTCCATTAGGCCCATTCGTTCAATAAGGCCGATTAGGCCACTTAGGAAACTTATTCCCATTAGGACCATTGGGCCACTTAGGCCCATTGTCCCATTCGGCAACTTAGGCCCATTATGCCAATTAGGCCCATTAGGCCCACTAGGCCCATATGGCCACTCAGGTCCATTAGGCCCATTAGTCCACTTAGGCCCATTAGGTCACTAAGGCCCATTGTCCAATCTCGCCACTTAGGCCCATTACGCCCATTAGGCCCATTAGTCGAATTAGGCCCATTACCCATTTGGCCCATTGGTCCCATAAGGTCACTTAGTCCCATTGGACCCATTAGGCCCATTGGACCCATTAGGCCCATTAGGCGCATTAGGCCAATTCGGCCACTTACCCTCATTCGGCCAATCATGCCCATTATGCCACTTAAGACCCATTCTTCCACTTATCCCCATTTGGCCCATTAACCACATTATTCCCAATTGTCCCATTAGACCCATTCAGCCACTTAGACCCATTAGTCTCAATCGGCCACTTAGGCCCATAAGGCTCATTAGGCCACTTAGGCCAATTAGGCCCATTAGGCCCATGAGGCCACTTAGGCCAATTAGGCCACGTAGGTCCATTAGGCCCATTTGATCGATTAGGCCGACTAGGATTCTTAGGCCCATTTCGTTGATTAGCCCGGTTAGGCCACTTAGGCCCATTAGGCACTTTAGGCCCATTAGGACACTTAGGCTCATTAGGCAACTTAGTCCCATTATGCGCATTAGGCCAATTCGGTTGATTAGGCTGATTAGACCACTTGGGTCCATTATTCACATTAGACCACTTCGGCACATAGGACCATTAGGAAAATTAGGACCATTAGGCCCTTTCGGATGATTAAGCCGATTAGACCACTTAGGCCACTTAGGCCCATTATGCTCATTATGACCATTAGGCCCATTATGCCCATTCAGACACTTAGTCCAGTTATGCATTAGGCTCATTATGCCCATTAGGCCACTTAGGCAAATTAGACCCATTAGTCACATTCAGCCGATTATGAAACTTAGGCTACTTAGCCCCATTTGTCCCATTATGCACATTAGTACACTTAGTCCCATTAGGCTAATTAGTTCCATTAGGCCCATTTGGTCGATTAGAGGGATTAGGCCACTTAGGCTCATTAGGCCACTTAGGCCCATTTGGCCCATTAGACCGCTGAGGCCCATTAGGCCCATTAGGACAATTAGGCCTATTCAATCCATTAGGCCACTTAGGCCTATTAGTCTCATTAGGACCATTAGACCCATTATGCCACTTAGGCCCATTAAGCCCATTAGGCCCATTAGGCCACCTAGGCCCATTAGGCCACCTGGGCCCATTTGGCCACTTAGGCCCATTAAACCCTTTAGTCCCATTAATCCCATCAGCCCATTTGGCGACTTAGGCCGATTAGGCCACATAGGCCCATTAGTCCACTTAGGCCCATTAAACACATTAGTCCAATTAGGCATGTTAGGCCCCTTATCCCACATATGCCCATTAGGACCATTCGATTGATTAGCCTGATTGGGCCACTTAGGCCCATTAGAACATGTAGGACCATTAGGCCCATTAGGACACTTATTCCCATTAAACCCGTTAGTCCCGCTAGGCCTATTATGCCCGTTAAGCCAATTAGGCCACTTAGGTCCATTAGGCTCATTCGGTTGATTAGCCCGATTAGGCCACTTAGGCCACTTAGGCCAATTATGTCCATTAGACCCATTAGTCCCATTAGGCTCATTAGCCATATTCGGCTCATTATGCCCATTAGGCCCACTGGTCCCACTAGGTCCACTTAGGATCATGAGGCCCATTAGGTCCATCAGACCCATTAGGTCCATGAGGGGCATTCTGCCCATGAGGCCCATTAGGCCCATTAGCCCATTAGGCTCATTGGGCCCATGAGTCCACTTAGGCCCATGAGGCCCATTCGCCCCATCAGGGCCCTTGGGCCCATTAGGCCCATTAGACCCGTTAATTCCATGAGGCCCACTAAGCCCGTTAGGCCACTTAGACCAATTGGGCCACTTAGACACATTTGGCCCATTGGACCCACTAGGCCCATTCTTCCCATTAGGCCCATTAGGCCCATTAGGCCCCTTAGGCCCATGAGGCCCATTGGGCCCATTAGGCCACTTCATCCCATTCGGCTCATTAGGCCCACTTAGGCCACTTAGGCCCATTATGCCCATTGGGCCCAAGAGGCAACTTAGCCAATGAGGCCCATTAGGCCCATAAGGCTCAATAGTCCCATCCGGCCAATTAAGCCCATCCGTCCCATTAGGCCCACTCGGCCCATTAGGCTACTTGGGCTCATTATGCCACTTAGGCCACTTAGGTCCATGAGACCCATGAGGCCCATTAGACCACATAGTCCCATTAGGTCTATTAGGCCACCTAGGCCCATTAGGCCCATTGGGCCCATGAGGTCACTTAGGCCAATTAGGTCCATTCGTCCCATTAGGACCATGAGGCCCATTAGGTCCATCGGGCCACTTAATCCTGTTTGACCCATTAGGCCCACTAGGCCCATTCAGCAACTTAGGCCCATTCTGCACATTAGGCCACTTAGCCCACTTAGGCCCATTAGGCCCACTGGGTTCGTTCATCCACTTAGGCCTAGGAGGCCCATTCAGCCCATTAGGCCCATTAGGCCAATCGGGACCATGAGACCACTTAGTCCCATGAGGCCCATTAGGCCCATTAGTCCCGTCAGGCCGATTCGGCCACTTAGTCCCATTAGGCCCATTTGTCCCATTAGGAAACTTAGGCCCATTAGGCCCATTCTTCCACATAGGCCCATTAGGCCCATTCTGCCACTTAGGCCCATTAGAACCATTTGGCCCATTCAGCCACTTAGGCCCATTGGGTCAATTAATCCACTTAGTCCCATCAAGACCATTAGTCTCATTAGGACTATTAGGGCACTTAGGCCACTTAGGCCCACTAGGCCCAATATGCCAATCGGGGCTATTAGGCCCATTCGGCCACTGAGGCCCATTAGGTCCATTGGGTCACTTAGGCCCATTATGCCCATTAGGCCACTTAGTCCCATTTGGACCATGATGCCCATGAGTCCCATCAGGCTCATTAGGCCCATTAGGCCAATTAGGCCAATGAGGCCCATTATGCCCGTTGGGCCTATCACGCCCATGAGGCCCCTAAAGCCTATTAGCCCCATTACGCCCATCAGGCTCATTAGGTCACTTAGGCTCATTTGGCTCACTAGGCCCATTACGCCAGTTAGGCCCATGACGCCCATTAGGACACTTAGGCCAATTGGGCCCATTAAGCCCATTCAGTTACTTATGCCCATTATGACCATTAGGCCACTTAGGCCCATTGGGCCACTTCGCCCCATTGGGCCCATTCGACCACCTAGACCCATTCGACCACTTTGGCTCATTAGGCCACTGAGGCACATTATGGCCATTAGGCCGATTAGGTCCATTAGGCCCATGAGGCCCACTGGGCTAGTGAGGCACATTAGGCCCATTGGCCGATCAGTCCAATTAGGCCTAGGAGGCCCATTAGGCCATAGAGGCCCATTAAGGCTATCAAGCCCATTAGGCCACTTAGGCCCATTAGGCTGATTTTTCCCATTAGGCCCATGAGGCTACTAATGTCGCTTAGGCCAATTAGGCCCCTGAGGCCACTAAGGCCCATTAGGCCAATCAATCCCATTAGGCCACTTAGGCCTATTATACCCATTAGGACCATTAGGGCACTTAGTCCCATTAGGCACATTATTCAATTAGGACCATTAGGGCACTTAGGCCACTTAGGCTCATTAGGCCCATTAGGCCCAATATGCCAATCGGGGCTATCAGGCCCATCCGACCACTGAGGCCCATTAGGCCCATTAGACCACTTAGGCCCATTATACCACTTAGGCCCATTATACCCATTAGGCCCCTTAGTCTCATTAGGACCATGAGGCCCATGAGGCCCATGAGGCCCATTAGGTCCATTAGTCCAATTGAGACTATGAGGCCCATTTTGCCTGTTGGGCCTATCACGCCCATGAGGCCCCTGAGGCCTATTTGCCCCATTACGCCCATCAGGCCCATTAGGCCACTTAGGCCCATTGGGCTCACTAGACCCATTACACCAGTTAGGCCCATGAGCCCATTAAAACACTTAGGCCACTTAGGCCCATTTGGTCCATTCAGCAACTTATGCTCATTAGGCCCATTGGGCCACTTAGCCCCATTGGTCCACTTAGGCCCATTGGGCCACTTCGCCCCATTGGGCCCATTTGGCCACTAAGGCTCATCAGACCACTTAGGCCCATTCGGCCACTGGGGCACATTATGGCTATTAGGCCGATCAGGACCATTAGGCTCATTGGGCCAGTGAGGCCCATTATGCCCATTAGGCCGATCAGTCCCATTAGGCCTATGAGGCCCATTCGACCACGGAGGCCCATTAAGCTCATCAAGCCCATTAGGCCACTTAGGCCCACTAGGCTGATTATACCCATTAGACCCATGAGGCTACTAATGTTGCTTAGGCCAATTAGGCCCATGAGGCCACTAAGGCTCCTTAGGCCCATCAATCTCATTAGGCCACTTAGGCCTATTAGACCCATTAGGCCACTTGGGCCCTATTAGGCCACTTATTCCCATTCATCTCATTTGGCCACAGAGGCCACTTAGGCCCATTAAGCTACTTAGGCCCATTACGCCCATTAGGCTCATTAGGGCCATTAGGCCCATTAGGCCCATTAGGCGCAATATGCCACTTAGGCCACTTAGGCCCATTATGCCCATTAGGCCCATTAAGCCCATCAGGCCCGTGAGGACACTAAGACCCATTTGGCCCATTTATCCCATCAGTGCCATCGATTCCATTAGGCCACTTAGGCCCATTGGCCTATTAGGCCCATTAGGCCACTTAGGCCCATTGAGCTCATTAGGCCACTTAAGTCCATTAGACCCATCAGGCTCATCAAACCCTTGAGTCCACCTAGGCTCATTCGGCCCATTAAGGCCATCAGGCCCATCAGACCCATTAGGCCACTTAAGCCCATTCAGCTCATTAGGCCACTTAGGCCCATTAAGCCCATTATCCCCATTAGGCCCATCGGCCCAATTATGTCCATTTGGCCCATTAGGCAACTTAAGGCCACTTAGGCCCATTAGGCCACTTAGTCCCATTCGACCCAATCGAACCATTATGCCACTTGGACCCATTAGGCCGCTTAGGCCCATTACGACCATCAAGCCTATTTGGCACATTATTCCACTTAGTCCACCGTGTCCCATTTGGTTCATTAGGCCACCGAGGCCCATTAGGCTCATTAGCCCCATTAGGCCACTTAAGCCCATTAAGCCCATTAGGCCCATTAGGCCACTTAGGACCATAGCCCCATTAGGCCATAGAGGACCATTAGGCCACTTAGGCCCATTAGGCACATTGGGCCACTGAGTACCATTGGGCCAGTTAGGCTCATTGGGCCACATAGGCCCATTGGGCCACTTGGCCCATTTGGCCCATTATGCCACTTTGGCCACTTAGGCTCATTGCACATTGGGCCTCCAGGAAACACTCTTGAAAATATAAACAAGATATTTAATTATGAATTATGTATCAAAATTTGAAATATCAATAAAAAAACATGCAATCTTTTCTTGTGTTTGTACAATACTTCCTAGTTAAGGAAAATAATTTTTCTTAAGGCACACGACCTTCAATGCCAAATGCTACTTGCTATAAATGAAATTGATTAGTATAATACTACATTATTGAATAATATGAAAGTGATAAACCTAGAATGAATTAAAATTGTATCTATTGAAGAAATCCATAAAATGAAGAAGCATCTAAAAATAAATTTAATAAGAAATTTAATACTAGTGACCTAACATAAACAATACATATTAAATAGCAGGATAAACATGAGTATAGTATGGATTCCTCTTGTATGTTCATTTCAGTGTAATTCCATTTATATTGTGTTATTTTGTTATTTGATCACTTGGTAATTTTTATCATTTTTTCATTTTTCTAATTGGCCAATTAGTCCATTTAGGTGAATTAGGACAATTGGGCCAATTAGAACAATTAGTTCAGTTATAAAAAATAGGTTGTTTAGACTAATTATGTAATTTAGGCCAATTAAGTCATTAGGCCATAGGTAATTTAGGCTTTTAATCCATTTAGGGAATTTATTCCATTTGGCCATTTAGGCCAATTAGGACAATTACACCATTTGGGTCAATTAGGACAATTAGTCTAATTAGACCATTTAATCCAATTAGATCATTTAATCCATTTGGACCAATTATGTCATTTAGACCAATTAGGTCATTTATGACAACAATTCCATTAGGCTATTTATACCAATTTAGCCATTAGGACATTATCACATTAGTTCATTACACCATTAGGCCAATTTTTTATTTTGTGATTTGACCATTTACGCCAATTTAGGATAATTAGGCCAATTAGGATAATTAGGCCAATTAGACCACTTAATCTAATTAGACCATTTAGTCCATTTAGAAAAATTAGACCATTTAGACCCATTTGGCCATTTAGTCCAATTTAGGACAATTAATCCAATTAGGACAACTAGGTCAATTAGGACAATTGAGCCGATTATTCCATTTAATCCAATTAGACCATTTAATAGATTTAGACAAATTAGTCCATTTAGAAAAATTAGTCCATTTATGCCAATTAGGCCATTATGCCAACTAGGCCACTAGGCAATTGGGCCATTAGGGTATTTAGACCAATTAGGTCATTTAGGTCATTAGACCATTATCCCATTATTTCATTGATCCATTAGGCTAATTGGTCATTTGACCATTTGGTCAATTAGGCCAATTTAGACCAATTTAGGCCAATTAGACTCATTATGCCACTAAGGACCATTAGGCCAATTCAGGTCTAATTAGGCATATTAGGATGATTAGGCCATTTAGGTCCATTAGGTCACTTAGGCCCATTTGGCCCATTTGGCCCATTTGGCCACTTAGGCCCATTAGGCCGATTTGGCCACTAAAACCCATTAGGCTCATTAGGCCACATAGGATCATTAGGCCCATTAGGCCACTAAGGACCATTAGGCCAATTCATCCCACTTGACCCATTAGGTCCATTCAAACCATTAGGCCACTTAGTCCCATTGGACCATTATACCACTTATGCCCGTTAGTCCCATTACGACGATTGGGCCACTTTGGCCCATTAGGCCCATTACGCCAATTAGGCCACTTAGGATCATTAGGCTCATTAGGCCCATTAGTCCACTTAGGCCCAATTGTCCCATTTGGCCCATTATACCAGTTAGGCCCATTAGGCTGATTAGGCCACTTAGGCCCATTCGTCCACTTAGTCCCACAAAGGCCCATTTGGCCACTTAGGCCCATTAGGACCATTATGACCATTAGGACACTTAGGCCCATTAGGCTCATTAGGCGCATTCGACCCATTAGGACCTTTAGGCCACTTAGGCCCATTCATCCCATTAGGCCGATTAGGCCACCTGGGCTCATTGGGCCAATTAGGCCACTTAGGCCCATTAGACGACCGATGCCTATTAGGCCCACTTTGATCATTCATCCCATTAGTCCAATTAGGCCCATTGTCCCCATTATCCACATTAGGCCCATTAGGTCCACTAGGCCACTTAGGCACATTAGGCCACTTAGGGCCATTCAGACACTTAAGCCCATTAGGCCACTTAGGCCCATTGAGCCCAATTATTCCATTTGGACCCCTAGGCCACTTAGGCTAGTTAGGCCCATTAGACCCATTAGGCCACTTAGGCCCATTGATCCCATTAGGCCCATTACGCCCCTTAGGTCACTTATGTCACTTAGGCCCATTAGGCCACTTAGGCCACTTAGGCCCATTATACCACTCAGGCCCATTGAGCCCATTAGGCCACTTAGGCCGCTTAGGCCCATTAGTCCCACTAGGCCACTTAGGTCACTTAGGCCCATTAGACCCAATAGTCATTGGGCCGATTATGCCACTTAGGCCCATTAATCCACTTTGGTCCATTGGTCCACTTAGGCCTCTTAGGCCACTAAGGACCATTAGGCTCATTAGGTCCATTAGGCCACTTAGGCCCATTAGTCCACTTATGCCCATTAGGCCCATTGGGCCCATTATCCAACTTAGGACTACTCAACCACTTAGGCCTGTTAGGCACTTTAGGCCACTTAGGCCCATTAGACCCATTAGCCATTAGGCCCATTAGGCCACTTAGTCCCATTAAACCCATTTGACCCCTTAGGCCCATTACTACTTTGGCCCATTTGGCAAGTTAGGCCCATTAGTCCACTTAGGGCAATTATGCCCATTAGTCATATTATACTCATTAGGCCCTCGAAATCATTTTTTAAATTTTCATAAAAGCCACTGCTTCCAAGATAGCACGTCGATGAAGTTGTCGCCATCATCATCACCCGTTATCATCATTACCTTGTTTTCATCCACTCCGAACAGCATCATCCTAACCATCATCACTAGAGTCACCTCACCGCCGGTGGGAACACCACCTTCGTCGTCATCGACCATCATCGTCGGAGCTGAGAACCAGAGCAAAACAAACCAAGATGTCCACTAATCACCATTGATGTCTTCATATAATCATCGTAGAACTCCAACATCACCATAAAAAAACCATCAAAACAGAACATCACAACCATTTGAAGCTTCAAAGATGAGCCATATACCCTCTTGAAGACCCCAAGCCACTCTGATATGATACCGTATGCGAGTGCGGTATTCGTTGGCAAAAATGTGCAAACACAAGCAAAGAAAGAATAGGGGAATTGAAATTAAAAGAAATGAAAGAGGAATAAAAGGGGAAGGGGATGATCAATTAGGACCCCAAGGAGACTTGCCCCTTGAAACTCTAATTATAAAGCGCCACAAAGGTTGATCACTCCTTTGATGAGCCTTACTTGCATTCACCTAAGAACACAAGGAACACAAGCATAATAATGCTAGAAACACTCAAATTCGAAATTAACCTTCAAGGGGGTACAAGAGGTGGCTATTTATAGCCAAATGAGAGGAATACATGTCAAACTACCTATCCCACAAAAGTCTAAATCCTATCCCACTAATTTGACTTTCTTTACACATGTCTATGGCTTTAGGGGACAAGATATCTCTAAAGAAGACTTTTAGGAACCACCCCAAAGACTTTGAAGATTCCCACCATGGATTTGGAGACAAGGGGCCCACCACTTTTGACATTGGAGATTTCCTTCATGCAAGTGGATTAAATTTCGTGGAAGCATATGGGTGGGCCTTTTAGGTTCACTTTTGGGCTTTAATAAGTGTGATTAAAGGCCCATTTGCTCCTCTCATGCATGAATGTTGGGCCTCCTTTTGTAATTTCAAAATGAGGCCATGTAAAGCCTCTCTCATCCTTCTCATTCTTCCTCTTGTCATTGGGCCACCAATCCCATGCAATGGGTCTTGTCCATTAATGCTACTTCCACGATCAATGACATGATCCCCCTCAACTCCTTGCTACATTTGTGCAATATGATCCACATCATCCCCTCCCTCTTCAAAAGGATTCGTCCTCGAATCTGCATATTCAAAACGAGAGAGATCAGAAATATTAAAGGTAGCACTCACATCTCCATACCTGCTGGGAAAGTCAATCTTGTAGGCATTATCATTGATTCTTTCTAGAACTTGAAATTGACCATCTCCTCGCGACTAAAGTTTTGATTTTCTTTGCTCTGGGAAACTTTCCTTCCTCAAATGCACCCACACCCAATCTCCAGGTTCTAGTACAACCTTATGCCTACCCTTGTTTGCTTGCTTCGCATATTGTTCATTTCTTCTTTCAATGTTGGCTTTCACCTTGGCATGTAAATCCCGAACAAATTTGGCCTTCTCATCACCTGCGAGATCAACAACCTCATTAGTAGGCAATGAAAGAATATCTAATGGAGTCATTAGATTAAATCCATATACAATCTCAAAAGGTGAGAAGTTAGTAGTGGAATGCACTACTCGGTTATATGCAAACTCTATGTGCAGCAAAAAAAATTCCCAATTCTTTAGATTTTTTTGAATTATTGCACGCAAGATGGTAGAAAGAGTTCTATTCACCGCTTCAGTTTGCCCGTCAGTTTGAGGATGTGAAACTCTTGAGAACAATAATTTAGTTCCCAATTTATTCCACAAAGTCCTCCAAAAGGGGCTAAGGAATTTCACATCCCTATCACTTACAATGGTTTTGGGCAGTCCATGTAAACTCACAATTTCTTTGAAAAACAAATCTACTATATGTATAGCATCATTAGTTTTTGAGCATGTAATGAAATGGGCCATTTTGCTGAATCGATCCACAACAACAAAAATGCTATCTCTTCCCGATTGGGATCGAGGCAATCCCAACACAAAATCCATAGAGATGTCGGTCCAAGGATGGGATGGAACGGGCAAGGGGGAATACAATCCATTTGGTTGAACCTTGGACTTTGCATGCTTACAAGTGACACGCCTAGCACAAATTGCAAGAACATCTTTTCTCATGCTTGGCCAATAAAAATGTTCATGCAAAGTAGCAAGTGTTTTATCAACCCCAAAATGGCCCATCAAACCACCCCCATGAGTTTCTTTTACAAGCAGTTCTCGAGTTGAACAATTTGGAATGCACAATTTGTCCCTTTTGAAAAGAAACCCATCATTTTTGTAATATTCTTTAAAACCATGTTTTTCACAAGATGTCCAAATTTGAGAAAAATCTCCATCATTTTCATACATTCCCTTTAGTAACTCAAGTCCAAGTAATCTAGAATGAAGAGAAGTAAGAAGTGAATACCTTCGTGAAAGAGCATCAGCAACCACATTTTCCTTACCTTTTTTGTGCTTGATCACATAGGAGAAAGTCTCAATGAATTCCATCCAAGATGCATGCCGCCGATTCAACTTACCTTGGGACTTAAAATACTTAAGGATTTCATGGTCCGAATGAATAATGAATTCTTTAGGCCATAAGTAATGTTGCCATGTTTCCAGGGTTCATTTCAAAGCATAAAGTTCTTTATCATAAGTTGAATAATTTAATGCTGCCCCGTTCAATTTCTCACTAAAGTAAGCAATTGGACGTGACTCTTGAGTCAAAACAGCACCAATACCAACTCCCGATGCATCACATTCAATTTCAAAGACTTTGGTGAAATCGGGTAGCCTTAAAAGGGGAGCATTGACCAATTTTTCTTTGAGTGTGTTAAAGGATTTTTCTAGTTTTTCACCCCATTTAAAGACCAAATGTTTCTTTACAAGTTCATTAAGAGGTGCAGCGATGGATGAAAAATCCTTTATAAACCTTCTATAGAAGCTTGCCAATCCATGAAAACTCCTAACCTTGGCTGCACTCTTCGGTGTGGGCCAATCCTGAATTGCTTTGATCTTTTCATCATCCACACGAATCCCTTCTAACCCTACAACAAAGCCAAGAAAAAAACAGAATCCATGCAAAAGGAACATTTCTGAAGATTGGCATAAAGTTGGTTTTCTTTAAGGGTCTCACACACCAAACGCAGGTGTTCAACATGGTTGTCTAGAGATTTGCTATACACCAAAATATCATCAAAATAGACAACCACGAATTTTCCAATGAATGAACGAAGTACATGGTTCATTAAGTTCATGAATGTACTTGGTGCATTAGTTAAACCAAATGGCATAACTAACCACTCATACAGACCAAACTTAGTTTTAAAAGGAGTTTTCCACTCATCTCCTTATTTCATTCGAATTTGGTGGTATCCACTTTTAAGATCAATTTTAGAAAACAAAGATGCTCCATGTAATTCATCAAGCCTGTCATCAAGTCGAGGGATGGGATAACGATACTTAACTGTTATTTTGTTGATGGCACAACAGTCCACACACATTCGCCATGTTCCATCTTTCCTGGGTACTAGGATCACCGGAACGGCGCATGGACTCATGCTTTCCCTTACTAATCCTTTCTTCACGAGTTCTTCAACTTGACATTGGATCTCTCTAGTCTCTTCCAGATTAGCTCTATATGCGGGCCTGTTGGGAATTGCAGCACCGGGTATGAAGTCAATCCTATGCTCAATGCCTCTCAAAGGGGGTAGTCCATCGGGTGTTTCTTCAGGAAACAAATCACCAAATTCTTGTAGTAAAGACACAACACAAGAAGGCAAAGAATGGTGAAGTTCATTAGTTGCAAGGTAAGCATCCTTACTAATGAGTAAGAATACTTTCCCGCTCAATAAAGCACCTTTCACCTCACTTTTTCCAGAAAATAAACTCACCTTTCTCTCAACACTCTTGTTTTCATCTCTTTTATTTCCCTCATTTCTTTTTATGCCACTCAAATCTCCTTTCTCACTCTTAATTTTTCCACTTTTTTCATTTTTTTCTCTCATTTCCTTTTTCGTCAACATCACTCTCTTTTTTATCACTCAAAATTTTATTTTCCCTACTTTCTTTTTCACTCATTTCTTTTTTCTTTTTGTATTCTTTCTCTATCCTCACTTGATCTTCATATGCTTGTATGGGACTTAGAGGAGTCAAAACAATCTTTCTACCACTAAAATTAAAAGAGAAGCGGTTAGTATAGCCATCATACATCACCCTCCTATCAAATTGCCACGGTCTCCCTAGTAGCAAATGTCCAGCTTGCATTGGAGCAACATCACACAACACCTCATCATGATATTTTCAAATGGAAAAAGAAACTTTGGCTTGCTTTGTGACCCTCACTTCACCACTATCATTCAACTACTGCAATCTATAAGGTCTAGTATGCCTTAGAGTAGGCAAACTCAACTTCTCCACCAACATGGTACTGGCCACATTAGTACAACTTCCACTATCAATGATCATGCTACATACCTTCTCCCTGATGTGGCATCTCGTATGAAAAATATGCTCACGCTGCTCCTCATCATGATCATCTTTGGGTTGAATGTTTAAAGCTCTTCTTGCCACCAATGCATCTTCATGTACGAGTTCTTCAACTTCGACATCTGAACCCTCCTCCAAAGATGGAATATCATCATCGCTAGAGTGCTCACTAAGGATGTCTCCATTATCCAAAATAATCACGGCCCTTTTGTTTGGGCATTGAGATGAAATATGACCCTGTTCTTAACACTTAAAACACTTTATATCACGAGATTTAGAAGGAAAATTTGCATCTATTTTTCCTTTTGAAACAGTGGGGAAGAACTTATTTTTGGCCTCTTCTCTTTGTTTTGGAACAAATTTAGAATCTCTTGGTTTTGTTTCATTCCACTTAGAAGTTGGGTTTGGATCTTTCCAGTTATCCTTCCAAAAATTATGAGAACTTACTTGACCCCTTCGAGAATGTAGTTGTTTTTCGACCTTCACCGCCTTATGTAGCAACTCCTCCATGTCAATATAAGTCTTTAGTTCCACCACATCTCTAATTGCCGGATTCAATCCATTGATGAACCTTGTCATGGTAGCTTCGTGATCCTCCTCCAAATTGGCTCGAATCATTGATATCCCCATTTCCTTGTAGTATTCCTCCACACACATGGAACCTTGCACAAGTTTTTGTAACTTCAAATGCAAATCTCGATAGTAATGACTAGAAACGTACCTTTTTTGCATTACTATCTTCATTTCTTCCCAAGTTCGAATTGGCCTTTCTCCATTTCGTCGTCGACTTGCTTGTAATTGGTCCCACCAAATACTTGCATAGTCATTGAACTCAAGCGCTGCCAATTTTACCTTCTTCTCCTCCGAGTAGTTGTGAAGTCCAAACACATGGTCAACCTTCTGCTCCCACCCCAAATAAAGTTCTGGGTCACTCTTCCCTTGAAAGGATGGAAGTGTCACTTTGATGCTTCCCAAGTCATTTTCTCTCCAAGCAGCACGTTGCCCTCACCTAGGAATTGATTCTTCGAAATCAGAGTACTCATCATCACCTTCATGAATTTCTTGCCTTCTTGGAGCCTTCGAAGACGAGGAACTTTGCATATCATCCAACCTAGCATTCAATCTTGTAAACTGGTCAACGACTGCTTTCATGAATAATTTAATGTCGATCTCACTTCTTTCTCCTTCACTTGCCATTTTTTTTAATTCCTCGCACACTCTTTCTCTCACTTTTTTTAATCTCTCAAAAGGTTTCTCACACTTTATATCAAAACAACTTGGTTCCTACAAGTGTTCTTAAATAGAATCAAGAAGACAACTAGTAAGAAACAATCAATTCATGGCAATCTTTAAAAATCAGAAATTTTAAAAGGGTTTGAATCAATGGAGTCCAAGAAATATGAGAGGAAAATGGGAGAAATGGTTATAGTAGAAGGTTGGATATGGATGAAGGAAAGAAGCTGGTGGATAAGAAAATTGCAATCAAATTTATGACATATGAGCAAACGCAATGTTTAAAATGAGCAGCTTCCTTTTTTTAGTTTTTTTTTTGATTAATTTTTTTTTGATTTTTTTTTGATTTTTTTTTTGCTACTAAACAAACAAGAATTGCAAAGAGTGAGCTTTTCGTGCTCAAAGTATAACAAATTAAAAATGTAATAATCTGATTGCAATGATGTAAATGGTTGTGATAACTTGAACTTCAAACTCAAATGGAAATCCGCCATGGAGATTGTTAGATTTCACAAGGGTGAAACTATAGCACGAATTGATTCGAATATATCTCCAAATATAGGTGCCGGATTTTAGTGCTTCCAAATCGAGAAGAAAGATGAGATTCTGAACTATTAAAATGACATATTATACGCCCAAAAACTCAAAGAAAACGCAGACGAAAATATGGAAGAAAGTTCCGTCCAGAACTGGTGATGGCAGAAAATGGAAAAAGGGGAAGAAAAAAAAAAGATGGGAGAAATAGAAATGAAATAACCTGGTTTTTGTTGCCTTCCTCTGATACCAAATGATATGATACCGTATGCGAGTGCGGTATTCGTTGGCAAAAATGTGGAAACACAAGCGAAGAAAGAAGAGGGGAATTGAAATTAAAAGAAATGCAAGAGGAATAAAAGGGGAAGGGGATGATCAATTAGGACCCCAAGGAGACTTGCCCCTTGAAACTCTAATTATAAAGCGCCACAAAGGTTGATCACTCCTTTGATGAGCCTTACTTTCATTCACCTAAGAACACAAGGAACACAAGAATAATAATGCTAGAAACACTCAAATTCGAAATTAACCTTCAAGGGGGTACAAGAGGTGGCTATTTATAGCCAAATGAGAGGAATACATATCAAACTACCTATCCCACAAAATTTTAAAGCCTATCCCACGAATTTGACTTTGTTTACACATGTCCATGGATTTAGGGGACAAGATATCTCTAAAGAAGACTTTTAGGAACCACCCCAAAGACTTTGAAGATTCCCACCATGGATTTGGAGACAAGGGGCCAACCGCTTTTAGCATTGGAGATTTCCTTCATGCAAGTGGATTAAATTTCTTGGAAGCATATGGGTGGGCCTTTAGGTTCACTGTTGGGCTTTAATAAGTGTGATTAAAGGCCCATTTGCTCCTCCCATGCATGAATGTTGGGCCTCCTCTTGTAATTTCAAAATGAGGCCATGTAAAGCCTCTCTCCTCCTCCTCATTCTTCCCCTTTTCATTGGGCCACCAATCCCATGCAATGGGTCTTGTCCATTAATTCTGCCTCCACGATCAATGCCATGATCCCCCTCAACTACTTGCTGCATGTGTGCACCATGATCCGCATCATCCCCTCCCTCTTCAAAAGGATTCATCCTCGAATCTGCATATTCAAAAGGAGAGAGATCCAAAATATTAATGGTAGCACTCACATCTCCATACCTGCTGGGCAAGTCAATCTTGTAGGCATTATCATTGATTCTTTCTAAAACTTGAAATGGACCATCTCCTCGCGACTGAAGTTTTGATTTTCTTTGCTCTGGGAACCTTTCCTTCCTCAAATGCACACACACCCAATCCCCAGGTTCTAGTAAAACCTTATACCTACCCTTGTTTGCTTGCTTCGCATATTGTTCATTTCTTCTTTCAATGTTGGCTTTCACCTTGGCATGTAAATCCCGAACAATAAATCCATATACAATCCATATACAATCTCAAAAGGTGAGAAGTTAGTAGTTGAATGCACTACTCGGTTATATGCAAACTCTATGTGCGGGAAACATTTTTCCCAATTCTTTAGATTTTTTTGAATTATTGCACGCAAGATGGTAGAAAGAGTTCTATTCACCACTTCAGTTTGCCCGTCAGTTTGAGGATGTGCAACTGTTGAGAACAATAATTTAGTTCCCAATTTATTCCACAAAGTCCTCCAAAAGTGGCTAAGGAATTTCACATCCCTATCACTTACAATGGTTTTGGGCAGTCCATGTAATCTCACAATTTCTTTGAAAAACAAATCTACTATATGTATAGCATCATTAGTTTTTGAGCATGCAATGAAATGGGCCATTTTGCTGAATCGATCCCCAACAACAAAAATGCTATCTACTCCCGATTGGGATTGAGGCAATCCCAACACAAAATACATAGAGATGTCGGTCCAAGGATGGGATGGAACGGGTAAGGGGGAATACAATCCATTTGGTTGAACCTTGGACTTTGCATGCTTACAAGTGACACACCTAGCACAAATTGCAAAAACATCTTTTCTCATGCTTGGCCAATAAAAATGTTCATGCAAAGTAGCAAGTGTTTTATCAACCCCAAAATGCCCCATCAAACCACCCCCATGAGTTTGTTTTACAAGCAGTTCTCGAGTTGAACAATTTGGAATGCACAATTTGTCCCTTTTGAAAAGAAACCCATCATTTTTGTAATATTCTTTAAAACCATGTTTTTCATAAGATGTCCAAATTTGAGAAAAATCTCCATCATTTTCTTTAAGGGTCTCACACACCAAACGCAGGTGTTCAACATGGTTGTCTAGAGATTTTCTATACACCAAGATATCATCAAAATAGACAACCACGAATTTTCCAATGAATGAACGAAGGACATGGTTCATTAAGCTCATGAATGTACTTGGTGCATTAGTTAAACCAAATGGCATAACTAACCATTCATAGAAACCGAACTTAGTTTTAAAAGTAGTTTTCCACTCATCTCCTTCTTTCATTCGAATTTGGTGGTATCCACTTTTAAGATCAATTTTAGAAAACAAAGATGCCCCATGTAATTCATCAAGCATTTCATCAAGTTGAGGTATGGGATAATGATACTTAACTGTTATTTTGTTGATGGCGCGACAATCCACACACATTCGCCATGTTCCATCTTTTTTGGGTACTAGGATCACCGGAACGGCGCATGGACTCATGCTTTCCCTTACTAATCCTTTCTTCATGAGTTCTTCAACTTGACATTAGATCTCTCTAGTCTCTTCCGGATTAGCTCTATATGCTGGCCTGTTGGGAATTGCGGCACCGGGTATGAAGTCAATCCTATGCTCAATGCCTCTCAAAGGGGGTAGTCCATCGGGTGTTTCTTCAGGAAACAAATCACCAAATTCCTGTAGTAAAGATACAACACAAGAAGGAAAAGAATGGTGAAGTTCATTATTTGCAAGGTAAGCATCCTTACTAATGAGTAAGAATACTTTCCCGCTTAATAAAGCACCTTTCACCTCACTTTTTCCAGAAAATAAACTCACCTTTCTCTCAACACTCTTGTTTTCATCTCTTTGACTTCCCTCATTTCTTTTTATGCCACTCGAATCTCCTTTTTCACTCTTAATTTTTCCACTCTTTTCATTTTTTTCTCTCATTTCCTTTTTAGTCAACTCATCACTCTCCTTTTTATCACTCAAAATTTTATTTTCCCCACTTTCTTTTTCACTCATTTCTTTTTTCTTTTTGTATTCTTTCTCTATCCTCACTTGATCTTCATATGCTTGTATGGGACTTAGAGGAGTCAAAACAATCTTTCTACTGCTAAAATTAAAAGAGAAGCGGTTAGTATAGCCATCATACATCACCCTCCTATCAAATTGCCACAGTCTCCCTAGTTGAAAATGTCCAGCTTGCATTGGAGCAACATCACACAACACCTCATCATGATATTTTCCAATGGAAAAAGAAACTTTGGCTTGTTTTGTGACCCTCACTTGACCACTATCATTCAACCACTGCAATCTATATGGTCTAGTATTCCTTAGAGTAGGCAAACTCAACTTCTCCACCAACAAGGTACTCGCCACATTAGTACAACTTTCACTATCAATGATCATGCTACATACCTTCTCCCTGATGTGGCATCTCGTATGAAAAATATGCTCACGCTGCTCCTCATCATGATCATCTTTGGGTTGAATGTTTAAAGCTCTTCTTGCCACCAATGCATCTCCATGCACGGGTTCTTCAACTTCGACATCCGAACCCTCCTCCAAAGATGGAATCTCATCATCGCTAGAGTGCTCACTAAGGATGTCTCTATTATCCAAAATAATCATGGCCCTTTTGTTTGGGCATTGAGATGCAATATGACCATGTCCTTGACACTTAAAACACTTTATATCACGAGATTTAGAAGGGAAATTTGCATCCATTTTTCCTTTTGAAACAGTGGGGAAGAACTTATTTTTGGCCTCTTCTCTTTGTTTTGGAACAAATTTAGAATCTCTTGGTTTTGTTTCATTCTACTTAAAAGTTGGTTTTGGATCTTTCCAGTTATCCTTCCAAAAATTATGAGAACTTATTTGACCCCTTCGAGAATGTAGTTGTTTTTCGACCTTCACCGCCTTATGTAGCAACTCCTCCATGTCAATATAAGTCTGTAGTTCCACCACATATCTAATTGCCGGATTCAATCCATTGATGAACCTTGGCATGGTAGCTTCACGATCTTCCTCCAAATTGGCTCGAATCATTGATATCTCCATTTCCTTGTAGTATTCCTCCACACACATGGAACCTTGCACAAGTTTTTGTAACTTCAAATGCAAATCTCGAGAGTAATGACTAGAAATGTACCTTTTGCGCATTACTATCTTCATTTCTTCCCAAGTTCGAATTGGCCTTTCTCCATTTCATCATCGACTTACTTGTAATTGGTCCCACCAAATACTTGCATAATCATTGAACTCAAGCGCCGCCAATCTTACCTGCTTCTCCTCCGAGTAGTTGTGAAGTCCAAACACATGGTCAACCTTCCGCTCCCACTCCAAATAAAGTTCTGGGTCACTCTTCCCTTGAAAGGATGGAAGTGTCACTTTGATGCTTCCCAAGTCATTTTCTCTCCAAGCAGCACGTTGCCCTCGCCTAGGAATTGATTCTTCGAAATTGGAGTACTCATCATCACCTTCATGAATTTCTTGCCATCTTGGAGCCTTTGAAGACGAGGAACTTTGCATATCATCCAACCTAGCATTCAATCTTGTAAACTGGTCAGCAACTACTTTCATGAATAATTTAATGTCGATCTCACTTCTTTCTCCTTCACTTGCCATTTTTTTTAATTCCTCGCATACTCTTTCTCTCACTTTTTTTTAATCTCTGAAAAGGTTTCTCACACTTTCTAGCACAACAACTTGGTTCCTATAAGTGTTTTTAAATAGAATCAAGAAGACAACTAGTAAGAAGCAATCAATTCATGGCAATCTTTAAAAATCAGAAATTTTAAAAGGGTTTGAATCAATGGAGTCCAAGAAATATGAGAGGAAAATGGGAGAAATGGTTATAGTAGAAGGTTGGATATGAATGAAGGAAAGAAGCTGATGGATAAGAAAATTGCAATCAAATTTATGACATATGAGCAAACGCAATGTTTCAAATGAGCACCTTCCTTTTTTTTGTTTTTTTTTCTTCTCAACAAACAAGAATTGCAAAGAGTGCGCTTTTCGTGCTCAAAGTACAACAAATTAAAAATGTACTAATCTGATTGCAATGATATAAATGGTTGTGATAACTTGAACTTCAAACTCAAATGGAAATCCACCTTGGAGATTGTTAGATTTCACAAGGGTGAAACTGTAGCACGAATTGATTCGGCTATATCTCCAAATATAGGTGTCGGATTTTAGTGTTTCCAAATAGAGAAGAAAGATGAGATTCCGAACTATTAAAATGACATATTATACGCCCAGAAACTCAAAGAAAAAGCAGACAAAAATATGGAAGAAAGTTCCGTCCAAAATTGGTGATGGCAGAAAATGGAAGAAGGGGAAGAAAAAAAAAGATGGGAGAAATAGAAATGAAAGAACCTGGTTTCCGTTGCCTTCCTCTGATACCAAATGATATGATACCATATGCGAGTGCGGTATTCGTTGGCAAAAATGCGGAAACACAAGCGAAGAAAGAAGAGGGGAATTGAAATTAAAAGAAATGCAAGAGGAATAAAAGGGGAAGGAGATGATCAATTAGGACCCCAAGGAGACTTGCCCCTTGAAACTCTAATTATAAAGCGCCACAAAGGTTGATCACTCCTTTGATGAGCCTTACTTTCATTCACCTAAGAACACAAGGAACACAAGCATAATAATGCTAGAAACACT
Source organism: Viscum album (assembly GCA_963277665.1). Classification (NCBI taxonomy): domain Eukaryota; kingdom Viridiplantae; phylum Streptophyta; class Magnoliopsida; order Santalales; family Viscaceae; genus Viscum; species Viscum album. Next base: position 1,052,670,136 of record OY728121.1, on the reverse strand, counting down.
CAAATTCGAAATTAACCTTCAAGGGGGTACAAGAGGTGGCTATTTATAGCCAAATGAGAGGAATACATGTCAAACTACCTATCCCACAAAAGTCTAAAGCCTATCTCACAAATTTGACTTTGTTTACACATGTCCATGGCTTTAGGGGACAAGATATCTCCAAAGAAGACTTTTAGGAACCACCCCAAAGACTTTGAAGATTCCCACCATGGATTTGGAGACAAGGGGCCCACCACTTTTGACATCGGAGATTTCCTTCATGCAAGTGGATTAAATTTCGTGGAAGCATATGGGTGGACCTTTTAGGTTCACTTTTGGGCTTTAATAAGTGTGATTAAAGGCCCATTTTCTCCTCCCATGCATGAATGTTGGGCCTCCTCTTGTAATTTCAAAATAAGGCCATGTAAAGCCTCTCTCATCCTCTTCATTCTTCCTCTTGTCATTGGGATACCAATCCCATGCAATGGGTCTTGTCCATTAATGCTCCTTCCACGATCAATTCCATGATCCCCCTCAACTCCTTGCTACATGTGTGCACCATGATCCGCATCACACTCGATCTGCACCTCCCAGAACCTCCATGAAGTCCCACGCACCGAACTGACAGGGAAAGGAGCACAGGAAGGATGAGAATATGGAGGCCTTGGTAGGGGACCAAGCTAGAAACCACATCAGTCCAACAAAATAGAGAACCAATAATAGAGAAACAAAATCAATCCCAAACAAAATCACCATATGAGACCTCAATCCACATCCTCAAAATAGAAAATGATCCAACCAGAGGAATGAACCCGAGTTGAGACAACTGGCAACCCTACTCAAGCACCATCCCAAGTAGGCTTGGATCCTAAATTGAGCCTAAAAAATGTGGAGTCAAATGCGATGGGTAGGCTAGCATGGGTAGAGGAGAAAGAAGGCACAAGACACACTCGCTGGGGTATTGCGTGTTTCCTGTTTTGCCCTGCTATTTGCCTGCTTTGCTTGATTGTTGTAGTAGAGGTTTATGCTTGTGAGTAGAGTAATTTATTTTGTGCTCAGGTTGCTTTTCCAGGCTTGTTGTGCTGTTTAGCATTGCTAGTTGCCATGCCTAGTTGTAGGATAGTGGAACTGTTGTTTTATGATTGTTGTTGAGCCTTAGAATGATAGCCACGTAGTTCTTGAGGTTTACTTGGACAATGTGCACGCGCGCTGAGCATGTTTTACTTTTCCACACAGGACTGTGAGAGCCTAGTGTAGTAGACCATAGGGAGAATCGACGTAAGGGATTCTCCAGAGTGTCTTTTACTACGATGCGAGACCACAGGGGGAATTGACGATGAGTGCTTCCTCAGAGAGTCTGTAGTTCCTCGACGCGGGCCACAGGGGGAATGAGACATTGAGTGCTTCCCCAGAGAGCCTTTAGTATGATACGAGACTATAGGTGGAATTGACGGTGAGTGCTTCCCTAGAGAGTCTACTTTTTAGCTGAACCAGAGGGGTGAGCCTGTGTGTGCCTCCCAAAGGGTTGCTAGTGCTTTGTAGGTTGAACCATAGGGGTTAGGCTGTGAGAGCTACCCAGAGGGTTACCTGTTTACTTTTGTTACTGGTTGTTCACTTGAGTACCTTATATGTTAGAACTGTGGATTGTAGCTGCTTGTGCTTTCCAGTTGTTGTTTCTTGTTTTTTTACTACCATGTATTCATTGACTGTTAGGCACAAATCTTTGGGCGATTGCCTTCTCGGATTGTATCTCACACCCTGTTTGGGCCATGCTTTTGGGCCCAAGCAGACTATGTTGCTGCAGGTATAGATAAGGGCAAGCGCCCTTCCACTTCAGGATCTTGATTGCACCAAGAGCTGGGGAGCATGGGACCGAGCCGTGGCTCGCGATGCTGAGGAGTCTACTTTGTTTTTCTTTTTCACTTGGTTTCAGTTGTATTTCAGCACGTTGTTGTGTTTGCTGTTTTCCTTAGATACTTGTACCTGCTGCATCATTGTCATCATTGCTATATACATTCATTGCTTCAGCTGTTTGGTTTCTGTTGTTATGCATGTTGTTACTACTTCCGCTGTTGACTGTTGTTTTTTCCGCTGTGTACCATACCAAATGAGGGCATAGTTTCCCCACTGACTCACCAAGGCCCTCGCTGCTAGTCGGTAGCCTCTGGCGTTCGGGGAAACGCGATTGAGGTCATGTGGCGAACCAGGTACGGGGCACCAGTGGAGGGGCTCCGGATTCGGGTCATTACATAAGTGGCCTAATGGGCCGAACGAGCCTAAGTGACGTAATGGGATGAATGAGCTGAAGTAGCACAAAGGGTTGAATGGGACTAAGTGGTCCAATGGGCCTAATGGGCCTAATGGGCCTAATGGGCCTAAAGGGCCGAATGAGCCTAATGGGCCTAAGTGGCCTAATGGTCCTAAGTGCCTAATGGGCCTAAGTGGCCTAATGGGTCCAATGGGCCTATGTAGAATAATGGGACTAATGGTCCTAATGGGCATAAGTGAAAAAATGGGTCGAATGGGCCTAAGGGACATAATGGGCCTAAGTGGCATAATGGGCCTAATGAGACTAAGTGGAAAAATAGGCCTAAGTGTTCAAATGGGTCTAAGTGGCCTAAGTGACCTAAGTGACCTAATTGGACTAATGAACCTAAGTGTGGTAATGGGCCTAATGGGCCTAAGTGGCCTCATGGGCCTAATGGGCATAATGTGCCAAAGTGGCCAAAGTGGCCTAATGGGCCTAATGGGCCAAAGTGGCTTAATGAGCCTAAGTGGCTTAATAGGCCCAAGTGGCCTAAGTGGCCCCATGGGCCTAAGTGGCCTTAGTTGCCTAATGGCACGAATGGGCCTAAGTGGCCGAATGGGCCTAATGGTCCCTAGTGGCCTAATGGGCCTAATGGGCCTAAGTGGTTGATGTGGCATAATGGACCTAAGTGGACTAATGGGCCTAATGTGCGTAAGTGGGCTAATAGGCCTAAGTGGTCTAATGAGGCTAAGTGGTCTAATGGGCCTAAGTGGGATAATGGGCCTAAATGGCCTAATGGGCCCAAGTGGCCTAATGAGCCTAAGTGGTCTAATGGGCCTAATGGGTGTAAGTGGCCTAATGAGCCTAAGTGGCCTAATGGGCATAATGGGCATAATGGGTCGAAGTGGCCTAAGTGACCTAATTGGCCTAATGGTCATAAGTGGCCTAATGGGCCTAAGTGTCCTAATGATCCTAATGGGCCATAGTGGTATAGTGGGCCTTAGTGGAATCCTTGGCCTTAGTGGCCTAATGGGCCTGTATGGCCTAAGTGGCCTCACGGGCCTAATGGGCCTAAGTGGCCTCATGGGCCCAAGTGGCCTAATGGGCCTAATGACCCTTAGTGGCCTAAGGGCCTAATGGATCTAATGGGCCTAAGTGGAATAATGGGCCAAAGGTCCTAAGTGTCCTAATGAGACTAATGGACATAAGTGGCTAAATGGGCCTCGGTGGAGTAATTGGCCTAATGGGCCTAAGTTGCCGAAGTGGCCTAATGGGTCTAATGGGCGTAAGTGGCCTAATGGGCCGAATGGGCCTAAGTGGCCTAATGAGACTTGTAGGCATAATGGGCCAAAGTGGCCAAAGTGGCATAATGGGACAAATGGGCCTAAGTGGCCCAATGGGCCTAAGTGGCCGAATGGGCTGAATGGACCTAAGTAGCCTAATGGGTCTAAGTGGCCTAATGGGCCTCATGAGCCTAACAAGCCTCAGTGGCTTAATGGGCCTAATAGGCCTAAGTGGCCTAATGCGCCTAATGACCAAATTGGCTTAATGAGCCTCTGTGGCCTAATGGGCTTAATGGGCCAAAGTGGCTTAATGGGAGTAATGTGCATAATGGGACTCGGTGGCATAATGGGCCTCAGTGGACTAAGTGGAATAATGTGCCTAATAGGCTTGATGGGCCTAATGGGCCTAAGTGGCATAATGGGCCTAAGTGGTATAATCTGTCGAATGGGACTAAGTGGCCTAATGGGATTAAGGGGATTAGGTTGCCTAATGGGCCAAATGGACATAATGGGCCCGATGGGCCTAATGGGCCCAATGGGCTTAATGGGCCTCAGTGGCCTAATGAGATGAATGGGCCTAAGTGGCCTGATGGGCCTGATGGGCTTGATGACCTGAATGGGCTGAATGGGCCTAAGTGGACTCATGGGCTTGATGGGCATGATGGGTCTAATGGACTTAAATGGCATAATGATCTCAATGGGCCTAAGTGGCCTAATGGGCTGAATGGACCTAAGTGGCCTAATGGGCTCGATGGCCCTGATGGTCCAAATGGGCCAAATGGGTCTCAGTGGTCTCACAGGCCTCATGGGCTTACTGGGCCTAATGGGCATAACGTGCCTAAGTGGACCAAGTGGCTTATTGCGCCTAATGGGCCTCAGTGGACTAATGGACCTAATGGCCTTGATGGGCCTAATGGGCGTAATGGGCCTAAATGGCCTCAGTGGCCTAATGAGATGAATGGGTCTAAGTGGACTAAAGGGCCTAAGTGCCCTAATGGGCCTAATGGGCCTAAGTGGCCTAATGGGATTGATTGGCCTAATGGGCCTTATGGCCTGATGGTTCTAATGGGACTAAGCGACATAAGTAGCGTCATGGGACTAATGGGCATAATCATCCGAATGGGGCTAAGTGGCCTAATGGGCCTTATGGGCTTAATGGGCCTTTGTGGACTAATGGGCCTCATTGGCCTAATGGGCCTGATCAGGCTAATGGGCATCATATGCCTCACTGGATCAGTGGCCTAATGGGCCTAATTGCCCGGATGGGCAATGGGCCTAATTTCCCGGATGGGCCTCAGTGGTCGAATGACCCAATGGGGCGAAGTGGCCCAATGGACCTAATGGACATAAATGGATGAATGGGCCTAATGGGACTAAGTGGCCTAATTGGCCTGATGGGCCTAATGCGCATCATGGAACCAATGCGCGTGAGTGGCCTAAGTGTCCTAATGTGCCTCATGGGCCTAAGTGGATTAATGAGCCCAATGGGCCCAGTGGGCCTAAGTGGCATAATGAGCTTGATGGGTGTAATGGGTCTAATGGGCCTTAGTGTCCTAATGGGACGAATGTGCCTGATAGGCCCAATGGGCATAATGGGCCTCATTGGCCCAATTGGCCAAATGGGCCAAATGGACCAATAGGCCTGATGGGTCTCATGGGCCTCATGGTCCTAATGGGACCAAGTGGCATAAGTGGCCAAATGGGCATAATGGGCCTAAGTTACCCAATGGGCCTTAGTGGCCGAATGGGCCTCATAGGCCCGATTGGCATATTGGGCTTAATGGGCCTAATGGGCCTAAGTGGCCTAAGTGGCCTAATGAGCCTAATAGGACTAATGGGCCTAAGTGGATTAATTGATCAAATGAGCCTAAATGGATGAATGGGCCTAAGTGGTGGAATGAGCCTAAGTGGAGAAATTATCCTAATTGTCCTAAGTTGCCTAATGGTACTAATAAGCCTCCTGGGCCTAAGTGGTCTAATCGGCCTGATGGGCCTAACGGGGCTAATGGGCCTCATGGGACTAAGTGGCTTCATGGTCCTGATGGGCCTAATGGGCCTCATGAGCCTAATGGGATTAATTGGTCTCCGAGGCCTAAGTGGATGGACCTGGTGGGCCTAATGGACCTAAGTAGCCTAAGAGGCCTAATGTGCCTAATGGACCTAAGTTGCCAAATGGGCATAGTGGGCCTAAAGGGCCTAATGAGAATAAGTGGCCCGATGGACCTAATGGGCCTCATGGTCCTAATGGGTTGAATGAGCCTAATGGGCCGAAGGGGCCCAATGGGCCCAATGGGCCTAGGTGGTCTAATGGGCCTAAGTGTCCTAATGGGCCTGATGGGCCTAAGTGTCCTAATGGGCATGATGGGCCTAATGGGCCTCATGGACCTAAGTGGCCAAAGTGGCATAATGAGCCTAAGTGGCCTAATGGGCCAAGTGGGCCTAAAGGGCCTAATGGGCCTAAAGGGCCTAATGGGCCTCATTGTCCTAAGTTTCCTCATGGGCCCAATGGAAATAACGGGCCTAAGTGGACTAAGTGGGCCTATAGAGCTGAATGGGCCGAATGGACTGTAGTGGTCTAATGGTCCCAATGGGCCTCATGGGCCTAATGGGCCTAATGAGCGTAATGGGACGAATGAGCCTAGTGGTCTCAATGAGCCAAATGGGCCGAAGTGGCCTAATTGGTCTACGTGGCCTAAGGGGCTTAGTGGGCCTGATGGAATTAATGAGCATGTTGGGCCTAATGGGCCCAAGTGGCCTGATGGGGCGAATGAGACTCATGGGCCTAAGTGTTCTCATGGGCCCAATGGGCCTAATGGGGCTAAGTGTCCCAATGGGCCTAATGGGGCTAAGTGTCCGAATGAGCCTAAGTTCCCTAATGGGCCTAGTGGGACCAGTGGGCCTCATGGGCCTAATGGGGCTAATGGGGCTAATGGGCCTAATAAACATAATTGGCCTAAGTGGTCTAAGTGGCATAATCGGGCTAATCGACCGAATGAGTCTAATGGGCCTAAGTGGCCTAAGTGTCTTAACGTGCCTAATGGGCCTAGTGCGACTAAAGGGTTTAATGGGCCTAATAGGCCTAAGTGTTCTAATGGGCCTATGTGGCCTAATGGGCCTAAGTGGCATTATCGGACTAATCGATCGAATGGGCCTAATGAGCCTATGTGGCCTAATGGGCCTAACATGCCTAATGAGACTAATGGGTTTAATGGGTCTAAGTGTCCTAGTGGGCCTACTTGCCCTAATCTGCCTAAGTCGCCAAATGGGTCAAATGGGCTTAATAGGATTAATTGGTTTAATGGGCCTAAGTGGCCTAATGGGCCTAATGGGATTAATGGGCCTATGTGGCTTATTGGGACTAATGGGCCTAGTGGGCTTAAGTGGCCTAATAGGTCAAATGGGCCTAATTGTCCTAATGGGCCTAATAGAACTCAGTGGCCTAATGGGCCAAATGGGCCGAAGTGACCTAATGAGACTAATGGGCCTAAGTGGCCTAATCCCCCTAATTGACTAAATGGGCCTAATGGGCCTAATTAGCATAATTGGACTAAGTGGCCTAATGTGCATAATGGGCTTAATGGGCCTAAGTGGCCTAAGTTTCCTAATCGGCATAATCAACCGAATGGGACTAATGGGCCTAATTTTCCTAAGTGGCATAATGGGCCTAATTGGCATAATGCCTAAGTGGCCTAAGTGGCCGAATGGGCCTAATGGGCATAATGAGAATAATGGACCTAAGTGGCCTAAGTGGTCTAATCGGCCTAATCAACCGAATGAGCCTAATGGGCCTAAGTGGCCTAATCAGCTTAATGAGAATAATGAACCCAAGTGCCCTAATAAGCCTAATTGACCGAATGAGCCTAATGGGCCTATTGGGCCTATTGGGCCTAAGTGGCCTAAATTACCTAACCAACCAAATGGGACTAATGGGACTAATGGGCTTAAGTGGCCTAAAGTGCCTAATGGGCCTAAGTGGCCTAATCAGTCTAATTGACCAAAAGGTCCTGAGTGGCCTAGTTAGCTTAATCGATCAAATGTGCCTAATGGGCCTAATGGGCCTAAGTGGCCTAATGGGCCTAATAGGCCTAATGGGTATAAGTGATCTAAGTTGTCTAATCAGCCTAATCGACCGTATGGGGCTAATGGGCCTTAGTGGCCTAATGGGCCGAATGGGCCTAATCAGCCTAATGGGTCTAAGTGGCCTAAGTGGATGAATCTGCCTAATCGACTGAATGGGCATCATGGGCCTTATGGGCCTAAGTGGCCAATTGAGACTGATTGGTCTAAGTGGCTGAATGGGCCTAATGGGCCAATTTGGCATAATGTGGTTAATGGGCCTAATTGGAAGAATGGGCTTAAGTGACATAATGGGCCTAATTGACTGAATGAACGTAAGTGGCCTAATGGGCCTAATGGGCCGAAGTGGCCTAATGGGCCTAGTGAGCCTAAGTGGTCCAATGGGCCTAATGGGTCTAATGCATCTCCTTGGCCTAATGGGCCTAATGAACGTAAGTGGTCGAATTGGCCGAAGTGGCATAATGGGCATAGTGGTCCTAAGTGGCCGAAAGGGCCGAAAGGGCCTAATGGGCCTAATGCGCCTAATGGACCTTATAGTTTGAATGAGGCTAAGGGGCCTAATTGGACTAATGGGCCTAATGGTCCTATTGGCCAAATGGGTCAATGGGCCTAAGTGACCTAATGGGCCTTAGTGGACTAATTGTCCCAATGGGACAAATGAGCCAAATGGAACTAAGTGGCCTTATGCACGCTGAATAGGCCGAATGGGCCGAATGGGCCTAATAGGTCTAAGTGACATAATGGGACGATGAGTCTAAGTGGCCTAATGGGCCTAGGTCACCTAAGTGGCCTAATCGTCCTAATTGAACGAATGAGCCTAATGGGCCTGATGGGCCTAAGTGGAATAATGTGCCTAATTGGATGAAGTGGCCGAATGGGCCTGATGGGCCGAAGTGGCCTAACGGGCCTCAGGGGCCTTATGGGCCCAATGGGCCAAAGGGGCCTAAGTGGTCTAATGGGCCTAATGGGCTTAATGAGCTTAATGGGATTAACGAGCCTATGTACCGAATGGTCCAAATGGTCCAAATGGGCCAAATGGGCATTAGGGGCCAAATGGGCCTAATTGGCCTAAGTGGACTAATGGGACTAGGTGGCCTAATGAGCCAAAGTTGCTCAATCACCCTAATGGGCTTAATGGGCCTAGTGGGCCTAATAGGCCAAAGTGGTCTAATGTGCCTAATGGGTCAAATTGTCCAAATTCTCCTAAGTGGCCTAATGGGCCTAATGACCCTAAGTGTCCTATTGGGCCTAAGTTGCCTTATTGGCCTAAAGGGATTAATGAGTTAAGTGGGCCTAAGAGGCCTAATGGGCCTTAGTGGCCCAATCTCCCTAATGTGCCTAGTCGGCATAATGGGCCTAAGTGGCCCAATGGGATTAACGGGCCTGTGGGCCAAATGTGCATAATTGATGCGAGACGCACGGGGTGGCCTGATCTTCACGGCGTAGGGCGGCGGATGACGGATGCGGTTTGGGGCTAAGTGACGGGTGAAGGGTATGGATAGTGGAAGCAAGTAGTCAACCAACGCTATATGGAGCGTGACCTACTACTTAGACAACGCACTCAACGGAGGGGTGTGATGGCCAATCCACACAACAACGCACTTGGGTTGTGGCACGAAATTGGGGGTTTTGTGATCTTGGATCACCAATCTAACTTGTAGATTGACAAGGCAAGAATGCACAAGAGCAAGGGAAATTTGGAACAATCCTCACACAACGGAGAGAAACAAATCATAAGCTCTCAATTAAAATCTTGAATGCCATTACAATGCCATGGGGTGGCTATTTATAGCCAAGGGGTGACATAAAAGGTCAAGGGCCTAATATCATAAAGTCATAAAGCCAATTCCTACCTTGCCCCCTTAAAGTCCAAAAGGTAAAGTCTATCAAAGACTTTTTGGAAAAGTAGCACACAACTTTCCAACTATAGACCACCGGAATTGACTCTGAGTGCATAGCCCACCGGATTTGACTTTGGTGCCCAAAGATGCCATTTCTAGAATCCTCCATGTGGATAAGGCTTCCAAATTCGTGTAACCATGTGGGCCAACCATTAAACATCATGCTTGGGCTTGAATAAGTGAGATAATATGCCCATTTGCTCCATCCATGCGAGGTAATACCCATTGGGCCTTTAATGAAGCAAGATGAGCGCCCATTGAAGCATTCAACCTCTTTAATCTTCCTCGCGTCATTGGGCCTTGCAAATCCAATTCCTCCACCCGAGCAATCGACTCGGTGCCTTCCGCATGGTTCGCATCATCCTCCCCCTCTTGAAAAGGAGTCGTCTTCGACTCTTTATCCTCTACGCCCAAAAAAGGAGAAAGATCAGAAACATTGAAAGTGGCACTTACACCATACTCACCTGGGAGAGCTATCTTGTAAGCGTTGTTGTTAATATTTTCAAGCACTCGGAAAGGTCCGTCTCATAGAGGCATGAGTTTTGATTTCCGCTTGTTGGGGAATCTTTCTTTACGCATATAAATCCAGACTAAGTCACCGGGTTCGAACAACACTTGCTTGCGACCCTTGTTTGCACGATCAACATATTTCTGGGTCATCCGCTCAATATTTTCCCTTGCTTTTCATGGAGTTTCTTTATGAATTCTGCACGCCCTTTCGCATCCATATTAGTTGCTTCCTGTAAAGGCAATGACACTAGATCAATAGGGGCAAGGGGGTTAAAGCCGTAAACAATTTCAAATGGAGAATATTGAGTAGTGGAATGCTTGGCCCTGTTATATGCAAATTCCACATGGGGTAGACACTCCTCCCAATTCTTAAGATTCTTCTTGACAATTGTTCTCAAAAGGGATGATAGTGTCTGATGCACCACCTCCGTTTTCCCATCGGTTTGTGGATGAAAAGTAGTGGAAAATAGTAACTTCATGCCTAGTTTGCTCCACAAGGTCTTCCAAAAGTAACTGAGGAATTTTGCGTCTCGATCCGACACAATCGTCCTTGGCATCCCATGGAGTTTGACTACTTCCTGAAAGAAAAGTTGTGCAATGTTAGTGGCATCATCTGTTTTGTGACAGGGAATAAAATGTGCCATTTTACAAAACCGATCCACCACAACAAAAATGGAATCTCTCTCCCTCTTAGTCCGTGGTAACCCCACAATAAAGTCCATTGATATGTCCTCCCAAGGGGTGTTGAGGATTGGGAGAGGAAGATATAGTCCATGTGGGTTCAGTTTTGATTTGGCTTTATGGCAAACAATGCACTTTCCCACAAATTTTTCAACATCTCTAGATATCCTAGGCCAATAAAAATGTTCACTAAGAACGCTTAAAGTTTTTGAAACACAAAAATGTCCCATTAACCCACCAGAATGTGACTCCTTTAGTAAAAGTAAACGAATAGGGCAATTGGGAATGCAAAGCTTATCCATCCGAAATAAGAACCTGTCATGTAAATAGAACTTTTCCCAACTAACTCCAGGTTTACAATGTTCATAAGGTTCACTAAAATCACTATCGGTGGCATATAAATCCTTAATGTATTCAAAACCAATTAGTTTTGAATCCAACAAGGATAAAAGAGAATATCTACGTGAAAGTGCATCGACCATAGTATTTTCTTTACCCTTTTTATGCTTGATGACATATGGAAATGATTCAATGAATTCCAGCCATCTAGCGTGTCTCCTATTTAGTTTATGTTGGCTCCTAAGGTATTTAAGAGCCTCATGATCAGAATGGATCACAAATTCTTTAGGCCAAAGATAATGTTGCCATGTTTCTAGAACTCTAAACAATGCATACAACTCTTTATCATATGTAGCATAGTTTAGAGTTGGGCCATTTAACTTCTCACTAAAGAAAGCAATAGGTTTACCTTTTTGCCTGAGTACTCCTCCTATGCCAATTCCACTTGCATCACATTAAATTTCAAAGGTCTTACCGAAGTCCGGAAGTGCAAGTAGAGGGGCGTGGGTGAGTCTCTCCTTAAGAGCATGGAAGGCCTTCTCTTGAGTTGTTCCCCATTTAAAAGGAACATTCTTCTTGGTCAACTCATTCAATGGTGTTGCAACTGTGCTGAAGTCCTTCACAAATCTCCTGTAAAAACTAGCAAGCCCATGAAAACTTCTTACCTGCCCAACGGAGGTTGGAGTTGGCAATTCCTGAATTGCTTTGATCTTCTCGGTGTCAACTTCAACTCCATTGCCGCTCACAACAAATCCAAAGAAAACAATCTTATCGAGACAAAATTCACACTTTTTTATGTTTCCAAACAAGTTTTCTTTCCTTAATACCTCTAGGACTTTTCTTAAGTGATCTACATGTTCATGCAAAGTCCTACTATACACCAGAATATCATAAAAGTAAACTACCACAAAATTTCCAATATATGCAATAAGACATGATTCATTAACCTCATAAATGTGCTAGGCGGATTGGTGATACCAAAGGGCATGACTAGCCATTCATAAAGTCCATGTTTTGTCTTAAATGCTGTTTTTCACTCATCTCCTTCTTTCATCCTAATTTGATGGTATCCACTTCTTAAATCAATTTTAGAGAAAATTGTAGAGCCATTTAACTCATCTAGCATGTCATCTAACCTAGGGATAGGATGACGATACCTGACCATGATGTTATTGATGGCTCGGCAGTTAATGCACATTCTCCATGTTCCATCCTTCTTTGGTACTAAAAGCACTAGTACGGCACAAGGACTAAGGCTCTCTATGACATATCCCACGTCCAATAGCTCTTGAACTTGCCTTTGAATTTCTTTTGTCTCCTCTGGGTTGGTGCGATATGCAGGGCGGTTCGGTAGTGATGCTCCGGGTATGAGGTCAATTTGATGCTCAATACCTCTAATGGGTGGCAAACCAGGTGGCACCTCTTCTGGAAAGACATCATCATACTCCTGCAACAAGGATTCAACAACATTTGGAAAAGGGGATAAGTCGTTAGTATTTAGCAATACCTCTTTGTACATGAGTACTATGAGGGTTTGCTGTGAAAACAAAACTTCCTTAACCTCACTCTTTTTTGCCAACATCACACTTCTCTCTTCACCCAAATTCTTTTTCCCTCTTGATTTTTCTTTGCTCTCAATTTCTTTTCCTCTCTCATTTTCTCTCTTTCCCTCATTCTCACCTTTTTCATTTTCACTCTTTTTTTCTTTATCACTCATTTTTTTCTTTTCTCTCAAAATGTGATCTTCCAAAATTTGCTTGGGGGACATGGGGTTGAGGGTTATAGGTTCCCCTCTGAGTACAATAGAGTGACGATTTGAGAAACCGTCATGAGTAACATGTCGATCGTACTGCCATGGTCGTCCCAAAAACAAATGGCAGGACTTCATAGGAACAATATCACACAAAACCTCATCTTTGTACTTACCGATGGTGAACAATACCTTCACTTGCTTGGTGACCTTCAGCTCCCCACAATCATTCAACCACTGAAGTCGGTATGGATTTTGATGCCTTAAATTCGGGAGTCCCAACTTCTCCACCAACTCGGTGCTCGCCACATTGCTACAACTTCCACCATCAACAATAACACTACATACCTTCCCATTGATCTTGCATCGTGTATGGAAAAGGTACTCTCGCTGATCCTTTTCTCCAACGGTCATTTGTGCACTTAAAACTCTTCTAGTGACAAGAATCTCACCATCTTCCGAAAATTCTCCATTTTCAATTTCTGGAGATTCATCTTCCTCCTCTTCAGAGCTCTCTCCATCAGTCTCCAATTCTCCATACTTGTTGATGATCATGGTGCGACGGTTTGGGCATTCACTAGCAATGTGACCCCTTCCTTGACATTTGAAACAACGTATATCCCGATTCCTTGCTTGGTTAGCCTCAAAAGTAGGTTTCTTAGGTGGAAGAATTACCTTGTCATTTTTGCGATCAACCACCTCTTTTGGCTTTGACAATTCTCCAATGTCCTTCCTCGGATTTCTTCAGGGTGTGAATGGGGTAGTGGGCTTCCTCGCGTTGCTCCGTCTTTTGATTTTTTGTTCTACCTTGGTGGCTTGGTGGATCATGTCTTGTATCTCCACATGGTGGTACATCTCCACTTGATCCGCAATCTCCCGATTGAGCCCATGTGAAAACCGTGCCATGGTTGCCTCCAGATCCTCCTTGATGTTTGCTCGAATCATGGCAATTTGCATCTCCTTGCAGTAGTCTTCTACACTCCTACTCCCTTGGGTGAGGAGTTGAAGTTTGTTGTGGAGATCTCTATGGTAATGTGTGGGAACAAACCGTTTCTGCATGGCAAACTTCATGTCCTCCCAAGTGTTGATAGGGAATCCACCATATCTTGCCCTTTCCTTTTGCATTTGATCCCACCAAGTTAAAGCATAATCAGAAAATTCAAGGGAAGCAAGTTTGACCTTTTTCTCCTCGGAATATGCATGGCATGAAAACACCTGCTCGATCTACATCTCCCACTCCAAGTATGCTTCCGGATCGCTTTTCCCTTGAAATGAAGGGACCTTCACCTTGATCCCGCCAAGTAGTTCATCATCATGTGGTCTTCTTTGGCCTCCTCTTGGTTTTTGGTACAACCTCCTCCTCTGTGGGAAATACTCGAAATCACCATCAAAGTTTTCTATCTCCTCCTCCATGATGTGGGGGCGACGTGGTGCCTGAGCTCGCCGCTGGTTGTCATGGATCATCCTCGGGCTTGGTTGATTCTCCAGGTTGTCAATCCTCTCATGTAGCACTTCCAACTTTCGATCAAGAAGCCTCTCGAAGTGGCTCACCAAAGCTTGCATTTGGAGTTGTGTAGCTTCAGGTGCAGGAGATCTACTTTGACTTCCTTCATCGCTAACATGAGCAATTTTCTTCCCACGGTCTTCTGCCATGATGTGTAACACAAACACAAATACACACACTGATGAGGATCATGGCACGAATGGTCATCGAGGTGTTGGAGGTGGTCTTGATGAGGAGGGTGGAAGGCGCATGATTCCACAAGACCCGCTGGGAGGAATTGGCGGCCCAATGACAAGGGAGCGGACCAAGAGAATGAAGGAGGCCTTAAATGGGTTAATCTTGCAATTCCAAGAGGAGGCCCAACACCCTTGCTTGGGGGAAGCATCTGGGCCTATAATTACATTAATTAAGGCCCAAACATGCTTTTAAAAACTCAATCCAATGTGTGCTATGAATTTCAAGCCCACCCCACCATGGAATCTTCAAAGTCAAAAGTGGTGGGCTAGTTGTCTTTACTTTCCAAAAAGGATGTGCTACTTGTCTCCTAAAGTCATGGGCATGTGCCAAAATTGTCAAAAGTGACATGTAGGCTTTTTGACTTGAGGAAACTAGGTGTTAGAATTTTGTATCAATCCTTGGCTATAAATAGCCACCCCCATGTACTCTTTGGACATCATGAATGAAGGTAATGTTATTATGGTGAGTTTTGCTTGCAACCTTTGTGTTCTTGCTTAATTCTTGACTTATCAAAGGATTGGTCATCCTTTGTGGCGTCTTGTGGCTAGAGTTCTTAGAGACAAGTTCTCTTTGGGTTCTACCCTGACCAATTCCCTCTTCCTTCCATTTATCACTATCCGCACACCACATTCACTTGTTTTCTTGCGGCGATCCGGGTGCACAACGCGTGAACATTGTACAAGGTTCCTAGGACACTTCCTAGCGGGTCTTGCATCGCGCATCATTTGGTATCAGAGCCCATTTGCAAGAAATCAGGTTCCTTCTTTCTTATCCCTTCTTCCATTTCATTTCTCTTCGAATCGGGCCGACATCAATTCTGGTCCAATTCCTCCTTCACCTACGGACGTCATTTCTTCATCATTTTGGACGTATAGCATGTCATTCTTGCAGTTGAGAAGCTGATCTTTCCTCCCCATTTGGAATCATAAAAATTAAAGCCATATATCGTGAGATACAGTGGGTTCAAATTTTGCAAAAAAAACTGCAATTTCAAAACCCCGCAACTCACACTTTGATTCCATTTTGTGTTACAAATTACTGCTTCTCCTGCATTTAAATATTGAAATATTCATCTTGTTGCTGTTACATTTATTCAAAAAGAAAAGAGCCCAAAAAAAAATTAAAAAAAAAAAATTAAGGCTAAAAAAAAAATGGCAACATTTTGAATTCTACATCCCATTTTCATTCTTCTTCATCCCTTTTCATTCACTTCAAATATTTTCTATCTTGAATCCATTTTTGAATTTTATCTTTGAATTCTAGTTCGGGATTGCCACATTTCAACGATCCTTTAGATTTGTTGAAATTGGGTAAGAACGCTATAGGAAGCAAGTTGAGTGGTAAAAGGCAAGAGTGTTACATTTTGATAAAAGCCGAAATTGAGTGAAACACGAGCGAACAAATTATTTTGAGTGTAAACAAGTGAGGGAGTGTGTGAGGTCCATTTTCCTTTCCCTTTCATTTTTCTCACAGGATACCTAAATGGCGGAGTCGAGTAACACCAATGAAGCGGACATTAAGATGTTCATGAGAGCTGTACAAGAACAATTCCAAAGGTTGAATGCGAGGATGGATGAACTCCAATCCCCTTCCAATTCTAGAGCACCACCAAGGAGGCGAGTTGTTGAAGAAGAGGAGGAGTTATCCGATTTTCACGAGTCACCAATTCGGAGAAATCAACCACCATGGAGGCAAGCTAATGATCTTGGAGGAGTAAAGTTGAGGATCCCTTCATTCCAAGGTAAGAATGATCCCGAAACATATTTGGAATGGGAAAGAAAGGTCGAACATGTTTTTGGTTGTCACACATATTCGGAGGAAAACAAAGTGAAGTTGGCGGCCGTGGAATTCACCGACTATGCGAGTATTTGGTGGGACCAACTACAAGTGAGTCGACGGCGAAGTGGAGAAAGACCCATCCACACTTGGGAGGAGATGAAAGTGGTAATGCGTAAGAGGTTCATTTCTAGCCACTATTATCGTGATTTGTTCCTCAAGTTGCAGGGTTTGAAACAAGGGGTCATGAGTGTTGAGGAGTATCACAAAGAGATGGAGATCATCATGATTCGAGCGAATATTGATGAGGAGCGAGAGGCCCCCATGGCAAGGTTTGTGAACGGCCTCAATCATGACATTCGGGACATAGTGGACATGCACCACTACTTGGACATGGAGGATCTACTTCACATGGCCACCAAAGCGGAGATATCAAATGTTTTAAATGTCAAGGATTTGGACATATTGCCTCACAATGCCCAAACAAGAGAACAATGATTATTTTGGATGATGGAGATGTTCTTAGTGCTAGCTCAAGCGAAGATGAAATGCCATCACTTGAGGATGATTCGAAGGTGGAAGTAGAAAGCCCCGTACATGGAGAAATGCTTGTGGCAAGGCGTGCTTTGAGTGCTCAACCCGAAGGAGAACATGATCAAGAGAAAAGGGAGCACATTTTTCATACTAGATGCCTCGTCAAAGATAAGGTATGTAGTATGATTATTGATGGGGGTAGTTGTACAAACGTAGCAAGTGGTTTGATGGTTGATAAATTGGGATTGGCTACGATTAGACATCCTAGGCCTTATAAATTGCAATGGTTAAATAATAGCGGGGATGTCAAAGTGACTAAGCAAGCACAAGTTCCATTTTCTATTGGGAAGTATGAAGACAAGGTGATGTGCGATGTTTTTTCCAATGCATGCTAGTCATATCTTGTTAGGCAGGCCATGGCAATTTGATAGGAGGGTCACACATGATGGATACACCAACCGCTATTCATTTGAGTATAATGGGAGGACGGTTATTCTTACACCATTGAGGCCTTTGCATGCTTATGAAGACCAAGTGAGGATTGAGAGAGATTGTGAGATGAGAGAAAAAGAAAAGAGAGAGAAAAATAGAGAGATTGAGAAGAGTGGAAAAATCAAGAGTGAAAAAGGAGTGATGAGTGAAATCAAAAGAAATGAGGGAAATAAAAGAGTTGAAAACAAGAGTGAAAATAAGAGTGAAAACAAGAGTGTTGAGGAAAAAGTGAGTCTATTTTCTGGAAAAAGAGAGATAGAGAGAGCTTTAGAGGGGGAGGAAACTCTCATGCTTTTATGCAAAGGAGGATGTTTTACGGCTAACTCTCTTAACCCATCATTCCCTTCTAGTGTTGTGTCTCTTTTGCAGGAATTTGGTGACGTGTTTCCGGAGGAAATTCCTGATGGCTTACCTCCCTTGCGGGGTATCGAGCACCACATTGACTTCCTCCCAGGAGCAACACTTCTCAATTGACCGGCCTATCGGGCTAACCCGGAGGAGACTCGAGAAATCCAACGACAAGTGGAAGAATTGCTAAGGAAGGGATTTGTCCGAGAGAGCTTGAGTCCTTGTGCGGTGCTGGTAATTCTTTTCCCCAAAAAAGATGGTAAGTGGAGAATATGTGTTGATTGTCGAGCTATCAACAAAATCACGGTAAAGTACCGCTATCCCATACCTCGTTTGGATGATATGCTTGATGAACTCCATGGTGCATCTTTGTTCACTAAAATTGACCTAAGGAGTGGATACCATCAAATTAGAATGAAAGAGGGAGATGAATGGAAAACTGCATTTAAAACTAAGTTTGGGTTGTATGAATGGCTAGTTATGCCTTTTGGGCTAACTAACGCCCCGAGTACATTCATGAACTTAATGAATCATGTTTTTCGTCCATTCATTGGGAAATTTGTGGTTGTTTATTTTGATGACATCCTTGTTTATTCTAAGAGTCTAGATGAACATCATGGGCATTTGAAACATGTTTTTGAGACTCTTAGGAAAAATAGGTTGTTTGCCAATGTGGAAAAATGTACATTTTGTTTAAATTCGGTTGTTTTCCTTGGTTTTGTGGTAGGGGATAATGGCATGAGGGTTGATGAAGAGAAGGTGAAGGCAATTCGGGAATGGCCAACACCAAAGAATGTCAATGAGGTGAGGAGCTTCCATGGACTTGCGAGTTTTTACCGAAGGTTTGTGAGGGACTTTTCAACCATTGCGGCACCATTGAATGAGTTGGTCAAGAAAGGAGTGAGCTTTAAGTGGGGAAAAGCGCAAGAAGATGCCTTCTCCACACTCAAAGGTAAGTTGACAAATTCACCTCTCTTAATTCTGCCCGAATTTTCTAAAGTTTTTGAGGTGGAGTGTGATGCCTCTCGAATAGGAATTGGGGTTGTTCTAATGCAAGATTCTAAGCCTATTGCTTACTTTAGTGAGAAGCTTAATGGGGCTGCATTGAACTACTCTACCTATGACAAGGAATTATATGCCCTCAAAAGAACTTTAGAAAATTGGCAGCATTACTTATGGCCAAGGGAATTTGTGATTCATTCGGATCATGAAAGCCTAAAATTTCTTAAGTCACAAGGAAAGTTGAATAGGAGGCATGCAAGATGGCTTGAATTTATTGAAACATTTCCTTATGTCATTAAGCATAAGCAAGGAAAAGAAAACGTTGTTGCTGATGCTTTGTCTAGGAGGTACTCTCTTATCACTTCTATGCATGCTAAAATACTTGGTTTTGAAATGTTGAAAAGCATGTATGAGAATGATGGTGATTTTTCTGAAATTTGGAAGTTGTGTGAAAAACATGGGAAAAATGATTTTTACAAACATGATGGATTTCTATTTCGAAAAAATAAATTGTGTGTTCCATCTTGTTCCATGCGTGAATTGCTTGTTAGAGAAACTCATGGAGGTGGATTAATGGGGCATTTTGGGGTTGAGAAAACTTTGGCATTGTTGTGTGAACATTTTTATTGGCCTCACATGCGTAGAGATGTGGTTAGTATTTGTGGAAATTGTCATGTATGCAAACATGCAAAGTCCAAAGTGCATCCACATGGCTTATACACCCCTTTGCCTGTTGCTTCTCATCCTTGGGTTGACATTTCAATGGACTTTGTTCTCGGCTTGCCAAGATCACAATCAGGGAAGGATAGCATCTTTGTGGTGGTGGACAGATTTAGTAAAATGGCACATTTTATTGCATGTTCTAAAACCAATGATGCAACTCAAATCACTGATCTCTTTTTCAGGGAAATTATTAGGTTGCATGGCTTACCCAAGAGCATTGTGAGTGATAGGGATGTCAAATTCCTTAGTCACTTCTGGAGGACATTGTGGAACAAACTTGGAACCAAGCTTTTGTTCTCCACCACTGCACACCCACAAACAGATGGTCAAACTGAGGTGGTCAATAGAACACTTTCCACATTGTTACGTGCCATCCTTAGAAAAAATTTGAAACATTGGGAAAGATGCTTTCCTCACATTGAGTTTGCTTATAATCGAGCGGTTCACTCAACTACTAATGCTTCACCATTTGAAGTTGTGTATGGTTTTAACCCATTGACTCCACTTGATATTTTACCTTTGCATACTAATCAATTTTCTAATCTTGAAGGTGAAAAAAAGGCAAAGTTTGTGCAGGAATTTCATGCAAAGGTAAAGGCCAACATTGAGCGGAAGAATGAACAAGTGGCGAAACATGCCAACAAAGGTCGGCGGAAAATGGTGTTTCAACCCGGAGATTGGGTGTGGGTACACTTGAGGAAAGAGAGGTTCCCGGAGCAAAGAAAATCAAAACTTCATCCACGGGGAGATGGACCCTTCCAAGTCTTAGAGAAGATCAATGATAATGCCTACAAGATTGAATTACCCGACAGGTATGGGAATGTTAGTGCCACCTTTAATGTTGCTGATCTTTCTCCCTTTGAATTTTCAGATTCGAGGACGAATCCTTTTGAGGAGGGAGGAGATGATGAGGATCATGGCACGAATGGTCATCGAGGTGTTGGAGGCGGTCTTGATGAGGAGGGTGGAAGGCACATGATTCTACAAGACCCGCTGCGAGGAATTGGCGGCCCAATGACAAGGGAGCGGACCAAGAGAATGAAGGAGGCCTTAAATGGGTTAATCTTGCAATTCCAAGAGGAGGCCCAACACCCTTGCTTGGGGGAAGCATCTGGGCCTATAATTACATTAATTAAGGCCCAAACATGCTTTTAAAAACCCAATCCAATGTGTGCTACGAATTTCAAGCCCACCCCACCATGGAATCTTCAAAGTCAAAAGTGGTGGGCTAGTTGTCTTTACTTTCCAAAAAGGATGTGCTACTTGTCTCCTAAAGTCATGGGCATGTGCCAAAATTGTCAAAAGTGACATGTAGGCTTTTTGACTTGAGGAAACTAGGTGTTAGAATTTTGTATCAATCCTTGGCTATAAATAGCCACCCCCATGTACTCTTTGGACATCATGAATGAAGGTAATGTTATTGTGGTGAGTTTTGCTTGCAACCTTTGTGTTCTTGCTTAATTCTTGACTTTTCAAAGGATTGGTCATCCTTTGTGGCGTCTTGTGGCTAGAGTTCTTAGAGACAAGTTCTCTTTGGGTTCTACCTTGACCAATTCCCTCTTCCTTCTATTTATCACTATCCGCACACCACATTCACTTGTTTTCTTGCGGCGATCCGGGTGCACAACGCGCGAACATTGTACAAGGTTCCTAGGACACTTCCTAGCGGGTCTTGCATCGCGCATCACACACACACGGGGAGAAACACACACAAACTCACACACGCGAAGATGTACACATACGCACACACACAAGTTGTACACACTCACGCACACGAGGATACACACTCACGCACCCAAGATTTACTCACACACACAAGGGTACACACACACACACTTACAATGATACACACACGCGCGAGATTTACACACACACACACAATGAAATGTACACACTCACACACACAATACTGTTTTTTTTAATTTCTCTCCACTCAACACTCAATTCAAATCCCAAACTCTTATGAAATATAATACCTTGTTTGGAGTGATCACATGCCACCAATCCTTCTCAAACCAAGATTGCATCGAAGGATGGTTTCACACAACCCGTTTGAGTGGTAAAATGTAAGAAAATGGTAAAGGGTGGAAAAGGGGGTTGAAATAAGGGTAAAAGGTGGAAAATGGGTGGAAAGGTGTGGTGTGTGGGTTTTGCCCGATTGTGCAAGATGAGAAAAATTAATAACAATATGAGCCAATATTGGAATGGAAAGTGCTAATATTGAAAAGCACGAAGATGGAGTAATTGTATCCACTTTTTTCACTTTTTTTTGTCAATTCTCCCCAAAAAGTGTTGTACTTGGAGTTTTAAAGCACAAGATGATGTATGGAGAGTAAGACGTTTTTTTTAAATCTCTCAAAGAAAGGATGTGCTTAATATTGAAAAGCACAAAATGATGAGTTGAGAGAATTTGATTTTTTTTGCTGTATACAAATCACGTAATGAGAAAAGAAGATTGATGAATAATTGGCTCAATACAATAATATTTCAAACTTCCACAATGTAGGCCAATTCTGGAGGTTTTCAAGAAATGGGTTTTTTTAAATGGGTGGATGATATGGAAGGATAAGGAGAGGAATGGGTAAAACAAATGTAATATAAGGGATAGGTGCCTACCGTGTCAACCGAAGCTCTGATACCAACTGATGCGAGACGCACGGGGTGGCCCGATCTTCACGGCGTAGGGCGGCGGATGACGGATGCGGTTTGGGGCTAAGTGATGGGTAAAGGGTATGGATAGTGGAAGCAAGTAGTCAACCAACGCTATATGGAGCGTGACCTACTACTTAGACAACGCACTCAACGGAGGGGTGTGATGGTCAATCCACACAACAACGCACTTGGGTTGAGGCACGGAATTGGGGGATTTATGATCTTGGATCACCAATCTAACTTGTAGATTGACAAGGCAAGAATACACAAGAGCAAAGGAAATTTGGAACAATCCTCACACAACGGAGAGAAACAAAGCATAAGCTCTCAATTAAAATCTTGAATGCCATTACAATGCCATGAGGTGGCTATTTATAGCCAAGGGGTGACATAAAAGGTCAAGGGCCTAATATCATAAAGTCATAAAGCCTATTCCTACCTTGTCCCCTTAAAGTCCAAAAGGTAAAGTCTATCAAAGACTTTTTGGAAAAGTAGCACACAACTTTCCAACTATAGCCCACCGGAATTGACTTTGAGTGCATAGTCCACCGGATTTGACTTTGGTGCCCAAAGATGCCATTTCTAGAATCCTCCATGTGGATAAGGCTTCCAAATTCGTGAAACCATGAGGGCCAGCGATTAAACATCATGCTTGGGCTTGAATAAGTGAGATAATAGGCCCATTTGCTCCATCCATGCAAGGTAATACCCATTGGGCCTTTAATGAAGCAAGATGAGCGCCCATTGAAGCATTCAACCTCTTTATTCTTCCTCGCGTCATTGGGCCTTGCAAATCCAATTCCTCCACCCGAGCAATCGACTCAGTGCCTTCCGCATGGTTCGCATCAATAATGGGCCAAATGGGTCGAATGAGCTGATTGGGCCTAATTAGCCTAAGTGGTCTAGTTGGTCGAATGGGCCTAATTGGTCTAATGGGCCTAAGTTTCCTAATCATCCAAATGGGATTAATGGAACTAAGGGGCCTAATATGCCTAATGGGTCTAATGTGCCTAAGCGGCATAATCGGCCTAATGAGATAATGGGCTCAGTGGGATAATGGACCTAATGTGCCTTGTGGGCATAATGTGCCTAAGTGGCCTAATGAGCCAAATGGTCCTAAGTCGCCTAATGGGCCTAAGTGTCCTAATGGGCCTAATGGGCCAAAGTGGCCTAATGGTTCTAATGGGCTTAATGGACCTAATTGGACTAAGTGGCCTAATAGGCCAAATTGGATAAATGGGTCTAATGGTTCTAATGGGCCTAATCGACCTAATGGGCCTATTGGGTCTAAGTGGCCCAATGGGCCTAACGGGCCTCATGGGCCTAAGTGGCCTCATGGACCTCATTGGACTAAGTGGTTTAATGGGCCTAAGTGGCCTAATGGGTCTAAGTGGTCTAATGGGCCTAAGTGGCCTAATGGGTCAAATGGGCCTTAATGGACTAATGGGCGTAGGTGGCCTAATGGGATTAATAGGCCTAGGGGCCAAGTGGGCCTAATTGGCCGAATGGGCCTAATTGGCCTAAGTGGCCAAATAGGCCAAAGTGGTTGGATGTGCCAAAGTTACCTAATTAACCTAATGAGGCCTAATGGGCCTAATGGACCTAAGTGGTCGAATGGGCCGAATGAGCCAAATTGGACTAATGAGACTAATCGACCTAATGGGCCTAAGGGGGCGAATGAGTCGAAGTTGCCTAATCGACCTAATGGGTTTAATTGGCCTAATGGGCCTAATGGGCTGAATGGGTTTAAGTGGCCTAATGGGATTAAGTGTCCTAATCATCCTAATGGGCTTAATGGGCCTAGTGGACCTAAGTGGCCTAATGGGCCTTAGTGTCCTAATCGGCCAAATGTGTCTAAGTGGCCAAATGGGCATAAGTGGCCTAATGGGCTCAATGAGCATAAGAGGCCTAGGGGCCAAATGGGCCAAATGGACCGAATGGGCCTAATGGGCCTAATGGGTTGAATGGGCTTAATTAACCAAAGTGTCCCAATGGGCCTAACGGTCAAAGTGGCCTAATGGGTCTAAGTTTTCAAATCAGCCTAATTGGCTTAATGGGACTAAGGGGCCTAATGGGCCGAATGAGCCTAGGTGGCCTAATAGGCCTAAATGGCCTCATCGGCCTAATGTGATTAATGGGCCAAGGGGGCCTAAGTGACCAAATGGACCTCAATGTCCTAATGGGCCTAATGCGCCGAAGTGACCGAAGTGGTCTAATGGGCCTAAGTGTCCTAATGGGCCTAAGGGGACTAAGTGGTCTAATGGGCCTAAGTGGCCTAATTGGCCGAATGGGCCTAAGTGAACTTATGGGACTAATGGACCTAAGTGGTCAAATTGGCCTGATGAGCCTCAGTGGCCTAATGGGCCGAAGTGGCTGAATGAGCCCAATGGATATAATGGGTCTAATATGCCTAAGTGACTTAATGGGTATAATGGGACTAAGTGGCCTAATGGGCCTAAGTGGCCTAACTTGTCGAATGAGCCTAATGGGTCTAAGTGGACTAATGGGTCTCAATGGCCTAATGAGCCTGAGTGGCCTAATGGTCCCAAGTGCTCTAATGGACCTAAGTGGCCCAATGGGCCTAATGTGACTCAATGGACTAATGGGCCTAAAGGGCCTAAATGGCCTAAATGGCCTAATTGGCCTTAGTGGCGTAATGTGCCTAATGAGCCTTAGTGGCCTAATGGGCATAATCATCCTAAGTGGCCTAATTGACCTAATCATCCTAAGTGACCTAAGTGCCCTAATGGGCCTAATGGGTCTAAGAGGCCTAATGAGCCTAATGGGCCTAAGTGGCCTAATAAGCCTGATTGGCTTGATGGGGCTAGTGGGCCACATGGGATTCAGTGGCCTAATGAGCCGAATAGGCTTTTGTGGCCTAATGGGCCTAATGTACCTAAGTGACCTAATGAGCTGAATGGGACTAAGTGACCAAATGAGCCTAATGAGCCTAATGGACCTAAGTGGCCTGATGGGCCTAATGGGCCCAAGTGGCCGAATAAGCTAAATGGATATGAGTGGCCTAATGGGTCTGATGGGCTTGATGCGCCGAATGGGTCTAAGTGGTTGTGTAACGTTCCGTGTTTTTAACCGGATGAAAAAGCACAGAAAATAACATTTTTCCGTTAACTAGGTAGTCCGGTTTTAAAACCGAGTGTCAGAACTTTTTGTTTCCGATAGTCGACACTACGACATTGATAGAATAAAAATATTAAGTCTTTTCTCATACGTGTGTTTGTTTCCTTTCAAAAATTTGAAATAACACTCAAACAGTGTGTCTTATGATAAATCTGAGACCACTGTTAGGTCCGAAACGCTGGGTTTACCCTAGGTAGGGTATAACCTTGATTCACTTCGGGTGTTTGACACCCTCACACATGATAATTCCATCTTTATTTTTAATTAATTAATTATTCCGTTTTTTATATATTAAATAATTATTTTCTCAGAAACGGTGCGTCAAATGAGAAATCGGAGACCACCAATTGTTTCAGGATGTGGGGTTTACCTTAGACAGGGTATAAATTTTCCGAGCGTGAGACGTTTGGTCATTTCGCACCCAAAGATAATTTATTTGGGTTATAAATATTTTTGTTGGCCGTTAGAAATAATAATAATAATTTTATTATTAATTTTATTATTTGTGTAACGTCCTGACCTTAATCAGGTATAGACCGTTTTTAATTCTGTTGTCCTAATTCTTTAAAGAGACCCAGGGTGCATGTCGGCGCACCTCACTGCAGGTCCCGGGCGACTATTTAATTAATTTAAATAACTGCAGACGTTTTATGAAAAATGTTATATCGTGCTTTAGCGCGGTGTTTGAGATTCAAAATAATTAATTAAGGATTTAAATGTGATAAGAAAATAATAATTTTTTTTAAAAGAAAGCAAGAAGGGATAAAACGAAATTTTGAAATAAAATTGAAAGGGGGTTACGGGAACAATAAAAGTAATTAAAATGGGAGATTTCCATTTTTATTTTTTTTATTTTTTTCTCTTGCATCCTTTTATTCTATTTTATTTTTCTTTTTATTTTCCCTTTTCTTTTTCTATTTTTTTTCTTTTTTTTTCTTCCTGTTTTTTCTCTCCTCCTCTCCCTCTCCCTCACGTCGCGCCTCCCCTCTCTCCCTAGGTGGTGCACCACCTTAGTTCTCCTTCGGATGACTGCACCTCCTCCATCTATCATCTGATTTCTTCACTGTCAGGTGTGCAGTAAACCTTAGGGCAAGGATAACCTTGCACAAGTGGAATCGTACTTTTTTGTTGAGCATCCTGCCTGCAGTTCGTCGCGGGGGGATTTTACCATATTTTGGGGTTTTTATAAAATCTTCTATTTTGTTTCATTTTGGGTCAAATCAAAGTCTACCATGAATCATAGGATTATCTACAAGTATAAGGTAGGGTGTTTACTCTCTTTCCCTCCATTTCATTGCGCTTTATAAAAACGCATGATTGTGCCGTTTGTCGGTGCCTACCGACGTTGTGAAAATTCACCCTATTTCTTTAATTTAGTTGTTTCACCTAATTGTTTTAGACCTTTTCTTCATAAATTAAATTGTTTAATTCGTTGAAATGTGGTCGGACACCCCTTTGGGTGTGCCGACGTGGTAGGTATAAATTCCGTTAGCCCAAGTATTTAATTTAATTAACTGCATGTGTTGCACAACCTATTTTTATTGTGTTTAATTTAAATAATTATTTTAGAATAATTATGAACCTTGAATTGTTGGATCTTTGGTAGTTGTTTGTGCTAAATTATTTATTTATTTAAATGTGCATGCCCGGACATTTAATTTAATTAACTACATGTGTTGCACAACCTATTTTTGTTGTGTTGAATTTAAATAAATAATTTAGATTAATTATGAACCGTGAATTGTTGGATTCTTTGTAGTTGTTTATGCTGAATTATTTATTTATTTAAATGGCCCTTGTGTATCAGATGAAGGTTATGTTGTTCCTGAAGGCTTCTCGGTGACGAGAAGTTCTAAGGTGGAAAGCTTGGAACGTTCTGTGTTTTGAAATGGGTGAAAAAGTGCAGGAAATAAATTTTTTTAGTTAACTGGGCAGGCTGGTTTTAAAACCGAGTGTCGGAACTTTTTTTCTGATAGTCGACACTACGGTGTTGATAGAATAAAAATATTAAGTTTTTTTTCATACGCGTGTTTGTTTCCTTTCAAAAATTTGAATTAACTCTCAAACGGTGTGTCGTATGAGAAATCTGTGACCACCATTAGGTCCAGAACGCCGGGTTTACCCTAGGAAGGGTATAACCTTGATTTGCATTGGGTGTTTGGCACCCTCGCGCATGATAATTCCATCTTTATTTTTAATTAATTAATTATTCCATTTTTTATATTTTAAATAATTATTTTCTCACAAACGGTGCGTCTAATGAGAAATCTGAGACCACCAAAAGTTCCGGGACGTGGGGGTTACCCTAGTTAGGGCATAAACTTTGCGAGCATTGGACGTTTGGTCATATCGCACCCGAAGATAATTTATTTGGGTTATAAATATTTTTGTTGGCCGTTAGAAATAATAATAACAATTTTATTATTAATATTATTATTTGTGTAACGTCCTGGCCTTAATCAGGTACGAAACGTTTTTAATTCTGTTGTCCTAATTCTTTAAAGCGATCCAGGGCACG
This sequence comes from Viscum album, assembly GCA_963277665.1. Lineage (NCBI taxonomy): Eukaryota > Viridiplantae > Streptophyta > Magnoliopsida > Santalales > Viscaceae > Viscum > Viscum album. The sequence continues at coordinate 1,052,642,444 of OY728121.1, read as the reverse complement.
TGTCAGCACACCTCGCTGCAGGTCTCGGGCGGCTATTTATTTAACATAAATAACTACAGGCGTTTTATGAAAAATGTTATGTTGTGCTTTAGCCCGGTGTTCGAGATTTAAAATAATTAATTAAGGATTGAAACGTGATAAAAAAAGATTAAAAAAATTTAAAAGTAAACAAGAAAGGATAAAAGGAAATTTTGAAATAAAATAGAAAGGGGGTTACGGGAAAAATAAAAGTAATTAAAATGGGAGGTTTCCATTTTTATTTATTTTTATCTTTTTCCCTTCCATCCTTTTATTATATTTTTTTTCTTGTTATTTTCCCTTTCCCTTTTCTTTTTTTCTCTTTTTTTTCTTTTCTTTTTCTTCCTTTTCTTTCTTTTCTTTTTTTTTTCTCTCCTTCTGATGTGAACCATGCAGAAGGCATGAAGTCGATTGCTCGGGTGGAGGAATTGGATTTGCAAGGCCCAATGACACGAGGAAGATTAAAGAGGTTGAATGCTTCAATGGGCGCTCATCTTGCTTCATTAAAGGCCCAATGGGTATTACCTTGCATGGATGGAGCAAATGGGCCTATAATATCACTTATTCAAGCCCAAAATTGATGATTAAAGCTTGGCCCACATGGTTGCACGAATTTGGAGGCCTTGCCCACATGGAGGATTCTAGAAATGGCATCTTTGGACACCAAAGTCAAATCCGGTGGGCTATGCACTCAAAGTCAAATCCGGTGGGCTATGTTGGAAAGTTGTGTGCTTCTTTTCCAAAAGTCTTTGTTGGCTTTTATCTTTTTGACTTTTAAGGGGACAAGGTAGGTTTAGACTTTATGACTTTAGGGTATTAGACCCTTGACCATTGTATCACCCCCTTGGCCATAAATAGCCACCCCATGGCATTGTATTGGCATTCAGGATTCTAATTGAGGGCTTATGCTTTGTTTCTCTCCGTTGTGTGAGGATTGTTCCAAATTTCCCTTGCTCTTGTGCATTCTTGCCTTGTCAATCTACAAGTTAGATTGGTGATCCAAGATCACGAAGCCCCCTAATTCCGTGCCTCAACCCAAGTGCGTTGTTGTGTGGATTGGCCATCACACCCCTCCCTTGAGTGCGTTGTCTTAGTAGTAGGTCACGCTCCATATAGCGTTGGTTGACTACTTGCTTCCACTATCCATACCTTTCACCCGTCACTTAGCCCCAAACCGCATCCATCATCCGCCGCCCTACGCCGTGAAGATCGGGCCACCCCGTGCGTCTCGCATCAGTTGGTATCAGAGAACCGGTTGACGCGGTAGGCGTCTATCCCTTCATTTACTTTAATTATATCCATTACCCTCCTTATCTTTCCATATTATTCACCCATTCAACAAAAAAAATCCATTTTTCTTGAAAGCCTCCCGAATTGTCCTAGTTTGTGCAAGCTTGGATTATTATAAATTGAGCCAAATTTTCATTCATCTTCTTTCCACATTTAATTCTCTATATGTGATTTGTATCCGGAAAAAAAAAATTCTCTCAACTCATCATTTTGTGCTTTTCAAAATTAAGCACATCCTTTATTTGAGAGATTTCGAAAAAAAAAGAAAAAAAAATTGTCTTACTCTCCGTTCAATCATCTTGTGCTTTAAAACTCCAAGCACAACACTTTTTGGGGAGAATTGACAAAAAAAACAAAAAAAAGAGCAGATACAATTACTCCTTTGTGCTTTACCTTATTAGCACTTTCTATTTCCATATATAACTTTTTCCATCATTTTACTTCATCCCCATTTTGTATTTGGCTCATATTGTTATTCATTTATCTTATCTTGCACAATCGGGCAAAACCCACAATCCACCTATCTACCCCTTCTTTCCACCCTCTTTTTGACCCTTTACCATTGTTAAACCCCTTACCACTCAAGCGGGTTGTGTTAAACCATCCCCCGACACAATCTTGATTGGGGAGGAATTGGTGGCACTTGATCGCCCTAAACAAGGTATTATATTTCATAAGAGCTTGGGATTCAAATTGAGTTTTGAGAGTCGAGAGAAATAAGCAAAAAAAATATATCTTGTGTGTGTGAGTGTGTGCATCTTGTTGTGTGCGTGTGTGTGTACATCTTGTGCGTGTGAGTGTGTATATATTGCGTGCGTGAGTGTGTATCTTTGTGTGTGTGAGTGTGTACATCTTGTGTGAGTGTGTACATCTCGCGTGTGTGAGTGAGTGTGTATCATTTTGTGTGTCCCCCCCGGTGTGTGTTTGTGTTTGTGTAACTTATCATGACAGAAGATCGTGGGAAGAAAATTGCTCATGTTAGCGATGAAGGAAGTCGAAGTAGATCTCCCGCACCTGAAGCTACGCAATTCCAAATGCAAGCTTTGGTGAGCCACTTCGAGAAGATTCTTGATCGGAAGTTGGAGGTGTTACACGAGAGGATTGATGAATTGGAGAATAAACCCAGCCCAAGGATGTTCCATGATAACCCACGACGCGCTCCCACACCACGTCGTCCCCACATCATGGAGGAGGAGATGGTGAACTTTGATGATGATCTTGATGAAGTCCCACAAAGGAGGAGGTTGTACCAACAACCGAGAGGAGGCCAAAGAAGACCACATGATGATGAACTGTTTGGCGGGATCAAGGTGAAGGTCCCTTCTTTTCTTGGGAAAAGCGATCCAGAAGTATACTTGGAGTGGGAGATGCGGATCGAGCAGGTCTTTTCATGCCATACACATTCTGAGGAGAAAAAGGTCAAACTTGCTTCCCTTGAATTTTCTGATTATGCTTTAATTTGGTGGGATCAAGTTCAAAAGGATAGGGCTAGATATGGTGGACGTCCCATCAACACTTGGGAAGACATGAAGTTCACCATGCGGAAGCGGTTTGTTCCCACACATTACCATAGAGATCTCCACAACAAACTTCAACGCCTCATCCAAGGGAGTAAGAGTGTAGAAGACTACTACAAGGAGCTGTAAATTGCCATGATTCGGGCAAACGTTGAGGAGGATCCGGAGGCAACCATGGCCCGGTTTTTACATGGGCTCAATCGGGAGATTGCGGATCAAGTGGATATGTACCACCATGTAGAGATACAAGATATGATCCACCAAACCACCAAGATCGAGCAACAAATCAAAAGGAGGAGCAACATGATGAAACCCACTACCCCTTTCACACCATGGAGAAATCCAAGGAAGGAGATTGGAGAACCATCAAAGGCAAAAGAGGTGGTTGATCGCAAAAGTGACAAGGTAATTCTTCCACTTAAGAAACCTACTTTTGAGGCTAACCAAACCGGGAATAGGGATATTCGGTGTTTTAAATGTCAAGGAAGGGGTCACATTGCTAGTGAATGCCCAAACCGTCGCACCATGATCATCAACAAGTATGGAGAATGGGAGACCGATGGAGAGAGCTCCGAAGAGGAGGAAGATGAATCTCCAGAAATTGAAAATGGAGAATTTGCGGAAGATGGCGATATTCTTGTCACTATAAGAGTTTTAAGTGCACAAATGTCCGTTGGAGAAAAGGAGCAGTGGGAGAACCTTTTCCATACACGATGCAAGATCAATGGGAAGGTATGTAGTGTTATTGTTGATGGTGGAAGTTGTAGCAATGTGGCGAGCACCGAGTTGGTGGAGAAGTTGGGACTCCCGACTTTAAGGCATCCAAATCCATACCGACTTCAGTGGTTGAATGATTGTGGGGAGCTGAAGGTCACCAAGCAAGTGAAGGTATTGTTCACCATCGGTAAGTACAAAGATGAGGTATTGTGCGACATTGTTCCTATGAAGGCGTGCCACTTGTTGTTGGGTCGACCATGGCAGTACGATCGGCGTGTTACTCATGATAGTTTCTTGAACCGTCACTCTTTTGTACTCTGAGGGGAACCTATAACCCTCAACCCCATGTCCCCCAAGCAAATTCTGGAAGATCACATTTTGAGAGAAAAGAAAAAAAAAGAGTGATGAGGAAAAAAAGAGAGAAAATGAAAAAGGAGAGAATGAGGGAAAAATAGAAAATGAGATAAGCAAAGAAATGGAGAGCAAAGAAAAATCAAGAGGGGAAAAAGATTTGAGAGGAGAGAAAAGTGTGATGTTGGAAAAAAAGAGTGAGGTTAAGGAAGCTTTGATTTCTCGACAAAATCTCTTAGTACTTATGTACAAAGAGGTGATGTTGAACACTAACGACTTAAAATCTTTTTTGCCACATGTTGTTGAGTCTTTTTTGCAGGAATTTGAAGATGTGTTTCCTGAAGAGGTTCCATCGGGTTTGCCACCCATTAGAGGTATTGAGCATCAAATTGACCTCATACCTGGAGCATCACTACCGAACCGCCCAACATATCGCACCAACCCAGAGCAGACAAAAGAAATTCAAAGGCAAGTTCAAGAGTTGTTGAATGGGGGGTATGTGAGAGAGAGTCTTATTCCTTGTGCGGTACCGGTGCTTGTAGTACCAAAGAAGGATGGAACATGGAGAATGTGTATTGACTTTAGAGCCATCAACAACATCACGGTCAGGTATCATCACCCTATCCCTAGGTTAGATGATATGCTAGATGAATTAAATGGTTCAACTATTTTCCCAAAAATTGATTTAAGAAGTGGCTACCATCAAATTAGGATGAAAGAAGGAGATGAGTGGAAAACTGCATTTAAGACAAAACATGGACGTTATGAATGGTTAGTCATGCCCTTTGGTCTCACCAATGCACCTAGCACATTTATGAGGTTAATGAATCATGTCTTACGTGCATATATTGGAAAATTTGTGGTAGTTTACTTTGATGATATTCTGGTGTATAGTAGGACTTTGCATGAACATGTAGATCACTTAAGAAAAGTCCTAGAGGTGTTAAGGAAAGAAAACCTGTTTGGAAACATAAAAAAGTGTGAATTTTGTCTCGATAAGATTGTTTTCCTTGGATTTGTTGTGAGTGGAAATAGAGTTGAAGTGGACACCGAGAAGATCAAAGCAATACAAGAATGGCCAACTCCAACCTCCGTTGGACAGGTAAGAAGTTTTCAGGGGCTTGCTAGTTTTTACAGGAGATTTGTGAAAGGCTTCAGCACACTAGCAGCACCATTGAATGAATTGACAAAGAAGAATGTTCCTTTCAAGTGGGGGACAACTCAAGAAAAAGCCTTCCATGCGCTAAAGGAGAGACTCACCCACGCCCCTCTACTTGCACTTCCAGACTTCGGTAAGACCTTTGAAATTGAATGTGATGCAAGCGGAATTGGCATAGGAGGAGTACTCATGCAAGAAGGTAAGCCTATTGCTTATTTTAGTGAGAAGTTAAATGACCCAACTCTAAACTATGCTACATATGATAAAGAGTTGTATGCATTGTTTAGAGTACTTGAAACATGGCAACACTATCTTTGGCCAAAAGAATTTGTGATCCATTCTGATCACGAGGCTCTTAAATACCTTAGGAGCCAACATAAAAAGGGTAAAGAAAATACTGTGGCCGATGCACTTTCGCGTAGATATTATCTTTTATCCTTGTTGGATTCAAAACTTCTTGGTTTTGAAAACATTAAGGATTTATATGCCACTGATAGTGATTTTAGAGAACCTTATGAACATTGTAAACCTGGAGTTAGTTGGGAAAAGTTCTATTTACATGATGGATTCTTATTTCGGATTGATAAGCTTTGCATTCCTAATTGCTCTATCCGTTTACTTTTACTAAAGGAGTCACATCCGGGTGGGTTAATGGGGCATTTTGGTGTTTCAAAAACTCTAAGTGTTCTTAGTGAGCATTTTTATTGGCCTAGGATATCTAGAGATGTTGAGAAATTTGTGGGAAAGTGCATTGTTTTCCATAAAGCCAAATCAAAGCTGAACCCACATGGACTATATCTTCCTCTCCCAATTCCCAACACCCCTTGGGAGGACATATCAATGGACTTTATTGTGGGGATACCACGGACCAAGAGGGGGAGGGATTCCATTTTTTTTGTGGTGGATCGGTTTTCAAAAATGGCACATTTTATTCCCTGTCACAAAACAGATGATGCCACTAACATTGCAACACTTTTCTTTCAGGAAGTAGTCAAGCATCATGGAATGCTAAGGACCATTGTGTCGGATCGAGACACAAAATTTCTTAGTTACTTTTGGAAGACCTTGTGGAGAAAACTCGGTACAAAGTTATTATTTTCCACTACTTGTCATCCAGAAACCGATGGGCAAAAGGAGGTGGTGAATCGCACACTATCATCCCTTCTGCGAACAATTGTCAAAAAGAATATCAAGAATTGGGAGGAGTGTCTGCCACATGTGGAATTCGCATATAACAGGGCCAATCATTCCACTAATCAATATTCTCCATTTGAAATAGTTTACGGCTTTAACCCCCTTGCGCCTATTGATCTAGTTCCTTTGCCTTTACAGGAAGCGGTTAATATGGATGCGAAAGGGCGTGCAGAATTCATCAAGAAAATCCATGAAAAGGCAAGGTTAAATATCGAGCGGATGACCCAAAAATATATGGATCGTGCAAACAAGGGTCGCAAGCAAATGTTGTTCGAGCCCGGTGACTTGGTTTGGATTCATATGCGGAAGGAAAGATTCCCTGAAAATCGGAAATCAAAACTCATGCCACGAGGCGATGGACCATTCCGAGTGCTTGAAAAGATTAACAACAATGCTTACAAGATAGCTTTGCCAGGTGAGTATGGTGTAAGTGCCACTTTCAATGTTTCTGATCTTTCTCCTTTTTTGGGTGTAGAGGATGAAGAGTCGAGGACGACTCCTTTTCAAGAGGGGGAGGATGATGCAAACCATGCGGAAGGCACAGAGTCGATTGCTCGGGTGGAGGAATTGGATTTGCAAGGCCCAATGACACGAGGAAGATTATAGAGGTTGAATGCTTCAATGGGCGCTCATCTTGCTTCATTAAAGGCCCAATGGGTATTACCTTGCATGGATGGATCAAATGGGCCTATAATATCACTTATTCAAGCCCAAAATTGATTATTAAAGCTTGGCCCACATGGTTGCACGAATTTGGAGGCCTTTCCCACATGGAGGATTCTAGAAATGACATCTTTGGACACCAAAGTCAAATCCGGTGGGCTATGTTGGAAAGTTGTGTGCTTCTTTTCCAAAAGTCTTTGTTGGCTTTTATCTTTTTGACTTTTAAGGGGACAAGGTAGGTTTACACTTTATGACTTTAGGGTATTAGACCCTTGACCATTGTATCACCCCCTTGGCTATAAATAGCCACCCCATGGCATTGTATTGGCATTCAAGATTCTAATTGAGAGCTTATGCTTTGTTTCTCTCCGTTGTGTGAGGATTGTTCCAAATTTCCCTTGCTCTTGTGCATTCTTGCCTTGTCAATCTACAAGTTAGATTGGTGATCCAAGATCAAGAAGCCCCCAATTCCGTGCCTCAACCCAAGTGCGTTGTTGTGTGGATTGGCCATCACACCCCTCCCTTGAGTACGTTGTCTAAGTAGTAGGTCACGCTCTATATAGCGTTGGTTGACTACTTGCTTCCACTATCCATACCCTTCACCCGTCACTTAGCCCCAAACCGCATCCATCATCTGCCGCCCTACGCCGTGAAGATCGGGCCACCCCGTGCGCCTCGCATCATAGAGGGTCACCCTGTCTTAGCCCTCTCTTCCCAGGAAAGTAACCGTGCAAGCCGCCATTGATATTGACCGAGAACATAGCAGAAGAAACGCACCTTTTGATCCAAGAGGAGAATCGAGCGGGAAAGCCCAGAAGATCCAGCGCATCCCATAAGAATTCCCACCTAACGGAGTCAAAAGCCTTAAATAAGTCAATTTTGAAGGCACATCTGGGAACTCCGGTATCCAGATGATACCCCCTCATAAGCTCCTGAGCCATCAGAATATTATCAGAGATCTTTATCCTAAGAATGAAAGCAGATTGGGATTTGTTGATACACCCAGGGAGGACAGATTTTAATCTTTCCACCAAGATCTTGGAGATGCATTTATAGATAGTGTTGCAACAAGAAATAGGTCTGAAGTCAAAAAGGTAACACGCATTAGGCACCTTAGGAACTAAGGTAATAATGGAACCATTGGCTTCCCGCAGCAGCTTCCCAGATCTGAAAAATTCCAAAACCGCCTCAGTAACCTCAGAGCCAACAATAGACCAAGTCTGTCTGAAGAAAAAAGCATTGAACCCATTGGGACCGGGAGCTTTATTAGGGTGAATGGAAAAGACCACTTTCTGAACAACCTCTGGTAGGATAGACTTATCAAGCTCCTCCCTGGCTCTCTGGTCAATAGAATTATGAAGAAAAGCCTCCAAAGAAGCCCTACCCTCATAGGAGGAAGCATGCGATGAGCCCATCAACTGTTGAAAGAAGGAAACCGTATCACAGATAATAGCCCCTGGATCTGTAATATCAGAGCCATCCTCACGCCGAAGAAGGACCAACTTAGAGGAATTGAACCTAGCCTTCACAGAATTGAAGAAAAAAGCCGAGTTTCGATCCCCTTCCTTCAGCCACTGCACCCTACTTTTTTGCCTAGCTGAGAGAGAATCCTTCAGCCTCAAAACCTTAATTCTCTCCTTATACTGAACTTCCGCCATGCATAAGGCGTCTGAGGGTCCATTGAGCACCATAAAAGATTGGCAAGTCGCTAAATCCAACTTAAGCCGAGATAACCCAGAGGAATCCTGAGCTGACACCTGGGCATGAAGATTCCGGAGAGCTTTCTTAACCTTCTTAAGCTTTTGATAAACTTGGTACATCTTGCAGCCCAAAACCCCAACCATCCATGCAGAGGAAACTGAGGACAGAAAACCATCATACTCCACCCAATGATTAAAGAACTTGAAAGGGAATTTACCAGATTGGAGTCCTTCCCCCGAACTGACAATGATAGGGGTATGATCGGAGAACCCAAAAGGGAGGAAATTTGCAAACGAGGCAGAGAACCTGGTAAGCCAAGAGGGACTAACCAAGGCCCTGTCAAGCTTCCTCATAACCCCAGAGTTACCCTTCCTCCAAGAGAACCTAAGACCAGTACAACGCAAATCATCCAACCCGGCATCAACAATCCCATCGTTGCACTCATCCATGGAGGAAAACCAATCCAAAAAACCCCCAAATCTATCCTCAGGAACCCTCACCGCATTAAAGTCACCAAGAAAAATACGTGGTGTCTCAGGCATAACTGAAGTCCTACTAGCCATATTATTCCAAAGATTACTTCACTCAGCAACAGAGTTGGAACCATAAACAAAGGAAATCAAACAAGCAACATCCACCTTGACAGCTCTAACAAGGCATTCAACAAGTTGCGGCGAATCAAACTGAAAATCAATCGACAACAATCGGGGATTCCAGAGAACCAAGATGCAGCAAATAAAAGATCCAGAATCGCTTGCAAAGCTGCACCATCCTGGCATGATCCTCCTCACAACAAAGTCCAAATTCCCACTTTTAACCTTAGTTTCAACAAGGCCCAAGCATGCCAACTTATGAGAAAGAATGAGCTCCCTAACATCCTGTTGTTTACTAGGGGTATTAAGACCCCTAATATTCCAAAAACCGAATTTAAACATTGGGATTAAAGGTGAGATCTGGCTACTAGCCCTGGGACCAATAGGTACCCTCCTCGAGTCAAGTTCATCCACTTTAATCAGCTTCTTCCTAAGAGGATTATCACTTAAAGCAGAGGAAGACAGACTAGTCTTATCCTCATGTTCCTGATTTGGGGAAGGGGACCTATCCACCTTAGAGACAATAGAACAATCTTGCATCAGACCTGAGATCACCGACCCAACAGCAGGAACCACAGCATCTCCATCCACAAGAACCAAGCTCTCAGAGGACCGAACAATAGAGACCGAACATGAGGAGATATCCCCACCAACCTTCCCGACTGCCTTGTGCTCAGCCATGGGAGCACTAGAAACCAAACCCGAAACAGCTTCAACCTTGTGATCATCAAGGGTAGCAGTGGGAACCGTGCACAAGTCATCCCCATCCTTGGACCCCTCCTCTGATAAACATGCAAAAGAGTTATGGGTAGGGACAGGAATCTCCTTCCCAGAACCCTTAGCCGCATTAAAAGTACCAGTTGATACAGCAACAACCAAAGAGGAGTTGTCCATAGCAACTAGGTATGCCTCAGCAAAGAGACCAGAATTGCCCGAAGATGAAGCAAGATCGACCCCTGATTCCTTCCCAAATAACTAAGCAGGGAGATGGGTCTCCGAATCTAAAGCAGAAATTGCCACCGGTTCCTTCTTCCTGAACACCCGTTTCTTTGGTGTGACTTTGGTCCATCCTGAAAGAGACTCATCCATAGGCTTCTTTTTGCACTGATTAAAATGATGGCCAAAAATATTACAGAAACTACAAGTTTTAGGAACCCATCCATACTCAACTTTGACCGAAGTGGCATAACCACAACCTAAGTCCACATTAATCACCTCTGGAAGAACTTGATTAGCTGATATTTCAACACAAACTCTGGCGAAATTGATTCTTTTAATCTCTATTGTTGCTTTATCAGCAAATGAAGGTTTACCCACTACACTTGCTATGTAGCTAAGCCCCTCTGCGGACCAAGCTTCCAGAGGAACATTCCTAAAATTCACCCAAATTGGAAACACAGAGAAGGATTCCTTATCCAAGGCCATACCAGGATGCCATGTACGAAGAACCATCGAACGTCCTGCAAAAAACCAGGGGCCACATGATAAAAGATCAACCAAGTTACAAGAGGGGATAAACCTGACAAAAAAGAACCTGTCATCGTTGCATAGCGTTTCAAAAAGGTCTGCACCCCACAAGTTAGTAGCAATCCTTGAGACCATCGTGAACGAAAGCCTCTTGTCAAGGAAGTACCCCACTAACGTGTTGGCCCATCTTAACGCACCACTTCTAATCACCGCTTGAGGTAAGCATACTCTCGGGTTCTTCCCACCATCAATCAGGGGGGTGAAAAACCAAATCCGTCGATCGAACAGGAACAACAGAATCCTTCGCCCCTCTACAAGATCACAGTCCCCCTCTTTGGCCAAGCCAGCCTCAATATCTGTAGCAGTTAAACTATTGCTAGCCTTTGACTCTCGTGGCGCAGCACCACAAAGAGGAACCACTTCAGCAGAATCCTCAATTGAACAACCCGAGATTTTGGTAATCCCAACCATAGCCTGAGATTGGCCAACAATCTTCTCCAAACACCCTGAAGCGCAAACGCCCGTTGAGCCCTCCAGTGAAGCCAAACCAGGGTCTCCAACAGCAGACAGGTGGAAAACATCCTTCGAGATAGCCAACCCAGCACAATCGGGTGCTAACCCTAACAGGGCCTTCACAACCTTCAAATCAATCTCCATAATCATCCCGGGCAGATTAGGGTGAGAACAACCCGTAGCTGCCGGGAGAGAGCCATTCACGGCCCCGGACAAGGGGATCACAGAGTTCTCACCCACCAAATCGCTCACCCCAGAAGAATGAGACACATCCATCTCCGAAGAACTCTTAAACGAGCCAAATCTAACCTCAGAAGGAGACGACCCCTCCATAGGGAGAGATCGTCAAGCAGGCCCGCCGGCCGTTCACCAACGGGGAAACGCTGGGAATCCATCCAGAGATACGAGAGAGAGCAAGAGCACGAGAGCCATAACCAAAAAGATGTAGGGATGGTCATTTTCTTCATAGGTTGTTTTAACCTCTCTTCTCCACAGCGATGGATGACTCGGTATGTTGTTATCTGAGTTAAAAGTCATCATTCTTCTGTATCACCTCAGGGTAGTATGTGTTCACGTACGCTGTTTCGTCGAGTTCTTAATGTTGTGACGAATCGGTTGAGTTTAGTGTAATTGTCAAGTCTTACACTATTAAATACATTTCAGGTCATCTCTGTAGTACAATGACATCCCTGTTAAAGGAATCAAGTTCGTCCCAATGCTCGGGATGACTTATAGACTCGGGTGTTTTGTCACACTAGCTGGTTTGGTTGGGCTTTCATTCCAGTTGTTTAAATGTTTTCCTTATGATATTCTCTAAATCCTCTTAGTGTATTTTCCTTAAGTGACGAGCATGTCCCCTATCTTGCCTTCGTCCTTGATGCACTAAGAGAGCATTGGTCTTACGCCATGATAAAGCTTTAAAAGTTGTTGGTCTTGTTTAGGGTGGTTTTCTCAGTGTTTCACGCAGATGCGTTGTTCTTATTGAGGCTTTGATTAGTCTGGAGTTACCCTAGGATTTTCGTGTAGGAATTTCTGATGAACTCTTGTACACCATCTGTTTCATCTAACGTGACCGCCAGGTCGATGCTGCTCTGGGCTTGGTCAATGTTTTGATATGGGCATCTTTCCCTTGTACAAACGTCTCACTCGTAAACGTGGTGTATGGACTACCTAAGGTTAGTTCCTTATACTCATGTCGCGCCAATCCGAGTTTCCCCTGAACTTGTTTTTCGGGCTTGGTGATGCTTAAATCAGGGATCATCATCAGAAGTCAGATATGAATTTCGGTGCACGTGTTCGTGGTGAATGCGAGATACCTTAAAAGAATTCCTCACAGTTCAATTCATAAAACGTAGTCCGTTTAAGCCGAGCATTTTCTTAAATGGTCAACCAAAGTGGGTCGACTATTTATCTCTCTTGTTCAATGAAGCGGTCAGTGAAGGAACTTTTTCTAACACGTCGTCAGGTGAGAAAAGTGTGGCTTAGGTCGACCAAGACTTTTTATAAAAATCTGGCTTGACTTGGGATTTAAGGGCAATGGGGAATTGGCCATTTTATCCGTTTCAGAAATCACGTAAGAAGTGTCGCTATAATACTTAAGGGTGTGTCTTATAGGAAAATTCTGATGGTGGAAGGTGTCGTGACTCAGAATTTTCCTCTTTTTAACTTGAAAACCTAAGGTGGGAAGTGACTTTGACCAGACGTTAATGAGACGACGACATGGTCATGTCTCTAGCTGAACGTGTTCGGATAAATACTATCTTGGTGTTTCAGTTGGAAAATGATCTTTGGCTCAGATCTTAATGGCTTTTGTGCCACTTTCCTAACCAATGTTTGAACGTGCACTGGGCGTTTAGAGACGCAACACAACCTTTTGTGCGAGACTTCATGGCCCTTGTGTATCAGATGAAGGTTATGTTGTTCCTGAAGGCTTCTCGGGGACGAGAAGTTCTAAGGTGGAAATCCTGGAACGTTCTGTGTTTTGAAATGGGTGAAAAAGTGCAGGAAATAAATTTTTTTAGTTAACTGGGCAGGCTGGTTTTAAAACCGAGTGTCGGAACTTTTTTTCTGATAGTCGACACTACGGCGTTGATAGAATAAAAATATTAATTTTTTTTTCATACGCGTGTTTGTTTCCTTTCAAAAATTTGAATTAACTCTCAAACGGTGTGTCGTATGAGAAATCTGTGACCACCATTAGGTCCAGAACGCCGGGTTTACCCTAAGAAGGGTATAACCTTGATTTGCATTGGGTGTTTGGCACCCTCGCGCATGATAATTCCATCTTTATTTTTAATTAATTAATTATTCCATTTTTTATATTTTAAATAATTATTTTCTCACAAACGGTGCGTCTAATGAGAAATCTGAGACCACCAAAAGTTCCGGAACGTGGGGGTTACCCTAGTTAGGGCATAAACTTTGCGAGCATTGGACGTTTGGTCATATCGCACCCGAAGATAATTTATTTGGGTTATAAATATTTTTGTTGGCCGTTAGAAATAATAATAACAATTTTATTATTAATATTATTATTTGTGTAACGTCCTGACCTTAATCAGGTACGAAACGTTTTTATTTCTGTTGTCCTAATTCTTTAAAGCGATCCAGGGCACGTGTCAGCACACCTCACTGCAGGTCTCGGGCGGCTATTTATTTAACTTAAATAACTACAGACGTTTTATGAAAAATGTTATGTTGTGCTTTAGCCCGGTGTTCTAGATTTAAAATAATTAATTAAGGATTGAATCGTGATAAAAAAAGATTAAAAAAATTTAAAAGTAAACAAGAAAGGATAAAAGGAAATTTTGAAATAAAATAGAAAGGGGGTTACGGGAAAAATAAAAGTAATTAAAATGGGAGATTTCCATTTTTATTTATTTTTATCTTTTTCCCTTCCATCCTTTTATTCTATTTTTTTTCTTGTTATTTTCCCTTTCCTTTTCTTTTTTTCTCTTTTTTTTCTTTTCTTTTTCTTCCTTTTCTTTCTTTTCTTTTTTTTTCTCTCCTTCTGATGCAAACCATGCAGAAGGCATGAAGTCGATTGCTCGGGTGGAGGAATTGGATTTGCAAGGCCCAATGACACGAGGAAGATTAAAGAGGTTGAATGCTTCAATGGGCGCTCATCTTGCTTCATTAAAGGCCCAATGGGTATTACCTTGCATGGATGGAGCAAATGGGCCTATAATATCACTTATTCAAGCCCAAAATTGATGATTAAAGCTTGGCCCACATGGTTGCACGAATTTGGAGGCCTTACCCACATGGAGGATTCTAGAAATGGCATCTTTGGACACCAAAGTCAAATCCGGTGGGCTATGCACTCAAAGTCAAATCCGGTGGGCTATGTTGGAAAGTTGTGTGCTTCTTTTCCAAAAGTCTTTGTTGGATTTTATCTTTTTGACTTTTAAGGGGACAAGGTAGTTTTAGACTTTATGACTTTAGGGTATTAGACCCTTGACCATTGTATCACCCCCTTGGCTATAAATAGCCACCCCATGGCAATGTATTGGCATTGAAGATTTAATTGAGAGCTTATGCTTTGTTTCTCTCCATTGTGTGAGGATTATCCGGGATTTTCTCCTAGCTCTTGTGCATTCTTGCCTTGTCAATCTACAAGTTAGATTGGTGATCCAAGATCATAAAGCCCCCAATTCCGTGCCTCAACCCAAGTGCGATGTTGTGTGGATTGGCCATCACACCCCTCCCTTGTGTGTGTTGTCTAAGTAGTAGGTCACGCTCCATATAGCGTTGGTTGACTACTTGCTTCCACTATCCATACCCTTCACCCGTCACTTAGCCCCAAACCGCATCCATCATCCGCCGCCCTACGCCGTGAAAATCGGGCCACCCCGTGCGTCTCGCATCAGTTGGTATCAGAGCTTCGGTTGACACGGTAGGCACCTATCCCTTCTTTTACATTTGTTTTTCCCATTCCTCTCCTTATCCTTCCATATCATCCACCCATTTAAAAAAAAACCCATTTCTTGAAAACCTCCAGCATTGGCCTACATTGTGCAAGTTTGAAATATTATTGCATTGAGCCAATTATTCATCAATCTTCTTTCCTCATTACGTGATTTGTATCCAGCAAAAAAAAAATCAAATTCTCTCAACTCATCATTTTGTGCTTTTCAATATTAAGCACATCCTTTCTTTGAGAGATTTAAAAAAAACATCTTACTCTCCATACATCATCTTGTGCTTTAAAACTCCAAGCACAACACTTTTTGGGGATAATTGACAAAAAAAAAAGAAAAAGAAAAAAAGGTAAAAAAAAAAGTGGATACAATTACTCCATCTTCGTGCTTTTCAATATTAGCACTTTCCATTCCAATATTGGCTCATATTGTTGTTAATTTTTCTCATCTTGCACAATCGGGCAAAACCCACACACCACACCTTTCCACCCATTTTCCACCTTTTACCCTTATTTCAACCCCCTTTTCCACCCTTTACCATTTTCTTACATTTTACCACTCAAACGGGTTGTGTGAAACCATCCTCCGATGCAATCTTGGTTTGAGAAGGATTGGTGGCATGTGATCACTCCAAACAAGGTATTATATTTCATAAGAGTTTGGGATTTGAATTGAGTGTTGAGTGGAGAGAAATTAAAAAAAACAGTATTGTGTGTGTGAGTGTGTACATTTCATTGTGTGTGTGTGTGTAAATCTCGCGTGTGTGTGTATCATTGTAAGTGTGTGTGTGTGTACCCTTGTGTGTGTGAGTAAATCTTGTGTGCGTGAGTGTGTATCCTTGTGTGCGTAAGTGTGTACAACTTGTATGTGTGCGTATGTGTACATCTTCGCGTGTGTGAGTTTGTGTGTGTTTCTCCCCGTGTGTGTGTGTATTTGTGTTTGTGTTACACATCATGGCAGAAGACCGTGGGAAGAAAATTGCTCATGTTAGCGATGAATAAAGTCAAAGTAGATCTCCCGCACCCGAAGCTACACAACACCAAATGCAAGCTTTGGTGAGCCACTTCGAGAGGCTTCTTGATCGAAAGTTGGAAGTGCTACATGAGAGGATTGACAACCTGGATAATCAACCAAGCCCGAGGATGATCCATGACAACCAGGGGCGAGCTCAGGCACCACGTCGCCCCCACATCATGGAGGAGGAGATAGAAAACTTTGATGGTGATTTCGAGGATTTACCACAAAGGAGGAGGTTGTACCAACAACCAAGAGGAGGCCAAAGGAAACAACATGATGATGACCTACTTGGCGGGATCAAGGTGAAGGTCCCTTCTTTTCTTGGGAAAAGTGATCTGGAAGCATACTTGGGAGTGGGAGATGCGGATCGAGCAGGTCTTTTCATGCCAGGCATATTCCGAGGAGAAAAAGGTCAAACTTGCTTCCCTTGAATTTTCTGATTATGCTTTAATTTGGTGGGATCAAGTTCAAAAGGAGAGGGCTAGATATGGTAGACGTCCCATCAACACTTGGGAAGACATGAAGTTCACCATGCGGAAGCGGTTTGTTCCCACACATTACCATAGAGATCTCCACAACAAACTTCAACGCCTCATCCAAGGGAGTAAGAGTGTAGAAGACTACTACAAGGAGATCCAAATTGCCATGATTTGGGCAAACGTTGAGGAGGATCCGGAGGCAACCATGGCACGGTTTTTACATGGGCTCAATCGGGAGATTGCGGATCAAGTGGAGATGTACCACCATGTAGAGATACAAGATATGATCCACCAAGCCACCAAGATCGAGCAAAAAATCAAAAGGAGGAGCAACATGAGGAAACCCACTACCCCTTTCACACCATGGAGAAATCCAAGGAAGGAGATTGGAGAACCATCAAAGGCAAAAGAGGTGGTTGATCGCAAAAGTGACAAGGTAATTCTTCCACCTAAGAAACCTACTTTTGAGGCTAACCAAACCAGAAATAGGGATATTCGGTGTTTTAAATGTCAAGGAAGGGGTCAAATTGCTAGTGAATGCCCAAACAGTCGCACCATGATCATCAACAAGTATGGAGAATGGGAGACCGATGGAGAGAGCTCTGAAGAGAAGGAAGATGAATCTCCAAAAATTGAAAATGTAGAATTTGCGGAAGATGGCGAGATTCTTGTCACTAGAAGAGTTTTGAGTGCACAAATGACCGTTGGAGAAAAGGAGCAGTGGGAGAACCTTTTCCATACACGATGCAAGATCAATGGGAAGGTATGTAGTGTTATTGTTGATGGTGGAAGTTGTAGCAATGTGGCGAGCACCGAGTTGGTGGAGAAGTTGGGACTCCCTACTTTAAGGCATCCAAATCCATACCAACTTCAGTGGTTGAATGATTGTGGGGAGCTGAAGGTCACCAAGCAAGTGAAGGTATTGTTCACCATCGGTAAGTACAAAGATGAGGTATTGTGCGACATTGTTCCTATAAAGGCGTGCCACTTGTTGTTGGGTCGACCATGGCAGTACAATCGGCGTGTTACTCATGATGGTTTCTTGAACCGTCACTCTTTTGTACTCCGAGGGGAAGCTATAACCCTCAACCCCATGTCCCCCAAGCAAATTCTAGAAGATCACATTTTGAGAGAAAAGAAAAAAAAGAGTGATGAGGAAAAAAAGAGAAAATGAAAAAGGAGAGAATGAGGGAAAAATAGAAAATGAGAGAAGCAAAGAAATGGAGGGCAAAGAAAAATCAAGAGGGGAAAAAGTTTTGAGAGGAGAGAAAAGTGTGATGTTGGCAAAAAAGAGTGAGGTTAAGGAAGCTTTGATTTCTCAACACAATCTCTTAGTACTTATGTACAAAGATGTGATGTTTAACACTAACGACTTAACATCTTCTTTGCCACATGTTGTTGAGTCTTTGTTGCAGGAATTTGAAGATCTGTTTCTCGAAGAGGTGCCACCGGGTTTGCCACCCATTAGAGGTATTGAGCATCAAATTGACCTCATACCTGGAGCATCACTACCGAACCGCCCAGCATATCGCACCAACCCAGAGGAGACAAAAGAAATTCAAAGGCAAGTTCAAGAGTTGTTGAATGTGGGGTATGTGAGAGAGAGTCTTAGTCCTTGTGCGGTACCGGTGCTTCTAGTACCAAAGAAGGATGGAACATGGAGAATGTGCATTGACTGTAGAGCCATCAACAACATCACGGTCAGGTATCGTCATCCTATCCCTAGGTTAGATGATATGCTAGATGAATTAAATGATTCAACAATTTTCTCAAAAATTGATTTAAGAAGTAGATACCATCAAATTAGGATGAAAGAAGGAGATGAGTGGAAAACTGCATTTAAGACAAAACATGGACTTTATGAATGGTTAGTCATGCCCTTTGGTCTCACCAATGCACCTAGCACATTTATGAGGTTAATGAATCATGTCTTACGTGCATATATTGGAAAATTTGTGGTAGTTTACTTTGATGATCTTCTGTTGTATAGTAGGACTTTGCATGAGCATGTAGATCACTTGAGAAAAGTCCTAGAGGTGTTAAGGAAAGAAAACCTGTTTGGAAACATAAAAAAGTGTGAATTTTGTCTCGATAAGATTGTTTTCCTTGGATTTGTTGTGAGTGGAAATGGAGTTGAAGTGGACACCGAGAAGATCAAAGCAATACAAGAATGGCCAACTCCAACCTCTGTTGGACAGGTAAGAAGTTTTCATGGGCTTGCTAGTTTTTACAGGAGATTTGTTAAAGATTTCAGCACACTAGCAGCACCATTGAATGAATTGACAAAGAAGAATGTTCCTTTCAAATGGGGGACAACTCAAGAAAAAGCCTTCCATGCGCTAAAGGAGAGACTCACCCACGCCCCTCTACTTGCACTTCCAGACTTCGGTAAGACCTTTGAAATTGAATGTGATGCAAGCGGAATTGGCATAGGAGGAGTACTCATGCAAGAAGGTAAGCCTATTGCTTATTTTAGTGAGAAGTTAAATGGACCAACTCTAAACTATGCTACATATGATAAAGAGTTGTATGCATTGTTTAGAGTACTCGAAACATGGCAACACTATCTTTGGCCTAAAGAATTTGTGATCCATTCTGATCACGAGGCTCTTAAATACCTTAGGAGCCAACATAAACTAAATAGGAGACATGCTAGAAGGATGGAATTCATTGAATCATTTCCATAGGTCATCAAGCATAAAAAGGGTAAAGAAAATACTGTGGCCGATGCACTTTCACGTAGATATTCTCTTTTATCCTTGTTGGATTCAAAACTTCTTGGTTTTGAATACATTAAGGATTTATATGCCACTGATAGTGATTTTAGAGAACCTTATGAACATTGTAAACCTGGAGTTAGTTGGGAAAAGTTCTATTTACATGATGGATTCTTATTTCGGATTGATAAGCTTTGCATTCCTAATTGCTCTATCCGTTTACTTTTACTAAAGGAGTCACATTCGGGTGGGTTAATGGGGCATTTTGGTGTTTCAAAAACTCTAAGTGTTCTTAGTGAGCATTTTTATTGGCCTAGGATATCTAGAGATGTTGAGAAATTTGTGGGAAAGTGCATTGTTTGCCATAAAGCCAAATCAAAGCTGAACCCACATGGACTATATCTTCCTCTCCCAATTCTCAACACCCCTTGGGAGGAAATATCAATGGACTTTATTGTGGGGTTACCACGGACCAAGAGGGGGAGAGATTCCATTTTTGTTGTGGTGGATCGGTTTTCAAAAATGGCACATTTTATTCCCTGTCACAAAACAGATGATGCCACTAACATTGCAACACTTTTCTTTCAGGAAGTAGTCAAGCATCATGGAATACCAAGGACCATTGTGTTGGATCGAGACAAAAAATTTCTTAGTTACTTTTGGAAGACCTTGTGGAGCAAACTCGGTACAAAGTTATTATTTTCCACTACTTTTCATCCACAAACCGATGGACAAACAGAGGTGGTGAATCGCACACTATCATCCCTTCTGCGAACAATTGTCAAAAAGAATATCAAGAATTGGGAGGAGTGTCTGCCACATTTGGAATTCTCATATAACAGGGCCAAGCATTCCACTACTCAATATTCTCCATTTGAAATAGTTTACGGCTTTAACCCCCTTGCGCCTATTGATCTAGTTCCTTTGCCTTTACAGGAAGCAGTTAATATGGATGCGAAAGGGCGTGCAGAATTCATCCAGAAAATCCATGAAAAAGCAATGTTAAATATCGAGCGGATGACCCAAAAATATATGGATCGTGCAAACAAGGGTCGCTAGCAAATGTTGTTCGAGCCCGGTGACTTGGTTTGGATTCATATGCGGAAGGAAAGATTCCCTGAAAAGAGGAAATCAAAACTCATGCCACGAGGCGATAGACCATTCCGAGTGCTTGAAAAGATTAACAACAATGCTTACAAGATAGCTTTGCCAGGTGAGTATGGTGTAAGTGCCACATTCAATGTTTCTGATCTTTCTCCTTTTTTGGGTGTAGAGGATGAAGAGTCGAGGACGACTCCTTTTCAAGAGGGGGAGGATGATGCGAACCATGCAGAAGGCATGAAGTCGATTGCTCGGGTGGAGGAATTGGATTTGCAAGGCCCAATGACACGAGGAAGATTAAAGAGGTTGAATGCTTCAATGGGCGCTCATCTTGCTTCATTAAAGGCCCAATGGGTATTACCTTGCATGGATGGAGCAAATGGGCCTATAATATCACTTATTCAAGCCCAAAATTGATGATTAAAGCTTGGCCCACATGGTTGCACGAATTTGGAGGCCTTGCCCACATGGAGGATTCTAGAAATGGCATCTTTGGACACCAAAGTCAAATCCGGTGGGCTATGCACTCAAAGTCAAATCCGGTGGGCTATGTTGGAAAGTTGTGTGCTTCTTTTCCAAAAGTCTTTGTTGGCTTTTATCTTTTTGACTTTTAAGGGGACAAGGTAGGTTTAGACTTTATGACTTTAGGGTATTAGACCCTTGACCATTGTATCACCCCTTGGCTATAAATAGCCACCCCATGGCATTGTATTGGCATTCAAGATTTAATTGAGAGCTTATGCTTTGTTTCTCTCCATTGTGTGAGGATTATCCCGGATTTTCTCCTAGCTCTTGTGCATTCTTGCCTTGTCAATCTACAAGTTAGATTGGTGATCCAAGATCACAAAGCCCCCAATTCCGTGCCTCAACCCAAGTGCGTTGTTGTGTGGATTGGCCATCACACCCCTCCCTTGAGTGTGTTGTCTAAGTAGTAGGTCACGCTCCATATAGCGTTGGTTGACTACTTGCTTCCACTATCCATACCCTTCACCCATCACTTAGCCCCAAACCGCATCCATCATCCGCCGCCCTAATGGGATATATGGTCCTAATTTGCCTAATGGGACTAATTAGACTAACTGGTTGAATGGGACTAACGACCTAATGGGCCTAATGGGTTTAATGGGCCTAAATGGCCTAATGATGGGCGTAATGGGATGAAGTGGAAAAATGGGCGTAATGAGCCTAGGTGGCCCAATGGGCCTGAGTGGCTTAATGGTTCTAATGGACTGAATGGGTTGAATGGGCCTAAGTGACCCAATCGGCCTAAAGGGCCTAATGGGCCAAAGTGGCCTAATGGACCTAAGTGGTTGAATGAGCCTAAGTGGACTAATGGGGCTAATGGGCCTAAGTGGATGAATGAGCCTAAGTGGCTGACTGGGTCTAATGGGCCTAAGTAGCGGAATGAGCTTAAGTGTCCCAATGGGTCTAATGGGGCTAATGAGTGTAAGTGGCCTAATGGGTATAATTGTCCAAATGGGCTGAAGTGGCCTAATGGGTTTAATGGGACTGAGTGGCCGAATGAGAAAAATGGGCCTAAGTGACCGAATGAGCCAAATGGGCCTAAATGGCCTAACTGGCCCAATGGGCCTAATAATGAGCCGAATGGTTTGAATGTGCCTAAGTGGCCTAATGAGCCTAAGTGGCCTAATGGGCCTAATGGACCTAAGTGGACTCATGGGCCTAATGGGCCTAAGTGGCATAAGTGGTCTAATCAACCTAATCGACCGAATGGGCCTAATGGGCTCATTGGGCCTTAGTGGCCCAATGGGCCTAATTTGCCTAAGTGGCATAATGGGCCTAATGGGATAAATGGGATGAATGGGCCCAATGAGACTAAGTGGCATAATGGTACTAACTGGTAGAATAAGCCTAAGTGGCATAATGGGCCTAAGTGGCCGAATGAGCCTAAGTGGCCCAAATAGGCCTAATGGCCCGAATGGGGCTAAGGGCCCGAATGGGCCTAACACGTCGAATGGGCTTAACATGTCGAATGGGCCGAAATGGCCAAATGAGCCTAATTTGCCGAAGTGGCCTAATGGGCCTAATGGGACGAATGAGATGCATGAGCATAATGAGACTAAATGGCCTAATGGGCCTAATTGCTCTAATGGGCATAAGTGGCATAATGGACCTAAGTGGTTGAATGAGCCTAAGTGGCCCAAATGGGCCTAATGTCCTGAATGGGGCTAAGGGCTCGAATTGGCCTAACGTGCCGAATGGGACGAAGTGGCCTAATGGGACTAAGTGGCCTAATGGGCCTAGTGGCCTGAATGGGCCTAAGGGTCCCAATGGGACGAATGGACCTAATGGTCCAAAGTAGACTAATGGGTCTAATGGGACTAGAAGTTTTAGGGGGTCAAATGGCAATAATGGGCCAAACGACCCTAATGGTCCCCATGGGCCAAAGTGGCCTAATCGGCCTAATGGGCCTAGGTGGCCTAATGAGCCTAAGTTGCCTAATGGGAAAAAGTGGCCTAATGGGACTACTAGGCCTAAGTGGCATAATGAGCCTAAGTGGCCTAATGGGCCTAAGTGGACTAATGAGCATAAGGGGCGTAAGTGGGCTAAGTGGCCTAATGGGACGAATTGGCCTAATGGGAATAAGTGGCCTAATGGGCATAATGGGCCTTAGTGGCCGAATGGGCTCATTGGGCCTGATGGGCCGAATGGGCCTGATGGGCCTAATGGGTTGAAGTGGCATAATGGGCCTAAGTGGCCTAATGAGCCTAATTTGTCTAATGGGACTCAGTGGCCTAGTGGGCGTAATGTGACTAAGTGGCCTAATATGCCGAATGGGCCTAATGGACCTAATGGGTCTAAGTGGCCTAAGGGGATTAATGGGCCTAATGAGACTAAGTGGCCTAATCGACATAATGGTCTTAGTGGGTCGAAGTGGCCTAATGGGCCTAATGGTCCAAAGTTGGCGAATGGGCCTAATGGGACAAAGTGGCCTAATGAGACTAAGTGACATATTGGGCCTAATTTTCCTAAGTGGCCTAATCGGCCTAATGGGATTAATGGGACTAAATGGACTAATGGGCATAATGGGCTGAAGTGGCCTAAGTGGCCTAATCGGCATAATGGGTCAATGTGGTCTAATCAGCCTAATGGGCCTAAGTGGCATAACGAGCCTAAAGGGACTAAGTGGCCTAATGGTTCTAAGGGGCCTAAGTGGCTTGATGGGCCTAATGGGCCTAAGTGGCCTCATGGACCTAATGGGCCTAAGTGGCCTCATGGTCCTAATGGGCCTCAATGACCTCATGGGCCTAAGGGCTTTGTTGGCCAAAGTGGCCTAATGTGCCTAATCAACCTTATGGGCCTAAGTAGCCTAATGGGCATACTGGGGTTAAGTTGTCTAATGGGCCCGATAAGACTAATGGGCCTAATGGGCCTAAATGGTCTAATGTGCCTAAGTGACCTAATCTACCTAATGGCCTAATGGGTGTAAGGGGCTTAAGTGGTCGAATCGGCCTAATGTGCCTAATGGGCCTAATGGGTCGCCAACTTCACTTTGTTTTCCTCCGAATAAGTGTGACAACCAAAAACATGTTCGACCTTTCTTTCCCATTCCAAGTAAGTTTCAGGATCATTTTTACCTTGGAATGAAGGGATCCTCAACTTTACTCCTCCAAGATCATTGGATTACCTCCATGGTGGTTGATTTCTCCAAATTGGTGACTCGTGAAAATCGGATAACTCGTCCTCTTCTTCAACAACCCGCCTCCTTGGTGGTGCTCTAGAATTGGAAGGGGATTGGAGTTCATCCATCCTCGCATTCAACCTATGGAATTGTTCTTGTAAATCCCTCATGAACATCTTAATGTCCGCTTCATTGGTATTACTCGACTCCGCCATTTAGGAATCCTGTAAAAAAAGTGAAGAGAAAGGAAAATGGACCTCACACACTCCCTCACGTGTTTACACTCAAAAATAATATGTTCGCTCGTGTTTCACTCAATTTTGGCTTTTATCAAAATGTAAAACTCTTGTCTTTTACCACTCAACTTGCTTCCTAAAGTGTTCTTACCCAATTTCAACAAATCGAAAGGATCTTTGAAATGTGGCAATCTCGAAATAGAATTCAAAGCTAAAATTAAAATTGGATTCAGGATGAAAAATTTGGGAAGAGGAAGAAAAGGGAAGAAGAAGAATAAAAATGGGACGTAGAATTCAAAATGTTGCAATTTTGTTTTGAGCCTTTATTTTTTTCGATTTTTTTTTTTTTTGCTCTTTTTTTTGTAGATGCAGCAGAAAAAAGATGAATTTTTCAATATTTAAATGCATGAGAAGCAATAATTTGTAATATCAAATGGAATCAACGTGAGATTTGCGTGGTTTTAAAATTGCAGAATTTATCGCAAAATTTGAACCCGCTGTATCTCGCTATGTATAACTCTGATTTTGCTGATTCCAAATGGAGAAGAAAGATGAGATTCTCAACTATAGGAATGATATACTGTACGTCTGAAAAGAAGAAGAAATGACGTCTGTAGGGGAAGAAGAAAATGGACCAGAATTGATGTTGGGCCGATTTGAAGAGAAATGAAAATGAAAGAAAGGATAAGAAAGAAAGAACCTAATTTCTTGCAAATGAGCTCTGATACCAAATGATACGCGATGCAAGACCCGCTAGGAAGTTTCCTAGGAACCTTGTATAATGTTCGCGCGTTGATCACCCGGATCGCCGCAAGAAAACAAGTGAATGTGGTGTGCGGATAATGAAAATGAGACGCAAAGGAGAAATGGTCAAGGTAGAACCCAAAGATAACTTGTCTCTAAGAACTCTAGCCACAAGACCCCACAAAGGATGACCAATCCTTTGATAAGTCAAGAATTAAGCAAGAACACAAAGGTTGCAAGAAAAACTCACCATAATAACATTACCTTCATTCATGACGTTTCAAGAGTACAAGGGGTGTCTATTTATAGCCAAAGAGATAAAGAAATTCGAATCACACCATGGGGTGGCTTCCACATTAGTCTAACACCTAGTTCCCACAAGTCAAAAAGCCTAAATGATGACTTTGAAAACTTTGGCACTTGCCCATGACTTTAGGAGACAAGTAGCACACCCTTTTGGAAAAGTGGAGACAAGTAGCCCACCACCTTTTGACTTTGAAGATTCCATGGTGGTGTGGGCTTGAAAATTCGTAGCTCCACTTGGGTTGGATTTTTAAAAACATGTTTGGGCCTTAATTAATATAATTATAGGCCCGGATGCTTCCCCCAAGCAAGGGTGTTGGGCCTCCTCTTGGAATTCAATGATTAATCCATTTAAGGCCTCCTTCATTCTCTTGGTCCACTCCCTTGTCATTGGGCCTCTAATTCCATGCAATGGGTCATGTCCACTTGTGTGCATTCTGCCTTCCTCATCAAGTCCGCCTCCAACCCCGCGATGCCCATGTGTGCCATGATCCTCATCACCATTAGGCTACTCAGTCCCATTAATGTCATTACGCCCATCAGGACCATTAATCCCATTAGGTCGATTATGTCACTTAGGCCATTTAGTCCCATTAGTCCACTGAGGCCCATTAGGCCCATTCGGCCCATTCGGCTCATTCGGCCCATTAGGCCCATTCGGAAAATTTAGCACCTAGGTCTGTTAAGCCTATTAAGCCTATTAGCCCCATTAGCCCCATTGGGACCATTGGGCCCATTGGTCCCATTAGGACCAATAGGCCACTTAGGTTCATTCATCCCATTTGGCCACTTTGGCCCATGAGGCCCACTAAGGCCCTTGAGGTCCATTCAACCCATTAGGCCACTTTGGGGTGACATAAAAGGTCAAGGGCATGGGGTGGCTATTTATAGCCAAGGGGTGACATAAAAGGTCAAGGGGCTAATATCATAAAGTCATAAAGCCTATTCCTACATTGCCCCCTTAAAGTCCAAAAGGTAAAGTCTATCAAAGACTTTTTGGAAAACTAGCACACAACTTTCCAACTATAGCTCACCAGAATTGACTTTGAGTGCATAGCCCACCGGATTTGACTTTGGTGCCTAAAGATGCCATTTCTAGAATCCTCCATGTGGATACGGCTTCCAAATTCGTGCAACCATATGAGAAAACCATTAAACATCATGCTTGGGCTTGAATAAGTGAGATAATAAGCCCATTTGCTCCATCCATGCAAGGTAATACCCATTGGGCCTTTAATGAAGCAAGATGAGCGCCCATTGAAGCATTCAACCTCTTTACTCTTCCTCGCGTCATTGGGCCTTGTAAATCCAATTCCTCCACCCGAGCAATCGACTCGGTGCCTTCCGCATGGTTCCCATCATCCTCCCCCTCTTGAAAAGGAGTCGTCCTCGACTCTTCATCCTCTACGCCCAAAAAAGAAGAATGATCAGAAACATTGAAAGTGGCACTTACACCATACTCACCTGGGAGAGCTATCTTGTAAGCATTGTTGTTAATCTTTTCAAGCACTCGGAAAGGTCCGTCTCCTCGAGGCATGAGTTTTGATTTCCGCTTGTCGGGGAATCTTTCTTTACGCATATGAATCCAGACTAAGTCACCGGGTTCGAACAACACTTGCTTGCGACCCTTGTTTGCACGATCAACATATTTCTGGGTCATCCGCTCAATATTTTCCATTGCCTTTTCATGGAGTTTCTTTATGAATTCTGCACGCCCTTTCGCAACCATATTAGTTGCTTCCTGTAAAGGCAACGACAATAGATCAATAGGGGCAAGGGGGTTAAAGCCGTAAACAATTTCAAATGGAGAATATTGAGTAGTGGAATGCTTGGCCCTGTTATATGCGAATTCCACACGGGGTAGACACTCCTCCCAATTCTTAAGATTCTTCTTGACAATTGTTCTCAAAAGGGATGATAGTGTCCGATTCACCACCTCTGTTTGCCCATCGGTTTGCGGATGACAAGTAGTGGAAAATAGTAACTTTGTGCCTAGTTTGCTCCACAAGGTCTTCCAAAAGTAACTGAGGAATTTTGTGTCTCGATCCGACACAATCGTCCTTGGCATCCCATGGAGTTTGACTACTTCCTGAAAGAAAAGTTGTGCAATGTTAGTGGCATCATCTGTTTTGTGACAGGGAATAAAATGTGCCATTTTAGAAAAGTTGTGCAATTCCTCCACCCGAGCAATCGACTCGGTGCCTTCCGCATGGTTCGCATCACTTAGGTCCATTCAGCTCATTAGGCCACTTAGGACAATAGGCCCATCATGCCCATCAGGATCATCAAGCTCATCTGACCACTTAGGTCCATTAGTCTCATTAGTCTCATTTGGCCACTTAGACCCATTCGGCTCATTAGCCCCATTATGCCCATCAGGCCTATCAGGCCCATCAGGCCACAAAGGCCTATTCAGTTCATTAGGACACATAGGCCCATGAGGTCCATTAGGTCCATCAGGCCAATCAAGCTCATTAGGCCACTAAGGCACATTACGCCCATTATGTGTATTAGGCCACTTAGGCCCATTATGTCCATTAGGACAATTCAGCAACTTCAGCCCATTAGGCCACTTAAGCCCATTACGCCAATTAGGCCACCTAGGCCCATTAGACCCAATAGTCCACTTAGGCCCATTATTCCAATTAGGTCACTTAGGACCATTTGGCCACTTAGGCCCATTAGACCACTTTGGCCCACTAGGAAAATCAGGCCACTTTGGCCACTTCATCCCATTAGGCCCATTAGGCCACTGAGGCTCATTCTACCACTTAGGCCCCTTAGCTCATTAATCCCATTAGGACAATGAGGCCATTTAGGCCCCTTGGGACACTTAGTCCCATTCGACCCATTAGGCCCCTTAGGCTCATTAAGCCCATTAGGCAGATTATCTAACTTAGGCCCATTAGGCCCATTAGGCCCATTGGGCCACTTAGATTAATTAGGCCCATTCAACCCATTTGGCCCATTTGGCACCCCATTAGGCCCTTTTGGCCCCAAGTCTTGTTATGCCCATTAAGCCCATTAGGCCACTTAGGTATATTTGGATGATTAGGACACTAAGGCCCATTAGGCCACTTAGGTACATTAGGACGATTAGGACACAAAGGCCCATTAGCACCATTATGCCACTTAGGTCCACTAGGCCCATTAAGACCAATAGGAAAATTAGGCCACTTTGGCCTATTAGGTCACTTCGGCCCATTCGACCCATTAGGCCCATTAGTCCAATTAAGCACATTAGGTCAATTATGCAACTTTGGCCCATTATGACCCTTATTCCCATTAGGTCTATTAGGCCCATTAATCCAATTAGTCTCATTCTTCCCATTAGGCCACTTAGGCCCATTTGGCCCATTAAGCCAATTAGGCAACTTTAGCCCATCAGGCCACTTAGGTCCATTTGGCCAATTGGTCCCATTCGTCCCATTAGGCCCATTTGGCCCTAGGCCGGTTAATCCCTTTAAGCCCATTAGGCAACCTAGGCCCATTAGGCCACTTAGGCCCATTAAGTCGATTAGGCCACTTAGGCCCATTATACCCATTAGGCCACTTAAGCCCATTTGGACCTTTATGCCCATTCGACCCATTATGCTCATTTAGCCCTTAGGTCTGCTAAGAGCAAGAAAACCCATTAGGCCACTTAGTCCCAGTAGGCCCCTTAGTCCCATTAGGCCCCTTAGTCCCATTAGGCCCCTTAGTCCCATAAGGCCACTTAGGCCCATTCATCCCATTAGGTCCATCCGACCCATTACGCCCATTTGGTACCAAGGCCCTTTAATCTCATTCATCCCATTAGGCCCCTTAAACCCATTAGACCCCTTAGGACCATTAAGCCCATTAAGCCACTTAGGCCAATGAGGCCCATGCGGCCACTTAGGCCCAGGAGACCCATGAGGCCCATTAGGCCAATTACGCCCATTAGGCCACCTAGACCCAATAGACCCATTAGTACACTTAGGCCCATTAGAACCATTAGGCCCATTAAGCCAATTAGGCCAATTAGGTCACTTAGTCCAATTAGGCCCATTAGGCCACTTATGCCCATTAGGTCAATTAGGCCACTTTAGCCCATTTGGCCAATTCGGCCACCTAAGCCACTTAGTCCCATTAGGCCCATTAGGCCACTTAGGCCCATAAGGCAAATTAGGCCCATTATTCCCACTAGGCACATTAGGCCCAGTCGGTCCATTAGGCCCAGTCGGTCCATTAGGTCCAGTCGACCCATTGACCCATTAGGCCCATTCAGCCACTTAGGCTCATTAGGCCCATTAGGACACTTTGGCCCATTAGGCCCATTTGGACATTTCGACCCATTAGGCTCATTCAGCCACTTATGCCCATTAGGCCACTTTGGTTCATTAGGCCCATTAGGCCGATTAGGCCGCTTAGGCCACTTAGGCCCTTTGGGCCAATTAGGGCATTTAAGCCCATTGGGCCCATTAGGCCACTTAGGTTCGTTACGCCCATTAGGCAACTTAGGCCCATTTGGCTACTCGGCCCATTCGTCCCATTAGGCCCATCGGGCCACTTAGCCCAATTCAGCTACTTAGGCCCATTATGCCCACTAGGCCCACTATGGTCATTCATCCCATTAGGCCCATTAGGACCATGTGGCCACTAAGGCCCATTAGGCCACTAAGGCCCTTTAGACCCATGAGGCCACTAAGGCCCATTAGGCTCATCATTCCTGTTAGGACCATTCGGCCCATTGGACCATTCAGCCACTTAGGCCCATTAGGGCCATTAAGCCACTTAGGCCCCTTAGGTCCATTTGGCCCATTGGGCCCATTGGGCCACTTAGGCCTATTAGGGTACTTAGGCTGACTGGGATACATAGGGCCATCAAGCCCATTTGGCAACTCAGGCCCAATGGGACCTTAATCTCATTAGGCCGATTAGGCCACTTAGGCACATTAGGCCCATTAGGCCCCATCGGCCCCTTCAGCCCGTTTATCCCACTAGGTCTATTTGGAAACTTTGGCCCATTCAGCCACTTAGGCCCATTAGGCCCATTAGACCACTTAGGCAAATTAGGCCCATTCATCCCATTAAGCCTCTTCGGCCCATTATGCCCATTTAGACTCTAAGCACATTAATCTCATTACACCCATTAGGTCGATTAAGCACATTAGGAAGATTAGGCTACTAAGGATCATTAGGCCCATTAGGCCTCTTCGGCCGCCTATGCCCATTAATCCCATTAGGCCAATTAGGCCACTTAGGCCCAATAAGCCTGTTAGGCACATTAGGCCCACTAGGCCCATTAGACCCATTAAGCCCAATTGGGCAATTAGGAAACTTTGGATCATTATGCCCATCAAGTCACTTAAGCAAATTATGCCTATTCAGCCCATTAGGAAAATTAGGCCCATTAGGCCCATTCACACCATTAAGCCCATTAGGCCGATTAAGAAACTTTCTCCTATTAGGCCACCTAGGCACATTAGGCCACTTAGGCCAATTGGGCCCATTCGGCCCCTTAGGCCCATTTGGCCTCTAGACCCGTTAAGCTCATTAAGCCCATTACGCCACTTAGGCCCATTAGCCGCTTAGGCCCATTAGGCCCATTATGCCACTTGGGCCCCTTGGGCCAATTGGTCCCATGAGGCCACTTAGGCCCGTGAGGTCCATTCATCCACTTAGGACCACGAGGCCCATTAGGCCCCTGAGGCCATTTCATCTCATCTGGACCATCAGGCCCATTCAGCCACTTCAGCCTATTAGCCACATTATTCCACTTAGGCCCATCTTTCTCATTTGACCCATTCGTTCGATTAGGCCGATTAGGGCACTTAGGCCCATTAGGCCCATTAGGCCCATTAGGACATTTAGCCCCATTATCTCATTAGGCCGCTTAGGCCTATTATGCCAATTAGGCCCATTAGTCCCATTATGCCCATTAGACCCATTCGGCCCATTCGGC
Source organism: Viscum album (assembly GCA_963277665.1). NCBI lineage: Eukaryota > Viridiplantae > Streptophyta > Magnoliopsida > Santalales > Viscaceae > Viscum > Viscum album. Next base: position 1,052,611,175 of record OY728121.1, on the reverse strand, counting down.
CCATAAGGTCACTTAGGTCCATTTGGGTCATTCGTCCCATTTGGCCCATTAGGACACTTAGACTCATTAGGTGACTTAGGCCCATTGGCCTATTAGGCCACTTAGGCCCATTAGACCCATTAGGCCCATTAGGCCCATTAGTCTCATTAGTCCAATTAGGCCCATTATGCCCATTCTTCCCATTAGGCTGATAAGGCCACTTAGGCCCATTGGAAACATTAGTTCCATTAGGCGCATTAGGCCCATTCGGCCCCTTAGGCCCGCTAGGCCCATTAGGCCCATTCGGTCGATTAGGTCGATTTATCTACTTAGGCCACTTAGATCCATTTGACCCATTAGGACCACTCAAGCCATTAGGCTACTTGGGCCCATTAGGACCATTCGGTCGATTACGCCGATTAGGCCACTTAGTGCACTTAGGCACATTATACCACTTAGGCCCATTAAGCTCATTAGGCCCATTCGATCGATTATGCCAACTATGCCACTTAGGCCCATTTGGTTGGTTGGCCCGATTAGGCCACTTTGGCCCATTTGTCCCTTTAGGCCCATTATGCCACTTAGGCCCATTTGGCCCATTCGGTCGATTAGAAAGATTAGGTTACTTAGGCCACTTGGGCCCGGTAGGCCCATTAAGCCACTTAGGCCCATTAGGCACATTCGATCAAGTATGTCGATTAGGCCCATTAGGCGCATTAGGCCACTTCATCCCATTAGGTACATTCAGCCACTTAGGTCCATTAGGCCACTGAGGCCCATTTCACTGATTAGGCTGATTAGACCACTTAGGCCACTTAGTCCCATTATGACCACTAGGCTCATTAGACCACTTAGGCCACTTAGGCATTAGGCCCATTCGTCCCATTAGTCCACTTAGGCCCATTCAGACCATTAGTCTCATTCGACGGATTAGGTCAATTAGGCCACTTAGGCCCATTAAGCCCATTAGATCACTTAGTCCCATTAGGCCCATTAGGCTCATTAATCCCATTTAGTCAATTAGTGGGATTATGCCACTTAGGACAATTTGGACCATTAGCCACTTACGCCAATTAGGCCCATTAGCCCACTAAGGCCCATTAGACTCATTCGGCCAATTATGGCCATTAGGTCCATTAGGCCACTTAGGCCAATTAGGCCCATTAGGCCCATTCAGCCGATTAGGGGGGTTAGGCCACTTAGTCTCATTAGGCTCATTAGTTCACTTAGGCTCATTAGGCCCATTAGGCCACTTAGACCCATTCGGCCCATTAAACCCGTTAGTCTCATTAGGCCCATTTGACTACTTAGGCACATTCGGCCACGTAGGCCCACTCGGCAACTTAGGACCATTTGTCTACTTAGACCCATTAGTCCACGTAGGCCCCTTCATCCACTTAGGCCCATTAGGCCCATTAAACCCATTAGTCCCATTAGGCATGTTAGGCCCATTTGGCCACATAGGCCCATTGGGCCCATTCGGTCGATTCGCTCGATTAGGCCAGTTAGACCCATTATGCCCATTAGGAAACGTAGGCCCATTAGGACCATTTGTAAACATATACCTGTTAGGGCCATTAAACCCATTAGCCCACTAGGCCCATTAGGCTCGTTAAGACACTTAGGCCACTTAGGCCCTTCAGGCCTGTTTGGTCGATTAGCCCGATTACGCCACTTAGGCCACTTAGTCCAATTATGTACATTAATCCCATTAGGCCCATTAGCCCCATTAGGAACACTAGGACCATTAGGGCACTTAGGCTCATTCGGCCCACTATGCCACTTAGGACCATTGGGCCCATTAGGCCCATCAGGCCCATGAGGGGCATCTTCCCATGACGCCCATGACGCCCGATAGGAAACATAGGCCCATTAAGCCCATTGGGCCCATGAGGACACTTAGGCCCATGGGGCCCATGAGTCCCATTAGACCCATCAGGCCACTTGGGCCCATTAGGCCCATTAGGCCTGTCAATCCTATCATTCCCACTAAGCCCTTTAGGCCACTTAGACCAATTAGGCCACTAAGATCCATTAGAACCACTGGGCCCACTAGTCTCATTCATCCAATTGGGCCCATTAGGCCCCTTAGGCCCATGAGGCCCACTGGGTCCATTAGGCCACTTAGACCCATTCGACCCATTTGACCATTAGGCACACTTAGGCCACTTAGGCCAATTAGGCCCATTATTCCCATCGGTCCCATGAGGCCCATTAGAACCATTAGTCCCATGAGGCCCAATAGGACCATCCGTCCAATTAGGCCTATTCGTCCCATTAGGCCCATTAGGTCCTTTAGGCCCACTCAGCCCACAGGCCACTTTGGCCCATTAGGCCACTAAGGTCCATGAGCCCCATTAGCTCATCAGGCCCATTAGGCCACTTAGGACCATTCGGCCCATTAGGCCACCTAGGCACATTAGGCCCATTGGGCGCATGAGGCCACTTAGGCCCATTCGGCCCATTAGGACCATGAGGCCCATTTGGCCCATCGGGCCACTTAGACCCATTAGGCCCTTTAGATACACTAGGCCCATTCAGAAACTTAGGCTCATTCATCCCATTAGGCCACTTAGGCCACTTGGGACCATTAGGACCACTAGGCCCATTAGGCCACTTAGGCCTAGGAGGCTCATTCGACCCATTAGGCTCATGAGGCCAATTAGGCCACTTAGTCTCATTCAACCCATTCGATCAGTTATGCCACTTGGGCCCACTAGGCCCATTAGGCACATTATGCCACTTAGTCCACCAAGGCCCATTAGACCACTTAATCCCATTAGGTCGTTAAGGCCCATTAGGCCAATTAGGCCCTTTAGGCCCATTAGTCCACTTAGGCCACTTAGGCCCATTAGGACCATTAGGCCACTAAGGCCCATTAGGCTCATGAGGCCCATTGAGCCACTTAGTCCCATTAGGTCCATTATGCCACTTAGGCCCATTGGGTGACTAGGCCCATTTGTCCCATTAAGTCACTTTGGCCACTTTGGCGCATTATGCCCATTAGGCTGATTAGGTCCATTATGCCCCTTAATCCCATTAGACCCATTAGGCCACTTTGGCCCATTAGCCCACTTCAGAAACTTAGGCCCATTTGTCCAATTAGGCCAGCGAGGCCCATTCGGCCACTTAGGCCCATTAGGCTCATTGGGCCACTTAGGACCATTTGGCCCATTAGTACACTTAGTCCCATTAGACCCATTAGTCCCCTTAGGCCCATTAGGCCACTTATGCCCATTAGGCCCATTAGGCCACTTAGGCCACTCAGGCCTATTATGCCCATTGGGCCACTAAGGCCCATTAGGAAACTAAGGCCCATTAGGCCAATTAGGCCAATTAGGCCACTTAGGCACATTGGGCCACTTATGCCCATTATGCCCATTAGGCCACTTAGGACACTTAGGTCCATTATGCCCATTAGGCCCATTAGGCCACTTAGGCCCATTAGGCCACTATGCCCATTCAGATAATTAGGCTACTTAGGCCCATTAGGTCACTTAGGCCCATTAAGCCACTTCGACCACTTAATCCCGTTAGGCCACTGAGGCCCATTAGACCACTTAGGCTCTTTTGTCTCATTAGGCCACTTATGCCACTTAGTCCCATGAGACCACTTAGGCCACTTAGGCCCCTTAGGCCTATTAAGCCACTTTGGCCCATTATGCCCATTAGGCCACTTAGGCCCATTATCTCCATTAGGCCCATGAGGCCACTTAGTCTCATTATGTCCATTACACCACTTAGGCCCATTAGGCTACTTAGGTCACTTAGGTCATTGAGGCCCATTTAGCCACTTGGGCCCATTAGGCTCAATAGCCCACTTAGGCCCATTATGCCCATTAGTCCCATTAGGCCCATTTTTCACTTAGGCTCATTAGAACCATTAGGCCCATTCATCCATTTAGGCCCATTAGGCCCATTAGGCCACTTAGGCCAATTAGGCTCATTCGGTCCAATAAGCCCATGCCCATTGGGTCACTTTGGCCCATTCATCCCATTGTGCTACTTAAGATCATTCGGCCCATTATGCCACTTAGGCCCGTTCATCCCATTAGACCCATTAGGCCACTTAGGTGAGTTAGTCCCATTATGCCACTTAGGCCAGTTAGGCCCATTGGGTTCATTGGGCCAATTATGCCACTTAGGCCCATTCATCCCATTCGACCACTTTGGCCAGTTAGGCACATTATGCCACTTTGTCCGGTTAGACCCATTAGGCTTGTTAGGCTCATTCAACCCATTGGGTCAATTAGTCGCATTGGGCCTATTAGGCCAGTTAGGCCCATTAGGCTTGTTTGACCCATTGGCTCTGTTAGGCCACTTTGGCAAGTTCAACCCATTAGTCCCATTGGGCCGACACAAATGCCAGTTAGGACACTTAGGCCTATTATTTAATTGCATACCGGCCATTAAATAACATTAATTGCCTTCAATAAATCTCATACCGCATAATAATAATTATATAATTATTATTTTGTGGTGCACGCCAAATTGTACAATAACAAAAATTATATAATGGTATTGTTAATTAATATTTTTAAATGGACTCAGTCTTGATCCGTTCACACTCCTCTATCATTTATTGAACAACTGAATAAATATTTTATTCATAAATAAATATTTTATTTACAATATAGCAAATAAATATTTATTTAAATATTAAATAAATAAAATAAATATTTTATTCACATGTCGGAGAATAAATATTTATTTACTTTATGTGATAAATATAAATTGAATAAAGTTATTCCTGAGACTTGAGAATAATATTTATTCCATTAATTAAACTCAAATAGAATTTAATCGAGATAAATGGAAACACTTAGTGTGTGACCCTCTAGGATTCCTTCTCATTGACATTAGGCAGACTTTCCTAAAGTCCAAGATAACTGTCTAGCAACGTGTAAAGGCACCCAAGAGAAAGAACTTGACGTCGCAACATCGAAAACCACATACGAAGGCTCACTGTGTAATATAATCTCTTTGTCACAATATCTCATCAAGAAGGTTGTACATCCATTTCTCTAACATATATTTTTAAAATGTCTTTGACTATCTGAAATAAACACATTGTTACACCATGGCAATGGAACTTAATGCGATGGTTTTATTCCAATCAAAGGGTTGAGATATCAGCTTCTATAAATATGGAAGAGACAAATCCTCCCTCAATATATTCATTAATGACATGTCACTCGTGAGGCCCATTATGCCCATTATACCCATTAGGCCCATATGTCCATTCGTCCACTTTGGCCCATTAGTCCACTTAGGCCCAATAGGCACATTAGGCCCATTTGGCTGCTGAGGCCCATTAGGCCTATGAGGAAAATTAGTCCCATTTGGCCACTTCATCCCATTATTCCCATTAATCACATTAGGCCCATTCGTCCACTTTGGCCCATTAGGCCACATAGGCCCATTAGGCCCATTAAACCCATTAGGCCACTTACGCCCATTACACCCATTAGGCAACTTATGCCCATTAGGCCACTTAGGCACATTATGCCACTTAGGCCCATTAATCCCATTAGGCCCAGTAGGCCTAGTAGTCTCATTATTCCTAGTAGACCCATTAGGCCTGGTAGGTCCATTAGGTCTGGTAGGACCACTTAGGCCCATTCGGACCATTGGTCCACTTAGGCACATTCAGCCCATTGGTCCACTTGGGCCCATTTGGACCATTCAAAAACTTAGGTCTGTTATTCCCACTAGGTCGATTTGGCTACTAAGGCTCATTATTCCCATTAGGCCCATTAGTCTCATTCGTCCACTTTGGCCCATTAGGTCACTTACTCCCCTCAAGCCCATTATGCAACTTATGCCCATTGTGTCCATTAGGCAACTTCGACCCATTTGGGCACTTAGTCACATTGGGCCACTTAGGCCCATTTGGAGCATTTGGCCTATTGGGCCCATTAGGCAACTTTGGCCTGTTAGGCCCATTGGGACCATTAGGCCACTTTGGCTTGTTAGGCCACTTAGGCCCATTAGTCCTATTCGACCCAATAGGCCCATTCAGCCCATTAGGCCCATTCGACCACTTAGGACCATTAGACCACTTAGGCCCATAGACCCATTGGTCCACTTAGCCCCATTAGGCCCATTTTCCCACTTAATCCCCTTAGTCCCATTGGTTCACTTAGGCCCATTACGCTCATTACAACCATTCGGCGCATTAGGCCCTTTGGTCCACTTAAGTCCATTAGGCCACTTAGGCCCATTAGGTCCATTAGGCCCAATAGGTCCATTAGGCCTAGTAAATCCATTAAGCCACTTCGTCCCACTAGTCCCATTAGACCCATCCGACCCATTCAGATAATTAGGCCCATTGGAACCTTTAGTCCAATTCATCCCATTCATGCCACTAGGCCCATTAGACCCATCAGAGTCTACTGACTATAATAAAATTAAATGTGACTATGCTTTGCTGATTCGTATTTCATAAATCATAAGTTTGGAGAACTTATCATGCAAGCTTGATGGAAGAAAGGGGAAAAGAGGTATTCCAAATCATATCTAGATTTATTGTATCTAGGTGTAAGAGAAGAAAGATATGATGCTAATTGAAAAGGAATCGTACCTAGTGCAATCTAAAAGTGCAATCGTACCCACTTAGTCCCATTAGTCCCATTAGGCCCATTAGGACACTTTGGCCCATTTGGCCCATTTGGCCACTTCACCCCATTAGGCCCATTATGCCTATTCAGCCCATTAGGAACATTCATCCACTTTGTCACATTAGGTCACTTAGGCCCATTAGGTCCGTTAAGCCAATTAGGCCCAATAGGCCCATTAGGTCACATAGGCCATTAGGCCCATTTGACCACTTTGTCCCATTATGCCCATTATGCCCACTCATCCACTTTGGACCATTAGGACTATTATGCCCATTGGGCCACTTAGGCCCATTAGGTCCATTATGCCCACTAAGCCCATTATTCTCATTTGGACCATATGTTCATTCGTCCACTTTGGCCCATTAGACAACTTAGGCCCAATAGGCGCATTAGGCCCATTAGGCTACTGAGGTCCATTAGGCCCATGAAGACATTTAGGCCCATTTGGAAACTTTGTCCCATTATGCCCATTAATCCCATTAGGCCCATTCGTCCACTTTGGCCCATTAGGACCATTAAACTCATTAGGCCACTTAGGCCCATTAGACCCATTAGGAAACATGTGCCTATTAGGCTACTTAGGCACATTATGCCACTTAGGCCCATTAGTCACATTAGGCCAAGTAGGCCGAATAGTCCCATTATGCCTAGTAGGCCCAATGGGCCCAATAGGCCCATTAGGCCCACTTAGGCCCATTAGGCCCATTACGCTCATTAGGCCCATTAGGCCTATTCAGATACATAGGCCCATTATTCCCATTAGGATGATCTGGCCACTAAGGCCCATTATGCCCATTAGGCCCATTAGGCCCATTTGTCCACTTTGGCTCATTAGGCCACTTAGGCCCCTCATGCCCATTACGCAACTTAGGCCCATTGTGTCCATTAGGCCACTTCGACCCATTAGGGAACTTAGGTCCATTAGGACACTTAGGCCCATTAGGCCATTTAGGCCCATTTGGACCATTTGGCCTATTGGGACCAGTGGTCCCATTAAGAAACTTTGGCATGTTAGGCCCATTGGGCCCATTAGGCCACTTTGGACCGTTAGGCCACTTCGCCCCATTAGTCTCATTCGACCCATTAGACCCATTCAGCCCATGAGGCTCATTAGGCCCATTCAACCACATAGGAAAATTAGACCACTTAGGCGCCCATTAGTCCACTTAGGCCCATTATGCCTATTAGCCCACTTAAACCCATTAGTCCCATTGGTTCACTTAGGCCCATTATGCCCATTACGCGCCCATTAGGTGCATTAGGTCCATTTGTCAACTTCATACCATTAGGCCGCTCAGGCCCATTAGGTCCATTAGTCCCAGTAAGCCCATTAAGACACTTCGTCCCACTAGGCCCATTAGACTCATCCGACCCATTCAGAGAATTAGGCCCATTAGGCCCATTGGACCCTTTAGTCCCATATGACCCATTCAGACCATTATGCTTACTGGACCCTTTAGGCCCATTCAGCCCAATAGGCCACTTTGGCTTAGTTAGCCCATTTGGCTCATTAGCCCACTTCAGCCAATTAGGCTCATTCGGCTAATTCACCCCACTAGACCACTTCGGTCCATTGGGTCCATTCGACCCATTAGGCCCATTAAAACCATTAGGCCCATTAGGACTATTAGGTCACTTGGGCCCATTAGGATCATTAGGCCCATTTGGCCCATTAAGACCTTTCAGTCCATTAGGCCCATTCGAAAACTTCGACCCATTGAGCCCATTGGGCCCATTGGTAAACTTAAGCTCATTCATTTCATTAGCCCCATTATGCCACTTAGGCCTAATGGACCTATTAGGACAATTAGGCCACTTAGTCCCATTCGGCCCATTTGGACCATTAGGAAACTCTGGCCAATTAGGATCATTAGGCCCATTCGGCCCATTAGGTCCATTCGGCCTCTTATGCCCATTAGGCCCATTTGTCCCATTAGGCTACTTAGGCCCATTAACTCTATTAGGCCACTTAGGCCCTTTTTGTCCATTAGGCCCATTCAGCCCACTTAGCCCTACCGCCCACTTAGGATCATTAGGCCCACTAAGACACTTAGGCCCATTGTACCCATTGCACCACTTAGGCCCATTTGGTTACGATTATGCCACTTAGGTTCATTAGGACACTTTGGACAATTAGGTCCTTTAGGCCCAATAGGCCACTTAGGCCCATTAGGCCCATTAAGCCGATTATGCCACTTAGGCACATTAGGTTGCTTTGGCCCATTAATCTTTTTAGGACAATTAGGCCACTTAGTCCCATTAGGCCCATTAGACTAATTCGCCCCATTCATCCCATTAGGCCACCTAGTCCCATTAGGCCCATTAGGCCACTTAGGCTCATTGCGCTCATTGGACCCATTAGACCACTTAGGCCCATTAGGCAACGATTATGCCACTTAGGCCCATTTGTCCCCTTTGGCCAATTAGGCTCTTTAGGCTCATTAGTCCACTTAGGCCCATTTGGCCATGTAGGCCCATTAGAACACATACACCCATTCGTTTTGTTAGGCCCATTAGCCCCGTTAGGCCCATTAGTCCCTTTGGACCACTTAGGCCCATTGGGACCATTAGGCCACTTAGGCACCTTAGGCCACTTAGGCCCTTTAGGTCCGTTTGGCCCATGACACCACTTATGCCCATTGTGATAATTAGGCCACTTAGGCCCATTAGGCCCTTTAGGCCCATTAGGCCGCTTAGGACACTTAATCCCATTATACCCATTAGGCCCATTAATCCCATTAGGCCACTTAGTCCTATTAGGCCACGTCGGCCCATTGGGCCAGTTAGGCCCATTCGTCCACTTAGGCCCACTATGCCACTAAGGACCGGTAGGCCCATTAGGCCACTTAGTCCCATTAGTCCATTTAGGCCCATTGGGCCCACTAGGCACATTTTTTTCATTAGGCCCATTAGGCCACATAGGACCATTAGACCCATTTGGCCACTTAGGCCCATTAGGCCTACTCGTCACATTAGGCTCATTCGATCTATTCAGTCCATTAGGCTCATTATGCCACTTAGGCCCATTAGGCCCCTTAGGCCAATTTGGCCACATAGGCCCATTATGCCACTTAGGCCCATTAGGACCATTGAGTCCAATTAGACCCATTTGAACCATTTGGACCATTTGGACCCTATGCTTGTTAAGCCCCTTAAGCCCATTAGGGCACCTAGGCCCATTCGACAACTTATGCCCATTCGTCCCCTTAGGCCCATTAGGCTCTTTCGACCCACTGTGACCATTACGCTGATTAGGCCACTTAGGCCCATTAGGATTCTTAGGTCCATTAGGCCGCTGAGGCCCATTAGGCTTCTTAGGTCCATTAGGCCACTGAGGCCCATTCTGCCCATTAGGACCATTTTTATGCTAGGCTCGTTCAACCTATTAATCCCATTAGGCCACTCAGGACCATTGAGCCACTCTGGCCAATTTGGCCCCTTATGTCCATTAGGCCACTTAGGCACATTTAGATCATTAGGCCTATTAGGACCATTAAGCCCATTTGTCGATTAGGCCACTTAGGCCCATTTGGCCAATTTGGCCCATTTAGCACCTAGCATGTGAAGCCCATTAATCCCATTAGGCCACTTGGACCCATTTGTCCACTTAGGCCCATGAGGCCCAAGAGGCCCACTTAGGTCCATGATACCCATTAGGCACATTAGGTCACTTAGGCCTATTAGGCACATTAGGCCAGCCACTTAGGCCTACCATACCCAATAGGATCATTAGAAACATTCAACCGCTGAGGCCAATTCGGCAAATCAGGCCCATTAGGCTCACTCAGCCCATTAGAACACTAAGGGCCATAGGGCCCAGTGAACCACTTAGGCCTGGGACGCCCATTAGGCCCATCAGGCCCATTAGGAAACTTATACCAATTCAGCCCATTTGGCCACATAGTCCCATAAGGCCCATTTAGAGACGCAAAGACCCATTGGGTCCATTGGGCGTATCAGGCCAATTCGGCCCATGAAGCCAACTAGGCCACTAAGACCCATTAGACCCATCATGCCCATCATGCCCATTCAGCCACTTAGGCCCATTATGCCCATTAGGCTACTCAGGCTACTGAATCTCATTGGTCCCATTAGGCCCATGAGGCCACTAAGGCCCATCACGCCTATTAGGTAACTTAGGCCCATTAGGTCTATTAGGCTCATTCATCTCATTAGGTCACTCAGGCCCACTAGGCCCATTAGGAAACTTAGGCCCATTAAGACACAGAGGACCATTAGGCCCATTAGGTTACTTAGGCCCATTGGGCCACTAAGGCCCATTAGGCCACTTAGACCCATGATGCCCATTAAGCCATCAGGCCCATAAGGCCACTGAATCCATTTAGTCCCATTAGGCTCTTCTTACCCATCAGGACATTTAGGCTCATTAGGAACATTAGGCCACTTAGGCCAATTTGGCTCATTAGGCCACTTAGGCCTATTCGGCCCATCAGGCCCATTCAGCCCATCAGGCCCATTCAGCCCATTAGGCCATTCAAGCCTATCAGAACCATTACGCGACTCATGTCCATTCGGCCCATTAGGCCACTTGGGCCCATTAGGCTCATCATGACCATCAGGCCCATTAGGCCACTTAGGTCCATTAGGCTCATTAGGACCATTTGGCCACTTAGGCCTATTCAGCTCATTAGGCCACTTAGGCACATCGGGGCCATTAGGACCATTTGGCCACTGAGGCCTATTCACCTCATTAGGCCATTGAGGCCCATTAGGCCCATCAGAACAATTATGCCCATTGGGCAACTTAGGCCCATTCGGATCAATAGGCCACTTAGGCCCATTAGGACACTTAGGCCACTTAGGACGATTAGGCCCATTAGGCCACTTAGGCTGCTTAAGACGATTTGGTCCATTAGGCCACTAAGGCCCATTAGGCCACTAAGTCTCATCAGGCCATTTAGGCCACTTAGGCACATTAGTCCACTAAGTCTCATATGGCCCATTAGGCCACTTAGGCCCATTGGACCACTTGGGACCATTGGACTACTTAGGCCCATCAGGCCACTAAGTCCCACTAGGACAGTTAGGCCCATTATGCCCATTCAGCCACTTAGACAAATTAGTCCCATTAAACCACATAGTCCCATTAGACCCATTAAGCCACTTACGCAACTTAGGCCCATTATACCCAATAGGCCCATTCAGCCACTTCATCCCATTAGGTCACTTAGGCCCATTAGGACACTTAGGCCCATTGGCTCACTGAGGTCCATTCGGCCTATTAGGCCACTTAGGTCCATTAGGCAACTTAGGCCCATTAGGCCCATTAGGCCACTTAGTACCATTAGGCCCATTCGACCACTTTGGCCACTTCAGCCATTGAGGCTCATTCGACCACTTAGGCCCCCTTGGCCCATTAATCCCATTAGGCCGATGAGGCCATTTAGGCCCATTTGACCACTTAAGACCATTAGGCCCATTAGGCCCCTTAGTCCCATTAAACCCAGTAGGCCAATTAGGCAACTTAGGCCCATTATGAAACTTCATCCCATTAGGCCCATTGGGACACTTAGGTTAATTAGGCCCATTGATGCGGATCATGGTGTACACCTGCAGCAAGGAGTTGAGGGTGGTCATGACATTGATGGTGGAAGGAGAATTAATGGACAAGACCCGTTGCATGGGATTGGTGGCCCAATGACAAGAGGAAGAATGAGGAGGATGAAAGAGGCTTTACATGGCCTCATTTTGAAATTACAAGAGGAGGCCCAACATGCATGCATGGGAGGAGAAAATGGGCCTTTAATCACACTTATTAAAGCCCAAAAGTGATCCTAAAAGGCCCACCCATATGCTTCCACGAAATCTAATCCACTTGCATGAAGGAAATATCCAATGTCAAAAGTGGTGGGCCCCTTGTCTCCAAATCCATGGTGGGAATCTTCAAAGTCTTAGGGGTGGTTCCTAAAAGTCTTCTTTAGAGATATCTTGTCCCATAAAGCCAGGGACATGTGTAAGCAAAGTCAAATTCGTGGGATAGGCTTTAGACTTTTGTGGGATAGGTAGTTTGACATGTATTCCTCTCATTTGGCTATAAATAGCCACCTCTTGTTCCCCTTGAAGGTTAATTTCGAATTTGAGAGTTTATAGCAATATTATGCTTGTGTTTCTTGTGTTCTTAGGTGAATGCAAGTAAGGCTCATCAAAGGAGTGATCAACCTTTGTGGCGGTTTATAATTAGAGTTTCAAGGGGCAAGTCTCCTTGGGGTCCTAATTGATCATCCCCTTCCCCTTTTATTCCTATTGCATTTCTTTTAATTTTCATTCCCCTCTTCTTTCTTCGCTTGTGTTTCCGCATTTTTGCCAACGAATACCGCACTCGTATACGGCATCATATCATTTGAATCAATGATGGAGATTTTTTCTAAAATTTGGACATCTTGTGAAAAACATGGTTTTAAAGACTATTACAAAAATGATGGGTTTCTTTTCAAAAGGGATAAATTGTGCATTCCAAATTGTTCAACTCGAGAATTACTTGTAAAAGAAACTCATGGGGGTGGTTTGATGGGGCATTTGAGGTTGATAAAACACTATCTACTTTGCATGAACATTTTTATTGGCCAAGCATGAGAAAAGATGTTATTGCATTTTGTGCTAGGTGTGTCACTTGTAAGCATGCAAAGTCCAAGGTTCAACCAAATGGATTTTATTCCCCCTTGCCCGTTCCATTCCATCCTTGGGTGGAGGAATTGTATTTGCAAGGCCCAATGACGCGAGGAAGATTAAAGAGGTTGAATGCTTCAATGGGCGCTCATCTTGCTTCATTAAAGGCCCAATGGGTATTACCTTGCATGGATAGAGAAAATGGGCCTACTATCTCATTTATTCAAGCCCAAGCATGATGTTTAATGGTTTGCCCACATGGTTGTACGAATTTGGAAGCCTTATCCACATGGAGGATTCTAGAAATGGCATCTTTGGGCACCAAAGTCAAATCCGGTGGGCTATGCACTCAGTGTCAATTCCGGTGGGCTATAGTTGGAAAGTTGTGTGCTACTTTTCCAAAAAGTCTTTGATAGACTTTACCTTTTTTACTTTAAGGGGACAAGGTAGGAATAGGCTTTATGACTTTATGATATTAGGCCCTTGACCTTTTATGTCACCCCTTGGCTATAAATAGCCACCCCATGGCATTGTAATCTCATTCAAGATTTTAATTGAGAGCTTATGTTTTGTTTCTCTCCGTTGTGTGAGGATTGTTCCAAATTTCCCTTGCTCTTGTGCATTCTTGCCTTGTCAATCTACAAGTTAGATTGGTGATCCAAGATCACAAAGCCCCCAATTTCGTGCCTCAACCCAAGTGCGTTGTTGTGTGGATTGGCCATCACACCCCTCCCTTGAGTGCGTTGTCTAAGTAGTTGGTCGCACTCCATATAGCGTTGGTTGACTACTTGCTTCCACTATCCATACCATTCACCCGTCACTTAGCCCCAAACTGCATCCGTCATCCGCCGCACTACGCCGTGAAGATCGGGCCACCCCGTGCGTCTCGCATCAGGGTCTAACTGACATAATGAGACTAAGTGGCCTAATGGGTTGAATAGGCCTAATTGGCCGAATGGGCCTAATGGGCCTAAGTGCCCTAATGATCCAAATGGGCCTAAGTGGCCTAATGGGACTAATGGGCCAAGGTGACCTAATCTCCATAATCGACTAAATGGGCCTAATGGGTATAATCAGCCTAATGGGACTAAGTGGCCTAATGTGCATAGTGGGAAAAATGAGGCTAAGTGGCCAAAGTTTCATATTCGGCCTAATCAGCGGAATGGGACTAATGGGCCTAATTTGCCTAAGTGGCCTAATGGGCCTAATGCCTAAGTGGCCTAAGTGTCTGAATGGGACTAATGATCCTACTGGTCATAATGAGCATAATGGGCCTAAGTGGCCTAAATGGCCTAAGTGGTTTAATCGGCCTAATCAGCCGAATGGGCCTACTGGGCCTAAGTGGCATAATGGGCATAATGGGCCGAAGTGGTAGTGGGCATAATGGACCCAAGTGGTCTAATCATCCTAATTGACTGAATGGGCCTAATGGGCATAATGGGACTAAGTGGCCTAAGTGGCCTAATCTGCCTAATCGACCGATTGGGCCAAATGGGCCTAAGGGTCCTAATGGGCCTAAAGTGCCTAATTGGCCTAAGTGGCCTAATCCAGCTAATCAACCAAATGGTCCTAACTGCCCTAGTCGGCCTAATCGATCAAATGGGCCTAATGGGCCTAAGTGGCCTAATGAGCCTAATGGCCCTAATGGGTCTAAGTGATCTAAGTTGCCTAATCGGCATAATCGACCGAATGGGCCTAAGTGGCCTAATTTGATGAATGAGCCTAATCGGCCTAATTGGTCTAAGTGGCCTAAGTGGCTGAATGAGCCTAATCGACCAAATGGGCCTAATGAGCCTTATGGGCCTAAATGGCCGATTGAGACTAATGGGTCTAAGTGGTTGAATGGGTCTAATGGGACAATTTGGAATAATGTGGTTAATGGGCCTAATGGGCATAAGTGGAAGAATGGGTCTTAAGTGGCATAATGGGCATGATTGGCTGAATGAGGGTAAGTGGCCGAATTGGCCTAATGCGCCTAATGGGCCTAATGGGTCCAATGGGCCTAATGGGTCCAATGGGACTAAGTGACCTTATGGGACCAATGGGCCAAATGGGTAATGGGCCTAATTTGACTAATGGGCCTAATGGGTCTAATGGGCCTAAGTGGCGAGATTGGCCAATGGGCCTTAGTGACCTAATGGGCCTAAGTGGACTAATGGGCATAATGGACTTGAGTGGCCATATGGGCCTAATGGGCCTAATGGGACTAATGGGCCTAATTTGTATAATGGGCCTAAGTTGCAGAATGAGACAATGGGCCTAAGTGGCCCAATGGTCCTAATGGGAATAAGTTTCCTAAGTAGCCTAATCGGCCTTATTGAACGAATGGGCCTAATGGACCCGATGGGACTAAGTTGAATAATGGGCCTAATAGGCCGAAGTGTTCGAATTGGTCTGATGGCCCTGAGGGGCCGAAGTAGCCTAATGGGCCTCATGGGCCTCATGGGCCCAATGGGACCAAGGGGCCTAAGTGGCCTAATTTCCCTAATGGGCTTAATGAGCTTAATGGGATTAATGGGCATAGGTACAAAATGGGCCAAATGGGACTAACTGGCCAATGGGGCCTAATGGGCCTAAGCGGCCAAATGGGCCAAGGTGGCCTAATGGACTTAATGGGTTCAACGGGTCTAGAGGCCAAATGGGCCTAAGGGGACTAAGGGGCCGAATGAGACTAATTGGCCTAAGTGGCCTAATAGGCCTTGGTGGCCTAATAGGCCTTGGTGGTCTAATGGGCCAAAGTTGCTTACTCGGCCTAATGGGCTTAGTGGACCTAGTGGGCCAAGTGGGCCTAAGTCGCCTAATGTGCCTAATGGGCCAAATTGGCCTTAGTGGCATAATGGGCCTAATGGCCCTAAGTGGTCTATCAGACCGAAGTGGCCTAATTGGCCTAATTAGCCTAATGGGCTTAATGGGCCATGTGGGTCTAAGAGGCCCAGAGGCCTCATGGGCCTTAGTGGCCTAATCGCCCTAATGTGCCTAGTCAGCTAAATGGGCCTAAGTGGCTCAATGGGCTTAATGGGCCTGTGGGCCAAATGGGCATAGGGGGCCGAATGGGCCGAATGAGCCTAATTAGCCTCAGTGGCCTAGTGGGTTGAATGGGGCTAAGTGGCCTAATTGGCCTAAGTTGCATAATCAGCCAAATGGGCTAAATGGGCCTAAGGGGCCTAATGGGCCTAATGGGTCTAATGTGCCTAAGAGGCCAAATCGGACTAATGGGATGATGGGATCAGTGGGCTAATGGGCCTAATGTGCCTTGTGGGCCTAATGGGCCTAAGTGGCCTAATGGGCCGAATGGGCCAAAATGGCTTATGTGCCCTAATGGGCCAAATGGGCCTAAGTCACCTAATGAGACAAATACGCCGAAGTGTTCTAATGGGCCTAATGGGCCCAAGTGGCCTAATGGGCCTAATGGGCTTAATGAGCCTAATGGGCCTAATGGACATAATGTGCCTAATGGTTCTAATGGGCCTAAGTGGCCTAATGAGCCTATTAGGTCTAAGTGGCCTAATGGGTCGAAGGGGCGTCGTGGGCCTTAGGGCCGCACATGCATCATGGGCCTAAGTGGACTCATTGACCTAAGTGGCCTAATGGGTTTAACGAGGCCAAGGGGTATAATGAGTTTAAGGGGCCTAATGTAATGAATGGGATTAACGGGCTTGGGTGCCAAATGAGCCTAATAGGCCGAATGAGCCTAATGGGCATCAGTGACCCAATGGGCCTAATTGGCCTAATGGGCCAAAGTTTCTAAATCAACCTAATGGGATTAATGGCCGAATGGGCCTAATGCGCCTCTGTGACTCAATGAGCCTAATCGGCCTAAGTGGCCTAATAGGCCTAAGTGTCTTAATCAACCTAATGGGATTAATGGGCCTAATGGGACTAAGGGGTGTAATGGGCCTAAGTGGACTAATGGGACTAAGGGGCCTAAGTGACCTAATGGGCCTAGGTTGATTAATGAGCTTAATGGACTTAACGTGCCTAGTGGGTCCAATGGGCATTATGGCCCTATGTGGCCTAATGGGTCCAATGGGCCTAAGTGGCCTAATGGGTCCAATGGGCCTAAGTGGCCTAATGGCCCTAAGTACCCTAATCGGCCTAATGGGCCTAAGTGGCCTAATGGGACAAGTGGTCCTTAGTGGCCTAATGGACCTAGATGGTCTAATGGGCATAATGGGCATAATGGGCCTAAGTAGCTGAATGGGTCGAATGAGCCTAATTGGCCTAATGGGCCTAATCGGCCTAATGAACCTAAGTGGTCTAATGATCCAAAGTTTCCTAATTGACCTAATGAGTTTAATTGGCCTAATGGGACTAATGGGCCGAATGGGCCTATGTGGCTGAATGGACTGAATGGGCCTAATTGACATAATGAACCCAAGTGGTCTAATGGGCCAAAGTTGCCTAATCGACCTAATGGTTTTAATTGGCCTAATGGGCCTAATGGGCCTAATGGGTCCAATGGGCCTAATGGGTCCAATGGGACTAAGTGGCCTTATGGGACTAATGGGCGAAATGGGTAATGGGCCTAATTTGACTAATGGGCCTAATGAGCCTAATGGGCCTAAGTGGCGAGATTGGCCAATGTGCCTTAGTGACCTAATGGGCCTAAGTGAACTAATGGGCCTAATGGACCTGAGTGGCCATATGGGCCTAATGGGCCTAATGGGACTAATGGGCATAATTGGCATAATGGGCCTAAGTTGCCGAATGGGACAATGGGCCTAAGTGGCCCAATGGTCCTAATGGGAACAAGTTTCCTAAGTGGCCTAATCGGCCTTATTGAACGAATGGGCCTAATGGACCTGATGAGCCTAAGTAGAATAATGGGCCTAATAGGCCGAAGTGGTCGAATTGGTCTGATGGCCCTGAGGGGCCGAAGTGGCCTAACGGGCCTCATGGGCCTCATGGGCCCAATGGGACCAAGGGGCCTAAGTGGCCTAATTTCCCTAATGGGCTTAATGAGCTTAATGGGATTAATGGACATAGGTACAAAATGGGCCAAATGGGCCAAATTGGACTAACTGGCCAATGGGGCCTAATGGGCCTAAGCGGCCAAATGGGTCAAGGTGGCCTAATGGACTTAATGGGTTTAACGGGTCTAGAAGCCAAATGGGCCTAAGGGGACTAAGGGGCCGAATGAGACTAATTGGCCTAAGTGGCCTAATAGGCCTTGGTGGCCTAATAGGCCTTGGTGTCCGAATAGGCCTTGGTGGTCTAATGGGCCAAAGTCGCTTACTCGGCCTAATGGGCTTAGTGGACCTAGTGGGCCAAGTGGGCCTAAGTCGCCTAATGTGCCTAATGGGCCAAATTGGCCTTAGTGGCATAATGGGCCTAATGGCCCTAAGTGGTCTATCAGACCGAAGTGGCCTAATTATCCTAATTAGCCTAATGGGCTTAATGGGCCATGTGGGCCTAAGAGGCCCAGAGGCCTCATGGGCCTTAGTGGCCTAATCGCCCTAATGTGCCTATTCAGCTAAATGGGCCTAAGTGGCTCAATGGGCTTAATGGGCCTGTGGGCCAAATGGGCATAGGGGGCCGAATGGGCCTAATTAGCCTCAGTGGCCTAGTAGGTTGAATGTGGCTAAGTGGCCTAATTGGCCTAAGTTGCATAATAAGCCAAATGGGCTAAATGGGACTAAGGGGCCTAATGGGCCTAATGGGTCTAATGGGCCTAAGAGGCCTAATCGGACTAATGGGATGATGGGATCAGTGGGCTAATGGGCCTAATGTGCCTTGTGGGCCTAATGGGCCTAATGGGCCGAATGTGCCAAAGTGGCTTATGTGTCCTAATGGGCCAAATGGGCCTAAGTCACCTAATGGGACAAATAGGCCGAAGTGTTCTTGATGCGAGACGCACGGGGTGGCCCGATCTTCACGGCGTAGGGCGGCGGATGATGGATGCGGTTTGGGGCTAAGTGACGGGTGAAGGGTATGGATAGTGGAAGCAAGTAGTCAACCAATGCTATATGGAGCGTGACCTACTACTTAGACAACGCACTCAAGGGAGGGGTGTGATGGGCAATCCACACAACAACACACTTGGATTGAGGCACGGAATTGGGGGCTTCGTGATCTTGGATCACCAATCTAACTTGTAGATTGACAAGGCAAGAATGCACAAGAGCAAGGAAAATTTGGAACAATCCTCACACAACGGAGAGAAACAAAGTATAAGCTCTCAATTAGAATCTTGAATGCCAATACAATGTCATGGGGTGGCTATTTATAGCCAAGGGGGTGATACAATGGTCAAAGGTCTAATACCCTAAAGTCATAAAGTCTAAACCTACCTTGTCCCCTTAAAAGTCAAAAAGATAAAAGCCAACAAAGACTTTTGGAAAAGAAGCACACAACTTTCCAACATAGCCCACCGAATTTGACTTTGAGTGCATAGCCCACCGGATTTGACTTTGGTGTCCAAAGATGCCATTTCTAGAATCCTCCATGTGGGCAAGGCCTCCAAATTCGTGCAACCATGTGGGCCAAGCTTTAATCATCAATTTTGGGCTTGAATAAGTGATATTATAGGCTCATTTGCTCCATCCATGCAAGGTAATACCCATTGGGCCTTTAATGAAGCAAGATGAGCGCCCATTGAAGCATTCAACCTCTTTAATCTTCCTCGTGTCATTGGGCCTTGCAAATACAATTCCTCCACCCGAGCAATCGACTCTGTGCCTTCCGCATGGTTCGCATCATCCTCCCCCTCTTGAAAAGGAGTCGTCCTCGACTCTTCATCCTCTACACCCAAAAAAGGAGAATGATCAGAAACATTGAAAGTGGCACTTACACCATACTCACCTGACAAAGCTATCTTGTAAGCATTGTTGTTAATCTTTTCAAGCACTCGGAATGGTCCATCGCCTCGTGGAATGAGTTTTGATTTCCGCTTTTCAGGGAATCTTTCCTTCCGCATATGAATCCAAACCAAGTCACCAGGCTCGAACAACATTTTCTTGCGACCCTTGTTTGCACGATCCATATATTTTTGGGTCATCCGCTCGATATTTAACCTTTCCTTTTCATGTATTTTCTTGAGAAATTCTGCACGCCCTTTCGCATCCATATTAACTGCTTCCTGTAAAGGCAAAGGAACTAGATCAATAGGCGCAAGGGGGTTAAAGCCGTAAACTATTTCAAATGGAGAATATTGAGTAGTGGAATGCTTGGCCCTGTTATATGCGAATTCCACATGTGGCAGACACTCCTCCCAATTCTTGATATTCTTTTTGACAATTGTTCGCAGAAGGGATGATAGTGTGCGATTCACCACCTCCGTTTGCCCATCGGTTTGTGGATGACAAGTAGTGGAAAATAATAACTTTGTACCGAGTTTTCTCTACAAGGTATTCCAAAAGTAACTAAGAAATTTTGTGTCTCGATCCGACACAATGGTCCTTGGCATTCCATGATGCTTGACTACTTCCTGAAAGAAAAGTGTTGCAATGTTAGTGGCATCATCTGTTTTGTGACAGGGAATAAAATGTGCCATTTTTGAAAACTGATCCACCACAACAAAAATGGAATCCCTCCCCCTCTTGGTCTGTGGTAGCCCCACAATAAAGTCCATTGATATGTCCTCCCAAGGGGTGTTGGGAATTGGGAGAGGAAGATATAGTCCATGTGGGTTCAGCTTTGATTTGGCTTTATGGCAAACAATGCACTTTCCCACAAATTTCTCAACATCTCTAGAAATCCTAGGCCAATAAAAATTGATGCGAACCATGCGGAAGGCACAGAGTCGATTGCTCGGGTGGAGGAATTGGATTTGCAAGGCCCAATGACACGAGGAAGATTAAAGAGGTTGAATGCTTCAATGGGCGCTCATCTTGCTTCATTAAAGGCCCAATGGGAATTACCTTGCATGGATGGAGCAAATGGGCCTATAATATCACTTATTCAAGCCCAAAATTGATGATTAAAACTTGGCCCACATGGTTGCACGAATTTGGAGGCCTTGCCCACATGGAGGATTCTAGAAATGGCATCTTTGGACACCAAAGTCAAATCCGGTGGGCTATGCACTCAAAGTCAAATCCGGTGGGCTATGTTGGAAAGTTGTGTGCTTCTTTTCCAAAAGTCTTTGTTGGCTTTTATCTTTTTGACTTTTAAGGGGACAAGGTAGGTTTAGACTTTATGACTTTAGGGTATTAGACCCTTGACCATTGTATCACCCCCTTGGCTATAAATAGCCACCCCATGGCATTGTATTGGCATTCAAGACTTAATTTGAGAGCTTATGCTTTGTTTCTCTCCGTTGTGTGAGGATTATCCCGGGTTTTCCCCCTCGCTCTTGTGTATTCTTGCCTTGTCAATCTACAAGTTAGATTGGTGATCCAAGATCACAAAGCCCCCAATTCCGTGCCTCAACCCAAGTGCGTTGTTGTGTGGATTGGCCATCACACCCCTCCCTTGAGTGTGTTGTCTAAGTAGTAGGTCACGCTTCATATGGCGTTGGTTGACTACTTGCTTCCACTATCCATACCCTTCACTCGTCACTTAGCCCCAAACCGCATCCATCATCCGCCGCCCTACGCCGTGAAGATCGGGCCACCCCGTGCGTCTCGCATCAGTTGGTATCAGAGCTCCGGTTGACACGGTAGGCGTCTATCCCTTTATTTACTTTAATTCTATCCATTACCCTCCTTATCTTTCCATATTATTCACCCATTCAACAAAAAAAAAATCCATTTTTCTTGAAAGCCTCCCGAATTGTCCTAGTTTGTGCAAGCTTGGATTATTATAAATTGAGCCAAATTTTCATTCACCTCTCTATATGTGATTTGTATCCGGCAAAAAAAAAATTCTCTCAACTCATCATTTTGTGCTTTTCAAAATTAAGCACATCCTTTATTTGAGAGATTTCGAAAAAAAAAATGTCTTACTCTCCGTTCAATCATCTTGTGCTTTAAAACTCCAAGCACAACACTTTTTGGGGAGAATTGACAAAAACAAAAGCAAAAAAAAAAAGAGCGGATACAATTAATCCTTTGTGCTTTACCTTATTAGCACTTTCTATTTCCATATATAACGTTTTCCATCATTTTACTTCATCCCCATTTTGTATTTGGCTCATATTGTTATCTTATCTTGCACAATCGGGCAAAACCCACAATCCACCTATCTACCCTTCTTTCCACCCTCTTTTTGACCCTTTACCATTGTTAAACCCCTTACCACTCAAGCGGGTTGTGTTAAACCATCCCCCGACACAATCTTGATTGAGGAGGAATTTGTGGCACTTGATCACCCTAAATAAGGTATTATATTTCATAAGAGCTTGGGATTCAAATTGAGTTTTGAGAGTGGAGAGAAATAAGCAAAAAATATATATATATATATATATATATATATCTTGTGTGTGTGAGTGTGTGCATCTTGTTGTGTGCGTGTGTGTGTACATCTTGTGCGTGTGAGTGTGTATATATTGCGTGCGTGAGTGTGTATCTTTGTGTGTGTGAGTGTGTACATCTTGTGTGAGTGTGTACATCTCGCGTGTGTGAGTGAGTGTGTATCATTGTGTGTGTCCCCCCCCCCCCCCCGGTGTGTGTTTGTGTTTGTGTAACTTATCATGGCAGAAGATCGTGGGAAGAAAATTGCTCATGTTAGCGATGAAGGAAGTCGAAGTAGATCTCCCGCACCTGAAGCTACGCAATTCCAAATGCAAGCTTTGGTGAGCCACTTCGAGAAGCTTCTTGATCGGAAGTTGGAGGTGTTACATGAGAGGATTGATGAATTGGAGAATAAACCAAGCCCAAGGATGTTCCATGATAACCCACGACGCGCTCCCGCACCACGTCGTCCCCACATCATGGAGGAGGAGATGGTGAACTTTGATGATGATCTTGATGAAGTCCCACAAAGGAGGAGGTTTTACCAACAACCGAGAGGAGCCCAAAGGAGACAACATGATGATGACCTACTTGGCGGGATCAAGGTGAAGGTCCCTTCTTTTCTTGGGAAAAGCGATCCGGAAGCATACTTGGAGTGGGAGATGCGGATCGAGCAAGTCTTTTCATGCCATGCATATTCCGAGGAGAAAAAGGTCAAACTTGCTTCCCTTGAATTTTCTGATTATGCTTTAATTTGGTGGGATCAAGTTCAAAAGGAGAGGGCTAGATATGGTGGACGTCCCATCAACACTTGGGAAGACATGAAGTTCACCATGCGGAAGCGGTTTGTTCCCACACATTACCATAGAGATCTCCACAACAAGCTTCAACGCCTCATCCAAGGGAGTAAGAGTGTAGAAGACTACTACAAGGAGATGCAAATTGCCATGATTCGGGCAAACATTGAGGAGGATCCGGAGGCAACCATGGCACGGTTTTTACATGGGCTCAATCGGGAGATTGCGGATCAAGTGGAGATGTACCACCATGTAGAGATACAAGATATGATCCACCAAGCCACCAAGATCGAGCAACAAATCAAAAGGAGGAGCAACATGAGGAAACCCACTACCCCTTTCACACCATGGAGAAATCCAAGGAAGGAGATTGGAGAACCATCAAAGGCAAAAGAGGTGGTTGATCGCAAAAGTGACAAGGTAATTCTTCCACCTAAGAAACCTACTTTTGAGGCTAACCAAACCAGGAATAGAGATATTCGGTGTTTTAAATGTCAAGGAAGGGGTCACATTGCTAGTGAATGCCCAAACCGTCGCACCATGATCATCAACAAGTATGGAGAATGGGAGACCGATGGAGAGAGCTCCGAAGAGGAGGAAGATGAATCTCCAGAAATTGAAAATGGAGAATTTGCGGAAGATGGGGAGATTCTTGTCACTAGAAGAGTTTTAAGTGCACAAATGACCGTTGGAGAAAAGGAGCAGCGGGAGAACCTTTTCCATACACGATGCAAGATCAATGGGAAGGTATGTAGTGTTATTGTTGATGGTGGAAGTTGTAGCAATGTGGCGAGCACCGAGTTGGTGGAGAAGTTGGGACTCCCAACTTTAAGGCATCCAAATCCATACCGGCTTCAGTGGTTGAATGATTGTGGAGAGCTGAAGGTCACCAAGCAAGTTAAGGTATTGTTCACCATCGGTAAGTACAAAGATGAGGTATTGTGCGACATTGTTCCTATGAAGGCGTGCCACTTGTTGTTGGGTCGACCATGGCAGTACGATCGGCGTGTTACTCATGATGGTTTCTTGAACCGTCACTCTTTTCTACTCCGAGGGGAACCTATAACCCTCAACCCCATGTCCCCCAAGCAAATTCTGGAAGATCACATTTTGAGAGAAAAGAAAAAAAAGAGTGATGAGGAAAGAAAGAGAGAAAATGAAAAAGGAGAGAATGAGGGAAAAATAGAAAA
The DNA here is from genome assembly GCA_963277665.1 of Viscum album. Classification (NCBI taxonomy): domain Eukaryota; kingdom Viridiplantae; phylum Streptophyta; class Magnoliopsida; order Santalales; family Viscaceae; genus Viscum; species Viscum album. Next base: position 1,052,586,630 of record OY728121.1, on the reverse strand, counting down.
TGAGAGAAGCAAAGAAATGGAGAGCAAAGAAAAATCAAGAGGGGAAAAAGATTTGAGAGGAGAGAAAAGTGTGATGTTGGCAAAAAAGAGTGAGGTTAAGGAAGCCTTGATTTCTCGACAAAATCTCTTAGTACTTATGTACAAAGAGGTGATGTTGAACACTAACGACTTAACATCTTCTTTGCCACATGTTGTTGAGTCTTTGTTGCAGGAATTTGAAGATGTGTTTCCCGAAGAGGTGCCACCGGGTTTGCCACCCATTAGAGGTATTGAGCATCAAATTGACCTCATACCTGGAGCATCACTACCGAACCGCCCAGCATATCGCACCAACCCAGAGGAGACAAAAGAAATTCAAAGGCAAGTTCAAGAGTTGTTGAATGTGGGGTATGTGAGAGAGAGTCTTAGTCCTTGTGCGGTATCGGTCCTTCTAGTACCAAAGAAGGATGGAACATGGAGAATGTGCATTGACTGTAGAGCCATCAACAACATCACGGTCAGGTATCGTCATCCTATCCCTAGGTTAGATGATATGCTAGATGAATTAAATGGTTCAACTATTTTCTCAAAAATTGATTTAAGAAGTGGCTACCATCAAATTAGGATGAAAGAAGGCGATGAGTGGAAAACTGCATTTAAGACAAAACATGGACTTTATGAATGGTTAGTCATGCCCTTTGGTCTCACCAATGCACCTAGCACATTTATGAGGTTAATGAATCATGTCTTACGTGCATATATTGGAAAATTTGTGGTAGTTTACTTTGATGATATTCTGGTGTATAGTAGGACTTTGCATGAACATGTAGATCACTTGAGAAAAGTCCTAGAGGTGTTGAGGAAAGAAAACCTGTTTGGAAACATAAAAAAGTGTGAATTTTGTCTCGATAAGATTATTTTCCTTGGATTTGTTGTGAGTGGAAATGGAGTTGAAGTGGACACCGAGAAGATCAAAGCAATACAAGAATGGCCAACTCCAACCTCCGTTGGACAGGTAAGAAGTTTTCATGGGCTTGCTAGTTTTTACAGGAGATTTGTGAAAGACTTCAGCACACTAGCAGCACCATTGAATGAATTGACAAAGAAGAATGTTCCTTTCAAATGGGGGACAACTCAAGAAAAAGCCTTCCATGCGCTAAAGGAGAGACTCACCCAAGCCCCTCTACTTGCACTTCCAGACTTCGGTAAGACCTTTGAAATTGAATGTGATGCAAGCGGAATTGGCATAGGAGGAGTACTCATGCAAGAAGGTAAGCCTATTGCTTATTTTAGTGAGAAGTTAAATGGCCCAACTCTAAACTATGCTATATATGATAAAGAGTTGTATGCATTGTTTAGAGTACTCGAAACATGGCAACACTATCTTTGGCCTAAAGAATTTGTGATCCATTCTGATCACGAGGCTCTTAAATACCTTAGGAGCCAACATAAACTAAATAGGAGACATGCTAGATGGCTGGAATTCATTGAATCATTTCCATATGTCATCAAGCATAAAAAGGGTAAAGAAAATACTGTGGCTGATGCACTTTCGCGTAGATATTCTCTTTTATCCTTGTTGGATTCAAAACTTCTAGGTTTTGAATACATTAAGGATTTATATGCCACTGATAGTGATTTTAGAGAACCTTATGAACATTGTAAACCTGGAGTTAGTTGGGAAAAGTTCTATTTACATGATGGATTCTTATTTCGGATTGATAAGCTTTGCATTCCTAATTGCTCTATCCGTTTACTTTTACTAAAGGAGTCACATTCGGGTGGGTTAATGGGGCATTTTGGTGTTTCAAAAACTCTAAGTGTTCTTAGTGAGCATTTTTATTGGCCTAGGATATCTAGAGATGTTGAGAAATTTGTGGGAAAGTGCATTGTTTGCCATAAAGCCAAATCAAAGCTGAACCCACATGGACTATATCTTCCTCTCCCAATTCCCAACACCCCTTGGGAGGACATATCAATGGACTTTATTGTGGGGTTACCACGGACCAAGAGGGGGAGAGATTCCATTTTTGTTGTGGTGGATCGGTTTTCAAAAATGGCACATTTTATTCCCTGTCACAAAACAGATGATGCCACTAACATTGCAACACTTTTCTTTCAGGAAGTAGTCAAGCATCATGGAATGCCAAGGACCATTGTGTCGGATCGAGACACAAAATTTCTCAGTTACTTTTGGAAGACCTTGTGGAGCAAACTCGGTACAAAGTTATTATTTTCCACTACTTGTCATCCACAAACCGATGGGCAAACGGAGGTGGTGAATCGCACACTATCATCCCTTCTACGAACAATTGTCAAAAAGAATATCAAGAATTGGGAGGAGTGTCTTCCACATGTGGAATTCGCATATAACAGGGCCAAGCATTCCACTACTCAATATTCTCCATTTGAAATAGTTTACGGCTTTAACCCCATTGCGCCTATTGATCTAGTTCCTTTGCCTTTACAGGAAGCAGTTAATATGGATGCAAAAGGGCGTGCAGAATTCATCAAGAAAATCCATGAAAAGGCAAGATTAAATATCGAGCGGATGACCCAAAAATATATGGATCGTGCAAACAAGGGTCGCAAGCAAATGTTGTTCGAGCCCGGTGACTTGGTTTGGATTCATATGCGGAAGGAAAGATTCCCTGAAAAGAGGAAATCAAAACTCATGCCACGAGGCGATGGACCATTCCGAGTGCTTGAAAAGATTAACAACAATGCTTACAAGATAGCTTTGCCAGGTGAGTATGGTGTAAGTGCCACTTTCAATGTTTCTGATCTTTCTCCTTTTTTGTGTGTAGAGGATGAAGAGTCGAGGACGACTCCTTTTCAAGAGGGGGAGGATGATGCGAACCATGCGGAAGGCACAGAGTCGATTGCTCGGGTGGAGGAATTGGATTTGCAAGGCCCAATGACACGAGGAAGATTAAAGAGGTTGAATGCTTCAATGGGCGCTCATCTTGCTTCATTAAAGGCCCAATGGGAATTACCTTGCATGGATGGAGCAAATGGGCCTATAATATCACTTATTCAAGCCCAAAATTGATGATTAAAACTTGGCCCACATGGTTGCACGAATTTGGAGGCCTTGCCCACATGGAGGATTCTAGAAATGGCATCTTTGGACACCAAAGTCAAATCCGGTGGGCTATGCACTCAAAGTCAAATCCGGTGGGCTATGTTGGAAAGTTGTGTGCTTCTTTTCCAAAAGTCTTTGTTGGCTTTTATCTTTTTGACTTTTAAGGGGACAAGGTAGGTTTAGACTTTATGACTTTAGGGTATTAGACCCTTGACCATTGTATCACCCCCTTGGCTATAAATAGCCACCCCATGGCATTGTATTGGCATTCAAGACTTAATTTGAGAGCTTATGCTTTGTTTCTCTCCGTTGTGTGAGGATTATCCCGGGTTTTCCCCCTCGCTCTTGTGTATTCTTGCCTTGTCAATCTACAAGTTAGATTGGTGATCCAAGATCACAAAGCCCCCAATTCCGTGCCTCAACCCAAGTGCGTTGTTGTGTGGATTGGCCATCACACCCCTCCCTTGAGTCTGTTGTCTAAGTAGTAGGTCACGCTTCATATAGCGTTGGTTGACTACTTGCTTCCACTATCCATACCCTTCACTCGTCACTTAGCCCCAAACCGCATCCATCATCCGCCGCCCTACGCCGTGAAGATCGGGCCACCCCGTGCGTCTCGCATCAAAAATGCTCACTAAGAACACTTAGAGTTTTTGAAACACCAAAATGCCCCATTAACCCACCCGAATGTGACTCCTTTAGTAAAAGTAAACGGATAGAGCAATTAGGAATGCAAAGCTTATCAATCCGAAATAAGAATCCATCATGTAAATAGAACTTTTCCCAACTAAATCCAGGTTTACAATGTTCATAAGGTTCTCTAAAATCACTATCAGTGGCATATAAATCCTTAATGTTTTCAAAACAAAGAAGTTTTGAATCCAACAAGGATAAAAGAGAATATCTACGTGAAAGTGCATCGGCCACAGTATTTTCTTTACCCTTTTTATGCATGATGAAATATGGAAATGATTCAATGAATTCCAGCCATCTAGCATTTCTCCTATTTAGTTTATGTTGGCTCCTAAGGAATTTAAGAGCCTCGTGATCAGAATGGATCACAAATTCTTTAGGCCAAAGATAGTGTTGCCATGTTTCGAGTACTCTAAACAATGCATACAACTCTTTATCATATGTAGCATAGTTTAGAGTTGGGCCATTTAACTTCTCACTAAAATAAGTAATAGGCTTACCTTCTTGCATGAGTACTCCTCCTATGCCAATTCCGCTTGCATCACATTCAATTTCAAAGGTCTTACCGAAGTCTGGAAGTGCAAGTAGAGGGGCGTGGGTGAGTCTCTCCTTTAGCGCATGGAAGACTTTTTCTTGAGTTGTCCCCCACTTGAAAGGAACATTCTTCTTTGTCAATTCATTCAATGGTGCTGCTAGTGTGCTGAAGTCTTTCACAAATCTCTTGTAAAAACTAGCAAGCCCAAGAAAACTTCTTACCTGTCCAACGGAGGTTGGAGTTGGCCATTCTTGTATTGCTTTGATCTTCTCGGTGTCCACTTCAACTCCATTGCCACTCACAACAAATCCAAGGAAAACAATATTATCGAGACAAAATTCACACTTTTTTATGTTTCCAAACAGGTTTTCTTTCCTTAACACCTCTAGGACTTTTCTTAAGTGATCTACATGTTCATGCAAAGTCCTACTATACACCAGAATATCATCAAAGTAAACTACCACAAATTTTCCAATATATGCACGTAAGACATGATTCATTAACCTCATAAATGTGCTAGGTGCATTGGTGAGACCAAAGGGCATGACTAACCATTCATAAAGTCCATGTTTTGTCTTAAATGCAGTTTTCCACTCATCTCCTTCTTTCATCCTAATTTGATGGTAGCCACTTCTTAAATCAATTTTTGAGAAAATAGTTGAATCATTTAATTCATCTAGCATATCATCTAACCTAGGGATAGGATGACGATACCTGACCGCGATGTTGTTGATGGCTCTATAGTCAATGCACATTCTCCATGTTCCATCCTTCTTTGGTACTAGAAGCACCGGTACCGCACAAGGAATAAGACTCTCTCTCACATACCCCACATTCAACAACTCTTGAACTTGCCTTTGAATTTCTTTTGTCTGCTCTGGGTTGGTGCGATATGTTGGGCGGTTCGGTAGTGATGCTCCAGGTATGAGGTCAATTTGATGCTCAATACCTCTAATGGGTGGCAAACCCGGTGGCACCTCTTCAGGAAACACATCTTCAAATTCCTGCAATAAAGACTCAACAACATGTGGCAAAAAAGATGTTAAGTCGTTAGTGTTCAACATCACCTCTTTGTACATAAGTACTAAGAGATTTTGTCGAGAAATCAAAGCTACCTTAACCTCACTCTTTTTTGCCAACATCACACTTTTCTCTCCCCTCAAATCTTTTTCCCCTATTGATTTTTCTTTGCTCTCCATTTCTTTGCTTATCTCATTTTCTATTTTTCCCTCATTCTCTCCTTTTTCATTTTCTCTCTTTTTTTCCTCATCACTCTTTTTTTTCTTATCTCTCAAAATGTGATCTTCCAGAATTTGCTTGGGGGACATGGGGTTGATGGTAATAGGTTCCCCTCGGAGTACAAAAGAGTGACGGTTCAAGAAACCATCATGTGTAACACGCCGATCGTACTGCCATGGTCGACCCAACAACAAGTGGCACACCTTCATAGGAACAATGTCGCACAATACCTCATCTTTGTACTTACCGATGGTGAACAATACCTTCACTTGCTTGGTGACCTTCAGCTCCCCACAATCATTCAACCACTGAAGTCAGTATGGATTTGGATGCCTTAAAGTCGGGAGTCCCAACTTCTCCACCAACCCGGTGCTCGCCACATTGCTACAACTTCCACCATCAACAATAACACTACATACCTTCCCATTGATCTTGCATCGTGTATGGAAAAGGTTCTCCCGCTGCTCCTTTTCTCCAACGGTCATTTGTGCACTTAAAACTCTTCTAGTGACAAGAATCTCGCCATCTTCCGCAAATTCTCCATTTTCAATTTCTGGAGATTCATCTTCCTCCTCTTCAGAGCTCTCTTCATCGGTCTCCCATTATCCATACTTGTTGATGATCATGGTGCGACGGTTTGGGCATTCACTAGCAATGTGACCCCTTCCTTGACATTTAAAACACCGAATATCCCTATTCCTGGTTTGGTTAGCCTCAAAAGTAGGTTTCTTAGGTGGAAGAATTACCTTGTCACTTTTGCGATCAACCACCTCTTTTGCCTTTGATGGTTCTCCAATCTCCTTCCTTGGATTTCTCCATGGTGTGAAAGGGGTAGTGGGTTTCCTCATGTTGCTCCTCCTTTTGATTTGTTGCTCGATCTTGGTGGCTTGGTGGATCATATCTTGTATCTCTACATGGTGGTACATCTCCACTTGATCCGCAATCTCCCGATTGAGCCCATGTAAAAACCGGGCCATGGTTGCCTCCAGATCCTCCTCAACGTTTGCCCGAATCATGGCAATTTGCATCTCCTTGTAGTAGTCTTCTACACTCTTACTCCCTTGGATGAGGCGTTGAAGTTTGTTGTGGAGATCTCTATGGTAATGTGTGGGAACAAACCGCTTCCGCATGGTGAACTTCATGTCTTCCCAAGTGTTGATGGGACGTCCACCATATCTAGCCCTCTCCTTTTGAACTTGATCCCACCAAATTAAAGCATAATCAGAAAATTCAAGGGAAGCAAGTTTGACCTTTTTCTCCTCAGAATATGTATGGCATGAAAAGACCTGCTCGATCCGCATCTCCCACTCCAAGTATGCTTCCGGATCGCTTTTCCCAAGAAAAGAAGGGACCTTCACCTTGATCCCGCCAAACAGTTCATCATCATGTGGTCTTCTTTGGCCTCCTCTCGGTTGTTGGTACAACCTCCTCCTTTGTGGGACTTCATCAAGATCATCATCAAAGTTCACCATCTCCTCCTCCATGATGTGGGGACGACGTGGTGCGGGAGCGCGTCGTGGGTTATCATGGAACATCCTTGGGCTGGGTTTATTCTCCAATTCATCAATCCTCTCGTGCAACACCTCCAACTTCCGATCAAGAAGCTTCTCGAAGTGGCTCACCAAAGCTTGCATTTGGAATTTCGTAGCTTCAGGTGCGGGAGATCTACTTCGACTTCCTTCATCGCTAACATGAGCAATTTTCTTCCCACGATCTTCTGCCATGATAAGTTACACAAACACAAACACACACCGGGGGGGGGGGAACACACACAATGATACACACTCACTCACACACGCGAGATGTACACAATCACACAAGATGTACACACTCACACACACAAAGATACACACTCACGCACACAATATATACACACTCACACGCACAAGATGTACACACACACACACACAACAAGATGCACACACTCACACACACAAGATATATATTTTTTTTTTTGCTTATTTCTCTCCACTCTCAAAACTCAATTTGAATCCCAAGCTCTTATGAAATATAATACCTTGTTTTGGGCGATCAAGTGCCACCAATTCCTCCCCAATCAAGATTGTGTCGGGGAATGGTTTAACACAACCCGTTTGAGTGGTAAGGGGTTTAAAAATGGTAAAGGGTCAAAAGGAGGGTGGAAAGAAGGGGTAGATAGGTGGATTGTGGGTTTTTCCCGATTGTGCAAGATAAGATAAATGAATAACAATATGAGCCAAATACAAAATGGGAATGAAGTAAAATGATGGAAAAAGTTATATATGGAAATAAAAAGTGCTAATAACGTAAAGCACAAAGGAGTAATTGAATCCGCTCTTTTTTTTCATTTTTTTTGTCAATTCTCCCCAAAAAGTGTAGTGCTTGGAGTTTTAAAGCACAAGATGATTGAACGGAGAGTAAGACAATTTTTTTTTCTTTTTTTTTCGAAATCTCTCAAATAAAGGATGTGCTTAATTTTGAAAAGCACAAAATGATGAGTTGAGAGAATTTTTTTTTTCCGGATACAAATCACATATAGAGAATTAAATGCGGAAAGAAGATGAATGAAAATTTGGCTCAATTTATAATAATCCAAGCTTGCACAAACTAGGACAATTCAGGAGGTTTTCAAGAAAAATGGATTTTTTTTGAATGGGTGAATAATATGGAAAGATAAGGAGGGTAATGGATAGAATTAAAGTAAATGAAGGGATAGACGCCTACCGTGTCAACCGGTGCTCTGATACCAACTGATGCGAGATGCACGGGGTGGCCCGATCTTCACGGCATAGGGCGGCAGATGATGGATGCGGTTTGGGGCTAAGTGACGGGTGAAGCGTATGGATAGTGGAAGCAAGTAGTCAACCAACGCTATATGGAGCGTGACCTACTACTTAGACAACGCACTCAAGGGGTGTGATGGCCAATCCACACAACAACGCACTTGGGTTGAGGCACAGAATTGGGGGCTTCCTGATCTTGGATCACCAATCTAACTTGTAGATTGACAAGGCAAGAATGCACAAGAGAAAGGGAAATTTGGAACAATCCTCACACAACGGAGAGAAACAAAGCATAAGCTCTCAATTAGAATCTTGAATGTCAATACAATGCCATGGGGTGGCTATTTATAGCCAAGGGGTGATACAATGGTCAAGGGTCTAATACCCTAAAGTCATAAAGTCTAAACCTACCTTGTCCCCTTAAAAGTCAAAAAGATAAAAGCCGACAAAGACTTTTGGAAAAGAAGCACACAACTTTCCAACATAGCCCACCGGATTTGACTTTGAGTGGATAGCCCACCGGATTTCACTTTGGTGTCCAAAGATGCCATTTCTAGAATCCTCCATGTGGGCAAGGCCTCCAAATTCGTGCAACCATGTGGGCCAAGCTTTAATCATCAATTTTGGGCTTGAATAAGTGATATTATAGGCCCATTTTCTCCATCCATGCAAGGTAATACCCATTGGGCCTTTAATGAAGCAAGATGAGCGCCCATTGAAGCATTCAACCTCTTTAATCTTCCTCGTGTCATTGGGCCATGCAAATCCAATTCCTCCACCCGAACAATCGACTCTGTGCCTTCCGCATGGTTCGCATCAGTTCTAATGGGCCTAATTGGCCCAAGTGGCCTAATGGGCTTAATGAGCCTAATTGTCCTAATGGACATAATGTGCCTAATGGTTCTAATGGGCCTTAGTGACCTAATGGGCTTATTAGGTCTAAGTGGCCTAATGGGTCGAAGGGGCGTAGTGGGCCTTAGGGCCGCACATGCATCATGGGCCTAAGTGGACTCATTGACCTAAGTGGCCTAATGGGTTTAATGGGCCCAAGGGGTATAATGAGTTTAAGGGGCCTAATGGAATGAATGGGATTAACGGGCTTGGGTGCCAAATGAGCCTAAGGGGCCGAATGAGCCTAATGGGCATCAGTGACCCAATGGGCCTAAGTTTCTAAATCAACCTAATGGGATTAATGGATGAATGGGCCTAATGCGCCTCTGTGACTCAATGAGCCTAATCGGCCTAAGTGGCCTAATGGGCCTAAGTGTCTTAATCAACCTAATGGGCTTAATGGGCCTAATGGGACTAAGGGGTGTAATGGGCCTAAGTGGACTAATGGGACTAAGGGGCCTAAGTGACCTAATGGGCCTAGGTTGCTTAATGAGCGTAATGGACTTAACGGACCTAGTGGGTCCAATGGGCATTATGGCCCTAAGTGGCCTAATGGGTCCAATGGGCCTAAGTGGCCTAATGGTTCTAAGTACCATAATCGGCCTAATGGGCCTAAGTGGCCTAATGGGACAAGTGGTCCTTAGTGACCTAATGGGCCTATATGGTCTAATGGGCATAATGTGCATAATGGGCCTAAGTAGCTGAATGGGTCGAATGAGCCTAATTGGCCTAATGGGCCTAATCGACCTAATGAACCTAAGTGTTCTAATGATCCAAAGTTTCCTAATTGACCTAATGAGTTTAATTGGCCTAATGGGACTAATGGGCCGAATGGGCATTTGTGGCTGAATGGACTGAATGGGCCTAATCGACCTAATGAACCCAAGTGGTCTAATGGGCCAAAGTTGCCTAATCGACCTAATGGTTTTAATTGGCCTAATGGGCCTAATGGGCCGAATGGGCCTAAGTGGCTAAATGGGCAGAATGGGCCTAATTTGCCTAATGGGCCTAATTGACCTAATGAACCTAAGTGGTCTAATGGGCCAAAGTTACCTAATCGACCTAATGGGTTTAATTTGCCTAATGGGTCTAATGGGCCGAATGGGCCTAAGTGGCCTAATGGGCCTAAGTTGCCTACTCGACCTAATGGGATTAATGGGCCTAAGGGGCCTAATGGGCCTAAATGGTCTCATTGGCCGAGTGGGATTAATGGGTCAAGGGACTTAAGTGGCCGAATGGGCCTCAATGGCCGAAGTGGCCGAAGTGGTCTAATGATCCTAATGGGACTAAGTGGCCTAATGGGCCTAAGTTTCTTAATGGTCCTAAGTGGCTTAATTGTCCGAATGGGCCTAAGTGGCCGAATGGGTCTACGTTGTCTAATGGGCCAAATGGGCCTAAGTGGCCTAATTGGATGAAGTGTCTGAATGGGCCTATTGGACATAATGGGCGTAAGTTGCGTAAGTGGCTTAATGGGCCTAATGAGACTAAGTGGCCTAATGGGCCTAATTTATCTAAGTGGCCAAATGGGCCAAATGGGCCTAAGTGTCCTAATATGCCTCAATGGCCCAATGGTCCTAAGTGGCATAATGGTCCCAAGTGGTCTAATGGGCCTAAGTGGGCTAATGGGCCTAATCATACTCAGTGGACTAATGGGCCCAATGGGCCTAAGTGGCCTAAATGGCCTGATGGTCCTTAGTGGCTTAATGGGCCTTAGTGGCCTAACGGCCCAAATCGTCCTAAGTGGCCTAAGTGGCATAATGGTCCCAATCATCCTAAGTGGCCTAAGTGGCCTAATGGGCCTAATGTGCCTAAGCAGCCTAATTAGATGAATGGGCCTTAGTGGCCTAATGGGCCTAAGTTGCCTAATGGGCATGATTGGCATGATGAGCCTAATGGGCCTCAATGGCCTAATGAGCCGAATAGGCCTCAGTGGCCTAATGGGCCTAATAGTCCTGATGTGCCTAGGTGGCCTAATGAACTGAATGGGCCTAAGGGGCCAAATGGGCCAAATGAGCCTAATGGACCTAAGTGACCTAATGGGCCTGATGGGCATGATGGGCCTAATGGGTCCAAGTGGACCAATGAGCCGAATGGACATGAGTGGCCTAATGGGTTTGATGGGCTTGATGGGCTGAATGGGCCTAAGTGGTTGAATGAGACAGATGAGATGAAGCTAAGTGGCCTAATGAGCCAAATTGGCCTAAGTGGGCTAATGTTCCTAATGGGCATAAGTGTCCTAATGGTCCAGATGATCCTAATGGGACTAATGGGCTTCAATGGACTCATGGGCCTGATGGCCTAATGGGTATCATGGGCCTAAGTTGCCTAATGGGCCTTAGTGGCCTAATGGACCTAAGTAACCTAATGGCCTAATGGTCCTTAGTGGCTTAATGAGCCTAAGTGTCCTAATGGACCTACTGGGCCTAATTGACCTAATGAGATAAATGGGCCTAATAGGCCTAATGGACCTAAGTTACCTAATGGGCGTGATGGTCCTTAGTGGCCTCATGGGCCTAATGGGACTAATGGGTTTCAGTGGCCTGAGTAGTCTAATGGGCGTAATGGGCCTAAGTGGCCGAATGGGCATGATGGGCCTAATGGGCCTTAGTGGCCTAATTGGATCCATGGGCCTAATTGGCCCGATAGGCCCACTGGGACTAATGGGTCTCAGTGGTCTAATGGGCCTTATGGGCATATGTGGCCTAATGGGCCGAATGGGCATAAGTGGCCTAATGGGCCTGATGGACCTAATGGGCCTCACAGGTCTAGTGGTTCAGTGGGCCCTATGGGCCTTAGTGTTCTAATGGGCTGAGTGAGCCGAATAGGACTAAGGGGCCTAATGGGCCTAATTTTCCGAATGGGCCTTAGTGGCCGAATGTACCTAATGGGCCTGGTATGTCCAATGGGCATAATGGGTTCACGTGCCCCAATGGGCCTAAGTGGCCAATGGCCCTAATAGACTTAATGGCCCTAATGGGCCTAAGTGGCCTAATGGGTTTGATGGACCTAATGGTACGAATGGTCCTAAGTGGCCTAATCTGCATAATGGGCCCCAGTGTCCTAATGGTCCAAATGATCCTAAGTGGCCTAATTGGCCTGATAGGCTTAATGGGTCGAATGAGCCCCAATGGACGAATGTTCTTCATGGGCTTGATAGGACCAAATTGAAATAATGGGCCTAATGGGAAGAATGGGCCTAAGTGGTTTAATGGGCCCAATAGGCCTAAGTGCCTAAATGGCCCTAATGGCCCTAATGGGCCTAAGCGGCCGAATGGGACTAATGGACCTAAGTGGAAGAATGGGCCTAATGGGCCTAAGTGGCCTAATGGTCCTAAGTGGCTTCCTGGTCCTAATTGGCCTAAGTGGACGAATGGGCCTAATGAGCCTCATGGGACTAATGGGCCTCAGGGGCCTAAGTGGCTGAACGGGCCTAGTGAGCCTAATGAGCCTAAGTCGCCTGATGAGCCTAATGGGTTTAAGTGGCCAAATGTGCCAAATGGGGTTAATGTGATTATTGGGACTAAGTTGAAAAAGGATCTAATGGGCCTAATAGGACTAAGTGGCCAATGGGCCTAATGGGCCTAATGGGCCTAAGTGAACTAAGTGTCCAAATCAGCCTAATCGAATAATTGGACCTAATGGGCCAATGTGTCCTAATCGGCCAAATCGGTCTAGGCATCAGAATGGACCTAAGTGGATCACTGGGCCTAGTTTTCTTGGGTGGTTGAATGGGCCTAATATGCCTAAGCACCTGGCCTAATGTGCCAAATAGGCCTAAGTGGCCTAATGGGCCAAATGGGTATCATGGACCTAAGTGGGCCTCTTGGGCCTCATGGGCCTAAGTGGACTAATGTGCCCAAGTGGCCTAATGGTCCTAATGGGATTAATGGGATTAACAGGCCTGGGTGCTAAATGGGCCGAATAGACCTAATGGGCCTAAGTGGGCTGATGAGCCTAAATGGCCAAAGTGGCCTAATCGACAAATGAGCTTAATGGTCCTAATGGGCCTAATGGTCTTAATAGGCCTAAGTGTCCTGATGGACCTAAGGGGCCAAATTGGACTAAGTGGCTCAATGATCCTGAGTGGCCTAATGGGATAAATGGGCTTAACTGGCCTAGCAGATAATGGTCCAAATGTGCTGAATGGGCCTCAGCGGCCTAATTGACCTAATGAGCCTAGTGGGCCTAAGTGGCCTAATCGACGTTATGGTCATAGTGGGTCGAAAGGAAATAATGGGCCTAAGGGGACTAACGGGCATAAGTTGTCTAATGGTCCTAGGTGGCCTATTGGGCTTAAGGGGCTTAACGATCTGAGGGTCCAAATGGTCCAAATGGGACTAATTGGACTCAGTGGCCTAATGGGCCTAATGGGCGTAATGGGATTAATGGGTCGAAGTTGACTAATGGGCAAAGTTGCCCAATCGGGCTAATGGGCATAATGTGCCCAATGGGCCGAATGGGACAAATAGGCCTAAGTGGCCCAATGGGCCTAATTGGCCTAAGTGGACAAATGGGCCAAAGTTACCTAGTCGGCCTAATGGGCTTAAGGGTCCAAATGGGTCTAACTGGCCTAAGTGGCCTAAGTGGCCAAATCGGCCTAATGGGCTTAATGGGCCGAGTGGACCTAAGTGGCCTAATGGGCCTTAGTTACCTAATTGGTCTAATTGGGCTAAGTGACATAATGGGCCTAAGTGTCTTAATGAGCTTATTGGGCTTAACGGTCCTAGGGGCCAAATGAGACTATTGGGATGAATGACCCTAATTAGGCTAAGTGGCCTAATGCGCCTAATGGGCCTAAGTTGCCTAATCGGTCTAATGTGATTAACGGTCCTAAGGTGCCTAATGGTCCTAATGGGCCTAATGTCCTTAATGGTCCTAATAAGCCTAAGTGGACTAATGAGACTAAGTTTCCTAATCGGCATAGTAGGATTAATGGGCCTAGTGGGCCTAAGTGGCCTTATGGGCCTAATGGGTCTAAGTGGCTTCATCGACCTAATGAGCCTAAGTGGCCTAATAGACCTATGTGGCCCAATGGGCATAATGAGCCTAATGGGCCTAATGGGCCTAAGTGGCTTATGTGGTCCAATGAGCCTAATGGGATATATGGTCCTAATTTGCCTAATGAGACTAATGGGACTAAGTGGTCGAATGGGCCTAATGGCCTAATGGGCCTAATGGGTCTGACGGACCTAAATGGCCTAATGGGCCTAATGGGAGTAATGGGATGAAGTGGTCAAATGAGCGTAATGAGCCTAGGTGGCACAATGGGCCCAATGGGCCTAAGTGGCTTAATGGGTCGAATGCGTCGAATGGGCCTAAGTGGCCCAATCGGCCTAAAGGGACTAATGAACCAAAGTGGCCTAATGGACCTAAGCGGCCGAATGGGCCTACGTGGCCGAATGGGGCTAATGGGCCTAAGTGGGCGAATGGGGCTAATGGGCCTAAGTACCGAAATGGGCTTAAGTGGCCCAATGGATCTAATGGGCCTAATGGGTGTAAGTGGCCTAATGAGCATAATTGTCCAAATGGGCCGAAGTGGCCTAATATTCTTAATGGGGCCAAGTGGCCAATGATCTAAAGGGTCCTAAGTGGACCAACTAGCCCAATGGGTCTAATGGGATAAATGGGAAGAATGGGCCTAAGTGGTTTAATGGGCCTAATGGGCCTAAGTGGACTAATGGGCCTAATGGACCTAAGTGGCCTCATGGGCCTAATGGGTCTAAGTGGCCTAATGGACCTAATGAGACGAATGGGATGAATGGGCCTAATTGGACTAAGTGGCCTAATGGAACTAATTGGTCTAATGAGCCTAAGTGGCATAATAGGCCTAAGTGGCTGAATGAGCCTAAGTGGCCCAAATGGGCCTAAAAGCCCGAATGGGGTTAAGGGATCGAATGGGACTACCGTGCCGAATGGGCCTAACGTGCCGTATGGGACGAAATAGCCTAGTGGGCCTAATTTGCATGAGCTGCCTAATGGGCCAAATGGACCAAATAGGATGAATGGGCGTAATGGGACTAAGTTGCCTAATGCGCCTAATTGGTATAATGGGACTAAGTGGCATAATGAGTCTAAGTGGTCGAATGAGCCAAGTGGCCCTAATGGGCCTAATGGCCTGGGGCTAAGGGCCTGAATGGGCCTAATGTGCTGAATGAGCCTAATGTATTGAATGGGCTAAAGTGGCTTAATGAGCCTAAGTGGCCTAATGGTCCCAATGGCCCGAATGGGCCTAAGGGTCCCAATGGGATAAATGTGGAATAATGGTCCTAAGGGGCCTAATGGGTCTAAGGGGCCTAATGGGACTAATGGTCCAAATGGACCTAATGGGCCAAATGGGCCAAAGTGGCCTAATCGGTCTAATGGGCCTAATCGGCCTAATGGGCCTAAGTTGCTTAATGGGAAAAAGTGGCCTAATGGGACTAATGAGCCTAAGTGACATAATGAGCCTTAGTGGTCTAATGGGCCTAAGTGTCCTAATGGGCCTAATGGGCGTAAGTGGCTTAAGTGGCCTAATGGGCCGAAGTGGCCTAATGGGCCTAAGTGGCCTGATGAGCATAATGGGCCTAAGTGGACTAATGGGCCTCATGGTCCTGATAGGCCGAATGGGCCTAATGGGCTGAAGTGGCGTAGTGGGTCTAATGTGCCTAAGTGGCCTAATGGTCCTAAGTTGTCTAATGAGCCTAAGTGGCCTCATGGTCGTAATGGTACTAAGTGACCTAATGCGCCAAATGGGCCTAATTGGCCTAATGGGCCTAATGGGTCTAAGTGGTCTAAGGGGATTAATGGGCATAATGGGCCTAAGTGGCCTAATCGACATAATGGGATTAGTGGGTCAAAGTGGCATAATGGGCCTAATGGACCAAAGTGGCCTAATGGGCCTAATGGGACAAAGTGACATAATGGGCCTAAGCGGACAATTAGGCCTAATGGGCCTAAGTGGACTAATCGGCCTAATGGGCCTAAATAGCCTAATGGGCATAATGGGCCGAAGTTGCCTAAGTGGCCTAATGGGAATAATGGGCCAATGTGGCCAAATCGGCCTAATGGGTCTAAGTGGCCTAATGGACCTAGGTGGCATAACGAGCCTAAAGGGCCTAAGTGACCAAATGTTTCTAGTGGGCCTAAGTGGCTTGATGGGCCTAATTTGCCTAATTGGCCTCATGGACCTAAAGGGACTAAAGGGCCTAAGAGGCCTAATGGGCCTAATGGGCCTCAATGGCCTCATGGGCCTAATGGGCCTAATGGGCCTCAATGGCCTCATGGGCCTAATGGGCCTAAAGAGCTTAGGGGTCCTAAGTGGCTTAGTGAGACTAATCAGCCCAATGGACCTAAGTAGCCTAATGGGCCTAATGAGATTAAGTTTTCTAATGGGTCCAATAGGACTAATGGACCTAATGGGCCTAAGTGGTCTAATGGGCCTAAGTGACTAATCAACCTAATGGATCTAGTTGGTGTAATGGGATTATGTGGTCGAATGGGCCTAATGGGCCTAATGTACATAACGAGCCTAAGTGGCCGAATTGGACTAATGGTCCTAATAGTCCTAAGTTGCATAATGGGCCTAATGGTTTGAATAGACCGAATGGGCCTAATGTACCGAGTAGGCCTAATGGGCCTAAGTGACCTAATGGGCCTAAGCGGCCAAATGGGCCTAATGGTTCTAAGTGGCCTAATGGACCTAATGGACCTAATGGGCCTAAAAATGTGTCTAATGGGCCTAAATGGCCCAATGGGCCTAAGGGGCCTAATTGGCATACTGGTCCTAAGTGGCATAATGGGCCTATGTGGTGTAATGGGCCGAACGACCCAAATGGGCCTAAGTGGCTTAAGGTGCCTAAGTGTCCTAATGGTCCTAAGGGGCCTAAGTGGACCAAAGGGACTAATGGGCCTAACGGGGCTAATGGGACTACCAAGAAGAATGGGCCTATGTGTTCTAATGGGCCTACATGGCCAAATGGGCATAAGTGGACTAATGAGCCAAAAGAGCCTAATCAGCCAAAGGGGGCTAATGGGCCTAAGTTGCATAATTGTAGCCTAATTGGCCTAAGTGACCTAATGGATCCAATGGATGTAATGGGCCTAAGTGGCCTAATGGGCCTAATGAGACTAAGTGGCCTAATGGACTGAATGGGACGAATCAATCTAATGGGCATAATGGGTCTAAGTTGCCTAATTGTCCGAAAGAGCTTAATGGGCCAAAGCAACCTAATGGGTCTAAGTGGCATAATCATCTTAATGGGACTAATGGGCCTAAGTGGCCTAATGGGCCTAAAGGACTTAATTGGCTAAAGTGTCCTAATGGGCCTAAGGGGCATAATCGTAACCAAATGGGCCTAAGTGGTCTAATTGTCCCAGTGGGCCTATGTGTCTTAATGGGACTAATGAGCCTAAGTGGGAGAATGAGACTAATGGACTGAAAGGGCCAAAGTGGCCTAATGGGCTGAATGGGCCTAAGTAGCATAATGGGACAAATTGGCCTAATGGGCCTAAATGGACGAATGGACCTAATGGGCTGAATGGGCCTGATGGTCCTAATTGGCCTAAGTTTCCTAATGGGCCGAATGAGCCGAATGCACCTAAGTGGCCTAATGGGCCTAATAGGTCAATTAGGCCTAAGTGGCGTAATGGACCTAATGAAACTAATGAGCTTAAGTTACCCAATGGGTCTAATGGGCTCAATGGGCCGAAGTTTCCGAATGGGCCTAATGATCCTAATTGTCCTAAGTGGCCTAATAGTCCTAATGGGCCTAAGTGGCCAAATGGACCTAAGTGACCTAATGGTTCTAATGGGCCTAATGTGTCCAATGGACCCAATGGGTCGAAGTGGTCTAGTGGGGTGAATTAGCCAAATGGGCCTAAATGGCTGAAGTGGCCTATTAGGACGAATGGGCCTAAAGGGTCCCATGGGCATAATGGTTTGAATGGGTTGAATGGGACTAAAGGGTTCAATTGGCCTAATGGGCCTAATTCTCAGAATGGGTCGGATGGGTCTAATGGGCTTAATGGGGTGAAGTGGCTTAATGGACTTACTCGGCCTAATGGACCTATTGAACTTAATGGACCTAATGGGCCTAAGTGGCATAATGGTCTTACGTGGACAAATGGACCTAATGCACCTAATGGGTGTAATGGGCCTAAGTGAACCAATGGGCCTAATGGGTTTAAGTGGGTTGATGGACCTAATGGGCCGAAGTGGACCAATGGGTCTAATGGGCCTAAGTGGTCAAATTGGCCTAAATGGACTAATGGGCCTAATGGGCTAAATGGGACTAATGGATCGAATTGGATTAGTGGGCCTAAGTGGAATAACGATCCAAAGTGGCCTAATGGGCCCAATGAGCCTAACATGCCAAAGTTGCCTAATAGGCCCAATGGTCCCAATGGGCCAAATGGTCCAAATGGACCTAAGTGGCATAATGGGCCTAAGTGGCCTAATGGGAATAAGTTCCCTAATGGGTTGAAGTGGCCTAATGGACACAATAGGCCTAAGTTGCATAATGGGCATGGGGGGCCTAAGTAGCCTAATGGGCCAAAGTGGATGAATGAGCCTAATAGGCCTAATGGGCATAATGGGCCTTAGTGGCTAGATCTTCCTAATGGGTATAATGGGCCTATGTATCTGAATAGGCCTAATGGGCCGAATGGGCCTAATAGGCCGAATTGGCCTAAGTGGGCCTACTAGCCTAATGGGTCGATTGGGCTGAATGGGCCTACTAGGTGTAATGGGACTATCATACCTACTGGGCCTAATGGGAATAATGGGCCTAATGGTCCTAATGTGCTGAATGAGCATCAGTGGCCTAATGGACCTAATAAGCCTAATGGGCCTAAGTGTCATAATCGACGTTATGGTCATAGTGGGTCGAAATGGCCTAATGGGCCTAAGTGGACTAATGGGCATAAGTTGTCTAATGGTCCTAGGTGGCCTATTGGGCTTAAGGGGCTTAACGAGCCTAGGGTCCAAATGGTCCAAATGGGCATAATTGGCCTCAATGGCCTAATAAGCCTACCAGGCCTAATGGGATTAATGGGTCGAAGTCGCCTAATGGGCAAAGTTGCCTAATTGGCATAATGGGCATAATGTGCCCAATGGGCCGAATAGGCCAAATAGGCCTAAGTGGCCTAATGGGACTAATTGGCCTAATTGGAAAAATGGGCCAAAGTGGCCTAATGGGCCAAAGTTGCCTAGTCGGCCTAATGGGCTTAAGGGTTCTGATGGGCCTAATTGGCCTAAGTGGCATAATTGTCCAAATCGGCCTAATAGGCTTAATGGGCCGAGTGGGATTAAGTGTCATAATGGGCCTTATTTGCCTAATTGGCCTACTGGGGCTAAGTGGCATAATGGGCCTAAGTGTCCTAATGAGCTTATTGGGCTTAACGGTCCTAGGGGCCTAATGGGATGAGTGAACCTAATTAGCCTAAGTGTCCTAATGTGCCTAATGGGCCTAAGTTGCCCAATTTGTCTAATGTGATTAATGATCCTAAGGTGCCTAATGGTCCTAATGGGCCTAATGTGTTTAATGGTCCTAATTGGCCTGAATGGACTAATGGGCCTAAGTTGCCTAATCGACATAATGGGCATAATGGGCCTAGTGGGCCTAAGTGGCCTTATGGGCCTAATGGTCCTAAGTGGCTTCATCAGCCTAATTAGCCTAAGTGGCCTAATAGGCCTAAGTGACCCAATGGGCATAATGGGCCTAAGTGGCCCAATGTGTCTAATTGGTCTAAGTGGCTGAATGGGCCGAATGGCCCTAATTAGCCCAATGTGCCTAATGGGCATAAGTGGCCTAATGGGCCTAAGTGGTGTGATGGGGAGAATGAGCCTAAGTGGCCTCATGGGCCTTAGGTGTCACGAACCAACCCAGGTCGACCCTAAACCGGTCCCCCGAGCCGCCCCGCGACATGGCATGAGGGGCGTTCCCAATCCCCACGGGCTGGCAACTAGTGTCGGGCATCAAAATTAAACAGGTGGGAACGATTTGGCCCAAAAGAAAATAAACTAAAAGCCGAAAAATAAATAGAACAGACGCAAATAAATAAAGAACAACCAACAATGCTACTAACCTGACCACGACCAAAAGTCCATGTAAACCTGTGGGTCACTCTCCAATACCACAACCAACATTGCTCAAGGCGAACAACTATAGCCGGAACCTGCAACAGAACTAAAAACAAGAAAACACTATAGGCGTGAGTATTAAAACTCAGTAGGTAGGCCTGACTAATTCTATTCCCAATGCACATACCATTAAATAAAGAATTTATCAATTCCAGGTTTGCACTAAATTATATAAAATATAGTTTCCACACACACTTTCATTTCTAAAACAAGTAACAGTCCATTTCCCTTTTTAATTTAGAACAAGTTTAATGTTGAAAGAAACAGGTGCATTGCATTTTTAAAACATTTTGCGAACAATTTAGAAATCCAAACTTTAGTTGTTAGTCAAAAGGAAAATCACACACAAAACACAACACACACTAAGGGCAATGGAAAAAGTGGCACACATGGGTCAGCAACCGAACTCAACCTCTCAATCGTCCGCCACATACAAATAAACAATAAAAGAAACATGGGTCGAACCTATGAGATCGTGAACAATCCAGAACATACTATACATGTGACTCATCCTGAAGGCATGCCCTAACTCGATGACGTCATAATGCCCTAACGCTCGGCATAGCCCTACATGGCCTAACCGAGAGGCCCAATCCCCATAGCAGCAATAACTCCGTATTCCCCTGCTATGGGGCCACTGGCCAGTGCGTATTCTAAACTAGTGCAACAATCGTTCTCAAAAGATTCACTCACTATGCCAGGTTCTCATGTCAACATATATAATAAAAGAGGGGTGATTCAACAATGCCAATCAATCAGTCACGATGCACAAACATCACATACAGCTCACAAAATCAACGCACACCAAAGATCACCCCTGAATGGGTTTTCCAAAATAATTTATTTTATTAAAGTGCCAAACGAGTCTTCACCAATTTTAAAGAAAAACCCCATTTCTCGAGAAAACCCAAAACACTTGTTCAGAAGAAATCATTTATCTTTAAAACTAGAAGTACATTTGAAATTCCGTGGATTATGTTTAAAGGCCAAACGTACATTCTTTCAATACTAGGTGTCCGCTCGTCAAGAAAATGTTTCAAGTGTTCGGTATAAAATAAACGGCTCTTTTCACTCCAAATAATCATTTAAAAATTAGTTATCTTATTTTATTTCTCATTCATTAAAATTAATAAAACATCAAACTATTAATAAATTCTAAATTTAAAGGTGAGTGCAGTGGGGGACCTACCTAGGCTCGCTGTCCAAACATAATGGCACATCACGCCTTGCACAGATGCACTAACACAAACAAGACGACAACCGAAGTACCGCGGGTCTTCCTCCCCGACACGCTGCAACAACCACACAACTAAAACGCATAAATGTGGACTCAAAAAAAATTCAAACGAACAACCAACGCAAAAAAACCAGCTTGACATAATTTCAAAACACATCTCTCACCATCAACATTTTTTATTAAACCACTTTAAAGTCCAAAAAGTGTTTGTAAAAACCACACAACACCAAAACAACTCACTAATTATTTTAAAGTGCCACCGGGTTATTTCAAGAAAACACCAGAATACAAAACCAGATGAAAACGCACGACATGATGAAATTAACATTTAAAAGCGTGTTCACCTAAACAAATTTTCCAAAACCAAATTCGCAACATCCACGCTACTTAATAAATCATTTAAAATTTTTATAAAACAATTTTGAAAAACATATCACGACTTTAAACACACGAAACCAACTTAAACCCCTTAAAAAACACATTCATGATCAAACGAACACAACGCCACATTGGCGTCACACCAAAACACAACTCCAACCCTTGCACATTTTAATAAACCAACAACACAGTTTATAAAACACTAAAAATGGATCAACATGGATTTTCAAAGAAACAAAACACTCGTATCACATAACCACGATGCTAAACACATCAGAAACATATTAATCCTCAAGTAAGACTATATTCGAACCAAGAAAACTGGTCAATGAATATACTAAATTAATTAAATGGGCGAAACAATTCATCAAACAATATACCGGATAAGAACGCACACACACAAAAAAGAGTTTAACTTCAAAAAATAACCCTAACAATATTTAATGTTTAAAACAACGAAAAACTACCATGGGGGGTTGCGGATCGGCTGTCTGAAGGAAACGAAGTCCAGAGGGCTGCTGGACGGAGGCGGGGCTCACCGGAGCTCGGCCGGAGGTTGCTGGAGGGGGCCAGAGGCCGCTGGCCAGTGGCGGGCTAACCGGTAGGGTCGGCAGGGGCGCCGGAAGGCCCGACAGGGGCGCCGGAGGCCGCTGGCCGGCGACGGGGGCTCACCGGTGGTCGCTAGAGGGCGAGGCAGGCAGCAACGAGGTGGAGTCGGGGGGGGGGGGGGGTTGCGCGGAGCAAGGCGAGGCAGAGCCCGGGCGGGTTGCGCGGAGATGGCAAGGCGGAGCGGGGGGGGGGGTCTTGCGGAGCAGGGCGAGGCGGAGCAGGGGTGGGTCGCGCGGAGCAGTGCGAGGCGGAGCCGGGGAGCGGCGAGCGCTGGGGGCGGCACAGGGAGCGGCAGGGTGCGGAGCGCCAGAGGGCAGAGTTGAAAGGGGTGGCCGCCGCAGGAAGAGAAGGAAAAAAAAGAAAACGAGAAAGGGGAGGGGGGGGACAGCCGCACTGCTAGGGTAGATTAGGGTTTCTTATTTTGTTTTTTTCTATTATATTAATAATAATAATATCAACAATATAAATAATATTGATAATAATAATAATACTAGAATAATAATATTAATAATAATACAAAGAATAATAATAATAATTACAACATAATATCATTATTATCAACAATCACTGTTTTTAAAACATAAAACATTTAATTATCAAACTATGAAAACCGGGTACCCGCACGCTCACCGCACGGCCTAAAGAAAATGCGCGCCTCAACGCGGTTTGCTTGGGCACCCGCACAAGCACCTGGGGCGACCCCACGGTCATTGCTAACCACGCAGTGCCCGTGCACGGGTCTGAACTCACCAAGAACATTAAACATTAGAAAAATTAACATCGGGACCCAGCCTGATCCTTGACGCGAGAATACGAAGCCCAGAAATAATAAAATAATAAAATTAAATTAAATTTTGAAGTTGGGGTGTGACATTGGGGACATTAGTGGCCTAATGGGCCGCAGTGACCTCATGGTCCAAATAGGCTTAATAGTCCTAATTGGCCAAATGGGCTTAAGTGACCTATGTTGTCCAATTGGGCTAATGGGCCTAAGTGGCCCATGTGGTCCAGTGGGCCTAATGGGCCGAAGTTTCATATGTGGTCCAATTGGCCTAATGGGATTAAGTGGCCTATGTGGTCTATTGGGCTTAATGGGCCTAATGGGCTATATGGTCCTAATTTGCCTAATGGGACTAATGGGACTAAGTGGTCGAATGAGCCTAATGGCCTAATGGGCCTAATGTGATGATGATCATGGAACACATGGGCATCACGGGGTTGGAGGCAGACATAATGAGGAAGGCGGAATGCACACAAGTGGACAAGACCCTTTGCGTGGAATTGGAGGCCCAATGACAAGGGAGCGGACCAAGAGAATGAAGGAGGCCTTAAATGGATTAATCATGAAATTCCAAGAGAAGGCCCAACATCTTTGCTTGGGGGAAGCATCCGAGCCTATAATTACATTAATTAAGGCCCAAACATGCTTTTAAAAATCCAACCCAAGTGGTGCTATGAAATTTCAAGCCCACCCACCATGGAATCTTCAAAGTCAAAAGGTGGTGGACTACTTGTCTTTACTTTTCCAAAAGGGTGTGCTACTTGTCTCCTAAAGTCATGGTCAAGTGCCAAAGTTGTCAAAAGCATCCTATATGCTTTTTGACTATGGAAAACTAGCCATTAGACTAATGTAAAGAGCCACCCCATGTGTAATTCGAATTTCAAGTTTCTTTGGCTATAAATAGCCACCCCCTTGTACTCTTGAAGCATCATGAATGAAGGTAATGTTATTATGGTGAGTTTTGCTTGCAACCCTTGCTTAATTCTGGACTTATCAAAGGATTGGTCATCCTTTGTGGTGTCTTGTGGCTAGAGTTCTTAGAGACAAGTTCTCTTTGGGTTCTACCTTGACCATTCCCCCCTTCTCTCTCATTTTCATTATCTGCACACCACATTCACTTGTTTTCTTGCGGCGATCCGGGTGCTCTACGCGCGAACATTATACAAGGTTCCTAGGACACTTTCTAGTGGGTCTTGCATCGCATATCATTTGGTATCAGAGCCCATTTGCAAGAAATCGGGTTATTTCTTTCTTATCCTTTCCTCCATTTTCATTTCTATTCAAATCGGGCCAACATCAATTCTGGTCCATTTTATTCTTCCCCTACAGACGTCATTTCTTCTTCTTTTCGGACGTACAGTATATCATTCTTGTATTTGAGAAGCTCATCTTTCTTCTCCATTTGGAATCATCAAAATCAGAGCTATACATAGCGAGATACAACCGGTTCAAATTTTGCAACAAATTCTGCAATTTTTAAAACCATGCAAATATCATGTTGATTTCATTTGATGTTACAAATTATTGCTTCTCCTGCATTTAAATATTGAAAAATTCATCTTGTTGCTGCTGCATCTACCAAAAAAAAAGTGCCAAAAACAAAACAAAAAAATAGAAAAAAAAAATTGAAGGCTCAAAAAAAAATTGCAACATTTTGAATTCTACGTCCCATTTTCATTCTTCTTCTTCCCTTTTCTTCCTCTTCCCAAATTTTTCATCTTTAATCCAATTTGAATTTTATCTTTGAATTCTAGTTCGGGATTGCCACATTTCAAAGATCATTTCGATTTGTTGAAATTGGGTAAGAACATTATAGGAAGCAAGTTGAGTGGTAAAAGGCAAGAGTGTTACATTTTGATAAAAGCCAAAATTGAGTGAAACACGAGCGAACATATTATTTTTGAGTGTAAACACGTGAGGGAGTGTGTGAGGTCCATTTTCCTTTCTCTTCACTTTTTTTTACAGGATTCCTAAATGGCGGAGTCGAGTAATTCCAATGAAGCGGACATTAAGATGTTCATGAGGTCTGTACAAGAACAATTCCAAAGGTTGAATGCGAGGATGGATGAACTCCAATCTCCTTCCAATTCTAGAGCACCACCAAGGAGGCGCGTTGTTGAAGAAGAGGAGGAGTTATCCGATTTTCAAGAGTCACCAATTCGGAGAAATCAACCACCATGGAGGCAAGCCAATGATCTTGGAGGAGTAAAGTTGAGGATCCCTTCATTTCAAGGTAAGAATGATCCTGAAACTTACTTGGAATGGGAAAGAAAGGCCGAACATGTTTTTGGTTGTCACACTTATTCGGAGGAAAACAAAGTGAAGTTGGCGGCTGTGGAATTCACCGACTATGCTAGTATTTGGTGGGACCCAATACAAGTGAGTCGACGACGAAGTGGAGAAAGACCCATCCACACTTTGGAGGAGATGAAAGTTGTAATGCGTAATAGGTTCATTTCTAGCCACTATTATCGTGATTTGTTCCTCAAGTTGCAGGGTTTGGAACAAGGGGCTATGAGTGTTGAGGAGTATCACAAAGAGATAGAGATCATCATGATTCGGGCGAATATTGATGAGGAGCGAGAGGCCACCATGGCAAGATTTGTGAACGGTCTCAACCATGACATTCGTGACATAGTGGACATGCACCACTACTTGGACATGGAGGATCTACTACACATGGCTACCAAAGCGGAGAGGCAAGTAAAGGCAAGAAGGATGCACCATACATCTTATGGTAAGGATTCTAAACCTTTATTCAAGTTTAAGGATTCCAAACTACAAGAGCATGTAAGGGAACACAAAACTGATTCGAAGGAGTTGCTCAAATCAAAACCATTCTTTCCAGAATCCAAAGTTAAAATGGAGGGTAAGGTTGTTTCCAAATCACGAGATATCAAATGTTTTAAATGTCAAGGATTTGGACATATGGCCTCACAATGCCCAAACAAAGAGAACAATGATTATTTTGGATGATGGATATGTTCTTAGTGCTAGCTCAAGCGAAGATGAAATGTCATCACTTGAGGATGATTCAGATGTGGAAGTAGAAAGCCCCGTACATGGAGAAATGCTTGTTGCAAGGTGTGCTTTGAGTGCTCAACCCGAAGGAGAACATGATCAAGAGAAAAAGGAGCACATTTTTCATACTAGATGCCTCATCAAAGATAAGGTATGTAGTTTGATTATTGATGGGGGTAGTTGTGCAAACGTAGCAAGTGGTTTGATGGTTGATAAATTGGGATTGGCTACAACTAGACATCCTAGGCTTTATAGATTGCAATGGTTAAATAATAGCGGGGATGTCAAAGTGACTAAGCAAGCACAAGTTCCATTTTCTATTGGGAAGTATGAAGACAAGGTGATGTGTGATGTTGTTCCAATGCATTCTAGTCATATTTTGTTGGGAAGACCTTGAAAATTTGATAGGAGGGTCACACATGATGGATACACCAATCTATATTCTTTTGAGTATAATGGGAGGACGGTTATTCTTACACCATTGAGGCCTTTGCAAGCTTATGAAGACCAAGTGAAGATTGAGAGAGGTTGTGAGAAGAGAGAAAAAGAAAAGAGAGGAAAAAATAGAGAGAATGAGAAGAGTGAAAAAATCAAGAGTGAAAAAGGAGTTTTGAGTGAAAGCAAAAAAATGAGGGAAATAAAAGAGTTGAAAATAAGAGTGAAAATAAGAGTGAAAATAAGAGTGAAAACAAGATTATTGAGGGAAAAGTGAGCTTATTTTTAGAAAAAAGAGAGTTAGAGAGGGCTTTAGAGGGGGAGGAAACTCTCGTGCTTTTTTGTAAGGGAGAATGTTTTACCAATAACTCTCCTGACTCTTCTATGCCTTCTAGTGTTATGTCCATATTGCAGGAATTTGGTGATGTGTTTCCGGAAGAAATTCTCGATGGCTTACCTCCCTTGCGGGGTATCGAGCAACACATCGACTTTCTCCCCGGAGCAACGCTTCCCAATCGACCGGCTTATCAGGCTAACCCGGAGGAGACTCGAGAAATCCAACGACAAGTGGAAGAATTGCTAAGGAAGGGATTTGTTCGAGAGAGCTTAAGTCCGTGTGCGGTACCGGTAATTCTTGTCCCAAAGAAAGATGGTAAGTGGAGAATGTGTGTTGATTGTCGAGCTATCTACAAAATAACGGTAAAGTATCGCTATCCCATACCTCGTTTTGATGATATGCTTGATGAACTCCATGGTGCATGCTTGTTTACTAAAATTGACCTAAGGAGTGGATACCATCAAATTAGAATGAAAGAGGGAGATGAATGAAAAACCGCATTTAAAACTAAGTTTGGATTGTATGAATGGCAAGTTATGCCTTTTGGACTAACTAACGCCCCTAGTACATTCATGAACTTAATGAATCATGTTTTCCATCCATTCATTGGGAAATTTGTGGTTGTGTATTTTGATGACATCCTTGTTTATTCTAAGAGCCTTGATGAACATAATGAACATTTGAAACATGTTTTTGAGACTCTTAGGAAAAATAGGTTGTTTGTAAACTTGGAAAAATGTACATTTTGTTTAAATTCGGTTGTTTTCCTTGGTTTTGTGGTAGGAGCTGATGGCATGAGGGTTGATGAAGAGAAGGTGAAGGCGATTCAGGATTAGCCACAACCAAAGAATGCCAACGAGGTGACGAGATTCCATGGACGTGCAAGTTTTTACCGAAGGTTCGTGAGGGTCTTTTCAACCATCGCGGCACAATTGAATGAGTTGGTCAAGAAAGGGGTGGGTTTCAAGTGGGGAAAAGCTCAAGAGGAAGCCTTCTCCACACTCAAAGGTAAGTTGACCAATTCACCTCTCTTAGTTCTGCCTGACTTTTCTAAAGTTTTTGAGGTTGAGTGTGATGCCTCGGGAATAGGAATTGGGGCTGTTTTAATGCAAGACTCTAAGCCTATCGCATACTTTAGTGAGAAGCTTAATGGGGATGCATTGAACTACTCCACCTATGAAAAGGAATTATATGCTCTCAAAAGAACATTAGAAAATTGGCAACATTACTTGTGCCCAAGGGAATTTGTGATTCATTCGGAACATGAAAGCCTAATATTTCTTAAGTCACAAGGAAAGTTGAATAGGCGACATGCAAGATGGATTGAATTCATTGAAACATTTCCTTACATCATTAAGCACAAACAAGGAAAAGAAAATGTTGTCGTTGATGCTTTGTCTAGGAGATATTCTCTTATTACTTCAATGCATGCTAAAATACTTGGTTTTGAAATGTTGAAAAGCATGTATGAGAATGATGTGGATTTTTCTGAAATTTGAAAGTTGTGTGAAAAACATGGCAAAAGTGATTTTTACAAACATGATGGATTTATTTTTCGGAAAAATAAATTGTGTGTTCCATTTTGTTCTATGCGTGAATTGCTTGTTAGAGAAACTCATGGTGGTGGATTAATGGGGCATTTTGGGGTTGAGAAAAAATTTTCCTTATTGAGTGAACATTTTTATTGGCCTCACATGCGTAGGGATGTCAAATTCCTTAGTCACTTTTGGAGGACATTGTGGAACAAACTTGGAACCAAACTTTTGTTCTCCATCGCTGCACACCCACAAACAGATGGTCAAACGGAGGTGGTCAATAGGACACTTTCCACATTGTTGCGTTCCATCCTTAGAAAAAATCTGAAACATTGGGAAAGATGCCTGCCTCACATTGAGTTTGCTTATAATCGAGTGGTTCACTCCACTACTAATGCTTCACTGTTTGAAGTTGTGTATGGTTTTAACCCATTAACTCCACTTGATATTTTACCTTTGCCTACTAATCAATTTTAGAATTTTGAAGGTGAAAAGAAGGCAAAGTTTGTGCAGGAGTTCCATGCAAAGGTAAAGGCCAACATTGAGCGGAAGAATGAACAGGTAGCGAAGCACGCCAACAAAGGTTGGCGGAAAATGGTGTTTCAACCTGGAGATTGGGTGTGGCTACACTTGAGGAAGGAGAGGTTTCCGGAGCAACGAAAATCAAAACTTCATCCACGAGGAGATGGTCCTTTCCAAGTCTTAGAGAAGATCAATGATAATGCCTACAATATTGAGTTACCCGGTAGGTATGGGAATGTTAGTGCCACCTTTAATGTTTCTGATCTTTCTCCCTTTGAATTTTCAGATTCGAGGACGAATCCTTTTGAGGAGGGAGGAGATGGTGAGGATCATGGAACACATGGGCATCACAGGGTTGGAGGCGGACATGATGAGGAATGCGGAATGCACATAAGTGGACAAGACCCTTTGCGTGGAATTGGAGGCCCAATGACAAGGGAGCGGACCAAGAGAATGAAGGAGGCCTTAAATGGATTAATCGTGAAATTCCAAGAGGAGGCCCAACATCTTTGCTTGGGGGAAGCATTCGGGCCTATAATTACATTAATTAAGGCCCAAACATGCTTTTAAAAATCCAACCCAAGTGGTGCTACGAAATTTCAAGCCCACCCACCATGGAATCTTCAAAGTCAAAAGGTGGTGGACTACTTGTCTTTACTTTTCCAAAAGGGTGTGCTACTTGTCTCCTAAAGTCATGGTCATGTGCCCAACTTGTCAAAAGCATCCTATATGCTTTTTGACTATGGAAAACTAGCCATTAGACTAATGTAAAGAGCCACCCCATGTGTAATTCGAATTTCAAGTTTCTTTGGCTATAAATAGTCACCCCCTTGTACTCTTGAAACATCATGAATGAAGGTAATGTTATTATGGTGAGTTTTGCTTGCAACCTTTGTGTTCTTGCTTAATTCTGGACTTATCAAAGGATTGGTCATCCTTTGTGGCGTCTTGTGGCTAGAGTTCTTAGAGACAAGTTCTCTTTGGGTTCTACCTTGACCATTCCCCCCTTCCCTCTCATTTTCATTATCCGCACACCACATTCACTTGTTTTCTTGCGGCGATCTGGGTGCTCAACGCGCGAACATTATACAAGGTTCCTAGGACACTTCCTAGTGGGTATTGCCTCGCGTATCATAATGGGTTTGATGGACCTAAATTGTCTAATGGGCCTAATGGGCGTAATGGGCTGAAGTGGCCAAATGGGCGTAATAAGCCTAGGTGGCCCAATGGGTCCAATGGGACTGAGTGGCTTAATGGGTCGAATGAGCCGAATGGGCCTAAGTGGCCCAATCGGCCTAAAGGGACGAATGGGCCAAAGTGTCCTAATGGAAACATGCAGCCAAATGGGCCTAAGTGGCCTAATGGGGCGAATGGGCCTAAGTGTCCAAATGGGGCTAATGGGCCTAAGTAGCGAAATGGGCTTAAGTGGCCCAATGGGTCTAATGGACCTAATGGGTGTAAGTGGCCTAATGGGCATAATTGATGAGGATCATGGAACACATGGGCATCACGGGGTTGGAGGCAGACATGATGAGGAAGGCGGAATGCACACAAGTGGAAAAGATCCTTTGCGTGGAATT
The DNA here is from genome assembly GCA_963277665.1 of Viscum album. Lineage (NCBI taxonomy): Eukaryota > Viridiplantae > Streptophyta > Magnoliopsida > Santalales > Viscaceae > Viscum > Viscum album. The sequence goes on along the minus strand of OY728121.1, from coordinate 1,052,555,892 downwards.
GGAGGCCCAATGAAAAGGGAGCGGACCAAGAGAATGAAGGAGGCCTTAAATGGATTAATCATGGAATTCCAAGAGGAGGCCCAACACCTTTGCTTGGGGGAAGCATTTGGGCCTATAATTACATTAATTAAGGCCCAAACATGCTTTTAAAAACCCAAACCAAGTGGTGCTACGAGATTTCAAGCCCACCACCATGGAATCTTCAAAGTCAAAAGGTGGTGGGCTACTTGTCTTTACTTTTCCAAAAGGGTGTGCTACTTGTCTCCTAAAGTCATGGTCAAGTGCCAAAGTTGTCAAAAGCATCCTATAGGCTTTTTGACTATGGAAAACTAGCCATTAGACTAATGTAAAGAGCCACCCCTTGTGTAATTCGAATTTCAAGTTTCTTTGGCTATAAATAGCCACCCCCTTGTACTCTTGAAGCATCATGAATGAAGGTAATGTTATTATGGTGAGTTTTGCTTGCAACTTTTGTGTTCTTGCTTAATTCTTGACTTATCAAAGGATTGGTCATCCTTTGTGGCGTCTTGTGGCTAGAGTTCTTAGAGACAAGTTCTCTTTGGGTTCTACCTTGACCATTTCCCCCTTCCTTCTCATTTCACTATCCGCACACCAAATACACTTGTTTTCTTGCGGCGATCCGGGTGCTCAACGCGCGAACATTATACAAGGTACCTAGGACAACTCCTAGAGGGTCTTGCATCGCGTATCATTTGGTATCAGAGCCCATTTGCAAGAAATCAGGTTCTTTATTTCTTATCCTTCCATTTTCATTTCTCTTCAAATCGGGCCAACAACAATTCTGGTCCATTTTCTTCTTCCCCTACAGATGTCATTTCTTCGTCGTTTCGGACGTACAGTATATCATTCTTGTAGTTGAGAAGCTCATCTTTCTTCTCCATTTGGAATCATCAAAATCAGAGCTATAAATAGCGAGATACAGCGGGTTCAAATGTTGCAACAAATTCTACAATTTTAAAACCACGCAAATCTCACGTTGATTCCATTTGATGTTACAAATTATTGCTTCTCCTGCATTTAAATATTGAAAAAAAATCATCTTGTTGCCGCTGCATCTACCAAAAAAAAGAGCAAAAAAAAACAAAAAAAAAATCAGAAAAAAAAAATTAAAGGCTCAAAAAAATTGCAACATTTTGAATTCTACGTCCCATTTTCATTCTTCTTCTTCCCTTTTCTTCCTCTTCCCAAATTTTTCATCTTGAATCCAATTTGAATTTTATCTTTGAATTCTAGTTCGGGATTGCCACATTTCAAAGATCCTTTCGATTTGTTGAAATTGGGTAAGAACGCTATAGGAAGCAAGTTGAGTGGTAAAAGGCAAGAGTGTTACATTTTAGTAAAAGCCAAAATTGAGTGAAACACGAGCGAACAAATTATTTTGAGTGTAAACAAGTGAGGGAGTGTGTGAGGTCCATTTTTCCTTTCCCTTTCATTTTTCTCACAGGATACCTAAATGGCGGAGTCGAGTAACACCAGTGAAGCGGACATTAAGATGTTCATGAGGGCTGTACAAGAACAATTCCAAAGGTTGAATGCGAGGATGGATGAACTTCAATCCCCTTCCAATTCTAGAGCACCACCAAGGAGGCGAGTTGTTGAAGAAGAGGAGGAGTTATCCGATTTTCACGAGTCACCAATTCGGAGAAATCAACCACCATGGAGGCAAGCCAATGATCTTGGAGGAGTAAAGTTGAGGATCCCTTCATTCCAAGGTAAGAATGATCCTGAAACTTACTTGGAATGGGAAAGAAAGGTCGAACATGTTTTTGGTTGTCACACCTATTCGGAGGAAAACAAAGTGAAGTTGGCGGCCGTGGAGTTCACCGATTATGCTAGTATTTGGTGGGACCAACTACAAGTGACTCGACGGCGAAGTGGAGAAAGACCCATCCACACTTGGGAGGAGATGAAAGTGGTAATGCGTAAGAGGTTCATTTCTAGCCACTATTATCGTGATTTGTTCCTCAAGTTGCAGGGTTTGAAACAAGGGGTCATGAGTGTTGAGGAGTATCACAAAGAGATGGAGATCATCATGATTCGAGCGAATATTGATGAGGAGCGAGAGGCCACCATGGCAAGGTTTGTGAACGGCCTCAACCATGACATTCGGGACATAGTGGACATGCACCACTACTTGGACATGGAGGATCTACTTCACATGGCCTCCAAAGCGGAGAGGCAAGTAAAGGCAAGAAGGATGCGCCCTACATCTTATGGTAAGGATTCCAAACCACAAGAGCATGTAAGGGAACACAAAACTGATTCGAAGGAGTTGCCCAAACCAAAACCATTATTTCCGGAATCCAAAGGTAAAATGGAGGGTAAGGTTGTTTCCAAATCACGAGATATCAAATGTTTTAAATGTCAAGGATTTGGACATATTGCCTCACAATGCCCAAACAAGAGAACAATGATTATTTTGGATGATGGAGATGTTCTTAGTGCTAGCTCAAGCGAAGATGAAATGCCATCACTTGAGGATGATTCGGAGGTGGAAGTAGAAAGCCCCGTACATGGAGAAATGCTTGTGGCAAGGCGTGCTTTGAGTGCTCAACCCGAAGGAGAACATGATCAAGAGCAAAGGGAGCACATTTTTCATACTAGATGCCTCGTCAAAGATAAGGTATGTAGTATGATTATTGATGGGGGTAGTTGTACAAACGTAGCAAGTGGTTTGATGGTTGATAAATTGGGATTGGCTACAACTAGACATCCTAGGCCTTATAGATTGCAATGGTTAAATAACAGCGGGGATGTCAAAGTGACTAAGCAAGCACAAGTTCCATTTTCTATTGGAAAGTATGAAGACAAGGTGATGTGTGATGTTGTTCCAATGCATGCTAGTCATATTTTGTTGGGAAGACCGTGGCAATTTGATAGGAGGGTCACACATGATGGATACACCAATCGATATTCTTTTGAGTATAATGGGAGGACGGTTATTCTTACACCATTGAGACCTTTGCAAGCTTATGAAGACCAAGTGAGGATTGAGAGAGATTGTGAGAAGAGAGAAAAAGAAAAGAGAGAAAAAAATAGAGAGATTGAGAAGAGTGGAAAAATCAAGAGTGAAAAAGGAGTGATGAGTGAAATCAAAAGAAATGAGGGAAATAAAAGAGTTGAAAACAAGAGTGAAAATAAGAGTGAAAACAAGAATGTTGAGGGAAAAGTGAGTCTATTTTCTGGAAAAAGAGAGATAGAGAGAGCTTTAGAGGGGGAGGAAACTCTCATGCTTTTATGCAAGGGAGAATGTTTTACGGCTAACTCTCTTAACCCATCATTGCCTTCTAGTGTTGTGTCTCTTTTGCAGGAATTTGGTGACGTGTTTCCGGAGGAAATTCCCGATGGCTTACCTCCCTTGCGGGGTATCGAGCACCACATCGACTTCCTCCCAGGAGCAACACTTCCCAATCGACCGGCCTATCGGGCTAACCCGGAGGAGACTCGAGAAATCCAACGACAAGTGGAAGAATTGCTAAGGAAGGGATTTGTCCGAGAGAGCTTGAGTCCTTGTGCGGTGCCGGTAATTCTTGTCCCAAAAAAAGATGGTAAGTGGAGAATGTGTGTTGATTGTCGAGCTATCAACAAAATCACGGTAAAGTATCGTTATCCCATACCTCGTTTGGATGATATGCTTGATGAACTCCATGGTGCATGCTTGTTTACTAAAATTGACCTAAGGAGTGGATACCATCAAATTAGAATGAAAGAGGGAGATGAATGGAAAACCGCATTTAAAACTAAGTTTGGATTGTATGAATGGCTAGTTATGCCTTTTGGACTAACTAATGCCCCTAGTACATTCATGAACTTAATGAATCATGTTTTCCGTCCATTCATTGGGAAATTTGTGGTTGTGTATTTTGATGACATCCTTGTTTATTCTAAGAGCCTTGATGAACATCATGAACATTTGAAAAATGTTTTTGAGACTCTTAGGAAAAATAGGTTGTTTGCAAACTTGGAAAAATGTGCATTTTGTTTAAATTCGGTTGTTTTCCCTGGTTTTGTGGTAGGAGCTGATGGCATGAGGGTTGATGAAGAGAAGGTGAAGGCGATTCGGGATTGGCCACAACCAAAGAATGCCAATGAGGTGAGGAGCTTCCATGGACTTGCGAGTTTTTACCGAAGGTTCGTGAGGGACTTTTCAACAATCGCGGCACCATTGAATGAGTTGGTCAAGAAAGGGGTGAGTTTCAAGTGGGGAAAAGCTCAAGAGGAATCCTTCTCCACACTCAAAGGTAAGTTAACCAATTCACCTCTCTTAGTTCTGCCTGACTTTTCTAAAGTCTTTGAGGTTGAGTGTGATGCCTCTGGAATAGGAATTGGGGCTGTTTTAATGCAAGACTCTAAGCCTATCGCATACTTTAGTGAGAAGCTTAATGGGGCTGCATTGAACTACTCTACCTATGACAAGGAATTGTATGCTCTTAAAAGAACTTTAGAAAATTGGCAACATTACTTGTGGCCAAGGGAATTTGTGATTCATTCGGATCATGAAAGCCTAAAATTTCTTAAGTCACAAGGAAAGTTGAATAGGCGGCATGCAAGATGGCTTGAATTCATTGAAACATTTCCTTACATCATTAAGCATAAAAAAGGAAAAGAAAATGTTGTCGCTGATGCTTTGTCTAGGAGATATTCTCTTATTACTTCAATGCATGCTAAAATACTTGGTTTTGAAATGTTGAAAAGCATGTATGAGAATGATATAGATTTTTCTGAAATTTGGAAGTTGTGTGAAAAACATGGCAAAAGTGATTTTTACAAACATGATGGATTTCTTTTTCGGAAAAATAAATTGTGTGTTCCATCTTGTTCCATGCGTGAATTGCTTGTTAGAGAAACACATGGTGGTGGATTAATGGGGCATTTTGGGGTTGAGAAAACATTGTCCTTATTGAGTGAACATTTTTATTGGCCTCACATGCGTAGGGATGTGGTAAGTGTTTGTGGAAATTGTAATGTGTGTAAACATGCAAAGTCGGAAGTGCTTCCACATGGCTTATACACCCCTTTGCCTGTTGCTTCTCATCCTTGGGTTGACATATCAATGGATTTTGTCCTCGGCTTGCCAAGATCACAATCAGGTAAGGATAGCATCTTTGTGGTGGTGGACAGGTTTAGTAAAATGGCTCATTTTATTGCTTGTTCTAAAACCAATGATGCAACTCATATCGCTGATTTGTTTTTCAGGGAAATTGTTAGGTTGCATGGCTTACCCAAGAGCATTGTGAGTGATAGGGATGTCAAATTCCTTAGTCACTTCTGGAGGACACTGTGGAACAAACTTGGAACCAAACTTTTGTTCTCCACCACTGCACACCCACAAACAGATGGTCAAATGGAGGTGGTCAATAGGACACTTTCCACATTATTGCGTTCCATCCTTAGAAAAAATCTAAAACATTGGGAAAGATGCCTGCCACATATTGAGTTTGCTTATAATCGAGTGGTTCACTCCACTACTAATGCTTCACCATTTGAAGTTGTGTATGGTTTTAACCCATTAACTCCACTTGATATTTTACCTTTTCCTACTAATCAATTTTCGAATCTTGAAGGTGAAAAGAAGTCAAAGTTTGTGCAGGAGTTCCATGCAAAGGTAAAGGCCAACATTGAGCGGAAGAATGAACAAGTAGCGAAGCACGCCAACAAAGGTCGGCGAAAATTGGTTTTTCAACCTGGAGATTGGGTGTGGCTACACTTGAGGAAGGAGAGGTTTCCGGAGCAACGAAAATCAAAACTTCATCCACGAGGAGATGGTCCTTTCCAAGTCTTAGAGAAGATAAATGATAATGCCTACAAGATTGATTTACCCGACAGGTATGGGAATGTTAGTGGTACCTTTAATGTTGCTGATCTTTCTCCCTTTGAATTTTCAGATTCGAGGACGAATCCTTTTGAGGAGGGAGGAGATGATGAGGATCATGGAACACATGGGCATCACGGGGTTGGAGGCAGACATGATGAGGAAGGCGGAATGCACACAAGTGGAAAAGATCCTTTGCGTGGAATTGGAGGCCCAATGACAAGGGAGCGGACCAAGAGAATGAAGGAGGCCTTAAATGGATTAATCATGGAATTCCAAGAGGAGGCCCAACACCTTTGCTTGGGGGAAGCATTTGGGCCTATAATTACATTAATTAAGGCCCAAACATGCTTTTAAAAACCCAACCCAAGTGGTGCTACGAGATTTCAAGCCCACCCACCATGGAATCTTCAAAGTCAAAAGGTGGTGGGCTACTTGTCTTTACTTTTCCAAAAGGGTGTGCTACTTGTCTCCTAAAGTCATGGTCAAGTGCCAAAGTTGTCAAAAGCATCCTATAGGCTTTTTGACTATGGAAAACTAGCCATTAGACTAATGTAAAGAGCCACCCCTTGTGTAATTCGAATTTCAAGTTTCTTTGGCTATAAATAGCCACCCCCTTGTACTCTTGAAGCATCATGAATGAAGGTAATGTTATTATGGTGAGTTTTGCTTGCAACCTTTGTGTTCTTGCTTAATTCTTGACTTATCAAAGGATTGGTCATCCTTTGTGGCGTCTTGTGGCTAGAGTTCTTAGAGACAAGTTCTCTTTGGGTTCTACCTTGACCAATTCCCTCTTCCTTCTATTTATCACTACCCGCACACCACATTCACTTGTTTTCTTGCGGCGATCCGGGTGCACAACGCGCGAACATTGTACAAGGTTCCTAGGACACTTCCTAGCGGGTCTTGCATCGCGCATCATTTGGTATCAGAGCCCATTTGCAAGAAATAAGGTTATTTCTTTCTTATCCTTTCTTCCATTTTCATTTCTCTTCAAATCGGGCCAACATCAATTCTGGTCCATTTTCTTCTTCCCCTACAGACGTCATTTCTTCATCTTTTCGGACGTACAGTATATCATTCTTGTAGTTGAGAATCTCATCTTTCTTCTCCATTTGGAATCATAAAAATCAAAGCCATATATCGTGAGATACAGTGGGTTCAAATTTTGCAAAAAAATCTGCAATTTCAAAACCCCGCAACTCACACTTTGATTCCATTTTGTGTTACAAATTACTGCTTCTCCTGCATTTAAATATTAAAATATTCATCTTGTTGCTGCTACATTTATTCAAAAAAAAAGAGCCCAAAAAAAAAGTAAAAAAAAAAAAAAAAAATAAGGCTCAAAAAAAAAATGGCAACATTATGAATTCTACGTCCCATTTTCATTCTTCTTCATCCGTTTTCATTCACTTCAAATATTTTCTATCTTGAATCCATTTTTGAATTTTATCTTTGAATTCTAGTTCGGGATTGCCACATTTCAACGATCCTTTAGATTTGTTGAAATTGGGTAAGAACGCTATAGGAAGCAAGTTGAGTGGTAAAAGGCAAGAGTGTTACATTTTGATAAAAGCCGAAATTGAGTGAAACACGAGCGAACAAATTATTTTGAGTGTAAACAAGTGAGGGAGTGTGTGAGGTCCATTTTCCTTTCCCTTTCATTTTTCTCACAGGATACCTAAATGGCGGAGTCGAGTAACACCAATGAAGCGGACATTAAGATGTTCATGAGGGCTGTACAAGAACAATTCCAAAGGTTGAATGCGAGGATGGATGAACTCCAATCCCCTTCCAATTCTAGAGCACCACCAAGGAGGCAAGTTGTTGAAGAAGAGGAGGAGTTATCCGATTTTCACGAGTCACCAATTCGGAGAAATCAACCACCATGGAGGCAAGCCAATGATCTTGGAGGAGTAAAGTTGAGGATCCCTTCATTTCAAGGTAAGAATGATCCCGAAACATATTTGGAATGGGAAAGAAAGGTCGAACATGTTTTTGGTTGTCACACATATTCGGAGGAAAACAAAGTGAAGTTGGCGGCCGTGGAATTCACCGACTATGCGAGTATTTGGTGGGACCAACTACAAGTGAGTCGACGGCGAAGTGGAGAAAGACCCATCCACACTTGGGAGGAGATGAAAGTGGTAATGCGTAAGAGGTTCATTTCTAGCCACTATTATCGTGATTTGTTCCTCAAGTTGCAGGGTTTGAAACAAGGGGTCATGAGTGTTGAGGAGTATCACAAAGAGATGGAGATCATCATGATTCGAGCGAATATTGATGAGGAGCGAGAGGCCACCATGGCAAGGTTTGTGAACGGCCTCAACCATGACATTCGGGACATAGTGGACATGCACCACTACTTAGACATGGAGGACCTACTTCACATGGCCACCAAAGCGGAAAGGCAAGTAAAGGCAAGAAGGATGCACCCTACATCTTATGGTAAGGATTCTAGACCTTCATTAAAATTTAAGGATTCCAAACCACAAGAGCATGTAAGGGAACACAAAACTGATTCGAAGGAGTTGCCCAAACCAAAACCATTCTTCCCGGAATCCAAAGGTAAAATGGAGGGTAAGGTTGTTTCCAAATCACGAGATATCAAATGTTTTAAATGTCAAGGATTTGGACATATTGCCTCACAATGCCCAAACAAGAGGACAATGATTATTTTGGATGATGGAGATGTTCTTAGTGCTAGCTCAAGCGAAGATGAAATGCCATCACTTGAGGATGATTCAGATGTGGAAGTAGAAAGCCCCGTACATGGAGAAATGCTTGTGGCAAGGCGTGCTTTGAGTGCTCAACCTGAAGGAGAACATGATCAAGAGCAAAGGGAGCACATTTTTCATACTAGATGCCTCGTCAAAGATAAGGTATGTAGTATGATTATTGATGGGGGTAGTTGTACAAACGTAGCAAGTGGTTTGATGGTTGATAAATTGGGATTGGCTACGACTAGACATCCTAGGCCTTATAGATTGCAATGGTTAAATAACAGCGGGGATGTCAAAGTGATTAAGCAAGCACAAGTTCCATTTTCTATTGGGAAGTATGAAGACCAGGTGATGTGTGATGTTGTTCCAATGCATGCTAGTCATATTTTGTTGGGAAGACCGTGGCAATTTGATAGGAGGGTCACACATGATGGATACACCAATCGATATTCTTTTGAGTATAATGGGAGGACGGTTATTCTTACACCATTGAGACCTTTGCAAGCTTATGAAGACCAAGTGAGGATTGAGAGAGATTGTGAGAAGCGAGAAAAAGAAAAGAGAGAGAAAAAATAGAGAGAATGAGAAGAGTGGAAAAATCAAGAGTGAAAAAGGAGTTTTGAGTGAAAGCAAAAAAAATGAGGGAAATAAAAAAGTTGAAAATAAGAGTGAAAATAAGAGTGAAAACAAGAGTGTTGAGGGAAAAGTGAGCTTATTTTCAGGAAAAAGAGAGATAGAGACAGCTTTGGAGGGGGAGGAAGCTCTCGTGCTTTTATGCAAGGGAGAATGTTTCACCACTAACTCTCCTAACCCTTCTATGCCTTCTAGTGTTATGTCTCTTTTGCAGGATTTTGGTGATGTTTTTCCTGAGGAAATTCCCGATGGCTTACCACCCTTGCGGGGTATCGAGCACCATATCGACTTCCTCCCCGGAGCAACACTTCCCAATCGACCGGCTTATCGGGCTAACCCGGAGGAGACTCGAGAAATCCAACGACAAGTGGAAGAATTGCTAAGGAAGGGATTTGTTCGAGAGAGCTTGAGTCCATGTGCCGTACCGGTAATCCTTGTCCCAAAAAAAGATGGTAAGTGGAGAATGTGTGTTGATTGTCGAGCTATCAACAAAATCACGGTAAAGTATCGTTATCCCATACCTCGTTTGGATGATATGCTTGATGAACTCCATGGTGCATGCTTGTTTACTAAAATTGACTTAAGGAGTGGATACCATCAAATTAGAATGAAAGAGGGAGATGAATGGAAAACCGCATTTAAAACTAAGTTTGGATTGTATGAATGGCTAGTTATGCCTTTTGGACTAACTAATGCCCCTAGTACATTCATGAACTTAATGAATCACGTTTTCCGTCCATTCATTGGGAAATTTGTGGTTGTGTATTTTGATGACATCCTTGTTTATTCTAAGAGCCTTGATGAACATCATGAACATTTGAAACACGTTTTTGAGACTCTTAGGAAAAATAGGTTGTTTGCAAACTTGGAAAAATGTACATTTTGTTTAAATTCGGTTGTTTTCCTTGGTTTTGTGGTAGGAGCTGATGGCATGAGGGTTGATGAAGAGAAGGTGAAGGCGATTCGGGACTGGCCACAACCAAAGAATGCCAATGAGGTGAGGAGCTTCCATGGACTTGCGAGTTTTTACCGAAGGTTCGTGAGAGACTTTTCAACAATCGCGGCACCATTGAATGAGTTGGTCAAGAAAGGGGTGAGTTTCAAGTGGGGAAAAGCTCAAGAGGAAGCCTTCTCCACACTCAAAGGTAAGTTAACCAATTCACCTCTCTTAGTTTTGCCTGACTTTTCTAAAGTTTTTGAGGTTGAGTGTGATGCCTCTGGAATAGGAATTGGGGCTCTTTTAATGCAAGACTCTAAGCCTATCGCATACTTTAGTGAGAAGCTTAATGGGGCTGCATTGAACTACTCTACCTATGACAAGGAATTGTATGCTCTCAAAAGAGATTTAGAAAATTGGCAACATTACTTGTGGCCAAGGGAATTTGTGATTCATTCGGATCATGAAAGCCTAAAATTTCTTATGTCACAAGGAAAGTTGAATAGGCGGCATGCAAGATGGCTTGAATTCATTGAAACATTTCCTTACATCATTAAGCATAAAAAAGGAAAAGAAAATGTTGTCGCTGATGCTTTGTCTAGGAGATATTCTCTTATTACTTCAATGCATGCTAAAATACTTGGTTTTGAAATGTTGAAAAGCATGTATGAGAATGATGTGGATTTTTCTGAAATTTGGAAGTTGTGTGAAAAACATGGCAAAAGTGATTTTTACAAACATGATGGATTTCTTTTTCGGAAAAATAAATTGTGTGTTCCATCTTGTTCCATGTGTGAATTGCTTGTTAGAGAAACACATGGTGGTGGATTAATGGGGCATTTTGGGGTTGAGAAAACATTGTCCTTATTGAGTGAACATTTTTATTGGCCTCACATGCGTAGGGATGTGGTAAGTCTTTGTGGAAATTGTAATGTGTGTAAACATGCAAAGTCGAAAGTGCTTCCACATGGCTTATACACCCCTTTGCCTGTTGCTTCTCATCCTTGGGTTGACATATCAATGGATTTTGTCCTCGGCTTGCCAAGATCACAATCAGGTAAGGATAGCATCTTTGTGGTGGTGGACAGGTTTAGTAAAATGGCTCATTTTATTGCTTGTTCTAAAACCAATGATGCAACTCATATCGCTGATTTGTTTTTCAGGGAAATTGTTAGGTTGCATGGCTTACCCAGGAGCATTGTGAGTGATAGGGATGTCAAATTCCTTAGTCACTTCTGGAGGACATTGTGGAACAAACATGGAACCAAACTTTTGTTCTCCACCACTGCACACCCACAAACAGATGGTCAAACGGAGGTGGTCAATAGGACACTTTCCACATTATTGCGTTCCATCCTTAGAAAAAATCTAAAACATTGGGAAAGATGCCTGCCTCACATTGAGTTTGCTTATAATCGAGTGGTTCACTCCACTACTAATGCTTCACCGTTTGAAGTTGTGTATGGTTTTAACCCATTAACTCTACTTGATATTTTACCTTTTCCTACTAATCAATTTTCGAATCTTGAAGGTGAAAAGAAGGCAAAGTTTGTGCAGGAGTTCCATGCAAAGGTAAAGGCCAACATTGAGCGGAAGAATGAACAAGTAGCGAAGCACGCCAACAAAGGTCGGCGAAAAATGGGTTTTCAACCTGGAGATTGGGTGTGGCTACACTTGAGGAAGGAGAGGTTTCCGGAGCAACGAAAATCAAAACTTCATCCACGAGGAGATGGTCCTTTCCAAGTCTTAGAGAAGATCAATGATAATGCCTACAAGATTGATTTACCCGACAGGTATGGGAATGTTAGTGGTACCTTTAATGTTGCTGATCTTTCTCCCTTTGAATTTTCAGATTCGAGGATTAATCCTTTTGAGGAGGGAGGAGATGATGAGGATCATGGAACACATGGGCATCACGGGGTTGGAGGTGGACATGATGAGGAAGGGGGAATGCACACAAGTGGACAAGACCCTTTGCGTGGAATTGGAGGCCCAATGACAAGGGGGCGGACCAAGAGAATGAAGGAGGCCTTAAATGGATTAATCATGGAATTCCAAGAGGAGGCCCAACACCTTTGCTTGGGGGAAGCATTTGGGCCTATAATTACATTAATTAAGGCCCAAACATGCTTTTAAAAACCCAACCCAAGTGGTGCTACGAGATTTCAAGCCCACCCACCATGGAATCTTCAAAGTCAAAAGGTGGTGGGCTACTTGTCTTTACTTTTCCAAAAGGGTGTGCTACTTGTCTCCTAAAGTCATGGTCAAGTGCCAAAGTTGTCAAAAGCATCCTATAGGCTTTTTGACTATGGAAAACTAGCCATTAGACTAATGTAAAGAGCCACCCCTTGTGTAATTCGAATTTCAAGTTTCTTTGGATATAAATAGCCACCCCCTTGTACTCTTGAAGCATCATGAATGAAGGTAATGTTATTATGGTGAGTTTTGCTTGCAACCTTTGTGTTCTTGCTTAATTCTTGACTTATCAAAGGATTGGTCATCCTTTGTGGTGTCTTGTGGCTAGAGTTCTTAGAGACAAGTTCTCTTTGGGTTCTACCTTGACCATTTCCCCCTTCCTTCTCATTTCACTATCCGCACACCAAATACACTTGTTTTCTTGCGGCGATCCGGGTGCTCAACGCGCGAACATTATACAAGGTACCTAGGACAATTCCTAGCGGGTCTTGCATCGCGTATCAATAATTGTCCAAATGGGCCGAAGTGCTTAATGGGACCAAGTGACCGAATGAGCCAAATGATCCTACGTGGCCCAACAAGCCCAATGGGCCAAATGGGAATATTGGGCCTAAGTGGCCTAATGGGCATAAGTGGACTAATGGGCCTAATGGACCTAAGTGGTCTCATGGGCCTCATGGGCCTAAGTGGCATAAGTGGTCTAATCGACCTAATTGACTGAATGCGCCAATGTGGCCTAATGGGCCCAAGTTCCCAAATGGGCCTATTGGGCCTTAGTGGCCCAATGGGCCTAATTTGCCTAAGTGGCCTAATGGGCCTAATGGGATGATTGGGATGAATGGGTTTAATGGGACTAAGTGGCCTAATGAGCCTAATTGGTCAAATGGGACTAAGTGACATAATGGGCCCAAGTGGCTGAATGAGCCCAAGTGGCCCAAATGGGCCTAATGGCCCGAATGGGCCTAATGGCCCGAATGGGCCTAATGGCCCGAATGGGCCTAATGGCCCGAATGGGCCTAATGGCCCGAATGGGCCTAATGGCCCGAATGGGGCTAAGGGCCCGAATGGGCCTAACGTGCTGAATGGGTCGAAGTAGCCTAGTGGGCATAATTTTCCCGAGTGGCCTAATGGGCCAAATGGTACAAATGGGATGAATGGGTGTAATGAGACTAAGTTTCCTAATGTGTCTAATTGGTCTAATGGGACTAAGTGACATAATGGGCCTAAGTGGTCGAATGCGCCTAAGTGGCCCAAATGGGCCTAATGGCCCGAATGGGGCTAAGGGCCCGGATGGGCCTAACGTGCTGAATGGGCCTAACGTTTCGAATGGGCCAAAGTAGCCTAATGGGCCAAAGTGGCCGAATGGCCCGAATGGGCCTAAGGGTCCCAATGCGATGAATGGGCCTAATGGGACAAAGTGGACAAATGGTCCAAATGGGCCTAATGCGAAGTTGGAGTTGCAAGGCCCAATGATGCAAGGAAGATTAGACAGACTACAAGTGGCAAAAGAAGCCCATCTCATTGCCTTAAAAGGCCCAAACCCAAGGTGCATGCATAGTAGTGGCAAATGGGCTTATTATCAGTCTTATTTAAGCCCAAAGGAGATGTGTAAAGCCCAAGACACATGTTTGCACGAATTTTGGAAGGCTTGCCCACATGGAGATTCTAGAATGGCATCTTTGGACACCAAAGTCAAATATGGTGGGCTAGGTAATCAAAGTCAAATCCGGTGGGCTATGGGTGGAAAGACATGGGCAACTTTTCCAAAAGTCTTTGTTGGACTTTATCTTTTTGACTTTTAATGGGATATGGTAGGTTTAGCCTCTATGACTTTTGGGTATTAAACCATTGACCATTGTATCACCTCCTTGGCTATAAATAGCCACCCCATGGCATTGTATTTTCATTCAAGACTTAATTGAGAGCTTATGCTTATTTCTCCCCATTGTGTGAGAATTGTTCCGAATTTCCCCCTTGCTCTTGTGCATTCTTGCCTTGTCAATCTACAAGTTAGATTGGTGATCCAAGATCACAAAGCCCCCAATTCCGTGCCTCAACCCAAGTGGGTTGTTGTGTGGATTGGCTATCTCATCCCTACCTTGAGTATGTTGTCTAAGTAGTAGGTCGCACTCCTTATAGTGTTGATTGACTAGTTGCATTCACTATCCTTACCCATCTTCCACCACTTAGCCCCAAACTGCATCCTTCATCCGCTGACCTACGCCGTGAAGATCAGGCCACCCCGTGCGTCTCAAATCAGATGAATGGGCCTAATGGGACAAAGTGGACAAATGGTCCTAATGGGCCTAATGGGTCTAAGGGGCCTAATGGGACTAATGGTCCAAATGGAACTAAAGGGCCAAATGGGCCAAAGTGGCCTAATCTGCCTAATAGGCCTAAGTGGGCTAATGAGCCTAAGTTGCCTAATGGGAAAAAGTGGCCTAATGGGACTAATGGGCCCAAAAGGCATAATGAGCCTTAGTGGTCTAATGGGACTAAGTGTCCTAATGGGACTAAGTGTCCTAATTGGCCTAATGGGCGTAAGTGGCTTAAGTGTACTAATGGGCCGAAGTGGCCTAATGGGTCTAAGTGACCAGATGGGCATAATGAGCCTAAGTGGCCAAGTGGGCCTAATGGTCCTGATAGGCCGAATGGGCCTAATGGGCTGAAGTGGCCTAATGGGCATAGTGGGCCTAAGTTGTCTAATGAGCCTAAGTGGCCTCATGGGCATAATGGAAATAAGTGACCTAATGCGCCGAATGGACCTAATTGGCCTAATGGGCCTAATGGGTCTAAGTGGCCTAAGGGGCTTCATGGGCCTAATGGGCCTAATGGACCAAAGTGGCCTAATGGGTCGAAGGGGCCTAATGGGCCTAATGGACCAAAGTGGCCTAATGGGCCTAATGAGCCAAAGTGGCCTAATGGGCCTAAGCGGCCTATTGGGCCTAATGGGCCTAAGTGGACTAATCAGCCTAATGAGATTAATGGGACTAAATGGACTAATGGGCATAATGGGCCTAAATGGACTAATGGGCATAATGGGCCGAAGTGGCCGAAGTGGCCTAATGGGAATAATGGGCCAAAGTGGCCAAATCAGCCTAATGGGCCTAAGTGGCCTAATGGACCTAAGTGGCGTTACGAGCATAAAGGTCATAAGTGACCTAATGGTTCTAAAGGGCCTAAGTGGCTTGATGGGCCTAATTTTCCTAAGGGGACTCATGGACCTAAATGGCCTAAGAGGCCTAATGGGCCTAATGGGCCTCAATGGCCTCATGGGCCTAATGGGCCTAAAGGTGATATGGATCAGATTCAGTCCAAGGAGAATAATTTTGGGCTTGATAAAAATTCCAAGCCCAATTTTTGTTCGAATTGGACCAGTCCTCACTTCTTGATGTCCAACACTATGGTGGGCCACAACACACTTATTTGGGACCCAAAATCAGCTATCCACATAGCAAAGGGTGGAAATTCGTAGCAGCGCATTAATGAGGAGAGAGAAGGTGGAGAAAAGTATCATTAAGAGAGAATCCCGATACTTTAGTTAGTGGGGTCATTAAATGGCTAGGGAAAGTGTTGTTTTATGATTTTTATGTGCCTTTTGGGTTCCCCATGCTTTGTAACTTGAATTGGGACATTTTCCTTTATTAATTTTGTCTTTATAATGTATTTTCTTCCCTTTGAAATGGAGGTTTTTGAATTGGACAAATTTGTGAAGCTTGCTGTGCATTCTTCTAGCTTTATCCTTTTCCCTTTGCCCGGAATTGGTGGTGCATTTCCATTACTGGTGACGTGGTCTTTAAGCGTGGAGGAACCTTGGCGGGTGGCATTGCCTTTAAGCCTTGGTCGATTCGGCTACAATATGTCCGTCTGCTCGCTTACTCGTTTTTGAGCTTTCCGGCCGCGCATCAGTTGGTATCAGAGCCGCGGTTCCAACGAGTAAGTTCTATCGCATTCTTCTTATTACTCTTCATCATGTCTCGCATGAGCGGATCTTCTACTCCTCCTACTCCATGGGAAATAGCTAACACACAGCTACAATCACAAATTACTCAAATCGGTGAGCAACTTGCTCAACTTTTAAGAGTGTGGCGACCTGACTCCCCTCCGCCACAGCAGCTTCCTCGACATCCATCATCACGTAATAGGCACAATTCAGCTCCATTTTATGAAGATCGTGCAAACGGTGATGATTCCAGTGATTCAGAGGTGGATATGCGAAGAAGAAGAGATGATGAAGATATTGAAAGAGGATTAAAGATTGACATTCCAGATTTTTATGGGAGTATGAATCCGGATGATTTTCTGGATTGGAAGCGGGAAATCGAACGATTCTTTGAATTTAAGAATTGTTCTGACGAGAAGAAGTGCAAGGTATCCATTCTGAAATTTAAAGATTATGCATCTCTTTGGTGGGAAAATCTGAAGAAACAGCGGGAACATGATGACAAAGGTAAAATACGCTCATGGGAGAAGTTGAAAAAGCTTTTGAGGAGACGAATGGGACTAAAGGGTCCAATGGGCCTAATGGGCCTAATTCTCTGAATGGGTCGGATGGGTCTAATGGGCATAGTGGGACGAAGTGACTTAATGGACTTACTGGCCTAATGGACCTATTGGGCCTAATGGACCTAATGGGCCTAAGTGGCCCGATGGTCTTAAGTGGACAAATGGACCTAATGCTCTTAATGGGCGTAATGGGTGTAGTGGGCCTAAGTGAACCAATGGGCCTAATGGGTTTAAGTGGGCTGATGGGCCAAATGGGCCTAAGTGGGCCAATGTGTCTAATGGGCCTAAGTGGTCCAATGGGCCTAAATAGCCTAACGGGCCTAATGGGATGAATGGACCAAATGGGTCGAATTGGATTAATGGGCCTAAGTGGCCTAATGGTCCAAAGTGGCCTAATGGGCCTAATGGGCCTAGCAGGCCAAAGTTGCCTAATGGGCCAAATGGTCCCAATGAGCCAAATGGTCCAAATGGGCCTAAGTGGCCTAATGGGCCTAGGTGGCCTAATGGTCATAAGTTCCCTAATGGGTCGAGGTGACCTAATGGACACAATAGGCCTAAGTTGCATAATGGGCATGGGAGGCCTAAGTGGCCTAATTGGGCAAAGTGGACGAATGAGCCAAATGGACCTAATGGGCATAATGGGCCTTAATGGTCAGATCGTCCTAATGGGTATAATTTGCCAAACTATCCGAATGGTCCTAATGGGCTGAATGGGCCTAATAGGCCTAATGGGCCTAAGTGAGCCTACTGGGCCTACTCGGCCTAATGGGTCTATTGGGCCGAATGGGCGTACTAGGCGTAATGGGACTATCATGCCTACTTGGCCTAATGGGACTAATGGGCCTAAGTGGCATAATGTACCTAAGTGGCCTAATAGGCATAGGTTTCCTAATGGGTCTAATGGGCTTAAGTGGCCTAATGGGTTTAATGGGCCTAATGGGCCTATGTGGCCGAATGGGCCAAAGTGGATGAATGGGCCTAATGGGATTAATCGGCATAATGGGCTGAAGTGGCCAAATGGGCATAATGGGCCTAAGTGTCTTCATGGGCCTAATGGACCTCAGTGGCCTAATGGGCCTAATGCGCCTGTTGGGCCTATGTTGTCCAATGGGCCAAAGTGGACGAATGGACATATGGGCCTAATGGGCATAATGGGCATAATGGGCCTAATGAACCTAATGGGCCTAAGTGGGCCAATGGCCATAATAGTCCTAATGGGCCAAACTGGATGAGTGCGTAATGGGACAAAGTGGCCAAATGGGCCTAATGGGCCTTAGTGGCCTAATAGGCCTAATGGGACTAAGTGGCCTAATGGGATGAATGGGACAAATCAGTCTAATGAGCCTAATGGGCCTAAGTGGCCTAATTTTCCTAAAGAGCTTAGTGGGCCAAAGCAACCTAATGGGCCTAAGTGGCATAATTGTCTTAATGGGTCTAATGGGCCTAAAGGACCTAATTGGCCAAAGTGTCCCAATGGGCCCAAGTGGCATAATCGTAACCAAATGGGCCAAAGTGGCCTAATGGTCCCAATGAGCCTATGTCTCTTAATGGGACTAATGAGCCTAAGTGGGCGAATGGGCCAAATGGACTGAATGGGCCTAATGGACTGAAAGGGTCTACGTGGCTTAATGGGCTGAATGGGCCTAAGTAGCCTAATGGGACAAATGGGCCTAATGGGCCTAAGTGGTCGAATTGACCTAATGGGCTGAATGCGACTAATGGTTCTAATTGGCCTGAGTTTCCTAATGGGACGAATGAGCCGAATGAGATTAAGTGGCCTAATGGGCCTAATAGGTCAATTAGGCCTAAGTGGCGTAATGGGCCTAATGAAACGAATGAGCTTAAGTTGCCTAATGGGCCTAATGGGCTCAATGGTCCGAATTTTCCGAATTGTCCTAATGGGATGAAAGGTCTTAATGGACCGAATGAGCCTAATGATCCTAATTGGCCTAAGTGGGCCAATAGTCCTAATGGGCCTAAGTGGCCAAATGGACCTAAGTGGCCTAATGGTTCTAATGGGCCTAGTGGGTCGAATGGACCCAATGGGTCGAAGTGGTCTAGTGGGGTGAATTAGCCGAATGGGTCTAATTGGCCGAAGTGGCCTATTGGGACGAAGGGGCCTAAAGGGTCCAATGGGCATAATGGTCTGAATGGGTCAAATGGGACTAAAGGGTCCAATGGGCCTAATGGACTTAATTCTCTGAATGGGTCAGATGGGTCTATTGGGCCTAGTGGGATGAAGTGGCTTAATGGACTTACTAGGCATAATGGACCTATTGGGCCTGATGGACCTAATGTGCCTAAGTGGCCTAATGGTCTAAAGTGGACAAATGGACATAATGCGCCTAATGGGCGTAATGGGCCTAAGTGAACAAATGAGCCTAATGGGTTTAAGTTGGCCGATGGGCTTAATGGGCCTAAGTGGACCAATGGGTATAATGGGCCTAAGTGGTCTAATGGGCCTAAATGGCCTAATGGGCCTAATGGGCCTAAAGGGCTGAAGGAGCCTAATGGGGCGAATTGGATTAATGGGCCTAAGTGGCCTAATGGTCCAAAGTGGCCTAATGGACCCAATGGGCCTAACATGCCAAAGTTTCCTAATGGGCCCAATGGTCCCAATGGGCTAGGTGTTTGAAATGTATCTCTCCCAATTGGCTTGACTTTGGAGATTTATTTCATGCAAGTGGATTTAAATTCGTGGGAGCATTTGGGTGGGCCATTTAGGTTCACTTTTGGGCTTTAATAAGTATGATTAATTTCCCATTCGATCCTCCCATGCATGCATGTTGGGCCTCCTCTTGTAATTTCAAAATGAGGCCATGTAAAGCCTCTTTCATTTTGCTCATTCTTCCTCTTTTATTTTGCTCATTCTTCCTCTTGTCATTCGGCCACAAATCCCATGCAATGGGTCTTGTGCATTTTATGCTCCATCCACCATTCATACCATGATTTCTCTCGAATCCTTGATGCATATGCCCGCCATGATTCTCATCATTCCCTCCCTCTTCAAAAAGATTCATCCTCAAATCTTCATATTCAAAGAGAGCAAGATTAGTAACATTAAAGGTAACAATCACATTTGCATACCTTTCTAGTGAGTTAGTCTTGTAGAAATTTTCATGGATCTTCTCTAAAACATGGAAAGGACTATCTCCTCGATGCATGGTATTTGACTTTATTTGTTTCGGAAATCTTCCTTGTAGTAGCTATTGCCACTCCAAACCACCTGGATCAAATGGAAATTGTTTCCAACAATTCTTTGCTTGATCACCATATTCATTCAATAAAGGCACAACACAAGTGTGAAAATAATGGTGAAGTTTGTTAGTTGCAAGACAAGCATCCTTACTAATGAGTAAGAACACTTCCCCGATCAATAGAGCACATTTCACCTCACTTTTTCCAAAAAATAAACTCACCTTTCGCTCAATACTCTTGTTTTTATCTATTTGATTTCCCTCATTTCTTTTTATGTCACTCGTCTCTCCTTTTTCACTTCCAATTTTTCCACTCTTCTCATTTTCTCTATTTTTCTCTTTTTTTCTCAACTCATCATACTCTTTTCTCTCACTCCCATTTTTACCTTTATCATATTCTCTTTCACCCTTTTCTTTTATCTTTTTGTATTCTTCTTCTAACCTCACTTGATCTTCATTTGATGGTATGAGATTTAATAGAGTCAAAACAATCTTTCTACCACAAAAAATAATGGAGAAACAGTTAGCATAGCCATCGTATATAATCCTCCTATCAAACCGCCATGGATTCCCAAGAAGAAAATGTCCTGCTTTCATTAGAGAAACATCACAAACCACCTCATCTTGAAATTTTTCATTTGAGAAAGAAACTATGGTTTGTTTTGTGACTCTCACTTCTCCACTAACATTCAGACACTTCTCTTTGATGTGACATCTTGTATGAAAAATGTGTGCACACTGCTCCTCATCCTGATCATCTTTTGATTGAATGTTTAAAGCACTTCCTGCCACTAGTGTAGCTCCATGTATGGGTTCTTCAACTTCCACATCTGAAAACTCCTCCAATGGCGGCATTTCAACCTCACTAGAGCTCTCACAAAGGATGTCTCCATTATCTTTTGAATCAGTATGGAAGAACTTGTTTTTAGACTCTTCTCTTTGTTTTGGAACAAACTTTGAATCCTTTAGTATTGTTTTATTCCACTCAGAGGCAGATTTAGGCTCGTTTTGGTCCTTACAAAAATTGTGGGAACTTAATTGTCTCCAGGGAGAATGCAGTTTCTTTTCTACCTTCAACGCCTTATGTAGCAATTCCTCCATGTCAATGTAGTTTTGAAGTTCCACCACATCTCTAATTGTTGGATTCAAGCCGTTGATAAACCTTTCCATTGTAGATTCTCGATCCTCCTCCAAATTGGATCGAATCATCGATATCTCCATTTTCTTATAGCATTCCTCCACACACATGGAACCTTGCACAAATTTGTGTAACTTCAAATGAAACTCTCGATAGTAATGACTAGAAATGTACCTTTTGCGCATTATTATCTTCATTTCTTCCCAAGTTCGGATTGTAATTTCTCCATTCTGTTGCTGAATCACTTGTAATTGGTCCCACCAAACACTTGCATAATCATTGAACTCAAGCGATGCCAACTTTACCTTCTTATCCTCCGGGTAATTGTGATGTCCAAACACATGTTCAACCTTCCGCTCCCACCCCAAATAATGTTTCGGGTCACTATTCCCTTGAAAGGATGGAAGTTTCATTTTGATGCTTCCCAAGTCGTTTTCTCTTCTAGCACCTTGTTCCATTATCCTAGGAAATGATTTTTCAAAACCAAAGTATGCATCCTCACCTTCATCAAATTCTTGGCTTCGTGGTGCCCTTGAAGTCGGGGACTTCTTCAAATAATCCAACCTAGAATTAAACCTTGTACATTGGTCAATAAAATATTTCATGAATAACTTGACCTCCATCTCATTTCTTTCATCTTCACTCACCATTTTTTTAAATCCTCACACACTCTTTCCTCTTTTTTTTAATCTCTCAAAAAGGTTTCTCACACTTTCTAGCACAACAACTTGGTTCCTAGAGGTGTTCTTAAATATAATCAAGAAGACAACTAGTAAGAAGCAATCAATTCATGGAAATATTTAAAAATCAGAAATTTTAAAAGGGATTGAATCAATGGAGTCCAAGAAATATGGGAGGAAAATGAGAGAAATGGTTATAGTAGAAGGCAGGATATGGATGAAGGAAAGAAGATGGTGGATAAGAAAATTCAATCAAATTTATAACTTATGAGCGAACACAATGTTTCAAATGAAGAGTTTCTTTATTTTTGTATTTTTTTTAATT
This sequence comes from Viscum album, assembly GCA_963277665.1. Taxonomy (NCBI): domain Eukaryota; kingdom Viridiplantae; phylum Streptophyta; class Magnoliopsida; order Santalales; family Viscaceae; genus Viscum; species Viscum album. The sequence goes on along the minus strand of OY728121.1, from coordinate 1,052,533,724 downwards.
TTTTTTTGATTTTTTTTGAATTTTTTTTCTTCTGTTTTTTTGATACTCAATAAACAAGAATTGAGATACAAAGAGTGTGCTTTTGGTGTTCAAATTAAAACAAATGAAAAATGTACTAATCTGATTGCAATGATGTAAATGGTTGAGATAACATGAACTTCAAACTCAAATGGAAATCTGCCTTGAAGATTGTTAGATTTCACAAGAGTGAAACTGTAGCACGAATTGATTCGGCTATATCTCCCAATATAGGTGTCGGATTTTAGTGTTTCTAAATCAATAGGAAAGATGAGATTCTGAAATATTAAAATGACATATTATACTTCCATAAACTGAAAGAAAAAGCAGACAAAAATGTGTAAGAAACTTCCGTCCAGAATTGGTGATGGCTGAAAATGGACCTAATGGGTGTAGGGGGCCTAAGTGGGCCTTATTTTTCTAATTGGCTGAAGTGGTCCAATGGGCTTAATGGGTCCAAGTACTCAAATGAGCCAAATGGGGCTAAGTGGCCCAACTTGCCCAATGGGCCGAATGGGCCTAATGGGCCTAAGTGGCCTAATGGGACTAATGGGTCTAAGTGGACTGATGGGCCTAATGGGACTTAGTATACTGATGGGCCTCATGGGCCTAAGTTGATATGGTACCATATGGGCGTACAATATCCATTGGCGAAAATGCGGAAACACAAGTGTGGGAAGTGGGAGAAATGAAAATTAAAAGAAGTGTGAAAGAAATAAAAGGGGAAGGGGGATGATCAATTAGGACCCCAAGGAGACTTGCCCCTTGAAACTCTAATTATAAAGCGCCACAAAGTTTGATCACTCCTTTGATAAGCCTTACTTGCATTCACCTAAAAACACAAGAAACACAAGCATAATAATGTTAAAAAATCCTCAAATTCAAAATTAAACTCCAAAGGTTACAAGAAGGTGGCTATTTATAGCCAAATGGGAGAGATACATGTCAAACATCTAGCCCACAAAAGTATAAAGCCTAAAAAACGATTTTTGACTTTGTTTACACATGCTCGTAGCTTTAAGGGACAAGATATCCACCAATAAGACTTTTTGTCCCCACCCCCAAAGACTTTTAAGATTCCCACCATGACTTTGGAGACAAGGGACCCACCACTTTTGACTTTGGAGATTTCTTTCATGCAAGTGGATTTAAATTCGTGGGCACATTTGGGTGGTCCATTTAGGTTCACTTTTGGGATTTAATAAGTGTGATTAATTGCCCATTTGATCCTCCCATGCATGCATGTTGGGCCTCCTCTTGTAATTTCAAAATGAGGCCATGTAAAGCCTCTTTCATTTTGCTCATTCTTCCTCTTGTCATTGGGCCACAAATCCCATGCAATGGGTCTTGTGCATTTTATGCTCCATCCACCATTCATGCCATGATCGCTCTCGAATCCTTGATGCATATGCCTGCCACGATTCTCATCAACTTAAGCCCATTTAGACACTTAGGCTCATTATCCCACTTTGGTCCAATGAGACCATTTGGACCATTTGTCCCCTTAGCCCACTTAGGCCCATTTGGCCCATTAGGGCACTTAGGGCACTTAGGCCCATTAGGCCACTTAGGCCCATTGAGCCCAATAGGCCCGTTTGGCCCCTTAGGCCCCTTAGGCCCATTAGGCCACTTATACCCTTAGGCCCATTAAGCCACTTAGGCCCATTGACCCCATTAGGCCCATTAGGCCACTTAGGTCACTTATGCTGCTTAGGCCCATTAGGCCGCTGGGGCAACTTAGGCCCGTTATGCCACTTAGGCACATTGAGCCCATTAGGCCAATTAGGAACCTTAGACCCATTAGGCAGGCCCATTAGGCCACTTAGGCCCATTAACCATTGGGCCCATTAGGCCTCTTAGGCCCATTGGGCCACTTAAGCCCATTGGGAAACTGAGGCCCATTAGACCCATTAGGCCACTTAGTCCCATTAGGCCACTTATGCCCATTCGTCCCATTAGGCCCATTAGGCCACTTAGACCCACTCGGCCAATTAGGCTCATTAGACCCATTAGGCCCTTTAGGCCACTTAGGCTGCTTATGCCCATTAGGCTGATTCGACCCATTAGGCCCATTGTCCCTTAGGCCCATTCGGCCCCTTAGGCCCACTAAGCCCATTATGCCACTTCGGATCATTAGGCCGCTTAGGCCAATTAGGCCCATTATGCCACTTAGGCCCATTAGGCCCATTAGGTATATTAGGTCACTTTGACCCATTAGGCCCTCCAAATCATTTTTTAAATTTTCATAAAAGCCACTTTGAGGGAAAAGTGGGAACCGTACACCATACAACATGACACATATCCAAATTTCAAAAATAATCCACATATTTAAAATTTTAAATGAGTATCATCACCGCGGGAACCGTCGTATCAGCGACAGATCCTGCAAATCACGCAGCCACTTCATCGAAGATAGCACGTCGAAGAAGTTGTCTCCACCACCATCACCTTTTTTCATCATCACCACATTGTTGTCCACTCCGAACATCATTGTCTTAACCATTATCGCCAGAGTCACCACCTTTGTCATCGTTGACCATCATCGTCGGAATCGAGAACCATAGAAAAACGAACCGGGATGTCCAGTAATCATCACTAATGTCTTCACATTTCCGTTGTAGAACTCCAACATCACCGCTGAAAAAAAAACCCTCAAAATTGAACATCACAACCATTTGAACCATCAAATATGGGCCATTCACCCTCCCGGAGACCCTAAGCCCCTCGATCCGCACCTCCCAAAACCTCTATGAAGACCCGTAGACCATACTGACAGGAAAAGGAGCATAACAAGGATGGATGGAGGCCTCAGTAGGGGATCATGCCAGAAACCACATCGGTCAAACAAAATAGTAAACCAACAACAAAGAAACAAAATCTATCCCAAAAAAATCACCATACGAGACCGGAATATGCATTTGAAAAATAGAGAAGGATCCAAACAGAGGAATGAACCCGAGATGAGACCAATATTAGTGCTACTCCAGCACTATCCCAAGTAGGCCTAGAACCCGAATCAAGATCCATCAAAGTGGAGTCCAAGGTGATGGGTAAGCCAGCATTGGTAGAGGAGAAAGACGGCGTCGGACACACTCACCAGTGCTGACCCAAGCCGTCTAAAGCACCCACACACACATACCCAGAATGGGGGTCTGATGCGTATGGATAGATCGAAAGAGGGGTGGTGAGCGATGCACGATGACTACACCAAAAAATCCACATCAGTCGAGAAGGAAGAAAAAGAAAAAAGAGAAAGAAGAGGATGGACCAAGTGAAGAGACACCATCGTTATTGGGAAGACTCTCAAAACCCTAGGAGGGGAAGAGGAGGCAGCAGGAACATCGACATACCGGAGAGTGCAGAGCCATAAGGTTTATTCGTTAGGCTCATTGGGCCCGTTAGGCCACTTAGGCCCACAAGTACCATTAGACCCATTAGATCCATTTGGAACATTCCACGCATTAGGCCCATTCAACCACTTAGGCCTGTTAGGCCCATTGGGCCACCTCGTCCCATTAGGGACATTCATCCCATTGGGCCACTTAGGGATATTTGTCCCATTAAACCCATTAGATTAGTCCCTTAGGTCAATTAGACCCATTAGGTCACTTTAGGCCCATTCGGCCCATTAGACCCATTAGGCCACTTAATCCCTTTAAGACACTTTGGCCAACGAGGCACATTAGGCCAATTAGTCCACTTAGGGTCATTCCGCCTATTAGGCCACTTAGGCCCATTAGTCTAATTTGGCATATTAAGCCCATTGGATTAGGCCCACTAGGCCACTTAGGCCCATATGGCCCATTAGGACCATTAGGCCAATTAGCCGAATTCGGCCCATTATGAATAGTAGGCCCACTAAACCCATTTTTCCACTTAGGCCCATTAGGCCACTTTAGCCTATTAGCCCACTTAGGCCCATTAGGCCCCTTAGGCCCCTTATGCCTATTATGCCACTACCCTTAGGACCATTAGGCCGCTTAGGCCCCTAGGCTACTTGGACCCATTAGGCCCATTAGCCCCTTACACTCATTAGGCCGCTTAGGTCGATTAGGCCACTTAGACCCATTCGGCCCATTAAGCCCATTATGCCACTTAGGACCATTCGGCACAATAGGCCCATTAGACCACTAAGGCCCATTAGACCAATTAGGACACTTAGGCCCCTTAGGCCACTTAGTCCCCTTAGGCCCATTAGGCCACTTATGCCCATTAGGCCCATTAGTCCACTTAGGCCCCTTAGGCCACTTTAGACCATTAGGCCACCTAGTCCCATGAGGCCCATTATGCCCATCAGGCCCATTAGGCCAATCTAGCCCATTAGTCCGACTAGGTCACTTAGGCCCCTTAGGCCACTTAGGCATATTCGGCCCATCAATCCCATTAGGACATTAGGCCCAATGGGCCACTAATGCTCATTAGGCCACTTAGGCTCATTAGTCCACTTAGGCACATTAGTCCACTTAGCCCCATTAGGCCCATTAGGCTACTAAGGCCCATTAGTCCCATGAGGCCACTTAGGACCATTTGGCCCATTTGGCCCACCAAGCCACTTAGGCCACTAAGTCCCATTAAGCCCATCAGTCCACTTAGGCCCATTCAGACCATTCATCCCATTAGGCCCATTAGAACACTTACGCCCATTAGGCCAATTAGGCCAGTGAGGTCCATTCAGCCCATTAGGCCACTTAGGCCAATTAGCCCACTTAGGCCCATTAGGCACATTAGGCCACTAAGGCCCATTAGTCTCATTAGGCCATTGAGGCCCATTAGGACCATTAAGCCCATTAGGCTCATTATTCAAATTAAACCATTAGGTCCATTAGGCCACTTAGGCCCATTAGGCCACTTCAGCCCATCAGGCTAATTTAGCCACTAAGGCCCATTAGGCCCATTCGACCACATAGGCCCATTAGGCCACTTAGGCCCATTAGGACCATTAGTTCACTTAGGCCACTTAGGCCACCTAGGCCCATTTGGACCATTAGGCCCACTAGGCCACTTAGTCCCATTCGGCCACTTAGGCCCATTAGGCCCATTAGGACACTTAGGACCATTTGGTCCATTTGGCCACTTCATCCCATTAGGCCCATTATTCTTGTTCGACCCATTAGGACCATTCATTAACTTAGTCCCATTAGGCCAGTTTGGCCCATTTTTTCCCATTAAGCCACTTAGGCCCAATAGTCCCTTTAGGTCACTAAGGCCCATTTGGCCAATTTTCCAACTTTGACCCATTAGGCCCATTATACTCATTAGTCCATTTTGGCCCATTTGGACCATTAGTCCCATTTGGCCACTTAGGCCCATTAGGTCCATTTGGCCCATTTGGCCACTGTGGCTCATTAGGCCCTTATGCCCATTAGGCCCATTCATCCACTTTGACCCATTAAGACACTTAGGCCCATTTGGCCACTGTGGCTCATTAGGCCATTATGCCCATTAGGCCCATTCATCCACTTTGACTCATTAGGACACTTAGGCCCATTAGGCACATTAAGGCTCCTTAGTCCAGTGAGGCCCATTAGGCTCATTATGCCACTTAGGCCCATTAGTCACATTAGGCCACATAGTCCCATTTGACCCATTTGGCCACTTCAGCCAATTATGCCCATTAAGCCCACTTGGCTCATTCGTCCACTTTCTCCCATCAGGCCACTTAGGCCTATTAGACCCATTGGGCCACTTAGGCTGATTAGACCCATTAGGCAACTTATGCCCAATAGTCCACTTTGGCTCATTACCCCACTTAGGCCCATTGGTCCCAGTGGGCCCATTAGGCCTAGTAGGTCCATTAGGTCGAGTAGGCCCATTGGGCTCATTGGTCCACTTAGGCGCATTAGGCCCATTGGTGAACTTAGGCCCATTAGGACCATTAGGCCATGTAGGGCCATTATGCCTATTCGGCCACTTAGTCCCATTAGGGCCATTCGGCCCATTTGGCCCATTAGAACCCCCTTAGACCAGTTAGTCTCATTATGCCACTTTGGCCCATTAGACCGATTCGAACCATTCGAACCATTAGGCTCATTTGGCCCATTAGGCCTATTCGGTTCATTAGGCCCATTTGGACCATTAGGCCACTTAGGCCAATTAGGTCGCTTTAGCCCATTAGGCACATTCAGTACATTATGCCCATTCAGCCATTAGGCCATTCAGTCTATTGGGCCCATTTAGGTCACTTAGGCTCATTCAGCCACTTAGGCCCATTAGGCACTTAGGCCCATTAGCCAAATTAGGCCCATTATGCCACTTAAGCCAATTTGGCCCATTCATCTTGTTCGTCCCATTATGAACATTAAGCCACTTTGGTAAATTAGGTCCACTGGGCCACTAAGGCCCAATATCTCTATTTGGAAACTTGGGCCCATTTGGCTAGTTAGGCCCATTAGGCCCATTCGGTCTATCAGGCCGATTAGGCCACCTAGGCCACTGAGGCCCATTAGAATCATGAGGCCAGTTAGTCCCATTAGGCTCATCAGGCCATTTAGGCCCATTAGGACCATTAGGCCCATGAGGCCACATAGGCCCATGAGGCCCATTCGACCCATTGGCCTAGTTAGGCCACTTAGGCCCATATGGCTCATTCAAAAACTTGGGCCCATTAATCCCATTAGGCCACATCGGCCCATTAGTACAATTAGGCACATTAGGCCCATTGGGCCATTTAAGACCATTCGGCCACTTAGGCCCATTAGCCCCATTAGTCCACTTAGGCCCATTTAGTCACTTAGGCCAATTCGCCCCATTAGGCCACTTAGTCCCATTCGGCCACTTAGGTCTATTAGGCCACTTTGGCCCATTATGCCCTTTAGGCCAATTAGGGCACTTGGGCCCATTCATCCCATTCGGCGCATTCGACTCATTAAGCCACTTAGGCCCATTAGGCCACCTCGAACCATTACACCCATTTGGCCACTTCGTCCCATTACGCCCATTAGGCCACTTAGGTCCATTGAACCCATAAGGCCCATTGGGCAAGTTAGCCCATTCGACTCATCCGTCCACTTGGGCCCATTCGGACCATTAGGCCCATTAGACCCATTAGGAATGTGAGGCCACTGAGTCCCATTAGGCCATTAAGGCCCATGAGGCCACTTAGTCCCATTAGGCCCATCATACCACTTAGACCCATTTGGCCCATTAGTCCACTTACACCCATTAGGCCCATTAGGCCCATTGGGCCTCTTACGCCCATTCGGACCATTCGACCACTTAGGCCAATTAGTCCCATTAGGCCACTTAAGCCACTTAGGCCCATTAGGCCCATTGGTCCACTTAGGCCTATTAGGAAACTTAGATCCATTAGGTTGATTAAGCCATTTAGGCCCATTAGGCCCATTGGTCCACTTAGACCCACTAGGCCAATTAAGCCCATTAGGCCGATTAAGCCACTTAGACCCATTAGGTGCACTAGGCCTATTAGGCCCATTAATCCCATTAGTATGATTAGGAAACTTAGGCTCATTAGGACACTTAGGCCCATTAGGCGCATTAGGCCACTTAGGGTAATTAGGCTCATTCGTCCCATTCGTCACATTATGCCCATTAGTCCCCTAGACCCGTTAAGCCTTGTAAGCCCATTAAGCCACTTAGGCCCATTAGGCCACTTATCCCCATTAGGAAGATTAGGCGACTAAGGCCCATTAGGCCACTTATGCCCACTAGGCTCATTAATCCCATTAGACTCATTAGGCCAATTAGGCCCACTACGCCCATTAAGCCCATTTGGACAATAGGAAACTTTGGCCCATTAGGCCACTTTGGACCATTAGTCCAATTAGGCAACTAGGCCCATTAGGCCCATTAGTCCACCCAGACCTGTTTGGACCATTCGTCCCATTGGGCCCATTTTGCCCATTAGGACGATTAGGCAACTTTGGCCCATTAAGCCACTTCGACCCATTAGGGCCATTAGGCCATTGAGGCAAATTAGGTATATTAGGCCTATTTGGACCCTAGGACCATTGATCCCATTAATCCCATTAGGTCACCTAGGCCCATTAGGCCACTTAGGCCCATTGGTCCCCTTAGGCCCATTGGTCCCCTTAGGCCCATTGGTCCCCTTAGGCCCATTATGCCCATTACACCCATTAGGTCACTTAGGCCCATTAGACGCATTAGGTCACTTAGGCTAACGATGCCCATTCGTACCATTAGGCCCCTAGGATCATTAAGCCTCTTAAGTCCATTAGGCCACTTAGGCCCTTTATGCCACTTATCCTCATTAGGCGGATTAGGAAACTAAGGCCCATTAGGACACTTAGGCCCACTAAGCCCACTAAGCCCATTAGGTCGATTAGGCCACTTAGGCCCATTATGACACTTATGCCAATTAGGCCCATTAGTACCATTAGGCCCATTAATCTCATTAGGCCGATTATGCAACTTTGGCCCATTAGGCCACTTTGGACCATTAGTCCACTTACGCCAATTAGGTCCATTCGGCCCATTAGACCCATTAGTCCCATTAGGCCACCAAAGCCGATTTGGCTCATTGGACCCATTATGCCCATTAGGCCAATTAGGCAACTTTGTCCCATTAGGCCACTTCGACCCATTAGGCTCATTGTACCCATTAGGCCACTGAGGCCAATTAGACCCATTTAGACCCTAGGCCCATTAATCTCATTAGGCCACTTAGGCCCATTAGGCCCCTTACGCCCATTAGGCCCCTTAGGCCCATTAGGCCACTTAGGCCCATAAGGCCGCTGAGGCCCATTCATCCCATTAGGCCAATTTTTTCCATAGGATCGTTAAGCCCATTAATCCCATTAGGCCACCCAGGCCCATTAGACCACTTAGGCGCATTAGGCCCCTTTGGTCCATTAGGACACTCAGGCCCATTAAGACCATTATGCTCATTAGGACCATTAAGCTTGATAGGTCCATTGGGCCACTTAGGCCCATTAGGATCATTAGGTCACTTAGGACCATTAGGTCCATTAGACCCATTATGACAAATAGGCCCATTTGGTACCTAGTCCCGTTAAGCCCATTAATCCCATTAGGCCCACTAGGCCCACTAGGCCCCTTGGGCCCATTTATCCCATTAGGCCACTTAGGCCCATTCGGCCTATTAGGCTACTTAGGACCATTAGGCCACTTGGGCATATCTAGCATATTCAGCCCATTTGGGCACCTAGGAAAATTAGGTCCATTCGGCCACCAAGGCCGATTTTTCCCATTAGACCACCTAGACTGATTTGGCCCATTAGGGCACTTAGGCCCAATTGTTTGATTAGGCCGATTAGGCCACTTAGGCTCATTAGTCCCATCAGGACCATTGTCCACTTAGGCCCACTAGGAACATTAGGCCCATTCTGCCAATTAGGCCACTTAAACCCATTTGGCTCATTTGGCCACTTAGGCACATTAGGCCCACTTGTACAGTTAGGCCACTTCGACCCCTGAGGCCCATAAGGCCCATTAGGCACATCAGTCTACTTAGGCCTATTAGGCTCATGAGTCCACTTAGGACCATTAGGCCACTTAGGCCCTTTAGGCCCATTCTTCCACTTAGGTCCATTAGGCTCATTTGGAAAATTGGGCCCATTCACCCACTTAAGCTCATTCATCCCGTTAGGGACATTCGGCCCATTATGCCCATTGGGCCTATACGACCCATTAGTCCCACTCGTCCACTGAGGCCCATTACAATAGGCCACTTAGACCCACTAGGACACTTAGACCCATTATTCCCATTAGGCCACTTACGTTAATTCACCCCATTAGGCCCATCATGCCCATTAGGACACTTAGGGCTATTAGGGCCATCATTAGGAAACTTAGGCCAATTCGGCCCATTGGCCCACTTGTGCCCATTATGCCCATTGGGCCTACCAGACCCATTGGTCCCATTAGGAACATTCGACCATTGAGGTCCATTGGGCCCAATAGGCAAATCAGGCCCATTAAGCTCACTCAGCCCATTAGGAAACCTAGTCCCATGTGGCCCATTGGTCCACTTCAACCAGTGAGGCCCATTAGGCCCATTAGACCAATTAGGTCACTGATGCCCATTAGACCAATTAGCCAAATTTGGCCACTATGGCCCATTGGGCCTATCAGGCCAATTAGGCCAATGAGGCCAATTGGGCTACTAAGGCCCATGAGGCCTGTTTGGCCCATCTGGCCCATTCGGCCACCTAGGCCCACGAGGCCCATTAGGCCCATTCGTCCACTTAGTCCAATTCGGCTCATTAGGCCACATAGGCCCCATTCGACGCATCAGGACCATCAGGCCCATCGGGACACTTAAACCCATTTAGCCCATCAGGCTCATTAGGCCACTGAGGCCCATTCGGGTCATTAGGCCACTTAGAACCATTAGGCCCTTAAGGCCTATTAGGTCCATTAGGACACTTAGGTCCATTCAGACCATTAGGCTGATTGGGCCACTTAGGTCCATTTGTCTCATTAGGCCACTTAGGCCATTAGGCCCATCAGGCTCATTAGGACCATCAGGCCCATTAGGCCACTTAGGCCCATTAGGACCATTAGAAAACTTATGCACATTCGACTCATTAGGCCACTTAGGCCCATTAGGCAAATTAGGCCACTTATGCCAATTGGGCCCAATATGCCACTGAGGCCCATTAGGCCACTTAGGCCCATTTGGCTCATTTATCCACTTAGTCCCATTAATCCCATTAGGCCACTTAGGCCACATAGGTTGATTAGGCCCATTAGACCACTGGGGCCCATTAGGCCCATTAGCCTACTCAAGCTCATTAGGCCACTTAGGTAACTAAGGCCAATTAGACCCATTAGGCCACTATGGCTCAGTAGGCCACTTAGACCCATTAGGCCACTAAGGCCCATTAGGCCCATTAGGTCACTAAGGCCCATTAGGCCTATTATGCCACTTAGGTCCACTAGGCCCATTATGCCACTTTCACCACTTTCACCAATTAGGCCACTTAGGCCCATTAGGCCCATTAATCCACTTATGCCACTTAGTCCCATTATGTCCATTAGGCCCATTCAGCCACTTCGGCCCATTCGATCACCTAGGCCCATTAGGCCACTTAGGCCCACTAAGCCCATTATGCCCCTTAGGCCACTTAGGAGCATTAAGACCATTAGGCCCATTATGCCACTTAAGACCACTGGGCCACTTAGGCACATTCATCCCATTAGGCCACTAAGCCCCATTAGGCCCATTCAGCCACTTAGGCCCACTTGGCCCATTAATCCAATTAGGCCGATGAGGCCACTTTGTCCCATTAGGCCACTTAGGCCCATTAGGACCCTTAGGCCCATTAAGCCCATTAGGTCGATTAGGAAACGTTGGCCCGTTAGGCCACTTTCATAATGCCTATTAGGCCACTTAGGTTAATTAGGCCCATTCAGCCCATTTGACCCTTAGGCCCGTTATGCCCATTAAGCTCATTAGCCCACTTAGACCCATTAGGCCACTTAGGCACATTAGGCCGATTAGGCCACTAAGGCCCATTAGGCTACTTAGGTCCACTAGGCCCATTAAGCCTATTAGGCCGATAAGGCCTCTTAGGCCCATTCGACCCATTCGACGCATTTGGCCCATTACCCCAATTAAGCCCATTAGGTTGATTAGAAAACTCTGGCCCATTAGGCCCCTTAAGCTCATTAGGTCTATTAGGCCCATTAGACCACTTAGTCTAATTAGGCTCATTCCTCCAATTAGGCCACTTAGGCCCATTCAGATGATTAGTCCCATTTGGCCTATTAATCCCATTAAGCCGATTCAGCAACTTTGGCCCATTAGGCCACTTAGGCCCATTTGGCCCATTCATCCCATTAGAGCCATTAGGCCAATTTGGATCATTAGGCCACGTAAGCAACATAGGCCCATTAGGCCACTTAGGCTCATTAGGCCTACTCGGCCCATTTGACCACTTTGACCAATTAGGCTCATTAGGCTCATTGGGCCCACTAGGCCCATTAGGCCACTTAGGCCCATTAGGCCACTTCGAACCATTAGGCCACTTAGACCCATTAGCCAATTATGCCCATTAGGCTACTTAGTCCCCTTAGGGAACATAGACTCATTAGTCACATTAGTCCACTTAGGCACATTCAACCAATTAGGTAACTTAGGCCCATTTGGCCCATTTGGCTCATTTGGACACTAGGCCCATTCATCCCGTTAGGCCCACTAGGCCACTTAATCACATTAGGGCCACTAGGCCCATTATTCACATTCATACCATTAGGCCCATTAGGCACATTGGTCCCATTAGTCCACTTAGTCTATTTAGGCCCATTAGGCCCTTGAGGCCCATTAGTCCACCAAGGCCTGTTAGGCCCGTCAATCTACTTAGGCCCATTAGACCCATTGGGCCACTAAGGCCAATCAGGCCCATTCCACCACTTAGTCCCACGGGGCCCATTCGGCCACTTAGTCCACTAGTACCATTAGGCCCATTGGGCCCATTGGGCCACTTAGGCCAATTACACAACTTAGGCCCATTGGGACACTTCGGCCCATTAAGCCCATTCAGCCACTTAGCCCCACTAGGTCCATTAAGACCCTTAGGTCGATGAGACCACTTAGGCCACCTGGGCCAATTAGGCCCATAAGGCCCATTAGGCCCATTCAGCCCATTAGACCCATATGGCCACTTAGGCCCATTTGGTCCATTAGGCATATTAGGACCATTAGGCCCACTGGTCCCATTAGAGCCATTGGGCCACCTTTTCCCATTAGGCCCATTAGGCCAATTAGGTGCATTAGGCCAATTTGGACAATTCGGTCATTGAGTCCCACTAGGCCCATTCATCCCATTAAGCCACTTACGCCCACTAGGTCCATCAGGATCATTATGCCACTTAAGCCAATTCGGCCACTTAGGCCCATAAGGCCCATTCGGCCCACTAGTCCAATTTGGCCCATTCGGCCCATTCAGCCACTTAGGACAAATCGACCACTTAGGCCCATAAGTCCCATTAGGCCCATTCAGTCAATTAGGCCGTATCGGCCACTTAGACCCCTTAGGCCCATTAGGACACTAAGGCCCATTAGGCCCATTTGGTCGATTAGGTCGATTAGGCCACTTAGACCCATTAGGCTCATTAGCCCACTTAAGCCCATTAGCCTCATTGTTCCCATTAGGCCCCTTAGGCCCATTAAACCCATTAGGCCAATTACGCAACTTAGGTCCATTAGGACACTTATGCCCATTAGACCCATTTGGCCACTTAGGTGAATTAGGCCCATTAGGCTCATTGGTCCTATTAGGCCATTAGGCCCATTTTGCCCATGGTCCCGTTAAACCCATTATGCCCACTATGCCACTAAGGGAAATTAGTCCGATTAGGCCACTAAGGCCCATTAGTCCACTTAGGCCCACTCGACCCATTAAGCACATTAGGCCAATTAAGCCACTTAGACCCATTAGGTCACTTAGGCCCAATAAGACCATTAGGCACATTAGTCCACTTAAGCCCATTATGCCCATTACACCCATTAGGTTGATTAGGAAACTTTGACCCATTAGGACACTTAGGCCCATTAGGCCACTTAGGACAATTAGGCTCATTTGGACCATAGAACCGTTAGTCACATTAAGCCCATTCGGCCACTTAGTCCCATTAGGCCCCTTAATCCAGTTAGGCCCATTTGGCCCATTTGGCACCTTGGCCTCTTAAGCCCATTAATCCCATTAGGCCCCTTGGACCCATTTGACCCAGGAGGCTAGTAGGGACCATGAGGCCCATTAGTCCACTTAGTCCCATGAGGCTCGTTAGGCCCATGAGGCCCCTTAGGCCACTTAGGCCCATGAAGACCATTAGGTCACTTAGGCCCATTAGGCCCATTAGGACACCTTAGATCATCTGTCCCATTAGGCCCATTTAGTCACTTAGGCCTATTCATCCCATTATGTCACATAGGCCCATTATTCCCATTAGGCCCATTCGTTCAATTAGGCCGATTAGGCCCCAAAGGCCCCTTAGGCTCATTAGGCCACTTAGGCCCATTGGCCCATTTGGATACTTAGGCCCATTAGGACCATTAGTCCCATTGGTCCCATTGGGCTCATTGGGCCACTGAGGCCCATTGGGCCACTCAGGCCCATTGGGCCCCTCAGACCCATTGGGCCCCCTCAGGCCCATTGGGCCCTCAATCCCATTCTGCCTATTAATCCCATTCGGCCACTTAGGCACATTAGGCCACTTAGGCCAATTAGGCCCATTAGGCCCATTAGGACCATTGGTACTATTAGTCCCATTAGGTCCATTCGGCACATTAGGCTCATATGCCACTTAGGCCCATTGGTCTCATTAGGCCTATTCGACCCATTTGGCGCATTAGGCCCATTAGGCCCATTAGGCCCATTCGACCACTTAGACACACTAGGCCCATTAGTCCACTTAGGTCCATTCTGCCACTTACGCCCATTAGGCCCATTATGTCCATTAGACGAATTAGGTGCATTAGCTCCATTTGGACCATTTGGCCACTTAGGCCCACTAGTCCCATTAGGCCCATTAGGCCACTTCGGCCCATTAGGCCCATTAGGCCCATTAGGCCAATTAGCCCCATTAGACCCATTAGTCCAATTAGGCACATTAGGCCCATTAGGCCCATTCATCCACTTAGGTCCACTAGGCCCATTAGGCCACTTAGACCCATTAGGGCACTTTGGCCCATTATGCCCATTAGGCCACTTACACACATTAGGGTCATTATGCCACTTAATCCCATTGGTCCACTTAGGCCCATTAGGTCCATTAACCCAATTAGGCCAATTTGTCCCATTAGGCCCATTCACTTTGGCCCATTAGTCCTAATCGGCCACTTAGGCCAATGAGGCCCATTACTCCCATTCGATCGATTATGCCAATTAGAACACTTAGGCCACTTAAACTCATTAGTCCCATTAGGTCCATCAGACCACTTAGGCCCATTAGGCACAGTCATCCGATTAGGCCGATTAAGGAACTTATACCCATTAGGTCCATTAGGCCTCTTAGGCCCATTAGGCACATTTGTTTGATTAGGCTGATTCAACGACTTAAGGCCCATTCAGCCGATTAGCCTGATTATGCCACTTAGGCCCATTAAGCCATTTAGGCCCATTAGACCACTAAGTCCCATTTGGACCATTCGTCCAATTAGGCATATCAGGCCACTTAGACCCATTAGGCCCATTAGACCACATGGGCCTATTACACCCATTATCCCCATTCGGTTGATTAGGCTGATTAAGCCACATGGGCTCATTATACCCATTAGGCCACTTAGGCCCATTAGGCCCATTCAACCGATTAGGCCGATTAGAACACCTATGCCACTTAGGCCCATTATTCCCCTTAGACAATTAGGCCACTTAGGCATTAGGCCTATTAGACCTCTTAGGCCCCTTAGGCCCATTTGTCCCATCATTCGATTACTCTGATTAGGCCTATGTGGCCACTTAGGCCAATTAGGTCCATTAGGCCCATTAGGCACATTAGGCCACTTAGGTTCATTAGGCTCATTAGTCTCATTCAATCAATTAGGGGGAATATGCCACTTAGGCTCATTAGTCCCCTTAGGCCCATTAGCCCATTAGGCCCATTACCCCACTTAGGCCAATTAAACTCATTATTCTCATTAGGCCCACGAGGCCCATTTGTCCACTAAGGCCTATTCATCCCATTAGGCAATGTAGGCCCATTAGTACAATTAAGTCCATTGAACTCATTAGTCCCCTCAATCCCATTAGGCCCGTTAAGCCACCTAGACCACTTAGGCCCATTAAGCTCATTCAGTTTATTAACTCGATTATGCCACATTGGCCCATTAGGCCACGTAGGCCCATTAGGTCCATTAGGCCCATTAAACCCATTTGTCCCACTAGGCCCATTAGCCCTGTCAATCCACTTAGGCCACATAGGCTCATTAGGCCCATTCGGTCGATTAGCCCAATTAGGCCAATTAGGTCCATTATCCCCATTAGAACCATTAGTCACATTAGGTCCACTAGGCCCATTAGGGCACTTAGGCCCATTACTCCACTTAGGACCATTAGGGGAATTAGGCTCATTAGTCCCATGAGGCGCATTCCGCCCATGAGGCTCATCAGGCCCATAAGGACACTTAGTCTCATTAGGCACATTGGGCCCATGAGGCCACTTAGGCCCATGAGGCCAAGAGGCCCATTAGACCTATCAGGACACTTGGTCTCATTAGGCACATTAGGTCTATTAATCCCATTAGGCCCACTAGGCCCTTTAGGCCACTTTGTCCCATTAGGCCACTTACACCCATTAGAGCCATTTGGCTCATTAGACCCAATAGGCCTACTCAGCTACTTCGTCCCACTAGGCCCATTAGGCCACTTAGGCCCATTAGGACACTTAGGCACACTAGTCTCATTCATCCACTTAGTCCCATTAGGCCACTTACGCCAATTAGGCCCATTAGGCCAATTAGGCGCATTGGGTCCATTACACCCATTCGGCCACTTAGGCCCACTAGGCCTATTTGGCCACTTAGTCCCACTAGGCCACTTCGGCCCATTGGTCCCATTAGACCAATTATGCCCATTAGACCCATTAGGGCCATTATACCACTTAATCCCATTTTTTCACTTAGGCACATTAGGCCCATTAACCCAATTAGGCCAATTTGGACCATTAGGCCCATCCGTCCACTTAGTCCTATTCATTTCAATCAGCCACTTAGGCCAATAAGGCCCATTGGGCCCATTCGATGGATTAGGTCGATTAGGCCACTTAGACCCATTAGGCCCATTAGTCCCATTAGACCACTTAGGCTCATTAAGCCCATTCGGTCGATTATGCTGACTAGGCCACTTAGGCCACTTAGACCCATTATGCCCATTAGGCCACTTAGGCCAATTAGTCCCATTAGGCCCATTCGATCGATTAGCCTGATTTTCCCAATTTGGACCAATCGGTCGATTAGCCTAATTAGGCCACTTAGGCACATTAGGCCCTTTAGGACCATTAGACCACTTAGGCACATTCGGTCGATTAAGAAAATTAGGCCACTTAGACCCATTAGGCCCATTAGGCCACTTAGGCCCACTTGGCCCATTAGGCCCATTTGGTTGATTAGGACGATTGTGCCACATATGCCCACTAGGCCCATTAGGCCACTTATGCCCATTAGGCCCATTCGGTCCATTAGGATGATAGACCACTTAGGCCACTTAGACCCATTAAGCCCATTATGACCATTAGGTCCTTTAGGCAGATTAGGACACTTAAGCATTAGGCCAAATAGGCCACTTAGTCCCATTATGCCCAAGTGTCCCATTAGTTGATTAGGCCAATTAAGTCACTTAGTCCACTTAAGTTGACTAGGCCCATTGGGCCGATTAAGCCACTTAGGCCTATTAGTCCCATTAGGCCACTTAGGACCATAAGGCCCATTAGCCCCATTCTGTCAATTAGGGGAATTATGCCACTTATTCTCATTAGGATCACTGAGCCACTTAGGCCCATTATGCCCATTAGTCCACCTAGGCCCATTAAACCCATTAAAATCATTAGCCCCATTAGGCATGTAAAGCCACTTATGCCACTTAGGCCCTTAGGCCCATTCAGTCGATTACCTCGATTAGGCCACCTTGACCCATGGACCCATTAGGAAACGTAGGCCCATTAAGACCATTAGGAAACTTAGGACCATTAAACTCGTTAGTCCCACCAGGCTCATTAGGCCCATTAATCCACCTAGGCCACTTAGGTCCATTAAGCCCATTGAGTCGATTAGCCCGATTAGGCCACTTGGGCCACTTAGGACAATTTGGTCCATCTACCCCATTAGCCCCATTAGTCCCATCAGGACCATTGGACCCACTAGGCCCATTAGGCCTCTTATTACTAAGAGTACCATTAGGCCCATCAGGCCCATTAGCCACATTTGCCCATGAGGCCCATTAGGCCCATCAGGACCATCAGGCCCATCAGGCCCATCAGACCCATTATGTCACTTAGGCCCATGAGTCCCATTAGGCCTTTGAGTCCACTTAGGCCCATGAGACCCATGAGTCACATTATACCCATCCTGTCACTTAGGCCCATTAGACCCATTAGGCCCATTAATCCCATTAGGCCCACTAGGCATTAACGCCACATAGGCCCATTAGGCCACCTCGGCCCATTTGGCCCATTGTACCTACTAGGCCCATTCGTCCCAATCAGCCCACTCAACCTAGTAGGCCATTTAGGCCCATAAGGTCCATTGGGCTCATTAGGCCACTTAGGCCCATTCAGACCATTAGGCCCTTTTGACCCACTTAGATCACTTAGTCCGATTTGGCACATTATGGCCATTAGGCCCATGAGGCAACTTAGACCCATGAGTCCCATCAGGTTAATTAGGCCCATTCGGCCGATTAGGCCAATTAGGCCCATTAGGCCCATTAGGCCCCTAAGGCCCACTAGGCCCATTAGGCCACTTAGGCCCATTAGCCCCATTAGTCCAGTTAGGTCCTTAAGGCCATGAGGACCATTAGGATCATCAGGCTCATCATTCCACTTAGTCTCTTAGGTCCATTAGGCCCATTAGGACACTTAGGCCCATTAGGCCCATGAGGCCACTTAGGCCCCTTAGGCCCATTAGGCCCATCGGGTCACTTCATCCCATTAGGCCCATTAGGCCCTTTTGGCCCACTAGGCCCATTCAGGCAAACATGCCCATTAGGCTCATTAGGCCACTTAGGCCACTTTGGAAAATTAGGTCCACTAGGCCAATTAGGCCACTTCGGCCTAGGAGGCCCATTAGGCCCATGAAGCCACTTAGTCCCATGAGGCCCCTTAGGCCCATTATGCCCATTAGGACACTTATGACCATTAGGCCCATTAGGACCATGAGGCCACTTAGGCTCATTTGGCCCTTGAGGCCCATTCGGACCTTGAGGCCTATTAGGTTCATTCGGCCCATTCCGTCGCATAGGCCCATTCGGCCCATCAAGCCACTTAGGCTCATTGGTACCATCAACATACTTTGGCCCATTGGGATCATTCAGACACTTAGGACCATTAAGAACATTATTCCCATTAGGCCACTTAGGCCTCTTAGACCCATCAAGCCCATTAGGCCCATTTTTTCCATTAGGCCTATCAGAACCATTAGGCCACTGACGTCCATTAGGCTCGTTAGGCCACTTAGGCCCATTACGCCCGTTAGCCCACATAGGCCACTTAAGCCCATTAGGACCATTAGGCCCATAAGGCTCATCAGACCCACTGGGACCATTAGGCCACTTAGGCCCATTGGGCTTATTAGGCCCATGTCTAATTAGTCTCATTCTGCCCATAGGGTCTATTAAGCCAATTAGACCTATTGGGCCACTGAAGCTCATTATGGCCATTAGGCCTATCGGGCCCATCAGTCCCATTTGACCACTGAGTCCCATTAGGCCCATCAGGTACATTTGGCCACTTAGACTCATTAGGCCCATGAGTCCCATTAGGCCTATTAGGTTACTTCAGCCACTTAGGGCCATTAGGCCAATGAGGCCACTAAGGCTCATTTGGCACATCAATCCCATTAGGCCACTTAGGCTCATTGGGTCGATTAGACCACTTAGGCCCATTCAGCACATTAGGCCACTTAGGCCTACTAGGCCCATTAGGCCATTAAGGCCACTTCGGCCCATTAATCCACTTGGGCCCATTACACCCATTAGGCCCATCAGGGCCATTAGGACCATTACACACATCAGATCCATTATGCCCATTAGGCCACTGAGGCCCATTCGGCCCATTAGGCCACTTAGGCCAATTAAGCCCAATAGACCCACGAGGTTAGTGAGGCCCATTTGGCCCATCAGGCCCATCAGTCCCATTAGGCCGCTTATGCACATTAGGCCCATTAGGACCATTAGGCCACTTAGGCTCATTCAGCTCATTAGGCCATTAAGTCCATCAGGCCCATCAGGCACATTAGGCCACACAGGCCCATTCGGCTCATTAGGCCACCTAGGACCATTAAGCCCATCCGGCCAATTAGGCCCATCGGGCCGATTAGGCCACTTAGGACCATTAGGCCAATTAGGCCCATTATGCCCCTTAGGTTCATTCAGCTCATTAGGCCACTTATGCCCATTATTCCCATTAGGGCACTTGGGCCAATTAGGCCCATTAGGTCATTAGACCCATTAGGTCACTTAGGCCCATTCGTCTCATTAGGCCACTTAGGCCCATTAGGCCCATTATGCCACTTAGGACCATTCAGTCCATTAGGCCCATTAGGCCACAACAGCCCATTGGGCCCATTAGGACACTTTGGCCCATTATTCCACTTTGGCCCATTAATCCCATTAGGCCACTTAGGCCCATTATCCAACGTAGGCACATTATGCTCATTAAGCCACTTAGTCCCATTAGGCCTATCAGGCTACTTAGGCCCATCAGGCTACTTAGGCCCATCAGGCTACTTAGGCCCATTATGCCAATTAGGCCACTTAGGCTCATTAGGAAATTCTAGCCACTTAGTTCGATTAGGCCCATTAGGTCATTTCAACCACTCAGGTTCATTAGAACCATTAGGAAACTAAGGCTCATTAGGCCACTGAGGTCCATTAGGACCATTAGGCCACTTAGGCACATTCAGCCCATTAGTGCACTTAGACCCATTAGGCTCATTCATCTACTTAGGCACATTAGGACCATTTGTCCCATTTGGCCACTAGGCCCCACTAGGCCCATTAGGCCACTAAGTCCCATTAAGCCCACTGGTCCACTTTGGCCAATTAGGCCACTTAGGCCCATTAAGCTAGTTAGACCCATGAGGCCAATTGGGCCCATGTGTCCACTATGACCCACTAGGCCCATTAGTCCGATCAAACTCATGAATCCACTTAGGCCCATCGGTCGGCTTAGGCCCAATAGGCCACTTAGGCCCATCAGGCCACTTAGGCTCATCAGGCCACTTAGGCCCATGAGGCCACTTAGGCCCATTATGCCAATATGTCCACTTATGCCCATTATGATGATTAAGCCCATTAGGCCACTACGACCCATTAGGCTCATTAGGCTTATTGGTCCATTTCGGCCACTCAGGCCCATTAGGCCCATTAGTCACCTTAGGAACCTAAGGCCCATTAGGCCCATTAGGCCACTAAGGCCCATTCAGACCATTCGTCCACTAAGGCCAATTAGGCTACTTTGGCCACTTTGGCCCATTAAGCCACTTGGTCTCATTAAGCCACTTAGGCCCATTAGGCCACTTAGGCCCATTAGGCCCATGTGATGCCACTTAGGCCCATTAGGTCCATTAGGCCACATAGGCCCATTAGGCCCATTAGTCTACAATGGCCCATTAGGCTCATTAGTCAACATAGGCCCATTCCTCTCATTTGGCAACTTAGGCCCCTTAGGCCAACTAGGCCATTGAGGCCACTTAGGCCCATTAAACCACATAGGCCCATTTCTCCCATTAGGCCCATCAGAGCCATTAGGCCAATTAGGCCCATTCGGTGCATTAGGTCCATTATGACACTTAGGCCCATTAGGCCCATTAGACCCATTAGGCCCATGAGTTCCATGAGGCCACTGAGGCTACTGAGGCCCGTTAGGCCCATTTGGCCCATTAGGCCCATCAGACTCATTAGGCCACTTAGGCTCATCAGGCCCATGATGCCCATTCGGCTCATTAGGCCACTTCGGCACATTGAGCTCATTAGGCCACATAGGCCCATTATACCCATCAGGACCATCAAGCCCAATAGGTTGCTTTAGCCCATTCGACACATTATGCCTATATGGACCATCAGGACACTTAGTCCCATTCAGTGAATTAGGCCACTTCGGCCCATTAGGCCCATTAGGCCCATCGTTCTCATTAGGCCACTCAGGCCCATTAGGCTCATTAGTCTTGTTTAGCACATTAGGCCACTCAGGCCCATTAGGCCCCTTAGTCCACTTAATCCCATTAGGTCCATTAGGCCAATAAGGCCCACTGGACCCAGTAGGCCACTTAGGCCCATTCGTCACATTAGGCCACTTAGGCCCATTAGGCCCATTAGGCCACTTAGGCCCATTAGGACACTGAGGCCCATTAATCACATTATGCCACTCAAGCCCCTTAGACCCATTAGGCCCATTAGGCAACTTAGGCCTATTAGGTCACTTAGGCCCCTTAGGCCCATTAGGCTACTTAGTCCACTTAGGCTCATTATGCCCATTAGGCCAATTAGTCCACTTAGGCCCATTAGGCCAGTCAGACCCATTAGGCCATTTAGGCCCATTAGGCCACTTAGACCCATTATTCCACTTAGGCCCATTAGGAAACTTAGGCCCATTAGTCCACTTAGGCCCATTATGCCAATTTGGCCACTTAGGCCCATTAGGAAATTTCGGCCACTAAGCCCCATGAGTTCGATTCGTCCCATTAGGCCACTAAGGCCCATTATGCCACTTAGGCCCATTAGGCCACTGAGGTCCATTCGGACACTTAGGCTCATTTGGTCCATTAGTCCCATTAGTCCCACTCGATCGATGAGGCTGATTAGGCCGCTTCGGCCATTTTGGCCCATTAGGCCCATTAGGCCACTTCAGCCCATTAGGCCCATTAATCCACTTAGGGCCATTAGACCCATTTAGTCGATTAGGGGGATTAGGTAACTTGGTCCCATTTGGCCCCTTAGGCCACTTAGGCGAGTTAGGCGCATTAGGCCCATTCAACCACTTAGGCCCATTAGGCCCATTAAACCCATTAGTCCCATTATGCCCATTAGGCCCATTTGGCCCATTTGGCCACTTAGTCCCATTAGGCCCATTAGTCCACGTAGGCCCATTAGGCCCACTAGGCCACTTAGACTCATTATGCCCATTAAACCCATTAGTCCCATTAGTCTCATTAGGCCCATTAAGCCACTTAGGCCACTTAGGTCCATTAGGCATATTCGGTCGATTAACCCAATTAGGTCACAAAGCCCCATTAGAAAACTTAGGCCCATTTGATGTGAGACGCACGGGGTGGCCCGATCTTCACGGCGTAGGGTGGCGGATGTAAGATGCGGTTTGTGGCTAAGTGGCAGATGGTGGGTAGGGATAGCGGATTCAAGTAGTCAATCAACGCTATAAGGAGCGCGACCTACTACTTAGACAACACACTCAAGGGAGGGATGTGATAGCCAATCCACACAACAACGCACTTGGGTTGAGGCACAAAATTGGGGGCTTTGTGATCTTGGATCACCAATCTAACTTGTAGATTGACCAGGCAAGAATGCACAAGAGCAAGGGGAAACTCGGAACAATTCTCACACAATGGAGAGAAACAAAGCATAAGCTCTCAATTAATTCTTGGATGTCATACAAGTGCCATGGGGGTGGCTATTTATACCCAAGGGGTGATACAATAGTCAAGGGTCTAATACCCTAAAGTCATAAAGGCAAAACCAACCTTTTCCCCTTAAAGTCAAAAAGATAAAGTCTAACAAAGACTTTTGGAAAAGTAGCCCATGTCTTTCCACCCATAGCCCACTGGATTTGACTTTGATTACCTAGCCCACCATATTTGACTTTGGTGTCCAAAGATGCCATTCTAGAATCTCCATCTGGGCAAGCCTTCCAAAATTCGTGCAAATGAGATGGGCCTTTTAATGCAATGAGATGGGCTTCTTTTGCCACTTGTAGTCTGTCTAATCTTCCTTGCATCATTGGGCCTTGCAACTCCAACTTCGCACATGCCATCAAGTCAATGTCATCTGCCGGTTTCATATCATCCTCCCCTCTTGAAAAGGAGTCGTCCTCCACTCTTTATCATCTGCATCCAAATACGAGGAATGATTAGAAACATTGACTTTAAAAATAACTTCGTACTCACCTTGCAATGCGATCTTGTAATCAATCATATGAAGCACCAAGTCGGGCCCATCTCCATGTATCTTTATCTTTGACTTCCATTTCTTTTGAAGCCTATCCACATTCTTTGATTTCCCATGTTATTGGTTAACATGTTGTTTTCCTTCCATATTTCTACTTTCCTGCAAAGGAAATGAAACTTGATCAATAGGAGTAGGGAGGCTAAATCCAAAAATAGTTCCAAATGGAAAAAATTGAGTTATAGAGTGATCTCCACTTTTGTAAGACGAATCTGCATGAGGTAGAAACTCCTTCCAATCCTTTTGAACCATGATTCCATTAATGGATCCTAGAATTACTTTTCTCTCTCTATTAGGAAGCAGACAAGGTTGTACCTCCTCAAGAATGACTCCATCAGACACCTGTGGCAAAGATTTCACAATAGTTGACAATGAATAAGTTAAGTCGTTAGTGTTCAACATCACCTCTTTGTACATAAGTACTAGAAGTTTTTGCTGAGAAATCAAAGTTTCCTCACTCTTTTTTGCCGACATCACACTTTTCTCTCCTCTCAAATATTTTTCCCCTCTTGATTTTTCTTTGCTCTCCATTTCTTTTCTTCTCTTATTTTCTCTCTTACCCTCATTCTCTCCTTTTTCATTTTCACTCTTTTTTTCCTTATCACTCTTTTTTTTCTTTTCTCTCAAAATGTGATCTTCCAGAATTTGTTTGGGGGACATGGGGTTGAGAGTTATAGGTTCCCCTCAGAGTACAAATGAATGACGATTCAAGAAACCATCATGGGTAACACGCCGATCATACTGCCACGGTCGTCCCAACAACAAATGACAAGCCTTCATAGGAACAACATCGCACAAGACCTCATCTTTTTACTTCCCGATGGTGAACAGTACCTTCACTTGCTTGGTGACATTCAACTCCCAGC
The DNA here is from genome assembly GCA_963277665.1 of Viscum album. Classification (NCBI taxonomy): domain Eukaryota; kingdom Viridiplantae; phylum Streptophyta; class Magnoliopsida; order Santalales; family Viscaceae; genus Viscum; species Viscum album. The sequence continues at coordinate 1,052,509,006 of OY728121.1, read as the reverse complement.
AATCATTCAACCACTGAAGCCGATATGGATGTTGATGCTTCAATGTAGGAAATCCCAACTTCTCTACTAACTTGGTGCTCTCAACATTACTACAGCTTCCTCCATCAATAATAACACTAAATACCTTCCCATTGATCTTGCACCGTGTGTTGAAAAGGTTCTCCCACTGCTCATTCTCTCCCATGGTCATTTGTGCGCTTAGAACTCTCCTAGTGATAAGAATCTCACCGTCTTCTGCAAATTCTCCATTATCAATTTCTGGAGATTTTTCCTCCTCTTCCGAGCTCTCTCCATCGGTCTCCCATTCTCCATACTTGTTGATGGTCATGGTAAGCCAGTTTGGGCACTCACTAGCAATGTGACCCCTTCCTTGACATTTGAAACAACGAATATCCCGATTCCTAGTTTGGTTAGCCTCAAAAGTAGGTTTCTTAGGTGGAAGAATTACCTGGTCACTTTTGCGATCAACCACCTCTTTTGCCTTTGATTGTTCTCCAATCTCCTTCGTTGAATTTCTCCATGGAGTGAAAGGGGTAGTGGGTTTCCTCATGTTGCTCCTCCTTTTGATTTGTTGCTCGATCTTGGTGGCTTGATGGATCATATCTTGTATTTCAACAAGGTGGTACATCTCCACTTGATCGGCAATCTCCCGATTGAGCCCATGTAAAAACAGTTCCATGGTTGACTCCGGATCCTCCTCAACATTTGCCCGAATCAAGGCAATTTGCATCTCCTTGTAGTAGTCTTCTACACTCTTACTCCCTTGGGTGAGGCGTTGAAGTTTGTTGTGGAGATCTCTATGATAATGTGTGGGAAAAAACCACTTCCGCATGGTGAACTTCATGTCTTTTCAAGTGTTGATGGGACGTCCACCATATCTAAACCTATCCTTTTGAACTTGATCCCACCATATTAATGCATAGTCAATGAATTCAAGGGCTGCAAGTTTTACCTTTTTCTCCTCGGAATAGGTATGGCATGAAAACACCTGCTCGATCCTCATCTCCCACTCCAAGTATGCTTCCGGATCGCTTTTCCCTTGAAAAGAGGGGACCTTTACCTTGATCCCGCCAAGTAGGTCATCATCATGTTGTCTCCTTTGTCCTCCACTTGGTTGTTGGTACAACCTCCTCCTTTGTGGGACATCATCAAGATCATCATCAAAGTTCACCATCTCCTCTTCCATGATGTGGGGACGACGTGGTGCCAGAGCGCGTCGTGGGTTATCATGGAACATCCTTGGACTTGGTTTATTCTCCAATTCATCAATCCTCTCATGTAACACCTCCAATTTCCGATCAAGAAGCTTATCAAAGTTGCTCACCAAAGCTTGCATTTAGAATTGCGTAGCTTCGGGTGCAGGAGATCTACTTCGACTTCCTTCATCGCTAACTTGTGCAATTTTCTTCCCACGATCTTCTGTCATGATATGTTATGCAAACACAAACACACACCAGGGGGGCAAACACACACAACGATACACACTCACTCACACACACGAGATGCACACACACACACACACACAAGATGTACAAACTCACACACACAAGGATACACACTCACGCACGCAAGATATACACACTAACACACACAAGATGAACACACACGCACAAAACAAGATGCACACACTCACACACACAAGATATATATTTTTTGTTTATTTCTCTCCACTCTCAACACTCAATTAAAATTCCAAGCTCTTATGCAAATATAATACCTTGGTTTGGATGATCACTTGCCACCAAAATTTCCCCAATCAAGATTGTGTTGGGGGCTGGTTTAACACAACCCGCTTGAGTGTTAAGGGGTAAAGGGTGAAAAGAGGGTAGAAAATGGATAAAGGGTGGATGGAAAAGGGGGTAGAATTGTGGTATTTGGGTTTTTTTTGTCAATTCTCCCCAAGAAGTTTTGAGCTTGGAGTTTGAAAGCACAATATGATTTAACAGAGCATAAGACAATTTTTTTCTCAAAATCTCTCAAATAAAGGATGTGCTTAATTTTGAAAAGCACAAAATGATGAGTTGAGAGAATTTCTTTTTTTTTTCGGATACAAATCACATATAGAGAATTAAATGCGGAAAGAAGATGAATGAAAACTTGGCACAATTTATACTAATCCAAGCTTGCACAAACTAGGCCAATTCGGGAGGCTTTCAAGAAAATGGATTTTTTTTGTTGAATGGGTGAATAATATGGAAAGATAAGGAAGTTAATAGAGATATGAGATAAAAGAGGGTGATAGATGCCTACCGTTTCAACCGGACCTCTGATACCAACTGATGTGAGACACATGGGGTGGCCCGATCTTCACGGCGTAGGGCGGCCGATGTAAGATACGGTTTGTGGATAAGTGGCGGATGATGGGTATGGATAGCGGATGCAAGTAGTCAATCAACGCTATAAGGAGTGCGACCTACTACTTAGACAACACACTCAAGGGAGGGAAGTGATAGCCAATCCACACAACAATGCATTTGGATTGAGGCACGGAATTGGGGGCTTTGTGATCTTGGATCACCAATCTAACTTGTAGATTGACAAGGCAAGAATGCACAAGAGAAAGGGGAAACTCGGAACAATTCTCACACAATGGAGAGAAACAAAGCATAAGCTCTCAATTAATTCTTGGATGTCATACAAGTGCCATGGGGGTGGCTATTTATAGCCAAGGGGTGATACAATAGTCAAGGGTCTAATACCCTAAAGTCATAAAGGCTAAACCAACCTTTTCCCCTTAAAGTCAAAAAGATAAAGTCTGACAAAGAATTTTGGAAAAGTAGCCCATGTCTTTCCACCCATAGCCCACTGGATTTGACTTTGATTACCTAGTCCACCAGATTTGACTTTGGTGTCCAAAGATGCCATTCTAGAATCTCCATGTGGGCAAGCCTTCCAAAATTCGTGCAAACTTGTGTCTTGGGCTTTACACATCTCTTTTGGGCTTAAATAAGACTGATAATAAGCCCATTTGCCACTTCTATGCATGCACCTTGGGTTTGGGCCTTTTAATGCAATGAGATGGGCTTCTTTTGCCACTTGTAGTCTGTCTAATCTTCCTTGCATCATTGGGCCTTGCAACTCCAACTTCGCACATGCCATCAAGTCAATGTCATCTGCCGGTTTCATATCACCATTAAACTCATTTGTCCCATTAGGCCCATTAGGATCGTTAAGCCACTTAGGCCGATTAGGCCCACTCGGTCGATCAGCCTGACTAGGCCACTTAGGCCATTTAGGCCCATTAGGTCCATTAGGCCCATTAGGCCCATTAGGCCCACTAGGCCCATTAGGGAACTTAGGCCCATTAGGCCACTGATGACCAGAAGGCCCATTAGGCCCTTCAGGCCCATGAGGCGCATTCCACCGATGAGGCCCATGAGGCCCATTAGGACACTTGGGCCTGTTAGGCCCTTTCGGCCCATGAGTCCACTTAGGCCCATGAGGCCCATGATCCCCATTGAACCCATAAGGCCACATGGGCCCATTAGTCCCATTAGGCCCATTAATCCCATTAGGCCCACTAGACCCTTTAGGCCACTTTGGCCCATTAGGCCCATTGGGCCCACTTGGCCCATTCATCCCATGAGGCCTATTGCGCTCATTCATCCCATTTGGCCCACTCAACACATTAGGCCCCTTAGCCCCATGAGGCCCTTTGGTCCAATTCGTCCCATTATGCCACTTGGCCCCTTCGGCCCATTAGTCCCCTTCGGCTCACTTAGCCCACATAGGCCTATTAGGCCCATTATGCCCATTGGGCCCATGAGGCAACTTAGGCCCATTAGGTCCATTTGGCCCATGAGGCCCACTAGGACTGTTAGGCCAATTAGTCCCATTAGGAACATTAGGACCATTAGGCCCATTATCCCCACAAGGCCCAATAGGTCACTTAGGCCCATTAGGCCACTTAGGTCACTTAGGGCCATGAGGCCCATTAGGCTCATTATTGTCAGTTTAGACAATGAGAAGAGCATGAAATGCATGGTATAATTGACTTACCACTAGGATTTCATATCTCATTTGGAGTAATGATTTATGTTGTGATATGAATTTGTTGATATTTAAAAAATCAGGAAAGTGTTTTCAAATGTGTGATTTTGAAAAGAGAATGGTTGTGATATTTTGAAAATTGGTCGTTTTTCAAAACATGGTGGATGTTTTTTCAAAAATTATTCAACATAGAAAATGTTGGATTTTGTAAATCGTGGTTATTATTGTTGAAATGTGATAGGATTTGAAATTGTTAAGCCTTCTGTTGCTAGAGAGTGTGACTGATGGTGTTTCTCATGTGAACAGAGAATGGAACCCAGTAGGCATCGTAGAAACCAACAAGAGGAAGGTACTAAAAATGTGGTTGTACCTGGGCCCCAGGTGAACCAGTAGCTGGTGCAGAGCATAATGCAAGCTTTTGAAGCTATCGATAGTGGGAATAAAAGAGATAAACCAAGGCATGTGGACCATTTGGTTCTGTTTAAGAAGCAAAATCCACCCATCTTTTGGGGTGATTCAAAAGCCGAAAGGGTGGAGGCGTGGCTAAATAAGATGAATCGAATCTTAGATTTCCTAGGCACACTGATGGAGTTCAAATTCAATTTAGTGACATACATTTTGTAAGATCTTACATATTAGTGGTGGGAGTTAGCGATCTAGGATAAAGTGGACCAAGGTTGGCATGGGAGGATTTCGAGGAATTGTTCAACAAAAATTTCTATCCTTACACGTTTATAATTCAGAGAATGATGGATTTATTTAGATTGAAATAGTAGAACCTTTCTGTGATAGAATATGTAGCTAAATTCATGAATTTAGTCTAGTTTTCACCCGAGGTTGCTACTAGTGCATATTTGAATACACACATTTTTTAATCTGGGATGAGGTAGGAAATTTGTTTGACGATTGTAGTAATCTATATAACAGATTTTACGGAGGTGGTCAATAGGGAAACCGTGGCTGAAAGGGACATCTTAGGGGTGATGGGTGGAGGAAATATAATGATACCTATGGGAAATGTTGTAAACTATAATGCGGGGAGCAAGTGGAAGAGGGACACTTATTTCCAAGGTGAGAGTATGGATTAGAATCCGATGGAAGGATCACTGAATCTTCCTATGAAGCGTAAGAGCAATTCGGGATGTCTCTAATGTGGCGCTCTAAGACACATAAAGTGAGAACGTACATCACCACCTAGAGTATGCCATAATTGTAATTAGACGAAGCATCTTCAGTGTTATTGTTGTCTTGATCCAAGGTCGGGTGTTCGGAACACTTCTCAAGGTCCACAATCGTCTTATGCCTCAATGGGACGAGGACAACAGAATACCCCTCGTTAGCAGAATAGAGTTAGTCATGGTGATTCCAGGAATACCATGACTCCTCAGCATGGGAAATTTCATCATGGGAATAAAGATAAAAGTGTGGTGAGTAAGCAGGTATTTGGAGCCGAGTGGGTTATTGTGAATGGCCAACTTGTACCATCGATGGTGAGAGGTACGATTCTCTTTAATTATACCTTTTATGAAAGCATTGTTTGATACGGGTGCATCTCATATTTCATTTCTTTTCATGTTGTTGATTTTTTGGGTCTAAATGTGGAAATGATGCATTCTGTTTTGAAACTTCCAACTCCTCTGGGTCAAAGAAACTGTCGAGCCTTTCTGTGTAGAGCTTGTTGTATGGGTGACCGGTTCAGGGTCGACCCGGGTTGGTTCATGGTAGCCTAAGTGGCCTAATTTCCCTAAATGACCTAACTTGTTCTAAATGGCGTAAATTGACCTAAATAAACTAATTGGTCTAAATGACCTAAATGCCCTAATTCGCCTAAATGGACTAATTGGCGTAATTAGACTAATTGACCTAATTGTACTAAATGGACTAAATGGCTTAAATGGCCTAAATGGACTAATTGGCCTAAATGGACTAAATTTCCTAAATTGTTGAAATTGAACTAATTTCCTAATTGGCCTAAATGGACTAAATTGGCCTAAATTGACTAATTGGCCTAAATGACCTAAATTTCCCAATTGGCCTAATTGGTCTAATTGGATTAAATGTCCCAAATTGGCCTAAATGGCCTTAATGGCTTAATTGACCTAAATTGCATAAATGTCCAAAATTGGCCTAAATGGATTAATTTTCCTAAATGGCCTAAATTGGCCTAAATGGCCAAAATGGCCTAATTGGCCTAAATGGATTAATTGGCCTAAATGGTCTAAATGGACTAATTTTCCTAATTATTAAAAATGGATTAATTGATCTAATTGGCCTAAATGGACTAAATTAGCCTAAATGACCTAAATTGGCCTAATTGGCCTAATTGGTCTAAATGGCCTTAATGGCCTAAATGAACTAAATGACCTAATTAGTCTAATAGTCCTAAATGGACTAATTTTCCTAAATGGCCTAAATGGCCTAAATTGGAATAATTGGCCTAATTGGTCTAAATGGCCTAAATTGGTTTAAATGACCTAAATGGCCTAAGTGACCAAACTGGTCTAATTGTCCTAAATGGATTAATTTTCCTAAATGCCTGAATGGTCTAATTGTTCTAATGGGTCTAATTGGCCTGAATGAAGTGAATGGTCTAAATGACCTAAATTGGCATAAATGGACTAGTTGGCCTAAACGGTATAAATTTTCTAATTGGCCTAATTGGACTAATTGGCCTAATTGGTCGAAATGACCTAAATTTTCCTAAATGGACTAAATAGCCAAATTGTACAAATTGGCCTAAAATTGGCCTAAATGGAATAAATAGACCAAATTGGCCAAATTGTCCTAATTGTTCTAAATGGTCTAAATTGGCCTAAATGACCTAATTGGCCTAAATTGTATAAATTACCAAATTGGCTTAATTGGCCTAATTCGCCTAAATGACCCAAATTGTCCTGAATAGATTAAATAGCCTAATTGGACTAAATGACCTCAATTATAATAATTGTCCTAATTGACCTTAATTGCCTAAATTGTCTAATTGGTCTAATTGTTTAAATTGGCCTAATTGGCCTAAATGGCCTAAATTGGCTAAATAAACTTAAATGTCATAATCGACCTAATTGGCCTAAGTGGCCTAAATTGGACTAAATGTAATAATTGGATGAATTGGATTAATTGGTATAAATTAGCTTAAATAGACTAAATGACCTAAATTGGCCTAAATGGCCTAATTGGCCTAAATGGCCTAAATTGGCCTAAATGGCCTAAATTTTCTAATTGGCCTAACTAGCCTAGTTGACCTAAATAACCTAAATGGCCTAAATGGCCTAATTGCCCTAAATGGACTAAATGAACTAAATGACCTAATTTCCAAATTGGCTTAAATGGCCTAATTGGCCTAAATGGACTAAATTTGCCTAATTTGCCTAATTTGCCTAATTGGCCTAAATTGATTAATTGGCCTAAATGGCCTAATTGGCCGAATTGTCCTAAATGACCTAATTTCCAAATTGGCTTAAATGGCCTAATTGGCCTAAATGGACTAAATTTGCCTAATTTGCCTAATTTGCCTAATTGGCCTAAATTGATTAATTGGCCTAAATGGCCTAATTGGCCGAATTGTCCTAAATGGTCTAAATTAAATAATTGACCTAATTGGCCTAATTAGGCTAAATGGCCTAAATTATCCTAAATAGCCTAAATTGGCCTAACTGGCCTAAATAGTCTAAATGACCTAAATTTGTCTAAATGGTCTAAATGGCGTAATTGGACTAAATGACCTAAATGGCCCAATTGATATAATTGGACTAAATAACCTAAATGACCTAATTGTCCTAAATTGACTTAAATGGCCTAAATTATCCTAAATGGCCTAAATTAGCCTAAATGGCCCAAATTGGCCTAAATGGCCTAATTGGCCTAATGAGCCTCAATTTCCTAATTGGCCTAATTGGTCTGATTGGTCTAATTGGTCTAAATGAGCTAAGTTGGCCTAAATTAAATAATTGGCCTAAATTGCATAAATTATCTAATTGGCCTAAATGGACAAAATGGACAAAATTGCCCCAAATGGCCTAAATTGGCATAATTGGCCTAAATTTTCTAAATTGCATAATTGGCCTAATTAGCCTAAATGGTCTAAATTGGCCTAATCTGCTTAATTGGTCTAAATTACCTAAATTGGCCTAAATGGCATAATTGGCCTAATTGGCCTAAATGGTCTAAATTGGTCTAAATAGCCTAAATGACCTAAATTGGCCTAAATGGACTAATTACCCTAAACATACAAAATTGGACTAAATGGCCTAAATGAACTAAATTTCCTAATTTTCCTAATTGGCATAATTGGCTTAGTTGGCCTAAATTGGCCTAAATGGCCTAAATCTTCTAATTGGCCTAAATGGTCTAAAGGTCCTAAATTGGCCTAATTGGCCTGAATTGGTCTCATTGGCCTCATTGGCCTAAATGGACTAAATTGGATTAAATGACCTAAATGGCCTATGATATGGATCAGATTAAGCCCAAGGAGAAAAATTTTGGGCTTGATAAAAAATTTAAGCCCAATCGTTATTCGAATTGGACCAGCCCACACTTCTTGACATCCAACACCATAGTGGGTCACGACACACTTATTTGGGGCCCAAAATTAGTTACACACATGGCTGTAGATGGCAATTCGTAGCATCACATTAAATAAGAGAGAGAAGGTGGAGAAAAGTATCATTAAGAAGGAATCCCGCTACTTTAGCTAGTGGGGTCATTAAGAAGGAAACGTAACTCCCCTCCACCGCAGCGGCATCCTCGACGTCCATTACCACATAATAGGCACAATCTAGCACCATTTTATGAAGATCGTGCAAATAGTGATGATTCTAGTGATTCAAAGGCAAAATACGCTCATGGGAGACGTTGAAAAATATTTTGGGGAGACGATTTCTTCCTGAGAATTATAAGCCATATCTTTATTTCCGAATGCATAGCCAGCGACAAGGAGATAAATCTGTTGAAGATTACATTCGGAAGTTTGATCGTTTATTGATGCGAAGTGATGTTCCGTAATTTAAAGAGAAAACGATTGCAAGGTTTTTGGGCGGATTAAATGAAGAAATTGCACATTCAGTGGAATTGCAACCATTCTTCTCACTTGATGATGTTTGCAAGCTGACGATCAAGGTGGAAAAGCAAAAGTGGACCTCAAAGGCACTGGTGCTCAAAAACTAAAATAGAGGTACACCTTTTTATAAAGGTATTTATTCTAATAAATCTGGTGTTGGTGAGAAGGAATTTGGAAGGAACAAGATGCTGGATAAAGGGAAAGAGAAGGCTATGGAACAACCAAAAGGGAAGTCCAAGTCCTTTTAACGTGGGAATCAAAAGTGTTTCAAATGCCATGGGTATGGTCATTTTCAAGCCAATTTCCCTAATAATCAAATTATTACTATTAAGGAGATTGAAGAGATTGAAGAGGTAATCAAAGAGGATGAACATGATGGTGAAGAATTTGAAAATGAAGAACATGTTGTGGAAGAAGCTGATTTGGGAAACAAGCTGGTGCTACGAAGAGTTTTGCAAGCTCAAATCTGCCCGGAAGAAGATCAAAGAGAAAACTTGTTCCAAACTTGATGCACCATTAATTAGCGGGTATGCATGGTGATTATTGGTAGTGAGAGCTGTACAAATGTGGCTTCAACAAAGTGGTGCCATGCGGAGAAGAGTCATCAACATCCATTAGCTCATTCCTTAATTGGGGAATATCATGATGTTTTTCCAAATGATCTTCCAGCAAGATTACCACCATTTAGAGGCATTGAACACCGGATTGATCTTGTACTGGGTGGACAATTGCCAAATAAACCAGCATATCGGTGTAATCCTGGAGAATCAAGGGAATTGCAGAAGCAAGTTGATGATTTGATGGATCGAGTCTTTATAAGGCCAAGCATGAGCCCGTGTTCTGTTCCAGCATTATTGGTGCCAAAGAAAGATGGTACGCATCACATGTGTATTAATAGTAGAGCTATCAATAAAATTGCCATCAAATACAGGTATCCCATCCCACGACTCGATGATATGCTTGATGAATTACATGGTTCATCAATCTTTTCGAAGGTTGATCTTCGTAGTGGATACCACCAGATTATAATGAAGGAAGGGGATGAGTGGAAAACGGCCTTCAAAACTAAAGGTGGATTGTTTGAGTGGCTAGTCATGCCATTCGGCCTCTCAAATGCTCCTAGCACATTCATGCGGCTCATGAATGAAGTTATGAAACCATTTATTGGTAAATCTGTGGTTGTTTTTTTGGATGATATTTTGATTTACAACAAGAATGTGGAGAGCCATGTGAATCATCTTTGGAGGGTATTTGACGTTATATGGAAACAAAAGCTATATGGGAAGCTTGAAAAATGTGAGTTCTTTTCAACAGAAGTAGTGTTTTTGGGATATGTGGTAACCAAAGAAGGCATCATGGTGGATGAATCAAAAGTGGAAGCAATCAAGTCCTGGCCACAACCAGAATCCATTACCGAAGTAAGAAGTTTCCATGGTTTGGCAACTTTTTTATCGTCGCTTTGTTTCCAATTTTAGCACTATCATGGCACCTATCACTGAATGTTTGAGAAGGGGAAATTTGAGTGGTCAAAGGCAGCAAATGAATCATTTTAAATCATTAATAAAGAGTTGTGCGAAGAACCGGTTTTGGCATTTCCTGATTTTGATAGTCTTTGAAGTGGAATGTGATGCAAGTGGAGTTGGGATAGGTGTTGTTCTCATCCAAAGCAAGAATCCTATTGCATATTTCAGTGAGAAACTGAATGATTTAAGGAGGAATTACAGCACCTATGATAACGAATTTTATGCGGTTATAAGAGCCCTAGATCATTGGTCTCATTATTTGAGACTGAAGTAGTTTGTTCTTCATTCTGACCATCAGGCATTAAGGTTTATCAATGGTCAACACAAGCTGAGTTTAAGGCATGAAAAGTGGGTGAAATTCTTACAATCATTCTCGTTTGTGTCAAAATACAAGAAGGGGCAAGATAAACTGGTGGGAGATGCTTTATCTCGAAGGTATGCATTACTTACCATTCTAGATGCTCGAATTCTTGGATTTCATCTTATGAGAAAATATTATCAGCATGATATGGAGTTTAATTCTATTTTAATCCAATGTCAAGATGGATTTGTGTAGGATTATTCTATACATGATGGGTTTCTCTTTAAGAGAAACAAGTTGTGTGTTCCAAAGGGTAATTTCAGGTACTTGCTCATTCGGGAAGCACATGAAGGGGGACTTGTTGGTCATTTTGGCATCAATAAAACCTTGGAGATACTAAAGGAGCATTTCTCTTGGCCGAAGATGAAATCAGATGTTCAAGAAATTCTTTCGAGATGTGGAACGTGTCAAAGAGCAAAGAGTCATTTCAAGCCTGGTTTATACACTCCGTTACCTATTTCGAAGAAGCCATGGAAAGATATCATCATAGATTTCATTATGGCTTTACCAAAGACTCAGCGAGGTAAAGATTCAATAATGGTTGTTATTGATCAATTTTATAAGATGGTTCATTTCGTACATTGTTCTAAGACTGAAGATGCGGTAAAAGTGGCAAAATTGTTTTTCAAAGAGATAGTTCGCCTTTATGGAATTCCTTGCAGCATTGTTTCAGATAGAGACACAAAATTTCTCATCCATTTTTGTAGGAAATTATGGGGGAAATTCGGTACGAAACTTCTTCTCAACACATCCCATCACCCTCAAACGGATGGGCAAACAAAGTTACCAGTCACACATTGGGCACTATTCTGAGAACATTGGTGAAAAAGAGCATGAGAGATTGGGATTTGCAACTTTCACAAGCTGAATTTTCATACAATAGATCTCCCAGTGCTACCACTCGGCATTCTCTATTCAAAGTGGTTTATGGCATCAATCCAATCACTCCTATAGAATTGTGCGCTTTGCCTCTTGATTTTCAGGTGAATATTGATGCGGAGGAGAAGACAAAGTAGATGAAGAAGCTCCGTGAATCTATTCGTGCTCAAATAGAGAAGTCTAATGAAGCATACAAGAGGTGAGCAAACAAGCATCAGAATCAGGCTATTTTCCAACCTAGAGGCAAAGTGTGGATTCACCTTCGTAAGCAGAGATTTCCATCCAAAAGGAAGAGAAAGCTGGCACCACGAGCTGAAGGTCCATTCAAAGTGCTTGAATGAGTGGGAAATAATGCCTACAAAATTGATTTACCAGATGATTTTGGTGGCGTTTCCACAATGTTCAACATTGGGGACTTATCTCCTTACATTGAAGAGGATGATGTCATGGATTTGAGGAAAAATCCTCTCCAACCAGGGGGGAATGATATGGATCAGATTCAGCCCAAGGAGAATAATTTTGGGCTTGATAAAAATTTTAAGCCCAATTGTTATTCGAATTGGACCAGCCCTCACTTCTTGACATCCAACACCACCGTGGGTCACAACACACTTATTTGGGACCCAAAATTAGTTACACACATGAGAATGGATGGAAATTCGTAGCAGCACATTAAATAATAGAGAGAAGGTGGAGAAAAGCACATTAAGAAGGAATCCCGCTACTTTAGCTAGTGGGGTCGTTAAATGACAAGGGAAAGTGTTGTTTTGTGCTTTTTATGTGCCTTTTGGGTTCCCCATGCCTTGTAACTCGAATTGGGGAATTTTACTTTCTTTATTTTGTCTTTATAATGTATTTTCACCCCTTTGTAATGGTGATGCTTGAATGTGACGGATTTTGGAAGCTTGTTGTGTTTTCCTATTGCTTTAGCCTCTTCCCTTTGCCTGAAATTGGTGGTGCAACTCCAGTGCTGGTGACTTTGTCTTTAAGCGTGGAGAGACCTTGGTGGGTGGCATTGCCTTTAAGCCTTGGTGAATTCTGCTACATTACGATGCTCATCTTCACTTACTCATTTTGAGTTTCCAGCGACGCATCAGCCTAATAGGCCTAAACGGCATCAATGGCCTAATTGGCCTAATTGGCCTAAATGACATAATGGACATAATGGGCCTAAGGGTCAAATGGGCCTAAGTGGCCTAATGAACCTAATGGGTCTAATGGATCTAATAGGACTAAGTGGCCCAATGTGCCCAATGGGCCTAATGGGTCTAATGAGATTCAGTGACCTAATGGTCCTAATGGGCATAATGAGCCTAAGTGGCCTAATCGGCCTAATGGGCCAATTGGGCCTAAGTGGCCTAATGGGTCTAATGGGCCTAATGGGATTAATGGGTCTAATGGGTCCACTGGGCCAAAGTGAGCTAATGGGCCTAGGTGGCCTAAGTATTCTAATGGGGAGAATGGGCCTATTGGACCTAAGTGTCCTAATGGGTCTAAGTGTCCTAATGGGCCCATTAAGTCCAATTTGGCCTAATGGACCTAATGGGATTAATGGGTCGAATGGACTAGTTGGTCCTAAGTGGCCTAATGGTCCTAATGGGCCGAATGGGCGTAATGAGCCTATTGGTGGGGCTAAGTGGATTAATGGGCCTAATGATCCCATTATGGTCAATTCGACCTAATGGGCTAAATGGCCGAATTGGCCTAACAGACCTAATGGGCCTAATGGGTCTAATGGGTCTAGGGGGCATAATGGGCCTAAGTGGATGAATGGGCCTAAGTGGCATAAGTGTCCTAATGGTTCTAATGGGCCTAAGTAGCATAATGGTCCCAATGGGCCTAAGGGGCCTAATGGGTTTAAGGGGTCTAATGGGCCTAATGGACCTAAGTGGCCTAAGTGACCTAATTGGCCGAATTGGCCTATTGGGCCTAAGTGAGCTAATGGGCCCAATGGGCCCAATGGCCTAATTGGCCAAATGGGCCTAAGGGGGCAATATGTCTAATGGGTCTAAGGTGCCTAATGGGACTTAGTGGCCTAAGTTACATAATAGGCCTAATGAGCCTATTGGTCCTATTGGGCCTAAGTGGCCTAATGGGCCTAATGGTCTAATTGGCCTAATAAGCCTAGGGGAGCAATGGGCCTAATGGGCCTAAGTGGCCTAATGGGCCTAAGTGTCCTAATGGGCATATTGTGCCTAAGTGTTCTAATGGGGCCAATGAGCCTGATGGGCCTAATGGGCCCATTATGGATAATTCTGCCTAATGGGTCCAATGGACCTAAGTGGCCTAATGGGTTGAAGTGTCCCAAGTTGGGAAATGGGACTAATGGGTCCAGTGGGTCTAAGTGGCCTATGTTTCCTAACATGCCTAATTGGTCCAATGGGTCGAAGTGGTCTAATGGCTCTAAGTGGCGTAAGTTGCCTAATGGGCCTAATGGGTCCAATGGGTCTAAGTGGCCTAAGTTTCCTAATGAGCCTAATGGGTCCAATAGGTCTAAGTGGTTGAATGGGCCTAAGTGGCATAATTTGCTTAATGAGTCTAATGGGCCTAATGGGTCTAACGGGTCTAATGGGCCTAAGTGACCTAATCGGCCTAATGAGCCTAATTGGCTTAATGGGATGAATGGATTGAATGGGACTAAGTGGATTAATGGGTTGAATGGGTCTAATGGGCCTAACTGTCCTAATGGGCATAAGTGGCCTAAGTTGCCTAATGTGACTGATAGGTTTAATTGGACTAAGTGGCCAAATGGGCCTAAGTGTCCTAAGTTTCCTAATGGGACCCATGGGCCTAATGGGTCCAATGAACCTAAGTGACCAAAGTTACCTAATGGGACCAATAGTCTGAATGGGCCTAATGGGCTAATAGGTCCAATGAACCTAACTGGCCTATGTTTCCTAATGGTCCAAAGTGGCCTAATGGGATTAATCGTCCTAAGTGTCCTAATGGGTCTAATGGGCCTAAGTTGCCTAATGGGTCCAATGGGCCTAAGTGCCCTAATGGGTCCAATGGTTCTAGGTGGCTGAATGGGCCTAAGTTGCCTAAGTTTCCTAATGGGTGTAATGGTCCTAATGTGCATAATGGGACTAATGGGACTAATGGGCCAAATCAGAATAATGAGTCTAATGGGCCTAAGTGGCCTAATCGGGCTAACGGGTGTAATGGTCCTAATGGGTCGAATGGGCCTAAGTGGACTAATGGTTCGAATGGGACTAAGTTGCCTAATGGGCCTAAGTGGCATAAGTTTCCAAATGGGACTAAGTGGCTTGATGGGCCTAAGTTGCCTAAGTTGCCTAATGGGCCCAATGGGATGAATGGGCCTAATGGGCCTAATGGGATGAGTGGGCCTAATGGGTCCAATGGGCCTAAGTGTCCTAAGTTGCCTAATGTGTCGAAGTGGCCTAATGGGTCTCATGTGCCTAAATGGACTAATGGGCCTAATGGGCCGAAGTGGCCTAATGAGCCTCATGGGCATAAGTGGCCTAATGGGCACAATGGTCCTAATGGACCTAAGTCGTCTAATGGGCCTAATGGGATAATGGGCCTAATTGGCCTAATGGGCCTAAGTGTCCTAATTGGCCTAATGGGTGTAAGTATCCTAATGGGCCTAAATGGCCTAATGGTCCTAAGTGGCCTAATGGGAATAATTGGCCAATGGGACTAATGGGCCCAAATTTAGTGATTTATGAAACTTGGTTGACAATAAAATCCAAAGGGGGGATTGTTAGAACCAAGCTGATGAGGAAGGTGTTTGTTTTCATGTGTTTTCTTTTGTTGTCAAGGAAATATTTTGAAGAAAGGCAATCACCTCACTTTATATTTTTTGGAAATCATATTGTCCATTGTTTTCAAAAGAATCGGACTCACTCTATCCATCATAACGAGGTAAAGTTTATTGAAAGAAAAGGCATTGATTATACTTGTCTTGGGTATGATATGTGAAGAGAGGTAAAAAGAGGTATTCCAAATCATATCGAGATTTATCGTGTCTAGGTGGAAGGGAAGAAAGAGATGATGCCAATCGAAAAGGAATTGTACCCAGTGTAATCAGATTCAGGCTGAGAAGGAAACAAAGAAGGCATTGAGGATCGTAATCAGAATGATCGTACCCAGAATGATCATTGTATGGTACTGTAGCATCATATTATTCATTGTATGCATAAGAAAATCTTTGTACCCAGGATGATCATACTCAAGATCAGAAAGAAAAATATTGCACCCAATGTGATTGTATTTAGGCCAACCATTCTCAGAAAGATCATACTCTGGACAATCATATTCAAAGAAGGAATTGCTTGAGGTTAATGATTGAAAAGAGAAGGAAATAATGAGATCAACAATGTGGTAAACCATTTAAAAAGGGTTGAATTACTTTGTAGGTTTCAATTGGGTCAAGAGTCATTGTATTAGAGTGGAATTGTTTTATATTTTCAAGTGGGTCAATAAAAGAAGTGAAGAAGTAAAAGTGGTTTGAAAGAAAATTTTGTTGGATGTGCAATTGAGGGGGAGCTCAACATTCAAAAGAATTATCATATTCAACATTCAGAAGGAGAATTGAAATTTTTAGAAGAATCTAGAAGCTTCAAGAAGATTTGATGAAGTCAAAATACACCCCAGATATTAGGGGAAATTGAGTTTAGGGTGAATTTGATTAAGTAGGAAATTTTTTGGGATTCCCGCCAAATCATATCGAGGATCACCAATAGAAGGAGAAAAGTATGTTGTACTTGAGGTGGACCGATGTAAATATTCCTGAGAGAGAACCTCCTAATTTTAGAGAGAAGAAAAAGTTTATGTATTCACTTTTGTTGAAGAAGTTTTGATGGATTGAAGTGAAAGAGATGAGACAAGATCACAACATTGTATTCAGTTGATCATCATACTCATTGTTTATCATACTCAGCTGATTACTATATTCATCTTGTCAATCGTATTCAGTTGATCATCGTATCGGGCTGGATTAATCAGATCGTGATTTTCATACTAGGTCTTCCAGACCGAGGAAGATGGAGAATTGAAGTAGTGTCGATTCATCTCTATATCATTCTATCAAAGTTATACTTTTTATACTAAGGAATATCATACCGATCCGAATCGTATTGGGAAAATCTTATCGGGAAGAATTGTATCAAGGAGAATCATACTCATAGGAATCAGACTGGGAAAATCAGACTTGGTTTTTTTTCTTAACAATGTCTAGAAAGTTCTTACCATCTTCTGGGTAAGAAATTGAAGAAGTGTTTTCAATTGAATACATTTGTGTAATTGAAAAGTAGCACATGTAACATGAGTTGTTACACAATCATTGCATTACCTAATTTATGCTAAGAGGGTGTACATGTACTACTGGATTGTTTACATAGAGCTACACAAGTGAAATGGTATATCCTACTAGTTGTAATCCAATGATTGTTTTCTAGTAGATTGTGTGGTATTGAAACACTTCAATTCTATACCAAGGACATAGTTATTCTTATTGAATAGTGAATCTTGTAAATACTTATGTTCCTGTGGATGTGTGTTTGAATTGTTTTCAGTAGGGAATATAATCTTTAACAGGAGGCGAATGTTTTTTCATTTGAAAAGAAACATAAGAGAAAAAATTATCATTGATTCACCCCTCCCCCTCTCAGTGATACAATCATCCATTGGGCACTTTCAAGTGGCATAATGGGCCCAAGGGGCCTAATGGTCCTAATGGGCCTAACTAGCCTAATGAGCCTATTGGGCCCAATGGGCCAAATGGACTTAACGGGACTAACTGGCCTAAGGGGCCTAATGGCCCCCATGGTCCAATTGGGCCTAACTGGTCTAAGTGGCCTAATAGGTCGAATGGTCCTAAGTGTCCTAATGGGCCTAACAGGCCTAAGTGGCCGAATGCGCCCAATGGGCTAAATGGGACCAACTAGCCTAAGTAACCTAACTATCCTAATAACCCCAATGGGCCTAAGGGGACTAAGTGGCCTAACTAGCATTTGTGTCGGCCCAATGGGCCAAATGGGTCAAACTTGCCTAAGTGGCCTAACTGGCCCAATGGGCCTAACGAGCCTAATGGGTCTAACTGGCCTAATAGGCCCAATGCGACTAACTGGACCAATGGGCTGAATGAGCCTAACGATCCAAATGGGTCTAACTGGACAAAGTGTCCTAATGGGCCTAATTGACCAAAGTGATCTAATGGGCTGAATGGGCCTAAGTGGCATAATTGGCCCAATGACCAATGGGCCAAACTGGCCAAAGTGCCCTAATGGGACTAACTCACATAAGTTTCCTAATGGGTCTAAGAGGTTGGATGGGCCTAAGTGGCGTAATGGGCCAAATGAGCTTAAGTAGCACAATGGGCTGAATGGGCCTAAGTGGCCCAATGGGCCTCATGGGCTTAATGGGCCTAATGGGCCTAAGTAGCCTAATGAGCCTAAGTGCCTAATGGGAATAAGTGTCCTAATGTGCTTAATGGATCTAAATGGATGAATGAACCTAATGTTCCGAATGGGCCTAAGTGAAAAAATGGGCCTAATGGGCATAATGGGCCTAAGTCGGCTAATGGACCTAATGTGCCCAAGTGGCCAAATGTGCCTAAGTGTCCTAAGTGACCTAAGTAGCCTAATGGGCCTAAGTGGTGTAATGGACATAATGGGCCTAGGTGGCCCCATGGGCTTAATGCGCATAATGGGCCTAAGTGGCCTTATGGGCTTAATGGGTCAAAGTGGCTTAATAGGCCTAAGCGGCCGAAGTGGCCTAAGTGGTCTCATGGGCCTAAGTGGCATAAGTTGCCTAATGGGACGAATGGGCCTAAGTGGACTAATGGGCGTCATGGCCTTAGTGGCCTAATGGGCCTAAGAGGTCGAAGTGACCTAATAGGCTTAACTGGCCTAATGGTCCTAAGTAGCCTAGTTGGCGTAATCTGCGTAGTGGCCTAATGTGCCTAATGGGCATAATGAGTGTCCTAAGTGGCCTAATGGGCCTAATAGGCAGAATTGGCCTAATGTGCCTAAGGGGCCTAAGTGGCCTAATGGGCCTAATGGGTCTTAGTGGCCTAATGGACCTAATGAGCCTGAGTGGCCTAATGGGCCTAATGGGCATAAGTGGACTAATGGGCCTAATGGGCCTTAGTGGCCTAACGGGGCTAATGGGTCTAATGGGCCTAAGTGGACGAATGTGCCCAATAGTCCTAAGTGGCCTAATGGGCCTAAGTGGCTGAATGAGCCTCAGTGGCCTAATTGGCCTAATGGGCCTAAGTTGCCGAAGTGGCCTAATGGGCCTAAGTGGCCTAATGGTCCTAATGGGATTAAGTGGCATAATGGACCTAATGGGCCTAATGGGCATAATGGGACAAAACGTCCTAAGTGTCCTAATGGTCCAAATGGGCCTAAGTGGCTCAATGAGCCTAAGTGGCCTAATGGGCCTTGGTGGACTAAGTGACATAATGTGCCTATGGGCCTAAGTGGCCTGATGGGCCTAAGTGGCATAATGGGTCGAATGGGTTGAATGAGACTAAGTGGCATAATGGGCCTAAGTGGCCTAAGTTGCCTAATAGGCTAAATGAACCTAATAGGCCCAATGGGCCTGATGGGCCAAATGGGATTAATGGGCCTAAGTGGCCCAATGAGACGAATGGGCCTAAGTAGCCTAATGGGCATGATGGGCCTGATGGACCTAATGGGCCGAATAGGCCTAAGTGGCCTCATGGATTTGATGGGATTGATGGGTCTAATGGGATTAAATGGCATAATGAGCTGAATGGGCCTAAGTGGCCTAATGGGCCTAATGTACCCCATGGGCTTAAGTGGCCTAATGGGTCTCATGGCCCTAATGGATATGATGGCCCTAATGGGCCTTAGTGGATTCATGGGCTTCATGGGCCTAAGGGGCCTAAGTGGACTAATGAGTTGAATGGGCCTAAGTGGCCTGATAGGTCGAATGGACCTAAGTGGCCTAATGGTCCTTTTTGGACTAATGAGATTGCTGGGCCTAGTGGGCCTCAGTGGTCTCATGGGCCTAATGGGCCTAATGGGACAAAGGGTTATAAGTAGCCTAATGGGCCTAATGGTCATAATGGGCCTTATGGACCTGAGTTGCCAAATGGGTCTAATGGGCCTAATGAGCCTTCACGGCCTAATGGACCTCATGGGCCTAATGGGCATGATCGACCTAATGGTCATAATGGGCATCAGTGGCCCAATGGGTCTATTGGGCCTAAGTGGCCAGATGGGCCTCAATGGATGAATGGGCCAAATGGGAATGATAGGCTCAATGGGCCTAATGGGCATTAGTGGTTGAATGTGCCTAATGGGCCTAAATAGCCTAATGGGCCTAATTGGACTAATGGTCCTGATTGGCCTAATGTACCTCATGGGCCTAATGGTTCTAAGTGGCCTAAGTGTTGTAATGGGCCTCATGGGCCAAAGTGGCCTAATGGGCCAAGTAGGCCCAAAGGGCCTTGGTGGCCTAATTGGCCTGATGGGTGTAATGGGACTAATGGGCCTCAGTGTCCTAATGGGCCTAATAGGCCCAATGGGTATATTTTCCCAATTGGCCAAATAGGCCTAATGGGCCTAAGTGGCCTAATGGGCCTGATGAGCCTCATGGACCTGATGGGCCTCATGGGCCTCATGGGCCTCACGGTCCTAATGAGCCTAAGTGGACTGATGGGCATAATGGGCCTAAGTGGCCTCATGGGCATAATGGGCCTTAGTGGGTGAATGGACCTGATAGGGCCAATTGGCATGTTGGGCCTAATGGACCTAATGGTCTTAATGGGTCTAAGTGGACTAAGTGGCCTAATGGGCCTAATGATCCTAATGGTTTTAATGAGCCTGAGTGGATTAATTGGCCCAATGGGCCTAGGTGGCCTAATGGGCCTAAGTGGTGGAATGAGACTAATATGCATAAGTGGCGGAATGGTTCTAATAGGTCTAAGTAGCATAATGGGCCTAATTGGCGAATAGGCCCGATGGGTCTAATGAGCCTCAAGGGCCCCAAGGCCAGAATGAACTTCATGGGCAAAATGGGCCTAAGTGGCCTCATGGGCCCAATGGGCATAATGGGCCTAATGAGCCTCATGGGACTATGTGGCCTCATGGCCTAGTGTGCCTCAAGGGCCGAATGGGACTAAGTGGCCCGATGGGCCGAATGGGCCTCATGGGCCTAAGTGGCCTCTTGCGCCCAATGGGCCTAATGAGCCTAAGTGACCTAATGGGCTGAATGGTCCTAAGTGGCCTAATGGGCCTGATGAGCCTAATGAGACTCGTGGACCTAAGTGGCCAAAGTTGTCTAATGGGCTTAGTGGGCCTAACAGACCTAATGGGGCTAATGGGATGAATAGACCTAATTGGTCGGATGGGCCTATTGGGCCTCATGGGCCTAATGGGACTAATGGGCCTCATGGGACCAATGGGCATAGGGGGTCTAATGGGCCTAAGTGGCCTAAGTGGGCCTAAATGGTCAAATGGGTTGAATGGGCCTAAGTGGCCTAATGGGCCCAATGGGCCTCATGGGTCTAAGGGGCCTAATGGGCCCAATGGGATGAATGGTACTAGTGGGCCCAATGGGCCTAATGGATCTAAGCGGCCTAATTGGTCTAAGTGGCCTAAAGGGCTTAGTGGGCCTGATAGGATTGAGAGGCCTAATGAGCCCAAGTGGCCTGATGGGTCTAATGAGCTGCGTGGGCCTCAGGGGCCTAAGTGGCCTCATGGGCCTAATGGGCTTAATGGGACTAAGTGTCCTAATATGCCTCATGGGCCTAATGGGCCACATAGAAAGAATGCCCCTCATGGTCCTGATGGGCCTAATGCTCCTAAGAGGCATAATGGGCCGAATGGGCCTAAGTTCCCTAATGGTCCTAATGGTCCTAATGGGCCTAATCGGCCAAATGGGGCTAATGGGTATAATGGACATAATTGTCCTAAGTGGCCTAATCGGGCTAATCGAATGAACAAGCCTAATGGGGCTAAGTGTCCTAAGTGGCTTAACGAGCCTAATGTGCCTATTGGGACTAATGGGTTTAATGGGCCTAATTGGCCTTTTTTTACTAATGGTCCTAATGAGCCTACGTTCCCTAATGGGCATAATGGGCCTAATTGGCCTAATCGGGTGAATCGACCGAATGGGCCCAGTGGGCCTACATGGCCTAATGGGCCAAACATGCCTAATGTGACTAATGAGTTTAATGGGCCTAGTAGGCCTAAGTGGCAGAATGGGCATACATGGCCTAATGGGCCTAAGTAGAAAAATGGGTCTAAGTGGCCTAATGGGCCTACATGGCCGAATGGGCCTAAGTAGCCAAAAGGACCTAATGGGTTTAATGGGTCGAATGAGTCTAAGTGGCCTAATGGGCCTAATGATCCTAAGTGGACTAATGGGCCTAATGAGACTAAGTGGCCTAATCACCCTAATCGACCAAATGGGTATAATGGACCTAAGTGGCCTAATGGACCTAATTGCCCTAATTGGTCTAACGGGCTTAATGGGCCTAATGTTCCTAAGTGGCCCAATTGGCCAAATCGGTCGAATGGGACTAATGGGCCTAATGGGCCTAAGTAAACTAATGGTCCTAATTCCTAAGTGGCTTAAGTGGCCTAATGGGCCTCATGGGCATAACGGGCCTAAGTGGCCTAAGTGGTCTAATCGGCCTAATCAACCAAATGGGCCTAAGTGGCCTAATGGGCCTAAGTGGCTGAATGGACTGAATGGGATAAAGTGGCCTAATGGGCCTAATGGGACCAAGTGGCCTAAGTAGGATAATCTTTCTAATCGACTGAATGGGGAAAATGGGCCTAAGTGGCATAATGGGTCTAAAGGGCCTAATGGGCCAAAGTGACCTAATCGGGCTAATCAGATGAATGGGATTAAGTGGCCTAGCCAGCCTAATTGATCGAATGGGCCTAATGTGCTTAATGGGATTAAGTGGCCTAATGGGCCTAAGTGCCCTAAGTGGCCTAATCGGCGTAATCGAACGAATGGTCCTAATGGTCATAAGCGGCCTAATGGACCTAATGGGTCGAATGGATATAAGTAGCCTAAGTAGATGAATTGACCTAATCAACCAAATGGGCCTTATGGGCCTAAGTATTCGATTGGGACTAAAATGCCTAAGTGAAAAAATGGGCCTAATGGGCCAAATTGGCCCAATGTGGTTAATTGGGTCAAAGTTGAAGAATGGGCTTAAGTGGCATAATGGGCCGAATGGGCTTAAGTGACCTAATAGGCCTAATGATCCTAAGTGGACTAATGGGCCTAGTGGGTCTAAGTGGTCGAATGAGCCTAATGCGACTCATTGGACTAATGGGCCCAATCGGCGTAAGTGGCCTAATGGGCTTAATAGGCCTAAGGGGACAAATGGGCCTAATGCGCCTAATGCGCCTAATGGGCCTAATGGTTTCAATGGGCCTAAGTGGCCTTATGGGCCTAATGGGAAGAATGGGACTAACAGGCCTAATTGGACTAATGGGTCTAATGGGTCTAATGGGTCTAATGGGCCTAAGTGGCCTAATGGGCCAATGGGTCTAGGTTACTTAATGAGTCGAAGTGGCCTAATGGGCCAAATGGGACGAAGGGGCCTAATGGACCAAAGTGGCCTTATGGGCCGAATGAGCCTAATGGGCCTAATGGGCATGATGGGCTGAAATGGCCTTGGGGGCCTAATGGGCCTCGTGGTCCTAAGTGGCCTAATGGGCCTCATGGGCCTAAGTGGCCTCATGGGCCTAATTGGCCCAAGGCGTCCAAATGGCCTAATTGGCCTAATGGGCTTAATGGGACTAATGGACTTAATAGGCCTAGGTACCCAATGAACCAAATGGTGCAAATGGGTCAAACTAGCCTATGGGTCCAAATGGGCCTAAGCGGTCTAATGGGCCAAAGTGGCATAATGGTCTTAATAGGATTAAAGTGTCTAGAGGCCAAATGGGCCAAATGGGCCTAAGGGTCCGAATGTTCCCAATTGGCCTAAGTGGTCTAATGGTCCTAGGTGGACTAATGGGACAAAGTTTCCTAATTGGCCTAATGAGCTTAATGGGCTGAATGGGCCTAATGGGCCTAATGCGTCTAACGGGCCAAATAGGCCTAATTGCCTTTAAGTGGCCTAATGGCCTAATGGGCCAAGTTTCCTAATTGGCCTAATGGGTTTAATGGGTTTAATGGTCCTAATGGGCCTAATGGGCATAATGGGCCTAAGTGGCCAAATTGGCCAAATTGGCCTAATCACCCTAATGGGCCTAATTGGCCAAAGTGGCCTAATTAGTGTAATGGGCTTAATGGGCCTAGAGGCTAAATGGGCATAATGGGCCGAATAGGCCTAATGGACCTAATGGGCCTAATTAGCCTAAGTATCATAATGAGCCTAATGGACCTAAGTTTTCAAATCGGCCTAGTAGGATTAATGGGCCTAAGGGGACCAATGAGCCTAATGGGCCTAATGTGCTTAAGTGGCCTAATCTGCCTAATAGGATTAATGGTCCCAGTGGGCCTAAGTTGCTGAATGGGCTTGATGGGTCTATGTATCCCAATCAGCCTAAGTAGCCTAATAGGCCTAAGTGGCCCAATGGGCCAAATGGACCTAATGAGCCTAAGTGGCCTAAGTGGCCTAATAGGTCTAATGGGCCTAAGTGGACCAATGAGCCTAATGGGCCTAATGTGCTTAAGTGGCCTAATCTGCCTAATAGGATTAATGGTCCCAGTGGGCCTAAGTTGCTGAATGGGCTTGATGGGTCTATGTATCCCAATCAGCCTAAGTAGCCTAATAGGCCTAAGTGGCCCAATGGGCCAAATGGACCTAATGGGCCTAAGTGGCCTAAGTGGCCTAATAGGTCTAATGGGCCTAAGTGGATGAATGGTCCATTGGGCCTAATGGTCCTAAGTGGAATGACGAGCCTAATGGGCCTCAGTGGCCTCATGGGTCTAAAGGGCCTTAGTGACCTAATGGGCCTTAGTGGCCACATGGTCCTAATGGGCCTAATGGCCCTAATGGGACGAATGGGCATAATGGGCCTAGTGGGCATAATGAGCCTAAGTAGTCGAATGGGCCTAAGTGGCCTGATGGGCCTAATGGGACGAATGAGCCGAGTAGCCAAATGAGCCTAATGGGCCTAAGTTGCCTAATGGGTATAACGAGCCTAAGTGGCCTAATGGGCCTAAGTGCCCTAATTGGTCCAGTGGGCCTGAGTGGCCTAAGCAGCCTAATAGGCCTAATGGGTCAAAGGGGCCATGGTGGCCGAATGGGCCTAATGGGTCGAAAGGTCCTAATGGGCCTAAGTGGCCTAATGGGCCCAACGGGCCTAATGCGCCTAAGTGGCTAAATGAGCCTAATGGGTCAAAGTGGCCTAATGGTCCGACTGGGCCTAATGTGCATATTGGGTCGAATGGGCCTAATTGGCCTAATTGGCCTAATTGGCCTAATGGGCCTAAGTGGCCTAATGTGCCTAATGGGCCAAAGTGGCTTAAGTGGCCTAATGGGACAAATGGACTGAAGTTGCTTAATGGGTCTACTGTTCCTAATGGTCCTTAGTGGCCTAATGGGCCTAATGGGCATAAGTGGTCTAATGGGCCTAATTGGACTAAGTGGCCTAATTGGCCTAATTGGCTTAATGGGCCTAATGGTTCTAATGAGCCTAAGTGGCCTAATGGGTCTATTTGGTCGAAGTAGGCTAGTGGGCCTAAGGGGGCTAAGGGGCCTAATGGGCTTAATGGGCCTCAGGAGTCTCCTGGGCCAAAGTAGCCTCATGGGCCTCATTGGTCTAAGTGTATTAATGGGCTTAATGGGCCTAATGGGTTTAAGGGGCCTAATGGGATGAATGGGATTAACAGGCCTTGGTGCTAAATGGGCCAAATGGGTCGAATGGACCTAATGGGCCTTAGTGGCCTAATGGGCCTAATTGGCCTAAGTGGCCTAATGTGCCTAAGTGGATTAATCGATCCAATGGGCTTAACAGGCCTAATGGGCCTAAGGGGTGTAATGGGCTTAAGTGGCCCAATAGGACTAAGGGGCTTAATGGGACTAAGTTACCTAATGGGCATAGGTGGCCTTGTGGGCTTATTGGGCTTAACAGACCTAGGGGATAAATGAGCATAATGGACCTAATGAGCATAATGGTCCAAATGGGTCTAAGTAATCGACTTAATGGGTCTAAGTGGCCTAATGGGCCGAATGAGCCTAATTGGATTAATGGGTCTAACATACCTAATGGGCATAAGGAGCCTAATGGGCCAAAGTTGCCTAATTGACGTAATGTGCTTAATTGGACTAATGGGCCTAATGGGTCGAATGGGGCTAAGTGGCCTAATGGGCCAAAGTGGCCTAATCTGCATAATGGGATTAATAGGCCTAGTGGACCTAAGTGGCCTAATGGTCCTAATGAGCCTTAGTGTCCTAATTGACCTAATGTGCCTAAGTGGCATGATGGGCCTAAGTGGCCTAATGGGCTCAATGGGCATAACTGGACTACGGGCCAAATGGGCCTAATAGGGGGCCAAATGGGCCAAATGGGACAAATGGGTTGAATGAGCCTAATTAATCTAAGTGGCCCAATGGGCCTAATGGGCCTAAGCCTAATCGGCCTAATGGACTTAATGGGCCTAAGTGGCCTAATGAGTCTAATGGGGCTAAGTGACCTAAGGGGGCTAAATGACCTTATTGTCCTAATGGGATTAATGG
Source organism: Viscum album (assembly GCA_963277665.1). Classification (NCBI taxonomy): domain Eukaryota; kingdom Viridiplantae; phylum Streptophyta; class Magnoliopsida; order Santalales; family Viscaceae; genus Viscum; species Viscum album. The sequence continues at coordinate 1,052,482,550 of OY728121.1, read as the reverse complement.
GCTAAGGGCATAATGGGTGAAGTGGCCAAAGTGGCATAATGGTCCTAATGGGCCAAAGCTGCCTAATGGGCCAAAGTAGCCAAATGGGCTTAAGTGACCTAATTGGCCTAATGGGCCTAAGTAGCCTATTGGGCCTAATGGGCCTAGGCGGCCTAATGGGACTAATGATCCTAAGTGGCATAATGAGCCGAAGTGGCCGAATGGGCCTAATGGACATAATGGGCCTAAGTGTCCTAAGTGGCTTAATGGGCCTAATGGGCCTAAGTGGCCTAATGGGCCTATGTGGCCAAATGGGCCAAATGGGCCTAAGTGGCCTAATGGGCCTCAGTGGACTAATGGGCCAAAGTATCCTAATGGGTCCAAGTTTCCTAATGGGCCTAAGTGACATAATGGACCTAATGGGACTCAGTGGCCTTTGGTTCTAATGGGACTAAGTGACCTAAATGGCCTGATGGGCCTTAGTGGCCTAATGGGCATAATGTGTCTCAGTGGCCTAAGTGGATTAATGGGCCTAATAGGCCAAATGGGCCTAAGTGACCAAATGAGATTAAATGGCCTTAGTGGACTAATGGGCCTAATGGTCCTTAGTGGCCTAATGAGACTAAGTGGACTAATGGGCCTAAAGGGACTCAATGACCTAATGGGCCTAGTGGGCCTAAGTGGCCTAAATGGCCTGACGGGCCTTAGTGGCCTAATGGGCCTTAGTGGCCTAATGGGCTTAAACGTCCTAAGTTGCCTAAGTGGCCTAATGTGCCTAATGGGCCAAAGTGACCAAATGGCCCGAATGGGCCTAATGGTCCTCAGTGGCCTAATGGGTCTAATGGGCATTAGTGCCCTAATGGGCCTAATGGACCTAAGTGGCCTAATGAGCTGAATGTGCCTAAGTGGCCTAATGGGCCTAATGGGTGTAATGGGCCTAAGTGGCATAATGTGCATGATTGGCCTGATGGGCCTAATGGACCTCATGGGCGTATGTGTCCTAATGAACTGAATAGGCCTTAGTGGCCTAATGTGCCTGATGGACATGATGGGGCTAATGAGCTGAATGGGCCTAAGTGGCCAAATGGGACTAATGATCCTAATGGACCGAAGTGGCCTGATAGGACTGATGGTCCTGATGGGCATGATTGGCCTATGGGCCTAAGTGGCCTAATGAGCTAAATGGACCTAAGTGGCATAACGAGCCTGATGGGTGTGATTGGACAAATGGGTCTAAGTGGATGAATGAGCATGATGGGTCGAATAGGCCTAAGTCGCCCAATGATCTGAATTGGCCTAAGTGGCTAAATTTGCCTAATGAGCCTAAGTGGATGAATGAGCCTGATGGGACCAATGGGACTAATGGGCCTCAATGGCCTTATGGGACTGATATCCTCATGGGTCTCATGGGCCTAAGTGGCCTAATGGGCATAATGGGCCTTAGTGGCCTAATGAGCCTAATGCAGTGAATGGGCCTAAGTAGACTAATGGGCCTAGTGGTCCTTAGTGATGAGGATCATGGAACACATGGGCATCACGGGGTTGGAGGTGGACATGATGAGGAAGGCGGAATGCACACAAGTGGACAAGACCCTTTGCGTGGAATTGGAGGCCCAATGACAAGGGAGCGGACCAAGAGAATGAAGGAGGCCTTAAATGGATTAATCATGGAATTCCAAGAGGAGGCCCAACACCTTTGCTTGGGGGAAGCATTCGGGCCTATAATTACATTAATTAAGGCCCAAACATGCTTTTAAAAACCCAACCCAAGTGGTGCTACGAGATTTTAAGCCCACCCACCATGGAATCTTCAAAGTCAAAAGGTGGTGGGCTACTTGTCTTTACTTTTCCAAAAGGGTGTGCTACTTGTCTCCTAAAGTCATGGTCAAGTGCCAAAGTTGTCAAAAGCATCCTATAGGCTTTTTGAATATGGAAAACTAGCCATAAGACTAATGTAAAGAGCCACCCCATGTGTAATTCGAATTTCAAGTTTCTTTGGCTATAAATAGCCACCCCCTTGTACTCTTGAAGCATCATGAATGAAGGTAATGTTATTATGGTGAGTTTTGCTTGCAACCTTTGTGTTCTTGCTTAATTCTTGACTTATCAAAGGATTGGTCATCCTTTGTGGGGTCTTGTGGCTAGAGTTCTTAGAGACAAGTTCTCTTTGGGTTCTACCTTGACCAATTCCCCCTTCCTTCTCATTTCATTATCCGCACACCAAATACACTTGTTTTCTTGCGGCGATCTGGGTGCTCAACGCGCGTACATTATACAAGGTTCCTAGGACAATTCCTAGCGGGTCTTGCATCGCGCATCATTTGGTATCAGAGCCCATTTGCAAGAAATCAGGTTCTCTCTTTCTTATCCTTTCTTCCATTTTCATTTCTCTTCAAATCGGGCCAACATCAATTCTGGTCCATTTTCTTCTTCCCCTACAGATGTCATTTCTTCGTCTTTTCGGACGTACAGTATATCATTCTTGTATTTGAGGAGCTCATCTTTCTTCTCCATTTGGAATCATCAAAATCATAACTATATAGAGCGAGATACAGCGGGTTCAAATTTTGCAACAAATTCTGCAATTTTAAAACCACGCAAATCTCACGTTGATTCCATTTGATGTTACAAATTATTGCTTCTCCTGCATTTAAATATTGAAAAATTCATCTTGTTGCCGCTGCATCTACCAAAAAAAGAGCCAAAAAAAAAACAAAAAAATCAAAAAAAAAAATTAAAGGCTCAAAAAAAAAAATTGCAACATTTTGAATTCTACGTCCCATTTTCATTCTTCTTCTTCCATTTTCTTCCTCTTCCCAAATTTTTCATCTTGAATCCAATTTGAATTTTATCTTTGAATTCTAGTTTGGGATTGCCAAATTTCAAAGATCCTTTCGATTTGTTGAAATTGGGTAAGAACATTATAGGAAGCAAGTTGAGTGGTAAAAGGCAAGAGTGTTACATTTTGATAAAAGCCAAAATTGAGTGAAACACGAGCGAACATATTATTTTTGAGTGTAAACACGTGAGGGAGTGTGTGAGGTACATTTTCCTTTCTCTTCACTTTTTTTTACAGGATTCCTAAATGGCGGAGTCAAGTAATACCAATGAAGCGGACATTAAGATGTTCATGAGGGCTGTACAAGAACAATTCCAAAGGTTGAATGCGAGGATGGATGAACTCCAATCCCCTTCCAATTCTAGAGCACCACCAAGGAGGCGAGTTGTTGAAGAAGAGGAGGAGTTATCCAATTTTCACGAGTCACCAATTCGGAGAAATCAACCACCATGGAGGCAAGCCAATGATCTTGGAGGAGTAAAGTTGAGGATCCCTTCATTCCAAGGTAAGAATGATCCTGAAACTTACTTGGAATGGGAAAGAAAGGTCGAACATGTTTTTGGTTGTCACACCTATTCGGAGGAAAACAAAGTGAAGTTGGCGGCCGTGGAGTTCACCGATTATGCTAGTATTTGGTGGGACCAACTACAAGTGAGTCGACGACGAAGTGGAGAAAGACCCATCCACACTTGGGAGGAGATGAAAGTGGTAATGCGTAAGAGGTTCATTTCTAGCCACTATTATCGTGATTTGTTCCTCAAGTTGCAGGGTTTGAAACAAGGGGTCATGAGTGTTGAGGAGTATCACAAAGAGATGGAGATCATCATGATTCGAGCGAATATTGATGAGGAGCGAGAGGCCACCATGGCAAGGTTTGTGAATGGCCTCAACCATGACATTCGGGACATAGTGGACATGCACCACTACTTGGACACGGAGGATCTACTTCACATGGCCACCAAAGCGGAGAGGCAAGTAAAGGCAAGAAGGATGCACCCTACATCTTATGCTAAGGATTCTAGACCTTCATTAAAGTTTAAGGATTCCAAACCACAAGAGCATGTAAGGGAACACAAAACTGATTCGAAGGAGTTGCCCAAACCAAAACCATTCTTTCCGGAATCCAAAGGTAAAATGGAGGGTAAGGTTGTTTCCAAATCACGAGATATCAAATGTTTTAAATGTCAAGGATTTGGACATATTGCCTCACAATGCCCAAACAAGAGGACAATGATTATTTTGGATGATGGAGATGTTCTTAGTGCTAGCTCAAGCGAAGATGAAATGCCATCACTTGAGGATGATTCAGATGTGGAAGTAGAAAGCCCCGTACATGGAGAAATGCTTGTGGCAAGGCGTGCTTTGAGTGCTCAACCTGAAGGAGAACATGATCAAGAGCAAAGGGAGCACATTTTTCATACTAGATGCCTCGTCAAAGATAAGGTATGTAGTATGATTATTGATGGGGGTAGTTGTACAAACGTAGCAAGTGGTTTGATGGTTGATAAATTGGGATTGGCTACGACTAGACATCCTAGGCCTTATAGATTGCAATGGTTAAATAACAGCGGGGATGTCAAAGTGACTAAGCAAGCACAAGTTCCATTTTCTATTGGGAAGTATGAAGACAAGGTGATGTGTGATGTTGTTCCAATGCATGCTAGTCATATTTTGTTGGGAAGACCGTGGCAATTTGATAGGAGGGTCACACATGATGGATACACCAATCGATATTCTTTTGAGTATAATGGGAGGACGGTTATTCTTACACCATTGAGACCTTTGCAAGCTTATGAAGACCAAGTGAGGATTGAGAGAGATTGTGAGAAGCGAGAAAAAGAAAAGAGAGAAAAAAATAGAGAGAATGAGAAGAGTGGAAAAATCAAGAGTGAAAAAGGAGTTTTGAGTGAAAGCAAAAAAAATGAGGGAAATAAAAAAGTTGAAAATAAGAGTGAAAATAAGAGTGAAAACAAGAGTGTTGAGGGAAAAGTGAGCTTATTTTCAGGAAAAAGAGAGATAGAGAGAGCTTTGGAGGGGGAGGAAACTCTCGTGCTTTTATGCAAGGGAGAATGTTTCACCACTAACTCTCCTAACCCTTCTATGCCTTCTAGTGTTATGTCTCTTTTGCAGGATTTTGGTGATGTTTTTCCTGAGGAAATTCCCGATGGCTTACCACCCTTGCGGGGTATCGAGCACCATATCGACTTCCTCCCCGGAGCAACACTTCCCAATCGACCGGCTTATCGGGCTAACCTGGAGGAGACTCGAGAAATCCAACGACAAGTGGAAGAGTTGCTAAGGAAGGGATTTGTTCGAGAGAGCTTGAGTCCATGTGCCGTACCGGTAATCCTTGTCCCAAAAAAAGATGGTAAGTGGAGAATGTGTGTTGATTGTCGAGCTATCAACAAAATCACGGTAAAGTATCGTTATCCCATACCTCGTTTGGATGATATGCTTGATGAACTCCATGGTGCATGCTTGTTTACTAAAATTGACCTAAGGAGTGGATACCATCAAATTAGAATGAAAGAGGGAGATGAATGGAAAACCGCATTTAAAACTAAGTTTGGATTGTATGAATGGCTAGTTATGCCTTTTGGACTAACTAATGCCCCTAGTACATTCATGAACTTAATGAATCATGTTTTCCGTCCATTCATTGGGAAATTTGTGGTTGTGTATTTTGATGACATCCTTGTTTATTCTAAGAGCCTTGATGAACATCATGAACATTTGAAACATGTTTTTGAGACTCTTAGGAAAAATAGGTTGTTTGCAAACTTGGAAAAATGTACATTTTGTTTAAATTCGGTTGTTTTCCTTGGTTTTGTGGTAGGAGCTGATGGCATGAGGGTTGATGAAGAGAAGGTGAAGGTGATTCGGGACTGGCCACAACCAAAGAATGCCAATGAGGTGAGGAGCTTCCATGGACTTGCGAGTTTTTACCGAAGGTTCGTGAGAGACTTTTCAACAATCGCGGCACCATTGAATGAGTTGGTCAAGAAAGGGGTGAGTTTCAAGTGGGGAAAAGCTCAAGAGGAAGCCTTCTCCACACTCAAAGGTAAGTTAACCAATTCACCTCTCTTAGTTCTGCCTGACTTTTCTAAAGTTTTTGAGGTTGAGTGTGATGCCTCTGGAATAGGGATTGGGGCTGTTTTAATGCAAGACTCTAAGCCTATCGCATACTTTAGTGAGAAGCTTAATGGGGCTGCATTGAACTACTCTACCTATGACAAGGAATTGTATGCCCTCAAAAGAACTTTAGAAAATTGGCAACATTACTTGTGGCCAAGAGAATTTGTGATTCATTCGGATCATGAAAGCCTAAAATTTCTTAAGTCACAAGGAAATTTGAATAGGCGGCATGCAAGATGGCTTGAATTCATTGAAACATTTCCTTACATCATTAAGCATAAAAAAGGAAAAGAAAATGTTGTCGCTGATGCTTTGTCTAGGAGATATTCTCTTATTACTTCAATGCATGCTAAAATACTTGGTTTTGAAATGTTGAAAAGCATGTATGAGAATGATGTGGATTTTTCTGAAATTTGGAAGTTGTGTGAAAAACATGGCAAAAGTGATTTTTACAAACATGATGGATTTCTTTTTCGGAAAAATAAATTGTGTGTTCCATCTTGTTCCATGCGTGAATTGCTTGTTAGAGAAACACATGGTGGTGGATTAATGGGGCATTTTGGGGTTGAGAAAACATTGTCCTTATTGAGTGAACATTTTTATTGGCCTCACATGCGTAGGGATGTGGTAAGTGTTTGTGGAAATTGTAATGTGTGTAAACATGCAAAGTCGAAAGTGCTTCCACATGGCTTATACACCCCTTTGCCTGTTGCTTCTCATCCTTGGGTTGACATATCAATGGATTTTGTCCTCGGCTTGCCAAGATCACAATCAGGTAAGGATAGCATCTTTGTGGTGGTGGACAGGTTTAGTAAAATGGCTCATTTTATTGCTTGTTCTAAAACCAATGATGCAACTCATATCGCTGATTTGTTTTTCAGGGAAATTGTTAGGTTGCATGGCTTACCCAAGAGCATTGTGAGTGATAGGGATGTCAAATTCCTTAGTCACTTCTGGAGGACATTGTGGAACAAACTTGGAACCAAACTTTTGTTCTCCACCACTACACACCCACAAACAGATGGTCAAACGGAGGTGGTCAATAGGACACTTTCCACATTATTGCGTTCCATCCTTAGAAAAAATCTAAAACATTGGGAAAGATGCCTTCCTCACATTGAGTTTGCTTATAATCGAGTGGTTCACTCCACTACTAATGCTTCACCGTTTGAAGTTGTGTATGGTTTTAACCCATTAACTCCACTTGATATTTTACCTTTTCCTACTAATCAATTTTCGAATCTTGAAGGTGAAAAGAAGGCAAAGTTTGTGCAGGAGTTCCATGCAAAGGTAAAGGCCAACATTGAGCGGAAGAATGAACAAGTAGCGAAGCATGCCAACAAAGGTCGGCGAAAAATGGTTTTTCAACCTGGAGATTGGGTGTGGCTACACTTGAGGAAGGAGAGGTTTCCGGAGCAACGAAAATCAAAACTTCATCCACGAGGAGATGGTCCTTTCCAAGTCTTAGAGAAGATCAATGATAATGCCTACAAGATTGATTTACCCGACAGGTATGGGAATGTTAGTGGTACCTTTAATGTTGCTGATCTTTCTCCCTTTGAATTTTCAGATTCGAGGACGAATCCTTTTGAGGAGGGAGGAGATGATGAGGATCATGGAACACATGGGCATCACGGGGTTGGAGGTGGACATGATGAGGAAGGCGGAATGCACACAAGTGGACAAGACCCTTTGCGTGGAATTGGAGGCCCAATGACAAGGGAGCGGACCAAGAGAATGAAGGAGGCCTTAAATGGATTAATCATGGAATTCCAAGAGGAGGCCCAACACCTTTGCTTGGGGGAAGCATTCGGGCCTATAATTACATTAATTAAGGCCCAAACATGCTTTTAAAAACCCAACCCAAGTGGTGCTACGAGATTTTAAGCCCACCCACCATGGAATCTTCAAAGTCAAAAGGTGGTGGGCTACTTGTCTTTACTTTTCCAAAAGGGTGTGCTACTTGTCTCCTAAAGTCATGGTCAAGTGCCAAAGTTGTCAAAAGCATCCTATAGGCTTTTTGAATATGGAAAACTAGCCATAAGACTAATGTAAAGAGCCACCCCATGTGTAATTCGAATTTCAAGTTTCTTTGGCTATAAATAGCCACCCCCTTGTACTCTTGAAGCATCATGAATGAAGGTAATGTTATTATGGTGAGTTTTGCTTGCAACCTTTGTGTTCTTGCTTAATTCTTGACTTATCAAAGGATTGGTCATCCTTTGTGGCGTCTTGTGGCTAGAGTTCTTAGAGACAAGTTCTCTTTGGGTTCTACCTTGACCAATTCCCCCTTCCTTCTCATTTCATTATCCGCACACCAAATACACTTGTTTTCTTGCGGCGATCTGGGTGCTCAACGCGCGTACATTATACAAGGTTCCTAGGACAATTCCTAGCGGGTCTTGCATCGCGCATCACTTAGTGTCTTAATGGTCTAAGTGTCTTAATGGTCCTAGTGGGCCTAAGTGGCCTAAAGAGCTAAATGGGGCTAAGGGGTCTAATGGGCCTAAGTGACATAATGGGCATGATGGGTCTTAGTGGCCTCATGGGCCTAATGGGCCTAAGTGGACTAAATATATTAATTGTCCTAGTGGGACAAATGGGACTAAGTGACCTAAGTGTCTTAATGGGTCTAATGGGCCTAAGCGGCCTAATGGGAATGATGGGCATGATGGGCCTCATGGGCCTTAGTGGCCTAGTTGGCCTCATGGGCCGAATGGGCCGGATAGGCCCAATGAGACTAATGGGACTCAGTGGCCCAATGGGCCTTAGTGGACCAATGGGCCTTATGGGCCTAAGTGGCCTAATGGGCCAGATGAGCTTAAGTGGCCTAATGGTCCTGATTGGCCTGATGGGCCTAATGGACCTAATGGACCTCACTAGTATAAGTGGTCCAATGGGGGTCATGGGCCTTAGTGATCTAATGGGTTGAGTGAGCCTAATGGGCCTAAAGGGCCTAATGGGCCTGATTTTCCTTATGGGCCTCAGTTGCGGAATGTGCCAAATGAGCCTAATGTGCTTGGTAGGCCCAATGCGCATAATGGGCCCCAGTGACCCAATGGGCATAATGGGCATAAGTGGACTAATGGTCCTAATGGCCCTAATGGACTTAATGGGTGTAAGTGGCCTAATGGGATTAATGGGCCTAATGGGTCTAATGTGCCTTAGGGGCCTAAGTGGCCTAACGGACCTAGTGGGCATAATGAGCCTAAGTCGCCTAATGGGACAAATCGGTTTAAGTGGCCTAATGGGCTAAATGAGCCTAATGTAACTAGTGGGCCTAAGTGGCTAATGGGCATAATGGCCCTAAGTGGCCTAGGTGGCCTATTTAGTCTAATCGAATAATTGGGCCTAATGGGCCAAATCGGCCTAGGTGGCCGAATGGGCCTAAGTGGCCCACTGTGCCTAATTTTCTTGGGTGGCTGAATGGGTCTAATGGGCCTGATAGGCCTAAGTGACTATCCTAATGGGCATGATAGGCTTAAGTGCCCTAATGGGCTGAATGGGCCTCAAGGGACTAAGTGGGATTAAGTGGCCAAAGTGGCCTAATAGGCCGAATGGACCAAAGTGGCCTAATGGGACCAATGAGACCAATGGGACCAATGGGCCCAATGGTCCCAATGGGGCTAATGGGTCTAATAGGCTTAATAGTCTTAACAAACCTTGGTGCTAAATGGGACGAATGAGCCTAATGGGCTTAATGGGCCTAATGAGCCTAAGTGGACTAATGGGCCTAAGTGGCCTAATCGACCTAATAGGATTAATGGTCCTAATGGGACTAATGAGATTAATGGGACTAAGTAGCCTAATGTACCTAAGGGGCCTAATTGGCCTAAGTGGCCTAATGGGCCTCAGTGGCCATATGGGCTTAATGGGATTAACGGGCCTAAGGTAAAAATTGTCCTAATATGCTGAATGGGCCAAAGGCCTAAGCATCCTAATGGGCCTAGGTGGCCTAATCGGCCTAATGGTCATAGTGGGTTTAAAGGGCCTAATGGGCCTAATGGGCATAAGTTTTATAATGGTCTTAGGTGGCCTAATGGGCTTAATGGACTTTACGGGCCTAGGGTCCAAATGGTCCAAATGGGCCAAATGGGCCAAATGGGCCTAATTGGACTTAGTGGCCTAATGGGTTGATGTAGCCCAATGGGCCAAAGTAGCCTAATTGGCCTAATGGGCATAATGGGCCGAATGGGCCAAATGGGTCAAATGGGCCCAATTTGCCCAATTGGCATCAATGGACTATTGGGCCAAAGTTTTCTAATCTTTCTAATGGGCTTAAGGTGCCTAATGGGTCAAATGGGCCTAATTGTTCTAAGTGTCCTAATGTACCTAAGTGGCCAAATCGACTAAAGGGCTTAATGGTCATAATGGGCCTAAGTAGCCTATTGGGCCTAATGGGCCTAGGCGGCCTAATGGGGCTAAGTGGCATAATGAGCCTAAGTGGCCTAATGATCTTGATGGGCTTAATCGACCTAGGGGATTAATGGGCCTAATGGGACGAATGGGCCAAATTAGCCCAAGTGGCCTAATGCGCCAAATGGGCCTAAGTGGCCTAATGGGCCTAAGTTGCCTAATCGGACTAATTAGATTAATGGGCCTAAGGCAACTAATGGGCCTAATGGGCCTAGTACGCCTAATAGGCCTAAGTGGACTAACGGGTCTAAGTGGCCTAATCAGCCTAATGAAATTAATGGGCCTAGTGGGCCTAAGTAGCCTAATGGGCCTAATGGGCCTAAGTGGCTTGATCGGCCTAGTGGGCCTAAGTTGCCTAATAGGACTAAGTGGCTCAATGGGCATAATAGGCCTAAGTGGCCTAATAGGCCTAATCGGCTTAAGTGGTCGAATGGGCCTAAGTAGACCAATGAGCCTGATGGGCCTAATGGGTGTAAGTGGCCTAGTGGGTATAATGAGACTAAGTGTCCTGATAGGCCTAATGGGACTAATTGGCCTCATGGGCCAAAAGGACCTTGGTGGCCTATTGGGCCTTACTGGCCTCATTGGCGAAATAGGCCGAATAGGCATAATGGGCCTAATGGGCCTCAGTGGCCTCATGGGCCAAATAGGCCTAATGGGCCTAATGAGCCATATGGGCCTAATTGGTCTAATGGGCCTAATGGGACAAAGTGTCCGAATGGGCCTAATGGCCCAATGGGCCTAATGGGTTTAATGGGCCTAAGTGGCCTAATGGCCCTAATGGGCGTAATGACCCGAAGTGGCTCAATGGGTGTAATGAGCCTAAGTAGACTAATGGGCCCAATGGGCCTAAGTGGCTTAATGGTTCGAATGGTCCGAATGGACCGAATGGGCGTAAGTGGCCCAACTGGCCTAAAGGGACTAAGTGACCCAATGGGCCTAAAGGGCCTAATGGGCCAAAGTGGCCTAATGGGGCTAATGAGCCTAAGTTGGATGAATAGGCCTAAGTGGCCTAATGGGGATAATGGGCCTAAGTGGCAGAATGGGCTAAAGTTTTCCAATGTGTCTAATGTGCCTAATGGGTGTAAGTGGCCTAATGGGCCTAATTATCTTAATGGGTCGAAGTGGCCTAATGGGCTTAATGGGACCAAGTGGATGAATGGGACAAATGGGCCTAAGTGGACCAAATGGCCCAATGGACCTAATGGGTCGAACTGGCCGAATGTGCCAAAGTGTCCTAATGGGTTTGATGGGTTTAAGTGGCATGATTGGCCTCATGGGCCTAAGTGGACTCATGGGCCCAATGGGCCTAAGTGGCCTAATCAACCGAATGGACCTAATAATCCTAAGTGGCCTAATGGGCCTAATGGGCCCATTTTTCCAAACGGGCCTATTGGGCCTTAGTGGCACAGTGGGCCTAATTTCCCTAAGTGGCCCAATGGGCCTAACGGGACGAATGAGATGAATGGGCCCAATGGGACTAAGTTTCCAAATGGTCATAATTGGTCTAATGGGTCTAAGTGGCATAATGGGCCTAAGTGGTGTAATGTACCTACATGGCCTGAATGGGTCGTAGGGCTCGAATGGGCCTTAGGGCCTGAATGGGCCTAACATTACGAATGGGCCTAACGTGCCGAATGGGCCTAATGGGCCTAATGGCCTAAATGGGCATAAGGGGACCAATGGGATGAATGAGACTAATGGTCCAAAGTAGACTAATGGGCTTAATGGTCCTAATTGGTCTAGAGGGTCAGATGGGCCTAATGAGATGAACGAGCCTAATGGGCCACATGGGGCAAAGTGGCCAAATCAGCCTAATGGGCCTAAGTGGCCTAATGGGCATAAGTTGCCTAATGAGAAAAAAGTGGCCTAATGGGTCTAATGGGACTTAAGGCATAATGGGCCTAAGTGGCCTAATGAGCCTAAGTGGCCTGAATGGCCTAATGAGCCGAAGTGGCCTAATGGGATTAAGTGACCTAATGGGGCTAAGTAGCCTAATGGTACTAAGTGGCCTCATGGGCGTAATGGGCCTAAGTGACTTATTGGTCCTGATGGGTCGAATGTGCCTAATGGGCCAAATGAGATGAAGTGGCATGATGGGCCTAAGTGGCATCATGGGCATAAGGGTCCTAAGTGGCCTCATGTGCGTAAGGGGCCTAAGTGGCCTAATGGGTCGAATGACCCTAATGGGACTAATGGGTGTAAGTGGCCTAAGGGGCTTAACGGTCCTAATGGGCCTAAGTGACCTAATCGACCTAATGGTATTTGTGGGAAAAGTGGCCTAATGGGCCTAATCGGCCAAAGTGTCCTAATGGGCCTAATGGGCCAAAGTGGTCTAATAGGCCTAAGGTGCCTATTGGGCCTAATGGGCCTAAGTGGCCTTATCAGCCAAATGGGATTAATGGTCCTAAATGGACTAAAGGTCCTAATGAACTGAAGTGGCTTAAGTGGACTAATGGGCCTAATGGGCCAAAGTTTCCCAATGGGCATAAGTGGAATAACGGGCCTAAAGGGCCTAAGTGGTCTAATAGACCCAATGGGCCTAAGTGCCCTGGTGGGCCTAATGGTTCAATGTGGCCTCATAGTCCTAAAGGGCTAAAGTGGCCTCATGGGCCTTATGGGCCTCGCTGGCCTCATTGGCCTAATGGGCCTAAGGGGCTTAAGGGGCCTAAGTGGCCTAATGGGCCTAATCAGCATAATGGACCTAGGTATCCTAATGGGTCTAATGAGCTTAAGTTGTCTAATGGTCCCAATAGGACTAATGGGCCTAATGGTCCTAAGTGGTCTAATGGGCATAATGGGATTAAGTGGACGAATGGGCCTACGGGGCCTAATGTGATGAATGGGCATAAGTGGCTTAACGGGCCTAATGGGCCTAAGTGGCATATTGGGACGAAGTTACCTTATTAGCCTAATGGACATAGTGGGCGTAATGGGCCTAAGTGGTCGAATGAGCCTAATTGGATGAATGGGCTAAATGTGCCTAGTGGTCCTAATCAGAATAATGGTCTAAGTGGAAAAATTGGCCTAATGGGCCTAAGTGGCATAACGAGACCAATGTGATGAATAGATCGAATGGGCCTAATGTGCCCAGTATGCCTAACGGTCCTAAGTGGCCTACTAGGCATAATGTGACCAATTGGCATAAGTGGCCAAATGGGCCAAATGGACCTAAGTGGCCAAATGAGACTAATGGGGCTAATGGTACAAAGGTTCCTAGTGGGTCTAATGGGCCTAAGTGGACTAATGAGCCTAATGGGCCCAATGGGACGAAGTGGCCTAATGACCCTAAGTGATGTAATGAGATTAATGGGCCTAATGGGTATAACGGGCCTAAGTGGCCTAAGTTTTCTAATGGGCCTAAATGGACTATGGGCCTAAGGGGCTTAATTCGCCCAATGGGACTAAGTTTCCTAATGAGATGAATGGGTCTAATGGGCCTAAGTGGCCTAATGGTGCAAACGAGCCCTAATGGCCTAAAGGGACTAATGGGCCTTACGGGACTAATGGTCCTAACGGGACGAATAGGCCCAGGAGGCCTAATGGGCCTACATGGCCAAATGGGCTTAAGTGAAATAATGATCCTAAGTGGCATAATCGTAGCCTAATGGGCCAAATTGGTCCAATTGGCCTATGGGCGCAATGGGCGAAGGTGGCTTGATGGGATTAATGGGACTAAGTGGACTAATGGGCCAAATGGGCCAAATGGGCCTAAGTGGCATAATCGGCCTAAAGAGCCTAATGGGACAAAGCATCATAATGAGCCTAAGTGGAATAATCGGCCTATTGGGCCTAAGTGGTATAATCATAACCAAATGGGACTAAGTGGCCGAATGGGCCAAATGGGCTTAAGTGGCCTAATCGGCGTAAAGGGCATAATGGGCCAAAGCGGCCTAATGGGCCTAAGTGGCATAATCAGCCGAATGGGCATATTGGCCTAAGCGGCTTAATGAACCTAATGGGCCTAAGTGACCTAATTGTCCTAATCAGACGAAGGGGCCTAATGGGCCTAAGTGGCCCAATTGGCCTAAGTGGCCGAAGGGTCCGAATTAGACGAATGGGACTAATAGACCGAATGGGCCTAATGGGCCTAAGTTGCCTAATGGGCGTAATGGGACTAAGTGGCCTAATGGTCCTAAGTGTCCTAATAGGTCTAATGGGCAGAATGGGCCTAATGGTCCTAATTGGCCTAAGTTGCCTAATGGGCCTAAATTGCCTAATGTGCCAAATGGGCCAAATGGGCCCAAGTGTCCTAATGGGACTAATCGGTTAATTAGGCCTAAGTGGCGTAATGGGCATAATGAGCGTAATGGGCTTAAGTTTCTGAATGAGCCTAATGGGCCGAATGGGCCGAAGTTGCTGAATGGGCCTAATGGGCCGAAAGGTATTAGTGGGTCGAATGGACCTAAAGATCCTAATGGGCCTAAGTGGCCTAATAGTACTAATGGTCCTAAGTGGCCTAATGGGCCTAAGGGGCCTAAGGGGCCTAATGGATCTAATGGTCCTAATGGGTCGAATGGACCCAATGGGCTGAAGTGGCCTAGTGGGGCGAATTGGCCAAATGTGCCTAATTGGCCGAAGTGCCCGAATGGGCCCAATGGGCCCAATGGGCCTATTAGACCGAAGTGGACTAATGGGATTAGTGGGCCTAAAGGGTCCAACGAGCATAATGGGCCGAATGGGACTAAAGGGCCAATGAGCCTAATGGACATAATTTGTCGAATGGGTCGGATGGGTCGAATGGACCTAGTGGGCCGAAGTGGCTCAATGGACCTATTGGGAATTATAGGCCTAATGGACCTAATGAGCCTAAGTGGCCTAATGGTCTTAATTAGACAATTGGACATAATGCACTTAATGGGCGTAATGGGTCAAATGGGTATAAGTGAACCAATGGGCCTAATGAGCCTAAGTGACCGAATAGACCTATTGGGCCGAATGGGCCTAAGTGGTCCAATGAGCCAAATGGGCCTAAGTGGTCGAATGGGCATGAGTGGCCGAATTGTCTTAATGGTCCTAATGGGCCTAATGGGCCTAAGGGGACAAATGTGCCTAATGGGCCTAAGTGGCCTAACGGACCAAAGTGGCCTAATGGACCCAATGGGCCTAATGGGCCAAATAGGCCTAACGGTCCTAATTGGGAAAAGTGGCCTAATGGGCCGAATTGGCCTAATGGGATGAAGTGTCCTAATGGACACAATGGGCCTAAGTTTCATAATAGGACTGAGGGGCCAAAGTGGCCTAATGGGCCAAAGTGGACGAATGGGCCTAATGTGCCTAATGGGCATAATGGGCATAATGGGCCTTAGTGGAGAAATCAGCCTACTCGGCATGAAGGGCCTAAGTGTCTTAATGGGCCTAAGTGGACCAATGGACCTAATGGGCCTAATGTGTCTAAATGGGCTTATTGGTTCGACTAGGTCTAATGGGCCTACTGGGCCTCATGGCCCAACAAAGCCTAATAGGACTAGTGGCCATAATGGGCCTAATGGACCCAATGGGCCAAAGTGGCGTAATGGGCCTAAGTGGCCTAATGGGCATAATTTGCATAATGGATCTAATGCGCCTAAGTGGCCTAATGGGTATAATGGGTTTAATGGGCCTAAGTGGACAAATGGAACAAATTGGATGAATTGGCTTAATGGGCATAATGGGCATAATGGGTCAAAGTGGCCAAATGGGCCAAATGGGCCTAAGTGGTCTCGTGGGCCTAATGGGCCTCAACGAAAAAATGGGCCTAATGCGCTTAATGGGACTAAGTGGCCTAATGGGAGAAAGTGGACGAATAGGAATTTGGGCCTAATGGGCATATTTGGCCTCATGGGCCAAAGTGGCCAAATGGGCCTAATGGACCTAATGGGCCTAAGTGGCCTAATGGTCCTAATGGGCCAAAGTAGATGCGTGGGAATAATGGGCCAAATGGACCTAAGTGGCCTAATGGGACAAAGTGGATGAATGTGCTTAATGGGTTGAATATGCATAATGGCCCTAATGGGCCGAAGTGGCCAAATAGGCCAAATGGGCCTAAGTGGCCAAATGGGGAAAATGAGACTCGTGGGCCTAAGAGTCCTAATGGGACGAAGTGGACGAATGAGCCTAATGGTCCAAATGGGCCTAAGTGGCCTAATGGGCCTAAGTGGCCAAATGGGCTTGTGGACGAATAGACCTAATGGGCATAATGAGACTAATGGACTGAAGTGGTCTAATTGGACTAATGGGCCTAGGTGGACTAATGGGCATAATGGGCCCAAGTGGCCGAATGGTCCTAATAGGCCTAATGGGCCTAATTTTCTTATCTGGCTTAATGGGCCTAAGTGTTCGAATGGGCCTAATGGGCCTAGGTTGCCTAAGGGGCCTAATGGGCCTAATGGTCCTAACTGGATGAGTGGGACTAATGGGACTAAGAGGCACAATGGGCCTAAGTGGCACAATGAGCCTAATGGGCCTACGTGGCCTAATGCGCCAAAGTGGCCAAATGGGCCTAAGTCGCCTAAGGTGCCTAATGGGACTAAGTGGCCTCATGGGCTTAAGTGGCCTAATGGACCTAATGGGACTATGTGGCCTAATGGTCCTAATTGGCTTAATGGGATAATGGACTTTATGGACCTAATGGGATAATGAGCCTAATGGGCCTAAGTGGATGAATGGGTCTAAGTGGCCTAATGGGCCTAATGGGCCTAACTGGCCTAATGTTCCTAATGAGCCTAAGTGGCATAATTGGATTAATGGGATAATGGGTCTAATGGTCCTAAGTGGTTGAATGGGCCTAATGACCCTAAGTTGCATAATTGGCCAAATGGGCCAAATGGGCGTTAGTGGAACTAAGTGACCTAATGCGTGTAAGTGGACTAATGGGCCTAGGTGGCCTAATGGGGCTAATGACTTGAAGTGGCCTAAGTGGCCTAATGGGTTTATGTATCCTAATGCGACTAAGTGGACTAATGGGCCTAAGTGGCCTAATGGGCTTAATGGCCCGAAGTGGCCTAAGTGGTCTAATGGGTTTAAGTGGCCGAATAGGCCAAATGGGCCTAAGTGGCCAAGTGAGCCTAATGGGATGAGGTGGCCTAATGGCCTGATGGGCCTAATGGGATTTAGTGGCCTAATGGGTCTAAGTGGACCAACTGGCTTAATGGTCATAATGGGCCTTAGTGGCGTAATGGGACTAATAGGCCTAATGACCCTAATAGGCATAAGTGGTCTAATGGGCCAAATGGGACTAACTGGCCTAACAGGCGTAATGAGCCTCAATGGCCTAATGGTCGTAATGTGCCTAATGGCCGAATTGGCCTAAGTGACCTAATGGGACACAGTGACCTAATGGACCTAATGGTCCTAAGTGGCCTAATGATACTAAGTGGCCCAATAGAACAAATGGGCATAATGGGCCGAAGTGGCCTAAGTGGCCTAATGGGCCTAACGGGCCTAAGTGGCCGAATGAGCCTAATTAGCCTAATAGGATGAAGTGTCCTAATGGGCCTAAGTGCTCTAATGGGACTAATGGGTTAATGGACATAATGGGCCTAATGGGCATAATGGGCCTTAGTGGCCTAATGGGACTAATGGGACTCAGTGTCCTAATGGGCCTAACAGGCCTAAGTGGCCAAATGGGCATAATGGGCATAAGTGGCCTAACGAGATGAATGGGTCTCAATGGCCAAATGGGACTAATGGGCCAAAATGGATTAATGGGCCTAATGGAATGAATGGTCCTAATGGGCCTGATTGGCCTCAGTGGCCTAAGTGACCTAATGGGCCTAATGGGCCAAATGGGGCTAAGTAGCCTAAAGGGCCTAATGGGCCTTAGTGGCCTAATAGGAATAATGGGTCATGAGGCCCTAAGTGGTTGAATGAGCCTAAGTGTCCCAATGGGCCTAAGTGTCCTAATGGGCCTAAGTGGATGAATGGGCCTAATGGGCCTCAGTGTCCTAAGGGGATGAAGTGGCCTATTGGGCCTGATGGGCCTGATGGGCCTAAGGATCCTGATGGGCCTCAGTGGACTAATGGGCCTAAGTGGCCTAATGGGCCTAAGTGGCCTAAGAGGCCTAGATGGACTAATGGGCCTAATGGGCCTAAGTGGCCTAATGGGCCTAAGGGGACTATTTGACCTAAGTGGCCTAAGTGGCCAAATGGTCCTAATGGGCCCAATGGGACTTAGTGGCCTAATGGGCCTACTGCACCGAATGAACCTAAGTGACATAATTGGCTTAATGGGCCTAAGCGGCCAAAGTGGCCTAATGGGACTAATGGGCCTAAGTGGCATAAGGGGCCTAATGGGCCTAATGGGCCTAATGTGCCTATTGGGACTAAGTGGCCTAAAGGGCCTTAGTGGCCAAATGGGCCTAATGCACTGAGTGGGCCTAAGTGGTATAATTGGTCTTAGGGTCCTAAGTGGCCTAATGGGCCTAAGTGGCCTAATGGGTTTAGTGGGCCTAATGGGCATAATGGGGCTAATTGGGCTAATTGGCTTAATGGTCCTAATGGGCCATATGGGCCTAAGTGTCATAATGGGCTTAATCCAATGGGCCTTTTAGGCCAAATGGGCCAAATGGTCCAAATGGGCCTAAGTGGCGTAATGGGCCCAAATGGGCCTAAGTTGCCAAATGGGTCTATGTGGCCCAATTGGCCTAATGTGCTTCATGGTCCTTAGTGGCCTAAAGGGCATAAGCGGCCAACTGGGTCTAATGGGAAAAATAGGACAAATGGGCCTAAGTGGCCTAATGGGTCTAATTGGCCTAATGGGTATAAAGGTCCAAATGGGCCTATGTGGCCTAATGGGATTAATCTAATGGACTCAGTGGGTTAAATGGCCTTAAGTGTCCTAATGGGTATAATGGGCCCAATGGTCTGAAGTGGACCAATGGGCCTAATTGGCCGAATGGGCCAAATGGGCATAATTGGACAAATGGGTCGAATGGTCCTAAGTGGCCAAATGGACCTAATGAGCCTAATAGATGAACCTGATGGCTCCGAACTCTCCTGGATCCTGACGCTCTCCATGCCTCCTCTTCCCCACCTAGGGTTTTGAGGATCTCCTTTACGGTGATGGTGTCGCTTCACATGGTCCATATTCTTCCTTATCTTTCTTTCTTTTTATTCCCTCTTAATTGTTGTGGCTTGCTAGTGTGTTCATCGCACGCCACTGACCACCCCTCTTTCGATCTTTCTCTGTGCATCATACCCCTATTTTGGGTTTGTGTGTGCAAGTGCTTTAGATGGCTTGGGTCGGGACTGGTGAGAGTGTCTAGTTCCTTCTTTCTCCTCTACCCATGCTGGCCTACCCATTGCATTTGACTCCACTTTTTTCAGGCTCCATTCGAGATCCAAGCCTACTTGGAATGGTGCAGGAGTAGGGTTGGCAGTAGTCTCATCTCAGATTCATTTCTCTGGTTGGATCCTTTTATATTTTGAGGATGCAGATTGAGGTATCATATGGTGATTTTGTTTGGGATTGATTTTGTTTTCCCTGTTATTGGTTCTCTATTTTGTGGGACCGATGTGGTTTCCTTCTTGGTCCCCTACCGAGGCCTCCATATTCTCATCCTTCCTGTGCTCCTTTCCCTGTCAGTTTGGTGCGTGGGTCTTCATGGAGGTTCTGGGAGGTGTAGATCGAGTGGTTTTGGGTCTTATAGACGGCATATGGCCAATATTTGAAGGTTCGAATGGTTTTTATGTTCTGTTTTGATGGATTTTTTGTGGTGATGTTGGAGTTCTATGATGACGATATGAATACATCAGTGGTGATTAGTGGACATCCTGGTTCGTTTTGCTCTAGTTCTCGGCTCCGATGATGATGGTCGATGACGACGGAGGTGGTGTTCCCGCCAGTGATGTGGTGACTCTAGCGATGATGGTTATGATGATGATGTTTGGAGTGGACTACAATGAGGTATTGATGATAATGAGTGATGATTATGGTGACAGCTTCTTCGACGTGCTATCTTCGATGTAGTGGCTTTTATGAAAATTTAAAAACTGATTTCGAGGGCCTAATGAGCCTAATATGACGAATGGGCCTAATTTTCCTAAGTGTCCTAATGGGCCTAAGTGGCCAAATGGGCTGAAGTGGACTAATGGTCCTAAGGGGTCGAATGGGCTTAATGGGCCTAATGGCTAATGGGTTGAATGAGCCTAAGTGGCCTAAAGGGCCTAATGGGCCTAATGGGCTTGAGCGGTTGAGTGGTCCTAAGTTGCCTAATGGGCCCAATAGGCCTAATGAGCATAAGTGGCCTAATGATCCTAGTGGCCTAATGGACCTAATGGGTCCAATGGGCCTAAAGGGCCTAATGGGCCTAATGGGCCTAATGGGCCAGAGTGGTCGAGTGGTCCTAAGTTGCCTAATGGACCCAATAGGCCTAATGAGCATAAGTGAACAAATGATCTTAAGTGGCCTAATGGACCTAATGGACCCAATGGGCCTAATGGGCCTTAGTGGCCCAATGGGCCTAAGTGGACCAATGGGCCTAAGTGGCCTAATGGCCCCAATGACTAATGGGTCTAATAGGTCTAAGTGACCTAAGTGGCATAGTGAGGCTAATGGGCCTAATCGGCCTAAGTGGCCTAATGGGCTCAATCTGCCTAAGTGGAATAATGGGCCTAAGTGGCCTAAGTGGCCTAATGAGGCTAATGGGCCTAAGCTGCATAAGTGACCTAAAGGGCGTAATGGGACTAATGGGCTCAATGGACCTGAGTGGCCTAATGGGCCTAAGGGGCCTAAGTGGCCTGATGGGCCTAAGTGACTTAAGTGTCCAAAGGGGCCAAATGGAATAATTGGGCTCAATGGGCCTAAGTGGCCTAATGGGCTTAAGTGTCTGAATGGGCCTAAGTGGCCTAATGGGCCTAAGTGGCCTAGTGGACTGAATGGGCATAATGTGGATAATGAGGATAATGTGCCTAATAGGCCTAATGGGCTGAATGGTCCAAGTGGGCCTAATAGGACTCAGTGGTCTAATGGGCCTAAGTGGCCTAATTGGCCCCGTGGGCCCAGGTGGCCTAATCGGCCTAATGAGATGAATGAGTCTAAGTTTCCTAAAGAGCCTAATGGGTCGAATGCGCCTAATGAGCTTAATGGGCCTAAGTGGCCTAATGATCCTAATGGGACTAATGGGCCTAAGTGGCATAATGGGCCTTTGTGGGACTAAGTGGACCAATGGGCCTAAGTGGCCTAATCAGCATAATGGGCCTAGGTGGACCAATGGGCCTAATGATCCTAATGATCCTAAGTGGCTTAATTGACGTAATGGGCTTAAGTGGTCTAATCGTCATAATTGGACTAATGGGCCTAAGTGGCATAATGGGGCAATGGGACTAAGTGGCCTAATGCTTTGAATGGAACTAATGGGTCGAGTGGGATGAATTGGCCTAATGGTTCTGAGTGTCCTAATGGGCCTAATGAGCCTAGTGGCTTGATGAGCCTAATGGGTTTTAGTGGCCAAATAGGCCTAATGGCCCTAAGTGGCCAAATGGGCCTAATGGGCCTAATTGGCCTAAGTGGACAAATGGTCTGAATGGGCCTACGTGACCTAATGGGACTAAATGGCCTAATCGGCCTAATGGGCCTAATTAGGCCTTAGGTATTGGTGTTTTAGATATAGTGTTTGGGTCTAGGTTTTAGGTTTTTTTGGTTTTAATTGGCCAAAATTGGTCTAAATTGGCCTAATTGACCAAATGGACAAATTACCAACTATCCTAATGGCCCAATGAACTAATGGGCTAATGGGATAATTACTTAAATGACCTAGTTGGTCTAAATAGCCTAATGTCCCAATAACCTAGTAGCCTAATTGGCATAATGGCCTAATTGGCATAAATGAACTAATTGTTCGAAATGGACTAATTAGTCTAAATCTATTAAATGGTCTAATTGGATTAAATGGAATAATTGGGCTAGTTGTCCTAATTGACCTAATTGGGATAATTGGCCTAATTGGCCTAATTGGACTAAATGACCAAATGGGTCTAAATGGTCCAATTATTCCAAATGGACTAAATGGTCTAATTGAATTAAATGGTCTAATTGGCCTAATTAGCCTAATTGACCTAATTATCCTAAATTGGCGTAAATGGTCAAATCGCCAAATAAAAAATTGGCCTAATGGTGTAATGAACTAATGGGATAATGTCCTAATGGCCAAATTGGTCTAAATATCCCAATGATCTTATTGAAATAAATGACTTAATTGGTCTAAATGGCCTAATTGGTTCAAATGGATTAAATGATCTTATTGGATTAAATGGTCTAATTAACATAATTGTCCTAATTGACCTAAATGGTATAACTGGACTAATTGCCCTAAATGGCCTAATGGACTAAATGCCCTAAATGGATTAAAGGCCTAAATTGCCTATAGCCTAATGACCTAATTGGCCCAAATGACCAAATTATCCTAAACGACCTATTTTTTCTAACTGACCTAATTAGTCTAATTGGCCTAATTGGCCTAATTCACCTAAATGGGCTAATTAGACAATTAGACAAATATAAAAATGATAAAAATTACCAAGTGACCAAATAACGAAATAACACAACATAAATAGAATTACACCGAAATGAACATACAAGAGGAATCTATACTATAAACATGTTTATCATGCCAATTAATATGTATTGTTTATGTTAGGTTACTAGTATTAAATTTCTAATTAAATTTATTTTTAGATGCTTCGTCATTTTTTGGATTTCTTCAATAGCTACAATTTTAATTCATTCTAGGTTTATCACTTTCATATTATTCAATAATGTAGTATTATACTAATCAATTTCATTTATAGCAAGTAGCATTTGGCATTGAAGGTCGTGTGCCTCAAGAAAAATTATTTTCCTTGACTAGGAAGTAAAATAATGGAAGTGATGTAAATGTACAAACACAAGAAAATATTTTAAGTTTTTTTATTGATTTTTCAAATTTTGATTCATAATTCATAATTAAATATCTTGTTTATATTTTCAACAGTGTGTCCTGGCGGCCCTCGATGAGAAAGTGTATGACAACTTTGGGCTAAATGATAATTTGAGACAAGTATTAGGTGAGAAACTCCATGGGAGAGTTTGATGTCAAACCATGAAAAACATCATCCCAACTAGGTATTGGACCTCAATGGGTGACTCTCAAACCTATGAGACCACCAAGCTGAAAAAAGAGCATGCAGAAGTAGATGATGAAAAAAAAATTGCTATACAGGAGAATGAAAGAAGTAAATTGGTCACCGAACACTTCCTAAAATATATGTCAGTTATAAGTCCACCACTTCCATCAGAGACTGATATTACTTTTGATTCTTGTATGACATAAATACGCTCTTTATATGATACCTTGAGTTATTTAATTAAGGGTCTTATTGGCAGTCAAGCTGATGGCGGTGGTGGTGGAGGTGGTGGGGGGTGGAGGTGGCACTGGTGGCGACGAAGGTGGCAGTAGAAAAAATGGTAGTGGTGGTGGTTTCAGGCATAACAAAAGTGTACAAAGATGGATGATACATTTAAATTTATTTTAATAATCATCTTTAGAAACCAAGAGTGATGATCTTGCACGTCAAATTTAAAATTAATTTATTTAATATTTAAAGAAATAAATACATGTGCTTAGGAACTTTCTTCATTAGTGAATGTTGATCATCTAAAAAGACCCTTTCATATTACCGTCATTACATTATGAGGATCCCATGATAAAATCCCTCTAGCGGAGATCCACACTTGCTCCTATGATCTCTGAGAAACACCACTCGATCTCCAGGTGCTAGTGAGGCGAGTCGAATGTCTTATGTTGTTCGTTCTTGATCACTCATTCTTCGGTCTTGAAGAAATCTTTCTTACACTTCTTGTTTTTGAGAGAAATAGAGAGAGAATGAGGAGTTGAGAGAGAATTTGTTGTGCACAACAATTTTCTATTCTTAATTTTTGGATGTTCTACACAATATACATAGATGCCTATTTATAGAGTTGATATTTAAGTTAAAATATTATTTAATTTCATACCGATTAAATAAATTGGCCTAAATTTTCTAATTGGCCTAAATTTCATAAATTACCTAATTGGACTAATTGGCCTAATTGGCCTAAATGGACTAAGTTTTTCTAAATGGCCTAAATGGACTAACTGTCCTAAATGATCTAAATTATCCTAATTTTCTTAATTGACATAAATTTCCTAAATTGTCTAATTGGTCTAATTGTCATAATTGGCTTAATTGGCCTAAATGGCCTAAATTGGACAAATTAGTTTAAATGTCTTAATCGACCTAATTGTAATAAATGGCCTAAAAAGTCCTAAATGTCCTAATTGGATGAATTGGCTTAAATGGTATAAATTAGCCTAAATGGCCTAAATTGGCCTAAATGGTCTAAATGACCTAATTGGCCAAAATGACCTAAATTGGCCTAAATGACCTAAATTGTCTAATTGTCTTAATTGTACTAATTGGCCTAAATGACCTCAATGGACTAAATGGCCTAATTGGAATAAATGGCCTAAATGACCTAAATGGCCTAATTGCTTAATTGGCCTAAATGGCCTAAATGGTCTAATTTGCTTAATTGCCCCAAATGGAATAATTATCCTATATGAACAAATTGTCCTAATTGGACTAATTTTCCTAATTGGAATAAATGGAATAAATATACTGATTGGACTAATTGTTCTAATTGGGATAAATGACCTAAATTAGCCTAAATGTCCTAAATTGACCTAATTGACCAAATTGGTCTAAATGGCCTAAATTTGTCTAAATGGTCTAAATAGTTAAATTGGATTAAATGATCTAAATGGACTAATTGATATAATTGTACTAAATGGCCTAATTGGCCTAAATGGTCTAAATGACCTAATTGGTATAATTGGCCTAAATGGCCTAAATTGGCCTAAATGGCCTAAATTGGACTAAATGGCCTAAATTGGGCTAAATGGCCTAATTGTCCTAATTGGACTGAATTACCTAATTGGAATAATTGGCTTAATTGACCTAATTTTCCTAATTTTTCTAAATGAGATAAATTGACGTAAATGGCCTAAATTGGTGTAAATGACTTAAATGGCCAAAATTGGCCTAAATGACCTAATTGGCCTAAATTGCCTAAATTGTATAATTTTCCTAATTGACCTAATTGTCTTAAATGGCCTAAATTGGCCTAAATGTCCTAAATTGCAAAAATTGGCCAGAATGATCTAAATTGGTCTAAATTGCCGAAATTGTATAATTGGTCTAATTGGCCAAAATGGTCTAAATTGGCCTAATCGGCTTAAATGGACTAATTGGACTAATTGTACTAATTGGTCTAAATTTCTTAAATTGGCCTAAATGGAATAATTGTCCTAATTGGCGTAAACAGTCTAAATAGGCCTAAATAGCCTAAATGGCCTAAATTAGCCTCATTGGTCTAAATGGCCTAAATGAAATAAATTTCCTAATTGGAAAATTGTCGTAATTGGACTAAATTGGCCAAAATGGCCTAAATCTTCTTATGGTCCTAAATGGCCTTAAGAGCCTAAATTGGCCTAATTAGTCTGAATTGGCATCATTGGCCTCGTTGGACTAAATGACCTAAATTGGACTAAGTGGCCTAAATGACCTCATTCATTTAAATGGACCAAATGACCTAATTAGCCTAATTGGCCTAAATGATCTAAATTGGCCTAAATTGCCTAATGGACCTAATGGGCCTAAGGGTCTAATGGGCCTAAGTGGCCTAAGTGGCATAATGGGCCTAATGAGTCTAATGGGATTAAGTGGCCTAATGGAACTAAGTGGCCTAATCAACCTAATGGGTCAATTGGACCTAAGTGGCCTAATGAGTCTAATGGGCTTAATAGGCTTAATGGGTCCACTGGTCCAAAGTGGCGTAATGGGCCTAAGTGGCCTAAGTGGCCTAATGGGCTGAATGGGCCTATTGGGCCTAAGTGGCCTAATGAGCCTATTGGACCTGAGTGTATTAATGGTACCATTGAGTCCAATTCGGCCTAATGGGCCTAATGGGATTAATGGGTCAAATGAACAAGTTGGGCCTAAGTGGCATGATGGGCCTAATAGGCCTAATGGGCCTAAGTGGACTAATGGATCCATTATGGTCAATTCAACCTAATGGGCCTAAAAGAAAAAAATTGGACTAATTGACCTAATGGGCCTAATGGGCCCAATGGGACTAATGGACCCAATGGGCCTAATGGGCCAAATGTGCCTAATGGGTCTAAGGGGCCTAATGAGCCTAAGTTGACGAATGGGCCTAAGTGGCCTAATGTGCTGAATGGGACTAAGTGGTCTAATGGGCCTAATGGACCTAAGGGGCCTAATGGGCCTAATGGGTCTAAGGGGTCTAATGGGCCTAAGTGGCCTAAGTGACCTAATAAGGCTAACGAGCCTGTTGGGCCTAAGGGAACTAATGGGGCTAATGGGACTATTTGCCTAATTGGCCTAATGAGCCGAAGGGTACGAATGGGCCCATTTGGTCAAATGGGCCTATTGGGATTATTGGTCCTATTAGGCCTAAGTGACCTAATGACCCTAATGGCCTAACTAGACTACTGGGTCTAAGGGGCCCAATGGGCCCAATAGGCCTAATGGGTCTAAGGGTCCTAATAGGACTAAGTTCCCTAATGGGCCGAATGTGAATATTGGACCTATTGGGCCTAAGTGGTTCAATGGGCTGAATGGTCCTAATGGGCCTAATGGGCCCATTATGGATAATTCAACCTAATGGGTCTAATGGGCCTAAGTTGCCTAATGGGTCGAAGTGGCCCAAGTTTTCTAATGGGCCTAATGGGTCCAATGGGTCTAAGTGGCCTAAGTTGCCTAATGGACCTAATGGTTCTAATGGGTCTAAGTGGTCGAATGGTCCTAAGTGGCCTAAGTTGCCTAATGGGTCTAAAGGGTCTAAGTGGTCGAATGAACCTAAGTGGCCTAAGTTGCTTAATGAGCTTAATGAGCATAATGGGTCTAATGGGTCCAATGGGCCCAAGTGGCCTAATCGGCCTAATGGGTCTAGTTGGTCTAATGGGAATGAATGGGTTGAATGGGCCTAAGTGGCCTAAAGTGATGAATGGGTATAATGGGACTAAGTTGCCTAATGGGTCTAAGTGACCTAATGGGCCTAAGTGGCCTAAGTTGCCTAATGGGATTGATGGGTCTAATGGGGAAAAGTGGCATAAGTGGCCTAAGTTTCCTAATGGTACCAATGGGCCTAATGGGTCTAATGGGCCCAAGTGGCCAAAGTTACCTAATGGGCCTAATTGGACCAATGGTCCCAATGGGACTAATGGGTTCAATAAGCCTAAGTGGCCTAAGTTTCCTAATGAGATGAAGTGGAATAATGGGGTTAATTGGCCAAAGTGTCCTAATGGGCCTAAGTGGTATAATTGGCATAATGGATTGAATGGGCCTAAGTGGACTAAGTTGCCTAATGGTCCAAAGTGGCCCAATGGGTCTAAGTTGCCTAATGGGCCTAATGGGCATAAGTGGCCTAAGTCGATTAATGGGCATAATGTGCCTAATGGGCCCAATGGGCCTAATGGTCCTAATGGATCTAATAGGTCTAAGTGGACTAATGGGCCTAAGTAGCTAATGGGTTCAATAGTTCTAGATGGCTCAATGGGCCTGAGTGGCCTAAGTTGCCTAATGGGCATAATTGGATTAATGTGTATAATGGGCCTAAGTGGCCTAATCGATCTAATGGGTCTAATGGGCCTAATGGGTCTAATGATCCTAGGTGGCCTAATGGGTCAAATTGGTTGAATGGGACTAACATTACAAGAAAAAGGGTTTTTTATGACGGTGCATTTGCGACGGGATCCCATCACAAATGACCCATTATATAAAATGATGTCGCACATATTATCTTTTATGATGGTCCGTTTCAAAAGGTTATTATTTGGGATGGGCAGTGGCACCGTCGCAAATAGGTTCAGTGTTTTTTTTAAAACTCTGTTGCGACAGGCCGACCACCCGTAACAAATCATTTTCCCAATTTTTTTAAAAACTTTTTTCCGCGCACCATCACAATTCGTATTTGCGACGGTCCATTGCAAATAAGCCTCATAAGCCTCATGGGCCTAAGTGGCCTAATGAGCCCAATGGTCCTAATGGACCTAAGTCGTCTAATGGGCCTAATGGGGCCCATTAGGCCACTTCGGCCCATTAGGTAACTTAGGACACTTAGCCCCATTTGACCCATTAGGATTATTCATCCCATTAGGCCCATTAGGCCCATTCATCCCATTGGGCCCATTAGGTAACTTAGGTCACTTAGTCCCATCATGCCACTCAGTCCCATTAGGAAACTTAGGCCACTTAGGCCCATTATGCCACTTAGTCCCATTCGAACCATTAGGTCACTTAGGCCCATTAGGACCATTAGACCCGTTAGGCTGATTAGGCCACTTAGGCCCATTAGACCCATTATTCCCATTAGGCTCATTAGGCTCATTAGTCCCATTAGGCCCATTAGGCCCATTAGGCTCATTAGGAAACTTAGACAACTTAGGCTCATTGAGCCACTTAGACCCATTGGACCCATTAGACCCATTAGGCCCATTAGGAAACTTAGTCTACTTAGACCCATTAGGCCACATAGACCTATTATACTCATTAGGTCCATTAGACCCATTAGGCCTATTAGGCCCATTAGTCAACTTAGTCCACTTAGGCCCATTAGGCCCATTAGTCCCATTAGGCCACTTTGTACCATTAGGAAATTTGGGCCACTTAGGCCCATTGGACCCATTAGGCCACTTAGGCTCATTAGACCCATTACTACACTTAGAACGACTAAGACCATTAGGCTACTTTGGACCATTAGGCAACTTAGGCCACTTTGTTCCTTTGGACCTATTAGACCCATTAGGCCCATTCAGACTATTGGTCCCGTTAGGTAACTTTGGCCACTTAGGTCCATTGGACCCATTAGTCCCATTGGACCCATTAGGCCCATGGGTCCCATTAGGAAACTTAGGACACTTAGGCCCATTAGGTTACTTAGTCCCATTGGACCCATCAGGCACATTAGGCAACTTAGGCCACTTAGGCCCATTAGACCCATTCATCCCATTATTCCACTTAGGTCTATTCAATCCATTCATCCCACTAATCCCATTAAGCCCATTAGGCCAGTTAGGCCACTTAGGCACATTGAACCCATTAGACCCATTAAGCTCATTAGGAAACTTAGGCCACTTAGGCCCATTCAACCACTTAGACCTTTTGGACCCATTAGGCCCATTAGGAAACTTAGGCCACTTAGATCCATTGGACCCATTAGGCCCATTTGTCAACTTACGCCACTTAGGGCCATTAGACCACTTAGACCCATTAGACCAATTAGGCCCGTTAGGCAACTTAGGCTACTTAGACCCATTGGACCCATTAGTCTCATTTTCCAACTTTGGCCACTTCAACCCATTAGGCCACTTAGGCCCATTGGACCCATTAGGATAAATTATCCATAATGGGCCCATTAGGCCCATCAGGCCCATTGGACCCATTGGACCTCTTAGGCACAATATGCCCATTACGACACTTAGACTCATTATGCCACTTAGGCCCATTAGGCCCATTGGTTCCCTAGGCCCATTAGGCCAATTAGGCCATTAGGCCATTAGGCCATTAGGAGCATTAGATCGAATTGGCCATAATGGGTCCATTTGGCCCATTAGGCCACTTAGGCCCAATAGGACCAGTAGGCCCATTAGGCCTATTAGGTAACTTAGGCCACTTAGGTCCATTAGGCCACTTAGGTCCATTAGTCCCCTTAGACCCATTAGACCCATTACCCCCCTTAGGCCCATTAGGCCAATTAGGCCATTGTGCCCATTAGCTCACTTAGGCCCAATAGGCCCATTCAGCCAATTAGGTCACTTAGGCCACTTAGGTCCATTAGGCCACTTAGGCCCATTAGACCCCTTAAACCCATTAGGCCCATTGGTCCCCTTAGGCCCATTGGGACCATTATGCTACTTAGGCTCATTACGCCCATTAGGACACTTATGCCACTTAGGCCCATTCGTCTACTTAGGCCCATTAGGCCCCTTAGACCCATTTGGCCCATTAGGCCCATTAGGTCCATTAGGCCAATTCGGCCCTCTAGCCCACTAGGTCAAATTGACCATAATGGGCCCATTAGGCCCATTAAGCCACTTAGCCCCATTAGGTCCATTAGGCCCATTCGGCCCCTTAGGACCATCAGGCCACTTAGGACCAACTGCTCCATCCGACCCATTAATCCCATTTGGCCCATTAGGCCGAATTGGACTTAATGGGCCCATTCGGACACTTAGACCCATTAGGACACTTTGGCCCAATAGGCCCATTCGCCCCATTAGAACACTTAGTCCACTTAGGCCCATTATCTCATTTTGGCCTAGTGGACCCATTAGACCCATTAAACCCATTAGGCCCGTTAGACCCGTTAGGCCACTTAGGCCCAATTGGCCCATTAGGCTGATTAGGGCACTTAGGCCCATTATGCCCATTAGGACCATTAGGTCACTTAATCCCATTATACCCATTAGGCCCATTAGGCCCATTGGGCCACTTAATCTCATTAGACCCATTAGGTTCATTAGGCCACTTAGGCCAATTCGACCCTTAGGCCCATTAGGCCATTTAGGCCATTTAGGCCAATTTTAGCCATTTAGTCCAATTAGGCCAATTAGGACATTTAGGCCATTTAGTCCAATTAGGACATTTAGGTCATTTAGTCCAATTTAGTCCATTTAGGCCAATGAGGCCAATGAGACCAATTTAGGCCAATTAGGTCAATTTAGGCCCTTTAGACCATTTAGGACAATTATAAGATATAGGCCATTTAGGCCAATTTAAGCCAATTAATCCAATTAGGCCAATTAGGAGAATTAGGAAATTTAGTTCATTTAGGCCATTTAGTCCAATTTAGTCCATTTAGGGTAATTAGTCCATTTTGGCCAATTTAGGTCATTTAGTCTATTTAGGCCAATTTAGACCATTTAGGCCAATTAGGCCAATTATGCCATTTAGGCCAATTTAGGTAATTTAGACCAATTAGGCCAATTTAAACCATTTAGGTTAATTAGGCCAATTATGCAATTTAGGCAATTTAGGCCAATTAGGCCAATTTAGGCCATTTGGGCCAATTTTGTCCATTTTGGCCATTTAGACCAATTTGGGTCATTTTGTCCATTTTGGCCATTTAGACCAATTTAGGTCATTTAGGCCAATTATGCCATTTATGCCAACTTAGCTCATTTAGACCAATTAGTAAAATTAGACCAATTAGGTCAATTAGGCAATTCGAGCCCATTAGGCCAATTTGGGTCATTTAGGCCATTTAGGCTAATTTAGGCCATTTAGGCTAATTTATGACAATTAGTTCATTTAGGTCATTTAGTCCAATTATATCAATTAGGCCATTTAGGTCATTTAGGCCAATTAGTCCATTTTGACCATTTAGACAAATTTAGGTCATTTAGACCAATTAGGCCAATTAGGCCAATTAGGCCAATTTAGGCCATTTAGGATAATTTAGGCCATTTAGCCTAATCAGACCAATTATTTAATTTAGACCATTTAGGCCAATTGAGCCAATTAGGCCATTTAGGCCAATTAATCAATTTAGGAAAATTAGGAAAATTTAGTCCATTTAGGCCAATTAGACCATTTAGACCAATTAGGAAATTAGTTCATTTAGGTCATTTAGTCCATTTAGGGAAATTAGGCCATTTAGGCCATTTAGGACATTTAGGTCATTTAGGTCAACTAGGCTAATTAGGCCAATTAGAAAATTTTGGTAATTTATGCGAATTTAGGCCATTTAGGCCAACTATGCCATTTAGGCCAATTTAGGTCATTTAGTCTATTTAAGCTAATTTATACCATTTAATCCAATTCATCCAATTATTCCATTTAGTCCAATTTAGGCCATTTAGGCCAATTAAGCCGATTATGACATTTAAGCTTATTTATCCAATTTAGGCCATTTAGGCCAATTAGGCCAATTTAAACAATTAAACCAAATAGAAAATTTAGGAAATTTAGGTAAATTAGGACAATTATTATAATTGAGGTCATTTAGTCCAATTATACCATTTAATCCATTCAGGATAATTTAGGTCATTTAGTCGAATTAGGCCAATTAAGCCAATTAGGTCATTTATACAATTTAGGCCAATTAGGCCATTTAGGCCAATTTGGCCAATTTGGTCTATTTATTCCATTTTGGCCAATTTGTACAATTAGGCTATTTAGTCCATTTAGAAAAATTTAGGTCATTTCGACCAATTAGGACAATTAAGCCAATTAGTCCAATTAGTCCAATTAGGCAATTTATGCCATTTAGGCCAACTAGTCCATTTAGGCCAATTTAGGTCATTTAGACCATTCATGTCATTCAGGCCAATTAGACCAATTAGACCAATTAGACCATTTAGGCCATTTAGGAAAATTAGTCCATTTAGGACAATTAGATAAGTTAGGTCATTTAGGCCATTTTGGCCATTTAGACCAATTTAGGCCATTTAGACCAATTATGCCAATTATGCCAATTTAGGCCATTTAGGCCATTTAGTCCATTTAGGAAAATTAGTCCATTTGGGCCTATTAGACTAATTAGGTCATTTATTCCATTTGTACCAATTAGACCATTTAGGCCATTTAGACCAATTAGGCCAATTAGGCCAATTTAGGTCATTCAGGCTAATTTAGTCCATTTAGGCCAATTATATCAATTAGTCTATTTATGTTAATTAGGAAGATTAGGCCATTTAGACCATTTAGGCCAATTAATCCATTTAGACCAAATAGGCCATTTTGGCCATTTAGGCCAATTTAGGCCATTTAGGCCAATTAGGATGATTAGGCCATTTAGGCCAATTAATCC
This sequence comes from Viscum album, assembly GCA_963277665.1. Lineage (NCBI taxonomy): Eukaryota > Viridiplantae > Streptophyta > Magnoliopsida > Santalales > Viscaceae > Viscum > Viscum album. Next base: position 1,052,449,350 of record OY728121.1, on the reverse strand, counting down.
ATTTAGGAAAATTTTGGACATTTAGGCTATTTAGGTAAATTAATCCATTTTTTCCATATAGTCCAATTTGGGACATTTAGGCCAATTAGGCCAATTAGGTCAATTGGGAAATTTAGGTCATTTAGGCCAATTAGTCAATTTAGGCCAATTTAGTCCATTTAGGCCAATTTCGCCACTAGTTCAATTTCAACAAGGAAATTTAGTCCACTTAAGCTTCCATGAACCAACCCGGGTCGACCCTGAACCGGTCACCCAACAGCTATGCAACAAGCTCTACACAGAAAGGCTGGACACTTTCTTTGACCCAGAGGAGTTTGAAGTTTCAAAACAGAATGCATCATTTCCAAATTTAGACCCAAAAAATCAACAACATGAGAAGAAATCAAATATGAAATGCACCTGTATCAAAAAATGCTTCCATAAAGGTAGAATTCAAGAGAATCGTACCTCTCACCATCGATGGTACAAGTTGGCCATTCACAATAACCCACTCAGCTCCAAATACCTGCTTACTCACCACACTTTTATCTTTATTCCCCTGATGAAATTTCCCATGCTGGGGAGTCATGGTATTCCTGGAATCACCACGACTAACTCTATTCTGCTGTCCTCATCCCATTGAGGCATAAGACGACTCTGAACCTTGAGAAGTATTCCGAACACCCGACCATGGATCACGACAACAATAACACTGAAGATTCCCCGTCTAATTACAATTATGGCATACTCTAGGTGGTGATGTGCATTCTCAGTTTATGTGTCTTAGAGCACCACATTAGAAACATCCCGACTTGCTCTTAGGCTTCATAGGAAGATTTAGTGATCCTTCCATCAGATTCTAATCCATACTATCGCCTTAGAAATAAGTGTCCCTCTTCCACTTGCTCCCCTTATTATAGTTTCCAACATTTCCCATAGGTATCACGATATCTCCTCCACCCATCACCCCTAAGATGTCCCTTTCAGCCACGATTTCCCTATTGACCATCTCCGGACAATCTCTTATACAGATTACTGCAATCTTTAAACAAATTTCCTACCCCATCCCAGATTAAAAAATGTGTGTATTCAAAGATGCACTAGTAGAAACCTCAGGTGAAAACTAGACTAAATTCATAAATTTAGCCACATATTCTATCACATAAAGGATATACTACTTCAATCTAAATAAATCCATCATTCACTGAATTATAAACGTGTAAGGATAGAATTTTTTGTTGAATAATTCCTCGAAATCCTCCCATGCCATACCTTGGTCCACTTTATCCTAGATCGCTAACTCCCACCACTAATATTAATGATCTTACAACATGTATGTCACTAAATTGAATTTGAACTCCATCAGTGTGACTAGGAAATTTAAGATTCAATTCATCTTATTTAGCCATGCCTCCACCCTTTCAAGTTCTGAATCACCCCAAAAGATGGGTTGATTTTGCTTCTTAAACTGAACCAAATGGTTCACATTCCTTGGTTTATCTCTTTTATTCCTACTATCGATATCTTCAAAAGCCTTTATTATGTTCTGCACCATCTACTAGTTCACCTGGGGCTCAGGTGCAACCACATTTTTAGTACCTTCCTCTGGTTGGTTTCTACGATGCCTACTGGGTTCCATTCTCTGTTCACATGAAAAACACCATAAGTCACTCTCTAGCAATAGAAGGCTTAACAATTTCAAATCCTATCACATTTCAACTTTCATAACCATGATTTACAAAATCCAACATTTTCTATGTTCAATAATTTTTGAAAAAATAACCACCATGTTTTGAAAAACGACCAATTTTCAAAATACCACAACCATTCTCTTTTCAAAATCACAAATTTGAAAACACTTTCCTAATTTTTGAAATATCAACAAATTGATATCACAACATAAATCATTACTCCAAATGAGATATGAAATCCCAGTGGGAAGTCATTTATACCATGCATGTCATGCTCTTCTCATTATCTAAACTGACAATAATGGGCCTAATGGGCCTCATGGCCCTAAGTGACCTAAGTGGCCAAATGGGCTTAAGTGACCTATTGGGCCTTGTCGGCCTAATGGGACGAATGAGCCGAATAGGACTAATTGGCCTGATGGGCCTAGGCATGAGGCCCAAATAGACCTAATGGCCTAAGTTGCCTCATGGGCCCAATGGACACAATGGGCCTCATAGGCCTATGTGGGCTAAGTGGGCCGAAGGGGACTAATGGGCCGAAGGGTCCAAGTGGCCTAATGGGCCCAATGGGACTCATGTGGCTAAGAGGACTATTGGGTTGAGTGGGACTAATGGGACTAATGGGCCCTATGGGTCTCATGGGATGAATGGGCCAAGTGGGCCCAATGGGCCTAATGCCCCAAAGTGGCCTAAAGGGTCCAGTGGGCCTAATGGGATTAATGGGCCTAATGGGACTAATGGGCCAAATTGGCCTTATGGGTTTAATGAGTCTCATGGGACTCATGGACCTAAGTGGACACATGGTCTGAAAGGGCCTGACGGACCTAAGTGTCCTAATGGGCCTCATGGTCCTCCTGGGCCTAATGGGTCTCATGGGCCTCATCGGTGGAATGCGCCTCATTGGCCTGAAGGGCCTAATGGGACTAATGGTCATCAGTGGCCTAATGGTCCTAAGTTCCCTAATGGGAATAGTGGGCCTAATGGGCCTAATGGGCCTAATGGGCCTAATAGACCTAATGGCCCTAAGTGGCCTAGTCAGGCTGATCGACCGAATGGGCCTAATGGGCCTAAGTGGCTTAACGATCCTAATGGGCCTAATGGGACAAATGGGTTTAATGGGCCCAATGAGCCTAATGGAATGACATTTCCTAATGGGACTAATGGGCCGAAGTGGCCTAAGTGGCTTAACGGGACTAATGGGACTAATGGGTTTAATGGGCCTAATGAGCCTAAGTGGCCTAGTGGGCCTAATGAGCCTGCGTGTCCTAATGGGCCTAATGGGACTAAGTGGCCAAATGGGCCAAATGGACCAAATGGGCAAAATGGGACTAATGGGTTTAATTGGCCTAATGGGCCTAAGTGGCTGAATGGGCCTAAGGGGCCTAATGGGCCTAACTGGCTTAATGGGCGTAATAGGCCTAAGTGGCTTAAGGGGCCTAATGGGCCCAAGTTTCCTAATCACCCTAATCGACTAAATGAGTCTAATGGGCCTAAGTGGCCTAATGGGCCTAATGGGCTGAAGTGGCCTAATGGGTATAATGGTCCTAATGGGCCAAAGTGGCCGAAGTGGCCAAATCGGCCTCATCAACCGAGTGGGACTAATGGGACTAATGAGCCAAATGGTCATAAGTGTCCTAATGGTCCTTAGTGGCCTAATAGGCCTAATGGGCCTAAGTGGCTGAAATGGGCTAATGGGCCTAAGTGGCCTAATGGGCCTCAGTGGCCTAATGGGACGAATCGAACTCATGGGGATTAGTGGCCGAAATTGCCTAATGGGTCTAAGGTGCCTAAGTGGCATAATGAGATTAATGGGCCTTAGTTTCCAAATGGTTCTCAGTGGCCTAATGGGCCTAAGTGGCCTAATGAGCCTATTGGGCCTAAGTGGCATAATGAGACGAATGGGCCTAAGTGGCCTAATGGGTCTAGTGAGTCTCAGTGGCCTAATGGGCCTAATGGGCTTAAGTGGACTAAGGGGCCTAATGGGGCTAATGGGCCTAAGTGGCCTAATGCACTAAACAGTACTAATGGGACTAATGGGCCTAATGGGCCTGAGTGGCCTAATGTGAATGATGAGCCTAATGGACCTAATGGGCCGAAGTGGCCTAATTCCCTGAATGGGCCTAAGTGGTCTGATGGGCCATATAGGCATAATGCGTCGAATGGGCTAAAGCGGCCTAATGGGCTTGATGGGCCTGATGGGTATAATGGGCCTATGTGGCCTAATGAGATCAATGTGCCTAAGTGGCATAATGGGTCAAATGGGCCTGATGGGCCTAAGTGGCCTAATGAGTCTGATGGTCCAAATGGGCCAAATGGGCCTCAATAGCCACAGTGGACTCATGGACCACATGGGCCTAATGGGCCCAATGGGCCTAAGTGTCATAATGGACCTAATGCGCCGAATGGGCCTAATCGGCCAAATGGCCCTGATGGGCCTAATGGAAAAAATGCGCCTATGTGATTTAATGGGCCTAAGTGGCCTCAATGTCCTAGTTGGCCTCAGGGGCCTAAGTGACCAAATGAGCGAAATGGGCCTATGTTGACTAATGGGCCTAATGGGCCTATGTTGAATAATGGGCCTAATGGGCCTATGTGGCCTAATGGGGCTAAGTGGCCTCATGGACTTGATGGGCCTTAGTGGACACATGGGCCTAATGGGACTAAGTGGCCTAATGGGCCTAAGTGGCTTAATGGGACTAAGTGGCCTAATGGGCCAAAGTGGTCTAAGTGGCCTAATTGGCCTTAGTGGACTAATGGGCCGAATAAGCCTTAGTGACATAATGAGCCTTAGTGTCCTAATGGGACTAATGGGCCTGAGTGGCTGAAATAGACCACTAGGACTAATGGGCCTAATGGGTCGCAGTGGCCTAATGGGCCTAATCATCATAATGGGCCTAAGTGGCCATATTGGCATAATGGGCCTAGGTGGCCTGATGGGCCTAAGTGGCCTATTGGGCCAAAGCGGACTAATGATCCTAAGTGGATTCTTGAGTTTGATGGGACTAATGGGCCTAGTGGGCCATAGTGGACACATGGCTCTAATGGGCCTAATGGGCCTATGTAGCCTAATGGGCCTAAGTGGCCTAAGTGACCTAATTGGCCAAAGTGGACCAGTGGGCCTAATGGGACTCAGTGGCCTAATGGGACAAATGAGCCTAAGTGGCCTAAGTGACCTAATGACCATAATGGGTGTAAGTGGCCTAATGGGCCTAGTGGGCCTTAGTGACCCAATGGGACAAATGGTCCTAATGTGCCTAAGTGGATGAATGGGCCTAATGGGCCTAAGTGGCCGAATGGGCCTAAGTGGCCTAATGGGCCTAATGGACCTCAGTGGCCTAATGAACCTTAGTGGCCTAATGGGCCTAATGGGCCTGAGTGGTTGAAATGGCCAATGGGCCTAATTGTACAAAGTGTCTAGAATTGTCAAATGGGCCTTAGTGGACTAATTGGCATAATGGGCCTAAGTGGCCTAATGGGCCTAAGTGGCCTGATGTGCCTAATGGGACTAAGTGGCTTAATGAGCCTAATGAGGCTAAGTGGGATAGTGGGCCAAAGTGGCCTAATGGGATTAATGGGCCAAAGTGGCATAATGAGTCAAAGTGGCCTGATGGCCCAATGGGTCGTAGTGGCCGAATGGGCCTAATGGACTGAGTGGTCCTAAGTGGCCTAATGGGCCTAATGGGGCCTAAGTGCCCGAATGAGACGAATGAGCCTAAGTGGCCTAATGAGCCTAATGGACTAATGGGACCAAGTGGCCTAATGAGACTAATGGTCATAAGTGGCCTAATGAGCTGAATGGGCCTAAATGGCCTAATTGGCTGAATTGGCCTAATGGGCCTAAGTGGCCTAATGGGCTCGATGGGCCCAACGGGCCGAATGGTCTTAATGGTCCTAAGTGGCCTAATGAGCCAAATGGGCTTAAGTGGTCTAATGTGCCTGATGGGCCTGATGGGCCAAATGGGCCTAAGTGGGCTCATGAGTTTGATGGGCCAGATGGGCCTGATGGACTTAAGTGGCCTAATGAGATGAATGAGCCTAAGTGGCCTAATGCTCCTAATTGTCCTAATGGGACTAATGTGCATAAGTGGCCTAATGGGCCTGATGGTCCAAATGGGCCTCACTAACCTCGTGGGTCTAATGGGCCTAATTGGCCTAAGTGGCCTAATGGGTCAAATGGGCCTCGGTGGCCTAATGGGCCTAATGCACCTAATCTGCCTAATGGACCTCATGTGTGTAATGGCTCTGATGGGCCTAATGGGTGTAATGGTCCCAAGTGGCTTAATGGGCCTAAGTGGCCTTAATGGCCTAATGGACCTAATAGGCCTAAGTGGCCTAATGCACTGAATGGGCCTAAGTGGTCTAATGGGCCTAATTGGTCTAAGTGGCATAATGGGATTGATGTGCCAAATGGGCCTTATGGGCCTTAGTGGCCTCATTGGCCTAATGGGCCTAAGTGGCTGAAGTAACCTAATGGGCCTCATGGGCCTCATGGGACTAGTGGGCCTAAGTGGCCAAATGAGCCTGATGGGCCCAATGGGCCTCGGTGGTCTAATGGGCCTGATGGGCCTGATCGGCCTAATGGCCATAATGTGCCTCAGTGGCCCAATAGGCCTAATCGTCCTGATATGCCCTATGGGCAGAATGGGCCCAATGGGACCAATGGTCCGAATGGGCCTGATGAGCCTTATGGGCCTAATGGTCTTAATGGGCCAAAGTGGCCTAAGTAGGCTAACGAGCATAATGGGCCTAAGTGGCCTAACGAGCCTAATGTACCTCAGCAGACTAATGGGTCTGATAGGCCTAATGGGCCTGATAGGCCTAATGGAAAAAATGGGCCTAATGGACTTGATGGGTCTAAGAGGCCTAAGTGGCCTAAGTGGCATAATGGGCCTACTGGGCCTAATGTTCTTAATGGTCATTAGTGTCTTAATGGGCCCAATTGGCCTAAGTGTCTTGATGGGACCAATGAGACTAAGTGGCGTGATGGGCTGAATGCGCCTAAGTGGCGGAATGGGCCTATGTGGCGGAATGAGCCAAATGGACCTAATGTGCCTCAAGGTCTGAATGGGCCTCAAGGCCCAAATGGGCCTAAGTGGCCTCATGAGCCTAATGGTCATAAGTGGCCTAATGGGCATAATGGGCCTAATGTGCCTCATGGGACTAAGTGGCTTCATGGGCCTGATTGGCTTAATGGGCCTAATGGACCTCCTAGGACGAAGTGGCCTAATGGTTCTAGTGGGCCTAATGGGCCAAAGTGGCCAAAGTGGCCTAATGGGCCTAATGAGCATGTTTTCCTGAATGGGCTTAGTGGGCCAAAAGGGACTAATGGGCCTAATGGGATGAAGTGTCCCGATGGGCCTAATGGGCCTAAGGGTCCTAAGTGGCCTCATGGGCCTAATGGGCCTAAGTGTCCTAACGTGCCTAATGGACCAAATGAGCCTAAGTGGCATAATGAGCCTGATGATCCTAATAGGCCTCATGGCCTTAAGGACCTAAGTGGACTAATGGGCCTAATGGGCGTAAGTGGCCTAATGGGCATAGTGGGTCTAAAGGGCCTAATGAGCATAGTGGGTCTAAAGGGGCTCATGGGCCTAATTTGCCTCATGGGTCTAATGGCCATAATTTGCCTAATGGGACTAAGTGATCGAAATGGGCCAAAAGTGCCTAATGGTCTGAATGGGCCTAAGTTGCATAATGAGCCCAATGAACTTTATGGGCCTAAATGGGCTACTGGGTTGAGTGGGCTGATTGGGATGAATGGGCCTAGTAGGTACAATGGGCCAAATGGGCCTAAGTGGTCTAGTGATCCTAATGGGCTTAAGTGGCCTAAAGGGCCTAATTAAATTAATGGTCTTAATGGGTCTAATGGGCCTAAGTGGCATGATGGGTATAATGCGCCTGATGGGTCTAATGGGCCTAAGTGGAGTCATAGGAATAATAGGACTCATGGGCCTAAATGACATAATGGGCCTGATGGGCCTGAAGGGCCTAATGGGCCTCATGGGTAGAATGTGCCTAATGGGCCTGATGGGCCTAATGGGACTCATAGTAATAAGAGGCCTAAATGGACTAAGTTCCCTAATGGGCCTAGTGGGCCTAATGGGCATGATGGGACTTATGGGGTTAGTGGGGTAGATGGACCAAATTGGCCTAAGTGGTCTGAGTGGCCTAATCGGGCTAATCGACTCAATGGGCTTAATGGCCCAAAGTGGCCTAGGTGGATTAATGGGCCTAATGGGCCTAGTGGGACTAACAGGTTTAATGGTCCTAAGTTTCCTAATGGTCCTAATGGGCCTACGTTTCCTAATGGGCCCAATGGGCCTAAGTGGCCTAATCGAGCTAATCGACTAAATGGGCCTAAGGGGCCTAAGTGGCATAAGTGGATTAACAAGACAAATGGGACTAATGGGTTTAATGGGTCTAATGGGCCTAGGTGGACTGATGTGAGATGCACGTGGTGGCCTGATCTTCATGGCATAGGGCGGCGGTTGAAGGATATGGTTCGGGGAAAAGTGTTGGATGATGGGTACGGATAGTGGATGTAAGTAGTCAATCAATGCTATATGGAGTGCGACCTACTACTTAGACAACACACTCAAGAGAGAGATGTGATGGCCAATCCACACAACAACGCACTTGGGTTGAGGCACAGAATTGGGGGCTTTGTGATCTTGGATCACCAATCTAAATTGTAGATTGACAAGGCAAGAATGCACAAGAGCTAGGAGAAAATCCGGGACAATCCTCACACAACGGAGAGAAACAAAGCATAAGCTCTCAATTAAATCTTGAATGAAAATACAATGTCATGGGGTGGCTATTTATAGCCAAGGGGGTGATACAATGGTCAAGGTTCTAATACCCTAAAGTCATAAAGTCTAAAACTACCTTGTCCCCTTAAAAGTCAAAAAGATAAAAGCCAACAAAGACTTTTGGAAAAGTAGCACACAACTTTCCAACATAGCCCACCGAATTTGACTTTGAATGCATAGCCCCCCGGATTTGACTTTGGTGTCCAAAGATGCCATTTCTAGAATCCTCCATGTGGACAAGGCATCCGAATTCGTGCAACCATGTGGGCCAAGCTTTAAACATCAATTCTGGGCTTGAATAAGTGATATTATAGGCCCATTTTCTCCATCCATGCAAGGAAAGATCCATTGGGCCTTTAATGAAGCAATATGTGCACCCATTGTAGCATTGAGCCTCTTTAATCTTCCTCGCGTCATTGGGCCTTGCAAATCCAACTCTTCCTCCCACGCAATCGACTTGGTGCCTTTGACATGGTTCTCATCATCCTCCCCCTCTTGAAAAGGAGTCATCCTCGACTCTTCATCCTCTGCACCCAAAAAAGGAGAAAGATCAGAAACATTGAATGTGGCAATTACACCATACTCACCTGGAAAATCTATCTTGTAAGCATTGTTGTTAATCTTATCGAGCACTCAGAAAGGTCCATCTCCTCGTGGCATTAGTTTTGATTTCTGCTTTTCAGGAAATCTCTCCTTTCGCATATGAATCCAGACCAAGTCCCCAGGCTCAAACAACACTTGTCTGCGACCCTTGTTTGCACGATTAACATATTTTTGAGTATTCCACTCGATATTTTTCCTTGCCTTTTCATGGAGTTTTTTGATGAATTCTGCGCGCCCTTTCGCATCCATATTAGTTGCTTCCTGCAAAGGAAAAGGAACTAGATCAATAGGGGCAAGAGGGTTAAAACCATAAACAATTTCGAATGGAGAATATTGAGTAGTGGAGTGCTTGGCCCTGTTATATGCAAATTCCACATGTGGCAGACACTCCTCCCAATTCTTGATATTCTTCTTGACAATTGTTCGCAGAAGGGATGATAATGTCTGATTCACCACCTCTGTTTGCCCATCAGTTTGTGGATGACAAGTAGTGGAAAAGAGTAACTTTGTACCCAGTTTTCTCTACAAGGTCTTCCAAAAGTAACTAAGAAATTTTGTGTCTCGATCCGACACAATGCTCCTTGGCATTCCATGATGTTTGACTACTTCTTGAAAGAAAAGTGTTGCAATGTTAGTGGCATCATCAGTTTTGTGACAAGGAATAAAATGTGCCATTTTTGAAAACTGATCCATCACAACAAAAATGGAATCTCTCCCCCTCTTGGTCTGTCGTAACCCCACGATAAAGTCCATTGATATGTCCTCCCAAGGGGTGTTGGGAATTGGGAGAGGAAGATATAGTTCATGTGAGTTCAGTTTTGATTTGGCTTTATGGCAAACAATGCACTTTCCCACAAATTTCTCAACATCTCTAGATATCCTAGGCCAATAAAAATGCTCACTAAGAACACTTAGAGTTTTTGAAGCACCAAAATGCCCCCATTAACCCACCAGAATGTGACTCCTTTAATAAAAGTAAACGGATAGAGCAATTAGGAATGCAAAGCTTATCAATCCGAAATAAGAATCCATCATGTAAATAGAACTCTTTCCAACTAACTCCAGGTTTACAATGTTCATAAGGTTCCCTAAAATCACTATCAATGGCATATAAATCCTTAATGTATTCAAAACCAAGAAGTTTTGAATCCAACAAGGATAAAAGAGAATATCTACGTGAAAGTGCATCGGCCACAGTATTTTCTTTACCCTTTTTATGCTTGATGACATATGGAAATGATTCAATGAATTCCAGCCATCTAGCATGTCTCCTATTTAGTTTATGTTGGCTCCTAAGGTATTTAAGAGCCTCATGATCAGAATGGATCACAAATTCTTTAGGCCAAAGATAGTGTTGCCATGTTTCTAGTACTCTAAACAATGCATACAACTCTTTATCATATGTAGCATAGTTTAGAGTTGGGCCACTTAACTTCTCACTAAAATAAGTAATAGGCTTACCTTCTTGCTTGAGTACTCCTCCTATGCCAATTCCGCTTGCATCACATTCAATTTCAAAGGACTTACCGAAGTCCGGAAGTGCAAGTAGAGGGGTGTGGATGAGTCTCTCCTTTAGCGCATGGAAGGATTTTTCTTGAGTGGTCCCCCATTTGAAAGGAACATTCTTCTTTGTCAATTCATTCAACGGTGTTGCTAGTGTGATGAAGTCTTTCACAAATCTCCTGTAAAAACCAACAAGACCATGAAAACTTCTTATCTATCCAATGGAGGTTGGAGTTGGCCATTCTTGTATTCCTTTGATCTTCTCGGTGTCAACTTCAACTCCATTGCCACTCACAACAAATACAAGGAAAACAATCTTATCGAGACAAAATTCACACTTTTTTATGTTTCCAAACGGATTTTCTTTCCTTAACACCTCTAGGACTTTTCTCAAGTGATCTACATGTTCATGCAAAGTCCTACTATACACCAGAATATCATCAAAGTAAATGATGCGAGACGCACGGGGTGGCCCGATCTTCACGGCGTAGGGCGGCGGATGACGGATGCGGTTTGGGGCTAAGTGACGGGTGAAGGGTATGGATAGTGGAAGCAAGTAGTCAACCAACGCTATATGGAGCGCGACCTACTACTTAGACAACGCACTCAAGGGAGGGGTGTGATGGCCAATCCACACTACAACGCACTTGGGTTGATGCACGGAATTGGGGGCTTTGTGATCTTGGATCACCAATATAACTTGTAGATTGACAAGGCAAGAATGCACAAGAGCAAGGGAAATTTGGAACAATCCTCACACAACGGAGAGAAACAAAACATAAGCTCTCGATTAAAATCTTGAATGAGATTACAATTCCATGGGGTGGCTATTTATAGCCAAGGGGTGACATAAAAGGTCAAGGGCCTAATATCATAAAGTCATAAAGCCTATTCCTACCTTGTCCCCTTAAAGTCAAAAAGGTAAAGTCTATCAAAGACTTTTTGGAAAAGTAGCACACAACTTTCCAACTATAGCCCACCGGAATTGAATTTGAGTGCATAGCCCACCGGATTTGACTTTGGTGCACAAAGATGCCATTTCTAGAATCCTCCATGTGGATAAGGCTTCCAAATTCGTGCAACCATGTGGGCCGACCATTAAACATCATGCTTGGGCTTGAATAAGTGAGATAATAGGCCCATTTGCTCCATCCATGCAAGGTAATACCCATTGGGCCTTTAATGAAGCAAGATGAGCGCCCATTCAAGCATTCAACCTCTTTAATCTTCCTCGCGTCATTGGGCCTTGCAAATCCAATTCCTCCACCCGAGCAATCGACTCGGTGTCTTCTGCATGGTTCGCATCATCCTCCCCCTCTTGAAAAGGAGTCATCCTCGACTCTTCATCCTTTACACCCAAAAAAGGAGAAAGATCAGAAACATTGAAAGTGGCACTTACACCGTACTCAACTGGGAGAGCTATCTTGTAAGCATTGTTGTTAATCTTTTCAAGCACTCGGAAAGGTCCGTCTTCTCGAGGCATGAGTTTTGATTTCCGCTTGTCGGGGAATCTTTCTTTACGCATATGAATCCAGACTAAGTCACCGGGTTCGAACAACACTTGCTTGCGACCCTTGTTTGCACGATCAACATATTTCTGGGTCATCCGCTCAATATTTTCTCTTGCCTTTTCATGGAGTTTCTTTATGAATTCTGCACGCCCTTTCGCATCCATATTAGTTGCTTCCTGTAAAGGAAACGACACTAGATCAATAGGGGCTAGGGGGTTAAAGCCGTAAACAATTTCAAATGGAGAATATTGAGTAGTGGAATGCTTGGCCTTGTTATATGCGAATTCCACATGAGGTAGACACTCCTCCCAATTCTTAAGATTCTTCTTGACAATTGTTATCAAAAGGGATGATAGTGTCCGATTCACCACCTCCGTTTGCCCATCGGTTTGCAGATGACAAGTAGTGGAAAATAGTAACTTTGTGCCCAGTTTTCTCCACAAGGTCTTCCAAAAGTAACTGAGGAATTTTCTGTCTCGATCCGACACAATCGTCCTTGGCATCGCATGGAGTTTGACTACTTCCTAAAAGAAAAGTTGTGCAATGTTAGTGGCATCATCTGTTTTGTGACAGGGAATAAAATGTGCCATTTTAGAAAACCGATCCACCACAACAAAAATGGAATCTCTCCCCCTCTTAGTCCGTGGTAACCCCACAATAAAGTCCATTGATATGTCCTCCCAAGGGGTGTTGGGGATTGGGAGAGGAAGATATAGTCCATGTGGGTTCAGTTTTGATTTGGCTTTATGGCAAACAATGCACTTTCCCACAAATTTTTCAACATCTCTAGATATTCTAGGCCAATAAAAATGTTCACTAAGAACGCTTACAGTTTTTGCAACACCAAAATGTCCCATTAACCCACCAGAATGTGACTCCTTTAGTAAAAGTAAACGAATAGAGCAATTGGGAATGCAAATCTTATCCATTCGAAATAAGAATCCATCATGTAAATAGAACTTTTCCCAACTAACTCCAGGTTTACAATGTTCATAAGGTTCTCTAAAATCACTATCAGTGGCATATAGATCCTTAATGTATTCAAAACCAAGAAGTTTTGAATCCAATAAGGATAAAAGAGAATATCTACGTGAAAGTGCATCGGCCACAGTATTTTCTTTACCCTTTTTATGCTTGATGACATATGGAAATGATTCAATGAATTCTAGCCATCTAGCATGTCTCCTATTTAGTTTATGTTGGCTCCTAAGGTATTTAAGAGCCTCATGATCAGAATGGATCACAAATTCTTTAGGCCAAAGATAGTGTTTCCATGTCTCTAGTACTCTAAACAATGCATAAAACTCTTTATCATATGTAGCATAGTTTAGAGTTGGGCCATTTAACTTCTCACTAAAATAAGCAATAGGCTTACCTTCTTGCATGAGAACTCCTCCTATGGCCATTCCGCTTGCATCACATTCAATTTCAAAGGTCTTACCGAAGTCTGGAAGTGCAAGTAGAGGGGCGTGGGTGAGTCTCTCCTTAAGTTCATTGAAGGCCTTCTCTTGAGTTATCCCTCATTTTAAAGGAATGTTCTTCTTTGTCAACTCGTTCAATGGTGTTGCTAATGTGCTGAAGTCCTTCACAAATCTCCTGTAAAAACTAGCAAGCCCATGAAAACATCTTACCTGTCCAACGGAGGTTGGAGTTGGCCATTCTTGTATTGCTTTGATCTTTTCAGTGTCAACTTCAACTCCATTGCCGCTCACAACAAATCCAAGGAAAACAATCTTATCGAGACAAAATTCACACTTTTTTATGTTTCCAAACAAGTTTTATTTCCTTAATACCTCTAGGACTTTTCTTAAGTGATCTACATGTTCATGCAAAGTCCTACTATACACCAGAATATCATCAAAGTAAACTACCACAAAATTTCCAATATATGCACGTAAGACATGATTCATTAACCTCATAAATGTGCTAGGCGCATTGGTGAGACCAAAGGGCATGACTAGCCATTCATAAAGTCCATGTTTTGTCTTAAATGCAGTTTTCCACTCATCTCCTACTTTCATCCTAATTTGATGGTAGTCACTTCTTAAATCAATTTTTGAGAAAATAGTTGAACCATTTAATTCATCTAGCATATCATCTAACCTAGGGATAGGATGACGATACCTGACCGTGATGTTGTTGATGGCTCTACAGTCAATGCACATTCTCCATGTTCCATCCTTCTTTGGTACTAGAAGCACCGGTACCGCACAAGGACTAAGACTCTCTCTCACATACCCCACATTCAACAACTCTTGAACTTGCCTTTGAATTTCTTTTGTCTCCTCTGGGTTGGTGCGATATGCTGGGCGGTTCGGTAGTGATGCTCCAGGTATGAGGTCAATTTGATGCTCAATACCTCTAATGGGTGGCAAACCTGGTGGCACCTCTTCGGGAAACACATCTTAAAATTCCTGCTACAAAGACTCAACAACATGTGGCAAAGAAGATGTTAAGTCGTTAGTGTTCAACATCACCTCTTTGTACATAAGTACTAAGAGATTTTGTCAAGAAATCAAAGCTTCCATAACCTCACTCTTTTTTGCCATCATCACAATTTTCTCTCCTCTCAAATCTTTTTCCCCTCTTGATTTTTCTTTGCTCTCCAATTCTTTTCTTCTCTCATTTTCTATTTTCCCTCATTCTCTCCTTTTTCATTTTCTCTCTTTTTTTCCTCATCACACTTTTTTTTCTTTTCTCTCAAAATGTGATCTTCCAGAATTTGCTTGGGGGACATGGGGTTGAGGGTTATAGGTTCCCCTCGGTGTACAAAAGAGTGACGGTTTAAGAAACCATCATGAGTAACACACCGATCGTACTGCCATGGTCGACCCAACAACAAGTGGCACGCCTTCATAGGAACAATGTCGCACAATACCTCATCCTTGTATTTACCAATGGAGAACAATACCTTCACTTTCTTGGTGACCTTCAGCTCTCCACAATCATTCAACCACTGAATTCGGTATGGATTTGGATGCCTTAAAGTCGGGAGTCCCAGCTTCTCCACCAACTCGGTGCTTGCCACATTGCTACAACTTCCACCATCAACAATAACACTACATACCTTCCCATTGATCTTGCATCGTGTATGGAAAAGGTTCTCTCACTGCTTCTTTTCTCCAACGGTCATTTGTGCACTTAAAACTCTTCTATTGACAAGAATCTCATCATCTTCTGCAAATTCTCCATTTTCAATTTCTGGAGATTCATCTTCCTCCTCTTCAGAGCTCTCTCCATTGGTCTCCCATTCTCCATACTTGTTGATGATCATGGTGCGACGGTTTGGGCATTCACTAGCAATGTCACCCCTTCCTTGACATTTGAAACAATGTATATCCCGATTCCTTGCTTGGTTAGCCTCAAATGTAGGTTTCTTAGGTGGAAGAATTACCTTATCATTTTTGCGATCAACCACCTCTTTTGGATTTGACAATTCTCCAATGTCCTTCCTCGGATTTCTCCAGGGTGTGAATGGGGTAGTGGGCTTCCTCGCGTTGCTCCTTCTTTTGATTTGTTGTTCTACCTTGGTGGCTTGGTGGATCATGTCTTGTATCTCTCCACATGGTGGTACATCTCCACTAGATCCGCAATCTCCCGATTGAGCCCATGTAAAAACCGTTCCATGGTTGCCTCCGGATCCTCCTCGATGTTTACTCGAATCATGACAATTTGCATCTCCTTGTAGTACTCTTCTACACTCCTACTCCCTTGGGTGAGGTGTTGAAGTTTGTTGTGGAGATCTCTATGGTAATGTATGGGAACAAACCGTTTCCGCATGGCAAACTTCATGTCCTCCCAAGTGTTGATAGGACGTCCACCATATCTTGCCCTTTCCTTTTGCATTTGATCCCACCAAATTAAAGCATAATTAGAAAATTCAAGGGAAGCAAGTTTGACCTTTTTCTCCTCGGAATATGCATGGCATGAAAACACCTGCTGATCCGCATCTCCCACTCCAAGTATGCTTCTGGATTGCTTTTCCCTTGAAATGAAGGGACCTTCACCTTGATCCCTCCAAGTAGTTCATCATCATGTGGTCTTCTTTGGCCTCCTCTTGGTTGTTGGTACAACCTCCTCCTTTGTGGGAAATCCTCGAAATCACTATCAAATTTTTCTATCTCCTCCTCCATGATGTGGGGGAAACGTGGTGCCTGAGCTCGCCACTGGTTGTCATGGATCATCCTCGGGCTTGGTTGATTCTCCAGGTTGTCAATCCTCTCATGTAGCACTTCCAACTTTCAATCAAGAAGTCTCTCGAAGTGGCTCACCAAAGCTTGCATTTGGAGTTGTGTAGCTTCGGGTGCGGGAGATCTACTTTGACTTCCTTCATCGCTAACATGAGAAATTTTCTTCCCACGGTCTTCTGCCATGATGTGTAACACAAACACAAATACACACACACACGGGGAGAAACACACACAAACTCACACACGTGAAGATGTACACATACGCACACACACAAGTTGTACACACTCACGCACACAAGGATACACACTCACGCACGCAAGATTTACTCACACACACAAGGGTACACACGCACACACACTTACAATGATACACACACACGTGAGATTTACACACACACACACACACAATGAACTCACACACACAATACTGTTTTTTTTATTTCTCTCCACTCAACACTCAATTCAAATCATAAACTCTTATGAAATATAATACCTTGTTTGGAGTGATCACGTGCCACCAATCCTTCTCAAACCAAGATTGCATCGGAGGATGGTTTCACACAACCCGTTTGAGTGGTAAAATGTAACAACATGGAAAAGGGTGGAAAAGGGGGTTGAAATAAGGGTAAAAGGTGGAAAATGGGTGTAAAGGTGTGGTGTGTGGGTTTTGCCCGATTGTGCAAGATGAGAAAAATTAATAACAATATGAGCCAATATTGAAATGGAAAGTGCTAATATTGAAAAGCATGAAGATGGAGTAATTGTATCTGCTTTTTTTCACTTTTTTTTGTCAATTCTCCCCAAAAAGTGTTTTGCTTGGAGTTTTAAAGCACAAGATGATGTATGGAGAGTAAGAAGTTTTTTTTAATTCTCTCAAAGAAAGGATGTTCTTAATATTGAAAAGCACAAAATGATGAGTTGAGAGAATTTGATTTTTTTTTTGCTGGATACAAATGACGTAATGAGAAAAGAAGATTGATGAATAATTGGCTCAATGCAATAATATTTCAAACTTGCACAATGTAGGCCAACTCTGGAGGTTTTCAAGAAATGGGTTTTTTTTTCAAATGGGTGGATGATATGGAAGGATAAGGAGAGGAATGTGGTAAAACAAATGTAAAAGAAGGGATAGGTGCCTACCGTGTCAACCGAAGCTCTGATACCAACTGATGCGAGATGCACGGGGTGGCCCGATCTTCACGGCGTAGGGCGGCGGATGACGGATGCGATTTGGGGCTAAGTGACGGGTGAAGGGTATGGATAGTGGAAGCAAGTATTCAACCAATGCTATATGGAGCGCGACCTACTACTTAGACAACACACTCAAGGGAGGGGTGTGATGGCCAATCCACACAACAACGCACTTGGGTTGAGGCACGGAATTGGGGGCTTTGTGATCTTGGATCACCAATCTAACTTGTAGATTGACAAGGCAAGAATGCACAAGAGCAAGGGAAATTTGGAACAATCCTCACACAACGGAGAGAAACAAAACATAAGCTCTCAATTAAAATCTTGAATGAGATTACAATGCCATGGGGTGGCTATTTATATCCAAGGGGTGACATAAAAGGTCAAGGGCCTAATATCATAAAGTCATAAAGCCTATTCCTACCTTGTCCCCTTAAAGTCAAAAAGGTAAAGTCTATCAAAGACTTTTTGGAAATGTAGCACACAACTTTCCAACTATAGCCCACCGGAATTGAATTTGAGTGCATAGCCCACCGGATTTGACTTTGGTGCCCAAAGATGCCATTTATAGAATCCTCCATGTGGATAAGGCTTCCAAATTCGTGCAACCATGTGGGCCAACCATTAAACATCATGCTTGGGCTTGAATAAGTGAGATAATAGGCCCATTTGCTCCATCCATAAAAGGTAATACCCATTGGGCCTTTAATGAAGCAAGATGAGCGCCCATTGAATCATTCAACCTCTTTAATCTTCCTCGCGTCATTGGGCCTTGCAAATCCAATTCCTCCACCCGAGCAATCGACTCGGTATCTTCCGCATGGTTCACATCAGTAAACTACCACAAATTTTCCAATATATGCACGTAAGACATGATTCATTAACCTCATAAATGTGCTAGGTTCATTAGTGAGACCAAAGGGAATGACTAACCATTCATAAAGTCCATGTTTTGTCTTAAATGTAGTTTTCCACTCATCTCATTCTTTCATCCTAATTTGATGGTAGCCACTTCTTAAATCAATTTTTCAGAAAAATAGTCGAACATTTAATTCATCTAGCATATCATCTAACCTAGGGATAGGATGACGATACCTGACCGTGATGTTGTTGATGGCTCTATAGTCAATGCACATTTTCCATGTTCCATCCTTCTTTGGTACTAGAAGAATCGGTACCGCACAAGGACTAAGGCTCTCTCTCACATATCTGACATCTAACAACTCTTGAACTTTCCTTTGAATTTCTTTTGTCTCTTCCGGATTGGTGCGATATGCAGGGTGGTTCAGTAGTGATGCTCCAGGTATGAGGTCAATTTGATGCTCAATACCTCTAATGGGTGGAAAACCTGGTGGCACCTCTTCAAGAAAGACATCATCATACTCCTGCAACAACGACACAACAACATTTGGCAAACAGGGTAAGTCGTTAGTATTTAGCAATACATATTTGTACATGAGTACTAGGAGGGTTTGCTGTGAAAACAAAGCTTCCTTAACCTCACTCTTTTTTGCCAACATCACGCTTTTATCTTCTCTCAAATTCTTTTTCCCACTTGATTTTTTTTCGCTCTCCATTTCTTTTCTTCTCTCATTTTCTCTCTTTCCCTCATTCCCTCCTTTTTCATTTTCACACTTTTTTTCCTCATCACTCTTTTTTTTCTTTTCTCTCAGAATGTGATCTTCCAGAATTTGTTTCGGGGACATGGGATTAAGGGTTATAGGTTCCCCTAGGAGTACAAAAGAATGACGATTCAAGAAACCGTCATGGGTAACACGCCGATCATACTGCCATGGTCGTCCCAACAACAAATGGCAGGCCTTCAAAGGAACAACATCGCACAAGACCTCATCTTTGTACTTATCGATGGTGAAACTTACCTTCACTTGCTTGGTGACCATCAGCTCCCCGCAATCATTCAACCACTGAAGCCGATATGGATGTTGATGCTTCAAAGTAGGAAGTCCCAACTTCTCTACTAACTCGGTGCCCGCAACATTACTACAGATTCCTCCATCAATAATAACACTACATACCTTCCCATTGATCTTGCATCGTGTGTGGAAAAGGTTATCTCGCTGCTCCTTTTCTCCAACAGTCATTTGTGTACTTAAAACTCTCCTAGTGACAAGAATCTCACCGAATTCTGCAAATTCCCCATTATCAATTTCTGGAGATTCTTCCTCCACCTCTTCCGAGCTCTCTCCATCGATCTCCCATTCTCTATACTTGTTGATGGTCATGGTGCGCTGGTTTGGGCACTCACAAGCAATGTGACCCCTTCCTTGACATTTGAAACACTGAATATCCTTATTCCTGGTTTGGTTAGCCTCAAAAGTAGGTTTCTTAGGTGGAAGAATTACCTTGTCACTTTTGCGATCAACCACCTCTTTTGCCTTTGATGGTTCTCCAATCTCCTTGCTCGGATTTCTCCACGGTGTGAAAGGGGTAGTGGGTTTCCTCATGTTGCTCCTCCTTTTGATTTGTTGTTCAATCTTGGTGGCTTGGTGGATCATATCTTGTATCTCTACATGGTGGTACATCTCCACTTGATCCGCAATCTCCCGATTGAGCCCATGTAAAAACCGTGCCATGGTTGCCTCCGGATCTTCCTCAATATTTGCCCGAATCATAGAATTTTGCATCTGCTTATAGTAATCCTCTACAGTCTTACTCCCTTGGGTGAGCCTCTGAAGTTTGTTGTGGAGATCTCTATGGTAGTGTGAGGGAACAAAGCGCTTCTGCATGGCAAACTTCATGTCTTCCCAAGTTTGGATAGGACATCCTCCATATCGGGCTCTCTCCTTTTGAACTTGACCCCACCATATTAATGCATAATCAATGAATTCAAGGGCTGCATGTTTTACCTTTTTCTCCTCAAAATAGGTATGACAAGAAAAGACTTGCTCGATCCGCATCTCCCACTCCAAGTATGCTTCCAGATCGCTTTTCCCTTGAAATGAAGGGACCTTCACCTTGATACCACCAAGTAGGTCATCATCATATTGTCTCCTTTGTCCTCCTCTAGGTTATTGGTACAACCTCCTCCTTTGTGGGACATCATCAAGATCATCTTCAATGTTCATTATTTCCTCCTCCATGATGTGGGGACGACGTTGTCCCGGAGCGCGTCGTGGGTTATCATGGAACGTCCTTGGGCTTGGTTTATTCTCCAATTCCTCAATCCTCTCATGTAACACCTCCAACTTCCAATCAAGAAGCTTCTCGAAGTGGCTCACCAAAGATTGCATTTGGAATTGCGTAGCTTCGGGTGCGGGAGATCTACTTCGACTTCCTTCATCGCTAACGTGAGCAATTTTCTTCCCACGATCTTCTGTCATGATATGTTATGCAAGAACAAACACACACCGTGGGGCGGGGACACACACAATGATACACACTCACTCACACACGGGAAATGGACACACACACACACAAGATGTACAGACTCACACACACAAGGATACACACTCACACACGCAAGATATACACACTCACACACATAAGATGTACACACACACACACAAGGATACACACTCACGCACACAAGATATACACACTCACACACACAAGATGTACACACACACGCACACAACAAGATGCACGCACTCACACACTTAAGATATTTTTTTTGGATTATTTCTCTCCACTCTCAACACTCAATTAAAATTCCAAGCTCTTATGAAATATAATACCTTGTTTTCGGGTGATCACTTGCCACCAATATTTCCCCAATCAAGATTGTGTTGGGGGCTGGTTTAACACAACCCGCTTGAGTGGTAAAGGGTAAAGGGTGAAAAGAGGGTAGAAAATGGATAAATGGTGGATGGAAAAGGGGGAAGAAATGTGGTATTTGGGTTTTGCCCGATTGTGAAAGATAAGATAAATATATAACACTATGATTCAAATATAAAATAGGGATGAAGCAAAATGATGGAGAAAGTGATGTACGGATATGGAAAGTGCGAATAATGTAAAGCACGATGATGAAGTAATTGTATCTGTTTTTTCATCAAATCTCCCCAAAAAGTGTTGTGCTTGGAGTTTTAAAGCACAAGATGATGAACAGAGAGTATGACAATTTTTTTTGAAATCTCTCAAAGAAAAGGATGTGCTTAATTTTGATAAGCACAAAATGATGAGTTGAGAGAATTTGATTTTTTTTGTTTTTTTTCAAATACAAATCACATATAGCGAATTTAAAGTGAAAATAAGATGGATGAACAATTGACTCAATGTGAAAAATATTTCAATCTTGCACAACAAAGGCTAATTCTGGATGTTTTCAAAGCAAAGGTTTTTTTTGAATGAGTGGATAATAAGGAAAGATAAGAAGGGTAATGGGTAAAATAAATATAAATGAAGGGATAGATGCCTACTATGTCAACCAGAGCTCTAATACCAACTGATGTGAGACGCACAGGGTGGCCCGATCTTCACGGCGTAGGGCGGCGGTTGAAGGATATGGTTCGGGGAAAAGTGTCGGATGATGGGTACGGATAGTGGATGCAAGTAGTCAATCAACGCTATATGGAGCGCGACCTACTACTTAGACAACACACTCAAGGGAGGGATGTGATGGCCAATCCACACAACAACGCACTTGGGTTGAGGCACGGAATTGGGGGCTTTGTGATCTTGGATCACCAATCTAACTTGTAGATTGACAAGGCAAGAATGCACAAGAGCTAGGAGAAAATCCGGGACAATCCTCACACAACGGAGAGAAACAAATCATAATCTCTCAATTAAATCTTGAATGAAAATACAATGCCATGGGGTGGCTATTTATAGCCAAGGGGGTGATACGATGGTCAAGATTCTAATACCCTAAAGTCATAAAGTCTAAACCTACCTTGTCCCCTTAAAAGTCAAAAAGATAAAAGCCAACAAAGACTTTTGGAAAAGTAGCACACAACTTTCCAACATAGCCCACCGGATTTGACTTTGACTGCATAGCCCACCGGATTTGACTTTGGTGTCCAAAGATGCCATTTCTAGAATCCTCCATGTGGACAAGGCATCCAAATTCGTGCAACCATGTGGGCCAAGCTTTAAACATCAATTTTGGGCTTGAATAAGTGATATTATAGGCCCATTTTCTCCATCCATGCAAGGCAAGATCCATTGGGCCTTTAATGAAGCAATATGTGCGCCCATTGTAGCATTGAGCCTCTTTAATCTCCCTCGCGTCATTGGGCCTTGCAAATCCAACTCTTCCTCCCGCGCAATCGACTTGGTGCCTTCGACATGGTTCTCATCAGGGACTAATGAGCCTAATGGGCCTAAGTGGCTCAATGAGCCTAATGAGACTAAGTGGCATAATTCCCCTAATCGACTGAATTGACCTAATGGGCCTAATGGGACCAATAGGCCTAAGTGGCTTAATGGGCCCAATGGGCCTAGTCAACCTAAGTGGCCAAAGTGGCTTAATCAACCTAATCAACTAATGGGACAAATGGGTATAATGGGACTAAGTGGCCTAATGGGCCTAATGCTTAAGTGTCCTAATGGGCCTAAAGGACATAATGATCTTAATGGGCATATGTGGGTTAATTGTCCTAATCAACCAAATGGGCCAAATGGGCCAAGTGGGCCTAAGTGGCCTAATGGGACTAATGAGCCTAATGGGTCTAAGTGGCCTAATTTTCTCAATCGACTGAATGTGATTAAGTGGACTAATGGGCCTAATGGTCCCAATGTGCCTAAGTGGCCTAATTAATCTAATTGGATGAATGGTCCAAAGTGGGCAAATCAAGCTAATCGATCGAACGGGCCTAATGGGACTAATGGGCCTAAGTGGCCTAATAGGCCTAATGGGTCTAAGTGGCCTAGGCGGCCTAATCATCCTATTCGACCGAATGGTCTTAATGAGCCTAAGTGGTCTAATGGGCCTAATGGACCTAATGGGTCTAAGTGGACTAACTGGCCTAATCGGCCTAATCCATCGAATGGGGCCAATGGGCCTTATGGGCCTAAGTGGCTGATTGCTAATGGGCCTTAGTGGTCTAATGAGCCTGAGTGGTCTAATGGGCCTGAGTGTCCTAATGGGCCTAATCGACCTAAGTGGCCTAATGGGCCTAATCAGTTTAATTGTTCTAGGTGGCCAAATGAGTCGAATGGGCCTAAGTGGGCTAATGGACCTAATGGGCCACAGTTGCCTAATGGGCTTAAGTGTCCTAATGTGCCTAATGGGCCTAAGTGGCCTAATGAGTCGTATATGCCTAAGTGGCATAATGGGCCTCGTGGGCCTCGTGGGCCTAAGTGGCTTAATGGTTCTGATGGGCATAATAGGGCATAAGTGGCCTAATGAGCCAAATAGGTCTCAGTGGCTGATGCGAACCATGTTGAAGGCACAGAGCCGATTACCCGAGTGGAGGAGTTGGATTTGCAAGGCCCGATGATGCGTGGGAGATTAAAGAGGCTGAATGCAACAATGGGCGCCCATCTCGCTCCATTAAAGGCCCAATGGATCTTGGCATGCATGGATGGAGCAAATGGGTCTATTATCTCACTTATTCAAGCCCAAACATGATTTTTAAAGTCTGGCCCACATGGTTGCACGAATTTGGATGCCTTGCCCACATGGAGAATTCTAGAAATGGCATCTTTGGACACCAAAGTCAAATCCGGTGGGCTATGCACTCAAAGTCAAATCCGGTGGGCTATAGTTGGAAAGTTGTGTTTCACTTTTCCAAAAGTCTTTTGTAGACTTTATCATTTTGAATTTAAGGGAACAAAGTAGTTTAGCCTTTATGACTTTAGGGTATTAGACCATTGACTATTGCCCTTGGCGATAAATAGCCACCCCATGGCACTTGTATGGCATTCAAAAATTAATTGAGAGATTATGCTTTGTTTCTCTCCGTTTTGTGAGAATTGTTCTGAGTTTCCCCTTTCTCTTGTGCATTCTTGCCTTATTAATCTACAAGTTAGATTGGTGATCCAAGATCCCGAAGCCCCCAATTTCGTGCCTCAACCCAAGTGCGTTGTTGTGTGGATTGGCTATCACATCCCTCCCTTGAGTGTGCTGTCTAAGTAGTAGGTCATGCTCCTTATAGCGTTGATTGACTACTTGCATCTGCTATCCATACCCATATCCGCCACTTAGCCACAAACCGCATCTTACATCTGCCGCCCTACGCCGTGAAGATCGGGCCACCCCGTGCGTCTCACATCAGTTGGTATTAGAGCTCCGGTTGACACGGTAGGCATCCATCCTTTCATTTATATTTATTTTACCCATTCATCCATCTTATTTTCACTTTAAATTCGCTATATGTGATTTGTATCCGGAAAAAAAAACAAAAAAAATCAAATTCTCTCAACTCATCTTTTTGTGATTCTTATAAATAAGCACATCCTTTTCTTGGAGAGATTTCAAAAAAAATTCTTACTCTCCGTTCATCATCTTGTGCTTTAAAACTCCAAGTACAACACTTTTTGGGGAGATTTGACAAAAAAAAGGGGAAAAAAGCGGATACAATTACTTCATCATCGTGCTTTACATTATTCGCACTTTCCATATCTATACATCACTTTCTCCATCATTTTGCTTCATCCCCATTTTATATTTGAATCATATTGTTATATATTTATCTTATCTTGCACAATCGGGAAAAATCTAAATACCACATTTCTACCCCCTTTTCCATCCACCATTTATCCATTTTCTACCCTCTTTTCACCCTTTACCCTTTACCACTCAAGCGGGTTGTGTTAAACCAGCCCCCAACACAATCTTGATTGGGGAAATATTGGTGGCAAGTGATCACCCGAAAACAAGGTATTATATTTCATAAGAGCTTGGAATTTTAATTGAGTGTTGAGAGTGGAGAGAAATAAGCCAAAAAAATATCTTGAGTGTGTGAGTGTGTGCATCTTGTTGTGTGCGTGTGTGTGTACATCTTGTGTGTGTGAGTGTGTATATCTTGCGTGCGTGAGTGTGTATCCTTGTGTGTGTGTGTACATCTTGTGTGTGTGAGTGTGTATATCTTACGTGTGTGAGTGTGTATCCTTGTGTGTGTGAGTGTGTACATCTTGTGTGTGTGTGTGTGTGTATTTCCCGTGTGTGAGTGAGTGCGTATAATTGTGTGTGTCTCCCCCCGGTGTGTGTTTGTTCTTGCATAACATATCATGGCAGGAGATCGTGGGAAGAAAATTGCTCATGTTAGCGAAGAAGGAAGTCGAAGTAGACCTCCATCACTCGAAGCTACGTAATTCCAAATGCAAGCTTTGGCGAGCCACTTCGAGAAGCTTCTTGATCGGAAGTTGGAGGTGTTACATGAGAGGATTGACGAATTGGAGAATAAACCAAGCCCAAGGATGTTCCATGATAACCCACAACGCGCTCTGGCACCACGTCGTCCCCACATCATGGAGGAGGAAATAATGAACTTTGAAGATGATCTTGATGATGTCCCACAAAGGAGGAGGTTGTACCAACAACCTAGAGGAGGACAAAGGAGACAATATGATGATGACCTACTTGGCGGTATCAAGGTGCAGGTGATATGATACCGTATGCGAGTGCGGTATTCGTTGGCAAAAATGAAGAAACACAAGCGAAGGGGATGATCAATTTGGACCGCCTTCAAGGGGTACAAGAGGTGGCTCATAAAATGGGAAGGGGATGATCAATTAGGACCCCAAGGAGACTTTCCCCTTGAAACTCTAATTATAAAGCGCCACAAAGGTTGATCACTCCTTTGATGAGCCTTACTTGCATTCACCTAAGAACACAAGAAACACACGCATAATAATGCTAGAAACTCTCAAATTCGAAATTAACCTTCAAGGGGTACAAGAGGTGGCTATTTATAGCCAAATAAGAGGAATACATGTCAAAATACCTATCCCACAAAAGTCTAAAGCCTATCCCACGAATTTGACTTTGTTTACACAGGTCCATGGCTTTCGGGGACAAGATATCTCTAAAAAAGACTTTTAGGAACCACCCCAAAGACTTTGAAGATTCCCACCATGGATTTGGAGACAAGGGGCCCACCACTTTTGACATTGGATATTTCCTTCATGCAAGTGGATTAAATTTTGTGGAAGCATATGGGTGGGCATTTTAGGTTCACTTTTGGGCTTTAATAAGTGTGATTAAAGCCCCATTTTCTCCTCCCATGCATGCATGTTGGGCCTCCTCTTGTAATTTCAAAATGAGGCCATGTAAAGCCTCTTTCATCCTCCTCATTCTTCCTCTTGTCATTGGGCCACCAATCCCATGCAATGGGTCTTGTCCAATAATTATCCTTCCACCATCAATGCCATGATCACCCTCAACTCCTTGTTGCATGTGTACACCATGATCCGCATCATCCCCTCCCTCTTCAAAAGGATTCGTCCTCGCATTTTCAAAAGGAGAGAGATCAGAAATATTAAAGGTAGCACTCACATTTCCATACCTGCTGGGCAAGTCAATCTTGTAGGCATTATCATTGATTCTTTCTAAAACTTGAAATGGACCATCTCCTCGTGATTGAAGTTTTGATTTTCTTTGCTTTGGGAACCTTTCCTTCCTCAAATGCACCCACACCCAATCTCCAGGTTCTAGTACAACTTTATGTCTATCCTTGTTTGCTTTCTTCCCATATTGTTCACTTCTTCTTTCAATGTTGGCTTTTACCTTGGCATGTAAGTCCCGAACAAATTTTTCCTTCTCATCACCTGCAAGATCAACAACCTCCTTAGTAGGAAATGAAAGAATATCTAACGGAGTCATTGGGTTAAATCCATATACAATCTCAAAAGGTGAAAAGTTAGTAGTGGAATGCACTACTCGGTTATATGCAAACTCTATGTGCGGCAAGCATTTTTTCCAATTCTTCAGATTTTTTTGAATTATTGCACACAAGAGGGTAGAAAGAGTTCTATTCACCACTTCAGTTTGCCCATCAGTTTGAGGATGTGCAACTGTTGAGAACAATAATTTAGTTCCCAATTTATTCCACAAAGTCCTCCAAAAGTGGCTAAGGAATTTCACATCCCTATCACTTACAATGGTTTTGGGCAGTCCATGTAATCTCACAATTTCTTTGAAAAAAAAATCTGCTATATGTATAGCACCATTAGTTTTTGAGCATGCAATGAAATGGGCCATTTTGCTGAATCGATCCACAACAACAAAAATGCTATCTCTTCCCGATTGGGATCGAGGCAATCCCAACACAAAATCCATAGAGATGTCGGTCCAAGGATGGGATGGAATGGGCAAGGGGGGATACAATCCATTTGGTTGAACCTTGGACTTTGCATGCTTACAAGTGACACACCTAGCACAAATTACAATAACATCTTTTCTCATGCTTGGCCAATAAAAATGTTCATGGAAAGTAACTAGTGTTTTATCAACCCCAAAATGCCCCATCAAACCACCCCCATGAGTTTCTTTTACAAGCAATTCTCGAGTTGAACAATTTGGAATGCACAATTTATCCATTTTGAAAAGAAACCCATCATTTTTGTAATAGTCTTTAAAACCATGTTTTTTACAAGATGTCCAAATTTTAGAAACATCTCCATCATTTTCATACATTCCCTTTAGTAACTCAAGTCCAAGTAATCTAGAATGAAGAGAAGTAAGAAGTAAATACCTTCGTGAAAGAGCATCAGCAACCACATTTTCCTTACCTTTTTTGTGCTTGATCACATAGGGGAAAGTCTCAATGAATTCCAGCCAAGTTGCATGCCGCCGATTCAACTTACCTTGGGACTTCAAATACTTAAGGCTTTCATGGTCAGAATGAATAATGAACTCTTTAGGCTATAAGTAATGTTGCCATGTTTCCAGGGTTCGTTTCAAAGCATAAAGTTCTTTACTGTAAGTTGAATAATTTAATGCTGCCCCGTTCAATTTCTCACTAAAGTAAGAAATTGGACGCGACTCTTGAGTCAAAACAGTACCAATTCCAACTCCCGATGCATCACACTCAA
This sequence comes from Viscum album, assembly GCA_963277665.1. Classification (NCBI taxonomy): domain Eukaryota; kingdom Viridiplantae; phylum Streptophyta; class Magnoliopsida; order Santalales; family Viscaceae; genus Viscum; species Viscum album. Next base: position 1,052,420,929 of record OY728121.1, on the reverse strand, counting down.
TTTCAAAGACTTTGGTGAAATCGGGTAGCCTTAAAAGGGGAGCATTGACCAATTTTTCTTTGAGTGTGTTAAAAGATTTTTCTTGTTTTTCACCCCATTTAAAGACCACATGTTTCTTTACAAGTTCATTAAGAGGTGCAGCGATGGATGAAAAATCATTTACAAACCTCCTATAGAAGCTTTCCAATCCATGAAAACTTCTAACCTCGGTTGCACTCTTCGGTGTGGGCCACTCCTGAATTGCTTTGATCTTTTCATCATCCACACGAATCCCTTCCGCCCCTGCAATAAAGCCAAGAAACACAACAGAATCCATGCAAAAGGAACATTTTTGAAGATTGGCATAAAGTTGGTTTTGTTTAAGGGTCTCACACACCAAACGCAAGTGTTCAACATGGTTGTCTAGAAATTTTCTATACACCAAGATATCATCAAAATAGACAACCACGAATTTTCCAATGAATGAACGAAGGACATGGTTCATTAAGCTCATGAATGTACTTGGTGCATTAGTTAAACCAAATGGCATAACTAACCACTCAAACAAACCAAACTTAGTTTTAAAAGCAGTTTTCCACTCATCTCCTTCTTTCATTCGAATTTGGTGGTATCCGCTTTTAAGATCAATTTTTGAAAACAAAGAGGCCCCATGTAATTCATCAAGCATGTCATCAAGTCGAGGGATGAGATAACGGTACTTAACTGTTATTTGGTTGATGGCGCGACAATCCACACACATCCGCCATTTTCCATCTTTCTTGGGTACTAGGATCACCGAAACGGCGCATGGACTCATGCTTTCCCTTACTAATCCTTTCTTCATGAGTTCTTCAACTTGACACAAGATCTCTCTAGTCTCTTCCGGATTAGCTCTATATGCTGGCCTATTTGGAATTGCGGCACCGGGTATGAAGTCAATCCTATGCTCAATGCCTCTCAAAGGGGGTAGTCTATCGGGTGTTTCTTCAGGAAACAAATCACCAAATTTTACCTTCTTCTCCTCCGAGTAGTTGTGAAGTCCAAACACATGGTCAACCTTCCGCTCCCACTCCAAATAAAGTTCTAGGTCACTCTTCCCTTGAAAGGGTAGAAGTGTCACTTTGATGCTTCCCAAGTCATTGTCTCTCCAAGCAGCACGTTGCCCTCGCCTAGGAATTGATTCTTCGAAATCAGAGTACTCATCATCCCCTTCATGAATTTCTTGCCTTCTTGGAGCCTTCGAAGAAGAGGAACTTTGCATATCATCCAACCTAGCATTCAATCTTGTAAACTGGTCAGCGACTACTTTCATGAATAATTTAATGTCGATCTTACTTCTTTCTCCCTCACTTGCCATTTTTTTTAATTCCTCGCACACTCTTTCTCTCACTTTTTTTTAATCTCTCAAAAGGTTTCTCACACTTTCTAGCACAACAACTTGGTTCCAACAAGTGTTCTTAAATAGAATCAAGAAGACAACGAGTAAGAAGCAATCAATTCATGACAATCTTTAAAATCAGAAATTTTAAAAAGGGTTTGAATCAATGGAGTCCAAGAAATATGAGAGGAAAATGGGAGAAATGGTTATAGTAGAAGGTTGGATATGGATGAATGAAAGAATATGGTGGATAAGAAAATTGCAATCAAATTTATGACATATGAGCAAACACAATGTTTCAAATGAGCAGCTTCCTTTTTTTTTGTATTTCTTTTTTGATTGATTTTTTTTGCTACTCAACAAACAAGAATTGCAAAGAGTGTGCTTTTCAAGCTCAAAGTACAAAAAATGAAAAATGTACTAATCTGATTGCAATGATGTAAATGGTTGTGATAACTTGAACTTCAAACTCAAATGGAAATCCGCCTTGGAGATTGTTAAATTTCACAAGGGTGAAACTGTAGCAAGAATTGATTCAGGTATATCTCCAAATATAGATGTCTGATTTTAGTGTTTCCAAATCGAGAAGAAAGATGAGATTCTGAAATATTCAAATGACATATTATACGCCCAGAAACTGAAAGAAAAAGCAGACGAAAATATGGAAGAAAGTTCCGTCCAGAATTGGTGATGGCAGAAAATGGAAGAAGGGGAAGAGAAAAAAAAAAGATGGGAGAAATAGAAATGAAAGAACCGAGTTTCTGTAACCTTCCTCTGATACCAAATGATATGATACCGTATGCGAGCGCGGTATTCGTTGGAAAAAATGCGTAAACACAAGCGAAGAAAGAAGAGGGGAATGGAAATTAAAAGAAATGCAAGAGGAATAAAAGGGGAAGGGGATGATCAATTAGGACCCCAAGGAGACTTGCCCCTTGAAACTCTAATTTTAAAGCGCCACAAAGGTTGATCACTCCTTTGATGAGCCTTACTTGCATTCACCTAAGAACACAAGAAACACAAGCATAATAATGCTAGAAACTCTCAAATTCGAAATTAACCTTCAAAGGCTACAAGAGGTGGCTATTTATAGCCAAATGAGAGGAATACATGTCAAACTACCTATCCCACAAAAGTCTAAAGCCTATCCCACGAATTTGACTTTGCTTACACATGTCTCTGGCTTTATGGGACAAGATATCTCTAAAGAAGACTTTTAGGAACCACCCCTAAGACTTTGAAGATTCCCACCATGGATTTGGAGACAAGGGGCCCACCACTTTTGACATTGGATATTTCCTTCATGCAAGTGGATTGGATTTCGTGGAAGCATATGGGTGGGCCTTTTAGGATCACTTTTGGGCTTTAATAAGTGTGATTAAAGGCCCATTTTCTCCTCCCATGCATGCATGTTGGGCCTCCTCTTGTAATTTCAAAATGAGGCCATGTAAAGCCTCTTTCATCCTCCTCATTCTTCCTCTTGTCATTGGGCCACCAATCCCATGCAATGGGTCTTGTCCATTAATTCTCCTTCCACCATCAATGCCATGATCACCCTCAACTCCTTGCTGCATGTGTACACCATGATCCGCATCATAAAACTAGGTGATAATGAAAATGGGTTATGATGATAGCGACAACTTCTTCGATGTGCTATCTTTGATGCATCGACTGCATGATTTCTGGGATCTGTTTCTGATGTGACGATTCCCGCGGTGATGATACTCATTTCAAATTTTAAATCTCTTGACTATTTTTGAAATTTCGATATGTGTCATGTTGTACGGTGTACGATTCCAACTTTTTCTTCAAAGTGGATTTTATGAAAATTAAAAAAATGATTTGGAGGGCCTAATAGGCCTAAGTGGACTAATATGCCTAGCAGGCCTAGTGGGCCTAATAGGCCTAATGGGATTAAGTGGCCTAATGGGCCTAATGGACCTAACTGGCCTAATGAGACTAAGTGGCCTAATGCGCCCAATGGGCCTAACGGGCCGAATGGGCCTAAGTGGCCTAATGGGCCTAATGGATAATGGGACTAATGGCCCTAATGGGCTTAGTGGGCCTAAGCAGCTTAAGTGGCATAAAGAGCCTAGTGGGCCTAAGTGGCTGAGTGGGCCTATGTTTCCTAATAGACCCAATGGGGTTAATGGGAATAAGTGGCCTAATGGTCCTAAGTGGTTGAGTGGGACTAAGTGTCCTAATAGGCCCAATGGTCCAAATGGTCCTAAGTGGCCAAATGGGCCTTAGTGGCCTAATCGCCCTAATGTGCCTAATCGGCCTAATGGGCCTTAGTGGCCCAATGGGATTAATGGGATTAATGGGTCTTGGGGCCAAATGGGCATAATGGGCCAAATGAGCCTAATGGACCGAATGTGCCTAATTAGCCTAAGTGGCCTTGTGGGTCGAATGGGCCTAAGTGGCCTAATGGGCCCATGTTTCCTAATCAACCAAATGGGCTTAATGGTCCTAAGGGGCCTAATGGGCCTAATGTGCCTAAGTGGCCTAATGGGACTAATCGGATAATGGGCTCAGTGGGCCTAAGTGGCTGAATGGGCCTAATGGGCCTAAGTAGCCCAATCAGCCTAAGTGGCCCAATGGGCCCAATGGGCTTAATGGGCACAATGGGCCTAAGTGGCTTAAGTGGCCTAATGAACCTAATGGACCTAAGTGACTGAATGACCAATGGGCCTAATGGGCCTGATGGCCCTAAGTGGAATGATGGGCCTAATGGGCCTGAATGGCCTCATGGGCCTAAAGGGTCTTAGTGGCCTATTGGGCCTTAGTGGCCTCATGGTCCTAATGGGCCTAATGTGCCTAATGGGACGAATGAGAATAGTGGGCCTAGTGGGCCTAATGGGCCTAAGTAGCCGAATGGGCTTAATTGGCCCAATGAGCCTAATGGGACGAATGGACATAATGGAAAATGGGCCAAAGTTGCCTAATGGGCGTAATGAGCCTAAGTGGCCTAATGAGCCTAATGGGGCTAAGTTGCCTAATGGGCGTAATGAGCCTAAGTGGATTAAGGGGCCTAATGGGCCTAAGGGGTCTAAGTGACCTAACAGGCCTAATTGGCCCAAATGGACCAAATGTCCTAATGAGCATAATGGGCTTAATGGGCCTAAGTGGCATAATGGGACCAAGTGGCATAATGGGCCCAAGTTTCCTAATGGGTCTAAGTGACCTAATGAGCCTAAGTTTACTAATCATCCAAATGGGCTTAATGGACCTAAGCGGCCTAATGGGCATAATGGGCCTAATGTGCTTAAATGGCCTAATAGGCCTAATGAGATAATTTTCTCAGTGGGCCTAAGTGATTGAACGAGCCCAATGGGCCCAATGGGCCTAAGTGGCCCAATGGGCCTAAGTGTCTGAATGCCCATTGAGCCCAATGGGCCTAAGTGGAATGATGGGTCCAATGGGCCTCAATGGCCTCATGGGCCTAAAGGGCCTTAGTGGCCTCATGGTCCTAATGTGCCTAATTGGCCAAATGGGCCTAATGAGACAAATGAGAATAATGGGCCTAGTGGGCCTAATGCGGCTAAGTAGCCGAATGGGCCTAAGTGGCCTAATGGACCTAATAGGATGAATGGGTATAGTGGCAAATGGGCCTAATGGGCCTAAGTTTCCAAATGGGCGTAATGAGCCTAAGTGGCCTAAAGGGCCTAATGAGCCTAAGTTGCCCAATGGGTCTAATGAACCTAAGTGGCCTAATGGGCCTAAGTTTCCTATCGAGCTTAAGTGACCTAAGTGGCCTAATGGGCTTAATAGGCCTAAGTGGTCTAATGTTCCCAATGGGTCGAAGTGGCCTAATCGGCCTAATGGGCCTAAGTGGATTAATGGGTCTAGTGGGCCTAACGACCCTAAGTGGCTGAATGGGCATAGTGGGTAGAAGTGGCCGAATGGGCCTTATGGGCCTAATGTACCTAGTGGGCCAAATGGGCCTAAGTGACCTAATGGGCATAATGGGCCTAAGTGGCTTAAGTGGCCCAAATGGACAAATGGGCCTAAGTGAACTACTGGGCCTAATGGGCCTAACTGGCCTAAGTGGCCAAATGAGCCTAATTGGCTAAATGGGCCTGATGGTTCCAATGGGTCTAAGTGGCCTAATGGGCATATTGGGCCGAAGTGGCCTAATGGACCTAAGGGACCTAATGGGATAACGGGCCTAACGGGCCTCATGGGGCTAAGTGGCCTGAGGGGCCTCATTGTCCTAAGTGGCCTGATGCGTTTAATGGGCCCAAGGGGTCTAATGGGTTTAAGGGGACTAATGGGATGAATGGGATTAACGGGACTTGGTTCCAAATGGGGCTAATGGGCCGAATGAACCCAGTGGGCCTAATGGGCCTAATTGGCCTAAGTGGCCTAATGGACCTAAGTGACTTAATTGACCTAATGGGCGTAATGTGCCTAATGGGCCTAAGGGGCGTAATGGGCATAAGTGGCCGAATGGGCCTAAGGGGCCTAATGGGCCTAAGTGACCTAATGGGCCTAGGTGGCCTAACGGGATTAATGGACTCAACGAGCCAAGGGGCCAAATGGGCAATATGGGCTTAATGGGCCGACTGGGCCGAATGGGTTGAATGGGCCTAAGTGGCCTAATGGGCCTAAGTGCCCCAATGGGCCTAATGGGCCAAAGTGGCCTAGTGGAAAAAATGGGCCTTAGTGACCTAATGGGCCTAGGTGGAATAATGGGATTAATGGGCTTAACGGGCCTAGGGTCCAGGTGGGACTAATGGGCCCAATGGGCCTAAATGGCCTAAGGTTCAAAATGGTACTAAGTGGCCTGATGGCCCAAACTTTCCTAATCGGCCTAATGGGATTAATAGGCCTAATGGGCCTAATGGGTCTAATGGGCCTAAGTGGCCAAATGGGATAAATGGACATAATTGGCCTAATCAGCCTAATAGACCTAATGAGCCTAAGGGGTCTAATGGGCCAAAGTTTCCTAATCGACCTAATGGGTTTAATTGGCCTAATGGGCCTAATCGGTCGGATGAGCCTAAGTGGCCTAATGGGCCTAGGTGGCCTAATCAGCCTAATGAGATTAATGTGCCTTGTGGACCTAAGTGGCCTAATAGTCCTAATGGGCCTTAGTGTCATAACCGGCCTAATGTGCTTAAGTGGCCTAGTGGGTATAAGTGGACTAATGGGCTTAATGAGCATAAGAGGCCTAAGGGCCAAATGGGCCTAATGAACATAATGGGATGAATGAGCCTAATTAACCTAAGTGGACCAATGGTTCTAATGGGCCTAATGGGCCAAATTGGCATAACGGGCCTAAGTTGCATAATCGACCTAATTCCATAATGGGCCGAATGAGCCTAATGGGCCTAAATGAACTCATCGGCCTAATGTGATTAATGGGCCAAAGGGGGCTATGTGGCCGAATGTGCCTCAATGGCCAAATGGGCCGAAGTGGATGAAGTGGCGTAATGGGCCTAATGGTCCTAAGTGGCCTAATGGTTCTAATGAGACTAAGTGGCCTAATGGGCCTAAGTGGCCTAATTGGCCAAATGGGTGTAAGTGGCCTAATGGACCTGATGGGAATAAGTGGCCTATTGGGCCAAAGTGGCCTAATGGGATGAAGTGGTTGAATGGGCCTAATGGACATAATGTTCCTAAGTTTCCTAAGTGTCTTAATGGTCCTAATGGGTCTAAGTGGCCTAATGTGACGAATTGGTCTAAGTGGCCTAATGGGCCCAATGGGCCTAAGTGGCCTAATGGGCCTCAGTGGCCTAGGCCTAAGTGGCCTAATGGTCATAAGTGGTCTAATGGGCCTAAGTGAATAATGGGCCTAATGGGACTCAGTGGACTAATGGGCCTAATGGGCTTAAGTGGCCTAAATGGCCTGATGGACCTTAGTGGCCTAATGGGCCTTAGTTGCCTAATGGGCTTAGTTGCCTAATGGGCATAATCGTCATAAGTGGCCTAATGAGACTAGTTGACCTAAGTGGACTAATGGGTCTAATGGGCCTAAGTGGACTAATGAGTTGAATGAGCCTAAATGGCCTAATGGGACTAAGTGGCCTAATGGGCCTGAGTGGCCTAATGGGCCTAATGGGCTTCATGAACCTAAGGGACCTAATTAGATGAATAGGCCTCAGTAGCTTAATGGACCTGATGGGCCTGATGGGCCTAAGTGGCCTCATGAGCTGAATGGACCTAAGTGGTCAAATGGGCCTAATGAGCCTAATGGATCTAAGTGACCGAATGGGCCTAATGGGCATTATGGGCCTAATAAGCCCAAGTGGCCTAATGAGCTGAATGGACCTAAGTGGCATGATGGGCCCGATGGTTTTGATGGGTCGAATGGGCTGAATGAGTCTAAGTGGATGAATGATCCTGATGAGCCGAATAGGCCTAAGTGGCCTAATGAGCCGAATTGTCCTAAGTGGCCTAATGAGCCGAATTTCCCTAAGTGGCCTGATGGGTCATATTGGACTACTAGGCCTCAGTGGCCGCATGGTCTTGATGGCCAAATGGGCATCATGGGCCTAAGTGGCCTAATGGGCCTTAATGGCCTAATGGGCCTAATGCAACTAATGGCCCTAAGTATCCTAATGGGCCGAATGGTCCTCAGTGGCTTAATGGGCCTAAGTGTCCTAATGGGATTAATGGGCCTAAGTGACCTAATGAGATGAATGAGTCTAATATGTCTAATGGGCCTAAGTGGCCTAATGGGTGTGATGGGCCTTAGTGGCCTCATGGGATTAATGTGACTAATGGGCTTCAGTGGCCTGAGTGCCTAATGGGCATAACGGGCCTAAGTGGCCTAATGGCCATGAGGGGCCTAATGGGCCTAATGGGCCTTAGTGGCCTAGTTGGCTTCATTGTCCTAATTGGTCTGATAGGACCAATGGGCCTAATGGGCCTTAGTGGCCCAATGGGCCTTATGGGACTAAGTGTCTTAATGGGCCTTATGGGTTTAAGTGGCCGAATGGGCCTGATGATCCTGATGAGCCTAATGGGCCTCTCTAGTATCAGTGGTTCAATGGGCCCCTTGGGGCTTAGTGTTCTAATGGGTTGAGTGAGCCTAATGGGCCTAATGGTCACGATTTACCGAATGGGCCTCCGTGGCCGAATGTAACAAATGAGCCTGATGGCCCTGGTAGGCCCAATGGGCATAATGGTCCCAAGTGGCCCAATGGGCCTAATGAGCCTAAGTGGCCTAATGGTTCTAATGGGAATAAGTGGCATAATGGGCCTCAAAGGGACTAAGTGGCCTAATGGGCCTGATGGGCCTAATGGGGAGAATGTGCCTAAGTTGCCTAAGTGGGCTAATGAGCCTAATGGGCCTAAGTGGTCTAATAGTCCTAAGTGACCTAATGAGCCTGATGAGCTTAATGGGACGAATGATCCTTAATGGCCGAATGGGCCTCATGGGCCTGATAGGACCAATGGGAATAATGGGCCTAATGGGAAGAATGTGCATAAGTTGATTAATGGGCCCAATTGGCCTAAGTGGCCGAATGGGCCTAATAGGCCTAAGTGGATGAATGGGCCTAAGTGGCCGAATGGGCCTAATCAACCTCAGTGGCATAATGGGCCTAATGGGACTAAGTGACCTAATGGTCCTAAGTGTCCTCATGTGTCGAATAGGCCTAAGTGGATGGATGGGCCCAATGGGCCTCAGGGGCCTAAGTGGCCTAATGGGCCTAGGGGGCCTAATGAGCATAAGTCACCTAATGGGCATAATGAGTTTAAGTGGCCTAATGGGCCTAATGTGACTAGTTGGCCAAAGTGGCCAATGTGATTAATGGGCCTAAGTGGCCAAATCATCCTAATCAAACAATTGGGCCTAATGGGCCAAATCGGCCTAGGTGGCCGAATGTTCGTAAGTGGCCCACTGGGCCTAATTTTCCTTGGTGGCCGAATGGGCTTAATGGGCCCGATAGGCCTAAGTGGCTAGCCTAATGTGCCTCATAGGCATAAGTGGCCTAATGGATTTAATGGACCTCATGGGCCTAAGTGGGCCTCATGGGCCTAAATAGCCTAATGGGCCAAATGGGCCCTAGTGGCCTAATTGGCCTAATGGTCCCAAGGTGGACAATGGGCCTAGTGGGATTAATGGGATTAATAGCCCTAGGTGCTAAATGGGTCGAATGGGCCTAATGGGCCTAAGTGGACTAATGGACGTAAATGGACTAAGTGGCCTAATCGACTGAATGGGATTAACGGTTCTAATGGGCCTAATGGGCTTAATGGGCCTAAGTGGCCTAATAGACCTAAGGGGGCTAATTGGTCTAAGTGGCCTAGTGGGCTTGGGTGGCCTAATGGGCTCGATGGGATTAATGGGCCTAGGGAAAAAATGGTCCTAATGGGATGAATGGGCCTCAACAGCCTAATAGACCTAAGCAGCCTAATGGACATAAGTGGCCTAATCGGCCTAATGGTCATAGTGGGTCGAATGGGCCTAATGGGCCTAAGGGACCTAATGGGCATAAGTTGTCTAATGGGCCTAGGTGACCCAATGGGACTAATGGGCTTAACTGTCCTAGGTTCCAAATGGGCCTAATTGGCCTCAATGGCCTAATGGGCCCAGTGGACCTAATGGGTCGAAGTGGCCTAATGGTCCAAAGTTTCCTAATCAGCCTAATGGGCATAATGGGCCTAATGGGTCGAATGAGCCAAATTGTCCTAAGTGGCCTAATGGGCCTAATGGGCCGAATGAGTCTAATTGGCCTAAGTGGACTAATGGGCCAAAGTGGCCTAATGGGCTAATGATGCCTAATCGGCCTAATGGGCTTAAGGGGCCTAATGGGAATAATTGGCCTAAGCGGCCTAATGGGCCTAAGTGGCCAAATCGGCCTAATGAGCTTAATGGGCTGGTCCTAAGTGTTCTAATGGGCCTTAGTTTCCTAATCGGACTAATGGGGCTAAGTGGCATAATGAGACTAAGTGGCCAAATGAGCTTAATTGGCTTAACGAGCCTAGGGGCCTAATGGGCCTAATGTGACTAAGTTACCTACAAAAGGGAATAATGGGCCTATGGTGCCTAATGTGCCTAATGGGCCTAATGGGCCTGAGTGGACTAATGGGCCTTAGTGGCCTAATCGTCCTAATGGACTTATTGGGCCTAGTGGGCTTAAGTGGCCTAATGAGCCTAATGGGCCTAAGTGCCTTGATCGGCCTAATGGGTCCAAGTGGCCTAATAGGCCCAAGTGGCCCAATGGGCATAATGGCCCTAAGTGGCATAGTTGGCCTAAGTGGCCGAATGGGACTAATTAGCCTAATGGGCCTAATTGGCGTAAGTGGTCAAATGGGCCTAATGGGCCTAAGTGGCATGATGGGGATAATGGGCCTAAGTGGCCTCATGGGCCTAAAGGACCTTAGTGGCCTCATGGGCCAAATAGGCTTAATAGGCCTAATGGGCCTAAGTGGCCTATGTGGTCAAATGGACCTAATGGCCTATATGGTCCAAATTTACCTAATGGGCCTAATGGGACTAAGTGGATGAATGAGCCTAATTACCTAATGGGCCTAATGGTTTAATGGTCCTAAGTGGCCTAATGGGCGTAATTAGCGTAATGGGCCGAAATGGCCAAATGGGTGTAATGAGTTTAGGTGGCATAATGGGCCTAAGTGGCTTGATGGGTCAAATGAGCCGAATGGGCCGAATGGGCCAAAGTGGCTCAATCGACATAAAGGGCCTAATGGGCCAAAGTGGCCTAAAGGATCGAAGTGGTCGAATGAGACTAAGTGGCCTAATGGGGCTAATGGGACTAAGTGTCTGAATGGGCCTAGGTGGCCGAATGGAGCTGACGGGCCTGAGTGGCGGAATGGGCTTAAGTGGCCCAATGGATCTAATGGGCCTAATGGGTGTAAGTGACCTAATAAGCATAATTGTCCTAATGGGATGAAGTGGCCTAATGGGATTAATGGGACCAAGTGGCTAAATGAGACAAATGGGCCTAACTGACCCAACTGGCCTAGTGGGCCTAATGGCCGAATGGGCTTAAGTGGCCTAATGGGCCTAAGTGGACTAATGGGCCTAATGACCCTAAGTGGCCACATGGGCTTAATATTCCGAATTGGACTAAGTGGTCTAATCGACCTAATCAGCCGAATGGGCCTAAGTGGCCTAATGGGCCCAAGTTGCCAAATGGGCCCATTGGGCCTTAGTGGCCCAATGGGCCTAATTTGACTAAGTGGATTAATGGGCCTAATGGGACGAATGGGATGAATGGGGATAATGGGACTAAGTTTTCTAATGGCCCTAATTGGTCTAATGGGCCTAAGTGGCATTATGGGCCTAAGTGGTTGAATTAGCCTAAGTGGCCCAAATGGGCCTAATGGCCAGAATGGGGCTAAAGGCCAAAATGGGCCTAACATACCGAAAGGGGCTAAAATGCTAAATGGACCGAAGTTTCCTAATGGTCCTAAGTGGGTTAATGAGCCTAATGGACCGAATGGGCCTAAGGGTCCCAGTGGGAAAAATGGGACTAATGGGAAAATGTGGACTAATGGGCCCAATGGTCCTAACGGGTCTAAGGGGCCTAATGGACCTAATGGGCCGAACGGGTCAAATAGGCCAAATGGGACAAACTGGCCTAATCAACCTAATGGGCCTAAGTGGCCTAATGGGTTTGAGTTGCCTAATGGGAAAAAGTGGCCAAATGGGACAAATGGCCCTAAGTGGCTGATGTGAGACGCACGGGGTGGCCCGATCTTCACGTCGTAGGTCGGGGGATGAAGAATGCGGTTCGGGGCTAAGTGGTGGATGATGGGTTTGGATAGCGGATGCAAGTAGTCAATCAACACTATAAGGAGTGCGACCTACTACTTAGACAACACACTTAAGGGAGGGATGGGATAGCCAATCCACACAACAACACACTTGGGTTGAGGCACAGAATTGGGGGCTTTGTGATCTTGGATCACCAATCTAACTAGTAGATTGACAAGGCAAGAATGCACAAGAGCAAGGGGGAAATTCGGAATAATTTCACACAACGGGGAGAAACAAGAATAAGCTCTCAATTAAGTCTTGAATGCTAATACAATGCCATGGGGTGGCTATTTATAGCCAAGGGGGTGATAAAATGGTCAAGGGTCTAATACCCTAAAGTCATAAAGTCTAAACCTACCTTGTCCCCTTAAAAGTCAAAAAGATAAAAGCCAACAAAGACTTTTGGAAAAGTAGCACACAACTTTCCAATATAGCCCACCAGATTTGACTTTGAGTGCATAGCCCACCGGATTTAACTTTGGTGTCCAAAGATGCCATTTCTAGAATCCTCCATGTGGGCAAGGCCTCCAAATTCGTGCAACCATGTGGGCTAATGGGCCCAATGGGCTTAAGTTGCCTAATGGGCGTAACGAGCCTAAGTGGCCTAATGGGCCCAATGGGCTTAAGTGCCCTAATTAGCCCAATGGGCCTAAGTGGCCTAAGCAGCCTAATCGGCCTAATGGGCCTAATGAACCAAAGTGGCCTAATGGGCCTAAGTAACTGAATAAGCCTAATGGGTCGAAATGTCCTATGGGCCTAATTGGCCTAAGTGACGTAATGAGCCTAAGTGTCTGAATGGGCCTAATGGGTCAATGGACCGACTGGGCCTAATGGACAGACTAGGCCCAATGTGCCTAGTGGGCCTAATGGGCCTAATTGGCCTTGTGGGCCTAAGTGGCCTAATGGGCCTAATGGGACTAAGTGGCTTAGGTGGCTGAATGGGCCAAATGGGCTAAAGTGGTCTAATTGACCTAATGTTCCTTATTATTCTAAGTGGCCTAATGGGCATAAGTGGCCTAATGGGTCTAATTGGACTAAGTGGCCTAATTGGCCTAATTGGCTTAATGGGCCTAATGGTTCTAATGGGCCTAAGTGGACTAATGGGTCTATTGAGTCTAGGTGGCCGAATGGGCATAATTGGCCTAATGGGCCTCATGGGTCTTCTGGTCCTAAGTGGCCTCATGGGCCTCATTGGCCTAAGTGGCTTAATGGGCCTAATGGGATGAATGGGATTAAAGGGCCTTGGTACCAAATGGGCGTAATGGGTCGGATGGACCTAATGGTCCGAATTGGCCTAAGTGGCCTTATGGGACTAAGGGGCCTAATGGGACTAAGTGGCGTAATGGGACTAAGTGACCTAGTGGGTTCTCTTGGTCTTAGCAGACCTAGCGGCTAAATGAGCATAATGGGCCTAATGGGCATAAAGGTCCAAATGGACCTAAGTGGCCTAATGGGTATAATGGGCCTAAGTGGCCTGATCGACTTAATGGGCCTAAGTGCCCTAATTGGCCTAGGTGGCCTAATGGGCTTAATGAGATTAACGGGTCTAGGGGCCTAATGAGCCTAATGGGACGAATGTGACCAATTGGCCAAATGGACCTAAGTGGCCTGATGGGCTAAAGTTGCCTAATGGCTTAATGGGCCAAATGGGCCTAAGTGGTCTAATGGGAAGAATGGACCAAATTGGATTAATGAGCCTAATAGACCTAATGGGAATAAGGGGCATAATGGGCCAAAGTTGCATAATTGACCTAATGTGCGTAATTGGACTAATGGGCCTAATGGGTCGAATGGGTCGAAGTGACCTAATGGGCCAAAGTGGCCTAATTTTCCTAATGGTCTTAATGGGCCTAGTAGACCTAAGTGGCATAATGGTGCTAATGGGCCTTAGTGTCCTAATCGTCCTAATATACCTAAGTGGCCTAATGGGCCTTACTGTCCTAATCGTCCAAATGTACCTAAGTGGCCTAATGGGACTAAGTGGCCTAATGGGCTTAATGGGCATAATAGGACTTGGGGCCAAAAGGGCCTAATGCGGGGCCAAATGGGCCAAATGGGTCGAATGGGTTGAATGTGCCTAATTAATCTATGTGGCCCAATGTGCCTAATGGGCCTAAAGGGCCTAAGTGAGATAATGCGTCTAAGTTACCTAATCGGCCTAATGGGATTAATGGGCCTAAGGGGCCTAATGGGTCGAATGGGAGTAAGTATCCCAAGGGGCCTAAATGGCCTCATTGTCCTAATGAGATTAATGGGCTAAGGGGCCTAAGTGGCTGTATGGGCCTCAGTGGCCTAATGGACCTAATGGGCTGAAGTGGCCAAAGTGGCCTAATGGTCCTAATGGTCCAAAGTGGCCTAATGGGCCTAAGTGGCCAAATGGTCCTAAGTGACCTAATTGGACTAATGGTCCAAAGTGGACTATTGGGTCTAATGGGCCTAGGTGGCCTAATTGGCGTAATGGGCTTAGGTGGCCTAATGGGCCAAAGTTGTCGAATGGGCCTAATGGACATAATGGGCCTAAGTTGCCTAATGCGCCTAATGGGCGTAATGAGTCTAAGTGGCCTAATAGGCCTGATTGGCCTGATGGACCTAATGGACCTCATGGGCCTTTGTGTCCTAATGAACCGAATAGGCCTTTGTGGCCTGATGGGCCTGATAGGCCTGATGGGCATGACGGGGCTAATGAGCCGAATGGGCCTAAGTGGCCAAATAGGACTAATGAGCCTAATGGACCTAAGTGGCCAAATGAGCTTGATGATCCTGATGGGCATGATGGGCCTATTGTCCTGAGTGGCCTAATGATCTGAATGGACCTAAGTGTCCTAACTGGCCTGATGGGCCTGATGGGCGAGATGGGCAGAATGGGTCTAAGTGGCTGAATGGGCATGATGGGTCGAATAGGCCAAAGTCACCAAATGATCCAAATTGGCCTAAGTGGCCTAATTTTCCTAATGAGTCTAAGTGGCTGAATGTTCCTAATAGGCCCAATGGGACTAATGGGCCTCAATAGCCTTATGGGCCTGATATCCTCGTGGGCCTCATGGGCCTAAGTGGCCTAATGGGCCTAATGGGCATTAGTGGCCAAATGGGCCTAATGCAGCTAATGGGACTAAGTATCCTAATGGGCCTAGTGGTCCTCAGTGTCTTAATAGGCCTAAGTGTCCTAATGGGCCTAGTGGGCCTAAGTGTCCTAAAGAGCTGAATGGGGCTAAGGGGTCTAATTGGCCTAAGTGGCATAATGGGCATGATGAGCCTCAGTGGCCTCATGGGCATAATGGGCCTAAGTGGACTAAATATCTTATTGGTCCTAATGGGCCTAAGTGGACTAAGTATCTTAATGGGCCTAATGGGCCTAAGCGACCTAATGGGAATGATGGGCCTGATGGGCCTAATGGGCCTTAGTGACCTAGTTGGCCTCATGGGCCTAATTGGACGGATAGGCCCAATGGGACGAATGGGACTCGGTGGCCCAATGGGGCTTAGTGGACCAATGGGCCTTATGGGGATAAGTGGCCAAATGGTCCAAATGAGCCTAGTGGCCTAATGGTACTGATGGGCCTGATGGGCCTAATGGACCTAATGGAGCTCACTGGTTTAAGTGGTCCAATGGGCCTCATGGGCCTTAGTGTTCTAATGGGATAAGTGAGCCTAATGGGTCTAAGGGGCCTAATGGGCCTAATTTTCCTAATGGGCCTTAGTGGCTGAATGTTCCAAATGAGATAAATGGGCCTGGTAGGCCCAATGGGCATAATGGGCCCTAGTGACCCAATGGGCCTAATCGGTCTAAGTGGCCTAATGGTCCTAATGGTCCTAATGACCCTAATGGACCTAATGGGTCTAAGTAGCCTAATGGGATTGATGGGCCTAATGGGGCTAATGGGCCTCAGGGGCCTAAGTGGCTTAACGGGCCTAGGGGTCCTAAAGAGCCTAAGTCGCCTAATGTGCCAAATGGGTTTAAGTCGCCTAATGGGATAAATGGGCCTAATGTGACTAGTGGGCCTAAGTGGATAATGGTCCTAATGGGCCTAAGTGGCCTAATCAGCCTAATCAAACAATTGGGCCTAATGGGCTTAAGTTGCCTAATGGGCCAAATCAACCTAGGTGGCCGAATGGGCCTAAGTGGCCCACTGGGCCTAATTTTGTTGGGTGGACGAATGGGCCTAATGTATCTGATAGGCCTAAGTGACTGGCCTAATGGACTTGATAGGCCTAAGTGGTCTAATGGGCTGGATGGACCTCAAGGGCCTTAGTGGGCCTCATGGGCCAAAGTGGCCTAATGGGATGAATGAGCCTAAGTTGTCTAATGGGCCTAATGGGACCAATGGGACCAATGGGCCCAATGGTCCCAATGGGGATAATGGGGATAATAGGCTTAATAGGCTTAACAAACCTAGGTGCTAAGTGGGCCGAATGGGCCTAATGGGCCGAATGGGCCGAATGGGCCTAATGGGCCTAAGTGGACTAATGGGACTAAATGTCCTAAGTGACATAATCGACCTAATGGGCTTAATTGTCCTAATGGGCCTAATGAGATTAATGGGACCGAGTAGCCTAATAGACCTAAGGGGTCTAATGGGCCTAAGTGGCCTAATGGGCCTAAGCATCCTAATGTGCTTAGGTGGCCTAATCGACCTAATGGTCATAGTGGGTCTAAAGGGCCTAATGGGAATAATGGGCATAAGTTGTCTAATGGGATTAGGTGGCCTAATGGGCTTAATGGGATTTACGGGCCTAGGGTCCAAATAGGGCTAATTGGAGTTAGTGGCCTAATGGGCCTAATGGGTTGAAGTGGCCTAATGGGCCAAAGTAGCCTAATCGGCCTAATGGGTATAATGGGCCGAATCGGCCAAATGGGCTTAAGTGGCCTAATAGGCATAATGGGCCGATTGGGCCTAATTGGCCTTAGTGGACTAATGGATCAAAGTGGTCTAATGGGCCAAAGTTGCCTAATCTGCCTAATGGGATTAAGGGGTCTAATGGGTAAAAAGGGCTTAATTGTCCTTAGTGGCCTAATGGGCCTAAGTGGCCAAATCGGCCTAATGAGATTAATGGGCATAGGGGGCCTAAGTGGACTAATGGGCCTTAGTCACCTAATTGGCCTAATGGGGCTAAGTGGCGTAATGAGCCTACGTGGCCTAATGATCTTAATGGGCTTAACGGGCCTAGGGGCCTAATGAGCCTAATGGGATGAATGGGCCTAATTAGCCTAAGTAGCCTAATGCGCCTAATGGGCCTCATGGGCCTAACTGTCTTGATTAGCCCAATAGGCCTAAGTGGCCCAATGGGCATAATGGGCCTAAGTGGCCTAACATGCCTAATTGGCCTAAGTGGCCGAATGTACCTAAGTAGCCCAATGTGCCTAATGGGCCTAATGGGTGTAAGTGGTCTAATGGGCCTAATGGGCCTAAGTGGCCTGATAGGCCTAATGGGACTAAGTGGCATCATAGGCCAAAAGGACCTTAGTGGCCTATTGGGCCTTACTGGCCTCATTGACTAAATTGGCCGAATATGCATAATGGGCCTAATGGACCTCAGTGGCCTCATGGGCCAAATTGGCCTAATGTGCCATATGGGCCTAATTAGTCTAATGGGCCCAATGTGACTAAGTGGCCGAATGGGCCTAATGGGCCTAATGGGGTTAATGGGACTACGTAGCCTAATGGCCCTAATGGGCATAATGGGCCGAAGTGGCTCAATGGGTGTAACGAGCCTAGGTAGACTAATGGGGGCCCAATGGGCCTAAGTGGCTTAATGTGTCGAATGGGCCGAATGGTCTGAATGGGCCTAAGTGGACCAATTGGCCTAAAGGGCCTAAGTGGCCCATTGGAACGAATGGGACAAAGTGGCCTAATGGGGCTAATGGGCCTAAGTGGCCCAATGCGGCTAATGAGCCTAAGTGGAAGAATGGGCTTAAGTGGCCCAATGTGTCTAATGGGCCTAATGGGTGTAAGTGGCCTAATGGGCTTAATTATCCTAATGGGTCGAAGTGGTCTAATGGTCTTAATGAGACCAAGTGGCTGAATTAGTCAAATGGGCCTATGTGGACCAACTGGCCCAATGGACCTAATGGGCCGAACGGGCCGAATGAGCCTAAGTGGCCTAATGGACTTGATGGGCCTAAGTGGAATGATGGGCCTCATGGGCCTAAGTGGCCTCATGGGCCTAATGGGCCTAACTGGCCTAAGTGTTCTAAACAACCGAATGGGCCTAATGGGCCTAAGTGGCATAATGGGCCTAATGGGACGAATGAGATGAATGGGCCTAATGGGACTAAGTTTCCAAATGGGCCTAATTAGTCTAATGGGTCTAAGTGGCATAATGGGCTAAGTGGCATAATGAGCCTACGTGGCCCAAATGGGACTAATGCCCGAATGGGTCTTCGGGCCTGAATGAGCCTAACGTGTCGAATGAGTCTAACGTGCCGAATGGGCCTAATGGGCCTAAGTGGCCTAATGGGCATAATGGAATTAATGGGTCTAAGGGGACCAATGGGATGAATGTGCCTAATGGTCCAAAGTGGACCATTGGTCCTAATGGGCCTAATGGGCCTAATGGGCCTAATGGGTCTAAAGGGTCAGATGGGCCTAATGGGCTGAACAAGCCTAATGAGCCACATAGGCCAAAGTGTCCAAATCGGCCTAATGGGACTAAGTGGCCTAATGAGACTAAGTTTCCCAATGAGAAAAGTGTCCTAACGGGCATAATGGGCCTAAGTGGCATAATGGGCCTAAGTGGTCTAATGGTCCTAAGTGGCATAATGGACCTAAGTGGCCTAAATGTCCTAATGGACCGAAGTGGCCTAATGGGCCTAATGGGCCTAATTGGCCTAATGGGGCTAGGTGGACTAATGGGCCTAAGTGGCCTCATGGGCGTAATGGGCCTAAGTATCCTAATGTGCTTAATGGTCCTGATGGGCCGAATGTGCCTAGTGGGCCAAATGGGTTGAAGTGGCCTAATGGGCCCAAGTAGCCTAAAGGCCCTTGGGGGCCTAATGGGCCTAAGTGGCCTCATTGGCGTAAGGGTCCTAAGTGGCCTCATGGGCGTAAGGGGCCTAAGTGGCATAATGGGCTGAATGGGCCTAATGAGCCCAATGGGTCCAATGAGCATAATGGGACTAATGGGTCTAAGTGGCCTAAGGGGCTTAATGGGCCTAATGGGCTTAAGTGGCTTAATCAACCTAATGGGCTTAGTGGGTCGAAGTGGCCTAATGGTCCAAAGTGTTCTAACGGGCCTAATGGGCCAAAGTGGCCGAATGGGCCTAAGTGGCCTATTGGGCCTAATGGGCCTAAGTGGCCAAATCAGCCTAATGAGATTAATGGTCCTAAATGGACTAATGGTCCTAATGGACTGATGTGGCTTATGTGTCCTAATGGTCCTAATAGGCCAAAGTGGCCTAATCAGCTTAATGGGCCTACGTGGCATAACGTGCCTAAAGGGCCTAAGTGGCCGAATGGGCCTAATGGGCCCAATGGGCCTAAGTGGCCTGGTGGGCCTAATGGTCCTAAGTGGCCTCATGGGCCTAAAGGGCCAAAGTTGCCTAATGAGCCTAATGGCCCTAATTGGCCTCACTGGCCTCGTGGTCCTAAAGGGCTTAAGGGGCCTAAGTGGCCTAATGAGCCTAATCAGCCTAATGGACCTAGGTAGCATAATGGGTCTAATGAGCTAAAGTTTTCTAATGGGCCCAATAGGACTAATGGACCTAATGGGTCTAAGAGGTCTAATGGGCCTAAGTGACTTAATCAACCTGATGGACCTAATGGGCATAATAGGATTAAGTGGACGAATGCGCCTAAGGGGTCTAATGGGCTTAAGGGACCTAATGGGCCTAAGAGGACTAATGTGCTGAATAGGCATAAGTGGCCTAGTGGTCCTAATGGGCCTAAGTGGCGTATTGGGCCGAAGTGACCTTTTAGCCTAATGGGCCTAGTGGGTTTAAGGGGCCTAAGTGGTTGAATTAGACTAATTGGCCGAATGGGCCTAATGTGCCTAGTGGTCCTAATGGGCATAATTACCTAAGTGGCAGAATTGGCCTAATGTGACTAATGGTCCTAAGTGGCATAATGGGACCAATGGGCTGAATAGACCGAATGGGCATAATGTGCTTAGTAGGCATAATGGGCCGAAGTGGCCTATAGGCCTAATGGGCCCAATTGGCCTAAGTGGCCAAATGGGCCGAATGGGCCTAAGTGGCCTAATTGGACTAATGAGCCTAATGGGACTAAGGTTCCTAGTGGGTCCATTGGGCCTAAGTGGCCTAATGGGCCTATTGGGCCTAAGTGGCCTAATGTGCCTAAGTGGCCTAATGGGCCGAAGTGGCCTAATGGCCCTAAGTGGCCTAATGGGCCGAAGTGGCCTAATAGCCCTAAGTGGCATAATGGGATTAATGGGCCAAATGAGAAAAATGGGTCTAATGGGTATAATGGGCCTAAGTGGCATAAGTGTTCTAATGGGCCTAAAGGGCCTAACGGGCCTAAGTGGCCTAATTCTCCAAATGGGCCTAAGTTTCCTAATGGGTCGAACGGGCCTAATGGGCCTATGTGTCCTAATGGTTCCAACGGGCCTAACTGGCCTAAAGGGACTAATGGACCTAACGAGACTAATGGTCCTAATGGGACGAGTAGGCCTAAGTGGACTAATGGTCCTACGTGGAAAAATGGGCTTAAGTGAACTAATGATCCTAAAGAGCCTAATCAGCCAAAGGACCCTAATGGGCCTAAGTGACATAATCATAGCCTAATGGACCCTATTGGTCTAATGAGACTTATGGGCGCAATGGGAAAAAGTGGCCTAATGGGCTTAATGGGCCGAAGTGGTCTAATGGGCCAAATGGGCCAAATGGGCCTAATGGACCTAAGTGGCCTAATCGGCCTCAAGGGCCTAATGGGCCAAATCATCCTAATGGGATTAAGTGTCATAATTGGTCTAATGGTCCAAAGTGGTATAATTGTAACCAAATGGGCCTAAGTGGTTGAATGGGACAAATGGGCCTAGGTAGCCTAATCGGCCTAAAGGGCATAATGGGCCAAAGTGGCCTAATGGACTTAAGTGGCATAATCAACCTAATGGGCTTATTGGCCTAAGCATCCTAATGAGCCTAATGTGCCTAAGTGACCTAATTGGCCTAATCGTATGAAGGGGCATAATGGGCCTAAGTGGCCTAATGGACCTAAGTGGTCCAATGGGCCTAAGTGGCTGAAGGGGACGAATCAGACGAATGAGACTGATGGACTGAATGGACTTGATTGGCCTAGGTGGCCTAATGGGCGTAATGGACCTAAGTGGCCTAATGGGCCTAAGTGGCCTAATAGGCCTAATGGACAGAATGGGCCTAATTGTTCTAATTGGCCTAAGTTGCATAATGGGCCTAAATTGCCTAATGGGCCAAATGGTCCAAATGGGCCAAAGTGGCCTAATGGGCCTAATCGGTCTATTTGGCCTAAGTAGCATAATGGGCCTAATGAGCCTAATGGGATTAAGTTTCCGAATGGGCCTAACATGCCAAATGGGCCGAAGTTGCCGAATGGGCCAAAAGGTATTAATGGGTCGAATGGACCTAATGATCTTAATGGGATTAAGTGACCTAACAGTACTAATAAGCCTAAGTGGCCTAATGGACCTATGGGGCCTAATGGATCTAATGGGCCGAATAGGTCGAATGGACCCAATGGGTTGAAGTGGCCTAGTGGGGCGAATTGGCCGAATGTGCCTAATTTGCCAAAGTGGCTGAATGAGCCTAATGGGTCTAATGGGCCCAATGGGTCTACTCGACCGAAGTTGCCTAATGGGATGAATGGGCCTAAAGGTTCCAACGGGCATAATGTGTTGAATGGACCGAATGGGACTAAAGGGCCAATGAGCCTAATGGGCCTAATTAGCAGAATGGGTTAGATGGGTCGAATGGACTTAGTGGGCCGAAGTGGCTCAATGGACCTATTAGGCATAATAGACCAAATGGACATAATGGGCCTAAATGAACTAATGGTCTTAATTGGACAATTGGACATAATGCGCTTAATGGGCGTAATGGGTATAATGGGCCTAAGTGAACCAATGGGCCAAATGGGCCTAAGTGACCGAATATTCCTAATAGGCCCAATGGGCCTCATGGACCAATGAGCCAAAAGGGCCTAAATGGTCTAATGGGCATGAGTGACCGAATTGGATGAATGGGCCTAATGGGCCTAATGTGCCTAAGGGGTCAAATGTGCCTAATGGGCCTAAGTGGCATAATGGGCCAAAGTGTCCTAATGGAACCAATGAGCCTAATGGGCCAAATGGGCCTAATGGTCCTAATTGGCCTAAGTGGCCTAATGGATCGAATTGACCTAATGGGATGAAGTGGACTAATGGACACAATGGGCCTAAGTTTCATAATAGGCCTGAGGGGCCTAAGTGGACAAATGGGCCAGAGTGGATGAATGGGCCTAATGGGCATAATGGGTATAATTGGCCTTAGTGGAGAAATCAGCCTAATGGGCATAAAGTGCCTAAGTGTCTTAATGGGCCTAATGGTCCAAAGTGGACCAATGGACCTAATGGGACTAATGGGCCTAAGTGGGCCTACTGGGTCTAATGGGCCTACTGGGCCTCATGGGCCTACGAAGCCAAATGGGACTAGTGGGTCTAATGGGTCTAATGGGCCTAATGGGTCTAAGTGGCGTAATGGGCCTAAGTGGCCTAATGAGAATAAGTTTCCTAATATATCTAATAGGCCTAAGTGACATAATGGTATAATGGGCCTAATGGGCCTAAGTGCCCGAATGGGACAAAGTGGACGAATTGGACTAATGGGCTTAATGGGCATAATGGGCCGAAGTGGCCAAATGGGCCTAATGGGCCAAAGTGTCCTCGGGGGCCTAATAGGCCTCAACGACCAAATTGGCCAAATGCGCTTAATGGGACTAAGTGGTCTAATGGGCCAAAGTGGACGAATGAGAATTTGGGCCTAATGGGCATATTGGGCTTCACGGACCCAAGTGGAAAAATGGGCCTAATGGACCTAATAGGACTAAGTGGCCTAATGGTCCTAATGAGCCAACGTAGATAAGTGGGCATAATGTGCCTAATGGGCCTAATGGGACAAAGTGGCCAAATGGGCCTAATGGGCTGAGGTGGCCTAATGGTATTAGGCCTAAGTGGCTTAACAAGCCTAATGCGCCAAATGGGCCTAAGTGTCCTAATGAGACAAAGTGGGTGAATGTGATTAATGGGACGAATATGCATAATGGGCCGAATGGGCCGAAGTGGCCAAATGGGCCAAATGGGCCTAAGTGGCCTAATGGGCCTAATGGGACTAGTGGGCCTAAGTGTCCTAGTTGGACTAAGTGGCCTAATGTGCCGAATGGGCCAAAGTGGCCGAATGGGCCTAAGTGGCCTAACGGGCCTAATGGGACAAAGTGAACGAATGGACCTAATGGGCCTAATGGGAATAATGGGACCAATGGACCGAAGTGGTCTAATTAGACTAATGGGCCTAGGTGGACTAATGGGCCTAATGGGCTTAAGTGTCATAATTTGCCTAATGGGCCTCGTGGGCCTAATTTTCCTATCCGACCTAATGGGCCTAAGTTTTCGAATGGGTATAATGGGCCTAGGTCGCCAAAGGGGCCTAATGGGCCTAATGATCCTAACTAGATGAGTGGGACTAATGGGCCTAAGTGGCAGAATGGGCTTAATGGGCCTAATGGGCCAATGTGGCCTAATGGGACTTAGTGGATAAATGTGCCTAAGTCACTTAAGGGGCCTAATGGGCCTAAGTGGCCTAATGGGCCTAATGGGGCTATGTGTCCTAATAGTCCTAATGGGCCTAATGGGATAATGGGCTTAATGGGTCTAATGGGCCTAAGTGGGTGAATGGGCCTAAGTGGCATAATGGGCATAACTGTCATAATGTTCCTAATGGGACTAAGTGGCATAATGGGATTAATGGGATAATGAGCCTAATTGTCCTAAGTGGTTTAATGGTCCTAATGGCCCTGAGTGGCATAATTGGCCAAATGGGCCAAATGGGCGTATGTGGCCTAATGGGCCTAAGTGGCCTAATGAGCCTAATGGAACTAACTGGCCTAATGCGTCGAAGTGCACTAATGGGCCTAAGTGGCCTAATGTGCATAATGGGACAAATGGGGCTAAGTGGCCTAAGTTTCATAATCGGCCTAATCGGCCGAATGTGACTAATGGGCCTAATTTTCCTAGCGGCCTAATGGACCTAATGGGCCTAATGCCTAAGTGGCCGAATGAGCCTAATGGGCCTAATGTTCATAATGAGCATAATGGGCCTAAGTGGCCTAAGTGGCCTAAGTGGCCTAAGTGGTCTAATCGGCCTAATCAGCCGAATGAGACTAATGAGCCTAAGTGGCCTAATGGGCCTAATGGTACGAAGTGGTCTAATGGGCATAATGGACCCAAGTGGACCTAATGGGCCTAATGGGACTAAGTGGCCTAATGGGCCTAAGTAGCCTAATCTGCCTAATCGACCGAATGGGCCTAATGGGACAAATGAGACTAAGTGTCCTAATAGGCCTAAAGTGCCTAATGGGCCTAAGTGTCCTAATCGGGCTAATCAACCAAATGGGCCTAAGTGTCCTAGTCGGCCTAATCGATAAAATGGGCCTAATGTGCCTCATGGGCCTAAGTGGCCTAATGGGCCTAATGGGCCTAATGGGTTTAAGTGGTCTAAGTGGCTTAATTGGCCTAATCGATCGAATGAGCCTAATTGGCCGAATGGGCCTAATTGGCCTAAGTGGCCTCATGGGCCCAATGGGCCTAATGGGCCTAGGTTGCCTAATGGGCCTAATGGGCCTAATGGGCCTAAGTGGTCTAATGGGCCAAATGGGCCTCATTGGCCTCATGGACCTCAGTGTCCTAAGTGACATAATGAGCCCAAGTGACCTAATGGGCCGAGTGGACCTAAAGGGCCTAATGGAAAGGATGGGCCTAGTTGGCCGGATGGGCCTATTGAGCCTTATGGGCCTAATGGGCCTCATTGGCCTAAGTTGCCTCCGGGGCCCAATGGGTATAATGGGCATAATGGGCATAATGGGCATAATGGGTCTAAGTGGCCTAAGTGGGCCTAATGAGCAGAATGGTATGAATTGGCTGAAGTGGCCTAATGAGCGCAATGGGCCTCATGTGCCTAAGGAGTCTAATGTGCCCAATGGGCCTAATGGGAAGAATGGGCCTAGTGGACCCAATGGGTCGAATGGGTCTAAGTGGCCTAAGGGGCTTAGTGGGCCTGATAGAATTAACGGGCCTAATGGGCCCAAGTGGCCTGATGGGGCGAATGGGCCTTATGGGCCTAAGTGGGACCATGGGCCAATGAGCCTAATGGGTCTAAGTGTTTTAATGAGCCTAATGGGACTCATGGGAAGAGTGCCCCTCATGGACCTAATGGGCCTAATGGACCTAATGGGCCTCATTGTCCTAAGTGGCCTAATGGTCTGAATGGGCCTACGTGCCCTAATGGGCCTAGTGGGACTAGTGGTTCTAATGGACCTAATGGGCCGAATAGACCTAATGCACCTAATGGGAATAATGGGCCTAATGAACATTATTGGCCTAAGTGGCCTAATCGGGCTAATCGACCGAATGAGCCTAATGGGGTTAAGTGGACTAAGTGGCTTAACGGGCCTAGTGAGACTAATGGGTTTAATGGGCCTAAGTGTCTTAATGGGCCTAATGGTCCTACATGTTCAAATGGGCCTAAGTGGCATAATCGGGCTAATCGATCGAATGGGCTTAAGTGGACTAATGGGCCTACGCGGCCTAATCGGCCTAAGTCACCTAATGAGTCTAATGTGCTTAATGTGACTAATGGGTTTAATGGGCCTAAGTGGCCTAATGGACCTAATGGGCCTAGGTGGCCTAATGGGGCTAATGAGATCAATGGGCCTAAGTGGCCTAATGAGCCTAATGGGACTAAGTGGCCTAAGTGGCCTAATGGGTCGAATAGGTCTAATTGGCCTAATGGGCCTAATGGGCCTTAGTGGCCTAATGGACCAAATGGGCCTAAGTGGCCTAATGGGCATAATGGGCCTAAGTGGCCTAATCCCCCTAATCGACTAAATGGGCCTAATGAGCCTAATTAGCCTAATGGGACTAAGTGGCCTAATGTGCATAATGAGACAAATGAGGCAAAGTGGCCTAAGTTTCATAATCGGCCTAATCGGCTGAATTGGACTAATGGGCCTAATTTGCTGAAGTAGCCTAATGGGCCTAATGCCTATGTGGCCTAAGTGTCTAAATGAGACTAATGGGCCTACTGGTCATAATGTGCATAATGGGCCTAAGTGGCCTAACTCATCTAATCGGCCTAATCAGCCGAATGAGCCTAATGGGCCTAAGTGGCATAGTGGGCCTAATGGGTCGAAGTGGCCTAGTGGGTATAATGGACCCAATTGGTCTAATCAGCCTAATCGACCGAATGAGACTAATTGGCATAATGGGACTGATTGGCCTAATGGGCCTAAGTGGCGTAATCTGCCTAATCGATAGAATGGGCCTAATGGGCCTAAGTGTCCTAATGGGCCTAATGTGCCTAATGGGCCTAAGTGGCCTAATTGGGCTAATCAACCAAATGGTCCTAAGTGGCCTAATCAGCCTAATCGATCAAATGGACCTAATGTGCCTAATGGGCCCAAGTGGCCTAATGGGCCTAATGGGCCTAATGGGTCTAAGTGATCTAAGTGGCCTAATCGGCCTAATCAACCAAATGAGCCTAAGTGGCCTAATTGGATGAATGGGCCCAATCGGCCTAATGGGTCTAAGTGGCCTAATCGGTCTAATCGATCGAATGGGCCTAATGGGCCTACGTTGGATAAGAGGCCTAACATGCCTAAGGGGACTAATGGGTTTAATGGACCTAAGTTGACTAATGGGCCTATGTGGCCTAATCGGCCTAAGTCACCAAATGGGCCTAATGGGCTTAATGGGACTAAAGGGATTAATGTGTCTAAGTGGCCTAATGGGCCTAGTGGACCTAGGTTGACAAATGGGCCTAATGGGATTAATGGGTCTAAGTGGCCTAATGGGTCTAATGGGCCTAATGAGACTAAGTGGCCTAAGTGGCCTAATGGGTCGAATATGCCAAATTGGCCTAATGGGTCTAATGGGCATCAGTGGCCAAATGGGCCAAATGAGCCTAATTGGCCAAATGGACTTAATGGGCCTAAGAGACCTAATCCCCCTAATCAACTAAATGGGTCTAATTATCCTAATGGGACTAAGTGACCTAATGTGCATAATGGGACAAATGGGGCTAAGTGGCCTAAGTTTCATAATCGGCCTAATCGGCCGAATATGACTAATGGGCCTAATTTGCCTAAGTGGCATAATGGGACTAATGGGACTAATTCCTAAGTGGCCTACGTGTCTGAATGGGCCTAATGGGCCTAATGGACATATTGAGCATAATGGGCCTAAGTGGCCTAAGTGGCCTAAGTGGTCTAATCGACCTAATCAGCCGAATGAGCCTAATGGGCCTAAGTTCCCTAATGGGCCTAATGGGACGAAGTGGTCTAATGGGCATAATGGACCCAAGTGTTCTAATCAGCCTAATCGACCGAATGGGCCTAATGGGACTAAGTGGCCTAATGGGTCTAGTCTGCCTAATCGACCGAATGGGGCTAATGGGCCTAATGGGCCTAAGTGTCCTAATGAGCCTAAAGTGCCTAATGGACCTTAGTGGCCTAATCGAGCTAATCAACCAAATGGGCCTAAGTGGCCTAGTCGGCCTAATCGATAAAATGGGCCTAATGTGCCGAATGGGCCTAAGTGGCCTAATGGGCCTAATGGGCCTAAGTAATATAAGTGGGTTAATTGGCCTAATCGACCGAATGGGCCTAATTGGATGAATGGTCCTAATTAGCATAAGTGGCCTCATGGGCCCAATGGGCCTAATGGGCCTACGTTGCCTGATGGGCCTAATGGGCCAATTTGGTCTAATGGGCCTGATGGGCCTCATGGACCTAAGTGGCCTAAGTGGTATAATGATCCCAAGTGGCCTAATGGGCTGAGTGGGCCTAAAGGGCCTAATGGGACAGATGGGCCTAATTGGTCGGATGTGCCTATTGAGCCTTATGGGCCTAATGGGTCTCATTGACCTAAGTTACCTCTAGGGGGGCCAATGGGCATAATGGGAATAATGGGCATAATGAGTCTAAGTGGCCTAAGTGGGCCTAATGAGCCGAATAGTCAGAATGAGCTGAAGTGGCCTAATGGGTCCAATGAGACTTATGGGTCTCAGGGGCCTAATGGGCCTAATGGGAAGAATGGGCCTAGTGGGCCCAATGGACCGAATGGGTATAAGTGGCCTAATTGGCCTAAGGGGCCTAAGGGGCTTAGTGGGCCTAATGGAATTAATGGACCTAATGGGCCCAAGTGGCCAGATGGGGCGAATGGGGCACATGGGCCTAAGTGGGATCACAGGCCCAATGAGTCTAATTGGCCTAAGTGTCCTAATGGGCCTAATGGGCCTCATGGGCAGAATGCCCCTCATGGACCTAATGGGCCTAATGGACCTAATGAGCCTCATGGTCCTAAGTGGCCTAATGGTCCGAATGGGCCTACGTGCCCTAATGGGCCTAGTGGGTCCAGTGGGACTAGTGGGTCTAATGGGCCTAATGGGCTGAATAGGCCTAATGAGCCTAATGGGACTAATGGGCCTAATGGACATAATTGGCCTAAGTGGCCTAATCGGGCTAATCGACCGAATGGGCCTAATGGGCCTAAGTGGCCTAAGTGGCTTAACGGGCCTAGTGGGACTAATGAGTTTAGTGGGCCTAAGTGTCCTAATGGGCTTAATGGTCCTACGTGTCCTAATGGGCCTAAGTGTCCTAATCGGGCTAATCGATTGAAGGGGAATAAGTGGACTAATGGGCCTACGTCGCATAATAGGCCTACGTCACCAAATGGGGCTAATGTGCTTAATGGGACTAATGGGTTTAATGGGCCTTCGTGGCCTAGTGGACCTAATGGGCTGAGGTGGCCTAATGGGCTAATGGGTTTAATGGGCCTAAGTGGCCTAATGGGCCTAAGTGGATTAATCCCCCTAAACGACTAAATGGGCCTAATGGGCCTAATTAGCCTAATGAGACTAAGTGTCCTAATGTGCATAATGGGACAAATGGGGTTAAGTGGCCTAAGTTTCATAATCAGCCTAATCGGCCGAATGGGACAAATAGACATAATTTGCCTCAGTGGCCTAATTGGCCTAATGCCTTAGTGGCCGAAGTGTCCGAATGGGACTAATGGACCTACTGGTCATAATGAGCATAGTGGGGCTAAGTGGCCTAAGTGGCCTAATCGGCCTAATCGGCCGAATGAGCCTAATGGGCCTAAGTGGCCTAATGGGCCTAATGGGCCGAAGTGGCCTAGTGGGCATAATGGACCCAAGTGGTCTAATCAGCCTAATCGATCGAATGGGCATAATGGGACTAAGTGGCCTAATGGGCCTAAGTGGCCTAATCTGCCTAATCGACCGAATGGGCCTAATGGGCCTAGTGTCCTAATGGGCCTAAAGTGCCTAATGGGCCTAAGTGGCCTAATTGGGCTAATCAACCAAATGGGCCTAAGTGGCCTAGTCAGCCTAATCGATCAAATGGTCCTAATGTGCCTAATGGGCCTAAGTGGCCTAATGAGAATAATGGGTCTAAATGATCTAAGTGGCCTAATCGGCCTAATCGACTGAATGGGCCTAAGTGGCCTAATTGGATGAATGAGCCTAATGGGTCCAACTGGCCTAAGTGGCTGAATCAGCCTAATCGACCGAATGGGGCTAATGGGCCTTATGGGCCTAAGTGGTCGATTGAGACTAATGGGTCTAAGTGGGTGGATGGGCCTTAGGGGCCAATTTGGCATAATGTGGTTAATGGGCCTAATGGGGCTAAGTGGAAGAATGAGCTTAAGTGGCATAATGGGCCTGATTGACCGAATGAGGGCAAGTGGCTGAATTGGCCTAATGCGCCTAATGGGGATAATGGGTCTAAAGTGGCCTTATGGGCCTAATGTTCCAAATGGGCCTAATTTGACTAATGGACCTAATTTGACTAATGGTCCTAATGGGCCTAATGGGTCTAGGTGGCCAAATTGGTCAATGGGCCTTAGTGACCTAATGGGCCTAAGTGAACTAATGGGCCTAATGGACCTGAGTGGCTTTATGGGCCTAATGGGACGAATGAGCCTAATTGGCCCAATGGGCCTAAGTGGCTTAATGGGAAAATGGGCTTAAGTGGTCCGATGGGCCTAATAGGCATAAGTTGTGTAAGTGGCCTAATCGGCCTAATTGGACGAATGAGCCAAATGGGCCTGATGGGCCCAAGTGAAATAATGGGCCTAATATGCCGAATTCGTCGAATGGTCCTGATGGCCCTGATGGGCCGAAGTGGCCTAACGGGCCTCATGGGCCCAATGGGTCCAAGGGGCCTAAGTGGCCTAATTGCCCTAATGGGCTTAATCAGCTTAATGAGATTAACGGACATAAGTACCAAATGGGCCAAATGGGCCTAACTGGCCAATGGGGCCTAGTGGGCCTAAGCGGCCTAATGGGCCTAGGTGGCTTAATGGACTTAACAGGCTTAACGGGTCTAGGGGAAAATGGGTCTAATGGGACTAAGGGGCCGAATGGGACTAATTGGCCAAGGTGGCCTAATGGGCCTTGGTGGGCTAATGGGCCAAAGTTGCTTAATCAGCCTAATGGGCTTAGTGGACCTAGTGGACCTAATGGGACTAAGTGGCCTAATGTGCCTAATGGGCCAAATTGGCCATAGTGGCCTAATGGCCCTAATGGGGCAAATTGGTCATAGTGGCCTAATGGCCCTAATGGGCCTAATGGACCTAATGGCTCTAAGTGGCATATCTTGCCGAAGTGGCCTAATTGGCCTAATTGGCATAATGAGCCTAATTGGCCTAATGGGCTTAATGAGCCAAGTTGGCCTAAGAGGCCTAAGATGACTAATGGGCCTGATGGGCCTTAGTGGCCTAATCGACCTAATGTGCCTAGTCAGCCAAATGGGCCTAAGTGGCCCAATGGGCTTAATAGGCTTAATGGGCCTGTGGGCCAAATGGGTATAATGGGCCGAATGAGCCTAATGGGCTGAATGGGCCTAAATAGCCTGAGTGGCCTAGTGGGTCGAATGGGCCTAAGTGGCCTAATTGGCCTAAGTTACCTAATCGGTCAAATGGGCTTAATGGGCCTAAGGGGCCTAATGGATCTAATGTGCCTAAGTGGGATAATGGGCCTAATGGGATAATGGGCTCAGTGGGCTAATGGGCCTAATGTGCCTTGTGGGCCTAATGGGACTAAGTTGCCTAATGGGCCTAAAGGGCCTAAGTGGCCTAATGGGCCAAATGGGCTTAAGTCGCCTAATGGGCCTAATGGTCCTAATGTGCCTAAGTGTTCTAATGGGCTTAATGTGCCCAAGTGGACTAATGGGCCTAATGGGCCTAATGAGCCTAATGTGCCTAATGTGCCTAATTGGATAAATGAGCCTAATGGTTCTAATGGGCCTAAGTGGCCTAATGAGCCTATTCGGTCTAAGTGGTTTAATGGGTCGAAGGGGCCTAATGGGTCTTACGGGCCACACGGGCCTCATGGGCCTAAGTGGACTCATTGGCCTAAGTGGCCTAATGGGTTTAATGGGCTCAAGGTGTCTAATGGGTTTAAGGGGCCTAATTGGACGAATTGGATTAACGGGATTGGGTGCCAAATGGGCCAAATGGGTTGAATGGACCTAATGGGCCGAATGGGCCTAATGGGCCTCAATGAGCCAATGGGCCTAATCGACCTAAGTGGTCTAATGGGCCTAAATTTCTTAATCAACCTAATGGGATTAATGGGCTGAATGGGACTAATGCTCCTCAGTAACTCAATGGGCCTAATCGGCCTAAGTGGCCTAATGGGCCTAAGTGTCTTAATCAACAAAATGGGCTTAATGGGCCGAATGAGACTAATGCTCCTCAGTGACTCAATGGGCCTTATCGGCCTAAGTGGCCTAATAGGCCTAAGTGTCTTAATCAACAAAACGGGCTTAATGGGCCTAATGGGACCAAAGGGTGTAATGGGCCTAAGTGGACTAATGGGACTAAGGGGCCTAAGTGACATAATGGGCCTAGGTTGCTTAATGAGCTTAATGGACTTAACAGGCCTAGGGGTCGAATGGGAATTATGGGCCTAATGGAAAGAATGGGCCTAATGGGTCTAAGTGGCCTAATGGGTCTAATGAGCCTAAGTGGCCTAATCGGCCAAATGGGCCTAAGTGGACTAATGGGCAAAATGAGCCTTAGTGGCCTAATGGTTCTAGATGGCCTAATGGGCATAATGGGCATAATGGGCCTAAGTGGTTGAATGGGCCGAATGGGCCTAATTGGCGTAATGGGCCTAATCGACCTAATGAACCTAAGTGGTCTAATGGTCCAGAGTTGCCTAATCTACCTAATGGGTTTAATTGGCATAATCGGCCTAATGGGCTGAATGGGTCTAAGTGGATGAATGAGCCAAATGAGCCAAATGAGCCTAATGGGCCTAATCGACCTAATGAACCTAAGTGGTCAAATGGGCCAAAGTTGCCTAATTGACCTAATGGGTTTAATTGGCCTAATGGGACTGATGGGCTGAATGGTCCTAAGTGGCCTAATGGGACTAAGTGGCCTAATCATCCTAATGGGCTTAATGGGCCTAGTGGACCTAAGAGGCCGAATGGGCCTAATGAGACTTAGTGTCCTAATCGGCCTAATGTGCCTAAGTGGTCTAATGGGCATAAGTAGCCTAATGGGCTTAATGGGAAAAAGAGGCCTAGGGGCCAAATGGGCATAATGGGCCTAATGTGCCTAATGGGTTGAATGGGCTTAATTATCCTAAGTGTCCCAATGGGCCTAAGTGGCTTAATGGGCCTAAGTTGACTACTCAACCTAATGAGATTAATGGGCCTAAGGGGCCTAATGGGCCTAAGTGGTCAAATGGGCCTAAATGGCCTCATTGGCCTAATGAGATTAATGGGTCAAGGGGCCTAAGTGGCTGAATGGGCCTCAATGGCCGAAGTGGCTGAAGTGGTCCAATGGGCCTAAGGGGACTAGGTGGCCTAATGGGCCTAATGGGCCTAAGTGGCTTAATTGTCTGAATGGGCCTAAGTGGCCTAATGGGCCTGATGGGCCGACGTGGCCTAATTGGCCAAATGGACCTAAGTGGCCTAATGGGATGAAGTGTCTGAATGGGCCTATTGGACATAATGGGTGTGAGTTGCGTAAGTGGCTTAATGGGCCTAATGGGATTAAGTGGCCTAATGGGCCTAATTTGTCTAAGTGGCCAAATGGGCCTAAGTTTCCTAATGGGCCTCAGTGGCCTAATGGTCCTAAGTGGCCTAATGGTCCCAAGTGGTCTAATGGGCCTAAGTGGTCTAATGGGCCTAATCAGACTTAGTGGACCAATGAGCCTAATGGGCCTAAGTGGCCTAAATGGCCTGATGGGCCTTAGTGGCCTAATGGGCCTTAGTGGCCTAATGGACCAAATCGTCCTAAGTGGCCTAAGTGGCCTAATCATCCTAAGTGACCTAAGTGACCTAATGGTCCTAATGTGCCTAAGTGACCTAATTAGATGAATGGGCCTAAGTGGCCTAATGGGACTATGTGGCTTAATGGGCATGATTGGCCTGATGGGCCTAATGGGCCTCAGTTGCCTAATGAGCTGAATAGGCCTCAGTGGCCTAATGGGCCTAATGTTCAGGATGTGCCTAAGTGGCCTAATTGATGTGAGACGCACGGGGTGGCCCGATCTTCACGGCGTAGGGCGGTGGATGTAAGATGCGGTTTGTGGCTAAGTGGCGGATGATGGGTATGGATAGCAGATGCAAGTAGTCAATCAACGCTATAAGGAGCATGACCTACTACTTAGGCAACACACTCAAGGGAGGGATGTGATAGCCAATCCACACAACAACGCACTTGGGTTGAGGCACGAAGTTGGGGGATTTTTGATCTTGGATCACCAATCTAACTTGTAGATTGACAAGGTAAGAATGCACAAGAGCAAGGGGAAACTCGGAACAATTCTCACACAATGGAGAGAAACAAAGCATAAGCTCTCAATTAATTCTTGGATGTCATACAAGTGCCATGGGGGTGGCTATTTATAGCCAAGGGGTGATACAATAGTCAAGGGTCTAATACCCTAAAGTCATAAAGTCTAAACCAACCTTTTCCCCTTAAAGTCAAAAAGATAAAGTCTAATAATGACTTTTGGAAAAGTAGCCCATGTCTTTCCACCCATAGCCCACTGGATTTGACTTTGATTACCTAGGCCACCAGATTTGACTTTGGTGTCCAAAGATTCCATTCTAGAATCTCCATGTGGGAAAGCCTTCCAAAATTCGTGAAAACATGTGTCTTGGGCTTTACACATCTCCTTTGGGCTTAAATAAGACTGATAATAAGCCCATTTGCCACTTCTATGCATGCACCTTGGGTTTGGGCCTTTTAATGCAATGAGATGGGCTTCTTTTTCCACTTGTAGTCTGTCTAATCTTCCTTGCATCATTGGGCCTTGCAACTCCAACTTCGCACATGCCATCAAGTCAATGTCATATGCCGGTTTCATATTATCCTCCCCCTCTTGAAAGGGAGTCGTCCTCGACTCTTCATCATCTGTATCCAAATACGAAGAATGATTAGAAACATTGACTTTAAAAATAACTTTGTACTCACCTTGCAATGCGATCTGGTAATCAATCATATGAAGCACCAAGTCTGGCCCATCTCTATGTATCTTTATCTTTGACTTCCATTTCTGTTGAAGCCTATTCACCTTCTTTGATTTCCCATGTTGTTGGTTAACATGTTGTTTTCCTTCCATATTTCTACTTTCCTGCAAAGGAAATGAAACTTGATCAATAGGAGTAGGGAGGCTAAATCCAAAAATAGTCCCAAATGGAAAAAATTGAGTTATAGAGTGATCTCCCCTTTTGTAAGATGAATCTACATGAGGTAGAAACTCCTTACAATCCTTTTGAACCATGATTCCATTAATGGATCCTAGAATTACTTTTCTCTCTCTATTAGGAAGCAGACAAGGTTGTACCTCCTCAAGAATGACTCCATCAGACACCTCTGGCAAAGATTTCACAATAGTTGAAAATGAATAAGTTAAGTCGTTAGTGTTCAACATCACCTATTTGTACATAAGTACTAGAAGGTTCTGCTAAGAAATCAAAGTTTCCTCACTCTTTTTTGCTGACATCACACTTTTCTCTCCTCTCAAATATTTTTCCCCTCTTGATTTTTCTTTGCTCTCCATTTATTTTCTTCTCTCATTTTCTCTCTTACCCTCATTCTCTCCTTTTTCATTTTCACTCTTTTTTTCCTCATCACTCTTTTTTTTCTTTTCTCTCAAAATGTGATCTTCCAAAATTTGTTTGGGGGACATGGGGTTGAGGGTTATAGGTTCCGCTCGGAGTACAAATGAATGACGATTCAAGAAACCGTCATGGGTAACATGCCGATCATACTGCCACGGTCGTCCCAACAACCAATGGCAAGCCTTCATAGGAACAACATCACACAAGACCTCATCTTTGTACTTCCCGATGGTGAACAGTACCTTCACTTGCTTGGTGACTTTTAGCTCCCCGCAATCATTCAACCACTGAAGCCGATATGGATGTTGATGCTTCAATATAGGAAATCCCAACTTCTCTACTAACTCTGTGCTCGCAACATTACTACAGCTTCCTCCATCAATAATAACACTACATACCTTCCCATTGATCTTTCACCGTGTGTGGAAAAGGTTCTCCCGCTGCTCATTCTCTCCCATGGTCATTTGTGCACTTAGAACTCTCCTAGTGACAAGAATCTCACCGTCTTCTGCAAATTCTCCATTATCAATTTCTGGAGATTCTTCCTCCTCTTCCGAGCTCACTCCATCGGTCTCCCATTCTCCATACTTGTTGATGGTCATGGTAAGCCGTTTTGGGCACTCACTAGCAATGTGACCCCTTCCTTGACATTTGAAACAACGAATATCCCGATTCCTAGTTTGGTTAGCCTCAAAAGTAGGTTTCTTAGGTGGAAGAATTACCTGGTCACTTTTGCGATCAACCACCTCTTTTGCCTTTGATTGTTCTCCAATCTCGTTCGTTGAATTTCTCCATGGAGTGAAAGGGGTAGTGGGTTTCCTCATGTTGCTCCTCCTTTTGATTTGTGGCTCGATCTTGGTGGCTTGATGGATCATATCTTGTATTTCAACATCGTGGTACATATCCACTTGATCAGCAATCTCCCGATTGAGCCCATGTAAAAATAGTGCCATGGTTGCCTCCGGATCCTCCTCAACGTTTGCCCGAATCATGGAAATTTGCATCTCCTTGCAGTAGTCTTCTACACTCTTACTCCCTTGGGTGAGGCATTGAAGTTTGTTGTGGAGATCTCTATGGTAATGTGTGAGAACAAACCACTTCCGCATGGTGAACTTCATGTCTTCCCAAGTGTTGATGGGACATCCACCATATCTAACCCTCTCCTTTTGAACTTGATCCCACCATATTAATGCATAATCAATGAATTCAATGGCTGAAAGTTTTACATTTTTCTCCTCGGAATAGGTATGGCATGAAAACACCTGCTCGATCCTCATCTCCCACTCCAAGTATGCTTCCGGATCGCTTTTCCCTTGAAAAGAGGGGACCTTTACCTTGATCCCGCCAAGTAGGTCATCATCATGTTGTCTCCTTCGTCCTCCTCTTGGTTGTTGTTACAACTTCCTCCTTTGTGGGACATCATCAAGATCACCATCAAAGTTCACCATCTCCTCTTCCATGATGCGGGGACGACGTGGTGCTGGAGCGCATAGTGGGTTATCATGGAACATCCTTGGACTTGGTTTATTCTCCAAAGATGCCATTTCTAGAATCCTCCATGTGGGCAAGGCCTCCAAATTCGTGCAACCATATGGGCCAAGTTTTAATCATCAATTTTGGGCTTGAATAAGTGATATTATAGGCCTATTTGCTCCATCCATGCAAGGTAATACCCATTGGGCCTTTAATGAAGCAAGATGAGCGCCCATTGAAGCATTCAACCTCTTTAATCTTCCTCGTGTCATTGGGCCTTGCAAATCCAATTCCTCCACCCGAGCAATCGACTTTGTGCCTTCCGCATGGTTTGCATCATCCTCCCCCTCTTGAAAAGGAGTCGTCCTCGACTCTTCATCCTCTACACCCAAAAAAGGAGAAAGATCAGAAACATTGAAAGTGGCACTTACACCATACTCACCTGGCAAAGCTATCTTGTAAGCATTGTTGTTAATCTTTTCAAGCACTCAGAATGGTCCATCGCCTCGTGGCATGAGTTTTGATTTCCTCTTTTCAGGGAATCTTTCCTTCCGCATATGAATCCAAACCAAGTCACCGGGCTCGAACAACATTTGCTTGCGACCCTTGTTTGCACGATCCATATATTTTTGGGTCATCCGCTCGATATTTAACCTTGCCTTTTCATGGATTTTCTTGATGAATTCTGCACGCCCTTTCGCATCCATATTAACTGCTTCCTGTAAAGGCAAAGGAACTAAATCAATAGGCGCAAGGGGGTTAAAGCCGTAAACTATTTCAAATGGAGAATATTGAGTAGTGGAATGCTTGGCCCTGTTATATGCGAATTCCACACGTGGCAGACACTCCTCCCAATTCTTGATATTCTTTTTGACAATTGTTCGCAGAAGGGATGATAGTGTGCGATTCACCACCTCCGTTTGCCCATCGGTTTGTGGATGACAAGTAGTGGAAAATAATAACTTTGTACCGAGTTTGCTCCACAAGGTCTTCCAAAAGTAACTAAGAAATTTTGTGTCTCGATCCGACACAATGGTCCTTGGCATTCCATGATACTTGACTACTTCCTGAAAGAAAAGTGTTGCAATGTTAGTGGCATCATCTGTTTTGTGACAGGGAATAAAATGTGCCATTTTTGAAAACCGATCCACCACAACAAAAATGGAATCTCTCCCCCTCTTGGTCCGTGGTAACCCCACAATAAAGTCCATTGATATGTCCTCCCAAGGGGTGTTGGGAATTGGGAGAGGAAGATATAGTCCATGTGGGTTCAGCTTTGATTTGGCTTTATGGCAAACAATGCACTTTCCCACAAATTTCTCAACATCTCTAGATATCCTAGGCCAATAAAAATGCTCACTAAGAACACTTAGAGTTTTTGAAACACCAAAATGCCCCATTAACCCACCCGAATGTGACTCCTTTAGTAAAAGTAAACGGATAGAGCAATTAGGAATGCAAAGCTTATCAATCCGAAATAAGAATCCATCATGTAAATAGAACTTTTCCCAACTAACTCCAGGTTTACAATGTTCATAAGGTTCTCTAAAATCACTATCAGTGGCATATAAATCCTTAATGTATTCAAAACCAAGAAGTTTTGAATCCAACAAGGATAAAAGAGAATATCTACGCGAAAGTGCATCGGCCACAGTATTTTCTTTACCCTTTTTATGCTTGATGACATATGGAAATGATTCAATAAATTCCAGCCATCTAGCATGTCTCCTATTTAGTTTATGTTGGCTCCTAAGGTATTTAAGAGCCTCGTGATCAGAATGGATCACAAATTCTTTAGGCCAAAGATAGTGTTGCCATGTTTCGAGTACTCTAAACAATGCATACAACTCTTTATCATATGTAGCATAGTTTAGAGTTGGGCCATTTAACTTCTCACTAAAATAAGCAATAGGCTTACCTTCTTGCATGAGTACTCCTCCTATGCCAATTCCGCTTGCATCACATTCAATTTCAAAGGTCTTACCGAAGTCTGGAAGTGCAAGTAGAGGGGCGTGGGTGAGTCTCTCCTTTAGCGCATGGAAGGATTTTTCTTGAGTTGTCCCCCATTTGAAAGGAACATTCTTCTTTGTCAATTCATTCAATGGTGCTGCTAGTGTGCTGAAGTCTTTCACAAATCTCCTGTAAAAACTAGCAAGCCCATGAAAACTTCTTACCTGTCCAACAGAGGTTGGAGTTGGCCATTCTTGTATTGCTTTGATCTTCTCGGTGTCCACTTCAACTCCATTGCCACTCACAACAAATCCAAGGAAAACAATCTTATCGAGACAAAATTCACACTTTTTTATGTTTCCAAATAGGTTTTCTTTCCTTAACACCTCTAAGACTTTTCTCAAATGATCTACATGCTCATGCAAAGTCCTACTATACACCAGAATATCATCAAAGTAAACTACCACAAATTTTCCAATATATGTACATAAGACATGATTCATTAACCTCATAAATGTGCTAGGTGCATTGGTGAGACCAAAGGGCATGACTAACCATTCATAAAGTCCATGTTTTGTCTTAAATGCAGTTTTCCACTCATCTCCTTCTTTCATCCTAATTTGATGGTAGCCACTTCTTAAATCAATTTTTGAGAAAATAGTTGAACCATTTAATTCATCTAGCATATCATCTAACCTAGGGATAGGATGACGATACCTGACCGTGATGTTGTTGATGGCTCTACAGTCAATGCACATTCTCCATGTTCCATCCTTCTTTGGTACTAGAAGCACCGGTACTGCACAAGGACTAAGACTCTCTCTCACATACCCCACATTCAACAACTCTTGAACTTGCCTTTGAATTTCTTTTGTCTCCTCTGGGTTGGTGTGATATGCTGGGCGGTTCGGTAGTGATGCTCCAGGTATGAGGTCAATTTGATGCTCAATACCTCTAATGGGTGGCAAACCCGGTGGCACCTCTTCGGGAAACACATCTTCAAATTCCTGCAACAAAGATTCAACAACATGTGGCAAAGAAGATGTTAAGTCATTAGTGTTCAACATCACCTCTTTGTACATAAGTACTAAGAGATTTTGTTGAGAAATCAAAGCTTCCTTAACCTCACTATTTTTTGCGAACATCACACTTTTCTCTCCTCTCAAATCTTTTTCCCCTCTTGATTTTTCTTTGCTCTCCATTTCTTTGATTATCTCATTTTCTATTTTTCCCTCATTCTCTCCCTTTTCATTTTCTCTCTTTTTTTCCTCATCACTCTTTTTTTTCTTTTCTCTCAAAATGTGATCTTCCAGAATTTGCTTGGGGGACATGGGGTTGAGGGTTATAGGTTCCCCTCGGAGTACAAAAGAGTGACGGTTCAAGAAACCATCATGAGTAACTCGCCGATCGTACTGCCATGGTCGACCCAACAATAAGTGGCACGCCTTCATAGGAACAATGTCGCACAATACCTCATCTTTGTACTTACCGATGGTGAACAATACCTTCACTTGCTTGGTGACCTTCAGCTCCCCACAATCATTCAACCACTGAAGTCGGTATGGATTTGGATGCCTTAAAGTCGGGAGTCCCAACTTCTCCACCAACTCGGTGCTCGCCACATTGCTACAACTTCCACCATCAACAATAACACTACATACCTTCCCATTGATCTTGCATCGTGTATGGAAAAGGTTCTCCCGCTGATCCTTTTCTCCAACGGTCATTTGTGCACTTAAAACTCTTCTAGT
This sequence comes from Viscum album, assembly GCA_963277665.1. Lineage (NCBI taxonomy): Eukaryota > Viridiplantae > Streptophyta > Magnoliopsida > Santalales > Viscaceae > Viscum > Viscum album. Next base: position 1,052,380,324 of record OY728121.1, on the reverse strand, counting down.
GACAAGAATCTCGCCATCTTCCGCAAATTCTCCATTTTCAATTTCTGGAGATTCATCTTCCTCCTCTTCGGAGCTCTCTCCATCGGTCTCCCATTCTCCATACTTGTTGATGATCATGGTGCGACGGTTTGGGTATTCACTAGCAATGTGACCCCTTCCTTGACATTTAAAACACCGAATATCTCTATTCCTGGTTTGGTTAGCCTCAAAAGTAGGTTTCTTAGGTGGAAAAATTACCTTGTCACTTTTGCGATCAACCACCTCTTTTGCCTTTGATGGTTCTCCAATCTCCTTCCTTGGATTTCTCCATGGTGTGAAAGGGGTAGTGGGTTTCCTCATGTTGCTCCTCTTTTTGATTTGTTGCTCGATCTTGGTGGCTTGGTGGATCATATCTTGTATCTCTACATGGTGGTACATCTCCACTTGATCCGCAATCTCCCGATTGAGACCATATAAAAACCGTGCCATGGTTGCCTCCGAATCCTCCTCAACGTTTGCCCGAATCATGGCAATTTGCATCTCCTTGTAGTAGTCTTCTACACTCTTACTCCCTTGGATGAGGCGTTGAAGTTTGTTGTGGAGATCTCTATGGTAATGTGTGGGAACAAACCGCTTCCGCATGGTGAACTTCATGTCTTCCCAAGTATTGATGGGACGTCCACCATATCTAGCCCTCTCCTTTTGAACTTGATCCCACCAAATTAAAGCATAATCAGAAAATTCAAGGGAAGCAAGTTTGACCTTTTTCTCCTCAGAATATGCATGGCATGAAAAGACCTGCTCGATCCGCATCTCCCACTCCAAGTATGCTTCCGGATCGCTTTTCCCAAGAAAAGAAGGGACCTTCACCTTGATCCCGCCAAGTAGTTCATCATCATGTTGTCTCCTTTGGCCTCCTCTCGGTTGTTGGTACAACCTCCTCCTTTGTGGGACTTCATCAAGATCATCATCAAAGTTCACCATCTCCTCCTCCATGATGTGGGGACGACGTGGTGCGGGAGCGTGTCGTGGGTTATCATGGAACATCCTTGGGCTTGGTTTATTCTCCAATTCATCAATCCTCTCATGTAACACCTCCAACTTCCGATCAAGAAGCTTCTCGAAGTGGCTCATCAAAGCTTGCATTTGGAATTGCGTAGCTTCAGGTGCGGGAGATCTACTTCGACTTCCTTCATCGCTAACATGAGCAATTTTCTTCCCACGATCTTCTGCCATGATAAGTTACACAAACACAAACACACACCGGGGGGGGGGGAACACACACAATGATACACACTCACTCACACACGCGAGATGTACACACTCACACAAGATGTACACACTCACACACACAAATATACACACTCACGCACGCAATATATACACACTCACACGCACAAGATGTACACACACACGCACACAACAAGATGCACACACTCACACACACAAGATATTTTTTTTTTCTTATTTCTCTCCACTCTCAAAACTCAATTTGAATCCCAAGCTCTTATGAAATATAATACCTTGTTTTGGGCGATCAAGTGCCACCAATTCCTCCTCAATCAAGATTGTGTCGGGGGATGGTTTAACACAACCCGCTTGAGTGGTAAGGGGTTTAACAATGGTAAAGGGTCAAAAAGAGGGTGGAAAGAAGGGTAGATAGGTGGATTGTGGGTTTTGCCCGATTGTGCAAGATAAGATAACAATATGAGCCAAATACAAAATGGGGATGAAGTAAAATGATGGAAAACGTTATATATGGAAATAGAAAGTGCTAATAAGGTAAAGCACAAAGGATTAATTGTATCCGCTCTTTTTTTTTTGCTTTTGTTTTTGTCAATTCTCCCCAAAAAGTGTTGTGCTTGGAGTTTTAAAGCACAAGATGATTGAACGGAGAGTAAGACATTTTTTTTCGAAATCTCTCAAATAAAGGATGTGCTTAATTTTGAAAAGCACAAAATGATGAGTTGAGAGAATTTTTTTTTTTTGCCAGATACAAATCACATATAGAGAGATGAATGAAAATTTGGCTCAATTTATAATAATCCAAGCTTGCACAAACTAGGACAATTCGGGAGGCTTTCAAGAAAAATGGATTTTTTTTATTGAATGGGTGAATAATATGGAAAGATAAGGAGGGTAATGGATAGAATTAAAGTAAATAAAGGGATAGACGCCTACCGTGTCAACCGGAGCTCTGATACCAACTGATGCGAGACGCACGGGGTGGCCCGATCTTCACGGCGTAGGGCGGTGGATGATGGATGCGGTTTGGGGCTAAGTGACGGGTGAAGGGTATGGATAGTGGATGCAAGTAGTCAACCAACGCTATATGGAGCGTGACCTACTACTTAGACAACACACTCAAGGGAGGGGTGTGATGGCCAATCCACACAACAACGCACTTGGGTTGAGGCACGGAATTGGGGGCTTTGTCATCTTGGATCACCAATCTAACTTGTAGATTGACAAGGCAAGAATACACAAGAGCAAGGGGGAAAACCCGGGATAATCCTCACACAATGGAGAGAAACAAAGCATAAGCTCTCAAATTAAGTCTTGAATGCCAATACAATGCCATGGGGTGGCTATTTATAGCCAAGGGGGTGATACAATGGTCAAGGGTCTAATACCCTACCTTGTCCCCTTAAAAGTCAAAAAGATAAAAGCCAACAAAGACTTTTGGAAAAGAAGCACACAACTTTCCAACATAGCCCACCGGATTTGACTTTGGTGTCCAAAGATGCCATTTCTAGAATCCTCCATGTGGGCAAGGCCTCCAAATTCGTGCAACCATATGGGCCAAGTTTTAATCATCAATTTTGGGCTTGAATAAGTGATATTATAGGCCTATTTGCTCCATCCATGCAAGGTAATACCCATTGGGCCTTTAATGAAGCAAGATGAGCGCCCATTGAAGCATTCAACCTCTTTAATCTTCCTCGTGTCATTAGGCCTTGCAAATCCAATTCCTCCACCCGAGCAATCGACTCTGTGCCTTCCGCATGGTTTGCATCACCTCTCATGTAACACCTCCAACTTCCGATCAAGAAGCTTATCAAAGTGGCTCACCAAAGCTTGCATTTGGAATTGCGTAGCTTCGGGTGCAGGAGATCAACTTCGACTTCCTTCATCGCTAACATGTGCAATTTTCTTCCCACGATCTTCTGTCATGATATGTTATGCAAACACAAACACACACCGAGGGGGGAACACACACAATGATACACACTCACTCACACACGCGAGATGTACACACACACACACACACACAAGATGTACACACTCACACACACAAGGATACACACTCACGCACACAAGATATACATACTCACACACACAAGATTTACACACACACACACAACTAGATGCACACACTCACACACACAAGATATATTTTTTTTGTTTATTTCCCTCCACTCTCAACACTCAATTAAAATTCCAATCTCTTATGTAAATATAATACCTTGGTTTGGATGATCACTTGCCACCAAAATTTCCCCAATCAAGATTGTGTTGGGGTCTGGTTTAACACAACCCACTTGAGTGGTAAGGGGTAAAGGGTGAAAAGAGGGTAGAAAATGGATAAAGGGTGGATGGAAAAGGGGGTAGAATTGTGGTATTTGGGTTTTGCCCGATTGTGCAAGATAAGATAAATTAATAACAATATGAGCCAAATACAAAATGGGGATGAAGTAAAATGATGAAAAAAGTGATATATGGAAATGGAAAGTGCTAATAAAGTAAATCACAAAGGAGTAATTGTAGCTGCTTTTTTTTTGCTATTTTTTTTGTCAATTCTCCCTAAAAAGTTTTGTGCTTGGAGTTTGAAACCACAAGATGATTTAATGGAGAGTAAGACAATTTTTTTCTCGAAATCTCTCAAATAAAGGATGTGCTTAATTTTGAAAAGCACAAAATGATGAGTTGAGAGAATTTTTTTTTGCCGGATAGAAATCACATATAGAGAATTAAATGCGGAAAGAATATGAATGAAAATTTGGTTCAATTTATAATAATCCAAGCTTGCAAAAACTAGGCCAATTCGGGAGGCTTTCAAGAAAATGGATTTTTTTGGTGAATGGGTGAATAATATGGAAAGATAAGGAGGGTAATGGACAGAATTAAATTAAATGAAGGGATAGATGCCTACCGTGTCAACCGGAGCTCTGATACCAACTGATGTGAGAAGCACGGGGTGGGCCGATCTTCACGGCGTAGGGCGGCGGATGTAAGAAGCGGTTTGTGGCTAAGTGGCGGATGATGGGTATGGATAGTGGATGCAAGTAGTCAATCAACGCTATAAGGAGCGTGACCTACTACTTAGAAAACACACTCAAGGGAGGGATGTGATAGCCAATCCACTCAACAACGCACTTGGGTTGAGACACGAAATTGGGGGCTTTGTGATTTTGGATCACCGATCTAACTTGTAGATTGACAAGGCAAGAATGCACAAGAGCATGGGGAAACTCAGAACAATTCTCACACAATGGAGAGAAACAAAGCATAAGCTCTCAATTAATTCTTGGATGTCATACAAGTGCCATGGGGGTGGCTATTTATAGCCAAGGGGTGATACAATAGTCAAGGGTCTAATACCCTAAAGTCATAAAGGCTAAACCAACCTTCTACCCTTAAAGTCAAAAAGAAAATGTCTAACAAAGACTTTTGGAAAAGTAACCCATGTCTTTCCACCCATAGCCCACTGGATTTGACTTTGATTACCTAGCCCACCAGATTTGACTTTGGTGTCCAAAGATGCCATTCTAGAATCTCCATGTGGGCAAGCCTTCCAAAATTCGTGCAAACATGTGTCTTGGGCTTTACACATCTCCTTTGTGCTAAAATAAGACTGATAATAAGCCCATTTGCCACTTCTATGCTTGCACCTTGGGTTTGGGCCTTTTAATGCAATGAGATGGGATTCTTTTGCCACTTGTAGTCTGTCTAATCTTCCTTGCATCATTGGGCCTTGCAACTCCAACTTCCCACATGCCATCAAGTCAATGTCTTCTCCCGGTTTCATATCACTAATGAACTGAATGGGACTAAGTGGTCAAATGGGCCTAATTATCCTAATGGACCTAAGTGACCTAATGGGCCTGATGTGCATGATGGGCGTAATGGGCCGAATGGACATGAGTGGCCTAATGGGTCTCATGGGCTTGATGGACCGAATGGGTTGAATGGGCCTCAGTGGCTGAATGAGCCAGATGGGCGGAATAGGCCTAAGTGGCCTAATGAGCCAAATTGGCCTAAGTGGGCTAATGTTCCTAATGGGCCTAAGTGTCCTGATGGGCCAGATGAGCCTAATGGGACAAATGGGCTTCAGTGGCCTCATGGGTCAGATGGACTAATGGGTATCGTGGGCGTAAGTGGCCTAATGGGCCTAATGGGCCTTAGTGGCCTAATGGGCCTAAGTAACCTAATGGGCATTATGGTCCTCAGTGGCTTAATGGGCCTAAGTGTCATAGTGGGCCTAGTGGGCCTAAGTGACCTAATGAGATAAATGGGCCTAATAGGCCTAATGGTCCTAAGTTACCTAATCGGCGTGATGGGCCTTAGTGGCCTCATGGGCCTAATGGGACTAATGGGTTTCAGTGGCCTGAGTAGTCTAATGGGCGTAATGGACCTAAGTGGCCGAATGGGCATGATGGGCCTAATGGGCCTTAGTGGCCTAGTTGGCTTCATGGGCCTAATTGGACTGGTAGGTCCAATGGGATTAATGGGTCTCAGTGGCCTAATGGGCCTTCGTGGCCTAATGGGCTGAATGAGCATAAGTGGCTTAATGGGACTGATGGGCCTAATGGGCCTAATGGGCTTCAGAGGTCTAAGTGGTTCAGTGGGCCCTATGGGCCTTAGTGTTCTAATCGGCCTAGGTGTCCTAATCAGCCAAATCGGCCTAGGCATTAGAATGGGCCTAAGTGGCCCACTGGGCCTAGTTTTCTTGGGTGGTCGAATGGGTCTGATAGGCCTAAGTGTCTGGCCTAATGTGCCTAATAGGCCTAAGTTGCTTAATGGGCCTAATGGGTATCATGGACCTAAGTGGGCATCTTGGTCCTCATGGGCCTAAGTGGACCAATGGGGCCAAATGGCCTAATGGGCCTATTGGGATTAATGGGATTAACAGGCCTAGGTGCTAAATGGGGAGAATGGGCCTAATGGGCCTAAGTGGACTAATAGGCCTAAATGAACTAAGTGGCCTAATCGACAAATGGGCTTAATGGTCCTAATGGGCCTAATGGGATTAATAGGCCTAACTGTCCTAATGGACCTAAGGGGCCTAATTGGCCTAAGTGGCTCAATGGTCCTGAGTGGCCTAATGGGATTAATGGGCTTAACAGGCCTAGTAGATAATGGTCCTGATGTGTTGAATGGGCCTCAATGGCCTACTGGACCTAATGAGCCTAATGGGCCTACTGGCCTAATCGATGTTATGGTCATAGTGGGTCAAAAGGGCCTAATGGGCCTAAGGGGAATAATGGGCATACGTTGTCTAATGGTCCTGGGTGGCCTATTGGGCTTAAGGGGCTTAACGAGCCTAGGGTCCAAAATGGTCTAAATGGGCCTAATTGGCCTCAGTGGCCTAATGGGCCTAATGGGCCTAATGAGATTAATGGGTCGAAGTCACCTAATGTGCAAAGTTGCCTAATCGGCCTAATGGGCATAATATGCCCAATGGGCCGAATGGTCCAAATAGGCCTAAGTGGCCTAATGGGCCTAATTGGCCTAATTGGCCTAAGTGAACAAATGGGCCAAAGAGACCTAATGGTCCAAAGTTGCCTAGTCAGCCAAATGGGGTTAAGGGGCCTAATGGGCCTGATTGGCCTAAGTGGCCTAAGTGGCCAAATCGGCCTAATGGGCTTAATGGGCCGAGTGGACCTAAGTGGCCTAATGGGCCTTAGTTGCCTAAATGGACTAATGAGGCTAAGAGGCATAACAGATCTAAGTGTCCTAATGGGCTTATTGGGCTTAATGGTCCTAGGGGCCTAATGGGCCTAATGGGATGAATGAACCTAATTAGCCTAAGTGGCCAAATGCGCCTAATGGGTCTAAGTTGCCTAATCGGTCTAATGTGATTAATGGTCCTAAGGTGCCTTATGGTCCTAATGGGCCAAATGTGCTTGATGGTCCTAATGGGACTAAGTGGACAAATGGGCCTAAGTTGCCTAATCAACATAATGGGCTTAATGGGACTAGTGGGCCTAAGTGACCTTATGGGCCAAATGGGCCTAAGTGGCTTCATCGGCCTAATGAGCCTAAGTGGAGCAATGGGCATAATGGGACTAAGTGGCCTAATGTGTCTAATTAGCCTAAGTGGCCGAATGGGATGAATGGCCCTAATTAGCCCAATGGGCATAATGGGCGTAAGTGGCCTAATGGGCCTAATCGGCCTAAGTGGTGTGATGGGACTAATGGGCCTAAGTGGTCTCATGGGCCTTAGGGGCCTTAGTGGCCTAATGGCCCTCAGTGACCTGATGGGCCAAACAGGCTTAATAGTCCTAATGGGCCTAATGGGATTGAGTGACCTATGTGTTCCAATGGGCCTAATGGGCCTAAATGTGCCTAATGGGACTAAGTGGCCTATGTGGTCCAATGGGTCTAATGGGCCTAATAGGCTATATGGTCCTAATTTGCCTAATAAGACTAATGGGACTAAGTGGTCGAATGGGCCTAATGGGCATAATGGGTCTGATGGGCCTAAATTGCCTAATGGGTGTAAGTGGCATAATGGGCATAATTGTCCAAATGGGCCGAAGTGGCCTAATATGCATAATGGGACCGAGTGGCCGAATGAGCCAAATGGTCCTAAGTGGCCTAACTAGCACAATGGGCCTAATGTGCTAAATGGGAAGAATGGGCCTAAGTGGCCTAATTGGTCTAATGGGCCTAAGTGGCATAAGTGGTCTAATCGACCTAATTGACCGAATGGGCCGAAGTGGCCTAGTGTGCCCAAGTTCCCAAATGGGCCTATTGGGCCTTAGTGGACCAATGGGCCTAATTTGCCTAAGTGGCATAATGGGCCTAATGGGACGAATGGGATGAATGGGCCTAATGGGACTAAGTGGACTAATGAGCCTAATTGGTCTAATGGGCCTAAGTGGCATAATGGTCTTAAGTGGCTGAATGAGCCTAAGTGGCCCAAATGGATCTAATGGCCCGAATGGGGCTAAGGGCTTGAATGGGCCTAACGTGCCGAATGGGCCGAAGTAACCTAGTGGGCCTAATTTTCCTGAGTGGCCTAATGGGCCAAATGGGCCAAATGGGATGAATGAGCATAATGGGACTAAGTTGCCTAATGTGCCTAATTGGTATAATGGGACTAATGGCATAATGGGTCTAAGTGGCCGAATGAATCTAAGTGGCCCAAATGGGCCTAATGGCCCGAATGGGGCTAAGGGCCCGAATGGGCCTAACGTGCAGAATGGGCACGTGTTGAATGGGCCAAAGTGGCCTAATGGGCCTAAGTGGCCTAATGGTCCTAATGGCCCGAATGGGCCTAAGGGTCCCAGTGGGATGAATGGGCCTAATGAGACAAAGTGGACTAATGGTCCTAATTGGCCTAATGGGTCTAAGGGGCCTAATGGGACTAATGGTCCAAATGGACCTAATGGGCCAAATGGGCCAAAGTGGCCTAATCGACCTAATGGGCCTAAGTGGCCTAATGGGCCTAAGTTTCCTAATGGGAAAAAGTGGATTAATGGGATTAATGGGCCTAAGTGGCATAATTGGACTTAGTGGTCTAATGGGCCTAAGTGTCCTAATGAGCCTAATGGGAGTAAGTGGCTTAAGTGGCCTAATAGGATGAAGTGGCCTAATGGGCCTAAGTGGCCTCATGGACATAATGGGCTTAAGTGGCGTAATGGACCTAATGGTCTTGATGGACCGAATGAGCCTAATGTGCTGAAGTGGCCTAATGGGCCTAAGTGGCCTAATGGGCCTAAGTTGTCTAATGAGCCTTAGTGGCCCCCTGGGTATAATGGGACTAAGTGATCTAATGCGCCGAATGGGCCTAATTGGTCTAATGGGCCTAATGGGTTTAAGTGGCTAAGGGGCTTAATGGGCCTGATGAGCCTAAGTGGCCTAATCGACATAATGGGATTATTGGGTCGAAGTGGCCTAATGGGCCTAATATACCAAAGTGACCTAATGGTCCTAATGGACCAAGGTGGCCTAATGGGCCAAAGTGGCCTAATGGGCCTAAGCGGCATATTGGGCCTAATGGGCCTAAGTGAAATAATCGGCCTAATCGGATTAATGGGCCTAAATGGACTAATGGGCATAATGGGCCGAAGTGGCCTAAGTGGCCTAAGTGGCCTAATGGAAATAATGGTCCAAAGTGGCCAAATCGGCCTAATGGGCCTAAGTTGCCTAATGGGTCTAAGTGGCATAACGAGCCTAAAGGGCCTAAGTGACCTAATGGTTCTAATGGTCCAAAGAAAGTTTCGAGCCTTTCTGTGTAGAGATTGTTATATAGTTGTTGGGTGACAAGTTCAGGGTCGACCCAGGTTGGTTCGTGGCATCCTAATTGACCTAATTTCCCTAAATGACCTAAATTGTTCTAAATTGGCCTAAATGACCTAATTGGGCTAAATAACCTAAATGGCCTAACTGGCCTAAATAACCTAATTGGCCTAATTAGACTAATTTTCCTAATTGAACTAAATGGATTAAATGGCCTAAATGGCCAAAATTGGCCTAAATGGGCTAAATGGCCTAATTGGCCTAAATGGACTCAATGACCTAAATGGTTGGAATTGACCTAATGGCCTAATTGGCCTAAATTGACGAATTAGCCTAAATGACCTAAATTTTCTAATTGGCCTAAATGTACCAAATTGGCCTAAATGGCTTAATTGACCTAAATGGCCAAAATTAGCCTAAATGGATTAATTCGCCTAAATGGACTAATCATCCTAATTGACCTAAATAACCTAAATTTTTCTAAATGACCAAAATGGCCTAATTGGCCTAATTGGGATAAATGGATTTATTGACCTAAATGGTCTAAATGACCTAATTTTCATAATTATCATAAATGGCATAACTGGTCTAATTGGCCTGAATGGGTTAAATTAGCCTAAATGTCCTAAATTGGCCTAATTGGCCTAATTGGCCTAATTGGTCTAAATGACCTAAATGACCTAATTGGCCTAAAAGGACAAAATGGCTTAATTGGTCAAATTGTCCTAAATGGGCTAATTTTCCGAAAATGGTCTAAATGACTTAAATTGGTATAATTGGCCTAAATTGGTCTAAATGGCCTAAATTGGTCTAAATGGCCTAAATGGCTTAATTGGCCTAAATGGGCTAATTGACCTAAATGCCCTAAATGAACTAACTAGTCTAATTGTCCTAAATGGAATAATTTTCCTAAATGGTCTAATTGGTCTAATTGCCCTGAATGGCCTAAATGCCCTAAATTTGCCTAAATGGCCTAATTGGTCTAAATTGACTAATTGGACTAATTGGTCTAATTGGTCTGAATGACCTAAATTGGCCCAAATGTTCGAAATATCCTAATTGGACTAATTGGACTAAATTGGCCTAAATGGCATAAATTGAAAAAATTTGCCTAATTGGCTTAATTGGTCTAAATGGTCTAAATTGGCCTAAATGGCCTAATTGGCCTAAATTGCCAAAAATAACCTAATTGTTTTAATTGGACTAATTGGCATAAATGGCCTAAATTTTACTAAATGGATTAAATGGCCTAATTAGCCTAAATGACCTCAATTTGCCTAATTGGCCTAATTGACCTAATTTGACTAAATTGTCTAATTGGTCTAATTGTCCTAATTGGCCTAAATTGCCTAAATTGGCCAAATCAGCTTAAATGTCCTAATCGACCTAATTGTCCTAAATTGCATGATTGGTTAAATTGGCCTAATTGGTCTAAATTATCCTAAATAGTCTAAATGACCTAAATTGGCCTAAATATTCTAATTGGCCTAAATGACCTAAATTGGCATAAATGACCTAAGTTGTCTAATTGGCCTAATTGGCCTAATTTACCTAAATGACCTAAATGGACTAAAAGTCCTAATTGGCCTAAATTTCCTAAATGAACTAAATTACCTAATTTCCTAATTGGACTTAATGGCCTAAATGGCCTAAATTGGCCTAAATGGTCTAATTGACCTAATTGGCCTAAATGGATTAATTGGCCTAAATGGCTTAATTGGCCAAATTGTCCTAAATGAAAAAATTGGACTAGTTTTCCTAATTAGGCTAAATGGCCTAAATTATCCTAAATAGCCTAAATTGGCCTAATTGGTCTAAATGGCCTAAATATGTCTAAATAGTCTAAATGGTCTAATTGGCCTAAGTGATCTAAATGACCTAATTGATATAATTGGACTAAATTACCTAATTGGCCTAAATGGTCTAAATGACCTAATTGTCCTAAATTGACCTTAATATCCTAAATTGGACTAAATGGTCTAAATTAGCCCAAATGGCCTAAATTGGCCTAAATGGCCTAATTATCCTAATAGACATGAATTGACTAATTGGTCTAATTTTAATAATTGGTATAAATGAGATAAATTGTTTTAAATGGACTAATTGGCCTAAATTACTGAAATTATCTAATTGAACTAATTGGCCTAATCGGCCTAAATGGCCTAAATTGGCCTAAATGACCAAAATGAAAAAATTGGCCTAAATCGACTAAATTGACCTAATGAGCCTAAATGGTCTAAATTGGCATAATCGGCTTAAATGGAATAATGGCCATAATTGGCCTAATTGGTCTAAATTACCTAAATTAGCCTAAATGGAATAATTGGTATCATTGGCCTAAATGGTCTAAATTGGCCTAGTAGCCTAAATGACCTAAATTGGCATAAATGGGCTAATTAGCCTAAATGAACTAAATTGTCCTAAATGGACAAAGTGAATTAAATTGTCTAATTGGCCTAATTGGCCTAATTGGATTAATTGGCCTAAATTAGATTAAATGGCCTAAATATTCTAATTGGACTAAATGATCTAAAGGACCTAAATTGGATTGAATTGGTCTCATTGGCCTCATTGGCCTAAATGGTCTAAATCAGATTAAATGACCTAAATAGCCTAATTGGCTTAAATGGCCTCAATGGCCTAATTGGACTAATTGTCCTAAATGACCAAAATTGGACTAAATGGACTAATGGGCCTAATGGAACTATGTGTTGAATGGGACTAAGTGTCTTAATGGAGCTAACACTACCATAAAATTGGGTTTCTGCAGCGCCACCCTTTAACACCTCTAAAAAAAGCGCTGATAAATGGGGTGCCTTTATCAGCGCTAAAAGAAATATCTGATAAAGGTAGCCCCTTTATCATCACTTTTCTTAGCGCTGTTAAAGGGTCCCCCCTTTATCATCACTTTTTTTAGTAGCGCTGATAAAGGGGGGCTTTATCAGCGCTTTTTTTCCTAGCACTGATAAAGTGTATATTTCAAAAAAATATTTCATAAAAAATAATATATTGATATATAAGTATATTTATATTGATATAAATATAATATATATTTTTTAAATATGTTTTAGATCGATTAGATATGTGGTAGAGGCAAAACGGACACCCGGAGCAAAAGTTATGGAAAAACAGACAGCCGGAGCAGAACTTATGACCATTGGGAGGAATTATGGGACATTTTTAGACTTTATGAATGTGAAAAGGGGTTGCAATGGTCACTAGAGGGTAGATATTTTCACAATACTCGATTTGATATGTGGTAGAGAGAAAACGGACATCCGTAGAAGAAGTTATGATTGTTTGAAATTGAGCAACCCTCATAGCGCCTAAAAACCTAAGAAACCCGTAACTCACAAAAATAGACATAACTCCTGCTTCGAGTGTCCATTTGAGAGTCGAGACCAGTAAAATAAAATATCGTGAGACAATTAAGAACCACGTCTAATAGAAACCAAGTGAACATCAAAGAAGCGGAAGATATATCAGTTGTACCGCTCTAAAAAAACTCCAACTTCAAACGACCAAAACTTTCACTTCGGGTGTCCGTTTGGGCTCTACCACATATAAAATATAAGGAAGCAAATATATATATGAATAAGGATGACTTTAAAAAATATCCAATCATGTCTTGGACCCTAAAACCCCAAAAAACCATCACAAGGCCTCCAAAACACTATTTCCATGTCCGGTGCCATGTCAATTTTTTTAAACGGTAATAAATCTTGATCTGTGTGTATGTTTGGCCTAATACACCTGTTATATCGTAGTTCATTCCATGATATTTGGTTTGACTGGTCAAGAAGCTGAAAAGGACACCCGAATTAGAATTTATGCCCATTTTAGTGACTCTGCAGTTTTTTAGGTTTTTCATGCACCCATTTCTAGCACTATTTTCCTGTCTCTTGTTTTTTCAAACAACTGTAACATATGATCTATCTGTCCGTTCAACCTCCACCACCTATCATATCAAATATCATTTGATGATCATTGATTTGATTGGTCATAGATCTATAACGGACTCTCAGATCAAAAGTTTTCATCGTTACCCAGAGTTTAGGGTTTATTTGACTTTCTGACTATATTTACGGGTTTTGAAGGTTTCTCAATTTTTTACCTGTTTTTTAGGTTTTTCGGGCTTGTTATCATTTTTCATAATGTACTGTTATTTATAATAAAATATATAACAATATATACAAATTTTTTATATATTAAAAAAAAGAATTTTATAAATAAATAATTAAACATATTTACATATAAAATATATTTCTCAATATATAAGCCTCATCTAAATAAAACACTAATATCCATTTTATTTAAAAAACGAATATATGAATATTTATATACCTATATAATGTGTATGTGTATATATATATCTGTGTGTATGTGTGTGCGTCTGTATTGACAAAGTGATATATATTATCTATATATTCTAAACATATGTATATACATATTAATATATAATATTTGTAAATATATATAAATATGTATAATTATACTTATAGATGCACATATAATATATATCTGTGTGTGTGTGTGTTGTATATTTGTATTTATTTATTTATAAATACACACAAAAAAGCATATTTTATAAATGTATTTAAAACTGATCTTATAAATATATATTAATATACAAATAAATATATTAATATATAAATATAACTATACATATATTAATATACGGATATATATATATTAATATAACTATATATATATTAACATAACTATATATATATTAATATAACTAAATATACATATAAATAAATAGATATATTAATAAATGAAGAGAAAACCAATATGGTGGAGTAGTAAAGGCTTAGGTGCGCACGCAACATGTCCCGAGTTTGAATCCAGGGCAAGGCAGGTCGCGCATGTGGGTGGAATAAGGGCTGTGCTATTAAAGGCTGGGTGGGGGCGCTGTTAAAGGCTGGTGGGATGGCTGGGGCATGCGGGTTGGGGTAGGGGGCTGTTGAAGGGGGGGTTCAAGCGCAGTTGAAGCCCCTCCATGATTTGCAGATTTTTTTTAATGTTTTTTTAACTTTTATCAGTGCTTTTTTAGCGCTGATAAAAGTGGATGTTATCAGCGCTTTTCTTAGCGCTAATGAAATGGGCCCCCTTTAACTTTGCTGAGATTAACAACACTTTTTTCACACTAATAAAGACCTTTTTTAGCGCTGATAAAAGCCTATTTTGTGGTGGTGTAATGAGTCCAATGGGATTAAGTGGCCTAATGGGTCTAATGGGCTTAAGTGACCTAATGGGCCTAATGGGCTTAATGGGCATAAGTGGCCGAATCGGCCTAATGGGCCAATTGGGCCTAAGTGGCCTAATGGGTCTAATGGGCCTAATGGGCTTAATGGGTCTAATTGGTCCACTGGGCCAAAGTGAGAGAATGGGCCTAAGAGGCGTAAGTGGCCTAATGGGTCAAATGAGACTATTGGGCCTAAGTGGCCTAATGGGCCTAAGTGTCCTAATGGTCCCATTAAGTCCAATTCAGCCTAATGGGGCTAATGGGCTTAATGGGTCGAATGAACCTGTTGGGCCTAAGTGGCCTGATGGGCCTAATGAGCCTAATGGGCTTAATGGGATGAGTGGGCCTAAGTGGACTAATGGTCCTAAGTGGCCTAATGGGCCCATTATGGTCAATTCGACCTAATGGACTTAATGGGTCTAAGGGGCATAATGGGCCTAAGTGGATGAATGGGCCTAAGTGGCCTAATGGACCTAAGTAGGCTTAGTGACCTAAATGGACCAATGGGCCTATTGGGCCCATTGGGCCTAAGTGACCTAATAGGCCTAACGAGCCCAATGGCCTCCTAAGTGGCCAATGGGTCTCATGGGTCTAAGGGTCCTAATGGGCCTAAGTGGCCTAATGGGCCGAAGTGGCCTAAGTGACCTAATAGGCATAATGTGCCTATTGGTTCTATAGGGCTTAAGTGGCCTAATGGGCCTAATGCGTCCATTATGGCCAATTCATCCTAATGGGACGAATGGTCTAATTGGGCTAATGGGCCTAGGTGCCCAATGGGTCTAATGGGTCTAAGGGGCCTAATGAGCCTAAGTGGCCTAATGGGCATATTGGACCTATTGGGCCTAAGTAGTCCAATGGGGCCAATGGGCCTGATGGGCCTAATGGGGGCATTATGGATAATTCAACCTAATCGGCCTAAGTGGCTTAATGGGTCGAAGTGTCGCAATTTGGCTAATGGGACTAATGGTTCCAATGGGTTTAAGTGGTATAAGTTGTCTAATGGGCCTAATGGGTCCAATGGGTCTAAGTGGGCTAATGGCCCTGAGTGGCCTAAGTTGCTTAATGGGCCTAATGGGTCCAGTGGGCCTAATGCGTCCAATGGGTATAAGTGGCCTAATGGGACAAGGTGGCCTAAGTTTCCTAATGGGCCTAATGGGTCCAATGGACCAAAGTTGACAAAGTTACCTAATGGGCCAATAGGCTGAATGGGCCTAATGGGCCAAATAGGTCCAATGGACCTAAGTGGCCTAAGTTTCCTAATGGGACGAAGTGGACTAATGGGCTTAAGGGGCCTAAGTGTCCTAATGGGTCTAATGGGACTAAGTGTCCTAATGGGTCCAATGGGCCTAAGTGGCCTAAGTTGCCTAATGGGGCAAATTGGCCTAATGGGCCTCAATGGCATAATTTGACTAATGATCCTAATAGGCCTAATGGGTCTAATGTGCCTAATATGTCTACTAGGTCTAAGTGGCCTAATGGGCCTCACTAGCCTAAGTTGCCTAATGGGAATAATGGGCCTAATTGGCCTAAGTTGCCTAATAGACCTAACGGGCATAATGGGACTAATGCGTCTAATGGGCCTAAGTAGACTAATCGGCCTAACAGTCTAATGGGTCTAATGGGTCGAATGGGCCTAAGTGGCCTAATGGGTCCAATGGGTCAAATGAGACTAAGTGGCCTAATGGGCCTAAGTTGCCCAAGTTTCCTAATGGGACTAATGGTTCTAATGAGCCTATGTGGACCAATGGACCTAAGTTTCCTAAGTTTCCTAATGGGCCCAATGGAATGAATGGGCCTAATGGACCAAATGGGCCGAATGCGCTGAATGGGCCTAATGGGCCTAATGAATCCAATTGGCCTAAGTGTCCTAAGTTGCCTAATGGGTTGAAGTGGCCTAATGGTACTCATGTTCCTAAGTGTCCTAATGGGACCAATGGGCCGAAGTGGCCTATTGGGCCTCATGGGCCTAAGTGGCCTAATGGGACCAATTGGCCCAATGGTCCTAATGGACCTAAGTGGTCTAATGGGCCTAATGGGATAATGTTCCTCATGGGATTAAGTGGATTAAGTGGCCTAATTGGCCTAATGGTCATAAGTATCCTAATGGGCCTAATAGGACTAATTGGCCTAATGGGACTAATTGGACAATAGGACTAATGGGCCTAAGTTCAGTGATTTATGAAACTTGGTTGACAACAAAATCCAAAGGGGGAATTGTTAGGACCAAGTTAATGAGGAAGTTGTTTGTTTTCATGTGGTGTATTTTGTTGTCAAAGAAAGATTTTGAAGAAATAGATCACCTAACTTTTTATTTACTGGAACTCATACTGGACATTGTTTTCAAAAGAATCGGACTCACTCTGTCCATCATAACGAGGCAAAGTTGTTTGAAATAAAAGGCACTGATCAGACTTGTCTTGGGTCTGATATGTGAAAATATCATAATGAGTAATTGATCATTTTCTGGAAATAGAGAATTGGTCACATGGAGAATGCATCTTCCTAGAAGTAAATGGTCATCAGATTCACACTGCATCTGGTATGAAAGAAGTCCTTCTTTTGATGAATTATCAGAGTCTGCTGACTACGATAAAATTAAATATGACTATGCTTTACTGATTTGTATTTCATAAATCATAATTTTATTGGAGAAATTATGATGCAAGCTTGATGGAAGAAAGGGAAAAATAGGTATTCCAAATCATATCCAGATTTATCGTATCTAGGTGGAAGAGAAGAAAGAGATGATGACAATTGAAAAGGAATTGTACCCAGTGCAATTAGATTTGGGCTAAGAATGAAAGATAGAATAAAGTGAGGATCATAATTAGAATGATCGTACCCAAAATGATCATTATTTGGTACTATAGCATCATATTATCCATCTTATGCAAAAGAAAAGTTTCATACCCAGGATGATCATACTCAGGCTCAGGAAGAAAAATATCATACCCAATATGATCATATTCAGGCCAACCATTCTCAGAAAGATCATACTCTGGACAATCATATTCAGAGAAGGAATTACTTGAGTCCGATGATTGAAAAGAGAAGGAAATAATGAGATCAATAATGTAGTAAACCATTTCAAAAGGGTTGAATTGCTTTGTAGGTTTCAATTGGGTCAATGGTTATTGTATCATAGTATAATTATTTTATATTTTCAAGTGGGTCAACAGAAGAAGTGAAGAAGTAAAAGTGGTTGGAAAGAAAAGTTTGATGGATGTAAAATTGAGGGGGAGATAGACCTTCAAAAGAATTATCATATTCATCATTTATAAGGAGAAGTGAAATTTATAGAAGAATCGATAAGCTTATAGAAGAGTTGATGGAGTGAAAATACACCCCAGATTTTAGGGGAAATTGAGATTAGGGTGAATTTAATTAAGCGGGATTTTTTTTGGATTCCTGCTAAAGAATATCAAGGGTCACCTATAAAAGGAGAAAAGTATATTGTACTTGAGGTGGACCGATATACTGTTCATGAGAGAGAATATCCCAGTTTTAGATAGAATAAAAAGTTTTTGCATTCACTTTTGTTGATGAAATTTTGACGGATTGAAGTGAAAGAGAAGAAACAAGATCAAATCATTGTATTCAGATGATCATCGTACTCAATGTTTATCATAATCAGCTGATTATTGTATCCGTCTTGTCAATCATATTGGGTTGGATTAATCAGATCATGATTTCCATACTGGGTCTTTTAGATTGAGGAAGATGGAGAATTGAAGTATTGTCGATTAATCTCTATCTCATTCTATCAATGTTATACTTTTCATACTGGGGAATATCCTACCAAGAAGAATCATATCAGGAAGAATCGTATCAGGGAGAATCGTACTCGGAGGAATCAGACTGGGAAAATTGGACTTGGTTTTTTTTCTTAACAAAGTCTAGAATGTTCTTACCATCTTCTGGGTAAGAAATTGAAGAACTGTTTTCAATTGAATACATTTTTGTAATTGAAAAGAAGCACTGGTAACATGAGTTGTTACACAATCATTGCATTACCCTATTTTATGCTAAGAGGGTGCACCTGCACTATTGGATTGTTTACATAGTGCTACATAAGTGAAAGGGTATATCCTACTTGTTGTAATCCAATGATTGTTTTCTAGTGGATTGTGTGGTATTGAAACACCTCCATACCATACCAAGGGTCCTAATGGGCCTAATGGTCCTAACTGACCTAATAGGCTTAATGGGCCTAAGTAGTCGAATGAGATTTACTGGACTAAGTGGCCTAATGGTCCCAATGGGCCTAATCGCCCTAATGGGCCAGATTTTTCTAAGAGGCCCAACGGGCCCCATGGGCCAATTGGACCTAACTAGCCTAAGTGGCCTAATAGGCCGAATGGGCCTAAGTGGCCTAATAAGCATAATGGGCCTAAGTGGCCTAATAGACCCAATGGGATGAATGGGACCAACTTTCCTAACTGGCCTAACTGTCTTAATGGTCCCAATGGTCCTAAGGGGCCTAAGTGACCTAATAGGCCTAAGTGGCATACAAGTCGGCCTAATGGGCCTAATGGGTCGAAATGGCCTAAGCGGCCTAAGTAGACCAATGGGCCTAACGAGCCTAATGGGCCTAACCGGCCTAATGAGCCCAATGGGGCTAACTGGCCCAATGGGCCGAATGGGCCTAACTGGCCTAACTCGCATAAGGGGTCCAAGGGCTAAGGGTATAATGTGTCCAATGGGCCTAACTAGTCAAAGTGGCTCAATGGGCCCAATGTGCCTAATGGACCTAACTGAACAAAGTGGCCTAATGGGACTAACTGGCCTAAGTGGTCTAATGAGCTAAATGGGTCTAAGTGGCATAATGGGCCCAATGAGCCCAATGGGCCTAACTGGTGAAAGTGGCTTAATGGGCCTAACTAGCCTAAGTGGTCTAATAGGCCTAATGGGCTAAACGATCCTAAGTGGCGTAATGGGATGAATGAGCTGAAGTAGCACAATGGGATAATTGGGATTAAGTGGCCCAATGGGCCTCGTGGGCCTAATGGTTCGAATGGGCCTAATCAGCCTAAGTGGCCTAATGGGCCTAAGTGCCTAACGGGCCTAAGTGGCCTAATGGGCATAATGGGTCTAAGTAGAATAATGGTCCTAATGGGCCTAAGTGAAAAAATGGGCCTAATGGGCCTATGTGGCATAATGGGCCTAAGTGGCATAATGGGCCTAATGGGCCTAAGTGGCCAAATGGGCGTAAGTGGCCTAAGTGACCAAAGTAGCCTAATTGGCCTAATGGGCATATTGGGCCGAAGTGGCCTCATGGGTATAATGAGTATAATGGGTTTAAGTGGCCTAAGTAGCCTAATGGGTCAAATGGGCCAAAGTGGCTTAATAGGCCTAAGTGGCCTAAGTGGCCTTATGGGCCAAAGTGGCCTAAGTGGCCTAATGGGATGAATGGGCCTAAGTGGCCTAATGGGCCTAATGGGCCTCAGTGGCCTAATGTGCCGAATAGGCCTAAGTGGTTAAACTGGACTAATGGGCCTAATGGGCCTAAGTGGCCTAATGGGCCTAAGTGGACTAATGTGCCTAAGTGGCCTAATGTGCCTAAGTGGCCAAATGGGCCTAAGAGGCCTAATGGACCTAAGATGCCTAATGGGCCTAATGGGGGTCAGTGGCCTAATGGACTTAAGTGGTCTAATGGGACTAAGTGACCTAATGGGCATAATGGGCATAATGGGCCTAAGTGGCCTAATGGGCCTAATGGACCTAAGTGTCCTAATGGGCATAAGTGGCCTAAGTGGTCTAATGGGCCTAAGTGGCCTAATGAGCCTAATGGGCCTTAGTGGCACAAGGTCCTAATGGGTCTAATGGGCCTAAGTGGACTAATGGTCCTAAGGCCCTAAGTGGCCTAATGAGACTAATGGGCCTAAGTGGTCGAATAGGCCTTAGTGGAGTAATTGGCCTAATGGGCCTAAGTTGCCGAAGTGGCATAATGGGCGTAAGTGGCCTAATAGGCTGAATGAGCCTAAGTAGCCTAATGGAACTTTTAGGCATAATGGGGCAAAGTGTCATAATGGGCCAAATGGGCCTAAGTGGCTCAATGGGCCTAAGTGGCCCAATGGGTCTAAGTGACTGAATGGGCCCAATGGGCCTCAGTGGACTAATGAGCCTCATAAACCTAAGTGGCCTAATGGGCCTAACTGGACTAATGGGCCTTTGTGGCCCAATGGGCTTAATGGGCCTAAGTGACCTAATGGTGCTAATGAGCCTAATGGGCCTCGGTGGGCTAATGGGCCAAATGGGCCTCAGTGGACCAAGTGGAATAATGTGTCGAATAGGCCTGCTGGACCTAATGGGCCTAAGTGGCCTAATGGGCCAAAGTGGAATAATGGGTCGATTGGGTCGAATGGGACTAAGTGGTGTAATAGGGCTAAGCGGCCTAAGTTGTCTAATGGGCCAAATGGACATAATGGTCTCGATGGGCCTGATGGGGCTATTGGGCTTAATGGGCGTAAGTGGCCTAATGAGCTGAATGGGCCTGAGTGGACTAATGGGTCTGATGGTCCTGATGGCCTTAATGGGCCAAATGTGCCTAAGTGGACTCATGAGATTGCTGGGTCTCATGGGTCTAATGGACTTAAGAGGCCTAATGAGCTCAATGGGCCTAAGTGGCCTAATGGGTCAAATTGGATGAATGGGCCTAAGTGGCCTAATGAGATCGATGGCCCTGATGGGACAAATGGGCCAAATCGGTCTTAGTGTCCTCACAAGCTTGATGGGCTTAATGAGCCTAATGGGCATAACGAGCCAAAGTGGCCTGTTGCGCCTAATGGGCCTTAGTGTCCTAATGGGCCTAATGGCCCTAATGGGCCTGATGGGCCTAATGGGCGTAATGGGACTAAGTAGCTTAATGGGCCTAAGTGGCCTAAGTGGCCTAATGAGATGAATGGGCTTAAGTGGCCTAATGGGCCTAAGTGGCCAAATGGGTCTAATAGGCCCAAGTGGCCTAATGGGATTGATGGGCCTAATGGGCCTTAGTGGCCTCATGGGCCTAAACAACATTAGTAGACACATGGGCCTAATGGGCATAATCAGCCAAGTGGGCCTAAGTGGCCTAATGGGCTTGATGGGCTTAATGGGCCTATGTGGCCTAATGGGCCTGATCGTTCTAATGGGCATAATGGGCCTGATCGTTCTAATGGGCATAATGGGCCTCACTGGACCAATGGGCCTAATGGGCCTAATGGGCCTGATCAGCCTAATGGCCATAATGGGACTGATCAGCCTAATGGCCATAATGGGCCTTAGTGGCCTAATGGGCCTAAGTGGCCTGCTGGGCCTTAGTAGCCGGATGGACCCAATGAGATGATGTGGCCCAATGGGCCTAAGTGGCCCAATGGGCCTAATGGGCATAAGTAGCTGAATAGGCCTAATGAGACTAATGGGCCTAAGTGGCCTAATTGGCCTGATAGACCTAAAGTGAACCATGGTCCCAATGGGACTAAGTGACCTAAGTGTCGTAATGGGCATCATGGGCCTAAGTGCTGTAATGGGCCTAGTGAGCCCAATGGGCCTAGGTGGCCAGATGGGATTGATGGGTATAATTGGGCTAATGGTCCTCATGGGTCTAATAAGCCCAATGAGAATAATGGGCCTCATTGGCCCAATTAACCTAATGGTACTAATGGGCCTCATTGTCCCAATTGGCATAATGGGCCGATTAGGCACATTAGGCCAGCCACTTAGGCCTATCATGACCATTCGACCTCCCGGGAAAACTAGGCCCAGTGGACCACTTAGGCCCATTCGGCTGCCTAGGCCGATTTAGCCGATTAGGACACTTAGCCCCATTAGGCCCAATTATTCGATTAGGCTGATTTGGTCTATTAGGTCACTTAGGCCCATTAGGCTCAGTAGGCATATGGGACACTTAGGCCTATTAGGCCCATTATGCCATTTGACCACTTAGGCCCACTGGTCACATTAAGCCCATTCAGCCCTTTTGGCCACTTAAACCCATTAGGCCCATTAGGCGACTTAGGCTCATTAGGCCCACTAGGTCCGTTCGACCACTTAGGTCCCTGAGGCCCATTAGTCCCATGAGGCCCATTAGGCCTATCCATCCACTTAGGCCAATTAGGACCAATTGGCCACTCAGGACCATTAGGCCACTTAGACCCATTAGGCACATTCTGCCTCTTAGGTCCATTAAGCCCATTCGGCCACTTAGGCCCATTCGGCCACTTAGGCCAATTAGGCCCATTAGGCTCATTCGGTCACTTAGGCCTATTGGGCCCATTAAACCACTTAGTCCCATTCTTCCCATTAGGTCCATTATTCACATTGGTACTATCAGGCCCATGAGGCCCACTAGGCCATTGAAACTCATTTGACCCAATAAGCCCATCAGGCCCATTAGGCAACTTAGGCTCATTAGGCCCATTAGGCCACTTAGGCCCATTAGGCTCGTTAGGGCCATTAGGCCCATTAGGCCACTTAGGCCCAATAGCCACATTGGGCCACTGGGGCCCATTATGCCCATTGGGCCTACCAGACCCATTTGGCTCATTAGGCACATTCGGCCACTGAGGCCCATTCGGAAAATCCGGCCCATTAGCCCCCTTTGGTCCATTAGGCTCACTCAGCCCATTAGAACACTAAGACCCATAGGTCCCACTGAACCACTTAGACCTGTGATGACCATTAGGCCCATTCATCTCATTAGTTCACTCAGGCCCACTGGTCCCATTAGGACACTTTGGCTCATTAAGCCACTAAGTACCATTAGGCCCATTAGGTTACTTAAGCCCATTAGGCCATTAAGTCCCATTAGGCCCATTAGGCCATTTATGCTCATGATGCCCATTAAGCCATCAGACCCATAAGGCCACTGAATCCCATTAGTCCCATTAGGCTTATCTGGCCCATCAGGACACTTAGGCTCATTAGGAACATTAGGCCACTTAGGGCAATTAGGCTCATGAGGCCACTTAGGCCTATTCGGCCCATCAGGTCCCTTCTGCCACTTAGGTCCATTCTGCCCATTCATCCCATCAAGCCTATCAGACCCATTAGGCCACTCATGTCCATTCAGCCCATTAGGCCACTTGGGCCCATTAGCCCCATTATGCCCATCAGACTCATTAGGCCACTTAGGTCCACTTGGCTCACTAGGCCCATTTGGCTACTTAGACCCATTCAGCTCATTAGGCCGCTTAGGCACATCGGGTCCATTAGGCTCATTAGGCCACTGAGGCCTATTCAGCTCATTAGGCCAATGAGTCCCATTAGGCCCATCAGACCAATCAAGCCCATTAGGCAACTTAGGCCCATTAGGCCACTTAGGCCCATTCGGCTCATTAGGACACTTAGAAACATTAGGCCCATTAGGACCTTAGGCCACTTAGGATGATTAGGCCCATTAGGCCACTTAGGCCACTTAAGATGATTTGGTCCATTAGGCCACTAAGTCCCATCAGGCCATTTAGGCCACTTAGTCCCTTTAGTCCACTAAGTCTCATTAGGCCCATTAGGCCACTTAGGCCCATTAGACCACTTGGGACCATTATACCACTTAGGACCAATAGGCCACTGAGGCCCATTAGGCCACTTAGGCCCATTATGCCCATTCAGCTACTTCGACCAATTAGTCCCATTAATCCACTTAGTCCCATTCAGCCCATTAAACCACTTACGCAACTTAGGCCCACTATGTCCAATAGGCACATTCGGCCACTTCATCCCATTAGGCCACTTAGGCCCATTAGGCCCATTAGGACACTTAGGCCCTTTAGGCCCATTAGCCCACTTAGGTCCATTCGGCCAATTAGGCGACTTATGACCATTAGGCAACTTAGGCCCATTAGGCTCATTAGGCCACTTAGTCCCACTAGGCTCATTACACCACTTCGGCCACTTCATCCATTGAGGCCCATTCGACAACTTAGGCCCCCTTGTCCCATTAATCCCATTAGGACGATGAGGCCATTTAGGCCCATTTGACCATTTAATCCCATTAGGCCCATTAGGCCCCTTAGTCCCATTAATCCCATTAGGCCGATTAGGCAACTTAGGCCCATTAGGAAACTTAGGCCCATTAGGCCCATTGGGACTCTTAGGTTAATTAGGCCCATTCAACCCATTCGGCCCATTTGGCCCCTAGCCCTCTTATTCCCATTAAGCCCATTAGGTCACTTACACCAACTAGGCCACTTAGTCACACTAGGCTGATTAGGACACCAAGTCCCATTAGGCCCATTAGGACACTTAGGTTCACTAGGCCCATTAAGCCCATTAGGATGATTAGGCCACTTAGTCCCATTAGGCCACTTAGGCCCATTCGACCCATTAGGCCAATTAAACCCATTAGGTCGATTAGGCAACCTTTTCCCATTAGACCACTTAAGTCCATTAGGTCGATTAGTCCATTAGGCCAATTAGGCCCATTAGGCCTATTAATCCCACTACGCAGATTTGGAAACTTTGGCCTATCAGGCCACTTAGGCCCATTTGGCCACTTAGGCCAATTAGTCCCATTTGTCCCATTAAACCACTTGGCCCCTAGGCCCGTTATGCCCATTATGCCCATTAGGCCACCTAGGCCCATAAGGGAACTAAGACCCATTTGGACCATTGGCCCACTTAGGCTCATTCGGCCGATTAGGCCACTTAGGACCATTAGGCCACTTAGGCCCATTAGACCCATTAGGCCATTTAGGCCCATTAGGCCTATTCGTCCCATTCGGCCCATAATGCCCTTTTGGCCCCTAGGCCCCTTAAGTCCATTAAGTTCATTAGGCCACCTAGGCCCATTAGGTCACTTAGGCCCCTTAGCCCCATTAGGACACTTTGGCCCATTACACCCCTTAGGCCCATTAGGCCCATTAAGCCCATTAGGTTGATTAAGACACTTAGGCCCATTATGCCACTTAGGCTGATTAGGCCAATTGAGTCACTGAGGCCCCTTAGGTCCATTCGGCCCATTAATCCCATTAAGTTGATTAAGATACTAAGGCCCATTATGCCACTTAGACCGATTAGGCCCATTGGGTCATTGAGGCCCATTAGGCCCATTCGGCCTATTAGGTCCATTCGGCCCATTAATCTCCTTCATCCTATTAGGGCCCTTAAACCCATTAGACCCCTTGGGCCCATTAAACCCATTAGGCCACTTAGGCCAATGAGGCCACTTAGGCCCATGTGGCTCGTTCGGCCCATTAGGCCCCTTCAACCCATTAGGCCACTTAGACCCAATAGCCCATTAGTCCACTTAGGCCCATTAGAACCATTAGGCCCATTTATCCAATTAGGCCCATTAGGCCAATTAGGCCAATTAGGCCCATTAGACCCATTACGCCCATTAGGCCACTTGGGTCCATTAGGCCCATTAGAACACTTAGGCCCATTAGGACCATTAGGTACATTTGGCGACTTAGCCCCATTCGGCCCATTAGGCCACTTAAGCCACTTAGACCCATTAGGCCCATTAGGCCACTTAGTCTCATTAGGCCCACAAGGCACATTAGGCCCATTAGCCCACTGATCCCATTATCCCATTAGGCCGATTTGGACACTCCAGCACATTATACCCATTAGGCCCATTAGCCCCCTTAGGCCCATTAATCTCATTTGGCCGATTAGGCAACTTAGCCCAATTAAGCCACTTAGGCACATTCGACCCACTAGGCCACTTAGGCTAATTAGGCCCATTTGGCCCATTATACCTATTTGGCGCATAGGCTCATTAAGCCCATTAAGCCCATTGGGCCACTTAGGCCCATTAGGCCGACTAGGCACATTAGGGCGATTAGGCCACTAAGGCCCATCAGGCCCATCATGCCTCTTCGGCCTCTTAGGCCCACTTGGCCCATTAAGCCCATTAGGCCAATTTGGCCAATTTGGCCACTTCGACTCGATAGGACACTTAGGGTCATTGGGCCCATTAGGACACTTAGGCCAATTTGGCCCAGTAGGCACATTAGGCCACTTAGGCCCATTAGGCCCACTAGGCTCATTAAGCCCATTAGGCCGATTAAGCAACTTTGTCCCATTAGGCCACCAAATCCCATTAGTCCACTTAGACCAATTAGTCACATTCGGCCCTTTAGGCCCATTATGCCTATTTGGCTCTTAGACCCGTTAAGCCCATTAAGTCCATAAGGCCACCTAAGCCCATTAGGACGCTTAGGCCCATTGGCCCCCATAGGCCAGTTAGGCCCATTTGGCCCATTTGTCCCATTTGGTACCTATGCCTGTTAATCCCATTAAGCCTATTAGGAAAATTAGGGCACTTCGGCCCATCAGGTCCATCAGGACCATTTGACCACTTAGGCCTATTCGTCCCATTGGGCCACTTAGGCCCATTTGGCCAATTAGTCCCATTCGGTCCATTCGGCCCATTAGGCCCCTTTGGTCCATTATGCCCATAAGACCACTTTGGTCCATTATATTTATCCCATTTGGCCCATTAGTCCACTTAGGCCCATTGTGTCACTAAGGCCCATTGGCCAATTTGGCCACTTAGTCCCATTAGGCTCATTAAGCGCATTAGGCCAATTCGGCCCATTCGGCCACTTACGCTCATTCGGACAATGAGGTCCATTATGCCACTTAAGCCCATTCTTCCACATAGGCCCTTTAGGCCGATTAACCACACTATGCCAAATTTTCCCATTAGGCTCATTCAACCACTTAGACCCATTAGTCTCAATCGTCCACTTAGGCCCATAAGGCCGATTAGGCCTATTCATTCGATTAGGCTGATTTAGCCATTTAGGCCAGTTAGACCAGTTAGGCCGATTAGGCTCATTCATCCAATTAGTCCACTTAGGCCCATTAGGCCCATTGGGTCGATTAGGCCGATTAGGCAACTTAGATCACTTAGATCCATTAGGCCCATTAGGTACTTAGGCCCATTAGGCACATTAGGCCCATTTGATTGATTTGGCTAACTAGGCCACTTAGGCCCATTTGGTCGATTAGCCCGATTAGGCCACTTAGGCCCATTAGGCACTTTAGGTCCATTAGGACATTTAGGCCCATTAGGCCCATTCGGTTGATTAGGAAGATTCAGCCACCTAGTCCCATTAGACCCATTAGGGCCATTCGGTTGATTAGGCTGATTAGGCCACTTGGGTCCATTTTTCCCATTAAGCCACTTCGGCCCATTATGCTCATTACGCCACTTAGGCCATTAGGCCCATTCGGCTGATTAGGCCGATTAGACCACTTAGGCCACTTAGGCTAATTATGACCATTAGGCTCATTGGGCCCATTAGGCCCATTCGGGCACTTAGGCCACTTAGGCATTAGGCCACTTAGGCCCATTAGGCTACTTAGGCAAATTAGGCCAATTAGTCCAACTCGACCGATAAGGCCGATTATGAAACTTTGGCCACTTATGCCCATTTGGGTCATTATGCACATTAGGCCACTTAGTCCCATTAGGCTAATTAGGCCCATTAGGCTCATTTAGACAATTAGGGGGATCAGGCCACTAAAGCCCATTAGGCCACTTAGGCCCATTTAAACCATTAGGCCACTGAGACCCATTAGGCCAATTAGGCCCATTAGGCCCGTTATGCCACTTAGTCCCATTAATCCCATTAGGCCCATTAGACCACCTAGGCCCATTAGCCCACTTAGGCCCATTAAACCCATTAGTCCCATCAAGACCATTAGGCCCATTTGGTGACTTCGGCCGATTAGGCCACGTAGGCCCATTAGTCCTCTTAGACCCATTAAACCCATTAGTCCCATTAGGCATGTTAGGTCGCTTAGGCCACGTAGTCCCATTAGGCTCATTCGATCGATTAACACGATTAGGCCACTTAGGCCCATTAGGCCACGTAGACCCATTAGGACACTTAGGCCCATTAAACTCATTAGTCCCACTAGGACAATTTGGCCCGTTAAGCCACTTAGGCCACTTAGGCCCATTAGGCTCATTCGGTCGGTTAGCCTGATTAGGCCACTTAGGCCACTTCGGCCAATTATGTCCATTAGGCCCATTAGGCCCATTAGGCTCATTAGGCCCATTAGGACCTTTGAGCACATTAGGCCCACTGGTCCCATTAGGCCCATTGGGGCCATTAGGGCACTTAGTCTCATTCGGACCATTAGGCCACTTACGACCATGAGGACCATTAGGTCCATGAGGCTCATTAAGACCATGAGGGGCATTCCGCCCATGAGGCCCATTAGGACCATGTGGCCCATCAGACCCATTAGGACACTTAGTTCCATTGGGCCCATTGGGCCCATGGGTCCACTTAGGCCCATGAGGTCCATTCTCCCCATCAGGCCACTTGGGCACATTAGGCCCGTTAGGCCCTTTAATTCCATCAGGCCCACTAAGCCCCTTAGGCCACTTAGACCAATTAGGACACTTAGACCCATTAAGCCCATTGGACCCACTAGTCCCATTCGACCCATTAGGCCCATTGGGCCCATTGGGCACCTTAGGCCCATGAGGCCCTTTGGGCCCATTAGGCCACTTCATCCCATTTGGCCCATTCGGCTCTTTAGGCCCACTTAGGCCCCTTAGGCCCATTAGGCCACTTATGACCATTGGGCCCATGAGGCAACTTAGGCCAATGAGGCCCATTATCCCATAAGGCCTAATAGGCCCATTCGAACTATTAGGCCCATCTGTCCCATTAGGCCCACTCGGCCCATTAGGCCACTTGGGCTCATTATACCACTTAAGACACTTAGGTCCATGAGGCCCATGAGGCCCATGAGACCCATTATCCCACTTAGGCCCATCAGGGAACCTAGGCACATTAGGCCCATTAGGCCCATGAGCCCACTTCGGCCATTTTGGCCCATTCGGCCCATTAGGAACATGAGGCCCATTAGGTCCAACGGGCCACTTAGTCCCATTTGGCCCTTTAGGTCCACTGGGCCCATTCAACAACTTAGGCCAATTCGGCGCATTAGGCCACTTAGCCAACTTAGGCCAATTAGGCCCACTAGATCCATTCAGCCACTTAGGCCTAGGAGGCCCATTTGGCCCATTAGGACCATGAGGCCCATTCGACCCATCAGGACCATGAGGTCACTTAGTCCCATGTGGCCCATTAGGCCCATTAGTCCCATCAGGCAGATTCGGACACTTAGGCCCATTAGGGCCATTAGTCCTATTAGGCAACATAGACATATTAGGACCATACCACCAATTAGGCCCATTTGGCCCATTCCGCCGCTTAGACCCATTTGAACCATTCAGCCCATTCGGCCACTTAGGCCCATTGTGTCAATTAATCCACTTAGTCCCATCAAGACCGCCCATTATTCCCATTAGGACCATTAGGCCACTTTGGCCACTTTGGCCCATTATGCCCAATATGCCAATCGGGCCTATCGGGCCCATTCGGCCACTAAGGCCCATTAGGCCCATTAGGCCCCTTAGGCCTATTAGGACACTTAGGCCCATTATTCCCATTAGGCCACTTAGGCCACCTAGGCCCATTAGGACCATGAGGCCAATGAGGTCCATCAGGCCCATTAGGACCATTAGGCCAATTGGGCCAATGAGGCCCATTAGGGCCATTAGGTAAATTGGGCTAATGAGGCCCATTATTCCCATTTCACTTATCAAGCCCAGGAGGCCCATTAGCCCCATTATTCCCATCAAGCCCATTAGGCCACCTAGGCCCATTGGACCCACTAGGCCCATTACTCCACTTAGGTCCATGAGCCTCATTAGGACACTTAGGTCACTTAGGCCCATTGGGCCCATGATTCACATTAGGTTCATCAGGATAATTAGGCCACTTAGGCCCATTAGGCCCATTCAGCAACTTATGCCCATTAGGCTCATTGGGCCACTTAGGCCCATGGGTCCACTTAGGACCATTGGGCCACTTCACCCCATTGGGCCCATTCGGTCCCTGAGGCCCATCAGGCCACTTAGGCCCATTAGGCCACTAAGGCCCATTATGGCCATTAGGCCGATCGGGCCCATTCAGCCCATGAGGCCCATTAGGCCCATTGGGCCAGTGAGGCCCATTATGCCCATTAGAACGATCAGGCCCATTAGGCCTAGGAGGCCCATTAGGCCACAGAGGCCCATTAAGCCCATCAAGCCCATTAGGCCGCTTAGGCCCACTTGGCTGATTATGCCCATTAGGCCCATGAGTCTACTAATGTTGTTTAGGCCCAAGAGTCCACTAAGGCACATTAGGCCCATCAATCCCATTAGGCCACTTAGGCCTATTAGACCCATTAGGCCACTTAGGCCCATTAGCCCACTTAGGCCCATTCATCTCGTTAGGCCACTAAGGCCAGTTAGGCCCATTAAGCTACTTAGGCCCATTACGCCCATTAAGCCCATTAGTCCCATCAGGGCCATTAGGCTCATTAGGCCACTAAGACTCATTAGGCGCAATAGGCCACTTAGGCAACTTAGGCTCGTTATGCCCATTAGGCTCATTAGGCCCATCAGGCCCGTGAGGAAACTAAGACCCATTTGGCCAATTTGTCCCATCAGGGCCATCGATCCCATTAGTGATATGATACCGTATGCGAGTGCGGTATTCGTTGGTAAAAATGTGGAAACACAAGCGAAGAAAGAAGAGGGGAATGGAAATTAAAAGAAAAGCAAGAGAAATAAAAGGGGAAGGGGATGATCAATTAGGACCCCAAGGAGACTTACCCATTGAAACTCTAATTATAAAGCGCCACAAAGGTTGATCACTCCTTTGATGAGCCTTACTTGCATTCACCTAAGAACACAAGAAACACAAGCATAATAATGCTAGAAACTCTCAAATTCGAAATTAACCTTCAAGGGGGTACAAGAGGTGGCTATTTATAGACATATGAGAGGAATACATGTCAAACTACCTATCCCACAAAAGTCTAAAGCCTATCCCACGAATTTGACTTTGTTTACACATGTCCATGGCTTTAGGGGACAAGATATCTCTAAAGAAGACTTTTAGGAACCACCCCAAAGACTTTGAAGATTCTCACCATGGATTTGGAGACAAGGGGCCCACCACTTTTGACATTGGAGATTTCTTTCATGCAAGTGGATTAAATTTCGTGGAAGCATATGGGTGGGCCTTTTAGGTTCACTTTTGGGCTTTAATAAGTGTGATTAAAGGCCCATTTGCTCCTCCCATGCAGGAATGTTGGGCCTCCTCTTGTAATTTCAAAATGAGGCCATGTCAAGCCTCTCTCATCCTCCTCATTCTTCCTCTTGTCATTTGGCCACCAATCCCATGCAATGGGTCTTGTCTATTAATGCTCCTTCCACGATCAATGCCATGATCACCCTCAACTCCTTACTGCATGTGTGCACCATGATCTGTATCAATTAGGCCACTTAGGCCCATTCGTCCCATTAGACCCATTAGGCCACTTAGGCCCATTGAGTTCATTAGGCCTCTTAAGTCCATTAGACCCATCAGACCCATCAATCCCATGAGTCCACTTAGGCCCATTTGGCCCATTAAGGCCACCAGGCCCATCAGACCCATTAGGCCACTTAGGCCCAGTCAGCTCATTAGGCCACTTAGACCGATTAAGCCCATTTGCCCCATCTGGCTCATCAGGGCCATTATGTCCATTTGGCCCATTAGACAACTTAGGCCGCTTAGGCCCATTAAGCCACTTAATCCCATTCGACCCAATCGGCCCATTATTCCACTTAGGCCCATTAGGCCACTTAGTCCCATTAGGCCCATCATGCCTATTAGGCACATTATTCCACTTAGTCCACTGAGGCACATTAGGCCTATTATCACACTGAGGCCCATTAGGCTCATTATACCCATTATGCCACTTAGGCCCATTAATTCCATTAGGGAACAAAGGCCCATTAGTCCAGTTAGGCCCACTGGGCCACTTAGGTTTATGAGGCCCTCTAGTCCACTGAGGCCCATTAGGCCCATTCAGTCACTTAGGCCCATTAGACCACTTTAGACCATTTGTCACATTATGCCACTTTGGCTCATTATGCCTATAAGTCCCATTAGGCCCCTTAGGCCAATTAGGCCTATTAGGCCACTTACGCCCATTAGGCCCATTAGGCCACTTCGGCAACTTAGGCCCATTAGGCCAATTACTCCACTGAGGCCCATTCGACCACTTAGGCCCATTAGTCTCATTTGGACACTTAGGACCTTAGGCCCATTAGTCCAATTAGTCCCATTAGTCCACTTAGGCCCATTAGACCCATTAGGACCTTATGCCACTAAGGCCCATTAGGCCACTTAGGCCCATTAGACCACTTTGGCCCATTAGGCCACTTAGCTCAATTAAGCCACTTACCCCCATTAGGCCCATTAGGTCACTTAGGCCCATTAGGCCCATTGACCACTTAGGCCCATTAGGCCACTTAGGCACATTAGCCCACTTAGGCCCATTAGGCCACTTTAGCTTATTAGGCCTATTAGGCCACTTCAACCACTTAGGCCTATTAGGCACATTAGGCCATTGAGTCCCATTAGTCTCATTAGGCCACTTAGCCCCATTCATCTCATTAGGCCACTTAGACCACTTAGGCCCATAAGGCCACTTAGGTCACTTAGGCCTATTAAGCCACTTTGGCCCATTTGGCCCATATGGCCACTTAGGCCACTTAGACCCATTATGCCCATTATTCACCTGAGGTCACTTAGTCCCATTAGGCTCATTACACCACTTAGGCCCATTAGGCCGATTAGGCCACTTTGGTCACTTAGGCCACTTAGGCCCATTTGGCCACTTAGGCCCATTAGGCCCATTATGCCCCTTAGGCCCATTAGACCCATTTTTTCACTTAGGCCCATTAGGACCATTATTCTACTTAGGCCCATTATGCCCATTAGTTCACTTAGGCCCATTAGGCACTTAGGCCCATTAGGCCACTTCGGCTCATTAGGCCCATTCAGACCATTAGGCCCATGAGGCCCATTGGGCCACTTAATCCCATTTAACCCATTGTGCTCCTTTATCTCATTCATCCCATTACGCCGCTTAGGATCGTTCAGCCCATTAGGCCTATTTGGAAACTTAGGCCAGTTAGGCCCATTAAGCCACTTTGACCAGTTAGGCCCATTGGGCTCATTGGCCTATGTGACCTAATCTTTCTAATCGACCGAATGGACCAAATGGGCTTAAGTGGCATAAGGGGCCTAAAGGGACAAATGGGCCAAAGTGGCCTAATCGGGCTAATAAACCAAATGGGCCTAAGTGGCATAGTTGGCATAATCGATCGAATGGGCCTAATGAGCTTAATGGGCCTAAGTGGTATAATGGGCCTAAGTTCCCTAAGTGGCCTAATCGGCGTAATCGACCGAATGGTCCTAATGGGCCCAAGTGGCCTAATGGTTTGAATGGTCCTAATGGGTCGAATGGATCTAAGTGGCCTAAGTAGATAAATTGACCTAATCGATCGAATGGGCCTAATGGGCCTAGCCGGCCTAAGGGGCCGAATGAGCCTAATGCGCCTAATGGGCCTAATGGAACTAATGTTTCCAATGGGCCTAAGTGGCCTTATTAGCCTAATGGGAAGAATGGGCATAATGGGCCTAATTGGACTAATGAGACTAATGGGCCTAATGGGTCTAATGGGCCTAAGTGGCCTAATAGGCCAATGGGCCTAAGTCACATAATGGGTCTAAGTGTCCTAATGGGCCAAATGGGACGAATGACCCAAATGGACCTAAGTGACCTTATGGGCCCGAATGGGCCGAATGGGTCTAATGGGCCTAATGGGACTAATGGGCCTAATTGGCATAATAGGCCTAAGCATCCTAATGGGATAATGGGGCTAAATGTCCTAATGGGCCTAATGGGCCTAATGGGCCTAAGTGGCCTAATCGGCCTAATCGAACGAATGGGTCAAATGGGAAAGATGGGCCTAAGTGGAATAATGGGCCTAATAGGCCGAAGTGGCTGAATGGGCCTGATGGTCCGGATGAGATGAAATGGTCTCAGGGGCCTAATGGGCCTCGTGGTCCAAAGTGGATGAATGGACCTCACGGGCCTAAGTGGCCTCATGGGAACAAT
Source organism: Viscum album (assembly GCA_963277665.1). NCBI lineage: Eukaryota > Viridiplantae > Streptophyta > Magnoliopsida > Santalales > Viscaceae > Viscum > Viscum album. The sequence continues at coordinate 1,052,345,673 of OY728121.1, read as the reverse complement.
TGGCCCAAGGGGCCCAAGTTGCATAATGGGCCTAATGGGATTTATGGGCTGAATGAGCGAAATGGGCCAAATGGGCCAAACTAGCCTCTAGGGCCTAATGGGCCTAAGCGGCTAATGGGTCTAAGTGGCGTAATGGGCTTAATGAGCTTAACGGGTCTAGAGACCAAATGGGTCTAAGGGGCCGAATGGACCCAATTGGCCTAAGTGGCCTAATGTGCCTAGGTGGCCTAATAGGAGAAAGTTTCTTAGTCGGCCTAATGGGCTTAATGGGCCGAATGAGCCTAATGGGCCTATTGAGCCTAATGTTCCTAATGGGCTGAATAGGCCTTATTTGCTTAAGTGACTTGATGGGCATAATGGGCCAAAGTTTCCTAATTGCCCAATTGGGCTTAATGGGTCTAATGGGCCTAGTAGGCCTAATGTGCCTAACTGGCTTATTGGGCCTAAGTGGCCTAATTGGCCTAATGGGATTAATGGGCATAGGCGGCCTAAGAGTCCTAATAGGCCTAATGATCCTTAGTGGCCTAATCTTCCTAATGTGCTTAATCGGCCTAATGGGTGTAATGGGATTAATGGGATTAGAGGCTAAATGGGCATAATGGGCCGAATAGGCTTAATGGGCTGAATGGGCCTAATTTGCCTAAGTGGTCTAATGGGCCTAATGGGCCTAAGTAGCCTAATGGGCCAAAGTTTCCAAATCGACCTAGTGGGATAAACGGGCCGAATGGGCCTAATGGGCCTAATGTGCCTAAGGGGTCTAATCGGCCTAATGGGATTAATGGTCCCATTGAGCCTGAGTTGCCAAATGGGCTAGATGGGCCTATGTATCCCAATCAGCCTAAGTAGCCTAATAGGCCTAAGTGGCCCAATGGGTCCAATGGACCAAATGGACCTAAGAGGCCTAAGTGGCTTAATGGCACTAATGGGCCTAAGTGGCCGAATGGTCCAATGGGCCGAATGGTCCTAACTGGAATGATGGGCCTAATGGGCCTCAGTGGCCCCATGGGTCTAAAGGGCCTTAGTGGCCTAATGGGCCTTAGTGGCCACATGGTCCTAATGGGCCTAATGAGATGAATGACCATAGTGGGCATAATGGGCCTAAGTAGCCGAATTGGGCTAAGTGGCCCGATGGGCCTAATGGGACGAATGGGCCGAGTAGCCAAATGGGCCTAAGTTGCCTAATGGGCGTAACGAACCTAAGTGGCCTAATGGGCCCAATGGGCTTAAGTGCCCTAATTGGCCCAAAGGGCCTAAGTGGCCTAAGCGGCCTAATCGGCCTAATGGGCTTAATGAACCAAAGTGGCCTAATGGGCATAAGTGGCTGAATGAGCCTAATGGGTCGAAATGTCCTAATGGGCCGAATGGGCCTAAGTTTACTAATGGGCCTAATGAGCCTAAGTGGCTGAATGGGCCTAATGGGTCAATGGGACGACTGGACCTAATGGACCGACTGGGCCTAATGGACCGACTGGGCCTAATGTGCCTAGTGGGCATAATGGGCCTAATTGGCCTTATGGGCCTAAGTGGCCTAATGGGCCTAATGGGACTAAGTGACTTAGGTGGCCGAATGAGTCAAATGGGCTAAAGTGGCCTAATTGACCTAATGTTCCTAATGGTCCTAAGTGGCCTAATGGGCATAAGTGGCCTAATTGACCTAATTGGACTAAGTGACCTAATTGGACTAATTGTCTTAATGGGCCTAATGGTTCTAATGGGCCTAAGTGGACTAATGGGTCTATTGGGTCTAGGTGGCCTAATGGGCGTAATTGGCCTAATGAGCCTCATGGGTCTCCTGGGCCTAAGTGGCTGCATGGGCCTCATTGGCCTAAGTGGCTTAATGGGCTTAATGGTCCTAAGGGTTCTAATGGGTTTAAGGGGCCTAATGGGATGAATGGGATTAAAGGGCCTTGGTACCAAATGGGCGTAATGGGTCGGATGGACCTAATGGGCTGAATGGGCCTAAGTGGCCTTATGGGACTAAGGGGCCTAATGGGACTAAGGGGCCTAATGGGACTAAGGGGCCTAATGGGACTAAGTGGCCTAATGGGTTTTCTTGGTCTTAGCAGACCTAAGGGCTAAATGGGCATAATGGGTTGAATGGGCCTAAAGGTCCAAATGGGCTTAAGTGGCCTAATGAGTATAATGGGCCTAAGTGGCCTAATCGACTTAATGGGCCTAAGTGGCCTAATGGGCCTAGGTTGCCTAATGGGCTTAAAGGGATTAACCAGCCCAGGGGCCAAATGGACCTAATGGGATGAATGAGACCAATTGGCCAAATGGACCTAAGTGGCCTGATGGGCTAAAGTTGCCTAATTGGCTTAATGAGCCAAATGGGCCTAAGTGGCCTAATGGGAAGAATGAGCCTAATTGGATTAAAGGGCCTAATAGACCTAATGGGAATAAGGGGCACAATGGGCCAAAGTTGCATAATTGACCTAATGTGCTTAATTGGACTAATGGGCCTAATGGGTCGAATGGGCCGAAGTGACCTAATAGGCCAAAGTGGCCTAATTTTCCTAATGGTCTTAATGGGCCTAGTGGACCTAAGTGGCATAATGGTGCTAATGAGCCTTTCTGTCCTAATCGTCCTAATGTACCTAAGTGGCCTACTGGGCCTTAGTGTCCTAATCATCCAAATATACCTAAGTGGCCTAATGGGCCTAAGTGGCCTAATGGGATTAATGGGCATAACAGGACTTGGGGCCAAATGGGCCAAATGGGGGGCCAAATGGGCCAAATGGGTTGAATGGGCCTAATTAATCTAAGTGGCCCAATGGGCCCAATGGGCCTAATGGGCCTAAGTGGGATAATGGGTCTAAGTTACCTAATCGGCCTAATGGGCTTAATGGGCCTAAGGGGCCTAATGGGTCGAATGGGACTAAGTGTCCCAAGGAGCCTAAATGGCCTCATTGTCCTAATGGGATTAATGAGCTAAGGGGCCTAAGTGGCTGAATGGGCCTCAGTGGCCTAATGGGCCTAAAGGGATGAAGTGGCCAAAGTGGCCTAATTTTCCTAGTGGGCCAAAGTGGTCTAATGGTCCTAAGTGGCCAAATGGTCCTAAGTGCCCTAATTGGACTAATGGGCCTAAGTGGACTATTGGGTCTAATGGGCATAGGTGGCCTAATTGGCGTAATGGGCTTAAGTGGCCTAATGGGCTGAAGTTGCCGAATGGGCCTAATGGACATAATGGGCCTAAGTGGCCTAATACGCATAATGGGCGTAATGTGCCTAAGTGGCCTAATGAACCTGATTGGCCTGATGGACCTAATGGACCTCATGGGCCTATGTGTCCTAATGAACTGAATAGGCCTTTGTGGCATGATGGGCCTGATAGGCCTGATGGGCATGATGGGGCTAATGAGTCGAATGGGCCTAAGTGGCCAAATGAGACTAATGAGACTAATGGACCTAAGTGGCCAGATGAGCTTGATGATCCTGATGGGCATGATGGGCCTATTGTCCTAAGTGCCTAATGAGCTGAATGGACCTAAGTGTCCTAACTGGCCTGATGGGCCTGATGGGCGTGATGATCAGAATGGGTCTAAGTGGCTGAATGGGCATGATGGATCGAATAAGCCTAAGTCACCTAATGATCCAAATTGGCCTAAGTGGCCTAATTTTTCTAATGAGCCTAAGTGGCTGAATGTGCCTAATGGGCCCAATGTGACTAATGGGCCTCAATAGCCTTATGGGTCTGATATCCTCGTGGGCCTCATGGGCCTAAGTGGCCTAATGGGCTTAATGGGCATTAGTGGCCTAATGGGCTTAATGCAGCTAATGGGCCTAAGTATCCTAATGGGCCTAGTGGTCCTCAGTGTCTTAATAGGCCTTAGTGTCCTAATGGGCCTAGTGGGCCTAAGTGGCCTAAAGAGCGGAATGGGGCTAAGGGGTCTAATGGGCCTAAGTGGCATATTGAGCATGATGGGCCTCAGTGGCCTCATGGGCATAATGGGCCTAATTGGACTAAATATCTTATTGGTCCTAATGGGCCTAAGTGGACTAAGTGTCTTAATGGGCATCATGGGCCTAAGCGACCTAACGGGAATGATGGGCCCGATGGGCCTAATGGGCCTTAGTGACCTAGTTGGCCTCATGGGCCTAATTGGACGGATAGGCCCAACGGGACAAATGGGACTTGGTGGCCCAATGGGGCCTAATGGGCCTAATTTTCCTAATGGGCCTAGTGGTTGAATGTTCCAAATGAGTTAAATGGGCCTGGTAGGCCCAATGGGCATAATGGGCCCTAGTGACCCAATGGGCCTAATAGGCCTAATAGGCCTAAGTGGCCTAATGGTCCTAATGGTCCTAATGACCCTAATGGACCTAATGGGTCTAAGTGGCCTAATGGGATTGATAAGCCTAATGGGGCTAATGGGCCTCAGGGGCCTAAGTGGCCCAACGGGCCTAGGGGGCCTAATGAGTCTAAGTCGCCTAATGTGCCAAATGGGTTTAAGTGGCCTAATGGGATAAATGGGCCTAATGTGACTAGTGGGCCTAAGTGGCTAATGGTCCTAATGGGCCTAAGTGGCCTAATCACCCTAATCAAACAATTGGGCCAAATGGGCTTAAGTGGCCTAATGGGCCAAATCAACCTATGTGGCCGAATGGGCCTAAGTGGCCCACTGGGCCTAATTTTCTTGGGTGGACGAATGGGCCTAATGTGTCTGATAGGCCTAAGTGACTGGCCTTATGGACTTGATAGGCCTAAGTGACATAATGGGCTGAATGGACCTCAAGGGCCTTTGATATGATGCCGTATACGAGTGCGGTATTCGTTGGCAAAAAATGCGGAAACACAAGCGAAGAAAGAAGAGGGGAATGGAAATTAAAAGAAATGCAATAGGAATAAAAGGGGAAGGGGATGATCAATTAGGACCCCAAGGAGACTTGCCCCTTGAAACTCTAATTATAAAGCGCCACAAAGGTTGATCACTCCTTTGATGAGTCTTACTTGCATTCACCTAAGAACACAAGAAACACAAGCATAATAATGCTAGAAACTCTCAAATTCGAAATTAACCTTCAAGGGGTACAAGAGGTGGCTATTTATAGCCAAATGAGAGGAATACATGTCAAACTACCTATCCCACAAAAGTCTAAAGCCTATCCCACGAATTTGACTTTGCTTACACATGTCTCTGGCTTTATGGGACAAGATATCTCTAAAGAAGACTTTTAGGAACCACCCCTAAGACTTTGAAGATTCCCACCATGGATTTGGAGATAAGGGGCCCACCACTTTTGACATTGGATATTTCCTTCATGCAAGTGGATTAGATTTCGTGGAAGCATTTGGGTGGGCCTTTTAGGATCACTTTTGGGCTTTAATAAGTGTGATTAAAGGCCCATTTTCTCCTCCCATGCATGCATGTTGGGCCTCCTCTTGTAATTTCAAAATGAGGCCATGTAAAGCCTCTTTCATCCTCCTCATTCTTCCTCTTGTCATTGGGCCACCAATCCCATGCAATGGGTCTTGTCCATTAATTCTCCTTCCACCATCAATGCCATGATCACCCTCAACTCCTTGCTGCATGTGTACACCATGATCCACATCATCCCCTCCCTCTTCAAAAGGATTCATCCTCGAATCTGCATATTCAAAAGGAGATATATCAGAAATATTAAAGGTAGCACTCACGCTTCCATACTTGCTGGGCAAGTCAATCTTGTAGGCATTATCATTGATTCTTTCTAAAACTTGAAATGGACCATCTCCTCGTGATTGAAGTTTTGATTTTCTTTGCTCCGGGAACCTTTCCTTCCTCAAATGCACCCACACCCAATCTCCAGGTTCTAGTACAACCTTATGCCTACCCTTGTTTGCTTGCTTCGCATATTGTTCATTTCTTCTTTCAATGTTGGATTTCACCTTGGCATGTAAATCCTGAACAAATTTGGCCTTCTCATCACCTGCGAGATCAACAACCACATTAGTATGCAATGAAAGAATATCTAATGGAGTCATTGGATTAAATCCATATACAATCTCAAAAGGTGAGAAGTTAGTAGTGGAATGAACTACTCGGTTATATGCAAACTCTATGTGTGGCAAACATTTTTCCCAATTCTTTAGATTTTTTTGAATTATTGCACGCAAGAGGGTAGAAAGAGTCCTATTCACCACTTCAGTTTGCCCATCAGTTTGAGGATGTGCAACAGTTGAGAACAATAATTTAGTTCCCAATTTATTCCACAATGTCCTCCAAAAGTGGCTAAGGAATTTCACATCCCTATCACTTACAATGGTTTTGGGCAGTTCATGTAATCTCACAATTTCTTTGAAAAACAAATCTGCTATATGTATAGCATCATTAGTTTTTGAGCATGCAATGAAATGGGTCATTTTGTTAAATCGGTCCACAACAACAAAAATGTTATCTCTTCCCGATTGGGATCGAGGCAATCCCAACACAAAATCCATAGAGATGTCGGTCCAAGGATGGGATGGAACGGGCAAGGGGGAATACAATCCATTTGGTTGAACCTTGGACTTTGCATGCTTACAAGTGACACACCTAGCACAAATTGCAATAACATCTTTTCTCATGCTTGGCCAATAAAAATGTTCATGCAAAGTAGCTAGTGTTTTATCAACCCCAAAATGCCCCATCAAACCACCCCATGAGTTTCTTTTACAAGCAATTCTCGAGTTGAACAATTTGGAATGCACAATTTATCCCTTTTGAAAAGAAACCCATCATTTTTGTAATAGTCTTTAAAACCATGTTTTTCACAAGATGTCCAAATTTTAGAAAAATCTCCATCATTTTCATACATTCCCTTTAGTAACTCAAGTCCAAGTAATCTAGAATGAAGAGAAGTAAGAAGTGAATACCTTCGTGAAAGAGCATCAGCAATCACATTTTCCTTACCTTTTTTGTGCTTGATCACGTAGGGGAAAGTCTCAATGAATTCCAGCCAAGATGCATGTTGCCGATTCAACTTACCTTGGGACTTCAAATACTTAAGGCTTTCATGGTCAGAATGAATAATGAACTCTTTAGGCCATAAGTAATGTTGCCATGTTTCCAGGGTTCGTTTCAAAGCATAAAGTTCTTTATCGTAAGTTGAATAATTTAATGTTGCCCCATTCAATTTCTCACTAAAGTAAGCAATTGGATGCGACTCTTGAGTCAAAACAGCACCAATTCCAACTCCCGATGCATCACACTCAATTTCAAAGACTTTGGTGAAATCGGGTAGCCTTAAAAGGGGAGCATTGACCAATTTTTCTTTGAGTGTGTTAAAAGCTTTTTCTTGTTTTTCACCCCATTTAAAGACCACATGTTTCTTTACAAGTTCATTAAGAGGTGCATCAATTGATGAAAAATCCTTTACAAACCTCCTATAGAAGCTTGCCAATCCATGAAAACTTCCAACCTCGGTTGCACTCTTCGGTGTGGGCCACTCCTGAATTGATTTGATCTTTTCATCATCCACACGAATCCCTTCCGCCCCTACAACAAAGCCAAGAAACACAATAGAATCTATGCAAAAGGAACATTTTTGAAGATTGGCATAAAGTTGGTTTTGTTTAAGGGTCTCACACACCAAACGCAAGTGTTCAACATGGTTGTCTAGAGATTTACTATACACCAAGATATCATCAAAATAGACCACCACGAATTTTCCAATGAATGAACGAAGGACATGGTTCATTAAGCTCATGAATGTACTTGGTGCATTAGTTAAACCAAATGGCATAACTAACCACTCATACAAACCAAACTTAGTTTTAAAAGCAGTTTTCCACTCATCTCCTTCATTCATTCGAATTTGGTGGTATCCACTTTTAAGATCAATTTTTGAAAACAAAGAGGCCCCATGTAATTCATCAAGCATGTCATCAAGTCGAGGGATGGGATAACGGTACTTAACTGTTATTTTGTTGATGGCGCGATAATCCACACACATCCGCCATGTTCCATCTTTCTTGGGTACTAGGATCACCGGAACGGCGCATGGACTCATGCTTTCCCTTACTAATCCTTTCTTCATGAGTTCTTCAACTTGACACTGGATCTCTCTAGTCTCTTCCGGATTAGCTCTATATGCTGGCCTATTTGCAATTGCAGCACCGGGTATGAAGTCAATCCTATGCTCAATGCCTCTCAAAGGGGTAGTCCATCGGGTGTTTCTTTAGGAAACAAATCACCAAATTCCTATAGTAAAGACACAACACAAGAAGGCAAAGAATTGTGAAGTTCATTAGTTGCAAGGTAGACATCCTTACTAATGAGTAAGAACACTTTCCCGCTCAATAAAGCACCTTTCACCTCACTTTTTCCAGAAAATAAACTCACCTTTCGCTCATCACTCTTGTTTTCATCTCTTTGATTTCCCTCATTTCTTTTTATGTCACTCAACTCTCCTTTTTCACTCTTAATTTTTCCACTCTTTTCATTTTTTTCTCTCATTTCCTTTTTCATCAACTCATCACTCTCTTTTTTATCACTCAAAATTTTATTTTTCCCACTTTATTTTTCACTCATTTCTTTTTTCTTTTTGTATTCTTTCTCTATCCTCACTTGATCTTCATATGCTTGTATGGGACTTAGAGGAGTCAAAACAATCTTTCGACCGCTGAAATGAAAAGAGAAGCGGTTAGCATAGCCATCATACATCACCCTCCTCTCAAATTGCCATGGTCTCCTTAGTAGCAAATGTCCAGCTTGCATCGGAGCAACACACAACACCTCATCATGATATTTTCCAATGAAAAAAGAAACTATGGCTTGTTTTGTGACCCTCACTTCCCCACTATCATTCAACCATTGCAATCTATAGGGTTTAGTATGCCTTAGAGTAGGAAAACTCAACTTTTCCACCAACAAGGTACTCGCCACATTAGTAAAACTTCCACTATCAATGATCATACTACATACCTTCTCCTTGATGTGGCATCTCGTATGAAAAATATGTTCTCGTTGCTCCTCATCATGATCATCTTTGGGTTGAATGTTTAAAGCTCTTCTTGCCACCAATGCATCTCCATGTACGGGTTCTTCAACTTCTACATCTGAACCCTCCTCCAAAGATGGAATCTCATCATCGCTAGAGTGCTCACTAAGGATGTCTCCATTATCCAAAATAATCATGGCCCTTTTGTTTGGGGATTGAGATGCAATATGACCATGTCCTTGACACTTAAAACACTTTATATCACGAGATTTAGAAGGGAAATTTGTGTCCATTTTTCCTTTTGAATCAGTGGGAAAGAACTTATTTTTGGCCTCTTCTCTTTGTTTTTTAACAAATTTAGAATCCCTGGTTTCGTTTCATTCCACTTAGAAGTTGGTTTTGGATCTTTCCGGTTATCCTTCCAAAAATTATAGGAACTTACTTGAATCCTCCGAGAATGTAGTTGCTTTTCGACCTTCACTGCCTTATGTAGCAACTCCTCCATGTTAATGTAGGTCTGTAGTTCCACCACATCTCTAATTGCCGGATTCAAGCCATTGATGAAACTTGCCATGGTAGCTTCGCGATCCTCGTCCAAATTGGCTAGAATCATTGATATCTCCATTTCCTTGTAGTATTCCTCCACACACATGGAACCTTGCACAAGTTTTTGTAACTTCAAATGCAAGTCTCGATAGTAATGACTAGAAATGTACCTTTTGCGCATTACTATCTTCATTTCTTCCCAAGTTCGAATTGGCATTTCTCCATTTCGTCGTCGACTTACTTGTAATTGGTCCCACCAAATACTTGCATAGTCATTGAACTCAAGTGCTGCCAATTTTACCTTCTTCTCCTCCGAGTAGTTGTGAAGTCCAAACACATGGTCAACCTTCCGCTCCCACTCCAAATAAAGTTCTGGGTCACTCTTCCATTGAAAGGGTGGAAGTGTCACTTTGATGCTTCCCAAGTCATTGTCTCTCCAAGCAGCACGTTGCCCTCGCCTAGGAATTGATTCTTCGAAATCGGAGTACTCATCATCACCTTCATGAATTTCTTGCCTTCTTGGAGCCTCTGAAGATGAGGAACTTTGTATATCATCCAACCTAGCATTCAATCTTGTAAACTGGTCAGCGACTGCTTTCATGAATAATTTAATGTCAATCTCACTTCTTTCTCCCTCACTTGCCATTTTTTTAATTCCTCACACACTGTTTCTCTCTTTTTTTATCTCTCAAAAGGTTCCTCACACTTTCTAGCACAACAACTTGGTTCCTACAAGTGTTCTTAAATAGAATCAGGAAGACAACGAGTAGAAGCAATCAATTCATGGCAATCTTTAAAAATCAGAAATTTTAAAAGGGTTTGAATCAATGCGGTCCAAGAAACGTGGGGGGGGGGGGGTAAATGGGAGAAAAGGTTATAGAAGAAGGTTGGTATGGATGAAGGAAAAAAGATGATGGATAAGAAAATTGCAATCAAATTTATGACATATGAGCAAACGCAATGTTTCAAATGAGCAGCTTCCTTTTTTTTTTGTATTTTTTTTATTGATTTTTTTTTTATTGATTTTTTTTTGCTACTCAACAAACAAGAATTGCAAAGAGTGCGCTTTTCATGTTCAAAGTACAACAAATTAAAAATGTACAAATCTGATTGCAATGATGTAAATGGTTGTGATAACTTGAACTTCAAACTCAAATGGAAATCTGCCTTGGAGATTGTTAGATTTCACAAGGGTGAAACTGTAGCACGAATTTATTCGGCTATATCTCCAAATATATGTGTCGGATTTTTGTGTTTCCAAATCGAGAAGAAAGATGAGATTCTGAACTATTAAAATGACATATTATACGCCCAGAAACTCAAAGAAAAAGCAGACGCAAATATGGAAGAAAGTTCCGTCCAGAATTGGTGATGGCAGAAAATGGAAGAAGGGGAAAAAAAGTTGGGAGAAATAGAAATGAAAGAACCTGGTTTCTGTTGCCTTCCTCTGATACCAAATGATATGATGCCGTATACGAGTGCGGTATTCGTTGGTAAAAAAATGCGGAAACACAAGCGAAGAAAGAAGAGGGGAATGGAAATTAAAAGAAATGCAATAGGAATAAAAGGTGAAGGGGATGATCAATTGGGACCCCAAGGAGACTTGCCCCTTGAAACTCTAATTATAAAGCGCCACGAAGGTTGATCACTCCTTTGATGAGCCTTACTTGCATTCACCTAAGAACACAAGAAACACAAGCATAATAATGCTAGAAACTCTCAAATTCGAAATTAACCTTCAAGGGGTACAAGAGGTGGCTATTTATAGCCAAATGAGAGGAATACATGTCAAACTACCTATCCCACAAAAGTCTAAAGCCTATCCCACGAATTTGACTTTGCTTACACATGTCCCTGGCTTTATGGGACAAGATATCTCTAAAGAAGACTTTTAGAAACCACCCCTAAGACTTTGAAGATTCCCACCATGGATTTGGAGACAAGGGGCCCACCACTTTTGACATTGGATATTTCCTTCATGCAAGTGGATTAGATTTCGTGGAAGCATATGGGTGGGCCTTTTAGGATCACTTTTGGGCTTTAATAAGTGTGATTAAAGGCCCATTTTCTCCTCCCATGCATGCATGTTGGGCCTCCTCTTGTAATTTCAAAATGAGGCCATGTAAAGCCTCTTTCATCCTCCTCATTCTTCCTCTTGTCATTGGGCCACCAATCCCATGCAATGAGTCTTGTCCATTAATTCTCCTTCCACCATCAATGTCATGATCACCCTCAACTCCTTGCTGCATGTGTACACCATGATCCGCATCAGCCTTAGTGGACTTTATGGGCCAAAGTGGCCTAATGGGATGAATGAGCCTAAGTGGCCTATTGGGCCTAATGGGACCAGTGGGTCCAATGGTCCCAATGGGGCTAATGGGGCTAATAGGCTTAATAGGCTTAACAGACCTAGGTGCTAAATTTTCCGAATGGGCCTAATGGGCCGAATGGGCTGAATGGGCCGAATGGGCCTAATGGGCCTAAGTGGACTAATGGGACTAAATGGAATAAGTGACATAATCGACCTAATGAGCTTAATGGTCCTAATGTGCGTAATGACATTAATGGGACTGCGTAGCCTAATGATGATGAGGATCATGGCACACATGGGCATCACGGGGTTGGAGGTGGATTTGATGAGGAAGGCAGAATGCACACAAGTGGACATGACCCATTGCATGGAATTAGAGGCCCAATGACAAGGGAGCGGACCAAGAGAATGAAGGAGGCCTTAAATGGATTAATCATTGAATTCCAAGAGGAGGCCCAACACCCTTGCTTGGGGGAAGCATCCGGGCCTATAATTATATTAATTAAGGCCCAAACATGCTTTTAAAAATCCAACCCAAGTGGAGCTACGAATTTTCAAACCCACACCACCATGGAATCTTCAAAGTCAATAGGTGGTGGGCTACTTGTCTCTACTTTTCCAAAAGGGTGTGCTACTTGTCTCCTAAAGTCATGGGCAAGTTCCAAAGTTTTCAAAGTCATCATTTAGGCTTTTTGACTTGTGGAAACTAGGTGTTAGACTAATGTAGAAGCCACCCCATGGTGTGATTTGAATTTCTTTATCTCTTTGGCTATAAATAGCCACCCCTTGTACTCTTGAAACATCATGAATGAAGGTAATGTTATTATGGTGAGTTTTGCTTGCAACCTTTGTGTTCTTGCTTAATTTTTGACTTATCAAAGGATTGGTCATCCTTTGTGATGCAAACCATGCGGAAGGCACGGAGTCGATTGCTCGGGTGGAGGAATTGGATTTGCAAGGCCCAATGACACGAGGAAGATTAAAGAGGTTGAATGCTTCAATGGGCGCTCATCTTGCTTCATTAAAGGCCCAATGGGTATTACCTTGCATGGATGGAGCAAATGGGCCTATAATATCACTTATTCAAGCCCAAAATTGATGATTAAAACTTGGCCCACATGGTTGCACGAATTTGGAGGCCTTGCCCACATGGAGGATTCTAGAAATGGAATCTTTGGACACCAAAGTCAAATCCGGTGGGCTATGCACTCAAAGTCAAATCCGGTGGGCTTTGTTGGAAAGTTGTGTGCTTCTTTTCCAAAAGTCTTTGTTGGCTTTTATCTTTTTGACTTTTAAGGGGACAAGGTAGGTTTAGACTTTATGACTTTAGGGTATTAGACCCTTGACCATTGTATCACCCCCTTGGCTATAAATAGCCACCCCATGGCATTGTATTGGATTCAAGACTTAATTTGAGAGCTTATGCTTTGTTTCTCTCCGTTGTGTGAGGATTATCCCGAGTTTCCCCCCTTGCTCTTGTGCATTCTTGCCTTGTCAATCTACAAGTTAGATTGGTGATCCAAGATCACAAAGCCCCCGATTCCGTGCCTCAACCCAAGTACGTTGTTGTGTGGATTGGCCATCACACCCCCCCTTGAGTGTGTTGTCTAAGTAGTAGGTCACGCTCCATATAGCGTTGGTTGACTACTTGCTTCCACTATCCATACCCTTCACCCGTCACTTAGCCCCAAACCGCATCCATCATCCGCCGCCCTACGCCGTGAAGATCGGGCCACCCCGTGCGTCTCGCATCAGTTGGTATCAGAGCACCGGTTGACACGGTAGGCGTCTATCCCTTTATTTACTTTAATTCTATCCATTACCCTCCTTATCTTTCCATATTATTCACCCATTCAACAAAAAAAATCCATTTTTCTTGAAAGCCTCCCGAATTGTCCTAGTTTGTGCAAGCTTGGATTATTATAAATTGAGCCAAATTTTCATTCATCTCTCTATATGTGATTTGTATCCGGCAAAAAAAAAAATTCTCTCAACTCATCATTTTGTGCTTTTCAAAATTAAGCACATCCTTTATTTGAGAGATTCCGAAAAAAAAAATGTCTTACTCTCCGTTCAATAATCTTGTGCTTTAAAACTCCAAGCACAACACTTTTTGGGGAGAATTGACAAAAACAAAAGCAAAAAAAAAGAGCGGATACAATTAATCCTTTGTGCTTTACCTTATTAGCACTTTCTATTTCCATATATAACGTTTTCCATCATTTTACTTCATCCCCATTTTGTATTTGGCTCATATTGTTATCTTATCTTGCACAATCGGGCAAAACCCACAATCCACCTATCTACCCTTCTTTCCACCCTCTTTTTGACCCTTTACCATTGTTAAACCCCTTACCACTCAAGCGGGTTGTGTTAAACCATCCCCCGACACAATCTTGATTGAGGAGGAATTGGTGGCACTTGATCGCCCTAAACAAGGTATTATATTTCATAAGAGCTTGGGATTCAAATTGAGTTTTGAGAGTGGAGAGAAATAAGAAAAAAAAATATCTTGTGTGTGTGAGTGTGTGCATCTTGTTGTGTGCGTGTGTGTGTACATCTTGTGCGTGTGAGTGCGTATATATTGCGTGCGTGAGTGTGTATCTTTGTGTGTGTGAGTGTGTACATCTTGTGTGAGTGTGTACATCTCGCGTGTGTGAGTGAGTGTGTATCATTGTGTGTGTTCCCCCCCCCCGGTGTGTGTTTGTGTTTGTGTAACTTATCATGGCAGAAGATCGTGGGAAGAAAATTGCTCATGTTAGCGATGAAGGAAGTCGAAGTAGATCTCCCGCACCTGAAGCTACGCAATTCCAAATGCAAGCTTTGGTGAGCCACTTTGAGAAGCTTCTTGATCGGAAGTTGGAGGTGTTACATGAGAGGATTGATGAATTGGAGAATAAACCAAGCCCAAGGATGTTCCATGATAACCCACGACGCGCTCCCGCACCACGTCGTCCCCACATCATGGAGGAGGAGATGGTGAACTTTGATGATAATCTTGATGAAGCCCCACAAAGGAGGAGGTTGTACCAACAACCGAGAGGAGCCCAAAGGAGACAACATGATGATGACCTACTTGGCGGGATCAAGGTGAAGGTCCCTTCTTTTCTTGGGAAAAGTGATCCGGAAGCATACTTGGAGTGGGAGATGCGGATTGAGCAGGTCTTTTCATGCCATGCATATTCCGAGGAGAAAAAGGTCAAACTTGCTTCCCTTGAATTTTCTGATTATGCTTTAATTTGGTGGGATCAAGTTCAAAAGGAGAGGGCTAGATATGGTGGACGTCCCATCAACACTTGGGAAGACATGAAGTTCACCATGCGGAAGCGGTTTGTTCCCACACATTACCATAGAGATCTCCACAACAAACTTCAACGCCTCATCCAAGGGAGTAAGAGTGTAGAAGACTACTACAAGGAGATGCAAATTGCCATGATTCGGGCAAACGTTGAGGAGGATCCGGAGGCAACCATGGCACGGTTTTTACATGGGCTCAATCGGGAGATTGCGGATCAAGTGGAGATGTACCACCATGTAGAGATACAAGATATGATCCACCAAGCCACCAAGATCGAGCAACAAATCAAAAGGAGGAGCAACATGAGGAAACCCACTACCCCTTTCACACCATGGAGAAATCCAAGGAAGGAGATTGGAGAACCATCAAAGGCAAAAGAGGTGGTTGATCGCAAAAGTGACAAGGTAATTCTTCCACCTAAGAAACCTACTTTTGAGGCTAACCAAACCAGGAATAGAGATATTCGGTGTTTTAAATGTCAAGGAAGGGGTCACATTGCTAGTGAATGCCCAAACCGTCACACCATGATCATCAACAAGTATGGAGAATGGGAGACCGATGGAGAGAGCTCTGAAGAGGAGGAAGATGAATCTCCAGAAATTGAAAATGGAGAATTTGCGGAAGATGGGGAGATTCTTGTCACTAGAAGAGTTTTAAGTGCACAAATGACCGTTGGAGAAAAGGAGCAGCGGGAGAACCTTTTCCATACACGATGCAAGATCAATGGGAAGGTATGTAGTGTTATTGTTGATGGTGGAAGTTGTAGCAATGTGGCGAGCACCGAGTTGGTGGAGAAGTTGGGACTCCCAACTTTAAGGCTTCCAAATCCATACCGGCTTCAGTGGTTGAATGATTGTGGAGAGCTGAAGGTCACCAAGCAAGTTAAGGTATTGTTCACCATCGGTAAGTACAAAGATGAGGTATTGTGCGACATTGTTCCTATGAAGGCGTGCCACTTGTTGTTGGGTCGACCATGGCAGTACGATCGGCGTGTTACTCATGATGGTTTCTTGAACCGTCACTCTTTTCTACTCCGAGGGGAACCTATAACCCTCAACCCCATGTCCCCCAAGCAAATTCTGGAAGATCACATTTTGAGAGAAAAGAAAAAAAAGAGTGATGAGGAAAGAAAGAGAGAAAATGAAAAAGGAGAGAATGAGGGAAAAATAGAAAATGAGAGAAGCAAAGAAATGGAGAGCAAAGAAAAATCAAGAGGGGAAAAAGATTTGAGAGGAGAGAAAAGTGTGATGTTGGCAAAAAAGAGTGAGGTTAAGGAAGCCTTGATTTCTCGACAAAATCTCTTAGTACTTATGTACAAAGAGGTGATGTTGAACACTAACGACTTAACATCTTCTTTGCCACATGTTGTTGAGTCTTTGTTGCAGGAATTTGAAGATGTGTTTCCCGAAGAGGTGCCACCGGGTTTGCCACCCATTAGAGGTATTGAGCATCAAATTGACCTCATACCTGGAGCATCACTACCGAACCGCCCAGCATATCGCACCAACCCAGAGGAGACAAAAGAAATTCAAAGGCAAGTTCAAGAGTTGTTGAATGTGGGGTATGTGAGAGAGAGTCTTAGTCCTTGTGCGGTACCGGTCCTTCTAGTACCAAAGAAGGATGGAACATGGAGAATGTGCATTGACTGTAGAGCCATCAACAACATCACGGTCAGGTATCGTCATCCTATCCCTAGGTTAGATGATATGCTAGATGAATTAAATGGTTCAACTATTTTCTCAAAAATTGATTTAAGAAGTGGCTACCATCAAATTAGGATGAAAGAAGGAGATGAGTGGAAAACTGCATTTAAGACAAAACATGGACTTTATGAATGGTTAGTCATGCCCTTTGGTCTCACCAATGCACCTAGCACATTTATGAGGTTAATGAATCATGTCTTACGTTCCTATATTGGGAAATTTGTGGTAGTTTACTTTGATGATATTCTGGTATATAGTAGGACTTTGCATGAACATGTAGATCACTTAAGAAAAGTCCTAGAGGTATTAAGGAAAGAAAACCTGTTTGGAAACATAAAAAAGTGTGAATTTTGTCTCGATAAGATTATTTTCCTTGGATTTGTTGTGAGTGGCAATGGAGTTGAAGTGGACACCGAGAAGATCAAAGCAATACAAGAATGGCCAACTCCAACCTCCGTTGGACAGGTAAGAAGTTTTCATGGGCTTGCTAGTTTTTACAGGAGATTTGTGAAAGACTTCAGCACACTAGCAGCACCATTGAATGAATTGACAAAGAAGAATGTTCCTTTCAAATGGGGGACAACTCAAGAAAAATCCTTCCATGCGCTAAAGGAGAGACTCACCCACGCCCCTCTACTTGCACTTCCAGACTTCGGTAAGACCTTTGAAATTGAATGTGATGCAAGCGGAATTGGCATAGGAGGAGTACTCATGCAAGACGGTAAGCCTATTGCTTATTTTAGTGAGAAGTTAAATGGCCCAACTCTAAACTATGCTACATATGATAAAGAGTTGTATGCATTGTTTAGAGTACTCGAAACATGGCAACACTATCTTTGGCCTAAAGAATTTGTGATCCATTCTGATCACGAGGCTCTTAAATACCTTAGGAGCCAACATAAACTAAATAGGAGACATGCTAGATGGCTGGAATTCATTGAATCATTTCCATATGTCATCAAGCATAAAAAGGGTAAAGAAAATACTGTGGCCGATGCACTTTCGCGTAGATATTCTCTTTTATCCTTGTTGGATTCAAAACTTCTTGGTTTTGAATACATTAAGGATTTATATGCCACTGATAGTGATTTTAGAGAACCTTATGAACATTGTAAACCTGGAGTTAGTTGGGAAAAGTTCTATTTACATGATGGATTCTTATTTCGGATTGATAAGCTTTGCATTCCTAATTGCTCTATCCGTTTACTTTTACTAAAGGAGTCACATTCGGGTGGGTTAATGGGGCATTTTGGTGTTTCAAAAACTCTAAGTGTTCTTAGTGAGCATTTTTATTGGCCTAGGATATCTAGAGATGTTGAGAAATTTGTGGGAAAGTGCATTGTTTTCCATAAAGCCAAATCAAAGCTGAACCCACATGGACTATATCTTCCTCTCCCAATTCCCAACACCCCTTGGGAGGACATATCAATGGACTTTATTGTGGGGTTACCACGGACTAGGAGGGGGAGAGATTCCATTTTTGTTGTGGTGGATCGGTTTTCAAAAATGGCACATTTTATTCCCTGTCACAAAACAGATGATGCCACTAACATTGCAACACTTTTCTTTCAGGAAGTAGTCAAGCATCATGGAATGCCAAGGACCATTGTGTCGGATCGAGACACAAAATTTCTTAGTTACTTTTGGAAGACCTTGTGGAGCAAACTCGGTACAAAGTTATTATTTTCCACTACTTGTCATCCACAAACCGATGGGAAAACAGAGGTGGTGAATCGCACACTATCATCCCTTCTGCGAACAATTGTCAAAAAGAATATCAAGAATTGGGAGGAGTGTCTGCCACATGTGGAATTCGCATATAACAGGGCCAAGCATTCCACTACTCAATATTCTCCATTTGAAATAGTTTACGGCTTTAACCCCCTTGCGCCTATTGATCTAGTTCCTTTGCCTTTACAGGAAGCAGTTAATATGGATGCGAAAGGGCGTGCAGAATTCATCAAGAAAATCCATGAAAAGGCAAGGTTAAATATCGAGCGGATGACCCAAAAATATATGGATCGTGCAAACAAGGGTCGCAAGCAAATGTTGTTCGAGCCCGGTGACTTGGTTTGGATTCATATGCGGAAGGAAAGATTCCCTGAAAAGAGGAAATCAAAACTCATGCCACGAGGCGATGGACCATTCTGAGTGCTTGAAAAGATTAACAACAATGCTTACAAGATAGCTTTGCCAGGTGAGTATGGTGTAAGTGCCACTTTCAATGTTTCTGATCTTTCTCCTTTTTTGGGTGTAGAGGATGAAGAGTCGAGGACGACTCCTTTTCAAGAGGGGGAGGATGATGCAAACCATGCGGAAGGCACGGAGTCGATTGCTCGGGTGGAGGAATTGGATTTGCAAGGCCCAATGACACGAGGAAGATTAAAGAGGTTGAATGCTTCAATGGGCGCTCATCTTGCTTCATTAAAGGCCCAATGGGTATTACCTTGCATGGATGGAGCAAATGGGCCTATAATATCACTTATTCAAGCCCAAAATTGATGATTAAAACTTGGCCCACATGGTTGCACGAATTTGGAGGCCTTGCCCACATGGAGGATTCTAGAAATGGCATCTTTGGACACCAAAGTCAAATCCGGTGGGCTATGCACTCAAAGTCAAATCCGGTGGGCTTTGTTGGAAAGTTGTGTGCTTCTTTTCCAAAAGTCTTTGTTGGCTTTTATCTTTTTGACTTTTAAGGGGACAAGGTAGGTTTAGACTTTATGACTTTAGGGTATTAGACCCTTGACCATTGTATCACCCCCTTGGCTATAAATAGCCACCCCATGGCATTGTATTGGATTCAAGACTTAATTTGAGAGCTTATGCTTTGTTTCTCTCCGTTGTGTGAGGATTATCCCGAGTTTTCCCCCTTGCTCTTGTGCATTCTTGCCTTGTCAATCTACAAGTTAGATTGGTGATCCAAGATCACAAAGCTCCCGATTCCGTGCCTCAACCCAAGTGCGTTGTTGTGTGGATTGGCCATCACACCCCCCCCCCTGAGTGTGTTGTCTAAGTAGTAGGTCACGCTCCATATAGCGTTGGTTGACTACTTGCTTCCACTATCCATACCCTTCACCCGTCACTTAGCCCCAAACCGCATCCATCATCCGCCGCCCTACGCCGTGAAGATCGGGCCACCCCGTGCGTCTCGCATCACTTTGTGGCGTCTTGTGGCTAGAGTTCTTAGAGAAAAGTTCTCTTTGGGTTCTACCTTGACCATTTCTCCCTTGCTTCTCATTTTCATTATCCGTACACCACATTCACTTGTTTTCTTGCGGCGATCTGGGTGATCA
This sequence comes from Viscum album, assembly GCA_963277665.1. Lineage (NCBI taxonomy): Eukaryota > Viridiplantae > Streptophyta > Magnoliopsida > Santalales > Viscaceae > Viscum > Viscum album. The sequence goes on along the minus strand of OY728121.1, from coordinate 1,052,325,618 downwards.
ACGCGCGAACATTATACAAGGTTCCTAGGACACTTCCTAGCGGGTCTTGCATCTCGTATCATTTTGTATCAGAGCTCATTTGCAAGAAATCTGGTTCTTTCTTTCTTATCCTTTCTTTCATTTTCATTTCTCTTCAAATCGGGCCAACATCAATTCTGGTCCATTTTCTTCTTCCCCTACAGACGTCATTTCTTCTTCTTTTCAGACGTACATTATATCATTCTTGTAGTTGAGAAGCTCATCTTTCTTCTCCATTTGTAATCATCAAAATCAGAGCTATACATAGCAAGATACAGTGGTTTCAAATTTTGCGACAAATTATGCAATTTTAAAACCACGCAAATATCACGTTGATTCCATTTGATGTTACAAATTATTGCTTCTCATGCATTTAAATATTGAAAAATTCATCTTGTTGCTGCTGCATCTACAAAAAAAATAGCCAAAAAAAAAATCGAAAAAAATAAAGGCTCAAAACAAAATTGCAACATTTTAAATTCTACGTCCCATTTTCATTCTTCTTCTTCCCTTTTCTTCCTCTTTCCAAATTTTTCATCCTGAATCCAATTTGAATTTTAGCTTTGAATTCTAGTTCGGGATTGCCACATTTCAAAGATCCTTTCGATTTGTTGAAATTGGGTAAGAACACTATAGGAAGCAAGTTGAGTGGTAAAAGGCAAGAGTGTTACATTTTGATAAAAGCCAAAATTGAGTGAAACACGAGCGAACATATTATTTTTGAGTGTAAACACGTGAGGGAGTGTGTGAGGTCCATTTTCCTTTCTCTTCACTTTTTTGACAGGATTCCTAAATGGCGGAGTCGAGTAATACCAATGAAGCGGACATTAATATGTTCATGAGGGCTTTACAAGAACAATTCCAAAGGTTGAATGCGAGGATGGATGAACTCCAATCCCCTTCCAATTCTAGAGCACCACCAAGGAGGCGGGTTGTTGAAGAAGAGGAGTTATCTGATTTTCACGAGTCACCAATTTGGAGAAATCAACCACCATGGAGGCAATCCAATGATCTTGGAGGAGTAAAGTTGGGGATCCCTTCATTCCAAGGTAAGAATGATCCTGAAACTTACTTGGAATGGGAAAGAAAGGTCGAACATGTTTTTGGTTGTCACACTTATTCGGAGGGAAAAAAAGTGAAGTTGGCGACCCATTAGGCCCATTAGGCCCATTAGGCCGATTCGACCACTTAAGTCCATTACACTCATTAGGCCATTAGGTAGATTAGGTCACTTAGGCACATTAGACCATTTAGGCCCATTAGTCTTATCGGGCCCATTAGACAACTCAACCCTAGTATGCCCATTAGGCTACTTAGGCCCATAAGGTTGATTAGGCACATTAGGCCACTTTGGCCCACTAAGCCCTTTTGGCCCATTAGGCCCATGAGGTCATTGAGGCCCATTAGGACCATGAGGCCACTTAGGCCCATTAGGTCCATGAGGCCACTTAGGCCCATTAGGCCCATCAAGCCACTTAGGCCCATTAGAACCATTAGGCCACTTAGTCCCTTTAGGCTCGTTATGCCACTTAGGCCCATTAGGCTGATTAGACCACTTTGACCCATTATGCCGATTAGGCCACTTAGGCCACTTCAGCCCATTATGCCCATTAGTCCATTTAGGCCCATTAATCCCATTAGGCCGATTAGGCCACTTAGGGCAATTAGGCCCAATATGTCACTTAGTCTCATTAGGCCACTTTGTCCCATTAGGCTCATTCGCCAACTTTAGACCATTAGGCCCATTAGGCCACTTCGACCCACTAAGACCATTATGTCGATTAGGCCACTTAGTCTCATTAGGCCCATTAATCCCCTTAGGCCACTTAGACCCATTAGGTCCATTAGGCCCATTCGGCATATTAGGCCACTTAGTCACATTACGCCCATTAGGTCACTTAGTCCCATTAGACAAATTAGGCTCATTAGGCCACTTAGGCCCATTATGCCACTTCAACCCATTAGGCCCATCAGGTCCATTCGGCCCATCAGGCCCAATGATCCCATTCGGCCACTAAGGCCCATTATGCCCATTAGGCCACTTATTCCCATTAGGCCACTTCGTCCCATTAGGCCACTTAGCCCACTTACGCCCCTTATGCTCATTAGTCCACTTAGGCCCATTAGGCCACTTAGGCTCATTATGCCACTTAGGCCTATTAGTCCCATTAGGCCACTTTTTCCCATTAGGCAACTTAGGCTCATTAGGCCACCTAGGCCCATTAGGCCGATTAGGCAACTTTGGCCCATGGGGACCATTAGGGTCGTTTGGCCCATTATTGCCATTTGACCCCCTAAAACTTCTAGTCCCATTAGACCCATTAGTCTACTTTGGACCATTAGGTCCATTCGTCCCATTGGGACCCTTAGGCCCATTCAGGCCACTAGGCCCATTAGGCCACTTAGTCCCATTAGGCCACTTCGTCCCATTCGGCACGTTAGGCCAATTCGAGCCCTTAGCCCCATTCAGGACATTAGGCCCATTTGGGCCACTTAGGCTCATTCAACCACTTAGGTCCATTATGCCACTTATGCCCATTAGAGCAATTAGGCCCATTAGGCCATTTAGTCTCATTATGCTCATGCATCTCATTCGTCCCATTAGGCTCATTAGGCCACTTCGACAAATTAGGCTCATTTGGCCATTTCGGCCCATTCGACATGTTAGGCCCATTCGACGTGTTAGGCCCATTCGGGCCCTTAGCCCCATTCGGGCCATTAGGCCTATTTGGGCCACTTAGGCTCATTCGGCCACTTAGGCCCATTATGCCACTTAGGCTTATTCTACGAGTTAGTACCATTATGCCACTTAGTCTCGTTGGGCCCATTCATCCCATTTATCCCATTAGGCCCATTATGCCACTTAGGCAAATTAGGCCCATTGGGCCACTAAGGCCCAATGGGCCCATTAGGCCCATTCGGTCGATTAGGTTGATTAGACCACTTATGCCACTTAGGCCCATTAGGCCCATGAGTCCACTTAGGTCCATTAGGCCCATTAGGCCACTTAGGCTCATTAGGCCACTTAGGCACATTCAAACCATTCGGCTCATTATTAGGCTCATTGGGCCAGTTAGGCCACTTAGGCCCATTTGGCTCATTCGGTCACTTAGGACCATTTTTCTCATTCGGCCACTCAGTCCCATTAAGCCCATTAGGCCACTTCAGCCCATTTGGACAATTATACCCATTAGGCCACTTACACTCATTAGCCCCCTTAGACCCATTGGGACACTTAAGCTCATTCCGCTACTTAGGCCCATTAGACCCAGTCAGCCACTTAGGCTCATTCATCCACTTAGGCCCATTAGCCTCATTAGTCCACTTAGGCTCATTCAACCACTTAGGTCCATTAGGCCACTTTGGCCCATTAGGCCCTTTAGGCCGATTGGGTCACTTAGGCCCATTCAACCCATTCAGTCCATTAGAACCATTAAGCCACTCAGGCCCATTGGGCCACCTAGGCTCATTACGCCCATTTTTCCACTTCATCCCATTACGCCCATCATTAGGCCATTTAGGCCCATTAAACCCATTAGGCCCATTAGGTCGTTAGTCCCATTCAACCACTTAGACTAATTAGTCCCATTAGGCAAATTAGGACCATATATCCCATTAGTCCCATTGGACCACATAGGCCACTTAATACCATTAGGCCCATTGAACCACATAAGCCACTTAAGCCCATTAGGCTCATTAGGCCCCTTACGCACATTAGACCCATTGGGATAATTAGGGTCATTCGGCCCATTCGGCCACTTAGGCCAATTAGACCCATTAGGCCACTTAGGCCCATTATACACATTGGGCCACTTAGGCCTATTAGGCTACTTAGGACCATTAGGCTGATCAAACCACTTAGGCCCATTTGTCCACCTAGGCCCATTAGGCCCATTAAGAACATTATGCCCATTAGGAACATTAAGAAACTAAGTCCCATTAATCCCATTAGATCGATTAGGCAACTTAGCCCCATTAGGCCACTTAGGCCCATTATGCGCATTAGGCCACTTAGGCTAATTAGGCTCATTCATCCCATTAGGCCTATTAGGCCCCTAGGCCCATTAAGACCAATAAGCTCATTAGGCCACTTAGGCCCATTATGCCACTTAGCCTCATTAGGCCAATTAGGCGACTAAGTCCCATTAGGACACTTAGGCCCACTAGGCCCATTAAGCCCATTAGGCTGATTTGGTCACTTAGGCCCATTAGGCCACTTAGTCCAATTAGTCCCATTAGGACCCTTAATCCCATTAGGACGATTAGGGAACTTTGGCCCATTAGGCCACTTTGGACCAATAGTCCACTTAGGCCAATTCATCCAATTAGGCCCATTAGGCCCATTCAGCCACTTAGGCCCATTTTTCCCATTCGGCCCATTGGGCACATTATGCCAATTAGGACGATTATGAAACTTTTCCCATTAGACGGCTTCGACCCATTAATCTCATTAGGCCCATTAGGCCACTGAGGTCAATTAGGCCCATTTGGCCCATTTGGACCCTAGGCCCGTTAAGCCCATTAAGCCCATTAGGCCACCAAGGCCCATTAGAAAACTTATGCCCATTAGGCCCCTTAGGACCATTAGGCCCTTTTGACCCACTATGACCATTACGCTAATTAGGACACTTAGGCCCATTAGGCATCTTAGGTCCATTAGACCATTGAGGCTCATTCAACCCATTAGGACCATTTTTTTTGTTAGGCTCGTTAATCCCATTAAGCCCATTAGGCCACCCAGGCCCATTAATCCACTTAGTCCAGTTAGGCCCCTTATGACCTTTAGGCCACTTAGGTCCATTAATCCCATTAGGCCCATTAGGACCATTAAGCCCATTTAGTCGATTAGGCCACTTAGGCCATTAAGGCCCATTAGTCCACTTTGACCCATTTGGCCCATTTGGCTCATTTAGCACCTAGGCCTGTTAAGACCATTAATACCATTAGGCCCCTTAGACCCCTTGGGACCATTAGGCCCATTAGTCCACATGGGAGACCATTAGGCCACTTAGGCCCATGAGGCCCAAGAGGCCCACTTAGGCCCATGATGCCATTAGGCCCATTAGGCCACCTAGGCCTATCAAGCACAATAGGACATCCACTTAGGCCTATCAATCCCATTCCGCCACCTAGGCCGATTTGACCCATTAAGACACTTAGGCCCATTATGCCCAATTGTTCGATTAGGCTGATTTGACCACTTAGGCCACATAGGCCCATTAGGCCCATTAGGCCTATTAGGCCCGTTGGCCAATTAGGACCACTAGTCACATTAGGCCCATTAGGTGACTTAGGCTCATTAGGCCCATTTACCCCATTGGGCCACCTAGGCCCCTAAGGCCCATTGGTCCCATGAGGCCCATTAGGCTCATCCACCTACTTAGGAAAATTAGGCCCATGAAGCCACTTAGGCCCACTAGGCCCATTCTACCACTTAGGTCCATTATGCCCATTCGGCCACTTAGGTTCATTAGGCCCATTAGGCCCATTAAGCCACTTAGGCCCATTCTTCCCATTAGGCCCATTATTCACATTGGTCCTATTAGGCCCATGAGGCCCATTTGGCCATTGAGGCTCATTCGACCCATTAAGCCCATCAGGCCCATTAGGCCACTTAGGCCCATTAGGCCCATTAGGCTACTAAGGCCCAGTATACCCATTAGGCCACTTAAAAACTTAGGCTCATTCTCCCCATTAGACCCATCATACCCATTAGGCCACTTAGGCCCATTAGGGCCATTAGGGCCATTATGCCCATTAGGCCACTTAGGCCCATTAAGCTCATTGGGCCACTTGGGCCCATTATGCCCATTGGGTCTACCAGGACCACTAGGCTCATAAGGCACATTCGGCCACTGAGGCCCATTCAGAAAATCAGGCCCATTAGGACCCTTAGGCCCATTAGGCTCACCCATCCCATTAGAGCACTAAGGCCCATGGGGACCATTAAACAACTTAGACCAGTGAGGCCCATTAGGCCCATCAGTCTCATCAGTCCAATTAGGCCACTTAGACCCATTCGACCCATTAGGCCACATAGGCCCATAAGTCTCATTGGTCCATTGAGACCCATTAGGCCCATTGGGCCTATCAGGCAAATTAGGCCCATGAAGCCAACTAGGCCACTAAGCCCCATTAGGACCATCAAGCCCATTATGCCCATTAAACCACTTAGGCCCATTACACCCATTAGGTCACTTAGGCACATTACGCTCATTAGGCTACTCAGGCCACTGAAGCCCATTAGTCCCATTAAGCCCATGAGGCCACTAAGGCCCATCACGCCTATTGGGTCACTTAGGCCCGTTATGCTTATTAGGCTCATTTATCTCATTAGGTCACTTAGGCCCACTAGGCCCATTAGGACACTTAGGCCCATTAAGCCACTAAGGACCATTAGGCTCATTAGGTTACTTAGTCTTATTAGCTGCATTAGGCCCATTAGGCCACTATGCCCATTAGGACCATTAGGCCACTTAGGCCCATGATGCCCATTAGGCCATCAGGCCCATGAGGACACTGAAGCCCGTTAGTCCCATTAGGCTCATTTGGCCCATCAGGCCACTTAGGCCCATTAGGCACATTAGGCCACTTAGACCAATAGGGCTCATTGGGCCACTTGGGCCTATTCGGACCATCAGGCCAATTCAGCCTGTAACGTCCGACCCGGCTCACCTCTAAGACGGTGGATGGACCAGTGAGTTACATGACCTCAAGTGCATCTCCCGGAACGCCAGAGGCTACCGACTGGCAGCGAGAGCCTTTTTGTGTCCGAGGGGGAGACTATGACCTCATAGGTAATAGGTATTATCATAGCGGAGGTAAAAAACAATTAATAATAAATAGCAGAAGCATATAAATGAACGAAGTGTAGCAGAAGCAATATGAATAATCCAACTGAATAAGACTCAAGTGCGAAAACTCACAAAATAATTTCATTCCATGATGTCTTTCTAAACTGAAGGTGCAGAAAACAGAAACCCAAGCAAACAACCAACTGAAAAGAAAAGATGCAAAGTGCATAAACTGCATCACGAGCAAGGCTCAGTCCTCTACCCCAGTCTCCATCCTAAGAACTAAGAAACAATCAAGCATCGGAAGCACACACTTCCCTTTGTCAATACCTGAAAACATAGAATCTACTCAGGTGTCAACAATGCCCGAGTAGGGTGTGAGATAAAATCCCAGTAGGCCGGCACCCGCGGTGTCTAAACCTTTCCATTTCATGCAATAATAAAATGTAGTGTTGCATTATATAACAATAGTAGATAATTTATTAAGTGCAATGAAATAAATAACTCGGCCCGGGTTCCCAACGGCACCCGTCCTTAATCACCTGCTTCGACCTAAGCCGGAAGTCTGAAAAGAGTACATGTAAGCAGAATACACATATGCATATATGTAAAGACTAGAGAATCAAGGTAAAAGAAGGGAGAGACATACCCCAAGCTTGTGCTTTAACTTGGGGTCTAAGTCAAGTGTTGACGGGATTCAATATACCGTAAGAATATTACAAATCTCAAGAGGCTCAAGAAGCATTAATATAAACCTTAAGTGCATCATTATTAAGGTTCAAGTTGAGAGTTGGAGTCTGAGCCCGTCCTGAAGGTATCGCTACGGAACATCCCTCAAATTATCCAATACCACCGAGCCCGTCTAAGGAAATATTTCGAAAGACCAAGTATCACTCGAGGCATGACTTTACCCTGAGCTCATCCTGATCTCGCAAAAAGGGGTTGAGTATCATCTGAGGCTGGCTTAGCCACATTGCCAACGGATTCATCTCGATGGACCCTTTTGGAACCGCTGTCACTCATAAGTATCAGAAAGTCCGGGGAAGTCTCGGTCCGACAAAGCCAACGACACCGCCCCCAGCGCGTAGTGGTAACCATCAGGAACAGAGGGTCCAATCATGACCCTTAATACAGGACACACCTTCTTTCCCCACCCCGAATTTAATTAATGTTTTCACAGTAGCAGATATGACATAATAAGTATATGAAATTGAAGCTAGAAAACTAAACAGATACACCCGTGCATTACAAGGTACAAATTAAATATTGCAGCATAACAATATTAACAAGGCAAGATACTGCATCAACATAAGCAGATAAATGCACTTTTAAATAAATAAATAATTCAGCACAACCAACTACCAAGAATCCAACAATTCACGATTCATAATTAATCTAAATTATTTATTTAAATTCAACACAACAAAAATAGGTTGTGCAACACATGCAGTTAATTAAATTAAATGCTTGGGCATGCACATTTAAATAAATAAATAATTTAGCACAAACAACTACCAAAAATCCAACAATTCACAGTTCATAATTAATCTAAATTATTTATTTAAATTCAACACAACAAAAATAGACTGCGCAACACATGCAGTTAATTAAATTAAATGTCTGGGCATTCACATTTAAATAAATAAATAATTCAGCACAAATAACTACAAAATATCCAAAAATTCAAGGTTCATAATTATTCTAAAATAATTATTTAAATTAAACACAACAAAAATTGGTTGCGCAACACATGTAGTTAATTAAATTAAATACCCTATCTAACAGAATTTATACCGACCACGTCGGCACACCCAAAGGGGTGTCTGACCACATTGCAACGAATTAAAAAATTTAATTTATAAAGAAAAGGTCTAAAATAATTAGGCGAAACAATTAAATTAAAGAAATACGGTGAATTTTCACAACGTTGGTAGGCACTAACGAACGGCACAATCGTGCATTTTTATAAATCACAACGAAAAGGAGGGAAAGAGAGTAGACACCCTACCTTATACTCGTAGATGATCCTATGATCCACGGTAGTCTTTAATTTGATCTAAAATGGAAGAAAACATAAGATTTTCAAAAAACCCCAAAATAGGGTAAAATCCTCCCATGATGAACTGCGCGCAGGATACTCAACAAAAAAGTACGATTCCACTTGCGCAAGGTTATCTTTTCCCTAAGATTTACTGCGTACCTAATGGCGAAGAAATGGGATGACGGACGTAGGAGGTGCGGTCTTCCGAAGGAGATCCAATGTGGTGTGCCACCTAGGGAGAGGGGAGGCACGACGTGAGGGAGGGGGAGGAGAGAAGGAGAGAAAAAAAAAGAAAAAAAAGAAAAGGAAGAAAAAGAAAAGAAAAAAAAGAGAAAAAAAGAAAAGGGAAAGGGAAAATAACAAGAAAAATAAAATAGAATAAAAGGATGGAAGGGAAAAAGATAAAAATAAATAAAAATGGAAATCTCCTATTTTAATTACTTTTATTTTTCCCGTAACCCCTTTCTATTTTATTTCAAAATTTCCTTTTATCCTTACTTGTTTACTTTTAAATTTTTTAATATTTTTTTATCACGTTTCAATCCTTAATTAATTATTTTAAATCTCGAACACCGGGCTAAAGCACAACATAACATTTTTCATAAAACGTCTGTAGTTATTTAAGTTAAATAAATAGCCGCCCGAGACCTGCAGCGAGGTGCGCTGACACGTGCCCTGGATCGCTTTAAAGAATTAGGACAAGAGAATTAAAAATGTTTCGTACCTGATTAAGGCAAGGACATTACACAAATAATAATATTAATAATAAAATTGTTATATTATTTCTAACAGCCAACAAAAATATTTATAACCCAAATAAATTATCTTCGGGTGCGATATGACCAAACGTCCGATGCTCGCAAAGTTTATGCCCTGACTAGGGTAAACCCCACGTCCCGGAACTTTTGGTAGTCTCAGATTTCTCATTAGACGCACCGTTTGTGAGAAAATAATTATTTAAAATATAAAAAATGGAATAATTAATTAATTAAAAATAAAGATGGAATTATCATGCGCGAGGGTGCCAAACACCCAATGCAAATCAAGGTTATACCCTTCCTAGGGTAAACCCGATGTTCTGGACCTAATGGTGGTCACATATTTCTCATACGACACACCGTTTGAGAGTTAATTCAAATTTTTGAAAGGAAACAAACACGCGTATGAAAAAAACTTAATATTTTTATTCTATCAACACCGTAGTATCGACTATCGGAAAAAAAGTTCCGACGCTCGGTTTTAAAACCAGCCTTCCCAGTTAACTAAAAAAATTTATTTTCTACACTTTTTCACCCATTTCAAAACACAGAACGTTACAACCTTTCCACCTTAGAACTTCTCGTCCCCGAGAAGCCTTCAGGAACAACATAACCTTCATCTGATACACAAGGTCCATGAAGTCTCGCACAAAAGGTTGTGTTGCATCTCTAAATGCCCAATGCACGTTCAAACATTGGTTAGGAAAGTGGCACAAAAGCCATTAAGATCTGAGCCAAAGCTCATTTTCCAACTGAAACACCAAGATACTATTTATCCGAACACGTTCAGCTAGAGACATGACCATGTCGTCGTCTCATTAACGTCTGGTCAAAGTCACTTCCCACCTTAGGTTTTCAAGTTAAAAAGAGGAAAATTCTGAGTCACGACACCTTCCACCATCATAATTTTCCTATAAGACACACCCTTAAGCATTATAGCGACACTTCTTACGTGATTTCTGAAACGGATAAAATGGCCAATTCCCCATTGCCCTTAAATCCCAAGTCAAGCCAGATTTTTATAAAAAGTATTGGTCGACCTAAGCCACACTTTTCTCACCTGACGACGTGTTAGAAAAAGTTCCTTCACTGACCGCTTCATTGAACAAGAGAGAGAAATAGTCGACCTACTTTGGTTGACCATTTAAGAAGATGCTCGGCTTAAACGGACTGCGTTTTATGAATTGAACTGTGATGAATTCTTCCAAGGTATCTCGCATTCACCACGAACACGTGCACCGAAATTCATACCTGACTTCTGATGATGATCCCTGATTTAAGCATCACCAAGCCCGAAAAACAAGTTCAGGGGAAACTCGGATTGGCACGACATGAGTATAAGGAACTAACCTTAGGTAGTCCATACACCACGTTTACGAGTGAGACGTTTGTACAAGGGAAAGATGCCCATATCAAAACATTGACCAAGCCCAGAGCAGCATCGACCTGGCGGTCACGTTAGACGAAACAGATGGTGTACAAGAGTTCATCAGGAATTCCTACATGAAAATCCTAGGGTAACTCAAGACTAATCAAAGCCTCGATAAGAACAACGCATCAGCGTGAAACACTGAGAAAACCACCCTAAACAAGACCAACAACTTTTAAATATTTATCATGGTGTAAGACCAATGCTCTCTTAGTGCATCAAGGACGAAGGCAAGATAGGGGACATGCTCGTGACTTAAGGAAAAGTACACTAAGAGGATTTAGAGAATATCGGAAGAAAAACATTTAAACAACTGGAATGAAAGCCCAACCAAACCAACTAGTGTGACAAAACACCCGAGTCTATGGAAGTCATCCCGAGCATTGGGATGAACTTGATTCCTTTAACCGGGATGTCATTGTACTACAGAGATGACCTGAAATGTATTTAACAGTGTAAGACTTGACAATTACACTAAACTCAACCAATTCGTCACAGCATTAAGAACTCAACGAAACAGCGTACGTGAACACATACTACCCTGAGGTGATACAGAAGAATGATGACTTTTAACTCAGATAACAACATACTGAGTCATCCATCGCTGTGGAGAAGAGAGGTTAAAACAACCTATGAAGAAAATGACCATCCCTACATCTTTTTGGTTATGGATCTTGTGCTCTTGCTCTCTCCCGTATCTCTGGATGGCTTCCCAGTGTTTCCCCGGTGGTGAGCAGCCGGCGGGCCTGCTTGACGATCTCTCCCTATGGAGGGGTCCTCTCCTTCTGAGGTAATATTTGTCTCGTTTAAGAGTTCTTCGGAGATGGATGTGTCTCATTCTTCTGGGGTGAGCGATTTGGTGGGTGAGAACTCTGTGATCCCCTTGTCCGGGGCTGTGAATGGATCTCTCCCGGCAGCTACGGGTTGTTCTCACCCTAATCTTCCCGGGATGATTCTGGAGATTGATTCGAAGGTTGTGAAGGCCCCGTTAGGGTTAGCACCCGATTGTGCTGGGTTGGCTATCTCGAAGGATGATGTCCACCTGTCTACTGTTGGAGACCCTGGTTTGGCTTCACTGGAGGGCTCAACGGGCGTTTGCGCTTCAGGGTGTTTGGAGAAGATTGTTGGCCAATCTTAGGCTATGGTTGGGATTACCCAAATCTCGTGTTGTTCAATTGAGGATTCTGCTGAAGTGGTTCCTCTTTGTGGTGCTGCGCCACGGGAGTCAAAAGCTAGCAATAGTTTAACTGCTACAGCTATTGAGGCTGGCTTGGCCAAGGAGGGGGACTGTGATCTTGTAGAGGGGGCGAAGGATTCTGTTGTTCCTGTGCGATCGACAGATTTGGATTTTCACCCCCCGATTGATGGTGGGAAGAACCCGAGAGTATGCTTACCTCAAGCGGTGATTAGAAGTGGTGCGTCCAGATGGGCCAACACGTTAGTGGGGTACTTCCTTGACAAGAGGCTTCCGTTCATGATGGTCTCAAGGATTGCTACTAACTTGTGGGGTGCAGACCTTATTGAAACGCTATGCAACGATGACGGGTTCTTTTTTTTCCAGGTTTATCCCCTCTTGTAACCTGGTTGATCTTTTATCATGTGGCCCCTGGTTTTTTGCAGGACGTTCGATGGTTCTTCGTACATGGCATCCTGGTATGGCCTTGGATAAGGAATCCTTCTCTGTGTTTCCAATTTGGGTGAATTTTAGGAATGTTCCTCTGGAAGCTTGGTCCGCAGAGGGGCTTAGCTACATAGCAAGTGCAGTGGGTAAACCTTTATTTGCTGATAAAGCAACAATAGAGATTAAAAGAATCAATTTCTACAGAGTTTGTGTTGAAATATCAGCAAATCAAGTTCTTCCAGAGGTGATTAATGTGGACTTAGGTTGTGGTTATGCCACTTCGGTCAAAGTTGAGTATGGATGGGTTCCTAAAACTTGTAGTTTCTGTAATATTTTTGGCCATCATTTTAATCAGTACAAAAAGAAGCCTGTGGATGAGTCTCTTTCAGGATGGACCAAAGTCACACCAAAGAAACAGGTGTTCAGGAAGAAGGAACCAGTGGCAATTTCTGCTTTAGATTCGGAGACCCATCTCCCTGCTCAGTTATCTGGGAAGGAATCAGGGGTCGATCTTGCTTCATCTTCGGGCAATTTTGGGCTCTTTGTTGGGGCATACCTAGTTGCTATGGACAACTCCTCTTTGGTTGTTGCTGTATCAACTGGTACTTTTAATGCGGCTAAGGGTTCTGGGAAGGAGATTCTTGTCCCTACCCATAACTCTTTTTCATGTTTATCAGAGGAGGGGTCCAAGGATGGGGATGACTTGTGTGCGGTTCCCACTGCTACCCTTGATGATCACAAGGTTAAAGCTGTTTCGGGTTTGGTTTCTAGTGCTCCCATAGCTGAGCACAAGGCAGTCGGGAAGGTTGGTGGGGATATTTCCTCGTGTTCGGTCTCTATTGTTCGGTCCTCTGAGAGCTTGGTTCTTGTGGATGGAGGTGTTGTGGTTCCTGCTGTTGGGCCGGTGATCTCAGGTCCGATGCAAGATTGTTCTATTGTCTCTAAGGTGGATAGGTCCCTTTCCCCAAATCAGGAACATGAGGATAAGATCAGTCCGTCTTCCTCTGCTTTAAGTGATAATCCTCTAAGGAAGAAGCTGATTAAAGTGGATGAACTTGACTCGAGGAGGGTACCTATTGGTCCCAGGGCCGGTAGCCAGATCTCATCCTTTAACCCCAATGTTTAAATTCGGTGTTTGGAATATTAGGGGTCTTAATACCCCTAGTAAACAGTAGGATGTTAGGGAGCTCATTCTTTCTCATAAGTTGGCATGCTTGGGCCTTGTTGAAACTAAGGTTAAAAGTGGGAATTTGGACTTTTTTGTGAGGAAGATCATGCCAGGATGGTGCAGCTTTGCAAGCGGTTCTGGATCTCCTAGTTTCCGCATCTTGGTTCTCTGGAATCCCCGATTGTTGTCGATTGATTTTCAGTTTGATTCGCCGCAACTTGTCGAATGCCTTGTTAGAGCTGTCAAGGTGGATGTTGCTTGTTTGATTTCCTTTGTTTATGGTTCCAACTCTGTTGCTGAGCGAAGGAATCTTTGGAATGACATGGCTAGTAGGACTTCAGTTATGCCTGAGACACCACGTATTTTTCTTGGTGACTTTAATGCGGTGAGGGTTCCTGAGGATAGATTTGGGGGTTGTTTGGATTGGTTTTCCTCCATGGATGAGTGCAACGATGGGATTGTTGATGTCGGGTTGGATGATTTGCGTTGTACTGGTCTTAGGTTCTCTTGGAGGAAGGGTAACTCTGGGGTTATGAGGAAGCTTGACAGGGCCTTGGTTAGTCCCTCTTGGCTTACCAGGTTCTCTGTCTCGTTTGCAAATTTCCTCCCTTTTTGGTTCTCCGATCATACCCCTATCATTGTCAGTTTGGGGGAAGGACTCCAATCTGGTAAATTCCCTTTCAAGTTCTTTAATCATTGGGTGGAGTATGATGGTTTTTTGTCCTCAGTTTCCTTTGCAAGGATGGTTTGGGTTTTGGGCTGCAAGATGTACCAAGTTTATCAAAAGTTTAAGAAGGTTAAGCAAGCTCTCCGGAATCTTCATGCCCAGGTGTCAGCTCAGGATTCCTCTGAGTTATCTTGGCTTAAGTTGGATTTAGCGACTTGCCAATCTTCTATGGTGCTCAATGGACCCTCAGACGCCTTATGCATGGCGGAAGTTCAGTATAAGGAGAGAATTAAGGTTTTGAGGCTGAAGGATTCTCTCTCAGCTAGGTAAAAAAGTAGGGTGCAGTGGCTGAAGGAAGGGGATCGAAACTCGGCTTTTTTCTTCAATTCTGTGAAGGCTAGGTTATTCCTCTAAGTTGGTCCTTCTTCGGCGTGAGGATGGCTCTGATATTACGGATCCAGGGGCTATTATCTGTGACACAGTTTCCTTCTTTCAACAGTTGATGGGCTCATCGCATGCTTCCGCCTATGAGGGTAGGGCTTCTTTGGAGGCTTTTCTTCATAATTCTATTGACCAAAGAGCCAGGGAGGAGCTTGATAAGCCTATCCTACCAGAGGTTGTTCAGAAAGCGGTCTTTTCCATTCACCCTAATAAAGCTCCCGGTCCCAATGGGTTCAATGCTTTTTTCTTCAGACAGACTTGGTCTATTGTTGGCTCTGAGGTTACTGAGGCGGTTTTGGAATTTTTCAGATCTGGGAAGCTGCTGCGGGAAGCCAATGGTTCCATTATTACCTTAGTTCCTAAGGTGCCTAATGCGTGTTACCTTTCTGACTTCAGACCTATTTCTTGTTGCAACACTATCTATAAATGCATCTCCAAGATCTTGGTGGAAAGATTAAAATCTGTCCTCCCTGGGTGTATCAACAAATCCCAATCTGCTTTCATTCTTGGGATAAAGATCTCTGATAATATTCTGATGGCTCAGGAGCTTATGAGGGGGTATCATCTGGATATCGGAGTTCCCAGATGTGCCTTCAAAATTGACTTATTTAAGGCTTTTGACTCCGTTAGGTGGGAATTCTTATGGGATGCACTGGATCTTCTGGGCTTTCCCGCTCGATTCTCCTCTTGGATCAAAAGGTGCGTTTCTTCTGCTATGTTCTCGGTCAATATCAATGGCGGCTTGCACGGTTACTTTCCTGGGAAGAGAGGGCTAAGACAGGGTGACCCTCTATCTCCCTTTCTTTTTGTTATTTGCATGGAGGTTTTTTCGCGCATTTTGGACTCCATTATTACAAACTCTCAAGCCTTTAAATTTCATTGGAGATGCGGTAAGACTTCTATTTCACATTTATGCTTTGCGGATGATTTACTCTTGTTCTCCTATGGTAATGTGGAATCGGTTTTAGTCTTAAAAAAAGGCCTTGATATCTTTTCATCCTTGTCTGGGCTCTCTATTAATCTCTCCAAGTCTATGATGTTCTCAGTCAGACTAACCACTGAGCTGAAGGAAAACATTGAGGTGGTTATGGGTATTAGTGCTGGTCTGTTGCCTCTCTGTTATCTTGGGGTGCCTCTAATTACCACAAGGTTGAGGGCTATTGACTGTGTGGCTCTTGAGGAGAAGATTGTTGGGAAAACAAAGGTGTGGACGAACAATTTTCTCTCCTTTGCTGGTCGTTTACAACTTGTTCAGTCCATCCTTTTTAGTTTGCAAGCTTATTGGTGCTCTCATTTCATTTTTCCTAAGAAGGTGGTTAGGTCCATTGAAGCTAAATTAAGATGCTTTCTTTGGAAGGGGCCCTCCCTTGCTACTTCAGGTGCAAAGGTGGCCTGGGATTTTGTGACTAGGACTAAAGAGGAGGGGGGGTTAGGTGATAAGATAATTATTGATTGGAATAAAGAGGCTATGACAAGACATGCTTGGGACCTGTGCACCCCCTTCTTCTCTTCTGTTTGGGTGGACTGGGCTCGTATTTTATTGCTTGGTCGCTCACAATTTTGGGTGAAAAAAGTTCCTTGGAATAGCTCCTGGACTTGGAGGAAATTATTGGGGCTTCGGGATCTCTTAAAGGATCATGTATCCTTTAGTGTTGGGAGTGGTGTTCACATTTCTCTCTGGTTTGATTCCTGGCTACCTAGTGGCCCCATTTGCAGCTCAATTGAGGATCGCATTATTTATGACTCGGGTCTCCCCAGGACTGCTTCAGTTGCTGTGTTTATTTCTGATGGGGTTTGGGATCCACCGCCTGCCGTTTCAGCTGAGTTATGGGAGGTTAGAGAGGAGATCCTTAGGCTGCCTCAGCCTAGTGGTGATTGTGACAATATCCTCTGGAACAGGAAGTCTGTGTACTCCACTCGGAAGGTTTGGGAGGATTATAGGCCAAAGTTTGTTGTTGTTCCATGGAGCTCTCTTGTTTGGAATAAGGTCACTCCTGCCCGATATGCTTTTGTTCTATGGGTGGTTATCTTGAAGCGCTTGCCTACCCAGGATCATCTACATCGGAGAGGTTTGATCTTTCCCAATCGATGTCTGCTATGTGAGAATGCTGTTGAGGATGTGGACCATTTGTTCTTCAATTGCATCCTGAACCGGAAGCTTTGGTATTCCTTCTTGGGCCTCCTCGATGCTAGGTGTGGTGCCGGTTCCTTTTCAGCTACTCTTGAATGTTGTGTTGGTTTGTTCCCCAGTGATTCCTTGAGGAGCGTTATTGGAAAGCTTGGATTGGCGTCCATGGTTTACCTCATATGGAAGGAACGGAACTCAAGATTTCATGGCTCCCCTGCTCTTAATAGAAATATTTTATGGTACAAGGTTGTGCTTGATGTTAGGTTGAGGCTTGCTTCATGTAAGAAGTTCCCTAACAACTTGGCTAATCGGGAGTTGTTTAGGATTTGGAACTTTCCTTATTCTTTCCTCCATGGTTGTTAATCTATTGGGGTTTCTGTGGCCTTACGCGGGTTTGGGTTGGTCAGTTGGCTTCTGGTTCTACTTAGGGCTGGGTTCTTGGCTGCAGGTGCTGCTTGGTCGATTATCTGAGGATAGCTGGTGGGCTGGTATGCTCGTGATGCCGACTTGGGTTGTTTATGCTGGTAGATGGTTGCTGGTTGGGAGGACTGGGGGCGGTGTTGCTGCTGTTGTTTGGGTTCTTGCTGGGGGTTGCTTACTACAGGTGGCTGAGTTGGGTGTGTTACGGGTTGGGCTTCAGGTCTGGAGGTTTGGCTGGCCGAGGCTGCTGGGCTGTGTCTGGTTGGGGCCGCGGTTTGGTTCAGATGGTGGCTGCATCTTGCTTGGCGTTGGGCTGTTTTGAAGGCTGTGTGGCGTGCTGGGGCTTGGGTTGCAAGGCTGTGGCTGGTTTGGGCTTTGGGCGTGCTGAGGAGGGCGGGCGATCCGAAGGTTGCCAGCTAGTTCCTGTTTGTGGATGCCTCTCGGGTGTTCGGTGGCGGCTCGCCTCCGGTTCTTTGGCGTGGCTAGCCTGGTGTGGTTTCTTTCTGCATTGGCCCAGGCTTGTCGGGCTACGGCTACTGTTGCTCTGCATCCCATATTGCTTGTGTTGATTGGCTCGGGATTTGTTGGGTCAATCTTTGTGTCACTTAGTGACATTGTTTTTAATTCATCTTGCCATTATTTTATATAGTTCTATTTGCCTTGCAAAAAAAAATGACCATCCCTAAGGCATGCCAAACCTGGTGGAAATGAGCATTTCCCGATGCTCAAGCCCGAAACAAAAGTCAAGGAAAACATGACTACCCATCCGAACAAGGGTTTCATTGTAAGCAAGGGGGTCTAACTAGGGACAACAACATGCGAATGGTTCTGTTCCAAACAAAATCAAGGAGAACTCGAACTACCCTTATACCAAGGTCTTAAGCGGAGGACATCACCACAGGTTCCATATCTAAGCCCTTTATATTTAATCACATTTAATATTTAATCATAAAATGATTTAATCAAAACATCAAATACCATTTTTTCAAAACAAAACACAAGGTACTTGATCTTAACCAATGCCTCAAGGAAAAAATAAGCATGCTTTATAAAACTCCATTTTAAAACATTTTACATTAATTAACATCCTGCCCTTAATTAGGCAATCTATCACATAAAATCCTTGTAAGAATATAAGGCAACCTACAAGGGTCCCACTAAGCAGGCCTGGGTTTATTAGAATGCAACCCAAAAGTAGTTGTTTATTTATTAAGAGTCACAACACCCATACCAGGTTATCTCATAAGGAACATGCACCAACTAACCTACTTGGTCCTAGCTGTGTCTTTAGGTAGTTAACCAATTCATTTGAAATTATAACATGATCAAACACGTATCAGCCTAGATATATGGGTGGATATCAACCTACTAATGAGGTTGTTGATCTCGCAGGTGATGAGAAGGCCAAATTTGTTCGGGATTTACATGCCAAGGTGAAAACCAACATTGAAAGAAGAAATGAACAATATGCGAAGCAAGCAAACAAGGGTAGGCATAAGGTTGTACTAGAACCTGGAGATTGGGTGTGGGTGCATTTGAGGAAGGAAAGGTTCCCAGAGCAAAGAAAATCAAAACTTCAGTCGCCAGGAGATGGTCAATTTCAAGTTTTAGAAAGAATCAATGATAACGCCTACAAGATTGACTTGCCCAGTAGGTATGGAGATGTGAGTGCTACCTTTAATATTTCTGATCTCTCTCCTTTTGAATATACAGATTCGAGGACGAATCCTTTTGAAGAGGGAGGGGATGATGCGGATCATGGTGCACACATGTAGCAAGGAGTTGAGGGGGATCATGGCATTGATCGTGGAAGGAGCATTAATGGACAAGACCCATTGCATGGGATTGGTGGCCCAATAAAAAGAGGAAGAATGAGGAGGATGAGAGAGGCTTTACATGGCCTCATTTTGAAATTACAAGAGGAGGCCCAACATTCATTCATGGGAGGAGCAAATGGGCCTTTAATCACACTTATTAAAGCCCAAAAGTGAACCTAAAAGGCCCACCCATATGCTTCCACGAAATTTAATCCACTTGCATGAAGGAAATCTCCAATGTCAAAAGTGGTGGGCCCCTTGTATCCAAATCCATGGTGGGAATCTTCAAAGTCTTTGGGGTGGTTCCTAAAAGTCTTCTTTAGAGATATCTTGTCCCCTAAAGCCATGGACATGTGTAAACAAAGTCAAATTCGTGGGATAGGCTTTAGACTTTTGTGGGATAGGTAGTTTGACATTTATTCCTCTCATTTGGCTATAAATAGCCACCTCTTGTACCCCCTTGAAGGTTAATTTCAAATTTGAGTGTTTCTAGCATTATTATGCTTGTGTTCCTTGTGTTCTTAGGTGAATGCAAGTAAGGCACATCAAAGGAGTGATCAACCTTTGTGGCGCTTTATAATTAGAGTTTCAAGGGGCAAGTCTCCTTGGGGTCCTAATTGATCACCTCCTTCCCCTTTTATTCCTCTTGCATTTCTTTTAATTTCAATTCCCCTCTTCTTTCTTTGCTTGTGTTTCCGCGTTTTTGCCAACGAATACCGCACTCGCATATGGTATCATATCAGAGTGGCTTGGGGTCTTCAAGAGGGTATATGGCTCATCTTTGAAGCTTGAAATGGTTGTGATGTTCTGTTTTGATGGTTTTTTGGTGGTGATGTTGGAGTTCTACGATGATGATATGAAGACATCAATGGTGATTAGTGGACATCCTGGTTTGTTTTGCTCTGGTTCTCAGCTCCGACGATGATGGTCGATGACGACGAAGGTGGTGTTCCCGCCGACGGTGTGGTGACTCTAGTGACGATGGTTATGATGATGCTGTTCGGAGTGGATGACAACAAGGTAATGATGATAACGGGTGATGATGATGGCGACAACTTCATCGACGTGCTATCTTTGAAGCAGTGGCTTTTATGAAAATTTAAAAAATGATTTCGAGGGCCTAATGAGTATAATATGACTAATGGGCATAATTGTCCTAAGTGGACTAATGGGCCTAACTGGCCAAATGGGCCGAAGTAGTAATGACCCTAAGGGGTCAAATGGGCCTAATGGGACAAAGTGGCCTAATGGGCCTAATGGCTAATGGGTCTAATGGGCCTAAGTGGCCTAAAGTTCCTAACAGGCCTAAGTGGTTGAGTAGTCCTAAGTTGGCTAATGGGCCCAATGGTCCTAATGGGCATAAGTGGACTAATGGGCCTAAGTGGCCTAATGGACCTAATGGGCCTAATGGTCCTTAGTGGCCTAAGAGGCCTAAGTGGACCGATGGACCAAAGTGGATTAATGGGCCTAAGTGGCCTAATGGGCCCAATGACTATTGGGTCTAATGGGCCTAAGTGACCTAAGTGGCCTAGTGGGGCTAATGGGTCTAAGCGGCCTAAGTGGCCTAATGGGCTCAATGGGCCTGAGTGGTATAATGGGCCTAAGTGGCCTAAGTGGCCTAATGGGACTAAGTGACATAAGTGACCTAAGGGGCGTAATGGGCCTAATGGGATCGATGGGCCTAAGTGGCCTAATGGGTCTAATGGGTCTAACTAGCCTAAGTGGCCTAAGGGTCTAAATGGAATAATTGGGCTTAATGGGCCTAAGTGGCCTAATGGGCTTAAGTGTCTGAATGGCCCTAAGTGGCCTAATGTGCCTAAGTGGCCTAGTGGACCTAATGGGCCTAATGTGGATAATGGTGACAATGGGCCTAATTGGACTAATGGGATGAATGGTCAAAGTGGGCCTAATAGGCATCGGTCGTCTAATGGGCCTAAGTGGCCTAATTGGCCCAATGAGCCCAGGTGGCCTAATCGGCCTAATGGGATGAATGAGTCTAAGTGGCCTAAAGTTCCTAATGGGTCGAATGCGTCTAATGAGCCTAGTGGGCCTAAGTGGCCTAATGGTCATAATGGTCCTAATGGGCCAAAGTGGCCAAATGGGCCTTTGTGGGACTAAGTGGACGAATGGGCCTAAGTGGCCTAATCAGCCTAATGAGCTTAAGTGGTATAATGGGCCAAATGGGACAATTGGGCCTAAGTGGACTAATGGGCCTAATGAGCCTAATGATCCGAAGTGGCCTAATTGGCGTAATGGGCCTAATGGGCCAAAGTGGCCCAATCGTCGTAATGGGACTAAGGGGCATAAGTGGTATAATGGTCCAATGGGACTAAGTGACCTAATGGTTTGAATGGACCTAATGGGTCGAGTGGGATGAATTGGCCTAATGGTCCTTAGTGGCCTAATGGGCCTAATGATCCTATGTGGCCTAATGAGCCTAATGAGTTTTAGTGGCCAAATCGGCCTAATGGGCTTAAGTGGCCAAATGGTCCAAATGGGCCAAATGGGCCTAAGTGGTCTAATGGTCTGAATGGGCCTAAGTGACCTAATGGACCTAAATGGCATAATCATCCTAATAGGCCTAATTAGACCTGAATTGGCCTAATGGTCCTTAGTGGCCTAATGGGTCTAATTGGCCTAAATTGGTCTAAATTGGCCTAATTGACCAAATGGTCAAATGATGAATTAGCCTAATGGATCAATGAAATAATGGGATAATGGTCTAATGACCTAAATGACCTAATTGGTCTAAATACCCTAATGGCCCAATTGCCTAGTGGCCTAATTGGCAAAATGGCCTAATTGGCATAAATGGACTAATTTTTCTAAATGGACTAATTTCTCTAAATCTATTAAATGGTATAATTGGATTAAATGGAATAATTGGCTCAATTGTCCTAATTGACCTAGTTGTCCTAATTGGATTAATTGTCCTAAATTGGACTAAATGGCCAAATGGGTCTAAATGGTCTAATTTTTTCAAATGGACTAAATGGTCTAATTAGATTGAGTGGTCTAATTGGCCTAATTATCCTAATTGGCCTAATTATCCTAATTGGCCTAATTATCCTAAATTGGCGTAAATGGTCAAATCACAAAATAAAAAATTGGCCTAATGGTGTAATGAACTAATATGATAATGTCCTAATGGCTAAATTGGTATAAATAGCCTAATGGAATTGTTGTCATAAATGACCTAATTGGTCTAAATGGCATAATTGGTCCAAATGGATTAAATGATCTAATTGGATTAAATGGTCTAATTAGAATAATTGTCCTAATTGACCCAAATGGTGTAATTGTCCTAATTGGCCTAAATGGCCTAATGGAATAAATGCCCTAAATGGATTAAAAGCCTAAATTGCCTATGGCCTAATGACTTAATTGGCCTAAATTACATAATTAGTCTAAACAACCTATTTTTCTAACTGAACTAATTGTTCTAATTGGCCCAATTGTCCTAATTCACCTAAATGGACTAATTGGCCAATTAGAAAAATGAAAAAATGATAAAAATTACCAAGTGACCAAATAACAAAATAACACAACATAAATGGAATTACACTGAAATGAACATACAAGAGGAATCCATACTATACTCCTGTCTATCCTGCTATTTAATATGTATTGTTTATGTTAGGTCACTAGTATTAAATTTCTTATTAAATTTATTTTTAGACGCTTCTTCATTTTATGGATTTCTTCAATAGATACAATTTTAATTCATTCTAGGTTTATCACTTTCATATTATTCAATAATGTAGTATTATACTAATCAATTTCATTTATAGCAAGTAGCATTTGGCATTGAAGGTCGTGTGCCTTAAGAAAAATTATTTTCCTTAACTAGGAAGTATTGTACAAACACAAGAAAAGATTGCATGTTTTTTTATTGATATTTCAAATTTTGATACATAATTCATAATTAAATATCTTGTTTATATTTTCAAGAGTGTTTCCTGGAGGCCCAATGTGCAATGAGCCTAAGTGGCCAAAGTGGCATAATGGGCCAAATGGGCCAAGTGGCCCAATGGGCCTATGTGGCCCAATGAGCCTAAGTGACCCAATGGTACTGAGTGGCCCAATGTGCCTAATGGGCCTAAGTGGCCTAATGGTCCTCTATGGCCTAATGGGACTATGGTCCTAAGTGGCCTAATGGGCCTAATGAACCTAATTGGCCAAATGGGCCTCTGTGGCCTAATGGGCTTAATGGGCTTAAGTGGCCTAATGGGGCTAATGGCCTAATGGGCCTCAGTGGCCTAATGAGCCAAATGGGACTCGGTGGACTAAGTGGAATAATGTGCCTAATAGGCTTGATGGTCGTAATGGGCCTAAGCAGCCTAATGGGCCTAAGTGGCATAATGGTTCGATTGGGTCGAATGAGACTAAGTGGCCTAATGGGCCTAAGTGGCCTTAAGTTGCCTAATGGGCCAAATGGACATAATTGGGCCGATGGACCTAATGGGGCTAATGGGCTTAATGGGCCTAAGTGGCCTAATGAGCTGAATGGGCCTAAGTGGCCTAATGGGTATGATGGGCCTGATGGCCTTAATGGGCCGAATGGGCCTAGGTGGACTCATGGGTTTGATGGGCCTGATGGGTCTAATGGACTTAAGTGGCCTAATGAGCTCAATGGACCTAAGTAGCCTAATGGGCCTAAGTGGCCTAATGGAATCGATGACACTGATGGGATAAATGGGCCAAATGGGTCTTAGTGTCCTCACGAGCCTGATGGGCTTAATGGGCCTAATGGGCATAATGGGCCTAAGTGGCCTATTGCGCCTAATGGGCCTAATGGCCCTGATGAGCCTAATGGACGTAATGGGCCTAAGTAGCTTAATGGGCCTAAGTGGCCTCTGTGGCCAAATGAGATGAATGGGAATAAGTGGCCTAATAGGGCCCAAGTAGCCTAATGGGTCTAATAGGCCTAAGTGGCCTAATGGGATTGATGGGCCTAAGGGGCCTTAGTGGCCTCATGGGCCTAATTGGCCTAAGCAACATTAGTAGCCTCATGGGTCTAATGAGTATAATCAGCCTAATGGTCCTAAGTGGCCTAATGGGCTTGATGAGCTTAATGGGCCTCCGTGGTCGAATGGGCCTCATAGGCCTAATGGGACTGATCGGCCTAATGGGCATAATGGGCCTCACTGGCCCAATGAACCTAATGGTCCTGATCGGCCTAATAGCCATAATGTGCCCCAGTGGCCGAATGGGCCTAAGTGGCCTGATGGGCCTTAGTGGCCAAATGGGCCCAATGTGGCGAAGTGGCCCAATGGGCCTAAGTGGACCAATGGGGCTAAGTGGCCCAATGGGCCTAATGCGCATAAGTAGTTGAATGAGCCTAATGGGCCTAAGTGGCCTAAGTGTTTTAATGAGCCTCATGGGCATAACTGGTGTAATGGGTCTAGTGAGCCCAATGAGCCTAAGTGGCCCAATGGGCATGATGGGCGTAATGGGGCTAATAGGCCTCAGGGGCCTCATGGGCGTGATAGGCCCAACAGGCATAATGGGCCTCATAGGCCCAATATACCTAATGGACCTAATGGGCCTGATGGGCCTCATGGGCCTCATGGTCCTAATGAGACTAAGTGGCCTAATGGGCATAATGGGCCTAAGTGGTCTAATGGGCCTAATGGGTCTCAGTGGTCGGATGGGCCTGATAGCCCCGATTGGCATATTGGGCCTAATGGGCCTAATTGGCCTAAGTGCCCTAATGGTCCTAATGGGATAATGGGCCTAATGGGACTAAGTGCCCTAATGGTCCTAATGGGTCTAATAGGCCTAAGTGGCCTAATGGGATTGATGGGCCTAATGGGCCTTAGTGGCCTCATGGGCCTAATTGGCCTAAGCGACATTAGTAGCCTCATGAGCCTAATGGAAAAAATCAGCCTAATGGGCTTAAGTGGCCTAATGGGCTTGATAGCCTTAATGGGCCTCTGTGGCCTAATGGGACTGATCGGCCTAATGGCCATAATGTGCCTTAGTGGCCTAATGGGCCTAAGTGGTCGAATGGGTCTAAGTGGTCGAATGGGCCCAATGGGGCGAAGTGGACCAATGGTCCTAATGGGCATAAGTAACTGAATGGGCTTAATGGGCCCAATCGGCCTAAGTGTCCTAATGGACGTCATGGGCCTAACTGGCGTAATGGGCCTCGTGAGCCAAATGGGCCTAAGTGACCTAATGGGCCTGATGGGCGTAATGGGGCTAATAGGATTTAGGGGCCTCATGAGCGTGATAGGCCCAACGAGCATAATGGGCCTCATTGGCCTAATTGGCCTAATGGGCCTAATGTGCCTGATGGGACTCATGGGCATCATGGTCCAAATGAGACTAAGTGGCCTAATGGGCATAATGGGCCTAAGTGACCCAATGGACCTAATGGGCTTTAGTGGCCGAATGGGCCTAATAGCCCTGATTGGCATATTGGGCCTAGTGGGCCTAAGTGGCCTAAGTGCCCTAATAGTCCTAATGAGACTAATGGTCTTGATGGGACTAAGTGGATTAATTGACCCAATGGGCCTAAGTGGCTGAATGGGCCAAATGGTTCTAATGGGCCTAAGTGGTAGATTGGGCCTAATGGGCCTATGTGGCGAAATGGCCCTAATAGGCCTAAGTTTCCTAATGGGACAAATGGGCCTAATGGGACTAAGTGGCCGAATCGGCCTGACGGGACTAATGGGCCTAATGGGTCTCATGGGACTAAGTGGTCTCATGGTCCCGATTGGCCTAATGGGCCTAATGGGCTGAAAGGGCCTCCTAGGCCTAAGTGGATGAACGAACCCAGTGGGCCTAATGGGCCTAAGTGGGCTAAGTGGCCTAATGTGCAGAATGAGCCTAAGTTGCCGAATGTGCCTAGTGGGCCTAATGGGTCAAACGGGATTACGTGGCCCGATGGACCTAATGGGCCTCATGGTCCTAATGGGACGAATGAGCCTAATTGGCCTAAGTGACCTCATGGGCCCAATGGGCCTAATGGGCCGAGGTGGTCTAATGGACCTAATGGGCCTAAGTGGTCTAATGGGCCTCATGGGTCTCATGGACCTAAGTGGCCTAAGTGGCATAATGAGCCCAAGTAGCCTAATGGGCCGAGTGGGCCTAAAGGGCCTAATGGGACGGATGGGCTTAATTGGCCGGATGGGACTATTGAGCCTTATGGGCCTAATGAGCCTCATTGGCCTAAGTTGCCTCTTGGGCCCAATGGGCATAATGGGCATAATGGGCATAATGGGCCTAAGTGGCCTAAGTGGGCCTAATGAGCCGAATGGGCTGAAGTGGCCTAATGGGCCCAATGGGCCTCATGGGCCTAAGGGGCCTAATGGGCCAAATGAGCCTAATGGGAAGAATGAGCCTAGTGGGTCTAACAGGCCAAATGGGTCTAAGTGGCCCAATTGGTCTAAGTGGCCTAAGGGGCTTAGTGGGCCTCATGGAATTAACGGGCCTAATGGGCCTAATGGGCCTCATGGGCCTAAGTGGACTCATGGGCCCAATGGGCCTAATGGGCTAATGGGCCTAATGGGCCTCATGGGCAGAATGCCCCTCATGGACCTAATGGGTCTGATGGACCTAATGGGCCTCATGATCCTAAGTGGGCCTAGTGGGACCAGTGGGCCTAATGGGCATAATGAGCCGAATATGGCTAATGAGCCTAATGGGACTAATGGGTCTAATGGACAAAATTGGCCTAAGTGGCCTAAGTGGCCTAATCGGGCTAATCAACCGAATGAGTCTAATGGGCCTAAGTGGCCTAATTGGCTTAACGGGCATAATAGGCCTAGCGGGACTAACGGGTTTAATGGGAATAAGTGTCCTAATGGGCCTAATGGTCCTACGTGTTCTAATGGGCCTAAGTGGCCCAATCAGGCTAATCAATCGAATGGGCCTAATGGGCATATGTGGGATAAGGGGCCTAACATGCCTAATTGGACTAATGGGTTTAATGGGCCTAAGTGGACTAATGGGCCTATGTGGCCTAATCGGCCTAAGTCGCCAAATGGGCCTATGGGTTAATGAGACTAAAGGGTTTAATGGGCCTAAGTTGCCAAATGAGCCTAGGTGGCCTAATGGGCCTAATGGGCTTAATTGGCCTAAGTGGCATAATGGGTCTAATGGTCCTAATGGGACTAATTGGCCTAAGTGGCCTAATGTGTTGGATAGGCCTAATTGTCCTAATGGGCCTAATGGGCCTCAGTGGTCTAATGGGCCAAATGGGCCTAAGTGGCCTAATGAGCCTAAGTGGCCTAATCCCTCTAATCGACCAAATGGGCCTAATGGAACTAATTAGCCTAATGGGACTAAGTGTACTAATGTGCATAATGGGACAAATGGGGCTAAGTAGCCTAAGTTTCATAATCGGCCGAATGTGACTAATGGGTCTAATTTGCCTAAGTGGCCTAATGGGCCTAATGGGCCTAATGCCTAACTGGACTAAGTGTCTGAATGGGCCTAATGGGCCTAATGGTCATAATGATCATAATGAACCTAAGTGGCCTAAGTGGTCTAATCGGCTTAATCATCCGAATGGGCCTAATGGGCCTAATTGGCCTAATGGTCCTATGTGCCGAAGTGGTCTAATGGGAATAATGGACCCAAGTGGTCTAATCAGCCTAATCAACCGAATTGGCCTAATGTGCATAATGGGACTAAGTTGCCTAATGGGCTCAAGTGGGCTAATCTGCCTAATCGACCAAATGAGCCTAATGGGCCTAATGGGCCTAAGTGTCCCAATGGCCCTAAAGTGCCTAATGGGCCTAAGTGGCCTAACCGGGCTAATCAACCAAATGGACCTAAGTATCCTAGTCGGCCAAATCGATCAAATGGGCCTAATGGGCCTACGTGGCCTAATTGGCCTAAGTGGCCTCATGGGCCCAATGGGCCTAGGTGGCCTAATGGGCCTAAGTGGTCTAATGGGCCTGATGGTCCTCATGGGTCACATGGACCAAAGTGGCCTAAGTGGCATAATGAGCCCAAGTGGCCTAATGGGCCGAGTGGCCTAATGGGATGGATGTGCCTAATTGGCTAGATGGGCCTATTGAACCTTATGGGCCTAATGGGCCTAATGGGACTAAGTTGCCTCTGGGGCCCAATGGGCATAATGAGCATAATGGGCATAATGGGCCTAAGTGGCCTAAGTGGGTCTAATGAGCCGATTGGTCTGAATGGGCTGAAGTGGCCTAATGGGCCCAATGGGCCTCATGGGCCTAAGGGGCCTCATGGGCCTAAGGGGCCTAATGGGCCCAATGGGCCTAATGGGAAGAATGAGCCTAATGGGTACAATGGGCCTAATGGGTCTAAGTGACCTAATTGGTCGAAGTGGCCTAAGGGGCTTAGTGGGCCTTATGGAATTAACGGGCTAATGGGCCCAAGTGGCCTGATGGGGCAAATGGGCCTCATGGGCCTAAGTGGAATCATGGGCCCAATGAGACTAATGGGCAAAAGTGTCCTAATGGGCCTAATGTGCCCTATTGGCAGAATGCCCTTCATGGACCTAATGGGCCTCATGGTTCTAAGTGGCCTAATGGTCTGAATGGGCCTACGTACCCTACTGGGCCGAGTGGGACTAGTGGGCCCAATGGGCCTAATGGGCCGAATATGCCTAATGAGCCTAATGGAACTAATGGGCTTAATGGACATAACTGGCCTAAGTGGCCTAAGTGGCATAATCAGGCTAATCGACCGAATGGGCCTAATGAGCCTAAGTGGCCTAAGTGGCTTAACAGGCCTATTGGGACTAATGAGTTTAATGAGCCTAAGTGTCCTAATGGGCCTAATGGTCCTACGTGTCCTAATGGGCCTAAGTGGCCTAATCGGGCTAATCGATCGAATGGGCCTAAGTGGACTAATGAGCATATGTGGCCTAATCGGCCTAAGTCACAAAATGGGCCTAATGGGCTTAATGTGACTAATGGGTTCAATGGGACTAAGTGGCCTAATGGGCCTAGGTGGCATAATGGGCATAATGGGACTAATGGGCCTAATGGGACTGATGCGAACCATGCGGAAGACACCGAGTCGATTGCTCGAGTGGAGGAATTGGATTTGCAAGGCCCAATGACGCGAGGAAGATTAAAGAGGTTGAATGCTTCAATGGGCACTCATCTTGCTTCATTAAAGGCCCAATGGGTATTACCTTGCATGGATGGAGAAAATGGGCCTATTATCTCACTTATTCAAACCCAAGCATGATGTTTAATGGTTGGCCCACATGGTTGCACGAATTTGGAAGCCTTATCCACATGGAGGATTCTAGAAATGGCATCTTTGGGCACCAAAGTCAAATCTGGTGGGCTATGCACTCAAAGTCAATTCCGGTGGGCTATAGTTGGAAAGTTGTGTGCTACATTTCCAAAAAGTCTTTGATAGACTTTACATTTTTGACTTTAAGGGGACAAGGTAGGAATAGGCTTTATGAATTTATGATATTAGGCCCTTGATCTTTTATGTCACCCCTTGGCTATAAATAGCCACCCCATGGCATTGTAATCTCATTCAAGATTTTAATTGAGAGCTTATATTTTGTTTCTCTCCGTTGTGTGAGGATTGTTCCTAATTTCCCTTGCTCTTGTGCATTCTTGGCTTGTCAATCTATAAGTTAGATTGGTGATCCAAGATCACAAAGCCCCCAATTCCGTGCCTCAACCCAAGTGTGTTGTTGTGTGGATTGGCCATCACACCCCTCCGTTGAGTGTGTTGTCTAAGTAGTAGGTCACGCTCCATATAACGTTGGTTGACTACTTGCTTCCACTATCCATACCCTTCACCCGTCACTTAGCCCCAAACCGCACCCGTCATCCGCCGCCCTACGCCGTGAAGATCGGGCCACCCCGTGCGTCTCGCATCAGTTGGTATCAGAGCTTCGGTTGACACGATAGGCACCTATCCCTTCTTTTACATTTTTTTACCCCATTCCTCTCCTTATCCTTCCATATCATCCACCCATTTAAAAAAAAACCCATTTCTTGAAAACCTTCAGAGTTGGCCTACATTGTGCAAGTTTGAAATATTATTGCATTGAGCTAATTATTCATCAATCTTCTTTTCTCATTACGTGATTTGTATCCAGCAAAAAAAAATCAAATTCTCTCAACTCATCATTTTGTGCTTTTCAATATTAAGCACATCCTTTCTTTGAGAGATTTAAAAAAAACTTCTTACTCTCCATACATCATCTTGTGCTTTAAAACTCCAAGCACAATAGTTTTTGGGGAGAATTGACAAAAAAAAGTGAAAAAAAAGCAGATACAATTACTCCATCTTTGTGCTTTTCAATATTAGCACTTTCCATTTCAATATTGGCTCATATTGTTATTAATTTTTCTCATCTTGCACAATCGGGCAAAACCCACACACCACACCTTTCCACCCATTTTCCACCTTTTACCCTTATTTCAACCCCCTTTTCTACCCTTTTCCATGTTGTTACATTTTACCACTCAAACGGGTTGTGTGAAACCATCCTCCAATGCAATCTTGGTTTGAGAAGGATTGGTGGCACGTGATCACTCCAAACAAGGTATTATATTTCATAGAGTTTAGGATTTGAATTTAGTGTTGAGTGGATAGAAATTAAAAAAAACAGTATTGTGTGTGTGAGTGTGTACATTTCATTGTGTGTGTGTGTGTGTGTAAATCTCACGTGTGTGTGTATCATTGTAAGTGTGTGTGTGTGTGTACCCTTGTGTGTGTGTGTAAATCTTGCATGCGTGAGTGTGTATCCTTGTGTGCGTGAGTGTGTACAACTTGTGTGTGTGCGTATGTGTACATCTTCGCGTGTGTGAGTTTGTGAGTGTTTCTCCCCGTGTGTGTGTGTATTTGTGTTTGTGTTACACATCATGGCAGAAGACCGTGGGAGTAAAATTGCTCATGTTAGCGATGAAGGAAGTCAAAGTAGATCTCCCACACCCAAAGCTACACAACTCCAAATGCAAGCTTTGGTGATCCACTTCGAGAGACTTCTTGATCGAAATTTGGAAGTGCTACATGAGAGGATTGACAACCTGGAGAATCAACCAAGCCCGAGGATGATCCATGACAACCAGCGGCGAGTTCAGGCACCACGTCGCCCCCACATCATGGAGGAGGAGATAGAAAACTTTGATGGTGATTTCGAGGATTTCCCACAGAGGAGGAGGTTGTACCAACAACCAAGAGGAGGCCAAAGAAGACCACATGATGATGAACTACTTGGAGGGATCAAGGTGAAGGTCCTTTCATTTCAAGGGAAAAGCGATCCAGAAGCATACTTGGAGTGGGAGATGCGGATCGAGCAGGTGTTTTCATGCCATGCATATTCCGGGGAGAAAAAGGTCAAACTTGCTTCCCTTGAATTTTCTGATTATGCTTTAATTTGGTGGGATCAAATGCAAAAGGAAAGGGCAAGATGTGGTGGACGCCCTATCAACACTTGGGAGGACATGAAGTTTGCCATGCAGAAACGATTTGTTCCCACACATTACCATAGAGATCTCCACAACAAACTTCAACGCCTCACCCAAGGGAGTAGGAGTGTAGAAGAGTACTATAAGGAGATGCAAATTGCCATGATTCGAGCTAACATCGAGGAGGATCCGGAGGCAACCATGGCACGGTTTTTACATGGGCTCAATCGGGAGATTGCGGATCAAGTGGAGATGTACCACCATGTGGAGATACAAGACATGATCCACCAAGCCACCAAGGTAGAACAACAAATCAAAAGGAGCAACGCGAGGAAGCCCACTACCCCATTCACACCCTGGAGAAATCCGAGGAAGGACATTGGAGAATTGTCAAAGCCAAAAGAGGTGGTTGATCGCAAAAATGATAAGGCAATTCTTCCGCCTAAGAAACCTACTTTTGAGGCTAACCAAGCAAGGAATCGGGATATACGTTGTTTCAAATGTCAAGGAAGGGGTCACATTGCTAGTGAATGCCCAAAACATCGCACCATGATCATCAACAAGTATGGAGAATGAGAGACCGATGGAGAGAGCTCCGAAGAGGAGGAAGATGAATCTCCCGAAATTGAAAATTGAGAATTTACGGAAGATGGCGAGATTCTTGTCA
Source organism: Viscum album (assembly GCA_963277665.1). Lineage (NCBI taxonomy): Eukaryota > Viridiplantae > Streptophyta > Magnoliopsida > Santalales > Viscaceae > Viscum > Viscum album. The sequence goes on along the minus strand of OY728121.1, from coordinate 1,052,293,275 downwards.
CTAGAAGAGTTTTAAGTGCACAAATGACCGTTGGAGAAAAGGAGCAGCGAGAGAACCTTTTCCATACACGATGCAAGATCAATGGGAAGGTATGTAGTGTTATTATTGATGGTGGAAGTTGTAGCAATGTGGCGAGCACCGAGTTGGTGGAGAAGCTGGGACTCTCGACTTTAAGGCATCCAAATCCATACCGACTTCAGTGGTTGAATGATTGTGGAGAGCTGAAGGTCACCAAGCAAGTGAAGGTATTGTTCTCCATTGGTAAATACAAGGATGAGGTATTGTGCGACATTGTTCCTATGAAGGCGTGCCACTTGTTGTTGGGTTGACCATGGAAGTACGATCAGCGTGTTACTCATGATAGTTTCTTGAACCGTCACTCTTTTTGATATGGATCAGATTCAGCACAAGGAGAATAATTTTGGGCTTGATAAAAATTCCAAGCCCAATTGTTGTTCGAATTGGACCAGCCCACACTTCTTGATGTCCAACACTATGGTGGGCCACAACACACTTATTTGGGACCCAAAATCATTTATCCACGTGGCAAATGGTGGAAATTCGTAGCTGCACATTAATGAGGAGAGAGAAGGTGGAGAAAAGCATCATTAAGAGGGAATCCCGCTACTTTGGCTAGTGGGGTCATTAAATGGCATGGGAAAGTGTTATTTTATGCTTTTTATGTGCCTTTTGGGTTCCCCATGTCTTGTAACTCGAATTGGAGCATTTTTCTTTATTTATTTTGTCTTTATATTGTATTTTCACTCCTTTGTAATGGGGATAGATGAATGTGACGGGATTTTGAAGTTTGCTGTGCAATCTTCTTGCTTTAGCCTCTTCCCTTTGCCCGGAATTGGTGGTGCATCTCCATCGCTGGTGACGTTGTCTTTAAGCGTGGAGAAACCTTGGCGGGTGGCATTGCCTTTAAGCCTCGGTCATTCGGCTACATTACGCTGCTCCTCTTCACTTACTCATTTTTGAGCTTCCGGCGACGCATCAATTGGTATCAGAGGCGCGGTTCCAACGAGTAAGTTCTATCACATTCTTCTTATTACTCTCCATCATGTCTCGCAAGAGCGGATCTTCTACTCCTCCTGCTCCATGGGAAATAGCTAATGCACAGCTACAATCACAAATTACTCAAATCGGTGAGCAACTTGCTCAACTTTTGAGAGCACGGCGACCTGACTCCCCTCCACCGCAGCGACATCCTCGACGTCCATCACCACATAATAGACGCAATCCAGCACCATTTTATGAAGATCATGCAAATGGTGATGATTCCAGCGATTCAGAGGTAGATATGCGAAGAAGAAGAGATGATGAAGACATTGAAAGAGGGTTGAGGATCGACATTCCAGATTTTTATGGGAGTATGAATCCGGATGATTTTCTGGATTGGATGCGGGAAATCGAACGGTTCTTCGAATTTAAGAATTGTTCTGACGAGAAGAAGTGCAAGGTAGCCATTCTGAAATTTAAAGATTATGCATCACTTTGGTGGGAAAATCTGAAGAAACAGCGGGAACGTGATGATAAAGGCAAGATACGCTCATGGGAGAAGTTGAAAAAGCTTTTGAGGAGACGATTTCTGCCTGAGAATTATAAGCAAGATCTTTATTTTCGAATGCATAGCCTACGACAAGGAGATAAGTCTGTTGAAGAGTACATTCGGGAATTTGATCGTTTATTGATGCGAAGTGATGTTCCAGAATATAAAGAGCAAACAATTGCAAGGTTTTTGGGTGGATTAAATGAAGAAATTGCACATTCAGTGGAGTTGCAATCATTCTGCTCACTTGATGATGTTTGCAAGCTGGCGATCAAGGTGGAAAAGCAAAAGCGGACCTCAAGGGCACCGGTGCTCAAAAACTACAATAGAGGTACAACTGTTTATAAGGGTATTTCTTCTAATAAATCTGGTGTTGTTGAGAAGGAATTTGGAAGGAACAAGATGCTGGAAAAAGGGAAAGAGAAGGCTATGGAACAAACAAAAGGGAAGTCGAACTCCTTTGAACGTGGGAATCGAAAGTGTTTCAAATGCCATGGGTATGGTCATTTTCAGGCCAATTGCCCTAACAACCGGATTATTACTATTAAAGAGATTGAAGAAATTGAAGAGGCAATCAAAGAGGATGAACATGATGGTGAAGAAACTGAAAATGAGGAACATGTTGTGGAAGAAGCTGATGTGGGAAACATGCTGGTGCTACGAAGAGTTTTGCAAGCTCAAATCTGCCCGGAAGAAGATCAAAGAGAAAACTTGTTCCAAACTCGCTGCACCATTAATCAGCGGGTATGCATGGTGATTATTGATAGTGGGAGCTGTGCAAATGTGGCTTCAACAACACTAGTGGAGAAATTGAAGCTTCCAACTCAGAATCATCCTCACTCATATAAATTGCAATGGTTGAACAATGGGAGCACACTCCAAGTCAAAAAACAGGTTCTAATTTCATTCTCCATTGGTAAGAACTATGCTGATGAAGTACTGTGTGATGTTATTCCTATGGATGCTTGTCACTTGTTGTTGGGTAGGCCTTGGCAGTTTGACAGGGAAGTGAAATATGATGGGAGGAAGAACACTTATTCTTTTCGATCTGGGGAAAAGAATATCACACTTGCTCCTTTGAAGCCGTCCCAAACTCTGCAAGAAAAATCTGTTCCGGAAGTACCCAAAGGTAGTCTCTTTATCAGCAAAGCTCAAGTGGAGAAAGCCATAAATAAGCAAAAGCCAGTTTTTGCTTTATTGATGATGGAAAAGTCATGCCATGAGGAGAAGAGTCATCAACATCCTTTAGCTCATTCCTTAATTGGGGAATATCATGATGTTTTTCCTAATGATCTTCCAGCAGGATTACCACCATTTAGAGGCATTGAACACCAGATTGATCTCGTTCCGGGTGCACAATTGCCAAATAAACCAGCATATCGGTGTAATCCTGGAGAATCAAGGGAATTGCAGAAGCAAGTAGATGAGTTGATGGATCGAGGCTTTATAAGGCCAAGCATGAGCCCGTGTTCTGTTCCAGCATTATTGGTGCCAAAGAAAGATGGTACGTATCGCATGTGCATTGATAGTAGAGCTATCAATAATATTACCATCAAATACAGGTATCCCATCCCACGACTCGATGATATGCTTGATGAATTGCATGGTTCATCAATCTTTTCAAAGGTTGATCTTCGTAGTGGATACCACCAGATTCGAATGAAGGAAGGGGATGAGTGGAAAACAGCCTTCAAAACTAAAGGCGGATTGTTTGAGTGGCTGGTCATGCCATTCGGCCTCTCAAATGCTCCTAGCACATTCATGCGACTCATGAATGAAGTTCTGAAACCATTTATTGGTAAATTTGTGGTAGTTTATTTGGATGACATTTTGATTTACAGCAAGGATGTGGAGAGCCATGTGGATCATCTTCGGTGGGTATTTGATGTTCTACGGAAACAAAAGCTATATGGGAAGCTTGAAAAATGCGAGTTCTTTTCAACAGAAGTGGTGTTTTTGGGATATGTGGTAACCAAAGAAGGCATCATGGTGGATGAATCAAAAGTGGAAGCAATCAAGTCCTGGCCACAACCAGAATCCATTACCGAAGTAAGAAGTTTCCACGGTTTGGCATCCTTTTATCGTCGCTTTGTTTCCAATTTCAGCACTATTATGGCACCTATCACTGAATGCTTAAAAAGGGGGAAATTTGAGTGGTCAAAGGCAGCAAATGAATCATTTGAAATCATTAAGAAAAAGTTGTGTGAAGCACCGGTTTTGGCGTTGCCTGATTTTGATCAAGTCTTTGAAGTGGAATGTGATGCAAGTGGAGTTGGGATAGGCGCTGTTCTCATCCAAAGCAAGCGCCCTATTGCATATTTCAGCGAGAAACTGAATGATTCAAGGAGGAATTACAGCACCTATGATAAGGAATTTTATGCGGTTATAAGAGCCCTAGATCATTGGTCTCATTATTTGAGACCGAAGCAGTTTGTTCTTCATTCTGACCATCAGGCTTTGAGGTTTATCAATGGTCAACACAAGCTGAGTTCGAGGCATGCAAAGTGGGTGGAATTCTTACAATCATTCTCATTTGTGTCAAAATACAAGAAGGGGCAAGATAATCTAGTGGCAGATGCTTTATCTCGGAGGTATGCATTACTTACAATTCTTGATGCTCGAATTCTTGGATTTCAGCTTATGAGAGAAGATTATCAGCATGATATGGAGTTTAATTCTATTTTAATCCAATGTCAAGATGGATTTGTGGAGGATTATTCTGTACATGATGGGTTTCTCTTTAAGAGAAACAAGTTGTGTGTTCCAAAGGGTAATTACAGGGACTTGCTTATTCGGGAAGCACATGAAGGGGGACTTGCTGGTCATTTTGGCATCCATAAAACCTTGGAGATACTAAAAGAGCATTTCTACTGGCCGAAGATGCAATCAAATGTCCAAGCTATTCTTTCAAGATGCGGAACATGTCAAAGAGCAAAGAGTCATTTCAAGCCTGGTTTATACACTCCGTTACCTATTCCGGAGCAGCCATGGGAAGATCTCAGCATGGATTTCATTATGGCTTTACCAAAGACTTAGCGAGGTAAAGATTCAATAATGGTTGTTGTTGATCGATTTTCTAAGATGGCTCATTTCATACCTTGTCATAAGACTGAAGATGCAGTGAAAGTGGCAGAATTGTTTTTCAAAGAGATTGTTCGCCTTCATGGAATTCCTCGCAGCATCGTTTCGGATAGAGACACAAAATTTCTCAGCCATTTTTGGAGAACATTATGGGGGAAATTCGGTACGAAACTTCTTTTCAGCACATCCCATCACCCTCAAACGGATGGGCAAACAGAAGTTACCAATCGTACATTGGGCACTATTCTGAGAACATTGGTGAACAAGAGCATGAGAGATTGGGATTTGCAACTTGCACAAGCTGAATTTGCATACAATAGATCTCCCAGTGCTACCACCCGACATTCTCCATTCGAAGTGGTTTATGGAATCAATCCAATCACTCCTATAGAATTGTGCTCTTTGCCTCTTGATTTTCAGGTAAATATTGATGCGGAGGAGAAGACAAAGCAGATGAAGAAGCTCCATGAATCTATTCGTGCTCAAATAGAGAAGTCTAATGAGGCATACAAGAGGCGAGCAAACAAGCATCGGAAGCAGGCTATTTTCCAACCTGGAGACAAAGTGTGGATTCACCTTCGCAAGGAGAGATTTCCATCCAAAAGGAAGAGCAAGCTGGCACCACGAGCTGAAGGTCCATTCGAAGTGCTTGAACGAGTGGGAAACAATGCCTACAAAATTGATTTACCAGATGATTTTGGCAGCGTTTCTGCAACATTCAACATTGGGGACTTATCTACTTACATTGAAGAAGATGATGTCGTGGATTTGAGGGCAAATCCTCTTCAACCGGGGGAGAATGATATGGATCAGATTCAGCACAAGGAGAATAATTTTGGGCTTGATAAAAATTCCAAGCCCAATTGTTGTTCGAATTGGACCAGCCCACACTTCTTGATGTCCAACACTATGGTGGGCCACAACACACTTATTTGGGACCCAAAATCATTTATCCACATGGCAAATGGTGGAAATTCGTAGCTGCACATTAATGAGGAGAGAGAAGGTGGAGAAAAGCATCATTAAGAGGGAATCCCGCTACTTTGGCTAGTGGGGTCATTAAATGGCATGGGAAAGTGTTATTTTATGCTTTTTATGTGCCTTTTGGGTTCCCCATGTCTTGTAACTCGAATTGGAGCATTTTTCTTTATTTATTTTGTCTTTATATTGTATTTTCACTCCTTTGTAATGGGGATAGATGAATGTGACGGGATTTTGAAGTTTGCTGTGCAATCTTCTTGCTTTAGCCTCTTCCCTTTGCCCGGAATTGGTGGTGCATCTCCATCGCTGGTGACGTTGTCTTTAAGCGTGGAGAAACCTTGGCGGGTGGCATTGCCTTTAAGCCTCGGTCATTCGGCTACATTACGCTGCTCCTCTTCACTTACTCATTTTTGAGCTTCCGGCGACGCATCACTTTTGTACTCCGAGGGGAACCTATAACCCTCAACCCCATGTCCCCCAATCAAATTCTGGAAGATCACATTTTGAGAGAAAAGAAAAAAAAGAGTGATGAGGAAAAAAAGAGAGAAAATGAAAAAGGAGAGAATGAGGGGAAAATAGAAAATGAGAGAAGAAAAGAATTGGAGAGCAAAGAAAAATCAAGAGGGGAAAAATATTTGAGAGGAGAGAAAATTGTGATGTTGGCAAAAAAGAGTGAGGTTAATGAAGCTTTGATTTCTCGACAAAATCTCTTAGTACTTATGTACAAAGAGGTGATGTTGAACACTAATGACTTAACATCTTCTTTGCCACATGTTGTTGAGTCTTTGTTGCAGGAATTTGAAGATGTGTTTCCCAAAGAGGTGCCACCGGGTTTGCCACCCATTAGAGGTATTGAGCATCAAATTGACCTCATACCTGGAGCATCACTACCGAACCGCCCAGCATATCACACAAACCTAGAGGAGACAAAAGAAATTCAAAGGCAAGTTCAAGAGTTGTTGAATGTGGGGTATGTGAGAGAGAGTCTTAGTCCTTGTGCGGTACCGGTGCTTCTAGTACCAAAGAAGGATGGAACATGGAGAATGTGCATTGACTGTAGAGCCATCAACAACATCACGATCAGGTATCGTCATCCTATCCCTAGGTTAGATGATATGCTAGATGAATTAAATGGTTCAACTATTTTCTCAAAAATTGATTTAAGAAGTGGCTACCATCAAATTAGGATGAAAGAAGGAGATGAGTGGAAAACTGCATTTAAGACAAAACATGGACTTTATGAATGGCTAGTCATGCCCTTTGGTCTTACCAATGCACCTAACACATTTATGAGGTTAATGAATCATGTCTTACGTGCATATATTGGAAAATTTGTGGTAGTTTACTTTGATGATATTCTGGTGTATAGTAGGACTTTGCATTAACATGTAGATCACTTAGGAAAAGTCCTAGAGGTATTAAGGAAAGAAAACTTGTTTGGAAACATAAAAAAGTGTGAATTTTTTCTCGATAAGATTGTTTTCCTAGGATTTGTTGTGAGCGGTAATGGAGTTGAAGTTGACACTGAAAAGATCAAAGCAATACAAGATTGGCCAACTCCAACCTCCATCAGACAGGTAAGAAGTTTTCATGGGCTTGCTAGTTTTTACAGGAGATTTGTGAAGGACTTCAGCACATTAGCAGCACCATTGAACGAGTTGGCAAAGAAGAACATTCCTTTCAAATGGGGGATAACTCAAGAGAAGGCCTTCAATGAACTTAAGGAGAGACTCACCCACGCCCCTCTACTTGCACTTCCAGACTTCGGTAAGACCTTTGAAATTGAATGTGATGCAAGCGGAATTGGAATAGAAGGAGTTCTCATGCAAGAAGGTAAGCCTATTGCTTATTTTAGTGAGAAGTTAAATGGACCAACTCTAAACTATGCTACATATGATAATGAGTTGTATGCATTGTTTAGAGTAATAGAGACATGGCAACACCATCTTTGGCCTATAGAATTTGTGATCCATTCTGATCATGAGGCTCTTAAATACCTTAGGAGCCAACATAAACTAAATAGGAGACATGCTAGATGGATGGAATTCATTGAATCATTTCCATATGTCATCAAGCATAAAAAGGGTAAAGAAAATACTGTGGCCGATGCACTTTCACGTAGATATTCTCTTTTATCCTTATTGGATTCAAAACTTCTTGGTTTTGAATACATTAAGGATTTATATGCCACTGATAGTGATTTTAGAGAACCTTATGAACATTGTAAACCTGGAGTTAGTTGGGAAAAGTTCTATTTACGTGATGGATTCTTATTTCGGATGGATAAGCTTTGCATTCCCAATTGCTCTATTCGTTTACTTTTACTAAAGGAGTCACATTCTAGTGGGTTAATGGGACATTTTGGTGTTGCAAAAACTTTAAGAGTTCTTAGTGAACATTTTTATTGGCCTAGAATATCTAGATATGTTGAAAAATTTGTGGGGAAGTGCATTGTTTGCCATAAAGCCAAATCAAAACTGAACCCACATGGACTATATCTTCCTCTCCCAATCCCCAACACCCCTTGGGAGGACATATCAATGGACTTTATTTTGGGGTTACCACGGACTAAGAGGGGGAGAGATTCCATTTTTGTTGTGGTGGATCGGTTTTCTAAAATGGCACATTTTATTCCCTGTCACAAAACAGATGATGCCACTAACATTGCACAACTTTTCTTTCAGGAAGTAGTCAAACTCTATGGGATGCCAAGGATGATTGTGTCGGATCGAGACACAAAATTCCTCAGTTACTTTTGGAAGACCTTGTGGAGCAAACTGGACACGAAGTTACTATTTTCCACTACTTGTCATCCGCAAACCGATGGGCAAACAGAGGTGGTGAATCGGACACTATCATCCCTTTTGAGAACAATTGTCAAGAAGAATCTTAAGAATTGGGAGGAGTGTCTACCCCATTTGGAATTCGCATATAACAGGGCCAAGCATTCCACTACTCAATATTCTCCATTTGAAATTGTTTACGGCTTTAACCCCCTTGCCCCTATTGATCTAGTGTCGTTGCCTTTGCAGGAAGCAACTAATATGGATGCGAAAGGGCGTGCATAATTCATAAAGAAACTCCATGAAAAGGCAAGGGAAAATTTTGAGCGGATGACCCAGAAATATGTTGATCGTGCAAACAAGGGTCGCAAGCAAGTGTTGTTCGAACCCGGTGACTTAGTCTGGATTCATATGCGTAAAGAAAGATTCATAGACAAGCGAAAATCAAAACTCATGCCTCGAGGAGACGGACCTTTCCGAGTGCTTGAAAAGATTAACAACAATGCTTACAAGATAGCTCTCCCAGGTGAGAATGGTGTAAGTGCCACTTTCAATGTTTCTGATCTTTCCCCTTTTTTGGGTGTAGAGGATGAAGAGTCGAGGACGACTCCTTTTCAAGAGGGGGAGGATGATGCGAACCATGTGGAAGACACCGAATCGATTGCCCGGGTGGAGGAATTGGATTTGCAAGGCCCAATGACGCGAGGAAGATTAAAGAGGTTGAATGCTTCAATGGGCGCTCATCTTGCTTCATTAAAGGCCCAATGGGTATTACCTTGCATGGATGGAGCAAATGGGCCTATTATCTCACTTATTTAAGCCCAAGCATGATGTTTAATGGTTTTCCCACATGGTTGCAAGAATTTGGAAGCCTTATCCACATTGAGGATTCTAGAAATGACATCTTTGGGCACCAAAGTCAAATCTAGTGGGCTATGCACTCAAAGTCATTTCCGGTGGGCTATAGTTGGAAAGTTGTGTGCTACTTTTCCAAAAAGTCTTTGATAGACTTTAACTTTTTGACTTTAAGGGGACAAGGTAGGAATAGGCTTTATGACTTTATGATATTAGGCCCTTGACCATTTATGTCACCCCTTGGTTATAAATAGCCACCCCATGGCATTGTAATCTCATTCAAGAATTTAATTGAGAGCTTATGTTTTGTTTCTCTCCGTTTTGTGAGGATTGTTCCAAATTTCCCTTGCTCTTGTGCATTCTTGCCTTGTCAATCTACAAGTTAGATTGGTGATCCAAGATCACAAAGCCCCCAATTCCGTGCCTCAACCCAAGTGCGTTGTTGTGTGGATTGGCCATCACACCCCTCCCTTGAGTGCGTTGTCTAAGTAGTAGGTCGCGCTCCAGATAGCGTTGGTTGACTACTTGCTTCCACTATCCATACCCTTCACCAGTCACTTATCCCCAAACCGCATCCGTCATCCGCCGCCCTACGCCGTGAAGATCGAGCCACCCCGTGCGTCTCGCATCATGGTCTAACTGACATAATGGGACTAAGTGGCCTAATGGGTCGAATAGGCCTAATTGGCCGAATGGGCCTAATGGGCCTAAGTGGCCTAATGGTCCAAATGGGCCTAAGTGGCCTAATGAGACTAATGGGCCAAGGTGACCTAATCTCCATAATCGACTAAATGGGCCTAATGGGTCTAATTAGCCTAATGGGACTAAGTGGCCTAATGTGCATAGTGGGACAAATGAGGCTAAGTGGCCAAAGTTTCATATTCGGCCTAATCGGCGGAATGGGACTAATGGGCCTAATTTGCCTAAGTGGCCTAATGGGCCTAATGCCTAAGTGGCCTAAGTGTCCGAATGGGACTAATGAGCCTACTGGTCATAATGAGCATAATGGGCCTAAGTGGCCTAAATGGCCTAAGTGGTCTAATCGGCCTAATCAGCCGAATGGGCCTACTGGGCCTAAGTGGCATAATGGGCATAATGGGCTGAAGTGGTAGTGGGCATAATGGACCCAAGTGGTCTAATCATCCCAATTGACCGAATGGGCCTAATGGGCATAATGGGACTAAGTGGCCTAAGTGGCCTAATCTGCCTAATCGACCGATTGGGCCAAATGGGCCTAAGTGTCCTAATGGGCCTAAAGTGCCTAATGGGCCTAAGTGGCCTAATCCAGCTAATCAACCAAATGGTCCTAACTGCCCTAGTCGGCCTAATCGAACAAATGGGACTAATGGGCCTAAGTGGCCTAATGGGCCTAATGGCCCTAATGGGTCTAAGTGATCTAAGTTGCCTAATCGGCATAATCGACCGAATGGGCCTAAGTGGCCTAATTTGATGAATGAGCCTAATCGGCCTAATCGGTCTAAGTGGCCTAAGTGGCTGAATGAGCCTAATCGACCAAATGGGCCTAATGAGCCTTATGGGCCTAAGTGGCCGATTGAGACTAATGGGTCTAAGTGGCTGAATGGGTCTAATGGGACAATTTGGAATAATGTGGTTAATGGGCCTAATGGGCATAAGTGAAAGAATGGGTCTTAAGTGGCATAATGAGCATGATTGGCCGAATGAGCGTAAGTGGCCGAATTAGCCTAATGCACCTAATGGGCCTAATGGGTCCAATGGGCCTAATGGGTCCAATGGGCCTAATGGGTCCAATGGGACTAAGTGACCTTATGGGACCAATGGGCCAAATGGGTAATGGGCCTAATTTGACTAATGGGTCTAATGGGCCTAATGGGCCTAAGTGGCGAGATTGGCCAATGGGCCTTAGTGACCTAATGGGCCTAAGTGGACTAATGGGCCTAATGGACCTAAGTGGCCATATGGGCCTAATGGGCCTAATGGGCCTAATGGGCCTAATTGGCATAATGGGCCTAAGTTGCAGAATGGGACAATGGGCCTAAGTGGCCCAATGGTCCTAATGGGAATAAGTTTCCTATGTGGCCTAATCGGCCTTATTGAACGAATGGGCCTAATGGACCTGATGGGCCTAAGTGGAATAATGGGCCTAATAGGCCGAAGTGGTCGAATTGGTCTGATGGCCCTGAGGGGCCGAAGTGACCTAACGGGCCTCATGGGCCTCATGGGCCCAATGGGACCAAGGGGCCTAAGTGGCCTAATTTCCCCAATGGGCTTAATGAGCTTAATGGGATTAATGGGCATAGGTACAAAATGGGCCAAATGGGCCAAATGGGACTAACTGGCCAATGGGGCCTAATGGGCCTAAGCAGTCAAATGGTCCAAGGTGGCCTAATGGACTTAATGGGTTTAACGGGTCTAGAGGCCAAATGGGCCTAAGGGGACTAAGGGGTCGAATGAGACTAATTGGCCTAAGTGGCCTAATAGGCCTTGGTGGCCTAATAGGCCTTGGTAGTCTAATGGGCCAAAGTTGCTTACTCGGCCTAATGGGCTTAGTGGACCTAGTGGGCCAAGTGGGCCTAAGTCGCCTAATGTGCCTAATGGGCCAAATTGGCCTTAGTGGCATAATGGGCCTAATGGCCCTAAGTGGTCTATCGGACCAAAGTGGCCTAATTGGCCTAATTAGCCTAATGGGCTTAATGGGCCATGTGGGCCTAAGAGGCCCAGAGGCCTCATGGGCCTTAGTGGCCTAATCGCCCTAATGTGCCTAGTCAGCTAAATGGGCCTAAGTGGCTCAATGGGATTAATGGGCCTGTGGGCCAAATGGGCATAGGGGGCCGAATGGGCCGAATGAGCCTAATTAGCCTCAGTGGCCTAGTGGGTTGAATGGGGCTAAGTGGCCTAATTGGCCTAAGTTGTATAATAAGCCCAATGGGCTAAATGGGCCTAAGGGGCCTAATGGGTCTAATGTGCCTAAGAGACCTAATAGGACTAATGGGATGATGGGATCAGTGGGCTAATGGGCCTAATGTGCCTTGTGGGCCTAATTGGCCTAAGTGACCTAATGGGCCGAATGGGCCAAAGTGGCTTATATGACCTAATGGGACAAATGGGCCTAAGTCACCTAATGGGACAGATAGGCCGAAGTGTTCTAATGGGCCTAATGGGCCCAAGTGGCCTAATGAGCCTAATGGACTTAATGAGCCTAATTGGCCTAATGGACATAATGTGCCTAATGGTTTTAATGGGCCTAAGTGGCCTAATGGGCCTATTAGGTCTAAGTGGCCTAATGGGTTGAAGGGGCGTAGTGGGCCTTAGGGCCGCACCTGCCTCATGGGCCTAAGTGGACTCATTGACCTAAGTGGCCTAATGGGTTTAATGGGCCCAAGGGGTATAATGAGTTTAAGGGGCCTAATGGAATGAATGAGATTAACGGGCTTGGGTGCCAAATGAGCCTAATGGGCCGAATGAGCCTAATGGGTATCAGTGACCCAATGGGCCTAATTGGCCTAATGGGCCTAAGTTTCTAAATCAACCTAGTGGGATTAATGGCCTAATGCGCCTCTGTGACTCAATGAGCCTAATCGGCCTAAGTGGCATAATGGGCCTAAGTGTCTTAATCAACCTGATAGGCTTAATGGGCCTAATGGGACTAAGGGGTGTAATGGGCCTAAGTGGACTAATGGGACTAAGGGGCCTAAGTGACCTAATGGTCCTAAGTTTCTTAATGAGCTTAATGGACTTAACGGGCGTAGGGGCCGAATGGGCATTATGGCCCTAAGTGGCCTAATGGGTCCAATGGGCCTAAGTGGCCTAATGGGCCTAAGTACCCTAATCGGCCTAATGGGCCTAAGTGGCCTAATGGGACAAGTGGTCCTTAGTGGCCTAATGGACCTAGATGGTCTAATGGGCATAATGGGCATAATGGGCCTAAGTAGCTGAATGGGTCGAATGAGCCTAATTGGCCTATTGGGCCTAATCGACCTAATGAACCTAAGTGGTCCAATGATCCAAAGTTTCCTAATTGAACTAATGAGTTTAATTGGCCTAATGGGACTAATGGGCAGAATGGGCCTATGTGGCTGAATGGACTGAATGGGCCTAATCGACCTAATGAACCCAAGTGGTCTATTGGGCCAAAGTTGCCTAATTGACCTAATGGTTTTAATTGGCCTAATGGGCCGAATGGGCCTAAGTGGCTAAATGGGCAGAATGAGCCTAATTTTCCTAATGAGCCTAATCAACCTAATGAACCTAAGTGGTCTAATGGGCCAAAGTTACCTAATCGACCTAATGGGTTTAATTGGGCTAACGGGTCTAATGGGCCGAATGGGCCTAAGTGGCCTAATGGGACTAAGTGTCATAATAATCCTAATGGGCTTAATGGGCCTAGTGGACATAAGTGTCCTAATGGTCCAAATGGGACTCAGTGTCCTAATCGACCTAATGTGCCTAAGTGGCCTAATGGGCATAAGTGGCCTAATGAGCTTAATGGGAATAAGAGGCCTAGGGGCCAAATGGGCCAAATGGGCCAAATGGGTCAAATGGGCCTAATGGGTTGAATGGGATTAATTAACCTATGTGTACCAATTCCTAATGGGCCTAAGCGGCCTAATGGGCCTAAGTTGCCTACTCGACCTAATGGGCTTAATGGGCCTAAGGGGCCTAATGGGCCTAAATGGTCTCATTGGCCTAATGGGATTAATGGGTCAAGGGGCTTAAGTGGCCGAATGGGCCTCAATGACCGAAGTGGCCGAAGTGGTCTAATGGTCCTAATGGGACTAAGTGGCCTAATGGGCCTAATGGGCCTAAGTTTCTTAATGGTCCTAAGTGGCTTAATTGTCCGAATGGGCCTAAGTGGCCTAATGGGCCTACGTGGCCTAATGGGCCAAATGGGCCTAAGTGGTCTAATTGGATGAAGTGTCTCAATGGGCCTATTGGACATAATGGGCGTAAGTTGCGTAAGTGATACGAACCATGCGGAAGGCACAAAGTCGATTGCTCGGGTGGAGGAATTGGATTTGCAAGGCCCAATGACACGAGGAAGATTAAAGAGGTTGAATACTTCAATGGGCACTCATCTTGCTTCATTAAAGGCCCAATGGGTTTTACCTTGCATGGATGGAGCAAATGGGCCTATAATATCACTTATTCAAGCCCAAAATTGATGATTAAAGCTTGGCCCACATGATTGCACGAATTTGGAGGCCTTGCCCACATGGAGGATTCTAGAAATGGCATCTTTGGACACCAAAGTCAAATCTGGTGGGCTATGCACTCAAAGTCAAATCCGGTGGGCTATGTTGGAAAGTTGTGTGCTTCTTTTCCAAAAGTCTTTTTTGGCTTTTATCTTTTTGACTTTTAAGGGGACAAGGTAGGTTAAGACTTTATGACTTTAGGGGATTAGACCCTTGACCATTGTATCACCCCCTTGGCTATAAATAGCCACCCCATGGCATTGTATTGGAATTCATGATTCTAATTGAGAGCTTATGCTTTGTTTCTCTCCGTTGTGTGAGGATTGTTCCAAAATTTCCCTTGCTCTTGTGCATTCTTGCCTTGTCAATCTACAGGTTAGATTGGTGATCCAAGATCACGAAGCCCCCAATTCCGTGCCTCAACCCAAGTGCGTTGTTGTGTGGATTGGCCATCACACCCCTCCCTTGAGTGTGTTGCCTAAGTAGTAGGTCACGCTCCATATAGCGTTGGTTGACTACTTGCTTCCACTATCCATACCCTTCACCCGTCACTTAGCCCCAAACCGCATCCATCATCAGCCGCCCTACGCCGTGAAGATCGGGCCACCCCGTGTGTCTCGCATCAGTTGGTATCAGAGCACCGGTTGACACGGTAGGCGTCTATCCCTTTGTTTACTTTAATTCTATCCATTACCCTCCTTATCTTTCCATATTATTCACCCATTCAACAAAAAAAATCCATTTTTTCTTGAAAACCTCCTGAATTGTCCTAGTTTGTGCAAGCTTGGATTATTATAAATTGAGCCAAATTTTCATTCATCTTCTTTCCGCATTTAATTCTCTATATGTGATTTGTATCCGGCAAAAAAAAAATTCTCTCAACTCATCATTTTGTGCTTTTCAAAATTAAGCACATCCTTTATTTGAGAGATTTCGAAAAAAAAGAAAAAAAAACTGTCTTACTCTCCTTTCAATCATCTTGTGCTTTAAAACTCCAAGCACAACACTTTTTGGGGAGAATTGACAAAAAAAAAGGAAAAAAAAGATCGGATACAATTACTCCTTTGTGCTTTACGTTATTAGCACTTTCTATTTCCATATATAACTTTTTTCATCATTTTACTTCATCCCCATTTTGTATTTGGCTCATATTGTTATTCATTTATCTTATATTGCACAATCGAGCAAAACCCACAATCCACCTATCTACCCCTTCTTTCCACCCTCCTTTTGACCCTTTACCATTGTTAAACCCCTTACCACTCAAACGGGTTGTGTTAAACCATCCCCCGACACAATCTTGATTGGGGAGGAATTGGTGGCACTTGATCGCCCTAAACAAGGTATTATATTTCATAAGAGCTTGGGATTCAAATTGAGTTTTGAGTTGGCCTGATGGGCCTAATTGGCTTAAGTTGCCTCGTGGTACCAATTGCCATAATGTGCCTAATGGTCCTAAGTGGTCGAAGTGGGCCTAAAGGGCCTAATAGTATGAATGGGCCTAAGTGGACTAATGAGGCTCATGGGCCTAAGGGGCCTACTAGGTTGAGTTGACTGAATGGGCCGAATGAGCCTAGTGGGCCCAATGGGCCTAATGAGACTAAGTGGCCTAATGGGCCTAAGTGGACTTAAGGGCCTAGTGGGGCTAATGGGATTAATGGGCCTAAGTGGCATAATGGGTCTAATGCGCCTCATGGGTCTCATGGGCCTAAGTGGACTCATGGGTCTAATGGGCTGAATGGGCCAAAGTGACATAATGGGCCTCATGGGCCTCATGGGTAGAATGCAACTCATGGGCCTAATGGGCCTGATGGGCCTAATGGATCTCCTGGTCATAAGAATCCTAATGGGCCTAAGTGCCCTAATGGACCTAGTGGGCCTAATGGGCTAGATGGACCAAATTGGCCTAAGTGGCCTCAGTGGCATAATCAGCCTAATCGACTGAATGGGCCTAATGGGCCTAATTGGCGTAACTGGATTAATGGGCCTAATAGGACCAGTGCAACTAATGGGTTTAATTGGCCTAATGGTCCTAAGTTTCCTAATGGGTATAATGGGCTTACATTGTATAATGGGTTCAATGGGCCTAGGTGGCCTAATCGAGCTAATCTATTGAATGGGCCTAAGGGGCCTAAGTGGCTTAAGTGGCTTTATGGCCCTAATGAGACTAATGGGTTTAATGGGTCAAATGGGTCTAAGTGGCCTAATGGGACTAATGGACATAAGTGAGATAATTGGTCTAATGAGACTAAGTGACCTAATTCCCCTAATCGACTGAATGGGCCTAATGGGCCTAATGGTCCTAAGTGGCCTAATGGGACTAATGGGCCTAAGTGGCTTAATGGGCATAATCGGCCTAAGTGGCCTAAGTGGCTTAATTGTCCTAATCAAATGATGGGACAAATGGTCCTAATGGACCTAATGCTTAAGTGGACTAAGAGGCCTAATAGGCTTAAAGGGCCTAATGGTCATAATGGGCATAATGGGTCTAAGTGGAGAAAGTGGTCGAATCAACCTAATTAGCCGAATGGGTCTAATGGGCCTAAGTGGCCTAATGGGACTAATGGGCATATGTGGCCTAATCGGCCCAATCAACTGAATCATCCTAATGGGCCTAGTGGGCCTAAGTGGCCTAATGAGACTAATGGGCCTAACGGGTCTAAGTAGCCTAATCTGCCTAATCGACCGAATGAGGCGAAGTGGCCTAATGGGCCTAAGTGGCCTATTCAGGTTAATCGACCGAATGGGCCAAATTGCCAAATCGGGCTAATCGATCGAATGAGACTAATGGGTCTAAGTGGCCTAATGGGCCTAATGAGCCTAATGGGTCTAAGTGGACTAAGTGTCCTAAGTGGCCTAATCGGCCGAATGGGCCTAATGAGCCTAAGTGGACTAATGAGCCTAATGGGACTAACAGGTCTAAGTGGCCTAAGTGGTCTAATCGGCCTAATCCATCGAGTGGGCCTTATGGGCGTAAGTTGTAAATTGGGACTAATGGTCCTAAGTAGTCGAATGGTCCAAATTGGCCTAATAGGGTTAATGGTCTGAATGGGCCTAAGTGGACAGATGTGATTATGTGGCATAATATCCCTAATGGACCTAATGGGCATAAGTGGCCTAATGGGCCTAATGGGCCGAAGTGGCCGAATGTGATGCAATCGGAATTGGCATAGGAGGAGTACTCATGCAAGAAGGTAAGCCTATTGCTTTATTTAGTGAGAAGTTAAATGGCCAAACTCTAAACTATGCTACATATGATAAAGAGTTGTATGCATTGTTTAGAGTACTAGAGACATGGCAACACTATCTTTGGCCTAAAGAATTTGTGATCCATTCTGATCACGAGGCTCTTAAATACCTTAGCAGCCAACATAAACTAAATAGGAGACATGCTAGATGGCTGGAATTCATTGAATCATTTCCATATGTCATCAAGCATAAAAAGGGTAAAGAAAATACTGTGGCGGATGCACTTTCACGTAGATATTCTCTTATATCCTTGTTGGATTCAAAACTCCTTGGTTTTGAATGCATTAAGGAATTATATGCTACAGATTGTGATTTTAGTGAACCATATGGACATTGTAAACCTGGAGTTAGTTGGGAAAAGTTTTATTTACGTGATGGATTCTTATTCTGGATTAAAAAGCTTTGTATTCCCAATTGCTCTATCTGTTTACTTTTACTAAAGGAGTCACATTCTGGTGGGTTAATGAGACATTTTGGTGTTACAAAAACATTAAGTGTTCTGAGTGAGCATTTTTATTGGCCTAGAATATCTAAAGATGTTGAAAATTTTTTGGGAAAGTGCATTGTTTTCCATAAAGCCAAATCAAAACTGAACCCACATGGATTATATCTTCCTCTCCCAATCCCCAAAAACCCTTGGGAGGACATATCAATGGACTTTATTGTGGGGTTACGAAGGACAAAGAGGGGGAGAGATTCCATTTTTGTTGTGGTGGATCGGTTTTCTAAAATGGCACATTTTATTCCTTGTCACAAAACAGATGATGCCACTAATATTGCAATGCTCTTCTTTCAGGAAGTAGTCAAACTCCTTGGAATGCCAAGGACGATTGTGTCGGATCGAGACACAAAATTTCTTAGTTACTTTTTGAAGACCTTGTGGAGAAAACTGGGTACAAAGTTACTCTTTTCCACTACTTGTCATCCACAAACCGATGGGCAAACAGAGGTGGTGAATCGAACATTATCATCCCTTCTGCGAACAATTGTCAAGAAGAATATCAAGAATTGGGAGGAGTGTCTGCCACATGTGGAATTTGCATATAACAGGGCCAAGCACTCCACTACTCAATATTCTTCATTCGAAATTGTTTATGGTTTTAACCCTCTTGCCCCTATTGATCTAGTTCCTTTGAATTTGCAGGAAGAAACTAATATGGATGTGAAAGGGCGTGCAGAATTCATCAAAAAACTCCATGAAAAGGCAAGGAAAAATATCGAGCGGATGACTCAAAAATATGTTGATCGTGCAAACAAGGGTCGCAAACAAGTGTTGTTCGAGCCCGGGGACTTGGTCTGGATTCATATGCGAAAGGAGAGATTTCCAGATAAGCGGAAATCAAAACTCATGCCACAAGCAGACGAACCTTTCCGAGTGCTCGAGAAGATTAACAATAATGCTTACAAGATAGATTTGCCAGGTGCGTATGGTGTAAGTGCCACCTTCAATGTTTCTGATCTTTCTCCTTTTTTGGGTGCAGAGGATGAAGAGTCGAGGATGACTCCTTTTCAAGAGGGGGAGGATGATGAGAACCATGTCGAAGACACCAAGTCGATTGTGTGGGAGGAAGAGTTGGATTTGCAAGGCCCAATGATGTGAGGGAGATTAAAGAGGCTCAATGCTACAATGGGCGCACATATTGCTTCATTAAAGGCCCAATGGATCCTGCCTTGCATGGATGGAGAAAATGGGCCTATATGATATGATACCGTATGCGAGTGCGGTATTCGTTGGCAAAAATGCGGAAACACAAGCGAAGAAAGAAGAGGGGAATGGAAATTAAAAGAAATGCAAGAGGAATAAAAGGGGAAGGGGATGATCAATTAGGACCCCAAGGAGACTTGCCCATTGAAACTCTAATTATAAAGCGCCACAAAGGTTGATCACTCCTTTGATGAGCCTTACTTTCATTGACCTAAGAACACAAGAAACACAAGCATAATAATGCTAGAAACTCTCAAATTCAAAATTAACCCTCAAAGGGGTACAAGAGGTGGCTATTTATAGCCAAATGAGAGGAATACATGTCAAAATACCTATTTCACAAAAGTCTAAAGCCTATCCCATGAATTTGACTTTTTTTACACATGTCCATGGCTTTAGGGGGCAAGATATCTCTAAAGAAGACTTTTAGGAAGCACCCCAAATACTTTGAAGATTCCCACCATGGATTTGGAGACAAGGGGCCCACCACTTTTGACATTGGAGATTTCCTTCATGCAAGTGGATTAAATTTCGTGGAAGCATATGGGTGGGCCTTTTAGGTTCACTTTTGGGCTTTAATAAGTTTGATTAAAGGCCCATTTGCTCCTCCCATGCATGAATGTTGGGCCTCCTCTTGTAATTTCAAAATGAAGCCATGTAAATCCTCTCTCATCCTCCTCATTCTTCCTCTTGTCATTGGGCCACCAATCCCATGTAATGGTCGTATGCGAGTGCGGTATTCGTTGGCAAAAATGCGGAAACACAAGCGAAGAAAGAAGAGGGAATGGAAATTAAAAGAAATGCAAGAGGAAGAAAAGGGGGAGGGGATGATCAATTAGGACCCCAAGGACACTTTCCCCTTGAAACTCTAATTATAAAGCGCCACAAAGGTTGATCCCTCCTCCCATGCATGAATGTTGGGCCTCCTCTTGTAATTTCAAAATGAGGCCATGTAAAGCCTCTCTCATCCTCCTCATTCTTCCTCTTGTCATTGGGCCACCAATCCCATGCAATGGTTCTTGTCCATTAATGCTCCTTCCACGATCAATGCCATGATCACCCTCAACTCCTTGCTGCATGTGTGCACCATGATCCGCATCATCCCCTCCCTCTTCAAAAGGATTCTTCCTCGAATCTGCATATTCAAAAGGAGAGAGATCAGAAATATTAAAGGTAGCACTCACATTTCCATACCTGCTGGGCAAGTCAATCTTGTAGGCATTATCATTGATTCTTTCTAAAACTGGAAATGGACCATCTCCTCGCGACTGAAGTTTTGATTTTCTTTGCTCTGGGAACCTTTCCTTCCTCAAATGCACCCACACTCAATCTCCAGGTTCTAGTACAACCATATGCCTACCCTTGTTTGCTTGCTTCGCATATTGTTCATTTCTTCTTTCAATGTTGGCTTTCACCTTGGCATGTAAATCCCGAACAAATTTGGCCTTCTCATCACCTGTGAGATCAACAACCTCATTAGTAGCCAATGAAAGAATATCTAATGGAGTCATTGGATTAAATCCATATACAATCTCAAAAGGTGAAAGTTAGTAGTGGAATGAACTACTCGGTTATATGGAAACTCTATGTGTGGAAAACATTTTTCCCAATTCTTCAGATATTTTTGAATTATTACACAAAAAAGGGTAGAAAGATTCATATTCACCACTTCAGTTTTCCCATCAGTTTGAGGATGTGCAACAGTTGAGAACAATAATTTAGTTCCCAATTTATTCCACAATGTCCTCCAAAAGTGGCTAAGGAATTTCATATCCCTATCACTTACAATGGTTTTGGGTAGTCCATGTAATCTCACAATTTCTTTGAAAAACAAATCTGCTATATGTATAGCATCATTAGTTTTTGAGCATGCAATGAAATGGGCCATTTTGCTAAATCGATCCACAACAACAAAAATGCAATCTTTTCCTGATTGGGATCGAGGCAATCCCAACACAAAATCCATAGATATGTCGGTCCAAGGATGGGATGGAACGGGCAAGGGGGAATACAATCCATTAGGTTGAACCTTGGACTTTGCATGCTTACAAGTGACACACCTAGCACAAATTGCAATAACATCTTTTCTCATGCTTGGCCAATAAAAATGTTCATACAAAGTAGCAAGTGTTTTATCAACCCCAAAATGCCCCATCAAACCACCCCCATGAGTTTCTTTTACAAGAAATTCTCGAGTTGAACAATTTGGAATGTACAATTTATCCATTTTGAAAAGAAACCCATCATTTTTGTAATAGTCTTTAAAACCATGTTTTTCACAAGATGTCCAAATTTGAGAAAAATCTCCATCATTTTCATACATTCCCTTTAGTAACTCAAGTCCAAGTAATCTAGAATGAAGAGAAGTAAGAAGTGAATACCTTCGTGAAAGAGCATCAGCAACCACATTTTCTTTACCTTTTTTATGCTTGATCACATAGGGGAAAGTCTCAATGAATTCCAGCCAAGATGCATGCCGCCGATTCAACTTACCTTGGGACTTCAAATACTTAAGACTTTCATGGTCAGAATGAATAATGAACTCCTTAGGCCATAAGTAATGTTGCCAGGTTTCCAGGGTTCGTTTCAAAGCATAAAGTTGTTTATCGTAAGTTGAATAATTTAATGCTTCCCCGTTCAATTTCTCACTAAAGTAAGCAATTGGACGCGACTCTTAAGTCAAAACAGCACCAATACCAACTCCCGATGCATCACACTCAATTTCAAAGACTTTGGTGAAATCGGGTAGCCTTAAAAGGGGAACATTGACCAATTTTTCTTTGAGCGTGTTAAAGGCTTTTTCTTGTTTTTCACCCCATTTAAAGACCACATGTTTCTTTACAAGTTCATTAAGAGGTGTAGCGATGGATGAAAAATCCTTTACAAACCTCCTATAGAAGCTTGCCAATCCATGAAAACTCCTAACGTCGGTTGCACTCTTCGGTGTGGGCCACTCCTGAATTGCTTTGATCTTTTCATCATCCACACGAATCCCTTCTGACCCTACAACAAAGCTAAGAAACACCACAGAATCCATGCAAAAAGAACGTTTTTGAAGATTGGCATAAAGTTCGTTTTCTTTAAGGGTCTCACACACCAAACACAAGTGTTCAACATGGTTGTCTAGAGATTTGCTATACACCAAGATATCATCAAAATAGACAACCGCGGATTTTCCAATGAATGAACGAAGGACATGGTTCATTAAGCTCATGAATGTACTTGGTGCATTAGTTAAACCAAATGGCATAACTAACCACTCATACAAACCGAACTTATTTTTAAAAGCAGTTTTCCACTCATCTCCTTCTTTCATTCGAATTTGGTGGTATCCACTTTTAAGATCAATTTTAGAAAACAAAGATGCCCCATGTAATTCATCAAGCATGTCATCAAGTCGAGGGATGGGATATTGATACTTAACTGTTATTTTGTTGATGGCGCGACAATCCACACACATTCGCAATGTTCCATCTTTCTTGGGTACTAGGATCACCGGGACGACACATGGACTCATGCTTTCCCTTAATAATCCTTTCTTCATGAGTTCTTCAACTTGACAATGGATCTCTCTAGTCTCTTCCGGATTAGCTCTATATGATGGCCTGTTGGGAATTGCAGCACCGGGTATGAAGTCAATCTGATGCTCAATGCCTCTTAAAGGGGGTAATCCATTGGGTGTTTCTTCGGGAAACAAATCACCAAATTCCTGCAGTAAAGACACAACACAAGAAGGCAAAGAATGGTGAAGTTTATTAGTTGCAAGGTAAGCATCCTTACTAATGAGTAAGAACACTTTCCCGCTCAATAAAGCACCTTTCACCTCACTTTTTTCAAAAAATAAACTCACATTTCTCTCATCACTCTTGTCTTCAACTCTTTGATTTCCCTCATTTCTTTTTATGTCACTCGACTCTCCTTTTTCACTCTTAATTTTTCCACTCATTTCATTTCTTTCTCTCATTTCCTTTTTCATCAACTCATCACTCTCTTTTTTATCACTCAAAATTTTATTTTTCCCACTTTCTTTTTCACTCATTTCTTTTTTCTTTTTGTATTCTTTCTCTATCCTCACTTGATCTTCATATGCTTGTATGGGACTTAGAGGAGTCAAAACAATCTTTCTACCGCTAAAATTAAAAGAGAAGCGGTTAGTATAACCATCATACATCACCCTCCTGTCAAATTTCCATGGTCTCCCAAGTAGCAAATGTCCAGCTTGCATCGGAGCAACATCACACAACACCTCATCATGATATTTTCTAATGAAAAAAAGAAACTATGGCTTGTTTTGTGACCCTCACTTCACCACTATCATTCAACCACTGCAATCTATAAGGTCTAGTATGCCTTAGAGTAGGCAAACTCAACTTCTCCACCAACAAGGTACTAGGCACATTAGTACAACTTCCACTATCAATGATCATGCTACATACCTTCTCCCTGATGTGGCATCTCGTATGAAAAATATGCTCACGCTGCTCCTCATCTTGATCAACTTTGGGTTGAATGTTTAAAGCTCTTCTTTCCACCAATGCATCCCCATGTACGGGTTCTTCAACTTCAACATCCGAACCCTCCTCCAAAGATGGAATCTCATCATCGCTAGAGTGATCAATAAGGATCTCTCCATTATCCAACATAATCATGGCCATTTTGTTTGGGCATTGAGATGCAATATGACCATGTCCTTGACACTTAAAACACTTTATATCACGAGATTTAGAAGGGAAATTTGCATGCATTTTTCCTTTTGAAACAGTGGGGAAGAACTTATTTTTGGCCTCTTCTCTTTGTTTTGGAACAAATTTGGATTCTCTTGGTTTTGTTTCATTCCACTTAGAAGTTGATTTTGGATCTTTCCAGTTATCCTTCCAAAAATTATGAGAACTTACTTGACTCCTTCGAGAATGTAGTTGTTTTTCGACCTTCACTGTCTTATGTAGCAACTCCTCCATGTCAATATAAGTCTGTAGTTCTACCACATCTCTAATTGCCGGATTCAATCCATTGATGAACCTTTCCATGGTAGCTTCGCGATCCTCCTCCACATTGGCTCGAATCATTGATATCTCCATTTCCTTGTAGTATTCCTCCACACACATGGAACCTTGCACAAGTTTTTGTAACTTCAAATGCAAGTCTCGATAGTAATGACTAGAAATGTACCTTTTGCGCATTACTATCTTCATTTCTTCCCAAGTTCGAATTGGCCTTTCTCCATTTCGTTGTTGACTTACTTGTAATTGGTCCCACCAAATACTTGCATAGTCGTTGAACTCAAGTGCTGCCAATTTTACCTTCTTCTCCTCTGAGTAGTTGTGAAGTCCAAACACATGGTCAACCTTCCGCTCCCACTCCAAATAATGTTCTCGGTCACTCTTCCCTTGAAAGGGTGGAAGTGTCACTTTGATGCTTCCCAAGTCATTGTCTCTCCAAGTAGCACGTTGCCCTCGCCTAGGAATTGATTCTTCGAAATCGGAGTACTCATCATCACCTTCATGAATTTCTTGCCTTCTTGGAGCCTTCGAAGACGAGGAACTTTGCATATCATCCAACCTAGCATTCAATATTGTAAACTGGTCAGCGACTACTTTCATGAATAATTTAATGTCGATCTCACTTCTTTCTCCTTCACTTGCCATTTTTTTAATTCCTCACACACTCTTTCTCTCACTTTTTTTTAATCTCTCAAAAGGTTTCTCACACTTTCTAGCACAACAACTTGATTCCTACAAGAGTTCTTAAATAGAATCAAGAAGACAACTAGTAAGAAGCAATCAATTCATGGCAATCTTTAAAAATCGGAAATTTTAAAAGGGTTTGAATCAATGAAGTCCAAGAAATATGGGAGGAAAATGGGAGAAATGGTTATAGTAGAAGGTTGGATATGGATTAAGGAAAGAAGATGGTGGATAAGAAAATTGCAATCAAATTTATGACATATGAGCAAACGCAATGTTTCAAATGAGCAGCTTCCTTTTTTTTGTATTTTTTTTTGATTGATTTTTTTTTTGATTTTTTTTTTGCTACTCAACAAACAAGAATTGCAAAGAGTGCGCTTTTCGTGCTCAAATTACAAAAAATGAAAAATATACAAATCTGATTGCAATGATGTAAATGGTTGTGATAACTTGAACTTCAAACTCAAATGGAAATCCGCCTTGGAGATTGTTAGATTTCACAAGGGTGAAACTGTAGCACGAATGGATTCGGATATATCTCCAAATATAGGTGTCAGATTTTATTGTTTCCAAATCGAGAAGAAAGATGAGATTCTGAATTATTAAAATGACATATTATACGCCCAGAAACTCAAAGAAAAAGCAGACGAAAATATGGAAGAAAGTTCCGTCCAGAATTGGTGATGGTAGAAAATTAAAGAAGGGGAAGAAAAAAAAAGATGGGAGAAATAGAAATGAAAGAACCTGGTTTCCGTTGCCTTGCTCTAATACCAAATGATATGATACCGTATGCGAGTGCGGTATTCGTTGGCAAAAATGCGGAAACACAAGCGAAGAAAGAAGAGGGGAATGGAAATTAAAAGAAATGCAAGAGGAATAAAAGGGGAAGAGGATGATCAATTAGGACCCCAAGGAGACTTGCCCCTTGAAACTCAAATTATAAAGCACTACAAAGTTTGATCACTTCTTTGATGAGCCTTACTTGCATTCACCTAAGAACACAAGAAACACAAGCATAATAATGCTAGAAACTCTCAAATTTGAAATTAACCCTCAAGGGGGTACAAGAGGTGGCTATTTATAGCCAAATGAGAGGAATACATGTCAAACTACCTATCCCAAAAAATTCTAAAGCCTATCCCATGAATTTGACTTTGTTTACACATGTCCATGGCTTTAGGGGGCAAGATATCTCTAAAGAAGACTTTTAGGAAGCACCCCAAAGACTTTGAAGATTCCCACCATGGATTTGGAGACAAAGGGCCCTCCACTTTTGACATTGGAGATTTACTTCATGCAAGTGGATTAAATTTCGTGGAAGCATATGGGTGGGCCCTTTAGGTTCACTTTTGGGCTTTAATAAGTGTGATTAAAGGCCCATTTGCTCCTCCCATGCATGAATGTTGGGCCTCCTCTTGTAATTTCAAAATGAGGCCATGTAAATACTCTCTCATCCTCCTCATTCTTCCTCTTGTCATTGGGCCACCAATCCCATGCAATGGGTCTTTTCCATTAATACTCCTTCCACGATCAATGTCATGATCACCCTCAACTCCTTGCTGCATGTGTGCACCATGATCCGCATCACTATAATATCACTTATTCAAGCCCAAAATTGATATTTAAAGCTTGTCTCACATGGTTGCACGAATTTTGAAGCCTTTCCCACATGGAGGATTCTAGAAATGGCATCTTTGGACACCAAAGTCAAATCCGGTGGGCTATGTTGGAAAGTTGTGTGCTACTTTTCCAAAAGAATTTATTGGCTTTTATCTTTTTGAATTTTAAGGGGACAAGGTAGGTTTAGACTTTATGACTTTAGGGTTTTAGACCCTTTACAATTGTATCACCCCCTTGGTTATAAATAGCCACCCCATGACATTGTATATTCATTCAAGAATTAATTGAGAGCTTATGCTTTGTTTCTCTCCATTGTGTGAGAATTGTTCTCATTTTCTCCTAGATCTTGTGCATTCTTGACTTGTCAATTTATAAGTTAGATTTGTGATCCAAGATCACAAAGCCCCCAATTCCGTGCCTCAACCCAAGTGCGTTGTTGTGTGGATTGCCCATCACATCCCTCCTTTGAGTGTGTTGTCTAAGTAGTAGGTCGTGCTCCATATAGCGTTGATTGACTACTTGCATCCCCTATCTATACCCATCATCCGCCACTTAGCCCCGAACCGCATCTTTCATCCGCCGCCCTACACCGTGAAGATCGAGCCACCCCGTGCGTCTCACATCAGGATTCATATACAGAAGGAAAGATTTCCCGACAAGCGGAAATCACAACTCATGCCAAGAGGCGATGGACCATTCCGAGTGTTTGAGAAGATTAACAACAATGCTTACAAGATAGTTTTGCCAGGTGAGTATGGTGTAAGTGCCACTTTCAATGTTTCTAATCTTTCTCCTTTTTTGGGTGTAGAGGATGAAGAGTCGAGGGGGAGGATGATGCGAACCATGTTAAAGGCACCGAGCATATTACCCGAGTGGAGGAGTTGGATTTGCAAGGCCCGATGACTCATGGGAGATTAAAGAGGCTGAATGCAACAATAGACACTCATCTTGCTTCATTAAAGGCCCAATTGATCTTACCTTGCATGGATGGAGGAAATGGGCCTATTATCTCACTTATTCAAGCCCAAACATGATGTTTAAAGCTTGGCCCACATGGTTGCACGAATTTGGATGCCTTTCCCACATGGGGGATTCTAGAAATGACATCTTTCGACACCAAAGTCAAATCCGGTGGGCTATGCACCAAAGTCAATTCCGGTGGGCTATGTTGGAAAGTTGTGTGCTACTTTTCCAAAAGTCTTTGTTAGACTTTATCTTTTTGACTTTTAAGGGGAAAAGGTAGGTTTAGCCTTTATGACATTAGGGTATTAGACCCTTGACCATTGTATCACCTTCTTGGCTATAAATAGCCACCCCATGTCATTGTATTTTCATTCAAGACTTAATTGAGAGCTTTTGCTTATTTCTCCCCGTTGTGTGAGAATTGTTCCGAATTTCCTCTTTGCTCTTGTGCATTCTTGCCTTGTCAATCTACAAGTTAGATTGGTGATCGAGGATCACAAAGCCCTCAATTCCATGCCTCAACCCAAGTGCGTTGTTGTGTGGATTGGCTATCTCATCCCTACCTTGAGTGTGTTGTCTAAGTAGTAGGTCGCACTCCTTATAGTGTTGATTGACTACTTGCATCTGCTATCCATACTCATCATCCACCACTTAGCCCCGAACTGCATCCTTCATCCGTCGACCTACGCCATGAAGATCGGGCCACCCCGTGAGTCTCACATCACCAACATACCACCATAACCAAAAAAAATAACCAGAATGAGAGTTCCAAAGTGGAAATCCTAAATAAAAAACTCAAGGACTCCAAGATAAATCTCCATATCTCCACACCAAGCTCCATGCTCCAGCACCACAAGAACTCCCAAGTATCACGATGAACCACTAAATAAATGAGATGCTTTACCTTTACTTGTGTCTTGGAATACAACATCTTCAAAAGCACCAAATTGCCAAAGTATGGGGTGAGTAATGAAAATCAGTAGGCTTTTCCCAAATGAATTCCCTACTCACACCACTAGGATAGAGTTCAATTGAGGCCCACTGAGGCCAATTGAGATGAATTTGTCCAATTAGACCAATTGAGTTCAACTGAAGCCAATTGAGGAAAATTAAGGCCAATAAGGAAAATTGAGCGCCATTGAGGTCAATTTAGGCCAATTGAGGCCAATCACGCAAATTTGGCCAATTGTGTGCTATTGAGGCCAATTAGGCAAATTGAGGCAACATATGAAAATTGAGGCCAATTAGGCCAAATGAGGCCAAATGAGGCCAAATGAGGCCAATTAGTCTAATAGAAGAAAATTGTGGCCAACTAGGGCCATTTGAGACTATTTGCCAATTAAACCAATTTAGGACAATTGCGGCTAATTGAGGTCAATTAGGCCAATTCAAGCCAATTGACGCCAATTGAGTCTAATTGAATCCAATTAGGCCAATTAGAACAACTAGGACAATTATGCCCATTAAGGACAATGAGGCTAATTTGGCCAATTCAGGCCAATTGGGCTCAATTGGATACAAGTGGGCTGAATTGGATTCAATTAGTATGAATTGGCTCAATTGGAAAAATTGGCCACAAGTTGCCAAAATTGGAATAATTGGCCTAATTGGCCTCAATTTATCTCAATTCTCCTAATTGGACAAATTGGCATCAATTGGCCTCAAGTGGTCTAAATTCACCAAAGTAGCCTAATCGGCCTCAATTGGACTAATTGACATAAATTGGACTAATTGGTCTCAATTGACCTCAATTTCCCAAATTGGAATGAATGAGCTTTATTGGGCTGAATTAGCCTCAAATGGCCTCAATTGACCTCAATTGGCCTCAATGGGCCTAATTGGCCTCATTTGTACTCAATTGGCCTAATTTTCCTTAATTGACATAATTGGCCTCAATTGGACTCAATTTTCCTAACTCGCTTTAATTGGCCTTATTGACCTAATTGGCTTAATTGGCCTAATTAGTCTAAATGACAGAATTGCCCATAATGACCTAATTAGAAAATTTTTCCGAATGGGCCTCAAATGACCTTATTGGCCTCCATTAGCCTATTTGACCTCAATTAGACTCAATTTTCCTAATGGATCTTAATTGGCTTAATTGGCCTTATTGGCCTCATAAGATAATTGGCATCAATAGCTGAATTGGCCTCAATGGCTGAATTGGCCTAATTGGCCTAATTGGATTAATCGTCTACACTGTCTTAATTGGCCTAATTGACCTAATTGGGCTCAATTGGCCTAATTGGTCTCAATTGGCCTAATTGGATCAATTTTCCTCAATTTTCCTAATTGTCCATAATTGAACCAATTGGCCTAATTGGAATCAGTGGCAGAATTGGCCTCAATGTATTAATTTTCTGAATCGGCCGAAATGACCTAATTGGCATAATTGGTTTAATTGGCCAAAATCGTTCTGAATTGACCTTAATTGGCCTCAATTGACCTCAATTGGTCTAATTTTCTCAATTAACCTCAATTCACACAATTGGCCAAATTGGCCTCACTGGGCCTCAATGGGCCTAATTGACCCAATTGACCTCACATGGCCTAAATTCGCCTCATTGGCCTAATTGACTTCAATTTGCCTCAATTTGCCTAAATTTACCTCAATTGGCATTAATTGGTCTCAATTGAGCTCAATTTTTGCAATTGGTCTCAATTGGTCTCAGTTGGCTAACTAGCCTCAATCAACCTTATTTCGCCTCAAATCACCCAATTGGCCTAATTATCCCCAATTGGGATCATTTGGCCTAATTATCCTCAATTGGGCTCAATTGGACTCAATTAGCCTCAATTGGCCTCAATTGTCTTAAGTTTCCTTAATTTACCCAAATGGCCACAATTAGACTCAATTGGTCACAATTGGCTACAATTGGCCTAATTGGCCTCAATTGGCCTCAATTGGACTCAAATGTCCTCAATTGGGTGAATTGGCCTCAATTGGACTAAATTGGCCGCAATTGGCCTCAATTAGCCTCACTTTGCCTCAGTTGGGCTCAATTGGTCAAAATTGGCCATAATTGGCTTCAATTGGCCTCAATTGATATCAATTGGCTAATCAGCGTCAATTAGTCCTCAATTTGCTTTAATTGGCCTCAATTGGATACAATTAGCATCAATTGGCCTAAATTGTCTTAATTTGCCTCAATTGGACCTAATTGGCCACAATTGGGCTCACTTGGCCTAATTGGCCTCAACTGGCCTTAATTAGACTCAAATTGACTCAATGGGCCTAATTGGACTCAATTGGCCTAATTTGGCTCAATTGCCCTTAATTCACCTAATTGGCCCCAATTGGGATTAATTGGCCTCAATTGGCCTGAATTGGACTCAATTGGCCCAATTTGTCTAATTGGCCTCAATTGACATCAATTTTCCCAATGGGGCTCAATTGGCCATGATTGGAAAGAATTGACCTCAATTGGCCTAAATTGGCCTCGATTGTCCATAATTGGACAAAATTAGCTGCAATTGGCCTCAATTGGCCACAATTAGCTTAATTGGCCTCAACTATCCCCAATTGGCCTAATTCGCCTAATTTGCCTCAATTGGTCTCAATTGGTCTCAATTGGCCTCAAATGGACTGAATTGGCCTAATTGGCCCAATTGGATTCAATTTTCCTAATTCGCCTCAACTGGACTCATTGGCCAAATTGGCCTAATTGTTCTCAATTGGCCTCAATTTTCTTCAATTGGCCTAATTCGACTCAATTGGCCTAATTCACTTCAATTGGCCTGATTGGACTCCATTGTCCTAATGGGTCGCAAATGGACTAATTGGCCTCAATTGGCTTAATTGGCTTCAATGGGCCTAATTGGCCTCAATTGGGCTCAATTGGCCTAATTGCCCTAATTGGTCTCAATTGGCACTAATTTTGTCTCAATTGTCCTCGATGGGTCTAATTCACCTAATTCTCTTCAATTGACCTCAATTGGCCTCGATTGACCTCCATTGGCCTCAATTTCCCTAATTAGTCTAATTGGCCTCAATTAACATAAATTGGACTCATTAGCCTCAATTGGATTAATTGGCCCCAATTTACCTCAATTGGTCTCAATTAGCCTAATTGAGCTGATTTCACCTCAATTAACCTCAATTTTCAGCAATTGACCTCAATAGGCCTAATTGGCCTTATTGGACCCAATTGGCCTAATTGGTCTAATTGGACTCAATTGACCTCAATTGGCCTAATTGTTCTCAATTGGACTCAATTGGCCTCAATTGAACTATTTGGGCTCATTGGCCTAATTTGTCTCAATTTGCCTCAATTTGCCTAATTAGCCTCATTGGCCTCAATTGGTCTCAATTAGCATAATTGGGCTCAATTGGAATCAATTCGTCTCACTTGGCCCAATTGGTCTTAATTGGCACAATTGGCATGAATTCACCTTAATTGGCCTAATTGGCGTCAATTGGGCCAATTGGCCTTAATAGGCCTAAATCGGCCTCAATTGGCATCAATTGAACTAATTGGGCTCAATTGGCCTAATTGGCTTCAAATAGTCTAATTTACCTAATTGGCCTCAAATTGCCTCAATTGGCCCAATTGAGCCCAATTGAGGCCAATTGATGCAAATTAAGGCCAATTGATGCCAATTAGTCCAATTGAATATAATTTGCCCAACTGTGGCCAATTAGGCTCATTAGACCAATTAAGGCCAATTGAGGCCAATTGAGGCAAATTGAGGCCGATTAAGGCTAATTTGGCCAATTGGGCCCAATTGAGCCCAATTAAGGACCCTTAGGCCAATTCGGAAAATTGAATCCAATTGAAGACAATTAGGCAAATTGAGGCAAATTATTCAAATTGAGGCAAATTATTCCAATTGAGGTCAAATGTGGCCAATTGTGTCCAATTAGGAAAATTGAGGAAAATTGAGGCAAATTGATGCAAATTGGGGCCAATTAGTCCAACTAGGCCAATTGTGGCCAATAGAGACCAATTAGGCCAATTGAGGTCGATTGAGGCCTGCTGAGCAAATTAGGCCAATTGCGGCCAATTGAGCCAATTGGCCTCAATTTTCCTAATTGGACGAATTGGCCTGAGTTGGCCCAATTGACCTAATTTGTTTCAATTGGCTAATTGACATCAATTAGCCAGATTGACCACAATTGAACTCAAGTGGACGAATTGGCCTAATTGGCGTCAATTGGCTTAATTGGTCTCAATTGACCTCAATTTCCCTCAATTAGCTTAATTTCCATAATTGTCCTCAATTTCCCTCAATTGGCCTTAATTGGGATCAATTAGTATAATTGGCCCCAATTGTCCTCAAATGGCCACAATTGGTCGTAATTGGCCGCAATTGGCCTCAATTGGTCACAATTGGCATGATTGAACTCAATTATCCTAATTGTCCTCAATTGTCCTCAATTGGACTAATTTTCCCAAATTGTGCTCAACATGCATAATTGGACGAAATTAGCTTCAATTGGTCTCAATTGGTCATAATCGGCCAAATTAGCCTCAATTGGTCATAATCGGCCAAATTAGCCTCAATTGGCCTCAATTGGACTTAATTGGGTTCAATTGGCCTAATTTTTCTAATGGGCCTCAATCGGCCTCAACTGTCCATAATTGGCCACAATTGGACTAATTTTCCGTAATTGGCCTCATTTTTCTTCAATTGGCCTCAATTAGCCTTATTGAGCTCAATTGGCCTCAATTGGTCTAATTGGTCCCAATTGGCCTCAATTGGTCTCAGTTGGCCTCATTTAGCCTAATTGGAATCAATGAGCCTCAATTGGCCTCAATTGACCTAATTGGCTTAACTGGCCTTAAGTGGCTTCGATTGTCCCAACTGGTCTAAATTGACCTCAAGTCACCTAATTGGCCAATTGGCCTCAATTTGGCTCAAGGAGCCTAATTATCCTTAATTTCACTAATTGGCTTCAATTTTCCAAATTGGCCTCATTTGGCCTCAATTGGGTGAATTGGCCTAATTGACTTCAATTGGCCTGATTGACGTCAATTGGTCTAATTGGGCTAATTAGACTCAATTGGCCTAAAATGGCCTATAATGGCCTAATTGGCCTAATCAGTCTCAATTGGCATCAATTGGTCTAATTGGTCTAATTGGCCTCAATAGGCCTCAATTGGCTTAATAGGCCTCAATTGGCCAAATTGGTCTCATTTGCCACAGTTGGCCTCATTTGGGTTCAATTAGACTCAATTGGCCTCAATTGGAATAATTTTCCAAATTGGACTCAATTAGCTTAATTGGCCTCAATTGGCCTCGATTGGACTAATCTTTTAACGGGCCTCATCAGCCTCAATTGGCCATAATTGGCTACAATTTGACTAATTGGCCGTAATTGGCCACAATTTTTCTCAATTGGCCTCAAATAGCCTTATTGGCCCCAATTGGCCTCAATTGGCATAATTGGTCCTAATTGGCCGCAATTGGTCTCTATTGGCCTCATTTGGACAAATTTGACTTATGGTCCTAATTGGTATCAACTGTCCTCAATTGGCATTAATGAGTCTCAATGGGCCTCAATTGACCTAATTGGCCTAACTGGCTTCAAGTGGCCACGATTGACCCAATTGGCCTAAATTGACTTCAACTCACTTAATTGATATAATTGGCCTCAATTAGCCCCAATGAGCCTAATTAGGCTTAATTGGCCTCAATTTACCTAATTGGCCTCATTTGGCCTCAATTGGGCGAATTGGCCTAATTTATCTCAATTGGCCTGATTGACCTCAATTGGTATAATTGTTCCAATTGGCCTCAACTGGTCTCAAATGGCCTTAAATGGCTTCATTTGCCTTAGTTGTCTCTATTGGCCTGAATTGGACTCAATTGGGCTCAATTGACCTTACTTGGCCACAATTGGTAAAATTGGGCTCAATTGGGCACACATGGCCTCAATTACCCTCAATTGGCCTCAATTAGCCTCAATTGGCCTCAATTTCCATCAACTGGCCGAATTGGGTTCAATGTGCTTCAATTGGCCAAAACTGTCCATATTTGGCCTAATTAACCCCAATTGACCTCAATTGGCCTTAATCGGCCCAATCGGCTTTAATTGCCTGAATTGGCCTCAATTAGCATGAATTAGCCTAATTGGCCCTAACTGGCCTCAATTGGCCCCAACTGGCCCCAACTGGCCTCAGTTGGCCTCAATTGGCTACAGTTGGCCTCAATTGGCCTAAATTGGTCTAATAGATCTAATTGGACTCAATTGACCTCAATGTGTCTCAATTGGCCACAATTTAATTGGACTCAATTGACATCAATCGACCTAATTGGCCTCAATTGTTCTATTTGACCAAATTGGGCTCCATTGGCCAAAATTGGCCTCAATAGGCCTAAATAGATGTAATTGGCCTCAATTGGCCTAATTGACCTCAATTGGGCTCACTTGACCTCAATTGGACTAATTAATATCAATTAGCATAATTGGTATCAATGGGAACAAATTGGCCTCAATTGGCCTAATTAGCCTCAATTGGCCTAATTCGACTCAATTGGCCTAATTGGCCTCAATTGGATATAATTGGGCTCAATTGGGCTCAATTGGCCTAGTTGGACTAATTGGCCTCAATTAGCTTAATTGGCCTCAACTGGTCTCAAGTTATCTAATTGGATAAATTAGCCTAATTAGCCTCAATTAACCTAATTGGCCTCAATTGAACTTAATTGGCATCATTATCCTAATTTTCCTCAATTGGCCTTAATTGGCCTAGTTGGCCTCAATTGTCCTCAATTGGTAATAATTGGCCCAATTGACCTAATTGGTCTAATCGCCTCAATTTGCTCAATTAGACAAATTGGCACCCTTGGCATAGTTGGCCACAATTGGCCTCAATTAGAATCAATTGAACTCAATTGGCCTAATTGGATTAATTGACTCAACATGCCTCAATTGGCCTCCTTGGCCCCAATTGGCCCCAACAGGCCAAATTGGCCTCAATTGGCCAAATTGGCCTCAATTGGCCTCAATTGGCCAAATTGGCCTCAATTGGCCTCAATTCTACAAAGTGGCATAATCGGCGTCAATTATCCTCAATTGGCATAAATTATCCTCAATTGGCCTCAATGGGCCTTAATTGGCCTCAATTGGCCTAATTCACCTCAACTGACCTCAATTTTCTAAATTGGCCTCAATTCACCAAATTGGGTTAATTGGAAACAATTGGGCTAATTAGACTCAATTGGCCTAATTGGCCTAATTGTCATCAATTGACCTCAATTGGACTAATTGTCTTCAATTAGCTCAATTGGCCTCAATTGACCATATTTGTACTTAATTGGATTAATTGACCTTAATTGGACTTAATTGGTCTAATTGGCATCAATAGGCCTCAATTGGCCGCAATTGGCTGAATTGGCACAATTGTCCCCAATTTGCCTAATTGGCCTCAGTTGGTCTTAATTAGCATCAATTGGCCTAAATTGGGCTAATTGACCACAATTGACCTAACTGGTATCAATTGGACTCAATTGGCCTCAATTAGCCTAATGGGCCTAATTGGATCAATTGGCCTCAATTGGCCAACTTCGCCTCATTTGGCCAAATTGGCCTCAATTGACCTCAATTTTCCAAAATTGGCCTCGATTGGCTTAATTGGCCTCAATTGGCCCCAATTATCCAAATTTGCCTCAATTTTCCTCAATTGGCCTAATTGGCCGCAATTGACCTCAATTTGTCAAATTGGCCTAATTGACCTCAATTGGCCTAAATTATCCAAATTAGCCTCAATTGGCCCAAATGATTTCAATTTTCCTCAATTTTCCTAATTGGCCTAATTGGCCTCAATTGGCGACCTCAATTGGCCTTAGTTGGCCTCAAGAGGCCTAATTGACCTCAATTGGCACAATTAGACTAATTGGCCTCAATTTAACTCAATTAGCCGGATTGGCCTCAATTGGCCTCAATTGGGATCAATTCACATAAATTCTCCTCAATTGGCCTCAATTGGTGTCAACTGGACTTAATTAGCCCCATTGGCCTAATTGGCATAAAATGGCCAAATTGGGCTCAATTGGCCTAATTAGCCTTAATTAGCATCAATTGACCCAATTTGTTTTAATTAGCCTAATTAA
Source organism: Viscum album (assembly GCA_963277665.1). NCBI lineage: Eukaryota > Viridiplantae > Streptophyta > Magnoliopsida > Santalales > Viscaceae > Viscum > Viscum album. The sequence goes on along the minus strand of OY728121.1, from coordinate 1,052,256,574 downwards.
CCTAATTGGCCTCAATAGGCCTGAATTGGCCTCAATAGGCCTAATTGGCCTAATTGTCCTTAATTAGCCTAATTCGGCTCAATTAGGATCAATTTTCCTCAATTGACCTCAATTACTCTAATTGGACTCAATTGTCATCCATAGCCCTAATTTGCCTCAATTCTCATCAATTCGTCCAATTTGCCTCAATTGGAGTAATTGGCATCAATTGGCCTAATTTTCCCCCAATTGGCCACAATTGGTCTCAATTGGCATCATTGACCTCAATTGGCTTCAATTGGCATAATTGGCCTCAATAGGCCTAATTAGCATAATTGGACTAATTGGCGATAATTGGCCCCAATTTTCTCAATTGGCCTCAATTGCCATGAATTGGCCATAATTGGCCAAATTGACCTCAATTGGCCCAAATTGGCCTAATCGGATTTAATTGGCCTCAATTGGTCTTAATTGGCATCAATCAGCTCCAATTTTCCCCAATTTTCCAAAATTTCCCCAATTTTCCAAAATTTCCCCAATTGGCTTAAATTCGACTCAATTGGACTCAACTGGCCTCAATTGGGCTCAATTGGCCTAATTACACTAATTGGCCTCTATTGGGAACAATTGGTCTCAATTGGCCTAATTTGGCTAATTTTCCATAATTTGCTTCAATTGGCCACATTTTCCCTTAACTGGCCTCAATTGGCATAATTGGCCGAGTTGTCCTCAATTGGTCTCAATTGGGCTAATTGGCCTCAATTGGCATCAACTAGCATCAATTGGCATCTATTAGCCTTAATTGGCCTCAATTTCCCTAATAGCCTCAACAGGCCTCAATTGGTCTTATTGGACTAATTGGCCTCAAATGACCTAATTGGCCTCCATTGGCCTAATTGGCCTCAATTGGGCTCAATTGACCTCAATGAGCTTCAATAGTTCAAATTTGATTAATTGGCCTCAATTGGCCTAATTAGCCTTAATTACCGTAATTGTCCTCAACTGGCCTCAATTTGCCTCATGTGGCCTAATTGGCCTAATTGGCATAATTGGATTAATTGGCCACAACTGGTCTAGTTGGCCACACTTGATCTAATTGTCATGATTATGAAATGAAACCCATTTATTTTTTGCTATATGGGTTATTTATGAAATTTTTGATGATGATATATGTGGGTCACATGATAATAAAGGCAAATTTAAGGGTTCGCCCTGATAGTGCTCCAATTCATTGGGTAATGATGTAACCACTAGGGATTACAATTTTCACGATATGTTGGTGAATAACCTTGGTAATTTTCAAATGACACCTTGGGGATGGACCTTGGTGATATTTTCATGATTGTCTATGTTAAGTGATGTAGCCACATCTTAAAGTCATGAAAAATGTTATTTTTATTATGATATGCCACATGATTTCTTTCTCATGCCTTAAAGTTCTTTTTCATGACATAGTTGATGTATCTCAAGTTCACATGTTAAATGTTTCTCTTGTTCCCTTACTGGGCCTTCTACTCACCCTTTCTTTTGATGTATGTCCCGAGGTTATGAGATGCAGTAATGAACCTAGGATGAACATGAGGAGAAGCCTTTCAAGTGTTTAAAAAAATGTTTTATGTTTTCATGTTTTAAGTTTCTGGTTTCCAAGACACTAAACCTCAATGATCCTTGGTTTTGTAAACTGTAATGAAAGTTTATGTGATAAAAGGCGGGATTCAATAATTCCAATTGAGGAAAGTTATGGGAAAATGAGGCCAATTGAAGAAAATTATGGAAAATTAGCCAAATTAGGCCAATTGAGACAAATTGTTCCCAATAGAGGCCAATTACTCTAATTAGGCCAACTGAGCCTAATTGAGGCCAGTTGAGTCCAATTGAGTCGAATTGAAGCCAATTGAGGAAAATTTGGCCAATTGAGGAAAATTGGAGCTGATTGAGGCCAATTAAGACCAATTGATGCCAATTAAGCCCGATTAGGCCAATTGGAGCCAATTGAGGTCAATTTGCCCATTTATGTCCAATGCATGGAAATTGAGGCCAATTGAGAAAATTGGGGCCAATTCGGGCTAATTATCGCTAATTAGTCCAGTTATGCTAATTCGGCTAATTGATGCCAATTATTCCATTTGAAGCCAATTGAGGTCAATGATGCCAATTGAGACCAATTGTGGCCAATTTGAGGAAAATTAGGTCAATTGAGACCAATTAGTCCAATTGAGGCAAATTGGACGAATTGATGAGAATTAAGGCCAATTAGGCCAATGGAGGACAATGTAGTCCAATTAGAGTAATTGAGGCCAATTAAGGCCAATTGATCTCAATTGAGCCCAATTAGGCCAATTGAAGACAATTTGGACAATTAGGCCTATTGAGGCCAATTCAGGACAATTCAGGCCAATTGATGCCAATTAGGTTAATTAGGATAATTAAAACCAATTGGGTCAATTGATTCTAATTAAGGCTAATTAGGCCAATTGAGACCAATTGAGGTCCAATAGGCCAATTGAGGCCAATTGAGCCCAATTTGGCCGTTTGATGCCAATTAGGACAATTGGGCTAATTAAGGCCAGTTGACACCAATTGAGGCCACCTGAGGAGAATTTATGTGAATTGATCCCAATTGAGGCCAATTAAGCCAATTGAGGCCAATTAAGCTAATTGAGGTAAATTGAGGCCAATTAGACTAATTATACCAACTGAGGTCAATTAGGCCTCTTGAGGCCAACTAAGGCCAATTGAGGTTGCCAATTGAGGCCAATTAGGCTAATTAGGAAAATTGAGGTAAATTGAAGTCATCTGAGCCAATTGAGGATAATTTGGATAATTTAGGCCAATTGAGGGAAATTGAGGCAAATTTGGATAATTGGGGCCAATTGAGGCCAATTAAGCCAATCGAGGCCAATTTTTGAAAATTGAGGTCAATTGAGGCCAATTTGGCCAATTGAGGCAAATTGATCCAATTAGGCCCATTAGGCTAAAAGAGGCCAATTGAGTCCAATTGACACCAATTAGGCCAGTTGTGGTAAATTAGACCAATTTAGGCCAATTGATACTAATTAAGACCAATTGATGCCAATTGAGGCCAATTGAGATAATTGAAGACAATTAATTCAATTGAGGTCAATTGATGACAATTAGGCCAATTAGGCCAATTTAGGCTAATTAGGCCAATTGTGTCCAATTAACCCAATTTGGTGAATTGAGGCCAATTTATCAAATTGAGGTCAGTTGAGGCCAATTAGGCCAATTGAAGCCAATTAAGGCCCATTGTGGCCAATTGAGGATAATTTATGCTAATTGAGGATAACTGACACCAATTATGGCTATTTGGAGAATTGAGGCTAATTGAGGCCAATTGAGGCCAATTTGGCCAATTGGGGCCAATTGGGGCCAATGGGGCCAATTAAGGCATGTTGAGTCAATTAATCAAATTAGGCCAATTGAGGTCAATTGAGTCTAATTGAGGCCAATTGTGGCCAACGAGGGTGCCAATTAGGCCAATTTAGGCCAATTTAGCCCCATTGAGGCCAATTAGACCAATTGATGCCAATTGATGACAATTGAGTCTAATTGAGGCCAATTGAGGCCGATTAGGAAAATTTAGGTCAATTGAGCGAATAGAGGCGATTAGACCAATTAGGTCAATTGGGCCAATTAATGCCAATTGAGGACAATTGAGGCCAACTAGGCCAATTAAGTCCAATTGAGGGAAATTAGGATAATGAGGCCAATTGAGTTCAATTGAGGCTAATTAGGCTAATTGAGGCTAATTAGTCTAATTTAGCCAATTAGATAACTTGAGGCCAGTTGAGGCCAATTAAGCCAATTGAGGCCAATTAGTCCAATTAGGCCAATTGAGCCTAATTGATCCCAATTATATCCGATTGAGGCCAATTAGCCCAATTGAGGCTAATTATGCCAATTGAGGCCAATTTGTGCCCATTGAGACCAATTATGCTAATTGATACCAATTAGGCCAATTGAGGCCAAGTGAGCCCAATTGAGGTCAATTAGGCCAATTGAGGCCAATTGAGGCCAATTACATCAAGCCAATTGTGGCCAATTGTGGCCAATGGAGCCCAATTTGGTCAAATAGACCAATTGAGGCCAATTAGGCCGATTGATGTCAATTGATCCAATTAAATTGAGGCCAATTGAGGCCCATTGGGTCCAATTGAGTCCAATTAGATCTATTAGTCCAATTTAGGACATTTTAGGCCAACTGTAGCCAATTGAGGCCAACTAAGGCCAGTTGTGGCCAGTTGGGGCCAATTGAGGCCAATTAAAGCCAGTTGGGGCCAATTAGGCTAATTCGTGCTAATTGAGGCCAATTAAAGTCAATTAAAGCCGATTGGGCCGATTAAGGCCAATTGAGGTCAATTGGGGCGAATTAGGCCAAATATGGACAATTGTGGCCAATTGAAGCACATTGAACCCAATTCGGCCAATTGATGTCAATTGAGGCTGGTTGAGGCTAATTGAGGCCAATTGAGGCTAATTGAGGCTAATTGAGGCCAAGTGAGCCCAATTGAACCCAATTTAACCAATTGTGGCCACGTAAGGTCAATTGAGCCCAATTGAGGCCAATCGAGACAAATAAGGCCAATTAAGCCATTTAAGGCCATTTGAGAGCAATTGAGGCCAATTGGAACAATTAGACCAATTGATGTCAATCAGGCCAATTGAGATAAATTAGGCCAATTCGCCCAATTGGGGCCAAATGAGTCCAATTAGGTAAATTGAGTCCAATTAGTCCAATTAAGCCTAATTAGAACCATTGGGGGCTAATTGAGGCTAATTATGTCAATTAAGCAAGTTGAGGTCAATTTAGGCCAATTCGGTCAATCGAGGCCACTTGAAGCCAGTTAGACCAATTAAGTCAATTGAGGCCAATTGATGCAGATTAGGCCAATAAGTTAAATTTTTCCAAATGAGGCCAATTGAGACCAATTGAGGCCAATTGGGACCAATTATGCCAATTGAGGCCAATAGAGAAAAATTGAGGCCAATTGCGCCAATTAGTCAAATTGTGGCCAATTGTGTCCAATTAAGGCTAATGAGGCCCATTAGAAGATTAGGCCAATTGAGTCCAATTAAGGCCAATTGAGGCCAATTAAGCTAATTGAGGCTAATTAGAACAATTATTCCAATTGAGGCCAATTGAATCAAATTGAACCCAATTGAGGCCAATTTGGCCAATTGGGGCTTATTAATCCAATTGAGGCATATTGAGGCCAATTAGGCCAATTGATGCCAATCGAGACCGATTAGTCCAGCTAGGTCATTTAAGGGCATTTGAGGCAAATTGAGGCCAATTAGCCCAATTAGATCAATTAATGTCAATCAGGCCAATTGAAGTCAATTAGGCCAATTCACCCAATTGAGGCCAAATGAGGCCAATTCGGAAAATTGAAGAAAATTAGTGAAATTAAGGCTAATTAGGCTCATTGAGCCAAATTGAGGCCAATTGGTCCAATTAGGTGACTTGAGGTCAATTTAGGCCAATTGGGTCAATCGAGGCCACTTGAGGCTAGTTCGGCCAATTAGGTCAATTGAGGCAAATTGAGGCTCATTGATTCCAATTAGGCCAAATGAGGCCAATGAGGACCAATTGAGGCCAACTGGGACCAATTAGACCAATTGAGGCCAATTGAGATCAATAAGGCCAATTGAGGCCAATTGAGGAAAATTGAGGCCAATTACAGAAAATTAGTCCAATTGTGGCCAATTATGGACAATTGAGGTCGATTGAGGACCATTAGGAAAATTAGGCCAATTGAACCCAATTAAGGCCAATTGAGGCCAATTTGGCCAGATAACACCTATTGAGGCTAATTAGATCAATTTGACAAATTGAGGTCAATTGAGGTCAATTAGGCCAATTGAGGCCAATTTGGCCACATGACGCCTGTTGTGGCCAATTCGACCAATTGGACCAACTGAGGTCAATTGAGGCAAATTGGGGCTAATTACGCCAATTAAGGCCAACTGAATCCAATTAATGCCAATTGAGTTCAATTGAGGCCAATTGAGACTAATTAAGTCCAATTGAGGCCAATTGAGGCTAATTTAGGTCAATTATGCCAATTATGCCAATTGAGGCCAATTGATACCATTTGCGCCCAATTGAGGACAATTAGGCCAATTAGGACAATAGAGGCTAATAGCGGCAAATTGAGTCCAATTAGGCTAATTGAGGCCAATTAGGAAAATTGAGGCCAAACGAGGCCAACTGATGCCATTTAGGCCAACTAAACCAATTGAGGCCAATTAGACAAATTTCTTCCAATTGAGGCCAATTCGGCCAATTCAGTCAATGTTGCCATATTGATAACAAATGAGGCCAATTCGGCAAATAGAGGCTCATTAGGTCGACTGGGGCCAATTATGCTCATTGAGTCCAATTGGGGCCAATTAGCCCACTTGAGGGAAATTAAGGCCAATTAGGCCAATGAGGCCAGTTAAACCAGTTAGCTTAATTGAGGCCATTTAAATCCAATTGAGGTCAGTTGAGGCCAATGAGGCCAATTCGGAAAAATGAGCCAAATTGAGGCAAATTGGGGCCAATGAGGCCAATAAGGCCAATCGAATCCAATTGAGGTCAATAAGGCCAATTGAGAACAATTATGACCAATTGAGACCTATTGGTTATAATGAGGCCAATTATGGCCAATTGAGTTGGATTTGGTCAATTAACCGATTCCAATTAGGCCCATTAGGCCAATTAAGGTTAATTGAGACCAATTAAGGCCAATTGAGGCCAATTGAGGCCAATTGTGGCCAATTGATGCCAATTGACGCCAATTGAATCCAATTGAATCCAATTATGTGAAGTGATGCCAATTAGGCCAAATGAAACCTATTGAGGCCAATTAGGCCTACTATAGCCAATTGAGTCCAGTTGAGGCCAATTTGGACAATGGGGGCCAATTAAGGTAAATTGAGGCCAATTAGGTCAATTGAGGCCAATTGAGGCTATTTGTGGGCAATTAGGCCAATTGAGCCCAATTGAAGCCAATTAGTTTAATTAACCAAATTGTGTCTCATTGGGCCAATTAACCTAATTGGGTCTAATTGAGGCCAATTTGGCCAATTTGGCCAATTAAGACAAATTATGGACAAGTGAGACCAATTAGGCCAATTGAGGCCAACACATGCCAATTAGCCCAATTGACACCAATTGAGGCCAATTGAGGCCAATTTAGGATGATTGAGCCCAATTGTGGTCAATTATGATAATTGAGACCAACTAGGCCAAATAAGGTGGCCGCAATTGTCCTCAATTGGACAAATTGGCCTCAATTCGCCTCAATTCGCCTTAATTGGCCTCAATTGGACTCAATTGGCATAATTGATCTAATCGGTCCCAATTGGCCTAAAGTGGCAGAAATTGGCCTAATTGGTGTGAATTGCCCTCAACTGGCCAAAATGGTCTCAATTTTGCCTCAATTTCCCTAATTGTACTAATTGGGATCAATTGTAAGCAATTAGCCAAATTGTCCTCAATTGGGATAATTGGCCGCAATTGGGTTAATTGGTCTCAGTTGACCACGATTGACATCAATTGATCTCAATTGGCCTCCATTGGCCTTAATTAGCCCGATTTCCCTAATTGGCATCAAATTGCCAAATTTGGCTCAATTGACCTTAATTGGCCTATTGGACCACAATTGGTCTCAATTGGCGTAATTAGCCTTAATTAGCATCAATTGACCCAATTGGTTTTAATTAGCCTAATTAACCTATTTGGCCTCAATTGGTCTGAATTGGCGTGAATTGGCCAAATTGTCCTTAATTGGCCAAATTGGGCTCAATTGGGATCAATTAGCCTCAATTGGCCTCAATTCTCATCAATTCGTCCAATTTGCCTCAATTGGCCTAATTTTCCTCAAATTGGCCACAATTGGTCTCAATTGGCATCATTGTCCTCAATTGGCTTCAATTGGCATTATTGGCCTCAATTGGCCGAATTAGAATAATTGGACTAATTGGCGATAATTGGCCCCAATTATCTCAATTGGCCTCAATTGCCATGAATTGGCCATAATTGGCCAAATTGACCTCAATTGGCCTAATCGGCCTTAATTGATCTCAATTGGTCTTAATTGGCCTCAATCAACTCCAATTTTCCTCAATTGGCAAAATTTTCCCCAATTGGATTCAATTCGACTCAATTGGACTCAACTGACCTCAGTTGGGCTCAGTTGGCCTAATTAGACAAATTGGCCTCTATTGGGAACAATTGGCCTCAATTAGCCTAATTTCACTAATTTTAGATAATTTGCTTCAAATGGAATCATTTTCCCTTAACTGGCCTCAATTGGCATAACTGGCCGAGTTGTCCTCAACAGGTCTCAATTGGCCTAATTGACCTCAATTGGCATAAACTAGCATCAATTGGCCTCAATTTTCCTTAATTGGCTTCAATTAGCCTTAATTGGCCTAATTGACCCCAATTTTTCATAATTGGCCTCAATTTTCCTAATAGCCTCAACAGGCCTCAATAGGTCTTATTGGACTAATTGGCCTCAAATGACCTAATTGGCCTCCATTGGCCTAATTGGCCTCAATTGGGCTCAATTGACCTTTACGGGCCTCAATAGTTCAAATTGGACTAATTGGCCTCAATTGGCCTAATTAGCCTTAAATGCCCTAATTGGACTCAACTGGCCTCAATTAGCCTCATGTGGCCTAATTGGCCTAATTGGCATAATTGGATTAATTGGCCTCAACTGGTCTAGTTGTCCACATTTGATCTAATTGGCCCAATTGCCTCAATTGGTCTCAATTTCTCTCAATTGGCTAATTGGTCTCCATTAGCTTTTAACTGGCCGTAATTGTCCCCAATTGTCCTTAATTTGACTGAATTGTCCACAATTGGCCTCAATTAGCCTCAATTGGCCTAATTGGCCTCTATTTTTCTCAACTGGCCTAATAGTCCAAATTGGCATAATTGGCCTCAATTGGCATCAATTTGTCTCAATTGGCATAATTGGTCTCAATTGGCGTAATTGGACTCAATTGGCCTCAATTGGACTCAATTAACCTCAATTGGCCAAATTGGCCAAATTAGACTCAATTGCCCTCAACTTGCTTCAATTGGACTCAATTTCTATCCATTGGCTTCAATGGGCCTAATCGGCCTCAATTGGCCTAATTGGCCCTAATTAGCCTCAATTGTCCAGAGTTGGCCTAACCGTCCTCAATTGGCCTCAATTGGTCTTAATTGGATTAATTTGGCCTAAATTCGTCTAATCGACCTCAATTGGCCTAATCAGCCTCCATTGTGCTCAATTGGCCTCAATTGGCCAAATTGGGATCAATTTACCTCAATTTGTCTAATTGCCCTCAACTGGCCTTAATTCTCCAAATTAGCTTAATTGGCTTCAATTGGCCTAATTTGCCTCATTTGGTTCAATTGGCCTCAATTTGCCTAATTAGCCTCAATTGGACACAATTGACCGAATTAGCATCAATTGGCCTCAATTACCCTCAATTGCCCTCAATTAGCCTCAATTTGGTCGAATTTTCCTAATAGGCCTCAATTGTCCCCAATTGGCACAATTGTCCTAAATTGGCCTAATTGGCATTAATTGGACGAGTTGGACTAATTGGTCTCAATTGGCCTAATTGGCCTCAATTGTCTTAATTGGACTAATTGGTCTTAATTGGCCTCAATTGTCCTCAAATGGCCCCTATTGGCCTCAGGTGCCTCCAATTAGCTTCAATTGGCCTAATTGGCATCAATTGGTCCCAATGGGCCTTAATGGGCCTCAATTGGTCTGAGTTGACCTTAATTGGCCACAATTGAACTAATTAGCTTAATTGGCCAAAATTCACCTCAATTGTTCTCAATTGGCCTCAATTGACATCAATTGGCAGAATTGGTATAATTGGCCACAATTGGGCTCAATTGGATACAAGTGGGCTGAATTAGATTCAATTAGTATGAATTGGCTCAATTGGAAAAATTGGCCCCAAGTTGCCAAAATTGGAATAATTGGCCTAATTGGCCTCAATTTATCTCAATTCTCCTAATTGGCCAAATTGTCATCAATTGGCCTACGAAGTCTCAATTCACCAAAGTGGCCTAATAGGCCTCAATTGGCCCAATTGACATAAATTGTACTAATTGGCCTCAATTGACCACAATTTCCCAAATTGGAATGTGTGAGATTTAATTGGCTGAATTACCCTCAAATGGCCTCAATGGGCCTAATTGGCCTCATTTGTACTCAATTGGCCTAATTTTCCTTAATTAACCAAATTGGCCTCAACTGGACTCAATTTTCCTAACTTGCTTTAATTGGCCTTATTGACCTAATTGGCTTAATTGGCCTAATTGGTCTAAATGACAGAATTGTCCTCAATGACCTAATTAGCGAAATTTTCCGAACGGGCCTCAATTGACCAAATTGGCCTCCATTAGCCTATTTGACCTCAATTAGACTCAATTTTCCTAGTGGATCTTAATTGGATTAATTGGCCTTATTGGACTCATAGGATAATTGGCCTCAACAGCTGAATTCACCTCAATGGTTGAATTGGTCTAATTGGATGAATTGTCTGCAATGTCCTAATTGGCCTAATTGACATTATTGGGCTCAATTGGCCTAATTGGTCTCAATTTTCCTAATTGGCTTTATTTTCCTCAATTTTCCTAATTGGCCTTAATTGAACCAATTGGCCTAATTGGAATCAGTGGCAGAATTGGCCCCAATGTATTAATTTTCTGAATCGGCCGAAATGGCCTAATTGGCATAATTGGCCTAAATTGTTCTAAATTCACCTTAATTCACCTTAATTGGCCTAAATTGGTCTAATTTTCCTCAATTAACCTCAATTCACATAATTGGCCTAATTGGCCTCAATGGGCCAAATTGACCCAGTTGACCTCACATGGCCAAAATTCGCCTAATTGGCAGAATTGACCTCAATTTGCCTCAATTTGCCTCAATTTACCTCAATTGGCCTAATTGGCCTGAATTAGTCTCAATTGACCTCAATTTTTGTAATTGGTCTCAATTGGTCTCAGTTGGCAAATTGGCCTCAGTCAACCTTATTTCACCTCAATTCACCCAATTGGCCTAATCGGTCACCATTGGGCGCAATTGGCCTAATTATCCTCAATTGGGCTCAATTGACCAAATTATCCTCAATTGGGTTAAATTGGACTCAATTAGCCTCAATTGGACTTAATTGTCTTAATTTGCTTTAATTTACTCAATTGGCCACAATTATACTCAATTGGTCACAATTGGCTACAATTGGCCTAATTGGCCTCAATTGGCATCAATTGGACACAAATGACCTCAATTGGGTGAATTGGCCTCAATTGGTCTAAATTGGCCACAATTGGCCTCAATTAGCCTCACTTTGCCTCAATTGGTTTCAATTTGTCAAAATTGGCCACAATTGGCTTCAATTGGTCTATGTTGACAGAATTGGCCTTAATTGAAAAAATTGGCTTCAACTAGCTTCAATGGGCCAAAATTTGCTTCAATTGTATTAAATTGGGCTCAATTGGCCTAATCAGCCTCAATTAGTCCTCAATTTTCCTTAATTGGACTCAACTGGCCTCAATTGGCCTCAATTGGCTATAATTAGCATCAATTGGCCTCAATTGTCTTAATTTGCCTCAATTGGACCTAATTGGCCACAATTCGGACCACTTGGCCTAATTGGCGTCAACTGGCCTCAATTAGACGCAAATTGCCTCAATGGGCCTAATTGAACTCAATTGGCCTAATTTGCTCAATTGCCCTTAATTCACCTAATTGGCCTCAATTGGGATCAATTGGCCTCAATTGGCCTCAATTGAGATTAATTGGCCTCAATTGGCCTCAATTGGTCTCAATTGGCCCAATTTGCCAAATTGGCCTCAATTGGCATCAATTTGCCAAATGGGGCTCAATTGGCCATGATTGGCATGAATTGACATCAATTGGCCTAAATTGTCCTAAATTGTCCATAATTGGACAAAATTAGCTGCAATTGGACTTAATTGGCCACAATTATCTTAACTAGCCTCAAATTTCCACAATTGGCCTAATTGGCCTCAATTGGCCTCAATTGGCCTCAAATGGACTGAATTGACCTAATTGGCCTGAATTTTCATCAATTGGCCTAATTGACACAATTGGATTAAATTTTCCTAATTGGACTCAATTTGACTCATTGGCCAAATTGGCCTAATTGTTCTAAATTGGCATCAATTGGCTTCAATTTTCCTAATTCGACTCAATTCGCCTAATTCACCTCAATTGGCCTCAATTGGCATCAATTGGCATAATTGGACTCCATTGTCCTAATGGGTTGCAAATGGACTAATTGGCCTCAATTGGCTTATTTGGCTTCAATGAGCCTAATTGGCCTCAATTGGGATCAATTGGCCTAATTGCCCTAATTGGTCTCAATTGGCACTAATTTTATCTCAATTGTCCTCAATGGGTCTAATTCACCTAATTCTCCTCAGTTGACCTCAATTGGCCTTGATTGACCTCAATTGGCCTCAATTTCCCAAATTAGTCTAATTGGACTTAATTAACATCAATTTGCCTCATTAGCCTCCATTGGCTTAATAGGCCTCAATTGACCTCAATTGGTCTCAATTAGCCTAATTGAGCTGATTTCACCTCAATTGTCATCAATTGACCTCAATAGTCCTAATTGGCCTTATTGGCCTCAATTGGCCTAATTGGACTCAATTGACCTCAATTGGCCTAATTGTACTTAATTGGACTCAATTGGCCTCAATTGAACTATTTGGGCTCATTGGCCTAATTTGCCTCAATTGGCATCAATTGGCCTAATTAGCCTCATTGGGCTCAATTGGTCTCAATTAGCCTAATTGGGATCAATTGGAATCAATTCGTCTCAATTGGATTCAATTGGCCCAATTGGCCTTAATTGGCCTCAATTGGCTGCCTGAATTCACCTCAATTGGCCTAATTGGCGTTAAATTGGTCCAATTGGCCTTAATGGGACTAAATCGGCCTCAATTGGCCTCAATTAGCCTAGTTGGGCTCAATTAGACTAATTAGCCTCAAATAGTCTAATTTACCTAATTAGACTCAATTTGCCTCAATTGGCCTAATTGGACTCAATTGGCCTCCTAATTGGCCACTATTGGCGTTAATTAGTCTCAATTGGCTCAATTAGACCTTTTGGCTCCAATTTCCCTTAATTAGACTCAATTAGCCTACATTGCCTAACTGGGATCAATTGGCATCAATTGGCCTCAATTGGCCTTAATTACCATCAATTTTCCAAATGGCCCCAAATTGGCCGAATTGCCCTAATGAGCCCTAATTGGCCTCAATTGGTTGAATTCACATAATTGGCCTCAATTACCCTCAATTTACCTCAATTAACCAAATTTTCCAAAAGGGCCTCAATTGGTGTGGCCTCAATTGGCCTCAATTGGTCGAATTGGCTTCAATAGGCCAAATTGGCCTTAATTGGCCTTAAGTGGCCTCAATTGGCCTAATTCACATAATTGGCATAATTGGCCTCAATTGGCCTAATTAGTCTCAAGTGGTCTCAATTGGCCTCAATGGGCCACAAATTATCCTAATTGGTCTAACTGGCCGCATTTGGCCTCAATTGGCTTCAATTCCCCTCAATTCTCCTCAATTCACCTCAATTGGCTTCAACTGGCCTAATTGGCCAAATTGGCATCAATTGGTCTCAATTAACCTCAATCGACCTCAATTGCAATAATTGGTCCAACTTGCCATAATTGGCCTAAATTCGCCTAAATTCGCCTCAATTGGCCTCAATTGGCCTAATTGACCTAATTGGTCTCAATGTGCTTTAATTGGCCTAAATTACCCCAAATTGCCCTAATTGGCCTCGATCTGCCTATGTGGCCTATTTGGTCTCAATTGGCCTCAATGGTCCTAAATTGGCCTAAATTGGCCTAAATTGACCTAATTGGTGTCAATTAGGCTCAATTGGTCTCATCTTGCCTAATTATCCTTAATTGGCCTAATTAGCATTGTGGGGATCAATTGGGTCAATTGGACTCAACTGGCCCCAATTGGATTCAATTGGCCTAATTGGCCTCAATTGGCTTCAATGGGTCTCAATTTTCCTCAATTGGCCTTAATCAGCCTCAATTGCCTAAAATTGGTCTAAATTTGCCTCAATTGGTCTCAATTGGCATAATTGGACTAATTGGCCTCAATTGACATTAATTTTCCTAATTGGCCCCAATTAGCCTCAATTGACCTCAATTTTCCTAATTGGCCTCATGTGGCCTCAATTGACCTCAAATGGCCTAATTGGCCAAGTTGGCCTATTGGCCTAGTGTGCCTAAATTGGACTAATTGGCCTCAATATGCCTCAATTGTCCTAAGTGGCATCAATTGGCTACTGTTGGCCTCAACTACCCACAATTGCCCTCAATCGGCCTAATTGACATAATTGGCCTCAATTAGCCTATTTGGCCTAATTGACCTAATTTGTATAAATTGGCATTAATTGTCCATAAATGGGATAATAGGCCTTATGGGCATAGTTGGCCTCAATTGCCCACTATTGGCCTCAATCGACTTAATTGACCTAATAGGACTCAATTAGCCTAATAGGCCAAAATTAGCATAATTGGCATCAATTGGCATCAATTGTTCATAAATGGCCTAATTGGCCTAATTGGCCTCAATAGACCTCAATTGGCGTCAATGGGCCTAATTGGCCTAATTGGCCTCAATTAACGTCAATTGGTGTCAATTGGCCCAAATTGGCCTCAATTGGCCCCAATTGGCCCCAATTGGCCTCAATTGGCCTTAATTGGTCTCAATTGGTCTCAATTGGTCTCAATTGGACTAATTGTCCTTAGTTGGCCTCAATTGGCCGCATTTGGTTACAATTGGCCTCAATTGGCCTAATTAGCTTTAGTTGTCCGCACTTGGATGTGATTGGTCTAATTGGCCTCAATTGGCCTCAATTGAGTTAATTGACCTCATTTAGCCTATGTTGGCCCTAATAGGTCTAATTGGACTCAATTGGCATGAGTTGGGATTATAGGTCTAATTGGCCTCAATTGGCCTCAATTGGCCTAATTGGGCTCAATTGGCATTACTTGGCCAAAATTGGCATCAATTGGCCTCAATTGGGCTCAATTGGCCTAATTGGCCTCAATTTTTCTCATTGGAATAATTGGAATCAATTGGCCTCAATTGTCCTCAACTGCCCTAATTGGCCTCCATTGACCTCAATTGGCCTCAATGAGGTTAAGGGCCCTAATTGGTCTTATATGGGCTCATTCAGGCGTAAATCACCTAATTGGCCTCAAATGGCCTCAGTCGGCCTCAATTGGCCTCAATTGTCCTCAATTAACCACAATTAGTCTCAATTACGCTCAATTGGCTTCAATTGGAATCAATTTTCCCAATTAACAAAACTGGTCTCAATTTGTCTAATTGGCCTCAATTGGTCCCAATTGGCCCTAATTGGTCGAATTTGACTGAATTGGCCTCAGTTAGGCCAATTATGCCAATTCAGCCAAATGTGGAAAATTGAGTCCAATTGAAACCAATTGGGAATAATTAACCCAATTGGGGCCAATTAAAACCATTTGAGGCCAATTCGACCATTGAGGCTAATTAAAACATTGAGGCCAATTGACAGTTAATCCCATTTTGGCCAATTTTGGCCAGTTGTGTCCAATTAGTCAGGTTGAGGCTAATTATGCCAATTGAGGGTAGTTGAGTCCAATTAAGGCCAATTGAGAATAGTTGGCCTAATTGGACTCAATACCCTCATTGGCTTCAATAGGCCTCAAGTGGCCTTAAGTGGGATAATTGGCCTCAATTGGCCTAATTGGCCACAATTGGTTTTAATTAGTACTCATTGGCCTAATTGGCCTCAATTGAATATGAGGCTCAATTGGCCTCATTTTACTAATTAGCCTCAATTGAAAATTATCCTCAATTAGCCTCACTGTACTAATTGGAATCAATTGGCCTAATCGGCCTCAATTGGCCTCAATTGGCTATCATTTTCCTCAATTGGACTCAATTATCCATATTGGCGTCAAAAGGACTCAATTGGCCTAATTGTTCTCAATTGGCCTAATTGTCCTCAATTGGCCGAATTGTCCTCAATTGGCCACAATTGACCACAATTGGCCCAATTATTCACAATTGGCCTAATTGGCATCAATTGGACTCAATTGACCTAATGGACATGAATTGTTTTGGATTCAATTGGAAATTGTCTAAACTAGCCTAATTGGTCTCAATTGGCCTCAATTGGCCACAATTGGCCATAGTTGTCCTCAATCATCATCAATTGCCTCAATTGTCAAAATATTCCTTAATTGGCCTAATTGGTGATGCGAGACGCACAGGGTGGCCTGATCTTCATGGTGTACGGTGGTGGATGAAGGATGCGGTTCGGGGATAAGTGGCAGAGGATGGTTTTGGATAGTGGTTGCTAGTAGTTAATCATTGATATAAGGATAATGACCTTCTTCTTAAACAAAACACTCAAAGGAGGTATGTAGAAGCAATCCACACATCAACGCACTTGGGTTGTGCCTCGAAATTGTGGGTTTTGTGATCTTGGATCACCAATCTAATGTTAATATTGACAAGAAAATAATGCACAAGAGCAACGGAAGAATGTAACGATCCTCACAATGGAGAGAATAAACTAATAGAGTTTCACTAATTAAAACATGAATGATATTAGAATGCCATGGGGTGGATATTAATAGCCAAGGGGTGACATAAAAGGTCAAGGGCCTAATACCCTAAAGTCATAAAGCATGTTCTTTCCTTGTCTCCTAAAATTAAAAAATATAAAGTCTAACAATGAAATTCTTGAAAAGTATCACATGTCTTTCTAACTATAGCCCACCATATTTGACTTTCAGTGCATAGCCCACCGAATTTGACCTTGGTGTCTAAAGATTTCATTATAGAATTCTCCATGTGGGCAAGGCTTCCAAATTCATGAAAACATGCGGGCCAATCATTAAACAACATGTTTGGGATTGAATAAGTGAGATAACAGGACCATTTGCTCAATCCAGGCAAGGAATGATCCATTGAGGCCTCAATGAAGCGAGATAGGTGCCCATTCTAGCATTCAACCTCTTTAATATCCCTAGCATCATTGGGACATGCACATCTAGATCCTCAACCTAGGAAATTGACTTGGGTCCTTTGATGTGGTTCTCATCATCCCCCCTCCCACTTGAAAAGGAGTTGTCCTTGAAACTTCATCCTCTACTCCAAAAAAAAGGAGAAAGATCAGAAGCACTGAATGTGTCAGTTACACCATAATCACCTGGAAAATATATCATGTAAGCATTGTTTTCAATATTATCCTCCACTCAGAATGGTGTTTCACGTAGTGGAATGAGTTTTGATTTTTGCTCGTTGGGAAATATCTACATTCACATATGACTCCAAACAAAATCACCGAGCTCGAACAACACTTGTTTTTAACCATTTTTACACAATCAACATATTTATGGTTCATTCGCTTGATATTTTTCCTTACCTTTTCCTGGAGTTTCTTAATGAATTCGGCAAACCCTTTCGCATCCATATTACTTGCTTCCTATAAAGGAAAAAAGAACTATATCGATATGGGATTGGGGGTTAAAGCTGTAAACAATTTGAAATGGAGAATATTGAGTAGTGGAATAATTGGACTTGTTGTATGCGAATTCCAATTGAGTAACATTGAGGAAAATTGTGGCAAATGATTGTCAGTTAGGCTATTGAGGCCAATTGATGAAAATTGAGGCTAATTTAGCCAATTCAGGTGATTGAGGTCGATTTAGTCAATTGAGGCCAATTGTGGCCAATTGAAGCCAATTGAGGCCAATTAGGCTGATTGAGGCCAATTGAGGCAAATTAGGACAATATAGGGTTGTTAATCCCATTAAGGCCAATTAGGGTGATTGGGGCTAGTTAGGACAATTAGGAAAATTAGGCCAATTGAGGATAATTAAGGAAAATTAGGAAAATTCTCCCATTTGAGGAAAATTGAGGCCAATTAGGCCAATTGGCCCAATTCAGGCCAATTAATGCCAATTAGGAAAACTAGGCCATTGAGGCCAATTGAGGATAGGTCCAAATGAAGTCAATTATGAAAATAGGGGTCAATTTTGAAAATGGAGGCCAATTGAGACCGCTTATGTCTAATTGGGCTAATCTAGGCTGGTTAGGCAAATTGAGGACATTTGAAGAAAATTATGCCAATTAAGGCCAATTAGGAAAATTGAGACTAGTTGAGTCCAATCACGGCTAATTGAGGCCATTGAGGCCAATTAAGGGCATTATGGCCAATTGAGGCCAATTGTTCCGATTGAAGCTGAGGCTAATTTGAATAATTAGGTGAATTGTGTCCAATTGAGGCCAATTTTGGTTGAGGCCAATTAAGGATGAGGCCACTTTATGTGAAATTATGCCAATTGAGAAAATTGAGAAGAATTGAGACATCAATTAGGACTTTTGGGGTGAAATAATGCCAATTGAGTCCAATTGAGTCCAATTGAGGCCAATTAGGAGAATTTGGACACAGTTGGCTTGATTGGCCTCAATTGAATAAATTAATCTAAATGGGATAAATTGGACTAAGTGGCTCATTTGGCTAAAAGGGACACTATTGGCCTAATTGGCCTCAATAGGCCTAACTGGACTCAATTGGCCTAATTGGCCTCAATTGGAATAACTGTCCTCAATGGCATGAATAGAATCAATTTGCCACAATTGAGTCCATTTAGGCTATTTGAGGCCAGTTTATTCCAATTAGGCTAATTAGGCCAATTAAGGCCAATTGAGGCCAATTAGGCCAATTTATGCCAATTTATGCTAATTGAGGCTAATTTGTGGCAACTTAGGCCAATTGAGTCTAATTAAGGCCAATTGAGTCCAATTTGGCCAATGAGGCCAATTGAGGCCAACGTAGCCCAATATTTCTAATTGGCCTAAATGGCCTAATTTTCCGAATTGACCTCAATTGGATAAATTTTCCTAATGGGAATCAATGGACTAATTAGACTAAATTGGCCTCAATTTTCCTAATTGGACTCAATAGCCTCAATTGGCCACCTCAATTCACCTCAAGTGGCCTAATTGGCCTCAATAGGACACACTTCAACTCAATTGGCCTCAATTTTCTGCAATTGACTGCAATTGTCCTCAAATATCCTCAAATAGACTTTTTTTTATATATGGCTCAATAGGTCTCCAGTGGAAATTGACATTAATTGGACTCAATAGACCTCAATTCAACTCAATTGGCTTCGATTGGCCTCAGTTGGACTCAGTTTAACAATTTTCCCTCAATGTCCAAATTGACATCAATTGACCTCAGTTGGCCTCTAATTAGCATCAATTGGCCTACCAATTGGCCTAATTGGACTGATTAGCCGCAATTAAGGCCAATTTAGGCCAATTTAGGCCAATTGAGTCCAATTGAGGCCCAGTGAGGCCAATTAGGTCAATTGAGGCTAATTAGGCCAATTGAGCCCAATTAAGAAAATTGTGGCCAATTGCAGCCTAATTTTCCGAATAGGCAGAATTTGTTAGAATTGGCCTCATTTGCCATAATTTGCTTTTATTGGTCTACTTTTTTCTAATTGGTCCCAATGGCCTCAATTGGGCACAATTTGAGTCAATTTTTCTCAATTGGCCTCAATTGTCCAAATAAGCTAATGGAGCCGAATTGAGGCCAATTAGTGCCAATTATGAAAATTGATGCGAATTCAGGCCAATTTAGGCCAATAAGGTAATTCATCTAATTGAGGCCTAATTGGCCACAATTTTCCAAATTGGGTCTAATTGGCCCCAATTCGCCTCAATTAGCTAATTAGGCCAATTAAGGCCAATTGAGGAAAATTGAGGCATGTTAATGCAAATTGAGGCCACTAAGGTCCATTTAGGCCAATTTATCCAATTGAAGCCAATTGATTCCATTGAGGATAATTAGTCCAATTATGCTAATAGAGGTCAATTGAGGTCATTGAGGCCAATTAGATCATTTAGGCCAACTGAGACAAATTGTTGATGATTGAGTGATTGAGTCCAAAACGGAAAATTTTCACAATTGCGAAAAATTGATGCCAATTAGAACAATTAGGCCAATAAAGGCCAAATGTGTCCAATTTCGAAAAATTCAGGAAAATTGAGGCCAATAAGGCTAGTTATTCCCAATAGGCTAATTGGCCTCATTTTCCTAATTTTCCCTCTTTGCCATAATTAGACAAATTGGCATTAATTGGCCTCAATTGGCATAATTTTACACAATTGGAAAAATTGGACTAAATGTCATCAATTTTCCTAAATTCAAAATATTGGACTAATTGGCCCTAGGGACATAAATTGGACTAATTGGCCTAATTGGCCACAATTGGCCTCACATAGCCCTAATTGGCCTAGTCTTATTGGCCTTAATTTGTATCAACTGGCCTCAATAGGCACAATTGGACCAATTCGCCTCAATTAGTTTCAATTGGCCACAATTGGCCACAATTGGCCTCATTATCCTCAGTTGGACTAATTGGCCCCAATGGCCTAATTGACCTTATTCACCTCACTAGGATAATTAGGAAAATTTTTCCAATTGGGGGGAAATTAGACCAATTGAGGCCAATTAGGCCAATTGAGCCCAATTAGCCCAATTTAGGCCAATTTATGCCAATTGAATTCAATTGGCCTAATTGGACTTAATTGGCCTAATTGACCTCAATTGGTGGCCTCAATTGGTCTAATTGCCCTAATTGGGCCGAATTAGACTCAATTGGCCTAATTGGCCTCAATTGGCCCCAATTGGCCTCAATTGGCCACAATTGGCCTCAAATGGCCAATTAGACCAATGGAGGCTAATTGCGGCCAATGAGGTTAATGAGGCCAATTGAGACCCATAGATACCAATCAGTTTAATTTTGCCAATTGTGACCGATTGGGGACAATTGAGGCCAATTAGTCCAATTGGGCCAAATGAGGGCAATTGAGGCCAATTGAGGCTAATTAAAGCCAATTGAAACCAATGGAGGTCAATTGAGGCCAATTGTAGCCAATTAACACAATTAGGTCAATTTGGCCAATTTAGGCCAATTAGGCCAATTTAGGCCAAATGAGGTCCATCGAGTCCCATTAGACCAATAATTATAATTGATGCCAATTGAGACCAATTCATTCCAATTGTGGCCAATTGAGACCAATTGAGGCCAATTGGGCCAATGGAGTCGAATTGAGGCCAATTAAGGCCAATTGCGGCAAATTGAGGCCAATTGAGGCAAATTGAGGCCAATTTGACCAATTAAGTCCAATTAGGCCAAAGGAGGCCAACTAAGGACAATTGAGGTCAACTGAGCCCAATTAGGCCAATTGAGGCCAAATGAAGCCAATTAGGCCAATTGAGGGCCGTTTAGCCAATTAGGCCAGTTGAGGCCAATTATGTCCAATTGAGGCCTATTAGGGTAATAAGGCAAATTGAGGCCAATTAGGCCAATTGAGACCAATGAGTCCAATTCATCCAATTGAGTGGGTAAGCAATTAAGAACCCCTAACCTAACCAATTATGCCAATTGAGGCCAATTTGGCCAATTGAGACCAATTTATTGAGGTCAATTGAGACCAATAAGGCCAATTGAGTCTCGTTCAGCCCAATTAGTGCAATTAGACCAATTGAGGCCACCAATAGAGGTCAATTAGGCCAATTGACCCCAATTAGACAAATTCAGGCCAATTAAGTCCAAATAGGCCAATTGACTTCAATTGGAATCAATTGGCCTAAATTGGCCAAATTGGCCTCAATTGGCCTCAATTGGTCTAATTTCCCCCCAATTGGCTAAATTTTCCTAATTTTCCTAGTGAGGTGAATAAGGCCAATTAGGCCATTGGGGCCAATTATTCCAACTAAGGATAATGAGGCCAATTGTGGCCAATTGTGGCCAATTTAATCCAATTGAGGAGAATTGGTCCAATTATGCCTATTGAGGCCAGTTGATACCAATTAAGGAAAATAAGACTAGGCAAATTGGGGCTATGTTAGGCCAATTGAGGCCAATTAGGCCAATTAGTCCAATTTAGGTCATTGGGACAATTTAGTCCAATATTTTCCATTTAGGAAAATTGAGGTCATTGAGTCCAATTATGCCAATTGTGGAAAATTATGCAAATTGAGGCCAATTAATGCCATTTAGTCTAATTATGGCAAAGAGGGAAAATTAGGCAAATGAGGCCAATTAGCCTATTGGGGATAACTGGCCTAATTGGCCTTAATTTTCCTAAATTTTTCTAAATTGGACTCATTTGGCCTTTATTGGCCTAATTGTCCTAATTGACATCAGTTTCCCTAAAATGTGAATTTTTTTTTTGGACTCAGTCACTCAATTAGCGACAATTTGTCTCAGTTGGCCTAATTGATCTAATTGACCTCAATGACCTCAATTGACCTCTATTAGCATAATTGGACTAATTAGCCTCAATGGAATCAACTAGCTTAAATTGGAAAAATTGGCCTAAATTGACCTCAGTGTCCTCAATTTGCATTAACATGCCTCAATTTTCCTCAATTGGACTTAATTGGCCTGATTAGCTAATTGAGGCGAATTGAGGCCAATTAAACTCAATTTGGAAAATTGTGCCAATTAGGCCTCAATTAGACGAATTGCCTAATTGGCCTAAGTTGGCCCCAATTTGCATCAATTTTCATAATTGACCTCAATTTTCCAAATTGGCACTAATTGGCCTCAATTCGGCTCCATTAGCCTATTTGGCAAATAGATGCCAATTGAGAAAAATTGAGTCAAATTGTGCCCAATTGAGGCCATTGGGACCAATTATGTCCAATTGAAGCCAATTCAGACCAATTAGAAATAATTAGACCAATTGAAGCAAATTATGTCAAATGAGGCCAATTCCAACAAATTCTGCCTATTTGGAAAATTAGGCTGCAATTGGCCACAATTTTCCTAATTGGGATCAATTGGCCTTATTAGCCTTAGTTGGACTAATTGGCCTCAATGAGCCTCAATTGGACTCAATTGGCTTAAATTGGCCTAAATTGGCCATAATTGCGGCTAATAAGTCCAATTAGACCAATTGGCAGGCCAATTGATGGTAATTAGTGGCCAATTGAGGTCAATTGATGTCAATTTGTCTATTGAGGGAAAATTGTTAAAGTGAGTCCAACTGAGGCCAATCGAGCCCAATTAGGCCAATGGAGGCCAATTGAGTTGAATTGAGGTCAATTGAGGCCATTTGAGGCCAATTTCCACTAGAGACCAATTGAGCTTTAAAAAAAAGAAAAAAGTCTATTTGAGGCTATTTGAGGCCAATTGCAGTCAAATGCCGAAAATTGAGACCAATTGAGCTTTAAAAAAAAGAAAAAAGTCTATTTGAGGCTATTTGAGGCCAATTGCAGTCAAATGCCGAAAATTGAGACCAATTGAGTTCATGTGTGGCCTATTGAGGCCAATTAGGCCACTTGAGGAGAATTGAGGAGGCCAATTGAGGCCATTGAGGCCAGTTGATTCCAATTAGACCATTGATTCCCATTAGGACAATTTATCCAATTGAGGTCAATTCGATAAATTAGGCCATTTAGGCCAATTAGAACTATTGGGCTACGTTGGCTACAATTGGCCTCAATTGGCCTCATTGGCCAAATTGGACTAATTGGACACAATTGGCCTTAATTAGACTCAATTTGCCTCAGTTGGCATAAATTAGCCTCAATTAGCATAAATTGGCATAAATTGGCCTAATTAGCCTCAATTGGCCTTAATTGGGTTTATTCGCCTAATTGGAATAAACTGGCCTCAATTAACCTAACTGGACTCAATTGAGGCAAATTGAGTATATTGATGCCAACTGAGTACAGTTATTCCAATTGAGGCCAACTGAGTCCAGTTAGGCCAATTGAGGCCAATTAGGCCAATTGTGTCCCTTTCCGCCAAATGAGGCCACTTAGTCCAATTCATCCCATGAGATTAATTGATTCAATTGAGGCCAATCGAGCAAACTGGGTCCAAATTCTCCTAATTTGCCTCAATTGGACTAAATTGGCATAATTTCACCCCAAAAGGCCAAATTGATGTCTCAATTCTTCACAATTTTCTCAATTGGCATAATTTCACATCAAGTGGCCTCATCCTTAATTGGCCTCAACCAAAATTGGCCTCAATTGGCCACAATTTACCTAATTATTCAAATTAGCCTCAAGTTAAATTGGAACAATTGGCCTCAATTGTCCATAATGCCCTTAATTGGCCTCAATGGCCTCAATTATCCTTGATTGGCCTCAACTAGTCTCAATTTTCCTAATTGGCCTTAATCGGCCTAATTTGCCTGAAATGTCCTCAATTTTCCTAACTAGCCTAAATTAGCCCAATTAGACATAAGTGGTCTCAATTGGCTTCCATTTGCAAAATTGGCCCCAATTTTCATAATTGACTTCATTTGGACCTTGCCTCAATTGGCCTCAGTGGCCTGTTTTTCCTAATTGGCCTTAATTGGGCCAATTGGCCTAGTTGGCCTCAATTTTCCCCAATTGGGAGAATTTTCCTAATTTTCCTTAATTATCCTCAATTGGCCTAACTTTCCTATTGTCCTAACTAGCCCCAAATTCCCTAATTTGACATAATGGGATTAACTAACCTATATTGTCCTAATTTGTCTCAATTGACCTCAATAATCCTAATTGGCCTCAATTGGATTCAATTGGCCACAATTGGCCTCAATGGCCTCAATAGACCTCAATCACCTGAATTGGCAAAATCGGCCTCAATTTTCCTCAATTGGACTCAAGGGCCTAACTGACCATCATTTGCCTCAATTTTCCTCAATGAACCTCAATTGGAATTTGCATACAATAAGTCCAATTATTCCACTACTCAATATTCTTCATTTCAAATGGTTTACAGCTTTAACCCCCAACCCCTATTGATATAGTTATTTTTTCCTTTATAGGAAGCAAGTAATATGGATGTGAAAGGTTTTTCCAAATTCATTAAGAAACTCCATGAAAAGGTAAGGAAAAATATCAAGTGAATGAACCATAAATATGTTGATCATGCAAAAAAGGGTCACAAACAAGTGTTGTTCGAGCTCGGTGATTTTGTTTGGAGTTGTATGTGAATTTAGATATTTCCTGACGATCAAAAATCAAAACTCAATCCACTATGTGACATACCTTTCTGAGTGTTTGATAAGATTGACAACAATGGTTACCTGAAATATTTTCCAGGTGATTATGGTGTAACTGACACATTCAGTGTTTCTAATCTTTCTCCTTTTTTGGTGTAGAGGATGAAGTTCCAAGGACAGCTCCTTTTCAAGTGGGGGGGGGGGGGGATGATGAGAACCACATCAAAGGACCCAAGTCAATTTCCTAGGTGGAGGATTTGGATTTGCATATCCCAATTGGAAAGTCATGTGATACTTTTCAACAAAGTCATTGTTAGACTTTAACTTTTTTAATTTAAGGGGACAAGGAAAGAACATGCTTTATGACTTTTGGGTATGAGTCCCTTGACCTTTTATGTCACCCCTTGGCTATAAATATCTACCCCATGGCATTCTAATATCACTAATGTTTTCATTAGTGAAACTCTATTAGTTTATTCTCTCCATTGTGAGGATCGTCAAATTATTCCCTTGCTCCTGTGAATTATTTTCTTGTCAATTTTGATGTTAGATTGGTGATCCAAGATCACAAAACCCACAATTTTGTGGCACAACCCAAGTGCGTTGATGTGCGGATTGCCTCTACATACCTCCTTTGAGTGTGTTGTTTAAGTAGAAGGTCATTATCCTTATAGCTTTGATTAACTACTAGCAACCACTATCCAAAACCATCTTCTTCCACTTATCCCCGAACCGCATCCTTTATCCACCACCCTACACCATGAAGATCAGGCCACCGTGTATGTCTCACATCACCAATTAGGCCAATTGAGGAAGATTTTGACAATTGAGGAAATTGAGGATGATTGAGGACAACTATGGCCAATTGTGGCCAATTGAGGCCAACCGAGGCCAATTAGGCTAGTTTAGACAATTTCCAATTGAATCCAAGACAATTCATGTCCATTGGTCCAATTGAGTCCAATTGATGCCAGTTAGGCCAATTGTGGATAATTGGGCCAATTGAGGCCAATTGAGGGCAATTGAGTACAATAGGCCAATTGAGGACAATTAGGCCAATTGAGGGCAATCAGGTCAATTGAGGCATTTTGAGGCCAATATGGATAATTGAGTCCAATTGAGGAAAATGATAGCCATTTGAGGCCAATTAAGGCCGATTAGGCCAATTGAGTCCAATTAGTACAGTGAGGCTAATTGAGGATAATTTTCAATTGAGGCTAATTAGTAAAATGAGGCCAATTGAGCCCCATTTTCAATTGAGGTCAATTAGGCCAATGAGGCCTGATTAAAACCAATTTTGGCCAATTGGGCCAATTGAGGCCAATTATCCCACTTAAGGCCACTTGAGGTCTATTCAGGCCAATGAGGGTATTGAGTCCAATTAGGCCAACTGTTCTCAATTGGCCTTAATTGGCCTCAACTACCCTCAATTGGCATAAGTGGCCGCAACATGACTAGTTGGACACAACTGACAAAGATTATCCAAAATGGGCCTAACTGTCAATTGGACTCAATGTTTGAATTAGCCTCAAAGGTCGAATTGGCCTCAAATGGCTTCAATTGGCCCCAATTGGGTTAATTATTCCCAATGGGGTCAATTGGACTCAATAGGCCGTAGTTTGCTGAATTGGCATAATTGGCCTAACTGAGGCCAATTGAGTCAAATTCGGCCAATTGGGGCCAATTGGGAAAAATTGAGGCCAATTATACCAATTGAGACCAGTTAGGTTAATTGGAAAAATTGATGTCAATTGAGGTCAATTGAGCGTATTTGAGACTAATTGTGTCTAATTGAGGATAATTGAGGTCAATTGAGGCCGATTGAGGCCATTTGAGGCCAATTAGGCGAATTACGCCTGATTGAGCCCAATTAAGACCAATTAGGGCCCTTAACCCTATTGAGGCCAATTGAGGTCAATTGAGGCCAATTAGGGCAGTTGAGGACAATTGAGGCCAATTGATTCCAATTATTCCAATTAGAAAAATTAAGGCCAATTGATGCCAATTGAGGCCAATTGATGCCAATTCAGGCCAATTAATGCCATTTGAGTCCAATTAGGCCAATTGACTCCAATTAGGCAAATTGAGGCAAATTGAGGCCAATTAGACCTATAATCCCAGCTCAGACCAATTGATGCCAATTAGACCTATTAGGGCCAACTGAGGCCAAATGAGGCCAATTAACTCAATTGAGGTCATTTGAGGCCAATTAGGCCAATCACAGCTATGTGCGACCAACTAAGGCCAATTAGCCCAATTGAGGCTAATTAAGGTCAATTGAGGCCAATTGTAACCAAATGCAGCCAATTGAGACCAACTAAGGACAATTAGTTCAATTGAGGCCAATTGAGGCCAATTTGGGCCAATTTGGGCCAATTGAGGACAATTTGGGCCAATGGACACCAATTGAGGCTAATTGAGGTCAATTAGGCCTATTAGGCCCATTGACGCCAATTGAGGTCCATTGAGGCCAATTAGGCTAATTGAGTCAAATTAGGCCAATTAAGTCGATTGAGGCCAATTGTGGGAAATTGAGGCCAACTATGCCCATAAGGTGATGAGGATCATGGAACACATGGGCATCACGGGGTTGGAAGTGGACATGATGAGGAAGGCGGAATGCACACAAGTGGACAAGACCCTTTGCGTGGAATTGGAGGCCCAATGACAAGGGGGCGGACCAAGAGAATGAAGGAGGCCTTAAATGGATTAATCATGGAATTCCAAGAGGAGGCCCAACACCTTTGCTTGGGGGAAGCATTCGGGCCTATAATTACTTTAATTAAGGCCCAAACATGCTTTTAAAAACCCAACCCAAGTGGTGCTACGAGATTTTAAGCCCACCCACCATGGAATCTTCAAAGTCAAAAGGTGGTGGGCTACTTGTCTTTACTTTTCCAAAAGGGTGTGCTACTTGTCTCCTAAAGTCATGGTCAAGTGCCAAAGTTGTCAAAAGCATCCTATAGGCTTTTTGACTATGGAAAACTAGCCATTAGACTAATGTAAAGAGCCACCCCATGTGTAATTCGAATTTCAAGTTTCTTTGGCTATAAATAGCCACCCCCTTGTACTCTTGAAGCATCATGAATGAAGGTAATGTTATTATGGTGAGTTTTGCTTGCAACCTTTGTGTTCTTGCTTAATTCTTGACTTATCAAAGGATTGGTCATCCTTTGTGGCGTCTTGTGGCTAGAGTTCTTAGAGACAAGTTCTCTTTGGGTTCTACCTTGACCAATTCCCTCTTCCTTCTATTTATCACTACCCGCACACCACATTCACTTGTTTTCTTGCGGCGATCCGGGTGCACAACGCGCGAACATTGTACAAGGTTCCTAGGACACTTCCTATCGGGTCTTGCATCGCGCATCATTTGGTATCAGAGCCCATTTGCAAGAAATAAGGTTATTTCTTTCTTATCCTTTCTTCCATTTTCATTTCTCTTCA
Organism: Viscum album; assembly: GCA_963277665.1. Lineage (NCBI taxonomy): Eukaryota > Viridiplantae > Streptophyta > Magnoliopsida > Santalales > Viscaceae > Viscum > Viscum album. The sequence goes on along the minus strand of OY728121.1, from coordinate 1,052,228,033 downwards.
AATTGGGCCAACATCAATTCTGGTCCATTTTCTTCTTCCCCTACAGACGTCATTTCTTCATCTTTTAGGACGTACAGTATATCATTCTTGTAGTTGAGAAGCTCATCTTTCTTCTCCATTTGGAATCATAAAAATCAAAGCCATATATCGTGAGATACAGTGGGTTCAAATTTTGCAAAAAAATCTGCAATTTCAAAACCCCGCAACTCACACTTTGATTCCATTTTGTGTTACAAATTACTGCTTCTCCTGCATTTAAATATTAAAATATTCATCTTGTTGCTGCTACATTTATTCAAAAAAAAAGAGCCCAAAAAAAAAGTAAAAAATAAAAAAAAAATAAGGCTCAAAAAAAAATGGCAACATTATGAATTCTACGTCCCATTTTCATTCTTCTTCATCCCTTTTCATTCACTTCAAATATTTTCTATCTTGAATCCATTTTTGAATTTTATCTTTGAATTCTAGTTCGGGATTGCCACATTTCAACGATCCTTTAGATTTGTTGAAATTGGGTAAGAACGCTATAGGAAGCAAGTTGAGTGGTAAAAGGCAAGAGTGTTACATTTTGATAAAAGCCGAAATTGAGTGAAACACGAGCGAACAAATTATTTTGAGTGTAAACAAGTGAGGGAGTGTGTGAGGTCCATTTTCCTTTCCCTTTCATTTTTCTCACAGGATACCTAAATGGCGGAGTCGAGTAACACCAATGAAGCGGACATTAAGATGTTCATGAGGGCTGTACAAGAACAATTCCAAAGGTTGAATGCGAGGATGGATGAACTCCAATCCCCTTCCAATTCTAGAGCACCACCAAGGAGGCAAGTTGTTGAAGAAGAGGAGGAGTTATCCGATTTTCACGAGTCACCAATTCGGAGAAATCAACCACCATGGAGGCAAGCCAATGATCTTGGAGGAGTAAAGTTGAGGATCCCTTCATTTCAAGGTAAGAATGATCCCGAAACATATTTGGAATGGGAAAGAAAGGTCGAACATGTTTTTGGTTGTCACACATATTCGGAGGAAAACAAAGTGAAGTTGGCGGCCGTGGAATTCACCGACTATGCGAGTATTTGGTGGGACCAACTACAAGTGAGTCGACGGCGAAGTGGAGAAAGACCCATCCACACTTGGGAGGAGATGAAAGTGGTAATGCGTAAGAGGTTCATTTCTAGCCACTATTATCGTGATTTGTTCCTCAAGTTGCAGGGTTTGAAACAAGGGGTCATGAGTGTTGAGGAGTATCACAAAGAGATGGAGATCATCATGATTCGAGCGAATATTGATGAGGAGCGAGAGGCCACCATGGCAAGGTTTGTGAACGGCCTCAACCATGACATTCGGGACATAGTGGACATGCACCACTACTTAGACATGGAGGACCTACTTCACATGGCCACCAAAGCGGAGAGGCAAGTAAAGGCAAGAAGGATGCACCCTACATCTTATGGTAAGGATTCTAGACCTTCATTAAAATTTAAGGATTCCAAACCACAAGAGCATGTAAGGGAACACAAAACTGATTCGAAGGAGTTGCCCAAACCAAAACCATTCTTCCCGGAATCCAAAGGTAAAATGGAGGGTAAGGTTGTTTCCAAATCACGAGATATCAAATGTTTTAAATGTCAAGGATTTGGACATATTGCCTCACAATGCCCAAACAAGAGGACAATGATTATTTTGGATGATGGAGATGTTCTTAGTGCTAGCTCAAGCGAAGATGAAATGCCATCACTTGAGGATGATTCAGATGTGGAAGTAGAAAGCCCCGTACATGGAGAAATGCTTGTGGCAAGGCGTGCTTTGAGTGCTCAACCTGAAGGAGAACATGATCAAGAGCAAAGGGAGCACATTTTTCATACTAGATGCCTCGTCAAAGATAAGGTATGTAGTATGATTATTGATGGGGGTAGTTGTACAAACGTAGCAAGTGGTTTGATGGTTGATAAATTGGGATTGGCTACGACTAGACATCCTAGGCCTTATAGATTGCAATGGTTAAATAACAGCGGGGATGTCAAAGTGACTAAGCAAGCACAAGTTCCATTTTCTATTGGGAAGTATGAAGACCAGGTGATGTGTGATGTTGTTCCAATGCATGCTAGTCATATTTTGTTGGGAAGACCGTGGCAATTTGATAGGAGGGTCACACATGATGGATACACCAATCGATATTCTTTTGAGTATAATGGGAGGACGGTTATTCTTACACCATTGAGACCTTTGCAAGCTTATGAAGACCAAGTGAGGATTGAGAGAGATTGTGAGAAGCGAGAAAAAGAAAAGAGAGAAAAAAAATAGAGAGAATGAGAAGAGTGGAAAAATCAAGAGTGAAAAAGGAGTTTTGAGTGAAAGCAAAAAAAATGAGGGAAATAAAAAAGTTGAAAATAAGAGTGAAAATAAGAGTGAAAACAAGAGTGTTGAGGGAAAAGTGAGCTTATTTTCAGGAAAAAGAGAGATAGAGACAGCTTTGGAGGGGGAGGAAGCTCTCGTGCTTTTATGCAAGGGAGAATGTTTCACCACTAACTCTCCTAACCCTTCTATGCCTTCTAGTGTTATGTCTCTTTTGCAGGATTTTGGTGATGTTTTTCCTGAGGAAATTCCCGATGGCTTACCACCCTTGCGGGGTATCGAGCACCATATTGACTTCCTCCCCGGAGCAACACTTCCCAATCGACCGGCTTATCGGGCTAACCCGGAGGAGACTCGAGAAATCCAACGACAAGTGGAAGAATTGCTAAGGAAGGGATTTGTTCGAGAGAGCTTGAGTCCATGTGCCGTACCGGTAATCCTTGTCCCAAAAAAAGATGGTAAGTGGAGAATGTGTGTTGATTGTCGAGCTATCAACAAAATCACGGTAAAGTATCGTTATCCCATACCTCGTTTGGATGATATGCTTGATGAACTCCATGGTGCATGCTTGTTTACTAAAATTGACTTAAGGAGTGGATACCATCAAATTAGAATGAAAGAGGGAGATGAATGGAAAACCGCAATTAAAACTAAGTTTGGATTGTATGAATGGCTAGTTATGCCTTTTGGACTAACTAATGCCCCTAGTACATTCATGAACTTAATGAATCACGTTTTCCGTCCATTCATTGGGAAATTTGTGGTTGTGTATTTTGATGACATCCTTGTTTATTCTAAGAGCCTTGATGAACATCATGAACATTTGAAACATGTTTTTGAGACTCTTAGGAAAAATAGGTTGTTTGCAAACTTGGAAAAATGTACATTTTGTTTAAATTCGGTTGTTTTCCTTGGTTTTGTGGTAGGAGCTGATGGCATGAGGGTTGATGAAGAGAAGGTGAAGGCGATTCGGGACTGGCCACAACCAAAGAATGCCAATGAGGTGAGGAGCTTCCATGGACTTGCGAGTTTTTACCGAAGGTTCGTGAGAGACTTTTCAACAATCGCGACACCATTGAATGAGTTGGTCAAGAAAGGGGTGAGTTTCAAGTGGGGAAAAGCTCAAGAGGAAGCCTTCTCCACACTCAAAGGTAAGTTAACCAATTCACCTCTCTTAGTTTTGCCTGACTTTTCTAAAGTTTTTGAGGTTGAGTGTGATGCCTCTGGAATAGGAATTGGGGCTGTTTTAATGCAAGACTCTAAGCCTATCGCATACTTTAGTGAGAAGCTTAATGGGGCTGCATTGAACTACTCTACCTATGACAAGGAATTGTATGCTCTCAAAAGAACTTTAGAAAATTGGCAACATTACTTGTGGCCAAGGGAATTTGTGATTCATTCGGATCATGAAAGCCTAAAATTTCTTATGTCACAAGGAAAGTTGAATAGGCGGCATGCAAGATGGCTTGAATTCATTGAAACATTTCCTTACATCATTAAGCATAAAAAAGGAAAAGAAAATGTTGTCGCTGATGCTTTGTCTAGGAGATATTCTCTTATTACTTCAATGCATGCTAAAATACTTGGTTTTGAAATGTTGAAAAGCATGTATGAGAATGATGTGGATTTTTCTGAAATTTGGAAGTTGTGTGAAAAACATGGCAAAAGTGATTTTTACAAACATGATGGATTTCTTTTTCGGAAAAATAAATTGTGTGTTCCATCTTGTTCCATGCGTGAATTGCTTGTTAGAGAAACACATGGTGGTGGATTAATGGGGCATTTTGGGGTTGAGAAAACATTGTCCTTATTGAGTGAACATTTTTATTGGCCTCACATGCGTAGGGATGTGGTAAGTATTTGTGGAAATTGTAATGTGTGTAAACATGCAAAGTCGAAAGTGCTTCCACATGGCTTATACACCCCTTTGCCTGTTGCTTCTCATCCTTGGGTTGACATATCAATGGATTTTGTCCTCGGCTTGCCAAGATCACAATCAGGTAAGGATAGCATCTTTGTGGTGGTGGACAGGTTTAGTAAAATGGCTCATTTTATTGCTTGTTCTAAAACCAATGATGCAACTCATATCGCTGATTTGTTTTTCAGGGAAATTGTTAGGTTGCATGGCTTACCCAAGAGCATTGTGAGTGATAGGGATGTCAAATTCCTTAGTCACTTCTGGAGGACATTGTGGAACAAACTTGGAACCAAACTTTTGTTCTCCACCACTGCACACCCACAAACAGATGGTCAAACGGAGGTGGTCAATAGGACACTTTCCACATTATTGCGTTCCATCCTTAGAAAAAATCTAAAACATTGGGAAAGATGCCTGCCTCACATTGAGTTTGCTTATAATCGAGTGGTTCACTCCACTACTAATGCTTCACCGTTTGAAGTTGTGTATGGTTTTAACCCATTAACTCCACTTGATATTTTACCTTTTCCTACTAATCAATTTTCGAATCTTGAAGGTGAAAAGAAGGCAAAGTTTGTGCAGGAGTTCCATGCAAAGGTAAAGGCCAACATTGAGCGGAAGAATGAACAAGTAGCGAAGCACGCCAACAAAGGTCGGCGAAAAATGGTTTTTCAACCTGGAGATTGGGTGTGGCTACACTTGAGGAAGGAGAGGTTTCCGGAGCAACGAAAATCAAAACTTCATCCACGAGGAGATGGTCCTTTCCAAGTCTTAGAGAAGATCAATGATAATGCCTACAAGATTGATTTACCCGACAGGTATGGGAATGTTAGTGGTACCTTTAATGTTGCTGATCTTTCTCCCTTTGAATTTTCAGATTCGAGGACGAATCCTTTTGAGGAGGGAGGAGATGATGAGGATCATGGAACACATGGGCATCACGGGGTTGGAGGTGGACATGATGAGGAAGGCGGAATGCACACAAGTGGACAAGACCCTTTGCGTGGAATTGGAGGCCCAATGACAAGGGGGCGGACCAAGAGAATGAAGGAGGCCTTAAATGGATTAATCATGGAATTCCAAGAGGAGGCCCAACACCTTTGCTTGGGGGAATCATTCGGGCCTATAATTACTTTAATTAAGGCCCAAACATGCTTTTAAAAACCCAACCCAAGTGGTGCTACGAGATTTTAAGCCCACCCACCATGGAATCTTCAAATCAAAAGGTGGTGGGCTACTTGTCTTTACTTTTCCAAAAGGGTGTGCTACTTGTCTCCTAAAGTCATGGTCAAGTGCCAAAGTTGTCAAAAGCATCCTATAGGCTTTTTGACTATGGAAAACTAGCCATTAGACTAATGTAAAGAGCCACCCCATGTGTAATTCGAATTTCAAGTTTCTTTGGCTATAAATAGCCACCCCCTTGTACTCTTGAAGCATCATGAATGAAGGTAATGTTATTATGGTGAGTTTTGCTTGCAACATTTGTGTTCTTGCTTAATTCTTGACTTATCAAAGGATTGGTCATCCTTTGTGGCGTCTTGTGGCTAGAGTTCTCAGAGACAAGTTCTCTTTAGGTTCTACCTTGACCAATTCCCTCTTCCTTCTATTTATCACTACCCGCACACCACATTCACTTTTTTTCTTGCGGCGATCCGGGTGCACAACGCGCGAACATTGTACAAGGTTCCTAGGACACTTCCTAGCGGGTCTTGCATCGCGCATCATAAGGCCAATTATCCCATTTATTTACAATTGATGCCAATTTATGCAAATTAGGTCAATTAGGCCAATTAGGCTAATTGAGGCCAATTAGGTCAATTAGGCCGATTAAGGCCAATTGTTTGCAATTGAGGTCAACTGAAACCAATTTATGCCAATTAGGCCAATTGGGGCATATTGACGCCAATTAGGCCAATTGAGGCACAATAGGACAATTAGGCCAATTAGGCCAATTGAGGCCAATTAAGGCCACCTGAGGCTAATTAGGAAAATTGAGGTCAATTAAGACCAATTGAGGCCAATTAGGAAAATTGATGTCAATTGAGGCCAATTAGTCCAATTATGCCAATTAAGACCAATTGAGGCTAATTTTGGCTAATTTTGGGCAATTGAGGCCAATTGAGGCCAATTGAGACAAATTGAGACTCATTGAGGCCAATTGAGGCCAATTAGGCCAATTGAAGCCAATTGGGGCCAGTTGAGTCCAATTGAGCCCAATTGATGCCCATAATGCTAATTAGGCCAATTAAGGCTAATTAGGCAAGTTGAGGCCAATTGAGCCTAATTGACACAAATTAGGTCAATTTAGGCCAATTTAGGCCAATTGAGGACCATTAAGGCCAATTAGGCCACTTAGTCCACTTAGGCAGATCGAGGCCAATTAGGCCAATTTTGGGGTAATTTAGGCCAATTAAAGTACATTGAGACCAATTAGGTCAATTAGGCCAATTGAGGCCAATTGAGGCAAATTTAGGTGAATTTAGGCCAATTATGGTCAGTTAGACCAATTATTGCAATTGAGACCGATTGAAGCCAATTAGTTTAATTAACCAAATTGTGTCTCATTGGGCCAATTAACCTAATTGGGTCTAATTGAGGCCAATTTGGCCAATTAAGACAAATTATGGACAAGTGAGACCAATTAGGCCAATTGAGGCCAACACATGCCAATTAGCCCAATTGAGACCAATTTAGGCCAATTTAGGATGATTGAGCCCAATTGTGGTCAATTATGATAATTGAGACCAAATAGGCCAAATAAGGTGGCCACAATTGTCCTCAATTGGCCAAATTGGCCTCAATTGGCCTCAATTCGCCTTAATTGGCCTCAATTGGACTCAATTGGCATAATTGATCTAATCCGCCCCAATTGGCCTAAAGTGGCACAAATTGGCCTAATTGGTGTGAATTGCCCTCAACTGGCCAAAATGGACTCAATTTTGCCTCAATTGGCCTAATTGGACTAATTGGGTTCAATTTTAATCAATTAGCCAAATTGTCCTCAATTGGGATAATTGGCCGTAATTGGGCTAATTGGTCTCAGTTGACCACGATTGACATCAATTGATCTCAATTGGCCCCCATTGGCCTCAATTAGCTCAATTGGACTCCATTGGTCTAATTGGTCGAATTGGCCACAACATGCGTCATTTGGCCAAATTGGCCTCAATTGGTCTAATTGACCTCAATTGACCTCAATTGGTCAAATTGATCGAATTGGTCTCAATAGGCATCATTTGGCCAAATTGGCCTCAATTGGCCTCAATTGGTCTTAATTGGGTTCAATTGGCCTAATTTTCCTAATGGGCCTCAATCGGCCTCAATTGTTCATAATCGGCCTCAATTGGACAAATTTTCCGTAATTGGCCTCAATTTTCCTCAATTGGCCTCAATTAGCTTTATTGATCTCAATTAGCCTCAATTGGTCTAATTGGTCCCAATTGGACTCAATTGGTCTCAATTGGCCTCATTTGGCCTAATTGGAATCAATGAGCCTTAATTGGCCTCAATTGACCTAATTGGCCTAACTGGCCTCAAGTGGCCTCGATTGACCCAATTGGTCTAAATTGACCTCAAGTCACCTAATTGGCCCAATTGGACTGAATTTGGCTCAATGATCCCAATTAGCCTTAATTGCACTAATTGGATTCAATTTTCCAAATTGACCTCATTTGGCCTCAATTGGGTGAATTGACCTAATTGACTTCAATTGGCCAGATTGACGTCAATTGGTCTAATTGGGATAATTGGCCTCAATTGGCCTCGATTGGCCTTAAATGGCCTAATTGGCCTAATCGGTCTCGATTGGAATCAATTGGCCTAATTGGCCTCCATAGGCCTCAATTGGCTCAATAGGCCTCAATTGGCCAAATTGGCCTTAATTGGCCACAATTGGCCTCAATTGGGTTCAGTTGGCCTCAATTGGCCTTAATTGGCCACTATGGGCCTAATCTTCCAATGGACCTCATCGGCCTCAATTGGCCACAATTTGACTAATTGGTTGCAATTGGAATCAATTTTTCTCAATTGGCCTCAAATAGCCTTATTGGCCTCAATTGGCCTCAATTGGCATAATTGGTCCCAATTGGCCTCAATTAGTCTCAATTGGCGTCATTTGGAAAAATTTGACTTATTGGCCTAATTTGCATCAATTGGCCTCAATTGGAATTAATGAGTCTCAATTGGCCTCAATTGACCTAATTGGCCTAAATGGATTCAAGTGGCCTCGATTGACCCAATTGGCCTAAATTGACCTCAACTCGCTTAATTGACATAATTGGCCTCAATTAGCCCCAATGATCCTAATTAGGAATAACTGGAATAATTATCCTCATTTGTCCTCAATTGGGTGAATTGGCTTAATTTATCTCAATTGGCATGATTGACCTCAGTTGGTCTAATTGTTCCAATTGGTCTCAATTGGTCTCAAATGGCCTTAAATTACTTAATTGGCCTTATTTGTCTCGATTGGCCTCAATTAGCCTCAATTGGGATCAATTCACCTTACTTGGCCAAAATTGGTTAAATTGGGTTCAATTGGGCTCACTTGGCCTCAATTAGCCTCAATTGGTCTCAATTAGCCTCAATTGGCCTCAATTGCCATCAATTGGCCGAATTGGGTTCAATGTGCCTCAATTGGCCACAATTGTTCATATTTGGCCTAATTCGACCCAATTGACATCAATTGGCCTTAATCGGCCCAATCGGCTTTAATTGCCTTTAATTGGCCTTAATTATCTTGAATTAGCCTAATTGCCCCCAACTGGCCTCAACTGGCATCAATTGGCCCCAACTGGCCACAACTAGCCTTAGTTGGCCATAATGGCTACAGTTGTTCTAAATTGGCTAAATTGGACTCAATTGGCCTCAATGGGCCTCAATTGGCCCCAATTTAATTGGACTCAATTGATATCAATTGACCTAATTGGCCTCAATTGGTCTATTTGACCAAATTGGGATCCATTGGCCACAATTGGCCTCAATTGGCCTAAATTGATGTAATTGGCCTCAATTTGCCTCACTTGGCCTAATTGACCACAATTGGGCTCACTTGGCCTCAATTGGCCTAATTGGTATCTATTAGCCTAATTGGTCTCAATGGGCACAAATTGGCCTCAATTGGCCTAATTCGCCACAATTGGCCGAATTGGCCTCAATTGGCCTAATTGGACTCAATTGGATATAATTGGGATCAATTACGCTCAATTGTCCTAATTGGACTGATTGGCCTCAATTGGCTTAATTGGCCTCAACTGGCCTCAAGTTATCTAATTGGCTAAATTAGCGTAATTAGCCTCAATTAGCCAAATTAGACTCAATTGAACTCAATTGGCCTCATTATCCTAATTTCCCTCAATTGGCCTTAATTGGCCTAGTTGGCTTCAATTGTCCTCAATTGTCCTCAATTGGCCCAATTGAACTAATTGGTATAATCGCCTCAATTCGCTAAATTGGCCTAAATTTTCCTAATTGGCCTTAATTGGCCTCAATTAGACTTAATTGGCATCAATTGGCCTCAATTGGCCTCAATGGGCCTATATTGGCCTAAATTGGCCTAATTTGAACCCTTGGCATAGTTGGCCATAATTGGCCTCAATTATAGTCAATTGACCACAATTGGCCTAATTGGATTATTTGACTAAACATGCCTCAATTGGCCTCATTGGCCCCAATTGGCCAAATTGTCCTTAATTGGTCAAATTGCCCTAAATTGGCCTCAATTCTCCAAATTGGCATAATTGGCCTCAATTATCCTCAATTGGCATAAATTATCCTCAATTGGCTTCAATGGGACTTAATTGGCCTCAATTGGCCTAATTGGCCTCAACTGACCTCAATTTTCTAAATTTGACTCAATTCACCAAATTGGGTTAATTGGACACTATTAGCCTAATTTGCCTCAATTGGCCTAATTGTCATCAATTGACCTTAATTGGATTAATTTTCTTCAATTATCTCTATTGGCCTCAATTGACTATATTAGTACTTAATTGGTTTAATTGACCTTAAATGGACTTAATTGGTCTAATTGGCATCAATAGGCCTCAATTGGCTGCATTGGCACAATTGTCCCCAATTTGCCTAATTGGCCTCAATTGGCCTCAATTGGTCTTAATTAGCATCAATTGGCCTAAATTGGTCTAATTTACCACAATTGGCCTAATTGGTGTCAATTGGACTCAATTGGCCTCAGTTGGCCAACTTCGCCTCAATTGGCCAAATTGGCCTCAATTGACCTCACTTTTCCAAAATTGGCCTCAATTGGCTTAATTGGCCTCAATTGGCCCCAATTATCCAAATTTGCCTCAATTTCCCTCAATTGGCCTAAATGATCCAAATTAGCCTCAATTGGCCTAAATGAACTCAATTTACCTCAATTTTCCTAATTGGCCTCAATTGGCGACCTCAATTGGACTTAGTTGTCCTCAATAGGCCTAATTGACCTCAATTGGCATAATTAGACTAATTGGCCTCAACATAACTCAATTAGCCTAATTGGCCTCAATTGACCTAATTGGCCTCAATTGGGATCAATTCACATAAATTATCCTCAATTGGCCACAATTGGTGTCAACTGGCCTTAATTAGCCCAATTTCCCTAATTGGAATCAAATTGCCAAATTTGGCTCAATTGGACTTAATTGGCCTATTGGACTACAATTGGTCTCAATTGGCCTAATTAGCCTTAATTAGCAACAATTGACCCAATTGGTTTTAATTACCCTAATTAACCTATTTGGCCTCAATTGGCCTGAATTGGCGTGAATTGGCATGAATTGGCCTCAATAGGCCTAATTGGCTAAATTGTCCTCAATTGACCAAATTGGGTTTAATTGGGATCAATTGGCCTCAATTGGCCTCAATTACTCTAATTGGATGCAATTGTCCTCCATTGGCCTAATTGGCCTCAATTGGACTAATTGGTTTCAATTGGCCTGATTCTCCTCAAATTGGCCACAATTGGTCTCAATTGGCATCATTGACCTCAATTGGCATAATTGGCCTCAATTGGCCGAATTAGCATAATTGGACTAATTGGCGATAATTGGCCCCAATTGGCCTCAATTTTCTCAATTGGCCTCAATTGCCATGAATTGGCCATAATTGGCCAAATTGACCTCAATTGGCCCCAATTGGCCTAATCGGCCTTAATTGATCTCAATTGGTCTTGATTGGCCTCAATCAGCTCCAATTTTCCTCAATTGCCGAAATTTTCCCTAATTGGATTCAATTCGACTCAATTGGACTCAACTGGCCTCAATTGGGCCCAGTTGGCCTAATTAGACCAATTGGCCACTATTGGGAACAATTGGTCTCAATTGGCCTAATTTCACTAATTTTAGATAATTTGATTCAAATGGCATCATTTTCCCTTAACTGGCCTCAATTGGCATAATTGGCCGAGTTATCCTCAACTGGTCTCAATTGCCCTAATTGTCCTCAATTAGCATCAAATAGCATCAATTGGCCTCAATTTGCCTTAATTGGCCTCAATTAGCCTTAATTGGCCTAATTGGCCCCAATTTTTCATAATTGGCCTCAATTTCCCTAATAGCCTCAACAGGCCTCAATAGGTCTTATTGAACTAATTGGCCTCAAATGACCTAATTGGCCTCCATTGGCCTCAATTGGGCTCAATTGACCTTAATGGGCCTCAATTGGCCTAATTAGCCTTAAATACCCTAATTGGACTCAACTGGCCTCAATTAGCCTCATGTGGCCTAATTGGCCTAATTGGCATAATTGGATTAGTTGCCCTCAACTGGTCTAGTTGTCCACATTTGATCTAATTGGCCCAATTGCCTCAATTGGTCTCAATTTCCCTCAATTGGCTAATTGGTCTCAATTAGCCTTAACTGGCTGCAATTGTCCCCAATTGTCCTTAATTTGACTCAATTGGCCTAATTGGACTCTATTTTCCTCAACTGGCCTAATAGTCCTAATTGGCCTAATTGGCCTCAATTGGCATCAATTTGTCTCAATTGGCATCAATTGGCGTAATTGGACTCAATTGGCCTCAATTGGACTCAATTACCCTCAATTGGCCAAATTGGACAAATTGGACCCAATTGCCCTCAACTTGCTTCAATTGGAGTCAATTTCTATCCATTGGCTTCAATGGGCCTAATCAGCCTCAATTGGCCTAATTGGCCCTAATTAGCCTCAATTGTCCTGAGTTGGCCTAACCGGCCTCAATTGGCCTCAATTGGTCTTAATTGGATTAATTTAGCCTAAATTCGTCTAACCGACCTCATTTGCCTAATCAGCCTCCATTGGGCTCAATTAGCCAAATTGGGATCAATTTACCTCAATTTTCCAAATTGGCCTCAATTTGTCTAATTGCCCTCAACTGGCCTTAATTCTCCAAAGTAGCTTAATTGGCTTCAATTGGCCTAATTATCCTCATTTGGTTCAATTGGCCTCAATTTGCCTAATTTGTCTCAATTGGACACAATTGACCAAATTAGCATCAATTGGCCTCATTTAGCCTCAATTGCCCTCAATTAGCCTCAATTTGGTCGAATTTTCCTAATAGGCCTCAATTGTCCCCAATTGGCCCAATTGGCATTAATTGGACGGGTTGGACTAATTGGTCTCAATTGGCCTAATTGGCCTTAATTGTCTTAATTGGACTAATTGGCCTTAATTGGCCTCAATTGTACTCAAATGGCCCCTATTGGTCTCAGGTGCCTCCAATTAGCTTCAATTGGCCTAATTGGCATTAATTGGTCCCAATGGGCCTCAATTGGTCTGAGTTGGCCTTAATTGGACACAATTGGACAAATTAGCTTAATTGGCCAAAATTCACCTCAATTGTTCTCAATTGGCCTCAATTGGCATCAATTGGCATGAATTGACATAATTGGTATAATTGGCCACAATTGGGCTCAATTGGCTATAAGTGGGCTGAATTGGATTCAATTAGTATGAATTGGATCAATTGGAAAAATTGGCCTCAAGTTGCCAAAATTGGAATAATTGGCCTAATTGGCCTCAATTTATCTCAATTCCCCTAATTGGCCTAGGTGGTCTCAATTCACCAAAGTGGCCTTATAGGCCTCAATTGGCCCAATTGACATAAATTGGACTAATTGGCCTCAATTGACCTCAATTTCCCAAATTGGAATGAGTGAGATTTAATTGGCTGAATTACCCTCAAATGGCCTCAATTGACCTCAATTGGCCTCAATGGGCCTAATTGGCCTCATTTGTACTTAATTGGCCTGATTTGCCTTAATTAACCAATTTGGCCTAATTGACCTAATTTGTATAAATTGGCATCAATTGTCCATAAATGGGATAATAGGCCTTATGGGCATAGTTGGCCTCAATTGCCCACTATTGGCCTCAATCGACTTAATTGACCTAATAGGACTCAATTAGCCTAATAGGCCAAAATTAGCATAATTGGCATCAATTGGCATCAATTGTTCATAAATGGCCTAATTGGCCTAATTGGCCTCAATAGACCTCAATTGGCGTCAATGGGCCTAATTGGCCTAATTGGCCTCAATTAACGTCAATTGGTGTCAATTGGCCCAAATTGGCCTCAATTGGCCCCAATTGGCCCCAATTGGCCTCAATTGGCCTTAATTGGTCTCAATTGGTCTCAATTGGTCTCAATTGGACTAATTGTCCTTAGTTGGCCTCAATTGGCCGCATTTGGTTACAATTGGCCTCAATTGGCCTAATTAGCTTTAGTTGTCCGCACTTGGATGTGATTGGTCTAATTGGCCTCAATTGGCCTCAATTGAGTTAATTGACCTCATTTAGCCTATGTTGGCCCTAATAGGTCTAATTGGACTCAATTGGCATGAGTTGGGATTATAGGTCTAATTGGCCTCAATTGGCCTCAATTGGCCTAATTGGGCTCAATTGGCATTACTTGGCCAAAATTGGCATCAATTGGCCTCAATTGGGCTCAATTGGCCTAATTGGCCTCAATTTTTCTCATTGGAATAATTGGAATCAATTGGCCTCAATTGTCCTCAACTGCCCTAATTGGCCTCCATTGACCTCAATTGGCCTCAATGAGGTTAAGGGCCCTAATTGGTCTTATATGGGCTCATTCAGGCGTAAATCACCTAATTGGCCTCAAATGGCCTCAGTCGGCCTCAATTGGCCTCAATTATCCTCAATTAACCACAATTAGTCTCAATTACGCTCAATTGGCTTCAATTGGAATCAATTTTCCCAATTAACAAAACTGGTCTCAATTTGTCTAATTGGCCTCAATTGGTCCCAATTGGCCCTAATTGGTCGAATTTGACTGAATTGGCCTCAGTTAGGCCAATTATGCCAATTCAGCCAAATGTGGAAAATTGAGTCCAATTGAAACCAATTGGGAATAATTAACCCAATTGGGGCCAATTAAAACCATTTGAGGCCAATTCGACCATTGAGGCTAATTAAAACATTGAGGCCAATTGACAGTTAATCCCATTTTGGCCAATTTTGGCCAGTTGTGTCCAATTAGTCATGTTGAGGCTAATTATGCCAATTGAGGGTAGTTGAGTCCAATTAAGGCCAATTGAGAATAGTTGGCCTAATTGGACTCAATACCCTCATTGGCTTCAATAGGCCTCAAGTGGCCTTAAGTGGGATAATTGGCCTCAATTGGCCTAATTGGCCACAATTGGTTTTAATTAGTCCTCATTGGCATAATTGGCCTCAATTGAATATGAGGCTCAATTGGCCTCATTTTACTAATTAGCCTCAATTGAAAATTATCCTCAATTAGCCTCACTGTACTAATTGGAATCAATTGGCCTAATCGGCCTCAATTGGCCTCAATTGGCTATCATTTTCCTCAATTGGACTCAATTATCCATATTGGCGTCAAAAGGACTCAATTGGCCTAATTGTTTTCAATTGGCCTAATTGTCCTCAATTGGCCGAATTGTCCTCAATTGGCCACAATTGACCTCAATTGGCCCAATTATTCACAATTGGCCTAATTGGCATCAATTGGACTCAATTGACCTAATGGACATGAATTGTTTTGGATTCAATTGGAAATTGTCTAAACTAGTGATATGGATCAGATTCAGCACAAGGAGAATAATTTTGGGCTTGATAAAAATTCCAAGCCCAATTGTTGTTCGAATTGGACCAGCCCACACTTCTTGATGTCCAACACTATGGTGGGCCACAACACACTTATTTGGGACCCAAAATCATTTATCCACATGGCAAATGGTGGAAATTCGTAGCTGCACATTAATGAGGAGAGAGAAGGTGGAGAAAAGCATCATTAAGAGGGAATCCCGCTACTTTGGCTAGTGGGGTCATTAAATGGCATGGGAAAGTGTTATTTTATGCTTTTTATGTGCCTTTTGGGTTCCCCATGTCTTGTAACTCGAATTGGAGCATTTTTCTTTATTTATTTTGTCTTTATATTGTATTTTCACTCCTTTGTAATGGGGATAGATGAATGTGACGGGATTTTGAAGTTTGCTGTGCAATCTTCTTGCTTTAGCCTCTTCCCTTTGCCCGGAATTGGTGGTGCATCTCCATCGCTGGTGACGTTGTCTTTAAGCGTGGAGAAACCTTGGCGGGTGGCATTGCCTTTAAGCCTCGGTCATTCGGCTACATTACGCTGCTCCTCTTCACTTACTCATTTTTGAGCTTCCGGCGACGCATCAATTGGTATCAGAGGCGCGGTTCCAACGAGTAAGTTCTATCACATTCTTCTTATTACTCTCCATCATGTCTCGCAAGAGCGGATCTTCTACTCCTCCTGCTCCATGGGAAATAGCTAATGCACAGCTACAATCACAAATTACTCAAATCGGTGAGCAACTTGCTCAACTTTTGAGAGCACGGCGACCTGACTCCCCTCCACCGCAGCGACATCCTCGACGTCCATCACCACATAATAGACGCAATCCAGCACCATTTTATGAAGATCATGCAAATGGTGATGATTCCAGCGATTCAGAGGTAGATATGCGAAGAAGAAGAGATGATGAAGACATTGAAAGAGGGTTGAGGATCGACATTCCAGATTTTTATGGGAGTATGAATCCGGATGATTTTCTGGATTGGATGCGGGAAATCGAACGGTTCTTCGAATTTAAGAATTGTTCTGACGAGAAGAAGTGCAAGGTAGCCATTCTGAAATTTAAAGATTATGCATCACTTTGGTGGGAAAATCTGAAGAAACAGCGGGAACGTGATGATAAAGGCAAGATACGCTCATGGGAGAAGTTGAAAAAGCTTTTGAGGAGACGATTTCTGCCTGAGAATTATAAGCAAGATCTTTATTTTCGAATGCATAGCCTACGACAAGGAGATAAGTCTGTTGAAGAGTACATTCGGGAATTTGATCGTTTATTGATGCGAAGTGATGTTCCAGAATATAAAGAGCAAACAATTGCAAGGTTTTTGGGTGGATTAAATGAAGAAATTGCACATTCAGTGGAGTTGCAATCATTCTGCTCACTTGATGATGTTTGCAAGCTGGCGATCAAGGTGGAAAAGCAAAAGCGGACCTCAAGGGCACCGGTGCTCAAAAACTACAATAGAGGTACAACTGTTTATAAGGGTATTTCTTCTAATAAATCTGGTGTTGTTGAGAAGGAATTTGGAAGGAACAAGATGCTGGAAAAAGGGAAAGAGAAGGCTATGGAACAAACAAAAGGGAAGTCGAACTCCTTTGAACGTGGGAATCGAAAGTGTTTCAAATGCCATGGGTATGGTCATTTTCAGGCCAATTGCCCTAACAACCGGATTATTACTATTAAAGAGATTGAAGAAATTGAAGAGGCAATCAAAGAGGATGAACATGATGGTGAAGAAACTGAAAATGAGGAACATGTTGTGGAAGAAGCTGATGTGGGAAACATGCTGGTGCTACGAAGAGTTTTGCAAGCTCAAATCTGCCCGGAAGAAGATCAAAGAGAAAACTTGTTCCAAACTCGCTGCACCATTAATCAGCGGGTATGCATGGTGATTATTGATAGTGGGAGCTGTGCAAATGTGGCTTCAACAACACTAGTGGAGAAATTGAAGCTTCCAACTCAGAATCATCCTCACTCATATAAATTGCAATGGTTGAACAATGGGAGCACACTCCAAGTCAAAAAACAGGTTCTAATTTCATTCTCCATTGGTAAGAACTATGCTGATGAAGTACTGTGTGATGTTATTCCTATGGATGCTTGTCACTTGTTGTTGGGTAGGCCTTGGCAGTTTGACAGGGAAGTGAAATATGATGGGAGGAAGAACACTTATTCTTTTCGATCTGGGGAAAAGAATATCACACTTGCTCCTTTGAAGCCGTCCCAAACTCTGCAAGAAAAATCTGTTCCGGAAGTACCCAAAGGTAGTCTCTTTATCAGCAAAGCTCAAGTGGAGAAAGCCATAAATAAGCAAAAGCCAGTTTTTGCTTTATTGATGATGGAAAAGTCATGCCATGAGGAGAAGAGTCATCAACATCCTTTAGCTCATTCCTTAATTGGGGAATATCATGATGTTTTTCCTAATGATCTTCCAGCAGGATTACCACCATTTAGAGGCATTGAACACCAGATTGATCTCGTTCCGGGTGCACAATTGCCAAATAAACCAGCATATCGGTGTAATCCTGGAGAATCAAGGGAATTGCAGAAGCAAGTAGATGAGTTGATGGATCGAGGCTTTATAAGGCCAAGCATGAGCCCGTGTTCTGTTCCAGCATTATTGGTGCCAAAGAAAGATGGTACGTATCGCATGTGCATTGATAGTAGAGCTATCAATAATATTACCATCAAATACAGGTATCCCATCCCACGACTCGATGATATGCTTGATGAATTGCATGGTTCATCAATCTTTTCAAAGGTTGATCTTCGTAGTGGATACCACCAGATTCGAATGAAGGAAGGGGATGAGTGGAAAACAGCCTTCAAAACTAAAGGCGGATTGTTTGAGTGGCTGGTCATGCCATTCGGCCTCTCAAATGCTCCTAGCACATTCATGCGACTCATGAATGAAGTTCTGAAACCATTTATTGGTAAATTTGTGGTAGTTTATTTGGATGACATTTTGATTTACAGCAAGGATGTGGAGAGCCATGTGGATCATCTTCGGTGGGTATTTGATGTTCTACGGAAACAAAAGCTATATGGGAAGCTTGAAAAATGCGAGTTCTTTTCAACAGAAGTGGTGTTTTTGGGATATGTGGTAACCAAAGAAGGCATCATGGTGGATGAATCAAAAGTGGAAGCAATCAAGTCCTGGCCACAACCAGAATCCATTACCGAAGTAAGAAGTTTCCACGGTTTGGCATCCTTTTATCGTCGCTTTGTTTCCAATTTCAGCACTATTATGGCACCTATCACTGAATGCTTAAAAAGGGGGAAATTTGAGTGGTCAAAGGCAGCAAATGAATCATTTGAAATCATTAAGAAAAAGTTGTGTGAAGCACCGGTTTTGGCGTTGCCTGATTTTGATCAAGTCTTTGAAGTGGAATGTGATGCAAGTGGAGTTGGGATAGGCGCTGTTCTCATCCAAAGCAAGCGCCCTATTGCATATTTCAGCGAGAAACTGAATGATTCAAGGAGGAATTACAGCACCTATGATAAGGAATTTTATGCGGTTATAAGAGCCCTAGATCATTGGTCTCATTATTTGAGACCGAAGCAGTTTGTTCTTCATTCTGACCATCAGGCTTTGAGGTTTATCAATGGTCAACACAAGCTGAGTTCGAGGCATGCAAAGTGGGTGGAATTCTTACAATCATTCTCATTTGTGTCAAAATACAAGAAGGGGCAAGATAATCTAGTGGCAGATGCTTTATCTCGGAGGTATGCATTACTTACAATTCTTGATGCTCGAATTCTTGGATTTCAGCTTATGAGAGAAGATTATCAGCATGATATGGAGTTTAATTCTATTTTAATCCAATGTCAAGATGGATTTGTGGAGGATTATTCTGTACATGATGGGTTTCTCTTTAAGAGAAACAAGTTGTGTGTTCCAAAGGGTAATTACAGGGACTTGCTTATTCGGGAAGCACATGAAGGGGGACTTGCTGGTCATTTTGGCATCCATAAAACCTTGGAGATACTAAAAGAGCATTTCTACTGGCCGAAGATGCAATCAAATGTCCAAGCTATTCTTTCAAGATGCGGAACATGTCAAAGAGCAAAGAGTCATTTCAAGCCTGGTTTATACACTCCGTTACCTATTCCGGAGCAGCCATGGGAAGATCTCAGCATGGATTTCATTATGGCTTTACCAAAGACTCAGCGAGGTAAAGATTCAATAATGGTTGTTGTTGATCGATTTTCTAAGATGGCTCATTTCATACCTTGTCATAAGACTGAAGATGCAGTGAAAGTGGCAGAATTGTTTTTCAAAGAGATTGTTCGCCTTCATGGAATTCCTCGCAGCATCGTTTCGGATAGAGACACAAAATTTCTCAGCCATTTTTGGAGAACATTATGGGGGAAATTCGGTACGAAACTTCTTTTCAGCACATCCCATCACCCTCAAACGGATGGGCAAACAGAAGTTACCAATCGTACATTGGGCACTATTCTGAGAACATTGGTGAACAAGAGCATGAGAGATTGGGATTTGCAACTTGCACAAGCTGAATTTGCATACAATAGATCTCCCAGTGCTACCACCCGACATTCTCCATTCGAAGTGGTTTATGGAATCAATCCAATCACTCCTATAGAATTGTGCTCTTTGCCTCTTGATTTTCAGGTAAATATTGATGCGGAGGAGAAGACAAAGCAGATGAAGAAGCTCCATGAATCTATTCGTGCTCAAATAGAGAAGTCTAATGAGGCATACAAGAGGCGAGCAAACAAGCATCGGAAGCAGGCTATTTTCCAACCTGGAGACAAAGTGTGGATTCACCTTCGCAAGGAGAGATTTCCATCCAAAAGGAAGAGCAAGCTGGCACCACGAGCTGAAGGTCCATTCGAAGTGCTTGAACGAGTGGGAAACAATGCCTACAAAATTGATTTACCAGATGATTTTGGCAGCGTTTCTGCAACATTCAACATTGGGGACTTATCTACTTACATTGAAGAAGATGATGTCGTGGATTTGAGGGCAAATCCTCTTCAACCGGGGGAGAATGATATGGATCAGATTCAGCACAAGGAGAATAATTTTGGGCTTGATAAAAATTCCAAGCCCAATTGTTGTTCGAATTGGACCAGCCCACACTTCTTGATGTCCAACACTATGGTGGGCCACAACACACTTATTTGGGACCCAAAATCATTTATCCACATGGCAAATGGTGGAAATTCGTAGCTGCACATTAATGAGGAGAGAGAAGGTGGAGAAAAGCATCATTAAGAGGGAATCCCGCTACTTTGGCTAGTGGGGTCATTAAATGGCATGGGAAAGTGTTATTTTATGCTTTTTATGTGCCTTTTGGGTTCCCCATGTCTTGTAACTCGAATTGGAGCATTTTTCTTTATTTATTTTGTCTTTATATTGTATTTTCACTCCTTTGTAATGGGGATAGATGAATGTGACGGGATTTTGAAGTTTGCTGTGCAATCTTCTTGCTTTAGCCTCTTCCCTTTGCCCGGAATTGGTGGTGCATCTCCATCGCTGGTGACGTTGTCTTTAAGCGTGGAGAAACCTTGGCGGGTGGCATTGCCTTTAAGCCTCGGTCATTCGGCTACATTACGCTGCTCCTCTTCACTTACTCATTTTTGAGCTTCCGGCGACGCATCAACTAGCCTAATTGGTCTCAATTGGCCTCAATTGGCCACAATTGGCCATAGTTGTCCTCAATCATCCTCAATTGCCTCAATTGTCAAAATATTCCTTAATTGGCCTAATTGGTGATGCGAGACGCACAGGGTGGCCTGATCTTCATGGTGTACGGTGGTGGATGAAGGATGCGGTTCGGGGATAAGTGGCAGAGGATGGTTTTGGATAGTGGTTGCTAGTAGTTAATCATTGATATAAGGATAATGACCTTCTTCTTAAACAAAACACTCAAAGGAGGTATGTAGAAGCAATCCACACATCAACGCACTTGGGTTGTGCCTCGAAATTGTGGGTTTTGTGATCTTGGATCACCAATCTAATGTTAATATTGACAAGAAAATAATGCACAAGAGCAACGGAAGAATGTAACGATCCTCACAATGGAGAGAATAAACTAATAGAGTTTCACTAATTAAAACATGAATGATATTAGAATGCCATGGGGTGGATATTAATAGCCAAGGGGTGACATAAAAGGTCAAGGGCCTAATACCCTAAATTCATAAAGCATGTTCTTTCCTTGTCTCCTAAAATTAAAAAATATAAAGTCTAACAATGAAATTCTTGAAAAGTATCACATGTCTTTCTAACTATAGCCCACCATATTTGACTTTCAGTGCATAGCCCACTGAATTTGACCTTGGTGTCTAAAGATTTCATTATAGAATTCTCCATGTGGGCAAGGCTTCCAAATTCATGAAAACATGCGGGCCAATCATTAAACAACATGTTTGGGATTGAATAAGTGAGATAACAGGACCATTTGCTCAATCCAGGCAAGGAATGATCCATTGAGGCCTCAATGAAGCGAGATAGGTGCCCATTCTAGCATTCAACCTCTTTAATATCCCTAGCATCATTGGGACATGCACATCCAGATCCTCCACCTAGGAAATTGACTTGGGTCCTTTGATGTGGTTCTCATCATCCCCCCTCCCACTTGAAAAGGAGTTGTCCTTGAAACTTCATCCTCTACTCCAAAAAAAAGGAGAAAGATCAGAAGCACTGAATGTGTCAGTTACACCATAATCACCTGGAAAATATATCATGTAAGCATTGTTTTCAATATTATCCTCCACTCAGAATGTTGTTTCACGTAGTGGAATGAGTTTTGATTTTTGCTCGTTGGGAAATATCTACATTCACATATGACTCCAAACAAAATCACCGAGCTCGAACAACACTTGTTTTTAACCATTTTTACACGATCAACATATTTATGGTTCATTCGCTTGATATTTTTCCTTACCTTTTCCTGGAGTTTCTTAATGAATTCGGCAAACCCTTTCGCATCCATATTACTTGCTTCCTATAAAGGAAAAAAGAACTATATCGATATGGGATTGGGGGTTAAAGCTGTAAACAATTTGAAATGGAGAATATTGAGTAGTGGAATAATTGGACTTGTTGTATGCGAATTCCAATTGAGTAACATTGAGGAAAATTGTGGCAAATGATTCTCAGTTAGGCTATTGAGGCCAATTGATGAAAATTGAGGCTAATTTAGCCAATTCAGGTGATTGAGGTCGATTTAGTCAATTGAGGCCAATTGTGGCCAATTGAAGCCAATTGAGGCCAATTAGGCTGATTGAGGCCAATTGAGGCAAATTAGGACAATATAGGTTTGTTAATCCCATTAAGGCCAATTAGGGTGATTGGGGCTAGTTAGGACAATTAGGAAAATTCGGCCAATTGAGGATAATTAAGGAAAATTAGGAAAATTCTCCCATTTGAGGAAAATTGAGGCCAATTAGGCCAATTGGCCCAATTAAGGCCAATTAATGCCAATTAGGAAAACTAGGCCATTGAGGCCAATTGAGGATAGGTCCAAATGAAGTCAATTATGAAAATAGGGGTCAATTTTGAAAATGGAGGCCAATTGAGACCGCTTATGTCTAATTGGGCTAATCTAGTGATGCGAGACGCACGGGGTGGCCCGATCTTCACGGCGTAGGGCGGCGGATGATGGATGCGGTTTGGGGCTAAGTGACGGGTGAAGGGTATGGATAGTGGAAGCATGTATTCAACCAACGCTATATGGAGCGTGACCTACTACTTAGACAACACACTCAGGGGGGGGGTGTGATGGCCAATCCACACAACAACGCACTTGGGTTGAGGCACGGAATTGGGGGCTTTGTGATCTTGGATCACCAATCTAACTTGTAGATTGACAAGGCAAGAATGCACAAGAGCAAGGGGGAAAACTCGGGATAATCCTCACACAACGGAGAGAAACAAAGCATAAGCTCTCAAATTAAGTCTTGAATCCAATACAATGCCATGGGGTGGCTATTTATAGCCAAGGGGGTGATACAATGGTCAAGGGTCTAATACCCTAAAGTCATAAAGTCTAAACCTACCTTGTCCCCTTAAAAGTCAAAAAGATAAAAGCCAACGAAGACTTTTGGAAAAGAAGCACACAACTTTCCAACAAAGCCCACCGGATTTGACTTTGGTGTCCAAAGATGCCATTTCCAGAATCCTCCATGTGGGCAAGGCCTCCAAATTCGTGCAACCATGTGGGCCAAGTTTTAATCATCAATTTTGGGCTTGAATAAGTGATATTATAGGCCCATTTGCTCCATCCATGCAAGGTAATACCCATTGGGCCTTTAATGAAGCAAGATGAGCGCCCATTGAAGCATTCAACCTCTTTAATCTTCCTCGTGTCATTGGGCCTTGCAAATCCAATTCCTCCACCCGAGCAATCGACTCCGTGCCTTCCGCATGGTTTGCATCATCCTCCCCCTCTTGAAAAGGAGTCGTCCTCGACTCTTCATCCTCTACACCCAAAAAAGGAGAAAGATCAGAAACATTGAAAGTGGCACTTACACCATACTCACCTGGCAAAGCTATCTTGTAAGCATTGTTGTTAATCTTTTCAAGCACTCGGAATGGTCCATCGCCTCGTGGCATGAGTTTTGATTTCCTCTTTTCAGGGAATCTTTCCTTCCGCATATGAATCCAAACCAAGTCACCGGGCTCGAACAACATTTGCTTGCGACCCTTGTTTGCACGATCCATATATTTTTGGGTCATCCGCTCGATATTTAACCTTGCCTTTTCATGGATTTTCTTGATGAATTCTGCACGCCCTTTCGCATCCATATTAACTGCTTCCTGTAAAGGCAAAGGAACTAGATCAATAGGCGCAAGGGGGTTAAAGCCGTAAACTATTTCAAATGGAGAATATTGAGTAGTGGAATGCTTGGCCCTGTTATATGCGAATTCCACATGTGGCAGACACTCCTCCCAATTCTTGATATTCTTTTTGACAATTGTTCGCAGAAGGGATGATAGTGTGCGATTCACCACCTCTGTTTGCCCATCGGTTTGTGGATGACAAGTAGTGGAAAATAATAACTTTGTACCGAGTTTGCTCCACAAGGTCTTCCAAAAGTAACTAAGAAATTTTGTGTCTCGATCCGACACAATGGTCCTTGGCATTCCATGATGCTTGACTACTTCCTGAAA
The DNA here is from genome assembly GCA_963277665.1 of Viscum album. NCBI lineage: Eukaryota > Viridiplantae > Streptophyta > Magnoliopsida > Santalales > Viscaceae > Viscum > Viscum album. Next base: position 1,052,203,555 of record OY728121.1, on the reverse strand, counting down.
GAAAAGTGTTGCAATGTTAGTGGCATCATCTGTTTTGTGACAGGGAATAAAATGTGCCATTTTTGAAAACCGATCCACCACAACAAAAATGGAATCTCTCCCCCTCCTAGTCCGTGGTAACCCCATAATAAAGTCCATTGATATGTCCTCCCAAGGGGTGTTGGGAATTGGGAGAGGAAGATATAGTCCATGTGGGTTCAGCTTTGATTTGGCTTTATGGCAAACAATGCACTTTCCCACAAATTTCTCAACATCTCTAGATATCCTAGGCCAATAAAAATGCTCACTAAGAACACTTAGAGTTTTTGAAACACCAAAATGCCCCATTAACCCACCCGAATGTGACTCCTTTAGTAAAAGTAAACGGATAGAGCAATTAGGAATGCAAAGCTTATCAATCCGAAATAAGAATCCATCATGTAAATAGAACTTTTCCCAACTAACTCCAGGTTTACAATGTTCATAAGGTTCTCTAAAATCACTATCAGTGGCATATAAATCCTTAATGTATTCAAAACCAAGAAGTTTTGAATCCAACAAGGATAAAAGAGAATATCTACGCGAAAGTGCATCGGCCACAGTATTTTCTTTACCCTTTTTATGCTTGATGACATATGGAAATGATTCAATGAATTCCAGCCATCTAGCATGTCTCCTATTTAGTTTATGTTGGCTCCTAAGGTATTTAAGAGCCTCGTGATCAGAATGGATCACAAATTCTTTAGGCCAAAGATAGTGTTGCCATGTTTCGAGTACTCTAAACAATGCATACAACTCTTTATCATATGTAGCATAGTTTAGAGTTGGGCCATTTAACTTCTCACTAAAATAAGCAATAGGCTTACCGTCTTGCATGAGTACTCCTCCTATGCCAATTCCGCTTGCATCACATTCAATTTCAAAGGTCTTACCGAAGTCTGGAAGTGCAAGTAGAGGGGCGTGGGTGAGTCTCTCCTTTAGCGCATGGAAGGATTTTTCTTGAGTTGTCCCCCATTTGAAAGGAACATTCTTCTTTGTCAATTCATTCAATGGTGCTGCTAGTGTGCTGAAGTCTTTCACAAATCTCCTGTAAAAACTAGCAAGCCCATGAAAACTTCTTACCTGTCCAACGGAGGTTGGAGTTGGCCATTCTTGTATTGCTTTGATCTTCTCGGTGTCCACTTCAACTCCATTGCCACTCACAACAAATCCAAGGAAAATAATCTTATCGAGACAAAATTCACACTTTTTTATGTTTCCAAACAGGTTTTCTTTCCTTAATACCTCTAGGACTTTTCTTAAGTGATCTACATGTTCATGCAAAGTCCTACTATATACCAGAATATCATCAAAGTAAACTACCACAAATTTCCCAATATAGGAACGTAAGACATGATTCATTAACCTCATAAATGTGCTAGGTGCATTGGTGAGACCAAAGGGCATGACTAACCATTCATAAAGTCCATGTTTTGTCTTAAATGCAGTTTTCCACTCATCTCCTTCTTTCATCCTAATTTGATGGTAGCCACTTCTTAAATCAATTTTTGAGAAAATAGTTGAACCATTTAATTCATCTAGCATATCATCTAACCTAGGGATAGGATGACGATACCTGACCGTGATGTTGTTGATGGCTCTACAGTCAATGCACATTCTCCATGTTCCATCCTTCTTTGGTACTAGAAGGACCGGTACCGCACAAGGACTAAGACTCTCTCTCACATACCCCACATTCAACAACTCTTGAACTTGCCTTTGAATTTCTTTTGTCTCCTCTGGGTTGGTGCGATATGCTGGGCGGTTCGGTAGTGATGCTCCAGGTATGAGGTCAATTTGATGCTCAATACCTCTAATGGGTGGCAAACCCGGTGGCACCTCTTCGGGAAACACATCTTCAAATTCCTGCAACAAAGACTCAACAACATGTGGCAAAGAAGATGTTAAGTCGTTAGTGTTCAACATCACCTCTTTGTACATAAGTACTAAGAGATTTTGTCGAGAAATCAAGGCTTCCTTAACCTCACTCTTTTTTGCCAACATCACACTTTTCTCTCCTCTCAAATCTTTTTCCCCTCTTGATTTTTCTTTGCTCTCCATTTCTTTGCTTCTCTCATTTTCTATTTTTCCCTCATTCTCTCCTTTTTCATTTTCTCTCTTTCTTTCCTCATCACTCTTTTTTTTCTTTTCTCTCAAAATGTGATCTTCCAGAATTTGCTTGGGGGACATGGGGTTGAGGGTTATAGGTTCCCCTCGGAGTAGAAAAGAGTGACGGTTCAAGAAACCATCATGAGTAACACGCCGATCGTACTGCCATGGTCGACCCAACAACAAGTGGCACGCCTTCATAGGAACAATGTCGCACAATACCTCATCTTTGTACTTACCGATGGTGAACAATACCTTAACTTGCTTGGTGACCTTCAGCTCTCCACAATCATTCAACCACTGAAGCCGGTATGGATTTGGATGCCTTAAAGTTGGGAGTCCCAACTTCTCCACCAACTCGGTGCTCGCCACATTGCTACAACTTCCACCATCAACAATAACACTACATACCTTCCCATTGATCTTGCATCGTGTATGGAAAAGGTTCTCCCGCTGCTCCTTTTCTCCAACGGTCATTTGTGCACTTAAAACTCTTCTAGTGACAAGAATCTCCCCATCTTCCTCAAATTCTCCATTTTCAATTTCTGGAGATTCATCTTCCTCCTCTTCGGAGCTCTCTCCATTGGTCTCCCATTCTCCATACTTGTTGATGATCATGGTGCGACGGTTTGGGCATTCACTAGCAATGTGACCCCTTCCTTGACATTTAAAACACCGAATATCTCTATTCCTGGTTTGGTTAGCCTCAAAAGTAGGTTTCTTAGGTGGAAGAATTACCTTGTCACTTTTGCGATCAACCACCTCTTTTGCCTTTGATGGTTCTCCAATCTCCTTCCTTGGATTTCTCCATGGTGTGAAAGGGGTAGTGGGTTTCCTCATGTTGCTCCTCCTTTTGATTTGTTGCTCGATCTTGGTGGCTTGGTGGATCATATCTTGTATCTCTACATGGTGGTACATCTCCACTTGATCCGCAATCTCCCGATTGAGCCCATGTAAAAACCGTGCCATGGTTGCCTCCGGATCCTCAACGTTTGCCCGAATCATGGCAATTTGCATCTCCTTGTAGTAGTCTTCTACACTCTTACTCCCTTGGATGAGGCGTTGAAGTTTGTTGTGGAGATCTCTATGGTAATGTGTGGGAACAAACCGCTTCCGCATGGTGAACTTCATGTCTTCCCAAGTGTTGATGGGACGTCCACCATATCTAGCCCTCTCCTTTTGAACTTGATCCCACCAAATTAAAGGATAATCAGAAAATTCAAGGGAAGCAAGTTTGACCTTTTTCTCCTCGGAATACGCATGGCATGAAAAGACCTGCTCAATCCGCATCTCCCACTCCAAGTATGCTTCCGGATCACTTTTCCCAAGAAAAGAAGGGACCTTCACCTTGATCCCGCCAAGTAGGTCATCATCATGTTGTCTCCTTTGGGCTCCTCTCGGTTGTTGGTACAACCTCCTCCTTTGTGGGACTTCATCAAGATTATCATCAAAGTTCACCATCTCCTCCTCCATGATGTGGGGACGACGTGGTGCGGGAGCGCGTCGTGGGTTATCATGGAACATCCTTGGGCTTGGTTTATTCTCCAATTCATCAATCCTCTCATGTAACACCTCCAACTTCCGATCAAGAAGCTTCTCAAAGTGGCTCACCAAAGCTTGCATTTGGAATTGCGTAGCTTCAGGTGCGGGAGATCTACTTCGACTTCCTTCATCGCTAACATGAGCAATTTTCTTCCCACGATCTTCTGCCATGATAAGTTACACAAACACAAACACACACCGGGGGGGAACACACACAATGATACACACTCACTCACACACGCGAGATGTACACACTCACACAAGATGTACACACTCACACACACAAAGATACACACTCACGCACGCAATATATACACACTCACACGCACAAGATGTACACACACACGCACACAACAAGATGCACACACTCACACACACAAGATATTTTTTTTTCTTATTTCTCTCCACTCTCAAAACTCAATTTGAATCCCAAGCTCTTATAAAATATAATACCTTGTTTAGGGCGATCAAGTGCCACCAATTCCTCCTCAATCAAGATTGTGTCGGGGGATGGTTTAACACAACCCGCTTGAGTGGTAAGGGGTTTAACAATGGTAAAGGGTCAAAAAGAGGGTGGAAAGAAGGGTAGATAGGTGGATTGTGGGTTTTGCCCGATTGTGCAAGATAAGATAACAATATGAGCCAAATACAAAATGGGGATGAAGTAAAATGATGGAAAACGTTATATATGGAAATAGAAAGTGCTAATAAGGTAAAGCAAAAAGGATTAATTGTATCCGCTCTTTTTTTTTGCTTTTGTTTTTGTCAATTCTCCCCAAAAAGTGTTGTGCTTGGAGTTTTAAAGCACAAGATGATTGAACGGAGAGTAAGACATTTTTTTTCGGAATCTCTCAAATAAAGGATGTGCTTAATTTTGAAAAGCACAAAATGATGAGTTGAGAGAATTTTTTTTTTTGCCGGATACAAATCACATATAGAGAGATGAATGAAAATTTGGCTCAATTTATAATAATCCAAGCTTGCACAAACTAGGACAATTCGGGAGGCTTTCAAGAAAAATGGATTTTTTTTGTTGAATGGGTGAATAATATGGAAAGATAAGGAGGGTAATGGATAGAATTAAAGTAAATAAAGGGATAGACGCCTACCGTGTCAACCGGTGCTCTGATACCAACTGATGCGAGACGCACGGGGTGGCCCGATCTTCACGGCGTAGGGCGGCGGATGATGGATGCGGTTTGGGGCTAAGTGACGGGTGAAGGGTATGGATAGTGGAAGCAAGTAGTCAACCAACGCTATATGGAGCGTGACCTACTACTTAGACAACACACTCAGGGGGGGGGGGTGTGATGGCCAATCCACACAACAACGCACTTGGGTTGAGGCACGGAATTGGGGGCTTTGTGATCTTGGATCACCAATCTAACTTGTTGATTGACAAGGCAAGAATGTACAAGAGCAAGGGGGAAAACTCGGGATAATCCTCACACAACGGAGAGAAACAAAGCATAAGCTCTCAAATTAAGTCTTGAATCCAATACAATGCCATGGGGTGGCTATTTATAGCCAAGGGGGTGATACAATGGTCAAGGGTCTAATACCCTAAAGTCATAAAGTCTAAACCTACCTTGTCCCCTTAAAAGTCAAAAAGATAAAAGCCAACAAAGACTTTTGGAAAAGAAGCACACAACTTTCCAACAAAGCCCACCGATTTTGACTTTGAGTGCATAGCCCACCGGATTTGACTTTGGTGTCCAAAGATGCCATTTCTAGAATCCTCCATGTGGGCAAGGCCTCCAAATTCGTGCAACCATGTGGGCCAAGTTTTAATCATCAATTTTGGGCTTGAATAAGTGATATTATAGGCCCATTTGCTCCATCCATGCAAGGTAATACCCATTGGGCCTTTAATGAAGCAAGATGAGCGCCCATTGAAGCATTCAACCTCTTTAATCTTCCTCGTGTCATTGGGCCTTGCAAATCCAATTCCTCCACCCGAGCAATCGACTCCGTGCCTTCCGCATGGTTTGCATCATCTAGGCTGGTTAGGCAAATTGAGGACATTTGAAGAAAATTATGCCAATTAAGGCCAATTAGGAAAATTGAGACTAGTTGAGTCCAATCACGGCTAATTGAGGCCATTGAGGCCAATTAAGGGCATTATGGCCAATTGAGGCCAATTGTTCCGATTGAAGCTGAGGCTAATTTGAATAATTAGGTGAATTGTGTCCAATTGAGGCCAATTTTGGTTGAGGCCAATTAAGGATGAGGCCACTTTATGTGAAATTATGCCAATTGAGAAAATTGAGAAGAATTGAGACATCAATTAGGACTTTTGGGGTGAAATAATGCCAATTGAGTCCAATTGGGTCCAATTGAGGTCAATTAGGAGAATTTGGACACAGTTGGCTTGATTGGCCTCAATTGAATAAATTAATCTAAATGGGATAAATTGGACTACGTGGCTCATTTGGCTAAAAGGGACACAATTGGCCTAATTGGCCTCAATAGGCCTAACTGGACTCAATTGGCCTAATTGGCCTCAATTGGAATAACTGTCCTCAATGGCATGAATAGAATCAATTTGCCACAATTGAGTCCATTTAGGCTATTTGAGGCCAGTTTATTCCAATTAAGCTAATTAGGCCAATTAAGGCCAATTGAGGCCAATTAGGCCAATTTATGCCAATTTATGCTAATTGAGGCTAATTTTTGACAACTTAGGCCAATTGAGTCTAATTAAGGCCAATTGAGTCCAATTTGGCCAATGAGGCCAATTGAGGCCAACGTAGCCCAATATTTCTAATTGGCCTAAATGGCCTAATTTTCCGAATTGACCTCAATTGGATAAATTTTCCTAATGGGAATCAATGGACTAATTAGACTAAATTGGCCTCAATTTTCCTAATTGGACTCAATAGCCTCAATTGGCCACCTCAATTCACCTCAAGTGGCCTAATTGGCCTCAATAGGACACACTTCAACTCAATTGGCCTCAATTTTCTGCAATTGACTGCAATTGCCCTCAAATATCCTCAAATAGACTTTTTTTTATATATGGCTCAATAGGTCTCCAGTGGAAATTGGCATTAATTGGACTCAATAGACCTCAATTCAACTCAATTGGATTCGATTGGCCTCAGTTGGACTCAGTTTAACAATTTTCCCTCAATGTCCAAATTGACATCAATTGACCTCAGTTGGCCTCTAATTAGCATCAATTGGCCTACCAATTGGCCTAATTGGACTGATTAGCCGCAATTAAGGCCAATTTAGGCCAATTGAGTCCAATTGAGCCCAATTAAGAAAATTGTGGCCAATTGCAGCCTAATTTTCCGAATAGGCAGAATTTGTTAGAATTGGCCTCATTTGCCATAATTTGCTTTTATTGGTCTACTTTTTTCTAATTGGTCTCAATTGTATTTAATTGGACATAATTGGTCCCAATGGCCTCAATTGGGCACAATTTGAGTCAATTTTTCTCAATTGGCCCCAATTGTCCAAATAAGCTAATGGAGCCGAATTGAGGCCAATTAGTGCCAATTATGAAAATTGATGCGAATTCAGGCCAATTTAGGCCAATAAGGCAATTCCTCTAATTGAGGCCTAATTGGCCACAATTTTCCAAATTGGGTCTAATTGGCCCCAATTCGCCTCAATTAGCTAATTAGGCCAATTAATGCCAATTGAGGAAAATTGAGGCATGTTAATGCAAATTGAGGCCACTAAGGTCCATTTAGGCCAATTTATCCAATTGAAGCCAATTGATTCCATTGAGGATAATTAGTCCAATTATGCTAATAGAGGTCAATTGAGGTCATTGAGGCCAATTAGATCATTTAGGCCAACTGAGACAAATTGTTGATGATTGAGTGATTGAGTCCAAAACGGAAAATTTTCACAATTGCGAAAAATTGATGCCAATTAGAACAATTAGGCCAATAAAGGCCAAATGTGTCCAATTTGGAAAAATTCAGGAAAATTGAGGCCAATAAGGCTAGTTATTCCCAATAGGCTAATTGGCCTCATTTTCCTAATTTTCCCTCTTTGCCATAATTAGACAAATTGGCATTAATTGGCCTCAATTGGCATAATTTTACACAATTGGAAAAATTGGACTAAATGTCATCAATTTTCCTAAATTGAAAATATTGGACTAATTGGCCCTAGGGACATAAATTGGACTAATTGGCCTAATTGGCCACAATTGGCCTCACATAGCCCTAATTGGCCTAGTCTTATTGGCCTTAATTTGTATCAACTGGCCTCAATAGGCATAATTGGACCAATTCGCCTCAATTAGTTTCAATTGGCCACAATTGGCCACAATTGGCCTCATTATCCTCAGTTGGACTAATTGGCCCCAATGGCCTAATTGACCTTATTCACCTCACTAGGATAATTAGGAAAATTTTTCCAATTGGGGGGAAATTAGACCAATTGAGGCCAATTAGGCTAATTGAGCCCAATTAGGCCAATTTAGGCCAATTTATGCCAATTGAATTCAATTGGCCTAATTGGACTTAATTGGCCTAATTGACCTCAATTGGTGGGCTCAATTGGTCTAATTGCCCTAATTGGGCCGAATTAGACTCAATTGGCCTAATTGGCCTCAATTGGCCTCAATTGGCCACAATTGGCCTCAAATGGCCAATTAGACCAATGGAGGCGAATTGCGGCCAATGAGGTTAATGAGGCCAATTGAGACCCATAGATACCAATCAGTTTAATTTTTCCAATTGTGACCGATTGGGGACAATTGAGGCCAATTAGTCAAATTGGGCCAAATGAGGGCAATTGAGGCCAATTGAGGCTAATTAAAGCCAATTGAAACCAATGGAGGTCAATTGAGGCCAATTGTAGCCAATTAACACAATTAGGTCAATTTGGCCAATTTAGGCCAATTAGGCCAATTTAGGCCAAATGAGGTCCATCGAGTCCCATTAGACCAATAATTATAATTGATGCCAATTGAGACCAATTCATTCCAATTGTGGCCAATTGAGACCAATTGAGGCCAATTGGGCCAATGGAGTCGAATTGAGGCCAATTAAGGCCAATTGCGGCAAATTGAGGCAAATTGAGGCAAATTGAGGCCAATTTGACCAATTAAGTCCAATTAGGCCAAAGGAGGCCAACTAAGGACAATTGAGGTCAACTGAGCCCAATTAGGCCAATTGAGGCCAAATGAAGCCAATTAGGCCAATTGAGGGCCGTTTAGCCAATTAGGCCAGTTGAGGCCAATTATGTCCAATTGAGGCCTATTAGGGTAATAAGGCAAATTGAGGCCAATTAGGCCAATTGAGACCAATGAGGCCAATTCATCCAATTGAGTGGGTAAGCAATTAAGAACCCCTAACCTAACCAATTATGCCAATTGAGGCCAATTTGGCCAATTGAGACCAATTTATTGAGGTCAATTGAGGCCAATAAGGCCAATTGAGTCTCGTTCAGCCCAATTAGTGCAATTAGACCAATTGAGGCCACCAATAGAGGTCAATTAGGCCAATTGACCCCAATTAGACAAATTCAGGCCAATTAAGTCCAAATAGGCCAATTGACTTCAATTGGAATCAATTGGCCTAAATTGGCCTAATTGGCCTCAATTGGTCTAATTTCCCCCCAATTGGCTAAATTTTCCTAATTTTCCTAGTGAGGTGAATGCCAATTAGGCCATTGGGGCCAATTATTCCAACTAAGGATAATGAGGCCAATTGTGGCCAATTTAATCCAATTGAGGAGAATTGGTCCAATTATGCCTATTGAGGCCAGTTGATACCAATTAAGGAAAATAAGACTAGGCAAATTGGGGCTATGTTAGGCCAATTGAGGCCAATTAGGCCAATTAGTCCAATTTAGGTCATTGGGACAATTTAGTCGAATATTTTCCATTTAGGAAAATTGAGGTCATTGAGTCCAATTATGCCAATTGTGCAAAATTATGCAAATTGAGGCCAATTAATGCCATTTAGTCTAATTATGGCAAAGAGGAAAAATTAGGCAAATGAGGCCAATTAGCCTATTGGGGATAACTGGCCTAATTGGCCTTAATTTTCCTAAATTTTTCTAAATTGGACTCATTTGGCCTTTATTGGCCTAATTGTCCTAATTGACATCAGTTTCCCTAAAATGTGAAATTTTTTTTTTTGGACTCAGTCACTCAATTAGCGACAATTTGTCTCAGTTGGCCTAATTGATCTAATTGACCTCAATGACCTCAATTGACCTCTATTAGCATAATTGGACTAATTAGCCTCAATGGAATCAACTAGCTTAAATTGGAAAAATTGGCCTAAATTGACCTCAGTGTCCTCAATTTGCATTAACATGCCTCAATTTTCCTCAATTGGACTTAATTGGCCTGATTAGCTAATTGAGGCGAATTGAGGCCAATTAAACCCAATTTGGAAAATTGTGCCAATTAGGCCTCAATTAGACGAATTGCCTAATTGGCCTAAATTGGCCCCAATTCGCATCAATTTTCATAATTGACCTCAATTTGCCAAATTGGCACTAATTGGCCTCAATTCGGCTCCATTAGCCTATTTGGCAAATAGATGCCAATTGAGAAAAATTGAGTCAAATTGTGCCCAATTGAGGCCATTGGGACCAATTATGTCCAATTGAAGCCAATTCAGACCAATTAGAAATAATTAGACCAATTGAAGCAAATTATGTCAAATGAGGCTAATTCCAACAAATTCTGCCTATTTGGAAAATTAGGCTGCAATTGGCCACAATTTTCCTAATTGGGATCAATTGGCCTTATTAGCCTTAGTTGGACTAATTGGCCTCAATGAGCCTCAATTGGACTCAATTGGCTTAAATTGGCCTAAATTGGCCATAATTGCGGCTAATAAGTCCAATTAGACCAATTGGCAGGCCAATTGATGGTAATTAGTGGCCAATTAAGGTCAATTTGTCTATTGAGGGAAAATTGTTAAAGTGAGTCCAACTGAGGCCAATCGAGCCCAATTAGGCCAATGGAGGCCAATTGAGTTGAATTGAGGTCAATTGAGGCCATTTGAGGCCAATTTCCACTAGAGACCAATTGAGCTTTAAAAAAAAGAAAAAAGTCTATTTGAGGCTATTTGAGGCCAATTGCAGTCAAATGCCGAAAATTGAGACCAATTGAGCTTTAAAAAAAAGAAAAAAGTCTATTTGAGGCTATTTGAGGCCAATTGCAGTCAAATGCCGAAAATTGAGACCAATTGAGTTCATGTGTGGCCTATTGAGGCCAATTAGGCCACTTGAGGAGAATTGAGGAGGCCAATTGAGGCCATTGAGGCCAATTGATTCCAATTAGGCCATTGATTCCCATTAGGACAATTTATCCAATTGAGGTCAATTCGATAAATTAGGCCATTTAGGCCAATTAGAACTATTGGGCTACGTTGGCTACAATTGGCCTCAATTGGCCTCATTGGCCAAATTGGACTAATTGGACACAATTGGCCTTAATTAGACTCAATTTGCCTCAGTTGGCATAAATTAGCCTCAATTAGCATAAATTGGCATAAATTGGCCTAATTAGCCTCAATTGGCCTTAATTGGGTTTATTCGCCTAATTGGAATAAACTGGCCTCAATTAACCTAACTGGACTCAATTGAGGAAAATTGAGTATATTGATGCCAACTGAGTCCAGTTATTCCAATTGAGGCCAACTGAGTCCAGTTAGGCCAATTGAGGCCAATTAGGCCAATTGTGTCCCTTTCCGCCAAATGAGGCCACTTAGTCCAATTCATCCCATGAGATTAATTGATTCAATTGAGGCCAATCGAGCAAACTGGGTCCAAATTCTCCTAATTTGCCTCAATTGGACTAAATTGGCATAATTTCACCCCAAAAGGCCAAATTGATGTCTCAATTCTTCACAATTTTCTCAATTGGAATAATTTCACATCAAGTGGCCTCATCCTTAATTGGCCTCAACCAAAATTGGCCTCAATTGGCCACAATTTACCTAATTATTCAAATTAGCCTCAAGTTAAATTGGAACAATTGGCCTCAATTGGCCATAATGCCCTTAATTGGCCTCAATGGCCTCAATTATCCTTGATTGGCCTCAACTAGTCTCAATTTTCCTAATTGGCCTTAATCGGCCTAATTTGCCTGAAATGTCCTCAATTTTCCTAACTAGCCTAAATTAGCCCAATTAGACATAAGTGGTCTCAATTGGCTTCCATTTGCAAAATTGGCCCCAATTTTCATAATTGACTTCATTTGGACCTTGCCTCAATTGGCCTCAGTGGCCTGTTTTTCCTAATTGGCCTTAATTGGGCCAATTGGCCTAGTTGGCCTCAATTTTCCCCAATTGGGAGAATTTTTCTAATTTTCCTTAATTATCCTCAATTGGCCTAACTTTCCTATTGTCCTAACTAGCCCCAAATTCCCTAATTTGACATAATGGGATTAACTAACCTATATTGTCCTAATTTGTCTCAATTGACCTCAATAATCCTAATTGGCCTCAATTGGATTCAATTGGCCACAATTGGCCTCAATGGCCTCAATAGACCTCAATCACCTGAATTGGCAAAATCGGCCTCAATTTTCCTCAATTGGACTCAAGGGCCTAACTGACCATCGTTTGCCTCAATTTTCCTCAATGAACCTCAATTGGAATTTGCATACAATAAGTCCAATTATTCCACTACTCAATATTCTTCATTTCAAATGGTTTACAGCTTTAACCCCCAACCCCTATTGATATAGTTATTTTTTCCTTTATAGGAAGCAAGTAATATGGATGTGAAAGGTTTTTCCAAATTCATTAAGAAACTCCATGAAAAGGTAAGGAAAAATATCAAGTGAATGAACCATAAATATGTTGATCATGCAAAAAAGGGTCACAAACAAGTGTTGTTCGAGCTCGGTGATTTTGTTTGGAGTTGTATGTGAATTTAGATATTTCCTGACGATCAAAAATCAAAACTCAATCCACTATGTGACATACCTTTCTGAGTGTTTGATAAGATTGACAACAATGGTTACCTGAAATATTTTCCAGGTGATTATGGTGTAACTGACACATTCAGTGTTTCTAATCTTTCTCCTTTTTTGGTGTAGAGGATGAAGTTCCAAGGACAACTCCTTTTCAAGTGGGGGGGGGATGATGAGAACCACATCAAAGGACCCAAGTCAATTTCCAAGGTGGAGGATTTGGATTTGCATATCCCAATTGGAAAGACATGTGATACTTTTCAACAAAGTCATTGTTAGACTTTAACTTTTTTAATTTAAGGGGACAAGGAAAGAACATGCTTTATGACTTTTGGGTATGAGTCCCTTGACCTTTTATGTCACCCCTTGGCTATAAATATCTACCCCATGGCATTCTAATATCACTAATGTTTTCATTAGTGAAACTCTATTAGTTTATTCTCTCCATTGTGAGGATCGTCAAATTATTCCCTTGCTCCTGTGAATTATTTTCTTGTCAATTTTGATGTTAGATTGGTGATCCAAGATCACAAAACCCACAATTTTGTGGCACAACCCAAGTGCGTTGATGTGTGGATTGCCTCTACATACCTCCTTTGAGTGTGTTGTTTAAGTAGAAGGTCATTATCCTTATAGCTTTGATTAACTACTAGCAACCACTATCCAAAACCATCTTCTTCCACTTATCCCCGAACCGCATCCTTTATCCACCACCCTACACCATGAAGATCAGGCCACCGTGTTTGTCTCACATCACCAATTAGGCCAATTGAGGAAGATTTTGACAATTGAGGAAATTGAGGATGATTGAGGACAACTATGGCCAATTGTGGCCAATTGAGGCCAACCGAGGCCAATTAGGCTAGTTTAGACAATTTCCAATTGAATCCAAGACAATTCATGTCCATTGGTCCAATTGAGTCCAATTGATGCCAGTTAGGCCAATTGTGGATAATTGGGCCAATTGAGGCCAATTGAGGGCAATTGAGTACAATAGGCCAATTGAGGACAATCAGGTCAATTGAGGCCTTTTGAGGCCAATATGGATAATTGAGTCCAATTGAGGAAAATGATAGCCATTTGAGGCCAATTAAGGCCGATTAGGACAATTGAGTCCAATTAGTACAGTGAGGCTAATTGAGGATAATTTTCAATTGAGGCTAATTAGTAAAATGAGGCCAATTGAGCCCCATTTTCAATTGAGGTCAATTAGGCCAATGAGGCCTAATTAAAACCAATTTTGGCCAATTGGGCCAATTGAGGCCAATTATCCCACTTAAGGCCACTTGAGGTCTATTCAGGCCAATGAGGGTATTGAGTCCAATTAGGCCAACTGTTCTCAATTGGCCTTAATTGGCCTCAACTACCCTCAATTGGCATAAGTGGCCGCAACATGACTAGTTGGACACAACTGACAAAGATTATCCAAAATGGGCCTAACTGTCAATTGGACTCAATGTTTGAATTAGCCTCAAAGGTCGAATTGGCCTCAAATGGCTTCAATTGGCCCCAATTGGGTTAATTATTCCCAATGGGGTCAATTGGACTCAATAGGCCGTAGTTTGCTGAATTGGCATAATTGGCCTAACTGAGGCCAATTGAGTCAAATTCGGCCAATTGGGGCCAATTGGGGCCAATTGGGGCCAATTGGGGCCAATTGGAAAAAATTGAGGCCAATTATACCAATTGAGACCAGTTAGGTTAATTGGAAAAATTGATGTCAATTGAGGTCAATTGAGCGTAATTGAGACTAATTGTGTCTAATTGAGGATAATTGAGGTCAATTGAGGCCGATTGAGGCCATTTGAGGCCAATTAGGCGAATTACGCCTGATTGAGCCCAATTAAGACCAATTAGGGCCCTTAACCCTATTGAGCCCAATTGAGGTCAATTGAGGCCAATTAGGGCAGTTGAGGACAATTGAGGCCAATTGATTCCAATTATTCCAATTAGAAAAATTAAGGCCAATTGATGCCAATTGAGGCCAATTGATGCCAATTCAGGCCAATTAATGCCATTTGAGTCCAATTAGGCCAATTGACTCCAATTAGGCAAATTGAGGCAAATTGAGGCCAATTGGACCTATAATCCCAACTCAGACCAATTGATGCCAATTAGACCTATTAGGGCCAACTGAGGCCAAATGAGGCCAATTAACTCAATTGAGGTCATTTGAGGCCAATTAGGCCAATCACAGCTATGTGCGACCAACTAAGGCCAATTAGCCCAATTGAGGCTAATTAAGGTCAATTGAGGCCAATTGTAACCAAATGCAGCCAATTGAGACCAACTAAGGACAATTAGTTCAATTGAGGCCAATTGAGGCCAATTTGGGCCAATTTGGGCCAATTGAGGACAATTTGGGCCAATGGACACCAATTGAGGCTAACTGAGGTCAATTAGGCCTATTAGGCCCATTGACGCCAATTGAGGTCCATTGAGGCCAATTAGGCTAATTGAGTCAAATTAGGCCAATTAAGTCGATTGAGGCCAATTGTGGGAAATTGAGGCCAACTATGCCCATAAATCCAATTATCCCATTTATTTACAATTGATGCCAATTTATGAAAATTAGGTCAATTAGGCCAATTAGGCTAATTGAGGCCAATTAGGTCAATTAGGCCGATTAAGGCCAATTGTTTGCAATTGAGGTCAACTGAAACCAATTTATGCCAATTAGGCCAATTGGGGCATATTGACGCCAATTAGGCCAATTGAGGCACAATAGGACAATTAGGCCAATTAGGCCAATTGAGGCCAATTAAGGCCACCTGAGGCTAATTAGGAAAATTGAGGTCAATTAAGACCAATTGAGGCCAATTAGGAAAATTGATGTCAATTGAGGCCAATTAGTCCAATTATGCCAATTAAGACCAATTGAGGCTAATTTTGGCCAATTTTGGGCAATTGAGGCTAATTGAGGCCAATTGAGACAAATTGAGACCCATTGAGGCCAATTGAGGCCAATTAGGCCAATTGAAGCCAATTGGGGCCAGTTGAGTCCAATTGAGCCCAATTGATGCCCATAATGCTAATTAGGCCAATTAAGGCTAATTAGGCAAGTTGAGGCCAATTGAGCCTACTTGACACAAATTAGGTCAATTTAGGCCAATTTAGGCCAATTGAGGACCATTAAGGCCAATTAGGCCACTTAGTCCACTTAGGCAGATCGAGGCCAATTAGGCCAATTTTGGGGTAATTTAGGCCAATTAAAGCACATTGAGACCAATTAGGTCAATTAGGCCAATTGAGGCAAATTGAGGCAAATTTAGGTGAATTTAGGCCAATTATGGTCAGTTAGACCAATTATTGCAATTGAGACCGATTGAAGCCAATTAGTTTAATTAACCAAATTGTGTCTCATTGGGCCAATTAACCTAATTGGGTCTAATTGAGGCCAATTTGGCCAATTAAGACAAATTATGGACAAGTGAGACCAATTAGGCCAATTGAGGCCAACACATGCCAATTAGCCCAATTGAGACCAATTTAGGCCAATTTAGGATGATTGAGCCCAATTGTGGTCAATTATGATAATTGAGACCAAATATGCCAAATAAGGTGGCCACAATTGTCCTCAATTGGCCAAATTGGCCTCAATTGGCCTCAATTGGCCTCAATTCGCCTTAATTGACCTCAATTGGATTCAATTGGCATAATTGATCTAATCCGCCCCAATTGGCCTAAAGTGGCACAAATTGGCCTAATTGGTGTGAATTGCCCTCAACTAGCCAAAATGGACTCAATTTTGCCTCAATTGGCCTAATTGGACTAATTGGGTTCAATTTTAATCAATTAGCCAAATTGTCCTCAATTGGGATAATTGGCCGCAATTGGGCTAATTGGTCTCAGTTGACCACGATTGACATCAATTGATCTCAATTGGCCCCCATTGGCCTCAATTAGCTCAATTGGACTCCATTGGTCTAATTGGTCGAATTGGCCACAACATGCGTCATTTGGCCAAATTGGCCTCAATTGGTCTAATTGACCTCAATTGACCTCAATTGGTCAAATTGATCGAATTGGTCTCAATAGGCGTCATTTGGCCAAATTGGCCTCAATTGGCCTCAATTGGTCTTAATTGGGTTCAATTGGCCTAATTTTCCTAATGGGCCTCAATCGGCCTCAATTGTTCATAATCGGCCTCAATTGGACAAATTTTCCGTAATTGGCCTCAATTTTCCTCAATTGGCCTCAATTAGCTTTATTGATCTCAATTAGCCTCAATTGGTCTAATTGGTCCCAATTGGACTCAATTGGTCTCAATTGGCCTCATTTGGCCTAATTGGAATCAATGAGTCTTAATTGGCCTCAATTGACCTAATTGGCCTAACTGGCCTCAAGTGGCCTCGATTGACCCAATTGGTCTAAATTGACCTCAAGTCACCTAATTGGCCCAATTGGACTGAATTTGGCTCAATGATCCCAATTAGCCTTAATTGCACTAATTGGATTCAATTTTCCAAATTGACCTCATTTGGCCTCAATTGGGTGAATTGACCTAATTGACTTCAATTGGCCAGATTGACGTCAATTGGTCTAATTGGGATAATTGGCCTCAATTGGCCTCGATTGGCCTTAAATGGCCTAATTGGCCTAATCGGTCTCGATTGGAATCAATTGGCCTAATTGGCCTCCATAGGCCTCAATTGGCTCAATAGGCCTCAATTGGCCAAATTGGCCTTAATTGGCCACAATTGGCCTCAATTGGGTTCAGTTAGACTCAATTGGCCTCAATTGGAATAATTGTTCTAATTGGCCTCAATTAGCTTAATTGGCCTCAATTGGCCTTAATTGGCCACTGTGGGCCTAATCTTCCAATGGACCTCATCGGCCTCAATTGGCCACAATTTGACTAATTGGTTGCAATTGGAATCAATTTTTCTCAATTGGCCTCAAATAGCCTTATTGGCCTCAATTGGCCTCAATTGGCATAATTGGTCCCAATTGGCGTCAATTAGTCTCAATTGGCGTCATTTGGAAAAATTTGACTTATTGGCCTAATTTGCATCAATTGGCCTCAATTGGAATTAATGAGTCTCAATTGGCCTCAATTGACCTAATTGGCCTAAATGGATTCAAGTGGCCTCGATTGACCCAATTGGCCTAAATTGACCTCAACTCGCTTAATTGACATAATTGGCCTCAATTAGCCCCAATGATCCTAATTAGGAATAACTGGAATAATTGGCCTCATTTGTCCTCAATTGGGTGAATTGGCTTAATTTATCTCAATTGGCATGATTGGCCTCAGTTGGTCTAATTGTTCCAATTGGTCTCAATTGGTCTCAAATGGCCTTAAATTGCTTAATTGGCCTTATTTGTCTCGATTGGCCTCAATTAGCCTCAATTGGGATCAATTCACCGTACTTGGCCAAAATTGGTTAAATTGGGTTAAATTGGGCTCACTTGGCCTCAATTAGCCTCAATTGGTCTCAATTAGCCTCAATTGGCCTCAATTGCCATCAATTGGCCGAATTGGGTTCAATGTGCCTCAATTGGCCACAATTGTTCATATTTGGCCTAATTCGACCCAATTGACATCAATTGGTCTTAATCGGCCCAATCGGCTTTAATTGCCTTTAATTGGCCTTAATTATCTTGAATTAGCCTAATTGCCCCCAACTGGCCTCAACTGGCATCAATTGGCCCCAACTGGCCACAACTAGCCTTAGTTGGCCATAATGGCTACAGTTGGTCTAAATTGGCTAAATTGGACTCAATTGGCCTCAATGGGCCTCAATTGGCCCCAATTTAATTGGACTCAATTGATATCAATTGACCTAATTGGCCTCAATTGGTCTATTTGACCAAATTGGGCTCCATTGGCCACAATTGGCCTCAATTGGCCTAAATTGATGTAATTGGCCTCAATTGGCCTCAGTTGGCCTAATTGACCACAATTGGGCTCACTTGGCCTCAATTGGCCTAATTGGTATCAATTAGCATAATTGGTCTCAATGGGCACAAATTGGCCTCAATTGGCCTAATTCGCCACAATTGGCCGAATTGGCCTCAATTGGCCTAATTGGACTCAATTGGATATAATTGGGATCAATTACGCTCAATTGTCCTAATTGGACTGATTGGCCTCAATTGGCTTAATTGGCCTCAACTGGCCTCAAGTTATCTAATTGGCTAAATTAGCGTAATTAGCCTCAATTAGCCAAATTAGACTCAATTGAACTCAATTGGCCTCATTATCCTAATTTCCCTCAATTGGCCTTAATTGGCCTAGTTGGCCTCAATTGTCCTCAATTGTCCTCAATTGGACCAATTGAACTAATTGGTATAATCGCCTCAATTCGCTAAATTGGCCTAAATTTTCCTAATTGGCCTTAATTGGCCTCAATTAGACTTAATTGGCATCAATTGGCCTCAATTGGCCTCAATGGGCCTATATTGGCCTAAATTGGCCTAATTTGAACCCTTGGCATAGTTGGCCATAATTGGCCTCAATTATAGTCAATTGACCACAATTGGCCTAATTGGATTATTTGACTAAACATGCCTCAATTGGCCTCATTGGCCCCAATTGGCCAAATTGTCCTTAATTGGTCAAATTGCCCTAAATTGGCCTCAATTCTCCAAATTGGCATAATTGGACTCAATTATCCTCAATTGGCTTCAATGGAACTTAATTGGCCTCAATTGGCCTAATTGGTCTCAACTGACCTCAATTTTCTAAATTTGACTCAATTCACCAAATTGGGTTAATTGGACACTATTAGCCTAATTTTCCTCAATTGGCCTAATTGTCATCAATTGACCTCAATTGGATTAATTTTCTTCAATTATCTCTATTGGCCTCAATTGACTATATTAGTACTTAATTGGCTTAATTGACCTTAAATGGACTTAATTGGTCTAATTGGCATCAATAGGCCTCAATTGGCCACAATTGGCTGCATTGGCACAATTGTCCCCAATTTGCCTAATTGGCCTCAATTGGCCTCAATTGGTCTTAATTAGCATCAATTAGCCTAAATTGGTCTAATTTACCACAATTGGCCTAATTGGTGTCAATTGGACTCAATTGGCCTCAGTTGGCCAACTTCGCCTCAATTGGCCAAATTGGCCTCAATTGACCTCACTTTTCCAAAATTGGCCTCAATTGGCTTAATTGGCCTCAATTGGCCCCAATTATCCAAATTTGCCTCAATTTCCCTCAATTGGCCTAAATGATCCAAATTAGCCTCAATTGGCCTAAATGAACTCAATTTACCTCAATTTTCCTAATTGGCCTCAATTGGCGGCCTCAATTGGACTTAGTTGTCCTCAATAGGCCTAATTGACCTCAATTGGCATAATTAGACTAATTGGCCTCAACATAACTCAATTAGCCTAATTGGCCTCAATTGACCTAATTGACCTCAATTGGGATCAATTCACATAAATTATCCTCAATTGGCCACAATTGGTGTCAACTGGCCTTAATTAGCCCAATTTCCCTAATTGGCATCAAATTGCCAAATTTGGCTCAATTGGACTTAATTGGCCTATTGGACTACAATTGGTCTCAATTGGCCTAATTAGCCTTAATTAGCAACAATTGACCCAATTGGTTTTAATTAGCCTAATTAACCTATTTGGCCTCAATTGGCCTGAATTGGCGTGAATTGGCATGAATTGGCCTCAATAGGCCTAATTGGCTAAATTGTCCTCAATTGACCAAATTGGGTTTAATTGGGATCAATTGGCCTCAATTGGCCTCAATTACTCTAATTGGACGCAATTGTCCTCCATTGGCCTCAATTGGACTAATTGGTTTCAATTGGCCTGATTCTCCTCAAATTGGCCACAATTGGTCTCAATTGGCATCATTGACCACAATTGGCATAATTGGCCTCAATTGGCCGAATTAGCATAATTGGACTAATTGGCGATAATTGGCCCCAATTGGCCTCAATTTTCTCAATTGGCCTCAATTGCCATGAATTGGCCATAATTGGCCAAATTGACCTCAATTGGCCCCAATTGGCCTAATCGGTCTTAATTGATCTCAATTGGTCTTAATTGGCCTCAATCAGCTCCAATTTTCCTCAATTGTCGAAATTTTCCCGAATTGGATTCAATTCGACTCAATTGGACTCAACTGGCCTCAATTGGGCCCAGTTGGCCTAATTAGACCAATTGGCCGCTATTGGGAACAATTGGTCTCAATTGGCCAAATTTCACTAATTTTAGATAATTTGATTCAAATGGCATCATTTTCCCTTAACTGGCCTCAATTGGCATAATTGGCCGAGTTATCCTCAACTGGTCTCAATTGCCCTAATTGTCCTCAATTAGCATCAAATAGCATCAATTGGCCTCAATTTGCCTTAATTGGCCTCAATTAGCCTTAATTGGCCTAATTGGACCCAATTTTTCATAATTGGCCTCAATTTCCCTAATAGCCTCAACAGGCCTCAATAGGTCTTATTGAACTAATTGGCCTCAAATGACCTAATTGGCCTCCATTGGCCTCAATTGGGCTCAATTGACCTTAATGGGCCCCAATAGTTCAAATTGGACTAATTGGCCTCAATTGGCCTAATTAGCCTTAAATACCCTAATTGGACTCAACTGGCCTCAATTAGCCTCATGTGGCCTAATTGGCCTAATTGGCATAATTGGATTAGTTGGCCTCAACTGGTCTAGTTGTCCACATTTGATCTAATTGGCCCAATTGCCTCAATTGGTCTCAATTTCCCTCAATTGGCTAATTGGTCTCAATTAGCCTTAACTGGCTGCAATTGTCCCCAATTGTCCTTAATTTGACTCAATTGGCCTAATTGGACTCTATTTTCCTCAACTGGCCTAATAGTCCTAATTGGCCTAATTGGCCTCAATTGGCATCAATTTGTCTCAATTGGCATCAATTGGTGTAATTGGACTCAATTGGACTCAATTGGACTCAATTACCCTCAATTGGCCAAATTGGACAAATTGGACCCAATTGCCCTCAACTTGCTTCAATTGGAGTCAATTTCTATCCATTGGCTTCAATGGGCCAAATCAGCCTCAATTGGCCTAATTGGCCCTAATTAGACTCAATTGTCCTGAGTTGGCCTAACCGGCCTCAATTGGCCTCAATTGGTCTTAATTGGATTAATTTGGCCTAAATTCGTCTAACCGACCTCATTTGCCTAATCAGCCTCCATTGGGATCAATTAGCCAAATTGGGATCAATTTACCTCAATTTTCCAAATTGGCCTCAATTTGTCTAATTGCCCTCAACTGGCCTTAATTCTCCAAAGTAGCTTAATTGGCTTCAATTGGCATAATTATCCTCATTTGGTTCAATTGGCCTCAATTTGCCTAATTTGCCTCAGTTGGACACAATTGACCAAATTAGCATCAATTGGCCTCATTTAGCCTCAATTGCCCTCAATTAGCCTCAATTTGGTCGAATTTTCCTAATAGGCCTCAATTGTCCCCAATTGGCCCAATTGGCATTAATTGGACGAGTTGGACTAATTGGTCTCAATTGGCCTAATTGGCCTTAATTGTCTTAATTGGACTAATTGGCCTTAATTGGCCTCAATTGTCCTCAAATGGCCCCTATTGGTCTCAGGTGCCTCCAATTAGCTTCAATTGGCCTAATTGGCATTAATTGGTCCCAATGGGCCTCAATTGGTCTGAGTTGGCCTTAATTGGACACAATTGGACAAATTAGCTTAATTGGCCAAAATTCACCTCAATTGTTCTCAATTGGCCTCAATTGGCATCAATTGGCATGAATTGACATAATTGGTATAATTGGCCACAATTGGGCTCAATTGGCTATAAGTGGACTGAATTGGATTCAATTAGTATGAATTGGATCAATTGGAAAAATTGGCCTCAAGTTGCCAAAATTGGAATAATTGGCCTAATTGACCTCAATTTATCTCAATTCCCCTAATTGGCCTAGGTGGTCTCAATTCACCAAAGTGGCCTAATAGGCCTCAATTGGCCCAATTGACATAAATTGGACTAATTGGCCTCAATTGACCTCAATTTCCCAAATTGGAATGAGTGAGATTTAATTGGCTGAATTACCCTCAAATGGCCTCAATTGACCTCAATTGGCCTCAATGGGCCTAATTGGCCTCATTTGTACTTAATTGGCCTGATTTGCCTTAATTAACCAATTTGGCCTCAATTGGACTCAATTTTCCTAACTCGCTTTAATTGGCCTTATTGACATAATTGTCTTAATTGGCCTAATTGGTCTAAATGAAAGAATTGTCCTCAATGACCTAATTAGCGAAATTTTCCGAATGGGCCTCAATTGACCTAATTGGCCTCTATTAGCCTATTTGACCTCAATTAGACTCAATTTTCCTAATTGATATTAATTGGATTAATTGGCCTTATTGGACTCATAGGATAATTGGCCTCAATAGCTGAATTCACCTCAATGGTTGAATTGGCCTAATTGGCCTAATTGGAAGAATTGTCTGCAATGTCCTAATTGGTCTCAATTTTCCTAATTGGCTCTATTTTCCTCAATTTTCCTAATTGGCCTTAATTGAACCAATTGGCCTAATTGGAATCAGTGGCATAATTGGCCCCAATGTTTTAATTTTCTGAATCGGCTGAAATGGCCTAATTGGCATAATTGGATTAATTGGCCTAAATTGTTCTAAATTGACCTTAATTCACATTAATTGTCCTAAATTGGTCTAATTTTCCTCAATTAACCTCAATTCACATAATTGGCCTAATTGGCCTCAATGGGCCTAATTGACCCAATTGACCTCACATGGCCAAAGTTCGCCTAATTGGCATAATTGACCTCAATTTGCCTCAATTTGCCTCAATTTACCTCAATTGGCCTAATTGGCCTGAATTAGTCTCAATTGACATCAATTTTTTCAATTGGTCTCAATTGGTCTCAGTTGGCTAATTGGCCTCAGTCAACCTTATTTCACCTCAATTCACCCAATTGGCCTAATTGGTCTCCATTGGGCGCAATTGGCATAATTATCCTCAATTGGGCTCAATTGGCCTAATTATCCTCAATTGGGCTCAATTGGACTCAATTAGCCTCAATTGGCCTTAATTGTCTTAATTTGCTTTAATTTACTCAATTGGCCTAATCAGCGTCAATTAGTCCTCAATTTGCCTTAATTGGCCTCAACTGACCTCAATTGGCCTCAATTGGCTATAATTAGCATCAATTGGCCTCAATTGTCTTAATTTGCCTCAATTGGACCTAATTGGCCACAATTGGGACCACTTGGCCTAATTGGCCTCAACTGGCCTCAATTAGACGCAAATTGCCTCAATGGGCCTAATTGGACTCAATTGGCCTAATTTGCTCAATTGCCCTTAATTCACCTAATTGGCCTCAATTGGGATTAATTGGTCTCAATTTGCCTCAATTGAGATTAATTGGTCTCAATTGGACTCAATTGGTCTCAATTGGACTCAATTGGTCTCAATTGGCCCAATTTGCCTAATTGGCCTCAATTGACATCAATTTGCCTAATGGGGCTCAATTGGCCATGATTGGCATTAATTGACATCAATTGGCCTAAATTGTCCTCAATTGTCCATAATTGGACAAAATTAGCTGCAATTGGACTTAATTGGCCACAATTATCTTAATAGCCTCAAATATCCTCAATTGGCCAAATTGGCCTCAAATGGACTCAATTGGCCTCAATTGGCCTCAAATGGACTGAATTGGCCTAATTGGCCGTAATTTTCATCAATTGGCCTAATTGACACAATTGGATTCAATTTTCTTAATTGGACTCAATTGGACTCATTGGCCAAATTGGTCTAATTGTTCTAAATTGGCCTCAATTGCCTTCAATTTTCCTAATTCCACTCAATTGACCTAATTCACCTCAATTGGACTCAATTGGCATCAATTGGCCTAATTGGACTCCATTGTCCTAATGGGTTGCAAATGGACTAATTGGCCTCAATTGGCTTATTTGGCTTCAATGAGCCTAATTGGCCTCAATTGGGTTCAATTGGCCTAATTGCCCTAATTGGTCTCAATTGGCACTAATTTTGTCTCAATTGTCCTCAATGGGTCTAATTCACCTAATTCTCCTCAGTTGACCTCAATTGGCCTTGATTGACCTCAATTGGCCTCAATTTCCCTAATTAGTCTAATTGGCCTTAATTAACATCAATTTGCCTCATTAGCCTCAATTGGCTTAACAGGCCTCAATTGACATCAATTGGTCTCAATTAGCCTAATTGAGCTGATTTCACCTCAATTGACCTCAATTGTCATCAATTGACCTCAATAGTCCTAATTGGCCTTATTGGCCTCAATTGGCCTAATTGGACTCAATTGACCTCAATTGGCCTAATTGTACTTAATTGGACTCAATTGGCCTCAATTGAACTATTTGGGCTCATTGGCCTAATTTGCCTCAATTGGCATCAATTGGACTAATTAGCCTCATTGGCCTCAATTGGTCTCAATTGGAATCAATTCTTCTCAATTAGACTCAATTGGCCGAATTGGCCTTAATTGGCCTCAATTAGCTCAATTGGCCTGAATTCACCTCAATTGGCCTAATTGGCGTCAATTGGTCCAATTGGCCTTAATGGGTCTAAATCAGCCTCAATTGGCCTCAATTGGCCTCAATTGGCCTAATTGGGATCAATTGGCCTAATTGGGCTCAATTGGCCGAATTAGCCTCAAATAGTCTAATTTGCCTAATTGGCCTCAATTTGCCTTAATTGGCCTAATTAGACTCAATTGGCCTCCTAATTGGCCACAATGGGCGTTAATTATTCTCAATTGGCTCAATTAGACTTTTTGGCTCCAATTGCCCTCAATTAGACTCAATTAGCCTCCATTGCCTAACTGGGATCAATTGGCCTCAATTGGCCTTAATTGCCATCAATTTTCCAAATTAGCCCCAAATTGGCCGAATTGGCCTAATGAGCCCGAATTGGCCTCAATTACCCTCAATTTACCTCAATTAACCAAATTGGCCAAATAGGACTCAATTGGTGTGGCTTCAATTGGCCTCAATTGGTCAAATTAGCTTCAATAGGCCAAATTGGCCTTAATTGGCCTTAATTGGCCTCAATTGGCTTCAATTCACCTCAATTCTCCTCAATTCACGTCAATTGGCGTCAACTAGCCTAATTGGTCAAATTGGCATCAATTGGTCTCAATTAACCTCAATCGGCCTCAATTGCAATAATTGGTCCAACTGGCCATAATTGGCCTAAATTTGCCTAAATTCACCTCAATTGGCCTCAATTGGCCTAATTGACCTAATTGGTATCAATGTGCTTTAATTGGCCTAAATTATCCCAAATTGACCTAATTGGCCTCGATCTGCCTATGTGGCTATTTGGCCTCAATTGGCCTCAATGGTCCTCAATTGGCCTAAATTGGCATAAATTGACCTAATTGGTGTCCATTAGGCTCAATTGGCCTCATCTTGCCTAATTATCCTTAATTGGCCTAATTAGCATTGTGGGCATCAATTGGGTCAATTGGACTCAACTAGCCCCAATTGGATTCAATTGGCCTAATTGGCCTCAATTGGCTTTAATGGGTCTCAATTTTCCTCAATTGGCCTCAATTAGCCTCAATTGCCCAAAATTGGCCTAAATTAGCCTCAATTGGTCTCAATTGGCATATTGGACTAATTGGCCTCAATTGAAATCAATTTTCCTAATTGGCCCCAATTAGCCTCAATTGACCTCAATTATCCTAATTGGCCCCAATTAGCCTCAATTGACCTCAATTTTCCTAATTGGCCTAGTGTGCCACAATTGGACTAATTGGCCTCAATATGCCTCAATTGGCCTAATTGGCATCAATTGGCTGCTGTTGGCCTCAACTACCCACAATTGGCCTCAATCAGCCTAATTGACCTAATTGGCCTCAATTAGCCTATTTAGCCTAATTGACCTAATTTGCATAAATTGGCATCAATTGTCCATAAATGGGATAATTGGCCTTATGGGAATAGTTGGCCTCAATTGCCCGTTATTGGCCTCAATCGACTTAATTGACCTAATAGGACTCAATTATCCTAATAGGCCAAAATTAGCATAATTGGCATCAATTGGCATCAATTGTTCATAAATGGCCTAATTGGCCTTATGGACATAGTTGGCCTCAATTGGCCTAATTGGCCTCAATATACCTCAATTGGCGTCAATGGGCCTAATTGGCCTAATTGGCCTCAATTAGTATCAATTGGTATCAATTGGCCCAAATTGGCCTCAATTGGGCTCAATTAGCCTCAATTGGTCTCAATTGGTCTCAATTGGACTAATTGTCCTTATTTGGCCTCAATTGGCCGCATTTGGTTACAATTGGCCTCAATTGGCCTTAGTTGTCCGCACATGGATGTGAATGGCCTAATTGGCCTCAATTAGCCTCAATTGAGTTAATTGACCTCATTTAGCCTAAGTTGGCCCTAATAGGTCTAATTGGACTCAATTGGCATGAGTAGGGATTATAGGTCTAATTGGCCTCAATTGGCCTCAATTGGCCTAATTGGACTCAATTGGCATTAATTGGCCTAAATTGGCCTCAATTGGCCTCAATTGGCCTCAATTGGCCTAATTGGCCTCAATTTTTCTCATTGGAATAATTGGAATCAATTGGCCTCAATTGTCCTCAACTGCCCTTATTGGCCTCCATTGACCTCAATTGGCCTGAATGGGGTTAAGGTCCCTAATTGGTATTATATGGGCTCATTCAGGCGTAAATCACCTAATTGGCCTCAAATGGCCTCAATCGGCCTCAAATGGCCTCAATTATCCTCAATTATCCATAATTAGTCTCAATTACTCTCAATTGGCCTCAATTGAAATCAATTTTCCCAATTAACCAAACTTGTCTCAATTGGTCTAATTGGCCTCAATTGGTCCCAATTGGCCCCACTTGGTCGAATTTGACTCAATTGGCCTCAGTTAGGCCAATTATGCCAATTCAACCAACTGTGTAAAATTGGGTCCAATTGAAACCAATTGGGAATAATTAACCCAATTGGGGCCAATTGAAGCCATTTGATGCCAATTCGACCATTGAGGCTAATTAAAACATTGAGGCCAATTGACAGTTAATCCCATTTTGGCCAATTTTGGCCAGTTGTGTCCAATTAGTCATGTTGAGGCTAATTATGCCAATTGAGGGTAGTTGAGTCCAATTAAGGCCAATTGAGAAGAGTTGGCCTAATTGGACTCAATACCCTCATTGGCTTCAATAGGCCTCAAGTGGCCTTAAGTGGGATAATTGGCCTCAATTGGCCTAATTTTCCACAATTGGTTTTAATTAGTCCTCATTGGCCTAATTGGCCTCAATTGAATATGGGGCTCAATTGGCCTCATTTTACTAATTAGCCTCAATTGAAAATTACCCTCAATTAGCCTCACTGTACTAATTGGAATCAATTGGCATAATCGGCCTCAATTGGCCTAAATTGGCTATCATTTTCCTCAATTGGACTCAATTATCCATATTGGCCTCAAAAGGCCTCAATTGACCTAATTGTCCTCAATTGGCCGAATTATCCTCAATTGGCCTAATTGTCCTCAATTGGCCACAACCAACCTCAATTGGCCCAATTATCCACAATTGGCCTAATTGGCATCAATTGGACTCAATTGGCCTAATGGACATGAATTGTCTTGGATTCAATTGGAAATTGTCTAAACTACCCTAATTGGTCTCAATTGGCCTCAATTGGCCACAATTGGCCATAGTTGTCCTCAATCATCCTCAATTGCCTCAATTGTCAAAATCTTCCTTAATTGGCCTAATTGGTGATGCGAGACGCAAAAGGTGGCGTGATCTTCATGGTGTACGGTGGTGGATGAAGGATGCGATTCAGGGGTAAGTGGCGGAGGATGGTTTTGGATAGTGGTTGCTAGTAGTTAATCAATGCTATAAGGATAATGACCTTCTGCTTAAACAAAACACTCAAAGAAGGTATGTAGAGGTAATCCACACATCAACACACTTGGGTTGTGCCTCGAAATTGTGGGCTTTGTGATCTTGGATCACCAATCTAACGTTAATATTGACAAGAAAATAATGCACAAGAACAAGGGAAGAATGTAACGATCCTCACAATGGAGAGAATAAACTAATAGAGTTTCACTAATGAAAACATGAATGATATTAGAATGCCATGGGGTGGATATTAATAGCCAAGGGGTGACATAAAAGGTCAAGGGCCAAATACCGTAAAGTCATAAAGCATGTTCTTTCATTGTCTCCTTAAATTAAAAAAGATAAAGTCTAACAATGACTTTGTTGAAAAGTATCACATGTCTTTCCAACTATAGCCCACCATATTTGACTTTTAGTGCATAGCCCACCGAATTTGACCTTGGTGTCTAAAGATTTCATTATAGAATTCTCCATGTTGGCAAGGCTTCCAAATTCATGAAAACATGCGGGCCAATCATTAAACAACATGTTTGGGATTGAATAAGTGAGATAACAGGACCATTTGCTCAATCCAGGCAAGGAATGATCCATTGAGGCCTCAATGAAGCGAGATAGGCGCCCATTCTAGCATTCAACCTCTTTAATCTCCCTCGCATCATTGGGACATGCACATCCAAATCCTCCACCTAGGAAATTGACTTAGGTCCTTTGATGTGGTTCTCATCATCCCCCCCCCCCTCCCACTTGAAAAGGAGTTGTCCTTGAAACTTCATCCTCTACACCAAAAAAAGGAGAAAGATCAGAAGCACTGAATGTGTCAGTTACACCATAATCACCTGTAAAATATATCATGTAAGCATTGTTTTCAATCTTATCAACCACTCAGAATGGTATTTCATGTAGTGGAATGAGTTTTGATTTTTGCTTGTTGGGAAATATCATCATTCACATATGACTCCAAACAAAATCACTGAGCTTGAAAAAAACTTGTTTTTTAACCATTTTTACACGATCAACATATTTATGGTTCATTCGCTTGATATTTTTCCTTACCTTTTCCTGGAGTTTCTTAATGAATTCGGCAAACCCTTTCCCATCCATATTACTTGCTTCCTATAAAGGAAAAAAGAACTATATCGATAGGGGATTGGGGGTTAAAGCTGTAAACAATTTGAAATTGAGAATATTGAGTAGTGGAATAATTGGACTTGTTGTATGCGAATTCCAATTGAGTAACATAGAGGAAAATTGAGGCAAATGATGGTCAGTTATGCCATTGAGGCCAATTGATGAAAATTGAGGCTGATTTAGCCAATTCAGGTGATTGAGGTCGATTTAGTCAATTGAGGCCAATTGTGGCCAATTGAAGCTAATTGAGGCCAATTGAGGCAAATTAGGACAATCTAGGTTTGTTAATCCCATTAAGGCCAATTAGGGTGATTGGGGCTAGTTAAGACAATTAGGAAAATTAGGCCAATTGAGGATAATTAAGGAAAATTAGGAAAATTCTCCCATTTGAGGAAAATTGAGGCCAATTAGGCCAATTGGACCAATTAAGGTCAATTAAGGCTATTTAGGAAAACTAGGCCATTGAGGCCAATTAAGGTTAGGTCCAAATGAAGTCAATTATGAAAATAGGGGCCAATTTTTCAAATGGAGGCCAATTGAGACCACTTATGTCTAATTGGGCTAATCTAGGCTGGTTTGGCAAATTGAGGACATTTGAGGAAAATTGTGCCAATTAAGGCCAATTAGGAAAATTGAGACTAGTTGAGGCCAATCAAGGCTAATTGAGGCCATTGAGGCCAATTAAGGGCATTATGGCAAATTGAGGCCAATTGTTCTGATTGAAGCTGAGGCTAATTTGAATAATTAGGTAAATTCTTTGCAATTGAGGCCAATTTTTGTTGAGGCCAATTAAGGATGAGGCCACTTTATGTGAAATTATGCCAATTGAGAAAATTGAGAAGAATTGAGACATCAATTAGGCCTTTTGTGGTGAAATAATGCCAATTGAGTCCAATTGAGTCCAATTGGGGTCAATTAGGAGAATTTGGACCCAGTTGGCTTGATTGGCCTCAACTGAATAAATTAATCCCAATGGGATAAATTGGACTAAGTGGCCTCACTTGGCTAAAATGGACACAATTGGCCTAATTGGCCTCAATAGGCCTAACTGGACTCAATTGACCTAATTGGCCTCAATTGGAATAACTGTCCTCAATGGCATGAATAGAATCAATTTGCCACAATTGAGTCCAGTTAGGCTATTTGAGGCCAGTTTATTCCAATTAGGCTAATTAGGCCAATTAAGGCCACTTGAGGCCAATTAGGCCAATTTATGCCAATTTATGCTAATTGAGGCTAATTTATGCCAACATAGGCCAATTGAGTCTAATTAAGGCCAATTGAGTCCAATTAGTCCAATTTGGCCAATGAGGCCAATTGAGGCCAATGTAGCCCAATAGTTCTAATTGGCCTAAATGGCCTAATTTTCCGAATTGACCTCAATTGGATAAATTGTCCTAATAGGAATCAATGGACTAATTAGACTCAATTGGCCTCAATTGTCCTAATTGGCCTCAATGGCCTCAATTGACCTCCTCAATTCACCTCAAGTGGCCTAATTGGCCTCAATAGGCCACACTTCAACTCAATTGGCCTCAAATATCCTCAAATAGACTTTTTTCATTTTTATATAAGGCTCAATAGGTCTCCAGTGGAAATTGCCCTCAATTGGCCTCAATAGACCTCAATTCAACTCAATTGGCCTAATTGGCCTCGATTGGCCTCAGTTGGACTCAGTTTAACAATTTTCCCTCAATGTCCAAATTGACATCAATTGACCTCAATTGGCCTCTAATTAGAATCAATTGGCCTACCAATTGGCCTAATTGGACTGATTAGCTGCAATTGAGGCCAATTTAGGCCAATTGAGTCCAATTAAGGCCCATTGAGGCCAATTAGGTCAATTGAGGCTAATTAGGCCAATTGAGCCCAATTAAAAAAATTGTGGCCAATTGTAGCCTAATTTTCTGAATAGGCAAAATTTGTTGGAATTGGCCTCATTTGACAAAATTTGCTTTAATTGGTCTAATTTTTTCTAATTGGTCTCAATTGTATTTAATTGGACATAATTGGTCCCAATGGCCTCAATTGGGCACAATTGGAGTCAATTTTTCTCAATTGGCCTCTATTGGCCAAATAAGCTAATGGAGCCGAATTGAGGCCAATTAGTGCCAATTATGAAAATTGATGCGAATTGAGGCCAATTTAGGCCAATAAGGCAATTCATCTAATTGAGGCCTAATTGGCCACAATTTTCCAAATTGGGTCTAATTGTCCTCAATTCGCCTCAATTAGCTAATTAGGCCAATTAACGCCAATTGAGGAAAATTGAGGCAAGTTAATGCAAATTGAGGCCACTAAGGTCAATTTAGGACAATTTGTCCAATTGAAGCCAATTGAGTCCATTGAGGATAATTAGTCCAATTATGCTAATAAAGGTCAATTGAGGTCATTGAGGCCAATTAGATCATTTAGGCCAACTGAGACAAATTGTTGATAATTGAGTGATTGAGTCCAAAATGGAAAATTTTCACAATTGCGACAAATTGATGCCAATTAGAACAATTAGGCCAATAAAGGCCAAATGTGTCCAATTTAGAAAAATTCAGGAAAATTGAGGCCAATAAGGCTAGTTATTCCCAATAGGCTAATTGGCCTCATTTTCCTAATTTTCCCTCTTTGCCATAATTAGACTAATTGGCATTAATTGGCCTCAATTGGCATAATTTTACACAATTGGCAAAATTGGACTACATGACATCAATTTTAATAAATTGAAAATATTGGACTAATTGGCCCTAGGGACATAAATTGGACTAATTGGCCTAATTGGCCTCAGTTGGCCTCACATAGCCCCAATTCGCCTAGTCTTATTGGCCTTAATTGGTATCAACTGGTCTCAATAGGCATAATTGAACCAATTCACCTCAATTGGTTTTAATTGGCCACAATTGGCCCCAATTGGCCTCATTATCCTTAGTTGGACTAATTGGCCCCAATGGCCTAATTGACCTTATTCACCTCACAAGGATAATTAGGAAAAATTTTCCAAGTGGGGGGAAATTAGGCCAATTGACGCCAATTAGGCCAATTGAGGCCAATTTATGCCAATTGAACTCAATTGTCCTAATTGGACTTAATTGGCCTAATTGGCCTGAATTTGTCTAATTGGGCTCAATTGGCCTAATTGACCTCAATTGGTGACCTCAATTGGTCTAATTGCCCTAATTGGGCTGAACTAGACCTAATTGGCCTAATTGGCCTCAATTGGCCCCAATTGGCCTCGATTGGCCAAAATTGGCCTCAAATGGCCAATTAGACCAATGGAGGCCAATTACAGCCAATGAGGTTAATGAGGCCAATTGAGACCCATAGATACCAATCAGTTTAATTTGGCCAATTGGGACCAATTGGGGACAATTGAGGCCAATTAGTCCAATTGGGCCAAATGAGGGCAATTGAGGCCAATTGAGGCTAATTAAAGCCAATTGAAACCAATAGAGGCCAATTGAGGCCAATTGTAGCCAATTAACACAATTAGGTCAATTGGGCCAATTTAGGCCAATTAGGCCAATTGAGGCCGAATGAGGTCCATCGAGTCCCATTAGACCAATAATTCTAATTTATGCCAATTGAGACCAATTCATTCCAATTGTGGCCATTTGAGACCAATTGAGGCCAACTGGGTCAATTGAGTCCAATTCAGGCCAATTAAGGCCAATTGAGGCAAATTGAGGCCAATTGAGACAAATTGAGGCCAATTTGACCAATTAGGTCCAATTAGGCCAAAGGAGGCCAACTAAGGACAATTGAGGTCAACTGAGCCCAATTAGGCCAATTGAGGCCAAATGAAGCCAATTAGGCCAATTGAGGGCCATTTAGCCAATTAGGCCAGTTGAGGCCAATTATGTCCAATTGAGGCCTATTGGGGTAACAAGGCAAATTGAGGCCAATTAGGCCAATTGAGACGAATGAGGCCAATTCATCCAATTGAGTGGGTAAGCAATTAAGAACCCCTAACCTAACCAATTATGCTAATTGAGGCCAATTTGGCCAATTGAGACCAATTGATTGGAGCCAATTGAGGCCAATTAGGCCAATTGAGTCTAGTTCATCCCAATTAGTGCAATTAGACCAATTGAGGCCACCAATTGAGGTCAATTAGTCCAATTGACCCCATTTAGACAAATTCAGGCCAATTAAGTCAAATTAGGCCAATTGAGTTCAATTGGAATCAATTGGCCTAAATTGGCCTAATTGGCCTCAATTGGTCTAATTTCCCCCCAATTGGCAAAATTTTCCTAATTTTCCTAGTGAGTTGAATAAGGCCAATTAGGCCATTGGGGCCAATTAGTCCAACTAAAGATAATAAGGCCAATTGTGGCCAATTGTGGCCAATTGAATCCAATTGAGGCGAATTGGTCCAATTATGCCTATTGAGGCCAGTTGATACCAATTAAGGAAAATAAGACTAGACCAATTGGGGCTATGTTAGGCCAATTGAGGCCAATTAGGCCAATTAATACAATTTAGGTCATTGGGGCAATTTATTCCAATATTTTCAATTTAGGAAAATTGAGGTCATTGAGTCCAATTATGCCAATTGTGGATAATTATGCAAATTGAGGCCAATTAATGCCATTTAGTCTAATTATGGCAAAGAGGGAAAATTAGGCAAATGAGGCCAATTAGCCTTTTGGGGATAACTGGCCTAATTGGACTCACTTTTCCTAAATTTTTCTAAATTGGACTCATTTGGCCTTTATTGGCCTAATTGTCCTAATTGAAATCAATTTTCCTCAATTGTGAAAATTTTCCGTTTTGGACTCAGTCACTCAATTAGCGACAATTTATCTCAGTTGGCCTAATTGATCTAAATGACCTCATGATACGCGATGCAAGACCCGCTAGGAATTGTCCTAGGAACCTTGTATAATGTTCGCGCGTTGAGCACCCGGATTGCCGCAAGAAAACAAGTGTATTTGGTGTGCGGATAGTGAAATGAGAAGGAAGGGGGAAATGGTCAAGGTAGAACCCAAAGAGAACTTGTCTCTAATAACTCTAGCCACAAGACGCCACAAAGGATGACCAATCCTTTGATAAGTCAAGAATTAAGCAAGAACACAAAGGTTGCAAGCAAAACTCACCATAATAACATTACCTTCATTCATGATGCTTCAAGAGTACAAGGGGGTGGCTATTTATAGCCAAAGAAACTTGAAATTCGAATTACACATGGGGTGGCTCTCTACATTAGTCTAATGGCTAGTTTTCCATAGTCAAAAAGCCTATAGGATGCTTTTGACAACTTTGGCACTTGACCATGACTTTAGGAGACAAGTAGCACACCACCTTTTGACTTTGAAGATTCCATGGTGGGTGGGCTTGAAATCTCATAGCACCACTTGGGTTGGGTTTTTAAAAGCATGTTTGGGCCTTAATTAATGTAATTATAGGCCCGAATGCTTCCCCCAAGCAAAGGTGTTGGGCCTCCTCTTGGAATTCCATGATTAATCCATTTAAGGCCTCCTTCATTCTCTTGGTCCGCTCCCTTGTCATTGGGCCTCCAATTCCACGTAAAGGGTCTTGTCCACTTGTGTGCATTCCGCCTTCCTCATCATGTCCGCCTCCAACCCCGTGATGCCCATGTGTTCCATGATCCTCATCATCTCCTCCCTCCTCAAAAGGATTCATCCTCGAATCTGAAAATTCAAAGGGAGAAAGATCAGCAACATTAAAGGTACCACTAACATTCCAATACCTGTCGGGTAAATCAATCATGTAGGCATTATCATTGATCTTCTATAAGACTTGGAAAGGACCATCTCCTCGTGGATGCAGTTTTGATTTTCGTTGCTCCGGAAACCTCTCCTTCCTCAAGTGTAGCCACACCCAATCTCCAGGTTGAAAAACCATTTTTCGCCGACCTTTGTTGGCGTGCTTCGCTACTTGTTCATTCTTCCGCTCAATGTTGGCCTTTACCTTTGCATGGAACTCCTGCACAAACTTTGCCTTCTTTTCACCTTCAAGATTCGAAAATTGATTAGTAGGAAAAGGTAAAATATCAAGTGGAGTTAATGGGTTAAAACCATACACAACTTCAAACGGTGAAACATTAGTAGTGGAGTGAACCACTCGATTATAAGCAAACTCAATGTGAGGCAGGCATCTTTCCCAATGTTTTAGATTTTTTCTAAGGATGGAACGCAATAATGTGGAAAGTGTCCTATTGACCACCTCCGTTTGACCATCTGTTTGTGGGTGTGCAGTGGTGGAGAACAAAAGTTTGGTTCCAAGTTTGTTCCACAATGTCCTCCAGAAGTGACTAAGGAATTTGACATCCCTATCACTCACAATGCTCTTGGGTAAGCCATGAAACCTAACAATTTCCCTGAAAAACAAATCAGCGATATGAGTTGCATCATTGGTTTTAGAACAAGCAATAAAATGAGCCATTTTACTAAACCTGTCCACCACCACAAAGATGCTATCCTTACCTGATTGTGATCTTGGCAAGCTGAGGACAAAATCCATTGATATGTCAACCCAAGGATGAGAAGAAACAGGCAAAGGGGTGTATAAGCCATGTGGAAGCACTTTCGACTTTGCATGTTTACACACATTACAATTTCCACAAACACTTACCACATCCCTACGCATGTGAGGCCAATAAAAATGTTCACTCAAAAAGGACAATGTTTTCTCAACCCCAAAATGCCCCATTAATCCACCACCATGTGTTTCTCTAACAAGCAATTCACGCATGGAAAAAGATGGAACACACAATTTATTTTTCCGAAAAAGAAATCCATCATGTTTGTAAAAATCACTTTTGCCATGTTTTTCACACAACTTCCAAATTTTAGAAAAATCCACATCATTCTCATACATGTTTTTCAACATTTCAAAACCAAGTATTTTAGCATGCATTGAAGTAATAAGAGAATATATCCTAGACAAAGCATCAGCGACAACATTTTCTTTTCCTTTTTTATGCTTAATGATGTAAGGAAATGTTTCAATGAATTCAAGCCATCTTGCATGCCGCCTATTCAACTTTCCTTGTGACTTAAGAAATTTTAGGCTTTCATGATCCGAATGAATCACAAATTCCCTTGGCCACAAGTAATGTTGCCAATTTTCTAAAGTTCTTTTGAGAGCATACAATTCTTTGTCATAGGTAGAGTAGTTCAATGCAGCCCCATTAAGCTTCTCACTAAAGTATGTGATAGGCTTAGAGTCTTGCATTAAAACAGCTCCAATTCCTATTCCAGAGGCATCACACTCAACCTCAAAAGCTTTAGAAAAGTCAGGCAGAACTAAGAGAGGTGAATTGGTTAACTTACCTTTGAGTGTGGAGAAGGCTTCCTTTTGAGCTTTTCCCCACTTGAAACTCACCCCTTTCTTGACCAACTCATTCAATGGTGCCGCGATTGTTGAAAAGTCCCTCACGAACCTTCGGTAAAAACTCGCAAGTCCATGGAAGCTCCTCACCTCATTGGCATTCTTTGGTTGTGGCCAATCCCGAATCGCCTTCACCTTCTCTTCATCAACCCTCATGCCATCAGCTCCTACCACAAAACCGAGGAAAACAACCGAATTTAAACAAAATGTACATTTTTCCACGTTTGCAAACAACCTATTTTTCCTAAGAGTCTCAAAAACATGTTTCAAATGTTCATGATGTTCATCAAGGCTCTTAGAATAAACAAGGATGTCATCAAAATACACAACCACAAATTTCCCAATGAATGGACGAAAAACATGATTCATTAAGTTCATGAATGTACTAGGGGCTTTAGTTAGTCCAAAAGGCATAACTAGCCTTTCATACAATCCAAACTTAGTTTTAAATGCGGTTTTCCATTCATCTCCCTCTTTCATTCTAATTTGATGGTATCCACTCCTTAGGTCAATTTTAGTAAACAAGCATGCACCATGGAGTTCATCAAGCATATCATCAAAACGAGGTATGGGATAACGATACTTTACTGTGATTTTGTTGATAGCTCGACAATCAACACACATTCTCCACTTACCATCTTTTTTTGGGACCAGAATTACCGGCACCGCACAAGGACTCAAGCTCTCTCGGACAAATCCCTTCCTTAGCAATTCTTCCACTTGTCGTTGGATTTCTCGAGTCTCCTCCGGGTTAGCCCGATAGGCCGGTCGATTGGGAAGTGTTGCTCCTGGGAGGAAGTCGATGTGGTGCTCGATACCCCGCAAGGGAGGTAAGCCATCGGGAATTTCCTCCGGAAACACGTCACCAAATTCCTGCAAAAGAGACACAACACTAGAAGGCAATGATGGGTTAAGAGAGTTAGCCGTAAAACATTCTCCCTTGCATAAAAGCATGAGAGTTTCCTCCCCCTCTAAAGCTCTCTCTATCTCTCTTTTTCCAGAAAATAGACTCACTTTTCCCTCAACACTCTTGTTTTCACTCTTATTTTTACACTTGTTTTCTTGCGGCGATCCGAGTGCTCAACGCGCGAACTTTATACAAGGTTCTTAGGACAATTCCTAGCGGGTCTTGCATCGCGTTGGTATCCACTCCTTAGGTCAATTTTAGTAAACAAGCATGCACCATGGAGTTCATCAAGCATATCATCCAAACGAGGTATGGGATAACGATACTTTACTGTGATTTTGTTGATAGCTCGACAATAAACACACATTCTCCACTTACCATCTTTTTTTGGGACCAGAATTACCGGCACCGCACAAGGACTCAAGCTCTCTCGGACAAATCCCTTCCTTAGCAATACTTGCACTTGTCGTTGGATTTCTCGAGTCCCTCCGGGTTAGCCCAATAGGCCGGTCGATTGGGAAGTGTTGCTCCTGGGAGGAAGTCGATGTGGTGCTCGATACCCCGCAAAGGAGGTAAGCCATTGGGAATTTCCTCCGGAAACACGTCACCAAATTCCTGCAAAAGAGACACAACACTAGAAGGCAATGATGGGTTAAGAGAGTTAGCCGTAAAACATTCTCCCTTGCATAAAAGCATGAGAGTTTCCTCCCCCTCTAAAGCTCTCTCAATCTCTCTTTTTCCAGAAAATAGACTCACTTTTCCCTCAACACTCTTGTTTTCACTCTTATTTTCACTCTTGTTTTCAACTCTTTTATTTCCCTCATTTCTTTTGAATTCACTCATCACTCCTTTTTCCCTCTTGATTTTTCCACTCTTCTCAATCTCTCTATTTTTTTCTCTCTTTTCTTTTTCTCTCTTCTCACAATCTCTCTCAATCCTCACTTGGTCTTCATAAGCTTGCAAAGGTCTCAATGGTGTAAGAATAACCGTCCTCCCATTATACTCAAAAGAATATCGATTGGTGTATCCATCATGTGTGACCCTCCTATCAAATTGCCACGGTCTTCCCAACAAAATATGACTAGCATGCATTGGAACAACATCACACATCACCTTGTCTTCATACTTCCCAATAGAAAATGGAACTTGTGCTTGCTTAGTCACTTTGACATCCCCGCTGTTATTTAACCATTGCAATCTATAAGGCCTAGGATGTCTAGTTGTAGCCAATCCCAATTTATCAACCATCAAACCACTTGCTACGTTTGTACAACTACCCCCATCAATAATCATACTACGTACCTTATCTTTGACGAGGCATCTAGTATGAAAAATGTGCTCCCTTTGCTCTTGATCATGTTCTCCTTCGGGTTGAGCACTCAAAGCACGCCTTGCCACAAGCATTTCTCCATGTACGGGGCTTTCTACTTCCACCTCCGAATCATCCTCAAGTGATGGCATTTCATCTTCGCTTGAGCTAGCACTAAGAACATCTCCATCATCCAAAATAATCACTGTTCTCTTGTTTGGGCATTGTGAGGCAATATGTCCAAATCCTTGACATTTAAAACATTTGATATCTCGTGATTTGGAAACAACCTTACCCTCCATTTTACCTTTGGATTCCGGAAATAATGGTTTTGGTTTGGGCAACTCCTTCGAATCAGTTTTGTGTTCCCTTACATGCTCTTGTGGTTTGGAATCCTTAAACTTGAATGAAGGTTTAGAATCCTTACCATAAGATGTAGGGCGCATCCTTCTTGCCTTTACTTGCCTCTCCGCTTTGGTGGCCATGTGAAGTAGATCCTCCATGTCCAAGTAGTGGTGCATGTCCACTATGTCCCGAATGTCATGGTTGAGGCCGTTCACAAACCTTGCCATGGTGGCCTCTCGCTCCTCATCAATATTCGCTCGAATCATGATGATCTCCATCTCTTTGTGATACTCCTCAACACTCATGACCCCTTGTTTCAAACCCTGCAACTTGAGGAACAAATCACGATAATAGTGGCTAGAAATGAACCTCTTATGCATTACCACTTTCATCTCCTCCCAAGTGTGGATGGGTCTTTCTCCACTTTGCCGTCGACTCACTTGTAGTTGGTCCCACCAAATACTAGCATAATCGGTGAACTCCATGGCCGCCAACTTCACTTTGTTTTCCTCCGAATAGGTGTGACAACCAAAAACATGTTCGACCTTTCTTTCCCATTCCAAGTAAGTTTCAGGATCATTCTTACCTCGGAATGAAGGGATCCTCAACTTTACTTCTCCAAGATCATTGGCTTGCCTCCATGGTGGTTGATTTCTCCGAATTGGTGACTCGTGAAAATTGGATAACTCCTCCTCTTCTTCAACAACTCGCCTCCTTGGTTGTGCTCTAGAATTGGAAGGGGATTGAAGTTCATCCATCCTCGCATTCAACCTTTGGAATTGTTCTTGTACAGCCCTCATGAACATCTTAATGTCCGCTTAACTGGTGTTACTCGACTCCGCCATTTAGGTATCCTGTGAGAAAAATTAAAGGGGAAGGAAAAATGGACCTCACACACTCCCTCACTTGTTTACACTCAAAATAATTTGTTCGTTCGTGTTTCACTCAATTTTGGATTTTATCAAAATGTAACACTCTTGCCTTTTACCACTCAACTTGCTTCCTATAGCGTTCTTACCCAATTTCAACAAATCGAAAGGATCTTTGAAATGTGGCAATCCCGAACTAGAATTCAAAGATAAAATTCAAATTGGATTCAAGATGAAAAATTTGGGAAGAGGAAGAAAAGGGAAGAAGAAGAATGAAAATGGGACGTAGAATTCAAAATGTTGCAATTTTTTTTTGAGCCTTTAATTTTTTTCTGATTTTTTTTTTGTTTTTTTTTTTGGCTCTTTTTTTTTGGTAGATGCAGCGGCAACAAGATGAATTTTTTTCAATATTTAAATGCAGGAGAATTAATAATTTGTAACATCAAATGGAATCAACGTGAGATTTGCGTGGTTTTAAAATTGCAGAATTTGTTGCAAAATTTGAACCAACTATATCTCGCTATGTATAGCTCTGATTTTGATGATTCCAAATGGAGAAGAAAGATGAACTTCTCAACTACAAGAATGATATATTGTACGTCCGAAACGAAGAAGAAATGACGTCTGTAGGGGAAGAAGAAAATGGACCAGAATTGTTGTTGGCCCGATTTGAAGAGAAATGAAAATGGAAGAAAGGATAA
The DNA here is from genome assembly GCA_963277665.1 of Viscum album. NCBI lineage: Eukaryota > Viridiplantae > Streptophyta > Magnoliopsida > Santalales > Viscaceae > Viscum > Viscum album. The sequence goes on along the minus strand of OY728121.1, from coordinate 1,052,162,510 downwards.
GAAAGAAAGAACCTGATTTCTTGCAAATGGGCTCTGATACCAAATGATACGCGATGCAAAACCTGCTAGGAATTGTCCTAGGAACCTTGTATAATGTTCGCGCGTTGAGCAACCGGATCGCCGCAAGAAAACAAGTGTATTTGGTGTGCGGATAGTGAAATGAGAAGGAAGGGGGAAATGGTCAAGGTAGAACCCAAAGAGAACTTGTCTCTAAGAACTCTAGCCACAAGACGCCACAAAGGATGACCAATCCTTTGATAAGTCAAGAATTAAGCAAGAACACAAAGGTTGCAAGCAAAAGTCACCATAATAACATTACCTTCATTCATGATGCTTCAAGAGTACAAGGGGGTGGCTATTTATAGCCAAAGAAACTTGAAATTCGAATTACACATGGGGTGGCTCTTTACATTAGTCTAATGGCTAGTTTTCCATAGTCAAAAAGCCTATAGGATGCTTTTGACAACTTTGGCACTTGACCATGACTTTAGGAGACAAGTAGCACACCCTTTTGGAAAAGTAAAGACAAGTAGCCCACCACCTTTTGACTTTGAAGATTCCATGGTGGGTGGGCTTGAAATCTCGTAGCACCACTTGGGTTGGGTTTTTAAAAGCATGTTTGGGCCTTAATTAATGTAATTATAGGCCCGAATGCTTCCCCCAAGCAAAGGTGTTGGGCCTCCTCTTGGAATTCCCTGATTAATCCATTTAAGGCCTCCTTCATTCTCTTGGTCCGCTCCCTTGTCATTGGGCCTCCAATTCCACATAAAGGGTCTTGTCCACTTGTGTGCATTCCGCCTTCCTCATCATGTCCGCCTCCAACCCCGTGATGCCCATGTGTTCCATGATCCTCATCACCTCAATTGACCTCTATTAGCATAATTGGACTAATTATCCTCAATGGAATCAATTGGCTTAAATTGGACAAATTGTCCTAAATTGACCTCAGTGTCCTCAATTTGCATTAACATGCCTCAATTTTCCTCAATTGGCCTTAATTGACCTGATTAGCTAATTGAGACGAATTGAGGCCAATTAAACCCAATTTGGAAAATTGTGCCAATTAGGCCTCAATTAGACGAATTGCCTAATTGGCCTAAATTGGCCCCAATTCGCATCAATTTTCATAATTGACCTCAATTTGCCAAATTGGCACTAATTGGCCTCAATTTGGCTCCATTAGCCTATTTGGTAAATAGATGCCAATTGAGAAAAATTGAGTCAAATTGTGCCCAATTGAGGCCATTGGGACCAATTATGGTCAATTGAAGCCAATTAGAAATAATTAGACCAATTAAAGCAAATTATGTCAAATGAGGCCAATTCCAACAAATTCTGCCTATTTGGAAAATTAGGCTGCAATTGGCCACAATTTTCCTAATTGGGATCAATTGGCCTAATTAGCCTAAATTGGACTAATTGGCCTCAATGAGCCTCAATTGGACTCAATTGGCTTAAATTGGACTAAATTGGCCTTAATTGCGGCTAATAAGTCCAATTAGGCCAATTGGCAGGCCAATTGATAGTAATTAGAGGCCAATTGATGTCAATTTCTCCATTGAGGGAAAATTGTTAAAGTGAGTCCAACTGAGGCCAATCGAGCCCAATTTGGCCAATGGAGGCCAATTGAGTTTAATTGAGGTCTATTGAGGCCAATTGAGGGTAATTTCCACTAGAGACCAATTGAGCTTTATAAAAAAAGGAAAAAAGTCAATTTGATGCTATTTGAGGCCAATTGTAGTCAAATGCAGAAAATTGAGGCCAATTGAGTTCATGTGTGGCCTATTGAGGCCAATTAGGCCACTTGAGGTGAATTGAGGAGGCGAATTGAGGCCATTGATCCCAATTGAGTCCAATTAGGCCATTGATTCCCATTAGGAAAATTTATCCAATTGAGGTCAATTCGGTAAATTAGGCAATTTAGGCCAATTAGAACTATTGGGCTACGTTGGCCACAATTGGCCTCAGTTGGCCTCATTGGCCAAATTTGACTAATTGGACACAATTGGCCTTAATTAGACTCAATTGGCCTCAGTTGGCATAAATTAGCCTCAATTAGCATAAATTGGCATAAATTAGCTTAATTAGCCTCAATTGGCCTTAATTGGGTTTATTAGCCTAATTGGAATAAAGTGGCCTCAATTAACCTAACTGGACTCAATTGAGGCAAATTGAGTATATTGATGCCATTGAGGAGAGTTATTCCAATTGAGGCCAATTAGGCCAACTGAGTCCAGTTAGGCCAATTGAGGCCAATTAGGCCAATTGTGTCCCTTTCAGCCAAATGAGGCCACTTAGTCCAATTCATCCCATGAGATTAATTGCAATTGAGGCCAATCGAGCAAACTGGGTCGAAATTCTCCTAATTTGCCTCAATTGGACTCAATTGGACTAAATTGGCATAATTTCACCCCAAAAGTCCAAATTGATGTCTCAATTCTTCACAATTTTCTCAATTGGCATAATTTCACATGAAGTGGCCTCATCCTTAATTGGCCTCAACCAAAATTGGCCTCAATTGGCCACAATTTACCTAATTATTCAAATTATCCTCAGGTTAAATTGGAACAATTGGCCTCAATTGGCCATAATTCCCTTAATTGGCCTCAATGGCCTTAATTATCCTTGATTGGCCTCAACTAGTCTCAATTTTCCTAATTGTCCTTAATCGGCATAAATTGCCTCAAATGTCCTCAATTTTCTTAACTAGCCTAAATTATCCCAATTAGACATAAGTGGTCTCAATTGGCTTCCATTTGCAAAATTGGCACCAAGTTTCATAATTGACTTCATTTGGACCTTGCCTCAATTGGCCTCAGTGGTCTGTTTTTCCTAATTGGCCTTAATTGGCCTTAATTGGGCCAATTGGCCTAGTTGGCCTCAATTTTCTTCAATTGGGAGAATTTTCCTAATTTTCCTTAATTATCCTCAATTGGCCTAATTTTCCTATTGTCCTAACTAGCCCCAATTTCCCTAATTTTCCATAATGGGATTAACTAACCTATATTGTCCTAATTTGCCTCAATTGGAGTCAATCATCCTAATTGGTCTCAATTGGCTTCAATTGCCACAATTGGCCTCAATGGCCTCAATAGACCTCAATCACATGAATTGGCTAAATCGGCATCAATTTTCCTCAATTGGACTCAAGGGCCTAACTGACCATCATTTGCCTCAATTTTCCTCAATGAAGCTCAATTGGAATTTGCATACAACAAGTCCAATTATTCCACTACTCAATATTCTGCATTTCAAATGGTTTACAGCTTTAACCCCCAATCCCATATTGATATAGTTCCTTTTTCCTTTATAGGAAGCAAGTAATATGGATGAGAAAGGGTTTTCCAAATTCATTAAGAAACTCCATGAAAAGGTAAGGAAAAATATCAAGCGAATGAACCATAAATATGTTGATCGTGCAAAAAAGGTTCACAAACAAGTGTTGTTCGATCTTGGTGATTTTGTTTGGAGTTGTATGTGAATTTAGATATTTCTTGACGAGCAAAAATCAAAACTCATTCCACTAAGTGACATACCTTTCTGAGTGGTTGATAAGATTGACAACAATGGTTACCTGAAATATTTTCCAGGTGATTATGGTGTAACTGACACATTCAGTGTTTCTGATCTTTCTCCTTTTTTGGTGTAGAGGATGAAGTTTCAAGGACAACTCCTTTTCAAGTGGGGGGGGGGGATGATGAGAACCACATCAAAGGACCCAAGTCAATTTCCTAGGTGGAGGATTTGGATTTTCATATCCCAATGATGCAAGGGAGATTAAAGAGGTTGAATGCTAGAATGGACGCCTATCTCACTTCATTAAAACCTCAATGGATCATTCCTTTCCTGGATTGAGAAAATTGTCATGTTATCTCACTTATTCAATCCCAAACATGTTGTTTAAATATTGGCCCGCATGTTTTCATGAATTTGTAAGCCTTTCCCACATGGAGAATTATATAATGCAACCTTTAGACACCAAGGTCAAATTCGGTGGGCTATACACTGAAAGTCAAATATAGTGGGCTATAGTTGGAAAGACATGTGATACTTTTCAACAAAGTCATTGTTAGAATTTAACTTTTTTAATTTAAGGGGACAAGGAAAGAACATGCTTTATGACTTTTGGGTATGAGTCCCTTGACCTTTTATGTCACCCTTGGCTATAAATATCTACCCCATGACATTCTAATATCATTAATGTTTTCATTAGTGAAACTCGATTAGTTTATTCTCTCCATTATGAGGATCGTTATATTCTTCCCTTGCTACTGTGAATTATTGTCTTGTCAATTTTGATGTTAGATTGGTGATCCAAGATCACAAAACCCACAATTTCATGGCACAACCCAAGTGCGTTGATGTGTGGATTGCCTCTACATACCTCCTTTGAGTGTGTTGTTTAAGTAGAAGGTCATTATCCTTATAGCATTGATTAACTACTACCAACCACTATCCAAAACCATCTTCTGCCACTTATCCCCGAACCTCATCCTTCATCCACCACCCTACACCATGAAGATCAGGCCACCTTGTACGTCTCACATCACCAATTAGGCCAATTGAGGAAGATTTTGACAATTGAGGAAATTGAGGATGATTGAGGACAACTATGGCCAATTGTGGCCAATTGGGGCCAACCGAGGCCAATTAGGCACGTTTTGAAAATTTCCAATTGAATCCATGACAATTCATGTCCATTGGTCCAATTGAGTCCAATTGATGCCAGTTAGGCCAATTGTGGATAATTGGGCCAATTGAGGCCAATCGTGGGCAATTGAGTACAATAGGACAATTGAGGACAATTAGGCCAATTGAGGACAATCAGGTCAATTGAGGACTTTTGAGGCCAATATGGATAATTGAGTCCAATTGAGGAAAATGATAACCAATTGAGGCCAATTGAGGCCGATTAGGCCAATTGAGTCCAATTAGTATAGTGAGGCTAATTGAGGATAATTTTCAATTGAGGCTAATTAGTAAAATGAGGCCAATTGAGCCCCATTTTCAATTGAGGTCAATTAGGCCAATGAGGCCTAATTCAAACCAATTGTGGCCAATTATCCCACTTAAGGCCACTTGAGGCCTATTGAGGCCAATGAGGGTATTGAGTCCAATTAGGCCAACTATTCTCAATTGGCCTTAATTGGCCTCAACTACCCTCAATTGGCATAATTGGCCTCAACATGACTAATTGGACACAATTGGCAAAGATTAGCCAAAATGGGCTTAACTATCAATTGGCCTCAATGTTTGAATTATCCTCAAAGGTCAAATTGGCCTCAAATGGCTTCAATTGGCCCCAATTGGGTTAATTATTCCCAATGGGGTCAATTGGACTCAATAGGCCGCAGTTTGCTGAATTGGCATAATTGGCCTAACTGAGGCCAATTGGGTCAAATTCGGCCAATTGGGGCCAATTGGGAAAAATTGAGGCCAATTATACCAATTGAGAACAGTTATGTTAATTGGAAAAATTGATGCCAATTGAGGCCAATTGAGCATAATTGAGACTAATTGTGTCTAATTGAGGATAATTGAGGTCAATTGAGGCTGATTGAGGCCATTTGAGGCCAATTAGGTAAATTACGCCTGATTGAGCCCAATTAAGACCAATTAGGGCCCTTAACCCCATTGAGGCCAATTGAGGTCAATTGAGGCCAATTAGGGCAGTTGAGGACAATTGAGGCCAATTGATTCCAATTATTTCAATTAGAAAAATTAAGGCCAATTGATGCCAATTGAGGCCAATTAATGCCAATTGAGTCCAATGAGGCCAATTGAAGCCAATTGAGGCCAATTAGACCTATAATCCCAACTCAGGCCAATTGGACCTATTAGGGCCAACTTAGGCCAAATGAGGCCAATTAACTCAATTGAGGTCATTTGAGGTCAATTAGGCCAATCACAGCTAAGTGCGACCAACTAAGGCCAATTAGGCCAATTGAGGCTAATTAAGGCTGATTGAGGCCAATTGTAACCAAATGCGGCAAATTGAGACCAACTAAGGACAATTAGTTCAATTGAGACCAATTGAGGGCAATTGAGGCCAATTGGGGCCAATTGGGGCCAATTGAGGCCAAATTGGGGCAATGGACACCAATTGAGGCTAATTGAGGCCAATTAGGCCTATTAGGCCTATTGATGCCAATTGAGGTCTATTGAGTCCAATTAGGCCAATTGAGACCAACTATGCCCAAAAGGCCAATTAGGCCATTTATGGCCAATTGATGCCAATTGATGCCAATTATGCCAATTTTGGCCAATTAAGCTAATTGAGTCAAATTAGGTCAATTAAGTCGATTGAGACCAATTGCGGGAAATTGAGGCCAACTATGCCCATAAGGCCAATTATACCATTTATTGACAATTGATGCCAATTTATGCAAATTAGGTCAATTAGGCAAATTAGGCTAATTGATGCCAATTAGGTCAATTAGGCCGATTAAGGCCAATTAGGTCAATTAGGCCGATTAAGGCCAATTGTGGGCAGTTGAGGTCAACTGCAACCAATTGATGCCAATTAGGCCAATTGGGGCATATTGAGGCCAATTAGGCCAATTGAGGCACATTAGGCCAATTAGGCCAATTAGGCCAATTAGGCCAATTAAGCCAATTAAGGTCAATTAAGGCCACTTGAGGCCAATTTGGCCAATTAGGAAAATTGAGGTCAATTGAGGTCAATTTGGTAAATTGATGTCAATTGAGGCCAATTAGTCCAATTATGCCAATTAAGACCAATTAAGGCTAATTTTGGCCAATTTTGGGCAATTGAGGCTAATTAAGGCCAATTGAGGCAAATTGAGACCCATTGAGGCCAATTAGGCCAATTGAAGCCAACTGGGGCCAGTTGAGTCCAATTGAGCCCAATTGATACCCACAATGCTAATTTGGCCAATTAAGGCTAATTAGGCAAGTTGAGGCCAATTAAGCCTAATTGACACTAATTAGGTCAATATTTAGGCTAATTTAGGCCAATTGAGGACCATTAAGGCCCATTAGGCCACTTAGTCCACTTAGGCAGATCGAGGGCAACTTGGCCAATTTGGGGTAATTTAGGCCAATTAAAGCACATTGAGACCAATTATGTCAATTAGGCCAATTGAGGCCAATTAAGGCAAATTTAGGTGAATTTAGGCCAATTATGGCCAGTTAGACCAATTATTGCAATTGAGGCCGATTGAGGTTAATTGAGACCAATTGAGGCCAATTTGGCCAATTAGGCTAGTTGAAGCCAATTGAGGCAAATTGAGGAGAATTGAGGTGAATTGAAGCCAATTAAGGCCAAATGCGGCGAGTTAGGCCAATTAGGATAAATTGTGGCCCATTGAGGACAATTGAGCCAATTGAGACTAATTAGGCCAATTGAGGCCAATTATGCCAATTATGTCAACTATGCCAATTGAGGCTAATTAAGGCCAATTTGGCCAATTGAATCCAATTCGACCAATTAAGGCCAATTGAGGCCACACCAATTGAGGCCTATTTGGCCTATTTGGTTAATTGTGGTAAATTGAGGGTAATTACGACCAATTATGACAATTCCTCCAATTGAGGCCAATTGGGTCTCAGTAGGCCAATTCGGCCAAATTGGGGCCAATTTGGCAAATTGAGGGCAATTAAGGCCAATTGAAGGCAATTGAGCCCAATTGATCCCAATTAGGCAATGGAGGCTAATTGAGTCTAATTGAGGGCAATATGATCCAAAGAGTCTAATTGAGCCAATTGAGACTAATTAATGCCTATTGATGCCAATTAGGAGGCCAATTGAGTCCAATTAGGCCAATTGAGGCAAATTAAGGCCAATTAGGCAAATTAGACTATTTGTGGCCAATTGGCCAAATTGATGCCAATTAAGACAGTTGAGGTGAATTCAGGCCAATTGAGCCAATTGAGGCCAATTAAGGCCAATTGGGCCAATTGAGGCCAATTGAGACGAATTGATTCCAATTGAACCCAATTCGGCTAATTGAGAATAATTGAGGCCAATGAGGCTAATTAGACCAATTGAGGCAAATTAGGCCAATGAGCCCAAATAGGTCATTGAGGCCAATTGAGTCCAATTGAGCACAATTAGGCCAATTGAGGCCAATTGAGTCCAATTAGGCCAATTGAGGCCAATTAGGCCTATTGAGGTCAATTGATGACAATTGAGGTCAATTGAGGTGAAATCAGCTCTATTAGGCTAATTGAGACCAATTGAGTTCAATTGAGGCCAATTAAGCCAATTGAGGCTAATGAGGCCAATTGATGTTAATTGAGGCCAATTAGACTAATTAGGGAAATTGAGGGAAATTGAGGTCAATCGAGGCCAATTGAGGTAAACTGAGGAGAATTAGGTGAATTAGACGCATTGAGGACAATTGAGACAAAATTAGTGCCCATTGAAACCAATTAGGGCAATTATGCCAATTGAGTCCAATTGAGGCCAATTCGGTTCATTGAATCCAATTCAGCCAATTGAGGCCAATTAGTCCATTTGCGACCCATTAGGACAATGGAGTCCAATTAGGCCAATTGATGCCAATTAAGGTCAATTGAGGTGAATTAGGCCAATTGAGTCGAATTAGGACAATTGAAGCCAATTGAGGCCAATTGAGTACAATTATGGCAATTTGGCCAATGAGTCCAATTGATGCCAATTAGACAAATTGAAACCAATTGGGCCAATAAGGCCAATTAATGAAAATTAAGGCCAATTAGATTAATTCAGTTAATTTGAGGCCAATTGAGGCCAATTGAGCCCAATTAGGCCAATTAGGCCAATTGAGGATAGTTGAGGCTAATTAAGCTAATTGTGGCCAATTGAGGCCAATTGCAGCTAATTTTGTCCAATGATAGACAATTGAGGCCAATTGAGGCCAATGGAGGTCAATTGAGCCCCATTAGGCAAATTGATGCCAATTGAGGTGAATTAGGCAAATTGGGTCAATTGAGACCAATTGAGGCCAATTGAGGGCAATTAATCCCAATCGTGGCCAATTGGGTGAATTAAGGGCAATTGAGCCAAATTAGGCCAATTGAGTCCAATTAGGCCCATTGGGCAAATTGAGTCTAATTGAGGCCAGTTGAGGCCAATTAGGCCAAGCGAGCCCAATTATGGCCAATTAGGTCCAATTGAGGTAAATTAAGGCAATTGAGGCCAATTGATGCTAATTATAGCCAATTAAGGCCAATTGAGGTCAATTGAGGCCAATTGAGGCAAATTGAGGACTAATTAAGGCTGATTAGGACAGTTGAGATCAATTGAGGACAATTGAGTCCAATTGAAGACAATTGAAGCCAATTGTGGCCCATTAAAGCTAGTTAAAGCCAATTTTTTCAATTGAGGCCAATTAGGTCAATAGAGACCAATTGAAGCCAATTGTTGCCAATTTTGACCAATTGAGCCCAACTGAGGCAAAATGAGGCTAATTGAGGCCAATTGCAGCCAATTTAACCCAATTGTAGCCAATAGTGACCAATTGAGTCTAATTATGGCCAATTGAGTAAATTAAGGTAAATTAAGCCAATTGAGGCTAATTGAGTCCAATTGAGCCTAACTGAGGTTAATTAGGCCAATTGAGCCCAATTGAGGATAATTAGGCCAATTGCTTCCAATGGAGACCAATTAGGCCAATTGGGTGAATTGAGGCGAAATAAGGTTGATTGAGGCCAGTTAGCCAACTGAGACCAATTGAGACTAATTGCAAAAATTGAGGTCAATTGAGACCATTTCAGGCCAAATAGGCCAATTGAGGAAAATTAAGGCAAATTGAGGAAAATTGAGGTCAATTAGGCCAATTATATGAATTGAGGTTAATTGAGGAAAATTAGACCAAATGATGCAAATTAAGTCCAATTAAGGTCAATTTAGAATAATTTAGGACAATTAAACCAATTATGCCAATTAGGCCATTTCGGCCGATTCAGAAAATTAATACATTGAGGCCAATTCTGCCACTGATTCCAATTAGGCCAATTGGTTCAATTAAGGCCAATTAGGAAAATTGAGCCAATAAGGCAAATTAAGACCAATTAGGCCAATTAAGCCCAATTATGTCAATTATGCCAATTAGGACATTGTAGACAATTCATCCAATTAGGCCAATTTGGCCAATTCATCCATTGAGGCCAATTTAGCTATTGAGGCCAATTATCCTATGAGACCAATAAGGACAATTAAGCCAATTAAGATCCATTATGAAAAACTGAGTCTAATTGAGGTCAACTTGGCTAATGGAGGCCAATTAGGTCAATTGAGACCCATTCAGAAAATTTCTCTAATTAGGTCACTGAGGTCAATTCTGTCATTTAGACCAATTAGGCCAATTAAAGCGAGCTTGGAAAATTGCGTCCAATTGATGAAAATTAGGTCAATTAAGGAAATTAGGCCAATTGAGTACAAATGAGGCCAATTAGGTCCATTGAGGCCAATTGAGGTCAATTGAGGCCATTTAAGGCTAATTCACACAATTAAAGCTCACTCATTTCAATTTGTAAAATTGAGGTCCATTGAGGCCAATTAGTCCAATTTATGTCAATTGGGCCAATTGAGGCCGATTAGGCCACTTTGGTGAATTGAGACCACTTGAGGAAAATTGATGCCAATTTGGCCAATTAGTAGAATTGAGATAAATTGAGGACAATTAGGCCAATTATTCCATTTTTGGCAACTTGAGGCCAATTTTTCCAATTGAGCCAATTCTACTAATTGAATCCAATTCAGCCCACTTGTAGCCAATTGAGCCCAATTGTGGCCAATTATACCAATTATGCCAATTCATGCCAATTGATGCCAATTGAGGCCCATTGAGGACAATTGAGATGAATTTTGGCCAATTATTCCAATTGTGGCCAATTAAGGCCAACTCAGACCAATTGAGGCCCATTAAGGCCCATTGGGACCAATTGATGCCAATTAGGCAAATTGAAGCTAATTGGGGGCACCTGAGGCCAATAGAGGCCATTTGAGGACAATTGAGGCCAATTAAGGACAATTAGTCCAATTAAGACAATTGACGCCAATTAGGCCAATTGAGACCAATTAGTCCAACTCGTCCAATTAATGCCAATTAGGCCAATTTAGGACAATTGGGCCAATTGGGGACAATTGAGGCCAATTAGGAAAATTCGACCAAATTGAGGCTAATTGAGGGAATTGAGGAAAATTGAGGCCAATTGATGCTAATTCGGTCAATTGTGTCCAATTGGGACTAATTAGGCAAATTGAGGCCAATTGAACCAAATGAGGCTAATTAGGACAATTGAAGCCAATTAGTCTAATTTGGAGAATTAAGGCCAGTTGAGGGCAATTAGACAAATTGAGGCCAATTAAGAAAATTGAGGTAAATTGAACCCAATTTGGCCAATTGAGGCCAATTGAGCCCAATTGGGGCTGATTAGGCCAATTGAGGTCTGTAGACGAATTTAGGCTAAATTAATCCAATTAAGGAAAATTGAGGCCAAATGAGTCTAGTTAGGCTAACTCAGGACAATTGAGGCTAATTAGGTCCAATTAGGCCAATTGAGGCCGATTAGGCCCATTTATGCCAATGGATAGAAATTGAGTCCAATTGAAGCAAGTTGAGGACAATTGAGTCCAATTTGTCCAATTTGGCCAATTTGGCCAATTGAGGGTAATTGAGGCCAATTGAGTCCAATTATTCCAATTGAGGCCAATTAGGCCAATTGATACCAATTGAGGCCAATTGAGGCCAATTAGGCCAATTAAGGCTAATTGAGGCCAATAGAGGCCAATAGAGTCAAATTAAGGACTATTGGGGATAATTGCAGCCAGTTAAGGCTAATTGAGACCAATTAGCCAATTGAGGAAAATTGAGACCAATTGAGGCAATTGGGCCAATTAGATCAAATGTGGCCAACTGGACCAGTTGAGGCCAATTAATCCAATTACACCAATTAGGCCAATTAGGCCACATGAGGCTAATTGGGGCCAATTGAGGCCAATTAGGGTAATTAAGGCGAATTAGGCGAATTAGTCCAATTTGAACTATTGAGGCCCATTGCGGTCAATTGATCTCAACTGAGGCCAATGGAGGCCAATTAGGTCATTTGAGGCCAATTAGTCCAATAAGACCAATTGAGGCCTGTTGAGGCTATTAGGGAAATTGAGGCCAATTATGGAAAATTTGGGCTAATTAGGCCAATTAAGGCTAATTGAGGCCAATTAAGGCTAATTGAGTCCAATTGATTCTAGTTGATGCCAATTGAGGCCAATTAGGCCAATTGAGACCAATTGAGGACAACTCGTCCAATTATGCCAATTGAGGCCAGTTAAGGGAAAATGAGGCCAATTGAAGGAAATTATGGAAAAATATCCAAATTTGGCCAATTGAGACCAATTGTTCCCAATAGTGGCCAATTAATCTAATTAGGCCAACTGAGCCTAATTGAGGACAGTTGAGTCCAATTGAGTTGAATTGAAGCCAATTGGGGAAAATTTGGCCAATTGAGGAATATTGGAGCTGATTGAGGCCAATTAAGACCAATTAAGGCCAATTAAGGCCAATTAGGCCAATTGGGGACAATTAAGGTCAATTTGGCCAATTATGGCCAATTATGGCCAATTCATGGCAATTGAGGCCAATTGAGAAAATTGGGGCCAATTGGGGCCCATTATCACCAATTAGTCCAATTATGCTAATTAGGCCAATTGACGCCAATTATGCCATTTGAAGCCAATTGAGGTCAATGATGCCAATTGTGGCCAACTTGAGGAAAATTAGGCCAATTGAGACCAATTATTCCAATTGAGGCAAATTGGACGAATTGATGAGGATTGAGGCCAATGGAGGACAATTGAGTCCAATTAGAGTAATTGAGGCCAATTGATCTCAATTGAGCCCAGTTAGGCCAATTGAAGACAATTTCGCCAATTAGGCCTACTGAGGCCAATTTAGGCCGATTGAGGCCAATTAGGTTAATCAGGCTAATTAAAACCAATTGGGTCAATTGATGCTAATTAAGCCCAATTTGTCCATTTGATGCCAATTAGGCCAATTGGGCTAATTAAGGCCAGTTGACACCAATTAAGGCCAATTGAGGAGAATTTATGTGAATTGATCCCAATTGAGGCCAATTTGTCCATTTGATGCCAATTAGGCCAATTGGGCTAATTAAGGCCAGTTGACACCAATTAAGGCCAATTGAGGAGAATTTATGTGAATTGATCCCAATTGAGGCCAATTTGGCTAATTGAGTTAAATTGAGGCCAATTAGACTAATTATGCCAACATAGGTCAATTAGGCCTCTTGAGGCCAACTAAGGCCAATTGAGGTCACCAATTGAGGCCAATTAGGCCAATTAGGAAAATTGAGGTAAATTGAGGTCATCTGGGCCAAATGAGGCTAATTTGGATAATTTCGGTCAATTGAGGCCAATTAGGCTAATTTGGAAAATTGAGGTCAATTGAGGCCAATTAGGCCAATTGAGGGAAATTGAGGCAAATTTGGATAATTGGGGCCAATTGAGTCCAATTAAGCCAATCGAGTCCAATTTTTGAAAATTGATGTCATTTGAGGCCAATTTGGCCAATTGAGGTGAAGTTGGCCAATTGAGGCTAATTCATCCAATTAGGCCCATTATGTTAATTGAGGCCAATTGAGTCCCATTGACACCAATTAGGCCAATTGTGGTCAATTAGACCAATTTAGGCCAATTGATGCTAATTAAGACCAATTGAGGCCAACTGAGGCCAATTAGGAAAATTGGGGACAATTATGCCAATTTAGCCAATTGTGGCCAATTGAGGCCTATTGATGCCAACTAGACCAATTAAGGCCAATTAAGGTCAATTAAGCCAATTAAGTACAAATATGGTCAATTGAGGCCAGTTGAGCTAATTGAAGAGAATGAATCCAATTGAGGTCAATTGATGACAATTAGGCCAATTAAGCCAATTGAGGCTAATTAGGCCAATTGTGTCCAGTTAACCCAATTTGGTGAATTGGGGCCAATTTATCAAATTGAGGTCAGTTGAGGCCAATTAGGCCAATTGAAGCCAATTAAGTCCCATTGAGGCCAATTAAGGATAATCTATGCCAATTCAGGATAATTGACGCCAATTATGTCTATTTAGAGAATTGAGGCCAATTGAGGCCAATTTGGCCAATAGGGGCCAATTGAGGCATGTTGAGTCAATTAATCCAATTATGCCAATTGAGGTCAATTGATTCTAATTGAGTCCAATTGTGGCCAACTATTCCAAAGACTCCTTAGGCCAATTTTGGCCAATTTAAACCCATTGAGGCCAATTAGGCCATTTGAGGCCCATTGATGACAATTGAGTGATATGATACCGTATGCGAGTGCGGTATTCGTTGGCAAAAAAATGCAGAAACACAAACGAAGAAAGAAGAGGGGAATGGAAATTAAAAGAAATGCAAGAGGAATAAAAGGGTATGGGGATGATCAATTAGGACCCCAAGGAGACTTGCCCCTTGAAACTCTAATTATAAAGCGCCACAAAGGTTGATCACTCCTTTGATGAGCCTAACTTACATTCACCTAAGAACACAAGAAACACAAGCATAATAATGCTAGAAACTCTCAAATTTGAAATTAACCTTCAAGGGGGTACAAGAGGTGGCTATTTATAGCCAAATGAGAGGAATACATGTCAAACTACCTATCCCACAAAAGTTTAAAGCCTATCCCACGAATTTGACTTTGTTTACACATGTCCATGACTTTAGGGGACAAGATATCTCTAAAGAAGACTTTTAGGAACCACCCCAAAGACTTTGAAGATTCCCACCATGGATTTGGAGACAAGGGGCCCACCACTTTTGACATTGGAGATTTCCTTCATGCAAGTGGATTGAATTTCGTGGAAGCATATGGGTGGCCCTTTTAGGTTCACTTTTGGGCTTTAATAAGTGTGATTAAAGGCCCGTTTGCTCCTCCCATGCATGCATGTTGGGCCTCCTCTTGTAATTTCAAAATTAGGCCATGTAAAGCCTCTCTCATCCTCCTCATTCTTCCTCTTGTCATTGGGCCACCAATCCCATGCAATGGGTCTTTTCCATTAATGATCCTTCCACGATCAATGCCATGATCACCCTCAACTCCTTGCTGCTTGTGTACACCATGATCCGCATCATCCCCTCCCTCTTCAAAAGGATTCGTCCTCGAATCTGCATATTCAAAAGGAGAGAGATCAGAAATATTAAAGGTAGCACTCACGTTTCCATACCTGCTGGGCAAGTCGATCTTGTAGGCATTATCATTGTTTCTTTCTAAAACTTGAAATGGACCATCTTCTCGTGACTGAAGTTTTGATTTTCTTTGCTCCGGGAACCTTTCCTTCCTCAAATGCACCCACACCCAATCTCCAGGTTCTAGTACAACCTTATGCCTACCCTTCTTTGCTTGCTTTGCATATTGTTCATTTCTCCTTTCAATGTTCGCTTTCACCTTGGCAGGTAAATCCTGAACAAATTTGGCCTTCTCATCACCTGCGAGATCAACAACCTCATTAGTAGGCAATGAAAGAATATCTAATGGAGTCATTGGATTAAATCCATATACAATCTCAAAAGGTGAGAAGTTAGTAGTGGAATGAACTACTCGGTTATATGCAAACTCTATGTGTGGCAAACATTTTTCCCAATTCTTTAGATTTTTTTGAATTATTGCACGCAAGAGGGTAGAAAGAGTCCTATTCACCACTTCAGTTTTCCCATCAGTTTGAGGATGTGCAACAGTTGAGAACAATAATTTAGTTCCCAATTTATTCCACAATGTCCTCCAAAAGTGGCTAAGGAATTTCACATCCCTATCACTTACAATGGTTTTGGGCAGTCCATGTAAATTTCTTTGAAAAACAAATCTTCTATATGTATATCATCATTAGTTTTTGAGCATGCAATGAAATGGGCCATTTTGCTAAATCGATCCACAACAACAAAAATGCTATCTCTTCCTGATTGGGATCGAGGCAATCCCAACACAAAATCCATAGAGATGTCGGTCCAAGGATGGGATGGAACGGGCAAGGGGGAATACAATCCATTTGGTTGAACCTTGGACTTTGCATGCATACAAGTGACACACCTAGCACAAATTGCAATAACATCTTTTCTCATGCTTGGCCAATAAAAATGTTCATGCAAAGTAGCTAGTGTTTTATCAACCCCAAAATGCCCCATCAAACCACCCCCATGAGTTTCTTTTACAAGCAATTCTCGAGTTGAAGAATTTGGAATGCACAATTTATCCCTTTTCAAAAGAAACCCGTCATTTTTCTAATAGTCTTTAAAACCATGTTTTTCACAAGATGTCCAAATTTTAGAAAAATCTCCATCATTTTCATACATTCCCTTTAGTAACTCAATTCCTTACCTTTTTTGTGCTTGGTCACGTAGCGGAAAGTCTCAATGAATTCCAGCCAAGATGCATGCTGCCGATTCAACTTACCTTGGGACTTCAAATACTCAAGGCTTTCATGGTCAGAATGAATAATGAACTCTTTAGGCCATAAGTAATGTTGCCATGTTTCCAGGGTTCGTTTCAAAGCATAAAGTTCTTTATCGTAAGTTGAATAATTTAATGATGCTCCATTCAATTTCTCACTAAAGTAAGCAATTGGACGCGACTCTTGAGTCAAAACAGCACCAATTCCAACTCCTGATGCATCACACTCAATTTCAAAGACTTTGGTGAAATCGGGTAGCCTTAAAAGGGGAGCATTGACCAATTTTTCTTTGAGTGTGTTAAAAGCTTTTTCTTGTTTTTCACCCCATTTAAAGACCACATGTTTCTTTACAAGTTCATTAAGAGGTGCAGCGATGGATGAAAAATCCTTTACAAACCTCCTATAGAAGCTTGCCAATCCATGAAAACTTCTAACCTCGGTTGCACTCTTCGGTGTGGGCCACTCTTGAATTGCTTTGATCTTTTCATCATCCACAAGAATCCCTTCCGCCCCTACAACAAAGCCAAGAAACACAACAGAATCTATGCAAAAGGAACATTTTTGAAGATTGGCATAAAGTTGGTTTTGTTTAAGGGTCTCACACACCAAACGCAAGTGTTCAACATGGTTGTCTAGAGATTTGCTATACACCAAGATATCATCAAAATAGACAACCACGAATTTTCCAATGAATGAACGAAGGACATGGTTCATTAAGCTCATGAATGTACTTGGTGCATTAGTTAAACCAAATGGCATAACTAACCACTCATATAAACCAAACTTATTTTTAAAAGCAGTTTTCCACTCATCTCCTTTCATTCGAATTTGGTGGTATCCACTTTTAAGATCAATTTTTGAAAACAGGATGGCCCCATGTAATTCATCAAGCATGTCATCAAGTCGAGGGATGGGATAACGGTACTTAACTGTTATTTTGTTGATGGCGCGACAATCCACACACATCCTCCATGTTCCATCTTTCTTGGGTACTAGGATCACCGGAACGGCGCATGGACTCATGCTTTCCCTTACTAATCCTTTCTTTATGAGTTCTTCAACTTCACACTGGATCTCTCTAGTCTCTTTCGGATTAGCTCTATATGCTGGCCTATTTGGAATTGCGACACCGGGTATGAAGTCAATCCTATGCTCAATGCCTCTCAAAGGGGGTAGTCCATCGGGTGTTTCATCAGGAAACAAATCACCAAATTCCTGTAGTAAAGACACAACACAAGAAGGCAAAGAATGGTGAAATTTATTAGTTGCAAGGTAAGCATCCTACTAATGAGTAAGAATACTTTCCCGCTCAATAAAGCACCTTTCACCTCACTTTTTCCAGAAAATAAACTCACCTTTCTCTCAACACTCTTGTTTTTATCTCTTTGATTTTCCTCATTTCTTTTTATGCCACTTGACTCTCCTTTTTTACTCTTAATTTTTCCACTCTTTTCATTTATTTCCATTTTCTTCAACTCATCACTCTCTTTTTTATCACTCAAAATTTTATTTTTCCCACTTTCTTTTTCTCTCATTTCTTTTTTCTTTTTGTATTCTTTCTCTATCCTCACTTGATCTTCATATGCTTGTATGGGACGTAGAGGAGTCAAAACAATCTTTCGACCGCTGAAATGAAAAGAGAAGCGGTTAGCATAGCCATCATACATCACCCTCCTATCAAATTGCCATGGTCTCCCTAGTAGCAAATGTCCAGCTTGCATCGGAGCAACATCACACAACACCTCATCATGATATTTTCCAATGGAAAAAGAAACTATGGCTTGTTTTGTGACCCTCACTTCCCCACTATCATTCAACCATTGCAATCTATAGGGTCTAGTATGCCTTAGAGTAGGCAAACTCAACTTTTCCACCAACAAGGTACTCGCCACATTGGTACAACTTCCACTATCAATGATCATACTACATACCTTCTCCTTGATGTGGCATCTCGTATGAAAAATATGTTCCCGTTGCTCCTCATCATGATCATCTTTGGGTTGAATGTTTAAAGCTCTTCTTGCCACCAATGCATCTCCATGTTCGGGTTCTTCAACTTCTACATCGGAACCCTCCTCCAAAGACGGAATCTCATCATCACTAGAGTGCTCACTAAGGATATCTCCATTATCCAAAATAATCATGGCCCTTTTGTTTGGGCATTGAGATGCAATATGACCATGTCCTTGACACTTAAAACACTTTATATCACGAGATTTAGAAGGGAAATTTGTGTCCATTTTTCCTTTTGAATCAGTGGGGAAGAACTTATTTTTGGCCTCTTCTCTTTGTTTTGGAACAAATTTAGAATCCCTTGGTTTCGTTTCATTCCACTTAGAAGTTGATTTTGGATCTTTCCGGTTATCCTTCCAAAAATTATGGGAACTTACTTGAATCCTCCGAGAATGAAGTTGTTTTTCGACCTTCACTGCCTTATGTAGCAACTCCTCCATGTCAATGTAGGTCTATAGTGTCGGATTCAAGCCATTGATGAACTTTTCCATGGTAGCTTCGCGATCCTCCACCAAATTGGCTCGAATCATTGATATCTCCATTTCCTTGTAGTATTCCTCCACACACATGGAACCTTGCACAAGTTTTTGTAACTTCAAATGTAAGTCCTGATAGTAATGACTAGAAATGTACCTTTTGCGCATTACTATCTTCATTTCTTCCCAAGTTCGAATTGGTCTTTCTCCATTTCGTCGTCGACTTACTTGTAATTGGTCCCACCAAATACTTGCATAGTCATTGAACTCAAGGGCTGCCAATTTTACCTTCTTCTCCTCCGAGTAGTTGTGAAGTCCAAACACATGGTCAACCTTCTGCTCCCACTCCAAATAAAGTTCTGGGTCACTCTTCCCTTGAAAGGGTGGAAGTGTCACTTTGATGCTTCCCAAGTCATTGTCTCTCCAAGCAGCACGTTGCCCTCGCCTAGGAATTGATTCTTCGAAATCGGAGTACTCATCATCACCTTCATGAATTTCTTGCCTTCTTGGAGCCTTTGAAGATGAGGAACTTTGTATATCATCCAACCTAGCATTCAATCTTGTAAACTGGTCAACGACTGCTTTCATGAATAATTTAATGTCGATCTCACTTCTTTCTCCCTCACTTGCCATTTTTTTAATTCCTCACACACTCTTTCTCTCTTTTTATTTATCTCTCAAAAGGTTTCTCACACTTTCTAGCACAACAACTTGGTTCCTACAAGTGTTCTTAAATAGAATCAAGAAGACAACTAGTAAGAGCAATCAATTCATGGCAATCTTTAAAAATCAGAAATTTTAAAAGGGTTTGAATCAATGAGGTCCAAGAAACGTGGGGGGTAAATGGGAGAAAAGGTTATAGAAGAAGGTTGGATATGGATGAAGGAAAGAAGATGATGGATAAGAAAATTGCAATCAAATTTATGACATATGAGCAAACGCAATGTTTCAAATGAGCAGCTTCCTTTTTTTTTATTTTATTTTTTGATTGATTTTTTTTTGATTTTTTTTTTGATTTTTTTTTTGCTACTCAACAAACAAGAATTGCAAAGAGTGCGTTTTTCATGCTCAAAGTACAACAAATTAAAAATGTACTAATCTAATTGCAATGATGTAAATGGTTGTGATAACTTGAACTTCAAATTCAAATGGAAATCCGCCTTGGAGATTGTTAGATTTCACAAGGGTGAAACTGTAGCACGAATTGATTCCGCTATATCTCCAAATCAATGTGTCGGATTTTAGTGTTTCCAAATCGAGAAGAAAGATGAGATTATGAACTATTTAAATGACATATTATACGCCCAGAAACTCAAAGAAAAAGCAGACGAAAATATGGAAGAAAATTCCGTCCAGAATTGGTGATGGCAGAGAATGGAAGAAGGGGAAAAGAAAAAAAAAGATGGGAGAAATAGAAATGAAAAAAAACCTGGTTTCCGTTGCCTTCCTCTGATACCAAATGATATGATACCGTATGCGAGTGCGGTATTCGTTGGCAAAAAAATGCAGAAACACAAGCGAAGAAAGAAGAGGGGAATGAAAATTAAAAGAAATGCAAGAGGAATAAAAGGGGAAGGGGATGATCAATTAGGACCCCAAGGAGACTTGCCCCTTGAAACTCTAATTATAAAGCGCCACAAAGGTTGATCACTCCTTTGATGAGCCTAACTTGCATTCACCTAAGAACACGAGAAACACAAGCATAATAATGCTAGAAACTCTCAAATTCGAAATTAACCTTCAAGGGGGTACAAGAGGTGGCTATTTATAGCCAAATGAGAGGAATACATGTCAAACCACCTTTCCCACAAAAGTCTAAAGCCTATCCCACGAATTTGACTTTGTTTATACATGTCCATGACTTTAGGGGACAAGATATCTCTAAAGAAGACTTTTAGGAACCACCCCAAAGACTTTGAAGATTCCCACCATGGATTTGGAGACAAGGGGCCCACCACTTTTGACATTGGAGATTTCCTTCATGCAAGTGGATTGAATTTCGTGGAAGCATATGGGTGGCCCTTTTAGGTTCACTTTTGGGCTTTAATAAGTGTGATTAAAGGCCCATTTTCTCCTCCCATGCATGCATGTTGGGCCTCCTCTTGTAATTTCAAAATGAGGCCATGTAAAGCCTCTATCATCCTCCTCATTCTTCCTCTTGTCATTGGGCCACCAATCCCATGCAATGGGTCTTTTCCATTAATGATCCTTCAACGATCAATGCCATGATCACCCTCAACTCCCTGCTGCTTGTGTGCACCATGATCCGCATCATTGAGTCTAATTGAGCCCAATTGAGGCCGATTAGGAAAATTTAGGCCAATTGAGAAAATTGAAGCGATTAGACTAATTAGGTCAATTGGGCCAATTAATTCCAATTGAGGTTAATTGAGGCCAACTAGGCAAATTAAGGCCAATTGAGGGAAATAAGGATAATGAGGACAATTGAGTTCAATTGAGGCTAATTAGGCTAATTGAGGCAAATTAGGATAGTTTAGCCAATTAGATGTCTTGAGGCCAGTTGAGGCCAATTAAACCAATTGAGGCCAATTAGTCCAATTAGGCCAATTGAGGCCAATTAGGCCAATTGAGGCTAATTAGGCCAATTGAGGCCAATTTGTACCCATTGAGACCAATTATGCTTATTGATACCAATTAGGCCAATTAAGGCCAAGTGAGCCCAATTGAGGTCAATTAGGCCAATTGAAGCCAATTGAGGCGAATTACATCAAGCTAATTGAGGCCAATTGTGGCCAATGGAGCCCAATTTGGTCAAATAGACCAATTGACGCAAATTAGATCGATTGATTTCAATTGAGTCCAATTAAATTGAGGCCAATTGAGGCCCATTGAGGCCAATTGAGTCCAATTAGATCTATTAGTCCAATTTAGGCCAATTTAGGCCAACTGTAGCCAGTTGAGGCCAACTGAGGCCAATTGTGGCTAGTTGGGGCCAATTGAGGCCAATTAAGGCCAGTGTGGGCCAATTAGGCTAATTCATACTAATTGAGTCCAATTAAAGTCAATTAAAGCCGATTGGGCCGATTAAGGCCAATTGAGGTCAATCGGGGCTAATTAGGCCATATATGGACAATTGTGGCCAATTGAGGTACATTGAACCCAATTCGGCCAATTGATGGCAATTGTGGCAAGTTGTGTCTAATTGAGGCCAATTGAGGCTAATTGAGGCCAAGCGAGCCCAATTGAACCCAATTTAACCAATTGTGGACAAGTAAGGTCAATTGAGTCCAATTAAGGCCAATTGAGGCCAATCGAGACAAATAAGGCCAATTAAGCCATTTAAGGTCATTTGAGACCAATTGAGGCCAATTGGAACAATTAGACCAATTGAGGTCAATCAGGCCAAGTGAGATAAATTAGGCCAATTCACCCAATTGAGGCCAAATGATGCCAATTAGGTAAATTGAGGCAAATTAGTCCAATTAAGCCTAATTAGAATCATTGGGGATAATTGAGGCCAATTGTATCAATTAAGCGAGGTGAGGTCTATTTAGGCCAATTGGGTCAATCGAGGCCACTTGACGCCAGTTAGGCCAATTAAGTCAACTGAGGCCAATTGAGACTCATTAATGCCAATTGAGGCCAATTGATGCAAATTAGGCCAATAAGTCAAATTTGTCCAAATGAGGCCAATTGAGACCAATTGGGACCAATTATGCCAATTGAGGCCAATTGAGGCCAATAGAGAAAAATTGCGGCCAATTGCGGCCAATTAGTCAAATTGTGGCCAATTGTGGCCAATTTAGGCCAATGAGGCCCATTAGAAGATTAGGCCAATTGAGACCAATTGAGGCCAATTAGAACAATTTTTCCAATTGAGGCTTATTAAGCCAATTGAGGCATATTGAGGCCAATTAGGCCATTTGATTCCAATCGAGACCGATTAGGCCAATTAGGCCATTTAAGGCCATTTGAAGCCAATTGAGGCCAATTCTCCCAATTAGACCAATTGATGTCAATCAGACCAATTGAAGTCAATTAGGACAATTCATCCAATTGAGGCCAAATGAGGCCAATTTGGAAAATTGAAGCCAATTAGTGAAATTAAGGCTAATTAGACTCATTGAGCCAAATTGAGGCCAATTGGGCCAATTAGGTGACTTGAGGTCAATATAGGCCAATTGGGCCAATCGAGGCCACTTGAGGCCAGTTAGGCCAATTAGGTCAATTGAGGCCAATTGAGGCTCCTTGATTAAATTTGGCCAAATGAGGCCAATTGCGACCAATTGAGGCCAACTGGGACCAATTAGACCAATTGAGGCCAATTGAGATCAATAAGGTCAATTGAGGTCAATTGAGGAAAATTGAGGCCAATTACGGAAAATTAGTCCAATTGTGGCCAATTATGGACAATTGAGGCCGATTGAGGCCCATTAGGAAAATTAGGCCAATTGAACCCAATTGAGGCCAATTGAGGCCAATTTGGCCAGATGACGCCTATTGAGGCCAATTTGGCCAGATGACGCCTATTGAGGCCAATTTGACCAATTTGACCAATTGATGTCAATTGAGGCCAATTAAGCCAATTTGGCCAAATGACGCCTGTGGTGGCCAATTCGACCAATTGGACCAATTGAGGCCAATTAAGGCCAACTGCATAAAATTAAGGCCAATTGAGTTCAATTGAGGCCAATTGAGAATAATTGAGTCCAATTGAGATCAATTATGCCAATTAGTCCAATTGGGGCCAATTGATACCAATTGAGCCCAATTGAGGACAATTAAACTAATTAGGACATAGAGGATAATAGCGGCTTATTGAGCCTAATTAGGCTAATTGAGCCCAATTAGGCCAATTGAGGTCAAATGAGGTCAACTGATGCCATTTAGGCCAATTAAACCAATTGAGGCCAATTAAATCAATTGAGGCCAATTAGACCAACTTTTTCCAATTAAGGCCAATTCGACCAATTCAGTCAATGTTGCCATATTGATAACAAATGATTCCAATTTGGAAAATAGAGGCTCATTAGGTCGATTGAGACCAATTATGCTCAATGAGTCCAATTGAGGCCAATTCGCCCACTTGAGGGAAATTAAGGCCAATTAGGCCAATAAGGCCAATTAAACCAGTTAGCTTAATTAAGCCCATTTAAATCCAATTGAGGTCAATTGAGACCAATCAGGCCAATTCGGAAAATTGAGGAAAATTGAGGCCAATGAGGCCAATAAGGCCAATCAAATCCAATTGAGGTCAAAAAGGCCAATTAAGAACAATTATGACCAATTGAGACCGATTTGTTATAATGAGGCCAATTATGGCCAATTGAGGTGGATTTGGCCAAATAACTGATTCCAATTAGGCCCATTAGGCCAATTTAGGCTAATTGAGGCCAATTGTGGCCAATTGATGCCAATTGACGCCAATTGAATCCAATTGAATCCAATTAGGTGAACTGATGCCAATTAGGCCAAATGACACCAATTGAGGCCAATTAGGCCTGTTGTAGCCAATTGAGGCCAGTTGAGGCCAATTCGGACAATAGAGGCCAATTAAGGTAAATTGAGGCTAATTAGGTCAATTGAGGTCAATTGAGACTATTTGTGGGAAATTACGCCAATTAAGCCCAATTGAAGCCGATTATTTTAATTAACCAAATTGTGTCTCATTGGGCTAATTAACCTAATTGGGCCAATTGAGGCCAATTTGGCCAATTTGGCCAATTAAGACAAATTATGGACAAGTGAGACCAATTAGGCCAATTGAGGCCAACTCATGCCAATTATCCCAATTGATACCAATTGCGGTCAATTATGCTAATTGAGATTAACTAGCCCAAATAAGGTGGCCGCATTTGTCCTCAATTGGCCAAATTGGCTTCAATTGGCATCAATTCACCTCAATTCGTCTTAATTGGCCTCAACTGAACACAATTGGCATAATTGATCTAATTGGCCCCAATTGGCCTAAATGGCAGAAATTGGCCTAATTGGTGTGAATTGCCCTCAACTGTCCAAAATGGTCTCAATTTTGCCTCAATTGGCCTAATTGGACAAATTAGGATCAATTGTAATCAATTAGCCAAATTGGCCTCAAAAGGGATAGTTGGCTGAAATTTTGTTGTTTTTCTGAAAACTTTCAATTTTTGATAAATAGTGAAAACACTGGATTACTATTTAAAAACCGACTTTTTATTTAAATAATTATTTATTTTATTTAAATTTATTTTAGGTCAAAATTGATACATAATACCCATATAAGTTCAATTTAATTCATTGGTGTCATTTTATAATAATTTTAGATATATAAAAATTTTATTGAACTTTTGATCGTCTTTTACCCACCTCCTACGAGAATTTTCAAATTTACATAAAACTTAATTTTACCACTTTTGTGAATAGAATTTAAAAAATCCGAGAGACACGGTTGATGTCAGTAAGTAAAATGTGGTTCAATGAGATGAAAATAATTTTTTGTGAATAGTAACTTTTATTTTTATTTACCACGGTTAAAAGTAAATAGGGTAATTAAGGGTAAAAATGATATTATTATTATCCTAACACATGTCATAATTATATTGGATAACAGTAATTCGACCAAAAACAACATTAGGGATATAATATTACCCTTTAGGTCCACATGGATTAGATTAGGACATTTAATATTATTTTATTTAAAGAATAGTTAAAATGGTTAAAATCTAATTTTAATAAATAAAACATTTTTAATATAGGGTTATACATAAGATGAATTCGACTATAAATATTCATTAGAAAGATAAAAATATTTCCTACATAATGGAATTTTATTTATAATTTTTAGACATTATATAATTTAATTTATTTATGACACAATGATGATGCATTAATTATCTTATTAATGAAATATTAACATAATTGATGTTATAAATACTCAAATAAATGTAATTTGAGACTTTTTATGAATTAAACTAATTTTCTAGGTTAATAAGACATGTTAGTATTGATTTAATTAACTTTTTTCGAACTAATCATTCTGTTATGATTTTCAAAAAAATCAATTACCAAATAGTGTCAAAATTGACATAAAATAGTTTTTAAAACAAATATTATATTATTAATTGTTATTTTATTCCAAAAAATCTAAGGATCAGCCAAATGACTTAGATATAGTTATATATATTAATAATAAACAACTTGGGGTTCTTTTGGTTTGTTATAGTATGTTTATTAACCTTATAGTGTAAGAAAACAAGAAGACACGGTAAAAGTTAAATTATTTAACTTAAAGTTAAATCTAAATGATAAGGTTAAAATAGAAACCTAAACTTATCTAAATTCTATTTTATGAGAGGATTTATACCCATACCCACCTTATCTTCTAAATAAATCAATTTGGAGCTATCAAAAACCGAATATGACTTTATAATAAAATAATATTTTTAGTTTTTCCAAAGGTACCCCTCTCCTCCCTTATAAAAAGGAACCTCCTCCCTATCCTCCTCACACCACTTTGAGCCATAATGCTCAGCCAAACCCTGCCAAATTCTCCTCTAAATTTTACTAGGAACATCCTAGAGGTCCTTGTCTTCTTAAAAGACCATCCCTAGTGCCCTAAGAGGAGGTTAAGAAGAGGCGCGTCAAAGAAGAGGTAATATCCACTACCGATCCATTCTAATTTCTTTCTTCTTCAACTTCTTCTTCCATAGTTGTTTCATTATGAAGTAATAAAATTAGTATCACTCATATACAGATATGTTATTATAAATATGAAACAACACTATTTCGCCAACTATCCATCCTATGGAAAATGAAATCATCGCGCGTGCATACGTACGTGATACCATCTCCACGCCGTGGTGTAATATTTTTTCCACCACCACCTTACATGGATGGGTATAATGATATAGAGAATAACTATATATGATTATTGTAAAATTATATTGATTCTGAAATAGTGTACTTACACTCCAATAAAATTCCACGATCATGGGAACGATTTCATCGCTCGTGCGTACGTACAGAATACCGTCTCCATGATGTGATGCGACTCATTCTACGTGATCTTCATTGTATAATGATTATATAAATTAATTGAATGAACATATATGATATATTTTATACTAATACAATTCTTTAAATGAGGTATCTATAATCTAAAAATAAGAATAAGAATTTATTCGACAAAACACGCATAAGAACAGAAAAGAAATAAACACCCGAATAACAAGTAACAATGAAATATTACTAATACGAAGCTAAGAATATGACCATATATGATATCATAATAATGATTACAATTCTGTAATAAGTCAATAACATTTTTTAAATCATTATACAGGAGTTTCGGACAGGTACGAAGAAAATCAGACCTAAGGTAAGGGAAAATCTCACAATCTCATTTTTATCTGAGATTGTTTATACATCAGAATGTATTGGGACATATTTATCATCCAAATCCATGTTTCCTCAATATGTAATATTATTTCCATAAACCTACAATTTTTTAAATCCAATTTTGCCCATTGGTGAGTTTTTAGTAAATGATATGAAAGGAATCTTTTGTCGTTTTTAGTATGACGTACTTTTTGACTTTTCTGACCAAATTACAAGAAGAATGTTTTTTAACTTATACGACATAAATGAATTTTTATGATTTCTAGAACATTATTTCTATGAAGCTTCCTTTACAACTTTTCAAGTTTATTTTTAATCAACTTCTTTTAGTTTAAAATTTAATGACATGTTAGGAAAGGAAAAATGTTTTTGAAGTAGAAATGATATTTTCCTCAAGAATAAAGTTCAAGTGTTGTACCAAAATTATTTTCCATCTAAGATAATATAGAGTTCTGTTTCTATACCTATTTTTACATTTATTTGACTATGTTATGATTGAATTATTTTTATGATGTCCTTTTATATTATATGGATTATTTTATGATGACATGATGTTTAAGAATCCCATTTTTATTACATGGGTTATGTTATGATGTATGATTTATGATTTTGTGGCACAGATAAGAATGGTATCATTATGAGACGGGTGTGACCTATATCTCCCTCCAATTCATTGGGTAAGATTTATATCTCATGAGATAGACATGATGGAACGGCAGGTTAAACCGGTTCAGTGATACAGGACTGAAACGAGGAGTGAACTCGGTTCAGAAATGGACATTGTCCGCTAAGATAGTATTGGAAATGAGTCTTGACTAATATGAAATGATTCTCTATGATTATGTGTGTATTCCACAAAGTTTCATGTTTTAAGTTATGATTATTTGGGATTACATTTCACCACTATGATTTATCCCATGTTTTGATATTATGATATCTTTTTTAGGTTATGTTTTCCAAAATGTTATGTTCTTATCAATATGATGTGATTGACATTTCCTTTGTTTACCCTTACTGAGCATTTGAGATCACCCTTTTGTATGTTTTCTTTCCCCTGGTCAGGAAGAAGGGTACTAAGTAGAATATGCCAAAAGGGACTCTAGATATGATGAAATAAATGGGAGACAACGTAGATGATTTATGAACCAGTTGAACAAGGGAGGACGATATCTTTTCTCTTTTGAAGATTTAATGGGGCGACAGTTTAAGATACGCTTAATTCTACATTAAAAGAGGATTGCATTAACCCACACTGTTTGACCAAGTAAAAACATCCCGAGCCATAGGAATAATTAATATTGGATTTATAGTCCTTGAATCGGCCTTAAGAGTCCTTAAAATAAGGCTTTAAATGTATTTTACTTCAAAGGAAATGTCAATGGGGTGAAACTGTAGGAAGCTTGAAACACTATTCAAAGTCCACTGTTAGAAGTCCATTGTTAGAAGTCCGCTGTTAGAAGTCCGCTATTAGAAGTCCTCTTTTAGAAGTCCCCTATTAGAAGTCCGCTTTTAGAAGTCCGCTGTTAGAAGTCAGCTGTTAGAAGTCCACTGTTAGATGTCTGCTGTTAGAAGTCCACTGTTAGAAGTCCGATGTTAGATGTCTGCTGTTAGAAGTCCGCTGTTAGAAGTGCGCTGTTAGAAGTCCGCTGTTATAAGTCCGCTGTTAGAAGTTCGCTGTTAGATGTCCGTTGTTAGAAGTCTGCTGTTAGAAGTCCCCTGTTAGAAGTCCTGTGTTAGAAGTCTGCAGTTAGAAACTCACTGGTCTGGAAACACTGTTCACTAAATCCTCACTGATAGAACACTGTTCACTAAACCTGACTGATAGAATACTGTTCACCTAACAATATAGGTTACCGATAGAACTGTTCACCGATGGAACTATTCACAGAATTGGAAATTTGGTAAATTTTTGGGGATATGTCACCTTGACATCCCGAAACACCTCAAACACAGTATTTTCACATTGTAATGGACCTTAGAGGTCCAGGCAATTTCACTAATTGTGCCCCATTGAGATCAATTGAGACCAACTGAGGGAAATTATGCTAATTAAGGCCAATTAGGGCAATCGATGATAATTGAGGCCAATTAGGCCAATTAAGGCCAATAGAGGCCAACTAGCCCAATTGAGGCCAATTGAGGCTAATTTGGTCAATTAGGCCAATTGATAACAATTGAGGCGAATTGAGCCCAATTGAACCCAATTTGGGCAATTTAGGGCAATTTCGGACAATTAGGCCAATTAAGGCCAATATGGGCCAATTGAGGCTAATTTAAGCCAATTCCGGACAATTGAGGCTAATTGAGGTTAATTCGGCCAATTGGGCCAATTGGGGGCCAATTGAGGTAAATTCGGCCAATTGAGCCAAATTGAGACCAATTAGGCCAATCGGGTCCATTCGGCGAATGGAGTCTAATTGGGGCTAACTAGGGAAATTGGGGCCAATTAGGATAATTGTTGAAATTTACGCCAATTAAGGCCAACTGAGGTTAATTAGGCAATTTAGGCCAATTGGGGCCAATTGAGGTCAATTAGGTCAATTAGGGCCAATGGAGACCACTGAAGGTCAATTTTGGCCAATTGAGACCAATTGAGGATCATTAAGGAAAATTGAGGCCAATTTAGGCCAATTAGGCTAATTGAGGCCCAATTGAGTCCAATTGAAGCGAATTGATGACCATTAGGTAAATTGAGCCCTATTCGTCCAATTGAGTCCAATTGAGGCCAATTGAGGCCAATTGAGCCAATTAAGCCAATTGCGGTCAATTGAGGTCAATTAGGCCTTTGAGGCAAATTGAATCAATTGGGGCAAATTAGGCCAACTGAGGTCAATTGAGCCAGTTAGGCCAATTGAGGCCAATTAAGACAATTGAGGTCAATTGAGGGTAATTAGGCTTATTAAACCAATTGGGTCCAATTAGTCCAATTAAGTCAATTGAGGCCAATTAAGACCAATTCATCCAAATGATGTCAATTGAGGCCAATTGAGTACAATTATCCCAATTTAGGCTAATTAAGTTAATTTAGGAAAATTTAGGACAATTTAGTTGAATTTAGGCCAATTGAGGCCAATTAAGGCCCATTAAGGCCCATTAAGGTCAATCGAGGCCCAAATAAGGCCAATTAGGCAAATTGAGGGTATTTGAGGCAAATTCATGCCAATTGAAGAGAATTAAGTCTAATTAGACAAATTGACGCCAATTAGGCTAATTGAGGAAAATTGAGGCAAATTGAGTCCAATAGAGTCAAATTAGGACAATTTAGGCCAATTGAGGTCAATTGAGGTCAATTAGGCCAATTTTGGCCAATTTTGACAGATTGAGGCTAATTGAGGGAAATTAGGCCAATTGAGGTCAATTAGGCCAATTGAGACCCATGAAGGCCTGTTGAGGCCAACTATGCCATTTAGGCCAAATAAGGCCAAATGAGGCCAACTATGCCATTTAGGCCATTTGAGGCCAACTCAGGCCATTTTGAGGGCAATTGAGGCTAATTGAGGCCACTTGGACCAATTGGGGCCAATTAGAACAATTAAGGACAATTGAGACAATTTGGGCAAATTGAGGCCAATTGAAGCCAATTATGCCATTAAGGCCAATTTAGGCTAATTTGACCAATTTGACCAATTGTGGAAAATTGAGCACAATTGAGGCAATTGAGGCAAATTGAGGCCAATGTGGCCAATTGAGACAATTTAGGCCTATAGAGACCAATTAAGCCAAATTGTGAGAATTGGAACAATTAGTCCAATTGAGGCCAATTAGGCTATTTGAGGCTAATTGAGGCCAATTCAGGTCAATTGAGACCAATTGAGCTAATTAGACCAATTGAGACCAATTCAGCCAATTGAGGCCAATTAAGGCCAATTGAGGATAATTGAGGCCAATTGAGACGAATTGACATAATTGGATACAATTGAACTCAATTGGCAACAGTTGGACTAATTCACCTAATTGGCCTCAAATATTCTCAATTACACTCAGTGATCTCAATTGGCCTCATTTGGTCTAATTATCCAAATGGTGCACAATTGACATAAATTGGTCTCAATTTGCCTAATTAGCCTCAATTGACCGAATTAGCCTCAATTGGACTCAATTGGAATAATTTCCCTAATTGGTCTCAATACACCTCAATTCGCCTCAATTCTACTCAATTAGCATAATTGGCCACATTGGCCTGATTAACCACAATTTACCACAAATGGGACTCTATTGGCCTAGTTGGCCTCAATTAGGCTCAATTGGTATCAGTTAGCCTAATTGGCCCAATAGGCCCCACTTGGCCTCAATTGGCCTAATTCACCACAATTGGCATAAATTGGTTTTGTTGGCTCAATTGGTCTCAATTAGCGTAATTGGCTTAATTGGCTTTAATTGGCCAAATTATCCTTAATTGGCACGATTTGCCTCAATTAGACTCAATTGGCCCCAATTGGCCTAATTGGCCTCAATTGGCATTAATTGGCCTAATTGGACTCAATTGGCCTCCATTGGCCTCAATTGGACTAATTAGCTTAATTAGCATCAATTGGACTCAATTGGTGTCAATTGGCTTAATTGGTTTTTATTGGCCTTAATTGGCGTCAATTGGTCTCAATTGGACACAATTTGTCATAATTGGGCTAATTGGACTGATTGGACTCAATGGGCCCCAATTGGCCAAACTTTCCTCCATTGGCCTCATTGGCCTCAATTGGCCTCACGTGGCATAACTGGCCTAATAGGCATCAATTGGCCTAATTGGACATAATTGGACTCTATTGGTCTCAATTAGCCTAATAGACATCAATTGATCACAATTGGCATAAGTTGGCCTCAATTGGACTCAATTGGCAACAATAGGCTGGATTGGCCTCAATTAGCCATAATTTTCATCAATTTGCCTAAGTTAGCCTCAATGGGCCCCAATTTCCCTAATTGGCCTCAATTGACCTCAATGGGCCTCAATGGGCCTCAATGGGCCTCAATGGGCCTCAATGGGCCTCAATGGGCCTCAATGGGGCTCAATTGTCTTCAATGGTCCTCAATTGGCCTTAATGAGACACAATTGGCCTCAAAGGGCCTCAATTGACCGAATTTTCCTAATTGGCCTCAATTGACTTCAATTTGTTTTAATTAGCCTAATTGACCTCATTGACCTCAATTGGCCTAATTGACCTCAATTGGCCTAATTAGCCTTAATTGGACACAATTGAACACAATTTGCCACATTTGGCCTCAATTAGCCTAACTACCACCCTCAATTGGCCTAAATTAGTCAAATTGCCTCAACTGTCCTTAATTGGCCTCAATTGATCTCAATTGGCCCAATTGGCCTCAATTGGCCCAATTGGGCTCAACTGGCCTCAATCAGCCTAAATTGGCTAAATTGTCCTAAATTGGCTTAAATTGGCATAAATTAGATTTAATTGGCCTCAATTGGTTTAAATTGACCTCAATTGGTCCCAATGGGTCTCAATTGGCCTAATTGGCCTCAATTTACCTCAATTGGCATCTTTTGGCCTCAATGAGCCTCAATTGGCCTCATCGGGCCTCAATTGAGCATAATAGGCTAGAATTGGTATCAATTGGCCTCAATTGGACTCAATTGGGCTCAATTGGCCTAATTGTCCCCAATTGGCCTCAATTGGACTGAATGGGCCTTAATTGGCCTTAATTGGCCTAATTTGTCTCAATTGGCCTCAATTGGTCTAGTTGGCCTAATTGGCCCCAAATGGCCTCAATTGGCTTAATGGGCCTCAATTGGCCTTAATTGGCATAATTGGTATCAAATGGCCTCAATTAGCCTTATTGGCATTATTGGCCATAATTTGCCTTAATTGGGCTAATTGGACTCATTTGGCCTCATTTGGCATCAACTGGCCAAATTGACCTCAATTGGCCTAACTAGGCCTCAAATGGTATCAATTGGAAGAATTGTCCAAATTGACCTCAAATGGCCTCAATTATGATCAAATTGCCTAATTGGTTTCAAATGGGATCAATTGGCATAATTGGGCTCAATTTGCCTCAATTTGCCTTAATTGTCCTAATTGGGCTCAATTAGACTCAATTAGCCTCAATTGGTCAAGTTAGCCTCAATTGGCCAAATTAACCTAATTGGCATCAATTGTCACAGTTCCCCACAATTGTCCAAATTAGTCTACTTGGCCTCAATTGGCACGAATTGGCCCCAATTGGCCTAATTGGCCTAATTCACCTCAATTGCCTTTGTTGGCCTCAATTTGGCTAATTCACCTAATTCGCCTCAATTGGCATCAAATGGCCTCCATTGGCCTCAATTTTTCCCCAATTAGTTTAATTGGCCTAATGAGCCTTAATTCAGCTCAATTGGCCTCAGTTGGCCTCAATTGGACTCAATTTCCCTAATTGGATGAATTGGCCTCAATTGTTCTCAATTGACCTCAATTGGCCTCAATGGGACTAATAGGCCTCAATTGGTAGCAATTGACTACAATTGACCTAATTGGCCTCAATTGGCCTATATTGGACTCAATTGACTTTAGTTGGACAATTGGCCTCAATTGTCCACAATTGGACTGATTGACCTAATTGGCCACAATTAGCCACAATTGGCCTCATTCGCTCAATTGGCCTCAATGGCCTAATGGGCCAAATTTACCTCAATTGGCCTCAATTGGCATAATTGTCCTCAATTTGCCTTAATTGGCCTCAATTTGCATCATTTAGCCGCAATTGGCCTAATTGGGATCAATTTTCCTCAGTTTTCATAATTGGCCTAATAGGATTCAATTAGTATCAATTGGCATAATTAGTCCCAATTGGCCACATCTGGCCCCAATTGCCCTTAATTGGCTCAATTTTTCTCAACTTTCTTAGTTGGCCTAATTGGCCTCAATTGCCTTCAATTGACCTCAATTTGCCTCATTTAGCCTCAATTGGCCTAATTAGGTTCAATTGACCTCAATTTTTTAATTCTCCTAATATGATTCAATTAGCATCAATTGGCCTAATTAGCCCCAATTGGCCACATCTGGCCCCAATTGCCCTTAATTGGCTCAATGTGCCTCAATTTTCTTAGTTGCCTAATTGGCCTCAATTGACTTCAATTGACCACAATTGGCTTCCATTGACCTCAATTGGCCATATTTTCCTAATTATCCTCAATTGGCGTAATATGGATAATTGGTGTCAATTGGCCTCAATTGTCTAAATTGACCTCAATTGGTCATAATTGGCCACAATTTTCCTCAATTGGCCTCAGTTGGCCTCAGTTGGCCTAACCAGCATTAATTGGTAATACACGGTTCGAGTTGGCCTAATTAGACTCAATTGGCCACAATTTTCCTAAATTTCCTTCAATCGGCCGCAATTGGATGCAATTGGCCTAATTGGCTACAATTGGCCTCAATTGGCCTCTATTGGCCTAATTGGTTGCGATTGGCTGTAATTGGACTAAATTGGCCTCAATTGTCATCAATTGGATTCAATTAGACTCAATTGGACTCATTTGGCCTCAATCGACCTCAATTGGTCTAATTGGCCAGATTGAACTCAATTGGCCTCAAGCACCGTTAATTGGTTTAATTGGCCTCAATTAGCCTATTTGGTCTCAATTGGCCCCAATTGGCCTAATTGGCCTCAATTGGTCTCAATTAGACTATGTTGCCCACAATTTTCCTAATTGGGATCAATTGGCCTTATTGTCCAAATTGGCTCCAATTGGCCTAATTCACCTCAATTGGCCTTTATTGGACTCAATTGGCCAAATTGGGATCAAGTGTCCTAATTGACATCAATTGGCCTAACTCGCCTAATTGGACGAAATATGCCTCAATTGGCTTAATTGGCCTCAATTGGCCAAATGGGCCTAATTGGCCTCAATTGGCCTAACTGGCATAATTGACCGTAAGTTGCCTGATTGGCCTCAATTGGCCAAATTGGCTTAATCAGACTCAGTTGGCCTCAAATAGCCTAAGTGGCCTTATTGACCTTAATTGGCATCAATTAGTATTAATTGGCCTAATTGGCCAAATTTGCCTCAATTGACCTCAATTGGCATTATTGTCCTAATTCCCCTCAATTGGTCTCAATTGGCCAAATTTCCATAATTGACGTCAATTAACCTTAATTGGCCTCAGTTGGCCTAATTTACTTCATATACCTCAATTGGCCTCAATTGACCTAATTGGCCTCCATTGGCATCAATGGGCCTCAATTGGGATCAATTTGGCTCAATTGACTTAATTGGCTTAATTAGCCTCAATTGGCCTCAATTAACCCCAATTTCCATAATTGGCCAAATTGGCCTAAATTGTCCTGAACTAGCCTAATTGGTCGAATTGGCCTCAATTGACCTAATTGGGCTCAATTGGACTCAGTTGGCCTCAATTTGCCTATTTGGGCTTAATTGGCCTCAATTGGCCTAATTGGGCTCAATTTGCTTCAATTGGTCTGAATTGGCCTAATTGGCCTCAATTGGCCAAATTGACATAATTGTCCTCAATTGGCCTCAAATGGTCTCAATTGAACTCAATTGGGTTCAATTGGCCTCAATTATACTAATTGGACTCAATTGGCCTCAATTGCCTCAGTTGGCCTCAACTAGCCTCAGTTGGCCTCAATTTGTCTAAATTGGCCTGAATTGGCCTAATTAGCCTCAATTGGCCTTAATTGGCCTCAATTGGCTTCAATTGGACTCAATTGGAATTAATTATCCTGAATTGGCCAAAGGCATGAGTTAGCCTGAATTGGATTCAATTAGATCAATTGGCCTTAATTGGCCTCAATTTCTCTAACTAGCCTGAACTAGGCGAAATTGGCCTTAATTGGCCAGAATTGGCCTTATTTGGCCTCAATTGGTCTAAATTAGACTAATTGACCTTATTGGACTTAATTGGCCTCAATGAGCCTCAATTGGCCCAAGTGGCCTCAATTGGCCTCAATTGGCTTCAATTGGACTCAACTAGCCTAATAGGCCTCAATTAGCCTCAATTAGCCTCAATTGGCCTCAATTGGCCTAATTTGTCAAATTTACTCAATTTCCCTCAATTGGAATCAATCGGCCTAATTGGAATCAATTGCCCTAAATGGCCTTAATTGGTCTAATTGTCCTAATTACCCTCAATTGGCTCGATTGGCCTCAATTGTCCTCAATTGGTGATGGGAGACGTGTGGTGTGGCCCAATCATCATGGAATAGTGTAGCAGATGAAGGATGCAGTTCGGGGCTGTGAAGTAGATAATGGGTATGGATAGTGGATTCTATTAGTCAATA
Source organism: Viscum album (assembly GCA_963277665.1). Classification (NCBI taxonomy): domain Eukaryota; kingdom Viridiplantae; phylum Streptophyta; class Magnoliopsida; order Santalales; family Viscaceae; genus Viscum; species Viscum album. The sequence goes on along the minus strand of OY728121.1, from coordinate 1,052,126,026 downwards.
AATGTTATAAAGAGCTCGACCTACTACTTATACAACACACCCAATGGAGGGATGTGTTTGCCAATCCACACAACAACACACTTGGGTTATGCAGGGAATTGGGGGCTTTGTGATCTTGGATCGCGAATTTAACTTGTATGTTTATGAGGAAAGAATGCACAAGATCAAAGAAAAACTAGAAAAATCCCCACACAATGTAAAGAAAACAAAGTATAAGCTCTCAATTAAATCTTTAATTCCATAAAAGTTCCATTGGGGTGTTTATTTATATCCAAGTGGGTGATATAATAGTCAAGGGTCTAATACCATAAAGTCATAAAGTCTAAACTACCTTGTTCCCTTAAATTGAAAAATATAATGTCCACCAAAGGCTTTTTGGAAAAGTTGCACACAAATTTACAACTTTAGCCCACTGGATTTGATTTTGAGTGTATATCCCACCAGATTTGACTTTGGTGTCCAAAGATACCATTCTAGAATCCTCCATATGGGTAAGGATTCCAAAATTTGTGCAACCATATGGGAGAAGCATTAAATATCATATTGTTCTTAAATTAGTGATATGATAGGCCCAATTTCTCCATCTATGCAAGGAAAGATCCATTGGGCCTTTAATGAAGCATGATGGGTTCCCATTATAGCATTCAACCACTTTAATCTCCATCGCATCATCGGGCCTTGAAAATCCAACTCCTCCACCCGAGAAATTGACTTAGTTCCTTTGATATGGTTGATACGCGATGCAAGACCTGCTAGGAATTGTCCTAGGAACCTTGTATAATGTTCGCGCGTTGAGCACCCGGATCGCCGCAAGAAAACAAGTGTATTTGGTGTGCGGATAGTGAAATGAGAAGGAAGGGGGAAATGGTCAAGGTAGAACCCAAAGAGAACTTGTCTCTAAGAACTCTAGCCACAAGACGCCACAAAGGATGACCAATCCTTTGATAAGTCAAGAATTAAGCAAGAACACAAAGGTTGCAAGCAAAACTCACCATAATAACATTACCTTCATTCATGATGCTTCAAGAGTACAAGGGGGTGGCTATTTATAGCCAAAGAAACTTGAAATTCGAATTACACATGGGGTGGCTCTTTACATTAGTCTAATGGCTAGTTTTTCATAGTCAAAAAGCCTATAGGATGCTTTTGACAACTTTGGCACTTGACCAAGACTTTAGGAGACAAGTAGCACACCCTTTTGGAAAAGAAAAGACAAGTAGCCCACCACCTTTTGACTTTGAAGATTCCATGGTGGGTGGGCTTGAAATCTCGTAGCACCACTTGGGTTGGGTTTTTAAAAGCATGTTTGGGCCTTAATTAATGTAATTATAGGCCCGAATGCTTCCCCCAAGCAAAGGTGTTGGGCCTCAATGATACGCGATGCAAGACCCGCTAGGAATTGTCCTAGGAACCTTGTATAATGTTCGCGCGTTGAGCACCCGGATCGCCGCAAGAAAACAAGTGTATTTGGTGTGCGGATAGTAAAATGAGAAGGAAGGGGGAAATGGTCAAGGTAGAACCCAAAGAGAACTTGTCTCTAAGAACTCTAGCCACAAGACGCCACAAAGGATGACCAATCCTTTGATAAGTCAAGAATTAAGCAAGAACACAAAGGTTGCAAGCAAAACTCACCATAATAACATTACCTTCATTCATGATGCTTCAAGAGTACAAGGGGGTGGCTATTTATAGCCAAAGAAACTTGAAATTCGAATTACACATGGGGTGGCTCTTTACATTAGTCTAATGGCTAGTTTTTCATAGTCAAAAAGCCTATAGGATGCTTTTGACAACTTTGGCACTTGACCAAGACTTTAGGAGACAAGTAGCACACCCTTTTGGAAAAGAAAAGACAAGTAGCCCACCACCTTTTGACTTTGAAGATTCCATGGTGGGTGGGCTTGAAATCTCGTAGCACCACTTGGGTTGGGTTTTTAAAAGCATGTTTGGGCCTTAATTAATGTAATTATAGGCCCGAATGCTTCCCCCAAGCAAAGGTGTTGGGCCTCCTCTTGGAATTCCATGATTAATCCATTTAAGGCCTCCTTCATTCTCTTGGTCCGCTCCCTTGTCATTGGGCCTCCAATTCCACGCAAAGGGTCTTGTCCACTTGTGTGCATTCCGCCTTCCTCATCATGTCCGCCTCCAACCCCGTGATGCCCATGTGTTTCATGATCCTCATCATCTCCTCCCTCCTCAAAAGGATTCGTCCTCGAATCTGAAAATTCAAAGGGAGAAAGATCAGCAACATTAAAGGTACCACTAACATTCCCATACCTGTCGGGTAAATCAATCTTGTAGGCATTATCATTGATCTTTTCTAAGACTTGGAAAGGACCATCTCCTCGTGGATGAAGTTTTGATTTTCGTTGCTCCGGAAACCTCTCCTTCCTCAAGTGTAGCCACACCCAATCTCCAGGTTGAAAAACCATTTTTCGCCGACCTTTGTTGGCGTGCTTCGCTACTTGTTCATTCTTCCGCTCAATGTTGGCCTTTACCTTTGCATGGAACTCCTGCACAAACTTTGCCTTCTTTTCACCTTCAAGATTCGAAAATTGATTAGTAGGAAAAGGTAAAATATCAAGTGGAGTTAATGGGTTAAAACCATACACAACTTCAAACGGTGAAGCATTAGTAGTGGAGTGAACCACTCGATTATAAGCAAACTCAATGTGAGGCAGACATCTTTCCCAATGTTTTAGATTTTTTCTAAGGATGGAACGCAATAATGTGGAAAGTGTTCTATTGACCACCTCCGTTTGACCATCTGTTTGTGGGTGTGCAGTGGTGGAGAACAAAAGTTTGGTTCCAAGTTTGTTCCACAATGTCCTCCAGAAGTGACTAAGGAATTTGACATCCCTATCACTCACAATGCTCTTGGGTAAGCCATGCAACCTAACAATTTCCCTAAAAAACAAATCAGCGATATGAGTTGCATCATTGGTTTTAGAACAAGCAATAAAATGAGCCATTTTACTAAACCTGTCCACCACCACAAAGATGTTATCCTTACCTGATTGTGATCTTGGCAAGCCGAGGACAAAATCCATTGATATGTCAACCCAAGGATGAGAAGCAGCAGGCAAAGGGGTGTATAAGCCATGTGGAAGCACTTTCGACTTTGCATGTTTACACACATTACAATTTCCACAAACACTTACCACATCCCTACGCATGTGAGGCCAATAAAAATGTTCACTCAATAAGGACAATGTTTTCTCAACCCCAAAATGCCCCATTAATCCACCACCATGTGTTTCTCTAACAAGCAATTCACGCATGGAACAAGATGGAACACACAATTTATTTTTCCGAAAAAGAAATCCATCATGTTTGTAAAAATCACTATTGCCATGTTTTTCACACAACTTCCAAATTTCAGAAAAATCCACATCATTCTCATACATGCTTTTCAACATTTCAAAACCAAGTATTTTAGCATGCATTGAAGTAATAAGAGAATATCTCCTAGACAAAGCATCAGCGACAACATTTTCTTTTCCTTTTTTATGCTTAATGATGTAAGGAAATGTTTCAATGAATTCAAGCCATCTTGCATGCCGCCTATTCAACTTTCCTTGTGACTTAAGAAATTTTAGGCTTTCATGATCCGAATGAATCACAAATTCCCTTGGCCACAAGTAATGTTGCCAATTTTCTAAAGTTCTTTTGAGAGCATACAATTCCTTGTCATAGGTAGAGTAGTTCAATGCAGCCCCATTAAGCTTCTCACTAAAGTATGCGATAGGCTTAGAGTCTTGCATTAAAACAGCCCCAATTCCTATTCCAGAGGCATCACACTCAACCTCAAAAACTTTAGAAAAGTCAGGCAGAACTAAGAGAGGTGAATTGGTTAACTTACCTTTGAGTGTGGAGAAGGCTTCCTCTTGAGCTTTTCCCCACTTGAAACTCACCCCTTTCTTGACCAACTCATTCAATGGTGCCGCGATTGTTGAAAAGTCCCTCACGAACCTTCGGTAAAAACTCGCAAGTCCATGGAAGCTCCTCACCTCATTGGCATTCTTTGGTTGCGGCCAATCCCGAATCGCCTTCACCTTCTCTTCATCAACCCTCATGCCATCAGCTCCTACCACAAAACCAAGGAAAACAACCGAATTTAAACAAAATGTACATTTTTCCAAGTTTGCAAACAACCTATTTATCCTAAGAGTCTCAAAAACATGTTTCAAATGTTCATGATGTTCATCAAGGCTCTTAGAATAAACGAGGATGTCATCAAAATACACAACCACAAATTTCCCAATGAATGGACGGAAAACATGATTCATTAAGTTCATGAATGTACTAGGGGCATTAGTTAGTCCAAAAGGCATAACTAGCCATTCATACAATCCAAACTTAGTTTTAAATGCGGTTTTCCATTCATCTCCCTCTTTCATTCTAATTTGATGGTATCCACTCCTTAGGTCAATTTTAGTAAACAAGCATGCACCATGGAGTTCATCAAGCATATCATCCAAACGAGGTATGGGATAACGATACTTTACCGTGATTTTGTTGATAGCTCGACAATCAACACACATTCTCCACTTACCATCTTTTTTTGGGACAAGAATTACCGGCACCGCACAAGGACTCAAGCTCTCTCGGACAAATCCCTTCCTTAGCAATTCTTCCACTTGTCGTTGGATTTCTCGAGTCTCCTCCGGGTTAGCCCGATAGGCCGGTCGATTGGGAAGTGTTGCTCCTGGGAGGAAGTCGATGTGGTGCTCGATACCCCGCAAGGGAGGTAAGCCATCGGGAATTTCCTCCGGAAACACATCACCAAATTCCTGCAAAAGAGACACAACACTAGAAGGCAATGATGGGTTAAGAGAGTTAGCCGTAAAACATTCTCCCTTGCATAAAAGCATGAGAGTTTCCTCCCCCTCTAATGCTCTCTCTATCTCTCTTTTTCCAGAAAATAGACTCACTTTTCCCTCAACACTCTTGTTTTCACTCTTATTTTCACTCTTGTTTTCAACTCTTTTATTTCCCTCATTTCTTTTGATTTCACTCATCACTCCTTTTTCACTCTTGATTTTTCCACTCTTCTCAATCTCTCTATTTTTTTCTCTCTTTTCTTTTTCTCTCTTCTCACAATCTCTCTCAATCCTCACTTGGTCTTCATAAGCTTGCAAAGGTCTCAATGGTGTAAGAATAACCGTCCTCCCATTATACTCAAAAGAATATCGATTGGTGTATCCATCATGTGTGACCCTCCTATCAAATTGCCACGGTCTTCCCAACAAAATATGACTAGCATGCATTGGAACAACATCACACATCACCTTGTCTTCATACTTCCCAATAGAAAATGGAACTTGTGCTTGCTTAGTCACTTTGTGATGCGAGACGCACGGGGTGGCCCGATCTTCACGGCGTAGGGCGGCGGATGATGGATGCGGTTTGGGGCTAAGTGACGAGTGAAGGGTATGGAAAGTGGAAGCAAGTAGTCAACCAACGCTATATGGAGCGTGACCTACTACTTAGACAACACACTCAAGGGAGGGGTGTGATTGCCAATCCACACAACAACGCACTTGGGTTGAGGCACGGAATTGGGGGCTTTGTGATCTTGGATCACCAATCTAACTTGTAGATTGACAAGGCAAGAATACACAAGAGCAAGGGGGAAAAGCCGGGATAATCCTCACACAACGGAGAGAAACAAAGCATAAGCTCTCAAATTAAGTCTTGAATGCCAATACAATGCCATGGGGTGGCTATTTATAGCCAAGGGGGTGATACAATGGTCAAGGGTCTAATACCCTAAAGTCATAAAGTCTAAACCTACCTTGTCCCCTTAAAAGTCAAAAAGATAAAAGCCAACAAAGACTTTTGGAAAAGAAGCACACAACTTTCCAACATAGCCCACCAGATTTGACTTTGAGTGCATAGCCCACCGGATTTGACTTTGGTGTCCAAAGATGCCATTTCTAGAATCCTCCATGTGGGCAAGGCCTCCAAATTCGTGCAACCATGTGGGCCAAGTTTTAATCATCAATTTTGGGCTTGAATAAGTGATATTATAGGCCCATTTGCTCCATCCATGCAAGGTAATACCCATTGGGCCTTTAATGAAGCAAGATGAGCGCCCATTGAAGCATTCAACCTCTTTAATCTTCCTCGTGTCATTGGGCCTTGCAAATCCAATTCCTCCACCCGAGCAATCGACTCCGTGCCTTCCGCATGGTTTGCATCATCCTCCCCCTCTTGAAAAGGAGTCGTCCTCGACTCTTCATCCTCTACACCCAAAAAAGGAGAAAGATCAGAAACATTGAAAGTGGCACTTACACCATACTCACCTGGCAAAGCTATCTTGTAAGCATTGTTGTTAATCTTTTCAAGCACTCGGAATGGTCCATCGCCTCGTGGCATGAGTTTTGATTTCCTCTTTTCAGGGAATCTTTCCTTCCGCATATGAATCCAAACCAAGTCACCGGGCTCGAACAACATTTGCTTGCGACCCTTGTTTGCACGATCCATATATTTTTGGGTCATCCGCTCGATATTTAACCTTGCCTTTTCATGGATTTTCTTGATGAATTCTGCACGCCCTTTCGCATCCATATTAACTGCTTCCTGTAAAGGTAAAGGAACTAGATCAATAGGCGCAAGGGGGTTAAAGCCGTAAACTATTTCAAATGGGGAATATTGAGTAGTGGAATGCTTGGCCCTGTTATATGCGAATTCCACATGTGGTAGACACTCCTCCCAATTCTTGATATTCTTTTTGACAATTGTTCGCAGAAGGGATGATAGTGTGCGATTCACCACCTCCGTTTGCCCATCGGTTTGTGGATGACAAGTAGTGGAAAATAATAACTTTGTACCGAGTTTGCTCCACAAGGTCTTCCAAAAGTAACTAAGAAATTTTGTGTCTCGATCCGACACAATGGTCCTTGGCATGCCATGATGCTTGACTACTTCCTGAAAGAAAAGTGTTGCAATGTTAGTGGCATCATCTGTTTTGTGACAGGGAATAAAATGTGCCATTTTTGAAAACCGATCCACCACAACAAAAATGGAATCTCTCCCCCTCTTGGTCCGTGGTAACCCCACAATAAAGTCCATTGATATGTCCTCCCAAGGGGTGTTGGGAATTGGGAGAGGAAGATATAGTCCATGTGGGTTCAGCTTTGATTTGGCTTTATGGCAAACAATGCACTTTCCCACAAATTTCTCAACATCTCTAGATATCCTAGGCCAATAAAAATGCTCACTAAGAACACTTAGAGTTTTTGAAACACCAAAATGCCCCATTAACCCACCCGAATGTGACTCCTTTAGTAAAAGTAAACGGATAGAGCAATTAGGAATGCAAAGCTTATCAATCCGAAATAAGAATCCATCATGTAAATAGAACTTTTCCCAACTAACTCCAGGTTTACAATGTTCATAAGGTTCTCTAAAATCACTATCAGTGGCATATAAATCCTTAATGTATTCAAAACCAAGAAGTTTTGAATCCAACAAGGATAAAAGAGAATATCTACGTGAAAGTGCATCGGCCACAGTATTTTCTTTACCCTTTTTATGCTTGATGACATATGGAAATGATTCAATGAATTCCAGCCATCTAGCATGTCTCCTATTTAGTTTATGTTGGCTCCTAAGGTATTTAAGAGCCTCGCGATCAGAATGGATCACGAATTCTTTAGGCCAAAGATAGTGTTGCCATGTTTCGAGTACTCTAAACAATGCATACAACTCTTTATCATATGTAGCATAGTTTAGAGTTGGGCCATTTAACTTCTCACTAAAATAAGCAATAGGCTTACCTTCTTGCATGAGTACTCCTCCTATGCCAATTCCGCTTGCATCACATTCAATTTCAAAGGTCTTACCGAAGTCTGGAAGTGCAAGTAGAGGGGCGTGGGTGAGTCTCTCCTTTAGCGCATGGAAGGATTTTTCTTGAGTTGTCCCCCATTTGAAAGGAACATTCTTCTTTGTCAATTCATTCAATGGTGCTGCTAGTGTGCTGAAGTCTTTCACAAATCTCCTGTAAAAACTAGCAAGCCCATGAAAACTTCTTACCTGTCCAACGGAGGTTGGAGTTGGCCATTCTTGTATTGCTTTGATCTTCTCGGTGTCCACTTCAACTCCATTGCCACTCACAACAAATCCAAGGAAAATAATCTTATCGAGACAAAATTCACACTTTTTTATGTTTCCAAACAGGTTTTCTTTCCTTAACACCTCTAGGACTTTTCTCAAGTGATCTACATGTTCATGCAAAGTCCTACTATACACCAGAATATCATCAAAGTAAACTACCACAAATTTTCCAATATATGCACGTAAGACATGATTCATTAACCTCATAAATGTGCTAGGTGCATTGGTGAGACCAAAGGGCATGACTAACCATTCATAAAGTCCATGTTTTGTCTTAAATGCAGTTTTCCACTCATCTCCTTCTTTCATCCTAATTTGATGGTAGCCACTTCTTAAATCAATTTTTGAGAAAATAGTTGAACCATTTAATTCATCTAGCATATCATCTAACCTAGGGATAGGATGACGATACCTGACCGTGATGTTGTTGATGGCTCTACAGTCAATGCACATTCTCCATGTTCCATCCTTCTTTGGTACTAAAAGGACCGGTACCGCACAAGGACTAAGACTCTCTCTCACATACCCCACATTCAACAACTCTTGAACTTGCCTTTGAATTTCTTTTGTCTCCTCTGGGTTGGTGCGATATGCTGGGCGGTTCGGTAGTGATGCTCCAGGTATGAGGTCAATTTGATGCTCAATACCTCTAATGGGTGGCAAACCCGGTGGCACCTCTTCGGGAAACACATCTTCAAATTCCTGCAACAAAGACTCAACAACATGTGGCAAAGAAGATGTTAAGTCGTTAGTGTTCAACATCACCTCTTTGTACATAAGTACTAAGAGATTTTGTCGAGAAATCAAAGCTTCCTTAACCTCACTCTTTTTTGCCAACATCACACTTTTCTCTCCTCTCAAATCTTTTTCCCCTCTTGATTTTTCTTTGCTCTCCATTTCTTTGCTTCTCTCATTTTCTATTTTTCCCTCATTCTCTCCTTTTTCATTTTCTCTCTTTCTTTCCTCATCACTCTTTTTTTTCTTTTCTCTCAAAATGTGATCTTCCAGAATTTGCTTGGGGGACATGGGGTTGAGGGTTATAGGTTCCCCTCGGAGTAGAAAAGAGTGACGGTTCAAGAAACCATCATGAGTAACACACCGATCGTACTGCCATGGTCGACCCAACAACAAGTGGCATGCCTTCATAGGAACAATGTCGCACAATACCTCATCTTTGTACTTACCGATGGTGAACAATACCTTAACTTGCTTGGTGACCTTCAGCTCTCCACAATCATTCAACCACTGAAGCCGGTATGGATTTGGATGCCTTAAAGTCGGGAGTCCCAACTTCTCCACCAACTCGGTGCTCGCCACATTGCTACAACTTCCACCATCAACAATAACACTACATACCTTCCCATTGATCTTGCATCGTGTATGGAAAAGGTTCTCCCGCTGCTCCTTTTCTCCAACGGTCATTTGTGCACTTAAAACTCTTCTAGTGACAAGAATCTCGCCATCTTCCGCAAATTCTCCATTTTCAATTTCTGGAGATTCATCTTCCTCCTCTTCAGAGCTCTCTCCATCGGTCTCCCATTCTCCATACTTGTTGATGATCATGGTGCGACGGTTTGGGCATTCACTAGCAATGTGACCCCTTCCTTGACATTTAAAACACCGAATATCTCTATTCCTGGTTTGGTTAGCCTCAAAAGTAGGTTTCTTAGGTGGAAGAATTACCTTGTCACTTTTGCGATCAACCACCTCTTTTGCCTTTGATGGTTCTCCAATCTCCTTCCTTGGATTTCTCCATGGTGTGAAAGGGGTAGTGGGTTTCCTCATGTTGCTCCTCCTTTTGATTTGTTGCTCGATCTTGGTGGCTTGGTGGATCATATCTTGTATCTCTACATGGTGGTACATCTCCACTTGATCCGCAATCTCCCGATTGAGCCCATGTAAAAACCGTGCCATGGTTGCCTCCGGATCCTCCTCAACGTTTGCCCGAATCATGGCAATTTGCATCTCCTTGTAGTAGTCTTCTACACTCTTACTCCCTTGGATGAGGCGTTGAAGTTTGTTGTGGAGATCTCTATGGTAATGTGTGGGAACAAACCGCTTCCGCATGGTGAACTTCATGTCTTCCCAAGTGTTGATGGGACGTCCACCATATATAGCCCTCTCCTTTTGAACTTGATCCCACCAAATTAAAGCATAATCAGAAAATTCAAGGGAAGCAAGTTTGACCTTTTTCTCCTCGGAATATGCATGGCATGAAAAGACCTGCTCGATCCGCATCTCCCACTCCAAGTATGCTTCCGGATCGCTTTTCCCAAGAAAAGAAGGGACCTTCACCTTGATCCCGCCAAGTAGTTCATCATCATGTTGTCTCCTTTGGCCTCCTCTCGGTTGTTGGTACAACCTCCTCCTTTGTGGGACTTCATCAAGATCATCATCAAAGTTCACCATCTCCTCCTCCATGATGTGGGGACGACGTGGTGCGGGAGCGCGTCGTGGGTTATCATGGAACATCATTGGGCTTGGTTTATTCTCCAATTCATCAATCCTCTCATGTAACACCTCCAACTTCCGATCAAGAAGCTTCTCGAAGTGGCTCACCAAAGCTTGCATTTGGAATTGCGTAGCTTCAGGTGCGGGAGATCTACTTCGACTTCCTTCATCGCTAACATGAGCAATTTTCTTCCCACGATCTTCTGCCATGATAAGTTACACAAACACAAACACACACCGGGGGGGGGGGGGAACACACACAATGATACACACTCACTCACACACGCGAGATGTACACACTCACACACACAAATATACACACTCACGCACGCAATATATACACACTCACACGCACAAGATGTACAAACACACGCACACAATAAGATGCACACACTCACACACACAAGATATTTTTTTTCTTATTTCTCTCCACTCTCAAAACTCAATTTGAATCCCAAGCTCTTATGAAATATAATACCTTGTTTAGGGCGATCAAGTGCCACCAATTCCTCCTCAATCAAGATTGTGTCGGGGGATGGTTTAACACAACCCGCTTGAGTGGTAAGGGGTTTAACAATGGTAAAGGGTCAAAAAGAGGGTGGAAAGAAGGGTAGATAGGTGGATTGTGGGTTTTGCCCGATTGTGCAAGATAAGATAACAATATGAGCCAAATACAAAATGGGGATGAAGTAAAATGATGGAAAACGTTATATATGGAAATAGAAAGTGCTAATAAGGTAAAGCACAAAGGATTAGTTGTATCCGCTCTTTTTTTTTTTGCTTTTGTTTTTGTCAATTCTCCCCAAAAAGTGTTGTGCTTGGAGTTTTAAAGCACAAGATGATTGAACGGAGAGTAAGACATTTTTTTTTTCGAAATCTCTCAAATAAAGGATGTGCTTAATTTTGAAAAGCACAAAATGATGAGTTGAGAGAATTTTTTTTTTTGCCGGATACAAATCACATATAGAGAGATGAATGAAAATTTGGCTCAATTTATAATAATCCAAGCTTGCACAAACTAGGACAATTCGGGAGGCTTTCAAGAAAAATGGATTTTTTTTTGTTGAATGGGTGAATAATATGGAAAGATAAGGAGGGTAATGGATAGAATTAAAGTAAATAAAGGGATAGACGCCTACCGTGTCAACCGGAGCTCTGATACCAACTGATGCGAGACGCACGGGGTGGCCCGATCTTCACGGCGTAGGGCGGCGGATGATGGATGCGGTTTGGGGCTAAGTGACGAGTGAAGGGTATGGAAAGTGGAAGCAAGTAGTCAACCAACGCTATATGGAGCGTGACCTACTACTTAGACAACACACTCAAGGGAGGGGTGTGATTGCCAATCCACACAACAACGCACTTGGGTTGAGGCACGGAATTGGGGGCTTTGTGATCTTGGATCACCAATCTAACTTGTAGATTGACAAGGCAAGAATACACAAGAGCAAGGGGGAAAAGCTGGGATAATCCTCACACAACGGAGAGAAACAAAGCATAAGCTCTCAAATTAAGTCTTGAATGCCAATACAATGCCATGGGGTGGCTATTTATAGCCAAGGGGGTGATACAATGGTCAAGGGTCTAATACCCTAAAGTCATAAAGTCTAAACCTACCTTGTCCCCTTAAAAGTCAAAAAGATAAAAGCCAACAAAGACTTTTGGAAAAGAAGCACACAACTTTCCAACATAGCCCACCAGATTTGACTTTGAGTGCATAGCCCACCGGATTTGACTTTGGTGTCCAAAGATGCCATTTCTAGAATCCTCCATGTGGGCAAGGCCTCCAAATTCGTGCAACCATGTGGGCCAAGTTTTAATCATCAATTTTGGGCTTGAATAAGTGATATTATAGGCCCATTTGCTCCATCCATGCAAGGTAATACCCATTGGGCCTTTAATGAAGCAAGATGAGCGCCCATTGAAGCATTCAACCTCTTTAATCTTCCTCGTGTCATTGGGCCTTGCAAATCCAATTCCTCCACCCGAGCAATCGACTCCGTGCCTTCCGCATGGTTTGCATCACTTTGACATCCCCGCTGTTATTTAACCATTGCAATCTATAAGGCCTAGGATGTCTAGTTGTAGCCAATCCCAATTTATCAACCATCAAACCACTTGCTACGTTTGTACAACTACCCCCATCAATAATCATACTACATACCTTATCTTTGACGAGGCATCTAGTATGAAAAATGTGCTCCCTTTGCTCTTGATCATGTTCTCCTTCGGGTTGAGCACTCAAAGCACGCCTTGCCACAAGCATTTCTCCATGTACGGGGCTTTCTACTTCCACCTCCGAATCATCCTCAAGTGATGGCATTTCATCTTCGCTTGAGCTAGCACTAAGAACATCTCCATCATCCAAAATAATCATTGTTCTCTTGTTTGGGCATTGTGAGGCAATATGTCCAAATCCTTGACATTTAAAACATTTGATATCTCGTGATTTGGAAACAACCTTACCCATTTTACCTTTAGATTCCGGAAATAATGGTTTTGGTTTGGGCAACTCCTTCGAATCAGTTTTGTGTTCCCTTACATGCTCTTGTGGTTTGGAATCCTTAAACTTGAATGAAGGTTTAGAATCCTTACCATAAGATGTAGGACGCATCCTTCTTGCCTTTACTTGCCTCTCCGCTTTGGTGGACATGTGAAGTAGATCCTCCATGTCCAAGTAGTGGTGCATGTCCACTATGTCCCGGATGTCATGGTTGAGGCCGTTCACAAACCTTGCCATGGTGGCCTCTCGCTCCTCATCAATATTCGCTCGAATCATGATGATCTCCATCTCTTTGTGATACTCCTCAACACTCATGACCCCTTGTTTCAAACCCTGCAACTTGAGGAATAAATCACGATAATAGTGGCTAGAAATGAACCTCTTACGCATTACCACTTTCATCTCCTCCCAAGTGTGGATGGGTCTTTCTCCACTTCGCCGTCGACTCACTTGTAGTTGGTCCCACCAAATACTAGCATAATCGGTGAACTCCACGGCCGCCAACTTCACTTTGTTTTCCTCCGAATAGGTGTGACAACCAAAAACATGTTCGACCTTTCTTTCCCATTCCAAGTAAGTTTCAGGATCATTCTTACCTTGGAATGAAGGGATCCTCAACTTCACTCCTCCAAGATCATTGGCTTGCCTCCATGGTGGTTGATTTCTCCGAATTGGTGACTCGTGAAAATCGGATAACTCCTCCTCTTCTTCAACAACTCGCCTCCTTGGTGGTGCTCTAGAATTGGAAGGGGATTGAAGTTCATCCATCCTCGCATTCAACCTTTGGAATTGTTCTTGTACAGCCCTCATGAACATCTTAATGTCCGCTTCACTGGTGTTACTCGACTTCGCCATTTACGTATCCTGTGAGAAAAATGAAAGGGAAAGGAAAAATGGACCTCACACACTCCCTCACTTGTTTACACTCAAAACAATTTGTTCGCTCGTGTTTCACTCAATTTTGGCTTTTATCAAAATGTAACACTCTTGCCTTTTACCACTCAACTTGCTTCCTATAGCGTTCTTACCCAATTTCAACAAATCGAAAGGATCTTTGAAATGTGGCAATCCCGAACTAGAATTCAAAGATAAAATTCAAATTGGATTCAAGATGAAAAATTTGGGAAGAGGAAGAAAAGGGAAGAAGAAGAATGAAAATGGGACGTAGAATTCAAAATGTTGCAATTTTTTTTTGAGCCTTTAATTTTTTTTTCTGATTTTTTTTTGTTTTTTTTTTTGGCTCTTTTTTTTTTGGTAGATGCAGTGGCAACAAGATGAATTTTTTTCAATATTTAAATGCAGGAGAAGCAATAATTTGTAACATCAAATGGAATCAACGTGAGATTTGCGTGGTTTTAAAATTGCAGAATTTTTTGCAAAATTTGAACCCGCTGTATCTCGCTATGTATAGCTCTGATTTTAATGATTCCAAATGGAGAAGAAAGATGAGCTTCTCAACTACAAGAAGGATATACTGTACGTCCGAAACGACGAAGAAATGACGTCTTTAGGGGAAGAAGAAAATGGACCAGAATTGTTGTTGGCCCGATTTGAAGAGAAATGAAAATGGAAGAAAGGATAAGAAAGAAAGAACCTGATTTCTTGCAAATGGGCTCTGATACCAAATGATACGCGATGCAAGACCCGCTAGGAATTGTCCTAGGAACCTTGTATAATGTTCGCGCGTTGAGCACCCGGATCGCCGCAAGAAAACAAGTGTATTTGGTGTGCGGATAGTGAAATGAGAAGGAAGGGGGAAATGGTCAAGGTAGAACCCAAAGAGAACTTGTCTCTAAGAACTCTAGCCACAAGACGCCACAAAGGATGACCAATCCTTTGATAAGTCAAGAATTAAGCAAGAACACAAAGGTTGCAAGCAAAACTCACCATAATAACATTACCTTCATTCATGATGCTTCAAGAGTACAAGGGGGTGGCTATTTATAGCCAAAGAAACTTGAAATTCGAATTACACATGGGGTGGCTCTTTACATTAGTCTAATGGCTAGTTTTTCATAGTCAAAAAGCCTATAGGATGCTTTTGACAACTTTGGCACTTGACCAAGACTTTAGGAGACAAGTAGCACACCCTTTTGGAAAAGAAAAGACAAGTAGCCCACCACCTTTTGACTTTGAAGATTCCATGGTGGGTGGGCTTGAAATCTCGTAGCACCACTTGGGTTGGGTTTTTAAAAGCATGTTTGGGCCTTAATTAATGTAATTATAGGCCCGAATGCTTCCCCCAAGCAAAGGTGTTGGGCCTCCTCTTGGAATTCCATGATTAATCCATTTAAGGCCTCCTTCATTCTCTTGGTCCGCTCCCTTGTCATTGGGCCTCCAATTCCACGCAAAGGGTCTTGTCCACTTGTGTGCATTCCGCCTTCCTCATCATGTCCGCCTCCAACCCCGTGATGCCCATGTGTTTCATGATCCTCATCAATGGTTCTCATCATTCGCCCCATCTTGAAAAGAAGTATTACTTAACTCTTCATCCTTTATACCCAAAAAAGGAGAAAGATCAGAAACATTAAAAGAAACACTTAAACCATACTCACCTGGAAAATATATCTTGTAAGAATTATTATAAATATTCTCAAGAAATCGTAAACATCGATCTCTTTATGGAATGATTTTTGATTTCCACATGTCGAGAAATGTCTCCTTTCACATATGAATCCATTCTAAGTCAGTAGGCTCGAGCATCACTTTTTTGCGACCTTGGTTTGCACGATAAACATTTTTCTAGTTCATCCCCGTGATATTTTTCATTTCCTTTTCATAGATTTTTTTGATGAATTCTGTGCACCCTTTCACATCCATATTATTTGCTTACTACAAAGGAAAATGAACTTGATCAATACAGGTAAGGGGGTTAACACCTTAAATAATTTCAAATTGTGAATATTGAGTCGTGGAGTACTTAGACCTGTTATATGTTAATTAAAAATTTGGCAGACATTCCTCCCAATTCTTGAGATTCTTCTTGAAAATTGTTCGTAGAAGGGATGATAGTATTCGATTCACCACCTCTATTCTCCCATCAGTTTGTGGATGACATGTAGTGGAAGATAGTATCTTTGTACCCAATTTACTACAAAAGGTATTCCAAAATTAAATGATAAATTTTGTGTCCCGATCCGACACAATTGTCCTTGGAATTCCAATGAGTTTGAATAATTCCTAAAAGAAAAGTGTTTCATTGTTAGTGGTATCATCTATTTTGTGATAAGTAATAAAACTTTTCATTTTAGAAAACCGATCAACCAAAACAAAAATAGAATCTCTCCCCCTCTTGGTCTATGGTAACCCCACAAAAAATTCCCTTGATATATCCTCCCAAGGGGTGTTGGGGATTGGGAGAGGAATATATAGTCCATGTGGGTATAGTTTATATTTGGATTTATGGTAGACAATGCACTTTCCCACAAAATTTTCAACATCTCTAGATATCCTATGCCAATAAAAATGATCACTAAGAATGCATAAAATTTTTGCAACACCAAAATGTCCCATTATCCCACCAGAATGTGACTCCTTTAGTAAAAGTAAATGGATATAGAAAATGGGAATAAATATCTCATCAATCCAGAATAATAATCCATCATGTAAATAGAACATTTCCCAACTAACTCCAGGTTTACAATGTTCATAACATTCACTAAAATTACTATTAGTGGAATATAAATCCTTAATGAATTTAAAACCAAGTAGTTTTGAATCCAACAAGGATAAAAGAAAATATCAACGTGGAAGTGCATCAGACAAAGTATTTTATTTACCCTTTTTATGTTTGATGATATATAGAAATGCTTCAATGAATTCCATCCATCAAGCAAGTCTCCTTTTTAATTTCAGTTGGATCCTATGTTATTTAAGAGCCGCATGATCAGAATGGATCACACATTATTTAGTGCAAAGATAATGTTTCCATGTTTCTAAAACTGCAAACAATGCATAAAAATATTTATCATATGTTGCATAGTTTAGGGTTTGGCCATTTAAATTATCACTAAATAAAGAAATAGTATTACCTTCTTTCATGAGTACTCCTCGTATGCCAATTATTCTTACATCACATTCAATTTCAAAGGTCTTACTGAATTTTGGAAGTGAAAATATAGGGTTGTGGGTGAGTATATCCTTATGAGCATGTAAGGCCTTCTCCTGAGTTATTCCTCATTTGAAAAGAATATTATTCATTGTAAAATCATTCAACGATGCTGCTAGTGTGCTTAATTCCTTCACAAATCTCTTTTAAAATCTAGAAAGCCCATGAAAACTTCTTACCTATCCAATGGAGGTTTGAGTTGGGAATTCTTGTATTGTTGTGATCTTTGCAAATTCGAATTCAAATACACAGCCACTCACAACAAATTAAAGGGAAAAAATCTTATCGAGTGAAAATCCACACTTATTTATGTTTCTAAACAAGTATTCCATCCTTAACACCTCTAGGAATTTTCTTAAGTGATCTACATGTTCATGAAAAGTCCTACTATAAACCAAAATGTCATCATAGGAAACAACCAAAAAAAATTCAATATATGCACATGAGACATGATTCATTAACCTCATAAATTTTCTAGGTGCATTGGTGAGACCAAAGAGAATGACTAACCATTCATAAAGTACATGTTTTGTCTTAAATTCTATTTTCCACTCATCTCCTTCTTTCATCCTAATTTGATGGTAGCCACTTCTGAAATCAATTTTTGAGAAAATAGTAGATCCATTTAACTCATATATCATTTCATCTACCCTAGGGATAGGATGAAGATACCTTATCATGATGTTATTGATGGATCTACAGTCAATGCACATTCTCCATGTTCTATCCTTCTTGGGAACTAGAATCACTGGTACGACACACAAACTAAGGATATCTCTAACTTATCCCACATCCAACAACTATTGAACTTGTCATTGAATCTCTTTTGTCTCCTCTAGGTTAGTGCAATATGCAGGGTTCTTCAGTAGTGATGCTCCGGGCATGAGGTCAATCTGTTGCTTAATGCCTCTAATGGGTGGCAAACCCAGTGGCACCTCTTCTCTAAAGATATCATCATATTCCTACAACAAGGACTCACCAACATTTGGAAAAGCGGGTAATTCATTAGTATTTATAAACATATCTTTGTACATGAGTTCTAGGTGGGTTTTCTTGGAAAACAAAGCTTCTTTAACCTCACTCTTTTTTTCGAATATCACACTTTTCTCTTCTCTCAAATTCTTTTTTCCTCCTGATTTTTAATTGCTCTCTATTTGTTTTCCTCTCTCATTTTTTATCTTTTCCCAATTCTATCCTTTTTCATTTTCACTCTTTTTTTATCACTCATTTTTTTCTTCTCCCTCAAAATGTGATCATCCAGAATTTGTTTGGACATGGGGTTTAGGGTTATAGGTTCCCCTCGTAGTACAAAAGAGTGACGGTTCAAGAACCCATCATGAGTGACATGTCAATTGTACTTCCATTGTCATCCCAAGAATAAATGGAAAGACTTCATATTAACAACATCGTAAAAAACATCATCATTGTACTTACTGTTGGTGAACTGTACCTTCACTTGCTTGGTGACCTTCAGCTCCCATCAATCATTCTACCACAAAAGCTGGTATGGATTTTGGTGCCTTAATGTCAGGACTCCCAATTTCTCCACCAACTCAGTGCTCTCCACATTACTTAAACTTACCCTATAAATAGTAATGCTACATATCTTCCCATTTATTTTGAATCTTGAATGGAAAAGGTTCTCACATTGCTACTTCTCTTTTACATTCATTTGTGAACTTAAAGCTCTTATAGTGACAAGAATCTCACCATATTCTGAAAATTATCCATTATCAAATTATGGTGACTCTTCCTCCTCCTCTTCCGAACTCTCTCCATTAGTCTCCCATTATCCATACTTATTGATTGTCATGTGCGCCGATTTGGGAATTCAATAGCAATGTAACCCCATCCTTGATATTTGTAACAATTAATATCCCAATTCCTTGTTTGGTTAGCCTCAAAGGTAGGTTTCATAGTTGGAAGAAATAATGTGTCAATTTTGTGATCAACCACCTCTTTTTCCTTATATGGTTCTCCAATATCCATCCTTGAATTTTTCTGTGGAGTGAAAGGGGTAGAGGGTTTCCTCATGCTTCTCCTCCTTTTTATTTTCTGCACAATCTTGGTGGCTTGGTGGATCATATCTTGTATTTTCACATGGTGATACATCTCTACATGATTGGAAATCTCCTGATTGAGAATGTGTAAGAAGCGCACCATATTTGCCTCCATATCTTCATTAATGTTTTCTCTAATCATGGAAATTTTCATCTCCTTGTAATAATATTCAACACTCTTACTCCCTTTCATGATGTGTTGAAGCTTATAATGGAGTTCTCTATGGCAGTGTGAGGGAACAAATTGCTTCCTCCTGGAGAACTTCATGTCTTCCCAAGTATGAATAGGGTCTATACCATAACGAGCTCTGTACTTTTGAATTAGATCACACCATATTAATGAATAATCATTGAATTCAAGGGCAACAAGTTTTACCTTTTTCTCCTCAAAATAGTTATGACATGAGAAGACTTGCTCGATCCACATCTCCCATTCCAAGTATGTTTTTGGATCACTTTTCACTTGAAATGAAGGGAACCTTACCTTGATACCTCCAAGGATTTCATCCTCATGTTGTCTCCATTTGAATCCTCTAGGTTATTGGAACTACCTCCTCCTTTTTGGGACATTCTCAAAATCTTCATCAAAGTTCTCCATCTCCTCCTCCATGACATGGGGGCGATGTGGTGGTAGAGCACATCGTAGGTTACCATGGATCTTCCTCGGGCTTTGTTGATTCTACAATTTGTCAATCCTCTCATGTAGCTCCTCCAACTTACTATCAGGAAGCTTCTAAAAATGGCCCACCAAAGCTTGAATTTGGAGTTGTGATGATTTCAATGTGGGAGACCTACACCAGCTTCCTTCATCACTTGCATGATCAATTTTCTTCCCACGATCTTTGGCCATGATATATTACACAAACACAAAGACACATGAGGATAAACTCACACAACGATACACACACACACACACACTCACGCACATGAAGACACACGCACACATAAAAGAGTTACACACTCACACACACAAGATGTACAGACTCATGCACACAAGGATACACACTCACACATGCAATAAATACACATTAATGCACACAATAATACACACTCACACACACAAGATATAAACACTCACGCAAACAAGGATACCCACTCACAAACGCAAGACACACACACACACAATAATGTTTTTTTTTCATATTTCTCTCCACTCTCAACACTCAATGTAAATCCCAAGATCTTATTAAATATAATACAATGTTTAGGGAAATAACATGACACCAATATTTCCCTAATCAAGATTCTGTTCGGGAATTGTTTAACAGAACCCTCTTGAGTGGTAACGAGTTAAAAATTGGTAATGGGTGAAAAGAGGGTAGAAAATAACTGTAAAAAAGGTGGAAAGGGGTAGAAAGTTGTGGTATGTGGGTTTTTACAAATTATACAAGATAAGAAAAAATTAATAACAATATGATCCAAATATAATAAGGTGATGAAGTAAAATGAAGGAGTAAATGATGTACAGAAATGGAAAGTTCTAATAATTTAAAACACAAATAAGTAATTATATCCTCTATTTTTCTTCTTTTTTTGATCAAATATCCCCAGAAAGTGTTGTGGTTGAAGTTTTAAAGAAGAAAATGATCAATGAGGGGTAATATTTTTTTTGAAATCTCTCAAATAAAGGATTTACTTAATTTTGAGAAACATAAAATGATGAGTTGAAAGATTTTTTTGTTTTAATTTTTTTTGAATACGAATCACATATATGGAGGTTTTTAAAGAAAAGGGGTTTATTTGGTTTTTTTTGAATGGGTGGTTAATATGGAAGGATAAGGAGGGTAATGGGTAAAAGTTATTTAAATTAATGGATATATGTATACCATGTAAACCAAAGCTATGATACCAACTAATTTAAGATGCATGGGGTGGCCCAATCTTCACAGCATAGGGTGGAAGATGAAGGATGTGGTTTGGGGAAAAGTAGTGGACAGTGGGTATGGATAGTGGATTCAAGTAGTCAATTAACGCTATAAAGAGCGCGACCTACTATTTAGACAACACAATCAAGGGATAGATGTGATTTCGAATCCACACAACAACACATTTTGGTGGAGTCACAAAATTGGGGGCTTTGTGACCATGGATTTCCAATCTAACTTGTTGATTGTCTAGGTAAGAATGCACAAGATCAAGGGGAAAACCTGAACAATCCTCACACAATGGAGAGAAAACAATGCATAATCTATCAATTAAATATTGAATGCCATAAATGTTCCACGGGGTAGCTATTTATAGCCAAGGGGGTGATACAATATTCAAGGGTATAATACCCTAAATTCATAACGGATAAACTAATTTTTTCAGATAAATTCATAAAGATAAAGTCTACCAAAGACTTTTGGAAATGTAGCACATAAATTTCCAACTATAGCCCACCAAATTTCATTTTGAGTGCATAGAGCACCTGATTTGACTTTGGTGTCCAAATATGCCATTCTAGAATCCTCCTTGTGAGAATGGCTTCTAAAATTCATGAAACCATATGGGCCAAACTTTAAACATCATATTTGAGCTTGAATTAGTTAGATAATAGGACCATTTGCATCATCCATGCAAGGAAAGATCTATTGGGCCTTTAATGGAGGGTGATGGGTGCCTATTATAGCATTCAGCCTATTTAATCTCCCTCACATAATCAGGCCTTTCAAATCCAACTCCTCCACCAAGGAAATTGACATGGTGACTTTGAAATGGTTCTCATCAATTGTACTAATTGGCATAATTTGCCTAAATTGGCCTCAATATGCTTCAATTGTCCCCAACTGGCCTCGATTGTCCTCAATTAGCCAAATTGGCCTCAATTGGACTAATTAGCCTCAATTGTACTCAATTGACCTCTATTGACCACAATTGGACTAATTGATCTAATTGGACTAATTGGGCTCAATTGGTCTCCATTGGACTCAATTGGCCTAATAGTAATAACTCAGTTATTCCTTTGACGTATAGTTCCATCTTTTCATTTTCACTTTGAGTTTTTTTTATGAAAACAATGGAAATTTGGGAAAGGTACAAGAATCAGGGGTTACACGCCGTGTACTCCCAAGAACATGTCATGTAGTATGTCCATGTATGAAGGGAACACATCATCTATGGGAATGTCATCATGGGAAAGTGGAAAAACCAACTACATGTCGTTTACTTCATAGTACATGTCGTATAGTCATATTGGCAAGCCCTGGAATGTAATCCAACAAAATTTAGATGCCAAATGAATAATTGAATGATATACAGGCCCTGCATATGGACTTAAACACCGTGTATTTTGTGTTTTTAGCTTAAAATAGGCAGTAGCCTCTCCATTCTGTAGATTGGACAGTGGCTCACTATGGGAACTCAATAGGAGCATCGCAACTTCAACCTCTTCTCGGTTGATCATCCGAACTCTAAATCAATCACCGTCAGTTTCGTTTGAACCCAATCGGTAAGCTCTCGATTAATCTTGAGTCGTTCTTCGTGATTTTTGTTCTTGACTATGTTAATTAAAATTGAGTGAACATCCTTGTTTCATCGATCTATATCTTTCTATCATTAATTGGAAGTTGAGGTTTTATGATGAGATCCATACCACAAAGAGGTAGGTTGTCTCGTAATAATTGCTTAATTTCAAGTTGGTTATGTGTGCCATTGTGTCATGAAACCATGTTTGGGGTGTCTCTTTGTTGAGACTTTGACCCTTGTTAAAGCCTACGGATGTTTAGGTGAATAATTATATGAATTGAATCATGTTGAGACTAATTCTTTTGTTTAAGGGCCACCACACGGGTGCATTTTCCCTTGGATAATTTTTGTAGGCCATTTGGCTGAGGATAACCATGGTTAGGCCTCTGTTTTCCCTATTATGTGTTTTCTGAAATGAATTGGTTAATTGAATTATTACCAATGAGAAATGTTTCTTTGTTAAATACGTAATAGTGTAATGATTGCATGTGTTTCCTTATGTTGAATAGATTATATGATGGGCTTGGCCCTTTTGAATTATTTTGTCCGTGGGAAGAGATTTTTCAGGCTTGTGGGCAAGATTTTGTGCGAATTTAGGATACATTTAGTTATGACTGTGGTAAATTTCATGTGGGAAGGTATTTTCTATGTATGTGTACTGAGGGAAAGGTTTTGAACTGATGTTTGACTGTTGTAATGACATAGGATGTGTCTTCAAAGCTAAAGCACAAGCTTGGTTTCAGTTGTCATTTTACATGATAGATTTCCAGCTAAGGTATCTGCTGTGTTTTCTTGAATAAGGGATTGAATGGTCATGGAAAGATCAAAAGAACTTGTGATTTGATGTAATTGAATTTATTAATGAACATGAATGGTATAAATGGAACAATAATTGTAGGATTTTTTACTTTTGAGTGCTTCCTAGTTTAATGATTTCATTATTATACACTACTGCTTCATATACTTACTGGCAGATTGGCACAGACTTTTGGTGGTTTCCTACTGGGATTTATTTCTCACACCCTATTTGGGTCATGTTTTTGGGCCAAAATAGACTATATTGTTGTATGTGTCGATAGGGGAAAATCTCCTTATATAGGTACTTGATTGATGCTTAGAAGCAAGAGAGCATGGGACCAATCCAAGGCTTGCATTGTTGTTGTGTTTCATTTTGTATTGTTGTGCCTTAGTATTGTATTGTACTTGATAGTAGTGTATCATGTTTTCGCTACATTCTTAGAACATGTGACATGCTGCATCATTCTATAATTATTTGACTTCTGGTTATCTTTACCTATTAGTCTTCCGTTGTTTACTTCATTTTCATGTTGTTTACTGCTTTTGATATTATTAATATTTTTTATGTTGTGTTACACTCTTCCAATGAGGGTATAGTTTCCCCACTATCACACCTTAGGCCATCAGTTCTAGTCAGCAGCCTCTGGTGTTTGGGGAAATGTTCTTGAGGTCATGTGTCCAACTGGGTATGGGGCACCTTTTAGTGGCTTTCAGATCCGGGATATTAGAAAGTGGTGTTAGAGGAGTTTTTTTATGGTTTTCCTTACTATTTGGAAACTATATAAAGGATATGGAAATTGGTAATTAGTTGTGCTCAGGAGTAGCTACCCCATATATAGGGAAAATCCAAATATCCTCGAATTAAATTGTGCTTTTGGATTTTGAGTTATTACTGTTGATTTGATTTCACCGTTGGGTGACGCACTTGATTAGTATTATTACTATTGATGCAATTGTGGGTTCTATATTAGTTTCAACTCTATTAGATGAGGGTGTGTCATCTCATGCATCATATAAACACTTGTTAGAATCACATGTTGTTGGAGTTGGTGACTTATAACCAACTACTTTTTACTTTATTCATTAATAAATACCTTATCACATCTTGATTTTTCATCTATGTGAAAATGCATGTGATAATGTCCCAAAGATAGTTGTTGCACTAAAAGGTCATAGTGGATCCCTACTATGATGAGAACCCAAAAGTGACATAACACTATTCTTGAATATATGTTCTATGGCCAGATGATTTTATTTGAGGGACACAAATAATAAAGGCCATTAGGGGTGAGGACTCATAAAACATTGAGGTACCTTCTCGTGGTGTGTGCCCTTGGTAATATCCAGGAGGATATTATGAGAACGAGAGACGCCAGTAGGAAATACACATTTCATAGTTTCATTGGATGTTCCTATCTATAGATGTGTGTATTGGTCCTTAGACTTTAAGATTATTATTAATGGATATTACAACACACACACTTATATGTATTGACGATAGTTGTCATGACACACTGTTCGCAGCGAGGTAGGATATGTTGGGTGTTTCATGAGTAATACTACATTAATAGATAATGCGAGGAAGGATTTGTTCTTTCTGTTCTATAATGGAAGTAGATATCTAATGCCCTTTGATGGAATTGATATAGTCTAAATAAATCCATTCCTATGGTAAGAAATGAGAATGTTTAATTCCAGGAAGTCGACGAAAGTATAACCGAGCACATGGGTTGATTGAACCAGCATACAACCCACTTTATTCGAGATATCTAAACAAAGGGATTACATTACATGGTAATCATTCATAGGAGGTGAAACGTCATTGCGACATTAACTTCTTTCTCTATGGGTGGCTTGGTGTGTTACTAGACGCTAACCTTGGACTTTAGGCAGACTCCGCCTAATGCCACTGAGAAAGAAACCTAGAGGGTCACACACTAAGTGTGTCCATGTATCTCATTTAAATATTAACTTAACATGTTGAATAAAGAGTATTCCCGACTGTGGTTTAATAATTATTCAAGGATTCCTGATCGAACTTATTTCGACAATAGTTATTCAAGAGAATATATATTGTGGGTGAAATAATATATTTATTAGTGAGTAATGAGGTAATATTTATTTAAGAAATTAATAGTCATTATTCAAGGTCTAATAAATATGGTGGAGGAAATAAAGATAATGAAAAAAACAAAAGTACATGTCGTGTATATTAATATACACACCGTGTAGTTTTTCTGGGGATTTGTGAGAAATAATATTATTTCTTTAATTAAATAATATTAGGTGTAATTCATTGGGCGCATGTCAAGTAAAAATAATAGTCAACAGTTATTATTAGACATAGGGTCTTACTAAGAAATAAATGAAATGAATAAATAATTTCAGGTAATTAATTCATTTTATTATTCTAATTTATTAAAATCCCAATTATATTATTCTCATTAGCCTAGAAATTCTTTGAGGTTGTGTACAACAGATCTAGAGAAAGATCTCAATCTAAGTGAGAATTATTTTTCTCCCAAGAACGCTCTCAAGCTATGGGAGAGATCCTCCTCCACTGGACCAAGGAGAGCGCTTTTCAAGATGCTCTCTAGGCGATCAAATGAGAAATCCAAAGCGAAGGCTATTTTGCACTAGCACTTGGATATCACTTCGCTGACGTCCATAGATATGTGGAGCACATGTGGATCACCGCTAGGGAATCCTACACTTGGATTCTATGATGCAATGATGGATCACATCAAATAGTGACTGGAAAACATCAACGGAGAGATAATTCCATCAAGGTAATTCATGACTTTTAATTAAATTAATTATAACCATCATATGATGATCCTCACTATAGTTCTAGGAATCCACTCTTTTCTTTCATTCTTCATTCTATTCTGAATAACAGACGTTTTATTATCATGAAGGATCTCTAATTGACCGTCCTTAATGGAAAAAATTAATGTTGGGTACACCCACCAACGCGCTTCTGCTACGTCCGGAACCTAAAAGTTGTATTAGAGCGGTCATATCATTGATTATAATTATTTAATTTTTCGTTGGTGATTTATGAATTTAATAATTTATTTGTTTCAATTCATGTTAATTGTTCTATAAATCTGAATCTCAATATCAATTACTCCTATTTCGTTTCTTGTTCGCCTTATAGAAAGGATTTTTTCTCTAAATTTTGATTAAAATCAAATATAGGATCTCATCCAGAGGTTCTAAAGCTTCTTGGCCATACAACACTAGAACACACTGTGTGTATTCGACAGTACACACTGTGTAGTATAGGTTCCATGAACCAAGACTGTTCGCCAAACCAGGTCGTGTCATTGGATTCTATCTAAGTCTTTAAGACTCTGTGTGTTGACCAGGAACAGGTTGCACATGGTTTCTGGATTATACTCCATGTGGCCCATTGAACATGGTGTATAGTCCCTTCGGGTAAGGGTTAGACTATGTACCCCGTACACGGCTTTCCTGGCTGGAAACAGTATAACACAGATACCACATTGTGTGTGTCCCACTGAACATGCCGTGTACTCCAAATAATTCTGAAGTACATTTACACACCATGTCCCCGGGAATGTACTTCGGATGGACGGTAACCAAAAGTACACGCCATGTAGTCCGAACTACATGCCATGAATTCATCCAAATTTCGTAGATTTATTAAAATTTATTATTATATTATACAAAACCTTGAGACATGTACCATATCGGGGGCGTAAAGCTAAGGACAACACTTGATGGGTGTTTTATATATCTGTGTTTAACTTAACATCTTCATAATGTTCATTTCTACTCATTGGGTAGTTATGAAAGGGAATTCACTAGGGTGCCTCCAAGATACATGTTACATACAAAAAATAATTTTAAATGAATTTATCTATTTAAAATTATGATGGATGACAATCTCAAGGAAATTCAAAAAAGGGTTTATGTTAAAAAGATTGATTAATTAAAGATAATTAATTGATTCGAGTATGATTTATATTAAACAAGAACGATAATAGAATTGAATTCTAGATTTATTTATACATAAATATCATATCATGCTAGATCAAGAATATTGTATGTGGATGATTTATTTTTATTTATTTATTGAAATTAAATTTATTGGCATGTGATCCTTCTCCTCGTTAATATATAGGGCCTACATGCCCAAGGTTTATTTTATGTAAAACCCTGTTTTACCCCTCACCTACGAGTGAGATAAAAGAATATGTAATGGATGGAGCTCCCAAGATAGTGGAGGCAGCTCAAGTTAAGAGCCAAGGTGAAACCAATCCAAGGAGATACAAAGGTGAAGAGGTGGAAAGCAGTAAACACGAACCCAAAATGTTCAAGGTGTTTCTCCCCTAAGTCTTGGGTTAGTTTATCAATGGCTAGATAAGCTAACCAATAGAACATTCTCATGATTATACCATTTATTTAATTTCTGTCAATTGCACGGTTTATTTATTATGGGTGTGTTGTCACGATCACACAATTAATGAATTAAAGAAGCATGCAATATGGAACTAAAATAAGACCAGTTGATGTGTAAAAATTATCTTAGACAAGGTAAATCACTTAATTATATCCCAATTATTATTAATAAGCATGTAATCAAAGATTAAAAAATGAAAATTTATGTATAAGGATAAAAAACCTCAAATAAATATTAAGTCGGTATAGCCTTCCATAATCATTGTTAGAATCGAACCATAGTTCAAAGTGCTTGACCAACCCTAGTTGGAATGCTTTCAATTATTGTGGAATTCTAATCAAGGTTTTGGGTCAAACTAACTTGGTTCACATCAGGGGTTGACTGCCACAGTAGGACTTGGTGTGGCCAAGAGGCAAAGGTTGAGGAAATCCAAAATAAAAGTATTTCAAGATTAGGTATTACACTCGGTGGATCAAGGTGCTACGAGTTAATGCAGTTGACATTTGGAATGACAACCTAAAACACTTCAAGTTGCTT
Organism: Viscum album; assembly: GCA_963277665.1. Lineage (NCBI taxonomy): Eukaryota > Viridiplantae > Streptophyta > Magnoliopsida > Santalales > Viscaceae > Viscum > Viscum album. The sequence continues at coordinate 1,052,097,572 of OY728121.1, read as the reverse complement.
GACCAACCATATTTGGGGTAATGATAAGGGAAATATGGATCCTTTCCACTAGAATATTTAGGAAATAGATTATTCGTAAGTCAGTGATGAGGGCTATTGGATTTTGACAAAATAGCGAGAGCTTAATAAGTATTAATTTTTTTATATGTCTCATTTTTATCATGATAAAGTCCTAATCCTTTTCCCATGTTAATTTTTTGAAACTCTAAGAAAAAGGACTTCAAACATATCTTTGTGAACCATACTCTATAAGGAAAACCTTCTCAGCAGCACCAATTTCTAGAAATGGCAGAGGCGTTTACAGGTCATCCTTCACCACAAGAGGATATTTTATATGCTAGAAGAGCCTATTCCATTTGTGCCTAGAAAAGAGGCCATTTATGAGGAACTATCTCTCTATATGAAACATATGGATGATTCCACAGATGTAGAATGTTTCATGCTATTTTCTATGTCTAATGAGCTGTTTAAGAAACATGAAAACATGAACGCATATTACATGATGTCTCACCTTAAGGATCACTATCAACAGAATGCGAGACAGGATAAATATGACATCTCCAATTATTTGTTTAAAACTAATCTTGGAGATTATGCGCCAGCTGGGCCTCATGTAGTCAAGCTTAGTGGCTACATTGAACGCATGGACATCTTAGGGATAAAGTTCCCAGATGAGTTGCATACAGATCTCATTCTATCATCACTGCCCAAGACCTTCTCTAGATTTATGGTCAACTAAAAACATGAGCAACAATGAGAAGAGTCTATCGGAACTTCTAACATTAATTCTCCAATTAGATAAGGACATGGGGCGTGAAAAACCCGCAGTCCTTATGGTGAATAGGAAAAATAAGGACAAGGAAAAGAGGCCAAGGATTCATAAACGGTCTGAATCCCTTGAGCACCATCCCTCCAAGAAGGTGAAGATCCAGAGGTAGGGAAAGGAACGAGATGTCGAATGTTTTTTATGTGTCAAACTAGGCCACTAGAAGAGGAACTACACCCAGTATTGTGGGGATGATAAAGGTGCATTCTTTATCAAGTGTAATCTTTCCATTTCTACACATTGGGTATTTGATACAACTTCTGGGGGTCAGATATGTATTAAAATTTAGGAACCAAGTATATTTAGAAAGATTTCCATAGGATAGGTGGATCTTTGAGCTGCCAATGGCGTGAGGCTAGTTGCGTTGTCCATTGGAGATTACCATATATCATTCCCAACTGGAATACTTTTGGTTTTACGTAACTATTGTTCCTAGTGTTACCAAGAACATAATTTATGTATCTTGTTTGGATATGGATGGATTTATTTTCAAATTTGGAAATAAGGGTCGTTTCTATTACAAGAACAACATATGTTATGGTATCGAACATTTAATTAACGGTTTGTATGTATTAAATTATGAAAACCAAGTGTTGGAAATCGATAACGAAAAAAATTCACATGACTCATACCACACCCAGTTGTGGTATCACTGTCTTGGTCATGTAAACAAGAAGCACTTGAAAAATCTCTTCTATGATGGTTATTTAGACTCTACTGAGCTAAAACCACTTGATAGATGTCACGCTTGTTTAAAAGGTAAAATGAACAAGTCAACTTTTGGTGGATAGGGTGAAAGGGGCACAAAGATTCTAGGATTGGTGCACACAGATGTGTGTGGACCATTTCTAGTAGAAGCTAGAGGTGGATATTCTTATTTCATTACTTTTACTGATGATTTGAGTAGATATGAATATATCTTCTTAATGAGGTATAAGTCAGAAGCCTTATAGAAATTTAAGGAATTCATGAATAAAGTAGAGAATTAGCTTGGTAAGAAGATAAAGAATCTTTGATCAGATTGAGGTGGACATTATCTAAACCAAGAGTTCATCGATCTTCTATAGGAGTTTGGGATTATATCTTAGCTCAATCCCCCTTTTACACCACAGTGGAATGGTGTTAGTGAAAGGAGGAACCACACCTTGTTGGAAATGGTGAGGTCGATGATGAGTCATGTAGATCTTCCATTATCCGTTTGGGGATATTCATTACAAACTGTAGCATACACATTAAATCAAGTGCCAACTAAGATGAAAAATGGAATTCCCTTTGAGTTATGGAATGGAAAGAAACCCATTTTGTTGCACACACATGTATAGGGATGCGAGGTGTTTTTTAAGGCCTTCTCAGGAAACAAACTATCACCCCCAGGGCATGAGGTGTATCTTTATATGATATCCCAAGGAAATGAAGGGATATTACCTATATAACCCATCAGACAAGAAACTGATTGTTGCCAGACATGATGTCTTTCTTGAGATGGAGAAAATCCTCAAAAAGGATAGTGGGAGCTAGATTGACTTCGACGAAGTTATTTCTCAAGATACATAGGAGTTGGTACAAGAACAAGTTCCACAGGTCCCTGTGGCATAGGTTCTAGAAACATATGTACTACATAGGATCTCAAGAGAGGTAAGGTAACCTGAGAGATTTGGTTTCCTAGTCACCGAGGATGGTGAATCATTATTGTTGGACAATTATGAACCTCTCTCCTACAAGGAAGATGTAAAATGATCAGAAGCTACAAGATGGCTAGAAGCTATGAATTCTGAGATGGATTCCATGTATCAGAACCAAGTCCGGGTTCAAGTCGATGATCCATTTGATGTAAATCATGTTGGATGAAAATGGGTATTCAAGAGAAAACTAGACATGGAAGGTTATGTTATCACCTATAAAGCATGTCTAGTGTCTAAAAGATTTAGATAGCGTCAAGGAATTGACTATGATGAAAACTTTTCACCAGTTTCCATGTTTAAATCCATAAGAATCATACATTCCATAGCATCTTAACATGACTATTATATTTGGAAAATGGATGTCAAAACAACATTCCTTAACAAGAACCTTTAGGAAGATGTATATATGACACAACCAGAAGGTTTTGTGACACCAGGTGAAGCCAAACGGGTTTGAAAGTTGTAAAAATCCATTTATGGATTAAATCAAGCATCCGGGTCATGGAAAAATCGATTTGATGAATCCATAAAAGAGTTTGGTTTCATTAAGAAAAAATGTGAGAGATGTGTTTATAAGAGATTTAATTGGAATGCGGTCGTTATACTAGTAGTATATGTTGAAGACATATTTCTTGTTGGAAACGATGTACCGTTCTTACAGTCAGATAAGGACTAGTTAAACAAGTCTTTCTCCATGAGGGACTTGGGTGAGTAGCCTACATTCTAGGGTTTAAGATCATTCATGATAGATCCAAGGGGCTTCTTAGACTATGTCAGGGTACATACATTGACCAGATACTAAAGAGATTTAGTATGGAACAATCCAAGAGTGGATTGGTTCCAGTGTCACATGGCCTACATCTTTTTAAGAAAATATGTCATTAGATACAATAGGAGAAAGACATAATGAGTAAGATCCCATAAGCTTTGGTTATATGATCTATCATGTATTCTGTGTTATGTACCAGGCATGATGTTGCCTATGCACTGAGCATGGTAGGTAGATATCAATGAGATATAGGAGAACAACATTGGAATTCTGTTAATACTATCCTTAAGTATCTGAGAAGAACTAAGGATATGTTACTGGTGTATGGAGGAGACGAGGAGCTTGTCCTCAGAGGGTATACTGATGCTAGTTTTTAGACAGATCAGAATGATCTAAAGTCACAATCTGGACATGTTTTTTGTCCCAATGGAGGAGCTGTGAGCTGGAAAAGTTCAAAGCAACCAGTTTTTGCCGATTATACAGCAGAGTCTAAATATATAGCAGCTTATGATGCAGCCAAGGAAGCTGTATGGATTCTGAACGTTTTCCAGGAGCTTGATGTGGTGCCTAATAGTAAATATCTTATCACATTCTATTGTGATAATACTGCAGCAGAGGCTCTTTCAAAAAAAACCAAGGTCACATCAATGGACAAATCACATACTCCAAAAGTATCACCTCTTGAGGGATTTCTATCAAAGGGGTGAAGTTTCAGTGAGAAGAGTGTCCATGGAAGAGAATATGGCAGACCCCATGACTAAAGGTATATCTAAGAAGAAGAACGAATATCTTGTGGGAGCTAGTGGGTTAAAAGTTGTTAGTAGTTGGCTCTAGTCCAAGTGGGATTCTGTTGGAGTTGGTGGCCTAGAACCAACTACTTTGTACTTTATTCAATAATAAATATCTTATCACATCTTGATTGTTCTTCTGTGTGAAAATTCATGTGATAATGTCCAAAAGATAGCTCTTGAACTAAAAGTTCATATCAGATCCCTATTATGATGAGAAACTGGAAGTGCCATAACACAGTTCTTGAATATTTGTTCTATAGTCGGATGATGTTATTGGAGGGACACAAATAATACAAGACATTTGGGGCGATGAATCATAAAAATTTGAGGCACCTTCCCCTGGTGTGCGCCCTTGGTAATATCCAGGAGGATATTATAAGAAAGAGACCTACCAGTTAGAAATCCACATTTTATAGTGTTATTGGATTTTCCTATCTATGAACGTGTGTATTGGTCCTTAGACTTTATGATTATTATTAATGGGTACTACAACTCACACACTTAGATATATTGACGAAAACTTTGACGACACACTGTTAGTAGCAAGGTAGGATATGTTGGGTGCGTCATGATTAATACTTCACTAATAGATAATGCGAGAAAGGATTTGTCCTTTCTGTTCCATAACAGATGTAGATATCTTAGGCCCTTTGATGGAATTGATATAGACTAAATAAATCCATGACCATGGTAAGGAATGAGCAATTTCAATTCTAGGAAGTCAAAGAAATAATAATCGAGCACATGGGTTGATGGCACCAGCATGAAACCTGGGGATTTGAGAGATATATTATTATTTTTATTAATTAAATAATATTAGGTGCAATTCGTCGGGTGTATGTCAAGTAATAATAATTGTCAACAGTTATTATTAGACATGGATTCTTACTAATAATTAAATGAAATGAATAAATGCTTTCGGGTAATTAATTAATTTTATTATTCTATGTAATTTAAATCCTAATTATATTATTCTCATTAGCCTATAAATTCACTGAGGTTGTTCACAACAGATCTAGAGAAAGCTCTCAAGTGAAGAGAGAATTATTTTTCTTTCAATAATGCACTCAAGCTATGAGAGAGATCCTCCTCCACCGGATCAAGGATAACACTTTGCAAGCGGCTCTCTAGGTGATTGAAGGCAGACATTGAAAGCGAAGGCACTTCTGTGCTAGAACACGGAGATCCCATCAGAAACATCCAGAGATACGTGGATCATGTTTGGATCACTGCTAGAGGAATCCAACACTTGGATTCTACGATGAAATGACAGTTCACATCAGATCGTGACCAGAAACATCAACAGAGAGGGAATTCCATCAAGGTAATTATTGTCTTTTAATTAAATTAATTATAACCAACATGTGATGATCCTCTCTATAGTTCCGAGACTCCACTCTTTTCTTTCGTTCTTCATTATATTCTGAAAATCTAGTGCTTTATTATCATGATGGATCTCAGATTGATCGTCAGCAATGGAAAAAATTAACATTGGGCACACCCACCAATGCGCTTCCACTGCACCCGGAACCTACACATGCCCTCCTATCTAGGATGCATTATATATTGCATGTTGTTGTGATATTTTATGTCATAGTTGTGCCTTATATTGTGTTATTTGGGTGCATTATATAATGGTTTGAGGTCATCTTTCAATCCATAAGGATTATGGGCACTTATGAATAGTGAATTGACACACCGATGGAATGCAAATGTTAAATGAACTTGTTTTGAGATAGGATCTACTTGGGTACCAAAATATGATTCGCAGGGAGTATGGGACCTCACAGATCAAAATTTGGCTTCCCAATGATTGTATTTTCTGAAGAATAGGGGTTTTCTAAGAAATATGGAGTTTCTGTCCGGAAAACCCCAATATACACAGCATGTAGTTTAGCCAAACATGTTGTGTGTTCTTCCTAATCGGGGGAGATTATGTTCCATGTTCTATGATGAACACACCGTGTACCTTGTGTACATGTCATGTAGTATATGACCATGTAACTAGACACGTGAGAGGAAACATGGGTTGTTGAGTCTTGATCGGAACACACTACGTGCCTCCGGTACACGTCGTGTAGCCTACCTAGGAAGAACCTGTGTGGATCTGGCCATGTTGGAGTACATGGCCTGGAGGATAGACCTGTGTACACGCCGTGTGCATTTGGAACATTCCGTGCACCTAGGGTTGATACAGGCTCAAGATGGCAGTAGAAAATGACCATGTGACAGCGTAAGGGTACACACCGTGTATTCTTATTACATGCCATGTGGTCCCTTTTTGCCAAAATTTGAGGGTCTATTCCTATTTTGTTTTGGCACTCTTGAATGGTAAACCATGAAAATGAGCTTAAACTAAGGTGTGTTCTTGACCTTGTAGAGTCATGCCGCCACTGTGACAACAACCTTTACGCCAGGAGTGTGGTGATGAACAAAATCTGGAGGTGGTAGGCTATAGGCGACCAGTGGAACCTCCAGTTGTGCCAGCTGTGACACCAACTGTTATATCAGACATAGGTGAATATGCATAGTTCAATGAAGGTTTAGTGATGTTCATGCAGTCCTTTCATGGGGCACCACAAGCTGCCATATCTCTGGCAGAGCTGGTGCGTATATTCCAGAAGCAACATCCATGTACTTTTTCAGGGGATGGTGGACCACTGGCTGTGGAATCATGGCTTGAATCTGTGATTACTATCTTTGATCATCTGAAGAAGCCTCTCGAGAGGAGGGTCAAGATCATGACATATAGGTTGTGTGATTCCACAAAGAGATAGTGGAATGTTATCACTCAGGAAGGGCATCATCAGGATATGACATGGGAAGAATATCAAGTAGCCTTATGGGATTATTATTTTCCAAAGACACAAAGGGTCGACCCTGCCCAGGAGTTCATGCACCTGGAGCTGGGCACACTGTTAGTTATGGACTATTCTAACTGGTTTAGAAGGATTTATTGATTCACACCTATTCTAAAGGGTTATGACGTATCAAAAGTTAGATGATTCGAGGATGGTATTAGGTTTGATATTCGATCACAGGTGAATGTCTTCAAGTTGCCTGTTATCTCTACTATTGTGAATCAGGCACTAATCACTGAGCACAATCTGCAGGAAGCTAGTAGTACGAGTCAGGGTGGTTCGGCACTGGTTTCTGGTACTATGTCAACCAGTAAGAGTAAGAGTTCTCTCGTGGGGATAGTATCATCTAGAACGTTTCATATGGTGGTCTGGTGATGTGCTACCAGTGTGGAAAGGTTGGGCACAAGAGACCTCAGTGCCCAAGGGACCTAGTTAAGTGCTGATATTGCAGAAGGATGGGCCATCTACAACACTAATGTAAGAAATTTCCACCAGTGGATAGTGAGTGAGGTTCTGCACATACTCCACATGTAAGATTAGGGTCAGTAGCTTCTCTCCAGTCTAGAAACTAGAATACGTTGGGGCGTTCAGGCCAGGGTGGTGGTCATGGTCGTGGTAGTTAGACCCCAGGATCTTAGCAATAGTAGGGTGAGTTATCTCAGGGTAGCCAAGTGGTGTCTCAGTGCTGTGGTGCAGGTCAGACTTATGTAGTGCAACAGACTCAGTAGGAGAAAGATCCCAGACCTTCTACTGTCATAGGTACTATTCTATTTCCTCTGTAATATCTTCTTCACTCTTTGATACTGGCGCTATACATAGTTTTATATTTGTGGCTACTGTGGAAATCCTTGGGCTCTATGTTTATATGTCTTATGATGTTCTGACGATAGACACTCTGTTAGGGATTAGAACGGAAGATGTTCATCAGTGCATGGAGTTCCCCATTGAGATTGGTGGGTGTCACATTCTATGGAACTTCTATGTCTTAGATATGATAGGCTTTGATGTCATTCTTAGAATGGACTAGTTTGTTCCTTTACAAGCCTTTGTTGATATTGATTACTACAAGGTGAGTTTTACATCACCATAGGGCATAGACTTTCTATATAAGGGTGAATGGGATGTCCGGGTGAGCAAAGAAAGACCTGAGCATTGTGGGTTGGTGGGATGCTAACCTAGATCGTGAGTTTATATCTGAATGACTAGGGAACATTTCTGGCAGATTTCCCTCTAGTGGTTGATCATTTTAGGGACATTTTCCTAGATTAATTCTTAGGCTTACCTTTGGTCAGATAGGTGGATTTCCCTATCAAGCTAGTGCTTGGAGCATCACTGGTATCCATTCCTCGTCATAGGATGGGTATGATAGAGTTCCAAGAGATCAAGATGATGTTAGAAGATCTGGAAGCAAATGGTTTTATCTGACCTAGTATATCTCTTTGGGGTTCACTAGTACTTTTCACGAAAAAGGAAGACGAAACCCTTAGTCCATGCGTGGACTATCAGAAACTGAACTAGTTGAAAGTTAAAAATTGATATCCCTTTCCACGGATAGATGATATATTTGATCAATATCAAGGATCTCGAGTGTTATCGAATATTGACATGAGGTCAGGATATGACGAGGTATGTGTTCGACCTGTATACATACCTTGTACCACATTTCATAGCAGGTATGATCTATATGAGTACCTAGTTATGTCATTTGGTCTCATGAATGTGCCAAAATATTTCATGGAGCTAATGAACTGAGTGTTCCATCCTTATCTAGATTATTAAATGGTGGTTTTGGGGATGATATCTTCGTTTATTCTCACAATTAACATGACCATTCCAAGCATCTTGAGATCATTTTGAATACACTGAGATAGAATCATTTATATACTAGGCTCACAAAATGCCACTTCTAGATGGATGAGATTCACTTCTTGGGTCATGTCATCTCATAGAATAGAGTATCAGTGGACCCAGATAAGGTGAGAGCAATAGTGACCTGAGAGCATCCCAAGAAAATTTTTGAGGTATGGAGTTTCTTGGGGCTATCTAGTTACTACAACCATTTTATACCTGATTTATCTGCTTAGCAGTACCGATTACGGGTTAGACTAAGAAAGGTTTGTGTATGAGTGGATAGATTCTTGTGACACAACCTTTCAGGAGTTGAAGGGATGTTTGACTTCAATGTCGATACTAATATTTACAGAGCTGGGAAAGAGTTACACTATATAATATGATGCACCAGGTATTGGTACATATGCAGGGGGATTGAGTTGTTGTGTATGGGTATCAGCTGTTGAGGCTACATGAGAGGAATTACATGATACATTATCTTGATTTAGCTGTAGTTGTTCATGTTTTTCACTGTTGGAGACATTATTTTTTGGGAGAGCATTTTGTTGTGTACATGGACCAAAAAATTCACAAATACATCTTTACTCCGCATGATTTGAAACTGAGATAGCGAAGGTGGGTGGAATAGCTTCAGTCGTTCTATTTTGAGCTTGCCTATATGCCTAGAAAAGGCAATGCAGTGGCCGATGTGATGAGTAGGAGGACTCCGATACATGTAGTGCAGGAGGCTGGTGGTGAGTGGCAACTTATGGATTTGTTCTCTGAGATGAATTTAGAGGTGCATGATAGTAAAGGATAAAATTATCATTCATCTATGGTTGTTACCTCTACCCTACTGGACAGAGTGAGGTTGAGGTTGTTATCAGATTCTGAAGGCCTAGTTCTACGAGAGAGTGTGGTAGATGAGGATCTCCTCTTGGATGGATGATAGGTGAGGATGAAGTTCTGTGTTTCCATGGACGTGTGTGGGTTCTAGGGGATGTACACCAAGAGCTAATGTGGGAGTTTCATGCTTCATCTTGGGCAGTGCATCCCAGAGTCACCAAGATGTACCGTGACATGCACCATAAGTACTGGTGGTCGGGTTTGAAGCAAGAAGTAACTGGTTTTATTACGAGGTGTTCCACCTGTCAGAAAGTGAAGGTGGAACATCAGCGGACAGATGGGATTTTACAACAGTTTCCTATTTTAGAGTGGTAATGGGATGATGTCCTGATTGATTTCGTGATGGGGTTACTGAGGTCACCTAGAGGAAGTGATGATGTGTGGGTTGTAGTTGATAGTCTTATGAAGGTTTCTCACTTCTTGTCGATCAAGGACACCTTCAGTGTTGATGAGCTTGGAAAGCTGTATATTAGAGGGGTGGTATGAATTCATGGGGTCCCTTGTTATATCATTTTAGATAGTGATGCCCACTTTATGTCTCATTTCTAGAAAAGTTTTCAGAGGTCCATTGGTATACAGGTGCTTCTAAGCACAACATATCACCCTTAGATAGATTTCATGTTAGATCCCACAATACAGGTGCTAGAGGAAATGTTTCATGCATTTGTCCTAAATTTTAGGGGCTCTTGGTAGAAGCATATTCACCCGGTAGAGTTCACCAACAATAAAAGTTTTTAGGAAATGATACAGATGGAACCTTGCGAGGATTTATATGGTAGGTCATGTCATACTTCGTTGTGTTGGTTAGTGGTAGATGAGAAGGATTTACTAGGATAACGTCTCATGCATGAGACTTCTGATCAGGTCCACTTGATTCAGAGACAGATGGCTATTGCACAGTCTCATCTGAAATCATACACCAATCACTGGAGATGACCTTTAGAGTTTAAGGTTGGTGATCGATTTTTCAATCATGTTTCATCAAGGTTGGGACACAAGAGGATCAGGAGATAATGTATGATTTTCCCGAGATATGTCGATCGGTTTGAGTTTTTGGAGAGAGTCGGGCCGATTTCCTATCGGTTTCAGTTACCTCAAAGGAACCGATCCGTGCATGAAATCTTCCATGTATCTCAGCTACGACACTATCAGTCAGACCGGTTTCATGTTTTTCATCCCGAGGAGGTCGAGCTTCAGGTTGATGAATCCTTTGAGGAGAATTTTATTCGTATAGTTCATAGGAGAATGGAGGTTCTCTGAGGCTGATCAGTTCCTCTCATACAGGTTCTATGGTATCATGAACGAGTACAGGATGAGACTTGGGAGAGGGCGGATGACGTACATGCTTAGTGATAGGAGTTATTCTTAGATATTTTTCACCACCCTTGGAAGGGAAATTCAGGGCTGAATTTCTTTAAGGGGGGAAGTTTGTAAGAACATGATTCTTCCATTGAGGTATGGTTCTTTCTTTTCTTTTTTCCTTTGAGTTATTTTTGAGAAAACAATGGAAATATGGGCATGGTACTAGAATCAGGGGTTACACACCATGTACTCCCAAGCACACATTGTGTAGTATGTCCATGTATGAAGGCAATACATGGCATGTGGGCATGTCAACAAGGGAATGTGGAAAAACCAACTACACGCCGTGTACTTCCTAGTACACATTATATAGTCATGTAGGTAGGCCCTGGAAAGTATGTCGGTGGAATTTAGCTACCAAATGAATAGTTAAATGATATACACGCCAAGTATATGGACTTAAATATCATGTATTTTGTGTTATTCACTTAAAAAAGGTAGTATCCACTCCATTTAGTAGATTGGATAGTACGATCACCAAGGGAACTCAAGAGGAGCGTCGGAACATCAACCTCTTACCGTTTGATCATCTGAACACCGAATCGATCACTGTCAAACGGTCCTTTAACTTTCTCAAACTCACAAAAACACATTTCAAAGATAAACAACCAAGTTTTAACGAACACATTAAAAACATCCCAATAAATCATACAAATGGACCAAAACATCATTTTGAGAACAAGGACCATTTTCAAAAAGTAAGCATTCACTTTCAAACCAAACCTAAACGTACACCAAAACACCTTTCACCCTTGATTCACATCACAAGAATCATTTAATAAATCATTTACCCAACCAGTAAAAGGTTTTAAAAGAATACACCGAAGTTTTTTTATCACAATCCCACAAATTCGACAAGTGGATTCTAGTTTAAAACCAATTGCATACCCAGACCCTTCAAAATTAATTTTTCACCTTTCAAAACATTTCAATGTTTCAAATAGTGTTCCCCTTTAAAACATTTTTCATTCCATATTTGAGTATAACATGCCACTCCATGAAATGTTCCAAAAACCCCCTACACCAAACCCATGCCCAAACAATTTTCAAACAACCAACCAAACACACATTTCTTAAGGTCCAAACACTAAATCAATTTTACCCAAAATACACTTACCAAAGGCATTTCCAAAATGTTTCTAAAGTCACGTGAAACTCCAATTTCCCAAGAGTTTATCAAATGAGCATTTTAAAACTTTAGTAAAAATGTTCTGTTTTACAAAGCATGTCAAACATGTCCATAGATTTATTTAAATAGGTGCAAGTGTATATGCACAAATAAAGAATTGATTCAAAACTATATTTAGCAATCCCAACTACCATAACAACACCATAAAAATCATGTGACAGACATTACCAGTGTGAAAACTATATATATAAAAAATTATTAAAATTTCCAAGCATCAAATAAATTTCTTCGGAAAAGAGAATCAAGGAAACGCCTACCTCAATGGTGAGTGACTGTGACAAAACTCTGATGAAAGGTAGATGAAAGCCTTGGGGACTAACCGTGCATGCTGAACACTGATAAAAGCACATGACACCCAACCCGCGATTGTATTTGGATTTATCCAAATTAAATAAAAACACCAAGATGGAATGAAGGGAAAATAAATAAATAAATAAATAAATAAATAAATAAATAAAAGTATAAATAAATAAAAGTATAAATAAATAAAAGTATAAATAAACAAACAAATTAATAAAAGAATAAACAAATAAAGAAATAAATAAATAAATAAATAAATAAATGAATGAATAGACAAATAAATAAACACATAAATAAATAAATAAACAAGTGAATAAATATACCGGATAAAGAGGTGGTCACCGGCAAGGAGGGACGCGTCCACACTGGGGAAAGGAAGAGGCACCTCGCAAGGGGTTTGGATCGCCGAGGAGAGGAAGATCGGCCGCAGGGTGCACCCGTGAGAGGAAACCAGCCGCAGATTCGTCGACAACAGGGAGGTCGGCCGCTGGTAGGATGTCAGAGCGGCGGGGTGTTGGCGCAGCGAATTCAGAAGCACTACTGGCTAAAACAAGGAGACTGGAGGCCGGAGGTGGCCTTTCCGGAGGTGGGGGTTGGCTTCTGGAGTGAAGGGCGCATGGTCCTAGCCGGAACCGGAGGTCGGGGCAGCTGTAGAGGAAAAGAGGTGGAGGGCCGAAGGCCTGGGCGTTGGATGGCCGGGGTGCTGGATGAAGGGGCGCAACACGAGGTGGTGGAGTGGGCAGCTGGGCACGACGTACCGAGAACAGGGAGGTACTGGAGGTCTTGGATGAGGCTGATGGGACATGCCGAAGCTCGGGGGGAGCAGGGATGGGGTCCGGTGAGGTCGTCGCCATCGGAGTAGGACAGATGCGGGAGGAGGCCGAAGGGGGTGGTCGGATCCAGTGAGTTCGAGGCCGGGGCGCTGCTGCTGGGGTGAGGGCGAGGCGGTGGGGGATTTCGGTGCGGGGAAAAGGAGCGTTGCATGGATAAAGGGGGGCTTCGGGTATGCGGGTAGATGCTAGGGTTTGTTGTTTTTTCATTTTATTATATCAATAATAATAATAATAATAATATTAATTATAATACCAGAATAATAATAATAATGATACAAATAATATTAATATAAAAAAACAAAAACAAAAACAATATAATTTACAACAATAATGGTAATATTAATAAAATTTATTAACAATAAAGATAATAATTATAAAAATAATAATGATGAGAATAATAATAATGAAAAAAATAATAATATATAAAGTATAAAAATATCATTAATAATTTTAATTTTTCCTAATAATAATCATAATAATAATAAAAATAAAAACATAATATTATTATTATTATCGAACATTCTTTTCTTTTAAATTTTAATTTGTTTATTAGTCTTATTCAGAAAACAGGTTCACCGTGTGCTCTTCGCATGACATAATAAATCGTGCGTAAGTTTCACGCCTCAACCCAGACCACTTGGGCATACACACAAACACCTGGGGTGATCGCGCGACTACCGCGCACCGTGTAGTGAACGCACCCCGGTCCAAAACCCGCAAAAATATTAAACGACAATTTTTTTTAATTCGTGACCCTGCCAAGACCTTGGCACGAGGACCCAGAGCCCAGAAATAGTAAAATAAATTAAAAACATTGAGGTGTGACAATTCTCCCCACCACGGACACTTTTTCCCCCAGAAAGTCACCCAGCCAAACAATAGACAAAACAAGAATCCATGCCCGATTGAAGCCAAGAGAAACCACAACACATGAGAATGAGAGAACGCGAGAGGGTTCTCCCCTCCACAAGAACTCAGCTAGGGAGGAAATATAACACTCAAACATACCACCTTAAGAAGGGGTTGGGGTGATGCAGAAATTCCCAACTGATCCCAACTAATAATTAGCACGAGCGAACAACACCTCTGCTGAAACTTGAAACTCTCGACTCAGAACAAAGAAAGCTTGAACACTAGAGAAAGACATCTGAGTAGAACTTAAATCCAACATTGAACCCGAGCATAACCACAACATCAATCCTTCCACAGGTTCTTACATCTCCAAATGAACAAAGCCAAACCGAGAATAACTCACAGAATTTCCAAACACACTTTAAGAAAAACACACGATTCAGGATACCACATCCACACAAACAGGACTGATTGGATTATAATGGAACGAGTACATCATAATGTCGTGGTAAAACAATTAAATTACCACAACTCCAAGACTTTAACAGTAGAAAAACAAAAACAGAAATACTTTAAATATTCTACTGCAAACACAGAACATAAGACCCGGACCAAGGCTTCACAACCCTGGAAACTCCTAACTGCACGCGAGCTTCACCCCAAGGCCTGTGGCTAGGGCTATGATGGCTGAAGCATATCCAACCTCATTGTCAGGTAATGAAATTCCTCTGTTCACAACGTCTTCTTCATGTGACACTTCCTGCAAAACTTCTCCAAGTGACCCAAACAACTGCAACGATGACACGTCTTCATAGGGATGCGACAAGACGACTTCACATGCTCGAACCTGCCATACTGGTGGCACACCACTGATCGTTCCAATGAACTAGAATCCATAACAACTGTAGATGACTCTTTATAAATATGTCCCTCTAGAACACCATGCTCGCCAGATGGGGAAGCTTCACCAGTAACTGGATTTGTTGGATTTTCAATCACCTGTGATCCATAGACCAACCCATCTAGGAACCCCTCATCCACCAACTTCTCAAAACAGTGGACCCTTGAAGGGAGGACACACTCCTTGTTCTCTGGATGAAGTCCCCTGATGAATAGATCAAATCATACGACTCTACCTCTGAAGAAAATGACACAAGCTCTTGGAAATGGTCAACATAAGTCTTCACCATCTGTTTTCCTTGTTGAATACACATGAGTTCTTCCCTTTTCTTCATCTTCACCTCTTCAGGTATGAACCATCAGATGAAGACGGATTTAAAGACATCCCATGTCATCCCAAATTTCAGTGATGGCGGGGTGAACAACTCCCATTCTACTAGAGCTGGACCTTTGAACAGGCCCAAAATGGCACACACTCTGACAGCTTTGGGAGTTCCCAATACCCTAAAGACACACTCGACCTCTTCAAGCCACACTACTGCCTCTAATGGTCCCCGATCACCATGAAGGATAGACAATGTCTGAGAAGGGAAAAAAACTGGGCATGAATTATTGGAAACCTTGGCGACCTTTATGGGTGGCATTTTATGAACAACATATAAAACATAGAGCCAAAATTGATATCAAGCTAAAGAAACATCATTGAAATCACTTTCATCTAAATTGGCCAGTTCAAAAACCAAAAAAATACAAACACAACCAAAAATTTCCTTTTTGAAACCCCCTTTTTATTTTAAATTTCAAAACTTCCTCCTTTCAAGGCCACTTTACAACTACCGAACCCACATTTCAAAACAAATTCAATTTCCAAAAATCATTTCCCCTTTTTAAAATCACTTTATAAAAACAAGGTCAAGCCTTTAATTCCAAATGAACACCCAAATAATCCAATGAACCGTTGCACATGCCTTCATCTGCTTTCATCCGTACGCACCAAAACACACTTCCCATGTATCCCCTCACATGTGAAAACATTCATAAAGAGTACCGGAGGTTGCACACAAACCATTTATCTCCCAGTTCCAAGAAAACACTGGATATTTAGACCAAGAGCTTTCAGTTTTAAAAATCCATTTCAAAATTTTAAAGTCATATAAAAGATATCATTCTCATTTAAAAAAACCCCCCTTTTTTCATTTTCAAAAGTTCACTTATACCAATAAAAACCAAGACGACACTCAACTTGCATCAACCTACATGACTAACGGACTAGTAGTTACGCTTAACCTAGCGACATGGTAGTGGGCCATGCCTTAAGTAAGCGTCAGAAACATGGAGGGAATTAATCTGTGTACTCAGACTCCACATGGGTCACTACTCCGTGTGAAATCACGATGTAAAATCAGCTTTCCTTTGTTGTCATCCATAAATCTAAAACAAACAAGAATGAAACAAGGAATCAATTCCCGGACTACCCCTGGAAACTCGAGGTTCGAAACGAATAAGGGTTCATGACATCCTTCCTATACATACCTCTCGAGTCCCGACAGTCCTAATCTCCATCTATTGGACACCCCAAATAACAAGGTCCCCCTCTGATACCATTTTTTCATGAACCAACCTGGGTTAACCCAGAACCGGTCACCCGAGCCGGTCTGCGACATGGCCCGAAGGGTATCCCCGATCCCCAGGCACTGACAACCAGTGCCGGGCATCAAAATTTAACCATTTGAAACCATCTGGCCCATGAAAAAAAGATTAATAGATAAACAAAACTGATGATAAAAACGAAAACTAGCAGTAAAAAGAAAATAAAACTGAACATACCTCCTTGTGACCTTCTAGGTCACCACCCCACTCAAACTCAAGCCTACTCCAACACTAAGCAGCTGAACCCGGAACCTGAACAATAAATGAATCTACAACTGAAAGAAAATGATAGTTGTGAGCACAAAGATGCTCAGTAGGGTTGCCAAAAAAATAAACATGGAATCCAAGTATTCCCTTTCCAAAAACAATCCAATGACAAAAGTTTGAAATAAAAATATAAAAGTAGGGTTTATACATTTTAAAGTAATCAACATGTTTTTCCAATTTAAAAACCCAACACACTCTACATACCATTCCCAAAATCATTTATCAATTTATAAATAAAAACCAAAACAAAATATACCAAAGTTGGGCTAGAGTATAAAAAGTAAAAACTGAAAATTGAAAATAAACTAGTGCAACGTAAAGTAAACAAGAAATATAAAGAATCTAGTAACCATGGGTGATTATAAACATCCCTAGAAGATCCCAGGATGTACTCGGTTTTGGAAACACCTACCGACGTATGGAGAAGCTTCTAAGTATATAACCAACTGGCTGCCCTAAACTGAACAATCCAGTGGAAAATCCCGCCTGGACTAACAAAAAATCCATGGGGTACCAACCCGTCTAATTGGGGTTGATCAGCAACCATCACTCGATCATCTAAAAGACACCCAGAAGCCAGGGTGGTTACTATAATATTGTGTAAGTAGGTAGTCCCTCACACATGTGACTCTTCTCACCACACTTTCCTTCCCTAAACACGAATGCTTCTTGTGCATTCACCCATAAAGGGTTACCCTAGACAGGAGCGCCCCCAAATACACATTCAATCATTTCAAATTAACAAAGTGCCAACCGGGCTGTCACATCGCATAAGCATTCAAACCATATTTTAAAACACCTTAAGTTTCCAACCGGGCATTCACATTTTCCGAATCACATTCTTTTCAAAAATCACCACAAAACATCACCTTTAGAAATACAACGCCACATGGGCATTCAAGTTTACACACCCAAATACATTTACTCAAAATAGTTTCAAATCATTTTTAAAACCATTTCCAAGAATACTATATCAAATGGGACATTAACTTTCTCAAACTCACACAAAAACACATTTCAAAGCAAAACAACCATGTTTTAACGAACACATTAAAACCATTCCAATAAATTATATAAAGGGACTCAAACATCATTTAGAAAACAAGGAACATTTTCACAAAGTTACCTTTCACTTTCAAACCAAACCTAAACGTGCACCAAAACAACTTTCACCCATGATTCACATCACAAGAATCATCTAATAAATCATTTACCCAACCAATAAAAGGTTTTAAAAGAATAAAAAAAAATTATCACAATTCCACAAATTCCACATGAGTATTCCACTTCAAAACCAATTGCATACCCGCAACCTTCAAAATTACTTTTTCAACTTTCAAAACATTTCAATGTTTCAGACGGTGTTCCCCTTTAAAACATTTTTCGTTCTAGCTTTGAGTAAAACATGCAACTCCATGAAATGTGCCAAAAAGCCCCTATGCCAAACCCACGCCCAAACAATTTTCAAAAAACCAACCAAACACACATTCCTTAAGGTCCACACACTGAATCAATTTTACCCAAAATGCACTTACCAAAGGTATTTCGAAAATGTTTCTAAAGTCATGTCAAACTCCACTTTCCCAAGAGTTTATCAAACGATCATTTTCAAACATTAGTAAAAACGTTCTGTTTTATAAAGCATGTCAAACATGTCCATAGATTCATTTAAACACATGCAAGTGTATATGCACAAATAAAGAATCGATTCAAAACTATCTTTAGTAAATCCAACTACCATAACAACACCATAGAAATCAAGTGACACACATTACCAGTCTGAAAACCATATATATAAAAAATTATTAAAATTCCCAAGCATCAAATAAATTGGTTCAGAAAAGCGAATCAAGGAAACACCTACCTCAATGGCAAGCGACTGTGACGGAACTCTGGGAAAAGGTAGAGCAAACCCTTGCAGACAAACCTCACATGCTGAACAGTGATAAAAGCACACAACACCCAACCCGCGAGTGTATTAGGATTTATCCAAATTAAATAAAAACACTAAGATGGAAAGAAGGGAAAATAAATAAATAAATAAAATAATAAATAAAAGAATAAATAAAAAAACAAATGAATAAAAAATATATAAATAAAATAATAAATAAAGTAATAAATAAATAAATGAACGAATAAACAAATAAACAAACAAACAAATAAATAAATAAATAAGTGAATAAATATACAGGATAAGGAGGCGGTTGCTGGCAAGGAGGGACGTGACCATGCTTGGGCAAGGGAGAGGCACCGCGCAGGGGGTTTGGATCACCAGTGAAAGGAAGATCGCCCGCAGGGTGCGCCCAAGAGAAGAAAACATGCTGTGAATGCGCCGACAAGAGGGAGGTCGGCTGTGGGTAGGATACCGAAGCGGCGGGGTGATGAAACATCAAATTCAGAAGTACTACTGGCCGAATCAAGGAGACCGGAGGCCGAAGGCGGCCTTGCCAGAGGTGGGGGTCGACTTCCGGAGTGAAGGGAGGAGGGTCCTAGCCAGAGCGGGAGGTCGAGGCGGTTGTAAGGGAAGAGAGGTGGAGGGCCGAAGGCCTGGGTGTCAGATGGTCGCGGTGCTGGATGAAGGGGCGCAACATAGTGAGGTGGAGCAAGCTTCTGGGCGTGACGCATCAAAAACAGGGAGGTGATGGAGGTCCTGGATGAGGCTCTTGGGACGCGCCAGAGCTCAGGGTGAGCAGGGCTGGGGTCCGGTGAGGTCGTCACTGCCGGAGGAGGCCGGACGCGGGAGGAGGCTGAAGGTGGGCGACCAGATCCAACGAGGGTGAGGTCGGGGCGCTGCAACCGGGGCGAGGGTGAGGAGGTGGGGGCTTCGGGTGCGGGGAAAGGGAGAGCTGTGGGGAGAAAGGGGGGCTTCGTGTATATGGGTAGATGCTAGGGTTTGATGTTTTTTTTCATTTTATTAGATCAATAATAATAATAATAATATTGTTATTATTAACAACAAAAATAATAATAATAGCATAATAATAATAGTAATAATGACAATAATAATAATAATAATAATAATGATACAAAATAATAATAATAATAATAATTAAATTAACAAAAATAAAGGTAATATTAATAAAATTTATTAACAATAAAGATAATAATTATAAAAATAATAACAATGAGAATAATAATAATGAAAACAATAATAATATATAAAGAATAAAAATATCATTAATAATGTTAATTTTTCCTAATAATAATCATAATAATAATAAAAATAACAACATAATATTATTATTATTATTATCGAATATTCTTTTTTTTAAATTTTAATTTGTTTATTTATCTTATTATGAAAACTAGGTCACCACATGCTCGTCGCACACTTAATAAAACGCCCGTAAGTTGCTCGCCTCAACTCGGACCACTTGGGCATCTGTATAAACAGCTACGGCAATCACGCGGCTACCACACACCATGTGATGACCGCGCATGGATCCGAAACCCGCTAAAATATTAAACGACAAATATTTTTAATCTGGGACCCTACTCGGACCTTGGCATGAGGACCCAGAGCCCAGAAATAGTAAAATAAATCAAAAAAAATTAGATGTGACAGTGTAAATATCCTTTTTTCGTAGATCTATACAATTTTAGCTTGACTTATAAGTCAAGGCCAGATGAGGAGAGTCATACCACGACAAGGTAGGTGGTCTCGTGCTAATTTCATAATGTCAACTTTTTTATATGTGTCATTGTGTTGCACACCCATGTTCGGGGTGTCACTTTGTTGAGAATTTGACCCATGTTAATTCCTAAGGATGTTTAGGTGATTAATTATTTTAATTGAAGCATGTTGAGACTACTTTTTTTATTTAAGGGCCACCCCACGAGTGCGTTTTCCCTTGGATAACTATTGTTGGCCTTTTTGGCTTTGGATAACCATGGTTATACCTCTGTTTTCATTATTTTGTTTTTTCTAAAATCAATTGTTTAATTAAATTCTCACCAATGTGAAATGTTTTCTTGTTAACCATGTAATAGTGCAAATACTGCATGTGTTTCCTTATGCTGAATTTCTTATTTGTCGGGCTTAGACCTGTTGAATTATTATGTCTATGGGAAGATATTTTTAATGCCTGTGGGTGATGTTTTGTGTGCCTGTGGGCTACATTTTGTTATGATTGTGGAAAATTGATCATGGGAAAGGATTTGTTATGTCTTTGGACTCCCTACGGGCATGGTTTTGAACTGAGGTTTAACTATTGTAATGACTTATAACGCGTCTTCCAAGCTAAATCACAAGCATGGTTTCAGTTGTCAGTTTACTTGATAGATTGCCGGTTGAGGTATCTGTTGTTTTTTCTTGAATAGGGGATTGACTGGTTGTGGACGAATACCAAGAACTTGTGATTCGATGTAATTTAATTGCTTAATGAACATGAATGGTATAAATGGAAGAAGACTTGTAGGATTTTTCAATTTAGAGTACTTCATAGATTAATGATTTCATTATTATACACTACTACTGCAAATACTCATTGGGAGATTGGCACAGACCTTTGGTGGTTGACTACTGAAATTTTTTTCTCACACCCTATTTGGGTGATGTTTTTGGGCCCAAAAAGACTATATTGTTTCAGGTGTTGATAGGGCAAAGGCTACTAATAAAGGTACCTGATTGCTGCTTAGAAGAATGTGAGCATGGGACCAAGGCAAGGCTTGCGATGCTGCTATGTTTCATTTTTTATTTTTGTGCCTCAGTATTGTATTGTACTTGATAACAGTGTATCTTGTTTTCACTGATTTCATAGAACATGTGACATGCGACATCATTCTGATATTATATTCCTTATGAATATATTTACCTATCTATCTTCCATTGTTTACTTTAGTTTCATGTGGTTTACTGCTTCCGCTATTGTTATTATTTATTCAACTGTGTTACACTATGCCAATGAGGGCATTGTTTCCCCACTATCACAACCTCTTCCCTCGCTGTTAGTCGGCAGACTTTGGCTTTTGGGGAAATGCGCTTGAAGCCATGTGTCCAACTTGGTACGGGGAACCTTTTAGTGGCTTCCAGATTTGGGACGTTACACTAATTTTCCCAATTGGCCTTAATTGCCCTCAATTGGACTCAATTGGCCTATTTGGCCTCAATTGGCTAAATTGGTATCAATTGGATGAATTGACCTCAATTGGACTCAATTTGCCCCAATTGGACTCAATTGGACTCAATTGGCCTCAACCGGCCTCAATTTGCCTCAATTAGCCTAATTGGCCTCAATTGGCCTAATTGGCCTAATTGGCCTGAATTGGCTTAATTGACCTAATTATCCATAATTGGCCACAATTGGCCTCAATTGGCATAATTGGACTAATTGGTCTCAATTGCACTCAATTGGAAAAATTGGGATCAATTGACCTAATTGACATCAATTGACCTCAATTTTCCTAATTGGCCTCAGTTGTCCTAATTGGCCCAATTAGCATCAATTTGACTCAATTTGTCTCAATTTATATCAATTGGCCTCAATTGGCTGAATTGGCCAGAATTGGCCTCGATTGGCGTCAATTGTCCCTAATTGGCCTAATGGGACTCAATTGCCCTAATTGTCCTAGTTGCCCTCAATTGGCCTCATTTGGCCCCCAATTGGCCTAATTGGTCTCAATTGGGTGCAATTAGAATCAATTGACTAATTGGCCTCAATTGGTCCCAATTGGACTCAATTGGTCCAAATTAGGCTCATTTGGCCTCAATGGGCATCAATTGGGCTCAACTGTCCGAATTGACCGAATTGACCTTAGCTGGCCTCAATTGGCCTAATTGGTCTCAATCAGCCTCAATTGACCTCAATTGGCCTCACATGGTCTCAATTAGCCTCAATTGTCCTTATGGGCCTCAATTGGCCTAATTGGACTCAGTTGGTATCAATTGACTTCAATTGACCTTAATTGGACTCAATAGGCATAATTGACCTCAATTGGCCTCAATTTGACCCAATTAGCCTAATTTTACTCAATTAGAATCAATTGGCGAGGCCAATTGAGGCCAATTGAGGCCAATTGATCCAATTAAGACAATTGAGGCAAATTAGGTGAATTAGGCCAATTATTCCACTTGAGTCCAATTGTGGCCAATTGAGTCCAATTGAGACCAATCTTCCAATTGAAACTAGTTGATGCTAATTAGGACAATTACGAACAATTGAGGACAATTAGGATAATTAGACAATTGAGACCATTTATGGCCGTTGGAGGCTCATTGGAGTCCGTTGGAGGCTCATTTGGCCAATTGAGGAAAATTGAGACCAATTGTGGCTGATTAGGCCAATCTTCAGTAATTGAGACCAACTATGTCAACTAGGCCAATTGAGTCCAACTGGGACAATTGAGGACAGTTGAGTCCAATTGAGTTCAATTGAGGACAATTGAGGCTAATTGAGGTCAATTAGGCCAATTAAGGCCTATTATGCCAATTGATGCCAATTGGGACCAATTAGGACTAGTTGGGTCCAATTAGGCAAATTGATCTAAATTGAGCCCAATTGAGGTCACTTGAGACCAATTATGCCAATTGTGGACAATTGTAGCCAATTTTGGTCTATTGAAGCCAATTGAGGACAATTGAGGCCAATTAATAAAACGAGGCCAATTGAGGCCAATTACGTCAATTAAGGCCAATTAAGCCAATTCTGGCCAATTAGGTTAATTAGGCCAATTTGGCCACTTGGGGCCAATTGTAGCCAATTAGGCTAATTGAGGATAATTAGGAAAACTGAGGATAATTGGGTCCAATTGTGGCCAATTATAGCAAATTGGATCCAATTGGGTGCAATTGCGGCCAATTACGGCCATTTAAGTTAATTTTGGCAAATTGAGGCCAATTTGGAAAGTTGAGTCCAATTGTGACAAACTGAGACAAATTAGGTCATTTGAGGCCAATTGTGGCCAATTGCGGCCAATTGGGGCCAATTGAGTCCAATTGAGGTCAATTCGGCCAATTAGGGACAATTCAGCCAATTGAGGACAATTGAGCCTAATTGGGCCCAATAAGGCCAATTGAGAAAAATTATGCCAACTGATGCCAATGGTGGCTAATTGGGGACAATTGAGGCCAATTGAGGCCAATTGAGGACAATTAGTCCAATTGAAGCCAATTGAGATCAAATTAGCCCAATTAGGCTAGTTTGGCCAATTGAGTCCAATTAGTTCAATTGGGACTTGAGTCCCATTAAGGCCTATTGAGGCCCATTGAGGTCAATTGTGGTCAATTGAGGTCAATTTGGCCAAATGATGCCAATAAGGTCGATTAGGCCGATTCATCCAATTCGACCACTAGAGGCCAGTTAAGGCCAATTAGGCCGATTTGGCCAATTGAGATCAATTATTCCAATTGAGGATAATTGATTCCAATTAAGTCCAAATAGATCAATTAGGCCCATTGATGCCAATTGGGGCCAATTGAGGTTAATTACGGCCAATTGAGCCTAATTGATGCCAATTGACATTGATTGAGGCCAATTGAGGCCAAATTTGGCCAAATGTGGCCAAATGAGGCCAATTTGTCCCATTGAGGCCAATTAGTGAAATTAGGACAATTGAAGCTAATTGAGACCAATTGTGGTCAATTGAAGCCAATTGGGGCCAATTGCAGCAAATTGAATCCAATTGCAACCAATTGAGGCAAATTGGGGCCAATTGAGCTAAATTGGGGAAATTGAGGCCAATTGAGGCCAATTGAGGTCAATTGCACCCAATTGAGGCCAATTGTGGCCAATTAATGTAGATTAAGGTCAATTTGGGCCAATTGAGTCCATTTGGGGCCAAATGATGCCAATTAGGTGAATTAGGACCAAGTAAGGACAATTGAGGCCACTTGAGGCTGATTAGGCCAATTGAGGCCAATTGAGGCCAATTATGCTTATTTCGACCAATTGAGGAAAATTCGGAAAATTGAGGCCAATTAGGCTAATTGAGGTCAATTTATGTCAATTAGTCTCATTGAGGCTAATTAGGCCAATTGAGCCCAATTATACCAATTTGGTGAGTTGAGCCTAATTAGGGATAATTGAGGCCAATTGAGGCCAATTGGGACCAATTAGGCTGATTGAGGATAATTGAGGCCAATTGAGGCTAACTAGGCCAATTGAACCAAATTGATGACAAATGAGGCCAATTAGGTTAATTGAGGCCATGTGGGGCCAAGTGAGGCCAATTAGGCCAATTGAGGCCAATTGAATCCAATTGAGGCCAATTGAGACCAATTAGGCTAATTAGAAGAATAGAGTTTAATTGAGGTCAATTAGGTCAACTGTAGCCGATTAGGCCAATTGAGACCAACTTAGGCCAATTGTGACCAATTTGGCCAATTACGCTAATTAAGGCCAACTAAGGCCAATTGAGGGCAATTTAGGCCAATTAGACAAATTGAGGATAATTGATGCCAATTGAAGCCAATTAAGTCATTGAGGCCAATTCAGACAATTCAACCAATTAGGCCAATTAAGCCATTTTTGTCAATTCGGCTATTAAGGCCAATTAGGTCAATTAGGCCAATTATGCCAATTAAGGCTAATTAGGTCAATTGAGGCCAATTGAGACCAATTAGGCCAATTGAGCCCAATTAGACCAATTGATGCCTACTAGGACAATTGAGGAATTTTTTCCCATTGTGGCCAATTCGTCCCAGAAGGAAAATTAGGCCAATTAGGATAATTAGTCTAATTAAGTCCAATTAGGAAAATTGAGTCCATTTGAGACAAATTAATCCAATTGAGGCCAATTAGGACCAATTCGGCCAATTCAGATAATTTTTCCATTGAGGCCAATTTGGCCTTTGAGGAAATTTAGGCCAATTAGTATAGTTAGTTTGATTAGGCCAATTAGACCAATTAAACCCAATTAGGAAAATTGAGGAAAATTGAGACCAATTAGGTCAATTGACGTCAATTAGGCCAATTAAGCCAACTAAGCCAAATGAGGCCAATTTTGGCCAATTGAGGTCAATTAGGCCAAATATGCAAATTGAAGCCAATTCGTCCATTTGAGGCCCATTGAGGCAAATTAGGCAAATTGGTTTCAATTTAGGGTCATTAGGCCAGTTGGGGACAGTTAGGCCAATTGAGCCTAATTGAGGCCAATTAGGTGAATTGAGGCCAAATGAGAATTGGGGCCAATTGAAGCCATTTGAGGCCAATTCGACCATTGACGCTAATTCAAACATTGAGGCCAATTGACAGTTAAGCCCATTTTGGCCAATTTTGACCAGTTGTGTCCCATTAGTCATGTTGAGGCCAATTATGCCATAGTTGGCTGAATTGGCATAATTGGCCTAACTGAGGCCAATTGAGTCAAATTCGGCCAATTGGGGCCAATTGAGGCCAATTAGACCAATTGATACCAGTTAGGTGAATTGGGAAAATTGATGCCAATTGAGGCCAATTGAGTGTAATTGAGACTAATTGTGGCTAATTGAGGATAATTGAGTCCAATTGAGTCCGATTGAGGCCATTTGAGGCCAATTAGGCGAATTACGCCTGAATGATCCCATATAAGACCAATTAGGGCCCTTAACCCCATTGAGGCCAATTGAGGTCAATGGAGGCCAATTAGGGCAGTTGAGGAAAATTGAGGCCAATTGATTCCAATTATTCCAATGAAAAAAATTGAGGCCAATTAGGCCAATTGATGCCAATTGAGGCCAATTGATGCCAATTCAGGCCAATTAATGCCAATTGAGCTCAATTAGGCCAATTGAGGCCAATTAGACCTATAATCCCAACATAGGCCAATTGAGGCCAATTAGACCTATTAGGGCCAACATAGGCCAAATGAGGCCAATTAATTCAATTGAGGCTAATTGAGGCCAATTGAGGCCAGTTGTAACCAAATGTAGCCAATTGAGGCCAACTAAGGATAATTAGTCCAATTGAGACCAATTGAGACCAATTGAGGCCAGTTGGGGCCAATTTGGGCCAATTGAGGCCAATTTGGGCCAATTGACCCCAATTGAGGCTAATTGAGGCCAATTAGGCCAATTAGGGCCATTGGCGCCAATTGAGGTCTATTGAGGCCAATTAGGCCAATTGAGGCCAGCTATGCCCGTAAGGCCAATTAGGCCATTTATGGCCAATTGATGCCAATTGATGCCAATTATGCTAATTTTGGCCTATTAGGCTAATTGAGTCCTATTAGGTCAATTAAGTCAATTAAGGCGATTCGAGCACTTGAGGCCAACTATTCCCATAAGGCCAATTATCCCATTTATAGACAATTGATGTCAATTTATGCAATTTAGGTCAATTAGGCCAATTAGGCCAATTGAGGCCAATTAGGTCAATTAGGCCGATTGAGGCCAATTGTGGGCAGTTGAGGCCAACTGCATCCAATTGATGCCAATTAGGCCAATTGAGGCATATTGAGGCCAATTGGTCTAATTGAGGCACAATAGGCCAATTAGGACAACTAGGCTAATTAGGCCATTTGAGGTCAATAGAGGCCACACGAGTCCAATTAGCAAAATTGAGGTCAATTGAGGCCAATTGGGCCCAATTAGGAAAATTAATGTCAATTGAGGCCAATTTGTACAATTATGCCAATTGCGACCAATTGAGGCTAATTTTGGGCAATTGAGGCTAATTGAGGCCAATTGAGGCAAATTGAGACCCATTGAGGCCAATTGAGGCCAATTAGGCCAATTGAATCCAATTGGGTCCAGTTGAGTCCAATTGACCCAATTGATGCCCAGAATGCTAATTAGGCCAATTAAGGCTAATTGGGCAAGTTGAGGCCAACTGAGCCTAATTTACAACAATTAGGTCAATTTAGGCCAATTTAGGCCAATTGAGAATTTGGGGTAATTTAGGCCAATTAAAGCACATTGAGACCAATTAGGCCAATTAGGCCAATTGGGCGAATTTAGGCCAATTATTCCAGTTGGACCAATTATTGAAATTGAGGCCGATTTAGGTTAATTGAGACCAATTGAGGCCACTTAGGCCAATTAGGCCAGTTGAAGCCAATTGAGGTGAATTGAGGAGAACTGAGGTGAATTGAAGCCAATTGAGGCCAAATGCGGCCAGTTAGACCAATTAGGACAATTTGTGGCCCATTTAGGCCAATTGACACCAATTGAGACTAATTTGGCAAATTGAGGCTAATTATACCAATTATGTCAATTAAGCTAATTGAGGCCAATTAAGGCCAATTAATTCCAATTTGGCCACTTGAAGCCAACTCGAAATATTAAGGCCAATTGAGTCCACACCAATTGAGACCTATTAGGCCAATTTGGTTAATTGAGGTAAATTGAGGGTAATGGAGGCCAACTATGCCAATTCAACCAATTGAGGCCAATTGGGGCTCATTAGGCCAATTCGGCCAATTTGTGGCCAATTTGGAAAATTGAGGGCAACTAAGGCCAATTGACGGAAATTGAGGCCAATTGAGGCCAATTGATCCCAGTTAGGCAATGGAGGCTAATTGAGTCTAATTTAGGGAAATTGGAGCCAAAAAGTCTAATTGAGACAATTGAGACTAATTAACGCCTATTGAGGCCAATTAGAAGGCCAATTGAGTCTAATTAGTCCAATTGAGGAAAATTGAGGCCAATTAGGAAAATTAGACTATTTGAGGCTAATTAGGCCAATTGAGCCCAATTAGGACAATTGATGCTGATTTAGGGCCATTAAGGCCAATTGGCCCAATTGACGCCAATTAGGCTAATTGAGATGAATTCAGGCCAATTGAGCCAATTGAGGCCAATTAAGGCCAATTGGGCCAATTGAGGTCAATTAAGGCCAATTGGGCCAATTGAGGCCAATTAGGCCAATTGAGACCAATTGAGGCCAATGAGGCTAATTGGGCCAATTGAGGCCAATTGAGGCAAATTTGGCCAATGAGCCCAAATAGTTCAATTGCGGCCAATTGAGTCCAATTGCGCACAATTAGGCCAATTGAGGTCAATGGAGTCCAATTAGGCCAATTGAGGCCAATTAGGCCTATTGAGGTCAATTGATGACAATTGAGGTGAATTAAGGCGAAATCGGCTCAATTAGGCTAATTGAGACCAATTGAGGTCAAGTGAGGCCAATTAAGCCAATTGAGGCTAATGAGGCCAATTGATGTTAATTAAGGCCAATTAGACTAATTAGGGAAATTGATGCCAATTGAGGTCAATTGAGAATAATTAGGTGAATTAGATCCATTGAGGACAATTGAGACGGAATTAGTGTCAATTGAGACCAATTAGGGCAATTAGGCCAATTGAGCCCAATTGAGGCCAATTAGGCTCATTGAAGCCAATAAAGCCAATTGAGGCCAATTAGTCCATTTACACCCCATTAGGACAATGGAGTCCAATTAGGCCAATTGATGCCAGTTGAGGTCAATTGAGGTGAATTAGGCCAATTGAGTCGAATTAGGCCAATTAAATCCAATTGAGGCCAATTTAGAACAATTTGGCCAATTTGGCCAATGAGTCCAATTGAGTCCAATTAGGAAAAATGAATCCAATTGGGCCAATTAGGCTAATTGATGAAAATTAAGGCCAATTAGGCCAATTCAGTCCATTTGAGGCCAATTGAGGTCAATTAAGACCAATTGAGGCCAATTAGGCCAATTGAGGATAGTTGAGGCTAATTAAGATAATTGTGGCCAATTGAGGCCAATTGCAGCTTATTTTGTCCAATTATGGACAATTGGGGACAATTTAGGCCAATTGATGTCAATTCATGCCAATCATGGCCAATTGAGCCCTATTATGCAAGTTGATGCCAATTGAGGCCAATTAGGCAAATTGGGCCAATTGAGACCAATTGAGGCCAATTGAGGCCAATTGAGGCCAATTAATCACATTTGAGGCAAATTGGGTGAATTAAGGGCAATTGAGCCAAATTAGGCCAATTAGGCCCATTGAGGCAATCGGCGTCTAATTGAGCCCAGTTGAGGCCAATTAGCTAAGTGAGCCCAATTGTGGCCAATTAGGTCCAGTTGAGGAAAATTAAGACAATTGAGGCCAATTGATGCTAATTATAGCCAATTGAGGCCAATTGAGGCCAATTAAGGAAAATTGAGGACTAGTTGAGGCTGATTAAGCCAATTGAGATCAATTGAGGCCAATTGATCCCAATTGAAGAGAATTGAAGCCAATTGTGGCCCATTGAAGCAAGTTGAAGCCAATTTTTTCAATTGAGTCCAATTACATCAACAGAGACCAATTGACGCCAATTGTGGCCAATTTTGACAAATTGAGCCCAACTGAGGCAAATTGAGGCCAATTGCGACCGATTTAGGCAATTTAGGCCAATTCACCCAATTGAGGTCATTTGTGTCCAATTGAGGCCAATTGTAGCCAATTATGACCGATTGAGTCTAATTGTGGCCAATTGAGTAAATTAATGCAAATTAAGACAATTGAGGCCAATTGAGGCTAATTGAGTCCAATTGAGCCCAATTGAGGATAATTAGGCCAATTGAGCCCAATTGCGGATAATTACGCCAATTGCACCCAATGGAGACCAATTAGGCCAATTCGGTGAATTGTGGTGAAATAAGGTTGACTGAGGCTAGTTAGCCAACTGAGACCAATTGAGACCAATTGCAAAAATTGAAGTCAATTGAGACTAATTCATGCCAATTAGGCCAATTGAGGTAAATTGAGGCAAATTGAGGCAAATTGAGGTCAATTAGGCCAATTAGGCGAATTTTGGCCATGTGAGGTCAACTGGGTCAATTAGGCCCATTGAGGCCCATTGAGGCCAATTAGGCCAATTATGTGAATTGAGGTTAATTGAGGAAAATTAGACTAATTGAGGCCAATTAAGGTCAATTAGACTAATTGAGGCCAATTAAGGTCAATTACGGTCAATTCAGATAAATTTAGGCTAATTAAACCAATTATTCCAATTAGGCCATTTCGCCAGATTCAGAAAATTAATACATTGAGGCCAATTCTGCCACTGATTCCAATTAGTCCAATTGGTTAAATTAATGCCAATTAGGAAAACTGAGACCAATTAGGCCAATTGAGCCCAATTATGTCAATTAGGCCAATTAGGACATTGCAGACAATTCATCCAATTAGGCCAATTAGGGCAATTCAACCATTGAGGCCAATTCAGCTATTGAGGCCAATAAGGCCAATTAAGCCAATTAAGATCCATTAGGAAAATTGAGTCTAATTGAGGTCAAATAGGCTAATGGAGGCCAATTAGGTCAATTGAGGCCCATTCGGAAAATTCCGCTAATTAGGTCATTGAGGTCAATTCTGTCAATTAGACCAATTATGCCAATTAAGCCAATTAGGTCAATAAGGCCAATTAATGTGAGTTAGGCAAATTGAGTCCAATTGAGGCCAATTAGGTTAATTAAAGAAAATTAGGCCAATTGAGTACTAATGAGGCTAATTAGGTCCATTGATGCCAATTGAGCTCAATTGAGGCCATTTGAGGCTAATTCAGCCAATTAAAGCTCACTCATTCCAATTTGGAAAATTGAGGTCAATTGAGGCCCATTAGTCCAATTTATGTCAATTGGGCCAATTGGGGCCGATTAGGCCACTTTGGTGAATTGAGATCACCTGAGGCCAATTGATTCCAATTTGGCCAATTAGGAGAATTGAGATATATTGAGGCCAATTAGGCCAATTATTCCAATTTTGGCAACTTGAGGCCAATTTTTCCTATTGATCCAATTCATACTAATTGAATCCAATTCAGCCCACTTGTAGCCAATTGAGCCCAATTATGGCCAATTATACCAATTATGCCAATTCATGCCAATTGAGGCCAATTGAGGACAATTGAGATGAATTTTGGCCAATTAAGCCAATTAGTCCAATTGTACCCAATTAAGGCCAACTCAGACCAATTGAGGCCCATTAAGGCCCATTGGGACCAATTGTTGCCAATTAGGCCAATGAAGCTAATTGGAGGCACCTGAGGCCAATAGAGGACATTTGAGGACAATTGAGGCCAATTAAGGCCAATTAGTCCAATTAAAACAATTGAGGACAATTAGGCCAATTGAGACCAATTAGTCCAACTCATCCAATTAATGCCAATTAGGCCAATTTAGGACAATTGGGCCAATTGGGGGCAATTGAGGCCTATTAGGAAAATTCGACCAAATTGAGGCTAATTAAGGGCAATTGAGGCTAATTGAGGCCAATTGATGCTAATTTGATCAATTGTGTCCAATTGAGACTAATTAGGCAAATTGAGGCCAATTGAACCAAATGAGGCTAATTAGGCCAATTGAAGCCAATTAGGCTAATTTAGAGAATTAAGGCCAGTTAAGGGCAATTAGACAAATTGTGGCCAATTTGGAAAATTGATGTAAATTGATCCCAATTTGGCCAATTGAGTCCAATTGAGCCCAATTGAGGCTGATTAGGCCAATTGAGGTCGGTTAGACGAATTTAGGCCAAATTAATCAAATTAAGGCCAATTGAGGCCGGTTAGGCCAACTTAGGACAATTGAGGCTAATTAGGGCCAATTATGCCAATTGAGGCCGATTAGGTCCATTGAAGCCAATGGATAGAAATTGACTCCAATTTGGCCAATTTGGCCAATTGAAGCCAATTAAGGCCAATTGAGGCCAATTGAGTCCAATTACGCAAATTGGGGCCAATTAGCCTATTGAGACAAATTGATGCCAATTAGGCCAATTAGGACTATTAGGACAGTTGAGGAAAATAGAGGCCAATTAGGCCAATTAAGGCTAATTGAGGCAAATTACGGACAATTGGGGATAATTGCAGCCAGTTAAGGCTAATTGAGACCAATCAGCCAATTGAGGGAAATTGAGACCAATTGAGGCAATTGGGCCAATTAGATCAAATGTGGAAAACTAGACCCGTTGAGGCCAATTAGGCCACATGAGGCTAATTTAGGCCAGTTGAGTCCAATTATGGTAATTAAGGCTAATTAGGCCAATTGAGGCCAATTATTCCAATTTGAACTATTGAGGCCCATTGAAGTCAATTGAGCCCAATTGAGGCTAATTTGGCCAATGGAGGCCAATTAGGTCATTTGAGGCCAATTAGTCCAATAAGACCAATTGATGCCTATTGAGGCTATTAGGGAAATTGAGGCCAATTATTGAAAATTGGGGCCAATTAGGCCAATTAAGGTTAATTGAGGCTAATTAAGGCTAATTGAGGCCAAATGATGCTAGTTGATGCTAATTGAGGTCAATTAGTCCATTTGAGACCAATTGAGGACAATTCAGCCAATTATGCCAATTGAGGCCAGTTAAGGGAAAATGAGACCAATTGAAGCAAATTATCCAAAATTAGTGAAATTAGGCCAATTGAGTACAATTGTTCCTAATAGAGGCCAATTAGTCTAATTAGGCCAACTGAGCCCAATTGAGGCCAGTTGAGCCTAATTGAGTCGAATTGAAGCCAAATGGGTAAAATTTGGCCAATTGAGGAAAATTGGAGCTGATTGAGGCCAACTAAGACCAATTGAGTCCAATTAAGGCTGATTAGGCCAATTGGGGCCAATTGAGGTCAATTTGGCCAATTATGCTAATTAGGCTAATTGAGGCAAAATTTTCCAATTGAAGCCAATTGAGGTCAATGATTCCAATTGAGACCAATTATGGCCAATTTGAGGAAAATTAGGCCAATTGAGACCAATTAGACCAATTGAGGCAATTTGGACGAATTGATGAGAATTGAGTCCAATTATGGAAATGGAGGAAAATTGAGTCAAAATAGAGTAATTGGGGCCAACTGAGGCCAATTGATCCAAATTCAGCCCAATTTGTCCAATTGAGGACAATTTGGCCAATTAGGCCAATTGAGGCAATTCAGGCCAATTGAGGCCATTTAGGTTAATTAGGTTAATTAAAACAAATTGGGTCAATTGATGCTAATTAAGGCTAATTGGGCCAATTGAGACCAATTGAGGTCAAATAGGCAAATTAAGGCCTATTGAGCCGAATTTGGTCATTTGATGCCAATTAGGCCAATTGTGCTAATTAAGGCCAGTTGACACCAATTGTGGCCAATTGAGGAGAATTTATGCGAATTGATCCCAATTGAGTCCAATTAGGCCAATTGAGGTCAATTAGGCTAATTGAGTTAAATTAGGGCCAATTAGTCTAATTATGCCAATTGAGGTCAATTAGGCCTCTTGAGGACAACTAAGGCCAATTGAGGTCGCCAGTTGAGGCCAATTAGGCCAATTAGGAAAATTGAGGTAAATTGAGGTCATTTGGTCCAATAGATGCTAATTTGGATAATTTAGGCCAATTGAGGCCAATTAGGCCAATTTGACAAATTGAGGTCAATTGGGGCCAATTAGGCCAATTGAGGGAAATTGAGGCAAATTTGGATAATTGGGGCCAATTGAGGCCAATTATGCCAATTGAGGCCAATTTTGGAAAATTGAGGTCAATTGAAGCCAATTTGGCCAATTGAGGCGAAGTTGGCCAATTGATCCAATTAGACCCATTAGGCTAATTGAGGCCAATTGAGTCCAATTGACACCAATTAGGCCAATTGTGGTCAATTAGACAAATTTAGGCCAATTGATGCAAATTAAGATCAATTGAGGCCAATTGAGGCCAATTGAGGCCAATTAGGCAAATTTGGGACAATTGTGCCAATTCAGCCAATTGTGGCCAATTGAGGCCTATTAATGCCAATTAGACCAATTAAGGCCAATTAAGGTCAGTTAATCCAATTAAGTACAAATATGGTCAATTGAGGCCAATAGAGCTAATTGAAGACAATTAATCCAATTGAGGTCAATTGATGACACTTAGGCCAATTAGGCCAATTGAGGCTAAAAGGCCAATTGTGTCCAATTAACCCAATTTGGCGAATTGAGGCCAATTTAGCAAATTGAGGTCAGTTGAGGCCAATTAGTCCATTTGAGGCCAATTAAGTCCCATTGAAGCCAATTGAGGATAATTTATGCCAATTGAGGATAATTGACGCCAATTATGCCAATTTGGAAAATTGAGTCCAATTGAGGCCAATTTGGCCAATTAAGGACAATTTGGCGAATTGGGGCCAATGAGGCCAATTGAGGCATGTTGAGTCAATTAAACCAATTAGGCCAATTGAGGTCAACTGATTCTAATTAATGTCAATTATGGCCAACTATGCCAATGGTGCCAATTAGGCCAATTTAGGCCAATTTAGGCCCATTGAGGCCAATTAAGCCAGTTGAGGCCAATTGATGACAATTAAGTCTAATTGAGGCCAATTGAGGCCAATTAGGAAAATTTTGGCCAATTGAGCGAATTGAGGCGATTATACCAATTAGGTCAATTGGGCCAATTAATGCCAATTGAGGACAATTGAGGCTAACTAGGCCAATTGAGGGAAATTAGGATATTGAGACCAATTGAGTTAAATTGGGTCTAATTATGCTAATTGAGGCTAATTAGGCTAATTTAGCCAATTAGATAACTTGAGTCCAATTGAGGCCAATTAAGCCAATTGAGGCCAATTAGTCCAATTAGGCCAATTGAGCCTAATTGATCGCAATTATATCCAATTGAGGCCAATTTGTGCCCATTGAGACCAATTTTGCTAATTGATACCAATTAGGCCAATTGAGGCCAAGTGAGCCCAATTGAGGCCAATTACATCAATTTAGGTCAATTGAGGCCAATTGTGGCCAATGGAGCCCAATTTGGTCAACTACACCAATTGAGGCCAATTAGGTCGATTGATGTCAATTGAGGCCAATTGAGGACCATTGAGGCCAATTGAGTCCAATTAGATCTATTAGTCCAATTTAGCCAATTTAGGCCAACTGTTACCAATTAAGGCCAACTGGGGCCAGTTGTGGCGAGTTGGGGCCAATTGAGGCCAATTGAGGCCATTTGGGGCCAATTAGGCTAATTCATGCTAATTGAGGCCAATTAAAGGGAATTAAAGCCAATTGGGCCAATTAAGGCCAATTGATGTCAATTGGGGCTAATTAGGCCAAATATGGGAAATTGTGGCCAACTAAGGCACATTGAACCCAATTCAGCCAATTGATGGCAATTGAGGCCAATTGAGGCTAATTAAGGCCAATTGAGGCTAATTGAGGCCAAGTGAGCCCAATTGAACCCAATTTAACCAATTTTGGCCAAGTAAGGTCAATTGGGCCCAATTGAGGCCAATTGAGGCCAATCGAGACAAATAAGGCCAATTAAGCCATTTAAGGCCATTTGAGACCAATTGAGGCCAATTGGAACATATAGACCAATTGAGGTCAATCAGCCCAATTGAGATAAATTAGACCAATTCACCCAATTGAGGCAAAATGAGGCCAATTAGTCCAATTAATCCTAATTAGGATCATTGGGGCTAATTGAGGCCAATTGTGTCAATTAAGCGAGTTGAGGTCAATATAGGCCAATTGGGTCAATTGAGGCCACTTGAATCCAGTTAGGCCAATTAGGTCAATTGAGGCCAATTGAGACTCATTAATGCCAATTGAGGCCAATTGATGAAAATTAGGCCAATAAGTCAAATTTTTCCAAATGAGGCCAATTGAGACTAATTGAGGACAATTGGACCAATTATGCCAATTGAGGCCAATTGAGGCCAATAAAGCTATTTGAGGCCAATTGAGAAAAATTTATGCCAATTGCAGCCAATTAGGCAAATTGTGGCCAATTGAGGCCGATGAGGCCCATCAGAAGATTTGGCCCATAGAGGACAATTAAGGCCAATTGAGGCCAATTAAGCTAATTGAGGCCAATTAGAACAATTATTCCAATTGAGCCCAATTGAGTCCAATTGAACCCAATTGAGGCCAATTATGGCCAATTGAGGCCAATTTGGCCAATTGAGGCCTATTAAGCCAATTGAGGCCTATTGAGGCCAATTAGGTCAATTGATGCCAATCGAGACCGATTAGGCCAATTAGGCCATTTAAGGCATTTGAGGCCAATTGAGGCCAATTAGCCCAATTAGACAAATTGATGTCAATCAGGCCAATTGAAGTCATTGAGGCCAATTCACCCAATTGAGGCCAAATGAGGCCAATTTGGCAAATTGAAGCCAATTAATGCAATTCAGGCTAATTGGGTTCATTGAGCCAAATTGAGTCCAATTGGGCCAATTTTGTGACTTGAGGCAATTTAGGCAAATTGGGTCAATCGAGGCCACTTGAGGTCAGTTAGGCCAATTAGGTCAATTGAGGCCAATTAAGGCTCATTGATTCCAATTAGGCCAAATGAGGCCAATTGAGACCAATTAAGGCCAATTGGGACCAATTAGACCAATTGAGGCCAATTGAGAACAATAAAGTTAATTGAGGCCAATTGAGGAAAATTGAGGCCAATTACGGAAAATTAGTCCAATTGTGGCTAATTATGGACAGTTGAGGCCGATTGAGGCGCATTTGGAAAATTAGGTCAATTGAACCCAATTAAGACCAATTGAGGCCAATTGAGGCCAATTTGGCCAAATGATGCCTATCGAGACCAATTTGACCAATTTGACCAATTGAGGTCAATTGAGGCCAATTTGGCCAATTGAGGCCAATTTCGCCAAATGACGCCTGTTGTGGCCAATTTGACCAATTGGACCAATGGAGTCCAATTGAGCTAATTGAGGCCAATTTTGTCATTTGAGGCCAATGGAGGCCAATTGAGATCAATTGAGGTCAATCGAGGTCAACTGAGACCAATTAGCCCAATTGCAGCCAACTATCCCTTTTGAGGCCAATTTGGCTAATTGATTACAATTGATCCCAATTTGTCCAATTAGGCCAATTGAGGCAAAATTGAGACCATTTTGGACAGTTGAGGGCAATTCACACCTATTAGGCCAATTTCTGCCACTTTAGGCCAATTGGGGCCAATTAGATCAATTATGCCAATTGAGTTCAGTTGAGGCCAATTAAGACGAATTGAGGTGAATTGATGCCAATTGAAGCCAATTTGGCCAATTGAGGACAAATGCGGCCACCTTATTTGGGCTAGTTAATCTCAATTAGCATAATTGACCACAATTGGGCTCAATCATTCTAAATTGGCCTCAATTGGCCGCAATTGGTATCAATTGGGATAATTGGCATGAGTTGGCCTCAATTGGCATAATTGGTCTCACTTGTCCATAATTTGTCTTAATTGGCCAAATTGGCCAAATTGGCCTCAATTGGCCCAATTAGGTTAATTAGCCGAATGAGACACAATTTGGTTAATTAAAATAATTGGCTTCAATTGGGCTTAATTGGCCTAATTTCCCACAAATAGTCTCAATTGACCTCAATTGACCTAATTAGCCTCAATTTACCTTAATTGGCCTCTATTGTCCGAATTGGCCTCAACTGGCCTCAATTGGCTACCACAGGCCTAATTGGCTTCAATTGGTGTCATTTGGCCTAATTGGCATCAGTTCACCTAATTGGATTCAATTGGATTCAATTGGCGTCAATTGGCATCAATTAGCCACAATTGGCCACAATTAGCCTAAATTGGCCTTAACTGGTTTCAATTAACCTTAATTGGCCTAATGGGCCTAATTGGAATCAGTTATTTGGCCAAATCCACCTCAATTGGCCATAATTGGCCTCATTATAACAAATCGGTCTCAATTGGTCATAATTGTTCTTAATTGGCCTTTTTGACCTCAATTGGATTTGATTGGCCTTATTGGCCTCATTGGCCTCAATTTTCCTCAATTTTCCGAATTGGCCTCATTGGACTCAATTGACCTCAATTGGATTTAAATGGGCTTAATTAAGCTAACTGGTTTAATTGGCCTTATTGGCCTAATTGGCCTTAATTTCCCTCAAGTGGTCTAATTGGCCTCAATTGGACTCATTGAGTATAATTGGCCTCAATCGACCTAATGAGCCTCTATTTGCCAAATTGGAATCATTTGTTATCAATATGGCAACATTGACTGAATTGGTCGAATTGGCCTTAATTGGAAAAAGTTGGTCTAATTGGCCTCAATTGATTTAATTGGCCTCAATTGGTTTAATTGGCCTAAATGGCATCAGTTGACCTCATTTGACCTCAATTGGCCTAATTGGGCTCAATTAGCCTAATTAGGCTCAATAAGCCGCTATTATCCTCTATTGTCCTAATTAGTTTAATTGTCCTCAATTGGGCTCAATTGGTATCAATTGGCCCCAATTGGACTAATTGGCATAATTGATCTCAATTGGACTCAATTATTCTCAATTGGCCTCAATTGAACTCAATTGGCCTTAATTGGATGCAGTTGGCCTTAATTGGCCTCAATTGGTCCAATTGGTTGAATTGGCCACCACAGGCGTCATTTGGCCAAATTGGCTTAATTGGCCTCAATTGACATCAATTGGTCAAATTGGTCTAATTGACCTCAATAGGCGTCATCTGGCCAAATTGGCCTCAATTGGCCTCAATTGGGTTCAATTGGCCTAATTTTCCTAATGGGCCTCAATCGGCCTCAATTGTCCATAATTGGCCACAATTGGACTAATTTTCCGTAATTGACCTCAATTTTCCTCAATTGACCTCAATTGACCTTATTGATCTCAATTGGCCTCAATTGGTCTAATTGGTCCCAGTTGGCCTCAATTGGTCGCAATTGGCCTCATTTGGCCTAATTTAATCAAGGAGCCTCAATTGGCCTCAATTGACCTAATTGGCCTAACTGGCCTCAAGTGGCCTCGATTGGCCCAATTGGCCTATATTGACCTCAAGTCACCTAATTGGCCCAATTGGCCTCAATTTGGCTCAATGAGCCTAATTAGCCTTAATTTCACTAATTGGCTTCAATTTTCCAAATTGGCCTCATTTAGCCTCAATTGGATGAATTGTCCTAATTGACTTCAATTGGTCTGATTGACATCAATTGGTCTAATTGGGAGAATTGGCCTCAATTGGCTTCAAATGGCCTTAAATGGCCTAATTGGCCTAATCGGTCTCGATTGGAATCAATTGGCCTAATTGGCCTCAATATGCCTCAATTGGCTTAATAAGCATCAATTGGAAAAATTGTTCTAATTGGCCTCAATTAACTTAATTGGCCTCAATTGGTCTCAATTGGCCGAATCTTCTAATGGGCCTCATTGGCCTAAATTGGCCACAATTGGCCACAATTTGACTAATTGGCCGCAATTGGCCGCAATTTTTCTCTATTGGCCTCAATTGGCCTCATTTGGACAAGTTGACTTATTGGCCTAATTTGCATCAATTGGCCTCAATTGGCATTAATGAGTCTCAATTGGCCTCAGTTGACTTAATTGGCCTAACTGGCGTCAAGTGGCCTCGATTGACCCAATTGGCCTAAATAGACCTCACCTCGCTTAATTGACACAATTGGCCTCAATTGTCCCCAATGATTCTAATTAGGCTTAATTGGACTAATTTGCCTCAATTTACCTAATTGGCATCATTTGGCCTCAATTGGGCGAATTGGCCTAATTTATCTCACTTGGCCTGATTGACCTCAATTGGTCTAATTGTTCCAATTGGCCTCAATTGGTCTCAAATGGCCTTAAATGGCTTAATTGGCCTTATTTGTCTCGATTGGCCTCAATTGGCCTTAATTGGGCTCAATTGACCTTACTTGTCCACAATTGGTTAAATTGGGTTCAATTGGGCTCGCTTGGCCTCAATTAGCCTCAATTGGCCTCAATTAGACTCAACTTGCCACAATTGCCATCAATTAGCCGAATTGGGTTCAATGTACCTCAATTGGCCACAATTGTCCATATTTGGCCTAATTAGCCCCGATTGACCTCAATTGGCCTTAATCGGCCCAATCGGCTTTAATTGACTTTAATTGGACTCAATTAGTATGAATTAGCCTAATTGGCCCACACTGGCCTTACTTGGCCTCAATTGGCCCCAACTGGCCACAATTGGCCTCAGTTGGCCTCAATTGGCTACAGTTGGCCTAAATTGGCCTAAATTGGACTAATAGATCTAATTGGACTCAATTGGCCTCAATGGGCCTCAATTGGCCTCAATTTAATTGGACTCAATTGAAATCAATCGATCTAATTGGCGTCAATTGGTCTATTTGACCAAATTGGGCTCCATTGGCCACAATTGGCCTCAATTGGCTTGATGTAATTCGCCTCAATTGGCTTCAATTGGCCTAATTGACCTCAATTGGGCTCACTTGGCCTTAATTGGCCTAATTGGTATCAATAAGAAGAATTGATCTCAATGGGCACAAATTGGCCTCAATTGGCCTAATTAGCCTCAATTGGCCTAATTGGCCTCAATTGGATATAATTGGGATCAATTAGCTCAATTGTCCTAATTGGACTAATTGGCCTCAACTGGCCTCAAGACATCTAATTGGCTAAACTATCCTAATTTTCCTCAATTAGCCTAATTAGCCTCAATTGAACTCAATTGTCCTCATTATCCTTATTTCCCTCAATTGGCCTTAATTTGCCTAGTTGGCCTCAATTAACCTCAATTGGCATTAATTGGCCCAATTCACCTAATTAGTCTAATCGCCTCAATTTTCTCAATTGGCCTAAATTTTCCTAATCGGCCTCAATTGGGCTCAATTAGACTCAATGATGCGGATCATGGTGCACACAAGCAGCAGGGAGTTGAGGGCGATCATGGCATTGATCGTTGAAGGATCATTAATGGAAAAGACCCATTGCATGGGATTGGTGGCCCAATGACAAGAGGAAGAATGAGGAGGATGAGAGAGGCTTTACATGGCCTCATTTTGAAATTACAAGAGGAGGCCCAACATGCATGCATGGGAGGAGCAAATGGGCCTTTAATCACACTTATTAAAGCCCAAAAGTGAACCTAAAAGGGCCACCCATATGCTTCCACGAAATTCAATCCACTTGCATGAAGGAAATCTCCAATGTCAAAAGTGGTGGGCCCCTTGTCTCCAAATCCATGGTGGGAATCTTCAAAGTCTTTGGGGTGGTTCCTAAAAGTCTTCTTTAGAGATATCTTGTCCCCTAAAGTCATGGACATGTGTAAACAAAGTCAAATTCGTGGGATAGGCTTTAGACTTTTGTGGGATAGGTGGTTTGACATGTATTCCTCTCATTTGGCTATAAATAGCCACCTCTTGTATTCCTCTCATTTGGCTATAAATAGCCCCCTTGAGAGTTTCTAGCATTATTATGCTTGTGTTTCTTGTGTTCTTACGTGAATGCAAGTTAGGCTCATCAAAGGAGTGATCAACCTTTGTGGCGCTTTATAATTAGAGTTTCAAGGGGCAAGTCTCCTTGGGGTCCTAATTGATCATCCCCTTCCCCTTTTATTCCTCTTGCATTTCTTTTAATTTTCATTCCCCTCTTCTTTCTTCGCTTGTGTTTCTGTATTTTTTTGCCAACGAATACCGCACTCGCATACGGTATCATATCATTTGGTATCAGAGGAAGGCAACGGAAACCAGGTTTTGTTTTTCATTTCTATTTCTCCCATCTTTTTTTTTCTTTTCCCCTTCTTCCATTCTCTGCCATCACCAATTCTGGACGGAATTTTCTTCCATATTTTCGTCTGCTTTTTCTTTGAGTTTCTGGGCGTATAATATGTCATTTAAATATTTCATAATCTCATCTTTTTTCTCGATTTGGAAACACTAAAATCCGACACATATATTTGGAGATATAGCGGAATCAATTCGTGCTACAGTTTCACCCTTGTGAAATCTAACAATCTCCAAGGCGGATTTCCATTTGAGTTTGAAGTTCAAGTTATCACAACCATTTACATCATTGCAATCAGATTATTACATTTTTCATTTGTTGTACTTTGAGCATGAAAAGCGCACTCTTTGCAATTCTTGTTTGTTGAGTAGCAAAAAAAAAATCAAAAAAAAATCAAAAAAAAAATCAAAAAAAAAAAATCAATCAAAAAAAAAAAAAAAAAAGGAAGCTGCTCATTTGAAACATTGCGTTTGCTCATATGTCATAAATTTGATTGCAATTTTCTTATCCATCGTCTTCTTTCCTTCATCCATATCCAACCTTCTTCTATAACCTTTTCTCCCATTTACCCCCCACGTTTCTTGGACCTCATTGATTCAAACCCTTTTAAAATTTCTGATTTTTAAAGATTGCCATGAACTGATTGCTCTTACTAGTTGTCTTCTTGATTCTATTTAAGAACACTTGTAGGAACCAAGTTGTTGTGCTAGAAAGTGTGAGAAACCTTTTGAGAGATAAATAAAAAGAGAGAAAGAGTGTGTGAGGAATTAAAAAAAATGGCAAGTGAGGGAGAAAGAAGTGAGATCGACATTAAATTATTCATGAAAGCAGTCGCTGACCAGTTTACAAGATTGAATGCTAGGTTGGATGATATACAAAGTTCCTCATCTTCAAAGGCTCCAAGAAGGCAAGAAATTCATGAAGGTGATGATGAGTACTCCGATTTCGAAGAATCAATTCCTAGGCGAGGGCAACGTGCTGCTTGGAGAGACAATGACTTGGGAAGCATCAAAGTGACACTTCCACCCTTTCAAGGGAAGAGTGACCCAGTGATGCGAGACGCACGGGGTGGCCCGATCTTCACGGCGTAGGGCGGCGGATGATGGATGCGGTTTGGGGCTAAGTGACGGGTGAAGGGTATGGATAGTGGAAGCAAGTAGTCAACCAACGCTATATGGAGCGTGACCTACTACTTAGACAACACACTCAGGGGGGGGGGGTGATGGCCAATCCACACAACAACGCACTTGGGTTGAGGCACGAAATTGGGGGCTTTGTGATCTTGGATCACCAATCTAACTTGTAGATTGACAAGGCAAGAATGCACAAGAGCAAGGGGGAAAACTCGGGATAATCCTCACACAACGGAGAGAAACAAAGCATAAGCTCTCAAATTAAGTCTTGAATCCAATACAATGCCATGGGGTGGCTATTTATAGCCAAGGGGGTGATACAATGGTCAAGGGTCTAATACCCTAAAGTCATAAAGTCTAAACCTACCTTGTCCCCTTAAAAGTCAAAAAGATAAAAGCCAACAAAGACTTTTGGAAAAGAAGCACACAACTTTCCAACAAAGCCCACCGGATTTGACTTTGAGTGCATAGCCCACCGGATTTGACTTTGGTGTCCAAAGATGCCATTTCTAGAATCCTCCATGTGGGCAAGGCCTCCAAATTCGTGCAACCATGTGGGCCAAGTTTTAATCATCAATTTTGGGCTTGAATAAGTGATATTATAGGCCCATTTGCTCCATCCATGCAAGGTAATACCCATTGGGCCTTTAATGAAGCAAGATGAGCGCCCATTGAAGCATTCAACCTCTTTAATCTTCCTCGTGTCATTGGGCCTTGCAAATCCAATTCCTCCACCCGAGCAATCGACTTCGTGCCTTCCGCATGGTTTGCATCATCCTCCCCCTCTTGAAAAGGAGTCGTCCTCGACTCTTCATCCTCTACACCCAAAAAAGGAGAAAGATCAGAAACATTGAAAGTGGCACTTACACCATACTCACCTGGCAAAGCTATCTTGTAAGCATTGTTGTTAATCTTTTCAAGCACTCGGAATGGTCCATCGCCTCGTGGCATGAGTTTTGATTTCCTCTTTTCAGGGAATCTTTCCTTCCGCATATGAATCCAAACCAAGTCACCGGGCTCGAACAACATTTGCTTGCGACCCTTGTTTGCACGATCCATATATTTTTGGGTCATCCGCTCGATATTTAACCTTGCCTTTTCATGGATTTTCTTGATGAATTCTGCACGCCCTTTCGCATCCATATTAACTGCT
The DNA here is from genome assembly GCA_963277665.1 of Viscum album. Lineage (NCBI taxonomy): Eukaryota > Viridiplantae > Streptophyta > Magnoliopsida > Santalales > Viscaceae > Viscum > Viscum album. Next base: position 1,052,052,939 of record OY728121.1, on the reverse strand, counting down.
TCCTGTAAAGGCAAAGGAACTAGATCAATAGGCGCAAGGGGGTTAAAGCCGTAAACTATTTCAAATGGAGAATATTGAGTAGTGGAATGCTTGGCCCTGTTATATGCGAATTCCACATGTGGCAGACACTCCTCCCAATTCTTGATATTCTTTTTGACAATTGTTCGCAGAAGGGATGATAGTGTGCGATTCACCACCTCTGTTTGCCCATCGGTTTGTGGATGACAAGTAGTGGAAAATAATAACTTTGTACCGAGTTTGCTCCACAAGGTCTTCCAAAAGTAACTAAGAAATTTTGTGTCTCGATCCGACACAATGGTCCTTGGCATTCCATGATGCTTGACTACTTCCTGAAAGAAAAGTGTTGCAATGTTAGTGGCATCATCTGTTTTGTGACAGGGAATAAAATGTGCCATTTTTGAAAACTGATCCACCACAACAAAAATGGAATCTCTCCCCCTCCTAGTCCGTGGTAACCCCACAATAAAGTCCATTGATATGTCCTCCCAAGGGGTGTTGGGAATTGGGAGAGGAAGATATAGTCCATGTGGGTTCAGCTTTGATTTGGCTTTATGGCAAACAATGCACTTTCCCACAAATTTCTCAACATCTCTAGATATCCTAGGCCAATAAAAATGCTCACTAAGAACACTTAGAGTTTTTGAAACACCAAAATGCCCCATTAACCCACCCGAATGTGACTCCTTTAGTAAAAGTAAACGGATAGAGCAATTAGGAATGCAAAGCTTATCAATCCGAAATAAGAATCCATCATGTAAATAGAACTTTTCCCAACTAACTCCAGGTTTACAATGTTCATAAGGTTCTCTAAAATCACTATCAGTGGCATATAAATCCTTAATGTATTCAAAACCAAGAAGTTTTGAATCCAACAAGGATAAAAGAGAATATCTACGCGAAAGTGCATCGGCCACAGTATTTTCTTTACCCTTTTTATGCTTGATGACATATGGAAATGATTCAATGAATTCCAGCCATCTAGCATGTCTCCTATTTAGTTTATGTTGGCTCCTAAGGTATTTAAGAGCCTCGTGATCAGAATGGATCACAAATTCTTTAGGCCAAAGATAGTGTTGCCATGTTTCGAGTACTCTAAACAATGCATACAACTCTTTATCATGTGTAGCATAGTTTAGAGTTGGGCCATTTAACTTCTCACTAAAATAAGCAATAGGCTTACCGTCTTGCATGAGTACTCCTCCTATGCCAATTCCGCTTGCATCACATTCAATTTCAAAGGTCTTACCGAAGTCTGGAAGTGCAAGTAGAGGGGCGTGGGTGAGTCTCTCCTTTAGCGCATGGAAGGATTTTTCTTGAGTTGTCCCCCATTTGAAAGGAACATTCTTCTTTGTCAATTCATTCAATGGTGCTGCTAGTGTGCTGAAGTCTTTCACAAATCTCCTGTAAAAACTAGCAAGCCCATGAAAACTTCTTACCTGTCCAACGGAGGTTGGAGTTGGCCATTCTTGTATTGCTTTGATCTTCTCGGTGTCCACTTACACTCCATTGCCACTCACAACAAATCCAAGGAAAATAATATTATCGAGACAAAATTCACACTTTTTTATGTTTCCAAACAGGTTTTCTTTCCTTAATACCTCTAGGACTTTTCTTAAGTGATCTACATGTTCATGCAAAGTCCTACTATATACCAGAATATCATCAAAGTAAACTACCACAAATTTCCTAATATAGGAACGTAAGACATGATTCATTAACCTCATAAATGTGCTAGGTGCATTGGTGAGACCAAAGGGCATGACTAACCATTCATAAAGTCCATGTTTTGTCTTAAATGCAGTTTTCCACTCATCTCCTTCTTTCATCCTAATTTGATGGTAGCCACTTCTTAAATCAATTTTTGAGAAAATAGTTGAACCATTTAATTCATCTAGCATATCATCTAACCTAGGGATAGGATGACGATACCTGACCGTGATGTTGTTGATGGCTCTACAGTCAATGCACATTCTCCATGTTCCATCCTTCTTTGGTACTAGAAGGACCGGTACCGCACAAGGACTAAGACTCTCTCTCACATACCCCACATTCAACAACTCTTGAACTTGCCTTTGAATTTCTTTTGTCTCCTCTGGGTTGGTGCGATATGCTGGGCGGTTCGGTAGTGATGCTCCAGGTATGAGGTCAATTTGATGCTCAATACCTCTAATGGGTGGCAAACCCGGTGGCACCTCTTCGGGAAACACATCTTCAAATTCCTGCAACAAAGACTCAACAACATGTGGCAAAGAAGATGTTAAGTCGTTAGTGTTCAACATCACCTCTTTGTACATAAGTACTAAGAGATTTTGTCGAGAAATCAAGGCTTCCTTAACCTCACTCTTTTTTGCCAACATCACACTTTTCTCTCCTCTCAAATCTTTTTCCCCTCTTGATTTTTCTTTGCTCTCCATTTCTTTGCTTCTCTCATTTTCTATTTTTCCCTCATTCTCTCCTTTTTCATTTTCTCTCTTTCTTTCCTCATCACTCTTTTTTTTCTTTTCTCTCAAAATGTGATCTTCCAGAATTTGCTTGGGGGACATGGGGTTGAGGGTTATAGGTTCCCCTCGGAGTAGAAAAGAGTGACGGTTCAAGAAACCATCATGAGTAACACGCCGATCGTACTGCCATGGTCGACCCAACAACAAGTGGCACGCCTTCATAGGAACAATGTCGCACAATACCTCATCTTTGTACTTACCGATGGTGAACAATACCTTAACTTGCTTGGTGACCTTCAGCTCTCCACAATCATTCAACCACTGAAGCCGGTATGGATTTGGATGCCTTAAAGTTGGGAGTCCCAACTTCTCCACCAACTCGGTGCTCGCCACATTGCTACAACTTCCACCATCAACAATAACACTACATACCTTCCCATTGATCTTGCATCGTGTATGGAAAAGGTTCTCCCGCTGCTCCTTTTCTCCAACGGTCATTTGTGCACTTAAAACTCTTCTAGTGACAAGAATCTCCCCATCTTCCGCAAATTCTCCATTTTCAATTTCTGGAGATTCATCTTCCTCCTCTTCGGAGCTCTCTCCATCGGTCTCCCATTCTCCATACTTGTTGATGATCATGGTGCGACGGTTTGGGCATTCACTAGCAATGTGACCCCTTCCTTGACATTTAAAACACCGAATATCTCTATTCCTGGTTTGGTTAGCCTCAAAAGTAGGTTTCTTAGGTGGAAGAATTACCTTGTCACTTTTGCGATCAACCACCTCTTTTGCCTTTGATGGTTCTCCAATCTCCTTCCTTGGATTTCTCCATGGTGTGAAAGGGGTAGTGGGTTTCCTCATGTTGCTCCTCCTTTTGATTTGTTGCTCGATCTTGGTGGCTTGGTGGATCATATCTTGTATCTCTACATGGTGGTACATCTCCACTTGATCCGCAATCTCCCGATTGAGCCCATGTAAAAACCGTGCCATGGTTGCCTCCGGATCCTCCTCAACGTTTGCCCGAATCATGGCAATTTGCATCTCCTTGTAGTAGTCTTCTACACTCTTACTCCCTTGGATGAGGCGTTGAAGTTTGTTGTGGAGATCTCTATGGTAATGTGTGGGAACAAACCGCTTCCGCATGGTGAACTTCATGTCTTCCCAAGTGTTGATGGGACGTCCACCATATCTAGCCCTCTCCTTTTGAACTTGATCCCACCAAATTAAAGCATAATCAGAAAATTCAAGGGAAGCAAGTTTGACCTTTTTCTCCTCGGAATATGCATGGCATGAAAAGACCTGCTCAATCCGCATCTCCCACTCCAAGTATGCTTCCGGATCACTTTTCCCAAGAAAAGAAGGGACCTTCACCTTGATCCCGCCAAGTAGGTCATCATCATGCTGTCTCCTTTGGGCTCCTCTCGGTTGTTGGTACAACCTCCTCCTTTGTGGGACTTCATCAAGATTATCATCAAAGTTCACCATCTCCTCCTCCATGATGTGGGGACGACGTGGTGCGGGAGCGCGTCGTGGGTTATCATGGAACATCCTTGGGTTTGGTTTATTCTCCAATTCATCAATCCTCTCATGTAACACCTCCAAATTCCGATCAAGAAGCTTCTCAAAGTGGCTCACCAAAGCTTGCATTTGGAATTGCGTAGCTTCAGGTGCGGGAGATCTACTTCGACTTCCTTCATCGCTAACATGAGCAATTTTCTTCCCACGATCTTCTGCCATGATAAGTTACACAAACACAAACACACACCGGGGGGGAACACACACAATGATACACACTCACTCACACACGCGAGATGTACACACTCACACAAGATGTACACACTCACACACACAAAGATACACACTCACGCACGCAATATATACACACTCACATGCACAAGATGTACACACACACGCACACAACAAGATGCACACACTCACACACACAAGATATTTTTTTTTTCTTATTTCTCTCCACTCTCAAAACTCAATTTGAATCCCAAGCTCTTATGAAATATAATACCTTGTTTAGGGCGATCAAGTGCCACCAATTCCTCCTCAATCAAGATTGTGTCGGGGGATGGTTTAACACAACCCGCTTGAGTGGTAAGGGGTTTAACAATGGTAAAGGGTCAAAAAGAGGGTGGAAAGAAGGGTAGATAGGTGGATTGTGGGTTTTGCCCGATTGTGCAAGATAAGATAACAATATGAGCCAAATACAAAATGGGGATGAAGTAAAATGATGGAAAACGTTATATATGGAAATAGAAAGTGCTAATAAGGTAAAGCACAAAGGATTAATTGTATCCGCTCTTTTTTTTTTGCTTTTGTTTTTGTCAATTCTCCCCAAAAATTGTTGTGCTTGGAGTTTTAAAGCACAAGATGATTGAACGGAGAGTAAGACATTTTTTTTTTCGGAATCTCTCAAATAAAGGATGTGCTTAATTTTGAAAAGCACAAAATGATGAGTTGAGAGAAATTTTTTTTTTGCCGGATACAAATCACATATAGAGAGATGAATGAAAATTTGGCTCAATTTATAATAATCCAAGCTTGCACAAACTAGGACAATTCGGGAGGCTTTCAAGAAAAATGGATTTTTTTTGTTGAATGGGTGAATAATATGGAAAGATAAGGAGGGTAATGGATAGAATTAAAGTAAATAAAGGGATAGACGCCTACCGTGTCAACCGGTGCTCTGATACCAACTGATGCGAGACGCACGGGGTGGCCCGATCTTCACGGCGTAGGGCGGCGGATGATGGATGCGGTTTGGGGCTAAGTGACGGGTGAAGGGTATGGATAGTGGAAGCAAGTAGTCAACCAACGCTATATGGAGCGTGACCTACTACTTAGACAACACACTCAGGGGGGGGGGTGTGATGGCCAATCCACACAACAACGCACTTGGGTTGAGGCACGGAATTGGGGGCTTTGTGATCTTGGATCACCAATCTAACTTGTAGATTGACAAGGCAAGAATGCACAAGAGCAAGGGGGAAAACTCGGGATAATCCTCACACAACGGAGAGAAACAAAGCATAAGCTCTCAAATTAAGTCTTGAATCCAATACAATGCCATGGGGTGGCTATTTATAGCCAAGGGGGTGATACAATGGTCAAGGGTCTAATACCCTAAAGTCATAAAGTCTAAACCTACCTTGTCCCCTTAAAAGTCAAAAAGATAAAAGCCAACAAAGACTTTTGGAAAAGAAGCACACAACTTTCCAACAAAGCCCACCGGATTTGACTTTGAGTGCATAGCCCACCGGATTTGACTTTGGTGTCCAAAGATGCCATTTCTAGAATCCTCCATGTGGGCAAGGCCTCCAAATTCGTGCAACCATGTGGGCCAAGTTTTAATCATCAATTTTGGGCTTGAATAAGTGATATTATAGGCCCATTTGCTCCATCCATGCAAGGTAATACCCATTGGGCCTTTAATGAAGCAAGATGAGCGCCCATTGAAGCATTCAACCTCTTTAATCTTCCTCGTGTCATTGGGCCTTGCAAATCCAATTCCTCCACCCGAGCAATCGACTTCGTGCCTTCCGCATGGTTTTCATCACCCAGAACCTTATTTGGAGTGGGAGCAGAAGGTTGACCATGCGTTTGGACTTCACAACTACTCGGAGGAGAAGAAGGTAAAATTGGCAGCCCTTGAGTTCAATGACTATGCAAGTATTTGGTGGGACCAATTACAAGTAAGTCGACGACGAAATGGAGAAAGACCAATTCGAACTTGGGAAGAAATGAAGATAGTAATGTGCAAAAGGTACATTTCTAGTCATTACTATCGAGACTTACATTTGAAGTTACAAAAACTTGTGCAAGGTTCCATGTGTGTGGAGGAATACTACAAGGAAATGGAGATATCAATGATTCGAGCCAATTTGGTGGAGGATCGCGAAGCTACCATGGCAAAGTTCATCAATGGCTTGAATCCGACAATTAGAGATGTGGTGGAACTATAGACCTACATTGACATGGAGGAGTTGCTACATAAGGCAGTGAAGGTCGAAAAACAACTTCATTCTTGGAGGATTCAAGTAAGTTCCCATAATTTTTGGAAGGATAACCGGAAAGATCCAAAATCAACTTCTAAGTGGAATGAAACGAAACCAAGGGATTCTAAATTTGTTCCAAAACAAAGAGAAGAGGCCAAAAATAAGTTCTTCCCCACTGATTCAAAAGGAAAAATGGACACAAATTTCCCTTCTAAATCTCGTGATATAAAGTGTTTTAAGTGTCAAGGACATGGTCATATTGCATCTCAATGCCCAAACAAAAGGGCCATGATTATTTTGGATAATGGAGATATCCTTAGTGAGCACTCTAGCGATGATGAGATTCCATCTTTGGAGGAGGGTTCCGATGTAGAAGTTGAAGAACCCGAACATGGAGATGCATTGGTGGCAAGAAGAGCTTTAAACATTCAACCCAAAGATGATCATGATGAGGAGCAACGGGAACATATTTTTCATACGAGATGCCACATCAAGGAGAAGGTATGTAGTATGATCATTGATAGTGGAAGTTGTACCAATGTGGCGAGTACCTTGTTGGTGGAAAAGTTGAGTTTGCTAAGGCATACTAGACCCTATAGATTGCAATGGTTGAATGATAGTGGGGAAGTGAGGGTCACAAAACAAGCCATAGTTTCTTTTTCCATTGGAAAATATCATGATGAGGTGTTGTGTGATGTTGCTCCGATGCAAGCTGGACATTTGCTACTAGGGAGACCATGGCAATTTGATAGGAGGGTGATGTATGATGGCTATGCTAACCGCTTCTCTTTTCATTTCAGCGGTCGAAAGATTGTTTTGACTCCTCTACGTCCCATACAAGCATATGAAGATCAAGTGAGGATAGAGAAAGAATACAAAAAGAAAAAAGAAATGAGAGAAAAAGAAAGTGGGAAAAATAAAATTTTGAGTGATAAAAAAGAGAGTGATGAGTTGAAGAAAAAGGAAATAAATGAAAAGAGTGGAAAAATTAAGAGTAAAAAAGGAGAGTCAAGTGGCATAAAAAGAAATGAGGAAAATCAAAGAGATGAAAACAAGAGTGTTGAGAGAAAGGTGAGTTTATTTTCTGGAAAAAGTGAGGTGAAAGGTGCTTTATTGAGCGGGAAAGTATTCTTACTCATTAGTAAGGATGCTTACCTTGCAACTAATAAACTTCACCATTCTTTGCCTTCTTGTGTTGTGTCTTTACTACAGGAATTTGGTGATTTGTTTCCTGATGAAACACCCGATGGACTACCCCCTTTGAGAGGCATTGAGCATAGGATTGACTTCATACCCGGTGCCGCAATTCCAAATAGGCCAGCATATAGAGTTAATCCGGAAGAGACTAGAGAGATCCAGTGTCAAGTTGAAGAACTCATGAAGAAAGGATTAGTAAGGGAAAGCATGAGTCCATGCGCGGTTCCGGTGATCCTAGTACCCAAGAAAGATGGAACATGGAGGATGTGTGTGGATTGTCGCGCCATCAACAAAATAACAGTTAAGTACCGTTATCCCATCCCTCGACTTGATGACATACTGATGAATTACATGGGGCCATCCTGTTTTCAAAAATTGATCTTAAAAGTGGATACCACCAAATTCGAATGAAAGAAGGAGATGAGTGGAAAACTGCTTTTAAAAATAAGTTTGGTTTATATGAGTGGTTAGTTATGCCATTTGGTTTAACTAATGCACCAAGTACATTCATGAGCTTAATGAACCATGTCCTTCGTTCATTCATTGGAAAATTCGTGGTTGTCTATTTTGATGATATCTTGGTGTATAGCACATCTCTAGACAACCATGTTGAACACTTGCGTTTGGTGTGTGAGACCCTTAAACAAAACCAACTTTATGCCAATCTTCAAAAATATTCCGTTTTCATGGATTCTGTTGTGTTTCTTGGCTTTGTTGTAGGGGCGGAAGGGATTCGTGTGGATGATGAAAAGATCAAAGCAATTCAAGAGTGGCCCACACCGAAGAGTGCAACCGAGGTTAGAAGTTTTCATGGATTGGCAAGCTTCTATAGGAGGTTTGTAAAGGATTTTTCATCCATCGCTGCACCTCTTAATGAACTTGTAACGAAACATGTGGTCTTTAAATGGGGTGAAAAACAAGAAAAAGCTTTTAACACACTCAAAGAAAAATTGGTCAATGCTCCCCTTTTAAGGCTACCCGATTTCACCAAAGTCTTTGAAATTGAGTGTGATGCATCGGGAGTTGGAATTGGTGCTGTTTTGACTCAAGAGTCGCGTCCAATTGCTTACTTTAGTGAGAAATTGAACGGGGCATCATTAAATTATTCAACTTACGATAAAGAACTTTATGCTTTGAAACGAACCCTGGAAACATGGCAACATTACTTATGGCCTAAAGAGTTCATTATTCATTCTGACCATGAAAGCCTTAAGTATTTGAAGTCCCAAGGTAAGTTGAATCGGCGGCATGCATCTTGGCTGGAATTCATTGAGACTTTCCCCTACGTGATCAAGCACAAAAAAGGTAAGGAAAATGTGGTTGCTGATGCTCTTTCACGAAGGTATTCACTTCTTACTTCTCTTCATTCTAGATTACTTGGAATTGAGTTACTAAAGGGAATGTATGAAAATGATGGAGATTTTTCTAAAATTTGGACATCTTGTGAAAAACATTGTTTTAAAGACTATTAGAAAAATGACGGGTTTCTTTTCAAAAGGGATAAATTGTGCATTCCAAATTCTTCAACTCGATAATTGCTTGTAAAAGAAACTCATGGGGGTGGTTTGATGGGGCATTTTGGGGTTGATAAAACACTAGCTACTTTGCATGAAAATTTTTATTGGCCAAGCATGAGAAAAGATGTTATTGCAATTTGTGCTAGGTGTGTCACTTGTATGCATGCAAAGTCCAAGGTTCAACCAAATGGATTGTATTCCCCCTTGCCCGTTCCATCCCATCCTTGGACCGACATCTCTATGGATTTTGTGTTGGGATTGCCTCGATCCCAATCGGGAAGAGATAGCATTTTTGTTGTTGTGGATCGATTTAGCAAAATGGCCCATTTCATTGCATGCTCAAAAACTAATGATGATATACATATAGAAGATTTGTTTTTCAAAGAAATTGTGAGATTACATGGACTGCCCAAAACCATTGTAAGTGATAGGGATGTGAAATTCCTTAGCCACTTTTGGAGGACATTGTGGAATAAATTGGGAACTAAATTATTGTTCTCAACTGTTGCACATCCTCAAACTGATGGGCAAACTGAAGTGGTGGATAAGACTCTTTCTACCCTCTTGCGTGCAATAATTCCAAAAAATCTAAAGAATTGGGAAAAATGTTTGCCACACATAGAGTTTGCATATAACCGAGTAGTTCATTCCACTACTAACTTCTCACCTTTTGAGATTGTATATGGATTTAATCCAATGACTCCATTAGATATTCTTTCATTGCCTACTAATGAGGTTGTTGATCTCGCAGGTGATGAGAAGGCCAAATTTGTTCAGGATTTACCTGCCAAGGTGAAAGCGAACATTGAAAGAAGAAATGAACAATATGCAAAGCAAGCAAACAAGGGTAGGCATAAGGTTGTACTAGAACCTGGAGATTGGGTGTGGGTGCATTTGAGGAAGGAAAGGTTCCCGGAGCAAAGAAAATCAAAACTTTAGTCACGAGAAGATGGTCCATTTCAAGTTTTAGAAAGAAACAATGATAATGCCTACAAGATCGACTTGCCCAGCAGGTATGGAAACGTGAGTGCTACCTTTAATATTTCTGATCTCTCTCCTTTTGAATATGCAGATTCGAGGACGAATCCTTTTGAAGAGGGAGGGGATGATGCGGATCATGGTGTACACAAGCAGCAAGGAGTTGAGGGTGATCATGGCATTGATCGTGGAAGGATCATTAATGGAAAAGACCCATTGCATGGGATTGGTGGCCCAATGACAAGAGGAAGAATGAGGAGGATGAGAGAGGCTTTACATGGCCTAATTTTGAAATTACAAGAGGAGGCCCAACATGCATGCATGGGAGGAGCAAATGGGCCTTTAATCACACTTATTAAAGCCCAAAAGTGAACCTAAAAGGGCCACCCATATGCTTCCACGAAATTCAATCCACTTGCATGAAGGAAATCTCCAATGTCAAAAGTGGTGGGCCCCTTGTCTCCAAATCCATGGTGGGAATCTTCAAAGTCTTTGGAGTGGTTCCTAAAAGTCTTCTTTAGAGATATCTTGTCCCCTAAAGTCATGGACATGTGTAAACAAAGTCAAATTCGTGGGATAGGCTTTAGACTTTTGTGGGATAGGTAGTTTGACATGTATTCCTCTCATTTGGCTATAAATAGCCACCTCTTGTACCCCCTTGAAGGTTAATTTCGAATTTGAGAGTTTCTAGCATTATTATGCTTGTGTTTCTTGTGTTCTTAGGTGAATGTAAGTTAGGCTCATCAAAGGAGTGATCAACCTTTGTGGCGCTTTATAATTAGAGTTTCAAGGGGCAAGTCTCCTTGGGGTCCTAATTGATCATCCCCTTCCCCTTTTATTCCTCTTGCATTTCTTTTAATTTCCATTCCCCTCTTCTTTCTTCGTTTGTGTTTCTGCATTTTTTTGCCAACGAATACCGCACTCGCATACGGTATCATATCACTCAATTGTCATCAATGGGCCTCAAATGGCCTAATTGGCCTCAATGGGTTTAAATTGGCCAAAATTGGCCTAAGGAGTCCTTGGAATAGTTGGCCACAATTGGACTCAATTAGAATCAATTGACCTCAATTAGCATAATTGGATTAATTGACTCAACATGCCTCAATTGGTTCCCTATTGGCCAAATTGGCCTCAATTGGCCTCAATTCTCTAAATAGCCATAATTGGCGTCAATTATCCTGAATTGGCATAGATTATCCTTAATTGGCCTCAATGGGACTTAATTGGCTTCAATTGGCCTAATTGGCCTCAACTGACCTCAATTTGATAAATTGGCCCCAATTCACCAAATTGGGTTAACTGGACACAATTGGCCTAATTAGCCTCAATTGGCCTAATTGGCCTAATTGTCATCAATTGACTTCAATTGGATTCATTCTCTTCAATTAGCTCAACTGGCCTCAATTGACCATATTTGTACTTAATTGGCTTAATTGACCTTAATTGGCCTGAATTGGTCTAGTTGGCATCAATAGGCCTCAATTGGTCACAATTGGCTAAATTGGCATAATTGTCCCCAATTTTCCTAATTGGCCTCAGTTGGCCTCAATTGGTCTTAATTAGCATCAATTGGCCTAAATTGGTCAAATTGACCACAATTGGCCTAATTGGTGTCAATGGGACTCAATTGGCCTCAATTAACATAATGGGCCGAATTGGATCAATTAGCCTCAATTGGCCAACTTCACCTCAATTGGCCAAATTGGCCTCAAATGACATCAATTTTCAAAAATTGGACTCGATTGTCTTAGTTGGACTCAATTGGCCCCAATTATCCAAATTTGCCTCAATTTCACTCAATTGGCCTAATTGGCCTCAATTGACCTCAATTTTCCAAATTAGCCTAATTGGCCTCAATTGACCGAAATTATCCAAATTAGCCTCATTTGGCCCCGATGACCTCAATGTACCTCAATTTTCCTAATTGGCCTAATTGGCCTCAATTGGTGACCTCAATTGGCCTTAGTTGGCCTCAAGAGGCCTAATTGACCTATGTTGGCATAATTAGTCTAATTGGCCTCAATTTAACTCAATTAGCCTAATTGGCCTCAATTGGGATCAATTCACATAAATTCTCCTCAATTGGCCTTAATTGGTGTCAACTGGCCTTAATTAGCCCAATTGGCCTAATTGGCATCAAATAGACAAATTGGGCTTAATTAGCATCAGTTGACCCAATTGGTTTTAATTAGCCTGATTAACCTAATTGGCCTCAATTGGCCTAAATTGGCCTCAATAGGCCTAATTGGCGAAATTGTCTTCAATTGGCCTAACTGGGCTCAATTGAGATCAATTGGCCTCAATTACTCTAATTGGACTCAATTGTCCTCCATTGGCCTCAATCCTCATCAATTCGTCCAATTTGCCTCAATTGGAATAATTGGTCTCAATTGGCCTAATTTTCCTCAAGTTGGCCACAATTGGCATCATTGACCTCAATTGGCTTCAAATGGCATAATTGGCGTCAATTGGCCTAATTAGCATAATTGGACTAATTGGCGATAATGGGCCCCAATTGGCCCCAATTTTCTCAATTGGCCTCAATTGCCATGAATTGGCCATAATTGGCCAAATTGACCTTAATTGGCCCCAATTGGCCTAATCGGCCTTAATTGGCCTCAATTGGTCTTAATTGGCCTCAATCAGCTCCAATATTCCTCAATTGGCCAAATTTTCCCCAATTGGCTTCAATTCATCTCAATTGGACTCAACTGTCCTCAATTAGGCTTAATTGGCCTAATTAGATTAATTGGCCACTATTGGGAACAATTGGTCTCAATTGGCCAAATTTGGATATTTTTCCATAATTTCCTTCAATTGGCCTCATTTTCCCTTAACTGGCCTCAATTGGCATAATTGGACGAGTTGTGCTCAATTGGTCTCAATTGGCCTAATTGGCCTCAATTGGCATCAACTAGAATCAATTGGACTCAATTAGCCTTAATTGGCCTCAATTAGCCTTAATTGGCCTAATTAGCCCAAATTTTCCATAATTGGCCTCAATTTCCCTAATAGCCTCAACAGGCCTCAATTTCCCTAATAGCCTCAACAGGCCTCAATTGGTCTTATTGGACTAATTGGCCTCAAATGACCTAATTGGCCTCCATTGGACTTATTTGAGATCAGTTGATCGCAATGGGCCTCAATATTTCAAATTGGACTAATTGGCCTAATTCACCTTAATTACCCTAATTGGCCTCAATTGGCCCCAACTAGCCTCATGTGGCCTAATTGGCCTAATTGGTGTAATTGGATTAATTGGCCTCAACTGGTCCAGTTGGCCACATTTGATCTAATTGGCCCAATTGCCTCAATTGGTCTCAATTTCCCTCAATTGGCTAATTGGTCTCAATTAGCCTTAACTGGCTGCAATTATCCCCAATAGTCCTTAATTTGACTCTATTGGCCTCTATTGGCCTCAATTAGCCTCAATTGGCCTAATTGGCATCAATTGGCATCAATTGGTATCAATTGGCCTAATTGGCCTCAATTGGAATAATTGGACTCAATTGGCCTCAATTACCCTCAATTGGCCAAATTGGACAAATTGGACAAATTGGACTCAATTGTCCTCAACTTGCTTCAATTGGACTCAATTTCTATCCATTGGCATAAATGGGCCTAATCAGCCTCAATTGGCCTAATTGGACCTAATTAGCCTCAATTGTCTTGAGTTAGCCTAACTCGACTCATTTGGCCTCAATTTGCCTTAATTGGATTAATTTAGCATAAATTCGTCTACAGACCTCAATTGGCCTAATCAGTCCCAATTGGGCTCAATTGGCCTCAATTGGCCAAATTGGGTTCAATTTACCTCAATTTTCCTAATTGGCCTCAATTTGTCTAATTGCCCTCAACTGGCCTTAATTCTCCAAATTAGACTAATTGGCTTCAATTGTCCTAATTAGCCTCATTTGGTTCAATTGACCTCAATTTGCCTAATTAGTCCCAATTGGACACAATTGACCGAATTAGCATCAATTGGCCTCAATTTTCCACAATTCCCTCAATTAGCCTCAATTTGGTCGAATTTTCCTAATTGGCCTCAATTGTCCCCAATTGGCCCAATTGTCCTAAATTGGCCTAATTGGCATTAATTGGACGAGTTGGACTAATTGGTCTCAACTGGCCTAATTGGCGTCAATTGTCTTAATTGGACTAATTGTCCTTAATTGGCCTCAATTGTCCTCAAATAGCCTCTATTGGCCTCAGGTGCCCCCAATTAGCTTCAATTTGCCTAATTGGCATCAATTGGTCCCAATGGGCCTTAATGGGCCTCAATTGGTCTGAGTTGGCCTTAATTGGCCACAATTGGAATAATTGGCTTAATTGGCCAAAATTCATCTCAATTGTCCTCAATTGGCCTCAATTGGCATCAATTGGCATGAATTGGCATAATTGGTATAATTGGCCACAATTGGGCTCAATTGGCTACAAGTGGGCTGAATTGGATTCAATTAGTAGAATTGGTTCAATTGGAAAAATTGGCCTCAAGTTGCCAAAATTGGAATAATTGGCCTAATTGTCCTCAATTTATCTCAATTCTACTAATTGGCCAAATTAGCATCAATTTTCCTCTAGTGGTCTCAATTCACCAAAGTGGCCTAATCGGCCTCAATTGGCCCAATTGACATAAATTGGACTAATTGGCCTCAATGGACCTCAATTTTACAAATTGAAATGAGTGAGCTTTAATTGTGTGAATTAGCCTTAAATGGCCTCAATTGACCTCAATTGGCCTCAATGGACCTAATTGGCCTCATTTGTACTCAATTGGCCTAATTTCCTTAATTGACCTAATTTTCATCAATTGGACACAATTTTCCAAGCTCGCTTTAATTGGCCTAATTGGTCTAAATGACAGAATTGACCTCAGTGACCTAATTAGAGAAATTTTCTGAATGGGTCTCAATTGACCTAATTGGCCTCCATTAGCCAAGTTGACCTCAATTAGACTCAGTTTTTCATAATGGATCTTAATTGGCTTAATTGTCCTTATTGGCCTCATAGGATAATTGGCCTCAATAGCTAAATTGGCCTCAATGGATGAATTGGCCTAATTGGCCTAATTGGATGAATTGTCTGCAATGTCCTAATTGGCCTAATTGACATAATTGGGCTTAATTGGCCTAATTGGTCTTAATTTGCCTTATTGGCTCAATTTTCCTAATTGGCCTTAATTGAACCAATTGGCCTAATTGGAATCAGTGGCAGAATTGGCCTCAATGTATTAATTTTCTGAATCGGCCGAAATGGCCTAATTGGCCTAATTGGTTTAATTGTCCTAAATTATTCTGAATTGACCTTAATTGGACATAATTTGCATCATTTGGTCTAATTTTCCTCAATTAACCTCAATTCACATAATTGGCCTAATTGACCTCAATTTTCCTCAATTTGCCTTAATTTTCCTCAATTGGCCTAATTGGCCTCAAATGGTCTCAATTGACCTCAATTTTTGCAATTAGTCTCAATTGGTCTCAGTTGGCTAACTGGCCTCAATCAACCTTATTTCGCCTCAATTCACCCAATTGGCCTAATTGGTCTCCATTGGGAGCAATTGGCCTAATTATCCTCAATTGGGCTCAATTTGCCTAATTAACCTCAGTTGGGCTCAATTGGACTCAATTAGCCTCAATTGGCTTAATTTACTTTAATTTACTCAATTGGCCATAATTAGACTCAATTGGTCACTATTGGCTACAATTGGGCTAAATTGGCTGCAATTGGTCTCAATTAGCCTCATTTTGCCTCAGTTGGGCTCAATTGGTCAAAATTGGCAACAATTGGCTTCAATTGGTCTCTATTGACCTAATTGGCCTCAATTGAAAAAATTGGCTTTAACTAGCTTTAATGGGCCACAATTGGCTTCAATTGTCTTCAATTGGACTCAATTGTCCTCAATTGATCTCAACTGTCCTAATCAGCCTTATTTAGTCCTCAATTTGCCTCAGTTGGCCTCAATTGACCTCAATTGGCCTTAATTGGCTATAATTAGCATCAATTGGCCTCAATTGCCTTAATTTGCCTCAATTGGCCTTAATTGGCTATAATTAGCATCAATTGGCCTCAATTGCCTTAATTTGCCCAATGGGCCTAATTGGACTCAATTGGCCTAATTTGGCTCAATTGCCCTTAATTCACCCAATTGGCCACGATTGGGATTAATTGCCCTCAATTGGCCTCAATTGGTCTCAATTGACCCAATTTGCCTAATTCACCTCAATTGGCATCAATTTGCCTAATGGGGCTCAATTGACCTCAATTGGCCTCAATTGGCCTCAATTGTCCATCATTGGACAAAATTAGCTGCAATTGGCCTCAATTGGCCACAATTAGCTTAATTAGCCTCAACTATCCTCAATTGGCCTAATTGGCCTAATTGACCTCAATTGGCCTCAATTGGCCTCAAATTAACTGAATTAGCCTAATTGGCCTTAATTTTCATTAATTGGCCTTATTGGCCCAATTGGTTTCAATTTGTCTAATTGGCATCAATTGGACTCATTGGCCAAATTGCCCTAATTATACTCAATTGGCCTCAATTGGCTTCAATTGTCCTAATTCGACTCAATTGGCCTAATTCACCTCAATTGACCTTAATTGGCATCAATTGGCCTAATTGGACTCCATTGTCCTAATGGGTCGCAAATGGACTAATTGGCCTCAATTGGCTGAATTGGATTCAATGAGCCGAATTGGCCTCAATTGGCATAATTGCCCTAATTGGTTTCAATGGGCACTAATTTTGTCTCAATTGTCCTCAATGCGTCTAATTCACCTAATTCTCCTCAGTTTACCTCAACTGGCCTCGATTGACCTCAATTTCCCTCAATTTCCCTAATTAGTCTAATTGGCCTCAATTAACTTCAATTGGCCTCATTAGCCTCAATTGGCTTAATTGGCCTCAATTGAACTCAATTGGTCTCAATTAGCCTAATAGAGCTGATTTCACCTCAATTGACCTCAATTGTCATCAATTGATCTCAATAGGCCTAATTGGCCTCAATTGGCCTAATTGGACTCAATTGGCCTCAATTGGCCTAATTGTGCTCAATTGGACTCAATTGGCCTCAATGACCTATTTGGGCTCATTGGCCAAATTTGCCTCAATTGGCCTAATTAGCCTCATTGGCCTCAATTGTTCTCAATTAGCCGAATTGGGTTCAATTGGAATCAATTCGTCTCAATTGGCCTCAATTGGCCCAATTGGCCTTAATTGGCCTCAATTGGCTCAATTGGCCTGAATTCACCTCAACTGTCTTAATTGGCATCAATTTGGCCAATTGGCCATAAAAAGTCTAATTTGCCTAATTGGCCTTAGTTTGCCTCAATTGGCCTAATTGGACTCAATTGGCCTCCTCATTGGCATCAATAGGCATTAATTAGTCTCAATTGGCTCAATTAGACTTTTTGGATCATATTGCCGTCAATTAGACTCAATTGGCCTCCATTGCCTAATTGGGATCAATTGGGCTCAATTGCCTTCAATTGGCCTTAATTGCCCTCAATTTGCCAAATTGGCCCCAAATTGGCCGAATTGGCCTACAGAGACCCAATTGGCCTCACTTGGAGGAATTGTCATAATTGGTCGTAATTACCCTCAATTTACCCCAATTAACCAAATTGGCCAAATAGGCCCCAATTGGTGTGGCCTCAATTGGCCTTAATTGGTCGAATTGGATTCAATTGGCCAAATTGGCCTTAATTAGCCTCAATTGGCATAGTTGACATAATTGGCATAATTGGCCTCAATTGGCCTAATTAGTCTCAATTGGCTCAATTGTCCTCAATGGGCCACAATTTATCCTAATTGGCCTAACTCGCCGCATTTGGCCTTAATTGGCTTCAATTCACCTCAATTCTCCTCAATTTGCCTCAATTGGCTTCAACTGGCCTAATTGGCCAAATTGGCCTCAATTGGTCTCAATTAACCTCAATCGGCCTCAATTGCAATAATTGGTCTAACTGGCCATAATTGGCCTAAATTCACCTAAATTTGCCTTAATTGGCCTCAATTGGCCTAATTGACCTAATTGGTCTCAATGTGCTTTAATTGGCCTAAATTACCCCAAATTGGCCTAAATTACCCCAAATTCACCTAAAATGTTTGCCACACATAGAGTTTGCATATAACCGAGTAGTTCATTCCACTACTAACTTCTCACCTTTTGAGATTGTATACGGATTTAATCCAATGACTCCATTAGATATTCTTTCATTGCCTACTAATGAGGTTGTTGATCTCGCAGCTGATGAGAAGGCCAAATTTGTTCAGGATTTACCTGCCAAGGTGAAAGCGAACATTGAAAGAAGAAATGAACAATATGCAAAGCAAGCAAACAAGGGTATGCATAAGGTTGTACTAGAACCTGGAGATTGCGTGTGGGTGCATTTGAGGAAGGAAAGGTTCCCGGAGCAAAGAAAATCAAAACTTTAGTCACGAGAAGATGGTCCATTTCAAGTTTTAGAAAGAAACAATGATAATGCCTACAAGATCGACTTGCCCAGCAGGTATGGAAACGTGAGTGCTACCTTTAATATTTCTGATCTCTCTCCTTTTGAATATGCAGATTCGAGGACGAATCCTTTTGAAGAGGGAGGGGATGATGCGGATCATGGTGTACACAAGCAGCAAGGAGTTGAGGGTGATCGTGGCATTGATCGTGGAAGGATCATTAATGGAAAAGACCCATTGCATGGGATTGGTGGCCCAATGACAAGAGGAAGAATGAGGAGGATGAGAGAGGCTTTACATGGCCTAATTTTGAAATTACAAGAGGAGGCCCAACATGCATGCATGGGAGGAGCAAATGGGCCTTTAATCACATTTATTAAAGCCCAAAAGTGAACCTAAAAGGGCCACCCATATGCTTCCACGAAATTCAATCCACTTGCATGAAGGAAATCTCCAATGTCAAAAGTGGTGGGCCCCTTGTCTCCAAATCCATGGTGGGAATCTTCAAAGTCTTTGGGGTGGTTCCTAAAAGTCTTCTTTAGAGATATCTTGTCCCCTAAAGTCATGGACATGTGTAAACAAAGTCAAATTCGTGGGATAGGCTTTAGACTTTTGTGGGATAGGTAGTTTGACATGTATTCCTCTCATTTGGCTATAAATAGCCACCTCTTGTACCCCCTTGAAGGTTAATTTCGAATTTGAGAGTTTCTAGCATTATTATGCTTGTGTTTCTTGTGTTCTTAGGTGAATGTAAGTTAGGCTCATCAAAGGAGTGATCAACCTTTGTGGCGCTTTATAATTAGAGTTTCAAGGGGCAAGTCTCCTTGGGGTCCTAATTGATCATCCCCTTCCCCTTTTATCCCTCTTGCATTTCTTTTAATTTCCATTCCCCTCTTCTTTCTTCGTTTGTGTTTCTGCATTTTTTTGCCAACGAATACCGCACTCGCATACGGTATCATATCACTCAATTGTCATCAATGGCCCTCAAATGGCCTAATTGGCCTCAATGGGTTTAAATTGGCCAAAATTGGCCTAAGGAGTCCTTGGAATAGTTGGCCACAATTGGACTCAATTAGAATCAATTGACCTCAATTAGCATAATTGGATTAATTGACTCAACATGCCTCAATTGGCCCCTATTGGCCAAATTGGCCTCAATTGGCCTCAATTCTCTAAATAGCCATAATTGGCGTCAATTATCCTGAATTGGCATAGATTATCCTTAATTGGCCTCAATGGGACTTAATTGGCTTCAATTGGCCTAATTAGCCTCAACTGACCTCAATTTGATAAATTGGCCCCAATTCACCAAATTGGGTTAACTGGACACAATTGGCCTAATTAGCCTCAATTGGCCTAATTGGCCTAATTGTCATCAATTGACCTCAATTGGATTCATTCTCTTCAATTAGCTCAACTGGCCTCAATTGACCATATTTGTACTTAATTGGCTTAATTGACCTTAATTGGCCTTAATTGGTCTAGTTGGCATCAATAGGCCTCAATTGGTCACAATTGGCTAAACTGGCATAATTGTCCCCAATTTTCCTAATTGGCCTCAGTTGGCCTCAATTGGTCTTAATTAGCATCAATTGGCCTAAATTGGTCTAATTGACCACAATTGGCCTAATTGGTGTCAATGGGACTCAATTGGCCTCAATTAACATAATGGGCCTAATTGGATCAATTAGCCTCAATTGGCCAACTTCACCTCAATTGGCCAAATTAGCCTCAAATGACATCAATTTTCAAAAATTGGACTCGATTGGCTTAATTGGACTCAATTGGCCCCAATTATCCAAATTTGCCTCAATTTCACTCAATTGGCCTAATTGGCCTCAATTGACCGAAATTATCCAAATTAGCCTCATTTGGCCCAGATGACCTCAATTTACCTCAATTTTTCTAATTGGCCTAATTGGCCTCAATTGGTGACCTCAATTGGCCTTAGTTGGCCTCAAGAGGCCTAATTGACCTATGTTGGCATAATTAGTCTAATTGGCCTCAATTTAACTCAATTAGCCTAATTGGCCTCAATTGGGATCAATTCACATAAATTCTCCTCAATTGGCCTTAATTGGTGTCAACTGGCCTTAATTAGCCCAATTGGCCTAATTGGCATCAAATGGACAAATTGGCCTCAATTGGGATCAATTCACATAAATTCTTCTCAATTGGCCTTAATTGGTGTCAACTGGCCTTAATTAGCCCAATTGGCCTAATTGGCATCAAATAGACAAATTGGGCTTAATTAGCATCACTTGACCCAATTGGTTTTAATTAGCCTAATTAACCTAATTGGCCTCAATTGGCCTAAATTGGCCTCAATAGGCCTAATTGGCGAAATTGTCTTCAATTGGCCTAACTGGGCTCAATTGAGATCAATTGGCCTCAATTACTCTAATTGGACTCAATTGTTCTCCATTGGCCTCAATCCTCATCAATTCGTCCAATTTGCCTCAATTGGAATAATTGGTCTCAATTGGCCTAATTTTCCTCAAGTTGGCCACAATTGGCATCATTGACCTCAATTGGCTTCAAATGGCATAATTGGCGTCAATTGGCCTAATTAGCATAATTGGACTAATTGGCGATAATGGGCCCCAATTGGCCCCAATTTTCTCAATTGGCCTCAATTGCCATGAATTGGCCATAATTGGCCATAATTGGCCAAATTGACCTTAATTGGCCCCAATTGGCCTAATCGGCCTTAATTGGCCTCAATTGGTCTTAATTGGCCTCAATCAGCTCCAATATTCCTCAATTGGCCAAATTTTCCCCAATTGGCTTCAATTCAACTCAATTGGACTCAACTGTCCTCAATTAGGCTCAATTGGCCTAATTAGATTAATTGGCCACTATTGGGAACAATTGGTCTCAATTGGCCAAATTTGGATATTTTTCCATAATTTCCTTCAATTGGCCTCATTTTCCCTTAACTGGCCTCAATTGGCATAATTGGACGAGTTGTCCTCAATTGGTCTCAATTGGCCTAATTGGCCTCAATTGGCATCAACTAGAATCAATTGGACTCAATTAGCCTTAATTGGCCTCAATTAGCCTTAATTGGCCTAATTAGCCCAAATTTTCCATAATTGGCCTCAATTTCCCTAATAGCCTCAACAGGCCTCAATTGGTCTTATTGGACTAATTGGCCTCAAATGACCTAATTGGCCTCCATTGGCCTTATTTGAGATCAATTGATCGCAATGGGCCTCAATATTTCAAATTGGACTAATTGGCCTAATTCGCCTTAATTACCCTAATTGGCCTCAATTGGCCCCAATTAGCCTCATGTGGCCTAATTGGCCTAATTGGTGTAATTGGATTAATTGGCCTCAACTGGTCCAGTTGGCCACATTTGATCTAATTGGCCCAATTGCCTCAATTGGTCTCAATTTCCCTCAATTGGCTAATTGGTCTCAATTAGCCTTAACTGGCTGCAATTATCCCCAATAGTCCTTAATTTGACTCTATTGGCCTCTATTGGCCTCAATTAGCCTCAATTGGCCTAATTGGCCTCAATTAGCCTCAATTGGCCTAATTGGCCTCAATTGGCCTCAATTGGAATAATTGGACTCAATTGGCCTCAATTACCCTCAATTGGCCAAAATGGACAAATTGGACAAATTGGACTCAATTGTCCTCAACTTGCTTCAATTGGACTCAATTTCTATCCATTGGCATAAATGGGCCTAATGGGCCTCAATTGGCCAAATTGGACCTAATTAGCCTCAATTGTCCTGAGTTAGCCTAACTAGACTCATTTGGCCTCAATTTGCCTTAATTGGATTAATTTAGCCTAAATTCGTCTACAGACCTCAATTGGCCTAATCAGCCCCAATTGGGCTCAATTGGCCTCAATTGGCCAAATTGGGTTCAATTTACCTCAATTTTCCTAATTGGCCTCAATTTGTCTAATTGCCCTCAACTAGCCTTAATTCTCCAAATTAGACTAATTGGCTTCAATTGTCCTAATTAGCCTCATTTGGTTCAATTGGCCTCAATTTGCCTAATTAGTCCCAATTGGACACAATTGACCGAATTAGCATCAATTGGCCTCAATTTTCCACAATTCCCTCAATTAGCCTCAATTTGGTCGAATTTTCCTAATTGGCCTCAATTGTCCCCAATTGGCCCAATTGTCCTAAACTGGCCTAATTGGCGTCAATTGTCTTAATTGGACTAATTGTCCTTAATTGGCCTCAATTGTCCTCAAATGGCCTCTATTGGCCTCAGGTGCCCCCAATTAGCTTCAATTTGCCTAATTGGCATCAATTTGTCCCAATGGGCCTTAATGGGCCTCAATTGGTCTGAGTTGGCCTTAATTGGCCACAATTGGAATAATTGGCTTAATTGGCCAAAATTCATCTCAATTGTCCTCAATTGGCCTCAATTGGCATCAATTGGCATGAATTGGCATAATTGGTATAATTGGCCACAATTGGGCTCAATTGGCTACAAGTGGGCTGAATTGGATTCAATTAGTAGAATTGGCTCAATTGGAAAAATTGGCCTCAAGTTGCCAAAATTGGAATAATTGGCCTAATTGTCCTCAATTTATCTCAATTCTACTAATTGGCCAAATTGGCATCAATTTTCCTCAAGTGGTCTCAATTCACCAAAGTGGCCTAATCGGCCTCAATTGGCCCAATTGACATAAATTGGACTAATTGGCCTCAATGGACCTCAATTTTACAAATTGAAATGAGTGAGCTTTAATTGTGTGAATTAGCCTTAAATGGCCTCAATTGACCTCAATTGGCCTCAATGGACCTAATTGGCCTCATTTGTACTCAATTGGCCTAATTTCCTTAATTGACCTAATTTTCATCAATTGGACGCAATTTTCCAAGCTCGCTTTAATTGGCCTAATTGGTCTAAATGACAGAATTGACCTCAGTGACCTAATTAGAGAAATTTTCTGAATGGGTCTCAATTGACCTAATTGGCCTCCATTGGCCAAGTTGACCTCAATTAGACTCAGTTTTTCATAATGGATCTTAATTGGCTTAATTGTCCTTATTGGCCTCATAGGATAATTGGCCTCAATAGCTAAATTGGCCTCAATGGATGAATTGACATAATTGGCCTAATTGGATGAATTGTCTGCAGTGTCCTAATTGGCCTAATTGACATAATTGGGCTTAATTGGCCTAATTGGTCTTAATTTGCCTTATTGGCTCAATTTTCCTAATTGGCCTTAATTGAACCAATTGGCCAAATTGGAATCAGTGGCAGAATTGGCCTCAATGTATTAATTTTCTGAATCGGCCGAAATGGCCTAATTGGCATAATTGGTTTAATTGTCCTAAATTATTCTGAATTGACCTTAATTGGACTTAATTTGCATCATTTGGTCTAATTTTCCTTAATTAACCTCAATTCACATAATTGGCCTAATTGACCTCAATTTTCCTCAATTTGCCTTAATTTTCCTCAATTGGCCTAATTGGCCTGAAATGGTCTCAATTGACCTCAATTTTTGCAATTAGTCTCAATTGGTCTCAGTTGGCTAACTGGCCTCAATCAACCTTATTTCGCCTCAATTCACCCAATTGGCCTAATTGGTCTCCATTGGGAGCAATTGGCCTAATTATCCTCAATTGGGCTCAATTGGCCTAATTAACCTCAGTTGGGCTCAATTGGACTCAATTAGCCTCAATTGGATTAATTTACTTTAATTTACTCAATTGGCCATAATTAGACTCAATTGGTCACTATTGGCTACAATTGGGCTAAATTGGCTGCAATTGGCCTCAATTAGCCTCATTTTGCCTCAGTTGGGCTCAATTGGTCAAAATTGGCAACAATTGGCTTCAATTGGTCTCTATTGACCTAATTGGCCTCAATTGAAAAAATTGGCTTTAACTAGCTTTAATGGGCCACAATTGGCTTCAATTGTCTTCAATTGGACTCAATTGTCCTCAATTGATCTCAACTGTCCTAATCAGCCTTATTTAGTCCTCAATTTGCCTCAATTGGCCTCAATTGACCTCAATTGGCCTTAATTGGCTATAATTAGCATCAATTGGCCTCAATTGCCTTAATTTGCCCAATGGGCCTAATTGGACTCAATTGGCCTAATTTGGCTCAATTGCCCTTAATTCACCCAATTGGCCACGATTGGGATTAATTGCCCTCAATTGGCCTCAATTGGTCTCAATTGACCCAATTTGCCTAATTCACCTCAATTGGCATCAATTTGCCTAATGGGGCTCAATTGACCTCAATTGGCCTCAATTGGCCTCAATTGTCCATCATTGGACAAAATTAGCTGCAATTGGCCTCAATTGGCCACAATTAGCTTAATTAGCCTCAACTATCCTCAATTGGCCTAATTGGCCTAATTGACCTCAATTGGCCTCAATTGGCCTCAAATTAACTGAATTAGCCTAATTGGCCTTAATTTTCATTAATTGGCCTTATTGGCCCAATTGGTTTCAATTTGTCTAATTGGCATCAATTGGACTCATTGGCCAAATTGCCCTAATTATACTCAATTGGCCTCAATTGGCTTCAATTGTCCTAATTCGACTCAATTGGCCTAATTCACCTCAATTGACCTTAATTGGCATCAATTGGCCTAATTGGACTCCATTGTCCTAATGGGTCGCAAATGGACTAATTGGCCTCAATTGGCTGAATTGGATTCAATGAGCCGAATTGGCCTCAATTGGGCTCAATTGGCATAATTGCCCTAATTGGTTTCAATGGGCACTAATTTTGTCTCAATTGTCCTCAATGCGTCTAATTCACCTAATTCTCCTCAGTTTACCTCAACTGGCCTCGATTGACCTCAATTTCCCTCAATTTCCCTAATTAGTCTAATTGGCCTCAATTAACTTCAATTGGCCTCATTAGCCTCAATTGGCTTAATTGGCCTCAATTGAACTCAATTGGTCTCAATTAGCCTAATAGAGCTGATTTCACCTCAATTGACCTCAATTGTCATCAATTGACCTCAATAGGCCTAATTGGCCTCAATTGGCCTAATTGGACTCAATTGGCCTCAATTGGCCTAATTGTGCTCAATTGGACTCAATTGGCCTCAATGACCTATTTGGGCTCATTGGCCTAATTTGCCTCAATTGGCCTAATTAGCCTCATTGGCCTCAATTGTTCTCAATTAGCCGAATTGGGTTCAATTGGAATCAATTCGTCTCAATTGGCCTCAATTGGCCTAATTGGCCTTAATTGGCCTCAATTGGCTCAATTGGCCTGAATTCACCTCAACTGTCTTAATTGGCATCAATTTGGCCAATTGGCCACAAATAGTCTAATTTGCCTAATTGGCCTTAATTTGCCTCAATTGGCCTAATTGGACTCAATTGGCCTCCTAATTGGCATCAATAGGCATTAATTAGTCTCAATTGGCTCAATTAGACTTTTTGGATCATATTGCCCTCAATTAGACTCAATTAGCCTCCATTGCCTAATTGGGATCAATTGGGCTCAATTGCCTTCAATTGGCCTTAATTGCCCTCAATTTGCCTAATTGGCCCCAAATTGGCCGAATTGGCCTACTGAGACCCAATTGGCCTCAATTGGAGGAATTGGCATAATTGGTCGTAATTACCCTCAACTTACCCCAATTAACCAAATTGGCCAAATAGGCCTCTATTGGTGTGGCCTCAATTGGCCTTAATTGGTCGAATTGGATTCAATTGGCCAAATTGGCCTTAATTAGCCTCAATTGGCATAGTTGACATAATTGGCATAATTGGCCTCAATTGGCCTAATTAGTCTCAATTGGCTCAATTGTCCTCAATGGGCCACAATTTATCCTAATTGGCCTAACTCGCCGCATTTGGCCTTAATTGGCTTCAATTCACCTCAATTCTCCTCAATTTGCCTCAATTGGCTTCAACTGGCCAAATTGGCCAAATTGGCCTCAATTGGTCTCAATTAACCTCAATCGGCCTCAATTGCAATAATTGGTCTAACTGGCCATAATTGGCCTAAATTCACCAAAATTTGCCTCAATTGGCCTCAATTGGCCTAATTGACCTAATTGGTCTCAATGTGCTTTAATTGGCCTAAATTACCCCAAATTGGCCAAGTTGGCCTCGATCTGCCTAAGTGGACTAAGTGGCCTAATTGGCCTTAATGGTCCTCAATTGGCCTAAATTATCCTAAATTGACCTAATTAGTGTCAATTAGGCTTAATTGGCCTCAACTTGCCTAATTAGCCTTAATTGGCCAAATTAGCATTGTGGGCATCAATTGGGCTCAATTGGACTCAACTGGCCCCAGTTGGCTTCAATTGGCCTAATTGGCCTCAATTGGCCTCAATGGGTCTCAATTTGCCTCAATTGACCTTAATTAGCCTCAATTGCCCAAAATTGGCCAAAATTAGCCTTAATTGGTCTTAATTGGCATAATTGGACTAATTGGCCTCAATTGACATCAATTTTCCAAATTGGCCTCAATTGACCTCAATTGACCTCAATTTTCCTAATTGGCCTCAAGTGGCCTTAATTGGCCTTAATTGGCTTAATTGGCCTAATTGGCCTAATTGGCCTAATTGGCCTAATGTGCCTCAATTGGCCTAATTGGCCTCAATATGCCCCAATTGGCCTAATTGGCATCAATTGGTTGCAGTTGACCTCAACTGCCCACAATTGGCCTTAATCGGCCTAATTGACCTAATTGGCCTCAATTAGCCTAATTTGCCTAATTGACCTAATTTGCATAAATTGGCATCAATTGTCAATAAATGGTATAATTGGCCTTATGGGCATAGTTGGCCTCAATTTCCCGCAATTGGCCTCAATCGACTTAATTGACATAATTTGACTCAATTAGCTTAATAGGCCAAAATTGGCATAATTGGCATCAATTGGCATCAATTGGCCATAAATGGCCTAATTGGCCTTTTGGGCATAGTTGGTCTCAATTGGACTAATTGGACTCAATAGACCTCAATTGGCATCAATGGGCCTAATAGGCCTAATTGGCCTCAATTAGCCTCAATTGGTGTCCATTGCCCCAATTTGGCCTCAATTGGCCCCAATTGGCCCCAATTGGCCTCAATTGCCATCAATTGGTCTCAATTTGCCGCATTTGGTTACAATTGGCCTCAATCGGCCTTAATTAGCCTCAATTGGCCTAATTGGCCTTAGTTGGTCGCACTTAGCTGTGATTGGCCTAATTGACCTCAAATGGCCTCAATTGAGTTAATTGGCCTCATTTGGACTAAGTTGGCCCTAATAGGTCTAATTGGCCTCAATTGGCCTGAGTTGGGATTATAGGTCTAATTGGCCTCAATTGGCTTCAATTGGCCTCATTGGACTCAATTGGCATTAATTGGCCTCAATTGGCATCAATTGGCCTCAATTGGCATCAATTGGCCTTAATTTTTCTAATTGGAATAATTGGAATCAATTGGCCTCAATTGTCCTCAACTGCCCTAATTGGCCTCAATTGACCTCAATTGGCCTCAATGGGGTTAAGGGCCCTAATTGGTCTTAATTGGGCTCAATCAGGCGTAATTTACCTAATTGGCCTCAAATGGCCTCAATCAGCCTCAATTGACCTCAATTATCCTCAATTAGACACAATTAGTCTCAATTATGCTCAATTGGCCTCAATTGGCATCAATTTTTCCAATTAACATAACTGGTCTCAATTGGTATAATTGGCCTCAATTTTTCCCAATTGGCCCCAATTGGCCGAATTTGACTCAATTGGCCTCAATTAGGCCAATTATGCCAATTCAGCAAACTGCGGCCCATTGAGTCCAATTGACCCCATTGGGAATAATTAACACAATTGGGGCCAATTGAAGCCATTTGAGGCCAATTTGACCTTTGAGGATAATTCAAACATTGAGGCCAATTGATAGTTAAGCCCATTTTGGCTAATCTTTGCCAGTTGTGTCCAATTAGTCATGTTGAGGCCAATTATGCCAATTGAGAGTAGTTGAGGCCAATTAAGGCCAATTGAGAATAGTTGGCCTAATTGGACTCAATACCCTCATTGGCCTCAATAGGCCTCAAGTGGCCTTAAGTGGGATAATTGGCCACAATTGGTTTTAATTAGACCTCATTGGCCTAATTGACCTCAATTGAAAATGGGGCTCAATTGGCCTCATTTTACTAATTAGCCTCAATTGAAAATTATCCTCAATTAGCCTCACTCTATTGGTTATCATTTTCCTCAATTGGACTCAATTATCCATATTGGCCTCAAAAGTCCTCAATTGACCTGATTGTCCTCAATTGGCCTAATTGTCCTCAATTGTCCTATTGTACTCAATTGCCCACGATTGGCCTCAATTGGCCCAATTATCCACAATTGGCCTAACTGGGATCAATTGGACTCAATTGGACCAATGGACATGAATTGTCATGGATTCAATTGGAAATTTTCAAAACGTGCCTAATTAGCCTCGGTTGGCCCCAATTGGCCACAATTGGCCATAGTTGTCCTCAATCATCCTCAATTTCCTCAATTGTCAAAATCTTCCTCAATTGGCCTAATTGGTGATGTGAGACGTACAAGGTGGCCTGATCTTCATGGTGTAGGGTGGTGGATGAAGGATGAGGTTCGGGGATAAGTGGTAGAAGATGGTTTTGGATAGTGGTTGGTAGTAGTTAATCAATGCTATAAGGATAATGACCTTCTACTTAAACAACACACTCAAAGGAGGTATGTAGAGGCAATCCACACATCAACGCACTTGGGTTGTGCCACGAAATTGTGGGTTTTGTGATCTTGGATCACCAATCTAACATCAAAATTGACAAGACAATAATTCACAGTAGCAAGGGAAGAATATAACGATCCTCACAATGGAGAGAATAAACTAATAGAGTTTCACTAATGAAAACATTAATGATATTAGAATGTCATGGGGTAGATATTTATAGCCAAGGGTGACATAAAAGGTCAAGGGACTCATACCCAAAAGTCATAAAGCATGTTCTTTCCTTGTCCCCTTAAATTAAAAAAGTTAAAGTCTAACAATGACTTTGTTGAAAAGTATCACATGTCTTTCCAACTATAGCCCACCATATTTGACTTTCAGTGTATAGCCCACCGAATTTGACCTTGGTGTCTAAAGGTTGCATTATATAATTCTCCATGTGGGAAAGGCTTACAAATTCATGAAAACATGCGGGCCAATATTTAAACAACATGTTTGGGATTGAATAAGTGAGATAACATGACAATTTTCTCAATCCAGGAAAGGAATGATCCATTGAGGTTTTAATGAAGTGAGATAGGCGTCCATTCTAGCATTCAACCTCTTTAATCTCCCTTGCATCATTGGGATATGAAAATCCAAATCCTCCACCTAGGAAATTGACTTGGGTCCTTTGATGTGGTTCTCATCATCCCCCCCCCCCCACTTGAAAAGGAGTTGTCCTTGAAACTTCATCCTCTACACCAAAAAAGGAGAAAGATCAGAAACACTGAATGTGTCAGTTACACCATAATCACCTGGAAAATATTTCAGGTAACCATTGTTGTCAATCTTATCAACCACTCAGAAAGGTATGTCACTTAGTGGAATGAGTTTTGATTTTTGCTCGTCAAGAAATATCTAAATTCACATACAACTCCAAACAAAATCACCAAGATCGAACAACACTTGTTTGTGAACCTTTTTTGCACGATCAACATATTTATGGTTCATTCGCTTGATATTTTTCCTTACCTTTTCATGGAGTTTCTTAATGAATTTGGAAAACCCTTTCTCATCCATATTACTTGCTTCCTATAAAGGAAAAAGGAACTATATCAATATGGGATTGGGGGTTAAAGCTGTAAACCATTTGAAATGCAGAATATTGAGTAGTGGAATAATTGGACTTGTTGTATGCAAATTCCAATTGAGCTTCATTGAGGAAAATTGAGGCAAATGATGGTCAGTTAGGCCCTTGAGTCCAATTGAGGAAAATTGATGCCGATTTAGCCAATTCATGTGATTGAGGTCTATTGAGGCCATTGAGGCCAATTGTGGCAATTGAAGCCAATTGAGACCAATTAGGATGATTGACTCCAATTGAGGCAAATTAGGACAATATAGGTTAGTTAATCCCATTATGGAAAATTAGGGAAATTGGGGCTAGTTAGGACAATAGGAAAATTAGGCCAATTGAGGATAATTAAGGAAAATTAGGAAAATTCTCCCAATTGAGGAAAATTGAGGCCAACTCGGCCAATTGGCCCAATTAAGGCCAATTAAGGCCAATTAGGAAAAACAGACCACTGAGGCCAACTGAGGCAAGGTCCAAATGAAGTCAATTATGAAAATTGGTGCCAATTTTGCAAATGGAAGCCAATTGAGACCACTTCTGTCTAATTGGGATAATTTAGGCTAGTTAGGAAAATTGAGGACATTTGAGGCAATTTATGCCGATTAAGGCCAATTAGGAAAATTGAGACTAGTTGAGGCCAATCAAGGATAATTAAGGCCATTGAGGCCAATTAAGGGAATTATGGCCAATTGAGGCCAATTGTTCCAATTTAACATGAGGATAATTTGAATAATTAGGTAAATTGTGGCCAATTGAGGCCAATTTTGGTTGAGGCCAATTAAGGATGAGGCCACTTCATGTGAAATTATGCCAATTGAGAAAATTGTGAAGAATTGAGACATCAATTTGGACTTTTGGGGTGAAATTATGCCAATTTAGTCCAATTGAGTCCAATTGAGGCAAATTAGGAGAATTTCGACCCAGTTTGCTCGATTGGCCTCAATTGAATCAATTAATCTCATGGGATGAATTGGACTAAGTGGCCTCATTTGGCTGAAAGGGACACAATTGGCCTAATTGACCTCAATTGGCCTAACTGGACTCAGTTGGCCTAATTGGCTTCAATTGGAATAACTCTCCTCAATGGCATCAATATACTCAATTTGCCTCAATTGAGTCCAGTTAGGTTAATTGAGGCCACTTTATTCCAATTAGGCTAATAAACCCAATTAAGGCCAATTGAGGCTAATTAAGCTAATTTATGCCAATTTATGCTAATTGAGGCTAATTTATGCCAACTGAGGCCAATTGAGTCTAATTAAGGCCAATTGTGTCCAATTAGTCAAATTTGGCCAATGAGGCCAACTGAGGCCAATTGTGGCCAACGTAGCCCAATAGTTCTAATTGGCCTAAATGGCCTAATTTACCGAATTGACCTCAATTGGATAAATTTTCCTAATGGGAATCAATGGCCTAATTGGACTCAATTGGCCTCAATGGCCTCAATTCGCCTCCTCAATTCACCTCAAGTGGCCTAATTGGCCTCAATAGGCCACACATGAACTCAATTGGCCTCAATTTTCTGCATTTGACTGCAATTGGCCTCAAATAGCCTCAAATTGACTTTTTTCCTTTTTTTATAAAGCTCAAGTGGTCTCTAGTGGAAATTACCCTCAATTGGCCTCAATAGACCTCAATTAAACTCAATTGGCCTCCATTGGCCAAATTGGGCTCGATTGGCCTCAGTTGGACTCACTTTAACAATTTTCCCTCAATGGAGAAATTGACATCAATTGGCCTCTAATTACTATCAATTGGCCTGCCAATTGGCCTAATTGGACTTATTAGCCGCAATTAAGGCCAATTTAGTCCAATTTAAGCCAATTGAGTCCAGTTGAGGCTCATTGAGGCCAATTAGTCCAATTTAGGCTAATTAGGCCAATTGATCCCAATTAGGAAAATTGTGGCCAATTACAGCCTAATTTTCCAAATAGGCAGAATTTGTTGGAATTGGCCTCATTTGACATAATTTGCTTTAATTGGTCTAATTATTTCTAATTGGATTCAATTGGCCATAATTGGTCCCAATGGCCTCAATTGGGCACAATTTGACTCAATTTTTCTCAATTGGCATCTATTTACCAAATAGGCTAATGGAGCCAAATTGAGGTCAATTAGTGCCAATTTGGAAAATTGAGGTCAATTATGAAAATTGATGCGAATTGGGGCCAATTTAGGCCAATTAGGCAATTCGTCTAATTGACGCCTAATTGGCACAATTTTCCAAATTGGGTTTAATTGGCCTCAATTCGCCTCAATTAGCTAATCTGGCCAATTAAGGCCAATTGAGGAAAATTGAGGCATGTTAATGCAAATTGAGGACACTGAGGTCAATTTAGGCCAATTTGTCCAATTTAAGCCAATTGATTCCATTGAGGATAATTAGTCCAATTATGCTAATAGAGGTCAATTGAGGTGATGAGGATCATGGAACACATGGGCATCACGGGGTTGGAGGCGGACATGATGAGGAAGGCGGAATGCACAAAAGTGGACAAGACCCTTTACGTGGAATTGGAGGCCCAATGACAAGGGAGCGGACCAAGAGAATGAAGGAGGCCTTAAATGGATTAATCAGGGAATTCCAAGAGGAGGCCCAACACCTTTGCTTGGGGGAAGCATTCGGGCCTATAATTACATTAATTAAGGCCCAAACATGCTTTTAAAAACCCAACCCAAGTGGTGCTACGAGATTTCAAGCCCACCCACCATGGAATCTTCAAAGTCAAAAGGTGGTGGGCTACTTGTCTTTACTTTTCCAAAAGGGTGTGCTACTTGTCTCCTAAAGTCATGGTCAAGTGCCAAAGTTGTCAAAAGCATCCTATAGGCTTTTTGACTATGGAAAACTAGCCATTAGACTAATGTAAAGAGCCACCCCATGTGTAATTCGAATTTCAAGTTTCTTTGGCTATAAATAGCCACCCCCTTGTACTCTTGAAGCATCATGAATGAAGGTAATGTTATTATGGTGACTTTTGCTTGCAACCTTTGTGTTCTTGCTTAATTCTTGACTTATCAAAGGATTGGTCATCCTTTGTGGCGTCTTGTGGCTAGAGTTCTTAGAGACAAGTTCTCTTTGGGTTCTACCTTGACCATTTCCCCCTTCCTTCTCATTTCACTATCCGCACACCAAATACACTTGTTTTCTTGCGGCGATCCGGTTGCTCAACGCGCGAACATTATACAAGGTTCCTAGGACAATTCCTAGCGGGTCTTGCATCGCGTATCATTTGGTATCAGAGCCCATTTGCGAGAAATCAGGTTCTTTCTTTCTTATCCTTTCTTCCATTTTCATTTCTCTTCAAATCGGGCCAACAACAATTCTGGTCCATTTTCTTCTTCCCCTACAGACGTCATTTCTTCGTCGTTTCGGACGTACAATATATAATTCTTGTAGTTGATAAGTTCATCTTTCTTCTCCATTTGGAATCATCAAAATCAGAGCTATACATAGCGAGATACAGTTGGTTCAAATTTTGCAACAAATTATGCAATTTTAAAACCACGCAAATCTCACGTTGATTCCATTTGATGTTACAAATTATTGCTTCTCCTGCATTTAAATATTGAAAAAAATTCATCTTGTTGCCGCTGCATCTACCAAAAAAAAAGAGCCAAAAAAAAACAAAAAAAAATCAGAAAAAAAATTAAAGGCTCAAAAAAAAATTGCAACATTTTGAATTCTACGTCCCATTTTAATTCTTCTTCTTCCCTTTTCTTCCTCTTCCCAAATTTTTCATCTTGAATCCAATTTTAATTTTATCTTTGAATTCTAGTTCGGGATTGCCACATTTCAAAGATCCTTTCGATTTGTTGAAATTGGGTAAGAACGCTATAGGAAGCAAGTTGAGTGGTAAAAGGCAAGAGTGTTACATTTTGATAAAAGCCAAAATTGAGTGAAACACGAACGAACAAATTATTTTGAGTGTAAACAAGTGAGGGAGTGTGTGAGGTCCATTTTTCCTTCCCCTTTAATTTTTCTCACAGGATACCTAAATGGCGGAGTCGAGTAACACCAGTGAAGCGGACATTAAGATGTTCATGAGGGCTGTACAAGAATAATTCCAAAGGTTGAATGCGAGGATGGATGAACTTCAATCCCCTTCCAATTCTAGAGCACCACCAAGGAGGCGAGTTGTTGAAGAAGAGGAGGAGTTATCCAATTTTCACGAGTCACCAATTCGGAGAAATCAACCACCATGGAGGCAAGCCAATGATCTTGGAGAAGTAAAGTTGAGGATCCCTTCATTCCGAGGTAAGAATGATCCTGAAACTTACTTGGAATGGGAAAGAAAGGTCGAACATGTTTTTGGTTGTCACACCTATTGGGAGGAAAACAAAGTGAAGTTGGCGGCCGTGGAGTTCACCGATTATGCTAGTATTTGGTGGGACCAACTACAAGTGAGTCGACGACAAAGTGGAGAAAGACCCATCCACACTTGGGAGGAGATGAAAGTGGTAATGCGTAAGAGGTTCATTTCTAGCCACTATTATCATGATTTGTTCCTCAAGTTGCAGGGTTTGAAACAAGGGGTCATGAGTGTTGAGGAGTATCACAAAGAGATGGAGATCATCATGATTCGAGCAAATATTGATGAGGAGCGAGAGGCCACCATGGCAAGGTTTGTGAACGGCCTCAACCATGACATTCGGGACATAGTGGACATGCACCACTACTTGGACATGGAGGATCTACTTCACATAGCCACCAAAGCGGAGAGGCAAGTAAAGGCAAGAAGGATGCGCCCTACATCTTACGGTAAGGATTCTAAACCTTCATTCAAGTTTAAGGATTCCAAACCACAAGAGCATGTAAGGGAACACAAAACTGATTCGAAGGAGTTGCCCAAACCAAAACCATTATTTCCGGAATCCAAAGGTAAAATGGAGGGTAAGGTTGTTTCCAAATCACGAGATATCAAATGTTTTAAATGTCAAGGATTTGGACATATTGCCTCACAATGCCCAAACAAGAGAACAATGATTATTTTGGATGATGGAGATGTTCTTAGTGCTAGCTCAAGCGAAGATGAAATGCCATCACTTGAGGATGATTCGGAGGTGGAAGTAGAAAGCCCCGTACATGGAGAAATGCTTGTGGCAAGGCGTGCTTTGAGTGCTCAACCCGAAGGAGAACATGATCAAGAGCAAAGGGAGCACATTTTTCATACTAGATGCCTCGTCAAAGATAAGATACGTAGTATGATTATTGATGGGGGTAGTTGTACAAACGTAGCAAGTGGTTTGATGGTTGATAAATTGGGATTGGCTACAACTAGACATCCTAGGCCTTATAGATTGCAATGGTTAAATAACAGCGGGGATGTCAAAGTGACTAAGCAAGCACAAGTTCCATTTTCTATTGGGAAGTATGAAGACAAGGTGATGTGTGATGTTGTTCCAATGCATGCTAGTCATATTTTGTTGGGAAGATCGTGGCAATTTGATAGGAGGGTCACACATGATGGATACACCAATCGATATTCTTTTGAGTATAATGGGAGGACGGTTATTCTTACACCATTGAGACCTTTGCAAGCTTATGAAGACCAAGTGAGGATTGAGAGAGATTGTGAGAAGAGAGAAAAAGAAAAGAGAGAAAAAAATAGAGAGATTGAGAAGAGTGGAAAAATCAAGAGGGAAAAAGGAGTGATGAGTGAAATCAAAAGAAATGAGGGAAATAAAAGAGTTGAAAACAAGAGTGAAAATAAGAGTGAAAACAAGAGTGTTGAGGGAAAAGTGAGTCTATTTTCTGGAAAAAGAGAGAGAGAGAGCTTTAGAGGGGGAGGAAACTCTCATGCTTTTATGCAAGGGAGAATGTTTTACGGCTAACTCTCTTAACCCATCATTGCCTTCTAGTGTTGTGTCTCTTTTGCAGGAATTTGGTGACGTGTTTCCGGAGGAAATTGCCGATGGCTTACCTCCCTTGCGGGGTATCGAGCACCACATCGACTTCCTCCCAGGAGCAACACTTCCCAATCGACCGGCCTATTGGGCTAACCCGGAGGGACTCGAGAAATCCAACGACAAGTGGAAGAATTGCTAAGGAAGGGATTTGTCCGAGAGAGCTTGAGTCCTTGTGCGGTGCCGGTAATTCTGGTCCCAAAAAAAGATGGTAAGTGGAGAATGTGTGTTGATTGTCGAGCTATCAACAAAATCACAGTAAAGTATCGTTATCCCATACCTCGTTTGGATGATATGCTTGATGAACTCCATGGTGCATGCTTGTTTACTAAAATTGACCTAAGGAGTGGATACCAATGCGATGCAAGACCCGCTAGGAATTGTCCTAAGAACCTTGTATAATGTTCGCGCGTTGAGCACTCGGATCGCCGCAAGAAAACAAGTGTAAAAATAAGAGTGAAAACAAGAGTGTTGAGGGAAAAGTGAGTCTATTTTCTGGAAAAAGAGAGATAGAGAGAGCTTTAGAGGGGGAGGAAACTCTCATGCTTTTATGCAAGGGAGAATGTTTTACAGCTAACTCTCTTAATCCATCATTGCCTTCTAGTGTTGTGTCTCTTTTGCAGGAATTTGGTGACGTGTTTCCGGAGGAAATTCCCGATGGCTTACCTCCCTTGCGGGGTATCGAGCACCACATCGACTTCCTCCCAGGAGCAACACTTCCCAATCGACCGGCCTATCGGGCTAACCCGGAGGAGACTCGAGAAATCCAACGACAAGTGGAAGAATTGCTAAGGGATTTGTCCGAGAGAGCTTGAGTCCTTGTGCGGTGCCGGTAATTCTGGTCCCAAAAAAAGATGGTAAGTGGAGAATGTGTATTGATTGTCGAGCTATCAACAAAATCACAGTAAAGTATCGTTATCCCATACCTCGTTTGGATGATATGCTTGATGAACTCCATGGTGCATGCTTGTTTACTAAAATTGACCTAAGGAGTGGATACCATCAAATTAGAATGAAAGAGGGAGATGAATGGAAAACCGCATTTAAAACTAAGTTTGGATTGTATGAAAGGCTAGTTATGCCTTTTGGACTAACTAAAGCCCCTAGTACATTCATGAACTTAATTAATCATGTTTTTCGTCCATTCATTGGGAAATTTGTGGTTGTGTATTTTGATGACATCCTTGTTTATTCTAAGAGCCTTGATGAACATCATGAACATTTGAAACATGTTTTTGAGACTCTTAGGAAAAATAGGTTGTTTGCAAACTTGGAAAAATGTACATTTTGTTTAAATTCGGTTGTTTTCCTCGGTTTTGTGGTAGGAGCTGATGGCATGAGGGTTGATGAAGAGAAGGTGAAGGCGATTCGGGATTGGCCACAACCAAAGAATGCCAATGAGGTGAGGAGCTTCCATGGACTTGCGAGTTTTTACCGAAGGTTCGTGAGGGACTTTTCAACAATCGCGGCACCATTGAATGAGTTGGTCAAGAAAGGGGTGAGTTTCAAGTGGGGAAAAGCTCAAGAGGAAGCCTTCTCCACACTCAAAGGTAAGTTAACCAATTCACCTCTCTTAGTTCTGCCTGACTTTTCTAAAGCTTTTGAGGTTCAGTGTGATGCCTCTGGAATAGGAATTGGGGCTGTTTTAATGCAAGACTCTAAGCCTATCGCATACTTTAGTGAGAAGCTTAATGGGGCTGCATTGAACTACTCTACCTATGACAAAGAATTGTATGCTCTCAAAAGAACTTTAGAAAATTGGCAACATTACTTGTGGCCAAGGGAATTTGTGATTCATTCGGATCATGAAAGCCTAAAATTTCTTAAGTCACAAGGAAAGTTGAATAGGCGGCATGCAAGATGGCTTGAATTCATTGAAACATTGCCTTACATCATTAAGCATAAAAAAGGAAAAGAAAATGTTGTCGCTGATGCTTTGTCTAGGAGATATTCTCTTATTACTTCAATGCATGCTAAAATACTTGGTTTTGAAATGTTGAAAAACATGTATGAGAATGATGTGGATTTTTCTAAAATTTGGAAGTTGTGTGAAAAACATGGCAAAAGTGATTTTTACAAACATGATGGATTTCCTTTTCGGAAAAATAAATTGTGTGTTCCATCTTGTTCCATGCGTGAATTGCTTGTTAGAGAAACACATGGTGGTGGATTAATGGGGCATTTTGGGGTTGAGAAAACATTGTCCTTTTTGAGTGAACATTTTTATTGGCCTCACATGCGTAGGGATGTGGTAAGTGTTTGTGGAAATTGTAATGTGTGTAAACATGCAAAGTCGAAAGTGCTTCCACATGGCTTATACACCCCTTTGCCTGTTGCTTCTCATCCTTGGGTTGACATATCAATGGATTTTGTCCTCGGCTTGCCAAGATCACAATCAGGTAAGGATAACATCTTTGTGGTGGTGGACAGGTTTAGTAAAATGGCTCATTTTATTGCTTGTTCTAAAACCAATGATGCTACTCATATCGCTGATTTGTTTTTCGGGGAAATTGTTAGGTTTCATGGCTTACCCAAGAGCATTGTGAGTGATAGGGATGTCAAATTCCTTAGTCACTTCTGGAGGACATTGTGGAACAAACTTGGAACTAAACTTTTGTTCTCCACCACTGCACACCCACAAACAGATGGTCAAACGGAGGTGGTCAATATGACACTTTCCACATTATTGCGTTCCATCCTTAGAAAAAATCTAAAACATTGGGAAAGATGCCTGCCTCACATTGAGTTTGCTTATAATCGAGTGGTTCACTCCACTACTAATGCTTCACCGTTTGAAGTTGTGTATGGTTTTAACCCATTAACTCCACTTGATATTTTACCTTTTCCTACTAATCAATTTTCGAATCTTGAAGGTGAAAAGAAGGCAAAGTTTGTGCAGGAGTTCCATGCAAAGGTAAAGGCCAACATTGAGCGGAAGAATGAACAAGTAGCGAAGCACGCCAACAAAGGTCGGCGAAAAATGGTTTTTCAACCTGGAGATTGGGTGTGGCTACACTTGAGGAAGGAGAGGTTTCTAGAGCAACGAAAATCAAAACTGCATCCACGAGGAGATGGTCCTTTCCAAGTCTTAGAGAAGATCAATGATAATGCCTACAAGATTGATTTACCTGACAGGTATGGGAATGTTAGTGGTACCTTTAATGTTGCTGATCTTTCTCCCTTTGAATTTTCAGATTCGAGGACGAATCCTTTTGAGGAGGGAGGAGATGATGAGGATCATGGAACACATGGGCATCACGGGGTTGGAGGCGGACATGATGAGGAAGGCGGAATGCACACAAGTGGACAAGACCCTTTACGTGGAATTGGAGGCCCAATGACAAGGGAGCGGACCAAGAGAATGAAGGAGGCCTTAAATGGATTAATCATGGAATTCCAAGAGGAGGCCCAACACCTTTGCTTGGGGGAAGCATTCGGGCCTATAATTACATTAATTAAGGCCCAAACATGCTTTTAAAAACCCAACCCAAGTGGTGCTATGAGATTTCAAGCCCACCCACTATGGAATCTTCAAAGTCAAAAGGTGGTGGGCTACTTGTCTTTACTTTTCCAAAAGGGTGTGCTACTTGTCTCCTAAAGTCATGGTCAAGTGCCAAAGTTGTCAAAAGCATCCTATAGGCTTTTTGACTATGGAAAACTAGCCATTAGACTAATGTAAAGAGCCACCCCATGTGTAATTCAAATTTCAAGTTTCTTTGGCTATAAATAGCCACCCCCTTGTACTCTTGAAGCATCATGAATGAAGGTAATGTTATTATGGTGAGTTTTGCTTGCAACCTTTGTGTTCTTTCTTAATTCTTGACTTATCAAAGGATTGGTCATCCTTTGTGGTGTCTTGTGGCTAGAGTTCTCAGAGACAAGTTCTCTTTGGGTTCTACCTTGACCATTTCCCCCTTCCTTCTCATTTCACTATCCGCACACCAAATACACTTGTTTTCTTGCGGCAATCCGGGTGTTCAACGCGCGAACATTATACAAGGTTCCTAGGAAAATTCCTAGCGGGTCTTGCATCGCGTATCATGAGGTCATTTAGATCAATTAGGCCAACTGAGATAAATTGTCGCTAATTGAGTGACTGAGTCCAAAACGGAAAATTTTCACAATTGAGGAAAATTGATTTCAATTAGGACAATTAGGCCGATAAAGGCCAAATGAGTCCAATTTAGAAAAATTTAGGAAAATTGAGGCCAATTAGGCCAGTTATCCCCAAAAGGCTAATTGGCCTCATTTGCCTAATTTTCCCTCTTTTCCATAATTAGACTAAATGGCATTAATTGGCCTCAATTTGCATAATTATCCACAATTGGCATAATTGGACTCAATGACCTCAATTTTCCTAAATTGAAAAT
The DNA here is from genome assembly GCA_963277665.1 of Viscum album. Lineage (NCBI taxonomy): Eukaryota > Viridiplantae > Streptophyta > Magnoliopsida > Santalales > Viscaceae > Viscum > Viscum album. The sequence continues at coordinate 1,052,012,278 of OY728121.1, read as the reverse complement.
ATTGGAATAAATTGCCCCAATGACCTAAATTGTATTAATTGGCCTAATTGGCCTCAATTGGCCTAACATAGCCCCAATTGGTCTAGTCTTATTTTCCTTAATTGGTATCAACTGGCCTCAATAGGCATAATTGGACCAATTCGCCTCAATTGGATTCAATTGGCCACAATTCGCCACAATTGGCCTTATTATCTTTAGTTGGACTAATTGGCCCAATGGCCTAATTGGCCTTATTCAACTCACTAGGAAAATTAGGAAAATTTTGCCAATTGGGGGGAAATTAGACCAATTGAGGCCAATTAGGCCAATTTAGGCCAATTGATTCCAATTGAACTCAATTGGCCTAATTGGACTTAATTGGCCTGAATTTGTCTAAATGGGGTCAATTGGCCTAATTGACCTCAATTGGTGGCCTCAATTGGTCTAATTGCACTAATTGGGATGAACTAGACTCAATTGGCCTAATTGGCCTCAATTGGCTCCAATCAATTGGTCTCAATTGGCCAAATTGGCCTCAATTAGCATAATTGGTTAGGTTAGGGGTTCTTAATTGCTTACCCACTCAATTGGATGAATTGGCCTCATTCGTCTCAATTGGCCTAATTGGCCTCCTTTGGCCTAATTGGACCTAATTGGTCAAATTGGCCTCAATTTGTCTCAATTGGCCTCAATTTGCCTCAATTGGCCTTAATTGGCCTCAATTGGACTCAATTGACCCAGTTGGCCTCAATTGGTCTCAAATGGCCACAATTGGAATGAATTGGTCTCAATTGGCATAAATTAGAATTATTGGTCTAATGGGACTCGATGGACCTCATTTGGCCTCAATTGGCCTAATTGGCCTAAATTGGCCCAATTGACCTAATTGTTTTAATTGGCTACAATTGGCCTCAATTGGCCTCAATTGGTTTCAATTGGCTTTAATTAGCCTCAATTGGCCTCAATTGCCCTCATTTGGCCCAATTGGACTAATTGGCCTCAATTGTCCCCAATTGGTCCCAATTGGCCAAATTAAACTGATTGGTATCTATGGGTCTCAATTGGCCTCATTAACCTCATTGGCTGTAATTGGCCTCCATTGGTCTAATTGGCCAATTGAGGCCAATTTTGGCCAATCGAGGCCAATTGGGGCCAATTGAGGCCAATTAAGCCAATTAGGTCTAGTTCAGCCCAATTAGGGCAATTAGACCAATTGAGGCCACCAATTGAGGTCAATTAGGCCAATTGAGCCCAATTAGACAAATTCATGCCAATTAGGCCAATTAAGTCCAATTAGGACAATTGAGTTCAATTGGCATAAATTGGCCTCAATTGGCCTAATTGGCGTCAATTGGCCTAATTTCCCCCCACTTGGAAAATTTTTCCTAATTATCCTTGTGAGGTGAATAAGGTCAATTAGGCCATTAGGGCCAATTAGTCCAACTAAGGATAATGAGGCCAATTGGGGCCAATTGTGGCCAATTAAAACCAATTGAGGTGAATTGGTTCAATTATGCCTATTGAGACCAGTTGATACCAATTAAGGCCAATAAGACTAGGCGAATTGGGGCTATGTGAGGCCAACTGAGGCCAATTAGGCCAATTAGTCCAATTTATGTCCCTAGGGCCAATTAGTCCAATATTTTCAATTTATTAAAATTGATGTCATTATTCCAATTTTGCCAATTGTGTAAAATTATGCCAATTGAGGCCAATTAATGCCAATTAGTCTAATTATGGCAAAGAGGGAGAATTAGGAAAATGAGGCCAATTAGCCTATTGGGAATAACTAGCCTTATTGGCCTCAATTTTCCTGAATTTTTCTAAATTGGACACATTTGGCCTTTATTGGCCTAATTGTTCTAATTGGCATCAATTTGTCGCAATTGTGAAAATTTTCCATTTTGGACTCAATCACTCAATTATCAACAATTTGTCTCAGTTGGCCTAAATGATCTAATTGGCCTCAATGACCTCAATTGACCTTTATTAGCATAATTAGACTAATTATCCTCAATGGACTCAATTGGCTTCAATTGGACAAATTGTCCTAAATTGACCTTAGTGGCCTCAATTTGCATTAACTTGCCTCAATTTTCCTCAATTGGCGTTAATTGGCCTAATTAGCTAATTGAGGCAAATTGAGGACAATTAGACCCAATTTGGAAAATTATGGCCAATTAGGCCTCAATTAGATGAATTGCCTTATTGGCCTAAATTGGCCTCAATTCGCATCAATTTTCATAATTGGCACTAATTGGCCTCAATTCGGCTCCATTAGCTTATTTGGCCAATAGAGGCCAATTGAGAAAAATTGACTCCAATTGTGCCCAATTGAGGCCATTGGGACCAATTATGTCCAATTAAATACAATTGAGACCAATTAGAAAAAATTAGACCAATTAAAGCAAATTTTGTCAAATGAGGCCAATTCCAACAAATTTTGCCTATTCAGAAAATTAGGCTGCAATTGGCCACAATTTTCTTAATTGGGCTCAATTGGCCTAATTAGTCTCAATTGACCTAATTGGCCTCAATGGGCCTTAATTGGACTCAATTGGCCTAAATTGGTCTAAATTGGCCTCAATTGCAGCTAATCAGTCCAATTAGGCCAATTGGTAGGCCAATTGATTCTAATTAGAGGCCAATTGAGGTCAATTGATGTCAATTTGGACATTGAGGGAAAATTGTTAAACTGAGTCCAACTGAGGCCAATCGAGGCCAATTAGGCCAATTGAGTTGAATTGAGGTCTATTGAGGCCAATTGAGGGCAATTTCCACCGGAGACCTATTGAGCCTTATATAAAAATGAAAAAAAGTCTATTTGAGGATATTTGAGGCCAATTGTAGTCAATTGCAAAAAATTGAGGCCAATTGAGTTGAAGTGTGGCCTATTGAGGCCAATTAGGCCACTTGAGGTGAATTGTGGAGGCCAATTGAGGCCATTGAGGCCAATTAGGACAATTGAGGCCAATTGAGTCTAATTAGTCCATTGATTCCTATTAGGAAAATTTATCCAATTGAGGTCAATTCGGAAAATTAGGCCATTTAGGCCAATTAGAACTATTGGGCTACATTGGCCTCAATTGGCCTCATTGGCCAAATTGGACTAATTGGACTCAATTGGCCTTAATTAGACTCAATTGGCCTATGTTGGCATAAATTAGCCTCAATTAGCATAAATTGGCATAAATTGGCCTAAGTGGCCTCAAGTGGCCTTAATTGGCCTAATTAGCCTAATTGGAATAAACTGGCCTCAAATAGCCTAACTGGACTCAATTGTGGCAAATTGATTCTATTCATGCCATTGAGGACAGTTATTCCAATTGAGGCCAATTAGGCCAATTGAGTCCAGTTAGGCCTATTGAGGCCAATTAGGCCAATTGTGTCCATTTTAGCCAAATGAGGCCACTTAGTCCAATTTATCCCATTTAGATTAATTTATTCAATTGAGGCCAATCAAGCCAACTGGGTCCAAATTCTCCTAATTGGCCCCAATTGGACTCAATTGGCATTATTTCACCCCAAAAGGCCTAATTGATGTCTCAATTCTTCTCAATTTTCTCAATTGGCATAATTTCACATAAAGTGGCATCATCCTTAATTGGCCGCAACAAAAATTGGCCTCAATTGCAAAGAATTTACCTAATTATTCAAATTAGCCTCAGCTTCAATCAGAACAATTGGCCTCAATTGGCCATAATGCCCTTAATTGGCCTCAATGGCCTCAATTAGCCTTGATTGGCCTCAACTAGTCTCAATTTTCCTAATTGGCCTTAATTGGCATAATTTTCCTCAAATGTCCTCAATTTGCCAAACCAGCCTAGATTAGCCCAATTAGACATAAGTGGTCTCAATTGGCATCCATTTGAAAAATTGGCCCCTATTTTCATAATTGACTTCATTTGGACCTAACCTTAATTGGCCTCAATGGCCTAGTTTTCCTAAATAGCCTTAATTGACTTTCATTGGTCCAATTGGCCTAATTGGCCTCAATTTTCCTCAAATGGGAGAATTTTCCTAATTTTCCTTAATTATCCTCAATTGGCCTAATTTTCCTAATTGTCTTAACTAGCCCCAATCACCCTAATTTGCCTTAATGGGATTAACAAACCTAGATTGTCCTAATTTGCCTCAATTGGCCTCAATTGGCTTCAATTGGCCACAATTGGCCTCAATTGACTAAATCGACCTCAATCACCTGAATTGGCTAAATCAGCCTCAATTTTCATCAATTGGCCTCAATGGCATAACTGACCATCATTTGCCTCAATTTTCCTCAATGTTACTCAATTGGAATTCGCATACAACAAGTCCAATTATTCCACTACTCAATATTCTCCATTTCAAATTGTTTACAGCTTTAACCCCCAATCCCCTATCGATATAGTTCTTTTTTCCTTTATAGGAAGCAAGTAATATGGATGGGAAAGGGTTTGCCGAATTCATTAAGAAACTCCAGAAAAAGGTAAGGAAAAATATCAAGCGAATGAACCATAAATATGTTGATCGTGTAAAAATGGTTAAAAAACAAGTTTTGTTCAAGCTCAGTGATTTTGTTTGGAGTCATATGTGAATGATGATATTTCCCAACAAGCAAAAATCAAAACTCATTCCACTACATGAAATACCATTCTGAGTGGTGGATAAGATTGAAAACAATGCTTACATGATATATTTTACAGGTGATTATGGTGTAACTGACACATTCAGTGCTTCTGATCTTTCTCCTTTTTTTGGTGTAGAGGATGAAGTTTCAAGGACAACTCCTTTTCAAGTGGGAGGGGGGGATGATGAGAACCACATCAAAGGACCTAAGTCAATTTCCTAGGTGGAGGATTTGGATGTGCATGTCCCAATGATGCGAGGGAGATTAAAGAGGTTGAATGCTAGAATGGGCGCCTATCTCGCTTCATTGAGGCCTCAATGGATCATTCCTTGCCTGGATTGAGCAAATGGTCCTGTTATCTCACTTATTCAATCCCAAACATGTTGTTTAATGATTGGCCCGCATGTTTTCATGAATTTGGAAGCCTTGCCCACATGGAGAATTCTATAATGAAATCTTTAGACACCATGGTCAAATTCGGTGGGCTATGCACTAAAAGTCAAATATGGTGGGCTATAGTTGGAAAGACATGTGATACTTTTCAACAAAGTCATTGTTAGACTTTATCTTTTTTTAATTTAAGGAGACAATGAAAGAACATGCTTTATGACTTTACGGTATTTGGCCCTTGACCTTTTATGTCACCCCTTGGCTATTAATATCCACCCCATGGCATTCTAATATCATTCATGTTTTCATTAGTGAAACTCTATTAGTTTATTCTCTCCATTGTGAGGATCGTTACATTCTTCCCTTGTTCTTGTGCATTATTTTCTTGTCAATCTTAACGTTAGATTGGTGATCCAAGATAACAAAGCCCACAATTTCGAGGCACAACCCAAGTGTGTTGATGTGTGGATTGCCTCTACATACCTTCTTTGAGTGTTTTGTTTAAGCAGAAGGTCATTATCCTTATAGCATTGATTAACTACTAGCAACCACTATCCAAAACCATCCTCCGCCACTTATCCCTGAATCGCATCCTTCATCCACCACCGTACACCATGAAGATCACGCCACCTTGTGCGTCTCGCATCACCAATTAGGCCAATTAAGGAAGATTTTGACAATTGAGGCAATTGAGGATGATTGAGGACAACTATGGCCAATTGTGGCCAATTGAGGCCAATTGAGACCAATTAGGGTAGTTTAGACAATTTCCAATTGAATCCAAGACAATTCATGTCCATTAGGCCAATTGAGTCCAATTGATGCCAATTAGGCCAATTGTGGATAATTGGGCCAATTGAGGTTGGTTGTGGCCAATTGAGGACAATTAGGCCAATTGAGGACAATTAGGCCAATTGAGGACAATTAGGTCAATTGAGGCCTTTTGAGGCCAATATGGATAATTGAGTCCAATTGAGGAAAATGATAGCCAATTGAGGCCAATTGAGGCCGATTATGCCAATTGATTCCAATTAGTACAGTGAGGCTAATTGAGGGTAATTTTCAATTGAGGCTAATTAGTAAAATGAGGCCAATTGAGCCCCATATTCAATTGAGGCCAATTAGGCCAATGGGGACTAATTAAAACCAATTGTGGAAAATTAGGCCAATTGAGGCCAATTATCCCACTTAAGGCCACTTGAGGCCTATTGAAGCCAATGAGGGTATTGAGTCCAATTAGGCCAACTCTTCTCAATTGGCCTTAATTGGACTCAACTACCCTCAATTGGCATAATTAGCCTCAACATGACTAATTGGACACAACTGGCCAAAATTGGCCAAAATGGGATTAACTGTCAATTGGCCTCAATGTTTTAATTAGCCTCAATGGTCGAATTGGCTTCAAATGGCTTCAATTGGCCCCAATTGGGTTAATTATTCCCAATTGGTTTCAATTGGACCCAATTTTACACAGTTGGTTGAATTGGCATAATTGGCCTAACTGAGGCCAATTGAGTCAAATTCGACCAAGTGGGGCCAATTGGGACTAATTGAGGCCAATTAGACCAATTGAGACCAGTTTGGTTAATTGGGAAAATTGATTTCAATTGAGGCCATTTGAGGCCGATTGAGGCCATTTGAGGCCAATTAGGTGATTTATGCCTGAATGAGCCCATATAATACCAATTAGGGACCTTAACCCCATTCAGGCCAATTGAGGTCAATGGAGGCCAATAAGGGCAGTTGAGGACAATTGAGGCCAATTGATTCCAATTATTCCAATGAGAAAAATTGAGGCCAATTAGGCCAATTTATGCCAATTGATGCCAATTGATGCGAATTTAGGCCAATTAATGCCAATTGAGCCCAATTAGGCCAATTGAGGCCAATTGAGGCCAATTAGACCTACAATCCCTACTCATGCCAATTGAGTCCAATTAGACCTATTAGGGCCAACATAGGCTAAATGAGGTCAATTAACTCAATTGAGGCTAATTGAGGCCAATTAGGCCATTCACATCCAAGTGCGGACAACTAAGGCCAATTGAGGCCAATTGTAACCAAATGCGGCCAATTGATGCCAAATAAGGACAATTAGTCCAATTGAGACCAATTGAGACCAATTGAGGCCAATTGAGACCAATTGAGGCCAATTGGGGCCAATTGGGGCCAATTGAGGCCAATTTGGGCCAATTGAGGCCAATTTGGGCCAATTGAGGCCAATTTGGGCCAATTGATACCAATTGATGCTAATTGAGGCCAATTAGGCCAATTAGGCCCATTGACGCCAATTGAGGTATATTGAGGCCAATTAGGCCAATTGAGGCCAACTATGTCCATAAGGCCAATTAGGCCATTTATGAACAATTGATGCCAATTGATGCCAATTATGCTAATTTTGGCCTATTAGGATAATTGAGTCCTATTAGGTCAATTAAGTCGATTGAGGCCAATAACGGGCAATTGAGGCCAACTATTCCCATAAGGCCAATTATCCCATTTATGGACAATTGATGCCAATTTATGCAAATTAGGTCAATTAGGCTAAATAGGCTAATTGAGGCCAATTAGGTCAATTAGGCTGATTGAGGCCAATTGTGGGTAGTTGAGGCCAACAGCAGCCAATTGATGCCAATTAGGCCAATTGAGGCATATTGAGGCCAATTAGTCTAATTGTGGCACACTAGGCCAATTAGGCCAACTTGTCCAATTAGGCCATTTGTGGTCAATTGAGGCCACATGAGGCCAATTAGGAAAATTGAGGTCAATTGAGGCTAATTGGGGCCAATTAGGAAAATTGAGGTCAATTGAGGCTAATTGGGGGCAATTAGGAAAATTGATTTCAATTGAGGCCAATTAGTCCAATTATGCCAATTGAGACCAATTGAGACTAATTTTGGCCAATTTTGGGCAATTGAGGCAAATTGAGGCCAATTGAGGAAAATTGAGACCCATTAAAGCCAATTGAGGCCAATTAGGCCAATTGAATCCAATTGGGGCTAGTTGAGTCCAATTGACCCAATTGATGCCCACAATGCTAATTAGGCCAATTAAGGATAATTAGGCAAGATGAGGCCAATTTAGTCTAATGGACACCAATTAGGTCAATTTATGCCAATTTAGGCCAATTGAGGACCATTGAGGCCAATTGAGGCCAAATAGCCACATAGGCAGATCGAGGCCAATTAGGTCAATTTGGGGTAATTTAGGCCAATTAAAGCACATTGATACCAATTAGGTCAATTAGGCCAATTGAGGCCAATTGAGGTGAATTTAGGCAAATTTAGGCCAATTATGGCCAGTTGGACCAATTATTGCAATTGAGGCCGATTGAGGTTAATTGAGACCAATTGATACCAATTTGACCAATTAGGCTAGTTGAAGCCAATTGACGTGAATTGAGGAGAATTGAGGTGAATTGAAGCCAAATGCGGCCAGTTAGGCCAATTAGGATAATTTGTGGCCCATTGAGGCCACTTAAGACCAATTGAGACTAATTGGGCCAATTGAGGCCAATTATGCCAATTATGTCAATTAGGCCAATTGAGGCCAATTAAGGCCAATTAAGGCCAATTTGGCCTATTGAAGCTAATTTGACTAATTGAGGGGAATTGGAGCCAAAAAGTCTAATTGAGCCAATTGAGAATAATTAACGCCCATTGTGGCCAATTAGGAGGCCAATTGAGTCCAATTAGGCCAATTAAGGCAAATTGAGGCCAATTAGGCAAATTAGACTATTTGAGGCTAATTAGGCCAATTGAGCCCAATTAGGCCAATTGAGCCCAATTAGGCCAATTGAGGCCAATTGAGCCCAATTAGGCCAATTGAGGCCAATTGAGGCTGATTTAGACCCATTAGGGCCAATTGACGCCAATTAGGCCAATTGAGGTGAATTCAGGCCAATTGAGCCAATTGAGGCCAATTAAGGCCAATTCGGCCAATTGAGTCTAATTGAGAAGAATTGATTCCAATTGAGACCAATTGAGGCCAATGAGGCTAATTAGTCCAATTGATGCCAATTGAGGCAAATTAGGCCAATGAGCCCAAATAGTTCAATTGAGGCCAATTGAGTCCAATTAAGTACAATTAGGCCAATTGAGGTCAATTGAGTCCAATTAGGCCAATTGAGGCCAATAAGGCCAATTAGGACTATTGAGGTCAATTGATGACAATTGAGGTCAATTGAGGTGAAATCAGCTCAATTAGGCTAATTGAGACCAATTGATGTCAATTGAGGCCTGTTAAGCCAATTGAGGCTAATGAGGCAAATTGATGTTAATTAAGGCCAATTAGACTAATTAGGGAAATTGAGGCCAATTGAGGTCAATCAAGGCCAATTGAGGTCAACTGAGGAGAAATAGGTGAATTAGACCCATTGAGGACAATTGAGACAAAATTAGTGCCAATTGAGACTAATTAGGGCAATTAGGCCAATTGAACCCAATTGGGGCCAATTAGTCCATTTGCAACCCATTAGGACAATGGAGTCCAATTAGGCCAATTGATGCCAATTGAGGCCAATTGAGGTGAATTAGGCCAATTGAGTGGAATTAGGCAAATTGAAGGCAATTGAGGCCAATTTAGAACAATTAGACCAATTTGGCCAATGAGTCCAATTGAGTCCAATTAAGAAAATTGAATCCAATTGTGTCAATTAGGCCAATTGATGAAAATTACGGCCAATTAGGCCAATTCAGTCCATTTGAGGCCAATTGAGGCCAATTGAGTCCATTTGAGGCCAATTTGGCCAATTGAGGATATTTGAGGCTATTAAGATAATTGTGGCCAATTAAGTCCAATTGCAGCTAATTTTGTCCAATTATGGACAATTGAGGACAATTTAGGCCAATTGATGTCAATTCATGCCAATCATAGCCAATTGAGCCCCATTAGGCAAATTGATGCCAATTGAGGCCAATTAGGCAAATTGGGCCAATTGAGACCAATTGAGTCCAATTGAGACCAATTAATCTCAATTGAGGCAAATTGAGACCAATTAATCCCAATTGAGGCCAATTAGGTGAATTAAGGGCAATTGAGCAAATTAGGCCAAGTGGTCCCAATTGTGGCCAATTAGGTCCAATTGAGGCAAATTAAGACAATTGAGCCCAATTGATGCTAATTATAGCCAATTGAGGCCAATTGAGGTCAGTTGAGGCCAATTAAGGTAAATTGAGGACTAATTGAGGCTGATTAGGCCAATTGAGATCAATTGAGGCCAATTGAGCCCAATTGAAGACAATTGAAGCAAATTGTGGCCCATTGAAGCTAATTGAAGCCTATTTTTCCAATTGAGGCCAATTAGGTCTACAGAGACCAATTGAAGCCAATTGTGGCCAATTTTGACAAATTGAGCCCAACTGAGGCAAAGTGAGGTTAATTGAGGCGAATTGCAGTCGATTTTGGCCAATTAAGGCCAATTCACCCAATTGAGGCCATTTGTGTCCAATTGATGCCAATTGAGGCCAATTAGGCCAATTGTAGCCAATTGTGACCAATTGAGTCTAATTGTGGCCAATTGAGTAAATTAAAGCAAATTAAGACAATTAAGGCCAATTGAGGCTAATTGAGTCCAATTGAGCCCAATTGAGGATAATTAGGCCAATTGAACCCAATTGAGGATAATTATGCCAATTGCGCCCAATGGAGACCAATTAGGCCAATTGGGTGAATTGAGGTGAAATAAGGTTGACTGAGGCCAATTAGCCAACTGAGACCAATTGAGACCAATTGAAAAAATTGATGTCAATTGAGACTAATTCAGGCCAATTAGGCCAATTGAGGTAAATTGAGGCAAATTGAGGCAAATTGAGGTCAATTATGCCAATTAGGCGAATTTTGGCCATGTGAGGTCAATTGGGTCAATTAGGCCCATTGAGGCCAATTAGGCCAATTATGTGAATTGAGGTTAATTGAGGAAAATTAGACCAATTTAGGACAATTAATGTGAATTAAGGTCAATTTAGAACAATTTAGGCCAATTAAACCAATTATGCCAATTAGGCCATTTCAGCCGATTCAGAAAATTAAAACATTGGGGCCAATTCTGCCACTGATTCCAATTAGGCCAATTGGTTCAATTAAGGCCAATTAGGAAAATTGAGGAAAATAGAGCCAATTAGGAAAATTGAGACCAATTAGGCCAATTGAGCCCAATAATGTCAATTAGGCCAATTAGGACATTGCAGACAATTCTTCCAATTAGGCCAATTAGGCCAATTAGGCCAATTCAACCATTGAGGTGAATTTATCTATTGAGGCCAATTATCCTATGAGTCCAATAAGGCCAATTAATCCAATTAATATCCATTAGGAAAATTGAGTCTAATTGAGGTCAAATAGGCTAATAGAGGCCAATTAGGTCAATTGAGGCCCATTCGGAAAATTTCGCTAATTAGGTCATTGAGGACAATTCTTTCATTTAGACCAATTAGGCCAATTAAGCCAATTATGTCAATAAGGCCAATTAAAGCGAGTTAGGCAAATTGAGTCCAATTGAGGCCAATTTGGTTAATTAAGGAAAATCAGGCCAATTAAGTACAAATGAGGCCAATTAGGCCCATTGAGGCCAATTGAGGTCAATTGAGGCCATTTGAGGGTAATTCAGCCAATTAAATCTCACTCATTCCAATTTGGGAAATTGAGGTCAATTGAGGCCAATTAGTCCAATTTATGTCAATTGGGCCAATTGAGGCCTATTAGGCCACTTTGGTGAATTGAGACCACCTAGGCCAATTGATGCCAATTTGGCCAATTAGGAGAATTGAGATAAATTGAGGCCAATTAGGCCAATTATTCCAATTTTGGCAACTTGAGGCCAATTTTTCCAATTGATCCAATTCATACTAATTGAATCCAATTCAGCCCACTTATAGCCAATTGAGCCCAATTGTGGCCAATTATACCAATTATGTCAATTCATGCCAATTGATGCCAATTGAGGCCAATTGAGAACAATTGAGGTGAATTTTGGCCAATTAAGCTAATTTGTCCAATTGTGTCCAATTAAGGCCAACTCAGACCAATTGAGGCCCATTGGGACCAATTAATGCCAATTAGGCCAATTGAAGCTAATTGGAGGCACCTGAGACCAATAGGGGCCATTTGAGGACAATTGAGGCCAATTAAGGCCAATTAGTCCAATTAAGCCAATTAAGGCCAATTAGGCCAATTGAGACCAATTAGTCCAACTCGTCCAATTAATGCCAATTAGGCCAATTTAGGACAATTGGGCCAATTGGGGACAATTGAGGCCTATTAGGAAAATTCGACCAAATTGAGGCTAATTGAGGGCAATTGAGGCTAAATGAGGCCAATTGATGCTAATTTGGTCAATTGTGTCCAATTGAGGCTAATTAGGCAAATTGAGGCCAATTGAACCAAATGAGGATAATTAGGCCAATTGAAGCCAATTAAGCTACTTTGGAGAATTAAGGCCAGTTGAGGGCAATTAGACAAATTGAGGCCAATTTGGAAAATTGAGGTAAATTGATCCCAATTTGGCCAATTGAGCCCAATGGAGGCTGATTAGGCAAATGAGGTCGGTTAGACGAATTTAGGCCAAATTAATCCAATTGAGACCAATTGAGGCCAATTGAGGCCGGTTAGGCCAACTCAGGACAATTGAGGCTAATTAGGGCCAATTAGGCCAATTGAGGCTGATTAGGCCCATTGAAGCCAATGGATAGAAATTGAGTCCAATTGAAGCAAGTTGAGGGCAATTGGGTCCAATTTGTCCAATTTGGCCAATTGAGGGTAATTGAGTCCAATTGAGGCCAATTGAGTCCAATTACGCCAATTGATGCCAATTGAGACAAATTGATGTCAATTGAGGCCAATTAGGCCAATTAGAACTATTAGGCCAGTTGAGGAAAATAGAGTCTAATTAGGCCAATTGAGGCAAATTGAGGCCAATGGTGGACAATTGAGTCAAATTAAGGAAAATTGGGGACAATTGCAGCCAGTTAAGGCTAATTGAGACCAATTAGCCAATTGAGGGAAATTGAGACCAATTGAGGCAATTGGGCCAATTAGATCAAATGTGGACAACTAGACCAGTTGAGGCCAACTAATCCAATTATGCCAATTAGGCCAATTAGGCCACATGAGGCTAATTGAGGCCAGTTGAGTCCAATTAGGGTATTTAAGGCTAATTAGGCCAATTGAGGCCAATTAGTCCAATTTGAACTATTGAGGCCCATTAAGGTCAATTGAGCCCAATTGAGGCCAATGGAGGCCAATTAGGTCATTTGAGACCAATTAGTTCAATAAGACCTATTGAGGCCTGTTGAGGCTATTAGGGAAATTGAGGCCAATTATGAAAAATTGGGGCCAATTAGGCCAATTAAGGCTAATTGAGGCCAATTAAGGCAAATTGAGGCCAATTGATGCTATTTGATGCTAATTGAGGACAATTAGGGCAATTGAGACCAGTTGAGGATAAGTCGGCCAATTATGCCAATTGAGGCCAGTTAAGGGAAAATGATGCCATTTGAAGCAAATTATCTAAAATTAGTGAAATTAGGCCAATTGAGACCAATTGTTCCCAATAGCGGTCAATTAGTCTAATTAGGCCAACTGGGCCCAATTGAGGCCAGTTGAGTCCAATTGAGTCGAATTGAATCCAATTGGGGAAAATTTCGGCAATTGAGGAAAATTGGAGCTGATTGAGGCCAATTAAGACCAATTGAGATCAATTAAGGCCGATTAGGCCAATTGGGGCCAATTGAGGTCAATTTGGCCAATTATGGCCAATTCATGGCAATTGAGGCCAATTGCGAAAATTGAGGCCAATTGAGAAAATTGAGGCCAATTGGGGCCAATTATCGCCAATTAGTCCAATTATGCTAATTCGGCCAATTGAGGCCAATTATGCCAATTGAGGTCAATGATGCCAATTGAGACCAATTGTGGCCAATTTGAGGAGAATCAGGCCAATTGAAACCAATTAGTCCAATTGAGGCCAATTAGGCCAATGGAGGACAATTGCGTCCAATTAGAGTAATTGAGGCCAATTGAGGCCAATTGATCCCAATTAAACCCAATTTGGTCAATTGAGGACAATTTGGCCAATTAGGCCTATTGAGGCCAATTCATGCCAATTCACGCCAATTCAGGCCAATTGAGGCCAAATAGGTTAATTAGGCTAATTAAAACCAATTGGGTCAATTGTTGCTAATTAAGGCTAATTAGGCCAATTGAGACCAATTGTAGTCCAATAGGCCAATTAAGTACAATTGAGCCAAATTTGGCAATTTGATGCCAATTAGGGAAATTGGACTAATTAAGGCCAGTTGACACCAATTGTGTCCAATTGAGGATAATTTATGTGAATTGATCCCAATTGAGACCAATTAGGTCAATTGAGGCCAATTAGGCTAATTGAGTTATGTTGAGGCCAATTAGTCTAATTATGCCAATTGAGGTCAATTAGGCCTATTGAGGACAACTAAGTCCAATTGAGGTCGCCAATTGAGGCCAATTAGGAAAATTGAGGTAAATTGAGTTCATTTACGCCAATTGAGGCTAATTTGGATCATTTAGGCCAATTGAGGGAAATTGAGACAAATTTGGATAATTGGGGGCAATTGAGGCCAATTAAGCCAATTGAGGCCAATTTTGGAAAAGTGAGGTCAATTGAGGCCAATTTGGCCAATTGAGGTGAAGTTGGCCAACTGAGGCCAATTGAGTCCAATTGACACCAATTAGGCCAATTGTGGTAAATTAGACCAATTTAGGCCAATTGATGCTAATTAAGACCAATTGAGGCCAATTGAGGCCAATTAGGCAAATTGGGGACAATTGTGCCAATGCAGCCAATTGTGGCCAATTGAGGCCTATTGATGCCAATTAGACCAATTAAGGCCATTTAAGGTCAATTAAGCCAATTAAGTACTAATATGGTCAATTGAGGCCAATAGAGATAATTGAAGAAAATTAATCCAATTGAGGTCAATTGGTGACAATTAGGCCAATTGAGGCAAATTAGGCTAACAGTGTCCAATTAACCCAATTTGGTGAATTGAGTCAAATTTAGAAAATTGAGATCAATTGAGGCCAATTAGGCCAATTGAGGCCAATTAAGTCCCATTGAAGCCAATTGAGGATAATTTATGCCAATTGAGGATAATTGAGGCCAATTATGCCAATTTGGAGAATTGAGGCCAATTTAGGGCAATTTGACCAATTAAGGACAATTTGGCCAATTGGGGGCCAATGAGGCCAATTGAGGCATGTTTAGTCAAATAATCCAATTAGGCCAATTGTGGTCAATTGACTATAATTGAGGCCAATTATGGCCAACTATGCCAAGGGTTCAAATTAGGCCAATTTAGGCCAATATAGGCCCATTGAGGCCAATTAGGCCAATTGAGGCCAATTGAGGCCAATTAAGTCTAATTGAGGCCAATTAAGGCCAATTAGGAAAATTTAGGCCAATTTAGCGAATTGAGGCGATTATACCAATTAGTTCAATTGGGCCAATTGAGGACAATTGAGGACAATTGAGGCCAACTAGGCCAATTAAGGCCAATTGAGGGAAATTAGGATAATGAGGCCAATTGAGTTCAATTGAGTCTAATTTGGCTAATTGAGGCTAATTACGCTAATTTAGCCAATTAGATAACTTGAGGCCAGTTGAGGCCAATTAAGCCAATTGAGGCCAATCAGTCCAATTAGGACAATTGAGCGTAATTGATCCCAATTATATCCAATTGAGTCCAATTAGGCCAATTGAGGCCAATTCGGCCAATTGTGGCGAATTAGGCCAATTGAGGCCAATTTGTGCCCTTTGAGACCAATTATGCTAATTGATACCAATTAGGCCAATTGAGGCCAAGTGAGCCCAATTGTGGTCAATTAGGCCAAGTGAGGCCAATTAAGGCCAATTACATCAATTTAGGCCAATTGAGGCCAATTGTGGCCAATGGAGCCCAATTTGGTCAAATAGACCAATTGAGGCCAATTAGGTCAATTGATATCAATTGAGTCCAATTAAATTGGGGCCAATTGAGGCCCATTGAGGCCAATTGATTCCAATTTAGCCAATTTAGACCAACTGTAGCCATTGTGGCCAACTAAGGCTAGTTGTGGCCAGTTGGGGCCAATTGATGCCAGTTGAGGCCAGTTGGGGCCAATTAGGCTATTTCAAGATAATTAAGGCCAATTAAAGGCAATTAAAGCCGATTGGGCCGATTAAGGCCAATTGATGTCAATTGGGTCGAATTAGGCCAAATATGAACAATTGTGGCCAATTGAGGCACATTGAACCCAATTCGGCCAATTGAGGCCAATTGAGGCTAATTGAGACCAATTGAGGCTAATTGAGGCCAAGTGAGCCCAATTGAACCCAATTTAACCAATTTTGGCCAGGTAAGGTGAATTGACCCCAATTGAGGCTAATTGTGGCCAATCGAGACAAATAAGGCCAATTAAGCAATTTAAGGCCATTTGAGACCAATTGAGGCCAATTGGAACAATTAGACCAACTGAGGCCAATCATGCCAATTGAGATAAATTAAGCCAATTCACCCAATTGAGGACAAATGAGGCCAATTATTCCAGTTATTCCTAATTAGGATCATTGGGGCTAATTGAGGCCAATTATGTCAATTAAGCAAGTTGAGGTCAATTTAGGCCAATTGGGTTAATCGAGGCCACTTGAATCCATTTAGGCCAATTAGGTCAATTGAGGCCAATTGAGACTCATTAATTCCAATTGAGGCCAATTGATGCAAATTAGGCCAATAAGTCAAATTTTTCCAAATGACGCCAATTGAGACTAATTGAGGCCAATTGGGACCAATTATGCCAATTGAGGCCAATTGAGGCCAATAAGGCTATTTGAGGCCAATTGAGAAAAATTGATTCCAATTGCAACCAATTAGTCAAATTGTGGCCAATTGAGGCCGATGAGGTCCATTGGAAGATTAGGCCCATAGTGGCCAATTAAGGCCAATTGAGGCCAATTAAGCTAATTGATGCCAATTAGAACAATTATTCCAATTGAGGCCAATTGAGTCCAATTTGGCCAATTGAGGCCTATTGTGCCAATTGAGGCCTATGGAGGCCAATTAGGCCAATTGATTCCAATCGAGACCGATTAGGCCAATTAGGCCATTTAAGGCCAATCGAGGCCAATTGAGGCCAATTATCCCAATTAGACCAATTGACGTCAATCTGGCCAATTGAAGTCAATTAGGTCAATTCACCCAATTGAGGCCAAATGAGGTCAATTTGGAAAATTGAATCCAATTAGTGCAATTAAGGCTAATTGGGATCATTGAGCCAAATTCAGTCCAATTGGGCCAATTAGGTGACTTGAGGTCAATTTAGACCAATTGGGTCAATCGAGGCCACTTGAGGCCAGTTAGGCCAATTAGGTCAATTAAGGCCAATTAAGGCTCATTGATTCCAATTAGGCCAAATGAGGCCAATTGAGACCAATTGAGTCCAATTGGGACCAATTAGACCAATTGAGGCTAATTGAGATCAATAAAGCTAATTGAGGCCAGTTGAGGAAAATTGAGGCCAATTACGGAAAATTTGTCCAATTGAGGCCGATTATGAACAATTGAGGCCGATTGAGGCCCATCAGGAAAATTAGGCCAATTGAACCCAATTAAGACCAATTGAGGCCAATTGAGGCCAATTTGGCCAAATGACGCCTATTGAGACCAATTCGATCAATTTGACCAATTGAGGTCAATTGAGTCCAATTTGGCCAAATGACGCATGTTGTGGCCAATTCGACCAATTAGATCAATGAAGTCCAATTGAGCTAATTGAGGCCAATGGGGGCCAATTGAGATCAATTGATGTCAATCGTGGTCAACTGAGACCAATTAGCCCAATTGCGGCCAATTATCCCAATTGAGGACAATTTGGCTAATTGATTAAAATTGAACCCAATTGGTCCAATTAGGCCAATTGAGGCAAAATTGAGTCCATTTTGGCCAGTTGAGGGCAATTCACACCAATTAGGCCAATTTGTGCCACTTTAGGCCAATTGGGGCGGATTAGATCAATTATGCCAATTGAGTCCAATTGAGGCCAATTAAGGCGAATTGAGGCCAATTGAGGCCAATTTGGCCAATTGAGGACAATTGTGGCCACCTTATTTGGCCTATTTGGTCTCAGTTATCATAATTG
Organism: Viscum album; assembly: GCA_963277665.1. Classification (NCBI taxonomy): domain Eukaryota; kingdom Viridiplantae; phylum Streptophyta; class Magnoliopsida; order Santalales; family Viscaceae; genus Viscum; species Viscum album. The sequence continues at coordinate 1,051,994,151 of OY728121.1, read as the reverse complement.
ACCACAATTGGGCTCAATCATCCTAAATTGGCCTAAATTGGTCTCAATTGGGCTAATTGGCATGTGTTGGCCTCAATTGGCCTAATTGGTCTCACTTGTCCATAATTTGTCTTAATTGGCCAAATTGGGCTCAATTAGACCCAATTAGGTTAATTGGCCCAATGAGACACAATTTGGTAAATTAAACTAATTGGCTTCAATTGGGCTCAATTGGCATAATTGCCCAAAAATAGCCTCAATTGGCCTCAATTGACCTAATTGGCCTCAATTTACCTTAATTGCCCCCCATTGTCCGAATTGGCCTTAATTTGCCTCAATTGGCCTAATTGGACTCAATTGGACTCCTAATTGGCCTCAATAGGCCTTAATTAGTCTCGATTGGCTCAATTAGACTTTTTGGATCAAATTGCCCTCAATTAGACTCAATTAGCCTCCATTGCCTAACTGGGATCAATTCGCCTCAATTGCCTTCAATTGGCCTTAATTGCCCTCAATTTGCCAAATTGGCCCCAAATTGGCCGAATTGGCCTAATGAGACCCAATTGGCCTCAATTGGCTGAATTGGCATAATTGGTCTCAATTACCCTCAATTTACCCCAATTAACCAAATTGGCCAAATAGGTCTCAATTGGTGTGGCCTCAATTGGCCTTAATTGGTCGAATTGGATTCAATTGGCCAAATTGGCCTTAATTGGCCTTAATGGGCCTCAATTGGCCTAGTTGACATAATTGGCATAATTGGCCTCAATTGGCCTAATTAGTCTCAATTGGGTCAATTGTCCTCAATGGGCCACAATTTATCCTAATTGGCCTAACTCGCCGCATTTGGCCTTAATTGGCTTCAATTCACCTCAATTCTCCTCAATTTGCCTCAATTGGCTTCAATTGTCCTAATTGGCCAAATTGGCATCAATTGGTCTCAATTAACCTCAATCGGTCTCAATTGCAATAATTGGTCTAACTGACCATAATTGGCCTAAATTCACCTAAATTTGCCTCAATTGGCCTCAATTGGCCTAATTGACCTAATTGGTCTCAATGTGCTTTAATTGGCCTAAATTACCCCAAAATTGGCCTAATTGGCCTCGATCTGCCTAAGTGGACTAAGTGGCCTAATTGGCCTTAATGGTCCTCAATTGGCCTAAATTGACCTAAATTGACCTAATTAGTGTCAATTAGGCTCAATTGGCCTCAACTTTCCTAATTAGCCTTAATTGGCCTAATTAGCATTGTGGGCATCAATTGGGCTCAATTGGACTCAACTGGCCCCAATTGCCTTCAATTGGCCTAATTGGCCTCAATTGGCCTCAATGGGTCTCAATTTGTCTCAATTGGCCTCAATTAGCCTCAATTGCCCAAAATTGGCCAAAATTAGCCTCAATTGGTCTTAATTAGCATAATTGGACTAATTGGCCTCAATTGACATCAATTTTCCTAATTGGACTCAATTGGTCTTAATTGACCTCAATTTTCCTAATTAGCCTCAGGTGGCCTTAATTGGCCTCAATTGGCCTCAATTGGCCTAATTGTCCTAGTGTGCCTCAATTGGCCTAATTGGTGTCAATATGCCCCAATTGGCCTAATTGGCATAAATTGGTTTCAGTTGACCTCAATTGCAAACAATTGGCCTTAATCGGCCTAATTGACCTAATTGGCCTCAATTAGCCTAATTGGCCTAATTGACCTAATTTGCATAAATTGGCATCAATTGTAAATAAATGGGATAATTGGCCTTATGGGCATAGTTGGCCTCAATTTCCCACAATTGGCCTCAATCGACTTAATTGGCCTAATTTGACTCAATTAGCCTAATTGGCCTCAATGGACCTCAATTGGCGTCAATGGGCCTAATAGGCCTAATTGACCTCAATTAGCCTCAATTGGTGTCCATTGGCCCAAATTGTCCTCAATTGGCCCAAATTGGCCCAAATTGGCCTCAATTGGCCTCAATTGAACTAATTGTCCTTAGTTGGTCTCAATTGGCTGCATTTGGTTACAATTGGCCTCAATTGACCTTAATTAGCCTCAATTGGCCTAATTGGCCTTAGTTGGTCGCACATAGCTGTAATTGGCCTAATTGGCCTCAAATGACCTCAATTGAGTTAATTGGCCTCATTTGGCCTCAGTTGGCCCTAATAGGTCTAATTGGCCTCAATTGGTCTGAGTTGGGATTATAGGTCTAATTGGCCTCAATTTGCCTCAATTTGCCTAATTGGAGTCAATTGGCCTAATTGGACTCAAATGGCATTAATTGGCCTGAATTGGCATCAATTGGCCTCAATTGGCATCAATTGGCCTTAATTTTTCTAATTGGAATAATTGGAATCAATTGGCCTCAATTGTCCTCAACTGCCCTAATTGGCCTCAATTAACCTCAATTGGCCTCAATAGGGTTAAGGGCCCTAATTGGTCTTAATTGGGCTCAATCAGGCGTAATTCGCCTAATTGGCCTCAAATGGCCTCAATCGGCCTCAATTGACCCCAATTATCCTCAATTAGACACAATTAGTCTCAATTAAGCTCAATTGACCTCAATTGACATCAATTTTTCCAATTAACCTAACTGGTCTCAATTGGTATAATTGGCCTCAATTTTTCCCAATTGGCCCCAATTGGCCCCAATTGGCCGAATTTGACTCAATTGGCCTCAGTTAGGCCAATTATGCCAATTCAGCGAACTACGGCCTATTGAGTCCAATTGACCCCATTGGGAATAATTAACCCAATTGGGGCGAATTGAAGCCATTTGAGGCCAATTCGACCTTTGAGGCTAATTCAAACATTGAGTCCAATTGACAGTTAAGCCCATTTTGGATAATCTTTGTCAGTTGTGTCCAACTAGTCATGTTGCGGCCACTTATGCCAATTGAGGGTAGTTGAGGCCAATTAAGGCCAATTGAGAACAGTTGGCCTAATTGGACTCAATACCCTCATTGGCCTGAATAGACCTCAAGTGGCCTTAAGTGGGATAATTGGCCTCAATTGGCCTAATTGGCCAAAATTGGTTTTAATTAGGCCTCATTGGCCTAATTGACCTCAATTGAAAATGGGGCTCAATTGGCCTCATTTTACTAATTAGCCTCAATTGAAAATTATCCTCAATTAGCCTCACTGTACTAATTGGACTCAATTGGCCTAATCGGCCTTAATTGGCCTCAAATGGCTATCATTTTCCTCAATTGGACTCAATTATCCATATTGGCCTCAAAAGGCCTCAATTGACCTGATTGTCCTCAATTGGCCTAATTGTCTTCAATTGGCCTATTGTACTCAATTGCCCTCAATTGGCCTCAATTGGCCCAATTATCCACAATTGGCCTAACTGGCATCAATTGGACTCAATTGTACCAATGGACATGAATTGTCTTGGATTCAATTGGAAATTGTCTAAACTAGCCTAATTGGCCTCGGTTGGCCTCAATTGGCCACAATTGGCCATAGTTGTCCTCAATCATCCTCAATTTCCTCAATTGTCAAAATCTTCCTCAATTGGCCTAATTGGTGATGTGAGACATACACGGTGGCCTGATCTTCATGGTGTAGGGTGGTGGATAAAGGATGCGGTTCGGGGATAAGTGGAAGAAGATGGTTTTGGATAGTGGTTGCTAGTAGTTAATCAAAGCTATAAGGATAATGACCTTCTACTTAAACAACACACTCAAAGGAGGTATGTAGAGGCAATCCACAAATCAACGCACTTGGGTTGTGCCACAAAATTGTGGGTTTTGTGATCTTGGATCACCAATCTAACATCAAAATTGACAAGAAAATAATTCACAGGAGCAAGGGAATAATTTGACGATCCTCACAATGGAGAGAATAAACTAATAGAGTTTCACTAATGAAAACATTAATGATATTAGAATGCCATGGGGTAGATATTTATAGCCAAGGGGTGACATAAAAGGTCAAGGGACTCATACCCAAAAGTCATAAAGTATGTTCTCTCCTTGTCCCCTTAAATTAAAAAAGTTAAAGTCTAACAATGACTTTGTTGAAAAGTATCACATGTCTTTCCAATTGGGATATGCAAATCCAAATCCTCCACCTAGGAAATTGACTTCGGTCCTTTGATGTGGTTCTAATCATCCCCCCCCCCCACTTGAAAAGGAGTTGTCCTTGGAACTTCATCCTCTACACCAAAAAAAGGAGAAAGATTAGAAACACTGAATGTGTCAGTTACACCATAATCACCTGGAAAATATTTCAGGTAACCATTGTTGTCAATCTTATCAAACACTCAGAAAGGTATGTCACATAGTGGATTGAGTTTTGATTTTTGATCGTCAGGAAATATCTAAATTCACATACAACTCCAAACAAAATCACCGAGCTCGAACAACACTTGTTTGTGACCCTTTTTTGCATGATCAACATATTTATGGTTCATTCACTTGATATTTTTCCTTACCTTTTCATGGAGTTTCTTAATGAATTTGGAAAAACCTTTCACATCCATATTACTTGCTTCCTATAAAGGAAAAAATAACTATATCAATAGGGGTTGGGGGTCAAAGCTGTAAACCATTTGAAATGAAGAATATTGAGTAGTGGAATAATTGGACTTGTTGTATGCAAATTCCAATTGAGGTTCATTGAGGAAAATTGAGGCAAATGATGGTCAGTTAGGCCCTTGAGTCCAATTGAGGAAAATTGAGGCCGATTTCGCCAATTCAGGTGATTGAGGTCTATTGAGGCCATTGAGGCCAATTGTGGCCAATTGAATCCAATTGAGGCCAATTAGGATTATTGAGGTCAATTGAGACAAATTAGGACAATATAGGTTAGTTAATCCCATTATGTCAAATTAGGGAATTTGGGGCTAGTTAGGACAATAGGAAAGTTAGGCCAATTGAGGATAATTAAGGAAAATTAGGAAAATTCTCCCAATTGCGGAAAATTGAGGCCAACTAGGCCAATTGGCCCAATTAAGGCCAACTAAGGCCAATTAGGAAAAACAGGCCACTGAGGCCAATTGAGGCAAAGTCCAAATGAAGTCAATTATGAAAATTGGGGCCAATTTTGCTAATGGAAGCCAATTGAGACCACTTATGTCTAATTGGGCTAATTTAGGCTAGTTAGGAAAATTGAGGACATTTCAGGCAAATTAGGCCGATTAAGGCCAATTAGGAAAATTGAGACTAGTTGAGGCCAATCAAGGATAATTGAGGCCATTGAGGCCAATTAAGGGCATTATGGCCAATTGAGGCCAATTGTTCCAATTTAACTTGAGGCTAATTTGAATAATTAGGTAAATTGTGGCCAATTGAGGCCAATTTTGGTTGAGGCCAATTAAGGATGAGGCCACTTGATGTGAAATTATGCCAATTGAGAAAATTGTGAAGAATTGAGACATCAATTTGGCCTTTTGGGGTGAAATTATGCCAATTTAGTCCAATTGAGTCCAATTGAGGCAAATTAGGATAATTTGGACCCAGTTTGCTCGATTGGACTCAATTGAATCAATTAATCTCATGGGATGAATTGGACTAAGTGGCCTCATTTGGCGGAAAGGGACACAATTGGCCTAATTGGCCTCAATTGGCCTAACTGGACTCAGTTGGCCTCAATTGGAATAACTGGACTCAGTTGGCATCAATATACTCAATTTGCCTCAATTGAGTCCAGTTAGGTTAATTGAGGCCAGTTTATTCCAATTAAGCTAATAAACCCAATTGAGGCCAATTGAGGCTAATTAGGCCAATTTATGCCAATTTATGCTAATTGAGGCTAATTTATGCCAACTGAGGCAAATTGAGTCTAATTAAGGCCAATTGTGTCCAATTAGTCCAATTTGGCCAATGAGGCCAATTGAGGCCAATTGTAGCCAACGTAGCCCAATAGTTCTAATTGGCCTAAATGGCCTAATTTATCGAATTGACCTCAATTGGATAATTTGTCCTAATGGGAATCAATGGCCTAATTGGAATCAATTGGCCTCAATGGCCTCAATTGGCCTCCTCAATTCTCCTCAAGTGGCCTAATTGGCCTCAATAGGCCACACATGAACTCAATTGGTCTCAATTTTCTGCATTTGACTGCAATTGGCCTCAAATAGCCTCAAATAGACTTTTTTCTTTTTTTTAAAGCTCAATTGGTCTCTAGTGGAAATTGGCCTCAAATGGCCTCAATTGACCTCAATTCAACTCAATTGGCCTCCATTGGCCTAATTGGGCTCGATTGGCCTCAGTTGGACTCACTTTAACAATTTTCCCTCAATAGACAAATTGACATCAATTGACCTCAATTGGCCACTAATTACCATCAATTGGCCTGCCAATTGGTCTAATTGGACTTATTAGCCGCAATTAAGGCCAATTTAGGCCAATTTAAGCCAATTGAGTCCAATTGAGGCCCATTGAGGCCAATTAGTCCAACTAAGGCTAATAAGGCCAATTGATCCCAATTAGGAAAATTGTGGCCAATTGCAGCCTAATTTTCCAAATAGGCAGAATTTGTTGGAATTGGCATCATTTGACATAATTTGCTTCAATTGGTCTAATTATTTCTAATTGGTCTGAATTGGCTTCAATTGGACATAATTGGTCCCAATGGCCTGAATTGGGCACAATTTGACTCAATTTTTCTCAATTGGCATCTATTTGCCAAATAGGCTAATGGAGCCGAATTGAGGCCAATTAGTGCCAATTTGGCAAATTGAGGTCAATTATGAAAATTGATGCGAATTGGGGCCAATTTAGGCCAATTAGGCAATTCGTCTAATTGAGGCCTAATTGGCACAATTTTCCAAATTGGGTTTAATTGGCCTCAATTCGCCTCAATTAGCTAATCAGGCCAATTAAGTCCAATTGAGGAAAATTGAGGCATGTTAATGCAAATTGAGGACACTGAGGTCAATTTAGGCCAATTTTTTCAATTTAAGCTAGTTGATTCCATTGAGGCTAATTAGTCCAATTATGCTAATAGAGGTCAATTGAGGTCATTGAGGTCAATTTGATCAATTAGGCCAACTGAGACAAATTGTCGCTAATTGAGTGACTGAGTCCAAAACGGAAAATTTTCACAATTTAGGGAAACTGATGTCAATTAGGACAATTAGGCCAATAAAGGCCAAATGAGTCCAATTTAGAAAAATTTAGGAAAATTAAGGCCAATTAGGCCAGTTATCTCCAATAGGCTAATTGGCCTCATTTGCCTAATTTTCCCTCTTTGCCATAATTAGACTAAATGGCATTAATTGGCCTCAATTTGCATAATTTTTCACAATTGGCATAATTGGACTCAATGACCTCAATTTTCCTAAATGGAAAATATTGGACTAAATTGTCCCAATGACCTAAATTGGACTAATTGGCCTAATTGGCCTCAATTGGCCTAACATAGCCCCAATTTGCCTAGTCTTATTTTCCTTAATTGGTATCAACTGGCCTCAATAGGCATAATTGGACCAATTCGCCTCAATTGGATTAAATTGGCCACAATTGGCCACAATTGGCCTCATTATCCTTAGTTAGAATAATTGGCACCAATGGCCTAATTGGCCTTATTCACCTCACTAGGAAAATTAGGAAAATTTAGCCAATTGGGGGGAAATTAGACCAATTGAGGCCAATTAGGCCAATTGAGGCCAATTTGGAATGGGCCTAGTGTGCCTAATGAGCCTAATGGGCCTAAGTGGAATAATGGGCCTAATTGGTCTAATTGGACTGATGAGATTAATGGGCCTAGTTGGCATAAGTGACCTAATGGGCCTAAGTGTCTTGATCGGCCTAATGGGACTAAGTGGCTCAATGGGCATAATGAGCCTAAGTGGCCTAACATGCCTAATTGGCCTAAGTGACCGAATGTGCCTAAGTAGCCCAATGTGCCTAATGGGCCTAATGGGTTTAAGTAGACTAATGGGCCTAATGGGCCTAAGTGGCCTGATTGGCCAAATGAGACTAATTGGAGTCATGGGCCAAAAGGACCTTAGTGGCCAATTGGGCCTTACTGGCCTCATTGGCAAAATTGGTCGAATATGCATAATGGCCCTAATGGGGCTAATGAGTCTCAGTGGCCTCATGGGACAAATTGGCCTAATGGGGCAAATGGGCCATATGGGCCTATTTGGTAAATGGGCCTAATGGGTTTCATGGGACTACGTGGCCTAAGGGCCCTAATGGGCGTAATGGGCCGAAGTGGCTCAATGAGTGTAATGAGCCTAGGTAGACTAATGGGCCTAATGGGCCTAAGTGCCTTAATGTGTCGAATGAGACAAATGGTCCGAATGGGCTTAAGTGGCCCAGTTGGCCTAAAGGGCTTAAGTGGCCCAAGGGGCCTAAAGGGCCTAATGTGCCAAAGTGGCATAATGGACCTAAATGAACGAATGGGCCAAAGTGGCCTAATGGGGATAATGGGCCTAAGTGGCTGAATGGGCCTAAGTGGCCGAATGGGCCTAAGTGGCCCAATGCGGCTAATGGGCCTAAGTGGCAGAGTGGAATTATGTGGCCCAATGTGTCTAATGGGCCTAATGGGTGTAAGTGGCCTAATGGGCCTAATTATCATAATGGTTCGAAGTGGCCTAATGGGCTTAATGAGACCAAGTGGTCGAATGAGTCAAATGGCCCTAAGTGGACCAACTGTCCCAATGGACCTAATGGGTCGAACGGGCTGAATGGGCCTAAGTGGACTAATGGGCTTGACGGGCCTAAGTGGCATGATGGGCCTCATGGGCCTAAGTGACCTCATGGGCCTAATGGGCCTAAGTGGCCTAAACAACCGAATGGGCCTAATGGGCCTAAGTGGCCTAATGGGCCTGATGGGCCCAAGTTGTCAAACATGCCTATTGGGCCTTAGTGGCCCAGTGGGCCTAATTTATCTAAGTGGCATAATGGGCCTAACAGGACGAATGAGATGACTGGGCCTAATTGGTCTAATGGTTCTACGTGGCATAATAGGCCTAAGTGGCGTAATGAGTTTACGTGGCCCAAATGGGCCTAATGGGCCGAATGGGCCTTAGGGAATGAATGGGCCTAACGTGCCGAATGGGCCTAACGTGCCGAATGGATCTAATGTGTCAAATGGGCCTAGTGGGTCTAACTGGCCTAATGGGTTTAAGGGACCAATGGGATGAATGGGCCTAATGGGACCAATGGGATGAATGGGCCGAATGGTCCAAAGTGGACCAATGGGCCTAATGGGCCTAATGGGTCTAAAGGGCCGGATGGGCTTAATGGGATGAACAAGCCTAATGGACCACATGGGCCAAAGTGGCCAAATCAGCCTAATGGGACTAAGTGGCATAATGGGACTAAGTTTCCTAATGAGAAAAAGTGTCCTAATTGGCCTAATGGTCCTAAATGGCATAGTGGGCCTAAGTGGCCTAATGAGCCTAAGTGGCATAATGGTCCTAAGTGGCCTAACTGGCCTAATGGACCGAAGTGGCCTAATGGGCCTAATGGGTCTAAGTGACCTAATGGGGCTAAGTGGCCGAATGGGTCTAAGTGGCCTCATGGGCGTAGTGGGCCTAAGTGGCCTAATGGGCCTAATGGTCCTGATGGGCCGAATGTGCCTAGTGGGCCAAATGGGATGAAGTGGACTAATGGACCTAAGTAGCCTAAACGACCTTAGGGTCCTAATGGGCCTAAGTGGGCTCATGGGCGTATGGGGCTTAATGGGCCTAATGGGCCTAAGTGGCCTAATCGACCTAATGGGATTAGTGGGACGAAGTGGCCTAATGGTCCAAAGTGTCCTAATGGGCCTAATGGGTCAAAGTGGCCTAAAGGGATTAAGTGGACCAATGGGCCTAAAGGGCCTAATGGGCCAATGTGGCATAATGGACCTAAGTGAACGAATGAGCCAAAGTGGCATAATGGGGCTAATGGGTCTAAGTGGCCGAATGGACCTAAGTGGTCCAATGCGGCTAATGGGCCTAAGTGGCAGAATGGGCTTATGTGGCCCAATGTTTCTAATGGGCCTAATGGGTGTAAGTGGCTAATGAGCCTAATTATCCTAATGGGTCGAAGTGGCCTAATGGGCTTAATGGGACCAAGTGGCTGAATGAGTCAAATAGCCCTAAGTGGACCAACAGGCCCAATGGACCTAATGGGCCGAACGGGCTGAATTAGCCTAAGTGGCCTAATGGGCCTGACGGGCCTAAGTGGCATGATGGGCCTCATGGGCCTAAGTGACCTCATGGGCCTAATGGGCCTAAGTGGCATAAACAACTGAATGGGCCTAATGGGCTTAAGTGGCCTAAACAACTGAATGGGCCTAATAGGCCTAAGTGGCCTAATGGGCCTGATGGACCCATATTTCCAAACATGCCTATTAGGCCTTAGTGCCCCAGTGGGCCTAATTTTTCTAAGTGGCATAATGGGCCTAACGGGACGAATGAGATGAATGGGCCTAATGGGACTAAGTTGCGAAATGGGTCTAATTGGTCTAATGGGTCTAAGTGGTATAATGGGCCTAAGTGGCGTAATGAGCCTACGTGGCCCAAATGGGCCTAATGGGCCGAATGAGCCTTAGTGTCGGAATGAGCCTAACGTGCCGAATGGGCCTAACGTGCTAAATGGGCCTAACGTGCCAAATGGGCCTAACGTGCCGAATGGGCCTAATGGTCCTAGGTGGCCTAATGGGTCTAATGGACTGAATAGGCCTAAGGGGATCAATGGGATGAATGGGCCTAATGGTCCAAAGTGGACCAATGGGCCTAATGGGTCTAATGGGTCTAAAAGATTGGATGGGCCTAATGGGATGAACAAGCCTAATGGGCCACATGGGCCAAAGTGGCCAAATCATCCTAATGGGACTAAGTGGCCTAATGGGACTAAGTTTCCAAATGAGAAAATGTGTCCTAATGGGCCTAATGGTTTTAAGTGGCATAATGGGCCTAAGTGGCCTAATGGGCCTAAGTGGCATAATGGTCCTAAGTGGCCTAACTGGCCTAATAAACCGAAGTGGCCTAATGGGCCTAATAGGCCTAAGTGACCTAATGGGGCTAAGTGGTCTAATGGGTCTAAGTGGCCTCATGGGCGTAGTGAGCCTAAGTGGACTAATGGGTCTAATGGTCTTGATGGGCCGAATGTACCTAGTGGGCCAAATGGGATGAAGTGGCCTAATGGACACCTAAGTAGCCTAAAGGACCTAAGGGTCCTAATGGGCCTAAGTGGCCTCATGGGCGTAAGGGGCCTAAGTGGCCTCATGGGTGTAAGGGGTCTAAGTGGTATAATGGGTCGAATGGGCCTAATGGACCCAATGGGCCCAATGTGCCTAATGTGACTAATGGGTCTAAGTGGCCGAATGGGCTTAATGGGCCTAATGGGCCTAAGTGTCCTAATCGACCTAATGGGATTAGCGGGATGAAGTGGCCTAACAGTCCATAGTGTCCTAATGTGCCTAATGGGCCAAAGTGGCCTGATGGGCCTAAGTGGCCTTTTGGGTCTAATGGGCCTAACTGGCCAAATCAGCTTAATGGTATTAATTGTCATAAATTGACTAATGGTCCTAATGGACCAAAGTGGCTTAAGTGGCCTAATTGGTCTAATGGGTCAAAGTGGCCTAATCGGCTTAATGGGCCTAAGTGGTCTAATGGGCCTAAGTGTCATAATGGTCCTAAAGGGCCTAAGTGGACTAATGGGCCTAATGAGCCCAATGGACTAAGTGGACTGGTGGGCCTAATGGTCCTAAGTGGCCTCATGGGCCTAAAGGGACAAAGTGGCATCATGGGCCTAATGGGCCTAATGGGACTCACTGGCCTCATGGGCCTAAAGGGCTTGAGGGGCCTAAGTGGCCTAATGGGCATAATCAGCCTAATGGACCTAGGTAGCTTAATGGGTCTAATGAGCTTAAGTTTTCTAATGGGCCCAATAGGACTAATGGGACTAATGGTCCTAAGTGGTCTAATGGGCCTAAGTGACTTAATCAACCTGATGGACCTAATGGGCATAATGGGATTAAGTGGATGAATGGGCCTAAGGGATCTAATGGGCCTAAGGGGCCTAATGGGCCTAAGGGGACTAATGTGATGAATGGGCATAAGTGGCATAATGGTCCTAATGGGCCTAAGTGGCGAATTGGGCCAAAGTGAACTTATTAGCCTAATGGGCCTAATGGGCGTAATGGTCCTAAGTGGTTGAATGATCCTAATTGGCCGCATGGGACTAATGTGGCTAGTCTTCCTAATGGGCATAAGTGAGCTCATGGGCGTATGGGGCTTAATGGGCCTAATGGGCCTAAGTGGCCTAATCGACCAAATGGGATTAGTGGGACGAAGTGGCCTAATGGTCCAAAGTGTCCTAATGAGCCTAATGGGTCAAAGTGGCCTAAAGGGATTAAGTGGCCCAATGGGCCTAAAGGGCCTAATGGGCCAATGTGGCATAATGGACCTAAGTGAACGAATGAGCCAAAGTGGCCTAATGGGGCTAATGGGTCTAAGTGGCCGAATGGACCTAAGTGGTCCAATGCGGCTAATGGGCCTAAGTGGCAGAATGGGCTTATGTGGCCCAATGTGTCTAATGGGCCTAATGGGTGTAAGTGGCCTAATGAGCCTAATTATCCTAATGGGTCGAAGTGGCCTAATGGGCTTAATGGGACCAAGTGGCTGAATGAGTCAAATAGCCCTAAGTGGACCAACAGGCCCAATGGACCTAATGGGCCGAACGGGCTGAATTAGCCTAAGTGGCCTAATGGGCCTGACGGGCCTAAGTGGCATGATGGGCCTCATGGGCCTAAGTGACCTCATGGGCCTAATGGGCCTAAGTGGCCTAAACAACTGAATGGGCCTAATGGGCCTAAGTGGCCTAAACAACTGAATGGGCCTAATAGGCCTAAGTTGCCTAATGGGCCTGATGGACCCATGTTTCCAAACATGCCTATTAGGCCTTAGTGCCCCAGTGGGCCTAATTTTTCTAGGTGGCATAATGGGCCTAACGGGACGAATGAGATGAATGGGCCTAATGGGACTAAGTTGCGAAATGGGTCTAATTGGTCTAATGGGTCTAAGTGGTATAATGGGCCTAAGTGGCGTAATGAGCCTACGTGGCCCAAATGGGCCTAATGGGCCGAATGAGCCTTAGTGCCGGAATGAGCCAAACGTGCCGAATGGGCCTAACGTGCTAAATGGGCCTAACGTGCCAAATGGGCCTAACGTGCCGAATGGGCCTAATGGTCCTAGGTGGCCTAATGGGTCTAATGGACTGAATAGGCCTAAGGGGATCAATGGGATGAATGGGCCTAATGGTCCAAAGTGGACCAATGGGCCTAATGGGTCTAATGGGTCTAAAAGATTGGATGGGCCTAATGGGATGAACAAGCCTAATGGGCCACATGGGCCAAAGTGGCCAAATCATCCTAATGGGACTAAGTGGCCTAATGGGACTAAGTTTCCAAATGAGAAAATGTGTCCTAATGGGCCTAATGGTTTTAAGTGGCATAATGGGCCTAAGTGGCCTAATGGGCCTAAGTGGCATAATGGTCCTAAGTGGCCTAACTGGCCTAATAGACCGAAGTGGCCTAATGGGCCTAATAGGCCTAAGTGACCTAATGGGGCTAAGTGGTCTAATGGGTCTAAGTGGCCTCATGGGCGTAGTGGGCCTAAGTGGACTAATGGGCCTAATGGTCTTGATGGGCCGAATGTACCTAGTGGGCCAAATGGGATGAAGTGGCCTAATGGACACCTAAGTAGCCTAAAGGACCTAAGGGTCCTAATGGGCCTAAGTGGCCTCATGGCCGTAAGGGGCCTAAGTGGCCTCATGGGTGTAAGGGGTCTAAGTGGTATAATGGGTCGAATCGGCCTAATGGACCCAATGGGCCCAATGTGCCTAATGTGACTAATGGGTCGAAGTGGCCTAATGGGATTAATGGGCCTAATGGGCCAAAGTGTCCTAATCGACCTAATGGGATTAGCGGGATGAAGTGGCCTAACGGTCCATAGTGTCCTAATGTGCCTAATGGGCCAAAGTGGCCTGATGGGCCTAAGTGACCTTTTGGGCCTAATGGGCCTAACTGGCCAAATCAGCTTAATGGTATTAATTGTCCTAAATTGACTAATGGTCCTAATGGACCAAAGTGGCTTAAGTGGCCTAATTGGTCTAATGTGTCAAAGTGGCCTAATCGGCTTAATGGGCCTAAGTGGGGCCTAAGTGTCATAATGGTCCTAAAGGGCCTAAGTGGACTAATGGGCCTAATGAGCCCAATGGACTAAGTGGACTGGTGGGCCTAATGGTCCTAAGTGGCCTCATGGGCCTAAAGGGACAAAGTGGCATCATGGGCCTAATGGGCCTAATGGGACTCACTGGCCTCATGGGCCTAAAGGGCTTAAGGGGCCTAAGTGGCCTAATGGGCATAATCAGCCTAATGGACCTAGGTAGCTTAATGGGTCTAATGAGCTTAAGTTTTCTAATGGGCCCAATGGGACTAATGGGACTAATGGTCCTAAGTGGTCTAATGGGCCTAAGTGACTTAATCAACCTGATGGACCTAATGGGCATAATGGGATTAAGTGGATGAATGGGCCTAAGGGATCTAATGGGCCTAAGGGGCCTAATGGGCCTAAGGGGACTAATGTGATGAATGGGCATAAGTGGCATAATGGTCCTAATGGGCCTAAGTGGCGAATTGGGCCAAAGTGAACTTATTAGCCTAATGGGCCTAATGGGCGTAATGGGCCTAAGTGGTTGAATGAGCCTAATTGGCCGAATGGGACTAATGTGGCTAGTCTTCCTAATGGGCATAATGACCTAAGTGGAAGAATTGGTCTAATGTGCCTAATGGGTCTAAGTTGCATAATGGGACCAATGGGCTAAATAGACCGAATGGGCATACTGTACCTAGTAGGCCAAATGGGACTAATGGGACAAAGGGGCATAAGTGGCCTAATGATCTTAATGGCCTTAACGGACCTAGGGGCCTAATGGGCCTAATGGGATGAATGAGCCTAATTCGCCTAAGTGGCCCAATGCGCCTAATGGGCCTAAGTGGCCTAAGTTTCCTAATCGGACTAATGAGATTAATGGGATTAAGGGGCCTAATGGGCCTAGTGTGCCTAATGAGCCTAATGGGGCTAAGTGGACTAATGGGCCTAAGTGGTCTAATCGGGCTGATGAGATTAATGGGCCTAGTTGGCCTAAGTGACCTAATGGGCCTAATGGGCCTAAGTGTCTTGATCGGCCTAATGGGACTAAGTGGCCCAATGGGCATAATGAGCCTAAGTGGCCTAACAGGCCTAATTGGCCTAAGTGACCGAATGTACCTAAGTAGCCCAATGTGCCTAATGGGCCTAATGGGTTTAAGTGGACTAATGGGCCTAATGGGGCTAAGTGGACTGATTGGCCTAATGGGACTAATTGGAGTCATGGGCCAAAAGGACCTTAGTGGCCAATTGGGCCTTACTGGCCTCATTGGCAAAATTGGTCGAATATGCATAATGGCCCTAATGGGGCTAATGAGTCTTAGTGGCATCATGGTACAAATTGGCCTAATGGGGCAAATGGGCCATATGGGCCTATTTGGTAAATGGGTCTAATGGGTTTCATGGGACTACGTGGCCTAAGGGCCCTAATGGGCGTAATGGGCCGAAGTGGATCAATGAGAGTAATGAGCCTATGTAGACTAATGGGCCTAATGGGCCTAAGTGCCTTAATGTGTCGAATGAGACAAATGGTCCGAATGGGCCTAAGTGGCCTAGTTGGCCTAAAGGGCTTAAGTGGCCCAATGGGCCTAAAGGGCCTAATGTGCCAAAGTGGCATAATGGACCTAAATGAATGAATGGGTCAAAGTGGCCTAATGGGGATAATGGGCCTAAGTGGCCGAATGGGCCTAAGTGGCCCAATGCGGCTAATGGGCCTAAGTGGCAGAGTGGGCTTATGTGGCCCAATGTGTCTAATGGGCCTAATGGGTGTAAGTGGCCTAATGGGCCTAATTATCATAATGGTTCGAAGTGGCCTAATGGGCTTAATGGGACCAAGTGGTCGAATGAGTCAAATGGCCCTAAGTGGACCAACTGGCCCAATGGACCTAATGGGTCGAATGGGCTGAATGGGCCTAAGTGGCCTAATGGGCTTGACGGGCCTAAGTGGCATGATGGGCCTCATGGGCCTAAGTGACCTCATGGGAATGGGCCTAAGTGGCCTAAACAACCGAATGGGCCAAATGGGCCTAAGTGGCCTAATGGGCCTCATGGGCCCAAGTTGCCAAACATGCCTATTGGGCCTTAGTGGCCCAGTGGGCCTAATTTATCTAAGTGGCATAGTGGGCCTAACAGGACGAATGAGATGAGTGAGCCTAATTGGTCTAATGGGTCTACGTGGCATAATAGGCCTAAGTGGCGTAATGAGTTTACGTGGCCCAAATGGGCCTAATGGGCCGAATGGGCCTTAGGGAATGAATGGGCCTAACGTGCCGAATGGGCCTAACGTGCCGAATGGATCTAATGTGCCGAATGGGCCTAATGGGTCTAACTGGCCTAATGGGTTTAAGGGACCAATGGGATGAATGGGCCTAATGGGACCAATGAGATGAATGGGCCGAATGGTCCAAAGTGGACCAATGGGCCTAATGGGCCTAATGGGTCTAAAGGGTCGGATGGGCCTAATGGGATGAACAAGCCTAATGGGCCACATGGGCCAAAGTGGCCAAATCAGCCTAATGGGACTAAGTGGCATAATGGGACTAAGTTTCTTAATGAGAAAAAGGGTCCTAATTGGCCTAATGGTCCTAAGTGGCATAATGGGCCTAAGTGGCCTAATGAGCCTAAGTGGCATAATGGTCCTAAGTGGTCTAACTGGCCTAATGGACCGAAGTGGCCTAATGGGCCTAATGGGCCTAAGTGACCTAATGGGGCTAAGTGGCCTAATGGGTCTAAGTGGCCTCATGGGCGTAGTGGGCCTAAGTGGCCTAATGGGCCTAATGGTCCTGATGGGCCGAATGTGCCTAGTGGGCCAAATGGGATGAAGTGGCCTAATGGACCTAAGTAGCCTAAACGACCTTAGGGTCCTAATGGGCCTAAGTGGGCTCATGGGCGTATGGGGCTTAATGGGCCTAATGGGCCTAAGTGGCCTAATCGACCTAGTGGGATTAGTGGGACGAAGTGGCCTAATGGTCCAAAGTGTCCTAATGGGCCTAATGGGTCAAAGTGGCCTAAAGGGATTAAGTGGCCCAATGGGCCTAATGGGCCAACGTGGCATAATGGACCTAAGTGAACGAATGAGCCAAAGTGACCTAATGGGGCTAATGGGTCTAAGTGGCCGAATGGACCTAAGTGGTCCAATGCGGCTAATGGGCCTAAGTGGCAGAATGGGCTTATGTGGCCCAATGTGTCTAATGGGCCTAATGGGTGTAAGTGACCTAATGAGCCTAATTATCCTAATGGGTCGAAGTGGCCTAATGGGCTTAATGGGACCAAGTGGCTGAATGAGTCAAATAGCCCTAAGTGGACCAACAGGCCCAATAGACCTAATGGGCCGAACGGGCTGAATTAGCCTAAGTGGCCTAATGGGCTTGACGGGCCTAAGTGGCATGATCTGCCTCATGGGCCTAAGTGACCTCATGGGCCTAATGGGCCTAAGTGGCCTAAACAACTGAATGCGCCTAATGGGCCTAAGTGGCCTAAACAACTGAATGGGCCTAATAGGCCTAAGTGGCCTAATGGGCCTGATGGGCCCATGTTTCCAAACATGCCTATTAGGCCTTAGTGCCCCAGTGGGCCTAATTTTTCTAAGTGGCATAATGGGCCTAACGGGACGAATGAGATGAATGGGCCTAATGGGACTAAGTTGCGAAATGGGTCTAATTGGTCTAATGGGTCTAAGTGGTATAATGGGCCTAAGTGGCGTAATGAGCCTACGTGGCCCAAATGGGCCTAATGGGCCGAATGAGCCTTAGTGCCGGAATGAGCCTAACGTGCCGAATGGGCCTAACGTGCTGAATGGGCCTAACGTGCCAAATGGGCCTAACATGCCGAATGGGCCTAATGGTCCTAAGTGGCCTAATGGGTCTAATGGACTGAATGAGCCTAAGGGGATCAATGGGATGAATGGGCCTAATGGTCCAAAGTGGACCAATGGGCCTAATGTGTCTAATGGGTCTAAAAGGTTGGATGGGCCTAATGGGATGAACAAGCCTAATGGGCCACATGGGCCAAAGTGGCCAAATCAGCCTAATGAGACTAAGTGGCCTAATGGGACTAAGTTTCCAAATGCGAAAATGTGTCATAATTGGCCTAATGGTTTTAAGTGGCATAATGGGCCTAAGTGGCCTAATGGGCCTAAGTGGCATGATGGTCCTAAGTGGCCTAACTGGCCTAATGGACCGAAGTGGCCTAATGGGCCTAATAGGCCTAAGTGACCTAATGGGGCTAAGTGGTCTAATGGGTCTAAGTGGCCTCATGGGCGTAGTGGGCCTAAGTGGACTAATGGGCCTAATGGTCTTGATGGGCCGAATGTACCTAGTGGGCCAAATGGGATGAAGTGGTCTAATGGACCTAAGTAGCCTAAAGGACCTAAGGGTCCTAATGGGCCTAAGTGGCCTCATGGGCGTAAGGGGCCTAAGTGGCCTCATGGGTGTAAGGGGTCTAAGTGGCATAATGGGTCGAATGGGCCTAATGGACCCAATGGGCCCAATGTGCCTAATGTGACTAATGGGTCTATGTGGCCTAAGGGGCTTAATGGGCCTAATGGGCCTAAGTGACCTAATCGACCTAATGGGCTTAGCGGGATGAAGTGGCCTAGCGGTCCATAGTGTCCTAATGTGCCTAATGGGCCAAAGTGGCATGATGGGCCTAAGTGGCCTTTTGGGCCTAATGGGCCTAACTGGCCAAATCAGCTTAATGGTATTAATTGTCCTAAATGGACTAATGGTCCTAATGGACCAAAGTGGCTTAAGTGGCCTAATTGGTCTAATGGGTCAAAGTGGCCTAATCGGCTTAATGGACCTAAGTGGTCTAATGGGCCTAAGTGGCATAATGGTCCTAAAGGGCCTAAGTGGACTAATGGGTCTAATGAGCCCAATGGACTAAGTGGCCTGCTGGGCCTAATGGTCCTAAGTGGCCTCATGGGCCTAAAGGGACAAAGTGGCCTCATGGGCTTAATGGGCCTAATGGGACTCACTGGCCTCATGGGCCTAAAGGGCTTAAGGGGCCTAAGTGGCCTAATGGGCATAATCAGCCTAATGGACCTAGGTAGCTTAATGGGTCTAATGAGCTTAAGTTTTCTAATGGGCCCAAGAGGACTAATGGGACTAATGGTCCTAAGTGGTCTAATGGGCCTAAGTGACTTAATCAACCTGATGGACCTAATGGGCATAATGGGATTAAGTGGATGAATGGGCCTAAGGGATCTAATGGGTCTAAGGGGCCTAATGGGCCTAAGGGGACTAATGTGCTGAATGGGCATAAGTGGCATAATGGTCCTAATGGGTCTAAGTGGCGAATTGGGCCAAAGTGAACTTATTAGCCTAATGGGCCTAATGAGCGTAATGGGTCTAAGTGGTTGAATGAGCCTAATTGGCCGAATGGGCCTAATGTGGCTAGTCTTCCTAATGGGCATAATGACCTAAGTGGAAGAATTGGTCTAATGTGCCTAATGGGTCTAAGTAGCATAATGGGACCAATGGGCTAAATAGACCGAATGGGCATAATGTATCTAATAGACCAAATGGGTCGAAGTATCCTAATAGGCCTAATGAGCCCAGTTGGCCTAAGTGGCCAAATGGGTCGAATGGGCCTAAGTGGCCTAATGGGACTAATGGGCCTAATGGTACCAAGTTTCCTAGTGGGTTCATTGGGCCTAAGTGGCCTAATGGGCCTATTATGCCTAAGTGGCCAAATGTGCCTAAGTGGCCTAATGGGCCTAGTGGGCCGAAGTGGCCTAATGGCCCTGAGTGGCATAATGGGATTAATGGGACAAATGCGACTACTGGGTATAATGGGACTAAGTGGCCTAAGTGTTCGAATGGGCCTAAAGGGCCTAATGGGCCTAAGTGGCCTAATTCTCCCAAGTGGCCTAAGTTGCCTAATGGGCCTAACAGGCCTAATGTGACTAAGTGACCTAATGGTTCCAACGGGCCTAACTAGCCTAAAGGGACTAATGGGCCTAACGGGACTAATGCTCCTAATAGGAAGAATAGGCCCAAGTGGCCTAATGGGCCTACGTGGCCAAATGGGCTTAAGTGAACTAATGGTCTTAAAGAGCCTAATTGGCCAAAGGGGCCTAATTGGCCTAAGTGGCATAATCGCAGCCTAATGGACCTAATTGGTCTAATGAACCTTATGGGAGAAATGGGAAAAAGTGGCCTAATGGGATTAATGGGCCTAAGTAGTCCAATGGGCCAAATGGGCCCAATGGGCCTAATGGGCCTAAGTGGCCTAATCGGTCGGAAGGGCCTAATGGCCCAAAGCATCCTAATGAGCCTAAGAGGCATAATTGGCCTAATGGTCCTAAGTGGTATAATCGTAACCAAATGGGCCTAAGTGGCCGAATGGGCCAAGGTGGCCTAATCGGTCTGAAGGGCATAATGGGCCAAAGTGGCCTAATGAGCTTAAGTGGCATAATCAGCCTAATGGGATTATTGGCCTAAGTGGCCTAATGAGCCTAATGGGCCTAAGTGACCAAATTGGCCTAATCAGACGAAGGGTCCTAATGGGCATAAGTGGCCTAATGGGCCTAAGTGGTTTAATGGGCCTAAGTGGCCGAAGGGGCCAAATCAGACGAACGAGACTAATGGACTGAATGGACCTGATGGGCCTAAGTGGCCTAATGGGAGTAATGGGCCTAAGTGTCCTAATGGGTCTCAGTGGCTTAATAGGCCTAATGGGCAGAATGGGCCTAATTGTCCTAATTGGCCTAAGTTGCCTAATGGGCCTAAATTGCCTAATGGTCCAAATGGGCCCAAGTGGCCTAATGGGCCTAATCGGTCAATTAGGACGAAGTGGCATAATGGGCCTAATGTGCCTAATGGTCTTAAGTTTTTGAATGGGCCTAATGGGCCGAATGGGCTGAAGTTGCCGAATGGGCCTAATGGGCCAAAAGGTATTAATGGGTCGAATGGACCTAATGATCCTAATGGTCCTATGTGGCCAAATAGTACTAATGGGCCTAAGTGGCCAAAGTGGCCTAATTGGCTTATGGGGCCTAATGAGTCTAATGGGACTAATGGCTCGAATCAGCCCAGTGGGTTGAAGTGGCCTAGTGGGGCGAATTGGCCGGATGTGCCTAATTTGCCGAAGTGGTCGAATGCGTCCAATGGGTCCAATGGGCCCAATGGGCCTACTGGACCGAAGTTTCATAATGGGATGAATGTGCCTAAAGGGTCCAACAGGCATAATGGGACGAATGGACCGAATGGGACTAAAGGGCCAATGAGCCTAATGTGCCTAATTAGCTGAATGGGTTGGATGGGTTGAATGGACTTAGTGTGCCGAAGTGGCTCAATGGACCTATTGGGCATAATAGACCCAATGGACCTAATGGGCCTAAATGGCCTAATGGTCTTAATTGGAGAATTGGACCTAATGCGCTTAATGGGTGTAATGGGTATAATGGGTTTAAGTGAACCAATGGGCCTAATGGGCCTAAGTGACCAAATAGACCTAATGGGCTCAATGGGTCTAAGTGGACCAATGGGCTAAATGGTCCTAAGTGGTCTAATGGGCCTGAGTGGTCGAATTGACCGAATGGGCCTAATGTTCCTAAGGGGTCGAATGTGCCTAATGGGCCTAAGTGACTTAACGGGTTAAAGTGTCCCAATGGACCTAATGGGCCAAATGGGCCAAATGGGCCTAATGGTCTTAATTGGCCTAAGTGGCTTAATGTGTCGAATTGGCCTAATGGGATGAAGTGGCCTAATGGACACAATGGGCCTAAGTTGCATAATAGGCCTGAGGGGCCTAAGTGGACTAATGGGCCAAAGTAGACGAATGAGCCTAATTAGCCTAATGGGCATAATGAGCCTTAGTGGAGAAATCAGCCTAATGGGCATAAAGTGCCTAAGTGTCCTAATGGGTCTAATGGGCCTAAGTGGACCAATGGACCTAATGGGCCTAAGTGGGCCGACTGGGCCTACTGGGTCTAATGGGCCAACTGGGCCTCATGGGCCTACGAAGCCAAATGGGACTAGTTGGCCAAATGGCTCTAATGGGCCTAATGGGACTATGTGGCATAATGGACCTAAGTGGCCTAATGAGAATAAGTTTCCTAATGGATCTAATTGGCCTAAGTGGCCTAATGGGAATAAGTTTCCTAATGGATCTAATTGGCCTAAGTGGCCTAATGGGTATAATGGGCCTAATGGGTCTAAGTGGCCTAATGGGAAAAAGTGGACGAATTGGCCTATTGGGCTTAATGAGCGTAATGGGCCGAAGTGGCCAAGTGGGCCTAATGGGCCTAAGTGTCCTCATGGGCCTAATGCGCTTAATGGGACTAAGTGGTCTAATGGGGCAAAGTGGACGAATGGGAATTTGGGCATAATGGGCATATTTGGTCTCATAGGCCCAAGTGGCCAAATGGGCCTAATTGACCTAATGGGCCTAAGTGGCCTAATGGTCCTAATGGTTCTAATGGTCATAATGGGCCAAAGTAGATGAGTGAGTATAATGGGCCTAATGGGCCTAATGGGACAAAGTGGCCAAATGGACCTAATGGGCCTAGGTGGCATAATGATCCTATTGGGCCTAAGTGGCTTAACTAGCCTAATGGTCCAAATGGGCCAAGTGTCCTAATGGGACAAAGTGGATGAATGTGCTTAATGGGACGAATATGCATAATGGGCCAAATGGGCCGAAGTGGCCAAATGGGCCAAATGGGCCTAAGTGGCCTGATGAGCCTAATGAGACTAGTGGGCCTAAGTGGCCTAATTGGACTAAGTGGCCTAATGGGCCTAATGGGCCAAAGTGGACGAATGGGCCTAAGTGACCTAATAGGCCTAATGGGATAAAGTCGACGAATGGACCTAATGGGCCTAATGGGCATAATAGGACCAATGGACCGAAGTGGTCTAATTGGACTAATGGGCCTTGGTGGACTAATGAGTTTAATGTGCCTTAGTGGCCGAATTAGACTAATGGGCCTCATGGGCCTAATTTTCCTATCTGGCCTAATGGGCCTAAGTGTTTGAATGGGTTTATGGGCCTAGGTCGCCTAAGGGGCCTAATGGGATGAATGATCCTAACTGGATGAGTGAGACTAATGGGCCTAAGTGGCACAATCAACCTAATGGGCCTAATGGGACTACATGGCCTAATGGGACAAATGGGATTATGTGTCCTAATGGACCTAATGGGCCTAATGGGATAATGAGATTAATGGGCCTAATTGGATAATGGGCCTAATGGGCCTAAGTGGGTGAATGGGCCCAAGTGGCATAATGGGCCTAACTGGCCTAATGTTCCTAATGGGCCTAAGTGGCATAATGAGATTAATTGGATAATGGGCCTAATTGTCCTAAGTGGTTGAATGGGCGTAATGGCCCTAAGTGGCATAATTGGCCAAATGGGCCAAATTGGCGTAAGTGGCCTAATGGGCCTAATGGAACTAAGTGGCATAATGCGTCTAAGTGGACTAATGGACCTAAGTGGCCTAATGGGCCTAATGGCCCGAAGTGGCCTAAGTGGCCTAATGGGTTTAAGTGGCCTAATGCAACTAAGTGGACTAGTGGGCCTAAGTGTCCTAATGGGCTTAATGGCCCGAAGTGGCATAAGTGGCCTAATGGGTTTAAGTGGACGAATAGGCCTAATGGGCCTTATTGGCTGAGTGAGGCTAATGGGTCGAGGTGGCCTAATGGGCCTGGTGGGCCTAATAGGGTTTTGTGGCCTAATGGGCCTAATGGGCCTAAGTGGACCAATGAGATTAATTGGCATACTGGGCCTTCATGGAATAATGGGCCTAATAGGCCTAAGTGGTCTTATAGGCCTAATGGGCCTAACTCGCCTAACTGGCCTAATTGGTGGAATGAGCCTCAATGGCCTAATGGCCGTAATGTGCCTAATGGGTCGAATGGGCCTTAGTGACCTAATGGTACAAAGTGTCCTAATGGGCCTAATGAGCCTAAGTGTCCTAATGAGCCTAAGTGGCATAATGGAACCAATGGGCCTAATGGGCCTAACGGGCCTAAGAGGTCGAATGGACCTAATGGGTCTAAGTGGTCTAATTAGCCAAATGGACCGAAGTGTACTAATGGGCCTAAGTGGCCTAATGGGTCTAATGGGTTAATGGGTATAATGGACCTAATGGGCCTTAGTGGCCTAATGGGACTAATGAGACTCAGTGGCCTAATGGGCATAATGGGACTAAGTGGCCAAATGGACATAATGGCCCTAATGACCTAATGGGCCGAATGGGTCTCAATGGCCTAATGGGACTAATGGGCCTAAGTGGATTAATGGGACTAATGGAATGAATGGTCCTAATGGACATAAGTGGCCTAATTGGACTGAATGGCCTCAGTGGCCTAATGGGCCTAATGGGCCAGATGAGACTAAGTAGCCTAAAGGGCCTAATGGGCCTTAGTGGCCTAATGGACCTAATGGGCCAAGTGGGCCTAAGTGGTCGAATGAGCCTAAGTGGATTAATGGGACTAATGGAATGAATGGTCCTAATGGACCTAAGTGGCCTAATTGGCCTAATTGGACTCAATGGCCTTAGTGGCCTAATGGGCCAGATGAGACTAAGTAGCCTAAAGGGCCTAATGGGCCTTAGTGGCCTAATGGACCTAATGGGCCAAGTGGGCCTAAGTGGTCGAATGAGCCTAAGTGTCCTAATGGAACTAAGTGGATGAATGTGCCTAATGGGCCTAACGGGCCTCAGTGTCTTAAGGGTATTAAGTGTCATATTAGGCATGATGGGCATGATGGTCCTAATGAGCTTGGGGTTGTGTGTGCGGGTGCTTTAGACGGCTTGGGTCGGCACCGACGAGTGTGTCCGGTGCCTTCTTTCTCCTCTACCCATGCTAGCCTACCCATCGCATTTGGATCCACTTTTTTCAAGCTCGATTTGGGATCCAGGACTACTTGGGATGGTGCTAGAGTTGGGTTGGCAATAGTCTGAGCTTGGGTTAATTCCTATGGTTGGATCCTTTTCTATTTTGAGGATGCAGATTGAGGTCTCATATGTTTATTTTGTTTGGGATTGATATTGTTTCTCTATTATTGGTTCTCTATTTTGTTGGACCGATGCAGTTTTCGGCTTGGTCCCCTACTAAGGCCTCCATCTTATCATCCTTCCTACGCTCCTTTCCCTATCAGTTCGTTGCGTGGCACTTCATGGAGGTTCTGGGAGGTGAAGATCGAGTGTCTTAGGGTCTTCAAGAGGATATATGGATCATATTTGAAGGTTCGGATGGTTGTGATGTTTTGTTTTGATGGTTTTTGGTGGTGATGTCGGAGTTCTACGATGATGATATGAAGACATGAGGGTGATTAGTGGACATCCTAGTTCGTTTTGCTCTGGTTCTCGGTTCCGATGATGATGGTCGATGACGACGAAGGTGGTGTTCCCACCGGCGATGTGGTGACTCTAGCGATGATGGTTATGATGATGTTGTTTGGAGTGGACGACAATGAGGCAATGATGATAACGGGTGATGATGATGGCGACAAATTCTTCGACATGCTATCTTTGATGCAGTGGCTTTTATGAAAATTTAAAAAATGATTTTGAGGGCCTAATGAGCCTAATATGACTAACGACCTAATTGTCCTAAGTGGCCTAATGGGAATAAGTGGCCAAATGGGCCGAAGTGGTCTAATGGGCCTAAGGGGTCGAATGAGCCTAATGGGCCTAAGTGGCCTAATGGGCCTAATTGCTAATGAGTCTAATGGGCCTAAGTGGCCTAAAGTTCCTAATGGGCCTAATGGGCCTAAGTGGTTTAGTGGTCCTAAGTTGGATAATGGGCCCAATGGGTCTAATGGGCATAAGTGAACTAATGGTCCTAAGTGGCCTAATGGACCTAATGGGCCTAATGGGCCTTAGTGGCCTAAGAGGACTAAGTGGACCAATGGGCCTAAGTGGCTTAATGGGCCCAAGTGGCCTAATGGGCCCAATGGCTATTGGATCCAATGGGCCTAAGTGAACTAAGTGGCCTAGTGGGGCTAGTGGGCCTAATCGACCTAAGTGGCCTAATGGGCTCAATGGGCCTAAGTGGAATAATGTGCCTAAGTGACATAAGTGGCCTAATAGACCTAAGCGGCATAAATGACCTAAGGGGCGTAATGGGGCTAATGGGATCAATAGGCCTGAGTGACCTAATGGGCCTAATGGGCATAAGCAACCTAAGTGGCCTAAGGGGCCAAATGGAATAATTGGGCTCAATGGGCCTAAGTGGTCTAATGGGATTAAGTGTCTGAATGAGTTTAAGTGGCCTAATGGGCCTAAGTGGCCTAGTGGACCTGATGGGCCTAATGTGGATAATAGGGACAATGGACCTAATTGGCCTAATGGGATGAATGGTCCACGTGGGCCTAATAGGCCTCAGTCGTCTAATGGGCCTAAGTGGCCTAATTGGCCAATGGGACCATGTGGCCTAATCGACCTAATGGGAAGTATGGGTCGAAGTGGCCTAAAGTGCCTAATGGGTCGAATTCTCCTAATGAGCGTAATAGGATTAAGTGGCTTAATGATCCTAATGGGACTAATGGGCCTAAGTGGCCTAATGAGCCTTTGTGGGACTAAGTGGACCAATGGGCCTAAGTGGACTAATCAGCCTAATCGGACTATGTGCTATAATGGGCCTAATGGGACAATTGGGCCTAAGTGGACTAGTGGGCCTAATGAGCCTAATGATCCTAAGTGGCCTAATTAGCATAATGGGCCTAATGGGCCTAAGTGGCCCAATCGCCATAATGGGACTAATGGGCCTGAGTGGTGATGCAAACCATGCGGAAGGCACGGAGTCGATTGCTCGGGTGGAGGAATTGGATTTGCAAGGCCCAATGACACGAGGAAGATTAAAGAGGTTGAATGCTTCAATGGGCGCTCATCTTGCTTCATTAAAGGCCCAATGGGTATTACCTTGCATGGATGGAGCAAATGGGCCTATAATATCACTTATTCAAGCCCAAAATTGATGATTAAAACTTGGCCCACATGGTTGCACGAATTTGGAGGCCTTGCCCACATGGAGGATTCTAGAAATGGCATCTTTGGACACCAAAGTCAAATCCGGTGGGCTATGCACTCAAAGTCAAATCCGGTGGGCTTTGTTGGAAAGTTGTGTGCTTCTTTTCCAAAAGTCTTTGTTGGCTTTTATCTTTTTGACTTTTAAGGGGACAAGGTAGGTTTAGACTTTATGACTTTAGGGTATTAGACCCTTGACCATTGTATCACCCCCTTGGCTATAAATAGCCACCCCATGGCATTGTATTGGATTCAAGACTTAATTTGAGAGCTTATGCTTTGTTTCTCTCCGTTGTGTGAGGATTATCCCGAGTTTTCCCCCTTGCTCTTGTGCATTCTTGCCTTGTCAATCTACAAGTTAGATTGGTGATCCAAGATCACAAAGCCCCCAATTCCGTGCCTCAACCCAAGTGCGTTGTTGTGTGGATTGGCCATCACACCCCCCCCCCCTGAGTGTGTTGTCTAAGTAGTAGGTCACGCTCCATATAGCGTTGGTTGACTACTTGCTTCCACTATCCATACCCTTCACCCGTCACTTAGCCCCAAACCGCATCCATCATCCGCCGCCCTACGCCGTGAAGATCGGGCCACCCCGTGCGTCTCGCATCAGTTGGTATCAGAGCACCGGTTGACACGGTAGGCGTCTATCCCTTTATTTACTTTAATTCTATCCATTACCCTCCTTATCTTTCCATATTATTCACCCATTCAACAAAAAAAATCCATTTTTCTTGAAAGCCTCCCGAATTGTCCTAGTTTGTGCAAGCTTGGATTATTATAAATTGAGCCAAATTTTCATTCATCTCTCTATATGTGATTTGTATCCGGCAAAAAAAAAAAATTTCTCTCAACTCATCATTTTGTGCTTTTCAAAATTAAGCACATCCTTTATTTGAGAGATTCCGAAAAAAAAATGTCTTACTCTCCGTTCAATCATCTTGTGCTTTAAAACTCCAAGCACAACACTTTTTGGGGAGAATTGACAAAAACAAAAGCAAAAAAAAAGAGCGGATACAATTAATCCTTTGTGCTTTACCTTATTAGCACTTTCTATTTCCATATATAACGTTTTCCATCATTTTACTTCATCCCCATTTTGTATTTGGCTCATATTGTTATCTTATCTTGCACAATCGGGCAAAACCCACAATCCACCTATCTACCCTTCTTTCCACCCTCTTTTTGACCCTTTACCATTGTTAAACCCCTTACCACTCAAGCGGGTTGTGTTAAACCATCCCCCGACACAATCTTGATTGAGGAGGAATTGGTGGCACTTGATCGCCCTAAACAAGGTATTATATTTCATAAGAGCTTGGGATTCAAATTGAGTTTTGAGAGTGGAGAGAAATAAGAAAAAAAAAAAATCTTGTGTGTGTGAGTGTGTGCATCTTGTTGTGTGCGTGTGTGTGTACATCTTGTGCGTGTGAGTGTGTATATATTGCGTGCGTGAGTGTGTATCTTTGTGTGTGTGAGTGTGTACATCTTGTGTGAGTGTGTACATCTCGCGCGTGTGAGTGAGTGTGTATCATTGTGTGTGTTCCCCCCCCGGTGTGTGTTTGTGTTTGTGTAACTTATCATGGCAGAAGATCGTGGGAAGAAAATTGCTCATGTTAGCGATGAAGGAAGTCGAAGTAGATCTCCCGCACCTGAAGCTACGCAATTCCAAATGCAAGCTTTGGTGAGCCACTTTGAGAAGCTTCTTGATCGGAAGTTGGAGGTGTTACATGAGAGGATTGATGAATTGGAGAGTAAACCAAGCCCAAGGATGTTCCATGATAACCCACGACGCGCTCCCGCACCACGTCGTCCCCACATCATGGAGGAGGAGATGGTGAACTTTGATGATAATCTTGATGAAGTCCCACAAAGGAGGAGGTTGTACCAACAACCGAGAGGAGCCCAAAGGAGACAACATGATGATGACCTACTTGGCGGGATCAAGGTGAAGGTCCCTTCTTTTCTTGGGAAAAGTGATCCGGAAGCATACTTGGAGTGGGAGATGCGGATTGAGCAGGTCTTTTCATGCCATGCATATTCCGAGGAGAAAAAGGTCAAACTTGCTTCCCTTGAATTTTCTGATTATGCTTTAATTTGGTGGGATCAAGTTCAAAAGGAGAGGGCTAGATATGGTGGACGTCCCATCAACACTTGGGAAGACATGAAGTTCACCATGCGGAAGCGGTTTGTTCCCACACATTACCATAGAGATCTCCACAACAAACTTCAACGCCTCATCCAAGGGAGTAAGAGTGTAGAAGACTACTACAAGGAGATGCAAATTGCCATGATTCGGGCAAACGTTGAGGAGGATCCGGAGGCAACCATGGCACGGTTTTTACATGGGCTCAATCGGGAGATTGCGGATCAAGTGGAGATGTACCACCATGTAGAGATACAAGATATGATCCACCAAGCCACCAAGATCGAGCAACAAATCAAAAGGAGGAGCAACATGAGGAAACCCACTACCCCTTTCACACCATGGAGAAATCCAAGGAAGGAGATTGGAGAACCATCAAAGGCAAAAGAGGTGGTTGATCGCAAAAGTGACAAGGTAATTCTTCCACCTAAGAAACCTACTTTTGAGGCTAACCAAACCAGGAATAGAGATATTCGGTGTTTTAAATGTCAAGGAAGGGGTCACATTGCTAGTGAATGCCCAAACCGTCGCACCATGATCATCAACAAGTATGGAGAATGGGAGACCGATGGAGAGAGCTCCGAAGAGGAGGAAGATGAATCTCCAGAAATTGAAAATGGAGAATTTGCGGAAGATGGGGAGATTCTTGTCACTAGAAGAGTTTTAAGTGCACAAATGACCGTTGGAGAAAAGGAGCAGCGGGAGAACCTTTTCCATACACGATGCAAGATCAATGGGATGGTATGTAGTGTTATTGTTGATGGTGGAAGTTGTAGCAATGTGGCGAGCACCGAGTTGGTGGAGAAGTTGGGACTCCCAACTTTAAGGCATCCAAATCCATACCGGCTTCAGTGGTTGAATGATTGTGGAGAGCTGAAGGTCACCAAGCAAGTTAAGGTATTGTTCACCATCGGTAAGTACAAAGATGAGGTATTGTGCGACATTGTTCCTATGAAGGCGTGCCACTTGTTGTTGGGTCGACCATGGCAGTATGATCGGCGTGTTACTCATGATGGTTTCTTGAACCGTCACTCTTTTCTACTCCGAGGGGAACCTATAACCCTCAACCCCATGTCCCCCAAGCAAATTCTGGAAGATCACATTTTGAGAGAAAAGAAAAAAAAGAGTGATGAGGAAAGAAAGAGAGAAAATGAAAAAGGAGAGAATGAGGGAAAAATAGAAAATGAGAGAAGCAAAGAAATGGAGAGCAAAGAAAAATCAAGAGGGGAAAAAGATTTGAGAGGAGAGAAAAGTGTGATGTTGGCAAAAAAGAGTGAGGTTAAGGAAGCCTTGATTTCTCGACAAAATCTCTTAGTACTTATGTACAAAGAGGTGATGTTGAACACTAACGACTTAACATCTTCTTTGCCACATGTTGTTGAGTCTTTGTTGCAGGAATTTGAAGATGTGTTTCCCGAAGAGGTGCCACCGGGTTTGCCACCCATTAGAGGTATTGAGCATCAAATTGACCTCATACCTGGAGCATCACTACCGAACCGCCCAGCATATCGCACCAACCCAGAGGAGACAAAAGAAATTCAAAGGCAAGTTCAAGAGTTGTTGAATGTGGGGTATGTGAGAGAGAGTCTTAGTCCTTGTGCGGTACCGGTCCTTCTAGTACCAAAGAAGGATGGAACATGGAGAATGTGCATTGACTGTAGAGCCATCAACAACATCACGGTCAGGTATCGTCATCCTATCCCTAGGTTAGATGATATGCTAGATGAATTAAATGGTTCAACTATTTTCTCAAAAATTGATTTAAGAAGTGGCTACCATCAAATTAGGATGAAAGAAGGAGATGAGTGGAAAACTGCATTTAAGACAAAACATGGACTTTATGAATGGTTAGTCATGCCCTTTGGTCTCACCAATGCACCTAGCACATTTATGAGGTTAATGAATCATGTCTTACGTTCCTATATTGGGAAATTTGTGGTAGTTTACTTTGATGATATTCTGGTATATAGTAGGACTTTACATGAACATGTAGATCACTTAAGAAAAGTCCTAGAGGTATTAAGGAAAGAAAACCTGTTTGGAAACATAAAAAAGTGTGAATTTTGTCTCGATAAGATTATTTTCCTTGGATTTGTTGTGAGTGTCAATGGAGTTGAAGTGGACACCGAGAAGATCAAAGCAATACAAGAATGGCCAACTCCAACCTCCGTTGGACAGGTAAGAAGTTTTCATGGGCTTGCTAGTTTTTACAGGAGATTTGTGAAAGACTTCAGCACACTAGCAGCACCATTGAATGAATTGACAAAGAAGAATGTTCCTTTCAAATGGGGGACAACTCAAGAAAAATCCTTCCATGCGCTAAAGGAGAGACTCACCCACGCCCCTCTACTTGCACTTCCAGACTTCGGTAAGACCTTTGAAATTGAATGTGATGCAAGCGGAATTGGCATAGGAGGAGTACTCATGCAAGACGGTAAGCCTATTGCTTATTTTAGTGAGAAGTTAAATGGCCCAACTCTAAACTATGCTACATATGATAAAGAGTTGTATGCATTGTTTAGAGTACTCGAAACATGGCAACACTATCTTTGGCCTAAAGAATTTGTGATCCATTCTGATCACGAGGCTCTTAAATACCTTAGGAGCCAACATAAACTAAATAGGAGACATGCTAGATGGCTGGAATTCATTGAATCATTTCCATATGTCATCAAGCATAAAAAGGGTAAAGAAAATACTGTGGCCGATGCACTTTGGCGTAGATATTCTCTTTTATCCTTGTTGGATTCAAAACTTCTTGGTTTTGAATACATTAAGGATTTATATGCCACTGATAGTGATTTTAGAGAACCTTATGAACATTGTAAACCTGGAGTTAGTTGGGAAAAGTTCTATTTACATGATGGATTCTTATTTCGGATTGATAAGCTTTGCATTCCTAATTGCTCTATCCGTTTACTTTTACTAAAGGAGTCACATTCGGGTGGGTTAATGGGGCATTTTGGTGTTTCAAAAACTCTAAGTGTTCTTAGTGAGCATTTTTATTGGCCTAGGATATCTAGAGATGTTGAGAAATTTGTGGGAAAGTGCATTGTTTGCCATAAAGCCAAATCAAAGCTGAACCCACATGGACTATATCTTCCTCTCCCAATTCCCAACACCCCTTGGGAGGACATATCAATGGACTTTATTGTGGGGTTACCACGGACTAGGAGGGGGAGAGATTCCATTTTTGTTGTGGTGGACCGGTTTTCAAAAATGGCACATTTTATTCCCTGTCACAAAACAGATGATGCCACTAACATTGCAACACTTTTCTTTCAGGAAGTAGTCAAGCATCATGGAATGCCAAGGACCATTGTGTCGAATCGAGACACAAAATTTCTTAGTTACTTTTGGAAGACCTTGTGGAGCAAACTCGGTACAAAGTTATTATTTTCCACTACATGTCATCCACAAACCGATGGGCAAACAGAGGTGGTGAATCGCACACTATCATCCCTTCTGCGAACAATTGTCAAAAAGAATATCAAGAATTGGGAGGAGTGTCTGCCACATGTGGAATTCGCATATAACAGGGCCAAGCATTCCACTACTCAATATTCTCCATTTGAAATAGTTTACGGCTTTAACCCCCTTGCGCCTATTGATCTAGTTCCTTTGCCTTTACAGGAAGCAGTTAATATGGATGCGAAAGGGCGTGCAGAATTCATCAAGAAAATCCATGAAAAGGCAAGGTTAAATATCGAGCGGATGACCCAAAAATATATGGATCGTGCAAACAAGGGTCGCAAGCAAATGTTGTTCGAGCCCGGTGACTTGGTTTGGATTCATATGCGGAAGGAAAGATTCCCTGAAAAGAGGAAATCAAAACTCATGCCACGAGGCGATGGACCATTCCGAGTGCTTGAAAAGATTAACAACAATGCTTACAAGATAGCTTTGCCAGGTGAGTATGGTGTAAGTGCCACTTTCAATGTTTCTGATCTTTCTCCTTTTTTGGGTGTAGAGGATGAAGAGTCGAGGACGACTCCTTTTCAAGAGGGAGAGGATGATGCAAACCATGCGGAAGGCACGGAGTCGATTGCTCGGGTGGAGGAATTGGATTTGCAAGGCCCAATGACACGAGGAAGATTAAAGAGGTTGAATGCTTCAATGGGCGCTCATCTTGCTTCATTAAAGGCCCAATGGGTATTACCTTGCATGGATGGAGCAAATGGGCCTATAATATCACTTATTCAAGCCCAAAATTGATGATTAAAACTTGGCCCACATGGTTGCACGAATTTGGAGGCCTTGCCCACATGGAGGATTCTAGAAATGGCATCTTTGGACACCAAAGTCAAATCCGGTGGGCTATGCACTCAAAGTCAAATCCGGTGGGCTTTGTTGGAAAGTTGTGTGCTTCTTTTCCAAAAGTCTTTGTTGGCTTTTATCTTTTTGACTTTTAAGGGGACAAGGTAGGTTTAGACTTTATGACTTTAGGGTATTAGACCCTTGACCATTGTATCACCCCCTTGGCTATAAATAGCCACCCCATGGCATTGTATTGGATTCAAGACTTAATTTGAGAGCTTATGCTTTGTTTCTCTCCGTTGTGTGAGGATTATCCCGAGTTTTCCCCCTTGCTCTTGTGCATTCTTGCCTTGTCAATCTACAAGTTAGATTGGTGATCCAAGATCACAAAGCCCCCAATTCCGTGCCTCAACCCAAGTGCGTTGTTGTGTGGATTGGCCATCACACCCCCCCCCCTGAGTGTGTTGTCTAAGTAGTAGGTCACGCTCCATATAGCGTTGGTTGACTACTTGCTTCCACTATCCATACCCTTCACCCGTCACTTAGCCCCAAACCGCATCCATCATCCGTCGCCCTACGCCGTGAAGATCGGGCCACCCCGTGCGTCTCGCATCAAGTGGCATAATGGTCCAATGGGACTAAGTGGTCTAATGGTTTGAATGGGCCTAATGGGTCGAGTGGGCTGAATTGGACTAATGGTCCTGAGTGGCCTAATGGGCATAATGGGCCTAATGATCCTAATGGGTTTTAGTGGCCAAATCGTCCTAATGGGCCTAAGTGGCCAAATGGGCCAAATGAGCCTAAGTAGCCAAATGGTCGGAATGAGCTTAAGTGACCTAATGGGCCTAAATGGCATAATCATTATAATAGGCCTAATTAGGCCTTAGGTATTAGTGTTTCAGATATAGTGTTTTGGGTCTAGGTTTTAGGATTTTTTTGGTTTGAATTGGCCCAAATTGGTCTAAATTGGCCAAATTGACCAAATGGCCAAATGACCAATTTGCCTAATGGCTCAATGAACAAATGGGATATTGGTCTAATGACCTAAATGACCTAATTGGTCTAAATAGCCTAATGGCCAAATTGCCTAGTGGCCTAATTGGCAGAATGACCTAATTGCCATAAATGAACTAATTTTTCTAAATGGACCAATTTGTCTAAATTTATTAAATGGTCTAATTGGATTAAATAGAATAATTGGCCTAATTTCACCAATTTACCTAGTTGTCCTAATTGGATTAATAGTCCTAAATTAGCCTAAATGGCCAAATGGGTCTAATTGGTCTAATTGTTCCAAATGGACTAAATGGTCTAATTGGATTAAGTGGTCTAATTGGCCTAATTAGCCTAATTGGTCTAATTATCCTAAATTGGCGTAAATGGTCAAATCACCAAATAAAAAATTGGTCTAATGGGGTAATGTACTAATGGGATAATGTCATAATGGCTAAATTGGTCTAAATAGCCTAATGGCCTTATTGGAATAAATGATCTAATTGGTCTAAATGGTCTAATTGGTCCAAATGGACTAAATGATCTAATTGGATTAAATGGTCTAATTAGCATAATTTTTATAAATTTACCTAAATGGTAAATTGGCCTAATTAGCCTAAATGGCCTAATGAACTAAATTCCTTAAATGGATTAAAGGCCTAAATTGCCTATGCCCTAATGACCTAATTGGCCTAAATGACATAATTAGCCTAAATGACCTATTTTTTCTAACTGAACTAATTGGTCTAATTGTCCCAATTGTCCTAATTCACCTAAATAGACTAATTGGCCAATTAGACAAATGGAAAAATAATAAAAATTATCAAGTGACCAAATAACAAAATAACACAACATAAATGGAATTACACCGAAATGAGCATACAAGAGGAATCCATACTATACACATGTTTATCATTCTAATTAATATGTATTGTTTATGTTAGGTCACTAGTATTAAATTTATAATTAAATTTATTTTTAGATGCTTCTTCATTTTTTGGATTTCTTCAATAGCTACAATTTTAATTTATTTTAGGCTTATCACTTTCATATTATTTAGTAATGTAGTATTATACTAATCAATTTCATTTATAGCAAGTAGCATTTGGCATCAAAGGTTGTGTGCCTCAAGAAAAATTATATTCCTTGACTAGGAAGTAAAATAATGGAAGTGATGTGAATGTATAAATACAAGAAAAGATTGCAAGTTTTTTTATTGACATTTCAAATTTTGATACATAATTCATAATTAAATATCTTGTTTATATTTTCAAGAGTGTGTCCTAGAGGCCCTAATGGGACTTATAGGCATAATGGGCCAAAGTGGCAGAATGGGCCTAAGTGGCCCAATGGGCCTAATGGGCCTATGTGGCCTAATGGGCCTCTGTGATCTAATGGGGCTATGGTCTTAAGTGGCCTAATGGGCCTATTGGGCCTAACTGACCTAATGGGCCTCTGTGGCCCAATGAGCTAAATGGGCTTAAGTAGCCTAATGGGCCTAACGAGCCTAATGGGCCTCGGTGGCCTAATTGACCTAATGGGGCTCGGTGGAAAAAGTGGAATAATGTGCCTAATAGGCCTGATGGGCCTAATGGGACTAAGTGGCCTAATGGGCCTGAGTGGCACAATGAGTCGATTGGGTCGAATGGGACCAAGTGGCCTAATGGGCCTAAGTGGCCTAAGTTTCCACTTATGCCCATTAGACCCATTAAGACCATTAGGCCAATGAGGACACTAAGACCCATTTGGACCATTTGTCCCATCAGTGTCATTGATCCCATTAGCCCACTTAGGCCCATTTGGCCTATTAGGCCCATTAGAGCACTTAGGCCCATTGAGATCATTAGGCCACTTAAGTCCATTAGACCCATCAGGCCCATCAAGCCCACGAGTCCTCCTAGGCCCATTCGGCCCATTAAG
The DNA here is from genome assembly GCA_963277665.1 of Viscum album. NCBI lineage: Eukaryota > Viridiplantae > Streptophyta > Magnoliopsida > Santalales > Viscaceae > Viscum > Viscum album. The sequence continues at coordinate 1,051,957,794 of OY728121.1, read as the reverse complement.
GCCATCAGGCCCATCAGACTCATTAGGCCACTTATGTCCATTCAGCTCATTATCCCACTCAGGCCCATTTTATGGATTTCTCTAATAGCTACAATTTTAATTCACTCTAGGTTTATCACTTTCATATTATTCAATAATTTAGTATTATACTAATCAATTTCATTTATATCAAGTAGCATTTGGCATCGAAGGTCGTGTGATTAGGTCGATTAGACAACTTAGGCCACTTAGGCCCATTATTCTCATTTTGGCCATTAGGATCATTTGGCCCATTAGGCCCATTCGGACACTTAGTCCACTTCGGCATTAGTCCCATTAGGCGACATAGGCAAATTAGGCCCATTAGTCTCATTCGGCCGGTTAGGCCGATTATGAAACTTTGGCCACTTAGCACAATTTGGCCCATTATGCACATTAGGCCACTTAGTCCCATTAGGATAATTAGGCTCATTAGGTCCATCTAGTCAATTTGGGGGATTAGGCCACTTAGGCCCATTAGGCCAGTTAGGCCCATTTGTCCCATTAGGCCACTTAGGCCCATTAGGCCCATTCGACCAATTAGGCCCATTAGACCCATTAGGCCACTTCGACCACTTAGTCCCATTAGGCCACTTGGGTCAATTAAGCCCATTAGGCCCATTAGACCACCTAGGCCCACTAGCCCACTTAGGCCCATTAAACTCATTAGTCACATTAAGACCATTAGGCCCATTTGGCGACTTAGGCCGATTAGGCCACGTAGGATCATTAGTCCACTTAGGCCCATTAAACCCATTAGTCCCATTAGGCATGTTAGGCCTCTTAGGCCACGTAGTCCCATTAGGCTCATTCGATCGATTAGCCCGATTAGGCCACTTAGGCCCATTAGGCCACGTATGCCCATTAAGCCCATTAGGACACTAAGGCCCATTAAACCCATTAGTCCCATTTGGACCATTTGGCCCGTTAAGCCACTTTGGCCACTTTGGCCCATTAGGCTCATTCGGTCGATTAGCCTGATTAGGCCACTTAGGCCAATTATTTCCATTATGTTCATTAGGCACATTAGGCTCATTAGACTCATTAGGCCAATTGGGTCCATTAGGCCCACTGGTCCCATTAGGGCACTTATTCCCATTCGTACCATTAGGCCACTTACGACCATGAGGCCAATTAGGTCCATCGGGCCCATTAAGCCCATGAGGGGCATTCCGCCCATGAGGCCCATGAGGCCAATCGGGCCCATTAGGACACTTAGTCCCATTGGGACCATTGGGACCATGGGTCCACTTAGGCCCATGAGACCCATTCACCCCATCAGGCCACTTGGGCCCATTAGGCCCGTTAGGCCCGTTAATTCCAACAGGCCCACTAAGCCCCTTAGGCCACTTAGACCAATTAGGACACTTAGACTCATTAGGCCCATTGGACCCACTGGTCCCATTCGTCCCATTAGGCCCATTGGGCCCATTAGGCCCCTTAGGCCCATGAGGCCCATTGGGCCCATTCGGCCACTTCAGCCCATTCGGCCCATTCGGCTCTTTAGGCCCACTTAGGCCACTTAGGCCCATTAGTCCAATTATGACCATTGGGCCCATGAGGCAACTTAGGCCAATGAGGCCCATTGGGCCCATAAGGCCCAATAGGCTCATCCAGCCAATTAGTTCCATCTGTCCCATTAGGCCCTTTAGGCCCACTCGGCCCATTAGGCCACTTGGGCTCACTATACCACTTAGGCCATTTAGGTCCATGAGCCCCATGAGGCCCATTAGCCCACTTAGGGCCGTTAGGCTCATTAGGCCACCTAGGCCCATTGGGCCCATTGGGCCCATGAGGCCACTTAGGCCAATTAGGCCCATACATCTCATTAGGACCATGAGGCCCATTAGGTCCATCGGGCCACTTAGTCCCATTTGGCCTTTTAGGACCACTAGGCTCATTCGGCAACTTAGGCCCATTCGGCGCATTAAGCCACTTAGCCCACTTAGGCCAATTAGGCCCACTAGGTCCATTCAGCCACCTAGGCCTATGAGGCCCATTCGACCCATTAGGCCCATGAGGCCCATCAGGACCATGAGGCCACTTAGTCCCATAAGGCCCATTAGGCCCATTAGTCCCATCTGACCGATTCGGACACTTAGGCCCATTAGGCCCATTAGGCCCATTAGGAAACTTAGACATATTAGGAACATTCCGCCACTAAGGCCCATTTGTCCAATTCCGCCACTTAGACCCATTTGAACAATTCGGCCCATTCGGCCACTTAGGCACATTGGGTCAATTAATCCACTTAGTCCCATTAAGACCATTAGGCCCATTATTCCCATTAGGACCATTAGGCCACTTTAGCCACTTTGGCCCATTAGGCGCAATATGCCAATCAGGCCTATCAGACCCATTTAGAAACTAAGGCCCATTAGGCCCATTAGGCCCATTAGGACACTTAGGCTCATTATGCTCATTAGTCCACTTAGGCCAATTAGGCCCATTAGGACCATGAGGACAATGAGGCCCATCAGGCCCATCAGGACAATTAGGCCAATTGGACTAATGAGGCCCATTAGGCCCATTAGGTCAATTGGGCCAATGAGGCCCATTATTCCCATTGGGCTTATCAGGATCGTGAGGCCCATTAGCCCCATTATTCCCATCAAGCCCATTAGGCCACCTAGGCCCATTGGGTCCACTAGGCCCATTATGCCACTTATGCCCATGAGGCCCATTAGGACACTTAGGTCACTTAGGCCCATTGGGCCCATGATTCACATTAGCTCCATCAGGCCAATTAGGCCACTTAGGCCCATTAGGACCATTAGGCCCATTCAGCTACTTATGCCCATTAGGACCATTGGGCCACTTAGGCCCATTGGGCCACTTCACCCCATTGGGGCCATTTGGCCACTGAGACCCATCTGGCCACTTAGGCCCATTAGGCCACTGAAGCCCATTATGACCATTAAGCGGATCAGGCCCATTAGGCCCATGAGACACATTAGGCCCACTAGGCCAGTGAGACCCATTATACCCATTGGAACGATCAGGCCCATTCGGCCTAGGAGGTCCATTAGGCCACGGAAGCCCATTAAGCCCATCAAGCCCATTAGGCCGCTTAGCCACATTAGGCTGATATTCCCATTAGGCCCATTAGGCTACTAATGTTGTTTAGGACCATGGGGCCACTAAGGCCCATTAGGCCCATCAATCCCATTAGGCCACTTAGGCCTATTAGACCCATTAGGCCACTTAGGCCCGTTAGCCCACTTAGGCCCATTCATCTCATTAGGCCACTGAGGCCACTTAGCCTAATTGAGCTACTTATGCACATTACACCCATTAAGCCCATTAGGCCCATCAGGGCCATTAGGCTCATTAGGCCACTAAGGCTCATTAGGCGCAATAGGCCACTTAGGCCACCTATACCCGTTATGCCCATTAGGCTCATTAAGCCCATCAGGCCCGTGAGGACACTAAGACCCATTTGGCCCATTTGTCCCATCAGGGTCATCGATCCCATTAGGCCACTTAGGCCCTTTCGTCCGATTAGACCCATTAGGCCACTTAGGCCCATTGATCTCATTTGGCCTCCTAAGTCCATTACACCCATCAGACCCATCAAGACCATGAGTCCACTTAGGCCCATTCAGCTCATTAAGGCCATCCGGCCCATCAGACCCATTTGGCCACTTTGGCCCATTCAACTCATTATGGCACTTAGGCCCATTAATCTCATTTGCTCCATCAGGCCCATCGGAGCCATTATGTCCATTTGGCCCATTAGACAACTTAGGCCGCTTAGGCCCATTAATCCACTTAGTCACATTCGACTCAATCAACCCATTATTCCAATTAGGTCCATTAGGCCACTTAGGCCCATTAGGCCCATCATGCATATTAGGCACATTATTGCACTTAGTCCACCGAGTCTCATTAGGCCCACTAGCCCACTGAGGCCCATTAGGCTCATTAGGCCCATTAGGCCACTTAGGCCTATTAATCTCATTAGGTCACAAAGGCCCATTAGTCCAGTTAGGCCCATTAGGCCACTTAGGCTTATGAGGCCCATTAGTCCACTGAGGCCCATTAGGCCAATTCAGTCACTTAGGCCCATTGGGCTACTTAGACCCATTTGGCCCATTATGCCACTTTGGCCCATTATGCCAATTATTCCCATTAGGACACTTAGCCCCATTAGGCCTATTAGGCAACTTACGCCCATTAGACCCATTTGGCCACTTCAGCAACTTAGGCCCATTAGGCCAATTACTCCACTGATGCCCATTCGGCTACTTAGGCACATTAGTCTCATTAGGCCCCTTAGGACCTTAGGCCCATTAGTCCAATTAGGCCCATTAGTCCCCTTAGGCCCATTAGACCCATTAAGACCTTATGCCACTAAGGCCCATTTGGCCCATTAGGCCTTTGAGGACCATTAGACCACTGAGGCCACTTAGGCCCATTAGGTCCATCAGGCCACTTAGTCTCATTATGCCCATTATTCCCATTAGGTCACTTAGTCCCATTAGGCCACTTAGGTCCATTAGGCCACTTAACCCCATTAGACCCCTTAGGCCCATTTGGCAACTTAGTCACATTAGGCCACTTAGGCACATTAGTCCACTTAGGCTCATTAGGCCACTTAGGCCCATTAGGCCCATTAGGCCACTTCAACCACTTAGGCCTATTAGGAACATTAGGTCACTGAGACCCATTAGGCCAATTAGGCCACTTAGGCCCCATTCATCCCATTAGGCAGCTTTGGCCACTTAGGCCTATTAAGCCACTTTGGCCCATTTGGACCATTAGGCCACTTAGGCCCATTATGCCCTTTATTCCCATAAGGCCACTTAGGCTCATTAGGCCCATTACACCACTTAGGCTCATTAGGCCAATTATGTCTCTTAGGTCACTTAGGTCACTTAGGCCCATTTGGCCACTTAGGCCCATTATGCCACTTAGGCCCATTAGGGCCATCTTTTCACTCAGGACCATTAGTACCATTATTCTACTTAGGCCCTTTTTGCCCATTAGGACACTTAGGCCCATTAGGCCCATTTGGACCAATAGACCCATGAGGCCCATTGGGCCACTTAATCCCATTTAACCCATTGTGCTACTTCAGCTCATTCAACCCATTACTGATATGATACCGTATGCGAGTGCGGTATTCGTTGGCAAAAATGCGGAAACACAAGCGAAGAAAGAAGAGGGGAATTGAAATTAAAAGAAATGCAAGAGGAATAAAAGGGGATGGGGATGATCAATTAGGACCCCAAGGAGACTTGCCCCTTGAAACTCTAATTATAAAGCGCCACAAAGGTTGATCACTCCTTTGTTGAGCCTTACTTGCATTCACCTAAGAACACAAGGAACACAAGCATAATAATGCTAGAAACACTCAAATTCGAAATTAACCTTCAAGGGGGTACAAGAGGTGGCTATTTATAGCCAAATGAGAGGAATACATGTCAAACTACCTGTCCCACAAAAGTCTAAAGCCTATCCCACGAATTTGACTTTGTTTACACATGTCCATGGCTTTAGGGGACAAGATATCTCTAAAGAAGACTTTTAGGAACCACCCCAAAGACTTTGAAGATTCCCACCATGGATTTGGAGACAAGGGGACCACCACTTTTGACATTGGAGATTTCCTTCATGCAAGTGGATTAAATTTCGTGGAAGCATATGGGTGGGCCATTTAGGTTCACTTTTGGGCTTTAATAAGTGTGATTAAAGGCCCATTTGCTCCTCCCATGCATGAATGATGGGCCTCCTCTTGTAATTTTAAAATGAGGCCATGTAAAGCCTCTCTCATCCTCCTCATTCTTCCTCTTGTCATTGGTCCACCAATCCCACGCAATGGGTCTTGTCCATTAATGCTCCTTCCACGATCAATGCCATGATCCCCCTCAACTCCTTGCTGCATGTATGCACCATGATCCGCATCATACCCTCCCTCTTCAAAAGGATTCGTACTCGAATCTGCATATTCAAAAGGAGAGAGATCAGAAATATTAAAGGAAGCACTCACATTTCCATACCTGCTGGCCAAGTCAATCTTGTAGGCATTATCATTGATTCTTTCTAAAACTTGAAATGGACCATCTCCTCGCGATCGAAGTTTTGATTTTCTTTGTCCTGGGAACCTTTCTGACGTGAACCATGCGGAAGGCACAGAGTCGATTTCTCGGGTGGAGGAATTGGATTTGCAAGGCCCAATGACACGAGGAATATTAAAGAGGTTGAATGCTTCAATGGGCACTCATCTTGCTTCATTAAAGGCCCAATGGGTATTACCTTGCATGGATGGAGAAAATGGGCCTATAATATCACTTATTCAAGCCCAAAATTGATGATTAAAGCTTGGCCCACATGGTTGCACGAATTTGGAGGCCTTGCCCACATGGAGGATTCTAGAAATTGCATCTTTGGACACCAAAGTCAAATCCGGTGGGCTATGTTGGAAAGTTGTGTGCTTCTTTTCCAAAAGTCTTTGTTGGCTTTTATCTTTTTGACTTTTAAGGGGACAAGGTAGGTTTAGACTTTATGACTTTAGGGTATTAGACCCTTGACCATTGTATCACCCCCTTGGCTATAAATAGCCACCCCATGGCATTGTATTGGCATTCAAGATTCTAATTGAGAGCTTATGCTTTGTTTCTCTCCGTTGTGTGAGGATTGTTCCAAATTTCCCTTGCTCTTGTGCATTCTTGCCTTGTCAATCTACAAGTTAGATTGGTGATCCAAGATCACAAAGCCCCCAATTCCGTGCCTCAACCCAAGTGCGTTGTTGTGTGGATTGACCATCACACCCCTCCCTTGAGTGCGTTGTCTAAGTAGTAGGTCACGCTCCATATAGCGTTGGTTGACTACTTGCTTCCACTATCCATACCCTTCACCCGTCACTTAGCCCTAAACCGCATCCATCATCCGCCGCCCTACGCCGTGAAGATCGGGCCACCCCGTGCGTCTCGCATCAGTTGGTATCAGAGCTCCGGTTGACACGGTAAGCGTCTATCCCTTCATTTACTTTAATTCTATCCATTACCCTCCTTATCTTTCCATATTATTCACCCATTCAACAAAAAAAAATCCATTTTTCTTGAAAGCCTCCCGAATTGTCCTAGTTTGTGCAAGCTTGGATTATTATAAATTGAGCCAAATTTTCATTCATCTTCTTTCCGCATTTAATTCTCTATATGTGATTTCTATCCGGCAAAAAAAAATTCTCTCAACTCATCATTTTGTGCTTTTCAAAATTAAGCACATCCTTTATTTGAGAGATTTCGAAAAAAAGGAAAAAAAATCGTCTTACTCTCCGTTCAATCATCTTGTTCTTTAAAACTCCAAGCACAACACTTTTTGGGGAGAATTGACAAAAAAAAAAGAGCGGATACAATTACTCCTTTGTGCTTTACCTTATTAGCACTTTCTATTTCCATATATAACTTTTTCCATCATTTTACTTCATCCCCATTTTGTATTTGGCTCATATTTTTATTCATTTATCTTATCTTGCACAATCGGGCAAAACCCACAATCCACCTATCTACCCCTTCTTTCCACCCTCTTTTTGACCCTTACCCATTGTTAAACCCCTTACCACTCAAGAGGGTTGTGTTAAACCATCCCCCGACACAATCTTGATTGGGGAGGAATTGGTGGCACTTGACCGCCCTAAACAAGGTATTATATTTCATAAGAGCTTGGGATTCAAATTGAGTTTTGAGAGTGGAGAGAAATAAGCAAAAAATATATATATATCTTGTGTGTGTGAGTGTGTGCATCTTGTTGTGTGCGTGTGTGTGTACATCTTGTGCATGTGAGTGTGTATATATTGCGTGCGTGAGTGTGTATCTTTTTGTGTGTGAGTGTGTACATCTTGTGTGAGTGTGTACATCTCGCGTGTGTGAGTGAGTGTGTATCATTGTGTGTGTCCCCCCCGATGTGTGTTTGTGTTTGTGTAACTTATCATGGCAGAAGATCGTGAGAAGAAAATTGCTCATGTTAGCGATGAAGGAAGTCGAAGTAGATCTCCTGCACCTGAAGCTACGCAATTCCAAATGCAAGCTTTGGTGAGCCACTTCGAGAAGCTTCTTGATCGGAAGTTGGAGGTGTTACATGAGAGGATTGATGAATTGGAGAATAAACCAAGCCCAAGGATGTTCCATGATAACCCACGACGTGCTCCCGCACCACGTCGTCCCCACATCATGGAGGAGGAGATGGTGAACTTTGAGGATGATCTTGATGAAGTCCCACAAAGGAGGAGGTTGCACCAACAACCGAGAGGAGGCCAAAGGAGACAACATGATGATGACCTACTTGGCGGGATCAAGGTGAAGGTCCCTTCTTTTCTTGGGAAAAGCGATCCGGAAGCATACTTGAAGTGGGAGATGCGGATCGAGCAGGTCTTTTCATGCCATGCATATTCCGAGGAGAAAAAGGTCAAACTTGCTTCCCTTGAATTTTCTGATTATGCTTTAATTTGGTGGGATCAAGTTCAAAAGGAGAGGGCTAGATATGGTGGACGTCCCATCAACACTTGGGAAGACATGAAGTTCACCATACAGAAGCGGTTTGTTCCCACACATTACCATAGAGATCTCCACAACAAACTTCAACGCCTCATCCAAGGGAGTAAGAGTGTAGAAGACTACTACAAGGAGATTCAAATTTCCATGATTCGGGCAAACGTTGAGGAGGATCCGGAGGCAACCATGGCACGGTTTTTACATGGGCTCAATCGGGAGATTGCGGATCAAGTGGAGATGTACCACCATGTAGAGATACAAGATATGATCCACCAAGCCACCAAGATCGAGCAACAAATCAAAAGGAGGAGCAACATGAGGAAACCCACTACCCCTTTCACACCATGGAGAAATCCAAGGAAGGAGATTGGAGAACCATCAAAGGCAAAAGTGGTGGTTGAGCGCAAAAGTGACAAGGTAATTCTTCCACCTAAGAAACCTACTTTTGAGGCTAACTGATGCAAACCATGCGGAAGGCACAGAGTCGATTGCTCGGGTGGAGGAATTGGATTTGCAAGGCCCAATGACACGAGGAAGATTAAAGAGGTTGAATGCTTCAATGGGCGCTCATCTTGCTTCATTAAAGGCCCAATGGGTATTACCTTGCATGGATGGAGAAAATGGGCCTATAATATCACTTATTCAAGCCCAAAATTGATGATTAAAGCTTGGACCACATGGTTGTACGAATTTGGAGGCCTTGCCCACATGGAGGATTCTTGAAATGGCATCTTTGGACACCAAAGTCAAATCCGGTGGGCAATGCACTCAAAGTCAAATTCGGTGGGCTATGTTGGAAAGTTGTGTGCTTCTTTTCCAAAAGTCTTTGTTGGCTTTTATCGTTTTGACTTTTAAGGGGACAAGGAAGGTTTAGACTTTATGACTTTAGGGTATTAGACCCTTGACCATTGTATCACCCCCTTGGCTATAAATATCCACCCCATGACATTGTATTGGCATTCAAGATTCTAATTGAGAGCTTATGCTTTGTTTCTCTCCGTTGTGTGAGGATTGTTCCAAATTTACCTTGCTCTTGTGCATTCTTGCCTTGTCAATCTACAAGTTAGATTGGTGATCCAAGATCACAAAGCCCCCAATTCCGTGCCTCAACCCAAGTGTTTTGTTGTGTGGATTGGCCATCACACCCCTCCCTTGAGTGCGTTGTCTAAGTAGTAGGTCACGCTCCATATAGCGTTTGTAGACTACTTGTTTCCACTATCCATACCCTTCACCCGTCACTTAGCCCCAAACCGCATCCATCATCCGCCGCCCTACGCCGTGAAGATCGGGTCACCCCGTGCGTCTCGCATCTGTTGGTATCAGAGCTCCGGTTGACACGGTAGGCGTCTATCCCTTCATTTACTTTAATTCTATCCATACCCTCCTTATCTTTCCATATTATTCACCCATTCAACAAAAAAAAATCCATTTTTTTTGAAAGCCTCCCGAATTGTCCTAGTTTGTGCAAGCTTGGATTATTATAAATTGAGCCAAATTTTCATTCATCTTCTTTCCGCATTTAATTCTCTATATGTGATTTGTATCCGGCAAAAAAAAATTCTCCCAACTCATCATTTTGAGCTTTTCAAAATTTAGCACATCCTTTACTTGAGAGATTTCGAAAAAAAAAGAAAAAAAATTGTCTTACTCTCCGTTCAATCATCTTGTGCTTTAAAACTCCAAGCACAACACTTTTTGGGGAGAATTGACAAAAAAAAAGCAAAAAAAAAGAGCGGATACAATTACTCCTTTGTGCTTTACCTTATTAGCACTTTCTATTTCCATATATAACTTTTTCCATCATTTTACTTCATCCCCATTTTGTATTTGGCTCATATTGTTATTCATTTATCGTTTTTTGCACAATCGGGCAAAACCCACAATCCACCTATCTACCCCTTCTTCCCACCCTCTTTTTGACCCTTTACCATTGTTAAACCCCTTACCACTCAAGCGGGTTGTGTTAAACCATCCCCCGACACAATCTTGATTGGGGAGGAATTGGTGGCACTTGATCGCCCTAAACAAGGTATTATATTTCATAAGAGCTTGGGATTCAAATTGAGTTTTGAGAATGGAGAGAAATAAGCAAAAAATATATATATATCTTGTGTGTGTGAGTGTATGCATCTTGTTGTGTGCGTGTGTGTGTACATCTTGTGCGTGTGAGTGTGTATATATTGCGTGCGTGAGTGTGTATCTTTGTGTGTGTGAGTGTGTACATCTTGTGTGAGTGTGTACATCTCGCGTGTGTGAGTGAGTGTGTATCATTGTGTGTGTCCCCCCCCCCGGTGTGTGTTTGTGTTTGTGTAACTTATCATGGCAGAAGATCGTGGGAAGAAAATTGCTCATGTTAGCGATGAAGGAAGTCGAAGTAGATCTCCTGCACCTGAAGCTACGCAATTCCAAATGCAAGCTTTGGTGAGCCACTTCGAGAAGCTTCTTGATCGGAAGTTGGAGGTGTTACATGAGAGGACTGATGAATTGGAGAATAAACCAAGCCCAAGGATGTTCCATGATAACCCACGACGTGCTCCCGCACCACGTCGTCCCCACATCATGGAGGAGGAGATGGTGAACTTTGATGATGATCTTGATGAAGTCCCACAAAGGAGGAGGTTGTACGAACAACCGAGAGGAGGCCAAAGGAGACAACATGATGATGACCTACTTGGCGGGATCAAGGTGAAGGTCCCTTCTTTTCTTGGGAAAAGCGATCCGGAAGCATATTTGGAGTGGGAGATGCGGATCGAGCAGGTCTTTTCATGCCATGCATATTTCGAGGAGAAAAAGGTCAAACTTGTTTCCCTTGAATTTTCTGATTATGCTTTAATTTGGTGGGATCAAGTTCAAAAGGAGAGGGCTAGGTATGGTGGACGTCCCATCAACACTTGGGAAGACATGAAGTTCACCATGCGGAAGCGGTTTGTTCCCACACATTACCATAGAGATCTCCACAACAAACTTTAACGCCTCATGCAAGGGAGTAAGAGTGTAGAATACTACTACAAGGAGATGCAAATTTCCATGATTCGGGCAAAAGTTGAGGAGGATCTGGAGGCAACCATGGCACATTTTTTACATGGGCTCAATCGGGAGATTGCGGATCAAGTGGAGATGTACCACCATGTAGAGATACAAGATATGATCCACCAAGCCACCAAGATCGAGCAACAAATCAAAAGGAGCAGCAACCTGAGGAAACCCACTACCCCTTTCACACCATGGAGAAATCCAAGGAAGGAGATTGGAGAACCATCAAAGGCAAAAGAGGTGGTTGATCGCAAAAGTGACAAGGTAATTCTTCCACCTAAGAAACCTACTTTTGAGGCTAACCAAACCAGGTATAGGGATATTCGGTGTTTTAAATGTCAAGGAAGGGGTCACATTGCTAGTGAATTCCCAAACCGTCGCACCATGATCATCAACAAGTATGGAGAATGGGAGACCGATGGAGAGAGCTCTGAAGAGGAGGAAGATGAATCTCCAGAAATTGAAAATGGAGAATTTGCGGAAGATGGCGAGATTCTTGTCACTAGAAGAGTTTTAAGTGCACAAATAACCGTTGGAGAAAAGGAGCAGTGGGAGAACCTTTTCCATACACGATGCAAGATCAATGGGAAGGTATGTAGTGTTATTGTTGATGGTGGAAGTTGTAGCAATGTGGCGAGCACCGAGTTGGTGGAGAAGTTGGGACTCCCGACATTAAGGCATCCAAATCCATACCGACTTTAGTGGTTGAATGATTGTGGGGAGCTGAAGGTCACCAAGCAAGTGAAGGTATTTTTCACCATCGGTAAGTACAAAGATGAGGTATTGTGCGACATTGTTCCTATGAAGGCATGCCACTTGTTGTTGGGTCGACCATGGCAGTACGATCGATGTGTTACTCATGATGGTTTCTTGAACCGTCACTCTTTTGTACTCCGAGGGGAACCTATAACCCTCAACCCCATGTCCCCCAAGCAAATTCTGGAAGATCACATTTTGAGAGAAAAGAAAAAAAAGAGTGATGAGGAAAAAAAAGAGAGAAAATGAAAAAGGAGAGAATGAGGGAAAAATAGAAAATGAGAGAAGCAAAGAAATGGAGAGCAAAGAAAAATCAAGAGGGGAAAAAGATTTGAGAGGAGAGAAAAGTGTGATGTGGGCAAAAAAGAGTGTGGTTAAGGAAGCTTTGATTTCTCGACAAAATCTCTTAGTACTTATGTACAAAGAGGTGATGTTGAACACTAACGACTTAACATCTTCTTTGTCACAAGTTGTTGAGTCTTTGTTTCAGGAATTTGAAGATGTGTTTCCCGAAGAGGTGCCACTGGGTTTGCCACCCATTAGAGGTATTGAGCATCAAATTGACCTCATACCTGGAGCATCACTACCGAACCGCCCATCATATCGCACCAACCCAGAGGAGACAAAAGAAATTCAAAGGCAAGTTCAAGAGTTGTTGAATGTGGGGTATGTGAGAGAGAGTCTTAGTCCTTGTGCGGTACCGGTGCTTCTAGTACCAAAGAAGGATGGAACATGGAGAATGTGCATTGACTGTAGATCCATCAACAACATCACGGTCAGGTATCGTCATCCTATCCCTAGGTTAGATGATATGCTAGATGAATTAAATGGTTCAACTATTTTCTCAAAAATTGATTTAAGAAGTGGCTACCATCAAATTAGGATGAAAGAAGGAGATGAGTGGAAAACTGCATTTAAGACAAAACATGGACTTTATGAATGGTTAGTCATGCCCTTTGGTCTCACCAATGCACCTAGCACATTTATGAGGTTAATGAATCATGTCTTACGTGCATATATTGGAAAATTTGTGGTAGTTTACTTTGATGATATTCTGGTGTATAGTAGGACTTTGCATGAGCATGTAGATCACTTGAGAAAAGTCCTAGAGGTGTTAAGGAAAGAAAACATGTTTGGAAACATAAAAAAGTGTGAATTTTGTCTCGATAAGATTGTTTTCCTTGGATTTGTTGTGAGTGGCAATGGAGTTGAAGTGCACACCGAGAAGATCAAAGCAATACAAGAATGGCCAACTCCAACCTCCGTTGGACAGGTAAGAAGTTTTCATGGGCTTGCTAGTTTTTACAGGGGATTTGTGAAAGACTTCATCACACTAGTAGCACCATTAAATGAATTGACAAAGAAGAATGTTCCTTCCAAATGGGGGACAACTCAAGAAAAAGCCTTCCATGCGCTAAAGGAGAGACTCACCCACGCCCCTCTACTTGCACTTCCAGACTTCGGTAAGACCTTTGAAATTGAATGTGATGCAAGCGGAATTGGCATAGGAGGAGTACTCATGCAAGAAGGTAAGCCTATTTCTTATTTTAGTGAGAAGTTAAATGGCCCAACTCTAAACTATGCTACATATGATAAAGAGTTGTATGCATTGTTTAGAGTACTCGAAACATGGCAACACTATCTTTGGCCTAAAGAATTTGTGATCCATTCTGATCACGAGGCTCTTAAATACCTTAGGAGCTAACATAAACTAAATAGGAGACATGCTAGATGGCTGGAATTCATTGAATCATTTCCATATGTCATCAAGAATAAAAAGGGTAAAGAAAATACTGCAGCCGATGCACTTTCACGTAGATATTCTCTTTTATCCTTGTTGGATTCAAAACTTCTTGGTTTTGAATACATTAAGGATTTATATGCCATTGATAGTGATTTTAGAGAACCTTATGAACATTGTAAACCTAGAGTTAGTTGGGAAAAGTTCTCTTTACATGATGGATTCTTATTTCGGATTGATAAGCTTTGCATTCCTAATTGCTCTATCTGTTTACTTTTACTAAAGTAGTCACATTCGGGTGGGTCAATGGGGGCATTTTGGTGTTTCAAAAACTCTAAGTGTTCTTAGTGAGCATTTTTATTGGCCTAGGATATCTAGAGATGTTGAGAAATTTGTGGGAAAGTGCATTGTTTGCTATAAAGCCAAATCAAAGCTGAACCCACATGGACTATATCTTCCTCTCTCAATTCCCAACACCCCTTGGGAGGACATATCAATGGACTTTATTGTGGGGTTACCACGGACCAAGAGGGGGAGAGATTCCATTTTTGTTGTGGTGGATCGATTTTCAAAAATGGAACATTTTATTCCCTGTCACAAAAAAGATGATGCCACTAACATTGCAACACTTTTCTTTCAGGAAGTAGTCAAGCATCATGGAATGCCAAGGACTATTGTGTCGGATCGAGAGACGAAATTTCTTAGTTACTTTTGGAAGACCTTGTGGAGAAAACTCGGTACAAAGTTATTACTTTCCGCTACTTGTCATCCACAAACCGATGGGAAAACGGAGGTGTTGAATCGCACACTATCATCCCTTTTGCGAACAATTGTCAAAAAGAATATCAAGAATTGGGAGGAGTGTCTGCCACATGTGGAATTCGCATATAACAGGGCCAAGCATTCCACTACTCAATATTCTCCATTTGAAATAGTTTACGACTTTAACCCCCTTGCGCCTATTGATCTAGTTCCTTTGCCTTTATAGGAAGTAGTTAATATGGATGCAAAAGGGCGTGCAGAATTCATCAAGAAAATCCATGAAAAGGAAAGGTTAAATATCGAGCGGATGACCCAAAAATATATGGATCGTGCAAACAAGGGTCGTAAGCAAATGTTGTTCGAGCCCGGTGACTTGGTTTGGATTCATATGCGGAAGGAAATATTCCCTGAAAAGCAGAAATCAAAACTCATGCCACGAGGCGATGGACCATTCCGAGTGCTTGAGAAGATTAACAACAATGCTTACAAGACAGTTTTGTCAGGTGAGTATGGTGTAAGTGCCACTTTCAATGTTTCTGATCTTTCTCCTTTTTTGGGTGTAGAGGATGAAGAGTCGAGGACGAATCCTTTTCAAGAGGGGGAGGACGATGCGAACCATGCGGAAGGCACAGAGTCAATTGCTCGGGTGGAGGAATTGGATTTGCAAGGCTCAATGACACGAGGAAGATTAAAGAGGTTGAATGCTTCAATGGGAGCTCATCTTGCTTCATTAAATGCCCAATGGGTATTACCTTGCATGGATGGAGAAAATGGACCTATAATATCACTTATTCAAGCCCAAAATTGATGATTAAAGCTTGGCCCACATGGTTGTACGAATTTGGAGGCCTTTCCCACATGGAGGATTCTAGAAATGGCATCTTTGGACACCAAAGTCAAATCCAATGGGCTATGCACTCAAAGTCAAATCCGGTGGGCTATGTTGGAAAGTTGTGTGCTTCTTTTCCAAAAGTCTTTGTTGGCTTTTATCTTTTTGACTTTTAAGGGAACAAGGTAGGTTTAGACTTTATGACTTTAGGGTATTAGACCCTTGACCATTGTATCACCCCCTTTGCTATAAATAGCCACCCCATGGCATTGTATTGGCATTCAAGATTCTAATTGAGAGCTTATGCTTTGTTTCTCTCCGTTGTGTGAGGATTGTTCCAAATTTCCCTTGCTCTTATGCATTCTTGCCTTGTCAATCTACAAGTTAGATTGGTGATCCAAGATCACAAAGCCCCCAATTCCGTGCCTCAACCCAAGTGCGTTGTTGTGTGGATTGGCCATCACACCCCTCCCTTGAGTGCGTTGTCTAAGTAGTAGGTCATGCTTCATATAGCGTTGGTTGAATACTTGCTTCCACAATCCATACCCTTCACCCGTCACTTAGCCCCAAACCGCATCCATCATCCGCCGCCCTACGCCGTGAAGATCGGGCCACCCCGTGCTTCTTGCATCACTAACCAAACCAGGAATAGGGATATTCGGTGTTTTAAATGTCAAGGAAGTGGTCACATTGCTAGTGAATGCCCAAACCGTCGCACCATGATCATCAACAAGTATGGAGAATGGGAGACCGATGGAGAGAGCTCCGAAGAGGAGGAAGATGAATCTCCAGAAATTGAAAATGGAGAATTTGTGGAAGATGGCGAGATTCTTGTCACTATAAGAGTTTTAAGTGCACAAATGACCGTTGGAGAAAAGGAGCAGCGGGAGAACCTTTTCCATACACGATGCAAGATCAATGGGAAGGTATGTAGTGTTATTGTTGATGGTGGAAGTTGTAGCAATGTGGCGAGCACCGAGTTGGTGGAGAATTTGGGACTCCCGACTCTAAGGCATCCAAATCCATATCGACTTTAGTGGTTGAATGATTGTGGGGAGCTGAAGGTCACCAAGCAAGTGAAGGTATTGTTCAACATCGGTAATTACAAAGATGAGGTATTGTGCGACATTGTTCCTATGAAGGCGTGCCACTTGTTGTTGGGTCGACCATGGTAGTACGATCGATGAGTTACTCATGATGGTTTCTTGAACCGTCACTCTTTTGTACTCCGAAGGGAACCTATAACCCTCAAACCCATGTCCCCCAAGCAAATTCTGGAAGATCACATTTTGAGAGAAAAGAAAAAAAAGAGTGATGAGGAAAAAAAGAGAGAAAATGAAAAAGGAGAGAATGAGGGAAAAATAGAAAATGAGAGAAGCAAAGAAATGGAGAGCAAAGAAAAATCAAGAGGGGAAAAAGATTTGAGAGGAGAGAAAAGTGTGATGTTGGCAAAAAAGAGTGAGGTTAAGGAAGCTTTGATTTCTCGACAAAATCTCTTAGTACTTATGTACAAAGAGGTGATGTTGAACACTAACGACTTAACATCTTCTTTGCCACATGTTGTTGAGTCTTTGTTGCAGAAATTTGAAGATGTGTTTCCCGAAGAGGTGCCACCGGGTTTGCCACCCATTAGAGGTATTGAGCATCAAATTGACCTCATACCTGGAGCATCACTACCGAACCGCCCAACATATCGCACCAACCCAGAGGAGACAAAAGAAATTCAAATGCAAGTTCAAGAGTTGTTGAATGTGGGGTATGTGAGAGAGAGTCTTAGTCCTTGTGCGGTACCGGTGCTTCTAGTACCAAACAAGGATGGAACATGGAGAATGTGCATTGAATGTAGAGTCATCAACAACATCACGGTCAGGTATCGTCATCCTATCCCTAGGTTAGATGATATGCTAGATGAATTAAATGGTTCATCTATTTTCTCAAAAATTGACTTAAGAAGTGGCTACCATCAAATTAGGATGAAAGATGGAGATGAGTGGAAAACTGCATTTAAGACAAAACATGGACTTTATGAATGGTTAGTCATGCCCTTTGGGAATGCACCTAGCACATTTATCAGGTTAATGAATCATGTCTTACGTGCATATATTGGAAAATTTGTGGTAGTTTACTTTGATGATATTCTGGTGTATAGTAGGACTTTGCATGAGCATGTAGATCACTTGAGAAAAGTCCTAGAGGTGTTAAGGAAAGAAAACCTGTTTGGAAACATAAAAAAGTGTGAATTTTGTCTCGATAAGATTGTTTTCCTTGGATTTGTTGTGAGTGGCAATGGAGTTGAAGTGGACACCGAGAAGATCAAAGCAATACAAGAATGGCCAACTCCAACCTCCGTTGGACAGGTAAGAAGTTTTCATGAGTTTGCTAGTTTTTACAGGAGATTTGTGAAAGACTTCAGCACACTAGCAGCACCATTGAATGAATTGACAAAGAAGAATGTTCCTTTCAAATGGGGGACAACTCAAGAAAAAGCCTTCCATGCGCTAAAGGAGAGACTCACCCACGCCCCTCTACTTGCACTTCCAGACTTCGATAAGACCTTTGAAATTGAATGTGATGCAAGTGGAATTGGCATAGGAGGAGTACTCATGCAAGAAGGTAAGCCTATTCCTTATTTTAGTGAGAAGTTAAATGGCCCAACTCTAAACTATGCTACATATGATAAAGAGTTGTATGAATTGTTTAGAGTACTCGAAACATGGAAACACTATCTTTGGCCTAAAGAATTTGTGATCCATTTTGATCACGTGGCTCTTAAATACCTTAGGAGCCAACATAAACTAAATAGGAGACATGCTAGATGGCTGGAATTCATTGAATCATTTCCATATGTCATCAAGCATAAAAAGGGTAAAGAAAATACTGTGGCCGATGCACTTTAACGTAGATATTCTCTTTTATCCTTGTTGAATTCAAAACTTCTTGGTTTTGAATACATTAAGGATTTATATGCCACTAATAGTGATTTTAGAGAACCTTACGAACATTGTAAACCTGGAGTTAGTTGGGAAAAGTTCTGTTTACATGATGGATTCTTATTTCTGATTGATAAGCTTTGCATTCTTCATTGCTCTATCTGTTTACTTTTACTAAAGGAGTCACATTCGGGTGGTTTAATGGGGCATTATGGTGTTTCAAAAACTCTAAGTGTTCTTAGTGAGCATTTTTATTGGCCTAGGATATCTAGAGATGTTGAGAAAATTTTGGGAAAGTGCATTGTTTGCCATAAAGCCAAATCAAAGCTGAACCCACATGGACTATATCTTCCTCTCCCAATTCCCAACACCCCTTGGGAGGATATATCAATGGAATTTATTGTGGGGTTACCACGGACCAAGAGGGGGAGAGATTCCATTTTTGTTGTGGTGGATCGGTTTTCAAAAATGGAACATTTTATTCCCTGTCACAAAACAGATGATGCCACTAACATTGCAACACTTTTCTTTCAGGAAGTAGTCAAGCATCATGGAATGCCAAGGACTATTGTGTCGGATCGAGACGCAAAATTTCTTAGTTACTTTTGGAAGACCTTGTGGAACAAACTCGGTACAAATTTATTATTTTGCACTACTTGTCATCCACAAACCGATGGGCAAACGGAGGTGGTGAATTCATCAAGAATTGGGAGGAGTGTCTGCCACATGTGTAATTCGCATATAACAGGGCCAAGCATTCCACTACTCAATATTCTCCATTTGAAATAGTTTACGGCTTTAACCCCCTTGCGCCTATTGATCTAGTTCCTTTGCCTTTACAGGAAGCAGTTAATATGGATGCAAAAGGGCGTGCAGAATTCATCAAGAAAATCCATGAAAAGGCAAGGTTAAATATCGAGCGGATGACCCAAAAATATATGGATCGTGCAAACAAGGGTCGCAAGCAAATGTTGTTCGAGCCCGGTGACTTGGTATGGATTCATATGCGGAAGGAAAGATTCCCTGAAAAGCGGAAATCAAAACTCATGCCACGAGGCGATGGACCATTCCGAGTGCTTGAGAAGATTAACAACAATGCTTACAAGATAGCTTTGCCAGGTGAGTATGGTGTAAGTGCCACTTTCAATGTTTCTGATCTTTCTCCTTTTTTGGGTGTAGAGGATGAAGAGTCGAGGACGACTCCTTTTCAAGAGGGGGAGGATGATGCGAACCATGAGGAAGGCACAGAGTCGATTGCTCGGGTGGAGGAATTGGATTTGCAAGGCCCAATGACACGAGGAAGATTAAAGAGGTTGAATGCCTCAATGGGCACTCATCTTGCTTCATTAAAGGCCCAATGGGTATTACCTTGCATGGATGGAGCAAATGGGCCTATAATATCATTTATTCAAGCCCAAAATTGATGATTAAATCTTGGCCCACATGGTTGCACGAATTTGGAGGCCTTTCCCACATGGAGGATTCTAGAAATAGCATCTTTGGACACCAAAGTCAAATCCGGTGGGCTATGCACTCAAAGTCAAATCTGGTGGGCTATGTTGGAAAGTTGTGTGCTTCTTTTCCAAAAGTCTTTGTTGGCTTTTATCTTTTTGACTTTTAAGGGGACAAGGTAGGTTTAGACTTTATGACTTTAGGGTATTAGACCCTTGACCATTGTATCACCCCCTTGGCTATAAATAGCCACCCCATGGCATTGTATTGGCATTCAAGATTCTAATTGAGAGCTTATGCTTTGTTTCTCTCCGTTGTGTGAGGATTGTTCCAAATTTCCCTTGCTCTTGTGCATTCTTGCCTTTTCAATCTACAAGTTAGATTGGTGATCCAAGATCACAAAGCCCCCAATTCTGTGCCTCAACCCAAGTGCGTTGTTGTGTGGATTGGCCATCACACCCCCTCCCTTGAGTGTGTTGTCTAAGTAGTAGGTCACGCTCCATATAGCGTTGGTTGAATACTTGCTTCCACTATCCATACCCTTCACCCGTCACTTAGCCTCAAACCGCATCCATCATCCCCCGCCCTACGCCGTGAAGATCGGGCCACCCCGTGCGTCTCGCATCACTTTCCTTCCTCAAATGCACCCACACCCAATCTCCAGGTTTAGTACAACCTTATGCCTACCCTTGTTTTCTTGCTTCCCATATTGTTCATTTCTTCTTTCAATGTTGACTTTCACCTTGGCATGTAAATCCCGAACAAATTTGGCCTTCTCATCACCTGCGAGATCAACAACCTCATTAGTAGGCAATGAAAGAATATCTAATGGAGTCATTGGATTAAATCCATATACAATATCAAAAGGTGAGAAGTTAGTAGTGGAATGCACTACTCGGTTATATGCAAACTCTATGCACGACAAACATTTTTCCCAATTCTTTAGATTTTTTTGAATTATTGCACGCAAGATGGTAGAAAGAGTTCTATTCACCACTTCAGTTTGCCCGTCAGTTTCAGGATGTGCAACTGTTGAGAATGATAATTTAGTTCCCAATTTATTCCACAAACTCCTCCAAAAGTGGCTAAGGAATTTCACATCCCTATCACTTACAACGGTTTTGGGCAGTCCATGTAATCTCACAATTTCTTTGAAAAACAAATCTGCTATATGTATAGCATCATTAGTTTTTGAGCATGCAATGAAATGGGCCATTTTGCTGAATCGATCCACAACAACAAAAATGCTATCTCTTCCCGATTGGGATCGAGGCAATCCCAACACAAAATCCATAGAGATGTCGGTCCAAGGATGGGATGGAACGGGCAAGGGGGAATACAATCCATTTGGTTGAACCTTGGACTTTGCATGCTTACAAGTGACACACCTAGCACAAATTGCAATAACATCTTTTTTCATGCTTGGCCAAAAAAAATGTTCATGCAAAGTAGCAAGTGTTTTATCAACCCCAAAATGCCCCATCAAACCACCCCCATGAGTTTCTTTTACAAGCAGTTCTCGAGTTGAACAATTTGGAATGCACAATTTGTCCCTTTTGAAAAGAAACCCATCATTTTTGTAATATTCTTTAAAACCATGTTTTTCACAAGATGTCCAAATTTGAGAAAAATCTCCATCATTTTCATACATTCCCTTTAGTAACTCAAGTCCAAGTAATCTAGAATGAAGAGAAGTAAGAAGTGAATACCTTCGTGAAAGAGCATCAGCAACCACATTTTCCTTACCTTTTTTGTGCTTGATGACATAGGGGAAAGTCTCAATGAATTCCATCCAAGATGCATGCTGCCGATTCAACTTACCTTGGGACTTCAAATACTTAAGGATTTCATGGTCAGAATGAATAATGAATTCTTTAGGCCATAAGTAATGTTGTCATGTTTCCAGGGTTCGTTTCAAAACATAAAGTTCTTTATCGTAAGTTGAATAATTTAATGTTGCCCCATTCAATTTCTCACTAAAGCAATTGGACGCAACTCTTGAGTCAAAACAGCACCAATACCAACTCCCGATGCATCACACTCAATTTCAAAGACTTTGGTGAAATCGGGTAGCCTTAAAAGGGGAGCATTGACCAATTTTTCTTTGATTGTGTTAAAGGTTTTTTCTTGTTTTTCACCCCATTTAAAGACCACATGTTTCTTTACAAGTTCATTAAGAGGTGCAACGATGGATGAAAAATCCTTTACAAACCTTCTATAGAAGCTTGCCAATCCATGAAAACTCCTAACCTCGGCTGCACTCTTCGGTGTGGGCCACTCCTGAATTGCTTTGATCTTTTCATCATCCACACAAATCCCTTCCGACCCTACAACAAAGCCAAGAAACACAACAGAATCCATGCAAAAGGAACATTTTTGAAGATTGGCATAAAGTTGGTTTTCTTTAAGGGTCTCACACACCAAACGCAGGTGTTCAACATGGTTGTCTAGAGATTTGCTATACACCAAGATATCATCAAAATAGAAAACCACGAATTTTCCAATGAATGAACGAAGGACATGGTTCATTAAGCTCATGAATGTACTTGGTGCATTAGTTAAACCAAATGGCATAACTAACCACTCATACAAACCGAACTTAGTTTTAAAAGCAGTTTTCCACTCATCTCCTTCTTTCATTCGAATTTGGTGGTATCCACTTTTAAGATCAATTTTAGAAAACAAAGATGCCCCATGTAATTCATCAAGCATGTCATCAAGTCGAGGGATGGGATAACGATACTTAACTGTTATTTTGTTGATGGCGCGACAATCCACACACATTCGCCATGTTCCATTTTTCTTGGGTACTAGGATCACCAGAACGGCGCATGGACTCATGCTTTCCCTTACTAATCCTTTCTTCATGAGTTCTTCAACTTGACAGTGGATATCTCTAGTCTCTTCCGGATTAGCTCTATATTCTGGCCTGTTGGGAATTGCGGCACCGGGTATGAAGTCAATCCTATGCTCAATGCCTCTCAAAGGGGGTAGTCCATTGGGTGTTTCTTCAGGAAACAAATCACCTAATTCCTATAGTAAAGACACAACAAAAGAAGGCAAAGAATGGTGAAGTTCATTAGTTGTAAGGTAAGCATCCTTACTAATGAGTAAGAATACTTTCCCGCTCAATAAATCACCTTTCACCTCACTTTTTCCAGAAAATAAACTCACCTTTCTCTCAACACTCTTGTTTTCATCTCTTTGATTTCCCTCATTTCTTTTTATGCCACATGAATCTCCTTTTTCACTCTTAATTTTTCCACTCTTTTCATTTTTTTCTCTCATTTCCTTTTTCGTCAACTCATCACTCTCTTATTTATCACCCAAAATTTTATTTTCCCCACTTTCTTTTTCACTCATTTCTTTTTCTTTTTGTATTCTTACTCTATGTTCACTTGATCTTCATAAGCTTGTATGGGACTTAGAGGAGTCAAAACAATCTTTCTACCGCTAAAATTAAAAGAGAAGCGGTTAGTATAGCCATCATACATCACCCTCCTTTCAAATTGTCACGGTCTCCCTAGTAGCAAATGTCCAGCTTACATTGGAGCAACATCACACAACACCTCATCCTGATATTTTCCAATGGAAAAAGAAACTTTGGCATGTTTTGTGACCCTCACTTCACCACTATCATTCAACCACTACAATCTATAAGGTCTAGTATGCCTTAGAGTAGGCAAACTCAACTTCTCCACCAACAAGGTACTAGCCACATTAGTACAACTTCCACTATCAATGATCATGCTACATACCTTCTCCCTGATGTGGCATCTCGTATGAAAAATATGCTCACGCTGCTCCTCATCATGATCATCTTTGGGTTGAATGTTTAAAGCTCTTGTTGCCACCAATGCATCTCCATGTACGGGTTCTTCAACTTCGACATCCGAACCCTCCTCCAAATATGGAATCTCATCATCGCTAGAGTGCTCACTAAGGATGTCTCCATTATCCAAAATAATCATGGCCCTTTTGTTTGGGCATTGAGATGCAATATGACCATGTCCTTGACACTTAAAACACTTTATATCACGAGATTTAGAAGGGAAATTTGCATCCATTTTTCCTTTTGAAACAGTGGGGAAGAACTTATTTTTGGCCTCTTCTATTTGTTTTGGAACAAATTTGGAATCTCTTGGTTTTGTTTCATTCCACTTAGAAGTTGGTTTTGGATCTTTCCAGTTATCCTTCCAAAAATTATGAGAACTTACTTGACCCCTTCGAGAATGTAGTTGTTTTTCGACCTTCACCGCCTTATTTAGCAACTCCTCCATGTCAATATAAGTCTGTAGTTCCACCACATCTCTAATTTCCAGATTCAATCCATTGATGAACCTTGCCATGGTAGCTTCGCGATCCTCCTCCAAATTGGCTTGAGTCATTGATATGTCTATTTCCATGTAGTATTCCTCCATACACATGGAACCTTGCACAAGTTTTTGTAACTTCAAATGAAAATCTCGATAGTAATGACTAGAAATGTACCTTTTGTGCATTACTGTCTTCATTTCTTCCCAAGTTCAAATTGGCCTTTCTCCATTTCGTCGTCGACTTACTTGTAATTGGTCCCACCAAATACTTGCATAGTCATTGAACTCAAGCGTAGCCAATTTTACCTTCTTCTCCTCCGAGTAGTTGTGAAGTCCAAACACATGGTCAACCTTCCGCTCCCACTCCAAATAAAGTTCTGGGTCACTCTTCCCTTGAAAGAATGGAAGTGTCACTTTGATGCTTCCCAAGTCATTTTCTCTCCAAGCAGCACGTTGCCCTCGCCTAGGAATTGATTCTTCGAAATCGGAGTACTCATCATCACCTTCATGAATTTCTTGCCTTCTTGGAGCCTTCGAAGACGAGGAACTTTGCATATCATCCAACCTAGCATTCAATCTTGTAAACTGGTCAGCGGCTGCTTTCATGAATAATTTAATGTCGATCTGACTTCTTTCTCCTTCACTTGCCATTTTTTTTAATTCCTCGCACACTCTTTCTCTCACTTTAATCTCTCAAAAGGTTTCTCACACTTTCTAGCACAACAACTTGGCTCCTACAAGTGTTCTTAAATAGAATCAAGAAGACAACTAGTAAGAAGCAATCAATTCATGGCAATCTTTAAAAATCAGAAATTTTAAAAGGGTTTGAATCAATGGAGTCCAAGAAATGTGAGAGGAAAATGGGAGAAATGGTTATAGTAGAAGGTTGCATATGGATGAAGGAAAGAAGCTGGTGGATAAGAAAATTGCAATCCAATTTATGACATATGAGCAAACGCAATGTTTCAAATGAGCAGCTTCCTTTTTTTGTATTTTTTTTTTGATTAATTTTTTTTTTGATTTTTTTTGATTTTTTTTTGCTACTCAACAAACAAGAATTGCAAAGAGTGCGCTTTTCATGCTCAAAGTACAACAAATTAAAAATGTACTAATCTGATTGCAATGATGTAAATGGTTGTGATAACTTGAACTTCAAACTCAAATGGAAATCCGCCTTGGAGATTGTTAGATTTCACAAGGGTGAAACTGTAGCACGAATTGATTCGGCTATATCTTCAAATATAGGTGTCGGATTTTAGTGTTTCCAAATCGAGAAGAAAGATGAGATTCTGAACTATTAAAATGACATATTATACGCCCAGAAACTCAAAGAAAAATCAGACGAAAATATGGAAGAAAGTTCCGTCCAGAATTGGTTATAGCAGAAAATGGAAGAAGGGGAAGAAAAAAAAGATGGGAGAAATAGAAATGAAAGAACCTGGTTTCCGTTGCCTTCCTCTGATACCAAATGATATGATACCGTATGCGAGTGTGGTATTCGTTGGCAAAAATGTGGAAACACAAGCGAAGAAAGAAGAGAGGAATTGAAATTAAAAGAAATGCAAGAGGAATAAAAGGGGAAGGGGATGATCAATTAGGACCCCAAGGAGACTTGCCCCTTGGAACTCTAGTTATAAAGCGCCACAAAGGTTGATCACTCCTTTGATGAGCCTTACTTGCATTCACCTAAGAACACAAGGAACACAAGCATAATAATGCTAGAAATACTCAAATTCGAAATTAACCTTCAAGGGGGTACAAGAGGTGGCTATTTATAGCCAAATGAGAGCAATACATGTCAAACTAACTATCCCACAAAATTCTAAAGCCTATCCCACGAATTTGACTTTGTTTACACATATCCATGGCTTTAGGGTACAAGATATCTCTAAAGAAGACTTTTAGGAACCACCCCAAATACTTTGAAGATTCCCACCATGGATTTGGAGACAAGGGGCCCACCACTTTTGACATTGGAGATTTCCTTCATGCAAGTGGATTAAATTTCGTGGAAGCATATGGGTGGGCCTTTTAGGTTCACTTTTGGGCTTTAATAAGTGTGATTAAACGGCCCATTTGCTCCTCTCATGCATGAATGTTGGGCCTCCTCTTGTAATTTCAAAATGAGGCCATGTAAAGCCTCTCTCATCCTCCTCATTCTTCTTCTTGTCATTAGGTCACCAATCCCATGCAATGGGTCTTGTCCATTAATGCTCCTTCCATGATCAATGCCATGATCCCCCTCAACTCCTTGCTACATGTGTGCACCATGATCCGCATCAATTACTTCACTTAGGATCGTTCAGGCCATTAGGCCTATTTGGCCACTTAGGCCAGCTAGGCCCATTAAGGCACTTTAACCAGTTAGACTCATTGGACTCATTGGGCCCATTATCAAACGTAGACCCATTCAGCCCATTAGACCACTCCAACTAGTTAGTCTCATTAGGCCAGTTTGTTTAGTTAGGCCCATTAGGCCACTTTGTTTAGTTAGGCCCATTAGGCTCATTGGGCCCATTAGGCCACTTTGGCTAGTTAGGTCCATTGGACACATTATACCCTTAGGGCCCTTGGGCCCCTTATGCGAGTTAGGCCAGTTTGGCCCATTCTCCCCATTGGTCCCATTAGGCTGGTTAGGGTCATTAGGCTCGTTAGGCCCATTGGGCCAGTTAGGCCACTTAGGCCATTTCGACCCATTAGGCCCATTAGGCCGACACTTGTACTAGTTAGGCCCATTAGGCCACTTAGGCCCCTTAGGCCCATTGGGACCATTATGGTAGTTAGGACATTTGGGAAAGTTGGTCTCATTCATCCCATTGGGCCTATTAGGCCACTTAGGCTCGTTAGGCTTATTAGGTCACTTAGGCCCATTCAGCCAATTAGGCCACTTAGGCCAGTTAGGCTCAATTGGCCCATGGGGCCCATTAGGCCCTTTAGACCAATTAGGCTCATTTGGTCTATCAGGCCCATTGGGACCATTAGGCCATTTAGTCCAGTTAATCTCATTCGACCACTTAGGCCCATTAGGCCCATTAGGACAGTTAGTCCTATTAGTCCCATTAGGACCCTTGGTATGGAATGTAGGTGTTTCAATACCACACAATCCTCTAGAAAACAATCAACGGATTACAACAAGTAGTATATACCCTTTCACTTTTGTAGCACAATGTAAACAATCCAATAGTGCATGCCCATTAGACCCATGAGGCCCATTAGGCAATGAAGGCTCATTAGGCCCATCAGACCCATTTGGCAACTCAGGCCCATTCGGCCCATTATTCCCATTAGGCTCATTTGGATACTTATGCCCTTTTGTCCCATTAGGCCCATTAGGACACTGAGGCCCATTAGGCCCATCAATCCCATTAGCCCACAAAGGCCTCTTAGGCCACTTAGGCCCATTTAGCTCATTAGGCCACTTAGGCCCGTTCAACTCATTAGGTCACTTAGGCCCATTAGCCCCATTAGGCCCATGAGGCCCATGAGGCCATTGAGGCCCATTAGGCCACTTATTACCATTAATCCCACTAGGCCCATCGAGCCCATTAGGTTCATTTGGCCTATTAGGAAACTTAGGTCACTTAGGCCCATTAGGCCACTTAGTCTCATTCAACTCATTCGACCCATTATGCCACTTAGGGCCATTAGGAACATTATGCCACTTAGTCCACCATGGCCCATTAGGCCTCTTAGGCCCATTAGGCCCATTTGTTCGCTAAGGTCCATTCGGCCAATTACGCCTTTTAGGCCCATTAGTCCACTTAGGCCACTTCGGCCACTTAGGCCCATTAGCCCCATTAGGCCATTAAGGTCCATTAGGCTCATGAGTCCCATTAGGCCACTTAGGCCCATTAGATTCATTAGGTAGTGTTCGGTGACCAATTTACATCTTTCACGCTCTTGTATAGCTATTTTTTTGGCATCATCTACTTCTGCATGATTTTTTTTCAGCTCAGTGGTCTCATAGGTTTGAGAGGCACCCAATGAGGTCCAATACCTAGTGGGGATGATGTTTTTCATGGTTTTACATCAAACTCTCCCATGGAGTTCCTCACCTAATACTTGTCTCAAATGATCATTTAGCCCGAAGTTTTCATATTCTTTCTCATTGAGGGCCTCCAGGACACACTATTGAAAATATAAACAAGATATTTAATTATGAATTATGTATCAAAATTTGAAATATCAATAAAAAAACTTGAAAATCTTTTCTTGTGTTTGTACATTTATATCACTTCCATTATTTTACTTCCTAGTCAAGGAAAATAATTTTTCTTGAGGCGCACGACCTTCGATGCCAAATGCTACTTGCTATAAATGAAATTGATTAGTATAATTCTACATTATTGAATAATATGAAAGTGATAAACCTAGAATGAATTAAAATTGTAATTGAATAAATCCAAAAAATGAAGAAGCATCTAAAAATAAATTTAATTAGAAATTTAATACTAGTGACCTAACATAAACAATACATATTAATTAGCATGATAAACATGTTGATAGTATGGATTCCTCTTGTATGTTCATTT
This sequence comes from Viscum album, assembly GCA_963277665.1. Classification (NCBI taxonomy): domain Eukaryota; kingdom Viridiplantae; phylum Streptophyta; class Magnoliopsida; order Santalales; family Viscaceae; genus Viscum; species Viscum album. The sequence continues at coordinate 1,051,928,930 of OY728121.1, read as the reverse complement.
TGGTGTAATTCCATTTATGTTGTGTTATTTCGTTATTTGGTCACTTGGTAATTTTTATCATTTTTTCATTTGTCTAATTGGCCGATTAGTCCATTTAGGTGAATTAGGCCAATTAGACCAATTAAACTAATTAGGTCAGTTAGAAAAAATAGTTCGTTTAGGCTAATTAGGTCATTTAGGCCAATTAGGTCATTAGGCCATAGGAAATTTAGGACTTTAATCCATTTAAGGAATTTATTCCATTAGGCCATTTAGGCCAATTAGACCATTTAATCCAATTAGATCATTTAATCCATTTGAACCAATTAGGCCATTTAGACCAATTAGGTCATTTATTCCAATAAGGTCATTAGGCTATTTAGACCAATTTGTCCATTAGGACATTATCACGTTAGTTCATTACATCATTAGGCCAATTTTTTATTTGGCGATTTGACCATTTACACCAATTTAGGATAATTAGGACAATTAGGATAATTAGGCCAATTAGACAATTTAGCCCATTTGGAACAATTAGACAATTTAGACCCATTGGGCCATTTAGGCCAATTTAGGCCAATTAGGCCAATTAGGCCAATTAGGTCAATTAGGACAATTATGCCAATTATTCCATTTAATCTAATTAGACCATTTAAAAGATTTAGACTAATTAGTCCATTTAGAACAATTAGTTCATTTAAGGCAATTATGCCATTATGCCAATTAGGCTACTAGGTTATTGGGACATTAGGCTATTTAGACCAACTAGGTCATTTAAGTCATTAGCCCATTAGACCATTAGTTCATTGGGCCATTAGGCTAATTGGAAATTTCGCCATTTGGTCAATTAGGCCAATTTAGACCAATTTAGGCCAATTAGAAGCAAAAAAAAATCCTAAAACCGAAACCCAAAACACTATATCTGAAATACTAATACCTAAGGCCTAATTAGGCCCATTAGGCCGATTATTCCATTTAGTCCCATTAGGTCACTTAGGCCCATTTGGACCATTAGGCCACTTAGGCCCATTTGGCCCATTTGGCCACTTAGGCTCATTAGGTCGATTTGACTACTAAAAACCCATTAGGCTCATTAGGCCACTTAGGCTCATTATGCCCATTAGGACATTCAGGACCATTAGGTCAATTCAGCCAACTCAACCCATTAGTATCATTCAAACCATTAGGCCAGTTAGTCCCATTGGCCCATTATACCACTTAGGCCTATTAGTCACATTACGACGTTTAGGCCACTTAGGCCCATTATGCCCATTACGTCAATTAGGCCACTTAGGATTATTAGGCTTATTATGCCCATTAGTCTACTTAGGCCCATTAGGTTGATCAGGGCACTTAGTCCCAATGGTCCACTTAATCCCACAAAGGCCCATTAGTCCCATTAGGACTATTCAGCCACTTAAGCCCATTAGGCTCATTAGGCGCATTCGACCCATTCATCCCATTAGACCGATTAGGCCACCTGGACCCATAGGGCCAGTTAGGCCACTTAGGCTCATTAGACCACTGAGGCCTATTAGACCAACTTGGACCATTCAGCCCATTAGGCCTATTAGGCCCATTATCCCCATTATCCACATTAGGCCCATTAGGTCCACTAGGCCACTTAGGCCCATTAGGTCACTTAGTCCCATTCAGACAATTAAGTCCATTAGGCTACTTAGGCCCATTGAGCCCAATTATTCCATTTGGCCCCTTAGTCCACTTAGGCCGCTTAGGCCCATTAGGCCACTTAGGCTCCTTAGGCCCATTTGGCCGCTCAGGACCATTGAGCCCATTAGTCCCATTACGCCCCTTAGGTCACTTATGCCGCTTAGGCTCATTAGCCCCATTATGCCACTTAGGCCACTTATGCCCATTATGCCACTTAGGCCCATTGAACCCATTAAGCCACTTAGGCCGCTTAGGCCCATTAGCCCCACTAGGCCACTTAGACCACTTAGGCCCATTAGACCCATTAGCCATTGGGTCCATTAGGCCACTTAGGCCCATTAGTCCACTGAAGCCCATTGGGCCAATTAGGCCCATTGCGCCACTTAGGCATCTTAGTCCACTATGGACCATTAGGCCCATTGGGCCCATTAGGTCCATTAGGAAACTTAGGCCCATTAGGAAACTTAGGACCACTCGACCACTTAGGCCCATTAGGCCCTTTAGGCCACTTAGGCCCATTAGACCCATTAGCTATTAGGCCCATTAGGCCCATTCGACCCCTTGGGAACATTAGTCCACTTCGGACCATTTGGCCACTTAGGCCTATTAGGCCACTTAGGAAAATTAGGCCCATTAGTCATATTAGGCTCATTAGGCCCTCGAAATCATTTTTTAAATTTTTATAAAAGCCACTACATCGAAGATAGCACGTCGAAGAAGTTGTCGCCATCATCATCACTCGTAATCATCATTACGTCATTGTCGTCCACTCTGAACATCATCATCATAGCCATCATCGCTAGAGTCACCACATCGCTGGTGGGAACACCACCTTCGTCGTCATCAACCATCATCATCGGAGATGAGAACCAGAGCAAAACGAACCAGGATGTCCACTAATCACCACTGATGTATTCATATCGTCATCATATAAATCCAACATCACCACCAAAAAACCATCAAAACATAACATCAAAACCACTTGAACCTTCAAAGATGGGCCATATGCCCTCTCGAAGACCCTAAACCACTCGATCTACACCTCCCAGAACCTCCATGAAGACTGCGCACTGAACTGACAGGGAAAGGAGTGCAGGAAGGATGAGAATATGGAGACCTCGGTAGGGGACCAAGCCGGAAACCCCATCAGTCCCACAAAATAGAGAACCAATAACAGAGAAACAAAATCAATCCCAAACAAAATCACCATATGATACCTCAATCAGCATCCACAAAATATAAAATGATCCAACCAAAGGAATGAACCCGAGATGAGGCTACGACCAACCCTACTCCTGCACCATCCCAAGTAGGCTTGGATCCCGAATGGAGCTTGAAAAAAGTGGAGTCAAACACGATGGGTAGGCCAGCATGGGTAGAGGAGGAAGAAGGCACTAGACACACTCACAAGTGCCGACCCAAGCCATCTAAATCACCTACACACACAAACCCAAAATAGGGTTATGATGCATAGGGAAATATCGAAAGAGGGGTGGTCAGCAGCGGGTGATGACCACTTAGGCCCATTAGACCGATTTTTTCCATTATGCCCATTAGGCCCATTTGGCCAATTTGGCTCATTGGTCCACTTCGGCCCATTAGGCCCATTTGACCCATTAGTCCACTTAGGTCAATTAGGCCCATTAAGTCCATTAGATTAGACCCATTAGGCCACTTAGACCCATTTGGCCGCTTATGCCCTTAAGGCCACTAAGGACCATGACGCACATTAGGACAATTAGGCCACTTAGGCCCATTTGGCTACTTAGGCCAATTTCTCCCATTAGGCCACTCAGGCCAATTAGGACCATTTGGCCCATCAATCCCATTAGATTAAGCACATTAGGACACTTAGGACCATGGGTCCCATTAGGCCCATTATCCCAATTAGCGCAATTATCCCCATTAGCCACTTAGGCCCTTTAGGCCACTTAGAACCCTATGATCAATTATACCACTTAGGCTCACTCGGTTAATTAGGCTCATTTGGCCACTAAGGCCCTTTAGTCCATTTAGTCCCAATAGGCACATTGGGCCCATTAGGCCCATTAGGCCACTTAGGCCACTTAGGCCCATTAGTCCCATTAGGCCACTTAGACCACTTAGGCCCATTATTCTACTTAGTCCCATTAAGCCAATTATGCCACTTAGGTTCATTCAGCACATTAGGCCCATTAGGCCACAAAGTCCCATTTGGACCATTAGGCCACTTAGACCACTTAGGCCACTTAGTCCCCTTAGGCCCATTAGGCCACTTAGGCCCATTGGTCCAGTTAGGCCCCTTAGGACACTTAGGCCCATTAGGCCACTTAGGCCCATTAGGCTACCAAGGCCCATTAGGCTTCTTTGGCCCATTAGGTCCATCAGGCCCAATATGCCACTTCATCCCCTAAGGACACTGAGGCCCATAAGGCCCATTAGGCCCATTCATCCACTTAGGCCCATTATGACACTTAGGTCCATTGGGCCACTTAGGCTCATTCAGCCACTTAGGTCCACCTGGCCCATTATGCCCATTAGGCCACTAAGGCCCATTAGGCCCTTTAGGCTACTTAGCCCCATTTGGCCCATTAGGCTCATTGGGCCACTTAGGACACTTAGTCCAATTAGGCCCATTTGGCCACTTAGGCCCATTAGGACCATTCATTCCATTGGGCCCATTAATCCACTTAGGCCCATTAGTCCCATTAGGCCATTGAGACCCATTCATCCCATTAGGCCACTTAGACTCATTATGCCCATTTGGCCACTTAGGCCCGTTAGGCCCATTAGGACATTGAGTCACATTAGTCCCATTGGGCCACTAAGGCCCATTAGGACCATTGGGCCCATTAGGACCATTAACCCATTAGGCCCATTAGGCCACTTAGGCCCACTAGGACACTTCGGCCTATTAGGCTAATTAGGCCACTTAGACCCATTAGGCTCATTCGGCCACTTAGCCCCGTTAGGCCCATTAGGCCACTTCGGCCCATTAGGTCCATTTGTTCAATTAGGACACTTACGCTCATTAGGCCACTTAAACCCATTAGGCCTATTAGGACACTTTGTCCCATTTAGTCACTTAGGCTCATTCGACCCATTAGGCACATTACGGTCCTTAGGCCCTTGAGGCTCATTCCGCCTGTTAGGTCAGTTAGGCCCATTTGGCCCACTAGACCACTTAGGACTATTAGGCCCATTAGGCCTCTTAGTCCCATTAGGCCACTAAGGCCCATTAGGCCCATTAATCTCATTGGTCCACTAAGGCCCATTATGACCATAAGGCCACTAAATCCCATTAGGCCCATCAGGCCCATTAGGCCATATCGGCCTATTCTGCTCACTTGGCCACTTAGGCCCATTAGGCCTATTCAGCCACTTAAACCCATTAGGCCACTTAGGCCCATTAGTCCACTTAGTCGCACTATGCCACTTAAACTCATTAGGCCACTTAGGCCACGTAGGGCCATTAGGCCCATTAGGCCACGTATGCCCATTAGTCCACTTAGACGCATTACACCACTTTGTTCCATTAGGCCCATTAGGCCACTTAGGTCCATTAGGCCACTTAGGCCCATTAGGCCACTTACGCCCATTTGGCCCATTTCGCCAATATTGCCAGTTAGGGCCATTAGGCCCATTCAACCACTTAGGACCATTAGACCCATTATCCCATTAATCCCATAATGCCACTTAGGCCCATTAGGAACATTAGGCCAGTTAGGCCCATTAGGCCACTTAGGCCCATTCACCCACTTAGGCCCATTACGCCCATTATCTCATTAGGCCCATTAAGCCCATTATCTCATTAGGTCCATTAGGGCCATTATGCCACACAGTCCCATTAGGCCCATTAGGCCCCTGAGGCGACTTTGGCCCATTTGGCCACTTAGGCCCATTATGCCATTAGGCCCATTAGTCCCATTGTGCCACTTTGTCCCATTGTGTCACTTGGTCCCATTCGTCCCACTCATCCAGTTAGGACCATTAGGCCCCTTAGGCGACCTAGGCCCATTAGGCTCATTCGAACACTTAGGCCAATTAGCCCAGATAGGAAAATTAGGTCCATGAGGCCTATTAGGACCATTCGGCCACTTAGGCCCATTATGCCCATTAGTCCACCAGGGCCCATTAGTTCAATTAGACCACTTCGGTCCATTAGGCCCATTATGCCCATTAGGCCCATTAGGTCCATTCCTCCACTTTGTCCCAGTATGTCCATTTGGCCACTTTGGCCCATTAGGCCACTTAGGCCCATTTGGCCCATTTGGCCCATTAGGCCACTTAGTCCCATTACACCACTTAGGTCCACTAGTCCCATTTGGCCTATTTGTCCACTTAGGCTCATTTGGCCCATTTGGCCACTTCGGCCCATTAGGCCCATTATGCATATTCGTCCCATTAAGCACATTCATCCACTTTGTCCCATTAGGCCACTTAGGCCCATTTGGCCTGTTAATCCACTTAGTCCCAATAGGTCAATTAGGCCACCTAGGCCCATTATGCCAATTTGGCCACTTTGTCCCATTAGGCCCATTAGGACCATTATGCCCACTCATCTACTTTGGCCCATTAGGACTATTAGGCCAGTTAGGCCCATTGGGTCCAGTAGGCCCATTTGGCCACTTTGGCCCTTGAGGCCCAATATGCCCATTAGGCCCAAATTCTTATTCGTCCACTTTATCCCATTAGGCCACTTAGTCCCATTAAGTGCATTAGGATCATTTGGTCACTGAGGCCCATTACGCCCACGAGGCCACTTAGGCCCATTAGGCTCATTTGGCCACTTTGGCCCATTATGTCCATTAAGCCCATTAGACCAATTCGTCCACTTTGTCCTATTTGTCCACTTAGGCCCATTATACCCATTATACCCATTAGGCCACTTAGACCCATTAGATCCATTAGGCAACTTATGCCCATTAGGCCACTTAGACCCATTACGCCGCTTAGGCCCATTAGGCCCATTATACCCATTAGGGCCACTAGTCCCTTTAGGCTTCGTAGGGCCATGAGGCCCTGTAGGCCCATTAAACCCAGTAGACCCAATAAACCCACTTAGACCCATTAGGCCCATTAGGTCCATTGGTCCACTTAGGCCCATTAAGACACTTAGGCCCTTTATGCCCATTAGGCTGATTTCTCCACTAAGACTCATTATGCCCATTAGGCCAATTAGGCTCATTAGGCTCATTCGTCAACTTTGGACCATTAGGCCACTTTGGCCCCCCAGGCCTATTATGCAACTTAGACCCATTGTGTCCATTCAGACACTTCATCCCATTAGGCCAATTCGGCCCATTAGGCCACTTAGGCCAATTAGAACCATTAGGCCTATTTGGTCCATTGGGCCCATTGGACCCATTAGGCCCATTCGGAAACTTCGGCCAATTAGGCACATTCATCAAATTGGCCCCACTAGGCCACTTCGGCCCATTGGGTCCATTCGACCCATTCATCTCATTAGATCCATTAGGCCCCTTAGGCCCATTAGGCCACTTAGGCCCATTCGTACTATTAGGCCACTTAGGACCATTAGGATCATTAGGTCCATTCGACCCATCAATACCTTTCGGCCCATTAGCCCCATTCTGCAACTTCGGCCCATTCGGCCCATTAGGCCCATTCCAAAACTTAAGCACGTTAGGTTCATTATACCCATTACGCCACTTAGGCCTAATTGACCGATTAGGCCCATTAGGACACTTGGACCCATTCGGCCCATTTCGTCCATTAGGCAATTTAGGCCCATTAGGTAACTTATGCCAATTAGGACCATTATGCTCATTCTATCCATTAGACCTATTAGCCCACTTAGGCCCATTGGGCCACTTAGGCACATTAGGTATCTTAGGCCCATTAGGACACTTAGGCCTATTACGCTCATTAGGCCACTTAGGCCCATTCGGCCTATTAGTCCCATTCCTCTAATTCGGACCCTTCAGCCACTTAGGTCCATTGGACCACTTAGTCCCATTAGGCCACTTAGGCCCATTAGGTCACTTAGGTTCATTCGGCCCCTTCGTCCGATTAGGCCAATTAGGTCACTTAGGCCCATTATGCTCATTAGGCCACTTAGGCCAATAGGCCCATTAGGCTGATTATTCCACTTAGGCTCATTAGGCCGCTTTGGCCCATTATGTCCTTTAGGCCGATTAGGCCACTTAGGCCCATTTGGCCCATTCAGCAACTTAGGCCCATTTCGTTACGATTATGCCACTTAGGCTCATTAGGCCGATTATGCCACTTAGGCCCATTAGGTTGCTTTGTCCCATTAGGCCATTTAGGCCGATTAGGCCACTTAGGCCCATTTGGCCCATTTGGCTCATTAGTCCACTTAGGCCCATTAAGCCCATCAGACCACTTTGTCCCATTGCGCCCATAAGGCCCATTAAACCAATTAGGCCCATTAGGCTACGATTATTCCACTTAGGACCATTAGTTCTCTTAAGACCATTTGGCCATGTAAACCCATTAGGCCACCTAGGCCTATTCGTCCCTGATATGGATCACATTCAGCCCAAGGAGAATAATTTTGGGCTTTATAAAAATTCCAAGCCCAATTGTCGTTCGAATTGGACCAGCCCACACTTCTTGATGTCTAACACTATGGTGGGCCACAACACACTTATTTGGGACCCAAAATCATTTATCCACATGGCAAATGGTTGAAATTCGTAGCTGCACATTAATGAGGAGAGAGAAGGTGGAGAAAAGCATCATTAAGAGGGAATCCCGCTACTTTGGCTAGTGGGGTCATTAAATGGCATGGGAAAGTGTTATTTTATGCTTTTTATGTGCCTTTTGGGTTCCCCATGTCTTGTAACTCGAATTGGGGCATTTTCCTTTATTTATTTTGACTTTATATTGTATTTTCACCCCTTTGTAATGGGCATGCATGAATGTGACGGGATTTTGAAGTTTGCTGTGCAATCTTCTTGCTTTAGCCTCTTCCCTTTGCCCGGAATTGGTGGTGCATCTCCATCGCTGGTGACGTTGTCTTTAAGCGTGGAGAAACCTTGGCGGGTGGCATTGCCTTTAAGCCTCGGTCATTAGGCTACATTACGCTGCTCCTCTTCACTTACTCGTTTTGAGCTTCCGGCGACGCATCAATTGGTATCAGAGGTGCGGTTCCAACGAGTAAGTTCTATCGCATTCTTCTTATTACTCTCCATCATGTCTCGCAAGAGCGGATCTTCTACTCCTCCTGCTCCATGGGAAATAGCTAATGCACAGCTACAATCCCAAATTACTCAAATCGGTGAGCAACTTGCTCAACTTTTGCGAGCGCGGCGACCTGAATCCCCTCTACCGCAGCGGCATCCCCGCCGTCCATCACCACAGAATAGGCGCAATCCAGCACCATTTTATGAAGATCGTACCAATGGTGATGATTCTAGTGATTCAGAGGTAGATATGCGAAGAAGAAGAGATGATGAAGACATTGAAAGAGGGTTGAAGATTGACATTCCAGATTTTTATGGGAGTATGAATCCGGATGATTTTCTGGATTGGATGCGGGAAATCGAACGGTTCTTCGAATTTAAGAATTGTTCTGATGAGAAGAAATGCAAGGTGGCCATTCTGAAATTTAAAGATTATGCATCACTTTGGTGGGAAAATCTGAAGAAACAGCGGGAACGTGATGATAAAGGCAAGATACGCTCATGGGAGAAGTTGAAAAAGCTTTTAAGGAGACGATTTCTGCCTGAGAATTATAAGCAAGATCTTTATTTTAGAATGCATAGCCTACGACAAGGAGATAAGTCTGTTGAAGAGTACATTCGGGAATTTGATCGTTTGTTGATGCGAAGTGATGTTCCAGAATATAAAGAGCAAACAATTGCAAGGTTTTTGGGTGGATTAAATGAAGAAATTGCACATTCAGTGGAGTTGCAACCATTCTGCTCACTTGATGATGTTTGTAAGCTGGCGATCAAGGTGGAAAAGCAAAAACGGACCTCAAAGGCACCGGCGCTCAAAAACTACAATAGAGGTACAACTTTTTATAAGGGCATTTCTTCTAATAAATCAGGTGTTGTTGAGAAGGAATTTGGAAGGAACAAGATGCTGGATAAAGGGAAAGAGAAGGCTATGGAACAAACAAAAGGGAAGTCGAACTCCTTTGAACGTGGGAATCGAAAGTGTTTCAAATGCCATGGGTATGGTCATTTTCAGGCCAATTGCCCTAACAACCGGATTATTACTATTAAAGAGATTGAAGAGATTGAAGAGGCAATCAAAGAGGATGAACATGATGGTGAAGAATCTGAAAATGAGGAACATGTTGTGGAAGAAGCTGATGTGGGAAACATGCTGGTGCTACGAAGAGTTTTGCAAGCTCAAATCTGCTCGGAAGAAGATCAAAGAGAAAACTTGTTCCAAACTCGCTGCACCATTAATCAGCGGGTATGCATGGTGATTATTAATAGTGGGAGCTGTACAAATGTGGCTTCGACAACACTAGTGGAGAAATTGAAGCTTCCAACTCAGAATCATCCTCGCTCGTATAAATTGCAATGGTTGAACAATGGGAGCACACTCCAAGTCAACAAACAGGTTCTGATTTCATTCTCCATTGGTAAGAACTATGCTGATGAAGTATTGTGTGATGTTATTCCTATGGATGCTTGTCACTTGTTGTTGGGTAGGCCTTGGCAGTTTGATAGGGAAGTGAAATATGATGGGAGGAAGAACACATATTCTTTTCGATCTGGGGAAAAGAATATCACACTTGCTCCTTTGAAGCCATCCCAAACTCTTCAAGAAAAATCTGTTCCAGAAGTGCCCAAAGGTAGTCTCTTTATCAGCAAAGCTCAAGTGGAGAAAGCCATAAATAAGCAAAAGCCAGTTTTTGCTTTATTGATGATGGAAAAGTCATGCCATGAGGAGAAGAGTCATCAACATCCTTTAGCTCATTCCTTAATTGGGGAATATCATGATGTTTTTCCTAATGATCTTCCAGCAGGATTACCACCATTTAGGGGCATTGAACACCAGATTGATCTCGTTCCGGGTGCACAATTGCCAAATAAACCAGCATATCGGTGTAATCCTGGAGAATCAAGGGAATTGCAAAAGCAAGTAGATGAGTTGATGGATCGAGGCTTTATAAGGCCAAGCATGAGCCCGTGTTCTGTTCCAGCATTATTGGTGCCAAAGAAAGATGGTACGTATCGCATGTGCATTGATAGTAGAGCTATCAATAATATTACCATCAAATACAGGTATCCCATCCCACGACTCGATGATATGCTTGATGAATTGCATGGTTCATCAATCTTTTCAAAGGTTGATCTTCGTAGTGGATACCACCAGATTCGAATGAAGGAAGGGGATGAGTGGAAAACAGCCTTCAAAACTAAAGGCGGATTGTTTGAGTGGCTAGTCATGCCATTCGGCCTCTCAAATGCTCCTAGCACATTCATGCGACTCATGAATGAAGTTCTGAAACCATTTATTGGTAAATTTGTGGTAGTTTATTTGGATGACATTTTGATTTACAGCAAGGATGTGGAGAGCCATGTGGATCATCTTCGGTGGGTATTTGACGTTCTACGGAAACAAAAGCTATATGGGAAGCTTGAAAAATGCGAGTTCTTTCCAACAGAAGTGGTTTTTTTGGGATATGTGGTAACCAAAGAAGGCATCATGGTGGATGAATCAAAAGTGGAAGCAATCAAGTCCTGGCCACAACCAGAATCCATTACCGAAGTAAGAAGTTTCCACGGTTTGGCATCTTTTTATCGTCGCTTTGTTTCCAATTTCAGCACTATTATGGCACCTATCACTGAATGCTTGAAAAGGGGGAAATTTGAGTGGTTAAAGGCAGCAAATGAATCATTTGAAATCATTAAGAAAAAGTTGTGTGAAGCACCGGTTTTGGCGTTGCCTGATTTTGATCAAGTCTTTGAAGTGGAATGTGATGCAAGTGGAGTTGGGATAGGCGCTGTTCTCATCCAAAGCAAGCGCCCTATTGCTTATTTCAGCGAGAAACTGAATGATTCAAGGAGGAATTACAGCACCTATGATAAGGAATTTTATGCGGTTATAAGAGCCCTAGATCATTGGTCTCATTATTTGAGACCGAAGCAGTTCGTTCTTCATTCTGACCATCAGGCTTTGAGGTTTATCAATGGTCAACACAAGCTGAGTTCGAGGCATGCAAAGTGGGTGGAATTCTTACAATCATTCTCATTTGTGTCAAAATACAAGAAGGGGCAAGATAATCTAGTGGCAGATGCTTTATCTCGGAGGTATGCATTACTTACAATTCTTGATGCTCGAATTCTTGGATTTCAGCTTATGAGAGAAGATTATCAGCATGATATGGAGTTTAATTCTATTTTAATCCAATGTCAAGATGGATTTGTGGAGGATTATTCTGTACATGATGGGTTTCTCTTTAAGAGAAACAAGTTGTGTGTTCCAAAGGGTAATTACAGGGACTTGCTTATTCGGGAAGCACATGAAGGGGGACTTGCTGGTCATTTTGGCATCCATAAAACCTTGGAGATACTAAAAGAGCATTTCTACTGGCCGAAGATGCAATCAAATGTCCAAGCTATTCTTTCAAGATGCGGAACATGTCAAAGAGCAAAGAGTCATTTCAAGCCTGGTTTATACACTCCGTTACCTATTCCAGAGCAGCCATGGGAAGATCTCAGCATGGATTTCATTATGGCTTTACCAAAGACTCAGCGAGGTAAAGATTCAATAATGGTTGTTGTTGATCGATTTTCTAAGATGGCTCATTTCATACCTTGTCATAAGACTGAAGATGCGGTGAAAGTGGCAGAATTGTTTTTCAAAGAGATTGTTCGCCTTCATGGAATTCCTCGCAGCATCGTTTCGGATAGAGACACAAAATTTCTCAGCCATTTTTGGAGAACATTATGGGGGAAATTTGGTACGAAACTTCTTTTCAGCACATCCCATCACCCTCAAACGGATGGACAAACAGAAGTTACCAATCATACATTGGGCACTATTCTGAGAACATTGGTGAACAAGAGCATGAGAGATTGGGATTTGCAACTTGCACAAGCTGAATTTGCATACAATAGATCTCCCAGTGCTACCACCCGACATTCTCCATTCGAAGTGGTTTATGGAATCAATCCAATCACTCCTATAGAATTGTGCTCTTTGCCTCTTGATTTTCAGGTAAATATTGATGCGGAGGAGAAGACAAAGCAGATGAAGAAGCTCCATGAATCTATTCGTGCTCAAATAGAGAAGTCTAATGAAGCATACAAGAGGCGAGCAAACAAGCATCGGAAGCAGGCTATATTCCAACCTGGAGACAAAGTGTGGATTCACCTTCGCAAGGAGAGATTTCCATCCAAAAGGAAGAGCAAGCTGGCACCACGAGCTGAAGGTCCATTCAAAGTGCTTGAACAAGTGGGAAACAATGCCTACAAAATTGATTTACCAGATGATTTTGGCAGCGTTTCTGCAACGTTCAACATTGGGGACTTATCCCCTTACATTGAAGAAGATGATGTCGTGGATTTGAGGGCAAATCCTCTTCAACCAGGGGAGAATGATATGGATCACATTCAGCCCAAGGAGAATAATTTTGGGCTTTATAAAAATTCCAAGCCCAATTGTCGTTCGAATTGGACCAGCCCACACTTCTTGATGTCTAACACTATGGTGGGCCACAACACACTTATTTGGGACCCAAAATCATTTATCCACATGGCAAATGGTTGAAATTCGTAGCTGCACATTAATGAGGAGAGAGAAGGTGGAGAAAAGCATCATTAAGAGGGAATCCCGCTACTTTGGCTAGTGGGGTCATTAAATGGCATGAGAAAGTGTTATTTTATGCTTTTTATGTGCCTTTTGGGTTCCCCATGTCTTGTAACTCGAATTGGGGCATTTTCCTTTATTTATTTTGTCTTTATATTGTATTTTCACCCCTTTGTAATGGGCATGCATGAATGTGACGGGATTTTGAAGTTTGCTGTGCAATCTTCTTGCTTTAGCCTCTTCCCTTTGCCCGGAATTGGTGGTGCATCTCCATCGCTGGTGACGTTGTCTTTAAGCGTGGAGAAACCTTGGCGGGTGGCATTGCCTTTAAGCCTCGGTCATTCGGCTACATTACGCTGCTCCTCTTCACTTACTCGTTTTGAGCTTCCGGCGACGCATCAAGTGCTCAACCCGAAGGAGAACATGATCAAGAGCAAAGGGAGCACATTTTTCATACTAGATGCCTCGTCAAAGATAAGGTATGTAGTATGATTATTGATGGGGGTAGTTGTACAAACGTAGCAAGTGGTTTGATGGTTGATAAATTGGGATTGGCTACGACTAGACATCCTAGGCCTTATAGATTGCAATGGTTAAATAACAGCGGGGATGTCAAAGTGACGAAGCAAGCACAAGTTCCATTTTCTATTGGGAAGTATGAAGACAAGGTGATGTGTGATGTTGTTCCAATGCATGCCAGTCATATTTTGTTGGGAAGACCGTGGCAATTTGATAGGAGGGTCACACATGATGGATACACCAATCGATATTCTTTTGAGTATAATGGGAGGACGGTTATTCTTACACCATTGAGACCGTTGCAAGCTTATGAAGACCAAGTGAGGATTGAGAGAGATTGTGAGAAGAGAGAAAAGGAAAAGAGAGAAAACAAATAGAGAGAATGAGAAGAGTGGAAAAATCAAGAGTGAAAAAGGAGTTTTGAGTGAAAGCAAAAAAAATGAGGGAAATAAAAAAGTTGAAAATAAGAGTGAAAATAAGAGTGAAAACAAGAGTTTTGAGGGAAAATTGAGCTTATTTTCAGGAAAAAGAGAGATAGAGAGAGCTTTGGAGGGGGAGGAAACTCTCGTACTTTTATGCAAGGGTGAATGTTTCACCACTAACTCTCCTAACCCTTCTATGCCTTCTAGTGTTATGTCTCTTTTGCAGGATTTTGGTGATGTTTTTCCCGAGGAAATTCCCGATGGCTTACCACCCTTGCGGGGTATCGAGCACCATATCGACTTCCTCCCCGGAGCAACACTTCCCAATCGACCGGCTTATCGGGCTAACCCGGAGGAGACTCAAGAAATCCAACGACAAGTGGAAGAATTGCTAAAGAAGGGATTGTTCAAGAGAGCTTGAGTCCATATGCCGTACCGGTAATCCTTGTCCCAAAAAAAGATGGTAAGTGGAGAATGTGTGTTGATTGTCGAGCTATCAACAAAATCACGGTAAAGTATCGTTATCCCATACCTCGTTTGGATGATATGCTTGATGAACTCCATAGTGCATGCTTGTTTACTAAAATTGACCTAAGGAGTGGATACCATCAAACTAGAATGAAAGAGGGAGATGAATGGAAAGCCACATTTAAAACTAAGTTTGGATTGTATGAATGGCTAGTTATGCCTTTTGGACTAACTAACGCCCCTAGTACGTTCATGAACTTAATGAATCATGTTTTCCGTCCATTCATTGGGAAATTTGTGGTTGTGTATTTTGATGACATCCTTGTTTATTCTAAGAGCCTTGATGAACATCATGAACATTTGAAACATGTTTTTGAGACTCTTAGGAAAAATAGGTTGTTTGCAAATTTGAAAAAATGTACATTTTGTTTAAATTCGGTTGTTTTCCTTGGTTTTGTGGTAGGAGCTGATGGCATGAGGGTTGATGAAGAGAAGGTGAAGGCGATTCGGGATTGGCCACAACCAAAGAATGCCAATGAGGTGAGGAGCTTCCATGGACTTGCGAGTTTTTACCGAAGGTTCGTGAGGGACTTTTCAACAATCGCGGCACCATTGAATGAGTTGGCAAGAAAGGGGTGAGTTTCAAGTGGGGAAAAGCTCAAGAGGAAGCCTTCTCCACACTCAAAGGTAAGTTAACCAATTCACCTCTCTTAGTTCTGCCTGACTTTTCTAAAGTTTTTGAGGTTGAGTGTGATGCCTCTGGAATAAGAATTGGGGCTGTTTTAATGCAAGACTCTAAGCCTATCGCATACTTTAGTGAGAAGCTTAATGGGGATGCATTGAACTACTCTACCTATGACAAGGAATTGTATGCTCTCAAAAGAACTTTAGAAAATTGGCAACATTACTTGTGGCCAAGGGAATTTGTGATTCATTCAGATCATGAAAGCCTAAAATTTCTTAAGTCACAAGGAAAGTTGAATAAGCGGCATGCAAGATGGCTTGAATTCATTGAAACATTTCCTTACATCATTAAGCATAAAAAAGGAAAAGAAAATATTGTCGCTGATGCTTTGTCTAGGAGATATTCTCTTATTACTTCAATGCATGCTAAAATACTTGGTTTTGAAATGTTGAAAAGCATGTATGAGAATGATGTGGATTTTTCTGAAATTTGGAAGTTGTATGAAAAACATGGCAAAAGTGATTTTTAAAAACATGATGGATTTCTTTTTCGGAAAAATAAATTCTGTGTTCCATCTTGTTTCATGTGTGAATTGCTTGTTAGAGAAACACATGGTGGTGGATTAATGGGGCATTTTGGGGTTGAGAAAACATTGTCCTTATTGAGTGAACATTTTTATTGGCCTCACATGCGTAGGGATGTGGTAAGTGTTTGTGGAAATTGTAATGTGTGTAAACATGCAAAGTCGAAAGTGCTTCCACATGGCTTATACACCCCTTTGCCTATTGCTTCTCATCCTTGGGTTGAGATTTCAATGGATTTTGTCCTCGGCTTGCCAAGATCACAATCAGGTAAGGATAACATCTTTGTGGTGGTGGACAGGTTTAGTAAAATGGCTCATTTTATTGCTTGTTCTAAAACCAATGATGCAACTCATATCGCTGATTTGTTTTTCAGGGAAATTGTTAGGTTGCATTGCTTACCCAAGAGCATTGTGAGTGATAGGGATGTCAAATTCCTTAGTCACTTCTGGAGGACATTGGGGAACAAACTTGGAACCAAACTTTTGTTCTCCACCACTGCACACCCACAAACAGATGGTCAAACGGAGGTGGTCAATAGGACACTTTCAACATTATTGCGTTCCATCCTTAGAAAAAATCTAAAACATTGGGAAAGATGTCTACCTCACATTGAGTTTGCTTATAATCGAGTGGTTCACTCCACTACTAATGCTTCACTGTTTGAAGTTGTGTATAGTTTTAACCCATTAACTCCACTTGATATTTTACCTTTTCCTACTAGTCAATTTTTGAATCTTGAAGGTGAAAAGAAGGCAAAGTTTGTGCAGGAGTTCCATGCAAAGGTAAAGGCCAACATTGAGCGGAAGAATGAACAAGTAGCGAAGCACACCAACAAAGGTCGGCGAAAAATGGTTTTTCAACCTGAAGATTGGGTGTGGCTACACTTGAGGAAGGAGAGGTTTCCGGAGCAACGAAAATCAAAACTTCATCCACGAGGAGATGGTCCTTTCCAAGTCTTAGAGAAGATCAATGATAATGCCTACAAGATTGATTTACCCGACAGGTATGGGAATGTTAGTGGTACCTTTAATGTTGATGATCTTTCTCCCTTTGAATTTTCAGATTCGAGGACGAATCCTTTTGAGGACGGAGGAGATGATGAGGATCATGGAACACATGGGCATCACGGGGTTGGAGGCGGACATGATGAGGAAGGCGGAATGCACACAAGTGGACAAAACCCTTTGCGTGGAACTGGAGGCCCAATGATAAGGGAGCGGACCAAGAGAATGAAGGAGGCCTTAAATGGATTAATCATGGAATTCCAAGAGGAGGCCCAACACCTTTGCTTGGGGGAAGCATTCGGGCCTATAATTACATTAATTAAGGCCCAAAAATGCTTTTAAAAACCCAACCCAAGTGGTGCTACGAGATTTCAAGCCCACCCACCATGGAATCTTCAAAGTCAAAAGGTGGTGGGCTACTTGTCTTTACTTTTCCAAAAGGGTGTGCTACTTGTCTTCTAAAGTCATGGTCAAGTGCCAAAGTTGTCAAAAGCATCCTATAGGCTTTTGACTATGGAAAACTAGCCATTAGACTAATGTAAAGAGCCACCCCATGTGTAATTCGAATTTCAAGTTTCTTTGGCTATAAATAGCCACCCCCTTGTACTCTTGAAGCATCATGAATGAAGGTAATGTTATTATGGTGAGTTTTGATTGCAACCTTTGTGTTCTTGCTTAATTCTTGACTTATCAAAGGATTGGTCATCCTTTGTGGCGTCTTGTGGCTAGAGTTCTTAGAGACAAGTTCTCTTTGGGTTCTACCTTGACCATTTCCCCCTTCCTTCTCATTTCACTATCCGCACACCAAATACACTTGTTTTCTTGCAGCGATCCGGGTGCTCAACGCGCGAACATTATACAAGGTTCCTAGGACAATTCCTAGCGGGTCTTGCATCGCGTATCAATTTAGGTCAATTTAGGTCATTTAGGCCAATTTGGCTAATTAGGCCATTTTGGAAATTTAGGCCAATTAGGCCGTTGAGGCCGTTTAGGCCAATTTAGGCCATTTAGGCCAATGAGGCCAATGAGACCAATTCAGTCCAATTAGGCCAATTTAGGCCCTTTAGGGCATTTAGGAAAATTAGAAGATTTAGTCCATTTAGGCCAATTTAGGCCAATTAATCCAATTATTCCAATTAGGCCCATTAGTCCAATTAGTTCAATTATAAAATTTAGTTCATTTAGGCCATTTAGGCCAATTTTGGTCATTTAGGCTAATTAGGCCATTTATGCCAATTTAGGTCATTTAGACTATTTAGGTCAATTTAGACCATTTAGTAAAATTCGGCCAATTATGCCATTTAGTCCAATTTAGTCAATTTAGACAAATTAGGTCAATTTGGTCGATTAGGCCATTTAAGCTGATTAGGCCAATTTTGACCATTTGGGCCAATTAGGCCAATTATGCAATTTAGGAAATTTAATCCAATTAGTCCATTTAGGCTAATTTTTTCCATTTAGGCCATTTAGACCAATTTAGGCCATTTAGGCCAAATTGGCCTAATAGGCCAATTATATAATTTAGGCAATTTAGGCCAATTATGCCATTTAGGCCAATTTAGGCCATTTAGACCAATTTGGCCAATTAGACCAATTTTTTCCATTTAGTACATTTAATCCAATTAGACTATTTGGGCCAATTTAGCTCATTTACACTAATTATTAAAAATTAGAACAATTTGGCAATTCAGACCAATTAGGCCATTTAGGTCAATTTGTGCCGTTTAAACCAATTTAGGCCATTTAGGTCAATTTAGGCCTCTTAGGCCAATTAGACCAATTAGGTCATTTAGTCCATTTAGGCCAATTATTCCATTTAGGCCAATTATATCAGTTAGGCCATTTACCTTATTTAGGCCAATTAGCCCATTTATACTATTTAGACCAATTTATGCCATTTAGACCAATTAGGCCAATTTAGGCAATTTAGGTTAATTTAGGCCAATTAGCCCAATTATCCCAATTAGGATAATTATTCCATTTATTCCATTTAGAACAATTTGTCCAATTTGTCCATTTAGACCAATTAATCCATTTAGTCCAATTAGTCCAATTAGACGCTTTAGGCCAATTTAGGCCATTTAGGCCAATTAGTCCATTTAGGCCATTTAGACCAATTAGGAAAATTATGAAATTTAGGTTATTTAGGCCAATTTAGGTCATTTAGGCCATTTATGTTAATTTAGGTCATTTAGGCTATTCAGGCTAATTTAGACCATTTAAGTCAATATGGCCAATTAGTCCATTTAGGTCAATTTAGTCCATTTATTGCAATTAGTCTAATTAGTACATTTAAGATGATTTGTGAAATTTAGGCCAGGCTAATTAGGACATTTAGGACAATTATACCAATTAGATAATTTAGGGAATTTAGGTCAATGAGGCCAATTAGGTTAATTTAGGTCATTTAGGCCAATTAGACCATTTAGTCCATTTAGAAAAATTTAGGCCATTTAGGCCAATTAGGATAATTAAGACAATTATTTAATTTATACAATTTAAGCCAATTAGTCTATTTAGGTCAATTTAGACGAATTAGACCAATTAGTCCAATTTTGGTCATTTAGGCTAATTTGGGCCAATTTGGCCAATTTGGCCGTTTAGTTCATTTGGATAATGTACTATGAAGGGACACACAGTACATATACTTTTAGGTACGAGTACTCGTAAGCAGATGAGGATTCTTCTCATGAAGTTCACAATTGGTAATATCCAAGACTGGAGATTATGAGAACAAACTTGTCGGTAGGAATTCTGCATGTTTTGGTGTCATCAAATATTCCTCTCATTGAGTGTGTGTGGCGGTCCTTAGAATTTAAGATTATTATTAAATCATGTCACAACTTGCATACTTAGATGTATGTCGTAAACCATGACTAAAAGAGCTCATGGCGAAGTTGGATACGTTGGGTGCATCACAAGTGACATGTCATCAATGAATAAGTTGAGGAAGGATTTTTCCTTCAATCTTTATAGAAGCTGATATATCAATCATTTAATTGGAATAAAATTGTTGCATTAAATTCCATGGACATGGTGTAAAAGTGTATTTATTTCAGATAATCAAAGGAAGGCATATTGAAAATATAGTTTAGTCACATGGATGTGAAACCTTATTGATGAGATATAGTGACAAAGAGATTATATTACACAGTGAGCATTCGTATGTGGTTTTTGATGTTACGATATCAAGTTCTTTCTTTTGGGTGTCTTTACACGTTGATAGACAGTAATCTTGGGCTTTAGAAAAGTCTTCCTAATGTCAATGAGAAGGAATCCTAGAGGGTCACACACTAAGTGTTTCCTCTTATCTCGATTAAATTGTATTTGAGTTTAATTAATGAAATAAATATTATTCTCAAGGATACCTAGGTCCATTATGCTGATTAGATCCATTAGGATACCTAGGTCCATTATGCTGATTAGATCCATTAGGCCACTTAGGCCCCTTCAGCCCTTTAGGTCCATTAGGCCCATGAGGCCAGTGAGGCCCATTAGCACCATGAGGACACTTTTGCCCTTTAGGACCATGAGGCCACATAGGACCATTAGGCCCACCAGGCCACTTAGGCCCATTGGGCCCATTAGGCCAATTAGGCCCTTTAGGCCCGTTATTCTACTTAGGCACATTCGGCCACTTAGGCCCATTAAGCTGATTAGGCCACTTTGGCCCATTAGTCCCATTAGGCCACTTAAGCCCCTTCAGTTAATTAGGACATTTAGTTCATTTAGGACCATTAATCTCATTAGGATGATTAGGCCACTTAGGCCCATTAGGCCCAATAGGCCACTTTGGCCCATTAGAACACTTTTTTCCACTAAGCTCATTAGGTCGATTAGGCCACTTAGGCCCATTAGGACCATTAAGCCCCTTACGCCCATGAGGCTACTTAGGCCCCTTATATCCATGAGGCCACTTTGGCCCATTAGGCCCCTTAGGGCCTTTAGGCCACTTAAGCCCATTAGGCCACTTCATCCCACTTGGCCCATTAGGCATATTCGACCCATCAGGACCATTAAGCCACTTATGCCCATTACGCTCATGAGGCCACTTAGGACCATTAGGCCACTTAGCCCCATTAGGTCACTTAGACTCATTAGGCCACTTCGGTCCATTAGGCCATTTAGGCCACTTAGGCCCATTAGGCCACTTAGGCCCATTATGCCACTTTGGTCCATTAGGCCCATTAAGCCACTTTTTCTCATTAGGCAACTTAGACCCATTAGGCCACTTAGGCTGATTTGGCCACTTTGGACCATGTGACCCATTAGGCTATTTCAGCCCATTAGGCCCATCCAACCCTTTTGACCCATTAGGCCCATTAGTCCACTTTGGACAATTAGGCTCATTCATCCCATTGGTCCCCTTAGGCCCATTCAGCCCATTAGACCCATTAGGCCCATTCGACATGTTAGTCTCATTCGGAACGTTAGGCTCATTCGAGCCCTAAGGCCCATTCGGGCCCAACGACCCATTCAGGCCATTAGGCCCATTCGGGCCACGTAGGTCCATTACGGCACTTAGGCCCATTATGCCACTTAGACCCATTAGACCAATTAGGCTCATTTGGAAACTTAGCCCCATTAGGAACGTTCATCTCATTCATCCTGTTAGGCCCATTAGGCCACACAGGGAAATTAGGCCCATTAGGCCACTAAGGCCCAATAGGCCCATTTGGCAACATGGGCCCATTAGGTCCATTAGGCCACTTAAGACTATTAATCCCATTCGGTTGTTTACGCCACTTAGGCCACTTAGGACCATTAGGCCCATGAGGCCACTTAGGCCCACGAGGCCCATCATGCCACTTAGACCCATCAAAACCATTAGGACACTTAGGTTCATTCGGCCCGTTCAGCCCATTAGGTCCATTGGGCCAGTTGGTCCACTTAGGTCCGTTTATCTCATTCAGCCACTTGGTCCCATTAAGCCCATTAGGCCACATCGACCCATTAAGATAATTTGGGCCATTAGGCCACTTACACCCATTAGGCCCATTAGAAACATTACGCCACTTAATCCCATTCCACCACTTAGACCCATTAGCCCCATTAGGCCACTTAGTCCCATTCAGCCACTTAGGCCCATTATCCCCATTAGGCCACTTTGGACCATTCGGCCACTTAGGTCCATTAAGCCCCATTATGCCATTTAGGCCAATTGGGCCACTTAGTCCCTTTAGGCCAATTGGGCCACTTAGGCCCATTCGGCCCATTCGACCCATTAAGCCACTTAGGCCCATTGGGCACATTAGTCTACTTCGGCTCATTACACCCATTGATCCACTTCGGCCCATTACGCCCATTAGAGCCATTAGACCACTTAGACCCATTAAACCCATTAGGCCCATTCGGCCATTAGGCCCATTCGGCCACTTTGTCCCATTGGGCCCATTAGACCAATTAGACCCATATGGACCATATGGCCCATTAGGCCTATTTGGCATATGAGGCCACTAAGGCCCATTAGGCCCATTATGCCTATTCAGCCTATTTCGCCAATGAGGCCAGTAAGGCCCAATAGGCCACAAAGGTTCTTTTGGCCCATGAGGCCACTTAGGCCCATTATGCCTATCGGGCCACTTAGGTCCATTAGGCCCATCAGGCTCATTGAGCTACTTAGGCCCATTCGACCACTTAGGCTGATTAGGCATGTTAGGCCACTTAGGCCCATTATACCCGTTGGGCCACTTAGGCCACTTAGGCCCACTAGGCCGATCAATCAACTTAGGCCCATTAGGTCACTTAGGCCCACTAGGTCCATTAATCTCATTAGGCTGATTAGGCCACTTAGGCCCATAAGTCAACTTAGGCCCATTAGGCCCATTAGGCACACTAGGCCCATTAGGCCCATTAGGCCCCTTAGGCACATTAATCTCATTAGTCCGATTAGGAAACTTAGGCCCATTAGCCACTTAGGCCCATTCGGCACATGAGGCCACTTAGGCTAATTAGGCTCATTCATCCCATTAGGCCCATTAAGCCCCTAGGACCGTTAAGCCCATTAAGATCATTAGGCCACTTAGGCCCATTATGACACTTAGCCCCATTAGGACGATTAGGTGACTAAGGCCCATTAGTCCACTTAGGCCCACTATGCCCATTAAGCCCATTAGGTCACTTAGGACAATTAGTCCCATTTGACCCATTAGGCCCCTTAATCCCATTAGGCGGATTAGGAAACTTTGGCTCATTCGTCCACTTTGGCCCATTAGTCCACTAAGGAAAATTGGGCTCATTAGGCCCATTAGGCTCATTAGGCCACTTAGGCCCATTTGACCTATTCAATCCATTATGCCCATTAGGCCCATTAGGCTACTTTGGCCCATTGGGCCACTTCGACCCATTAGGTCCATTAGGCCACTAAGTCCAATTAGGCCCATTTGGCCCATTTAGCCCATTTGGACCATTTGGACCCTAGGCCCGTAAAGCCCATTAGGCCACCTAATCCCATTAGATAACTTATTCCCGTTAGGCCCCTTGGGCCTATTTGGCCCTTTAGACCCACTATGACCATTAGGCTGGTTATGCCACCTAGGCTCATTTGGATGCTTAGGCCCATTAGGCCACTGAGGCCCATTCAGTGATGTGTTGCCGGAAAGCTTAAAAACGAGTAAGCGAGCAGACCAACATATTGTAGCCGAATCGACCAAGGCTTAAAGGCAATGTCACCCGCCAAGGTTCCTCCACGCTTAAAGACCACGTCACCAGCAATTGAAATGCACCACCAATTCCAAGCAAAGGGAAAAGGCTAAAGCTAGAAGAATGCACAACAAGCTTCACAAATTCGTCCAATTCAAAAACCTCCATTTCAAAGGGATGAAAATACATTATAAAAACAAAATTAAGAAAGGAAAATGTCCCAATTCGAGTTACAAAGCATGGGGAACCCAAAAGGCACATAAAAAGCATAAAACAACACTTTCCCAAGCCATTTAATGACCCCACTAACTAAAGTAGCGGGATTCTCTCTTAATGATACTTTTCTCCACCTTCTCTCTCCTCATTAATGCGCTGCTACGAATTTCCACCCTTTTCCATGTAGACAAATGATTTTGGGTCCCAAATAAGTGTGTTGTGGCCCACCATAGTGTTGGACATCAAGAAGTGTGGGCAGGTCCAATTTGAACAACAATTGGGCTTCGAATTTTTATTAAGCCCAAAATTATTATCCTTGGACTGAATCTGATCCATATCATTCTCCCCCGGTTGAAGAGGATTTGCCCTCAAATCCATGACATCATCTTCTTCAATGTAAGGAGATAAGTCCCCAATGTTGAACGTTGCAGAAACGCTGCCAAAATCATCTGGTAAATCAATTTTGTAGGCATTGTTTCCCACTCATTCAAGCACTTTGAATGGACCTTCAGCTCGTGGTGCCAGCTTGCTCTTCCTTTTGGATGGAAATCTCTCCTTGCGAAGGTGAATCCACACATTGTCTCCCGGTTGGAAAATAGCCTGCTTCCGATGCTTGTTTGCTCGACTCTTTTATGCTTCATTAGACTTCTCTATTTGAGTAAGAATAGATTCATGGAGCTTCTTCATTTGCTTTGTCTTCTCCTCCGCATCAATATTTACCTGAAAATCAAGAGGTAAAGAGCACAATTCTATAGGAGTGATTGGATTGATTCCA
The DNA here is from genome assembly GCA_963277665.1 of Viscum album. Taxonomy (NCBI): domain Eukaryota; kingdom Viridiplantae; phylum Streptophyta; class Magnoliopsida; order Santalales; family Viscaceae; genus Viscum; species Viscum album. Next base: position 1,051,904,226 of record OY728121.1, on the reverse strand, counting down.
TAAACCACTTCGAATGGAGAATACCGGGTGGTAGCACTAGGAGATCTATTGTATGCAAATTCAGCTTGTGCAAGTTGCAAATCCCAATCTCTCATGCTCTTGTTCACCAATGTTCTCAGAATAGTGCCCAATGTACGATTGGTAACTTCTGTTTGCCCATCCGTTTGAGGGTGATGGGATGTGCTGAAAAGAAGTTTCGTACCGAATTTCCCCCATAATGTTCTCCAAAAATGGCTGAGAAATTTTGTGTCTCTATCCGAAACGATGCTGCGAGGAATTCCATGAATGTGAACAATCTCTTTGAAAAACAATTCTCACTGAGTCTTTGGTAAAGACATAATGAAATCCATGTTGAGATCTTCCCATGGCTGCTCCGGAATAGGTAACGGAGTGTATAAATCAGGCTTGAAATGACTCTTTGCTCTTTGACATGTTCCGCATCTCGAAAGAATAGCCTGGACATCTGATTGCATCTTCGGCCAGTAGAAATGCTCCTTTAGTATCTCCAAGGTTTTATGGATGCCAAAATGACCAGCAAGTCCCCCTTCATGTGCTTCCCGAATGAGCAAGTCCCTGTAATTACCGTTTGGAACACACAACTTGTTCTCTTAAAGAGAAACCCATCATGTACAGAATTATCCTCCACAAATCCATCTTGACATTGGATTAAAATATAATTAAACTCCATATCATGTTGATAATATTCTCTCATAAGCTGAAATCCAAGAATTCGAGCATCAAGAATTGTTAGTAATGCATACCTCCGAGATAAAGCATCTACCACCAGATTATCTTGCCCTTTCTTGTATTTTGACACAAATGAGAATGATTGCAAGAATTCCACCCACTTTGCATGCCTCGAACTCAGCTTGTGTTGACCATTGATAAACCTCAATGCCTGATGGTCAAAATGAAGAACAAACTGTTTCGGTCTCAAATAATGAGACCAATGATCTAAGGCTCTTATAACCGCATAAAATTCCTTATCATAGGTGATGTAATTCCTCCTTGAATCATTCAGTTTCTCACTAAAATATGCAATAGGACGCTTTCTTTGGATGAGAACAGCGCCTATCCCAACTCCACTTGCATCACATTCTACTTCAAAGACTTGATCAAAATCAGGCAATGCCAAAACTGGTGTTTCACACAACTTTTTCTTAATGATTTCAAATGATTCATTTGCTGCCTTTGACCACTCAAATTTCCCCCTTTTCAAGCATTCAGTGATAGGTGCCATGATAGTGCTGAAATTGGAAACAAAGCGACGATAAAAAGATGCCAAACCATGGAAACTTCTTACTTCGGTGATGGATTCTGGTTGTGGCCACGACTTGATTGCTTCCACTTTTGATTCATCCACCATGATTCCTTCTTTGGTTACCACATATCCCAGAAACACCACTTTTGTTGAAAAGAATTCGCATTTTTTCAGCTTTCCATACAGCTTTTGTTTCTGCAGCACGTCAAATACCCGTTGAAGATATCCCACATGGCTCTCCACATCCTTGTTGTAAATCAAAATATCATCCAAATAAACAACTATAAATTTACCAATGAATGGTTTCAGAACTTCATTCATGAGTCACATGAATGTTCTAGGAGCATTTGAGGGGCTGAATGGCATGACCAACCACTCAAACAATCTGCCTTTAGTTTTGAAGGCCGTTTTCCACTCATCCCCTTCCTTCATTCGAATCTGGTGGTATCCACTACGAAGATCAACCTTCGAAAAGATTGATGAATCATGTAGTTCATCAAGCATATCATCGATTCGTGGAATGGGATCCCTGTATTTGATGGTAATATTGTTGATAGATCTACTATCAATGCACATGCGATACGTACCATCTTTCTTCGGCACCAATAATGCAGGAACAGAACACGGGCTCATTCTTGGCCTTATAAATCCTCGATCCATCAACTCCTCTACTTGCTTCTGTAATTCCCTTGATTCTCCAGGATTACACCAATATGTTGGTTTATTTGGCAATTGCGCAGCTGGTACAAGATCAATCTGGTGTTCAATGCCTCTAAATGGTGGTAATCCTGCTGGAAGATCATTAGGAAAAACGTCATGATATTCCCCAATTAAGGAATGAGCTAACGGATGTTGATGACTCTTCTCATCATGCCTTGACTTTTCCATCATCAACATAGCAAAAACTGGATTTTTCTTATTTATGACTTTTTCCACTTGAGCTTTGTTGATAAAGAGACTATCTTTGGGCACTTGTGGAACAGATTTTTCTTGAAGAGTTTGGGATGGCTTCAAAGGAGAAAGTGTGATATTCTTTTCCCTAGATCGAAAAGAATATGTGTTCTTCCTCCCTTCATATTTCACTTCCCTCTCAAACTGCCAAGGCCTTCCCAACAACAAGTGACAAGCATCCATATGAATAACATCACATAATACTTCATCAGCATAGTTCTTACCAATGGAGAATGAAATCAGAACCTGTTTGTTGATTGGAGAGTGCTCCCATTGTTCAACCACTGCAATTTATACGAGCGAGGATGATTCTGAGTTGGAAGCTTCAATTTCTCCACTAGTGTTGTTGAAGCCACATTTGTACAGCTTCCACTATCAATAATAACCATGCATACCCGCTGATTAATGGTGCAGCGAGTTTGGAACAAGTTTTCTCTTTGATCTTCTTCCGGGCAGATTTGAGCTTGCAAAACTCTTCGTAGCACCAGCATGTTTCCCACATCAGCTTCTTCCACAACATGTTCCTCATTTTCAGATTCTTCACCATCATGTTCACCCTCTTTGATCACCTCTTCAATTTCATCAATCTCCTTAATAGTAATAATTTGGTCGTTAGGGCAATTGGCCTGAAAATGAACATACCCATGGCATTTGAAACACTTTCAATTCCCATGTTCAAAGGAGTTGGACTTCCCTTTTGGTTGTTCCATAGACTTCTCTTTCCCTTTATTCAGCATCTTTTTTCTTCCAAATTCCTTCTCACCAACACCAGATTTATTAGAAGAAATACATTTATAAAAAGTTGTACCTCTATTGGAGTTTTTGAGCGCAGGTGCCTTTGAGGTTCGCTTTTGCTTTTCCACCTTAATCGCCAGCTTGAAAACATCATCAAGTGAGCAAAATGGTTGCAACTCCACTGAATGTGCAATTTCTTCATTTAATCCACCCAAAAACCTTGCAATTGTTTCCTCTTTGTATTCTGGAACATCACTTCGCATCAATAAACGATCAAACTCCCGAATGTACTCTTCAACAGATTTATCTCCTTGTCGCAGGCTATGCATTCAGAAATAAAGATCTTGCTTATAATTATCAGGTAGAAATCGTCTCCTCAAAAGCTTTTTCAACTTCTCCCATGAATGTATTTTGCCTTTGTCACCATGTTCCCGCGGTTTCTTTAGATTTTCCCACCAAAGATATGCATAATCTTTAAATTTCAGAATGGCTACCTTGCACTTCTTCTCGTCAGAACAATTCTTAAATTCAAAGAACCGTTCGATTTCCCACATCCAATCCAGAAAATCATCTGGATTCATACTCCCGTAAAAATCTGGAATGTCAATCTTTAATCCTCTTTCAATATCTTCATCATCTCTTCTTCTTTGCATATCCACCTCTGAATCACTGGAATCATCACCATTTGCACAATCTTCATAAAATGAAGCTGCATTGCGCCTATTACGTGGTGATGGACGTCGAGGATGCTGCTGCGGTGGAGGGGAGTTAGGTCGCCGCGCTCTCAAAAGTTGAGCAATTTGCTCACCAATTTGAGTAATTTGTGATTGTAGCTGTGCATTAGATATTTCCCATGGATCAGGAGGGGTAGAAGATCTGCTCTTGCGAGACATGAAGAAGAGTAATAAGAAGAATGCGATAGAACTTACTCACTGGAACCGCGGCTCTGATACCAACTGATGCGTTGCCGGAAATCTCAAAAACGAGTAAGCGAGCAGACCAACGTATTGTAGCCGAATCGACCAAGGCTTAAAGGCAATGCCACCCGCCAAGGTTCCTCCACGCTTAAAGACCACGTCACCAGCAATGGAAATGCACCACCAATTCCTGGCAAAGGGAAAAGGCAAAAGCTAGAAGAATGCACAACAAGCTTCACAAATTCGTCCAATTCAAAAACCTCCATTTCAAAGGGATGAAAATACATTATAAAGACAAAATTAAGAAAGGAAAATGTCCCAATTCGAGTTACAAAGCACAGGGAACCCAAAAGGCACATAAAAATCATAAAACAACACTTTCCCAAGCCATTTAATAACCCCACTAACTAAAGTAGCGGGATTCTCTCTTAATGATACTTTTCTCCACCTTCTCTCTCCTCATTAATGCACTGCTACGAATTTCCACCCTTTGCCATGTGGATAACTGATTTTGGGTCCCAAATAAGTGTATTGTGGCCCACCATAGTGTTGGACATCAAGAAGTGTGGGCTGGTCCAATTCGAACAACAATTGGGCTTGGAATTTTTATCAAGCCCAAAATTATTCTCCTTGGACTGAATCTAATCCATATCATTCAGTCTATTAGAACAATTTTTACCCTTGGTCTGTTAATCCTATTAAGCCCATATGGCCTGAGGCCCATTAGGCCACTTAGGCCCATTAGGCCCCTTAGGTCCATTAGGCTACTTAGTCCCATTAATCCCATTAATCCCATTAGGACCATTAATCCTATTGGGTTGATTACGCCACTTAGGCCATTTAGGCACATTCGTCCACTTAGGCCCATTGGGCCCATTTGACCCATTTAACACCCAGTTTTGTTAAGCCTATTAAGCCTATTAGCCCCATTAGCCCTCTTGGGACCATTGAGCCCATCGGTCCCATTGGTCCCATTAGGCCCATAAGGCCACTAAGGCCCATTTGGCCCATTAGGCCACTTTGAGCCATGAGGCCCACTTAGTCCCTTGAGGCCCATTCATCCCATTAGGCCACTTAGGCCTATCATGCCCATTAGGACAGTCACTTAGGCCTATCAGGCCCATTAGAACCATTCGGCCACCCAAGCAAATTAGGCCCAATGGGCCACTTAGACCCATTCGGCCTCCTAGGCCGATTCGACCCATTAGGCCCAAACTGTTCGATTAGGCTGATTAGGCCACCTAAGCCACTTAGTCCCATTAGGCCCATTAGCCACTTAGGACCACTAGTCAAATTAGTCCCATTTAGCCCATTAGGCCACTTAAACTCATTTGGCCCATTGGGCGACTTAGGCTCAGTACGCCCACTAGGTCCGTTAGGCCACTTAGGCCCCTAAGGCCCATTAGCCCCATTAGGCCCATCAATCCCATTGGGCCTACCAGGCCCATTAGGCTCATTTGGAACATTTCGCCACTAAGGCCCATTTGGAAAATCAGGCCCATTAGGCTCACTCATTCCATTAGATCACTAAGGCCCATGAGGCCCATTGGACCACTTAGACCGGTGAGGTCCATTAGGTCCATTAGGCCCATCAGGCCCATCAGGACCATTAGACAACTTAGACTCATCTGGCCCATTAGGCCACTTTGGCCCATAAGGCCCATTAGTCCACTAAGGCCCATTGGTCCACTGAGTCCCATTAGTACCAGGGGGCCTATCCGGCCAGTTTGGCCCATTAGCCCAACTAGGCCACTAAGGCCCATTAGGCCCATCAGGCCCATCATTCCCATTAGGCCACTTAGGCCCATTAGGCCCATTAAGATACTTAGGACACTTAGTACCATTATCCCCATTAGGTAGATTAATATATTTAGTCCACTTAGGCCCATTAGGCCCATGAGGCCAATAAGACTCATCATGCCCATTATGCCACTTAGGCCCATTAGACCCCTTAGCCTCGTTCATCTCTTTAGGCCACTTAAGCCCATTAGGCCCATTATGAAACTTATTCCCATTAAGACACAAAGGACCACTGACTCATTAGGCTACTTAGGCCCATTAGTTGAATTAGGGTCATTAGTCCACTAAGGCCCATTAGGCCCATTAGGCCATTTAGGCCCATGAGGCCCATTAGTCTCATTGGGCCCATTAGGCTCATTCAGCCACTTAGGATCATTAGGCAAATTAGGCCACTTAGGCCGATTCGGATCATTGGGCGACTTAGGCCTATTCAACCCATCATGCTCATTCATCCACTTAGACCCATTCAGCCCATCACACCCATCAGGCCCATCCAGACCGTTAGGCCACTTAGGTCCATTCAGTTTATTAGGCCACATAGGCCCATAGGCCCATCATGCCCATCAGTCCCATCAGGCCACTTAGGTCCATTAGGCTCATTAGGCCCATTTGGCCACTTAGGCCCATTTAGCTCATTAGCCTCATCATGCCCATTAGGCCCATTAGGCCACTGAGGCCTATTAAGACCATTAGGAAACTTACGCCCATGAGGTCCATTAGGCCCATCAGGCCAATCAGGCCCATTAGGCCACTTAGGCTCATTACGCCCATTAGGCGCATTAGGCCACTTAGGCCCATTACGCCCACTAGGCCCATTAGGCTCATTAGGCCACTTAGACCATTTAGGACGATTAGGCCCATTAGGCCACTGAGGTCCATTAGACCACTAAGGCCCATCAGTCCATTTAGGCCACTTAGGCCCATAAGGCCCATTAGGCCATTGAGTCCCATTAGGCCCATTAGGCCACTTAGTCCCACTTGGAAACTTGGGCCCACTAGGCCACTTATTCCCATTAGGCCACTAAGGACCATTAGGCCCATTAGGCCACTTAGGCCATTTCAGTTCATTTGGTCACTTAGGCCCATTTGGCCTATTAGGCCCATTAATCCACTTAGGACATTGAGGTCCATTATTCCCATTAGGCCACTAAGCCCCATCGGGCCATTTAGGTCACTTAATCCCATTAGACCCATTAGGCCACTGAGTCCCATCAGTCCCATTAAGCCACTTAGGTCCATTAGGAAACTTAGGCCCATTAGGACACTTAGTCCCATTAGTCCACTGAGGCCCATTAGGCCACTTAGGCCCATTAGTCTACTTAGGCCCATTAGGCCACTTAGGCCCATTAAGCCCATTAATCCACTTAGTCCCATTATGTCCATTAGGCCCATTCGGCCAATTCGGCCCATAAGGCCACTTAGGATCATTAGGCCCATTAGGCCACCTTGGCCCATTAGTCCCAATAGGCCACTTAGGCCCATTAGGCCAATTAGGTCACTTAGGCCCATTTGGCCACCTAGGACCATTAGGCTGCTTTGGCCCATTAGGAGCATTAGGCCACTTTGACCACTTCGCCCATTAGCCTCATTAGTCCACTAAGGCCCATTTTGCCACTTAGGCCCCCTTAGCCCATTAATCCCATTAGGACAATGAGACCATTTAGCCACCATAGGCCACTTAGGCTCATTTAACCCATTAGGCCCCTTAGGCCCATTAAGCCCATTAGGCCGATTCGGCAACTTAGACCCATTATCTCACTTAGGCCCATTTGGCTCCCCATTAGGCCCATTTGGCCCCTAGTCCTATTATGACCATTAAACCCATTAGGCCACTTAGGCCCATTAGGCCACCTAGGTACCTTAGGCCGATTAGGACACTAAGGCCCATTAGGACCATTAGGCCACTTAGGTCCACTAGGCCCATTAAGCCAATTAGGCAGATTAGGCCACTTTGGCCCATTCGGCCACTTTGGCCCATTCGACCCTTTAGGCCCATTAGTCCAATTATACACATTAGGTCGATTAGGAAACTTTTTCCCATTAGGCCCCTCATGCCCATTAAGTCTGTTAGTCCCATTAATCCAATTAGGCCCATTCGGCCCTTTAGACCCATTTGGCCCATTAATCCATTTAGGCAACTTTGGCCCATCAGGCCACTTAGGCCCATTTGGTCACTTAGGCCAATTCATCCCATTCTACCCATTAGGCTCATTTGGCCGCTAGGCCTGTTAATTCCATTAATTCCATTAGGCCACCTAGGCCGATTAGGCCACTTAGGCTCATTATGCCGATTAGGCCACTTAGGCCCATTAAGCCACTTAGGCCTATTGGGCCACTTAGGCCCATTAGACCCATTAGACCACTTAGACCCATTTGGACCATTAGGCCCATTAGGCCCATTATTCTCATTTATCCCCTAGTTCCGCTAAGCCCATTAAGCCCATAAGGAAACCTATGCCCATTAGGTCACTTAGTCCCATTAGGCCCCTAAGTCTCATTAGGTCACTTAAGACCATTACGCCCCTTAGGCCCATTAGGCCCGTTAATCCCATTAGATAGATTAATCCACTTAGGCTCATTAGGCCACTTAGGTCAATTAAGCCCATTAGGCCACTTAGGCCCATTCGACCCATTAGGTCCATTCGACCCATTAGGCCCATTTGGCACCAAGGCCCGTTAATCTCATTCATCCCATTAGGCCCCTTAACCCATTAGGCTCATTAAGCCCATTAAGCCACTTAGACCATTGAGGCCCATGGGGCCACTTTGGCCCAGGAGACTCATAAGGTCCATTTGGCCCCTTAGGCCCATTAGGCCACTTTGACCCAATGGACCCATTAGGCCACTTAGGCCCATTAGAACCATTAGCCCCATTAGGCCAATTAGGCCAATTAGGCCACTTAGTCCAATTAGACCCATTAGCCCACTTATGCCCATTAGGCCCATTAGGCCACTTAGGATCATTAGGAACATTAGGCCCATTAGGCCACATTAGTCCATTTGGCCCATTAGTCAACTTAAGCCACTTAGGCCCATTAGGTCCATTAGGCCACTTAGGCCCATTAGGCCAATTAGGCACATTAGACCCACTAAGCACATTAGGGCCAGTAGGCCCATTAGGCCACTTTGACACATTAGGCCCATTCATCCACTTAGGCTCATTAGGCCCATCGGACCCATTAGGCCACTTAGGCCCACTATGCCCATTAAGACATTTCGACCCATTACACCCATTCAGCCACCAAGTCCCATTAGGCAACTTTGGCCCATTAGGCACATTATAGCTTTTAGGCTTCTTAGGCCACTTAGGCCCACTGGACTAATTAGGGCACTTGTGCCCATTATGCCCATTATGCCCATTAGGCCACTTAGGCTCGTTACACCCTTTGGGCAACTTAGGCCCATTAGGCCCATTTGGCTACTCGACTCATTCGTCCCATTAGGCCCATCGAGCCACTTAGACCCATTCGGCTACTTAGGCCCATTATGCCCACTAGGCCCATTATGCTCATTCGTCCCATTAGGCCCATTAGGCCCATTAAAATCATGTGTCCACTAAGGCCCATTAGGCCACTAAGGCCCTTTAGACCCATGAGGCCACTGAGGCCCATTAGGCCCATCATTCCACTTAGGACCATTAGGCCTAATGGACCATTCAGCCACTTAGGCCCATTAGGCCCATTGGGCCACTTAGGCAACTTAAGCCCGTTAGGTCCATTGGGCCCATTGGGCCACTTAGGCCTATTAGGCTACTTAGGCTGATTGGGCTACATGGGCCCATCAAGCCCATTCGGCAACTTAGGCCCACTGAGACCATTAATCCCATTAGGCCGATTAGGCCACTTAGGCACATTAGGCCCATTAGGCCCATTAGACTCATTAGTCCCCTTAGGCCCATTAATCCTACTAGGTCGATTTGGAAACTTAGGTTCATTAGGCCACTTAGGCCCATTAGGCTCATTAGGCCACTTAGGCTAATTAGACCCATTCCGCACATTAGGACTATTCGGCCCATTATGCCCATTTAGCCTCTAGGCCCATTAAGCCCATTACACCAATTAGCCCACTTTGGCCCATTAGGCTGATTAGGCACATTAGGGAGATTTGTTCACTAATGCTCATTAGGCCCATTAGGCCTCTTAGGCCGACTAGGCCCATTAAGCCCATTAGGCCAATTTGGCCACTTAGGCCCATTAGGCCCATTAGGCCCATTGGACCCATTAAACCTATTAGGGAAATTAGGCAACTTTGACCCATTATGCCCATTAGTCCACTTAAAGCCAATTAGGCCTATTGGCCCATTAGGCACATTAGGCCCCTTAGGCCCATTCAGCCTGTTAAGCCCATTAGGCCGATTAGGAAAATTTGTCTCATTAGTCCACCTAGGTCCATTAGGCCACTTAGGCCAATTGAGCCCATTCGCCCCCTTAGGCCCATTAGGTCCATTTGGCCTCTAGACCCGTTAAGACCATTAAGCCCATTATGCCACTTAGGCTCATTAGGCCGCTTAAGCCCATTAGGCCCCATAGGCTAGTTAGGCCCATTTGGCCCATTTGGTCCATTTGGTACCAACGCCTATTAAGCCCATTAGGCCCATTAAGCCCATTGGGCCAATTAGGCCACTTGGGCCCCTTGGGCCAATTAGGCCCATGAGGCCACTTAGGCCCATGAGGCCCATTAGGCCACTAAGGACCACAAGGCCATTTTATCCCATTAGGCCCATCAGGCCCATTCAGCCACTTCGGTCTATTAGGCCCATTATTCCACTTAGGCCAATTAGGCCCATTTGACCCATTCGTTCGATTAGGCCGATAAGGCCACTTAGGTCCATTAGGGCCATTAGGAATCTTAGCCCCATTGTCCCATTAGGTCACTTATGCCTATTATGCTAATTAGGCCCGTTAGTCCCATTAGGCCCATTCGACCCATAAGGCACTTAGGTCCATTAGGCCCATTCGTCCCATTTGGCCCATTGGGCCACTTAGACCCACTAAGTGACTTATGCCAATTGGCACATTAGGCCACTTAGGCCCATTAGACCCATTAGACCAATTAGGCTCATTAGTCCAATTAGGCTCATTAGGCCCATTCCTCCCATTAGGCTCATTGGAACCATTAGACCCATTAGGAGCATTAGGCCCATTCGTCCTCTTAGGCCCTCTAATCTCATTAGGCCACTTACACCCATTAGGCCCATTAGTCCAATGAGGAGCATTAGGCCCATTCAACCACTTAGACCCACTAGGCCCATTAGGCCACTTAGGCCCATTAGGTCCATTAGGACACTTAAGACCATTTGTCCCATTCGGCCCATTATGCCACTTAAGCCCATTCTTCAACTTAAGCCCATTAACCACATTAGGCCAATTTGGTCCATTAAGCCCATTTAGCCACTTAGGCATGTTAGTCCCAATCGACTTCTTAGGTCCATAAGGCCCATTCGGTCGATTAGGTCAATTCATCTACTTAGGACACTTAGATCCATTCGACCCATTAGGCCCATTACGCCACTTAGGACCATTAGGACCATTCAATCGATTATGCCGATTAGGCCACATAAGGCACTTAGGCCCTTTTGGCCCATTAGGCAACTTAGTCCCATTAAGCCCATTAGCCACATTCGATCAATTAGGCTCACTAGGCCACTTAGGCCCATTCGGTTAATTAGCCCGTTTAGGCCACTTTGGCCTATTAGGACCTTTAGGCCCATTATGCCACGTAAGCCCATTTGGCCCATTCGATCGATTAGAAAGATTATCCTACTTAGGAAACTTGGGCCCATTAGGCCCATTAGGCCACTTAGGCCCATTAGGAACATTCAATCGATTATGACGATTAGGCCACTTGGGTCCACTAGGCCCATTAGGCCACTTAGGCCCATTAGGCCCATTTGGATGATTAGGTCGATTAGACCACTTATGCCACTTAGGGCCACTTATGCCCATTAGTCCCATTCGACCGATTAAGCCAATTAGGCACATTAGGCCCATTAAGCCCATTAGGTCACTTAGTCCCGTTAGGCCCATTAAACCCATTTAGTCAATTAGTGGGATTAGGCCACTTAGGCCCATTTTGACCATTAGCCACTTACGCCACTAAGGCCCATTAGACCCATTCGACCAATTAGGGCAGTTAGGCCCATTAGGCCACTTATGCCCATTATGCCAATTTAGTCGATTAGGGGGGTTAGGCCACTTAGTCTCATTAGGCTGATTAGTCCACATAGGATCATTAGGCCCATTAGGCCACTTAGGCCCATTCGGCCCATTAAACCCATTAGTCCCATTTGGCCCATTTGGCTACTTAGGCCCATTCGGCGACGTAGGCCCATTAGGCTGCTTAGGCCCATTTTTCTACTTAGACCCATTAGGCCATGTAGGCTCATTCGGCCACTTAGACCCACTAAACCCATTAGTCACATTAGGCATGTTAGGCCCATTAGATCATGTAGGCCCATTGGGCCCATTCTATCGATTCACCCGATTTGTCCAGTTAGGCCCATTATGCCCATTAGTGAATGTAGGCCAATTAGGACCATTAGTAAACATAGGCCTATTAGGCCCATTAAACCCATTAGTCCCACTAGGCACATTAGGCTCGTTAAGCCACTTAGGACACTTAGGCCCATTAGGCCTCTTCAGTCGATTAGCCCAATTAGGCCACTTAGGCCACATAGGACAATTATGTCCATTATGACCATTAGCCCCCTTAGGCTCATTAGGCCCATTGGGACCACTAGGAACATTGGGGAACTTAGGCCCATTCGACCCATTATACCTCTTATGACCATTAGGCCCATCAGGCCCATGAGGGGCATTCTGCCCATGTGGCCCATTAGGCCCATGAGGCCTATTAGAAAACTTAGGCCAATTAATCCTATTAGGCTCATGAGGCCACTTAGGCCCATGAGGTCCATTAGACCCATCAGGCCACTTGGGCCCATTATGCCCATTAGGCCTGTCAATCCTATCAGGCCCACTAAGACCTTTAGGCCACTTAGACCAATTAGGCCACTTAGATTCATTAGGCCCATTTTCCCCACTAGTCTCATTCATCCCATTGGGCCCATTAGGCCCCTTAGGCCCACGAGGCTCATTGGGTCTATTAGGCCACTTAGGCCCATTCGACCCATTTGACCATTTAGGCCCACTTTGGCCACTTAGGCCCATTATGCCCATTGGTCCTATGAGGCTCATTAGGACCATGAGACCCAATAGGCCCATCCGACCAATTAGTCCCATTCGTCCCATTAGGCCCATTAGGTCCTTTAGGCCCACTCAGCCCATTAGGCCACTTTGGCCCATTAGGCCACTTTGACCACTTAGGTCCATGAGTCCCATTAGGCTCATCAGGCCCATTAGGCCACTTAGGCTCATTCGGCCCACTAGGACCATGAGGACCATTCAGCCCATCGGGCCACTTAGTCCCATTAGGCCCTTTAGGCACACTAGGTCGATTCAAAAACTTAGGCCCAATCAACCCATTTAGCCACTTAGGTCACTTGGGACCATTAGGTCCACTATGCCCATTAGGCCACTTAGGCCAAGGAGGCCCATTCGGGCCATTAGGCCCATTAGGCCCATTAGGCCACATAGTCCCATGAGGCTCATTCGGCCCATTATGCCCATGAGGCCACTTAGGCCCATTTGGCCCATGAAGCCCATTCAGGTCTTGGGGCCCTTGAGGCTCATTAGGCCCATCAGGACCATTCGCCACTTAGGCCCATTAAGCTAGTTAGGCCTATTAGAACCAATCCGCCACTTATGCCCATTAGGCCCATTCCGCCACTTAGGCCCATTAGGCCACCTAGGCCCATTGGGCCAATTAATCCACTTAGGCCCATTAAGACCATTAGGCTCATTAGGCCCATTAGGACACTTAGGCCACTTAGGCCCATTAAGACCATTAGGTCCATTAGGGGCAGTATGCCAATTGGGCCTCTCAGGCCCATTCAGCCACTGAGGCCCATTAGGACCATTAGGCCACTAAGGCCCATTAGTCCACTTAGGCTCATTAGGACCATGAGGCCCGTGAGGCCCATTAGGCCCATGAGGCCCATCAGGCCACTTAGGACCATTAGGCCCATTAGGCCAATTGGGAAAATGCGGCCCATTATTCCCATTGGGCCTATTAGGTCCATTAGGCCCATTAGGCCATTGCCGTCCATTAGTCCCATTACACCCATCAGACCAATTAGGCCACCAAGACCCTTTGGGCCTACGTGACCCATTAGGCCACTTAGGCCCATGAGGCCCATTACAACACTTAGGCCACTTAGGCCCATTAGGCCCATGAGGTACATTAGGCCAATCAGGACCATTATTCCAATTAGGCCAATTAGGCCCATTAGGCCCATTCAACCAATTATGTCCATTAGCCCCATTGAGCCTATCATGCCCAATGGGCCCATTAGGCCCATTCGGCCACTGAGGCCCATCTGGACACTTAGTCCCATTAGACATTGGGCAACTGATGCCCATTATGGCCGTTAGGCCGATCATTCCCATTAGGCCCATTAGGCCATGAAAGCTCATTAGGGCCATCGTGCCAATTTGGCAACTCAGGTCCATTAGGCCCATTATGCCCATTAGGTCCATTAGGCTACTTATGACCCTTTGTTCCATTAGGACCATTAGGCTCATGAGGCCACTAAGGCCCATTAGGGCCATTATACCCATTATGCCACTTAGGCCCATTAAGAACATTAGGCCCATTAGGCCAATTAGGCACATTCAACTCATTATGTCATTTAAGCCCATTAGAACCATCAAGCCCATCAAATCCATGAGGCCACTTAGGCCCATTGGGCCCATTATATCCATCAGGCCCATCAGGCCCATCAGGCCACTTAGGCGCATTCGTCTCATAAGGCCACTAGGCCCATTAATCCCTTTAGGCCCATCAGGCCCATCGGGCCTATTAGGTTAATTTGGCCTATTAGGCAACTTAGGCCACTTAGGCCCATTATGCCACTTAGTCTCATTCAACCCATTCAACCCATTATGCCACTTAGGCCCATTAGGCCACTTAGGCCCATTATGCACATTATGCCACTTAGTCCACCAAGGCCCATTTGGCCACTTAGGCCCATTTGGCCCATTAGGACACTTTGGCCACTTTGGCCCATTATGCCCATTAGGCCCATTAGGTCCATTATGCCACTTAAGCCTATTAGGCCCATTCGGACACTTAGGTCCATTAGGCCACTTCGGCAACTTAGGCCCATTAGGCTAATTAGGTCACTGAGGCCCATTCGGGCACTTAGGCTCATTCGGGCACTTAGGCCCATTATGCCACTTAGGACCATTGGACATATTGGTCCACTGAGGCCCATTAGACCCATTAGGCCCCTTATGTCACTAAGGCCCATTAGGCCCATTAGGCCACTCAGGCCCTTAGGCCACTAAGACCCATTAGGTCCATTAGGCCACTTAGGCTCCTTAGGCACATTAGGCCACTTATGCCCATTATGCCCATTAGGACACTTAGGCCACTTAGGTCATTTATGCCCATTAGGCCCATTATGCCACTACTCAGATTACACCGATTAGGCTACTTAGACCCATTGGGTCACTTAGGCCCATTAGGCCACTTCGACCACTGAGGCCCATTAGGCCACTGAGGCCCATTAGGCTCATTCGTCCACTTAGACCCATTATGCCAATTAGACCCATGGGGCCACTTAGGCCCATTAGATCCATTATGCCACTTAGGCCCATTAGGCCCATTAGGCTACTTAGGTCACTTAGGCCACTTAGGCCCATTTGGCCACTTGGGCCCATTAGATCCATTAGCCCACTTAGGGCCATTATGCCCATTATGCCCGTTAGGCCCATTTTTTCACTTAGTCCCATTAGGACCATTAGGCCCATTCATCCATTTCCATTATGCCCATTAGGACACTTATTCTGATTAGGAACTTAGGCCCATTAGTCCACCTAGGCCCATTCGGCCCATTAAGCCTATGAGGTCCATTGGGCTACTTAGGCCCATTCAGCCCATTGTGCTATTTAAGCTCATTCGGCCCATTACGCCACTTAGGCCCGTTCAGACCATTAGACCCATTAGGCCACTTAGGTGAGTTAGGCCCATTAGGCCACATTGGCCAGTTAGGCCCATTGGACCACTTTGGCCAGTTAGTCCCATTAGGCCACTTTGTCCAGTTAGACCCATTAGGATCGTTAGGCTCATTCATCCCATTGGGCCAGTTAGTTACATTGGGCCTATTAGGCCAGTTAAGCCCATTAAGCTCATTAGGCCCATAGGTCTAGTTAGGCCACTTAGGACAGTTTGACCCATTAGGCCCATTGGGCCGGCACAAATGAGAGTTAGGCCACTTAGGCCCCTTAGGCCCATTGGGGCCATTAGGATAGTTAGGCCACTTAGGCCAGTTGGTACCATTTATCCCATTGGGCCCATTAGGCCACTTAGACTCGTTAGGCCCATTAGGACACTTAGGACCATTTGACCTATTAGGCCACTTAGACCAGTTAGGCACAATTGGAACATGGGGGCCATTAGGCCCCTTAGGCCAGTTAGGCCCATTAGGTCCATTCGGCCCATTGGGCCCAATAGGCCCATTAGGCTAGTTAGTCCCATTAGGCCCCTTGGGCCCATTAGGCCACTTGAAAGTACCCAGTGGATGATTGTATCACTGAAAGGGGGAGGGGTGAATCAGTGATACTTTTTTTCTCTTATGTTTCTTTTCAAATGAAACAACATTCGCCTCTTGTTAAAGATTATATTCCCTACTGAAAACAATTCAAACACACATCCATAGAAACACAAGTATTTACAAGATTCACTATTCAATAAGAATAACTACGTCCTTGGTATGGAATTAAAGTGTTTAAACACCACACAATCTACTAGAAAACAATAATTGGATTACAACTAGTAGGATATACCCTTTCACTTGTGTAGCTTTGTGTAAACAATCCAATAGTACATGTGCACCCTCTTAGCATAGATTGGGTAATGCAATGATTGTGTAACAACTTATGTTACCTGTTCTACTTTTCAATTACACAAATGTATTCAATTGAAAACACTTCTTCAATTTCTTACCCAGAATATGGTAAGAACTTTCTGGACATTGTTAAGAAAAAAACCGAGTTCGATTTTCCAAGTCTGATTCCTCCGATTATGATTCTCCTTAATACAATTCTTCCCAATAATATTTT
The DNA here is from genome assembly GCA_963277665.1 of Viscum album. Lineage (NCBI taxonomy): Eukaryota > Viridiplantae > Streptophyta > Magnoliopsida > Santalales > Viscaceae > Viscum > Viscum album. The sequence continues at coordinate 1,051,887,379 of OY728121.1, read as the reverse complement.
CCCAATACGATTATCCTCGGTACAATATTCCTTAGTATAAAAATTATAACTTTGATAGAATGATATAGAGATGAATCGACACTACTTAAATTCTCCATCTTCCTCGGTTTGGAAGACCCGGTATGAAAATCACGAACTGATTAATCCATCCCGATACGATGATCAGCTGAATATGATTGAAAAGTCGAATATAGTAATCAGTTGAGTATGATAAACACTGAGTACGATGATCAGCTGAATACAATTTTGTGATCTTGTCTCTTCTCTTTTACTTCAATCCATGAAAACTTCTTCAACAAAAGTGAATACATAAACTTTTTCTTCTCTCTAAAACTAGGAGCTTCTCTGTCAGAAAAATTACATCTGTCCACCTCAAGTACAACACACATTTCTCCTTCTATAGGTGACCCTCAATATGCTTTGGCAGGAATCCCAAAAAATTTCCTACCTAATCAAATTCACCCTAATCTCAATTTCCCCTAAAATATGGGGTGTGTTTTGACTTCATCAACTCTTCTCAAAGCTTCTCGATTCTTATAAAACTTTCACTTATCCTTCTGAATGATGAATATGATAATTAGTTTGAATGTTGAGATCCCCCTCAATTGCAGATCCAACAAACTTTTCTTTCAAACCACTTTTACTTCTTCACTTCTTCTCTAGACCCACTTGGAAATATAAAACAATCCCACTCTGATACAATGAATCTTGACCCAATTTAAACATACAAAGTAATTCAACCTTTTTAAAGGGTTTACCACATTTTTTATCTCATTATTTCCTTCGCTTTTCAATCATCAAACTCAAGCAATTCCTTCTTTGAATATGATTGTCCAGAGTATGATCTTTCTGAGAATGGTTGGCCTGAATACAATCATATTGGGTACGATCTTTTTTTTTCCTGATCCTGAGTATGATGATCATGGGTACGAAGGTTTTCTTATGCATACGATGATAATATGATTCTATAGTACTAGACAATGATCATTCTGGGTACAATCATTCTGATTGTGATCCTCAATGACTTCTTTCTTTCCTTCTCATCCTGAATCTGATCACACTGGGTACAATTCTTTTTTGATTGGAATTATCTCTTTCTTCCCTTCCACCTAGACATGATAAATCTAGATATGATTTAGAATACCTCTTTTTCCCTTTCTTCAAATATCATACCCAAGACAAGTCAAATATGTGCCTTTTCTTTCAAACAACTTTGCCTCGTTATGATGGATAGAGTAGGTCCGATACTTTTGAAAACAATGGACAATAGGATTTCCAAAAAATAAAAAGTGAGGTGATTTTATTTCTTCAAAAGATTTCCTTGACAACAAAAGACAACACATGAAAACAAACACCTTCCTCATCAGCTTGGTTCTAACAATCCCCCCTTTGGATTTTATTGTCAACCAAGTTTCATAAATCATTGAATTTAGGCCCATTAGTCCCATTGGACAATTATTCTCATTATGCCACTTAGGCCCATTAGGCCCATTTGGCTACTTATGCCCATTAGGCCAATTAGGACACTTAGGCCCATTAGGCTCATTAGACGACTTAGGTCCATTAAGACCATTGGGCTCATTAGGCCACTTAGGCCCATGAGGCTTATTAGGCCCCTTCGGCCCATTAATCCACTTAGGCACATGGGGCCCATTAGGCCACTTCGACCCATTAGGCAACTTAGGACACTTAGGCCCATTTGACCCATTAGGCCCATTCATCCCATTTGGCCCATTTGGCCCATTCAACCCATTGAGCCCATCAGGTAACTTAGGTCACTTAGTCCCATCATGCCACTTGGTCCCATTAGGAAACATATGCCACTTAGGCCCATTATGCCACTTAGTCCCATTCGAACCATTATGACACTTAGGCCCATTAGAACCATTAGAATCGTTAGGCCGATTAGGCTACTTAGGCCCATTAGACCCATTATTCCCATTAGGCTCATTAGGCTCGTTAGTCCCATTAGGCCCATATGGCCCATTAGGAAACTTAGACAACTTAGGCCCATTGAGCCACTTAGACCCATTGGACCCATTAGGCCCATTAGGCCCATTAGGAAACTTAGTCTACTTAGACCCATTATGCCACTTAGACCTATTATACCCATTAGGTCCATTAGACCCATTAGGGCGATTAGGCCCATTAGTCAACTTAGTCCACTTAGGCCCATTAGGCCCATTACTCTCATTAGGCCACTTTGGCCCATTAGGAAATTTGGGCCACTTAGGCCCATTGGACCCATTAGGCCACTTAGGCCCATTAGACCCATTACTACACTTAGAACGATTAAGACCATTAGGCCACTTTGGACCATTAGGCAACTTAGGCCACTTAGTTCCATTGGACCTATTAGACCCATTAGGCCCATTCAGACTATTGGTTCCATTAGGTAACTTTGGCCACTTAGGTCCATTGGACCCATTAGTCCCATTGGACTCATTAGGCCCATGGGTCCCATTAGGAAACATAGGACACTTAGGCCAATTAGGCCACCTAGTCCCATTGGACCCATCAGGCACATTAGGCAACTTAGGCCACTTAGGCCCATTAGGACACTTAGGCCCATTAGACCCATTCAGCCCATTAATCCACTTAGGCCTATTCAATCCATTCATCCCACTAATCCCATTAAGCCCATTAGGCCGGTTAGGCCACTTAGGCCCATTAAACCCATTAGACCCATTAGGCCCATTAGGCTCATTAGGAAACTTAGGCCACTTAGGCCCATTCGACCACTTAGACCTTTTGGACCCATTAGGACCATTAGGAAACTTAGGCCACTTAGACCCATTGGACCCATTAGGCCCATTAGTCAACTTACGCCACTTAGGGCCATTAGACCACTTTGACCCATTGGACCAATTAGGCTTGTTAGGCAACTTAGGCTACTTAGACACATTGGACCCATTATTCCCATTTTCCAACTTGGGCCATATCAACCCAATTAGGCCACTTAGGCCCATTGGACCCATTAGGCCAAATTATCCATAATGGGCCCATTAGGCCCATCAGGCCCATTGGACCGATTAGACCACTTAGGCACAATATGCCCATTACGACACTTAGGCTCATTATGCCACTTAAGCCCATTAGACCCATTGGTCCCCTAGGCCCATTAGGCCAATTAGGCCATTAGGCCATTAGGAGCATTAGATCGAATTGGCCATAATGGGCTCATTTGACCCATTAGGCCACTTAGGCCCAATAGGACCAATAGGCCCATTATGCCTATTAGGTAACTTAGGCCACTTAGGCCCATTAGGTCACTTAGGTCCATTAGGCACCTTAGACCCATTAGACCCATTGCCCCCCTTAGGCCCACTAGGCCAATTAGGCCATTGGGCCCATTAGCTCACTTAGGCCCAATAGGCTCATTCGTCCAATTAGGTCACTTAGGCCACTTAGGTCCATTAGGCCACTTAGGGCCATTAGACCCCTTAAACCCATTGGGCCCATTGGGCCCCTTAGGCCAATTGGGACCATTATGCTACTTAGGCCCATCAGGCCCATTAGGCCCATTAAGACACTTATGCCACTTAGGCCCATTCGTGCACTTAGGCCCATTATGCCCCTTAGACCCATTTGGCCCATTAGGACCATTAGGTCCTTTAGGCCAATTCGGCCATTTAGCCCATTAGGTCGAATTGACCATAATGGGCCCATTAGGCCCATTAAGCCACTTAGCCCCATTAGGTCCATTAGGCCCATTCGGCCCATTAGGATCATCAGGCCACTTAGGACCAACTGGTCCATTCGACCCATTAATCCCATTTGGCCCATTAGGCCGAATTGGACTTAATGGGTCCATTAGGACACTTAGGCCCAATAGGCCCATTCGCCCCATTAGAACACTTAGTCCACTTAGGCCCATTATCTCACTTTGGCCTAGTGGACCCATTAGACCCATTAAACCCATTAGGCCCATTAGACCTGTTAGGCCACTTAGGCCCATTAGGCTGATTAGGCCACTTAGGCCCATTATGCCCATTAGGACCATTAGGTCACTTAATCCCATTATACCCATTAGGTCCATTAGGCCCATTGGGCCACTTTACCCCATTAGACCCATTAGGTTCATTAGGCCACTTAGGCCAATTCGACCCTTAGGCCCATTAGGCCATTTAGGCCATTTAGGTCAATTTTGGCCATTTAATCCAATTAGGCCAATTAGGCCATTGAGGCCATTTAGTCCAATTAGGACATTTAGGTCATTTGGTCCAATTTAGTCCATTTAGGCCAATGAGGCCAATGAGACCAATTTAGGCCAATTAGGTCAATTTAGGCCCTTTAGACCATTTAGGACAATTTGAAGATTTAGGCCATTTAGGCCAATTTAGGCCAATTAATCCAATTAGGTCAATTATGCCAATTTGGAAATTTAGCTCCTTTAGGCCATTTAGGCCAATTTACTCCACTTAGGGTAATTGGTCCATTTTACCCAATTTAGGTCATTTAGGCTATTTAGGCCAATTTAGACCGTTTAGGCCAATTAGGTCAATTATGCCATTTAGGCCAATTTAGGTAATTTAGACCAATTAGGCCAATTTAAACCATTTAGGTTAATTAGGCCAATTATGCAATTTAGGCAATTTATGCCAATTAGGCCAATTTAGGCCATTTGGGCCAATTTTGTCCATTTTGGCCATTTAGACCAATTTAGGTCATTTAGGCCAATTAGGTCAATTAGAAAATTTAAGAAATTTAGGCCAATTATGCCATTTAGGCCAACTTAGCTCATTTAGACCAATTAGTAAAATTAGACCAATTAGGCCAATTAGGCCATTTAGGCCAATTTGGGTCATTTAGGCCAATTTGGGCCATTTAGGCTAATTTAGGCCATTTAGGCCATTTAGGTTAATTTATGACAATTAGTTCATTTAGGTCATTTAATCCAATTATATCAATTAGGCCATTTAGGTCATTTAGGCCAATTTGTCCATTTAGACTATTTAGACAAATTTAGGTCATTTAGACCAATTTAGGTCAATTTAGGCCATTTAGCCTAATCAGGCCAATTAGGCCAATTATTTAATTTAGACCATTTAGGCCAATTGGGCCAATTAGGCCATTTAGGCCAATTAATCAATTTAGGCAAATTAGGAAAATTTAGTCCATTTAGGCCAATTAGACCATTTAGATCAATTAGGAAATTAGGTCATTTAGGTCATTTAGTCCATTTAGAGAAATTAGGACATTTAGGCCATTTAGGACATTTAGGTCATTTAGGTCAATTAGGCTAATTAGGCCAATTAGAAAATTTAGGTAATTTAGGCCAATTTAGGCCATTTAGGCCAATTATGCCATTTAGGCCAATTTAGGTCATTTATTCTATTTAAGCTAATTTATACCATTTAATCCAATTCGTCCAATTATTCCATTTAGTCCAATTTAGGCCATTTAGGCCAATTAATCTGATTGTGACATTTAAGCTTATTTATCCAATTTAGGCCATTTAGGCCAATTAGGCCAATTTAAACAATTAAACCAAATAGACAATTTAGGAAATTTAGGTAAATTAGGACAATTTTTATAATTGAGCTCATTTAGTCCAATTAGACCATTTAATCCATTCGGGATAATTTAGGTCATTTAGGTGAATTAGGCCAATTAAGCCAATTAGATCATTTATATAATTTAGGCCAATTAGGCCATTTAGGCCAATTTAGACCATTTAGAAAAATTAGGCCAATTTGGCCAATTTAGTCTATTTATTCCATTTTGGCCAATTTGTACAATTAGGCTATTTAGTCCATTTTGGAAAATTTATGTCATTTCGACCAATTAGGCCAATTAGTCCAATTAGGCAATTTATGCCATTTAGGCCAACTAGTCCATTTAAGCCAATTTAGGCCATTTAGACCATTCATGTCATTCAGGCCAATTAGACCAATTAGACCAATTAGACCATTTAGGCCATTTAGGAAAATTAGTCCATTTAGGGCAATTAGACAAGTTAGGTCATTTAGGTCATTTAGGCCATTTAGACCAATTTAGGCCATTTAGACCAATTAGGCCAATTATGCCAATTTAGGCCATTTAGGCCATTTAATCCATCTAGGAAAATTAGTCCATTTGTGCCTATTAGACTAATTATGCCATTTAGTCCATTTGTGCCAATTAGACCATTTAGGCCATTTAGACCAATTAGGCCAATTAGGCCAATTTAGGCCATTTAGGCTAATTTAGTCCATTTAGGCCAATTATATCAATTAGTCCATTTATGTTAATTTGGAAAATTAGGCCATTTAGACCATTTAGGCCAATTAAGATGATTAGGTCATTTATGCCAATTAATCCATTTAGGCCAATTTTGGACATTTAGGCCATTTAGGTCAATTAATCCATTTAGGCCATATAGCCAATTTGGGACATTTAGGCCAATTAGGTCAATTCGAAAATTTAGGTCATTTAGGCCAATTAGTCAATTTAGGCCAATTTAGTGCATTTAGGCCAATTAGGCCATTAGGTCAATTTCAACAATTTAGGAAATTTAGTCCATTTAAGCAAATTAGGCCATTTAGTCCATTTAATCCATTTAGTCTATTTAGTACAATTAGTCCAATTAGTCTAATTAGGCCAATTAGTCCATTTAAGCCAATTAGGCCAATTAGGTCATTTAGACCAATTAGGTCATTTAGGCCAATTTTGGCCATTTAGAACAATTTAGGTCATTTAGGGAAATTAGGCCACTTAGGCTTCCATGAACCAACCCGGGTCGACCGTTAACCGGTCACCCAACAGCTATGCGACAAGCTCTACACAGAAAGGCTGGACACTTTCTTTGACCCAGAGGAGTTTGAAGTTTCAAAACAGAATGCATCATTTCCAAATTTAGACACAAAAAATCAACAACATGAGAAGAAATCAAATATGAAATGCACCTATATCAAACAATGCTTTCATAAAGGTAGAATTCAAGAGAATCGTACCTCTCACCATCGATGGTACAAGTTGGCCATTCACAATAACCCACTCAACTCCAAATACCTGCTTACTCACCACACTTTTATCTTTATTCCCCTGATGAAATTTCCCATGCTGGGGAGTCATGGTATTCCTGGAAACACCACGACTAACTCTATTCTGCTGTCCTCATCCCATTGAGGCATAAGACGACTCTGATCCTTGAGAAGTGTTTCGAACACCCGACCATGGATCACGACAATAATAACACTGAGGATTCCCCATCTAATTAAAATTATGGCATACTCTAGGTGGTGATGTACATTCTCACTTTATGTGTCTTAGAGCACCACATTAGAAACATCCCGACTTGCTCTTAGGCTTCATAGGAAGATTCAGTGATCCTTCCATCAGATTCTAATCCATACTATCACCTTAGAAATAAGTGTCCATCTTCCACTTTCTCCCCTCATTATAGTTTCCAACATTTCCCATAGGTATCATGATATCTCCTCCACCCATCACCCCTAAGATGTCCCTTTCAGCCACGATTTCCCTGTTGACCATCTCCGCACAATCTCTTATACAGATTACTGCAATCTTCAAACAAATTTCCTACCTCATCCCAGATTAAAAAATCTGTGTATTCAAAGATGCACTAGTAGAAACCTCAGGTGAAAACTAGACTAAATTCATAAATTTATCCACATATTCTATCACATAAAGGATATACTACTTCAATCTAAATAAATCCATCATTCTCTGAATTATAAACGTGTAAGGATAGAATTTTTTGTTGAATAATTCTTCGAAATCCTCCCATGCCATACCTTGGTCCACTTTATCCTAGATCGCTAACTCCCACCACTAATATTAATGATCTTACAACATGTATGTCACTAAATTGAATTTGAACTCCATCAGTGTGACTAGGAAATTTAAGATTTGATTCATCTTATTTAGCCACGCCTCTACCCTTTCTGGTTCTGAATCACCCCAAAAGATGGGTTTTGATTTTGCTTCTTAAACTGAACCAAATGGTTCACATGCCTTGGTTTATCTCTTTTATTCCCACTATCGATATCTTCAAAATCTTTTATTATGCTCTACACCAGCTACTAGTTCACCTGGGGCTCAGGTGAAACCACATATTTAGTACCTTCCTCTGGTTGGTTTCTACGATGCCTACTGGGTTCCATTCTCTGTTCACATGAGAAACACCATAAGTCACACTCTCTAGCAATAGAAGGCTTAACAATTTCAAATCCAATCACATTTCAACTATCATAACCATGATTTACAAAATCCAACATTTTCTATGTTCAATAATTTTTGAAAAAACATCTACCATGTTTTGAAAAATGGCCAATTTTCAAAATACCACAACCATTCTCCTTTCAAAATCACACATTTGAAAACACTTTCCTGATTTTTGAAATATCAATAAATTCATATCACAACATAAATCATTACTCCAAATGAGATTCAAAATATTAATGATCTTACAACATGTATGTCACTAAATTGAATTTGAACTCCATCAGTGTGACTACAAAATTTAAGATTCGATTCATCTTATTTAGCCACGCCTTCACCCTTTCTGGTTCCGAATCACCCCAAAAGAAGGGTTGATTTTGCTTTTTAAACTGAACCAAATGGTTCACATGCCTTGGTTTATCTCCTTTATTCCCACTATCGATATCTTCAAAACCTTTTATTATGCTCTGCACCAGCTACTAGTTCACCTGGGGCTCAGGTGCAACCACATTTTTAGTACCTTTCTCTGGTTGGTTTCTACGATGCCTACTGGGTTCCATTCTCTGTTCACATGAGAAACACCATAAGTCACACTCTCTAGCAATAGAAGGCTTAACAATTTCAAATCCTATCACATTTCAACTATCATAACCATGATTTACAAAATCCAACATTTTCTATGTTCAATAATTTTTGAAAAAACATCCACCATGTTTTGAAAAACGACCAATTTTCAAAATACCCCAACCATTCTCTTTTCAAAATCACATATTAGAAAACACTTTTCTGATTTTTGAAATATCAACAAATTCATATCACAACATAAATCATTACTCCAAATGAGATATGAAATCCCAGTGGGAAGTCATTTATACCATGCATGTCATGCTCTTCTCATTGTCTAAACCGACAATAATGGGCCTAATGGGCCTCATGGCCCTAAGTGACCTAAGTGGCCAATTGGGTTTAAGTGACATATTGGGCCTTGTGGGCCTAATGGGCCGAATGGGCCTATGCATGAGGCCCAAATAGACCTAATGGGCCTAAGTTGCCTCATGGGCCCAATGGGAACAATGGGCCTAATAGGCCTATGTGGGCTAAGTGGGTCGAAGGGGACTAATGGGCCGAAGGGTCCAAGTGGCCTAATGGGCCTAATGGGCCCAATGGGACTCATGTGGCTAAGGGGACTATTGGGTTGAGTGAGCCTAATGGGACGAATGGGCCCTATGGGCCACATGGGATGAATGGGCAAAGTGGGCCCAATGGGCCTAATGGCCCAAAGTGACCTAAAGGGTCCAGTGGGCCTAATGGGATTAATGAGCCTAATGGAACTAATGTGACCAATTGGCCTTATGGGTTTAATGGGCCACATGGGACTCATGGGCCTAAGTGGACTCATGGTCCGAAAGGGCCTGACGGGGATAAGTGTCCTAATGGGCCTCATGGTCCTCCTGGGCCTAATGGGCCTCATGGGCCTCATCGGTGGAATGCACCTAATGGGCCTGAAGGGCATAATGGGACTAATGGTCATTAGTGGCCTAATGGTCCTAAGTTCCCTAATGGGAATAGTGGGCCTAATGGGCCTAATGGACCTAATGGCCCTAAGTGGCCTAAGTGGCCTAGTCAGGATGATCGACCGAATGGGCCTCATGGGCCTAAGTGGCTTAACGATCCTAATGGGCCTAATGGGACAAATGAGTTTAATGGAACTAATGGGCCTAATGGGAAGACATTTCCTAATGGGACTAATGGGCCGAAGTGGCCTAAGTGGCTTAACGGGCCTAATGGGACTAATGGGACCAATGAGTTTAATGGGCCTAATGAGCCTAAGTGGCCTAGTGGGCCTAATGGGCCTACGTGTCCTAATGGGACTTGTGGGACTAAGTGGCCAAATGGGCCAAATGGGCATAATGAGACTAATGGGTTTAATTGGCCTAATGGCCCTAAGTGGCTGAATGAGCCTAATGGGTCTCATGGGCCTAACTGGCCTAATGGGCGTAATAGGCCTAAGTGGCCTAAGAATGGGCCCAAGTTTCCTAATCCCCCTAATCGACTAAATGGGTCTAATGGGACTAAGTGGCCTAATGGGCCTAATGGGCTGAAGTGGCCTAATGGGTATAATGGTCCTAATGGGCCAAAGTGGTCGAAGCGGCCTAATCGGCCTCATCGACCGAGTGGGACTAATGGGACTAATGGGCCAAATAGTCCTAAGTGTCCAAATGGTCCTTAGTGGCCAAATAGGCCTAATGAGCCTAAGTGGCTGAAATGGGCTAATGGGCCTAAGTGGCCTAATGGGCCTCAGTGGCCTAATGGGACGAATCGAAGTCATGGGGCTTAGTGGCCGAAATTGCCTAATGGGTCTAAGGGGTCTAAGTGGCATAATGGAATTAATGGGGCAAAATGTCCAAATGGTTCTCAGTGGCCTAATGGGCCTAATTGGCATAATGGGCCTAATGGGCCTAAGTGGCCTAATGAGACGAATGAGCCTAATGGCCTAACGGGTCTAGTGGGTCTCAGTGGCCTAATGGGCCTAATGAGCTTAAGTGGACTAAGGGGCCTAATGGGGCTAATGTGCCTAAGTGGCCTAATTCATTAAACAGGACTAATGGGCCTAATGGGACTAATGGGCCTGAGTGACCTAATGGGAATGATGAGCCTAATGGGCCTAATGGCCCAAAGTGGCCTAATTCCCTGAATGGGCCTAAGTGGTCTGATGGGCCATATAGGCATAATGCGTCGAATGGGCTAAAGCGGCCTAATGGGCTTGATGGGCTTGATGGGTATAATGGGCCTATGTGGCCTAATGAGATCAATGTGCCTAAGTGGCCTAATGGGCCAAATGGGCCTCATGGGTCTAATGGGCCTAAGTGGCCTAATGAGTCTGATGGGCCAAATGGGCCAAATGGGCCTAACGGGCCTCAATATCCACAGTGGACTCATGGACCTCATGGGCCTAATGGGCCCAATGGGCCTAAGTGTCATAATGGGTCTAATGCGCCGAATGGGCCTAATCGGCCTAATGGCCCTGATTGGCCTAATGGGAAAAATGGGCCTATGTGGTTTAATGGGCCTAAGTGGCCTCAATGTCCTAGTTGGCCTCAGGGGCCTAAGTGGCCAAATGAGCGGAATGGGCCTATGTGGACTAATGGGCCTATGTTGACTAATGGGCCTATGTGGCCTAATGGGCCTAATGAGCCTAAGTGGCCTCATGGGCTTGATGGGCCTTAGTGGAACATGGGCCTAATGAGACTAAGTGGCCTAATGGGCCTAAGTGGCTTAATGGGACTAAGTGGCCTAATGGGCCAAAGTGGCCTAATTGGCCTTATTGGACTAATGGGCCGAATAAGCCTTAGTGGCTTAACGGGCCTTAGTGTCCTAATGGGACTAATGTGCCTGAGTGGCCGAAATAGACCAATAGGCTTAATGGGCCTAATGGGTCGCAGTGGCCTAATGGGCCTAATCATCATAATGGGCCTAAGTGGCCATATTGGCATAATGGGCCTAAGTGGCCTCATGGGCCTAAGTGGCCTGATGGGCCTAAGTGACCGATTGGGCCAAAGTGGACTAATGGGCCTAAGTGGATTCATGAGTTTGATGGGACTAATGGGCCTAGTGGGCCATAGTGGACACATGGCCCTAATGGGCCTAATGGGCCTATGTAGCCTAATTGGCCTAAGTGGCCTAATTGGCCAAAGTGGACCAGTGGGCCTAATGGGACTCGGTGTCTAATGGGACAAATGAGCCTAAGTGGCCTAAGTGGCCTGATGACCATAATGGGTGTAAGTGGCCTAATGGACCTAGTGGGCCTTAGTGGCCCAATGGGACAAATGGTCTTAATGTGCCTAAGTGGGTGAATGGGCCTAATGGGCCTAAGTGGCCTAATGAGCCGAATGGGCCTAAGTGGCCTAATGGGCCTAATGGACCACAGTGGCCTAATGAACCTTAGTGGCTTAATGGGCCTAATGGGCCTAAGTGGTTGAAATGGCCAATGGGCCTAATCGTACAAAGTGCCTAGAATTGCCAAATTGACATAATGGGCCTAAGTGGCCTAATGGGCCTAAGTGGCCTAATGGGCCTAATGGGACTAAGTGGCTTAATGGGCCTAATGGGACTAAGTTGGATAATGGACCTAAGTGGCCTAATGGGATTAATGCGTCAAAGTGGCATAATGGGCCAAAGTGGCCTGATGGACCCAATGGGCCGTAGTGGCCTAATGGGCCGAATGGACTGAATGGTCCTAAGTGGCCTAATGGACCTAATGGGCCTAATGGGCCTAAGTGGCTTAATGAGATGAATGAGCCTAAGTGGCCTAATGGGCCTAATGGACTAATGCGACCAAGTGGCCTAATGAGAATAATGGTCATAAGTGGCCTAATGAGCTGAATGGGTCTAAGGGGCCTAATGGGCCTAATTGGCCTAATGGACCTAAGTGGCCTAATGGGCCGGATGGGCCCAACGGGCCGGATGGGCTTAATGGTCATAAGTGGCCTAATGAGCCAAATGGGCCTAAGTGACCTAATGTGCCTGATGGACCTGATGGGCCAAATGGGCCTAAGTGGCCTCGTGAGTTTGATGGGCCAGATGGGCCTGATGGACTTAAGTGGCCTAATGAGATGAATGAGCCTAAGTGGCCTAATGGTCCTAATTGTTCTAATGGGCCTAATGTGCATAAGTGACCTCATGGGCCTGATGGGCCATGTGGGCCTCACTAACCTTGTGGGTCTAATGGGCCTAATTGGCCTAAGTGGCCTAATGGGTCGAATGGGCATTAGTGGCCTAATGGGCCTAATGCACCTAATCGGCCTAATGGCCTTGATGTGTGTAATGGCCCTGATGGGCCTAATGGGTGTAATAGTCCCAAGTGGCTTAATGGGACTAAGTGGCCTTAATGGCCTAATGGCCCTAATAGGCCTAAGTGGCCTAATGCACTGAATGAGCCTAAGTGGACTAATGGGCCTAATGGGTCTAAGTGGCATAATGGGATTGATGTGCCAAATGGGTCTTATGGGCCTTAGTGGCCTCATTGGCCTAATGGGCCTAAGTGGCTGAAGTTACCTAATGGGCCTCATGGGCCTAATTGGCCTAAGTGGCCAAATGGGCCAGATGGGCCCAATGAGTCTCGGTGGTCTAATGGGCCTGATGGGACTGATCGGCCTAATGGCCAAAATGAGCCTCAGTGGCCCAATAGGCCTAATCGTCCTGATAGGCCCTATGGGCAGAATGGGCCAAATTGGCCCCATGGGCCGAATGGGACCAATGGTCCTAATGGGCCCGATGAGCCTTATGGGCCTAATGGTTTTAATGGGCCTAAGTGGCCTAAGTAGGCTAACGGGCGTAATGGGCCTAAGTGGCCTAACGAGCCTAATGGACCTCAGCGGCTTAATGGGTCTGATAGGCCTAATGGGCCTGATAGCCCTAATGGACCTGATAGGCCTAATGAAAAAAATGAGCCTAATGGACTGATGGGTCTAAGAGGCCTAAGTGGCCTAAGTGGAATAATGGGCCTACTAGGCCTAATGTTCTTAATGGTCATAAGTGTCTTAATGGGCCCAATTGACCTAAGTGACTTGATGAGACCAATGGGATTAAGTGGCTTGATGGGCTGAATGTGCCTAAGTGGCGGAATGGGCCTATGCGGCAGAATGGGCCGAATGGACCTAATGGGCCTCAAGGTCCGAATGGGCCTCAAGGTCCAAATGGGCCTAAGTGGCCTCATGGGCCTAATGGGCCTCCTAGGACGAAGTGGCCTAATGGGCCTAGTGGGCCTAATGGGCCAAAGTAGCCAAAGTGGCCTAATGGGCCTAATGGGCATGTTTCCCTGAATGGGCCTAGTGGGTCAAAAGGGACAAATGGGCCTAATGGGATGAAGTGTCCCAATGGGCCTAATGGGCCTAAGGGTCCTAAGTGGCCTCATGGGCCTAATGGGCCTAAGTGTCCTAACGTGCCTAATGGACCTAATGAGCCTAAGTGGCATGATGGGCCTGATGATCCTAATGGGCCTCATGACCATAAGGGCCTAAGTGGACTAATGGGCCTAATGGGCATAAGTGGCCTAATGGGCCTAGTGGGCCTAAAGGGCCTAATGGGCCTAATGGGCCCAATCAGCCGAATGAGCCTAATTAATTTAATAGGCCTCATGGGCCTAAGTTGCCTCATGGGCCTAATGGGAATAATGTGCCTAATGGGACTAAGTGATCGAAGTGGGCCAAAAGTGCCTAAGGTCTGAATGGGCCTAAGTGGAATAATGAGCCCAATGAACCTTATGGGCCTAAATGGGCTACTGGGTTGAGCGGGCTGATTGGGATGAATGGGCCTAGTAGGTACAATGGGCCAAATGGGCCTAAGTGTCCTAGTGATCCTAATGGGCCTAATTAAATTAATGGGTCTAATGGGTCTTATGGGCCTAAGTGGCATGATGGGTATAATGCGCCTCATGGGTCTCATGGGCCTAAGTGGACTCATACGACTAATGGGACTCATGGGCCTAAGTGACATAATGGGCCTGATGGGCCTGACAGGCCTAATGGGCCTCATGGGTAGAATGTGCCTAATGGGCCTCATGGGCCTAATGAGACTCATAGTAATAAGAGGCCTAAATGGACTAAGTTCCCTAATGGTCCTAGTGGGACTAATGGGGTTAATGGGGTAGATGGACCAAATTGGCCTAAGTGGCCTGAGTGGCCTAATCAGGCTAATCGACTCAATGGGATTAATGGGCCTAAGTGGCCTATATGGATTAATGGCCATAATGGGCCTTGTGGGACTAACGGGTTTAATGGTCCTAAGTTTCCTAATGGTCCTAATGGGCCTACGTTTCGTAATGGGCCCAATGGGCCTAGGTGGCCTAATCGAGCTAATAGACTAAATGGGCCTAAGGGGCCTAAGTGGCATAAGTGGCTTAACATGCCAAATGGGACTAATGGGTTTAATGGGTCTAATGGGCCTAGGTGGACTAATGAGCCTAATGGGCCTAAGTGGCTCAATGAGCCTAATGAGACTAAGTGGCATAATTCCCCTAATCGACTGAATGGACATAATGGGCCTAATGTTCCTAAGTGGCCTAATGGGACCAATAGGCCTAATTGGCTTAATGGGCCCAATGGGCCTAGTCAACCTAAGTGGCCTAAGTAGCTTAATCAGCCTAATAAACTAATGGGACAAATGGGTATAATGGGACTAAGTGGCCTAATCGGCCTAATGCTTAAGTGTCCTAATGGGCCTAAAGGACATAATGGTCATAATGAGATTAATGGGTCTAAGGGGCCTAAGTGGTCTATCAGCCTAATGGACCGAATGGGCCTAATGGTCCTAAGCGGCCTAATGGGCCTAGTGGGCATATGTGACCTAATTGTCCTAATCAACCAAATGGGCCTACTAGGCCAAGTGGGCCTAAGTAGCATAATGGGACTAATGAGCCTAATGGGCCTAAAGGGCCTAATGTGCCTAAGTGGCCTAATTAATTTAATTGGATGAATGGTCCAAAGTGGGCAAATCAGGCTAATCGATCGAATGGATCTAATGGCACTAATGGGCCTAAGTGGCCTAATAGGCCTAATGGGTCTAAGTGGCCTAGGTGACCTAATCATCCTAATCGATCGAATGGTCTTAATGAGCCTAAGTGGTCTAATGGGCCTAATGGGCCTAATGGGTCTAAGTGGACTAACTGGCCTAATCGGCCTAATCCATCGAATGGGCCCAATGGGCCTTATGGGCCTAAGTGGCTGATTACTAATGGGCCTTAGTGGTCGAATGGGCCTGAGTGGCCTAACGGGCCGGAGTGTCCTAATGGGTCTAATCGACCTAAGTGGCCTAATGGGCCTAATTAGTTTCATGGTTCTAGGTGGCCAAATGAGTCGAATGGGCCTAAGTGGGCTAAGGGGCCTAATGGCCCACAGTGGCCTAATGGGCCTAATGGGATTAAGTGTCCTAATGTGCCTAATGGGCCTAAGTGGCCTAATGAGTCGTATAGGCCTATGTGGACTAATGGGCATCGTGAGCCTCGTGGGCCTAAGTGGCTTAATGGTTCTGATGGGCCTAATAAGGCCTAAGTGGCCTAATGATCCAACTAGGTCTCAGCGGCCTAATGAGCCGAATGAGCCTAAGTGGCCTGATGGGCCTAATGAGCCTAATGGATCTAAGTGGACTAATGGGGCTAATGTGCCTGATGGCCCTAATGGGTCCAAGTGGCTTAATGATCCGAATGGACCTAATTGGCATGATGAGCCTGATGGGCCTATTGGGCTGAATGGGTCGAAGTGGCCTAATGGGCCTGATGGGCCTGATGGGTCGAATGGTCCTAAGTGGCCAATGATCCGAATTGGCCTAAGTGGCCTAATGGGCCTAATGGGACTCATGGGCATAATGGGTCTTAGTGGCCTAATGGGCCTGATGGGCCCAATGGGCCGAATGATCCGTAGTGGCCTCAGGGGCTTAATGACCTAATGTGCCTAATGAGCCACATGGGCCTATGTGGACTAATGGACCTTCGTGGCCTAATGGACCTAATGTGCCTAATATAACTAAGTGGCCTAATGGGCCTAATGACCCTTAGTGGATTAATAGGTCGAAGTGACCTAATTGGCCTGATGGGCCTAGTGACTTAAGTGGCCTAATGAGATGAATAGGACTAAGTGGTATAATGGGCTGAAGTGGACTAATGGACCAAATAACCCTAATGGGCCTATGTGGCCTAATGGGCATGATGGGCCTTAGTGTTCTCATGGGCCTAATGGGCCTAATGGGCCTAAGTAGACAAAGTAGAATAATGGGGTTAATGGGTCTAATGGCCCTAAGTGGCCTAATGGGCTTGATGGGTCTGATGGGCCTAATGGGCCTCAATTGCCTAATTGGACTCATGAGCCTAATGAGCCTCGTTGTCCCAATGGACCTAATGAACCCAAGTGGCCTAATGGGCCTAAGTGTCCTCATGGGCCTGATGGGCATCGTGGGCATAATGGGCCTCACTAGTCTAAGTGGCCTAATGGGCCTCATGGGCCTAAGTGTCCTAACGTGCTGAGTGAGGCTCATAGGCCTAAGGGGCTAATGGGCATGATTTTCCTTATGGGCCTTAGTAGTAGAATGTGCCTAATGGGATTAATGGGCCTGGTAGGCCCGACGGGAATAATGGGCCTAAGTGGCCCAATGAGCCAACTGGGTCTAAGTGGCCTAATGGGCCTAATGGCCCTAATGAAACTAATGGGCCTAAGTGGCCAGATGGGACTGATGGGGCTAATGGGGTGAATGTACCTAAGTGGCCTAAGTGTCCTAATGGGCATAATGGGCCTTAGTGGTCGAATGAGCCTAAGTGGTCGAATGGGCCTAAAGGACCTGAGTGATAGAATGGGCCTAATGGGACTAAGTGGCCTAATGGTCCTAAGTTGCCTCATGAGCCTAATGGGCTATGTGGACTGATGAGACAATGGACCTCATGTGCCTAATGGTCCTGAGGAGCCTAAGTGGCCTAATGGGACTAGTGAACCTAATGAACCTAAGTGGCCTAATGGGTTTATGTGGCCAAATGGGCTGAATGGGGATAATGTACCTAGTGGGCCGAAGTGGCCAATGGGCCTAATGGGCTGAATGGGACTAAGTGTCCTAAGTGGCCTAATCGGTCTAATCAAAGTGGTCAACCATGAGAAAGTTCTCTTCTTTACTTCTAATAAATGCTCAGGAAGACGGATTATATCATTGGAAGACAACCTTGGTATGCACAACGAATCCTTCCCGATGACCTACCTGGGTGCTCCGGTCTCCCCCAACAGGATCCTTATTAAAAATTTCGATATGGTTACTGAAAGGATCGTTGGTCACATCCTCAATTGGAAAAACATGTTTCTATCCTTAAGGGGAAGGATCACCTTGATCATCTCGGTTTTATCCTCTATCCCCATGCACATCCTGTCCACTCTCAAGGTCCCAAAGAAGTTGATTTCGAATATTGATTCCATTTTTATTTCCTTTTTATGGGATGGTAATCTTCATGCTAAATGTCACTGGGCTTCCTGGGCCAATTTGGCAAAACCTATTGAAGAAGGCGGGTTTAACCTTAAGAGCGTTTCAGCGGTGATGAATGGCCTTCTTGTCAAATTCACCTGGGAGGTTCTTGAGGGGATTTATTTTTGAAAAAAAACACGTGGAAAATCCTATGGCCTTGAGGGGTGCTCATCTTGACACAAGCCATCCAACATTATAAGAATGATCCAACCCCATCTCCCACTTCTTCAGCAACACTTACACTAGATTATAGGCATAGGTGATATTAGCTTTTGGCACCACAACTGGTGAGAGAAAATTCTTGGTTTTCCTTGCTATTCGACAGAAAAAATCTCTTTCAGGGAGGCCTGCAATCACCCCACTCTTATTCGGCCCACCTTGGATAGAAATCATAGGAATATTTTGGAAAGTATAGTTTTGTCTGATGATTTGGATAAATGTATCTTCACAGCCTCTGCAAATTGTACTTTTTCCCTCAAAGACTTTGCAAAGATTTAGTCTATCCCTTCTCCCCTGGATCGATGGGGTGAGGTGTTGTGGTATAAATCCATTCCTTCAAAATACCTCTTCTTGGTTGGTGTGTCAGGCACAATGCCCTTCCATCTAATGATAATGTCTAGCACAGAGGTGTAAACTTGGCCTCGAAATGCTTCTATTGCAGGGAGCCCAGTACTAAATCGTCTGCTCATTTATTATTTAACAGTGACTTGGCCAAGGATATCTAGAGTTATTTTGGGTAGTTAACAGGCTGGTCTGATTGGGCCTTCAGTGCTGACCTCTTCCTCCTGCACTGGTTCCTTGCAGTGGATAGTTCCAGCGTGGAGAGAAAGGGTAGGGCTCTCATTTTCTTTGCTGGTTGTTGGATGATTTGGTCTTCAAGGAATGATAGGAGGTACCAGTGCAGCCCACTGTCCACTACGGGTCTTGTATTCAAAACCAGAAACATCATTCTGGATTTCTTTAGGTTGTCCAGTGACCTAGTGAATGCACCTTCCATACAGCTGATTCTCCCTCTACAAGCCTCCCTTTCTCCTCCTTCTACCTGGGGGAATTGTGTCTGATGGCGTCCGCCTCTTTCTAGTTATAAAATGAATATTGATGGCTCGAGTCATATGGGTTCGATGTGCGGGGGGGGAGGAGTTATTCATGACACTATAGGTTATGTTGTCGTCGCGTTTTTAGCCTTTCTGGAGACCGGTGACTCCCTACAAGTGGAAGCCTTGGCCCTGCTCGACGGTCTCAAACTTTGCAGACAGAGGAACCTCCCCATTCCGAAGATTGTGACAGATGATCTTACCCTCTATAATGTTTTGTTAGGTAAGGGGCCTACTCCCCTGTCCAAAGAGTATTCCACCAGGAGCATTAAGTCTATAATGAACAACCAGGCGACCATTCTTCATACCTAGAGAGAGGGAAATAATGTGGCGGATTTTCTTGCGTCTAGAGCGTCTCCAGATTACCGTCTGACTATTATCTCGAGTCTTGGATCTTTTCCCCCATAAGGTATGCATTTTATCCAAGCTGATGCTTTGAGACTTCATTTATTTAGAACCCCTTAAACACTCATTTGTGAACTTCTTCCCTTTCATTAATAAAATACAAAAAGACTTTGGTGGTGGTGGTGGTGGTATAACCGGACAATTGGGCCTAATGGGCCTAAGTTGCCAAATGGGCCAAATCGTCCTAGGGGGCCGAATGGGCCTAAGTGGCCCACATGGACTAATTTTCCTTGGTAGCCGAATGGGCCTAATGGGCCTGATAGGTCTAATTGGCCTAATGGTCCTAATCAACCTAGGTGGCCGAATGGGCTTAAGTGGCCCACATGGCCTAATTTGTCGTGGTGGTCGAATGGGCCTAATGGGTCTGATTGGCCTAAGTGGCCTAATGGGCATAATGAGCCTCAAAGGACTAAGTGGCCTAATGGGCCTAACTGGCCTAATTGTCCTAATGGGCCCAAGGGGCCTAATGGGCTTAATGGGCTTATTGGGCCTAGGTTCCAAATGGGCCTAATGGGTCGATTGGGGAGAATGGGCCTAAGTGACCTAATGGGCGTAATGGGCCTAAGTGGCCAAATCGACCTAATGGGCTTAATGGTACAAATGAGCCTAATGGGCTTAATGGGCCTAAGTGGCTTAATGGGCCTAAGGAGCCTAATAGGCCTAAGTTGCCTAATGAGTTTGGGTGACCCAATAGGCTTAATGGGATTAACAAGCCTAGGGGCAAAAAGGGTCTAATGGACTGAATGGGCCTCAGTGTAATGGGCCTAAGCGGCCTAATGGGCCTAAGCGGCCTAATGGGCATAAGTGTCTTAATCGGCCTAATGGGTGTAATGGTTGTTATGGGCCTAATGGTCCTAATGAGCCTAAGGGCCTAAGGGGCCCAATGAGCCTAAGTGGCCTAATGGGCCTAGCTGGCCTAATGGGATTAATGGGCTTAACGGGCCTAGGCTTCAAATGGTCTTAATTGGCCTCAGTGGCCTAATGAGCCTAATGGGTCGAAGTGGCCTAATGGGAAAAAGTTTCCTAATCGACCTAATGGGCATAATGAGCCCAATGGATGAATGGGCCAAAGGGGCCTAAGTGGCCAAATGGGCATAATGGGCCAAATTGGCCAAATTGGCCTAAGTGGACTAATGGGCTAAAGTTGCCTAATTAGCCTAATGGGCTTAATGGGCCTAATGTTCCTAATTGTCCTAAGTGGCCTAAGGGGCCTAAGTGGCATAATCAGCCTAATGAGATTAATGGGCTTAGTGGGCCAAAGTGGCCTAATGGGCCTTAGTTGCGTAATCAGCCTAATAGTGATAAGTGGCCCAATGGGCTTAATGGGATTAACGGGACTAGGGGCCTAATGGGCCTAATTGGCTTGAGTGTCCTAATGGGCATAATGGGCCTAAGTGGCCTCATGGGCCTAAAGGGCATGAGTGGCCTAATGGGCGTAAGTGTCCTCATGGGCCTATATGGCCTAATGGGCCTAATGGGCCTAAGTGGCTGAATGAGACTAATGGGTTTAATGGGCCGAAGTGGCCTAATGAGCCTAATGAGCCTAATAGGATGAAGTGGCCTAATAAGCGTAGTGGGCCTAAGTGGCCTAATGTGCCCAATGGGACTAAGTGGCCTAATGTGCCCAATGGGCCTTAGTGGCTTAATGGGTCGAATGGGATGAATGGGTCGAATGGGCCTAAGTTGATAATTGGCATAATGCGCCAAAGTGGCCTAATGAACCTAAGTAGATGAATGGGCCTAAGTGGCCTAATGGGGCTAATGAACCTAAGTGGTCGAATGGGCCTAAGTGGCCTAATGGGGTTAATGGGCATAAGTGGCCTAATCGGCCTAAAGGGCCTATTGCACAAAAGTGAACTAATGGACCTAAGTGGTCGAATGGGCCTAAGTTGGCTAATGGGGCTAGTGGGCCTAAGTGGTCAAATGGGCCTAAGTGGCATAATGGAGTTAATGGGCCTTAGTGGCAGAATGGGCTTAGGTGGCCTAATGGACCTAATGGGTGTAGGGGGGCTAATGGGCCTTATTGTCCTAATTGGCTGAAGTGGTCCAATGGGCTTAATGGGCCCAAGTACTCAAATGAGCCAAATGGGGCTAAGTGGCCCAACTGGCCCAATGGGCCTAATGGGCCTAATGGGCCTAAGTGGCCTAATGGGCCTAATGGGCCTAAGTGGACTGATGGGCCTAATGAGACTTAGTAGACTGATGGGCCTCATGGGCCTAAGTTGATATGGCACCATATGGGCGTACAAAATCCGTTGGCAAAAATGCGGAAACACAAGTGTGGGAAGTGGGAGAAATGAAAATTAAAAGAAGTGCGGAAGAAATAAAAGGGGAAGGGGGATGATCAATTAGGACCCCAAGGAAACTTGCCCCTTGAAACTCTAATTATAAGGCGCCACAAAGGTTGATCACTCATTTGATGAGGCTTACTTGCATTCACCTAAGAACACAAGAAACACAAGCATAATAATATTAGAAACTCTCATATTCAAAATTAAACTTCAAAGGGTACAAAGATGTGGCTATTTATTGCCAAATGAGAAAGATACATGTCAAACACCTAGTCCCCAGAAGTCTAAAGCCTAAAAAACGATTTTTGACACTGTTTACACTTGTCCATGGCTTTAGGGGACAAGATATCCACCAAGAAGAATTTTTAGCACCACCCCCAAATACTTTGAAGATTCCCACCATGACTTTAGAGATAAGGGGCCCACCACTTTATGAATTTGAAGATTTATTTCAAGCAAGTGGCTTAAAATTCGTGGGATCAATTGGGTGGGCCATTTAGGTTCACTTTTGGGCTTTAATAAGTGTGATTAAAGGCCCATTTTCTCCTCTCATTCAGGCATTTTGGGCCTCCACTTGTAATTTCAAAATGAGGCCATGTAAAGCCTCTTTCATCCTCCTCATTCTTCCTCTTGTCATTTGGCCACCAATCTCATGCAATGGGTCTTGTCCATTAATGCTCCTTCCACCATCAATGCCATGATCACCCTCAACTCCTCACTGCATGTGTGCACCATGATTTGCATCATAAGTGGCCTCATGGGCCTAATGGGCCTAAGTGGCCTAAGTGGCCTAATTGGCCTAATCAACTGAATGGGCCTAAGTGGCCTAAAGGGCCTCATGGGCCCAAGTTTCTAAATGGGCCTATTTGGCCTTAGTGGCCTAGTGGGCCTAATTTTCTTAAGTGTCCTCATGAGCCTAATGGGATGAATGGGATGAGTAGGCCGAATGGGCCTAATTAGGCTAATGGGGCTAAGTGGCCTAATGGGCCTAAGTGGCATAATGAACCTAAGTGGCCCGAATGAGTCTAATGGTCCGAATGAGACTAATGGTTTGAATTGGCCTAATGTGCTAAATGGGCCTAATGGGATGAAGTGTCCAAATGAGACTAATGACCCAAATGGGGTTAATGGACCGAATGAGGTTAATGGGATGAATGATTCTAATGGGCCGATTGGGCCGAATGGGTTGAATGAGACGAAATGGCCTAATGGGCATAATGGTGTGAATTGGCTTAATGTGAAAAATGGGCCAAATTGGGTGAATGGGCCTAAGTGGCCTAATGGGGTGAATGGGCCTAATGGGCCGAATGGGTATATTGGGCCCAATGGGCCTAAGGGGTTTAATGGGATTAAGTAGTCTAATGGTCCTAAGGGGCCTAATGGGACTAAGTGTCATAATGGGACTAGGTGGATTAATGGGTCTAACGGACCTAATGGGCCTAAGTGGCCTAAGAGGCCTAAGTGTCCTAATAAGCCTAATGGGCCTAAGTGGCCTAATTATCCTAAGGGGACTAAGTGGACTAATGGGCCGAATGAGCCTAAGTGGCCTAATGGTCCTAAGTGGCATAATGGGCCTAAATTTCCTAATCGGTCTAAGGGGCGTAACGAGACTAAGTGGCCCAATGGGACTAAGGGGCCTGATGGGCCTAAGAGGCATAATGGAGCTAGGTGTCCTAATGGGCCTAATGGTCTTAACGGTCCTAGGGACCAAATGGGCCTAATGGCCTGAATAGGGCCAATTGGCCTAAATGGCCAAAATGGGCCTAAGTGGACTATTGGGCCAAGGTTGTATAATTGGCCTAATGGTATTAATGGGCCTAATGGACCGAATGGGCCTTAGTGGCCTAATGGCTCGAATGGGCCTAATTGGTAGAAGTGGCCTAATGTGCCTAATGGGCCATAGGGGCCTAATGATAAATTTTTTCCAAATCAGCCTAATGGGCTTAATTGGACAAATGGGGCCCATAGACCTAATAGGCCAAATGGTCTGAATGGGCCTAAGTGGTCAAATCGGCCTAATAGGCTTAATGGGCCTAGTGGGCCGAAGTGGGAAAATGGGCCTCAGTTGCCTCATCTGCCTAATGTGCCTAAGTGGCCTAATGGGACTAAGCGGCCTAATGGAGCTAAGTGGCCTAATTGGCTTAATGGGCTTAACAAGCCTAGGGGACAGATGGGCCTAATAGGCCTAATGGGCCTAATGGGACGAATGGTCTTAATTAACCTAAGTAGCTCAATGAGCGTAATGGGCATAATGTGCCTAAGTATCCTAATGGGCCTAAGTTTCCTAATGAGTCCAATAGGCCTAAGTGGTCCTAATGGGCCTAATGGGATTAATTGGGCCTAATGGGCCAAATGGGACCATGTTGCGTAATGGGCCTAAGTGTTCCTAAGGGCCTAATGGGCCTAGGTGGCCGAATGGACCTAGGTGGCCTAACGGGGCTAGGTGGCCAAATGGGCCTAGGTGGCCTAATGGGCCTAATGAGCCTAATGGGATGAAGTGTCCTAATGGGACTAAAGGGACTATTGGGTTAATGTGGCCTAATGGGCCTAGGTGGCATAATCGTAGCTGAATGTGACTAAGTGGCCTAATGGGCCTAGTGGGCCTAAGTGACCTAATGGGCCTAGGTGGACTAATGGGTCAAATGGGCTATATGGGTTGAATGAGCCTAATGGGCTTAAGTTATCGAATTGGCTTAAAGGTCCTAAAGGGTCAAAGTGGCCTAATAGACCTAAGTGGTTGAATGGGCCGAAGGGGCCAAATGGGGCTCATGAGCGTAAGTGGCCAAATGGGTCGAATGGGAATAATGTGCCTCATGGGCCTAAGTGGCCTAATGGGCCAAATGGAACTAAGTTGCCTAATGGGCACGATGGGACTCATGGGCCTCATGGGTCTAAGTGATCCAATAGGCCTAATGGGCCCAAGTGGCCAAATTGGCCTTTGGGGCCTTAGTGGCCCAATGTGTATAATTTTCCTAAGTGGCCTAATGGGCTTAATGGGACGAAGAGGAAGAATGTGACGAATTGGCCTAAGTGGCCTAATGGGCCGAATTGGCCTAATGGGCCCAAGTGGCCAAATGGGCCTATGAGGCCTTAGTGGCCCAATGGGCATAATTTTCCTAAGTGCCCTAATGGGACAAATGGGATGAATTGGAATAATGTGCCTAATAGGCCTAAGTGGCCTAATGGGGCTCGGTGGCCAAATGGGCCTAATGGGATAAATGGGCCTAATAATCCTAAGTGGCCTAATGGGCCTAATGTGCCTAAGTGGCCTAATCATCCTAATGGGTTTAATTGGCCTAATGGATGTAGGTGGAATAATGGGCCTAAGTGGCCTAATGCGCCAAATGAACCAAAGTGGACAAATGGTCCTAATGGGCCAAAGTGGCCAAATCGGCCTTATGTGCCTAAGCGGCCTAATGGACCAAAGGGGCCAAAGGGGCATAAGTGGCCTAATGGGCCTAAGTGGCCTAATGGGCCTAAGTGGCATAATGGGTATAAGTGGGCTAAAGTTGACTAATTAGCCTAATGGGCTTAATGGGCCTAATGGTCCTAATGGTCCTAAGTGGCCTAAGGGGCCTATGTGGCATAATCAGCCTAATGGGATTAATGGGCCTAAGTGGCCTAATGAGCCTTAGTTGCCTAATCAGCTTAATAGTGATAAGTGGCCCAATGGGCTTAATGGGATTAACGGGACTAGGGGCCTAATGGGCCTAATTGGCTTGAGTGTCCTAATGGGCCTAAGTGGCCTCATGGGCCTAAAGGGCATGAGTGGCCTAATGGTCCTAAGTGTCCTCATGGGCCTAATAGGCCTAATGGGCCTAAATGGCCTAATGGGCCTAAGTGGCTGAATGAGACTAATGAGTTTAATGGGCCGAAGTGGCCTAATGAGCCTAATGAGCGTAATAGGATGAAGTGGACTAATAAGCGTAATGGGCCTAAGTGGCCTAATGTGCCCAATGGGACTAAGTGGCCTAATGTGCCCAATGGGCCTTAGTGGCTTAATGAGTCGAATGGGATGAATGGGCCGAATGGGCCTAAGTTGCTAGTCGGCATAATGCGCCAAAGTGGCCTAATGAACCTAAGTGGATGAATGGGCCTAAGTGGCCTAATGGGGCTAAAGGACCTAAGTGGTCGAATGGGCCTAAGTGGCCTAATGGGGTTAATGGGCATAAGTGGCCTAATCGGCCTAAAGGGCCTAATGCACAAAAGTGAACTAATGGACCTAAGTGGTCGAATGGGCCTAAGTTGGCTAATGGGGCTAGTGGGCCTAAGTGGTCGAATGGGCCTAAGTGGCATAATGGAGTTAATGGGCCTTAGTGGCAGAATGGGCTTAAGTGGCCGAATGGACCTAATGGGTGTAGGGGGCCTAATGGGTCTTATTGTCCGAATTGGATGAAGTGGTCCAATGGGCTTAATGGCCCCAAGTACTCAAATGAGCCAAATGGGGCTAAGTGGCCCAACTGACCCAATGGGCCTAATGGGCCTAATAGGCCTAAGTGGCCAAATGGGCCTAATGGGCCTAAGTGGACTGATGGGTCTAATGAGACTTAGTAGACTGATGGGCCTCATGGGCCTAAGTTGATATGGCACCATATGGGCGTACAATATCCGTTGGGGAAATTGTGGAAACACAAGTGTGGGAAGTGGGAGAAATGAAAATTAAAAGAAGTGCGGAAGAAATAAAAGGGGAAGGAGGATGATCAATTAGGACCCCAAGGAAACTTGCCCCTTGAAACTCTGATTATAAGGCACCACAAAGGTTGATCACTCATTTGATGAGCCTTACTTGCATTCACCTAAGAACACAAGAAACACAAGCATAATAATATTAGAAACTCTCATATTCGAAATTAAACTTCAAAGGGTACAAAGAGGTGGCTATTTATAGCCAAATGAGAAAGATACATGTCAAACTCATAGTCCCCAGAAGTCTAAAGCCTAAAAAACGATTTTTGACATTGTCTACACTTGTCCATGGCTTTAGGGGACAAGATATCCACCAAGAAGAATTTTTAGCACCACCCCAAAGACTTTGAAGATTCCCACCATGACTTTAGAGATAAGGGGCCCACCACTTTATGAATTTGAAGATTTATTTCAAGCAAGTGGCTTAAAATTCGTGGGATCAATTGGGTGGGCCATTTAGGTTCACTTTTGGGCTTTAATAAGTGTGATTAAAGGCCCATTTTCTCCTCTCATTCATGCATGTTGGGCCTCCACTTGTAATTTCATAATGAGGCCATGTAAAGCCTCTTTCATCCTCCTCATTCTTCCTCTTGTCATTGGGCCACCAATCTCATGCAATGGGTCTTGTCCATTAATGCTCATTCCACCATCAATGCCATGATCACCCTCAACTCCTCACTGCATGTGTGCACCATGATTCGCATCATAAGTGGCCTCATGGGCCTAATGGGCCTAAGTGGCCTAAGTGGCCTAATTGGCCTAATCAACTGAATGGGCCTAAGTGGCCTAAAGGGCCTCATGGGCCCAAGTTTCTAAATGGGCCTATTTGGCCTTAGTGGCCTAGTGGGCCTAATTTTCTTAAGTGTCCTCATGAGCCTAATGGGATGAATGGGATGAGTAGGCTGAATGAGCCTAATTTGGCTAATGGGGCTAAGTGGCCTAATGGGCCTAAGTGGCATAATGAACCTAAGTGGCCCGAATGGGTATAATGGTCCGAATGGGACTAATGGTTTGAATTGGCCTAATGTGCTAAATGGGCCTAATGGGTTGAAGTGTCCAAATGAGACTAATGGCCCGAATGGGGTTAATGGACCGAATGAGGTTAATGGGATGAATGATTCTAATGGGCCGAATGGGTTGAATGAGATGAAATGCCTAATGGGCATAATGGTACGAATTGGCTTAATGTGAAAAATGGGCCTAATTGGGTGAATGGGCCTAAGTGGCCTAATGGGGTGATGCGGATCATGGTGCACACAAGCAGCAAGGAGTTGAGGGTGATCATGGCATTGATCGTGGAAGGATCATTATTGGAAAAGACCCATTGCATGGGATTGGTGGCCCAATGACAAGAGGAAGAATGAGGAGGATGAGAGAGGCTTTACATGGCCTCATTTTGAAATTACAAGAGGAGGCCCAACATGCATGCATGGGAGGAGAAAATGGGCCTTTAATCACACTTATTAAAGCCCAAAAGTGAACCAAAAAGGACCACCCATATGCTTCCACGAAATTCAATCCACTTGCATGAAGGAAATCTCCAATGTCAAAAGTGGTGGGCCCCTTGTCTCCAAATCCATGGTGGGAATCTTCAAAGTCTTTGGGGTGGTTCCTAAAAGTCTTCTTTAGAGATATCTTGTCCCCTAAAGTCATGGACATGTGTAAACAAAGTCAAATTCGTGGGATATGCTTTAGACTTTTGTGGGATAGGTAGTTTGACATGTATTCCTCTCATTTGGCTATAAATAGCCACCTCTTGTACCCCCTTGGAGGTTAATTTCGAATTTGAGAGTTTCTAGCATTATTATGCTTGTGTTTCTTGTGTTCTTAGGTGAATGCAAGTTAGGCTCATCAAAGGAGTGATCAACCTTTGTGGCGTTTTATAATTAGAGTTTCAAGGGGCAAGTCTCCTTGGGGTCCTAATTGATCATCCCCTTCCCCTTTTATTCATATTGCATTTCTTTTAATTTTCATTCCCCTCTTCTTTCTTCGCTTGTGTTTCCGCATTTTTGCCAACGAATACCGCACTCATATACGGTAGCATATCATTTGGTATCAGAGGAAGGCAACGGAAACCAGGTTCTTTCATTTCTATTTCTCCCATCTTTTTTTTTTCTCCCCCTTCTTCCGTTTTCTGCCATCACCCATTCTGGACGAAACTTTCTTCCATATTTTCGTCTGCTTTTTCTTTGAGTTTCTGGGCATATAATATGTCATTTTAATAGTTCAGAATCTCATCTTTCTTCTCGATTTGGAAACACTAAAATCCGACACATATATTTGGAGATATAGCCAAATCAATTCGTGCTACAGTTTCACCCTTGTGAAATCTAACAATCTCCAAGGCGGATTTCCATTTGAGTTTGAAGTTCAAGTTATCACAACCATTTACATCATTGCAATCAGATTAGTACATTTTCCATTTGTTGTACTTTGAGCATGAAAAGCGCACTCTTTGCAATTCTTGTTTGTTGAGTAGCAAAAAAAAAAATCAAAAAAAAAAAATCAAAAAAAAAAAATCAATCAAAAAAAAAACAAAAAAAAGGGAAGCTGCTCATTTGAAACATTGCGTTTGCTCATATGTCATAAATTTGATTGCAATTTTCTTATCCATCATCTTCTCTCCTTCATCTATATCCAACCTTCTTCTATAACCTGTTCTCCCATTTACCCCCCACGTTTCTTGGACCTCATTGATTCAAACCCTTTTAAAATTTCTGATTTTTAAAGATTGCCATTATTGATTGCTTCTACTAGTTGTCTTCTTGATTCTATTTAAGAACACTTGTAGGAACCAAGTTGTTGTGCTAGAAAGTGTGAGGAACCTTTTGAGAGATAAAAAGAGAGAGAAAGAGTGTGTGAGGAATTAAAAAAAATGGCAAGTGAGGGAGAAAGAAGTGAGATCGACATTAAATTATTCATGAAAGCAGTCGCTGACCAGTTTACAAGATTGAATGCTAGGTTGGATGATATACAAAGTTCCTCATCTTCAAAGGCTCCAAGAAGGCAAGAAATTCATGAAGGTGATGATGAGTACTCCGATTTCGAAGAATCAATTCCTAGGCGAGGGCAACGTGCTGCTTGGAGAGACAATGACTTGGGAAGCATCAAAGTTACACTTCCACCCTTTCAAGGAAAGAGTGACCCAGAACTTTATTTGGAGTGGGAGCGGAAGGTTGACCATGTGTTTGGACTTCACAACTACTCGGAGGAGAAGAAGGTAAAATTGGCAGCCCTTGAGTTCAATGACTATGCAAGTATTTGGTGGGACCAATTACAAGTAAGTCGACGACGAAATGGAGAAAGGCCAATTCGAACTTGGGAAGAAATGAAGATAGTAATGCGCAAAAGGTACATTTCTAGTCATTACTATCGAGACTTACATTTGAAGTTACAAAAACTTGTGCAAGGTTCCATGTGTGTGGAGGAATACTACAAGGAAATGGAGATATCAATGATTCGAGCCAATTTGGAGGAGGATCGCGAAGCTACCATGGCAAGGTTCATCAATGGCTTGAATCCGACAATTAGAGATATGGTGGAACTACAGACCTACATTGACATGGAGGAGTTGCTACATAAGGCAGTGAAGGTCGAAAAACAACTACATTCTCGGAGAATTCAAGTAAGTTCCCATAATTTTTGGAAGGATAACCGGAAAGATCCAAAATCAATTTCTAAGTGGAATGAAAAGAAACTAAGGGATTCTAAATTTGTTCCAAAACAAAGAGAAGAGGCCAAAAATAAGTTCTTCCCCACTGATTCAAAAGGAAAAATGGAAACAGATTTCACTTCTAAATCTCGTGATATAAAGTGTTTTAAGTGTCAAGGACATGGTCATATTGCATCTCAATGCCCAAACAAAAGGGCCATGATTATTTTGGATAATGGAGACATCCTTAGTGAGCACTCTAGCGATGATGAGATTCCATCTTTGGAGGAGGGTTCCGATGTAGAAGTTGAAGAACCCGTACATGGAGATGCATTGGTGGCAAGAAGAGCTTTAAACATTCAACCCAAAGATGATCATGATGAGGAGCAACGAGAACATATTTTTCATACGAGATGCCACATCAAGGAGAAGGTATGTAGTATGATCATTGATAGTGGAAGTTGTACCAATGTGGCGAGTACATTGTTGGTGGAAAAGTTGAGTTTGCCTACTCTAAGGCATACTAGACCCTATAGATTGCAATGGTTGAATGATAGTGGGGAAGTGAGGGTCACAAAACAAGCCATAGTTTCTTTTTCCATTGGAAAATATCATGATGAGGTGTTGTGTGATGTTGCTCCGATGCAAGCTGGACATTTGCTACTAGGGAGACCATGGCAATTTGATAGGAGGGTGATGTATGATGGCTATGCTAACCGCTTCTCTTTTCATTTCAGCGGTCGAAAGATTGTTTTGACTCCTCTAAGTCCCATACAAGCATATGAAGATCAAGTGAGGATAGAGAAAGAATACAAAAAGAAAAAAGAAATGAGTGAAAAAGATAGTGGGAAAAATAAAATTTTGAGTGATAAAAAAGAGAGTGATGAGTTGATGAAAAAGGAAATGAGAGAAAAAAATGAAAAGAGTGGAAAAATTAAGAGTGAAAAAGGAGAGTCGAGTGACATAAAAAGAAATGAGGGAAATCAAAGAGATGAAAACAAGAGTGATGAGCGAAAGGTGAGTTTATTTTCTGGAAAAAGTGAGATGAAAGGTGCTTTATTGAGCGGGAAAGTGTTCTTACTCATTAGTAAGGATGCCTACCTTGCAACTAATGAACTTCACCATTCTTTGCCTTCTTGTGTTGTGTCTTTACTACAGGAATTTGGTGATTTGTTTCCTAAAGAAACACCCGATGGACTACCCCCTTTGAGAGGCATTGAGCATAGGATTGACTTCATACCCGGTGCCGCAATTCCAAATAGGCCAGCATATAGAGCTAATCCAGAAGAGACTAGAGAGATCCAGTGTCAAGTTGAGGAACTCATGAATAAAGGATTAGTAAGGGAAAGCATGAGTCCATGCGCCGTTCCGGTGATCCTAGTAACCAAGAAAGATGGAACATGGAGGATGTGTGTGGATTGTCGCGCCATCAACAAAATAACAGCTAAGTACCGTTATCCCATCCCTCGACTTGATGACATGCTTGATGAATTACATGGGGCCTCTTTGTTTTCAAAAATTGATCTTAAAAGTGGATACCACCAAATTCGAATGAAAGAAGGAGATGAGTGGAAAACTGCTTTTAAAACTAAGTTTGGTTTGTATGAGTGGTTAGTTATGCCATTTGGTTTAACTAATGCACCAAGTACATTCATGAGCTTAATGAACCATGTCCTTCGTTCATTCATTGGAAAATTTGTGGTTGTCTATTTTGATGATATCTTAGTGTATAGCAAATCTTTAGACAACCATGTTGAACACTTGCGTTTGGTGTGTGAGACCCTTAAACAAAACCAACTTTATGCCAATCTTCAAAAATGTTCCTTTTGCATGGATTCTGTTGTGTTTCTTGGCTTTGTTGTAGGGGCGGAAGGGATTCGTGTGGATGATGAAAAGATCAAAGCAATTCAGGAGTGGCCCACACCGAAGAGTGCAACCGAGGTTAGAAGTTTTCATGGATTGGAAAGCTTTTATAGGAGGTTTGTAAAGGAATTTTCATCCATCGCTGCACCTCTTAATGAACTTGTAAAGAAACATGTGGTCTTTAAATGGGGTGAAAAACAAGAAAAAGCTTTTAACACACTCAAACAAAAATTGTTCAATGCTCCCCTTTTAAGGCTACCCGATTTCACCAAAGTCTTTGAAATTGAGTGTGATGCATCGGGAGTTGGAATTGGTGCTGTTTTGACTCAAGAGTCACGTCCAATTGCTTACTTTAGTGAGAAATTGAACGGGGCAGCATTAAATTATTCAACTTACGATAAAGAACTTTATGCTTTGAAACGAACCCTGGAAACATGGCAACATTACTTATGGCCTAAAGAGTTCATTATTCATTCTGACCATGAAAGCCTTAAGTATTTGAAGTCCCAAGGTAAGTTGAATCGACGACATGCATCTTGGCTGGAATTCATTGAGACTTTCCCCTACGTGATCAAGCACAAAAAAGGTAAGGAAAATGTGGTTGCTGATGCTCTTTCACGAAGGTATTCACTTATTACTTCTCTTCATTCTAGATTACTTGGACTTGAGTTACTAAAGGGAATGTATGAAAATGATGGAGATTTTTCTAAAATTTCGACATCTTGTGAAAAACATGGTTTTAAAGACTATTACAAAAATGACGGGTTTCTTTTCAAAAGGGATAAATTGTGCATTCCAAATTGTTCAACTCGAGAATTGCTTGTAAAAGAAACTCATGGGGGTGATTTGATGGGGCATTTTGGGGTTGATAAAACACTAGCTACTTTGCATGAACATTTTTATTGGCCAAGCATGAGAAAAGATGTTATTGCAATTTGTGCTAGGTGTGTCACTTGTAAGCATGCAAAGTCCAAGGTTCAACCAAATGGATTGTATTCCCCCTTGCCCGTTCCATCCCATCCTTGGACCGACATCTCTATGGATTTTGTGTTGGGATTGCCTCGATCCCAATCGGGAAGAGATAACATTTTTGTTGTTGTGGATCGCTTTAGCAAAATGGCCCATTTCATTGCATGCTCAAAAACTAATGATGCTATACATATAGCAGATTTGTTTTTCAAAGAAATTGTGAGATTACATGGACTGCCCAAAACCATTGTATGTGATAGGGATGTGAAATTCCTTAGCCACTTTTGGAGGACATTGTGGAATAAATTGGGAACTAAATTATTGTTCTCAACTGTTGCACATCCTCAAACTGATGGGCAAACTGAAGTGGTGAATAAGACTCTTTCTACCCTCTTGCGTGCAATAATTCAAAAAAATCTAAAGAATTGGGAAAAATGTTTGCCACACATAGAGTTTGCTTATAACCGAGTAGTTCATTCCACTACTAACTTCTCACCTTTTGAGATTGTATATGGATTTAATCCAATGACTCCATTAGATATTCTTTCATTACCTACTAATGAGGTTGTTGATCTCGCAGGTGATGAGAAGGCCAAATTTGTTCAGGATTTACATGCCAAGGTGAAAGCCAACATTGAAAGAAGAAATGAACAATATGCAAAGCAAGCAAACAAGGGTAGGCATAAGGTTGTACTAGAACCTGGAGATTGGGTGTGGGTGCATTTGAGGAAGGAAAGGTTCCCGGAGCAAAGAAAATCAAAACTTCAGTCACGAGGAGATGGTCCATTTCAAGTTTTAGAAGGAATCAATAATAATGCCTACAAGATTGACTTGCCCAGCAGGTATGGAAACGTGAGTGCTACCTTTAATATTTCTGATCTCTCTCCTTTTGAATATGCAGATTCGAGGACGAATCCTTTTGAAGAGGGAGGGGATGATGCGGATCATGGTGCACACAAGCAGCAAGGAGTTGAGGGTGATCATGGCATTGATCGTGGAAGGATCATTAATGGAAAAGACCCATTGCATGGGATTGGTGGCCCAATGACAAGAGGAAGAATGAGGAGGATGAGAGAGGCTTTACATGACCTCATTTTGAAATTACAAGAGGAGGCCCAACATGCATGCATGGGAGGAGCAAATGGGCCTTTAATCACACTTATTAAAGCCGAAAAGTGAACCTAAAATGACCACCCATATGCTTCCACGAAATTCAATCCACTTGCATGAAGGAAATCTCCAATGTCAAAAGTGGTGGGCCCCTTGTCTCCAAATCCATGGTGGGAATCTTCAAAGTCTTTGGGGTGGTTCCTAAAAGTCTTCTTTAGAGATATCTTGTCCCCTAAAGTCATGGACATGTGTAAACAAAGTCAAATTCGTGGGATATGCTTTAAACTTTTGTGGGATAGGTAGTTTGACATGTATTCCTCTCATTTGGCTATAAATAGCCACCTCTTGTACCCCCTTGGAGGTTAATTTCGAATTTGAGAGTTTCTAGCATTATTATGCTTGTGTTTCTTGTGTTCTTAGGTGAATGCAAGTTAGGCTCATCAAAGGAGTGATCAACCTTTGTGGCGCTTTATAATTAGAGTTTCAAGGGGCAAGTCTCCTTGGGGTCCTAATTGATCATCCCCTTCCCCTTTTATTCCTATTGCATTTCTTTTAATTTTCATTCCCCTCTTCTTTCTTCGCTTGTGTTTCCGCATTTTTGCCAACGAATACCGCACTCATATACGGTAGCATAGTGGCGCTTTATAATTAGAGTTTCAAGGGGCAAGTCTCCTTGGGGTCCTAATTGATCATCCCCTTCCCCTTTTATTCCTATTGCATTTCTTTTAATTTTCATTCCCCTCTTCTTTCTTCGCTTGTGTTTCCGCATTTTTGCCAACGAATACCGCACTCATATACGGTAGCATATCATGGGGTGAATGGGTCGAATGGGCATATTGGGCCCAATGGGCCTAAGGGGATTATTGGGATTAAGTAGCCTAATGGTCCTAAGGGGCCTAATGGGACTAAGTGTCATAATGGGACTAGGTGGACTAATGGGTCTAATGGACCTAATGGGCCTAAGTTGTCTAAGAGGCCTAAGTGGCCTAATGGGCCTAAGTTGCCTAATTGGCCTAAGTGGCCTAATTATCCTAAGGGGACTAAGTGGACTAATGGGCCGAATGGGCCTAAGTGGCCTAATGGTCCTAAGTGGCATAATGGGCCTAAATTTCCTAATCGGTCTAAGGGGCGTAACGAGACTAAGTGTCCCAATGGGACTAAGGGGCCTGATGGGCCTAAGAGGCATAATGGGGCTAGGTGTCCTAATGGGCCTAATGGTCTTAACGGTCCTAGGGACCAAATGGACCTAATGGCCTGAATGGGGTCAATTGGCCTAAGTGGCCAAAATGGGCCTAAGTGGACTATTGGGCCAAGGTTGTATAATTGGCCTAATGGTATTAATGGGCCTAATGGACCAAATGGTCCTTAGTGGCCTAATGGGTCGAATGGTCCTAATTGGTAGAAGTGGCCTAATGTGCCTAATGGGCCGAAGGGGCCTAATGATAAATTTTTTCCAAATCAGCCTAATGGGCTTAATTGGACAAATTGGCCCCATGGACCTAATGGGCCAAATGGTCCAAATGGGCCTAAGTGGTCAAATCGGCCTAATAAGCTTAATGGGCCTAGTGGGCCGAAGGGGAAAATGGGCCTTAGTGGCCTCATCTGCCTAATGTGCCTAAGTGGCCTAATGGGACTAAGTTGCCTAATGAAGCTAAGTGGCCTAATTGGCTTAATGGGATTAACAAGCCTAGGGGACAGATGGACCTAATAGGCCTAATGGGCATAATGGGACGAATGGGCTTAATTAACCTAAGTAGCCCAATGAGCATAATGGGCATAATGTGCCTAAGTATCCTAATGGGCCTAAGTTTCCTAATGAGTCTAATGGGCCTAAGTGGTCCTAATGGGCCTAATGGGTCTAAGTGGGCCTAATGGGCCAAATGGGACCATGTGGCCTAATGGGCCTAAGTGTTCCTAAGGGCCTAATGGGCCTAGGTGGCCGAATGGACCTAGGTGGCCTAACGGGCCTAGGTGGCCAAATGGGCCTAGGTGGCCTAATGGGCCTAATGAGCCTAATGGGATGAAGTTTTCTAATGGGACTAAAGGGACTATTGGGTTAATGTGGCCTAATGGGCCTAGGTGTCATAATCGTAGCTGAATGTGACTAAGTGGCCTAATGGGCCTAGTTTGCCTAAGTGACCTAATGGGCCTAGGTGGACTAATGGGTCAAATGGGCTATATGGGTTGAATGAGCCTAATGGGCCTAAGTTGTCGAATTGGCTTAAATGTCCTAAAGGGTCAAAGTGGCCTAATAGACCTAAGTGGCTGAATGGGCCAAAGGGGCCTAATGAGGCTCATGGGCATAAGTGGCCAAATGGGTTGAATGGGAATAATGTGCCTCATGGGCCTAAGTGGCCTAATGGTCCAAATTTAACTAAGTTGCCTAATGGGCATGATGGGAGTCATGGGCCTCATGGGTCTAAGTGGTACAATAGGCCTAATGGGCCCAAGTGGCCAAATGGGCCTACGGGGCCTTAGTGGCCCATTGTGTATAATTTGCCTAAGTGGACTAATGGGCTTAATGGGACGAAGAGGAAGAATGTGCCGAATAGGCCTAAGTGGCCTAATGGGCCGAATTGGCCTAATGGGCCCAAGGGGCCAAATGGGCCTATGGGGCCTTAGTGGCCCAATTGGTATAATTTTCCTAAGTGCCCTAATGGGACAAATGGGATGAATTTTAATAATGTGCCAAATAGGCCTAAGTGGCCTAATGGGGCTCGGTGGCCTAATGGGCCTAATGGGATGAATGAGCCTAATAATCCTAAGTGGCCTAATGGGCCTAATGTTCCTAGGTGGCCTAATCATCCTAATGGGTTTAATTGGCCTAATGGACGAAAGTGGACTAATGGGCCTAAGTGGCCTAATGCGCCTAATGAACCAAAGTGGACAAATGGTCCTAATGGGCCAAAGTGGCCAAATCGGCCTTATGTGCCTAAGCGGCCTAATGGACCAAAGTGGCCAAAGGGGCATAAGTGGCCTAATGGGCCTAAGTGTCTAATGGGCCTAAGTGGCATAATGGGCATAAGTGGCGTAATGGTTCTAATGGTCCCAAGTGACATAATGGGCCTAATGGGCCTCAGTGGCCTAATCGGTCTAATGGGACGAATGGGCCGAATGGGCCTAATGGGCCTTAGGGGCCTAATCGGCCCAATGGGATTAATGGGCCTAAGTGGCTTAATAGACCTAATGCTCCTAATGAGATTAAGTGGGATAATGGACCTAATGGGTCAAAGTGGCCTAATGGTCCTAATGGTCCTAAGTGGCCTAATGGGCCTAAGTGGCTGAATGAGTCTAAGTGGCCTAATGGGCCAATGTGGCCTAATCGGCCTAATGGGCATAATGGGCCTAAGTGGAATAATGGGAATAATGGGCCTAAGTGGCCCAAGTGCCCTAATTGGCCAAAGTGGCCTAAGGGGCCTAATGGGCCTAAGTGGACCAATGGGTCCAATGGGCCTAAGTGGCGTAATGGGACTAATAGGTTGATGGACATAATGGGATTAATGGGCCTTAGTGGTCAAATGTGTCTTAATTACCTAATGGGAGTAAGTGGCCTAATGGGCATAATGGGCCTAAGTGGCCTAATGGGCGTATGTGGCCTAATGGGTCTCAGTGGCCTAAGTGGCCAAATAGGCCTCAGTGGCCACTTAGGCCACTGAGACCCATTAGGCCACATACGCCCATTAGGCCACATACGCCCATTAGGCCACTTAGGCCCATTAGGCCACTTAGGACCATTAGGACCATTAGGCCACTTTGACCCATTAGGTCCATTATGGGCTGAATGGGCCTAATGGGCGTATGTGGCCTAATGGGCCTAAGTGGCCTAATGGGCTGAATGGGCCTAATGGGCGTATGTGGCCTAGTGGGTCTCAATGGCCTAAGTGGCCAAATAGGCCTCAGTGGCCTAATGGGCCTAATACGCCGAATGGGCCTAAGTGCCTAATGGACCTAAGTGGCCTAATGACCCAAAGTGGCCTAATGACCCTAAGTGTCCTAATTGGCCGAAGTGGACTAATGGGCCTAATGGACCTAATGGGCCTAAGTGGCCTAAGGGGCCTAAGTGGCCTAATGGGCCTAAGTGGCCTAATGGGCCTAAGTGGCCTAAAATGCCAAATTGGCCTAAGGGGACTAAGTGGACTAATAGGCCGAATGAGCCTAAGTGGCCTAATGGGTCTAAGTGGCCTAATGGGCCTAAGTGGCCTAATAGGCCTAAGGGTACTAAGTGGCATAAGGGGCCTAAGTGGCCTAATGTGCCTAATTGGACTTATGGGCCTAATGGGCCTAAGTGGCCTAATGGGCCTCAGTGGCCTAATGGGCCTAATGCACAGAATGGGATTAAGTGGCATAGTGGGCTCAATGGGTCTAATGGGCCTAAGTGACATAATGGGCCTAAACAGCCTAACGGGCCTAAGGGGCCTAAGTGGCCTAAGGGGCCTAAGTGGCTTAATGGGCCTAATGGAACTAATGGGCCTAATGAGCCTAAGTTGACTAATTTGACTCTGTGGAAAAATGGGCATAATGCGCCGAATGCGCTTAAGTGGCATAGTGTGCCTTAGTGGCCTAATGGACCCAAGTATCCTAATGGGCCTAAGTGGCCAAATGGTCCTAAGTGGAATAATGGGTTTAATGGGCATAATGGCCCATATGGGAAAATTGTCCTAATGGGCCTAATGGACCATATGGGCTTAAGTGGCCTAATGGACCTTCTCCAATGGGCATATTAGGCCGAATGAGCCTAATGGGCCTAAGTGGCCTAATGGGCCGAATGAGCCTAATTGGATGAATGAGCATAAGTGACATAATTAGCCTAATGTGCTCATGGGCCTAATTGGCCTAAAGGGCCTAAGTGGCCCAATGGGTCTAATGGTCCTAATTGGCCTAATGGGCCTAAGTGGCCTAATGGGTCTAATTGGCATAATGGGAATAATGGTTCATATGGGGCTAAGTGGCCTAATGGGCCAAATATAATGGGATTAATGGCTAAATTGGTCTCAGTGGCCTAATGGACCAAATGGGATTAATGGGCCAAAGTGGCCCAATGGTCCTAATGGGTCTAATTGGCAGAATGGGCCTAAGTGGCATAATGGTCCAAATAGGTATTGTGATCCTAATTTTCCTAGTGGTCCTAAGTGGAACAATTGGCCTAATGCCCCTAATAAATGAACCTGTTGGCTCTTCACCCTCCTGGATCCCGATGCTCCTGCTGCCTCCTCTTCGTCTCCTATGGTTTTGAGGGTCTGCTTGACTGTGATGGTGCCACTTCACCTAATCTGTCATCTTCCTTTTCTTGATTTATTTTTATTCCCTCTCAAATGATGTGGCTTCCTAGTGTGGTCATCGCATGCCACTCACCACGCCTCTTTTGATCTATCCCTATGCATCAAACCCGCATTCTGGGTCTGTCTGTGGGGGTAGTTTAGACATCTTGGGCCAGCTCTAGTGAGTGCACCTGGTGCCTTATTTCTCCTCTACCTGTGATGGCCTACCCATCACATTTGACTCCAATTTGGTCGCACTCTATTTGGGATCTGGGCCTACTTGGGATGGTGATGGAGTAGGGATGGCAGTTGTCTCAGCTCAGGTTCATTCTTCTATTTGGCTCCTTCTCTATTTTTCATATGTGGATTGAGGTCTCGTATGGTGATTTTTTTGGGATTGATTTTATTTCTCTGTTATTGGTTCTATGTTTCATTTGACCAATGTGGTTTCCATCTTGGTCCCCTGTCGAGGCCTCCAACTTCTCATCCTTACTGTGATCCTTTCCCTATCTGTCCAGTTCTAGGTCTTCATGGAGGTTCTGGGAGGTGTGGATCGAAGGTCTTAGGGTCTCCGGGAGGGAGAATGTCCCATCTTTGAAGGTTTTAATGGTTTTGATGTTCTATTTTGATGGTTTTTTGGTGGTGAATTTGAAGTT
This sequence comes from Viscum album, assembly GCA_963277665.1. Lineage (NCBI taxonomy): Eukaryota > Viridiplantae > Streptophyta > Magnoliopsida > Santalales > Viscaceae > Viscum > Viscum album. The sequence continues at coordinate 1,051,847,236 of OY728121.1, read as the reverse complement.
TTATAGCGGTGATATGAAGACATCAGTGGTGATTAGTGGACATCCTGGTTCATTTTTCTATGGTTCTCACCTCCAACGATGATGGTCGATGACAATGAAGGTGGTGTTCCTACCGGTGATGTGGTGACTTTGACAGTGATGGTTACGGCGACGATTTTCTAAGTGGAAGAAAACTAGGTGATAATGACAATGGGTTATGATGACAACGACAACATGACACATATCGAAATTTCAAAAATTGTCCAGAGATTTAAAATTTGAAATGAGTATCATCACCGTGGGAACCGTCACATCAACAACAGATCTAGTGGGCCTAGTAGGCCTAATGGGATTAAGTGGCCTAATGGGCCTAATGGACCTAACTGGCCTAATGAGACTAACTGGCCTAATACGCCCAATGGGCCTAACGGGATGAATGGGCCTAAGTGGCCTAATGGGCCTAATGGATAATGGGCCTAATGACCCTAATGGGCATAGTGAGCCAAAGTAACTTAAGTGGCATAAAGAGCCTAATGGGCCTAAGTGGCTGAGTGGGCCTATGTTTCCTAATAGACCCAATGGGATTAATGGGAATAAGTGGCCTAATGGTCTTAAGTGGTTGAGTGGGACTAAGTGTCCTAATAGGCCTAATGGTCCTAATGGGCATAAGTGGCCTAATGGGCCTTAGTGGCCTAATGGGCCTAATGGGACTTAGTGTCCAAATGGTCCTAAGTGGCCAAATGGGCCTTAGTGGCCTAATCGCCCTAATGTGCCGAATCGGCCTAAGTGGCCCAATGGGATTAATGAGATTAATGGGCCTTGGGGCCAAATGGGCATAATGGGCCAAATGGGCCTAATGGACCGAATGTGCCTAATTAGCCCAAGTGGCCTTGTGGGTCGAATGGGCCTAAGTGGCCTAATGGGCCCAAGTTTCCTAATCGACCAAATGGGCTTAATGGTCCGAAGGGGCCTAATGGGTCTAATGTACCTAAGTGGCCTAATGGGCCTAATCAGATAATGGGCTCAGCGGGCCTAAGTGGCTGAATGGGCCAAATGGGCCTAAGTAGCCCAATCAGGCTAAGTGGCCCAATGGGCCCAATGGGCCCAATGGGCCTAAGTGGCTTAAGTGGCCTAATGAGCCTAATGAACCTAAGTGTCTGAATGACCAATGAGCCTAATGGACCTGATGGCCCTAAGTGGAATGATGGGCTTAATGGGCCTGAATGGCCTCATGGGCCTAAAGGGCCTTAGTGGCCTATTGGGCCTTAGTGGACTCATGGTCCTAATGGGCCTAATGTGCCTAATGGGACGAATGAGAATAATGGGCCTAATGGGCCTAAGTAGTCGAATGGGCCTAATTGGCCTAATGGGCCTAATGGGACGAATGGGCATAGTGGCAAATGGGCCTAATGGGCCTAAGTTGCCTAATGGGCGTAACGAGCCTAAGTGGCCTAATGAGCCTAATGGGCCTAAGTTTCCTAATGGGCGTTATGAGCCGAAGTGGCCTAAGGGGTCTAAGTGACCTAACAGGCCTAATTGGCCGAAATGACCCAAATGGCCTAATGGGCCTAATTGGCTTAATGGGCCTAAGTGGCCTAATGGGACCAAGTGGCCTAATGGGCCTAAGTGGCCTAATGGATCTAAGTGGCCTAATGAGCCTAAGTTTACTAATCATCCAAATGGGCTTAATGAACCTAAGCGGCCTAATGGGCATAATGGGCCTAATATGCCTAAGTGGCCTAATAGGCCTAATGGGATAGTGGTCTCAGTGGGCCTAAGTGATTGAATGGACCCAATGGGCCCAATGGGCCTAAGTGGCCTAATGGGCCTAAGTGTCTGAATGCCCAATGAGCCTAATGGGCCTAAGTGGAATGATGGGCCCAATGGGCCTCAATGGCCGCATGGGCCTAAAGGGCCTTAGTGGCCTCATGGTCCAAATGTGCCTAATTGGCCGAATGGGCCTAATGAGACAAATGGGAATAATGGGCCTAGTGGGCCCAATGCGGCTAAGTAGCAGAATGGGCCTAAGTGGCCTAATGGACCTAATAGGATGAATGGGTATAGTGGCAAATGGGCCTAATGGGCCTAAGTTTCCAAATGGGCGTAATGAGACTAAGTGGCCTAAAGGGCCTAATTAGCCTAAGTTGCCCAATGGGCCTAATGAACCTAAGTGGCCTAATGGGCCTAAGTTTCCTAACGAGCTTAAGTGGCCTAAGTGGCCTAATGGGCTTAATAGGCCTAAGTGGCCTAATGTTCCCAATGGGTTGAAGTGGCCTAATCGGCCTAATGGGTCAAAGTGGATTAATGGGTCTAGTGGGCCTAACGGCCCTTAGTGGCTGAATGGGCATAATGGGTAGAAGTGGCCGAATGGGCCTAATGGGCCTAATGTACCTAGTGGGCCAAATGGGCTTAAGTGACCTAATGGGCATAATGGGCCTAAGTGGCTTAAGTGGCCCAAATGGCCAAATGGGCCTAAGTCGTCTAATGGGCCTAATGGGCCTAAGTGGACTACTGGGCCTAATGAGCCCAAGTGGCCTAATGGGCCTAATTGGCCTAAGTGGCCAAATGAGCCTAATTGGCTAAATGAGCCTGATGGTTCTAATGAGCCTAAGTGGCCTAATGAGCATATTGGGCCGAAGTGGCCTAATGGGCCTAAGGGGCCTAATGGGATAACGGGTCTAACGGGCCTCATGGGGCTAAGTGACCTCAGGGGCCTCATTGGCCTAAGTGGCCTGATGGGTTTAATGGGCCCAAGGGGTCTAATGGGTTTAAGGGGACTAATGGGATGAATGGGATTAACGGGCCTTGGTTCCAAATGGGCCTAATGGGCCAAATGAACCTAATGGGCCAAATGAACCTAATGGGCCTAATGGGCCTAAGTGGACTAATGGGATTAATGGGCCTAAGTGGCCTAATGGGCCTAAGTGGCTTAATTGACCTAATGGACGTAATGTGCCTAATGGGCCTAAGGGGTGTAATGGGCATAAGTGGCCTAATGGGCCTAAGGGGACTGATGGGCTATGTGACCTAATGGGCCTAGGTGGCCTAACGGGATTAATGGACTCAACGAGCCTAGGGGCCAAATGGGCAATATGGGCTTAATGGGTCGAATGGGCTGAATGGGCCTAAGGGGCCTAATGGGTCCAATGAGCCTAAGTGGCATAATGGGCCTAAGTGCCCTAATCGACCTAATGTGCCTAAGTGGCCTTGTGGAAAAAATGGGCCTTAGTGGCTTAATGGGCCTAGGTGGAATAATGGGATTAATGGGTTTAACGGGCCTAGGGTCCAGGTTGGCCTAATGGGCCCAATGGGCCTAAATGGCCTAAGGTTCAAAATGGTACTAAGTGGCCTGATGGGCTGAAGTTTCCTAATCGGTCTAATGGGATTAATAGGCCTAATGGGCCTAATGGGTCTAATGGGCCTAAGTGGCCTAATGGGCCAAATGGACATAATTGGCCTAATCAGCCTAATAGACCTAGTGAGCCTAAGGGGTCTAATGGGCCAAAGTTTTCTTATTGACCTAATGGGTTTAATTGGCCTAATGGGCCTAATGGGTCGGATGAGCCTAAGTGGCCTAATGGGCCGAGGTGACCTAATCAGCCTAATGAGATTAATGGGCCTAGTGGACCTAAGTGGCCTAATGGTCCTAATGGGCCTTAGTGTCCTAATCGGCCTAATGTGCTTAAGTGGCCTAGTGAGTATAAGTGGCCTAATGGGCTTAATGAGCATAAGAGGCCTAGGGGCCAAATGACCCTAATGAACATAATGGGTTGAATGGGCCTAATTAACCTAAGTGGACCAATGGTCCTAATGGGCCTAATGGGACAAATTGGCATAATGGTCCTAAGTTGCCTAATCGACCTAATGGGCGTAATGGGCCTAATGGGCCGAATGAGCCTAATGGGCCTAAATGACCTCATCGGCCTAATGCAATTAATGGGCCAAGGGGGGCTATGTGGCCTAATGGGCCTCAATGACCAAATGGGCCGAAGTGGCTGAAGTGGCGTAATGGGCCTAATGGTCCTAAAGAGACTAAGTGGGCTAACAGGCCTAAGTGTCCTAATTGGCCAAATGGGTGTAAGTGGCCTAATGGACCTAATGGGAATAAGTGGCCTAATGGGCCTAATGGGTCAAAGTGGCCTAATGAGACGAAGTGGCTGAATGGGCCTAATGGACATAATGTGCCTAAGTTTCCTAAGTGTCTTAATGGTCCTAATGGGCCTAAGTGGACTAATGGGACGAAGTGGCCTAAGTGGCCTAATGGACCCAATGGGCCTAAGTGGCCTAATGGGCCTCATTGGCCTAATGGACCTAAGTGCCCTAATGGTCATAAGTGGTCTAATGGGCCTAAGTGAATAATGGTCCTAATGGGACTCAGTGGACTAATGAGCCTAATGGGCTTAAGTGGCCTAAATGGCCTGATGGACCTTAGTGGCCTAATGGGCCTTAGTGGCCTAAGGGGCATAATCGTCATAAGTGGCCTAATGGGACTAATTGTCCTAAGTGGACTAATGGGCCTAATGGGCCTAAGTGGACTAATGAGTCGAATGGGCCTAAATGGCCTAATGGGACTAAGTGGCCTAATGGGCTTCATGGACCTAAGTGACCTAATTAGATGAATAGGCCTCAGTAGCCTAATGGACCTGATGGGCCTGATGGGCCTAAGTGGTCTCATTAGCTGAATGGACCTAAGTGGCCAAATGGGCCTAATGACCCTAATGGACCTAAGTGACCGAATGGGCCTGATGGGCATTATGGGCCTAATAAGCCCAAGTGGCCTAATGAGCTGAATGGACCTAAGTGGCCTGATGGGCCTGATGGTCTTGATGGGTCGAATGGGATGAATGAGTCTAAGTGGATGAATGATCCTGATGGGCCGAATAGGCCTAAGTGGCCTAATGAGCCGAATTGGCCTAAGTGGCCTAATGTTTCTAATGGGTGTAAGTGGCCTGATGGGTCAGATTGAACTACTAGGCCTTAGTGGCCTCATGGTCCTGATGGCCGAATGGGCATCATGGGCCTAAGTGGCCTAATGGGCCTTAATGGCCTAATGAGCCTAATACAACTAATGGCCCTAAGTATCCTAATGGGCCTAAGGGTCCTCAGTGGCTTAATGGGCCTAAGTGTCCTAATGTGATTAAAGGGCCTAAGTGACCTAATAAGATGAATGGACCTAATATGTCTAATGGGCCTAAGTGGCCTAATGGGTGTGATGGGCCTTAGTGGCCTCATGGGATTAATGTGACTAATGGGCTTTAGTGGCCTGAGTAGCCTAATGGGCATAACAGGCCTAAGTGGCCTAATGGCCATGATGGGCCTAATGGGCCTAATGGGCCTTAGTGGCCTAGTTGGCTTCATGGTCCTAATTGGTCTGATAGGCCCAATTGGACTTAGTGGCCCAATGGGCCTTATGAGACTAAGTGTCTTAATGGGCCTTATGGGTCTAAGTGACCTAATGGGCATGATGGGCCTGATGGGCCTAATGGGCCTCTCTAGTATCAGTGGTTCAATGGGCCCCTTGGGGCTTAGTGTTCTAATGGGTTGAGTGAGCCTAATGGGCCTAATGGTCCTGATTTACCGAATGGGCCTCCGTGGCCGAATGTGCCTAATGAGCCTAATGGACCTGGTAGGCCCAATGGGCATAATGGTCCCAAGTGGCCCAAAGGGCCTAATGAGCCTAAGTGGCCTAATGGTTCTAATGGGCATAAGTGGCATAATGGGCCTCAATGGGACTAAGTGGCCTAATGGGCCTGATGGGCATAATGGGGAGAATGGGCCCTAAGTGGCCTCAGTGGCCTAATGGGCATAATGGGCCTAAGTGGACTAATGGGCCTAAGTGGCCTAATGAGCCTGATGAGCTTAATGGGCGGAATGATCCTTAATGGCCGAATGGGCCTCATGGGCCAGATAGGACCAATGGGAAGAATGAGCCTAATGGGAAGAATGTGCATAAGTGGATTAATGGGCCCAATGGGCCTAAGTGGCCGAATGGGGCTAATGGGCATAAGTGGCTGAATGGGCCTAAGTGGCTGAATGGGCATAATCGACCTAAGTGGCATAATGGGCCTAATGGGACTAAGTGGCCTAATGGTCCTAAGTGTCCTCATGTGTCGAATGGTCCTGAGTAGATGGATGGGGCCAATGGGCCTCAGGGGCCTAAGTGGCCTAATGGGTCTAGGGGGCCTAATGAGCATAAGTCGCCTAATGGGTTTAAGTGTCCTAATGGGCATAATGGGCCTAATGTGACTAGATGGAAAAAGTGGCCAATGTGATTAATGGGCCTAAGTGGCTAAATCATCCTAATCAAACAATTGGGCCTAATGGGCCAAATCGGCTTAGGTGGACGAATGTTCGTAAGTGGCCCACTGGGCCTAATTTTCCTTAGTGGCCGAATGGGCTTAATGGGCCTCATAGGCCTAAGTGGCTAGCCTAATGTGCCTCATAGGCATAAGTGGCCTAGTGGACCAAATGGACCTTATAAGTGGGCGGGCCTAAATAGCCAAATGGGCCAAATGGGCCCTAGTGGCCTAATTGGCCTAATGGGCCCAAGGTGTATAATGGGCCTAGTGGGATTAATGGGTTAATAGCCCTAGGTGCTAAATGGGTCGAATGGGCCTAATGAGCCTAAGTGGACTAATGGACGTAAATGGACTAAGTGGCCTAATCGACTGAATGAGATTAACGGTTCTAATGGGCCTAATGGGCTTAATGGGCCTAAGTGGCCTAATGGACCTAAGGGGCCTAATTGGTCTAAGTGGCCTAGTGGGCTTGGGTGGCCTAATGGGCTCGATGGGATTAACGGGCCTAGGGAAAAAATGGTCCTAATGGGATGAATGAGCCTCAACAGCCTAATAGACCTAAGCAGCCTAATGGGCATAAGTGGTCTAATCGGCCTAACGGTCATAGTGGGTCGAATGGGCCTAATGGGCCTAACGGGCCTAATGGACATAAGTTGTCTAATGGGCCTAGGTGACCTAATGGGATTAATGGGCTTAACGGTCCTAGGTTCCAAATGGGCCTAATTGGCCTCAATGGCCTAATGGGCCCAATGGGCCTAATGGGTCGAAGTGGCCTAATGGTCCAAAGTTTACTAATCAGCCTAATGGGGCTAATGGGCCTATTGGGTCGAATGGACCAAATGGTCCTAAGTGGCTCAATGGGCCTAATGGGCCGAATGGGTCTAATTGGCCTAAGTGGACTAATGGGCCAAAGTGGCCTAATGAGCCAATGATGCCTAATCGGCCTAATGGGCTTAAGGGGCCTAATTGGCCTAATTGGCCTAAGTGGACTAATGGGCCTAAGTGGCCAAATCGGCCTAATGAGCTTAATGGGCCTACTGGTCCTAAGTGTCCTAATGGACCTTAGTTGCCTAATCGGCCTAATGGGACTAAGTGGCATAATGGGACTAAGTGGCCAAATGAGCTTAATTGGATTAACGAGCCTAGGGGCCTAATGGGCCTAATGTGACTAAGTTGCCTAATCGGTCTAATGGGAATAATGGGTCTATGGTGCCTAATGGGCCTAATGTGCCTAATGGGCCTAAGTGGATTAATGGGCCTAAGTGGCCTAATCGTTCTAATGGACTTAATGGGCCTAGTGGGCCTAAGTGGCCTAATGACCCTAATCGGCCTAAGTGCCTTGATCAGCCTAATGGACCCAAGTGGCCTAATAGGCCCAACTGGCCCAATGAGGATAATGGGCCTAAGTGGCATAATGGGCCTAATTGGCCTAAGTGGCCAAATGGGCCTAATTAGCCCAATGGGACTAATTTGCGTAAGTGGCCTAATGGGACTAAGTGGCATGATGGGGATAATGGGGCTAAGTGGCCTCATGGGCCTAATGGACCTTAGTGGCCTAATGGGCCTTAATGGCCTCATGGGCCAAATAGGCTTAATAGGCCTAATGGGCCTGAGTGGCCTATCTGGTCCAATGGGCCTAATGGGCTATATGGTCCTAATTTACCTAATGGGACTAATGGGACTAAGTGGATGAATGAGCCTAATTACCTAATGGGCCTAATGGTTTAATGGTCCTAAGTGGCCTAATGGGCTGAAATGGCCAAATGGGTGTAATGAGCCCAGGTGGCCTAATGGGCCTAAGTGGCTTAATGGGTCAAATGAGCCGAATGGGCCTAAGTGGCCCAATCGACATAAAGGGCCTAATGGGCCAAAGTGGCCTGAATGACCTAAGTAGCCAAATGAGACTAAGTGGCCTAATGGGGCTAATGGGACTAAGTGTCTGAATGGGCCTAGGTGGTCGAATGGGGCTAACGGGCCTAGGTGGCGGAATGGGCTTAAGTGGCCCAATGGATCTAATGGGCCTAATGGGTGTAAGCGGCCTAATAGGCATAATTGTCCTAATGGGATGAAGTGGCCTAATGGGATTAATGGGACTAAGTGGCTAAATGAGACAAATGGGCCTATCTGGCCCAACTGGCCTAGTGGGCCTAATGGCCGAATGGGCTTAAGTGGCCTAATGGGCCTAATGGTTCAAAGTGGACTAATGGGCCTAATGGCCCTAAGTGGCCTCATGGGCCTAATATTTCGAAGTGGCCTAAGTGGTCTAATCAACCTAATCAGCCGAATGGGCCTAATGGGCCTAAGTGGCCTAATGGGCCCACGTTGCCAAATGAGTCTATTGTGTAAGAACCTAGTTTTTGCTACGAAAGACTTTGGAATATTCTTGATGATATTCCAGAGCAGCGCCTTCAGACGGCGTGCGATTCCGAGCCCCGGAGTGGCCGGAATTAAATTTTCAGTGCGTTCACACTGGAAACGCTAAATAAATGAGATAACTCCTAAACGGAGTACCGGATCAGGGATCCGAGTGTACGGATGGGTCCGTAACGGGGTGTTTACCCTAGGAGAGACATAAAAGTTGTCGGCGCGGGATGTTTGTATCCCTCGCCCGCTCCCGAAATGTTAAACGGATTAATTAATTAATTAATTTATTCGTTTATTGGAGAAACGCAAGTATCTCTTAAACGGTGGCTCGAAATGGAAAACCGAGGGCACCGTTGTGTTTGGAGCGTTCCGTTTACCCTAGGAGGGGTATAAGTTTCGCGGGCGCGGGCCGTTTGTGAAAAATGGCCCCAGGGGCGTTTTCGTAATTTGGCGGACTCGGGCGCTAAGTTTAAAAACTTTTGAACGGGGTCTCGGAATAAAATTCTGAGACCGCCGTTGTGCTCGGAGCGTCGTGTTTACCCCAGGGACGCCCTCCTTTTTTGTCTGCTTTGAGAGCGGGGCTGGGGGCGTGCCGGGCGGGGGTGTTTAAGTGTTATTACTTAAACGCACCCCCCCCCCTTCTCCTCTTCTTCTTCTTCTTCCTCACAACCTCTCCCCTTCCCTCCATTCCGGCGAGCTCCGGCGAGGCGAGCTCCGGCGAGGCGAGCTCCGGCGAGGCGAGCTCTGGCGAGGTGGCTCCGGCGAGACGGTGGCGCGCGGCGGATCGCGCGGGAAGCACCGGGCGAAGCCCAACGAGGTAGGCGGATTTGAGTTCCCCCCCTTCCCCGTTTTAATCCCCATTTATGCTTAATCGGACCATTGGATCCTCGAACAAATCCTGTGGTTGCGTAGATCCCGTCCCGAGCTTTCCGGAAAGCTATCCGGATCAAAATTTTGACCACCGGATCGTTCCCGGTGGTCCTTGGAATTCTCCGGCCGTGAGGCCGGTTTCCGGCGAGGGCCGAAGGCGGCAGGCGGCGGCGGCGCGGGGCGGAGCGCGGCGGAGCAGGGCGGTCGGCCGGGGCTTCAGAGGGCGGCAGCGGCGTTCGGCGGCGGCGCTTCCAGGAGGCGGCGGCGGCGTTCGGCGGCGGCTGTCGGAAGCCGGCCGCGGGCGCCGGCAAGCGGAGGAGGGGCCGCGAGGCGGCGGCCCCGTGCGTCGACCGCGACCCGCGAATCGAGGGTCGCTGTGGGGGATCAACCGGCCGCGAGGCGGCCGGTCGGCTGGAGCGAGCCGCGGCCAGCTGGCCACGGCGGGGTGAACCGGACCCGCGGCTGAGCCGCGGGCGGCTGTGCGGACCGGGCCGGCCGGCGTAGGCCGGCCCAAGCAGGGCGGACTGGCCGGTCCGGGCCGGTCCGGCCCAAGGGGCTTTGCCCCTCAGCCTTCGGACGCCCGTATTTCGGGCTACAGGCGTCCGTTTTGCGCACCGTCTATGGCAGCGCGGAGCTTACATCAAGGCGGAGTTTTTGAGCTGGTTTTGGGAATTTTTAATTCCCGAAACGAGGGTTCTCGGAGACGCGACGCGTCTTTAAGTGGACGAGCGTTCTTCCGGAAAATCTTGTTTTGGACGGCGCGGACGCATGCGACGTCCGATTTGAGCGCCGTCAGCGGCGTTGTGACCCTGGCACTGAGGCGGAGGTTTTCAGTGCGGTTCCAGACGTTGAGGCTGGAGTTGAGGCGTGGGGCCCACAGCCCGTCTTTCGAGCTGCGTGCAGCGTTTCACGACTCTTTCATCGGACGTCCGTTCGGGGAGTGCGAGCAGTCATTTCTGGTTGTTTTTCCGAGGGGATTTCAATGGTGCAATCCGCCCGCTCTAATTCCCCACGATGGTGCGTGGCCCACGGGGGGGCCGTTTCGGGAGTTGACGGTGATTTCCAGTTTTATTACCGAGCGACCGTTTTGGACGAATGAGTAGTCCATCTTGTGTGCTTTTTCGAGAGGATCGCAACGGTGTGATCCGTTCGTGGAGTTTCGGGACTGGGATGCGGGTCCCACGTGGCACCGCTCGTGTGCGGTGCGCCGCAACGTATCTTTTTCTCTGGATACCCGTTCTACTCAAGCGAGTAGTGCTTTCGATGTGTTTTTCCGAGAGCATCGCGATGGCGCAGTCCGCCCGACCTTTTTCTGAGATGTGGTGTGGGTCCCACCCGACCGGGCTACGGTGAATAGTCCTTTTTCACCGGGTGGCCGTTTTGGGTGATTGAGTAGTCAATCCCGCGTGTTTTCCCGAGGGGATCGCATTGGTGTGATGCGCCCGACTGTTTTCGGGGCCGAGGCTCGGGATCACGGGATGCCGTTCGGGCCTGAGACGGTGTTGGTGACTTTTCCTTCGGGTATCCGTTGGAGGCGAGTAAGTAGTCGATCTCGCGTGTTTTTCAGCGAGGATTACCACGGTGTGATCCGTTTGGTTGTGCGGAGCCTCTTGCGCGATCTTGTTAAATGTGGAAGCATGGAAGGTGCTCCAGTGGTGGTTCGCCCTATCTTGGTTGTAGCGGACCCTTAGCGTGTGATCGCGCACTCTTGGGAGAGTGATGTAAATGGTTCACGAGATGTAGTTGGCCGTGCCTGGGGCTTTGAGTTGGAGTTGTTACGTCACGCCTTCGCGCTGACATTGGGTGCCATGTGCACGATAGCCTTTGGGCTAGAACGAGGTATACTCTGGGAGTATACGGGAGCGCTTGGAGGTACGTGTGGTTTGTACCTGAGACGTTTGTGCGCTTGGTTGGGGTTGACTTGGGGCCACACGTCATGTGGGCACCACGTGCATGTCGTGTTCTGCTTTGCGTACTTGGACCTCTTGCGGCGTAGAGGGTCCCTCTTTGTGCTCGTTGGTTGACCAACAGGGTTGAGTAGTCTCCCCCTGGTTTCGCTCTCGATGGTATGGCCGGTAGCGGTGCTAGTGACACCCAGTGCTGGGGTAGACGCTGCACCTCTTTTGGGAGAGCTGTTCTGGAGTTGGGTGGTTGCGCGACACCCACTCCGTGTTCGGTCTGCCAGTGTTGTACCCTCCTGTAGAAATGGCAGAGCGGTTCTGAGTTTTACCCTCCAACGGGGCTGGGCAGTGGGTTACTCATCGACTTCCTCGGGCTTACCCTCCAGCAGGGCTGGGCAGTGGGTTGCTCACTGACTTCTAGGGTTTACCCTCCAGCAGTGACTAGGTAGTGGGTCACCCGACGCTATTAGGGTCTACCCTCCAGCAGTGACTGGGCAGTGGGTCACCCGACGACCTCTTAGGGTCTACCCTCCGGCAGGGCTGGGCAATGGGTCACCCGTCGTCTAGTTCTAGGTCTACCCTCCAGCAAGGCTGGGTAGTGGGTCGCCTTTCGACCTATTCCAGGTCTACCCTCCAGTGGGGCTGGGCAGTGGGCCATCTGATGATGTATTAAGGTCTACCCTCCAGCGGGGCTGGGCAGTGGCTCACCTGACGATTTATTATGGTTTACCCTCCAGCAGGGCTGGGCAGTAGGTCACCCAGTATCTTAATATGGTTTCCCCTCCAGCAAGGCTGGGCAGTGGGTCGCTCGATGATGTGTTAGGGTTTACCCTCCAGCAGGGCTGGGCAGTGGGTCACCTGATATCTGGTTATTAATTTCCCTCCAGCAGGGCTGGGTAGTGGGGCACCTGTCGGCATTCCCGGATCAGTCCTTTCTACTAGGCTAGCCTGTGGTTTTCCTCCGTGATTACCAGAGCGGGACCCCTGGATAAGGCTCAGTGTTGTGATGACCTTTGGCTGTGAGGAGTCCTCTCGACTGTAGGGCAGTGACGAGGCGTGGTTTGATTTCCCTATGACTCTCAAGTACGAGGGGCGCTTTCCCCACCAAGATGCGTTCTTGCGACGCGATCTAAAACCGTGTGGGCGAGTCTGTGCCGCCCAAAGCGGATAGTATCAAGGTGCGGTGACTGAGCCCCTTGACTTGCAGTTCGGGGCAGACGTGCGGGATGCTGGGCATCGATGGTGTTACCTTTGGGAATGTTGGCTATTCTTTTCTTGGGCTGAGCTATGGGACGGAGATACCCTTACGATGTTGTTCGGGCTTCTCGACAGAGCATATGGATTTGTATATACCATGTTCCTGCACCCACTTCTTGGGTTTGATTGCTCTCCTTCCAGGAAAGGCGAAGACGCGCGGGGTATTTCACGTGCCTTCCGTGTCTAGCTTCTCGTGGTTGGACGAGTCTACTCTCCTGCTATAGGTAGCGAAGACTCGACGAGAAGTTCATCTTCTCACCGTTTCCAGCTCCCTGTGCCTGGACTTGTCTACTTCCTTTCTCTTGTTGGGTTGAGCTGGACTCTTACTGCACTTTCAGTTGTACTCCTCTACTTTTATATTTTCTCTACTACTCACCCTTCGGTACCTCCTTTGTTGCTCCCTCGAGCCTTCGGGGTATCCTACTGAGTATTTTCTATACTCACCCCTGCTTGGGCTTTGCCCGCACTTGGTGTGCCCTTGCAGACGACGGATAGGTTGGTCGTGACTTCAGTGGAGCGTTGGAGCTTGGGAGCTTGGACCGCGTGCGGTGGTCGTGGCCGGGTACCAGGTGGGAGACCCGTCAGCAGTTTCTTTTTGTTTACCTGTTGCCGGGTTGTGGCACTTTTTGGTTGGGCGCGTGTTTTGCCCCTTTTCTTTTCAGTTTGTACTTTGTACTTGTAGTGGTCGATGCACTCTGTGGTTTATATATAGCAGTTGTTCTTTTTACTCTGCTTGTTCTTTCTTTTACTCTGCACTTTTGCATTGAGTTTGCTGCGTGTGCGTGTGTACAGGTGCTTAGGCAAAGGCCTCCCTGAGTTGTTGTGCCTTCGGCGCTGGTCGCCAGCCCCTAGCCTATGGAGGCGGGCCTGGGGTAGTTGCGGCTCGAGCCCGGGTAGGGTCGGGTCGTGACAAAGTGGTATCAGAGGTGGTTCGTTCCTTGGGATGCTGTTCGGACGTCCCTAAAAGAGGAATTGGTTGGGATATAGGGCAACAGTGTTAACATGTCTCAAGAGCGGCTCTCAGGCCAGGGAGTCCCGTGATGGTGCGGCGGCCGACGTATCCATTCACCAGGACCTTGATAACCCGCTTGTCGACTCGGCATGCTGAGACACTTGTTGCAGGGAAATTTGTTTGTGCATCACATTGGATCGAGTCTTTGACCGTCCTTCTTGAGTCAGCTCCCCATCGTCGTTGTTGTGGTATATACATATATGCTCATCTGACCGCGACACTCCTTGATAATATTCAGGATGTCTCCGCGAAGACAGCCAGCCCAGATACTAGCTTTGGGTGCATGACGACGACCCTGTGAGCTATGAGGCCACAGTCCAGGACCCATCATGCAAGCCCCTTTCTCCGGGTGGGCCGGTAGCAGCTCCCCCACCTGTTGAGTAACAGACAGTTTCAGCAGAGCAGGCTGAGCGTGAGCACAGGTTGAGCACGCTCCGTGAGTTCCAGCGGCAGAGACCGCTGAGGTTCAGTGGTGAGCCAGACCCTCAGGCAGCAAAGGGTTGGCTAGAGGCAATGGTTATCCTTTTCAGGCTTGTGCGGACACCGACAGATCAGATAGTGGCTTTGGCAGCCACCCCTTTTCGTGGAGCAGCTTGGCGTTGGTGGAGTCTGGTGACTCAGTTCCTGACGAGTCGTCGTTTTTGTTGGACGACTTTCAGTTGTTGCTCCGTGAGGAGTTTTGCCCCTCCTGCTTGCACTCCGTTCGGATTCAGGAGCTCCTGCAGTTTCAGCAGGGAGGGATGATGGTGGCCGAGTACGCGGCTAGTTTTGCAGACCGTGCACGCTTTTACCCGGACTTGGTCCATGACGACAACTTCCGAGCGCGGAAGTTTGAGCAGGGTCTCCATCGAGAGATTCGGCTTTCTTAGTACCCTTGGGCATTTCCACATATGTCGGGGTGCTAGAGCAGACGCTGGTGACAGAGGGCTTCCTGTCATGTTTTGCGGTTGGTAGTGGCAGTGGGCGCGACGGAGTCGGGACGTCTGACGTAGCTAGCAGGCGCCGGAGGACAGGGCCTCGATGCAGGTGGCCTTCCTACTACCGGTTTCGGAGACGTGGTCATATACCACTGTGGTGAAAAGGCGCAGGGCTTCAGCCGAGGATTCCCTTCCATGAGTGGATCCCGGGCCATGGTCGTACACCACAGTGGCGCCAGAGGGCACCAGGGCAGCTCAGAGAGCGCCGATGCTATGCTTGTGATGGGCGAGGTCACTTGGCACGAGACTGCCCGGCCCGAGTTGCTGAGAGTTTCGGGCAGGCAGCAGGCGCACCGCCACGGCAGAGGCAGCACCGTGATCGGTGTGGTACCCAGAGAGGTGGTGCTAGCAGAGGAGCGGGAGGAGCTGGAGGTGGGGGACGACGTTACGAAATCCCCCCCATCACCACTAGGCAGTCCACGTCAGGCTCCGGGAGCTGACGGTTGGGACCGCGGGTAGCCGCGAGCTTTGGATGTCTACGATCCTGCAGAGCACGGGATGATGAGAGGTACCCCTTGCGACCCTTCTACTGCTTGCAGTAGAACTGTTAGACTCCGCGAGTGAAATGCTTTCCTCCCGGCTCCTTGTTTGAGGTGTTACCAGGGTGACGCAGGGCGTCGGGTGTAACCCTGTGGTGGTAAGGAGAAAGGCGCGAGACCTTTTCCTGTAGTCGATGGTGTTGACTCCTTCTCCTTTTGAGCGTGTAAGATAGCATCGACTGTGGAGCCTCTAGCGTGACCAGATATCCTTGGGTGTTTCACCATATGGATATTCTGAAGGAGGGAATCACCGGGCCTTGTTCCAGGTGCGGGCGGTGATTTTAGTCGCGGCGTGCAACGTAGAGGTTTGTTCGGGGAGGTGATCTACCCCCGAGGGCCTTCGGGCCGTTTGAGACCGTGTAAAGGGATGACGAGGTTCCCTACCGCCTTGCCCTTACCCCAAAGTCTGGAGTGGGTGCACGATGTCGGCAAGGGCCGGCCTAGCGTGGACAGATCAATACTTTGGTCTGTGTGCGGTGACGCAGAGCTGTGCGTGGGTTCTTCTGGGTATGGGAAGCCAGGTGTGGGCTTAGTACCTTGTGTTGCTCCCTAGTTTTGCTTTTCGAGGACGAAAAACTTGAAAGAGGGAATGATGTAAGAACCCGATTTTTGCTACGAAAGACTTTGAAATATTCTTGATGATATTCCAGAGCAGCGTCTTCAGACGTTGTGCGATTCCGAGCCCCGGAGTGGCCGGAATTAAATTTTCAGTGCGTTCACACTGGAAACGCTAAATAAATGAGATAACTCCTAAACGGAGTTCCGGATCAGGGATCCGAGTGTACGGATGGGTCTGGAACTGGGTGTTTACCCTAGGAGAGACATAAAAGTTGTCGGCGCGGGATGTTTGGATCCCTCGCCTGCTCCCAGAATGTTAAACGGATAAATTAATTAATTAATTTATTCGTTTATTGGCAAAACGCAAGTATCTCTTAAACGGTGGCTCGGAATGGAAAACTGAGGGCACCTTTGAGTTCGGAGCGTGCCGTTTACCCTAGGAGGGGTATAAGTTTCGCGGGCGCGGGCCGTTTGTGAAAAATGGCCCCAGGGGCGTTTTCGTAATTTGGCGGCCTCGGGCGCTAAGTTTAATAACTTTTGAACGGGGTCTCGGAAAAAAATTACGAGACCGCCGTTGTGCTCAGAGCGTCATGTTTACCCCAGGGACGCCCTCCTTTTTTGTCTGCTTCGAGAGCAGGGCCGGGGGCGTGCCGGGCGGGGGTGTTTAAGTGTTATTACTTAAACGCACCCCCCCCCCTTCTTCCTCTTCTTCTTCTTCTTCCTCACAACCTCTCCCCTTCCCTCAATTTCGGTAGGCTCCGGCGAGGCGAGCTCCGGCGAGGCGAGCTCCAGCGAGGTGGCTCCAGCGAGACGGTGGCGCGCGGCGGATCGCGCGGGAAGCGCCGGGCAAAGCCCAACGAGGTAGGCGGATTTGAGTTCCCCCCCTTCCCCGTTTTAATCCCCATTTATGTTTAATCTCACCATTGGATCCTCGAACAAATCCCGTGGTTGCGTAGATCCCGTCCTGAGCTTTCCGGAAAGCTATCCGGATCAAAATTTCGATCACCGGATCGTTCCCGGTGGTCCTTGGAATTCTCCGGCCGTGAGGCTGGTTTCCGGCGAGGGCCGAATGCGGCAGGCGGCGACAGCGCGGGGCGGAGCGCGGCGGAGCAGGGCGGTCGGCCGGGGCTTCAGAGGGCGGCGGCGGCGTTCGGCGGCGGCGCTTCCAGGAGGCGGCGGCGGCGTTCGGCGTCGGCTGTCGGAAGCCGGCCGCGGCGCCGGCCGTGGGCGCCGGCAAGCGGAGGAGGGGGCCGCAAGGCGGCGGCCCCGTGCGTCGACCGCGACCCGCGAATGGCGGGTCGCTGTGGGGGATCAACCGGCCGCGAGGCGGCCTGTCGGCTGGAGCGAGCCGCGGCCAGCTGGCCGCGGCGGGGTGAACCGGACCCGCGGCTGAGCCGCGGGCCAGCTGTACGGACTGGGCCGGCCCAAGCAGGGCGGACCGGCCGGTCCGGCCCAAGGGGCTTTGCCCCTCAGCCTTTGGACGCCCGTATTTCGGGCTACGGGCGTCCACTTTGCGCACCGTCTGCGGCAGCGCGGAGCTTGCGTCAAGGCGGAGTTTTTGAGCTGGTTTTGGGAATTTTTAATTCCCGAAACGAGGGGTCTCGGAGACGCGACGCGTCTTTAAGTGGACGAGCGTTCTTCCGGAAAATCTTGTTTTGGACGGCGCGGACGCATGCGACGTCCGATTTGAGTGTCGTCAGCGGCGTTGTGACCATGGCACTGAGGCGGAGGTTTCCAGTGCGGTTCCAGACGTTGAGGCTGGAGTTGAGGCGTGGGGCCCACGGCCCGTCTTTCGAGCTGCGTGTAGCGTTTCACGACTCTTTCATCGGACGTCCGTTCGGGGCGTGCGAGCAGTCGTTTCTGGATGTTTTTTCGAGGGGATTGCAATGGTGAAATCTGCCCGCTCTAATTCGGCACGATGGTGCGGAGCCCACGGGGGGGGGGGGGGGGGGGCGTTTCGGGAGTTGACGGTGATTTCCAGTTTTATCACCGAGCGACCGTTTTGGACGAATGAGTAGTCCATCTTGTGTGCTTTTTCGAGAGGACCGCAACGGTGCGATCCGTTTGTGGAGTTTCGGGACCAGGATGCGGGTCCCACGTGGCACCGCTCGTGTGCGGTGCGCCGCTACGCATCTTTTTCTCCGAATACCCGTTCTACTCAAGCGAGTAGTGCTTTCGACGTGTTTTTCCGAGAGCATCGCGATGGCGCAGTCCGCCCGACCTTTTTCGGAGATGTGGTGTGGGTCCCACCCGACCGGGCTTCGGTGAATAATACATTTTTCACCGGGTGGCTGTTTTGGGTGATTGAGTAGTCAATCCCGCGTGTTTTCCCGAGGGAATCGCATTGGTGCGATGTGCCCGACTGTTTTCGGGGCCGAGGCTCGGGATCACGGGACGCCGTTCGGACGTGAGGCGGTGTTGGTGACTTTTCCGTCGGGTATCCGTTGGAAGCGAGTAAGTAGTCGATCTCGCGTGTTTTTCCGCGAGGATTACCACGGTGTGATTCGTTTGGTTGTGCGGAGCCTCTTGCGCGATCTTGTTAAATGTGGAAGCATGGAAGGTGCTCCAGTGGTGGTTCGCCCTACCTTGGTTGTAGCGGACCCTTGGCGTGTGATCGCGCACTCTTGGGAGAGTGATGTAAATGGTTCACGAGATGTGGTTGGCCGTGTCTGGGGCTTTGAGTTGGAGTTGTTACGTCACGCCTTCGCGCTGACGTTGGGTGCCATGTGCACGATAGCCTTTTGGCTAGAACGAGGTATACTCTGGGAGTATACGGGAGCGTTTGGAGGTACGGGTGTTTTGTACCTGAGACGTTCGTGCGCTTGGTTGGGGTTGACTTGGGGCCACACGTCATGTGGGCCCCACGTGCGTGTCGTGTTCTGCTTTGCGTACTTGGACCTCTTGCGGCGTAGATGGTCCCTCTCTGTGCTCGTTGGTTGACCAACAGGGTTGAGTAGTCTCCCCTGGTTTCGCTCTCGATGGTATGGCCGGTAGCGGTGCTAGTGACACCCAGTGTTGGGGTAGACACGACACCTCTTTTGGGAGAGCTGTTCTGGAGTTGGGTGGCTGCGCGACACCCACTCCGTGTTCGGTCCGCCAGTGTTGTACCCTCCTGTAGAAATGGCAGAGCGGTTCTGAGTTTTACCCTCCAGCGGGGCTGGGCAGTGGGTTACTCATCGACTTCCTCGGGCTTACCCTCCAGCAGGGCTGGGCAGTGGGTTGCTCACTGACTTCTAGGGTTTACCCTCCAGCAGTGACTGGGCAGTGGGTCACCCGATGCTATTAGGGTCTACCCTCCAGCAGTGACTGGGCAGTGGGTCACCCGATGCACTTAGGGTCTACCCTCCAGCAGAGACTGGGCAGTGGGTCACCCGACGACCTCTTAGGGTCTACCCTCCGGCAGGGCTGGGCAGTGGGTCGCCTGTCGTCTAGTTCCAGGTCTACCCTCCAGCACGGCTGGGCAGTGGGTCGCCTGTCGACCTATTCCAGGTCTACCCTCCAGCGGGGCTGGGCAGTGGGTCGCCTGATGATGTATTAAGGTCTACCCTCCAGCGGGGCTGGGCAGTGGGTTGCCTGATGATGTATTAAGGTCTACCCTCCAGCGGGTCTGGGCAGTGGGTAGCCTAACGATGTATTATGGTTTACCCTCCAGCAGGGCTGGGCAGTGGGTCACCCAGTATCTTAATATGGTTTACCCTCCAGCAGGGCTGGGCAGTGGGTCGCTCGATGATGTGTTAGGGTTTACCCTCCAGCAGGGCTGGGTAGTGGGTCACCCGATATCTGGTTATGAATTTCCCTCCAGTAGGGCTGGGTAGTGGGGCACATGTCGGCATTCCAGGCTCAGTCCTTTCTACTAGGCTAGCCTGTGGTTTTCCTCCGTGATTACCAGAGCGGGACCCCTGGATATGGGTCAGTGTTGTGACGACCTTTGGCTGTGAGGAGACTTCTCGACTGCAGGGCAGTGACGAGGTGTGGTTTGATTTCCCTAGGACTCTCAAGTACGAGGGGCGCTTTCCCCACCGAGACGCGTTCTTGCGACTCGATCTAAAACCGTGCGGGCGAGTCAGTGCCGCTCAAAGCGGATAGTATCAAGGTGCGGTGACTGAGCCCCTTGGCTTGCGGTTCGGGGCAGACGTGCGGGATGCTGGGCATCGATGGTGTTACCTTTGGGAATGTTGGCTATTCTTTTCTTGAGCTGAGCTATGGGACGGAGATCCCCTTACGATGTTGTTCGGGCTTCTCGACAGAGCATATGGATTTTTATATACCATGTTCCTGCACCCACTTCTTGGGTTTGATTGCTCTCCTTCCAGGAAAGGCGAAGACGCGCGGGGTATGCCACGTGCTTTCCGTGTCTAGCTTCTCGGGGTTGGACGAGTCTACTCTCCTGCTATAGGTAGTGAAGACTTGACAAGAAGTTCATCTTCTCACCGTTTCCAGCTCCTTGTGTCTGGACGAGTCTACTTCCTTTCTCTTGTTGGGTTGAGCTGGACTCTTACTGCACTTTCAGTTGTACTCCTCTACTTTTCTGTTCGCTCTACTGCTCACCCTTCGGTACCTCCTTTGTTGCTCCCTCGAGCCTTCGGGGTATCCTACTGAGTATTTTTTATACTCACCCCTGCTTGGGCTTTGCCCGCACTTGGTGTTCCCTTGCAGACGACGGACAGGTTGGTCGTGACTTCAGTGGAGCGTAGGAGCTTGGGAGCTTGGACCGCGTGCGGTGGTCGTGGCCAGGTACCAGGTGGGAGACCCGTCAGCAGTTTCTTTTTGTTTACCTATTTCCAGGTTGTGGCACTTTTTGGTTGGGCGCGTGTTTTGCCCCTTTTCTTTTCAATTTGTAATTTGTACTTGTAGTGGTTGATGCACTCTGTGGTTTATATATAGCAGTTTTTCTTTTTGCTCTGCTTGTTCTTTCTTTTACTCTGCACTTTTGCATTGAGTTTGCTGCGTGTGCGTGTGTACAGGTGCTTAGGCAAAGGCCTCCCCGAGTTGTTGTGCCTTCGGCGCTGGTCGCCAGCCCCTGGCCTATGGAGGCGGGCCTGGGGTAGTTGTGGCTCGAGCCCGGGTAGGGTCGGGTCGTGACATATTGGGCCTTAGTGGCCCAATGGGTCTAATTTGACTAAGTGGATTAATGAGCTTAATGGGACGAATGGGATGAATAGGGCTAAGGGGAATAAGTTTCCTAATGGCCCTAATTGGTCTAATGGGCCTAAGTGGCATTATGGGCCTAAGTGGATGAATGAGCCTAAGTGGCCCAAATGGGCCTAATGGCCTGAATGGGGCTAAAGGCCAGAATGGGCCTAACGTATCGAAAGGGCCTAAAATGCTAAATGGACCGAAGTTTCCTAATGGTCCTTAGTGGATTAATGAGCCTAATGGACCGAATGGGCCTAAGCGACCCAATGGGACAAATGGGACTAATGGGAAAACGTGGACTAATGGGCCTAATGGTCCTAACGGGTCTAAGGGGCCTAATGGACCTAATGGGCCGAACGGGTCAAATGGGCCAAATCGGCCAAAGTGGCCTAATCAACCTAATGGTCCTAAGTGGCCTAATGGGCCTGAGTTACCTAATGGGAAAAAGTGGCCAAAAGGGAGTAATGGCCCTAAGTGGCATAATGGTCCTAAGTGGCCTAGTGGGCCTAACTGACTAATGGGCATAATGAGACTGAGTGGCCTAAGTGTCCTAATGGGACGAAATGGCCTAATGGACCTAATTGGCCTAAGTGGCCTAATGGGGCTAAGTAGCCTAATGGGCCTAAGTGGCCCCATGGGTATAATGGGCCTAAGTGGCCTAATGGGTCTAATGGTCATGATGGGTCGAATGAGCCTAATGTGCCTAATGGGATGAAGTGGACTAATAGGCCTAGTGGGCTTAAGTGGCCTAATGGGCCTAAGTGGTCCAATGGGCCTATGTGGCCTAATGGGCGTAACGGGACTAAGTGGTCTAATGCGCCGAATGAACCTAATGGGTCTAAGTGTCCAAAGGGGCTTAATGTTCCTAATGGGACTAAGTGGCCTAATCGACATAATGGGATTAGTGGGATGAAGTGGCCTAATGGGCCTAATAGGGGAAAGTCGCCTAATGGGCCTAATGGGTCAAAGTGGCCGAATGGGCCTAAGTGGCCCATTGGGCCGAATGAGCCTAAGTGGCCTATTTGGCCGAATGGGCCTAAGTGGCCTAATCGACCTAATGGGATTAATGGGCCTAAATGGACCAATGGGAATAATGGGATGAAGTCGCCTAAGTGGCTTAATGGGCCTAATGGTCCTAATGGGCCAAAGTGGCCTAATCAGCCTAATTGGCCTTTTTGGCCTAATGGGCCTAAGTGGCCTGATGGGCCTAAGGGAATGGGCCTAAAGGGCCTAAGTGGCCTCTGGGTCTAAGGGGCCTTAATGGCCTCATGGGCCTAATGGGACTAAAGGGCTTAAGGGGCCTAAGTTGCCTGATGGGCCTAATCAGCCTAATGAACCTATGTATCCTAATGGGAATTAGTTGTCTAATGGTCCCAATAGGACAAATGGTCCTAATGGGTGTAAGTGGTCTAATGAGCGTAAGTGACATAATCAACCTAATGGGCCTAATGGCTGTAATGTGCTTAAGTGGTCGAATGGGACTAGTGGGACTAATGGGCCTAAGTGGCCTATTGGGCCTTAGTGACCTAATCTGCCTAATGGACCTAACGGGCGTAATGAGACTAAGTTGTTGAATGGGCCTAATTGACCGAATGGGACTAATTTACCTAGTGGTCCTAATGGGCATAATGGGCCTAAGTGACCTAATTGGCCTAATGGGCCTAATGAACCTAAGTGGCATAATGGCCTAATGTGCTAAATAGACCAAATGGGCCTAATGTGTCAAGTAGTTCTAATGGGCCTAAGTGACCTAATGGGCTAAATGGGATTAAGTGGCCAAATGAGCCTAATGGTCCTAAGTGTTCTAATGGGCCTAATGGGACTAATGGAAAAATGTGTCAAGTGGGCCTAAGTGGCCTAATGGGCCTATTGGGGCTAAGTGGCCTAATGGTCCTAAGTTTCCTAATGGGCCTAATGGGCCGAAGTGGCCTAATGGGCCTAAGTGACATAATGGGATTAATGTGCCTAATGGGCCTAATGGGTATAATGGGTTTAGTGGCCTAAGTGGCCAAATGGGGCTAAAGAGCCTAATGGGCCTAAGTGGCCTGATTATCCCAACGGGCCTAAGTAGATTAAGGGGCCGAACGGGCCTATGTGTCCTAAGGGCCTAAGTGGATGAATGGTCCCAATGGGCCTATGTTTCCTAAAGGGAATAATGGGCCTAACGGCGCTAATGGGACTAATAGGATGAATTGGCCTATGTGGCCTAATGGGCCTACATGTCCAAATGGTCCTAAGTGAACCAATGGGCCTAAAGAGCCAAATCGGCCAAAGGGGCCTAATGGGGCTAGGTGGAATATTCATAGCCTAATGGGCCTAAGTGGTCTAATGGTTCTAATGGACGCAATGGGTCTAAGTGGCCTAATGGGATTAATGGGTCGAAGTGGCCTAATGGGCCGAATGGGCCTAATGGACCTAATGGGGCTAAGTAGCCTAATCGAACTAAAGGGCATAATGGGCCAAAGCAACCTAATGGGCCTAAGTGGCATAATCAGCCTAATGGGCCTAAGTGACTTAATGGGCCTAAAGGACCTAATAGGCCAAAGTGACCTAATGGGCCCATGTGGCATAATCGTAACCAAATGGGCCTAAGTGGCTTGATGGTCCCAATGGGCCTAAGTGTCCTAATGGTCCTAATGGGCCTATGTGGCCTAAAGGGACTAATGGGCCAAAGCGGCCTGATGGGCCTAAATGGTATAATCGGCCTTATGGGCCAATTGGCCTAAGTGGCCTAATGGGCCTAATGGGTCTAAGTGACCTAATTGTCCTTATCAGATGAAGGGGCCTAATGGGACTAAGTGGTCCAATGAGCCTAAGTGGCCTAAGGGGCCGAATCAGACGAATGGGCCAAATGGACTGAATGAGCCTAATGGGCTTAAGTAGCCTAATGGGCTGAATAGTCCTATGCAGCCTAATGGGCCGAATGGGCCTAATTGGTCTAATGGGACTTAGTGGCCTAATGGGCCCCCTGGGTTGGATGGGCCTAATGGTCCTAATTGGCCTAATTTTCATAATGGGCGTAAATTGCCTAATGGGCTAAAAGGGCCAAATGGGTCTAAGTGGCCTAATGGGCCTAATATGTCAATTAGGCCTTAGTGGCGTAATGGGTCTAATGAGACGAATGGGATTAAGTTTCCCAATGAGCCTAATGGGATGAATGAGACAAAGTTTTCTAATGGGACTAATAGGCCGAAAGGTCTTAATGGGCCAAATGGGCCTAATGATCCTAATGGGACTAAGTGGCCTAATAGTCCTAATGGGCATAAGTGACCTAATGGACCAAAGTGGCCTGATGGTTTTAATGGTCCTAATGGGTCGAATGGACCCAATGGGATGACGTGGCCTAGTGGGGTGAATTGGCCGAATGGGCCCAACTGGCCGAAGTTGCCTAATGGGCCAAATGGACCTAATGGGCCAACTGGACCGAAGTGGCCTAAGGGCTGAATGGGCCTAAAGGGTCCAATGGGTGTAAGGGTTTAATGGGACTAAAGGGTCCAATGGGCCTAATTAGCCGAATGGGTCATATGTGTCTAATGGGCCTAGTGGGCCGATGTGGCTTAATGGACTTACTAGGCCTAATGGACCTATTGGGTCTAATGGATCTAATGGGCCTAAGTGGCCTGGTGGACTTAAGTGAAAAAATGGACCTAATGCGCCTAATGGGTGTAATGGGAATAATGGGCCTAAGTAAACAAATGGGCATAATGGGCTTAAGTGGCCTAATGGGCCTAATGTGCCTAAGTGGACCAATGGGCCTAATGGGCCTAAGTGGCCGAATGGGCCTAAGTGTCTAAATGAGCCTAATGGGCCTAATGGTCCTAATTGGCCGATTGGGTCGAATAGGCCTAATGGGCCTAAGTGGTCTAATCGGCCTAATGGGCCTAATGGAACAAATGGTCCAAATGGGCCTAAGTTACCGAATGGGCCAAAGTGGCCTAATGAACACAATGAGTCTAAGTTGCATAATGGGCCTGAGGGGTCTAAGTGGCCTAATGGTCCAAAGTGGACGAATGTGCCTAATGGGCATAATGGGCATAATGGACCTTAATGGAAAAAATCGACCTAATGGGTATAATGGGCCCAAGTGTCCAAATGGACCTAATGTGCCTAGGTGGACCAATGGGATGAATGTGACTAATGGGCCTAATGGTTATAAGTGGGCCTAATGGGCCTACTCGGCCTAATGGGCCTACTAGGTCCAATGGGACTACTAGACCTACTGGGCCTAATGGTCCGAATGGTCCTAAGTGGCATAATGTGCCTAAGTGGCCTAATGGGATAAGTTTCCTAATGGGACTAATGGGACTAAGTGGCCTAATGGGTCTAATGGCCCTAATGGTCCAAAGTGGTCTAGTGGGCCACACTGGACGAGTGGGCCTAATGGATTAATGGGCATAATGGGCCGAAGTGGCCAAATGGGAAAAATGGTCCTAAGTGTCTTCATGGACCAAATGGGACTTAGCGGCATAATGGGTGTAATGTGCCTATTGGGCATAAGTGGCCAAATGGGCCAAAGTAGATGAATGGGCATATGGTTCTAATGGGCATAATGGGACTAATGGACCTAATGGGCCTAAGTGGACTAATGGGCCTAATGGGCCAAATGGACGAGTGGACATAATGGGCCAAATGAGACAAAATGGCCAAATGGGCCAAAGTGGCCTAATGGGCCTAAGTGCCTTAATGGGACTAATGGGCCAAATGGGCCTAAATGACCTAATGGGACAAAGTAGATGAATGTGCCTAATGGGTCAAATAGTCATAATGGGCCTAATGGGTCAAAGTGTCCAAATGGGTCAAATGTGCCTAAGTGGCCTAATGGGCTTAATGGGTCTAATGGGCCTAAGCGGGTACGATTGCACTTTTCGATTGCACTAGGTACGATTCCTTTTCGATTAGCATCATCTGTTTCTTCCATTCCACCTAGATACGATAAATTTGGATACGATTTGGAATACCTCTTTTCGCCTTTCTTCCATCGAGCTTGCATGATAAGTTCTCCAGTCAACTTATGATTTATGAAATACGAATCAGCAAAGCATAGTCACATTTAATTTTATCAGTGTTAGCAGACTTCGATACTTCATCAAAACAAAGACTTCTTTTATATCAGATCTAATGTGAATCTAATGACCATTTACTTCCAGGAAGATGCATTCTCCATGCGACCGATTCTCTCTTTCCAGATAATGATCAATTCCTTATTACGATCTTTTCACATACCAGAACAAAGGCAGGTCTGTTCAGTGCCTTTTCTTTCAAACAACTTTACCTCATTACAATGGATAGAGTGAGTCTGATTCTTTTGAAAACAATGGCCAATACTATTTCCACCAAATACAAAGTGAGGTGATTTTATTTCTTCAAAATCTTTCCTTGATAACCGAAGACAACACATGAAAACAAACACACCTTCCTCATCAGCACGGTCCCAAAAATCGCCCCCTTCAGATTTTTTTGTCAACCAAGTTTCATAAATCATTGAAATTAGGCCCATTAGGCATATTTCCAACTTAGGCCCATTAGGGAACTTAGGCCCATTAGGCCACATTCACCCATTAGGCCCATTAGGCCACTTAGGTCCATTATCCCATTAGGCCCATTTGAAAACTTACTCCCATTGGGTCACTTAGGCCCAAGATGCTCATAAGAACACTTCGACACATTAGGACCGTTAGTCCACTTAGGCACTTGAGGCCCATTAGACCACTTCAGCCCATTAGGCAACTTAGGCAACTTAGTCCACTTAGGCCCATTAGGCCCATTAGGCCCATTCAACCCATTGGTACCATTTGGAAACTTGGGCCCATTAGGACACATAGGCCCATTAGAACCATTAATCCCATTAGGTAACTTAGGCCACTTATGCCCATTATGACACATATTCTCAGTTGACCCATTCGACCCATTAGGCCAATTAGGCCCATTCGACCCATTCGACCCATTAGGCCCATTAGACCCATTAGGCTGATTAGGCTACTTAGGCCCATTAGACCCATTAGGACCATTAGCCCCATTAGGCAACTTAGGCCACTTAGGCCAATTGAGCCACTTAGACCCATTAGACCCATTATGCCCATTAGGAAACTTAGGCAACGTAGGCCCATTAGGTCACATAGACCTATTAAACCATTTATTCCCATTAGCCCAATTCGACCCATTAGGCCTATTAGGCCACTAATGCCCATTAGGCCCATTTTTCCACTTCGTCCCATTAGGCCCATTAGGACACTTAAGCCCATTTCGCCCATTAGGCCACTTCGACCCATTAGGCAACTTAGAACACTTAGGCCCATTGGAATCATTAGGCCCATTGGGCCCATTAGTCTCATTCATCCCATTAGGCGCATTACGTAACTTTGGCCACTTAGGCCCCTTGAACCCATTAGTCCCATTGGACCCATTAGGCCCGTTGGGCCCATTAAGAAACTTAGGCCACTTAGGACCATTTGGCCATTGAGACCCATTTGGCCACTTAGGCCCATTCAACCAAATAGGACACTTAGGCTCATTCCACCCATTCAGCCCATTAGGCACATTAGACCCATTAGGCCCATTAGGCCACTTAGGCACATTAAACGCATTAGGCCCATTAGACCCATTAAGAAACTTAGGACACTTAGGCCCATTCGACCACTTAGACCCATTGGAAATATTAGGCCCATTAGGCAACTTAGGTCACTAAGACGCATTAGGCCACATAGACCCATTGGACCCATTAGGCCCATTGAACCCATTAGGCCCATTGGACCCATTAGGCCTATTAGGCAACTTAGGAACCTTAGGGTCATTAGGCCACTTAGACCCATTAAACCCATTAGGACCATTATGAAACTTGGGCCACTAACACCCATTGGAACCATTAGGCCCATTAGGCTCATTAGGCAACTTGGGGCACTTCGACCCATTGGACCAATTAGGCTGAATTATCCATAATCGACCAATTAGGCCCATTGGCCCCATTAGACCACTTTGGCCCAATATGCCCATTAGGCCACTTAGGCACATTAGGCTACTTAGGCCCATTAGGCCACTTAGGTCACTTAGTCCCATTCAACCCATTTGACCCATAAAGCCACCTAGGATCATTCAATCCACTTTTCCACTTTTTTCCATCAAGCTTGCATCATAAGTTCTCCAATAAACTTACGATTAATGAAATACGAATAATTAAAGCACAGTCAAATTTAATTTTATCATAGTCAACAGACTATGATTCTTTATCAAAACAAACACTTCTTTCATACAAAATCCACTCAGGCCCACTGGAATCATCAGGCCCATTAAGAAACTTAGGTCACTTAGTCCCATTCAACCCATTTGACCCATAAGGCCACCTAGTATCATTCAATCCATTAGGCCCATTAGGCCTATTAGACCCATTAGTCTGATTAGGCCACTAAGGCCCATTAGAATAATTAATCCCATTAGTCCCATTAGGCCCATTTAGAAACTTAGGCCACTCAGGCCCATTGAGCCACCTAGAACCATTGGACCCATTAAGCCCATTATGCTCATTAAGAAACTTAGGTTACTTAGGCCCATTAGGCCACTTAGGCCTATTAGACCCATTAGGAAAATTAGGCCCATTAGAGCCATTAGCCCATTAGGCCCATTATTCAACTTAGAACACTTAGGCCCATTAGGCCACTTAGGCTCATTAGGTCCATTAGTCCACTTCGGCCCATTAGGAAACTTAGTCCACTTAGGCCCATTCAACCCATTAGGCCATTTAGGCAACTTAGGCCCATTAGGCCCATTAGGACACTTGGGCCCATTAATCCCATTAGGCCACTTCGGCCCATTAGGCGATTTAGTCCACTTAGGCCCATTGGACCCATTAGGCCCATTAGACCCATTAAGCCCATTCTGCCCATTGGGACCATTAGGTAACTTTGTCCACTTAGACCCATTGGATACATTAGGCCCATTGGGACCATTAGGAATCTTAGTCCACTTAGGCCCATTAGGACACTGACCCATTGAACCCATTAGGCCCATCAGGCCCATTAGGCAACTTAGGGCACTTAGGCCCATTAGGCCACTTAGCCCCATTAGGCCACTTAGTCCCATTAGACCCACTCATCCCATTAGGCCACTTAGGCCCATTCAACCCATTCATCCCATTAGGCCTATTAGACCCATTAGGCCGATTAGGCCACTAAGGCCCATTAGACCCATTAGACCCAATAGGCCCATTTGGCTCATCAAGCAACTTAGGCCACTCAGGCCCATTCGACAACTTAGACCCATTGGACCCATTAGGCCCATTAGGAAATTTAGGCCACTTAGGCCCATTAGGCCACTTAGACCTATTGGACCCATTTGGCCCATTAGGCAACTTAGGCCACTTAGGACCATTAGGCCACTTAGACCTATTGGACCTGTTAGACCCATTAGGCATATTAGTCAACTTGGGCCACTTCGACCCATTATGCCACTTAGACCCATTGGACACATTAGGCTGAATTATCCATAATGGGCCCATTAGGCCCATCGGGACCATTGGGCCCATTGGACCACTTAGGCCCAATAGGCCCAATATGCCAATTAGGCGACTTTGTCCCATTATCCCACTTAGGCCTATTAGGCCCCTTAGACCCATTAATCTCATTGGGTCCATTGGGCTCCTTAGGCCCATTAGGCCAATTAGACCAGAACGCTCATTGGGCCAAATTGACATAATGGGCCCATTAGGCCAAATTGGCCATAATGGGCCCATTATGCCCATTCGACCCATTAGGTCACTTAGACCTAATGGGACCAATAGGCCCATTGGGCCCCTTAGGCCCATTTGTCCAATTAGTTCACTTAGGCCCAACAGGCCCATTAGGCCTATTAAGTTAATTAGGGAACTTAGGTCCATTAGGCCACTTAGTCCCATTAGGCCACTTAGGCCCATTAGGCCCCTTCGACCCATTAGGCGCATTAGACCACTTAGGCCCATTGGGCCTATTAGGCCACTTAGGCTCATTCAACACATTAGGCCACTTATGCCACCTAGTCTCATTCGTCCACTTAGGCCCATTAGGCCCCTTAGACCCATTAGAACCATTGGGCCCATTAGGCCTATTAGGTCCACTATGCCAATTCGGCCATTAGGCCCAATAGGATGAATTTACCATAATGGGCCCATTAGGCCACTTAGCCCCATTAGGCCCATTAAGCCCATCACGCTACTTAGGCTCAACTGGTCCATTCAACCCATTAATCCCATTTGGCCCATTAGGTCGAGTTGGACTTAATGGGCCCATTAGTACACTTAGGGCCAATAGGCCCATTAGGCCACTTAGGCCCAATAGTCCCATTAATCTCATTAGTCCACTTAGGCCCATTAGAGACTTTGGACTAGTGGACCCATTGGTCCTATTAATCGCATTAGGCCCATTAGACCCATTAGGCCACTTAGGCCCAATTGTCCCATTAGGCCAATTAGGCCAATTAGGTTACTTAGTACCATTAGGCCCATTAGGCCACTTAATCCTATTAGAACCATTAGGCCCATTAGGCCACTTAGTCCACTTCGTCCCATTAGGCCCTTAGGCCCATTAGGCAATTTAGCCCAATTTAGGTCATTTATGCCAATTTGGCCAATTTGGCAATTTAGTCCATTTAGACTAATTAGGTCATTTTGGCCACTTTCGCTAATTTTGGACATTGAGGCCAATGAGACTAATTTAGGACAATTAGGCCAATTTAGGCACTTAAGGCCATTTAGGCCAATTAAAAGATTTAGGCCATTTAGGACAATTTGGGCCAATTAAGCCAATTAGGCCAATTAGGCAGATTATGTCAATTAGGCCAATTTTATAATTAGGAAATTTAGTTCATTTATGCCATTTAGTCCAATTTAGGTCATTTAGGATAATTAGGCCATTTAGGCCAATTTAGATCATTTAGCATATTTAGGCCAATTTAGACCATTTAGGCCAATTAGGCCAATTATTCCAATTAGGACAATTATTCCATTTAGGCCAATTATTCCATTTAGACCAATTAAGAAAATTAGGACAATTAGACCATTTATTTCAATTAAGCAATTCAGGCCATTTAATCCAATTAGGCCATTTAGGACAATTTAGGCCATTTGGGCCAATTAGAGTAATTAGGGAATTTAGGTCATTTAGGCCAATTAGTCCATTTAGAAAATTATATCAATTAGGCCATCTAGGTCATTTAGGCCAATTTGTCCATTTAGACCATTTAGACCAATTTAGGCCATTTAGACCAATTAGGTCAATTGGGCCAATTTAGGCCATTTTGGATAATTTAGGCTATTTAGCCGAATTAGGCCAATTGGGTGAACTAGTAAATTTAAGTCATTTAGTCCAATTCAGTCCATATTGGCCAATTAATCCACTTAGGCCAATTAATCCACTTAGGCCCACTAGACCATTTAGGTCAGTTAGGCTACTTAGGCCACTTAGGCCACTTAGGACACTTAGGTCGCTTAGGCCACTTGGGCCGCTTAGGCCCCCTTATGGCACTTAGGCCCCTTAGGCCCATTATGCCCATTAGGCCCCTTAGTCCCATTAGGCCACTTAGGCCCATTATAGGTCACTTAGGCCTGTTAGGACCATTAGGCCCCTTAGTTCACTTAGGCCCATTCGTCCACTTAGGCACATTAGGACACTTAGGACCATTAGGCCAATGTGGCCCATTAGGTCCATTAGGCCACTTAGGCCACTCATACCCATTATTCCACTTATCCCCATTAGGCCACTTAGGCCTATTAGGCCACATAGGCCCATTAGGCCCGTTAGTCCACTTAGACCACTTAGGCCCATTATGACCATTAGTCCCACTAGGTCACTTAGTCCCATTAGGCCACTTAGGTCCATTAGGACCATTACGCTACTTAGGCACGTTAGGCCTAGTAGGCCACAAAGGCCCATTAGGCCCATTAGGCCGCTTAGGCCCATTATGCACATTGGCCCCATTAGGACCATTTTTCTACTTAGGCCCATTAGGCCCATTAGAAACATTAACCCCTTTCATCCACTTAGTCTCATTAGGCCACTTAGGCCCATTTGACCACTTAGGCCCATGATGCCAATTTAGCCCATTAATCCCATTCGGCCCATTGGGCCAATTAGACCCATTCAGCCCATTGGGCTACTTAGGCTCATTCAGCCCATTATGCCACTTTGGCTCATTCATCCCATTAGGCCACTTAGGTTAGTTAGGCCCCTTAGGCCACTTTGGCTAGTTAGGCCCATTAGGATCATTAGTCCCATTTTTTCTCTTAGGGCCATTCAACCCATTAGACTCTTTAGGCCACTAAGGCCAGTTAGGACCATTGTGCCACTTTGCCCAGTTAGGCCCATTAGGCTCACGAGGTCCATTAGGCCACTTTGGCCAGTCGGGCCCATTAAGCCACTATGTCTTGTTAGACCCATTAGACTCATTGGGCCCATTCGTCCCATTGGTCCCATTGGACCCATTAGGACCATTAGGCCCCTTGGGCCCCTTACACGAGTTAGGCGAGTTAGACCCATTTGGCCCATTGGGCCTGTTAGGCCCATTGATCCCATTCAGCCAATTAGGCATGTTAGTCCCATTGGTCCCATTGGACATGTTAGGTCACTTCGGCTAATTAGACCCATTAGGCCCATTGGACATATAGTTATGCTAGTTAGTCCCATTCGTCCACTTAGGCTCAATGGGCCCATTAGGATAGTTAGTCCAGTTAATCCAGTTGGGCCCATTAGGCCACTTAGGATCGTTAGGCCCACTAGACCCATTTGAAACATTAGAACACTTATGCCCATTCGGTCTATTAGGCAACTTAGGCCAGTTATGCATAGTTGGCCCACTGGGCCCAATAGGCCCCTTAGGCCAGTTAGGCTCATTAGGTCCATTAGGCCCATTAGGAAACTTAGGTCAATTAATCCCATTCGACCACTGAGACCCATTATTCCAGTTAGGACCATTAGGCGCATCAGCTCCCTTGGGTCCATTAGGCCACTTGAAAGTGCCCAACGGATGATTGTATCACTGAGAGGGGGGGGGGTGAATCGGTGATACTTTTTTCTCTTATGTTTCTTTTCAAATGAAACAACCTTCACCTCCTGTTAAATATTTTATTCCCTACTAAAAACAGTTCAAACACACATCCACAGGAACAAAAGCAAGATTCACTTCCAATAAGAATATTTGTGTCCTTGTTATGGTATGGAAGTGATCCAATACCACACATTCCACTAGAAAACAATCATTGGATTACAATGAGTAGGATATACCCTTTCAATCGTTTAGCACTATGTAAACAATCCAATAGTGCATGTGAACCCTCTTAACACAAATAGGGTAATGCAACGATTGTGTAACAAATCATGTTACCTATGCTTCTTTTCAATTCCATAAATGTATTCAATTGAAAACAAATCTTCAATTTCTTACCTAGAATATGGTAATAACTTCCTGAACTTTGTTGAGAAAAAAAACCAAGTCTGATTCCTCCATGTATGATTCTTCCAGATATGATTTTTTCGATATGATTTTCCCAATATGATTATGCTCGGTACGATATTCCCCGGTACGAAAAGTATAACTATGATATAATAAGATATAGATGAATCGACACTACTTCAATTCTCCATATTCCTAAGTTCGGAAGACCCAGTATAAAAATCAGGATCTGATTAGTCTAGCCCAATACGATGATCATCGGAATACGATTGACAAGAAGAATACAGTAATCAGTTGAGTATGAAAAACACTGAGTACGATGATCATCTGAATACAATGTTGTGATATTGTCTCTTCTCTTTCACTTCAATTCGTCAAAAATTCTTAAAAAAAAGTGAATACAGAAACTTATTATTCTCTCTAAAACTGGAAGCTTCTCTCTCATGAATAGTAAATTGGTCCACCTCAAGTGAAACGTACTATTATCCTTTTCTAGGTGACCCTCAAGATGCTTTAACGGGAATCCCAAAAAATTTCCTGCTCAATCAAATTCACACTAATCTCAATTTCCCCTAAAATCTAGGTGTATTTTGACTTCATCAACTCTTCCCGAAGCTTCTCAATTCTTCTAAAACTTTCACTTCTTATTTTGAATGCTGAATATGATAATTCTTTTGAATGTGGAGCTCCCCCTCAATTTCACATCCAACAAACATTGCTTTCAAACCACTTTTACTTATTCACTTCTTCTCTTGACCAACTTTAAAATATAAAATAATTCCACTCTAATACAATGACTCTTGACCCAATTGAAACCTACAAATTAATTCAACCCTTTTGAAATGGTTGAATACATTGTTGATCTCATTATATCCTTCTCTTTTCAATCATCGACCTCAAGAAATTCTTTCTTTGAATATGATTGTCCAGAGTACGATCTTTCTCAGAATGGTTGGCCTTGGGTATGATCTTTTTCTTCCAGAGCCTGGGTACAATCATCCTGGGTATGAAAGTTTTCTTATGCATACGTTGGATAATGAGATGATAAAGTACCCAATAGTGATCATTCTGGGTATGATCATTCTGATTACGATCCTCAGTGCCTTCTTTTTTTCCTTCTCATCCCAAATATGATTGCACTGGGTACTATTCCTTTTCAATTGGCTTCATCTATTTCTTCTCTTCCACCTAGATATGATAAATCTGGATATGATTTGGAATACCACTTTCCCCCTTTCTTTCATCAAGCTTTCATCGTAAGTTCTCCAATCAACTTATGATTTATTAAATACGAATTAGTAAAGCATAGTCACATTTAATTTTATCATAGTCAGAAAACTCCGATACTTCATCAAAATAAACACTTCCTTCATACCGGATCCACTTAGGCCCATTAGGAAACTTCGGCCACTTAGGCCCATTAGGCCACTTAGTCCCATTCGACCCATTCGACCCATTAGGCCACTTAGGATCATTCAACTCGTTAGGCCCATTAGACCCATCATGCCAATTAGGCCACTTAGGCACATTAGAACAATTAATCCAATTAGTCCCGTTAGTTAATTTAGGCCACTCGGGCCCATTGAGCCAACTAGAACCATTTGGCCCATTAGGCCCATTAGGTCCATTAGGAAACTTAGGCTAATTCGGCCCATTATGCCACTTAGACCTATTAGACCCATTATTCCCATTATTCTCATTAGACTCATTAGGCCCATTAGGCCCATTAGACAACTTAGGACACTTAGGTCCGTTAGGATACTTAGGCCCATTTGGCTCATTTGGACACTTATGCCCATTAGGACCATTAAGCCACTTAGGCCCATTAGTAAACTTATTCCACTTAGGCACATTAGACCCACTTGGCCAATTAAGCCACTTAGGCCCATTAGGCCCATTCAGACACTTAGACCCATTAATCCCATTAGGCCACTTTGGCCCATTAGGAAACTTATGCCACTTAGGCCAATTGGACTCATTAGGCCCATTGGCCCAACTGGTCCCATTAGGCCCATTGGACCCATTAGGCCCATTGGGCCAATTAGGCAACTAAGGCCACTTAGGCCCATTATACCACTTAGGCCCATTATGAAGCTTAGGCCCATTGGACCCATCAATACCATCAGGCCCATTAGGAAACTTTGGTCACCTAGGCCCATTAGGCCACTTAGGACCATTAGACGCATTCAGCATATTAAGCCACTTAGTCCCATTCCATGCATCCATCCAATTAGGCATGTTTGACCCATTAGGCTGATTAGGCCACTTAGACCCATTAGAACCATTATACCCATTAGGCACATTAGTCTCATTAGAAAACTTAGGCCACTTAGGCCCATTCGACCACTTAGAACCATTAGACCCATTAGAACCAGTAGGCAAGTTAGACCACTTAGGCCCATTAGGCCACTTAGACCCATTGGACCCATTACGCCCATTAGTCAACTTAGGCCACTTAGTTCCATTAGGCCACTTAGACCCATTGGACCCATTAGGTCAATTTGGAAACTTAGGCCACTTCGACCCATTGGACGCATTAGGCCCATTAGGCCCATTAGGCAACTTGAGTCACTTCGACCCATTAGGCCACTTAGGCCCATTGGACCCATTAGGCTGAATTATCCACAATGGGCCTATCAGGCCCATCAAGAGCATTGGTCTCATTGGACCACTTAGGCCCAATAGGCTCAATATGGCTATTAGGTCACAGAGGCCCATTGGGCCACTTAGGTCCATTAGACCCCTTAGACCCATTAGGACCATTGGGCCCATTAGGCCACTTAGTCTTATTTTTTCAATTAGGCCATTAGGCCCATTAGGCCCATTAGGTCACTTAGGACCAATAGGCCCATTCAGCCTATTAGGTCACTTAGGCTACACAGGGCCCTTAGGCCACTTAGGACCATCAGACCCCTTAGATCCAATAGACCCATCCAACCTTAGGCCCCTTCGGCCAATTAGGTCAATAGGCCCATTAGGCCACTTAGGCCCAATAGGCCCATTAGGCCTATTAGGTCACTTAGGACATTGAGGCCCATTAGGCCATTAAGGCCCATTCGCCCCATTCAGCCCCTTAGCCCATTGGCCCCATTATGACACTTAGGCCCATTAGGCGCATTAGGCCACTTAGACTCATTCGTCCACTTAGGTCCCTTAGACCCATTAGGCCTATTGGGCCCATTAGGCCCCTTAGACCCATTGGTCCTATTGGGCCCATTAGGTCCATTTGGCCAATTCGTACGTAAGGACCATTTGGCAGAATTAACCATAATGGGCCCATTATGCCACTTAGGCACATTATTCCCCTTATGACCATTAGGCCCATTAGGCCCATCAGGCCACTTAGGCCCAACTAGTTCATTCGACCCATTAATCCCATTAGACCCATTAGGCCACTTAGGCCCAGTCGACCCATTGGATTAGGTAATTTAGGCCAATTTAGGTCATTTAGGCTAATTTGGACAATTATTACATTTTGGATATTTAGAATAATTATTCCATTTAGGCCAATTTATTCCATTTAGGCCAATGAGACCAATTCAAACTAATTAGGCCAATTTAGGCTCTTAAGGCCATTTTTGGCCATTTAGAAGATTTAGGCCATTAGGCCAATTTAAGCCAATTAAGCCAATCAGGCCAATTAGTCCAATTAAACCAATTTTAAAATTAGGAAATTTAGTTCATTTATCCCATTTAGTCCAATTTAGGTCATTTAGACTTATTAGCCAATTTAGGCCAATTTAGGTCATTTAGGCAATTTAGGACAATTTAGACCATTTAGGCCAATTATGTCAATTATTCCATTTAGGCCAATTTACGGAATTTAGACCAATTTGGAAAATTATGATGATAAGTTCATTTAAGCCGATTAGGAAAATTTAGACCATTTAAGCCAATTAGACCAATTATGCAATTTAGGCATTTTAGGCCAATTAGGCCATTCATGTCAATTTTGGCCATTTAGGCCATTTAGGCCAATTTAATCCATCTAGGCCATTTAGTTCAATTAGTTAAAATAGGAAATTTAGGCAATTTAGGCCAATTAGGCCAGTTAGGCCAATTTGGACCATTTAGACCAATTAGGACAATTTTAACCATTTAGGTCATTTAGGACAATTAGGCCATTTAGGAAAATTTAGCACATTTAGACCAATTAGGAAAATTAGGCCAATTATACCAATTATTCAATTCAATCCAATTAGGTTAATTAGACTATTTAGGCTAATTTTGGTCATTTAGGTCAATTTTGGTCATTTAGGCCGATTAGACCAATTAGGCCATTTAGGTCATTTAGGCCAATTAGGCCATTTAAGCCAATTATATCAATTATTCCATTTAAGTCATTTAGTCTAATTAGTCCATTTATACCATTTAGACCAGTTTAGTCCATTTAGACCAATTAGGTCAATTAGACCCATTAGGCCACTTTGGCTAGTTAGGCCCATTAGACACATTAGTCCCATTAGGCCCAATGGACCCCTTATGCGAGTTAGGAAAGTTAGTTCCATTCGGCCCATTAGTCCAATTAGGCCCATTGGGCCCATTGGGAAAATTAAACCAGTTAGACTCCTTAGGCTCATTGGTCTCATTCCGATAGTTAGGCCACTTAGGCCAATTAGACCCACTAGGCCCATTGGGAAAACACTTAAGCCAAATAGGCCCGTTAGGATACTTAGTCCCCTTAGGCCCATTGGTCCCATTTGGATAATTAGGCTAGTTGGGCTAGTTGGGCCCATTCGACCCATTAGGGTCATTCGGTCACTTAGGCATGTTATTGCCATTAGACCCACTCGACCCTTTAGGCCACTTAGGCCCATTCGGCATATTAGGCCACTTAGGCCAGTTAGGCATAGTTGGCCCATTGGGACCATTAGGCCTCTGAGGCTAGTTTGGTCCATTAGTTCCACTAGGTCAATTGGGCCACTTAGGCCAGTTAATCCCATTCAACCACTTAGGCCCATTAGTCCCACTAGAATAGTTAGGACCATTAGGCCCATTTGTCCCACTGGGATAGTTTGAACCATTAGGCCCATAAGGCCACTTGGGCCCATTAGGTCACTTGAAAGTGCCCAATGGATGATTGTATCCCTAAGAGTGGGAGGGGGTGAATCAGTGATAATTTTTTATTTTATGTTTATTTTCGAATGAAACAACCTTCGCCTCCTATTAATGATTTTATTCTCTACTTAAAACAATTCAAACACAAATTCACAGGAATACAAGTATTTACAAGATTCACTATTCAATAAGAGCAGATACGTCTTTGGTATGGTATGGAAGTGATCCAATACCACACAATCCACTAGAAAACAATCATTGGATTACAACAAGTAGGATATATCCTTTCACTCGTGTAGCACTGTGTAAACAATCCAATAGTGCATGTGCAAACATCTTAGCACAAATAGGGCAACACAATGATTATGTAACAAATCATGTTACCAGTTCTTCTGTTCAAAACCAAAAATGAATTCAATTGAAAACACTTCTTCAATTTCTTACCTATAAGATGGTAATAACTTCGTAGACTTTGTTCAGAAAAAAAAAACAAGTTCGATTTTCCTAGTACGATTTTCCCAGTCTGATTCCTCAGAGTACGATTCTCCCTGATACGATTCTTCCCGATACGATTTTCCCAATACAATTCTTCTCGGTATGATTATCCTCGTTCATCTCATTAGGCCACTTAGGCCCATTAGGCTCATTAGGCCACTAAGGACCATTAGTCTCATTAGGCCACTAAGGCCCATTAGGCCCATTTGGCCACTTAGTCCAATTCGTATCATTTGGGAACCATTACGCCCATTAGGCCACTTGGTCTAATTTGGACCATTAGGCCACTGAGTGCCATTAGGCACATTAGGCCACTTAGTCGCATTAGGTCACTAAGGCCACTTAGGCCCATTAAGCCCAACATGCCACTGAGGCCCATTGGGCCCATTAGGCCACTTAGGACCATTAGGTCACTTAGGCCCATTAGTCCACTGAGCCTCATTGGGCCCATTAGGACACTTAGGCCCATTATGCCACTTAGGCCACCTAGGCCCATTAAGCCACTTAGGCCCATTAAGCCGCTTAGGCCCATTATGTCCATTAGTCCCATTGGGCCACTTTGGCCAATTCGGCCACTTACACCCATTAGACCCATTATTCCACTTAGGCACATTAGGCCCCATTAGGCCCATTAGGCCACTTAGGCCTATTGGGCCACTTAGGCCCCATTAGGCCCATTAGGCCACTTCGCACATTAGGCAACTTCGGCCCATGAGGCCCATTAGGCTATTGAGGCCCATTAGGCCACTGAGGCCCATTAGGCCCAATCAGCCACTGAGGCCCATTAGGCCCCATTACAGAAATTAAGCCCATTAATTCGATTAGACAACTTTGGCCCATTAGGCCTCTTAATCCAATTAGGTACATTATGCCTATTTGGCCACTTAGGCCAATTAGGTCCATTCGGACCGTTAGGCCACTTAGTCCCATTAGGCCCATTAGGACCATTCAGCCTATTAATCCCATTAGGACACCTAGGCCCATTTGGCCACTTAAGCCCATTAGTCCAATTAGGCCCATTCGGCCCATTCAACCCATTCGTCCATTCGACCCATTAGGCCCATTATGCCACTTAGACCCATTTAGACAATTAGGCTAATTAATCCACATGGGCCCATTAATCCCATTAGGCCGCTTAGGCCCATTAGGCCACATAGACCCATTAGGGCCATTCAGCCACATAGGATCATTAGGCCCACTCGACCCATTAGTCCACTTAGGCCCACTTGGCACATTAGGCCACTTCGACCCATTAGGCTCATTAGGCCACTTAGTCCCATTAAACCCATTATGACCATTAGGCCCATTAGGCCACTTAGGCCCCTTAGGTCCATTAGGCAGCTGAGGCCACTTAGGCCCATTAGGACCATTAGATCACTTAGGCCCATTATGCCACTTAGGCCCATTAGGCCTAGTTGGCCCATTTGGGCACTAGGGTCATTTGTCCCATTAGGCTCACTGGGCCACTTGGGCCCATTCAGCTACTTAAGCCCATTAGCCCACTAGGCCCATTATTCTCATTCATCCCATAAGGCACATTAGACCCATTAGTCCACTTAGTCCATTTAGTCCCACTAGACCCATTAGGCCCATGGGGCCACTAAGGCCCATTAGGCCACTAAGTCCCTTTAGGCACATGAGGCCACTAAGGCCCATTGGGCCCATCAGTCCACTTAGGCCCATTAGCCCCATTAGGCCAATTGGGCCACTTAATCCCATTCAGCCCATTTGGCCACTTAGGCCTATTAGGCCTAATCTGCCACTTAGGCCACTTAGGCGCATTAGGCCCATTGGGAAACTTAGGCATATTTGGCCCCTTAGTCCCATTAGGCCGATTGGGCCACTTAGGCCCATTAGGCCCACTCAGCCACTTAGGCCCACTAGGCCGATTAGGCCACTTAGACTCATTACGCCCATTAGGCCCATAAAACCCATTAGAACCATTAGGGCCATTGGACCCATAAGGCCCATTAGGACCATTAGGCTCATTAGGCCCATTAGGCTCATAAGGGCACTTAGGCCCATTGGGCTCATTCTGCCCATTCGGCTCATTGGGCTCATTAGGTCCATTCGGCGCATTAGGCCCATTTGGGCTCATTAGGTCCACTAGGCACATTAGGCCACTTAGGCCCATTAGGCTCATTAGGCCACCTATGCCAATTAGGCTCATTAGGCCAATTAGGCGTATTAGGCCCATTAATCCCATTCGGCCACTTAGGCCCACTAAGCCACGTCGGCCCATTTGGCCACTTACACCCATTAGCCCAACTAGGACAATTTGGCCTAACAGGCCTAATCAACCACTTAGGACCAATCAACCATTTATGCCCACAGGGGCCTTTAGGCACATTCGGTTGATTAGGCCGATTAGGCCACATAGGCCAGTTAGACCCATTAGGCACATTAGAACCATTAGGCCACTTAAGCCCATTTTTCTCATTCAGTCGATTAGGCCACTTAGGCCACTTAGACCCATTAGGTCCATTAGGCCAATTAGGCCCATTAGGCCCATTAGGCCACTTAGGCCTGTTAGACCCATTCAGCACATTAGGCCAATTAATCCACTTATTCCACTTAGGCACATTACATCCATTAGGCTCATTCATCCACTTCTGCCCATTAGGCCACTTAGACCCATTATACCCATTGGCAGACTTAGGCACATTAGGCCCATTAGTCCACTTAGGCCCATTAAGCCACTTAGGCCACTTAGGCCCATTATGTATATTTGGCCCATTCACCCACTTCATACCATTAGACCCATTAGGACAATTAGGCTCATTAGGCCACTTAGGCCCATTTGGTCCATTCAGTCGATTAGGTCGATTAGGCCACTTAGATCCATTAGGCCCATTAGGCCCATTAGGCCACTTAGGACCATTTGGAAACTTAGGTCCATTTGGACAATTAAGCCCATTAGACTGATTAGGTAGCTTAGGTCCATTAGGTCTCTTAGGCCCATTTGGCCCATTCGGCCCATTCGACCACTTAGGCTAATTAGGCACATTTGACCCATTATGCCCATTCGAGCCATTTGGCCCCTAGTCTCATTAAGTCCATTAATCCCATTAGTCCACTTAGTCCCATTAGACTGATTAGTCCATTAATGTCCTTTAGGTCCATTGGTCCACTTAGGCCAACTAGGCCCATTAAGCCCATTTGACTAATAAGGCCACTTAGGCCAACTATGCCCATTAGGTCCATTCGTTCGATTGGGCCGATTAGGCCACTTAGGCCCATTAGGCCACTTAGGCCCATAAGGCCACTTAGGCCCATGGGGCCCATTCGGCCTATTCAGCCTATTAGGCCACTTGGGCCAATTAACCCATTAGGCCAATTAGGCCCATAAGGCCCATTCAGCCCATTCGACCCATTGGTCTGATTCGGCCCACTAGGCATATTCATCTCATTAGGCCCATATGGCCACTTTGGCCCATTAGGCCCCTTCGGAATATTAGGCCCATTAGGCGCATTATGCTCATTAGGTTCATTTGACAACTTAGGCCCATTCGGCCACTTAAACCCATTAGGCGACTTGGGCCTATTATTCCACTCATACTCATTTAGCCCATTAGGCCCATCAGGTCAATTAGGTGCATTAGGCACATTAGGCCCGTAAGGACACTTAGGCCCATTAGGCGCATTAGGCCACTTAGGTCCATTAGGCCACTTAGGCCCACTAGGCTCAATAGGACACTTAGGCCCATTAGTCCACTTACGCCCATTAGGCCCATTAGGCCAATTAGGCGCATTAGGCCCATTAGGCTCATTCGGACACTTAGGCCCACTAGGCCCATTAGACCACTTAGTCTAATTAGTCCATTTCATCCCATTAGACTCATGAGGCCAATTAGGCCACTTAAGCCCATTAGGCCCATTATGCCACTTAAGCCCATTCGTCCACTTAGGCCCATTAGACCCATTAAACCCATTATGAAAATTTGGCCCATTAGGCCCATTCGGCCACTTGGACCCATTAATTCTAATCATCCACTTAGGCCAATTCAGTCAATTAGGCCGATTAGACCACTTAGACCCATTAAGCCCATTGGGCCCATTAGGCCACTTAGGCTCATTAGACCCATTCAGTCGATTGGGCCGATTAAACCACTTAGGACACTTCGACCCATTATTCCCATTAGGGCCATTAGGCCCATTAGTCCACCTAGGCCCATTAGGCCCATTTCGTTCGATTAGGCCGATTAGGCCACTTAGGCCCATTCAATTGATTAGTCTGATTAAGCCACTTAGGCCCATTAGGCTCATTCAATCGATTAGGCAGATTAGGTGACTTAGACCCATTAGGCTCATTATGCCACTTAGACCCATTAGGTCCATTAGGCATATTCGTTCGATTAGGCTAATTAGGTCACATCGCCCCATTAGGCCCATTAGGCCACTTAGGCTCATTAGGCCCATTCGGCTGATTAGGCCGATTCGACCACGTAGGCCACTTAGGCCCATTATGCCCATTATTCTCATTGCGCTCATTAGACAACTTGGGCCACTTCGACCCATTAGGCCACCTATGCTAATTGGACCCAATAGGCTGAATTATTCATAATGGGCCAATTAGGCCCATTAGGCCCCTTGGCCCCATTCGACCACTTAGGCCCAATCTACCCATTAGGCCACTTAGGCACATTAGGATACTTAGTCCCATTAGACCCCTTAGACCCATTAGGTCCATTGGGCCCCTTAAGCGCATTCAACCAATTTGGCCATTAGGCCCAATAGGCCGAATTGGCCATAATGGTCCAATTCATCCCATTAGGTCACTTAGGCCCAATGGGTCCAATCATCCCATTCAACCTATTAGGTCACTTTGGCCACTTAGGCCCATTAGGACACTTAGGCCCATTAGGCCCCTTAAACCCATTGGGCCCATTGGGCCCCTTAGGTCCATTAGGCCAATTAGGTCATTGGGCCCATTAGGCCCACTAGGTCACTTAGGCCCAATAGTTCCATTAGGACTATTAGGTCACTTAGGCCACTTAGGCCCATTAGGCTCATTAAGCCCCTTAGACCCATTAGTCCCATTGGGCCCCTTAGGCCCATTAGGCCCATTAGGTGCATTAGGCCACTTAGGTCTATTCGTCCACTTTGGCCCACTATTCCCCTTAGACCCATTAGGCCCATTGGGCCCATTAGGCACATTAGGTCCATTAGGGCAATTTGGCCATTAGGCCCATTAGGCTGAATTGACCATAATGGGTCCATTAGGCCACTTAGGCCCATTAGGCCCATTAGGTCATTTGACCTATTAGGATGAATTGGTCATAATGGACCCATTTGGCCACTTAGGCTCAATAGGCCAATTAATCCCATTAGGCCCATCAGCCCACTAAGGCCCTGTCACACCCGCTATTTCAAAATTTATTTATTTTATTAATTTTCTTTGCGTTGGGTAGTTCGGGTCGAAACCCGACTTAAGATTTCGAGTTCCTTGTGTTTTGGTCTTTATTTCGTCCGACGCAACAGGGTCGAAGCTGCGCGGCCTCGGCTGGGTCGCCGTGCGACCTCACCCAGCTCGCCGAACTACCTGCCCGATGTTCAAGGTAGATGCGTATTATGCGACGAATAATAAAATGAGAATACAATGAAAATTGAGACCGCGCGGCCTCAGGCGGGGCACGTTTCTGAAACCGTGCGGCCTCTCCTGGTACACCGAGTGGCTTGCCGATGTCCAATTAACTAAATGGCATGAATTAACAATGAAGAGATAAATTAAATGAGTCGTAAAAATGAAAATAGAAAAATTAATTAGGGTTATACAAAAACTTAATTAATTGTTTTGCTGATAATAGTAATATTATTATTATGGTTATTATAATGATT
Organism: Viscum album; assembly: GCA_963277665.1. Taxonomy (NCBI): domain Eukaryota; kingdom Viridiplantae; phylum Streptophyta; class Magnoliopsida; order Santalales; family Viscaceae; genus Viscum; species Viscum album. Next base: position 1,051,802,542 of record OY728121.1, on the reverse strand, counting down.
TTTATTACAATTAATGAATTGGTTTATATTTAAGATTTGCTTTAATAAATATTTAAAAGGATTGTTTTAAATATTAATGAATTATTATCACTATTATTAATATTATTATCATAATTGTTATAAATTTCTTTTTTTAATTTTATTGTCATCAATTGAGTTTTATCATGTTGTTTATTATTAACATTATCATTCAAATTTTAGTTTACTTTTATGACTAGTTTTATTTCAGTTTCATTTCTATTTTATTATTGTTTTTTTATCCTCTCTTTTCTAGTGGTGTTAGGGTTTCATTTTTTTTCGGCTGCACCCCCCTTCTACCCCGTAGCCCCTGTGCGCCGCCATCCTCATCTCATGCCCCACCCCACATCTACCCTATACTCTTGGCCACGCTCTCATACAGCTACCCTCCCGGCCGATTATCATGCGCCGCACCTTCCACCGGACTACACAGCTGACGCCGCGCCTTCCCTCCGGCTGGGCTGTCTCGCCTGCAACCCCACCCGCCCCCCCTGTTCACGTCGCTCGGCCTCCCTAGTCATCCAGCTGCACTGCGCCGTTGCTCCCTGCCAGCCGCCGGACCACCCCTTCGGGCCAACCTTCCCCCATTCGCACCGCCACCTGACCTCCTGGCCAGCCACCAGCCCCCTTGACTCCCCCTCTCCCTTAGCCGTCGGCCCCCCTTGCACGGTCCTGCTAACCGCAGCGCTGCACCCCCTTGCCTCCTGCCCTTCCCTCGTCGGCCAACCCTTTTCCGGCAGTCGGACCTTCCGGCCGATTCCCCTTAGCCCGACAGTATCCTCCCCTTCCGGTTAGGCCTCTCCCCTACTTTTTTTAATTTTATTTTTCTATATTTTAGTTGTTTGTTTTACAATGAGTTTTGAGTCTGGTTTTGAGGTTCAATTGCTTGTTTTGGGGTTTTAATTCAATGTTTTTGGGTTCGAATTCATGTGGTTGAGTTTGTGCTAGGTTGCTTGGGGTGCAAACATCGTACGATTGATGTTTTGCGCTAGAATTTGAAGGTTTCACAATCAATTTTCAGGGTTCGCCGTCGATGTAGGTGGTTCCGCTCTTAATTATTATCTGATTAATCAATTTCCAAGTTTAATTAATTTAGCATGTTATTTAATTAATATGTATTGTGCGAAGTTGATCTTTGATGTTTGATTTTCATTTTAACCCTTAGTAGCATGTTTATATCAGGTGTGTGTTTTCTGCTAAAAACTCATATCTAGTTGTTAGTGATTTTTTTTAAATTGTGTGGTTGGCTTATTATGTTGTGAAAATAGTGTTAGCTTGTCATGATGTTCAATTAGCGGGATTGACCCTTACAACACTAACTAAATATTGGATGATGACTGGAGACCACTATGGTAGGAGGTGTTTCCCTTCCAGTGGCTCGTGCACAGGAATGTATGATATGGTTCACCAACACGTGAGGTTCTAGGGTCCCACTTCTCACTAGTATCTTGAGGGTCTCTCCCATGTATTGTGCTCTTCGTTTGCTTCGTGCTCACCGTCGGCACACGGTGTGACGTTGGGGTTACCAAGAAAAGTGTGTGTGTGTGTGTACATGTGTGTGTGCGTCTGTGTGTTGCATGCGCGTGTGTGGGTGTGCGTGCGCGTGGGTAAGTTAATTTAAGTTGTTTTCCTTTTAGAGAAGTTTCCCCTTAAAAACCGTTTCCATTAAAATCCTTTAAGCACGTATTTTTTTTTCATTCTGTTAATTGCAAATGTATTTGTCTTTTAATAATTATGCGTGGAACTTTTTCTCGGTGGCATCCTACTGGGCTTTTAGCTCACACCCTACATACACCCTTGGGTGTATGTAGATTCTGTTTCTTGTGCATTCCAGGTTGTGACTTCGTGCTCAGTGATGGTGGTTCAGGTGGCAGTTGGTCTCTTCAGGCAGAGTGGTGCTGATGTGGCCTCTCTTTTGCCGAGAGGTCTAAGTATGGGTTTTAGTTTCCGCTGTCGTCTTTTCTTTTTAGTGATTGGTTCGAATTGTAGACTTTAAACATGTTCATAGTTTAAAGGCACGTTTGGTTGTCTATTTCTAATTTCACTTTATTTACCTGGTTAGTTGTTTTTCTGTCTTTTATTTTGGGTAAAATCGTTCCCAAGTGTTAGTTTTGATACCGGGCACTTGTGCCAACCCGTGGGGACCGGGAACTCCCTTCGGGCCTTGTCGTGGACCGGGTCGGGCGCCGGGTCGGATGGCGACCCGGCCTGGTTCGTGACAAAATGGTATCAAAGGAGGTTTTCTCTCTTGGGTCGTGTTCTTTTGGGATAGAGTCACAGTAGACTCGAGTTAAGGTTGTCGGGACTCGATGTCCTGGCTACGAGTAAGGTGCCTGGCCAGCACACCTCATGGCGGGACTCAAGTTACCAAAGTGTGTTGAGGTTTGTCTGAGTTTTTGGTCCTTGTGAATAATCTTGCCTAAGGGAAATGAAAAGGGGTAAGGTCAGTGGTCCTAGTGAGCTCGCAGGGTCTGGCAAGCCATGTGGAGCCAAGGACACTATCCTAAAATACCCTTCGTGGTAGTGGCGTGATTAGCGTATGACCACCAACCGTATGTTCCAATCACCCACTGACACTAGTTTTCTCTTGCACCGTTCCTCATTTCATTGTTTTGGAATTGTGGACATTTGGTTTTTATGTAGAAATGATTTTGTCTTGGAAAATGTTTTGAAATGAAGCACTTTATAAAGGAAATGATGTATGAGGTTTGAAAGGCGTGAGTTGAATTTGGTTTTGAAAAACAGAAAGGTCTGGTTTTGATCCTTGGTGTTCTCATAGGCAACCACATGCATGAGGGTATATGGGAAAAAGAAATGGTTAATGGCATGAGCAGGTAAATTCCTGGATGGATATGAGGTGGGTGCCAGTGCGGCACGATAACATGCATGTGTGAGGCCCATGGGACACCATTGGTGTTGTCCAACTCACTTGCTTTGCTTATTTTTTTCAAAATGTTTTGTTAAATAAAAATTTGGCATTTTAGTAAATGGTGTTTGAGTGGTGTGTCCTTGTGTTTTGGAAATGTTGTGTGTTAGGCGTTTCGAGCTGAAGATCTTTTTTGACTGATTTGTGTCCTGAGTTTGGATTCTTATTTGTTAGTTGGTATGCCAGCGTGTAGTTAGTCAATTCTTTTGAAAAGTATTAGGGATCCCTTGTAGTGGTTCCCCCTGCACGTTTGGTGTTTGCCTGTGGTATGTCTTGACCATTGGACCAGTTCGGTTGGGTCCATGGTTTTCTTTCTTGACTAGTGTACGCCCCCATAAAGCGTTAATATGTGATTGAAGTGCGGCCACAGGTAATCCGCTGTTGGCCAACCCTCCAGTTGATTAAAGTAAGGAGTCTCCTTTTTTGGTGACAGCTCTATTTCAATCTTTTTTTTCTTTTTAGTGAGTGGATCCTCTTACAGCGGGATGACAAACACGAGGGGATTTGAAGAGATTTTTGGTCTCTTTGAGTCGTCTGAGTCATCGAATATGAGGTTTGACACTTTTGCGTCTAAAGGTTCCCCTAGAAGCGGTGAAAGAAATTCTAGCAAGAAAGGTTGAAGGCAATTCGGAGTTATCAGTGCTGACCAAAGTCTTGAAAGGCCTATAGTGCATTCATCGGCCGCAAGGGTCAGGTTTGGTGATGTCTTGCAGCGTGAGGTCCCTTTGATAGTCAACGATTTTTTGGAAGCGGTAAAGGAGACTCCAGTGTGGAAAATGTGGAAGCAACCCGAAGTTGTTGGTGTGGTCTATTGTTCTAAATGACCTCTGGTCTTTGGTTTGTTTCGTTCAAAAAAAGGTTCGTGTTAGGCTACTAGTTTGGCAGACCCAATCATATGAGGCTGCTACGGTCGATTGCAGGACTCACGTGTTGTGTAAGACTCAGTTTGAAGTCCCTCTCCGTATAATGTTCCTCTCTACATCAATGGTCATGTTCCTGTGACGATTTGTGGTGTCGTGTTCTCATTCAGTGTAACGAAGGGTGACGCGCATGCACCATTTCAGCTCTTGTGTTGGTGAATGTTCCGTGTATGATCAGTTGGATGTCGTAATGAGTTGTGTTTGCTGGTGTTGTCTCAGTTGCAGTGTGGCTATGTGTGACACCAAAAGGAGAAGCTCCATTCGGGAGTTTTCGATACCTGACTGCGAGGCAGAAGATGCTTCAAACATCAGGGCTCCATCCGTAGGCCTCAGAGTGAAGCTGACGCATGGTCAGGAACCCAGAGAGTGTATGGGACCCCGACTTTATTTCTGTCATCGGTGTTGAAAGTGAAAGCATCTTAAATTTTTTTCTATGGTTGTTCCGTTTCAAACGAACCGTCTGGTTGCGTAAGGTTTTCGTCACCATGTGGAGTTGTGTTCGTCTCGTTGCCTTAAAGTCTTGGGGTTGCCTCCCACTGGATGCAATAGATTTAGTGGTCCTTAAGGGAGTTTGTTGGGTAAATTTGTCTCAAACTTGAATAATGCTCATACAAGAATGTGGAAATGCTGGTTTGTCTTAGGTTATGCTTTTGACGCCCCGGTAGTCAGGTCCCTCCCTCCCCGCCCCTTGTGTTGGGGTGTTTGGTCACCATCGAGAATTTTTCAAAGTTCTGTATCCTCTGTTCATTCTAATGGCAGCAAGACCCACGATGGGTCTCACACAAAGGTCTCTGGAATAAATCGGTGTTGGCTTTTCCTGAATGGTGGGGAGTCCGCTTGGACCTCCCCATGTTGGTTTTCTGGTCTCTCCTTGGGAATTGGTAGGTTATTAATGTTGGGGAGACCCACATTAAGTCTCGCACGAATGCCTCTAGAATGAATCAGTGCTAGACTTTTCTTTAATGGCGGGGGGAGTCTGCTCGAACCTCCCCGTGTCGGTTTTCCAGTCTCGTTTCGAGCGTCAGTGAGTTCCTAATGATGGGGAGCCCCTCAGGCCTCCCCATGTTGATCTTTTGCTTCTGTATTTAAATATGGCTTGGTGATAAGTGATAAGAGTGTTCCGTGGACGTGGTTTGACCTTGTTTGTTCATTCTAGCCAAATGGTGTGGTTTCGGTTTAATAGTGCTTGAGGTCTTTCGGCTTGTGAAGTTGGTTTCCGTGGGTGCTAGAGTTCCCTCCCTTGATCAGTCAACTGGAGGCGTTCTAGCTCTTCGGGGTGGGCGACACATATCAAAAAGTCTTTATATGAGTTTCTCGAAGTTGTCTTGTGTCACTTTTTCTGAGCATGATGCTTTTGCCACTTTTCGCTTATTGGTTGTGGAGATCCTCTTTGATCTTTAGTGGGGTATCAGTTTCATCTTTGTATCTCAACCCTAGTTGTGGCTTTTCGGGGGTGGAAAGCTTTATGGTGGGGAGAATTGTCACACCCGCTATTTCAAAATTTATTTATTTTATTAATTTTCGTTGTGTTGGGTAGTTCGGGTCGAAACCCGACTTAAGATTTCGAGTTCCTTGTGTTTTGGTCTTGATTGCGTCCGACGCAACGCGGTCGAAGCTGCGCGGCCTCGCCTGGGTCGCCGTGCGACCTCACCCAGCTCGCCGCACGACCTTCCCGATGTTCAAGGCAGATGCGCATTATGAGACGAATAATAAAATGGGAATACAATGAAAATTGAGACCGCGCGGCCTCGGGCGGGGCACGTTTTTGAAACCGCACGGCCTCTCCTAGTACACCGAGTGACCTGCTGATGTCCAATTAACTAAATGACATGAATTAACAATGAAGAGATAAAATTAAATGAGTCGTAAATTGAAAATAGAACAAATTAATAAGGGTTAGATAAAAACTTAATTAATTGTTTTGCTGATAATAGTAATATTATTATTATGGTTATTACAATGATTATTATTACAATTAATGAATTGGTTTATATTTAAGATTTGATTTAATAAATATTTAAAAGGATTGTTTTAAATATTAATGAATTATTATCACTATTATTAATATTATTATCATAATTGTTATAAATTTCTTTTTTTAATTTTATTGTCATCAATTGAGTTTTATCATCTTTTTTATTATTAACATTATCATTCTAATTTTAGTTTAATTTCATGACTAGTTTTATTTCAGTTTCAATTCTATTTTATTATTGTTTTTTTATCCCCTCTTTTCTAGTGGTGTTAGGGTGTCATTTTTTTTTCGGTTGCACCCCCTTCTACCCCGTAGCCCCTGCGCACCGCCATCCTCATCTCATGCCCCGCCCCACATCTACCATATACTCTTGGCCACGCTCTCATACAGCTACCCTCCCGGCCGACTATCATGCGCCGCACCTCCCTCCGGACTACACAGCTCACGCCGCGCCTTCCCTCCGGCTGGGCTGTCTCGCCTGCAACCCCACCCGGCCCCCCTGTTCACGTCGCTCGGCCTCCCTGGTCATCCAGCCGCACTGCGCCGTTCCTCCCTGCCAGCTGCCGGACCACCCCTTCCGGCCGACCTTCCCCCATTCGCACCGCCGCCCGACCTCCTGGCCAGTCACCAGCCCCCTTGACTCCCCCTCTCCCTTAGCCGTCGGCCCCCCTTGCACGGTCCTGCTAACCGCAGCGCCGCACCCCCTTGCCTCCTGCCCTTCCCTCGCCGGCTGACCCTTTTACGGAGGTCAGACCTTCCGGCCGATTCACCTTAGCCCGGCAGTATCCTCCCCTTCCGGTTAGGTCTCTCCCCTACTTCTTTTATTTTATTTTTCTATATTTGAGTTTTTGGTTTTACAATGAGTTTTGAGTCTGGTTTTGAGGTTTAATTGTTTGTTTTTGGGTTTTAATTTGATGTTTTTGGGTTCAAATTCATGTGGTTGAGTTTGCGCTAGGTTTCTTGGGGTGAAAACATCGCGTGATTGATGTTTCGCGCTAGAATTTGAAGGTTTCACAATCAATTTTCGGGGTTCGCCATCGAGGTAGGTGGTTCCACTCTTAATTATTATCTGATTAATCAATTTTCAAGTTTAATTAATTTAGCATGTTATTTAATTAATATGTATTGTGCGGAGTTGATCTTTGATGTTTGATTTCCATTTTAACCCTTGGTAGCATGTTTATATCAGGTGTGTGTTTTCTGCTAAAAACTCATATCTAGTTGTTAGTGATTTTTTTTAAATTGTGTGGTTGGCTTATTATGTTGTGCAAATAGTGTTAGCTTGTCATGATGTGCAATTAGTGTGAACTATGTTTTTGATATAGTTTCATTTGCATCTTATCATTAAAGAAGGTCTTGAGTGGGTTAATGGGTGATGCCAAGTTACTTTTTTAAAGTTGTTTCATAAGATTTTACTTTTGGATTGCTAAGTTGTGTAGTTTGTGCAAAAAAAACATCTTACATGCCTTGTCGTGTTTTTCATCAAACTATTTGGGTGGTGCAGGTCACACCTTAAATTGTATTTGAGTGCATGAAATGTTGGAATGTGTTTTGGATTTATAAATAGTTGTGTTTTTTATGTGTGTGTGTGTAAAACCATGTGACACTCTTCTTCTTTTGTTTTATAAAATTTTTAAATGGTTTGTTAAATTATGTCAATAGTGTGAAGCGTGTTTTGAAAACGTTTTTAGCGAGTGTATTATTTCAAATGGTTTTTGTGTGTGCAAATGGTTGTCTTGGCGTGTGAAGTATCTTATTGGGTTTAAGTGTATGATTATTACATGTGGCATGAACTTTGAAATTCTTGAGCACAAACGGGAAGCCTGGGTACTAGGTGGGCGGACTAGAATAGCGTGCTAGTGATACGGGAGTGGCCTCAACCCAGTTTCACTTAGCAGGATTGACGCTTACAACACTAACTAAACATTGGATGATGACTGGAGACCACTATGGTAGGAGGTGTTTCCCTTCCAGTGGCTCGTGCACGGGAATGTATGATATGGTTCACCGAGACGTGAGGTTCTAGGGTCCCACTTCTCGCTAGTATCTTGAGGGTCTCTCCCATGTATTGTGCTCTTCCTCTGCTTCCTGCTCACCGTCGGCACACGGTGTGACGTTGGGATTACCAAGAAAAGTGTGTGTGCGTGTGTACGTGTGTGCATGCGTCTGTGTGTGTGCGTGCGTGTGTGTGGGTGTGCATGTGTGTGGGTAAGTTAATTTAAGTTGTTTTCCTTTTAGAGAAGTTTCCCCTTAAAAAACCGTTTTCATTAAAATCCTTTTAGCACTTATTTTTTTTATTCTGTTAATTGAAAATGTATTTGTCTTTTAATAATTATGTGTGGAACTTTTTCTCGGTGGCATCCTACTGGGCTTTTAGCTCACACCCTACATACACCCTTGGGTGTATGTAGATTCTGTTTCTTCTGCATTCCAGGTTGTGACTTCGTGCTCAGTGACGGTGCTTCAGGTGGCAGTTGGTCTCTTCAGGCAGAGTGGTGCTGATGTGGCCTCTCTTTTTCCAGGAGGTTTGAGTATGGGTTTTAGTTTCCAGTGTCGTCTTTTCTTTTTAGTTATTGGTTCGAATTGTATACTTTAAACCTATTCATAGTTTAAAGGCACGTTTGGTTGTCTATTTCTAATTTCAGTTTATTTATCTGGTTAGTTATTTTTCTGTCTTTTATTTCTGGTAAAATCGTTCCCAAGTGTTAGTTTTGATACCCGAACAATTGTGCCAGCCCGTGGGGATCGGGAACGCCCTTCGGGCCTTGTCGCGGACCGGGTCAGGCGCCGAGTTGGATGGCGACCCGGCCTAGTTCGTGACAGGCCCAACTGGTCCACTCAACCCATTAATCCCATTAGCCCTATTAGGCCGAATGGGGATTAATGGGTCCATTGGGACACTTATGCCCAATAGGCTCATTTGGACCATTTGGCCACTTGGGCCACTCAGGCCCATTAGCCCCATTAATCGCATTAGACCCATTAGACCCATTTGACCACTTAGGCCCAATTTGCTGATTAGGCCACTTAGCCTCATTTGGCCCATTAGGCCACTTAATCCCATTAGACCCATTTAGCCCACTAGGACCATTCGGAAACTTAATCCCATTAGACCCATAAGGCCACTTAGGCCACTTATACCCATTCGATCCTGATGTGATGCTGTATACGAGTGCGGTATTCGTTGGCAAAAATGCGGAAACACAAGCGAAGAAAGAAGAGGGGAATGGAAATTAAAAGAAATGCAATAGGAATAAAAGGGGAAGGGGATGATCAATTAGGACCCCAAGGAGACTTGCCCCTTGAAACTCTAATTATAAAGCGCCACAAAGGTTGATCACTCCTTTGATGAGCCTTACTTGCATTCACCTAAGAACACAAGAAACGCAATTATAATAATGCTAGAAACTCTCAAATTCGAAATTAACATTTAAGGGGTACAAGAGGTGGCTATTTATAGCCAAATGAGAGGAATACATGTCAAACTACATATCCCACAAAAGTCTAAAGCCTATCCCACGAATTTGATTTTGCTTACACATGTCCCTGGCTTTATGGGACAAGATATCTCTAAAGAAGACTTTTAGGAACCACCCCTAAGACTTTGAAGATTCCCACCATGGATTTGGAGAAAAGGGGCCCACCACTTTTGACATTGGATATTTCCTTCATGCAAGTGGATTAGATTTCGTGGAAGCATATGGGTGGGCCTTTTAGGATCACTTTTGGGCTTTAATAAGTGTGATTAAAGGCCCATTTTCTCCTCCCATGCATGCATGTTGGGCCTCCTCTTGTAATTTCAAAATGAGGCCATGTAAAGCCTCTTTCATCCTCCTCATTCTTCCTCTTGTCATTGGGCCACCAATCCCATGCAATGGGTCTTGTCCATTAATTCTCCTTCCACCATCAATGCCATGATCACCCTCAACTCCTTGCTGCATGTGTACACCATGATCCGCATCATCCCCTCCCTCTTCAAAAGGATTCGTCCTCGAATCTGCATATTCAAAAGGAGAGAGATCAGAAATATTAAAGGTAGCACTCACGCTTCCATACCTGCTGGGCAAGTCAATCTTGTAGGCATTATCATTGATTCTTTCTAAAACTTGAAATGGACCATCTCCTCGTGATTGAAGTTTTGATTTTCTTTGCTCCGGGAACCTTTCCTTCCTCAAATGCACCCACACCCAATCTCCAGGTTCTAGTACAACCTTATGCCTACCCTTGTTTGCTTGCTTCGCATATTGTTCATTTCTTCTTTCAATGTTGGATTTCACCTTGGCATATAAATCCTGAACAAATTTGGCCTTCTCATTACCTGCGAGATCAACAACCTGATTAGTAGGCAATGAAAGAATATCTAATGGAGTCATTGGATTAAATCCATATACAATCTCAAAAGGTGAGAAGTTAGTAGTGGAATGAACTACTCGGTTATATGCAAACTCTATGTGTGGCAAACATTTTTCCCAATTCTTTAGATTTTTTTGAATTATTGCACGCAAGAGGGTAGAAAGAGTCCTATTCACCACTTCAGTTTGCCCATCAGTTTGAGGATGTGCAACAGTTTAGAACAATAATTTAGTTCCCAATTTATTCCACAATGTCCTCCAAAAGTGGCTAAGGAATTTCACATCCCTATCACTTACAATGGTTTTGGGCAGTCCATGTAATCTCACAATTTCTTTGAAAAACAAATCTGCTATATGTATAGCATCATTAGTTTTTGAGCATGCAATGAAATGGGCCATTTTGCTAAATCGATCCACAACAACAAAAATGCTATCTCTTCCCGATTGGGATCGAGGCAATCCCAACACAAAATCCATAGAGATGTCGGTCCAAGGATGGGATGGAACGAGCAAGGGGGAATACAATCCATTTGGTTGAACCTTGGACTTTGCATGCTTACAAGTGACACACCTAGCACAAATTGCAATAACATCTTTTCTCATGCTTGGCCTATAAAAATGTTCATGCAAAGTAGCTAGTGTTTTATCAACCCCAAAATGCCCCATCAAACCACCCCCATGAGTTTCTTTTACAAGCAATTCTCGAGTTGAACAATTTGGAATGCACAATTTATCCCTTTTGAAAAGAAACCCATCATTTTTGTAATAGTCTTTAAAACCATGTTTTTCACAAGATGTCCAAATTTTAGAAAAATCACCATCATTTTCATACATTCCCTTTAGTAACTCAAGTCCAAGTAATCTAGAATGAAGAGAAGTAAGAAGTGAATACCTTCGTGAAAGAGCATCAGCAACCACATTTTCCTTACCTTTTTTGTGCTTGATCATGTAGGGGAAAGTCTCAATGAATTCCAGCCAAGATGCATGTCGCCGATTCAACTTACCTTGGGACTTCAAATACTTAAGGCTTTCATGGTCAGAATGAATAATGAACTCTTTAGGCCATAAGTAATGTTGCCATGTTTCCAGGGTTCGTTTCAAAGCATAAAGTTCTTTATCGTAAGTTGAATAATTTAATGCTGCCCCATTCAATTTATCACTAAAGTAAGAAATTGGATGCGACTCTTGAGTCAAAACAGCACCAATTCCAACTCCCGATGCATCACACTCAATTTCAAAGACTTTGGTGAAATCAGGTAGCCTTAAAAGGGGAGCATTGACCAATTTTTCTTTGAGTGTGTTAAAAGCTTTTTCTTGTTTTTCACCCCATTTAAAGACCACATGTTTCTTTACAAGTTCATTAAGAGGTGCAACGATTGATGAAAAATCCTTTACAAACCTCCTATAGAAGCTTTCCAATCCATGAAAACTTCTAACCTCGGTTGCACTCTTCGGTGTGGGCCACTCCTGAATTGCTTTGATCTTTTCATCATCCAGACGAATCCCTTCCGCCCCTACAACAAATCCAAGAAACACAACAGAATCCATGCAAAAGGAACATTTTTGAAGATTGGCATAAAGTTGGTTTTGTTTAAGGGTCTCACACACCAAACGCAAGTGTTCAACATGGTTGTCTAGAGATTTGCTATACACCAAGATATCATCAAAATAGACAACCACGAATTTTCCAATGAATGAACGAAGGACATGGTTCATTAATCTCATGAATGTACTTGGTGCATTAGTTAAACCAAATGGCATAACTAACCACTCATACAAACCAAACATAGTTTTAAAAGCAGTTTTCCACTCATCTCCTTCATTCATTTGAATTTGGTGGTATCCACTTTTAAGATCAATTTTTGAAAACAAAGAGGCCCCATGTAATTCATCAAGCATGTCATCAAGTCGAGGGATGAGATAACGGTACTTAACTGTTATTTTGTTGGTGGCGCGACAATCCACACACATCCTCCATGTTCCATCTTTCTTGGGTACTAGGATCACCGGAACAGCGCATGGACTCATGCTTTCCCTTACTAATCCTTTCTTCATGAGTTCTTCAACTTGACACTGGATCTCTCTAGTCTCTTTCGGATTAACTCTATATGCTGGCCTATTTGGAATTGCAGCACCGGGTATGAAGTCAATCCTATGCTCAATGCCTCTCAAAGGGGGTATTCCATCGGGTGTTTCTTTAGGAAACAAATCACCAAATTCCTGTAGTAAAGACACAACACAAGAAGGCAAAGAATTGTGAAGTTCATTAGTTTCAAGGTAGGCATCCTTACTAATGAGTATGAACACTTTCCCGCTCAATAAAGCACCTTTCACCTCACTTTTTCTAGAAAATAAACTCACCTTTCGCTCATCACTCTTGTTTTCATCTCTTTGATTTCCCTCATTTCTTTTTATGTCACTCGACTCTCCTTTTTCACTCTTAATTTTTCCACTCTTTTCATTTTTTTCTCTCATTTCCTTTTTCAACAACTCATCACTCTCTTTTTTATCACTCAAAATTTTATTTTTCCCACTTTCTTTTTCACTCATTTCTTTTTTTCTTTTTGTATTCTTTCTCTATCCTCACTTGATCTTCATATGCTTGTATGGGACTTAGAGGAGTCAAAACAATCTTTTGTCCGCTGAAATGAAAAGAGAAGCGGTTAGCATAGCCATCATACATCACCCTCCTATCAAATTTCCATGGTCTCCCTAGTAGCAAATGTCCAGCTTGCATCAGAGCAACATCACACAACACCTCATCATGATATTTTCCAATGGAAAAAGAAACTATGGCTCGTTTTGTGACCCTCACTTCCCCACTATCATTCAACCATTGCAATCTATAGGGTGTAGTATGCCTTAGAGTAGGCAAACTCAACTTTTCCACCAACAAGGTACTCGCCACATTAGTACAACTTCCACTATCAATGATCATACTACATACCTTCTCCTTGATGTGGCATCTCGTATGAAAAATATGTTCACGTTGCTCCTCATCATGATCATCTTTGGGTTGAATGTTTAAAGCTCTTCTTGCCACCAATGCATCTCCATGTACGGGTTCTTCAACTTCTACATCTGAACCCTCCTCCAAAGATGGAATCTCATCATCGCTAGAGTGCTCACTAAGGATGTCTCCATTATCCAAAATAATCATGGCCCTTTTGTTTGGGCATTGAGATGCAATATGACCATGTCCTTGACACTTAAAACACTTTATATCACGAGATTTAGAAGGGAAATTTGTGTCCATTTTTCCTTTTGAATCAGTGGGAAAGAACTTATTTTTGGCCTCTTCTCTTTGTTTTGGAACAAATTTAGAATCCCTTGGTTTCGTTTCATTCCACTTAGAAGTTGGTTTTGGATCTTTCTGGTTATCCTTCCAAAAATTATGGGAATTACTTGAATCCTCCGAGAATGTAGTTGCTTTTTGACCTTCACTGCCTTATGTAGCAACTCCTCCATGTCAATGTAGGTCTGTAGTTCCACCACATCTCTAATTGCCGGATTCAAACCATTGATGAACCTTTCCATGGTAGCTTCGCAATCCTCCTCCAAATTGGCTCGAATCATTGATATCTCCATTTCCTTGTAGTATTCCTCCACACACATGGAACCTTGCACAAGTTTTTGTAACTTCAAATGCAAGTCTCGATAGTAATGATTAGAAATGTACCTTTTGCGCATTACTATCTTCATTTCTTCCCAAGTTCGAATTGGCCTTTCTCCATTTCGTCATCGACTTACTTGTAATTGGTCCCACCAAATACTTGCATAGTCATAGAACCCAAGTGCTGCCAATTTTACCTTCTTCTCCTCCGAGTAGTTGTGAACTCCAAACACATGGTCAACCTTCCGCTCCCACTCCAAATAAAGTTCCGGGTCACTCTTCCCTTAAAAGGGTGGAAGTGTCACTTTGATGCTTCCCAAGTCATTGTCTCTCCAAGCAGCATGTTTCCCTCGCCTAGGAATTGATTCTTCGAAATCGGCGTACTCATCATCACCTTCATGAATTTCTTGCCTTCTTGGAGCCTTTGAAGACGAGGAACTTTGTATATCATCCAACCTAGCATTCAATCTTGTAAACTGGTCAGCGACTGCTTTCATGAATAATTTAATGTCGATCTCACTTCTTTCTCCCTCACTTGCCATTTTTTTAATTCCTCACACACTCTTTCTCTCTTTTTTTATCTCTCAAAAGGTTCCTCACACTTTCTAGCACAACAACTTGGTTCCTACAAGTGTTCTTAAATAGAATCAAGAAGACAACTAGTAGAAGCAATCAATTCCTGACAATCTTTAAAAATCAGAAATTTTAAAAGGGTTTGAATCAATGAGGTCCAAGAAACATGGGGGGGGGTTAAATGGGAGAAAAGGTTATAGAAGAAGGTTGGTATAGATGAAGGAAAGAAGATGATGGATAAGAAAATTGCAATCAAATTTATGACATATGAGCAAACGCAATGTTTCAAATGAGCAGCTTCCTTTTTTTTTGATTTTTTTTTTGATTTTTTTTTGCTACTCAACAAACAAGAATTGCAAAGAGTGCGCTTTTCGTGCTCAAAGTACAACAAATTAAAAATGTACTAATCTGATTGCAATGATGTAAATGGTTGTGATAACTTGAATTTCAAACTCAAATGGAAATCCGCCTTGGAGATTGTTAGATTTCACAAGGGTGAAACTGTAGCACGAATTGATTTGGCTATATCTCCAAATATATGTGTCGGATTTTTGTGTTTCCAAATCGAGAAGAAATATGAGATTATGAACTATTAAAATGACATATTATACGCCCAGAAACTCAAAGAAAAAGCAGAAGAAAATATGGAAGAAAGTTTCGTCCAGAATTGGTGATGGCAGAAAATGGAAGAAGGGGAAAAAAGATGGGAGAAATAGAAATGAAAGAACCTGGTTTCCGTTTCCTTCCTATGATACCAAATGATATGATGCCGTATACGAGTGTGGTATTCGTTGGCAAAAATGCGGAAACACAAGCGAAGAAAGAAGAGGGGAATGAAAATTAAAAGAAATGCAATAGGAATAAAAGAGGAAGGGGATGATCAATTAGGACCCCAAGGAGACTTGCCCCTTGAAACTCTAATTATAAAGCGCCACAAAGGTTGATCACTCCTTTGATGAGCCTTACTTGCATTCACCTAAGAACACAAGAAACACAAGCATAATAATGCTAGAAACTCTCAAATTCGAAATTAACCTTCAAGGGGTACAAGAGGTGGCTATTTATAGCCAAATGAGAGGAATACATGTCAAACTACCTATCCCACAAAAGTCTAAAGCCTATCCCACGAATTTGACTTTGCTTACACATGTCCCTGGCTTTATGGGACAAGATATCTCTAAAAAAGACTTTTAGGAATCACCCCTAAGACTTTGAAGATTCCCACCATGGATTTGGAGACAAGGGGCCCACCACTTTTGACATTGGATATTTCCTTCATGCAAGTGGATTAGATTTCGTGGAAGCATATGGGTGGGCCTTTTAGGATCACTTTTTGGCTTTAATAAGTGTGATTAAAGGCCCATTTTCTCCTCCCATGCATGCATGTTGGGCCTCCTCTTGTAATTTCAAAATGAGGCCATGTAAAGCCTCTTTCATCCTCCTCATTCTTCCTCTTGTCATTGGGCCACCAATCCCATGCAATGGGTCTTGTCCATTAATTCTTCTTCCACCATCAATGTCATGATCACCCTCAACTCCTTGCTGCATGTGTACACCATGATCTGCATCAGATCCTTAGGCCCATTTGGATATTTAGGTCAATTTTGGTCATTTAGGCCAATTTGGCTAATTAGTCCATTTAGGCAATTTAGGTCAATTAGGCCGTTTAGGCCAATTTAGTCCATTTAGACCAACGAGTCCAATGAGATCAATTCAGGTCAATTAGACCAATTTAGGCCCTTTAGGGCATTTTGGCCAATTAGAATATTTAGTCCATTTAGGCCAATTTAGGTCAATTAAGCCAATTATTCCAATTAGGCTCATTAGACCAATTAGGCAAATTAGAAAATTTAGTTCATTTAGGCCATTTAGGCCAATTTTTGTCATTTAGGCTAATTAGGCTATTTAGTCCAATTTAGGCCATTTAGACTATTTAGGCCAATTTAGACCATTTTGTCCAATTTGGACAATTATGTCATTTAGG
The DNA here is from genome assembly GCA_963277665.1 of Viscum album. Lineage (NCBI taxonomy): Eukaryota > Viridiplantae > Streptophyta > Magnoliopsida > Santalales > Viscaceae > Viscum > Viscum album. The sequence continues at coordinate 1,051,786,181 of OY728121.1, read as the reverse complement.
CCAATTTAGAAAAATTAGACCAATTATGTCAATTAGTTCGATTATGCCATTTAATCTGATTAGGCCAATTTTGACCATTTGGGCCAATTAGGCCAATTATGCAATTTATGAAATTTAATCCATTTAGGTCATTTATACCAATTTAGGACATTTAGGCCAATTAGATAATTTAGGCAATTTAGGCCAATTATGCAATTTAGGCCAATTTAGGTCATTTAGACCAATTTTTACCATTTAGGACATTTAGCCCAATTAGTCCATTTAGGCCAATTTATCTCATTTAGACCAATTAAAAAATTAGGCCAATTAGGCAATTCAATCCAATTAGGTCATTTAGGCCAATTTATGCCATTTAGGCCAATTTAGGCCATTTATGTCCATTTAGCCACTTAGGACAATTAGACCAATTAAGTCATTTAGGCCATTTAGGCCAATTATATCAATTAGTTCATTTAGGTTATTTAGGCCAATTAGGCCATTTAGACCATTTAGACCAATGTAGGCCATTTATACCAATTAGGCCAATTTATGCCATTTAGGATAATTTAGGCCAATTAGTCCAATTATCCCTATAAGTCCAATTATTCCATTTAGGTCATTTAGAAAAATTAGGCCAATTAGTCCATTTATGCGAATTAATCCATTTAGGCCAATTAGGTCAATTAGAGCATTTAGGCCAATTTAGGCCATTTTGGCCAATTAATTAATTTGGTTATTTAGGTCATTTAGGCCATTTAGGCCAATTATTCCATTTAGTCCATTTAGGTCATTTAGGCCAATTATAAAGTTTATGTTATTTAGGCCAATTTAGGTCATTTAGGCCATTTAGGCTAATTTAGATCATTTAGGCTATTTAGGCTAATTTAGACCATTTAAGCCAATACAACCAATCAGTCCATTTAGTCCAATTTAGGCCATTTAGGATAATTAATACAATTATTATATTTAAGATGATTTGGGAAATTTAGGCCATTTAGTCCAATTAGATCGTTTAGGACAATTAGACCAATTAGACAATTTAGGGAATTTAGGTCAATGAGGCCAATTAGGTTAATTTAGGTCATTTAGGCCAATTAGACCGTTTATTCCATTAAAGTCATTTAGGAAAATTTAGGTCATTTAGTCCAATTAGGACAATTAATCCAATTAGTTAATTTATGCAATTTAAGCCAATTATCCCATTTAGGCAAATTTAGACCATTTAGACCAATTAAGCCAATTAGGCCAATTTTGGTCATTTAGGCCAATTTTGGCCATTTAGAACAATTAGGCCATTTATCCCATTTGGATAATGTACTATGAAGGGACACACAATACAGACTTTCAGGTACGAGTACTCTTAAGGAGATGAGGATTCTTCTCATGAAGTTCGCACTTGGTAATCTCCAAGACGGGAGATTATGAGAACAGACTAGTCAGTAAGAATTGTGCATGTTTTGGTGTCATCGAATATTCCTATCTATGAGCGTGTGTGATGGTCCTTAGATTTTAAGATTATTATTAAATCATGTCACAACTTGCATACTTAGATGCATGTCGTAAACCAAGACAATAATAGCTCATCGCGAAGTTGGATACGTTGGGTACGTCACGAGTGATATGTCATTAATGAATAAGTTGAGGAAAGATTTGTCCCTTCCAGATTTATAGAAGCTGATATCTCAACCCTATTATTGGAATAAAACCATCACATTAAATTCCATGGCCAAGGTGTAACAGTGTGTTTATTTCAGATAGTCAAAGGAATACATATTGAACATGTAGGTTAGTGACATGGATTTGCAACCTTCTTGATGAGATATTGTGACAAAGAGATTATATTACACAATGAGCATTCATATGTGGTTTTCGATGTTGCGACATCAAGTTATTTCTCTTGGGTGCCTTGACCCATTCCTATACAGTAATCTTGGACTTTAGGCAAGTCTGCCTAATGTCAATGAGAAGGAATCCTAGAGGGTCACACACTAGTGTTTCCATTTATCTCAATTAAATTCTATTTGAGTTTAATTAATGGAATAAATATTATTCTCAAGTCTCAAGAATAATTTTATTTAATTTATATTGATCACGTAAAGTAAATAAATATTTATTCTTCGACATGTGAATAAAATATTTATTTTATTTTTTGAATATTTTAATAAATATATATTTGTTATATTGTAAATAAAATATTTATTTATGGATAAATTTTTTATTCAGTTGTTCAATAAATGACAGAGTGTGAACGGACCAAGACTGAGTCCGTTGACAAATATTAATTAACAATACCATTATATAAATTTTGTTATTGCGCAAGTTGGTGTGCGCCACAAAATAATAATTATATAATTATTATTATGTGTTATGAGATTTATTGAAGGTAATTAATGTTATTTAGTGGCCGGTATACAATTAAATAATATTTTAACTTAAATCTTAACTCCATAAATAGGTGGCTATGTCTATGGTGTAGAGCATCCAAAAATTAAAAATAGAAAATTGTTACACACAACAAATTCTCTCTCAACTCCTCTCTCTCTTAAGAAAGATAAGTGAAAGAAATGTTTATTCAAGACTGAAGAACGAGTGATCAAGAATGAACAACATAAGACATTGGACTCATCGCACTAGAACCTGTAGATTGAGTGGTGTTTCTCGGAGATCATAGGAGCACATGTGGATCGCCGCTATAGGGGTTTTATCTTGGGATCCTCACAGTGCAATGATGGTAACCTAAAAGGGTATTTTCAGATGATCAAAATTCACTAACGAAGAAAGTCCCTAAGCACAAGTATTTGTTTCTTTAAATATTAAATAAATTAAATTTAAATTTGACATGAAAGATCCTCACTATTGGTTTCAGGCAACGATTTTTAAAATAAATTTTAATACATCATCCATCTTTGTACACTTAATGGGCCTAAGTGGCCTAATGGGTCTAATGGGCCTAATAGGACTAAGTGGCCTAAGTGACCTAATGGGTCGAATAGGCCTAATTGGCCTAGTGGGCCTAATGGGCCTTAGTGGCCTAATGGGCCAAATAGGCCTAAGTTTCCTAGTGGGTCTAATGGGCCTAAGTGGCCTAATCCCCCTAATCGACTAAATGCGCCCAATGGGCCTAATTAGCATAATGAGACTAAGTGACCTAATGTGCATAATGAGACAAATGGTGCTAAGTGGCCTAAGTTTCATAATCGGCCTAATCGACCGAATGTGACTAATGGGCCTAATTTGCCTAAGTGGCCTAATGGGCCTAATGCCGAAGTGGCCTAAGTGTCTGAATGGGCCTAATGGGTCTAATGGTCATAATGAGCATAATGGGCCTTCTTAGTGGCCTAAGTGGTCTAAGCGACCTAATCAGCCGAATGGGCCTAATGAGTCGAAGTGGTATAATGGACATAATGGACCCAAGTGGTCTAATCAGCCTAATCGACCAAATGGACCTAATGGGAAAAATGGGACTAAGTGGCCTAATAGGCCTAAGTAACCTAATCTGCCCAATCGACCAAATGGTCATAATAGGCCTAATGGGCCTAAGTGTCCTAATGGGCTTAAAGTGCCTAATGGGCCTATGTGGCCTAATCGGGCTAATCAACCAAATGGGCCTAAGTGGCCTAGTTGGCCTAATCGATCAAATGTACCTAATGGGCCTAAGTGGCCTAATGGGTCTAATGAGCCTAATAGGTCTAAGTGATCTAAGTGGCTTAATCGGCCTAAAAGACCGAAGGGGCCGAATGGGCCTAATTGGCCTAAGTGGCCTCATGGGACCAATGGGCCTAATGGGCCTAGGTTCCCTAATGGGCCTAATGGGCCTCATGGGCCACATGGACCTAAGTGGCCTAAGTGGCATAATGAGCCCAAGTGGCCTAATGGGCCGAGTGGGCCTAAAGGGCATAATGGGACGGATGGACCTAATTGGCCGGATGGGCCTATTGAGCCTTATGGGCCTAATGGGCCTCATTGGCCTAAGTTTCCTCTGGGGCCCAATGGTCATAATGGGCATAATGGGAATAATGGGCCTAAGTGGCCTAAGTGAGCCTAATGAGCCAAATGGTCTGAATGGGCTGAAGTGTCCTAATGGGCCCAATGGGCCTCACAGTCCCAATGGGCCTAATGGGAAGAATGAGACTAGTGGGTCCAATAGGCCTAATGGGTCTAAGTGGCCTAATTGGTCTAAGTGGACTGAGGGGCTTGGTGGGCCTGACGGAATTAACGGGCCTAATGGGCCCAAGTGGCCTGTTGGGGTGAATGGGCCTCATGGGCCTAAGTGAACTCGTGGGACCAATGAGCCTAATGGGCCTAAGTGTCCTAATGGGCCTAATGGGCCTCATGGGAAGAATGCCCCTCATTGACCAAATAGGCCTGATGGACCTAATGAGCCTCATGGTTCTAAGTGGCCTAATTTTCTGAATGGGCCTACGTGTCCTAATGGGCCTAGTGGGCCTAGTGGGACTAATGGGCCTAATGGGACGAATATGCCTAATGAGCCTAATGGGACTAATGGGCCTAATGGAAATTATTGGCTTAAGTGGCATAAGTGGCCTAATCGGGCTAATCGACCGAATGGGCCTAATGGGCCTAAGTGACCTAAGTGGCTTAACAGGCCTAGTGGGACTAATGGGTTTAATGGGCCTAAGTGTCCTAATGAGCCTAATGGTCCTATGTGTCCTAATGGGACTAAGTGGCCTAATCGGGCTAATTGATCGAATGAGCCTAAGTGGACTAATGGGCCTACATGGCCTAATCAGCCCAAGTCGCTAAATGGGCTTAATGGGACTAATGAGTTTAATGGATCTAAGTGGCCTAATGAGCCTAATGGGCCGAGGTGGCCTAATGGGCCTAATGGGCTTAATGGGCCTAAGTAGCCTAGTGGGCCTAATGGGCCTAATGGGCCTAATGGGACTGAGTGGCCTAAGTGGCCTAATGGGTCGAATAGGCCTAATTGGCCTAATGGGCCTAATGGCCCTAAGTGGCCTAGTCCCCCTAATCGACTAAATGGGCATAATGGGAATAATTAGCCTAATGGGATTAAGTGGCCTAATGTGCGCATAATGGGACAAATGAGGCTAAGTGACCTAAGTTTAATAATCAGCCTAAACGGTCGAATGGGACTAATGGGCCTAATTTTCCTAAGTGGCCTAATGGGCCAAATGGGCCAATGCCTAAGTGGCCTATTGTCCGAATGGGATTAATGGGCCTACTGGTCATAATGAGCATAATGGGCCTAAGTGGCCTAAGTGGCCTAGGTGGTTTAATCGGCCAAATCAGCCAAATGGGCCTAAGTGGCCTAATGGGCCGAAATGGACTAGTGGGTATAATGGACCCCAGTGGACTAATCAGCCTAATCGACCGAATGGGTCTAATGGGCATAATGAGACTAAGTGGCCTAATGGGTCTAAGTGGCCTAATCTGCCTAATCGACCAAATGGGCCTAATGGGCCTAAGTGTCCTAATGGGCCTAAACTGCCTAATGGGCCTAAGTGACATAATCGGGCTAATCAACCAAATGGGCCTAAGTGGCCTAGTCGGCCTAATCGATCAAATTGGCCTAATGTGCCTAATGTGCCTAAGTGGCCTAATGGGCCTAATGGGTCTAAGTGATCTAAGTGGCCTAATCGACCCAATGGGCATAAGTGTCCTAATTGGATGAATAGACCTAATCGGCCTAATGGGTCTAAGTGGCCAAAGTGTCTGAATCAGCCTAATCGATCGAATGGGCTTAATGGGCCTTTTGGGCCTAAGTGGCTGATTGAGACTAATGGGTCTAAGTGGCTGAATGGGCCTAATGGGCCAATTTGGCATAATGTGGTTAATGGGCCTAATGGGCCTAAGTGGAAGAATGAGATTAAGTGGGATAATGGGCCTGATTGGCCGAATGAGGGTAAGTGGCCGAATTGGCCTAATGCGCTTAATGAGCCTAATGGGTCCAATGTGCCTAATTGGTCCAATGGGACTAAGTAGCCTAATGGGTCGAATGGGCCAAATGGGCCAGATAGGCCTAATTTGACTAATGGGCATAATGGGCCTAATGGACCTAAGTGGCCAAATTGGCCAATGGGCCTTAGTGACCTAATGAGCCTAAGTGGACTAATGGGCCTAATAGACCTGAGTGACCTTATGGGCCTAATGGGCCTAATGAGACTAATGATCCTAATTGGACCAATGGGCCTAAGTGTCCAAATGAGACAATGGGCCTAAGTGGCCCAATGGGCCTAATGGGCATAAGTTGCCTAAGTGGCCTAATCAGCCTAATTGAACGAATGAGCCTAATGGGCTTAAGTGGAATAATGGGCCTAATAGGCCGAAGTGGTCGATTGGGTTTGATGGCCCTGATGGGCCGAAGTGGCCTAACGGGCCTCATGGGCCTCATGGGCCTCATGGGCCTCATGGGCCCAATTGGCCCAAGGGGCCTAAGTGGCCTAATTGCCCTAATGGGCTTAATGGGATTAACGAGCATAAGTACCAAATGAGCCAAATGGGCCTAACTGGCCAATGGGGCCTAATGGGCCAAAGCGGCCTAATGGGCCTAGGTGGCCTAATGGACTTAATGGGCTTAATGGGTCTAGGGGCCAAATGGGCCTAATGGGACTAAGGGGCGAATGGGAATAATTGGCATAAGTGGCCTAATGGGTCTTGGTGGTCTAATGGGCCAAAGTTGCTTAATCGGCCTAATGAGCTTAATTGACCTAGTGGGCCTAATGGGCCTAAGTGGCCTAACGTGCCCAATGGTCCAAATTGGCCTTAGTGCCCTTATTGGGCCTAATGGACCAAAGTGGCCTATCAAGCCGAAGTGGCCTAATTGGCCTAATTGGCCTAAGGGGCTTAATGGGCCAAATGGACCTAAGAGGCCTAAGAGGCCTGATGGGCCTGATGGTCCATAGTGGCCTAATCACCATAATGTGCCTAGTCGGCCAAATGTGCCTACGTGGCCCAATGGGCTTAATGAGATTAATGGGTATGTGGGCCAAATGGGCATAATGTGCCAGATGGGCCAAATGGGCCTAATGGGCCTAATTAGTCTTAGTGGCCTAGTGGGTCGAATGGGCCTAAGTGGCCTAATTGTCCTAAGTTTCCTAATCGGCCAAATGGGATTAATGGGCCTGTGGGGGCTAATGGGCCTAATGGGTCTAATGTGCCTAAGTGGCCTAATCGGCCCAATGGGATAATGGGCTCAGTGGGCTAATGGGCCTAATGTGCCTTGTGGGCCTAATGAGCCTAAGTGGCCTAATGGGCATAATGGACCTAAGTGGCTTAAGTGGCCTAATTGGCCAAATGGGCCTAAGTCACCTAATAGGCCTAATGGTCCTAATGGGCCTAAGTGTTCTAATGGGCCTAATGGGACCAAGTGGCCTAATGGGTCTAATGATTCTAATGAGCCTAATTGGCCTAATTGGCCTAATTGGCCTAATGAGCCTAATGTGCCGAATAGGATAAATGGGCCTAATGGTTCTAATGGGGCGAAGTGGCTTAATGGGCCTATTGGGTCGAAGTGGCCTAATGTGTTGAAGTGGCCTAATGGGCCTTACGGGCCACACGGGCCTCATGGGCCTAAGTGGACTCATTGGACTAAGTGGCCGAATGGGTTTAATGGACCCATGGGGTCTGATGGGTTTAAGGGGCCTAATGGGATGAATGGGATTAACGGGCTTGGGTGCCAAATGGGCCTAATGGGCCGAATGGGCCTAATGGGCCTAAGTGACCCAATGGGCCTAATCGGCCTAATTGGCCTAATGGGCCTAAGTTTCTTAATCAACCTATTGGGCTTAATTGGCCGAATGGGCCTAATGCGCCTTAGTGACTCAATAGGCTTAATCGGCCTAAGTGGCCTAATGGGCCTAAGTGTCTTAATCAACCTAATGGGATTAATGGGCCCAATGGGTCTAAGGGGTGTAATGGGCCTAAGTGGACTAATGGGACTAAGGGGCCAAAGTGACCTAATGGGCCTAGGTTTTTTAATGAGCTTAATGGACTTAACGGACCTAGGGGGCGAATGGGCATTATGGGTCTAATGGGCCTAAGTGGCCTAATAGGTCCAATGTGCCTAAGTGGCCTAATGGGCCTATGTGGCCTAATCGGCCTAACGGGACTAAGTGGTCTAATGGGCCAAATGGGCCTTAGTTGCCTAATGGGCCTAGGTGGCCTAATAGGCATAATGGGCCTAGGTGGCCTAATAGGCATAATGGGCCTAGGTGGCCTAATAGGAATAATGGGCCTAATGGGCCTAAGTTGCAGAATGGGTCGAATGGGCCTAATGGGCCTAATGAGCCTAATGGGCCTAATCAACCTAATAAACCTAAGTGGTCTAATGGGCCAAAGTTTCCTAATCGACATAATGGGTTTAATTGGCCTAATGGGCATAATGGGCTGAATGGGCCAAAGTGGCTGAATGGGGCCAATTGGCCTAATGGGCCTAATCGACCAAATGAACCTAAGTGGTCTAATGGGCCAAAGTTGCCTAATTGGCCTAATGGGTTTAATTGGCCGAATGGGCCTAATGGGTCGAATGGGCCTAAGTGGCCTAATGGGACTAAGTGGCCTAATCATCATAATGGGCTTAATGGGCCTAGCGGACCTAAGTGGCCTAATGGGCCTAATGAGACTTAGTGTCCTAATCAGCATAATGTGTCTAAGTGGCCTAATGGGATTAATGGGAATAAGAGGCTTAGGGGCCTAATGGGCCTAATGGGTTGAATATGCCTAATTAACATAAGTGTCCCAATGGGCCTAAGTGGACTAATGGGCCTAAGTTGCCTACTCGACCTAATGGGCTTAATGTGCCTAAGGGGCCGAATGGACCTAAGTGGTCAAATGGGACTAAATGGCCTCATTGGTCTAATGGGATTAATGGGTCAAGGGGGCTTAAGTGGCTGAATGGGCCTCAATGGCCGAAGTGGTATAATGGGACTAAGTGTCCTAATGGGACTAATGGGCCTAAGTTGCCTAATGGGCCTAAGTGGATTAATTGTCTGATTGGGCCTAAGTGGACTAATGGGTCTAATGGGCCTACGTGGCCTAATGGGCCAAATGGGCCTAAGTGGCCTAATGGAATGAGGTGTCTGAATGGGCCTATTGGACATAATGGGTGTTAGTTGTGTAAGTGGATTAATGGGCCTAATGGGATTAAGTGGCCTAATGGGCCTAATTTTTCTAAGTGGCCAAATGGGCCTAAGTGGCCTAATGGGCCTCAGTGGCCTAATGCTCCTAAGTGGCCTAATGGTCCCAAGTGGTCTAATGGGCCTAAGTGGCTTAATGGGCCTAATTAGACTCAGTGGACTAATGGGCCTAATGGGCATAAGTTGCCTAAATGGCCTGATGGGCCTTAGTGGCCTAATGTCCCAAATCGTCCTAAGTGGCCTAAGTGGCCTAATGGATCAAAATGGCCTAAGTGGCCTAAGTGGCCTAATGGGCCTAATGTGCCAAAGCGGCCTAAGGAGATGAATGAGCCTAAGTGGGCTAATGGGCCTCAGTGGCCTAATGAGCCGAATAGGACTCAGTGGCCTAATGGGCCTAATGGCCATGATGTGCCTAAGTGGCATAATTAACTAAATGGGCTAAAGTGGCCAAATGGGCCTAATGAGCCTAATGGGCCTGATGGGCATGATGGGCCTAATGGGTCCACGTGGCCTAATGGACCGAATGGACATGAGTGGCCTAATGGGTCTGATGGGCTTGATGGGCCGAATGGTCTGAATGGGCCTAAGTGGCTGAATGTGACAGATGGGCGGAATAGGCCTAAGTGGCCTAATGAGCCAAATTGGCCTAAGTGGGCTAATGTTCCTAATGGGCCTAAGTAACCTGATGGGCCAGATGAGCGTAATGGGACTAATGGGATTCGGTGGCCTCATGGGCGTGATGGCCTAATGGGTATCATGGGCGTAAGTGACCTAATGGTCCTAATGGGCCTTAGTGGACCAATGGGCCTAAGTAACCTAATGGGCCTAATGGCCCTTAGTGGATTAATGGGCCTAAGTGTCCTAATGGTCCTAGTGGTCTCGAGTGATCTAATTAGATAATTGGGCCTAATAGGCCTAATGGGCCTAAGTTACCTAATGGGTGTGATGGGCCTTAGTGGCCTCATGAGCCTAATGGGACTAATGGGCTTTAGTGGCCAGAGTAGTCTAATGGGCGTAATGGGACTAAGTGGTCGAATGGGCATGATGGGCCTAATGGGCCTTAGTGTCCCAGTTGGGTTCATGGGCCTAATTGGCCTGATATGCCAAATGGGACTAATGGGTCTCAGTGGCCTAATGGGCCTTATGGGCCTATGTGACCTAATGGGCCTAATGGGCATTAGTGGCCTAGTGGGCCTGATTTGCTTGATGGGCCTAATGGGCCTCACAGGTCTAAGTGGTTCAGTGGGCCCTATGGACCTTAGTGTTCTAATGGGCCGAGTGAGACTAATGGAACTAAGGGGCCTAATGGGCCTGATTTTCCAAATGGGCCTCAGTGGCCTAATGTGACTAATGGGCCTGCTTGGTCCAATGGGCATAATGGGCTCACGTGGACCAATGGGCCTAATGGGCCTAAGTGGCCAATGGGCCTAATGGCCTTATTTGGCCTAATGGGCCTAAGTGGCCAAATGTGTCTGATGGGCCTAATGGTCCTAATGATCCTAAGTGACCAAATGGGCCTGATGGGCTTAATGTGTCGAATGAGCCCAAATGGACGAATGGGCCTGATGGGCCTGATAGGAGCAATTGGAATAATGGGCCTAATGGGAAGAATGAGCCTAGGTGGCTTAATGGGCCCAATAGGCCTAAGTGGCTGAATGGGCCTAATGGGACTAATGGGCCTAAGCGGCCGAATGGGCCTAATGGACCTAAGTGGAAGAATGAGCCTAATGGGGCTAAGTGGCCTAGGATGGGCCTAATGGGCCTCATGGGACTAGTGGGCCTCAGGGGCCTAAGTGGGTGAACGAGCCTAGTGGTCCTAATGAGCCTAAGTCACCTAACGGGCCTAATGGGTTTAAGTGGCCAAATGGGCCGAATGGGCTTAATGTGACTAGTGGGCCTAAGTGGTCAAAGGGCCTAATGGGATTAATGGGCCTAATAGGCCTAAGTGACCAATGGGCCTAATGGGCCTAAGTGGCCAAATCAGTCTAATCGAACAATTGGGCCTAATGGGCCTAGGTGTCCTAATCGGCCAAATCGGCCTAGGCATCAGAATGGGCATAAGTGGCCCATTGGGCCTAGTTTTCTTGGGTGGTATAATGGGCTCGATAGGCCTAAGTGCCTGGTCTAATGTGCCTAATAGGCCTAAGTGGCCTAATGGGATGAATGGGTATCATGGACCTAAGTGGGCCTCTTGGGCCTCATGGTCCTAAGTGGACTAATGAGCTCAAGTGGTCTAATGGACCTAATGGGATTAATGGGATTAACAGGCCTAGGTGCTAAATGGGCCTAAGTGGACTAATGGGCCTAAATGGCCTAAGTGGACTAATCGACAAATGGGATTAATGGTCCTAATGGTCCTAATGGGCTTAATAGGCATAAGTGTCCTAATGGACATAATGGGCCGAATTGGCCTAAGTGGCTCAATAGTCCCGAGTGGCCTAATGGGATTAATGGGCCTCGCAGATAATGGTCATAATGTGCAGAATGGGCCTCAACGGCCTAATGGACCTAATGAGCCTAATGGGCCTAAGTGGCTAACCGACGTTATGTTCATAGTCGGTCGAAAGTGCCTAATGGGCCTGAGGGGACTAATGGGCATAAGTTGTCTAATGGTCCTAGGTGGCCTATGGGGCTTAAGGGGATTAACGAGCCCAGGTTCCAAATGGTCCACATGGGCCGAATTGGCCTCAGTGGCCTAATGGGCCTAATGGGCCTAATGGGCCTAATGGGATTAATGGGTCGAAGTCACCTGCTGGGAAAATTGCCGAATCGGCCGATTAGGCATAATGTGCCCAATGGGCCGAATGGGCCAAATAGGCCTAAGTGGCCTAATGGGCCTAATTGACCGAAGTGGGAAAATGGGCCAAAATGGCGTAATGGGCCAAAGTTTCCTAGTCGGCCTAATGGGCTTAAGGGGCCTAATGAGACTAATTGGCCTAAGTGGCCAAATCGGCCTAATGGGCTTAATGGGCCGAGTGCGTCTAAGTGGGCTAATGGGCCTTGGTTGCCTTATTGGCATAATGGGGCTAGGTGGCATAATGGGCCTAAGTGTCCTAATGAGCTTATTGGGCTTAACGGTCCTAGGGGCCTAACGGGCCTGATGTGATGAATGAACCTAATTAGCCTAAGTGGCCTAATGCGCCTACTGGGTCTAAGTTGCCTAATCGGTCTAATGTGATTAATGGTTCTAAGGTGCCTAATGGTCCTAATGGGCCAAATGTGCTTAATGGTTATAATGGATCTAAGTGGACTAATGAGCCTACGTTGCCTAATCGGCATAATGGGCATAATGGGCCTAATGGGCCTAAGTGGCTTCATCGGCCTAATGAGACTAAGTGGCCTAATAGGCCTAAGTGGACCAATGGGAAAAATGGGCCTAAGTGGCCTAATTTGTCTAATTGGTCGAAGTGGCCGAATGGCCCGAATGACCATAATTTTCCCAATGGGCCTATTGGGTGTATGTGGCCTAATTGGCCTAAGTGGTGTGATGGGACTAATGGGGCTAAGTGGTCTCATGGTCCGTAGGGACCTTAGTGGCCTAATGGGCCTCAATGACCTCATGGACCAAATAGGCTTAATCGTCCTAATGGGCCTAATGGGCTTAAGTGGATTATGTTTTCCAATGGGCCTAATGGGCCTAAGTGGCCTATATGGTCCAATGGGCCTAATGGTCCAAAGTGGCCTATGTGGTCCAATGGGACTAATGGGCCTAAGTGGCTTATGTGGTCCAATGGGCCTAATGGGCCTAATGGGCTATATGGTCCTAATTTTCCTAATGGGACTAATGAGACTAAGTGGTCGAATGAGCCTAATAGCCTAACGGGCCTAACGGGTTTGATGAGCCTAAATGGCATAATGGGCCTAATGGGCGTAATGGTACGAAGTGGCCAAATGGGCGTAATGAGCCTAGGTGGCCCAATGGGCCCAATGGGCCTGAGTGGCTTAATGGGTCGAATGGGCCGAATGGGCCTAAGTGGCCCAATCGGTTTAAAGGGACTAATGAGCCAAAGTGGCCTAATGGACCTAAGCGGCCAAATGGGCCTAAGTGGCCTAATGGTGCTAATGGGCCTAAGTTTCCGAATGGGGCTAACGGGTCTAAGTAGAAAAATGGGCTTAAGTGGCCCAATGGGTCTAATGAGCCTAATGGGTGTAAGTGGCCTAATCGGCATAATTGTCCAAAAGGGTTGAAGTGGCCTAACATGCTTAATGGGACCAAGTGGTCGAATGATCCAAATGGTACTAAGTGGCCCAACTAGCCCAATGGGATTAATGGGCTGAATGGGAAGAATGGCCCTAAGTGGCCTAATGAGCCTAATGGGCCTAAGTGGACTAATGAGCCTAATGGACCTAACCGGCCTTGTGGGCCTAATGGGCATAAGTGGCATAAGTGGTCTAATCGACCTAATTGACAGAATGGGCCAAAGTGGCCTAATGGGCCCAAGTTCCCAAATGGGCCTATTGGGCCTTAATGGCCCAATGGGCTTAATTTGCCTAATGGGCCTAATGGGCCTAATGGAATGAGTGGGATGAATGGGCCTAATGGGACTAAGTCGCCTAATGGGCCAAATTGGTCTAATGGGCCTAAATGGCATAATGGGCCTAAGTGGCTGAATGAGCCTAAGTGGCCCAAATGGGCCTAATGGCCTGAATGGGGCTAAGGGATCGAATGGGCCTAACGTGCTGAATGGGCATAACGTGTTGAATGGGACAAATGTGCCGAATGGGCCGAAGTAGCGTAGTGGGCCTAATTTGGCCGAGTGGCATAATGGGACAAATGGGATGAATTAGCGTAATAGGACTAAGTTGCCTAATGTGCCTAATTGGTCTAATGGGACTAAGTGGCATAATGGGACTAAGTGGATGAATGAGCCTAAGTGGCCCAAATGGGCCTAATGGTCCGAATGGGGCTAAGGGTCTGAATGGGTCTAACGTGCTGAATGGGCCTAACGTGTCGAATGGGCCGAAGTGGCCAAATGGGGCTAAGTGGCATAATGGTCCTAATTGCCCGAATGGGCCTAAGGGTCCCAATGGGATGAATGGACCTAATGGGACAAAGTGAAAAAATGCTCCTAATGGGCCTAATGGGTCTAAGGGGTCTAATGGGACTAATGGTCCAAATGGACCTAATGGGCCAAATGGGCCAAATTGGCCAAAGTGGCCTAATCGGCCTAATGGGCCTAAGTGTCCTAATGAGCCTAAGCCTCTTAATGGGAAAAAGTTGCCTAATGGAACTAATGGGCCTAAGTGGCATAATGGGTCTTAGTGGTCTAATGGGCCTAATGGGCGTAAGTGTCTTAAGTGGCCTAGTGGGCCGAAGTGGCCTAATGGGCCTAAGTGGCCTCATGGGCATAATGGGTATAAGTGGTCTAATGGGCCTAATGGTCCTGATGGGCCGAATGGGCCTAATGGGATGAAGTAGCCTAATGGGCCTAATAGGCCCAAGTGGCATAATAGACCTAAGTTGTCTAATGAGCCTAAGTGGCCTCATGGGCGTAATGGGACTAAGTGAGCTAATGCGCTGAATGGGGCTAATTGGCCAAATCGGCCTAATGGGTCTCTAAGTGGCCTAAGAGGCTTAATGGGCCTAATGGCCCTAAGTGGCCTAATCGACATAATGGGCTTAGTGGGTCAAAGTGACCGAATGGACCTAATGGACCAAAGTGGCCTAATGGGCCTAATGAGCCAAAGTGGCCTAATGGGCCTAAACGGCCTATTGGGCCTAATGGGCCTAAGTGGACTAATCGGCCTAATGGGATTAATGGGCCTAAATGGACTAATGGGTATAATGGGCTGAAGTGGCCTAAGTTGCCTAATGGATATAATGGGCCAAAGTGGCCAAATCAGCCTAATGGGCCTGGGCCTAAGGGGCCTCATTGGCATAATGGGCCTGATCGGCCTAATTTCCATAATGGGCCTCAGTGGCCTAATGGGCCTAAGTGGCCTGATGGGCCTCTGTGGTCGAATGGGCCCAATGGGGTGATGTGGCCCAATGAGCCTAAGTAGCCCAATGGGCCTAATGAGCATAAGTAGATGAATGAGTTCAATGGGCCTAATGGGCCTAAGTGGCCTAATTGTCCTGATGGACCTAATTTATATCATGGGCCCAATGGGCCTTAGTGACCTGAGTATCCTAATGGGCCTCATGGGACGAAGTGGCATAATGAGCCTACTAGGCCTAATAGGCCTAAGTGGCTAAATGGGCTTTATGGTCATAATGGGGCTAATGGGCCTCATGGGCCTGATAAGACCAATGGGAATAATGGGCCTCATTGGCCCAATTGAACAAATGGGCCTAATGGGCCTCATTGTCCCAATTGGCCTAATGGTCCTAATGGGCTTAATGGACCTAATTGGTCTCATGGTCCTAATGGGCCTAAGTGGCCTAAGTGGCCTAATGGGAATAAGGGGGCTAAGTGTCCTAATGGGCCTAATTGGGATAATGGGCCTTAGTGGCTGAATGGGCCTGATAGGCCTGATTGGCATATTGGGCCTAATGGGCCTAAGTGGTCAAAGTGGCATAATGGTCCTAATGGGAATAATGGGCCTAATGGTCTTGATGAGCCTAAGTGGATTAATTGACCCAATGGGCCTAAGTGGCCGAATGGGCCGAATGGTTCAAATGGGTCTAAGTGGTGGAATGGGCCTAATGGGTCTAAGTGGCGGAATGGTCCTAATATGTCTAAGTTGCCTAATGGGATTAATGGGCCTAATGGGTCTAAGTGTCTGAATCGTCTTGATGGGACTAATGGGACTAATGGGCCTAATGGGTCTCATGGGACTAAGTGACCTCATGGTCCTGATGGGCCTAATGGGCCTAATGGGCCTAATGGGCCGAATGGGCCTCCTAGGACTAAGTGGTTGAATGAACCTAGTATGCCTAATTGGCCTAAGTGGGATAAGTGGCCTAATGCACCGAATGAGCCTAGTGGGCCTAAAGGGCCAAATGGGACTAAGTGGCCCGATGGACCTAATGGACCTCATGGTCCTAATGGGCTGAATGAGTCTAATTGGCCTAAGTGGCCTCATGGGGGGGGGCAATGAGTCTAATGGGCCTAGGTGGCCTAATGGGCCTAAGTGGGCTAATGGGCCTCATGGGCGTCATGGGCCTCATGGACCTAAGTGGCCTAAGTGGTATAATGATCCCAGTGGCCTAATGGGTCGAGTGTGCCTAAGTGGACTAATTGGATGAATGTGCCAAATCATCCTAATTAGTCTAAAAGACCTAAGTGGCTGAATTTTCCTAATCGACTGAATGAGACTAATCGGCCTTATCGGCCAAAGTGGACGATTGAGACTAATGGGTCTAAGTGGCTGAATGTGCCAATTTGGCATAATGTGGTTAATCGGCCTAATGGGCCTAAGTGGAAGAATGGGCTTAAGTGGCATAATGGGCCTCATTGGCCGAATGAGCGTAAGTGGCTGAATGGGCCGAATTGGCCTAATGCGCTCAATGGGCATAATGGCTCCAATGGGCCTAATGGTTCCAATGGGCCTAAGTGGACTTATGGGCATAATTCGACTAATGGGCCTAATGAGACTAATGGGCCTTAGTGGCCAAATTGGCCAATGAGCCTTAGTGACCTAATGAGCTTAAGTGGACTAATGGGCCAAATGGGATGAATATAATGGACCTAAGTGGCCTTATGGGCCTAGTGGGCCTAATGGGACGAATGAGCCGAATGGGACTAATTGGTCGAATGGGCCTAAGTGGACCAATGGGACAATGGGGTTAAGTGGCCCAATTGGCCTAATAGGCCTAAGTGGTCGAATGGGCCAGATGCCCCTGATGGGCCGAAGTGGCCTAACGGGCCTCTTGGGCCTCATGGGCCCAATGGGCCCAAGTGGCATAAGTGGCCTAATTTTCCTAATGGACTTAATGGGATTAATGGGCATAGGTACCAAATGGTCCAAATGGGCCTAACTGGTTTATGGGGCCCAATGGGCCTAAGCGGCCTAATCGGCTTAGGTGTCCTAATGGACTTAATGGGTTTAACGGGTCTACGGGACAAATGGGGCTAATGGGCCTAAGGGGCCGAATGAGACTAATTGGCCTAAGTGGACGAATGGGCCTTGGTGGCCTATTGGGCCAAAGTTTCTTAATCGGCCTAATGGGCTTAATGGGCCTAGTGGGCCTAATGGGCCTAAGTGGCCTAATGTACCTACTAGGCCAAATTGGCTTAAGTGACCTAATGGGTCCAATGATCCTAAGTGGCCTATCGAGTCGAAGTGGCCTAATTGGCCTAATGGGCTTAATGGGACAAGTGAGCCTAAGAGGCCTAAGAGGCATGATAGGTCTGATGAGCCTTAGTGGCCTAATCACCCTAATGTGCCTAGTCGGCTTAATGAGCCTAAGTGGCCCAATAGGCTTAATGGGATTTATGGGCCTATGGGCCTAATGGGCCAAATGGGTCTAATGAGCCAAATGCGCCTAATTAGACTACGTGGCATAGTGGGTCGAATGGGCCTAAGTGGCCTAATTGGGCTAAGTTGCCTAATCGGCCAAATGGGATTAATGGGCTTAATGGGCCTAATGGGTATAATGTGCCAAAGTGGCCTAATCAGCCTAATGGGATAATGGGCTCAGTGGGATAATGGGCATAATGTGCCTTGTGGGCCTAATGGGACTAAGTGGCCTAATGGGTATAATGGGTCTAAGTGGCTTAAGTGGCCTAATGGGCCAAATGGGCCTAAGTCGCCAAATTTGCCTAATGGTCCTAATGGGTCTAAGTGTTCTAATGGGCCTAATGGGCCCAAGTGGCCTAATGGGCCTAATGGGCCAAATTGGCCAAATTGGCCTAATGTGCCTAATTGGATAAATGAGCCTAATGTTTATAATGGGCTTCAGTGGACTAATGGGCCTATTGGGACTAAGTGGCCTAATGGGTCGAAGGGGCCTAATGAGCCGAACGGGCCACACGGGCCTCATGGGCCTAAGTGGCCTCATTGGCCTAAGTGGCCTAATGGGTTGAATGGGGCCAAGGGGTCTAATGGGTTTAAGGGGCCTAATGGGATGAATGGGATTAACGGGCTTGGGTGCCAAATGGGCCAAATGGGCCGAATGGGCCTAATAGGCCGAATGGGCCTACGGGGCCTCAGTGACCCAATGGGTCGAATCGGTCTAAGTGGCCTAATGGGCCTTAGCTTCTTAATCAACCTAATGGGCTTAATGGGCCGAATGGACCTAAGGGGCTTGAGTGACTCAATGGGCCTAATCGGTCTAAGTGGCCTAATGGGCCTAAGTGTCTTCATCAACCTAATGGGATTAATGAGCCTAATGGGCCTAAGGGGTGTGATTGGCCTAAGTGGACTAATGGGCCTAAGGGGCCTAAGTAAACTAATGGGCCTAGGTGGTCTAATGAGCTTAATGGACTTAACGGGTCTAGGGGCCAAATGGACATTATGGGCCTAATGGGACGAATGGGCCTAAGTGGCCTAATGAGTCTAATGGGTCTAAGTGGCCTAATGTGCCTAAGTGGCTTAATCGACCTAATCAGCATAAGTGGCCCAATGGTCCGAATAGGCCTTAGTGTCCTAATGGGCCTAAGTGGCATAATGGTCATAATGGGAATAACGGGCCTAGGGGCCAAGTGGTTTAATGGGACAAATGGGCCGAATTGGCCTAAGTGGCCAAATGGGCCTAAGTGGCCTGATAGGCCAAAGTTGCCTAATTTGCCTAATGGGATTAATAGGCCTAATGAGCCTAAGGGGCCTAAGTGGCCGAATGGGCCTAATTGGCCTAATGGGCCTAATGAGCCTAATCGACCTAATGGACTTAAGTGGTCTAATGGAAAAAAGTTTCCTAATCGACCTAATGGGATTAATTGGCCTAATGGGCCGAATGGGCCTAAGTGGCATAAGGAGACTAAGTGGCCTAATCGTCCCTAATGGGCTTAATGGACCTAGTGAACCTAAGTGGCCTAATGGGACTAATGGGACTTAGTGTCCTAATGAGCCTAATTTGACTAAGTGGCCTAGTTGGCGTAAGTGGCCTAATGGGCTAAATGGGAATAAGAGGGCTAGGGGAAAAATGGGCAAAATGGGTCGAATGGGCCTAATGGGTTGAATGGGTGATGTGGCACCCACTGGGACCCGCTGGGACACCTGGCTTAGGAACCCCAGCGATACGGCCCCACAACCCCGCTGCAGCGGCAATCCCCCAACCCATTGCCGCAACTGGGACCCACTGGGACACCTGGCCCAGGAACCCCACATATACGGCAGGTTGTTGCGAACAGCCGGTTTCGAACCCCACAAGCATAATTGATGCGTCGCCGGAAGCTCAAAACGAGTAAGTGAAGAGGAGCAGCGTAATGTAGCCGAATGACCGAGGCTTAAAGGCAATGCCACCCGCCAAGGTTTCTCCACGCTTAAAGACAACGTCACCAGCGATGGAGATGCACCACCAATTCCGGGCAAAGGGAAGAGGCTAAAGCAAGAAGATTGCACAGCAAACTTCAAAATCCCGTCACATTCATGCATGCCCATTACAAAGGGGTGAAAATACAATATAAAGACAAAATAAATAAAGGAAAATGCCCCAATTCGAGTTACAAGACATGGGGAACCCAAAAGGCACATAAAAAGCATAAAATAACACTTTCCCATGCCATTTAATGACCCCACTAGCCAAAGTAGCGGGATTCCCTCTTAATGATGCTTTTCTCCACCTTCTCTCTCCTCATTAATGTGCAGCTACGAATTTCAACCATTTGCCATGTGGATAAATGATTTTGGGTCCCAAATAAGTGTGTTGTGGCCCACCATAGTGTTAGACATCAAGAAGTGTGGGCTGGTCCAATTCGAACGACAATTGGGCTTGGAATTTTTATAAAGCCCAAAATTATTCTCCTTGGGCTGAATGTGATCCATATCATTCTCCCCTGGTTGAAGAGGATTTGCCCTCAAATCCACGACATCATCTTCTTCAATGTAAGGGGATAAGTCCCCAATGTTGAACGTTGCAGAAACTCTGCCAAAATCATCTGGTAAATCAATTTTGTAGGCATTGTTTCCCACTCGTTCAAGCACTTTGAATGGACCTTCAGCTCGTGGTGCCAGCTTGCTCTTCCTTTTGGATGGAAATCTCTCCTTGCGAAGGTGAATCCACACTTTGTCTCCAGGTTGGAATATAGCCTGCTTCCGATGCTTGTTTGCTCGCCTCTTGTATGCTTCATTAGACTTCTCTATTTGAGCACGAATAGATTCATGGAGCTTCTTCATCTGCTTTGTCTTCTCCTCCGCATCAATATTTACCTGAAAATCAAGAGGCAAAGAGCACAATTCTATAGGAGTGATTGGATTGATTCCATAAACCACTTCGAATGGAGAATGTCGGGTGGTAGCACTGGGAGATCTATTGTATGCAAATTCAGCTTGTGCAAGTTGCAAATCCCAATCTCTCATGCTCTTGTTCACCAATGTTCTCAGAATAGTGCCCAATGTACGATTGGTAACTTCTGTTTGTCCATCCGTTTGAGGGTGATGGGATGTGCTGAAAAGAAGTTTCGTACCAAATTTCCCCCATAATGTTCTCCAAAAATGGCTGAGAAATTTTGTGTCTCTATCCGAAACGATGCTGCGAGGAATTCCATGAAGGCGAACAATCTCTTTGAAAAACAATTCTGCCACTTTCACCGCATCTTCAGTCTTATGACAAGGTATGAAATGATCCATCTTAGAAAATCGATCAACAACAACCATTATTGAATCTTTACCTCGCTGAGTCTTTGGTAAAGCCATAATGAAATCCATGCTGAGATCTTCCCATGGCTGCTCTGGAATAGGTAACGGAGTGTATAAACCAGGCTTGAAATGACTCTTTGCTCTTTGACATGTTCCGCATCTTGAAAGAATAGCTTGGACATTTGATTGCATCTTCGGCCAGTAGAAATGCTCTTTTAGTATCTCCAAGGTTTTATGGATGCCAAAATGACCAGCAAGTCCCCCTTCATGTGCTTCCCGAATAAGCAAGTCCCTGTAATTACCCTTTGGAACACACAACTTGTTTCTCTTAAAGAGAAACCCATCATGTACAGAATAATCCTCCACAAATCCATCTTGACATTGGATTAAAATAGAATTAAACTCCATATCATGCTGATAATCTTCTCTCATAAGCTGAAATCCAAGAATTCGAGCATCAAGAATTGTAAGTAATGCATACCTCCGAGATAAAGCATCTGCCACTAGATTATCTTGCCCCTTCTTGTATTTTGACACAAATGAGAATGATTGTAAGAATTCCACCCACTTTGCATGCCTCGAACTCAGCTTGTGTTGACCATTGATAAACCTCAAAGCCTGATGGTCAGAATGAAGAACGAACTGCTTCGGTCTCAAATAATGAGACCAATGATCTAGGGCTCTTATAACCGCATAAAATTCCTTATCATAGGTGCTGTAATTCCTCCTTGAATCATTCAGTTTCTCGCTGAAATAAGCAATAGGGCGCTTGCTTTGGATGAGAACAGCGCCTATCCCAACTCCACTTGCATCACATTCCACTTCAAAGACTTGATCAAAATCAGGCAACGCCAAAACCGGTGCTTCACACAACTTTTTCTTAATGATTTCAAATGATACATTTGCTGCCTTTGACCACTCAAATTTCCCCCTTTTCAAGCATTCAGTGATAGGTGCCATAATAGTGCTGAAATTGGAAACAAAGCGACGATAAAAAGATGCCAAACCGTGGAAACTTCTTACTTCGGTAATGGATTCTGGTTGTGGCCAGGACTTGATTGCTTCCACTTTTGATTCATCCACCATGATGCCTTCTTTGGTTACCACATATCCCAAAAAAACCACTTCTGTTGAAAAGAACTCGCATTTTTCAAGCTTCCCATATAGCTTTTGTTTCCGTAGAACGTCAAATACCCACCGAAGATGATCCACATGGCTCTCCACATCCTTGCTGTAAATCAAAATGTCATCCAAATAAACTACCACAAATTTACCAATAAATGGTTTCAGAACTTCATTCATGAGTCGCATGAATGTGCTAGGAGCATTTGAGAGGCCGAATGGCATGACTAGCCACTCAAACAATCCGCCTTTAGTTTTGAAGGCTGTTTTCCACTCATCCCCTTCCTTCATTCGAATCTGGTGGTATCCACTACGAAGATCAACCTTTGAAAAGATTGATGAACCATGCAATTCATCAAGCATATCATCGAGTCGTGGGATGGGATACCTGTATTTGATGGTAATATTATTGATAGCTCTACTATCAATGCACATGCGATACGTACCATCTTTCTTTGGCACCAATAATGCTGGAACAGAACACGGGCTCATGCTTGGCCTTATAAAGCCTCGATCCATCAACTCATCTACTTGCTTTTGCAATTCCCTTGATTCTCCAGGATTACACCGATATGCTGGTTTATTTGGCAATTGTGCACCCGGAACGAGATCAATCTGGTGTTCAATGCCCCTAAATGGTGGTAATCCTGCTGGAAGATCATTAGGAAAAACATCATGATATTCCCCAATTAAGGAATGAGCTAAAGGATGTTGATGACTCTTCTCCTCATGGCATGACTTTTCCATCATCAATAAAGCAAAAACTGGCTTTTGCTTATTTATGGCTTTCTCCACTTGAGCTTTGCTGATAAAGAGACTACCTTTGGGCACTTCTGGAACAGATTTTTCTTGAAGAGTTTGGGATGGCTTCAAAGGAGCAAGTGTGATATTCTTTTCCCCAGATCGAAAAGAATATGTGTTCTTCCTCCCATCATATTTCACTTCCCTATCAAACTGCCAAGGCCTACCCAACAACAAGTGACAAGCATCCATAGGAATAACATCACACAATACTTCATCAGCATAGTTCTTACCAATGGAGAATGAAATCAGAACCTGTTTGTTGACTTGGAGTGTGCTCCCATTGTTCAACCATTGCAATTTATACGAGCGAGGATGATTCTGAGTTGGAAGCTTCAATTTCTCCACTAGTGTTGTCGAAGCCACATTTGTACAGCTCCCACTATCAATAATCACCATGCATACCCGCTGATTAATGGTGCAGCGAGTTTGGAACAAGTTTTCTCTTTGATCTTCTTCCGAGCAGATTTGAGCTTGCAAAACTCTTCGTAGCACCAGCATGTTTCCCACATCAGCTTCTTCCACAACATGTTCCTCATTTTCAGATTCTTCACCATCATGTTCATCCTCTTTGATTGCCTCTTCAATCTCTTCAATCTCTTTAATAGTAATAATCCGGTTGTTAGGGCAATTGGCCTGAAAATGACCATACCCATGGCATTTGAAACACTTTCGATTCCCACGTTCAAAGGAGTTCGACTTCCCTTTTGTTTGTTCCATAGCCTTCTCTTTCCCTTTATCCAGCATCTTGTTCCTTCCAAATTCCTTCTCAACAACACCTGATTTATTAGAAGAAATGCCCTTATAAAAAGTTGTACCTCTATTGTAGTTTTTGAGCGCCGGTGCCTTTGAGGTCCGTTTTTGCTTTTCCACCTTGATCGCCAGCTTACAAACATCATCAAGTGAGCAGAATGGTTGCAACTCCACTGAATGTGCAATTTCTTCATTTAATCCACCCAAAAACCTTGCAATTGTTTGCTCTTTATATTCTGGAACATCACTTCGCATCAACAAACGATCAAATTCCCGAATGTACTCTTCAACAGACTTATCTCCTTGTCGTAGGCTATGCATTCTAAAATAAAGATCTTGCTTATAATTCTCAGGCAGAAATCGTCTCCTTAAAAGCTTTTTCAACTTCTCCCATGAGCGTATCTTGCCTTTATCATCACGTTCCCGCTGTTTCTTCAGATTTTCCCACCAAAGTGATGCATAATCTTTAAATTTCAGAATGGCCACCTTGCATTTCTTCTCATCAGAACAATTCTTAAATTCGAAGAACCGTTCGATTTCCCGCATCCAATCCAGAAAATCATCCGGATTCATACTCCCATAAAAATCTGGAATGTCAATCTTCAACCCTCTTTCAATGTCTTCATCATCTCTTCTTCTTCGCATATCTACCTCTGAATCACTAGAATCATCACCATTGGTACGATTTTCATAAAATGGTGCTGGATTGCGCCTATTCTGTGGTGATGGACGGCGGGGATGCCGCTGCGGTAGAGGGGATTCAGGTCGCCGCGCTCGCAAAAGTTGAGCAAGTTGCTCACCGATTTGAGTAATTTGGGATTGTAGCTGTGCATTAGCTATTTCCCATGGAGCAGGAGGAGTAGAAGATCCGCTCTTGCGAGACATGATGGAGAGTAATAAGAAGAATGTGATAGAACTTACTCGTTGGAACCTCCCTCTGATACCAATTGATGCGTCGCCGGAAGCTCAAAACGAGTAAGTGAAGAGGAGCAGCGTAATGTAGCCGAATGACCGAGGCTTAAAGGCAATGCCACCCGCCAAGGTTTCTCCACGCTTAAAGACAACGTCACCAGCGATGGAGATGCACCACCAATTCCGGGCAAAGGGAAGAGGCTAAAGCAAGAAGATTGCACAGCAAACTTCAAAATCCCGTCACATTCATGCATGCCCATTACAAAGGGGTGAAAATACAATATAAAGACAAAATAAATAAAGGAAAATGCCCCAATTCGAGTTACAAGACATGGGGAACCCAAAAGGCACATAAAAAGCATAAAATAACACTTTCCCATGCCATTTAATGACCCCACTAGCCAAAGTAGCGGGATTCCCTCTTAATGATGCTTTTCTCCACCTTCTCTCTCCTCATTAATGTGCAGCTACGAATTTCAACCATTTGCCATGTGGATAAATGATTTTGGGTCCCAAATAAGTGTGTTGTGGCCCACCATAGTGTTAGACATCAAGAAGTGTGGGCTGGTCCAATTCGAACGACAATTGGGCTTGGAATTTTTATAAAGCCCAAAATTATTCTCCTTGGGCTGAATGTGATCCATATCAATAATAATGCTAGAAACTCTCAAATTCGAAATTAACCTTCAAGGGGTACAAGAGGTGGCTATTTATAGCCAAATGAGAGGAATACATGTCAAACTACCTATCCTACAAAAGTCTAAATCCTATCCCACGAATTTGACTTTGCTTACACATGTCCATGGCTTTATGGGACAAGATATCTCTAAAGAAGACTTTTAGGAACCACCCCTAAGACTTTGAAGATTCCCACCATGGATTTGGAGACAAGGGGCCCACCACTTTTGACATTGGATATTTCCTTCATCCAAGATTTCGTGGAAGCATATGGGTGGGCCTTTTAGGATCACTTTTGGGCTTTAATAAGTGTGATTAAAGGCCCATTTTCTCCTCCCATGCATGCATGTTGGGCCTCCTCTTGTAATTTCAAAATGAGGCCATGTAAAGCCTCTTTCATCCTCCTCATTCTTCCTCTTGTCATTGGGCCACCAATCACATGCAATGGGTCTTGTCCATTAATTCTCCTTCCACCATCAATGCCATGATCACCCTCAACTCCTTGCTGCATGTGTACACCATGATCCGCATCATCCCCTCCCTCTTCAAAAGGATTCGTCCCCGAATCTGCATATTCAAAAGGAGAGAGATCATAAATATTAAAGGTAGCACTCACACTTCCATACCTCCTGGGCAAGTCAATCTTGTAGGCATTATCATTGATTCTTTCTAAAACTTGAAATGGACCATCTCCTCGTGATTGAAGTTTTCATTTTCTTTGCTCCGGGAACCTTTCCTTCCTCAAATGCACCCACACCCAATCTCCAGGTTCTAGTACAACCTTATGCCTACCCTTGTTTGCTTGCTTCGCATATTTTTCATTTCTTCTTTCAATGTTGGATTTCACCTTGGCAAGTAAATCCTGAATAAATTTGGCCTTCTCATCACCTACGAGATCAACAACCTCATTAGTAGGCAATGAAAGAATATCTAATGGAGTCATTGGATTAAATCCATATACAATCTCAAAAGGTGAGAAGTTAGTAGTGGAATGAACTACTCGGTTATATGCAAACTCTAAGTGTGACAAACATTTTTCCCAATTCTTTAGGTTTTTTTGAATTATTGCACGCAAGAGGGTAGAAAGAGTCCTATTCACCACTTCAATTTGCCCATCAGTTTGAGGATGTGCAACAGCTGAGAACAATAATTTAGTTCCCAATTTATTCCACAATGTCCTCCAAAAGTGGCTAAGAAATTTCACATCCCTATCACTTACAATGGTTTTGGGCAGTCCATGTAACTCACAATTTCTTTGAAAAACAAATCTGTTATATGTATAGCATCATTAGTTTTTGAGCATGCAATGAAATGGGCCATTTTTCTAAATCGATCCACAACAACAAAAATGCTATCTCTTCCCGATTGGGATCGAGGCAATCCCAACACAAAATCCATAGAGATGTCGGTCCAAGGATGGGATGGAACGGGCAAGGGGGAATACAATCCATTTGGTTGAACCTTGGACTTTGCATGCTTACAAGTGACACACCTAGCACAAATTGCAATAACATCTTTTCTCATGCTTGGCCGATAAAAATGTTCATGCAAAGTAGCTAGTGTTTTATCAACCCCAAAATGCCCCATCAAACAACCCCCATGAGTTTCTATTACAAGCAATTCTCGAGTTGAACAATTTGGAATGCACAATTTATCCCTTTTGAAAAGAAACCCATCATTTTTGTAATAGTCTTTAAAACCATGTTTTTCACAAGGTGTCCAAATTTTAGAAAAATCTCCATCATTTTCATACATTCCCTTTAGTAACTCAAGTCCAAGTAATCTAGAATGAAGAGAAGTAAGAAGTGAATACCTTTGTGAAAGAGCATCAGTAACCACATTTTCCTTACCTTTTTTGTGCTTGATCACGTAGGGGAAAGTCTCAATGAATTCCAGCCAAGATGCATGTCGCCGATTCAACTTACCTTGGGACTTCAAATACTTAAGGCTTTCATGGTCAGAATGAATAATGAACTCTTTAGGCCATAAGTAATGTTGCCATGTTTCCAGGGTTCGTTTCAAAGCATAAAGTTCTTTATCGTAAGTTGAATAATTTAATGCTGCCCCATTCAATTTCTCACTAAAGTAAGCAATTGGACGCGACTCTTGAGTCAAAACAGCACCAATTCCAACTCCCGATGCATCACACTCAATTTCAAAGACTTTGGTGAAATCGGGTAGCCTTAAAAGGGGAGCATTGACCAATTTTTCTTTGAGTGTGTTAAAATCTTTTTCTTGTTTTTCACCCCATTTAAAGACCACATGTTTCTTTACAAGTTCATTAAGAGGTGCAGCAGCGATTGATGAAAAATCCTTTACAAACCTCCTATAGAAGCTTGCCAATCCATGAAAACTTCTAACCTCGGTTGCACTCTTCGGTGTGGGCCACTCCTGAATTGCTTTGATCTTTTCATCATCCTCACGAATCCCTTCCGCCCCTACAACAAAGCCAAGAAACACAACAGAATCCATGCAAAAGGAACATTTTTGAAGATTGGCATAAAGTTGGTTTTGTTTAAGGGTCTCACACACCAAACGCAAGTGTTCAGCATGGTTGTCTAGAGATTTTCTATACACCAAGATATCATCAAAATAGACAACCACAAATTTTCCAATGAATGAACGAAGGACATGGTTCATTAAGCTCATGAATGTACTTGGTGCATTAGTTAAACCAAATGGCATAACTAACCACTCATACAAACCAAACTTAGTTTTAAAAGTAGTTTTCCACTCATCTCCTTCATTCATTCGAATTTGGTGGTATCCACTTTTAAGATCAATTTTTGAAAACAAAGAGGCCCCATGTAATTCATCAAGCATTTCATCAAGTCGAGGGATGGGATAACGGTACTTAACTGTTATTTTGTTGATGGCGCGACAATCCACACACATCCGCCATGTTCCATCTTTCTTGGGTACTAGGATCACTGGAACGGCGCATGGACTCATGCTTTCCCTTACTAATCCTTTCTTCATGAGTTCTTCAACTTGACACTGGATCTCTCTAGTCTCTTCCGGATTAGCTCTATATGCTAGCCTATTTGGAATTGCAGCACCGGGTATGAAGTCAATCCTATGCTCAATGCCTCTCAAAGGGGGTAGTCCATCGGGTGTTTCTTTAGGAAACAATTCACCAAATTCCTGTAGCAAAGACACAACACAAGAAGGCAAAGAATTGTGAAGTTCATTAGTTGCAAGGTAGGCATCCTTACTAATGAGTAAGAACACTTTCCCCCTCAATAAAGCACCTTTCACCTCACTTTTTCCAGAAAATAAACTCACCTTTCGCTCATCACTCTTGTTTTCATCTCTTTGATTTCCCTCATTTCTTTTTATGTCACTCGACTCTCCTTTTTCACTCTTAATTTTTCCACTCTTTTCATTTTTTTCTCTCATTTCCTTTTTCATCAACTCATCACTCTCTTTTTTATCACTCAAAATTTTATTTTTCCCACTTTCTTTTTCACTCATTTCTTTTTTCTTTTTTGTATTCTTTCTTTATCCTCACTTGATCTTCATATGCTTGTATGGGACTTAGAGGAGCCAAAAAAATCTTTCGACCGCTGAAATGAAAAGAGAAGCGGTTAGCATAGCCATCATACATCACCCTCCTATCAAATTGCCATGGTCTCCCTAGTAGCAAATGTCCAACTTGCATCGGAGCAACATCACACAACACCTCATCATGATATTTTCCAATGGAAAAAGAAACTATGGCTCGTTTTGTGACCCTCACTTCCCCACTATCATTCAACCATTGCAATCTATATGGTCTAGTATGCCTTAGAGTAGGCAAACTCAACTTTTCCACCAACAAGGTACTCGCCACATTAGTACAACTTCCACTATCAATGATCATACTACATACCTTCTCCTTGATGTGGCATCTCGTATGAAAAATATGTTCTCGTTGCTCCTCATCATGATCATCTTTGGGTTGAATGTTTAAAGCTCTTCTTGCCACCAATGCATCTCCATGTACGGGTTCTTCAACTTCTACATCTGAACCCTCCTCCAAAGATGGAATCTCATCATCGCTAGAGTGCTCACTAAGGATGTCTCCATTATCCAAAATAATCATGGCCCTTTTGTTTGGGCATTGAGATGCAATATGACCATGTCCTTGACACTTAAAACACTTTATATCACGAGATTTAGAAGGGAAATTTGTGTCCATTTTTCCTTTTGAATCAGTGGGAATGAACTTATTTTTGGCCTCTTGTCTTTGTTTTGGAACAAATTTAGAATCCCTTGGCTTCGTTTCATTCCACTTAGAAGTTGGTTTTGGATCTTTCCGGTTATCCTTCCAAAAATTATGGGAACTTACTTGAATCCTCCGAGAATGTAGTTGCTTTTCGACCTTCACTGCCTTATGTAGCAACTCCTCCATGTCAATGTAGGTTTGTAGTTCCACCACATCTCTAATTGCAAGATTCAAGCCATTGATGAACCTTTTCATGGTACCTTCGCGATCCTCCTCCAAATTGGCTCGAATCATTGATATCTCCATTTCCTTGTAGTATTCCTCCACACTCATGGAACCTTGCACAAGTTTTTGTAACTTCAAATGCAAGTCTCGATAGTAATGACTAGAAATGTACTTTTTGCGCATTACTATCTTCATTTCTTCCCAATTTCGAATTGGCCTTTCTCCATTTCGTCGTCGACTTACTTGTAATTGGTCCCACCAAATACTTGCATAGTCATTGAACTCAAGTGCTTCCAATTTTACCTTCTTCTCCTCCGAGTAGTTGTGAAGTCCAAACACATGGTCAACCTTCCGCTCCCACTCCAAATAAAGTTCTGGGTCACTCTTCCCTTGAAAGGGTGGAAGTGTCACTTTGATGCTTCCCAAGTCATTGTCTCTCCAAGCAGCACGTTGCCCTCGCCTAGGAATTGATTCTTCGAAATCGGAGTACTCATCATCACCTTCATGAATTTCTTGCCTTCTTGGAGCCTTTGAAGATGAGGAACTTTGTATATCATCCAACCTATCATTCAATCTTGTAAACTGGTCAGCGACTGCTTTCATGAATAATTTAATGTCGATCTCACTTCTTTCTCCCTCACTTGCCATTTTTTTAATTCCTCACACACTCTTTCTCTCTTTTTTTATATCTCAAAAGGTTCCTCACACTTTCTAGCACAACAACTTGGTTCCTACAAGTGTTCTTAAATAGAATCAAGAAGACAACTAGTAGAAGCAATCAATTCATGGCAATCTTTAAAAATCAGAAATTTTAAAAGGATTTGAATCAATGAGGTCCAAGAAACGTGGGGGGGTAAATGGGAGAAAAGGTTATAGAAGAAAGTTGGTATGGATGAAGGAAAGAAGATGTTGGATAAGAAAATTGCAATCAAATTTATGACATATGAGCAAACGCAATGTTTTAAATGAGCAGCTTCCTTTTTTTTGTATTTTTTTTGATTGATTTTTTTTTTATTTTTATTTTTTTTATTTTTTTTGCTACTCAACAAACAAGAATTGCAAAGAGTTTGCTTTTCATGCTCAAAGTACAACAAATTAAAAATGTACTAATCTGATTGCAATGATGTAAATGGTTGTGATAACTTGAACTTCAAACTCAAATGGAAATCCGCCTTGGAGATTGTTAGATTTCACAAAGGTGAAACTGTAGCACGAATTGATTCGGCTATATCTCCAAATATATGTGTCGGATTTTTGTGTTTCCAAATCGAGAAGAAAGATGAGATTTTGAACTATTAAAATGACATATTATACGCCCAGAAACTCAAAGAAAAAGCAGACGAAAATATGGAAGAAAGTTCCGTCCAGAATTGGTGGTGGCAGAAAATGGAAGAAGGGGAAAAAAAGATGGGAGAAATAGAAATGAAAGAACCTGGTTTCCGTTGCCTTCCTCTGATACCAAATGATATGATGTCGTATACGAGTGCAGTATTTGTTGGCAAAAATGCGGAAACATAAGCGAAGAAAGGAGAGGGGAATGGAAATTAAAAGAAATGCAATAGGAATAAAAGGGGAAGGGGATGATCAATTAGGACCCCAAGGAGACTTGCCCCTTGAAACTCTAATTATAAAGCGCCACAAAGGTTGATCACTCCTTTGATGAGACTTACTTGCATTCAACTAAGAACACAATAAACACAAGCATAATAATACTAGAATCTCTCAAATTCGAAATTAACCTTCAAGGGGTACAAGAGGTGGCTATTTATAGCCAAATGAGAGGAATACATGTCAAACTACCTATCCCACAAAAGTCTAATGCCTATCCCACGAATTTGACTTTGCTTACACATGTCCCTGGCTTTATGGGACAAATCTCTAAAGAAGACTTTTAGGAACCACCCCTAAGACTTTGAAGATTCCCAATATGGATTTGGAGACAAGGGACCCACCACTTTTGACATTGGATATTTCCTTCATGCAAGTGGATTAGATTTCATGGAAGCATATGGGTGGGCCTTTTAGGATCACTTTTGAGCTTTAATAAGTGTGATTAAAGGCCCATTTTCTCCTCCCAAGCATGCATGTTGGGCCTCCTCTTGTAATTTCAAAATGAGGCCATGTAAAGCCTATTTCATCCTCCTCATTCTTCCTCTTGTCATTGGGCCACCAATCCCATGCAATGGGTCTTGTCCATTAATTCTCCTTCCACCATCAATGCCATGATCACCCTCAACTCCTTACTGCATGTGTACACCATGATCTGAATCATAGGCCTATTTGCCCCATTCGGCCCCTTGGGCACATTATGCCCATTAGGCCGATTGGGAAACTTTGCCCATTAGTCAACTTCGACCCATTAATCCCATTAGGCCCATTAGACCCATTAGGCCACTGAGTCCAATTAGTCCCATTTGGACCATTTGGACCCTCAGATCGTTAAGCCCCTCAAGCCCAATAGGCCACCTATGACCATTAGACAACTTATGCTCGTTAGTCCCCTTAGGCCCATTATTTCCTTTCGACCCACTATGACCATAACGTCGATTAGGCCACTTAGGCCCACTAGTCTCATTAGGTCCATTAGGCTGCTGAGGCCCATTCAGCACATTTGGACCATTATCTGCTAGGCCCGTTAAGCCCATTTATCCCATTAGGCCACTCAGGATCATTGAGCCACTTAGTCCAACTTGGCCCCTTAGGTCCATCAGGACACTTAGGCCTATTAATACCATTAGGCCCATTAGGACCATTAAGCTCAATTGTCGATTAGGCCACTTTGGCCATTTAGGCCCATCAGACCACTTAGGCCCATTCGGCCCATTTAGCACCTAGGCCTGTTAATCCCATTAATCCCATTAGGACCATTAGTCCACTTTGGCACATTAGTCCACTTAGGCCCATGAGGCCCAAGAGGCCCACTTAGGTCCATGATACCCATTTGGCCCATTAGGCCACTAAGGCCTATTTGGAACATTAGGCCAGGTGCTTAGGCATATTAGGCCCATTCAACCACCTAAGAAAACTAGGTCCAGTGGTCCACTTAGGTCCATTCTGATGCCTAGACCGATTTGGCCGATTAGGACACATAGGCCCATTAGGTCCAATTATTCGATTAGGCTGATTTGGACACTTAGTTCACTTAGGCCCATTAGGCCCATTAGGCCCATCGGCCACTTAGGCCTATTAGGCCCATTAGGTCCTTTTTCAACTTAGTCCCACTAATCACATTAACCCCATTTGGCCCATTTGGCCACTTAAACCCATTAGGCTCATCAGGCGACTTAGGCTCATTATGCTCACTAGGCCCGTTCAGCCACTCAGGCCCCTGAGGCCCATTAGTCCCATGAGGCTCATTAGGCCCATTCGTCCACTTAGGCCAATTAGGACCAAGAAGCCACTTAGGACCATTAGGACACTTAGGCCCATTAGGCCCATTCTTCCACTTAGGTCCATTAGTCCCATTCGGCCGCTTAGGCCCATTAGGGCCATTAGGGCCATTCAGGCACTTAGGCCTATTGGGCCCATTAAACCACTTAGGCCCATTCTTCCCATTAGGCCCATTATTTCAATTGGTCCTATCAAGCCCATGAGGCACATTCGTCCATTGGGGCTCATTCGACCCATTAAGCCTATCAGGCTAATTAGGCCACTTAGGATCATTAGGACCATTAGGACACTGAGGCCCATTATGCAGATTAGGCCACTTAGGACCATTCGTACCATTAGGTCCATCAAACCCATTAGGCAACTTATGCCCATTAGGGCCATTAGGTCCATTAGGGCCATTGGCCAGTTAGGCCCATTGGGGCACGTGGACCCATTATGCCCATTGGACCTACCAGGCCCATCAGGTACATTCGGCCACTAAGGCCCATTCACAAAATTAGGCCCATTCGGCCCCTTAGTCCCATTAGGCTCACTCAGCCCATTAGAACACTAAGGCCCATAGGGCCCACTGAACCACTAGACCCGTGAGGCCCATTAGGTCCATCAGGCCCATTAGGCCACTTATGCCCATTCGGCCCATTAGGCCACATAGGCCCATACGACCCATAAGGCCCATTAGGCCACTGAGACCCATTAGTCCCAGTGGGCCTATCGGGCAAATTGGGCCCATGGATCCAATTAGGCCACTAAGGCCCATTTGGCCCATCATGCCCATTCGGCCACTTAGGCCCATTACGCCCATTAGACTACTCAGGCCACTGAAACCCATTAGTCCCATTAGGCCCATGAGGCCACTAAGGACCATCACGCCCATTAGGTAACTTAGGTCCATTAGGCCTATTAGGCCCATTTATCTCATTAGGTCAATTAGGCCCAGTAGGTCCATTAGGACACTTAGGCTCATTAAGCCACTAAGGACCATTAGGCCATTAGGTTACTTAGGCCCATTAGGCCACTTAGGCCCATGATACCCATTAGGCCATCAGGCCCATGAGTCCATTGAAGCCCATTAGTCCCATTAGGATCATCTGGACCATTAGGACACTTATGCCCATTAGGAACATTAGCCCACTTAGGCCAATTTGGCTCATTAGGCCACTTAGATTCAGCCCATCTGTCCCATTCAGCCACTTAGGCCCATTCAGCCCATTCAGCCCATCAAGCCCATCAAACCCATTAGGCCACTCATGTCCTTTCGGCTCATTGGTCCACTTGGACCCATTAGGCTCATCATGCCCATCAGGCCCATTAGGTCACTTAGGTCCATTAGGCTCATTAGGCCCATTTGGCCCCTTAGGCCCATTCAGTTCATTAGGCCACTTAGGCACATCAGGACCATTAGGCCCATTAGACCACTGAGGCCTATTCGGCTCATTAGGCCATTGAGGCCCATTAGGCCCATCAGGCCAATCATGCCCATTAGGCCACTTAGTCCCATTAGGCCACTAAGCCCATTCATCTAATTAGGCTGCTTAGGCACATTAGGCCCATTAGGCCACTTAGGCCACATAGGATGATTGGGGTCATTATGCCACTTAGGCCACTTAGGACGATTTGGGCCGTTAGGCCACTAAGGCCCATTAAGCCACTAAGGCCCATCAGGCCATTTAGGCCACTTAGGCCCATTGGGCCCATTTGTCCACTAAGTCTGATTAGGCCCATTAGCCCATTTAGACCCATTAGACCACTTGGGACCATTATGCCACTTAGGACCATTGGGCCATTGAGGCATATTAGGACACTTAGGCCCATTTGGCCCATTTGGCCACTTAGATAAATTAGGCCCATTAGGCCACTTAGTCTCATTAGGCCCATTAAGCCACTTACGCAACTTACGCCCATTATGTCCAACAGGCCCATTCAGACACTTCATCCAATTAGGCCACTTAGGCCCATTTGGCCCATTAGGCCACGTAGGCCCATTAGGCCACTTAGGCCCATTCGGACAATTAAGCCACTTAGGACCATTAAGAAACTTAGGCCCATTAGACCCATTAGGCCACTTAGTCCCATTAGAACCATTAGACCACTTCGGCCACTTCGGCCATTGAGGCCCATTCGGCCACTTAAGCCCCTTGACCCATTAATCCCATTAGGCCAATGAGACCATTTAGGCCCCCTAGGCCCATTAAGCCCATTAGGTTGAGTAGGCAACTTAGGCCCATTAGGCCACTTAGGCCCATTAGGAATTGGTACACTTAGGTTAATTAAGCTCATTCAACCCATTAGGCCCATTTGGCCCATTTGGCCCATTTGGCCCCTAGGCCTCTTATACCCATTAAGCTCATTAGGCCACTTATGCCCATTAGGCCACTTAGGCACATTAAGCCGATTAGGACACTAAGTCCCATTAGGACCATTAGGTCACTTAGGTCCACTAGGCCCATTAAGCCCATTAGGATGATTATGGCACTTAGGCCCATTCGGCCCATTAGACCCATTAGGCCAATTAAACCCATTAGGTCGATTAGGTAACTTTGGCCCATTAGACCGCTTAGGTTCATTAGGTCGATTAGGCCCATTAGGCAAATTAGGCCCATTCTGCCCATTTAGCCACTTAGGCCCATTCGGCCCATTAGGCCCATTCGGCCAATTAAAACCATTAGGTCGATTAGGCAACTTTGGTCCATTTGACCACTTGGGTTCATTAGGTCGATTAGCCCCATTCAGTCCATTCAGCCACATAGGCCCATTCGGCCCATTAGTCCCATTAGGCCAATTAAACTCATTAGGTCAATTAGGAAACTTTGGATCATTAGACCACTTAGGTTCATTAGGTCGATTAGGCCCATTAGGCCAATTAGGCTCATTCGACCCATTCAGCTACTTAGGCCCATTATGCCCATTATGCCCATTAGACCATCTAGGCCCATTAGGCCACTAAGGACACTTGTCCCATTAGGCCACTTAGGCACATTAGGCCGATTAGGGTACTTAAGCTCATTAGGTCACTTAGGCCCATTGGACCCATTAGGCCACTTAGGCCCATTGGACCCATTAGGCCACTTAGGCCCATTGGACCCATTAGGCCACTTAGGGCCATAATGCCCATTAGACCCACTTGGCCCGTTAAGTCCATTAAGCTCATTAAGCAACCTAGGCCCATTAGGTCACTTAGGCCCGTTAGTCCCATTAGTCCACTTAGGCCCATTACACCCCTTAGTCCCATTAGGCCCATTAAGCCCATTAGGTTGATTAAGACACTTAGGCCCATTAGGCCACTTAGGCCGATTAGGCCACTTAGGCCGATTAGGCTCATTGAGTCACAAAGGCGCATTAGGCCCATTCGGCCATT
This sequence comes from Viscum album, assembly GCA_963277665.1. NCBI lineage: Eukaryota > Viridiplantae > Streptophyta > Magnoliopsida > Santalales > Viscaceae > Viscum > Viscum album. The sequence goes on along the minus strand of OY728121.1, from coordinate 1,051,749,961 downwards.
AATCACATTAGGTTGATTTAGAAACTTAGGCCCATTATGCCAATTAGGCCCATTGGGTCACTGATGCCCATTAGGCTCATTCGGCCCATTAGGCTCATTTGGCACCCATGCCCGTTAATCCCATTCATTCCATTAGGCCCCTTAAACTCATTATACCAGTTGGGCCCATTAAACCCATTAGGCCACTTAGGTCAATGAGTCCACTTAGGCCCATGAGGCATGTGCGACCCTAAGGCCCACTACGCCCCTTCGACCCATTAGGCCACTTAGACCTAATAGGACGATTAGGCCACTTAGGCCCATTAGAACCATTAGGCACATTATGTCCATTAGGCCAATTAGGCTAATTAAGCCCATTAGGCCCATTAGGCCACTTGGGCCCATTAGGCCCATTAGAACACTTCGGCCTATTTGTCCCATTAGGTGACTTAGGCCCATTTGTCCCATTAGGGCACATAAGCCACTTTGGCCCATTCGGCCCATTAGGCCACTTAGGCCCATTAGGCCCACAAGGCACATTAGGCCCATTAGCCCACTGATCCCATCATCCCATTAGTCCGATTAGGCCTCTTAGGCACATTAGACCCATTAGGCCCATTAGGCCCCTTAGGCCCATTTAGCCCATTTGGCTGATTATGCAACTTAGGTCAATTAGGCCACTTAGCCCCATTCAACCCACTAGGCCACTGAGGCTAATTAAGCCCATTCGGCCCATTCGGCCCCCTATGCCCATTTGGCCCACAGGCCCATTAAGCCCATTGAGCCACTTAGGCCCATTTAGCTGACTAGGCACATTAGGGCGACTAGGCCACTAAGGCCCATGAGGCCTCTGGGACTCTTAGGCCCACATGGCCCATTAAGACCATTAGGCTAATTAGGCCAATTAGGCCACTTCGGTCTGATAGACCACTTAGGGCCATTAGGCCCATTATGCCACTAAGGCCAATTTGACCCATTAGGCACATTAGGCGACTTAGGCCCACTTGGCCCACTAAGCCGATTAGGCCGAGTAAGCAACTTTGGCCCATTAGACCACCAAGGCCTATTAGGCCACCAAGGCCTATTAGGCCACTTAGGCTAATTAGTCTCATTCGGCCCCTTAGTCCCCTTAGGCCCATTTGGCCTCTAGACCCGTTAAACCCATTAAGTCCATTAGGCCACCTTGGCCCATTTGGCCGCTTAGGCCCATTAGGCCCCATTGGCCAGTTAGTCCCATTGGGCCCATTTGGCCCATTTTGTACCTATGCCCATTAATCCCATTAAGCTCATTAAGCCCATTAGGGAAATTAGGCCACTTAGGCCCCTTGGTCCCATTGGGCCCATGAGGCCCGTTAGGCCACTTCGGCCCCTTAGGGCCATTAGACCAATTCGACCACTTCGGCCTATTAGGCCCATTATTCCACTTAGGCCCATCGGGTCCATTAGGCCCATTCGTTCAATAAGGCCGATTAGGCCACTTAGGAAACTTATTCCCATTAGGACCATTGGGCCACTTAGGCCCATTGTCCCATTCGGCAACTTAGGCCCATTATGCCAATTAGGCCCATTAGGCCCACTAGGCCCATATGGCCACTCAGGTCCATTAGGCCCATTAGTCCACTTAGGCCCATTAGGTCACTAAGGCCCATTGGCCAATCTCGCCACTTAGGCCCATTACGCCCATTAGGCCCATTAGTCAAATTAGGCCCATTACCCATTTGGCCCATTGGTCCCATAAGGCCACTTAGTCCCATTGGACCCATTAGGCCCATTGGACCCATTAGGCCAATTCGACCACTTACCCTCATTCGGCCAATCATGCCCATTATGCCACTTAAGACCCATTCTTCCACTTATCCCCATTTGGCCCATTAACCACATTATTCCCAATTGTCCCATTAGACCCATTCAGCCACTTAGACCCATTAGTCTCAATCGGCCACTTAGGCCCATAAGGCTCATTAGGCCACTTAGGCCAATTAGGCCCATTAGGCCCATGAGGCCACTTAGGCCAATTAGGCCACGTAGGTCCATTAGGCCCATTTGATCGATTAGGCCGACTAGGATTCTTAGGCCCATTTGGTTGATTAGCCCGGTTAGGCCACTTAGGCCCATTAGGCACTTTAGGCCCATTAGGACACTTAGGCCCATTATGCAACTTAGTCCCATTATGCGCATTAGGCCAATTCGGTTGATTAGGCTGATTAGACCACTTGGGTCCATTATTCACATTAGACCACTTCGGCACATAGGACCATTAGGAAAATTAGGACCATTAGGCTCTTTCGGATGATTAAGCCGATTAGACCACTTAGGCCACTTAGGCCCATTATGCTCATTATGACCATTAGGCCCATTATGCCCATTCAGACACTTAGTCCAGTTATGCATTAGGCTCATTAGGCCCATTAGGCCACTTAGGCAAATTAGACCCATTAGTCACATTCGGCCGATTATGAAACTTAGGCTACTTAGCCCCATTTGTCCCATTATGCACATTAGTACACTTAGTCCCATTAGGCTAATTAGTTCCATTAGGCCCATTTGGTCGATTAGAGGGATTAGGCCACTTAGGCTCATTAGGCCACTTAGGCCCATTTGGCCCATTAGACCACTGAGGCCCATTAGGCCCATTAGGACAATTAGGCCTATTCAATCCATTAGGCCACTTAGGCCTATTAGTCTCATTAGGACCATTAGACCCATTATGCCACTTAGGCCCATTAAGCCCATTAGGCCCATTAGGCCACCTAGGCCCATTAGGCCACCTGGGCCCATTTGGCCACTTAGGCCCATTAAACCCTTTAGTCCCATTAATCCCATCGGCCCATTTGGCGACTTAGGCCGATTAGGCCACATAGGCCCATTAGTCCACTTAGGCCCATTAAACACATTTGTCCAATTAGGCATGTTAGGCCCCTTATCCCACATATGCCCATTAGGACCATTCGATTGATTAGCCTGATTGGGCCACTTAGGCCCATTAGAACATGTAGGACCATTAGGCCCATTAGGACACTTATTCCCATTAAACCCGTTAGTCCCGCTAGGCCTATTATGCCCGTTAAGCCAATTAGGCCACTTAGGTCCATTAGGCTCATTCGGTTGATTAGCCCGATTAGGCCACTTAGGCCACTTAGGCCAATTATGTCCATTAGACCCATTAGTCCCATTAGGCTCATTAGCCATATTCGGCTCATTATGCCCATTAGGCCCACTGGTCCCACTAGGTCCACTTAGGATCATGAGGCCCATTAGGTCCATCAGACCCATTAGGTCCATGAGGGGCATTCTGCCCATGAGGCCCATTAGGCCCATTAGCCCATTAGGCTCATTGGGCCCATGAGTCCACTTAGGCCCATGAGGCCCATTCGCCCCATCAGGGCCCTTGGGCCCATTAGGCCCATTAGACCCGTTAATTCCATGAGGCCCACTAAGCCCGTTAGGCCACTTAGACCAATTGGGCCACTTAGACACATTTGGCCCATTGGACCCACTAGGCCCATTCTTCCCATTAGGCCCATTAGGCCCATTAGGCCCCTTAGGCCCATGAGGCCCATTGGGCCCATTAGGCAACTTCATCCCATTCGGCTCATTAGGCCCACTTAGGCCACTTAGGCCCATTATGCCCATTATGCCCATTGGGCCCAAGAGGCAACTTAGGCCAATGAGGCCCATTAGGCCCATAAGGCTCAATAGTCCCATCCGGCCAATTAAGCCCATCCGTCCCATTAGGCCCACTCGGCCCATTAGGCTACTTGGGCTCATTATGCCACTTAGGCCACTTAGGTCCATGAGACCCATGAGGCCCATTAGACCACATAGTCCCATTAGGTCCATTAGGCCACCTAGGCCCATTAGGCCCATTGGGCCCATGAGGTCACTTAGGCCAATTAGGCCCATTCGTCCCATTAGGACCATGAGGCCCATTAGGTCCATCGGGCCACTTAATCCTGTTTGACCCATTAGGCTCACTAGGCCCATTCAGCAACTTAGGCCCATTCTGCACATTAGGCCACTTAGCCCACTTAGGCCCATTAGGCCCACTGGGTTCGTTCATCCACTTAGGCCTAGGAGGTCCATTCAGCCCATTAGGCCCATTAGGCCAATCGGGACCATGAGACCACTTAGTCCCATGACGCTCATTAGGCCCATTAGTCCCGTCAGGCCGATTCGGCCACTTAGTCCCATTAGGCCCATTTGTCCCATTAGGAAACTTAGGCCCATTAGGCCCATTCTTCCACATAGGCCCATTAGGCCCATTCTGCCACTTAGGCCCATTAGAACCATTTGGCCCATTCAGCCACTTAGGCCCATTGGGTCAATTAATCCACTTAGTCCCATCAAGACCATTAGTCTCATTAGGACTATTAGGGCACTTAGGCCACTTAGGCCCACTAGGCCCAATATGCCAATCTGGGCTATTAGGCCCATTCGGCCACTGAGGCCCATTAGGTCAATTGGGTCACTTAGGCCCATTATGCCCATTAGGCCACTTAGTCAAATTTGGACCATGATGCCCATGAGTCCCATCAGGCTCATTAGGCCCATTAGGCCAATTAGGCCAATGAGGCCCATTATGCCCGTTGGGCCTATCACGCCCATGAGGCCCCTAGAGCCTATTAGCCCCATTACGCCCATCAGGCTCATTAGGTCACTTAGGCTCATTTGGCTCACTAGGCCCATTACGCCAGTTAGGCCCATGACGCCCATTAGGACACTTAGGCCAATTGGGCCCATTAAGCCCATTCAGTTACTTATGCCCATTATGACCATTAGGCCACTTAGGCCCATTGAGCCACTTCGCCCCATTGGGCCCATTCGACCACCTAGACCCATTCGACCACTTAGTCTCATTAGGCCACTGAGGCACATTATGGCCATTAGGCCGATTAGGTCCATTAGGCCCATGAGGCCCACTGGGCTAGTGAGGCACATTAGGCCCATTGGGCCGATCAGTCCAATTAGGCCTAGGAGGCCCATTAGGCCACAGAGGCCCATTAAGGCTATCAAGCCCATTAGGCCACTTAGGCCCATTAGGCTGATTTTTCCCATTAGGCCCATGAGGCTACTAATGTCGCTTAGGCCAATTAGGCCCCTGAGGCCACTAAGGCCCATTAGGCCCATCAATCCCATTAGGCCACTTAGGCCTATTATACCCATTAGGACCATTAGGGCACTTAGTCCCATTAGGCACATTATTCCATTAGGACCATTAGGGCACTTAGGCCACTTAGGCCCATTAGGCCCATTAGGCCCAATATGCCAATCGGGGCTATCAGGCCCATCCGACCACTGAGGCCCATTAGGCCCATTAGACCACTTAGGCCCATTATGCCCATTAGGCCCCTTAGTCTCATTAGGACCATGAGGCCCATGAGGCCCATCAGGCCCATTAGGTCCATTAGTCCAATTGGGACTATGAGGCCCATTATGCCTGTTGGGCCTATCACGCCCATGAGGCCCCTGAGGCCTATTTGCCCCATTACGTCCATCAGGCCCATTAGGCCACTTAGGCCCATTGGGCTCACTAGACCCATTACACCAGTTAGGCCCATGAGCCCATTAAAACACTTAGGCCACTTAGGCCCATTTGGTCCATTCAGCTACTTATGCTCATTAGGCCCATTGGGCCACTTAGCCCCATTGGTCCACTTAGGCCCATTGGGCCACTTCGCCCCATTGGGCCCATTTGGCCACTAAGGCTCATCCGACCACTTAGGCCCATTCGGCCACTGGGGCACATTATGGCTATTAGGCCGATCAGGACCATTAGGCTCATTGGGCCAGTGAGGCCCATTATGCCCATTAGGCCGATCAGTCCCATTAGGCCTATGAGGCCCATTCGACCACGGAGGCCCATTAAGCTCATCAAGCCCATTAGGCCACTTAGGCCCACTAGGCTGATTATACCCATTAGACCCATGAGGCTACTAATGTTGCTTAGGCCAATTAGGCCCATGAGGCCACTAAGGCTCCTTAGGCCCATCAATCCCATTAGGCCACTTAGGCCTATTAGACCCATTAGGCCACTTGGGCCCTATTAGGTCACTTATTCCCATTCATCTCATTTGGCCACAGAGGCCACTTAGGCCCATTAAGCTACTTAGGCCCATTACGCCCATTAGGCTCATCAAGGCCATTAGGCCCATTAGGCGCAATATGCCACTTAGGCCACTTAGGCCCATTATGCCCATTAGGCCCATTAAGCCCATCAGGCCCGTAAGGACACTAAGACCCATTTGGCCCATTTATCCCATCAGTGCCATCGATTCCATTAGGCCACTTAGGCCCATAGGCCTATTAGGCCCATTAGGCCACTTAGGCCCATTGAGCTCATTAGGCCACTTAAGTCCATTAGACCCATCAGGCCCATCAAACCCTTGAGTCCACCTAGGCTCATTCGGCCCATTAAGGCCATCAGGCCCATCAGACCCATTAGGCCACTTAAGCCCATTCAGCTCATTAGGCCACTTAGGCCCATTAAGCCCATTAGCCCCATTAGGCCCATCGGCCCAATTATGTCCATTTGGCCCATTAGGCAACTTAAGGCCACTTAGGCCCATTAGGCCACTTAGTCCCATTCGACCCAATCGAACCATTATGCCACTTGGGCCCATTAGGCCGCTTAGGCCCATTACGACCATCAAGCCTATTAGGCACATTATTCCACTTAGTCCACCGTGTCCCATTTGGTTCATTAGGCCACCGAGGCCCATTAGGCTCATTAGCCCCATTAGGCCACTTAAGCCCATTAAGCCCATTAGGCCACAGAGGCCCATTTGGCCAATTAGGCCCATTAGGCCCATTAGGCCACTTAGGACCATAGCCCCATTAGGCCATAGAGGACCATTAGGCCACTTAGGCCCATTAGGCACATTGGGCCACTTAGTACCATTGGGCCAGTTAGGCTCATTGGGCCACATAGGCCCATTGGGCCACTTGGCCCATTTGGCCCATTATGCCACTTTGGCCACTTAGGCTCATTGCACATTGGGCCTCCAGGAAACACTCTTGAAAATATAAAAAAGATATTTAATTATGAATTATGTATCAAAATTTGAAATATCAATAAAAAAAACATGCAATCTTTTCTTGTGTTTGTACAATACTTCCTAGTTAAGGAAAATAATTTTTCTTAAGGCACACGACCTTCAATGCCAAATGCTACTTGCTATAAATGAAATTGATTAGTATAATACTACATTACTGAATAATATGAAAGTGATAAACCTAGAATGAATTAAAATTGTATCTATTGAAGAAATCCATAAAATGAAGAAGCATCTAAAAATAAATTTAATAAGAAATTTAATACTAGTGACCTAACATAAACGATACATATTAAATAGCAGGATAAACATGAGTATAGTATGGATTCCTCTTGTATGTTCATTTCAGTGTAATTCCATTTATGTTGTGTTATTTTGTTATTTGATCACTTGGTAATTTTTATCATTTTTTCATTTTTCTAATTGGCCAATTAGTCCATTTAGGTGAATTAGGACAATTGGGCCAATTAGAACAATTAGTTCAGTTATAAAAAATAGGTTGTTTAGACTAATTATGTAATTTAGGCCAATTAAGTCATTAGGCCATAGGTAATTTAGGCTTTTAATCCATTTAGGGAATTTATTCCATTTGGCCATTTAGGCCAATTAGGACAATTACACCATTTGGGTCAATTAGGACAATTAGTCTAATTAGACCATTTAATCCAATTAGATCATTTAATCCATTTGGACCAATTATGTCATTTAGACCAATTAGGTCATTTATGACAACAATTCCATTAGGCTATTTATACCAATTTAGCCATTAGGACATTATCACATTAGTTCATTACACCATTAGGCCAATTTTTTATTTTGTGATTTGACCATTTACGCCAATTTAGGATAATTAGGCCAATTAGGATAATTAGGCCAATTAGGATAATTAGGCCAATTAGACCACTTAATCTAATTAGACCATTTAGTCCATTTAGAAAAATTAGACCATTTAGACCCATTTGGCCATTTAGTCCAATTTAGGACAATTAATCCAATTAGGACAACTAGGTCAATTAGGACAATTGAGCCGATTATTCCATTTAATCCAATTAGACCATTTAATAGATTTAGACAAATTAGTCCATTTAGAAAAATTAGTCCATTTATGCCAATTAGGCCATTATGCCAACTAGGCCACTAGGCAATTGGGCCATTAGGGTATTTAGACCAATTAGGTCATTTAGGTCATTAGACCATTATCCCATTATTTCATTGATCCATTAGGCTAATTGGTCATTTGACCATTTGGTCAATTAGGCCAATTTAGACCAATTTAGGCCAATTAGACCCATTATGCCACTAAGGACCATTAGGCCAATTCAGGTCTAATTAGGCATATTAGGATGATTAGGCCATTTAGGTCCATTAGGTCACTTAGGCCCATTCATACCATTAGGCCACTTAGGCCCATTTGGCCCATTTGGCCCATTTGGCCACTTAGGCCCATTAGGCCGATTTGGCCACTAAAACCCATTAGGCTCATTAGGCCACATAGGATCATTAGGCCCATTAGGCCACTAAGGACCATTAGGCCAATTCATCCCACTTGACCCATTAGGTCCATTCAAACCATTAGGCCACTTAGTCCCATTGGACCATTATACCACTTATGCCCGTTAGTCCCATTACGACGATTGGGCCACTTTGGCCCATTAGGCCCATTACGCCAATTAGGCCACTTAGGATCATTAGGCTCATTAGGCCCATTAGTCCACTTAGGCCCAATTGTCCCATTTGGCCCATTATACCACTTAGGCCCATTAGGCTGATTAGGCCACTTAGGCCCATTCGTCCACTTAGTCCCACAAAGGCCCATTTGGCCACTTAGGCCCATTAGGACCATTATGACCATTAGGACACTTAGGCCCATTAGGCTCATTAGGCGCATTCGACCCATTAGGACCTTTAGGCCACTTAGACCCATTCATCCCATTAGGCCGATTAGGCCACCTGGGCTCATTGGGCCAATTAGGCCACTTAGGCCCATTAGACGACCGATGCCTATTAGTCCCACTTTGATCATTCATCCCATTAGTCCAATTAGGCCCATTGTCCCCATTATCCACATTAGGCCCATTAGGTCCACTAGGCCACTTAGGCACATTAGGCCACTTAGGGCCATTCAGACACTTAAGCCCATTAGGCCACTTAGGCCCATTGAGCCCAATTATTCCATTTGGACCCCTAGGCCACTTAGGCTAGTTAGGCCCATTAGACCCATTAGGCCACTTAGGCCCATTGATCCCAATAGGCCCATTACGCCCCTTAGGTCACTTATGTCACTTAGGCCCATTAGGCCACTTAGGCCACTTAGGCCCATTATACCACTCAGGCCCATTGAGCCCATTAGGCCACTTAGGCCGCTTAGGCCCATTAGTCCCACTAGGCCACTTAGGTCACTTAGGCCCATTAGACCCAATAGTCATTGGGCCCATTATGCCACTTAGGCCCATTAATCCACTTTGGTCCATTGGTCCACTTAGGCCTCTTAGGCCACTAAGGACCATTAGGCCCATTAGGTCCATTAGGCCACTTAGGCCCATTAGTCCACTTATGCCCATTAGGCCCATTGGGCCCATTATCCAACTTAGGACTACTCAACCACTTAGGCCTGTTAGGCACTTTAGGCCACTTAGGCCCATTAGACCCATTAGCCATTAGGCCCATTAGGCCACTTAGTCCCATTAAGCCCATTTGACCCCTTAGGCCCATTACTACTTTGGCCCATTTGGCAAGTTAGGCCCATTAGTCCACTTAGGGAAATTATGCCCATTAGTCATATTATACTCATTAGGCCCTCGAAATCATTTTTTAAATTTTCATAAAAGCCACTGCTTCCAAGATAGCACGTCGATGAAGTTGTCGCCATCATCATCACCCGTTATCATCATTACCTTGTTTTCATCCACTCCGAACAGCATCATCATAACCATCATCACTAGAGTCACCACACCGCTGGTGGGAACACCACCTTCGTCGTCATCGACCATCATCGTCGGAGCTGAGAACCAGAGCAAAACAAACCAAGATGTCCACTAATCACCATTGATGTCTTCATATCATCATCGTAGAACTCCAACATCGCCACAAAAAAACCATCAAAACAGAACATCACAACCATTTGAAGCTTCAAAGATGAGCCATATACCCTCTTGAAGACCCCAAGCCACTCTGATATGATACCGTATGCGAGTGCGGTATTCGTTGGCAAAAATGTGGAAACACAAGCAAAGAAAGAAGAGGGGAATTGAAATTAAAAGAAATGCAAGAGGAATAAAAGGGGAAGGGGATGATCAATTAGGACCCCAAGGAGACTTGCCCCTTGAAACTCTAATTATAAAGTGCCACAAAGGTTGATCACTCCTTTGATGAGCCTTACTTGCATTCACCTAAGAATACAAGGAACACAAGCATAATAATGCTAGAAACACTCAAATTCGAAATTAACCTTCAAGGGGGTACAAGAGGTGGCTATTTATAGCCAAATGAGAGGAATACATGTCAAACTACCTATCCCACAAAAGTCTAAATCCTATCCCACTAATTTGACTTTTTTTACACATGTCTATGGCTTTAGGGGACAAGATATCTCTAAAGAAGACTTTTAGGAACCACCCCAAAGACTTTGAAGATTCCCACCATGGATTTGGAGACAAGGGGCCCACCACTTTTGACATTGGAGATTTCCTTCATGCAAGTGGATTAAATTTCGTGGAAGCATATGGGTGGGCCTTTTAGGTTCACTTTTGGGCTTTAATAAGTGTGATTAAAGGCCCATTTGCTCCTCTCATGCATGAATGTTGGGCCTCCTCTTGTAATTTCAAAATGAGGCCATGTAAAGCCTCTCTCATCCTCCTCATTCTTCCTCTTGTCATTGGGCCACCAATCCCATGCAATGGGTCTTGTCCATTAATGCTCCTTCCACGATCAATGACATGATCCCCCTCAACTCCTTGCTACATTTGTGCACCATGATCCACATCATCCCCTCCCTCTTCAAAAGGATTCGTCCTCGAATCTGCATATTCAAAAGGAGAGAGATCAGAAATATTAAAGGTAGCACTCACATCTCCATACCTGCTGGGAAAGTCAATCTTGTAGGCATTATCATTCTTTCTAGAACTTGAAATTGACCATCTCCTCGCGACTGAAGTTTTGATTTTCTTTGCTCTGGGAAACTTTCCTTCCTCAAATGCACCCACACCCAATCTCCAGGTTCTAGTACAACCTTATGCCTACCCTTGTTTGCTTGCTTCGCATATTGTTCATTTCTTCTTTCAATGTTGGCTTTCACCTTGGCATGTAAATCCCGAACAAATTTGGCCTTCTCATCACCTGCGAGATCAACAACCTCATTAGTAGGCAATGAAAGAATATCTAATGGAGTCATTGGATTAAATCCATATACAATCTCAAAAGGTGAGAAGTTAGTAGTGGAATGCACTACTCGGTTATATGCAAACTCTATGTGCGGCAAAAAAAATTCCCAATTCTTTAGATTTTTTTGAATTATTGCACGCAAGATGGTAGAAAGAGTTCTATTCACCGCTTCAGTTTGCCCGTCAGTTTGAGGATGTGAAACTCTTGAGAACAATAATTTAGTTCCCAATTTATTCCACAAAGTCCTCCAAAAGTGGCTAAGGAATTTCACATCCCTATCACTTACAATGGTTTTGGGCAGTCCATGTAAACTCACAATTTCTTTGAAAAACAAATCTACTATATGTATAACATCATTAGTTTTTGAGCATGGAATGAAATGGGCCATTTTGCTGAATCGATCCACAACAACAAAAATGCTATCTCTTCCCGATTGGGATCGAGGCAATCCCAACACAAAATCCATAGAGATGTCGGTCCAAGGATGGGATGGAACGGGCAAGGGGGAATACAATCCATTTGATTGAACCTTGGACTTTGCATGCTTACAAGTGACACACCTAGCACAAATTGCAAGAACATCTTTTCTCATGCTTGGCCAATAAAAATGTTCATGCAAAGTAGCAAGTGTTTTATCAACCCCAAAATGGCCCATCAAACCACCCCCATGAGTTTCTTTTACAAGCAGTTCTCGAGTTGAACAATTTGGAATGCACAATTTGTCCCTTTTGAAAAGAAACCCATCATTTTTGTAATATTCTTTAAAACCATGTTTTTCACAAGATGTCCAAATTTGAGAAAAATCTCCATCATTTTCATACATTCCCTTTAGTAACTCAAGTCCAAGTAATCTAGAATGAAGAGAAGTAAGAAGTGAATACCTTCGTGAAAGAGCATCAGCAACCACATTTTCCTTACCTTTTTTGTGCTTGATCACATAGGAGAAAGTCTCAATGAATTCCATCCAAGATGCATGCCGCCGATTCAACTTACCTTGGGACTTCAAATACTTAAGGATTTCATGGTCAAAATGAATAATGAATTCTTTAGGCCATAAGTAATGTTGCCATGTTTCCAGGGTTCGTTTCAAAGCATAAAGTTCTTTATCATAAGTTGAATAATTTAATGCTGCCCCGTTCAATTTCTCACTAAAGTAAGCAATTGGACGTGACTCTTGAGTCAAAACAGCACCAATACCAACTCCCGATGCATCACATTCAATTTCAAAGACTTTGGTGAAATCGGGTTGCCTTAAAAGGGGAGCATTGACCAATTTTTCTTTGAGTGTGTTAAATGCTTTTTCTAGTTTTTCACCCCATTTAAAGACCAAATGTTTCTTTACAAGTTCATTAAGAGGTGCAGCGATGGATGAAAAATCCTTTATAAACCTTCTATAGAAGCTTGCCAATCCATGAAAACTCCTAACCTTGGTTGCACTCTTCGGTGTGGGCCACTCCTGAATTGCTTTGATCTTTTCATCATCCACACGAATCCCTTCTAACCCTACAACAAAGCCAAGAAACACAACAGAATCCATGCAAAAGGAACATTTCTGAAGATTGGCATAAAGTTGGTTTTCTTTAAGGGTCTCACACACCAAACGCAGGTGTTCAACATGGTTGTCTAGAGATTTGCTATACACCAAAATATCATCAAAATAGACAACCACAAATTTTCCAATGAATGAACGAAGTACATGGTTCATTAAGTTCATGAATGTACTTGGTGCATTAGTTAAACCAAATGGCATAACTAACCACTCATACAGACCAAACTTAGTTTTAAAAGGAGTTTTCCACTCATCTCCTTCTTTCATTCGAATTTGGTGGTATCCACTTTTAAGATCAATTTTAGAAAACAAAGATGCTCCATGTAATTCATCAAGCCTGTCATCAAGTCGAGGGATGGGATAACGATACTTAACTGTTATTTTGTTGATGGCACAACAGTCCACACACATTCGCCATGTTCCATCTTTCCTGGGTACTAGGATCACCGGAACGGCGCATGGACTCATGCTTTCCCTTACTAATCATTTCTTCATGAGTTCTTCAACTTGACATTGGATCTCTCTAGTCTCTTCCAGATTAGCTCTATATGCGGGCCTGTTGGGAATTGCGGCACCGGGTATGAAGTCAATCCTATGCTCAATGCCTCTCAAAGGGGGTAGTCCATCGGGTGTTTCTTCAGGAAACAAATCACCAAATTCCTTTAGTAAAGACACAACACAAGAAGGCAAAGAATGGTGAAGTTCATTAGTTGCAAGGTAAGCATCCTTACTAATGAGTAAGAATACTTTCCCGCTCAATAAAGCACCTTTCACCTCACTTTTTCCAGAAAATAAACTCACCTTTCTCTCAACACTCTTGTTTTCATCTCTTTTATTTCCCTCATTTCTTTTTATGCCACTCAAATCTCCTTTCTCACTCTTAATTTTTCCACTCTTTTCATTTTTTTCTCTCATTTCCTTTTTCGTCAACATCACTCTCTTTTTTATCACTCAAAATTTTATTTTCCCTACTTTCTTTTTCACTCATTTCTTTTTTCTTTTTGTATTCTTTCTCTATCCTCACTTGATCTTCATATGCTTGTATGGGACTTAGAGAAGTCAAAACAATCTTTCTACCACTAAAATTAAAAGAGAAGCGGTTAGTATAGCCATCATACATCACCCTCCTATCAAATTGCCACGGTCTCCCTAGTAGCAAATGTCCAGCTTGCATTGGAGCAACATCACACAACACCTCATCATGATATTTTCAAATGGAAAAAGAAACTTTGGCTTGTTTTGTGACCCTCACTTCACCACTATCATTCAACTACTGCAATCTATAAGGTCTAGTATGCCTTAGAGTAGGCAAACTCAACTTCTCCACCAACATGGTACTGGCCACATTAGTACAACTTCCACTATCAATGATCATGCTACATACCTTCTCCCTGATGTGGCATCTCGTATGAAAAATATGCTCACGCTGCTCCTCATCATGATCATCTTTGGGTTGAATGTTTAAAGCTCTTCTTGCCACCAATGCATCTCCATGTACGAGTTCTTCAACTTCGACATCTGAACCCTCCTTCAAAGATGGAATATCATCATCACTAGAGTGCTCACTAAGGATGTCTCCATTATCCAAAATAATCACGGCCCTTTTGTTTGGGCATTGAGATGAAATATGACCCTGTTCTTGACACTTAAAACACTTTATATCACGAGATTTAGAAGGAAAATTTGCATCCATTTTTCCTTTTGAAACAGTGGGGAAGAACTTATTTTTGGCCTCTTCTCTTTGTTTTGGAACAAATTTAGAATCTCTTGGTTTTGTTTCATTCCACTTAGAAGTTGGGTTTGGATCTTTCCAGTTATCCTTCCAAAAATTATGAGAACTTACTTGACCCCTTCGAGAATGTAGTTGTTTTTCGACCTTCACCGCCTTATGTAGCAACTCCTCCATGTCAATATAAGTCTTTAGTTCCACCACATCTCTAATTGCCGGATTCAATCCATTGATGAACCTTGTCATGGTAGCTTCGTGATCCTCCTCCAAATTGGCTCGAATCATTGATATCCCCATTTCCTTGTAGTATTCCTCCACACACATGGAACCTTGCACAAGTTTTTGTAACTTCAAATGCAAATCTCGATAGTAATGACTAGAAACGTACCTTTTGTGCATTACTGTCTTCATTTCTTCCCAAGTTCGAATTGGCCTTTCTCCATTTCGTCGTCGACTTGCTTGTAATTGGTCCCACCAAATACTTGCATAGTCATTGAACTCAAGCGCTGCCAATTTTACCTTCTTCTCCTCCGAGTAGTTGTGAAGTCCAAACACATGGTCAACCTTCTGCTCCCACCCCAAATAAAGTTCTGGGTCACTCTTCCCTTGAAAGGATGGAAGTGTCACTTTGATTCTTCCCAAGTCATTTTCTCTCCAAGCAGCACGTTGCCCTCACCTAGGAATTGATTCTTCGAAATCAGAGTACTCATCATCACCTTCATGAATTTCTTGCCTTCTTGGAGCCTTCGAAGACGAGGAACTTTGCATATCATCCAACCTAGCATTCAATCTTGTAAACTGGTCAACGACTGCTTTCATGAATAATTTAATGTCGATCTCACTTCTTTCTCCTTCACTTGCCATTTTTTTTAATTCCTCGCACACTCTTTCTCTCACTTTTTTTTAATCTCTCAAAAGGTTTCTCACACTTTATAGCAAAACAACTTGGTTCCTACAAGTGTTCTTAAATAGAATCAAGAAGACAACTAGTAAGAAACAATCAATTCATGGCAATCTTTAAAAATCAGAAATTTTAAAAGGGTTTGAATCAATGGAGTCCAAGAAATATGAGAGGAAAATGGGAGAAATGGTTATAGTAGAAGGTTGGATATAGATGAAGGAAAGAAGCTGGTGGATAAGAAAATTGCAATCAAATTTATGACATATGAGCAAACGCAATGTTTCAAATGAGCAGCTTCCTTTTTTTAGTTTTTTTTTTTTGATTAATTTTTTTTTGATTTTTTTTTGATTTTTTTTTTGCTACTAAACAAACAAGAATTGCAAAGAGTGAGCTTTTCGTGCTCAAAGTATAACAAATTAAAAATGTAATAATCTGATTGCAATGATGTAAATGGTTGTGATAACTTGAACTTCAAACTCAAATGGAAATCCGCCATGGAGATTGTTAGATTTCACAAGGGTGAAACTATAGCACGAATTGATTCGGATATATCACCAAATATAGGTGCCGAATTTTAGTGCTTCCAAATCGAGAAGAAAGATGAGATTCTGAACTATTAAAATGACATATTATACGCCCAAAAACTCAAAGAAAACGCAGACGAAAATATGGAAGAAAGTTCCGTCCAGAACTGGTGATGGCAGAAAATGGAAAAAGGGGAAGAAAAAAAAAAGATGGGAGAAATAGAAATGAAATAACCTGGTTTCTGTTGCCTTCCTCTGATACCAAATGATATGATACCGTATGCGAGTGCGGTATTCGTTGGCAAAAATGTGGAAACACAAGCGAAGAAAGAAGAGGGGAATTGAAATTAAAAGAAATGCAAGAGGAATAAAAGGGGAAGGGGATGATCAATTAGGACCCCAAGGAGACTTGCCCCTTGAAACTCTAATTATAAAGCGCCACAAAGGTTGATCACTCCTTTGATGAGCCTTACTTTCATTCACCTAAGAACACAAGGAACACAAGAATAATAATGCTAGAAACACTCAAATTCGAAATTAACCTTCAAGGGGGTACAAGAGGTGGCTATTTATAGCCAAATGAGAGGAATACATATCAAACTACCTATCCCACAAAAGTTTAAAGCCTATCCCACGAATTTGACTTTGTTTACACATGTCCATGGATTTAGGGGACAAGATATCTCTAAAGAAGACTTTTAGGAACCACCCCAAAGACTTTGAAGATTCCCACCATGGATTTGGAGACAAGGGGCCAACCACTTTTAACATTGGAGATTTCCTTCATGCAAGTGGATTAAATTTCTTGGAAGCATATGGGTGGGCCTTTTAGGTTCACTGTTGGGCTTTAATAAGTGTGATTAAAGGCCCATTTGCTCCTCCCATGCATGAATGTTGGGCCTCCTCTTGTAATTTCAAAATGAGGCCATGTAAATCCTTTCTCATTCTCCTCATTCTTCCCCTTTTCATTGGGCCACCAATCCCATGCAATGGGTCTTGTCCATTAATGCTCCCTCCACGATCAATGCCATGATCCCCCTCAACTACTTGCTGCATGTGTGCACCATGATCCGCATCATCCCCTCCCTCTTCAAAATGATTCATCCTCGAATCTGCATATTCAAAAGGAGAGAGATCCAAAATATTAATGGTAGCACTCACATCTCCATACCTGCTGGGCAAGTCAATCTTGTAGGCATTATCATTGATTCTTTCTAAAACTTGAAATGGACCATCTCCTCGCGACTGAAGTTTTGATTTTCTTTGCTCTGGGAACCTTTCCTTCCTCAAATGCACACACACCCAATCCCCAGGTTCTAGTACAACCTTATACCTACCCTTGTTTGCTTGCTTCGCATATTGTTCATTTCTTCTTTCAATGTTGGCTTTCACCTTGGCATGTAAATCCCGAACAAATTTGGCCTTCTCATCACCTGCGAGATCAACAACCTCATTAGTAGGCAATGAAAGAATATCTAATGGATTCATTGGATTAAATCCATATACAATCTCAAAAGGTGAGAAGTTAGTAATTGAATGCACTACTCGGTTATATGCAAACTCTATGTGCGGCAAACATTTTTCCCAATTCTTTAGATTTTTTTGAATTATTGCACGCAAGATGGTAGAAAGAGTTCTATTCACCACTTCAGTTTGCCCGTCAGTTTGAGGATGTGCAACTGTTGAGAACAATAATTTAGTTCCCAATTTATTCCACAAAGTCCTCCAAAAGTGGCTAAGGAATTTCACATCCCTATCACTTACAATGGTTTTGGGCAGTCCATGTAATCTCACAATTTCTTTGAAAAACAAATCTACTATATGTATAGCATCATTAGTTTTTGAGCATGCAATGAAATGGGCCATTTTGCTGAATCGATCCCCAACAACAAAAATGCTATCTACTCCTGATTGGGATTGAGGCAATCCCAACACAAAATACATAGAGATGTCGGTCCAAGGATGGGATGGAACGGGCAAGGGGGAATACAATCCATTTGGTTGAACCTTGGACTTTGCATGCTTACAAGTGACACACCTAGCACAAATTGCAAAAACATCTTTTCTCATGCTTGGCCAATAAAAATGTTCATGCAAAGTAGCAAGTGTTTTATCAACCCCAAAATGCCCCATCAAACCACCCCCATGAGTTTGTTTTACAAGCAGTTCTCGAGTTGAACAATTTGGAATGCACAATTTGTCCCTTTTGAAAAGAAACCCATCATTTTTGTAATATTCTTTAAAACCATGTTTTTCATAAGATGTCCAAATTTGAGAAAAATCTCCATCATTTTCTTTAAGGGTCTCACACACCAAACGCAGGTGTTCAACATGGTTGTCTAGAGATTTTCTATACACCAAGATATCATCAAAATAGACAACCATGAATTTTCCAATGAATGAACGAAGGACATGGTTCATTAAGCTCATGAATGTACTTGGTGAATTAGTTAAACCAAATGGCATAACTAACCATTCATAGAAACCGAACTTAGTTTTAAAAGTAGTTTTCCACTCATCTCCTTCTTTCATTCGAATTTGGTGGTATCCACTTTTAAGATCAATTTTAGAAAACAAAGATGCCCCATGTAATTCATCAAGCATGTCATCAAGTCGAGGTATGGGATAATGATACTTAACTGTTATTTTGTTGATGGCGCGACAATCCACACACATTCGCCATGTTCCATCTTTTTTGGGTACTAGGATCACCAGAACGGCGCATGGACTCATGCTTTCCCTTACTAATCCTTTCTTCATGAGTTCTTCAACTTGACATTAGATCTCTCTAGTCTCTTCCGGATTAGCTCTATATGCTGGCCTGTTGGGAATTGCGGCACCGGGTATGAAGTCAATCCTATGCTCAATGCCTCTCAAAGGGGGTAGTCCATCGGGTGTTTCTTCAGGAAACAAATCACCAAATTCCTGTAGTAAAGATACAACACAAGAAGGCAAAGAATGGTGAAGTTCATTATTTGCAAGGTAAGCATCCTTACTAATGAGTAAGAATACTTTCCCGCTTAATAAAGCACCTTTCACCTCACTTTTTCCAGAAAATAAACTCACCTTTCTCTCAACACTCTTGTTTTCATCTCTTTGACTTCCCTCATTTCTTTTTATGCCACTCGAATCTCCTTTTTGACTCTTAATTTTTCCACTCTTTTCATTTTTTTCTCTCATTTCCTTTTTCGTCAACTCATCACTCTCTTTTTTATCACTCAAAATTTTATTTTCCCCACTTTCTTTTTCACTCATTTCTTTTTTCTTTTTGTATTCTTTCTCTATCCTCACTTGATCTTCATATGCTTGTATGGGACTTAGAGGAGTCAAAACAATATTTCTACTGCTAAAATTAAAAGAGAAGCGGTTAGTATAGCCATCATACATCACCCTCCTATCAAATTGCCACAGTCTCCCTAGTAGCAAATGTCCAGCTTGCATTGGAGCAACATCACACAACACCTCATCATGATATTTTCCAATGGAAAAAGAAACTTTGGCTTGTTTTGTGACCCTCACTTGACCACTATCATTCAACCACTGCAATCTATATGGTCTAGTATTCCTTAGAGTAGGCAAACTCAACTTCTCCACCAACAAGGTACTCGCCACATTAGTACAACTTTCACTATCAATGATCATGCTACATACCTTCTCCCTGATGTGGCATCTCGTATGAAAAATATGCTCACGCTGCTCCTCATCATGATCATCTTTGGGTTGAATGTTTAAAGCTCTTCTTGCCACCAATGCATCTCCATGCACGGGTTCTTCAACTTCGACATCCGAACCCTCCTCCAAAGATGGAATCTCATCATCGCTAGAGTGCTCACTAAGGATGTCTCCATTATCCAAAATAATCATGGCCCTTTTGTTTGGGCATTGAGATGCAATATGACCATGTCCTTGACACTTAAAACACTTTATATCACGAGATTTAGAAGGGAAATTTGCATCCATTTTTCCTTTTGAAACAGTGGGGAAGAACTTATTTTTGGCCTCTTCTCTTTGTTTTGGAACAAATTTAGAATCTCTTGGTTTTGTTTCATTCTACTTAAAAGTTGGTTTTGGATCTTTCCAGTTATCCTTCCAAAAATTATGAGAACTTATTTGACCCCTTCGAGAATGTAGTTGTTTTTCGACCTTCACCGCCTTATGTAGCAACTCCTCCATGTCAATATAAGTCTGTAGTTCCACCACATATCTAATTGCCGGATTCAATCCATTGATGAACCTTGCCATGGTAGCTTCACGATCTTCCTCCAAATTGGCTCGAATCATTGATATCTCCATTTCCTTGTAGTATTCCTCCACACACATGGAACCTTGCACAAGTTTTTGTAACTTCAAATGCAAATCTCGAGAGTAATGACTAGAAATGTACCTTTTGCGCATTAATATCTTCATTTCTTCCCAAGTTCGAATTGGCCTTTCTCCATTTCATCATCGACTTACTTGTAATTGGTCCCACCAAATACTTGCATAGTCATTGAACTCAAGCGCCGCCAATTTTACCTGCTTCTCCTCCGAGTAGTTGTGAAGTCCAAACACATGGTCAACCTTCCGCTCCCACTCCAAATAAAGTTCTGGGTCACTCTTCCCTTGAAAGGATGGAAGTGTCACTTTGATGCTTCCCAAGTCATTTTCTCTCCAAGCAGCACGTTGCCCTCGCCTAGGAATTGATTCTTCGAAATTGGAGTACTCATCATCACCTTCATGAATTTCTTGCCATCTTAGAGCCTTTGAAGACGAGGAAATTGCATATCATCCAACCTAGCATTCAATCTTGTAAACTGGTCAGCAACTACTTTCATGAATAATTTAATGTCGATCTCACTTCTTTCTCCTTCACTTTCCATTTTTTTAATTCCTCGCATACTCTTTCTCTCACTTTTTTTTAATCTCTCAAAAGGTTTCTCACACTTTCTAGCACAACAACTTGGTTCCTATAAGTGTTCTTAAATAGAATCAAGAAGACAACTAGTAAGAAGCAATCAATTCATGGCAATCTTTAAAAATCAGAAATTTTAAAAGGGTTTGAATCAATGAAGTCCAAGAAATATGAGAGGAAAATGGGAGAAATGGTTATAGTAGAAGGTTGGATATGAATGAAGGAAAGAAGCTGATGGATAAGAAAATTGCAATCAAATTTATGACATATAAGCAAACGCAATGTTTCAAATGAGCACCTTCCTTTTTTTTGTTTTTTTTTTCTTCTCAACAAACAAGAATTGCAAAGAGTGCGCTTTTCGTGCTCAAAGTACAACAAATTAAAAATGTACTAATCTGATTGCAATGATGTAAATGGTTGTGATAACTTGAACTTCAAACTCAAATGGAAATCCGCCTTGGAGATTGTTAGATTTCACAAGGGTGAAACTGTAGCACGAATTGATTCGGCTATATCTCCAAATATAGGTGTCGTATTTTAGTGTTTCCAAATAGAGAAGAAAGATGAGATTCCGAACTATTAAAATGACATATTATACGCCCAGAAACTCAAAGAAAAAGCAGACAAAAATATGGAAGAAAGTTCCGTCCAAAATTGGTGATGGCAGAAAATGGAAGAAGGGGAAGAAAAAAAAAGATGGGAGAAATAGAAATGAAAGAACCTGGTTTCCGTTGCCTTCCTCTGATACCAAATGATATGATACCATATGCAAGTGCGGTATTCGTTGGCAAAAATGCGGAAACACAAGCGAAGAAAGAAGAGGGGAATTGAAATTAAAAGAAATGCAAGAGGAATAAAAGGGGGAGGGGATGATCAATTAGGACCCCAAGGAGACTTGCCCCTTGAAACTCTAATTATAAAGCGCCACAAAGGTTGATCACTCCTTTGATGAGCCTTACTTGCATTCACCTAAGAACACAAGGAACACAAGCATAATAATGCTAGAAACACTCAAATTCGAAATTAACCTTCAAGGGGGTACAAGAGGTGGCTATTTATAGCCAAATGAGAGGAATACATGTCAAACTACCTATCCCACAAAAGTCTATAGCCTATCTCACAAATTTGACTTTGTTTACACATGTCCATGGCTTTAGGGGACAAGATATCTCCAAAGAAGACTTTTAGGAACCACCCCAAAGACTTTGAAGATTCCCACCATGGATTTGGAGACAAGGGGCCCACCACTTTTGACATCGGAGATTTCCTTCATGCAAGTGGATTAAATTTCGTGGAAGCATATGGGTGGACCTTTTAGGTTCACTTTTGGGCTTTAATAAGTGTGATTAAAGGCCCATTTTCTCCTCCCATGCATGAATGTTGGGCCTCCTCTTGTAATTTCAAAATGAGGCCATGTAAAGCCTCTCTCATCCTCCTCATTCTTCCTCTTGTCATTGGGATACCAATCCCATGCAATGGGTCTTGTCCATTAATGCTCCTTCCACGATCAATTCCATGATCCCCCTCAACTCCTTGCTACATGTGTGCACCATGATCCGCATCACTCTCGATCTGCACCTCCCAGAACCTCCATGAAGTCCCACGCACCAAACTGACAGGGAAAGGAGCACAGGAAGGATGAGAATATGGAGGCCTTGGTAGGGGACCAAGCTGGAAACCACATCAGTCCAACAAAATAGAGAACCAATAATAGAGAAACAAAATCAATCCCAAACAAAATCACCATATGAGACCTCAATCCACATCCTCAAAATAGAAAATGATCCAACCAGAGGAATGAACCCGAGTTGAGACAACTGCCAACCCTACTCAAGCACCATCCCAAGTAGGCTTGGATCCTAAATTGAGCCTAAAAAATGTGGAGTCAAATGCGATGGGTAGGCTAGCATGGGTAGAGGAGAAAGAAGGCACAAGACACACTCGCTGGGGTATTGCGTGTTTCCTGTTTTGCCCTGCTATTTGCCTGCTTTGCTTGATTGTTGTAGTAGAGGTTTATGCTTGTGAGTAGAGTAATTTATTTTGTGCTCAGGTTGCTTTTCCAGGCTTGTTGTGCTGTTTAGCATTGCCAGTTGCCATGCCTAGTTGTAGGATAGTGGAACTGTTGTTTTATGATTGTTGTTGAGCCTTAGAATGATAGCCACGTAGTTCTTGAGGTTTACTTGGACAATGTGCAGGCGCGCTGAGCATGTTTTACTTTTCCACACAGGACTGTGAGAGCCTAGTGTAGTAGACCATAGGGAGAATCGACGTAAGGGCTTCTCCAGAGTGTCTTTTACTACGATGCGAGACCACATAGAGAATTGACGATGAGTGCTTCCTCAGAGAGTCTGTAGTTCCTCGACGCGGGCCACAGGAGGAATGAGACATTGAGTGCTTCCCCAGAGAGCCTTTAGTATGATACGAGACTATAGGTGGAATTGACGGTGAGTGCTTCCCCAGAGAGTCTACTTTTTAGCTGAACCAGAGGGGTGAGCCTGTGTGTGCCTCCCAGAGGGTTGCAAGTGCTTTGTAGGTTGAACCATAGGGGTTAGGCTGTGAGAGCTACCCAGAGGGTTACCTGTTTACTTTTGTTACTGGTTGTTCACTTGAGTACCTTATATGTTAGAACTGTGGATTGTAGCCGCTTGTGCTTTCCAGTTGCTGCTTCTTGTTTTTTTACTGCCATGTATTCATTGACTGTTAGGCACAAATCTTTGGGCGATTGCCTTCTCGGATTGTATCTCACACCCTTTTGGGCCCAAGCAGACTATGTTGCTGCAGGTATAGATAAGGGCAAGCGCCCTTCCACTTCAGGATCTTGATTGCACCAAGAGCTGGGGAGCATGGGACCGAGCCGTGGCTCGCGATGCTGAGGAGTCTACTTTGTTTTTCTTTTGCACTTGGTTTCAGTTGTATTTCAGCACGTTGTTGTGTTTGCTGTTTTCCTTAGATACTTGTACCTGCTGCATCATTGTCATCATTGCTATATACATTCATTGCTTCAGCTGTTTGGTTTCTGTTGTTATGCATGTTGTTACTACTTCCGCTGTTGACTGTTGTTTTTTCCGCTGTGTACCATACCAAATGAGGGCATAGTTTCCCCACTGACTCACCAAGGCCCTCGCTGCTAGTCGGTAGCCTCTGGCGTTCGGGGAAACGCGATTGAGGTCATGTGGCGAACCAGGTACGGGGCACCAGTGGAGGGGCTCCGGATTCGGGTCATTACATAAGTGGCCTAATGGGCCGAACGAGCCTAAGTGGCGTAATGGGATGAATGAGCTGAAGTAGCACAAAGGGCTGAATGGGACTAAGTGGTCCAATGGGCCTAATGGGCCTAATGGGCCTAATGGGCCTAAAGGGCCGAATGAGCCTAATGGGCCTAAGTGGCCTAATGGTCCTAAGTGCCTAATGGGCCTAAGTGGCCTAATGGGTCCAATGGGCCTATGTAGAATAATGGGACTAATGGTCCTAATTGGCCTAAGTGAAAAAATGGGCCGAATGGGCCTAAGGGACATAATGGGCCTAAGTGGCATAATGGGCCTAATGGGACTAAGTGGAAAAATAGGCCTAAGTGTTCAAATGGGTCTAAGTGGCCTAAGTGACCTAAGTGACCTAATTGGACTAATGAACCTAAGTGTGGTAATGAGCCTAATGGGCCTAAGTGGCCTCATGGGCCTAATGGGCATAATGTGCCAAAGTGGCCAAAGTGGCCTAATGGGCCTAATGGGCCAAAGTGGCTTAACGAGCCTAAGTGGCTTAATAGGCCCAAGTGGCCTAAGTGGCCCCATGGGCCTAAGTGGCCTTAGTTGCCTAATGGCACGAATGGGCCTAAGTGGCCGAATGGGCCTAATGGTCCCTAGTGGCCTAATGGGCCTAATGGGCCTAAGTGGTTGATGTGGCATAATGGACCTAAGTGGACTAATGGGCCTAATGTGCGTAAGTGGGCTAATAGGCCTAAGTGGTCTAATGAGGCTAAGTGGTCTAATGGGCCTAAGTGGGATAATGGGCCTAAATGGCCTAATGGGCCCAAGTGGCCTAATGAGCCTAAGTGGTCTAATGGGCCTAATGGGTATAAGTGGCCTAATGAGCCTAAGTGGCCTAATGGGCATAATGGGCATAATGGGTCGAAGTGGCCTAAGTGGCCTAATTGGCCTAATGGTCATAAGTGGCCTAATGGGCCTAAGTGTCCTAATGATCCTAATGGGCCATAGTGGCATAGTGGGCCTTAGTGGAATCCTTGGCCTTAGTGGCCTAATGGGCCTGTATGGCCTAAGTGGCCTCACGGGCCTAATGGGCCTAAGTGGCCTCATGGGCCCAAGTGGCCTAATGGGCCTAATGACCCTTAGTGGCCTAAGGGCCTAATGGATCTAATGGGCCTAAGTGGACTAATGGGCCAAAGGTCCTAAGTGTCCTAATGAGACTAATGGACATAAGTGGCTAAATGGGCCTCGGTGGAGTAATTGACCTAATGGGCCTAAGTTGCCGAAGTGGCCTAATGGGTCTAATGGGCGTAAGTGGCCTAATGGGCCGAATGGGCCTAAGTGGCCTAATGAGACTTGTAGGCATAATGGGCCAAAGTGGCCAAAGTGGCATAATGGGACAAATGGGCCTAAGTGGCCCAATGAGCCTAAGTGGCCGAATGGGCCGAATGGACCTAAGTAGCCTAATGGGTCTAAGTGGCCTAATGGGCCTCATGAGCCTAACAAGCCTCAGTGGCTTAATGGGCCTAATAGGCCTAAGTGGCCTAATGCGCCTAATGACCAAATTGGCTTAATGGGCCTCTGTGGCCTAATGGGCTTAATGGGCCAAAGTGGCTTAATGGGAGTAATGTGCATAATGGGACTCGGTGGCATAATGGGCCTCAGTGGACTAAGAGGAATAATGTGCCTAATAGGCTTGATGGGCCTAATGGGCCTAAGTGGCATAATGGGCCTAAGTGGCATAATCTATCGAATGGGACTAATTGGCCTAATGGGATTAAGGGGATTAGGTTGCCTAATGGGCCAAATGGACATAATGGGCCCGATGGGCCTAATGGGCCCAATGGGATTAATGGGCCTTAGTGGCCTAATGAGATGAATGGGCCTAAGTGGCCTGATGGGCCTGATGGGCTTGATGACCTGAATGGGCTGAATGGGCCTAAGTGGACTCATGGGCTTGATGGGCATGATGGGTCTAATGGACTTAAATGGTATAATGATCTCAATGGGCCTAAGTGGCCTAATGGGCTGAATGGACCTAAGTGGCCTAATGGGCTCGATGGCCCTGATGGGCCAAATGGGCCAAATGGGTCTCAGTGGTCTCACAGGCCTCATGGGCTTACTGGGCCTAATGGGCATAACGTGCCTAAGTGGACCAAGTGGCTTATTGCGCCTAATGGGCCTCAGTGGACTAATGGACCTAATGGCCTTGATGGGCCTAATGGGCCTAAATGGCCTTAGTGGCCTAATGAGATGAATGAGTCTAAGTGGACTAATGGGCCTAAGTGCCCTAATGGGCCTAATGGGCCTAAGTGGCCTAATGAGATTGATTGGCCTAATGGGCCTTATGGCCTGATGGTTCTAATGGGACTAAGCGACATAAGTAGCGTCATGGGACTAATGGGCATAATCATCCTAATGGGGCTAAGTGGCCTAATGGGCCTTATGGGCTTAATGGGCCTTTGTGGACTAATGGGCCTCATTGGCCTAATGGGCCTGATCAGGCTAATGGGCATCATATGCCTCACTGGATCAGTGGCCTAATGGGCCTAATTGCCCGGATGGGCAATGGGCCTAATTTCCCGGATGGGCCTCAGTGGTCGAATGACCCAATGGGGCGAAGTGGCCCAAGGGACCTAATGGACATAAATGGATGAATGGGCCTAATGGGACTAAGTGGCCTAATTGGCCTGATGGACCTAATGCGCATCATGGAACCAATGCGCGTGAGTGGCCTAAGTGTCCTAATGTGCCTCATGGGCCTAAGTGGATTAATGGGCCCAATGGGCCCAGTGGGCCTAAGTGGCATAATGAGCTTGATGGGTGTAATGGGTCTAATGGGCCTTAGTGGCCTAATGGGGCGAATGGGCCTGATAGGCCCAATGGGCATAATGGCCTCATTGGCCCAATTGGCCAAATGGGCCAATAGGCCTGATGGGTCTCATGGGCCTCATGGTCCTAATGGGACCAAGTGGCATAAGTGGCCAAATGGGCATAATGGGCCTAAGTTACCCAATGGGCCTTAGTGGCCGAATGGGCCTCATAGGCCCGATTGGCATATTGGGTTTAATGGGCCTAATGGGCTTAAGTGGCCTAAGTGGCCTAATGGGCCTAATAGGGCTAATGGGCCAAAGTGGATTAATTGATCAAATGAGCCTAAATGGATGAATAGGCCTAAGTGGTGGAATGAGCCTAAGTGGAGAAATTATCCCAATTGTCATAAGTTGCCTAATGGTACTAATGAGCCTCCTGGGCCTAAGTGGTCTAATCGGCCTGATGGGCCTAACGGGGCTAATGGGCCTCATGGGACTAAGTGGCTTCATGGTCCTGATGGGCCTAATGGGCCTCATGAGCCTAATGGGATTAATTGGTCTCCGAGGCCTAAGTGGATGGACCTGGTGGGCCTAATGGACCTAAGTAGCCTAAGAGGCCTAATGTGCCTAATGGGCCTAAGTTGCCAAATGGGCATAGTGGGCCTAAAGGGCCTAATGAGAATAAGTGGCCCGGTGGACCTAATGGGCCTCATGGTCCTAATGGGTTGAATGAGCCTAATGGGCCGAAGGGGCCCAATGGGCCTAGGTGGTCTAATGGGCCTAAGTGTCCTAATGGGCCTAAGTGTCCTAATGGGCCTGATGGGCCTAAGTATCCTAATGGGCATGATGGGCCTAATGGGCCTCATGGACCTAAGTGGCCAAAGTGGCATAATGAGCCTAAGTGGCCTAATGGGCCAAGTGGGCCTAAAGGGCCTAATGGGCCTAAAGGGCCTAATGGGCCTCATTGTCCCAAGTTTCCTCATGGGCCCAATGGAAATAATGGGCCTAAGTGGACTAAGTGGGCCTATAGAGCTGAATGGGCCGAATGGACTGTAGTGGTCTAATGGTCCCAATGGGCCTCATGGGCCTAATGAGCCTAATGGGCGTAATGGGACGAATGAGCCTAGTGGTCTCAATGAGCCAAATGGGCCGAAGTGGCCTAATTGGTCTACGTGGCCTAAGGGGCTTAGTGGGCCTGATGGAATTAATGAGCATGTTGGGCCTAATGGGCCCAAGTGGCCTGATGGGGCGAATGAGACTCATGGGCCTAAGTGTTCTCATGGGCCCAATGGGCCTAATGGGGCTAAGTGTCCCAATGGGCCTAATGGGGCTAAGTGTCCGAATGAGCCTAAGTTCCCTAATGGGCCTAGTGGGACCAGTGGGCCTCATGGGCCTAATGGGGCTAATGGGGCTAATGGGCCTAATAAACATAATTGGCCTAAGTGGTCTAAGTGGCATAATCGGGCTAATCGACCGAATGAGTCTAATGGGCCTAAGTGGCCTAAGTGTCTTAACGTGCCTAATGGGCCTAGTGCGACTAAAGGGTTTAATGGGCCTAATAGGCCTAAGTGTTCTAATGGGCCTAGTGGCCTAATGGGCCTAAGTGGCATTATCGGACTAATCGATCGAATGGGCCTAATGAGCCTATGTGGCCTAATGGGCCTAACATGCCTAATGAGACTAATGGGTTTAATGGGCCAAATGGGTCTAAGTGTCCTAGTGGGCCTACTTGCCCTAATCTGCCTAAGTCGCCAAATGGGTCAAATGGGCTTAATAGGATTAATGGGTTTAATGGACCTAAGTGGCCTAATGGGCCTAATGGGATTAATGGGCCTATGTGGCTTATTGGGACTAATGGGCCTAGTGGGCTTAAGTGGCCTAATAGGTCAAATGGGCCTAATTGTCCTAATGGGCCTAATGGAACTCAGTGGCCTAATGGGCCAAATGGGCCGAAGTGACCTAATGAGACTAATGGGCCTAAGTGGCCTAATCCCCCTAATTGACTAAATGGGCCTAATGGGCCTAATTAGCCTAATTGGACTAAGTGGCCTAATGTGCATAATGGGCTTAATGGGCCTAAGTGGCCTAAGTTTCCTAATCGGCATAATCAACCGAATGGGACTAATGGGCCTAATTTTCCTAAGTGGCATAATGGGCCTAATTGGCATAATGCCTAAGTGGCCTAAGTGGCCGAATGGGCCTAATGGGCATAATGAGAATAATGGACCTAAGTGGCCTAAGTGGTCTAATCGGCCTAATCAACCGAATGAGCCTAATGGGCCTAAGTGGCCTAATCAGCTTAATGGGAATAATGAACCCAAGTGCCCAAATAAGCCTAATTGACCGAATGAGCCTAATGGGCCTATTGGGCCTAAGTGGCCTAAATTACCTAACCAACCAAATGGGACTAATGGGACTAATGGGCTTAAGTGGCCTAAAGTGCCTAATGGGCCTAAGTGGCCTAATCAGTCTAATTGACCAAAAGGTCCTGAGTGGCCTAGTTAGCTTAATCGATCAAATGTGCCTAATGGGCCTAATGTGCCTAAGTGGCCTAATGGGCCTAATAGGCCTAATGGGTATAAGTGATCTAAGTTGTCTAATCAGCCTAATCGACCGTATGGGGCTAATGGGCCTTAGTGGCCTAATGGGCCGAATGGACCTAATCAGCCTAATGGGTCTAAGTGGCCTAAGTGGATGAATCTGCCTAATCGACTGAATGGGCATCATGGGCCTTATGGGCCTAAGTGGCCAATTGAGACTGATTGGTCGAAGTGGCTGAATGGGCCTAATGGGCCAATTTGGCATAATGTGGTTAATGGGCCTAATTGGAAGAATGAGCTTAAGTGACATAATGGGCCTAATTGACTGAATGAACGTAAGTGACCTAATGGGCCTAATGGGCCGAAGTGGCCTAATGGGCCTAGTGAGCCTAAGTGGTCCAATGGGCCTAATGGGTCTAATGCATCTCCTTGGCCTAATGGGCCTAATGAACGTAAGTGGTCGAATTGGCCGAAGTGGCATAATGGGCATAGTGGTCCTAAGTGGCCGAAAGGGCCGAGAGGGCCTAATGGGCCTAATGCGCCTAATGGACCTTATAGTTTGAATGAGGCTAAGGGGCCTAATTGGACTAATGGGCCTAATGGTCCTATTGGCCAAATGGGTCAATGGGCCTAAGTGACCTAATGAGCCTTAGTGGACTAATTGTCCCAATGGGACTAATGAGCCAAATGGAACTAAGTGGCCTTATGCACGCTGAATAGGCCGAATGGGCCGAATGGGCCTAATAGGTCTAAGTGGCATAATGGGACGATGAGCCTAAGTGGCCTAATGGGCCTAAGTCACCTAAGTGGCCTAATCGTCCTAATTGAACGAATGAGCCTAATGGACCTGATGGGCCTAAGTGGAATAATGGGCCTAATTGGATGAAGTGGCCGAATGGGCCTGATGGGCCGAAGTGGCCTAACGGGCCTCAGGGGCCTTATGGGCCCAATGGGCCAAAGGGGCCTAAGTGGTCTAATGGGCCTAATGGGCTTAATGAGCTTAATGGGATTAACGAGCCTATGTACCGAATGGTCCAAATGGTCCAAATGGGCCAAATGGGCATTAGGGGCCAAATGGGCCTAATTGGCCTAAGTGGCCTAATGGGCCTAGGTGGCCTAATGAGCCAAAGTTGCTCAATCACCCTAATGGGCTTAATGGGCCTAGTGGGCCTAATAGGCCAAAGTGGTCTAATGTGCCTAATGGGTCAATTGGTCCAAATTCTCCTAAGTGGCCTAATGGGCCTAATGGTCCTAAGTGTCCTATTGGGCCTAAGTTGCCTTATTGGCCTAAAGGGATTAATGAGTTAAGTGGGCCTAAGAGGCCTAATGGGCCTTAGTGGCCCAATCTCCCTAATGTGCCTAGTCGGCATAATGGGCCTAAGTGGCCCAATGGGATTAACGGGCCTGTGGGCCAAATGTGCATAATTGATGCGAGACGCACGGGGTGGCCCGATCTTCACGGCGTAGGGCGGCGGATGACGGATGCGGTTTGGGGCTAAGTGACGGGTGAAGGGTATGGATAGTGGAAGCAAGTAGTCAACCAACGCTATATGGAGCGTGACCTACTACTTAGACAACGCACTCAACGGAGGGGTGTGATGGCCAATCCACACAACAACGCACTTGGGTTGAGGCACGGAATTGGGGGTTTTGTGATCTTCGATCACCAATCTAACTTGTAGATTGACAAGGCAAGAATGCACAATAGCAAGGGAAATTTGGAACAATCCTCACACAACGGAGAGAAACAAAGCATAAGCTCTCAATTAAAATCTTGAATGCCATTACAATGCCATGGGGTGGCTATTTATAGCCAAGGGGTGACATAAAAGGTCAAGGGCCTAATATCATAAAGTCATAAAGCCAATTCCTACCTTGCCCCCTTAAAGTCCAAAAGTTAAAGTCTATCAAAGACTTTTTGGAAAAGTAGCACACAACTTTCCAACTATAGACCACCGGAATTGACTCTGAGTGCATAGCCCACCGGATTTGACTTTGGTGCCCAAAGATGCCATTTCTAGAATCCTCCATGTGGATAAGGCTTCCAAATTCGTGCAACCATGTGGGCCAACCATTAAACATCATGCTTGGGCTTGAATAAGTGAGATAATATGCCCATTTGCTCCATCCATGCGAGGTAATACCCATTGGGCCTTTAATGAAGCAAGATGAGCGCCCATTGAAGCATTTAACCTCTTTAATCTTCCTCGCATCATTGGGCCTTGCAAATCCAATTCCTCCACCCGAGCAATCGACTCGGTGCCTTCCGCATGGTTCGCATCATCCTCCCCCTCTTGAAAAGGAGTCGTCCTCGACTCTTTATCCTCTACGCCCAAAAAAGGAGAAAGATCAGAAACATTGAAAGTGGCACTTACACCATACTCACCTGGGAGAGCTATCTTGTAAGCGTTGTTGTTAAACAATTTCAAATGGAGAATATTGAGTAGTGGAATGCTTGGCCCTGTTATATGCAAATTCCACATGGGGTAGACACTCCTCCCAATTCTTAAGATTCTTCTTGACAATTGTTCTCAAAAGGGATGATAGTGTCCGATGCACCACCTCCGTTTTCCCATCGGTTTGTGGATGAAAAGTAGTGGAAAATAGTAACTTCATGCCCAGTTTGCTCCACAAGGTCTTCCAAAAGTATCTGAGGAATTTTGCGTCTCGATCCGACACAATCGTCCTTGGCATCCCATGGAGTTTGACTACTTCCTGAAAGAAAAGTTGTGCAATGTTAGTGGTATCATCTGTTTTGTGACAGGGAATAAAATGTGCCATTTTACAAAACCGATCCACCACAACAAAAATGGAATCTCTCTCCCTCTTAGTCCGTGGTAACCCCACAATAAAGTCCATTGATATGTCCTCCCAAGGGGTGTTGGGGATTGGGAGATGAAGATATAGTCCATGTGGGTTCAGTTTTGATTTGGCTTTATGGCAAACAATGCACTTTCCCACAAATTTTTCATCATCTCTAGATATCCTAGGCCAATAAAAATGTTCACTAAGAACGCTTAAAGTTTTTGAAACACAAAAATGTCTCATTAACCCACCAGAATGTGACTCCTTTAGTAAAAGTAAACGAATAGGGCAATTGGGAATGCAAAGCTTATCCATCCGAAATAAGAACTTGTCATGTAAATAGAACTTTTCCCAACTAACTCCAGGTTTACAATGTTCATAAGGTTCACTAAAATCACTATCGGTGGCATATAAATCCTTAATGTATTCAAAACCAAGTAGTTTTGAATCCAACAAGGATAAAAGAGAATATCTACATGAAAGTGCATCGACCATAGTATTTTCTTTACCCTTTTTATGCTTGATGACATATGGAAATGATTCAATGAATTCCAGCCATCTAGCGTGTCTCCTATTTAGTTTATGTTGGCTCCTAAGGTATTTAAGAGCCTCATGATCAGAATGGATCACAAATTCTTTAGGCCAAAGATAATGTTGCCATGTTTCTAGAACTCTAAACAATGCATACAACTCTTTATCATATGTAGCATAGTTTAGAGTTGGGCCATTTAACTTCTCACTAAAGAAAGCAATAGGTTTACCTTCTTGCATGAGTACTCCTCCTATGCCAATTCCACTTGCATCACATTAAATTTCAAAGGTCTTACCGAAGTCCGGAAGTGCAAGTAGAGGGGCGTGGGTGAGTCTCTCCTTAAGAGCATGAAAGGCCTTCTCTTGAGTTGTTCCCCATTTAAAAGGAACATTCTTCTTGGTCAACTCATTCAATGGTGCTGCAAGTGTGCTGAAGTCCTTCACAAATCTCCTGTAAAAACTAGCAAGCCCATGAAAACTTCTTACCTGCCCAACGGAGGTTGGAGTTGGCCATTCCTGAATTGCTTTGATCTTCTCGGTGTCAACTTCAACTCCATTGCCTCTCACAACAAATCCAAAGAAAACAATCTTATCGAGACAAAATTCACACTTTTTTATGTTTCCAAACAAGTTTTTTCTTTCCTTAATACCTCTAGGACTTTTCTTAAGTGATCTACATGTTCATGCAAAGTCCTACTATACACCAGAATATCATAAAAGTAAACTACCACAAAATTTCCAATATATGCAATAAGACATGATTCATTAACCTCATAAATGTGCTAGGCGGATTTGTGATACCAAAGGGCATGACTAGCCATTCATAAAGTCCATGTTTTGTCTTAAATGCTGTTTTTCACTCATCTCCTTCTTTCATCCTAATTTGATGGTATCCACTTCTTAAATCAATTTTAGAGAAAATTGTAGAGCCATTTAACTCATCTAGCATGTCATCTAACCTAGGGATAGGATGACGATACCTGACCATGATGTTATTGATGGCTCGGCAGTTAATGCACATTCTCCATGTTCCATCCTTCTTTGGTACTAAAAGCACTGGTACGGCACAAGGACTAAGGCTCTCTATGACATATCCCACGTCCAATAGCTCTTGAACTTGCCTTTGAATTTCTTTTGTCTCCTCTGGGTTGGTGCGATATGCAGGGCGGTTCGGTAGTGATGCTCCGGGTATGAGGTCAATTTGATGCTCAATACCTCTAATGGGTGGCAAACCAGGTGACACCTCTTCTGGAAAGACATCATCATACTCCTGCAACAAGGATTCAACAACATTTGGAAAAGGGGATAAGTCGTTAGTATTTAGCAATACCTCTTTGTACATGAGTACTATGAGGGTTTGCTGTGAAAACAAAACTTCCTTAACCTCACTCTTTTTTGCCAACATCACAATTCTCTCTTCACCCAAATTCTTTTTCCCTCTTGATTTTTCTTTGCTCTCAATTTCTTTTCCTCTCTCATTTTCTCTATTTCCCTCATTCTCACCTTTTTCATTTTCACTCTTTTTTTCTTTATCACTCATTTTTTTCTTTTCTCTCAAAATGTGATCTTCCAAAATTTGCTTGGGGGACATGGGGTTGAGGGTTATAGGTTCCCCTCTGAGTACAATAGAGTGACGATTTGAGAAATCGTCATGAGTAACATGTCGATCGTACTGCCATGGTCGTCCCAACAACAAATGGCAGGCCTTCATAGGAACAATATCACACAAAACCTCATCTTTGTACTTACCGATGGTAAACAATACCTTCACTTGCTTGGTGACCTTCATCTCCCCACAATCATTCAACCACTGAAGTCGGTATGGATTTGGATGCCTTAAATTCGGGAGTCCCAACTTCTCCACCAACTCGGTGCTCGCCACATTGCTACAACTTCCACCATCAACAATAACACTACATACCTTCCCATTGATCTTGCATCGTGTATGGAAAAGGTACTCTCGCTGATCCTTTTCTCCAACGGTCATTTGTTCACTTAAAACTCTTCTAGTGACAAAAATCTCACCATCTTCCGCAAATTCTCCATTTTCAATTTCTGGAGATTCATCTTCCTCCTCTTCAGAGCTCTCTCCATCAGTCTCCAATTCTCCATAATTGTTGATGATCATGGTGCGACGGTTTGGGCATTCACTAGCAATGTGACCCCTTCCTTGACATTTGAAACAACGTATATCCCGATTCCTTGCTTGGTTAGCCTCAAAAGTAGGTTTCTTAGGTGGAAGAATTACCTTGTCATTTTTGCGATCAACCACCTCTTTTGGCTTTGACAATTCTCCAATGTTCTTCCTCGGATTTCTTCAGGGTGTGAATGGGGTAGTGGGCTTCCTCGCGTTGCTCCGTCTTTTGATTTTTTGTTCTACCTTGGTGGCTTGGTGGATCATGTCTTGTATCTCCACATGGTGGTACATCTCCACTTGATCCGCAATCTCCCGATTGAGCCCATGTAAAAACCGTGCCATGGTTGCCTCCGGATCCTCCTCAACGTTTGCCCGAATCATGGCAATTTGCATCTCCTTGTATTAGTCTTCTACACTCTTACTCCCTTGGATGAGGCGTTGAAGTTTGTTGTGGAGATCTCTATGGTAATGTGTGGGAACAAACCGCTTCCGCATGGTGAACTTCATGTCTTCCCAAGTGTTGATGGGACGTCCACCATATCTAGCCCTCTCCTTTTGAACTTGATCCCACCAAATTAAAGCATAATCAGAAAATTCAAGGGAAGCAAGTTTGACCTTTTTCTCCTCGGAATATGCATGGCATGAAAACACCTGCTCGATCTACATCTCCCACTCCAAGTATGCTTCCAGATCGCTTTTCCCTTGAAATGAAGGGACCTTCACCTTGATCCCGCCAAGTAGTTCATCATCATGTGGTCTTCTTTGGCCTCCTCTTGGTTTTTGGTACAACCTCCTCCTCTGTGGGAAATCCTCGAAATCACCATCAAAATTTTCTATCTCCCCCTCCATGATGTGGGGGCGACGTGGTGCCTGAGCTCGCCGCTGGTTGTCATGGATCATCCTCGGGCTTGGTTGATTCTCCAGGTTGTCAATCCTCTCATGTAGCACTTCCAACTTTCGATCAAGAAGCCTCTCGAAGTGGCTCACCAAAGCTTGCATTTGGAGTTGTGTAGCTTCAGGTGCAGGAGATCTACTTTGACTTCCTTCATCGCTAACATGAGCAATTTTCTTCCCACGGTCTTCTGCCATGATGTGTAACACAAACACAAATACACACACTGATGAGGATCATGGCACGAATGGTCATCGAGGTGTTGGAGGCGGTCTTGATGAGGAGGGTGGGAGGCGCATGATTCCACAAGACCCGCTGGGAGGAATTGGCGGCCCAATGACAAGGGAGCGGACCAAGAGAATGAAGGAGGCCTTAAATGGGTTAATCTTGCAATTCCAAGAGGAGGCCCAACACCCTTGCTTGGGGGAAGCATCTGGGCCTATAATTACATTAATTAAGGCCCAAACATGCTTTTAAAAACCCAATCCAATGTGTGCTATGAATTTCAAGCCCACCCCACCATGGAATCTTCAAAGTCAAAAGTGGTGGGCTAGTTGTCTTTACTTTCCAAAAAGGATGTGCTACTTGTCTCCTAAAGTCATGGGCATGTGCCAAAATTGTCAAAAGTGACATGTAGGCTTTTTGAATTGAGGAAACTAGGTGTTAGAATTTTGTATGAATCCTTGGCTATAAATAGCCACCCCCATGTACTCTTTGGACATCATGAATGAAGGTAATGTTATTATGGTGAGTTTTGCTTGCAACCTTTGTGTTCTTGGTTAATTCTTGACTTATCAAAGGATTGGTCATCCTTTGTGGCGTCTTGTGGCTAGAGTTCTTAGAGACAAGTTCTCTTTGGGTTCTACCTTGACCAATTCCCTCTTCCTTCCATTTATCACTATCCGCACACCACATTCACTTGTTTTCTTGCGGCGATCCGGGTGCACAACGCGCTAACATTGTACAAGGTTCCTAGGACACTTCCTAGCGGGTCTTGCATCGCGCATCATTTGGTATCAGAGCCCATTTGCAAGAAATCAGGTTCCTTCTTTCTTATCCCTTCTTCCATTTCATTTCTCTTCGAATCGGGCCGACATCAATTCTGGTCCAATTCCTCCTTCACCTACGGACGTCATTTCTTCATCATTTTGGACGTATAGTATGTCATTCTTGCAGTTGAGAAGCTGATATTTCCTCCCCATTTGGAATCATAAAAATTAAAGCCATATATCGTGAGATACAGTGGGTTCAAATTTTGCAAAAAAAACTGCAATTTCAAAACCCCGCAACTCACACTTTGATTCCATTTTGTGTTACAAATTACTGCTTCTCCTGCATTTAAATATTGAAATATTCATCTTGTTGCTGTTACATTTATTCAAAAAGAAAAGAGCCCAAAAAAAAATAAAAAAAAAATTTAAGGCTCAAAAAAAAATGGCAACATTTTGAATTCTACGTCCCATTTTCATTCTTCTTCATCCCTTTTCATTCACTTCAAATATTTTCTATCTTGAATCCATTTTTGAATTTTATCTTTGAATTCTAGTTCGGGATTGCCACATTTCAACGATCCTTTAGATTTGTTGAAATTGGGTAAGAACGCTATAGGAAGCAAGTTGAGTGGTAAAAGGCAAGAGTGTTACATTTTGATAAAAGCTGAAATTGAGTGAAACACGAGCGAACAAATTATTTTGAGTGTAAACAAGTGAGGGAGTGTGTGAGGTCCATTTTCCTTTCCCTTTCATTTTTCTCACAGGATACCTAAATGGCGGAGTCGAGTAACACCAATGAAGCGGACATTAAGATGTTCATGAGGGCTGTACAAGAACAATTCCAAAGGTTGAATGCGAGGAAGGATGAACTCCAATCCCCTTCCAATTCTAGAGCACCACCAAGGAGGCGAGTTGTTGAAGAAGAGGAGGAGTTATCCGATTTTCACGAGTCACCAATTCGGAGAAATCAACCACCATGGAGGCAAGCTAATGATCTTGGAGGAGTAAAGTTGAGGATCCCTTCATTCCAAGGTAAGAATGATCCCGAAACATATTTGGAATGGGAAAGAAAGGTCGAACATGTTTTTGGTTGTCACACATATTCGGAGGAAAACAAAGAGAAGTTGGCGGCCGTGGAATTCACCGACTATGCGAGTATTTGGTGGGACCAACTACAAGTGAGTCGACGGCGAAGTGGAGAAAGACCCATCCACACTTGGGAGGAGATGAAAGTGGTAATGCGTAAGAGGTTCATTTCTAGCCACTATTATCGTGATTTGTTCCTCAAGTTGCAGGGTTTGAAACAAGGGGTCATGAGTGTTGAGGAGTATCACAAAGAGATGGAGATCATCATGATTCGAGCGAATATTGATGAGGAGCGAGAGGCCCCCATGGCAAGGTTTGTGAACGGCCTCAACCATGACATTCGGGACATAGTGGAAATGCACCACTACTTGGACATGGAGGATCTACTTCACATGGCCACCAAAGCGGAGATATCAAATGTTTTAAATGTCAAGGATTTGGACATATTGCCTCACAACGCCCAAACAAGAGAACAATGATTATTTTGGATGATGGAGATGTTCTTAGTGCTAGCTCAAGCGAAGATGAAATGCCATCACTTGAGGATGATTCGAAGGTGGAAGTAGAAAGCCCCGTACATGGAGAAATGCTTGTGGCAAGGCGTGCTTTGAGTGCTCAACCCGAAGGAGAACATGATCAAGAGAAAAGGGAGCACATTTTTCATACTAGATGCCTCGTCAAAGATAAGGTATGTAGTATGATTATTGATGGGGGTAGTTGTACAAACGTAGCAAGTGGTTTGATGGTTGATAAATTGGGATTGGCTACGACTAGACATCCTAGGCCTTATAGATTGCAATGGTTAAATAATAGCGGGGATGTCAAAGTGACTAAGCAAGCACAAGTTCCATTTTCTATTGGGAAGTATGAAGACAAGGTGATGTGCGATGTTGTTCCAATGCATGCTAGTCATATCTTGTTAGGCAGGCCATGACAATTTGATAGGAGGGTCACACATGATGGATACACCAACCGCTATTCATTTGAGTATAATGGGAGGACGGTTATTCTTACACCATTGAGGCCTTTGCATGCTTATGAAGACCAAGTGAGGATTGAGAGAGATTGTGAGATGAGAGAAAAAGAAAAGAGAGAGAAAAATAGAGAGATTGAGAAGAGTGGAAAAATCAAGAGTGAAAAAGGAGTGATGAGTGAAATCAAAAGAAATGAGGGAAATAAAAGAGTTGAAAACAAGAGTGAAAATAAGAGTGAAAACAAGAGTGTTGAGGAAAAAGTGAGTCTATTTTCTGGAAAAAGAGAGATAGAGAGAGCTTTAGAGGGGGAGGAAACTCTCATGATTTTATGCAAAGGAGGATGTTTTACGGCTAACTCTCTTAACCCATCATTCCCTTCTAGTGTTGTGTCTCTTTTGCAGGAATTTGGTGACGTGTTTCCGGAGGAAATTCCTGATGGCTTACCTCCCTTGCGGGGTATCGAGCACCACATCGACTTCCTCCCAGGAGCAACACTTCTCAATCGACCGGCCTATCGGGCTAACCCGGAGGAGACTCGAGAAATCCAACGACAAGTGGAAGAATTGCTAAGGAAGGGATTTGTCCGAGAGAGCTTGAGTCCTTGTGCGGTGCCGGTAATTCTTGTCCCCAAAAAAGATGGTAAGTGGAGAATGTGTGTTGATTGTCGAGCTATCAACAAAATCACGGTAAAGTACCACTATCCCATACCTCGTTTGGATGATATGCTTGATGAACTCCATGGTGCATCTTTGTTCACTAAAATTGACCTAAGGAGTGGATACCATCAAATTAGAATGAAAGAGGGAGATGAATGGAAAACTGCATTTAAAACTAAGTTTGGGTTGTATGAATGGCTAGTTATGCCTTTTGGGCTAACTAACGCCCCGAGTACATTCATGAACTTAATGAATCATGTTTTTCGTCCATTCATTGGGAAATTTGTGGTTGTTTATTTTGATGACATCCTTGTTTATTCTAAGAGTCTAGATGAACATCATGGGCATTTGAAACATGTTTTTGAGACTCTTAGGAAAAATAGGTTGTTTGCCAATGTGGAAAAATGTACATTTTGTTTAAATTCGGTTGTTTTCCTTGGTTTTGTGGTAGGGGATAATGGCATGAGGGTTGATGAAGAGAAGGTGAAGGCAATTCGGGATTGGCCAACACCAAAGAATGTCAATGAGGTGAGGAGCTTCCATGGACTTGCGAGTTTTTACCGAAGGTTTGTGAGGGACTTTTCAACCATTGCGGCACCATTGAATGAGTTGGTCAAGAAAGGAGTGAGCTTTAAGTGGGGAAAAGCGCAAGAAGATGCCTTCTCCACACTCAAAGGTAAGTTGACAAATTCACCTCTCTTAATTCTGCCCGACTTTTCTAAAGTTTTTGAGGTGGTGTGTGATGCCTCTGGAA
This sequence comes from Viscum album, assembly GCA_963277665.1. Classification (NCBI taxonomy): domain Eukaryota; kingdom Viridiplantae; phylum Streptophyta; class Magnoliopsida; order Santalales; family Viscaceae; genus Viscum; species Viscum album. The sequence goes on along the minus strand of OY728121.1, from coordinate 1,051,709,576 downwards.
TAGGAATTGGGGCTGTTCTAATGCAAGATTCTAAGCCTATTGCTTACTTTAGTGAGAAGCTTAATGGGGCTGCATTGAACTACTCTACCTATGACAAGGAATTATATGCCCTCAAAAGAACTTTAGAAAATTGGCAGCATTACTTATGGCCAAGGGAATTTGTGATTCATTCGGATCATGAAAGCCTAAAATTTCTTAAGTCACAAGGAAAGTTGAATAGGAGGCATGCAAGATGGCTTGAATTTATTGAAACATTTCCTTATGTCATTAAGCATAATCAAGGAAAAGAAAACGTTGTTGCTGATGCTTTGTCTAGGAGGTACTCTCTTATCACTTCTATGCATGCTAAAATACTTGGTTTTGAAATGTTGAAAAGCATGTATGAGAATGATGGTGATTTTTCTGAAATTTGGAAGTTGTGTGAAAAACATGGGAAAAATGATTTTTACAAACATGATGGATTTCTGTTTCGAAAAAATAAATTGTGTGTTCCATCTTGTTCCATGTGTGAATTGCTTGTTAGAGAAACTCATGGAGGTGGATTAATGGGGCATTTTGGGGTTGAGAAAACTTTGGCATTGTTGTGTGAACATTTTTATTGGCCTCACATGCGTAGAGATGTGGTTAGTATTTGTGGAAATTGTCATGTATGCAAACATGCAAAGTCCAAAGTGCATCCACATGGCTTATACACCCCTTTGCCTATTGCTTCTCATCCTTGGGTTGACATTTCCATGGACTTTGTTCTCGGCTTGCCAAGATCACAATCAGGGAAGGATAGCATCTTTGTGGTGGTGGACAGATTTAGTAAAATGGCACATTTTATTGCATGTTCTAAAACCAATGATGCAACTCATATCACTGATCTCTTTTTCAGGGAAATTATTAGGTTGCATGGCTTACCCAAGAGCATTGTGAGTGATAGAGATGTCAAATTCCTTAGTCACTTCTGGAGGACATTGTGGAACAAACTTGGAACCAAGCTTTTGTTCTCCACCACTGCACACCCACAAACAGATGGTCAAACTGAGGTGTTCAATAGAACACTTTCCACATTGTTACGTGCCATCCTTAGAAAAAATTTGAAACATTGGGAAAGATGCTTGCCTCACATTGAGTTTGCTTATAATCGAGCGGTTCACTCAACTACTAATGCTCACCATTTGAAGTTGTGTATGGTTTTAACCCATTGACTCCACTTGATATTTTACCTTTGCCTACTAATCAATTTTCTAATCTTGAAGGTGAAAAAAAGGCAAAGTTTGTGCAGGAATTTCATGCAAAGGTAAAGGCCAACATTGAGCGGAAGAATGAACAAGTGGCGAAACATGCCAACAAAGGTCGGCGGAAAATGGTGTTTCAACCCGGAGATTGGGTGTGGGTACACTTGAGGAAAGAGAGGTTCCCGGAGCAAAGAAAATCAAAACTTCATCCACGGGGAGATGGACCTTTCCAAGTCTTAGAGAAGATCAATGATAATGCCTACAAGATTGAATTACCCGACAGGTATGGGAATGTTAGTGCCACCTTTAATGTTGCTGATCTTTCTCCCTTTGAATTTTCAGATTCGAGGACGAATCCTTTTGAGGAGGGAGGAGATGATGAGGATCATGGCACGAATGGTCATCGAGGTGTTGGAGGCGGTCTTGATGAGGAGGGTGGAAGGCACATGATTCCACAAGACCCGCTGCGAGGAATTGGCGGCCCAATGACAAGGGAGCGGACCAAGAGAATGAAGGAGGCCTTAAATGGGTTAATCTTGCAATTCCAAGAGGAGGCCCAACACCCTTGCTTGGGGGAAGCATCTGGGCCTATAATTACATTAATTAAGGCCCAAACATCCTTTTAAAAACCCAATCCAATGTGTGCTACGAATTTCAAGCCCACCCCACCATGGAATCTTCAAAGTCAAAAGGGGTGGGCTAGTTGTCTTTACTTTCCAAAAAGGATGTGCTACTTGTCTCCTAAAGTCATGGGCATGTGCCAAAATTGTCAAAAGTGACATGTAGGCTTTTTGACTTGAGGAAACTAGGTGTTAGAATTTTGTATCAATCCTTGGCTATAAATAGCCACCCCCATGTACTCTTTGGACATCATGAATGAAGGTAATGTTATTATGGTGAGTTTTGCTTGCAACCTTTGTGTTCTTGCTTAATTCTTGACTTATCAAAGGATTGGTCATCCTTTGTAGCGTCTTGTGGCTAGAGTTCTTAGAGACAAGTTCTCTTTGGGTTCTACCTTGACAAATTCCCTCTTCCTTCTATTTATCACTATCCGCACACCACATTCACTTGTTTTCTTGCGGCGATCTGGGTGCACAACGCGCGAACATTGTACAAGGTTCCTAGGACACTTCCTAGCAGGTCTTGCATCGCGCATCACACACACACGGGGAGAAACACACACAAACTCACACACGCGAAGATGTACACATACGCACACACACAAGTTGTACACACTCACGCACACGAGGATACACACTCACACACCCAAGATTTACTCACACACACAAGGGTACACACACACACACTTACAATGATACACACACACGCGAGATTTACACACACACACACAATGAAATGTACACACTCACACACACAATACTGTTTTTTTTTTTAATTTCTCTCCACTCAACACTCAATTCAAATCCCAAACTCTTATGAAATATAATACCTTGTTTGGAGTGATCATGTGCCACCAATCCTTCTCAAACCAAGATTGCATCGGAGGATGGTTTCACACAACCCGTTTGAGTGGTAAAATGTAAGAAAATGGTAAAGGGTGGAAAAGGGGGTTGAAATAAGGGTAAAAGGTGGAAAATGGGTGGAAAGGTGTGGTGTGTGGGTTTTGCCCGATTGTGAAAGATGAGAAAAATTAATAACAATATGAGCCAATATTGGAATGGAAAGTGCTAATATTGAAAAGCACGAAGATGGAGTAATTGTATCCACTTTTTTCACTTTTTTTGTCAATTCTCCCCAAAAAGTGTTGTGCTTGGAGTTTTAAAGCACAAGATGATGTAAGGAGAGTAAGACGTTTTTTTAAATCTCTCAAAGAAAGGATATGCTTAATATTGAAAAGCACAAAATGATGAGTTGAGAGAATTTGATTTTTTTTGCTGTATACAAATCACGTAATGAGAAAAGAAGATTGATGAATAATTGGCTCAATACAATAATATTTCAAACTTCCACAATGTAGGCCAATTCTGGAGGTTTTCAAGAAATGGGTTTTTTTAAATGGGTGGATGATATGGAAGGATAAGGAGAGGAATGGGTAAAACAAATGTAATATAAGGGATAGGTGCCTACCGTGTCAACCGAAGCTCTGATACCAACTGATGCGAGACGCACGGGGTGGCCCGATCTTCACGGCGTAGGGCGGCGGATGACGGATGCGGTTTGGGGCTAAGTGACGGGTAAAGGGTATGGATAGTGGAAGCAAGTAGTCAACCAACGCTATATGGAGCGTGACCTACTACTTAGACAACGCACTCAACGGAGGGGTGTGATGGTCAATCCACACAACAACGCACTTGGGTTGAGGCACGGAATTGGGGGATTTGTGATCTTGGATCACCAATCTAACTTATAGATTGACAAGGCAAGAATACACAAGAGCAAAGGAAATTTGGAACAATCCTCACACAACGGAGAGAAACAAAGCATAAGCTCTCAATTAAAATCTTGAATGCCATTACAATGCCATGGGGTGGCTATTTATAGCCAAGGGGTGACATAAAAGGTCAAGGGCCTAATATCATAAAGTCATAAAGCCTATTCCTACCTTGTCCCCTTAAAGTCCAAAAGGTAAAGTCTATCAAAGACTTTTTGGAAAAGTAGCACACAACTTTCCAACTATAGCCCACCGGAATTGACTTTGAGTGCATAGCCCACCGGATTTGACTTTGGTGCCCAAAGATGCCATTTCTAGAATCCTCCATGTGGATAAGGCTTCCAAATTCGTGAAACCATGTGGGCCAGCCATTAAACATCATGCTTGGGCTTGAATAAGTGAGATAATAGGCCCATTTTCTCCATCCATGCAAGGTAATACCCATTGGGCCTTTAATGAAGCAAGATGAGCGCCCATTGAAGCATTCAACCTCTTTAATCTTCCTCGCGTCATTGGGCCTTGCAAATCCAATTCCTCCACCCGAGCAATCGACTCAGTGCCTTCCGCATGGTTCGCATCAATAATGGGCCAAATGGGTCGAATGAGCTGATTGGGCCTAATTAGCCTAAGTGGTCTAGTTGGTCGAATGGGCCTAATTGGCCTAATGGACCTAAGTTTCCTAATCATCCAAATGGGATTAATGGAACTAAGGGGCCTAATGTGCCTAATGGGTCTAATGTGCCTAAGCGGCATAATCGGCCTAATGAGATAATGGGCTCAGTGGGATAATGGACCTAATGTGCCTTGTGGGCATAATGTGCCTATGTGGCCTAATGAGCCAAATGGTCCTAAGTCGCCTAATAGGCCTAAGTGTCCTAATGGGCCTAATGGGCCAAAGTGGCCTAATGGTTCTAATGGGCTTAATGGACCTAATTGGACTAAGTGGCCTAATAGGCCAAATTGGATAAATGGGTCTAATGGTTCTAATGGGCCTAATCGACCTAATGGGCCTATTGGGTCTAAGTGGCCCAATGGGCCTAACGGGCCTCATGGGCCTAAGTGGCCTCATGGACCTCATTGGACTAAGTGGTTTAATGGGCCTAAGTGGCCTAATGGGTCTAAGTGGTCTAATGGGCCTAAGTGGCCTAATGGGTCAAATGAGCCTTAATGGACTAATGGGCGTAGGTGGCCTAATGGGATTAATAGGCCTAGGGGCCAAGTGGGCCTAATTGGCCGAATGGGCCTAATTGGCCTAAGTGGCCAAATAGGCCAAAGTGGTTGGATGTGCCAAAGTTACCTAATTAACCTAATGAGATTAATAGGCCTAATGGGCCTAATGGACCTAAGTGGTCGAATGGGCCGAATGAGCCAAATTGGACTAATGAGACTAATCGACCTAATGGGCCTAAGGGGGCGAATGAGTCGAAGTTGCCTAATCGACCTAATGGGTTTAATTGGCCTAATGGGCCTAATGGGCCGAATGGGCCTAAGTGGCCTAATGGGATTAAGTGTCCTAATCATCCTAATGGGCTTAATGGGCCTAGTGGACCTAAGTGGCCTAATGGGCCTTAGTGTCCTAATCGGCCAAATGTGTCTAAGTGGCCAAATGGGCATAAGTGGCCTAATGGGCTCAATGAGCATAAGAGGCCTAGGGGCCAAATGGGCCAAATGGACCGAATGGGCCGAATGGGCCTAATGGGTTGAATGGGCTTAATTAACCAAAGTGTCCCAATGGGCCTAACGGTCAAAGTGGCCTAATGGGTCTAAGTTTTCAAATCAGCCTAGTTGGCTTAATGGGACTAAGGGGCCTAATGGGCCGAATGAGCCTAGGTGGCCTAATAGGCCTAAATGGCCTCATCGGCCTAATGTGATTAATGGGCCAAGGGGGCCTAAGTGACCAAATGGACCTCAATGTCCTAATGGGCCTAATGCGCCGAAGTGACCGAAGTGGTCTAATGGGCCTATGTGTCTTAATGGGCCTAAGGGGACTAAGTGGTCTAATGGGCCTAAGTGGCCTAATTGGCCGAATGAGCCTAAGTGAACTTATGGGACTAATGGACCTAAGTGGCCAAATTGGCCTGATGAGCCTCAGTGGCCTAATAGGTCGAAGTGGCTGAATGGGCCCAATGGATATAATGGGTCTAATATGCCTAAGTGGCTTAATGGGTATAATGGGACTAAGTGGCCTAATGGGCCTAAGTGGCCTAACTTGTCGAATGAGCCTAATGGGTCTAAGTGGACTAATGGGTCTCAATGGCCTAATGAGCCTGAGTGGCCTAATGGTCCCAAGTGCTCTAATGGACCTAAGTGGCCCAATGGGCCTAATGTGACTCAATGGACTAATGGGCCTAATGGGCCTAAATGGCCTAAATGGCCTAATTGGCCTTAGTGGCGTAATGTGCCTAATGAGCCTTAGTGGCCTAATGGGCATAATCATCCTAAGTGGCCTAATTGACCTAATCATCCTAAGTGACCTAAGTGCCCTAATGGGCCTAATGGGTCTAAGAGGCCTAATGAGCCTAATGGGCCTAAGTGGCCTAATGGGCCTAAGTGGCCTAATAAGCCTGATTGGCTTGATGGGGCTAGTGGGCCACATGGGCTTCAGTGGCCTAATGAGCCGAATAGGCCTTTGTGGCCTAATGGGCCTAATGTACCTAAGTGACCTAATGAGCTGAATGGGACTAAGTGACCAAATGAGCCTAATGAGCCTTATGGACCTAAGTGGCCTGATGGGCCTGATGGGCCTAATGGGCCCAAGTGGCCGAATAAGCTAAATGGATATGAGTGGCCTAATGGGTCTGATGGGCTTGATGCGCCGAATGGGTCTAAGTGGTTGTGTAACGTTCCGTGTTTTTAACCGGATGGAAAAGCACAGAAAATAACATTTTTCCGTTAACTAGGTAGTCCGGTTTTAAAACCGAGTGTCAGAACTTTTTGTTTCCGATAGTCGACACTACGACGTTGATAGAATAAAAATATTAAGTCTTTTCTCATACGTGTGTTTGTTTCCTTTCAAAAATTTGAAATAACACTCAAACAGTGTGTCTTATGATAAATCTGAGACCACTGTTAGGTCCGAAACACTGGGTTTACCCTAGGTAGGGTATAACCTTGATTCACTTCGGGTGTTTGGCACCCTCACACATGATAATTCCATCTTTATTTTTAATTAATTAATTATTCCATTTTTTATATATTAAATAATTATTTTCTCAGAAACGGTGCGTCAAATGAGAAATCGGAGACCACCAATTGTTCCAGGATGTGGGGTTTACCTTAGACAGGGTATAAATTTTCCGAGCGTGAGACGTTTGGTCATTTCGCACCCAAAGATAATTTATTTGGGTTATAAATATTTTTGTTGGCCGTTAGAAATAATAATAATAATTTTATTATTAATATTATTATTTGTGTAACGTCCTGACCTTAATCAGGTATAGACCGTTTTTAATTCTGTTGTCCTAATTCTTTAAAGAGACCCAGGGTGCATGTCGGCGCACCTCACTGCAGGTCCCGGGCGACTATTTAATTAATTTAAATAACTGCAGACGTTTTATGAAAAATGTTATATCATGCTTTAGCGCGGTGTTTGAGATTTAAAATAATTAATTAAGGATTTAAACGTGATAAGAAAATAATAAATTTTTTTAAAAGAAAGCAAGAAGGGATAAAATGAAATTTTGAAATAAAATTGAAAGGGGGTTACGGGAACAATAAAAGTAATTAAAATGGGAGATTTCCATTTTTATTTATTTTTATTTTTTTCTCTTGCATCCTTTTATTCTATTTTATTTTTCTTTTTATTTTCCCTTTTCTTTTTCTCTTTTTTTTTCTTTTTTTTCTTCCTGTTTTTTCTCTCCTCCTCTCCCTCTCCCTCACGTCGCGCCTCCCCTCTCTCCCTAGGTGGTGCACCACCTTAGTTCTCCTTCGGAAGACTGCACCTCCTCCATCTATCATCTGATTTCTTCACTGTCAGGTGTGCAGTAAACCTTAGGGCAAGGATAACCTTGCACAAGTGGAATCGTACTTTTTTGTTGAGCATCCTGCCCGCAGTTCGTCGCGGGGGGATTTTACCATATTTTGGGGTTTTTATAAAATCTTCTATTTTGTTTCATTTTGGGTCAAATCAAAGTCTACCATGAATCATAGGATTATCTACAAGTATAAGGTAGGGTGTTTACTCTCTTTCCCTCCATTTCATTGCGCTTTATAAAAACGCATGATTGTGCCGTTTGTCGGTGCCTACCGACGTTGTGAAAATTCACCCTATTTCTTTAATTTAGTTGTTTCACCTAATTGTTTTAGCCCTTTTCTTCATAAATTAAATTGTTTAATTCGTTGAAATGTGGTCGGACACCCCTTTGGGTGTGCCGACGTGGTAGGTATAAATTCCGTTAGCCCAAGTATTTAATTTAATTAACTGCATGTGTTGCACAACCTATTTTTATTGTGTTTAATTTAAATAATTATTTTAGAATAATTATGAACCTTGAATTGTTGGATCTTTGGTAGTTGTTTGTGCTAAATTATTTATTTATTTAAATGTGCATGCCCGGACATTTAATTTAATTAACTACATGTGTTGCAAAACCTATTTTTGTTGTGTTGAATTTAAATAAATAATTTAGATTAATTATGAACCGTGAATTGTTGGATTCTTTGTAGTTGTTTATGCTGAATTATTTATTTATTTAAATGGCCCTTGTGTATCAGATGAAGGTTATGTTGTTCCTGAAGGCTTCTCGGTGACGAGAAGTTCTAAGGTGGAAAGCTTGGAACGTTCTGTGTTTTGAAATGGGTGAAAAAGTGCAGGAAATAAATTTTTTTAGTTAACTGGGCAGGCTGGTTTTAAAACCGAGTGTCGGAACTTTTTTTCTGATAGTCGACACTACGGTGTTGATAGAATAAAAATATTAAGTTTTTTTTCATACGCGTGTTTGTTTCCTTTCAAAAATTTGAATTAACTCTCAAACGGTGTGTCGTATGAAAAATCTGTGACCACCATTAGGTCCAGAACGCCGGGTTTACCCTAGGAAGGGTATAACCTTGATTTGCATTGGGTGTTTGGCACCCTCGCGCATGATAATTCCATCTTTATTTTTAATTAATTAATTATTCCATTTTTTATATTTTAAATAATTATTTTCTCACAAACGGTGCGTCTAATGAGAAATCTGAGACCACCAAAAGTTCTGGGACGTGGGGGTTACCCTAGTTAGGGCATAAACTTTGCGAGCATTGGCCGTTTGGTCATATCGCACCCGAAGATAATTTATTTGGGTTATAAATATTTTTGTTGGCCGTTAGAAATAATAATAACAATTTTATTATTAATATTATTATTTGTGTAACGTCCTGGCCTTAATCAGGTACGAAACGTTTTTAATTCTGTTGTCCTAATTCTTTAAAGCGATCCAGGGCACGTGTCAGCACACCTCGCTGCAGGTCTCGGGCGGCTATTTATTTAACTTAAATAACTACAGACGTTTTATGAAAAATGTTATGTTGTGCTTTAGCACGGTGTTCGAGATTTAAAATAATTAATTAAGGATTGAAACGTGATAAAAAAAGATTAAAAAAATTTAAAAGTAAACAAGAAAGGATAAAAGGAAATTTTGAAATAAAATAGAAAGGGGGTTACGGGAAAAATAAAAGTAATTAAAATGGGAGGTTTCCATTTTTATTTATTTTTATCTTTTTCCCTTCCATCCTTTTATTATATTTTTTTTCTTGTTATTTTCCCTTTCCCTTTTCTTTTTTTCTCTTTTTTTTCTTTTCTTTTTCTTCCTTTTCTTTCTTTTCTTTTTTTTTCTCTCTCCTTCTGATGCGAACCATGCAGAAGGCATGAAGTCGATTGCTCGGGTGGAGGAATTGGATTTGCAAGGCCCAATGACACGAGGAAGATTAAAGAGGTTGAATGCTTCAATGGGCGCTCATCTTGCTTCATTAAAGGCCCAATGGGTATTACCTTGCATGGATGGAGCAAATGGGCCTATAATATCACTTATTCAAGCCCAAAATTGATGATTAAAGCTTGGCCCACATGGTTGCACGAATTTGGAGGCCTTGCCCACATGGAGGATTCTAGAAATGGCATCTTTGGACACCAAAGTCAAATCCGGTGGGCTATGCACTCAAAGTCAAATCCGGTGGGCTATGTTGGAAAGTTGTGTGCTTCTTTTCCAAAAGTCTTTGTTGGCTTTTATCTTTTTGACTTTTAAGGGGACAAGGTAGGTTTAGACTTTATGACTTTAGGGTATTAGACCCTTGACCATTGTATCACCCCCTTGGCCATAAATAGCCACCCCATGGCATTGTATTGGCATTCAGGATTCTAATTGAGAGCTTATGCTTTGTTTCTCTCCATTGTGTGAGGATTGTTCCAAATTTCCCTTGCTCTTGTGCATTCTTGCCTTGTCAATCTACAAGTTAGATTGGTGATCCAAGATCACGAAGCCCCCTAATTCCGTGCCTCATCCCAAGTGCGTTGTTGTGTGGATTGGCCATCACACCCCTCACTTGAGTGCGTTGTCTTAGTAGTAGGTCACGCTCCATATAGCGTTGGTTGACTACTTGCTTCCACTATCCATACCTTTCACCCGTCACTTAGCCCCAAACCGCATCCATCATCCGCCGCCCTACGCCGTGAAGATCGGGCCACCCCGTGCGTCTCGCATCAGTTGGTATCAGAGAACCGGTTGACGCGGTAGGCGTCTATCCCTTCATTTACTTTAATTCTATCCATTACCCTCCTTATCTTTCCATATTATTCACCCATTCAACAAAAAAAAATCCATTTTTCTTGAAAGCCTCCCGAATTGTCCTAGTTTGTGCAAGCTTGGATTATTATAAATTGAGCCAAATTTTCATTCATCTTCTTTCCGCATTTAATTCTCTATATGTGATTTGTATCCGGCAAAAAAAAATTCTCTCAACTCATCATTTTGTGCTTTTCAAAATTAAGCACATCCTTTATTTGAGAGATTTCGAAAAAAAAAGAAAAAAAAATTGTCTTACTCTCCGTTCAATCATCTTGTGCTTTAAAACTCCAAGCACAACACTTTTTGGGGAGAATTGACAAAAAAAACAAAAAAAAAAGAGCAGATACAATTACTCCTTTGTGCTTTACCTTATTAGCACTTTCTATTTCCATATATAAATTTTTCCATCATTTTACTTCATCCCCATTTTGTATTTGGCTCATATTGTTATTCATTTATCTTATCTTGCACAATCGGGCAAAACCCACAATCCACCTATCTACCCCTTCTTTCCACCCTCTTTTTGACCCTTTACCATTGTTAAACCCCTTACCACTCAAGCGGGTTGTGTTAAACCATCCCCCGACACAATCTTGATTGGGGAGGAATTGGTGGCACTTGATCGCCCTAAACAAGGTATTATATTTCATAAGAGCTTGGGATTCAAATTGAGTTTTGAGAGTCGAGAGAAATAAGCAAAAAAAAAATATCTTGTGTGTGTGAGTGTGTGCATCTTGTTGTGTGCGTGTGTGTGTACATCTTGTGCGTGTGAGTGTGTATATATTGCGTGCGTGAGTGTGTATCTTTGTGTGTGTGAGTGTGTACATCTTGTGTGAGTGTGTACATCTCGCGTGTGTGAGTGAGTGTGTATCATTTTGTGTGTCCCCCCCCCGGTGTGTGTTTGTGTTTGTGTAACTTATCATGACAGAAGATCGTGGGAAGAAAATTGCTCATGTTAGCGATGAAGGAAGTCGAAGTAGATCTCCCGCACCTGAAGCTACGCAATTCCAAATGCAAGCTTTGGTGAGCCACTTCGAGAAGCTTCTTGATCGGAAGTTGGAGGTGTTACACGAGAGGATTGATGAATTGGAGAATAAACCCAGCCCAAGGATGTTCCATGATAACCCACGACGCGCTCCCACACCACGTCGTCCCCACATCATGGAGGAGGAGATGGTGAACTTTGATGATGATCTTGATGAAGTCCCACAAAGGAGGAGGTTGTACCAACAACCGAGAGGAGGCCAAAGAAGACCACATGATGATGAACTGTTTGGCGGGATCAAGGTGAAGGTCCCTTCTTTTCTTGGGAAAAGAGATCCGGAAGTATACTTGGAGTGGGAGATGCGGATTGAGCAGGTCTTTTCATGCCATACACATTCTGAGGAGAAAAAGGTCAAACTTGCTTCCCTTGAATTTTCTGATTATGCTTTAATTTGGTGGGATCAAGTTCAAAAGGAGAGGGCTAGATATGGTGGACGTCCCATCAACACTTGGGAAGACATGAAGTTCACCATGCGGAAGCGGTTTGTTCCCACACATTACCATAGAGATCTCCACAACAAACTTCAACGCCTCATCCAAGGGAGTAAGAGTGTAGAAGACTACTACAAGGAGCTGTAAATTGCCATGATTCGGGCAAACGTTGAGGAGGATCCGGAGGCAACCATGGCCCGGTTTTTACATGGGCTCAATCGGGAGATTGCGGATCAAGTGGAGATGTACCACCATGTAGAGATACAAGATATGATCCACCAAGCCACCAAGATCGAGCAACAAATCAAAAGGAGGAACAACATGATGAAACCCACTACCCCTTTCACACCATGGAGAAATCCAAGGAAGGAGATTGGAGAACCATCAAAGGCAAAAGAGGTGGTTGATCGCAAAAGTGACAAGGTAATTCTTCCACCTAAGAAACCTACTTTTGAGGCTAACCAAACCGGGAATAGGGATATTCGGTGTTTTAAATGTCAAGGAAGGGGTCACATTGCTAGTGAATGCCCAAACCGTCGCACCATGATCATCAACAAGTATGGAGAATGGGAGACCGATGGAGAGAGCTCCGAAGAGGAGGAAGATGAATCTCCAGAAATTGAAAATGGAGAATTTGCGGAAGATGGCGAGATTCTTGTCACTATAAGAGTTTTAAGTGCACAAATGACCGTTGGATAAAAGGAGCAGTGGGAGAACCTTTTCCATACACGATGCAAGATCAATGGGAAGGTATGTAGTGTTATTGTTGATGGTGGAAGTTGTAGCAATGTGGCGAGCACCGAGTTGGTGGAGAAGTTGGGACTCCCGACTTTAAGGCATCCAAATCCATACCGACTTCAGTGGTTGAATGATTGTGGGGAGCTGAAGGTCACCAAGCAAGTGAAGGTATTGTTCACCATCGGTAAGTACAAAGATGAGGTATTGTGCGACATTGTTCCTATGAAGGCGTGCCACTTGTTGTTGGGTTGACCATGGCAGTACGATCGGCGTGTTACTCATGATAGTTTCTTGAACCGTCACTCTTTTGTACTCCGAGGGGAACCTATAACCCTCAACCCCATGTCCCCCAAGCAAATTCTGGAAGATCACATTTTGAGAGAAAAGAAAAAAAAAAGAGTGATGAGGAAAAAAAGAGAGAAAATGAAAAAGGAGAGAATGAGGGAAAAATAGAAAATGAGATAAGCAAAGAAATGGAGAGCAAAGAAAAATCAAGAGGGGAAAAAGATTTGAGGGGAGAGAAAAGTGTGATGTCGGCAAAAAAGAGTGAGGTTAAGGAAGCTTTGATTTCTCGACAAAATCTCTTAGTACTTATGTACAAAGAGGTGATGTTGAACACTAACGACTTAACATCTTTTTTGCCACATGTTGTTGAGTCTTTGTTGCAGGAATTTGAAGATGTGTTTCCTGAAGAGGTGTCATCGGGTTTGCCACCCATTAGAGGTATTGAGCATCAAATTGACCTCATACCTGGAGCATCACTACCGAACCGCCCAACATATCGCACCAACCCAGAGCAGACAAAAGAAATTCAAAGGCAAGTTCAAGAGTTGTTGAATGGGGGGTATGTGAGAGAGAGTCTTATTCCTTGTGCGGTACCGGTGCTTCTAGTACCAAAGAAGGATGGAACATGGAGAATGTGTATTGACTTTAGAGCCATCAACAACATCACGGTCATGTATCGTCATCCTATCCCTAGGTTAGATGATATGCTAGATGAATTAAATGGTTCAACTATTTTCCCAAAAATTGATTTAAGAAGTGGCTACCATCAAATTAGGATGAAAGAAGGAGATGAGTGGAAAACTGCATTTAAGACAAAACATGGACGTTATGAATGGTTAGTCATGCCCTTTGGTCTCACCAATCCACCTAGCACATTTATGAGGTTAATGAATCATGTCTTACGTGCATATATTGGAAAATTTGTGGTAGTTTACTTTGATGATATTCTGGTGTATAGTAGGACTTTGCATGAACATGTAGATCACTTAAGAAAAGTCCTAGAGGTGTTAAGGAAAGAAAACCTGTTTGGAAACATAAAAAAGTGTGAATTTTGTCTCGATAAGATTGTTTTCCTTGGATTTGTTGTGAGTGGAAATAGAGTTGAAGTGGACACCGAGAAGATCAAAGCAATACAAGAATGGCCAACTCCAACCTCCGTTGGACAGGTAAGAAGTTTTCATGGGCTTGCTAGTTTTTACAGGAGATTTGTGAAAGACTTCAGCACACTAGCAGCACCATTGAATGAATTGACAAAGAAGAATGTTCCTTTCAAGTGGGGGACAACTCAAGAAAAAGCCTTCCATGCGCTAAAGGAGAGACTCACCCACGCCCCTCTACTTGCACTTCCAGACTTCGGTAAGACCTTTGAAATTGAATGTGATGCAAGCGGAATTGGCATAGGAGGAGTACTCATGCAAGAAGGTAAGCCTATTGCTTATTTTAGTGAGAAGTTAAATGGCCCAACTCTAAACTATGCTACATATGATAAAGAGTTATATGCATTGTTTAGAGTACTCGAAACATGGCAACACTATCTTTGGCCTAAAGAATTTGTGATCCATTCTGATCACGAGGCTCTTAAATACCTTAGGAGCCAACATAAAAAGGGTAAAGAAAATACTGTGGCCGATGCACTTTCGCGTAGATATTATCTTTTATCCTTGTTGGATTCAAAACTTCTTGGTTTTGAAAACATTAAGGATTTATATGCCACTGATAGTGATTTTAGAGAACCTTATGAACATTGTAAACCTGGAGTTAGTTGGGAAAAGTTCTATTTACAAGATGGATTCTTATTTCGGATTGATAAGCTTTGCATTCCTAATTGCTCTATCCGTTTACTTTTACTAAAGGAGTCACATCCGGGTGGGTTAATGGGGCATTTTGGTGTTTCAAAAACTCTAAGTGTTCTTAGTGAGCATTTTTATTGGCCTAGGATATCTAGAGATGTTGAGAAATTTGTGGGAAAGTGCATTGTTTTCCATAAAGCCAAATCAAAGCTGAACCCACATGGACTATATCTTCCTCTCCCAATTCCCAACACCCCTTGGGAGGACATATCAATGGACTTTATTGTGGGGCTACCACGGACCAAGAGGGGGAGGGATTCCATTTTTTTTGTGGTGGATCAGTTTTCAAAAATGGCACATTTTATTCCCTGTCACAAAACAGATGATGCCACTAACATTGCAACACTTTTCTTTCAGGAAGTAGTCAAGCATCATGGAATGCCAAGGACCATTGTGTCGGATCGAGACACAAAATTTCTTAGTTACTTTTGGAAGACCTTGTGGAGAAAACTCGGTACAAAGTTATTATTTTCCACTACTTGTCATCCAGAAACCGATGGGCAAATGGAGGTGGTGAATCGCACACTATCATCACTTCTGCGAACAATTGTCAAAAAGAATATCAAGAATTTGGAGGAGTGTCTGCCACATGTGGAATTCGCATATAACAGGGCCAAGCATTCCACTAATCAATATTCTCCATTTGAAATAGTTTACGGCTTTAACCCCCTTGCGCCTATTGATCTAGTTCCTTTGCCTTTACAGGAAGCAGTTAATATGGATGCGAAAGGGCGTGCAGAATTCATCAAGAAAATCCATGAAAAGGCAAGGTTAAATATCGAGCGGATGACCCAAAAATATATGGATCGTGCAAACAAGGGTCGCAAGCAAATGTTGTTCGAGCCCGGTGACTTGGTTTGGATTCATATGTGGAAGGAAAGATTCCCTGAAAAGCGGAAATCAAAACTCATGCCACGAGGCGATGGACCATTCCGAGTGCTTGAAAAGATTAACAACAATGCTTACAAGATAGCTTTGCCAGGTGAGTATGGTGTAAGTGCCACTTTCAATGTTTCTGATCTTTCTCCTTTTTTGGGTGTAGAGGATGAAGAGTCGAGGACGACTCCTTTTCAAGAGGGGGAGGATGATGCAAACCATGCGGAAGGCACAGAGTCGATTGCTCGGGTGGAGGAATTGGATTTGCAAGGCCCAATGACACGAGGAAGATTAAAGAGGTTGAATGCTTCAATGGGCGCTCATCTTGCTTCATTAAAGGCCCAATGGGTATTACCTTGCATGGATGGAGCAAATGGGCCTATAATATCACTTATTCAAGCCCAAAATTGATGATTAAAGCTTGGCCCACATGGTTGCACGAATTTGGAGGCCTTTCCCACATGGAGGATTCTAGAAATGGCATCTTTGGACACCAAAGTCAAATCCGGTGGGCTATGCACTCAAAGTCAAATCCGGTGGGCTATGTTGGAAAGTTGTGTGCTTCTTTTCCAAAAGTCTTTGTTGGCTTTTATCTTTTTGACTTTTAAGGGGACAAGGTAGGTTTAGACTTTATGACTTTAGGGTATTAGACCCTTGACCATTGTATCACCCCCTTGGCTATAAATAGCCACCCCATGGCATTGTATTGGCATTCAAGATTCTAATTGAGAGCTTATGCTTTGTTTCTCTCCGTTGTGTGAGGATTGTTCCAAATTTCCCTTGCTCTTGTGCATTCTTGCCTTGTCAATCTACAAGTTAGATTGGTGATCCAAGATCAAGAAGCCCCCAATTCCGTGCCTCAACCCAAGTGCGTTGTTGTGTGGATTGGCCATCACACCCCTCCCGTGAGTACGTTGTCTAAGTAGTAGGTCACGCTCCATATAGCGTTGGTTGACTACTTGCTTCCACTATCCATACCCTTCACCCGTCACTTAGCCCCAAACCGCATCCATCATCTGCCGCCCTACGCCGTGAAGATCGGGCCACCCCGTGCGTCTCGCATCATAGAGGGTCACCCTGTCTTAGCCCTCTCTTCCCAGGAAAGTAACCGTGCAAGCCGCCATTGATATTGACCGAGAACATAGCAGAATAAACGCACCTTTTGATCCAAGAGGATAATCGAGCGGGAAAGCCCAGAAGATCCAGCGCATCCCATAAGAACTCCCACCTAACGGAGTCAAAAGCCTTAAATAAGTCAATTTTGAAAGCACATCTGGGAACTCCGGTATCCAGATGATACCCCCTCATAAGCTCCTGAGCCATCAGAATATTATCAGAGATCTTTATCCTAAGAATGAAAGCAGATTGGGATTTGTTGATACACCCAGGGAGGACAGATTTTAATCTTTCCACCAAGATCTTGGAGATGCATTTATAGATAGTGTTGCAACAAGAAATAGGTCTGAAGTCAAAAAGGTAACACGCATTAGGCACCTTAGGAACTAAGGTAATAATGGAACCATTGGCTTCCCGCAGCAGCTTCCCAGATCTGAAAAATTCCAAAACCGCCTCAGTAACCTCAGAGCCAACAATAGACCAAGTCTGTCTGAAGAAAAAAGCATTGAACCCATTGGGACCGGGAGCTTTATTAGGGTGAATGGAAAAGACTGCTTTCTGAACATCCTCTGGTAGGATAGTCTTATCAAGCTCCTCCCTGGCTCTCTGGTCAATAGAATTATGAAGAAAAGCCTCCAAAGAAGCCCTACCCTCATAGGCGGAAGCATGCGATGAGCCCATCAACTGTTGAAAGAAGGCAACCGTATCACAGATAATAGCCCCTGGATCCGTAATATCAGAGCCATCCTCACGCCGAAGAAGGACCAACTTAGAGGAATTGAACCTAGCCTTCACAGAATTGAAGAAAAAAGCCGAGTTTCGATCCCCTTCCTTCAGCCACTGCACCCTACTTTTTTGCCTAGCTGAGAGAGAATCCTTCAGCCTCAAAACCTTAATTCTCTCCTTATACTGAACTTCCGCCATGCATAAGGCGTCTGAGGGTCCATTGAGCACCATAGAAGATTGGCAAGTCGCTAAATCCAACTTAAGCCGAGATAACTCAGAGGAATCCTGAGCTGACACCTGGGCATGAAGATTCCGGAGAGCTTTCTTAACCTTCTTAAGCTTTTGATAAACTTGGTATATCTTGCAGCCCAAAACCCCAACCATCCATGCAGAGGAAACTGAGGACAGAAAACCATCATACTCCACCCAATGATTAAAGAACTTGAAAGGGAATTTACCAGATTGGAGTCCTTCCCCCGAACTGACAATGATAGGGGTATGATCGGAGAACCCAAAAGGGAGGAAATTTGCAAACGAGGCAGAGAACCTGGTAAGCCAAGAGGGACTAACCAAGGCCCTGTCAAGCTTCCTCATAACCCCAGAGTTACCCTTCCTCCAAGAGAACCTAAGACCAGTACAATGCAAATCATCCAACCCGGCATCAACAATCCCATCGTTGCACTCATCCATGGAGGAAAACCAATCCAAAAACCCCCAAATCTATCCTCAGGAACCCTCACCGAATTAAAGTCACCAAGAAAAATACGTGGTGTCTCAGGCATAACTGAAGTCCTACTAGCCATGTTATTCCAAAGATTACTTCACTCAGCAACAGAGTTGGAACCATAAACAAAGGAAATCAAACAAGCAACATCCACCTTGACAGCTCTAACAAGGCATTCAACAAGTTGCGGCGAATCAAACTGAAAATCAATCGACAACAATCGGGGATTCCAGAGAACCAAGATGCGGCAAATAGGAGATCCAGAATCGCTTGCAAAGCTGCACCATCCTGGCATGATCCTCCTCACAACAAAGTCCAAATTCCCACTTTTAACCTTAGTTTCAACAAGGCCCAAGCATGCCAACTTATGAGAAAGAATGAGCTCCCTAACATCCTGTTGTTTACTAGGGGTATTAAGACCCCTAATATTCCAAACACCGAATTTAAACATTGGGATTAAAGGTGAGATCTGGCTACTTGCCCTGGGACCAATAGGTACCCTCCTCGAGTCAAGTTCATCCACTTTAATCAGCTTCTTCCTAAGAGGATTATCACTTAAAGCAGAGGAAGACAGACTAGTATTATCCTCATGTTCCTGATTTGGGGAAGGGGACCTATCCACCTTAGAGACAATAGAACAATCTTGCATCAGACCTGAGATCACCGACCCAACAGCAGGAACCACAACATCTCCATCCACAAGAACCAAGCTCTCAGAGGACCGAACAATAGAGACCGAACATGAGGAGATATCCCCACCAACCTTCCCGACTGCCTTGTGCTCAGCCATGGGAGCACTAGAAACCAAACCCGAAACAGCTTCAACCTTGTGATCATCAAGGGTAGCAGTGGGAACCGCGCACAAGTCATCCCCATCCTTGGACCCCTCCTCTGATAAACATGCAAAAGAGTTATGGGTAGGGACAGGAATCTCCTTCCCAGAACCCTTAGCCGCATTAAAAGTACCAGTTGATACAGCAACAACCAAAGAGGAGTTGTCCATAGCAACTAGGTATGCCTCAGCAAAGAGACCAGAATTGCCCGAAGATGAAGCAAGATCGACCCCTGATTCCTTCCCAAATAACTAAGCAGGGAGATGGGTCTCCAAATCTAAAGCAGAAATTGCCACCGGTTCCTTCTTCCTGAACACCCGTTTCTTTGGTGTGACTTTGGTCCATCCTGAAAGAGACTCATCCATAGGCTTCTTTTTGCACTGATTAAAATGATGGCCAAAAATATTACAGAAACTACAAGTTTTAGGAACCCATCCATACTCAACTTTGACCGAAGTGGCATAACCACAACCTAAGTCCACATTAATCACCTCTGGAAGAACTTGATTAGCTGATATTTCAACACAAACTCTGGCGAAATTGATTCTTTTAATCTCTATTGTTGCTTTATCAGCAAATGAAGGTTTACCCACTACACTTGCTATGTAGCTAAGCCCCTCTGCGGACCAAGCTTCCAGAGGAACATTCCTAAAATTCACCCAAATTGGAAACACAGAGAAGGATTCCTTATCCAAGGCCATACCAGGATGCCATGTACGAAGAACCATCGAACGTCCTGCAAAAAACCAGGGGCCACATGATAAAAGATCAACCAAGTTACAAGAGGGGATAAACCTGACAAAAAAGAACCTGTCATCGTTGCATAGCGTTTCAAAAAGGTCTGCACCCCACAAGTTAGTAGCAATCCTTGAGACCATCGTGAACGGAAGCCTCTTGTCAAGGAAGTACCCCACTAACGTGTTGGCCCATCTTGACGCACCACTTCTAATCACCGCTTGAGGTAAGCATACTCTCGGGTTCTTCCCACCATCAATCGGGGGGGTGAAAAACCAAATCCGTCGATCGAACAGGAACAACAGAATCCTTCGCCCCCTCTACAAGATCACAGTCCCCCTCTTTGGCCAAGCCAGCCTCAATATCTGTAGCAGTTAAACTATTGCTAGCCTTTGACTCTCGTGGCGCAGCACCACAAAGAGGAACCACTTCAGCAGAATCCTCAATTGAACAACCCGAGATTTTGGTAATCCCAACCATAGCCTGAGATTGGCCAACAATCTTCTCCAAACACCCTGAAGTGCAAACGCCCGTTGAGCCCTCCAGTGAAGCCAAACCAGGGTCTCCAACAGCAGACAGGTGGACAACATCCTTCGAGATAGCCAACCCAGCACAATCGGGTGCTAACCCTAACGGGGCCTTCACAACCTTCAAATCAATCTCCAGAATCATCCCGGGCAGATTAGGGTGAGAACAACCCGTAGCTGCCGGGAGAGAGCCATTCACGGCCCCGGACAAGGGGATCACAGAGTTCTCACCCACCAAATCGCTCACCCCAGAAGAATGAGACACATCCATCTCCGAAGAACTCTTAAACGAGCCAAATCTTACCTCAGAAGGAGACGACCCCTCCATAGGGAGAGATCGTCAAGCAGGCCCGCCGGCCGTTCACCAACGGGGAAACGCTGGGAATCCATCCAGAGATACGGGAGAGAGCAAGAGCACGAGAGCCATAACCAAAAAGATGTAGGGATGGTCATTTTCTTCATAGGTTGTTTTAACCTCTCTTCTCCACAGCGATGGATGACTCGGTATGTTGTTATCTGAGTTAAAAGTCATCATTCTTCTGTATCACCTCAGGGTAGTATGTGTTCACGTACGCTGTTTCGTCGAGTTCTTAATGTTGTGACGAATCGGTTGAGTTTAGTGTAATTGTCAAGTCTTACACTATTAAATACATTTCAGGTCATCTCTGTAGTACAATGACATCCCTGTTAAAGGAATCAAGTTCGTCCCAATGCTCGGGATGACTTCTATAGACTCGGGTGTTTTGTCACACTAGCTGGTTTGGTTGGGCTTTCATTCCAGTTGTTTAAATGTTTTCCTTATGATATTCTCTAAATCCTCTTAGTGTACTTTTCCTTAAGTGACGAGCATGTCCCCTATCTTGCCTTCGTCCTTGATGCACTAAGAGAGCATTGGTCTTACGCCATGATAAAGCTTTAAAAGTTGTTGGCCTTGTTTAGGGTGGTTTTCTCAGTGTTTCACGCTGATGCGTTGTTCTTATTGAGGCTTTGATTAGTCTTGAGTTACCCTAGGATTTTCGTGTAGGGATTTCTGATGAACTCTTGTACACCATCTGTTTCATCTAACGTGACCGCCAGGTCGATGCTGCTCTGGGCTTGGTCAATGTTTTGATATGGGCATCTTTCCCTTGTACAAACGTCTCACTCGTAAACGTGGTGTATGGACTACCTAAGGTTAGTTCCTTATACTCATGTCGCGCCAATCCGAGTTTCCCCTGAACTTGTTTTTCGGGCTTGGTGATGCTTAAATCAGGGATCATCATCAGAAGTCAGATATGAATTTCGGTGCACGTGTTCGTGGTGAATGCGAGATACCTTAAAAGAATTCATCACAGTTCAATTCATAAAACGTAGTCCGTTTAAGCCGAGCATTTTCTTAAATGGTCAACCAAAGTGGGTCGACTATTTATCTCTCTTGTTCAATGAAGCGGTCAGTGAAGGAACTTTTTCTAACACGTCGTCAGGTGAGAAAAGTGTGGCTTAGGTCGACCAAGACTTTTTATAAAAATCTGGCTTGACTTGGGATTTAAGGGCAATGGGGAATTGGCCATTTTATCCGTTTCTGAAATCACGTAAGAAGTGTCGCTATAATACTTAAGGGTGTGTCTTATAGGAAAATTCTGATGGTGGAAGGTGTCGTGACTCAGAATTTTCCTCTTTTTAACTTGAAAACCTAAGGTGGGAAGTGACTTTGACCAGACGTTAATGAGACGACGACATGGTCATGTCTCTAGCTGAACGTGTTCGGATAAATACTATCTTGGTGTTTCAGTTGGAAAATGAGCTTTGGCTCAGATCTTAATGGCTTTTGTGCCACTTTCCTAACCAATGTTTGAACGTGCATTGGGCGTTTAGAGACGCAACACAACCTTTTGTGCGAGACTTCATGGCCCTTGTGTATCAGATGAAGGTTATGTTGTTCCCGAAGGCTTCTCGGGGACGAGAAGTTCTAAGGTGGAAAGCTTGGAACGTTCTGTGTTTTGAAATGGGTGAAAAAGTGCAGGAAATAAATTTTTTTAGTTAACTGGGCAGGCTGGTTTTAAAACCGAGTGTCGGAACTTTTTTTCTGATAGTCGACACTACGACGTTGATAGAATAAAAATATTAAATTTTTTTTCATACGCGTGTTTGTTTCCTTTCAAAAATTTGAATTAACTCTCAAACGGTGTGTCGTATGAGAAATCTGTGACCACAATTAGGTCCAGAACGTCGGGTTTACCCTAAGAAGGGTATAACCTTGATTTGCATTGGGTGTTTGGCACCCTCGCGCATGATAATTCCATCTTTATTTTTAATTAATTAATTATTCCATTTTTTATATTTTAAATAATTATTTTCGCACAAACGGTGCGTCTAATGAGAAATCTGAGACCACCAAAAGTTCCGGGACGTGGGGGTTACCCTAGTTAGGGCATAAACTTTGCGAGCATTGGACGTTTGGTCATATCGCACCCGAAGATAATATATTTGGGTTATAAATATTTTTGTTGGCCGTTAGAAATAATAATAACAATTTTATTATTAATATTATTATTTGTGTAACGTCCTGACCTTAATCAGGTACGAAACGTTTTTAATTCTGTTGTCCTAATTCTTTAAAGCGATCCAGGGCACGTGTCAGCACACCTCACTGCAGGTCTCGGGCGGCTATTTATTTAACTTAAATAACTACAGAGGTTTTATGAAAAATGTTATGTTGTGCTTTAGCCCGGTGTTCTAGATTTAAAATAATTAATTAAGGATTGAAACGTGATAAAAAAAGATTAAAAAAATTTAAAAGTAAACAAGAAAGGATAAAAGGAAATTTTGAAATAAAATAGAAAGGGGGTTACGGGAAAAATAAAAGTAATTAAAATGGGAGATTTCCATTTTTATTTATTTTTATCTTTTTCCCTTCCATCCTTTTATTCTATTTTTTTTTCTTGTTATTTTCCCTTTCCTTTTCTTTTTTTCTCTTTTTTTTCTTTTCTTTTTCTTCCTTTTTTTTCTTTTCTTTTTTTTCTCTCCTTCTGATGCAAACCATGCAGAAGGCATGAAGTCGATTGCTCGGGTGGAGGAATTGGATTTGCAAGGCCCAATGACACGAGGAAGATTAAAGAGGTTGAATGCTTCAATGGGCGCTCATCTTGCTTCATTAAAGGCCCAATGGGTATTACCTTTCATGGATGGAGCAAATGAGCCTATAATATCACTTATTCAAGCCCAAAATTGATGATTAAAGCTTGGCCCACATGGTTGCACGAATTTGGAGGCCTTGCCCACATGGAGGATTCTAGAAATGGCATCTTTGGACACCAAAGTCAAATCCGGTGGGCTATGCACTCAAAGTCAAATCCGGTGGGCTATGTTGGAAAGTTGTGTGCTTCTTTTCCAAAAGTCTTTGTTGGCTTTTATCTTTTTGACTTTTAAGGGGACAAGGTAGGTTTAGACTTTATGAATTTAGGGTATTAGACCCTTGACCATTGTATCACCCCCTTGGCTATAAATAGCCACCCCATGGCAATGTATTGGCATTCAAGATTTAATTGAGAGCTTATGCTTTGTTTCTCTCCATTGTGTGAGGATTATCCCGGATTTTCTCCTAGCTCTTGTGCATTCTTGCCTTGTCAATCTACAAGTTAGATTGGTGATCCAAGATCACAAAGCCCCCAATTCCGTGCCTCAACCCAAGTGCGTTGTTGTGTGGATTGGCCATCACACCCCTCCCTTGAGTGTGTTGTCTAAGTAGTAGGTCACGCTCCATATAGCGTTGGTTGACTACTTGCTTCCACTATCCATACCCTTCACCCATCACTTAGCCCCAAACCGCATCCATCATCCGCCGCCCTACGCCGTGAACATCGGGCCACCCCGTGCGTCTCGCATCAGTTGGTATCAGAGCTTCGGTTGACACGGTAGACACCTATCCCTTCTTTTACATTTGTTTTTCCCATTCCTCTCCTTATCCTTCCATATCATCCACCCATTTAAAAAAAACCCATTTCTTGAAAACCTCCAGCATTGGCCTACATTGTGCAAGTTTGAAATATTATTGCATTGAGCCAATTATTCATCAATCTTCTTTCCTCATTACGTGATTTGTATCCAGCAAAAAAAAATCAAATTCTCTCAACTCATCATTTTGTGCTTTTCAATATTAAGCACATCCTTTCTTTGAGAGATTTAAAAAAAAAACATCTTACTCTCCATACATCATCTTGTGCTTTAAAACTCCAAGCACAACACTTTTTGGGGAGAATTGACAAAAAAAAAGAAAAAGAAAAAAAGGTAAAAAAAAAGTGGATACAATTACTCCATCTTCGTGCTTTTCAATATTAGCACTTTCCATTCCAATATTGGCTCATATTGTTATTAATTTTTCTCATCTTGCACAATCGGGCAAAACCCACACACCACACCTTTCCACCCATTTTCCACCTTTTACCCTTATTTCAACCCCCTTTTCCACCCTTTACCATTTTCTTACATTTTACCACTCAAACGGGTTGTGTGAAACCATCCTCCGATGCAATCTTGGTTTGAGAAGGATTGGTGGCACATGATCACTCCAAACAAGGTATTATATTTCATAAGAGTTTGGGATTTGAATTGAGTGTTGAGTGGAGAGAAATTAAAAAAAAACAGTATTGTGTGTGTGAGTGTGTACATTTCATTGTGTGTGTGTGTGTAAATCTCGCGTGTGTGTGTATCATTGTAAGTGTGTGTGTGTGTACCCTTGTGTGTGTGAGTAAATCTTGGGTGTGTGAGTGTGTATCCTCGTGTGCGTGAGTGTGTACAACTTGTGTGTGTGAGTAAATCTTGCGTGCGTGAGTGTGTACCCTTGTGTGTGTGAGTAAATCTTGCGTGCGTGAGTGTGTATCCTTGTGTGCGTCAGTGTGTACAACTTGTATGTGTGCGTATGTGTACATCTTCGCGTGTGTGAGTTTGTGTGTGTTTCTCCCCGTGTGTGTGTGTATTTGTGTTTGTGTTACACATCATGGCAGAAGACCGTGGGAAGAAAATTGCTCATGTTAGCGATGAAGAAAGTCAAAGTAGATCTCCCGCACCCGAAGCTACACAACACCAAATGCAAGCTTTGGTGAGCCACTTCGAGAGGCTTCTTGATCGAAAGTTGGAAGTGCTACATGAGAGGATTGACAACCTGGAGAATCAACCAAGCCCGAGGATGATCCATGACAACCAGGGGCGAGCTCAGGCACCACGTCGCCCCCACATCATGGAGGAGGAGATAGAAAACTTTGATGGTGATTTCGAGGATTTACCACAAAGGAGGAGGTTGTACCAACAACCAAGAGGAGGCCAAAGGAGACAACATGATGATGACCTACTTGGCGGGATCAAGGTGAAGGTCACTTCTTTTCTTGGGAAAAGTGATCCGGAAGCATACTTGGAGTGGGAGATGCGGATCGAGCAGGTCTTTTCATGCCAAGCATATTCCGAGGAGAAAAAGGTCAAACTTGCTTCCCTTGAATTTTCTGATTATGCTTTAATTTGGTGGGATCAAGTTCAAAAAGAGAGGGCTAGATATGGTAGACGTCCCATCAACACTTGGGAAGACATGAAGTTCACCATGCGGAAACGGTTTGTTCCCACACATTACCATAGAGATCTCCACAACAAACTTCAACGCCTCATCCAAGGGAGTAAGAGTGTAGAAGACTACTGCAAGGAGATGCAAATTACCATGATTTGGGCAAACGTTGAGGAGGATCCGGAGGCAACCATGGCACGGTTTTTACATGGGCTCAATCGGGAGATTGCGGATCAAGTGGAGATGTACCACCATGTAGAGATACAAGATATGATCCACCAAGCCACCAAGATCGAGCAAAAAATCAAAAGGAGGAGCAACATGAGGAAACCCACTACCCCTTTCACACCATGGAGAAATCCAAGGAAGGAGATTGGAGAACCATCAAAGGCAAAAGAGGTGGTTGATCGCAAAAGTGACAAGGTAATTCTTCCACCTAAGAAACCTACTTTTGAGGCTAACCAAACCAGAAATAGGGATATTCGGTGTTTTAAATGTCAAGGAAGGGGTCACATTGCTAGTGAATGCCCAAACAGTCGCACCATGATCATCAACAAGTATGGAGAATGAGAGACCGATGGAGAGAGCTCCGAAGAGGAGGAAGATGAATCTCCAGAAATTGAAAATGGAGAATTTGCGGAAGATGGCGAGATTCTTGTCACTAGAAGAGTTTTAAGTGCACAAATGGACGTTGGAGAAAAGGAGCAGCGGGAGAACCTTTTCCATACACGATGCAAGATCAATGGGAAGGTATGTAGTGTTATTGTTGATGGTGGAAGTTTTAGCAATGTGGCGAGCACCGAGTTGGTGGAGAAGTTGGGACTCCCTACTTTAAGGCATCCAAATCCATACCGACTTCAGTGGTTGAATGATTGTGGGGAGCTGAAGGTCACCAAGCAAGTGAAGGTATTGTTCACCATCAGTAAGTACAAAGATGAGGTATTGTGCGACATTGTTCCTATGAAGGCGTGCCACTTGTTGTTGGGTCGACCATGGCAGTACGATCGGCGTGTTACTCATGATGGTTTCTTGAACCGTCACTCTTTTGTACTCCGAGGGGAACCTATAACCCTCAACCCCATGTCCCCCAAGCAAATTCTCGAAGATCACATTTTGAGAGAAAAGAAAAAAAAAGAGTGATGAGGAAAAAAAGAGAAAATGAAAAAGGAGAGAATGAGGGAAAAATAGAAAATGAGAGAAGCAAAGAAATGGAGGGCAAAGAAAAATCAAGAGGGGAAAAAGTTTTGAGAGGAGAGAAAAGTGTGATGTTGGAAAAAAAGAGTGAGGTTAAGGAAGCTTTGATTTCTCGACACAATCTCTTAGTACTTATGTACAAAGAGGTGATGTTGAACACTAACGACTTAACATCTTCTTTGCCACATGTTGTTGAGTCTTTGTTGCAGGAATTTGAAGATGTGTTTCTCGAAGAGGTGCCACCGGGTTTGCCACCCATTAGAGGTATTGAGCATCAAATTGACCTCATACCTGGAGCATCACTACCGAACCGCCCAGCATATCGCACCAACCTAGAGGAGACAAAAGAAATTCAAAGGCAAGTTCAAGAGTTGTTGAATGTGGGGTATGTGAGAGAGAGTCTTAGTCCTTGTGCGGTACCGGTGCTTCTAGTACCAAAGAAGGATGGAACATGGAGAATGTGCATTGACTGTAGAGCCATCAACAACATCACGGTCAGGTATCGTCATCCTATCCCTAGGTTAGATGATATGCTAGATGAATTAAATGGTTCAACTATTTTCTCAAAAATTGATTTAAGAAGTGGATACCATCAAATTAGGATGAAAGAAGGAGATGAGTGGAAAACTGCATTTAAGACAAAACATGGACTTTATGAATGGTTAGTCAGGCCCTTTGGTCTCACCAATGCACCTAGCACATTTATGAGGTTAATGAATCATGTCTTACGCGCATATATTGGAAAATTTGTGGTAGTTTACTTTGATGATATTCTGGTGTATAGTAGGACTTTGCATGAGCATGTAGATATCACTTGAGAAAAGTCCTAGAGGTGTTAAGGAAAGAAAACCTATTTGGAAACATAAAAAAGTGTGAATTTTGTCTCGATAAGATTGTTTTCCTTGGATTTGTTGTGAGTGGCAATGGAGTTGAAGTGGACACCGAGAAGATCAAAGCAATACAAGAATGGCCAACTCCAACCTCTGTTGGACAGGTAAGAAGTTTTCATGGGCTTGCTAGTTTTTACAGGAGATTTGTTAAAGACTTCAGCACACTAGCAGCACCATTGAATGAATTTACAAAGAAGAATGTTCCTTTCAAATGGGGGACAACTCAAGAAAAAGCCTCCCATGCGCTAAAGGAGAGACTCACCCACGCCCCTCTACTTGCACTTCCAGACTTCGGTAAGACCTTTGAAATTGAATGTGATGCAAGCGGAATTGGCATAGGAGGAGTACTCATGCAAGAAGGTAAGCCTATTGCTTATTTTAGTGAGAAGTTAAATGGACCAACTCTAAAATATGCTACATATGATAAAGAGTTGTATGCATTGTTTAGAGTACTCGAAACATGGCAACACTATCTTTGGCCTAAAGAATTTGTGATCCATTCTGATCACGAGGCTCTTAAATACCTTAGGAGCCAACATAAACTAAATAGGAGACATGCTAGACTAATGGGTCTAATGGGACTAAGTGTACTAATTGGCCAAATGGTCCTAAGTGGCCCAATGAGCCTAATGGGCCTAAGTGGCCGAATGGGCCTCGCTGGCCTAATTGGACAAATGGGCCTAAGTTTCTGAAGTGGGCGAATGGGCCAAAGTGGCCTAATGGGTCTAATGGGATTAAGGGGCATAATGGACCTAATGAGCCTAGTGGGCATAATGTGCCAAAGTGGCCAAAGTGACTTAATAGGACAAATGGGCCTAGTCACCCAATGGGCCTAAGTGGCATAATGGACCTAATGGGACTAAGTGGCTCAATGGGCCTCATGAGCCTAATGGGCCTTAGTGGCCTAATGGTCCTAATGGGCCTAAGTGGCCTAAGTGGACTAATGGGCCTAAAGGGCCTAATTGGCCTAATGGGCCTTAACGACCTAATGGGATTAAGTGGCCTAATGGGCCTTGGTGGACTAAGTGGCATAATGTGCCTAATGGGCCTAGTGGGCCCAAGTGGCATAACTGATCGAATGGGTTGAATGAGACTAAGTGGCCTAATTGGCCTCATGAGCCTAATGGGTCGAATGAGCCTCCTAGGCCTAAGTGGCCTAATGGGCCTAGTGGTCCTAATGGTCCCAAGTGGCCTAAGTGGCCTAATGGGATGAATGAGCCTAAGTTTCTGAATGGGCCTAGTGTATCTAAAGGGCCTAATGGGTCTAAGTGGCCCGATGGGCCAAATGGGCCTCATGGTCCTAATGGGCCGAATGGGCCTAAGTGGCCTCATGCGCCCAATGGGCCTAATGTGCCTAGGTGGCCTAATGGGCCGAATGGTCCTAAGTGGCCTAATGGGCCTGATGAGCCTAATGGGGCTCATGGACCTTAGTGGCCTAATGGGCCAAAGTGGCCTGTGGGCTGAGTGGGCCTAAAGGACCTAATGGGCCTAATGGGACGAATAGGCCTAATTGGACGGATGGTCCTATTGGGCCTCATGGGACTAATGGTTCTAATGGGCCTCATGGGACCGATGGGAATAATGGGCCTAATTGGCCTAAGTGGCCTAAGTGTGCCTAATGGTCAAATGGGTCGAATGGGTCTAAGTGGCCTAATGGACCCAGTGGGCCTCATGGGCCTAAGGGGCTTAATGGGCCCAATTGGATGAATGGGACTAGTGGGCCCAGTGGTTCTAATGGATCTTAGTGGCCTAATTGGTCTAAGTGGCCTAAAGGGCTTAGTGGGAATGATAGGATTGACAGGCCTAATGGGCCTAATGGGCTCAAGTGGCCTGATGGGTCTAATGGGACTCATGGGCCCCATGGGACTAAGTGTCCTCATGGGCCCAATGAGCTTAATGGGCCTATGTTTCCTATCGGGCCTCATGGGCGTCATGGGAAGATGCCCCTCATGGGCCTGATGGGCCTAATGGGCCCAATGGTCCTAAGTGGCATAGTGGGCCGAATGAGCCTAAGTGCCCTAATGGTCCTAGTGTTCCTAATGGGGCTAATGGGCCTAATGGGATTAATGTACATAATTGGACTAAGTGGCCTAAGTGGCGTAATCGGGCTAATCGACCAAACAGGCCTGAAGGGCCTAAGTGGCCTAAGTGTCTTAACGAGCCTAATGGGCCTAGTGGGCTAATGGGTTTAATGGACCTAATAGGTATATGCTTACAAATGGTCCTAATGGGCCTACGTTTCCTAATGGGCATAATGGGTCTAACTGGCCTAATCGAGCGAATCGACCGAATGGGCCTATGTGGCCAAATGGGCCTAACATGCCTAATGGGACTAATGGGTTTAATGAGCCTAATGGGCCTAAGTGGATGAAGGGGCCTACGTGGCCTAATGGGTCTAAGTAGACAAATGTTCCTAAGTTGCCGAGTGGGCCTACGTGGCCGAATGTGCCTAAGTAGTCAAATGGGCCTAATGAGACTAACGGGTTTAATGGGCCGAATGGGTCTAAGTGGCCTAATGGGCCTAATGAGCCTAAGTGAACTAATGAGCCTAATGAGACTAAGTGGCCTAACCCCCCTAATCGACTGAATGGGCCTAATGGGCCTAATTGGCCTAAGTGGCCTAATGGACCTAATGGCCATAATTGGCCGAATGAGTCTAATGGGCCTTAGTGGGCTAATGGGCCTAATTGGCGTAAGTGGCTAATGGTCCAAATTGTCCTAAGTGGCATAATCCCACTAATTGACTAAATGGGATTAATGAGCCTAATGGGCCTAATGGGACTAAGTGATCTAATGGGCTTAATGGGCCTAAGTGGCCTAATTGACCTAATCCGTCGAATGAGACTAATGGTCTGAATGGGCCTAAGTGGACTAATGGGACGAATGGGCCTAATGCCTAAGTGGCCTAAGTGGTCTAATGAGCCTAGTGGTCATAATGGGACTAAGTGGCCTAAGTGGTCTAATCAGCCTAATCAGTGAAATGGGCCTCAGTGGCCTAATGGACCTAAGTGGCTGAATGTACCTAATGGGATGAAGTGGCCTAATGCGCCTAATGGGCCTAATCGACATACTTGATCGAATGTGCCTAATGGGCCTAAGTGGCTTAATGGGCCTAACGGGCCCAAGTGGCCTAAGTAACCTAATCTTTCTAATCGACCGAATGGGCCAAATGGGCCTAAGTGGCATAATGGGCCTAAAGGGACAAATGGGCCAAAGTGGCCTAATCGGGCCAACCAACCAAATGGGCCTAAGTGGCATAGTTGGCATAATCGATCAAATGGGCCTAATGAGCTTAATGGGCCTAAGTGGTATAATGTGCCTAAGTGCACTAAGTGGCCTAATCGGCGTAATCGACCGAATGGTCCTAAAGGGCCCAAGTAGCCTAATGGTTTGAATGGTCCTAATGGGTCAAATGGATCTAAGTGGCCTAAGTAGATAAATCGACCTAATCGACCGAATGGGCCTAATGGGCCTAGCGGGCCTAAGGGGCCGAATGGGCCTAATGCGCCTAATGGAACTAATGTTTCCAATGGGCCTAAGTGGCCTTATCAGCCTAATGGGAAGAATGGGCATAATGGGCCTAATTGGACTAATGAGACTAATGGGCCTATTGGGCCTAATGGGTCTAATGGGCCTAAGTGGCCTAATAGGCCAATGGGCCTAAGTCACCTAATGAGTTAAGTGTCCTAATGGGCCAAATGGGACGAATGACCCAAATGGACCTAAGTGACCTTATGGGCCGAATGGGCCGAATGGGTCTAATGGGCATAATGGGACTAATGGGCCTAATTGGCATAATAGGCCTAAGCGGCCTAATGAGATAATGGGGCTAAATGTCCTAATGGGCCTAATGGTCCTAATGGGCCTAAGTGCCCTAATCAGCCTAATCGAACGAATGGGTCAAATGGGAAAGATGGGCCTAAGTGGAATAATGTGCCTAATAGGCTGAAGTGGCTGAATGGGCCTGATGGTCCAGATGAGATGAAATGGCCTCAGGGGCCTAATGGGCCTCGTGTTCCTAAGTGGATGAATGGACCTCACGGGCCTAAGTGGCCTCATGGGACCAATTGGCCCAAGGGGCCCAAGTGGCATAATGGGCCTAATGGGCCTAAGCGGCTAATGGGCCTAAGTGGCGTAATGGGCTTAATGAGCTTAACGGGTCTAGAGGCCAAATGGGCCTAAGGGGCCGAATGGGCCCAATTGGCCTAAGTGGCCTAATGTGCCTAGGTGGCCTAATAGGAGAAAGTTTCTTAATCGGCCTAATGGGCTTAATGGTGTGAATGGGCCTAATGGGCCTAATTTTCCTAATGGGCTGAATAGGCCTAATTTGCTTAAGTGACTTGATGGGCATAATGATCCAAAGTTTCCTAATTGCCCAATTGGGCTTAATGGGTCTAATGGGCCTAGTGGGCCTAATGTGCCTAACTGGCTTATTGGGCCTAAGTGGTCTAATTGGCCTAATGGGATTAATGGGCATAGGCGGCCGAAGAGGCCTAATGGGCCTAATGATCCTTAGTGGCCTAATCTTCCTAATGTGCTTAATCGGCCTAATGGGTGTAATGAGATTAATGTGCTTAGAGGCTAAATGGGCATAATGGGCCGAAGAGGCTTAATGGGATGAATGGGCCTAATTTGCCTAAGTGGTCTAATGGGCCTAATGGGCCTAAGTGGCTGAATGAGCCAAAGTTTCCAAATAGACCTAGTGGGATAAACGGGATGAAGGGGCCGATGGGGCCTAATGGGCCTAATGTGCCTAAGTGGCCTAATCGGCCTAATGAGATTAAGGTCCCATTGGGCCTGAGTTGCCAAATGGGCTTGATGGCCCTATGTATCCCAGTCAGCCTAAGTACCCTAATAGGCCTAAGTGGCCCAATGGGCCAAATGGGCCAAATGGACCTAAGGGGCCTAAGTGGCTTAATGGCCCTAATGGGCCTAAGTGGCTGAATGGTCCAATGGGCCGAATGGTCCTAACAGGAATGATGAGCCTAATGGGCCTTAGTGGCCTCATGGGTCTAAAGGGCCTTAGTGGCCTAATGGGCCTTAGTGGCCACATGGTCCTAATGGGCCTAATGGGATGAATGACCATAGTGGGCCTAGTGGGCATAATGGGCCTAAGTAGCTGAATTGGGCTAAGTGGCCCGATGGGCCTAATGGGACGAATGGGCCGAGTAGCCAAATGGGCCTAAGTTGCCTAATGGGCGTAACGAACCTAAGTGGCCTAATGGGCCCAATGGGCTTAAGTGCCCTAATTGGCCCAAAGGGCCTAAGTGGCCTAAGCGGCCTAATCGGCCTAATGGGCCTAATGAACCAAAGTGGCCTAATGGGCATAAGTGGCTGAATGAGCCTAATGGGTCGAAATGTCCAAATGGGCCTAATGGGCCAAAGTGTCCTAATGGGCCTAATGAGCCTAAGTGGCTGAATGGGCCTAATGGGTCAATGGGCCGACTGGACCTAATGGACCGACTGGGCTAATGGACCGACTGGGCCTAATGTGCCTAGTGGGAATAATGGGCCTAATTTGCCTTATGGGCCTAAGTGGCCTAATGGGCCTAATGGGACTAAGTGGCTTAGGTGGCCGAATGGGCCAAATGGGCTAAAGTGGCCTAATTGACCTAATGGGCATAAGTGGCCTAATGGGCCTAATTGGACTAAGTGACCTAATTGGCCTAATTGGCTTAATGGGCCTAATGGTTCTAATGGGCCTAAGTGTACTAATGGGTCTATTGGGTCTAGGTGGCCTAATGGGCGTAATTGGCCTAATGGGCCTCATGGGTCTCCTGGGCCTAAGTGGCCGCATGGGCCTCATTGGCCTAAGTGGCTTAATGGGCTTAATGGTCCTAAGGGGTCTAATGGGTTTAAGGGGCCTAATGGGATGAATGAGATTAAAGAGCCTTGGTACCAAATGGGCGTAATGTGTCGGATGGACCTAATGGGATGAATGGGCCTAAGTGGCCTTAGGGGACTAAGGGGCCTAATGGGACTAAGGGGCCTAATGGGACTAAGGGGCCTACTGGGACTAAGTGGCCTAATGGGTTTTCTTGCTCTTAGCAGACCTAAGGGCTAAATGAGCATAATGGGTCGAATGGGCATAAAGGTCCAAATGGGCTTAAGTGGCCTAATGGGTATAATGGGCCTAAGTGGCCTAATCGACTTAATGGGCCTAAGTGGCCTAATGGGCCTAGGTTGCCTAATGGGCTTAAAGGGATTAACCGACCTAGGGGCCAAATGGGCCTAATGGGACGAATGAGACCAATTGGCCAAATGGACCTAAGTGGCCTGATGGGCTAAAGTTGCCTAATTGGCTTAATGGGCCAAATGGGCCTAAGTGGCCTAATGGGAAGAATGAGACTAATTGGATTAATGGGCCTAATAGACCTAATGGGAATAAGGGGCATAATGGGCCAAAGTGGCATAATTGACCTAATGTGCTTAATTGGACTAATGGGCCTAATGGGTCGAATGGGCCGAAGTGACCTAATAGGCCAAAGTGGCCTAATTTTCCTATTGGTCTTAATGGGCCTAGTGGACCTAAGTGGCATAATGGTGCTAATGGGCCTTTGTGTCCTAATCGTCCTAATGTACCTAAGTGGCCTAATGGGCCTTAGTGTCCTAATCGTCCAAATATACCTAAGTGGCCTAATGGGCTTAATGGGCATAACAGGACTTGGGGCCAAAAGGGCCTAATGGGGTGCCAAATGGGCCAAATGGGTTGAATGAGCCTAATTAATCTAAGTGGCCCAATGGGCCTAATGGGCCTAATGGGCCTAAGTGGGATAATGGGTCTAAGTTAAATAATCTTCCTAATGGGCTTAATGAGCCTAAGGGGCCTAATGGGTCGAATGGGACTAAGTGTCCCAAGGGGCCTAAATGGCCTCATTGTCCTAATGGGATTAATGAGCTAAGGGGCCTAAGTGGTAGAATGGGCCTCAGTGGCCTAATGGGCCTAATGGGATGAAGTGGCCAAAGTGGCCTAATTTTCCTAGTGGGCCAAAGTGGTCTAATGGGCCTAAGTGGCCAAATGGTCCTAAGTGACCTAATTGGAATAATGGGCCTAAGTGGACTATTGGGTCTAATGGGCTTAGGTGGCCTAATTGGCGTAATGGGCTTAAGTGGCCTAATGGGCTGAAGTTGCTGAATTGTCCTAATGGACATAATGGGCCTAAGTGGCCTAATACGCATAATGGGCGTAATGTGCCTTAGTGGCCTAATGAGCCTGATTGGCCTGATGGACCTAATGGACCTCATGGGCCTATGTGTCCTAATGAACTGAATAGGCCTTTGTGGCCTGATGGGCCTGATAGGCCTGATGGGCATGATGGGGCTAATGAGCCGAATGGGTCTAAGTGGCCAAATGAGACTAATGAGACTAATGGACCTAAGTGGTCAGATGAGCTTGATGATCCTGATGGGCATGATGGGCCTATTGTCCTAAGTGGCCTAATGAGCTGAATGGACCTAAGTGATGCGAACCATGCGGAAGGCACCGAGTCGATTGCTCGGGTGGAGGAATTGGATTTGCAAGGCCCAATGACGCGAGGAAGATTAAAGAGGTGAATGCTTCAATGGGTGCTCATCTTGCTTCATTAAAGGCCCAATGGGTATTACCTTGCATGGATGGAGCAAATGGGCCTATTATCTCACTTATTCAAGCCCAAGCATGATGTTTAATGGTTGGCCCACATGGTTGCATGAATTTGGAAGCCTTATCCACATGGAGGATTCTAGAAATGGCATCTTTGGGCACCAAAGTCAAATCCGGTGGGCTATGCACTCAAAGTCAATTCCGGTGGGCTATAGTTGGAAAGTTGTGTGCTACTTTTCCAAAAAGTCTTTGATAGACTTTACCTTTTGGACTTTAAGGGGGCAAGGTAGGAATAGGATTTATGACTTTATGATATTAGGCCCTTGACCTTTTATGTCACCCCTTGGCTATAAATAGTCACCCCATGGCATTGTAATGGATTCAAGATTTTAATTGAGAGCTTATGCTTCGTTTCTCTCCGTTGTGTGAGGATTGTTCCAAATTTCCCTTGCTCTTGTGTATTCTTGCCTTGTTAATCTACAAGTTAGACTGGTGATCCAAGATCACAAAGCCCCCAATTCTGTGCCTCAACCCAAGTGCGTTGTTGTGTGGATTGACCATCACACCCCTCTCTTGAGTGCGTTGTCTAAGTTTTAGGTCACGCTCCATATAGTGTTGGTTGACTACTTGCTTCCACTATCCATACCCTTCACCCGTCACTTAGCCCCAAACGACATCCGTCATCCGCCGCCCTACGCCGTGAAGATCGGGCCACCCCGTGCATCTCGCATCAGTTGTTATCAGAGCTTCGGTTGACACAGTAGACACCTATCCCTTCTTTTACATTTGTTTTTCCCATTCCTCTCCTTATCCTTCCATATCATCCACCCATTTAAAAAAAAACCCATTTCTTGAAAACCTCCAGCATTGGCCTACATTGTGCAAGTTTGAAATATTATTGCATTGAGCCAATTATTCATCAATCTTCTTTCCTCATTACGTGATTTGTATCCAGCAAAAAAAAATCAAATTCTCTCAACTCATCATTTTGTGCTTTTCAATATTAAGCACATCCTTTCTTTGAGAGATTTAAAAAAAACATCTTACTCTCCATACATCATCTTGTGCTTTAAAACTCCAAGCACAACACTTTTTGGGGAGAATTGACAAAAAAAAAGAAAAAGAAAAAAAGGTAAAAAAAAAAGTGGATACAATTACTCCATCTTCGTGCTTTTCAATATTAGCACTTTCCATTTCAATATTGGCACATATTGTTGTTAATTTTTCTCATCTTGCACAATTGGGCAAAACCCACATACCACACCTTTCAACCCATTTTCCACCTTTTACCCTTATTTAAACCCCCTTTTCCACCCTTTACCATTTTGTTACATTTTACCACTCAAACGGGTTGTGTGAAACCATCCTCCGATGCAATCTTGGTTTGAGAAGGATTGGTAGCACGTGATCACTCCAAACAAGGTATTATATTTCATAAGAGTTTGGGATTTGAATTGAGTGTTGAGTGGAGAGAAATTAAAAAAAACAGTATTGTGTGTGTGAGTGTGTACATTTCACTGTGTGTGTGTGTGTGTAAATCTCGCGTGTGTGTGTGTCATTGTAAGTGTGTGTGTGTATACCCTTGTGTGTGTGAGTAAATCTTGGGTGCGTGAGTGTGTATCCTCGTGTGCATGAGTGTGTACAACTTGTGTGTGTGCGTATCTGTACATCTTCGCGTGTATGAGTTTGTGTGTGTTTCTCCCCGTGTGTGTGTGTATTTGTGTTTGTGTTACACATCATGGCAGAAGACCGTGGGAATAAAATTGCTCATGTTAGCGATGAAGGAAGTCAAAGTAGATCTCCCGCACCTGAAGCTACACAACTCCAAATGCAAGCTTTGGTGAGCCACTTCGGGAGGCTTCTTGATCGAAAGTTGGAAGTGCTACATGAGAGGATTGACAACCTGGAGAATCAACCAAGCCCGAGGATGATCCATGACAACCAGCGGCGAGCTCAGGCACCACGTCGCCCCCACATCATGGAGGAGGAGATAGAAAACTTTGATGGTGATTTCGAGGATTTCCCACAAAGGAGGAGGTTGTACCAACAACCAAGTGGTGGCCAAAGAAGACCCCATGATGATGAACTACTTGGCGGGATCAAGGTGAAGGTCCCTTCATTTCAAGGGAAAAGCGATCCGAAAGCATACTTGGAGTGGGAGATGCGGATCGAGCAGGTGTTTTCATGTCATGCATATTCCGAGGAGAAAAAGGTCAAACTTGCTTCCCTTGAATTTTCTGATTATGCTTTAATTTGGTGGGATCAAATCGAAAAGGAAAGGGCAAGATATGGTGGACGCCCTATCAACACTTGGGAGGACATGAAGTTTTCCATGCGGAAACGGTATGTTCCCACACATTACCATAGAGATCTCCACAACAAACTTCAACGCCTCACCCAAGGGAGTAGGAGTGTAGAAGACTACTACAAGGAGATGCAAATTGCCATGATTCGAGCAAACATCGAGGAGGATCCGGAGGCAACCATGGCACAGTTTTTACATGGGCTCAATCGGGAGATTGCGGATCAAGTGGAGATGTACCACCATGTGGAGATACAAGACATGATCCACCAAGCCACCAAGGTAGAACAAAAAATCAAAAGAAGGAGCAACGCGAGGAAGCCCACTACCCCATTCACACCCTGGAGAAATCCGAGGAAGGACATTGGAGAATTGTCAAAGCCAAAAGAGGTGGTTGATCGCAAAAATGACAAGGTAATTCTTCCATCTAAGAAACCTAGTTTTGAGGCTAACCAAGCAAGGAATCGCGATATACGTTGTTTCAAATGTCAAGGAAGGGTTCACATTGCTAGTGAATGCCCAAACCGTCGCACCATGATCATCAACAAGTATGGAGAATAGGAGACCGATGGAGAGAGCTCCGAAGAGGAGGAAGATGAATCTCCAGAAATTGAAAATGGAGAATTTGCGGAAGATGGCGAGATTCTTGTCACTAGAAGAGTTTTAAGTGCACAAATGACCGTTGGAGAAAAGGATCAACGAGAGAACCTTTTCCATACACGATGCAAGATAAATGGGAAGGTATGTAGTGTTATTGTTGATGGTGGAAGTTGTAGCAATGTGGCGAGCACCGAGTTGGTAGAGAAGATGGGACTCCCGACTTTAAGACATCCAAATCCATACCGACTTCAGTGGTTGAATGATTGTGGGGAGATGAAGGTCACCAAGCAAGTGAAGGTATTGTTCACCATCGGTAAGTACAAAGATGAGGTTTTGTGTGATATTGTTCCTATGAAGGCCTGCCATTTGTTGTTGGGACAACCATGGCAGTACGATTGACATGTTACTCATGACGGTTTCTCAAATCGTCACTCTATTGTACTCAGAGGGGAACCTATAACCCTCAACCCCATGTCCCCCAAGAAAATTTTGGAAGATTACATTTTGAGAGAAAAGAAAAAAATGAGTGATAAAGAAAAAAAGAGTGAAAATGAAAAAGGTGAGAATGAGGGAAAGAGAGAAAATGAGAGAGGAAAAGAAATTGAGAGCAAAGAAAAATCAAGAGGGAAAAAGAATTTGAGTGAAGAGAGAAGTGTGATGTTGGAAAAAAAGAGTGAGGTTGAGGAAGTTTTGTTTTCACAGCAAACCCTCATAGTACTCATGTACAAAGAGGTATTGCTAAATACTAACGACTTATCCCCTTTTCCAAATGTTGTTGAATCCTTGTTGCAGGAGTATGATGATGTCTTTCCAGAAGGGGTGCCAACTGGTTTGCCACCCATTAGAGGTATTGAGCATCAAATTGACCTCATACCCGGAGCATCACTACCGAACCGCCCTGCATATCGCACCAACCCAGAGGAGACAAAAGAAATTCAAAGGCAAGTTCAAGAGCTATTGGATGTGGGATATGTCAGAGAGAGCCTTAGTCCTTGTGTCGTACCGGTGCTTTTAGTACCAAATAAGGATGGAACATGGAGAATGTGCATTGACTGCCGAGCCATCAATAACATCACAGTCAGGTATCGTCATCCTATCCCTAGGTTAGATGACATTCTAGATGAGTTAAATGGCTCTACAATTTTCTCTAAAATTGATTTAAGAAGTGGCTACCATCAAATTAGGATGAAAGAAGGAGATGAGTGAAAAACATCATTTAAGACAAAACATGGACTTTATGAATGGCTAGTCATGCCCTTTGGTCTCACCAATTCACCTAGCACATTTATGAGGTTAATGAATCATGTCTTACGTTCCTATATTGGGAAATTTGTGGTAGTTTACTTTCACTAGTAGAATAATAACCTATACCAACGGTTTGGAACCGTTGGTATAGGCCTCCAAACCGTTGGTATAGCCTATACCAACGGTTTGGAGAACCGTTGGTATAGCCTATACCAACGGTTTGGAGAACCGTTGCGAAGTAAGCCGTTGGGATAGGTCTATACCAACGGTTTTCCCAAAACCGTTGGTATAGACCTATCCCAACGGTTTACAAAACCGTTGGTATAAGTAATATGAAAATCTATACCAACGGATATAAAACCGTTGGTAAATGAATTTCAAAAAAAAACATGTGCTGGGATTTGATCCCAGCACCCCTTGTTTATAATCGAACGACTTAACCACTAAGCTAACATCACTTTTTTAAACATAATTTCATAAATATATATATGTATTATCATAATTATTTAAAATTTAGATTTATATAATGTTCTCGGGTAGCAGACCTGGAAGAAATGAAAGAATCTATCCCAACGGTTCTCAAAACCGTTGGGATAGACCTATTGAATTTCCAGGGGGTGAATGTTGGATTTGGGGTTGATTTTTCCCAACGGTTCTCCCAAACCGTTGGGAAAGGGGGGTCTTTCCCAACGGTTTGGGAGAACCGTTGGGAAAGGGGCCTCAAAACCCCCCTTTCCCAACGGTTCTCCCAAACCGTTGGGAAAGGGGGGGTCTTTCCCAACGGTTTGGGAGAACCGTTGGGAAAGGGGTGTTTTGAGGCCCCTTTCCCAACGGTTTGGGAGAACCGTTGGGAAAGGGTGTATATAAGTGTTGGGAAAGATCCGATTTCCAGTAGTGTTTGATGATATTCTGGTATATAGTAGGACTTTGCATGAACATGTAGATCACTTAAGAAGAGTCCTAGAGGTGTTAAGGAAAGAAAAATTGTTTGGAAACATTAATAAGTGTGAATTTTTCCTCGATAAGATTGTTTTCCTTGGATTTGTTGTGAGCGGCAATGGAGTTGAAGTTGACACCGAGAAGATCAAAGCAATTCAGGAATGGCCAACTCCAACCTCCGTTGGGCAGGTAAGAAGTTTTCATGGGCTTGCTAGTTTTTACAGGAGATTTGTGAAGGACTTCAGCACACTAGCAGCACCATTGAATGAGTTGACCAAGAAGAATGTTCCTTTTAAATGGGGAACAACTCAAGAGAAGGCCTTTCATGCTCTTAAGGAGAGACTCACCCACGCCCCTCTACTTGCACTTCCGGACTTCGGTAAGACCTTTGAAATTGAATGTGATGCAAGTGGAATTGGCATAGGAGGAGTACTCATGCAAGAAGGTAAAACTATTGCTTTCTTTAGTGAGAAGTTAAATGCCCCAACTCTAAACTATGATACATATGATAAAGAGTTGTATGCATTGTTTAGAGTTCTTGAAACATGGCAACATTATCTTTGTCCTAAAGAATTTGTGATCAATTCTGATCATGAGGCTCTTAAATACCTTAGGAGCCAACATAAACTAAATAGGAGACATGCTAGATGGCTGGAATTCATTGAATCATTTCCATATGTCATCAAGCATAAAAAGGGTAAAGAAAATACTGTGGCCGATGCACTTTCACGTAGATATTATCTTTTATCCTTGTTGGATTCAAAACTACTTGGTTTTGAATACATTAAGGATTTATATGCCACCGATAGTGATTTTAGTGAACCTTATGAACATTGTAAACATGGAGTTAGCTGGGAAAAGTTCTATTTACATGACGGGTTCTTATTTCGGATGGATAAGCTTTGCATTTCCAATTGCTGTATTCGTTTAATTTTACTAAAGGAGTCACATTCTGGTGGGTTAATGGGACATTTTGGTGTTGCAAAAACTTTAAGCGTTCTTAGTGAACATTTTTATTGGCCTAGGATATCTAGAGATGTTGAAAAAATTGTGGGAAAGTGCATTGTTTGCCATAAAGCCAAATCAAAACTGAACCCACATGGATTATATCTTCCTCTCCCAATCCCCAACACCCCTTGGGAGAACATATCAATGGACTTTATTGTGGGGTTACCACGGACTAAGAAGTAGAGAGATTCAATTTTTGTTGTGGTAGATCGGTTTTCTAAAATGGCACATTTTATTCTCTGTCACAAAACAGATGATGCCACTAACATTGCACAACTTTTCTTTCAGGAAGTAGTCAAACTCCATGGGATGCCAAGGACGATTGTGTCTGATCGAGACACAAAATTCCTCAGTTACTTTTGGAAGACCTTGTGGAGCAAACTAGGCACAAAGTTACTATTTTCCACTACTTGTCATCCGCAAACCGATGGGCAAACAGAGGTGGTGAATCGAACACTATCATCCCTTTTGAGAACAATTGTCAAGAAGAATCTTAAGAATTGGGAGGAGTGTCTACCCCATGTGGAATTCGCATATAACAGGGCCAAGCATTCCACTACTCAATATTCTCCATTTGAAATTGTTTACGGCTTTAACCCCCTTGCCCCTATTGATCTATTGTCGTTGCCTTTACAGGAAGCAACTAATATGGTTGCGAAAGGGCGTGCAGAATTCATAAAGAAACTCCATGAAAAGGCAAGGGAAAATATTGAGCGGATGACCCAGTAATATGTTGATCGTGCAAACAAGGGTCGCAAGCAAGTGTTGTTCGAACCCGGTGACTTAGTCTGGATTCATATGCGTAAAGAAAGATTCCCCGACAAGCGGAAATCAAAACTCATGCCTCGAGGAGACGGACCTTTCCGAGTGCTTGAAAAGATTAACAACAATGCTTACAAGATAGCTCTCCCAGGTGAGTATGGTGTAAGTGCCACTTTCAATGTTTCTGATCATTCTCCTTTTTTGGGCGTAGAGGATGAAGAGTCGAGGACGACTCCTTTTCAAGAGGGGGAGGATGATGGGAACCATGCGGAAGGCACCGAGTCGATTGCTCGGGTGGAGGAATTGGATTTACAAGGCCCAATGATGCGAGGAAGAGTAAAGAGGTTGAATGCTTCAATGGGCGCTCATCTTGCTTCATTAAAGGCCCAATGGGTATTACCTTGCATGGATGGAGCAAATTGGCCTATTATCTCACTTATTCAAGCCCAAGCATGATGTTTAATGGTTGTCTCACATGGTTGCACGAATTTGGAATCCGTATCCACATGGAGGATTCTAGAAATGGCATCTTTAGGCACCAAAGTCAAATCCGGTGGGCTATGCACTCAAAGTCAATTCCGGTGAGCTATAGTTGGAAAGTTGTGTGCTAGTTTTCCAAAAAGTCTTTGATAGACTTTACCTTTTGGACTTTAAGGGGGCAATGTAGGAATAGGCTTTATGACTTTATGATATTAGCCCCTTGACCTTTTATGTCACCCCTTGGCTATAAATAGCCACCCCATGCCCTTGACCTTTTATGTCACCCCTAAGTGGCCTAATGGGTTGAATGGACCTCAAGGGCCTTAGTGGGCCTCATGGGCCAAAGTGGCCAAATGGGACGAATGAACCTAAGTGGCCTATTGGTCCTAATGGGACCAATGGGCCCAATGGTCCCAATGGGGCTAATGGGGCTAATAGGCTTAACAGACCTAGGTGCTAAATTTTCCGAATGGGCCTAATGGGCCAAATGAGCCGAATGAGCCGAATGGGCCTAATGGGCCTCAGTGGACTAATGAGACTAAATGACCTAAGTGACATAATCGACCTAATGGGCTTAATGGTCCTGATGGGCGTAATGACATTAATGGGACTGAGTAGCCTAATGGTGATGAGGATCATGGCACACATGGGCATCGCGGGGTTGGAGGCGGACTTGATGAGGAAGGCAGAATGCACACAAGTGGACATGACCCATTGCATGGAATTAGAGGCCCAATGACAAGGGAGCGGACCAAGAGAATGAAGGAGGCCTTAAATGGATTAATCATTGAATTCCAAGAGGAGGCCCAACACCCTTGCTTGGGGGAAGCATCCGGGCCTATAATTATATTAATTAAGGCCCAAACATGTTTTTAAAAATCCAACCCAAGTGGAGCGACGAATTTTCAAGCCCACACCACCATGGAATCTTCAAAGTCAAAAGGTGGTGGGCTACTTGTCTCTACTTTTCCAAAAGGGTGTGCTACTTGTCTCCTAAAGTCATGGGCAAGTGCCAAAGTTTTCAAAGTCATCATTTAGGCTTTTTGACTTGTGGAAACTAGGTGTTAGACTAATGTGGAAGCCACCCCATGGTGTGATTCGAATTTCTTTATCTCTTTGGCTATAAATAGACACCCCTTGTACTCTTGAAACGTCATGAATGAAGGTAATGTTATTATGGTGAGTTTTTCTTGCAACCTTTGTGTTCTTGCTTAATTCTTGACTTATCAAAGGATTGGTCATCCTTTGTGGGGTCTTGTGGCTAGAGTTCTTAGAGACAAGTTATCTTTGGGTTCTACCTTGACCATTTCTCCTTTGCGTCTCATTTTCATTATCCGCACACCACATTCACTTGTTTTCTTGCGGCGATCCGGGTGATCAAAGCGCGAACATTATACAAGGTTCCTAGGAAACTTCCTAGCGGGTCTTGCATCGCGTATCATTTGGTATCAGAGCTCATTTGCAAGAA
This sequence comes from Viscum album, assembly GCA_963277665.1. NCBI lineage: Eukaryota > Viridiplantae > Streptophyta > Magnoliopsida > Santalales > Viscaceae > Viscum > Viscum album. The sequence goes on along the minus strand of OY728121.1, from coordinate 1,051,665,314 downwards.
ATCAGGTTCTTTCTTTCTTATCCTTTCTTTCATTTTCATTTCTCTTCAAATCGGTCCAACATCAATTCTGGTCCATTTTCTTCTTCCCCTACAGACGTCATTTCTTCTTCTTTTCAGACATACAGTATATCATTCTTGTAGTTGAGAATCTCATCTTTCTTCTCCATTTGGAATCATCAAAATCAGAGTTATACATAGCGAGATACAGCGGGTTCAAATTTTGCGACAAATTCTGCAATTTTAAAACCACGCAAATCTCATGTTGATTCCATTTGATATTACAAATTATTGCTTCTCATGCATTTAAATATTGAAAAATTCATCTTTTTGCTGCTGCATCTACAAAAAAAAGAGCAAAAAAAAAACAAAAAAAATCGAAAAAAATAAAGGCTCAAAACAAAATTGCAACATTTTGAATTCTACGTCCCATTTTTATTCTTCTTCTTCCCTTTTCTTCCTCTTCCCAAATTTTTCATCCTGAATCCAATTTTAATTTTAGCTTTGAATTCTAGTTCGAGATTGCCACATTTCAAAGATCCTTTCGATTTGTTGAAATTGGGTAAGAACACTTTAGGAAGCAAGTTGAGTGGTAAAAGACAAGAGTTTTACATTTTGATAAAAGCCAAAATTGAGTGAAACACGAGCGAACATATTATTTTTGAGTGTAAACACGTGAGGGAGTGTGTGAGGTCCATTTTCCTTTCTCTTCACTTTTTTTTACAGGATTCCTAAATGGCGGAGTCAAGTAATACCAATGAAGCAGACATTAAGATGTTCATGAGGGATTTACAAGAACAATTCCAAAGGTTGAATGCGAGGATGGATGAACTCCAATCCCCTTCCAATTCTAGAGCACCACCAAGGAGGCGGGTTGTTAAAGAAGAGGACGAGTTATCCGATTTTCACGAGTCACCAATTTGGAGAAATCAACCACCATGGAGGTAATCCAATGATCTTGGAGGAGTAAAGTTGAGGATCCCTTCATTCCAAGGTAAGAATGATCCTGAAACTTACTTGGAATGGGAAAGAAAGGTCGAACATGTTTTTGGTTGTCACACTTATTCGGAGGAAAACAAAGTGAAGTTGGCGACCCATTAGGCCCATTAGGCACATTAGGCCGATTCGACCACTTAAGCCCCTTACACCCATTAGGCCATTAGGTAGATTAGGTCACTTAGGCACATTAGACCATTTAGGCCCATTAGGCCCATTAGTATTATCGGGCCCATTAGACAACTTAACCCCAGTATGCCCATTAGGCTACTTAGGCCCATAAGGTTGATTAGGCACATTAGGCCACTTTGGCCAACAAAGCCCTTAGGCCCATGAGGTCATTGAGGCCCATTAGGACCATGAGGCCACTTAGGCCCATTAGGTCCATGAGGCCACTTAGGCCCATTAGGCCCATCAAGCCACTTAGGCCCATTAGAACCATTAGGCCACTTAGTCCCTTTAGGCTCGTTATGCCACTTAGGCCCATTAGGCTAATTAGACCACTTTGACCCATTATGCCGATTAGACCACTTAGGCCACTTCAGCCCATTATGCCCATTAGTCCATTTAGGCTCATTAATCCCATTAGGCCGATTAGGCCACTTAGGGCAATTAGGCCCAATATGTCACTTAGTCTCATTAGGCCACTTTGTCCCATTAGGCCCATTCGCCAACTTTGGACCATTAGGCCCATTAGGCCACTTCGACCCACTAAGACCATTATGTCGATTAGGCCACTTAGTCTCATTAGGCCCATTAATCCCCTTAGTCCACTTAGACCCATTAGGTCCATTAGGCCCATTCGGCATATTAGGCCACTTAGTCACATTACGCCCATTAGGCCACTTAGTCCCATTAGACAAATTAGGCTCATTAGGCCACTTAGACCCATTATGCCACTTCAACCCATTAGGCCCATCAGGCCCATTCGGCCCATCAGGCCCAATGAGCCCATTCGGCCACTAAGGCCCATTATGCCCATTAGGCCACTTATTCCCATTAGGCCACTTCGTCCCATTAGGCCACTTAGCCCACTTACGCCCCTTATGCTCATTAGTCTACTTAGGCCCATTAGGCCACTTAGGCTTATTATGCCACTTAGGCCTAGTAGTCCCATTAGGCCACTTTTTCCCATTAGGCAACTTAGGCTCATTAGGCCACCTAGGCCCATTAGGCCGATTAGGCCACTTTGGCTCATGGGGACCATTAGGGTCGTTTGGCCCATTATTGCCATTTGACCCCCTAAAACTTCTAGTCCCATTAGACCCATTAGTCTACTTTGGACCATTAGGTCCATTCGTCCCATTGGGACCCTTAGGCCCATTCAGGCCACTAGGCCCATTAGGCCACTTAGTCCCATTAGGCCACTTCGTCACATTCGGCACGTTAGGCCAATTCGAGCCCTTAGCCCCATTCAGGACATTAGGCCCATTTGGGTCACTTAGGCTCATTCAACCACTTAGATCCATTATGCCACTTATGCCCATTAGAGCAATTAGGCCCATTAGGCCATTTAGTCTCATTATGCTCATGCATCTCATTCGTCCCATTAGGCCCATTAGGCCACTTCGGCAAATTAGGCTCATTTGGCCATTTCGGCCCATTCGACATGTTAAGCCCATTCGGCGTGTTAGGCCCATTCGGGCCCTTAGCCCCATTCGGGCCATTAGGCCTATTTGGGCCACTTAGGCTCATTCGGCCACTTAGGCCCATTATGCCACTTAGGCTTATTCTACCAGTTAGTACCATTATGCCACTTAGTCTCATTGGACCCATTCATCCCATTTATCCCATTAGGCCCATTATGCCACTTAGGCAAATTAGGCCCATTGGGCCACTAAGGCCCAATGAGCCCATTAGGCCCATTCGGTCGATTAGGTTGATTAGACCACTTATGCCACTTAGGCCCATTAGGCTCATGAGTCCACTTAGGTCCATTAGGCCCATTAGGCCACTTAGGCTCATTAGGCCACTTAGGCACATTCAAACCATTCGGCTCATTATTAGGCCCATTGGGCCAGTTAGGCCACTTAGGCCCATTTGGCTCATTCGGTCACTTAGGCCCATTTTTCTCATTCGGTCACTCAGTCCCATTAAACCCATTAGGCCACTTCAGCCCATTTGGACAATTATACCCATTAGGCCACTTACACTCATTAGCCCCATTAGACCCATTGGGACACTTAAGCTCATTCCGCTACTTAGGCCCATTAGACCCAGTCTGCCACTTAGGCTCATTCATCCACTTAGGCCCATTAGCCCCATTAGTCCACTTAGGCTCATTCAACCACTTAGGTCCATTAGGCCACTTTGGCCCATTAGGCCCTTTAGGCTGATTGGGTCACTTAGGCCCATTCAACCCATTCAGTCCATTAGAACCATTAAGCCACTCAGGCCCATTGGGCCACCTAGGCTCATTACGCCCATTTTTCCACTTCATCCCATTACGCCTATCATTAGGCCATTTAGGCCCATTAAACCCATTAGGCCCATTAGGTCGTTAGTCCCATTCAACCAGTTAGTCTAATTAGTCCCATTAGGCAAATTAGGACCATATATCCCATTAGGGCGGCGGATGATGGATGCGGTTTGGGGCTAAGTGACGGGTGAAGGGTATGGATAGTGGAAGCAAGTAGTCAACCAACGCTATATGGAGCGTGACCAACTACTTAGACAACACACTCAAGGGAGGGGTGTGATGGCCAATCCACACAACAACACACTTGGGTTGAGGCACGGAATTGGGGGCTTTGTGATCTTGGATCACCAATCTAACTTGTAGATTGACAAGGCAAGAATGCACAAGAGCTAGGAGAAAATCCGGGATAATCCTCACACAATGGAGAGAAACAAAGCATAAGCTCTCAATTAAATCTTGAATGCCAATACAATGCCATGGGGTGGCTATTTATAGCCAAGGGGGTGATACAATGGTCAAGGGTCTAATACCCTAAAGTCATAAAGTCTAAACCTACCTTGTCCCATTAAAAGTCAAAAAGATAAAAGCCAACAAAGACTTTTGGAAAAGAAGCACACAACTTTCCAACATAGCCCACCGGATTTGACTTTGAGTGCATAGCCCACCGGATTTGACTTTGGTGTCCAAAGATGCCATTTCTAGAATCCTCCATGTGGGCAAGGCCTCCAAATTCGTGCAACCATGTGGGCCAAGCTTTAATCATCAATTTTGGGCTTGAATAAGTGATATTATAGGCCCATTTGCTCCATCCATGCAAGGTAATACCCATTGGGCCTTTAATGAAGCAAGATGAGCGCCCATTGAAGCATTCAACCTCTTTAATCTTCCTCGTGTCATTGGGCCTTGCAAATCTAATTCCTCCACCCGAGCAATCGACTTCATGCCTTCTGCATGGTTCGCATCATCCTCCCCCTCTTGAAAAGGAGTCGTCCTCGACTCTTCATCCTCTACACCCATAAAAGGAGAAAGATCAGAAACATTGAATGTGGCACTTACACCATACTCATCTGGCAAAGCTATCTTGTAAGCATTGTTGTTAATCTTTTCAAGCACTCGGAATGGTCCATCGCCTCGTGGCATGAGTTTTGATTTCCTCTTTTCAGGGAATCTTTCCTTCCGCATATGAATCCAAACCAAGTCACCGGGCTCGAACAACATTTGCTAGCGACCCTTGTTTGCACGATCCATATATTTTTGGGTCATCCGCTCGATATTTAACATTGCTTTTTCATGGATTTTCTTGATGAATTCTGCACGCCCTTTCGCATCCATATTAACTGCTTCCTGTAAAGGCAAAGGAACTAGATCAATAGGCGCAAGGGGGTTAAAGCCGTAAACTATTTCAAATGGAGAATATTGAGTAGTGGAATGCTTGGCCCTGTTATATGCGAATTCCACATGTGGCAGAGACTCCTCCCAATTCTTGATATTCTTTTTGACAATTGTTCGCAGAAGGGATGATAGTGTGCGATTCACCACCTCTGTTTGTCCATCGGTTTGTGGATGAAAAGTAGTGTAAAATAATAACTTTGTACCGAGTTTGCTCCACAAGGTCTTCCAAAAGTAACTAAGAAATTTTTTGTCTCGATCTGACATAATGGTCCTTGGCATTCCATGATGCTTGACTACTTCCTGAAAGAAAAGTGTTGCAATGTTAGTGGCATCATCTGTTTTGTGACAGGGAATAAAATGTGCCATTTTTGAAAACCTTTCCCCCACAACAAAAATGGAATCTCTCCCCCTCTTGGTCCGTGGTAACCCCACAATAAAGTCCATTGATATTTCCTCCCAAGGGGTGTTGAGAATTGGGAGAGGAAGATATAGTCCATGTGGGTTCAGCTTTGATTTGGCTTTATGGCAAACAATGCACTTTACCACAAATTTCTCAACATCTCTAGATATCCTCGGCCAATAAAAATGCTCACTAAGAACACTTAGAGTTTTTGAAACACCAAAATGCCCCATTAACCCACCCGAATGTGACTCCTTTAGTAAAAGTAAACGGATAGAGCAATTAGGAATGCAAAGCTTATCAATCCGAAATAAGAATCCATCATGTAAATAGAACTTTTCCCAACTAACTCCAGGTTTACAATGTTCATAAGGTTCTCTAAAATCACTATCAGTGGCATATAAATCCTTAATGTATTCAAAACCAAGAAGTTTTGAATCCAACAAGGATAAAAGAGAATATCTACGTGAAAGTGCATCGGCCACAGTATTTTCTTTACCCTTTTTATGCTTGATGACATATGGAAATGATTCAATGAATTCCATCCAGTCCCCTTAGGCCACTAAGGCCTATTAGGCCACTTATGCCCATTAGGCCCATTAGGCCACTTAGGCCACTCAGGCCTATTATGCCCATTGGGCCACTAAGGCCCATTAGGAAACTAAGGCCCATTAGGCCAATTAGGCCAATTAGGCCACTTAGGCACATTGGGCCACTTATGCCCATTATGCCCATTAGGCCACTTAGGCCTTTTAGGTCCATTATGCCCATTAGGCCCATTAGGCCACTTAGGCCCATTAGGCCACTATGCCCATTCAGATAATTAGGCTACTTAGGCCCATTAGGTCACTTAGGCCCATTAAGCCACTTCGACCACTTAATCCCGTTAGGCCACTGAGGCCCATTAGACCACTTATGCTCTTTTGTCTCATTAGGCCACTTATGCCATTTAGTCCCATGAGACCACTTAGGCCACTTAGGCCCCTTAGGCCTATTAAGCCACTTTGGCCCATTATGCCCATTAGGCCACTTAGGCCCATTATCTCCATTAGGCCCATGAGGCCACTTAGTCCCATTATGTCCATTACACCACTTAGGCCCATTAGGATACTTAGGTCACTTAGGTCATTGAGGCCCATTTAGCCACTTGGGCCCATTAGGCTCAATAGCCCACTTAGGCCCATTATGCCCATTAGTCCCATTAGGCCCATTTTTCACTTAGGCTCATTAGAACCATTAGGCCCATTCATCCATTTAGGCCCATTAGGCCCATTAATCCACTAATTCCCATTAGGCACTTAGGCCCATTAGGCCACTTAGGCCAATTAGGCTCATTCGGTCCAATAAGTCCATGCCCATTGGGTCACTTTGGCCCATTCATCCCATTGTGCTACTTAAGATCATTCGGCCCATTATGCCACTTAGGCCCGTTCATCCCATTAGACCCATTAGGCCACTTAGGTGAGTTAGTCCCATTATGCCACTTAGGCCAGTTAGGCCCATTGGGTTCATTGGGCCAATTATGCCACTTAGGCTCATTCATCCCATTCGACCACTTTGGCCAGTTAGGCCCATTATGCCACTTTGTCCGGTTAGACCCATTAGGCTTGTTAGGCTCATTCAACCCATTGGGTCAATTAGTCGCATGGGGCCTATTAGGCCAGTTAGGCCCATTAGGCTTGTTTGACCCATTGGCTATGTTAGGCCACTTTGGCAAGTTCAACCCATTAGTCCCATTGGGCCGACACAAATGCCAGTTAGGACACTTAGGCCTATTATTTAATTGCATACCGGCCATTAAATAACATTAATTGCCTTCAATAAATCTCATACCGCATAATAATAATTATATAATTATTATTTTGTGGTGCACGCCAAATTGTACAATAACAAAAATTATATAATGGTATTGTTAATTAATATTTTTAAATGGACTCAGTCTTGATCCGTTCACACTCCTCTATCATTTATTGAACAACTGAATAAATATTTTATTCATAAATAAATATTTTATTTACAATATAGCAAATAAATATTTATTTAAATATTAAATAAATAAAATAAATATTTTATTCACATGTCGGAGAATAAATATTTATTTACTTTATGTGATAAATATAAATTGAATAAAGTTATTCCTGAGACTTGAGAATAATATTTATTCCATTAATTAAACTCAAATAGAATTTAATCGAGATAAATGGAAACACTTAGTGTGTGACCCTCTAGGATTCCTTCTCATTGACATTAGGCAGACTTTCCTAAAGTCCAAGATAACTGTCTAGCAACGTGTAAAGGCACCCAAGAGAAAGAACTTGACGTCGCAACATCGAAAACCACATACGAAGGCTCACTGTGTAATATAATCTCTTTGTCACAATATCTCATCAAGAAGGTTGTACATCCATTTCTCTAACATATATTTTTAAAATGTCTTTGACTATCTGAAATAAACACATTGTTACACCATGGCAATGGAACTTAATGCGATGGTTTTATTCCAATCAAAGGGTTGAGATATCAGCTTCTATAAATATGGAAGAGACAAATCCTCCCTCAATATATTCATTAATGACATGTCACTCGTGAGGCACCTAACGTATCCAACTTCACCATGAGCTCTTATCGTTAGGCCACTTAGACCCATTAGGCCCATTATGCCCATTATACCCATTAGGCCCATATGTCCATTCGTCCACTTTGGACCATTAGTCCACTTAGGCCCAATAGGCACATTAGGCCCATTTGGCTGCTGAGGCCCATTAGGCCTATGAGGAAAATTAGTCCCATTTGGCCACTTCATCCCATTATTCCCATTAATCACATTAGGCACATTCGTCCACTTTGGCCCATTAGGCCACATAGGCCCATTAGGCCCATTAAACCCATTAGGCCACTTACGCCCATTACACCCATTAGGCAACTTATGCCCATTAGGCCACTTAGGCACATTATGCCACTTAGGCCCATTAATCCCATTAGGCCCAGTAGGCCTAGTAGTCTCATTATTCCTAGTAGACCCATTAGGCCTGGTAGGTCCATTAGGTCTGGTAGGACCACTTAGGCCCATTCGGACCATTGGTCCACTTAGGCACATTCAGCCCATTGGTCCACTTGCGCCCATTTGGACCATTCAAAAACTTAGGTCTGTTATTCCCACTAGGTCGATTTGGCTACTAAGGCCCATTATTCCCATTAGGCCCATTAGTCTCATTCGTCCACTTTGGCCCATTAGGTCACTTACTCCCCTCAAGCCCATTATGCAACTTATGCCCATTGTGTCCATTAGGCAACTTCGACCCATTTGGGCACTTAGTCACATTGGGCCACTTAGGCCCATTTGGAGCATTTGGCCTATTGGGCCCATTAGGCAACTTTGGCCTGTTAGGCCCATTGGGACCATTAGGCCACTTTGGCCTGTTAGGCCACTTAGGCTCATTAGTCCTATTCGACCCAATAGGCCCATTCAGCCCATTAGGCCCATTCGACCACTTAGGACCATTAGACCACTTAGGCCCATAGACCCATTGGTCCACTTAGCCCCATTAGGCCCATTTTCCCACTTAATCCCCTTAGTCCCATTGGTTCACTTAGGCCCATTACGCTCATTACAACCATTCGGCGCATTAGGCCCTTTGGTCCACTTAAGTCCATTAGGCCACTTAGGCCCATTAGGTCCATTAGGCCCAATAGGTCCATTAGGCCTAGTAAGTCCATTAAGCCACTTCGTCCCACTAGTCCCATTAGACCCATCCGACCCATTCAGATAATTAGGCCCATTGGAACCTTTAGTCCAATTCATCCCATTCATGCCACTAGGCCCATTAGACCCATCAGAGTCTACTGACTATAATAAAATTAAATGTGACTATGCTTTGTTGATTCGTATTTCATAAATCATAAGTTGTTTGGAGAACTTATCATGCAAGCTTGATGGAAGAAAGGGGAAAAGAGGTATTCCAAATCATATCTAGATTTATTGTATCTAGGTGTAAGAGAAGAAAGATATGATGCTAATTGAAAAGGAATCATACCTAGTGCAATCTAAAAGTGCAATCGTACCCACTTAGTCCCATTAGTCCCATTAGGCCCATTAGGACACTTAGGCCCATTTGGCCCATTTGGCCACTTCACCCCATTAGGCCCATTATGCCTATTCAGCCCATTAGGAACATTCATCCACTTTGTCCCATTAGGTCACTTAGGCCCATTAGGTCCGTTAAGCCAATTAGGCCCAATAGGCCCATTAGGTCACATAGGCCATTAGGCCCATTTGACCACTTTGTCCCATTATGCCCATTATGCCCACTCATCCACTTTGGACCATTAGGACTATTATGCCCATTGGGCCACTTAGGCCCATTAGGTCCATTATGCCCACTAAGCCCATTATTCTCATTTGGACCATATGTTCATTCGTTCACTTTGGCCCATTAGACAACTTAGGCCCAATAGGCGCATTAGGCCCATTAGGCTGCTGAGGTCCATTAGGCCCATGAAGACATTTAGGCCCATTTGGAAACTTTGTCCCATTATGCCCATTAATCCCATTAGGCCCATTCGTCCACTTTGGCCCATTAGGACCATTAAACCCATTAGGCCACTTAGGCCCATTAGACCCATTAGGAAACATGTGCCTATTAGGCTACTTAGGCACATTATGCCACTTAGGCCCATTAGTCACATTAGGCCAAGTAGGCCTAATAGTCCCATTATGCCTAGTAGGCCCAATGGGCCCAGTAGGCCCATTAGGCCCACTTAGGCCCATTAGGCCCATTAAGCCCATTAGGCCCATTAGGCCTATTCAGATACTTAGGCCCATTATTCCCATTAGGATGATCTGGCCACTAAGGCCCATTATGCTCATTAGGCCCATTAGGCCCATTCGTCCACTTTGGCTCATTAGGCCACTTAGGCCCCTCATGCCCATTACACAACTTAGGCCCATTATGTCCATTAGGCCACTTCGACCCATTAGGGAACTTAGGTCCATTAGGACACTTAGGCCCATTAGGCCATTTAGGCCCATTTGGACCATTTGGCCTATTGGGACCAGTGGTCCCATTAAGAAACTTTGGCATGTTAGGCCCATTGGGCCCATTAGGCCACTTTGGACCGTTAGGCCACTTCGCCCCATTAGTCTCATTCGACCCATTAGGCCCATTCAGCCCATGAGGCTCATTAGGCCCATTCAACCACTTAGGAATATTAGACCACTTAGGCGCCCATTAGTCCACTTAGGCCCATTAGGCCTATTAGCCCACTTAAACCCATTAGTCCCATTGGTTCACTTAGGCCCATTATGCCAATTACGTGCCCATTAGGTGCATTAGGTCCATTTGTCAACTTCATACCATTAGGCCGCTCAGGCCCATTAGGTCCATTAGTCCCAGTAAGCCCATTAAGACACTTCGTCCCACTAGGCCCATTAGACTCATCCGACCCATTCAGAGAATTAGGCCCATTAGGCCCATTGGACCCTTTAGTCCCATATGACCCATTCAGACCATTATGCTTACTGGACCCTTTAGGCCCATTCAGCCCAATAGGCCACTTTGGCTCAGTTAGCCCATTTGGCCCATTAGCCCACTTCAGCCAATTAGGCTCATTCGGCTAATTCACCCCACTAGACCACTTCGGTCCATTGGGTCCATTCGACCCATTAGGCCGGCCCATTAGGACTATTAGGTCACTTGGGCCCATTAGGATCATTAGGCCCATTTGGCCCATTAAGACCTTTCAGTCCATTAGGCCCATTCGAAAACTTCGACCCATTGAGCCCATTGGGCCCATTGGTAAACTTAAGCTCATTCATTTCATTAGCCCCATTATGCCACTTAGGCCTAATGGACCTATTAGGACAATTAGGCCACTTAGTCCCATTCGGCCCATTTGGACCATTAGGAAACTCTGGCCAATTAGGATCATTAGGCTCATTCGGCCCATTAGGTCCATTCGGCCACTTATGCCCATTAGGCCCATTTGTCCCATTAGGCTACTTAGGCCCATTAACTCTATTAGGCCACTTAAGCCCTTTTTGTCCATTAGGCCCATTCAGCCCACTTAGCCCTACCGCCCACTTAGGATCATTAGGCCCACTAAGACACTTAGGCCCATTGTACCCATTGCACCACTTAGGCCCATTTGGTTACGATTATGCCACTTAGGTTCATTAGGACACTTTGGACAATTAGGTCCTTTAGGCCCATTAGGCCACTTAGGCCCATTAGGCCCATTAAGCCGATTATGCCACTTAGGCACATTAGGTTGCTTTGGCCCATTAATCTTTTTAGGACAATTAGGCCACTTAGTCCCATTAGGCCCATTAGACTAATTCGCCCCATTCATCCCATTAGGCCACCTAGTCCCATTAGGCCCATTAGGCCACTTAGGCCCATTGCGCCCATTGGACCCATTAGACCACTTAGGCCCATTAGGCAACGATTATGCCACTTAGGCCCATTTGTCCCCTTTGGCCAATTAGGCTCTTTAGGCTCATTAGTCCACTTAGGCCCATTTGGCCATGTAGGCCCATTAGAACACATACACCCATTCGTTTTGTTAGGCCCATTAGCCCCGTTAGGCCCATTAGTCCCTTTGGACCACTTAGGCCCATTGGGACCATAAGGCCACTTAGGCACCTTAGGCCACTTAGGCCCTTTAGGTCCGTTTGGCCCATGACACCACTTATGCCCATTGTGATAATTAGGCCACTTAGGCCCATTAGGCCCTTTAGGCCCATTAGGCCGCTTAGGACACTTAATCCCATTATACCCATTAGGCCCATTAATCCCATTAGGCCACTTAGTCCGATTAGGCCACGTCGGCCCATTGGGCCAGTTAGGCCCATTCGTCCACTTAGGCCCACTATGCCACTAAGGACCGATAGACCCATTAGGCCACTTAGGCCCATTAGTCCATTTAGGCCCATTGGGCCCACTAGGCACATTTTTCTCATTAGGCCCATTAGGCCACATAGGACCATTAGACCCATTTGGCCACTTAGGCCCATTAGGCCTACTCGTCACATTAGGCTCATTCGATCTATTCAGTCCATTAGGCTCATTATGCCACTTAGGCCCATTAGGCCCCTTAGGCCAATTTGGCCACATAGGCCCATTATGCCACTTAGGCCCATTAGGACCATTGAGTCCAATTAGACCCATTTGAACCATTTGGACCATTTGGACCCTATGCTTGTTAAGCCCCTTAAGCCCATTAGGGCACCTAGGCCCATTAGACAACTTATGCCCATTCGTCCCCTTAGGCCCATTAGGCTCTTTCGACCCACTGTGACCATTACGCTGATTAGGCCACTTAGGCCCATTAGGCTTCTTAGGCCCATTAGGCCGCTGAGGCCCATTAGGATTCTTAGGTCCATTAGGCCACTGAGGTCCATTCTGCCCATTAGGACCATTTTTATGCTAGGCTCGTTCAACCTATTAATCCCATTAGGCCACTCAGGACCATTGAGCCACTCTGGCCAATTCGGCCCCTTATGTCCATTAGGCCACTTAGGCACATTTAGATCATTAGGCCTATTAGGACCATTAAGCCCATTTGTCGATTAGGCCACTTAGGCCCATTTGGACAATTTGGCCCATTTAGCACCTAGCATGTGAAGCCCATTAATCCCATTAGGCCACTTGGGCCCATTTGTCCACTTAGGCCCATGAGGCCCAAGAGGCCCACTTAGGTCCATGATACCCATTAGGCACATTAGGTCACTTAGGCCTATTAGGCACATTAGGCCAGCCACTTAGGCCTACCATACCCAATAGGATCATTAGAAACATTCGACCGCTGAGGCCAATTCGGCAAATCAGGCCCATTAGGCTCACTCAGCCCATTAGAACACTAAGGGCCATAGGGCCCAGTGAACCACTTAGGCCTGGGACGCCCATTAGGCCCATCAGGCCCATTAGGAAACTTATACCAATTCAGCCCATTTGGCCACATAGTCCCATAAGCCCATTTAGAGACGCAAAGACCCATTGGGTCCATTGGGCGTATCAGGTCAATTCGGCCCATGAAGCCAACTAGGCCACTAAGACCCATTAGACCCATCATGCCCATCATGCCCATTCATCCACTTAGGCCCATTATGCCCATTAGGCTACTCAGGCCACTGAATCTCATTGGTCCCATTAGGCACATGAGGCCACTAAGGCCCATCACGCCTATTAGGTAACTTAGGCCCATTAGGCCTATTAGGCCCATTCATCTCATTAGGTCACTCAGGCCCACTAGGCCTATTAGGAAACTTAGGCCCATTAAGACACAGAGGACCATTAGGCCCATTAGGTTACTTAGGCCCATTGGGCCACTAAGGCCCATTAGGCCACTTAGACCCATGATGCCCATTAAGCCACCAGGCCCATAAGGCCACTGAATCCCATTAGTCCCATTAGGCTCTTCTTACCCATCAGGACATTTAGGCTCATTAGGAACATTAGGCCACTTAGGCCTATTCGGCCCATCAGGCCCATTCAGCCCATCAGGCCCATTCAGCCCATCAGGCCCATCAAGCCTATCAGAACCATTAGGCGACTCATGTCCATTCGGCCCATTAGGCCACTTGGGCCCATTAGTCCCATCATGACCATCAGGCCCATTAGGCCACTTAGGTCCATTAGGCTCATTAGGACCATTTGACCACTTAGGCCTATTCAGCTCATTAGGCCACTTAGGCACATCGGGGCCATTAGGACCATTTGGCCACTGAGGCCTATTCACCTCATTAGGCCATTGAGGCCCATTAGGCCCATCAGAACAATTATGCCCATTGGGCAACTTAGGCCCATTCGGATCATTAGGCCACTTAGGCCCATTAGGACACTTAGGCCACTTAGGACGATTAGGCCCATTAGGCCACTTAGGCTGCTTAAGACGATTTGGTCCATTAGGCCACTAAGGCCCATTAGGCCACTAAGTCTCATCAGGCCATTTAGGCCACTTAGGCACATTAGTCCACTAAGTCTCATATGGCCCATTAGGCCACTTAGGCCCATTGGACCACTTGGGACCATTGGACTACTTAGGCCCATCAGGCCACTAAGTCCCACTAGGACAGTTAGGCCCATTATGCCCATTCAGCCACTTAGACCAATTAGTCCCATTAAACCACATAGTCCCATTAGACCCATTAAGCCACTTACGCAACTTAGGCCCATTATACCCAATAGGCCCATTCAGCCACTTCATCCCATTAGGTCACTTAGGCCCATTAGGACACTTAGGCCCATTGGCTCACTGAGGTCCATTCGGCCAATTAGGCCACTTAGGTCCATTAGGCAACTTAGGCCCATTAGGCCCATTAGGCCACTTAGTCCCATTAGGCCCATTAGACCACTTTGGCCACTTCAGCCATTGAGGCCCATTCGACCACTTAGGCCCCCTTGGCCCATTAATCCCATTAGGCCGATGAGGCCATTTAGGCCCATTTGACCACTTAAGACCATTAGGCCCATTAGGCCCCTTAGTCCCATTAAACCCAGTAGGCCAATTAGGCAACTTAGGCCCATTATGAAACTTCATCCCATTAGGCCCATTGAGACACTTAGGTTAATTAGGCCCATTGATGCGGATCATGGTGTACACCTGCAGCAAGGAGTTGAGGGTGGTCATGACATTGATGGTGGAAGGAGAATTAATGGACAAGACCCGTTGCATGGGATTGGTGGCCCAATGACAAGAGGAAGAATGAGGAGGATGAAAGAGGCTTTACATGGCCTCATTTTGAAATTACAAGAGGAGGCCCAACATGCATGCATGGGAGGAGAAAATGGGCCTTTAATCACACTTATTAAAGCCCAAAAGTGATCCTAAAAGGCCCACCCATATGCTTCCACGAAATCTAATCCACTTGCATGAAGGAAATATCCAATGTCAAAAGTGGTGGGCCCCTTGTCTCCAAATCCATGGTGGGAATCTTCAAAGTCTTAGGGGTGGTTCCTAAAAGTCTTCTTTAGAGATATCTTGTCCCATAAAGCCAGGGACATGTGTAAGCAAAGTCAAATTCGTGGGATAGGCTTTAGACTTTTGTGGGATAGGTAGTTTGACATGTATTCCTCTCATTTGGCTATAAATAGCCACCTCTTGTACCCCTTGAAGGTTAATTTCGAATTTGAGAGTTTATAGCAATATTATGCTTGTGTTTCTTGTGTTCTTAGGTGAATGCAAGTAAGGCTCATCAAAGGAGTGATCAACCTTTGTGGCGGTTTATAATTAGAGTTTCAAGGGGCAAGTCTCCTTGGGGTCCTAATTGATCATCCCCTTCCCCTTTTATTCCTATTGCATTTCTTTTAATTTTCATTCCCCTCTTCTTTCTTCGCTTGTGTTTCCGCATTTTTGCCAACGAATACCGCACTCGTATACGGCATCATATCATTTGAATCAATGATGGAGATTTTTTCTAAAATTTGGACATCTTGTGAAAAACATGGTTTTAAAGACTATTACAAAAATGATGGGTTTCTTTTCAAAAGGGATAAATTGTGCATTCCAAATTGTTCAGCTCGAGAATTACTTGTAAAAGAAACTCATGGGGGTGCTTTGATGGGGCATTTGAGGTTGATAAAACACTAGCTACTTTGCATGAACATTTTTATTGGCCAAGCATGAGAAAAGATGTTATTGCATTTTGTGCTAGGTGTGTCACTTGTAAGCATGCAAAGTCCAAGGTTCAACCAAATGGATTGTATTCCCCCTTGCCCGTTCCATCCCATCATTGGGTGGAGGAATTGGATTTGCAAGGCCCAATGACGCGAGGAAGATTAAAGAGGTTGAATGCTTCAATGGGTGCTCATCTTGCTTCATTAAAGGCCCAATGGGTATTACCTTGCATGGACAGAGCAAATGGGCCTACTATCTCACTTATTCAAGCCCAAGCATGATGTTTAATGGTTTGCCCACATGGTTGTACGAATTTGGAAGCCTTATCCACATGGAGGATTCTAGAAATGGCATCTTTGGGCACCAAAGTCAAATCCGGTGGGCTATGCACTCAAAGTCAATTCCGGTGGGCTATAGTTGGAAAGTTGTGTGCTACTTTTCCAAAAAGTCTTTGATAGACTTTACCTTTTTTACTTTAAGGGGACAAGGTAGGAATAGGCTTTATGACTTTATGATACTAGGCCCTTGACCTTTTATGTCACCCCTTGGCTATAAATAGCCACCCCATGGCATTGTATCTCATTCAAGATTTTAATTGAGAGCTTATGTTTTGTTTCTCTCCATTGTGTGAGGATTGTTCCAAATTTCCCTTGCTCTTGTGCATTCTTGCCTTGTCAATCTATAAGTTAGATTGGTGATCTAAGATCACAAAGCCCCCAATTTCGTGCCTCAACCCAAGTGCGTTGTTGTGTGGATTGGCCATCACACCCCTCCCTTGAGTGCGTTGTCTAAGTAGTTGGTCGCACTCCATATAGCGTTGGTTGACTACTTGCTTCCACTATCCATACCATTCACCCATCACTTAGCCCCAAACTGCATCCGTCATCCGCCGCACTACGCCGTGAAGATCGGGCCACGGTGACCTAATCTCCATAATCGACTAAATGGGCCTAATGGGTCTAATCAGTCTAATGGGACTAAGTGGCCTAATGTGCATAGTGGGACAAATGAGGCTAAGTGGCCAAAGTTTCATATTCGGCCTAATCAGCGGAATGGGACTAATGGGCCTAATTTGCCTAAGTGGCCTAATGGGCCTAATGCCTAAGTGGCCTAAGTGTCCGAATGAGACTAATGATCCTACTGGTCATAATGAGCATAATGGGCCTAAGTGGCCTAAATGGCCTAAGTGGTGTAATCGGCCTAATCAGCCGAATGGGCCTACTGGGCCTAAGTGGCATAATGGGCATAATGGACCGAAGTGGTAGTGGGCATAATGGACCCAAGTGGTCTAATCATCCTAATTGACTGAATGGGCCTAATGGGCATAATGGGACTAAGTGGCCTAAGTGGCCTAATCTGCCTAATCGACCGATTGGGCCAAATGGGCCTAAGGGTCCTAATGGGCCTAAAGTGCCTAATTGGCCTAAGTGGCCTAATCCAGCTAATCAACCAAATGGTCCTAACTGCCCTAGTCGGCCTAATCGATCAAATGAGCCTAATGGGCCTAAGTGGCCTAATGAGCCTAATGGCTCTAATGGGTCTAAGTGATCTAAGTTGCCTAATCGGCATAGTCGACCGAATGGGCCTAAGTGGCCTAATTTGATGAATGAGCCTAATCGGCCTAATTGGTCTAAGTGGCCTAAGTTGCTGAATGAGCCTAATCGACCAAATGGGCCTAATGAGCCTTATGGGCCTAAATGGCCGATTGAGACTAATGGGTCTAAGTGGTTGAATGGGTCTTATGGGACAATTTGGAATAATGTGGTTAATGGGCCTAATGGGCATAAGTGGAAGAATGGGTCTTAAGTGGCATAATGGGCATGATTGGCTGAATGAGGGTAAGTGGCCGAATTGGCCTAATGCGCCTAATGGGCCTAATGGGTCCAATGGGCCTAATGGGTCCAATGGGCCTAATGGGTCCAATGGGACTAAGTGACCTTATGGGACCAATGGACCAAATGGGTAATGGGCCTAATTTGACTAATGGGCCTAATGGGTCTAATGGCCCTAAGTGGCGAGATTGGCCAATGGGACTTAGTGACCTAATGGGCCTAAGTGGACTAATGGGCATAATGGACTTGAGTGGCCATATGGGCCTAATGGGACTAATGGGACTAATGAGCCTAATTTGCATAATGGGCCTAAGTTGCAGAATGAGACAATGGGCCTAAGTGGCCCAATGGTCCTAATGGGAATAAGTTTCCTAAGTAGCCTAATCGGCCTTATTGAACGAATGGGCCTAATGGACCCGATGTGACTAAGTTGAATAATGGGCCTAATAGGCCGAAGTGGTCGAATTGGTCTGATGGCCCTGAGGGGCCGAAGTGGCCTAACGGGCCTCATGGGCCTCATGGGCCCAATGGGACCAAGGGGGCTAAGTGGCCTAATTTCCCTAATGGGCTTAATGAGCTTAATGGGATTAATGGACATAGGTACAAAATGGGTCAAATGGGACTAACTGGCCAATGGGGCCTAATGGGCCTAAGCGGCCAAATGGGCCAAGGTGGCCTAATGGACTTAATGGGTTCAACGGGTCTAGAGGCCAAATGGGCCTAAGGGGACTAAGGGGCCGAATGAGACTAATTGGCCTAAGTGGCCTAATAGGCCTTGGTGGCCGAATAGGCCTTGGTGGTCTAATGGGCCAAAGTTGCTTACTCGGCCTAATGGGCTTAGTGGACCTAGTGGGCCAAGTGGGCCTAAGTCGCCTAATGTGCCTAATGGGCCAAATTGGCCTTAGTGGCATAATGGGCCTAATGGCCCTAAGTGGTCTATCAGACCGAAGTGGCCTAATTGGCCTAATTAGCCTAACGGGCTTAATGGGCCATGTGGGCCTAAGAGGCCCAGAGGCCTCATGGGCCTTAGTGGCCTAATCGCCCTAATGTGCCTAGTCAGCTAAATGGGCCTAAGTGGCTCAATGAGCTTAATGGGCCTGTGGGCCAAATGGGCATAGAGGGCCGAATGGGCCGAATGGGCCTAATTAGCCTCAGTGGCCTAGTGGGTTGAATGGGGCTAAGTGGCCTAATTGGCCTAAGTTGCATAATCAGCCAAATGGGCTAAATGGGCCTAAGGGGCCTAATGGGCCTAATGGGTCTAATGTGCCTAAGAGGCCAAATCGGACTAATGGGATGATGGGATCAGTGGGCTAATGGGCCTAATGTGCCTTGTGGGCCTAATGGGCCTAAGTGGCCTAATGGGCCGAATGGGCCAAAATGGCTTATGTGCCCTAATGGGCCAAATGGGCCTAAGTCACCTAATGAGACAAATACGCCGAAGTGTTCTAATGGGCCTAATGGGCCCAAGTGGCCTAATGGGCCAAATGGGCTTAATGAGCCTAATGGGCCTAATGGACATAATGTGCCTAATGGTTCTAATGGGCCTAAGTGGCCTAATGAGCCTATTAGGTCTAAGTGGCCTAATGGGTCGAAGGGGCGTAGTGGGCCTTAGGGCCGCACATGCATCATGGGCCTAAGTGGACTCATTGACCTAAGTGGCCTAATGGGTTTAACGAGCCCAAGGGGTATAATGAGTTTAAGGGGCCTAATGTAATGAATGGGATTAACGGGCTTGGGTGCCAAATGAGCCTAATAGGCCGAATGAGCCTAATGGGCATCAGTGACCCAATGGGCCTAATTGGCCTAATGGGCCAAAGTTTCTAAATCAACCTAATGGGATTAATGGCTGAATGGGCCTAATGCGCCTCTGTGACTCAATGAGCCTAATCGGCCTAAGTGGCCTAATAGGCCTAAGTGTCTTAATCAACCTAATGGGCTTAATGGGCCTAATGGGACTAAGGGGTGTAATGGGCCTAAGTGGACTAATGGGACTAAGGGGCCTAGGTGACCTAATGGGCCTAGGTTGATTAATGAGCTTAATGGACTTAACGGGCCTAGTGGGTCCAATGGGCATTATGGCCCTATGTGGCCTAATGGGTCCAATGGGCCTAAGTGACCTAATGGGTCCAATGGGCCTAAGTGGCCTAATGACCCTAAGTACCCTAATCGGCCTAATGGGCCTAAGTGGCCTAATGGGACAAGTGGTCCTTAGTGGCCTAATGGACCTAGATGGTCTAATGGGCATAATGGGCATAATGGGTCTAAGTAGCTGAATGGGTCGAATGAGCCTAATTGGCCTAATGGGCCTAATCGACCTAATGAACCTAAGTGGTCTAATGATCCAAAGTTTCCTAATTGACCTAATGAGTTTAATTGGCCTAATGGGACTAATGTGCCGAATGGGCCTATGTGGCTGAATGGACTGAATGGGTCTAATCGACATAATGAACCCAAGTGGTCTAATGGGCCAAAGTTGCCTAATCGACCTAATGGTTTTAATTGGCCTAATGGGCCTAATGGGTCCAATGGGCCTAATGGGTCCAATGGGACTAAGTGGCCTTATGGGACCAATGGGCGAAATGGGTAATGGGCCTAATTTGACTAATGAGCCTAATGAGCCTAATGGGCCTAAGTGGCGAGATTGGCCAATGGGCCTTAGTGACCTAATGGGCCTAAGTGAACTAATGGGCCTAATGGACCTGAGTGGCCATATGGGCCTAATGGGCCTAATGGGACTAGTGGGCATAATTGGCATAATGGGCCTAAGTTGCCGAATGGGACAATGGGCCTAAGTGGCCCAATGGTCCTAATGGGAACAAGTTTCCTAAGTGGCCTAATCGGCCTTATTGAACGAATGAGCCTAATGGACCTGATGAGCCTAAGTAGAATAATGGGCCTAATAGGCCGAAGTGGTCGAATTGGTCTCATGGGCCCAATGGGACCAAGGGGCCTAAGTGGCCTAATTTCCCTAATGGGATTAATGAGCTTAATGGGATTAATGGACATAGGTACAAAATGGGCCAAATGGGCCAAATTGGACTAACTGGCCAATGGGGCCTAATGGGCCTAAGCGGCCAAATGGGTCAAGGTGGCCTAATGGACTTAATGGGTTTAACGGGTCTAGAAGCCAAATGGGCCTAAGGGGACTAAGGGGCCGAATGAGACTAATTGGCCTAAGTGGCCTAATAGGCCTTGGTGGCCTAATAGGCCTTGGTGTCCGAATAGGCCTTGGTGGTCTAATGGGCCAAAGTCGCTTACTCGGCCTAATGGGCTTAGTGGACCTAGTGGGCCAAGTGGGCCTAAGTTGCCTAATGTGCCTAATGGGCCAAATTGGCCTTAGTGGCATAATGTGCCTAATGGCCCTAAGTGGTCTATCAGACCGAAGTGGCCTAATTATCCTAATTAGCCTAATGGGCTTAATGGGCCATGTGGGCCTAAGAGGCCCAGAGGCCTCATGGGCCTTAGTGGCCTAATCGCCCTAATGTGCCTATTCAGCTAAATGGGCCTAAGTGGCTCAATGGGCTTAATGGGCCTGTGGGCCAAATGGGCATAGGGGGCCGAATGGGCCTAATTAGCCTCAGTGGCCTAGTGGGTTGAATGTGGCTAAGTGGCCTAATTGGCCTAAGTTGCATAATCAGCCAAATGGGCTAAATGGGCCTAAGGGGCCTAATGGGCCTAATGGGTCTAATGGGCCTAAGAGGCCTAATCGGACTAATGGGATGATGGGATCAGTGGGCTAATGGGCCTAATGTATGGGCCGAATGTGCCAAAGTGGCTTATGTGTCCTAATGGGCCAAATGGGCCTAAGTCACCTAATGGGACAAATAGGCCGAAGTGTTCTTGATGCGAGACGCACGGGGTGGCCCGATCTTCACGGCGTAGGGCGGCGGATGATGGATGCGGTTTGGGGCTAAGTGACGGGTGAAGGGTATGGATAGTGGAAGCAAGTAGTCAACCAACGCTATATGGAGCGTGACCTACTACTTAGACAACGCACTCAAGGGAGGGGTGTGATTGCCAATCCACACAACAACGCACTTGGATTGAGGCACGGAATTGGGGGCTTCGTGATCTTGGATCACCAATCTAACTTGTAGATTGACAAGGCAAGAATGCACAAGAGCAAGGGAAATTTGGAACAATCCTCACACAACGGAGAGAAACAAAGCATAAGCTCTCAATTAGAATCTTGAATGCCAATACAATGCCATGGGGTGGCTATTTATAGCCAAGGGGGTGATACAATGGTCAAAGGTCTAATACCCTAAAGTCATAAAGTCTAAACCTACCTTGTCCCCTTAAAAGTCAAAAAGATAAAAGCCAACAAAGACTTTTGGAAAAGAAGCACACAACATTCCAACATAGCCCACCGAATTTGACTTTGAGTGCATAGCCCACCGGATTTGACTTTAGTGTCCAAAGATGCCATTTCTAGAATCCTCCATGTGGGCAAGGCCTCCAAATTCGTGCAACCATGTGGGCCAAGCTTTAGTCATCAATTTTGGGCTTGAATAAGTGATATTATAGGCTCATTTGCTCCATCCATGCAAGGTAATACCCATTGGGCCTTTAATGAAGCAAGATGAGCGCCCATTGAAGCATTCAACCTCTTTAATCTTCCTCGTGTCATTGGGCCTTGCAAATCCAATTCCTCCACCCGAGCAATCGACTCTGTGCCTTCCGCATGGTTCACATCATCCTCCCCCTCTTGAAAAGGAGTCGTCCTCGACTCTTCATCCTCTACACCCAAAAAAGGAGAATGATCAGAAACATTGAAATTGGCACTTACACCATACTCACCTGGCAAAGCTATCTTGTAAGCGTTGTTGTTAATCTTTTCAAGCACTCAGAATGGTCCATCGCCTCGTGGAATGAGTTTTGATTTCCGCTTTTCAGGGAATCTTTCCTTCCGCATATGAATCCAAACCAAGTCACCAGGCTCGAACAACATTTTCTTGCGACCCTTGTTTGCACGATCCATATATTTTTGGGTCATCCGCTCGATATTTAACCTTGCCTTTTCATGTATTTTCTTGAGGAATTCTGCACGCCCTTTCGCATCCATATTAACTGCTTCCTGTAAAGGCAAAGGAACTAGATCAATAGGCGTAAGGGGGTTAAAGCCGTAAACTATTTCAAATGGAGAATATTGAGTAGTGGAATGCTTGGCCCTGTTATATGCGAATTCCACATGTGGCAGACACTCCTCCCAATTCTTGATATTCTTTTTGACAATTGTTCGCAGAAGGGATGATAGTGTGCGATTCACCACCTCCGTTTGCCCATCGGTTTGTGGATGACAAGTAGTGGAAAATAATAACTTTGTACCGATTTTGCTCCACAAGGTCTTCCAAAAGTAACTAAGAAATTTTGTGTCTCGATCCGACACAATGGTCCTTGGCATTCCATGATGCTTGACTACTTCCTGAAAGAAAAGTGTTGCGATGTTAGTGGCATCATCTGTTTTGTGACAGGGAATAAAATGTGCCATTTTTGAAAACTGATCCACCACAACAAAAATGGAATCCCTCCCCCTCTTGGTCTGTGGTAGCCCCACAATAAAGTCCATTGATATGTCCTCCCAAGGGGTGTTGGGAATTGGCAGAGGAAGATATAGTCCATGTGGGTTCAGCTTTGATTTGGCTTTATGGAAAACAATGCACTTTCCCACAAATTTCTCAACATCTCTAGAAATCCTAGGCCAATAAAAATGCTCACTAAGAACACTTAGAGTTTTTGAAACACCAAAATGCCCCATTAACCCACCCGAATGTGACTCCTTTAGTAAAAGTAAACGGATAGAGCAATTAGGAATGCAAAGCTTATCAATCCGAAATAAGAATCCATCATGTAAATAGAACTTTTCCCAACTAACTCCAGGTTTACAATGTTCATAAGGTTCTCTAAAATCACTATCAGTGGCATATAAATCCTTAATGTTTTCAAAACAAAGAATTTTTGAATCCAATAAGGATAAAAGAGAATATCTACGTGAAAGTGCATCGGCCACAGTATTTTCTTTACCCTTTTTATGCTTGATGACATATGGAAATGATTCAATGAATTCCAGCCATCTAGCATGTCTCCTATTTAGTTTATGTTGGCTCCTAAGGTATTTAAGAGCCTCGTGATCAGAATGGATCACAAATTCTTTAGGCCAAAGATAGTGTTGCCATGTTTCGAGTACTCTAAACAATGCATACAACTCTTTATCATATGTAGCATAGTTTAGAGTTGGGCCATTTAACTTCTCACTAAAATAAGCAATAGGCTTACCTTCTTGCATGAGTACTCCTCCTATGCCAATTCCGCTTGCATCACATTCAATTTCAAAGGTCTTACCGAAGTCTGGAAGTGCAAGTAGAGGGGCGTGGGTGAGTCTCTCCTTTAGCGCATGGAAGGCTTTTTCTTGAGTTGTCCCCCACTTGAAAAGAACATTCTTCTTTGTCAATTCATTCAATGGTGCTGCTAGTGTGCTGAAGTCTTTCACAAATCTCCTGTAAAAACTAGCAATCCCAAGAAAACTTCTTACCTGTCCAACGGAGGTTGGAGTTGGCCATTCTTGTATTGCTTTGATCTTCTCGGTGTCCACTTCAACTCCATTGCCACTCACAACAAATCCAAGGAAAACAATCTTATCGAGACAAAATTCACACTTTTTTATGTTTCCAAACAGGTTTTCTTTCCTTAACACCTCTAGGACTTTTCTTAAGTGATCTACATGTTCATGTAAAGTCCTACTATACACCAGAATATCATCAAAGTAAACTACCACAAATTTTCCAATATATGCACGTAAGACATGATTCATTAACCTCATAAATGTGCTAGGTGCATTGGTGAGTCCAAAGGGCATGACTAACCATTCATAAAGTCCATGTTTTGTCTTAAATGCAGTTTTCCACTCATCTCCTTCTTTCATCCTAATTTGATGGTAGCCACTTCTTAAATCAATTTTTGAGAAAATAGTTGAATCATTTAATTCATCTAGCATATCATCTAACCTAGGGATAGGATGACGATACCTGACCGCGATGTTGTTGATGGCTCTACAGTCAATGCACATTCTCCATGTTCCATCCTTCTTTGGTACTAGAAGCACCGGTACCGCACAAGGACTAAGACTCTCTCTCACATACCCCACATTCAACAACTCTTGAACTTGCCTTTGAATTTCTTTTGTCTGCTCTGGGTTGGTGCGATATGTTGGGCGGTTCGGTAGTGATGCTCTAGGTATGAGGTCAATTTGATGCTCAATACCTCTAATGGGTGGCAAACCCAGTGGCACCTCTTCAGGAAACACATCTTCAAATTCCTGCAATAAAGACTCAACAACATGTGGCAAAAAAGATGTTAAGTCGTTAGTGTTCAACATCACCTCTTTGTACATAAGTACTAAGAGATTTTGTCGAGAAATCAAAGCTTCCTTAACCTCACTCTTTTTTGCCAACATCACACTTTTCTCTCCCCTCAAATCTTTTTCCCCTCTTGATTTTTCTTTGCTCTCCATTTCTTTGCTTATCTCATTTTCTATTTTTCCCTCATTCTCTCCTTTTTCATTTTCTCTCTTTTTTTCCTCATCACTCTTTTTTTTCTTATCTCTCAAAATGTGATCTTCCAGAATTTTCTTGGGGGACATGGGGTTGAGGGTAATAGGTTCCCCTTGGAGTACAAAAGAGTGACGGTTCAAGAAACCATCATGTGTAACACGCCGATCGTACTGCCATGGTCGACCCAACAACAAGTGGCACACCTTCATAGGAACAATGTCGCACAATACCTCATCTTTGTACTTACCGATGGTGAACAATACCTTCACTAGCTTGGTGACCTTCAGCTCCCCACAATCATTCAACCACTGAAGTCGGTATGGATTTGGATGCCTTAAAGTCGGGAGTCCCAACTTCTCCACCAACCCGGTGCTCGCCACATTGCTACAACTTCCATCATCAACAATAACACTACATACCTTCCCATTGATCTTGCATCGTGTATGGAAAAGGTTCTCCCGCTGCTCCTTTTCTCCAACGGTCATTTGTGCACTTAAAACTCTTCTAGTGACAAGAATCTCGCCATCTTCCGCAAATTCTCCATTTTCAATTTCTGGAGATTCATCTTCCTCCTCTTCAGAGCTCTCTTCATCGGTCTCCCATTCTCCATACTTGTTGATGATCATGGTGCGACGGTTTGGGCATTCACTAGCAATGTGACCCCTTCCTTGACATTTAAAACACCGAATATCCCTATTCCTGGTTTGGTTTGCCTCAAAAGTAGGTTTCTTAGGTGGAAGAATTACCTTGTCACTTTTGCGATCAACCACCTCTTTTGCCTTTGATGGTTCTCCAATCTCCTTCCTTGGATTTCTCCATGGTGTGAAAGGGGTAGTGGGTTTCCTCATGTTGCTCCTCCTTTTGATTTGTTGCTCGATCTTGGTGGCTTGGTGGATCATATCTTGTATCTCTACATGGTGGTACATCTCCACTTGATCCGCAATCTCCCGATTGAGCCCATGTAAAAACCGGGCCATGGTTGCCTCTAGATCCTCCTCAACGTTTGCCCGAATCATGGCAATTTGCATCTCCTTGTAGTAGTCTTCTACACTCTTACTCCCTTGGATGAGGCGTTGAAGTTTGTTGTGGAGATCTCTATGGTAATGTGTGGGAACAAACCGCTTCTGCATGGTGAACTTCATGTCTTCCCAAGTGTTGATGGGACGTCCACCATATCTAGCCCTCTCCTTTTGAACTTGATCCCACCAAATTAAAGCATAATCAGAAAATTCAAGGGAAGCAAGTTTGACCTTTTTCTCCTCAGAATATGTATGGCATGAAAAGACCTGCTCGATCCGCATCTCCCACTCCAAGTATGCTTCCGGATCGCTTTTCCCAAGAAAAGAAGGGACCTTCACCTTGATCCCGCCAAACAGTTCATCATCATGTGGTCTTCTTTGGCCTCCTCTCGGTTGTTGGTACAACCTCCTCCTTTGTGGGACTTCATCAAGATCATCATCAAAGTTCACCATCTCCTCCTCCATGATGTGGGGACGACGTGGTGCGGGAGCGCGTCGTGGGTTATCATGGAACATCCTTGGGCTGGGTTTATTCTCCAATTCATCAATCCTCTCGTGTAACACCTCCAACTTCCGATCAAGAAGCTTCTCGAAGTGGCTCACCAAAGCTTGCATTTGGAATTTCGTAGCTTCAGGTGCGAGAGATCTACTTCGACTTCCTTCATCGCTAACATGAGCAATTTTCTTCCCACGATCTTCTGCCATGATAAGTTACACAAACACAAACACACACCGGGGGGGGGGGGAAACACACACAATGATACACACTTACTCACACACGCGAGATGTACACAATCACACAAGATGTACACACTCACACACACAAAGATACACACTCACGCACACAATATATACACACTCACACGCACAAGATGTACACATACACGCACACAACAAGATGCACACACTCACACACACAAGATATATATATATTTTTTTGCTTATTTCTCTCCACTCTCAAAACTGAATTTGAATCCCAAGCTCTTATGAAATATAATACCTTGTTTTGGGCGATCAAGTGCCACCAATTCCTCCCCAATCAAGATTGTGTCGGGGAATGGTTTAACACAACCCGTTTGAGTGGTAAGGGGTTTAAAAATGGTAAAGGGTCAAAAGGAGGGTGGAAAGAAGGGGTAGATAGGTGGATTGTGGGTTTTTCCCGATTGTGCAAGATAAGATAAATGAATAACAATATGAGCCAAATACAAAATGGGGATGAAATAAAATGATGGAAAAAGTTATATATGGAAATAAAAAGTGCTAATAACGTAAAGCACAAAGGAGTAATTGTATCCGCTCTTTTTTTTCCTTTTTTTGTCAATTCTCCCCAAAAAGTGTAGTGCTTGGAGTTTTAAAGCACAAGATGATTGAACGGAGAGTAAGACAATTTTTTTTCTTTTTTTTTCGAAATCTCTCAAATAAAGGATGTGCTTAATTTTGAAAAGCACAAAATGATGAGTTGAGAGAATTTTTTTTTCCGGATACAAATCACATATAGAGAATTAAATGCGGAAAGAAGATGAATGAAAATTTGGCTCAATTTATAATAATCCAAGCTTGCACAAACTAGGACAATTCAGGAGGTTTTCAAGAAAAATGGATTTTTTTTGAATGGGTGAATAATTTGGAAAGATAAGGAGGGTAATGGATAGAATTAAAGTAAATGAAGGGATAGACGCCTACCGTGTCAACCGGTGCTCTGATACCAACTGATGCGAGACGCACGGGGTGGCCCGATCTTCACGGCGTAGGGCGGCAGATGATGGATGCGGTTTGGGGCTAAGTGACGGGTGAAGGGTATGGATAGTGGAAGCAAGTAGTCAACCAACGCTATATGGAGCGTGACCTACTACTTAGACAACGCACTCAAGGGAGGGGTGTGATGGCCAATCCACACAACAACGCACTTGGGTTGAGGCACAGAATTGGGGGCTTCGTGATCTTGGATCACCAATCTAACTTGTAGATTGACAAGGCAAGAATGCACAAGAGCAAGGGAAATTTGGAACAATCCTCACACAACGGAGAGAAACAAAGCATAAGCTCTCAATTAGAATCTTGAATGTCAATACAATGCCATGGGGTGGCTATTTATAGCCAAGGGGTGATACAATGGTCAAGGGTCTAATACCCTAAAGTCATAAAGTCTAAACCTACCTTGTCCCCTTAAAAGTCAAAAAGATAAAAGCCAACAAAGACTTTTGGAAAAGAAGCACACAACTTTCCAACATAGCCCACCGGATTTGACTTTGAGTGCATAGCCCACCGGATTTGACTTTGGTGTCCAAAGATGCCATTTCTAGAATCCTCCATGTGGGCAAGGCCTCCAAATTCGTGCAACCATGTGGGCCAAGCTTTAATCATCAATTTTGGGCTTGAATAAGTGATATTATAGGCCCATTTGCTCCATCCATGCAAGGTAATACCCATTGGGCCTTTAATGAAGCAAGATGAGCGCCCATTGAAGCATTCAACCTCTTTAATCTTCCTCGTGTCATTGGGCCATGCAAATCCAATTCCTCCACCCGAGCAATCGACTCTGTGCCTTCCGCATGGTTCGCATCAGTTATAATGGGCCTAATGGGCCCAAGTGGCCTAATGGGCTTAATGAGCCTAATTGTCCTAATGGACATAATGTGCCTAATGGTTCTAATGGGCCTTAGTGACCTAATGGGCTTATTAGGTCTAAGTGGCCTAATGGGTCGAAGGGGCGTAGTGGGCCTTAGGGCCGCACATGCATCATGGGCCTAAGTGGACTCATTGACCTAAGTGGCCTAATGGGTTTAATGGGCCCAAGGGGTATAATGAGTTTAAGGGGCCTAATGGAATGAATGGGATTAACGGGCTTGGGTGCCAAATGAGCCTAATGGGCCGAATGAGCCTAATGGGCATCAGTGACCTAATGGGCCTAAGTTTCTAAATCAACCTAATGGGATTAATGGCCGAATGGGCCTAATGCGCCTATGTGACTCAATGAGCCTAATCGGCCTAAGTGGCCTAATGGGCCTAAGTGTCTTAATCAACCTAATGGGCTTAATGGGCCTAATGGGACTAAGGGGTGTGATGGGCCTAAGTGGACTAATGGGACTAAGGGGCCTAAGTGACCTAATGGGCCGAGGTTGCTTAATGAGCTTAATGGACTTAACGGGCCTAGTGGGTCCAATGGGCATTATGGCCCTAAGTGGCCTAATGGGTCCAATGGGCCTAAGTGGCCTAATGGGCCTAAGTACCATAATCGGCCTAATGGGCCTAAGTGGCCTAATGGGACAAGTGGTCCTTAGTGGCCTAATGGGCCTATATGGTCTAATGGGCATAATGTGCATAATGGGCCTAAGTAGCTGAATGGGTCGAATGAGCCTAATTGGCCTAATGGGCCTAATCGACCTAATGAACCTAAGTGTTCTAATGATCCAAAGTTTCCTAATTGACCTAATGAGTTTAATTGGTCTAATGGGACTAATGGGCCGAATGGGCCTATGTGGCTGAATGGACTGAATGGGCCTAATCGACCTAATGAACCCAAGTGGTCTAATGGGCCAAAGTTGCCTAATCGACCTAATGGTTTTAATTGGCCTAATGGGCCTAATGGGCCGAATGGACCTAAGTGGTTAAATGGGCAGAATGGGCCTAATTTGCCTAATGGGCCTAATCGACCTAATGAACCTAAGTGGTCTAATGGGCCAAAGTTACCTAATCGACCTAATGGGTTTAATTGGCCTAATGGGTCTAATGGGCCGAATGGGCCTAAGTGGCCTAATGGGCCTAAGTTGCCTACTCGACCTAATGGGATTAATGGGCCTAAGGGGCCTAATGGGCCTAAATGGTCTCATTGGCCGAGTGGGATTAATGGGTCAAGGGACTTAAGTGGCCGAATGGGCCTCAATGGCCGAAGTGGCCGAAGTGGTCTAATGATCCTAATGGGACTAAGTGGCCTAATGGGCCTAAGTTTCTTAATGGTCCTAAGTGGCTTAATTGTCCGAATGGGCCTAAGTGGCCGAATGGGTCTACGTTGACTAATGGGCCAAATTGGCCTAAGTGGCCTAATTGGATGAAGTGTCTGAATGGGCCTATTGGACATAATGGGCGTAAGTTGCGTAAGTGGCTTAATGGGCCTAATGAGACTAAGTGGCCTAATGGGCCTAATTTATCTAAGTGGCCAAATGGGCCAAATGGGCCTAAGTGTCCTAATATGCCTCAATGGCTCAATGGTCCTAAGTGGCATAATGGTCCCAAGTGGTCTAATGGGCCTAAGTGGGCTAATGGGCCTAATCATACTCAGTGGACTAATGGGCCCAATGGGCCTAAGTGGCCTAAATGGCCTGATGGTCCTTAGTGGCTTAATGGGACTTAGTGGCCTAACGGCCCAAATCGTCCTAAGTGGCCTAAGTGGCATAATGGTCCCAATCATCCTAAGTGGCCTAAGTGGCCTAATGGGCCTAATGTGCCTAAGCAGCCTAATTAGATGAATGGGCCTTAGTGGCCTAATGGGCATGATTGGCATGATGGGCCTAATGGGCCTCAATGGCCTAATGAGCCGAATAGGCCTCAGTGGCCTAATGGGCCTAATGGTCCTGATGTGCCTAAGTGGCCTAATGAACTGAATGGGCCTAAGGGGCCAAATGGGCCAAATGAGCCTAATGGACCTAAGTGACCTAATGGGCCTGATGGGCATGATGGGCCTAATGGGTCCAAGTGGACCAATGAGCCGAATGGACATGAGTGGCCTAATGGGTTTGATGGGCTTGATGGGCTGAATGGGCTGAATGGGCCTAAGTGGTTGAATGGGACAGATGGGATGAAGCTAAGTGGCCTAATGAGCCAAATTGGCCTAAGTGGGCTAATGTTCCTAATGGGCATAAGTGTCCTAATGGTCCAGATGATCCTAATGGGACTAATGGGCTTCAATGGACTCATGGGCCTGATGGCCTAATGGGTATCATGGGCCTAAGTTTCCTAATGGGCCTTAGTGGCCTAATGGGCCTAAGTAACCTAATGGCCTAATGGTCCTTAGTGGCTTAATGAGCCTAAGTGTCCTAATGGACCTACTGGGCCTAATTGACCTAATGAGATAAATGGGCCTAATAGGCCTAATGGACCTAAGTTACCTAATGGGCGTGATGGTCCTTAGTGGCCTCATGGGCCTAATGGGACTAATGGGTTTCAGTGGCCTGAGTAGTCTAATGGGCGTAATGGGCCTAAGTGGCCGAATGGGCATGATGGGCCTAATGGGCCTTAGTGGCCTAATTGGATCCATGGGCCTAATTGGCTCGATAGGCCCACTGGGACTAATGGGTCTCAGTGGTCTAATGGGCCTTATGGGCATATGTGGCCTAATGGGCCGAATGGGCATAAGTGGCCTAATGGGCCTGATGGACCTAATGGGCCTCACAGGTCTAGTGGTTCAGTGGGCCCTATGGGCCTTAGTGTTCTAATGGGCTGAGTGAGCCGAATAGGACTAAGGGGCCTAATGGGCCTAATTTTTCGAATGGGCCTTAGTGGCCGAATGTACCTAATGGGCCTGGTATATCCAATGGGCATAATAGGTCCACGTGCCCCAATGGGCCTAAGTGGCCAATGGCCCTAATAGACTTAATGGCCCTAATGGGCCTAAGTGGCCTAATGGGTTTGATGGACCTAATGGTACGAATGGTCCTAAGTGGCCTAATCTGCATAATGGGCCCCAGTGTCCTAATGGTCCAAATGATCCTAAGTGGCCTAATTGGCCTGATAGGCTTAATGGGTCGAATGAGCCCCAATGGACGAATGTTCCTCATGGGCTTGATTGGACCAATTGAAATAATGGGCCTAATGGGAAGAATGGGCCTAAGTGGTTTAATGGGCCCAATAGGCCTAAGTGCCTAAATGGCCCTAATGGCCCTAATGGGCCTAAGCGGCCGAATGGGACTAATGGACCTAAGTGGAAGAATGGGCCTAATGGGCCTAAGTGGCCTAATGGTCCTAAGTGGCTGCCTGGTCCTAATTGGCCTAAGTGGACGAATGGGCCTAATGAGCCTCATGGGACTAATGGGCCTCAGGGGCCTAAGTGGCTGAACGAGCCTAGTGAGCCTAATGAGCCTAAGTCGCCTGATGAGCCTAATGGGTTTAAGTGGCCAAATGTGCCAAATGGGGTTAATGTGATTATTGGGACTAAGTTGAAAAAGGACCTAATGGGCCTAATAGGACTAAGTGGCCAATGGGCCTAATGGGCCTAATGGGCCTAAGTGAACTAAGTGTCCAAATCAGCCTAATCGAATAATTGGACCTAATGGGCCTATGTGTCCTAATCGGCCAAATCGGTCTAGGCATCAGAATGGACCTAAGTGGACCACTGGGCCTAGTTTTCTTGGGTGGTTGAATGGGCCTAATATGCCTAAGCACCTGGCCTAATGTGCCAAATAGGCCTAAGTGGCCTAATGGGCCAAATGGGTATCATGGACCTAAGTGGGCCTCTTGGGCCTCGTGGGCCTAAGTGGACTAATGTGCCCAAGTGGCCTAATGGTCCTAATGGGATTAATGGGATTAACAGGCCTGGGTGCTAAATGGGCCGAATAGGCCTAATGGGCCTAAGTGGGCTGATGAGCCTAAATGGCCAAAGTGGCCTAATCGACAAATGAGCTTAATGGTCCTAATGGGCCTAATGGTCTTAATAGGCCTAAGTGTCCTGATGGACCTAAGGGGCCAAATTGGACTAAGTGGCTCAATGATCCTGAGTGGCCTAATGGGATAAATGGGCTTAACAGGCCTAGCAGATAATGGTCCAAATGTGCTGAATGGGCCTCAGCGGCCTAATTGACCTAATGAGCCTAGTGGGCCTAAGTGGCCTAATCGACGTTATGGTCATAGTGGGTCGAAAGGAAATAATGGGCCTAAGGCGACTAACGGGCATAAGTTGTCTAATGGTCCTAGGTGGCCTATTGGGCTTAAGGGGCTTAACGATCTGAGGGTCCAAATGGTCCAAATGGGACTAATTGGACTCAGTGGCCTAATGGGCCTAATGGGCGTAATGGGATTAATGGGTCGAAGTTGACTAATGGGCAAAGTTGCCCAATCGGCCTAATGGGCATAATGTGCCCAATGGGCCGAATGGGATAAATAGGCCTAAGTGGCCCAATGGGCCTAATTGGCCTAAGTGGACAAATGGGCCAAAGTTACCTAGTCGGCCTAATGGGCTTAAGGGTCCAAATGGGTCTAACTGGCCTAAGTGGCCAAATCGGCCTAATGGGCTTAATGGGCCGAGTGGACCTAAGTGGCCTAATGGGCCTTAGTTACCTAATTGGTCTAATTGGGCTAAGTGACATAATGGGCCTAAGTTTCCTAATGAGCTTATTGGGCTTAACGGTCCTAGGGGCCAAATGTGACTATTGGGATGAATGACCCTAATTAGGCTAAGTGGCCTAATGCGCCTAATGGGCCTAAGTTGCCTAATCGGTCTAATGTGATTAACGGTCCTAAGGTGCCTAATGGTCCTAATGGGCCTAATGTGCTTAATGGTCCTAATAAGCCTAAGTGGACTAATGAGACTAAGTTTCCTAATCGGCATAGTAGGATTAATGGGCCTAGTGGGCCTAAGTGGCCTTATGGGCCTAATGGGTCTAAGTGGCTTCATCG
The DNA here is from genome assembly GCA_963277665.1 of Viscum album. Lineage (NCBI taxonomy): Eukaryota > Viridiplantae > Streptophyta > Magnoliopsida > Santalales > Viscaceae > Viscum > Viscum album. The sequence goes on along the minus strand of OY728121.1, from coordinate 1,051,631,487 downwards.
ACCTAATGAGCCTAAGTGGCCTAATAGACCTATGTGGCCCAATGGGCATAATGAGCCTAATGGGCCTAATGGGCCTAAGTGACTTATGTGGTCCAATGAGCCTAATGGGCTATATGGTCCTAATTTGCCTAATGTGACTAATGGGACTAAGTGGTCGAATGGGCCTAATGGCCTAATGGGCCTAATGGGTCTGACGGACCTAAATGGCCTAATGGGCCTAATGGGATGAAGTGGTCAAATGAGCGTAATGAGCCTAGGTGGCACAATGGGCCCAATGGGCCTAAGTGGCTTAATGGGTCGAATGGGTCGAATGGGCCTAAGTGGCCCAATCGGCCTAAAGGGACTAATGAACCAAAGTGGCCTAATGGACCTAAGCGGCCGAATGGGCCTACGTGGCTGAATGGGGCTAATGGGCCTAAGTGGGCGAATGGGGCTAATGGGCCTAAGTACCGAAATGGGCTTAAGTGGCCCAATGGGTCTAATGGGCCTAATGGGTGTAAGTGGCCTAATGAGCATAATTGTCCAAATGGGCCGAAGTGGCCTAATATTCTTAATGGGGCCAAGTGGCCAATGATCTAAAGGGTCCTAAGTGAACCAACTAGCCCAATGGGTCTAATGGGATAAATGGGAAGAATGGGCCTAAGTGGTTTAATGGGCCTAATGGGCCTAAGTGGACTAATGGGCCTAATGGACCTAAGTGGCCTCATGGGCCTAATGGGTCTAAGTGGCCTAATGGACCTAATGAGACGAATGGGATGAATGGGCCTAATTGGACTAAGTGGCCTAATGGAACTAATTGGTCTAATGAGCCTAAGTGGCATAATAGGCCTAAGTGGCTGAATGAGCCTAAGTGGCCCAAATGGGCCTAAAAGCCCGAATGGGGTTAAGGGATCGAATGGGACTACCGTGCCGAATGGGCCTAACGTGCCGTATGGGACGAAATACCCTAGTGGGCCTAATTTGCATGAGCTGCCTAATGGGCCAAATGGACCAAATAGGATGAATGGGTGTAATGGGACTAAGTTGCCTAATGCGCCTAATTGGTATAATGGGACTAAGTGGCATAATGAGCCTAAGTGGTCGAATGAGCCTAAGTGGCCCTAATGGGCCTAATGGCCTGGGGCTAAGGGCCTGAATGGGCCTAATGTGCTGAATGAGCCTAATGTATTGAATGGGCTAAAGTGGCTTAATGAGCCTAAGTGGCCTAATGGTCCCAATGGCCCGAATGGGCCTAAGGGTCCCAATGGGATAAATGGGACAAAGTGGAATAATGGTCCTAATGGGCCTAATGGGTCTAAGGGGCCTAATGGGACTAATGGTCCAAATGGACCTAATGGGCCAAATGGGCCAAAGTGGCCTAATCGGTCTAATGGGCCTAATCGGCCTAATGGGCCTAAGTTGCTTAATGGGAAAAAGTGGCCTAATGGGACTAATGAGCCTAAGTGGCATAATGAGCCTTAGTGGTCTAATGGGCCTAAGTGTCCTAATGGGCCTAATGGACGTAAGTGGCTTAAGTGGCCTAATGGGCCGAAGTGGCCTAATGGGCCTAAGTGGCCTGATGAGCATAATGGGCCTAAGTGGACTAATGGGCCTCATGGTCCTGATAGGCCGAATGGGCCTAATGGGCTGAAGTGGCGTAGTGGGTCTAATGTGCCTAAGTGGCCTAATGGTCCTAAGTTGTCTAATGAGCCTAAGTGGCCTCATGGTCGTAATGGTACTAAGTGACCTAATGCGCCAAATGGGCCTAATTGGCCTAACGGGCCTAATGGGTCTAAGTGGTCTAAGGGGATTAATGGGCATAATGGGCCTAAGTGGCCTAATCGACATAATGGGATTAGTGGGTCAAAGTGGCATAATGGGCCTAATGGACCAAAGCGGCCTAATGGGCCTAATGGGACAAAGTGACATAATGGGCCTAAGCGGACAATTAGGCCTAATGGGCCTAAGTGGACTAATCGGCCTAATGGGATTAATGGGCCTAAATAGCCTAATGGGCATAATGGGCCGAAGTTGCCTAAGTGGCCTAATGGGAATAATGGGCCAATGTGGCCAAATCGGCCTAATGGGTCTAAGTGGCCTAATGGACCTAGGTGGCATAACGAGCCCAAAGGGCCTAAGTGACCTAATGTTTCTAGTGGGCCTAAGTGGCTTGATGGGCCTAATTTGCCTAATTGGCCTCATGGACCTAAAGGGACTAAAGGGCCTAAGAGGCCTAATGGGCCTAATGGGCCTCAATGGCCTCATGGGCCTAATGGGCCTAAAGAGCTTAAGGGTCCTAAGTGGCTTAGTGGGACTAATCAGCCCAATGGACCTAAGTAGCCTAATGGGCCTAATGAGATTAAGTTTTCTAATGGGTCCAATAGGACTAATGGTCCTAATGGGCCTAAGTGGTCTAATGGGCCTAAGTGACTAATCAACCTAATGGATCTAGTTGGTGTAATGGGATTATGTGGTCGAATGGGCCTAATGGGCCTAATGTACATAACGAGCCTAAGTGGCCGAATTGGACTAATGGTCCTAATAGTCCTAAGTTGCATAATGGGCCTAATGGTTTGAATAGACCGAATGGGCCTAATGTACCGAGTAGGCCTAATGGGCCTAAGTGACCTAATGGGCCTAAGCGGCCAAATGGGCCTAATGGTTCTAAGTGGCCTAATGGACCTAATGGACCTAATGGGTCTAAAAATGTGTCGAATGGGCCTAAATGGCCCAATGGGCCTAAGGGGCCTAATTGGCATACTGGTCCTAAGTGGCATAATGGGCCTATGTGGTGTAATGGGCCGAACAACCCAAATGGGCCTAAGTGGCTTAAGGTGCCTAAGTGTCCTAATGGTCCTAAGGGGCCTAAGTGGACCAAAGGGACTAATGGGCCTAACGGGGCTAATGGGACTACCAAGAAGAATGGGCCTATGTGTTCTAATGGGCCTACATGGCCAAATGGGCATAAGTGGACTAATGAGCCAAAAGAGCCTAATCAGCCAAAGGAGGCTAATGGGCCTAAGTTGCATAATTGTAGCCTAATTGGCCTAAGTGGCCTAATGGATCCAATGGATGTAATGGGCCTAAGTGGCCTAATGGGCCTAATGAGACTAAGTGGCCTAATGGACTGAATGGGACGAATCAATCTAATGGGCATAATGGGTCTAAGTGGCCTAATTGTCCGAAAGAGCTTAATGGGCCAAAGCAACCTAATGGGTCTAAGTGGCATAATCATCTTAATGGGACTAATGGGCCTAAGTGGCCTAATGGGCCTAAAGGACCTAATTGGCTAAAGTGTCCTAATGGGCCTAAGGGGCATAATCGTAACCAAATGGGCCTAAGTGGTCTAATTGTCCCAGTGGGCCTATGTGTCTTAATGGGACTAATGAGCCTAAGTGGGAGAATGAGACTAATGGACTGAAAGGGCCAAAGTGGCCTAATGGGCTGAATGGGCCTAAGTAGCATAATGGGACAAATGGGCCTAATGGGCCTAAATGGACGAATGGACCTAATGGGATGAATGGACCTGATGGTCCTAATTGGCCTAAGTTTCCTAATGGGCCGAATGAGCCGAATGCGCCTAAGTGGCCTAATGGGCCTAATAGGTCAATTAGGCCTAAGTGGCGTAATGGACCTAATGAAACTAATGAGCTTAAGTTACCCAATGGGTCTAATGGGCTCAATGGGCCGAAGTTTCTGAATGGGCCTAATGATCCTAATTGTCCTAAGTGGCCTAATAGTCCTAATGGGCCTAAGTGGCCAAATGGACCTAAGTGACCTAATGGTTCTAATGGGCCTAATGTGTCCAATGGACCCAATGGGTCGAAGTGGTCTAGTGGGGTGAATTAGCCAAATGGGCCTAAATGGCCGAAGTGGCCTATTAGGACGAATGGGCCTAAAGGGTCCCATGGGCATAATGGTTTGAATGGGTTGAATGGGACTAAAGGGTTCAATTGGCCTAATGGGCCTAATTCTCAGAATGGGTCGGATGGGTCTAATGGGCTTAATGGGGTGAAGTGGCTTAATGGACTTACTCGGCCTAATGGACCTATTGAACTTAATGGACCTAATGGGCCTAAGTGGCATAATGATCTTACGTGGACAAATGGACCTAATGCACCTAATGGGTGTAATGGGCCTAAGTGAACCAATGGGCCTAATGGGTTTAAGTGGGTTGATGGACCTAATGGGCCGAAGTGGACCAATGGGTCTAATGGGCCTAAGTGGTCAAATTGGCCTAAATGGACTAATGGGCCTAATGGGCTAAATGGGACTAATGGATCGAATTGGATTAGTGGGCCTAAGTGGAATAATGATCCAAAGTGGCCTAATGGGCCCAATGAGCCTAACATGCCAAAGTTGCCTAATAGGCCCAATGGTCCCAATGGGCCAAATGGTCCAAATGGGCCTAAGTGGCCTAATGGGCCTAAGTGGCCTAATGGGAATAAGTTCCCTAATGGGTCGAAGTGGCCTAATGGACACAATAGGCCTAAGTTGCATAATGGGCATGGGGGGCCTAAGTAGCCTAATGGGCCAAAGTGGACGAATGAGCCTAATAGGCCTAATGGGCATAATGGGCCTTAGTGGCCAGATCTTCCTAATGGGTATAATGGGCCTATGTATCTGAATAGGCCTAATGGGCCGAATGGGCCTAATAGGCCGAATTGGCCTAAGTGGGCCTACTAGCCTAATGGGTCGATTGGGCTGAATGGGCCTACTAGGTGTAATGGGACTATCATACCTACTGGGCCTAATGGGAATAATGGGCCTAATGGTCCTAATGTGCTGAATGAGCATCAGTGGCCTAATGGACCTAATGAGCCTAATGGGCCTAAGTGTCATAATCGACGTTATGGTCATAGTGGGTCGAAATGGCCTAATGGGCCTAAGTGGACTAATGGGCATAAGTTGTCTAATGGTCCTAGGTGGCCTATTTGGCTTAAGGGGCTTAACGAGCCTAGGGTCCAAATGGTCCAAATGGGCATAATTGGCCTCAATGGCTTAATAAGCCTACCAGGCCTAATGGGATTAATGGGTCGAAGTCGCCTAATGGGAAAAGTTTCCTAATTGGCATAATGGGCATAATGTGCCCAATGGGCCGAATAGGCCAAATAGGCCTAAGTGGCCTAATGGGACTAATTGGCCTAATTGGAAAAATGGGCCAAAGTGGCCTAATGGGCCAAAGTTGCCTAGTCGGCCTAAGTGGCATAATTGTCCAAATCGGCCTAATAGGCTTAATGGGCCGAGTGGGCTTAAGTGTCATAATGGGCCTTATTTGCCTAATTGGCCTACTGGGGCTAAGTGGCATAATGGGCCTAAGTGTCCTAATGAGCTTATTGGGCTTAACGGTCCTAGGGGCCTAATGGGATGAGTGAACCTAATTAGCCTAAGTGTCCTAATGTGCCTAATGGGCCTAAGTTGCCCAATTTGTCTAATGTGATTAATGATCCTAAGGTGCCTAATGGTCCTAATGGGCCTAATGTGTCTAATGGTCCTAATTGGCCTGAATGGACTAATGGGCCTAAGTTGCCTAATCGACATAATGGGCATAATGGGCCTAGTGGGCCTAAGTGGCCTTATGGGCCTAATGGTCCTAAGTGGCTTCATCAGCCTAATTAGCCTAAGTGGCCTAATAGGCCTAAGTGACCCAATGGGCATAATGGGCCTAAGTGGCCCAATGTGTCTAATTGGTCTAAGTGGCTGAATGGGCCGAATGGCCCTAATTAGCCCAATGTGCCTAATGGGTATAAGTGGCCTAATGGGCCAAAGTGGTGTGATGGGGCGAATGAGCCTAAGTGGCCTCATGGGCCTTAGGTGTCACGAACCAACCCAGGTCGACCCTAAACCGGTCCCCCGAGCCGCCCCGCGACATGGCATGAGGGGCGTTCCCGATCCCCACGGGCTGGCAACTAGTGTCGGGCATCAAAATTAAACAGGTGGGAACGATTTGGCCCAAAAGAAAATAAACTAAGAAGCCGAAAAATAAATAGAACAGACGCAAATAAATAAAGAACAACCAACAATGCTACTAACCTGACCACGACCAAAACTCCATGTAAACCTGTGGGTCACTCTCCAATACCACAACCAACATTGCTCAAGGCGAACAACTATAGCCGGAACCTGCAACAGAACTAAAAACAAGAAAACACTATAGGCGTGAGTATTAAAACTCAGTAGGTAGGCCTGACTAATTCTATTCTCAATGCACATACCATTAAATAAAGAATTTATCAATTCCAGGTTTGCACTAAATTATATAAAATATGGTTTCCACACACACTTTCATTTCTAAAACAAGTAACAGTCCATTTCCCTTTTTAATTTAGAACAAGTTTAATGTTGAAAGAAACAGGTGCATTGCATTTTTAAAACATTTTGCAAACAATTTAGAAATCCAAACTTTAGTTGTTAGTCAAAAGGAAAATCACACACAAAACACAACACACACTAAGGGCATTGGAAAAAGTGGCACACATGGGTCAGCAACCGAACTCAACCTCTCAATCGTCCGCCACATACAAATAAACAATAAAAGAAACATGGGTCGAACCTATGAGATCGTGAACAATCCAGAACATACTATACATGTGACTCATCCTGAAGGCATGCCCTAACTCGATGACGTCATAATGCCCTAACGCTCGGCATAGCCCTACATGGCCTAACCGAGAGGCCCAATCCCCATAGCAGCAATAACTCCGTATTCCCCTGCTATGGGGCCACTGGCCAGTGCGTATTCTAAACTAGTGCAACAATCGTTCTCAAAAGATTCACTCACTATGCCAGGTTCTCATGTCAACACATATAATAAAAGAGGGGTGAGTCAACAATGCCAATCAATCAGTCACGATGCACAAACATCACATACAGCTCACAAAATCAACGCACACCAAAGATCACCCCTGAATGGGTTTTCCAAAATAATTTATTTTATTAAAGTGCCAAACGAGTCTTCACCAATTTTAAAGAAAAACCCCATTTCTCGAGAAAACTCAAAACACTTGTTCAGAAGAAATCATTTATCTTTAAAACTAGAAGTACATTTGAAATTCCGTGGATTATGTTTAAAGGCCAAACGTACATTCTTTCAATACTAGGTGTCCGCTCGTCAAGAAAATGTTTCAAGTGTTCGGTATAAAATAAACGGCTCTTTTCACTCCAAATAATCATTTAAAAATTAGTTATCTTATTTTATTTCTCATTCATTAAAATTAATAAAACATCAAGCTATTAATAAATTCTAAATTTAAAGGTGAGTGCAGTGGGGGACCTACCTAGGCTCGTTGTCCAAACATAATGGCACATCACGCCTTGCACAGATGCACTAACACAAACAAGACGACAACCGAAGTACCGCGGGTCTTCCTCCCCGACACGCTGCAACAACCACACAACTAAAACGCATAAACGTGGACTCAAAAAAAAATCAAACGAACAACCAACGCAAAAAAACCAGCTTGACATAATTTCAAAACACATCTCTCACCATCAACATTTTTTATTAAACCACTTTAAAATCCAAAAAGTGTTTGTAAAAACCACACAACACCAAAACAACTCACTAATTATTTTAAAGTGCCACCGGGTTATTTCAAGAAAACACCAGAATACAAAACCAGATGAAAACGCACGACATGATGAAATTAACATTTAAAAGCGTGTTCACCTAAAAAAATTTTCCAAAACCAAATTCGCAACATCCACGCTACTTAATAAATCATTTAAAATTTTTATAAAACAATTTTGAAAAACATATCACGACTTTAAACACACGAAACCAACTTAAACCCCTTAAAAACACATTCATGATCAAACGAACACAACGCCACATTGGCGTCACACCAAAACACAACTCCAACCCATGCACATTTTAATAAACCAACAACACAGTTTATAAAACACTAAAAATGGCTCAACATGGATTTTCAAAGAAACAAAACACTCGTATCACATAACCACGATGCTAAACACATCAGAAACATATTAATCCTCAAGTAAGACTATATTCGAACCAAGAAAACTGGTCAATGAATATACTAAATTAATTAAATGGGCGAAACAATTCATCAAACAATATACCGGATAAGATCGCACACACACAAAAAAGAGTTTAACTTCAAAAAATAACCCTAACAATATTTAATGTTTAAAACAACGAAAAACTACCATGGGGGGTTGCGGATCGGCTGTCTGAAGGAAACGAAGTCCAGAGGGCTGCTGGACGGAGGCGGGGCTCCCCGGAGCTCGGCCGGAGGTTGCTGGAGGGGGCCAGAGGCCGCTGGCCAGTGGCGGGCTAACCGGTAAGGTCGGCAGGGGCGCCGGAAGGGCCGACAGGGGCACCGGAGGCCGCTGGCCGGCGACGGGGGCTCACCGGTGGTCGCTAGAGGGTGAGGCAGGCAGCAACGAGGTGGAGTCGGGGGGGGGGGGGGGGGGTTGCGCGGAGCAAGGCGAGGCAGAGCCCGGGCGGGTTGCGCGGAGATGGCAAGGCGGAGCGGGGGGGGGGGGGTCTTGCGGAGCAGGGCGAGGCGGAGCAGGGGTGGGTCGCGCGGAGCAGGGCGAGGCGGAGCCGGGGAGCGGCGAGCGCTGGGGGCGGCACAGGGAGCGGCAGGGTGCGGAGCGCCAGAGGGCAGAGTTGAAAGGGGTGGCCGCCGCAGGAAGAGAAGGAAAAAAAAAAGAAAACGAGAAAGGGGAGGGGGGGGACAGCCGCGCTGCTAGGGTAGATTAGGGTTTCTTATTTTGTTTTTTTCTATTATATTAATAATAATAATATCAACAATATAAATAATATTGATAATAATAATAATACTAGAATAATAATATTAATAATAATACAAAGAATAATAATAATAATTACAACATAATATCATTATTATCAACAATCACTGTTTTTAAAACATAAAACATTTAATTATCAAACTATGAAAACCGGGTACCCGCACGCTCACCGCACGGCCTAAAGAAAATGCGCGCCTCAACGCGGTTTGCTTGGGCACCCGCACAAGCACCTGGGGCGACCCCACGGTCATTGCTAACCACGCAGTGCCCGTGCACGGGTCTGAACTCACCAAGAACATTAAACGTTAGAAAAATTAACATCGGGACCCAGCCTGATCCTTGACGCGAGAATACGAAGCCCAGAAATAATAAAATAATAAAATAATAAAATTAAATTAAATTTTGAAGTTGGGGTGTGACATTAGGGACATTAGTGGCCTAATGGGCCGCAGTGACCTCATGGTCCAAATAGGCTTAATAGTCCTAATTGGCCAAATGGGCTGAAGTGACCTATGTTGTCCAATTGGGCTAATGGGCCTAAGTGGCCCATGTGGTCCAGTGGGCCTAATGGGCCTAAGTTTCATATGTGGTCCAATTGGCCTAATGAGATTAAGTGGCCTATGTGGTCTATTGGGCTTAATGGGCCTAATGGGCTATATGGTCCTAATTTGCCTAATGGGACTAATGGGACTAAGTGGTCGAATGAGCCTAATGGCCTAATGGGCCTAATGTGATGATGATCATGGAACACATGGGCATCACAGGGTTGGAGGCAGACATAATGAGGAAGGCGGAATGCACACAAGTGGACAAGACCCTTTGCGTGGAATTGGAGGCCCAATGACAAGGGAGCGGACCAAGAGAATGAAGGAGGCCTTAAATGGATTAATCATGGAATTCCAAGAGAAGGCCCAACATCTTTGCTTGGGGAAGCATCCGGGCCTATAATTACATTAATTAAGGCCCAAACATGCTTTTAAAAATCCAACCCAAGTGGTGCTATGAAATTTCAAACCCACCCACCATGGAATCTTCAAAGTCAAAAGGTGGTGGGCTACTTGTCTTTACTTTTCCAAAAGGGTGTGCTACTTGTCTCCTAAAGTCATGGTCAAGTGCCAAAGTTGTCAAAAGCATCCTATATGCTTTTTGACTATGGAAAACTAGCCATTAGACTAATGTAAAGAGCCACCCCATGTGTAATTCGAATTTCAAGTTTCTTTGGCTATAAATAGCCACCCCCTTGTACTCTTGAAACATGATGAATGAAGGTAATGTTATTATGGTGAGTTTTGCTTGCAACCCTTGCTTAATTCTGGACTTATCAAAGGATTGGTCATCCTTTGTGGCGTCTTGTGGCTAGAGTTCTTAGAGACAAGTTCTCTTTGGGTTCTACCTTGACCATTCCCCCCTTCTCTCTCATTTTCATTATCTGCACACCACATTCACTTGTTTTCTTGCGGCGATCCGGGTGCTCTACGCGCGAACATTATACAAGGTTCCTAGGACACTTTCTAGTGAGTCTTGCATCGCGTATCATTTGGTATCAGAGCCCATTTGCAAGAAATCGGGTTATTTTTTTCTTATCCTTTCCTCCATTTTCATTTCTATTCAAATCGGGCCAACATCAATTCTGGTCCATTTTATTCTTCCCCTACAGACGTCATTTCTTCTTCTTTTCGGACGTACAGTATATCATTCTTGTATTTGAGAAGCTCATCTTTCTTCTCCATTTGGAATCATCAAAATCAGAGCTATACATAGCGAGATACAACCGGTTCAAATTTTGCAACAAATTCTGCAATTTTTAAAACCACACAAATCTCATGTTGATTTCATTTGATGTTACAAATTATTGCTTCTCCTGCATTTAAATATTGAAAAATTCATCTTGTTGCTGCTGCATCTACCAAAAAAAAGTGCCAAAAACAAAACAAAAAAAAAATCGAAAAAAAAACTAAAGGCTCAAAAAAAAATTGCAACATTTTGAATTCTACGTCCCATTTTCATTCTTCTTCTTCCCTTTTCTTCCTCTTCCCAAATTTTTCATCTTTAATCCAATTTGAATTTTATCTTTGAATTCTAGTCCGGGATTGCCACATTTCAAAGATCATTTCGATTTGTTGAAATTGGGTAAGAACATTATAGGAAGCAAGTTGAGTGGTAAAAGGCAAGAGTGTTACATTTTGATAAAAGCCAAAATTGAGTGAAACACAAGCGAACATATTATTTTTGAGTGTAAACACGTGAGGGAGTGTGTGAGGTCCATTTTCCTTTCTCTTCACTTTTTTTTACAGGATTCCTAAATGGCGGAGTCGAGTAATACCAATGAAGCGGACATTAAGATGTTCATGAGGTCTGTACAAGAACAATTCCAAAGGTTGAATGCGAGGATGGATGAACTCCAATCTCCTTCCAATTCTAGAGCACCACCAAGGAGGCGCGTTGTTGAAGAAGAGGAGGAGTTATCCGATTTTCAAGAGTCACCAATTCAGAGAAATCAACCACCATGGAGGCAAGCCAATGATCTTGGAGGAGTAAAGTTGTGGATCCCTTCATTTCAAGGTAAGAATGATCCTGAAACTTACTTGGAATGAGAAAGAAAGGCCGAACATGTTTTTGGTTGTCACACTTATTCGGAGGAAAACAAAGTGAAGTTGGCGGCTGTGGAATTCACCGACTATGCTAGTATTTGGTGGGACCCAATACAAGTGAGTCGACGACGAAGTGGAGAAAGACCCATCCACACTTTGGAGGAGATGAAAGTTGTAATGCGTAAGAGGTTCATTTCTAGCCACTATTATCATGATTTGTTCCTCAAGTTGCAGGGTTTGGAACAAGGGGCTATGAGTGTTGAGGAGTATCACAAAGAGATAGAGATCATCATGATTCGGGCGAATATTGATGAGGAGCGAGAGGCCACCATGGCAAGATTTGTGAACGGTCTCAACCATGACATTCGTGACATAGTGGACATGCACCACTACTTGGACATGGAGGATCTACTACACATGGCTACCAAAGCGGAGAGGCAAGTAAAGGCAAGAAGGATGCACCATACATCTTATGGTAAGGATTCTAAACCTTTATTCAAGTTTAAGGATTCCAAACTACAAGAGCATGTAAGGGAACACAAAACTGATTCGAAGGAGTTGCTCAAACCAAAACCATTCTTTCCAGAATCCAAAGTTAAAATGGAGGGTAAGGTTGTTTCTAAATCACGAGATATCAAATGTTTTAAATGTCAAGGATTTGGACATATGGCCTCACAATGCCCAAACAAAGAGAACAATGATTATTTTGGATGATGGATATGTTCTTAGTGCTAGCTCAAGCGAAGATGAAATTCCATCACTTGAGGATGATTCAGATGTGGAAGTAGAAAGCCCCGTACATGGAGAAATGCTTGTTGCAAGGTGTGCTTTGAGGGCTCAACTCGAAGGAGAACATGATCAAGAGAAAAGGGAGCACATTTTTCATACTAGATGCCTCATCAAAGATAAGGTATGTAGTTTGATTATTGATGGGGGTAGTTGTGCAAACGTAGCAAGTGGTTTGATGGTTGATAAATTGGGATTGGCTACAACTAGACATCCTAGGCTTTATAGATTGCAATGGTTAAATAATAGCGGGGATGTCAAAGTGACTAAGCAAGCACAAGTTCCATTTTCTATTGGGAAGTATGAAGACAAGGTGATGTGTGATGTTGTTCCAATGCATTCTAGTCATATTTTGTTGGGAAGACCTTGACAATTTGATAGGAGGGTCACACATGATGGATACACCAATCTATATTCTTTTGAGTATAATGGGAGGACGGTTATTCTTACACCATTGAGGCCTTTGCAAGCTTATGAAGACCAAGTGAGGATTGAGAGAGATTGTGAGAAGAGAGAAAAAGAAAAGAGAGGAAAAAATAGAGAGAATGAGAAGAGTGAAAAAATCAAGAGTGAAAAAGGAGTTTTGAGTGAAAGCAAAAAAAATGAGGGAAATAAAAGAGTTGAAAATAAGAGTGAAAATAAGAGTGAAAATAAGAGTGAAAACAAGATTATTGAGGGAAAAGTGAGCTTATTTTTAGAAAAAAGAGAGTTAGAGAGGGCTTTAGAGGGGGAGGAAACTCTCGTGCTTTTTTGTAAGGGAGAATGTTTTACCAATAACTCTCCTGACTCTTCCATGCCTTCTAGTGTTATGTCCATATTGCAGGAATTTGGTGATGTGTTTCTGGAAGAAATTCTCGATGGCTTACCTCCCTTGCGGGGTATCGAGCACCACATCGACTTTCTCCCCAGAGCAACGCTTCCCAATCGACCGGCTTATCAGGCTAACCCGGAGGAGACTCGAGAAATCCAACGACAAGTGGAAGAATTGCTAAGGAAGGGATTTGTTCGAGAGAGCTTAAGTCCGTGTGCGGTACCGGTAATTCTTGTCCCAAAGAAAGATGGTAATTGGAGAATGTGTGTTGATTGTCGAGCTATCTACAAAATAACGGTAAAGTATCGCTATCCCATACCTCGTTTTGATGATATGCTTGATGAACTCCATGGTGCATGCTTGTTTACTAAAATTGACCTAAGGAGTGGATACCATCAAATTAGAATGAAAGAGGGAGATGAATGAAAAACCGCATTTAAAACTAAGTTTGGATTGTATGAATGGCAAGTTATGCCTTTTGGACTAACTAACGCCCCTAGTACATTCATGAACTTAATGAATCATGTTTTCCATCCATTCATTGGGAAATTTGTGGTTGTGTATTTTGATGACATCCTTGTTTATTCTAAGAGCCTTGATGAACATAATGAACATTTGAAACATGTTTTTGAGACTCTTAGGAAAAATAGGTTGTTTGTAAACTTGAAAAAATGTACATTTTGTTTAAATTTGGTTGTTTTCCTTGGTTTTGTGGTAGGAGCTGATGGCATGAGGGTTGATGAAGAGAAGGTGAAGGCGATTCAGGATTAGCACAACCAAAGAATGCCAACGAGGTGAGGAGATTCCATGGATGTGCAAGTTTTTACCGAAGGTTCGTGAGGGACTTTTCAACCATCGCGGCACAATTGAATGAGTTGGTCAAGAAAGGGGTGGGTTTCAAGTGGGGAAAAGCTCAAGAGGAAGCCTTCTCCACACTCAAAGGTAAGTTGACCAATTCACCTCTCTTAGTTCTGCCTGACTTTTCTAAAGTTTTTGAGGTTGAGTGTGATGCCTCGGGAATAGGAATTGGGGCTGTTTTAATGCAAGACTCTAAGCCTATCGCATACTTTAGTGAGAAGCTTAATGGGGATGCATTGAACTACTCCACCTATGAAAAGGAATTATATGCTCTCAAAAGAACATTAGAAAATTGGCAACATTACTTGTGTCCAAGGGAATTTGTGATTCATTCGGAACATGAAAGCCTAAAATTTCTTAAGTCACAAGGAAAGTTGAATAGGCGACATGCAAGATGGATTGAATTCATTGAAACATTTCCTTACATCATTAAGCACAAACAAGGAAAAGAAAATGTTGTCGTTGATGCTTTGTCTAGGAGATATTCTCTTATTACTTCAATGCATGCTAAAATACTTGGTTTTGAAATGTTGAAAAGCATGTATGAGAATGATGTGGATTTTTCTGAAATTTGAAAGTTGTGTGAAAAACATGGCAAAAGTGATTTTTACAAACATGATGGATTTATTTTTCGGAAAAATAAATTGTGTGTTCCATTTTGTTCTATGCGTGAATTTCTTGTTAGAGAAACTCATGGTGGTGGATTAATGGGGCATTTTGGGGTTGAGAAAACATTTTCCTTATTGAGTGAACATTTTTATTGGCCTCACATGCGTAGGGATGTCAAATTCCTTAGTCACTTCGGGAGGACATTGTGGAACAAACTTGGAACCAAACTTTTATTCTCCACCACTGCACACCCACAAACAGATGGTCAAACGGAGGTGGTCAATAGGACACTTTCCACATTGTTGCGTTCCATCCTTAGAAAAAATCTGAAACATTGGGAAAGATGCCTGCCTCACATTGAGTTTGCTTATAATCGAGTGGTTCACTCCACTACTAATGCTTCACTGTTTGAAGTTGTGTATGGTTTTAACCCATTAACTCCACTTGATATTTTACCTTTGCCTACTAATCAATTTTAGAATTTTGAAGGTGAAAAGAAGGCAAAGTTTGTGCAGGAGTTCCATGCAAAGGTAAAGGCCAACATTGAGCGGAAGAATGAACAAGTAGCGAAGCACGCCAACAAAGGTCGGCGGAAAATGGTGTTTCAACCTGGAGATTGGGTGTGGCTACACTTGAGGAAGGAGAGGTTTCCGGAGCAACGAAAATCAAAACTTCATCCACGAGGAGATGGTCCTTTCCAAGTCTTAGAGAAGATCAATGATAATGCCTACAAGATTGAGTTACCCGGTAGGTATGGGAATGTTAGTGCCACCTTTAATGTTTCTGATCTTTCTCCCTTTGAATTTTCAGATTTGAGGACGAATCCTTTTGAGGAGGGAGGAGATGGTGAGGATCATGGAACACATGGGCATCACAGGGTTGGAGGCGGACATGATGAGGAATGCGGAATGCACATAAGTGGACAAGACCCTTTGCGTGGAATTGGAGGCCCAATGACAAGGGAGCGGACCAAGAGAATGAAGGAGGCCTTAAATGGATTAATCATGGAATTCCAAGAGGAGGCCCAACATCTTTGCTTGGGGGAAGCATTCGGGCCTATAATTACATTAATTAAGGCCCAAACATGCTTTTAAAAATCCAACCCAAGTGGTGCTACGAAATTTCAAGCCCACCCACCATGGAATCTTCAAAGTCAAAAGGTGGTGGACTACTTGTCTTTACGTTTCCAAAAGGGTGTGCTACTTGTCTCCTAAAGTCATGGTCATGTGCCAAACTTGTCAAAAGCATCCTATATGCTTTTTGACTATGGAAAACTAGCCATTAGACTAATGTAAAGAGCCACCCCATGTGTAATTCGAATTTCAAGTTTCTTTGGCTATAAATAGTCACCCCCTTGTACTCTTGAAACATCATGAATGAAGGTAATGTTATTATGGTGAGTTTTGCTTGCAACCTTTGTGTTCTTGCTTAATTCTGGACTTATCAAAGGATTGGTCATCCTTTGTGGCGTCTTGTGGCTAGAGTTCTTAGAGAAAAGTTCTCTTTGGGTTCTACCTTGACCATTCCCCCCTTCCCTCTCAATTTCATTATCCGCACACCACATTCACTTGTTTTCTTGCGGCGATCTGGGTGCTCAACGCGCGAACATTATACAAGGTTCCTAGGACACTTCCTAGTGGGTATTGCCTCGCGTATCATAATGGGTTTGATGGACCTAAATTGTCTAATGGGCCTAATGGGCGTAATGGGCTGAAGTGGCCAAATGGGCGTAATAAGCCTAGGTGGCCCAATGGGTCCAATGGGACTGAGTGGCTTAATGGGTCGAATGGGTCGAATGGGCCTAAGTGGCCCAATCGGCCTAAAGGGACGAATGGGCCAAAGTGGCCTAATGGAAACATGCGGCCAAATGGGCCTAAGTGGCCTAATGGGGCTAATGGGCCTAAGTGTCCAAATGGGGCTAATGGGCCTAAGTAGCGAAATGGGCTTAAGTGGCCTAATGGGTCTAATGGACCTAATGGGTGTAAGTGGCCTAATGGGCATAATTGTCCAAATGGGCCGAAGTGGACTAATATGCTTAATGGGACCAGGTGGCCGAATGAGCCAAATGATCCTACGTGGCCCAACAAGCCCAATGGGCCAAATGGGAAGATTGGGCCTAAGTGGCCTAATGGGCCTAAGTGGACTAATGGGCCTAATGGACCTAAGTGGTCTCATGGGCCTCATGGTCCTAAGTGGCATAAGTGGTCTAATCGACCTAATTGACTGAATGCGCCAATGTGGCCTAATGGGCCCAAGTTCCCAAATGGGCCTATTGGGCCTTAGTGGCCCAATGGGCCTAATTTGCCTAAGTGGCCTAATGGGCCTAATGGCATGATTGGGATGAATGGGCTTAATGGGACTAAGTGGCCTAATGAGCCTAATTGGTCAAATGGGACTAAGTGACATAATGAGCCTAAGTGGCTGAATGAGCCCAAGTGGCCCAAATGGGCCTAATGGCCCGAATGGGCCTAATGGCCCGTATGGGGCTAATGGCCCGAATGGGGCTAAGGGCTCGAATGGGCCTAACGTGCTGAATGGGTCGAAGTAGCCTAGTGGGCATAATTTTCCCGAGTGGCCTAATGGGCCAAATGGTACAAATGGGATGAATGGGTGTAATGGGACTAAGTTTCCTAATATGTCTAATTGGTCTAATGGGACTAAGTGACATAATGAGCCTAAGTGGTCGAATGCGCCTAAGTGGCCCAAATGGGCCTAATGGCCCGAATGGGGCTAAGGGCCCGGATGGGCCTAACGTGCTGAATGGGCCTAACGTTTCGAATGGACCAAAGTAGCCTAATGGGCCAAAGTGGCCGAATGGCCCGAATGGGCCTAAGGGTCCCAATGCGATGAATGGGCCTAATGGGACAAAGTGGACAAATGGTCCAAATGGGCCTAATGCGAAGTTGGAGTTGCAAGGCCCAATGATGCAAGGAAGATTAGACAGACTACAAGTGGCAAAAGAAGCCCATCTCATTGCCTTAAAAGGCCCAAACCCAAGGTGCATGCATAGTAGTGGTAAATGGGCTTATTATCAGTCTTATTTAAGCCCAAAGGAGATGTGTAAAGCCCAAGACACATGTTTGCACGAATTTTGGAAGGCTTGCCCACATGGAGATTCTAGAATGGCATCTTTGGCCACCAAAGTCAAATCTGGTGGGCTAGGTAATCAAAGTCAAATCCGGTGGGCTATGGGTGGAAAGACATGGGCAACTTTTCCAAAAGTCTTTGTTGGACTTTATCTTTTTGACTTTTAATGGGATATGGTAGGTTTAGCCTCTATGACTTTTGGGTATTAAACCATTGACCATTGTATCACCTCCTTGGCTATAAATAGCCACCCCATGGCATTGTATTTTCATTCAAGACTTAATTGAGAGCTTATGCTTATTTCTCCCCGTTGTGTGAGAATTGTTCCAAATTTCCCCCTTGCTCTTGTGCATTCTTGCCTTGTCAATCTACAAGTTAGATTGGTGATCCAAGATCACAAAGCCCCCAATTCCGTGCCTCAACCCAAGTGGGTTGTTGTGTGGATTGGCTATCTCATCCCTACCTTGAGTATGTTGTCTAAGTAGTAGGTCGCAATCCTTATAGTGTTGATTGACTAGTTGCATTCACTATCCTTACCCATCTTCCACCACTTAGCCCCAAACTGCATCCTTCATCCGCTGACCTACGCCGTGAAGATCAGGCCACCCCGTGCGTCTCAAATCAGATGAATGGGCCTAATGGGACAAAGTGGACAAATGGTCCTAATGGGCCTAATGGGTCTAAGGGGCCTAATGAGACTAATGGTCCAAATGGAACTAAAGGGCCAAATGGGCCAAAGTGGCCTAATCTGCCTAATAGGCCTAAGTGGGCTAATGAGCCTAAGTTGCCTAATGGGAAAAAGTGGCCTAATGGGACTAATGGGCCCAAAAGGCATAATGAGCCTTAGTGGTCTAATGGGACTAAGTGTCCTAATGGGACTAAGTGTCCTAATTGGCCTAATGGGCGTAAGTGGCTTAAGTGTACTAATGGGCCGAAGTGGCCTAATGGGTCTAAGTGACCAGATGGGCATAATGAGCCTAAGTGGCCTAGTGGGCCTAATGGTCCTGATAGGCCGAATGGGCCTAATGGGCTAAAGTGGCCTAATGGGCATAGTGGGCCTAGGTTGTCTAATGAGCCTAAGTGGCCTCATGGGCATAATGGAAATAAGTGACCTAATGCGCCGAATGGGCCTAATTGGCCTAATGGGCCTAATGGGTCTAAGTGGCCTAAGGGGCTTCATGGGCCTAATGGGCCTAAGTGGCCTAATCGACATAATGGGCCTAGTGGGTCGAAGGGGCCTAATGGGCCTAATGGACCAAAGTGGCCAAATGGGCCTAATGAGCCAAAGTGGCCTAATGGGCCTAAGCGGCCTATTGGGCCTAATGGGCCTAAGTGGACTAATCAGCCTAATGAGATTAATGGGCCTAAATGGACTAATGGGCATAATGGGCTGAAGTGGCCTAATGGGAATAATGGGCCAAAGTGGCCAAATTAGCCTAATGGGCCTAAGTGGCCTAATGGACCTAAGTGGCGTTACGAGCATAAAGGTCTTAAGTGACCTAATGGTTCTAAAGGGCCTAAGTGGCTTGATGGGCCTAATTTTCCTAAGGGGACTCATGGACCTAAAGGGCCTAAGAGGCCTAATGGGCCTAATGGGCCTCAATGGCCTCATGGGCCTAATGGGCCTAAAGGTGATATGGATCAGATTCAGTCCAAGGAGAATAATTTTGGGCTTGATAAAAATTCCAAGCCCAATTTTTGTTCGAATTAGACCAGTCCACACTTCTTGATGTCCAACACTATGGTGGGCCACAACACACTTATTTGGGACCCAAAATCAGCTATCCACATAGCAAAGGGTGGAAATTCGTAGCAGCGCATTAATGAGGAGAGAGAAGGTGGAGAAAAGTATCATTAAGAGAGAATCCCGATACTTTAGTTAGTGGGGTCATTAAATGGCTAGGGAAAGTGTTGTTTTATGATTTTTATGTGCCTTTTGTGTTTCCCATGCTTTGTAACTTGAATTGGGACATTTTCCTTTATTAATTTTGTCTTTATAATGTATTTTCTTCCCTTTGAAATGGAGGTTTATGAATTGGACAAATTTGTGAAGCTTGCTGTGCATTCTTCTAGCTTTAGCTTTTTCCCTTTGCCCGGAATTGGTGGTGCATTTCCATTACTGGTGACGTGGTCTTTAAGCGTGGAGGAACCTTGGCGGGTGGCATTGCCTTTAAGCCTTGGTCGATTCGGCTACAATATGTCCGTCTGCTCGCTTACTCGTTTTTGAGCTTTCCGGCCGCGCATCAGTTGGTATCAGAGCCGCGGTTCCCACGAGTAAGTTCTATCGCATTCTTCTTATTACTCTTCATCATGTCTCGCATGAGCGGATCTTCTACTCCTCCTACTCCATAACACACATCAACAATCACAAATTACTCAAATCGGTGAGCAACTTGCTCAACTTTTAAGAGTGTGGCGACCTGACTCCCCTCCACCACAGCAGCTTCCACGACATCCATCATCACGTAATAGGCACAATTCAGCTCCATTTTATGAAGATCGTGCAAACGGTGATGATTCCAGTGATTCAGAGGTGGATATGCGAAGAAGAAGAGATGATGAAGATATTGAAAGAGGATTAAAGATTGACATTCCAGATTTTTATGGGAGTATGAATCCGGATGATTTTCTGGATTGGAAGCGGGAAATCGAACGGTTCTTTGAATTTAAAAATTGTTCTGACGAGAAGAAGTGCAAGGTATCCATTCTGAAATTTAAAGATTATGCATCTCTTTGGTGGGAAAATCTGAAGAAACAGCGGGAACATGATGACAAAGGTAAAATACGCTCATGGGAGAAGTTGAAAAAACTTTTGAGGAGACGAATGGGACTAAAGGGTCCAATGGGCCTAATGGGCCTAATTCTCTGAATGGGTCGGATGGGTCTAATGGGCATAGTGGGACGAAGTGACTTAATGGACTTACTGGCCTAATGGACCTATTGGGCCTAATGGACCTAATGGGCCTAAGTGGCCCGATGGTCTTAAGTGGACAAATGGACCTAATGCCTAAGTGAAGCAATGGGCCTAATGGGTTTAAGTGGCCTGATGGGCCAAATGGGCCTAAGTGGGCCAATGTGTCTAATGGGCCTAAGTGGTCCAATGGGCCTAAATAGCCTAACGGGCCTAATGGGATGAATGGACCAAATGGGTCGAATTGGATTAATGGGCCTAAGTGGCCTAATGGTCCAAAGTGACCTAATGGGCCCAATGGGCCTAGCAGGCCAAAGTTGCCTAATGGGCCAAATGGTCCTAATGAGCCAAATGGTCCAAATGGGCCTAAGTGGCCTAATGGGCCTAGGTGACCTAATGGTCATAAGTTCTCTAATGGGTCGAGGTGACCTAATGGACACAATAGGCCTAAGTTGCATAATGGGCATGGGAGGCCTAAGTGGCCTAATGGGGCAAAGTGGACGAATGAGCCAAATGGACCTAATGGGCATAATGGGCCTTAATGGTCAGATCGTCCTAATGGGTATAATTTGCCAAACTATCCGAATGGTCCTAATGGGCCGAATGGGCCTAATAGGCCTAATGGGCCTAAGTGAGCCTACTAGGCCTACTCGGCCTAATGGGTCTATTGGGCCGAATGGGCGTACTAGGCATAATGGGACTATCATGCCTACTTCGCCTAATGGGACTAATGGGCCTAAGTGGCATAATGTACCTAAGTGGCCTAATAGGCATAGGTTTCCTAATGGGTCTAATGGGCTTAAGTGACCTAATGGGTTTAATGGGCCTAATGGGCCTATGTGGCCGAATGGGCCAAAGTGGATGAATGGGCCTAATGGGATTAATCGGCATAATGGGCTGAAGTGGCCAAATGGGCATAATGGGCCTAAGTGTCTTCATGGGCCTAATGGACCTCAGTGGCCTAATGGGCCTAATGCGCCTGTTGGGCCTATGTTGTCCAATGGGCCAAAGTGGACGAATGGACATATGGGCCTAATGGGCATAATGGGCATAATGGGCCTAATGAACCTAATGGGCCTAAGTGGTCCAATGGCCATAATAGTCCTAATGGGCCAAACTGGATGAGTGCTTAATGGGACAAAGTGGCCAAATGGGCCTAATGGGCCTTAGTGGCCTAATAGGCCTAATGGGACTAAGTTGCCTAATGGGATGAATGGGACAAATCAGTCTAATGAGCCTAATGGGCCTAAGTGGCCTAATTTTCCTAAAGAGCTTAGTGGGCCAAAGCAACCTAATGGGCCTAAGTGGCATAATCGTCTTAATGGGTCTAATGGGCCTAAGTGGCCTAATGGGCCTAAAGGACCTAATTGGCCAAAGTGTCCCAATGGGCCCAAGTGGCATAATCGTAACCAAATGGGCCAAAGTGGCCTAATGGTCCCAATGAGCCTATGTGTCTTAATGGGACTAATGAGCCTAAGTGGGCGAATGGGCCAAATGGACTGAATGAGCCTAATGGACTGAAAGGGTCTAAGTGGCTTAATGGGCTGAATGGGCCTAAGTAGCCTAATGGGACAAATGGGCCTAATGGGCCTAAGTGGTCGAATTGACCTAATGGGCTGAATGCGACTAATGGTTCTAATTGGCCTGAGTTTCCTAATGGGACGAATGAGCCGAATGGGATTAAGTGGCCTAATGGGCCTAATAGGTCAATTAGGCCTAAGTGGCGTAATGGGCCTAATGAAACGAATGAGCTTAAGTTGCCCAATGGGCCTAATGGGCTCAATGGTCTGAAGTTTCCGAATTGTCCTAATGGGATGAAAGGTCTTAATGGACCGAATGAGCCTAATGATCCTAATTGGCCTAAGTGGGCCAATAGTCCTAATGGGCCTAAGTGGCCAAATGGACCTAAGTGGCCTAATGGTTCTAATGGGCCTAGTGGGTCGAATGGACCCAATGGGTCGAAGTGGTCTAGTGGGGTGAATTAGCCGAATGGGTCTAATTGGCCGAAGTGGCCTATTGGGACGAAGGGGCCTAAAGGGTCCAATGGGCATAATGGTCTGAATGGGTCAAATGGGACTAAAGGGTCCAATGGGCCTAATGGACTTAATTCTCTGAATGGGTCAGATGGGTCTAATGGGCCTGGTGGGATGAAGTGGCTTAATGGACTTACTAGGCATAATGGACCTATTGGGCCTGATGGACCTAATGTGCCTAAGTGGCCTAATGGTCTAAAGTGGACAAATGGACATAATGCGCCTAATGGGCGTAATGGGCCTAAGTGAACAAATGAGCCTAATGGGTTTAAGTTGGCCGATGGGCTTAATGGGCCTAAGTGGACCAATGGGTATAATGGGCCTAAGTGGTCTAATGGGCCTAAATGGCCTAATGGGCCTAATGGTCCTAAAGGGCTGAATGAGCCTAATGGGGCGAATTGGATTAATGGGCCTAAGTGGCCTAATGGTCCAAAGTGGCCTAATGGACCCAATGGGCCTAACATGCCAGAGTTTCCTAATGGGCCCAATGGTCCCAATGGGCTAGGTGTTTGAAATGTATCTCTCCCAATTGGCTTGACTTTGGAGATTTATTTCATGCAAGTGGATTTAAATTCGTGGGAGCATTTGGGTGGGCCATTTAGGTTCACTTTTGGGCTTTAATAAGTATGATTAATTTCCCATTCGATCCTCCCATGCATGCATGTTGGGCCTCCTCTTGTAATTTCAAAATGAGGCCATGTAAAGCCTCTTTCATTTTGCTCATTCTTCCTCTTTCATTTTGCTCATTCTTCCTCTTGTCATTCGGCCACAAATCCCATGCAATGGGTCTTGTGCATTTTATGCTCCATCCACCATTCATACCATGATTGCTCTCGAATCCTTGATGCATATGCCCGCCATGATTCTCATCATTCCCTCCCTCTTCAAAAAGATTCATCCTCAAATCTTCATATTCAAAGAGAGCAAGATTAGTAACATTAAAGTTAACAATCACATTTTCATACCTTTCTAGTGAGTTAGTCTTGTAGAAATTTTCATGGATCTTCTCTAAAACATGGAAAGGACTATCTCCTCGATGCATGGTATTTGACTTTATTTGTTCCGGAAATCTTCCTTGTAGTAGCTATTGCCACTCCAAACCACCTGGATCAAATGGAAATTGTTTCCAACAATTCTTTGCTTGATCACCATATTCATTCAATAAAGGCACAACACAAGTGTGAAAATAATGGTGAAGTTTGTTAGTTGCAAGACAAGCATCCTTACTAATGAGTAAGAACACTTCCCCGATCAATAGAGCACATTTCACCTCACTTTTTCCAAAAAATAAACTCACCTTTCGCTCAATACTCTTGTTTTTATCTATTTGATTTCCGTCATTTCTTTTTATGTCACTCGTCTCTCCTTTTTCACTTCCAATTTTTCCACTCTTCTCATTTTCCCTATTTTTCTCTTTTTTTCTCAACTCATCATACTCTTTTCTCTCACTCCCATTTTTACCTTTATCATATTCTCTTTCACCCTTTTCTTTTATCTTTTTGTATTCTTCTTCTAACCTCACTTGATCTTCATTTGATGGTATGAGATTTAATAGAGTCAAAACAATCTTTCTACCACAAAAAATAATGGAGAAACAGTTAGCATAGCCATCGTATATAATCCTCCTATCAAACCGCCATGGATTCCCAAGAAGAAAATGTCCTACTTTCATTAGAGAAACATCACAAACCACCTCATCTTGAAATTTTTCATTTGAGAAAGAAACTATGGTTTGTTTTGTGACTCTCACTTCTCCACTAACATTCAGACACTTCTCTTTGATGTGACATCTTGTATGAAAAATGTGTGCACACTGCTCCTCATCCTGATCATCTTTTGATTGAATGTTTAAAGCACTTCCTGCCACTAGTGTAGCTCCATGTATGGGTTCTTCAACTTCCACATCTGAAAACTCCTCCAATGGCGGCATTTCAACCTCACTAGAGCTCTCACAAAGGATATCTCCATTATCTTTTGAATCAGTATGGAAGAACTTGTTTTTAGACTCTTCTCTTTGTTTTGGAACAAACTTTGAATCCGTTAGTATTGTTTTATTCCACTTAGAGGCAGATTTAGGCTCGTTTTGGTCCTTACAAAAATTGTGGGAACTTAATTGTCTCCAGGGAGAATGCAGTTGCTTTTCTACCTTCAACGCCTTATGTAGCAATTCCTCCATGTCAATGTAGTTTTGAAGTTCCACCACATCTCTAATTGTTGGATTCAAGCCGTTGATAAACCTTTCCATTGTAGATTCTCGATCCTCCTCCAAATTGGATCGAATCATCGATATCTCCATTTTCTTATAGCATTCCTCCACACACATGGAACCTTGCACAAATTTGTGTAACTTCAAATGAAACTCTCGATAGTAATGACTAGAAATGTACCTTTTGCACATTATTATCTTCATTTCTTCCCAAGTTCGGATTGTAATTTCTCCGTTCTGTTGCTGAATCACTTGTAATTGGTCCCACCAAACACTTGCATAATCATAGAACTCAAGCGATGCCAACTTTACCTTCTTATCCTCCGGGTAATTGTGATGTCCAAACACATGTTCAACCTTCCGCTCCCACCCCAAATAATGTTTCGGGTCACTATTCCCTTGAAAGGATGGAAGTTTCATTTTGATGCTTCCCAAGTCGTTTTCTCTTCTAGCACCTTGTTCCATTATCCTAGGAAATGATTTTTCAAAACCAAAGTATGCATCCTCACCTTCATCAAATTCTTGGCTTCGTGGTGCCCTTGAAGTCGGGGACTTCTTCAAATAATCCAACCTAGAATTAAACCTTGTACATTGGTCAATAAAATATTTCATGAATAACTTGACCTCCATCTCATTTCTTTCATCTTCACTCACCATTTTTTTAAATCCTCACACACTCTTTCCTCTTTTTTTTAATCTCTCAAAAAGGTTTCTCACACTTTCTAGCACAACAACTTGGTTCCTAGAGGTGTTCTTAAATATAATCAAGAAGACAACTAGTAAGAAGCAATCAATTCATGGAAATATTTAAAAATCAGAAATTTTAAAAGGGATTGAATCAATGGAGTCCAAGAAATATGGGAGGTAAATGAGAGAAATGGTTATAGTAGAAGGCAGGATATGGATGAAGGAAAGAAGATGGTGGATAAGAAAATTCAATCAAATTTATAACTTATGAGAGAACACAATGTTTCAAATGAAGAGTTTCTTTATTTTTGTATTTTTTTTTAAATTTTTTTTGATTTTTTTTGAATTTTTTTTCTTCTGTTTTTTTGATACTCAATAAACAAGAATTGAGATACAAAGAGTGTGCTTTTGGTGTTCAAATTAAAACAAATGAAAAATGTACTAATCTGATTGCAATGATGTAAATGGTTGAGATAACATGAACTTCAAACTCAAATGGAAATCTTCCTTGAAGATTGTTAGATTTCACAAGAGTGAAACTGTAGCACGAATTGATTCGGCTATATCTCCCAATATAGGTGTCAGATTTTAGTGTTTCTAAATCAATAGGAAAGATGAGATTCTGAAATATTAAAATGACATATTATACTTCCATAAACTGAAAGAAAAAGCAGACAAAAATGTGTAAGAAACTTCCGTCCAGAATTGGTGATGGCTGAAAATGGACCTAATGGGTGTAGGGGGCCTAAGTGGGCCTTATTTTCCTAATTGGCTGAAGTGGTCCAATGGGCTTAATGTGTCCAAGTACTCAAATGATCCAAATGGGGCTAAGTGGCCCAACTTGCCCAATGGGCCGAATGGGCCTAATGGGCCTAAGTGGCCTAATGGGACTAATGGGTCTAAGTGGACTGATGGTCCTAATGGGACTTAGTAGACTGATGGGCCTCATGGGCCTAAGTTGATATGGTACCATATGGGCGTACAATATCCATTGGCGAAAATGCGGAAACACAAGTGTGGGAAGTGGGAGAAATGAAAATTAAAAGAAGTGTGAAAGAAATAAAAGGGGAAGGGGGATGATCAATTAGGACCCCAAGGAGACTTGCCCCTTGAAACTCTAATTATAAAGCGCCACAAAGTTTGATCACTCCTTTGATAAGCCTTACTTGCATTCACCTAAAAACACAAGAAACACAAGCATAATAATGTTAAAAAATCCTCAAATTCAAAATTAAACTCCAAAGGTTACAAGAAGGTGGCTATTTATAGCCAAATGGGAGAGATACATGTCAAACATCTAGCCCACAAAAGTATAAAGCCTAAAAAACGATTTTTGACTTTGTTTACACATGCTCGTAGCTTTAAGGGACAAGATATCCACCAATAAGACTTTTTGTCCCCACCCCCAAAGACTTTTAAGATTCCCACCATGACTTTGGAGACAAGGGACCCACCACTTTTGACTTTGGAGATTTCTTTCATGCAAGTGGATTTAAATTCGTGGGCACATTTGGGTGGTCCATTTAGGTTCACTTTTGGGATTTAATAAGTGTGATTAATTGCCCATTTGATCCTCCCATGCATGCATGTTGGGCCTCCTCTTGTAATTTCAAAATGAGGCCATGTAAAGCCTCTTTCATTTTGCTCATTCTTCCTCTTGTCATTGGGCCACAAATCCCATGCAATGGGTCTTGTGCATTTTATGCTCCATCCACCATTCATGCCATGATCGCTCTCGAATCCTTGATGCATATGCCCGCCATGATTCTCATCAACTTAAGCCCATTTAGACACTTAGGCTCACTATCCCACTTTGGTCCAATGAGACCATTTGGACCATTTGTCCCCTTAGGCCACTTAGGCCCATTTGGCCCATTAGGGCACTTAGGGCACTTAGGCCCATTAGGCCACTTAGGCCCATTGAGCCCAATAGGCCCGTTTGGCCCCTTAGGCCCCTTAGGCCCATTAGGCCACTTAATACCCTTAGGCCCATTAAGCCACTTAGGCCCATTGACCCCATTAGGCCCATTAGGCCACTTAGGTCACTTATGCTGCTTAGGCCCATTAGGCCGCTGGGGCAACTTAGGCCCGTTATGCCACTTAGGCACATTGAGCCCATTAGGCCAATTAGGAACCTTAGACCCATTAGGCCCATTAGGCCACTTAGGCCCATTAACCATTGGGCCCATTAGGCCTCTTAGGCCCATTGGGCCACTTAAGCCCATTGGGAAACTGAGGCCCATTAGACCCATTAGGACACTTAGTCCCATTAGGCCACTTATGCCCATTCGTCCCATTAGGCCCATTAGGCCACTTAGACCCACTCGGCCAATTAGGCCCATTAGACCCATTAGGCCCTTTAGGCCACTTAGGCTGCTTATGCCCATTAGGCTGATTCGACCCATTAGGCCCATTGTCCCTTAGGCCCATTCGGCCCCTTAGGCCCACTAAGCCCATTATGCCACTTCGGATCATTAGGTCGCTTAGGCCAATTAAGCCCATTATGCCACTTAGGCCCATTAGGCCCATTAGGTATATTAGGTCACTTTGACCCATTAGGCCCTCCAAATCATTTTTTAAATTTTCACAAAAGCCACTTTGAGGGAAAAGTGGGAACCGTACACCATACAACATGACACATATCCAAATTTCAAAAATAATCCACATATTTAAAATTTTAAATGAGTATCATCACCGCGGGAACCGTCGTATCAGCGACAGATCCTGCAAATCACGCAGCCACTTCATCGAAGATAGCACGTCGAAGAAGTTGTCTCCACCATCATCACCTTTTTTCATCATCACCACATTGTTGTCCACTCCGAACATCATTGTCTTAACCATTATCGCCAGAGTCACCACCTTTGTCATCGTTGACCATCATCGTCGGAATCGAGAACCATAGAAAAACGAACCGGGATGTCCAGTAATCATCACTAATGTCTTCACATTTCCGTTGTAGAACTCCAACATCACCGCTGAAAAAAAAACCCTCACAAATGAACATCACAACCATTTGAACCATCAAATATGGGCCATTCACCCTCCCGGAGACCCTAAGCCCCTCGATCCGCACCTCCCAAAACCTCTATGAAGACCCGTAGACCATACTGACAGGAAAAGGAGCATAACAAGGATGGATGGAGGCCTCAGTAGGGGATCATGCCAGAAACCACATCGGTCAAACAAAATAGTAAACCAACAACAAAGAAACAAAATCTATCCCAAAAAAATCACCATACGAGACCGGAATATGCATTTGAAAAATAGAGAAGGATCCAAACAGAGGAATGAACCCGAGATGAGACCAATATTAGTGCTACTCCAGCACTATCCCAAGTAGGCCTAGAACCCGAATCAAGATCCATCAAAGTGGAGTCCAAGGTGATGGGTAAGCCAGCATTGGTAGAGGAGAAAGACGGCGTCGGACACACTCACCAGTGCCGACCCAAGCCGTCTAAAGCACCCACACACACATACCCAGAATGGGGGTCTGATGTGTATGGATAGATCGAAAGAGGGGTGGTGAGCGATGCACGATGACCACACCAAAAAATCCACATCAGTCGAGAAGGAAGAAAAAGAAAAAAGAGAAAGAAGAGGATGGACCAAGTGAAGAGACACCATCGTTATTGGGAAGACTCTCAAAACCCTAGGAGGGGAAGAGGAGGCAGCAGGAACATCGACAGCCCGGAGAGTGCAGAACCATAAGGTTTATTCGTTAGGCTCATTGGGCCCGTTAGGCCACTTAGGCCCACAAGTACCATTAGACCCATTAGATCCATTTGGAACATTCCACGCATTAGGCCCATTCAACCACTTAGGCCTGTTAGGCCCATTGGGCCACCTCGTCCCATTAGGGACATTCATCCCATTGGGCCACTTAGGGATATTTGTCCCATTAAACCCATTAGATTAGTCCCTTAGGTCAATTAGACCCATTAGGTCACTTTAGGCCCATTCGGCCCATTAGACCCATTAGGCCACTTAATCCCTTTAAGACACTTTGGCCAACGAGGCACATTAGGCCAATTAGTCCACTTAGGGTCATTCCGCCTATTAGGCCACTTAGGCCCATTAGTCTAATTTGGCATATTAAGCCCATTGGATTAGGCCCACTAGGCCACTTAGGCCCATATGGCCCATTAGTCCCATTAGGCCAATTAGCCCAATTCGGCCCATTATGAATAGTAGGCCCACTAAACCCATTTTTCCACTTAGGCCCATTAGGCCACTTTAGCCTATTAGCCCACTTAGGCCCATTAGGCCCCTTAGGCCCCTTATGCCTATTATGCCACTACCCTTAGGACCATTAGGCCGCTTAGGCCCCTTAGGCCCCTAGGCTACTTGGGCCCATTAGGCCCATTAGGCCCCTTACACCCATTAGGCCGCTTAGGTCGATTAGGCCACTTAGACCCATTCGGCCCATTAAGCCCATTATGCCACTTAGGACCATTCGGCACAATAGGCCCATTAGACCACTAAGGCCCATTATACCAATTAGGATACTTAGGCCCCTTAGGCCACTTAGTCCCCTTAGGCCCATTAGGCCACTTATGCCCATTAGGCCCATTAGTCCACTTAGGCCCCTTAGGCCACTTTAGACCATTAGGCCACCTAGTCCCATGAGGCCCATTATGCCCATCAGGCCCATTAGGCCAATCTAGCCCATTAGTCCGACTAGGTCACTTAGGCCCCTTAGGCCACTTAGGCATATTCGGCCCATCAATCCCATTAGGACATTAGGCCCAATGGGCCACTAATGCTCATTAGGCCACTTAGGCTCATTAGTCCACTTAGGCACATTAGTCCACTTAGCCCCATTAGGCCCATTAGGCTACTAAGGCCCATTAGTCCCATGAGGCCACTTAGGACCATTTGGCCCATTTGGCCCATCAAGCCACTTAGGCCACTAAGTCCCATTAAGCCCATCAGTCCACTTAGGCCCATTCAGACCATTCATCCCATTAGGCCCATTAGGACACTTACGCCCATTAGGCCAATTAGGCCAGTGAGGTCCATTCAGCCCATTAGGCCACTTAGGCCAATTAGCCCACTTAGGCCCATTAGGCACATTAGGCCATTAAGGCCCATTAGTCTCATTAGGCCATTGAGGCCCATTAGGACCATTAAGCCCATTAGGCTCATTATTCAAATTAAACCATTAGGTCCATTAGGCCACTTAGGCCCATTAGGCCACTTCAGCCCATCAGGCTAATTTAGCCACTAAGGCCCATTAGTCCCATTCGACCACATAGGCCCATTAGGCCACTTAGGCCCATTAGGACCATTAGTTCACTTAGGCCACTTAGGCCACCTAGGCCCATTTGGACCATTAGGCCCACTAGGCCACTTAGTCCCATTCGGCCACTTAGGCCCATTAGGCCCATTAGGACACTTAGGACCATTTGGCCCATTTGGCCACTTCATCCCATTAGGCCCATTATTCTTGTTCGACCCATTAGGACCATTCATTAACTTAGTCCCATTAAGCCAGTTAGGCCCATTTTTTCCCATTAAGCCACTTAGGCCCAATAGTCCCTTTAGGCCACTAAGGCCCATTTGGCCAATTTTCCCACTTTGACCCATTAGGCCCATTATACTCATTAGTCCATTTTGGCCCATTTGGACCATTAGTCTCATTTGGCCACTTAGGCCCATTAGGTCCATTTGGCCAATTCGGCCACTATGGCTCATTAGGCCCTTATGCCCATTAGGCCCATTCATCCACTTTGACCCATTAAGACACTTAGGCCCATTTGGCCACTGTGGCTCATTAGGCCATTATGCCCATTAGGCCCATTTATCCACTTTGACTCATTAGGACACTTAGGCCCATTAGGCACATTAAGGCTCCTTAGTCCAGTGAGGCCCATTAGGCTCATTATGCCACTTAGGCCCATTAGTCCCATTAGGCCACATAGTCCCATTTGACCCATTTGGCCACTTCAGTCAATTATGCCCATTAAGCCCACTTGGCTCATTCGTCCACTTTCTCCCATCAGGCCACTTAGGCCTATTAGACCCATTGGGCCACTTAGGCTGATTAGACCCATTAGGCAACTTATGCCCAATAGTCCACATTGGCCCATTACGCCACTTAGGCCCATTGGTCCCAGTAGGCCCATTAGGCCTAGTAGGTCCATTAGGTCGAGTAGGCCCATTGGGCTCATTGGTCCACTTAGGCGCATTAGGCCCATTGGTGAACTTAGGCCCATTAGGACCATTAGGCCATGTAGGGCCATTATGCCTATTCGGCCACTTAGTCCCATTAGGGCCATTCGGCCCATTTGGCCCATTAGAACCCCCTTAGACCAGTTAGTCTCATTATGCCACTTTGGCCCATTAGACCGATTCGAACCATTCGAACCATTAGGCTCATTTGGCCCATTAGGCCTATTCGGTTCATTAGGCCCATTTGGACCATTAGGCCACTTAGGCCAATTAGGTCGCTTTAGCCCATTAGGCACATTCAGTACATTATGCCCATTCAGCCATTAGGCCATTCAGTCTATTGGGCCCATTTAGGTCACTTAGGCTCATTCAGCCACTTAGGCCCATTAGGCACTTAGGCCCATTAGCCAAATTAGGCCCATTATGCCACTTAAGCCAATTTGGCCCATTCATCTTGTTCGTCCCATTATGAACATTAAGCCACTTTGGTAAATTAGGTCCACTGGGCCACTAAGGCCCAATATCTCTATTTGGAAACTTGGGCCCATTTGGCTAGTTAGGCCCATTAGGCCCATTCGATCTATCAGGCCGATTAGGCCACCTAGGCCACTGAGGCCCATTAGGATCATGAGGCCAGTTAGTCCCATTAGGCTCATCAGGCCATTTAGGCCCATTAGGACCATTAGGCCCATGAGGCCACTTAGGCCCATGAGGCCCATTCGACCCATTGGCCTAGTTAGGCCACTTAGGCCCATATGGCTCATTCAAAAACTTGGGCCCATTAATCCCATTAGGCCACATCGGCCCATTAGTACAATTAGGCACATTAGGCCCATTGGGCCATTTAAGACCATTCGGCCACTTAGGCCCATTAGCCCCATTAGTCCACTTAGGCCCATTTAGTCACTTAGGCCAATTCGCCCCATTAGGCCACTTAGTCTCATTCGGCCACTTAGGTCTATTAGGCCACTTTGGCCCATTATGCCCTTTAGGCCAATTAGGGCACTTGGGCCCATTCATCCCATTCGGCGCATTCGACTCATTAAGCCACTTAGGCCCATTAGGCCACCTCGAACCATTACACCCATTTGGCCACTTCGTCCCATTACGCCCATTAGGCCACTTAGGTCCATTGAACCCATAAGGCCCATTGGGCAAGTTAGCCCATTCGACTCATCCGTCCACTTGGGCCCATTCGGACCATTAGGCCCATTAGACCCATTAGGAATGTGAGGCCACTGAGTCCCATTAGTCCATTAAGGCCCATGAGGCCACTTAGTCCCATTAGGCCCATCATACCACTTAGACCCATTTGGCCCATTAGTCCACTTACACCCATTAGGCCCATTAGGCCCATTGGGCCTCTTACGCCCATTCGGACCATTCGACCACTTAGGCCAATTAGTCCCATTAGGCCACTTAAGCCACTTAGACCCATTAGGCCCATTGGTCCACTTAGGCCTATTAGGAAACTTAGATCCATTAGGTTGATTAAGCCATTTAGGCCCATTAGGCCCATTGGTCCACTTAGACCCACTAGGCCCATTAAGCCCATTAGGCCGATTAAGCCACTTAGACCCATTAGGTGCACTAGGCCCATTAGGCCCATTAATCCCATTAGTATGATTAGGAAACTTAGGCTCATTAGGACACTTAGGCCCATTAGGCGCATTAGGCCACTTAGGGTAATTAGGCTCATTCGTCCCATTCGTCACATTATGCCCATTAGTCCCCTAGACCCGTTAAGCCTTGTAAGCCCATTAGGCCACTTAGGCCCATTAGGCCACTTATCCCCATTAGGAAGATTAGGCGACTAAGGCCCATTAGGCCACTTATGCCCACTAGGCTCATTAATCCCATTAGACTCATTAGGCCAATTAGGCCCACTACGCCCATTAAGCCCATTTGGACAATGGGAAACTTTGGCCCATTAGGCCACTTTGGACCATTAGTCCACTTAGGCAACTAGGCCCATTAGGCCCATTAGTCCACCCAGACCTGTTTGGACCATTCGTCCCATTGGGCCCATTTTGCCCATTAGGACGATTAGGCAACTTTGGCCCATTAAGCCACTTCGACCCATTAGGGCCATTAGGCCATTGAGGCAAATTAGGTATATTAGGCCTATTTGGACCCTAGGACCATTGATCCCATTAATCCCATTAGGTCACCTAGGCCCATTAGGCCACTTAGGCCCATTGGTCCCCTTAGGCCCATTGGTCCCCTTAGGCCCATTGGTCCCCTTAGGCCCATTATGCCCATTACACCCATTAGGCCACTTAGGCCCATTAGACGCATTAGTTCACTTAGGCTAACGATGCCCATTCGTACCATTAGGCCCCAAGGATCATTAAGCCTCTTAAGTCCATTAGGCCACTTAGGCCCATTATGCCACTTATCCTCATTAGGCGGATTAGGAAACTAAGGCCCATTAGGACACTTAGGCCCACTAAGACCACTAAGCCCATTAGGTCGATTAGGCCACTTAGGCCCATTATGACACTTATGCCAATTAGGCCCATTAGTACCATTAGGCCCATTAATCTCATTAGGCCGATTATGCAACTTTGGCCCATTAGGCCACTTTGGACCATTAGTCCACTTACGCCAATTAGGTCCATTCGGCCCATTAGACCCATTAGTCCCATTAGGCCACCAAAGCCGATTTGGCCCATTGGACCCATTATGCCCATTAGGCCAATTAGGCAACTTTGTCCCATTAGGCCACTTCGACCCATTAGGCTCATTGTACCCATTAGGCCACTGAGGCCAATTAGGCCCATTTAGACCCTAGGCCCTTTAATCCCATTAATCTCATTAGGCCACTTAGGCCCATTAGGCCCCTTACGCCCATTAGGCCCCTTAGGCCCATTAGGCCACTTAGGCCCATAAGGCCGCTGAGGCCCATTCATCCCATTAGGCCAATTTTTTCCATAGGATCGTTAAGCCCATTAATCCCATTAGGCCACCCAGGCCCATTAGACCACTTAGGCGCATTAGGCCCCTTTGGTCCATTAGGACACTCAGGCCCATTAAGACCATTAGGCTCATTAGGACCATTAAGCTTGATAGGTCCATTAGGCCACTTAGGCCCATTAGGATCATTAGGTCACTTAGGACCATTAGGTCCATTAGACCCATTATGACAAATAGGCCCATTTGGTACCTAGTCCCGTTAAGCCCATTAATCCCATTAGGCCCACTAGGCCCACTAGGCCCCTTGGACCCATTTATCCCATTAGGCCACTTAGGCCCATTCGGCCTATTAGGCTACTTAGGACCATTAGGCCACTTGGGCATATCTAGCATATTCAGCCCATTTGGGCACCTAGGAAAATTAGGTCCATTCGGCCACCAAGGCCGATTTTTCCCATTAGACCACCTAGACTGATTTGGCCCATTAGGGCACTTAGGCCCAATTGTTTGATTAGGCCGATTAGGCCACTTAGGCTCATTAGTCCCATCAGGACCATTGTCCACTTAGGCCCACTAGGAACATTAGGCCCATTCTGCCAATTAGGCCACTTAAACCCATTTGGCTCATTTGGCCACTTAGGCACATTAGGCCCACTTGTACAGTTAGGCCACTTCGACCCCTGAGGCCCATAAGGCCCATTAGGCACATCAGTCTACTTAGGCCTATTAGGCTCATGAGTCCACTTAGGACCATTAGGCCACTTAGGCCTTTTAGGCCCATTCTTCCACTTAGGTCCATTAGGCTCATTTGGAAAATTGGGCCCATTCACCCACTTAAGCTCATTCAGCCCATTAGGGACATTCGGCCCATTATGCCCATTGGGCCTATACGACCCATTAGTCCCACTCGTCCACTGAGGCCCATTACAATAGGCCACTTAGACCCACTAGGACACTTAGGCCCATTATTCCCATTAGGCCACTTACGTTAATTCACCCCATTAGGCCCATCATGCCCATTAGGACACTTAGGGCTATTAGGGCCATCATTAGGAAACTTAGGCCAATTCAGCCCATTGGCCCACTTGTGCCCATTATGCCCATTGGGCCTACCAGACCCATTGGTGCCATTAGGAACATTCGACCATTGAGGTCCATTGGGCCCAATAGGCAAATCAGGCCCATTAAGCTCACTCGGCCCATTAGGAAACCTAGTCCCATGTGGCCCATTGGTCCACTTCAACCAGTGAGGCCCATTAGGCCCATTAGACCAGTTAGGTCACTGATGCCCATTAGACCAATTAGCCAAATTTGGCCACTATGGCCCATTGGGCCTATCAGGCCAATTAGGCCAATGAGGCCAATTGGGCTACTAAGGCCCATGAGGCCTGTTTGGCCCATCTGGCCCATTCAGCCACCTAGGCCCACGAGGCCCATTAGGCCCATTCGTCCACTTAGTCCAATTCGGCTCATTAGGCCACATAGGCCCCATTCGACGCATCAGGACCATCAGGCCCATCGGGACACTTAAACCCATTTAGCCCATCAGGCTCATTAGGCCACTGAGGCCCATTCGGGTCATTAGGCCACTTAGAACCATTAGGCCCTTAAGGCATATTAGGTCCATTAGGACACTTAGGTCCATTCAGACCATTAGGCTGATTGGGCCACTTAGGTCCATTTGTCTCATTAGGCCACTTAGGCCATTAGGCCCATCAGGCTCATTAGGACCATCAGGCCCATTAGGCCACTTAGGCTCATTAGGACCATTAGAAAACTTATGCACATTCGACTCATTAGGCCACTTAGGCCCATTAGGCAAATTAGGCCACTTATGCCAATTGGGCCCAATATGCCACTGAGGCCCATTAGGCCACTTAGGCCCAATTGGCTCATTTAGCCACTTAGTCCCATTAATCCCATTAGGCCACTTAGGCCACATAGGCCGATTAGGCCCATTAGACCACTGGGGCCCATTAGGCCCATTAGCCTACTCAAGCTCATTAGGCCACTTAGGTAACTAAGGCCAATTAGACCCATTATGCCACTATGGCTCAGTAGGCCACTTAGACCCATTAGGCCACTAAGGCCCATTAGGCCCATTAGGTCACTAAGGCCCATTAGGCCTATTATGCCACTTAGGTCCATTAGGCCCATTATGCCACTTTCACCACTTTCACCAATTAGGCCACTTAGGCCCATTAGGCCCATTAATCCACTTATGCCACTTAGTCCCATTATGTCCATTAGGCCCATTCAGCCACTTCGGCCCATTCGATCACCTAGGCCCATTAGGCCACTTAGGCCCACTAAGCCCATTATGCCCCTTAGGCCACTTAGGAGCATTAAGACCATTAGGCCCATTATGCCACTTAAGACCACTGGGCCACTTAGGCACATTCATCCCATTAGGCCACTAAGCCCCATTAGGCCCATTCAGCCACTTAGGCCCACTTGGCCCATTAATCCAATTAGGCCGATGAGGCCACTTTGTCCCATTAGGCCACTTAGGCCCATTAGGACCCTTAGGCCCATTAAGCCCATTAGGTCGATTAGGAAACGTTGGCCCGTTAGGCCACTTTCATAATGCCTATTAGGCCACTTAGGTTAATTAGGCCCATTCGGCCCATTTGACCCTTAGGCCCGTTATGCCCATTAAGCTCATTAGCCCACTTAGACCCATTAGGCCACTTAGGCACATTAGGCCGATTAGGCCACTAAGGCCCATTAGGCTACTTAGGTCCACTAGGCCCATTAAGCCTATTAGGCCGATAAGGCCTCTTAGGCCCATTCGACCCATTCGACGCATTTGGCCCATTACGCCAATTAAGCCCATTAGGTTGATTAGAAAACTTTGGCCCATTAGGCCCCTTAAGCTCATTAGGTCTATTAGGCCCATTAGACCACTTAGTCTAATTAGGCTCATTCCTCCAATTAGGCCACTTAGGCCCATTCAGATGATTAGTCCCATTTGGCCTATTAATCCCATTAAGCCGATTCAGCAACTTTGGCCCATTAGGCCACTTAGGCCCATTTGGCCCATTCATCCCATTAGAGCCATTAGGCCAATTTGGATCATTAGGCCACTTAAGCAACATAGACCCATTAGGCCACTTAGGCTCATTAGGCCTACTCGGCCCATTTGACCACTTTGACCAATTAGGCTCATTAGGCTCATTGGGCCCACTAGGCCCATTAGGCCACTTAGGCCCATTAGGCCACTTCGAACCATTAGGCCACTTAGACCCGTTAGCCAATTATGCCCATTAGGCTACTTAGTCCCCTTAGGGAACATAGACCCATTAGTCACATTAGTCCACTTAGGCACATTCAAGCAATTAGGTAACTTAGGCCCATTTGGCCCATTTGGCTCATTTGGCCACTAGGCCCATTCATCCCGTTAGGCCCACTAGGCCACTTAATCACATTAGGGCCACTAGGCCCATTATTCACATTCATACCATTAGGCCCATTAGGCCCATTGGTCTCATTAGTCCACTTAGTCTATTTAGGCCCATTAGGCCCTTGAGGCCCATGAGTCCACCAAGGCCTGTTAGGCCCGTCAATCCACTTAGGCCCATTAGGCCCATTGGGCCACTAAGGCCAATCAGGCCCATTCCACCACTTAGTCCCACGGGGCCCATTCGGCCACTTAGTCCACTAGTACCATTAGCCCATTGGGCCCATTGGGCCACTTAGGCCAATTACACAACTTAGGCCCATTGGGACACTTCGGCCCATTAAGCCCATTCAGCCACTTAGCCCCACTAGGTCCATTAAGACCCTTAGGTCGATGAGACCACTTAGGCCAATGAGGCCACCTGGGCCAATTAGGCCCATAAGGCCCATTAGGCCCATTCAGCCCATTAGACCCATATGGCCACTTAGGCCCATTTGGTCCATTAGGCACATTAGGACCATTAGGCCCACTGGTCCCATTAGAGCCATTGGGCCACCTTTTCCCATTAGGCCCATTAGGCCAATTAGGTGCATTAGGCCAATTTGGACAATTCGGTCATTGAGTCCCACTAGGCCCATTCATCCCATTAAGCCACTTACGCCCATTAGGTCCATCAGGATCATTATGCCACTTAAGCCAATTCGGCCACTTAGGCCCATAAGGCCCATTCGGCCCACTAGTCCAATTTGGCCCATTCGGCCCATTCAGCCACTTAGGACAAATCGACCACTTAGGCCCATAAGTCCCATTAGGCCCATTCAGTCAATTAGGCCGTATCGGCCACTTAGACCCCTTAGGCCCATTAGGAAACTAAGGCCCATTAGGCCCATTTGGTCGATTAGGTCGATTAGGCCACTTAGACCCATTAGGCTCATTAGCCCACTTAAGCCCATTAGCCCCATTGTTCCCATTAGGCCCCTTAGGCCCATTAAACTCATTAGGCCAATTAGGCAACATAGGTCCATTAGGACACTTATGCCCATTAGACCCATTTGGCCACTTAGGTGAATTAGGCCCATTAGGCTTATTGGTCCTATTAGGCCATTAGGCCCATTTTGCCCATGGTCCCGTTAAACCCTTATGCCCACTATGCCACTAAGGGAAATTAGTCCGATTAGGCCACTAAGGCCCATTAGTCCACTTAGGCCCACTCGACCCATTAAGCACATTAGGCCAATTAAGCCACTTAGACCCATTAGGCCACTTAGGCCCAATAAGACCATTAGGCACATTAGTCCACTTAGGCCCATTATGCCCATTACACCCATTAGGTTGATTAGGAAACTTTGACCCATTAGGACACTTAGGCCCATTAGGCCACTTAGGACAATTAGGCCCATTTGGACCATAGAACCGTTAGTCACATTAAGCCCATTCGGCCACTTAGTCCCATTACGCCCCTTAATCCAGTTAGGCCCATTTGGCCCATTTGGCACCTTGGCCTCTTAAGCCCATTAATCCCATTAGGCCCCTTGGACCCATTTGACCCAGGAGGCTAGTAGGGACCATGAGGCCCATTAGTCCACTTAGTCCCATGAGGCTCGTTAGGCCCATGAGGCCCCTTAGGCCACTTAGGCCCATGAAGACCATTAGGTCACTTAGGCCCATTAGGCCCATTAGGACACCTTAGATCATCTGTCCCATTAGGCCCATTCAGTCACTTAGGCCTATTCATCCCATTATGTCACATAGGCCCATTATTCCCATTAGGCCCATTCGTTCAATTAGGCCGATTAGGCCCCAAAGGCCCCTTAGGCTCATTAGGCCACTTAGGCCCATTGGCCCATTTGGATACTTAGGCCCATTAGGCCCATTAGGACCATTAGTCCCATTGGGCCCATTGGGCTCATTGGGCCACTGAGGCCCATTGGGCCACTCAGGCCCATTGGGCCCCTCAGACCCATTGGGCCCCCTCAGGCCCATTGGGCCCTCAAGCCCATTCTGCCTATTAATCCCATTCGGCCACTTAGGCACATTAGGCCACTTAGGCCAATTAGGCCCATTAGGCCCATTAGGCCCATTGGTACCATTAGTCCCATTAGGTCCATTCGGCACATTAGGCTCATATGCCACTTAGGCCCATTGGCCCCATTAGGCCTATTCGACCCATTTGGCGCATTAGGCCCATTAGGCCCATTATGCCCATTCGACCACTTAGACACACTAGGCCCATTAGTCCACTTAGGTCCATTCTGCCACTTACGCCCATTAGGCCCATTATGTCCATTAGACGAATTAGGTGCATCCATTTGGACCATTTGGCCACTTAGGCCCACTAGTCCCATTAGGCCCATTAGGCCACTTCGGCCCATTAGGCCCATTAGGCCAATTAGCCCCATTAGACCCATTAGTCCAATTAGGCACATTAGGCCCATTAGGCTCATTCATCCACTTAGGCCCACTAGGCCCATTAGGCCACTTAGACCCATTAGGGCACTTTGGCCCATTATGCCCATTAGGCCACTTACACACATTAGGGTCATTATGCCACTTAATCCCATTGGTCCACTTAGGCCCATTAGGTCCATTAACCCAATTAGGCCAATTTGTCCCATTAGGCCCATTCACTTTGGCTCATTAGTCCTAATCGGCCACTTAGGCCAATGAGGCCCATTACTCCCATTCGATCGATTATGCCAATTAGAACACTTAGGCCACTTAAACCCATTAGTCCCATTAGGTCCATCAGACCACTTAGGCCCATTAGGCACATTCATCCGATTAGGCCGATTAAGGAACTTATACCCATTAGGTCCATTAGGCCTCATAGGCCCATTAGGCACATTTGTTTGATTAGGCTGATTCAACGTCTTAAGGCCCATTCGGACGATTAGCCTGATTATGCCACTTAGGCCCATTAGGCCATTTAGGCCCATTAGACCACTAAGTCCCATTTGGACCATTCGGCCAATTAGGCATATCAGGCCACTTAGACCCATTATGCCCATTAGACCACATAGGCCTATTACACCCATTATCCCCATTCGGTTGATTAGGCCGATTAAGCCACATGGGCTCATTATACCCATTAGGCCACTTAGGCCCATTAGGCCCATTCGACCGATTAGGCCGATTAGAACACCTATGCCACTTAGGCCCATTATTCCCCTTAGACAATTAGGCCACTTAGGCATTAGGCCTATTAGACCTCTTAGGCCCCTTAGGCCCATTTGTCCCATCATTCGATTACTCTGATTAGGCCTATGTGGCCACTTAGGCCAATTAGGTCCATTAGGCCCATTAGGCACATTAGGCCACTTAGGTTCATTAGGCTCATTAGTCTCATTCAATCAATTAGGGGGAATATGCCACTTAGGCTCATTAGTCCCCTTAGGCCCATTAGCCCATTAGGCCCATTACCCCACTTAGGCCAATTAAACTCATTATTCTCATTAGGCCCACTAGGCCCATTTGTCCACTAAGGCCTATTCATCCCATTAGGCAATGTAGGCCCATTAGTACAATTAAGTCTATTGAACTCATTAGTCCCCTCAATCCCATTAGGCCCGTTAAGCCACCTAGGCCACTTAGGCCCATTAAGCTCATTCAGTTTATTAACTCGATTATGCCACATTGGCCCATTAGGCCACGTAGGCCCATTAGGTCCATTAGGCCCATTAAACCCATTTGTCCCACTAGGCCCATTAGCCCTGTCAATCCACTTAGGCCACATAGGCTCATTAGGCCCATTCGGTCGATTAGCCCAATTAGGCCAATTAGGTCCATTATCCCCATTAGAACCATTAGTCACATTAGGTCCACTAGGCCCATTAGGGAACTTAGGCCCATTACTCCACTTAGGACCATTAGGGGAATTAGGCTCATTAGTCCCATGAGGCGCATTCCGCCCATGAGGCTCATCAGGCCCATAAGGACACTTAGTCTCATTAGGCACATTGGGCCCATGAGGCCACTTAGGCCCATGAGGCCAAGAGGCCCATTAGACCTATCAGGACACTTGGTCCCATTAGGCACATTAGGTCTATTAATCCCATTAGGCCCACTAGGCCCTTTAGGCCACTTTGTCCCATTAGGCCACTTACACCCATTAGACCCATTAGGCTCATTAGACCCAATAGGCCTACTCAGCTACTTCGTCCCACTATGCCCATTAGGCCACTTAGGCCCATTAGGACACTTAGACACACTAGTCTCATTCATCCACTTAGTCTCATTAGGCCACTTACGCCAATTAGGCCCATTAGGCCAATTAGGCGCATTGGGTCCATTACACCCATTCGGCCACTTAGGCCCACTAGGCTCATTTGGCCACTTAGTCCCACTAGGCCACTTCGGCCCATTGGTCCCATTAGACCAATTATGCCCATTAGACCCATTAGGGCCATTATACCACTTAATCCCATTTTTTCACTTAGGCACATTAGGCCCATTAACCCAATTAGGCCAATTTGGACCATTAGGCCCATCTGTCCACTTAGTCCTATTCGTCTCAATCAGCCACTTAGGCCAATAAGGCCCATTGGGCCCATTCGATGGATTAGGTCGATTAGGCCACTTAGACCCATTAGGCCCATTAGTCCCATTAGACCACTTAGGCTCATTAAGCCCATTCGGTCAATTATGCTGACTAGGCCACTTAGGCCACTTAGACCCATTATGCCCATTAGGCCACTTAGGCCAATTAGTCCCATTAGGCCCATTCGATCGATTAGCCTGATTTTCCCAATTTGGACCATTCGGTCGATTAGCCTAATTAGGCCACTTAGGCACATTAGGCCCTTTAGGACCATTAGACCACTTAGGCACATTCGGTCGATTAAGAAAATTAGGCCACTTAGACCCATTAGGCCCATTAGGCCACTTAGGCCCACTTGGTCCATTAGGCCCATTTGGTTGATTAGGACGATTATGCCACATATGCCCACTAGGCCCATTAGGCCACTTATGCCCATTAGGCCCATTCGTTCCATTAGGATGATAGACCACTTAGGCCACTTAGACCCATTAAGCCCATTATGACCATTAGGTCCTTTTGGCAGATTAGGACACTTAAGCATTAGGCCAATTAGGCCACTTAGTCCCATTATGCCCAAGTGTCCCATTAGTTGATTAGGCCAATTAAGTCACTTAGTCCACTTAAGTTGACTAGGCCCATTAGGCCGATTAAGCCACTTAGGCCTATTAGTCCCATTAGGCCACTTAGGACCATAAGGCCCATTAGCCCCATTCTGTCAATTAGGGGAATTATGCCACTTATTCTCATTAGGATCACTGAGCCACTTAGGCCCATTATGCCCATTAGTCCACCTAGGCCCATTAAACCCATTAAAATCATTAGCCCCATTAGGCATGTAAAGCCACTTATGCCACTTAGGCCCTTAGGCCCATTCAGTCGATTACCTCGATTAGGCCACCTTGACCCATGGACCCATTAGGAAACGTAGGCCCATTAAGACCATTAGGAAACTTAGGAACATTAAACTCGTTAGTCCCACCAGGCCCATTAGGCCCATTAATCCACCTAGGCCACTTAGGTCCATTAAGCCCATTGAGTCGATTAGCCCGATTAGGCCACTTGGGCCACTTAGGACAATTTGGTCCATCTACCCCATTAGCCCCATTAGTCCCATCAGGACCATTAGACCCACTAGGCCCATTAGGCCTCTTATTACTAAGAGTACCATTAGGCCCATCAGGCCCATTAGCCACATTCTGCCCATGAGGCCCATGAGGCCCATTAGGCCCATCAGGACCATCAGGCCCATCAGGCCAATCAGACCCATTATGCCACTTAGGCCCATGAGTCCCATTAGGCCTATGAGTCCACTTAGGCCCATGAGACCCATGAGTCACATTATACCCATCCTGTCACTTAGGCCCATTAGACCCATTAGGCCCATTAATCCCATTAGGCCCACTAGGCATTTACGCCACATAGGCCCATTAGGCCACCTCGACCCATTTGGCCCATTGTACCTACTAGGCCCATTCGTCCCAATCAGCCCACTCAACCTAGTAGGCCATTTAGGCCCATAAGGTCCATTGGGCTCATTAGGCCACTTAGGCCCATTCAGACCATTAGGCCCTTTTGACCCACTTAGATTATTTAGTCCGATTTGGCACATTATGGCCATTAGGCCCATGAGGCAACTTAGACCCATGAGTCCCATCATGTTAATTAGGCCCATTCGGCCGATTAGGCCAATTAGGCTCATTAGGCCCTTAAGGCCCACTAGGCCCATTAGGCCACTTAGGCCCATTAGCCCCATTAGTCCAGTTAGGTCCTTAAGGCCATGAGGACCATTAGGATCATCAGGCCCATCATTCCACTTAGTCTCTTAGGTCCATTAGGCCCATTAGAACACTTAGGCCCATTAGGCCCATGAGGCCACTTAGGCCCCTTAGGCCCATTAGGCCCATCGGGTCACTTCATCCCATTAGGCCCATTAGGCCCTTTTGGCCCACTAGGCCCATTCAGGCAAACATGCCCATTAGGCTCATTAGGCCACTTAGGCCACTTTGGAAAATTAGGTCCACTAGTCCAATTAGGCCACTTCGGCCTAGGAGGCCCATTTGGCCCATGAAGCCACTTAGTCCCATGAGGCCCCTTAGGCCCATTATGACCATTAGGACACTTATGACCATTAGGCCCATTAGGACCATGAGGCCACTTAGGCTCATTTGGCCCTTGAGGCCCATTCGGACCTTGAGGCCTATTAGGTTCATTCGGCCCATTCCGTCGCATAGGCCCATTCGGCCACTTAGGCCCATTCGGCCCATCAAGCCACTTAGGCTCATTGGTACCATCAAGATACTTTGGCCCATTGGGATCATTCAGACACTTAGGACCATTAAGAACATTATTTCCATTAGGCCACTTAGGCCTCTTAGACCCATCAAGCCCATTAGGCCCATTTTTTCCATTAGGCCTATCAGAACCATTAGGCCACTGACGTCCATTAGGCTCGTTAGGCCACTTAGGCCCATTACGCCC
The DNA here is from genome assembly GCA_963277665.1 of Viscum album. Lineage (NCBI taxonomy): Eukaryota > Viridiplantae > Streptophyta > Magnoliopsida > Santalales > Viscaceae > Viscum > Viscum album. The sequence continues at coordinate 1,051,586,646 of OY728121.1, read as the reverse complement.
GTTAGCCCACATAGGCCACTTAAGCCCATTAGGACCATTAGGCCCATAAGGCTCATCAGACCCACTGGGACCATTAGGCCACTTAGGCCCATTGGGCTTATTAGGCCCATGTCTAATTAGTCGCATTCTGCCCATAGGGTCTATTAAGCCAATTAGACCTATTGGGCCACTGAAGCTCATTATGGCCATTAGGCCTATCGGGCCCATCAGTCCCATTTGACCACTGAGTCCCATTAGGCCCATCAGGTACATTTGGCCACTTAGACCCATTAGGCCCATGAGTCCCATTAGGCCTATTAGGTTACTTCAACCACTTAGGGCCATTAGGCCAATGAGGCCACTAAGGCTCATTTGGCACATCAATCCCATTAGGCCACTTAGGCTCATTAGGTCGATTAGACCACTTAGGCCCATTCAGCACATTAGGCCACTTAGGCCTACTAGGCCCATTAGGCCATTAAGGCCACTTCGGCCCATTAATCCACTTGGGCCCATTACACCCATTAGGCCCATCAGGGCCATTAGGACCATTACACACATCAGATCCATTATGCCCATTAGGCCACCGAGGCCCATTCGGCCCATTAGGCCACTTAGGCCAATTAAGCCCAATAGACCCACGAGGTTAGTGAGGCCCATTTCGCCCATCAGGCCCATCAGTCCCATTAGGCCGCTTATGCACATTAGGCCCATTAGGACCATTAGGCCACTTAGGCTCATTCAGCTCATTAGGCCATTAAGTCCATCAGGCCCATCAGGCACATTAGGCCACACAGGCCCATTCGGCTCATTAGGCCACCTAGGACCATTAAGCCCATCCGGCCAATTAGGCCCATCGGGCCCATTAGGCCACTTAGGACCATTAGGCCAATTAGGCCCATTATGCCCCTTAGGTTCATTCAGCTCATTAGGCCACTTATGCCCATTATTCCCATTAGGGCACTTGGGCCAATTAGGCCCATTAGGCCATTAGACCCATTAGGTCACTTAGGCCCATTCGTCTCATTAGGCCACTTAGGCCCATTATGCCACTTAGGACCATTCAGTCCATTAGGCCCATTAGGCCACAACAGCCCATTGGGCCCATTAGGACACTTTGGCCCATTATTCCACTTTGGCCCATTAATCCCATTAGGCCACTTAGGCCCATTATCCAACGTAGGCACATTATGCTCATTAAGCCACTTAGTCCCATTAGGCCTATCAGGCTACTTAGGCCCATCAGGCTACTTAGGCCCATCAGGCTACTTAGGCCCATTATGCCAATTAGGCCACTTAGGCCCATTAGGAAATTCTAGCCACTTAGTTCGATTAGGCCCATTAGGTCATTTCAACCACTCAGGTTCATTAGAACCATTAGGAAACTAAGGCTCATTAGGCCACTGAGGTCCATTAGGACCATTAGGCCACTTAGGCACATTCAGCCCATTAGTGCACTTAGACCCATTAGGCTCATTCATCCACTTAGGCACATTAGGACCATTTGTCCCATTTGGCCACTAGGCCCCACTAGGCCCATTAGGCCACTAAGTCCCATTAAGCCCACTGGTCCACTTTGGCCAATTAGGCCACTTAGGCCCATTAAGCTAGTTAGACCCATTAGGCCAATTGGGCCCATGTGTCCACTATGACCCACTAGGCCCATTAGTCCCATCAAACTCATGAATCCACTTAGGCCCATCGGTCGGCTTAGGCCCAATAGGCCACTTAGGCCCATCAGGCCACTTAGGCTCATCAGGCCACTTAGGCCCATGAGGCCACTTAGGCCCATTATGCCAATATGTCCACTTATGCCCATTATGATGATTAAGCCCATTAGGCCCCTACGACCCATTAGGCACATTAGGCTTATTGGTCCATTTCGGCCACTCAGGCCCATTAGGCCCATTAGTCACCTTAGGAACCTAAGGCCCATTAGGCCCATTAGGCCACTAAGGCCCATTCAAACCATTCGTCCACTAAGGCCAATTAGGCTACTTTGGCCACTTTGGCCCATTAAGCCACTTGGTCCCATTAAGCCACTTAGGCCCATTAGGCCACTTAGGCCCATTAGGCCCATGTGATGCCACTTAGGCCCATTAGGTCCATTAGGCCACATAGGCCCATTAGGCCCATTAGTCTACAATGGCCCATTAGGCTCATTAGTCAACATAGGCCCATTCCTCTCATTTGGCAACTTAGGCCCCTTAGGCCAACTAGGCCATTGAGGCCACTTAGGCCCATTAAACCACATAGGCCCATTTCTCCCATTAGGCCCATCAGAGCCATTAGGCCAATTAGGCCCATTCGGTGCATTAGGTCCATTATGACACTTAGGCCCATTAGGCCCATTAGACCCATTAGGCCCATGAGTTCCATGAGGCCATTGAGGCTACTGAGGCATGTTAGGCCCATTTGGCCCATTAGGCCCATCAGACTCATTAGGCCACTTAGGCTCATCAGGCCCATGATGCCCATTTGGCTCATTAGGCCACTTCAGCACATTGAGCTCATTAGGCCACATAGGCCCATTATACCCATCAGGACCATCAAGCCCAATAGGTTTCTTTAGCCCATTCGACACATTATGCCTATATGGACCATCAGGACACTTAGTCCCATTCAGTGAATTAGGCCACTTCGGCCCATTAGGCCCATTAGGCTCATCGTTCTCATTTGGCCACTCAGGCCCATTAGGCTCATTAGTCTTGTTTAGCACATTAGGCCACTCAGGCCCATTAGGCCCCTTAGTCCACTTAATCCCATTAGGTCCATTAGGCAAATAAGGCCCACTGGACCCAGTAGGCCACTTAGGCCCATTCGTCACATTAGGCCACTTAGGCCCATTAGGCCCATTAGGCCACTTAGGCCCATTAGGACACTGAGTCCCATTAATCACATTATGCCACTCAAGCCCCTTAGACCCATAGGCCCATTAGGCAACTTAGGCCTATTAGGTCACTTAGGCCCCTTAGGCCCATTAGGCTACTTAGTCCACTTAGGCTCATTATGCCCATTAGGCCAATTAGTCCACTTAGGCCCATTAGGCCAGTCAGACCCATTAGGCCACTTAGGCCCATTAGGCCACTTAGACCCATTATTCCACTTAGGCCCATTAGGAAACTTAGGCCCATTAGTCCACTTAGGCCCATTATGCCAATTTGGCCACTTAGGCCCATTAGGAAATTTCGGCCACTAAGCCCCATGGGTTCGATTCGTCTCATTAGGCCACTAAGGCCCATTATGCCACTTAGGCCCATTAGGCCACTGAGGTCCATTCGGACACTTAGGCCCATTTGGTCCATTAGTCCCATTAGTCCCACTCGATCGATGAGGCTGATTAGGCCGCTTCGGCCATTTTGGCCCATTAGGCCCATTAGGCCACTTCAGCCCATTAGGTCCATTAATCCACTTAGGGCCATTAGACCCATTTAGTCGATTAGGGGGATTAGGTAACTTGGTCCCATTTGGCCCCTTAGGCCACTTAGGCCAGTTAGGCGCATTAGGCTCATTCAACCACTTAGGCCCATTAGGCCCATTAAACCCATTAGTCCCATTATGCCCATTATGCCCATTTGGCCCATTTGGTCACTTAGTTCCATTAGGCCCATTAGTCCACGTAGGCCCATTAGGCCCACTAGGCCACTTAGACTCATTATGCCCATTAAACCCATTAGTCCCATTAGTCTCATTAGGCCCATTAAGCCACTTAGGCCACTTAGGTCCATTAGGCATATTCGGTCGATTAACCCAATTAGGTCACAAAGCCCCATTAGAAAACTTAGGCCCATTTGATGTGAGACGCACGGGGTGGCCCGATCTTCACGGCGTAGGGCGGCGGATGTAAGATGCGGTTTGTGACTAAGTGGCAGATGATGGGTAGGGATAGCGGATTCAAGTAGTCAATCAACGCTATAAGGAGCGCGACCTACTACTTAGACAACACACTCAAGGGAGGGATGTGATAGCCAATCCACACAACAACGCACTTGGGTTGAGGCACAGAATTGGGGGCTTTGTGATCTTGGATCACCAATCTAACTTGTAGATTGACCAGGCAAGAATGCACAAGAGCAAGGGGAAACTCGGAACAATTCTCACACAATGGAGAGAAACAAAGCATAAGCTCTCAATTAATTCTTGGATGTCATACAAGTGCCATGGGGGTGGCTATTTATACCCAAGGGGTGAGACAATAGTCAAGGGTCTAATACCCTAAAGTCATAAAGGCAAAACCAACCTTTTCCCCTTAAAGTCAAAAAGATAAAGTCTAACAAAGACTTTTGGAAAAGTAGCCCATGTCTTTCCACCCATAGCCCACTGGATTTGACTTTGATTACCTAGCCCACCATATTTGACTTTGGTGTCCAAAGATGCCATTCTAGAATCTCCATGTGGGCAAGCCTTCCAAAATTCGTGCAAACATGTGTCTTGGGCTTTACACATCTCCTTTGGGCTTAAATAAGACTGATAATAAGCCCATTTGCCACTTCTATGCATGCACCTTGGGTTTGGACCTTTTAATGCAATGAGATGGGCTTCTTTTGCCACTTGTAGTCTGTCTAATCTTCCTTGCATCATTGGGCCTTGCAACTCCAACTTCGCACATGCCATCAAGTCAATGTCATCTGCCGGTTTCATATCATCCTCCCCCTCTTGAAAAGGAGTCGTCCTCCACTCTTCATCATCTGCATCCAAATACGAGGAATGATTAGAAACATTGACTTTAAAAATAACTTCGTACTCACCTTGCAATGCGATCTTGTAATCAATCATATGAAGCACCAAGTCGGGCCCATCTCCATGTATCTTTATCTTTGACTTCCATTTCTTTTGAAGCCTATCCACATTCTTTGATTTCCCATGTTATTGGTTAACATGTTGTTTTCCTTCCATATTTCTACTTTCCTGCAAAGGAAATGAAACTTGATCAATAGGAGTAGGGAGGCTAAATCCAAAAATAGTTCCAAATGGAAAAAATTGAGTTATAGAGTGATCTCCCCTTTTGTAAGACGAATCTGCATGAGGTAGAAACTCCTTCCAATCCTTTTGAACCATGATTCCATTAATGGATCCTAGAATTACTTTTCTCTCTCTATTAGGAAGCAGACAAGGTTGTACCTCCTCAAGAATGACTCCATCAGACACCTGTGGCAAAGATTTCACAATAGTTGACAATGAATAAGTTAAGTCGTTAGTGTTCAACATCACCTCTTTGTACATAAGTACTAGAAGTTTTTGCTGAGAAATCAAAGTTTCCTCACTCTTTTTTGCCGACATCACACTTTTCTCTCCTCTCAAATATTTTTCCCCTCTTGATTTTTCTTTGCTCTCCATTTCTTTTCTTCTCTTATTTTCTCTCTTACCCTCATTCTCTCCTTTTTCATTTTCACTCTTTTTTTCCTTATCACTCTTTTTTTTCTTTTCTCTCAAAATGTGATCTTCCAGAATTTGTTTGGGGGACATGGGGTTGAGAGTTATAGGTTCCCCTCAGAGTACAAATGAATGACGATTCAAGAAACCATCATGGGTAACATGCCGATCATACTGCCACGGTCGTCCCAACAACAAATGACAAGCCTTCATAGGAACAACATCGCACAAGACCTCATCTTTTTACTTCCCGATGGTGAACAGTACCTTCACTTGCTTGGTGACATTCAACTCCCAGCAATCATTCAACCACTGAAGCCGATATGGATGTTGATGCTTCAATGTAGGAAATCCCAACTTCTCTACTAACATGGTGCTCGCAACATTACTACAGCTTCCTCCATCAATAATAACACTAAATACCTTCCCATTGATCTTGCACCGTGTGTGGAAAAGGTTCTCCCACTGCTCATTCTCTCCCATGGTCATTTGTGCGCTTAGAACTCTCCTAGTGATAAGAATCTCACCGTCTTCTGCAAATTCTCCATTATCAATTTCTGGAGATTTTTCCTCCTCTTCCGAGCTCTCTCCATCGGTCTCCCATTCTCCATACTTGTTGATGGTCATGGTAAGCCAGTTTGGGCACTCACTAGCAATGTGACCCCTTCCTTGACATTTGAAACAACGAATATCCCGATTCCTAGTTTGGTTAGCCTCAAAAGTAGGTTTCTTAGGTGGAAGAATTACCTGGTCACTTTTGCGATCAACCACCTCTTTTGCCTTTGATTGTTCTCCAATCTCCTTCGTTGAATTTCTCCATGGAGTGAAAGGGGTAGTGGGTTTCCTCATGTTGCTCCTCCTTTTGATTTGTTGCTCGATCTTGGTGGCTTGATGGATCATATCTTGTATTTCAACAAGGTGGTACATCTCCACTTGATCGGCAATCTCCCGATTGAGCCCATGTAAAAACAGTTCCATGGTTGCCTCCGGATCCTCCTCAACATTTGCCCGAATCAAGGCAATTTGCATCTCCTTGTAGTAGTCTTCTACACTCTTACTCCCTTGGGTGAGGCGTTGAAGTTTGTTGTGGAGATCTCTATGGTAATGTGTGGGAAAAAACCACTTCCGCATGGTGAACTTCATGTCTTTTCAAGTGTTGATGGGACGTCCACCATATCTAAACCTATCCTTTTGAACTTGATCCCACCATATTAATGCATAGTCAATGAATTCAAGGGCTGCAAGTTTTACCTTTTTCTCCTCGGAATAGGTATGGCATGAAAACACCTGCTCGATCCTCATCTCCCACTCCAAGTATGCTTTCGGATCGCTTTTCCCTTGAAAAGAGGGGACCTTTACCTTGATCCCGCCAAGTAGGTCATCATCATGTTGTCTCCTTTGTCCTCCACTTGGTTGTTGGTACAACCTCCTCCTTTGTGGGACATCATCAAGATCATCATCAAAGTTCACCATCTCCTCTTCCATGATGTGGGGACGACGTGGTGCCAGAGCGCGTCCTGGGTTATCATGGAACATCCTTGGACTTGGTTTATTCTCCAATTCATCAATCCTCTCATGTAACACCTCCAATTTCCGATCAAGAAGCTTATCAAAGTTGCTCACCAAAGCTTGCATTTGGAATTGCGTAGCTTCAGGTGTAGGAGATCTACTTCGACTTCCTTCATCGCTAACTTGTGCAATTTTCTTCCCACGATCTTCTGCCATGATATGTTATGCAAACACAAACACACACCAGGGGGGGCAAACACACACAACGATACACACTCACTCACACACACGAGATGCACACACACACACACACACAAGATGTACAAACTCACACACACAAGGATACACACTCACGCACGCAAGATATACACACTAACACACACAAGATGTACACACACGCACAAAACAAGATGCACACACTCACACACACAAGATATATATTTTTTGTTTATTTCTCTCCACTCTCAACACTCAATTAAAATTCCAAGCTCTTATGCAAATATAATACCTTGGTTTGGATGATCACTTGCCACCAAAATTTCCCCAATCAAGATTGTGTTGGGGGCTGGTTTAACACAACCCGCTTGAGTGTTAAGGGGTAAAGGGTGAAAAGAGGGTAGAAAATGGATAAAGGGTGGATGGAAAAGGGGGTAGAATTGTGGTATTTGGGTTTTTTTTGTCAATTCTCCCCAAGAAGTTTTGAGCTTGGAGTTTGAAAGCACAATATGATTTAACAGAGCATAAGACAATTTTTTTCTCGAAATCTCTCAAATAAAGGATGTGCTTAATTTTGAAAAGCACAAAATGATGAGTTGAGAGAATTTCTTTTTTTTTTCCGGATACAAATCACATATAGAGAATTAAATGCGGAAAGAAGATGAATGAAAATTTGGCACAATTTATACTAATCCAAGCTTGCACAAACTAGGCCAATTCGGGAGGCTTTCAAGAAAATGGATTTTTTTTTGTTGAATGGGTGAATAATATGGAAAGATAAGGAAGTTAATAGAGATATGAGATAAAAGAGGGTGATAGATACCTACCGTTTCAACCGGACCTCTGATACCAACTGATGTGAGACACATGGGGTGGCCCGATCTTCACGGCGTAGGGCGGCGGATGTAAGATGCGGTTTGTGGATAAGTGGCGGATGATGGGTATGGATAGCGGATGCAAGTAGTCAATCAACGCTATAAGGAGGGCGACCTACTACTTAGACAACACACTCAAGGGAGGGAAGTGATAGCCAATCCACACAACAACGCATTTGGATTGAGGCACGGAATTGGGGGCTTTGTGATCTTGGATCACCAATCTAACTTGTAGATTGACAAGGCAAGAATGCACAAGAGAAAGGGGAAACTCGGAACAATTCTCACACAATGGAGAGAAACAAAGCATAAGCTCTCAATTAATTCTTGGATGTCATACAAGTGCCATGGGGGTGGCTATTTATAGCCAAGGGGTGATACAATAGTCAAGGGTCTAATACCCTAAAGTCATAAAGGCTAAACCAACCTTTTCCCCTTAAAGTCAAAAAGATAAAGTCTGACAAAGAATTTTGGAAAAGTAGCCCATGTCTTTCCACCCATAGCCCACTGGATTTGACTTTGATTACCTAGTCCACCAGATTTGACTTTGGTGTCCAAAGATGCCATTCTAGAATCTCCATGTGGGCAAGCCTTCCAAAATTCGTGCAAACTTGTGTCTTGGGCTTTACACATCTCTTTTGGGCTTAAATAAGACTGATAATAAGCCCATTTGCCACTTCTATGCATGCACCTTGGGTTTGGGCCTTTTAATGCAATGAGATGGGCTTCTTTTGCCACTTGTAGTCTGTCTAATCTTCCTTGCATCATTGGGCCTTGCAACTCCAACTTCGCACATGCCATCAAGTCAATGTCATCTGCCGGTTTCATATCACCATTAAACCCATTTGTCCCATTAGGCCCATTAGGATCGTTAAGCCACTTAGGCCGATTAGGCCCACTCGGTCGATCAGCCTGACTAGGCCACTTAGGCCCATTAGGTCCATTAGGCCCATTAGGCCCATTAGGCCCACTAGGCCCATTAGGGAACTTAGGCTCATTAGGCCACTGATGACTAGAAGGCCCATTAGGCCCTTCAGGCCCATGAGGCGCATTCCACCGATGAGGCCCATGAGGCCCATTAGGACACTTGGGCCTGTTAGGCCCTTTCGGCCCATGAGTCCACTTAGGCCCATGAGGCCCATGAGCCCCATTGAACCCATATGGCCACATGGGCCCATTAGTCCCATTAGGCCCATTAATCCCATTAGGCCCACTAGACCCTTTAGGCCACTTTGGCCCATTAGGCCCATTGGGCCCACTTGGCCCATTCATCCCATGAGGCCTATTGCGCTCATTCATCCCATTTGGCCCACTCAACACATTAGGCCCCTTAACCCCATGAGGCCCTTTGGTCCAATTCGTCCCATTATGCCACTTGGCCCCTTCGGCCCATTAGTCCCCTTCGGCTGACTTAGCCCACATAGGCCTATTAGGCCCATTATGCCCATTGGGCCCATGAGGCAACTTAGGCCCATGAGGTCCATTTGGCCCATGAGGCCCACTAGGCCTGTTAGGCCAATTAGTCCCATTAGGACCATTAGGCCCATTATCCCCACAAGGCCCAATAGGTCACTTAGGCCCATTAGGCCACTTAGGTCACTTAGGGCCATGAGGCCCATTAGGCTCATTATTGTCAGTTTAGACAATGAGAAGAGCATGACATGCATGGTATAAATGACTTACCACTAGGATTTCATATCTCATTTGGAGTAATGATTTATGTTGTGATATGAATTTGTTGATATTTAAAAAATCAGGAAAGTGTTTTCAAATGTGTGATTTTGAAAAGAGAATGGTTGTGATATTTTGAAAATTGGTCGTTTTTCAAAACATGGTGGATGTTTTTTCAAAAATTATTCAACATAGAAAATGTTGGATTTTGTAAATCGTGGTTATTATTGTTGAAATGTGATAGGATTTGAAATTGTTAAGCCTTCTGTTGCTAGAGAGTGTGACTTATGGTGTTTCTCATGTGAACAGAGAATGGAACCCAGTAGGCATCGTAGAAACCAACAAGAGGAAGGTACTAAAAATGTGGTTGTACCTGGGCCCCAGGTGAACCAGTAGCTGGTGCAGAGCATAATGCAAGCTTTTGAAGCTATCGATAGTGGGAATAAAAGAGATAAACCATGGCATGTGGACCATTTGGTTCTGTTTAAGAAGCAAAATCCACCCATCTTTTGGGGTGATTCAAAAGCCGAAAGGGTGGAGGCGTGGCTAAATAAGATGAATCGAATCTTAGATTTCCTAGGCACACTGATGGAGTTCAAATTCAATTTAGTGACATACATTTTGTCAGATCTTACATATTAGTGGTGGGAGTTAGCGATCTAGGATAAAGTGGACCAAGGTTGGCATGGGAGGATTTCGAGGAATTGTTCAACAAAAATTTCTATCCTTACACGTTTATAATTCAGAGAATGATGGATTTATTTAGATTGAAATAGTAGAACCTTTCTGTGATAGAATATGTAGCTAAATTCATGAATTTAGTCTAGTTTTCACCTGAGGTTGCTACTAGTGCATATTTGAATACACACATTTTTTAATCTGGGATGAGGTAGGAAATTTGTTTGACGATTGTAGTAATCTATATAACAGATTTTACGGAGGTGGTCAATAGGGAAACCGTGGCTGAAAGGGACATCTTAGGGGTGATGGGTGGAGGAAATATAATGATACCTATGGGAAATGATGTAAACTATAATGCGGGGAGCAAGTGGAAGAGGGACACTTATTTCCAAGGTGAGAGTATGGATTAGAATTCGATGGAAGGATCACTGAATCTTCCTATGAAGCGTAAGAGCAATTCGGGATGTCTCTAATGTGGCGCTCTAAGACACATAAAGTGAGAACGTACATCACCACCTAGAGTATGCCATAATTGTAATTAGACGAAGCATCTTCAGTGTTATTGTTGTCTTGATCCAAGGTCGGGTGTTCGGAACACTTCTCAAGGTCCACAGTCGTCTTATGCCTCAATGGGACGAGGACAGCAGAATACCCCTCGTTAGCAGAATAGAGTTAGTCATGGTGATTCCAGGAATACCATGACTCCTCAGCATGGGAAATTTCATCATGGGAATAAAGATAAAAGTGTGGTGAGTAAGCAGGTATTTGGAGCCGAGTGGGTTATTGTGAATGGCCAACTTGTACCATCGATGGTGAGAGGTACGATTCTCTTTAATTCTACCTTTTATGAAAGCATTGTTTGATACGGATGCATCTCATATTTCATTTCTTTTCATGTTGTTGATTTTTTGGGTCTAAATGTGGAAATGATGCATTCTGTTTTGAAACTTCCAACTCCTCTGGGTCAAAGAAAGTGTCGAGCCTTTCTGTGTAGAGCTTGTTGTATGGGTGACCGGTTTAGGGTCGACCCGGGTTGGTTCATGGTAGCCTAAGTGGCCTAATTTCCCTAAATGACCTAACTTGTTCTAAATGGCGTAAATTGACCTAAATAAACTAATTGGTCTAAATGACCTAAATGCCCTAATTCGCCTAAATGGACTAATTGGCGTAATTAGACTAATTGACCTAATTGTACTAAATGGACTAAATGGCTTAAATGGCCTAAATGGACTAATTGGCCTAAATGGACTAAATTTCCTAAATTGTTGAAATTGAACTAATTGCCTAATTGGCCTAAATGGACTAAATTGGCCTAAATTGACTAATTGGCCTAAATGACCTAAATTTCCCAATTGGCCTAATTGGTCTAATTGGATTAAATGTCCCAAATTGGCCTAAATGGCCTTAATGGATTAATTGACCTAAATTGCATAAATGTCCAAAATTGGCCTAAATGGATTAATTTTCCTAAATGGCCTAATCAGCCTAATTGACCTAAATGGCCTAAATTGGCCTAAATGGCCAAAATGGCCAAATTGGCCTATATGGATTAATTGGGCTAAATGGTCTAAATGGACTAATTTTCCTAATTATTAAAAATGGATTAATTGATCTAATTGGCCTAAATGGACTAAATTAGCCTAAATGACCTAAATTGGCCTAATTGGCCTAATTGGTCTAAATGGCCTTAATGGCCTAAATGAACTAAATGACCTAATTAGTCTAATAATCCTAAATGGACTAATTTTCCTAAATGGCCTAAATGGCCTAAATTGGAATAATTGGCCTAATTGGTCTAAATGGCCTAAATTGGTTTAAATGACCTAAATGGCCTAAGTGACCAAACTGGTCTAATTGTCCTAAATGGATTAATTTTCCTAAATGCCTGAATGGTCTAATTGGTCTAATGGGTCTAATTGGCCTGAATGAAGTGAATGGTCTAAATGACCTAAATTGGCATAAATGGACTAGTTGGCCTAAACGGTATAAATTTTCTAATTGGCCTAATTGGACTAATTGGCCTAATTGGTCGAAATGACCTAAATTTGCCTAAATGGACTAAATAGCCAAATTGTACAAATTGGCCTAAAATTGGCCTAAATGGAATAAATAGACCAAATTGGCCAAATTGTCCTAATTGTTCTAAATGGTCTAAATTGGCCTAAATGACCTAATTGGCCTAAATTGTATAAATTACCAAATTGGCTTAATTGGCCTAATTCGCCTAAATGACCCAAATTGTCCTGAATAGATTAAATAGCCTAATTGGACTAAATGACCTCAATTATAATAATTGTCCTAATTGACCTTAATTGCCTAAATTGTCTAATTGGTCTAATTGTTTAAATTGGCCTAATTGGCCTAAATGGCCTAAATTGGCTAAATAAACTTAAATGTCATAATCGGCCTAATTGGCCTAAGTGGCCTAAATTGGACTAAATGTAATAATTGGCTGAATTGGATTAATTGGTATAAATTAGCTTAAATAGACTAAATGACCTAAATTGGCCTAAATGGCCTAATTGGCCTAAATGGCCTAAATTGGCCTAAATGGCCTAAATTTTCTAATTGGCCTAACTAGGCTAGTTGACCTAAATAACCTAAATGGCCTAAATGGCCTAATTGCCCTAAATGGACTAAATGAACTAAATGACCTAATTTCCAAATTGGCTTAAATGGCCTAATTGGCCTAAATGGACTAAATTTGCCTAATTTGCCTAATTTGCCTAATTGGCCTAAATTGATTAATTGGCCTAAATGGCCTAATTGGCCGAATTGTCCTAAATGGTCTAAATTAAATAATTGACCTAATTGGCCTAATTAGGCTAAATGGCCTAAATTATCCTAAATAGCCTAAATTGGCCTAACTGGCCTAAATAGTCTAAATGACCTAAATTTGTCTAAATGGTCTAAATGGCGTAATTGGACTAAATGACCTAAATGGCCCAATTGATATAATTGGACTAAATAACCTAAATGACCTAATTGTCCTAAATTGACTTAAATGACCTAAATTATCCAAAATGGCCTAAATTAGCCTAAATGGCCCAAATTGGCCTAAATGGCCTAATTGGCCTAATGAGCCTCAATTTCCTAATTGGCCTAATTGGTCTAATTGGTCTAATTGGTCTAAATGAGCTAAGTTGGCCTAAATTAAATAATTGGCCTAAATTGCATAAATTATCTAATTGGCCTAAATGGCCAAAAAGGACAAAATTGCCCCAAATGGCCTAAATTGGCATAATTGGCCTAAATTTTCTAAATTGCATAATTGGCCTAATTAGCCTAAATGGTCTAAATTGGCCTAATCTGCTTAATTGGTCTAAATTACCTAAATTGGCCTAAATGGCATAATTGGCCTAATTGGCCTAAATGGTCTAAATTGGTCTAAATAGCCTAAATGACCTAAATTGGCCTAAATGGACTAATTACCCTAAACATACAAAATTGGACTAAATGGCCTAAATGAACTAAATTTCCTAATTTTCCTAATTGGCATAATTGGCTTAGTTGGCCTAAATTGGCCTAAATGGCCTAAATCTTCTAATTGGCCTAAATGGTCTAAAGGTCCTAAATTGGCCTAATTGGCCTGAATTGGTCTCATTGGCCTCATTGGCCTAAATGGACTAAATTGGATTAAATGACCTAAATGGCCTATGATATGGATCAGATTAAGCCCAAGGAGAAAAATTTTGGGCTTGATAAAAAATTTAAGCCCAATCGTTATTCGAATTGGACCAGCCCACACTTCTTGACATCCAACACCATAGTGGGTCACGACACACTTATTTGGGGCCCAAAATTAGTTACACACATGGCTATAGATGGCAGTTCGTAGCATCACATTAAATAAGAGAGAGAAGGTGGAGAAAAGTATCATTAAGAAGGAATCCTGCTACTTTAGCTAGTGGGGTCATTAAGAAGGAAACCTAACTCCCCTCCACCGCAGCGGCATTCTCGACGTCCATTACCACATAATAGGCGCAATCTAGCACCATTTTATGAAGATCGTGCAAATAGTGATGATTCTAGTGATTCAAAGGCAAAATACGCTCATGGGAGAAGTTGAAAAATATTTTGAGGAGACGATTTCTTCCTGAGAATTATAAGCCATATCTTTATTTCCGAATGCATAGCCAGCGACAAGGAGATAAATCTGTTGAAGATTACATTCGGAAGTTTGATCGTTTATTGATGCGAAGTGATGTTCCGTAATTTAAAGAGAAAACGATTGCAAGGTTTTTGGGCGGATTAAATGAAGAAATTGCACATTCAGTGGAATTGCAACCATTCTTCTCACTTGATGATGTTTGCAAGCTGACGATCAAGGTGGAAAAGCAAAAGTGGACCTCAAAGGCACTGGTGCTCAAAAACTAAAATAGAGGTACACATTTTTATAAAGGTATTTATTCTAATAAATCTGGTGTTGGTGAGAAGGAATTTGGAAGGAACAAGATGCTGGATAAAGGGAAAGAGAAGGCTATGGAACAACCAAAAGGGAAGTCCAAGTCCTTTTAACGTGGGAATCAAAAGTGTTTCAAATGCCATGGGTATGGTCATTTTCAAGCCAATTTCCCTAATAATCAAATTATTACTATTAAGGAGATTGAAGAGATTGAAGAGGTAATCAAAGAGGATGAACATGATGGTGAAGAATTTGAAAATGAAGAACATGTTGTGGAAGAAGCTGATTTGGGAAACAAGCTGGTGCTACGAAGAGTTTTGCAAGCTCAAATCTGCCCGGAAGAAGATCAAAGAGAAAACTTGTTCCAAACTTGATGCACCATTAATTAGCGGGTATGCATGGTGATTATTGGTAGTGGGAGCTGTACAAATGTGGCTTCAACAAAGTGGTTCCATGCGGAGAAGATTCATCAACATCCATTAGCTCATTCCTTAATTGGGGAATATCATGATGTTTTTCCAAATGATCTTCCAGCAAGATTACCACCATTTAGAGGCATTGAACACCGGATTGATCTTGTACTGGGTGGACAATTGCCAAATAAACCAGCATATCGGTGTAATCCTGGAGAATCAAGGGAATTGCAGAAGCAAGTTGATGATTTGATGGATCGAGTCTTTATAAGGCCAAGCATGAGCCCGTGTTCTGTTCCAGCATTATTGGTGCCAAAGAAAGATGGTACGCATCACATGTGTATTAATAGTAGAGCTATCAATAAAATTGCCATCAAATACAGGTATCCCATCCCACGACTCGATGATATGCTTGATGAATTACATGGTTCATCAATCTTTTCGAAGGTTGATCTTCGTAGTGGATACCACCAGATTATAATGAAGGAAGGGGATGAGTGGAAAACGGCCTTCAAAACTAAAGGCGGATTGTTTGAGTGGCTAGTCATGTCATTCGGCCTCTCAAATGCTCCTAGCACATTCATGCGACTCATGAATGAAGTTATGAAACCATTTATTGGTAAATCTGTGGTTGTTTTTTTGGATGATATTTTGATTTACAACAAGAATGTGGAGAGCCATGTGAATCATCTTTGGATGGTATTTGACGTCATATGGAAACAAAAGCTATATGGGAAGCTTGAAAAATGTGAGTTCTTTTCAACAGAAGTAGTGTTTTTGGGATATGTGGTAACCAAAGATGGCATCATGGTGGATGAATCAAAAGTGGAAGCAATCAAGTCCTGGCCACAACCATAATCCATTACCGAAGTAAGAAGTTTCCATGGTTTGGCAACTTTTTATGGTCGCTTTGTTTCCAATTTTAGCACTATCATGGCACCTATCACTGAATGTTTGAGAAGGGGAAATTTGAGTGGTCAAAGGCAGCAAATGAATCATTTTAAATCATTAATAAAGAGTTGTGTGAAGAACCGGTTTTGGCATTTCCTGATTTTGATAAAGTCTTTGAAGTGGAATGTGATGCAAGTGGAGTTGGGATAGGCGTTGTTCTCATCCAAAGCAAGAATCCTATTGCATATTTCAGTGAGAAACTGAATGATTTAAGGAGGAATTACAGCACCTATGATAAGGAATTTTATGCGGTTATAAGAGCCCTAGATCATTGGTCTCATTATTTGAGACCGAAGTAGTTTGTTCTTCATTCTGACCATCAGGCATTAAGGTTTATCAATGGTCAACACAAGCTGAGTTTAAGGCATGAAAAGTGGGTGAAATTCTTACAATCATTCTCGTTTGTGTCAAAATACAAGAAGGGGCAAGATAAACGGGTGGGAGATGCTTTATCTCGAAGGTATGCATTACTTACCATTCTAGATGCTCGAATTCTTGGATTTCATCTTATGAGAAAATATTATCAGCATGATATGGAGTTTAATTCTATTTTAATCCAATGTCAAGATGGATTTGTGTAGGATTATTCTATACATGATGGGTTTCTCTTTAAGAGAAACAAGTTGTGTGTTCCAAAGGGTAATTTCAGGTACTTGCTCATTCGGGAAGCACATGAAGGGGGACTTGTTGGTCATTTTGGCATCAATAAAACCTTGGAGATACTAAAGGAGCATTTCTCTTGGCCGAAGATGAAATCAGATGTTCAAGAAATTCTTTCGAGATGTGGAACGTGTCAAAGAGCAAAGAGTCATTTCAAGCCTGGTTTATACACTCCGTTACCTATTCCGAAGAAGCCATGGAAAGATATCATCATAGATTTCATTATGGCTTTACCAAAGACTCAGCGAGGTAAAGATTCAATAATGGTTGTTATTGATCAATTTTATAAGATGGTTCATTTCGTACATTGTTCTAAAACTGAAGATGCGGTAAAAGTGGCAAAATTGTTTTTCAAAGAGATAGTTCGCCTTTATGGAATTCCTTGCAGCATCGTTTCAGATAGAGACACAAAATTTCTCATCCATTTTGTAGAAAATTATGGGGGAAATTCGGTACGAAACTTCTTCTCAGCACATCCCATCACCCTCAAACGGATGGGAAAACAAAGTTACCAGTCACACATTGGGCACTATTCTGAGAACATTGGTGAAAAAGAGCATGAGAGATTGGGATTTGCAACTTTCACAAGCTGAATTTTCATACAATAGATCTCCCAGTGCTACCACTCGGCATTCTCCATTCAAAGTGGTTTATGGCATCAATCCAATCACTCCTATAGAATTGTGCGCTTTGCCTCTTGATTTTCAGGTGAATATTGATGCGGAGGAGAAGACAAAGTAGATGAAGAAGCTCCGTGAATCTATTCGTGCTCAAATAGAGAAGTCTAATGAAGCATACAAGAGGTGAGCAAACAAGCATCAGAATCAGGCTATTTTCCAACCTAGAGGCAAAGTGTGGATTCACCTTCGTAAGCAGAGATTTCCATCCAAAAGGAAGAGAAAGCTGGCACCACGAGCTGAAGGTCCATTCAAAGTGCTTGAATGAGTGGGAAATAATGCCTACAAAATTGATTTACCAGATGATTTTGGTGGCGTTTCCACAATGTTCAACATTGGGGACGTATCTCCTTACATTGAAGAGGATGATGTCATGGATTTGAGGGAAAATCCTCTCCAACCAGGGGGGAATGATATGGATCAGATTCAGCCCAAGGAGAATAATTTTGGGCTTGATAAAAATTTTAAGCCCAATTGTTATTCGAATTGGACCAGCCCTCACTTCTTGACATCCAACACCACCGTGGGTCACAACACACTTATTTGGGACCCAAAATTAGTTACACACATGACAATGGATGGAAATTCGTAGCAGCACATTAAATAATAGAGAGAAGGTGGAGAAAAGCACATTAAGAAGGAATCCCGCTACTTTAGCTAGTGGGGTCGTTAAATGACAAGGGAAAGTGTTGTTTTGTGCTTTTTATGTGCCTTTTGGGTTCCCCATGCCTTGTAACTCGAATTGGGGAATTTTACTTTCTTCATTTTGTCTTTATAATGTATTTTCACCCCTTTGTAATGGTGATGCTTGAATGTGACGGATTTTGGAAGCTTGTTGTGTTTTCCTATTGCTTTAGCCTCTTCCCTTTGCCTGAAATTGGTGGTGCAACTCCAGTGCTGGTGACTTTGTCTTTAAGCGTGGAGAGACCTTGGTGGGTGGCATTGCCTTTAAGCCTTGGTGAATTCTGCTACATTACGATGCTCATCTTCACTTACTCATTTTGAGTTTCCAGCGACGCATCAGCCTAATAGGCCTAAACGGCCTCAATGGCCTAATTGGCCTAATTGGCCTAAATGACATAATGGACATAATGGGCCTAAGGGTCAAATGGGCCTAAGTGGCCTAATGAACCTAATAGGTCTAATGGATCTAATAGGACTAAGTGGCCCAATGTGCCCAATGGGCCTAATGGGTCTAATGAGATTCAGTGACCTAATGGTCCTAATGGGCATAATGAGCCTAAGTGGCCTAATCGGCCTAATGGGCCAATTGGGCCTAAGTGGCCTAATGGGTCTAATGGGCCTAATGAGATTAATGGGTCTAATGGGTCCACTGGGCCAAAGTGAGCTAATGGGCCTAGGTGGCCTAAGTATTCTAATGGGGAGAATGGGCCTATTGGACCTAAGTGTCCTAATGGGTCTAAGTGTCCTAATGGGCCCATTAAGTCCAATTTGGCCTAATGGACCTAATGGGATTAATGGGTCGAATGGACTAGTTGGTCCTAAGTGGCCTAATGGTCCTAATGGGCCGAATGGGCGTAATGAGCCTATTGGTGGGGCTAAGTGGATTAATGGGCCTAATGATCCCATTATGGTCAATTCGACCTAATGGGCTAAATGGCCGAATTGGCCTAACGGACCTAATGGGCCTAATGGGTCTAATGGGTCTAGGGGGCATAATGGGCCTAAGTGGATGAATGGGCCTAAGTGGCATAAGTGTCCTAATGGTTCTAATGGGCCTAAGTAGCATAATGGTCCCAATGGGCCTAAGGGGCCTAATGGGTTTAAGGGGTCTAATGGGCCTAATGGACCTAAGTGGCCTAAGTGACCTAATTGGCCGAATTGGCCTATTGGGCCTAAGTGAGCTAATGGGCCCAATGGGCCCAATGGCCTAATTGGCCAAATGGGCCTAAGGGGGCAATATGTCTAATGGGTCTAAGGTGCCTAATGGGACTTAGTGGCCTAAGTTACATAATAGGCCTAATGGGCCTATTGGTCCTATTGGGCCTAAGTGGCCTAATGGGCCTAATGGTCTAATTGGCCTAATGAGCCTAGGGGAGCAATGGGCCTAATGGGCCTAAGTGGCCTAATGGGCCTAAGTGTCCTAATGGGCATATTGTGCCTAAGTGTTCTAATGGGGCCAATGAGCCTGATGGGCCTAATGGGCCCATTATGGATAATTCTGCCTAATGGGTCCAATGGACCTAAGTGGCCTAATGGGTTGAAGTGTCCCAAGTTGGGAAATGGGACTAATGGGTCCAGTGGGTCTAAGTAGCCTATGTTTCCTAACATGCCTAATTGGTTCAATGGGTCGAAGTGGTCTAATGGCTCTAAGTGGCGTAAGTTGCCTAATGGGCCTAATGGGTCCAATGGGTCTAAGTGGCCTAAGTTTCCTAATGAGCCTAATGGGTCCAATAGGTCTAAGTGGTTGAATGGGCCTAAGTGGCATAATTTGCCTAATGAGTCTAATGGGCCTAATGGGTCTAACGGGTCTAATGGGCCTAAGTGACCTAATCGGCCTAATGAGCCTAATTGGCTTAATGAGATGAATGGATTGAATGGGCCTAAGTGGATTAATGGGTTGAATGGGTCTAATGGGCCTAACTGTCCTAATGGGCATAAGTGGCCTAAGTTGCCTAATGTGACTGATAGGTTTAATTGGACTAAGTGGCCAAAAGGGCCTAAGTGTCCTAAGTTTCCTAATGGGACCCATAGGCCTAATGGGTCCAATGAACCTAAGTGACCAAAGTTACCTAATGGGACCAATAGTCTGAATGGGCCTAATGGGCTAATAGGTCCAATGAACCTAACTGGCCTATGTTTCCTAATGGTCCAAAGTGGCCTAATGGGCTTAATCGTCCTAAGTGTCCTAATGGGTCTAATGGACCTAAGTTGCCTAATGGGTCCAATGGGCCTAAGTGCCCTAATGGGTCCAATGGTTCTAGGTGGCTGAATGGGCCTAAGTTGCCTAAGTTTCCTAACGGGTGTAATGGTCCTAATGTGCATAATGGGACTAATGGGACTAATGGGCCAAATCAGAATAATGGGTCTAATGGGCCTAAGTGGCCTAATCGGGCTAACGGGTGTAATGGTCCTAATGGGTCGAATGGGCCTAAGTGGACTAATGGTTCGAATGGGACTAAGTGGCCAAATGGGCCTAAGTGGCATAAGTTTCCAAATGGGACTAAGTGGCTTGATGGGCCTAAGTTTCCTAAGTTGCCTGATGGGCCCAATGAGATGAATGGGCCTAATGGGCCTAATGGGATGAGTGGGCCTAATGGGTCCAATGGGCCTAAGTGTCCTAAGTTGCCTAATGTGTCGAAGTGGCCTAATGGGTCTCATGTGCCTAAATGGACTAATGGGCCTAATGGGCCGAAGTGGCCTAATGAGCCTCATGGGCATAAGTGGCCTAATGGGCACAATGGTCCTAATGGACCTAAGTCGTCTAATGGGCCTAATGGGATAATGGGCCTAATTGGCCTAATGGGCCTAAGTGTCCTAATTGGCCTAATGGGTGTAAGTATCCTAATGGGCCTAAATGGCCTAATGGGAATAATTGGCCAATGGGACTAATGGGCCCAAATTTAGTGATTTATGAAACTTGGTTGACAATAAAATCCAAAGGGGGGATTGTTAGAACCAAGCTGATGAGGAAGGTGTTTGTTTTCATGTGTTTTCTTTTGTTGTCAAGGAAATATTTTGAAGATAGGCAATCACCTCACTTTATATTTTTTGGAAATCATATTGTCCATTGTTTTCAAAAGAATCGGACTCACTCTGTCCATCATAACGAGGTAAAGTTGATTGAAAGAAAAGGCATTGATTATACTTGTCTTGGGTATGATATGTGAAAAGAGGTAAAAAGAGGTATTCCAAATCATATCGAGATTTATCGTGTCTAGGTGGAAGGGAAGAAAGAGATGATGCCAATCGAAAAGGAATTGTACCCAGTGTAATCAGATTCAGGCTGAGAAGGAAACAAAGAAGGCATTGAGGATCGTAATCAGAATGATCGTACCCAGAATGATCATTGTATGGTACTGTAGCATCATATTATTCATTGTATGCATAAGAAAATCTTTGTACCCAGGATGATCATACTCAAGATCAGAAAGAAAAATATTGCACCCAATGTGATTGTATTTAGGCCAACCATTCTCAGAAAGATCATACTCTGGACAATCATATTCAAAGAAGGAATTGCTTGAGGTTAATGATTGAAAAGAGAAGGAAATAATGAGATCAACAATGTGGTAAACCATTTAAAAAGGGTTGAATTACTTTGTAGGTTTCAATTGGGTCAAGAGTCATTGTATTAGAGTGGAATTGTTTTATATTTTCAAGTGGGTCAATAAAAGAAGTGAAGAAGTAAAAGTGGTTTGAAAGAAAATTTTGTTGGATGTGCAATTGAGGGGGAGCTCAACATTCAAAAGAATTATCATATTCAACATTCAGAAGGAGAAGTGAAAGTTTTAGAAGAATCGAGAAGCTTCAAGAAGATTTGATGAAGTCAAAATACACCCCATATATTAGGAGAAATTGAGTTTAGGGTGAATTTGATTAAATAGGAAATTTTTTGGGATTCCCGCCAAATCATATCGAGGATCACCAATAGAAGGAGAAAAGTATGTTGTACTTGAGGTGGACCGATGTAAATATTCCTGAGAGAGAACCTCCTAATTTTAGAGAGAAGAAAAAGTTTATGTATTCACTTTTGTTGAAGAAGTTTTGATGGATTGAAGTGAAAGAGATGAGACAAGATCACAACATTGTATTCAGTTGATCATCATACTCATTGTTTATCATACTCAGCTGATTACTATATTCATCTTGTCAATCGTATTCAGTTGATCATCGTATCGGGCTGGATTAATCAGATCGTGATTTTCATACTAGGTCTTCCAGACCGAGGAAGATGGAGAATTGAAGTAGTGTCGATTCATCTCTATATCATTCTATCAAAGTTATACTTTTTATACTAAGGAATATCATACCGATCCGAATCGTATTGGGAAAATCTTATCGGGAAGAATTGTATCAAGGAGAATCATACTCATAGGAATCAGACTGGGAAAATCAGACTTGGTTTTTTTTCTTAACAATGTCTAGAAAGTTCTTACCATCTTCTGGGTAAGAAATTGAAGAAGTGTTTTCAATTGAATACATTTGTGTAATTGAAAAGTAGCACATGTAACATGAGTTGTTACACAATCATTGCATTACCTAATTTATGCTAAGAGGGTGTACATGTACTACTGGATTGTTTACATAGAGCTACACAAGTGAAATGGTATATCCTACTAGTTGTAATCCAATGATTGTTTTCTAGTAGATTGTGTGGTATTGAAACACTTCAATTCTATACCAAGGACGTAGTTATTCTTATTGAATAGTGAATCTTGTAAATACTTATGTTCCTGTGGATGTGTGTTTGAATTGTTTTCAGTAGGGAATATAATCTTTAACAGGAGGCGAATGTTTTTTCATTTGAAAAGAAACATAAGAGAAAAAATTATCATTGATTCACCCCTCCCCCTCTCAGTGATACAATCATCCATTGGGCACTTTCAAGTGGCATAATGGGCCCAAGGGGCCTAATGGTCCTAATGGGCCTAACTAGCCTAATGAGCCTATTGGGCCCAATGGGCCAAATGGACTTAACGGGACTAACTGGCCTAAGGGGCCTAATGGCCCCCATGGTCCAATTGGGCCTAACTGGTCTAAGTGGCCTAATAGGTCGAATGGTCCTAAGTGTCCTAATGGGCCTAACAGGCCTAAGTGGCCGAATGCGCCCAATGGGCTAAATGGGACCAACTAGCCTAAGTAGCCTAACTATCCTAATAACCCCAATGGGCCTAAGGGGACTAAGTGGCCTAACTAGCATTTGTGTCGGCCCAATGGGTCAAATGGGTCAAACTTGCCTAAGTGGCCTAACTGGCCCAATGGGCCTAACGAGCCTAATGGGTCTAACTGGCCTAATAGGCCCAATGCGACTAACTGGACCAATGGGCTGAATGAGCCTAACGATCCAAATGGGTCTAACTGGACAAAGTGTCCTAATGGGCCTAATTGACCAAAGTGATCTAATGGGCTGAATGGGCCTAAGTGGCATAATTGGCCCAATGACCAATGGGCCAAACCGGCCAAAGTGCCCTAATGGGACTAACTCACATAAGTTTCCTAATGGGTCTAAGAGGTTGGATGGGCCTAAGTGGCGTAATGGGCCAAATGAGCTTAAGTAGCACAATGGGCTGAATGAGCCTAAGTGGCCCAATGGGCCTCATGGGCTTAATGGGCCTAATGGGCCTAAGTAGCCTAATGGGCCTAAGTGCCTAATGGGAATAAGTGTCCTAATGTGCTTAATGGATCTAAATGGATGAATGAACCTAATGTTCCGAATGGGCCTAAGTGAAAAAATGGGCCTAATGGGCCTAATGGGCCTAAGTCGGCTAATGGACCTAATGTGCCCAAGTGGCCAAATGTGCCTAAGTGTCCTAAGTGACCTAAGTAGCCTAATGGGCCTAAGTGGTGTAATGGACATAATGGGCCTAGGTGGCCCCATGGGCTTAATGCGCATAATGGGCCTAAGTGGCCTTATGGGCTTAATGGGTCAAAGTGGCTTAATAGGCCTAAGCGGCCGAAGTGGCCTAAGTGGTCTCATGGGCCTAAGTGGCATAAGTTGCCTAATGGGACGAATGGGCCTAAGTGGACTAATGGGCGTCATGGCCTTAGTGGCCTAATGGGCCTAAGAGGTCGAAGTGACCTAATAGGCTTAACTGGCCTAATGGTCCTAAGTAGCCTAGTTGGCGTAATCTGCGTAGTGGCCTAATGTGCCTAATGGGCATAATGAGTGTCCTAAGTGGCCTAATGGGCCTAATAGGCAGAATTGGCCTAATGTGCCTAAGGGGCCTAAGTGGCCTAATGGGCCTAATGGGCCTTAGTGGCCTAATGGACCTAATGAACCTGAGTGGCCTAATGGGCCTAATGGGCATAAGTGGACTAATGGGCCTAATGGGCCTTAGTGGCCTAAGGGGGCTAATGGGTCTAATGGGCCTAAGTGGACGAATGTGCCCAATAGTCCTAAGTGGCCTAATGGGCCTAAGTGGCCGAATGAGCCTCAGTGGCCTAATTGGCCTAATGGGCCTAAGTTGCCGAAGTGGCCTAATGGGCCTAAGTGGCCTAATGGTCCTAATGGGATTAAGTGGCATAATGGACCTAATGGGCCTAATGGGCATAATGAGACAAAACGTACTAAGTGTCCTAATGGTCCAAATGGGCCTAAGTGGCTCAATGGGCCTAGGTGGCCTAATGGGCCTTGGTGGACTAAGTGACATAATGTGCCTAATGGGTCTAAGTGGCCTGATGGGCCTAAGTGGCATAATGGGTCGAATGGGTTGAATGAGACTAAGTGGCCTAATGGGCCTAAGTGGCCTAAGTTGCCTAATAGGCTAAATGAACCTAATAGGCCCAATGGGCCTGATGGGCCAATTGGGATTAATGGGCCTAAGTGGCCCAATGAGACGAATGGGTCTAAGTGGCCTAATGGGCATGATGGGCCTGATGGACATAATGGGCCGAATAGGCCTAAGTGGCCTCATGGATTTGATGGGCTTGATGGGTCTAATGGGATTAAATGGCATAATGAGCTGAATGGGCCTAAGTGGCCTAATGGGCCTAATGTACCCCATGGGCTTAAGTGGCCTAATGGGTCTCATGGCCCTAATGGGTCTGATGGCCCTAATGGGCCTTAGTGGATTCATGGGCTTCATGGGCCTAAGGGGCCTAAGTGGACTAATGAGTTGAATGGGCCTAAGTGGCCTGATAGGTCGAATGGACCTAAGTGGCCTAATGGTCCTTTTTGGACTAATGAGATTGCTGGGCCTAGTGGGCCTCAGTGGTCTCATGGGCCTAATGGGCCTAATGGGACAAAGGGTTAT
This sequence comes from Viscum album, assembly GCA_963277665.1. Lineage (NCBI taxonomy): Eukaryota > Viridiplantae > Streptophyta > Magnoliopsida > Santalales > Viscaceae > Viscum > Viscum album. Next base: position 1,051,561,299 of record OY728121.1, on the reverse strand, counting down.
AAGTAGCCTAATGGGCCTAATGGTCATAATGGGCCTTATGGACCTGAGTTGCCAAATGGGTCTAATGGGCCTAATGAGCCTTCACGGCCTAATGGACCTCATGGGCCTAATGGGCATGATCGACCTAATGGTCATAATGGGCATCAGTGGCCCAATGGGTCTATTGGGCCTAAGTGGCCAGATGGGCCTCAATGGATGAATGGGCCAAATGGGAATGATAGGCTCAATGGGCCTAATGGGCATTAGTGGTTGAATGTGCCTAATGGGCCTAAATAGCCTAATGGGCCTAATTGGACTAATGGTCCTGATTGGCCTAATGTACATCATGGGCCTAATGGTTCTAAGTGGCCTAAGTGTTGTAATGGGCCTCATGGGCCAAAGTGGCCTAATGGGCCAAGTAGGCCCAAAGGGCCTTGGTGGCCTAATTAGCCTGATGGGTGTAATGGGACTAATGGGCCTCAGTGTCCTAATGGGCCTCATGGGCCTAATAGGCCCAATGGGTATATTTTCCCAATTGGCCAAATAGGCCTAATGGGCCTAAGTGGCCTAATGGGCCTGATGAGCCTCATGGACCTGATGGGCCTGATGGGCCTCATGGGCCTCACGGTCCTAATGAGCCTAAGTGGCCTGATGGGCATAATGGGCCTAAGTGGCCTCATGGGCATAATGGGCCTTAGTGGCTGAATGGACCTGATAGGCCCAATTGGCATGTTGGGCCTAATGGACCTAATGGTCTTAATGGGCCTAAGTGGACTAAGTGGCCTAATGGGCCTAATGATCCTAATGGTTTTAATGAGCCTGAGTGGATTAATTGGCCCAATGGGCCTAGGTGGCCTAATGGGCCTAAGTGGTGGAATGAGACTAATATGCATAAGTGGCGGAATGGTTCTAATAGGTCTAAGTAGCATAATGAGCCTAATTGGCGAATGGGCCCGATGGGTCTAATGAGCCTCAAGGGCCCCAAGGCCAGAATGAACTTCATGGGCAAAATGGGCCTAAGTGACCTCATGGGCCCAATGGGCATAATGGGCCTAATGAGCCTCATGGGACTATGTGGCCTCATGGCCTAGTGTGCCTCAAGGGCCGAATGGGACTAAGTGGCCCGATGAGCCTCATGGGCCTCATGGGCCTAAGTGGCCTCTTGCGCCCAATGGGCCTAATGAGCCTAAGTGACCTAATGGGCTGAATGGTCCTAAGTGGCCTAATGGGCCTGATGAGCCTAATGAGACTCGTGGACCTAAGTGGCCAAAGTGGTCTAATGGGCTTAGTGGGCCTAACGGACCTAATGGGGCTAATGGGACGAATAGGCCTAATTGGTCGGATGGGCCTATTGGGCCTCATGGGCCTAATGGGACTAATGGGCCTCATGGGACCAATGGGCATAAGGGGTCTAATGGGCCTAAGTGGCCTAAGTGGGCCTAAATGGTCAAATGGGTCGAATGAGCCTAAGTGGCCTAATGGGCCCAATGGGCCTCATGGGTCTAAGGGGCCTAATGGGCCCAATGGGATGAATGGTACTAGTGGGCCCAATGGGCCTAATGGATCTAAGCGGCCTAATTGGTCTAAGTGGCCTAAAGGGCTTAGTGGGCCTGATAGGATTGAGAGGCCAAATGGGCCCAAGTGGCCTGATGGGTCTAATGAGCTGCATGGGCCTCAGGGGCCTAAGTGGCCTCATGGGCCTAATGGGCTTAATGGGACTAAGTGTCCTAATATGCCTCATGGGCCTAATGTGCCACATAGAAAGAATGCCCCTCATGGTCCTGATGGGCCTAATGCTCCTAAGAGGCATAATGGGCCGAATGGGCCTAAGTTCCCTAATGGTCCTAATGGTCCTAATGGGCCTAATCGGCCAAATGGGGCTAATGGGTATAATGGACATAATTGTCCTAAGTGGCCTAATCGGGCTAATCGAATGAACAAGCCTAATGGGGCTAAGTGTCCTAAGTGGCTTAACGAGCCTAATGTGCCTATTGGGACTAATGGGTTTAATGGGCCTAATTGGCCTTTTTTTACTAATGGTCCTAATGAGCCTACGTTCCCTAATGGGCATAATGGGCCTAATTGGCCTAATCGGGTGAATCGACCGAATGGGCCCAGTGGGCCTACATGGCCTAATGGGCCAAACATGCCTAATGTGACTAATGAGTTTAATGGGCCTAGTAGGCCTAAGTGGCAGAATGGGCATACATGGCCTAATGGGCCTAAGTAGAAAAATGGGTCTAAGTGGCCTAATGGGCCTACATGGCCGAATGGGCCTAAGTAGCCAAAAGGACCTAATGGGTTTAATGGGTCGAATGAGTCTAAGTGGCCTAATGGGCCTAATGATCCTAAGTGGACTAATGGGCCTAATGAGACTAAGGGGCTTAATCACCCTAATCGACCAAATGGGTATAATGGACCTAAGTGGCCTAATGGACCTAATTGCCCTAATTGGTCTAATGGGCTTAATGGGCCTAATGTTCCTAAGTGGCCCAATTGGCCAAATCGGTCGAATGGGACTAATGGGCCTAATGGGCCTAAGTGGACTAATGGTCCTAATTCCTAAGTGGCTTCAGTGGCCTAATGGGCCTCATGGGCATAACGGGCCTAAGTGGCCTAAGTGGTCTAATCGGCCTAATCAACCAAATGGGCCAAATGGGCCTAAGTGGCCTAATGGGCCTAAGTGGCTGAATGGACCGAATGGGATAAAGTGGACTAATGGGCCTAATGGGACCAAGTGGCCTAAGTAGGATAATCTTTCTAATCGACTGAATGGGGAAAATGGGCCTAAGTGGCATAATGGGTCTAAAGGGCCTAATGGGCCAAAGTGACCTAATCGGGCTAATCAGATGAATGGGATTAAGTGGCCTAGCCAGCCTAATTGATCGAATGGGCCTAATGTGCTTAATGGGATTAAGTGGCCTAATGGGCCTAAGTGCCCTAAGTGGCCTAATCGGCGTAATCGAACGAATGGTCCTAATGGTCATAAGCGACCTAATGGACCTAATGGGTCGAATGGATATAAGTAGCCTAAGTAGATGAATTGACCTAATCAACCAAATGGGCCTTATGGGCCTAAGTATTCGATTGGGACTAAAATGCCTAAGTGGAAAAATGGGCCTAATGGGCCAAATTGGCCCAATGTGGTTAATGGGTCAAAGTTGAAGAATGGGCTTAAGTGGCATAATGGGCCGAATGGGCTTAAGTGACCTAATAGGCCTAATGATCCTAAGTGGCCTAATGGGCCTAGTGGGTCTAAGTGGTCGAATGAGCCTAATGCGACTCATTGGACTAATGGGCCCAATTGGCGTAAGTGGCCTAATGGGCTTAATAGGCCTAAGGGGACAAATGGGCCTAATGCGCCTAATGCGCCCAATGGGCCTAATGGTTTCAATGGGCCTAAGTGGCCTTATGGGCCTAATGGGAAGAATGGGACTAACAGGCCTAATTGGACTAATGGGTATAATGGGTCTAATGGGTCTAATGGGCCTAAGTGGCCTAATGGGCCAATGGGTCTAGGTTACTTAATGAGTCGAAGTGGCCTAATGGGCCAAATGGGACGAAGGGGCCTAATGGACCAAAGTGGCCTTATGGGCCGAATGAGCCTAATGGGCCTAATGGGCATGATGGGCTGAAATGGCCTTGGGGGCCTAATGGGCCTCGTGGTCCTAAGTGGCCTAATGGGCCTCATGGGCCTAAGTGGCCTCATGGGCCTAATTGGCCCAAGGGGTCCAAATGGCCTAATTGGCCTAATGGGCTTAATGGGACTAATGGACTTAATAGGCCTAGGTACCCAATGAACCAAATGGTGCAAATGGGCCAAACTAGCCTATGGGTCCAAATGGGCCTAAGCGGTCTAATGGGCCAAAGTGGCATAATGGTCTTAATAGGATTAAAGTGTCTAGAGGCCAAATGGGCCAAATGGGCCTAAGGGTCCGAATGTTCCCAATTGGCCTAAGTGGTCTAATGGTCCTAGGTGGACTAATGGGACAAAGTTTCCTAATTGGCCTAATGAGCTTAATGGGCTGAATGGGCCTAATGGGCCTAATGTGTCTAACGGGCCAAATAGGCCTAATTGCCTTTAAGTGGCCTAATGGCCTAATGGGCCAAGTTTCCTAATTGGCCTAATGGGTTTAATGGGTTTAATGGTCCTAATGGGCCTAATGGGCATAATGGGCCTAAGTGGCCAAATTGGCCAAATTGGCCTAATCACCCTAATGGGCCTAATTGGCCAAAGTGGCCTAATTAGTGTGATGGGCTTAATGGGCCTAGAGGTTAAATGGGCATAATGGGCCGAATAGGCCTAATGGACCTAATGGGCCTAATTAGCCTAAGTATCATAATGAGCCTAATGGACCTAAGTTTCCAAATCGGCCTAGTAGGATTAATGGGCCTAAGGGGACCAGTGAGCCTAATGGGCCTTATGTGCTTAAGTGGCCTAATCTTCCTAATAGGATTAATGGTCCCAGTGGGCCTAAGTTGCTGAATGGGCTTGATGGGTCTATGTATCCCAATCAGCCTAAGTAGCCTAATAGGCCTAAGTGGCCCAATGGGCCAAATGGACCTAATGGGCCTAAGTGGCCTAAGTGGCCTAATAGGTCTAATGGGCCTAAGTGGATGAATGGTCCATTGGGCCTAATGGTCCTGAGTGGAATGACGAGCCTAATGGGCCTCAGTGGCCTCATGGGTCTAAAGGGCCTTAGTGACCTAATGGGCCTTAGTGGCCACATGGTCCTAATGGGCCTAATGGCCCTAATGGGACGAATGAGCATAATGGGCCTAGTGGGCATAATGAGCCTAAGTAGTCGAATGGGCCTAAGTGGCCTGATGGGCCTGATGGGCCTAATGGGACGAATGAGCCGAGTAGCCAAATGAGCCTAATGGGCCTAAGTTGCCTAATGGGTATAACGAGCCTAAGTGGCCTAATGGGCCTAAGTGCCCTAATTGGTCTAGTGGGCCTGAGTGGCCTAAGCAGCCTAATAGGCCTAATGGGTCAAAGGGGCCATGGTGGCTGAATGGGCCTAATGGGTCGAAACGTCCTAATGGGCCTAAGTGGCCTAATGGGCCCAACAGGCCTAATGCGCCTAAGTGGCTAAATGGGCCTAATGGGTCAAAGTGGCCTAATGGTCCGACTGGGCCTAATGTGCATATTGGGTCGAATGGGCCTAATTGGCCTAATGGGCCTAATTGGCCTAATGGGCCTAAGTGGCCTAATGTGCCTAATGGGCCAAAGTGGCTTAAGTGGCCTAATGGGACAAATGGACTGAAGTTGCTTAATGGGTCTACTGTTCCTAATGGTCCTTAGTGGCCTAATGGGCCTAATGGGCATAAGTGGTCTAATGGGCCTAATTGGACTAAGTGGCCTAATTGGCCTAATTGGCTTAATGGGCCTAATGGTTCTAATGAGCCTAAGTGGCCTAATGGGTCTATTTGGTCGAAGTAGGCTAATGGGCCTAAGGGGGTTAAGGGGCCTAATGGGCCTAATGGGCCTCAGGAGTCTCCTGGGCCAAAGTAGCCTCATGGGCCTCATTGGTCTAAGTGTCTTAATGGGCTTAATGGGCCTAATGGGTTTAAGGGGCCTAATGGGATGAATGGGATTAACAGGCCTTGGTGCTAAATGGGCCAAATGGGTCGAATGAACCTAATGGGCCTTAGTGGCCTAATGGGCCTAATTGGCCTAAGTGGCCTAATGTGCCTAAGTGGATTAATCGATCCAATGGGCTTAACAGGCCTAATGGGCCTAAGGGGTGTAATGGGCTTAAGTGGCCCAATAGGACTAAGGGGCCTAATGGGACTAAGTTACCTAATGGGCATAGGTGGCCTTGTGGGCTTATTGGGCTTAACAGACCTAGGGGATAAATGAGCATAATGGACCTAATGGGCATAATGGTCCAAATGGGTCTAAGTAATCGACTTAATGGGTCTAAGTGGCCTAATGGGCCGAATGAGCCTAATTGGATTAATGGGTCTAACATACCTAATGGGCATAAGGAGCCTAATGGGCCAAAGTTGCCTAATTGACGTAATGTGCTTAATTGGACTAATGGGCCTAATGGGTCGAATGAGGCTAAGTGGCCTAATGGGCCAAAGTGGCCTAATCTGCATAATGGGATTAATAGGCCTAGTGGACCTAAGTGGCCTAATGGTCCTAATGAGCCTTAGTGTCCTAATTGACCTAATGTGCCTAAGTGGCCTGATGGGCCTAAGTGGCCTAATGGGCTCAATGGGCATAACTGGACTACGGGCCAAATGGGCCTAATAGGGGGCCAAATGGGCCAAATGGGACAAATGGGTTGAATGAGCCTAATTAATCTAAGTGGCCCAATGGGCCTAATGGGCCTAAGTGGGATAATGAGTGTAAGTTGCCTAATCGTCCTAATGGACTTAATGGGCCTAAGTGGCCTAATGAGTCTAATGGGCCTAAGTGACCTAAGGGGGCTAAATGACCTTATTGTCCTAATGGGATTAATGGGCTAAGGGCATAATGGGTGAAGTGGCCAAAGTGGCATAATGGTCCTAATGGGCCAAAGCTGCCTAATGGGCCAAAGTAGCCAAATGGGCTTAAGTGACCTAATTGGCCTAATGGGCCTAAGTAGCCTATTGGGCCTAATGGGCCTAGGCGGCCTAATGGGACTAATGATCCTAAGTGGCATAATGAGCCGAAGTGGCCGAATGGGCCTAATGGACATAATGGGCCTAAGTGTCCTAAGTGGCTTAATGGGCCTAATGGGCCTAAGTGGCCTAATGGGCCTATGTGGCCAAATGGGCCAAATGGGCCTAAGTGGCCTAATGGGCCTCAGTGGACTAATGGGCCAAAGTATCCTAATGGGTCCAAGTTTCCTAATGGGCCTAAGTGACATAATGGACCTAATGGGACTCAGTGGCCTTTGGTTCTAATGGGACTAAGTGACCTAAATGGCCTGATGGGCCTTAGTGGCCTAATGGGCATAATGGGTCTCAGTGGCCTAAGTGGATTAATGGGCCTAATAGGCCAAATGGGCCTAAGTGACCAAATGAGATTAAATGGCCTTAGTGGACTAATGGGCCTAATGGTCCTTAGTGGCCTAATGAGACTAAGTGGACTAATGGGCCTAAAGGGACTCAATGACCTAATGGGCCTAGTGGGCCTAAGTGGCCTAAATGGCCTGACGGGCCTTAGTGGCCTAATGGGCCTTAGTGGCCTAATGGGCTTAATCGTCCTAAGTTGCCTAAGTGGCCTAATGTGCCTAATGGGCCAAAGTGACCAAATGGCCCGAATGGGCCTAATGGTCCTCAGTGGCCTAATGGGCCTAATGGGCATAAGTGCCCTAATGGGCCTAATGGACCTAAGTGGCCTAATGAGCTGAATGGGCCTAAGTGGCCTAATGGGCCTAATGGGTGTAATGGGCCTAAGTGGCATAATGGGCATGATTGGCCTGATGGGCCTAATGGACCTCGTGGGCGTATGTGTCCTAATGAACTGAATAGGCCTTAGTGGCCTAATGTGCCTGATGGACATGATGGGGCTAATGAGCTGAATGGGCCTAAGTGGCCAAATGGGACTAATGATCCTAATGGACCGAAGTGGCCTGATAGGACTGATGGTCCTGATGGGCATGATTGGCCTATGGGCCTAAGTGGCCTAATGAGCTAAATGGACCTAAGTGGCATAACGGGCCTGATGGGTGTGATTGGACGAATGGGTCTAAGTGGATGAATGAGCATGATGGGTCGAATAGGCCTAAGTCGCCCAATGACCTGAATTGGCCTAAGTGGCTAAATTTGCCTAATGAGCCTAAGTGGATGAATGGGCCTGATGGGACCAATGGGACTAATGGGCCTCAATGGCCTTATGGGACTGATATCCTCGTGGGTCTCATGGGCCTAAGTGGCCTAATGGGCATAATGGGCCTTAGTGGCCTAATGAGCCTAATGCAGTGAATGGGCCTAAGTAGACTAATGGGCCTAGTGGTCCTTAGTGTCTTAATGGTCTAAGTGTCTTAATGGTCCTAGTGGGCCTAAGTGGCCTAAAGAGCTGAATGGGGCTAAGGGGTCTAATGGGCCTAAGTGGCATAATGGGCATGATGGGTCTTAGTGGCCTCATGGGCCTAATGGGCCTAAGTGGACTAAATATATTAATTGGCCTAGTGGGACTAATGGGACTAAGTGACCTAAGTGTCTTAATGGGTCTAATGGGCCTAAGCGACCTAATGGGAATGATGGGCATGATGGGCCTCATGGGCCTTAGTGGCCTAGTTGGCCTCATGGGCCGAATGGGCCGGATAGGCCCAATGAGACTAATGGGACTCAGTGGCCCAATGGGCCTTAGTGGACCAATGGGCCTTATGGGCCTAAGTGGCCTAATGGGCCAGATGAGCTTAAGTGGCCTAATGGTCCTGATTGGCCTGATGGGCCTAATGGACCTAATGGACCTCACTAGTATAAGTGGTCCAATGGGGGTCATGGGCCTTAGTGATCTAATGGGTTGAGTGAGCCTAATGGGCCTAAAGGGCCTAATGGGCCTGATTTTCCTTATGGGCCTCAGTTGCGGAATGTGCCAAATGAGCCTAATGTGCTTGGTAGGCCCAATGCGCATAATGGGCCCCAGTGACCCAATGGGCATAATGGGCCTAAGTGGACTAATGGTCCTAATGGCCCTAATGGACTTAATGGGTGTAAGTGGCCTAATGGGATTGATGGGCCTAATGGGTCTAATGTGCCTTAGGGGCCTAAGTGGCCTAACGGACCTAGTGGGCATCATGAGCCTAAGTCGCCTAATGGGACAAATCGGTTTAAGTGGCCTAATGGGCTAAATGGGCCTAATGTAACTAGTGGGCCTAAGTGGCTAATGGGCATAATGGCCCTAAGTGGCCTAGGTGGCCTATTTAGTCTAATCGAATAATTGGGCCTAATGGGCCAAATCGGCCTAGGTGGCCGAATGGGCCTAAGTGGCCCACTGTGCCTAATTTTCTTGGGTGGCTGAATGGGTCTAATGGGCCTGATAGGCCTAAGTGACTATCCTAATGGGCATGATAGGCTTAAGTGCCCTAATGGGCTGAATGGGCCTCAAGGGACTAAGTGGGATTAAGTGGCCAAAGTGGCCTAATAGGCCGAATGGACCAAAGTGGCCTAATGGGACCAATGAGACCAATGGGACCAATGGGCCCAATGGTCCCAATGGGGCTAATGGGTCTAATAGGCTTAATAGGCTTAACAAACCTTGGTGCTAAATGGGATGAATGAGCCTAATGGGCTTAATGGGCCTAATGAGCCTAAGTGGACTAATGGGCCTAAGTGGCCTAATCGACCTAATAGGATTAATGGTCCTAATGGGACTAATGAGATTAATGGGACTAAGTAGCCTAATGTACCTAAGGGGCCTAATTGGCCTAAGTGGCCAAATGGGCCTCAGTGGCCATATGGGCTTAATGGGATTAACGGGCCTAAGGTAAAAATTGTCCTAATATGCTGAATGGGCCAAAGGCCTAAGCATCCTAATGGGCCTAGGTGGCCTAATCGGCCTAATGGTCATAGTGGGTTTAAAGGGCCTAATGGGCCTAATGGGCATAAGTTTTCTAATGGTCTTAGGTGGCCTAATGGGCTTAATGGACTTTACGGGCCTAGGGTCCAAATGGTCCAAATGGGCCAAATGGGCCTAATTGGACTTAGTGGCCTAATTGGTTGATGTGGCCCAATGGGCCAAAGTAGCCTAATTGGCCTAATGGGCATAATGGGCCGAATGGGCCAAATGGGCCCAATTGGCCCAATTGGCATCAATGGACTATTGGGCCAAAGTTTTCTAATCTTTCTAATGGGATTAAGGTGCCTAATGGGTCAAATGGGCCTAATTGTTCTAAGTGTCCTAATGTACCTAAGTGGCCAAATCGACTAAAGGGCTTAATGGTCATAATGGGCCTAAGTGGCCTAATGAGCCTTAGTCACCTAATCGGCCTAATGGGGCTAAGTGGCATAATGAGCCTAAGTGGCCTAATGATCTTGATGGGCTTAATCGACCTAGGGGATTAATGGGCCTAATGGGACGAATGGGCCAAATTAGCCCAAGTGGCCTAATGCGCCAAATGGGCCTAAGTGGCCTAATGAGCCTAAGTTGCCTAATCGGACTAATTAGATTAATGGGCCTAAGGCAACTAATGGGCCTAATGGGCCTAGTACGCCTAATAGGCCTAAGTGGACTAACGGGCCTAAGTGGCCTAATCAGCCTAATGAAATTAATGGGCCTAGTGGGCCTAAGTAGCCTAATGGGCCTAATGAGCCTAAGTGGCTTGATCGGCCTAGTGGGCCTAAGTTGCCTAATAGGACTAAGTGGCCCAATGGGAATAATAGGCCTAAGTGGCCTAATAGGCCTAATCGGCTTAAGTGGTCGAATGGGCCTAAGTAGACCAATGAGCCTGATGGGCCTAATGGGTGTAAGTGGCCTAGTGGGTATAATGAGACTAAGTGTCCTGATAGGCCTAATGGGACTAAGTGGCCTCATGGGCCAAAAGGACCTTGGTGGCCTATTGGGCCTTACTGGCCTCATTGGCGAAATAGGCCGAATAGGCATAATGGGCCTAATGGGCCTCAGTGGCCTCATGGGCCAAATAGGCCTAATGGGCCTAATGAGCCATATGGGCCTAATTGGTCTAATGGGCCTAATGGGACAAAGTGTTCGAATGGGCCTAATGGACCAATGGGCTTAATGGGTTTAATGGGCCTAAGTGGCCTAATGGCCCTAATGGGCGTAATGACCCGAAGTGGCTCAATGGGTGTAATGAGCCTATGTAGACTAATGGGCCCAATGGGCCTAAGTGGCTTAATGGTTCGAATGGTCCGAATGGACCGAATGGGCGTAAGTGGCCCAACTGGCCTAAAGGGACTAAGTGACCCAATGGGCCTAAAGGGCCTAATGGGCCAAAGTGGCCTAATGGGGCTAATGAGCCTAAGTTGGATGAATAGGCCTAAGTGGCCTAATGGGGATAATGGGCCTAAGTGGCAGAATGGGCTAAAGTTTCCCAATGTGTCTAATGTGCCAAATGGGTGTAAGTGGCCTAATGGGCCTAATTATCTTAATGGGTCGAAGTGGCCTGATGGGCTTAATGGGACCAAGTGGATGAATGGGACAAATGGGCCTAAGTGGACCAAATGGCCCAATGGACCTAATGGGTCGAACTGGCCGAATGTGCCAAAGTGTCCTAATGGGTTTGATGGGTTTAAGTGGCATGATTGGCCTCATGGGCCTAAGTGGACTCATGGGCCCAATGGGCCTAAGTGGCCTAATCAACCGAATGGGCCTAATAATCCTAAGTGGCCTAATGGGCCTAATGGGCCCATTTTGCCAAACGGGCCTATTGGGCCTTAGTGGCACAATGGGCCTAATTTCCCTAAGTGGCCCAATGGGCCTAACGGGACGAATGAGATGAATGGGCCCAATGGGACTAAGTTTCCAAATGGTCATAATTGGTCTAATGGGTCTAAGTGGCATAATGGGTCTAAGTGGTGTAATGTACCTACGTGGCCTGAATGGTCCGTAGGGCCCGAATGGGCCTTAGGGCCTGAATGGGCCTAACATTACGAATGGGCCTAACGTGCCGAATGGGCCTAATGGGCCTAATGGCCTAAATGGGCATAAGGGGACCAATGGGATGAATGAGACTAATGGTCCAAAGTAGACTAATGGGCCTAATGGTCCTAATTGGTCTAGAGGGTCAGATGGGCCTAATGAGATGAACGAGCCTAATGGGTCACATGGGGCAAAGTGGCCAAATCAGCCTAATGGGCCTAAGTTGTCTAATGGGCATAAGTTGCCTAATGAGAAAAAAGTGGCCTAATGGGTCTAATGGGACTTAAGGCATAATGGGCCTAAGTGGCCTAATGGGCCTAAGTGGCCTGAATGGCCTAATGAGCCGAAGTGGCCTAATGGGATTAAGTGACCTAATGGGGCTAAGTAGCCTAATGGTACTAAGTGGCCTCATGGGCGTAATGGGCCTAAGTGGCTTATTGGTCCTGATGGGTCGAATGTGCCTAATGGGCCAAATGAGATGAAGTGGCATGATGGGCCTAAGTGGCATCATGGGCATAAGGGTCCTAAGTGGCCTCATGTGCGTAAGGGGCCTAAGTGGCCTAATGGGTCGAATGACCCTAATGGGACTAATGGGTGTAAGTGGCCTAAGGGGCTTAACGGTCCTAATGGGCCTAAGTGACCTAATCGACCTAATGGTATTTGTGGGAAAAGTGGCCTAATGGGCCTAATCGGCCAAAGTGTCCTAATGGGCCTAATGGGCCAAAGTGGCCTAATAGGCCTAAGGTGCCTATTATGCCTAATGGGCCTAAGTGGCCTTATCAGCCAAATGGGATTAATGGTCCTAAATGGACTAAAGGTCCTAATGAACTGAAGTGGCTTAAGTGGACTAATGGGTCTAATGGGCCAAAGTTTCCCAATCGGCATGAGTGGAATAACGGGCCTAAAGGGCCTAAGTGGCCTAATGGGCCCAATGGGCCTAAGTGCCCTGGTGGGCCTAATGGTTCAATGTGGCCTCATGGTCCTAAAGGGCTAAAGTGGCCTCATGGGCCTTATGGGCCTCGCTGGCCTCATTGGCCTAATGGGCCTAAGGGGCTTAAGGGGCCTAAGTGGCCTAATGGGCCTAATCAGCATAATGGACCTAGGTATCCTAATGGGTCTAATGAGCTTAAGTTGTCTAATGGTCCCAATAAGACTAATGGGCCTAATGGTCCTAAGTGGTCTAATGGGCCTAAGTGACCTAATCAACCTGATGGGTCTAATGGACATAATGGGATTAAGTGGACGAATGGGCCTACGAGGCCTAATGTGATGAATGGGCATAAGTGGCTTAACGGGCCTAATGGGCCTAAGTGGCATATTGGGACGAAGTTACCTTATTAGCCTAATGGACATAGTGGGCGTAATGGGCCTAAGTGGTCGAATGAGCCTAATTGGATGAATGGGCTAAATGTGCCTAGTGGTCCTAATCGGAATAATGGTCTAAGTGGAAAAATTGGCCTAATGGGCCTAAGTGGCATAACGAGACCAATGTGATGAATAGATCGAATGGGCCTAATGTGCCCAGTATGCCTAACGGTCCTAAGTGGCCTACTAGGTATAATGTGACCAATTGGCATAAGTGGCCAAATGGGCCAAATGGACCTAAGTGGCCAAATGAGACTAATGGGGCTAATGGTACAAAGGTTCCTAGTGGGTCTAATGGGCCTAAGTGGACTAATGAGCCTAATGGGCCCAATGGGACGAAGTGGCCTAATGACCCTAAGTGGCGTAATGAGATTAATGGGCCTAATGGGCCTAATGGGTATAACGGGCCTAAGTGGCCTAAGTTTTCTAATGGGCCTAAATGGACTAATGGGCATAAGGGGCTTAATTCGCCCAATGGGACTAAGTTTCCTAATGAGATGAATGGGTCTAATGGGCCTAAGTGGCCTAATGGTGCAAACGAGCCCTAATGGCCTAAAGGGACTAATGGGCCTTACGGGACTAATGGTCCTAATGGGACGAATAGGCCTAGGAGGCCTAATGGGCCTACATGGCCAAATGGGCTTAAGTGAAATAATGATCCTAAGTGGCATAATCGTAGCCTAATGGGCCAAATTGGTCTAATTGGCCTATGGGCGCAATGGGCCAAGGTGGCTTGATGGGATTAATGGGACTAAGTGGACTAATGGGCCAAATGGGCCAAATGGGCCTAAGTGGCATAATCGGCCTAAAGAGCCTAATGGGACAAAGCATCATAATGAGCCTAAGTGGAATAATCGGCCTATTGGGCCTAAGTGGTATAATCATAACCAAATGGGACTAAGTGGCCGAATGAGCCAAATGGGTTTAAGTGGCCTAATCGGCGTAAAGGGCATAATGGGCCAAAGCGGCCTAATGGGCCTAAGTGGCATAATCAGCCGAATGGGCCTATTGGCCTAAGCGGCTTAATGAACCTAATGGGCCTAAGTGACCTAATTGTCCTAATCAGACGAAGGGGCCTAATGGGCCTAAGTGGCCCAATTGGCCTAAGTGGCCGAAGGGTCCGAATTAGACGAATGGGACTAATAGACCGAATGGGCCTAATGGGCCTAAGTTGCCTAATGGACGTAATGGGCCTAAGTGGCCTAATGGTCCTAAGTGTCCTAATAGGTCTAATGGGCAGAATGGGCCTAATGGTCCTAATTGGCCTAAGTTGCCTAATGGGCCTAAATTGCCTAATGTGCCAAATGGGCCAAATGGGCCCAAGTGTCCTAATGGGACTAATCGGTTAATTAGGCCTAAGTGGCGTAATGGGCATAATGAGCGTAATGGGCTTAAGTTTCTGAATGAGCCTAATGGGCCGAATGGGCTGAAGTTGCTGAATGGGCCTAATGGGCCGAAAGGTATTAGTGGGTCGAATGGACCTAAAGATCCTAATGGGCCTAAGTGGCCTAATGGGCCTAAGGGGCCTAATGGATCTAATGGTCCTAATGGGTCGAATGGACCCAATGGGCTGAAGTGGCCTAGTGGGGCGAATTGGCCAAATGTGCCTAATAGGCCGAAGTGCCCGAATGGGCCCAATGGGCCCAATGGGCCTATTAGACCGAAGTGGACTAATGGGATTAGTGGGCCTAAAGGGTCCAACGAGCATAATGGGCCGAATGGGACTAAAGGGCCAATGAGCCTAATGGACATAATTTGTCGAATGGGTCGGATGGGTCGAATGGACCTAGTGGGCCGAAGTGGCTCAATGGACCTATTGGGAATTATAGGCCTAATGGACCTAATGAGCCTAAGTGGCCTAATGGTCTTAATTAGACAATTGGACATAATGCACTTAATGGGCGTAATGGGTCAAATGGGTATAAGTGAACCAATGGGCCTAATGAGCCTAAGTGACCGAATAGACCTATTGTGCCGAATGGGCCTAAGTGGTCCAATGAGCCAAATGGGCCTAAGTGGTCGAATGGGCATGAGTGGCCGAATTGTCTTAATGGTCCTAATGGGCCTAATGGGCCTAAGGGGACAAATGTGCCTAATGGGCCTAAGTGGCCTAACGGACCAAAGTGGCCTAATGGACCCAATGGGCCTAATGGGCCAAATAGGCCTAACGGTCCTAATTGGCCAAAGTGGCCTAATGGGCCAAATTGGCCTAATGGGATGAAGTGTCCTAATGGACACAATGGGCCTAAGTTTCATAATAGGACTGAGGGGCCAAAGTGGCCTAATGGGCCAAAGTGGACGAATGGACCTAATGTGCCTAATGGGCATAATGGGCATAATGGGCCTTAGTGGAGAAATCAGCCTACTCGACATGAAGGGCCTAAGTGTCTTAATGAGCCTAAGTGGACCAATGGACCTAATGGGCCTAATGTGTCTAAATGGGCTTATTGGGTCGACTAGGTCTAATGGGCCTACTGGGCCTCATGGCCCAACAAAGCCTAATAGGACTAGTGGCCATAATGGGCCTAATGGACCCAATGGGCCAAAGTGGCGTAATGGGCCTAAGTGGCCTAATAGGCATAATTTGCATAATGGATCTAATGCGCCTAAGTGGCCTAATGGGTATAATGGGTTTAATGGGCCTAAGTGGACAAATGGAACAAATTGGATGAATTGGCTTAATGGGCTTAATGGGCATAATGGGTCAAAGTGGCCAAATGGGCCAAATGGGCCTAAGTGGCCTCGTGGGCCTAATGGGCCTCAACGAAAAAATGGGCCTAATGCGCTTAATGGGACTAAGTGGCCTAATGGGAGAAAGTGGACGAATAGGAATTTGGGCCTAATGGGCATATTTGGCCTCATGGGCCAAAGTGGCCAAATGGGCCTAATGGACCTAATGGACCTAAGTGGCCTAATGGTCCTAATGGGCCAAAGTAGATGCATGGGAATAATGGGCCAAATGGACCTAAGTGGCCTAATGGGACAAAGTGGATGAATGTGCTTAATGGGTTGAATATGCATAATGGCCCTAATGGGCCGAAGTGGCCAAATAGGCCAAATGGGCCTAAGTGGCCAAATGGGGTAAATGAGACTAGTGGGCCTAAGAGTCCTAATGGGACGAAGTGGACGAATGAGCCTAATGGTCCAAATGGGCCTAAGTGGCCTAATGGGCCTAAGTGGCCAAATGGGCTTGTGGACGAATAGACCTAATGGGCATAATGGGACTAATGGACTGAAGTGGTCTAATTGGACTAATGGGCCTAGGTGGACTAATGGGAATAATGGGCCCAAGTGGCCGAATGGTCCTAATAGGCCTAATGGGCCTAATTTTCTTATCTGGCTTAATGGGCCTAAGTGTTCGAATGGGCCTAATGGGCCTAGGTTGCCTAAGGGGCCTAATGGGCCTAATGGTCCTAACTGGATGAGTGGGACTAATGGGACTAAGAGGCACAATGGGCCTAAGTGGCACAATGAGCCTAATGGGCCTACGTAGCCTAATGCGCCAAAGTGGCCAAATGGGCCTAAGTCGCCTAAGGTGCCTAATGGGACTAAGTGGCCTCATGGGCTTAAGTGGCCTAATGGGCCTAATGGGACTATGTGGCCTAATAGTCCTAATTGGCTTAATGGGATAATGGACTTTATGGACCTAATGAGATAATGACCCTAATGGCCCTAAGCTGATGAATGGGTCTAAGTGGCCTAATGGGCCTAATGGGCCTAACTGGCCTAATGTTCCTAATGATCCTAAGTGGCATAATTGGATTAATGGGATAATGGGTCTAATGGTCCTAAGTGGTTGAATGGCCCTAATGGCCCTAAGTTGCATAATTGGCCAAATGGGCCAAATGGGCGTTAGTGGAACTAAGTGACCTAATGCGTGTAAGTGGACTAATGGGCCTAGGTGGCCTAATGGGGCTAATGGCTTGAAGTGGCCTAAGTGGCCTAATGGGTTTAAGTATCCTAATGCGACTAAGTGGACTAATGGGCCTAAGTGGCCTAATGGGCTTAATGGCCCGAAGTGGCCTAAGTGGTCTAATGGGTTTAAGTGGCCGAATAGGCCAAATGGGCCTAAGTGGCCAAGTTAGCCTAATGGGATGAGGTGGCCTAATGGCCTGATGGGCCTAATGGGATTTAGTGGCCTAATGGGTCTAAGTGGACCAACTGGCTTAATGGTCATAATGGGCCTTAGTGGCGTAATGGGACTAATAGGCCTAATGGACCTAATAGGCATAAGTGGTCTAATGGGCCAAATGGGACTAACTGGCCTAGCAGGCGTAATGAGCCTCAATGGCCTAATGGTCGTAATGTGCCTAATGGCCGAATTGGCCTAAGTGACCTAATGGGACACAGTGACCTAATGGGCCTAATGGTCCTAAGTGGCCTAATGATCCTAAGTGGCCCAATAGAACAAATGGGCATAATGGGCTGAAGTGGCCTAAGTGGCCTAATGGGCCTAACGGGCCTAAGTGGCCGAATGAGCCTAATTAGCCTAATAGGATGAAGTGTCCTAATGGGCCTAAGTGCTCTAATGGGACTAATGGGTTAATGGACATAATGGGCCTAATGGGCCTAATGGGCCTTAGTGGCCTAATGGGCCTAATGGGACTCAGTGTCCTAATGGGCCTAACAGGCCTAAGTGGCCAAATGGGCATAATGGGCATAAGTGGCCTAACGGGATGAATGGGTCTCAATGGCCAAATGGGACTAATGGGCCAAAGTGGATTAATGGGCCTAATGGAATGAATGGTCCTAATGGGCCTGATTGGCCTCAGTGGCCTAAGTGACCTAATGGGCCTAATGGGCCAAATGGGGATAAGTAGCCTAAAGGGCCTAATGGGCCTTAGTGGCCTAATAGGAATAATGGGTCATGAGGCCCTAAGTGGTTGAATGAGCCTAAGTGTCCCAATGGGCCTAAGTGTCCTAATGGGCCTAAGTGGATGAATGGGCCTAATGGGCCTCAGTGTCCTAAGGGGATGAAGTGGCCTATTGGGCCTGATGGGCCTGATGGGCCTAAGGATCCTGATGGGCCTCAGTGGACTAATGGGCCTAAGTGGCCTAATGGGCCTAAGTGGCCTAAGAGGCCTAGATGGACTAATGGGCCTAATGGGCCTAAGTGGCCTAATGGGCCTAAGGGGACTATTTGACCTAAGTGGCCTAGGTGGCCAAATGGTCCTAATGGGCCCAATGGGACTTAGTGGCCTAATGGGCCTACTGCACCGAATGAACCTAAGTGGCATAATTGGCTTAATGGGCCTAAGCGGCCAAAGTGGCCTAATGGGACTAATGGGCCTAAGTGGCATAAGGGGCCTAATGGGCCTAATGGGCCTAATGTGCCTATTGGGACTAAGTGGCCTAAAGGGCCTTAGTGGCCAAATGGGCCTAATGCACCGAGTGGGCCTAAGTGGTATAATTGGTCTTAGGGTCCTAAGTGGCCTAATGGGCCTAAGTGGCCTAATGGGTTTAGTGGGCCTAATGGGCATAATGGGGCTAATTGGGCTAATTAGCTTAATGGTCCTAATGGGCCATATGGGCTAAGTGTCATAATGGGCTTAATCCAATGGGCCTTTTGGGCCAAATGGGCCAAATGGTCCAAATGGGCCTAAGTGGCGTAATGGGCCCAAATGGGCCTAAGTTGCCAAATGGGTCTACGTGGCCCAATTGGCCTAATGTGCTTCATGGTCCTTAGTGGCCTAAAGGGCATAAGCGGCCAACTGGGTCTAATGGGAAAAATAGGACAAATGGGCCTAAGTGGCCTAATGGGTCTAATTGGCCTAATGGGTATAAAGGTCCAAATGGGCCTATGTGGCCTAATGGGATTAATCTAATGGACTCAGTGGGCCAAATGGCCTTAAGTGTCCTAATGGGTATAATGGGCCCAATGGTCTGAAGTGGACCAATGGGCCTAATTGGCCGAATGGGCCAAATGGGCATAATGGGACAAATGGGTCGAATGGTCTTAAGTGGCCAAATGGACCTAATGAGCCTAATAGATGAACCTGATGGCTCCGAACTCTCCTGGATCCTGACGCTCTCCATGCCTCCTCTTCCCCTCCTAGGGTTTTGAGGATCTCCTTTACGGTGATGGTGTCGCTTCACATGGTCCATATTCTTCCTTATCTTTCTTTCTTTTTATTCCCTCTTAATTGTTGTGGCTTGCTAGTGTGGTCATCGCATGCCACTGACCACCCCTCTTTCGATCTTTCTCTGTGCATCATACCCCTATTTTGGGTTTGTGTGTGCAAGTGCTTTAGATGGCTTGGGTCGGGACTGGTGAGTGTGTCTAGTTCCTTCTTTCTCCTCTACCCATGCTGGCCTACCCATTGCATTTGACTCCACTTTTTTCAGGCTCCATTCGAGATCCAAGCCTACTTGGAATGGTGCAGGAGTAGGGTTGGCAGTAGTCTCATCTCAGATTCATTTCTCTGGTTGGATCCTTTTTTATATTTTGAGGATGCAGATTGAGGTATCATATGGTGATTTTGTTTGGGATTGATTTTGTTTTCCCTGTTATTGGTTCTCTATTTTGTGGGACCGATGTGGTTTCCTTCTTGGTCCCCTGCCGAGGCCTCCATATTCTCATCCTTCCTGTGCTCCTTTCCCTGTCATTTTGGTGCGTGGGTCTTCATGGAGGTTCTGGGAGGTGTAGATCGAGTGGTTTTGGGTCTTATAGACGGCATATGGCCAATATTTGAAGGTTCGAATGGTTTTTATGTTCTGTTTTGATGGATTTTTTGTGGTGATGTTGGAGTTCTACGATGACGATATGAATACATCAGTGGTGATTAGTGGACATCCTGGTTCGTTTTGCTCTAGTTCTCGGCTCCGATGATGATGGTCGATGACGACGGAGGTGGTGTTCCCGCCAGTGATGTGGTGACTCTAGCGATGATGGTTATGATGATGATGTTTGGAGTGGACTACAATGAGGTATTGATGATAATGAGTGATGATTATGGTGACAGCTTCTTCGACGTGCTATCTTCGATGTAGTGGCTTTTATGAAAATTTAAAAACTGATTTCGAGGGCCTAATGAGCCTAATATGACTAATGGGCCTAATTTTCCTAAGTGTCCTAATGGGCCTAAGTGGCCAAATGGGCTGAAGTGGACTAATGGTCCTAAGGGGTCGAATGGGCCTAATGGGCCTAATGGCTAATGGGTTGAATGAGCCTAAGTGGCCTAAAGGGCCTAATGGGCCTAATGGGCTTGAGCGGTTGAGTGGTCCTAAGTTGCCTAATGGGCCCAATAGGCCTAATGAGCATAAGTGGCCTAATGATCCTAGTGGCCTAATGGACCTAATGGGTCCAATGGGCCTAATGGGCCTAATGGGCCAGAGTGGTCGAGTGGTCCTAAGTTGCCTAATGGACCCAATAGGCCTAATGAGCATAAGTGAACAAATGATCTTAAGTGGCCTAATGGACCTAATGGACCCAATGGGCCTAATTGGCCTTAGTGGCCTAATGGGCCTAAGTGGACCAATGGGCCTAAGTGGCCTAATGGCCCCAATGACTAATGGGTCTAATAGGTCTAAGTGACCTAAGTGGCATAGTGAGGCTAATGTGCCTAATCGGCCTAAGTGGCCTAATGGGCTCAATCTGCCTAAGTGGAATAATGGGCCTAAGTGGCCTAAGTGGCCTAATGAGGCTAATGGGACTAAGCTGCATAAGTGACCTAAAGGACGTAATGGGACTAATGGGCTCAATGGACCTGAGTGGCCTAATGGGCCTAAGGGGCCTAAGTGGCCTGATGGGCCTAAGTGACTTAAGTGTCCAAAGGGTCCAAATGGAATAATTGGGCTCAATGGGCCTAAGTGGCCTAATGGGCTTAAGTGTCTGAATGGGCCTAAGTGGCCTAATGGGCCTAAGTGGCCTAGTGGACTGAATGGGCATAATGTGGATAATGAGGATAATGTGCCTAATAGGCCTAATGGGCTGAATGGTCCAAGTGGGCCTAATAGGACTCAGTGGTCTAATGGGCCTAAGTGGCCTAATTGGCCCCGTGGGCCCAGGTGGCCTAATCGGCCTAATGGGATGAATGAGTCTAAGTTTCCTAAAGAGCCTAATGGGTCGAATGCGCCTAATGAGCCTAATGGGCCTAAGTGGCCTAATGATCCTAATGGGACTAATGGGCCTAAGTGGCATAATGGGCCTTTGTGGGACTAAGTGGACCAATGGGCCTAAGTGGCCTAATCAGCATAATGGGCCTAGGTGGACCAATGGGCCTAATGATCCTAATGATCCTAAGTGGCTTAATTGACGTAATGGGCTTAAGTGGTCTAATCGTCATAATTGGACTAATGGGCCTAAGTGGCATAATGGGGCAATGGGACTAAGTGGCCTAATGCTTTGAATGGAACTAATGGGTCGAGTGGGATGAATTGGCCTAATGGTTCTGAGTGTCCTAATGGGCCTAATGAGCCTAGTGGCTTGATGAGCCTAATGGGTTTTAGTGGCCAAATAGGCCTAATGGCCTTAAGTGGCCAAATGGGCCTAATGGGCCTAATTGGCCTAAGTGGACAAATGGTCTGAATGGGCCTACGTGACCTAATGGGACTAAATGGCCTAATCGGCCTAATGGGCCTAATTAGGCCTTAGGTATTGGTGTTTTAGATATAGTGTTTGGGTCTAGGTTTTAGGTTTTTTTGGTTTTAATTGGCCAAAATTGGTCTAAATTGGCCTAATTGACCAAATGGCCAAATTACCAACTATCCTAATGGCCCAATGAACTAATGGGCTAATGGGATAATTACTTAAATGACCTAGTTGGTCTAAATAGCCTAATGTCCCAATAACCTAGTAGCCTAATTGGCATAATGGCCTAATTGGCATAAATGAACTAATTGTTCGAAATGGACTAATTAGTCTAAATCTATTAAATGGTCTAATTGGATTAAATGGAATAATTGGGCTAGTTGTCCTAATTGACCTAATTGGGATAATTGGCCTAATTGGCCTAATTGGACTAAATGACCAAATGGGTCTAAATGGTCCAATTGTTCCAAATGGACTAAATGGTCTAATTGAATTAAATGGTCTAATTGGCCTAATTAGCCTAATTGACCTAATTATCCTAAATTGGCGTAAATGGTCAAATCGCCAAATAAAAAATTGGCCTAATGGTGTAATGAACTAATGGGATAATGTCCTAATGGCCAAATTGGTCTAAATATCCCAATGATCTTATTGAAATAAATGACTTAATTGGTCTAAATGGCCTAATTGGTTCAAATGGATTAAATGATCTTATTGGATTAAATGGTCTAATTAACATAATTGTCCTAATTGACCTAAATGGTATAACTGGACTAATTGCCCTAAATGGCCTAATGGACTAAATGCCCTAAATGGATTAAAGGCCTAAATTGCCTATAGCCTAATGACCTAATTGGCCTAAATGACCAAATTATCCTAAACGGCCTATTTTTTTCTAACTGACCTAATTAGTCTAATTGGCCTAATTGGCCTAATTCACCTAAATGGACTAATTAGACAATTAGACAAATATAAAAATGATAAAAATTACCAAGTGACCAAATAACGAAATAACACAACATAAATAGAATTACACCGAAATGAACATACAAGAGGAATCTATACTATAAACATGTTTATCATGCCAATTAATATGTATTGTTTATGTTAGGTTACTTGTATTAAATTTCTAATTAAATTTATTTTTAGATGCTTCTTCATTTTTTGGATTTCTTCAATAGCTACAATTTTAATTCATTCTAGGTTTATCACTTTCATATTATTCAATAATGTAGTATTATACTAATCAATTTCATTTATAGCAAGTAGCATTTGGCATTGAAGGTCGTGTGCCTCAAGAAAAATTATTTTCCTTGACTAGGAAGTAAAATAATGGAAGTGTTGTAAATGTACAAACACAAGAAAATATTTTAAGTTTTTTTATTGATTTTTCAAATTTTGATTCATAATTCATAATTAAATATCTTGTTTATATTTTCAACAGTGTGTCCTGGCGGCCCTCGATGAGAAAGTGTATGACAACTTTGGGCTAAATGATAATTTGAGACAAGTATTAGGTGAGAAACTCCATGGGAGAGTTTGATGTCAAACCATGAAAAACATCATCCCAACTAGGTATTGGACCTCAATGGGTGACTCTCAAACCTATGAGACCACCAAGCTGAAAAAAGAGCATGCAGAAGTAGATGATGAAAAAAATAGCTATACAGGAGCATGAAAGAAGTAAATTGGTCACCGAACACTTCCTAAAATATATGTCAGTTATAAGTCCACCACTTCCATCAGAGACTGATATTACTTTTGATTCATGTATGACATAAATACGCTCTTTATATGATGCCTTGAGTTATTTAATTAAGGGTCTTATTGGCAGTCAAGCTGATGGCGGTGGTGGTGGAGGTGGTGGGGGGTGGAGGTGGCACTGGTGGCGACGAAGGTGGCAGTAGAAAAAATGGTAGTGGTGGTGGTTTCAGGCATAACAAAAGTGTACAGAGATGGATGATACATTTAAATTTATTTTAATAATCGTCTTTAGAAACCAAGAGTGATGATCTTGCACGTCAAATTTAAAATTAATTTATTTAATATTTAAAGAAATAAATACACGTGCTTAGGAACTTTCTTCATTAGTGAATGTTGATCATCTAAAAAGACCCTTTCATATTACCGTCATTACATTATGAGGATCCCATGATAAAATCCCTCTAGCGGAGATCCACACTTGCTCCTATGATCTCCGAGAAACACCACTCGATCTCCAGGTGCTAGTGAGGCGAGTCGAATGTCTTATGTTGTTCGTTCTTGATCACTCATTCTTCGGTCTTGAAGAAATCTTTCTTACACTTCTTGTTTTTGAGAGAAATAGAGAGAGAATGAGGAGTTGAGAGAGAATTTGTTGTGCACAACAATTTTCTATTCTTAATTTTTGGATGTTCTACACAATATACATAGATGCCTATTTATAGAGTTGATATTTAAGTTAAAATATTATTTAATTTCATACCGATTAAATAAATTGGCCTAAATTTTCTAATTGGCCTAAATTTCATAAATTACCTAATTGGACTAATTGGCCTAATTGGCCTAAATGGACTAAGTTTTTCTAAATGGCCTAAATGGACTAACTGTCCTAAATGATCTAAATTATCCTAATTTTCTTAATTGACATAAATTTCCTAAATTGTCTAATTGGTCTAATTGTCATAATTGGCTTAATTGGCCTAAATGACCTAAATTGGACAAATTAGTTTAAATGTCTTAATCGACCTAATTGTAATAAATGGCCTAAAATGTCCTAAATGTCCTAATTGGATGAATTGGTTTAAATGGTATAAATTAGCCTAAATGGCCTAAATTGGCCTAAATGGTCTAAATGACCTAATTGGCCAAAATGACCTAAATTGGCCTAAATGACCTAAATTGTCTAATTGTCTTAATTGTACTAATTGGCCTAAATGACCTAAATGGACTAAATGGCCTAATTGGAATAAATGGCCTAAATGACCTAAATGGCCTAAATGACCTAAATGGCCTAATTGCTTAATTGGCCTAAATGGCCTAAATGGTCTAATTTGCTTAATTGGCCCAAATGGAATAATTATCCTATATGAACAAATTGTCCTAATTGGACTAATTTTCCTAATTGGAATAAATGGAATAAATATACTGATTGGACTAATTGTTCTAATTGGGATAAATGACCTAAATTAGCCTAAATGTCCTAAATTGACTTAATTGACCAAATTGGTCTAAATGGCCTAAATTTGTCTAAATGGTCTAAATAGTTAAATTGGATTAAATGATCTAAATGGACTAATTGATATAATTGTCCTAAATGGCCTAATTGGCCTAAATGGTCTAAATGACCTAATTGGTATAATTGGCCTAAATGGCCTAAATTGGACTAAATGGCCTAAATTGGGCTAAATGGCCTAATTGTCCTAATTGGACTGAATTACCTAATTGGAATAATTGGCTTAATTGACCTAATTTTCCTAATTTTTCTAAATTAGATAAATTGACGTAAATGGCCTAAATTGGTGTAAATGACTTAAATGGCCAAAATTGGCCTAAATGACCTAATTGGCCTAAATTGCCTAAATTGTATAATTTTCCTAATTGACGTAATTGTCTTAAATGGCCTAAATTGGCCTAAATGTCCTAAATTGCAAAAATTGGCCAGAATGATCTAAATTGGTCTAAATTGCCGAAATTGTATAATTGGTCTAATTGGCCAAAATGGTCTAAATTGGCCTAATCGGCTTAAATGGACTAATTGGACTAATTGTACTAATTGGTCTAAATTTCTTAAATTGGCCTAAATGGAATAATTGTCCTAATTGGCGTAAACAGTCTAAATTGGCCTAAATAGCCTAAATGGCCTAAATTAGCCTCATTGGTCTAAATGGCCTAAATGAAATAAATTTCCTAATTGGAAAATTGTCGTAATTGGACTAAATTGGCCAAAATGGCCTAAATCTTCTTATGGTCCTAAATGGCCTTAAGAGCCTAAATTGGCCTAATTAGTCTGAATTGGCATCATTGGCCTCGTTGGACTAAATGTCCTAAATTGGACTAAGTGGCCTAAATGACCTCATTCATTTAAATGGACCAAATGGCCTAATTAGCCTAATTGGCCTAAATGATCTAAATTGGCCTAAATTGCCTAATGGACCTAATGGGCCTAAGGGTCTAATGGGCCTAAGTGGCCTAAGTGGCATAATGGGCCTAATGAGTCTAATGGGATTAAGTGGCCTAATGGAACTAAGTGGCCTAATCAACCTAATGGGTCAATTGGACCTAAGTGGCCTAATGGGTCTAATGGGCTTAATAGGCTTAATGGGTCCACTGGTCCAAAGTGGCGTAATGGGCCTAAGTGGCCTAAGTGGCCTAATGGGCTGAATGGGCCTATTGGGCCTAAGTGGCCTAATGAGCCTATTGGACCTGAGTGTATTAATGGTACCATTGAGTCCAATTCGGCCTAATGGGCCTAATGGGATTAATGGGTCAAATGGACAAGTTGGGCCTAAGTGGCATGATGGGCCTAATAGGCCTAATGGGCCTAAGTGGACTAATGGATCCATTATGGTCAATTCAACCTAATGGGCCTAAAAGAAAAAAATTGGACTAATTGACCTAATGGGCCTAATGGGCCCAATGGGACTAATGGACCCAATGGGCCTAATGGGCCAAATGTGCCTAATGGGTCTAAGGGGCCTAATGAGCCTAAGTTGACGAATGGGCCTAAGTGGCCTAATGTGCTGAATGGGACTAAGTGGTCTAACGGGCCTAATGGACCTAAGGGGCCTAATGGGCCTAATGGGTCTAAGGGGTCTAATGGGCCTAAGTGGCCTAAGTGACCTAATAAGGCTAACGAGCCTGTTGGGCCTAAGGGAACTAATGGGGCTAATGGGCCTATTTGCCTAATTGGCCTAATGAGCCGAAGGGTACGAATGGGCCCATTTGGTCAAATGGGCCTATTGGGATTATTGGTCCTATTAGGCCTAAGTGACCTAATGACCCTAATGGCCTAACTAGACTACTGGGCCTAAGGGGCCCAATGGGCCCAATAGGCCTAATGGGTCTAAGGGTCCTAATAGGACTAAGTTCCCTAATGGGCCAAATGTGAATATTGGACCTATTGGGCCTAAGTGGTTCAATGGGCTGAATGGTCCTAATGGGCCTAATGGGCCCATTATGGATAATTCAACCTAATGGGTCTAATGGGCCTAAGTTGCCTAATGGGTCGAAGTGGCCCAAGTTTTCTAATGGGCCTAATGGGTCCAATGGGTCTAAGTGGCCTAAGTTGCCTAATGGACCTAATGGTTCTAATGGGTCTAAGTGGTTGAATGATCCTAAGTAGCCTAAGTTGCCTAATGGTTCTAATGGGTCTAAGTGGTTGAATGATCCTAAGTGGCCTAAGTTGCCTAATGGGTCTAAAGGGTCTAAGTTGTCGAATGAGCCTAAGTGGCCTAAGTTGCTTAATGAGCTTAATGAGCATAATGGGTCTAATGGGTCCAATGGGCCCAAGTGGCCTAATCGGCCTAATGGGTCTAGTTGGTCTAATGGGAATGAATGGGTTGAATGGGCCTAAGTGGCCTAAAGTGATGAATGGGTATAATGGGACTAAGTTGCCTAATGGGTCTAAGTGACCTAATGGGCCTAAGTGGCCTAAGTTGCCTAATGGGATTGATGGGTCTAATGGGGAAAAGTGGCATAAGTGGCCTAAGTTTCCTAATGGTACGAATGGGCCTAATGGGTCTAATGGGCCCAAGTGGCCAAAGTTACCTAATGGGCCTAATTGGACCAATGGTCCCAATGGGACTAATGGGTTCAATAAGACTAAGTGGCCTAAGTTTCCTAATGAGATGAAGTGGAATAATGGGGTTAATGGGCCAAAGTGTCCTAATGGGCCTAAGTGGTATAATTGGCATAATGGATTGAATGGGCCTAAGTGGACTAAGTTGCCTAATGGTCCAAAGTGGCCCAATGGGTCTAAGTTGCCTAATGGGCCTAATGGGCATAAGTGGCCTAAGTCGATTAATGGGCATAATGTGCCTAATGGGCCCAATGGGCCTAATGGTCCTAATGGATCTAATAGGTCTAAGTGGACTAATGGGCCTAAGTAGCTAATGGGTTCAATAGTTCTAGATGGCTCAATGGGCCTGAGTGGCCTAAGTTGCCTAATGGGCATAATTGGATTAATGTGTATAATGGGCCTAAGTGGCCTAATCGATCTAATGGGTCTAATGGGCCTAATGGGTCTAATGATCCTAGGTGGCCTAATGGGTCAAATTGGTTGAATGGGACTAACATTACAAGAAAAAGGGTTTTTTGTGACGGTGCATTTGCGACGGGATCCCATCACAAATGACCCATTATATAAAATGATGTCGCACATATTATCTTTTATGATGGTCTGTTTCAAAAGGTTATTATTTGGGATGGGCAGTGGCACCGTCGCAAATAGGTTCAGTGTTTTTTTTTAAAACTCTGTTGCGACAGGCCGACCACCCGACACAAATCATTTTCCCAATTTTTTTAAAAACTTTTTTCCGCGCACCATCACAATTCGTATTTGCGACGGTCCATTGCAAATAAGCCTCATAAGCCTCATGGGCCTAAGTGGCCTAATGAGCCCAATGGTCCTAATGGACCTAAGTCGTCTAATGGGCCTAATGGGGCCCATTAGGCCACTTCGGCCCATTAAGTAACTTAGGACACTTAGCCCCATTTGACCCATTAGGATCATTCATCCCATTAGGCCCATTAGGCCCATTCATCCCATTGGGCCCATTAGGTAACTTAGGTCACTTAGTCCCATCATGCCACTTAGTCCCATTAGGAAACTTAGGCCACTTAGGCCCATTATGCCACTTAGTCCCATTCGAACCATTAGGTCACTTAGGCCCATTAGGACCATTAGACCAGTTAGGCTGATTAGGCCACTTAGGCCCATTAGACCCATTATTCCCATTAGTCCCATTAGGCCCATTAGGCCCATTAGGCTCATTAGGAAACTTAGACAACTTAGGCCCATTGAGCCACTTAGACCCATTGGACCCATTAGACCCATTAGGCCCATTAGGAAACTTAGTCTACTTAGACCCATTAGGCCACATAGACCTATTATACTCATTAGGTCCATTAGACCCATTAGGCCTATTAGGCCCATTAGTCAACTTAGTCCACTTAGGCCCATTAGGCCCATTAGTCCCATTAGGCCACTTTGTACCATTAGGGAATTTGGGTCACTTAGGCCCATTGGACCCATTAGGCCACTTAGGCTCATTAGACCCATTACTACACTTAGAACGACTAAGACCATTAGGCTACTTTGGACCATTAGGCAACTTAGGCCACTTTGTTCCTTTGGACCTATTAGACCCATTAGGCCCATTCAGACTATTGGTCTCGTTAGGTAACTTTGGCCACTTAGGTCCATTGGACCCATTAGTCCCATTGGACCCATTAGGACCATGGGTCCCATTAGGAAACTTAGGACACTTAGGCCCATTAGGTTACTTAGTCCCATTGGACCAATCAGGCACATTAGGCAACTTAGGCCACTTAGGCCCATTAGACCCATTCATCCCATTATTCCACTTAGGTCTATTCAATCCATTCATCCCACTAATCCCATTAAGCTCATTAGGCCAGTTAGGCCACTTAGGCCCATTGAACCCATTAGACCCATTAAGCTCATTAGGAAACTTAGGCCACTTAGGCCCATTCAACCACTTAGTACTTTTGGACCCATTAGGTCCATTAGGAAACTTAGGCCACTTAGAGCCATTGGACCCATTAGGCCCATTTGTCAACTTACGCCACTTAGGGCCATTAGACCACTTAGACCCATTAGACCAATTAGGCCCGTTAGGCAACTTAGGCTACTTAGACCCATTGGACCCATTAGTCTCATTTTCCAACTTTGGCCACTTCAACCCATTAGTCCACTTAGGCCCATTGGACCCATTAGGATAAATTATCCATAATGGGCCCATTAGGCCCATCAGGCCCATTGGACCCATTGGACCTCTTAGGCACAATATGCCCATTACGACACTTAGACTCATTATGCCACTTAGGCCCATTAGGCCCATTGGTTCCCTAGGCCCATTAGGCCAATTAGGCCATTGGACCATTAGGCCATTAGGAGCATTAGATCGAATTGGCCATAATGGGTCCATTTGGCCCATTAGGCCACTTAGGCCCAATAGGACCAGTAGGCCCATTAGGCCTATTAGGTAACTTAGGCCACTTAGGCCCATTAGGCCACTTAGGTCCATTAGGCCCCTTATACCCATTAGACCCATTACCCCCCTTATGCCCATTAGGCCACTTAGGCCATTGTGCCCATTAGCTCACTTAGGCCCAATAGGCCCATTCAGCCAATTAGGTCACTTAGGCCACTTAGGTCCATTAGGCCACTTAGGCCCATTAGACCCCTTAAACCCATTAGGCCCATTGGTCCCCTTAGGCCCATTGGGACCATTATGCTACTTAGGCTCATTACGCCCATTAGGACACTTATGCCACTTAGGCCCATTCGTCTACTTAGGCCCATTAGGCCCCTTAGACCCATTTGGCCCATTAGGCCCATTAGGTCCATTAGGCCAATTCGGCCCTCTAGCCCACTAGGTCAAATTGACCATAATGGGCCCATTAGGCCCATTAAGCCACTTAGCCCCATTAGGTCCATTAGGCTCATTCGGCCCATTAGGACCATCAGGCCACTTAGGACCAACTGCTCCATCCGACCCATTAATCCCATTTGGCCCATTAGGCCGAATTGGACTTAATGGGCCCATTCGGACACTTAGACCCATTAGGACACTTTGGCCCAACAGGCCCATTCGCCCCATTAGAACACTTAGTCCACTTAGGCCCATTATCTCACTTTGGCCTAGTGGACCCATTAGACCCATTAAACCCATTAGGCCCGTTAGACCCGTTAGGCCACTTAGGCCCAATTGGCCCATTAGGCTAATTAGGGCACTTAGGCCCATTATGCCCATTAGGACCATTAGGTCACTTAATCCCATTATACCCATTAGGCCCATTAGGCCCATTGGGCCACTTAATCCCATTAGACCCATTAGGTTCATTAGGCCACTTAGGCCAATTCGACCCTTAGGCCCATTAGTCCATTTAGGCCATTTAGGACAATTTTAGCCATTTAGTCCAATTAGGCCAATTAGGACATTTAGGCCATTTAGTCCAATTAGGACATTTAGGTCATTTAGTCCAATTTAGTCCATTTAGGCCAATGAGGCCAATGAGGCCAATGAGACCAATTTAGGCCAATTAGGTCAATTTAGGCCCTTTAGACCATTTAGGACAATTATAAGATATAGGCCATTTAGGCCAATTTAAGCCAATTAATCCAATTAGGCCAATTAGGACAATTAGGAAATTTAGTTCATTTAGGCCATTTAGTCCAATTTAGTCCATTTAGGGTAATTAGTCAATTTTGGCCAATTTAGGTCATTTAGGCTATTTAGGCCAATTTAGACCATTTAGGCCAATTAGGCCAATTATGCCATTTAGGCCAATTTAGGTAATTTAGACCAATTAGGCCAATTAGGATGATTAGGCCAATTTAAACCATTTAGGTTAATTAGGCCAATTTTGCAATTTAGGCAATTTAGGCCAATTAGGCCAATTTAGGCCATTTGGGCCAATTTTGTCCATTTTGGCCATTTAGACCAATTTAGGTCATTTAGGCCAATTAGGTCAATTAGAAAATTTTAGAAATTTAGGCCAATTATGCCATTTATGCCAACTTAGCTCATTTAGACCAATTAGTAAAATTAGACCAATTAGGTCAATTAGGCAATTCGAGCCCATTAGGCCAATTTGGGCCATTTAGGCCATTTAGGCTAATTTAGGCCATTTAGGTTAATTTATGACAATTAGTTCATTTAGGTCATTTAGTCCAATTATATCAATTAGGTCATTTAGGTCATTTAGGCCAATTAGTCCATTTAGACCATTTAGACAAATTTAGGTCATTTAGACCAATTAGGCCAATTAGGCCAATTAGGCCAATTTAGGCCATTTAGGATAATTTAGGCCATTTAGCCTAATCAGGCCAATTATTTAATTTAGACCATTTAGGCCAATTGGGCCAATTAGGCCATTTAGGCCAATTAACCAATTTAGGAAAATTAGGAAAATTTAGTCCATTTAGGCCAATTAGACCATTTAGACCAATTAGGAAATTAGTTCATTTAGGTCATTTAGTCCATTTAGGTAAATTAGGCCATTTAGGCCATTTAGGACATTTAGGTCATTTAGGTCAACTAGGCTAATTAGGCCAATTAGAAAATTTTGGTAATTTATGCCAATTTAGGCCATTTAGGCCAACTATGCCATTTAGGCCAATTTAGGTCATTTAGTCTATTTAAGCTAATTTATACCATTTAATCCAATTCATCCAATTATTCCATTTAGTCCAATTTAGGCAATTTAGGCCAATTAAGCCGATTATGACATTTAAGCTTATTTATCCAATTTAGGCCATTTAGGCCAATTAGGCCAATTTAAACAATTAAACCAAATAGAAAATTTAGGAAATTTAGGTAAATTAGGACAATTATTATAATTGAGGTCATTTAGTCCAATTATACCATTTAATCCATTCAGGATAATTTAGGTCATTTAGGCAAATTAGGCCAATTAAGCCAATTAGGTCATTTATACAATTTAGGCCAATTAGGCCATTTAGGCCAATTTGGCCAATTTGGTCTATTTATTCCATTTTGGCCAATTTGTACAATTAGGCTATTTAGTCCATTTAGAAAAATTTAGGTCATTTCGACCAATTAGGACAATTAAGCCAATTAGTCCAATTAGGCAATTTATGACATTTAGCCATTTAGGCCAATTTAGGTCATTTAGACCATTCATGTCATTCAGGCCAATTAGACCAATTAGACCAATTAGACCATTTAGGCCATTTAGGAAAATTAGTCCATTTAGGACAATTAGATAAGTTAGGTCATTTAGGCCATTTTGGCCATTTAGACCAATTTAGGCCATTTAGACCAATTATGCCAATTATGCCAATTTAGGCCATTTAGGCCATTTAGTCCATTTAGGAAAATTAGTCCATTTGGGCCTATTAGACTAATTAGGTCATTTATTCCATTTGTACCAATTAGACCATTTAGGCCATTTAGACCAATTAGGCCAATTAGGCCAATTTAGGCCATTCAGGCTAATTTAGTCCATTTAGGCCAATTATATCAATTAGTCTATTTATGTTAATTAGGAAGATTAGGCCATTTAGACCATTTAGGCCAATTAATCCATTTAGACCAAATAGGCCATTTTGGCCATTTAGGCCAATTTAGGCCATTTAGGCCAATTAGGATGATTAGGCCATTTAGGCCAATTAATCCATTTAGGAAAATTTTGGACATTTAGGCTATTTAGGTCAATTAATCCATTTTGTCCATATAGTCCAATTTGGGACATTTAGGCCAATTAGGCCAATTAGGTCAATTGGGAAATTTAGGTCATTTAGGCCAATTAGTCAATTTAGGCCAATTTAGTCCATTTAGGCCAATTTTGCCACTAGTTCAATTTCAACAAGGAAATTTAGTCCACTTAAGCTTCCATGAACCAACCCGGGTCGATCCTGAACCGGTCACCCAACAGCTATGCAACAAGCTCTACACAGAAAGGCTGGACACTTTCTTTGACCCAGAGGAGTTTGAAGTTTCAAAACAGAATGCATCATTTCCAAATTTAGACCCAAAAAATCAACAACATGAGAAGAAATCAAATATGAAATGCACCTGTATCAAACAATGCTTCCATAAAGGTAGAATTCAAGAGAATCGTACCTCTCACCATCAATGGTACAAGTTGGCCATTCACAATAACCCACTCAGCTCCAAATACCTGCTTACTCACCACACTTTTATCTTTATTCCCCTGATGAAATTTCCCATGCTGGGGAGTCATGGTATTCCTGGAATCACCACGACTAACTCTATTCTGCTGTCCTCATCCCATTGAGGCATAAGACGACTCTGAACCTTGAGAAGTATTCCGAACACCCGACCATGGATCACGACAACAATAACACTGAAGATTCCCCGTCTAATTACAATTATGGCATACTCTAGGTGGTGATGTACATTCTTAGTTTATGTGTCTTAGAGCACCACATTAGAAACATCCCGACTTGCTCTTAGGCTTCATAGGAAGATTTAGTGATCCTTCCATCAGATTCTAATCCATACTATCGCCTTAGAAATAAGTGTCCCTCTTCCACTTGCTCCCCTTATTATAGTTTCCAACATTTCCCATAGGTATCACGATATCTCCTCCACCCATCACCCCTAAGATGTCCCTTTCAGCCACGATTTCCCTATTGACCATCTCCAGACAATCTCTTATACAGATTACTGCAATCTTCAAACAAATTTCCTACCCCATCCCAGATTAAAAAATGTGTGTATTCAATGATGCACTAGTAGAAACCTCAGGTGAAAACTAGACTAAATTCATAAATTTAGCCACATATTCTATCACATAAAGGATATACTACTTCAATCTAAATAAATCCATCATTCACTGAATTATAAACGTGTAAGGATAGAATTTTTTGTTGAATAATTCCTCGAAATCCTCCCATGCCATACCTTGGTCCACTTTATCCTAGATCGCTAACTCCCACCACTAATATTAATGATCTTACAACATGTATGTCACTAAATTGAATTTGAACTCCATCAGTGTGACTAGGAAATTTAAGATTCAATTCATCTTATTTAGCCACGCCTCCACCCTTTCAAGTTCTGAATCACCCCAAAAGATGGGTTGATTTTGCTTCTTAAACTGAACCAAATGGTTCACATTCCTTGGTTTATCTCTTTTATTCCTACTATCGATATCTTCAAAAGCCTTTATTATGTTCTGCACCATCTACTAGTTCACCTGGGGCTCAGGTGCAACCACATTTTTAGTACCTTCCTCTGGTTGGTTTCTACGATGCCTACTGGGTTCCATTCTCTGTTCACATGAAAAACACCATAAGTCACTCTCTAGCAATAGAAGGCTTAACAATTTCAAATCCTATCACATTTCAACTTTCATAACCATGATTTACAAAATCCAACATTTTCTATGTTCAATAATTTTTGAAAAAATAAGCACCATGTTTTGAAAAACGACCAATTTTCAAAATACCACAACCATTCTCTTTTCAAAATCACAAATTTGAAAACACTTTCCTAATTTTTGAAATATCAACAAATTGATATCACAACATAAATCATTACTCCAAATGAGATATGAAATCCCAGTGGGAAGTCATTTATACCATGCATGTCATGCTCTTCTCATTATCTAAACTGACAATAATGGGCCTAATGGGCCTCATGGCCCTAAGTGACCTAAGTGGCCAAATGGGCTTAAGTGACCTATTGGGCCTTGTCGGCCTAATGGGACGAATGAGCCGAATAGGACTAATTTTCCTGATGGGCCTAGGCATGAGGCCCAAATAGACCTAATGGCCTAAGTTGCCTCATGGGCCCAATGAAAACAATGGGCCTAATAGGCCTATGTGGGCTAAGTGGGCCGAAGGGGACTAATGGGCCGAAGGGTCCAAGTGGCCTAATGGGCCCAATGGGACTCATGTGGCTAAGAGGACTATTGGGTTGAGTGGGACTAATGGGACTAATGGGCCCTATGGGTCTCATGGGATGAATGGGCCAAGTGGTCCCAATGGGCCTAATGCCCCAAAGTGGCCTAAAGGGTCCAGTGGGCCTAATGGGATTAATGGGCCTAATGGGACTAATGGGCCAAATTGGCCTTATGGGTTTAATGAGTCTCATGGGACTCATGGACCTAAGTGGACACATGGTCTGAAAGGGCCTGACGGACCTAAGTGTCCTAATGGGCCTCATGGTCCTCCTGGGCCTAATGGGCCTCATGGGCCTCATCGGTGGAATGCGCCTCATTGGCCTGAAGGGCCTAATGGGACTAATGGTCATCAGTGGCCTAATGGTCCTAAGTTCCCTAATGGGAATAGTGGGCCTAATGGGCCTAATGGGCCTAATGGGCCTAATAGACCTAATGGCCCTAAGTGGCCTAGTCAGGCTGATCGACCGAATGGGCCTAATGGGCCTAAGTGGCTTAACGATCCTAATGGGCCTAATGAGACAAATGGGTTTAATGGGCCCAATGGGCCTAATGGAATGACATTTCCTAATGGGACTAATGGGCCGAAGTGGCCTAAGTGGCTTAACGGGCCTAATGGGACTAATGGGTTTAATGGGCCTAATGAGCCTAAGTGGCCTAGTGGGCCTAATGAGCTTGCGTGTCCTAATGGGCCTAATGGGACTAAGTGGCCAAATGGGCCAAATGGACCAAATGGGCATAATGGGACTAATGGGTTTAATTGGCCTAATGGACCTAAGTGGCTGAATGGGCCTAAGGGGCCTAATGGGCCTAACTGGCCTAATGGGCGTAATAGGCCTAAGTGGCCTAAGGGGCCTAATGGGCCCAAGTTTCCTAATCACCCTAATCGACTAAATGAGTCTAATGGGCCTAAGTGGCCTAATGGGCCTAATGGGTATAATGATCCTAATGGGCCAAAGTGGCCGAAGTGGCCAAATCGGCCTCATCAACCGAGTGGGACTAATGGGACTAATGAGCCAAATGGTCATAAGTGTCCTAATGGTCCTTAGTGGCCTAATAGGCCTAATGGGCCTAAGTGGCTGAAATGGGCTAATGGGCCTAAGTGGCCTAATGGGCCTCAGTGGCCTAATGGGACGAATCGAACTCATGGGGCTTAGTGGCCGAAATTGCCTAATGGGTCTAAGGTGCCTAAGTGGCATAATGAGATTAATGGGCCTTAGTGTCCAAATGGTTCTCAGTGGCCTAATGGGCCTAAGTGGCCTAATGAGCCTAATGGGCCTAAGTGGCATAATGAGACGAATGGGCCTAAGTGGCCTAATGGGTCTAGTGAGTCTCAGTGGCCTAATGGGCCTAATGGGCTTAAGTGGACTAAGGGGCCTAATGGGGCTAATGGGCCTAAGTGGCCTAATGCACTAAACAGGACTAATGGGACTAATGGGCCTAATGGGCCTGAGTGGCCTAATGTGAATGATGAGCCTAATGGACCTAATGGGCCGAAGTGGCCTAATTCCCTGAATGGGCCTAAGTGGTCTGATGGGCCATATAGGCATAATGCGTCGAATGAGCTAAAGCGGCCTAATGGGCTTGATGGGCCTGATGGGTATAATGGGCCTATGTGGCCTAATGAGATCAATGTGCCTAAGTGGCATAATGGGTCAAATGGGCCTGATGGGCCTAAGTGGCCTAATGAGTCTGATGGTCCAAATGGGCCAAATGGGCCTAACGGGCCTCAATAGCCACAGTGGACTCATGGACCACATGGGCCTAATGGGCCCAATGGGCCTAAGTGTCATAATGGACCTAATGCGCCGAATGGGCCTAATCGGCCAAATGGCCCTGATGGGCCTAATGGAAAAAATGCGCCTATGTGATTTAATGGGCCTAAGTGGCCTCAATGTCCTAGTTGGCCTCAGGGGCCTAAGTGGCCAAACGAGCGAAATGGGCCTATGTTGACTAATGGGCCTAATGGGCCTATGTTGAATAATGGGCCTAATGGGCCTATGTGGCCTAATGGGGCTAAGTGGCCTCATGGACTGGATAGGGCCTTAGTGGACACATGGGCCTAATGGGACTAAGTGGCCTAATGGGTCTAAGTGGCTTAATGGGACTAAGTGGCCTAATGGGCCAAAGTGGTCTAAGTGGCCTAATTGGCCTTAGTGGACTAATGGGCCGAATAAGCCTTAGTGACATAATGAGCCTTAGTGTTCTAATGGGACTAATGGGCCTGAGTGGCTGAAATAGACCACTAGGACTAATGGGCCTAATGGGTCGCAGTGGCCTAATGGGCCTAATCATCATAATGGGCCTAAGTGGCCATATTGGCATAATGGGCCTAAGTGGCCTGATGGGCCTAAGTGGCCTATTGGGCCAAAGCGGACTAATGATCCTAAGTGGATTCTTGAGTTTGATGGGACTAATGGGCCTAGTGGGCCATAGTGGACACATGGCTCTAATGGGCCTAATGGGCCTATGTAGCCTAATGTGCCTAAGTGGCCTAAGTGACCTAATTGGTCAAAGTGGACCAGTGGGCCTAATGGGACTCAGTGGCCTAATGGGACAAATGAGCCTAAGTGGCCTAAGTGACCTAATGACCATAATGGGTGTAAGTGGCCTAATGGGCCTAGTGGGCCTTAGTGACCCAATGGGACAAATGGTCCTAATGTGCCTAAGTGGATGAATGGGCCTAATGGGCCTAAGTGGCCTAATGAGCCGAATGGGCCTAAGTGGCCTAATGGGCCTAATGGACCTCAGTGGCCTAATGAACCTTAGTGGCCTAATGGGCCTAATGGGCCTGAGTGGTTGAAATGGCCAATGGGCCTAATTGTACAAAGTGTCTAGAATTGTCAAATGGGCCTTAGTGGACTAATTGGCATAATGGGCCTAAGTGGCCTAATGGGCCTAAGTGGCCTGATGTGCCTAATGGGACTAAGTGGCTTAATGAGCCTAATGAGGCTAAGTGGGATAGTGGGCCAAAGTGGCCTAATGGGATTAATGGGCCAAAGTGGCATAATGAGTCAAAGTGGCCTGATGGCCCAATGGGCCGTAGTGGCCGAATGGGCCTAATGGACTGAGTGGTCCTAAGTGTCCTAATGGGCCTAATGGGGTCTAAGTGCCCGAATGAGACGAATGGGCCTAAGTGGCCTAATGGGCCTAATGGACTAATGGGACCAAGTGGCCTAATGAGACTAATGGTCATAAGTGACCTAATGAGCTGAATGGGCCTAAGGGGCCTAATTGGCTGAATTGGCCTAATGGACCTAAGTGGCCTAATGGGCTCGATGGGCCCAACGGGCCGGATGGTCTTAATGGTCCTAAGTGGCCTAATGAGCCAAATGGGCTTAAGTGGTCTAATGTGCCTGATGGGCCTGATGGGCCAAATGGGCCTAAGTGGCCTCATGAGTTTGATGGGCCAGATGGGCCTGATGGACTTAAGTGGCCTAATGAGATGAATGAGCCTAAGTGGCCTAATGCTCCTAATTGTCCTAATGGGACTAATGTGCATAAGTGGCCGAATGGGCCTGATGGTCCAAATGGGCCTCACTAACCTCGTGGGTCTAATGGGCCTAATTGGCCTAAGTGGCCTAATGGGTCAAATGGGCCTCGGTGACCTAATGGGCCTAATGCACCTAATCTGCCTAATGGACCTCATGTGTGTAATGGCTCTGATGGGCCTAATGGGTGTAATGGTCCCAAGTGGCTTAATGGGCCTAAGTGGCCTTAATGGCCTAATGGACCTAATAGGCCTAAGTGGCCTAATGCACTGAATGGGCCTAAGTGGTCTAATGGGCCTAATTGGTCTAAGTGGCATAATGGGATTGATGTGCCAAATGGGCCTTATGGGCCTTAGTGGCCTCATTGGCCTAATGGGCCTAAGTGGCTGAAGTAACCTAATGGGCCTCATGGGCCTCATGGGACTAGTGGGCCTAAGTGGCCAAATGAGCCTGATGGGCCCAATGGGCCTCGGTGGTCTAATGGGCCTGATGGGCCTGATCGGCCTAATGGCCATAATGTGCCTCAGTGGCCCAATAGGCCTAATCGTCCTGATATGCCCTATGGGCAGAATGGGCCCAATGGGACCAATGGTCCGAATGGGCCTGATGAGCCTTATGGGCCTAATGGTCTTAATGGGCCAAAGTGGCCTAAGTAGGCTAACGAGCATAATGGGCCTAAGTGGCCTAACGAGCCTAATGTACCTCAACAGACTAGTGGGTCTGATAGGCCTAATGGGCCTGATAGGCCTAATGGAAAAAATGGGCCTAATGGACTTGATGGGTCTAAGAGGCCTAAGTGGCCTAAGTGGCATAATGGGCCTACTGGGCCTAATGTTCTTAACGGTCATTAGTGTCTTAATGGGCCCAATTGGCCTAAGTGTCTTGATGGGACCAATGGGACTAAGTGGCGTGATGGGCTGAATGCGCCTAAGTGGCGGAATGGGCCTATGCGGCGGAATGAGCCGAATGGACCTAATGTGCCTCAAGGTCTGAATGGGCCTCAAGGCCCAAATGGGCCTAAGTGGCCACATGAGCCTAATGGTCATAAGTGGCCTAATGGGCATAATGGGCCTAATGTGCCTCATGGGACTAAGTGGCTTCATTGGCCTGATTGGCTTCATGGGCCTAATGGGCCTCCTAGGACAAAGTGGCCTAATGGTCCTAGTGGGCCTAATGGGCCAAAGTGGCCAAAGTGGCCTAATGGGCCTAATGAGCATGTTTTCCTGAATGGGCTTAGTGGGCCAAAAGGGACTAATGGGCCTAATGGGATGAAGTGTCCCGATGGGCCTAATGGGCCTAAGGGTCCTAAGTGGCCTCATGGGCCTAATGGGCCTAAGTGTCCTAACGTGCCTAATGGACCAAATGAGCCTAAGTGGCATAATGAGCCTGATGATCCTAATGGGCCTCATGGCCTTAAGGACCTAAGTGGACTAATGGGCCTAATGGGCGTAAGTGGCCTAATGGGCATAGTGGGTCTAAAGGGCCTAATGGGCATAGTGGGTCTAAAGGGGCTCATGGGCCTAATTTGCCTCATGGGTCTAATGGCCATAATGTGCCTAATGGGACTAAGTGATCGAAATGGGCCAAAAGTGCCTAATGGTCTGAATGGGCCTAAGTTGCATAATGAGCCCAATGAACTTTATGGGCCTAAATGGGCTACTGGGTTGAGTGGGCTGATTGGGATGAATGGGCCTAGTAGGTACAATGGGCCAAATGGGCCTAAGTGGTCTAGTGATCCTAATGGGCTTAAGTGGCCTAAAGGGCCTAATTAAATTAATGGTCTTAATGGGTCTAATGGGCCTAAGTGGCATGATGGGTATAATGCGCCTGATGGGTCTAATGGGCCTAAGTGGAGTCATAGGAATAATAGGACTCATGGGCCTAAATGACATAATGGGCCTGATGGGCCTGAAGGGCCTAATGGGCCTCATGGGTAGAATGTGCCTAATGGGCCTGATGGGCCTAATGGGACTCATAGTAATAAGAGGCCTAAATGGACTAAGTTCCCTAATGGGCCTAGTGGGCCTAATGGGCATGATGGGACTTATGGGGTTAGTGGGGTAGATGGACCAAATTGGCCTAAGTGGTCTGAGTGGCCTAATCGGGCTAATCGACTCAATGGGCTTAATGGCCCAAAGTGGCCTAGGTGGATTAATGGGCCTAATGGGCCTAGTGGGACTAACATGTTTAATGGTCCTAAGTTTCCTAATGGTCCTAATGGGCCTACGTTTCCTAATGGGCCCAATGGGCCTAAGTGGCCTAATCGAGCTAATCGACTAAATGGGCCTAAGGGGCCTAAGTGGCATAAGTGGATTAACAAGCCAAATGGGACTAATGGGTTTAATGGGTCTAATGGGCCTAGGTGGACTGATGTGAGATGCACGGGGTAGCCTGATCTTCATGGCATAGGGCGGCGGTTGAAGGATATGTTTCGGGGAAAAGTGTTGGATGATGGGTACGGATAGTGGATGTAAGTAGTCAACAATGCTATATGGAGCGCGACCTACTACTTAGACAACACACTCAAGAGAGAGATGTGATGGCCAATCCACACAACAACGCACTTGGGTTGAGGCACAGAATTGGGGGCTTTGTGATCTTGGATCACCAATCTAAATTGTAGATTGACAAGGCAAGAATGCACAAGAGCTAGGAGAAAATCCGGGACAATCCTCACACAACGGAGAGAAACAAAGCATAAGCTCTCAATTAAATCTTGAATGAAAATACAATGCCATGGGGTGGCTATTTATAGCCAAGGGGGTGATACAATGGTCAAGGGTCTAATACCCTAAAGTCATAAAGTCTAAAACTACCTTGTCCCCTTAAAAGTCAAAAAGATAAAAGCCAACAAAGACTTTTGGAAAAGTAGCACACAACTTTCCAACATAGCCCACCGAATTTGACTTTGAATGCATAGCCCCCCGGATTTGACTTTGGTGTCCAAAGATGCCATTTCTAGAATCCTCCATGTGGACAAGGCATCCGAATTCGTGCAACCATGTGGGCCAAGATTTAAACATCAATTTTGGGCTTGAATAAGTGATATTATAGGCCCATTTTCTCCATTCATGCAAGGAAAG
This sequence comes from Viscum album, assembly GCA_963277665.1. Taxonomy (NCBI): domain Eukaryota; kingdom Viridiplantae; phylum Streptophyta; class Magnoliopsida; order Santalales; family Viscaceae; genus Viscum; species Viscum album. The sequence continues at coordinate 1,051,519,695 of OY728121.1, read as the reverse complement.
ATCCATTGGGCCTTTAATGAAGCAATATGTGCACCCATTGTAGCATTGAGCCTCTTTAATCTTCCTCGCGTCATTGGGCCTTGCAAATCCAACTCTTCCTCCCACGCAATCGACTTGGTGCCTTTGACATGGTTCTCATCATCCTCCCCCTCTTGAAAAGGAGTCATCCTCGACTCTTCATCCTCTGCACCCAAAAAAGGAGAAAGATCAGAAACATTGAATGTGACAATTACACCATACTCACCTGGAAAATCTATCTTGTAAGCATTGTTGTTAATCTTCTCGAGCACACAGAAAGGTCCGTCTCCTCGTGGCATTAGTTTTGATTTCTGCTTGTCAGGAAATCTCTCCTTTCGCATATGAATCCAGACCAAGTCCCCAGGCTCAAACAACACTTGTCTGCGACCCTTGTTTGCACGATTAACATATTTTTGAGTATTCCACTCGATATTTTACCTTGCCTTTTCATGGAGTTTTTTGATGAATTCTGCGCGCCCTTTCGCATCCATATTAGTTGCTTCCTGTAAAGGAAAAGGAACTAGATCAATAGGGGCAAGAGGGTTAAAACCATAAACAATTTCGAATGGAGAATATTGAGTAGTGGAGTGCTTGGCCCTGGTATATGCAAATTCCACATGTGGCAGACACTCCTCCCAATTCTTGATATTCTTCTTGACAATTGTTCGCAGAAGGGATGATAATGTCTGATTCACCCCCTCTGTTTTCCCATCAGTTTGTGGATGACAAGTAGTGGAAAAGAGTAACTTTGTACCCAGTTTGCTCTACAAGGTCTTCCAAAAGTAACTAAGAAATTTTGTGTCTCGATCCGACACAATGGTCCTTGGAATTCCATGATGTTTGACTACTTCCTGAAAGAAAAGTGTTGCAATGTTAGTGGCATCATCAGTTTTGTGACAAGGAATAAAATGTGCCATTTTTGAAAACTGATCCATCACAACAAAAATGGAATCTCTCCCCCTCTTGGTCCGTCGTAACCCCACGATAAATTCCATTTATATGTCCTCCCAAGGGGTGTTGGGAATTGGGAGAGGAAGATATAGTTCATGTGGGTTCAGTTTTGATTTGGCTTTATGGCAAACAATGCACTTTCCCACAAATTTCTCAACATCTCTAGATATCCTAGGCCAATAAAAATGCTCACTAAGAACACTTAGAGTTTTTGAAACACCAAAATGCCCCCATTAACCCACCAGAATGTGACTCCTTTAATAAAAGTAAACGGATAGAGCAATTAGGAATGCAAAGCTTATCAATCCGAAATAAGAATCCATCATGTAAATAGAACTCTTTCCAACTAACTCCAGGTTTACAATGTTCATAAGGTTCTCTAAAATCACTATCAATGGCATATAAATCCTTCATGTATTCAAAACCAAGAAGTTTTGAATCCAACAAGGATAAAAGAGAATATCTACGTAAAAGTGCATCGGCCACAATATTTTCTTTACCCTTTTTATGCTTGATGACATATGGAAATGATTCAATGAATTCCAGCCATCTAGCATGTCTCCTATTTAGTTTATGTTGGCTCCTAAGGTATTTAAGAGCCTCATGATCAGAATGGATCACAAATTCTTTAGGCCAAAGATAGTGTTGCCATGTTTCTAGTACTCTAAACAATGCATACAACTCTTTATCATATGTAGCATAGTTTAGAGTTGGGCCACTTAACTTCTCACTAAAATAAGTAATAGGCTTACCTTCTTGCTTGAGTACTCCTCCTATGCCAATTCCGCTTGCATCACATTCAATTTCAAAGGTCTTACCGAGGCAGCCACGTGTCCTAGTGGGTCCCAGCGGGTGCTCACATCAGAAAGGAACATTCTTCTTTGTCAATTCATTCAACGGTGCTGCTAGTGTGATGAAGTCTTTCACAAATCTCCTGTAAAAACTAGCAAGACCATGAAAACTTCTTATCTATCCAATGGAGGTTGGAGTTGGCCATTCTTGTATTCCTTTGATCTTCTCGGTGTCCACTTCAACTCCATTGCCACTCACAACAAATACAAGGAAAACAATCTTATCGAGACAAAATTCACACTTTTTTATGTTTCCAAACGGGTTTTCTTTCCTTAACACCTCTAGGACTTTTCTCAAGTGATCTACATGTTCATGCAAAGTCCTACTATACACCAGAATATCATCAAAGTAAATGATGCGAGACGCACGGGGTGGCCCGATCTTCACGGCGTAGGGCGGCGGATGACGGATGCGGTTTGGGGCTAAGTGACGGGTGAAGGGTATGGATAGTGGAAGCAAGTAGTCAACCAACGCTATATGGAGCGTGACCTACTACTTAGACAACGCACTCAAGGGAGGGGTGTGATGCCAATCCACACAAAAACGCACTTGGGTTGATGCACGGAATTGGGGGCTTTGTGATCTTGGATCACCAATATAACTTGTAGATTGACAAGGCAAGAATGCACAAGAGCAAGGGAAATTTGGAACAATCCTCACACAACGGAGAGAAACAAAACAGAAGCTCTCAATTAAAATCTTGAATGAGATTACAATGCCATGGGGTGGCTATTTATAGCCAACGGGTGACATAAAAGGTCAAGGGCCTAATATCATAAAGTCATAAAGCCTATTCCTACCTTGTCCCCTTAAAGTCAAAAAGGTAAAGTCTATCAAAGACTTTTTGGAAAAGTAGCACACAACTTTCCAACTATAGCCCACCGGAATTGACTTTAAGTGCATAGCCCATCGGATTTGACTTTGGTGCACAAAGATGCCATTTCTAGAATCCTCCATGTGGATAAGGCTTCCAAATTCGTGCAACCATGTGGGCCAACCATTAAACATCATGCTTGGGCTTGAATAAGTGAGATAATAGGCCCATTTGCTCCATCCATGCAAGGTAATACCCATTGGGCCTTTAATGAAGCAAGATGAGCGCCCATTCAAGCATTCAACCTCTTTAATCTTCCTCGCGTCATTGGGCCTTGCAAATCCAATTCCTCCACCTGAGCAATCGACTCGGTGTCTTCTGCATGGTTCGCATCATCCTCCCCCTCTTGAAAAGGAGTCATCCTCGACTCTTCATCCTTTACACCCAAAAAAGGAGAAAGATCAGAAACATTGAAAGTGGCACTTACACCGTACTCAACTGGGAGAGCTATCTTGTAAGCATTGTTGTTAATCTTTTCAAGCACTCGGAAAGGTCCGTCTTCTCGAGGCATGAGTTTTGATTTCCGCTTGTCGGGGAATCTTTCTTTACGCATATGAATCCAGACTAAGTCACCGGGTTCGAACAACACTTGCTTGCGACCCTTGTTTGCACGATCAACATATTTCTGGGTCATCCGCTCAATATTTTCTCTTTCCTTTTCATGGAGTTTCTTTATGAATTCTGCATGCCCTTTCGCATCCATATTAGTTGCTTCCTGTAAAGGAAACGACACTAGATCAATAGGGGCTAGGGGGTTAAAGCCGTAAACAATTTCAAATTGAGAATATTGAGTAGTGGAATGCTTGGCCCTGTTATATGCGAATTCCACATGGGGTAGACACACCTCCCAATTCTTAAGATTCTTCTTGACAATTGTTCTCAAAAGGGATGATAGTGTCCGATTCACCACCTCCGTTTGCCCATCGGTTTGCGGATGACAAGTAGTGGAAAATAGTAACTTTGTGCCCAGTTTTCTCCACAAGGTCTTCCAAAAGTAACTGAGGAATTTTCTGTCTTGATCCGACACAATCGTCCTTGGCATCGCATGGAGTTTGACTACTTCCTAAAAGAAAATTTGTGCAATGTTAGTGGCATCATCTGTTTTGTGACAGGGAATAAAATGTGCCATTTTAGAAAACCGATCCACCACAACAAAAATGGAATCTCTCCCCCTCTTAGTCCGTGGTAACCCCACAATAAAGTCCATTGATATGTCCTCCCAAGGGGTGTTGGGGATTGGGAGAGGAAGATATAGTCCATGTGGGTTCAGTTTTGATTTGGCTTTATGGAAAACAATGCACTTTCCCAAAAAATTTTCAACATCTCTAGATATTCTAGGCCAATAAAAATGTTCACTAAGAACGCTTAAAGTTTTTGCAACACCAAAATGTCCCATTAACCCACCAGAATGTGACTCCTTTAGTAAAAGTAAACGAATAGAGCAATTGGGAATGCAAATCTTATCCATTCGAAATAAGAATCCATCATGTAAATAGAAATTTTCCCAACTAACTCCAGGTTTACAATGTTCATAAGGTTCTCTAAAATCACTATCAGTGGCATATAGATCCTTAATGTATTCAAAACCAAGAAGTTTTGAATCCAATAAGGATAAAAGAGAATATCTACGTGAAAGTGCATCGGCCACAGTATTTTCTTTACCCTTTTTATGCTTGATGACATATGGAAATGATTCAATGAATTCCAACCATCTAGCATGTCTCCTATTTAGTTTATGTTGGCTCCTAAGGTATTTAAGAGCCTCATGATCAGAATGGATCACAAATTCTTTAGGCCAAAGATAGTGTTTCCATGTCTCTAGTACTCTAAACAATGCATAAAACTCTTTATCATATGTAGCATAGTTTAGAGTTGGGCCATTTAACTTCTCACTAAAATAAGCAATAGGCTTACCTTCTTGCATGAGAACTCCTCCTATGGCCATTCCGCTTGCATCACATTCAATTTCAAAGGTCTTACCGAAGTCTGGAAGTGCAAGTAGAGGGGCGTGGGTGAGTCTCTCCTTAAGTTCATTGAAGGCCTTCTCTTGAGTTATCCCTCATTTGAAAGGAATGTTATTCTTTGTCAACTCGTTCAACGGTGTTGCTAATGTGCTGAAGTCCTTCACAAATCTCCTGTAAAAACTAGCAAGCCCATGAAAACATCTTACCTGTCCAACGGAGGTTGGAGTTGGCCATTCTTGTATGGCTTTGATCTTTTCAGTGTCAACTTCAACTCCATTGCCGCTCACAACAAATCCAAGGAAAACAATCTTATCGAGACAAAATTCACACTTTTTTATGTTTCCAAACAAGTTTTCTTTCCTTAATACCTCTAGGAATTTTCTTAAGTGATCTACATGTTCATGCAAAGTCCTACTATACACCAGAATATCATCAAAGTAAACTACCACAAAATTTCCAATATATGCACGTAAGACATGATTCATTAACCTCATAAATGTGCTAGGCGCATTGGTGAGACCAAAGGGCATGACTAGCCATTCATAAAGTCCATGTTTTGTCTTAAATGCAGTTTTCCACTCATCTCCTTCTTTCATCCTAATTTGATGGTAGTCACTTCTTAAATCAATTTTTGAGAAAATAGTTGAACCATTTAATTCATCTAGCATATCATCTAACCTAGGGATAGGATGACGATACCTGACCGTGATGTTGTTGATGGCTCTACAGTCAATGCACATTCTCCATGTTCCATCCTTCTTTGGTACTAGAAGCACCGGTACCGCACAAGGACTAAGACTCTCTCTCACATACCCCACATTCAAAAACTCTTGAACTTGCCTTTGAATTTCTTTTGTCTCCTCTGGGTTGGTGCGATATGCTGGGCGGTTCGGTAGTGATGCTCCAGGTATGAGGTCAATTTGATGCTCAATACCTCTAATGGGTGGCAAACCTGGTGGCACCTCTTCGGGAAACACATCTTAAAATTCCTGCTACAAAGACTCAACAACATGTGGCAAAGAAGATGTTAAGTCGTTAGTGTTCAATATCACCTCTTTGTACATAAGTACTAAGAGATTTTGTCAAGAAATCAAAGCTTCCATAACCTCACTCTTTTTTGCCATCATCACAATTTTCTCTCCTCTCAAATCTTTTTCCCCTCTTGATTTTTCTTTGCTCTCCAATTCTTTTCTTCTCTCATTTTCTATTTTCCCTCATTCTCTCCTTTTTCATTTTCTCTCTTTTTTTCCTCATCACACTTTTTTTTCTTTTCTCTCAAAATGTGATCTTCCAGAATTTGCTTTGGGGACATGGGGTTGAGGGTTATAGGTTCCCCTCGGTGTACAAAAGAGTGACGGTTCAAGAAACCATCATGAGTAACACGCCGATCGTACTGCCATGGTCGACCCAACAACAAGTGGCACGCCTTCATAGGAACAATGTCGCACAATACCTCATCCTTGTATTTACCAATGGAGAACAATACCTTCACTTTCTTGGTGACCTTCAGCTCTCCACAATCATTCAACCACTGAATTCGGTATGGATTTGGATGCCTTAAAGTCGGGAGTCCCAGCTTCTCCACCAACTCGGTGCTTGCCACATTGCTACAACTTCCACCATCAACAATAACACTACATACCTTCCCATTGATCTTGCATCGTGTATGGAAAAGGTTCTCTCACTGCTCCTTTTCTCCAACGGTCATTTGTGCACTTAAAACTCTTCTATTGACAAGAATCTCGTCATCTTCTGCAAATTCTCCATTTTCAATTTCTGGAGATTCATCTTCCTCCTCTTCAGAGCTCTCTCCATTGGTCTCCCATTCTCCATACTTGTTGATGATCATGGTGCGACGGTTTGGGCATTCACTAGCAATGTCACCCCTTCCTTGACATTTGAAACAATGTATATCCCGATTCCTTGCTTGGTTAGTCTCAAATGTAGGTTTCTTAGGTGGAAGAATTACCTTATCATTTTTGCGATCAACCACCTCTTTTGGATTTGACAATTCTCCAATGTCCTTCCTCGGATTTCTCCAGGGTGTGAATGGGGTAGTGGGCTTCCTCGCGTTGCTCCTTCTTTTGATTTGTTGTTCTACCTTGGTGGCTTGGTGGATCATGTCTTGTATCTCTCCACATGGTGGTACATCTCCACTAGATCCGCAATCTCCCGATTGAGCCCATGTAAAAACCGTTCCATGGTTGCCTCCGGATCCTCCTCGATGTTTGCTCAAATCATGGCAATTTTCATCTCCTTGTAGTACTCTTCTACACTCCTACTCCCTTGGGTGAGGTGTTGAAGTTTGTTGTGGAGATCTCTATGGTAATGTATGGGAACAAACCGTTTCCGCATGGCAAACTTCATGTCCTCCCAAGTGTTGATAGGGCGTCCACCATATCTTGCCCTTTCCTTTTGCATTTGATCCCACCAAATTAAAGCATAATTAGAAAATTCAAGGGAAGCAAGTTTGACCTTTTTCTCCTCGAAATATGCATGGCATGAAAACACCTGCTCGATCCGCATCTCCCACTCCAAGTATGCTTCTGGATCGCTTTTCCCTTGAAATGAAGGGACCTTCACCTTGATCCCTCCAAGTAGTTCATCATCATGTGGTCTTCTTTGGCCTCCTCTTGGTTGTTGGTATAACCTCCTCCTTTGTGGGAAATCCTCGAAATCACTATCAAATTTTTCTATCTCCTCCTCCATGATGTGGGGGAAACGTGGTGCCTGAGCTCGCCACTGGTTGTCATGGATCATCCTCGGGCTTGGTTGATTCTCCAGGTTGTCAATCCTCTCATGTAGCACTTCCAACTTTCAATCAAGAATTCTCTCGAAGTGGCTCACCAAAGCTTGCATTTGGAGTTGTGTAGCTTCGGGTGCGGGAGATCTACTTTGACTTCCTTCATCGCTAACATGAGCAATTTTATTCCCACGGTCTTCTGCCATGATGTGTAACACAAGCACAAATACACACACACACGAGGAGAAACACACACAACTCACACACGCGAAGATGTACACATACGCACACACACAAGTTGTACACACTCACGCACGCAAGATTTACTCACACACACAAGGGTACACACGCACACACACTTACAATGATACACACACACGCAAGATTTACACACACACACACACACACAATGAAATGTACACACTCACACACACAATACTGTTTTTTTTTATTTCTCTCCACTCAACACTCAATTCAAATCATAAACTCTTATGAAATATAATACCTTGTTTGGAGTGATCACGTGCCACCAATCCTTCTCAAACCAAGATTGCATCGGAGGATGGTTTCACACAACCCGTTTGAGTGGTAAAATGTAACAACATGGAAAAGGGTGGAAAAGGGGGTTGAAATAAGGGTAAAAGGTGGAAAATGGGTGTAAAGGTGTGGTGTGTGGGTTTTGCCCGATTGTGCAAGATGAGAAAAATTAATAACAATATGAGCCAATATTGAAATGGAAAGTGCTAATATTGAAAAGCATGAAGATGGAGTAATTGTATCTGCTTTTTTTCACTTTTTTTTTGTCAATTCTCCCCAAAAAGTGTTTTGCTTGGAGTTTTAAAGCACAAGATGATGTATGGAGAGTAAGAAGTTTTTTTTAATTCTCTCAAAGAAAGGATGTTCTTAATATTGAAAAGCACAAAATGACGAGTTGAGAGAATTTGATTTTTTTTTTGCTGGATACAAATGACGTAATGAGAAAAGAAGATTGATGAATAATTGGCTCAATGCAATAATATTTCAAACTTGCACAATGTAGGCCAACTCTGGAGGTTTTCAAGAAATGGGTTTTTTTTTTCAAATGGGTGGATGATATGGAAGGATAAGGAGAGGAATGTGGTAAAACAAATGTAAAAGAAGGGATAGGTGCCTACCGTGTCAACCGAAGCTCTGATACCAATTGATGCGAGACGCACGGGGTGGCCCGATCTTCACGACGTAGGGCGGCGGATGACGGATGCGGTTTGGGGCTAAGTGACGGGTGAAGGGTATGGATAGTGGAAGCAAGTATTCAACCAATGCTATATGGAGCGCGACCTACTACTTAGACAACACACTCAAGGGAGGGGTGTGATGGCCAATCCACACAACAACGCACTTGGGTTGAGGCATGGAATTGGGGGCTTTGTGATCTTGGATCACCAATCTAACTTGTAGATTGACAAGGCAAGAATGCACAAGAGCAAGGGAAATTTGGAACAATCCTCACACAACGGAGAGAAACAAAACATAAGCTCTCAATTAAAATCTTGAATGAGATTACAATGCCATGGGGTGGCTATTTATATCCAAGGGGTGACATAAAAGGTCAAGGGCCTAATATCATAAAATCATAAAGCCTATTCCTACCTTGTCCCCTTAAAGTCAAAAAGGTAAAGTCTATCAAAGACTTTTTGGAAATGTAGCACACAACTTTCCAACTATAGCCCACCGGAATTGAATTTGAGTGCATAGCCCACCGGATTTGACTTTGGTGCCCAAAGATGCCATTTATAGAATCCTCCATGTGGATAAGGCTTCCAAATTCGTGCAACCATGTGGGCCAACCATTAAACATCATGCTTGGGATTGAATAAGTGAGATAATAGGCCCATTTGCTCCATCCATGAAAGGTAATACCCATTGGGCCTTTAATGAAGCAAGATGAGCGCCCATTGAATCATTCAACCTCTTTAATCTTCCTCGCGTCATTGGGCCTTGCAAATCCAATTCCTCCACCCGAGCAATCGACTCGGTATCTTCCGTATGGTTCGCATCAGTAAACTACCACAAATTTTCCAATATATGCACGTAAGACATGATTCATTAACCTCATAAATGTGCTAGGTTCATTGGTGAGACCAAAGGGAATGACTAACCATTCATAAAGTCCATGTTTTGTCTTAAATGTAGTTTTCCACTCATCTCATTCTTTCATCCAAATTTGATGGTAGCCACTTCTTAAATCAATTTTTGAGAAAAATAGTCGAACATTTAATTCATCTAGCATATCATCTAACCTAGGGATAGGATGACGATACCTGACCATGATGTTGTTGATGGCTCTATAGTCAATGCACATTTTCCATGTTTCATCCTTCTTTGGTACTAGAAGAATCGGTACCGCATAAGGACTAAGGCTCTCTCTCACATATCTGACATCTAACAACTCTTGAACTTGCCTTTGAATTTCTTTTGTCTCTTCCGGATTGGTGCGATATGCAGGGCGGTTCGGTAGTGATGCTCCAGGTATGAGGTCAATTTGATGCTCAATACCTCTAATGGGTGGAAAACCTGGTGGCACCTCTTCAAGAAAGACATCATCATACTCCTGCAACAACGACTCAACAACATTTGGCAAACAGGGTAAGTCGTTAGTATTTAGCAATACATCTTTGTACATGAGTACTAGGAGGGTTTGCTGTGAAAACAAAGCTTCCTTAACCTCACTCTTTTTTGCCAACATCACGCTTTTATCTTCTCTCAAATTCTTTTTCCCACTTGATTTTTTTTCGCTCTCCATTTCTTTTCTTCTCTCATTTTCTCTCTTTCCCTCATTCCCTCCTTTTTCATTTTCACACTTTTTTTCCTCATCACTCTTTTTTTCTTTTCTCTCAGAATGTGATCTTCCAGAATTTGTTTCGGGGACAAGGGATTAAGGGTTATAGGTTCCCCTCGGAGTACAAAAGAATGACGATTCAAGAAACCGTCATGGGTAACACGCCGATCATACTGCCATGGTCGTCCCAACAACAAATGGCAGGCCTTCATAGGAACAACATCGCACAAGACCTCATCTTTGTACTTCTCGATGGTGAAACTTACCTTCACTTGCTTGGTGACCATCAGCTCCCCGCAATCATTCAACCACTGAAGCCGATATGGATGTTGATGCTTCAAAGTAGGAAGTCCCAACTTCTCTACTAACTCGGTGCCTGCAACATTACTACAGCTTCCTCCATCAATAATAACACTACATACCTTTCCATTGATCTTGCATCGTGTATGGAAAAGGTTATCTCGCTGCTCCTTTTCTCCAATAGTCATTTGTGTACTTAAAACTCTCCTAGTGACAAGAATCTCACCGAATTCTGCAAATTCCTCATTATCAATTTCTGGAGATTCTTCCTCCACCTCTTCCGAGCTCTCTCCATCGATCTCCCATTCTCTATACTTGTTGATGGTCATGGTGCGCTGGTTTGGGCACTCACAAGCAATGTGACCCCTTCCTTGATATTTGAAACACTGAATATCCCTATTCCTGGTTTGGTTAGCCTCAAAAGTAGGTTTCTTAGGTGGAAGAATTACCTTGTCACTTTTGCGATCAACCACCTCTTTTGCCTTTGATGGTTCTCCAATCTCCTTGCTCGGATTTCTCCACGGTGTGAAAGGGGTAGTGGGTTTCCTCATGTTGCTCCTCCTTTTGATTTGTTGTTCAATCTTGGTGGCTTGGTGGATCATATCTTGTATCTCTACATGGTGGTACATCTCCACTTGATCCGCAATCTCCCGATTGAGCCCATGTAAAAACCGTGCCATGGTTGCCTCCGGATCTTCCTCAATATTTGCCCGAATCATAGAATTTTGCATCTGCTTATAGTAATCCTCTACAGTCTTACTCCCTTGGGTGAGCCTCTAAAGTTTGTTGTGGAGATCTCTATGGTAGTGTGAGGGAACAAAGCGCTTCTGAATGGCAAACTTCATGTCTTCCCAAGTTTGGATAGGACATCCTCCATATCGGGCTCTCTCCTTTTGAACTTGACCCCACCATATTAATGCATAATCAATGAATTCAAGGGCTGCAAGTTTTACCTTTTTCTCCTCAGAATAGGTATGACAAGAAACGACTTGCTCGATCCGCATCTCCCACTCCAAGTATGCTTCCGGATCGCTTTTCCCTTGAAATGAAGGGACCTTCACCTTGATACCACCAAGTAGGTCATCATCATATTGTCTCCTTTGTCCTCCTCTAGGTTATTGGTACAACCTCCTCCTTTGTGGGACATCATCAAGATCATCTTCAATGTTCATTATTTCCTCCTCCATGATGTGGGGACGACGTTGTCCCGGAGCGCGTCGTGGGTTATCATGGAACGTCCTTGGGCTTGGTTTATTCTCCAATTCCTCAATCCTCTCATGTAACACCTCCAACTTCCAATCAAGAAGCTTCTCGAAGTGGCTCACCAAAGATTGCATTTGGAATTGCGTAGCTTCGGGTGTGGGAGATCTACTTCGACTTCCTTCATCGCTAACGTGAGCAATTTTCTTCCCATGATCTTCTGTCATGATATGTTATGCAAGAACAAACACACACCGTGGGGCGGGGACACACACAATGATACACACTCACTCACACACGGGAAATGGACACACACACACACAAGATGTACAGACTCACACACACAAGGATACACAGACACACACGCAAGATATACACACTCACACACACAAGATGTACACACACACACACAAGGATACACACTCACGCACACAAGATATACACACTCACACACACAAGATGTACACACACACGCACACAACAAGATGCACGCACTCACACACTCAAGATATATTTTTTGGATTATTTCTCTCCACTCTCAACACTCAATTAAAATTCCAAGCTCTTATGAAATATAATACCTTGTTTTCGGGTGATCACTTGCCACCAATATTTCCCCAATCAAGATTGTGTTGGGGGCTGGTTTAACACAACCCGCTTGAGTGGTAAAGGGTAAAGGGTGAAAAGAGGGTAGAAAATGGATAAATGGTGGATGGAAAAGGGGGTAGAAATGTGGTATTTGGGTTTTGCCCGATTGTGAAAGATAAGATAAATATATAACACTATGATTCAAATATAAAATAGGGATGAAGAAAAATGATGGAGAAAGTGATGTACGGATATGGAAAGTGCGAATAATGTAAAGCACGATGATGAAGTAATTGTATCTGTTTTTTTCATCAAATCTCCCCAAAAAGTGTTGTGCTTGGAGTTTTAAAGCACAAGATGATGAACAGAGAGTATGACAATTTTTTTTGAAATCTCTCAAAGAAAAGGATGTGCTTAATTTTGATAAGCACAAAATGATGAGTTGAGAGAATTTGATTTTTTTTGTTTTTTTTTTCAAATACAAATCACATATAGCGAATTTAAAGTGAAAATAAGATGGATGAACAATTGACTCAATGTGAAAAATATTTCAATCTTGCACAACAAAGGCTAATTCTGGATGTTTTCAAAGCAAATGTTTTTTTTGAATGAGTGGATAATAAGGAAAGATAAGAAGGGTAATGGGTAAAATAAATATAAATGAAGGGATAGATGCCTACCATGTCAACCAGAGCTCTAATACCAACTGATGTGAGACGCACGGGGTGGCCCGATCTTCACGGCGTAGGGCGGCGGTTGAAGGATATGGTTCGGGGAAAAGTGTCGGATGATGGGTACGGATAGTGGATGCAAGTAGTCAATCAACGCTATATGGAGCGCGACCTACTACTTAGACAACACACTCAAGGGAGGGATGTGATGGCCAATCCACACAACAACGCACTTGGGTTGAGGCACGAAATTGGGGGCTTTGTGATCTTGGATCACCAATCTAACTTTTAGATTGACAAGGCAAGAATGCACAAGAGCTAGGAGAAAATCCGGGACAATCCTCACACAACGGAGAGAAACAAAGCATAATCTCTCAATTAAATCTTGAATGAAAATAGAATGCCATGGGGTGGCTATTTATAGCCAAGGGGGTGATACGATGGTCAAGATTCTAATACCCTAAAGTCATAAAGTCTAAACCTACCTTGTCCCCTTAAAAGTCAAAAAGATAAAAGCCAACAAAGACTTTTGGAAAAGTAGCACACAACTTTCCAACATAGCCCACCGGATTTGACTTTGACTGCATAGCCCACCGGATTTGACTTTGGTGTCCAAAGATGCCATTTCTAGAATCCTCCATGTGGACAAGGCATCCAAATTCGTGCAACCATGTGGGCCAAGCTTTAAACATCAATTTTGGGCTTGAATAAGTGATATTATAGGCCCATTTTCTCCATCCATGCAAGGCAAGATCCATTGGACCTTTAATGAAGCAATATGTGCGCCCATTGTAGCATTGAGCCTCTTTAATCTCCCTCGCGTCATTGGGCCTTGCAAATCCAACTCTTCCTCCCGCGCAATCGACTTGGTGCCTTCGACATGGTTCTCATCAGGGACTAATGAGCCTAATGGGCCTAAGTGGCTCAATGAGCCTAATGAGACTAAGTGGCATAATTCCCCTAATCGACTGAATTGACCTAATGGGCCTAATGGGACCAATAGGCCTAAGTGGCTTAATGGGCCCAATGGGCCTAGTCAACCTAAGTGGCCAAAGTGGCTTAATCAACCTAATCAACTAATGGGACAAATGGGTATAATGGGACTAAGTGGCCTAATGGGCCTAATGCTTAAGTGTCCTAATGGGCCTAAAGGACATAATGATCATAATGGGCTTAAAGGGTCTAAGTGGCCTAAGTGGTCTATCAGCCCAATGGACCGAATGGGCCTAATGGGCCTAAGCGGCCTAATGGGCCTAGTGGGCATATGTGGCTTAATTGTCCTAATCAACCAAATGGGCCAAATGGGCCAAGTTGGCCTAAGTGGCCTAATGGGACTAATGAGCCTAATGGGTCTAAGTGGCCTAATTTTCTCAATCGACCGAATGTGATTAAGTGGACTAATGGGCCTAATGGTCCCAATGTGCCTAAGTGGCCCAATTAATCTAATTGGATGAATGGTCCAAAGTGGGCAAATCAAGCTAATCGATCGAACGGGCCTAATGGGACTAATGGGCCTAAGTGGCCTAATAGGCCTAATGGGTCTAAGTGGCCTAGGCGGCCTAATCATCCTATTCGACCGAATGGTCTTAATGAGCCTAAGTGGTCTAATGGGCCTAATGGACCTAATGGGTCTAAGTGGACTAACTGGCCTAATCGGCCTAATCCATCGAATGGGGCCAATGGGCCTTATGGGCCTAAGTGGCTGATTGCTAATGGGCCTTAGTGGTCTAATGAGCCCGAGTGGCCTAATGGGCCTGAGTGTCCTAATGGGCCTAATCGACCTAAGTGGCCTAATGGGCCTAATCAGTTTAATTGTTCTAGGTGGCCAAATGAGTCGAATGGGCCTAAGTGGGCTAATGGACCTAATGGGCCACAGTGGCCTAATGGGTTTAAGTGTCCTAATGTGCCTAATGGGCCTAAGTGGCCTAATGAGTCGTATATGCCTAAGTGGCATAATGGGCCTCGTGGGCCTAAGTGGCTTAATGGTTCTGATGGGCCTAATAGGGCCTAAGTGGCCTAATGAGCCAAATAGGTCTCAGTGGCTGATGCGAACCATGTTGAAGGCACAGAGCCGATTACCCGAGTGGAGGAGTTGGATTTGCAAGGCCCGATGATGCGTGGGAGATTAAAGAGGCTGAATGCAACAATGGGCGCCCATCTCGCTCCATTAAAGGCCCAATGGATCTTGCCATGCATGGATGGAGCAAATGGGTCTATTATCTCACTTATTCAAGCCCAAACATGATTTTTAAAGTCTGGCCCACATGGTTGCACGAATTTGGATGCCTTGCCCACATGGAGAATTCTAGAAATGGCATCTTTGGACACCAAAGTCAAATCCGGTGGGCTATGCACTCAAAGTCAAATCCGGTGGGCTATAGTTGGAAAGTTGTGTTTCACTTTTCCAAAAGTCTTTTGTAGACTTTATCATTTTGAATTTAAGGGAACAAAGTAGTTTAGCCTTTATGACTTTAGGGTATTAGACCATTGACTATTGCCCTTGGCGATAAATAGCCACCCCATGGCACTTGTATGGCATTCAAAAATTAATTGAGAGATTATGCTTTGTTTCTCTCCGTTTTGTGAGAATTGTTCTGAGTTTCCCCTTTCTCTTGTGCATTCTTGCCTTATTAATCTACAAGTTAGATTGGTGATCCAAGATCCCGAAGCCCCCAATTTCGTGCCTCAACCCAAGTGCGTTGTTGTGTGGATTGGCTATCACATCCCTCCCTTGAGTGTGCTGTCTAAGTAGTAGGTCATGCTCCTTATAGCGTTGATTGACTACTTGCATCTGCTATCCATACCCATATCCGCCACTTAGCCACAAACCGCATCTTACATCTTCCGCCCTACGCCGTGAAGATCGGGCCACCCCGTGCGTCTCACATCAGTTGGTATTAGAGCTCCGGTTGACACGGTAGGCATCCATCCCTTCATTTATATTTATTTTACCCATTCATCCATCTTATTTTCACTTTAAATTCGCTATATGTGATTTGTATCCGGAAAAAAAAACAAAAAAAATCAAATTCTCTCAACTCATCTTTTTGTGATTCTTATAAATAAGCACATCCTTTTCTTGGAGAGATTTCAAAAAAAAATTCTTACTCTCCGTTCATCATCTTGTGCTTTAAAACTCCAAGTACAACACTTTTTGGGGAGATTTGACAAAAAAAAGGGAAAAAAAGCGGATACAATTACTTCATCATCGTGCTTTACATTATTCGCACTTTCCATATCTGTACATCACTTTCTCCATCATTTTGCTTCATCCCCATTTTATATTTGAATCATATTGTTATATATTTATCTTATCTTGCACAATCGGGAAAAATCCAAATACCACATTTCTACCCCCTTTTCCATCCACCATTTATCCATTTTCTACCCTCTTTTCACCCTTTACCCTTTACCACTCAAGCGGGTTGTGTTAAACCAGCCCCCAACACAATCTTGATTGGGGAAATATTGGTGGCAAGTGATCACCCGAAAACAAGGTATTATATTTCATAAGAGCTTGGAATTTTAATTGAGTGTTGAGAGTGGAGAGAAATAAGCCAAAAAAATATCTTGAGTGTGTGAGTGTGTGCATCTTGTTGTGTGCGTGTGTGTGTACATCTTGTGTGTGTGAGTGTGTATATCTTGCGTGCGTGAGTGTGTATCCTTGTGTGTGTGTGTACATCTTGTGTGTGTGAGTGTGTATATCTTACGTGTGTGAGTGTGTATCCTTGTGTGTGTGAGTGTGTACATCTTGTGTGTGTGTGTGTGTGTATTTCCCGTGTGTGAGTGAGTGCGTATAATTGTGTGTGTCTCCCCCCGGTGTGTGTTTGTTCTTCCATAACATATCATGGCAGGAGATCGTGGGAAGAAAATTGCTCATGTTAGCGAAGAAGGAAGTCGAAGTAGACCTCCATCACTCGAAGCTACGCAATTCCAAATGCAAGCTTTGGCGATCCACTTCGAGAAGCTTCTTGATCGGAAGTTGGAGGTGTTACATGAGAGGATTGACGAATTGGAGAATAAACCAAGCCCAAGGATGTTCCATGATAACCCACAACGCACTCTGGCACCACGTCGTCCCCACATCATGGAGGAGGAAATAATGAACTTTGAAGATGATCTTGATGATGTCCCACAAAGGAGGAGGTTGTACCAACAACCTAGAGGAGGACAAAGGAGACAATATGATGATGACCTACTTGGCGGTATCAAGGTGCAGGTGATATGATACCGTATGCGAGTGCGGTATTCGTTGGCAAAAATGCAGAAACACAAGCGAAGGGGATGATCAATTTGGACCGCCTTCAAGGGGTACAAGAGGTGGCTCATAAAATGGGAAGGGGATGATCAATTAGGACCCCAAGGAGACTTTCCCCTTGAAACTCTAATTATAAAGCGCCACAAAGGTTGATCACTCCTTTGATGAGCCTTACTTGCATTCACCTAAGAACACAAGAAACACACGCATAATAATGCTAGAAACTCTCAAATTCGAAATTAACCTTCAAGGGGTACAAGAGGTGGCTATTTATAGCCAAATAAGAGGAATACATGTCAAAATACCTATCCCACAAAAGTCTAAAGCCTATCCCACGAATTTGACTTTGTTTACACATGTCCATGGCTTTCGGGGACAAGATATCTCTAAAGAAGACTTTTAGGAACCACCCCAAAGACTTTGAAGATTCCCACCATGGATTTGGAGACAAGGGGCCCACCACTTTTGACATTGGATATTTCCTTCATGCAAGTGGATTAAATTTTGTGGAAGCATATGGGTGGGCATTTTAGGTTCACTTTTGGGCTTTAATAAGTGTGATTAAAGACCCATTTTCTCCTCCCATGCATGCATGTTGGGCCTCCTCTTGTAATTTCAAAATGAGGCCATGTAAAGCCTCTTTCATCCTCCTCATTCTTCCTCTTGTCATTGGGCCACCAATCCCATGCAATGGGTCTTGTCCAATAATTATCCTTCCACCATCAATGACATGATCACCCTCAACTCCTTGTTGCATGTGTACACCATGATCCGCATCATCCCCTCCCTCTTCAAAAGGGGAGAGATCAGAAATATTAAAGGTAGCACTCACATTTCCATACCTGCTGGGCAAGTCAATCTTGTAGGCATTATCATTGATTCTTTCTAAAACTTGAAATGGACCATCTCCTCGTGATTGAAGTTTTGATTTTCTTTACTCTGGGAACCTTTCCTTCCTCAAATGCACCCACACCCAATCTCCATGTTCTAGTACAACTTTATGTCTATCCTTGTTTGGTTTCTTCCCATATTGTTCACTTCTTCTTTCAATGTTGGCTTTTACCTTGGCATGTAAGTCCCGAATTTTTTTTTCCTTCTCATCACCTGCAAGATCAACAACCTCCTTAGTAGGAAATGAAAGAATATCTAACGGAGTCATTGGGTTAAATCCATATACAATCTCAAAAGGTGAAAAGTTAGTAGTGGAATGCACTACTCGGTTATATGCAAACTCTATGTGCGGCAAGCATTTTTTCCAATTCTTCATATTTTTTTGAATTATTGCACACAAGAGGGTAGAAAGAGTTCTATTCACCACTTCAGTTTTCCCATCAGTTTGAGGATGTGCAACTGTTGAGAACAATAATTTAGTTCCCAATTTATTCCACAAAGTCCTCCAAAAGTGGCTAAGGAATTTCACATCCCTATCACTTACAATGGTTTTGGGCAGTCCATGTAATCTCACAATTTCTTTGAAAAACAAATCTGCTATATGTATAGCACCATTAGTTTTTGAGCATGCAATGAAATGGGCCATTTTGCTGAATCGATCCACAACAACAAAAATGCTATCTCTTCCCGATTGGGATCGAGGCAATCCCAACACAAAATCCATAGAGATGTCGGTCCAAGGATGGGATGGAATGGGCAAGGGGGGATACAATCTGATGCGAACCATGCGGAAGGCACAGAGTCGATTGCTCGGGTGGAGGAATTGGATTTGCAAGGCCCAATGACACGAGGAAGATTAAAGAGGTTGAATGCTTCAATGGGCGCTCATCTTGCTTCATTAAAGGCCCAATGGGAATTACCTTGCATGGATGGAGCAAATGGGCCTATAATATCACTTATTTAAGCCCAAAATTGATGATTAAAACTTGGCCCACATGGTTGCACGAATTTGGAGGCCTTGCCCACATGGAGGATTCTAGAAATGGCATCTTTGGACACCAAAGTCAAATCCGGTGGGCTATGAACTCAAAGTCAAATCCGGTGGGCTATGTTGGAAAGTTGTGTGCTTCTTTTCCAAAAGTCTTTGTTGGCTTTTATCTTTTTGACTTTTAAGGGGACAAGGTAGGTTTAGACTTTATGACTTTAGGGTATTAGACCCTTGACCATTGTATCACCCCCTTGGCTATAAATAGCCACCCCATGGCATTGTATTGGCATTCAAGACTTAATTTGAGAACTTATGATTTGTTTCTCTCCGTTGTGTGAGGATTATCCCGGCTTTTCCCCCTTGCTCTTGTGTATTCTTGCCTTGTCAATCTACAAGTTAGATTGGTGATCCAAGATCACAAAGCCCCCAATTCCGTGCCTCAACCCAAGTGCGTTGTTGTGTGGATTGGAAATCACACCCCTCCCTTGAGTGTGTTGTCTAAGTAGTAGGTCACGCTCCATATAGCGTTGGTTGACTACTTGCTTCCACTTTCCATACCCTTCACTCGTCACTTAGCCCCAAACCGCGTCCATCATCCGCCGCCCTACGCCGTGAAGATCGGGCCACCCCGTGCGTCTCGCATCAGTTGGTATCAGAGCTCCGGTTGACACGGTAGGCGTCTATCCATTTATTTACTTTAATTCTATCCATTACCCTCCTTATCTTTCCATATTATTCTCCCATTCAACAAAAAAAAATCCATTTTTCTTGAAAGCCTCCCGAATTGTCCTAGTTTGTGCAAGCTTGGATTATTATAAATTGAGCCAAATTTTCATTCATCTCTCTATATGTGATTTGTATCCGGCAAAAAAAAAATTCTCTCAACTCATCATTTTGTGCTTTTCAAAATTAAGCACATCCTTTATTTGAGAGATTTCGAAAAAAAAATGTCTTACTCTCCGTTCAATCATCTTGTGCTTTAAAACTCCAAGCACAACACTTTTTGGGGAGAATTGACAAAAACAAAAGCAAAAAAAAAAAGAGCGGATACAATTAATCCTTTGTGCTTTACCTTATTAGTACTTTCTATTTCCATATATAACGTTTTCCATCATTTTACTTCATCCCCATTTTGTATTTGGCTCATATTGTTATCTTATCTTGCACAATCGGGCAAAACCCACAATCCACCTATCTACCCTTCTTTCCACCCTCTTTTTGACCCTTTACCATTGTTAAACCCCTTACCACTCAAGCGGGTTGTGTTAAACCATCCCCCGACACAATCTTGATTGAGGAGGAATTGGTGGCACTTGATCGCCCTAAACAAGGTATTATATTTCATAAGAGCTTGGGATTCAAATTGAGTTTTGAGAGTGGAGAGAAATAAGAAAAAAAAAATATCTTGTGTGTGTGAGTGTGTGCATCTTGTTGTGTGCGTGTGTGTGTACATCTTGTGCGTGTGAGTGTGTATATATTGCGTGCGTGAGTGTGTATATTTATGCGTGTGAGTGTGTACATCTTGTGTGAGTGTGTACATCTCGCGTGTGTGAGTGAGTGTGTATCATTGTGTGTGTCCCCCCCCCCCGGTGTGTGTTTGTGTTTGTGTAACTTATCATGGCAGAAGATCGTGGGAAGAAAATTGCTCATGTTAGCGATGAAGGAAGTCGAAGTAGATCTCCCGCACCTGAAGCTACGCAATTCCAAATGCAAGCTTTGGTGAGCCACTTCGAGAAGCTTCTTGATCGGAAGTTGGAGGTGTTACATGAGAGGATTGATGAATTGGAGAATAAACCAAGCCCAAGGATGTTCCATGATAACCCACGACGCGCTCCCGCACCACGTCGTCCCCACATCATGGAGGAGGAGATGGTGAACTTTGATGATGATCTTGATGAAGTCCCACAAAGGAGGAGGTTGTACCAACAACCGAGAGGAGGCCAAAGGAGACAACATGATGATGAACTACTTGGCGGGATCAAGGTGAAGGTCCCTTCTTTTCTTGGGAAAAGCGATCCGGAAGCATACTTGGAGTGGGAGATGCGGATCGAGCAGGTCTTTTCATGCCATGCATATTCCGAGGAGAAAAAGGTCAAACTTGCTTCCCTTGAATTTTCTGATTATGCTTTAATTTGGTGGGATCAAGTTCAAAAGGAGAGGGCTAGATATGGTGGACGTCCCATCAACACTTGGGAAGACATGAAGTTCACCATGCGGAAGCGGTTTGTTCCCACACATTACCATAGAGATCTCCACAACAAACTTCAACGCCTCATCCAAGGGAGTAAGAGTGTAGAAGACTACTACAAGGAGATGCAAATTGCCATGATTCGGGCAAACGTTGAGGAGGATCCGGAGGCAACCATGGCACGGTTTTTACATGGGCTCAATCGGGAGATTGCGGATCAAGTGGAGATGTACCACCATGTAGAGATACAAGATATGATCCACCAAGCCACCAAGATCGAGCAACAAATCAAAAGGAGGAGCAACATGAGGAAACCCACTACCCCTTTCACACCATGGAGAAATCCAAGGAAGGAGATTGGAGAACCATCAAAGGCAAAAGAGGTGGTTGATCGCAAAAGTGACAAGGTAATTCTTCCACCTAAGAAACCTACTTTTGAGGCTAACCAAACCAGGAATAGAGATATTCGGTGTTTTAAATGTCAAGGAAGGGGTCACATTGCTAGTGAATGCCCAAACCGTCGCACCATGATCATCAACAAGTATGGAGAATGGGAGACCGATGGAGAGAGCTCTGAAGAGGAGGAAGATGAATCTCCAGAAATTGAAAATGGAGAATTTGCGGAAGATGGCGAGATTCTTGTCACTAGAAGAGTTTTAAGTGCACAAATGACCGTTGGAGAAAAGGAGCAGCGGGAGAACCTTTTCCATACACGATGCAAGATCAATGGGAAGGTATGTAGTGTTATTGTTGATGGTGGAAGTTGTAGCAATGTGGCGAGCACCGAGTTGGTGGAGAAGTTGGGACTCCCGACTTTAAGGCATCCAAATCCATACCGGCTTCAGTGGTTGAATGATTGTGGAGAGCTGAAGGTCACCAAGCAAGTTAAGGTATTGTTCACCATCGGTAAGTACAAAGATGAGGTATTGTGCGACATTGTTCCTATGAAGGCGTGCCACTTGTTGTTGGGTCGACCATGGCAGTACGATCGGCGTGTTACTCATGATGGTTTCTTGAACCGTCACTCTTTTCTACTCCGAGGGGAACCTATAACCCTCAACCCCATGTCCCCCAAGCAAATTCTGGAAGATCACATTTTGAGAGAAAAGAAAAAAAAGAGTGATGTGGAAAAAAAGAGAGAAAATGAAAAAGGAGAGAATGAGGGAAAAATAGAAAATGAGAGAAGCAAAGAAATGGAGAGCAAAGAAAAATCAAGAGGGGAAAAAGATTTGAGAGGAGAGAAAAGTGTGATGTTGGCAAAAAAGAGTGAGGTTAAGGAAGCCTTGATTTCTCGACAAAATCTCTTAGTACTTATGTACAAAGAGGTGATGTTGAACACTAACGACTTAACATCTTCTTTGCCACATGTTGTTGAGTCTTTGTTGCAGGAATTTGAAGATGTGTTTCCCGAAGAGGTGCCACCGGGTTTGCCACCTATTAGAGGTATTGAGCATCAAATTGACCTCATACCTGGAGCATCACTACCGAACCGCCCAGCATATCGCACCAACCCAGAGGAGACAAAAGAAATTCAAAGGCAAGTTCAAGAGTTGTTGAATGTGGGGTATGTGAGAGAGAGTCTTAGTCCTTGTGCGGTACCGGTCCTTCTAGTACCAAAGAAGGATGGAACATGGAGAATGTGCATTGACTGTAGAGCCATCAACAACATCACGGTCAGGTATCGTCATCCTATCCCTAGGTTAGATGATATGCTAGATGAATTAAATGGTTCAACTATTTTCTCAAAAATTGATTTAAGAAGTGGCTACCATCAAATTAGGATGAAAGAAGGCGATGAGTGGAAAACTGCATTTAAGACAAAACATGGACTTTATGAATGGTTAGTCATGCCCTTTGGTCTCACCAATGCACCTAGCACATTTATGAGGTTAATGAATCATGTCTTACGTGCATATATTGGAAAATTTGTGGTAGTTTACTTTGATGATATTCTGGTGTATAGTAGGACTTTGCATGAACATGTAGATCACTTGAGAAAAGTCCTAGAGGTGTTGAGGAAAGAAAACCTGTTTGGAAACATAAAAAAGTGTGAATTTTGTCTCGATAAGATTATTTTCCTTGGATTTGTTGTGAGTGGAAATGGAGTTGAAGTGGACACCGAGAAGATCAAAGCAATACAAGAATGGCCAACTCCAACCTCCGTTGGACAGGTAAGAAGTTTTCATGGGCTTGCTAGTTTTTACAGGAGATTTGTGAAAGACTTCAGCACACTAGCAGCACCATTGAATGAATTGACAAAGAAGAATGTTCCTTTCAAATGGGGGACAACTCAAGAAAAAGCCTTCCATGCGCTAAAGGAGAGACTCACCCAAGCCCCTCTACTTGCACTTCCAGACTTCGGTAAGACCTTTGAAATTGAATGTGATGCAAGCGGAATTGGCATAGGAGGAGTACTCATGCAAGAAGGTAAGCCTATTGCTTATTTTAGTGAGAAGTTAAATGGCCCAACTCTAAACTATGCTACATATGATAAAGAGTTGTATGCATTGTTTAGAGTACTCGAAACATGGCAACACTATCTTTGGCCTAAAGAATTTGTGATCCATTCTGATCACGAGGCTCTTAAATACCTTAGGAGCCAACATAAACTAAATAGGAGACATGCTAGATGGATGGAATTCATTGAATCATTTCCATATGTCATCAAGCATAAAAAGGGTAAAGAAAATACTGTGGCTGATGCACTTTCGCGTAGATATTCTCTTTTATCCTTGTTGGATTCAAAACTTCTAGGTTTTGAATACATTAAGGATTTATATGCCACTGATAGTGATTTTAGAGAACCTTATGAACATTGTAAACCTGGAGTTAGTTGGGAAAAGTTCTATTTACATGATGGATTCTTATTTCGGATTGATAAGCTTTGCATTCCTAATTGCTCTATCCGTTTACTTTTACTAAAGGAGTCACATTCGGGTGGGTTAATGGGGCATTTTGGTGTTTCAAAAACTCTAAGTGTTCTTAGTGAGCATTTTTATTGGCCTAGGATATCTAGAGATGTTGAGAAATTTGTGGGAAAGTGCATTGTTTTCCATAAAGCCAAATCAAAGCTGAACCCACATGGACTATATCTTCCTCTCCCAATTCCCAACACCCCTTGGGAGGACATATCAATGGACTTTATTGTGGGGTTACCACGGACCAAGAGGGGGAGAGATTCCATTTTTGTTGTGGTGGATCGGTTTTCAAAAATGGCACATTTTATTCCCTGTCACAAAACAGATGATGCCACTAACATTGCAACACTTTTCTTTCAGGAAGTAGTCAAGCATCATGGAATGCCAAGGACCATTGTGTCGGATCGAGACACAAAATTTCTTAGTTACTTTTGGAAGACCTTGTGGAGCAAACTCGGTACAAAGTTATTATTTTCCACTACTTGTCATCCACAAACCGATGGGCAAACGGAGGTGGTGAATCGCACACTATCATCCCTTCTACGAACAATTGTCAAAAAGAATATCAAGAATTGGGAGGAGTGTCTGCCACATGTGGAATTCGCATATAACAGGGCCAAGCATTCCACTACTCAATATTCTCCATTTGAAATAGTTTACGGCTTTAACCCCATTGCGCCTATTGATCTAGTTCCTTTGCCTTTACAGGAAGCAGTTAATATGGATGCAAAAGGGCGTGCAGAATTCATCAAGAAAATCCATGAAAAGGAAAGATTAAATATCGAGCGGATGACCCAAAAATATATGGATCGTGCAAACAAGGGTCGCAAGCAAATGTTGTTCGAGCCCGGTGACTTGGTTTGGATTCATATGCGGAAGGAAAGATTCCCTGAAAAGAGGAAATCAAAACTCATGCCACGAGGCGATGGACCATTCCGAGTGCTTGAAAAGATTAACAACAATGCTTACAAGATAGCTTTGCCAGGTGAGTAAGGTGTAAGTGTCACTTTCAATGTTTCTGATCTTTCTCCTTTTTTGGGTGTAGAGGATGAAGAGTCGAGGACGACTCCTTTTCAAGAGGGGGAGGATGATGCGAACCATGCGGAAGGCACAGAGTCGATTGCTCGGGTGGAGGAATTGGATTTGCAAGGCCCAATGACACGAGGAAGATTAAAGAGGTTGAATGCTTCAATGGGCGCTCATCTTGCTTCATTAAAGGCCCAATGGGAATTACCTTGCATGGATGGAGCAAATGGGCCTATAATATCACTTATTCAAGCCCAAAATTGATGATTAAAACTTGGCCCACATGGTTGCACGAATTTGGAGGCCTTGCCCACATGGAGGATTCTAGAAATGGCATCTTTGGACACCAAAGTCAAATCCGGTGGGCTATGCACTCAAAGTCAAATCCGGTGGGCTATGTTGAAAAGTTGTGTGCTTCTTTTCCAAAAGTCTTTGTTGGCTTTTATCTTTTTGACTTTTAAGGGGACAAGGTAGGTTTAGACTTTATGACTTTAGGGTATTAGACCCTTGACCATTGTATCACCCCCTTGGCTATAAATAGCCACCCCATGGCATTGTATTGGCATTCAAGACTTAATTTGAGAACTTATGCTTTGTTTCTCTCCGTTGTGTGAGGATTATCCCGGCTTTTCCCCCTTGCTCTTGTGTATTCTTGCCTTGTCAATCTACAAGTTAGATTGGTGATCCAAGATCACAAAGCCCCCAATTCCGTGCCTCAACCCAAGTGCGTTGTTGTGTGGATTGGCAATCACACCCCTCCCTTGAGTGTGTTGTCTAAGTAGTAGGTCACGCTCCATATAGCGTTGGTTGACTACTTGCTTCCACTTTCCATACCCTTCACTCGTCACTTAGCCCCAAACCGCGTCCATCATCCGCCGCCCTACGCCGTGAAGATCGGGCCACCCCGTGCGTCTCGCATCACAATCCATTTGGTTGAACCTTGGACTTTGCATGCTTACAAGTGACACACCTAGCACAAATTACAATAACATCTTTTCTCACGCTTGGCCAATAAAAATGTTCATGGAAAGTAACTAGTGTTTTATCAACCCCAAAATGCCCCATCAAACCACCCCCATGAGTTTATTTTACAAGCAATTCTCGAGTTGAACAATTTGGAATGCACAATTTATCCCTTTTGAAAAGAAACCCATCATTTTTGTAATAGTCTTTAAAACCATGTTTTTTACAAGATGTCCAAATTTTAGAAACATATCCATCATTTTCATACATTCCCTTTAGTAACTCAAGTCCAAGTAATCTAGAATGAAGAGAAGTAAGAAGTAAATACCTTCGTGAAAGAGCATCAGCAACCACATTTTCCTTACCTTTTTTGTGCTTGATCACGTAGGGGAAAGTCTCAATGAATTCCAGCCAAGATGCATGCCGCCGATTCAACTTACCTTGGGACTTCAAATACTTAAGGCTTTCATGGTCAGAATGAATAATGAACTCTTTAGGCTATAAGTAATGTTGCCATGTTTCCAGGGTTCGTTTCAAAGCATAAAGTTCTTTACTGTAAGTTGAATAATTTAATGCTGCCCCGTTCAATTTCTCACTAAAGTAAGAAATTGGACGTGACTCTTGAGTCAAAACAGTACCAATTCCAACTCCCGATGCATCACACTCAATTTCAAAGACTTTGGTGAAATCGGGAAGCCTTAAAAGGGGAGCATTGACCAATTTTTCTTTGAGTGTGTTAAAAGATTTTTCTTGTTTTTCACCCCATTTAAAGACCACATGTTTCTTTACAAGTTCATTAAGAGGTGCAGCGATGGATGAAAAATCATTTACAAACCTCCTATAGAAGCTTGCCAATCCATGAAAACTTCTAACCTCGGTTGCACTCTTCGGTGTGGGCCACTCCTGAATTGCTTTGATCTTTTCATCATCCACACGAATCCCTTCCGCCCCTACAACAAAGCCAAGAAACACAACAGAATCCATGCAAAAGGAACATTTTTGAAGATTGGCATAAAGTTGGTTTTGTTTAAGGGTCTCACACACCAAACGCAAGTGTTCAACATGGTTGTCTAGAAATTTTCTATACACCAAGATATCATCAAAATAGACAACCACGAATTTTCCAATGAATGAACGAAGGACATGGTTCATTAAGCTCATGAATGTACTTGGTGCATTAGTTAAACCAAATGGCATAACTAACCACTCATACAAACCAAACTTAGTTTTAAAAGCAGTTTTCCACTCATCTCCTTCTTTCATTCGAATTTGGTGGTATCCACTTTTAAGATCAATTTTTGAAAACAAAGAGGCCCCATGTAATTCATCAAGCATGTCATCAAGTCAAGGGATGGGATAACGGTACTTAACTGTTATTTGGTTGATGGCGCGACAATCCACACACATCCGCCATTTTCCATCTTTCTTGGGTACTAGGATCACCGAAACGGCGCATGGACTCATGCTTTCCCTTACTAATCCTTTCTTCATGAGTTCTTCAACTTGACACAAGATCTCTCTAGTCTCTTCCGGATTAGCTCTATATGCTGGCCTATTTGGAATTGCGGCACCGGGTATGAAGTCAATCCTATGCTCAATGCCTCTCAAAGGGGGTAGTCCATCGGGTGTTTCTTCAGGAAACAAATCACCAAATTTTACCTTCTTCTCCTCCGAGTAGTTGTGAAGTCCAAACACATGGTCAACCTTCCGCTCCCACTCCAAATAAAGTTCTGGGTCACTCTTCCCTTGAAAGGGTAGAAGTGTCACTTTGATGCTTCCCAAGTCATTGTCTCTCCAAGCAGCACGTTGCCCTCGCCTAGGAATTGATTCTTTGAAATCGGAGTACTCATCATCCCCTTCATGAATTTCTTGCCTTCTTGGAGCCTTCGAAGAAGAGGAACTTTGCATATCATCCAACCTAGCATTCAATCTTGTAAACTGGTCAGCGACTACTTTCATGAATAATTTAATGTCGATCTCACTTCTTTCTCCCTCACTTGCCATTTTTTTTAATTCCTCGCACACTCTTTCTCTCACTTTTTTTTAATCTCTCAAAAGGTTTCTCACACTTTCTAGCACAACAACTTGGTTCCAACAAGTGTTCTTAAATAGAATCAAGAAGACAACTAGTAAGAAGCAATCAATTCATGACAATCTTTAAAATCAGAAATTTTAAAAAGGGTTTGAATCAATGGAGTCCAAGAAATATGAGAGGAAAATGGGAGAAATGGTTATAGTAGAAGGTTGGATATGGATGAATGAAAGAATATGGTGGATAAGAAAATTGCAATCAAATTTATGACATATGAGCAAACACAATGTTTCAAATGAGCAGCTTCCTTTTTTTTTGCATTTCTTTTTTTATTGATTTTTTTTGCTACTCAACAAACAAGAATTGCAAAGAGTGTGCTTTTCAAGCTCAAAGTACAACAAATGAAAAATGTACTAATCTGATTGCAATGATGTAAATGGTTGTGATAACTTGAACTTCAAACTCAAATGGAAATCCGCCTTGGAGATTGTTAAATTTCACAAGGGTGAAACTGTAGCACGAATTGATTTGGGTATATCTCCAAATATAGATGTCTGATTTTAGTGTTTCCAAATCGAGAAGAAATATGAGATTCTGAAATATTCAAATGACATATTATACGCCCAGAAACTGAAAGAAAAAGCAGACGAAAATATGGAAGAAAGTTCCGTCCAGAATTGGTGATGGCAGAAAATGGAAGAAGGGGAAGAGAAAAAAAAAGATGGGAGAAATAGAAATGAAAGAACCGAGTTTCTGTAACCTTCCTCTGATACCAAATGATATGATACCGTATGCGAGCGCGGTATTCGTTGGAAAAAATGCGTAAACACAAGCGAAGAAAGAAGAGGGGAATGGAAATTAAAAGAAATGCAAGAGGAATAAAAGGGGAAGGGGATGATCAATTAGGACCCCAAGGAGACTTGCCCCTTGAAACTCTAATTTTAAAGCGCCACAAAGGTTGATCACTCCTTTGATGAGCCTTACTTGCATTCACCTAAGAACACAAGAAACACAAGCATAATAATGCTAGAAACTCTCAAATTCGAAATTAACCTTCAAAGGCTACAAGAGGTGGCTATTTATAGCCAAATGAGAGGAATACATGTCAAACTACCTATCCCACAAAAGTCTAAAGCCTATCCCACGAATTTGACTTTGTTTACACATGTCCATGGCTTTGGGGGACAAGATATCTCTAAAGAAGATTTTTAGGAAGCACCCCAAAGACTTTCAAGATTACCACCATGGATTTGGATACAAGAGGCCCACCACTTTTGACATTGGATATTTCCTTCATACAAGTGGATTCAATTTCGTGGAAGCATATGGGTGGGCCTTTTAGGTTCACTTTTGGGCTTTAATAAGTGTGATTAAAGGCCCATTTTCTCCTCCCATGCATGCATGTTGGGCCTTCTCTTGTAATTTCAAAATGAGGCCATGTAAAACCTCTTTCATCCTCCTCATTCTTCCTCTTGTCATTGGGCCACCAATCCCATGCAATGGGTCTTGTCCATTAATTCTCCTTCCACCATCAATGCCATGATCACCCTCAACTCCTTGCTGCATGTGTACACCATGATCCGCATCATAAAACTAGGTGATAATGAAAATGGGTTATGATGATAGCGACAACTTCTTCGATGTGCTATCTTTGATGCATCGACTGCATGATTTCTGGGATCTGTTTCTGATGTGACGATTCCCGCGGTGATGATACTCATTTCAAATTTTAAATCTCTTGACTATTTTTGAAATTTCGATATGTGTCATGTTGTACGGTGTACGATTCCAACTTTTTCTTCAAAGTGGATTTTATGAAAATTAAAAAAATGATTTGGAGGGCCTAATAGGCCTAAGTGGACTAATATGCCTAGCAGGCCTAGTGGGCCTAATAGGCCTAATGGGATTAAGTGGCCTAATGGGCCTAATGGACCTAACTGGCCTAATGAGACTAAGTGGCCTAATGCGCCCAATGGGCCTAACGGGCCGAATGGGCCTAAGTGGCCTAATGGGCCTAATGGATAATGGGCCTAATGGGCCTAGTGGGCCTAAGCAGCTTAAGTGGCATAAAGAGCCTAATGGGCCTAAGTGGCTGAGTGGGCCTATGTTTCCTAATATACCCAATGGGGTTAATGGGAATAAGTGGCCTAATGGTCCTAAGTGGTTGAGTGGGACTAAGTGTCCTAATAGGCCCAATGGTCCTAATGGGCATAAGTGGCCTAATGGGCCAAAGTGGCATAATGGGCCTAATGAGACTTAGTGTCCAAATGGTCCT
This sequence comes from Viscum album, assembly GCA_963277665.1. Taxonomy (NCBI): domain Eukaryota; kingdom Viridiplantae; phylum Streptophyta; class Magnoliopsida; order Santalales; family Viscaceae; genus Viscum; species Viscum album. The sequence continues at coordinate 1,051,489,177 of OY728121.1, read as the reverse complement.
AAGTGGCCAAATGGGCCTTAGTGGCCGAATCGCCCTAATGTGCCTAATCGGCCTAATGGGCCTTAGTGGCCCAATGGGATTAATGGGATTAATGGGTCTTGGGGCCAAATGGGTATAATGGGCCAAATGAGCCTAATGGACCGAATGTGCCTAATTAGCCTAAGTGGCCTTGTGGGTCGAATGGGCCTAAGTGGCCTAATGGGCCCATGTTTCCTAATCAACCAAATGGGCTTAATGGTCCTAAGGGGCCTAATGGGCCTAATGTGCCTAAGTGGCCTAATGGGACTAATCGGATAATGGGCTCAGTGGGCCTAAGTGGCTGAATGGGCCTAATGGGCCTAAGTAGCCCAATCAGCCTAAGTGGCCCAATGGGCCCAATGGGCTTAATGGGCACAATGGGCCTAAGTGGCTTAAGTGGCCTAATGAGCCTAATGGACCTAAGTGTCTGAATGACCAATGGGCCTAATGGGCCTGATAGCCCTAAGTGGAATGATGGGCCTAATGGGCCTGAATGGCCTCATGGGCCTAAAGGGTCTTAGTGGCCTATTGGGCCTTAGTGGCCTCATGGTCCTAATGGGCCTAATGTGCCTAATGGGACGAATGAGAATAGTGGGCCTAGTGGGCCTAATGGGCCTAAGTAGCCGAATGGGCTTAATTGGCCCAATGAGCCTAATGGGACGAATGGGCATAATGGAAAATGGGCCTAATGGGCCTAAGTTGCCTAATGGGCGTAATGAGCCTAAGTGGCCTAATGAGCCTAATGGGGCTAAGTTGCCTAATGGGCGTAATGAGCCTAAGTGGATTAAGGGGCCTAATGGGCCTAAGGGGTCTAAGTGACCTAATAGGCCTAATTGGCCCAAATGGACCAAATGTCCTAATGCGCATAATGGGCTTAATGGGCCTAAGTGGCATAATAGGACCAAGTGGCATAATGGGCCTAAGTTGCCTAATGGGTCTAAGTGACCTAATGAGCCTAAGTTTACTAATCATCCAAATGGGCTTAATGGACCTAAGCGGCCTAATGGGCATAATGTGCTTAAATGGCCTAATAGGCCTAATGGGATAATTTTCTCAGTGGGCCTAAGTGATTGAATGGGCCCAATGGGCTCAATGGGCCTAAGTGGCCCAATGGGCCTAAGTGTCTGAATGCCCATTGAGCCCAATGGGCCTAAGTGGAATGATGGGTCCAATGGGCCTCAATGGCCTCATGGGCCTAAAGGGCCTTAGTGGCCTCATGGTCCTAATGTGCCTAATTGGCCAAATGGGCCTAATGAGACAAATGAGAATAATGGGCCTAGTGGGTCTAATGCGGCTAAGTAGCCGAATGGGCCTAAGTGGCCTAATGGACCTAATAGGATGAATGGGTATAGTGGCAAATGGGCCTAATGGGCCTAAGTTTCCAAATGGGCGTAATGAGCCTAAGTGGCCTAAAGGGCCTAATGAGCCTAAGTTGCCCAATGGGCCTAATGAACCTAAGTGGCCTAATGGGCCTAAGTTTCCTATCGAGCTTAAGTGACCTAAGTGGCCTAATGGGCTTAATAGGCCTAAGTGGTCTAATGTTCCCAATGGGTCGAAGTGGCCTAATCGGCCTAATGGGCCTAAGTGGATTAATGGGTCTAGTGGGCCTAACGACCCTAAGTGGCTGAATGGGCATAGTGGGTAGAAGTGGCCGAATGGGCCTTATGGGCCTAATGTACCTAGTGGGCCAAATGGGCCTAAGTGACCTAATGGGCATAATGGGCCTAAGTGGCTTAAGTGGCCCAAATGGACAAATGGGCCTAAGTGAACTACTGGGCCTAATGGGCCTAACTGGCCTAAGTGGCCAAATGAGCCTAATTGGCTAAATGGGCCTGATGGTTCCAATGGGTCTAAGTGGCCTAATGGGCATATTGGGCCGAAGTGGCCTAATGGACCTAAGGGACCTAATGGGATAACGGGCCTAACGGGCCTCATTGGGCTAAGTGGCCTGAGGGGCCTCATTGTCCTAAGTGGCCTGATGCGTTTAATGGGCCCAAGGGGTCTAATGGGTTTAAGGGGACTAATGGGATGAATGGGATTAACGGGACTTGGTTCCAAATGGGGCTAATGGGCCGAATGAACCCAGTGGGCCTAATGGGCCTAATTGGCCTAAGTGGCCTAATGGACCTAAGTGACTTAATTGACCTAATGGGCGTAATGTGCCTAATGGGCCTAAGGGGCGTAATGGGCATAAGTGGCCGAATGGGCCTAAGGGGCCTAATGGGCCTAAGTGACCTAATGGGCCTAGGTGGCCTAACGGGATTAATGGACTCAACGAGCCAAGGGGCCAAATGGGCAATATGGGCTTAATGGGCCGACTGGGCCGAATGGGCTGAATGGGCCTAAGTGGCCTAATGGGCCTAAGTGCCCCAATGGGCCTAATGGGCCAAAGTGGCCTAGTGGAAAAAATGGGCCTTAGTGACCTAATGGGCCTAGGTGGAATAATGGGATTAATGGGCTTAACGGGCCTAGGGTCCAGGTGGGCCTAATGGGCCCAATGAGCCTAAATGGCCTAAGGTTCAAAATGGTACTAAGTGGCCTGATGACCCAAACTTTCCTAATCGGCCTAATGGGATTAATAGGCCTAATGGGCCTAATGGGTCTAATGGGCCTAAGTGGCCAAATGGGATAAATGGACATAATTGGCCTAATCAGCCTAATAGACCTAATGAGCCTAAGGGGTCTAATGGGCCAAAGTTTCCTAATCGGCCTAATGGGTTTAATTGGCCTAATGGGCCTAATCGGTCGGATGAGCCTAAGTGGCCTAATGGGCCTAGGTGGCCTAATCAGCCTAATGAGATTAATGGGCCTTGTGGACCTAAGTGGCCTAATAGTCCTAATGGGCCTTAGTGTCATAACCGGCCTAATGTTCTTAAGTGGCCTAGTGGGTATAAGTGGACTAATGTTCTTAATGAGCATAAGAGGCCTAAGGGCCAAATGGGCCTAATGAACATAATGGGATGAATGAGCCTAATTAACCTAGGTGGACCAATGGTTCTAATGGGCCTAATGGGCCAAATTGGCATAATTGGCCTAAGTTGCATAATCGACCTAATGCCATAATGGGCCGAATGAGCCTAATGGGCCTAAATGAACTCATCGGCCTAATGCGATTAATGGGCCAAAGGGGGCTATGTGGCCGAATGGGCCTCAATGGCCAAATGGGCCGAAGTGGCTGAAGTGGCGTAATGGGCCTAATGGTCCTAAGTGGCCTAATGGTTCTAATGAGACTAAGTGGGCTAATGGGCCTAAGTGGCCTAATTGGCCAAATGGGTGTAAGTGGCCTAATGGACCTGATGGGAATAAGTGGTCTATTGGGCCAAAGTGGCCTAATGGGATGAAGTGGCTGAATGGGCCTAATGGACATAATGTGCCTAAGTTTCCTAAGTGTCTTAATGGTCCTAATGGGTCTAAGTGGCCTAATGTGACGAATTGGTCTAAGTGGCCTAATGGGCCCAATGGGCCTAAGTGGCCTAATGGGCCTCAGTGGCCTAGGCCTAAGTGGCCTAATGGTCATAAGTGGCCTAATGGGCCTAAGGGAATAATGGGCCTAATGGGACTCAGTGGACTAATGGGCCTAATGGGCTTAAGTGGCCTAAATGGCCTGATGGACCTTAGTGGCCTAATGGGCCTTAGTTGCCTAATGGGCTTAGTTGCCTAATGGGCATAATCGTCATAAGTGGCCTAATGAGACTAGTTGACCTAAGTGGACTAATGGGTCTAATGGGCCTAAGTGGACTAATGAGTTGAATGAGCCTAAATGGCCTAATGGGACTAAGTGGCCTAATGGGCCTGAGTGGCCTAATGGGCCTAATGGGCTTCATGGACCTAAGTGACCTAATTAGATGAATAGGCCTCAGTAGCTTAATGGACCTGATGGGCCTGATGGGCCTAAGTGGCCTCATGAGTTGAATGGACCTAAGTGGTCAAATGGGCCTAATGAGCCTAATGGATCTAAGTGACCGAATAGGCCTAATGGGCATTATGGGCCTAATAAGCCCAAGTGGCCTAATGAGCTGAATGGACCTAAGTGGCATGATGGGCCTGATGGTTTTGATGGGTCGAATGGGCTGAATGAGTCTAAGTGGATGAATGATCCTGATGAGCCGAATAGGCCTAAGTGGCCTAATGAGCCGAATTGGCCTAAGTGGCCTAATGAGCCGAATTTCCCTAAGTGGCCTAATGTTCCTAATGGGTCTAAGTGGCCTGATGGGTCATATTGGACTACTAGGCCTCAGTGGCCGCATGGTCTTGATAGCCAAATGGGCATCATGGGCCTAAGTGGCCTAATGGGCCTTAATGGCCTAATGGGCCTAATGCAACTAATGGCCCTAAGTATCCTAATGGGCCTAATGGTCCTCAGTGGCTTAATGGGCCTAAGTGTCCTAATGGGATTGATGGGCCTAAGTGACCTAATGAGATGAATGAGTCTAATATGTCTAATGGGCCTAAGTGGCCTAATGGGTGTGATGGGCCTTAGTGGCCTCATGGGATTAATGTGACTAATGGGCTTCAGTGGCCTGAGTGCCTAATGGGCATAACGGGCCTAAGTGGCCTAATGGCCATGAGGGGCCTAATGGGCCTAATGGGCCTTAGTGGCCTAGTTGGCTTCATTGTCCTAATTGGTCTGATAGGCCCAATGGGCCTAATGGGCCTTAGTGGCCCAATGGGCCTTATGGGACTAAGTGTCTTAATGGGCCTTATGGGTTTAAGTGGCCGAATGGGCCTGATGATCCTGATGAGCCTAATGGGCCTCTCTAGTATCAGTGGTTCAATGGGCCCCTTGGGGCTTAGTGTTCTAATGGGTTGAGTGAGCCTAATGGGCCTAATGGTCACGATTTACCGAATGGGCCTCCGTGGCCGAATGTAACAAATGAGCCTGATGGCCCTGGTATGCCCAATGGGCATAATGGTCCCAAGTGGCCCAATGGGCCTAATGAGCCTAAGTGGCCTAATGGTTCTAATGGGAATAAGTGGCATAATGGGCCTCAAAGGGACTAAGTGGCCTAATGGGCCTGATGGGCCTAATGGGGAGAATGGGCCTAAGTTGCCTAAGTGGGCTAATGAGCCTAATGGGCCTAAGTGGTCTAATGGTCCTAAGTGACCTAATGAGCCTGATGAGCTTAATGGGACGAATGATCCTTAATGGCCGAATGGGCCTCATGGGCCTGATAGGACCAATGGGAATAATGGGCCTAATGGGAAGAATGTGCATAAGTTGATTAATGGGCCCAATTGGCCTAAGTGGCCGAATGGGCCTAATAGGCCTAAGTGGATGAATGGGCCTAAGTGGCCGAATGGGCCTAATCAACCTCAGTGGCATAATGGGCCTAATGGGACTAAGTGACCTAATGGTCCTAAGTGTCCTCATGTGTCGAATAGGCCTAAGTGGATGGATGGGCCCAATGGGCCTCAGGGGCCTAAGTGGCCTAATGGGCCTAGAGGGCCTAATGAGCATAAGTCACCTAATGGGCATAATGAGTTTAAGTGGCCTAATGGGCCTAATGTGACTAGTTGGCCAAAGTGGCCAATGTGATTAATGGGCCTAAGTGGCCAAATCATCCTAATCAAACAATTGGGCCTAATGGGCCAAATCGGCCTAGGTGGCCGAATGTTCGTAAGTGGCCCGCTGGGCCTAATTTGCCTTGGTGGCCGAATGGGCTTAATGGGCCCGATAGGCCTAAGTGGCTAGCCTAATGTGCCTCATTGGCATAAGTGGCCTAATGGATTTAATGGACCTCATGGGCCTAAGTGGGCCTCATGGGCCTAAATAGCCTAATGGGCCAAATGGGCCCTAGTGGCCTAATTGGCCTAATGGTCCCAAGGTGGACAATGGGCCTAGTGGGATTAATGGGATTAATAGCCCTAGGTGCTAAATGGGTCGAATGGGCCTAATGGGCCTAAGTGGACTAATGGACGTAAATGGACTAAGTGGCCTAATCGACTGAATGGGATTAACGGTTCTAATGGGCCTAATGGGCTTAATGGGCCTAAGTGGCCTAATAGACCTAAGGGGGCTAATTGGTCTAAGTGGCCTAGTGGGCTTGGGTGGCCTAATGGGCTCGATGGGATTAATGGGCCTAGGGGAAAAATGGTCCTAATGGGATGAATGGGCCTCAACAGCCTAATAGACCTAAGCAGCCTAATGGACATAAGTGGCCTAATCGGCCTAATGGTCATAGTGGGTCGAATGGGCCTAATGGGCCTAAGGGACCTAATGGGCATAAGTTGTCTAATGGGCCTAGGTGACCCAATGGGACTAATGGGCTTAACTGTCCTAGGTTCCAAATGGGCCTAATTGGCCTCAATGGCCTAATGGGCCCAGTGGACCTAATGGGTCGAAGTGGCCTAATGGGCATAATGGGCCTAATGGGTCGAATGAGCCAAATTGTCCTAAGTGGCCTAATGGGCCTAATGGGCCGAATGGGTCTAATTGGCCTAAGTGGACTAATGGGCCAAAGTGGCCTAATGGGCTAATGATGCCTAATCGGCCTAATGGGCTTAAGGGGCCTAATGGGCATAATTGGCCTAAGCGGCCTAATGGGCCTAAGTGGCCAAATCGGCCTAATGAGCTTAATGGGCTGGTCCTAAGTGTTCTAATGGGCCTTAGTTTCCTAATCGGCCTAATGGGGCTAAGTGGCATAATGGGACTAAGTGGCCAAATGAGCTTAATTGGCTTAACGAGCCTAGGGGCCTAATGGGCCTAATGTGACTAAGTTACCTACAAAAGGGAATAATGGGCCTATGGTGCCTAATGGGCCTAATGTGCCTAATGAGCCTAATGGGCCTGAGTGGACTAATGGGCCTCAGTGGCCTAATCGTCCTAATGGACTTATTGGGCCTAGTGGGCTTAAGTGGCCTAATGAGCCTAATGGGCCTAAGTGCCTTGATCGGCCTAATGGGTCCAAGTGGCCTAATAGGCCCAAGTGGCCCAATGGGCATAATGGCCCTAAGTGGCATAATTGGCCTAAGTGGCCGAATGGGACTAATTAGCCTAATGGGCCTAATTGGCGTAAGTGGTCAAATGAGCCTAATGGGCCTAAGTGGCATGATGGGGATAATGGGCCTAAGTGGCCTCATGAGCCTAAAGGACCTTAGTGGCCTCATGGGCCAAATAGGCTTAATAGGCCTAATGGGCCTAAGTGGCCTATGTGGTCAAATGGACCTAATGGCCTATATGGTCCAAATTTACCTAATGGGACTAAGTGGATGAATGAGCCTAATTACCTAATGGGCCTAATGGTTTAATGGTCCTAAGTGGCCTAATGGGCCTAACTAGCGTAATGGGCCGAAATGGCCAAATGGATGTAATGAGTTTAGGTGGCATAATGGGCCTAAGTGGCTTGATGGGTCAAATGAGCCGAATGGGCCGAATGGGCCAAAGTGGCTCAATCGACATAAAGGGCCTAATGGGCCAAAGTGGCCTAAAGGATCGAAGTGGTCGAATGAGACTAAGTGGCCTAATGGGGCTAATGGGACTAAGTGTCTGAATGGGCCTAGGTGGCCGAATGGAGCTGACGGGCCTGAGTGGCGGAATGGGCTTAAGTGGCCCAATGGATCTAATGGGCCTAATGGGTGTAAGTGACCTAATAGGCATAATTGTCCTAATGGGATGAAGTGGCCTAATGGGATTAATGGGACCAAGTGGCTAAATGAGACAAATGGGCCTAACTGACCCAACTGGCCTAGTGGGCCTAATGGCCGAATGGGCTTAAGTGGCCTAATGGGCCTAATGGGCCTAAGTGGACTAATGGGCCTAATGACCCTAAGTGGCCACATGGGCTTAATATTCCGAATTGGACTAAGTGGTCTAATCGACCTAATCAGCCGAATGGGCCTAATGGGCCTAAGTGGCCTAATGGGCCCAAGTTGCCAAATGGGCCCATTGGGCCTTAGTGGCCCAATGGGCCTAATTTGACTAAGTGGATTAATGGGCCTAATGGGACGAATGGGATGAATGGGGATAATGGGACTAAGTTTCCTAATGGCCCTAATTGGTCTAATGGGCCTAAGTGGCATTATGGGCCTAAGTGGTTGAATTAGCCTAAGTGGCCCAAATGGGCCTAATGGCCAGAATGGGGCTAAAGGCCAAAATGGGCCTAACGTACCGAAAGGGGCTAAAATGCTAAATGGACCGAAGTTTCCTAATGGTCCTAAATGGGTTAATGAGCCTAATGGACCGAATGGGCCTAAGGGTCCCAGTGGGAAAAATGGGACTAATGGGAAAATGTGGACTAATGGGCCTAATGGTCCTAACGGGTCTAAGGGGCCTAATGGACCTAATGGGCCGAACGGGTCAAATAGGCCAAATGGGACAAACTGGCCTAATCAACCTAATGGGCCTAAGTGGCCTAATGGGTTTGAGTTGCCGGATGGGAAAAAGTGGCCAAATGGGACAAATGGCCCTAAGTGGCTGATGTGAGACACACGGGGTGGCCCGATCTTCACGTCGTAGGTTGGGGGATGAAGAATGCGGTTCGGGGCCAAGTGGTGGATGATGGGTTTGGATAGCGGATGCAAGTAGTCAATCAACACTATAAGGAGTGCGACCTACTACTTAGACAACACACTCAAGGGAGGGATGGGATAGCCAATCCACACAACAACACACTTGGGTTGAGGCACAGAATTGGGGGCTTTGTGATCTTGGATCACCAATCTAACTAGTAGATTGACAAGGCAAGAATGCACAAGAGCAAGGGGGAAATTCAGAATAATTTCACACAACGGGGAGAAACAAGAATAAGCTCTCAATTAAGTCTTGAATGCTAATACAATGCCATGGGGTGGCTATTTATAGCCAAGGGGGTGATAAAATGGTCAAGGGTCTAATACCATAAAGTCATAAAGTCTAAACCTACCTTGTCCCCTTAAAAGTCAAAAAGATAAAATCCAACAAAGACTTTTGGAAAAGTAGCACACAACTTTCCAACATAGCCCACCGGATTTGACTTTGAGTGCATAGCCCACCGGATTTGACTTTGGTGTCCAAAAATGCCATTTCTAGAATCCTCCATGTGGGCAAGGCCTCCAAATTCGTGCAACCATGTGGGCTAAGCTTTAAACATCAATTTTGGGCTTGAATAAGTGATATTATAGGCCCATTTTCTCCATCCTTGCAAGGCAAGATCCATTGGGCCTTTAATAAAGCAATATGTGTGCCCATTGTAGCAATGAGCCTCTTTAATATCCCTCACATCATTGGGCCTTGCAAATCCAACTCTTCCTCCCACGCAATCAACTTGGTGCCTTCGAAATGGTTCTCATCATCCTCCCCCTCTTGAAAAGGAGTCGTCCTCGACTCTTTATCCCCAGCACCCAAAAAAGGAGAAAGATCTGAAACATTGAAGGAGGCAGTTACACGATACTCACCTGGAAAATCTATCTTGTAAGCATTGTTGTTAATCTTCTCGAGCACTTGGAAAGGTCTGTCTCCTCGTGGCATTAGTTTTGATTTCTGCTTGTTAGGAAATCTATCCTTTCGTATATGAATCCAGACCAAGTCCCTGGGCTCGAACAACACTTGTTTGCGACTCTTTTTTGCACGATCAACATATTTTTGAGTCATCCGCTTGATATTTTTCCTTTCCTTTTCATGGAGTTGTTTTATGAATTCTGCATGCCCTTTCGCATCCATATTAGTTGCTTCCTACAAAGGCAAAGGAACTAGATCAATAGGGGCAACAGTGTTAAAACCATAAACAATTTCGAATGGAGAATATTGAGAAGTGGAGTGCTTGGCCCTGTTATATGCAAATTCCACATGTGGCAGACACTCCTCCCAATTGTTGATATTCTTCTTGACAATTGTTCGCAGAAGGGATGATAATGTCCGATTCACCACCTCTGTTTGCCCATCGGTTTGTGGATGAATAGTAGTGGAAAAGAGTAACTTTGTACCCAGTTTGCTCCACAAGGTCTTCCAAAAGTAACTAAGAAATTTTGTGTCTCGATCCGACACAATAGTCCTTGGCATTCCATGATATTTGACTACTTCCTGAAAGAAAAGTGTTGCTATGTTAGTGGCATCATCAGTTTTGTGACAAGGAATAAAATCTGCCATTTTTGAAAACCGATCCACCACAACAAAAATGGAATCTCTCCCCCTCTTGGTCCGTGGTAACCCCACGATAAAGTCCATTGATATGTCCTCCCAAGGGGTGTTGGGAATTGGGAGAGGAATATATAGTCCATGTGGGTTCAGTTTCGATTTGTCTTTATGGCAAACAATGCACTTTCCCACAAATTTCCCAACATCTCTAAATATCCCAGGCCAATAAAAATACTCACTTAGAACACTTAGAGTTTTTGAAACACCAAAATGCCCCATTAACCCACCCGAATGTGACTCCTTTAGTAAAAGTAAATGGATAGAGCAATTAGGATTTCAAAGCTTATCAATCCGAAATAAGAATCCATCATGTAAATAGAACTTTTCCCAACTAACTCTAGGTTTACAATGTTCATAAGGTTCTCTAAAATCACTATCAGTGGCATATAAATCCTTAATGTATTCAAAACCAAGAAGTTTTGAATCCAATAAGGATAAAAGAGAATATCTACGTGAAAGTGCATCGACCATAGTATTTTCTTTACCCTTTTTATGCTTGATGACAAATGGACCTAAGTGTCCTAATGAGCCTAATGGGCCTAATGGGCCTAAGTGGCCTAAGTGGCCTAATCGGCCTAATCGAACGAATGGGTCAAATGGGCCTGATGGGCCTAAGTGGAATAATGGGCCAAATAGGCCGAAGTGGCTGAATGGGTCTGATGGGCCTGATGGGATGAAATGGCCTCAGGGGCCTAATGGGCATCGTGGTCCTAAGTGGCCTAATGGACCTCATGGGCCTAAGTGGCCTCATGGGACCAATTGGCCCAAGGGACCCAAGTGGCATAATGGGCCTAATGGGATTTGTGGGCCGAATGGGCGAAATGGGTGAAATGGGCCTAACTCGCCTCTAGGGCCTAATGGGCCTAAGCGGCTAATGGGCCTAAGGGGCCGAATGGGCCCAATTGGCCTAAGTGGCCAAATGGGCCTAGGTGGCCTAATGGGAGAAAGTTTCTTAATCGGCCTAATGGGCTTAATGGGCCGAATAGGCCTAATGGGCCTAATATTCCTAATGGGCTGAATAAGCCTAATTTGCTTAATTGACTTAATGGGCATAATGGGCCAAAGTTTCCTAATTGCCCTATTGAGCTTAATGGGTCAATGGGACTAATGGGCCTAATGGGCCTAAGTGGCTTATTGGGCCTAAGTGGCCTAATTAGCCTAATGGGATTAATGGGCCTAGGCGGCCTAAGAGGCCTAATGGGCCTAATGATCCTTAATGGCCTAATCTCCCTAATGTGCTTAATCGACCTAATGGGTATAATGGGATTAATGGGCTTAGAGGCTAAATGGGCATAATGGGCTGAATAGGCTTAATGGGCCGAATGGGCCTAATTTGCCTAAGTGGTCTAATGAGCATAATGGGCCTAAGTAGCCTAATGGGCCAAAGTTTCCAAATCGACCTAGTGGGATAAACAGGCCGAAGGGGCCTAATGACCCTAATGTGCCTAAGTGGCCTAATCGGCCTAATGGGATTAATGGTCCCATTGGGCCTAGTTGCCAAATGGGCTTGATGGGCCTATGTATCCCAATCAGCCTAAGTAGCCTAATAGGCCTAAGTGGCCCAATGGGCCCAATGGACTTAATGGACCTAAGGGGCCTAAGTGGATTAATGACCCTAATGGGCCTAAGTGGCCGAATGGTCCATTGGGTCGAATGGTCCTAACTGGAATAATGGGCCTAATGGGCCTCAGTGGCCTCATGGGTCTAAAGGGCCTTAGTGGCCTAATGGGCCTTAGTGGCCACATGGTCCTAATGGGCCTAATGGGATGAAGGGTCACAGTGGGCCTAGTGGGCATAATGAGCCTAAGTAGCCGAATTGGCCTAAGTGGCCCGATGGGCCTAATGGGACGAATGAGCCGAGTAGCCAAATGGGCCTAAGTTGCCTAATGGGCGTAACGAGCCTAAGTGGCCTAATGGGCCCAATGGGCTTAAGTGCCCTAATTAGCCCAATGGGCCTAAGTGGCCTAAGCAGCCTAATCGGCCTAATGGGCCTAATGAACCAAAGTGGCCTAATGGGCCTAAGTGGCTGAATAAGCCTAATGGGTCGAAATGTCCTATGGGCCTAATGGGACTAAGTGACCTAATGAGCCTAAGTGTCTGAATGGGCCTAATGGGTCAATGGACCGACTGGGCCTAATGGACAGACTAGGCCCAATGTGCCTAGTGGGCCTAATGGGCCTAATTGGCCTTATGGGCCTAAGTGGCCTAATGGGCCTAATGGGACTAAGTGGCTTAGGTGGCTGAATGGGCCAAATGGGCTAAAGTGGTCTAATTGACCTAATGTTCCTTATTATCCTAAGTGGCCTAATGGGCATAAGTGGCCTAATGGGTCTAATTGGACTAAGTGGCCTAATTGGCCTAATTGGCTTAATGGGCCTAATGGTTCTAATGGGCCTAAGTGGACTAATGGGTCTATTGGGTCTAGGTGGCCGAATGAGCATAATTGGCCTAATGGGCCTCATGGGTCTTCTGGGCCTAAGTGGCCTCATGGGCCTCATTGGCCTAAGTGGCTTAATGGGCCTAATGGGATGAATGGGATTAAAGGGCCTTGGTACCAAATGGGCGTAATGGGTCGGATGGACCTAATGGTCCGAATGGGCCTAAGTGGCCTTATGGGACTAAGGGGCCTAATGGGACTAAGTGGCGTAATGGGACTAAGTTGCCTAGTGGGTTCTCTTGGTCTTAGCAGACCTAGCGGCTAAATGAGCATAATGGGCCTAATGGGCATAAAGGTCCAAATGGGCCTAAGTGGCCTAATGGGTATAATGGGCCTAAGTGGCCTGATCGACTTAATGGGCCTAAGTGCCCTAATTGGCCTAGGTGGCCTAATGGGCTTAATGAGATTAACGGGCCTAGGGGCCTAATGAGCCTAATGGGATGAATGTGACCAATTGGCCAAATGGACCTAAGTGGCCTGATGGGCTAAAGTTGCCTAATGGCTTAATGGGCCAAATGGGCCTAAGTGGTCTAATGGGAAGAATGGGCCAAATTGGATTAATGGGCCTAATAGACCTAATGGGAATAAGGGGCATAATGGGCCAAAGTTGCATAATTGACCTAATGTGCGTAATTGGACTAATGGGCCTAATGGGTCGAATGGGTCGAAGTGACCTAATGGGCCAAAGTGGCCTAATTTTCCTAATGGTCTTAATGGGCCTAGTAGACCTAAGTGGCATAATGGTGCTAATGGGCCTTAGTGTCCTAATCGTCCTAATATACCTAAGTGGCCTAATGGGCCTTACTGTCCTAATCGTCCAAATGTACCTAAGTGGCCTAATGGGACTAAGTGGCCTAATGGGCTTAATGGGCATAATAGGACTTGGGGCCAAAAGGGCCTAATGCGGGGCCAAATGGGCCAAATGGGTCGAATGGGTTGAATGTGCCTAATTAATCTATGTGGCCCAATGTGCCTAATGGGCCTAAAGGGCCTAAGTGAGATAATGCGTCTAAGTTACCTAATCGGCCTAATGGGATTAATGGGCCTAAGGGGCCTAATGGGTCGAATGGGAGTAAGTATCCCAAGGGGCCTAAATGGCCTCATTGTCCTAATGAGATTAATGGGCTAAGGGGCCTAAGTGGCTGTATGGGCCTCAGTGGCCTAATGGACCTAATGGGCTGAAGTGGCCAAAGTGGCCTAATGGTCCTAATGGTCCAAAGTGGCCTAATGGGCCTAAGTGGCCAAATGGTCCTAAGTGACCTAATTGGACTAATGGTCCAAAGTGGACTATTGGGTCTAATGGGCCTAGGTGGCCTAATTGGCGTAATGGGCTTAGGTGGCCTAATGGGCCAAAGTTGTCGAATGGGTCTAATGGACATAATGGGCCTAAGTTGCCTAATGCCCCTAATGGGCGTAATGAGTCTAAGTGGCCTAATAGGCCTGATTGGCATGATGGACCTAATGGACCTCATGGGCCTTTGTGTCCTAATGAACCGAATAGGCCTTTGTGGCCTGATGGGCCTGATAGGCCTGATGGGCATGACGGGGCTAATGAGCCGAATGGGCCTAAGTGGCCAAATAGGACTAATGAGCCTAATGGACCTAAGTGGCCAAATGAGCTCGATGATCCTGATGGGCATGATGGGCCTATTGTCTTGAGTGGCCTAATGATCTGAATGGACCTAAGTGTCCTAACTGGCCTGATGGGCCTGATGGGCGAGATGGGCAGAATGGGTCTAAGTGGCTGAATGGGCATGATGGGTCGAATAGGCCAAAGTCACCAAATGATCCAAATTGGCCTAAGTGGCCTAATTTTCCTAATGAGTCTAAGTGGCTGAATGTTCCTAATAGGCCCAATGGGACTAATGGGCCTCAATAGCCTTATGGGCCTGATATCCTCGTGGGCCTCATGGGCCTAAGTGGCCTAATGGGCCTAATGGGCATTAGTGGCCAAATGGGCCTAATGGGCATTAGTGGCCAAATGTGCCTAATGCAGCTAATGGGACTAAGTATCCTAATGGGCCTAGTGGTCCTCAGTGTCCTAAAGAGCTGAATGGGGCTAAGGGGTCTAATTGGCCTAAGTGGCATAATGGGCATGATGAGCCTCAGTGGCCTCATGGGCATAATGGGCCTAAGTGGACTAAATATCTTATTGGTCCTAATGGGCCTAAGTGGACTAAGTATCTTAATGGGCCTAATGGGCCTAAGCGACCTAATTGGAATGATGGGCCTGATGGGCCTAATGGGCCTTAGTGACCTAGTTGGCCTCATGGGCCTAATTGGACGGATAGGCCCAATGGGACTAATGGGACTCGGTGGCCCAATGGGGCTTAGTGGACCAATGGGCCTTATGGGGATAAGTGGCCAAATGGTCCAAATGAGCCTAGTGGCCTAATGGTACTGATGGGCCTGATGGGCCTAATGGACCTAATGGAGCTCACTGGTTTAAGTGGTCCAATGGGCCTCATGGGCCTTAGTGTTCTAATGGGATAAGTGAGCCTAATGGGCATAAGGAGCCTAATGGGCCTAATTTTCCTAATGGGCCTTAGTGGCTGAATGTTCCAAATGAGATAAATGGGCCTGGTAGGCCCAATGGGCATAATGGGCCCTAGTGACCCAATGGGCCTAATCGGTCTAAGTGGCCTAATGGTCCTAATGGTCCTAATGACCCTAATGGACCTAATGGGTCTAAGTGGCCTAATGGGATTGATGGGCCTAATGGGGCTAATGGGCCTCAGGGGCCTAAGTGGCTTAACGGGCCTAGGGGGCCTAAAGAGCCTAAGTCTCCTAATGTGCCAAATGGGTTTAAGTCGACTAATGGGATAAATGGGCCTAATGTGACTAGTGGGCCTAAGTGGATAATGGTCCTAATGGGCCTAAGTGGCCTAATCAGCCTAATCAAACAATTGGGCCTAATGGGCTTAAGTTGCCTAATGGGCCAAATCAACCTAGGTGGACGAATGGGCCTAAGTGGCCCACTGGGCCTAATTTTGTTGGGTGGACGAATGGGCCTAATGTGTCTGATAGGCCTAAGTGACTGGCCTAATGGACTTGATAGGCCTAAGTGGTCTAATGGGCTGGATGGACCTCAAGGGCCTTAGTGGGCCTCATGGGCCAAAGTGGCCTAATGGGATGAATGAGCCTAAGTGGTCTAATGGGCCTAATGGGACCAATGGGACCAATGGGCCCAATGGTCCCAATGGGGATAATGGGGATAATGGGGATAATAGGCTTAATAGGCTTAACAAACCTAGGTGCTAAGTGGGGCGAATGGGCCTAATGGGCCGAATGGGCTGAATGGGCCTAATGGGCCTAAGTGGACTAATGGGACTAAATGTCCTAAGTGACATAATCGACCTAATGGGCTTAATTGTCCTAATGGGCCTAATGAGATTAATGGGACCGAGTAGCCTAATAGACCTAAGGGGTCTAATGGGCCTAAGTGGCCTAATGGGCCTAAGCATCCTAATGTGCTTAGGTGGCCTAATCGACCTAATGGTCATAGTGGGTCTAAAGGGCCTAATGGGAATAATGGGCATAAGTTGTCTAATGGGATTAGGTGGCGTAATGGGCTTAATGGGATTTACGGGCCTAGGGTCCAAATAGGGCTAATTGGAGTTAGTGGCCTAATGGGCCTAATGGGTTGAAGTGGCCTAATGGGCCAAAGTAGCCTAATCAGCCTAATGGGTATAATGGGCTGAATCGGACAAATGGGCTTAAGTGGCCTAATAGGCATAATGGGCCGATTGGGCCTAATTGGCCTTAGTGGACTAATGGATCAAAGTGGTCTAATGGGCCAAAGTTGCCTAATCTGCCTAAAGGGATTAAGGGGTCTAATGGGTAAAAAGGGCTTAATTGTCCTTAGTGGCCTAATGGGCCTAAGTGGCCAAATCGGCCTAATGAGATTAATGGGCATAGGGGGCCTAAGTGGACTAATGGGCCTTAGTCACCTAATTGGCCTAATGGGGCTAAGTGGCGTAATGAGCCTACGTGGCCTAATGATCTTAATGGGCTTAACGGGCATAGGGGCCTAATGAGCCTAATGGGATGAATGGGCCTAATTAGCCTAAGTAGCCTAATGCGCCTAATGGGCCTCATGGGCCTAACTGTCTTGATTAGCCCAATAGGCCTAAGTGGCCCAATGGGCATAATGGGCCTAAGTGGCCTAACATGCCTAATTGGCCTAAGTGGCCAAATGTACCTAAGTAGCCCAATGTGCCTAATGGGCCTAATGGGTGTAAGTGGTCTAATGGGCCTAATGGGCCTAAGTGGCCTGATAGGCCTAATGGGACTAAGTGGCATCATAGGCCAAAAGGACCTTAGTGGCCTATTGGGCCTTACTGGCCTCATTGACTAAATTGGCCGAATATGCATAATGGGCCTAATGGACCTCAGTGGCCTCATGGGCCAAATTTGCCTAATGTGCCATATGGGCCTAATTAGTCTAATGGGCCCAATGGGACTAAGTGGCCGAATGGGCCTAATGGGCCTAATGGGGTTAATGGGACTACGTGGCCGAATGGCCCTAATGGGCATAATGGGCCGAAGTGGCTCAATGGGTGTAACGAGCCTAGGTAGACTAATGGGGGACCAATGGGCCTAAGTGGCTTAATGTGTCGAATGGGCCGAATGGTCCGAATGGGCCTAAGTGGACCAATTGGCCTAAAGGGCCTAAGTGGCCCATTGGAACGAATGGGACAAAGTGGCCTAATGGGGCTAATGGGCCTAAGTGGCTGAATGGGCCTAAGTGGCCCAATGCGGCTAATGAGCCTAAGTGGAAGAATGGGCTTAAGTGGCCCAATGTGTCTAATGGGCCTAATGGGTGTAAGTGGCCTAATGGGCTTAATTATCCTAATGGGTCGAAGTGGTCTAATGGTCTTAATGAGACCAAGTGGCTGAATTAGTCAAATGGGCCTATGTGGACCAACTGGCCCAATGGACCTAATGGGTCGAACGGGCCGAATGAGCCTAAGTGGCCTAATGGACTTGATGGGCCTAAGTGGAATGATGGGCCTCATGGGCCTAAGTGGCCTCATGGGCCTAATGGGCCTAAGTGGCCTAAGTGTTCTAAACAACCGAATGGGCCTAATGGGCCTAAGTGGCCTAATGGGCCTAATGGGACGAATGAGATGAATGGGCCTAATGGGACTAAGTTTCCAAATGGGCCTAATTAGTCTAATGCGTCTAAGTGGCATAATGGGCTAAGTGGCATAATGAGCCTACATGGCCCAAATGGGACTAATGCCCGAATGGGTCTTCGGGCCTGAATGGGCCTAACGTGTCGAATGGGTCTAACGTGCCGAATGGGCCTAATGGGCCTAAGTGGCCTAATGGGCATAATGGAATTAATGGGTCTAAGGGGACCAATGGGATGAATGTGCCTAATGGTCCAAAGTGGACCATTGGTCCTAATGGGCCTAATGGGCCTAATGGGCCTAATGGGCCTAATGGGCCTAATGGGTCTAAAGGGTCAGATGGGCCTAATGGGCTGAACAAGCCTAATGGGCCACATAGGCCAAAGTGTCCAAATCGGCCTAATGGGACTAAGTGGCCTAATGAGACTAAGTTTCCCAATGAGAAAAGTGTCCTAACGGGCATAATGGGCCTAAGTGGCATAATGGGCCTAAGTGGTCTAATGGTCCTAAGTGGCATAATGGGCCTAAGTGGCCTAAATGGCCTAATGGACTGAAGTGGCCTAATGGGCCTAATGGGCCTAATTGGCCTAATGGGGCTAGGTGGACTAATGGGCCTAAGTGGCCTCATGGGTGTAATGGGCCTAAGTATCCTAATGTGCTTAATGGTCCTGATGGGCCGAATGTGCCTAGTGGGCCAAATGGGTTGAAGTGGCCTAATGGGCCCAAGTAGCCTAAAGGCCCTTGGGGGCCTAATGGGCCTAAGTGGCCTCATTGGCGTAAGGGTCCTAAGTGGCCTCATGGGCGTAAGGGGCCTAAGTGGCATAATGGGCCGAATGGGCCTAATGAGCCCAATGGGTCCAATGGGCATAATGGGACTAATGGGTCTAAGTGGCCTAAGGGGCTTAATGGGCCTAATGGGCTTAAGTGGCTTAATCGACCTAATGGGCTTAGTGGGTCGAAGTGGCCTAATGGTCCAAAGTGTTCTAACGGGCCTAATGGGCCAAAGTGGCCGAATGGGCCTAAGTGGCCTATTGGGCCTAATGGGCCTAAGTGGCCAAATCAGCCTAATGAGATTAATGGTCCTAAATGGACTAATGGTCCTAATGGACTGATGTGGCTTATGTGTCCTAATGGTCCTAATAGGCCAAAGTGGCCTAATCAGCTTAGTGGGCCTAAGTGGCATAACAAGCCTAAAGGGCCTAAGTGGCCGAATGGGCCTAATGGGCCCAATGGGCCTAAGTGGCCTGGTGGGCCTAATGGTCCTAAGTGGCCTCATGGGCCTAAAGGGCCAAAGTTTCCTAATGGGCCTAATGGCCCTAATGGGCCTCACTGGCCTCGTGGTCCTAAAGGGCTTAAGGGGCCTAAGTGGCCTAATGGGCCTAATCAGCCTAATGGACCTAGGTAGCATAATGGGTCTAATGAGCTAAAGTTTTCTAATGGGCCCAATAGGACTAATGGACCTAATGGGTCTAAGAGGTCTAATGGGCCTAAGTGACTTAATCAACCTGATGGACCTAATGGGCATAATAGGATTAAGTGGACGAATGCGCCTAAGGGGTCTAATGGGCTTAAGGGACCTAATGGGCCTAAGAGGACTAATGTGCTGAATAGGCATAAGTGGCCTAGTGGTCCTAATGGGCCTAAGTGGCGTATTGGGCCGAAGTGACCTTTTAGCCTAATGGGCCTAGTGGGTTTAAGGGGCCTAAGTGGTTGAATTAGACTAATTGGCT
The DNA here is from genome assembly GCA_963277665.1 of Viscum album. NCBI lineage: Eukaryota > Viridiplantae > Streptophyta > Magnoliopsida > Santalales > Viscaceae > Viscum > Viscum album. The sequence goes on along the minus strand of OY728121.1, from coordinate 1,051,469,746 downwards.
GAATGGGCCTAATGTGCCTAGTGGTCCTAATGGGCATAATTACCTAAGTGGCAGAATTGGCCTAATGTGACTAATGGTCCTAAGTGGCATAATGGGACCAATGGGCTGAATAGACCGAATGGGCATAATGTGCTTAGTAGGCATAATGGGCCGAAGTGGCCTATAGGCCTAATGGGCCCAATTGGCCTAAGTGGCCAAATGGGCCGAATGGGCCTAAGTGGCCTAATTGGACTAATGGGCCTAATGGGACTAAGGTTCCTAGTGGGTCCATTGGGTCTAAGTGGCCTAATGGGCCTATTGGGCCTAAGTGGCCTAATGTGCCTAAGTGGCCTAATGGGCCGAAGTGGCCTAATGGCCCTAAGTGGCCTAATGGGCCGAAGTGGCCTAATAGCCCTAAGTGGCATAATGGGATTAATGGGCCAAATGAGAAAAATGGGCCTAATGGGTATAATGGGCCTAAGTGGCATAAGTGTTCTAATGGGCCTAAAGGGCCTAACGGGCCTAAGTGGCCTAATTCTCCAAATGGGCCTAAGTTTCCTAATGGGTCGAACGGGCCTAATGGGCCTATGTGTCCTAATGGTTCCAACGGGCCTAACTGGCCTAAAGGGACTAATGGACCTAACGAGACTAATGGTCCTAATGGGACGAGTAGGCCTAAATGGTCCTACGTGGAAAAATGGGCTTAAGTGAACTAATGGTCCTAAAGAGCCTAATCAGCCAAAGGACCCTAATGGGACTAAGTGACATAATCATAGCCTAATGGACCCTATTGGTCTAATGAGACTTATGGGCGCAATGGGAAAAAGTGGCCTAATGGGCTTAATGGGCCGAAGTGGTCTAATGGGCCAAATGGGCCAAATAATGGACCTAAGTGGCCTAATCGGCCTCAAGGGCTTAATGGGCCAAATCATCCTAATGGGATTAAGTGTCATAATTGGCCTAATGGTCCAAAGTGGTATAATTGTAACCAAATGGGCCTAAGTGGTTGAATGGGACAAATGGGCCTAGGTAGCCTAATCGGCCTAAAGGGCATAATGGGCCAAAGTGGCCTAATGGGCTTAAGTGGCATAATCAACCTAATGGGATTATTGGCCTAAGCATCCTAATGAGCCTAATGTGCCTAAGTGACCTAATTGGCCTAATCGGATGAAGGGGCATAATGGGCCTAAGTGGCCTAATGGACCTAAGTGGTCCAATGGGCCTAAGTGGCTGAAGGGGACGAATCAGACGAATGAGACTGATGGACTGAATGGACTTGATTGGCCTAGGTGGCCTAATGGGCGTAATGGACCTAAGTGGCCTAATGGGCCTAAGTGGCCTAATAGGCCTAATGGACAGAATGGGCCTAATTGTTCTAATTGGCCTAAGTTGCATAATGGGCCTAAATTGCCTAATGGGCCAAATGGTCCAAATGGGCCCAAGTGGCCTAATGGGCCTAATCGGTCTATTTGGCCTAAGTAGCATAATGGGCCTAATGAGCCTAATGGGATTAAGTTTCCGAATGGGCCTAACGGGCCAAATGGGCCGAAGTTGCCGAATGGGCCAGAAGGTATTAATGGGTCGAATGGACCTAATGATCTTAATGGGATTAAGTGACCTAACAGTACTAATAAGCCTAAGTGGCCTAATGGACCTATGGGGCGTAATGGATCTAATGGGCTGAATAGGTCGAATGGACCCAATGGGTTGAAGTGGCCTAGTGGGGCGAATTGGCCGAATGTGCCTAATTTGCCAAAGTGGCTGAATGGGCCTAATGGGTCTAATGGGCCCAATGGGCCTACTCGACCGAAGTTGCCTAATGGGATGAATGGGCCTAAAGGTTCCAACGGGCATAATGTGTCGAATGGACCGAATGGGACTAAAGGGCCAATGAGCCTAATGGGCCTAATTAGCAGAATGGGTTAGATGGGTCGAATGGACTTAGTGGGCCGAAGTGGCTCAATGGACCTATTAGGCATAATAGACCAAATGGATATAATGGGCCTAAATGAACTAATGGTCTTAATTGGACAATTGGACATAATGCGCTTAATGGGCGTAATGGGTATAATGGGCCTAAGTGAACCAATGGGCCAAATGGGCCTAAGTGACCGAATATTCCTAATAGGCCCAATGGGCCTCATGGACCAATGAGCCAAAAGGGCCTAAATGGTCTAATGGGCATGAGTGACCGAATTGGATGAATGGGCCTAATGGGCCTAATGTGCCTAAGGGGTCAAATGTGCCTAATGGGCCTAAGTGGCCTAATGGGCCAAAGTGTCCTAATGGAACCAATGAGCCTAATGGGCCAAATGGGCCTAATGGTCCTAATTGGCCTAAGTGGCCTAATGGATCGAATTGACCTAATGGGATGAAGTGGACTAATGGACACAATGGGCCTAAGTTTCATAATAGGCCTGAGGGGCCTAAGTGGACAAATGGGCCAGAGTGGATGAATGGGCCTAATGGGCATAATGGGTATAATTGGCCTTAGTGGAGAAATCAGCCTAATGGGCATAAAGTGCCTAAGTGTCTTAATGGGCCTAATGGTCCAAAGTGGACCAATGGACCTAATGGGACTAATGGGCCTAAGTGGGCCTACTGGGTCTAATGGGCCTACTGGGCCTCATGGGCCTACGAAGCCAAATAGGACTAGTGGGTCTAATGGGTCTAATGGGCCTAATGGGTCTAAGTGGCGTAATGGGCCTAAGTGGCCTAATGAGAATAAGTTTCCTAATATATCTAATAGGCCTAAGTGACATAATGGTATAATGGGCCTAATGGGCCTAAGTGCCCGAATGGGACAAAGTGGACGAATTGGACTAATGGGCTTAATGGGCATAATGGGCCGAAGTGGCCAAATGGGCCTAATGGGCCAAAGTGTCCTCGTGGGCCTAATAGGCCTCAACGACCAAATTGGCCAAATGCGCTTAATGGGACTAAGTGGCCTAATGGGCCAAAGTGGACGAATGAGAATTTGGCCTAATGGGCATATTGGGCTTCACGGACCCAAGTGGCAAAATGGGCCTAATGGACCTAATAGGACTAAGTGGCCTAATGGTCCTAATGAGCCAACGTAGATAAGTGGGCATAATGTGCCTAATGGGCCTAATGGGACAAAGTGGCCAAATGGGCCTAATGGGCTGAGGTGGCCTAATGGTATTAGGCCTAAGTGGCTTAACAAGCCTAATGCGCCAAATGGGCCTAAGTGTCCTAATGAGACAAAGTGGGTGAATGTGCTTAATGGGACGAATATGCATAATGGGCCGAATGGGCCCAAGTGGCCAAATGGGCCAAATGGGCCTAAGTGGCCTAATGGGCCTAATGGGACTAGTGGGCCTAAGTGTCCTAATTGGACTAAGTGGCCTAATGTGCCGAATGGGCCAAAGTGGCCGAATGGGCCTAAGTGGCCTAACGGGCCTAATGGGACAAAGTGAACGAATGGACCTAATGGGCCTAATGGGAATAATGGGACCAATGGACCGAAGTGGTCTAATTAGACTAATGGGCCCAGGTGGACTAATGGGCCTAATGGGCTTAAGTGTCAGAATTAGCCTAATGGGCCTCGTGGGCCTAATTTTCCTATCCGACCTAATGGGCCTAAGTTTTCAAATGGGTATAATGGGCCTAGGTCGCCAAAGGGGCCTAATGGGCCTAATGATCCTAACTAGATGAGTGGGACTAATGGGACTAAGTGGCAGAATGGGCTTAATGGGCCTAATGGGCCAATGTGGCCTAATGGGACTTAGTGGATAAATGTGCCTAAGTCACTTAAGGGGCCTAATGGGCCTAAGTGGCCTAATGGGCCTAATGGGACTATGTGTCCTAATAGTCCTAATGGGCCTAATGGGATAATGGGCTTAATGGGCCTAATGGGCCTAAGTGGGTGAATGGGCCTAAGTGGCATAATGGGCCTAACTGTCATAATGTTCCTAATGGGACTAAGTGGCATAATGGGATTAATGGGATAATGAGCCTAATTGTCCTAAGTGGTTTAATGGTCCTAATGGCCCTGAGTGGCATAATTGGCCAAATGGGCCAAATGGGCGTACGTGGCCTAATGGGCCTAAGTGGCCTAATGAGCCTAATGGAACTAACTGGCCTAATGCGTCGAAGTGCACTAATGGGCCTAAGTGGCCTAATGTGCATAATGGGACAAATGGGGCTAAGTGGCCTAAGTTTCATAATCGGCCTAATCGGCTGAATGTGACTAATGGGCATAATTTTCCTAGCGGCCTAATGGACCTAATGGGCCTAATGCCTAAGTGGCCGAATGAGCCTAATGGGCCTAATGTTCATAATGAGCATAATGGGCCTAAGTGGCCTAAGTGGCCTAAGTGGCCTAAGTGGTCTAATCGGCCTAATCAGCCGAATGAGACTAATGAGCCTAAGTGGCCTAATGGGCCTAATGGTACGAAGTGGTCTAATGGGCATAATGGACCCAAGTGGACCTAATGGGCCTAATGGGACTAAGTGGCCTAATGGGCCTAAGTAGCCTAATCTGCCTAATCGACCGAATGGGCCTAATGGGACAAATGAGACTAAGTGTCCTAATAGGCCTAAAGTGCCTAATGGGCCTAAGTGTCCTAATCGGGCTAATCAACCAAATGGGCCTAAGTGTCCTAGTCAGCCTAATCGATAAAATGGGCCTAATGTGCCTCATGGGCCTAAGTGGCCTAATGGGCCTAATGAGCCTAATGGGTTTAAGTGGTCTAAGTGGCTTAATCGGCCTAATCGATCGAATGAGCCTAATTGGCCGAATGGGCCTAATTGGCCTAAGTGGCCTCATGGGCCCAATGGGCCTAATGGGCCTAGGTTGCCTAATGGGCCTAATGGGCCTAAGTGGTCTAATGGGCCAAATGGGCCTCATTGGCCTCATGGACCTCAGTGTCCTAAGTGACATAATGAGCCCAAGTGACCTAATGGGCCGAGTGGACCTAAAGGGCCTAATGGAAAGGATGGGCCTAGTTGGCCGGATGGGCCTATTGAGCCTTATGGGCCTAATGGGCCTCATTGGCCTAAGTTGCCTCCGGGGCCCAATGGGTATAATGGGCATAATGGGCATAATGGGCATAATGGGTCTAAGTGGCCTAAGTGGGCCTAATGAGCCGAATGGTATGAATTGGCTGAAGTGGCCTAATGAGCGCAATGGGCCTCATGTGCCTAAGGAGTCTAATGTGCCCAATGGGCCTAATGGGAAGAATGGGCCTAGTGGACCCAGTGGGTCGAATGGGTCTAAGTGGCCTAAGGGGCTTAGTGGGCCTGATGGAATTAACGGGCCTAATGGGCCCAAGTGGCCTGATGGGGCGAATGGGCCTTATGGGCCTAAGTGGGACCATGGGCCAATGAGCCTAATGGGCCTAAGTGTTTTAATGAGCCTAATGGGACTCATGGGAAGAGTGCCCCTCATGGACCTAATGGGCCTAATGGACCTAATGGGCCTCATGGTCCTAAGTGGCCTAATGGTCTGAATGGGCCTACGTGCCCTAATGGGCCTAGTGGGACTAGTGGTTCTAATGGACCTAATGGGCCGAATAGACCTAATGCACCTAATGGGAATAATGGGCCTAATGAACATTATTGGCCTAAGTGGCCTAAGTGGCCTAATCGGGCTAATCGACCGAATGAGCCTAATGGGGTTAAGTGGACTAAGTGGCTTAACGGGCCTAGTGAGACTAATGGGTTTAATGGGCCTAAGTGTCTTAATGGGCCTAATGGTCCTACATGTTCAAATGGGCCTAAGTGGCCTAATCGGGCTAATCGATCGAATGGGCTTAAGTGGACTAATGGGCCTACGCGGCCTAATCGGCCTAAGTCACCTAATGAGCCTAATGTGCTTAATGTGACTAATGGGTTTAATGGGCCTAAGTGGCCTAATGGACCTAATGGGCCTAGGTGGCCTAATGGGGCTAATGAGATCAATGTGCCTAAGTGGCCTAATGGGCCTAATGGGACTAAGTGGCCTAAGTGGCCTAATGGGTCGAATAGGTCTAATTGGCCTAATGGGCCTAATGGGCCTTAGTGGCCTAATGGACCAAATGGGCCTAAGTGGCCTAATGGGCATAATGGGCCTAAGTGGCCTAATCCCCCTAATCGACTAAATGGGCCTAATGAGCCTAATTAGCCTAATGGGACTAAGTGGCCTAATGTGCATAATGAGGCAAATGAGGCAAAGTGGCCTAAGTTTCATAATCGGCCTAATCGGCTGAATTGGACTAATGGGCCTAATTTGCTGAAGTAGCCTAAGGGGCCTAATGCCTATGTGGCCTAAGTGTCTGAATGGGACTAATGGGCCTACTGGTCATAATGTGCATAATGGGCCTAAGTGGCCTAACTCATCTAATCGGCCTAATCAGCCGAATGAGCCTAATGGGCCTAAGTGGCATAGTGGACCTAATGGGTCGAAGTGGCCTAGTGGGTATAATGGACCCAATTGGTCTAATCAGCCTAATCGACCGAATGAGACTAATTGGCATAATGGGACTGATTGGCCTAATGGGCCTAAGTGGCCTAATCTGCCTAATCGATAGAATGGGCCTAATGGGCCTAAGTGTCCTAATGGGCCTAATGTGCCTAATGGGCCCAAGTGGCCTAATCGGGCTAATCAACCAAATGGTCCTAAGTGGCCTAATCAGCCTAATCGATCAAATGGACCTAATGTGCCTAATTGGCCCAAGTGGCCTAATGGGCCTAATGGGCCTAATGGGTCTAAGTGATCTAAGTGGCCTAATCGGCCTAATCAACCGAATGAGCCTAAGTGGCCTAATTGGATGAATGGGCCCAATCGGCCTAATGGGTCTAAGTGGCCTAATCGGTCTAATCGATCGAATGGGCCTAATGGGCCTACGTGGGATAAGAGGCCTAACATGCCTAAGGGGACTAATGAGTTTAATGGACCTAAGTTGACTAATGGGCCTATGTGGCCTAATCGGCCTAAGTCACCAAATGGGCCTAATGGGCTTAATGGGACTAAAGGGATTAATGGGTCTAAGTGGCCTAATGGGCCTAGTGGACCTAGGTGGACAAATGGGCCTAATGGGATTAATGGGTCTAAGTGGCCTAATGGGTCTAATGGGCCTAATGAGACTAAGTGGCCTAAGTGGCCTAATGGGTCGAATATGCCAAATTGGCCTAATGGGTCTAATGGGCATCAGTGGCCAAATGGGCCAAATGAGCCTAATTGGCCAAATGGACATATTGAGCATAATGGGCCTAAGTGGCCTAAGTGGCCTAAGTGGTCTAATCGACCTAATCAGCCGAATGAGCCTAATGGGCCTAAGTTCCCTAATGGGCCTAATGGGACGAAGTGGTCTAATGGGCATAATGGACCCAAGTGTTCTAATCAGCCTAATCGACCGAATGGGCCTAATGAGCCTAATGGGACTAAGTGGCCTAATGGGTCTAGTCTGCCTAATCGACCGAATGGGGCTAATGGGCCTAATGGGCCTAAGTGTCCTAATGAGCCTAAAGTGCCTAATGGACCTAAGTGGCCTAATCGAGCTAATCAACCAAATGGGCCTAAGTGGCCTAGTCGGCCTAATCGATAAAATGGGCCTAATGTGCCGAATGGGCCTAAGTGGCCTAATGGGCCTAATGGGCCTAAGTAATATAAGTGGGTTAATTGGCCTAATCGACCGAATGGGCCTAATTGGATGAATGGTCCTAATTAGCATAAGTGGCCTCATGGGCCCAATGGGCCTAATGGGCCTACGTTGCCTGATGGGCCTAATGGGCCAATTTGGTCTAATGGGCCTGATGGGCCTCATGGACCTAAGTGGCCTAAGTGGTATAATGATCCCAAGTGGCCTAATGGGCTGAGTGGGCCTAAAGGGCCTAATGGGACAGATGGGCCTAATTGGTCGGATGTGCCTATTGAGCCTTATGGGCCTAATGGGTCTCATTGACCTAAGTTACCTCTGGGGGGCCAATGGGCATAATGGGAATAATGGGCATAATGGGTCTAAGTGGCCTAAGTGGGCCTAATGAGCCGAATAGTCTGAATGAGCTGAAGTGGCCTAATGGGTCCAATGAGACTTATGGGTCTCAGGGGCCTAATGGGCCTAATGGGAAGAATGGGCCTAGTGGGCCCAATGGGCCGAATGGGTATAAGTGGCCTAATTGGCCTAAGGGGCCTAAGGGGCTTAGTGGGCCTAATGGAATTAATGGACCTAATGGACCCAAGTGGCCTGATGGGGCGAATGGGGCACATGGGCCTAAGTGGTATCACAGGCCCAATGAGTCTAATTGGCCTAAGTGTCCTAATGGGCCTCATGGGCAGAATGCCCCTCATGGACCTAATGGGCCTAATGGACCTAATGAGGCTCATGGTCCTAAGTGGCCTAATGGTCCGAATGGGCCTACGTGCCCTAATGGGCCTAGTGGGTCCAGTGGGACTAGTGGGTCTAGTGGGCCTAATGGGCTGAATAGGCCTAATGAGCCTAATGGGACTAATGGGCCTAATGGACATAATTGGCCTAAGTGGCCTAATCGGGCTAATCGACCGAATGGGCCTAATGGGCCTAAGTGGCCTAAGTGGCTTAACGGGCCTAGTGGGACTAATGGGTTTAGTGGGCCTAAGTGTCCTAATGGGTTTAATGGTCCTACGTGTCCTAATGGGCCTAAGTGTCCTAATCGGGCTAATCGATTGAAGGGGAATAAGTGGACTAATGGGCCTACGTCGCATAATAGGCCTACGTCACCAAATGGGGCTAATGTGCTTAATGTGACTAATGGGTTTAATGGGCCTTCGTGGCCTAGTGGACCTAATGGGCTGAGGTGGCCTAATGGGCTAATGGGTTTAATGGGCCTAAGTGGCCTAATGGGGCTAAGTGGATTAATCCCTCTAAACGACTAAATGGGCCTAATGGGCCTAATTAGCCTAATGAGACTAAGTGTCCTAATGTGCATAATGGGACAAATGGGGTTAAGTGGCCTAAGTTTCATAATCAGCCTAATCGGCCGAATGGGACAAATAGACATAATTTGCCTAAGTGGCCTAATTGGCCTAATGCCTTAGTGGCCGAAGTGTCCGAATGGGACTAATGGACCTATTGGTCATAATGAGCATAGTGGGCCTAAGTGGCCTAAGTGGCCTAATCGGCCTAATCGGCCGAATGAGCCTAATGGGCCTAATGGGCCGAAGTGGCCTAGTGGGCATAATGGACCCAAGTGGTCTAATCAGCCTAATCGATCGAATGGGCATAATGGGACTAAGTGGCCTAATGGGCCTAAGTGGCCTAATCTGCCTAATCAACCGAATGGGCCTAATGGGCCTAGTGTCCTAATGGGCCTAAAGTGCCTAATGGGCCTAAGTGGCCTAATTGGACTAATCAACCAAATGGGCCTAAGTGGCCGAGTCAGCCTAATCGATCAAATGGTCCTAATGTGCCTAATGGGCCTAAGTGGCCTAATGAGAATAATGGGTCTAAATGATCTAAGTGGCCTAATCGGCCTAATCGACTGAATGGGCCTAAGTGGCCTAATTGGATGAATGAGCCTAATGGGTCCAACTGGCCTAAGTGGCTAAATCAGCCTAATCGACCGAATGGGGCTAATGGGCCTTATGGGCCTAAGTGGTCGATTGAGACTAATGGGTCTAAGTGGGTGGATGGGCCTTAGGGGCCAATTTGGCATAATGTGGTTAATGGGCCTAATGGGCCTAAGTGGAAGAATGAGCTTAAGTGGCATAATGGGCCTGATTGACCGAATGAGGGTAAGTGGCTGAATTGGCCTAATGCGCCTAATGGGGATAATGGGTCTAAAGTGGCCTTATGGGCCTAATGTTCCAAATGGGCCTAATTTGACTAATGGACCTAATTTGACTAATGGTCCTAATGGGCCTAATGGGTCTAGGTGGCCAAATTGGTCAATGGGCCTTAGTGACCTAATGGGCCTAAGTGAACTAATGGGCCTAATGGACCTGAGTGGCTTTATGGGCCTAATGGGACGAATGAGCCTAATTGGCCCAATGGGCCTAAGTGGCTTAATGGGAAAATGGGCATAAGTGGTTCGATGGGCCTAATAGGCATAAGTTGTGTAAGTGGCCTAATCGGCCTAATTGGACAAATGAGCCAAATGGGCCTGATGGGCCCAAGTGAAATAATGGGCCTAATATGCCGAATTCGTCGAATGGTCCTGATGGCCCTGATGGGCCGAAGTGGCCTAACGGGCCTCATGGGCCCAATGGGTCCAAGGGGCCTAAGTGGCCTAATTGCCCTAATGGGCTTAATCAGCTTAATGAGATTAACGGACATAAGTACCAAATGGGCCAAATGGGCCTAACTGGCCAATGGGGCCTAGTGGGCCTAAGCGGCCTAATGGGCCTAGGTGGCTTAATGGACTTAACAGGCTTAACGGGTCTAGGGGAAAATGGGTATAATGGGACTAAGGGGCCGAATGGGACTAATTGGCCAAGGTGGCCTAATGGGCCTTGGTGGGCTAATGGGAAAAAGTTGCTTAATCAGCCTAATGGGCTTAGTGGACCTAGTGGGCCTAATGGGACTAAGTGGCTTAATGTGCCTAATGGGCCAAATTGGCCATAGTGGCCTAATGGCCCTAATGGGGCAAATTGGTCATAGTGGCCTAATGGCCCTAATGGGCCTAATGGACCTAATGGCTCTAAGTGGCATATCTGGCCGAAGTGGCCTAATTGGCCTAATTGGCATAATGAGCCTAATTGTCCAAATGGGCTTAATGAGCCAAGTTGGCCTAAGAGGCCTAAGATGACTAATGGGCCTGATGGGCCTTAGTGGCCTAATCGACCTAATGTGCCTAGTCAGCCAAATGGGCCTAAGTGGCCCAATGGGCTTAATAGGCTTAATGGGCCTGTGGGCCAAATTGGTATAATGGGCCGAATGAGCCTAATGGGCTGAATGGGCCTAATTAGCCTGAGTGGCCTAGTGGGTCGAATGGGCCTAAGTGCCTAATTGGCCTAAGTTACCTAATCGGTCAAATGGGCTTAATGGGCCTAAGGGGCCTAATGGATCTAATGTGCCTAAGTGGGATAATGGGCCTAATGGGATAATGGGCTCAGTGGGCTAATGGGCCTAATGTGCCTTGTGGGCCTAATGGGACTAAGTTGCCTAATGGGCCTAAAGGGCCTAAGTGGCCTAATGGGCCAAATGGGCTTAAGTCGCCTAATGGGCCTAATGGTCCTAATGTGCCTAAGTGTTCTAATGGGCCTAATGTGCCCAAGTGGACTAATGGGCCTAATGGGCCTAATGAGCCTAATGTGCCTAATGTGCCTAATTGGATAAATGAGCCTAATGGTTCTAATGGGCCTAAGTGCCCTAATGATCCTATTCGGTCTAAGTGGTTTAATGGGTCGAAGGGGCCTAATGGGCCTTACGGGCCACACGGGCCTCATGGGCCTAAGTGGACTCATTGGCCTAAGTGGCCTAATGGGTTTAATGGGCTCAAGGTTTCTAATGGGTTTAAGGGGCCTAATTGGACGAATTGGATTAACGGGATTGGGTGCCAAATGGGCCTAATGGGTTGAATGGACCTAATGGGCCGAATGGGCCTAATGGGCCTCAATGACCCAATGGGCCTAATCGACCTAAGTGGTCTAATGGGCCAAAATTTCTTAATCAACCTAATGGGATTAATGGGCTGAATGGGACTAATGCTCCTCAGTAACTCAATGGGCCTAATCGGCCTAAGTGGCCTAATGGGCCTAAGTGTCTTAATCAACAAAATGGGCTTAATGGGCCGAATGGGACTAATGCTCCTCAGTGACTCAATGGGCCTAATCGGCCTAAGTGGCCTAATAGGCCTAAGTGTCTTAATCAACAAAACGGGCTTAATGGGCTTAATGGGACCAAGGGGTGTAATGGGCCTAAGTGGACTAATGGAACTAAGGGGCCTAAGTGACATAATGGGCCTAGGTTGCTTAATGAGCTTAATGGACTTAACAGGCCTAGGGGTCGAATGGGAATTATGGGCCTAATGGAAAGAATGGGCCTAATGGGTCTAAGTGGCCTAATGGGTCTAATGAGCCTAAGTGGCCTAATCGTCCAAATGGGCCTAAGTGGACTAATGGGAAAAATGAGCCTTAGTGGCCTAATGGTTCTAGATGGCCTAATGGGCATAATGGGCATAATGGGCCTAAGTGGTTGAATGGGCCGAATGGGCCTAATTGGCCTAATGGGCCTAATCGACCTAATGAACCTAAGTGGTCTAATGGTCCATAGTTGCCTAATCTACCTAATGGGTTTAATTGGCATAATCGGCCTAATGGGCTGAATGGGTCTAAGTGGATGAATGAGCCAAATGGGCCAAATGGGCCTAATGGACCTAATCGACCTAATGAACCTAAGTGGTCTAATGGGCCAAAGTTGCCTAATTGACCTAATGGGTTTAATTGGCCTAATGGGACTGATGGGCTGAATGATCCTAAGTGGCCTAATGGGACTAAGTGTCCTAATCATCCTAATGGGCTTAATGGGCCTAGTGGACCTAAGAGGCCGAATGGGCCTAATGAGACTTAGTGTCCTAATCGGCCTAATGTGCCTAAGTGGTCTAATGGGCATAAGTAGCCTAATGGGCTTAATGGGAAAAAGAGGCCTAGGGGCCAAATGGGCATAATGGGCCTAATGTGCCTAATGGGTTGAATGGGCCTAATTATCCTAAGTGTCCCAATGGGCCTAAGTGGCTTAATGGGCCTAAGTTGACTACTCAACCTAATGAGATTAATGGGCCTAAGGGGCCTAATGGGCCTAAGTGGTCAAATGGGCCTAAATGGCCTCATTGGCCTAATGGGATTAATGGGTCAAGGGGGCCTAAGTGGCTGAATGGGCCTCAATGGCCGAAGTGGCTGAAGTGGTCCAATGGGCCTAAGAGGACTAGGTGGCCTAATGGGCCTAATGGGCCTAAGTGGCTTAATTGTCTGAATGGGCCTAAGTGGCCTAATGGGCCTGATGGGCCGACGTGGCCTAATTGGCCAAATGGACCTAAGTGGCCTAATGGGATGAAGTGTCTGAATGGGCCTATTGGACATAATGGGTGTGAGTTGCGTAAGTGGCTTAATGGGCCTAATGGGATTAAGTGGCCTAATGGGCCTAATTTGTCTAAGTGGCCAAATGGGCCTAAGTTTCCTAATGGGCCTCAGTGGCCTAATGGTCCTAAGTGGCCTAATGGTCCCAAGTGGTCTAATGGTCCTAAGTGGTCTAATGGGCCTAATCAGACTTAGTGGACCAATGAGCCTAATGGGCCTAAGTGGCCTAAATGGCCTGATGGGCCTTAGTGGCCTAATGGGCCTTAGTGGCCTAATGGACCAAATCGTCCTAAGTGGCCTATGTGGCCTAATCATCCTAAGTGACCTAAGTGACCTAATGGTCCTAATGTGCCTAAGTGACCTAATTAGATGAATGGCCCTAAGTGGCCTAATGGGACTATGTGGCTTAATGGGCATGATTGGCCTGATGGGCCTAATGGGCCTCAGTTGCCTAATGAGCTGAATAGGCCTCAGTGGCCTAATGGGCCTAATGTTCAGGATGTGCCTAAGTGGCCTAATTGATGTGAGACGCACGGGGTGGCCCGATCTTCACGGCGTAGGGCGGTGGATGTAAGATGCGGTTTGTGGCTAAGTGGCGGATGATGGGTATGGATAGTAGATGCAAGTAGTCAATCAACGCTATAAGGAGCATGACCTACTACTTAGGCAACACACACAAGGGAGGGATGTGATAGCCAATCCACACAACAACGCACTTGGGTTGAGGCACGAAGTTGGGGGATTTTTGATCTTGGATCACCAATCTAACTTGTAGATTGACAAGGTAAGAATGCACAAGAGCAAGGGGAAACTCGGAACAATTCTCACACAATGGAGAGAAACAAAGCATAAGCTCTCAATTAATTCTTGGATGTCATACAAGTGCCATGGGGGTGGCTATTTATAGCCAAGGGGTGATACAATAGTCAAGGGTCAAATACCCTAAAGTCATAAAGTCTAAACCAACCTTTTCCCCTTAAAGTCAAAAAGATAAAGTCTAATAATGACTTTTGGAAAAGTAGCCCATGTCTTTCCACCCATAGCCCACTGGATTTGACTTTGATTACCTAGGCCACCAGATTTGACTTTGGTGTCCAAAGATTCCATTCTAGAATCTCCATGTGGGAAAGCCTTCCAAAATTCGTGAAAACATGTGTCTTGGGCTTTACACATCTCCTTTGGGCTTAAATAAGACTGATAATAAGCCCATTTGCCACTTCTATGCATGCACCTTGGGTTTGGGCCTTTTAATGCAATGAGATGGGCTTCTTTTTCCACTTGTAGTCTGTCTAATCTTCCTTGCATCATTGGGCCTTGCAACTCCAACTTCGCACATGCCATCAAGTCAATGTCATATGCCGGTTTCATATTATCCTCCCCCTCTTGAAAGGGAGTCGTCCTCGACTCTTCATCATCTGTATCCAAATACGAAGAATGATTAGAAACATTGACTTTAAAAATAACTTTGTACTCACCTTGCAATGCGATCTGGTAATCAATCATATGAAGCACCAAGTCTGGCCCATCTCTATGTATCTTTATCTTTGACTTCCATTTCTGTTGAAGCCTATTCACCTTCTTTGATTTCCCATGTTGTTGGTTAACATGTTGTTTTCCTTCCATATTTCTACTTTCCTGCAAAGGAAATGAAACTTGATCAATAGGAGTAGGGAGGCTAAATCCAAAAATAGTTCCAAATGGAAAAAATTGAGTTATAGAGTGATCTCCCCTTTTGTAAGACGAATCTACATGAGGTAGAAACTCCTTCCAATCCTTTTGAACCATGATTCCATTAATGGATCCTAGAATTACTTTTCTCTCTCTATTAGGAAGCAGACAAGGTTGTACCTCCTCAAGAATGACTCCATCAGACACCTCTGGCAAAGATTTCACAATAGTTGAAAATGAATAAGTTAAGTCGTTAGTGTTCAACATCACCTATTTGTACATAAGTACTAGAAGGTTCTGCTGAGAAATCAAAGTTTCCTCACTCTTTTTTGCTGACATCACACTTTTCTCTCCTCTCAAATATTTTTCCCCTCTTGATTTTTCTTTGCTCTCCATTTATTTTCTTCTCTCATTTTCTCTCTTACCCTCATTCTCTCCTTTTTCATTTTCACTCTTTTTTTCCTCATCACTCTTTTTTTTCTTTTCTCTCAAAATGTGATCTTCCAGAATTTGTTTGGGGGACATGGGGTTGAGGGTTATAGGTTCCGCTCGGAGTACAAATGAATGACGATTCAAGAAACCGTCATGGGTAACATGCCGATCATACTGCCACGGTCGTCCCAACAACCAATGGCAAGCCTTCATAGGAACAACATCACACAAGACCTCATCTTTGTACTTCCCGATGGTGAACAGTACCTTCACTTGCTTGGTGACTTTTAGCTCCCCGCAATCATTCAACCACTGAAGCCGATATGGATGTTGATGCTTCAATATAGGATATCCCAACTTCTCTACTAACTCTGTGCTCGCAACATTACTACAGCTTCCTCCATCAATAATAACACTACATACCTTCCCATTGATCTTTCACCGTGTGTGGAAAAGGTTCTCCCGCTGCTCATTCTCTCCCATGGTCATTTGTGCACTTAGAACTCTCCTAGTGACAAGAATCTCACCGTCTTCTGCAAATTCTCCATTATCAATTTCTGGAGATTCTTCCTCCTCTTCCGAGCTCACTCCATCGGTCTCCCATTCTCCATACTTGTTGATAGTCATGGTAAGCCGTTTTGGGCACACACTAGCAATGTGACCCCTTCCTTGACATTTGAAACAACGAATATCCCGATTCCTAGTTTGGTAAGCCTCAAAAGTAGGTTTCTTAGGTGGAAGAATTACCTGGTCACTTTTGCGATCAACCACCTCTTTTGCCTTTGATTGTTCTCCAATCTCCTTCGTTGAATTTCTCCATGGAGTGAAAGGGGTAGTGGGTTTCCTCATGTTGCTCCTCCTTTTGATTTGTGGCTCGATCTTGGTGGCTTGATGGATCATATCTTGTATTTCAACATCGTGGTACATATCCACTTGATCAGCAATCTCCCGATTGAGCCCATGTAAAAATAGTGCCATGGTTGCCTCCGGATCCTCCTCAACGTTTGCCCGAATCATGGAAATTTGCATCTCCTTGTAGTAGTCTTCTACACTCTTACTCCCTTGGGTGAGGCATTGAAGTTTGTTGTGGAGATCTCTATGGTAATGTGTGGGAACAAACCACTTCCGCATGGTGAACTTCATGTCTTCCCAAGTGTTGATGGGACATCCACCATATCTAACCCTCTCCTTTTGAACTTGATCCCACCATATTAATGCATAATCAATGAATTCAATGGCTGAAAGTTTTACATTTTTCTCCTCGGAATAGGTATGGCATGAAAACACCTGCTCGATCCTCATCTCCCACTCCAAGTATGCTTCCGGATCGCTTTTCCCTTGAAAAGAGGGAACCTTTACCTTGATCCCGCCAAGTAGGTCATCATCATGTTGTCTCCTTCATCCTCCTCTTGGTTGTTGGTACAACTTCCTCCTTTGTGGGACATCATCAAGATCACCATCAAAGTTCACCATCTCCTCTTCCATGATGCGGGGACGACGTGGTGCTGGAGCGCATAGTGGGTTATCATGGAACATCCTTGGACTTGGTTTATTCTCCAATTCATCAATCCTCTCATGTAACACCTCCAACTTCCGATCAAGAAGCTTATCAAAGTGGCTCACCAAAGCTTGCATTTGGAATTGCGTAGCTTCGGGTGCAGGAGATCAACTTCGACTTCCTTCATCGCTAACATGTGCAATTTTCTTCCCACGATCTTCTGTCATGATATGTTATGCAAACACAAACACACACCGAGGGGGGAACACACACAATGATACACACTCACTCACACACGCGAGATGTACACACACACACACACACACAAGATGTACACACTCACACACACAAGGATACACACTCACGCACACAAGATATACATACTCACACACACAAGATTTACACACACACACACAACTAGATGCACACACTCACACACACAAGATATATTTTTTTTGTTTATTTCTCTCCACTCTCAACACTCAATTAAAATTCCAATCTCTTATGTAAATATAATACCTTGGTTTGGATGATCACTTGCCACCAAAATTTCCCCAATCAAGATTGTGTTGGGGTCTGGTTTAACACAACCCACTTGAGTGGTAAGGGGTAAAGGGTGAAAAGAGGGTAGAAAATGGATAAAGGGTGGATGGAAAAGGGGGTAGAATTGTGGTATTTGGGTTTTGCCCGATTGTGCAAGATAAGATAAATTAATAACAATATGAGCCAAATACAAAATGGGGATGAAGTAAAATGATGAAAAAAGTGATATATGGAAATGGAAAGTGCTAATAAAGTAAATCACAAAGGAGTAATTGTATCTGCTTTTTTTTTGCTATTTTTTTGTCAATTCTCCCTAAAAATTTTTGTGCTTGGAGTTTGAAACCACAAGATGATTTAATGGAGAGTAAGACAATTTTTTTCTCGAAATCTCTCAAATAAAGGATGTGCTTAATTTTGAAAAGCACAAAATGATGAGTTGAGAGAATTTTTTTTTACCGGATAGAAATCACATATAGAGAATTAAATGCGGAAAGAAGATGAATGAAAATTTGGTTCAATTTATAATAATCCAAGCTTGCAAAAACTAGGCCAATTTGGGAGGCTTTCAAGAAAATGGATTTTTTTGGTGAATGGGTGAATAATATGGAAAGATAAGGAGGGTAATGGACAGAATTAAATTAAATGAAGGGATAGATGCCTACCGTGTCAACCGGAGCTCTGATACCAACTGATGTGAGAAGCACGGGGTGGGCCGATCTTCACGGCGTAGGGCGGCGGATGTAAGAAGCGGTTTGTGGCTAAGTGGCGGATGATGGGTATGGATAGTGGATGCAAGTAGTCAATCAACGCTATAAGGAGCGTGACCTACTACTTAGAAAACACACTCAAGGGAGGGATGTGATAGCCAATCCACTCAACAACGCACTTGGGTTGAGGCACGAAATTGGGGGCTTTGTGATTTTGGATCATCGATCTAACTTGTAGATTGACAAGGCAAGAATGCACAAGAGCATGGGGAAACTCAGAACAATTCTCACACAATGGAGAGAAACAAAGCATAATCTCTCAATTAATTCTTGGATGTCATACAAGTGCCATGGGGGTGGCTATTTATAGCCAAGGGGTGATACAATAGTCAAGGGTCTAATACCCTAAAGTCATAAAGGCTAAACCAACCTTTTACCCTTAAAGTCAAAAAGACAATGTCTAACAAAGACTTTTGGAAAAGTAACCCATGTCTTTCCACCCATAGCCCACTGGATTTGACTTTGATTACCTAGCCCACCAGATTTGACTTTGGTGTCCAAAGATGCCATTCTAGAATCTCCATGTGGGCAAGCCTTCCAAAATTCGTGCAAACATGTGTCTTGGGCTTTACACATCTCCTTTGGGCTAAAATAAGACTGATAATAAGCCCATTTGCCACTTCTATGCTTGCACCTTGGGTTTGGGCCTTTTAATGCAATGAGATGGGATTCTTTTGCCACTTGTAGTCTGTCTAATCTTCCTTGCATCATTGGGCCTTGCAACTCCAACTTCACACATGCCATCAAGTCAATGTCTTCTCCCGGTTTCATATCACTAATGAACTGAATGGGACTAAGTGGTCAAATGGGCCTAATTATCCTAATGGACCTAAGTGACCTAATGGGCCTGATGTGCATGATGGGCGTAATGGGCCGAATGGACATGAGTGGCCTAATGGGTCTCATGGGCTTGATGGACCGAATGGGTTGAATGGGCCTCAGTGGCTGAATGAGCCAGATGGGCGGAATAGGCCTAAGTGGCCTAATGAGCCAAATTGGCCTAAGTGGGCTAATGTTCCTAATAGGCCTAAGTGTCCTGATGGGCCAGATGAGCCTAATGGGACAAATGGGCTTCAGTGGCCTCATGGGTCAGATGGACTAATGGGTATCGTGGGCGTAAGTGGCCTAATGGGCCTTAGTGGCCTAATGGGCCTAAGTAACCTAATGGGCATTATGGTCCTTAGTGGCTTAATGGGCCTAAGTGTCATAGTGGGCCTAGTGGGCCTAAGTGACCTAATGAGATAAATGGGCCTAATAGGCCTAATGGTCCTAAGTTACCTAATCGGCGTGATGGGCCTTAGTGGCCTCATGGGCCTAATGGGACTAATGGGTTTCAGTGGCCTGAGTAGTCTAATGGGCGTAATGGGCCTAAGTGGCCGAATGGGCATGATGGGCCTAATGGGCCTTAGTGGCCTAGTTGGCTTCATGGGCCTAATTGGACTGATAGGTCCAATGGGATTAATGGGTCTCAGTGGCCTAATGGGCCTTTGTGGCCTAATGGGCTAAATGAGCATAAGTGGCTTAATGGGACTGATGGGCCTAATGGGCCTAATGGGCTTCAGAGGTCTAAGTGGTTCAGTGGGCCCTATGGTCCTTAGTGTTCTAATCGGCCTAGGTGTCCTAATCAGCCAAATCGGCCTAGGCATTAGAATGGGCCTAAGTGGCCCACTGGGCCTAGTTTTCTTGGGTGGTCGAATGGGTCTGATAGGCCTAAGTGTCTGGCCTAATGTGCCTAATAGGCCTAAGTTGCTTAATGGGCCTAATGGGTATCATGGACCTAAGTGGGCATCTTGGTCCTCATGGCCCTAAGTGGACCAATGGGGCCAAATGGCCTAATGGGCCTATTGGGATTAATGGGATTAACAGGCCTAGGTGCTAAATGGGGCGAATGGGCCTAATGGGCCTAAGTGGACTAATAGGCCTAAATGACCTAAGTGGCCTAATCGACAAATGGGCTTAATGGTCCTAATGGGCCTAATGGGATTAATAGGCCTAACTGTCCTAATGGACCTAAGGGGCCTAATTGGCCTAAGTGGCTCAATGGTCTTGAGTGGCCTAATGGGATTAATGGGCTTAACAGGCCTAGTAGATAATGGTCCTGATGTGTTGAATGGGCCTCAATGGCCTACTGGACCTAATGAGCCTAATGGGCCTACTGGCCTAATCGATGTTATGGTCATAGTGGGTCAAAAGGGCCTAATGGGCCTAAGGGGACTAATGGGCATACGTTGTCTAATGGTCCTGGGTGGCCTATTGGGCTTAAGGGGCTTAATGAGCCTAGGGTCCAAAATGGTCTAAATGGGCCTAATTGGCCTCAGTGGCCTAATGGGCCTAATGTGCCTAATGAGATTAATGGGTCGAAGTCACCTAATGTGCAAAGTTGCCTAATCGGCCTAATGGGCATAATATGCCCAATGGGCCGAATGGTCCAAATAGGCCTAAGTGGCCTAATGGGCCTAATTGGCCTAATTGGCCTAAGTGAAGAAATGGGCCAAAGTGGCGTAATGGTCCAAAGTTGCCTAGTCAGCCAAATGGGGTTAAGGGGCCTAATGGGCCTGATTGGCCTAAGTGGCCTAAGTGGCCAAATCGGCCTAATGGGCTTAATGGGCCGAGTGGACCTAAGTGGCATAATGGGCCTTAGTTGCCTAAATGGACTAATGAGGCTAAGAGGCATAACGGATCTAAGTGTCCTAATGGGCTTATTGGGCTTAATGGTCCTAGGGGCCTAATGGGCCTAATGGGATGAATGAACCTAATTAGCCTAAGTGGCCTAATGCGCCTAATGGGTCTAAGTTGCCTAATCGGTCTAATGTGATTAATGGTCCTAAGGTGCCTTATGGTCCTAATGGGCCAAATGTGCTTGATGGTCCTGATGGGACTAAGTGGACAAATGGGCCTAAGTTGCCTAATCAACATAATGGGCTTAATGGGACTAGTGGGCCTAAGTGACCTTATGGGCCAAATGGGCCTAAGTGGCTTCATCGGCCTAATGAGCCTAAGTGGAGCAATGGGCATAATGGGACTAAGTGGCCTAATGTGTCTAATTGGCCTAAGTGGCCGAATGGGATGAATGGCCCTAATTAGCCCAATGGGCATAATGGGCGTAAGTGGCCTAATGGGCCTAATCGGCCTAAGTGGTGTGATGGGACTAATGGGCCTAAGTGGTCTCATGGGCCTTAGGGGCCTTAGTGGCCTAATGGCCCTCAGTGACCTGATGGGCCAAACATGCTTAATAGTCCTAATGGGCCTAATGGGATTGAGTGACCTATGTGTTCCAATGGGCCTAATGGGCCTAAATGGGCCTAATGGGACTAAGTGGCCTATGTGGTCTAATGGGCCTAATGGGCCTAATAGGCTATATGGTCCTAATTTGCCTAATAAGACTAATGGGACTAAGTGGTCGAATGGGCCTAATGGGCATAATGGGTCTGATGGGCCTAAATTGCCTAATGGGCCAATTGGGCGTAATGGACCGAAGTGTCCAAATGGGCGTAATGCCTAGGTGCCCCAATCGGCCCAATGGGCCTGAGTGGCTTAATGGGTCGAATGGGTCGAATGGGCAGAATAGGTCTAAGTGGCCAAACTGGCCTAATGGACCTAAGCAGCCAAATGGGCCTAAGTGGCATAATGGGGTTAATGGGCCTTAGTGGCCGAATGGGGCTAATGGGCCTAAGTAGCGAAATGAGCTTAAGTGGCACAATGTGTCTAATGGGACTAATGGGTGTAAGTGGCATAATGGGCATAATTGTCCAAATGGGCCGAAGTGGCCTAATATGCATAATGGGACCGAGTGGCCGAATGAGCCAAATGGTCCTAAGTGGCCTAACTAGCACAATGGGCCTAATGTGCTAAATGGGAAGAATGGGCCTAAGTGACCTAATTGGTCTAATGGGCCTAAGTGGCATAAGTGGTCTAATCGACCTAATTGACCGAATGGGCCGAAGTGGCCTAGTGTGCCCAAGTTCCCAAATGGGCCTATTGGGCCTTAGTGGACCAATGGGCCTAATTTGCCTAAGTGGCATAATGGGCCTAATGGGACGAATGGGATGAATGGGCCTAATGGGACTAAGTGGACTAATGAGCCTAATTGGTCTAATGGGCCTAAGTGGCATAATGGGCTTAAGTGGCTGAATGAGCCTAAGTGGCCCAAATGGGTCTAATGGCCCGAATGGGGCTAAGGGCTTGAATGGGCCTAACGTGCCGAATGGGCCGAAGTAACCTAGTGGGCCTAATTTTCCTGAGTGGCCTAATGGGCCAAATGGGCCAAATGGGATGAATGAGCATAATGGGACTAAGTTGCCTAATGTGCCTAATTGGTATAATGGGACTAATGGCATAATGGGTCTAAGTGGCCGAATGAACCTAAGTGGCCCAAATGGGCCTAATGGCCCGAATGGGCCTAATGGCCCGAATGGGGCTAAGGGACTGAATGGGCCTAACGTGCAGAATGGGCACGTGTTGAATGGACCGAAGTGGCTTAATGGGCCTAAGTGGCCTAATGGTCCTAATGGCCCGAATGGGCCTAAGGGTCCCAGTGGGATGAATGGGCCTAATGAGACAAAGTGGACTAATGGTCCTAATGGGCCTAATGGGTCTAAGGGGCCTAATGGGACTAATGGTCCAAATGGACCTAATGGGCCAAATGGGCCAAAGTGGCCTAATCGACCTAATGGGCCTAAGTGGCCTAATGGGCCTAAGTTGCCTAATGGGAAAAAGTGGATTAATGGGATTAATGGGCCTAAGTGGCATAATTGGACTTAGTGGTCTTTTGGGCCTAAGTGTCCTAATGGGCCTAATGGGAGTAAGTGGCTTAAGTGGCCTAATAGGACGAAGTGGCCTAATGGGCCTAAGTGACCTCATGGACATAATGGGCTTAAGTGGCGTAATGGACCTAATGGTCTGGATGGACCGAATGGGCCTAATGTGCTGAAGTGGCCTAATGGGCCTAATGGGCCTAAGTGGCCTAACGGGCCTAAGTTGTCTAATGAGCCTTAGTGGCCCCATGGGTGTAATGGGACTAAGTGATCTAATGCGCCGAATGGGCCTAATTGGTCTAATGGGCCTAATGGGTTTAAGTGGCTAAGGGGCTTAATGGGCCTGATGAGCCTAAGTGGCCTAATCGACATAATGGGATTATTGGGTCGAAGTGGCATAATGGGCCTAATATACCAAAGTGACCTAATGGTCCTAATGGACCAAGGTGGCCTAATGGGCCAAAGTGGCCTAATGGGCCTAAGCGGCATATTGGGCCTAATGGGCCTAAGTGAAATAATCGGCTTAATCGGATTAATGGGCCTAAATGGACTAATGGGCATAATGGGCCGAAGTGGCCTAAGTGGCCTAAGTGGCCTAATGGAAATAATGGTCCAAAGTGGCCAAATCGGCCTAATGGGCCTAAGTTGCCTAATGGGTCTAAGTGGCATAACGAGCCTAAAGGGCCTAAGTGACCTAATGGTTCTAATGGTCCAAAGAAAGTTTCGAGCCTTTCTGTGTAGAGATTGTTATATAGTTGTTGGGTGACAAGTTCAGGGTCGACCCGGGTTGGTTCGTGGCATCCTAATTGACCTAATTTCCCTAAATGACCTAAATTGTTCTAAATTGGCCTAAATGACCTAATTGGGCTAAATAACCTAAATGGCCTAACTGGCCTAAATAACCTAATTGGCCTAATTAGACTAATTTTCCTAATTGAACTAAATGGATTAAATGACCTAAATGGCCAAAATTGGCCTAAATGGGCTAAATGGCCTAATTGGCCTAAATGGACTCAATGACCTAAATGGTTGGAATTGACCTAATGGCCTAATTGGCCTAAATTGACGAATTAGCCTAAATGACCTAAATTTTCTAATTGGCCTAAATGTAACAAATTGGCCTAAATGGCTTAATTGACGTAAATGGCCAAAATTAGCCTAAATGGATTAATTCGCCTAAATGGACTAATCATCCTAATTGACCTAAATAACCTAAATTTTCCTAAATGACCAAAATGGCCTAATTGGCCTAATTGGGATAAATGGATTTATTGACCTAAATGATCTAAATGACCTAATTTTCATAATTATCATAAATGGCATAACTGGTCTAATTGGCCTGAATGGGTTAAATTAGCCTAAATGTCCTAAATTGGCCTAATTGGCCTAATTGGCCTAATTGGTCTAAATGACCTAAATGACCTAATTGGCCTAAAAGGACAAAATGGCTTAATTGGTCAAATTGTCCTAAATGGGCGAATTTTCCGAAAATGGTCTAAATGACTTAAATTGGTATAATTGGCCTAAATTGGTCTAAATGGCCTAAATTGGTTTAAATGACCTAAATGGCTTAATTGGCCTAAATGGACTAATTGACCTAAATGCCCTAAATGAACTAACTGGTCTAATTGTCCTAAATGGAATAATTTTCCTAAATGGTCTAATTGGTCTAATTGCCCTGAATGGCCTAAATGCCCAAAATTTGCCTAAATGGCCTAATTGATCTAAATTGACTAATTGGACTAATTGGTCTAATTGGTCTGAATGACCTAAATTGGCCCAAATGTCCGAAATATCCTAATTGGACTAAT
Organism: Viscum album; assembly: GCA_963277665.1. Lineage (NCBI taxonomy): Eukaryota > Viridiplantae > Streptophyta > Magnoliopsida > Santalales > Viscaceae > Viscum > Viscum album. The sequence continues at coordinate 1,051,445,300 of OY728121.1, read as the reverse complement.
TGGACTAAATTGTCCTAAATGGCATAAATTGAAAAAATTTGCCTAATTGGCTTAATTGGTCTAAATGGTCTAAATTGGCCTAAATGGCCTAATTGGCCTAAATTGCCAAAAAATAACCTAATTGTTTTAATTGGACTAATTGGCATAAATGGCCTAAATTTTACTAAATGGATTAAATGGCCTAATTAGCCTAAATGACCTCAATTTGCCTAATTGGCCTAATTGACCTAATTTGACGAAATTGTCTAGTTGGTCTAATTGTCCTAATTGGCCTAAATTGCCTAAATTGGCCAAATCAGCTTAAATGTCCTAATCGACCTAATTGTCCTAAATTGCATGATTGGTTAAATTGGCCTAATTGGTCTAAATTATCCTAAATAGTCTAAATGACCTAAATTGGCCTAAATATTCTAATTGGCCTAAATGACCTAAATTGGCATAAATGACCTAAGTTGTCTAATTGGCCTAATCGGACTAATTTACCTAAATGACCTAAATGGACTAAAAGTCCTAATTGGCCTAAATTTCCTAAATGAACTAAATTACCTAATTTCCTAATTGGACTTAATGGCCTAAATGGCCTAAATTGGCCTAAATGGTCTAATTGACCTAATTGGCCTAAATGGATTAATTGGCCTAAATGGCTTAATTGGCCAAATTGTCCTAAATGAAAAAATTGGACTAGTTTTCCTAATTAGGCTAAATGGCCTAAATTATCCTAAATAGCCTAAATTGGCCTAATTGGCCTAATTGGTCTAAATGGCCTAAATATGTCTAAATAGTCTAAATGGTCTAATTGGCCTAAGTGATCTAAATGACCTAATTGATATAATTGGACTAAATTACCTAATTGGCCTAAATGGTCTAAATGACCTAATTGTCCTAAATTGACCTTAATATCCTAAATTGGACTAAATGGTCTAAATTAGCCCAAATGGCCTAAATTGGCCTAAATGGCCTAATTATCCTAATAGACATGAATTGACTAATTGGTCTAATTTTAATAATTGGTATAAATGAAATAAATTGTTTTAAATGGACTAATTGGCCTAAATTACTAAAATTATCTAATTGATCTAATTGGCCTAATCGGCCTAAATGGCCTAATCGGCCTAAATGACCAAAATGAAAAAATTGGCCTAAATGGACTAAATTGACCTAATGAGCCTAAATGGTCTAAATTGGCATAATCGGCTTAAATGAAATAATGGCCATAATTGGCCTAATTGGTCTAAATTACCTAAATTAGCCTAAATGGAATAATTGGTATCATTGGCCTAAATGGTCTAAATTGGCCCAGTAGCCTAAATGACCTAAATTGGCCTAAATGGGCTAATTAGCCTAAATGAACTAAATTGTCCTAAATGGACAAAGTGAATTAAATTGTCTAATTGGCCTAATTGGCCTAATTGGATTAATTGGCCTAAATTAGATTAAATGGCCTAAATATTCTAGTTGGACTAAATGATCTAAAGGACCTAAATTGGATTGAATTGGTCTCATTGGCCTCATTGGCCTAAATGGTCTAAATCAGATTAAATGACCTAAATAGCCTAATTGGCTTAAATGGCCTCAATGGCCTAATTGGACTAATTGTCCTAAATGACCAAAATTGGACTAAATGGACTAATGGGCCTAATGGAACTATGTGTTGAATGGGACTAAGTGTCTTAATGGAGCTAACACTACCATAAAATTGGGTTTCTGCAGCGCCACCCTTTAACACCTCTAAAAAAAGCGCTGATAAATGGGGTGCCTTTATCAGCGCTAAAAGAAAGATCTGATAAAGGTAGCCCCTTTATCATCACTTTTCTTAGCGCTGTTAAAGGGTCCCCCCTTTATCATCACTTTTTTTAGTAGCGCTGATAAAGGGGGTCTTTATCAGCGCTTTTTTTCCTAGCACTGATAAAGTGTATATTTCAAAAAAAATATTTCATAAAAAATAATATATTGATATATAAGTATATTTATATTGATATAAATATAATATATATTTTTTAAATATGTTTTAGATCGATTAGATATGTGGTAGAGGCAAAACGGACACCCGGAGCAAAAGTTATGGCAAAACAGACAGCCGGAGCAGAACTTATGACCATTGGGAGGAATTATGGGACATTTTTGGACTTTATGAATGTGAAAAGGGGTTACAATGGTCACTAGAGGGTAGATATTTTCACAATACTCGATTTGATATGTGGTAGAGAGAAAACGGACATCCGTAGAAGAAGTTATGATTGTTTGAAATTGAGCAACCCTCATAGCGCCTAAAAACCTAAGAAACCCGTAACTCACAAAAATAGACATAACTCCTGCTTCGAGTGTCCATTTGAGAGTCGAGACCAGTAAAATAAAATATCGTGAGACAATTAAGAACCACGTCTAATAGAAACCAAGTGAACATGATATATCAGTTGTATCGCTCTAAAAAAACTCCAACTTCAAACGACCAAAACTTTCTCTTCGGGTGTCCGTTTGGGCTCTACCACATATAAAATATAAGGAAGCAAATATATATATGAATAAGGATGACTTTAAAAAATATCCAATCATGTCTTGGACCCTAAAACCCCAAAAAACCATCACAAGGCCTCCAAAACACTATTTCCATGTCCGGTGCCATGTCAATTTTTTTAAACGGTAATAAATCTTGATCTGTGTGTATGTTTGGCCTAATACACCTGTTATATCGTAGTTCATTCCATGATATTTGGTTTGACTGGTCAAGAAGCTGAAAAGGACACCCGAATTAGAATTTATGCCCATTTTAGTGACTCTGCAGTTTTTTAGGTTTTTCATGCACCCATTTCTAGCACTATTTTCCTGTCTCCTGTTTTTTCAAACAACTGTAACATATGATCTATCTGTCCGTTCAACCTCCACCACCTATCATATCAAATATCATTTGATGATCATTGATTTGATTGGTCATAGATCTATAACGGACTCTCAGATCAAAAGTTTTCATCGTTACCCAGAGTTTAGGGTTTATTTGACTTTCTGACTATATTTACGGGTTTTGAAGGTTTCTCAATTTTTTACCTGTTTTTTAGGTTTTTCGGGCTTGTTATCATTTTTCATAATGTACTGTTATTTATAATAAAATATATAACAATATATACAAATTTTTTATATATTAAAAAAAAGAATTTTATAAATAAATAATTAAACATATTTACATATAAAATATATTTCTCAATATATAAGCCTCATCTAAATAAAACACTAATATCCATTTTATTTAAAAAACGAATATATGAATATTTATATACCTATATAATGTGTATGTGTATATATATATCTGTGTGTATGTGTGTGCGTCTGTATTGACAAAGTGATATATATTATCTATATATTCTAAACATATGTATATACATATTAATATATAATATTTGTAAATATATATAAATATGTATAATTATACTTATAGATGCACATATAATATATATCTGTGTGTGTGTGTGTGTTGTATATTTGTATTTATTTATTTATAAATACACACAAAAAAGCATATTTTATAAATGTATTTAAAACTGATCTTATAAATATATATTAATATACAAATAAATATATTAATATATAAATATAACTATACATATATTAATATACGGATATATATATATTAATATAACTATATATATATTAACATAACTAAATATACATATAAATAAATAGATATATTAATAAATGAAGAGAAAACCAATATGGTGGAGTAGTAAAGGCTTAGGTGCGCACGCAACATGTCCCGAGTTCGAATCCAGGGCAAGGCAGGTCGCGCATGTGGGTGGAATAAGGGTTGTGCTATTAAAGGCTGGGTGGGGGCGCTGTTAAAGGCTGGTGGGATGGCTGGGGCATGCGGGTTGGGGTAGGGGGCTGTTGAAGGGGGGGTTCAAGCGCAGTTGAAGCCCCTCCATGATTTGTAGATTTTTTTTAATGTTTTTTAACTTTTATCAGTGCTTTTTTAGCGCTGATAAAAGTGGATGTTATCAGCGCTTTTCTTAGCGCTAATGAAATGGGCCCCCTTTAACTTTGCTGAGATTAACAACACTTTTTTCACACTAATAAAGACCTTTTTTAGCGCTGATAAAAGCCTATTTTGTGGTGGTGTAATGAGTCCAATGGGATTAAGTGGCCTAATGGGTCTAATGGGCTTAAGTGACCTAATGGGCCTAATGGGCTTAATGGGCATAAGTGGCCGAATCGGCCTAATGGGTCAATTGGGCCTAAGTGGCCTAATGGGTCTAATGGGCCTAATCGGCTTAATGGGTCTAATTGGTCCACTGGGCCAAAGTGAGAGAATGGGCCTAAGAGGCGTAAGTGGCCTAATGGGTCAAATGGGACTATTGGGCCTAAGTGGCCTAATGGGTCAAATGGGACTATTGGGCCTAAGTGGCCTAATGGGCCTAAGTGTCCTAATGGTCCCATTAAGTCCAATTCAGCCTAATGGGGCTAATGAGCTTAATGGGTCGAATGAACCTGTTGGGCCTAAGTGGCCTGATGGGCCTAATGAGCCTAATGGGCTTAATGGGATGAGTGGGCCTAAGTGGACTAATGGTCCTAAGTGGCCTAATGGGCCCATTATGGTCAATTCGACCTAATGGACTTAATGGGTCTAAGGGGCATAATGGGCCTAAGTGAATGAATGGGCCTAAGTGGCCTAATGGACCTAAGTAGGCTTAGTGACCTAAATGGACCAATGGGCCTATTGGGCCCATTGGGCCTAAGTGACCTAATAGGCCTAACGAGCCCAATGGCCTCCTAAGTGGCCAATGGGTCTCATGGGTCTAAGGGTCCTAATGGGCCTAAGTGGCCTAATGGGCCGAAGTGGCCTAAGTGACCTAATAGGCATAATGTGCCTATTGGTTCTATAGGGCTTAAGTGGCCTAATGGGCCTAATGCGTCCATTATGGCCAATTCATCCTAATGGGACGAATGGTCTAATTGGCCTAATAGGCCTAGGTGCCCAATGAGCCTAATGGGTCTAAGGGGCCTAATGAGCCTAAGTGGCCTAATGGGCATATTGGACCTATTGGGCCTAAGTAGTCCAATGGGGCCAATGGGCCTGATGGGCCTAATGGGGGCATTATGGATAATTCAACCTAATCGGCCTAAGTGGCTTAATGGGTCGAAGTGTCGCAATTTGGCTAATGGGACTAATGGTTCCAATGGGTTTAAGTGGTATAAGTTGTCTAATGGGCCTAATGGGTCCAATGGGTCTAAGTGGGCTAATGGCCCTGAGTGGCCTAAGTTGCTTAATGGGCCTAATGGGTCCAATGGGCCTAATGCGTCCAATGGGTATAAGTGGCCTAATGGGACAAGGTGGCCTAAGTTTCCTAATGGGCCTAATGGGTCCAATGGACCAAAGTTGACAAAGTTACCTAATGGGCCAATAGGCTGAATAGGCCTAATGGGCCAAATAGGTCCAATGGACCTAAGTGGCCTAAGCTTCCTAATGGGACGAAGTGGACTAATGGGCTTAAGGGGCCTAAGTGTCCTAATGGGTCTAATGGGACTAAGTGTCCTAATGGGTCCAATGGGCCTAAGTGGCCTAAGTTGCCTAATGGGGCAAATTGGCCTAATGGGCCTCAATGGCATAATTTGACTAATGATCCTAATAGGCCTAATGGGTCTAATGTGCCTAATATGTCTACTAGGTCTAAGTGGCCTAATGGGCCTCACTAGCCTAAGTTGCCTAATGGGAATAATGGGCTTAATTGGCCTAAGTTGCCTAATAGACCTAACGGGCATAATGGGACTAATGCGTCTAATGGGCCTAAGTAGACTAATCGGCCTAACAGTCTAATGGGTCTAATGGGTCGAATGGGCCTAAGTGGCCTAATGGGTCCAATGGGTCAAATGAGACTAAGTGGCCTAATGGGCCTAAGTGGCCCAAGTTTCCTAATGGGACTAATGGTTCTAATGAGCCTATGTGGACCAATGGACCTAAGTTTCCTAAGTTTCCTAATGGGCCCAATGGAATGAATGGGCCTAATGGACCAAATGGGCCGAATGCGCTGAATGGGCCTAATGGGCCTAATGAATCCAATTGGCCTAAGTGTCCTAAGTTGCCTAATGGGTTGAAGTGGCCTAATGGTACTCATGTTCCTAAGTGTCCTAATGGGACCAATGGGCCGAAGTGGCCTATTGGGCCTCATGGGCCTAAGTGGCCTAATGGGACCAATTGGCCCAATGGTCCTAATGGACCTAAGTGGTCTAATGGGCCTAATGGGATAATGTTCCTCAAGGGATTAAGTGGATTAAGTGGCCTAATTGGCCTAATGGTCATAAGTATCCTAATGGGCCTAACAGGACTAATTGGACTAATGGGACTAATTGGACAATAGGACTAATGGGCCTAAGTTCAGTGATTTATGAAACTTGGTTGACAACAAAATCCAAAGGGGGAATTGTTAGGACCAAGTTAATGAGGAAGTTGTTTGTTTTCATGTGGTGTATTTTGTTGTCAAAGAAAGATTTTGAAGAAATAGATCACCTAACTTTTTATTTACTGGAACTCATACTGAACATTGTTTTCAAAAGAATCGGACTCACTCTGTCCATCATAACGAGGCAAAGTTGTTTGAAATAAAAGACACTGATCAGACTTGTCTTGGGTATGATATGTGAAAATATCATAATGAGTAATTGATCATTTTTTGGAAATAGAGAATTGGTCACATGGAGAATGCATCTTCCTAGAAGTAAATGGTCATCAGATTCACACTGCATCTGGTATGAAAGAAGTGCTTCTTTTGATGAATTATCAGAGTCTGCTGACTACGATAAAATTAAATATGACTATGCTTTACTGATTTGTATTTCATAAATCATAATTTTATTGGAGAAATTATGATGCAAGCTTGATGGAAGAAAGGGAAAAATAGGTATTCCAAATCATATCCAGATTTATCGTATCTAGGTGGAAGAGAAGAAAGAGATGATGACAATTGAAAAGGAATTGTACCCAGTGCAATTAGATTTGGGCTAAGAATGAAAGATAGAATAAAGTGAGGATCATAATTAGAATGATCGTACCCAAAATGATCATTATTTGGTACTATAGCATCATATTATCCATCTTATGCAAAAGAAAAGTTTCATACCCAGGATGATCATACTCAGGCTCAGGAAGAAAAATATCATACCCAATATGATCATATTCAGGCCAACCATTCTCAGAAAGATCATACTCTGGACAATCATATTCAGAGAAGGAATTACTTGAGTCCGATGATTGAAAAGAGAAGGAAATAATGAGATCAATAATGTAGTAAACCATTTCAAAAGGGTTGAATTGCTTTGTAGGTTTCAATTGGGTCAATGGTTATTGTATCATAGTATAATTATTTTATATTTTCAAGTGGGTCAACAGAAGAAGTGAAGAAGTAAAAGTGGTTGGAAAGAAAAGTTTGATGGATGTAAAATTGAGGGGGAGATAGACCTTCAAAAGAATTATCATATTCATCATTTATAAGGAGAAGTGAAAGTTATAGAAGAATCGATAAGCTTATAGAAGAGTTGATGGAGTGAAAATACACCCCAGATTTTAGGGGAAATTGAGATTAGGGTGAATTTAATTAAGCGGGATTTTTTTTGGATTCCTGCTAAAGAATATCAAGGGTCACCTATGAAAGGAGAAAAGTATATTGTACTTGAGGTGGACCGATATACTGTTCATGAGAGAGAATATCCCAGTTTTAGATAGAATAAAAAGTTTTTGCATTCACTTTTGTTGAAGAAATTTTGACGGATTGAAGTGAAAGAGAAGAAACAAGATCAAATCATTGTATTCAGATGATCATCGTACTCAATGTTTATCATAATCAGCTGATTATTGTATCCGTCTTGTCAATCATATTGGGTTGGATTAATCAGATCATGATTTCCATACTGGGTCTTTTAGATTGAGGAAGATGGAGAATTGAAGTATTGTCGATTAATCTCTATCTCATTCTATCAAAGTTATACTTTTCATACTGGGGAATATCCTACCAAGAAGAATCATATCAGGAAGAATCGTATCAGGGAGAATCGTACTCGGAGGAATCAGACTGGGAAAATTGGACTTGGTTTTTTTTCTTAACAAAGTCTAGAATGTTCTTACCATCTTCTGGGTAAGAAATTGAAGAACTGTTTTCAATTGAATACATTTTTGTAATTGAAAAGAAGCACTGGTAACATGAGTTGTTACACAATCATTGCATTACCCTATTTTATGCTAAGAGGGTGCACATGCACTATTGGATTGTTTACATAGTGCTACATAAGTGAAAGGGTATATCCTACTTGTTGTAATCCAATGATTGTTTTCTAGTGGATTGTGTGGTATTGAAACACCTCCATACCATACCAAGGGTCCTAATGGGCCTAATGGTCCTAACTGACCTAATAGGCTTAATGGGCCTAAGTAGTCGAATGAGATTTACTGGACTAAGTGGCCTAATGGTCCCAATGGGCCTAATCGCCCTAATGGGCCAGATTTTTCTAAGAGGCCCAACGGGCCCCATGGGCCAATTGGGCATAACTAGCCTAAGTGGCCTAATAGGCCGAATGGGCCTAAGTGGCCTAATAAGCCTAATGGGCCTAAGTGGCCTAATAGGCCCAATGGGATGAATGGGACCAACTTTCCTAACTGGCCTAACTGTCTTAATGGTCCCAATGGTCCTAAGGGGCCTAAGTGACCTAATAGGCCTAAGTGGCATACATGTCGGCCTAATGGGCCTAATGGGTCGAAATGGCCTAAGCAGCCTAAGTAGACCAATGGGTCTAACGAGCCTAATGGGCCTAACCGGCCTAATGAGCCCAATGGGGCTAACTGGCCCAATGGGCCGAATGGGCCTAACTGGCCTAACTCGCATAAGGGGTCCAAGGGCTAAGGGTATAATGTGTCCAATGGGCCTAACTAGTCAAAGTGGCTCAATGGGCCCAATGTGCCTAATGGACCTAACTGAACAAAGTGGCCTAATGAGACTAACTGGCCTAAGTGGTCTAATGAGCTAAATGGGTCTAAGTGGCATAATGGGCCCAATGAGCCCAATGGGCCTAACTGGTGAAAGTGGCTTAATGGGCCTAACTAGCCTAAGTGGTCTAATAGGCCTAATGGGCTAAACGATCCTAAGTGGCGTAATGGGATGAATGAGCTGAAGTAGCACAATGGGATAATTGGGATTAAGTGGCCCAATGGGCCTCGTGGGCCTAATGGTTCGAATGGGCCTAATCAGCCTAAGTGGCCTAATGGGCCTAAGTGCCTAATGGGCCTAAGTGGCCTAATGGGCATAATGGGCCTAAGTAGAATAATGGTCCTAATGGGCCTAAGTGAAAAAATGGGCCTAATGGGCCTATGTGGCATAATGGGCCTAAGTGGCATAATGTGCCTAATGGGCCTAAGTGGCCAAATGGGCCTAAGTGGCCTAAGTGACCAAAGTAGCCTAATTGGCCAAATGGGCATATTGGGCCGAAGTGGCCTCATGGGTATAATTAATATAATGGGTTTAAGTGGCCTAAGTAGCCTAATGGGTCAAATGGGCCAAAGTGGCTTAATAGGCCTAAGTGGCCTAAGTGGCCTTATGGGCCTAAGTGGCCTAAGTGGCCTAATGGGATGAATGGGCCTAAGTGGCCTAATGGGCCTAATGGGCCTCAGTGGCCTAATGTGCCGAATAGGCCTAAGTGGTTAAACTGGACTAATGGGCCTAATGGGCCTAAGTGGCCTAATGGGCCTAAGTGGACTAATGTGTCTAAGTGGCCTAATGTGCCTAAGTGGCCAAATGGGCCTAAGAGGCCTAATGGACCTAAGATGCCTAATGGGCCTAATGGGGGTCAGTGGCCTAATGGACTTAAGTGGTCTAATGGGACTAAGTGACCTAATGGGCATAATGGGCATAATGGGCCTAAGTGGCCTAATGGGCCTAATAGACCTAAGTGTCCTAATGGGCATAAGTGGCCTAAGTGGTCTAATGGGCCTAAGTGGCCTAATGAGCCTAATGGGCCTTAGTGGCACAAGGTCCTAATGGGTCTAATGGGCCTAAGTGGACTAATGGTCCTAAGGTCCAAAGTGGCCTAATGAGACTAATGGGCCTAAGTGGTCGAATAGGCCTTAGTGGAGTAATTGGCCTAATGGGCCTAAGTTGCCGAAGTGGCATAATGGGCGTAAGTGGCCTAATAGGCTGAATGAGCCTAAGTAGCCTAATAGAACTTTTAGGCATAATGGGGCAAAGTGTCATAATGGGCCAAATGGGCCTAAGTGGCTCAATGGGCCTAAGTGGCCCAATGGGTCTAAGTGACTGAATGGGCCCAATGGGCCTCAGTGGACTAATGAGCCTCATAAACCTAAGTGGCCTAATGGGCCTAACTGGACTAATGGGCCTTTGTGGCCCAATGGGCTTAATGGGCCTAAGTGACCTAATGGTGCTAATGAGCCTAATGGGCCTCGGTGGGCTAATGGGCCAAATGGGCCTCAGTGGACCAAGTGGAATAATGTGTCGAATAGGCCTGCTGGACCTAATGGGCCTAAGTGGCCTAATGGGCCGAAGTGGAATAATGGGTCGATTGGGCCGAATGGGACTAAGTGGTGTAATAGGGCTAAGCGGCCTAAGTTGTCTAATGGGCCAAATGGACATAATGGTCCCGATGGGCCTGATGGGGCTATTGGGCTTAATGGGCGTAAGTGGCCTAATGAGCTGAATGGGCCTGAGTGGACTAATGGGTCTGATGGTCCTGATGGCCTTAATGGGCCAAATGTGCCTAAGTGGACTCATGGGATTGCTGGGTCTCATGGGTCTAATGGACTTAAGAGGCCTAATGAGCTCAATGGGCCTAAGTGGCCTAATGGGTCAAATTGGATGAATGGGCCTAAGTGGCCTAATGAGATCGATGGTCCTGATGGGACAAATGGGCCAAATGGGTCTTAGTGTCCTCACAGGCTTGATGGGCTTAATGAGCCTAATGGGCATAACGAGCCAAAGTGGCCTGTTGCGCCTAATGGGCCTTAGTGTCCTAATGGGCCTAATGGCCCTGATGGGCCTGATGGGCCTAATGGGCGTAATGGGACTAAGTAGCTTAATGGGTCTAAGTGGCCTAAGTGGCCTAATGAGATGAATGGGCTTAAGTGGCCTAATGGGCCTAAGTGGCCAAATTTTTCTAATAGGCCCAAGCGGCCTAATGGGATTGATGGGCCTAATGGGCCTTAGTGGCCTCATGGGCCTAAACAACATTAGTAGACACATGGGCCTAATGGGCATAATCAGCCAAGTGGGCCTAAGTGGCCTAATGGGCTTGATGGGCTTAATGGGCCTATGTGGCCTAATGGGCCTGATCGTTCTAATGGGCATAATGGGCCTGATCGTTCTAATGGGCATAATGGGCCTCACTAGCCCAATGGGCCTAATGGGCCTAATGGGCCTGATCGGCCTAATGGCCATAATGGGACTGATCGGCCTAATGGCCATAATGGGCCTCAGTGGCCTAATGGGCCTAAGTGGCCTGCTGGGCCTTAGTAGCCGAATGGACCCAATGAGATGATGTGGCCCAATGGGCCTAAGTGGCCCAATGGGCCTAATGGGCATAAGTAGCTGAATAGGCCTAATGAGACTAATGGGCCTAAGTGGCCTAATTGGCCTGATAGACCTAAAGTGAACCATGGTCCCAATGGGACTAAGTGACCTAAGTGTCGTAATGGGCATCATGGGCCTAAGTGCTGTAATGGGCCTAGTGAGCCCAATGGGCCTAGGTGGCCAGATGGGATTGATGGGTATAATTGGGCTAATGGTCCTCATGGGCCTGATAAGCCCAATGAGAATAATGGGCCTCATTGGCCCAATTAACCTAATGGTACTAATGGGCCTCATTGTCCCAATTGGCATAATGGGCCGATTAGGCACATTAGGCCAGCCACTTAGGCCTATCATGACCATTCGACCTCCCGGGAAAACTAGGCCCAATGGACCACTTAGGCCAATTCGGCTGCCTAGGCCGATTTAGCCGATTAGGACACTTAGCCCCATTAGGCCCAATTATTCGATTAGGCTGATTTGGTCTATTAGGTCACTTATGCCCATTAGGCTCAGTAGGCATATGGGACACTTAGGCCTATTAGGCCCATTATGCCATTTGACCACTTAGGCCCACTAGTCACATTAAGCCCATTCAGCCCTTTTGGCCACTTAAACCCATTAGGCCCATTAGGCGACTTAGGCTCATTAGGCCCACTATGTCCGTTCGACCACTTAGGTCCCTGAGGCCCATTAGTCCCATGAGGCCCATTAGGCCTATCCATCCACTTAGGCCAATTAGGACCAATTGGCCACTCAGGACCATTAGGCCACTTAGACCCATTAGGCACATTCTGCCTCTTAGGTCCATTAAGCCCATTCGGCCACTTAGGCTCATTCGGCCACTTAGGCCAATTAGGCCCATTAGGCTCATTCGGTCACTTAGGCCTATTGGGCCCATTAAGCCACTTAGTCCCATTCTTCCCATTAGGTCCATTATTCACATTGGTACTATCAGGCCCATGAGGCCCACTGGGCCATTGAAGCTCATTTGACCCAATAAGCCCATCAGGCCCATTAGGCAACTTAGGCTCATTTGGCCCATTAGGCCACCGAGGCCCATTATGCCCATTAGGCCACTTAGGCCACTTAGGCCCATTTTACCATTAGGCCCATCGGACCCATTAGGCCACTTAGGCCCATTAGGCTCGTTAGGGCCATTAGGCCCATTAGGCCACTTAGGCCCAATAGCCCCATTGGGCCACTGGGGCCCATTATGCCCATTGGGCCTACCAGACCCATTTGGCTCATTAGGCACATTCGGCCACTGAGGCCCATTCGGAAAATCAGGCCCATTAGCCCCCTTTGGCCCATTAGGCTCACTCAGCCCATTAGAACACTAAGGCCCATAGGTCCCACTGAACCACTTAGACCTGTGATGACCATTAGGCCCATTCATCTCATTAGTTCACTCAGGCCCACTGGTCCCATTAGGACACTTAGGCTCATTAAGCCACTAAGTACCATTAGGCCCATTAGGTTACTTAAGCCCATTAGGCCATTAAGTCCCATTAGGCCCGTTAGGCCATTTATGCCCATGATGCCCATTAAGCCATCAGACCCATAAGGCCACTGAATCCCCTTAGTCCCATTAGGCTTATCTGGCCCATCAGGACACTTAGCCTCATTAGGAACATTAGGCCACTTAGGGCAATTAGGCTCATGAGGCCACTTAGGCCTATTCGGTCCATCAGGCCCCTTCTGCCACTTAGGTCCATTCTGCCCATTCATCCCATCAAGCCTATCAGACCCATTAGGCCACTCATGTCCATTCAGCCCATTAGGCCACTTGGGCCCATTAGCCTCATTATGCCCATCAGACTCATTAGGCCACTTAGGTCCACTTGGCTCACTAGGCCCATTTGGCTACTTAGACCCATTCAGCTCATTAGGCCGCTTAGGCACATCGGGGCCATTAGGCTCATTAGGCCACTGAGGCCTATTCAGCTCATTAGGCCAATGAGTCCCATTAGGCCCATCAGGCCAATCAATCCCATTAGGCAACTTAGGCCTATTAGGCCACTTAGTCCCATTCGGCTCATTAGGACACTTAGAAACATTAGGCCCATTAGGACCTTAGGCCACTTAGGATGATTAGGCCCATTAGGCCACTTAGGCCACTTAAGATGATTTGGTCCATTAGGCCACTAAGTCCCATCAGGCCATTTAGGCCACTTAGTCCCTTTAGTCCACTAAGTCTCATTAGGCCCATTAGGCCACTTAGGCCCATTAGACCACTTGGGACCATTATACCACTTAGGCCCATTAGGCCACTGAGGCCCATTAGGCCACTTAGGCCCATTATGCCCATTCAGCTACTTCGACCAATTAGTCCCATTAATCCACTTAGTCCCATTCAGCCCATTAAACCACTTACGCAACTTAGGCCCACTATGTCCAATAGGCACATTCGGCCACTTCATCCCATTAGGCCACTTAGGCCCATTAGGACCATTAGGACACTTAGGCCCTTTAGGCCCATTAGCCCACTTAGGTCCATTCGGCCAATTAGGCGACTTATGACCATTAGGCAACTTAGGCCCATTAGGCTCATTAGGCCACTTAGTCCCACTAGGCTCATTACACCACTTCGGCCACTTCGTCCATTGAGACCCATTCGACAACTTAGGCCCCCTTGTCCCATTAATCCCATTAGGACGATGAGGCCATTTAGGCCCATTTGACCATTTAATCCCATTAGGCCCATTAGGCCCCTTAGTCCCATTAATCCCATTAGGCCGATTAGGCAACTTAGGCCCATTAGGAAACTTAGGCCCATTAGGCCCATTGGGACTCTTAGGTTAATTAGGCCCATTCAACCCATTCGGCCCATTCGGCCCATTTGGCCCCTAGCCCTCTTATTCCCATTAAGCCCATTAGGTCACTTACACCATTAGGCCACTTAGTCACATTAGGCTGATTAGGACACCAAGTCCCATTAGGCCCATTAGGACACTTAGGTTCACTAGGCCCATTAAGCCCATTAGGATGATTAGGCCACTTAGTCCCATTAGGCCACTTAGGCTCATTCGACCCATTAGGCCAATTAAACCCATTAGGTCGATTAGGCAACCTTTTCCCATTAGACCACTTAAGTCCATTAGGTCGATTAGTCCATTAGGCCAATTAGGCCCATTAGTCCAATTAGGCCCATTAGGCCTATTAATCCCACTACGCAGATTTGGAAACTTTGGCTTATCAGGCCACTTAGGCCCATTTGGCCACTTAGGCCAATTAGTCCCATTTGTCCCATTAAACCACTTGGCCCCTAGGCCCGTTATGCCCATTATGCCCATTAGGCCACCTAGGCCCATAAGGGAACTAAGACCCATTTGGACCATTGGCCCACTTAGGCTCATTCGGCCGATTAGGCCACTTAGGACCATTAGGCCACTTAGGCCCATTAGACCCATTAGGCCATTTAGGCCCATTAGGCCTATTCGTCCCATTAGGCCCATAATGCCCTTTTGGCCCCTAGGCCCCTTAAGTCCATTAAGTTCATTAGGCCACCTAGGCCCATTAGGTCACTTAGGCCCCTTAGCCCCATTAGGACACTTTGGCCCATTACACCCCTTAGGCCCATTAGGCCCATTAAGCCCATTAGGTTGATTAAGACACTTAGGCCCATTATGACACTTAGGCTGATTAGGCCAATTGAGTCACTGAGGCCCCTTAGGTCCATTCGGCCCATTAATCCCATTAAGTTGATTAAGATACTAAGGCCCATTAGGCCACTTAGACCGATTAGGCCCATTGGGTCATTGAGGCCCATTAGGCCCATTCGGCCTATTAGGTCTATTCGCCCCATTAATCTCCTTCATCCTATTAGGGCCCTTAAACCCATTAGACCCCTTGGGCCCATTAAACCCATTAGGCCGCTTAGGCCAATGAGGCCACTTAGGCCCATGTGGCTCGTTCGGCCCATTAGGCCCCTTCAACCCATTAGGCCACTTAGACCCAATAGCCCATTAGTCCACTTAGGCCCATTAGAACCATTAGGCCCATTAGGCCAATTAGGCCAATTAGGCCCATTAGACCCATTACGCCCATTAGGCCACTTGGGTCCATTAGGCCCATTAGAACACTTAGGCCCATTAGGACCATTAGGTACATTTGGCGACTTAGCCCCATTCGGCCCATTAGGCCACTTAAGCCACTTAGACCCATTAGGCCACTTAGTCTCATTATGCCCACAAGGCACATTAGGCCCATTAGCCCACTGATCCCATTATCCCATTAGGCCGATTTGGACACTCCAGCACATTATACCCATTAGGCCCATTAGCCCCCTTAGGCCCATTAATCTCATTTGGCCGATTAGGCAACTTAGCCCAATTAAGCCACTTAGGCCCATTCGACCCACTAGGCCACTTAGGCTAATTAGGCCCATTTGGCCCATTATACCTATTTGGCGCATAGGCTCATTAAGCCCATTAAGCCCATTGGGCCACTTAGGCCCATTAGGCCGACTAGGCACATTAGGGCGATTAGGCCACTAAGGCCCATCAGGCCCATCATGCCTCTTAGCCCTCTTAGGCCCACTTGGCCCATTAAGCCCATTAGGCCAATTTGGCCAATTTGGCCACTTCGACTCGATAGGCCACTTAGGGTCATTGGGCCCATTAGGACACTTAGGCCAATTTGGCCCAGTAGGCACATTAGGCCACTTAGGCCCATTAGGCCCACTAGGCTCATTAAGCCCATTAGGCCGATTAAGCAACTTTGTCCCATTAGGCCACCAAATCCCATTAGTCCACTTAGACCAATTAGTCACATTCGGCCCTTTAGGCCCATTATGCCTATTTGGCCCTTAGACCCGTTAAGCCCATTAAGTCCATAAGGCCACCTAAGCCCATTAGGACGCTTAGGCCCATTGGCCCCCATAGGCCAGTTAGGCCCATTTGGCCTATTTGTCCCATTTGGTACCTATGCCTGTTAATCTCATTAAGCCTATTAGGAAAATTAGGGCACTTCGGCCCATCAGGTCCATCAGGACCATTTGACCACTTAGGCCTATTCGTCCCATTGGGCCACTTAGGCCCATTCGGCAAATTAGTCTCATTCGGTCCATTCGGCCCATTAGGCCCCTTTGGTCCATTATGCCCATAAGACCACTTTGGTCCATTATATTTATCCCATTTGGCCCATTAGTCCACTTAGGCCCATTGTGTCACTAAGGCCCATTGGCCAATTTGGCCACTTAGTCTCATTAGGCCCATTAAGCACATTAGGCCAATTCGGCCCATTCGGCCACTTACGCTCATTCGGACAATGAGGCCCATTATGCCACTTAAGCCCATTCTTCCACATAGGCCCTTTAGGCCGATTAACCACACTATGCCAAATTTTCCCATTAGGCTCATTCAACCACTTAGACCCATTAGTCTCAATCGTCCACTTAGGCCCATAAGGCCGATTAGGCCTATTCATTCGATTAGGCTGATTCAGCCATTTAGGCCAGTTAGGCCGATTAGGCTCATTCATCCAATTAGTCCACTTAGGCCCATTAGGCCCATTGGGTCGATTAGGCCGATTAGGCAACTTAGATCACTTAGATCCATTAGGCCCATTAGGTACTTAGGCCCATTAGGCACATTAGGCCCATTTGATTGATTTGGCTAACTAGGCCACTTAGGCCCATTTGGTCGATTAGCCCGATTAGGCCACTTAGGCCCATTAGGCACTTTAGGCCCATTAGGACATTTAGGCCCATTAGGCCCATTCGGTCGATTAGGAAGATTCAGCCACTTAGTCCCATTAGACCCATTAGGGCCATTCGGTTGATTAGGCTGATTAGGCCACTTGGGTCCATTTTTCCCATTAAGCCACTTCGGCCCATTACGCTCATTACGCCACTTAGGCCATTAGGCCCATTCGGCTGATTAGGCCGATTAGACCACTTAGGCCACTTAGGCCCATTATGCTAATTATGACCATTAGGCTCATTGGGCCCATTAGGCCCATTCGGGCACTTAGGCCACTTAGGCATTAGGCCCCTTAGGCCCATTAGGCTACTTAGGCAAATTAGGCCAATTAGTCCCACTCGGCCGATAAGGCCGATTATGAAACTTTGGCCACTTATGCCCATTTGGGTCATTATGCACATTAGGCCACTTAGTCCCATTAGGCTAATTAGGCCCATTAGGCTCATTTAGACAATTAGGGGGATCAGGCCACTAAAGCCCATTAGGCCACTTAGGCCCATTTAAACCATTAGGCCACTGAGACCCATTAGGCCAATTAGGCCCATTAGGCCCGTTATGCCACTTAGTCCCATTAATCCCATTAGGCCCATTAGAACACCTAGGCCCATTAGCCCACTTAGGCCCATTAAACCCATTAGTCCCATTAAGACCATTAGGCCCATTTGGTGACTTCGACCGATTAGGCCACGTAGGCCCATTAGTCCTCTTAGGCCCATTAAACCCATTAGTCCCATTAGGCATGTTAGGTCGCTTAGGCCACGTAGTCCCATTAGGCTCATTCGATCGATTAGCACGATTAGGCCACTTAGGCCCATTAGGCCACGTAGACCCATTAGGACACTTAGGCCCATTAAACCCATTAGTCCCACTAGGACAATTTGGCCCGTTAAGCCACTTAGGCCACTTAGGCCCATTAGGCTCATTCGGTCGGTTTGCCTGATTAGGCCACTTAGGCCACTTCGGCCAATTATGTCCATTAGGCCCATTAGGCCCATTAGGCTCATTAGGCCCATTAGGACCTTTGAGCACATTAGGCCCACTGGTCCCATTAGGCCCATTGGGGCCATTAGGGCACTTAGTCCCATTCGGACCATTAGGCCACTTACGACCATGAGGACCATTAGGTCCATGAGGCCCATTAAGACCATGAGGGGCATTCCGCCCATGAGGCCCATTAGGACCATGTGGCCCATCAGACCCATTAGGACACTTAGTTCCATTGGGCCCATTGGGCCCATGGGTCCACTTAGGCCCATGAGGTCCATTCTCCCCATCAGGCCACTTGGGCCCATTAGGCCCGTTAGGCCCTTTAATTCCATCAGGCCCACTAAGCCCCTTAGGCCACTTAGACCAATTAGGACACTTAGACCCATTAAGCCCATTGGACCCACTAGTCCCATTCAACCCATTAGGCCCATTGGGCCCATTGGGCACCTTAGGCCCATGAGGCCCTTTGGGCCCATTAGGCCACTTCATCCCATTCGGCCCATTCGGCTCTTTAGGCCCACTTAGGCCCCTTAGGCCCATTAGGCCCCTTATGACCATTGGGCCCATGAGGCAACTTAGGCCAATGAGGCCCATTATCCCATAAGGCCTAATAGGCCCATTCGAACTATTAGGCCCATCTGTCCCATTAGGCCCACTCGGCCCATTAGGCCACTTGGGCTCATTATACCACTTAAGACACTTAGGTCCATGAGGCCCATGAGGCCCATGAGGCCCATTATCCCACTTAGGCCCATCAGGGAACCTAGGCACATTAGGCCCATTAGGCCCATGAGCCCACTTCGGCCAGTTTGGCCCATTCGGCCCATTAGGAACATGAGGCCCATTAGGTCCAACGGGCCACTTAGTCCCATTTGGCCCTTTAGGTCCACTGGGCCCATTCAACAACTTAGGCCAATTCGGCGCATTAGGCCACTTAGCCAACTTAGGCCAATTAGGCCCACTAGATCCATTCAGCCACTTAGGCCTAGGAGGCCCATTTGGCCCATTAGGACCATGAGGCCCATTCGACCCATCAGGACCATGAGGTCACTTAGTCCCATGTGGCCCATTAGGCCCATTAGTCCCATCAGGCAGATTCAGACACTTGGGCCCATTAGGGCCATTAGTCCTATTAGGCAACTTAGACATATTAGGACCATACCACCAATTAGGCCCATTTGGCCCATTCCGCCGCTTAGACCCATTTGAACCATTCAGCGCATTCAGCCACTTAGGCCCATTGTGTCAATTAATCTACTTAGTCCCATCAAGACCGCCCATTATTCCCATTAGGACCATTAGGCCACTTTGGCCACTTTGGCCCATTATGCCCAATATGCCAATTGGGCCTATCGGGCCCATTCGGCCACTAAGGCCCATTAGGCCCATTAGGCCCCTTAGGCCTATTAGGACACTTAGGCCCATTATTCCCATTAGGCCACTTAGGCCATCTAGGCCCATTAGGACCATGAGGCCAATGAGGCCCATCAGGCCCATTAGGACCATTAGGCCAATTGGGCCAATGAGGCCCATTAGGCCCATTAGGTAAATTGGGCTAATGAGGCCCATTATTCCCATTTCACTTATCAAGCCCAGGAGGCCCATTAGCCCCATTATTCCCATCAAGCCCATTAGGCCACCTAGGCCCATTGGACCCACTAGGCCCATTACTCCACTTAGGTCCATGAGCCCCATTAGGACACTTAGGTCACTTAGGCCCATTGGGCCCATGATTCACATTAGGTTCATCAGGATAATTAGGCCACTTAGGCCCATTAGGCCCATTCAGCAACTTATGCCCATTAGGCTCATTGGGCCACTTAGGCCCATGGGTCCACTTAGGACCATTGGGCCACTTCACCCCATTGGGCCCATTCGGTCCCTGAGGCCCATCAGGCCACTTAGGCCCATTAGGCCACGAAGGCCCATTATGGCCATTAGGCCGATCGGGCCCATTCAGCCCATGAGGCCCATTAGGCCCATTGGGCCAGTGAGGCCCATTATGCCCATTAGAACGATCAGGCCCATTAGGCCTAGGAGGCCCATTAGGCCACAGAGGCCCATTAAGCCCATCAAGCCCATTAGGCCGCTTAGGCCCACTTGGCTGATTATGCCCATTAGGCCCATGAGTCTACTAATGTTGTTTAGGCCCAAGAGTCCACTAAGGCACATTAGGCCCATCAATCCCATTAGGCCACTTAGGCCTATTAGACCCATTAGGCCACTTAGGCCCATTAGCCCACTTAGGCCCATTCATCTCGTTAGGCCACTAAGGCCAGTTAGGCCCATTAAGCTACTTAGGCCCATTACGCTCATTAAGCCCATTAGTCCCATCAGGGCCATTAGGCTCATTAGGCCACTAAGACTCATTAGGCGCAATAGGCCACTTAGGCAACTTAGGCTCGTTATGCCCATTAGGCTCATTAGGCCCATCAGGCCCGTGAGGAAACTAAGACCCATTTGGCCAATTTGTCCCATCAGGGCCATCGATCCCATTAGTGATATGATACCGTATGCGAGTGCGGTATTCGTTGGCAAAAATGTGGAAACACAAGCGAAGAAAGAAGAGGGGAATGGAAATTAAAAGAAAAGAAAGAGAAATAAAAGGGGAAGGGGATGATCAATTAGGACCCCAAGGAGACTTACCCATTGAAACTCTAATTATAAAGCGCCACAAAGGTTGATCACTCCTTTGATGAGCCTTACTTGCATTCACCTAAGAACACAAGAAACACAAGCATAATAATGCTAGAAACTCTCAAATTCGAAATTAACCTTCAAGGGGGTACAAGAGGTGGCTATTTATAGCCAAATGAGAGGAATACATGTCAAACTACCTATCCCACAAAAGTCTAAAGCCTATCCCACGAATTTGACTTTGTTTACACATGTCCATGGATTTAGGGGACAAGATATCTCTAAAGAAGACTTTTAGGAACCACCCCAAAGACTTTGAAGATTCCCACCATGGATTTGGAGACAAGGGCCCCACCACTTTTGACATTGGAGATTTCTTTCATGCAAGTGGATTAAATTTCGTGGAAGCATATGGGTGGGCCTTTTAGGTTCACTTTTGGGCTTTAATAAGTGTGATTAAAGGCCCATTTGCTCCTCCCATGCAGGAATGTTGGGCCTCCTCTTGTAATTTCAAAATGAGGCCATGTCAAGCCTCTCTCATCCTCCTCATTCTTCCTCTTGTCATTTGGCCACCAATCCCATGCAATGGGTCTTGTCTATTAATGCTCCTTCCACGATCAATGCCATGATCACCCTCAACTCCTTACTGCATGTGTGCACCAAGATCTGTATCAATTAGGCCACTTAGGCCCATTCGTCCCATTAGACCCATTAGGCCACTTAGGCCCATTGAATTCATTAGGCCTCTTAAGTCCATTAGACCCATCAGACCCATCAATCCCATGAGTCCACTTAGGCCCATTTGGCCCATTAAGGCCACCAGGCCCATCAGACCCATTAGGCCACTTAGGCCCAGTCAGCTCATTAGGCCACTTAGACCGATTAAGCCCATTTGCCCCATCTGGCTCATCAGGGCCATTATGTCCATTTGGCCCATTAGACAACTTAGGCCGCTTAGGCCCATTAAGCCACTTAGTCCCATTCGACCCAATCGGCCCATTATTCCACTTAGGCCCATTAGGCCACTTAGTCCCATTAGGCCCATCATGCCTATTAGGCACATTATTCCACTTAGTCCACTGAGGCCCATTAGGCCTATTATCACACTGAGGCCCATTACGCTCATTAGACCCATTATGCCACTTAGGCCCATTAATTCCATTAGGGAACAAAGGCCCATTAGTCCAGTTAGGCCCACTAGGCCACTTAGGTTTATGAGGCCCTCTAGTCCACTGAGGCCCATTAGGCCCATTCAGTCACTTAGGCCCATTAGACCACTTTAGCCCATTTGTCCCATTATGCCACTTTGGCCCATTATGCCTATAAGTCCCATTAGGCCCCTTAGGCCAATTAGGCCTATTAGGCCACTTACGCCCATTAGGCCCATTAGGCCACTTCGGCAACTTAGGCCCATTAGGCCAATTACTCCACTGAGGCCCATTCGACCACTTAGGCCCATTAGTCTCATTTGGACACTTAGGACCTTAGGCCCATTAGTCCAATTAGTCCCATTAGTCCACTTAGGCCCATTAGACCCATTAGGACCTTATGCCACTAAGACCCATTAGGCCACTTAGGCCCATTAGACCACTTTGGCCCATTAGGCCACTTAGGCCCATTAGGCCACTTAGCTCAATTAGGCCACTTACCCCCATTAGGCCCATTAGGTCACTTAGGCCCATTAGGCCCATTGACCACTTAGGCCCATTAGGCCACTTAGGCACATTAGCCCACTTAGGCCCATTAGGCCACTTTAGCTTATTAGGCCTATTAGGCCACTTCAACCACTTAGGCCTATTAGGCACATTAGGCCATTGAGTCCCATTAGTCTCATTAGGCCACTTAGCCCCATTCATCTCATTAGGCCACTTAGACCACTTAGGCCCATAAGGCCACTTAGGCCACTTAGGCCTATTAAGCCACTTTGGCCCATTTGGCCCATATGGCCACTTAGGCCACTTAGACCCATTATGCCCATTATTCACCTGAGGTCACTTAGTCCCATTAGGCTCATTACACCACTTAGGCCCATTAGGCCGATTAGGCCACTTTGGTCACTTAGGCCACTTAGGCCCATTTGGCCACTTAGGCTCATTAGGCCCATTATGCCCCTTAGGCCCATTAGACCCATTTTTTCACTTAGGCCCATTAGGACCATTATTCTACTTAGGCCCATTATGCCCATTAGTTCACTTAGGCTCATTAGGGACTTAGGCCCATTAGGCCACTTCGGCTCATTAGGCCCATTCAGACCATTAGGCCCATGAGGCCCATTGGGCCACTTAATCCCATTTAACCCATTGTGCTCCTTTATCTCATTCATCCCATTACGCCGCTTAGGATCGTTCAGCCCATTAGGCCTATTAGGCAACTTAGGCCAGTTAGGCCCATTAAGCCACTTTGACCAGTTAGGCTCATTGGGCTCATTGGCCTAAGTGACCTAATCTTTCTAATCGACCGAATGGGCCAAATGGGCCTAAGTGGCATAATGGGCCTAAAGGGACAAATGGGCCAAAGTGGCCTAATCGGGCTAATAAACCAAATGGGCCTAAGTGGCATAGTTGGCATAATCGATCGAATGGGCCTAATGAGCTTAATGGGCCTAAGTGGTATAATGGGCCTAAGTGCCCTAAGTGGCCTAATCGGCGTAATCGACCGAATGGTCCTAATGGGCCCAAGTGGCCTAATGGTTTGAATGGTCCTAATGGGTCGAATGGATCTAAGTGGCCTAAGTAGATAAATCGACCTAATCGACCGAATGGGCCTAATGGGCCTAGCCGGCCTAAGGGGCCGAATGAGCCTAATGCGCCTAATGGGCCTAATGGAACTAATGTTTCCAATGGGCCTAAGTGGCCTTATTAGCCTAATGGGAAGAATGGGCATAATGGGCCTAATTGGACTAATGAGACTAATGGGCCTAATGGGTCTAATGGGCCTAAGTGGCCTAATAGGCCAATGGGCCTAAGTCACCTAATGGGTCTAAGTGTCCTAATGGGCAAAATGGGACGAATGACCCAAATGGACCTAAGTGACCTTATGGGCCCGAATGGGCCGAATGGGTCTAATGGGCCTAATGGGACTAATGGGCCTAATTGGCATAATAGGCCTAAGCATCCTAATGGGATAATGGGGATAAATGTCCTAATGAGCCTAATGGGCCTAATGGGCCTAAGTGGCCTAATCGGCCTAATCGAACGAATGGGTCAAATGGGAAAGATGGGCCTAAGTGGAATAATGGGCCTAATAGGCCGAAGTGGCTGAATGGGCCTGATGGTCCGGATGAGATGAAATGGTCTCAGGGGCCTAATGGGCCTCGTGGTCCAAAGTGGATGAATGGACCTCACGGGCCTAAGTGGCCTCATGGGAACAATTGGCCCAAGGGGCCCAAGTTGCATAATGGGCCTAATGGGATTTATGGGCCGAATGAGCGAAATGGGCCAAATGGGCCAAACTAGCCTCTAGGGCCTAATGGGCCTAAGCGGCTAATGGGCCTAAGTGGCGTAATGGGCTTAATGAGCTTAACGGGTCTAGAGACCAAATGGGTCTAAGGGGCCGAATGGGCCCAATTGGCCTAAGTGGCCTAATGTGCCTAGGTGGCCTAATAGGAGAAAGTTTCTTAGTCGGCCTAATGGGCTTAATGGGCCGAATGGGCCTAATGAGCCTATTGAGCCTAATGTTCCTAATGGGTTGAATAGGCCTAATTTGCTTAAGTGACTTGATGTGCATAATGGGCCAAAGTTTCCTAATTGCCCAATTGGGCTTAATGGGTCTAATGGGCCTAGTAGGCCTAATGTGCCTAACTGGCTTATTGGGCCTAAGTGGCCTAATTGGCCTAATGGGATTAATGGGCATAGGCGGCCTAAGATTCCTAATAGGCCTAATGATCCTTAGTGGCCTAATCTTCCTAATGTGCTTAATCGGCCTAATGGGTGTAATGGGATTAATGGGATTAGAGGCTAAATGGGCATAATGGGCCGAATAGGCTTAATGGGCTGAATGGGCCTAATTTGCCTAAGTGGTCTAATGGGCCTAATGGGCCTAAGTAGCCAAATGGGCCAAAGTTTCCAAATCGACCTAGTGGGATAAACGGGCCGAAGGGGCCTAATGGGCCTAATGTGCCTAAGTGGTCTAATCGGCCTAATGGGATTAATGGTCCCATTGGGCCTGAGTTGCCAAATGGGCTTGATGGGCCTATGTATCCCAATCAGCCTAAGTAGCCTAATAGGCCTAAGTGGCCCAATGGGTCCAATGGACCAAATGGACCTAAGAGGCCTAAGTGGCTTAATGGCCCTAATGGGCCTAAGTGGCCGAATGGTCCAATGGGCCGAATGGTCCTAACTGGAATGATGGGCCTAATGGGCCTCAGTGGCCTCATGGGTCTAAAGGGCCTTAGTGGCCTAATGGGCCTTAGTGGCCACATGGTCCTAATGGGCCTAATGAGATGAATGACCATAGTGGGCATAATGGGCCTAAGTAGCCGAATTGGGCTAAGTGGCCCGATGGGCCTAATGGGACGAATGGGCCGAGTAGCCAAATGGGCCTAAGTTGCCTAATGGGCGTAACGAACCTAAGTGGCCTAATGGGCCCAATGGGCTTAAGTGCCCTAATTGGCCCAAAGGGCCTAAGTGGCCTAAGCGGCCTAATCGGCCTAATGGGCCTAATGAACCAAAGTGGCCTAATGGGCATAAGTGGTTGAATGAGCCTAATGGGTCGAAATGTCCTAATGGGCCGAATGAGCCTAAGTTTACTAATGGGCCTAATGAGCCTAAGTGGATGAATGAGCCTAATGGGTCAATGGGACGACTGGACCTAATGGACCGACTGGGCCTAATGGACCGACTGGGCCTAATGTGCCTAGTGG
Organism: Viscum album; assembly: GCA_963277665.1. Lineage (NCBI taxonomy): Eukaryota > Viridiplantae > Streptophyta > Magnoliopsida > Santalales > Viscaceae > Viscum > Viscum album. Next base: position 1,051,419,564 of record OY728121.1, on the reverse strand, counting down.
GCATAATGGGCCTAATTGGCCTTATGGGCCTAAGTGGCCTAATGGGCCTAATGGGACTAAGTGACTTAGGTGGCCGAATGAGTCAAATGGGCTAAAGTGGCCTAATTGACCTAATGTTCCTAATGGTCCTAAGTGGCCTAATGGGCATAAGTGGCCTAATTGACCTAATTGGACTAAGTGACCTAATTGGACTAATTTTCTTAATGGGCCTAATGGTTCTAATGGGCCTAAGTGGACTAATGGGTCTATTGGGTCTAGGTGGCCTAATGGGCGTAATTGGCCTAATGAGCCTCATGGGTCTCCTGGGCCTAAGTGGCTGCATGGGCCTCATTGGCCTAAGTGGCTTAATGGGCTTAATGGTCCTAAGGGTTCTAATGGGTTTAAGGGGCCTAATGGGATGAATGGGATTAAAGGGCCTTGGTACCAAATGGGCGTAATGGGTCGGATGGACCTAATGGGCTGAATGGGCCTAAGTGGCCTTATGGGACTAAGGGGCCTAATGGGACTAAGGGGCCTAATGGGACTAAGGGGCCTAATGGGACTAAGTGGCCTAATGGGTTTTCTTGGTCTTAGCAGACCTAAGGGCTAAATGGGCATAATGGGTTGAATGGGCCTAAAGGTCCAAATGGGCTTAAGTGGCCTAATGAGTATAATGGGCCTAAGTGGCCTAATCGACTTAATGGGTCTAAGTGGCCTAATGGGCCTAGGTTGCCTAATGGGCTTAAAGGGATTAACCAGCCCAGGGGCCAAATGGACCTAATGGGACGAATGAGACCAATTGGCCAAATGGACCTAAGTGGCCTGATGGGCTAAAGTTGCCTAATTGGCTTAATGGGCCAAATGAGCCTAAGTGGCCTAATGGGAAGAATGAGCCTAATTGGATTAAAGGGCCTAATAGACCTAATGGGAATAAGGGGCACAATGGTCCAAAGTTGCATAATTGACCTAATGTGCTTAATTGGACTAATGGGCCTAATGGGTCGAATGGGCCGAAGTGACCTAATAGGCCAAAGTGGCCTAATTTTCCTAATGGTCTTAATGGGCCTAGTGGACCTAAGTGGCATAATGGTGCTAATGAGCCTTTCTGTCCTAATCGTCCTAATGTACCTAAGTGGCCTACTGGGCCTTAGTGTCCTAATCATCCAAATATACCTAAGTGGCCTAATGGGCCTAAGTGGCCTAATGGGCTTAATGGGCATAACAGGACTTGGGGCCAAAAGGGCCAAATGGGGGGCCAAATGGGCCAAATGGGTTGAATGGGCCTAATTAATCTAAGTGGCCCAATGGGCCTAATGGGCCTAATGGGCCTAAGTGGGATAATGGGTCTAAGTTACCTAATCGGCCTAATGGGCTTAATGGGCCTAAGGGGCCTAATGGGTCGAATGGGACTAAGTGTCCCAAGGGGCCTAAATGGCCTCATTGTCCTAATGGGATTAATGAGCTAAGGGGCCTAAGTGGCTGAATGGGCCTCAGTGGCCTAATGGGCATAAAGGGATGAAGTTGCCAAAGTGGCCTAATTTTCCTAGTGGGCCAAAGTGGTCTAATGGTCCTAAGTGGCCAAATGGTCCTAAGTGCCCTAATTGGACTAATGGGCCTAAGTGGACTATTGGGTCTAATGGGCATAGGTGGCCTAATTGGCGTAATGGGCTTAAGTGGCCTAATGGGCTGAAGTTGCCGAATGGGCCTAATGGACATAATGGGCCTAAGTGGCCTAATACGCATAATGGGCGTAATGTGCCTAAGTGGCCTAATGAACCTGATTGGCCTGATGGACCTAATGGACCTCATGGGCCTATGTGTCCTAATGAACTGAATAGGCCTTTGTGGCATGATGGGCCTGATAGGCCTGATGGGCATGATGGGGCTAATGAGCCGAATGGGCCTAAGTGGCCAAATGAGACTAATGAGACTAATGGACCTAAGTGGCCAGATGAGCTTGATGATCCTGATGGGCATGATGGGCCTATTGTCCTAGGTGGCCTAATGAGCTGAATGGACCTAAGTGTCCTAACTGGCCTGATGGGCCTGATGGGCGTGATGATCAGAATGGGTCTAAGTGGCTGAATGGGCATGATGGATCGAATAAGCCTAAGTCACCTAATGATCCAAATTGGCCTAAGTGGCCTAATTTTCCTAATGAGCCTAAGTGGTTGAATGTGCCTAATGGGCCCAATGTGACTAATGGGCCTCAATAGCCTTATGGGTCTGATATTCTCGTGGGCCTCATGGGCCTAAGTGGCCTAATGGGCTTAATGGGCATTAGTGGCCTAATGGGCTTAATGCAGCTAATGGGCCTAAGTATCCTAATGGGCCTAGTGGTCCTCAGTGTCTTAATAGGCCTTAGTGTCCTAATGGGCCTAGTGGGCCTAAGTGGCCTAAAGAGCGGAATGGGGCTAAGGGGTCTAATGGGCCTAAGTGACATATTGAGCATGATGGGCCTCAGTGGCCTCATGGGCATAATGGGCCTAATTGGACTAAATATCTTATTGGTCCTAATGGGCATCATGGGCCTAAGCGACCTAACGGGAATGATGGGCCCGATGGGCCTAATGGGCCTTAGTGACCTAGTTGGCCTCATGGGCCTAATTGGACGGATAGGCCCAACGGGACAAATGGGACTCGGTGGCCCAATGGGGCCTAATGGGCCTAATTTTCCTAATGGGCCTTAGTGGTTGAATGTTCCAAATGAGTTAAATGGGCCTGGTAGGCCCAATGGGCATAATGGGCCCTAGTGACCCAATGGGCCTAATAGGCCTAATAGGCCTAAGTGGCCTAATGGTCCTAATGGTCCTAATGACCCTAATGGACCTAATGGGTCTAAGTGGCCTAATGGGATTGATAAGCCTAATGGGGCTAATGGGCCTCAGGGGCCTAAGTGGCCCAACGGGCCTAGGGGGCCTAATGAGTCTAAGTCGCCTAATGTGCCAAATGGGTTTAAGTGGCCTAATGGGATAAATGGGCCTAATGTGACTAGTGGGCCTAAGTGGCTAATGGTCCTAATGGGCCTAAGTGGCCTAATCAGCCTAATCAAACAATTGGGCCAAATGGGCTTAAGTGGCCTAATGGGCCAAATCAACCTATGTGGCCGAATGGGCCTAAGTGGCCCACTGGGCCTAATTTTCTTGGGTGGACGAATGGGCCTAATGTGTCTGATAGGCCTAAGTGACTGGCCTTATGGACTTGATAGGCCTAAGTGACATAATGGGCTGAATGGACCTCAAGGGCCTTTGATATGATGCCGTATACGAGTGCGGTATTCGTTGGCAAAAAATGCGGAAACACAAGCGAAGAAAGAAGAGGGGAATGGAAATTAAAAGAAATGCAATAGGAATAAAAGGGGAAGGGGATGATCAATTAGGACCCCAAGGAGACTTGCCCCTTGAAACTCTAATTATAAAGCGCCACAAAGGTTGATCACTCCTTTGATGAGTCTTACTTGCATTCACCTAAGAACACAAGAAACACAAGCATAATAATGCTAGAAACTCTCAAATTCGAAATTAACCTTCAAGGGGTACAAGATTTGGCTATTTATAGCCAAATGAGAGGAATACATGTCAAACTACCTATCCCACAAAAGTCTAAAGCCTATCCCACGAATTTGACTTTGCTTACACATGTCTCTGGCTTTATGGGACAAGATATCTCTAAAGAAGACTTTTAGGAACCACCCCTAAGACTTTGAAGATTCCCACCATGGATTTGGAGACAAGGGGCCCACCACTTTTGACATTGGATATTTCCTTCATGCAAGTGGATTAGATTTCGTGGAAGCATATGGGTGGGCCTTTTAGGATCACTTTTGGGCTTTAATAAGTGTGATTAAAGGCCCATTTTCTCCTCCCATGCATCCATGTTGGGCCTCCTCTTGTAATTTTAAAATGAGGCCATGTAAAGCCTCTTTCATCCTCCTCATTCTTCCTCTTGTCATTGGGCCACCAATCCCATGCAATGGGTCTTGTCCATTAATTTTCCTTCCACCATCAATGCCATGATCACCCTCAACTCCTTGCTGCATGTGTACACCATGATCCGCATCATCCCCTCCCTCTTCAAAAGGATTCGTCCTCGAATCTGCATATTCAAAAGGAGAGATATCAGAAATATTAAAGGTAGCACTCACGCTTCCATACCTGCTGGGCAAGTCAATCTTGTAGGCATTATCATTGATTCTTTCTAAAACTTGAAATGGACCATCTCCTCGTGATTGAAGTTTTGATTTTCTTTGCTCCGGGAACCTTTCCTTCCTCAAATGCACCCACACCCAATCTCCAGGTTCTAGTACAACCTTATGCCTACCCTTGTTTGCTTGCTTCGCATATTGTTCATTTCTTCTTTCAATGTTGGATTTCACCTTGGCATGTAAATCCTGAACAAATTTGGCCTTCTCATCACCTGCGAGATCAACAACCTCATTAGTATGCAATGAAAGAATATCTAATGGAGTCATTGGATTAAATCCATATACAATCTCAAAAGGTGAGAAGTTAGTAGTGGAATGAACTACTCGGTTATATGCAAACTCTATGTGTGGCAAACATTTTTCCCAATTCTTTAGATTTTTTTGAATTATTGCACGCAAGAGGGTAGAAAGAGTCCTATTCACCACTTCAGTTTGCCCATCAGTTTGAGGATGTGCAACAGTTGAGAACAATAATTTAGTTCCCAATTTATTCCACAATGTCCTCCAAAAGTGGCTAAGGAATTTCACATCCCTATCACTTACAATGGTTTTGGGCAGTTCATGTAATCTCACAATTTCTTTGAAAAACAAATCTGCTATATGTATAGCATCATTAGTTTTTGAGCATGCAATGAAATGGGTCATTTGGCTAAATCGGTCCACAACAACAAAAATGCTATCTCTTCCCGATTGGGATCGAGGCAATCCCAACACAAAATCCATAGAGATGTCGGTCCAAGGATGGGATGGAACGGGCAAGGGGGAATACAATCCATTTGGTTGAACCTTGGAATTTGCATGCTTACAAGTGACACACCTAGCACAAATTGCAATAACATCTTTTCTCATGCTTGGCCAATAAAAATGTTCATGCAAAGTAGCTAGTGTTTTATCAACCCCAAAATGCCCCATCAAACCACCCCATGAGTTTCTTTTACAAGCAATTCTCGAGTTGAACAATTTGGAATGCACAATTTATCCCTTTTGAAAAGAAACCCATCATTTTTGTAATAGTCTTTAAAACCATGTTTTTCACAAGATGTCCAAATTTTAGAAAAATCTCCATCATTTTCATACATTCCCTTTAGTAACTCAAGTCCAAGTAATCTAGAATGAAGAGAAGTAAGAAGTGAATACCTTCGTGAAAGAGCATCAGCAATCACATTTTCCTTACCTTTTTTGTGCTTGATCACGTAGGGGAAAGTCTCAATGAATTCCAGCCAAGATGCATGTCGCCGATTCAACTTACCTTGGGACTTCAAATACTTAAGGCTTTCATGGTCAGAATGAATAATGAACTCTTTAGGCCATAAGTAATGTTGCCATGTTTCCAGGGTTCGTTTCAAAGCATAAAGTTCTTTATCGTAAGTTGAATAATTTAATGTTGCCCCATTCAATTTCTCACTAAAGTAAGCAATTGGACGCGACTCTTGAGTCAAAACAGCACCAATTCCAACTCCCGATGCATCACACTCAATTTCAAAGACTTTGGTGAAATCGGGTAGCCTTAAAAGGGGAGCATTGACCAATTTTTCTTTGAGTGTGTTAAAAGCTTTTTCTTGTTTTTCACCCTATTTAAAGACCACATGTTTCTTTACAAGTTCATTAAGAGGTGCAGCAATTGATGAAAAATCCTTTACAAACCTCCTATAGAAGCTTGCCAATCCATGAAAACTTCCAACCTCGGTTGCACTCTTCGGTGTGGGCCACTCCTGAATTGCTTTGATCTTTTCATCATCCACACGAATCCCTTCCGCCCCTACAACAAAGCCAAGAAACACAACAGAATCCATGCAAAAGGAACATTTTTGAAGATTGGCATAAAGTTGGTTTTGTTTAAGGGTCTCACACACCAAACGCAAGTGTTCAACATGGTTGTCTAGAGATTTACTATACACCAAGATATCATCAAAATAGACAACCACGAATTTTCCAATGAATGAACGAAGGATATGGTTCATTAAGCTCATGAATGTACTTGGTGCATTAGTTAAACCAAATGGCATAACTAACCACTCATACAAACCAAACTTAGTTTTAAAAGCAGTTTTCCACTCATCTCCTTCATTCATTCGAATTTGGTGGTATCCACTTTTAAGATCAATTTTTGAAAACAAAGAGGCCCCATGTAATTCATCAAGCATGTCATCAAGTCGAGGGATGGGATAATGGTACTTAACTTTTATTTTGTTGATGGCGCGATAATCCACACACATCCGCCATGTTCCATCTTTCTTGGGTACTAGGATCACCGGAACGGCGCATGGACTCATGCTTTCCCTTACTAATCCTTTCTTCATGAGTTCTTCAACTTGACACTAGATCTCTCTAGTCTCTTCCGGATTAGCTCTATATGCTGGCCTATTTGGAATTGCAGCACCGGGTATGAAGTCAATCCTATGCTCAATGCCTCTCAAAGGGGTAGTCCATCGGGTGTTTCTTTAGGAAACAAATCACCAAATTCCTGTAGTAAAGACACAACACAAGAAGGCAAAGAATTGTGAAGTTCATTAGTTGCAAGGTAGACATCCTTACTAATGAGTAAGAACACTTTCCCGCTCAATAAAGCACCTTTCACCTCACTTTTTCCAGAAAATAAACTCACCTTTCGCTCATCACTCTTGTTTTCATCTCTTTGATTTCCCTCATTTCTTTTTATGTCACTCAACTCTCCTTTTTCACTCTTAATTTTTCCACTCTTTTCATTTTTTTCTCTCATTTCCTTTTTCATCAACTCATCACTCTCTTTTTTATCACTCAAAATTTTATTTTTCCCACTTTCTTTTTCACTCATTTCTTTTTTCTTTTTGTATTCTTTCTCTATCCTCACTTGATCTTCATATGCTTGTATGGGACTTAGAGGAGTCAAAACAATCTTTCGACCGCTGAAATGAAAAGAGAAGCGGTTAGCATAGCCATCATACATCACCCTCCTCTCAAATTGCCATGGTCTCCTTAGTATCAAATGTCCAGCTTGCATCGGAGCAACATCACACAACACCTCATCATGATATTTTCCAATGAAAAAAGAAACTATGGCTTGTTTTGTGACCCTCACTTCCCCACTATCATTCAACCATTGCAATCTATAGGGTTTAGTATGCCTTAGAGTAGGAAAACTCAACTTTTCCACCAACAAGGTACTCGCCACATTAGTAAAACTTCCACTATCAATGATCATACTACATACCTTCTCCTTGATGTGGCATCTCGTATGAAAAATATGTTCTCGTTGCTCCTCATCATGATCATCTTTGGGTTGAATGTTTAAAGCTCTTCTTGCCACCAATGCATCTCCATGTACGGGTTCTTCAACTTCTACATCTGAACCCTCCTCCAAATATGGAATCTCATCATCGCTAGAGTGCTCACTAAGGATGTCTCCATTATCCAAAATAATCATGGCCCTTTTGTTTGGGGATTGAGATGCAATATGACCATGTCCTTGACACTTTAAACACTTTATATCACGAGATTTAGAAGGGAAATTTGTGTCCATTTTTCCTTTTGAATCAGTGGGAAAGAACTTATTTTTGGCCTCTTCTCTTTGTTTTGGAACAAATTTAGAATCCCTGGTTTCGTTTCATTCCACTTAGAAGTTGGTTTTGGATCTTTCCGGTTATCCTTCCAAAAATTATAGGAACTTACTTGAATCCTCCGAGAATGTAGTTGCTTTTCGACCTTCACTGCCTTATGTAGCAACTCCTCCATGTTAATGTAGGTCTGTAGTTCCACCACATCTCTAATTGCCGGATTCAAGCCATTGATGAAACTTGCCATGGTAGCTTCGCGATCCTCCTCTAAATTGGCTAGAATCATTGATATCTCCATTTCCTTGTAGTATTCCTCCACACACATGGAACCTTGCACAAGTTTTTGTAACTTCAAATGCAAGTCTCGATAGTAATGACTAGAAATGTACCTTTTGCGCATTACTATCTTCATTTCTTCCCAAGTTCGAATTGGCATTTCTCCATTTCGTCGTCGACTTACTTGTAATTGGTCCCACCAAATACTTGCATAGTCATTGAACTCAAGTGATGCCAATTTTACCTTCTTCTCCTCCGAGTAGTTGTGAAGTCCAAACACATGGTCAACCTTCCGCTCCCACTCCAAATAAAGTTCTGGGTCACTCTTCCCTTGAAAGGGTGGAAGTGTCACTTTGATGCTTCCCAAGTCATTGTCTCTCCAAGCAGCACGTTGCCCTCGCCTAGGAATTGATTCTTCGAAATCGGAGTACTCATCATCACCTTCATGAATTTCTTGCCTTCTTGGAGCCTTTGAAGATGAGGAACTTTGTATATCATCCAACCTAGCATTCAATCTTGTAAACTGGTCAGCGACTGCTTTCATGAATAATTTAATGTCAATCTCACTTCTTTCTCCCTCACTTGCCATTTTTTTTAATTCCTCACACACTGTTTCTCTCTTTTTTTATCTCTCAAAAGGTTCCTCACACTTTCTAGCACAACAACTTGGTTCCTACAAGTGTTCTTAAATAGAATCAGGAAGACAACGAGTAGAAGCAATCAATTCATGGCAATCTTTAAAAATCAGAAATTTTAAAAGGGTTTGAATCAATGCGGTCCAAGAAACGTGGGGGGGGTAAATGGGAGAAAAGGTTATAGAAGAAGGTTGGTATGGATGAAGGAAAAAAGATGATGGATAAGAAAATTGCAATCAAATTTATGACATATGAGCAAACGCAATGTTTCAAATGAGCAGCTTCCTTTTTTTTTGTATTTTTTTTATTGATTTTTTTTTATTGATTTTTTTTTTGCTACTCAACAAACAAGAATTGCAAAGAGTGCGCTTTTCATGTTCAAAGTACAACAAATTAAAAATGTACAAATCTGATTGCAATGATGTAAATGGTTGTGATAACTTGAACTTCAAACTCAAATGGAAATCCGCCTTGGAGATTGTTAGATTTCACAAGGGTGAAACTGTAGCACGAATTTATTCGGCTATATCTCCAAATATATGTGTCGGATTTTTGTGTTTCCAAATCGAGAAGAAAGATGAGATTCTGAACTATTAAAATGACATATTATACGCCCAGAAACTCAAAGAAAAAGCAGACGCAAATATGGAATAAAGTTCCGTCCAGAATTGGTGATGGCAGAAAATGGAAGAAGGGGAAAAAAAGTTGGGAGAAATAGAAATGAAAGAACCTGGTTTTCGTTGCCTTCCTCTGATACCAAATGATATGATGCCGTATACGAGTGCGGTATTCGTTGGCAAAAAAATGCGGAAACACAAGCGAAGAAAGAAGAGGGGAATGGAAATTAAAAGAAATGCAATAGGAATAAAAGGTGAAGGGGATGATCAATTAGGACCCCAAGGAGACTTGCCCCTTGAAACTCTAATTATAAAGCGCCACGAAGGTTGATCACTCCTTTGATGAGCCTTACTTGCATTCACCTAAGAACACAAGAAACACAAGCATAATAATGCTAGAAACTCTCAAATTCGAAATTAACCTTCAAGGGGTACAAGAGGTGGCTATTTATAGCCAAATGAGAGGAATACATGTCAAACTACCTATCCCACAAAAGTCTAAAGCCTATCCCACGAATTTGACTTTGCTTACACATGTCCCTGGCTTTATGGGACAAGATATCTCTAAAGAAGACTTTTAGAAACCACCCCTAAGACTTTGAAGATTCCCACCATGGATTTGGAGACAAGGGGCCCACCACTTTTGACATTGGATATTTCCTTCATGCAAGTGGATTAGATTTCGTGGAAGCATATGGGTGGGCCTTTTAGGATCACTTTTGGGCTTTAATAAGTGTGATTAAAGGCCCATTTTCTCCTCCCATGCATGCATGTTGGGCCTCCTCTTGTAATTTCAAAATGAGGCCATGTAAAGCCTCTTTCATCCTCCTCATTCTTCCTCTTGTCATTGGGCCACCAATCCCATGCAATGGGTCTTGTCCATTAATTCTCCTTCCACCATCAATGTCATGATCACCCTCAACTCCTTGCTGCATGTGTACACCATGATCCGCATCAGCCTTAGTGGGCTTTATGGGCCAAAGTGGCCTAATGGGATGAATGAGCCTAAGTGGCCTATTGGGTCTAATGGGACCAATGGGTCCAATGGTCCCAATGGGGCTAATGGGGCTAATAGGATTAATAGGCTTAACAGACCTAGGTGCTAAATTTTCCGAATGGGCCTAATGGGCCGAATGGGCTGAATGGGCCGAATGGGCCTAATGGGCCTAAGTGGACTAATGGGACTAAATGGAATAAGTGACATAATCAACCTAATGGGCTTAATGGTCCTAATGTGCGTAATGACATTAATGGGACTGCGTAGCCTAATGATGATGAGGATCATGGCACACATGGGCATCGCGGGGTTGGAGGTGGACTTGATGAGGAAGGCAGAATGCACACAAGTGGACATGACCCATTGCATGGAATTAGAGGCCCAATGAAAAGGGAGCGGACCAATAGAATGAAGGAGGCCTTAAATGGATTAATCATTGAATTCCAAGAGGAGGCCCAACACCCTTGCTTGGGGGAAGCATCCGGGCCTATAATTATATTAATTAAGGCCCAAACATGCTTTTAAAAATCCAACCCAAGTGGAGCTACGAATTTTCAAACCCACACCACCATGGAATCTTCAAAGTCAATAGGTGGTGGGCTACTTGTCTCTACTTTTCCAAAAGGGTGTGTTACTTGTCTCCTAAAGTCATGGGCAAGTTCCAAAGTTTTCAAAGTCATCATTTAGGCTTTTTGACTTGTGGAAACTAGGTGTTAGACTAATGTAGAAGCCACCCCATGGTGTGATTTGAATTTCTTTATCTCTTTGGCTATAAATAGCCACCCCTTGTACTCTTGAAACATCATGAATGAAGGTAATGTTATTATGGTGAGTTTTGCTTGCAACCTTTGTGTTCTTGCTTAATTCTTGACTTATCAAAGGATTGGTCATCCTTTGTGGCGTCTTGTGGCTAGAGTTCTTAGAGAAAAGTTCTCTTTGGGTTCTACCTTGACCATTTCTCCCTTGCTTCTCATTTTCATTATCCGCACACCACATTCACTTGTTTTCTTACAACGATCCGGGTGCTCAACGCACGAACATTATACAAGGTTCCTAGGACACTTCCTAGCGGGTCTTGCATCTCGTATCATTTTGTATCAGAGCTCATTTGCAAGAAATCAGGTTCTTTCTTTCTTATCCTTTCTTTCATTTTCATTTCTCTTCAAATCGGGCCAACATCAATTCTGGTCCATTTTCTTCTTCCCCTACAGACGTCATTTCTTCTTCTTTTCAGACGTACAGTATATCATTCTTGTAGTTGAGAAGCTCATCTATCTTCTCCATTTGTAATCATCAAAATCAGAGCTATACATAGCAAGATACAGTGGTTTCAAATTTTGTGACAAATTATGCAATTTTAAAACCACGCAAATCTCACGTTGATTCCATTTGATGTTTCAAATTATTGCTTCTCATGCATTTAAATATTAAAAAATTCATCTTGTTGCTGCTGCATCTACAAAAAAAAGAGCCAAAAAAAAATCGAAAAAAATAAAGGCTCAAAACAAAATTGCAACATTTTAAATTCTACGTCCCATTTTCATTCTTCTTCTTCCCTTTTCTTCCTCTTTCCAAATTTTTCATCCTGAATCCAATTTGAATTTTAGCTTTGAATTCTAGTTCGGGATTGCCACATTTCAAAGATCCTTTCGATTTGTTGAAATTGGGTAAGAACACTATAGGAAGCAAGTTGAGTGGTAAAAGGCAAGAGTGTTACATTTTGATAAAAGCCAAAATTGAGTGAAACACGAGCGAACATATTATTTTTGAGTGTAAACACGTGAGGGAGTGTGTGAGGTCCATTTTCCTTTCTCTTCACTTTTTTTACAGGATTCCTAAATGGCGGAGTGGAGTAATACCAATGAAGCGGACATTAAGATGTTCATGAGGGCTTTACAAGAACAATTCCAAAGGTTGAATGCGAGGATGGATGAACTCCAATCCCCTTCCAATTCTAGAGCACCACCAAGGAGGCGGGTTGTTGAAGAAGAGGAGTTATCTGATTTTCACGAGTCACCAATTTGGAGAAATCAACCACCATGGAGGCAATCCAATGATCTTGGAGGAGTAAAGTTGAGGATCCCTTCATTCCAAGGTAAGAATGATCCTGAAACTTACTTGGAATGGGAAAGAAAGGTCGAACATGTTTTTGGTTGTCACACTTATTCGGAGGGAAAAAAAGTGAAGTTGGCGACCCATTAGGCCCATTAGGCCCATTAGGCCGATTCGACCACTTAAGCTCATTACACTCATTAGGCCATTAGGTAGATTAGGTCACTTAGGCACATTAGACCATTTAGGCCCATTAGTCTTATCGGGCCCATTAGACAACTTAACCCCAGTATGCCCACTAGGCTACTTAGGCCCATAAGGTTGATTAGGCACATTAGGCCACTTTGGCCCACTAAGCCCTTTTGGCCCATTAGGCCCATGAGGTCATTGAGGCCCATTAGGACCATGAGGCCACTTAGGCCCATTAGGTCCATGAGGCCACTTAGGCCCATTAGGCCCATCAAGCCACTTAGGCCCATTAGAACCATTAGGCCACTTAGTCCCTTTAGGCTCGTTATGCCACTTAGGCCCATTAGGCTGATTAGACCACTTTGACCCATTATGCCAATTAGGCCACTTAGCCCACTTCAGCCCATTATGCCCATTAGTCCATTTAGGCCCATTAATCCCATTAGGCCGATTAGGCCACTTAGGGCAATTAGGCCCAATATGTCACTTAGTCTCATTAGGCCACTTTGTCCCATTAGGCCCATTCGCCAACTTTGGACCATTAGGCCCATTAGGCCACTTCGACCCACTAAGACCATTATGTCGATTAGGCCACTTAGTCTCATTAGGCCCATTAATCCCCTTAGGCCACTTAGACCCATTAGGTCCATTAGGCCCATTCGGCATATTAGGCCACTTAGTCACATTACGCCCATTAGGCCACTTAGTCCCATTAGACAAATTAGGCTCATTAGGCCACTTAGGCCCATTATGCCACTTCAACCCATTAGGCCCATCAGGTCCATTCGGCCCATCAGGCCCAATGAGCCCATTCGGCCACTAAGGCCCATTATGCCCATTAGGCCACTTATTCCCATTAGGCCACTTCGTCCCATTAGGCCACTTAGCCCACTTACGCCCCTTATGCTCATTAGTCCACTTAGGCCCATTAGGCCACTTAGGCTCATTATGCCACTTAGGCCTATTAGTCCCATTAGGCCACTTTTTCCCATTAGGCAACTTAGGCTCATTAGGCCACCTAGGCCCATTAGGCCGATTAGGCCACTTTGGCCCATGGGGACCATTAGGGTCGTTTGGCCCATTATTGCCATTTGACCCCCTAAAACTTCTAGTCCCATTAGACCCATTAGTCTACTTTGGACCATTAGGTCCATTCGTCCCATTGGGACCCTTAGGCCCATTCAGGCCACTAGGCCCATTAGGCCACTTAGTCCCATTAGGCCACTTCGTCCCATTCGGCACGTTAGGCCAATTCGAGCCCTTAGCCCCATTCAGGACATTAGGCCCATTTGGGCCACTTAGGCTCATTCAACTACTTAGGTCCATTATGCCACTTATGCCCATTAGAGCAATTAGGCCCATTAGGCCATTTAGTCTCATTATGCTCATGCATCTCATTCGTCCCATTAGGCTCATTAGGCCACTTCGACAAATTAGGCTCATTTGGCCATTTCGGCCCATTCGACATGTTAGGCCCATTCGACGTGTTAGGCCCATTCGGGCCCTTAGCCCCATTCGGGCCATTAGGCCTATTTGGGCCACTTAGGCTCATTCGGCCACTTAGGCCCATTATGCCACTTAGGCTTATTCTACCAGTTAGTACCATTATGCCACTTAGTCTCATTGGGCCCATTCATCTCATTTATCCCATTAGGCCCATTATGCCACTTAGGCAAATTAGGCCCATTGGGCCACTAAGGCCCAATGAGCCCATTAGGCCCATTCGGTCGATTAGGTTGATTAGACCACTTATGCCACTTAGGCCCATTAGGCCCATGAGTCCACTTAGGTCCATTAGGCCCATTAGGCCACTTAGGCTCATTAGGCCACTTAGGCACATTCAAACCATTCGGCTCATTATTAGGCCCATTGGGCCAGTTAGGCCACTTAGGCCCATTTGGCTCATTCGGTCACTTAGGCCCATTTTTCTCATTCGGCCACTCAGTCCCATTAAGCCCATTAGGCCACTTCAGCCCATTTGGACAATTATCCCCATTAGGCCACTTACACTCATTAGCCCCATTAGACCCATTGGGACACTTAAGCTCATTCCGCTACTTAGGCCCATTAGACCCAGTCATCCACTTAGGCTCATTCATCCACTTAGGCCCATTAGCCCCATTAGTCCACTTAGGCTCATTCAACCACTTAGGTCCATTAGGCCACTTTGGCCCATTAGGCCCTTTAGGCCGATTGGGTCACTTAGGCCCATTCAACCCATTCAGTCCATTAGAACCATTAAGCCACTCAGGCCCATTGGGCCACCTAGGCTCATTACGCCCATTTTTCCACTTCATCCCATTACGCCCATCATTAGGCCATTTAGGCCCATTAAACCCATTAGGCCCATTAGGTCGTTAGTCCCATTCAACCACTTAGACTAATTAGTCCCATTAGGCAAATTAGGACCATATATCCCATTAGTCCCATTGGACCACATAGGCCACTTAATACCATTAGGCCCATTGAACCACATAAGCCACTTAAGCCCATTAGGCCCTTTAGGCCCCTTACGCACATTAGACCCATTGGGATAATTAGGGTCATTCGGCCCATTCAGCCACTTAGGCCAATTAGACCCATTAGGCCACTTAGGCCCATTATACACATTGGGCCACTTAGGCCTATTAGGCTACTTAGGACCATTAGGCTGATCAAACCACTTAGGCCCATTAGTCCACCTAGGCCCATTAAGAACATTATGCCCATTAGGAACATTAAGAAACTAAGTCCCATTAATCCCATTAGATCGATTAGGCAACTTAGCCCCATTAGGCCACTTAGGCCCATTATGCGCATTAGGCCACTTAGGCTAATTAGGCTCATTCATCCCATTAGGCCTATTAGGCCCCTAGGCCCATTAAGACCAATAAGCTCATTAGGCCACTTAGGCCCATTATGCCACTTAGCCTCATTAGGCCAATTAGGCGACTAAGTCCCATTAGGACACTTAGGCCCACTAGGCCCATTAAGCCCATTAGGCTGATTTGGTCACTTAGGCCCATTAGGCCACTTAGTCCAATTAGTCCCATTAGGACCCTTAATCCCATTAGGACGATTAGGGAACTTTGGCCCATTAGGCCACTTTGGACCAATAGTCCACTTAGGCCAATTCATCTAATTAGGCCCATTAGGCCCATTCAGCCACTTAGGCCCATTTTTCCCATTCGGCCCATTGGGCACATTATGCCAATTAGGACGATTATGAAACTTTTCCCATTAGACGGCTTCGACCCATTAATCTCATTAGGCCCATTAGGCCCATTAGGCCACTGAGGTCAATTAGGCCCATTTGGACCCTAGGCCCGTTAAGCCCATTAAGCCCATTAGGCCACCAAGGCCCATTAGAAAACTTATGCCCATTAGGCCCCTTAGGACCATTAGGCACTTTTGACCCACTATGACCATTACGCTAATTAGGACACTTAGGCCCATTAGGCATCTTAGGTCCATTAGACCATTGAGGCTCATTCAACCCATTAGGACCATTTTTTTGTTAGGCTCGTTAAGCCCATTAAGCCCATTAGGCCACCCAGGCCCATTAATCCACTTAGTCCAGTTAGGCCCCTTATGACCTTTAGGCCACTTAGGCCCATTAATCCCATTAGGCCCATTAGGACCATTAAGCCCATTTAGTCGATTAGGCCACTTAGGCCATTTAGGCCCATTAGTCCACTTTGACCCATTTGACCCATTTGGCTCATTTAGCACCTAGGCCTGTTAAGACCATTAATACCATTAGGCCCCTTAGACCCCTTGGGACCATTAGGCCCATTAGTCCACATGGGACCATTAGGCCACTTAGGCCCATGAGGCCCAAGAGGCCCACTTAGGCCCATGATGCCATTAGGCCCATTAGGCCACCTAGGCCTATCAAGCACAATAGGACATCCACTTAGGCCTATCAATCCCATTCCGCCACCTAGGCCGATTTGACTCATTAAGACACTTAGGCCCATTATGCCCAATTGTTCGATTAGGCTGATTTGACCACTTAGGCCACATAGGCCCATTAGGCCCATTAGGCCTATTAGGCCCGTTGGCCAATTAGGACCACTAGTCACATTAGGCCCATTAGGTGACTTAGGCTCATTAGGCCCATTTACCCCATTGGGCCACCTAGGCCCCTAAGGCCCATTGGTCCCATGAGGCCCATTAGGCTCATCCACCTACTTAGGAAAATTAGGCCCATAAAGCCACTTAGGCCCACTAGGCCCATTCTACCACTTAGGTCCATTATGCCCATTCGGCCACTTAGGCTCATTAGGCCCATTAGGCCCATTAAGCCACTTAGGCCCATTCTTCCCATTAGGCTCATTATTCACATTGGTCCTATTAGGCCCATGAGGCCCATTTGGCCATTGAGGCTCATTCGACCCATTAAGCCCATCAGGCCCATTAGGCCACTTAGGCCCATTAGGCCCATTAGGCTACTAAGGCCCAGTATACCCATTAGGCCACTTAAAAACTTAGGCTCATTCTCCCCATTAGACCCATCATACCCATTAGGCCACTTAGGCCCATTAGGGCCATTAGGGCCATTATGCCCATTAGGCCACTTAGGCCCATTAAGCTCATTGGGCCACTTGGGCCCATTATGCTCATTGGGCCTACCAGGACCACTAGGCTCATAAGGCACATTCGGCCACTGAGGCCCATTCAGAAAATCAGGCCCATTAGGACCCTTAGGCCCATTAGGCTCACCCATCCCATTAGAGCACTAAGGCCCATGGGGACCATTAAACAACTTAGACCAGTGAGGCCCATTAGGCCCATCAGTCTCATCAGTCCAATTAGGCCACTTAGACCCATTCGACCCATTAGGCCACATAGGCCCATAAGTCTCATTGGTCCATTGAGACCCATTAGGCCCATTGGGCCTATCAGGCAAATTAGGCCCATGAAGCCAACTAGGCCACTAAGCCCCATTAGGACCATCAAGCCCATTATGCCCATTAAACCACTTAGGCCCATTACACCCATTAGGACACTTAGACACATTACGCTCATTAGGCTACTCAGGCCACTGAAGCCCATTAGTCCCATTAAGCCCATGAGGCCACTAAGGCCCATCACGCCTATTGGGTCACTTAGGCCCGTTATGCTTATTAGGCTCATTTATCTCATTAGGTCACTTAGGCCCACTAGGCCCATTAGGACACTTAGGCCCATTAAGCCACTGAGGACCATTAGGCTCATTAGGTTACTTAGTCTTATTAGCTGCATTAGGCCCATTAGGCCACTATGCCCATTAGGACCATTAGGCCACTTAGGCCCATGATGCCCATTAGGCCATCAGGCCCATGAGGACACTGAAGCCCGTTAGTCCCATTAGGCTCATTTGGCCCATCAGGCCACTTAGGCCCATTAGGCACATTAGGCCACTTAGACCAATTCGGCTCATTGGGCCACTTGGGCCTATTCGGACCATCAGGCCAATTCAGCTTGTAACGTCCGACCCGGCTCACCTCTAAGACGGTGGATGGACCGGTGAGTTACATGACCTCAAGTGCATCTCCCGGAACGCCAGAGGCTATCGACTGGCAGCGAGAGCCTTTTTGTGTCCGAGGGGGAGACTATGACCTCATAGGTAATAGGTATTATCATAGCGGAGGTAAAAAACAATTAATAATAAATAGCAGAAGCATATAAATGAACGAACTATAGCAGAAGCAATATGAATAATCCAACTGAATAAGACTCAAGTGCGAAAACTCACAAAATAATTTCATTCCATGATATCTTTCTAAACTGAAGGTGCAGAAAACAGAAACCCAAGCAAACAACCAACTGAAAAGAAAAGATGCAAAGTGCATAAACTGCATCACGAGCAAGGCTCAGTCCTCTGCCCCAGTCTCCATCCTAAGAACTAAGAAACAATCAAGCATCGGAAGCACACACTTCCCTTTGTCAATACCTGAAAACATAGAATCTACTCAGGTGTCAACAATGCCCGAGTAGGGTGTGAGATAAAATCCCAGTAGGCCGGCACCCGCGGTGTCTAAACCTTTCCATTTCATGCAATAATAAAATGTAGTGTTGCATTATATAACAATAGTAGATAATTTATTAAGTGCAATGAAATAAATAACTCGGCCCGGGTTCCCAACGGCACCCATCCTTAATCACCTGCTTCGACCTAAGCCAGAAGTCTGAAAAGAGTACATGTAAGCAGAATACACATATGCATATATGTAAAGACTAGAGAATCAAGGTAAAAGAAGGGAGAGACATACCCCAAGCTTGTGCTTTAACTTGGGGTCTAAGTCAAGTGTTGACGGGATTCAATATACCGTAAGAATATTACAAATCTCAAGAGGCTCAAGAAGCATTAATATAAACCTTAAGTGCATCATTATTAAGGTTCAAGTTGAGAGTTGGAGTCTGAGCCCGTCCTGAAGGTATCGCTACGGAACATCCCTCAAATTATCCAATACCACCGAGCCCGTCTAAGGAAATATTTCGAAAGACCAAGTATCACTCGAGGCATGGCTTTACCCTGAGCTCATCCTGATCTCGCAAAAAGGGGTTGAGTATCATCTGAGGCTGGCTTAGCCACATTGCCAATGGATTCATCTCGATGGACCCTTTTGGAACCGCTGTCACTCATAAGTATCAGAAAGTCCGGGGAAGTCTCGGTCCGACAAAGCCAACGACACCGCCCCCGGCGCGTAGTGGTAACCATCAGGAACAGAGGGTCCAATCATGACCCTTAATACAGGACACACCTTCTTTCCCCACCCCGAATTTAATTAATGTTTTCACAGTAGCAGATATGACATAATAAGTATATGAAATTGAAGCTAGAAAACTAAACAGATACACCCGTGCATTACAAGGTACAAATTAAATATTGCAGCATAACAATATTAACAAGGCAAGATACTACATCAACATAAGCAGATAAATGCACTTTTAAATAAATAAATAATTCAGCACAACCAACTACCAAGAATCCAACAATTCACGATTCATAATTAATCTAAATTATTTATTTAAATTCAACACAACAAAAATAGGTTGTGCAACACATGCAGTTAATTAAATTAAATGCTTGGGCATGCACATTTAAATAAATAAATAATTTAGCACAAACAACTACCAAAAATCCAACAATTCACAGTTCATAATTAATCTAAATTATTTATTTAAATTCAACACAACAAAAATAGACTGCGCAACACATGCAGTTAATTAAATTAAATGTCTGGGCATTCACATTTAAATAAATAAATAATTCAGCACAAATAACTACAAAATATCCAAAAATTCAAGGTTCATAATTATTCTAAAATAATTATTTAAATTAAACACAACAAAAATTGGTTGCGCAACACATGTAGTTAATTAAATTAAATACCCAGTCTAACAGAATTTATACCGACCACGTCGGCACACCCAAAGGGGTGTCTGACCACATTGCAACGAATTAAAAAATTTAATTTATAAAGAAAAGGTCTAAAATAATTAGGCGAAACAATTAAATTAAAGAAATACGGTGAATTTTCACAACGTTGGTAGGCACTAACGAACGGCACAATCGTGCATTTTTATAAATCACAACGAAAAGGAGGGAAAGAGAGTAGACACCCTACCTTATACTCGTAGATGATCCTATGATCCACGGTAGTCTTTGATTTGATCTAAAATGGAAGAAAACATAAGATTTTAAAAAAACCCCAAAATAGGGTAAAATCCTCCCATGATGAACTGCGCGCAGGATACTCAACAAAAAAGTACGATTCCACTTGCGCAAGGTTATCTTTTCCCTAAGGTTTACTGCGTACCTAATGGCGAAGAAATGGGATGACGGACGTAGGAGGTGCGGTCTTCCGAAGGAGAACCAATGTGGTGTGCCACCTAGGGAGAGAGGGGAGGCACGACGTGAGGGAGGGGGAGGAGAGAAGGAGAGAAAAAAAAAGAAAAGAAAGAAAAGGAAGAAAAAGAAAAGAAAAAAAAGAGAAAAAAAGAAAAGGGAAAGGGAAAATAACAAGAAAAATAAAATAGAATAAAAGGATGGAAGGGAAAAAGATAAAAATAAATAAAAATGGAAATCTCCTATTTTAATTACTTTTATTTTTCCCGTAACCCCTTTCTATTTTATTTCAAAATTTCCTTTTATCCTTCCTTGTTTACTTTTAAATTTTTTAATCTTTTTTTATCACGTTTCAATCCTTAATTAATTATTTTAAATCTCGAACACCGGGCTAAAGCACAACATAACATTTTTCATAAAACGTCTGTAGTTATTTAAGTTAAATAAATAGCCGCCCGAGACCTGCAGCGAGGTGCGCTGACACGTGCCCTGGATCGCTTTAAAGAATTAGGACAACATAATTAAAAATGTTTCGTACCTGATTAAGGCAAGGACATTACACAAATAATAATATTAATAATAAAATTGTTATATTATTTCTAACAGCCAACAAAAATATTTATAACCCAAATAAATTATCTTCGGGTGCGATATGACCAAACGTCCGATGCTCGCAAAGTTTATGCCCTGACTAGGGTAAACCCCACGTCCCGGAACTTTTGGTAGTCTCAGATTTCTCATTAGACGCACCGTTTGTGAGAAAATAATTATTTAAAATATAAAAAATGGAATAATTAATTAATTAAAAATAAAGATGGAATTATCATGCGCGAGGGTGCCAAACACCCAATGCAAATCAAGGTTATACCCTTCCTAGGGTAAACCCGATGTTCTGGACCTAATGGTGGTCACATATTTCTCATACGACACACCGTTTGAGAGTTAATTCAAATTTTTGAAAGGAAACAAACATGCGTATGAAAAAAAACTTAATATTTTTATTCTATCAACACCGTAGTGTCGACTATCGGAAAAAAAGTTCCGACGCTCGGTTTTAAAACCAGCCTGCCCAGTTAACTAAAAAAATTTATTTTCTGCACTTTTTCACCCATTTCAAAACACAGAACGTTACAACCTTTCCACCTTAGAACTTCTCGTCCCCGAGAAGCCTTCAGGAACAACATAACCTTCATCTGATACACAAGGTCCATGAAGTCTCGCACAAAAGGTTGTGTTGCATCTCTAAATGCCCAATGCACGTTCAAACATTGGTTAGGAAAGTGGCACAAAAGCCATTAAGATCTGAGACAAAGCTCATTTTCCAACTGAAACACCAAGATACTATTTATCCGAACACGTTCAGCTAGAGACATGACCATGTCGTCGTCTCATTAACGTCTGGTCAAAGTCACTTCCCACCTTAGGTTTTCAAGTTAAAAAGAGGAAAATTCTGAGTCACGACACCTTCCACCATCAGAATTTTCCAATAAGACACACCCTTAAGCATTATAGCGACACTTCTTACGTGATTTCTGAAACGGATAAAATGGCCAATTCCCCATTTCCCTTAAATCCCAAGTCAAGCCAGATTTTTATAAAAAGTATTGGTCGACCTAAGCCACACTTTTCTCACCTGACGACGTGTTAGAAAAAGTTCCTTCACTGACCGCTTCATTGAACAAGAGAGAGAAATAGTCGACCCACTTTGGTTGACCATTTAAGAAGATGCTCGGCTTAAACGGACTGCGTTTTATGAATTGAACTGTGATGAATTCTTCCAAGGTATCTCGCATTCACCACGAACACGTGCACCGAAATTCATACCTGACTTCTGATGATGATCCCTGATTTAAGCATCACCAAGCCCGAAAAACAAGTTCAGGGGAAACTCGGATTGGCACGACATGAGTATAAGGAACTAACCTTAGGTAGTCCATACACCACGTTTACGAGTGAGACGTTTGTACAAGGGAAAGATGCCCATATCAAAACATTGACCAAGCCCAGAGCAGCATCGACCTGGCGGTCACGTTAGACGAAACAGATGGTGTACAAGAGTTCATCAGGAATTCCTACATGAAAATCCTAGGGTAACTCAAGACTAATCAAAGCCTCGATAAGAACAACGCATCAGCATGAAACACTGAGAAAACCACCCTAAACAAGACCAACAACTTTTAAATCTTTATCATGGCGTAAGACCAATGATCTCTTAGTGCATCAAGGACGAAGGCAAGATAGGGGACATGCTCGTGACTTAAGGAAAAGTACACTAAGAGGATTTAGAGAATATCGGAAGAAAAACATTTAAACAACTGGAATGAAAGCCCAACCAAACCAACTAGTGTGACAAAACACCCGAGTCTATGGAAGTCATCCCGAGCATTGGGATGAACTTGATTCCTTTAACCGGGATGTCATTGTACTACAGAGATGACCTGAAATGTATTTAACAGTGTAAGACTTGACAATTACACTAAACTCAACCGATTCGTCACAGCATTAAGAACTCAACGAAACAGCGTACGTGAACACATACTACCCTGAGGTGATACAGAAGAATGATGACTTTTAACTCAGATAACAACATACTGAGTCATCCATCGCTGTGGAGAAGAGAGGTTAAAACAACCTATGAAGAAAATGACCATCCCTACATCTTTTTGGTTATGGATCTTGTGCTCTTGCTCTCTCCCGTATCTCTGGATGGCTTCCCAGTGTTTCCCCGGTGGTGAGCAGCCGGCGGGCCTGCTTGACGATCTCTCCCTATGGAGGGGTCCTCTCCTTCTGAGGTAATATTTGGCTCGTTTAAGAGTTCTTCGGAGATGGATGTGTCTCATTCTTCTGGGGTGAGCGATTTGGTGGGTGAGAACTCTGTGATCCCCTTGTCCGGGGCCGTGAATGGCTCTCTCCCGGCAGCTACGGGTTGTTCTCACCCTAATCTTCCCGGGATGATTCTGGAGATTGATTCGAAGGTTGTGAAGGCCCTGTTAGGGTTAGCACCCGATTGTGCTGGGTTGGCTATCTCAAAGGATGATGTCCACCTGTCTACTGTTGGAGACCCTGGTTTGGCTTCACTGGAGGGCTCAACGGGCGTTTGCGCTTCAGGGTGTTTGGAGAAGATTGTTGGCCAATCTCAGGCTATGGTTGGGATTACCAAAATCTCGTGTTGTTCAATTGAGGATTCTGTTGAAGTGGTTCCTCTTTGTGGTGCTGCGCCACGGGAGTCAAAGGCTAGCAATAGTTTAACTGCTACAGCTATTGAGGCTGGCTTGGCCAAGGAGGGGGACTGTGATCTTGTAGAGGGGGCGAAGGATTCTGTTGTTCCTGTTCGATCGACAGATTTGGTTTTTCACCCCCCGATTGATGGTGGGAAGAACCCGAGAGTATGGTTACCTCAAGCGGTGATTAGAAGTGGTGCGTCCAGATGGGCCAACACGTTAGTGGGGGTAATTCCTTGACAAGAGGCTTCCGTTCATGATGGTCTCAAGGATTGCTACTAACTTGTGGGGTGCAGACCTTATTGAAACGCTATGCAACGATGACGGGTTCTTTTTTTTTCCAGGTTTATCCCCTCTTGTAACCTGGTTGATCTTTTATCATGTGGCCCCTGGTTTTTTGCAGGACGTTCGATGGTTCTTCGTACATGGCATCCCGGTATGGCCTTGGATAAGGAATCCTTCTCTGTGTTTCCAATTTGGGTGAATTTTAGGAATGTTCCTCTGGAAGCTTGGTCCGCAGAGGGGCTTAGCTACATAGCAAGTGCAGTGGGTAAACCTTTATTTGCTGATAAAGCAACAATAGAGATTAAAAGAATCAATTTCTACAGAGTTTGTGTTGAAATATCAGCTAATCAAGTTCTTCCAGAGGTGATTAATGTGGACTTAGGTTGTGGTTATGCCACTTCGGTCAAAGTTGAGTATGGATGGGTTCCTAAAACTTGTAGTTTCTGTAATATTTTTGGCCATCATTTTAATCAGTACAAAAAGAAGCCTGTGGATGAGTCTCTTTCAGGATGGACCAAAGTCACACCAAAGAAACGGGTGTTCAGGAAGAAGGAACCAGTGGCAATTTCTGCTTTAGATTCGGAGACCCATCTCCCTGCTCAGTTATCTGGGAAGGAATCAGGGGTCGATCTTGCTTCATCTTCGGGCAATTTTGGGCTCTTTGTTGGGGCATACCTAGTTGCTATGGACAACTCCTCTTTGGTTGTTGCTGTATCAACTGGTACTTTTAATGCGGCTAAGGGTTCTGGGAAGGAGATTCTTGTCCCTACCCATAACTCTTTTGCATGTTTATCAGAGGAGGGGTCCAAGGATGGGGATGACTTGTGCGCGGTTCCCACTGCTACCCTTGATGATCACAAGGTTGAAGCTGTTTCGGGTTTGGTTTCTAGTGCTCCCATAGCTGAGCACAAGGCAGTCGGGAAGGTTGGTGGGGATATTTCCTCGTGTTCGGTCTCTATTGTTCGGTCCTCTGAGAGCTTGGTTCTTGTGGATGGAGGTGTTGTGGTTCCTGCTGTTGGGCCGGTGATCTCAGGTCCGATGCAAGATTGTTCTATTGTCTCTAAGGTGGATAGGTCCCTTTCCCCAAATCAGGAACATGAGGACAAGATCAGTCAGTCTTCCTCTGCTTTAAGTGATAATCCTCTAAGGAAGAAGCTGATTAAAGTGGATGAACTTGACTCGAGGAGGGTACCTATTGGTCCCAGGGCCGGTAGCCAGATCTCATCCTTTAACCCCAATGTTTAAATTCGGTGTTTGGAATATTAGGGGTCTTAATAACCCTAGTAAACAGTAGGATGTTAGGGAGCTCATTCTTTCTCATAAGTTGGCATGCTTGGGCCTTGTTGAAACTAAGGTTAAAAGTGGGAATTTGGACTTTTTTGTGAGGAAGATCATGCCAGGATGGTGCAGCTTTGCAAGCGGTTCTGGATCTCCTAGTTTCCGCATCTTGGTTCTCTGGAATCCCCGATTGTTGTCGATTGATTTTCAGTTTGATTCACCGCAACTTGTCGAATGCCTTGTTAGAGCTGTCAAGGTGGATGTTGCTTGTTTGATTTCCTTTGTTTATGGTTCCAACTCTGTTGCTGAGCGAAGGAATCTTTGGAATGACATGGCTAGTAGGACTTCAGTTATGCCTGAGACACCACGTATTTTTCTTGGTGACTTTAATGCGGTGAGGGTTCCTGAGGATAGATTTGGGGGTTGTTTGGATTGGTTTTCCTCCATGGATGAGTGCAACGATGGGATTGTTGATGTCGGGTTGGATGATTTGCGTTGTACTGGTCTTAGGTTCTCTTGGAGGAAGGGTAACTCTGGGGTTATGAGGAAGCTTGACAGGGACTTGGTTAGTCCCTCTTGGCTTACCAGGTTCTCTGCCTCGTTTGCAAATTTCCTCCCTTTTTGGTTCTCCGATCATACCCCTATCATTGTCAGTTTGGGGGAAGGACTCCAATCTGGTAAATTCCCTTTCAAGTTCTTTAATCATTGGGTGGAGTATGATGGTTTTTTGTCCTCAGTTTCCTTTGCAAGGATGGTTTGGGTTTTGGGCTGCAAGATGTACCAAGTTTATCAAAAGCTTAAGAAGGTTAAGCAAGCTCTCCGGAATCTTCATGCCCAGGTGTCAGCTCGGGATTCCTCTGAGTTATCTCGGCTTAAGTTGGATTTAGCGACTTGCCAATCTTCTATGGTGCTCAATGGACCCTCAGATGCCTTATGCATGGCGGAAGTTCAGTATAAGGAGAGAATTAAGGTTTTGAGGCTGAAGGATTCTCTCTCAGCTAGGTAAAAAAGTAGGGTGCAGTGGCTGAAGGAAGGGGATCGAAACTCGGCTTTTTTCTTCAATTCTGTGAAGGCTAGGTTCAATTCCTCTAAGTTGGTCCTTCTTCGGCGTGAGGATGGGTCTGATATTACGGATCCAGGGGCTATTATCTGTGATACGGTTTCCTTCTTTCAACAGTTGATGGGCTCATCGCATGCTTCCGCCTATGAGGGTAGGGCTTCTTTGGAGGCTTTTCTTCATAATTCTATTGACCAGAGAGCCAGGGAGGAGCTTGATAAGCCTATCCTACCAGAGGTTGTTCAGAAAGCGGTCTTTTCCATTCACCCTAATAAAGCTCCCGGTCCCAATGGGTTCAATGCTTTTTTCTTCAGACAGACTTGGTCTATTGTTGGCTCTGAGGTTACTGAGGCGGTTTTGGAATTTTTCAGATCTGGGAAGCTGCTGCGGGAAGCCAATGGTTCCATTATTACCTTAGTTCCTAAGGTGCCTAATGCGTGTTACCTTTCTGACTTCAGACCTATTTCTTGTTGCAACACTATCTATAAATGCATCTCCAAGATCTTGGTGGAAAGATTAAAATCTGTCCTCCCTGGGTGTATCAACAAATCCCAATCTGCTTTCATTCTTGGGATAAAGATCTCTGATAATATTCTGATGGCTCAGGAGCTTATGAGGGGGTATCATCTGGATATCGGAGTTCCCAGATGTGCCTTCAAAATTGACTTATTTAAGGCTTTTGACTCCGTTAGGTGGGAATTCTTATGGGATGCACTGGATCTTCTGGGCTTTCTCGCTCGATTCTCCTCTTGGATCAAAAGGTGCGTTTCTTCTGCTATGTTCTCGGTCAATATCAATGGCGGCTTGCACGGTTACTTTCCTGGGAAGAGAGGGCTAAGACAGGGTGACCCTCTATCTCCCTTTCTTTTTGTTATTTGCATGGAGGTTTTTTCGCGCATTTTGGACTCCATTATTACAAACTCTCAAGCCTTTAAATTTCATTGGAGATGCGGTAAGACTTCTATTTCACATTTATTCTTTGCGGATGATTTACTCTTGTTCTCCTATGGTAATGTGGAATCGGTTTTAGTCTTAAAAAAAGGCCTTGATATCTTTTCATCCTTGTCTGGGCTCTCTATTAATCTCTCCAAGTCTATGATGTTCTCAGTCGGACTGACCACTGAGCTGAAGGAAAACATTGGGGTGGTTATGGGTATTAGTGCTGGTCTGTTGCCTCTCTGTTATCTTGGGGTGCCTCTAATTACCACAAGGTTGAGGGCTATTGACTGTGTGGCTCTTGAGGAGAAGATTGTTGGGAAAACAAAGGTGTGGACGAACAATTTTCTCTCCTTTGCTGGTCGTTTACAACTTGTTCAGTCCATCCTTTTTAGTTTGCAAGCTTATTGGTGCTCTCATTTCATTTTTCCTAAGAAGGTGGTTAGGTCCATTGAAGCTAAATTAAGATGCTTTCTTTGGAAGGGGCCCTCCCTTGCTACTTCAGGTGCAAAGGTGGCCTGGGATTTTGTGACTAGGACTAAAGAGGAGGGGGGGTTAGGTGATAAGATAATTATTGATTGGAATAAAGAGGCTATGACAAGACATGCTTGGGACCTGTGCACCCCCTTCTTCTCTTCTGTTTGGGTGGACTGGGCTCGTATTTTATTGCTTGGTCGCTCACAATTTTGGGTGAAAAAAGTTCCTTGAAATAGCTCCTGGACTTGGAGGAAATTATTGGGGCTTCGGGATCTCTTAAAGGATCATGTATCCTTTAGTGTTGGGAGTGGTGTTCACATTTCTCTCTGGTTTGATTCCTGGCTACCTAGTGGCCCCATTTGCAGCTCAATTGAGGATCGCATTATTTATGACTCGGGTCTCCCCAGGACTGCTTCAGTTGCTGTGTTTATTTCTGATGGGGTTTGGGATCCACCGCCTGCCGTTTCAGCTGAGTTATGGGAGGTTAGAGAGGAGATCCTTAGGCTGCCTCAGCCTAGTGGTGATTGTGACAATATCCTCTGGAACAGGAAGTCTGTGTACTCCACTCGGAAGGTTTGGGAGGATTATAGGCCGAAGTTTGTTGTTGTTCCATGGAGCTCTCTTGTTTGGAATAAGGTCACTCCTGCCCGATATGCTTTTGTTCTATGGGTGGTTATCTTGAACCGCTTGCCTACCCAGGATCATCTACATCGGAGAGGTTTGATCTTTCCCAATCGATGTCTGCTATGTGAGAATGCTGTTGAGGATGTGGACCATTTGTTCTTCAATTGCATCCTGAACCGGAAGCTTTGGTATTCCTTCTTGGGCCTCCTCGATGCTAGGTGTGGTGCCGGTTCCTTTTCAGCTACTCTTGAATGTTGTGTAGGTTTGTTCCCCAGTGATTCCTTGAGGAGCGTTATTGGAAAGCTTGGATTGGCGTCCATGGTTTACCTCATATGGAAGGAACGGAACTCAAGATTTCATGGCTCCCCTGCTCTTAATAGCAATATTTTATGGTACAAGGTTGTGCTTGATGTTAGGTTGAGGCTTGCTTCATGTAAGAAGTTCCCTAACAACTTGGCTAATCGGGAGTTGTTTAGGATTTGGAACTTTCCTTATTCTTTCCTCCATGGTTGTTAATCTATTGGGGTTTCTGTGGCCTTGCGCGGGTTTGGGTTGGTCAGTTGGCTTCTGGTTCTACTTAGGGCTGGGTTCTTGGCTGCAGGTGCTGCTTGGTCGATTCTCTGAGGATAGCTGGTGGGCTGGTATGCTCGTGATGCCGACTTGGGTTGTTTATGCTGGTAGATGGTTGCTGGTTGGGAGGACTGGGGGCGGTGTTGCTGCTGTTGTTTGGGTTCTTGCTGGGGGTTGCTTACTACAGGTGGCTGAGTTGGGTGTGTTACGGGTTGGGCTTCAGGTCTGGAGGTTTGGCTGGCCGAGGCTGCTGGGCTGTGTCTGGTTGGGGCCGCGGTTTGGTTCAGATGGTGGCTGCATCTTGCTTGGCGTTGGGCTGTTTTGATGGCTGTGTGGCGTGCTGGGGCTTGGGTTGCAAGGCTGTGGCTGGTTTGGGCTTTGGGCGTGCTGAGGAGGGAGGGCGATCCGAAGGTTGCCAGCTAGTTCCTGTTTGCGGATGCCTCTCGGGTGTTCGGTGGCGGCTCGCCTCCGGTTCTTTGGCGTGGCTAGCCTGGTGTGGTTTCTTTCTGCGTTGGCCCAGGCTTGTCGGGCTACGGCTGCTGTTGCTCTGCATCCCATGTTGCTTGTGTTGATTGGCTCGGGATTTGTTGGGTCAATCTTTGTGTCACTTAGTGACATTGTTTTTAATTCATCTTGCCATTATTTTATATAGTTCTATTTGCCTTGCAAAAAAAATGACCATCCCTAAGGCATGCCAAACCTGGTGGAAATGAGCATTTCCCGATGCTCAAGCCCGAAACAAAAGTCAAGGAAAACATGACTACCCATCCGAACAAGGGTTTCATTGTAAGCAAGGGGGTCTAACTAGGGACAACAACGTGCGAATGGTTCTGTTCCAAACAAAATCAAGGAGAACTCGAACTACCCTTATACCAAGGTCTTAAGCGGAGGACATCACCACAGGTTCCATATCTAAGCCCTTTATATTTAATCACATTTAATATTTAATCATAAAATGATTTAATCAAAACAACAAATACCATTTTTTCAAAACAAAACACAAGGTACTTGATCTTAACCAATGCCTCAAGGAAAAAATAAGCATGCTTTATAAAACTCCATTTTAAAACATTTTACATTAATTAACATCCTGCCCTTAATTAGGCAATCTATCACATAAAATCCTTGTAAGAATATAAGGCAACCTACAAGGGTCCCACTAAGCAGGCCTGGGTTTATTAGAATGCAACCCAAAAGTAGTTGTTTATTTATTAAGAGTCACAACACCCATACCAGGTTATCTCATAAGGAACATGCACCAACTAACCTACTTGGTCCTAGCTGTGTCTTTAGGTAGTTAACCAATTCATTTGAAATTATAACATGCTCAAACACGTATCAGCCTAGATATATGGGTGGATATCAACCTACTAATGAGGTTGTTGATCTCGCAGGTGATGAGAAGGCCAAATTTGTTCGGGATTTACATGCCAAGGTGAAAGCCAACATTGAAAGAAGAAATGAACAATATGCGAAGCAAGCAAACAAGGGTAGGCATAAGGTTGTACTAGAACCTGGAGATTGGGTGTGGGTGCATTTGAGGAAGGAAAGGTTCCCAGAGCAAAGAAAATCAAAACTTCAGTCGCGAGGAGATGGTCAATTTCAAGTTTTAGAAAGAATCAATGATAATGCCTACAAGATTGACTTGCCCAACAGGTATGGAGATGTGAGTGCTACCTTTAATATTTCTGATCTCTCTCCTTTTGAATATACAGATTCGAGGACGAATCCTTTTGAAGAGGGAGGGGATGATGCGGATCATGGTGCACACATGTAGCAAGGAGTTGAGGGGGATCATGGCATTGATCGTGGAAGGAGCATTAATGGACAAGACCCATTGCATGGGATTGGTGGCCCAATGAAAAGAGGAAGAATGAGGAGGATGAGTGATGAGGATCATGGAACACATGGGCATCACGGGGTTGGAGGCGGACATGATGAGGAAGGCAGAATGCACACAAGTGGACAAGACCCTTTACGTGGAATTGGAGGCCCAATGACAAGGGAGCGGACCAAGAGAATGAAGGAGGCCTTAAATGGATTAATCATGGAATTCCAAGAGGAGGCCCAACACCTTTGCTTGGGGGAAGCATTCGGGCCTATAATTACATTAATTAAGGCCCAAACATGCTTTTAAAAACCCAACCCAAGTGGTGCTACGAGATTTCAAGCCCACCCACCATGGAATCTTCAAAGTCAAAAGGTGGTGGGCTACTTGTCTTTTCTTTTCCAAAAGGGTGTGCTACTTGTCTCCTAAAGTCTTGGTCAAGTGCCAAAGTTGTCAAAAGCATCCTATAGGCTTTTTGACTATGGAAAACTAGCCATTAGACTAATGTAAAGAGCCACCCCATGTGTAATTCGAATTTCAAGTTTCTTTGGCTATAAATAGCCACCCCCTTGTACTCTTGAAGGATGATGAATGAAAGTAATGTTATTATGGTGAGTTTTGCTTGCAACCTTTGTGTTCTTGCTTAATTCTTGACTTATCAAAGGATTGGTCATCCTTTGTGGCGTCTTGTGGCTAGAGTTCTTAGAGACAAGTTCTCTTTGGGTTCTACCTTGACCATTTCCCATTTCCTTCTTATTTTCACTATCCGCACGTCACATTCACTTGTTTTCTTGCGGCGATCCGGGTGCTCAAAGCGCGGACATTATACAAGGTTCCTAGGACACTTCCTAGTGGGTCTTTCATTGCGCATCATTTGGTATCAGAGCCCATTTGCAAGAAATCAGGTTCCTTCTTTCTTATCCCTTCTTCCATTTCATTTCTCTTCGAATCGGGCCGACATCAATTCTGGTCCAATTCCTCCTTCACCTACGGACGTCATTTCTTCATCATTTCGGACGTATAGCATGTCATTCTTGTAGTTGAGAAGCTCATCTTTCTTCTCCATTTGGAATCATAAAAATCAAAGCCATATATCGTGAGATACAGTGGGTTCAAATTTTGCAAAAAAAATCTGCAATTTCAAAACCCCGCAACTCACACTTTGATTCCATTTTGTGTTAAAAATTACTGCTTCTCCTGCATTTAAATATTGAAATATTCATCTTGTTGCTGCTACATTTATTCAAAAAAAAAAGAGCCCAAAAAAAAAGTAAAAAAAAAAAATTAAGGCTCAAAAAAATGGCAACATTTTGAATTCTACGTCCCATTTTCATTCTTCTTCATCCCTTTTCATTCACTTCAAATATTTTCTATCTTGAATCCATTTTTGAATTTTATCTTTGAATTCTAGTTCGAGATTGCCACATTTCAACGATCCTTTAGATTTGTTGAAATTGGGTAAGAACGCTATAGGAAGCAAGTTGAGTGGTAAAAGGCAAGAGTGTTACATTTTGATAAAAGCCGAAATTGAGTGAAACACGAGCGAACAAATTATTTTGAGTGTAAACAAGTGAGGGAGTGTGTGAGGTCCATTTTCCTTTCCCTTTCATTTTTCTCACAGGATACCTAAATGGCGGAGTCAAGTAATACCAATGAAGCGGACATTAAGATGTTCATGAGGGCTGTACAAGAACAATTCCAAAGGTTGAATGCGAGGATGGATGAACTCCAATCCCCCTCCAATTCTAGAGCACCACCAAGGAGGCGAGTTGTTGAAGAAGAGGAGGAGTTATCCGATTTTCACGAGTCACCAATTCGGAGAAATCAACCACCATGGAGGCAAGCCAATGATCTTGGAGGAGTGAAGTTGAGGATCCCTTCATTCCAAGGTAAGAATGATCCCGAAACTTACTTGGAATGGGAAAGAAAGGTCGAACATGTTTTTGGTTGTCACACCTATTCGGAGGAAAACAAAGTGAAGTTGGCGGCCGTGGAGTTCACCGATTATGCTAGTATTTGGTGGGACCAACTACAAGTGAGTCGACGGCGAAGTGGAGAAAGACCCATCCACACTTGGGAAGAGATGAAAGTGGTAATGCGTAAGAGGTTCATTTCTAGCCACTATTATCGTGATTTGTTCCTCAAGTTGCAGGGTTTGAAACAAGGGGTCATGAGTGTTGAGGAGTATCACAAAGAGATGGAGATCATCATGATTCGAGCGAATATTGATGAGGAGCGAGAGGCCACCATGGAAAGGTTTGTGAACGGCCTCAACCATGACATTCGGGACATAGTGGACATGCACCACTACTTGGACATGGAGGATCTACTTCACATGTCCACCAAAGCGGAGAGGCAAGTAAAGGCAAGAAGGATGCGCCCTACATCTTATGGTAAGGATTCTAAACCTTCATTCAAGTTTAAGGATTCCAAACCACAAGAGCATGTAAGGGAACACAAAACTGATTCGAAGGAGTTGCCCAAACCAAAACCATTATTTCCGGAATCTAAAGGTAAAATGGAGGGTAAGGTTGTTTCCAAATCACGAGATATCAAATGTTTTAAATGTCAAGGATTTGGACATATTGCCTCACAATGCCCAAACAAGAGAACAATGATTATTTTGGATGATGGAGATGTTCTTAGTGCTAGCTCAAGCGAAGATGAAATGCCATCACTAGAGGATGATTCGGAGGTGGAAGTAGAAAGCCCCGTACATGGAGAAATGCTTGTGGCAAGGCGTGCTTTGAGTGCTCAACCCGAAGGAGAACATGATCAAGAGCAAAGGGAGCACATTTTTCATACTAGATGCCTCGTCAAAGATAAGGTATGCAGTATGATTATTGATGGGGGTAGTTGTACAAACGTAGCAAGTGGTTTGATGGTTGATAAATTGGGATTGGCTACAACTAGACATCCTAGGCCTTATAGATTGCAATGGTTAAATAACAGCGGGGATGTCAAAGTGACTAAGCAAGCACAAGTTCCATTTTCTATTGGGAAGTATGAAGACAAGGTGATGTGTGATGTTGTTCCAATGCATGCTAGTCATATTTTGTTGGGAAGACCGTGGCAATTTGATAGGAGGGTCACACATGATGGATACACCAATCGATATTCTTTTGAGTATAATGGGAGGACGGTTATTCTTACACCATTGAGACCTTTGCAAGCTTATGAAGACCAAGTGAGGATTGAGAGAGATTGTGAGAAGAGAGAAAAAGAAAAGAGAGAAAAAAATAGAGAGATTGAGAAGAGTGGAAAAATCAAGAGTGAAAAAGGAGTGATGAGTGAAATCAAAAGAAATGAGGGAAATAAAAGAGTTGAAAACAAGAGTGAAAATACGAGTGAAAACAAGAGTGTTGAGGGAAAAGTGAGTCTATTTTCTGGAAAAAGAGAGATAGAGAGAGCTTTAGAGGGGGAGGAAACTCTCATGCTTTTATGCAAGGGAGAATGTTTTACGGCTAACTCTCTTAACCCATCATTGCCTTCTAGTGTTGTGTCTCTTTTGCAGGAATTTGGTGACGTGTTTCCGGAGGAAACTCCCGATGGCTTACCTCCCTTGCGGGGTATCGAGCACCACATCGACTTCCTCCCAGGAGCAACACTTCCCAATCGACCGGCCTATCGGGCTAACCCGGAGGAGACTCGAGAAATCCAACGACAAGTGGAAGAATTGCTAAGGAAGGGATTTGTCCGAGAGAGCTTGAGTCCTTGTGCGGTGCCGGTAATTCTTGTCCCAAAAAAAGATGGTAAGTGGAGAATGTGTGTTGATTGTCGAGCTATCAACAAAATCACGGTAAAGTATCGTTATCCCATACCTCGTTTGGATGATATGCTTGATGAACTCCATGGTGCATGCTTGTTTACTAAAATTGACCTAAGGAGTGGATACCATCAAATTAGAATGAAAGAGGGAGATGAATGGAAAACCGCATTTAAAACTAAGTTTGGATTGTATGAATGGCTAGTTATGCCTTTTGGACTAACTAATGCCCCTAGTACATTCATGAACTTAATGAATCATGTTTTCCGTCCATTCATTGGGAAATTTGTGGTTGTGTATTTTGATGACATCCTTGTTTATTCTAAGAGCCTTGATGAACATCATGAACATTTGAAACATGTTTTTGAGACTCTTAGGATAAATAGGTTGTTTGTAAACTTGGAAAAATGTACATTTTGTTTAAATTCGGTTGTTTTCCTTGGTTTTGTGGTAGGAGCTGATGGCATGAGGGTTGATGAAGAGAAGGTGAAGGCGATTCGGGATTGGCCACAACCAAAGAATGCCAATGAGGTGAGGAGCTTCCATGGACTTGCGAGTTTTTACCGAAGGTTCGTGAGGGACTTTTCAACAATCGCGGCACCATTGAATGAGTTGGTCAAGAAAGGGGTGAGTTTCAAGTGGGGAAAAGCTCAAGAGGAAGAATTCTCCACACTCAAAGGTAAGTTAACCAATTCACCTCTCTTAGTTCTGCCTGACTTTTCTAAAGTCTTTGAGGTTGAGTGTGATGCATCTGGAATAGGAATTGGGGCTGTTTTAATGCAAGACTCTAAGCCTATCGCATACTTTAGTGAGAAGCTTAATGGGGCTGCATTGAACTACTCTACCTATGACAAGGAATTGTATGCTCTTAAAAGAACTTTAGAAAATTGGCAACATTACTTGTGGCCAAGGGAATTTGTGATTCATTCGGATCATGAAAGCCTAAAATTTCTTAAGTCACAAGGAAAGTTGAATAGGCGGCATGCAAGATGGCTTGAATTCATTGAAACATTTCCTTACATCATTAAGCATAAAAAAGGAAAAGAAAATGTTGTCGCTGATGCTTTGTCTAGGAGATATTCTCTTATTACTTCAATGCATGCTAAAATACTTGGTTTTGAAATGTTGAAAAGCATGTATGAGAATGATGTGGATTTTTCTGAAATTTGGAAGTTGTGTGAAAAACATGGCAAAAGTAATTTTTACAAACATGATGGATTTCTTTTTCGGAAAAATAAATTGTGTGTTCCATCTTGTTCCATGCGTGAATTGCTTGTTAGAGAAACACATGGTGGTGGATTAATGGGGCATTTTGGGGTTGAGAAAACATTGTCCTTATTGAGTGAACATTTTTATTGGCCTCACATGCGTAGGGATGTGGTAAGTGTTTGTGGAAATTGTAATGTGTGTAAACATGCAAAGTCGAAAGTACTTCCACATGGCTTATACACCCCTTTGCCTGTTGCTTCTCATCCTTGGGTTGACATATCAATGGATTTTGTCCTCGGCTTGCCAAGATCACAATCAGGTAAGGATAGCATCTTTGTGGTGGTGGACAGGTTTAGTAAAATGGCTCATTTTATTGCTTGTTCTAAAACCAATGATGCAACTCATATCGCTGATTTGTTTTTCAGGGAAATTGTTAGGTTGCATGGCTTACCCAAGAGCATTGTGAGTGATAGGGATGTCAAATTCCTTAGTCACTTCTGGAGGACACTGTGGAACAAACTTGGAACCAAACTTTTGTTCTCCACCACTGCACACCCACAAACAGATGGTCAAACGGAGGTGGTCAATAGGACACTTTCCACATTATTGCGTTCCATCCTTAGAAAAAATCTAAAACATTGGGAAAGATGCCTGCCTCACATTGAGTTTGCTTATAATCGAGTGGTTCACTCCACTACTAATGCTTCACCATTTGAAGTTGTGTATGGTTTTAACCCATTAACTCCACTTGATATTTTACCTTTTCCTACTAATCAATTTTCAAATCTTGAAGGTGAAAAGAAGGCAAAGTTTGTGCAGGAGTTCCATGCAAAGGTAAAGGCCAACATTGAGCGGAAGAATGAACAAGTAGCGAAGCACGCCAACAAAGGTCGGCGAAAAATGGTTTTTCAACCTGGAGATTGGGTGTGGCTACACTTGAGGAAGGAGAGGTTTCCGGAGCAACGAAAATCAAAACTTCATCCACGAGGAGATGGTCCTTTCCAAGTCTTAGAGAAGATCAATGATAATGCCTACAAGATTGATTTACTCGACAGGTATGGGAATGTTAGTGGTACCTTTAATGTTGCTGATCTTTCTCCCTTTGAATTTTCAGATTCGAGGACGAATCCTTTTGAGGAGGGAGGAGATGATGAGGATCATGGAACACATGGGCATCACGGGGTTGGAGGCGGACATGATGAGGAAGGCAGAATGCACACAAGTGGACAAGACCCTTTACGTGGAATTGGAGGCCCAATGACAAGGGAGCGGACCAAGAGAATGAAGGAGGCCTTAAATGGATTAATCATGGAATTCCAAGAGGAGGCCCAACACCTTTGCTTGGGGGAAGCATTCGGGCCTATAATTACATTAATTAAGGCCCAAACATGCTTTTAAAAACCCAACCCAAGTGGTGCTACGAGATTTCAAGCCCACCCACCATGGAATCTTCAAAGTCAAAAGGTGGTGGGCTACTTGTCTTTTCTTTTCCAAAAGGGTGTGCTACTTGTCTCCTAAAGTCTTGGTCAAGTGCCAAAGTTGTCAAAAGCATCCTATAGGCTTTTTGACTATGGAAAACTAGCCATTAGACTAATGTAAAGAGCCACCCCATGTGTAATTCGAATTTCAAGTTTCTTTGGCTATAAATAGCCACCCCCTTGTACTCTTGAAGGATGATGAATGAAAGTAATGTTATTATGGTGAGTTTTGCTTGCAACCTTTGTGTTCTTGCTTAATTCTTGACTTATCAAAGGATTGGTCATCCTTTGTGGCGTCTTGTGGCTAGAGTTCTTAGAGACAAGTTCTCTTTGGGTTCTACCTTGACCATTTCCCATTTCCTTCTTATTTTCACTATCCGCACGTCACATTCACTTGTTTTCTTGCGGCGATCCGGGTGCTCAAAGCGCGGACATTATACAAGGTTCCTAGGACACTTCCTAGTGGGTCTTGCATTGCGCATCATTTGGTATCAGAGCCCATTTGCAAGAAATCAGGTTCCTTCTTTCTTATCCCTTCTTCCATTTCATTTCTCTTCGAATCGGGCCGACATCAATTCTGGTCCAATTCCTCCTTCACCTACGGACGTCATTTCTTCATCATTTCGGACGTA
This sequence comes from Viscum album, assembly GCA_963277665.1. NCBI lineage: Eukaryota > Viridiplantae > Streptophyta > Magnoliopsida > Santalales > Viscaceae > Viscum > Viscum album. Next base: position 1,051,381,905 of record OY728121.1, on the reverse strand, counting down.
TAGCATGTCATTCTTGTAGTTGAGAAGCTCATCTTTCTTCTCCATTTGGAATCATAAAAATCAAAGCCATATATCGTGAGATACAGTGGGTTCAAATTTTGCAAAAAAAATCTGCAATTTCAAAACCCCGCAACTCACACTTTGATTCCATTTTGTGTTAAAAATTACTGCTTCTCCTGCATTTAAATATTGAAATATTCATCTTGTTGCTGCTACATTTATTCAAAAAAAAAAAGAGCCCAAAAAAAAAGTAAAAAAAAAAAATTAAGGCTCAAAAAAAATGGCAACATTTTGAATTCTACGTCCCATTTTCATTCTTCTTCATCCCTTTTCATTCACTTCAAATATTTTCTATCTTGAATCCATTTTTGAATTTTATCTTTGAATTCTAGTTCGAGATTGCCACATTTCAACGATCCTTTAGATTTGTTGAAATTGGGTAAGAACGCTATAGGAAGCAAGTTGAGTGGTAAAAGGCAAGAGTGTTACATTTTGATAAAAGCCGAAATTGAGTGAAACACGAGCGAACAAATTATTTTGAGTGTAAACAAGTGAGGGAGTGTGTGAGGTCCATTTTCCTTTCCCTTTCATTTTTCTCACAGGATACCTAAATGGCGGAGTCAAGTAATACCAATGAAGCGGACATTAAGATGTTCATGAGGGCTGTACAAGAACAATTCCAAAGGTTGAATGCGAGGATGGATGAACTCCAATCCCCCTCCAATTCTAGAGCACCACCAAGGAGGCGAGTTGTTGAAGAAGAGGAGGAGTTATCCGATTTTCACGAGTCACCAATTCGGAGAAATCAACCACCATGGAGGCAAGCCAATGATCTTGGAGGAGTGAAGTTGAGGATCCCTTCATTCCAAGGTAAGAATGATCCCGAAACTTACTTGGAATGGGAAAGAAAGGTCGAACATGTTTTTGGTTGTCACACCTATTCGGAGGAAAACAAAGTGAAGTTGGCGGCCGTGGAGTTCACCGATTATGCTAGTATTTGGTGGGACCAACTACAAGTGAGTCGACGGCGAAGTGGAGAAAGACCCATCCACACTTGGGAAGAGATGAAAGTGGTAATGCGTAAGAGGTTCATTTCTAGCCACTATTATCGTGATTTGTTCCTCAAGTTGCAGGGTTTGAAACAAGGGGTCATGAGTGTTGAGGAGTATCACAAAGAGATGGAGATCATCATGATTCGAGCGAATATTGATGAGGAGCGAGAGGCCACCATGGAAAGGTTTGTGAACGGCCTCAACCATGACATTCGGGACATAGTGGACATGCACCACTACTTGGACATGGAGGATCTACTTCACATGTCCACCAAAGCGGAGAGGCAAGTAAAGGCAAGAAGGATGCGCCCTACATCTTATGGTAAGGATTCTAAACCTTCATTCAAGTTTAAGGATTCCAAACCACAAGAGCATGTAAGGGAACACAAAACTGATTCGAAGGAGTTGCCCAAACCAAAACCATTATTTCCGGAATCTAAAGGTAAAATGGAGGGTAAGGTTGTTTCCAAATCACGAGATATCAAATGTTTTAAATGTCAAGGATTTGGACATATTGCCTCACAATGCCCAAACAAGAGAACAATGATTATTTTGGATGATGGAGATGTTCTTAGTGCTAGCTCAAGCGAAGATGAAATGCCATCACTAGAGGATGATTCGGAGGTGGAAGTAGAAAGCCCCGTACATGGAGAAATGCTTGTGGCAAGGCGTGCTTTGAGTGCTCAACCCGAAGGAGAACATGATCAAGAGCAAAGGGAGCACATTTTTCATACTAGATGCCTCGTCAAAGATAAGGTATGCAGTATGATTATTGATGGGGGTAGTTGTACAAACGTAGCAAGTGGTTTGATGGTTGATAAATTGGGATTGGCTACAACTAGACATCCTAGGCCTTATAGATTGCAATGGTTAAATAACAGCGGGGATGTCAAAGTGACTAAGCAAGCACAAGTTCCATTTTCTATTGGGAAGTATGAAGACAAGGTGATGTGTGATGTTGTTCCAATGCATGCTAGTCATATTTTGTTGGGAAGACCGTGGCAATTTGATAGGAGGGTCACACATGATGGATACACCAATCGATATTCTTTTGAGTATAATGGGAGGACGGTTATTCTTACACCATTGAGACCTTTGCAAGCTTATGAAGACCAAGTGAGGATTGAGAGAGATTGTGAGAAGAGAGAAAAAGAAAAGAGAGAAAAAAATAGAGAGATTGAGAAGAGTGGAAAAATCAAGAGTGAAAAAGGAGTGATGAGTGAAATCAAAAGAAATGAGGGAAATAAAAGAGTTGAAAACAAGAGTGAAAATACGAGTGAAAACAAGAGTGTTGAGGGAAAAGTGAGTCTATTTTCTGGAAAAAGAGAGATAGAGAGAGCTTTAGAGGGGGAGGAAACTCTCATGCTTTTATGCAAGGGAGAATGTTTTACGGCTAACTCTCTTAACCCATCATTGCCTTCTAGTGTTGTGTCTCTTTTGCAGGAATTTGGTGACGTGTTTCCGGAGGAAACTCCCGATGGCTTACCTCCCTTGCGGGGTATCGAGCACCACATCGACTTCCTCCCAGGAGCAACACTTCCCAATCGACCGGCCTATCGGGCTAACCCGGAGGAGACTCGAGAAATCCAACGACAAGTGGAAGAATTGCTAAGGAATGGATTTGTCCGAGAGAGCTTGAGTCCTTGTGCGGTGCCGGTAATTCTTGTCCCAAAAAAAGATGGTAAGTGGAGAATGTGTGTTGATTGTCGAGCTATCAACAAAATCACGGTAAAGTATCGTTATCCCATACCTCGTTTGGATGATATGCTTGATGAACTCCATGGTGCATGCTTGTTTACTAAAATTGACCTAAGGAGTGGATACCATCAAATTAGAATGAAAGAGGGAGATGAATGGAAAACCGCATTTAAAACTAAGTTTGGATTGTATGAATGGCTAGTTATGCCTTTTGGACTAACTAATGCCCCTAGTACATTCATGAACTTAATGAATCATGTTTTCCGTCCATTCATTGGGAAATTTGTGGTTGTGTATTTTGATGACATCCTTGTTTATTCTAAGAGCCTTGATGAACATCATGAACATTTGAAACATGTTTTTGAGACTCTTAGGATAAATAGGTTGTTTGTAAACTTGGAAAAATGTACATTTTGTTTAAATTCGGTTGTTTTCCTTGGTTTTGTGGTAGGAGCTGATGGCATGAGGGTTGATGAAGAGAAGGTGAAGGCGATTCGGGATTGGCCACAACCAAAGAATGCCAATGAGGTGAGGAGCTTCCATGGACTTGCGAGTTTTTACCGAAGGTTCGTGAGGGACTTTTCAACAATCGCGGCACCATTGAATGAGTTGGTCAAGAAAGGGGTGAGTTTCAAGTGGGGAAAAGCTCAAGAGGAAGAATTCTCCACACTCAAAGGTAAGTTAACCAATTCACCTCTCTTAGTTCTGCCTGACTTTTCTAAAGTCTTTGAGGTTGAGTGTGATGCATCTGGAATAGGAATTGGGGCTGTTTTAATGCAAGACTCTAAGCCTATCGCATACTTTAGTGAGAAGCTTAATGGGGCTGCATTGAACTACTCTACCTATGACAAGGAATTGTATGCTCTTAAAAGAACTTTAGAAAATTGGCAACATTACTTGTGGCCAAGGGAATTTGTGATTCATTCGGATCATGAAAGCCTAAAATTTCTTAAGTCACAAGGAAAGTTGAATAGGCGGCATGCAAGATGGCTTGAATTCATTGAAACATTTCCTTACATCATTAAGCATAAAAAAGGAAAAGAAAATGTTGTCGCTGATGCTTTGTCTAGGAGATATTCTCTTATTACTTCAATGCATGCTAAAATACTTGGTTTTGAAATGTTGAAAAGCATGTATGAGAATGATGTGGATTTTTCTGAAATTTGGAAGTTGTGTGAAAAACATGGCAAAAGTAATTTTTACAAACATGATGGATTTCTTTTTCGGAAAAATAAATTGTGTGTTCCATCTTGTTCCATGCGTGAATTGCTTGTTAGAGAAACACATGGTGGTGGATTAATGGGGCATTTTGGGGTTGAGAAAACATTGTCCTTATTGAGTGAACATTTTTATTGGCCTCACATGCGTAGGGATGTGGTAAGTGTTTGTGGAAATTGTAATGTGTGTAAACATGCAAAGTCGAAAGTACTTCCACATGGCTTATACACCCCTTTGCCTGTTGCTTCTCATCCTTGGGTTGACATATCAATGGATTTTGTCCTCGGCTTGCCAAGATCACAATCAGGTAAGGATAGCATCTTTGTGGTGGTGGACAGGTTTAGTAAAATGGCTCATTTTATTGCTTGTTCTAAAACCAATGATGCAACTCATATCGCTGATTTGTTTTTCAGGGAAATTGTTAGGTTGCATGGCTTACCCAAGAGCATTGTGAGTGATAGGGATGTCAAATTCCTTAGTCACTTCTGGAGGACACTGTGGAACAAACTTGGAACCAAACTTTTGTTCTCCACCACTGCACACCCACAAACAGATGGTCAAACGGAGGTGGTCAATAGGACACTTTCCACATTATTGCGTTCCATCCTTAGAAAAAATCTAAAACATTGGGAAAGATGCCTGCCTCACATTGAGTTTGCTTATAATCGAGTGGTTCACTCCACTACTAATGCTTCACCATTTGAAGTTGTGTATGGTTTTAACCCATTAACTCCACTTGATATTTTACCTTTTCCTACTAATCAATTTTCAAATCTTGAAGGTGAAAAGAAGGCAAAGTTTGTGCAGGAGTTCCATGCAAAGGTAAAGGCCAACATTGAGCGGAAGAATGAACAAGTAGCGAAGCACGCCAACAAAGGTCGGCGAAAAATGGTTTTTCAACCTGGAGATTGGGTGTGGCTACACTTGAGGAAGGAGAGGTTTCCGGAGCAACGAAAATCAAAACTTCATCCACGAGGAGATGGTCCTTTCCAAGTCTTAGAGAAGATCAATGATAATGCCTACAAGATTGATTTACTCGACAGGTATGGGAATGTTAGTGGTACCTTTAATGTTGCTGATCTTTCTCCCTTTGAATTTTCAGATTCGAGGACGAATCCTTTTGAGGAGGGAGGAGATGATGAGGATCATGGAACACATGGGCATCACGGGGTTGGAGGCGGACATGATGAGGAAGGCAGAATGCACACAAGTGGACAAGACCCTTTACGTGGAATTGGAGGCCCAATGACAAGGGAGCGGACCAAGAGAATGAAGGAGGCCTTAAATGGATTAATCATGGAATTCCAAGAGGAGGCCCAACACCTTTGCTTGGGGGAAGCATTCGGGCCTATAATTACATTAATTAAGGCCCAAACATGCTTTTAAAAACCCAACCCAAGTGGTGCTACGAGATTTCAAGCCCACCCACCATGGAATCTTCAAAGTCAAAAGGTGGTGGGCTACTTGTCTTTTCTTTTCCAAAAGGGTGTGCTACTTGTCTCCTAAAGTCTTAGTCAAGTGCCAAAGTTGTCAAAAGCATCCTATAGGCTTTTTGACTATGGAAAACTAGCCATTAGACTAATGTAAAGAGCCACCCCATGTGTAATTCGAATTTCAAGTTTCTTTGGCTATAAATAGCCACCCCCTTGTACTCTTGAAGGATGATGAATGAAAGTAATGTTATTTTGGTGAGTTTTGCTTGCAACCTTTGTGTTCTCGCTTAATTCTTGACTTATCAAAGGATTGGTCATCCTTTGTGGCGTCTTGTGGCTAGAGTTCTTAGAGACAAGTTCTCTTTGGGTTCTACCTTGACCATTTCCCATTTCCTTCTTATTTTCACTATCCGCACGTCACATTCACTTGTTTTCTTGCGGCGATCCGAGTGCTCAAAGCGCGGACATTATACAAGGTTCCTAGGACACTTCCTAGTGGGTCTTGCATCGCGCATCAATGAGAGAGGCTTTACATGGCCTCATTTTGAAATTACAAGAGGAGGCCCAACATTCATGCATGGGAGGAGCAAATGGGCCTTTAATCACACTTATTAAAGCCCAAAAGTGAACCTAAAAGGCCCACCCATATGCTTCCACGAAATTTAATCCACTTGCATGAAGGAAATCTCCAATGTCAAAAGTGGTGGGCCCCTTGTATCCAAATCCATGGTGGGAATCTTCAAAGTCTTTGGGGTGGTTCCTAAAAGTCTTCTTTAGAGATATCTTGTCCCCTAAAGCCATGGACATGTGTAAACAAAGTCAAATTCGTGGGATAGGCTTTAGACTTTTGTGGGATAGGTAGTTTGACATTTATTCCTCTCATTTGGCTATAAATAGCCACCTCTTGTACCCCCTTGAAGGTTAATTTCGAATTTGAGTGTTTCTAGCATTATTATGCTTGTGTTCCTTGTGTTCTTAGGTGAATGCAAGTAAGGCACATCAAAGGAGTGATCAACCTTTGTGGCGCTTTATAATTAGAGTTTCAAGGGGCAAGTCTCCTTGGGGTCCTAATTGATCACCTCCTTCCCCTTTTATTCCCCTTGCATTTCTTTTAATTTCAATTCCCCTCTTCTTTCTTTGCTTGTGTTTCCGCGTTTTTGCCAACGAATACCGCACTCGCATATGGTATCATATCAGAGTGGCTTGGGGTCTTCAAGAGGGTATATGGCTCATCTTTGAAGCTTCAAATGGTTGTGATGTTCTGTTTTGATGGTTTATTGGTGGTGATGTTGGAGTTCTACGATGATGATATGAAGACATCAATGGTGATTAGTGGACATCCTGGTTTGTTTTGCTCTGGTTCTCAGCTCCGACGATGATGGTCGATGACGACGAAGGTGGTGTTCCCGCCGACGGTGTGGTGACTCTAGTGACGATGGTTATGATGATGCTGTTCGGAGTGGATGACAACAAGGTAATGATGATAACGGGTGATGATGATGGCGACAACTTCATCGACGTGCTATCTTTGAAGCAGTGGCTTTTATGAAAATTTAAAAAATGATTTCGAGGGCCTAATGAGTATAATATGACTAATGGGCATAATTGTCCTAAGTGGACTAATGGGCCTAACTGGCCAAATGGGCCGAAGTAGTAATGACCCTAAGGGGTCAAATGGGCCTAATGGGACTAAGTGGCCTAATGGGCCTAATGGCTAATGGGTCTAATGGGCCTAAGTGGCCTAAAGTTCCTAACAGGCCTAAGTGGTTGAGTAGTCCTAAGTTGGCTAATGGGCCCAATGGTCCTAATGGGCATAAGTGGACTAATGGGCCTAAGTGGCCTAATGGACCTAATGGGCCTAATGGTCCTTAGTGGCCTAAGAGGCCTAAGTGGACCAATGGACCAAAGTGGATTAATGAGCCTAAGTGGCCTAATGGGCCCAATGACTATTGGGTCTAATGGGTCTAAGTGACCTAAGTGGCCTAGTGGGGCTAATGGGTCTAAGCGGCCTAAGTGGCCTAATGGGCTCAATGGGCCTGAGTGGTATAATGGGCCTAAGTGGCCTAAGTGGCCTAATGGGACTAAGTGACATAAGTGACCTAAGGGGCGTAATGGGCCTAATGGGATCGATGGGCCTAAGTGGCCTAATGGGTCTAATGGGCCTAACTAGCCTAAGTGGCCTAAGGGTCTAAATGGAATAATTGGGCTTAATGGGCCTAAGTGGCCTAATGGGCTTAAGTGTCTGAATGGCCCTAAGTGGCCTAATGTGCCTGAGTGGCCTAGTGGACCTAATGGGCCTAATTTGGATAATGGTGACAATGGGCCTAATTGGACTAATGGGATGAATGGTCAAAGTGGGCCTAATAGGCATCGGTCGTCTAATGGGCCTAAGTGGCCTAATTGGCCCAATGAGCCCAGGTGGCCTAATCGGCCTAATGGGATGAATGGGTCTAAGTGGCCTAAAGGTCCTAATGGGTTGAATGCGTCTAATGAGCCTAGTGGGCCTAAGTGGCCTAATGGTCATAATGGTCCTAATGGGCCAAAGTGGCCAAATGGGCCTTTGTGGGACTAAGTGGATGAATGGGCCTAAGTGGCCTAATCAGCCTAATGAGCTTAAGTGGTATAATGGGCCAAATGGGACAATTGGGCCTAAGTGGACTAATGAGCCTAATGAGTTTTAGTGGCCAAATCGGCCTAATGGGCCTAAGTGGCCAAATGGTCCAAATGGGCCAAATGGGCCTAAGTGGTCTAATGGTCTGAATGGGCCTAAGTGACCTAATGGACCTAAATGGCATAATCATCCTAATAGGCCTAATTAGACCTGAATTGGCCTAATGGTCCTTAGTGGCCTAATGGGTCTAATTGGCCTAAATTGGTCTAAATTGGCCTAATTGACCAAATGGTCAAATGACGAATTAGCCTAATGGATCAATGAAATAATGGGATAATGGTCTAATGACCTAAATGACCTAATTGGTCTAAATAACCTAATGGCCCAATTGCCTAGTGGCCTAATTGGCAAAATGGCCTAATTGGCATAAATGGACTAATTTTTCTAAATGGACTAATTTGTCTAAATCTGTTAAATGGTATAATTGGATTAAATGGAATAATTGGCTCAATTGTCCTAATTGACCTAGTTGTCCTAATTGGATTAATTGTCCTAAATTGGACTAAATGGCCAAATGGGTCTAAATGGTCTAATTTTTTCAAATGGGCTAAATGGTCTAATTAGATTGAGTGGTCTAATTGGCCTAATTATCCTAATTGGCCTAATTACCCTAATTGGCTTAATTATCCTAAATTGGCGTAAATGGTCAAATCACAAAATAAAAAATTGGCCTAATGGTGTAATGAACTAATATGATAATGTCCTAATGGCTAAATTGGTATAAATAGCCTAATGGAATTGTTGTCATAAATGACCTAATTGGTCTAAATGGCATAATTGGTCCAAATGGATTAAATGATCTAATTGGATTAAATGGTCTAATTAGAATAATTGTCCTAATTGACCCAAATGGTGTAATTGTCCTAATTGGCCTAAATGGCCTAATGGAATAAATGCCCTAAATGGATTAAAAGCCTAAATTGCCTATGGCCTAATGACTTAATTGGCCTAAATTACATAATTAGTCTAAACAACCTATTTTTCTATTTGAAAACACTGATCACTAAACTCTAAAACCTAAAATCTGAACCCTAAACCCAAAAACATATTACTTATACCCTAATTTCAAAATCCTAAACCCTAAACCTTAAAACCTAAACACTACATTAAAATCATAAACCTAAATCCTGAATCCTAAAGAAAAACATCCTAAAACCCAACCCCAAAACCCTATATCCAAAACCCTAATCCCTAAACTCTAAAACCTAAACGCTGAACCCTAAACCCAAAAACATATTACCTATACCCTTATTTAAATATCCTAAACCCTAAACCGTAAAACCAAAACCCTATATTAAAATCATAAACCTAATCCATCAATCCTAAACAAAACATATCCTAAAACCTTACCCCAAAACCCCATATACGAAACCCTGATCCCTAAACTCTAAAACCTTAAAGTTGAAACCTAAACCCAAAACCAAATCCCCTATACTCTAGTTTAAAAATTCTAAACCCTAAATCTTAAAACCTAAACCCCACATTAAAATCCTAAAATTGAACCCTGAATACTAAACAAAAAAAATCCTAAAACCTATCCCCAAAACCCTATATCCGAAAGTCTGATCCCTAAACTCCAAAACCTAAAAGCTAAAGCCTAAAACCAAAAAAAATATTCCCTATACCCTAATTGAAAAATCCTAAACCCTAAATCATAAATCCTAATCCCTAAAATACAATCAAAAACCAAAACCCTCAGTCCTAAACAAAAAAATCCTAAAAACTAGCCCCACAACCCTACATCTGAAACCCTAATCCCTAAACTCTAAAACCTAAAAGCAGAACCCTAAACACAAAAACATATTCCCCATACCATAATTTCAAATTCCAAAACACTAAACCTTAAAAACTAAATCCAACATTTAAATTATAAACCTAAAACCTGAATCATAAAAAGAAATCCTAAAACCTACCCGCAAAACCCTATATCCAAAAACCTGATCCCTAAAATCTAAAACCTTAAATCTGAACCCTAAACCAAAAAACATATTACCTATACCATAAATTCAAAATCTTAAAACGTAAAACTTAAAACTTAAAACCTAAAACATCCATTAAAATCACAAACCTTAACCCTGAATCCTGAAGAAAAAATCCTAAAACCTAGCCCCAAAATCCTATAGCTGAAACCCTGATCCCTAAACTCCAAAACCTAAAATATGAACTCTAAACCAAAAAACATATTCCCTATACCCTAATTTCGTTATCCTAAACCCTAAACCTTAAAACCTAAACCCTACATTAAAATCATAAACCTAAACCCAAAATCCTAAACAAAAATAAAATCCCAAAACCTAGCCCCAAAACCCTATTTCCGAAACCCCGATCCCCAAACTCTAAAACCTAAAAGCTTAACCCTACAAAAAAAAATATTTAATATACTTTAATTTCAATATCCAAAACCAGATATCTTAAAACCTAAACCCTACATTAAAATCTCAAACATAAAATGAGAATCCTAAATAAATAAATCCTAAAACCTAGCCCTAAAACCCTATATCTGAAACCCTCATCCCTAAACTCTAAAATATGAAATTTGAACCATAAACCCAAAAACATATTCCCTATAACCTAATTTCAAAATCCCAAACCCGAACCCTTAAAACAAAAACCCTACATTAAAATTAAAAACCTAAACCCTCAAACCTAAACAAAAAAAAATCCTAAAACCCAGCCCCAAAACCCTATATATAAAACTATGATCCCTAAACTCTAATACCTAAAAGCTGAACACTAAACCCAAAAAATAGTCCGTATACCATAATTTCAAAATCCTAAACCCTAAACCTTAAAACCTAAACCCTACATTAAAATCATAAACCAAAACCTTGAATCCTAAACAAAAACATCCTAAAACCGAGCCCCCAAAACCTTGCCCCAAAACCCTATATATAAAACTATGATCCATAAACTCTAAGACCTCAAAGCTGAACACTAAACCCAAAAAATAGTCCGTATACCATAATTACAAAATCCTAAAACCTAAACCTTAAAACCTAAACCCTACATTAAAATCATAAACCTAAACTCTGAATCCTAAACAAAACAAATCCTAAAACCTAGCCCCAAAACCCTATATCTGAAACCCTGATCCCTAAAATCCAAAACCTGAAATACGAACTCTAAACCAAAAAACATATTCCATATACCCTAATTTCATTATCCTAAACCATAAACTATAAAACCTAACCCTACATTAAAATCATAAACCTAAACTTAAAATCCTAAACAAAAATAAAATCCTAAAACCTAGCCCTAAAACCCTATTTCCGAAAACCTGATCCCTAAACACTAAAACCTAAAAGCTGAACCCTAAACCCAAAAACATATTACCTATACCCTAAAATAAAAATCCTAAACCCTAAAACTAAAAACCTAAACCCTAAATTAAAATCATAAACCTAAACCCTAAATCCCAAACAAAAAATCTTAAAACCTAGCCCCAAAAACCTATATCTGAAACACTGATCACTAAACTCTAAAACCTAAAATCTGAACCCTAAACCCAAAAACATATTCCTTATACCCTAATTTCAAAATCCTAAACCCTAAACCTTAAAACCTAAACACTACATTAAAATCATAAACCTAAATCCTGAATCCTAAAGAAAAACATCCTAAAACCTAAACCCAAAACCCTATATCCGAAACCCTAATCCCTAAACTCTAAAACCTAAACGCTGAAACCTAAACCCAAAAAAAATATTCCCTATAACATAAATTAAAAATAATAAACCATAAAAGTAAAACCTAAACCCTAAATTAAAATCATAAACATAAAACCAGAATCCTAAAGAATACAAATCCTAAAACTTAGCACCAAAACCCTATATTCCAAAGCATGATCCGTAAACTCTAAAACCTAAAATCTGAACCCTAAAACCAAAAACATATTCCCTATACCCTTATTTAAATATCCTAAACCCTAAACCGTAAAACCAAAACCCTATATTAAAATCATAAACCTAATCCCTCAATCCTAAACAAAACATATCCTGAAACCTTACCCCAAAACCCTATATATGAAACCCTGATCCATAAACTCTGAAACCTTAAAGTTGAAACCTAAACCCAAAAAAAAATTCCTTATACTCTAGTTTAAAAATTCTAAACCCTAAATCTTAAAACCTAAACCCTACATTAAAATCATAAACCCGAACCCTGAATACTAAACAAAAAAATCGTAAAACCTAGCCCCAAAACCATATATCCGAAAGTCTGATCCCTAAACTCTAAAACCTAAAAGCTGAATCCTAACACAAAAAAATATTCCCTATACCCTAATTTAAAAATCCTAAACCCTAAATCCTAAAACCTAAACCCTAAAATACAATCAAAATCCAAAACCCTGAGTCCTAAACAAAAAAATCCTAAAACCTAGCCCCACAACCCTACAACTGAAACCCTAATCCCTAAACTCTAAAACCTAAAAGCAGAACCCTAAACACAAAAACATATTCCCCATAACCAAATTTCAAATTCCAAAACACTAAACCTTAAAAACTAAATCCAACATTTAAATCATAAACCTAAACCCTGAATCATAAAAAAAAATCCTAAAACCTACCCGCAAAACCCTATATCCAAAACCCTGATCCCTAAAATCTAAAACCTTAAATCTGAACCCTAAACCAAAAAACATATTACCTAAACCATAAATTCAAAATCCTAAAACCTAAACCTTAAAACCTAAACCCTACATTAAAATCATAAACCTAAACTCTGAATCCTAAACAAAACAAATCCTAAAACCTAGCCCCAAAACCCTATAGCTGAAACCCTGATCCCTAAACTCCAAAACCTAAAATATGAACTCTAAACCAAAAAACATATTCACTATACCCTAATTTCATTATCCTAAACCCTAAACCTTAAAACCTAAACCCTACATTAAAATCATAAACCTAAACCCAAAATCATAAACAAAAATAAAATCCCAAAACCTAGCCCCAAAACCCTATTTTCGGAACCCCGATCCCCAAACTCTAAAACCTAAAAGCTTAACCCTACACCCAAAAACTATTTACTATACTTTAATTTCAATATCCAAAATCAGAAATCTTAAAAACTAAACCCTACATTAAAATGTTAAACATAAAACGAGAATCCTAAAGAAATAAATCCTAAAACCTAGCCCAAAAACCCTATATCTGAAACCCTCATCCCTAAACTCTAAAATCTGAAATTTGAACCATAAACCCAAAAAAATATTCCCTATACCCTAATTTAAAAATCATAAACCCAAACCCTTAAAAAAAATAGTACATTAAAATTACAAACCTAAACCCTCAAACCTAAACAAAAAAATCCTAAAACCCAGCCCCAAAACCCTATATATAAAACTATGATCCCTAAACTATAATAACTAAAAGCTGAACACTAAACCCAAAAAAATAGTCTGTATACCATAATTTCAAAATCCTAAACCCTAAAACTTAAAACCTAAACCCTACATTAAAATCATAAACCAAAACCTTGAATCCTAAACAAAAACATCCTAAAACCGAGCCCCCAAAACCTAGCCCCAAAACCCTATATATAAAACTATGATCCATAAACTCTAAGACCTCAAAGCTGAACACTAAACCCAAAAAATAGTCAGTATACCATAATTTCAAAATCCTAAACCCAAAAACTTAAAAGCTAAACCCTACATTAAAATCATAAACCGAAATTCTTAATCCTAAACAAAAAAAATCCTAAAACCTAGCCCCAAAACCCTATATTTGAAACCCTGATCCCTAAAATCCAAAACCTAAAATATGAACTCTAAACCAAAAAACATATTACCTATACCCTAATTTCCTTATCCTAAACCCTAAAATTTAAAACATAACCCTATATTAAAATCATAAACCTAAACCCAAAATCCTAAACAAAAATAAAATCCTAAAACCTAGCCCTAAAACCCTATTTCCGAAACCCTGATCCCTAAACACTAAAACCTAAAATCTGAACCCTAAACCCAAAAACATATTACCTATACCCTAAAATCAAAATCCTAAACCCTAAAACTAAAAACCTAAACCCTAAATTAAAATCATAAACCCAAACCCTAAATCCCAAACAAAAAATCCTAAAACCTAGCCCCAAAAACCTCTATTTGAAAACACTGATCACTAAACTCTAAAACCTAAAATCTAAACCCTAAACCCAAAAACATATTACTTATACCCTAATTTCAAAATCCTAAACCCTAAACCTTAAAACCTAAACACTACATTAAAATCATAAACCTAAATCCTGAATCCTAAAGAAAAACATCCTAAAACCCAACCCCAAAACCCTATATCCAAAACCCTAATCCCTAAACTCTAAAACCTAAACGCTGAACCCTAAACCCAAAAACTTATTACCTATACCCTTATTTAAATATCCTAAACCCTAAACCGTAAAACCAAAACCCTATATTAAAATCATAAACCTATCCATCAATCCTAAACAAAACATATCCTAAAACCTTACCCCAAAACCCCATATACGAAACCCTGATCCCTAAACTCTAAAACCTTAAAGTTGAAACCTAAACCCAAAACCAAATCCCCTATACTCTAGTTTAAAAATTCTAAACCCTAAATCTTAAAACCTAAACCCCACATTAAAATCCTAAAACTGAACCCTGAATACTAAACAAAAAAATCCTAAAACCTATCCCCAAAACCCTATATCCGAAAGTCTGATCCCTAAACTCCAAAACCTAAAAGCTAAAGCCTAAAACCAAAAAAAAAATTCCCTATACCCTAATTGAAAAATCCTAAACCCTAAATCATAAATCCTAATCCCTAAAATACAATCAAAAACCAAAACCCTCAGTCCTAAACAAAAAAATCCTAAAATCTAGCCCCATAACCCTACAGCTGAAACCCTAATCCCTAAACTCTAAAACCTAAAAGCAGAACCCTAAACACAAAAACATATTCCCCATACCATAATTTCAAATTCCAAAACACTAAAACTTAAAAACTAAATCCAACATTTAAATTATAAACCTAAAACCTGAATCATAAAAAGAAATCCTAAAACCTACCCGCAAAACCCTATATCCAAAAACCTGATCCCTAAAATCTAAAACCTTAAATATGAACCCTAAACCAAAAAACATATTACCTATACCATAAATTCAAAATCTTAAAACGTAAAACTTAAAACTTAAAACCTAAAACATCCATTAAAATCACAAACCTTAACCCTGAATCCTGAAGAAAAAATCCTAAAACCTAGCCCCAAAATCCTATAGCTGAAACCCTGATCCCTAAACTCCAAAACCTAAAATATGAACTCTAAACCAAAAAACATATTCCCTATACCCTAATTTCGTTATCCTAAACCCTAAACCTTAAAACCTAAACCCTACATTAAAATCATAAACCTAAACCCAAAATCCTAAACAAAAATAAAATCCCAAAACCTAGCCCCAAAACCCTATTTCCGAAACCCCGATCCCCAAACTCTAAAACCTAAAAGCTTAACCCTACACAAAAAAAATATTTAATATACTTTAATTTCAATATCCAAAACCAGATATCTTAAAACCTAAACCCTACATTAAAATCTCAAACATAAAATGAGAATCCTAAATAAATAAATCCTAAAACCTAGCCCTAAAACCCTATATCTGAAACCCTCATCCCTAAACTCTAAAATATGAAATTTGAACCATAAACCCAAAAACATATTCCCTATACCCTAATTTCAAAATCCCAAACCCGAACCCTTAAAACAAAAACCCTACATTAAAATTAAAAACCTAAACCCTCAAACCTAAACAAAAAAAATCCTAAAACCCAGCCCCAAAACCCTATATATAAAACTATGATCCCTAAACTCTAATACATAAAAGCTGAACACTAAACCCAAAAAATAGTCCGTATACCATAATTTCAAAATCCTAAACCCTAAACCTTAAAACCTAAACCCTACATTAAAATCATAAACCAAAACCTTGAATCCTAAACAAAAACATCCTAAAACCGAGCCCCCAAAACCTTGCCCCAAAACCCTATATATAAAACTATGATCCATAAACTCTAAGACCTCAAAGCTGAACACTAAACCCAAAAAATAGTCCGTATACCATAATTACAAAATCCTAAAACCTAAACCTTAAAACCTAAACCCTACATTAAAATCATAAACCTAAACTCTGAATCCTAAACAAAACAAATCCTAAAACCTAGCCCCAAAACCCTATATCTGAAACCCTGATCCCTAAAATCTAAAACCTGAAATACGAACTCTAAACCAAAAAACATATTCCATATACCCTAATTTCATTATCCTAAACCATAAACTATAAAACCTAACCCTACATTAAAATCATAAACCTAAACTTAAAATCCTAAACAAAAATAAAATCCTAAAACCTAGCCCTAAAACCCTATTTCCGAAAACCTGATCCCTAAACACTAAAACCTAAAAGCTGAACCCTAAACCCAAAAACATATTACCTATACCCTAAAATAAAAATCCTAAACCCTAAAACTAAAAACCTAAACCCTAAATTAAAATCATAAACCTAAACCCTAAATCCCAAACAAAAAATCTTAAAACCTAGCCCCAAAAACCTATATCTGAAACACTGATCACTAAACTCTAAAACCTAAAATCTGAACCCTAAACCCAAAAACATATTCCTTATACCCTAATTTCAAAATCCTAAACCCTAAACCTTAAAACCTAAACACTACATTAAAATCATAAACCTAAATCCTGAATCCTAAAGAAAAACATCCTAAAACCTAAACCCAAAACCCTATATCCGAAACCCTAATCCCTAAACTCTAAAACCTAAACGCTGAAACCTAAACCCAAAAAAAATATTCCCTATAACATAAATTAAAAATAATAAACCATAAAAGTAAAACCTAAACCCTAAATTAAAATCATAAACATAAAACCAGAATCCTAAAGAATACAAATCCTAAAACTTAGCACCAAAACCCTATATTCCAAAGCATGATCCCTAAACTCTAAAACCTAAAATCTGAACCCTAAAACCAAAAACATATTCCCTATACCCATATTTAAATATCCTAAACCCTAAACCGTAAAACCAAAACCCTATATTAAAATCATAAACCTAATCCCTCAATCCTAAACAAAACATATCCTGAAACCTTACCCCAAAACCCTATATATGAAACCCTGATCCCTAAACTCTGAAACCTTAAAGTTGAAACCTAAACCCAAAAAAAAATTCCTTATACTCTAGTTTAAAAATTCTAAACCCTAAATCTTAAAACCTAAACCCTACATTAAAATCATAAACCCGAACCCTGAATACTAAACAAAAAAATCGTAAAACCTAGCCCCAAAACCATATATCCGAAAGTCTGATCCCTAAACTCTAAAACCTAAAAGCTGAATCCTAACACAAAAAAATATTCCCTATACCCTAATTTAAAAATCCTAAACCCTAAATCCTAAAACCTAAACCCTAAAATACAATCAAAATCCAAAACCCTGAGTCCTAAACAAAAAAATCCTAAAACCTAGCCCCACAACCCTACAACTGAAACCCTAATCCCTAAACTCTAAAACCTAAAAGCAGAACCCTAAACACAAAAACATATTCCCCATAACCTAATTTCAAATTCCAAAACACTAAACCTTAAAAACTAAATCCAACATTTAAATCATAAACCTAAACCCTGAATCATAAAAAAAAATCCTAAAACCTACCCGCAAAACCCTATATCCAAAACCCTGATCCCTAAAATCTAAAACCTTAAATCTGAACCCTAAACCAAAAAACATATTACCTAAACCATAAATTCAAAATCTTAAAACCTAAAACTTAAAACCTAAAACATCCATTAAAATCACAAACCTTAACCCTGAATCCTAAAGAAAAAATAATAAAACCTAGCCCCAAAACCCTATAGCTGAAACCCTGATCCCTAAACTCCAAAACCTAAAATATGAACTCTAAACCAAAAAACATATTCACTATACCCTAATTTCATTATCCTAAACCCTAAACCTTAAAACCTAAACCCTACATTAAAATCATAAACCTAAACCCAAAATCATAAACAAAAATAAAATCCCAAAACCTAGCCCCAAAACCCTATTTCCGGAACCCCGATCCCCAAACTCTAAAACCTAAAAGCTTAACCCTACACCCAAAAAATATTTACTATACTTTAATTTCAATATCCAAAACCAGAAATCTTAAAACCTAAACCCTACATTAAAATGTTAAACATAAAACGAGAATCCTAAAGAAATAAATCCTAAAACCTAGCCCAAAAACCCTATATCTGAAACCCTCATCCCTAAACTCTAAAATCTGAAATTTGAACCATAAACCCAAAAAAATATTCCCTATACCCTAATTTAAAAATCATAAACCCAAACCCTTAAAAAAAACAGTACATTAAAATTACAAACCTAAACCCTCAAACCTAAACAAAAAAATCCTAAAACCCAGCCCCAAAACCCTATATATAAAACTATGATCCCTAAACTCTAATAACTAAAAGCTGAACACTAAACCCAAAAAAATAGTCTGTATACCATAATTTCAAAATCCTAAACCCTAAAACTTAAAACCTAAACCCTACATTAAAATCATAAACCAAAACCTTGAATCCTAAACAAAAACATCCTAAAACCGAGCCCCCAAAACCTAGCCCCAAAACCCTATATATAAAACTATGATCCATAAACTCTAAGACCTCAAAGCTGAACACTAAACCCCAAAAATAGTCAGTATACCATAATTTCAAAATCCTAAACCCAAAAACTTAAAAGCTAAACCCTACATTAAAATCATAAACCGAAATTCTTAATCCTAAACAAAAAAAATCCTAAAACCTAGCCCCAAAACCCTATATCTGAAACCCTGATCCCTAAAATCCAAAACCTAAAATATGAACTCTAAACCAAAAAACATATTACCTATACCCTAATTTCCTTATCCTAAACCCTAAAATTTAAAACATAACCCTATATTAAAATCATAAACCTAAACCCAAAATCCTAAACAAAAATAAAATCCTAAAACCTAGCCCTAAAACCCTATTTCCGAAACCCTGATCCCTAAACACTAAAACCTAAAATCTGAACCCTAAACCCAAAAACATATTACCTATACCCTAAAATCAAAATCCTAAACCCTAAAACTAAAAACCTAAACCCTAAATTAAAATCATAAACCTAAACCCTAAATCCCAAACAAAAAATCCTAAAACCTAGCCCCAAAAACCTCTATTTGAAAACACTGATCACTAAACTCTAAAACCTAAAATCTGAACCCTAAACCCAAAAACATATTACTTATACACTAATTTCAAAATCCTAAACCCTAAACCTTAAAACCTAAACACTACATTAAAATCATAAACCTAAATCCTGAATCCTAAAGAAAAACATCCTAAAACCCAACCCCAAAACCCTATATCCAAAACCCTAATCCCTAAACTCTAAAACCTAAACGCTGAACCCTAAACCCAAAAACATATTACATATACCCTTATTTAAATATCCTAAACCCTAAACCGTAAAACCAAAACCCTATATTAAAATCATAAACCTAATCCATCAATCCTAAACAAAACATATCCTAAAACCTTACCCCAAAACCCCATATACGAAACCCTGATCCCTAAACTCTAAAACCTTAAAGTTGAAACCTAAACCCAAAACCAAATCCCCTATACTCTAGTTTAAAAATTCTAAACCCTAAATCTTAAAACCTAAACCCCACATTAAAATCCTAAAACCGAACCCTGAATACTAAACAAAAAAAATCCTAAAACCTATCCCCAAAACCCTATATCCGAAAGTCTGATCCCTAAACTCCAAAACCTAAAAGCTAAAGCCTAAAACCAAAAAAAATATTCCCTATACCCTAATTGAAAAATCCTAAACCCTAAATCATAAATCCTAATCCCTAAAATACAATCAAAAACCAAAACCCTCAGTCCTAAACAAAAAAATCCTAAAATCTAGCCCCACAACCCTACAGCTGAAACCCTAATCCCTAAACTCTAAAACCTAAAAGCAGAACCCTAAACAGAAAAACATATTCCCCATACCATAATTTCAAATTCCAAAACACTAAACCTTAAAAACTAAATCAAACATTTAAATTATAAACCTAAAACCTGAATCATAAAAAGAAATCCTAAAACCTACCCGCAAAACCCTATATCCAAAAACCTGATCCCTAAAATCTAAAACCTTAAATCTGAACCCTAAACCAAAAAACATATTACCTATACCATAAATTCAAAATCTTAAAACGTAAAACTTAAAACTTAAAACCTAAAACATCCATTAAAATCACAAACCTTAACCCTGAGTCCTAAAGAAAAAATATTCATAATTAAATATCTTGTTTATATTTTCAAGAGTGTTTCCTGGAGGCCCAATGTGCAATGAGCCTTAGTGGCCAAAGTGGCATAATGGTCCAAATGGGCCAAGTGGCCCAATGGGCCTATGTGGCCCAATGAGCCTAAGTGGCCCAATGGTACTGAGTGGCCCAATGTGCCTAATGGGCCTAAGTGGCCTAATGGTCCTCTATGGCCTAATGGGGCTATGGTCCTAAGTGGCCTAATGGGCCTAATGAACCTAATTGGCCAAATGGGCCTCTGTGGCCTAATGGGCTTAATGGGCTTAAGTGGCCTAATGGGGCTAATGGCCTAATGGGCCTCAGTGGCCTAATGAGCCAAATGGGACTCGGTGGACTAAGTGGAATAATGTGCCTAATAGGCTTGATGGTCGTAATGGGCCTAAGCAGCCTAATGGGTCTAAGTGGCATAATGGTTCGATTGGGTCGAATGGGACTAAGTGGCCTAATGGGCCTAAGTGGCCTTAAGTTGCCTAATGGGCCAAATGGACATAATTGGGCCGATGGACCTAATGGGGCTAATGGGCTTAATGGGCCTAAGTGGCCTAATGAGCTGAATGGGCCTAAGTGGCCTAATGGGTATGATGGGCCTGATGGCCTTAATGGGTCGAATGGGCCTAGGTGGACTCATGGGTTTGATGGGCCTGATGGGTCTAATGGACTTAAGTGGCCTAATGAGCTCAATGGACCTAAGTAGCCTAATGGGCCTAAGTGGCCTAATCGAATCGATGACACTGATGGGATAAATGGGCCAAATGGGTCTTAGTGTCCTCACGGGCCTGATGGGCTTAATGGGCCTAATGGGCATAATGGGCCTAAGTGGCCTAAGTGGCCTATTGCGCCTAATGGGCCTAATGGCCCTGATGAGCCTAATGGACGTAATGGGTCTAAGTAGCTTAATGGGCCTAAGTGGCCTCTGTGGCCAAATGAGATGAATGGGAATAAGTGGCCTAATAGGGCCCAAGTGGCCTAATGGGTCTAATAGGCCTAAGTGGCCTAATGGGATTGATGGGCCTAAGGGGCCTTAGTGGCCTCATGGGCCTAATTGGCCTAAGCAACATTAGTAGGCTCATGGGTCTAATGGGTATAATCAGCCTAATGGTCCTAAGTGGCCTAATGGGCTTGATGAGCTTAATGGGCCTCCGTGGTCGAATGGGCCTCATAGGCCTAATGGGACTGATCGGCCTAATGGGCATAATGGGCCTCACTGGCCCAATGAGCCTAATGGTCCTGATCGGCCTAATAGCCATAATGTGCCCCAGTGGCCGAATGGGCCTAAGTGGCCTGATGGGCCTTAGTGGCCAAATGGGCCCAATGTGGCGAAGTGGCCCAATGGGCCTAAGTGGACCAATGGGGCTAAGTGGCCCAATGGGCCTAATGCGCATAAGTAGTTGAATGAGCCTAATGGGCCTAAGTGGCCTAAGTGTTTTAATGAGCCTCATGGGCCTAACTGGTGTAATGGGTCTAGTGAGCCCAATGAGCCTAAGTGGCCCAATGGGCCTGATGGGCGTAATGGGGCTAATAGGCCTCAGGGGCCTCATGGGCGTGATAGGCCCAACAGGCATAATGGGCCTCATAGGCCCAATATACCTAATGGACCTAATGGGCCTGATGGGCCTCATGGGCCTCATGGTCCTAATGAGACTAAGTGGCCTAATGGGCATAATGGGCCTAAGTGGTCTAATGGTCCTAATGGGTCTCAGTGGTCGGATGGGCCCGATAGCCCCGATTGGCATATTGGGCCTAATGGGCCTAATTGGCCTAAGTGCCCTAATGGTCCTAATGGGATAATGGGCCTAATGGGACTAAGTGCCCTAATGGTCCTAATGGGTCTAATAGGCCTAAGTGGCCTAATGGGATTGATGGGCCTAATGGGCCTTAGTGGCCTCATTGCCTAATTGGCCTAAGCGACATTAGTAGCCTCATGAGCCTAATGGGAAAAATCAGCCTAATGGGCTTAAGTGGCCTAATGGGCTTGATAGCCTTAATGGGCCTCTGTGGCCTAATGGGACTGATCGGCCTAATGGCCATAATGTGCCTTAGTGGCCTAATGGGCCTAAGTGGTCGAATGAGTCTAAGTGGTCGAATGGGCCCAATGGGGCGAAGTGGCCCAATGGTCCTAATGGGCATAAGTAACTGAATGGGCTTAATGGGCCCAATCGGCCTAAGTGTCCTAATGGACGTCATGGGCCTAACTGGCGTAATGGGCCTCGTGAGCCAAATGGGCCTAAGTGACCTAATGGGCCTGATGGGCGTAATGGGGCTAATAGGATTTAGGGGCCTCATGAGCGTGATAGGCCCAACGAGCATAATGGGCCTCATTGGCCTAATTGGCCTAATGGGCCTAATGTGCCTGATGAGACTCATGGGCATCATGGTCCAAATGAGACTAAGTGGCCTAATGGGCATAATGGGCCTAAGTGACCCAATGGACCTAATGGGCTTCAGTGGCCGAATGGGCCTAATAGCCCTGATTGGCATATTGGGCCTAGTGGGCCTAAGTGGCCTAAGTGCCCTAATAGTCCTAATGAGACTAATGGTCTTGATGGGACTAAGTGGATTAATTGACCCAATGGGCCTAAGTGGCTGAATGGGCCAAATGGTTCTAATGGGCCTAAGTGGTAGATTGGGCCTAATGGACCTATGTGGCGAAATGGCCCTAATAGGCCTAAGTTTCCTAATGGGACTAATGGGCCTAATGGGACTAAGTGGCCGAATCGGCCTGACGGGACTAATGGGCCTAATGGGCCTCATGGGACTAAGTGGTCTCATGGTCCCGATTGGCCTAATGGGCCTAATGGGCTGAAAGGGCCTCCTAGGCCTAAGTGGATGAACGAACCCAGTGGGCCTAATGGGCCTAAGTGGGCTAAGTGGCCTAATGTGCAGAATGGGCCTAAGTTGCCGAATGTGCCTAGTGGGCCTAATGGGTCAAATGGGATTACGTGGCCCGATGGACCTAATGGGCCTCATGGTACTAATGGGACGAATGGGCCTAATTGGCCTAAGTGACCTCATGGGCCCAATGGGTCTAATGGGCCGAGGTGGCCTAATGGACCTAATGGGCCTAAGTGGTCTAATGGGCCTCATGGGTCTCATGGACCTAAGTGGCCTAAGTGGCATAATGAGCCCAAGTAGCCTAATGGGCCGAGTGGGCCTAAAGGGCCTAATGGGACGGATGGGCTTAATTGGCCGGATGGGACTATTGAGCCTTATGGGCCTAATGAGCCTCATTGGCCTAAGTTGCATCTTGGGCCCAATGGGCATAATGGGCATAATGAGCATAATGGGCCTAAGTGGCCTAAGTGGGCCTAATGAGCCGAATGGGCCGAATGGGCTGAAGTGGCCTAATGGGCCCAATGGGCCTCATGGGCCTAAGGGGCCTAATGAGCCAAATGAGCCTAATGGGAAGAATGGGCCTAGTGGGTCTAACAGGCCAAATGGGTCTAAGTGGCCCAATTGGTCTAAGTGGCCTAAGGGGCTTAGTGGGCCTCATGGAATTAACGGGCCTAATGGGCCTAATGGGCCTCATGGGCCTAAGTGGACTCATGGGCCCAATGTGCCTAATGGGCTAATGGGCCTAATGGGCCTCATGGGCAGAATGCCCCTCATGGACCTAATGGGTCTGATGGACCTAATGGGCCTCATGATCCTAAGTGGGCCTAGTGGGACCAGTGGGCCTAATGGGCATAATGAGCCGAATATGGCTAATGAGCCTAATGGGACTAATGGGTCTAATGGACATAATTGGCCTAAGTGGCCTAAGTGGCCTAATCGGGCTAATCAACCGAATGAGTCTAATGGGCCTAAGTGGCCTAATTGGCTTAACGGGCATAATAGGCCTAGCGGGACTAACGGGTTTAATGGGAATAAGTGTCCTAATGGGCCTAATGGTCCTACGTGTTCTAATGGGCCTAAGTGGCCCAATCAGGCTAATCAATCGAATGGGCCTAATGGGCATATGTGGGATAAGGGGCCTAACATGCCTAATTGGACTAATGGGTTTAATGGGCCTAAGTGGACTAATGGGCCTATGTGGCCTAATCGGCCTAAGTCGCCAAATGGGCCTATGGGTTAATGGGACTAAAGGGTTTAATGGGCCTAAGTTGCCAAATGGGCCTAGGTGGCCTAATGGGCCTAATGGGCTTAATGGGCCTAAGTGGCATAATGGGTCTAATGGTCCTAATGGGACTAATTGGCCTAAGTGGCCTAATGTGTCGAATAGGCCTAATTGTCCTAATGGGCCTAATGGGCCTCAGTGGTCTAATGGGCCAAATGGGCCTAAGTGGCCTAATGAGCCTAAGTGGCCTAATCCCTCTAATCGACCAAATGGGCCTAATGGAACTAATTAGCCTAATGGGACTAAGTGTACTAATGTGCATAATGGGACAAATGAGGCTAAGTAGCCTAAGTTTCATAATCGGCCGAATGTGACTAATGGGTCTAATTTGCCTAAGTGGCCTAATGGGCCTAATGGGCCTAATGCCTAACTGGACTAAGTGTCTGAATGGGCCTAATGGGCCTAATGTTCATAATGATCATAATGAACCTAAGTGGCCTAAGTGGTCTAATCGGCTTAATCATCCGAATGGGCCTAATGGGCCTAATTGGCCTAATGGTCCTATGTGCCGAAGTGGTCTAATGGGAATAATGGACCCAAGTGGTCTAATCAGCCTAATCAACCGAATTGGCCTAATGTGCATAATGGGACTAAGTTGCCTAATGGGCCCAAGTGGGCTAATCTGCCTAATCGACCAAATGAGCCTAATGGGCCTAATGGGCCTAAGTGTCCCAATGGCCCTAAAGTGCCTAATGGGCCTAAGTGGCCTAACCGGGCTAATCAACCAAATGGGCCTAAGTATCCTAGTCGGCCTAATCGATCAAATGGGCCTAATGGGCCTACGTGGCCTAATTGGCCTAAGTGGCCTCATGGGCCCAATGGGCCTAGGTGGCCTAATGGGCCTAAGTGGTCTAATGGGTCTGATGGTCCTCATGGGCCTCATGGACCAAAGTGGCCTAAGTGGCATAATGAGCCCAAGTGGCCTAATGGGCCGAGTGGCCTAATGGGATGGATGTGCCTAATTGGCCAGATGGGCCTATTGAACCTTATGGGCCTAATGGGCCTAATTGGACTAAGTTGCCTCTGGGGCCCAATGGGCATAATGAGCATAATGGGCATAATGGGCCTAAGTGGCCTAAGTGGGTCTAATGAGCCGATTGGTCTGAATGGGCTGAAGTGGCCTAATGGGCCCAATGGGCCTCATGGGCCTAAGGGGCCTCATGGGCCTAAGGGGCCTAATGGGCCCAATGGGCCTAATGGGAAGAATGAGCCTAATGGGTACAATGGGCCTAATGGGTCTAAGTGACCTAATTGGTCGAAGTGGCCTAAGGGGCTTAGTGGGCCTTATGGAATTAACGGGCTAATGGGCCCAAGTGGCCTGATGGGGCAAATGGGCCTCATGGGCCTAAGTGGAATCATGGGCCCAATGAGACTAATGGGCATAAGTGTCCTAATGGGCCTAATGTGCCTTATTGGCAGAATGCCCTTCATGGACCTAATGGGCCTCATGGTTCTAAGTGGCCTAATGGTCTGAATGGGCCTACGTACCCTACTGGGCCGAGTGGGACTAGTGGTCCCAATGGGCCTAATGGGCCGAATATGCCTAATGAGCCTAATGGAACTAATGGGCTTAATGGACATAACTGGCCTAAGTGGCCTAAGTGGCCTAATCAGGCTAATCGACCGAATGGGCCTAATGAGCCTAAGTGGCCTAAGTGGCTTAACAGGCCTATTGGGACTAATGAGTTTAATGAGCCTAAGTGTCCTAATGGGCCTAATGGTCCTACGTGTCCTAATGGGCCTAAGTGGCCTAATCGGGCTAATCGATCGAATGGGCCTAAGTGGACTAATGAGCATATGTGGCCTAATCGGCCTAAGTCACAAAATGGGTCTAATGGGATTAATGTGACTAATGGGTTCAATGGGACTAAGTGGCCTAATGGGCCTAGGTGGCATAATGGGCATAATGGGACTAATGGGCCTAATGGGCCTGATGCGAACCATGCGGAAGACACCGAGTCGATTGCTCGAGTGGAGGAATTGGATTTGCAAGGCTCAATGACGCGAGGAAGATTAAAGAGGTTGAATGCTTCAATGGGCACTCATCTTGCTTCATTAAAGGCCCAATGAGTATTACCTTGCATGGATGGAGAAAATGGGCCTATTATCTCACTTATTCAAGCCCAAGCATGATGTTTAATGGTTGGCCCACATGGTTGCACGAATTTGGAAGCCTTATCCACATGGAGGATTCTAGAAATGGCATCTTTGGGCACCAAAGTCAAATCTGGTGGGCTATGCACTCAAAGTCAATTCTGGTGGGCTATAGTTGGAAAATTGTGTGCTACATTTCCAAAAAGTCTTTGATAGACTTTACCTTTTTGACTTTAAGGGGACAAGGTAGGAATAGGCTTTATGACTTTATGATATTAGGCCCTTGATCTTTTATGTCACCCCTTGGCTATAAATAGCCACCCCATGGCATTGTAATCTCATTTAAGATTTTAATTGAGAGCTTATATTTTGTTTCTCTCCATTGTGTGAGGATTGTTCCTAATTTCCCTTGCTCTTGTGCATTCTTGGCTTGTCAATCTACAAGTTAGATTGGTGATCCAAGATCACAAAGCCCCCAATTCCGTGCCTCAACCCAAGTGTGTTGTTGTGTGGATTGGCCATCACACCCCTCCGTTGAGTTTGTTGTCTAAGTAGTAGGTCACGCTCCATATAACATTGGTTGACTACTTGCTTCCACTATCCATACCCTTCACCCGTCACTTAGCCCCAAACCGCACCCGTCATCCGCCGCCCTACGCCGTGAAGATCGGGCCACCCCGTGCGTCTCGCATCAGTTGGTATCAGAGCTTCAGTTGACACGATAGGCACCTATCCCTTCTTTTACATTTTTTTACCCCATTCCTCTCCTTATCCTTCCATATCATCCACCCATTTAAAAATAACCCATTTCTTGAAAACCTTCAGAGTTGGCCTACATTGTGCAAGTTTGAAATATTATTGCATTGAGCTAATTATTCATCAATCTTCTTTTCTCATTACGTGATTTGTATCCAGAAAAAAAAATCAAATTCTCTCAACTCATCATTTTGTGCTTTTCAATATTAAGCACATCCTTTCTTTGAGAGATTTAAAAAAAACTTCTTACTCTCCATACATCATCTTGTGCTTTAAAACTCCAAGCACAATACTTTTTGGGGAGAATTGACAAAAAAAAGTGAAAAAAAAGCAGATACAATTACTCCATCTTCGTGCTTTTCAATATTAGCACTTTCCATTTCAATATTGGCTCATATTGTTATTAATTTTTCTCATCTTGCACAATCGGGCAAAACCCACACACCACACCTTTCCACCCATTTTCCACCTTTTACCCTTATTTCAACCCCCTTTTCCACCCTTTTCCATGTTGTTACATTTTACCACTCAAACGGGTTGTGTGAAACCATCCTCCGATGCAATCTTGGTTTGAGAAGGATTGGTGGCACGTGATCACTCCAAACAAGGTATTATATTTCATAGAGTTTAGGATTTGAATTTAGTGTTGAGTGGATAGAAATTAAAAAAAAACAGTATTGTGTGTGTGAGTGTGTACATTTCATTGTGTGTGTGTGTGTGTAAATCTCACGTGTGTGTGTATCATTGTAAGTGTGTGTGTGTGTACCCTTGTGTGTGTGAGTAAATCTTGCATGCGTGAGTGTGTATCCTTGTGTGCGTGAGTGTGTACAACTTGTGTGTGTGCGTATGTGTACATCTTCGCGTGTGTGAGTTTGTGAGTGTTTCTCCCCGTGTGTGTGTGTATTTGTGTTTGTGTTACACATCATGGCAGAAGACCGTGGGAGTAAAATTGCTCATGTTAGCGATGAAGGAAGTCAAAGTAGATCTCCCACACCCAAAGCTACACAAATCCAAATGCAAGCTTTGGTGAGCCACTTCGAGAGACTTCTTGATCGAAATTTGGAAGTGCTACATGAGAGGATTGACAACCTGGAGAATCAACCAAGCCCGAGGATGATCCATGACAACCAGCGGCGAGTTCAGGCACCACGTCGCCCCCACATCATGGAGGAGGAGATAGAAAACTTTGATGGTGATTTCGAGGATTTCCCACAGAGGAGGAGGTTGTACCAACAACCAAGAGGAGGCCAAAGAAGACCACATGATGATGAACTACTTGGAGGGATCAAGGTGAAGGTCCCTTCATTTCAAGAGAAAAGCGATCCAGAAGCATACTTGGAGTGGGAGATGCGGATCGAGCAGGTGTTTTCATGCCATGCATATTCCAGGGAGAAAAAGGTCAAACTTGCTTCCCTTGAATTTTCTGATTATGCTTTAATTTGGTGGGATCAAATGCAAAAGGAAAGGGCAAGATGTGGTGGACGCCCTATCAACACTTGGGAGGACATGAAGTTTGCCATGCAGAAACGGTTTGTTCCCACACATTACCATAGAGATCTCCACAACAAACTTCAACGCCTCACCCAAGGGAGTAGGAGTGTAGAAGAGTACTATAAGGAGATGCAAATTGCCATGATTCGAGCTAACATCGAGGAGGATCCGGAGGCAACCATGGCACGGTTTTTACATGGTCTCAATCGGGAGATTGCGGATTAAGTGGAGATGTACCACCATGTGGAGATACAAGACATGATCCACCAAGCCACCAAGGTAGAACAACAAATCAAAAGGAGCAACGCGAGGAAGCCCACTACCCCATTCACACCCTGGAGAAATCCGAGGAAGGACATTGGAGAATTGTCAAAGCCAAAAGAGGTGGTTGATTGCAAAAATGATAAGGTAATTCTTCCGCCTAAGAAACCTACTTTTGAGGCTAACCAAGCAAGGAATCGGGATATACGTTGTTTCAAATGTCAAGGAAGGGGTCACATTGCTAGTGAATGCCCAAAACATCGCACCATGATCATCAACAAGTATGGAGAATGAGAGACTGATGGAGAGAGCTCCGAAGAGGAGGAAGATGAATCTCCCGAAATTGAAAATTGAGAATTTACGGAAGATGGTGAGATTCTTGTCACTAGAAGAGTTTTAAGTGCACAAATGACCGTTGGAGAAAAGGAGCAGCGAGAGAACCTTTTCCATACACGATGCAAGATCAATGGGAAGGTATGTAGTGTTATTATTGATGGTGGAAGTTGTAGCAATGTGGCGAGCACCGAGTTGGTGGAGAAGCTGGGACTCTCGACTTTAAGGCATCTAAATCCATACCGACTTCAGTGGTTGAATGATTGTGGAGAGCTGAAGGTCACCAAGCAAGTGAAGGTATTGTTCTCCATTGGTAAATACAAGGATGAGGTATTGTGCGACATTGTTCCTATGAAGGCGTGCCACTTGTTGTTGGGTTGACCATGGCAGTACGATCAGCGTGTTACTCATGATAGTTTCTTGAACCGTCACTCTTTTGTAGTCCGAGGGGAACCTATAACCCTCAACCCCATGTCCCCCAATCAAATTCTGGAAGATCACATTTTGAGAGAAAAGAAAAAAAAGAGTGATGAGGAAAAAAAGAGAGAAAATGAAAAAGGAGAGAATGAGGGGAAAATAGAAAATGAGAGAAGAAAAGAATTGGAGAGAAAAGAAAAATCAAGAGGGGAAAAATATTTGAGAGGAGAGAAAATTGTGATGTTGGCAAAAAAGAGTGAGGTTAAGGAAGCTTTGATTTCTCGATAAAATCTCTTAGTACTTATGTACAAAGAGGTGATGTTGAACACTAATGACTTAACATCTTCTTTGCCACATGTTGTTGAGTCTTTGTTGTAGGAATTTGAAGATGTGTTTCCCAAAGAGGTGCCACCGGGTTTGCCACCCATTAGAGGTATTGAGCATCAAATTGACCTCATACCTGGAGCATCACTACCGAACCACCCAGCATATCGCACAAACCTAGAGGAGACAAAAGAAATTCAAAGGCAAGTTCAAGAGTTGTTGAATGTGGGGTATGTGAGAGAGAGTCTTAGTCCTTGTGCGGTACCGGTGCTTCTAGTACCAAAGAAGGATGGAACATGGAGAATGTGCATTGACTGTAGAGCCATCAACAACATCACGATCAGGTATCGTCATCCTATCCCTAGGTTAGATGATATGCTAGATGAATTAAATGGTTCAACTATTTTCTCAAAAATTGATTTAAGAAGTGGCTACCATCAAATTAGGATGAAAGAAGGAGATGAGTGGAAAACTGCATTTAAGACAAAACATGGACTTTATGAATGGCTAGTCATGCCCTTTGGTCTCACCAATGCACCTAACACATTTATGAGGTTAATGAATCATGTATTACGTGCATATATTGGAAAATTTGTGGTAGTTTACTTTGATGATATTCTGGTGTATAGTAGGACTTTGCATTAACATGTAGATCACTTCGGAAAAGTCCTAGAGGTATTAAGGAAAGAAAACTTGTTTGGAAACATAAAAAAGTGTGAATTTTTTCTCGATAAGATTGTTTTCCTAGGATTTGTTGTGAGTGGTAATGGAGTTGAAGTTGACACTGAAAAGATCAAAGCAATACAAGATTGGCAAACTCCAACCTCCATCAGACAGGTAAGAAGTTTTCATGGGCTTGCTAGTTTTTACAGGAGATTTGTGAAGGACTTCAGCACATTAGCAGCACCATTGAATGAGTTGACAAAGAAGAACATTCCTTTCAAATGGGGGATAACTCAAGAGAAGGCCTTCAATGAACTTAAGGAGAGACTCACCCACGCCCCTCTACTTGCACTTCCAGACTTCGGTAAGACCTTTGAAATTGAATGTGATGCAAGCGGAATTGGAATAGGAGGAGTTCTCATGCAAGAAGGTATGCCTATTGCTTATTTTAGTGAGAAGTTAAATGGACCAACTCTAAACTATGCTACATATGATAATGAGTTGTATGCATTGTTTAGAGTAATAGAGACATGGCAACACCATCTTTGGCCTAAAGAATTTGTGATCCATTCTGATCATGAGGCTCTTAAATACCTTAGGAGCCAACATAAACTAAATAGGAGACATGCTAGATGGATGGAATTCATTGAATCATTTCCATATGTCATCAAGCATAAAAAGGGTAAAGAAAATATTGTGGCCGATGCACTTTCACGTAGATATTCTCTTTTATCCTTATTGGATTCAAAACTTCTTGGTTTTGAATACATTAAGGATTTATATGCCACTGATAGTGATTTTAGAGAACCTTATGAACATTGTAAACCTGGAGTTAGTTGGGAAAAGTTCTATTTACGTGATGGATTCTTATTTCGGATGGATAAGCTTTGCATTCCCAATTGTTCTATTCGTTTACTTTTACTAAAGGAGTCACATTCTAGTGGGTTAATGGGACATTTTGGTGTTGCAAAAACTTTAAGAGTTCTTAGTGAACATTTTTATTGGCCTAGAATATCTAGATATGTTGAAAAATTTGTGGGAAAGTGCATTGTTTGCCATAAAGCCAAATCAAAACTGAACCCACATGGACTATATCTTCCTCTCCCAATCCCCAACACCCCTTGGGAGGACATATCAATGGACTTTATTTTGGGGTTACCATGGACTAAGAGGGGGAGAGATTCCATTTTTGTTGTGGTGGATCGGTTTTCTAAAATGGCACATTTTATTCCCTGTCACAAAACAGATGATGCCACTAACATTGCACAACTTTTCTTTCAGGAAGTAGTCAAACTCTATGGGATGCCAAGGATGATTGTGTCGGATCGAGACACAAAATTCCTCAGTTACTTTTGGAAGACCTTGTGGAGCAAACTGGACACGAAGTTACTATTTTCCACTACTTGTCATCCGCAAACCGATGGGCAAACAGAGGTGGTGAATCGGACACTATCATCCCTTTTGAGAACAATTGTCAAGAAGAATCTTAAGAATTGGGAGGAGTGTCTACCCCATTTGGAATTCGCATATAACAGGGCCAAGCATTCCACTACTCAATATTCTCCATTTGAAATTGTTTACGGCTTTAACCCCCTTGCCCCTATTGATCTAGTGTCGTTGCCTTTACAGGAAGCAACTAATATGGATGCGAAAGGGCGTGCATAATTCATAAAGAAACTCCATGAAAAGGCAAGGGAAAATTTTGAGCGGATGACCCAGAAATATGTTGATCGTGCAAACAAGGGTCGCAAGCAAGTGTTGTTCGAACCCGGTGACTTAGTCTGGATTCATATGCGTAAAGAAAGATTCATCGACAAGCGAAAATCAAAACTCATGCCTCGAGGAGACGGACCTTTCCGAGTGCTTGAAAATATTAACAACAATGCTTACAAGATAGCTCTCCCAGGTGAGAATGGTGTAAGTGCCACTTTCAATGTTTCTGATCTTTCCCCTTTTTTGGGTGTAGAGGATGAAGAGTCGAGGACGACTCCTTTTCAAGAGGGGGAGGATGATGCGAACCATGTGGAAGACACCGAATCGATTGCCCGGGTGGAGGAATTGGATTTGCAAGGCCCAATGACGCGAGGAAGATTAAAGAGGTTGAATGCTTCAATGGGCGCTCATCTTGCTTCATTAAAGGCCCAATGGGTATTACCTTGCATGGATGAAGCAAATGGGCCTATTATCTCACTTATTTAAGCCCAAGCATGATGTTTAATGGTTTTCCCACATGGTTGCAAGAATTTGGAAGCCTTATCCACATGGAGGATTCTAGAAATGACATCTTTGGGCACCAAAGTCAAATCTGGTGGGCTATACACTCAAAGTCATTTCCGGTGGGCTATAGTTGGAAAGTTGTGTGCTACTTTTCCAAAAAGTCTTTGATAGACTTTAACTTTTTGACTTTAAGGGGACAAGGTAGGAATAGGCTTTATGACTTTATGATATTAGGCCCTTGACCTTTTATGTCACCCCTTGGTTATAAATAGCCACCCCATGGCATTGTAATCTCATTCAAGATTTTAATTGAGAGCTTATGTTTTGTTTCTCTCCGTTTTTTGAGGATTGTTCCAAATTTCCCTTGCTCTTGTGCATTCTTGCCTTGTCAATCTACAAGTTAGATTGGTGATCCAAGATCACAAAGCCCCCAATTCCGTGCCTCAACCCAAGTGCGTTGTTGTGTGGATTGGCCATCACACCCCTCCCTTGAGTGCGTTGTCTAAGTAGTAGGTCGCGCTCCAAATAGCGTTGGTTGACTACTTGCTTCCACTATCCATACCCTTCACCAGTCACTTATCCCCAAATCGCATCCGTCATCCGCCGCCCTACGCCGTGAAGATCGAGCCACCCCGTGCGTCTCGCATCATGGTCTAACTGACATAATGGGACTAAGTGGCCTAATGGGTCGAATAGGCCTAATTGGCCGAATGGGCCTAATGGGCCTAAGTGGCCTAATGGTCCAAATGGGCCTAAGTGGCCTAATGGGACTAATGGGCCAAGGTGACCTAATCTCCATAATCGACTAAATGGGCCTAATGGGTCTAATTAGCCTAATGGGACTAAGTGGCCTAATGTGCATAGTGGGACAAATGAGGCTAAGTGGCCAAAGTTTCATATTCGGCCTAATCGGCGAAATGGGACTAATGGGCCTAATTTGCCTAAGTGGCCTAATGGGCCTAATGCCTAAGTGGCCTAAGTGTCCGAATGGGACTAATGAGCCTACTGGTCATAATGAGCATAATGGGCCTAAGTGGCCTAAATGGCCTAAGTGGTCTAATCGGCCTAATCAGCCGAATGGGCCTACTGGGCCTAAGTGGCATAATGGGCATAATGGGCCGAAGTGGTAGTGGGCATAATGGACCCAAGTGGTCTAATCATCCCAATTGACCGAATGGGCCTAATGGGCATAATGGGACTAAGTGGCCTAAGTGGCCTAATCTGCCTAATCGACCGATTGGGCCAAATGGGCCTAAGTGTCCTAATGGGCCTAAAGTGCCTAATGGGCCTAAGTGGCCTAATCCAGCTAATCAACCAAATGGTCCTAACTGCCCTAGTCGGCCTAATCGAACAAATGGGCCTAATGGGCCTAAGTGGCCTAATGGGCCTAATGGCCCTAATGGATCTAAGTGATCTAAGTTGCCTAATCGGCATAATCGACCGAATGGGCCTAAGTGGCCTAATTTGATGAATGAGCCTAATCGGCCTAATTGGTCTAAGTGGCCTAAGTGGCTGAATGAGCCTAATCGACCAAATGGGCCTAATGAGCCTTATGGGCCTAAGTGGCCGATTGAGACTAATGGGTCTAAGTGGCTGAATGGGTCTAATGGGACAATTTGGAATAATGTGGTTAATGGGCCTAATGGGCATAAGTGAAAGAATGGGTCTTAAGTGGCATAATGAGCATGATTGGCCGAATGAGCGTAAGTGGCCGAATTAGCCTAATGCACCTAATGGGCCTAATGGGTCCAATGGGCCAAATGGGTCCAATGGGACTAAGTGACCTTATGGGACCAATGGGCCAAATGGGTAATGGGCCTAATTTGACTAATGGGTCTAATGGGCCTAATGGGCCTAAGTGGCGAGATTGGCCAATGGGCCTTAGTGACCTAATGGGCCTAAGTGGACTAATGGGCCTAATGGACCTAAGTGGCCATATGAGACTAATGGGCCTAATGGGCCTAATGGGCCTAATTGGCATAATGGGCCTAAGTTACAGAATGGGACAATGGGCCTAAGTGGCCCAATGGTCCTAATGGGAATAAGTTTCCTAAGTGGCCTAATCGGCCTTATTGAACGAATAGGCCTAATGGACCTGATGGGCCTAAGTGGAATAATGGGCCTAATAGGCCGAAGTGGTCGAATTGGTCTGATGGCCCTGAGGGGCCGAAGTGACCTAACGGGCCTCATGGGCCTCATGGGCCCAATGGGACCAAGGGGCCTAAGTGGCCTAATTTCCCCAATGGGCTTAATGAGCTTAATGGGATTAATGGGCATAGGTACAAAATGGGCCAAATGGGCCAAATGGGACTAACTGGCCAATGGGGCATAATGGGCCTAAGCAGTCAAATGGTCCAAGGTGGCCTAATGGACTTAATGGGTTTAACGGGTCTAGAGGCCAAATGGGCCTAAGGGGACTAAGGGGCCGAATGAGACTAATTGGCCTAAGTGGCCTAATAGGCCTTGGTGGCCTAATAGGCCTTGGTGGTCTAATGGGCCAAAGTTGCTTACTCGGCCTAATGGGCTTAGTGGACCTAGTGGCCCAAGTGGGCATAAGTCGCCTAATGTGCCTAATGGGCCAAATTGGCCTTAGTGGCATAATGGGCCTAATGGCCCTAAGTGGTCTATCAGACCGAAGTGGCCTAATTGGCCTAATTAGCCTAATGGGCTTAATGGGCCATGTGGGCCTAAGAGGCCCAGAGGCCTCATGGGCCTTAGTGGCCTAATCGCCCTAATGTGCCTAGTCAGCTAAATGGGCCTAAGTGGCTCAATGGGATTAATGGGCCTGTGGGCCAAATGGGCATAGGGGGCCGAATGGGCCGAATGAGCCTAATTAGCCTCAGTGGCCTAGTGGGTTGAATGGGGCTAAGTGGCCTAATTGGCCTAAGTTGTATAATAAGCCCAATGGGCTAAATGGGCCTAAGGGGCCTAATGGGTCTAATGTGCCTAAGAGACCTAATAGGACTAATGGGATGATGGGATCAGTGGGCTAATGGGCCTAATGTGCCTTGTGGGCCTAATTGGCCTAAGTGGCCTAATGGGCCGAATGGGCCAAAGTGGCTTATGTTCCCTAATGGGACAAATGGGCCTAAGTCACATAATGGGACAGATAGGCCGAAGTGTTCTAATGGGCCTATTGGGCCCAAGTGGCCTAATGAGCCTAATGGGCTTAATGAGCCTAATTGGCCTAATGGACATAATGTGCCTAATGGTTTTAATGGGCCTAAGTGGCCTAATGGGCCTATTAGGTCTAAGTGGCCTAATGGGTCGAAGGGGCGTAGTGGGCCTTAGGGCCGCACATGCCTCATGGGCCTAAGTGGACTCATTGACCTAAGTGGCCTAATGGGTTTAATGGGCCCAAGGGGTATAATGAGTTTAAGGGGCCTAATGGAATGAATGAGACTAACGGGCTTGGGTGCCAAATGAGCCTAATGGGCCGAATGAGCCTAATGGGTATCAGTGACCCAATGGGCCTAATTGGCCTAATGGGCCTAAGTTTCTAAATCAACCTAATGGGATTAATGGCCTAATGGGCCTAATGCGCCTCTGTGACTCAATGAGCCTAATCGGCCTAAGTGGCCTAATGGGCCTAAGTGTCTTAATCAACCTAATAGGCTTAATGGGCCTAATGGGACTAAGGGGTGTAATGGGCCTAAGTGGACTAATGGGACTAAGGGGCCTAAGTGACCTAATGGGCCTAAGTTGCTTAATGAGCTTAATGGACTTAACGGGCCTAGGAGCCGAATGGGCATTATGGCCCTAAGTGGCCTAATGGGTCCAATGGGCCTAAGTGGCCTAATGGGCCTAAGTACCCTAATCGGCCTAATGGGCCTAAGTGGCCTAATGGGACAAGTGGTCCTTAGTGGCCTAATGGACCTAGATGGTCTAATAGGCATAATGGGCATAATGGGCCTAAGTAGCTGAATGGGTCGAATGAGCCTAATTGGCCTATTGGGCCTAATCAACCTAATGAACCTAAGTGGTCTAATGATCCAAAGTTTCCTAATTGAACTAATGAGTTTAATTGGCCTAATGGGACTAATGGGAAGAATGGGCCTATGTGGCTGAATGGACTGAATGGGCCTAATCGAGCTAATGAACCCAAGTGGTCTATTGGGCCAAAGTTGCCTAATTGACCTAATGGTTTTAATTGGCCTAATGGGCCGAATGGGCCTAAGTGGCTAAATGGGCAGAATGGGCCTAATTTTCCTAATGAGCCTAATCAACCTAATGAACCTAAGTGGTCTAATGGGCCAAAGTTACCTAATCGACCTAATGGGTTTAATTGGGCTAACGGGTCTAATGGGCCGAATGGGCCTAAGTGGCCTAATGGGACTAAGTGCCATAATAATCCTAATGGGCTTAATGTGCCTAGTGGACATAAGTGTCCTAATGGTCCTAATGGGACTCAGTGTCCTAATCGACCTAATGTGCCTAAGTGGCCTAATGGGCATAAGTGGCCTAATGAGCTTAATGGGAATAAGAGGCCTAGGGGCCAAATGGGCCAAATGGGCCAAATGGGTCAAATGGGCCTAATGGGTTGAATGGGCTTAATTAACCTATGTGTACCAATTCCTAATGGGCCTAAGTGGCCTAATGGGCCTAAGTTGCCTACTCGACCTAATGGGCTTAATGGGCCTAAGGGGCCTAATGGGCCTAAATGGTCTCATTGGCCTAATGGGATTAATGGGTCAAGGGGCTTAAGTGGCCGAATGGGCCTCAATGACCGAAGTGGCCGAAGTGGTCTAATGGTCCTGATGGGACTAAGTGGCCTAATGGGCCTAATGGGCCTAAGTTTCTTAATGGTCCTAAGTGGATTAATTGTCCGAATGGGCCTAAGTGGCCTAATGGGCCTACGTGGCCTAATGGGCCAAATTTGCCTAAGTGGTCTAATTGGATGAAGTGTCTGAATGGGCCTATTGGGCATAATGGGCGTAAGTTGCGTAAGTGATACGAACCATGCAGAAGGCACAAAGTCGATTGCTCGGGTGGAGGAATTGGATTTGCAAGGCCCAATGACACGAGGAAGATTAAAGAGGTTGAATACTTCAATGGGCACTCATCTTGCTTCATTAAAGGGCCAATGGGTATTACCTTGCATGGATGGAGCAAATGGGCCTATAATATCACTTATTCAAGCCCAAAATTGATGATTAAAGCTTGGCCCACATGATTGCACGAATTTGGAGGCCTTGCCCACATGGAGGATTCTAGAAATGGCATATTTGGACACCAAAGTCAAATCCGGTGGGCTATGCACTCAAAGTCAAATCCGGTGGGCTATGTTGGAAAGTTGTGTGCTTCTTTTCCAAAAGTCTTTTTTGGCTTTTATCTTTTTGACTTTTAAGGGGACAAGGTAGGTTTAGACTTTATGACTTTAGGGGATTAGACCCTTGACCATTGTATCACCCCCTTGGCTATAAATAGCCACCCCATGGCATTGTATTGGCATTCAAGATTCTAATTGAGAGCTTATGCTTTGTTTCTCTCCGTTGTGTGAGGATTGTTCCAAATTTCCCTTGCTCTTGTGCATTCTTGCCTTGTCAATCTACAAGTTAGATTGGTGATCCAAGATCACGAAGCCCCCAATTCCGTGCCTCAACCCAAGTGCGTTGTTGTGTGGATTGACCATCACACCCCTCCCTTGAGTGCGTTGTCTAAGTAGTAGGTCACGCTCCATATAGCGTTGGTTGACTACTTGCTTCCACTATCCATACCATTCACCCGTCACTTAGCCCCAAACCGCATCCATCATCAGCCGCCCTACGCCGTGAAGATCGGGCCACCCCGTGCGTCTCGCATCAGTTGGTATCAGAGCACCGGTTGACACGGTAGGCGTCTATCCCTTCGTTTACTTTAATTCTATCCATTACCCTCCTTATCTTTCCATATTATTCACCCATTCAACAAAAAGAAATCCATTTTTTCTTGAAAACCTCCTCAATTGTCCTAGTTTGTGCAAGCTTGGATTATTATAAATTGAGCCAAATTTTCATTCATCTTCTTTCCGCATTTAATTCTCTATATGTGATTTGTATCCGGCAAAAAAAAAATTCTCTCAACTCATCATTTTGTGCTTTTCAAAATTAAGCACATCCTTTATTTGAGAGATTTCGAAAAAAAAGAAAAAAAAATTGTCTTACTCTCCGTTCAATCATCTTGTGCTTTAAAACTCCAAGCACAACACTTTTTGGGGAGAATTGACAAAAAAAAGGAAAAAAAAAGATCGGATACAATTACTCCTTTGTGCTTTACGTTATTAGCACTTTCTATTTCCATATATAAGTTTTTCCATCATTTTACTTCATCCCCATTTTGTATTTGGCTCATATTGTTATTCATTTATCTTATATTGCACAATCGGGCAAAACCCACAATCCACCTATCTACCCCTTCTTTCCACCCTCCTTTTGACCCTTTACCATTGTTAAACCCCTTACCACTCAAACGGGTTGTGTTAAACCATCCCCCGACACAATCTTGATTGGGGAGGAATTGGTGGCACTTGATCGCCCTAAACAAGGTATTATATTTCATAAGAGCTTGGGATTCAAATTGAGTTTTGAGTTGGCCTGATGGGCCTAATTGGCTTAAGTTGCCTTGTGGTACCAATTGCCATAATGTGCCTAATGGTCCTAAGTGGTCGAAGTGGGCCTAAAGGGCCTAATAGTATGAATGGGCCTAAGTGGACTAATGAGGCTCATGGGCCTAAGGGGCCTACTAGGTTGAGTTGACTGAATGGGCCGAATGAGCCTAGTGGGCCCAATGGGCCTAATGAGACTAAGTGGCCTAATGGGCCTAAGTGGACTTAAGGGCCTAGTGGGGCTAATGGGATTAATGGGCCTAAGTGGCATAATGGGTCTAATGCGCCTCATGGGTCTCATGGGCCTAAGTGGACTCATGGGACTAATGGGATGAATGGGCCAAAGTGACATAATGGATGGGCCTCATGGGTAGAATGCGACTCATGGGCCTAATGGGCCTGATGGGCCTAATGGATCTCCTGGTCATAAGAATCCTAATGGGCCTAAGTGCCCTAATGGACCTAGTGGGCCTAATGGGCTAGATGGACCAAATTGGCCTAAGTGGCCTCAGTGGCATAATCAGCCTAATCGACTGAATGGGCCTAATGGGCCTAATTGGCGTAACTAGATTAATGGGCCTAATAGGACCAGTGCAACTAATGGGTTTAATTGGCCTAATGGTCCTAAGTTTCCTAATGGGTATAATGGGCTTACATTGTATAATGGGTTCAATGGGCATAGGTGGCCTAATCGAGCTAATCTATTGAATGGGCCTAAGGGGCCTAAGTGGCTTAAGTGGCTTTATGGGCCTAATGAGACTAATGGGTTTAATGGGTCAAATGGGTCTAAGTGGCCTAATGTGACTAATGGACATAAGTGGGATAATTGGTCTAATGAGACTAAGTGACCTAATTCCCCTAATCGACTGAATGGGCCTAATGGTCCTAAGTGGCCTAATGGGACTAATGGGCCTAAGTGGCTTAATGGGCCTAATCGGCCTAAGTGGCCTAAGTGGCTTAATTGTCCTAATCAAATGATGGGACAAATGGTCCTAATGGACCTAATGCTTAAGTGGACTAAGAGGCCTAATAGGCTTAAAGGGCCTAATGGTCATAATGGGCATAATGGGTCTAAGTGGAGAAAGTGGTCGAATCAACCTAATCAGCCGAATGGGTCTAATGGGCCTAAGTGGCCTAATGGGACTAATGGGCATATGTGGCCTAATCGGCCCAATCAACTGAATCAGCCTAATGGGCCTAGTGGGCCTAAGTGGCCTAATGAGACTAATGGGCCTAACGGGTCTAAGTAGCCTAATCTGCCTAATCGACCGAATGATGCGAAGTGGCCTAATGGGCCTAAGTGGCCTATTCAGGTTAATCGACCGAATGGGCCAAATTGCCAAATCGGGCTAATCGATCGAATGAGACTAATGGGTCTAAGTGGCCTAATGGGCCTAATGAGCCTAATGGGTCTAAGTGGACTAAGTGTCCTAAGTGGCCTAATCGGCCGAATGGGCCTAATGAGCCTAAGTGGACTAATGAGCCTAATGGGACTAACAGGTCTAAGTGGCCTAAGTGGTCTAATCGGCCTAATCCATCGAGTGGGCCTTATGGGCATAAGTTGTAAATTGGGACTAATGGTCCTAAGTAGTCGAATGGTCCAAATTGGCCTAATAGGGTTAATGGTCTGAATGGGCCTAAGTGGACAGATGTGATTATGTGGCATAATATCCCTAATGGACCTAATGGGCATAAGTGGCCTAATGGGCCTAATGGGCCGAAGTGGCCGAATGAGCCTAAGTGGCCGAATGGGCCTAGTGGACTTAAGTTGCCGAATGGGCCTAGTGGACCTAATGCGCCTAATTGAAAAAATGGGCCTAAGGGGTGTAAGTGGCTTGATGGGACTAAGTGGATGAATGAACCCAGTCTGCCTAAGTGGCCTAATGGACCTAGTGGGACTAAGTGGACGAGTGGGCCTATTAGGCCTAATAGGTCTAATGGTTGTAAGTTTCCTAATGAGCCTAAGTGGTCAAGTGGTCCTAGTGGGGCTAATGGGATTAATGGACCTAATGGGCCCAAGTGGCCTGATGAGTCGAATGGGCCTCATGGGCCTAAGTGGTCTCATTGAGCCCAATGTGCCTAATGGGACTAAGTGTCCTAATGGGCTGATGGGCCTCATGGGAAGAATGTGCCTCATGGACTAATGGGTCTGATTTCCCTAGTGGTCCTAAGTTGCCTAATGGGCTTAATGGGTCTAAGTTCCATAATGGACTTAGTGGACCTAATGGGCCTAATGGGCCTAATGGACCTAATTGGCCTAAGTGGCCTAAGTGGCCTTAGTGGCCTAATTGTGATAATCGACCGGATGGGCCTAATGAGCCTATATGGCCTATGTGGATTAATTGTCCTAATGGGCCTAGGGGGACTAATGGATTTAATGGGCCTCATGGGCCTCTGAGGCCTCATGGGCCAATGTGGCCTCATCCAGCTAATCGACTGAATGAGCCTAAGTGGCCTAAGTGGGTTAACGGGCCTAATGGTCTTAATGGGACTAATGGGTTCAATGGGCCTAATTTTCTTAATGGGCCTACGTGGCCTAATGGTTCTAATGGGCCTAAGTAGCCAAATGGACCTAATGGGAATAATGGGTTTATTCTGCCTAAGTGAGGTAATGGGCCTAATAGACGAATGGGACTTAGGGGCCTAATGGGCCTAAGTGGCCTAATCCCCATAATCAACTGAATGGGACTATTGGACCTAATGGGCCTAGGTGGCCTAATGGGCCTAATTGGCCTAAGTGGCCTAATTGGCCTAATCGGCCTAATCAAATGATGAGACAAATGATCCTAATGGGCCTAAGTGGCCTAATGGGCCTAATGCCTAAGTGGCCTAAGTGGCCCAATTGGCCTAAGGGGCATAATGGGCCTAAGTGGACTAGTCAACCTAATTGTCCGAATGAGCCTAATGGGTCTAAGTGGGCTAATGGGCCTATATGGCCTAATAGGCCTAGTCAACCAAATGGGCCTATTGGGCATAATAGGTCGAAGTGGTCTAATGTGCCTAGTGGGTCTAAGTGGCATAATATGCCTAATCGACCAAATGGTGTAAATGGGCATAAGTGGTCTAATGGGCCTAAATGGACTAATGGTCCTAAGTGGCCTAATCGAGCTAATCGAATGAATGGGCCTAAGTGGCCGAATCGGCTTAATCAATCGAATGGACCTAAGTGGCCTAATGGGCCTAATGGGTCTAAGTGCCCTAATCGGCCTAATCGGTCGAATGTGCCTAATGGGCCTAAGTGGCCTGATGGCCCTAATAGGACTAATGGGTCTAAGCACCCTAAGTGACCTAATTGGTATAATCAATCGAATGGGACTAATGGGCCTCATGGGCCTAAGTGGATGATTAGGACTAATGGGTCTAAGTGGTCGAATGGGCCTAATCGGCCAAATTGGCCTAATGGGGTTACTGGACCTAATGGGCCTAAGTGGACGAATGGGCTTAAGTGGCATAATGGGCCTAATGGGCCTAATGTGCGTAAGTGGCATAATGGGTCTAAGTGGCCTAATGGGCCTAGTGGGCTTAAGTGGTTGAATGACCCTAATGGGCCTAATGCACCTAATTGGTCTAATGGGTCTAATGAGCGTAAGTGGCCTAATGGGGCTAAGTGGCCTAATGGGCCTAGTGGGCCGAAGTGGCCTAATGGGCCTAGTGGGCTTAAGTGGTCGAATGGTCCTAATGAGCCTAATGCGCCTAATCGCCTAATGATCTTAATGGTCCTAATGGGCGTAAGTGGCCTAATGGGCCTAAGTGCACTAATGGGCCTTGTGGGCCTAAGTGGTCGAATGAGCCTAATGGGCCTAATGCGCCAAATGGGCCGAATGGGACTAATGGGACTAATGGGCCGAATGGGCCGAATGGGCCTAGGTGGCCATATGGGACTAATGGGACGAATGAGATTAATGGGTCGAATGGTCCTAATGGGACCAATGGGCCGAATGGGCCTGATGGTCCTAATGGGACCAATAGGCCTAATGAGCCTAATGAGCCTAAGTGGCCTAATGAGCCTAAGTGGCTGAATGGGTTTAAGGGGTGGAATGGGCCTATGGGGCCCAATGTTCCTAAGTGGTCTTATGGGCCTAATGTTCTGAATGGGCCTAATGGGCCTAATGAGCCTAATGGTACTAATGGTCCTAGTGGGCCTTATGGGCCTATGTTGCCAAATGGGTCAGTGGGTCTAAGTGGCATAATGGGACTAATGGGTCTAAGGGGCCTTAGGAGCCTAATCGCCCTAATTGAACGAATGAGCCTAATGGGAATAATGGGCCTAAGTTACATAATGGGCCGAATAGGCCAAAGTGGAAAATGGGCCTAATGGGCCTGATGGG
The DNA here is from genome assembly GCA_963277665.1 of Viscum album. Classification (NCBI taxonomy): domain Eukaryota; kingdom Viridiplantae; phylum Streptophyta; class Magnoliopsida; order Santalales; family Viscaceae; genus Viscum; species Viscum album. The sequence goes on along the minus strand of OY728121.1, from coordinate 1,051,337,894 downwards.
ATGAAATGGCCTAATGGACCTCATGGACCTAAGTGGACTAATGGTCTTCATGGGCCTAAGTGGCATAAGCGGACTAATGGGCCTAACGGGCATCATGGGCCTAATTGGCCTAAGGGGGCTAAGTGGCCTAATGGGCCTCATGGTCCATAGTGACCTTATGGGTCTAATGGGCCCAAGGGGCCTAAGTATCTTAATGGGCATAATGGGAATAATGGGATTAATTGGATTAACAGGTGAATGTTCCAAATGGGTCTAACTGGCTTAAGGGGTCTAATGGGCCTAAGTGGCCTAATGGGCCTAAGTGGACGAATGGTCTTATTGGGTTTAACGAGTCTACGATCCAAATGTGCCGAATGAGCCTAATTGTCCTAAGTGGCCTAATGGGCCTAAGTGTCATAATAGGACAAAGTTTCTTAATCAACCTAATGGATGTAATGGGGCTAATGGGCCTAAGTGCCCTAATGAGCCTAATGGTGTTATTGGGCCTAAGTGGCCTAATGAGTCTAAGTGGCATAATTGGCCTAATGGGCTTAATGGGTCTAGTGGGCCTAAGTATCCTAATGGGCTTTTGTGGCCTAATCAAGCTAATTGGCTTAAGGGGCCAAATGGGCCAAATGGGCTGATTGGGCATAGTGGACCTAATTATCCTAAGTGGCGAAATGGGCCTAATGGGCCTAAGTATCCTAATGGACCTAAGTTACCAAATCAGCCTAATGGGGTTAATGGGCCTAATGGGCCCAATGGGCCTAGTGGGCCTAAGTGTGCTAATGGGCCTAATGGGTCTAAGTGGCCCATGTGGCCTAATTGGCCTAATCAGCCAAATGTGACTAATGGGCCTAAGTTTACTAAGTGTCCTAATGGGCCTAATGGACCTAATGGGTGTAAGTGGTCGTATCGGCCTAATCGACTGAATGGGCCTAATGAGCCTTATGGGCCTAAGTGGACGATTGAGCCCAAGTGGATGAATGGGCATAATGGGCCAAATTAGATGAGTGGGGAGAATTGGCCTAAGTGGATGAATGGGCTTAAGTGGCATAATATCCCGGATGGGCTTAGTGGGTGTAAGTGGCTTAATGGGAGGAATGGGCCTAAGTGTCTTAATGGTGCTGGTGGGCCTCAGTGGTCGAATGGGCCAAATTGGCCTAATGTGCCTAATTGGCCTAATGGGCCTAATGGGAGAAAGTGGTCGAATGGGTCTAATGGGACTAGTGGGCCTAAGTACCCAAATGGGCCTAATTGTCCTAATGTGACTAATGGGCCAAATGGGCCTAAGTGGCCATATGGGCCTAATTGGTCGGATGGGCCTATTGGGCCTTATGGGCCCTATGGGCCTTATGGGATGAAGTGGCCTCATCGGCCTAAGTGGCATCATCGGCCTAATTGGCTAAATGGTCCTAGTGGGCCTAACTGGTCGAATGGGCCTAATGGGTTGAAGTGGTCTAATGGGCCTAAGTGACGTAATCGACTAAGTGGCCCAATGTGCCCAATTGGCCTAATGGGCCTAGTGGACTAAGTGTCTGAATGGGCTGAATGGGACTAAGTGGCGGAATGAGCCTAATGGGCCATAGTGTCCCAATGGGCCTAATGGGCCTAAGTGGTCTGACTGGTCTAATGGGCCTTAGTGGCCTCATGGGCCTAAAGGGCCTAATGGGACTAAATGGACTAAGTATACTAAGGGGACTAATGCCTAATGGGATGAATGAGAATAATGGGCCTAATGCGCCTAACTGGCCCAATGGGCCTAATGGGACGAATGGGCCTAGTGGCCAAATGGGCCTAATGGGTCTAAGTTGCATAATTGTTTGAATTGGCCTAAGTGTCCTAATGGGTCTAATGGACCTAACTGCCCTAATGGGTCTAAGTGGACTAATGGGCCTAATGGGCTATTGGGTCTAAGTGGCCTAATGGGTCGAAGTGTCCTTATGGGCCTAAGTGGCCTAATAGGCCTAGTGGGCATAATGAGCATGTGTGGATGAATGAGCTTAATGGGTCGAAGTGGCCTAATGGGACGAATGGGACGAATGAGCTTAGTGGGCCTAATGGGCCCAATGGTCCTAATGGGACTATGTGGCTTAAGTGGCCTAATGGACCAAATGGGGCTAAGTGGCCAAATGGGCCTAATGGCCCGAATGGGCCAAATGGGCCTAAGTGGCCTAATGGGCCAAAGTTGTCGAATCTGCCTAATGGGATTAAGAGGCCAAATGGGCTTAATCATCCGAATGTGACTAAGTGGCCTAATGGGCCGAATGGGCCTAATTAGACTAAGTGGCCTAATGGGCCTAATAGACATAATGAGCCTAAGGGGCCTAATGGGCCAAAGTTTCCTAATTCACATAATGGGATTAATTGGACTAATGGACCAAATTTTCTGGGCCTAAGTGTCCTAATGTGCCTAAGTGGCCTTATCAACCTAACGGGCTTAATGGGCATAGTGGACCTAAGTGGCCTAATGGGCCTAATAGACCTTAGTGGCCTAATCTGCATAATTTGACTAAGTGGCCTAATAATGGACCTAAGTGGCCTAATGGGTTTAATGGGCACAACGGGCCTAGGGGCCAAATGGGCCGAATGAGCCTAAGGGGCCTAATGGGCCTAATTAACCTAAGTGGCCTAATGAGCCTAAGTGGCCTAATGGGCCAAAGTTTCCTAATTGGCCTAACGGGCTTAATGGGCATAAGGTGGCTAATGGGCCAAGTGGCCTAATAGACCTAAGTGGTCTCATCGGCCTAATGTGATTAATGGACCAAGTGGCCCTAAGTGTCTGAATCGGCCTAATGGGCCGAATGAGTCTAAGTGGACCAATGGAACAAGTGGAATGATGGGCCTAAGTGGCCTAATGGGCATAATGCTCCTAAGTGGCATAATGGTTCTAAGTGGTCTAATGGGCCTAATGGGCCTAGGTGGTCGAATGGGCTGAAGTGGCGAAATGGGCCTAATGGACATAATGGGACTAAGTGGCCTAAGCGGATTAATGGGACTAATGAGCTTAAGTGTCTTAATGGGCCAAAGTAGCCAAAGTGGCCTAATGGGCCTAATGGGTCTAATGGGTCTAATGGGCCTAATGAGCCTAAGTGGCCTAATGGGCCTTAGTGGCCTAATCGACCTAATGGGCCTAAGTGGCCTAATGGGTCGAAGTGGCCTAATGTGCCTTAGTGGCCTAATGGGTCTAATGGGCCTAAGTTGCCTAAGTGGCCTAATGAGATAGAGTGGCCTAGCCTCAATGGCCTAACGGGCCTAATTGGCCTAATTGGTCTATGTGGACTAAGTGGCGTAATGAGATTAATTGGCCTAAGTGGATAAATGAGTCAATGGGCCAAAGTGGCCTAATGGGCCTTAGTGGCCTAATGGGCCTAATTGGAAAAAATGGCATAATGGGACTAAGTGGCCTAATGAGCTAAATGGGCCGAAGTTTCCTAATGGGCCTAACGGGCCTAATGGGCCTAAGTGGTCTAATGGGCCTGATGTGCCTAATGAGACTAATGGGCCTAAGTGGCCTAATAAGACAAATGGATCTAAGTGGCCCAATCGGTCTAATGAGCCGAGTGGACCTAAGTGGCCTAATGAGTCTAATGGGAATCAAGGGCCTAATGGGCTTAAGTGGCCTAATGACTCGATTGGGCCTAATTGGCCTAATGGGTCTGATGGGATTAATGGGCCTAAGTGGACTGATGTGCCTGATGGGCCTGATGGGTCGAATGGGCATAAGTGGCATCATGGGCCGAATTGGCCAAAGAGGCCTAATGGGCCTCATGGGCCGTATTGGCCAAAGAGGCCTAATGGGCCTCATGGGCCTAATGGGCATAGGTGGCCTAAGGGGCCTGATGAGCCTAACGGGCCTCAGGGACCTCAGTGACCTAATTGTCCTCATGGGCCTAATTGGTCTAATTAGTCCAATGGGCCTTGGTGGACTAATTGGGCTAATGGTCCTAATGGGCCTAAGTGACCTAATGGGTCCGATGGGCCTAATGGGCCTCACTGTTCTAAGTGGCCTAATGGGGCTCATGGGTCTAGGTTTCCTAATGGGCTGAGTGAGCCTAATGGGACTAAGGGCCTAATGGAACTGATTTGCCTAATGGGCCCAATGGACCTCAATGGTCGAATGTGCCTAATGGGCCCAATGGGTCTAGTAGGCCCAATGGGCATAATGGGCACAAGTGGGTCGAATGGTCTGAATGGTCGGAATTGGCCTAATGGCTCTAAGTAGCCTAATGAGTATGATGGTCCTAATGGGGTGAATGAATGTAAGTGACCTAAGTGGTCTAATGGGAATAATGGGCCTAAGTGGCCTAGTGGGACTAAGTGGCCTAATGGACCTGATGGGCATAATGGGCTGAATGGGCCTCAGTGGATGAATGGGACTAATGGGTCCAATAGGCCCAATGGGCATAATGGGCCGAATGGGCCTAAGTGGATGAATAGGCCCAATTGCCCTAATGGGCCTAATGGACCTAAGTGGAAGAATGTGCCTAATGGGCCAAGTGGCCTAATGGTCCTAAGTGGACTCATGGGCCTAATAGGCCTATGTGGACTGATGTTCCTAATGGGCCTTATGGGCCTCAGGGGCCGAAGTGGCCTAACGGTCCTAGTGGGCCTAATGAGCCTAAGTGGCCAAATGAGCATAATGGGTTTAAGTGGCATAAGTAGTCGAATGAGCCTAATGTGCCAAGTGGGCCTAAGTAGCCAATGGGCCTAATGGGACTAATGAGCCTAAGTGGCCTAATCTGCCTAATCATACAATTGGGCCTAAGTGGCCTAATGGGCCAAATCGACCAGGTGGCCGAATGGGCCTAATTTGCCTAGGTGGTCGAATGGGCCGAATAGGTTGGATATACCTAAGGGGCCTAATGGGCTTCATGGGCCTAAGTGGCCTAACGGGCCAAATGGGCCTAAGTGGCCTAATGGTCCAAATGAGCCCAAGGGGCCTAGTGGGCCTAATGGGCCTAATGGGCTTAATGGGATTAACGGGCCTAGGTTCCAAATGGGCTTATTTGTTCTAATGCTTCTGATGGGACTAAGTAACCTAATGAGCCTAATGGGCGTAAGTGGCCTAATGGGCCCAAGTGGCCTAATCAACCCAATGGGCTTGATGGTCCTAATGGGACTCATGGGCTTAATGAGCCGAAGTGGACTAATGGACCTAAGGGGCCTAATGGGCCTAAGTGGACTAATGAGCCTAGGTGGCCTAATGGGCTTAATGGTCCTAACGAGCCTAGGAAAAAAATGGGCCTAATGGGCTGAATTGGCCTAAGCGGCCTAATGGGCCTAAGCGGTCTAATGGGCCTAAGGGGCCTAATGGGCGTAATGGGTGTAATGGGTGTAATGGGTGTAAGGGGCCTAATGGGCCTAAGGGGAGTAACGAGCATAAGGTGCCTAATGGGACTAAAATGCCTAATGGGCCTAGGTGGCCATATGGGATTAATGGGATTAACGAGCATATGGTCCAAATTGGCCAAATGGGCCTAACTGGCCCCAATGGCCTAATGGGTATAATGGGCCTAAAGGTTCGAAGTGGCCTAATGGGGAAAAGTTGCCTAATCGGCCTAATGGGCATAATGGGCCCAATGGGCCGGATGGTCCAAATGGGCCTAGGTGGCTTAATGGGCCTAGGTGGCCTAATGGGTCTAAGGGGAATAATGGGACTAGGTGGCCTAATGGTCCTAGGTGGCCTAATGGGCCTAAGGGGAATAATGGGCCTAGGTGGCCTAATGGGCCTAAGGGAAATAATGGGCATAGGTAGCCTAATGGGCCTAATGGGCCGAGGTGGCCTAATGGGCCTAAGGGGAATAATGGGCCTAGGTAGCCTAATGGGCTAATGGGATTAATGGGCCTAGGGTCCAAATGGGCCTAATAGGCCTAATTTGCCTCAGTGGCCTAATGGGTCTAAATGGCCTAATGGGTCGAAGTGGCCTAATGAGCCAAAGTTGCCTAATCGGCCTAATAGGCATAATGGGCCCAATGGACCAAATGGGTGTGGGTGGCCTAATTGGCCTAATGGGACTATTGGACCTAATTGCCTAAGTGGACTAATGGTCTAAAGTGGCCTAATGGGTCAAAGTTTCCTAATCGGCCAAATGGGATTAATGGGCCTAATTGATCTAAGTTGCCTAATGGGCCTAAGTGGCCTAATCAGCCTAATGGGATTAATGGGCCTAACGGGCCTAAGTGGCATAATGGGCCTTAGTTGCCTAATCTGTCTAATGGGGATAAGTGGTCGAATAGGACTAAGTGGCCTAATGGGCTTACTAGGCTTAAATGGTCTAGGGGACTGATGGGCCTAATTGGATGAATGGGCCTTATTACCCTAAGTTGTCTAATGCGCCAAATGGACCTAAGTGGAATGGGCCTAACTTTTCTAATCAGCCTAATCTGATTAATGGGTCTAAGGGGCCAAATGGGCCTAGTGCGCTTAATCAGCCTAATGGGTTTAAGTGGCTTAATCGGCCTAATGGGATTAATGGGCCTAGTGGGCCTAAGTGGCCTAATGGGCCTAAGTGGATTAATCAACCTAATGGGCATAAGTTTCCTAGTAGGCCTAAGTTTCCCAATGGGCCTAATGGACCTAAGTGGCCTAAGTGGTCAAATGGGCCGAATGAGCATAAGTGGCCTAATGTGCATAATGAGAATAAGTGGCCTGATGGGAATAATAGGCCAAAGTGGCCTCATGGTCCTTAGTGGCCTAATGGGAGTTAGTGGCCTCACATGCCTAATAGGCCTAATGGGCCTAATGAGATAATGGGTCTAAGTGGACGAATGGGCCTAATGGGCTAAGTGGCTCAATGGGCCTAATGAGTTCAATGGGCCTAAGTGGTTCATTAGGCGTAGTGGGATGAAGTGACCAAATGGGCGTAATGGGCCGAGGTGGCCTAATGTGCTCAGTGGGCCTAAGTGGTTAATGGGTCGAATGGGTCGAATGGGCCTAAGTGACATAAACGTCCTAAAGGGCCTAATGAGCCAAAGTGGCATGATAGACCTAAGTGACCGAACGGGCCTAAGTGGCCTAATGGGGCAAACTGGCCTAAGTGGCTAAATGGGTCTATGTGGTCTAATGGGGCTAATGGGTCTATGTGGTCAAATGGTCTTAAGTGGCCCAATGGGCCTAATGGGTGTAAGTGGCCTAATGTGCCTAACTGTACTAATGAGCCGAAGTGGCCTAATGGGATTAATGGGACCAAGTGGCTGAATGATCCAAATGGGCATAAGTGGCTCAATTGGCCCAATGGGATGAATGAGTTGAATGGGACTAAGTGGCCTAATAGGTCTAATCGGCCTAAGTGGCCTGATGGGCTTAATGGGCCGAAGTGGCCTCATGGTCCTAATGAGATTAAGTGGCCTAAGTGGCCTAATTAGCCTAATCAACTGAATGGTACTAATGGGACTAAGTGTTATAATGGGCCCAAGTTTCCAAATGGGCCTATTGGGCCTTAGTGGCCCAGTGGGCCTAAATTACCAAAGTGGCCTAATGTTCCTAATGGGACGAACGAGATGAATGGGACAAATGGGCTTAAGTGGCCTAATGTGCCTAATTAAGATAATGGGACTAAGTGGTCTAATGGGCCTAAGTGGCCTAATGGGTCTAAGTGCCTGAATGAGCCTAAGTGGCATGAATGGGCCCGAATGGCCTAATGGCCGAATGGGCATAATGTGTTGAATGTGCCTAATGGGCTAAAGCAGCCTAATGGGCCTAAGTGGCCTATTGGTCCTAATGGTCCTAATGGCCTGAATGGGTCTAATGGGATGAATGGGCCTAATGGGTCAAATGGTTCGAATGGGCCTAAGGGGCAAAGTGGCATAATGGGCCTAACAGGTCTAAGGGGGCCTAATGGACCTAATGGGCCGAATGTGCCTAATGGGACTAAGTGGTCGAATGGGCATAATGGGACTAAGTGACCTAATGGGACGAATGGGCCTAAATGGACCAATGGACCTACTGGTCCTAATGGGCTTACTAGGCCGAATGGTCTTAATGGGCCTACTGGGCCTAAGTGGCAAAATGGACCTAAGTGGACCAATGAGCATAAGTTGCCTAATGGGTCTAATGGGCCTAAGTGGCCTAATGGGTCCAATGGGCCTCAGTGGCCTAATGGGATAAAGTTGACAAATGGGCCTAATGGGCATAGTGGGCATAATGGCCCGAAGTGGCCAAATGGGCCTAATGGGCCTAAGTGTCCTAATGGGTCCAAGTGGATGAATGGGCCTAATGGTCATAATGGGACTAATGGGCCATAGTGGCCAAGTGGACCTAATGGACCTAATGGACCAATGTGGCCTAATGGGTCTAATGGTCCTAATGGGCCAAAATGGACGAATGGGTATAATGGGCCTAACGGGCAAAATGGGCCTATGGGGCCAAAGTGGGAAAATTGGACTAATGGGCCTAAGTGGCCTAATGGGCCTATTGGCCCTAAGTGGCTTAATGGGCCAAATGGGACTAACTGGACTAATGGAACTAAGTGAATGAATGGGCCTAATGGGGTGAATAGAAATAATGGGCCTAATGGGATAAAGTGGTCAAATGAGCCTAAGTGGTCTAATGGGCATAATGGGCCTAAGTGGCCTAATGGTACTATGTGGCCTAATGGGCCTAATGGTCCAAATGGGCATAGGTGGTGTAATGTGCCTAAATGGCCTAATGGGCCTAATGGACCTAAGTGGCTTAATGGGCCTAATGGGCCTAAGTTGCCGAATGAGCCTAATGGGCCAAAGTGGCTGAATTATCCTAATGGGCCGAAGTGGCCTAATGGGCCCAAGTGGCCTCATGGACCTAATGTGTTAATGGGCATTGTGGGCCTAATGTGCCTCTTGGGCCTAATGGGCCTCAGTGGCCTAGTGGGACTAGTGGGCCTAAGTTGCCTAAGGGGCCTAATCAGCCTAAGTGGGCTAATTGGCCTAAGTGGCCTAATGGGATGAATGGACCTCACTGGACTAATGGGCCTAATGGCCCTAAGTGGCCTAATGGTCCTAATGGAGTAAATGGGCCTAATGGGCCTAAGTGGCCTAATGGGATTAATGTTTCAATGGCATAAGTGGCATGATGCACCAAATGGTCCAAATGGTCCTAAGTGTCCTTATGGCCCTAATGGGCCTCTGTAGCTTAATGGGCCTAATGGGTCGAATGGGCCTAAGTGGACTAATGGGCCTAAGTGGCCTAATGGGGCTTAGTGGCCTAATGGGATTCATGGGCCGAATAGGCCTAAGTGGCCTAAGGAGCCTAAGTGGCCTAATGGGACTAATGGTCCCGATGGGCCTAATGGGCCCGATGTGCCTAATGGGCCCGATGGGTCTAATGGGCCTCATGGGCCTAGGTGGCCTAATGGTCCTAAGTGGCCTAAGGGGCCTAAGTGGACTAATGGGCCCAATAGGCATAAGTGGCCTAATGGGCCTAAGGGGACTAAGTGGCCTAAGTGGCCTAAGTGGCTTGATGGGACTTATGGGTTAATGGGCCTTAGTTGTCTAATGGGCCTAATGCACCGAATGGTCCTAAGTGGCGTAGTGGGATTAATGGGCTGAATGGGCCTAAGTTGCCTAATCGGCCTAAGCATCCTAACGAGCATAAGTGGCCTGATGGGCCTAATGGGTCTAAGTGGCCTAGGGGCCTAAGCGGTCGAATAGTCCTAGTGGGACTAATGGGCCTAATGGGCCTAGGTGGAATAATGGGCCTTAGTGGACTAATGGGCCTAATGCCCTGAATTGGCCTAAGTGGCATAATGGGCATAAGGGGCCTAAGTGACTAATGGGCCTAAGTGGCCTAATAGTCCTAAGTATCCTAGTGGGCCTATGTGGCCTAATGGGTTTAGTGGGCCTAATGTTCATAATGGTCCTGATATGGCTAATTTTCCTAATGGGTCTAATGGGCCAAATGGACCTAAGTGGCATAGTGGGCCTAGTCCAATGGGCTTAGTGGGCCAAATTGGCCTAATGGGCCTAAATGGCCTAATAGGCCGAATGGGCCAAAGTGGCCTAATTGGCCTAATGTGCCTCATGGGCCAAAGTGGCCTAAAGGCCTTAAGTTTAATAATGGGTCTAATGGGCCTAATGGGCCTAAAGTGGCCTAATGGGTCTAATTGGACTAATGGAAATAATGGGTCATATGGGCCTAAGTGGTCTAATGGGCCTAATCTAATGGGTTTAATGGGCCAAATGACCCTAAGTGGCATAATGGGATGAATGGGCCTAATGGGACGAAGTGGCCCACTGGGACTAATGGGCCTAAGTGGTCAAATGGGTCTAATAGTCGTAATGGGACAAATGGGTCTAATGGGCCTAAGTGGCCTAATGGGACTAATGAGCCTAATGGATCCACATTCTCCTGGATCCTAATGCTCTTGCTAGCTCCTCTTCCCCTCCTGGGGTTTTGAGGGTCTGCTCGACGATGATGGTCCCACTTCACCTGGCCCATCCTCTTATTTCTCCTTATTTCTTTTTCTTCCTTCTCGAATGATGTGGATTTTTTGGTGTGGTCATCGTGCGTCGCTCACCACCCCTATTTCAATCTATCCCTACCCATCAAACCCCCATTCTGGGTATGTGTGTGCGGGTGATTTAGACGACTTGGGTTGGAAGTGGTGAGTGTGTCTGATGCCTTATTTATCCTCTACCAATGATGGCCTACCCATCACCTTGGAATCCACTTTGTTCAAGCTTGATTCGAGATCTAGGCCCACTTGGGATGGTGATGGAGTAGCGCTGATAGTGGCCTTAGCTTGGGTTCATTACTCTATTCAGATCCTTCTTTATTTTTCAGATGCAGATTAAGGTCTCGTATGGTGTTTTTGTTTGGGATCGATTTTTTTCTCTGTTGTTGGTTCTCTGTTTTGTTTGACCAATGTCGTTTTTGGCTTGCTCCCCTATCGAGGAATCCATCTACTCATCCTTGCTGTGCTCTTTTCCTTGTTAGTCTGGTGCACGAGTCTTCATGGAGGTTCTGGGAGGTGCGGATCGAGGGGCATAAGATCTATAGGAGGGAAAATGGACCTTCTTTGATGGTTCGAATGGTTGTGATGTTCTGATTTGATGGTTTTTTGGTAGTGATGTTGGAGTTTTATGGTGAAGATATGAAGACATCTGTCTTGATTAGTGCACGTTCGGGTTCGTTTTGATCTGGTTCTCGGCTTTGACGATGATGGTCGACGATGACAAAGGTGGTGTTCCCTCCGACGATGTGGTAACTCTAGAGATAATAATTAGTAATAAATTTTAATAATTAGTGATAAATTGTAATAATTAGTAATAATTAGTAATAATTAGTAATAATTAGTAATACTTAGTAATACTTAGGATTAATTATTATTAATTAGAACGAATTTGTAATAATTTGTAATAATTAGTAATAATTTATAATAATTAGAAATATTTAGTAATAATTATCAATAATCATGATTAATTTGTAATAATTATCAATAATTAGGATTAATTAGGATTAATTAGTAATACTTATCAATAATTAGTAATATATTGTAATAATTTCTAATAATTTGTAAAAAATTGTAATAATTAGTAATAATGAGTAATAAATTATAATAAATCGAAATAAGTAGTAATAATTAGTAATAATTAGGTTTAATTAGTAATATTTAGGATTAATTATGATTAATTATGATTAATTAGTAACAATTAGTAATAATTAGTAACAATTAATAACAATTAGTAACAATTAGTAAGAATTACGAATAATTAGGATTAATTAGTAATAATTAGGAATAATTTGTTATAATTATGAATAATTAGTAATAATTAGGATTAATTAGTAATAAATTAGAATAAATTCGAGTACATTGATAAACTATCACAATTTCTAGGGGATTGACGACATTCCTTTTGATCAATGTGTCAGCTCCTTCCAACATTCTCCCACTGAAATTAGTATGAAAATTATGCTCCCACGTACGTCGGAGCAAATTTTTCATAGTGACTTAAGTCAAAAAAAAGTTGCAAGGAGGTGAGCCGTTAGACAAAAGAGGCTCTTTTTCCAGAAACCTCATCTCCTTGGAACTTCTCTGACTGAAATCACTATGAAAAGTATGCTTCGACATACATATATCAATTTTTGTATACACGAGCAAGGAGATAAGCATAGTGAGGCCTCCCTGCTCTCTATCATCGTGCATACAAAAATGGATATTTGTATGTCGGATCAGAATTTTCATAGTGATTTTAGTCACAAAAAGTTGCAAGGGGTTGAGTGATGCAGATCATGGTGCACACATGCAGCAAGGAGTTGAGGGTGATCATGGCATTAATTGTGGAAGGAGCATTAATGGACAAGACCCATTGCATGGGATTGGTGGCCCAATGATAAGAGCAAGAATGAGGAGGATGAGAGAGGCTTTACATGGCCTCATTTTGAAATTACAAGAGGAGGCCCAACATGCATGCATGGGAGGAGCAAATGGGCCTTTAATCAAACTTATTAAAGCCCAAAAGTGAACCTAAAAGGCCCACCCATATGCTTCCACGAAATTTAATCCACTTGCATGAAGGAAATCTCCAATGTCAAAAGTGGTGGGCCCCTTGTCTCCAAATCCATGGTGGGAATCTTCAAAGTCTTTGGGGTGGTTCCTAAAAGTCTTCTTTAGAGATATCGTGCCCCCTAAATCCATGGACATGTGTAAACAAAGTCAAATTCATCGGATAGGCTTTAGACTTTTGTGGGATAGGTATTTTGACATGTATTCCTCTCATTTGGCTATAAATAGCCACCTCTTGTACCCCCTTGGAGGTTAATTTCGAATTTGAGAGTTTCTAGCATTATTATGCTTGTGTTTCTTGTGTTATTAGGTGAATGCAAGTAAGGCTCATCAAAGGAGTGATCAACCTTTGTGGCGCTTTATAATTATAGTTTCAACGGTCAAGTCTCCTTGTGGTCCTAATTGATCATCCCCTTCCCCTTTTATTCCTCTTTCATTTCTTTTAATTTCCATTCCCCTCTTCTTTCTTCGCTTGTGTTTCCGTATTTTTTCCAACGAATACCGCACTCGCATACGGTATCATATCATTTGGTATCAGAGGAAGGCAACGGAAACTATGTTCTTTCATTTCTATTTCTCCCATCCTTTTTTTTCTTCTTCCCCTTCTTCCATTTTCTGCCATCACCAATTCTGGACAGAACTTTCTTCCATATTTTCGTCTGCTTTTTATTTGAGTTTCTGGGCGTATAATATGTCATTTTAATAGTTCAGAATCTCGTCTTTCTTCTCGGTTTGGAAACACGAAAATCCGACACCTATATTTGGAGATATAGCCGAATCAATTCGTGCTACAGTTTCACCCTTGTGAAATCTAACAATCTCCAAGGTGGATTTCCATTTGAGTTTGAAGTTCACGTTATCTCAACCATTTACATCATTGCAATCAGATTAGTACATTTTTCATTTTTTGTACTTTGAGCACAAAAGGCGACCTCTTTGTATCTCAATTCTTGTTTATTGAGTAGCAAAAAAAAAATCAATAAAAAAAGGATGCTGCTCATTTGAAACATTGCGCTCGCTCATAAGTTATAAATTTGACTGAATTTTCTTATCCATCATCTTCTTTCCTTCATCCATATCCAACCTTCTTCTGTAACCTTTTCTCCCATTTACCCCCCACATTTCTTGGACCTCATTAATTCAAACCCTTCTAAAATTTCTGATTTTTAAAGATTGCCATGAATTGATTGCTTCTACTATTTGTCTTCTTGATTCTATTTAGGAACACTTGTAGGAACCAAGTTGTTCTGCTAGAAAGTGTGAGGAACCTTTTTAGAGATAAAAAAAGAGAGAAAGAGTGTGTGAGGAATTTAAAAAAAATGGCAAGTGAGGGAGAAAGATGTGAGATCGACATTAAATTATTAATGAAAGCAGTCGCTGACAAGTTTACAAGATTGAATGCTAGGTTGGATGATATACAAAGTACCTCATCTTCAAAGGCTCCTAGAAGGCAAGAAATTCATGAAGGTGATGATGAGTACTCCGATTTCGAAGAATCAATTCCTAGGCAAGGGCAAAGTGCTGCTTGGAAAGACAATGACTTGAGAAGCATCAAAGTGACACTTCCACCCTTTCAAGGGAAGAGTGACCCAGAACTTTATTTGGAGTGGGAGCAGAAGGTTGACCATGTGTTTGGACTTCACAACTACTTGGAGGAGAAGAAGGTAAAATTGGCAGCGCTTGAGTTCAATGACTATGCAAGTATTTGGTGGGACCAATTACAAGTAAGTCGACGACGAAATAGAGAAAGAAAAATTCGAACTTGGGAAGAAATGAAGATAGTAATGCTTAAAAGGTACATTTCTAGTCATTACTATCGAGACTTGCATTTGAAGTTACAAAAACTTGTGCAAGGTTCCATGTGTGTGGAGGAATACTACAAGAAAATGGAGATATCAATGATTCGAGCCAATTTGGAGGAGGATCGCGAAGCTACCATGGCAAGGTTCATCAATGGCTTGAATCTTACAATTAGAGATGTGGTGGAACTACAGACCTACATTGACATGGAGGAGTTGCTACATAAGGCGGTGAAGGTCGAAAAGCAACTACATTCTCGAAGGATTCAAGTAAGTTCCCATAATTTTTGGAAGGATAACCGGAAAGATCCAAAATAAACTTCTAAGTGGAATGAAACGAAACCAAGGGATTCTAAATTTGTTCCAAAACAAAGAGAAGAGGCCAAAAATAAGTTCTTCCCCACTGATTCAAAAGGAAAAATGGACACAAATTTCCCTTCTAAATCTCGTGATATAAAGTGTTTTAAGTGTCAAGGACATGGTCATATTGCATCTCAATGCCCAAACAAAAGGGCCATGATTATTTTGGATAATGGAGACATCCTTAGTGAGCACTCTAGCGATGATGAGATTCCATCTTTGGAGGAGGGTTCAGAAGTAGAAGTTGAAGAACCCGTACATGGAGATGCATTGGTGGCAAGAAGAGCTTTAAACATTCAACCCAAAGATGATTATGATGAGGAGCAACGAGAACATATTTTTCATACGAGATGCCACATCAAGGAGAAAGTATGTAGTATGATCATTGATAGTGGAAGTTGTACTAATGTGGTGAGTACCTTGTTGTTGGAAAAGTTGAGTTTGCCTACTCTAAGGCATACTAAACCCTATAGATTGCAATGGTTGAATGATAGTGGGGAAGTGAGGGTCACAAAACAAGCCATAGTTTCTTTTTCCATTGAAAAATATCATGATGAGGTGCGGTGTGATGTTGCTCCGATGCAAGCTGGACATTTGCTACTAGGGAGACCATGGCAATTTGATAGGAGGGTGATGTATGATGGCTTTGCTAACCGCTTCTCTTTTCATTTCAGCGGTCGAAAGATTGTTTTGACTCCTCTAAGTCCCATACAAGCATATGAAGATCAAGTGAGGATAGAGAAAGAATACAAAAAGAAAAAAGAAATGAGTGAAAAAGAAAGTGGGAAAAATAAAATTTTGAGTGATAAAAAAGAGAGTAGTTGACGAAAAAGGAAATGAGAGAAAAAAAATGAAAAGAGTGGAAAAATTAAGAGTGAAAAAGGAGAGTCGAGTGGCATAAAAAGAAATGAGGGAAATCAAAGGGATTAAAACAAGAGTGTTGAGAGAAAGGTGAGTTTATTTTCTGGAAAAAGTGAGGTGAAAGGTTCTTTATTGAGCGAGAAAATATCCTCACTCATTAGTAAGGATGCTTACCTTGCAACTAATGGACTTCACCATTATTTGCCTTCTTGTGTTGTGTCTTTACTACAGGAATTTGGTGATTTGTTTCCTGAAGAAACACCCGATGGACTACCCCCTTTGAGAGGCATTGAGCATAGGATTGACTTCATACCCAGTGCCGCAATTCCAAATAGGCCAGCATATAGAGCTAATCCGGAAGTGACTAGAGAGATCCAGTGTCAAGTTGAAGAACTCATGAAGAAAGGATTATTAAGGGAAAGCATGAGTCCATGCGCCGTTCCGGTGATCCTAGTACCCAAGAAAGATGGAACATGGCAGACGTGTGTGGATTGTCGCGCCATCAACAAAATAACAGTTAAGTACCGTTATCCCATCCCTCGACTTGATGACATGCTTGATGAATTACATGGAGCCTCTTTGTTTTCAAAAATTGATCTTAAAAGTGGATACCACCAAATTCAAATGAAAGGAGATGAGTGGAAAACTGCTTTTAAAACTAAGTTTGGTTTGTATGAGTGGTTCCTTATGCCATTTGGTTTAGCTAATGCACCGAGTACATTCATGAGCTTAATGAACCATGTCCTTCGTTCATTCATTGGAAAATTCTCGGTTGTCTATTTTGATGATATCTTGGTGTATAGAAAATCTCTAGACAACCATGTTGAACACTTGAGTTTGGTGTGTGAGACCCTTAAACAAAACCAACTTTATGCCAATCTACAAAAATGTTCCTTTTGCATGGATTCTGTTGTGTTTCTTGGCTTTGTTGTAGGAGCGGAATGGATTCGAGTGGATGATGAAAAGATCAAAGTAATTCAGGAGTGGCCCACACCATAGAGTGCAACCGAGGTTAGAAGTTTTCATGGATTTGCAAGCTTCTATAGGAGGTTTGTAAAGGGTTTTTCATCCATCGCTGCACCTCTTAATGAACTTGTAAAGAAACATGTGGTCTTTAAATGGGGTGAAAAACAAGAAAAATCTTTTAACACACTCAAAGAAAATTTGGTCAATGCTCCCCTTTTAAGGCTACCCGATTTCACCAAAGTCTTTGAAATTGAGTGTGATGCATAGGGAGTTGGTATTGGTGCTGTTTTGACTCAAGAGTCGCGCCCAATTGCTTACTTTAGTGAGAAATTGAACGGGGCAGCATTAAATTATTCAACTTACGATAAAGAACTTTATGCTTTGAAACGAACCCTGGAAACATAGCAACATTACTTATGGACTAAAGAGTTCATTATTCATTCTGACCATGAAAGCCTTAAGTATTTGAAGTCCCAAGGTAAGTTGAATCGGCAGCATGCATCTTGGCTGGAATTCATTGAGACTTTCCCCTATGTGATCAAGCACAAAAAAGGTAAGGAAAATGTGGTTGCTGATGCTCTTTCACGAAGGTATTGACTTCTTACTTCTATTCATTCTAGATTACTTGGACTTGAGTTACTAAAGGGAATGTATGAAAATGATGGAGATTTTTCTCAAATTTGGACATCTTGTGAAAAACATGGTTTTAAAGACTTTTACAAAAATGATGGGTTTCTTTTCAAAAGGGATAAATTGTGCATTCCAAATTGTTCAACTCGAGAATTGCTTGTAAAAGAAACTCATGGGGGTGGTTTGATGGGGCATTTTGGGGTTGATAAAACACTTGCTACTTTTCATGAACATTTTTATTGGCCAAGCATGAGAAAAGATGTTATTGCAATTTGTGCTAGGTGTGTCACTTGTAAGCATGCAAAGTCCAAGGTTCAACCTAATGGATTGTATTCCCCCTTGCCTGTTCCATCCCATCCTTGGACCGACATCTCTATGGATTTTGTGTTGGGATTGCCTCGATCCCAATCGGGAAAAGATAGCATTTTTGTTGTTGTTGATCGATTTAGCAAAATGGATCATTTCATTGCATGCTCAAAAACTAATGATGCTATACATATAGCAGATTTGTTTTTCAAAGAAATTGTGAGATTACATGGACTGCCCAAAACCATTGTAAGTGATAGGGATGTGAAATTTCTTAGCCACTTTTGGAGGACTTTGTGGAATAAATTGGGAACTAAATTATTGTTCTCAACTGTTGCACATCCTCAAACTAATGGGCAAACTGAAGTGGTGAATAGGACTCCTTCTACCTTCTTACATGCAATAATTCAAAAAAATCTAAAGAATTGGGAAAAATGTTTGCCACACATAGAGTTTTCATATAACCGAGTAGTTCATTCCACTACTAACTTCTCACCTTTTGAGATTGTATATGGATTTAATCCAATGACTCCATTAGATATTCTTTCATTGCCTACTAATGAGGTTGTTGATCTCGCAGGTGATGATAAGGATAAATTTGTTCGGGATTTACATGCCAAGGTGAAAGCCAACATTGAAAGAAGAAACGAACAATATGCGAAGCAAGAAAACAAGGGTAGGCATAAGGTTGTACTAGAACCTGGAGATTGGGTGTGGGTGCATTTGAGGAAGGAAAGGTTCCCGGAGCAAAGAAAATCAAAACTTCAATCACGAGGAGATGGTCCATTTCAAGTTTTAGAAAGAATCAATGATAATGCCTACAATATTGACTTGCCCAGCAGGTATGGAAATGTGAGTGCTGCCTTTAATATTTCTGATCTCTCTCCTTTTGAATATGCAGATTCGAGGATGAATCCTTTTGAAGAGGGAGCGGATGATGCCGATCATGGTGCACACATGCAGCAAGGAGTTGAGGGTGATCATGACATTAATCGTGGAAGGAGCATTAATGGACAAGACCCATTGCATGGGATTGGTGGCCCAATGACAAGAGGAAGAATGAGGAGGATGAGAGAGGCTTTACATGACCTCATTTTAAAATTACAAGAGGCCCAACATGCATGCATGGGAGGAGAAAATGGGCCTTTAATCACACTTATTAAAGCCCAAAAGTGAACCTAAAAGGCCCACCCATATGCTTCCACGAAATTTAATCCACATGCATGAAGGAAATCTCCAATGTCAAAAGTGGTGGGCCCTTGTCTCCAAATCCATGGTGGGAATCTTCAAAGTCTTTGGGGTTGTTCCTAAAAGTCTTCTTTAGAGATATCTTGTCCCCTAAAGCCATGGACATGTGTAAACAAAGTCAAATTCGTGGGATAGGCTTTAGACTTTTGTGGGATAGGTAGTTTGACATGTATTCCTCTCATTTGGCTATAAATAGCCACCTCTTGTACCCCCTTGGAGGTTAATTTCGAATTTGAGACTTTCTAGAATTATTATGCTTGTGTTTCTTGTGTTCTTAGGTGAATTCAAGTAAGGTTCATCAAAGGAGTGATTAACCTTTGTGGCGCTTTATAATTAGAGTTTCAAGGGGAAAGTCTTCTTGGGGTCCTAATTGATCACCCCCTTCCCCTTTTATTCCTCTTGCATTTCTTTTAATTTCCATTCTCCTCTTCTTTCTTCGCTTGTGTTTCCGCATTTTTGCCAACGAATACCGCACTCGCATACGGTATCATATCCTTGAGTCATCAGAAAAAAGAGTTGCTTCCAATCCATTGGAAATTATGCCACCGAAAATTAACAGTAAATAATAAAAAAATACCTGTAATTAATAATAATTAGCGTAATTAGTATAAATTTTTATAAATGAGTGTAGATTAGTAGAAAATCTTAAAAAATAGTATAAATAACTATAAAATAATATAAATTATTATAAATTTCTAGAAAAGATAATTTAACTGTCTTTCCCTTTTTGGATATTGTTTATCTTATATCTAATTATACAAAATAACTAATTATTTCATATTTTTTAGAAAAATATGGAACAAGGAAGTCGAAAATAGTCATTATTAGATTATCGTGCTTGGATAAATCAACACATGAATCCAATTGGTTCTGGTTTAAATCCTATATATATTGAGGGTATTCAAGATTTCTTATAATTTGCATCATCAGAACCAAAATTTGTTTCAGAAGATACAATTAAGTGTCCTTGTAAAAAATGTGTTCTGATGACGTATGACACATTTGAAAACATTGGTGGTCATTTATTGCATTGTGGTTTTCAACCAGATCATATTTTTTGGTATCAACATGGTGAACGTAGTTTCAGAGAAGATACTAATAATTTGGTTCCAGATCCACCATAGTTTCAAAATTTAGTACATGATGTGGCAGGTCCGTCTTTTCAATAAACTGAAACTCAGGATGATATTGATTTAACTGCTGAGTTGCAACCATCTCATTTATATGAGTTGTTGAGGTCTTCTGAGGATGAATTATATCCTGGTTAGAAGATAAGCACGTTTAAAGTAGTTGCTAAATTTATGGATATTAAATCAAATAATGGAATGTCAAATAGTTGTTTTGATCAGATATTTTCTTTGTTAAAAACATTGTTACCTGAAGGAAATCTGCTGCCTACAAATTTCTATGAGATTAAGAGGTCGGTTCATAATCTAGGTCTTGGTTATCAGAAGATTCATGCATGCTCAAATGACTGCATCTTATATTGTGGTGAAAATGAGTCTTTGGATAGTTGTCCTACATGTGGACAATCAAGGTATAAAAAAGCTCAATCGGGGAAGTCTGGATTAATTCTTGTAAAATAATTGAGATATTTCCCACTCACACCCAGATTGTATCATTTATTTATGTCTCAAAACACAGTATCATTGATGTCATGGCACAAAACCAACATTCAACTAGTAAAAGCTTAAATTGTCCCTCTGATGGTCATTGCTGGAAACATTTTGACCAAGTGCATCTGTCTTTTGCTTTAGCAGCACAAAACGTGCAATTGGGTCTTTCTACTAATGGTTTCTGTCCATTTGGTTCTTACGGTATTCAGTATTCATGTTGGAATATCTTTATAAATCCATATAATTTACCTTCATGGATGTTGATGAAGGAGCCATATATATTTTTGACCTTATTAATTCTAGGTCATCCAAAAAATAATATTGATGTTTATTTGAAACCATAGATTGATGAGTTAAATTCACTATAGATTAATGGTGTTAGTACATATGATGTTGCTGAAAAACAAAACTTCATACTAAAAGCTACATTGATGTAGACAATTAGTGACTTCCCAGCATATGACATGTTATCTGGCTGAAGTACACATGTTCCAAAATCATATCTGTACTGCATGAGGGACATCAAAGAATTTATGCTCTTTAATGAAAAAAAATCTTGTTTTTTTACTATCATCACAGATTTCTTCCAACCAATCATCCTTTTCTAAGAAAAAAATATCATTTCAGAAAAAGAACAGTTGAAAAAGATGGGCCTCCAATAATGATCTCAAGTACAGAGTTAAAATCAATTTTCTCTTCAATACATTCCATCACATTTGGACCAAAAATAAACCAACATAAAATTGATGGGTTTGGAAAAGAGTATAATTGGATAAAATGGAGGATTTTTTAGTATTTTCCATATTGGTCTGATTTGTTGGTCCGTCACATGTTGGATGTGATGCAAATTGAGAAGAACTATTTAGATAATTAATTTCATATAGTTTTGATTACACCAGTAAATACAAAAGATAATGTAAAGGCATGATTATATTTTACCCAAATTTGTAAGCAAACAGAACTTGTACTATTTGAAAATGTCAGATCACAGAAGTCAATGAAGAAAAAATCGTTTTATACATTGTTCAAAGAGAGTTGCCTTTTATTTTGTCAGTGGATTGCAGATTTGAGACTTCTAGATAGTCATCCTTCCAATTTGGGAAGATGTGTCAGAAATGGTCATATTATCGGATTGAAAAGCCATTACTATCATGTTTTAATGTAAAGACTTATGCTGATTAGATAAAGAGGTTTGTTAAATCCTATGATTTGGGATGTGCTAACAGACATATCATAGTTTTTTTGAGATATTTGTGCATCGATAATAGACTACAATACAGTAAGAAAACTGCAATAAGATTTCATTTTAATTTTATGTAAACTAGAAAAAATCTTCCCGCTAGGTTTGTTTGACTCAATGAAACATTTGATATTACATTTTCTGCATGAAACAAAATACGGAGGTCCGGTACAGTTATGATGGATATAAAAATTTGGGATATGTATACAGAAATTGAAAAAAAAATGTACGTAACAAAGCATCAGTTGAAGGATTAATTGCATAATCTTATTTGCAAAAGGAAATTTCTCTTTTCTTCTCTCATTACTTTATATCTGAATATCCCTAAAAAATACATGAGCCATAATGAGGGAAATGTTGACGATGTCATGAGCAATCAATTATAATTTTTCAATCTGCTCAAACTTGGCTTAGATGGAGTTCATGAACGATGGATTTTAGATGGTGAACATCATAGAGCTCATACATATATTCTTCTCAACTGAGAATAAATGACACCATTTGTACTGTGAGTGCTCCTATAACTTATTCTATAATTTTTGAAACAGTAAATTAATCTTATTTTATTTATAGGTCATATGATAATCAAATCAATAAATAGTTTCCACAAATTACAGCAGTTTCTTTTCAAGAATGTAGTCAAAAAATCCTATTGGTTTCAAAAACTGGTAACATAAATTATTGTCTATTTCACATAAAAAATAAATTTCATAATTTTTAGTGATAATTGTTTAACAAATTTTCAAGTATCTAAACATACTGATAAAATTGATAATCGATTGTGTGTATTGAGTAACCCACCATCCAAAATGGTTAAATCTTATAATGTATATGTGGTGAATGGTTTTCAATTTCATACACATGCATATGGGGAATCAAAAAAACAATGAATAGTGGTGTTTTCTTAAGAGGATCTCATCATAGAGAAACTGAGGTTGACTTTTATAGCATGCTGGAAGAAATCATTGAACTGTGTTATCTGGGACAACATTACATATGATGTTTAAATGTCAGTGGTTGGATACTGATAGAGGCTTTCATGTTCATCTGATCCATGGAATCATTGATATTCAATATAAA
The DNA here is from genome assembly GCA_963277665.1 of Viscum album. Lineage (NCBI taxonomy): Eukaryota > Viridiplantae > Streptophyta > Magnoliopsida > Santalales > Viscaceae > Viscum > Viscum album. The sequence goes on along the minus strand of OY728121.1, from coordinate 1,051,315,324 downwards.
TGTATTCTTGCAGTAAATGGACCATTTTTATTGGCTCATTAGGCACATAAAATTTATTATGAAAAAACCATGCTACTTAAAGGGAGTTGGGTGATTGGTGGAGCATAATAAAAATTAAATATCAAGAGAATCAGTTTACTGAAAGTGAATGTGGTTCCACTGAAGTGCAAGGAATTGAAATTTTTCAAGAGACTGCTCGGAATCCATCTTTTTCACGAAGAGACACGAATATCATTGATGACACCCAATAGTTAATGGTCATTGGTGAAAATGATGTTAATGACGTTAAAACTAAATTTCAAATGAAAAGAGATGATGAAATTGAAACTAATATAGAAATTGATGATGCTGAGGAGGAATATGAAGACATTGACATTGATGGCTATGAATATGAGGATGATGATGGACATTAACACAGTTACATATTGGTTATGATCATATATAATATATATCTATATATAATAGTAGTTTTCAACTATTTTCTAACAACAATCATTTCTTACTTTAGATGGATGAGGATCTGTATCATCTGTTGCAGGAGGTTGATATACCTTTGGATAAGTAGGATGTCGGATCATCTGACCCTCAAACTATTGGTGGACAGGGGGTACTCAGAGGGGGCGTGGTCTTTCCTAATTGATGATTCCTGACCCTATCCTCGAGCGACGTCCACATCTTGGGTTTGACCCATGCATGTAGAGGTATGTTTACCTGTGTATTTTAGTTAGTTTTAAATAATTAATTTATATTCTAATTGTTTGATTAATTTTTTTCACATCTTTATGCATATAGATATTGGACCGGAGAGCGCTATACTGCGCAATTATTTTTCTAATGCAATGATGTCATGGGATCAGATTCTCGTTGATGTACAACACTGCATGTTCGAGCATTGGCTAGTATGTAAATAAATAATATCTATTTTGAAATTAATTTAATTAATAACTTGATATAATAAATAATTTGTAGGTTTTATGGTATCCCATTGATGAGAGCATGCATGAGGCTATCTGGAAGGAATGGCAGGGAACTAGGCATCCACATTGCACTGAGTTTTTGCACAATTTGAAAAGGAAAGCAATGGAGAAAGCAGAAGTGATAGAGTTTGATCCACCAGCCTGATTATATTTCATCTCAGGTTTGGGATCGATTATGTACACACTGGTTGAGTAGGCATTTTTAGAGCACATCATCAGTAGGTTAGTAAAATTAGGGGATACATGAGGTGACCCATCGAGATGTTAGTTGTACATTCAGTACGCATAGGGAGCATATGGTAAGTACATTTTCTTTAAATATTGTATATAACTTTAAATGTAAACAATTTATTTTATATTCATATAGGCAGTCGCATAACGTTATTTTAAGAAGTACAACGTTTATAGGAGGTTGTATAGTGATCCAACCACTGGATAGATCAAAGGTGCTCGCCGGTGTGAGATTGTGGTAAATATAATTTATTTTTGAGTTTTAAATTTAACTATAATTAATATTTTAACTATTTTAATTTTAAATTTCAATTGAAAGGTCATATGAGGCTGTAATGTCTCAGACACATAGTGAGAGTCAGGCTGAGACTGATGGTCAGACTAGTTCCCCCCCTGATTTGATGAGGCAACATGGATGCAGACAATCTAGTATACTTTCAAAAAAGGCCGAGTTATTGGTATCCACTCTCGATTGACCCTTGGGGGGTTTTATGGAACCTCTGTGATGTTAGCGTCCAGCCCGAGAGGATCTTGTGGAGAGTCATCATCATCTCATGCACAGTATGAGGTGCAGCTGTGAGCTCAAAGTGAGCTTATAGAGACTATACGTAGGGAGCAGGAGGACATGTGTTAGTGGCAACAACAGCAGTAGAAAGGGTTCCTACGACAGCAGCAGCAGGAGATGCAAGATGACATGCGTCGATGATAGCATTAGTAGGAGTAGGAGCAGATGAAGTAAATGCGACGTCTGACTTACAATTTTGGGATGAAGTTCCCTCCACCATCTCCTCCAGCTCTTCCAGACGACCCTCCCCCTCAGTGATGTATTTTTATTTTATAATGAAACATTTTAATGTATTTTTTTTTGTAATATAAACAAATTAAAGTTTAAATAGTGCGTTTTTTATATAGTCTTGAATATTATAGTTTTTTTTATTTTTTTATTTTTTTATTATATTTATTATTTTATTAATTAATATATTTTTATATTTTTGTGAATACTAATGTTTTTATTATATTACTAATATTAATATTATTATTTAATTAATATTATCAATAATATTATTATATTATTTAATTATTTTATAAGTAATTTAATTTTATGAATATTAATATTATTATTTCATTTATATTAATAATAATAATATTATTATTAATATTATTATTTTATAAATAATTTTATTGTGCTAATATTAATATTATAATTTCATTTATATTAATATTATTTTATTATTAATATTATTTTATTTATTCTATTTTTATTTTATTTTTTCAACTATTTGCGACGGGTCGGTCGCAAAACAATTTTTTTTTGTTTTCTATAGTATCTTCCACGGACAGTCGCAAAACAATTTTTTTTATTTTCTATAGTATCTTCCACGGACAGTCGCAAATACTAATTGTGAGGGTCCATCGCAATTTTTTTTAAAAAAATCAAGAAAATGATTTGCGACGGATGGTCGGCCTGTCGCAATAGAGTTTTAAAAAAACACTTAACCTATTCGCGACGGTGCCACTGCCCGTCCCAAATAATAACCTTTTGTGATGGACTGTCATAAAGGATAATATTTGTGACACCCTTTTCCGCAACGGGCCATTTGCGACGGGATCCCTTCGCAAATGCACCGTCTCAAATATCCCTTTTTCCTGTAATGTTAGTCACATTCAACCCATTTGACCCATTAGGCCACCTAGGCTCATTCTACCCATTATGCCCATTAAACCCATTAGGACGATTAGGCCACTTAGGCCCATTAGACACATTAATCTCATTAGGCCCATTAGGCCCATTATGAAACTTAGGCCACTCAGGACCATTGAGCCACGTTGAACCATTGGACCCATTAGGCCAATTAGGATCATTAGGCAACTTAGGCTACTTAGGCCCATTATGTCACTTAGACGTATTAGATCCATTAGGCCTATTAGGCCCATTGGTCAACTTAGGCCACTTAGGCCCATTAGTCCCATTAGGCCACTTCGGCCCATTAGGCAACATAGTCCACTTAGGCCCATTCAACCCATTATGCCAATTATGCCACTTAGACTTAGGCTCATTAAGACCATTCGTCCACTTCGGCCCATCAGGCAACTTAAGCCACTTAGGCCATTAGGCCTATTGGTCCCATTGGGCATATTCGGCCCATTGGGCCCATTAGACACATTAGTTCCATTGGGCCCATTAGGCAACTTAGGCCACTTAGGCCACTTAGGCCCATTAGACCCATCAGGCCCATCAAGCCAATTAAGAAACTTAGGCCACTTAGCCCCATTAGTCCACTTAGGCCCATTAGGCCACTTAGTCCCATTATACCCATTCATCCCATTAGGCCACTTAGGCCCATTCAACCCATTCATCACTTTAGACCAATTAGACCCATTAGGCTTACTAGGCCACTTAGGCCCATTAGGCCCATTAAGATCATTATACAACTTAGGCCACTTAGGCCCATTCGACCAGTTAGACCCATTAGGCCCATTAGGAAACTTAGGCCACTTAGGCTCATTCGGCCACTTAGACCCATTCGGCCCATTACGCCGATTAGGCAACTTAGGCCACTTAGGACCATTCGACCACTTAGACCCATTGGACCCATTAGGTCCATTAGGCAACTTAGGCCACTTATACCCATTGGACCCGTGAGGCCCATTAGAAAACTTGGGCCACTTCGACACATTAAGCCACTTATGCCCATTGGACCCATTAGGTTGAATTATTCGCAATGGACCCATTCGGCCCATGAGGACTATTAGGCCCATTGGACCACTTAGACCTAATAGGCTCAATATTCTCATTAGGCCACTTAGGCCTATTAGGCCACTTAGTCCTATTAGAACCCTTAGACCCATTAGGCTCATTGGGCCCACTAGGCCCCTTAGTCCCATTAGGCCAATTAGGCCAATAGGCTCATTAGGTCACTTAAGCCCAATAGGCCCGATAATCCCAATAGTCCCATTCAATCTAATGGGCCCATTGGACCCCTTCAGCCCATTAGGCCAAATCATTCAATAGGCTCATTAGCCCCATTAGTTTCCTTAGGCCTAATAGGCTCTTTAGGCCTATTAGGTCACTTAGGCCACTTAGGCCCATTATGCCCCTTAGACCCATTAGGCACATTGGGCCCCTTAGGCCCATTGGGCCCATTAGACCACTTAGGCCCATTCAGCACATTAGGCTAGTTAGGCCACTTAGGCACATTCATCCACTTATGCCCATTAGGGCCCTTAGACCCATTAGGCCCATTGGTCCCATTAGGTCCATTAGGACAATTTTTTTCCTTTAGGCCCATTAGGCTGAATTGACCATAATGAGTCCATTAGGCCACTTAGGCCCATTAGGCCCATCAGGACCATCATGCCACTTAGGCCCAACTAGTCCATCTGACCCATTAATCCCATTAGGCCCATTAGGCTGAATTGGACTTAATGGCCCCATTAGTACACTTAGTCCCAATAGGCCCATTAGGCCACTTAGTTCCAATAGGCCCATTCAACCCATTAGTCCACTTAGACAACTTAGGCCCATTACGCCGCTTTGGATCATTGGACCCATTAGGCCTATTAAGACCATTATGCCGATTAGACCCATTAGGCCACTTAGGCCCAATTGGCACATTAGACTGATTAGGCCACTTAGGCCCATTATTCCACTTAATCCCATTAGACCCATTAGGCCCATTAGGCCACTTAGGCCCCTTAGGCCCATTCGACCTTAGGACCATTAGGCCCATTAGGCAATTTAGGACAATTTAGGTCATTTAGGCCAATTAGACTAATTAGGCCATTTATACGAATTAGGCCATTTAGTACATTTAGTCCAATTTAGGTTATTTAGGCCAATAAGGCCAATGATACCAATTCAGACTAATGAGACCAATTTAGGCTCTTAAGGCCATTTAGGTCCATTAGAAGATTTAGGCCATTTAGGCCAATTTAGGCTAATTAGTCCAATTAGACCAATTAGGGAAATTTTCCAATTAAGAAATTTAGTTCATTTAGGCCATTTCGGTCAATTTAGGTCATTTAGGCTAATTAGGCCATTCAGACCAATTTAGGCTATTTAAGTCAATTTAGACCATTTAGGCAAATTATGTCATTTAGGCCAATTTAGGCAGTTTAGACCAATTAGGCCAATTAGTTCGATTAGTCCATTTAAGCTGGTTAGGACAATTTAGACCATTTTGGCCAAATAGTCTAATTATGCAATTTAGACCATTTTGGCCAAATAGTCTAATTATGCAATTTAGGCAATTTAGGCCAATTAGGCTATTTAGTCCAATTTAGGCCATTCAGGCCAATTTTGAAAATTTAGGACATTTAGGCCAATTTATTCAATTTAGTCCTATTAGGTCAATTATACAATTTAGGCAATTTAAGCCAATTAGGTCATTTAGGCCAATTTAGTCCATTTAAACCAATTAGACCAATTTTGGCCGCTTAGGTCATTTAGGCCAATTTAGGCCATTTATACCAATTTAGCTTATTTAGACCAATTAGGAAAATTAGTTCAATTATGCCAATTAGTTCAATTAGGAAATTCAGGCCAATTAGGACAATTAGGCCATTTAGGCTGATTTAGGCCATTTAGTCCAATTTAGGCAATTTAGGTCAATTTAGGCCATTTATGCCAATTATAACAATTAGTTCCTTTAGTTCATTTTGGCCAATTATTCTGATACGCGATGCAAGACTCGCTAGGAATTGTCCAAGAAACCTTGTATAATGTCTGCGCGTTGAGCACCCAGATCACCGCAAGAAAACAAGTGAATTTGGTGTGCGGATAGTGAAATGAGAAGGAAGGGGGAAATGGTCAAGGTAGAACCCAAAGATATCTTGTGTCTAAGAACTCTAGCCACAAGATGCCACAAAGGATGACCAATCCTTTGATAAGTCAAGAATTAAGCAAGAACACAAAGGTTGCAAGCAAAACTCACCATAATAACATTACCTTCATTCATGATGTTTCAAGAGTAAAAGGTGGTGGCTATTTATAGCCAAAGAATCTTGAAATTCGAATTACACATGGGGTGGCTCTTTACATTAGTCTAATGGCTAGTTTTCCATAGTCAAAAAGCATATAGGATGCTTTTGACAACTTTGGCACTTGACCATGACTTTAGGAGACAAGTGGCACACCCTTTTGGAAAAGTAAAGACAAGTAGCCCACCACCTTTTGACTTTGAAGATTCCATGGTGGGTGGGCTTGAAATTTCGTAGCACCACTTGGGTTGGATTTTTAAAAGCATGTTTGGGCCTTAATTAATGTAATTATAGGCCCGGATGCTTCCCCCAAGCAAAGATGTTGGGACTCCTCTTGGAATTCCATGATTAATCCATTTAAGGCCTCCTTCATTCTCTTGGTCCGCTCCCTTGTCATTGGGCCTCCAATTCCACGCAAAGGGTCTTGTCCACTTATGTGCATTCTGCCTTCCTCATCATGTCCGCCTCCAACCCCGTGATGCCCATGTGTTCCATGATCCTCATCATATTCCATTTAGGCCAACTATATCAATTAGACCATTTAGATCATTTAGGCCAATTTAGCAATTTAGACCATTTAGACCAATTTAGTCCATTTAGACCAATTTGGTTAATTAGGGAAAATTAGGCCATTTAGGCTAATTTAGACCATTTAGACCAATTAGGAAAATTAGTCCATTTAGTCCATTTAGTCCAATTAGGCCAATTAGTTCATATATACCAATTATTCCATTTAGGCCAATTAGGCCAATTAGACCATTTAGGCCATTTAGTCCAATTAGGCAATTAGGTCATTAAGTTCATTTAGGCCATTTATGTCAATTAGGACATTTAGTCCATTCAGTTCATTTAGTCCAATTAGTCCAATTAATACAATTAGAAAATTTAGGTCATTTAGGCCAATTTAGGCCATTTAGTCCAATGAGGTCATTTAGGCCATTTAGACCAATTTAGGCCATTTAGGATAATTTAGACCATTTAAGACAATTCAGCTAATTAGGCCATTTAGGACAATTTAGGAAATTTAGGATAATTAGGCCGATTAGGACATTTAAACTGATTTGGCTAATTTAGGCCATTTAGGCTAATTAAGCCAATTAGGACAATTAGACCAATTAGACAATTTAGTTAATTTAGGTCAATTAATCCAATTAGGATAATTTAAGTCATTTAGGCAAATTAGACCATTTTGGACAACTTAGGTCAATTAGTCCAATTAATCCAATTATGTAATTTATGCAATTTAGGCCAATTTATTTAATGGTCGGTATGAAATTAAATAATATTTTAACTTAAATCTCAACTCTATAAATAGGCGTCTATGTATATTGTGTAGAGAAACCAAAAATTAAGAATAGAAAATTGTTGTGCACAATGAATTCTCTCTCAACTCCTCCTTCTCTCTCTCTCTCCCTCTCTCTCAAAAACGATAAGTGTAAGAAATATTTCTTCAAGGCTGAAGAATGAGTGATCAAGAATGAACAACATAAGGCATTCGACTTTTCGCACTAGCACCTTGAGATCGAGTGGTGTTTCTGGATGATCATAGGAGCACGTGTGGATCGTCGCTAGAGGGATTTTATCCTAGGATCCCCCCAATGCAATGATGGTAATATGAAAGGGACTTTTTAGATGATCAACATTCACTAACGAAAAAAGTTCCTAAGCACAAGTATTTATTTCTTTAAATATTAAATAAATTAATTTTAAATTTGACATGAAATCTCCTCACTCTTGGTTTTGGGAAACAATTATTAAAATAAATTTAAATATATCATCCATCTTCACACACTTTCATTATTCCCGAAACCACCACCACCACCATTGTCGCCACTGCCACCTTCGTCACCACCACCGCCACCACCACCGCCACGGCCACCCCCACCACCACCTCCACCGCCATCAGCTCAACCGCCACTAGGACCCTCATTTAAATAACTCAAGGTATCATATAAAGTGCTTATTGAAGTAATACATAAATCAAAAGTAATAGCAGTCTCTTATGGAAGTGGTGGACTTATAACTGACATATCTTTTAGGAAGTGTCCGGTGACCAATTTACTTCTTTCACACTCTTGTATAGCTATTTTTTTTGGATTCATCTGCTTCTGCATGAGTTTTTTTCATCTCGGTGGTCTGATAGGTTTGAGAGGCACCTAATGAGGGCCAATACATAGTGGGGACAATGTTTTTCATGGTTCAACATTAGACTCTCCCATGGCGCTCCTCACCTAATACTTGTCTCAAATGATAATTTAGCCCAAATTTCTCATCTTCTTTCTCATCGATGGTCTCCAGGACACACTATTAAAAATATAAACAAGATAATTAATTATGAATTACGTATCAAAATTTTAAATATAAATAAAAAAATCTTCCAATCTTTTCTTATGTTTGTACATTTACAACACTTCCATTATTTAACTTCCTAGTCAAGGAAAATAATTTTTGTCGAGGCACACGACCGTTGGTGCCAAATGCCTCTTGTTGTAAATGAAATTAATTAGTATAATACTACATTATTGAATAATATGAAAGTGATAAACCTAGAATAAATTAAAATTGTATCTATTAAAGAAATCCATAAAATGAAAAAACATATAAAAATAAATTTAATTAGAAATTTAATACTAGTGACCTAACATAAAATATACATAATAATTAGCATGATAAACATGTGTATAGTATGGATTCCTCTTGTATGTTAATTTCAGTCTAATTCCATTTATGTTGCGTTATTTAATTATTTGGTCACTTGGTAATTTTGATTATTTTTCCATTTGGCTATTTGGAAAATTGGCCAATTAGTCCATTTAGGCGAATTAGGCGAATTATGCCAATTAGAACAATTAGGACAGTTAGACAAATTAGTTCGTTTAGGCCAATTATGTCATTTAGGCCAATTAAGTCATTAGTCCATAGGCAATTTAGGACATTAATCCATTTAGGGAATTTAGTCCATTAAGACATTTAGGCCAATTAGGCCAGTTAGACCATTTACATCAATTAGTACAATTATTCTAATTTGATAAATTAATCCATTTGGACCAATTAATCCATTTAGACCAATTAGTTCATTTATGCCAATTAGTCCATTATGATATTTAGACCAATTTGGCCATTAGGCCATTATCCCATCAGTTCATTACACCATTAGGACAATTTTTTATTTGGTGATTTGACCATTTACGCCAATTTAGGCTAATTAGTCCAAATAGGCTAATTAGGCCAATTAGACCATTTAATCCAATTATGCCATTTAGTCCATTTGGTCCAATTAGACCATTTAGACCCATTTGGCCATTTTTGCCAATTTAGGACAATTAGTTCAATTAGGCTAATTATGCCAGTTATTCCATTTAATCCAATTAGACCATTTAATCCATTTAGACTAATTAGGCCATTTAGAAAAATTAGTTCATTTATGACAATTTGGCCATTATGCCAATTAGACCACTAAGCAATTGGTCCATTAGGCTATTTAGACAAATTAGGTCATTTAGGTCATTAGTCCATTATCCCATTGTTCATTGGGCCATTAGGATAATTGGTTATTTGGTCATTTGGTCAATTAGGTCAATTTAGACCAATTTAGGCCAATTAGAATAAATAAAATCTTAAAACCTAGACCCAAAACACTACATCTGAAACACTAATACCTAAGTCCTAATTAGGCCCACTAGGCCGATTAGGCCACTTAGGCCCATTAGGTCACTTAGGCCCATTAGGTCACTTAGGCCCATTTGGACCATTAGGCCACTTGGGCCCATTAGGCATATTCGTTTACTTAGTCCCATTAGGCCGATTTGGACACTAAAACCAATTAGGATTATTAGGCCACTTACACTCATTAAGCCCATTAGGCCACTCAGAACCATTAGGTAAATTCATCCCACTCGGCCCATTAGGCCCATTCAAACCATTAGGCCACTAATTCCCATTGACCCATGATGCCACTTAGGCCCATTAGTCTCATTATGACGAACTTAGGCCCATTAGGTCCATTACACTGATTAGGTCACTTTATGTCATTAGGCTCATTAGGCCACTTAGGCCACTTAGGCCTAATTTTTCCATTAGTCCACTTAGGCCCATTAGGCTGATTAGACCACTTAGGCCCGTTGGTCCACTTAGTCCCATAAAGGACCATTAGGTCACTTAAGCCAATTGGTCCCATTTGGCCACTTAGGCCCATTAGTCTCATTAAGCGCATTCGACCCATTATTCCCTTTAGACCACTTAGGCTCATTCGGCCCATTAGGTCAATTAGGCCGCCTGGGCCCATTGGGCCAATTAGACCACTTAGGCCCATTAAACCACTAAGGCCTATTAGGCCCACTTGTCCCGTTGGGACTATTCAGACCATTCAGTCAATTAGGACCATTATCACCATTATCCACATTAGGCCCATTAGGTCCACTTAGGCCCATTATGCCACTTAGGCCTTTTCGGACAGTTAGGCCCAATAGGCCACTTAGCCTCATTGAGACCATTTGGCCCATTTGGCCCCTTTGGCCACTTAAGACACTTAGGCCCATTAGGCCCTTTAGGTCGCTTAGGCTTCTTAGGCCCATTGACCCCATTAGGCCCATTTGGCGCCTTAGGCCACTTCGGCCGCTTAGGCCCATTAGGTCACTTAGGCCCCTTAGGCCCATTAGGCCACTTAAGCCCATTGAAGCCATTAGGCCCATTACGCCCCTTAGGTCACTTATGTCGCTTAGACCCATTAGGCCCATTACGTCCCTTATGTCACTAATGTCGCTTAGGCCCATTAGGCCACTTAGGCCACTTAGGCTCATTATGCCACTTAGGCCCACTGAGCCCATTAGGCCACTTAGGCTACTTATGCCCATTTTCCCCATTAGGCCACTTAGGTCACTTAGGCCCATTAGACCTATTATCCATTAGGCTCATTAAGCCACTTAGGGCCATTCGGCCACTTAGGCCCATTCGGCCACTAAGTCCCATTAGGCTCATTGGGCCCATTTGGCCCATTAGGCCCATTTGGAAACTTAGGCCCATTAGGCTACTTATGCCCACTAGGATACTTACGCCCACTCAGCCACTTAGGCTCATTAGGTCCATTAGGCCCTTTATTCCACATGGGCCTCTTAGTCCCATTAGGCCTATTAGGCCCTTTATTTCACTTAGGCCGCTTAGGCCCATTAGCCAATAGGCCCATTAGGCCACTTAGGCCCATTAGGCCCATTCGACTCCTTATGCCCATTAGGCCACTTAGGCCCATTTGACCACTTAGGCACATTAGGCCACTTAGGCCAATTAGTCCCATTAGGCAAATTGTGCCCATTTGGCCCTCGGAATCATTTTTTAAATTTTCATAAAAGCCACTACATCGAAGACAACACATCGAAGAAGCTCTCACCATCATCATCGCCCATTATCATCATCACCTCGTTGTCATCCACTTCAAACAACATCATCTTTACCATCATCTCTAGATTCACCACATCACCAGCGGGAACACCACCTTCGTTGTCATCGACCATCATCATCGGAGCCGAGAACTAGAGCAAAATGAACTAGGATGTCCACTAATCACCACTAATGTCTTCATATCGCCGTCGTAGAAACCCAACATCACCACAAAAAAACCATCAAAATAGAACATCACAACTATTTGAACCTTCAAAGATTGGGTATTCACCCTCCCAAAGACCCTAAGCCACATTATACGCACCTCCTAGAACCTCCATGAAGACTCGCGCACCGGACTGACAGGGAAAGGAGCGAAGGAAGGATGAGCAGATGGAGGCCTCGGTGGGGGACCAAGCTCAAAACTGCATCGGTCCAAAAATATAGAAAACCAATAACAGAGAAAAAAAAATCAATCCCAAACAAAATCACCATAGGAGACCTCAATCCACATCCTCGAAATAGAGAAGGACCTAAAGGGAGGAATGAACCCAAGCTGAGACCACTACCATCCCTACTCCAGCACCATCCCACTTCGACCAATTAGGCTCATTCAGCCAATTCGCCCCACTAGTCCACTTTAGTCCATTAGGTCCGTTCGACCCATTAGGCCCATTAGACCCATTAGGCCACTTAGGCCAGTTAGGCCCATTAGGATTATTATCCCACTTAGGCCCATTGGGATAATTAGGCCCATTTGGACCATTAAGACTTTTTGTCCCATTCGACCCATTCGATAACTTCATCCCATTCATCCCATTAGGCCCATTCGACAACTTAAGCCCATTCGGCTCATTAGGCCCATTAGGCAACTTAGGCATAATTGACCTATTAGGCCCATTAGGCTACTTAGGTCCATTTGGCCCCTTTGGCCCATTAGGAAATATAGGCGCATTTGGAAACTGAGGCCAATTAGGACCATTAGACCCATTCATCCCATTAGGCCTATTAGGCCACTTAGACCCATTATGCCACTTATGCCCACTCCGCCCAGTAGGCCACTTAGGCCCATTAGGCCCATTCGGTCCATTAGGCCCATTCGTCTGATTCGTCCCCTTCAACCACTTAGACCCATTGGACCACTTAGGCCCATTAGGCCACTTAGGCCCATTAGACCCCTTCGGCTGATTAGACTAATTAGGTCACTTAGGCTCATTAGGCCCTTTAGTCCAATAGGCCCATTAGGCTGATTATGCCACTTAGGCCCATTAGACCGCTTTGGCCCATTAGGCCCTTTAGGCCGATTAGGCCACTTAGGCCCATTTGGCCCATTCGGCCACTTTGGACCATTAGGCGCGTTAGGCCACTTAGGCCCATTAGTCCACTTAGGCACATTTGGTCACAGTTATGCCACTTAGGCCCATTAGTCCAATTTGGCTGATTATGCCACTTCGACCCATAAGGCTGCTTTGGCCCATTAGGACCTTTAATCCAATTAGGCTGCTTAGGCCCATTAGGCCCATTAGGTTCATTAGACCCATTTGACACATTAGGCCACTTAGATCCATTAGGCCCATTAGGTCACCTAGGCCCATTGCACCCATTAGGCCCATTCGACCAATTAGGTCCATTAGGCTATGATTATGCCACTTAAGCCCATTAGGCCCCTTTGGCCGATTAGGCTCTTTAGGCCCATTAGTTCACTTAGGCCCATTTGGCCATGTAGGCCCATTTGGCTACATAGGCCCATTTTTTCCATAAGGCCCATTAGTCCTGTTTGGCCCATTAGTCCCTTTAGGCCATTTAGGCCCATTGGGACCACTTAGGCCCGTTATGCCGGCTCATTAAGCAACTTAGGATCATTGGGAAAATTAGGCCACTTAGGCCCATTAGGACCTTTAGGCCCATTAGGCCACTTAGTCTACTTAGTCTACTTAGACCCATTATACACATTAGGCCCATTAGGTCCATTAATCCCATTAGGCCACTTAGGGCCATTAGGCCACTTCAACCCATTGGTCCCATTAGGCCCATTAGGCCACTTAGGCCCATTAGATCACTTAGGCCCAATAGGCCCATTAGACTACTAGGACCATTAGCCCACAAGAAAAATTTGTCCCATTAGGCCCATTAGGCCACTTAGTCCCATTATGACCATTTGACCACTTTGGCCCATTAGGCCCATTAGGCTACTTAGTCGCATTGGACCTACTCGGCACATTACGCCCATTCGTTGTATTCAACCCATTAGTTCCATTATGTCACTTAGGCCCATTAGGCCCATTAGGTAAATTCAACCACTTAGGCCCATTCTGCCCATTAGGACCGCTAGGCACATTAGGCTCATTCGGCCAATTAGGCCCATTCAGACACTTAGGCCCATAACGCACATTAGGTCCATTCGGCTGATTAAGTCACTTAGTCCCAATACACCACTTAGGCCCATTAGGCCACTTATGTCCATTCAATGCATTAGGCCCCTTAAGCCCATTTGAGCACTTAAGCCCATTAGGCCCATTTGACCCATTAGGTTGATTAGGTCACATAAGCCTATTATACCACTTAGGCCCATTAGGCCCATTATTCCTATTGGCCCCATTAGTGAACTTAAGCCTATTAGGCCAATTAGGCTACTTAGTACCATTAGGTTGATTTGGTCCATTTGGCCACTTAAGCTCCTTAAGTCCTTTAGGCCCATTAGGACCATGAGGCCATTGAGCCCCATTAGGTCCATGGGGAACTTATCCTTTTTAGGCCCATGAGGCCACATATGGCCATTCGACCCACCAGGCCACTTAGGCCCTTTAGGCCCGTTATGCCACTTAGACCCATTAGGCCACTTAGGCCCATTAGGCTGATTAGGACACTCTGTCCCTTTAGGCCCATTAGGCAACTTAGGCCACTTTGGCCCATTAGGCCCATTAGTCCATTTAGGACCATTAATCCCATTAGGCTGATTGGGCCACATAGGCCCATTAGGTGCAATAGGTCACTTTGACCCATTAGGCCACTTTGGCCTACTAGGCCCATTAGGCCCATTAGGACACTTCGACCCACGAAGCCCATTAGGTTGATTAGGACACTTAGGCCCATTATGCCCACTAATCCCCTTAGCCCACTTAGACCCATTAGAACCATTCGTCCCATTCGGCCCATTAGGCCCATTCGTCCAATTAGGCCACTTAGGCCCATTAGGTCACTAAGGCCCTTTAGGCCACTTAGGCTCATTAGGCCACTTCATCCCATTTGGACCATTAGGCACATCAGGCCTGTGAGGACCATTAGGACCACTAGGTCACCTAGGCCCATTACGCCCATGAGGCCACTTAGGCCAATTAGTCCACTTAGACTCATTAGGCCACTTAGGCCCATTAGGCCCATTAGGCCACTATAGCCCATTATGCCACTTAGATCACTTAGTCCCATTTGGCCCATTAGACCACTTAGGTCCATTATGTCACTTTGGCCCATTATGCCACTTAGACCCATTAGGCCATTTTTCTCATTAGGAAACTTAGGCCCATTAGGCCGATTAGGCCACTTTTTCCCACTTGGCCCATTAGGCCCATTCGGCTCATTAGGCCCATTCGACCCCTTAGAATTGTTAGAACCATTAGGCCCATTAATCCACCTTGGCCCATTTGGACCATGCATCCCATTGGGCCCCTTTGGCCCATTCGGCTACTTAGGCCCATTAGACTCATTCAACACGTTAGGCCCATTCAGCACGTTAGGCACATTCGGTCCCTTAGGCCCATTTGGTCCACTTAAGCTTATTAGGCAACTTAGGCCCATTATGCCACTTAGGCCCATTAGAACAATTAAGCCCATTTGGAAACTTAGTCACATTAGTCCCATTCATCCCATTTGTCCCATTGGGCCCATTGGGCCACTTAGGGAAATTAGGCCCATTGGGCCACTAAGGCCCAATCGGCCCATTTGGCAACTTGGGCCCATTAGGCCACTTAGGCACATTAGGACCATCCGGTCGATTAGACCACTTACGCCACTTAGGCCAATTCGGCCCATGATGCCACTTAGGCCCATGAGGCACATTAGGCCACTTAAGCCCATTAGGAAAATTCAGCCCATTAGGTCCATTGGTCCAGTTGGTCCACTTATGCCCATTTGGCTCATTGGGCCACTTGGTCCCATTAAGCCCCATAGGAAACTTCGACCCATTAGGATAATTAGACCCATTAGGCCACTTACACCCATTAGGCCCATTAGGCCCATTGGGCTACTTAAGCTCATTCCGCCACTTAGGCCCATTAGCCCCATTAGGCCACTTAGGCCCATTCGTCCACTTAGGCCCATTAGCCCCATTAGGCCACTTAGGCCCATTCGACCACTTAGGTTTATTCGACCACTTTGGCCCATAAGGCCCTTTAGGCCAATTGGGCCACTTAGGCCCTTTAGGCCAATTGGGCCACTTAGGCCCTTTAAGCCAATTGGGCCACTTAGGCCCATTCGGACCATCTGACCCATTAATCCACTTAGGCCCATTGGGACCATTAGTCCACTTAGGCTTATTACGCCCATTTGGACACTTCGGCCAATTACGCCCATTAGGGCCATTAGGCCCATTGGGCCATTAGACTCATTCGTCAACTTAGTCCCGTTAGGCCCATTAGGCCAATTAGGCCCATATGGCTCATTAGTCCCGTTAGTCTCATTAGTCCCATTAGTCCCATTAGACCATATAGGCACATTAGGCCCATTAGGCCCATTAGGCCTATTCGGCCTATTTGGCCACTAAGGTCCTTTAGGCCTATCAGGACACTTTGGCCCATTAGACCCATTAGGCCACTTACACACATTAGGCCCATTAGACCCATTGAGCTACATAGGCACATTCGGCCACTTAGGCCAATTAGGCCTGTTAGGCCAGTTAGCCCCATTTTGTCCATTAGGTCACTTAGGCCCATTACGCCACTTAGGCCCATTAGGCTGATCAAGTCACTTAGGCCCATTAGGACCATTGGGAAACTTAAGCCCATTAATCCCATTACGCCCATTAGTCTGATTAGGCCACTAAGTACCATTAGTCCACTTTGGTCTGTTAGGCCGATTAGGCACACTAGGCCCATTAGGCCCATTAATCCCATTAGACCGATTAGGAAACTTAGGACCATTAGGCCACTTAGGCCCATTAGGCTCATTAGGCCACTAAGGATAATTAGGCCCATTCATCCCATTAGGCCCATTAGGCCCCTAGGCCCATTAATCCCATTAAGATCATTAGGCCACTTAGGCCCATTATGCCACCTAGCCCCATTAGATCGATTAGGTGACTAAGGCCCATTATGCAACTTAGGCCCACTGAGCCCATTAGACCGATTTGGCCAATTAGTCTCATTAAGCCACTTGGTACAATTAGCCCCATTATACCCATTAGGCCCCTTAAGCCCATTAGGCAGATTAGACAACTTTGGCCCATTAGGCCACTTTTCCCCATTAGTCCACTTAGGCAAATTGGGTCCATTCAGCCCATTAGGCCCATTAGCCCACTTAGATCTAATTGGTACATTTGGCCCATTGGGCTCATTATGTCAGTTAGGTTGATTAGGCAACTTTGGCCCATTTGGCCACTTCGACCCATTAGGCCCATTAGGCCTATTCGGCTCATTAGACCTTTAAGGCCAATTAGGCCCATTTGGACCCTAGGCCCGTTTAGCCCATTAGGCCACCTCATCCCATTAGACAACTTATGCCAATTATGCCCCTTAGGCCAATTAGGCCCTTTAGACCCACTATGGCCATTAGGCCAATTAGGCCACCTAGGCCCATTAGGCTGCTTAGGCCCATTAGGCCGCTGAGTCCCATTCATCCCATTAGGTACATTAGGCCACTTAGTCCCATTAAGTCCATTAGGCCCATTCGGCCCATTTAGAACCTAGGTCTGTTAGGTCCATTAAGCCTATTATGACCATTGGACCCATTTGGACACTTATGCTCATTCATCCCATTAGGCCACTTAGGCCCATGAGGCCCACTTAGGCCCTTGAGGCTCATTCGGCCCATCACACCACTTAGGCCTATAAGACCCATTAGGCTAGCCACTTAGGCCTTTCAGGCCCATTAGGCCCATTCGGCCACCCAGGAAAATTTGGCCCAGTGGGCCACTTAGGACCATGAGGCCACCTATGCCGATTTGGCCCATTAGGCCACTTAAGCCCATTAGGCCCAATTATTCGATTAGGCTGGTTTGGCAACCTAGGCCACTTTGGTCCATTAGGCCCATTAGGCTCATTGGCCACTTAGTCCCACTAGTCACATTAGGCACATTAGGCCCATTAGACCACTTAAACCCATTAGGCTCATTAGGCGACTTAGGCTTATTAGGCCACTAGGCCTGTTTGACCGCTTAGGCCTATTAGGCTCATTAGGCCACTAAGGCCAATCAGGCCATTTAGGCCACTTGGGCCCATTAGGCACATTAGTCCATTGAGTCCCATTAGGCCCATTAGGTCACTTAGCCCCCATTAGGCAACTTAGGTCCATTAGGCCACTTAGGCCCATTAGGCCCATTAGGCCAATGAGGACCATTAAGCTCATTAGGCCACTTAGGCCTATTCAGATCATCTAGTCACTTAGGCCCATTAGGCCACTTAGGACAATTAGGCCCATTAGGCCCATTAGTCCCATCAGGCCATTTAGCCCACTTAGGCCCATTAGACCCATTTAGCCACTGAGTCCTATTAGGTCCATTAGGCCACTTAGGCCCCTTAGGCCACCTAGGCCCATTAGGCAACTTAGGCCCATTAGGCCACTTATTCCCATTAGGCCCATTAGGCCACTGAGGCCCATTAGTCAACTTAGGCCCATTAGGCCACTTAGACAACTTAGGTCCATTAGGCTATTTAGACTCATTAGGCCCATGAATCCACTTAGGTCACTTAGGCCCATTATGTCCATTAGGCACATTCGGCCACTTCCACCCATTAGGCCACTAAGGACCATTAGGTTCATTAGGACACTTAGGCCCATTAGGCCCATTAGGCCACTTAGGCCCATAAGGCCAATTAGGTCACTTAGGTCCATTAGGCCACTTAGGATCATTAGGCCTCTTAGGCCCATTATGCCACTTTGACCAATTAGGCCCATTAGGCCACATCGGCCCACATCGGCCCATTAGGCCACTGAGGCCCATTCGGCCACTTAGCCCCCCTTGGACCATTAATCACATTAGGCTGATGAGTCCATTTAGGCACATTAGGCCACTTAGGTCCATTAGGCACATTAGGCCCCTTAGGCCCATTAAGCCCATTAGGCAATTTAGACCCATTATGCCACTTAGGTCCATTATGCCCATTAGGCCGATTGAGCCCATTGGACCACTTAGGTTAATTAGGCCCATTCAACCCATTAGGCTCGTTATGCCCATTTGCCCCCTAGGCCTGTTATGACCCTTAAGCCCATTGGGCCACTTAGGCCCATTAGGACACTTAGGCACATTAGGTCGATTAGGACACTAAGGCCCATTAGGTCCATTAGGAAACTTAGGTTCACTAGGCCCATTAGGCCAATTAGGCTGATTCGGCCACATAGGCCCATTATGCTACTTAGGCCCATTCGACCCATTAGGCCCATTCAGCCAATTAAGCACATTAGGTCGATCAGGTAACTTTGGCCCATTAAGCCCCTTAGGCCCATTAGGTTAATTAGGCCCATAAGGCAAATTAGTCTCATTAGGCCACTTAGGTCCATTAGTCCCATTACGCTGATTGGGCAACTTTGGCCCATCAGGCCACTTAGGCCCATTTGACCACTTAGGCCAATTAGGACCACTCATCCCATTAGGCCCATTTGGCTCCTAGACCCGTTAATCCCATTATGTTCATTAGGCCACCTAGGCCCATTAGGCCACTTAGGACCATTAGTCTGATTAGGCCACTTAGGCCCATTAGACCCATTAAACCCATTAGGCCACTTAGGCCCATTAGGCCCATTATGCCCATTTATCCCCTAGGATCGTTTAGCCCAATAAGCCCATAAAGCCCATAAATCCACCTAGGCCCATTAGTTTACTTCGGCCCATTAGGCCCGTTAGGCTACATAGGCCCACTACGCCCCTTAGCCCCATTAATCCCATTAGGTCAATTAATCCACTTAGGCCCATTAGGCCACTTAGGCCAATTCGGCCCATTAGTCCACTTAGGCCCATTAGGCCCATTTGGCACC
This sequence comes from Viscum album, assembly GCA_963277665.1. NCBI lineage: Eukaryota > Viridiplantae > Streptophyta > Magnoliopsida > Santalales > Viscaceae > Viscum > Viscum album. Next base: position 1,051,295,579 of record OY728121.1, on the reverse strand, counting down.
AAAGCCCATTAATCCTATTCATCCCATTAGGCCCCTTAAACACATTAGGCCCCTTGGGCCCATTAGGCCCATTAGGCCACTTAGACCAATGAGCCCCATGAGGCCACTTATGCCCATGAGGCCATGAGGCATGTTAGGCCCATTAGGCCACTTAGACCCAATAGGCCAATTATGCCACTTAGGCCCATTAGGCCCATTAATCCAATTAGGCCAATTAGGCCACTTAGTCCAATTAGGCCCATTAGGCTACATCGGCCCACCACTAAGGAGCATTAGGACCATTAGGCCCATTAGGACACTTAGGCCCATTTGGCACATTAGTCCACTTAAGCCACTTAGGCCCATTAGGCCCATTAGGCACATTAGGGCCATTCAGCCCATTAGGCCAATTTGACCCATTAGGCCCATTCAGCCACTTGGGCTCATTCAGCCCACTGGGCCCATTAGGCCACTTAGGCCAATTAGGCCCATTAGGAAACTTCGCCCCATTAGGCCCATTAGGCCAGTTAGTCCCATTAGGCCACTTAGGCTCATTAGGCCCATTAGGCCTCTTAGGCCACTTAGGGCCATTGGGACAATTAGGACACTTAGGCCCATTGGGCCACTTATGCTCATTACGCCCATTAGCCAACTTAGTCCCATTAGGCCCATTTGGCTACTCGGCCCATTCGTCCCATTAGGCCCATCGGGACACTTAGGCCCATTCAGCTGCTTAGGCCCATTATGCTCACTAGGACCATTATTCTCATTCGTCCCATTAGGACCATTAGGCTCATTAGGCCCATTAGGACCATGAGGCCCCTAAGGCCCATTGGGCCACTAAGGCCCTTTAGGCCCATGAGGCCATTGAGGACCATTAGGCCCATCATTCCACTAAGGCCCATTGGTCCATTCAGCCACTTAGGCTCATTATGCCCGTTAGGACACTTAGGTCACATAGGCTCATTAGGCCCATTTGGCCACTTAGGCCTATTAGGCTACTTAGGCCTATTGGGATACTTAGACCCATCAGGCCCATTCAGCCACTTAGGCCTAATGGGACTATTAAGCCCATTCGGCTGATTAGGCCACTTGGCCACATTAGGCCCATTAGGACCCTTAGGCCCATTAATCCCACTAGACCGATTAGGAAACTTAGGCCCATTAGGCCACTTAGGCCAATTAGGCCACTTAGGCCCATTTGGCCCATTTGGCCCATTCGACCCATTTGGCTCATTTAACCCATTTGGCATCTAGTCCCATTAAGCCCATTAGACCACTTAGGCCCATTAGACCGATTAAGAACATTAGGGCAATTATGCCACTAAGGCTCATTAGGACCATTAGGCCTCTTAGGCTGACTAGGCTGATTAAGCCCATTAGGCAAATTAAGCAACTTCAGCCTAATAGGCCACTTAGCCCAATTAGGACCATTAGGCCCATTAATCCTATTAGGGTGATTAGGAAACTTTATCCCATGAGTCCACATAGGCCAATTAGGCCCATTCGACCCATTAGGCCCATTAGGCCCATTAGGCCCATTCGGCCCATTAATCCCATTAGGCAGATTAGGAAACTGTGTCCCACTAGGCCACTAAGGTTAATTGGGCCCATTCATCCCTTTAGGCCCATTAGGCCTATTTGGCCCCTGGACCTGTTAATCCCATTAAGCCCATTAGGCCACTTAAGCCCATTAGGCCCCATACGCCAGTTAGGCCAATTTGGCCAATTTGGCCCATTTGGTACCTAGGCATATTAATCCCATTAATCCCATTAATCCCATTAGGCCCATTAGAACACTTAGGCCCCTTGGGCCCATTTGACCCATGAGGCCACTTAGGCCCATGAGGCCCATTATGCCACTTAGGCCCCTGAGGCCCATTAGGCCCCTTAGTCCATTTGTCCCATCAGGCCCATCGGGCCCATTCGACCACTTCGGCCTATGAGGCCCATTATTCCACTTTGACCCATCAGTCCCATTAGGCCCATCAGTCCCATTAAGCCCATTCATTTGATTAGGCCGATTACGCTACTTGGTTCAGTTATACCCATTAGGCTCATTAGGACACTTAGGCCCATTGTTCCATTAGGCCATTTAGGCTCATTATGAGAATTAGGCCCATTAGGCTCATTAGTCCAATTAGGCCCATTAGGCCCATTAGGCTTGTTCAGCCCATAAAGATACTTAGGTCCATTAGGCCCATTCATCTCATTTGGCCCATTAGGCCACTTAGACCCATTAGGTCACTTAGGCCCATTAGCTCATTAGGCTATTTAGGCCCATTAGGCCCATTAGGCCCATTAGGCCCATTAGGACCATTGGTCCAATTAGGCCCATTCTTCCCATTAAGACCATAAGGCCACTTAGGCCCATTGGAACCATTAGGCCCATTAGGCCCCTTAGGTGCTGTAGGCCCCATTCGGCCCCTTAGTCTCACTAAGCCCATTAGGCCACTTACGCCCATTAGGCCCATTATGCAATGATAGTAATGTGAAACGGGCAGGGTGGGGTGATGCGAGCCAAGCCCACATGAGTTTAAGCCCGCACAAGTTTTTCCACAAAAGCCCGCATACAATGCAGACAAATAAGTTCAAGCCCGCGGGTAGCCCGTGAGCTTGTTTTCAATTTTTTTTAATTATTAATAATTGTCATTTAAATATGATATTTTTTCTACAATATATTAAGACTTTTATGTGATGCATGCTGCACATGTCATGCACACTGTGCATGTGGGTTGGGTGAGGCGAGGAGGGGACGCATCATCGTGGCGTGTTGATTTCCCGTGGCGTGTTTCCAACATGCCACATGCATTGATTTCCTACATGCCCCATGCATTGATAAATGTAGGTTGCATTGGTTTCTAGCATGCCACATGGATCAACCAACATGCCGCATCACATACGTTGATCTCCCAGATAGCCAAGCGTGTTTCCAGTTTCGTTTCAAGTTTTCCCAAGCCAGGCGTGCACGTGTTTCCGGTTTCCCAGGCGTGTTTCCAATTTCCTAGACCAGGCGTGACCAGCATGCATCATGCATCGATTTCCCATACAATTAATATAAATTGTATATTTTTCTTAAAAAAATGGAAACGCACGCAGGAGACTGATTTGGAGAGATATGAACATTAGATAAATAATTGTGGTTCCATATTGATGGTGGATCCTTAAAAAAAACCCCTTTGATTCAACAATCCTATGTGTTATTTCAAAGCAATCAAGAAATTTTATTTGAGTTAATTAATATGAGAAAAATCATACCTTGTAAAATATTTTTACTTAAAAAAACAAACCCACGGGCTAGCTCACACCCGCCCTCTTCCCTGCATAAGCCCGCACCCACGCGGGCTTAGCTCGCTTAGGCCCGCACTTTAAACGATCATATTTTGTTTCCCCCCCACCCCATATCTGCCTCGTATCTAGAAAGCCCGCGGGCCACTGGCCCGTTTTACATTGCTAGCCAATGAGGCGCATTAGGCCCATTCGGCCACTTAGACCCACTATGCCCATTAGCCACTTAGGTCCATTAGGCCACTTACACTCATTCTGTCCATTAGACCCATTATGGCACTTAAGCTCATTCTTCAACTTAGGTCAATTAGGCCCATTAACCACATTAGGCCAATTTGGCCCATTAGGCCCATTTAGCCACTTAGTCTCATTCGTCCCAATCGTCCACTTAGGCCCATAAGTCCCATTAGGCCCATTTAGTCGATTAGGCTGATTCAACTACTTAGGCCACTTAGATCCATTCTTCCCATTAGGCCACTTAGGCCCATTAGGTCCATTCGGTTGATTACATCGATTAGTCCACTTAGTCTACTTAGACCCATTAGGCCCCTTAGGCCACTTAGGTCCACTAGGACCATTCGACCGATTGGACTGACTAGGCCACTTAGGCCCATTTGGTCGATTAGCCTGATTAGGACACTTAGCCCCATTAGGCCCATTAGGCCACTTAGGCCCATTTGGCCACATATGCCTATCAGGCCCATTAAGCACATTCGGTCGATTATGTCGATTAGGCCACTTGGGCCCATTAGTCCCATTAGGCCACTTCAGCCCATTAGGCCCATCAGGCCCATTCGCCCGATTACCCCGATTAGACCACTTAGGCCACTTGGGCCACTTATGCCCATTATGCCCACTAGGCCCATTATGCCCATTAGGCCCATTAGGCCCAATAGGCCCATTAGGCCCATTTAGGCCACTTAGGCATTAGGACCATTAGGCCCATTAGTCCCCTTAAACTACTTAGTCTCATTAGTCCCATTTAGCAGATTAGGCCAATTAGGCCACTTAGGCCACTTAGGCTCATTATGCCACTTAGTCCCATTAGGCCTATTAGGCTACTTAGGCCCATTAGGCCCATTTAGTCGATTAGTGAGATTAGGCCACTTAGGCCCATTAGGCCCATTAGACACTTGCGACCATTATGCCCATTAGCCCACTGGGGCACATTAGGCCCATTCGGACAATTACTCCCATTAATCCCATTAGGTCACTTAGGCCCATTAGACTCATTCAGTCGATTAGGAGGATTATGCCACTTAGTCCCATTAGGCCCATTAGGCCCATTAGGCCCATTAGGCCACTTAGTCTCATTAGTCTCATTAAACCCATTAGTCTCATTAGGCCTATTAGACCCATTTGGCTACTTATGCCCATTCGACCACATAGGCCCATTAAGCCACTTAGGCCCATTTGGATACTTAGGCCCATTAGGAAAATTAGGCCCATTCGGCCACTAAGACCCATTAGGCCCATTAAACCCATTAGTCCCATTAGGCATGTTAGGCCCATTATCCAACATAGGCCCATTAGGCCCATTTGGTCGATTCGCTCGATTAGGCCAGTTAGCCCCATTAGGCCCATTAGGGCACATAGGCCCATTAGGCTACCTAGGCCTATTAGGTCCATTAAACCCATTAGTCCCCCTAGGTCCATCAGGCCCGTTAATCCACCTAGACTACTTAGGCCCATTAGGCCCATTCGGTCGATTAGCCCGATTATGCCACCTAGGAAACTTAGGCCAATTATGTCCATTAGGCCCATTAGCCCCATCCGACCCATTAGGCCCATTATACCCACTCGACCCATTAGGGAACTTAGGCCCATTCATCCCATTAGGCCACTTAGGATCATTAGGCCCATCAGGCCCATTAGGCCCATGAGGCGCATTTCACCCATGAGGCCCATGAGCCCCATCAGGCCCATTGGGCCCATGAGGACACTTAGGCCCATGTGGCCCATTGGACCCATCAGGCCACTTGGGCCCATTAGACCCATTAATCCCATCAGGCCCACTAATCCCTTTAGGCCACTTAGACCAATTAGGCCACTTAGACCCACTAGGCGCATTGAGTCCATTAAGCTCATTGGGCCCACTAGGACCATTCATCCCATTAGGCCCATTGTGCCCATTAGGCCCCTTAGGCCCATGAGGCCCCATTAGGCCACTTAGGCCCATTCGGCCCTTCGACCCTTTAGGCCCACTTAGGCTACTTAGGCCCATCAGACCCATTTTTCTCATTGGGCCCATGAGGCAAATTAGGCCCATGGGGCCCAATAGACCCATCCGGCCAATTAGGCACATTCGTCCCATTCGGCCCTTTAGGCCCACTTGGCCCATTAGACCACTTTGGCCCATTATACCCACTTATGCCACTTAGGCACATTCAGCCAATTAGGCCACTTAGGCCCATAAGGCCCATTGGGTGAATGAGGCCACTTAGGTCCATTTGACCCATTAGAACCATGAGGCCCATTAGGACCATCGGGCCACTTTATTCCATTAGGCCCTTTAGGCCCACTAAGCCCATTCAGCAACTTAGGCGCATTCGGCCCATTAGGTCACTTAGACCACTTAGGCCCATTAGGCCCATTGGGGCCCCATTCGGCCACTTAGACCTAGGAGGCCCATTCGGACCATTAGGCCCATGAGACCCTTAGGCCCATCAGGCACATGAGGCCACTTAGTCGCATGAGGCTCATTAGGTCCATTATACCCATTAGGCCTATTGGGCCCATGAGGCCACTGAGACCCATTTGGTCCATGAAGCTCATTCAACCCTTAGGCCCCCTGAGGCCCATTGGGCCCATCAGGCCCATTCAATCACTTGGTCCCATTAGGCCCATTAGGCTACTTAGGCCTATTAAGTCCATTCCGCCACTTAGACCCATTAAGACCATTCCGCCACTTAGGCCCATTAGGACCATTAGGCCCATTAGGTCTATTGGGCCACTTAGGTCACTTAGGCCCATTAGGCCCAATATGCCAATCAGGCCTATCATGCTCATTCAGCCACTGAGGCCCATTAGGTCCATTAGGCCACTTAGGCCCATTATTCACATCAGGCCACTTAGGCCCATTAGGACCATGAGGCCCATCTGGCCCATTAGGCCACTTAACCCCACTAGCCCCATTAGTCAAAATTGGGAAAATGAGGCCCATTATGCCCATTGGGCCTACCAGGCCCATTAGGCCAATTAGGCCAGTGAGGCCCATTAGTCCCATTACACGCATCATGCCTATTAGGCCACTCGGGCCCTTTGGGCCCACTAGGCCGATTAGGCCACTTCGTTCATGAGGTCCATTAGGACACTTAGGCCACTGAGACACATTAGGCACATCAGGCCCATTCGGCCACTTAGGCCCATTGGGCCCATTAGGCCCATTCAACCACTTATGCCCATTGGGCCCAATGGGCTACTTCACCCCATTGGGCCCATTGGGCATATCAGGCCCATTAGGCCCATTAGGCCAATTCTGTCACTAAGGCCCATCAGGCCACTTAGGCCCATTTGGCCCATTAGGCCACTGATGCCCATTAGGCCCATTAGGACCATTATGCTACTTATGCCCCTTTGTCTGATTAGGCCCATTAGGCCTATGAGGTCACTGAGGCCCATTAGGCTCATCAATCCTATTAGGCCACATAGTCCCACTAGGCCACTTAGGCCCATTAGGCCACTCAGGCACATTCCACTCATTAAGCCACTTAGACCCATTAGGCCCATTAGGCCACTGAGGCCACTTAGGCTCATTAAACCACTTAGGCCCATTAGGCTACTAAGGCCCATTAGGCGCAATAGGCCACTTAGGCCACTTAGGCCCATTAGGCCCATTAGTTCGATGAGGCCCATGAGGTCACTAAGGCCCATTTGGCCCATTAGGATCATAAGAATCATTAGTCCACTTAGGACCATTAGGCCCATTAGTCCCATTAGGCCACTTAGGGTCATTCATCTCATTAGGCCACTTAAACCCATCAGACCCATCAGACCCATCAATCCCATGAGGCACTTAGGCCCATTCGGCCCATTATGGCCATCAGGCCCATCAGACCCATTAGGCCACTTAGGCCCATTCAGCTCATTAGGCAACTTAGGCCCACCAAGCCCATCGGGCCCATTAGGTTCATTTGGACCATTAGGCAACTTAGGCCACTTAGGCCCATTAGGCCACTTAGTCCCATTTAACCTATTCGACCCATTATGCCACTTAGGACCATTAGGCAACTTAGGCCCATTTGTCCCATTAGGCCACTTAGGCCCATTAGGCACATTATTCCACTTAGTCCACCAAGCCCCATTAGGCCCATTAGGCCACAGAGACGCATTAGGCCAATTTGGCCAATTATGCTACTTTGGCAACATTGGCCCATTAGGACCATTAGGCCCATTAGGACACAAAGGCCCATTAGGATCATGAGGCCCATTAGGCCACTTAGGCTCATTAGGCCAATGAGGCCAATTGCGTCACTTAGGCCCATTTGGCCCATTAGGCCACTTTGGCCACTTTGGCCCATTATGCCCATTAGGCTCATTAGTCCCATTAGGCCACTTCGGCCACTTCGGCCCATTAGGCCAATTAGGTCACTGAGGCCCATTCAGCCACTTAGGCGCATTAGGCTCATTGGGCCACTTAGATCCATTGGGCCCATTAGTCCACTTAGGCCCCTTAGGCCACTAAGTCACATTAGGCTCATTAGGCCACTTATGCCCATTAGCCCCATTAGGCCACTTCGGCACTCAAGCCCATTAGTATCATTAGGCCACTAAGGCCCATTAGGCCACAAAGGCCCATTAGGCCCCTAATGAAACTAATGCTCATTAGTCCCATTAGGCCACTTAGACCACTTAGACTCATTAAGCCCATTTGGCCCATTAGGCCACTTACACCCATGAAGCCACTTACGCCCATTAGGCCCATTAGGCTAGTTAGGCCCATTAGGCCACTTAGGCCCATTAGGCCACTTAGGCCCATTAGGCCACTTATGCCCATTGGGCCCATTAGGCAACTTAGTCTCATTAGGCCACTTACGCCCATTAGGCCACTTAGGCCCATTAGGTCACATATGCCCATTAGGCCCATTAGGCCACTTAGGCCCATTAGACCACTTTGACCACTTTGACCCATTAGACCACTGAGGCCCATTAGGCCACTTACACTCATTCATTCAATTAGCCCACTTGTGCCACTTAGGCCCATGAGTCCACTTAGGCCACTTAGGCCTATTAAGCCACTTTGGCCGATTAGGCCCATTAGTCCACTTAGGCCCATTATTCCCATTAGGCCCATGAGGCTACTTAGGCCCATTAGGTCCATTATTCCACTTAGGCCCATTAGGCCACTTAGTTCACTTAGGCCACTTAGGCCCATTTCGCCACTTAGGCTCATTAGGCCACTTAGGCCCATTATGCCAATTAAGCACATTAGGCCCATATTTTCACTTAGTCCCATTAGGACCATTAGGCCTATTCATTCGCTTATTCCCATTAGGCCCATTAGACCCATTAGGCCACTTAGTCCCATTAGGTACTTAGGCCCATTATGCCACTTAGGCCCATTCGGGGCATTCAGACCATTAGGACCATTCAGCCCATTGGGCCACTTAGGCCCATTTAGCCCATTGTGCTACTTAATCTCATTCAGACCATTACGCCACTTCGGCCCATTCAGTCCATTAGGCCCATTAGGCCACTGAGGCCAGTTAGGCCCATTATGCCACTTTGGCCAGTTAGGCCCATTGGGCCGATTGGGCCCATTATGCCACTTAGGCCCATTCATCCCATTCGAGCACTTAGTCCAGTTAGGCCCATTAGGCCACTTGGTCCAGTTAGGCTCATTAGGCTCATTGGGCTCATTAGGCCACTTTGGCTAGTTAGGTCCATTGGACCCATTAGACCCTTAGGGCCCTTGGGCCCCTTACACGAGTTAAGAAACTTTGTCACATTCGGCCCATTAGGCCAGTTAGGCCCATTGGGCCCATTAGGCCAGTTAGTCCCATTAGGCTCGTTAGGACCATTGAGCCAGTTAGGCCACTTATGCGAGTTCGACCCATTAGGCCCATTATACCGACACTAATGCCAGTTAGGCCCATTGGTCCACTTAGCCCCCTTAGGCCCATTGAGCCCATTAGGACAGTTAGGCCAGTTAGGCTAGTTGGTCCCATTCATCCCATTGGCCCCATTAGGCTACTTAGGCCTGCTAGGCCCATTAGGTCAGTTAGGCCCATATTTGGCCAGTTAAGCCAATTAGGCCCAATTGGCCCATGGGTCCCATTAAGCCCCTTAGGCCAGTTAGGCCCATTAGGTCCATTAGGCTCATTGGTCCCACTTGGCCCATTAGGTCAGTTAGGCCCATTAGGCCGCTTGAAAGTGACCAACGAATGATTGTATCACTGAGAGCGGGAGGTGGTGAATCAGTGATACTTTTTTTCTCTTATGTTTCTTTTCAAATGAAACAACATTCACCTCCTCTTAAATATTTTATTCCCTACTGAAAACAATTCAATCACACATCCATAGGAAGACAAGTATTTACAAGATTCACTATTCAATAAGAATAACTACGTTCTTGGTATAATATGGAAGTGTTTCAATACCAAACAGTCCACTGGAAAACAATCAGTGGATTGCAACGAGTTGGATATACCATTTCACTTGTGTAGCACTATGTAAACAATCCAATTGTGTATGTGAACCCTCTTAGCATAATTAGAGTAATGCAATGATTGTGTAACAATTCATGTTGCATGTGCTTCTTTTCAATTACAAAAATGTATTAAATTGAAAATACTTCTTCAATTTCTTACCCATAAGATGGTAAGAACTTTCTGGACTTTGTTAAGAAAAAAAACAAGTCCGGTTTTCCCAATCTGATTCTTCCGAGTACAATTCTCCCTGATACGATTCTTCCCGATATGATTTTCCAGATACGATTCTGCTCAATACGATATTCCTCAGTATGAAAAGTATAACTTTGATAGAATGAGAGAGAGATGAATCGAAACTACTTCGATTCTACATCTTCCTCAGTCTGGAAGACCCAGTATGGAAATCACGATCTGATTAATCCAGCCTGATATGATAATCAGTCGAATACGATTGACAAGAGAGATATAGTAATCAGCTGATTATGATAAACAATGAGTATGGTGATTAGCTGAAAAACAATGTTTTGATCTTATCTCTTCTCTTTCACTTTAATCCATCAAAACTTCTTCAACAAAAGTGAACACAAAAACTTTTTCTTCTCTATAAAACCAGGAGGTTCTCTCTCATGAAGAGTACATCAGTCCACCTCAAGTAAAACGTACTTTTCTCCTTTTAAAGGTGACCCTCAAGATTATTTGGAGGGAATCCCAAAATTTTTCCCACTTAATCAATTTCACCCTAATCTCAACTTCCACTAAAATATGGGGTGTATTTTGACTTCATCAACTCTTCTCGAAGCTTCTCAATTCTTCTAAAACTTTCACTTCTCCTTCTGAATGATGCAAATGATAATTATTTTGAATGTTGATCTCCCCCTCAATTTCACATCCAACAAACTTTTCTTTCAAACCACTTTTACTTCTTCACTTATTCTCTTGAACAACTTGAAAATATAAAACAATTACACTCTAATACAATGAATCTTGACCCAATTGAAACCTACAAAGTAATTCAACCCTTTTGAAATGGTTTACTACATTGTTGATCTCATTATTTATTTCTCTTTTCAATCTTCGACCTCAAGCAATTCCTTCTCTGAATATGATTGTGCAGAGTATGATCTTTCTGAGAATGGTTGGCCTGAATACAGTCATATTGGGTACGATCTTTTTCTTCCTAAGCCTGAGTATTATCATCGTGGGTATGAAAGTTTTCTTATGAATACAATGTATAATCGGATTCTACAGTACCATACAATGATCATTCTGGGTAAGATCATTCTGATTACAATCCTCAATGCCTTCTTTAATTCCTTCTTCACCTGAATTTGATTGCACTGGGTACGATTCCTTTTCGATTGTCATCATCTCTTTCTTATCTTCCACCTAGATATGATAAATATGGATATGATTTGGAATTCCTCTTTTCCCCTTTCTTCCATCAAGCTTGCATCATAAGTTCTCTAATCAAATTATGATTTAGGGCATACGAATCAGCAAAGCAAAGTCACATTTAATTTTATCATAGTCAGCAAACTCTGATACTTTATCAAAACAAACACTTCTTTCACACCAAATGCAGAGTGAATATAATGACCATTTACTTCTAGCAAGATCCATTCTCCATGCGACCTATTCTCTCTTTCCATATAATGATCAATTCCTCATTATTATCTTTTCAGATATCGGACCCAGGACAAGTCTGATCAGTGTCTTTCATTTCAAAAAAATTTTACCTCATTATGATGGACAGAGTGAGTCCGATTCTTTTGAAAAAAATGGAAAAGTATGATTTCCACCAAATAAAAAGTGAGGTGATTTTCTTTCTTCAAAATATTTCCTTAACAATAAAAGACAACACATGAAAACAAACACCTTCCTCATCATCTTGGTTCTAACAATCCCACCTTTGGATTTTTTTTTCAACCAAGTTTCATAAATCACTGAACTTAGGCCCATTAGTCCCATTGGCCAATTAGTCCCATTAGACCACTTAGATCCATTAGGCCCATCAGGATACTTATGCCCATTAGGCCAATTAGGTCACTTAGGCCCATCAGGCTCATTATCACATTAGTCCTATTAGACCACTTAGGTCCATTAGGACCATTGGGCCTATTGGGATCATTAGAAAACTTCAGCCCATTAGGCCACTTCAACCCATTAGGACCATTAGTCCACTTAGGCACATGAGGCCCATTAGGTCACTTCGACCCATTAGGCAACTTAGGACACTTAGGCCCATGGGACCCATCAGGCCCATTCAGCCCATTGGGCCCATTCACATTAGGCCCATTAGGAAACTTCAACAACTTAGGCCCATTAGACCACTTAGGACCCTTAGGCAACTTAGACCACTAATTCCAATTAGGCCACTTAGTCCTATTCAACCCATTAGGCCACTTAGGCCCATTCGACCAATTAGGCCCATTAGATCGGTTAGGCCGATTAGGCCACTTAGGCCTATTAGACCCACTAGGCCTATTAGTCCCATTACCATTAGGCTCATTAGGCCCATGAGGCAACTTAGGAAAGTTAGGCCCATTAGTCCACTTAGACCTATTAGACCTATTAGGCCCATTAGACCCATTAGGCATATTAGGTCCATTAGTCAACTTAGGCCAGTTAGGCCCATTAGTCCCATTAGTCCACTTTGGACCATTAGGAAACTTAGGCCGCTTCGGCCCATTGGACCCACCAGGCCACTTAGTCCCATTAGACCCATTAGGACACTTAGGACAATTAAGCCCATTAGGCCACTTTGGCCCATTCAGCAACTTAGACCACTTAGGTCCAATGGACCTGTTAGGCCCATTTGGCCCATTGGGACCATTAGGCCAATTCGGCCTATTGGTCCCATTAGGTAACTTTGGCCACTTAGGTCCATTGGACCCATTAGGCCCATTGGTCCCATTAGGCCCATGGGGACCATTAGGCAACTTAAGCCACTTAGGCCCATTAGGCCACTTAGGCCCATTGGACCCATCATGCCCATTAGGAAACTTAGGCAACTTAGGCCCATTAGGCCACTTAGGCCCATTAAACCCATTCAACCAATTAGGCAACTTAGGCACATTCAATCCATTCATCCCATTAGGACCATTATACCAATTAGGCAGATTAGGCCACTTAGGCCCATTAGACCCATTAGATCCATTAGGCCCATTAGGCTCATTAGGCAACTTAGGCCACTTAGTCCCATTCGACCACTTAGACCCATCGGACCCATTAGGCCCATTAGGAAACTTAGACCACTTAGACCCATTAGTCCACTTAGACCCATTGGACCCATTAGGCCCATTAGGCAACTTACTCCACTTAGGACCATTAGGCCACTTAGACCCATTGGACCCATTATGCCCATTTGGGAACTTAGACCACTTAGACCCATTGGACCCATTAGTCCCATTTGCCAACTTGGGCCACTTCAACCCATTAGGCCACTTAGGCCCATTGGACCCATTAGGCTGAATTATCCATAATGGGCCCATTAGGCCCATTGACCCCATTAGACCACTTAGGTCCAATAGGCAAAATATGTCCATTATGCCACTTAGACCCATTATGCCCATTGGGCCCCTAGGACCATTAGGTCAATTAGGACATTATTCCCATTAGACTAAATTGGCCATAATGGGCCCATTTGTCCCATTAGACCCATTAGGTTACTTAATCCCAATAGAACCAATAGGCTCATTGGGACTATTAGGTCACTTAGGCCACTTAATCTCAATAGGCCACTTAGGCCCATTAGGCTCTTTAGACCCATTGGGCCCCTTAGATCCATTAGTACAATTAAGCCATTGGTCTCATTCAGCCCATTAGGTCACTTTGGCCCAATAGGCCCATTAGGCCTATTCGGTCACTTAGGCCACTTAGTTCTATTAGGACACTTAGGCCCATTAGGCCCCTTGGACCCATTAATCCCATTGGGCCCCTTAGGTATATTAGGCTCATTCATCCACTTAGGCCCATTAGGTCCCTTAGACCCATTGGGCCCATTAGGCCCATTAGGTCCATTAGGCCAATTCGGCCATTTGGACCATTAGGTTGAATTGACCATAATGGGCCCACTAGGACCATTAATCCATTTAGGCCCATTAATCTCATTAGGCCCATTAGGCCCATCAGGCCACTTAGGCCCAACTGGTCCATTCGACCCCTTAATCTCATTAGGCCCATTAAGCTGAATTGGACTTAATGGTCCCATTAGGACACATAGGTCCAATAGGACCATTCGACCCATTAGGCCACTTAGGCCCATTAGCTCACTTTGGATCAGTGGACCCATTAAACCCCTTAAGCACCCCTGTTTTTCTTCTGTTTGGGTGGACTGGGCTCGTATCTTCTTGCTTGGTCACTCTCAATTTTGGGTGGCAAAAGTTCCTTGGAATAGCTCCTGGACTTGGAGGAAATTATTGGGGCTTCAGGATCTCTTAAAGGATCATGTATCCTTTAGTGTTGGGAGTGGTGTTCACATTTCTCTCTGGTTTGATTCTTGGCTACCTAGTGGCCCCATTTGCAGCTCAATTGAGGATCGCATTATTTATGACTCGGGTCTTCCCAAGACTGCTTCAGTTGCTGTGATTATTTCTGATGGGGTTTGGGATCGACCACCTGCCGTTTCAGCTGAGTTATGGGAGGTTAGAGAGGAGATCCTTAGGCTGCCTCAGCCTAGTGGTGATTGTGACAGTATCCTCTGGAACAGGGAATCTGTGTACTCCACTCGGAAGGTTTGGGAGGATTATAGGCTGAAGTTTGTTGTTGTTCCATGGAGCTCTCTTGTCTGGAATAAGGTCACTCCTGCCCGATATGCATTTGTTCTATGTTTGGTTATCTTGAAGCGCTTGCCTACCCAGGATCATCTACAGCGGAGAGGTTTGATCTTTCCCAATCGATGTATGCTATGTGAGAATGCTGTTGAGGATGTGGACCATTTGTTCTTCAATTGCATCCTGACCCGGAAGCTTTGGTATTCCTTCTTGGGCCTCCTCGATGCTAGGTGTGGTGCCGGTTCCTTTTTAGCTACTCTTGAATGTTGTGTAGGTTTGTTCCCCAGTGATTCCTTGAGGAGCGTTATTGGAAAGCTTGGATTGGCGTCCATGGTTTACCTCATATGGAAGGAACAGAACTCAAGATTGCATGGCTCCCCTACTCTTAATAGCAATATTTTATGGTACAAGGTTGTGCTTGATGTTAGGTCGAGGCTTTCTTCATGTAAGAAGTTCCCTAACAACTTGGCTAATCGGGAGTTGATTAGGATTTGCAACTTTCCTACTTCTTTCCTCCATGGTTGTTAATCCTATTGTGGTTTCTGTGGCCTTGTGCGGGTTTGGGTTGGTCAGTTGTCTTCTGGTTCTACTTGGGGCTGGGTTCTTGGCTGCAGGTGCTGCTTGGATAATTCTCTGAGGATAGCTGGTGGGCTGGTCTGCTTGTGATGCCGACTTGGGTTGTTTGTGCTGGTGGATGGTTGCTGGTTGGGAGGACTGGGGGCAGTGTTGCTGCTGTTGTTTGGGTTCTTGTTGGGGGTTGCTTGCTACAGGTGGCTGAGTTGGGTGTGCTATGGGTTGGGCTTCAGGTCTAGAGGTTTGGCTGGCTGGGGCTATTGGGCTGTGTCTGGTTGGGGCCGCCATTTGGTTCAGATTGTGGCTGCATCTTGCTTGGCGTTGGGCCAGTTTGATGGCTGTGCGGCGTGCTGGGGCTTGGGTTGCAAGGTTGTGGCTGGTCTGGGCTTTGGGCGTGCTGAGGAGGGCGGGCGATCCTGAGGATTGCCAGCTGATTCTTGTTTGTGGATGCCTCTCGTGTGTTCGGTGGCGGCTCGCTTCCGGTTCTTTGGCGTGGCTAGCCTGATGTGCGCTGGCCAAGGCTTGTCGGGCTGCTGTTGCTCTGCATCCCATGCTGCTTGTGCCTTACTGGGGCTGGCGGGTTCTCGTCTGGCGGATGCCTTTTTTTGTTTCCTTGACGTCTTGTGTTGATTGGCTCGGGATTTTGTTGGGTCAAACTTTGTGTCACTTGGTGACATTGTTTGTAATTCATCTTTCCATTATCTTATATAGTTCTATTTGCCTTGCAAAAAAAAATATTAGCACTTTCTATTTCCATATATAACTTTTTCCATCATTTTACTTCATCCCCATTTTGTATTTGGCTCATATTTTTATTCATTTATCTTATCTGCACAATCGGGAAAAAACCAAATACCATATTTCTACCCCCTTTTCCAGCCACCTTTTATCCATTTTCTACCCTCTTTTCACCCTTTACCCTTTACCACTCAAGCGGGTTGTGGTAAACCAGCCCCCGACACGATCTTGATTGGGGAAGGATTGGTGGCAAGTGATCACCCGAAACAAGGTATTATATTTCATAAGAGCTTGAGATTCAAATTCAGTTTTGAGAGTGGAGAGAAATAAGCAAAAAAAATATCTTGTGTGTGTGAGTGTGTGCATCTTGTCTTTTGTGTGTGTGTACATCTTGTGTGTGTTAGTGTGTATATCTTGCGTGCGTGAGTGTGTATCCTTGTGTGTGTGAGTGTGTACATCTTGTGTGTGTGTGTGTGTGAGTGTGTATCATTGTGTGTGTTTGCCCCCCCTGGTGTGTGTTTGTGTTTGCATAAATATCATGACAGAAGATCGTGGGAAGAAAATTGCTCATGTTAGCGATGAAGGAAGTCGAAGTAGATCTCCCACACCCGAAGCTACGCAATTCCAAATGCAAGCTTTGGTGAGCCACTTCGAGAAGCTTCTTGATCGGAAGTTGGAGGTGTTACATGAGAGGATTGATGAATTGGAGAATAAACCAAGCCCAAGGATGTTCCATGATAACCCACGGTGAGCTCCGGCACCACGTCGCCCCCACATCATGGAGGAGGAGATGGTGAACTTTGATGATGATCTTGATGATGTCCCACAAAGGAGGAGGTTGTACCAACAACCGAGAGGAGGCCAAAGGAGACAACATGATGATGACCTACTTGGCGGGATCAAGGTGAAGGTCCCTTCTTTTCAAGGGAAAAGCGATCCGGAAGCATACTTGGAGTGGGAGATGCGGATAGAGCAGGTCTTTTCATGCCATGCATATTCTGAGGAGAAAAAGGTCAAGCTTTCTTCCCTTGAATTTTATGATTATGCATTAATTTGGTGGGATAAAGTTCAAAAGAAGAGGGCTAGATATGGTGGACGTCCCATCAACACTTGGGAAGACATGAACTTCGCCATGCGGAAGCGTTTTGTTCCCACACATTACCATAGAGATCTCCACAACAATTTCAATGCCTCACCCAAGGGAGTAAGAGTGTAGAAGACTACTACAAGGAGATGAAAATTGCCATGATTCGGGCAAATATTGAGGAAGATCCGGGGGCAACCATGGCACAGTTTTTACATGGGCTCAATCGGGAGATTGTGGATCAAGTGGAGATGTACCACCAAGTAGAGATACAAGATATGATCCACCAAGCCACCAAGATCGAGCAACAAATGAAAAGGAGGAGCAACAGGAGGAAACCCACTACCCCTTTCACACCATGGAGAAATCCAAGGAAGGAGATTGGAGAAACATCAAAGGCAAAAGAGGTGGTTGATCGCAAAAGTGACAAGGTAATTCTTCCACCTAAGAAAACTACTTTTGAGGCTAACCAAACCGGGAATAGGGATATTCGGTGTTTTAAATGTCAAGGAAGGGGTCACATTACTAGTGAGTGCCCAAACCGGCACACCATGATCATCAACAAGTATGGAGAATAGGAGACTGATGGAGAGAGCTCGGAAGAGGAGGAGGAAGAATCTCTAGAAATTGATAATGGGGAATTTGCGGAAGACGGTGAGATTCTTGTCACTAGGAGAGTTTTAAGTACACAAATGACTGTTGGAGAAAAGGAGCAGCAAGAGAACCTTTTCCATACACGATGCAAGATCAATGGGAAGGTATGTAGTGTTATTATTGATGGAGGAAGCTGTAGTAATGTTGCGAGCACCGAGTTAGTAGAGAAGTTGGGACTTCCTATTTTGAAGCATCGACATCCATATCGGCTTCAGTGGTTGAATGATTGCAGGGAGCTGAAGGTCACCAAGTAAGTGAAGGTACTATTCACCATCGGGAAGTACAAATATGAGTTCTTGTGTGATGTTGTTCCTATGAAGGCCTGCCATTTGTTGTTGGGACGACCATGGGAGTATGATCGGCGTGTTACCCATGATTGTTTCTTGAATTGTCATTCTTTTGTACTCCGAGGGGAACCTATAACCCTCAATCCCATGTCCCCGAAACAAATTCTGGAAGATCAAATTCTGAGAGAAAAGAAAAAAAAAGTGATGAGGAAAAAAAGAGTGAAAATGAAAAGGAAGAGAATGAGGGAAAGAGAGAAAATGAGAGAAGAAAAGAAATGGAGAGCGAAGAAAAATCAAGTGGGAAAAAGAATTTGAGAGAAGATAAAAGCGTGATGTTGGCAAAAAAGAGTGAGGTTAAGGAAGCTTTGTTTTCACAGCAAACCCTCCTAGTACTCTTGTACAAAGAGGTGTTTCTAAATACTAACGACTTAACCTGTTTGCCAAATGTTGTTGAGTCATTGTTGCAGGAGTATGATGATGTCTTTCCTGAAGAGGTGCCACCAGGTTTGCCACCCATTAGAGGAATTGAGCATCAAATTGACCTCATATATGGAGCATCACTACCGAACCACCCTGCATATCGCACCAATCCGAAAGAGACAAAAGAAATTCAAAGGCAAGTTCAAGAGCTATTAGATGTGGGATATGTGTGAGAGAGCCTTAGTCTTTGTGCGGTACCAGTGGTTCTAGTACCAAAGAAGTATGGAACATGGAGAATGTGCATTGACTGTAGAGCCATCAACAACATCATGGTCAGGTATCGTCATCCTATCCCTAGGTTAGATGATATGATAGATGAATTAAATGGTTCACCTATTTTCTCAAAAATTGATTTAAGAAGTGGCTACCATCAAATTAGGATGAAAGAAGGAGATGAGTTGAAAACTACATTTAAGACAAAACATGGACTTTATGAATGGTTAGTCATGCCCTTTGGTCTCACCAATGCACCTAGCACATTTATGAGGTTAATGAATCATGTATTATGTGCATATATTGGAAAATTTGTGGTAGTTTACTTTGATGATATTCTGGTGTATAGTAGGACTTTGCATGAACATGTAGATCACTTGAGAAAAGTCCTAGAGGTGTTAAGGAAAGAAAAACTGTTTGGAAACATAAAAAAAGTGTGAATTTTGTCTCGATAAGATTGTTTTTCTTCGATTTGTTGTGAGTGGAAATGGAGTTGAAGTGGACACCGAGAAGATCAAAGTAATACAAGAATGGCCAACTCCAACCTTCGTTGGACAGGTAAGAAGTTTTCATGGGCTTGCTATTTTTTACAGGAGATTTGTGAAAGACTGCAGCACACTAACAGCACCATTGAATGAATTGACAAAGAAAAATGTTCCTTTCAAATGGGGGACAACTCAAGAAAAATCCTTCCATGCGTTAAAGGAGAGACTCACCCACGCCCCTCTACTTGCACTTCCGGACTTCGGTAAGACCTTTGAAATTGAATGTGATGCAAGCGGAATTGGCATAGTAGGAGTTCTCATGCAAGAAGGTAAGCCTATTGCTTATTTTAGTGAGAAGTTAAATGGCCCAACTCTAAACTATGCTACATATGATAAAGAGTTGTATGCATTGTTTAGAGTACTAGAAACATGGCAACACTATCTTTGGCCTAAAGAATTTGTGATCCATTCTGATCATGAGGCTCTTAAATACCTTAGGAGCCAACATAAACTAAATAGGAGACATGCTAGATGGCTGGAATTCATTGAATCATTTCCATATGTCATCAAGCATAAAAAGGGTAAAGAAAATACTGTGGCCAATGCACTTTCACGTAGATATTCTCTTTTATCCTTGTTGGATTCAAAACTTCTTGGTTTTGAATACATTAAGGATTTATATGCCACTGATAGTGATTTTAGAGAACCTTATGAACATTGTAAACCTGGAGTTAGTTTGGAAAAATTCTATTTACATGATGGATTCTTATTTCGGATTGATAAGCTTTGCATTCCTAATTGCTCTATTCGTTTACTTTTACTAAAGGAGTCACATTCGGGTGGGTTAATGGGGCATTTTGGTGTTTCAAAAACTCTAAGTGTTCTTAGTGAGCATTTTTATTGGCCTAGGATATCTAGAGATGTTGAGAAATTTGTGGGAAAGTGCATTGTTTGCCATAAATCTAAATCAAATCTGAACCCACATGGACTATATCTTCCTCTCCCAATTCGCAAAACCCCTTAGGAGGAAATATCAATGGACTTTATTGTGGGGTTACTACAGACCAAGAGGGGGAGAGATTCCATTTTTGTTGTGGTGGATCGGTTTTCAAAAATGGCACATTTTATTCCCTGTCACAAAACAGATGATGCCACTAACATTGCAACACTTTTTTTTTCAGGAAGTAGTAAAACATCATGGAATGCCAAGGACCATTGTGTCGGATCGAGACACAAAATTTATTAGTTACTTTTGGAAGACCTTGTAGAGAAAACTCGGTACAAAGTTACTATTTTCCACTACTTGTCATCCACAAACCGATGGGCAAACGGAGGTGGTGAATCGAACACTATCATCCCTTCTGCGAACAATTGTCAAAAAGAATATCAAGAATTGGGAGGAGTGTCTGTCACATGTGGAATTCGCATATAACAGGGCCAGGCATTCCACTAATCAATATTCTCCATTTGAAATAGTTTATGGCTTTAACCCCCTTGTGCCTATTGATCTAGTTCCTTTGCCTTTATAGGAAGTAGTTAATATGGATGCGAAAGGGCGTGCAGAATTCATCAAGAAATCCATGAAAAGGCAAGGATAAATATCGAGCGGATGACCCAAAAATATATGGATCGTGCAAACAAGGGTCACAAGAAAATGTTGTTCGAACCTGGTGACTTGGTTTGGATTCATATGCCCAAGGAAAGATTTCCTGAAAAGCGGAAATCAAAACTCATGCCACGAGGCGATGGACCATTCCGAGTGCTTGAGAAGATTAACAACAATGCTTACAAGATAGCTTTGCCAGGTGAGTATGGTGTAAGTGCCACTTTCAATGTTTCTGGTCTTTCTCCTTTTTTGGGTGTAGAGGATGAAGAGTCGAGGACGACTCCTTTTCAAGAGGGGGAGGATGATGCAAACCATGTTGAAGGCACCGAGCCGATTACCTGAGTGGAGGAGTTGGATTTGCAAGGCCCGATGACGCGTGGGAGATTAAAGAGGCTGAATGCAACCATGGGCGCCCATATCGCTTCATTAAAGGCCCAATGGATCTTTCCATGCATGGATGGAGCAAATGGGCCTATTATCTCACTTATTCAAGCCCAAACATGATGTTTAAATCTTGACCCACATGGTTGCACGAATTTGGATGCCTTGCCCACATGGAGAATTCTAGAAATGGCATCTTTGGACACCAAACTCAAATCCAATGGGCTATGCACTCAAAGTCAAATCCGGTGGGCTATAGTTGGAAAGTTGTGTTTCACTTTTCCAAAAGTCTTTGGAAGACTTTATCTTTTTGAATTTAAGGGAAAAAATAGTTTACCCTTTATGACTTTAGGGTATTAGACCCTTGACTATTGTACCACCCCCTTGGCTATAAATAGCCACCCCATGACACTTGTATGGCATTCAAGAATTAATTGAGAGCTTATGCTTTGTTTCTCTCCGTTGTGTGAGAATTATCCCGAATTTCCCCCTTGCTCTTGTGCATTCTTGCCTTGTCAATCTACTAGTTAGATTGGTGATCCAGGATCACAAAGCCCCCAATTACGTGCTTCAACCCAAGTGCGTTGTTGTTTGGATTGGCTATCCCATCTCTCCCTTGAGTGTGTTGTCTAAGTAGTAGGTCGCACTCCTTATAGTGTTGATTGACTACTTTCATACGCTATCCATACTCATTATCCACCACTTAGCCCCGAACCGCATTCTTCATCCGCCGACCTACGCCGTGAAGATCGGGCCACCCCGTGCGTCTCACATCACTTTTACCACTCAACTTGCTTCTTACCCAATTTCAACAAATGGAAAGGACCATTGAAATGTGACAATCCCAAACAAAAATTCAAAGATAAAATTCAAATTGGATTCAAGATGAAAAATTTGGGAAGAGGAAGAAAATGGAAGAAGAAGTATGAAAATGGGACATAGAATTCAAAATGTTACAAATTTTTTTTTGAGCCTTTAATTTTTTTTCGATTTTTTTTCATTTTTGTTTTGCTCTTTTTTTGTAGATGTAGCAGAAACAAGATGAATTTTTCAATATTTAAATGCAGGAGAAGCAATAATTTGTAACATCAAATGGAATCAACGTGAGATTTGTGTAGTTTTAAAATTGCAGAATTTGTTGTAAATTTGAACCCGTTGTATCTTGCTATGTATAGCTCTGATTTTGATGATTCCAAATGGAGAAGAAAGATTCGATTCTTAACTACACGAATGATATACTGTACGTTGGAAAATAAGAAGAAATGACATCTGTAGGGGAAGTAGAAAATGGACCAGAATTGATGTTGGCCCGATTTGAAGAGAAATGAAAATGGAAGAAAGGATAGAAAGAAAGAACCTGATTTCTTGCAAATGGGCTCTGATACCAAATGATACGCGATGCAAGACCCACTAGGAAGTGTCCTAGGAACCTTGTATAATGTTCGTGCGTTGAGCACCCGGATCGTTGTAAGAAAACAAGTGAATGTGGTGTGCGGATAATGAAAATGAGAGGGAAGGGGGGAATGGTCAAGGTAGAACTCAAAGAGAACTTGTCTCTAAAAACTCTAGCCACAAGACCCCATAAAGGATGACCAATCCTTTGATAAGTCAGGAATTAAGCAAGAATACAAAGGTTGCAAGCAAAACTCACCATAATAACATTACCTTCATTCATGATGTTTCAAGAGTACAAGGGGGTGACTATTTATAGCCAAAGAGAGAAGGAAATTCGAATCACACGATGGGTTGGCTTCTACATTAGTCTAACACCTAGTTTCTACAAGTCAAAAAGCCTAAATGATGACTTTGACAACTTTGGCACTTGCCCATGACTTTAGGAGACAAGTAACACACCCTTTTGGAAAAGTAGAGACAAGTAGCCCACCACCTTTTGACTTTGAAGATTCCATGGTGGTGTGGGCTTGGAAATTCATAGCTCCACTTGGGTTGGATTTTTAAAAGCATGTTTGGGCCTTAATTAATGTAATTATAGGCCTGGATGCTTCCCCCAAGCAAGGGTGTTGGGCCTCCTCTTGGAATTCCATGATTAATCCATTTAAGGCCTTCTTCATTCTCTTGGTCCACTCCCTTATCATTGGGCCTCCAATTCCACGCAATGGGTCATGTCCACTTATGTGCATTCTGCCTTCCTCATCAAGTCCGGCTCTAACCCTGCGATGATGAGGATCATGGAACACATGGGAATCATGGGGTTGGAGGCGGACATGATGAGGAAGGTGGAATGCACACAAGTGGACAAGACCATTTGCGTGGAATTGGAGGCCCAATGACAAGGGAGTGGACCAAGAGAATGAAGGAGGCCTTAAATGGATTAATCATGGAATTCCAAGAGGAGGCCCAACATCTTTGCTTGGGGGAAGCATCCGGGCATATA
The DNA here is from genome assembly GCA_963277665.1 of Viscum album. Lineage (NCBI taxonomy): Eukaryota > Viridiplantae > Streptophyta > Magnoliopsida > Santalales > Viscaceae > Viscum > Viscum album. Next base: position 1,051,271,994 of record OY728121.1, on the reverse strand, counting down.
ATTACATTAATTAAGGCCCAAACATGCTTTTAAAAATCCAACCCAAGTGGTGCTACGAAATTTCAAGCCCACCCACCATGGATTCTTCAAAGTCAAAAGGTGGTGGGCTACTTGTCTTTACTTTTCCAAAAGGGTGTGCTACTTGTCTCCTAAAGTCATGGTCGAGTGCCAAAGTTGTCAAAAGCATTCTATATGCTTTTTGACTATGGAAAACTAGCCATTATACTAATGTAAAGAGCCACCCCATGTGTAATTCGAATTTCAAGTTTCTTTGGCTATAAATAGCCACCCCCTTGTACTCTTGAAACATCATGAATGAACGTAATGTTATTATGGTGAGTTTTTCTTGCAACCTTTGTGTTCTTGCTTAATTCTGGACTTATCAAAAGATTGGTCATCCTTTGTGGCGTCTTCTGGCTAGAGTTCTTAGAGACAAGTTCTCTTTGGGTTCTACCTTGACCATTCCCACCTTCCCTCTCATTTTCATTATTTGCACACCACATTCACTTGTTTTCTTGCGGCGATCCGGGTGCTCAACGCGCGAACATTATACAAGGTTCTTAGGACACTTCTTAGTGGGTCTTGCATCGCGTATCATTTGGTATCAGAGCCCATTTGCAAGAAATCAGGTTCTTTCTTTCTTATCCTTTCTTCCATTTTCATTTCTCTTCAAAAAGGGCCAACATCAATTCTGGTCCATTTTCTTCTTCCCCTACAGACGTCATTTCTTCTTCTTTTCGGACTTACAGTATATCATTCTTGTAGTTGCAAATCTCATCTTTCTTCTCCATTTGGAATCATCAAAATCATAGGTATACATAGCGAGATGCAACTGGTTCAAAATTTGCAACAAATTCTGCAATTTTTAAAACCACGCAAATCTCATGTTGATTCCATTTGATGTTACAAATTATTGCTTCTCCTGCATTTAAATATTGAAAAATTCATCTTGTTGCTGCTGCATCTACCAAAAAAAATAGCAAAAAAAAAAAAACAAAAAAAAATCGAAAAAATAAAATTAAAGGCTCAAAAAAATTGCAACATTTTGAATTCTACGTCCCATTTTCATTCTTCTTCTTCTTCCCTTTTCTTCCTCTTCCCAAATTTTTCATCTTGAATCCAATTTGAATTTTACCTTTGAATTCTAGTTCGGGATTGCCACATTTCAAAGATCCTTTCGATTTGTTGAAATTGGGTAAGAACATTATAGGAAGCAAGTTGAGTGGTAAAAGGCAAGAGTGTTACAATTTGATAAAAGCCAAAATTGAGTAAAACACGAACGAACATTTTATTTTTGAGCGTAAACACGTGATGGAGTGTGTGAGGTCAATTTTCCTCTCTCTTCACAATTTTTTATAGGATTCCTAAATGGTGGAGTCGAGTAATACCAATGAAGCGGACATTAAGATGTTCATGAGGGCTGTACAAGAACAATTCCAAAGGTTGAATGCGAGGATGGATGAACTCCAATTCCCTTCCAATTCTAGAGCACCACCAAGGAGGCGAGTTGTTGAAGAAGAGGAGGAGTTATCCGATTTTCACGAGTCACCAATTCGGAGAAATCAACCACCATGGAGGCAAGCCAATGATATTGGAGGAGTAAAGTTGAGGATCCCTTCATTTCAAGGTAAGAATGATCCTGAAACTTACTTGGAATGGGAAAGAAAGGTCGAACATGTTTTTGGTTGTCACACTTATTCGGATGAAAACAAAGTGAAGTTGAAGGCTGTGGAATTCACCGACTATGCTAGTATTTGGTGGGACCAACTACAAGTGAGTCAATGATGAAGTGGAGAAAGACCCATCCACACTTGGGAGGAGATGAAAGTTGTAATGTGTAAGAGGTTCATTTCTAGCCACTATTATCGTGATTTGTTCCTCAAGTTGCAGGGTTTGAAACAACGGGCTTTGAGTGTTGAGGAGTATCACAAAGAGATGGAGATCATCATGATTTGGGCGAATATTGACAAGGAGCGAGAGGCCACCATGGCAAGATTTGTGAACGTTCTCAACCATGACATTCGGGACATAGTGGACATGCACCACTACTTGGACATGGAGGATCTACTACACATGGCTACCAAAGCGGAGAGGCAAGTAAAGGCAAGAAGGATGCACCCTACATCTTATGGTAAGGATTCTAGACCTTCATTCAAGTTTAAGGATTCCAAACCACAAGAGCATGTAAGGGAACACAAAACTGATTCGAATGAGTTGCTCAAACCAAAACCATTCTTTCCGAAATCCAAAGGTAAAATGGAGGGTAAGGTTGTATCCAAATCACGAGATATCAAATGTTTTAAATGTCAAGGATTTGGACATATTTCCTCACAATGCCCAAACAAGAGAACAATGATTATTTTGGATGATGGAGATGTTCTTAGTGCTAGCTCAAGCGAAGATGAAATGCCATCACTTGGGGATGATTCAAATGTGGTAGTAGAAAGCCCCGTACATGGAGAAATGCTTGTTGCAAGGCGTGCTTTGAGTGCTCAACCCGAAGGAGAACATGATCAAGAGCAAAGGGAGCACATTTTTCATACTAGATGCCTCGTCAAAGATAAGGTATGTAGTATGATTATTGATGGGGGTAGTTGTACAAACGTAGCAAGTGGTTTGATGGTTGATAAATTGGGATTGGCTTCAACTAGACATCCTAGGCCTTATAGATTGCAATGGTTAAATAATAGCGGGGATGTCAAAGTGACTAAGCAAGCACAAGTTCCATTTTCTATTGGGAAGTATTAAGACAAGGTGATGTGTGATGTTGTTCCAATGCATGCTAGTCATATTTTGTTGGGAAGACCTTGGCAATTTGATAGGAGGGTCACACATGATGGATACACCAATCGATATTCTTTTGAGTATAATGGGAGGACGATTATTCTTACACCATTGAGCCCTTTGCAAGCTTATGAAGACCAAGTGAGGATTGAGAGAGATTGTGAGAAGAGAGAAAAATAAAAGAGAGGAAAAAATAGAGAGAATGAGAAGAGTGGAAAAATCAAGAGTGAAAAAGGAGTTTTGAGTGAAAGAAAAAAAAATGAGGGAAATAAAAGAGTTGAAAATAAGAGTGAAAATAAGAGTGAAAATAAGAGTGAAAATAAGAGTGAAAACAAGAGTATTGAGGGAAAAGTGAGCTTATTTTCAGGAAAAAGAGAGATAGAGAGAGCTTTAGAGGGGGAGGAAACTCTCGTGATTTTATGCAAGGGAGAATGTTTTACCACTAACTCTCCTAACTCTTCTATGCCTTCTAGTGTTATGTCCATTTTGCAGGAATTTGGTGATGTGTTTCCGAAAGAAATTCCCAATGGCTTACCTCCCTTGCGGGGTATCGAGCACCACATCGACTTTCTCCCCAGAGCAACGCTTCCCAATCGACCGGCTTATCGGGCTAACCCGGAGGAGACTCGATAAATCCAACGACAAGTGGAAGAATTGCTAAGGAATGGATTTGTTCGAGAGAGCTTAAGTCCGTGTGCCGTACCGGTAATTCTTGTCCCAAAGAAAGATGGTAAGTGGAGAATGTGTGTTGATTGTCGATCTATCAACAAAATAACGGTAAAGTATTGCTATCCCATACCTCGTTTGGATGATATGATTGATTAACTCCATGGTGCATGGTTGTTTACTAAAATTGACCTAAGGAGTGGATACCATCAAATTAGAATGAAAGAGGGAGATGAATGGAAAACCGCATTTAAAACTAAGTTTGGATTGTATGAATGACTAGTTATGCCTAACAAAGACTTTTGGAAAAGTAGCACACAACTTTCCAACTATAGCCCACCAGACTTGACTTTGAGTGCATAGCCCACCGGATTTGACTTTGGTGTCCAAAGATGCCATTTCTAGAATTCTCATGTGGGCAAGGCATCCAAATTCGTGCAACCATGTGGGCCATGCTTTAAACATCATGTTTGGGCTTGAATAAGTGAGATAATAGGCCCATTTGCTCCATCCATGCAAGGAAATATCCATTGGGTCTTTAATGAAGCGAGATGGGCGCCGATTGTTGCATTCAGCCCCTTTAATCTCCCTCACATCATTGGGACTTGCAAATCAAACTCCTCTACTCAGGTAATCGGCTCGGTGCCTTCAACATGGTTCGCATTACTTTTGTTCTCCACCACTGCACACCCACAAAAAGATGGTCAAACTGAGGTGGTCAATAGGACACTTTCCATATTGTTGCGTGCCATCTTTAGAAAAAATCTAAAACATTGGTCTAATTGGAATCAATTGGCCTCAATTGGAACTAATGGAGTAATTGGTCTTATTGGTCACAATTGGGACCTAATTGGCCCCAATTGCCCTCAATTAGCCAAATTGGCCAAATTGGCCTAATTGGCCACAATTGGCTTAATTATCCTAATTGGCCACAATGTTCTGATTGTCCTCATTGGCCTAATTGGTCTCAATGGCCTCATTGAACTTATTGTCTAATTAGCATCAATTCCCTAATTGGCCTCGAGGGTCTAAGTGGCGTAATTTACCTAATTTGCCACGATAGCCTAACTGGCCTAATTTGCCAAATTGGCCTCCATGGCCTAATTGGACTAATTGGCCTCAATGACTTAATTGGTCTAATTGGCCTAATTGGTCTCAATGGACTAATTAACCTAGTTGGCCAAAATAGCATAACCAGAATAATTTTGATGTGTTGTCAGAAGCTCAAAATGAAGAGGCGAAGAGAAACAACGTAATGTAGTCGAATTGACCTAGGCATAAAGGAAACGCCACCCGCCAAGTTTCCTAATTGGCCCCAATGACATTATTGGCCAAATTTGTCGAATTTGCCTGATTGGTATAATTGGTATAATTGGTCTAATTGGTCTAATTGGCCTCAATGCCATAATTCGCCTAATTGGCATAATTAATCTCAATTGAATTATTGTCCTAATAGCCCTAATTGACTTAATTGAGCTCATTGGCTTAATTGCCCTAATTATCTGAATTGGCCTCAATTGCCAAATTGGCCTAATTGGACGAATTGACCTCAATTGTTGAATATGCCTAATTGGACGAATTGGACTCAAGAGTTTAATTAGTCAAATTGGCCTAATTAAAAAATTGGCCTAATTGACATCATTATCTTCAATGGCTTAATTGGCAGAATTGGTCTAATTGCCAGATTCGCTCAATTGGCATAATTCGCCAAAATAGCCTCAATAGCCAAATTGGCATCATTGAGCTCAATAGCCTAATTGGTCTGACTGGCCTAATTGGCCTCATTGACATGAATGGCCTAATTGGCCTAATTGGTCTCATTAGACTAGTTTACCTAATTGGAATCAATAGCCTAATTCGATGAATTGTCCTAATTGGACTAATTGGTCTCAATGGTCTAATTGGACCGATTGACCTAATTTGAATAATTGTCGTAATTTCTCTAATTGGCCTCATTGGCCTAAGTGGTCTCAATGACATAATTGACCTAATTGTACGACCTCAATGCGCTAATTGGACTAATTGAGATCAATGGCCTAATTGAAGGAATTGGCCTCAATGGCCTAATTGTCCTTAATGGCCTAATTGGACTAATTTGACTAATTGGACTCAATCGGCCAAATATGCCTAATTGGCAGAATTGGCCTCAATGGCCTAATTGCCTTTAATGACCTAATTGCCTTATTGGCATAATTCGCCTAATAGGCATAATGAGTCAGTTGGCCTAATTGGCCTAAATTGGGCTAACTGACTTCAATTGGCATAATTGGTCTCAATTGGCTCAATTGACCTCAATTGGACTAACTGGCGTAACCTCAATTGCTCTCAATTGACCAATTAGGTCAATTAGGCCAATTTTTCCATTGAGGCCAATTACGCTATTGGGCCAATTAGTCCAATCAGATCATTGAGGTCAATTTGGCCAATTTGTCCATTGTGGGTAATTATCCCAATTATGTCAATTTGACTAATTAGGCCAGTAAGCCCAATTAGGCTATTGAGCCTAATTAGGCTGTTGATCCCAATTAGGCTGAAGAGGCCAAATAGGTCAATTATGCAAACTAAGCCAATTGAGGCTAAATAGGCCATTGACGCCAATTAGGAAAATTTGGCCATTGGGGTCAATTAGGCCAATTTGACCATTAAAGGAAACTAGTCTAATTATGTCATTGACCTCAATTAGTCCAATTAGGCCAATTCCTCCAATTAGGACATGTAGGCCAATTTGGCCAATTAGGTCATCGAGGTCAATTAGTCCAATTAATCCAATTAGTCTATTGGGGACAATTAGTCCATTGTGCACAATTAGGCCATTAGGCCCAATTAGGCCAATTATGTCAATTATGCCAACTATTCCAATTAGGCCATTCAAGCCAATTAACCAATTGAGGCCAATTATGCCAATTAGGTCATTGATACCAATTAAGCCAATTGAGGCCAATTATGTCAATTTGGCCAGTTAGGCCATTGAGGCCGATTAGGACAATTGAGGCCGATTAGGCCCATGAGGTCATTGACTCCAATTAGGTCAACTGGCCAATAAGTCAAATTATGCCACTTATGCAATTGAGGACAATTAGGCCAATTGAGACCAATTATGCCAATTACATCAATTTGGCCAATTTGGCCAATCGAGTCCAATGGAGGCCAATTATGCCAATTATGTCAATTAGGCCATTGAGAACAATTAGGTGAATTAGTCCCTTGTGGCCAATAAGGCCATTAATGCCAATTAGTAAAATTAATGTATTGATAACAATTATGCCAAAATGAGGTTATTGATACCATTTAGGCCAATTTGGCCAATTGGGTCATCGAGCCCAAATTGGCCAATTAGACAAATTAGGTCCCTTAGGCCATTGAGGTCAATTAGGCCAATTAGACCACTAAGCCCAACTAAGCCAATTATTCCAATTAGGCGAATTAGAACAATTAGACCATTGAGACCAATTAGGACAATTAGGCCATTTCAGACAATTAGACCATTGAGGTCAAGTAGTCCAATTAGTTCAATTAGGTCATTGAGTCCAATTAGGCCAATGAGCCCACTTAATCCATTGAGGCAAATTAGACCAATTATGCCAATTTGGGTAATTAGACCATCGACACCAATTAGTTCAATTAGACCATTGAGGTCAATTTGTCCAATTAGGCTAATTTTGTCACATATGCCACTGAGTCAAATAAGGCCAATGAGACCAATTAATCCATTGAGGTGAATTAGGCCAATTTGCCCAATTAATCCAATTGAGCCCAATTAAGCCCAATTTGTCCAAATAAACCAAATATGACAATATGGCCAATTAGACCAATTGAGGCCAATTAGTCCAATTAGGCCAATTAGGTCGATTAGGATATTGAGACCAATTAGGCCCATTAGGCCAATTAGGCCAATTAGGTCAATTAGGTCGATTAGGATATTGAGACCAATTAGGCCCCTTAGGCCAATTAGGCCAATTAGGGTATTGAGTTCAATTATGCCAATTAGTCCAATAAGACTATTGAGTTCATTTAGGCCAATTAGGCCAATTAGGCCGATTATGCCAATTAGGCTATTGAGGCCATTTTAGCCAATTAGTCCAATTAGGCAGATTCAGTCAATTATGTCATTTAGACCAATTAGGCCGATTAAGTCAATTATGCAATTGAGGTCATTTAGGCCAATTAGACCAATTTGTCCATTTAGGCCCATTAGGCCAATTTGGGCAATTTGGCCATTTAGGCCTATTAGGGCAATTAGAACAATTGATGCCAATTTTTTCAATTAGGCCTATTAGTCCAAATTGTCATTTGTTGACAATGAGGACAATTAAGTCAATTAGACCAATTAGGGAAATTAAGAAAATTAGACCATTGAGGTAAATGAGGCCAAATGGGCCAAATATGCTAATTAGACAATTGAGTCCAATTAGACCAATTAGGCCACTGAGACCAATTAGGTCAATTACGCTATTTAGGCCAATTAGGCCATTAAGCCCAATTAGGCCAATAAAGCCAATTAAACCACTTAGTTGTGGACAATTAGACCAGTTAGGGCATTGAGACCAATGAGGCCAATTAGGTCAATTAGGTCATTGTGGGCAATTTGGCAAATTTGGCCACTGAGACCAATGAGGCCAATTAGGTCAATTAGGTCATTGTGGGCAATTTGGCAAATTTGGCCACTGAGATCAATTTGGCCAATTAGGCCATTGAGATCAATTAATCCAATTAGGTCATTGGGGTCAATTAGGCTAATTAGGCCACTGATGCCAATTAGGTAATAGAGTCCAATTAGGCCAATTAGTCCAATTAGGCTATTGGGGCCAATTTGACCAATTATCTCAATTCGTCGAATAAGGCCAATAAGGCCAATTGGACCATTGAAAACAATTTGTCCAATGAGGATAATTAGGTCAATTAGCACAATTATACTGATTAGGCCAATGAGGCCAATTTGTCCATTAAGGCCAATTTGGCCAATGAGATCATTGCAGCCATTGAAACCAATTAGACCAATGAACCCAATTAAGCCAATTAGGCCAATTATGCCAATTAGGTCAAATAGGCAATTTAAGCCAACTAGGCCAACTAGGCCAACTAGGACAATTTGGTGAATTATATTAGTTAGAACAATTAGGCCAATTAGCTCATTCAGATCAATTAGGTCAAATAAGTCACTTAGGTCAATTGGGCCGTTGAGGCCAAAAAGGCCAATTAGGTCAATTCGGCCAATCAAGTCATAGAGGACAATTAGGACAATTAGACCATTAGCCCAATGATATGATACCGTATGCGAGTGCGGTATTCGTTGGCAAAAATGCGGAAACACAAGTGTGGGAAGTGGGAGAAATGAAAATTAAATGAAGTGCGGAAGAAATAAAAGGGGAAGGGGAATGATCAATTAGGACCCCAAGGAGACTTGCCCCTTGAAACTCTAATTATAAATTGCCGCAAAGGTTGATCACTCCTTTGATAAGCCTTACTTGCATTCACCTAAGAACACAAGAAACACAAGCATAATAATGCTAGAAAACACTTAAATTCAAAATTAACTTTCAAGGGGTACAGGAGGTGTCTATTTATAGCAAAATGAGAGGAATACATGTCTACCACCACAAAGATGTTATCCTTACCTGATTGTGATCTTGGAAAGCTGAGCAAAAATTCCATTGAAATATCAACCCAAGGATGAGAAGCAAAGGGCAAAGGGGTGTATAAGCCATGTGGAATCACTTTCGACTTTGCATGTTTACACACATTACAATTTACACAAACACTAACCACATCCCTACGCATGTGAGGCCAATAAAAATGTTCACTCGACAAGGAAAAAGTTTTCTCAACCCCCAAAATGCCTCATTAATCCACCACCGTGAGTTTCTCTAACAAGCAATTCACGCATGGAACAAGATGGAGAAAATGGGTCTATAATATAACTTATTCAAGCCCAAAATTGATATTTAAAGCTTGGCCCACATGGTTGCATGAATTTGGAGGCCTTACCCACATGGAGGATTCTAGAAATGGCATCTTTGGACACCAAAGTCAAATCCGTTGGGCTATGCACTCAAAGTCAAATCCGGTGGGCTATGTTGGAAAGTTGTGTGCTACTTTTCCAAAAGTCTTTGTTGGCTTTTATCTTTTTGACATTTAAGGGGACAAGGTAGGTTTAGACTTTATGACTTTAGAGTATTAGACCCTTGACCATTGTATCACCCCCTTGGCTATAAATAGCCACCCCATGACATTGTATTTTTATTCAAGAATTAATTGAGAGCTTATGCTTTGTTTCTCTCCGTTGTGTGAGAATTGTTCCAATTTTCTCCTAGCTCTTGTGCATTCTTGCCTTGTCAATCTACAAGTTAGATTGGTGATCCAAGATCACAAAGCCCCCAATTCCGTGCCTCAACCCAAGTGCGTTGTTGTGTGGATTGGCCATCACATCCCTCCCTTGAGTGTGTTGTCTAAGTAGTAGGTCGTGCTCCATATAGCGTTGATTGACTACTTGCATCCACTATTTGTACCCATAATCTGCCACTTAGCCCTGAATCTTATCTTTCATCCGCCGCCCTACGCCGTGAAGATCGGGTCACCCCGTGCGTCTCACATCAGTTGGTATCAGAGCTCCGGTTGACACGGTAGGCATCTATCCCTTTATTTATATTTATTTTACCCATTACCCTTCTTATCTTTCCTTATTATCCACCCATTCAAAAAAAACCTTTGCTTTTTAAACCTCCAAAATTAGCCTTAGTTGTGCAAGATTGAAATATTTTTCACATTGAGTCAATTGTTCATCCATCTTATTTTCACTTTAAATTCTCTATATGTGATTTGTATCTGAAAAAAACAAAAAATATCAAATTTTGTCAACTCATCATTTTGTGCTTCTCAAAATTAAGCACATCCTTTTCTTTGAGAGATTTCAAAAAAAATTGTCTTACTCTCCGTTCATCATCTTGTGCTTTAAAACTCCAAGCACAACACTTTTTGGGGAGATTTGACGAAAAAAAAAAGAAAAAAAAAGCAGATACTATTACTTTATCATCGTGCTTTACATTATTCGCACTTTCCATATCTGTACATCACTTTCTCCATCATTTTGCTTCATCCCCGTTTTATATTTGGCTCATATTGTTATTGATTTTTCTTATCTTGCACAATCGGGCAAAACCCATAAACCACCTTTCTACCCCCTTTTCCACCCACCCTTATCCATTTTTCTACCCTCTTTTCACCCTTTAGCCATTACCACTCAAACGGGTTGTGATAAACCATCCTCCAACACAATCTTGGTTTGGGAATGATTTGTGGCATGTGATCATCCCAAACAAGGTATTTCATAAGAGCTTGGAATTTGAATTGAGTGTTGAGTGGAGAGAAATAAGCAAAAAAAAATCTTGTGTGTGTGTGTGTGTGTACATTTCGTGTGTGTAAGTGTGTGTGTGCTTGTGTGCGTGAGTGTGTATGTCTTGCGTGTGTGAGTGTGTATCCTTATGTGCATGATTGTGTACATCTTGTGTGCGCGTGTCTGTACATCTCGCGTGTGTGATTGAGTGTGTATCATTGTATGTGTCCCCCCCCCACGGTGTGTGTTTGTGTTTGTGTAACTTATCATGGCAGAAGATCGTGTAAAGAAAATTGCTCATGTTAGCGATGATGAAAGTCGAAGTAGATCTCCCACACCTGAAGCTACGCAATTCCAAATGCAAGCTTTGGTGAGCCACTTCGAGAAGCTTCTTGAAGGTCCCTTCTTTTCAGGGGAAAAGCGATCCGGAAGCATACTTGGAGTGGGAGATGTGTATCGAGCAGGTCTTTTCATGCCATGCATATTCCGAGGAGAAAAAGGTCAAACTTGCTTCCCTTGAATTTTCTAATTATGATTTAATTTGGTGGGGTCAAGTTCAAAAGGATAGGGCTAGATATGGTGGACGTCCCATCAACACTTGGGAAGACATGAAGTTCACCATACGGAAGCGGTTTGTTCCCACACATTACTATAGAGATCTCCACAACAAACTTCAACACCTCATCCAAGGGAGTAAGAGTGTAGAAGACTACTACAAGGAGATGAAAATTGTAATGATTCAGGCAAACCTTGAGGAGGATCCGAAGGCAACCATGGCACGGTTTTTACATGGGCTCAATTGGGAGATTGCGGATCAAGTGGTGATATACCACCATGTAGAGATACAAGATATGATCCACCAGGCCACCAAGATCGAGCAAAAAATCAAAAGGAGGAGCAACATGAGGAAACCCGCTACCCCTTTCACACCATTGAGAAATCCAAGGAAGTAGATTGGAGAACCATCAAAGGCAAAAGAGGTGGTTGATCACAAAAGTGACAAGGTAATTCTTCCACCTAAGAAACCTACTTTTGAGGCTAACCAAACCTGGAATAGGGATATTCGGTGTTTCAAATGTCAAGGAAGGGGTCACATTGCTAGTGAGTGCCCAAACCGGCGCACCATGACCATCAACAAGTATGGAGAATGTGAGACCGATGGAGAGAGCTCGGAAGAGGAGGAGGAAGAATCTCCAGAAATTGATAGTGGAGAGTTTGCAGAAGATGGTGAGATTCTTGTCACAAGGAGAGTTCTAAACGCACAAATGACTGTGGGAGAGAAGGAGCAGCGGGGGAACCTTTTCCATACACGGTGCAAGATCCTTGGGAAGGTATGTAGTGTTATTATTGATGGCGGAAGCTGTAGTATTGTTGCGAGCACCGAGTTAGTAGAGAAGTTGGGACTTCCTACTTTGAAGCATCAACATCCATATCATCTTCAGTGGTTGAATGATTGCGGGGAGCTGAAGGTCACCAAGCAAGTGAAGGTACTGTTCACCATCGGGAAGTACAAAGATGAGGTCTTGTGCGATGTTGTTCCTATGAAGGCTTGCCATTTGTTGTTGGGACGACCGTGGTAGTATGATTGGCGTGTTACCCATGACGGTTTCTTGAATTGTCATTCTTTTGTACTCTAAGGGGAACCTATAACCCTCAACCCCATTTCCCCCAAACAAATTATAGAAGATCACATTTTGAGAGAAAAGAAAAAAATGGGTGATGAGGAAAAAAAGAGTGAAAATGAAAGAGGAGTGAATGAGGGAAAGAGAGAAAATGAGAGAAGAAAAGAAATGGAGTGCAAAGAAAAATCAAGTGGGAAAAAGAAATTGAGAGAAGAGAAAAGTTTGATGTTGGCAAAAAAGAGTGAGGTTAAGGAAGCTTTGTTTTCACAGCAAACCCTCCTATTACTCATGTACAAAGAGGTGTTGCTAAATACTAACGACTTACCCTGTTTTCCAAATGTTGTTGAGTCCTTGTTGTAGGAGTATGATGATGTCTTTCCTAAATAGGTGCCACCAGGTTTGCCACCCATTAGAGGTATTGAGCATTAAATTGACCTCATACCTGTAGCATCACTACCGAACCGCCCTGCATATCGCACCAACTCGGAAGAGACAAAAGAAATTCAAAGGCAAGTTCAAGAGCTATTGGATGTGGGATATGTCAGAGAGAGCCTTAGTCCTTGTTCCGTACAGGTGATTCTAGTACCAAAGAAGGATGGAACATGGAGAATGTGCATTGACTGTAGAGCCATCAACAACATCACAGTCAGGTATCTTCATCCTATCCCAAGGTTAGATGATATACTAGATGAATTAAATGGTTCAACTATTTTATCAAAAATTGATCTAAGAAGTGGATACCATCAAATTAAGATGAAAGAAGGAGATGAGTGGGAAACTACATTTAAGACAAAACATGGACTTTATGAATGGCTAGTCATACCCTTTGGTCTCACCAATGCACCTAGCACATTTATGAGGTTAATGAATCATGTCTTACGTGCATATGTTGGAAAATTTGTGGTAGTTTACTTGGATGATATTCTGGTGTATAGTAGGACTTTGCATGAACATGTAGATCACTTAAGAAAAGTCCTAGAGGTATTAAGGAAATAAAACCTGTTTGGAAACATAAAAAAGTGTGAATTTTGTCTCGATAAGATTGTTTTCCTTGGATTTTTTGTGAGTGTCAATGGAGTTGAAGTGGACACCGAGAATATCAAAGCAATACAAGAATGGCCAACTCCAACCTCCGTTGAATGAGTTGACAAAGAAGAATGTTCCTTTCAAATGGGGGACAAATCAAGAGAAGGCCTTCCATGCTCTTAAGAAGAGACTCACCCACGCCCCTCTGCTTGCACTTCTAGACTTCCGTAAGACCTTTGAAATTGAATGTGATGCAATCGGAATTGGCATAGGAGGAGTACTCATGCAAGAAGGTAAGCCTATTGCTTTCTTTAGTGAGAAGTTAAATGGCCCAACTCTAAACTATGCTACATATGATAAAGAGTTGTATGCATTGTTTAGAGTACTAGAGACATGGCAACACTATCTTTGGCCTAAAGAATTTGTGATCCATTTTGATCACGAGGCTCTTAAATACCTTAGCAGCCAACATAAACTAAATAGGAGACATGCTAGATGGCTGGAATTCATTGAATCATTTCCATATGTCATCAAGCATAAAAAGGGTAAAGAAAATACTGTGGCGGATGCACTTTCACGTAGATATTCTCTTATATCCTTGTTGGATTCAAAACTCCTTGGTTTTGAATGCATTAAGGAATTATATGCTACAGATTGTGATTTTAGTGAACCATATGGACATTGTAAACCTGGAGTTAGTTGGGAAAAGTTTTATTTACGTGATGGATTCTTATTCCGGATTAAAAAGCTTTGTATTCCCAATTGCTCTATCTGTTTACTTTTACTAAAGGAGTCACATTCTGGTGGGTTAATGAGACATTTTGGTGTTACAAAAACATTAAGTGTTCTGAGTGAGCATTTTTATTGGCCTAGAATATCTAAAGATGTTGAAAAATTTGTGGGAAAGTTCATTGTTTTCCATAAAGCCAAATCAAAACTGAACCCACATGGATTATATCTTCCTCTCCCAATCCCCAAAAACCCTTGGGAGGATATATCAATGGACTTTATTGTGGGGTTACGAAGGACAAAGAGGGGGAGAGATTCCATTTTTGTTGTGGTGGATCGGTTTTCTAAAATGGCACATTTTATTCCTTGTCACAAAACAGATGATGCCACTAATATTGCAATGCTCTTCTTTCAGGAAGTAGTCAAACTCCTTGGAATGCCAAGGACGATTGTCTCGGATCGAGACACAAAATTTCTTAGTTACTTTTTGAAGACCTTGTGGAGCAAACTGGGTACAAAGTTACTCTTTTCCACTACTTGTCATCCACAAACCGATGGGCAAACAGAGGTGGTGAATCGAACATTATCATCCCTTCTGCGAACAATTGTCAAGAAGAATATCAAGAATTGGGAGGAGTGTCTGCCACATGTGGAATTTGCATATAACAGGGCCAAGCACTCCACTACTCAATATTCTTCATTCGAAATTGTTTATGGTTTTAACCCTCTTGCCCCTATTGATCTATTTCCTTTGAATTTGCAGGAAGAAACTAATATGGATGTGAAAGGGCGTGCAGAATTCATCAAAAAACTCCATGAAAAGGCAAGGAAAAATATCGTGCGGATGACTCAAAAATATGTTGATCGTGCAAACAAGGGTCGCAAACAAGTGTTGTTCGAGCCCGGGGACTTGGTCTGGATTCATATGCGAAAGGAGAGATTTCCAGATAAGCGGAAATCAAAACTCATGCCACAAGCAGACGAACCTTTCCGAGTGCTCGAGAAGATTAACAATAATGCTTACAAGATAGATTTGCCAGGTGCGTATGGTGTAAGTGCCACCTTCAATGTTTCTGATCTTTCTCCTTTTTTGGGTGCAGAGGATGAAGAGTCGAGGACGACTCCTTTTCAAGAGGGGGAGGATGATGAGAACCATGTCGAAGACACCAAGTCGATTGTGTGGGAGGAAGAGTTGGATTTGCAAGGCCCAATGATGTGAGGGAGATTAAAGAGGCTCAATGCTACAATGGGCACACATATTGCTTCATTAAAGGCCCAATGGATCCTGCCTTGCATGGATGGAGAAAATGGGCCTATATGATATGATACCGTATGCGAGTGCGGTATTCGTTGGCAAAAATGCGGAAACACAAGCGAAGAAAGAAGAGGGGAATGGAAATTAAAAGAAATGCAAGAGGAATAAAAGGGGAAGGGGATGATCAATTAGGACCCCAAGGAGACTTGCCCATTGAAACTCTAATTATAAAGCGCCACAAAGGTTGATCACTCCTTTGATGAGCCTTACTTTCATTGACCTAAGAACACAAGAAACACAAGCATAATAATGCTAGAAACTCTCAAATTCAAAATTAACCCTCAAAGGGGTACAAGAGGTGGCTATTTATAGCCAAATGAGAGGAATACATGTCAAACTACCTATTCCACAAAAGTCTAAAGCCTATCCCATGAATTTGACTTTTTTTACACATGTCCATGGCTTTAGGGGGCAAGATATCTCTAAAGAAGACTTTTAGGAAGCACCCCAAATACTTTGAAGATTCCCACCATGGATTTGGAGACAAGGGGCCCACCACTTTTGACATTGGAGATTTCCTTCATGCAAGTGGATTAAATTTCGTGGAAGCATATGGGTGGGCCTTTTAGGTTCACTTTTGGGCTTTAATAAGTTTGATTAAAGGCCCATTTGCTCCTCCCATGCATGAATGTTGGGCCTCCTCTTGTAATTTCAAAATGAGGCCATGTAAATCCTCCCTCATCCTCCTCATTCTTCCTCTTGTCATTGGGCCACCAATCCCATGTAATGGTCGTATGCGAGTGCGGTATTCGTTGGCAAAAATGCGGAAACACAAGCGAAGAAAGAAGAGGGAATGGAAATTAAAAGAAATGCAAGAGGAATAAAAGGGGGAGGGGATGATCAATTAGGACCCCAAGGACACTTTCCCCTTGAAACTCTAATTATAAAGCGCCACAAAGGTTGATCCCTCCTCCCATGCATGAATGTTGGGCCTCCTCTTGTAATTTCAAAATGAGGCCATGTAAAGCCTCTCTCATCCTCCTCATTCTTCCTCTTGTCATTGGGCCACCAATCCCATGCAATGGTTCTTGTCCATTAATGCTCCTTCCACGATCAATGCCATGATCACCCTCAACTCCTTGCTGCATGTGTGCACCATGATCCGCATCATCCCCTCCCTCTTCAAAAGGATTCTTCCTCGAATCTGTATATTCAAAAGGAGAGAGATTAGAAATATTAAAGGTAGCACTCACATTTCCATACCTGCTGGGCAAGTCAATCTTGTAGGCATTATCATTGATTCTTTCTAAAACTGGAAATGGACCATCTCCTCGCGACTGAAGTTTTGATTTTCTTTGCTCTGGGAACCTTTCCTTCCTCAAATGCACCCACACTCAATCTCCAGGTTCTAGTACAACCATATGCCTACCCTTGTTTGCTTGCTTCGCATATTGTTCATTTCTTCTTTCAATGTTGGCTTTCACCTTGGCATGTAAATCCCGAACAAATTTGGCCTTCTCATCACCTGTGAGATCAACAACCTCATTAGTAGCCAATGAAAGAATATCTAATGGAGTCATTGGATTAAATCCATATACAATCTCAAAAGGTGAAAGTTAGTAGTGGAATGAACTACTCGGTTATATGCAAACTCTATGTGTGGAAAACATTTTTCCCAATTCTTCAGATATTTTTGAATTATTACACAAAAAAGGGTAGAAAGATTCATATTCACCACTTCAGTTTTCCCATCAGTTTGAGGATGTGCAACAGTTGAGAACAATAATTTAGTTCCCAATTTATTCCACAATGTCCTCCAAAAGTGGCTAAGGAATTTCATATCCCTATCACTTACAATGGTTTTGGGTAGTCCATGTAATCTCACAATTTCTTTGAAAAACAAATCTGCTATATGTATAGCATCATTAGTTTTTGAGCATGCAATGAAATGGGCCATTTTGCTAAATCGATCCACAACAACAAAAATGCAATCTTTTCCTGATTGGGATCGAGGCAATCCCAACACAAAATCCATAGATATGTCGGTCCAAGGATGGGATGGAACGGGCAAGGGGGAATACAATCCATTAGGTTGAACCTTGGACTTTGCATGCTTACAAGTGACACACCTAGCACAAATTGCAATAACATCTTTTCTCATGCTTGGCCAATAAAAATGTTCATACAAAGTAGCAAGTGTTTTATCAACCCCAAAATGCCCCATCAAACCACCCCCATGAGTTTCTTTTACAAGCAATTCTCGAGTTGAACAATTTGGAATGTACAATTTATCCATTTTGAAAAGAAACCCATCATTTTTGTAATAGTCTTTAAAACCATGTTTTTCACAAGATTTCCAAATTTGAGAAAAATCTCCATCATTTTCATACATTCCCTTTAGTAACTCAAGTCCAAGTAATCTAGAATGAAGAGAAGTAAGAAGTGAATACCTTCGTGAAAGAGCATCAGCAACCACATTTTCTTTACCTTTTTTATGCTTGATCACATAGGGGAAAGTCTCAATGAATTCCAGCCAAGATGCATGCCGCCGATTCAACTTACCTTGGGACTTCAAATACTTAAGACTTTCATGGTCAGAATGAATAATGAACTCCTTAGGCCATAAGTAATTTTGCCAGGTTTCCAGGGTTCGTTTCAAAGCATAAAGTTGTTTATCATAAGTTGAATAATTTAATGCTTCCCCGTTCAATTTCTCACTAAAGTAAGCAATTGGACGCGACTCTTAAGTCAAAACAGCACCAATACCAACTCCCGATGCATCACACTCAATTTCAAAGACTTTGGTGAAATCGGGTAGCCTTAAAAGGGGAACATTGACCAATTTTTCTTTGAGCGTGTTAAAGGCTTTTTCTTGTTTTTCACCCCATTTAAAGACCACATGTTTCTTTACAAGTTCATTAAGAGGTGTAGCGATGGATGAAAAATCCTTTACAAACCTCCAATAGAAGCTTGCCAATCCATGAAAACTCCTAACGTCGGTTGCACTCTTCGGTGTGGGCCACTTCTGAATTGCTTTGATCTTTTCATCATCCACACGAATCCCTTCTGACCCTACAACCAAGCTAAGAAACACCACAGAATCCATGCAAAAAGAACGTTTTTGAAGATTGGCATAAAGTTCGTTTTCTTTAAGGGTCTCACACACCAAACACAAGTGTTCAACATGGTTGTCTAGAGATTTGCTATACACCAAGATATCATCAAAATAGACAACCGCGGATTTTCCAATGAATGAACGAAGGACATGGTTCATTAAGCTCATGAATGTACTTGGTGCATTAGTTAAACCAAATGGCATAACTAACCACTCATACAAACCGAACTTATTTTTAAAAGCAGTTTTCCACTCATCTCCTTCTTTCATTCGAATTTGGTGGTATCCACTTTTAAGATCAATTTTAGAAAACAAAGATGCCCCATGTAATTCATCAAGCATGTCATCAAGTCGAGGGATGGGATAACGATACTTAACTGTTATTTTGTTGATGGCGCGACAATCCACACACATTCGCAATGTTCCATCTTTCTTGGGTACTAGGATCACCGGGACGACACATGGACTCATGCTTTCCCTTAATAATCCTTTCTTCATGAGTTCTTCAACTTGACAATGGATCTCTCTAGTCTCTTCCGGATTAGCTCTATATGATGGCCTGTTGGGAATTGCAGCACCGGGTATGAAGTCAATCCGATGCTCAATGCCTCTTAAAGGGGGTAATCCATTGGGTGTTTCTTCGGGAAACAAATCCCCAAATTCCTGCAGTAAAGACACAACACAAGAAGGCAAAGAATGGTGAAGTTTATTAGTTGCAAGGTAAGCATCCTTACTAATGAGTAAGAACACTTTCCCGCTCAATAAAGCACCTTTCACCTCACTTTTTTCAGAAAATAAACTCACATTTCTCTCATCACTCTTGTCTTCAACTCTTTGATTTCCCTCATTTCTTTTTATGTCACTCGACTCTCCTTTTTCACTCTTAATTTTTCCACTCATTTCATTTCTTTCTCTCATTTCCTTTTTCATCAACTCATCACTCTCTTTTTTATCACTCAAAATTTTATTTTTCCCACTTTCTTTTTCACTCATTTCTTTTTTATTTTTTTATTCTTTCTCTATCCTCACTTGATCTTCATATGCTTGTATGGGACTTAGAGGAGTCAAAACAATCTTTCTACCGCTAAAATTAAAAGAGAAGCGGTTAGTATAACCATCATACATCATCGTCCTGTCAAATTTCCATGGTCTCCCAAGTAGCAAATGTCCAGCTTGCATCGGAGCAACATCACACAACACCTCATCATGATATTTTCCAATGAAAAAAGAAACTATGGCTTGTTTTGTGACCCTCACTTCACCACTATCATTCAACCACTACAATCTATAAGGTCTAGTATGCCTTAGAGTAGGCAAACTCAACTTCTCCACCAACAAGGTACTAGGCACATTAGTACAACTTCCACTATCAATGATCATGCTACATACCTTCTCCCTGATGTGGCATCTCGTATGAAAAATATGCTCACGCTGCTCCTCATCTTGATCAACTTTGGGTTGAATGTTTAAAGCTCTTCTTTCCACCAATGCATCCCCATGTACGGGTTCTTCAACTTCAACATCCGAACCCTCCTCCAAAGATGGAATCTCATCATCGCTAGAGTGATCAATAAGGATCTCTCCATTATCCAACATAATCATGGCCATTTTGTTTGGGCATTGAGATGCAATATGACCATGTCCTTGACACTTAAAACACTTTATATCACGAGATTTAGAAGGGAAATTTGCATGCATTTTTCCTTTTGAAACAGTGGGGAAGAAATTATTTTTGGCCTCTTCTCTTTGTTTTGGAACAAATTTGGATTCTCTTGGTTTTGTTTCATTCCACTTAGAAGTTGATTTTGGATCTTTCCAGTTATCCTTCCAAAAATTATGAGAACTTACTTGACTCCTTCGAGAATGTAGTTGTTTTTCGACCTTCACCGCCTTATGTAGCAACTCCTCCATGTCAATATAAGTCTGTAGTTCTACCACATCTCTAATTGCCGGATTCAATCCATTGATGAACCTTACCATGGTAGCTTCGCGATCCTCCTCCACATTGGCTCGAATCATTGATATCTCCATTTCCTTGTAGTATTCCTCCACACACATGGAACCTTGCACAAGTTTTTGTTACTTCAAATGCAAGTCTCGATAGTAATGACTAGAAATGTACCTTTTGCGGATTACTATCTTCATTTATTCCCAAGTTCGAATTGGCCTTTCTCCATTTCGTTGTCGACTTACTTGTAATTGGTCCCACCAAATACTTGCATAGTCGTTGAACTCAAGTGCTGCCAATTTTACCTTCTTCTCCTCTGAGTAGTTGTGAAGTCCAAACACATGGTCAACCTTCCGCTCCCACTCCAAATAATGTTCTCGGTCACTCTTCCCTTGAAAGGGTGGAAGTGTCACTTTGATGCTTCCCAAGTCATTGTCTCTCCAAGCAGCACGTTGCCCTCGCCTAGGAATTGATTCTTTGAAATCGGAGTACTCATCATCACCTTCATGAATTTCTTGCCTTCTTGGAGCCTTCGAAGACGAGGAACATTGCATATCATCCAACCTAGCATTCAATCTTGTAAACTGGTCAGCGACTGCTTTCATGAATAATTTAATGTCGATCTCACTTCTTTCTCCTTCACTTGCCATTTTTTTAATTCCTCACAAACTCTTTCTCTCGCTTTTTTTTAATCTCTCAAAAGGTTTCTCACACTTTCTAGCACAACAACTTGATTCCTACAAGAGTTCTTAAATAGAATCAAGAAGACAACTAGTAAGAAGCAATCAATTCATGGCAATCTTTAAAAATCAGAAATTTTAAAAGGGTTTGAATCAATGAAGTCCAAGAAATATGGGAGGAAAATGGGAGAAATGGTTATAGTAGAAGGTTGGATATGGATTAAGGAAAGAAGATGGTGGATAAGAAAATTGCAATCAAATTTATGACATATGAGCAAACGCAATGTTTCAAATGAGCAGCTTCCTTTTTTTTGTATTTTTTTTTATTGATTTTTTTTTGATTTTATTTTTGCTACTCAACAAACAAGAATTGCAAAGAGTGCGCTTTTCGTGCTCAAAGTACAAAAAATGATAAATATACAAATCTGATTGCAATGATGTAAATGGTTGTGATAACTTGAACTTCAAACTCAAATGGAAATCCGCCTTGGAGATTGTTAGATTTCACAAGGGTGAAACTGTAGCACGAATGGATTCGGCTATATCTCCAAATATAGGTGTCGGATTTTATTGTTTCCAAATCGAGAAGAAAGATGAGATTCTGAATTATTAAAATGACATATTATACGCCCAGAAACTCAAAGAAAAGGCAGACGAAAATATGGAAGAAAGTTCCGTCCAGAATTGGTGATGGCAGAAAATTGAAGAAGGGGAAGAAAAAAAAAGATGGTAGAAATAGAAATGAAAGAACCTGGTTTCCGTTGTCTTGCTCTAATACCAAATGATATGATACCGTATGCGAGTGCGGTATTTGTTGGCAAAAATGCAGAAACACAAGCGAAGAAAGAAGAGGGGAATGGAAATTAAAAGAAATGCAAGAGGAATAAAAGGGGAAGAGGATGATCAATTAGGACCCCAAGGAGACTTGCCCCTTGAAACTCTAATTATAAAGCACTACAAAGTTTGATCACTCCTTTGATGAGCCTTACTTGCATTCACCTAAGAACACAAGAAACACAAGCATAATAATGCTAGAAACTCTCAAATTTGAAATTAACCCTCAAGGGGGTACAAGAGGTGGCTATTTATAGCCAAATGAGAGGAATACATGTCAAACTACCTATCCCAAAAAATTCTAAAGCCTATCCCATGAATTTGACTTTGTTTACACATGTCCATGGCTTTAGGGGGCAAGATATCTCTAAAGAAGACTTTTAGGAAGCACCCCAAAGACTTTGAAGATTCCCACCATGGATTTGGAGACAAAGGGCCCTCCACTTTTGACATTGGAGATTTACTTCATGCAAGTGGATTAAATTTCGTGGAAGCATATGGGTGGGCCCTTTAGGTTCACTTTTGGGCTTTAATAAGTGTGATTAAAGGCCCATTTGCTCCTCCCATGCATGAATGTTGGGCCTCCTCTTGTAATTTCAAAATGAGGCCATGTAAATACTCTCTCATCCTCCTCATTCTTCCTCTTGTCATTGGGCCACCAATCCCATGCAATGGGTCTTTTCCATTAATACTCATTCCACGATCAATGTCATGATCACCCTCAACTCCTTGCTGCATGTGTGCACCATGATCCGCATCACTATAATATCACTTATTCAAGCCCAAAATTGATATTTAAAGCTTGTCTCACATGGTTGCACGAATTTTGAAGCCTTGCCCACATGGAGGATTCTAGAAATGGCATCTTTGGACACCAAAGTCAAATCCGGTGGGCTATGTTGGAAAGTTGTGTGCTACTTTTCCAAAAGAATTTGTTGGCTTTTATCTTTTTGAATTTTAAGGGGACAAGGTAGGTTTAGACTTTATGACTTTAGGATTTTAGACCCTTTACAATTGTATCACCCCTTGGTTATAAATAGCCACCCCATGACATTGTATATTCATTCAAGAATTAATTGAGAGCTTATGCTTTGTTTCTCTCCATTGTGTGAGAATTGTTCTCATTTTCTCCTAGATCTTGTGCATTCTTGCCTTGTCAATTTATAAGTTAGATTTGTGATCCAAGATCACAAAGCCCCCAATTCCGTGCCTCAACCCAAGTGCGTTGTTGTGTGGATTGCCCATCACATCCCTCCTTTGAGTGTGTTGTCTAAGTAGTAGGTCGTGCTCCATATAGCGTTGATTGACTACTTGCATCCCCTATCTATACCCATCATCCGCCACTTAGCCCCGAACCGCATCTTTCATCCGCCGCCCTACACCGTGAAGATCGAGCCACCCCGTGCATCTCACATCAGGATTCATATACAAAAGGAAAGATTTCCCGACAAGCGGAAATCAAAACTCATGCCAAGAGGCGATGGACCATTCCGAGTGCTTGAGAAGATTAACAACAATGCTTACAAGATAGTTTTTCCAGGTGAGTATGGTGTAAGTGCCACTTTCAATGTTTCTAATCTTTCTCCTTTTTTGGGTGTAGAGGATGAAGAGTCGAGGGGGAGGATGATGCGAACCATGTTAAAGGCACCGAGCAGATTACCCGAGTGGAGGAGTTGGATTTGCAAGGCCCGATGACTCATGGGAGATTAAAGAGGCTGAATGCAACAATAGACACTCATCTTGCTTCATTAAAGGCCCAATGGATCTTACCTTGCATGGATGGAGCAAATGGGCCTATTATCTCACTTATTCAAGCCCAAACATGATGTTTAAAGCTTGGCCCACATGGTTGCACGAATTTGGATGCCTTTCCCACATGGGGGATTCTAGAAATGACATCTTTCAACACCAAAGTCAAATCTGGTGGGCTATGCACCAAAGTCAATTCCGGTGGGCTATGTTGGAAAGTTGTGTGCTACTTTTCCAAAAGTCTTTGTTAGACTTTATCTTTTTGACTTTTAAGGGGACAAGGTAGGTTTAGCCTTTATGACATTAGGGTATTAGACCCTTGACCATTGTATCACCTTCTTGGCTATAAATAGCCACCCCATGTCATTGTATTTTCATTCAAGACTTAATTGAGAGCTTTTGCTTATTTCTCCCCGTTGTGTGAGAATTGTTCCGAATTTCCTCTTTGCTCTTGTGCATTCTTGCCTTGTCAATCTACAAGTTAGATTGGTGATCGAGGATCACAAAGCCCCCAATTCCATGCCTCAACCCAAGTGCGTTGTTGTGTGGATTGGCTATCTCATCCCTACCTTGAGTGTGTTGTCTAAGTAGTAGGTCGCACTCCTTATAGTGTTGATTGACTACTTGCATCTGCTATCCATACTCATCATCCACCACTTAGCCCCGAACTGCATCCTTCATCCGTCGACCTACGCCATGAAGATCGGGCCACCCCGCGCGTCTCACATCACCCACATACCACCATAACCAAAAAAAATAACCAGAATGAGAGTTCCAAAGTGGAAATCCTAAATAAAAAACTCAAGGACTCCAAGATAAATCTCCATATCTCCACACCAAGCTCCATGCTCCAGCACCACAAGAACTCCCAAGTATCACGATGAACCACTAAATAAATGAGATGCTTTACCTTTACTTGTGTCTTGGAATACAACATCTTCAAAAGCACCAAATTACCAAAGTATGGGGTGAGTAATGAAAATCAGTAGGCTTTTCCCAAATGAATTCCCTACTCACACCACTAGGATAGAGTTCAATTGAGGCCCACTGAGGCCAATTGAGATGAATTTGTCCAATTAGACCAATTGAGTTCAACTGAAGCCAATTGAGGAAAATTAAGGCCAATAAGGAAAATTGAGCGCCATTGAGGTCAATTTAGGCCAATTGAGGCCAATCACGCAAATTTGGCCAATTGTGTGCTATTGAGGCCAATTAGGCAAATTGAGGCAACATATGAAAATTGAGGCCAATTAGGCCAAATGAGGCCAAATGAGGCCAATTAGTCTAATAGAAGAAAATTGTGGCCAACTAGGGCCATTTGAGACTATTTGCCAATTAAACCAATTTAGGACAATTGCGGCTAATTGAGGTCAATTAGGCCAATTCAAGCCAATTGATGCCAATTGAGTCTAATTGAATCCAATTAGGCCAATTAGAACAACTAGGACAATTATGCCCATTAAGGAAAATGAGGCTAATTTGGCCAATTGGGCTCAATTGGATACAAGTGGGCTGAATTGGATTCAATTAGTATGAATTGGCTCAATTGGAAAAATTGGCCACAAGTTGCCAAAATTGGAATAATTGGCCTAATTGGCCTCAATTTATCTCAATTCTCCTAATTGGAAAAATTGGCATCAATTGGCCTCAAGTGGTCTAAATTCACCAAAGTAGCCTAATCGGCCTCAATTGGACTAATTGACATAAATTGGACTAATTGGTCTCAATTGACCTCAATTTCCCAAATTGGAATGAATGAGCTTTATTGGGCTGAATTAGCCTCAAATGGCCTCAATTGACCTCAATTGGCCTCAATGGGCCTAATTGGCCTCATTTGTACTCAATTGGCCTAATTTTCCTTAATTGACATAATTGGCCTCAATTGGACTCAATTTTCCTAACTCGCTTTAATTGGCCTTATTGACCTAATTGGCTTAATTGGCCTAATTAGTCTAAATGACAGAATTGCCCATAATGACCTAATTAGCAAAATTTTCCGAATGGGCCTCAATTGACCTTATTGGCCTCCATTAGCCTATTTGACCTCAATTAGACTCAATTTTCCTAATGGATCTTAATTGGCTTAATTGGCCTTATTGGCCTCATAAGATAATTGGCATCAATAGATGAATTGGCCTCAATGGCTGAATTGGCCTAATTTGCCTAATTGGATTAATCGTCTACACTGTCTTAATTGGCCTAATTGACCTAATTGGGCTCAATTGGCCTAATTGGTCTCAATTGGCCTAATTGGATCAATTTTCCTCAATTTTCCTAATTGTCCTTAATTGAACCAATTGGCCTAATTGGAATCAGTGGCAGAATTGGCCTCAATGTATTAATTTTCTGAATCGGCCGAAATGACCTAATTGGCATAATTGGATTAATTGGCCAAAATCGTTCTGAATTGACCTTAATTGGCCTCAATTGACCTCAATTGGTCTAATTTTCTCAATTAACCTCAATTCACATAATTGGCCAAATTGGCCTCACTGGGCCTCAATGGGCCTAATTGACCCAATTGACCTCACATGGCCTAAATTCGCCTCATTGGCCTAATTGACTTCAATTTGCCTCAATTTGCCTAAATTTACCTCAATTGGCATTAATTGGTCTCAATTGAGCTCAATTTTTGCAATTGGTCTCAACTGGTCTCAGTTGGCTAACTAGCCTCAATCAACCTTATTTCGCCTCAAATCACCCAATTGGCCTAATTATCCCCAATTGGGATCATTTGGCCTAATTATCCTCAATTGGGCTCAATTGGACTCAATTAGCCTCAATTGGCCTCAATTGTCTTAATTTTCCTTAATTTACCCAAATGGCCACAATTAGACTCAATTGGTCACAATTGGCTACAATTGGCCTAATTGGCCTCAATTGGCCTCAATTGGACTCAAATGTCCTCAATTGGGTGAATTGGCCTCAATTGAACTAAATTGGCCGCAATTGGCCTCAATTAGCCTCACTTTGCCTCACTTGGGCTCAATTGGTCAAAATTGGCCATAATTGGCTTCAATTGGCCTCAATTGATATCAATTGGCTAATCAGCGTCAATTAGTCCTCAATTTGCTTTAATTGGCCTCAATTGGATATAATTAGCATCAATTGGCCTAAATTGTCTTAATTTGCCTCAATTGGGCCTAATTGGCCACAATTGGGCTCACTTGGCCTAATTGGCCTCAACTGGCCTTAATTAGACTCAAATTGACTCAATGGGCCTAATTGGACTCAATTGGCCTAATTTGGCTCAATTGCCCTTAATTGGCCTAAATTGGCCCCGATTGTCCATAATTGGACAAAATTAGCTGCAATTGGCCTCAATTGGCCACAATTAGCTTAATTGGCCTCAACTATTCCCAATTGGCCTAATTCGCCTAATTCGCCTCAATTGGTCTCAATTGGCCTCAATTGGACTCAAATGGACTGAATTGGCCTAATTGGCCCAATTGGATTCAATTTTCCTAATTCGCCTCAATTGGACTCATTGGCCAAATTGGCCTAATTGTTCTCAATTGGCCTCAATTTTCTTCAATTGGCCTAATTCGACTCAATTGGCCTAATTCACTTCAATTGGCCTGATTGGACTCCATTGTCCTAATGGGTCGCAAATGGACTAATTGGCCTCAATTGGCTTAATTGGCTTCAATGGGCCCAATTGGCCTCAATTGGGCTCAATTGGCCTAATTGCCCTAATTGGTCTCAATTGGCACTAATTTTGTCTCAATTGTCCTCGATGGGTCTAATTCACCTAATTCTCTTCAATTGACCTCAATTGGCCTCGATTGACCTCAATTGGCCTCAATTTCCCTAATTAGTCTAATTGGCCTCAATTAACATAAATTGGACTCATTAGCCTCAATTGGATTAATTGGCCCCAATTTACCTCAATTGGTCTCAATTAGCCTAATTGAGCTGATTTCACCTCAATTAACCTCAATTTTCAGCAATTGACCTCAATAGGCCTAATTGGCCTTATTGGACCCAATTGGCCTAATTGGTCTAATTGGACTCAATTGACCTCAATTGGCCTAATTGTTCTCAATTGGACTCAATTGGCCTCAATTGAACTATTTGGGCTCATTGGCCTAATTTGTCTCAATTTGCCTCAATTGGCCTAATTAGCCTCATTGGCCTCAATTGGTCTCAATTAGCATAATTGGGCTCAATTGGAATCAATTCGTCTCACTTGGCCCAATTGGTCTTAATTGACACAATTGGCATGAATTCACCTCAATTGGCCTAATTGGCGTCAATTGGGCCAATTGGCCTTAATAGGCCTAAATCGGCCTCAATTGGCATCAATTGAACTAATTGGGCTCAATTGGCCTAATTGGCTTCAAATAGTCTAATTTACCTAATTGGCCTCAAATTGCCTCAATTGGCCCAATTGAGTCCAATTGAGGCCAATTGATGCAAATTAAGGCCAATTGATGCCAATTGATGCAAATTAAGGCCAATTGATGCCAATTAGTCCAATTGAATCTAATTTGCCCAACTGTGGCCAATTAGGCTCATTAGACCAATTAAGGCCAATTGAGGCAAATTGAGGCCGATTAAGGCTAATTTGGCCAATTGGGCCCAATTGAGCCCAATTAAGGACCCTTAGGCCAATTCGGCAAATTGAATCCAATTGAGGACAATTAGGCAAATTGAGGCAAATTATTCAAATTGAGGCAAATTATTCCAATTGAGGTCAAATGTGGCCAATTGTGTCTAATTAGGAAAATTGAGGAAAATTGAGGCAAATTGATGCAAATTGAGGCCAATTAGTCCAACTAGGCCAATTGTGGCCAATAGAGACCAATTAGGCCAATTGAGGTTGATTGAGGCCTGCTGAGCAAATTAGGCCAATTTTGGCATATTAAGGCCAATTGTGGCCAATTGAGCCAATTGGCCTCAATTTTCCTAATTGGAAAAATTGGCCTGAGTTGGCCCAATTGACCTAATTTGTTTAAATTGGCTAATTGGCATCAATTAGCCAGATTGACCACAATTGAACTCAAGTGGACGAATTGGCCTAATTGGCGTCAATTGGCTTAATTGGTCTCAATTGACCTCAATTTCCCTCAATTAGCTTAATTTCCATAATTGTCCTCAATTTCCCTCAATTGGCCTTAATTGGGATCAATTAGTATAATTGGCCTCAATTGTCCTCAAATGGCCACAATTGGTCGTAATTGGCCGCAATTGGCCTCAATTGGTCACAATTGGCATGATTGAACTCAATTATCCTAATTGTCCTCAATTGTCCTCAATTGGACTAATTTTCCCAAATTGTGCTCAACATGCATAATTGGACGAAATTAGCTTCAATTGGTCTCAATTGGTCATAATCGGCCAAATTAGCCTCAATTGGTCATAATCGGCCAAATTAGCCTCAATTGGCCTCAATTGGACTTAATTGGGTTCAATTGGCCTAATTTTCCTAATGGGCCTCAATCGGCCTCAACTGTCCATAATTGGCCACAATTGGACTAATTTTCCGTAATTGGCCTCATTTTTCTTCAATTGGCCTCAATTAGCCTTATTGAGCTCAATTGGCCTCAATTGGTCTAATTGGTCCCAATTGGCCTCAATTAGTCTCAGTTGGCCTCATTTAGCCTAATTGGAATCAATGAGCCTCAATTGGCCTCAATTGACCTAATTGGCTTAACTGGCCTTAAGTGGCTTCGATTGTCCCAACTGGTCTAAATTGACCTCAAGTCACCTAATTGGCCAATTGGCCTCAATTTGGCTCAAGGAGCCTAATTATCCTTAATTTCACTAATTGGCTTCAATTTTCCAAATTGGCCTCATTTGGCCTCAATTGGGTGAATTGGCCTAATTGACTTCAATTGGCCTGATTGACGTCAATTGGTCTAATTGGGCTAATTAGACTCAATTGGCCTAAAATGGCCTAAAATGGCCTAATTGGCCTAATCAGTCTCAATTGGCATCAATTGGTCTAATTGGTCTAATTGGCCTCAATAGGCCTCAATTGGCTTAATAGGCCTCAATTGGCCAAATTGGCCTCATTTGCCACAGTTGGCCTCATTTGGGTTCAATTAGACTCAATTGGCCTCAATTGGAATAATTTTCCTAATTGGACTCAATTAGCTTAATTGGCCTCAATTGGCCTCTATTGGACTAATCTTTTAACGGGCCTCATCAGCCTCAATTGGCCATAATTGGCTACAATTTGACTAATTGGCCGCAATTGGCCACAATTTTTCTCAATTGGCCTCAAATAGCCTTATTGGCCCCAATTGGCCTCAATTGGCATAATTGGTCCCAATTGGCCGCAATTGGTCTCTATTGGCCTCATTTGGACAAATTTGACTTATGGTCCTAATTGGTATCAACTGTCCTCAATTGGCATTAATGAGTCTCAATGGGCCTCAATTGACCTAATTGGCCTAACTGGCTTCAAGTGGCCACGATTGACCCAATTGGCCTAAATTGACTTCAACTCACTTAATTGACATAATTGGCCTCAATTAGCCCCAATGAGCCCAATTAGGCTTAATTGGCTTCAATTTACCTAATTGGCCTCATTTGGCCTCAATTGGGCGAATTGGCCTAATTTATCTCAATTGGCCTGATTGACCTCAATTGGTATAATTGTTCCAATTGGCCTCAACTGGTCTCAAATGGCCTTAAATGGCTTCATTTGCCTTAGTTGTCTCTATTGGCCTGAATTGGACTCAATTGGGCTCAATTGACCTTACTTGGCCACAATTGGTAAAATTGGGCTCAATTGGGCACACATGGCCTCAATTACCCTCAATTGGCCTCAATTAGCCTCAATTGGCCTCAATTTCCATCAACTGGCCGAATTGGGTTCAATGTGCTTCAATTGGCCAAAACTGTCCATATTTGGCCTAATTAACCCCAATTGACCTCAATTGGCCTTAATCGGCCCAATCAGCTTTAATTGCCTGAATTGACCTCAATTAGCATGAATTAGCCTAATTGGCCCTAACTGGCCTCAATTGGCCCCAACTGGCCCCAACTGGCCTCAGTTGGCCTCAATTGGCTACAGTTGGCCTCAATTGGCCTAAATTGGTCTAATAGATCTAATTGGACTCAATTGACCTCAATGTGTCTCAATTGGCCACAATTTAATTGGACTCAATTGACATCAATCGACCTAATTGGCCTCAATTGTTCTATTTGACCAAATTGGGCTCCATTGGCCAAAATTGGCCTCAATAGGCCTAAATAGATGTGATTGGCCTCAATTGGCCTAATTGACCTCAATTGGGCACACTTGACCTCAATTGGACTAATTAATATCAATTAGCATAATTGGTATCAATGGGAACAAATTGGCCTCAATTGGCCTAATTAGCCTCAATTGGCCTAATTCGACTCAATTGGCCTAATTGGCCTCAATTGGATATAATTGGGATCAATTGGGCTCAATTGGCCTAGTTGGACTAATTGGCCTCAATTAGCTTAATTGGCCTCAACTGGTCTCAAGTTATCTAATTGGATAAATTAGCCTAATTAGCCTCAATTAACCTAATTGGCCTCAATTGAACTTAATTGGCATCATTATCCTAATTTTCCTCAATTGGCCTAGTTGGCCTCAATTGTCCTCAATTGGTAATAATTGGCACAATTGACCTAATTGGTCTAATCGCCTCAATTTTCTCAATTAGACAAATTGGCACCCTTGGCATAGTTGGCCACAATTGGCCTCAATTAGAATCAATTGAACTCAATTGGCCTAATTGGATTAATTGACTCAACATGCCTCAATTGGCCTCCTTGGCCCCAATTGGCCCCAACAGGCCAAATTGGCCTCAATTGGCCAAATTGGCCTCAATTGGCCTCAATTGGCCAAATTGGCCTCAATTCTACAAAGTGGCATAATCGGCGTCAATTATCCTCAATTGGCATAAATTATCCTCAATTGGCCTCAATGGGCCTTAATTGGCCTCAATTGGCCTAATTGACCTCAACTGACCTCAATTTTCTAAATTGGCCTCAATTCACCAAATTGGGTTAATTGGAAACAATTGGGCTAATTAGACTCAATTGGCCTAATTGGTCTAATTGTCATCAATTGACCTCAATTGGACTAATTGTCTTCAATTAACTCAATTGGCCTCAATTGACCATATTTGTACTTAATTGGATTAATTGACCTTAATTGGACTTAATTGGTCTAATTGGCATCAATAGGCATCAATTGACCGCAATTGGCAGAATTGGCACAATTGTCCCCAATTTGCCTAATTGGCCTCAGTTGGTCTTAATTAGCATCAATTGGCCTAAATTGGGCTAATTGACCACAATTGACCTAACTGGTATCAATTGGACTCAATTGGCCTCAATTAGCCTAATGGGCCTAATTGGATCAATTGGCCTCAATTGGCCAACTTTGCCTCATTTGGCCAAATTGGCCTCAATTGACCTCAATTTTCCAAAATTGGCCTCGATTGGCTTAATTGGCCTCAATTGGCCCCAATTATCTAAATTTGCCTCAATTTTCCTCAATTGGCCTAATTGGCCGCAATTGACCTCAATTTGTCAAATTGGCCTAATTGACCTCAATTGGCCTAAATTATCCAAATTAGCCTCAATTGGCCCAAATGATTTCAATTTTCCTCAATTTTCCTAATTGGCCTAATTGGCCTCAATTGGCGACCTCAATTGGCCTTAGTTGGCCTCAAGAGGCCTAATTGACCTCAATTGGCACAATTAGACTAATTGGCCTCAATTTAACTCAATTAGCCGGATTGGGCTCAATTGGCCTCAATTGGGATCAATTCACATAAATTCTCCTCAATTGGCCTCAATTGGTGTCAACTGGACTTAATTAGCCCCATTGGCCTAATTGGCATAAAATGGCCAAATTGGGCTCAATTGGCCTTAATTGGCCTATTTGACCTCAATTGGTCTCAATTGGCCTAATTAGCCTTAATTAGCATCAATTGACCCAATTTGTTTGAATTAGCCTAATTAACCTAATTGGCCTCAATTGGCCTGAATTGGCCTCAATAGGCCTAATTGGCCTAATTGTCCTTAATTAGCCTAATTCGGCTCAATTGGGATCAATTTTCCTCAATTGGCCTCAATTACTCTAATTGGACTCAATTGTCATCCATAGCCCTAATTTGCCTCAATTCTCATCAATTCGTCCAATTTGCCTCAATTGGAGTAATTGGCATCAATTGGCCTAATTTTCCCCCAATTGGTCTCAATTGGCATCATTGACCTCAATTGGCTTCAATTGGCATAATTGGCCTCAATAGGCCTAATTAGCATAATTGGACTAATTGGCGATAATTGGCCCCAATTTTCTCAATTGGCCTCAATTGCCATGAATTGGCCATAATTGGCCAAATTGACCTCAATTGGCCCAAATTGGCCTAATCGGCTTTAATTGGCCTCAATTGGTCTTAATTGGCCTCAATCAGCTCCAATTTTCCCCAATTTTCCAAAATTTCCCCAATTGGCTTAAATTCGACTCAATTGGACTCAACTGGCCTCAATTGGGTTCAATTGGCCTAATTACACTAATTGGCCTCTATTGGGAACAATTGGTCTCAATTGGCCTAATTTGGCTAATTTTCCATAATTTGCTTCAATTGGCCACATTTTCCCTTAACTGGCCTCAATTGGCATAATTGGCCGAGTTGTCCTCAATTGGTCTTAATTGGGCTAATTGGCCTCAATTGGCATCAACTAGCATCAATTGGCATCAATTAGCCTTAATTGGCCTAATTTGCCCCAATTTGCCATAATTGGCCTCAATTTCCCTAATAGCCTCAACAGGCCTCAATTGGTCTTATTGGACTAATTGGCCTCAAATGACCTAATTGGCCTCCATTGGCCTAATTGGCCTCAATTGAGCTCAATTGACCTCAATGAGCCTCAATAGTTCAAATTTGATTAATTGGCCTCAATTGGCCTAATTAGCCTTAATTACCCTAATTGTCCTCAACTGGCCTCAATTTGCCTCATGTGGCCTAATTTCCCTAATTGGCATAATTGGATTAATTGGCCACAACTGGTCTAGTTGGCCACACTTGATCTAATTGCCATGATTATGAAATGAAACCCATTTATTTTTTGCTATATGGGTTATTTATGAAATTTTTGATGATGATATATGTGGGTCACATGATAATAAAGACAAATTTAAGGGTTCGCCCTGATAGTGCTCCAATTCATTGGGTAATGATGTAACCACTAGGGATTACAATTTTCACGATATCTTGGTGAATAACCTTGGTAATTTTCAAATGACACCTTGGGGATGGACCTTGGTGATATTTTCATGATTGTCTATGTTAGGCCAATTGAGACAAATTGTTCCCAATAGAGGCCAATTAGTCTAATTAGGCCAACTAAGCCTAATTGAGGCCAGTTGAGTCGAATTTAGTCGAATTGAAGCCAATTGAGGAAAATTTGGCCAATTGAGGAAAATTGGAGCTGATTGAGGCCAATTAAGACCAATTGATGCCAATTAAGCCCGATTAGGCCAATTGGAGCCAATTGAGGTCAATTTGCCCATTTATGGCCAATGCATGGAAATTGAGGCCAATTGGGAAAATTGGGGCCAATTCGGGCTAATTATCGCTAATTAGTCCAGTTATGCTGATTAGGCTAATTGATGCCAATTATTCCATTTGACGCCAATTGAGGTCAATGATGCCAATTGAGACCAATTGTGGCCAATTTGAGGAAAATTAGGTCAATTGAGACCAATTAGTCCAATTGAGGCAAATTGGACGAATTGATGAGAATTAAGGCCAATTAGGCCAATGGAGGACAATGTAGTCCAATTAGAGTAATTGAGGCCAATTAAGGCCAATTGATCTCAATTGAGCCCAATTAGGCCAATTGAAGACAATTTGGACAATTAGGCCTATTGAGGCCAATTCAGGACAATTCAGGCCAATTGATGCCAATTAGGTTAATTAGGATAATTAAAACCAATTGGGTCAATTGATTCTAATTAAGGCTAATTAGGCCAATTGAGACCAATTGAGGTCCAATAGGCCAATTGAGGCCAATTGAGCCCAATTTGGCCATTTGATGCGTCGCCGGAAGCTCAAAAATGAGTAAGTGAAGAGGAGCAGCGTAATCTAGCCGAATGACCGAGGCTTAAAGGCAATGCCACCCGCCAAGGTTTCTCCACGCTTAAAGACAACGTCACCAGCGATGGAGATGCACCACCAATTCCGGGCAAAGGGAAGAGGCTAAAGCAAGAAGATTGCACAGCAAACTTCAAAATCCCGTCACATTCATCTATCCCCATTACAAAGGAGTGAAAATACAATATAAAGACAAAATAAATAAAGAAAAATGCTCCAATTCGAGTTACAAGACATGGGGAACCCAAAAGGCACATAAAAAGCATAAAATAACACTTTCCCATGCCATTTAATGACCCCACTAGCCAAAGTAGCGGGATTCCCTCTTAATGATGCTTTTCTCCACCTTCTCTCTCCTCATTAATGTGCAGCTACGAATTTCCACCATTTGCCATGTGGATAAATGATTTTGGGTCCCAAATAAGTGTGTTGTGGCCCACCATAGTGTTGGACATCAAGAAGTGTGGGCTGGTCCAATTCGAACAACAATTGGGCTTGGAATTTTTATCAAGCCCAAAATTATTCTCCTTGTGCTGAATCTGATCCATATCATTCTCCCCCGGTTGAAGAGGATTTGCCCTCAAATCCACGACATCATCTTCTTCAATGTAAGTAGATAAGTCCCCAATGTTGAATGTTGCAGAAACGCTGCCAAAATCATCTGGTAAATCAATTTTGTAGGCATTGTTTCCCACTCGTTCAAGCACTTCGAATGGACCTTCAGCTCGTGGTGCCAGCTTGCTCTTCCTTTTGGATGGAAATCTCTCCTTGCGAAGGTGAATCCACACTTTGTCTCCAGGTTGGAAAATAGCCTGCTTCCGATGCTTGTTTGCTCGCCTCTTGTATGCCTCATTAGACTTCTCTATTTGAGCACGAATAGATTCATGGAGCTTCTTCATCTGCTTTGTCTTCTCCTCCGCATCAATATTTACCTGAAAATCAAGAGGCAAAGAGCACAATTCTATAGGAGTGATTGGATTGATTCCATAAACCACTTCGAATGGAGAATGTCGGGTGGTAGCACTGGGAGATCTATTGTATGCAAATTCAGCTTGTGCAAGTTGCAAATCCCAATCTCTCATGCTCTTGTTCACCAATGTTCTCAGAATAGTGCCCAATGTACGATTGGTAACTTCTGTTTGCCCATCCGTTTGAGGGTGATGGGATGTGCTGAAAAGAAGTTTCGTACCGAATTTCCCCCATAATGTTCTCCAAAAATGGCTGAGAAATTTTGTGTCTCTATCCGAAACGATGCTGCGAGGAATTCCATGAAGGCGAACAATCTCTTTGAAAAACAATTCTGCCACTTTCACTGCATCTTCAGTCTTATGACAAGGTATGAAATGAGCCATCTTAGAAAATCGATCAACAACAACCATTATTGAATCTTTACCTCGCTGAGTCTTTGGTAAAGCCATAATGAAATCCATGCTGAGATCTTCCCATGGCTGCTCCGGAATAGGTAACGGAGTGTATAAACCAGGCTTGAAATGACTCTTTGCTCTTTGACATGTTCCGCATCTTGAAAGAATAGCTTGGACATTTGATTGCATCTTCGGCCAGTAGAAATGCTCTTTTAGTATCTCCAAGGTTTTATGGATGCCAAAATGACCAGCAAGTCCCCCTTCATGTGCTTCCCGAATAAGCAAGTCCCTGTAATTACCCTTTGGAACACACAACTTGTTTCTCTTAAAGAGAAACCCATCATGTACAGAATAATCCTCCACAAATCCATCTTGACATTGGATTAAAATAGAATTAAACTCCATATCATGCTGATAATCTTCTCTCATAAGCTGAAATCCAAGAATTCGAGCATCAAGAATTGTAAGTAATGCATACCTCCGAGATAAAGCATCTGCCACTAGATTATCTTGCCCCTTCTTGTATTTTGACACAAATGAGAATGATTGTAAGAATTCCACCCACTTTGCATGCCTCGAACTCAGCTTGTGTTGACCATTGATAAACCTCAAAGCCTGATGGTCAGAATGAAGAACAAACTGCTTCGGTCTCAAATAATGAGACCAATGATCTAGGGCTCTTATAACCGCATAAAATTCCTTATCATAGGTGCTGTAATTCCTCCTTGAATCATTCAGTTTCTCGCTGAAATATGCAATAGGGCGCTTGCTTTGGATGAGAACAGCGCCTATCCCAACTCCACTTGCATCACATTCCACTTCAAAGACTTGATCAAAATCAGGCAACGCCAAAACCGGTGCTTCACACAACTTTTTCTTAATGATTTCAAATGATTCATTTGCTGCCTTTGACCACTCAAATTTCCCCCTTTTTAAGCATTCAGTGATAGGTGCCATAATAGTGCTGAAATTGGAAACAAAGCGACGATAAAAGGATGCCAAACCGTGGAAACTTCTTACTTCGGTAATGGATTCTGGTTGTGGCCAGGACTTGATTGCTTCCACTTTTGATTCATCCACCATGATGCCTTCTTTGGTTACCACATATCCCAAAAACACCACTTCTGTTGAAAAGAACTCGCATTTTTCAAGCTTCCCATATAGCTTTTGTTTCCGTAGAACATCAAATACCCACCGAAGATGATCCACATGGCTCTCCACATCCTTGCTGTAAATCAAAATGTCATCCAAATAAACTACCACAAATTTACCAATAAATGGTTTCAGAACTTCATTCATGAGTCGCATGAATGTGCTAGGAGCATTTGAGAGGCCGAATGGCATGACCAGCCACTCAAACAATCCGCCTTTAGTTTTGAAGGCTGTTTTCCACTCATCCCCTTCCTTCATTCGAATCTGGTGGTATCCACTACGAAGATCAACCTTTGAAAAGATTGATGAACCATGCAATTCATCAAGCATATCATCGAGTCGTGGGATGGGATACCTGTATTTGATGGTAATATTATTGATAGCTCTACTATCAATGCACATGCGATACGTACCATCTTTCTTTGGCACCAATAATGCTGGAACAGAACACGGGCTCATGCTTGGCCTTATAAAGCCTCGATCCATCAACTCATCTACTTGCTTCTGCAATTCCCTTGATTCTCCAGGATTACACCGATATGCTGGTTTATTTGGCAATTGTGCACCCGGAACGAGATCAATCTGGTGTTCAATGCCTCTAAATGGTGGTAATCCTGCTGGAAGATCATTAGGAAAAACATCATGATATTCCCCAATTAAGGAATGAGCTAAAGGATGTTGATGACTCTTCTCCTCATGGCATGACTTTTCCATCATCAATAAAGCAAAAACTGGCTTTTGCTTATTTATGGCTTTCTCCACTTGAGCTTTGCTGATAAAGAGACTACCTTTGGGTACTTCCGGAACAGATTTTTCTTGCAGAGTTTGGGACGGCTTCAAAGGAGCAAGTGTGATATTCTTTTCCCCAGATCGAAAAGAATAAGTGTTCTTCCTCCCATCATATTTCACTTCCCTGTCAAACTGCCAAGGCCTACCCAACAACAAGTGACAAGCATCCATAGGAATAACATCACACAGTACTTCATCAGCATAGTTCTTACCAATGGAGAATGAAATTAGAACCTGTTTTTTGACTTGGAGTGTGCTCCCATTGTTCAACCATTGCAATTTATATGAGTGAGGATGATTCTGAGTTGGAAGCTTCAATTTCTCCACTAGTGTTGTTGAAGCCACATTTGCACAGCTCCCACTATCAATAATCACCATGCATACCCGCTGATTAATGGTGCAGCGAGTTTGGAACAAGTTTTCTCTTTGATCTTCTTCCGGGCAGATTTGAGCTTGCAAAACTCTTCGTAGCACCAGCATGTTTCCCACATCAGCTTCTTCCACAACATGTTCCTCATTTTCAGTTTCTTCACCATCATGTTCATCCTCTTTGATTGCCTCTTCAATTTCTTCAATCTCTTTAATAGTAATAATCCGGTTGTTAGGGCAATTGGCCTGAAAATGACCATACCCATGGCATTTGAAACACTTTCGATTCCCACGTTCAAAGGAGTTCGACTTCCCTTTTGTTTGTTCCATAGCCTTCTCTTTCCCTTTTTCCAGCATCTTGTTCCTTCCAAATTCCTTCTCAACAACACCAGATTTATTAGAAGAAATACCCTTATAAACAGTTGTACCTCTATTGTAGTTTTTGAGCACCGGTGCCCTTGAGGTCCGCTTTTGCTTTTCCACCTTGATCGCCAGCTTGCAAACATCATCAAGTGAGCAGAATGATTGCAACTCCACTGAATGTGCAATTTCTTCATTTAATCCACCCAAAAACCTTGCAATTGTTTGCTCTTTATATTCTGGAACATCACTTCGCATCAATAAACGATCAAATTCCCGAATGTACTCTTCAACAGACTTATCTCCTTGTCGTAGGCTATGCATTCGAAAATAAAGATCTTGCTTATAATTCTCAGGCAGAAATCGTCTCCTCAAAAGCTTTTTCAACTTCTCCCATGAGCGTATCTTGCCTTTATCATCACGTTCCCGCTGTTTCTTCAGATTTTCCCACCAAAGTGATGCATAATCTTTAAATTTCAGAATGGCTACCTTGCACTTCTTCTCGTCAGAACAATTCTTAAATTCGAAGAACCGTTCGATTTCCCGCATCCAATCCAGAAAATCATCCGGATTCATACTCCCATAAAAATCTGGAATGTCGATCCTCAACCCTCTTTCAATGTCTTCATCATCTCTTCTTCTTCGCATATCTACCTCTGAATCGCTGGAATCATCACCATTTGCATGATCTTCATAAAATGGTGCTGGATTGCGTCTATTATGTGGTGATGGACGTCGAGGATGTCGCTGCGGTGGAGGGGAGTCAGGTCGCCGTGCTCTCAAAAGTTGAGCAAGTTGCTCACCGATTTGAGTAATTTGTGATTGTAGCTGTGCATTAGCTATTTCCCATGGAGCAGGAGGAGTAGAAGATCCGCTCTTGCGAGACATGATGGAGAGTAATAAGAAGAATGTGATAGAACTTACTCGTTGGAACCGCGCCTCTGATACCAATTGATGCGTCGCCGGAAGCTCAAAAATGAGTAAGTGAAGAGGAGCAGCGTAATGTAGCCGAATGACCGAGGCTTAAAGGCAATGCCACCCGCCAAGGTTTCTCCACGCTTAAAGACAACGTCACCAGCGATGGAGATGCACCACCAATTCCGGGCAAAGGGAAGAGGCTAAAGCAAGAAGATTGCACAGCAAACTTCAAAATCCCGTCACATTCATCTATCCCCATTACAAAGGAGTGAAAATACAATATAAAGACAAAATAAATAAAGAAAAATGCTCCAATTCGAGTTACAAGACATGGGGAACCCAAAAGGCACATAAAAAGCATAAAATAACACTTTCCCATGCCATTTAATGACCCCACTAGCCAAAGTAGCGGGATTCC
The DNA here is from genome assembly GCA_963277665.1 of Viscum album. Classification (NCBI taxonomy): domain Eukaryota; kingdom Viridiplantae; phylum Streptophyta; class Magnoliopsida; order Santalales; family Viscaceae; genus Viscum; species Viscum album. Next base: position 1,051,231,793 of record OY728121.1, on the reverse strand, counting down.
CTCTTAATGATGCTTTTCTCCACCTTCTCTCTCCTCATTAATGTGCAGCTACGAATTTCCACCATTTGCCATGTGGATAAATGATTTTGGGTCCCAAATAAGTGTGTTGTGGCCCACCATAGTGTTGGACATCAAGAAGTGTGGGCTGGTCCAATTCGAACAACAATTGGGCTTGGAATTTTTATCAAGCCCAAAATTATTCTCCTTGTGCTGAATCTGATCCATATCACCATTTGATGCCAATTAGGACAATTGGGCTAATTAAGGCCAGTTGACACCAATTGAGGCCACCTGAGGAGAATTTATGTGAATTGATCCCAATTGAGGCCAATTAAGCCAATTGAGGCCAATTAAGCTAATTGAGTTAAATTGAGGCCAATTAGACTAATTATGCCAACTGAGGTCAATTAGGCCTCTTGAGGCCAACTAAGGCCAATTGAGGTTGCCAATTGAGGCCAATTAGGCTAATTAGGAAAATTGAGGTAAATTGAAGTCATCTGAGCCAATTGAGGATAATTTGGATAATTTAGGCCAATTGAGGGAAATTGAGGCAAATTTGGATAATTGGGGCCAATTGAGGCCAATTAAGCCAATCGAGGCCAATTTTTGAAAATTGAGGTCAATTGAGGCCAATTTGGCCAATTGAGGCAAATTGATCCAATTAGGCCCATTAGGCTAAAAGAGGCCAATTGAGTCCAATTGACACCAATTAGGCCAGTTGTGGTAAATTAGACCAATTTAGGCCAATTGATACTAATTAAGACCAATTGATGCCAATTGAGGCCAATTAGGCCAATTGAGGCTAATTAGGCCAATTGTGTCCAATTAACCCAATTTGGTGAATTGAGGCCAATTTATCAAATTGAGGTCAGTTGAGGCCAATTAGGCCAATTGAAGCCAATTAAGGCCCATTGTGGCCAATTGAGGATAATTTATGCTAATTGAGGATAACTGACGCCAATTATGGCTATTTGGAGAATTGAGGCTAATTGAGGCCAATTGGGGCCAATTGGGGCCAATGAGGCCAATTAAGGCATGTTGAGTCAATTAATCAAATTAGGCCAATTGAGGTCAATTGAGTCTAATTGAGGCCAATTGTGGCCAACGAGGGTGCCAATTAGGCCAATTTAGGCCAATTTAGCCCCATTGAGGCCAATTAGACCAATTGATGCCAATTGATGACAATTGAGTCTAATTGAGGCCAATTGAGGCCGATTAGGAAAATTTAGGCCAATTGAGCGAATAGAGGCGATTAGACCAATTAGGTCAATTGGGCCAATTAATGCCAATTGAGGACAATTGAGGCCAACTAGGCCAATTAAGTCCAATTGAGGGAAATTAGGATAATGATGCCAATTGAGTTCAATTGAGGCTAATTAGGCTAATTGAGGCTAATTAGTCTAATTTAGCCAATTAGATAACTTGAGGCCAGTTGAGGCCAATTAAGCCAATTGAGGCCAATTAGTCCAATTAGGCCAATTGAGCCTAATTGATCCCAATTATATCCGATTGAGGCCAATTAGCCCAATTGAGGCTAATTATGCCAATTGAGGCCAATTTGTGCCCATTGAGACCAATTATGCTAATTGATACCAATTAGGCCAATTAAGGCCAAGTGAGCCCAATTGAGGTCAATTAGGCCAATTAAGGCCAATTGAGGCCAATTACATCAAGCCAATTGTGGCCAATGGAGCCCAATTTGGTCAAATAGACCAATTGAGGCCAATTAGGCCGATTGATGTCAATTGATCCAATTAAATTGAGGCCAATTGAGGCCCATTGGGTCCAATTGAGTCCAATTAGATCTATTAGTCCAATTTAGGACATTTTAGGCCAACTGTAGCCAATTGAGGCCAACTAAGGCCAGTTGTGGCCAGTTGGGGCCAATTGAGGCCAATTAAAGCCAGTTGGGGCCAATTCGGCTAATTCGTGCTAATTGAGGCCAATTAAAGTCAATTAAAGCCGATTGGGCTGATTAAGGCCAATTGAGGTCAATTGGGGCGAATTAGGCCAAATATGGACAATTGTGGCCAATTGAAGCACATTGAACCCAATTCGGCCAATTGATGTCAATTGAGGCTGGTTGAGGCTAATTGAGGCCAATTGAGGCTAATTGAGGCCAAGTGAGCCCAATTGAACCCAATTTAACCAATTGTGGCCACGTAATGTCAATTGAGCCCAATTGAGGCCAATCGAGACAAATAAGGCCAATTAAGCCATTTAAGGCCATTTGAGAGCAATTGAGGCCAATTGGAACAATTAGACCAATTGATGTCAATCAGGCCAATTGAGATAAATTAGGCCAATTCGCCCAATTGGGGCCAAATGAGTCCAATTAGGTAAATTGAGTCCAATTAGTCCAATTAAGCCTAATTAGAACCATTGGGGGCTAATTGAGGCTAATTATGTCAATTAAGCAAGTTGAGGTCAATTTAGGCCAATTCGGTCAATCGAGGCCACTTGAAGCCAGTTAGGCCAATGAAGTCAATTGAGGCCAATTGATGCAGATTAGGCCAATAAGTTAAATTTTTCCAAATGAGGCCAATTAAGACCAATTGAGGCCAATTGGGACCAATTATGCCAATTGAGGCCAATAGAGAAAAATTGAGGCCAATTGCGCCAATTAGTCAAATTGTGGTCAATTGTGTCCAATTAAGGCTAATGAGGCCCATTAGAAGATTAGGCCAATTGAGTCCAATTAAGGCCAATTGAGGCCAATTAAGCTAATTGAGGCTAATTAGAACAATTATTACAATTGAGGCCAATTGAATCAAATTGAACCCAATTGAGGCCAATTTGGCCAATTGGGGCTTATTAATCCAATTGAGGCATATTGAGGCCAATTAGGCCAATTGATGCCAATCGAGACCGATTAGTCCAGCTAGGCCATTTAAGGGCATTTGAGGCCAATTGAGGGCAATTATCCCAATTAGATCAATTAATGTCAATCAGGCCAATTGAAGTCAATTAGGCCAATTCACCCAATTGAGGCCAAATGAGGCCAATTCGGAAAATTGAAGAAAATTAGTGAAATTAAGGCTAATTAGGCTCATTGAGCCAAATTGAGGCCAATTGGGCCAATTAGGTGACTTGAGGTCAATTTAGGCCAATTGGGTCAATCGAGGCCACTTGAGGCTAGTTCGGCCAATTAGGTCAATTGAGGTAAATTGAGGCTCATTGATTCCAATTAGGCTAAATGAGGCCAATGAGGACCAATTGAGGCCAACTGGGACCAATTAGACCAATTGAGGCCAATTGAGATCAATAACGCCAATTGAGGCCAATTGAGGAAAATTGAGGCCAATTACAGAAAATTAGTCCAATTGTGGCCAATTATGGACAATTGAGGTCGATTGAGGCCCATTAGGAAAATTAGGCCAATTGAACCCAATTAAGGCCAATTGAGGCCAATTTGGCCAGATAACACCTATTGAGGCGAATTAGATCAATTTGACAAATTGAGGTCAATTGATGCCAATTAGGCCAATTGAGGCCAATTTGGCCAAATGACGCCTGTTGTGGCCAATTCGACCAATTGGACCAACTGAGGTCAATTGAGGCAAATTGGGGCTAATTACGCCAATTAAGGCCAACTGAATCCAATTAAGGCCAATTGAGTTCAATTGAGGCCAATTGAGACTAATTAAGTCCAATTGAGGCCAATTGAGGCTAATTTAGGTCAATTATGCCAATTATGTCAATTGAGGCCAATTGATACCATTTGCGCCCAATTGAGGACAATTAGGCCAATTAGGACAATAGAGGCTAATAGCGGCAAATTGAGTCCAATTAGGCTAATTGAGGCCAATTAGGAAAATTGAGGCCAAATGAGGCCAACTGATGCCATTTAGGCCAACTAAACCAATTGAGGCCAATTAGACAAATTTCTTCCAATTGAGGCCAATTCGGCCAATTCAGTCAATGTTGCCATATTGATAACAAATGAGGCCAATTCGGCAAATAGAGGCTCATTAGGTCGACTGGGGCCAATTATGCTCATTGAGTCCAATTGGGGCCAATTAGCCCACTTGAGGGAAATTAAGGCCAATTAGGCCAATGAGGCCAGTTAAACCAGTTAGCTTAATTGAGGTCATTTAAATCCAATTGAGGTCAATTGAGGCCAATGAGGCCAATTCGGAAAAATGAGCCAAATTGAGGCAAATTGGGGCCAACGAGGCCAATAAGGCCAATCGAATCCAATTGAGGTCAATAAGGCCAATTGAGAACAATTATGACCAATTGAGACCTATTTGTTATAATGAGGCCAATTATGGCCAATTGAGTTGGATTTGGTCAATTAACCGATTCCAATTAGGCCCATTAGGCCAATTAAGGTTAATTGAGACCAATTAAGGCCAATTGAGGCCAATTGAGGCCAATTGTGGCCAATTGATGCCAATTGACGCCAATTGAATCCAATTGAATCCAATTATGTGAAGTGATGCCAATTAGGCCAAATGAAACCTATTGAGGCCAATTAGGCCTACTATAGCCAATTGAGTCCAGTTGAGGCCAATTTGGACAATGGGGGCCAATTCAGGTAAATTGAGGCCAATTAGGTCAATTGAGGCCAATTGAGGCTATTTGTGGGCAATTAGGCCAATTGAGCCCAATTGAAGCCAATTAGTTTAATTAACCAAATTGTGTCTCATTGGGCCAATTAACCTAATTGGGTCTAATTGAGGCCAATTTGGCCAATTTGGCCAATTAAGACAAATTATGGACAAGTGAGACCAATTAGGCCAATTGAGGCCAACACATGCCAATTAGCCCAATTGACACCAATTGAGGCCAATTGAGGCCAATTTAGGATGATTGAGCCCAATTGTGGTCAATTATGATAATTGAGACCAACTAGGCCAAATAAGGTGGCCGCAATTGTCCTCAATTGGACAAATTGGCCTCAATTCGCCTCAATTCGCCTTAATTGGCCTCAATTGGACTCAATTGGCATAATTGATCTAATCGGTCCCAATTGGCCTAAAGTGGCAGAAATTGGCCTAATTGGTGTGAATTGCCCTCAACTGGCCAAAATGGTCTCAATTTTGCCTCAATTGCCCTAATTGTACTAATTGGGATCAATTGTAAGCAATTAGCCAAATTGTCCTCAATTGGGATAATTGGCCGCAATTGGGCTAATTGGTCTCAGTTGACCACGATTGACATCAATTGATCTCAATTGGCCTCCATTGGCCTTAATTAGCCCGATTTCCCTAATTGGCATCAAATTGCCAAATTTGGCTCAATTGACCTTAATTGGCCTATTGGACCACAATTGGTCTCAATTGGCGTAATTAGCCTTAATTAGCATCAATTGACCCAATTGGTTTTAATTAGCCTAATTAACCTATTTGGCCTCAATTGGCCTGAATTGGCGTGAATTGGCCAAATTGTCCTTAATTGGCCAAATTGGGCTCAATTGGGATCAATTAGCCTCAATTGGCCTCAATTCTCATCAATTCGTCCAATTTGCCTCAATTGGCCTAATTTTCCTCAAATTGGCCACAATTGGTCTCAATTGGCATCATTGACCTCAATTGGCTTCAATTGGCATTATTGGCCTCAATTGGCCGAATTAGAATAATTGGACTAATTGGCGATAATTGGCCCCAATTTTCTCAATAGGCCTCAATTGCCATGAATTGGCCATAATTGGCCAAATTGACCTCAATTGGCCTAATCGGCCTTAATTGATCTCAATTGGTCTTAATTGGCCTCAATCAACTCCAATTTTCCTCAATTGGAAAAATTTTCCCCAATTGGATTCAATTCGACTCAATTGGACTCAACTGACCTCAGTTGGGCTCAGTTGGCCTAATTAGACAAATTGGCCTCTATTGGGAACAATTGGCCTCAATTAGCCTAATTTCACTAATTTTACATAATTTGCTTCAAATGGAATCATTTTCCCTTAACTGGCCTCAATTGGCATAACTGGCCGAGTTGTCCTCAACAGGTCTCAATTGGCCTAATTGACCTCAATTGGCATAAACTAGCATCAATTGGCCTCAATTTTCCTTAATTGGCTTCAATTAGCCTTAATTGGCCTAATTGACCCCAATTTTTCATAATTGGCCTCAATTTTCCTAATAGCCTCAACAGGCCTCAATAGGTCTTATTGGACTAATTGGCCTCAAATGACCTAATTGGCCTCCATTGGCCTAATTGGCCTCAATTGGGCTCAATTGACCTTTACGGGCCTCAATAGTTCAAATTGGACTAATTGGCCTCAATTGGCCTAATTAGCCTTAAATGCCCTAATTGGGCTCAACTGGCCTCAATTAGCCTCATGTGGCCTAATTGGCCTAATTGGCATAATTGAATTAATTGGCCTCAACTGGTCTAGTTGTCCACATTTGATCTAATTGGCCCAATTGCCTCAATTTGTCTCAATTTCCCTCAATTGGCTAATTGGTCTCCATTAGCTTTTAACTGGCTGTAATTGTCCCCAATTGTCCTTAATTTGACTGAATTGTCCACAATTGGCCTCAATTATCCTCAATTGACCTAATTGGCCTCTATTTTCCTCAACTGGCCTAATAGTCCAAATTGGCATAATTGGCCTCAATTGGCATCAATTTGTCTCAATTGGCATAATTGGTCTCAATTGGCGTAATTGGACTCAATTGGCCTCAATTGGACTCAATTACCCTCAATTGGCCAAATTGGCCAAATTAGACTCAATTGCCCTCAACTTGCTTCAATTGGACTCAATTTCTATCCATTGGCTTCAATGGGCCTAATCGGCCTCAATTGGCCTAATTGGCCCTAATTAGCCTCAATTGTCCAAAGTTGGCCTAACCGTCCTCAATTGGCCTCAATTGGTCTTAATTGGATTAATTTGGCCTAAATTCGTCTAATCGACCTCAATTGGCCTAATCAGCCTCCATTGTGCTCAATTGGCCTCAATTGGCCAAATTGGGATCAATTTACCTCAATTTTCCAAATTGGTCTCAATTTGTCTAATTGCCCTCAACTGGCCTTAATTCTCCAAATTAGCTTAATTGGCTTCAATTGGCCTAATTTGCCTCATTTGGTTCAATTGGCCTCAATTTGCGTAATTAGCCTCAATTGGACACAATTGACCGAATTAGCATCAATTGGCCTCAATTATCCTCAATTGCCCTCAATTAGCCTCAATTTGGTCGAATTTTCCTAATAGGCCTCAATTGTCCCCAATTGGCACAATTGTCCTAAATTGGCCTAATTGGCATTAATTGGACGAGTTGGACTAATTGGTCTCAATTGGCCTAATTGGCCTCAATTGTCTTAATTGGACTAATTGGCCTTAATTGGCCTCAATTGTCCTCAAATGGCCCCTATTGGCCTCAGGTGCCTCCAATTAGCTTCAATTGGCCTAATTGGCATCAATTGGTCCCAATGGGCCTCGATTGGTCTGAGTTGACCTTAATTGGCCACAATTGGACTAATTAGCTTAATTGGCCAAAATTCACCTCAATTGTTCTCAATTGGCCTCAATTGACATCAATTGGCAGAATTGGTATAATTGGCCACAATTGGGCTCAATTGGATACAAGTGGGCTGAATTAGATTCAATTAGTATGAATTGGCTCAATTGGAAAAATTGGCCCCAAGTTGCCAAAATTGGAATAATTGGCCTAATTGGCCTCAATTTATCTCAATTCTCCTAATTGGCCAAATTGTCATCAATTGGCCTACGAAGTCTCAATTCACCAAAGTGGCCTAATAGGCCTCAATTGGCCCAATTGACATAAATTGTACTAATTGGCCTCAATTGACCTCAATTTCCCAAATTGGAATGTGTGAGATTTAATTGGCTGAATTACCCTCAAATGGCCTCAATGGGCCTAATTGGCCTCATTTGTACTCAATTGGCCTAATTTTCCTTAATTAACCAAATTGGCCTCAACTGGACTCAATTTTCCTAACTTGCTTTAATTGGCCTTATTGACCTAATTGGCTTAATTGGCCTAATTGGTCTAAATGACAGAATTGTCCTCAATGACCTAATTAGCGAAATTTTCCGAACGGGCCTCAATTGACCTAATTGGCCTCCATTAGCCTATTTGACCTCAATTAGACTCAATTTTCCTAGTGGATCTTAATTGGATTAATTGGCCTTATTGGACTCATAGGATAATTGGCCTCAATAGCTGAATTCACCTCAATGGTTGAATTGGTCTAATTGGATGAATTGTCTGCAATGTCCTAATTGGCCTAATTGACATTATTGGGCTCAATTGGCCTAATTGGTCTCAATTTTCCTAATTGGCTTTATTTTCCTCAATTTTCCTAATTGGCCTTAATTGAACCAATTGGCCTAATTGGAATCAGTGGCAGAATTGGCCCCAATGTATTAATTTTCTGAATCGGCCGAAATGGCCTAATTGGCATAATTGGTTTAATTGGCCTAAATTGTTCTAAATTCACCTTAATTCACCTTAATTGGCCTAAATTGGTCTAATTTTCCTCAATTAACCTCAATTCACATAATTGGCCTAATTGGCCTCAATGGGCCAAATTGACCCAGTTGACCTCACATGGCCAAAATTCGCCTAATTGGCAGAATTGACCTCAATTTGCCTCAATTTACCTCAATTGGCCTAATTGACCTGAATTAGTCTCAATTGACCTCAATTTTTGTAATTGGTCTCAATTGGTCTCAGTTGGCAAATTGGCCTCAGTCAACCTTATTTCACCTCAATTCACCCAATTGGCCTAATCGGTCACCATTGGGCGCAATTGGCCTAATTATCCTCAATTGGGCTCAATTGGCCAAATTATCCTCAATTGGGTTAAATTGGACTCAATTAGCCTCAATTGGACTCAATTGTCTTAATTTGCTTTAATTTACTCAATTGGCCACAATTATACTCAATTGGTCACAATTGGCTACAATTGGCCTAATTGGCCTCAATTGGCATGAATTGGACACAAATGACCTCAATTGGGTGAATTGGCCTCAATTGGTCTAAATCGGCCGCAATTGGCCTCAATTAGCCTCACTTTGCCTCAATTGGGCTCAATTTGTCAAAATTGGCCACAATTGGCTTCAATTGGTCTATGTTGACATAATTGGCCTCAATTGAAAAAATTGGCTTCAACTAGCTTCAATGGGCCAAAATTTGCTTCAATTGTATTCAATTGGGCTCAATTGGCCTAATGAGCCTCAATTAGTCCTCAATTTTCCTTAATTGGACTCAACTGGCCTCAATTGGCCTCAATTGGCTATAATTAGCATCAATTGGCCTCAATTGTCTTAATTTGCCTCAATTGGACCTAATTGGCCACAATTGGGACCACTTGGCCTAATTGGCGTCAACTGGCCTCAATTAGACGCAAATTGCCTCAATGGGCCTAATTGAACTCAATTGGCCTAATTTTCTCAATTGCCCTTAATTCACCTAATTGGCCTTAATTGGGATCAATTGGCCTCAATTGAGATTAATTGGCCTCAATTGGCCTCAATTGGTCTCAATTGGCCCAATTTGCCAAATTGGCCTCAATTGGCATCAATTTGCCAAATGGGGCTCAATTGGCCATGATTGGCATGAATTGACATCAATTGGCCTAAATTGTCCTAAATTGTCCATAATTGGACAAAATTAGCTGCAATTGGACTTAATTGGCCACAATTATCTTAACTAGCCTCAAATTTCCACAATTGGCCTAATTGGCCTCAATTGGCCTCAATTGGCCTCAAATGGACTGAATTGACCTAATTGGCCTGAATTTTCATCAATTGGCCTAATTGACACAATTGGATTCAATTTTCCTAATTGGACTCAATTTGACTCATTGGCCAAATTGGCCAAATTGTTCTAAATTGGCATCAATTGGCTTCAATTTGCCTAATTCGACTCAATTCGCCTAATTCACCTCAATTGGCCTCAATTGGCATCAATTGGCATAATTGGACTCCATTGTCCTAGTGGGTTGCAAATGAACTAATTGGCCTCAATTGGCTTATTTGGCTTCAATGAGCCTAATTGGCCTCAACTGGGATCAATTGGCCTAATTGCCCTAATTGGTCTCAATTGGCACTAATTTTATCTCAATTGTCCTCAATGGGTCTAATTCACCTAATTCTCCTCAGTTGACCTCAATTGGCCTTGATTGACCTCAATTGGCCTCAATTTCCCAAATTAGTCTAATTGGACTTAATTAACATCAATTTGCCTCATTAGCCTCCATTGGCTTAATAGGCCTCAATTGACCTCAATTGGTCTCAATTAGCCTAATTGAGCTGATTTCACCTCAATTGTCATCAATTGACCTCAATAGTCCTAATTGGCCTTATTGGCCTCAATTGGCCTAATTGGACTCAATTGACCTCAATTGGCCTAATTGTACTTAATTGGACTCAATTGGCCTCAATTGAACTATTTGGGCTCATTGGCCTAATTTGCCTCAATTGGCATCAATTGGCCTAATTAGCCTCATTGGGCTCAATTGGTCTCAATTAGCCTAATTGGGATCAATTGGAATCAATTCGTCTCAATTGGACTCAATTGGCCCAATTGGCCTTAATTGGCCTCAATTGGCTGCCTGAATTCACCTCAATTGGCCTAATTGGCGTTAAATTGGTCCAGTTGGCCTTAATGGGACTAAATCGGCCTCAATTGGCCTCAATTAGCCTAGTTGGGCTCAATTAGCCTAATTAGCCTCAAATAGTCTAATTTACCTAATTAGACTCAATTTGCCTCAATTGGCCTAATTGGACTCAATTGGCCTCCTAATTGGCCACTATTGGCGTTAATTAGTCTCAATTGGCTCAATTAGACATTTTGGCTCCAATTGCCCTTAATTAGACTCAATTAGCCTACATTGCCTACTGGGATCAATTGGCATCAATTGGCCTCAATTGGCCTTAATTACCATCAATTTTCCAAATGGCCCCAAATTGGCCGAATTGGCCTAATGAGCCCTAATTGGCCTCAATTGGTTGAATTCGCATAGTTGGCCTCAATTACCCTCAATTTACCTCAATTAACCAAATTTTCCAAAAGGGTCTCAATTGGTGTGGCCTCAATTGGCCTCAATTGGTCGAAGTGGCTTCAATAGGCCAAATTGGCCTTAATTGGCCTCAATTGGCCTAATTCACATAATTGGCATAATTGGCCTCAATTGGCCTAATTAGTCTCAATTGGTTTCAATTGGCCTCAATGGGCCACAAATTATCCTAATTGGCCTAACTGGCCGCATTTGGCCTCAATTGGCTTCAATTCCCCTCAATTCTCCTCAATTCACCTCAATTGGCTTCAACTGGCCTAATTGGCCAAATCGGCATCAATTGGTCTCAATTAACCTCAATCGACCTCAATTGCAATAATTGGTCCAACTGGCCATAATTGGCCTAAATTCGCCTAAATTCGCCTCAATTGGCCTCAATTGGCCTAATTGACCTAATTGGTCTCAATGTGCTTTAATTGGCCTAAATTACCCCAAATTGACCTAATTGGCCTCGATCTGCCTATGTGGCCTATTTGGTCTCAATTGGCCTCAATGGTCCTAAATTGGCCTAAATTGGCCTAATTAGCATTGTGGGCATCAATTGGGTCAATTGGACTCAACTGGCCCCAATTGGATTCAATTGGCCTAATTGGCCTCAATTGGCTTCAATGGGTCTCAATTTTCCTCAATTGGTCTCAATTGGCATAATTGGACTAATTGGCCTCAATTGACATTAATTTTCCTAATTGGCCCCAATTAGCCTCAATTGACCTCAATTTTCCTAATTGGCCTCATGTGGCCTCAATTGACCTCAAATGGCCTAATTGGCCAAGTTGGCCTAATTGGCCTAGTGTGCCTAAATTGGACTAATTGGCCTCAATATGCCTCAATTGTCCTAATTGGCATCAATTGGCTACTGTTGGCCTCAACTACCCACAATTGCCCTCAATCGGCCTAATTGACATAATTGGCCTCAATTAGCCTATTTGGCCTAATTGACCTAATTTGTATAAATTGGCATCAATTGTCCATAAATGGGATAATAGGCCTTATGGGCATAGTTGGCCTCAATTGCCCACTATTGGCCTCAATCGACTTAATTGACCTAATAGGACTCAATTAGCCTAATAGGCCAAAATTAGCATAATTGGCATCAATTGGCATCAATTGTTCATAAATGGCCTAATTGGCCTAATTGGCCTCAATATACCTCAATTGGCGTCAACGGGCCTAATTGGCCTAATTGGCCTCAATTAACGTCAATTGGTGTCAATTGGCCCAAATTGGCCTCAATTGGCCCCAATTGGCCCCAATTGGCCTTAATTGGTCTCAATTGGTCTCAATTGGACTAATTGTCCTTAGTTGGCCTCAATTGGCTGCATTTGGTTACAATTGGCCTGAATTGGCCTAATTAGCTTTAGTTGTCCGCACTTGGATGTGATTGGTCTAATTGGCCTCAATTGGCCTCAATTGAGTTAATTGACATCATTTAGCCTATGTTGGCCCTAATAGGTCTAACTGGACTCAATTGGCATGAGTTGGGATTATAGGTCTAATTGGCCTCAATTGGCCTAATTGGGCTCAATTGGCATTAATTGTCCAAAATTGGCATCAATTGGCCTCAATTGGGCTCAATTGGCCTAATTGGCCTCAATTTTTCTCATTGGAATAATTGGAATCAATTGGCCTCAATTGTCCTCAACTGCCCTAATTGGCCTTCATTGACCTCAATTGGCCTCAATGAGGTTAAGGGCCCTAATTGGTCTTATATGGGCTCATTCAGGCGTAAATCACCTAATTGGCCTCAAATGGCCTCAGTCGGCCTCAATTGGCCTCAATTATCCTCAATTAACCACAATTAGTCTCAATTACGCTCAATTGGCTTCAATTGGAATCAATTTTCCCAATTAACAAAACTGGTCTCAATTTGTCTAATTGGCCTCAATTGGTCCCAATTGGCCCTAATTGGTCGAATTTGACTGAATTGGCCTCAGTTAGGCCAATTATGCCAATTCAGCCAAATGTGGAAAATTGAGTCCAATTGAAACCAATTGGGAATAATTAACCCAATTGGGGCCAATTAAAACCATTTGAGGCCAATTCGACCATTGAGGCTAATTAAAACATTGAGGCCAATTGACAGTTAATCCCATTTTGGCCAATTTTGGCCAGTTGTGTCCAATTAGTCATGTTGAGGCTAATTATGCCAATTGAGGGTAGTTGAGTCCAATTAAGGACAATTGAGAATAGTTGGCCTAATTGGACTCAATACCCTCATTGGCTTCAATAGGCCTCAAGTGGCCTTAAGTGGGATAATTGGCCTCAATTGGCCTAATTGGCCACAATTGGTTTTAATTAGTCCTCATTGGCCTAATTGGCCTCAATTGAATATGAGGCTCAATTGGCCTCATTTTACTAATTAGCCTCAATTGAAAATTATCCTCAATTAGCCTCACTGTACTAATTGGAATCAATTGGCCTAATCGGCCTCAATTGGCCTCAATTGGCTATCATTTTCCTCAATTGGACTCAATTATCCATATTGGCGTCAAAAGGACTCAATTGGCCTAATTGTCCTCAATTGGCCTAATTGTCCTCAATTGGCCACAATTGACCTCAATTGGCCTAATTGGCATCAATTGGACTCAATTGGCCTAATGGACATGAATTGTTTTGGATTCAATTGGAAATTGTCTAAACTACCCTAATTGGTCTCAATTGGCCTCAATTGGCCACAATTGGCTATAGTTGTCCTCAATCATCCTCAATTGCCTCAATTGTCAAAATATTCCTTAATTGGCCTAATTGGTGATGCGAGACGCACAGGGTGGCCTGATCTTCATGGTGTACGGTGGTGGATGAAGGATGCGGTTCGGGGATAAGTGGCAGAGGATGGTTTTGGATAGTGGTTGCTAGTAGTTAATCATTGATATAAGGATAATGACCTTCTGCTTAAACAAAACACTCAAAGGAGGTATGTAGAAGCAATCTACACATCAACGCACTTGGGTTGTGCCTCGAAATTGTGGGTTTTGTGATCTTGGATCACCAATCTAATGTTAATATTGACAAGAAAATAATGCACAAGAGCAACGGAAGAATGTAACGATCCTCACAATGGAGAGAATAAACTAATAGAGTTTCACTAATTAAAACATGAATGATATTAGAATTCCATGGGGTGGATATTAATAGCCAAGGGGTGACATAAAAGGTCAAGGGCCTAATACCCTAAAGTCATAAAGCATGTTCTTTCCTTGTCTCCTAAAATTAAAAAATATAAAGTCTAACAATGAAATTCTTGAAAAGTATCACATGTCTTTCCAACTATAGCCCACCATATTTGACTTTCAGTGCATATCCCAGCGAATTTGACCTTGGCGTCTAAAGATTTCATTATAGAATTCTCCATGTGGGCAAGGCTTCCAAATTCATGAAAACATGCGGGCCAATCATTAAACAACATGTTTGGGATTGAATAAGTGAGATAACAGGACCATTTGCTCAATCCAGGCAAGGAATGATCCATTGAGGCCTCAATGAAGCGAGATAGGTGCCCATTCTAGCATTCAACCTCTTTAATATCCCTAGCATCATTGGGACATGCACATCCAGATCCTCCACCTAGGAAATTGACTTGGGTCCTTTGATGTGGTTCTCATCATCCCCCCTCCCACTTGAAAAGGAGTTGTCCTTGAAACTTCATCCTCTACTCCAAAAAAAGGAGAAAGATCGGAAGCACTGAATGTGTCAGTTACACCATAATCACCTGGAAAATATATCATGTAAGCATTGTTTTCAATATTATCCTCCACTCAGAATGGTGTTTCACGTAGTGGAATGAGTTTTGATTTTTGCTCGTTGGGAAATATCTACATTCACATATGACTCCAAACAAAATCACCGAGCTCGAACAACACTTGTTTTTAACCATTTTTACACGATCAACATATTTATGGTTCATTCGCTTGATATTTTTCCTTACATTTTCCTGGAGTTTCTTAATGAATTCGGCAAACCCTTTCGCATCCATATTACTTGCTTCCTATAAAGGAAAAAAGAACTATATCGATATGGGATTGGGGGTTAAAGCTGTAAACAATTTGAAATGGAGAATATTGAGTAGTGGAATAATTGGACTTGTTGTATGCGAATTCCAATTGAGTAACATTGAGGAAAATTATGGCAAATGATTGTCAGTTAGGCCATTGAGGCCAATTGATGAAAATTGAGGCTAATTTAGCCAATTCAGGTGATTGAGGTCGATTTAGTCAATTGAGGCCAATTGTGGCCAATTGAAGCCAATTGAGGCCAATTAGGCTGATTGAGGCCAATTGAGGCAAATTAGGACAATATAGGTTTGTTAATCCCATTAAGGCCAATTAGGGTGATTGGGGCTAGTTAGGACAATTAGGAAAATTAGGCCAATTGAGGATAATTAAGGAAAATTAGGAAAATTCTCCCATTTGAGGAAAATTGAGGCCAATTAGGCCAATTGGCCCAATTAAGGCCAATTAATGCCAATTAGGAAAACTAGGCCATTGAGGCCAATTGAGGATAGGTCCAAATGAAGTCAATTATGAAAATAGGGGTCAATTTTGAAAATGGAGGCCAATTGAGACCGCTTATGTCTAATTGGGCTAATCTAGGCTGGTTAGGCAAATTGAGGACATTTGAGGAAAATTATGCCAATTAAGGCCAATTAGGAAAATTGAGACTAGTTGAGTCCAATCACGGCTAATTGAGGCCATTGAGGCCAATTAAGGGCATTATGGCCAATTGAGGCCAATTGTTCCGATTGAAGCTGAGGCTAATTTAAATAATTAGGTGAATTGTGTCCAATTGAGGCCAATTTTGGTTGAGGCCAATTAAGGATGAGGCCACTTTATGTGAAATTATGCCAATTGAGAAAATTGAGAAGAATTGAGACATCAATTAGGACTTTTGGGGTGAAATAATGTCAATTGAGTCCAATTGAGTCCAATTGAGGCCAATTAGGAGAATTTGGACACAGTTGGCTTGATTGGCCTCAATTGAATAAATTAATCTAAATGGGATAAATTGGACTAAGTGGCTCATTTGGCTAAAAGGGACACAATTGGCCTAATTGGCCTCAATAGGCCTAACTGGACTCAATTGGCCTAATTGGCCTCAATTGGAATAACTGTCCTCAATGGCATGAATAGAATCAATTTGCCACAATTGAGTCCATTTAGGCTATTTGAGGCCAGTTTATTCCAATTAGGCTAATTAGGCCAATTGAGGCCAATTAGGCCAATTTATGCCAATTTATGCTAATTGAGGCTAATTTATGCCAACTTAGGCCAATTGAGTCTAATTAAGGCCAATTGAGTCCAATTTGGCCAATGAGGCCAATTGAGGCCAACGTAGCCCAATAGTTCTAATTGGCCTAAATGGCCTAATTTTCCGAATTGACCTCAATTGGATAAATTTTCCTAATGGGAATCAATGGACTAATTAGACTAAATTGGCCTCAATTGTCCTAATTGGACTCAATAGCCTCAATTGGCCACCTCAATTCACCTCAAGTGGCCTAATTGGCCTCAATAGGACACACTTCAACTCAATTGGCCCCAATTTTCTGCAATTGACTGCAATTGTCCTCAAATATCCTCAAATAGACTTTTTTTTATATATGGCTCAATAGGTCTCCAGTGGAAATTGGCATTAATTGGACTCAATAGACCTCAATTCAACTCAATTGGCTTCGATTGGCCTCAGTTGGACTCAGTTTAACAATTTTCCCTCAATGTCCAAATTGACATCAATTGACCTCAGTTGGCCTCTAATTAGCATCAATTGGCCTACCAATTGGCCTAATTGGACTGATTAGCCGCAATTAAGGCCAATTTAGGCCAATTTAGGCCAATTGAGTCCAATTGAGGCCCAGTGAGGCCAATTAGGTCAATTGAGGCGAATTAGGCCAATTGAGCCCAATTAAGAAAATTGTGGCCAATTGCAGCCTAATTTTCTGAATAGGCAGAATTTGTTAGAATTGGCCTCATTTGACATAATTTGCTTTTATTGGTCTACTTCTTTCTAATTGGTCTCAATTGTATTTAATTGGACATAATTGGTCCCAATGGCCTCAATTGGGCACAATTTGAGTCAATTTTTCTCAATTGGCCTCAATTGTCCAAATAAGCTAATGGAGCCGAATTGAGGCCAATTAGTGCCAATTATGAAAATTGATGCGAATTGAGGCCAATTTAGGCCAATAAGGCAATTCATCTAATTGAGGCCTAATTGGCCACAATTTTCCAAATTGGGTCTAATTGGCCCCAATTCGCCTCAATTAGTTAATTAGGCCAATTAAGGCCAATTGAGAAAAATTGAGGCATGTTAATGCAAATTGAGGCCACTAAGGTCCATTTAGGCCAATTTATCCAATTGAAGCCAATTGATTCCATTGAGGATAATTAGTCCAATTATGCTAATAGAGGTCAATTGAGGTCATTGAGGCCAATTAGATCATTTAGGCCAACTGAGACAAATTGTTGATGATTGAGTGATTGAGTCCAAAACGGAAAATTTTCACAATTGCGAAAAATTGATGCCAATTAGAACAATTAGGCCAATAAAGGCCAAATGTGTCCAATTTAGAAAAATTCAGGAAAATTGAGGCCAATAAGGCTAGTTATTCCCAATAGGCTAATTGGCCTCATTTTCCTAATTTTCCCTCTTTGCCATAATTAGAAAAATTGGCATTAATTGGCCTCAATTGGCATAATTTTACACAATTGGAAAAATTGGACTAAATGTCATCAATTTTCCTAAATTGAAAATATTGGACTAATTGGCCCTAGGGACATAAATTGGACTAATTGGCCTAATTGGCCACAATTGGCCTCACATAGCCCTAATTGGCCTAGTCTTATTGGCCTTAATTGGTATCAACTGGCCTCAATAGGCATAATTGGACCAATTCGCCTCAATTAGTTTCAATTGGCCACAATTGGCCACAATTGGCCTCATTATCCTCAGTTGGACTAATTGGCCCCAATGGCCTAATTGACCTTATTCACCTCACTAGGATAATTAGGAAAATTTTTCCAATTGTGGGGAAATTAGACCAATTGAGGCCAATTAGGCCAATTGAGCCCAATTAGGCCAATTTAGGCCAATTTATGCCAATTGAATTCAATTGGCCTAATTGGACTTAATTGGCCTAATTGACCTCAATTGGTGGCCTCAATTGGTCTAATTGCCCTAATTGGGCCGAACTAGACTCAATTGGCCTAATTGGCCTCAATTGGCCCCAATTGGCCTCAATTGGCCACAATTGGCCTCAAATGGCCAATTAGACCAATGGAGGCTAATTGCGGCCAATGAGGTTAATGAGGCCAATTGAGACCCATAGATACCAATCAGTTTAATTTTGCCAATTGTGACCGATTGGGGACAATTGAGGCCAATTAGTCCAATTGGGCCAAATGAGGGCAATTGAGGCCAATTGAGGCTAATTAAAGCCAATTGAAACCAATGGAGGCCAATTGAGGCCAATTGTAGCCAATTAACACAATTAGGTCAATTTGGCCAATTTAGGCCAAATGAGGTCCATCGAGTCCCATTAGACCAATAATTATAATTGATGCCAATTGAGACCAATTCATTCCAATTGTGGCCAATTGAGACCAATTGAGGCCAATTGGGCCAATTGAGTCGAATTGAGGCCAATTAAGGCCAATTGCGGCAAATAGAGGCCAATTGAGGCCAATTTGACCAATTAAGTCCAATTAGGCCAAAGGGGGCCAACTAAGGACAATTGAGGTCAACTGAGCCCAATTAGGCCAATTGAGGCCAAATGAAGCCAATTAGGCCAATTGAGGGCCGTTTAGCCAATTAGGCCAGTTGAGGCCAATTATGTCCAATTGAGGCCTATTAGGGTAATAAGGCAAATTGAGGCCAATTAGGCCAATTGAGACCAATGAGGCCAATTCATCCAATTGAGTGGGTAAGCAATTAAGAACCCCTAACCTAACCAATTATGCCAATTGAGGCCAATTTGGCCAATTGAGACCAATTTATTGAGGTCAATTGAGGCCAATAAGGCCAATTGAGTCTCGTTCAGCCCAATTAGTGCAATTAGACCAATTGAGGCCACCAATAGAGGTCAATTAGGCCAATTGACCCCAATTAGACAAATTCAGGCCAATTAAGTCCAAATAGGCCAATTGACTTCAATTGGAATCAATTGGCCTAATTGGCCAAATTGGCCTAAATTGGCCAAATTGGCCTCAATTGGTCTAATTGGCCTCAATTGCTCTAATTTCCCCCCAATTAGCTAAATTTTCCTAATTTTCCTAGTGAGGTGAATAAGGCCAATTAGGCCATTGGGGCCAATTATTCCAACTAAGGATAATGAGGCCAATTGTGGCCAATTGTGGCCAATTTAATCCAATTGAGGCGAATTGGTCCAATTATGCCTATTGAGGCCAGTTGATACCAATTAAGGAAAATAAGACTAGGCAAATTGGGGCTATGTTAGGCCAATTGAGGCCAATTAGGCCAATTAGTCCAATTTAGGTCATTGGGACAATTTAGTCCAATATTTTCCATTTAGGAAAATTGAGGTCATTGAGTCCAATTATGCCAATTGTGGAAAATTATGCAAATTGAGGCCAATTAATGCCATTTAGTTTAATTATGGCAAAGAGGGAAAATTAGGCAAATGAGGCCAATTAGCCTATTAGGGATAACTGGCCTAATTGGCCTTAATTTTCCTAAATTTTTCTAAATTGGACTCATTTGGCCTTTATTGGCCTAATTGTCCTAATTGACATCAGTTTCCCTAAATTGTGAAAATTTTCCGTTTTGGACTCAGTCACTCAATTAGCGACAATTTGTCTCAGTTGGCCTAATTGATCTAATTGACCTCAATGACCTCAATTGACCTCTATTAGCATAATTGGACTAATTAGCCTCAATGGAATCAACTAGCTTAAATTGGAAAAATTGGCCTAAATTGACCTCAGTGTCCTCAATTTGCATTAACATGCCTCAATTTTCCTCAATTGGACTTAATTGGCCTGATTAGCTAATTGAGGCGAATTGAGGCCAATTAAACCCAATTTGGAAAATTGTGCCAATTAGGCCTCAATTAGACGAATTGTGATGCGTCGCCGGAAGCTCAAAACGAGTAAGTGAAGAGGAGCAGCGTAATGTAGCCGAATGACCGAGGCTTAAAGGCAATGCCACCCGCCAAGGTTTCTCCACGCTTAAAGACAACGTCACCAGCGATGGAGATGCACCACCAATTCCGGGCAAAGGGAAGAGGCTAAAGCAAGAAGATTGCACAGCAAACTTCAAAATCCCGTCACATTCATGCCTCCCCATTCCAAAGGGGTGAAAATACAATATAAAGACAAAATAAAGAAAGGAAAATGCCCCAATTCGAGTTACAAGACATGGGGAACCCAAAAGGCACATAAAAAGCACAAAATAACACTTTCCCATGCCACTTAATGACCCCACTTGCCAAAGTAGCGGGATTCCCTCTTAATGATGCTTTTCTCTACCTTCTCTCTCCTCATTAATATGCTGCCACGAATTTCCACCATTTTCCATGTGAATGAATGATTTTGGGGCCCAAATAAGTGTGTTGTGGCCCACCATGGTGTTGGATGTCAAGAAGTGCGGGCTGGTCCAATTTGAATAACAATTGGGCTTAAAATTTTTATCAAGTCCAAAATTATTCTCCTTGGGCTGAATCTGATCCATATCATTCTCCCCCGGTTGAAGAGGATTTGCCCTCAAATCCACGACATCATCTTCTTCAATGTAAGTAGATAAGTCCCCAATGTTGAATGTTGCAGAAACGCTGCCAAAATCATCTGGTAAATCAATTTTGTAGGCATTGTTTCCCACTCGTTCAAGCACTTTGAATGGACCTTCAGCTCGTGGTGCCAGCTTGCTCTTCCTTTTGGATGGAAATCTCTCCTTGCGAAGGTGAATCCACACTTTGTCTCCAGGTTGGAAAATAGCCTGCTTCCGATGCTTGTTTGCTCGCCTCTTGTATGCTTCATTAGACTTCTCTATTTGAGCACGAATAGATTCATGGAGCTTCTTCATCTGCTTTGTCTTCTCCTCCGCATCAATATTTACCTGAAAATCAAGAGGCAAAGAGCACAATTCTATAGGAGTGATTGGATTGATTCCATAAACCACTTCGAATGGAGAATGTCGGGTGGTAGCACTGGGAGATCTATTGTATGCAAATTCAGCTTGTGCAAGTTGCAAATCCCAATCTCTCATGCTCTTGTTCACCAATGTTCTCAGAATAGTGCCCAATGTACGATTGGTAACTTCTGTTTGCCCATCCGTTTGAGGGTGATGGGATGTGCTGAAAAGAAGTTTCGTACCGAATTTCCCCCATAATGTTCTCCAAAAATGGCTGAGAAATTTTGTGTCTCTATCCGAAACGATGCTGCGAGGAATTCCATGAAGGCGAACAATCTCTTTGAAAAACAATTCTGCCACTTTCACCGCATCTTCAGTCTTATGACAAGGTATGAAATGAGCCATCTTAGAAAATCGATCAACAACAACCATTATTGAATCTTTACCTCGTTGAGTCTTTGGTAAAGCCATAATGAAATCCATGCTGAGATCTTCCCATGGCTGCTCCGGAATAGGTAACGGAGTGTATAAACCAGGCTTGAAATGACTCTTTGCTCTTTGACATGTTCCGCATCTTGAAAGAATAGCTTGGACATTTGATTGCATCTTCGGCCAGTAGAAATGCTCTTTTAGTATCTCCAAGGTTTTATGGATGCCAAAATGACCAGCAAGTCCCCCTTCATGTGCTTCCCGAATAAGCAAGTCCCTGTAATTACCCTTTGGAACACACAACTTGTTTCTCTTAAAGAGAAACCCATCATGTACAGAATAATCCTCCACAAATCCATCTTGACATTGGATTAAAATAGAATTAAACTCCATATCATGCTGATAATCTTCTCTCATAAGCTGAAATCCAAGAATTCGAGCATCAAGAATCGTAAGTAATGCATACCTCCGAGATAAAGCATCTGCCACCAGATTATCTTTCCCCTTCTTGTATTTTGACACAAATGAGAATGATTGTAAGAATTCCACCCACTTTGCATGCCTCGAACTCAGCTTGTGTTGACCATTGATAAACCTCAAAGCCTGATGGTCAGAATGAAGAACAAACTGCTTCGGTCTCAAATAATGAGACCAATGATCTAGGGCTCTTATAACCGCATAAAATTCCTTATCATAGGTGCTGTAATTCCTCCTTGAATCATTCAGTTTCTCACTGAAATATGCAATAGGGCGCTTGCTTTGGATGAGAACAGCGCCTATCCCAACTCCACTTGCATCACATTCCACTTCAAAGACTTGATCAAAATCAGGCAACGCCAAAACCGGTGCTTCACACAACTTTTTCTTAATGATTTCAAATGATTCATTTGCTGCCTTTGACCACTCAAATTTCCCCCTTTTCAAGCATTCAGTGATAGGTGCCATAATAGTGCTGAAATTGGAAACAAAGCGACGATAAAAAGATGCCAAACCGTGGAAACTTCTTACTTCGGTAATGGATTCTGGTTGTGGCCAGGACTTGATTGCTTCCACTTTTGATTCATCCACCATGATGCCTTCTTTGGTTACCACATATCCCAAAAACACCACTTCTGTTGAAAAGAACTCGCATTTTTCAAGCTTCCCATATAGCTTTTGTTTCCGTAGAACGTCAAATACCCACCGAAGATGATCCACATGGCTCTCCACATCCTTGCTGTAAATCAAAATGTCATCCAAATAAACTACCACAAATTTACCAATAAATGGTTTCAGAACTTCATTCATGAGTCGCATGAATGTGCTAGGAGCATTTGAGAGGCCGAATGGCATGACCAGCCACTCAAACAATCCGCCTTTAGTTTTGAAGGCCGTTTTCCACTCATCCCCTTCCTTCATTCGAATCTGGTGGTATCCACTACGAAGATCAACTTTCGAAAAGATTGATGAACCATGTAATTCATCAAGCATATCATCGAGTCGTGGGATGGGATACCTGTATTTGATGGTAATATTATTGATAGCTCTACTATCAATGCACATGCGATACGTACCATCTTTCTTCGGCACCAATAATGCTGGAACAGAACACGGGCTCATGCTTGGCCTTATAAAGCCTCGATCCATCAACTCATCTACTTGTTTCTGCAATTCCCTTGATTCTCCAGGATTACACCGATATGCTGGTTTATTTGGCAATTGTGCACCCGGAACGAGATCAATCTGGTGTTCAATGCCTCTAAATGGTGGTAATCCTGTTGGAAGATCATTAGGAAAAACATCATGATATTCCCCAATTAAGGAATGAGCTAAAGGATGTTGATGACTCTTCTCCTCATGGCATGACTTTTCCATCATCAATAAAGCAAAAACTGGCTTTTGCTTATTTATGGCTTTCTCCACTTGAGCTTTGCTGATAAAGAGACTACCTTTGGGTACTTCCGGAACAGATTTTTCTGGATGAGTTTGGGACGGCTTCAAAGGAGCAAGTGTGATATTCTTTTCCCCAGATCGAAAAGAATAAGTGTTCTTCCTCCCATCATATTTCACTTCCCTGTCAAACTGCCAAGGCCTACCCAACAACAAGTGACAAGCATCCATAGGAATAACATCACACAGTACTTCATCAGCATAGTTCTTACCAATGGAGAATGAAATTAGAACCTGTTTGTTGACTTGGAGTGTGCTTCCATTGTTCAACCATTGCAATTTATACGAGTGAGGATGATTCTGAGTTGGAAGCTTCAATTTCTCCACTAGTGTTGTTGAAGCCACATTTGTACAGCTCCCACTATCAATAATCACCATGCATACCCGCTGATTAATGGTGCAGCGAGTTTGGAACAAGTTTTCTCTTTGATCTTCTTCCGGGCAGATTTGAGCTTGCAAAACTCTTCGTAGCACCAGCATGTTTCCCACATCAGCTTCTTCCACAACATGTTCCTCATTTTCAGTTTCTTCACCATCATATTCATCCTCTTTGATTGCCTCTTCAATTTCTTCAATCTCTTTAATAGTAATAATCCGGTTGTTAGGGCAATTGGCCTGAAAATGACCATACCCATGGCATTTGAAACACTTTCGATTCCCACGTTCAAAGGAGTTCGACTTCCCTTTTGTTTGTTCCATAGCCTTCTCTTTCCCTTTTTCCAGCATCTTGTTCCTTCCAAATTCCTTCTCAACAACACCAGATTTATTAGAAGAAATACCCTTATAAAAAGTTGTACCTCTATTGTAGTTTTTGAGCATCGGTGCCCTTGAGGTCCGTTTTTGCTTTTCCACCTTGATCGCCAGCTTACAAACATCATCAAGTGAGCAGAATGGTTGCAACTCCACTGAATGTGCAATTTCTTCATTTAATCCACCCAAAAACCTTGCAATTGTTTGCTCTTTATATTCTGGAACATCACTTCGCATCAACAAACGATCAAATTCCCGAATGTACTCTTCAACAGATTTATCTCCTTGTCGCAGGCTATGCATTCGGAAATAGAGATCTT
Organism: Viscum album; assembly: GCA_963277665.1. Classification (NCBI taxonomy): domain Eukaryota; kingdom Viridiplantae; phylum Streptophyta; class Magnoliopsida; order Santalales; family Viscaceae; genus Viscum; species Viscum album. The sequence goes on along the minus strand of OY728121.1, from coordinate 1,051,207,290 downwards.
GCTTATAATTCTCAGGCAGAAATCGTCTCCTTAAAAGCTTTTTCAACTTCTCCCATGAGCGTATCTTGCCTTTATCATCACGTTCCCGCTGTTTCTTCAGATTTTCCCACCAAAGTGATGCATAATCTTTAAATTTCAGAATGGCCACCTTGCATTTCTTCTCATCAGAACAATTCTTAAATTCGAAGAACCGTTCAATTTCCCGCATCCAATCCAGAAAATCATCCGGATTCATACTCCCATAAAAATCTGGAATGTCAATCTTCAACCCTCTTTCAATGTCTTCATCATCTCTTCTTCTTCGCATATCTATCTCTGAATCACTAGAATCATCACCATTGGCACGATCTTCATAAAATGGTGCTGGATTGCGCCTATTTTGTGGTGATGGACGGCGGGGATGCCGCTGCGGTAGAGGGGATTCAGGTTGCCGCGCTCGCAAAAGTTGAGCAAGTTGCTCACCGATTTGAGTAATTTGGGATTGTAGTTGTGCATTAGCTATTTCCCATGGAGCAGGAGGAGTAGAAGATCCGCTCTTGCGAGACATGATGGAGAGTAATAAGAAGAATGCGATAGAACTTACTCGTTGGAACCGCACCTCTGATACCAATTGATGCGTCGCCGGAAGCTCAAAACGAGTAAGTGAAGAGGAGCAGCGTAATGTAGCCGAATGACCGAGGCTTAAAGGCAATGCCACCCGCCAAGGTTTCTCCACGCTTAAAGACAACGTCACCAGCGATGGAGATGCACCACCAATTCCGGGCAAAGGGAAGAGGCTAAAGCAAGAAGATTGCACAGCAAACTTCAAAATCCCGTCACATTCATGCCTCCCCATTCCAAAGGGGTGAAAATACAATATAAAGACAAAATAAAGAAAGGAAAATGCCCCAATTCGAGTTACAAGACATGGGGAACCCAAAAGGCACATAAAAAGCACAAAATAACACTTTCCCATGCCACTTAATGACCCCACTTGCCAAAGTAGCGGGATTCCCTCTTAATGATGCTTTTCTCTACCTTCTCTCTCCTCATTAATATGCTGCCACGAATTTCCACCATTTTCCATGTGAATGAATGATTTTGGGGCCCAAATAAGTGTGTTGTGGCCCACCATGGTGTTGGATGTCAAGAAGTGCGGGCTGGTCCAATTTGAATAACAATTGGGCTTAAAATTTTTATCAAGTCCAAAATTATTCTCCTTGGGCTGAATCTGATCCATATCAAATTGCCTAATTGGCCTAAATTGGCCCCAATTTGCATCAATTTTCATAATTGACCTCAATTTGCCAAATTGGCACTAATTGGCCTCAATTCGGCTCCATTAGCCTATTTGGCAAATAGATGCCAATTGAGAAAAATTGAGTCAAATTGTGCCCAATTGAGGCCATTGGGACCAATTATGTCCAATTGAAGCCAATTCAGACCAATTAGAAATAATTAGACCAATTGAAGCAAATTATGTCAAATGAGGCCAATTCCAACAAATTCTGCCTATTTGGAAAATTAGGCTGCAATTGGCCACAATTTTCCTAATTGGGATCAATTGGCCTTATTAGCCTTAGTTGGACTAATTGGCCTCAATGAGCCTCAATTGGAGTCAATTGGCTTAAATTGGCCTAAATTGGCCTTAATTGCGGCTAATAAGTCCAATTAGACCAATTGGCAGGCCAATTGATGGTAATTAGTGGCCAATTGAGGTCAATTGATGTCAATTTGTCTATTGAGGGAAAATTGTTAAAGTGAGTCCAACTGAGGCCAATCGAGCTCAATTAGGCCAATGGAGGCCAATTGAGTTGAATTGAGGTCAATTGAGGCCATTTGAGGCCAATTTCCACTAGAGACCAATTGAGCTTTAAAAAAAAGAAAAAAGTCTATTTGAGGCTATTTGAGGCCAATTGCAGTCAAATGCAGAAAATTGAGACCAATTGAGTTCATGTGTGGCCTATTGAGGCCAATTAGGCCACTTGAGGAGAATTGAGGAGGCCAATCGAGGCCATTGAGGCCAATTGATTCCAATTAGGCCATTGATTCCCATTAGGACAATTTATCCAATTGAGGTCAATTCGATAAATTAGGCCATTTAGGCCAATTAGAACTATTGGGCTACGTTGGCTACAATTGGCCTCAATTGGCCTCATTGGCCAAATTGGACTAATTGGACACAATTGGCCTTAATTAGACTCAATTTGCCTCAGTTGGCATAAATTAGCCTCAATTAGCATAAATTGGCATAAATTGGACTAATTAGCCTCAATTGGCCTTAATTGGGTTTATTAGCCTAATTGGAATAAACTGGGCTCAATTAACCTAACTGGACTCAATTGAGGCAAATTGAGTATATTGATGCCAACTGAGTCCAGTTATTCCAATTGAGGCCAACTGAGTCCAGTTAGGCCAATTAGGCCAATTGTGTCCCTTTCTGCCAAATGAGGCCACTTAGTCCAATTCATCCCATGAGATTAATTGATTCAATTGAGGCCAATCGAGCAAACTGGGTCCAAATTCTCCTAATTTGCCTCAATTGGACTCAATTGGACTAAATTGGCATAATTTCACCCCAAAAGGCCAAATTGATGTCTCAATTCTTCACAATTTTCTCAATTGGCATAATTTCACATCAAGTGGCCTCATCCTTAATTGGCCTCAACCAAAATTGGCCTCAATTGGCCACAATTTACCTAATTATTCAAATTAGCCTCAAGTTAAATTGGAACAATTGGCCTCAATTGGCCATAATGCCCTTAATTGGCCTCAATGGCCTCAATTATCCTTGATTGGCCTCAACTAGTCTCAATTTTCCTAATTGGCCTTAATCGGCCTAATTTGCCTGAAATGTCCTCAATTTTCCTAACTAGCCTAAATTATCCCAATTAGACATAAGTGGTCTCAATTGGCTTCCATTTGCAAAATTGGCCCCAATTTTCATAATTGACTTCATTTGGACCTTGCCTCAATTGGCCTCAGTGGCCTGTTTTTCCTAATTGGCCTTAATTGGCCTTAATTGGGCCAATTGGGCTAGTTGGCCTCAATTTTCCCCAATTGGGAGAATTTTCCTAATTTTCCTTAATTATCCTCAATTGGCCTAACTTTCCTATTGTCCTAACTAGCCCCAAATTCCCTAATTTGACATAATGGGATTAACTAACCTATATTGTCCTAATTTGTCTCAATTGACCTCAATAATCCTAATGGGCCTCAATTGGATTCAATTGGCCACAATTGGCCTCAATGGCCTCAATAGACCTCAATCACCTGAATTGGCAAAATCGGCCTCAATTTTCCTCAATTGGACTCAAGGGCCTAACTGACCATCATTTGCCTCAATTTTCCTCAATGAACCTCAATTGGAATTTGCATACAACAAGTCCAATTATTCCACTACTCAATATTCCTCATTTCAAATGGTTTACAGCTTTAACCCCCAACCCCTATTGATATAGTTATTTTTTCCTTTATAGGAAGCAAGTAATATGGATGTGAAAGGTTTTTCCAAATTCATTAAGAAACTCCATGAAAAGGTAAGGAAACATATCAAGTGAATGAACCATAAATATGTTGATCATGCAAAAAAGGGTCACAAACAAGTGTTGTTCGAGCTCGGTGATTTTGTTTGGAGTTGTATGTGAATTTAGATATTTCCTGATGATCAAAAATCAAAACTCAATCCACTATGTGACATACCTTTCTGAGTGTTTGATAAGATTGACAACAATGGTTACCTGAAATATTTTCCAGGTGATTATGGTGTAACTGACACATTCAGTGTTTCTAATCTTTCTCCTTTTTTGGTGTAGAGGATGAAGTTCCAAGGACAACTCCTTTTCAAGTGGGGGGGGGGATGATGAGAACCACATCAAAGGACCCAAGTCAATTTCCTAGGTGGAGGATTTGGATTTGCATATCCCAATTGGAAAGACATGTGATACTTTTCAATAAAGTCATTGTTAGACTTTAACTTTTTTAATTTAAGGGGACAAGGAAAGAACATGCTTTATGACTTTTGGGTATGAGTCCCTTGACCTTTTTTGTCACCCCTTGGCTATAAATATCTACCCCATTGCATTCTAATATCACTAATGTTTTCATTAGTGAAACTCTATTAGTTTATTCTCTCCATTGTGAGGATCGTCAAATTATTCCCTTGCTCCTGTGTCAATTTTGATGTTAGATTGGTGATCTAAGATCACAAAACCCACAATTTTGTGGCACAACCCAAGTGCGTTGATGTGTGGATTGCCTCTACATACCTCCTTTGAGTGTGTTGTTTAAGTAGAAGGTCATTATCCTTATAGCTTTGATTAACTACTAGCAACCACTATCCAAAACCATCTTCTTCCACTTATCCCCGAACCGCATCCTTTATCCACCACCCTACACCATGAAGATCAGGCCACCGTGTATGTCTCACATCACCAATTAGGCCAATTGAGGAAGATTTTGACAATTGAGGAAATTGAGGATGATTGAGGACAACTATGGCCAATTGTGGCCAATTGAGGCCAACCGAGGCCAATTAGGCTAGTTTAGACAATTTCCAATTGAATCCAAGACAATTCATGTCCATTGGTCCAATTGAGTCCAATTGATGCCAGTTAGGCCAATTGTGGATAATTGGGCCAATTGAGGCCAATTGAGGGCAATTGAGTACAATAGGCCAATTGAGGACAATTAGGCCAATTGAGAACAATCAGGTCAATTGAGGCCTTTTGAGGCCAATATGGATAATTGAGTCCAATTGAGGAAAATGATAGTCATTTGAGGCCAATTAAGGCCGATTAGGCCAATTGAGTCCAATTAGTACAGTGAGGCTAATTGAGGATAATTTTCAATTGAGGCTAATTAGTAAAATGAGGCCAATTGAGCCCCATTTTCAATTGAGGTCAATTAGGCCAATGAGGCCTAATTAAAACCAATTTTGGCCAATTAGGCCAATTGAGGCCAATTATCCCACTTAAGGCCACTTGAGGTCTATTCAGGCCAATGAGGGTATTGAGTCCAATTAGGCCAACTGTTCTCAATTGGCCTTAATTGGCCTCAACTACCCTCAATTGGCATAAGTGGCCGCAACTTGACTAGTTGGACACAACTGACAAAGATTATCCAAAATGGGCTTAACTGTCAATTGGACTCAATGTTTGAATTAGCCTCAAAGGTCGAATTGGCCTCAAATGGCTTCAATTCGCCCCAATTGGGTTAATTATTCCCAATGGGGTCAATTGGAATCAATAGGCCGTAGTTTGCTGAATTGGCATAATTGGCCTAACTGAGGCCAATTGAGTCAAATTCGGCCAATTGGGGCCAATTGGGAAAAATTGAGGCCAATTATACCAATTGAGACCAGTTAGGTTAATTGGAAAAATTGATGTCAATTGAGGTCAATTGAGCGTAATTGAGACTAATTGTGTCTAATTGAGGATAATTGAGGTCAATTGAGGCCGATTGAGGCCATTTGAGGCCAATTAGGCGAATTACGCTTGATTGAGCCCAATTAAGACCAATTAGGGCCCTTAACCCTATTGAGGCCAATTGAGGTCAATTGAGGCCAATTAGGGCAGTTGAGGACAATTGAGGCCAATTGATTCCAATTATTCCAATTAAAAAAATTAAGGCCAATTGATGCCAATTGAGGCCAATTGATGCCAATTCAGGCCAATTAATGCCATTTGAGTCCAATTAGGCCAATTGACTCCAATTAGGCAAATTGAGGCAAATTGAGGCCAATTAGACCTATAATCCCAACTCAGACCAATTGAGGCCAATTAGACCTATTAGGGCCAACTGAGGCCAAATGAGGCCAATTAACTCAATTGAGGTCATTTGAGGCCAATTAGGCCAATCACAGCTATGTGCAACCAACTGAGGCCAATTATGCCAATTGAGGCTAATTAAGGTCAATTGAGGCCAATTGTAACCAAATGCAGCCAATTGAGACCAACTAAGGACAATTAGTTCAATTGAGGCCAATTGAGGCCAATTTGGGCCAATTTGTGCCAATTGAGGACAATTTGGGCCAATGGACACCAATTGAGGCTAATTGAGGTCAATTAGGCCTATTAGGCCCATTGACGCCAATTGAGGTCCATTGAGGCCAATTAGGCTAATTGAGTCAAATTAGGCCAATTAAGTCGATTGAGGCCAATTGTGGGAAATTGAGGCCAACTATGCCCATAAGGCCAATTATCCCATTTATTTACAATTGATGCCAATTTATGCAAATTAGGTCAATTAGGCCAATTAGGCTAATTGAGGCCAATTAGGCTAATTGAGGCCAATTAGGTCAATTAGGCCGATTAAGGCCAATTGTTTGCAATTGAGGTCAACTGAAACCAATTTATGCCAATTAGGCCAATTGGGGCATATTGACGCCAATAATGGCCAATTGAGGCACACTAGGACAATTAGGCCAATTAGGCCAATTAAGGCCAATTAAGGCCACCTGAGGCTAATTAGGAAAATTGAGGTCAATTAAGACCAATTGAGGCCAATTAGGAAAATTGATGTCAATTGAGGCCAATTAGTCCAATTATGCCAATTAAGACCAATTGAGGCTAATTTTGGCCAATTTTGGGCAATTGAGGCTAATTGAGGCCAATTGAGACAAATTGAGACCCATTGAGGCCAATTAGGCCAATTGAAGCCAATTGGGGCCAGTAGAGTCCAATTGAGCCCAATTGATGCCCACAATGCTAATTAGGCCAATTAAGGCTAATTAGGCAAGTTGAGGCCAATTGAGCCTAATTGACACTAATTAGGTCAATTTAGGCCAATTTAGGCCAATTGAGGACCATTAAGGCCAATTAGGCCACTTAGTCCACTTAGGCAGATCGAGGCCAATTAGGCCAATTTTGGGGTAATTTAGGCCAATTAAAGCACATTGAGACCAATTAGGTCAATTAGGCCAATTGAGGCCAATTGAGGCAAATTTAGGTGAATTTAGGCCAATTATGGTCAGTTAGACCAATTATTGCAATTGAGACCGATTGAGGTTAATTGAGACCAATTGATGCCAATTTGGCCAACTAGGACAATTGAAGCCAATTGAGGAGAATTGAGGTGAATTGAAGCCAATTAAGGCCAAATGCGGCGAGTTAGGCCAATTAGGATAAATTGTGGCCCATTGAGGACAATTGACCCAATTGAGACTAATTAGGCCAATTGAGGTCAATTATGCCAATTATGTCAACTAGGCCAATTGAGGCCAATTAAGGCCAATTAAGGCCAATTTGGCCAATTGAATCCAATTCGACCAATTAAGGCCAATTGAGGCCACACCAATTGAGACCTATTTGGCCAATTTGGTTAATTGGTGTAAATTGAGGGTAATTGAGACCAATTATGCCAATTCAGCCAATTGAGGCCAATTGGGTCTCATTAGGCCAATTCGGCCAATTTGGGGCCAATTTGGAAAATTGAGGGAAATTAAGGCCAATTGAAGGCAATTGAGGCGAATTGATCCGAGTTAGGCAATGGAGGCTAATTGAGTCTAATTGAGGGCAATTTGATCCAAAAAGTCTAATTGAGCCAATTGAGACTAATTAAGGCTTATTGAGGCCAATTAGGAGTCCAATTGAGTCCAATTAGGCCAATTGAGGCAAATTAAGGCCAATTCGGACAATGGGGGCCAATTAAGGTAAATTGAGGCCAATTAGGTCAATTGAGGCCAATTGAGGCTATTTTTGGGCAATTATGCCAATTGAGCCCAATTGAAGCCAATTAGTTTAATTAACCAAATTGTGTCTCATTGGGCCAATTAACCTAATTGGGTATAATTGAGGCCAATTTGGCCAATTAAGACAAATTATGGACAAGTGAGACCAATTAGGCCAATTGAGGCCAACACATGCCAATTAGCCCAATTGAGACCAATTTAGGCCAATTTAGGATGATTGAGCCCAATTGCGGTCAATTATGATAATTGAGACCAAATAGGCCAAATAAGGTGGCCACTATTGTCCTCAATTGGCCAAATTGGCCTCAATTCGCCTTAATTGGCCTCAATTGGACTCAATTGGCATAATTGATCTAATCCGCCCCAATTGGCCTAAAGTGGCACAAATTGGCCTAATTGGTGTGAATTGCCCTCAACTGGCCAAAATGGACTCAATTTTGCCTCAATTGGCCTAATTGGACTAATTGGGTTCAATTTTAATCAATTAGCCAAATTTTCCTCAATTGGGATAATTGGCCGCAATTGGGCTAATTGGTCTCAGTTGACCACGATTGACATCAATTGATCTCAATTGGCCCCCATTGGCCTCAATTAGCTCAATTGGACTCCATTGGTCTAATTGGTCGAATTGGCCACAACATGCGTCATTTGGCCAAATTGGCCTCAATTGGCCTAATTGACCTCAATTGACCTCAATTGGTCAAATTGATCGAATTGGTCTCAATAGGCGTCATTTGGCCAAATTGGCCTCAATTGGCCTCAATTGGTCTTAATTGGGTTCAATTGGCCTAATTTTCCTAATGGGCCTCAATCGGCCTCAATTGTTCATAATCGGCCTCAATTGGACAAATTTTCCGTAATTGGCCTCAATTTTCCTCAATTGGCTTCAATTAGCTTTATTGATCTCAATTGGCCTCAATTGGTCTAATTGGTCCCAATTGGACTCAATTGGTCTCAATTGGCCTCATTTGGCCTAGTTGGAATCAATGAGCCTTAATTGGCCTCAATTGACCTAATTGGCCTAACTGGCCTCAAGTGGCCTCGATTGACCCAATTGGTCTAAATTGACCTCAAGTCACCTAATTGGCCCAATTGGACTGAATTTGGCTCAATGATCCCAATTAGACTTAATTGCACTAATTGGATTCAATTTTCCAAATTGACCTCATTTGGCCTCAATTGGGTGAATTGACCTAATTGACTTCAATTGGCCAGATTGACGTCAATTGGTCTAATTGGGATAATTGGCCTCAATTGGCCTCGATTGGCCTTAAATGGCCTAATTGGCCTAATCGGTCTCGATTGGAATCAATTTGCCTAATTGGCCTCCATAGGCCTCAATTGGCTCAATAGGCCTCAATTGGCCAAATTGGCCTTAATTGGCCACAATTGGCCTCAATTGGGTTTAGTTGGACTCAATTGGCCTCAATTGGAATAATTGTTCTAATTGGCCTCAATTAGCTTAATTGGCCTCAATTGGCCTTAATTGGCCACTATGGGCCTAATCTTCCAATGGACCTCATCGGCCTCAATTGGCCACAATTTGACTAATTGGTTGCAATTGGAATCAATTTTTCTCAATTGGCCTCAAATAGCCTTATTGGCCTCAATTGGCCTCAATTGGCATAATTGGTCTCAATTGGCCTCAATTAGTCTCAATTGGCGTCATTTGGAAAAATTTGACTTATTGGCCTAATTTGCATCAATTGGCCTCAATTGGAATTAATGAGTCTCAATTGGCCTCAATTGACCTAATTGGCCTAAATGGATTCAAGTGGCCTCGATTGACCCAATTGGCCTAAATTGACCTCAACTCGCTTAATTGACATAATTGGCCTCAATTAGCCCCAATGATCCTAATTAGGAATAACTGGAATAATTGGCCTCATTTGTCCTCAATTGGGTGAATTGGCTTAATTTATCTCAATTGGCATGATTGGCCTCAGTTGGTCTAATTGTTCCAATTGGCCTCAATTGGTCTCAAATGGCCTTAAATTGCTTAATTGGCCTTATTTGTCTCGATTGGCCTCAATTCGCCTCAATTGGGATCAATTCACCTTACTTGGTCAAAATTGGTTAAATTGGGTTCAATTGGGCTCACTTGGCCTCAATTAGCCTCAATTGGTCTCAATGAGCCTCAATTGGCCGAATTGGGTTCAATGTGCCTCAATTGGCCACAATTGTTCATATTTGGCCTAATTCGACCCAATTGACATCAATTGGCCTTAATCGGCCCAATCGGCTTTAATTGCCTTTAATTGGCCTTAATTATCTTGAATTAGACTAATTGGCCCCAACTGGCCTCTACTGGCATCAATTGGCCCCAACTGGCCACAACTAGCCTTAGTTGGCCATAATGGCTACAGTTGGTCTAAATTGGCTAAATTGGACTCAATTGGCCTCAATGGGCCTCAATTGGCCCCAATTTAATTGGACTCAATTGATATCAATTGACCTAATTGGCCTCAATTGGTCTATTTGAACAAATTGGGCTCCATTGGCCACAATTGGCCACAATTGGCCTAAATTGATGTAATTGGCCTCAATTGGCCTCACTTGGCCTAATTGACCACAATTGGGCTCACTTGGCCTCAATTGGCCTAATCGGTATCAATTAGCATAATTGGTCTCAATGGGCACAAATTGGCCTCAATTGGCCTAATTCGCCACAATTGGCCGAATTGGCCTCAATTGGCCTAATTGGACTCAATTGGATATAATTGGGATCAATTACGCTCAATTGTCCTAATTGGACTGATTGGCCTCAATTGGCTTAATTGGCCTCAACTGGCCTCAAGTTATCTAATTGGCTAAATTAGCGTAATTAGCCTCAATTAGCCAAATTAGACTCAATTGAACTCAATTGGCCTCATTATCCTAATTTCCCTCAATTGGCCTTAATTGGCCTAGTTGGCCTCAATTGTCCTCAATTGTCCTCAATTGGCCCAATTGAACTAATTGGTATAATCGCCTCAATTCGCTAAATTGGCCTAAATTTTCCTAATTGGCCTTAATTGGCCTCAATTAGACTTAATTGGCATCAATTGGCCTCAATTGGCCTAATTGGCCTCAATGGGCCTATATTGGCCTAAATTGGCCTAATTTGAACCCTTGGCATAGTTGGCCATAATTGGCCTCAATTATAGTCAATTGACCACAATTGGCCTAATTGGATTATTTGACTAAACATGCCTCAATTGGCCTCATTGGCCCCAATTGGCCAAATTGTCCTTAATTGGTCAAATTGCCCTAAATTGGCCTCAATTCTCCAAATTGGCATAATTGGCCTCAATTATCCTCAATTGGCATAAATTATCCTCAATTGGCTTCAATGGGACTTAATTGGCCTCAATTGGCCTAATTGGCCTCAACTGACCTCAATTTTCTAAATTTGACTCAATTCACCAAATTGGGTTAATTGGACACTATTAGCCTAATTTGCCTCAATTGGCCTAATTGTCATCAATTGACCTCAATTGGATTAATTTTCTTCAATTATCTCTATTGGCCTCAATTGATCATATTAGTACTAAATTGGCTTAATTGACCTTAAATGGCCTTAATTGGTCTAATTGGCATCAATAGGCCTCAATTGGCCACAATTGGCTGCATTGGCACAATTGTCCCCAATTTGCCTAATTGGCCTCAATTGGCCTCAATTGGTCTTAATTAGCATCAATTGGCCTAAATTGGTCTAATTTACCACAATTGGCCTAATTGGTGTCAATTGGACTCAATTGGCCTCAGTTGGCCAACTTCGCCTCAATTGGCCAAATTGGCCTCAATTGACCTCACTTTTCCAAAATTGGCCTCAATTGGCTTAATTGGCCTCAATTGGCCCCAATTATCCAAATTTTCCTCAATTTCCCTCAATTGGCCTAAATGATCCAAATTAGCCTCAATTGGCCTAAATGAACTCAATTTACCTCAATTTTCCTAATTGGCCTCAATTGGCGACCACAATTGGACTTAGTTGTCCTCAATAGGCCTAATTGACCTCAATTGGCATAATTAGACTAATTGGCCTCAACATAACTCAATTAGCCTAATTGGCCTCAATTGACCTAATTGGCCTCAATTGGGATCAATTCACATAAATTATCCTCAATTGGCCACAATTGGTGTCAACTGGCCTTAATTAGCCCAATTTCCCTAATTGGCATCAAATTGCCAAATTTGGCTCAATTGGACTTAATTGGCCTATTGGACTACAATTGGTCTCAATTGGCCTAATTAGCCTTAATTAGCAACAATTGACCCAATTGGTTTTAATTAGCCTAATTAACCTATTTGGCCTCAATTGGCCTGAATTGGCGTGAATTGGCATGAATTGGCCTCAATAGGCCTAATTGGCCAAATTGTCCTCAATTGACCAAATTGGGTTTAATTGGGATCAATTGGCCTCAATTGGCCTCAATTACTCTAATTGGACGCAATTGTCCTCCATTGGCCTAATTGGCCTCAATTGGACTAATTGGTTTCAATTGGCCTGATTCTCCTCAAATTGGCCACAATTGGTCTCAATTGGCATTATTGACCTCAATTGGCATAATTGGCCTCAATTGGCCGAATTAGCATAATTGGACTAATTGGCGATAATTGGCCCCAATTGGCCTCAATTTTCTCAATTGGCCTCAATTGCCATGAATTGGCCATAATTGGCCAAATTGACCTCAATTGGCCCCAATTGGCCTAATCGGCCTTAATTGATCTCAATTGGTCTTAATTGGCCTCAATCAGCTCCAATTTTCCTCAATTGCCGAAATTTTCCCCAATTGGATTCAATTCGACTCAATTGGACTCAACTGGCCTCAATTGGGCCCAGTTGGCCTAATTAGACCAATTGGCCGCTATTGGGAACAATTGGTCTCAATTGGCCTAATTTCACTAATTTTAGATAATTTGATTCAAATGGCATCATTTTCCCTTAACTGGCCTCAATTGGCATAATTGGCCGAGTTATCCTCAACTGGTCTCAATTGCCCTAATTGTCCTCAATTAGCATCAAATAGCATCAATTGGCCTCAATTTGCCTTAATTGGCCTCAATTAGCCTTAATTGGCCTAATTGGCCCCAATTTTTCATAATTGGCCTCAATTTCCCTAATAGCCTCAACAGGCCTCAATAGGTCTTATTGAACTAATTGGCCTCAAATGACCTAATTGGCCTCCATTGGCCTCAATTGGGGTCAATTGACCTTAATGGGCCTCAATAGTTCAAATTGGACTAATTGGCCTCAATTGGCCTAATTAGCCTTAAATACCCTAATTGGACTCAACTGGCCTCAATTAGCCTCATGTGGCCTAATTGGCCTAATTGGCATAATTGGATTAGTTGGCCTCAACTGGTCTAGTTGTCCACATTTGATCTAATTGGCCCAATTGCCTCAATTGGTCTCAATTTCCCTCAATTGGCTAATTGGTCTCAATTAGCCTTAACTGGCTGCAATTGTCCCCAATTGTCCTTAATTTGACTCAATTGGCCTAATTGGACTCTATTTTCCTCAACTGGCCTAATAGTCCTAATTGGCCTAATTGGCCTCAATTGGCATCAATTTGTCTCAATTGGCATCAATTGGCGTAATTGGACTCAATTGGCCTCAATTGGACTCAATTACCCTCAATTGGCCAAATTGGACAAATTGGACCCAATTGCCCTCAACTTGCTTCAATTGGACTCAATTTCTATCCATTGGCTTCAATGGGCCTAATCAGCCTCAATTGGCCAAATTGGCCCTAATTAGCCTCAATTGTCCTGAGTTGGCCTAATCGGCCTCAATTGGCCTCAATTGGTCTTAATTGGATTAATTTGGCCTAAATTCGTCTAACCGACCTCATTTGCCTAATCAGCCTCCATTGGGCTCAATTGGCCAAATTGGGATCAATTTACCTCAATTTTCCAAATTGGCCTCAATTTGTCTAATTGCCCTCAACTGGCCTTAATTCTCCAAAGTAGCTTAATTGGCTTCAATTGGCCTAATTATCCTCATTTGGTTCAATTGGCCTCAATTTGCCTAATTAGCCTCAATTGGACACAATTGACCAAATTAGCATCAATTGGCCTCATTTAGCCTCAATTGCCCTCAATTAGCCTCAATTTGGTCGAATTTTCCGAATAGGCCTCAATTGTCCCCAATTGGCCCAATTGTCATTAATTGGACGAGTTGGACTAATTGGGCTCAATTGGCCTAATTGGCCTTAATTGTCTTAATTGGACTAATTGGCCTTAATTGGCCTCAATTGTCCTCAAATGGCCCCTATTGGTCTCAGGTGCCTCCAATTAGCTTCAATTGGCCTAATTGGCATTAATTGGTCCCAATGGGCCTCAATTGGTCTGAGTTGGCCTTAATTGGACACAATTGGACAAATTAGCTTAATTGGCCAAAATTCACCTCAATTGTTCTCAATTGGCCTCAATTGACATCAATTGGCATGAATTGACATAATTGGTATAATTGGCCACAATTGGGCTCAATTGGATATATGTGGGATGAATTGGATTCAATTAGTATGAATTGGATCAAATAGGAAAAATTGGCCTCAAGTTGCCAAAATTGGAATAATTGGCTTAATTGGCCTCAATTTATCTCAATTCTCCTAATTGGCCTAGGTGGTCTCAATTCACCAAAGTGGCCTAATAGGCCTCAATTGGCCCAATTGACATAAATTGGACTAATTGGCCTCAATTGACCTCAATTTCCCAAATTGGAATGAGTGAGATTTAATTGGCTGAATTACCCTCAAATGGCCTCAATTGACCTCAATGGGCCTAATTGGCCTCATTTGTACTTAATTGACCTGATTTGCCTTAATTAACCAATTCGGCCTCAATTGGACTCAATTTGCCCAACTCGCTTTAATTGGCCTTATTGACATAATTGGCTTAATTGGCCTAATTGGTCTAAATGAAAGAATTGTCCTCAATGACCTAATTAGCGAAATTTTCTGAATGGGCCTCAATTGACCTAATTGGCCTCTATTAGCCTATTCGAACTCAAATTGACTCAATTTTCCTAATGGATATTAATGGGATTAATTGGCCTTATTGGACTCATAGGATAATTGGCCTCAATAGCTGAATTCACCTCAATGGTTGAATTGGCCTAATTGGCCTAATTGGAAGAATTGTCTGCAATGTCCTAATTGGCCTAATTGACATTATTGGGCTCAATTGGCCTAATTGGTCTCAATTTTCCTAATTGGCTCTATTTTCCTCAATTTTCCTAATTGGCCTTAATTGAACCAATTGGCCTAATTGGAATCAGTGGCAGAATTGGCCCCAATGTTTTAATTTTCTGAATCGGCTGAAATGGCCTAATTGGCATAATTGGTTTAATTGGCCTAAATTGTTCTAAATTGACCTTAATTCACATTAATTGTTCTAAATTGGTCTAATTTTCCTCAATTAACCTCAATTCACATAATTGGCCTAATTGGCCTCAATGGGCCTAATTGACCCAATTGACCTCACATGGCCAAAATTCACCTAATTGGCATAATTGACCTCAATTTGCCTCAATTTGCCTCAATTTACCTCAATTGGCCTAATTGGCCTGAATTAGTCTCAATTGACATCAATTTTTTCAATTGGTCTCAATTGGTCTCAGTTGGCTAATTGGCCTCAGTCAACCTTATTTCACCTCAATTCACCCAATTGGCCTAATTGGTCTCCATTGGGCGCAATTGGCATAATTATCCTCAATTGGGCTCAATTGGCCTAATTATCCTCAATTGGGCTCAATTGGACTCAATTAGCCTCAATTGGCCTTAATTGTCTTAATTTTCTTTAATTTACTCAATTGGCCACAATTAGACTCAATTGGTCACAATTGGCTACAATTGGCCTAATTGGCCTCAATTGGCATCAATTGGACACAAATGACCTCAATTGGGTGAATTGGCCTTAATTTGCCTAAATCGACTGCAATTCGCCTCAATTAACCTCACTTTGCCTCAGTTGGGCTCAATTTGTCAAAATTTGCCACAATTGGCTTCAATTGGTCTCTGTAGACCTAATTGGTCTCAATTGAAAAAATAGGCTTCAATTAGCTTCAATGGGCCACAATTTGCTTCAATTGTCTTCAATTGGGCTCAATTGGCCTCAATTGATCTCAATTGGCCTAATCAGCCTCAATTAGTCCTCAATTTGCCTTAATTGGCCTCAACTGACCTCAATTGGCCTCAATTGGCTATAATTAGCATCAATTGGCCTCAATTGTCTTAATTTGCCTCAATTGGACCTAATTGGCCACAATTGGGACCACTTGGCCTAATTGGCCTCAACTGGCCTCAATTAGACGCAAATTGCCTCAATGGGCCTAATTGGACTCAATTGGCCTAATTTGCTCAATTGCCCTTAATTCACCTAATTGGCCTCAATTGGGATTAATTGGTCTCAATTTGCCTCAATTGAGATTAATTGGTCTCAATTGGACTCAATTGGTCTCAATTGGCCCAATTTGCCTAATTGGCCTCAATTGACATCAATTTGCCTAATGGGGCTCAATTGGCCATGATTAGCTGCAATTGGACTTAATTGGCCACATTTATCTTAATAACCTCAAATATCCTCAATTGGCCAAATTGGCCTCAAATGGACTCAATTGGCCTGAATTGGCCTCAAATGGACTGAATTGGCCTAATTGGCCGTAATTTTCATCAATTGGCCTAATTGACACAATTGGATTCAATTTTCTTAATTGGACTCAATTGGACTCATTGGCCAAATTGGTCTAATTGTTCTAAATTGGCCTCAATTGCCTTCAATTTGCCTAATTCCACTCAATTGCCTAATTCACCTCAATTGGCCTCAATTGGCATCAATTGGCCTAATTGGACTCCATTGTCCTAATGGGTTGCAAATGGACTAATTGGCCTCAATTGGCTTATTTGGCTTCAATGAGCCTAATTGGCCTCAATTGGGTTCAATTGGCCTAATTGCCCTAATTGGTCTCAATTGGCACTAATTTTGTCTCAATTGTCCTCAATGGGTCTAATTCACCTAATTCTCCTCAGTTGACCTCAATTGGCCTTGATTGACCTCAATTGGCCTCAATTTCCCTAATTAGTCTAATTGGCCTTAATTAACATCAATTTGCCTCATTAGCCTCAATTGGCTTAACAGGCCTCAATTGACATCAATTGGTCTCAATTAGCCTAATTGAGCTGATTTCACCTCAATTGACCTCAATTGTCATCAATTGACCTCAATAGTCCTAATTGGCCTTATTGGCCTCAATTGGCCTAATTGGACTCAATTGACCTCAATTGGCCTAATTGTACTTAATTGGACTCAATTGGCCTCAATTGAACTATTTGGGCTCATTGGCCTAATTTGCCTCAATTGGCATCAATTGGACTAATTAGCCTCATTGGCCTCAATTGGTCTCAATTGGAATCAATTCTTCTCAATTAGACTCAATTGGCCGAATTGGCCTTAATTGGCCTGAATTAGCTCAATTGGCCTGAATTCACCTCAATTGGCCTAATTGGCGTCAATTGGTCCAATTGGCCTTAATGGGTCTAAATCAGCCTCAATTGGCCTCAATTGGCCTAATTGGGCTCAATTGGCCTAATTAGCCTCAAATAGTCTAATTTGCCTAATTGGCCTCAATTTGCCTCAATTTGCCTCAATTGGCCTAATTAGACTCAATTGGCCTCCTAATTGGCCACAATGGGCGTTAATTATTCTCAATTAGACTTTTTGGCTCCAATTGCCCTCAATTAGACTCAATTAGCCTCCATTGCCTAACTGGGATCAATTGGCCTCAATTGGCCTTAATTGCCATCAATTTTCCAAATTGGCCCCAAATTGGCCAAATTGGCCTAATGAGCCCGAATTGGCCTCAATTACCCTCAATTTACCTCAATTAACCAAATTGGCCAAATAGGAATCAATTGGTCTGGCTTCAATTGGCCTCAATTGGTCAAATTAGCTTCAATAGGCCAAATTGGCCTTAATTGGCCTTAATTGGCCTCAATTGGCCTAATTGACATAATTGGCATAATTGGCCTCAATTGGCCTAATTAGTCTCAATTGGTCTTAAGTGGCCTCAATGGGCCACAAATTATCCTAATTGGCCTAACTGGCCGCATTTGGCCTCAATTGGTTTCAATTCACCTCAATTCTCCTCAATTCACGTCAATTGGCTTCAACTAGCCTAATTGGTCAAATTGGCATCAATTGGTCCCAATTAACCTCAATCGGCCTCAATTGCAATAATTGGTCCAACTGGCCATAATTGGCCTAAATTTGCCTAAATTCACCTCAATTGGCCTCAATTGGCCTAATTGACCTAATTGGTATCAATGTGCTTTAATTGGCCTAAATTACCCCAAATTGACCAAATTGGCCTCGATCTGCCTATGTGGCTATTTGGCCTCAATTGGCCTCAATGGTCTTCAATTGGCCTAAATTGGCATAAATTGACCTAATTGGTGTCCATTAGGCTCAATTGGCCTCATCTTGCCTAATTATCCTTAATTGGCCTAATTAGCATTGTGGCCATCAATTGGGTCAATTGGACTCAACTAGCCCCAATTGGATTCAATTGGCCTAATTGGCCTCAATTGGCTTAAATGGGTCTCAATTTTCCTCAATTGGCCTCAATTAGCCTCAATTGCCCAAAATTGGCCTAAATTAGCCTCAATTGGTCTCAATTGGCATAATTGGACTAATTGGCCTCAATTGAAATCAATTTTCCTAATTGGCCCCAATTAGCCTCAATTGACCTCAATTTTCCTAATTGGCCCCAATTAGACTCAATTGACCTCAATTTTCCTAATTGGCCTCATATGGCCTCAATTGACCACAAATGACCTAATTGGACAAGTTGGCCTAATTGGCCTAGTGTGCCACAATTGGACTAATTGGCCTCAATATGCCTCAATTGGCCTAATTGGCATCAATTGGCTGCTGTTGGCCTCAACTACCCACAATTGGCCTCAATCAGCCTAATTGACCTAATTGGCCTCAATTAGCCTATTTAGCCTAATTGACCTAATTTGCATAAATTGGCATCAATTGTCCATAAATGGGATAATTGGCCTTATGGGAATAGTTGGCCTCAATTGCCCGTTATTGGCCTCAATCGACTTAATTGACCTAATAGGACTCAATTATCCTAATAGGCCAAAATTAGCATAATTGGCATCAATTGGCATCAATTGTTCATAAATGGCTTAATTGGCCTTATGGACATAGTTGGCCTCAATTGGCCTAATTGGCCTCAATATACCTCAATTGGCGTTAATGGGCCTAATTGGCCTAATTGGCCTCAATTAGCATCAATTGGTATCAATTGGCCCAAATTGGCCTCAATTGGCCCAAATTGGCCTCAATTGGCCCCAATTGGCCTCAATTGGCCCCAATTGGCCTCAATTGGGCTCAATTGGCTTCAATTGGTCTCAATTGGTCTCAATTGGACTAATTGTCCTTATTTGGCCTCAATTGGCTGCATTTGGTTACAATTGGCCTCAATTGGCCTTAGTTGTCCGCACTTGGATGTGAATGGCCTAATTGGCCTCAATTAGCCTCAATTGAGTTAATTGACCTCATTTAGCCTAAGTTGGCCCTAATAGGTCTAATTGGACTCAATTGGCATGAGTAGGGATTATAGGTCTAATTGGCCTCAATTGGCCTAAATTGGCCTAATTGGGCTCAATTGGCATTAATTGGCCTAAATTCGCATCAATTGGCCTCAATTGGCCTCAATTGGGCTAATTGGCCTCAATTTTTCTCATTGGAATAATTGGAATCAATTGGCCTCAATTGTCCTCAACTGCCCTTATTGGCCTCCATTGACCTCAATTGGCCTGAATGGGGTTAAGGTCCCTAATTGGTATTATATGGGCTCATTCATGCGTAAATCACCTAATTGGCCTCAAATGGCCTCAATCGGCCTCAAATGGCCTCAATTATCCTCAATTATCCATAATTAGTCTCAATTACTCTCAATTGGCCTCAATTGAAATCAATTTTCCCAATTAACCAAACTGGTCTCAATTGGTCTAATTGGCCTCAATTGGTCCCAATTGGCCCCACTTGGTCGAATTTGACTCAATTGGCCTCAGTTAGGCCAATTATGCCAATTCAACCAACTGTGTAAAATTGGGTCCACTTTAAACCAATTGGGAATAATTAACCCAATTGGGGCCAATTGAAGCCATTTGAGGCCAATTCGACCATTGAGGCTAATTAAAACATTGAGGCCAATTGACAGTTAATCCCATTTTGGCCAATTTTGGCCAGTTGTGTCCAATTAGTCATGTTGAGGTTAATTATGCCAATTGAGGGTAGTTGAGTCCAATTAAGGCCAATTGAGAAGAGTTGGCCTAATTGGACTCAATACCCTCATTGGCTTCAATAGGCCTCAAGTGGCCTTAAGTGGGATAATTGGTCTCAATTGGCCTAATTTTCCACAATTGGTTTTAATTAGTCCTCATTGGCCTAATTGGCCTCAATTGAATATGGGGCTCAATTGGCCTCATTTTACTAATTAGCCTCAATTGAAAATTACCCTCAATTAGCCTCACTGTACTAATTGGAATCAATTGGCATAATCGGCCTCAATTGGCCTCAATTGGCTATCATTTTCCTCAATTGGACTCAATTATCCATATTGGCCTCAAAAGGCCTCAATTGACCTAATTGTCCTCAATTGGCCTAATTATCCTCAATTGGCCTAATTGTCCTCAATTGGCCACAACCAACCTCAATTGGCGCAATTATCCACAATTGGCCTAATTGGCATCAATTGGACTCAATTGGCCTAATGGACATGAATTGTCTTGGATTCAATTGGAAATTGTCTAAACTACCCTAATTGGTCTCAATTGGCCTCAATTGGCCACAATTGGCCATAGTTGTCCTCAATCATCCTCAATTGCCTCAATTGTCAAAATCTTCCTTAATTGGCCTAATTGGTGATGCGAGACGCACAAGGTGGCGTGATCTTCATGGTGTACGGTGGTGGATGAAGGATGCGATTCAGGGATAAGTGGCGGAGGATGGTTTTGGATAGTGGTTGCTAGTAGTTAATCAATGTTATAAGGATAATGACCTTCTGCTTAAACAAAACACTCAAAGAAGGTATGTAGAGGCAATCCACACATCAACACACTTGGGTTGTGCCTCGAAATTGTGGGCTTTGTGATCTTGGATCACCAATCTAACGTTAAGATTGACAAGAAAATAATGCACAAGAACAAGGGAAGAATGTAACGATCCTCACAATGGAGAGAATAAACTAATAGAGTTTCACTAATGAAAACATGAATGATATTAGAATGCCATGGGGTGGATATTAATAGCCAAGGGGTGACATAAAAGGTCAAGTTCCAAATACCGTAAAGTCATAAAGCATGTTCTTTCATTGTCTCCTTAAATTAAAAAAGATAAAGTCTAACAATGACTTTGTTGAAAAGTATCACATGTCTTTCCAACTATAGCCCACCATATTTGACTTTTAGTGCATAGCCCACCGAATTTGACCTTGGTGTCTAAAGATTTCATTATAGAATTCTCCATGTGGGCAAGGCTTCCAAATTCATGAAAACATGCGGGCCAATCATTAAACAACATGTTTGGGATTGAATAAGTGAGATAACAGGACCATTTGCTCAATCCAGGCAAGGAATGATCCATTGAGGCCTCAATGAAGCGAGTTAGGCGCCCATTCTAGCATTCAACCTCTTTAATCTCCCTCGCATCATTGGGACATGCACATCCAAATCCTCCACCTAGGAAATTGACTTAGGTCCTTTGATGTGGTTCTCATCATCCCCCCCTCCCACTTGAAAAGGAGTTGTCCTTGAAACTTCATCCTCTACACCAAAAAAAGGAGAAAGATCAGAAGCACTGAATGTGTCAGTTACACCATAATCACCTGTAAAATATATCATGTAAGCATTGTTTTCAATCTTATCCACCACTCAGAATGGTATTTCATGTAGTGGAATGAGTTTTGATTTTTGCTTGTTGGGAAATATCATCATTCACATATGACTCCAAACAAAATCACTGAGCTTGAACAAAACTTGTTTTTTAACCATTTTTACACGATCAACATATTTATGGTTCATTCGCTTGATATTTTTCCTTACCTTTTCCTAGAGTTTCTTAATGAATTCGGCAAACCCTTTCCCATCCATATTACTTGCTTCCTATAAAGGAAAAAAGAACTATATCGATAGGGGATTGGGGGTTAAAGCTGTAAACAATTTGAAATGGAGAATATTGAGTAGTGGAATAATTGGACTTGTTGTATGCGAATTCCAATTGAGTAACATTGAGGAAAATTGAGGCAAATGATGGTCAGTTATGCCATTGAGGCCAATTGATGAAAATTGAGGCTGATTTAGCCAATTCAGGTGATTGAGGTCGATTTAGTCAATTGAGGCCAATTGTGGCCAATTGAAGCCAATTGAGGCAAATTAGGACAATCTAGGTTTGTTAATCCCATTAAGGCCAATTAGGGTGATTGGGGCTAGTTAAGACAATTAGGAAAATTAGGCCAATTGAGGATAATTAAGGAAAATTAGGAAAATTCTCCCATTTGAGGAAAATTGAGGCCAATTAGGCCAATTGGACCAATTAAGGTCAATTAGGGCTATTTAGGAAAACTAGGCCATTGAGGCCAATTAAGGTTAGGTCCAAATGAAGTCAATTATGAAAACAGGGGCCAATTTTTCAAATGGAGGCCAATTGAGACCACTTATGTCTAATTGGGCTAATCTAGGCTGGTTTGGCAAATTGAGGACATTTGAGGAAAATTATGCCAATTAAGGCCAATTAGGAAAATTGAGACTAGTTGAGGCCAATCAAGGCTAATTGAGGCCATTGAGGCCAATTAAGGGCATTATGGCCAATTGAGGCCAATTGTTCTGATTGAAGCTGAGGCTAATTTGAATAATTAGGTAAATTCTTTGCAATTGAGGCCAATTTTTGTTGAGGCCAATTAAGGATGAGGCCACTTTATGTGAAATTATGCCAATTGAGAAAATTGAGAAGAATTGAGACATCAATTAGGCCTTTTGGGGTGAAATAATGCCAATTGAGTCCAATTGAGTCCAATTGGGGCTAATTAGGAGAATTTGGACCCAGTTGGCTTGATTGGCCTCAATTGAATAAATTAATCTAAATGGGATAAATTGGACTAAGTGGCCTCATTTGGCTAAAATGGACACAATTGGCCTAATTGGCCTCAATAGGCCTAACTGGACTCAATTGGCCTAATTGGCCTCAATTGGAATAACTATCCTCAATGGCATGAATAGAATCAATTTGCCACAATTGAGTCCAGTTAGGCTATTTGAGGCCAGTTTATTCCAATTAGGCTAATTAGGCCAATTAAGGCCACTTGAGGCCAATTAGGCCAATTTATGCCAATTTATGCTAATTGAGGCTAATTTATGCCAACATAGGCCAATTGAGTCTAATTAAGGCCAATTGAGTCCAATTAGTCCAATTTGGCCAATTGAGGCCAATGTAGCCCAATAGTTCTAATTGGCCTAAATGGCCTAATTTTCCGAATTGACCTCAATTGGATAAATTTTCCTAATATGAATCAATGGACTAATTAGACTCAATTGGCCTCAATTGTCCTAATTGGCCTCAATGGCCTCAATTGGCCTCCTCAATTCACCTCAAGTGGCCTAATTGGCCTCAATAGGCCACACTTCAACTCAATTGGCCTCAATTTTATGCAATTGACTACAATTGGCCTCAAATATCCTCAAATAGACTTTTTTTCATTTTTATATAAGGCTCAATAGGTCTCCAGTGGAAATTACCCTCAATTGGCCTCAATAGACCTCAATTCAACTCAATTGGCCTAATTGGCCTCGATTGGCCTCAGTTGGACTCAGTTTAACAATTTTCCCTCAATGTCCAAATTGACATCAATTGACCTCAATTGGCCTCTAATTAGAATCAATTGGCCTACCAATTGGCCTAATTGGACTGATTAGCTGCAATTGAGGCCAATTTAGGCCAATTTAGGCCAATTGTGTCCAATTAAGGCCCATTGAGGCCAATTAGGTCAATTGAGGCTAATTAGGCCAATTGAGCCCAATTAAGAAAATTGTGGCCAATTGCAGCCTAATTTTCTGAATAGGCAAAATTTGTTGGAGTTGGCCTCATTTGACAAAATTTGCTTTAATTGGTCTAATTTTTTCTAATTGGTCTCAATTGTATTTAATTGGACATAATTGGTCCCAATGGCCTCAATTGGGCACAATTGGAGTCAATTTTTCTCAATTGGCCTCTATTGGCCAAATAAGCTAATGGAGCCGAATTGAGGCCAATTAGTGCTAATTATGAAAATTGATGCGAATTGAGGCCAATTTAGGCCAATAAGGCAATTCATCTAATTGAGGCCTAATTGGCCACAATTTTCCAAATTGGGTCTAATTATCCTCAATTCGCCTCAATTAGCTAATTAGGCCAATTAACGCCAATTGAGGAAAATTGAGGCAAGTTAATGCAAATTGAGGCCACTAAGGTCATTTTAGGCCAATTTGTCCAATTGAAGCCAATTGAGTCCATTGAGGATAATTAGTCCAATTATGCTAATAAAGGTCAATTGAGGTCATTGAGGCCAATTAGATCATTTAGGCCAACTGAGACAAATTGTTGATAATTGAGTGATTGAGTCCAAAATGGAAAATTTTCACAATTGCGACAAATTGATGCCAATTAGAACAATTAGGCCAATAAAGGCCAAATGTGTCCAATTTAGAAAAATTCAGGAAAATTGAGGCCAATAAGGCTAGTTATTCCCAATAGGCTAATTGGCCTCATTTTCCTAATTTTCCCTCTTTGCCATAATTAGACTAATTGGCATTAATTGGCCTCAATTGGCATAATTTTACACAATTGGCAAAATTGGACTAAATGACATCAATTTTAATAAATTGAAAATATTGGACTAATTGGCCCTAGGGACATAAATTGGACTAATTGGCCTAATTGGCCTCAGTTGGCCTCACATAGCCCCAATTCGCCTAGTCTTATTGGCCTTAATTGGTATCAACTGGTCTCAATAGGCATAATTGAACCAATTCACCTCAATTGGTTTTAATTGGCCACAATTGGCCCCAATTGGCCTCATTATCCTTAGTTGGACTAATTGGCCCCAATGGCCTAATTGACCTTATTCACCTCACAAGGATAATTTGGAAAAAATTTCCAAGTGGGGGGAAATTAGGCCAATTGACGCCAATTAGGCCAATTGAGGCCAATTTATGCCAATTGAACTCAATTGTCCTAATTGGACTTAATTGGCCTAATTGGCCTGAATTTGTCTAATTGGGATCAATTGGCCTAATTGACCTCAATTGGTGACCTCAATTGGTCTAATTGCCCTAATTGGGCTGAACTAGACCTAATTGGCCTAATTGGCCTCAATTGGCCCCAATTGGCCTCGATTGGCCAAAATTGGCCTCAAATTGCCAATTAGACCAATGGAGGCCAATTACAGCCAATGAGGTTAATGAGGCCAATTGAGACCCATAGATACCAATCAGTTTAATTTGGCCAATTGGGACCAATTGGGGACAATTGAGGCCAATTAGTCCAATTGGGCCAAATGAGGGCAATTGAGGCCAATTGAGGCTAATTAAAGCCAATTGAAACCAATAGAGGCCAATTGAGGCCAATTGTATCCAATTAACACAATTAGGTCAATTGGGCCAATTTAGGCCAATTAGGCCAATTGAGGCCAAATGAGGTCCATCGAGTCCCATTAGACCAATAATTCTAATTTATGCCAATTGAGACCAATTCATTCCAATTGTGGCCATTTGAGACCAATTGAGGCCAACTGGGTCAATTGAGTCCAATTGAGGCCAATTAAGGCCAATTGAGCTAAATTGAGGCCAATTGAGACAAATTGAGGCCAATTTGACCAATTAGGTCCAATTAGGCCAAAGGAGGCCAACTAAGGACAATTGAGGTCAACTGAGCCCAATTAGGCCAATTGAGGCCAAATGAAGCCAATTAGGCCAATTGAGGGCCATTTAGCCAATTAGGCCAGTTGAGGCCAATTATGTCCAATTGAGGCCTATTGGGGTAATAAGGCAAATTGAGGCCAATTAGGCCAATTGAGACGAATGAGGCCAATTCATCCAATTGAGTGGGTAAGCAATTAAGAACCCCTAACCTAACCAATTATGCTTATTGAGGCCAATTTGGCCAATTGAGACCAATTGATTGGAGCCAATTGAGGCCAATTAGGCCAATTGAGTCTAGTTCATCCCAATTAGTGCAATTAGACCAATTTAGGCCACCAATTGAGGTCAATTAGGCCAATTGACCCCATTTAGACAAATTCAGGCCAATTAAGTCAAATTAGGCCAATTGAGTTCAATTGGAATCAATTGGCCTAAATTGGCCTAATTGGCCTCAATTGGTCTAATTTCCCCCCAATTGGCAAAATTTTCCTAATTTTCCTAGTGAGTTGAATAAGGCCAATTAGGCCATTGGGGCCAATTAGTCCAACTAAAGATAATAAGGCCAATTCTGGCCAATTGTGGCCAATTGAATCCAATTGAGGCGAATTGGTCCAATTATGCCTATTGAGGCCAGTTGATACCAATTAAGGAAAATAAGAATAGACCAATTGGGGCTATGTTATGCCAATTGAGGCCAATTAGGCCAATTAATACAATTTAGGTCATTGGGGCAATTTATTCCAATATTTTCAATTTAGGAAAATTGAGGTCATTGAGTCCAATTATGCCAATTGTGGATAATTATGCAAATTGAGGCCAATTAATGCCATTTAGTCTAATTATGGCAAAGAGGGAAAATTAGGCAAATGAGGCCAATTAGCCTTTTGGGGATAACTGGCCTAATTGGCCTCAATTTTCCTAAATTTTTCTAAATTGGACTAATTTGGCCTTTATTGGCCTAATTGTCCTAATTGAAATCAATTTTCCTCAATTGTGAAAATTTTCCGTTTTGGACTCAGTCACTCAATTAGCGACAATTTATCTCAGTTGGCCTAATTGATCTAAATGACCTCATGATACACGATGCAAGACCCGCTAGGAATTGTCCTAGGAACCTTGTATAATGTTCGCGCGTTGAGCACCCGGATTGCCGCAAGAAAACAAGTGTATTTGGTGTGCGGATAGTGAAATGAGAAGGAAGGGGGAAATGGTCAAGGTAGAACCCAAAGAGAACTTGTCTCTAAGAACTCTAGCCACAAGACGCCACAAAGGATGACCAATCCTTTGATAAGTCAAGAATTAAGCAAGAACACAAAGGTTGCAAGCAAAACTCACCATAATAACATTACCTTCATTCATGATGCTTCAAGAGTACAAGGGGGTGGATATTTATAGCCAAAGAAACTTGAAATTCGAATTACACATGGGGTGGCTCTTTACATTAGTCTAATGGCTAGTTTTCCATAGTCAAAAAGCCTATAGGATGCTTTTGACAACTTTGGCACTTGACCATGACTTTAGGAGACAAGTAGCACACCCTTTTGGAAAAGTAAAGACAAGTAGCCCACCACCTTTTGACTTTGAAGATTCCATGGTGGGTGGGCTTGAAATCTCATAGCACCACTTGGGTTGGGTTTTTAAAAGCATGTTTGGGCCTTAATTAATGTAATTATAGGCCCGAATGCTTCCCCCAAGCAAAGGTGTTGGGCCTCCTCTTGGAATTCCATGATTAATCCATTTAAGGCCTCCTTCATTCTCTTGGTCCGCTCCCTTGTCATTGGGCCTCCAATTCCACGTAAAGGGTCTTGTCCACTTGTGTGCATTCCGCCTTCCTCATCATGTCCGCCTCCAACCCCGTGATGCCCATGTGTTCCATGATCCTCATCATCTCCTCCCTCCTCAAAAGGATTCGTCCTCGAATCTGAAAATTCAAAGGGAGAAAGATCAGCAACATTAAAGGTACCACTAACATTCCCATACCTGTCGGGTAAATCAATCTTGTAGGCATTATCATTGATCTTCTCTAAGACTTGGAAAGGACCATCTCCTCGTGGATGCAGTTTTGATTTTCGTTGCTCCGGAAACCTCTCCTTCCTCAAGTGTAGCCACACCCAATCTCCAGGTTGAAAAACCATTTTTCGCCGACCTTTGTTGGCGTGCTTCGCTACTTGTTCATTCTTCCGCTCAATGTTGGTCTTTACCTTTGCATGGAACTCCTGCACAAATTTTGCCTTCTTTTCACCTTCAAGATTCGAAAATTGATTAGTAGGAAAAGGTAAAATATCAAGTGGAGTTAATGGGTTAAAACCATACACAACTTCAAACGGTGAAGCATTAGTAGTGGAGTGAACCACTCGATTATAAGCAAACTCAATGTGAGGCAGGCATCTTTCCCAATGTTTTAGATTTTTTCTAAGGATGGAACGCAATAATGTGGAAAGTGTCCTATTGACCACCTCCGTTTGACCATCTGTTTGTGGGTGTGCAGTGGTGGAGAACAAAAGTTTGGTTCCAAGTTTGTTCCACAATGTCCTCTAGAATTGACTAAGGAATTTGACATCCCTATCCCTCACAATGCTCTTGGGTAAGCCATGAAACCTAACAATTTCCCTGAAAAACAAATCAGCGATATGAGTTGCATCATTGGTTTTAGAACAAGCAATAAAATGATCCATTTTACTAAACCTGTCCACCACCACAAAGATGCTATCCTTACCTGATTGTGATCTTGGCAAGCCGAGGACAAAATCCATTGATTTGTCAACCCAAGGATGAGAAGCAACAGGCAAAGGGGTGTATAAGCCATGTGGAAGCACTTTCGACTTTGCATGTTTACACACATTATAATTTCCACAAACACTTACCACATCCCTACGCATGTGAGGCCAATAAAAATGTTCACTCAAAAAGGACAATGTTTTCTCAACCCCAAAATGCCCCATTAATCCACCACCATGTGTTTCTCTTACAAGCAATTCACGCATGGAACAAGATGGAACACACAATTTATTTTTCCGAAAAAGAAATCCATCATGTTTGTAAAAATCACTTTTGCCATGTTTTTCACACAACTTCCAAATTTTAGAAAAATCCACATCATTCTCATACATGTTTTTCAACATTTCAAAACCAAGTATTTTAGCATGCATTTAAGTAATAAGAGAATATCTCCTAGACAAAGCATCAGCGACAACATTTTCTTTTCCTTTTCTATGCTTAATGATGTAAGGAAATGTTTCAATGAATTCAAGCCATCTGGCATGCCGCCTATTCAACTTTCCTTGTGACTTAAGAAATTTTAGGCTTTCATGATCCGAATGAATCACAAATTCCCTTGGCCACAAGTAATGTTGCCAATTTTCTAAAGTTCTTTTGAGAGCATACAATTCTTTGTCATAGGTAGAGTAGTTCAATGCAGCCCCATTAAGCTTCTCACTAAAGTATGTGATAGGCTTAGAGTCTTGCATTAAAACAGCTCCAATTCCTATTCCAGAGGCATCACACTCAACCTCAAAAGCTTTAGAAAAGTCAGGCAGAACTAAGAGAGGTGAATTGGTTAACTTACCTTTGAGTGTGGAGAAGGCTTCCTCTTGAGCTTTTCCCCACTTGAAACTCACCCCTTTCTTGACCAACTCATTCAATGGTGCCACGATTGTTGAAAAGTCCCTCACGAACCTTCGGTAAAAACTCACAAGTCCATGGAAGCTCCTCACCTCATTGGCATTCTTTGGTTGTGTCCAATCACGAATCGCCTTCACCTTGTCTTCATCAACCCTTATGCCATCAGCTCCTACCACAAAACCGAGGAAAACAACCGAATTTAAACAAAATGTACATTTTTCCAAGTTTGCAAACAACCTATTTTTCCTAAGAGTCTCAAAAACATGTTTCAAATGTTCATGATGTTCATCAAGGCTCTTAGAATAAACAAGGATGTCATCAAAATACACAACCACAAATTTCCCAATGAATGGACGAAAAACATGATTCATTAAGTTCATGAATGTACTAGGGGCTTTAGTTAGTCCAAAAGGCATAACTAGCCTTTCATACAATCCAAACTTAGTTTTAAATGCGGTTTTCCATTCATCTCCCTCTTTCATTCTAATTTGATGGTATCCACTCCTTAGGTCAATTTTAGTAAACAAGCATGCACCATGGAGTTCATCAAGCATATCATCCAAACGAGGAATGGGATAACGATACTTTACTGTGATTTTGTTGATAGCTCGACAATCAACACACATTCTCCACTTACCATCTTTTTTTGGGACCAGAATTACCGGCACCGCACAAGGACTCAAGCTCTCTTGGACAAATCCCTTCCTTAGCAATTCTTCCACTTGTCGTTGGATTTCTCGAGTCTCCTCCGGGTTAGCCCGATAGGCCGGTCGATTGGGAAGTGTTGCTCCTGGGAGGAAGTCGATGTGGTGCTCGATACCCCGCAAGGGAGGTAAGCCATCGGGAATTTCCTCCAGAAACACGTCACCAAATTCCTGCAAAAGAGACACAACACTAGAAGGCAATGATGGGTTAAGAGAGTTAGCCGTAAAACATTCTCCCTTGCATAAAAGCATGAGAGTTTCCTCCCCCTCTAAAGCTCTCTCTATCTCTCTTTTTCCAGAAAATAGACTCACTTTTCCCTCAACACTCTTGTTTTCACTCTTATTTTTACACTTGTTTTCTTGCGGCGATCCGAGTGCTCAACGCGCGAACATTATACAAGGTTCTTAGGACAATTCCTAGCGGGTCTTGCATCGCGTTGGTATCCACTCCTTAGGTCAATTTTAGTAAACAAGCATGCACCATGGAGTTCATCAAGCATATCATCCAAACGAGGTATGGGATAACGATACTTTACTGTGATTTTGTTGATAGCTCGACAATCAACACACATTCTCCACTTACCTTCTTTTTTTGGGACCAGAATTACCGGCACCGCACAAGGACTCAAGCTCTCTCGGACAAATCCCTTCCTTAGCAATTCTTCCACTTGTTGTTGGATTTCTCGAGTCCCTCCGGGTTAGCCCAATAGGCCGGTCGATTGGGAAGTGTTTCTCCTGGGAGGAAGTCGATGTGGTGCTCGATACCCCGCAAGGGAGGTAAGCCATCGGGAATTTCCTCCGGAAACACGTCACCAAATTCCTGCAAAAGAGACACAACACTAGAAGGCAATGATGGGTTAATAGAGTTAGCCGTAAAACATTCTCCCTTGCATAAAAGCATGAGAGTTTCCTCCCCCTCTAAAGCTCTCTCAATCTCTCTTTTTCTAGAAAATAGACTCACTTTTCCCTCAACACTCTTGTTTTCACTCTTATTTTCACTCTTGTTTTCAACTCTTTTATTTCCCTCATTTCTTTTGATTTCACTCATCACTCCTTTTTCCCTCTTGATTTTTCCACTCTTCTCAATCTCTCTATTTTTTTCTCTCTTTTCTTTTTCTCTCTTCTCACAATCTCTCTCAATCCTCACTTGGTCTTCATAAGCTTGCAAAGGTCTCAATGGTGTAAGAATAACCGTCCTCCCATTATACTCAAAAGAATATCGATTGGTGTATCCATCATGTGTGACCCTCCTATCAAATTGCCACGGTCTTCCCAACAAAATATGACTAGCATGCATTGGAACAACATCACACATCACCTTGTCTTCATACTTCCTAATAGAAAATGGAACTTGTGCTTGCTTAGTCACTTTGACATCCCCGCTGTACAACTACCCCCATCAATAATCATACTACGTACCTTATCTTTGACGAGGCATCTAGTATGAAAAATGTGCTCCCTTTGCTCTTGATCATGTTCTCCTTCGGGTTGAGCACTCAAAGCACGCCTTGCCACAAGCATTTCTCCATGTACGGGGCTTTCTACTTCCACCTTCGAATCATCCTCAAGTGATGGCATTTCATCTTCGCTTGAGCTAGCACTAAGAACATCTCCATCATCCAAAATAATCATTGTTCTCTTGTTTGGGCATTGTGAGGCAATATGTCCAAATCCTTGACATTTAAAACATTTGATATCTCGTGATTTGGAAACAACCTTACCCTCCATTTTACCTTTGGATTCCGGAAATAATGGTTTTGGTTTGGGCAACTCCTTCGAATCAGTTTTGTGTTCCCTTACATGCTCTTGTGGTTTGGAATCCTTAAACTTGAATGAAGGTTTAGAATCCTTACCATAAGATGTAGGGCGCATCCTTCTTGCCTTTACTTGCCTCTCCGCTTTGGTGGCCATGTGAAGTAGATCCTCCATGTCCAAGTAGTGGTGCATGTCCACTATGTCCCGAATGTCATGGTTGAGGCCGTTCACAAACCTTGCCATGGTGGCCTCTCGCTCCTCATCAATATTCGCTCGAATCATGATGATCTCCATCTCTTTGTGATACTCCTCAACACTCATGACCCCTTGTTTCAAACCCTGCAACTTGAGGAACAAATCACGATAATAGTGGCTAGAAATGAACCTCTTACGCATTACCACTTTCATCTCCTCCCAAGTGTGGATGGGTCTTTCTCCACTTTGCCGTCGACTCACTTGTAGTTGGTCCCACCAAATACTAGCATAATCGGTGAACTCCACGGCCGCCAACTTCACTTTGTTTTCCTCCGAATAGGTGTGACAACCAAAAACATGTTCGACCTTTCTTTCCCATTCCAAGTAAGTTTCAGGATCATTCTTACCTCGGAATGAAGGGATCCTCAACTTTACTTCTCTAAGATCATTGGCTTGCCTCCATGGTGGTTGATTTCTCCGAATTGGTGACTCGTGAAAATTGGATAACTCCTCCTCTTCTTCAACAACTCGCCTCCTTGGTGGTGCTCTAGAATTGGAAGGGGATTGAAGTTCATCCATCCTCGCATTCAACCTTTGGAATTGTTCTTGTACAGCCCTCATGAACATCTTAATGTCCGCTTCACTGGTGTTACTCGACTCCGCCATTTAGGTATCCTGTGAGAAAAATTAAAGGGGAAGGAAAAATGGACCTCACACACTCCCTCACTTGTTTACACTCAAAATAATTTGTTCGTTCGTGTTTCACTCAATTTTGGATTTTATCAAAATGTAACACTCTTGCCTTTTACCACTCAACTTGCTTCCTATAGCGTTCTTACCCAATTTCAACAAATCGAAAGGATCTTTGAAATGTGGCAATCCCGAACTAGAATTCAAAGATAAAATTCAAATTGGATTCAAGATGAAAAATTTGGGAAGAGGAAGAAAAGGGAAGAAGAAGAATGAAAATGGGACGTAGAATTCAAAATGTTGCAATTTTTTTTTGAGCCTTTAATTTTTTTTCTGATTTTTTTTTTGTTTTTTTTTTGGCTCTTTTTTTTGGTAGATGCAGCGGCAACAAGATGAATTTTTTTCAATATTTAAATGCAGGAGAAGCAATAATTTGTAACATCAAATGGAATCAACGTGAGATTTGCGTGGTTTTAAAATTGCAGAATTTGTTGCAAAATTTGAACCAACTGTATCTCGCTATGTATAGCTCTGATTTTGATGATTCCAAATGGAGAAGAAAGATGAACTTCTCAACTACAAGAATGATATATTGTACGTCCGAAACGACGAAGAAATGACGTCTGTAGGGAAAGAAGAAAATGGACCAGAATTGTTGTTGGCCCGATTTGAAGAGAAATGAAAATGGAAGAAAGGATAAGAAAGAAAGAACCTGATTTCTTGCAAATGGGCTCTGATACCAAATGATACGCGATGCAAAACCCGCTAGGAATTGTCCTAGGAACCTTGTATAATGTTCGCGCGTTGAGCAACCAGATCGCCGCAAGAAAACAAGTGTATTTGGTGTGCGGATAGTGAAATGAGAAGGGGGAAATGGTCAAGGTAGAACCCAAAGAGAACTTGTCTCTAAGAACTCTAGCCACAAGACGCCACAAAGGATGACCAATCCTTTGATAAGTCAAGAATTAAGCAAGAACACAAAGGTTGCAAGCAAAAGTCACCATAATAACATTACCTTCATTCATGATGCTTCAAGAGTACAAGGGGGTGGCTATTTATAGCCAAAGAAACTTGAAATTCGAATTACACATGGGGTGGCTCTTTACATTAGTCTAATGGCTAGTTTTCCATAGTCAAAAAGCCTATAGGATGCTTTTGACAACTTTGGCACTTGACCATGACTTTAGGAGACAAGTAGCACACCCTTTTGGAAAAGTAAAGACAAGTAGCCCACCACCTTTTGACTTTGAAGATTCCATGGTGGGTGGGCTTGAAATCTCGTAGCACCACTTGGGTTGGGTTTTTAAAAGCATGTTTGGGCCTTAATTAATGTAATTATAGGCCCGAATGCTTCCCCCAAGCAAAGGTGTTGGGCCTCCTCTTGGAATTCCCTGATTAATCCATTTAAGGCCTCCTTCATTCTCTTGGTCCGCTCCCTTGTCATTGGGCCTCCAATTCCACGTAAAGGGTCTTGTCCACTTGTGTGCATTCCGCCTTACTCATCATGTCCGCCTCCAACCCCGTGATGCCCATGTGTTCCATGATCCTCATCACCTCAATTGACCTCTATTAGCATAATTGGACTAATTATCCTCAATGGAATCAATTGGCTTAAATTGGACAAATTGGCCTAAATTGACCTCAGTGTCCTCAATTTGCATTAACATGCCTCAATTTTCCTCAATTGGCCTGATTAGCTAATTGAGGCGAATTGAGGCCAATTAAACCCAATTTGGAAAATTGTGCCAATTAGGCCTCAATTAGACGAATTGCCTAATTGGCCTAAATTGGCCCCAATTCGCATCAATTTTCATAATTGACCTCAATTTGCCAAATTGGCACTAATTGGCCTCAATTTGGCTCCATTAGCCTATTTGGTAAATAGATGCCAATTGAGAAAAACTGAGTCAAATTGTGCCCAATTGAGGCCATTGGGACCAATTATGGCCAATTGAAGCCAATTAGAAATAATTAGACCAATTGGCGTAAATTGGACTAAATTGGCCTTAATTGCGACTAATAAGTCCAATTAGGCCAATTGGCAGGCCAATTGATAGTAATTAGAGGCCAATTGATGTCAATTTCTCCATTGGGGGAAAATTGTTAAAGTGAGTCCAACTGAGGCCAATCGAGCCCAATTTGGCCAATGGAGGCCAATTGAGTTTAATTGAGGTCTATTGAGGCCAATTGAGGGTAATTTCCACTAGAGACCAATTGAGCTTTATAAAAAAAGGAAAAAAGTCAATTTGAGGCTATTTGAGGCCAATTGCAGTCAAATGCAGAAAATTGAGGCCAATTGAGTTCATGTGTGGCCTATTGAGGCCAATTAGGCCACTTGAGGTGAATTGAGGAGGCGAATTGAGGCCATTGAGGCCAATTGAGTCCAATTAGGCCATTGATTCCCATTAGGAAAATTTATCCAATTGAGGTCAATTCGGTAAATTAGGCCATTTAGGCCAATTAGAACTATTGGGCTACGTTGGCCACAATTGGCCTCAGTTGGCCTCATTTGCCAAATTTGACTAATTGGACACAATTGGCCTTAATTAGACTCAATTGGCCTCAGTTGGCATAAATTAGCCTCAATTAGCATAAATTGGCATAAATTAGCTTAATTAGCCTCAATTGGCCTTAATTGGGTTTATTAGCCTAATTGGAATAAAGTGGCCTCAATTAACCTAACTGGACTCAATTGAGGCAAATTGAGTATATTGATGCCATTGAGGAGAGTTATTCCAATTGAGGCCAATTAGGCCAACTGAGTCCAGTTAGGCCAATTGAGGCCAATTAGGCCAATTGTGTCCCTTTCAGCCAAATGAGGCCACTTAGTCCAATTCATCCCATGAGATTAATTGATTCAATTGAGGCCAATCGAGCAAACTGGGTCGAAATTCTCCTAATTTGCCTCAATTGGACTCAATTGGACTAAATTGGCATAATTTCACCCCAAAAGTCCAAATTGATGTTTCAACTCTTCACAATTTTCTCAATTGGCATAATTTCACATGAAGTGGCCTCATCCTTAATTGGCCTCAACCAAAATTGGCCTCAATTGGCCACAATTTACCTAATTATTCAAATTATCCTCAGGTTAAATTGGAACAATTGGCCTCAATTGGCCATAATTCCCTTAATTGGCCTCAATGGCCTTAATTATCCTTGATTGGCCTCAACTAGTCTCAATTTTCCTAATTGGCCTTAATCGGCATAAATTGCCTCAAATGTCCTCAATTTTCCTAACTAGCCTAAATTATCCCAATTAGACATAAGTGGTCTCAATTGGCTTCCATTTGCAAAATTGGCACCAATTTTCATAATTGACTTCATTTGGACCTTGCCTCAATTGGCCTCAGTGGTCTGTTTTTCCTAATTGGCCTTAATTGGCCTTAATTGGGCCAATTGGCCTAGTTGGCCTCAATTTTCCTCAATTGGGAGAATTTTCCTAATTTTCCTTAATTATCCTCAATTGGCCTAATTTTCCTATTGTCCTAACTAGCCCCAATTTCCCTAATTTTCCATAGTGGGATTAACTAACCTATATTGTCCTAATTTGCCTCAATTGGAGTCAATCATCCTAATTGGTCTCAATTGGCTTCAATTGCCACAATTGGCCTCAATGGCCTCAATAGACCTCAATCACATGAATTGGCTAAATCGGCATCAATTTTCCTCAATTTTGATGTTAGATTGGTGATCCAAGATCACAAAACCCAAAATTTCGTGGCACAACCCAAGTGCGTTGATGTGTGGATTGCCTCTACATACCTCCTTTGAGTGTGTTGTTTAAGTAGAAGGTCATTATCCTTATAGCATTGATTAACTACTACCAACCACTATCCAAAACCATCTTCTGCCACTTATCCCCGAACCTCATCCTTCATCCACCACCCTACACCATGAAGATCAGGCCACCTTGTACGTCTCACATCACCAATTAGGCCAATTGAGGAAGATTTTGACAATTGAGGAAATTGAGGATGATTGAGGACAACTATGGCCAATTGTGGCCAATTGGGGCCAACCGAGGCCAATTAGGCACGTTTTGAAATTTTCCAATTGAATCCATGACAATTCATGTCCATTGGTCCAATTGAGTCCAATTGATGCCAGTTAGGCCAATTGTGGATAATTGGGCCAATTGAGGCCAATCGTGGGCAATTGAGTACAATAGGACAATTGAGGACAATTAGGCCAATTGAGGACAATCAGGTCAATTGAGGACTTTTGAGGCCAATATGGATAATTGAGTCCAATTGAGGAAAATGATAACCAATAGAGGCCAATTGAGGCCGATTGAGGACAATTGAGGACAATTGAGATGAAATTTGGCCAATTAAGCCAATTATTCCAATTGTGGCCAATTAAGGCCAACTCAGACCAATTGAGGCCCATTAAGGCCCATTGGGACCAATTGATGCCAATTAGGCAAATTGAAGCTAATTGGGGGCACCTGAGGCCAATAGAGGCCATTTGAGGACAATTGAGGCCAATTAAGGACAATTAGTCCAATTAAGACAATTGACGCCAATTAGGCCAATTGAGACCAATTAGTCCAACTCGTCCAATTAATGCCAATTAGGCCAATTTAGGACAATTGGGCCAATTGGGGACAATTGAGGCCAATTAGGAAAATTCGACCAAATTGAGGCTAATTGAGGGAATTGAGGAAAATTGAGGCCAATTGATGCTAATTCGGTCAATTGTGTCCAATTGGGACTAATTAGGCAAATTGAGGCCAATTGAACCAAATGAGGCTAATTAGGACAATTGAAGCCAATTAGTCTAATTTGGAGAATTAAGGCCAGTTGAGGGCAATTAGACAAATTGAGGCCAATTAGGAAAATTGAGGTAAATTGAACCCAATTTGGCCAATTGAGGCCAATTGAGCCCAATTGGGGCTGATTAGGCCAATTGAGGTCTGTAGACGAATTTAGGCTAAATTAATCCAATTAAGGCAAATTGAGGCCAAATGAGTCTAGTTAGGCTAACTCAGGACAATTGAGGCTAATTAGGTCCAATTAGGCCAATTGAGGCCGATTAAGCCCATTTATGCCAATGGATAGAAATTGAGTCCAATTGAAGCAAGTTGAGGACAATTGAGTCCAATTTGTCCAATTTGTCCAATTTGGCCAATTGAGGGTAATTGAGGCCAATTGAGTCCAATTAGGCCAATTGAGGCCAATTAGGCCAATTGATACCAATTGATGCCAATTGAGGCCAATTAGGCCAATTGAGGCTAATTGAGGCCAATAGAGGCCAATAGAGTCAAATTAAGGACTATTGTGGATAATTGCAGCCAGTTAAGGCTAATTGAGACCAATTAGCCAATTGAGGGAAATTGAGACCAATTGAGGCAATTGGGCCAATTAGATCAAATGTGGCCAACTGGACCAGTTGAGGCCAATTAATCCAATTACACCAATTAGGCCAATTAGGCCACATGAGGCTAATTGGGGCCAATTGAGGCCAATTAGGGTAATTAAGGTGAATTAGGCCAATTAGTCCAATTTGAACTATTGAGGCCCATTGCGGTCAATTGATCTCAAATGAGGCCAATGGAGGCCAATTAGGTCATTTGAGGCCAATTAGTCCAATAAGACCAATTGAGGCCTGTTGAGGCTTGATATGGATCACATTCAGCCCAAGGAGAATAATTTTGGGCTTTATAAAAATTCCAAGCCCAATTGTCGTTCGAATTGGACCAGCCCACACTTCTTGATGTCTAACACTATGGTGGGCCACAACACACTTATTTGGGACCCAAAATCATTTATCCACATGGCAAATGGTTGAAATTCGTAGCTGCACATTAATGAGGAGAGAGAAGGTGGAGAAAAGCATCATTAAGAGGGAATCCCGCTACTTTGGCTAGTGGGGTCATTAAATGGCATGGGAAAGTGTTATTTTATGCTTTTTATGTGCCTTTTGGGTTCCCCATGTCTTGTAACTCGAATTGGGGCATTTTCCTTTATTTATTTTGTCTTTATATTGTATTTTCACCCCTTTGTAATGGGCATGCATGAATGTGACGGGATTTTGAAGTTTGCTGTGCAATCTTCTTGCTTTAGCCTCTTCCCTTTGCCCGGAATTGGTGGTGCATCTCCATCGCTGGTGACGTTGTCTTTAAGCGTGGAGAAACCTTGGCGGGTGGCATTGCCTTTAAGCCTCGGTCATTCGGCTACATTACGCTGCTCCTCTTCACTTACTCGTTTTGAGCTTCCGGCGACGCATCAATTGGTATCAGAGGTGCGGTTCCAACGAGTAAGTTCTATCGCATTCTTCTTATTACTCTCCATCATGTCTCGCAAGAGCGGATCTTCTACTCCTCCTGCTCCATGGGAAATAGCTAATGCACAGCTACAATCCCAAATTACTCAAATCGGTGAGCAACTTGCTCAACTTTTGCGAGCGTGGCGACCTGAATCCCCTCTACCGCAGCGGCATCCCCGCCGTCCATCACCACAGAATAGGCGCAATCCAGCACCATTTTATGAAGATCGTACCAATGGTGATGATTCTAGTGATTCAGAGGTAGATATGCGAAGAAGAAGAGATGATGAAGACATTGAAAGAGGGTTGAAGATTGACATTCCAGATTTTTATGGGAGTATGAATCCGGATGATTTTCTGGATTGGATGCGGGAAATCGAACGGTTCTTCGAATTTAAGAATTGTTCTGATGAGAAGAAATGCAAGGTGGCCATTCTGAAATTTAAAGATTATGCATCACTTTGGTGGGAAAATCTGAAGAAACAGCGGGAACGTGATGATAAAGGCAAGATACGCTCATGGGAGAAGTTGAAAAAGCTTTTAAGGAGACGATTTCTGCCTGAGAATTATAAGCAAGATCTTTATTTTAGAATGCATAGCCTACGACAAGGAGATAAGTCTGTTGAAGAGTACATTCGGGAATTTGATCGTTTGTTGATGCGAAGTGATGTTCCAGAATATAAAGAGCAAACAATTGCAAGGTTTTTGGGTGGATTAAATGAAGAAATTGCACATTCAGTGGAGTTGCAACCATTCTGCTCACTTGATGATGTTTGTAAGCTGGCGATCAAGGTGGAAAAGCAAAAACGGACCTCAAAGGCACCGGCGCTCAAAAACTACAATAGAGGTACAACTTTTTATAAGGGCATTTCTTCTAATAAATCAGGTGTTGTTGAGAAGGAATTTGGAAGGAACAAGGTGCTGGATAAAGGGAAAGAGAAGGCTATGGAACAAACAAAAGGGAATTCGAACTCCTTTGAATGTGGGAATCGAAAGTGTTTCAAATGCCATGGGTATGGTCATTTTCAGGCCAATTGCCCTAACAACCGGATTATTACTATTAAAGAGATTGAAGAGATTGAAGAGACAATCAAAGAGGATGAACATGATGGTGAAGAATCTGAAAATGAGGAACATGTTGTGGAAGAAGCTGATGTGGGAAACATGCTGGTGCTACGAAGAGTTTTGCAAGCTCAAATCTGCTCGGAAGAAGATCAAAGAGAAAACTTGTTCCAAACTCGCTGCACCATTAATCAGCGGGTATGCATGGTGATTATTGATAGTGGGAGCTGTACAAATGTGGCTTCGACAACACTAGTGGAGAAATTGAAGCTTCCAACTCAGAATCATCCTCGCTCGTATAAATTGCAATGGTTGAACAATGGGAGCACACTCCAAGTCAACAAACAGGTTCTGATTTCATTCTCCATTGGTAAGAACTATGCTGATGAAGTATTGTGTGATGTTATTCCTATGGATGCTTGTCACTTGTTGTTGGGTAGGCCTTGGCAGTTTGATAGGGAAGTGAAATATGATGGGAGGAAGAACACATATTCTTTTCGATCTGGGGAAAAGAATATCACACTTGCTCCTTTGAAGCCATCCCAAACTCTTCAAGAAAAATCTGTTCCAGAAGTGCCCAAAGGTAGTCTCTTTATCAGCAAAGCTCAAGTGGAGAAATCCATAAATAAGCAAAAGCCAGTTTTTGCTTTATTGATGATGGAAAAGTCATGCCATGAGGAGATGAGTCATCAACATCCTTTAGCTCATTCCTTAATTGGGGAATATCATGATGTTTTTCCTAATGATCTTCCAGCAGGATTACCACCATTTAGGGGTATTGAACACCAGATTGATCTCGTTCCGGGTGCACAATTGCCAAATAAACCAGCATATCGGTGTAATCCTGGAGAATCAAGGGAATTGCAAAAGCAAGTAGATGAGTTGATGGATCGAGGCTTTATAAGGCCAAGCATGAGCCCGTGTTCTGTTCCAGCATTATTGGTGCCAAAGAAAGATGGTACGTATCGCATGTGCATTGATAGTAGAGCTATCAATAATATTACCATCAAATACAGGTATCCCATCCCACGACTCGATGATATGCTTGATGAATTGCATGGTTCATCAATCTTTTCAAAGGTTGATCTTCGTAGTGGATACCACCAGATTCGAATGTAGGAAGGGGATGAGTGGAAAACAGCCTTCAAAACTAAAGGCGGATTGTTTGAGTGGCTAGTCATGCCATTCGGCCTCTCAAATGCTCCTAGCACATTCATGCGACTCATGAATGAAGTTCTGAAACCATTTATTGGTAAATTTGTGGTAGTTTATTTGGATGACATTTTGATTTACAGCAAGGATGTGGAGAGCCATGTGGATCATCTTCGGTGGGTATTTGACGTTCTACGGAAACAAAAGCTATATGGGAAGCTTGAAAAATGCGAGTTCTTTTCAACAGAAGTGGTTTTTTTGGGATATGTGGTAACCAAAGAAGGCATCATGGTAGATGAATCAAAAGTGGAAGCAATCAAGTCCTGGCCACAACCAGAATCCATTACCGAAGTAAGAAGTTTCCACGGTTTGGCATCTTTTTATCGTCGCTTTGTTTCCAATTTCAGCACTATTATGGCACCTATCACTGAATGCTTGAAAAGGGGGAAATTTGAGTGGTCAAAGGCAGCAAATGAATCATTTGAAATCATTAAGAAAAAGTTGTGTGAAGCACCGGTTTTGGCGTTGCCTGATTTTGATCAAGTCTTTGAAGTGGAATGTGATGCAAGTGGAGTTGGGATAGGCGCTGTTCTCATCCAAAGCAAGCGCCCTATTGCTTATTTCAGCGAGAAACTGAATGATTCAAGGAGGAATTACAGCACCTATGATAAGGAATTTTATGCGGTTATAAGAGCCCTAGATCATTGGTCTCATTATTTGAGACCGAAGCAGTTCGTTCTTCATTCTGACCATCAGGCTTTGAGGTTTATCAATGGTCAACACAAGCTGAGTTCGAGGCATGCAAAGTGGGTGGAATTCTTACAATCATTCTCATTTGTGTCAAAATACAAGAAGGGGCAAGATAATCTAGTGGCAGATGCTTTATCTCGGAGGTATGCATTACTTACAATTCTTGATGCTCGAATTCTTGGATTTCAGCTTATGAGAGAAGATTATCAGCATGATATGGAGTTTAATTCTATTTTAATCCAATGTCAAGATGGATTTGTGGAGGATTATTCTGTACATGATGGGTTTCTCTTTAAGAGAAACAAGTTGTGTGTTCCAAAGGGTAATTACAGGGACTTGCTTATTCGGGAAGCACATGAAGGGGGACTTTCTGGTCATTTTGGCATCCATAAAACCTTGGAGATACTAAAAGAGCATTTCTACTGGCCAAAGATGCAATCAAATGTCCAAGCTATTCTTTCAAGATGCGGAACATGTCAAAGAGCAAAGAGTCATTTCAAGCCTGGTTTATACACTCCGTTACCTATTCCAGAGCAGCCATGGGAAGATCTCAGCATGGATTTCATTATGGCTTTACCAAAGACTCAGCGAGGTAAAGATTCAATAATGGTTGTTGTTGATCGATTTTCTAAGATGGCTCATTTCATACCTTGTCATAAGACTGAAGATGCGGTGAAAGTGGCAGAATTGTTTTTCAAAGAGATTGTTCGCCTTCATGGAATTCCTCGCAGCATCGTTTCAGATAGAGACACAAAATTTCTCAGCCATTTTTGGAGAACATTATGGGGGAAATTTGGTACGAAACTTCTTTTCAGCACATCCCATCACCCTCAAACGGATGGACAAACAGAAGTTACCAATCGTACATTGGGCACTATTCTGAGAACATTGGTGAACAAGAGCATGAGAGATTGGGATTTGCAACTTGCACAAGCTGAATTTGCATACAATAGATCTCCCAGTGCTACCACCCGACATTCTCCATTCGAAGTGGTTTATGGAATCAATCCAATCACTCCTATAGAATTGTGCTCTTTGCCTCTTGATTTTCAGGTAAATATTGATGCGGAGGAGAAGACAAAGCAGATGAAGAAGCTCCATGAATCTATTCGTGCTCAAATAGAGAAGTCTAATGAAGCATACAAGAGGCGAGCAAACAAGCATCGGAAGCAGGCTATATTCCAACCTGGAGACAATGTGTGGATTCACCTTCGCAAGGAGAGATTTCCATCCAAAAGGAAGAGCAAGCTGGCACCACGAGCTGAAGGTCCATTCAAAGTGCTTGAACGAGTGGGAAACAATGCCTACAAAATTGATTTACCAGATGATTTTGGCAGCGTTTCTGCAACGTTCAACATTGGGGACTTATCCCCTTACATTGAAGAAGATGATGTCGTGGATTTGAGGGCAAATCCTCTTCAACCAGGGGAGAATGATATGGATCACATTCAGCCCAAGGAGAATAATTTTGGGCTTTATAAAAATTCCAAGCCCAATTGTCGTTCGAATTGGACCAGCCCACACTTCTTGATGTCTAACACTATGGTGGGCCACAACACACTTATTTGGGACCCAAAATCATTTATCCACATGGCAAATGGTTGAAATTCGTAGCTGCACATTAATGAGGAGAGAGAAGGTGGAGAAAAGCATCATTAAGAAGGAATCCCGCTACTTTGGCTAGTGGGGTCATTAAATGGCATGGGAAAGTGTTATTTTATGCTTTTTATGTGCCTTTTGGGTTCCCCATGTCTTGTAACTCGAATTGGGGCATTTTCCTTTATTTATTTTGTCTTTATATTGTATTTTCACCCCTTTGTAATGGGCATGCATGAATGTGACGGG
This sequence comes from Viscum album, assembly GCA_963277665.1. NCBI lineage: Eukaryota > Viridiplantae > Streptophyta > Magnoliopsida > Santalales > Viscaceae > Viscum > Viscum album. The sequence goes on along the minus strand of OY728121.1, from coordinate 1,051,163,626 downwards.
ATTTTGAAGTTTGCTGTGCAATCTTCTTGCTTTAGCCTCTTCCCTTTGCCCGGAATTGGTGGTGCATCTCCATCGCTGGTGACGTTGTCTTTAAGCGTGGAGAAACCTTGGCGGGTGGCATTGCCTTTAAGCCTCGGTCATTCGGCTACATTACGCTGCTCCTCTTCACTTACTCGTTTTGAGCTTCCGGCGACGCATCAAGGCTATTAGGGAAATTGAGGCCAATTATGGAAAATTTGGGCTAATTAGCCCAATTAAGGCTAATTGAGGCCAATTAAGGCTAATTGAGTCCAATTGATTCTAGTTGATGCCAATTGAGGGCAATTAGGCCAATTGAGACCAATTGAGGACAACTCGTCCAATTATGCCAATTGAGGCCAGTTAAGGGAAAATGAGGCCAATTGAAGGAAATTATGGAAAAATATCCAAATTTGGCCAATTGAGACCAATTGTTCCCAATAGTGGCCAATTAATCTAATTAGGCCAACTGAGCATAATTGAGGACAGTTGAGTCCAATTGAGTTGAATTGAAGCCAATTGGGGAAAATTTGGCCAATTGAGGAATATTGGAGCTGATTGAGGCCAATTAAGACCAATTGAGGCCAATTAAGGCCGATTAGGCCAATTGGGGCCAATTAAGGTCAATTTGGCCAATTATGGCCAATTATGGCCAATTCATGGCAATTGAGGCCAATTGAGAAAATTGGGGCCAATTGGGGCCCATTATCGCCAATTAGTCCAATTATTCTAATTAGGCCAATTGACGCCAATTATGCCATTTGAAGCCAATTGAGGTCAATGATGCCAATTGTGGCCAACTTGAGGAAAATTAGGCCAATTGAGACCAATTATTACAATTGAGGCAAATTGGACGAATTGATGAGGATTGAGGCCAATGGAGGACAATTGAGTCCAATTAGAGTAATTGAGGCCAATTGATCTCAATTGAGCCCAGTTAGGCCAATTGAAGACAATTTCGCCAATTAGGCCTATTGAGGCCAATTTAGGCCAATTGAGGTCAATTAGGTTAATCAGGCTAATTAAAACCAATTGGGTCAATTGATGCTAATTAAGCCCAATTTGTCCATTTGATGCCAATTAGGCCAATTGGGCTAATTAAGGCCAGTTGACACCAATTAAGGCCAATTGAGGAGAATTTATGTGAATTGATCCCAATTGAGGCCAATTTGTCCATTTGATGCCAATTAGGCCAATTGGGCTAATTAAGGCCAGTTGACACCAATTAAGGCCAATTGAAGAGAATTTATGTGAATTGATCCCAATTGAGGCCAATTAGGCTAATTGAGTTAAATTGAGGCCAATTAGACTAATTATGCCAACATATGTCAATTAGGCCTCTTGAGGCCAACTAAGGCCAATTGAGGTCACCAATTGAGGCCAATTAGGCCAATTAGGAAAATTGAGGCAAATTGAGGAGAATTGAGGTGAATTGAAGCCAATTAAGGCCAAATGCGGCGAGTTAGGCCAATTAGGATAAATTGTGGCCCATTGAGGACAATTGAGCCAATTGAGACTAATTAGGCCAATTGAGGCCAATTATGCCAATTATGTCAACTATGTCAATTGAGGCTAATTAAGGCCAATTTGGCCAATTGAATCCAATTCGACCAATTAAGGCCAATTGAGGCCACACCAATTGAGGCCTATTTGGCCAATTTGGTTAATTGGGGTAAATTGAGGGTAATTACGACCAATTATGCCAATTCCTCCAATTGAGGCCAATTGGGTCTCAGTAGGCCAATTTGGCCAATTTGGGGCCAATTTGGCAAATTGAGGGCAATTAAGGCCAATTGAAGGCAATTGAGCCCAATTGATCCCAATTAGGCAATGGAGGCTAATTGAGTCTAATTGAGGGCAATATGATCCAAAAAGTCTAATTGAGCCAATTGAGACTAATTAATGCCTATTGATGCCAATTAGGATGCCAATTGAGTCCAATTAGGCCAATTGAGGCAAATTAAGGCCAATTAGGCAAATTAGACTATTTGTGGCCAATTGGCCAAATTGATGCCAATTAAGACAGTTGAGGTGAATTCAGGCCAATTGAGCCAATTGAGGCCAATTAAGGCCAATTGGGCCAATTGAGGCCAATTGAGACGAATTGATTCCAATTGAACCCAATTCGGCTAATCGAGAACAATTGAGGCCAATGAGGCTAATTAGGCCAATTGAGGCAAATTAGGCCAATGAGCCCAAATAGGTCATTGAGGCCAATTGAGTCCAATTAGGCCAATTGAGGCCAATTAGGCCTATTGAGGTCAATTGATGACAATTGAGGTCAATTGAGGTGAAATCAGCTCTATTAGGCTAATTGAGACCAATTGAGTTCAATTGAGGCAAATTAAGCCAATTGAGGCTAATGAGGCCAATTGATGTTAATTGAGGCCAATTAGACTAATTAGGGAAATTGAGGGAAATTGAGGTCAATCGAGGCCAATTGAGGTAAACTGAGGAGAATTAGGTGAATTAGACGCATTGAGGACAATTGAGACAAAATTAGTGCCCATTGAAACCAATTAGGTCAATTATGCCAATTGAGCCCAATTGAGGCCAATTCGGCTCATTGAATCTAATTCATCCAATTGAGGCCAATTAGTCCATTTGCGACCCATTAGGACAATGGAGTCCAATTAGGCCAATTGATACCAATTAAGGTCAATTGAGGTGAATTAGGCCAATTGAGTCGAATTAGGACAATTGAAGCCAATTGAGGCCAATTGAGTACAATTAGGGCAATTTGGCCAATGAGTCGAATTGATGCCAATTAGACAAATTGAAACCAATTGGGCCAATAAGGCCAATTAATGAAAATTAGGGTCAATTAGGCTAATTCAGTTAATTTGAGGCCAATTGAGGCCAATTGAGGTCAATTAGGCCAATTAGGCCAATTGAGGATAGTTGAGGCTAATTAAGCTAATTGTGGCCAATTGAGGCCAATTGCAGCTAATTTTGTCCAATGATGGACAATTGAGGCCAATTGAGGCCAATTGAGGTCAATTGAGCCCCATTAGGCAAATTGATGCCAATTGAGGTGAATTAGGCAAATTGGGTCAATTGAGACCAATTGAGGCCAATTGAGGGCAATTAATCCCAGTCGTGGCCAATTGGGTGAATTAAGGGCAATTGAGCCAAATTAGGCCAATTGAGTCCAATTAGGCCCATTGGGCAAATTGAGTCTAATTGAGGCCAGTTGAGGCCAATTAGGCCAAGCGAGCCCAATTATGGCCAATTAGGTCCAATTGAGGTAAATTAAGGCAATTGAGGCCAATTGATGCTAATTATAGCCAATTAAGGCCAATTGAGGTCAATTGAGGCCAATTGAGGCAAATTGAGGACTAATTAAGGCTGATTAGGACAGTTGAGATCAATTGAGGACAATTGAGTCCAATTGAAGACAATTGAAGCCAATTGTGGCCCATTAAAGCTAGTTAAAGCCAATTTTTTCAATTGAGGCCAATTAGGTCAATAGAGACCAATTGAAGCCAATTGTTGCCAATTTTGACCAATTGAGCCCAACTGAGGCAAAATGAGGCTAATTGCGGCCAATTGCAGCCAATTTAGCCCAATTGTAGCCAATAGTGACCAATTGAGTCTAATTATGGCCAATTGAGTAAATTAAAGTAAATTAAGCCAATTGAGGCTAATTGAGTCCAATTGAGCCCAACTGAGGTTAATTAGGCCAATTGAGCCCAATTGAGGATAATTAGGCCAATTGCTCCCAATGGAGACCAATTATGCCAATTGGGTGAATTGAGGCGAAATAAGGTTGATTGAGGCCAGTTAGCCAACTGAGACCAATTGAGACTAATTGCAAAAATTGAGGTTAATTGAGACCATTTCAGGCCAAATAGGCCAATTGAGGAAAATTAAGGCAAATTGAGGAAAATTGAGGTCAATTAGGCCAATTATGTGAATTGAGGTTAATTGAGGAAAATTAGACCAAATGATGCAAATTAAGTCCAATTAAGGTCAATTCAGAATAATTTAGGACAATTAAACCAATTATGCCAATTAGGCCATTTCGGCCGATTCAGAAAATTAATACATTGAGGCCAATTCTGCCACTGATTCCAATTAGGCCAATTGGTTCAATTAAGGCCAATTAGGAAAATTGAGCCAATAAGGCAAATTAAGACCAATTAGGCCAATTAAGCCCAATTATGTCAATTAGGCCAATTAGGACATTGCAGACAATTCATCCAATTAGGCCAATTAGGCCAATTCATCCATTGAGGCCAATTTAGCTATTGAGGCCAATTATCCTATGAGGCCAATAAGGACAATTAAGACAATTAAGATCCATTATGAAAAACTGAGTCTAATTGAGGTCAACTTGGCTAATGGAGGCCAATTAGGTCAATTGAGACCCATTCAGAAAATTTCTCTAATTAGGTCACTGAGGTCAATTCTGTCATTTAGACCAATTAGGCCAATTAAAGCGAGCTTGGAAAATTGCGTCCAATTGATGAAAATTAGGTCAATTAAGGAAATTAGGCCAATTGAGTACAAATGAGGCCAATTAGGTCCATTGAGGCCAATTGAGGTCAATTGAGGCCATTTAAGGCTAATTCACACAATTAAAGCTCACTCATTTCAATTTGTAAAATTGAGGTCCATTGAGGCCAATTAGTCCAATTTATGTCAATTGGGCCAATTGAGCCCGATTAGGCCACTTTGGTGAATTGAGACCACTTGAGGAAAATTGATGCCAATTTGGCCAATTAGTAGAATTGAGATAAATTGAGGACAATTAGGCCAATTATTCCATTTTTGGCAACTTGAGGCCAATTTTTCCAATTGAGCCAATTCTACTAATTGAATCCAATTCAGCTCACTTGTAGCCAATTGAGCCCAATTGTGGCCAATTATACCAATTCTTCCAATTCATGCCAATTGAGGCCAATTGAGGACAATTGAGGACAATTGAGATGAATTTTGGCCAATTAAGCCAATTATTCCAATTGTGGCCAATTAAGGCCAACTCAGACCAATTGAGACCCATTAAGGCCCATTGGGACCAATTGATGCCAATTAGGCAAATTGAAGCTAATTGGGGGCACCTGAGGCCAATAGAGGCCATTTGAGGACAATTGAGGCCAATTAAGGACAATTAGTCCAATTAAGACAATTGACGCCAATTAGGCCAATTGAGACCAATTAGTCCAACTCGTCCAATTAATGCCAATTAGGCCAATTTAGGACAATTGGGCCAATTGGGGACAATTGAGGCCAATTAGGAAAATTCGACCAAATTGAGGCTAATTGAGGGAATTGAGGAAAATTGAGGCCAATTGATGCTAATTCGGTCAATTGTGTCCAATTGGGACTAATTAGGCAAATTGAGGCCAATTGAACCAAATGAGGCTAATTAGGACAATTGAAGCCAATTAGTCTAATTTGGAGAATTAAGGCCAGTTGAGGGCAATTAGACAAATTGAGGCCAATTAGGAAAATTGAGGTAAATTGAACCCAATTTGGCCAATTGAGGCCAATTGAGCCCAATTGGGGCTGATTAGGCCAATTGAGGTCTGTAGACGAATTTAGGCTAAATTAATCCAATTAAGGCAAATTGAGGCCAAATGAGTCTAGTTAGGCTAACTCAGGACAATTGAGGCTAATTAGGTCCAATTAGGCCAATTGAGGCCGATTAGGCCCATTTATGCCAATGGATAGAAATTGAGTCCAATTGAAGCAAGTTGAGGACAATTGAGTCCAATTTGTCCAATTTGGCCAATTTGGCCAATTGAGGGTAATTGAGGCCAATTAGGCCAATTGATACCAATTGATGCCAATTGAGGCCAATTAGGCCAATTGAGGCTAATTGAGGCCAATAGAGGCCAATAGAGTCAAATTAAGGACTATTGGGGATAATTGCAGCCAGTTAAGGCTAATTGAGACCAATTAGCCAATTGAGGGAAATTGAGACCAATTGAGGCAATTGGGCCAATTAGATCAAATGTGGCCAACTGGACCAGTTGAGGCCAATTAATCCAATTACACCAATTAGGCCAATTAGGCCACATGAGGCTAATTGGGGCCAATTGAGGCCAATTAGGGTAATTAAGGCGAATTAGGCCAATTAGTCCAATTTGAACTATTGAGGCCCATTGCGGTCAATTGATCTCAAATGAGGCCAATGGAGGCCAATTAGGTCATTTGAGGCCAATTAGTCCAATAAGACCAATTGAGGCCTGTTGAGGCTATTAGGGAAATTGAGGCCAATTATGGAAAATTTGGGCTAATTAGGCCAATTAAGGCTAATTGACGCCAATTAAGGCTAATTGAGTCCAATTGATTCTAGTTGATGCCAATTGAGGGCAATTTGGCCAATTGAGACCAATTGAGGACAACTCGTCCAATTATGCCAATTGAGGCCAGTTAAGGGAAAATGAGGCCAATTGAAGGAAATTATGGAAAAATATCCAAATTTGGCCAATTGAGACCAATTGTTCCCAATAGTGGCCAATTAATCTAATTAGGCCAACTGAGCATAATTGAGGACAGTTGAGTCCAATTGAGTTGAATTGAAGCCAATTGGGGAAAATTTGGCTAATTGAGGAATATTGGAGCTGATTGAGGCCAATTAAGACCAATTGAGGCCAATTAAGGCCGATTAGGCCAATTGGGGCCAATTAAGGTCAATTTGGCCAATTATGGCCAATTATGGCCAATTCATGGCAATTGAGGCCAATTGAGAAAATTGGGGCCAATTGGGGCCCATTATCGCCAATTAGTCCAATTATGCTAATTAGGCCAATTGACGCCAATTATGCCATTTGAAGCCAATTGAGGTCAATGATGCCAATTGTGGCCAACTTGAGGAAAATTAGGCCAATTGAGACCAATTATTCCAATTGAGGCAAATTGGACGAATTGATGAGGATTGAGGCCAATGGAGGACAATTGAGTCCAATTAGAGTAATTGAGGCCAATTGATCTCAATTGAGCCCAGTTAGGCCAATTGAAGACAATTTCGCCAATTAGGCCTATTGAGGCCAATTTAGGCCAATTGAGGTCAATTAGGTTAATCAGGCTAATTAAAACCAATTGGGTCAATTGATGCTAATTAAGCCCAATTTGTCCATTTGATGCCAATTAGGCCAATTGGGCTAATTAAGGCCAGTTGACACCAATTAAGGCCAATTGAGAAGAATTTATGTGAATTGATCCCAATTGAGGCCAATTTGTCCATTTGATGCCAATTAGGTCAATTGGGCTAATTAAGGCCAGTTGACACCAATTAAGGCCAATTGAGGAGAATTTATGTGAATTGATCCCAATTGAGGCCAATTAGGCTAATTGAGTTAAATTGAGGCCAATTAGACTAATTATGCCAACATAGGTCAATTAGGCCTCTTGAGGCCAACTAAGGCCAATTGAGGTCACCAATTGAGGCCAATTAGGCCAATTAGGAAAATTGAGGTAAATTGAGGTCATCTGGGCCAAATGAGGCTAATTTGGATAATTTCGGTCAATTGAGGCCAATTAGGCTAATTTGGAAAATTGAGGTCAATTGAGGCCAATTAGGCCAATTGAGGGAAATTGAGGCAAATTTGGATAATTGGGGCCAATTGAGTCCAATTAAGCCAATCGAGTCCAATTTTTGAAAATTGATGTCATTTGAGGCCAATTTGGCCAATTGAGGTGAAGTTGGCCAATTGAGGCTAATTGATCCAATTAGGCCCATTATGTTAATTGAGGCCAATTGAGTCCCATTGACACCAATTAGGCAAATTGTGGTCAATTAGACAAATTTAGGCCAATTGATGCTAATTAAGACCAATTGAGGCCAACTGAGGCCAATTAGGAAAATTGGGGACAATTATGCCAATTTAGCCAATTGTGGCCAATTGAGACCTATTGATGCCAACTAGACCAATTAAGGTCAATTAAGCCAATTAAGTACAAATATGGTCAATTGAGGCCAGTTGAGCTAACTGAAGAGAATGAATCCAATTGAGGTCAATTGATGACAATTAGGCCAATTAGGCCAATTGAGGCTAATTAGGCCAATTGTGTCCAGTTAACCCAATTTGGTGAATTGGGGCCAATTTATCAAATTGAGGTCAGTTGAGGCCAATTAGGCCAATTGAAGCCAATTAAGTCCCATTGAGGCCAATTAAGGATAATCTATGCCAATTCAGGATAATTGACGCCAATTATGGCTATTTAGAGAATTGAGGCCAATTGAGGCCAATTTGGCCAATAGGGGCCAATTGAGGCATGTTGAGTCAATTAATCCAATTATGCCAATTGAGGTCAATTGATTCTAATTGAGTCCAATTGTGGCCAACTATTCCAAAGACTCCTTAGGCCAATTTTGGCCAATTTAAACCCATTGAGGCCAATTAGGCCATTTGAGGCCCATTGATGACAATTGAGTGATATGATACCGTATGCGAGTGCGGTATTCGTTGGCAAAAAAATGCAGAAACACAAACGAAGAAAGAAGTGGGGAATGGAAATTAAAAGAAATGCAAGAGGAATAAAAGGGGAAGGGGATGATCAATTAGGACCCCAAGGAGACTTGCCCCTTGAAACTCTAATTATAAAGCGCCACAAAGGTTGATCACTCCTTTGATGAGCCTAACTTACATTCACCTAAGAACACCAGAAACACAAGCATAATAATGCTAGAAACTCTCAAATTCGAAATTAACCTTCAAGGGGGTACAAGAGGTGGCTATTTATAGCCAAATGAGAGGAATACATGTCAAACTACCTATCCCACAAAAGTCTAAAGCCTATCCCACGAATTTGACTTTGTTTACACATGTCCATGACTTTAGGGGACAAGATATCTCTAAAGAAGACTTTTAGGAACCACCCCAAAGACTTTGAAGATTCCCACCATGGATTTGGAGACAAGGGGCCCACCACTTTTGACATTGGAGATTTCCTTCATGCAAGTGGATTGAATTTCGTGGAAGCATATGGGTGGCCCTTTTAGGCTCACTTTTGGGCTTTAATAAGTGTGATTAAAGGCCCATTTGCTCCTCCCATGCATGCATGTTGGGCCTCCTCTTGTAATTTCAAAATTAGGCCATGTAAAGCCTCTCTCATCCTCCTCATTCTTCCTCTTGTCATTGGGCCACCAATCCCATGCAATGGGTCTTTTCCATTAATGATCCTTCCACGATCAATGCCACGATCACCCTCAACTCCTTGCTGCTTGTGTACACCATGATCCGCATCATCCCCTCCCTCTTCAAAAGGATTCGTCCTCGAATCTGCATATTCAAAAGGAGAGAGATCAGAAATATTAAAGGTAGCACTCACGTTTCCATACCTGCTGGGCAAGTCGATCTTGTAGGCATTATCATTGTTTCTTTCTAAAACTTGAAATGGACCATCTTCTCGTGACTGAAGTTTTGATTTTCCTTGCTCCGGGAACCTTTCCTTCCTCAAATGCACCCACACCCAATCTCCAGGTTCTAGTACAACCTTATGCCTACCCTTGTTTGCTTGCTTTGCATATTGTTCATTTCTTCTTTCAATGTTCGCTTTCACCTTGGCAGGTAAATCCTGAACAAATTTGGCCTTCTCATCACCTGCGAGATCAACAACCTCATTAGTAGGCAATGAAAGAATATCTAATGGAGTCATTGGATTAAATCCATATACAATCTCAAAAGGTGAGAAGTTAGTAGTGGAATGAACTACTCGGTTATATGCAAACTCTATGTGTGGCAAACATTTTTCCCAATTCTTTAGATTTTTTTGAATTATTGCACGCAAGAGGGTAGAAAGAGTCCTATTCACCACTTCAGTTTGCCCATCAGTTTGAGGATGTGCAACAGTTGAGAACAATAATTTAGTTCCCAATTTATTCCACAATGTCCTCCAAAAGTGGCTAAGGAATTTCACATCCCTATCACTTACAATGGTTTTGGGAAGTCCATGTAATCTCACAATTTCTTTGAAAAACAAATCTTCTATATATATATCATCATTAGTTTTTGAGCATGCAATGAAATGGGCCATTTTGCTAAATCGATCCACAACAACAAAAATGCTATCTCTTCCCGATTGGGATCGAGGAAATCCCAACACAAAATCCATAGAGATGTCGGTCCAAGGATGGGAATGCACAATTTATCCCTTTTGAAAAGAAACCCATCATTTTTCTAATAGTCTTTAAAACCATGTTTTTCACAAGATGTCCAAATTTTAGAAAAATCTCCATCATTTTCATACATTCCCTTTAGTAACTCAATTCCAAGTAATCTAGAATGAAGAGAAGTAAGAAGTGAATACCTTCGTGAAAGAGCATCAGCAACCACATTTTCCTTACCTTTTTTGTGCTTGATAACGTAGGGGAAAGTCTCAATGAATTCCAGCCAAGATGCATGCCGCCGATTCAACTTACCTTGGGACTTCAAATACTTAAGGCTTTCATGGTCAGAATGAATAATGAACTCTTTAGGCCATAAGTAATGTTGCCATGTTTCCAGGGTTCATTTCAAAGCATAAAGTTCTTTATCGTAAGTTGAATAATTTAATGATGCCCCATTCAATTTCTCACTAAAGTAAGCAATTGGACGCGACTCTTGAGTCAAAACAGCACCAATTCCAACTCCCGATGCATCACACTCAATTTCAAAGACTTTGGTGAAATCGGGTAGCCTTAAAAGGGGAGCATTGACCAATTTTTCTTTGAGTGTGTTAAAAGCTTTTTCTTGTTTTTCACCCCATTTAAAGACCACATGTTTCTTTACAAGTTCATTAAGAGGTGCAGCGATGGATGAAAAATCCTTTACAAACCTCCTATAGAAGCTTGCCAATCCATGAAAACTTCTAACCTCAGTTGCACTCTTCGGTGTGGGCCACTCTTGAATTGCTTTGATCTTTTCATCATCCACACGAATCCCTTCCGCCCCTACAACAAAGCCAAGAAACACAACAGAATCCATGCAAAAGGAACATTTTTGAAGATTGGCATAAAGTTGGTTTTGTTTAAGGGTCTCACACACCAAACGCAAGTGTTCAACATGGTTGTCTAGAGATTTGCTATACACCAAGATATCATCAAAATAGACAACCACGAATTTTCCAATGAATGAACGAAGGACATGGTTCATTAAGCTCATGAATGTACTTGGTGCATTAGTTAAACCAAATGGCATAACTAACCACTCATATAAACCAAACTTATTTTTAAAAGCAGTTTTCCACTCATCTCCTTCTTCCATTCGAATTTGGTGGTATCCACTTTTAAGATCAATTTTTGAAAACAGGATGGCCCCATGTAATTCATCAAGCATGTCATCAAGTTGAGGGATGGGATAACGGTACTTAACTGTTATTTTGTTGATGGCGCGACAATCCACACACATCCTCCATGTTCCATCTTTCTTGGGTACTAGGATCACCGGAACGGCGCATGGACTCATGCTTTCCCTTACTAATCCTTTCTTTATGAGTTCTTCAACTTGACACTGGATCTCTCTAGTCTCTTCCGGATTAGCTCTATATGCTGGCCTATTTGGAATTGCGGCACCGGGTATGAAGTCAATCCTATGCTCAATGCCTCTCAAAGGGGGTAGTCCATCGGGTGTCTCATCAGGAAACAAATCACCAAATTCCTGTAGTAAAGACACAACACAAGAAGGCAAAGAATGGTGAAGTTTATTAGTTGCAAGGTAAGCATCCTTACTAATGAGTAAGAATACTTTCCCGCTCAATAAAGCACCTTTCACCTCACTTTTTCCAGAAAATAAACTCACCTTTCTCTCAACACTCTTGTTTTCATCTCTTTGATTTTCCTCATTTCTTTTTATGCCACTTGACTCTCCTTTTTTACTCTTAATTTTTCCACTCTTTTCATTTATTTCATTTTTCTTCAACTCATCACTCTCTTTTTTATCACTCAAAATTTTATTTTTCCCACTTTCTTTTTCTCTCATTTCTTTTTTCTTTTTGTATTCTTTCTCTATCCTCACTTGATCTTAATATGCTTGTATGGGACGTAGAGGAGTCAAAACAATCTTTCGACCGCTGAAATGAAAAGAGAAGCGGTTAGCATAGCCATCATACATCACCCTCCTATCAAATTGCCATGGTCTCCCTAGTAGCAAATGTCCAGCTTGCATCGGAGCAACATCACACAACACCTCATCATGATATTTTCCAATGGAAAAACAAACTATGGCTTGTTTTGTGACCCTCACTTCCCCACTATCATTCAACCATTGCAATCTATAGGGTCTAGTATGCCTTAGAGTAGGCAAACTCAACTTTTCCACCAACAAGGTACTCGCCACATTGGTACAACTTCCACTATCAATGATCATACTACATACCTTCTCCTTGATGTGGCATCTTGTATGAAAAATATGTTCCCGTTGCTCCTCATCATGATCATCTTTGGGTTGAATGTTTAAAGCTCTTCTTTCCACCAATGCATCTCCATGTTCGGGTTCTTCAACTTCTACATCGGAACCCTCCTCCAAAGACGGAATCTCATCATCGCTAGAGTGCTCACTAAGGATATCTCCATTATCCAAAATAATCATGGCCCTTTTGTTTGGGCATTGAGATGCAATATGACCATGTCCTTGACACTTAAAACACTTTATATCACGAGATTTAGAAGGGAAATTTGTGTCCATTTTTCCTTTTGAATCAGTGGGGAAGAACTTATTTTTGGCCTCTTCTCTTTGTTTTGGAACAAATTTAGAATCCCTTGGTTTCGTTTCATTCCACTTAGAAGTTGTTTTTGGATCTTTCCGGTTATCCTTCCAAAAATTATGGGAACTTACTTGAATCCTCCGAGAATGAAGTTGTTTTTCAACCTTCACTGCCTTATGTAGCAACTCCTCCATGTCAATGTAGGTCTATAGTTCCACCACATCTCTAATTGTCGGATTCAAGCCATTGATGAACTTTGCCATGGTAGCTTTGCGATCCTCCACCAAATTGGCTCGAATCATTGATATCTCCATTTCCTTGTAGTATTCCTCCACACACATGGAACCTTGCACAAGTTTTTGTAACTTCAAATGTAAGTCTCGATAGTAATGACTAGAAATGTACCTTTTGCGCATTACTATCTTCATTTCTTCCCAAGTTCGAATTGGTCTTTCTCCATTTCGTCGTCGACTTACTTGTAATTGGTCCCACCAAATACTTGCATAGTCATTGAACTCAAGGGCTGCCAATTTTACCTTCTTCTCCTCCAAGTAGTTGTGAAGTCCAAACACATGGTCAACCTTCTGCTCCCACTCCAAATAAAGTTCTGGGTCACTCTTCCCTTGAAAGGGTGGAAGTGTCACTTTGATGCTTCCCAAGTCATTGTCTCTCCAAGCAGCACGTTGCCCTCGCCTAGGAATTGATTCTTCGAAATCGGAGTACTAATCATCACCTTCATGAATTTCTTGCCTTCTTGGAGCCTTTGAAGATGAGGAACTTTGTATATCATCCAACCCAGCATTCAATCTTGTAAACTGGTCAGCGACTGCTTTCATGAATAATTTAATGTCGATCTCACTTCTTTCTCCCTCACTTGCCATTTTTTTTAATTCCTGACACACTCTTTCTCTCTTTTTATTTATCTCTTAAAAGGTTTCTCACACTTTATAGAACAACAACTTGGTTCCTACAAGTGTTCTTAAATAGAATCAAGAAGACAACTAGTAAGAGCAATCAATTCATGGCAATCTTTAAAAATCAGAAATTTTAAAAGGGTTTGAATCAATGAGGTCCAAGAAACGTGGGGGGTAAATGGGAGAAAAGGTTATAGAAGAAGGTTGGATATGGATGAAGGAAAGAAGATGATGGATAAGAAATTTGCAATCAAATTTATGACATATGAGCAAACGCAATGTTTCAAATGAGCAGCTTCCTTTTTTTTATTTTTTTTTTGATTGATTTTTTTTTTGATTTTTTTTTTTGATTTTTTTTTTGATTTTTTTTTTGCTACTCAACAAACAAGAATTGCAAAGAGTGCGCTTTTTATGCTCAAAGTACAACAAATGAAAAATGTACTAATCTGATTGCAATGATGTAAATGGTTGTGATAACTTGAACTTCAAACTCAAATGGAAATCCGCCTTGGAGATTGTAAGATTTCACAAGGGTGAAACTGTAGCACGAATTGATTCCGCTATATCTCCAAATCAATGTGTCGGATTTTAGTGTTTCCAAATCGAGAAGAAAGATGAGATTATGAACTATTTAAATGACATATTATACGCCCAGAAACTCAAAGAAAAAGCAGACGAAAATATGGAAGAAAATTCCGTCCAGAATTGGTGATGGCAGAGAATGGAAGAAGGGGAAAAGAAAAAAAAAGATGGGAGAAATAGAAATGAAAAAAAACCAGGTTTCCGTTGCCTTCCTCTGATACCAAATGATATGATACCGTATGCGAGTGCTGTATTCGTTGGCAAAAAAATGCAGAAACACAAGCGAAGAAAGAAGAGGGGAATGAAAATTAAAAGAAATGCAAGAGGAATAAAAGGGGAAGGGGATGATCAATTAGGACCCCAAGGAGACTTGCCTCTTGAAACTCTAATTATAAAGCACCACAAAGGTTGATCACTCCTTTGATGAGCCTAACTTGCATTCACCTAAGAACACAAGAAACACAAGCATAATAATGCTAGAAACTCTCAAATTCGAAATTAACCTTCAAGGGGGTACAAGAGGTGGCCATTTATAGCCAAATGAGAGGAATACATGTCAAACCACCTATCCCACAAAAGTCTAAAGCCTATCCCACGAATTTGACTTTGTTTACACATGTCCATGACTTTAGGGGACAAGATATCTCTAAAGAAGACTTTTAGGAACCACCCCAAAGACTTTGAAGATTCCCACCATGGATTTGGAGACAAGGGGCCCACCACTTTTGACATTGGAGATTTCCTTCATGCAAGTGGATTGAATTTCGTGGAAGCATATGGGTGGCCCTTTTAGGTTCACTTTTGGGCTTTAATAAGTGTGATTAAAGGCCCATTTTCTCCTCCCATGCATGCATGTTGGGCCTCCTCTTGTAATTTCAAAATGAGGCCATGTAAAGCCTCTCTCATCCTCCTCATTCTTCCTCTTGTCATTGGGCCACCAATCCCATGCAATGGGTCTTTTCCATTAATGATCCTTCAACGATCAATGCCATGATCACCCTCAACTCCCTGCTGCTTGTGTGCACCATGATCCGCATCATTGAGTCTAATTGAGCCCAATTGAGGCCGATTTGGAAAATTTAGGCCAATTGAGAAAATTGAGGCGATTAGACTAATTAGGTCAATTGGGCCAATTAATGCCAATTGAGGTTAATTGAGGCCAACTAGGCAAATTAAGTCCAATTGAGGGAAATAAGGATAATGAGGACAATTGAGTTCAATTGAGGCTAATTAGGCTAATTGAGGCAAATTAGGATAGTTTAGCCAATTAGATGTCTTGAGGCCAGTTGAGGCCAATTAAACCAATTGAGGCCAATTAGTCCAATTAGGCCAATTGAGCTAATTGATCCCAATTATATCCAATTGAGGCCAATTAGGCCAATTGAGGCCAATTAGGCCAATTGAGGCTAATTAGGCCAATTGAGGCCAATTTGTGCCCATTGAGACCAATTATGCTTATTGATTCCAATTAGGCCAATTAAGGCCAAGTGAGCCCAATTGAGGTCAATTAGGCCAATTGAAGCCAATTGAGGCGAATTACATCAAGCTAATTGAGGCCAATTGAGGCCAATGGAGCCCAATTTGGTCAAATAGACCAATTGACGCCAATTAGATCGATTGATTTCAATTGAGTCCAATTAAATTGAGGCCAATTGAGGCCCATTGAGGCCAATTGAGTCCAATTAGATCTATTAGTCCAATTTAGGCCAATTTAGGCCAACTGTAGCCAATTGAGGCCAACTGAGGCCAATTGTGGCCAGTTGGGGCCAATTGAGGCCAATTAAGGCCAGTGTGGGCCAATTAGGCTAATTCATACTAATTGAGTCCAATTAAAGTCAATTTTAGCCGATTGGGCCGATTAAGGCCAATTGAGGTCAATCGGGGCTAATTAGGCCAAATATGGACAATTGTGGCCAATTGTGGTACATTGAACCCAATTCGGCCAATTGATGGCAATTGTGGCAAGTTGAGTCTAATTGAGGCCAATTGAGGCTAATTGAGGCCAAGCGAGCCCAATTGAACCCAATTTAACCAATTGTGGACAAGTAAGGTCAATTGAGCCCAATTAAGGCCAATTGAGGCCAATCGAGACAAATAAGGCCAATTAAGCCATTTAAGGCCATTTGAGACCAATTGAGGCCAATTGGAACAATTAGACCAATTGAGGTCAATCAGGCCAAGTGAGATAAATTAGGCCAATTCGCCCAATTGAGGCCAAATGATGCCAATTAGGTAAATTGAGGCAAATTAGTCCAATTAAGCCTAATTAGAATCATTGGGGATAATTGAGGCCAATTGTGTCAATTAAGCGAGGTGAGGTCTATTTTGGCCAATTGGGTCAATCGAGGCCACTTGACGCCAGTTAGGCCAATTAAGTCAACTGAGGCCAATTGAGACTCATTAATGCCAATTGAGGCCAATTGATGCAAATTAGGCCAATAAGTCAAATTTGTCCAAATGAGGCCAATTGAGACCAATTGGGACCAATTATGCCAATTGAGGCCAATTGAGGCCAATAGAGAAAAATTGCGGCCAATTGCGGCCAATTAGTCAAATTGTGGCCAATTGTGGCCAATTTAGGCCAATGAGGCCCATTAGAAGATTAGGCCAATTGAGACCAATTGAGGCCAATTAAGCTAATTAAGGCCAATTAGAACAATTTTTCCAATTGAGGCTTATTAAGCCAATTGAGGCATATTGAGGCCAATTAGGCCAATTGATTCCAATCGAGACCGATTAGGCCAATTAGGCCATTTAGGGCCATTTGAAGCCAATTGAGGCCAATTCTCCCAATTAGACCAATTGATGTCAATTAGACCAATTGAAGTCAATTAGGACAATTCATCCAATTGAGGCCAAATGAGGCCAATTTGGAAAATTGAATCCAATTAGTGAAATTAAGGCTAATTAGGCTCATTGAGCCAAATTGAGGCCAATTGGGCCAATTAGGTGACTTCAGGTCAATATAGGCCAATTGGGCCAATCGAGGCCACTTGAGGCCAGTTAGGCCAATTCGGTCAATTGAGGCCAATTGAGGCTCCTTGATTAAATTAGGCCAAATGAGGCCAATTGCGACCAATTGAGGCCAACTGGGACCAATTAGACCAATTGAGGCCAATTGAGATCAATAAGGTCAATTGAGGTCAAATGAGGAAAATTGAGGCCAATTACGGAAAATTAGTCCAATTGTGGCCAATTATGGACAATTGAGGCCGATTGAGGCCCATTAGGAAAATTAGGCCAATTGAACCCAATTGAGGCCAATTGAGGCCAATTTGGCCAGATGACGCCTATTGAGGCCAATTAGACCAATTTGACCAATTGATGTCAATTGAGGCCAATTACGCCAATTTGGCCAAATGACGCCTGTGGTGGCCAATTCGTCCAATTGGACCAATTGAGGCCAATTAAGGCCAACTGCATCCAATTAAGGCCAATTGAGAATAATTGAGTCCAATTGAGATCAATTATGCCAATTAGTCCAATTGGGGCCAATTGATACCAATTGAGCCCAATTGAGGACAATTAAACTAATTAGGACAATAGAGGATAATAGCGGCTTATTAAGCCTAATTAGGCTAATTGAGCCCAATTAGGCCAATTGAGGTCAAATGAGGTTAACTGATGCCATTTAGGCCAATTAAACCAATTGAGGCCAATTAAATCAATTGAGGCCAATTAGACCAACTTTTTCCAATTAAGGCCAATTCGACCAATTCAGTCAATGTTGCCATATTGATAACAAATGATTCCAATTTGGAAAATAGAGGCTCATTAGGTCGATTGAGGCCAATTATGCTCAATGAGTCCAATTGAGGCCAATTAGACCACTTGAGGGAAATTAAGGCCAATTAGGCCAATAAGGCCAATTAAACCAGTTAGCTTAATTAAGCCCATTTAAATCCAATTGAGGTAAATTGAGTCCAATCAGGCCAATTCGGAAAATTGAGGAAAATTGAGGCCAATGAGGCCAATAAGGCCAATCAAATCCAATTGAGGTCAAAAAGGCCAATTAAGAACAATTATGACCAATTGAGACCGATTTGTTATAATGAGGCCAATTATGGCCAATTGAGGTGGATTTGGCCAAATAACTTATTTCAATTAGGCCCATTAGGCCAATTAAGGTTAATTGAAACCAGTTAAGGCCAATTTAGGCTAATTGAGGCCAATTGTGGCCAATTGATGCCAATTGACGCCAATTGAATCCAATTAGGTGAACTGATGCCAATTAGGCCAAATGACACCAATTGAGGCCAATTAGGCCTGTTGTAGCCAATTGAGGCCAGTTGAGGCCAATTCGGACAATAGAGGCCAATTAAGGTAAATTGAGGCTAATTAGGTCAATTGAGGTCAATTGAGACTATTTGTGGGAAATTAGGCCAATTAAGCCCAATTGAAGCCAATTATTTTAATTAACCAAATTGTGTCTCATTGGGCTAATTAACCTAATTGGGCCAATTGAGGCCAATTTGGCCAATTTGGCCAATTAAGACAAATTATGGACAAGTGAGACCAATTAGGCCAATTGAGGCCAACTCATGCCAATTATCCCAATTGATACCAATTGCGGCCAATTGAGGCCAATTTAGAATGATTGAGCCCAATTGTGGTCAATTATGCTAATTGAGATTAACTAGCCCAAATAAGGTGGCCGCATTTGTCCTCAATTGGCCAAATTGGCTTCAATTGGCATCAATTCACCTCAATTCGTCTTAATTGGCCTCAACTGAACTCAATTGGCATAATTGATCTAATTGGCCCCAATTGGCCTAAAGTGGCAGAAATTGGCCTAATTGGTGTGAATTGCCCTCAACTGTACAAAATGGTCTCAATTTTGCCTCAATTGGCCTAATTGGACAAATTGGGATCAATTGTAATCAATTAGCCAAATTGGCCTCAAAAGGGATAGTTGGCTGTAATTGGGCTAATTGGTCTCAGTTGACCTCGATTGACCTCAATTGATCTCAATTGGCCTCCATTGGCCTCAAATGACAAAATTGGCCTCAATTAGCTCAATTGGACTCCATTGGTCCAATTGGTCAAATTGGCCACAACAGGCGTCATTTGGCGAAATTGGCCTCAATTGGCCAAATTGGCCTCAATTGACCTCAATTGGTCAAATTGGTCAAATTGGCCTCGATAGGCGTCATTTGGCCGAATTAGCCTCAATTGGCCTCAATTGGTCTTAATTGGGTTCAATTGACCTAATTTTCCAAATGTGCCTCAATCGACCTCAACTGTCCATAATTGGCCACAATTGGACTAATTTTCCGTAATTGGCCTCAATTTTCCTCAATTGGCCTCAATTAACTTTATTGTTCTCAATTGGTCTAATTGGTCCCAATTGGCCTTAATTGGTCTCAATTGGCCTCATTTGGCCTAATTGGAATCAATGAGCCTTAATTGGCCTCAATTGACCTAATTGGCCTAACTGGCCTCAAGTGGCCTCGATTGACCCAATTTGCCTAAATTGCCTCAAGTCACAAAATTGGCCCAATTGGACTCAATTTGGCTCAATGAACCCAATTAGCCTGAATTGCATTAATTGGATTCAATTTTCCAAATTGGCCTCATTTGGCCTCAATTGGGTGAATTGGCCTCAATGACTTCAATTGGCCTGATTGACATCAATTTGTCTAATTGGGCTAATTGGCCTCAATTGGCCTCAAATGCCTTAAATGGCCTAATTGGCCTAATCGGTCTCGATTGGCATCAATTGACCTAATTGGCCTCAATAGGCCTCAATTGGCTTAATAGGCCTCAATTGGCCAAATTGGCCTCCATTGGCCATAATTGGCCTCAATTGGGTTCAATTGGACTCAATTGGGCTCAATTGGAATAATTGTTCTAATTGGCCTCAATTAGCTTAATTGGCCTCAATTGGCCTTAATTGTCCTCTATGGGCCAAATCTTCTGATGGGCCTCATCGGGCTCAATTGGCCACAATTTGCCTAATTGGCTGCAATTGGCATAAATTTTTCTCAATTGGCCTCAAATAGCTTTATTGGCCTCAATTGGCCTCAATTGGCATAATTGGTCCAATTGTCCTCAATTAGTCTCAATTGGCCTCATTTGAAAAAATTTGACTTATTGGCCTAATTTTCATCAATTTGCCTCAATTGGCATTAATGAGTCTCAATTGGCCTCAATTGACCTAATTGGCCTAACTGGATTCAAGTGGCCTCAATTGACCCAATTGGCCTATTTTGACCTCAACTCGCTTAATTGACACAATTGGCCTCAATTAGCCCCAATGATCCTAATTAGGATTAATTGGACTAATTGGCCTCATTTTGCCTCAATTGGGTGAATTGGTCTAATTTATCTCAATTGGCCTGATTGACCTCAATTGGTCTATATGTTCCAATTGGCCTCAATTGGTCTCAAATGGCCTTAAATGGCTTAATTGGCCTTATTTGTCTCGATTGGCCTCAATTGGCCTCAATTGGGCCCAATTGACCTTACTTGGCCAAAATTGGTTAAATTGAGTTCAATTGGGCTCACTTGGCCTCAATTAGCCCCAATTGGCCTCAATTGGCCTCAATTGGCCTCAATTGCCATCAATTGGCTGAATTGGGTTCAATGTGCCTTAGTTGACCACAATTTCCCATATTTGGCCTAATTAGCCCCAATTGACATCAATTGGCCTTAATTGGCCCAATTGGCTTTAATTCCCTTTAATTGGCCTCAATTAGCATGAATTAGCCTAATTAGCCCCAAATGGCCTCAATTGGCATCAATTGGCCCCAACTCGCCACAACTGGCCCCAGTTGGCCTTAATTGGCAACAGTTGGCCTAAATTGGCTAAATTGGACTAATATATCTAATTGGACTCAATTGGCCTCAATGGTCCTCAATTGGCCTCAATTTAATTGGACTCAATTGACATCAATCGACCTAATTGGCCTCAATTGGTCTAGTTGACCAAATTGGGCTCCATTGGCCACAATTGGGCTCAATTGACCTAAATTGATGTAATTGGCCTCAATTGGGCTCACTTGGCCTCAATTGGCCTAATTGGTATCAATTAGCAAAATTGGTCTCAATGGGCACAAATTGGCCTCAATTGGCCTAATTAGCCACAATTAGCCTAATTGGCCTCAATTAGCCTAATTGGCCTCAATTGGATATAATTGCGATCAATTAGGCTCAATTGGCCTAATTGGACTAATTGGCCTCAATTGGCTTAATTGGCCTCAATTGGACTCAAGTTATCTAATTGGCTAAATTAGCCTAATTAGCCTCAATTAGCCTAATTAGACCCAATTTAACTCAATTGGCCTCAATATCCTAATTTCCCTCAATTGGCCTGGTTAGCCTCAATTGTCCTCAATTGGCATTAATTGGCCCAATTGACCTAATTGGTATAATCGCCTCAATTCGCTCAATTGGCCAAAATTTTCCTAATTGACCTCAATTGGTCTCAATTAGACTTAATTGTCATCAATTGGCCTCAACTGGCTTAATTGGCCTCAATGGGCCTAAATTGGCCTAAATTGGCCTAATTGGCACCCTTGGCATAGTTGGCCATAATTGACATTAATTAGAATCAGTTGACCTCAATTGGCCTAATTGGTTTAATTGACTCAACATGCCTCAATTGGCCTCATTGGCCCCAATTCGCCAAATTGTCCTTAATTGGCCAAATTGGCCTCAATTGGACTCAATTTTCCAAATTGGCATAATTGGCGTCAATTATCCTCAATTGGCATAAATTATCCTCAATTGGCTTCAATGGGACTTAATTGGCCTCAAATGGACTAATTGGCCTCAACTCGCCAAATTGGGTTAATTGGACACAATTGGCCTTTTAGCCTCAATTGGCCTAATTGGCCTAAGTGTCATCAATTGACCTCAATTGGATTAATTGTCTTCAATTAGCTCTATTGGCCTCAATTGACCATATTTGTACTTAATTGGATTAACTGACCTTAATTGGCCTTAATTGGTCAAATTGGCATCAATAGGCCTCAATTGGCCGCAATTGGCTGAATTGGCACAATTGTCCCAAATTTGCCTAATTGGCCTCAATTGGCCTCAATTGGTCTTAATTTGCATCAATTGGCCTAAATTTGTCTAATTGACCACGATTGGCCTAATTGGTGTCAATTGGACTCAATTGGCCTCAATTAGCCTAATGGGTCTAATTGGATCAATTGGCCAACTTCGCCTCAATTGGCCAAATTGGCCTCAATTGACCTCAATTTTCCAAAATTGGCCTCAATTGGCATAATTGGCCTCAATTGGCCCCAATTATCCAAATTTGCCTCAATTTCCCTCAATTGGCCTAATTGGCCCCAATTGACCTCAATTTGTCAAATTGGCCTAATTGGCCTCAATTGGCCTAAATTATCCAAATTAGCATCAATTGGACCAAATGACCTCAATTTACCTCAATTTTCCTAATTGGCCTAATTGGCCTCAACTGGCGACCTCAATTGGCCTTAGTTGTCCTCAAGAGGCCTAATTGACCTCAATTGGCATAATTAGACTAATTGGCCCCAATTTAACTCAATTAGCCTAATTGACCTCAATTGGCCTAATTGGACTCAATTGGGATCAATTCGCATAAATTCTCCTCAATTGGCCACAATTGGTGTCAACTGGCCTTAATTAGGCCAATTGGCCTAATTGGCATCAAATGACCAAATTCGGCTCAATAGGCCTGAATTTGCCTATTTGACCTCAATTGGTCTCAATTGGCCCAATTAGTCTTAATTAGCATCAATTGACCCAATTGGCCTCAATTATCATCAATTCGTCAAAATTGCCTCAATTGGTCTAATTGGTCTCAATTGGTCTAATTGGTCTCAATTGGCCTAATTTTCCTCAAATTGGCCACAATTGGTCTCAATTGGAATCATTGACCTCAATTGGCTTCAATTGGAAAATTTTGCCTCAATTAGCCTAATTAGCATAATTGGCCAAATTGACCTCAATTGACCCCAATTGGCCTAATCAGCCTTAATTGGACTCAATTGGTCTTAGTTGGCCTCAATCAGCTCCAATTTTCCTCAATTGGCCAAATTTTACCCATTTGGCTTCAATTCGACTCAATTAGGCTCAACTGGCCTCAATTGGGCTCAGTTGGCCTAATTAGACTAATTGGCCTCTATTGGGAACAATTGTACTCAATTGGCCTAATTTCACTAATTTTGGATAATTTGCTTCAATTGGCCTCATTTTCCCTTAACTGGCCTCAATTGGCATAATTGGCTGAATTGTCCTCAATTGGTCTCAATTGGACTAATTGACCTCAATTAGCATCAACTAGCATCATTTGGCCTCAATTAGCCTTAATTAGCCTCAATTAACCTTAATTGGCCTAATTGGCCCCAATTTTCAATAATTGGCCTCAATTTCCCTAATAGCCTCAATAGGCATTAATTGGTCTTATTGGACTAATTGGCCTCAAATGACCTAATTGGCCTCCATTGGCCAAATTAGCCTCAATTGGGCTCAATTGACTTCAATGGGCCTCAATAGTTCAAATTGGAATAATTGGCCTCAATTGGCCTAATTAGCCTGAATTACCATAATTGGACTCAACTTGCCTAAATTAGCCTCATGTGGCCTAATTGGCCTAATTGGCAAAATTGGATTAATTGGCCTCAACTGGTCTAGTTGTCCACATTTGATCTAATTGGCCCAATTGCCTCAATTGGTCTCAATTTCCCTCAATTGGCTGATTGGTCTCAATTAGCCTTAACTGGCTGCAATTGTCCCCAATTGTCCGTAATTTGCCTCAATTAGCCTTAATTGGCCTAATTGGCCTCTATTTTCCTCAACTGTCCTAATAGTCCTAATTGGCCTAATTGGCATCAATTGGCATCAATTTGTCTCAATAGGCTAATTGGCCTCAATTGGCGTAATTGGACTCAATTGGCCTCAATTGGCCTCAATTGGCTTCAATTGCCCTCAATTGGCCAAATTGGCCAAATTGGAGTCAATTTCTATCCATTGGCTTCAATGGGCCTAATCGCCCTCAATTGGCATAATTGGCCCTAATTAGCCTCAATTGTCCTAAGTTGGCCTAACCGGCCTCAATTGGCCTTAATTTGATTAATTTGGCCTAAATTCGTCTAACTGATCTCAATTGGCCTAATTAGCCTCAATTGGGCTCAATTGGACTCAATTGGCCAAATTGGGATCAATTTACATCAATTTTCCAAATTGGCCACAATTTGTCTAATTGCCCTTAACTGACCTTAATTCTCTAAATTTGCCTAATTGGCTTCAATTGGCCTAATTAGCATCATTTGGTTCAATTGGCCTCAATTTGCCTAATTAGTCTCAATTGGACACAATTGATCAAATTAGCATCAATTGGCCTCAATTAGCCTCAATTGCCCTTAATTAGCCTCAATTTGGTCGAATTTTCCTAATAGGCCTCAATTGCCCCCAATTGGCACAATTGTCCTAAATTGGCCTAATTGGCATTAATTGGATGAGTTGGACTAATTGGTCTCAATTGGCCTAATTGTCCTCAATTGTTTTAATTGGACTAATTGGCCTTAATTGGCCTCAGGTGCCTCCAATTAGCTTCATTGGCCTAATTGGCAACAATTGGTCCCAATGGGCCTTAATGGGCCTCAATTGGTCTGAGTTGGCCTTAATTGGGTACAATTGGACTAATTGGGTTAATTGGCCAAAATTCACCTCAATTGTCCTCAATTGGCCTCAATTGGCATGAATTGGCATAATTGGTATAATTGGCCACAATTGGGCTCAATTGGCTACAAGTGGGCTGAATTGGATTCAATTAGTATGAATTGGATCAATAGGAAAAATTGGCCTCAAGTTGCCAAAATTGGAATAATTGGCCTAATTGGCCTCAATATATCTCAATTCTCCTAATTGGCCAAATTGGAATCAATTGGCCTCAGGTGGTCTCAATTCACCAAAGTGGCCTAATCGGCCCCAATTGGCCCAATTGACATAAATTGGACTAATGGGCCTCAATTGACCTCAATTTTCCAAATTGGAATGAGTGAGCTTTAATTGGCTGAATTAGCCTCAAATGGCCTCAATTGAGCTCAATTGGCATCAATGGACCTAATTAGCCTCATTTGTACTCAATTGGCCTAATTTTCCTTAATTAACCTAATTGGCCTCAATTGGACTCAATTTGCCTAACTCACATTAATTGGCCTTATTGACCTAATTGGCTTAATTGGCATAATTGGTCTAATTGACAGAATTGACCTCAATGACCTAATTAGCGGAATTTTCCGAATGGGCCTCAATTGACCTAATTGGCCTCCATTAGCCTATTTGACCTCAATTAGACTCAATTTTCCTAATGGATCTTAATTGGCTTAATTGGCCTTATTGGCCTCATAGGATAATTGGCCTCAATAGCTGAATTGGCCTCAATGGTTGAATTTCCCTAATTGGCCTAATTGGATGAATTGTCTGCAATGTCCTAATTGGCCTAATTGACATAATTGGGCTCAATTGGCCTAATTGGTCTCAGTTTTCCTAATTGGCCCTATTTTTCTCAATTTTCCTAATTGGCATTAATTTAACCAATTGGACTAATTGGAATCAATGGCAGAATTGGCCTCAATGTATTAATTTTCTGAATCAGGCGAAATGGCCTAATTGGAATAATTGGTTTAGTTAGCCTAAATTTATCTGAATTGACCGTAATTGACCTTAATTGGCCTCAATTAGTCTAATTTTCCTCAATTAACCTCAATTCACATAATTGGCCTAATTGGCCTCAATGGGCCTCAATAGGCCTAATTGACCCAATTGACCTCACATGGCCAAATTCGCCTAATTGGCCTAATTGACCTCAATTTGCCTCAATTTGCCTCAATTTACTTCAATTGGCCTAATTGGCATGAATTAGTCTCAATTGACCTCAATTTTTGCAATTGGTCTCAATTGGTCTCAGTTGGCTAACTAGCCTCAGTCAACCTTATTTCACCACAATTCACCGAATTGGCCTAATTGGTCTCCATTGGGTGCAATTGGCCTAATTATCCGCAATTGGGCTCAATTGGCCAAATTATCCTCAATTGGGCTCAATTGGACTCAATTAGCCTCAATTGGCCTCAATTGTCTTAATTTGCATTAATTTACTCAATTGGCCACAATTAGACTCAATCGGTCATAATTGGCTACAATTGGCCTAATTGGCCTCAATTGGCCTCAATTGGACACAAATGACCTCAATTGGGTGAATTGGCCTAAATTGCCTAAATCGGTCGCAATTGGCCTCAATTTGCCTCAGTTGGGCTCAATTTGTCAAAATTGGCCACAATTGGCGTCAATTGGTCTCTGTTGATGTAATTGGACTCAATTGAAAAAATTGGCTTCAACTTGCTTCAATGGGCCACAATTGGCTTCAATTCTCTTCAATTGGGCTCAATTGGCCTCAATTGATCTCAATTGGCTTAATCAGCCTCAACTAGTCCTCAATTTTCCTTAATTGGCCTCAATTGGCCTCAATTGGCTATAATTAGCATCAATTGGCCTCAATTGTCTTAATTTTCCTCAACTGGACCTAATTGGCCACAATTGGGCTCACTTAGCTAATTGGCCTCAACTGGGCTCAATTAGACGCCAATTGCCTCAATGGGCCTAATTGGCCTAATTTGGCTCAATTGCCCTTAATTCACCCAATTTGCCTCAAATGTGATTAATTCGCCTCAATTGGCCTCAATTGGTCTCAATTGGCCCAATTTGCCTAATTGGCCTCAATTGGCATCAACTTGCATAATAGGGCTCAATTGGCCATGATTGGCATGAATTGACATCAATTGTCCATAATTGGACAAAATAAGCTGCAATTGGCCTCAATTGGCCACAATTATCTTAATTAGCCTCAACTATCCTCAATTGGCCTAATTGGCCTCAATTGGTCTTAATTGACCTCAATTGGCCTCAAATGGACTGAATTGGCCTAATTGGCCTTAATTTTCATCAATTAGCCTAATTGGCCCAATTGGATTCATTTTTCCTAATTGGACTCAATTGGACTCATTGGCCAAATTGTTCTAAATTGGCCTCAATTGGATTCAATTGGCCTAATTCGACTCAATTGGCCTAATTCACCTCAATTGACCTCAATTGGCATCAATTGGCCTAATTGGACTCCATTGTCCTAATGGGGTGTAAATGGACTAATTGGCCTCAATTGGCTTTATTGGCTTCAATGAGCCTAATTGGCCTCAATTGGGCTCAATTGGCCTAATTGCCCTAATTGGTCTCAATTGACACTAATTCCGTCTCAATTGTCCTCAATGGATCTAATTCACCTAATTATTCTCAATTGACCTCAATTGGCATCAATTTCCCTAATTAGTCTAATTGGCCTTAATTAACATCAATTGGCCTCATTAGCCTCAATTGGCTTAATTGGCCTCACTTGACCTCAATTGGTCTCAATTAGCCTAATTGAGCCGATTTCGCCTCAATTCACCTCAATTGTCATCAATTGACCTCAATAGGCCTAATTGGCCTTATTGGCCTCAATTGGCCTAATTGGACTCCATTGACCTCAATTGGCCTAATTGTGCGCAATTGGACTCAATTGGCCGCAATTGAACTATTTGGGCTCATTGGCCTAATTTGCCTCAATTGGCCTCAATTGGCCCAATTAGCCTCATTGGCCTCAATTGGTCTCAATTAGCCTAATTGGCCTCAATTGGCCCAATTGGCCTTAATTGGCCTCAATTGGCCCAATTGGCCTTAATTGGCCTCAATTGGCTCAATTGGCCTGAATTCATCTCAATTAGCCTAATTGGCGTCAATTGGGCCAATTGGCCTTAATGGCCCTAAATCAGCATCAATTGTCCTAATTGGGCTCAATTGGCCTAATTAGCCTCAAATAGTCTAATTTTCCTAATTGGCCTCAATTTTCCTCAATTGGACTAATTAGACTCAATTGGCCTTCTAATTGGCCTCAATAGGCGTTAATTAGTCTCAATTGGCTCAATTAGACTTTTTGGCTCCAATTTCCCTAAATTAGACTCAATTCGCCTCCATTGCCTAACTGGGATAAATTGGCCTCAATTGGCCTCAATTTCCGTCAATTGGCCTTAGTTGCCCTCAATTTTCCAAATTGGCCACAAATTGGCCGAATTGGCCTAATGAGCCCCAATTGGCCTCAATTGGTTGAATTGGCATAATTGGCCTCCATTACCCTCAATTTACCTCAATTAACCAAATTGGCCTAATAGGTCTCAATTGGTGTGGCCTCAATTGGCCTTAATATTTCGAATTGGCTTCAATTGGCCAAATTGGAATTAATTGGCCTTAATTGGCCTCAATTAGCTTAATTGACATAATTGGTATAATTAGCCTCAATTTGCCAAATTAGCCTCAATTGGTGTCAATTGGCCTAAATGGGCCACAAATTGTCCTAATTGGCCTAACTGGCCGCATTTGGCCTCAATTGGCTTCAATTCACCTCAGTTCTCCTCAATTCACCTCAATTGGCTTCAACTGGCCTAATTGGCCTAATTGGCCTCAATTGGTCTCAATTAACCTCAATCGGCCTCAATTTCAATAATTGGTCCAACTGGAATAATTGGCCTAAATTCGCCCAATTGGCCTCAATTGACCTAATTGGTCTCAATGTGCTTTAATTGGCCTAAATTACCCCAAATTGACCTATTTGGCCTCGATCTGCCTAAGTGGCCTAATTGGCATCAATTGGCCTCAATGTTCCTCAATTGGCCTAAATTGACCTAAATTGACCTAATTGTTGTAAATTAGGCTCAATTGGCCTCAACTTGCCCAATTAGCCTTAATTGGCCTAATTAGCATTCTGGGCATCAATTGGGTCAATTGGACTCAACTGGACCCAATTGGATTCAATTGGCCTAATTGGCCTCAATTGGCCTCAATGGGTCTCAATTTGCCTCAATTGGCCTCAATTAGCCTCAATTGCCCAAAATTTGCCTCAATTGGTCGCAATTGGCATAATTGGACAAATTGGCCTCAATTGACATTAATTTTCCTAATTGGGCCCAATTGGCCTCAATTGACCTCAATTTTGCTAATTGGACTCGTGTGGCCTCTATTGACCTCAAATGGCCTAATTAGCCTAGTTGTTCTAATTGGCCTAGTGTGCCTCAATTAGACCAATTGGCCTCAATATCCCTCAATTGGCCTAATTGGCATCAATTGGATGCAGTTGGCCTCAACTGCCCACAATTGGCCTCAATCGGCCTAATTGACCTAATTGGCCTCAATTGGCCTAATTGGCCTAATTGACCTAAATTGCATAAATTGGCATCAATTGTCTATAAATGGGATAATTGGCCTTATGGGAATAGTTGGCCTCAAGTGCTCGAAATTCTCCTTAATTGACTTAATTGACCTAATAGGACTCAATTAGCCTAATAGGCCAAAATTAGCATAATTGGCATCAATTGGCATCAATTGGCCATAAATGGCCTAATTGGCCTTACGGGCATAGCTGGCCTCAATTGGCCTAATTGGCCTCAATAGACCTCAATTGGCCCCAATGGCCCTAATTGGCCTAATTGGCCTCAATTAGCCTCAATTGGGGTCAATTGGCCCAAATTGGCCTCAATTGGCCCAAATTGGCCCCAACTGGCCTCAATTGGTCTCAATTGGTCTCAATTGGACTAATTATCCTTAGTTGGCCTCAATTGGCTACATTTGGTTACAACTGGCCTCAATTGGCCTCAATTAGCCTCAATTGAGTTAATTGGTCTCATTTGGCCTATGTTGGCCCTAATAGGTCTAATTGGCCTCAATTGGCCTAATTAAGCTCAATTGGCATTAATTGGCCTGAATTGGCATCAATTGGCCTCAATTGGCATCAATTGGCCTAATTGGCCTCAATTTTTTTCATTGGAATAATTGGAATCAATTGGCCTCAATTTTCCTCAACTGCCCTAATTGGCCTCCATTGACCTCAATTGGCCTCAATGGGGTTAAGGGCCCTAATTGGTCTTATATGGGCTCATTCAGGCGTAATTCGCCTAATTGGCCTCAAATGGCCTCAATCGGACTCAATTGGACTCAATTATTCTCAATTAGCCACAATTAGTCTCAATTACACTCAATTGGCCTCAATTGGCATCAATTTTCCCAATTAACCTAACTTGTATCAACTGGTCTAATTGGCCTCAATTGGCCCCAATTGGCCGAATTTGACTCAATTGGCCTCAGTTAGGCCAATTATGCCAATTCAGCCAACTATGGCATAATTGGCCTCAACATGACTAATTGGACACAACTGGTCAAAATTGGCCAAAATGGGCTTAACTGTCAATTGGCCTCAATGTTTGAATTAGCGTCAATGGTCGAATTGGCCTCAAATGGCTTCAATTGGCCCCAATTCTCATTTGGCCTCAATTCACCTAATTGGCCTCAATTTGGCTCAATTGGCCTAACTGTCCCCAACTGGCCTAATGACCCTAAATTGAAACCAATTTGCCTAATTTGCCTCAATGGGCCTCAAATGGACGAATTGGCTTCAATTTGCATATTTGGCCTAATTGACCTCAATTGGCCAAAATTGGCCTCATTTGGCTTAGTTGGCTTAATTGGCCTAATTGACGTCAATTGACCTAATTGGTCTCAATTTTCCTCAATTTTCCTAATTGGGTTTAATTGGTCTAATTGGCCTAATCAAACTAACTATACTAATTGGCCTAAATTTCCTCAAAGGCCAAATTGGCCTCAATGGAAAAATTATCTGAATTGGCCGAATTGGTCCTAATTGGCCTCAATTGGCTTAATTTGTCTCAAATGGACTCAATTTTCCTAATTGGACTTAATTAGACTAATTATCCTAATTGGCCTAATTTTCCTTCTGGGACGAATTGGCCCCAATGGGAAAAAATTCCTCAATTGTCCTAGTAGGCATCAATTGGTCTAATTGGGCTCAATTGGCCTAATTGGTCTCAATTGGCCTCAATTGACCTAATTAGCCTTAATTGGCATAATTGGCCTAATTGACCTAATTGGCCTGAATAGCCGAATTGACAAAAATGTCTTAATTGGCCTAATTGGTTGAATTGTCTGAATTGGCCTCAATGACCTAATTGGCTTCAATTGGCATCAATTATCCTCAATTTGTCTAATTGGCCTAAATTGCCCTCAATTGGCCTTAGTTGGCCTTAATTAGCGTAATTGGCCAAATTGGCCACAATTGGCCTAAGTTGGTCTCAATTGGCCTAATCGGCTACAGTTGACCTAATTGACCTCAATTAAACTCTATTCTTCTAATTAGCCTAATTGGTCTCAATTGGCCTCAATTGGATTCAATTGGCCTCAATTGGTCTAATTGGCCCCACTTGGCCCCACATGGCCTCAATTAACCTAATTGGCATCATTTGTCATCAATTTGGTTCAATTGGCCTAGTTAGCCTCAATTGGCCTCAATTATCCTCAATCAGCCTAATTGGTCCCAATTGGCCTCAATTGGCCTCAATTATCCCCAATTAGGCTCAACTCACCAAATTGGTATAATTGGACTCAATTGGCCTAATTAGCCTCAATGAGACTAATTGACATAAATTGACCTCAATTAGCCTAATTGGCCTCAATTTTCCGAATTTTCCTCAATTGGTCGAAATAAGCATAATTGGCCTCAATTGGCCTCAATTGGCCTAATCAGCCTCAAGTGGCCTCAATTGTCCTTACTTGGTCCTAATTCACCTAATTGGCATCATTTGGCCCCAAATGGACTCAATTGGCCCAAATTGACCTTAATCTACATTAATTGGCCACAATTGGCCTCAATTGGGCGCAATTGACCTCAATTGGCCTCAATTGGCCTCAATTTCCCCAATTTAGCTCAATTGGCCCCAATTTGCCTCAATTGGTTGCAATTAGATTCAATTTGCTGCAATTGGCTCCAATTGGCTTCAATTGACCACAATTGGTCTCAATTAGCCTTAATTGTCCTAATTTCACTAATTGGCCTCAATGGGACAAATTGGCCTCATTTGGCCACATTTGGCCAAATTTGGCCTCATTTGGCCTCATTTGGCCACATTTGGCCAAATTTGGCCTCAATTGGCCTCAATCAATGTCAATTGGCATCAATTAGGCCCAATTGGCCGTAATTAACCTCAATTGGCCCCAATTGGCATCAATGGGCCTAATTGATCTATTTGGACTTAATTGGAATCAATTATCCTCAATTGGAATAATTGATCTCAATTGGCCAAATCGGCCTAATTGGCCTTAACTGGCCTCTAGTGGTCGAATTGGCTGAATCGGCCTAATCGACCTTATTGGCATCATTTGGCCAAATTGACCTCAATTGACCACAATTGACCTCAATGGGCCTCAATAGGCCTTAATGGGACTCAAGTCCCAATTGAACTAATTGGACTCAATTGGCCAAACTAGCCTAATTGGACTAATTTGATCTCAATTGGCTTCAATTGGACTAATTGGCCTCAATTGGCCTCAATTGGCCTCAATTGTCCCCAATTAGCCACCATTGGCATCAGTTGGCATAATTTTTCTCAATTGGCCTTATTGGGCCCAATTAGGCTAAATTGTCCTCAATTGGCTGAATTGTCCCTAATTGGCCGAATTGACCTCAATTGGACTCAATTGGCCCCAATTAGCCGCAATTGGCCACAATTGGCCTCAAATGACCTAATTTGTCTCAGTTTGTCACAATTGGACTCAACTTTCCAAATTGGCCTCAATTTGCCAAAATTAGCTTAAATGGCCGTAATTGGCCTCAATTGCACCCAATTGGCTATAATTGGCCACAATTGGACCCAATTATCCTCAGTTTTCCTAATTATCCTCAATTAGCCTAATTGGCCACAATTGGCCCCAAGTGGCCAAATTGGCCTAAATAACCTAATTGGCCACAATTGGCTTAATTGGCCTTAATTGACGTAATTGGCCTCAATTGGCCTCGTTTTATTAATTGGCCTCAATTGGCCTCAATTGGCCTCAATAGACCAAAATTTGCTACAATTGTCCACAATTGGCATAATTGGTCTCAAGTGACCTCAATTGGGCTCAATTTAGATCAATTTTCCTAATTGGACCCAACTAGTCCTAATTGGTCCCAATTGGCATCAATTGGCATAATAGGCCTTAATTGGCCTAATTGACCTCAATTAGCCTCAATTGTCCTCAATTGAACTCAATTGGACTCAACTGTCCTCAATTGTCCCAGTTGGACTCAATTGGCCTAGTTGACATGGTTGGTCTCAATTACCGAAGATTGGCCTAATCAGCCACAATTGGTCTCAATTTTCCTCAATTGGCCAAATGAGCCTCCAACGGACTCAAATGAGCCTCCAACGGCCATAAATGGTCTCAATTGTCTAATTATCCTAATTGTCCTCAATTGTTCGTAATTGTCCTAATTAGCATCAACTAGTTTCAATTGGAAGATTGGTCTCAATTGGACTCAATTGGCCACAATTGGACTCAAGTGGAATAATTGGCCTAATTAACCTAATTGGCCTCAATTGTCTTAATTGGATCAATTGGCCTCAATTTTCCTCAATTGGCCTCGCCAATTGATTCTAATTGAGTAAAATTAGGCTCATTGGGTCAAATTGAGGCCAATTGAGGTCAATTATGCCTATTGAGTCCAATTAAGGTCAATTGAAGTCAATTGATACAAACTGAGTCCAATTAGGCCAATTGAGGCCCATAAGGACAATTGAGGCTAATTGAGACCATGTGAGGCCAATTGAGGTCAATTGAGGCTGATTGAGACCAATTAGGCCAATTGAGGCCAGCTAAGGTCAATTCGGTCAATTCGGACATTTGAGCCCAATTGATGCCCATTGAGGCCAATTGAGCCTAATTTGGACCAATTGAGTCCAATTGGGACCAATTGAGGCCAATTAGTCAATTGATTCTAATTGCACCCAATTGAGACCAATTAGGCCAATTGGGGCCAAATGAAGCCAATTGAGGGCAACTAGGACAATTAGGGCAATTGAGTCCCATTAGGCCAATTAGGGACAATTGACGCCAATCGAGGCCAATTCTGGCCAATTCAGCCAATTGAGGCCAATTGAGGCCAATTGATATAAATTGAGACAAATTGAGTCAAATTGATGCCAATTGGGCCAATTAGGACAACTGAGGCCAATTAGGAAAATTGAGGTCAATTGATGTCAATTAGGTCAATTGATCCCAATTTTTCCAATTGAGTGCAATTAAGACCAATTAGTCCAATTATGCCAATTGAGGCCAATTGTGGCCAATTATGGATAATTATGTCAATTAAGCCAATTCAGGCCAATTAGGCCAATTAGGCCAATTGAGGCCAATTAGGCTAATTGAGGCAAATTGAGGCCGGTTGAGGCCAATTGAGTCCAATTGAGTCCAATTGGGGCAAATTGAGTCCAATTGAGGTCAATTCATCCAATTGATACCAATTTAGCCAATTGAGGCCAAATAGGCCAATTGAGTCCAATTGAGGGCAATTAAGGCCAATTGGGAAAATTAGTGTAACGTCCCAAATCTGGAAGCCACTAAAAGGTTCCCCGTACCAAGTTGGACACATGGCTTCAAGCGCATTTCCCCAAAAGCCAAAGTCTGCCGACTAACAGCGAGGGAAAAGGTTGTGATAGTGGGGAAACAATGCCCTCATTGGCATAGTGTAACACAGTTGAATAAATAATAACAATAGCGAAAGCAGTAAACCACATGAAACTAAAGTAAACAATGGAAGATAGATAGGTAAATATATTCATAAGGAATATAATATCATAATGATGTCGCATGTCACATGTTCTATGAAATCAGCGAAAACAAGATACACTGTTATCAAGTACAATACAATACTGAGGCACAAAAATAAAAAATGAAACATAGCAGCATCGCAAGCCTTGGCTTGGTCCCATGCTCACATTCTTCTAAGCAGCAATCAAGTACCTTTATTAGTAGCCTTTCCCCTATCAACACCTGAAACAATATAGTCTTTTTGGGCCCAAAAACATCACCCAAATAGGGTGTGAGAAAAAAATTTCAGTAGTCAACCACCAAAGGTCTGTGCCAATCTCCCAATGAGTATATGCAGTAGTAGTGTATAATAATGAAATCATTAATCTATGAAGTACTCTAAATTGAAAAATCCTACAAGTCTTCTTCCATTTATACCATTCATGTTCATTAAGAAATTAAATTACATCGAATCACAAGTTCTTGGTATTCGTCCACAACCAGTCAATCCCCTATTCAAGAAAAAACAACAGATACCTCAACCGGCAATCTATCAAGTAAACTGACAACTGAAACCATGCTTGTGATTTAGCTTGGAAGACGCGTTATAAGTCATTACAATAGTTAAACCTCAGTTCAAAACCATGCCCGTAGGGAGTCCAAAGACATAACAAATCCTTTCCCATGATCAATTTTCCACAATCATAACAAAATGTAGCCCACAGGCACACAAAACATCACCCACAGGCATTAAAAATATCTTCCCATAGACATAATAATTCAACAGGTCTAAGCCCGACAAATAAGAAATTCAGCATAAGGAAACACATGCAGTATTTGCACTATTACATGGTTAACAAGAAAACATTTCACATTGGTGAGAATTTAATTAAACAATTGATTTAAGAAAAAACAAAATAATGAAAACAGAGGTATAACCATGGTTATCCAAAGCCAAAAAGGCCAACAATAGTTATCCAAGGGAAAACGCACTCGTGAGGTGGCCCTTAAATAAAAAAAGTAGTCTCAACATGCTTTAATTAAAATAATTAATCACCTAAACATCCTTAGGAATTAACATGGGTCAAATTCTCAACAAAGTGACACCCCAAACATGGGTGTGCAACACAATGACACATATAAAAAAGTTGACATTATGAAATTAGCATGAGACCACCTACCTTGTCGTGGTATGACTCTCCTCATCTGGCCTTGACTTATAAGTCAAGCTAAAATTGTATAGATCTACGAAAAAAGGATATTTACACTGTCACATCTAATTTTTTTTGATTTATTTTACTATTTCTGGGCTCTGGGTCCTCATGCCAAGGTCCGAGTAGGGTCCCAGATTAAAAATATTTGTCGTTTAATATTTTAGCGGGTTTCGGATCCATGCGCGGTCATCACATGGTGTGTGGTAGCCGCGTGATTATCGTAGCTGTTTATACAGATGCCCAAGTGGTCCGAGTTGAGGCGAGCAACTTACGGGTGTTTTATTAAGTGTGCGACGAGCGTGTGGTGACCTAGTTTTCATAATAAGATAAATAAACAAATTAAAATTTAAAAAAAAAGAATATTTGATAATAATAATAATAATATTATGTTGTTATTTTTATTATTATTATGATTATTATTAGGAAAAATTAACATTATTAATGATATTTTTATTCTTTATATATTATTATTGTTTTCATTATTATTATTCTCATTGTTATTATTTTTATAATTATTATCTTTATTGTTAATAAATTTTATTAATATTACCTTTATTTTTGTTAATTTAATTATTATTATTATTATTATTTTGTATCATCATTATTATTATTATTATTATTGTCATTATTACTATTATTATTATGCTATTATTATTATTGTTGTTGTTAATAATAACAATATTATTATTATTATTATTATTATTGATCTAATAAAATGAAAAAAAACATCAAACCCTAACATCTACCCATATACACGAAGCCCCCCTTCTCCCCACAGCTCTCCCTTTCCCCGCACCCGAAGCCCCCACCTCCTCACCCTCGCCCCGGTTGCAGCGCCCCGACCTCACCCTCGTTGGATCTGGTCGCCCACCTTCAGCCTCCTCCCGCGTCCGGCCTCCTCCGGCAGTGACGACCTCACCGGACCCCAGCCCTGCTCACCCTGAGCTCTGGCGCGTCCCAAGAGCCTCATCCAGGACCTCCATCACCTCCCTGT
This sequence comes from Viscum album, assembly GCA_963277665.1. Lineage (NCBI taxonomy): Eukaryota > Viridiplantae > Streptophyta > Magnoliopsida > Santalales > Viscaceae > Viscum > Viscum album. The sequence goes on along the minus strand of OY728121.1, from coordinate 1,051,126,616 downwards.
TTTGGATGCGTCACGCCCAGAAGCTTGCTCCACCTCACTATGTTGCGCCCCTTCATCCAGCACCGCGACCATCTGACGCCCAGGCCTTCGGCCCTCCACCTCTCTTCCCCTACAACCGCCTCGACCTCCCGCTCTGGCTAGGACCCTCCTCCCTTCACTCCGGAAGTCGACCCCCACCTCTGGCAAGGCCGCCTTCGGCCTCCGGTCTCCTTGATTCGGCCAGTAGTACTTCTGAATTTGATGTTTCATCACCCCGCCGCTTCGGTATCCTACCCACAGCCGGCCTCCCTCTTGTCGGCGCATTCACAGCATGTTTTCTTCTCTTGGGCGCACCCTGCGGGCGATCTTCCTCTCACTGGTGATCCAAACCCCCTGCGCGGTGCCTCTCCCTTGCCCAAGCATGGTCACGTCCCTCCTTGCCAGCAACCGCCTCCTTATCCGGTATATTTATTCACTTATTTATTTATTTATTTGTTTGTTTGTTTATTTGTTTATTCGTTCATTTATTTATTTATTACTTTATTTATTATTTTATTTATATATATTTTTATTCATTTGTTTTTTTATTTATTCTTTTATTTATTATTTTATTTATTTATTTATTTTCCCTTCTTTCCATCTTAGTGTTTTTATTTAATTTGGATAAATCCTAATACACTCGCGGGTTGGGTGTTGTGTGCTTTTATCACTGTTCAGCATGTGAGGTTTGTCTGCAAGGGTTTGCTCTACCTTTTCCCAGAGTTCCGTCACAGTCGCTTGCCATTGAGGTAGGTGTTTCCTTGATTCGCTTTTCTGAACCAATTTATTTGATGCTTGGGAATTTTAATAATTTTTTATATATATGGTTTTCACACTGGTAATGTGTGTCACTTGATTGCTATGGTGTTGTTATGGTAGTTGGATTTACTAAAGATAATTTTGAATCGATTCTTTATTTGTGCATATACACTTGCATGTGTTTAAATGAATCTATGGACATGGTTGACATGCTTTATAAAACAGAACGTTTTTACTAATGTTTGAAAATGATCGTTTGATAAACTCTTGGGAAAGTGGAGTTTGACATGACTTTAGAAACATTTTCGAAATACCTTTGGTAAGTGCATTTTGGGTAAAATTGATTCAGTGCGTGGACCTTAAGGAATGTGTGTTTGGTTGGTTTTTTGAAAATTGTTTGGGCGTGGGTTTGGCATAGGGGCTTTTTGGCACATTTCATGGAGTTGCATGTTTTACTCAAAGCTAGAATGAAAAATGTTTTAAAGGGGAACACCGTCTGAAACATTGAAATGTTTTGAAAGTTGAAAAAGTAATTTTGAAGGTTGTGGGTATGCAATTGGTTTTGAAGTGGAATACTCATGTGGAATTTGTGGAATTGTGATAATTTTTTTTATTCTTTTAAAACCTTTTATTGGTTGGGTAAATGATTTATTAGATGATTCTTGTGATGTGAATCATGGGTGAAAGTTGTTTTGGTGCACGTTTAGGTTTGGTTTGAAAGTGAATGGTAACTTTGTGAAAATGTTCCTTGTTTTCTAAATGATGTTTGAGTCCCTTTATATAATTTATTGGAATGGTTTTAATGTGTTCGTTAAAACATGGTTGTTTTGCTTTGAAATGTGTTTTTGTGTGAGTTTGAGAAAGTTAATGTCCCATTTGATATAGTATTCTTGGAAATGGTTTTAAAAATGATTTGAAACTATTTTGGGTAAATGTATTTGGGTGTGTAAACTTGAATGCCCATGTGGCGTTGTATTTCTAAAGGTGATGTTTTGTGGTGATTTTTGAAAAGAATGTGATTCGGAAAATGTGAATGCCCGGTTGGAAACTTAAGGTGTTTTAAAATATGGTTTGAATGCTTATGCGATGTGACAGCCCGGTTGGCACTTTGTTAATTTGAAATGATTGAATGTGTATTTGGGGGCGCTCCTGTCTAGGGTAACCCTTTATGGGTGAATGCACAAGAAGCATTCGTGTTTAGGGAAGGAAAGTGTGGTGAGAAGAGTCACATGTGTGAGGGACTACCTACTTACACAATATTATAGTAACCACCCTGGCTTCTGGGTGTCTTTTAGATGATCGAGTGATGGTTGCTGATCAACCCCAATTAGACGGGTTGGTACCCCATGGATTTTTTGTTAGTCCAGGCGGGATTTTCCACTGGATTGTTCAGTTTAGGGCAGCCAGTTGGTTATATACTTAGAAGCTTCACCATACATCAGTAGGGGTTTCCAAAACCGAGTACATCCTGGGATCTTCTAGGGATGTTTATAATCACCCATGGTTACTGGATTCTTTATATTTCTTGTTTACTTTACGTTGCACTAGTTTATTTTCAATTTTCAGATTTTACTTTTTATACTCTAGCCCAACTTTGGTATATTTTGTTTTGGTTTTTATTTATAAATTGATAAATGATTTTGGGAATGGTATGTAGAGTGTGTTGGGTTTTTAAATTGGAAAAACATGTTGATTACTTTAAAATGTATAAACCCTACTTTTATATTTTTATTTCAAACTTTTGTCATTGGATTGTTTTTGGAAAGGGAATACTTGGATTCCATGTTTATTTTTTTGGCAACCCTACTGAGCATCTCTGTGCTCACAACTATCATTTTCTTTCAGTTGTAGATTCATTTATTGTTTAGGTTCCGGGTTCAGCTGCTCTGTGTTGGAGTAGGCTTGAGTTTGAGTGGGGTGGTGACCTAGAAGGTCACAAGGAGGTATGTTCAGTTTTATTTTCTTTTTACTGCTAGTTTTCGTTTTTATCATCAGTTTTGTTTATCTATTAATCTTTTTTTCATGGGCCAGATGGTTTCAAATGGTTAAATTTTGATGCCCGGAACTGGTTGTTAGTGCCTGGGGATCGGGGATACCCTTCGGGCCATGTCGCGGACCGGCTCGGGTGACCGGTTCCGGGTCAACCCAGGTTGGTTCATGAAAAAATGGTATCAGAGGGGGACCTTGTTATTTGGGGTGTCCAATAGATGGAGATTAGGACTGTTGGGACTCGAGAGGTATGTACAGGAAGGATGTCATGAACCCTTATTCATTTCGAACCTCGAGTTTCCAGGGGTAGTCCGGGAATTGATTCCTTGTTTCATTCTAGTTTGTTTTAGATTTATGGATGACAACAAAGGAAAGCTGATTTTACATCGTGATTTCACACGGAGTAGTGACCCATGTGGAGTCTGAGTACACAGATTAATTCCCTCCATGTTTCTGACGCTTACTTAAGGCATGGCCCACTACCATGTCGCTAGGTTAAGCGTAACTACTAGTCCGTTAGTCATGTAGGTTGATGCAAGTTGAGTGTCGTCTTGGTTTTGATTGGTATAAGTGAACTTTTGAAAATGAAAAAAGGGGGGTTTTTTTAAATGAGAATGATATCTTTTATATGACTTTAAAATTTTGAAATGGATTTTTAAAACTGAAAGCTCTTGGTCTAAATATCCAGTGTTTTCTTGGAACTGGGAGATAAATGGTTTGTGTGCAACCTCCGGTACTCTTTATGAATGTTTTCACATGTGAGGGGATACATGGGAAGTGTGTTTTGGTGCGTACGGATGAAAGCAGATGAAGGCATGTGCAACGGTTCATTGGATTATTTGGGTGTTCATTTGGAATTAAAGGCTTGACCGTGTTTTTATAAAGTGATTTTAAAAAGGGGAAATGATTTTTGGAAATTGAATTTGTTTTGAAATGTGGGTTCGGTATTTGTAAAGTGGCCTTGAAAGGAGGAAGTTTTGAAATTTAAAATAAAAAGGGGGTTTCAAAAAGGAAATTTTTGGTTGTGTTTGTATTTTTTTGGTTTTTGAACTGGCCAATTTAGATGAAAGTGATTTCAATGATGTTTCTTTAGCTTGATATCAATTTTGGCTCTATGTTTTATATGTTGTTCATAAAATGCCACCCATAAAGGTCGCCAAGGTTTCCAATAATTCATGCCCAGTTTTTTCCCCTTCTCAGACATTGTCTATCCTTCATGGTGATCGGGGTCCATTAGAGGCAGTAGTGTGGCTTGAAGAGGTTGAGTGTGTCTTCAGGGTATTGGGAACTCCCGAAGTTGTCAGAGTGTGTGCCATTTTGGGCCGGTTCAAAGGTCCAGCTCTAGTAGAATGGGAGTTGTTCACCCCGCCATCACTGAAATTTGGGATGACATGGGATGTCTTTAAATCCGTCTTCATCTGATGGTTCATACCTGAAGAGGTGAAGATGAAGAAAAGGGAAGAACTCATGTGTATTCAACAAGGAAAACAGATGGTGAAGACTTATGTTGACCATTTCCAAGAGCTTGTGTCATTTTCTTCAGAGGTAGAGTCGTAGGATTTGATCTATTCATCAGGGGACTTCATCCAGAGAACAAGGAGTGTGTCCTCCCTTCAAGGGTCCACTGTTTTGAGAAGTTGGTGGATGAGGGGTTCCTAGATGGGTTGGTCTATGGATCAAAGGTGATTGAAAATCCAACAAATCCAGTTACTGGTGAAGCTTCCCCATCTGGCGAGCATGGTGTTCTAGAGGGACATATTTATAGAGTCATCTACAGTTGTTATGGATTCTAGTTCATTGGAACGATCAGTGGTGTGCCACCAGTATGGCAGGTTCGAGCATGTGAAGTCGTCTTGTCACATCCCTATGAAGACGTGTCGTCGTTGCAGTTGTTTGGGTCACTTGGAGAAGTTTTGCAGGAAGTGTCACATGAAGAAGACGTTGTGAACAGAGGAATTTCATTACCTGACAATGAGGTTGGATATGCTTCAGCCATCATAGCCCTAGCCACAGGCCTTGGGGTGAAGCTCGCGTGCAGTTAGGAGTTTCCAGGGTTGTGAAGCCTTGGTCCGGGTCTTATGTTCTGTGTTTGCAGTAGAATATTTAAAGTATTTCTGTTTTTGTTTTTCTACTGTTAAAGTCTTGGAGTTGTGGTAATTTAATTGTTTTACCACGACATTATGATGTACTCGTTCCATTATAATCCAATCAGTCCTGTTTGTGTGGATGTGGTATCCTGAATCGTGTGTTTTTCTTAAAGTGTGTTTGGAAATTCTGTGAGTTATTCTCGGTTTGGCTTTGTTCATTTGGAGATGTAAGAACCTGTGGAAGGATTGATGTTGTGGTTATGCTCGGGTTCAATGTTGGATTTAAGTTCTACTCAGATGTCTTTCTCTAGTGTTCAAGCTTTCTTTGTTCTGAGTCGAGAGTTTCAAGTTTCAGCAGAGGTGTTGTTCGCTCGTGCTAATTATTAGTTGGGATCAGTTGGGAATTTCCGCATCACCCCAACCCCTTATTAAGGTGGTATGTTTGAGTGTTATATTTCCTCCCTAGCTGAGTTCTTGTGGAGGGGAGAACCCTCTCGCGTTCTCTCGTTCTCATGTGTTGTGGTTTCTCTTGGCTTCAATCGGGCATGGATTCTTGTTTTGTCTATTGTTTGGCTGGGTGACTTTCTGGGGGAAAAAGTGTCCGTGGTGGGGAGAATTGTCACACCTCAATGTTTTTAATTTATTTTACTATTTCTGGGCTCTGGGTCCTCGTGCCAAGGTCTTGGCAGGGTCACGAATTAAAAAAAATTGTCGTTTAATATTTTTGCGGGTTTTGGACCTGGGTGCGTTCACTACACGGTGCGCGGTAGTCGCGCGATCACCCCAGGTGTTTGTGTGTATGCCCAAGTGGTCTGGGTTGAGGCGTGAAACTTACGCACGATTTATTATGTCATGCGACGAGCACACGGTGAACCTGTTTTCTGAATAAGACTAATAAACAAATTAAAATTTAAAAGAAAAGAATGTTCGATAATAATAATAATATTATGTTTTTATTTTTATTATTATTATGATTATTATTAGGAAAAATTAAAATTATTAATGATATTTTTATACTTTATATATTATTATTTTTTTCATTATTATTATTCTCATCATTATTATTTTTATAATTATTATCTTTATTGTTAATAAATTTTATTAATATTACCATTATTGTTGTAAATTATATTGTTTTTGTTTTTGTTTTTTATATTAATATTATTTGTATCATTATTATTATTATTATTCTGGTATTATAATTAATATTATTATTATTATTATTATTATTGATATAATAAAATGAAAAAACAACAAACCCCAGCATCTACCCGCATACCCGAAGCCCCCCTTTATCCATGCAACGCTCCTTTTCCCCGCACCGAACTCCCCCACCGCCTCGCCCTCACCCCAGCAGCAGCGCCCCGGCCACGAACTCACTGGATCCGACCACCCCCCTTCGGCCTCCTCCCGCATCTGTCCTACTCCGATGGCGACGACCTCACCGGACCCCATCCCTGCTCCCCCCGAGCTTCGGCATGTCCCATCAGCCTCATCCAAGACCTCCAGTACCTCCCTGTTCTCGGTGCGTCGTGCCCAGCCCACTCCACCACCTCGTGTTGCGCCCCTTCATCCAGCACCCCGGCCATCCAACGCCCAGGCCTTCGGCCCTCCACCTCTTTTCCTCTACAGCTGCCACGACCTCCGGTTCCGGCTAGGACGCGTCCCTCCTTGCCGATGACCACCTCTTTATCCGGTATATTTATTCACTTTATTATTTATTTATTTATGTGTTTATTTATTTGTCTATTCATTCATTTATTTATTTATTCATTTGTTTATTTATTTATTTCTTTATTTGTTTATTCTTTTATTAATTTGTTTGTTTATTTATACTTTTATTTATTTATACTTTTATTTATTTATTTATTTATTTATTTATTTATTTATTTTCCCTTCATTCCATCTTGGTGTTTTTATTTAATTTGGATAAATCCAAATACAATCGCGGGTTGGGTGTCATGTGCTTTTATCAGTGTTCAGCATGCACGGTTAGTCCCCAAGGCTTTCATCTACCTTTCATCAGAGTTTTGTCACAGTCACTCACCATTGAGGTAGGCGTTTCCTTGATTCTCTTTTCCGAAGAAATTTATTTGATGCTTGGAAATTTTAATAATTTTTTATATATATAGTTTTCACACTGGTAATGTCTGTCACATGATTTTTATGGTGTTGTTATGGTAGTTGGGATTGCTAAATATAGTTTTGAATCAATTCTTTATTTGTGCATATACACTTGCACCTATTTAAATAAATCTATGGACATGTTTGACACGCTTTGTAAAACAGAACATTTTTACTAAAGTTTTAAAATGCTCATTTGATAAACTCTTGGGAAATTGGAGTTTCACGTGACTTTAGAAACATTTTGGAAATGCCTTTGGTAAGTGTATTTTGGGTAAAATTGATTTAGTGTTTGGACCTTAAGAAATGTGTGTTTGGTTGGTTGTTTGAAAATTGTTTGGGCATGGGTTTGGTGTAGGGGCTTTTTGGAACATTTCATGGAGTGGCATGTTATACTCAAATATGGAATGAAAAATGTTTTAAAGGGGAACACTATTTGAAACATTGAAATGTTTTGAAAGGTGAAAAATTAATTTTGAAAGGTCTGGGTATGCAATTGGTTTTAAACTAGAATCCACTTGTCGAATTTGTGGGATTGTGATAAAAAAACTTCGGTGTATTCTTTTAAAACCTTTTACTGGTTGGGTAAATGATTTATTAAATGATTCTTGTGATGTGAATCAAGGGTGAAAGGTGTTTTGGTGTACGTTTAGGTTTGGTTTGAAAGTGAATGCTTACTTTTTGAAAATGGTCCTTGTTCTCAAAATGATGTTTTGGTCCATTTGTATGATTTATTGGGATGTTTTTAATGTGTTCGTTAAAACTTGGTTGTTTATCTTTGAAATGTGTTTTTGTGAGTTTGAGAAAGTTAAAGGACCGTTTGACAGTGATCGATTCGGTGTTCAGATGATCAAACGGTAAGAGGTTGATGTTCCGACGCTCCTCTTGAGTTCCCCTGGTGATCGTACTATCCAATCTACTAAATGGAGTGGATACTACCTTTTTTAAGTGAATAACACAAAATACATGATATTTAAGTCCATATACTTGGCGTGTATATCATTTAACTATTCATTTGGTAGCTAAATTCCACCGACATACTTTCCAGGGCCTACCTACATGACTATATGATGTGTACTAGGAAGTACACGGCGTGTAGTTGGTTTTTCCACATTCCCTTGTTGACATGCCCACATGCCATGTATTGCCTTCATACATGGACATACTACACAATGTGTGCTTGGGAGTACATGGTGTGTAACCCCTGATTCTAGTACCATGCCCATATTTCCATTGTTTTCTCAAAAATAACTCAAAGGAAAAAAGAAAAGAAAGAACCATACCTCAATGGAAGAATCATGTTCTTACAAACTTCCCCCCTTAAAGAAATTCATCCCTGAATTTCCCTTCCAAGGGTGGTGAAAAATATCTAAGAATAACTCCTATCACTAAGCATGTACGTCATCCGCCCTCTCCCAAGTCTCATCCTGTACTCGTTCATGATACCATAGAACCTGTATGAGAGGAACTGATCAGCCTCAGAGAACCTCCATTCTCCTATGAACTATACCAATAAAATTCTCCTCAAAGGATTCATCAACCTGAAGCTCGACCTCCTCGGGATGAAAAACATGAAACCGGTCTGACTGATAGTGTCGTAGCTGAGATACATGGAAGATTTCATGCACGGATCGGTTCCTTTGAGGTAACTGAAACCGATAGGAAATCGGCCCGACTCTCTCCAAAAACTCAAACCGATCGACATATCTCGAGAAAATCATACACTATCTCCTGATCCTCTTGTGTCCCAACCTTGATGAAACATGATTGAAAAATCGATCACCAACCTTAAACTCTAAAGGTCATCTCCAGTGATTGGTGTATGATTTCAGATGAGACTGTGCAATAGCCATCTGTCTCTGAATCAAGTGGACCTGATCAGAAGTCTCATGCATGAGACGTTATCCTAGTAAATCCTTCTCATCTACCACTAACCAACACAACGAAGTATGACATGACCTACCATATAAATCCTCGCAAGGTTCCATCTGTATCATTTCCTAAAAACTTTTATTGTTGGTGAACTCTACCGGGTGAATATGCTTCTACCAAGAGCCCCTAAAATTTCGGACAAATGCATGAAACATTTCCTCTAGCACCTGTATTGTGTGATCTAACATGAAATCTATCTAAGGGTGATATGTTGTGCTTAGAAGCACCTGTATACCAATGGACCTCTGAAAACATTTCTAGAAATGAGACATAAAGTGGGCATCACTATCTAAAATGATATAACAAGGGACCCCATGAATTCATACCACCCCTCTAATATACAGCTTTCCAAGCTCATCAACACTGAAGGTGTCCTTGATCGACAAGAAGTGAGAAACCTTAATAAGACTATCAACTACAACCCACACATCATCACTTCCTCTAGGTGACCTCAGTAACCCCATCACGAAATCAATCAGGACATCATCCCATTACCACTCTAAAATAGGAAACTGTTGTAAAATCCCATCTGTCCGCTGATGTTCCACCTTCACTTTCTGACAGGTGGAACACCTCGTAATAAAACCAGTTACTTCTTGCTTCAAACCCGACCACCAGTACTTATGGTGTATGTCACGGTACATCTTGGTGACTCTGGGATGCACTGCCCAAGATGAAGCATGAAACTCCCACATTAGCTCTTGGTGTACATCCCCTAGAACCCACACACGTCCATGGAAACACAGAACTTCATCCTCACCTATCATCCATCCAAGAGGAGATCCTCATCTACCACACTCTCTCGTAGAACTAGGCCTTCAGAATCTGATAACAACCTCAACCTCACTCTGTCTAGTAGGGTAGAGGTAACAACCATAGATGAATGATAATTTTATCCTTTACTATCATGCACCTCTAAATTCATCTCAGAGAACAAATCCATAAGTTGCCACTCACCACCGGCCTCCTGCACTACATGTATCGGAGTCCTCCTACTCATCACATCGGCCACTGCATTGCCTTTTCTAGGCATATAGGCAAGCTCAAAATAGAACGACTGAAGCTATTCCACCCACCTTCGCTATCTCAGTTTCAAATCACGCGGAGTAAAGATGTATTTGTGAATTTTTTGGTCCATGTACACAACAAAATGCTCTCCCAAAAAATAATGTCTCCAACAGTGAAAAACATGAACAACTACAGCTAAATCAAGATAATGTATCATGTAATTCCTCTCATGTAGCCTCAACAGCTGATACCCATACACAACAACTCAATCCCCCTGCATATGTACCAATACCTGGTGCATCATATTATATAGTGTAACTCTTTCCCAGCTCTGTAAATATTAGTATCGACATTGAAGTCAAACATCCCTTCAACTCCTGAAAGGTTGTGTCACAAGAATCTATCCACTCATACACAAACCTTTCTTAGTCTAACCCGTAATCGGTACTGCTAAGCAGATAAATCAGGTATAAAATGGTTGTAGTAACTAGATAGCCCCAAGAAACTCCATACCTCAAAAATTTTCTTGGGATGCTCTCAGGTCACTATTGCTCTCACCTTATCTGGGTCCACTGATACTCTATTCTATGAGATGACATGACCCAAGAAGTGAATCTCATCCATCTAGAAGTGGCATTTTGTGAGCCTAGTATATAAATGATTCTATCTCAGTGTATTCAAAATGATCTCAAGATGCTTGGAATGGTCATGTTAATTGTGAGAATAAACCAAGATATCATCCCCAAAACCACCATTTAATAATCTAGATAAGGATGGAACACTCAGTTCATTAGCTCCATGAAATATTTTGGCACATTCATGAGACCAAATGACATAACTAGGTACTCATATAGATCATACCTGCTATGAAATGTGGTACAAGGTATGTATACAGGTCGAACACATACCTCGTCATATCCTGACCTCATGTCAATATTCGATAACACTCGAGATCCTTGATATTGATCAAATATATCATCTATCCGTGGAAAGGGATATCAATTTTTAACTTTCAACTAGTTCAGTTTCTGATAGTCCACGCATGGACTAAGGGTTTCGTCTTCCTTTTTCGTGAAAAGTACTAGTGAACCCCAAAGAGATATACTAGGTCAGATAAAACCATTTGCTTCCAGATCTTCTAACATCCTCTTGATCTCTTGGAACTCTGTCATACCCATCCTATGACGAGGAATGGATACCAGTGATGCTCCAAGCACTAGCTTGATAGGGAAATCCACCTATCTGACCAAAGGTAAGCCTAAGAATTAATCTAGGAAAATGTCCCTAAAATGATCAACCACTAGAGGGAAAATCTGCCAGAAATGTTCCCTAGTCATTCAGATATAAACTCACAATCTAGGTTAGCATCCCACCAACCCACAATGCTCAGGTCTTTCTTTGCTCACCCGGACATCCCATTCACCCTTATATAGAATGTCTATGCCCTATGGTGATGTAAAACTCACCTTGTAGTAATCAATATCAACAAAGGCTTGTAAAGGAACAAACTAGTCCATTCTAAGAATGACATCAAAGCCTATCATATCTAAGACATAGAAGTTCCATAGAATGTGACACCCACCAATCTCAATGGGGAACTCCATGCACTGATGAACATCTTCCGTTCTAATCCCTAACAGAGTGTCTATCGTCAGAACATCATAAGACATATAAACATAGAGCCCAAGGCTTTCCACAATAGCCACAAATATAAAACTATGTATAGCGCCAGTATCAAAGAGTGAAGAAGATATTACAGAGGAAATAGAATAGTACCTATGACAGTAGAAGGTCTGGGATCTTTCTCTTACTGAGTTTGTTGCACTGCATAAGTCTGACCTGCACCACAGCACTGAGACACCACTTGGCTACCCTGAGATAACTCACCCTACTATTGCTAAGATCCTGGGGTCTAACTACCACGACCATGACCACCACCCTGGCCTGAACGCCCCAACGTATTCTAGTTTCTAGACTGGAGAGAAGCTACTGACCCTAATCTTACATGTGGAGTATGTGCAGAACCTCTCTCACTATCCACTGGTGGAAATTTCTTACATTAGTGTTGTAGATGGCCCATCCTTCTGCAATATCAGCACTTAACTAGGTCCCTTGGGCACTGAGGTCTCTTGTGCCCAACCTTTCCACACTGGTAGCACATCACCAGACCACCATATGAAACGTTCTAGATGATACTATCCCCACGAGAGAACTCTTACTCTTACTGGTTGACATAGTACCAGAAACCAGTGCCGAACCACCCTGACTCGTACTACTAGCTTCCTGCAGATTGTGCTCAGTGATTAGTGCCTGATTCACAATAGTAGAGATAACAGGCAACTTGAAGACATTCACCTGTGATCGAATATCAAACCTAATACCATCCTCGAATCATCTAACTTTTGATACGTCATAACCCTTTAGAATAGGTGTGAATCAATAAATCCTTCTAAACCAGTTAGAATAGTCCATAACTAATAGTGTGCCCAGCTCCAGGTGCATGAACTCCTAGGCACGGTCGACCCTTTGTGTCTTTGGAAAATAATAATCCCATAAGGCTACTTGATATTCTTCCCATGTCATATCCTGATGATGCCCTTCCTGAGTGATAACATTCCACCATCTCTTTGTGGAATCACACAACCTATATGTCATGATCTTGACCCTCCTCTCGAGAGGCTTCTTCAGATGATCAAAGATAGTAATCACTGATTCAAGCCATGATTCCACAGCCAGTGGTCCACCATCCCCTGAAAAAGTACATGGATGTTGCTTCTGGAATATACGCACCAATATGGCAGCTTGTGGTGCCCCATGAAAGGACTGCATGAACATCACTAAACCTTCATTGAACTATGCATATTCACCTATGTCTGATATAACAGTTGGTGTCACAGCTGGCACAACTGGAGGTTCCACTGGTCGCCTATAGCCTACCACCTCCAGATTTTGTTCATCACCACACTCCTGGCGTAAAGGTTGTTGTCACAGTGGCGGCATGACTCTACAAGGTCAAGAACACACCTTAGTTTAAGCTCATTTTCATGGTTTACCATTCAAGAGTGCCAAAACAAAATAGGAATAGACCCTCAAATTTTGGCAAAAAGGGACCACATGACATGTAATAAGAATACACGGTGTGTACCCTTACGCTGTCACATGGTCATTTTCTACTGCCATCTTGAGCGTGTATCAACCCTAGGTGCACGGAATGTTCAAAATGCACACGGCGTGTACACAGGTCTATCCTCCAGGCCATGTACTCCAACATGGCCAGATCCACACAGGTTCTTCCTAGGTAGGCTACACGACGTGTACCGGAGGCACGTATTGTGTTCCGATCAAGACTCAACAACCCGTGTTTCCTCTCACGTGTCTAGTTACATGGTCATATACTACATGACACGTACACAAGGTACACGGTGTGTTCATCATAGAACATGGAACATAATCTCCCCCGATTAGGAAGAACACACAACATGTTTGGCTAAACTACACGCTGTGTATATTGGGGTTTTCCGGACAGAAACTCCATATTTCTTAGAAAACCCCTATTCTTCAGAAAATACAATCATTGGGAAGCCAAATTTTGATCTGTGAGGTCCCATACTCCCTGCGAATCATATTTTGGTACCCAAGTAGATCCTATCTCAAAACAAGTTCATTTAACATTTGCATTCCATCGGTGTGTCAATTCACTATTCATAAGTGCCCATAATCCTTATGGATTGAAAGATGACCTCAAACCATTATATAATGCACCCAAATAACACAATATAAGGCACAACTATGACATAAAATATCACAACAACATGCAATATAAAATGCATCCTAGATAGGAGGGCATGTGTAGGTTCCGGGTGCAGTGGAAGCGCATTGGTGGGTGTGCCCAATGTTAATTTTTTCCATTGCTGACGATCAATCCGAGATCCATCATGATAATAAAGCACAAGATTTTCAGAATATAATGAAGAACGAAAGAAAAGAGTGGAGTCTCGGAACTATAGAGAGGATCATCACATGTTGGTTATAATTAATTTAATTAAAAGAAAATAATTACCTTGATGGAATTCCCTCTCTGTTGATGTTTCTGGTCACGATCTGATGTGAACTGTCATTTCATCGTAGAATCCAAGTGTTGGATTCCTCTAGCAGTGATCCAAACATGATCCACGTATCTCTGGATGTTTCTGATGGGATCTCCGTGTTCTAGCACAGAAGTGCCTTCGCTTTCAATGTCTGCCTTCAATCACCTAGAGAGCCGCTTGCAAAGTGTTATCCTTGATCCGGTGGAGGAGGATCTCTCTCATAGCTTGAGTGCATTATTGAAAGAAAAATAATTCTCTCTTCACTTGAGAGCTTTCTCTAGATCTGTTGTGAACAACCTCAGTGAATTTATAGGCTAATGAGAATAATATAATTAGGATTTAAATTACATAGAATAATAAAATTAATTAATTACCCGAAAGCATTTATTCATTTCATTTAATTATTAGTAAGAATCCATGTCTAATAATAACTGTTGACTGTTATTATTACTTGACATGCACCCGACGAATTGCACCTAATATTATTTAATTAATAAAAATAATAATATATCTCCCAAATCCCCAAAAAAACTACACTGTGTGTATATTAATATACACGGCGTGTACTTTCGCTTTTCCATTCTCTTTATTTCCTCCATCATATTTATTAGATCTTGAATAATGAATATTTATTTCTTAAATAAATATTACTGTATTAATCACTAATAAATATATTATTTTTCCCACAATATATTCTCTCAAACAACTAATGTCAAAATAAATTCGATCAGACGTCCTTTAATAATTGTTAAACCACAATCGAGAGTAATCTTTATTCAACATGTTAAATTACTATTTAACTAAGATACTTGGATACACTTAATGTGTGACTCTCTAGTCATCTTTCTCAGTGGCATTAGAAAAATCATGCCTAAAGTCCAATGTTAGCATCTAGCAACACGCCAAGGCACCCACAGAGAAAGAAGTTAATGCCTCAATTACGTGCCACCTCCTATGAATTCTTACTGTGTAATGTAATCCCTTTGTCTCGATATCTCGAATCAAGCGGGTTTCATGCTGGTGCCATCAACCCATGTGCTCGATTATTATTTCTTTGACTTCCTAGAATTGAAATTGCTCATTCCTTACCATGGTCATGGATTTATTTAGTCTATATCAATTCTATCAAAGGGCCTAAGATATCTACATCTGTTATGGAACAGAAAGGACAAATCCTTTCTCGCATTATCTATTAGTGAAGTATTAATCATGACGCACCCAACATATCCTACCTTGCTACTAACAGTGTGTCGTCAAAGTTTTCGTCAATATATCTAAGTGTGTGAGTTGTAGTACCCATTAATAATAATCATAAAGTCTAAGGACCAATACACACGTCCATAGATAGGAAAATCCAATAACACTATAAAATGTGGATTTCTAACTGGTAGGTCTCTTTCTTATAATATCCTCCTGGATATTACCAAGGGCGCACACCAGGGGAAGGTGCCTCAAATTTTTATGATTCATCGCCCCAAATGTCTTGTATTATTTGCGTCCCTCCAATAACATCATCCGACTATAGAACAAATATTCAAGAACTGTGTTATGGCACTTCCGGTTTCTCATCATAATAGGGATCTGATATGAACTTTTAGTTCAAGAGATATCTTTTGGACATTATCACATGAATTGTCACACAGAAGAACAATCAAGATGTGATAAGATATTTATTATTGAATAAAGTACAAAGTAGTTGGTTCTAGGCCACCAACTCCAACAGAATCCCACTTGGACTAGAGCCAACTACTAACAACTTTTAACCCACTAGCTCTCACAAGATATTCGTTCTTCTTCTTAGATAGACCTTTAGTCATGGGGTCTGCCATATTCTCTTCCATGGACACTCTTCTCACTGAAACTTCACCCCTTTGATAGAAATCCCTCAAGAGGTGATACTTTTGGAGTATGTGATTTGTCCATTGATGTGACCTTGGTTTTTTTTTGAAAGAGCCTCTGCTGCAGTATTATCACAATAGAATGTGATAAGATATTTACTATTAGGCACCACATCAAGCTCCTGGAAAACGTTCAGAATCCATACAGCTTCCTTGGCTGCATCATAAGCTGCTATATATTTAGACTCTGCTGTATAATCGGCAAAAACTGGTTGCTTTGAACTTTTCCAGCTCACAGCTCCTCCATTGGGACAAAAAACATGTCCAGATTGTGACTTTAGATCATTCTGATCTGTCTGAAAACTAGCATCAGTATACCCTCTGAGGACAAGCTCCTCGTCTCCTCCATACACCAGTAACATATCCTTAGTTCTTCTCAGATACTTAAGGATAGTATTAACATAATTCCAATGTTGTTCTCCTAGATCTCATTGATATCTACCTACCATGCTCAGTGCATAGGCAACATCATGCCTGGTACATAACACAGAATACATGATAGATCATATAACCAAAGCTTATGGGATCTTACTCATTATGTCTTTCTCCTATTGTATCTAATGACATATTTTCTTAAAAAGATGTAGGCCATGTGACACTGGAACCAATCCACTCTTGGATTGTTCCATACTAAATCTCTTTAGTATCTGGTCAATGTATGTACCCTGACATAGTCTAAGAAGCCCCTTGGATCTATCATGAATGATCTTAAACCCTAGAATGTAGGCTACTCACCCAAGTCCCTCATGGAGAAAGACTTGTTTAACTAGTCCTTATCTGACTGTAAGAACGGTACATCGTTTCCAACAAGAAATATGTCTTCAACATATACTACTAGTATAACGATCGCATTCCAATTAAATCTCTTATAAACACATCTCTCACATTTTTTCTTAATGAAACCAAACTCTTTTATGGATTCATCAAATCGATTTTTCCATGACCTGGATGCTTGATTTAATCCATAAATGGATTTTTACAACTTTCAAACCCGTTTGGCTTCACCTGGTGTCACAAAACCTTCTGGTTGTGTCATATATACATCTTCCTAAAGGTTCTTGTTAAGGAATGTTGTTTTGACATCCATTTTCCAAATATAATAGTCATGTTAAGATGCTATGGAATGTATGATTCTTATGGATTTAAACATGGAAACTGGTGAAAAGTTTTCATCATAGTCAATTCCTTGACGCTATCTGAATCTTTTAGACACTAGACATGCTTTATAGGTGATAACATAACCTTCCATGTCTAGTTTTCTCTTGAATACCCATTTTCATCTAACATGATTTACATCAAATGGATCATCGACTTGAACCCGGACTTGGTTCTGATACATGGAATCCATCTCAGAATTCATAGCTTCTAGCCATCTTGTAGCTTCTGATCATTTTACATCTTCCTTGTAGGAGAGAGGTTCATAATTGTCCAACAATAATGATTCACCATCCTCGGTGACTAGGAAACCAAATCTCTCAGGTTACCTTACCTCTCTTGAGATCCTATGTAGTACATATGTTTCTAGAACCTATGCCACAGGGACCTGTGGAACTTGTTCTTGTACCAACTCCTATGTATCTTGAGCAATAACTTCGTCGAAGTCAATCTAGCTCCCACTATCCTTTTTGAGGATTTTCTCCATCTCAAGAAAGACATCATGTCTGGCAATAATCAGTTTCTTGTCTGATGGGTTATATAGGTAATATCCCTTCATTTCCTTGGGATATCATATAAAGATACACCTCATGCCCTGGGGGTGATAGTTTGTTTCCTGAGAAGGCCTTAAAAAACACCTCGCATCCCTATACATGTGTGTGCAACAAAATGGGTTTCTTTCCATTCCATAACTCAAAGGGAATTCCATTTTTCATCTTAGTTGGCACTTGATTTAATGTGTATGCTACAGTTTGTAATGAATATCCCCAAACGGATAATGGAAGATCTACATGACTCATCATCGACCTCACCATTTCCAACAAGGTGTGGTTCCTCCTTTCACTAACACCATTCCACTGTGGTGTAAAAGGGGGATTGAGCTAAGATATAATCCCAAACTCCTGTAGAAGATCGATGAACTCTTGGTTTAGATAATGTCCACCTCAATCTGATCAAAGATTCTTTATCTTCTTACCAAGCTAATTCTCTACTTTATTCATGAATTCCTTAAATTTCTATAAGGCTTCTGACTTATATCTCATTAAGAAGATATATTCATATCTACTCAAATCATCAGTAAAAGTAATGAAATAAGAATATCCACCTCTAGCTTCTACTAGAAATGGTCCACACACATCTGTGTGCACCAATCCTAGAATCTTTGTGCCCCTTTCACCCTATCCACCAAAAGTTGACTTGTTCATTTTACCTTTTAAACAAGCGTGACATCTATCAAGTGGTTTTAGCTCAGTAGAGTCTAAATAACCATCATAGAAGAGATTTTTCAAGTGCTTCTTGTTTACATGACCAAGACAGTGATACCACAACTGGGTGTGGTATGAGTCATGTGAATTTTTTTCGTTATCGATTTCCAACACTTGGTTTTCATAATTTAATACATACAAACCGTTAATTAAATGTTCGATACCATAACATATGTTGTTCTTGTAATAGAAACGACCCTTATTTCCAAATTTGAAAATAAATCCATCCATATCCAAACAAGATACATAAATTATGTTCTTGGTAACACTAGGAACAACAGTTACGTAAAACCAAAAGTATTCCAGTTGGGAATGATATATGGTAATCTCCAATGGACAACGCAGCTAGCCTCACGCCATTTGCAGCTCAAAGATCCACCTATCCTATGGAAATCTTTCTAAATATACTTGGTTCCTGAATTTTAATACATATCTAACCCCCAGAAGTTGTATCTAATACCCAATGTGTAGAAATGGAAAGATTACACTTGATAAAGAATGCACCTTTAGCATCCCCACAATACTGGGTGTAGTTCCTCTTCTAGTGGCCTAGTTTGACACATAAAAAACATTCGACATCTCGTTCCTTTCCCTACCTCTGGATCTTCACCTTCTTGGAGGGATGGTGCTCAAGGGATTCAGACCGTTTATGAATCATTGGCCGCTTTTCCTTGTCCTTATTTTTCCTATTCACCATAAGGACTGCGGGTTTTTCACGCCCCATGTCCTTATCTAATTGGAGAATTAATGTTAGAAGTTCCGATAGACTCTTCTCATTGTTGCTCATGTTTTTAGTTGACCATAAATCTAGAGAAGGTCTTGGGCAGTGATGATAGAATGAGATCTGTATGCAACTCATCTGGGAACTTTATCCCTAAGATGTCCATGCGTTCAATGTAGCCACTAAGCTTGACTACATGAGGCCCAGCTGGCGCATAATCTCCAAGATTAGTTTTAAACAAATAATTGGAGATGTCATATTTATCCTGTCTCGCATTCTGTTGATAGTGATCCTTAAGGTGAGACATCATGTAATATGCGTTCATGTTTTCATGTTTCTTAAACAGCTCATTAGACATAGAAAATAGCATGAAACATTCTACATCTGTGGAATCATCCATATGTTTCATATAGAGAGATAGTTCCTCATCAATGGCCTCTTTTCTAGGCACAAATGGAATAGGCTCTTCTAGCATATAAAATTTCCTCTTGTGGTGAAGGATGACCTGTAAACGCCTCTGCCATTCCTAGAAATTGGTGCTGCTGAGAAGGTTTTCCTTATAGAGTATGGTTCACAAAGATATGTTTGAAGTCCTTTTTCTTAGAGTTTCAAAAAATTAACATGGGAAAAGGATTAGGACTTTATCATGATAAAAATGAGACATATAAATAAATTAATACTTATTAAGCTCTCGCTATTTTGTCAAAATCCAATAGCCCTCATCACTGACTTACGAATAATCTATTTCCTAAATATTCTAGTGGAAAGGATCCATATTTCCCTTATCATTACCCCAAATATGGTTGGTCAAGCAACTTGAAGTGTTTTAGGTTGGCATTCCAAATGTCAACTGCATTAACTCGTAGCACCTTGATCCACCGAGTGTAATACCTAATCTTGAAATACTTTTATTTTGGATTTCCTCAACCTTTGCATCTTGGCCACACCAAGTCCTACTGTGGCAGTCAACCCCTGATGTGAACCAAGTTAGTTTGACCCAAAACCTTGATTAGAATTCCACAATAATTGAAAGCATTCCAACTGGGGTTGGTCAAGCACTTTGAACTATGGTTCGATTCTAACAAAGATTATGGAAGGCTATACCGACTTAATATTTATTTGAGGTTTTTTATCCTTATACAAAAATTTTCATTTTTTAATCTTTGATTACATGCTTATTAATAATAATTGGGATATAATTAAGTGATTTACCTTGTCTAAGATAATTTTTACACATCAACTGGTCTTATTTTAGTTCCATATTGCATGCTTCTTTAATTCATTAATTGTGTGATCGTGACAACACACCCATAATAAATAAACCGTGCAATTGACAGAAATTAAATAAATGGTATAATCATGAGAATGTTCTATTGGTTAGCTTATCTAGCCATTGATAAACTAACCCAAGACTTAGGGGAGAAACACCTTGAACCTTTTGGGTTCGTGTTTACTGCTTTCCACCTGTTCACCTTTGTATCTCCTTGGATTGGTTTCACCTTATCTCACTCGTAGGTGAGGGGTAAAACAGGGTTTTACATAAAATAAACCTTGGGCATGTAGGCCCTATATATTAACGAGGAGAAGGATCACATGCCAATAAATTTAATTTCAATAAATAAATAAAAATAAATCATCCACATACAATATTCTTGATCTAGCATGATATGATATTTATGTATAAATAAATCTAGAATTCAATTCTATAATCGTTCTTGTTTAATATAAATCATACTCGAATCAATTAATTATCTTTAATTAATCAATCTTTTTAACATAAACCCTTTTTTGAATTTCCTTGAGATTGTCATCCATCATAATTTTAAATAGATAAATTCATTTAAAATTATTTTTTGTATGTAACCTGTATCTTGGAGGCACCCTAGTGAATTCCCTTTCATAACTACCCAATGAGTAGAAATGAACATTATGAAGATGTTAAGTTAAACACATATATATAAAACACCCATCAAGTGTTGTCCTTAGCTTTACGCCCCCGATATGGTACATGTCTCAAGGTTTTGTATAATATAATAATAAATTTTAATAAATCTACGAAATTTGGATGAGTTCATGGCATGTAGTTCGGACTACATGGCGTGTACTTTTGGTTACCGTCCATCCGAAGTACATTCCCGGGGACATGGTGTGTAAATGTACTTCAGAATTATTTGGAGTACACGGCATGTTCAGTGGGACACACACAATGTGGTATTTGTGTTATACTGTTTCCAGCCAGGAAAGCCGTGTACGGGGTACATAGTCTAACCCTTACCCGAAGGGACTATACACCATGTTCAATGGGCCACATGGAGTATAATCCAGAAACCATGTGCCACCTGTTCCTGGTCAACACACAGAGTCTTAAAGACTTAGATAGAATCCAATGACACGACCTGGTTTGGCGAACAGTCTTGGTTCATGGAACCTATACTACACGGTGTGTACTGTCGAATACACACAGTGTGTTCTAGTGTTGTATGGCCAAGAAGCTTTAGAACCTCTGGATGAGATCCTATATTTGATTTTAATCAAAATTTAGAGAAAAAATCCTTTCTATAAGGCGAACAAGAAACGAAATAGGAGTAATTGATATTGAGATTCAGATTTATAGAACAATTAACATGAATTGAAACAAATAAATTATTAAATTCATAAATCACCAACGAAAAATTAAATAATTATAATCAATGATATGACCGCTCTAATACAACTTTTAGGTTCCGGACGTAGCAGAAGCGCGTTGGTGGGTGTACCCAACATTAATTTTTTCCATTAAGGACGGTCAATTAGAGATCCTTCATGATAATAAAACGTCTGTTCTTCAGAATAGAATGAAGAATGAAAGAAAAGAGTGGATTCCTAGAACTATAGTGAGGATCATCATATGATGGTTATAATTAATTTAATTAAAAGTCATGAATTACCTTGATAGAATTATCTCTCCGTTGATGTTTTCCAGTCACTATTTGATATGATCCATCATTGCATCATAGAATCCAAGTGTAGGATTCACTAGCGGTGATCCACATGTGCTCCACATATCTATGGACGTCAGCGAAGTGATATCCAAGTGCTAGTGCAAAATAGCCTTCGCTTTGGATTTCTCATTTGATCGCCTAGAGAGCATCTTG
Source organism: Viscum album (assembly GCA_963277665.1). NCBI lineage: Eukaryota > Viridiplantae > Streptophyta > Magnoliopsida > Santalales > Viscaceae > Viscum > Viscum album. The sequence continues at coordinate 1,051,104,438 of OY728121.1, read as the reverse complement.
AAAAGCGCTCTCCTTGATCCAGTGGAGGAGGATCTCTCCCATAGCTTGAGAGCATTCTTGGGAGAAAAATAATTCTCACTTAGATTGAGATCTTTCTCTAGATCTGTTGTACACAACCTCAAAGAATTTCTAGGCTAATGAGAATAATATAATTGGGATTTTAATAAATTAGAATAATAAAATGAATTAATTACCTGAAATTATTTATTCATTTCATTTATTTCTTAGTAAGACCCTATGTCTAATAATAACTGTTGACTATTATTTTTACTTGACATGCACCCAATGAATTACACCTAATATTATTTAATTAAAGAAATAATATTATTTCTCACAAATCCCCAGAAAAACTACACGGTGTGTATATTAATATACACGACATGTAATTTTGTTTTTTTCATTATCTTTATTTCCTCCACCATATTTATTAGACCTTGAATAATGACTATTAATTTCTTAAATAAATATTACCTCATTACTCACTAATAAATATATTATTTCACCCACAATATATATTCTCTTGAATAACTATTGTCGAAATAAGTTCGATCAGGAATCCTTGAATAATTATTAAACCACAGTCGGGAATACTCTTTATTCAACATGTTAAGTTAATATTTAAATGAGATACATGGACACACTTAGTGTGTGACCCTCTAGGTTTCTTTCTCAGTGGCATTAGGCGGAGTCTGCCTAAAGTCCAAGGTTAGCGTCTAGTAACACACCAAGCCACCCATAGAGAAAGAAGTTAATGTCGCAATGACGTTTCACCTCCTATGAATGATTACCATGTAATGTAATCCCTTTGTTTAGATATCTCGAATAAAGTGGGTTGTATGCTGGTTCAATCAACCCATGTGCTCGGTTATACTTTCGTCGACTTCCTGGAATTAAACATTCTCATTTCTTACCATAGGAATGGATTTATTTAGACTATATCAATTCCATCAAAGGGCATTAGATATCTACTTCCATTATAGAACAGAAAGAACAAATCCTTCCTCGCATTATCTATTAATGTAGTATTACTCATGAAACACCCAACATATCCTACCTCGCTGTGAACAGTGTGTCATGACAACTATCGTCAATACATATAAGTGTGTGAGTTGTAATATCCATTAATAATAATCTTAAAGTCTAAGGACCAATACACACATCCATAGATAGGAACATCCAATGAAACTATGAAATGTGTATTTCCTACTGGCGTCTCTCGTTCTCATAATATCCTCCTGGATATTACCAAGGGCACACACCACGAGAAGGTACATCAATGTTTTATGAGTCCTCACCCCTAATGGCCTTTATTATTTGTGTCCCTCAAATAAAATCATCTGGCCATAGAACATATATTCAAGAATAGTGTTATGTCACTTTTGGGTTCTCATCGTAGTAGGGATCCACTATGACCTTTTAGTGCAACAACTATCTTTGGGACATTATCACATGCATTTTCACATAGATAAAAAATCAAGATGTGATAAGGTATTTATTAATGAATAAAGTAAAAAGTAGTTGGTTATAAGTCACCAACTCCAACAACATGTGATTCTAACAAGTGTTTATATGATGCATGAGATGGCACACCCTCATCTAATAGAGTTGAAACTAATATAGAACCCACAATTGCATCAATAGTAATAATACTAATCAAGTGCGTCACCCAACGGTGAAATCAAATCAACAGTAATAACTCAAAATCCAAAAGCACAATTTAATTCGAGGATATTTGGATTTGCCCTATATATGGGGTAGCTACTCCTGAGCACAACTAATTACGAATTTACATATCCTTTATATAGTTTCCAAATAGTAAGGAAAACCATAAAAAAAACTCCTCTAACACCACTTTCTAATATCCCGGATCTGAAAGCCCCTAAAAGGTGCCCCATACCCAGTTGGACACATGACCTCAAGAACATTTCCCCAAACGCCAGAGGCTGCTGACTAGAACTGATGGCCTAAGGTGTGATAGTGGGGAAACTATACCCTCATTGGAAGAGTGTAACACAACATAAAAAATATTAATAATATCAAAAGCAGTAAACAACATGAAAATGAAGTAAACAACGGAAGACTAATAGGTAAAGATAACCAGAAGTCATATAATTATAGAATGATGCAGCATGTCACATGTTCTAAGAATGTAGCGAAAACATGATACACTACTATCAAGTACAATACAATACTAAGGCACAACAATACAAAATGAAACACAACAACAATGCAAGCCTTGGATTGGTCCCATGCTCTCTTGCTTCTAAGCATCAATCAAGTACCTATATAAGGAGATTTTCCCCTATCGACACATACAACAATATAGTCTATTTTGGCCCAAAAACATGACCCAAATAGGGTGTGAGAAATAAATCCCAGTAGGAAACCACCAAAAGTCTGTGCCAATCTGCCAGTAAGTATATGAAGCAGTAGTGTATAATAATGAAATCATTAAACTAGGAAGCACTCAAAAGTAAAAAATCCTACAATTATTGTTCCATTTATACCATTCATGTTCATTAATAAATTCAATTACATCAAATCACAAGTTCTTGGGATCTTTCCATGACCATTCAATCCCTTATTCAAGAAAACACAGCAGATACCTTAGCTGGAAATCTATCATGTAAAATGACAACTGAAACCAAGCTTGTGCTTTAGCTTTGAAGACACATCCTATGTCATTACAACAGTCAAACATCAGTTCAAAACCTTTCCCTCAGTACACATACATAGAAAATACCTTCCCACATGAAATTTACCACAGTCATAACTAAACGTATCCTAAATTCGCACAAAATCTTGCCCACAAGCCTGAAAAATCTCTTCCCACGGACAAAATAATTCAAAAGGGCCAAGCCCAACATATAATCTATTCAACATAAGGAAACACATGCAATCATTACACTATTACGTATTTAACAAAGAAACATTTCTCATTGGTAATAATTCAATTAACCAATTCATTTCAGAAAACCCATAATAGGGAAAACAGAGGCCTAACCATGGTTATCCTCAGCCAAATGGCCTACAACAATTATCCAAGGGAAAATGCACCCGTGTGGTGGCCCTTAAACAAAAGAATTAGTCTCAACATAATTCAATTCATATAATTATTCACCTAAACATCCGTAGGCTTTAACAAGGGTCAAAGCCTCAACAAAGAGACACCCCAAACATGGTTTCATGACACAATGGCACACATAACCAACTTGAAATTAAGCAATTATTACGAGACAACCTACCTCTTTGTGGTATGGATCTCATCATAAAACCTCAACTTCCAATTAATGATAGAAAGATATAGATCGATGAAACAAGGATGTTCACTCAATTTTAATTAACATAGTCAAGAACAAAAATCACGAAGAACGACTCAAGAGTAATCGAGAGCTTACCGATTGGGTTCAAACGAAACTGACGGTGATTGATTTAGAGTTCGGATGATCAACCGAGAAGAGGTTGAAGTTGCGATGCTCCTATTGAGTTCCCATAGTGAGCCACTGTCCAATCTACAGAATGGAGAGGCTACTGCCTATTTTAAGCTAAAAACACAAAATACACGGTGTTTAAGTCCATATGCAGGGCCTGTATATCATTCAATTATTCATTTGGCATCTAAATTTTGTTGAATTACATTCCAGGGCTTGCCAATATGACTATACGACATGTACTATGAAGTAAACGACATGTAGTTGGTTTTTCCACTTTCCCATGATGACATTCCCATAGATGATGTGTTCCCTTCATACATGGACATACTACATGACATGTTCTTGGGAGTACACGGCGTGTAACCCCTGATTCTTGTACCTTTCCCAAATTTCCATTGTTTTCATAAAAAAAAACTCAAAGTGAAAATGAAAAGATGGAACTATAGGTCAAAGGAATAACTGAGTTATTACTATTAGGCCAATTGAGTCCAATGAAGACCAATTGAGCCCAATTAGTCCAATTAGATCAATTAGTCCAATTGTGGTCAATAGAGGTCAATTGAGTACAATTGAGGCTAATTAGTCCAATTGAGGCCAATTTGGCTAATTGAGGATAATTGAGGCCAGTTGGGGACAATTGAAGCATATTGAGGCCAATTTAGGCAAATTATGCCAATTAGTACAATTGATGAGAACCATTTCAAAGTCACCATGTCAATTTCCTTGGTGGAGGAGTTGGATTTGAAAGGCCTGATGATGTGAGGGAGATTAAATAGGCTGAATGCTATAATAGGCACCCATCACCCTCCATTAAAGGCCCAATAGATCTTTCCTTGCATGGATGATGCAAATGGTCCTATTATCTAACTAATTCAAGCTCAAATATGATGTTTAAAGTTTGGCCCATATGGTTTCATGAATTTTAGAAGCCATTCTCACAAGGAGGATTCTAGAATGGCATATTTGGACACCAAAGTCAAATCAGGTGCTCTATGCACTCAAAATGAAATTTGGTGGGCTATAGTTGGAAATTTATGTGCTACATTTCCAAAAGTCTTTGGTAGACTTTATCTTTATGAATTTATCTGAAAAAATTAGTTTATCCGTTATGAATTTAGGGTATTATACCCTTGAATATTGTATCACCCCTTGGCTATAAATAGCTACCCCGTGGAACATTTATGGCATTCAATATTTAATTGATAGATTATGCATTGTTTTCTCTCCATTGTGTGAGGATTGTTCAGGTTTTCCCCTTGATCTTGTGCATTCTTACCTAGACAATCAACAAGTTAGATTGGAAATCCATGGTCACAAAGCCCCCAATTTTGTGACTCCACCAAAATGTGTTGTTGTGTGGATTCGAAATCACATCTATCCCTTGATTGTGTTGTCTAAATAGTAGGTCGCGCTCTTTATAGCGTTAATTTACTACTTGAATCCACTATCCATACCCACTGTCCACTACTTTTCCCCAAACCACATCTTTCATCTTCCACCCTATGCTGTGAAGATTGGGCCACCCCATGCATCTTAAATTAGTTGGTATCATAGCTTTGGTTTACATGGTATACATATATCCATTAATTTAAATAACTTTTACCCATTACCCTCCTTATCCTTCCATATTAACCACCCATTCAAAAAAAAACCAAATAAACCCCTTTTCTTTAAAAACCTCCATAATTGGCCTACATTGTGAAAGCTAGAAATATTATACATTGAGCCAAATTTTCATCCCTATTCTTTGTGTGTTTGATTCACTGTATGTGATTCGTATTTAAAAAAAATTAAAACAAAAAAATCGTTCAACTCATCATTTTATGTTTCTCAAAATTAAGTAAATCCTTTATTTGAGAGATTTCAAAAAAAAAATTACCCCTCATTGATCATTTTCTTCTTTAAAACTTCAACCACAACACTTTCTGGGGATATTTGATCAAAAAAAGAAGAAAAATAGAGGATATAATTACTTATTTGTGTTTTAAATTATTAGAACTTTCCATTTCTGTACATCATTTACTCCTTCATTTTACTTCATCACCTTATTATATTTGGATCATATTGTTATTAATTTTTTCTTATCTTGTATAATTTGTAAAAACCCACATACCACAACTTTCTACCCCTTTCCACCTTTTTTACAGATATTTTCTACCCTCTTTTCACCCATTACCAATTTTTAACTCGTTACCACTCAAGAGGGTTCTGTTAAACAATTCCCGAACAGAATCTTGATTAGGGAAATATTGGTGTCATGTTATTTCCCTAAACATTGTATTATATTTAATAAGATCTTGGGATTTACATTGAGTGTTGAGAGTGGAGAGAAATATGAAAAAAAAACATTATTGTGTGTGTGTGTGTCTTGCGTTTGTGAGTGGGTATCCTTGTGTGCGTGAGTGTTTATTTCTTGTGTGTGTGAGTGTGTATTATTGTGTGAATTAATGTGTATTTATTGCATGTGTGAGTGTGTATCCTTGTGTGCATGAGTCTGTACATCTTGTGTGTGTGAGTGTGTAACTCTTTTATGTGTGCGTGTGTCTTCATGTGCGTGAGTGTGTGTGTGTGTGTGTGTGTGTATCGTTGTGTGAGTTTATCCACATGTGTCTTTGTGTTTGTGTAATATATCATGGCCAAAGATCGTGGGAAGAAAATTGATCATGCAAGTGATGAAGGAAGCTGGTGTAGGTCTCCCACATTGAAATCATCACAACTCCAAATTCAAGCTTTGGTGGGCCATTTTTAGAAGCTTCCTGATAGTAAGTTGGAGGAGCTACATGAGAGGATTGACAAATTGTAGAATCAACCAAGCCCGAGGAAGATCCATGGTAACCTACGATGCGCTCTACCACCACATCGCCCCCATGTCATGGAGGAGGAGATGGAGAACTTTGATGAAGATTTTGAGAATGTCCCAAAAAGGAGGAGGTAGTTCCAATAACCTAGAGGATTCAAATGGAGACAACATGAGGATGAAATCCTTGGAGGTATCAAGGTAAGGTTCCCTTCATTTCAAGTGAAAAGTGATCCAAAAGCATACTTGGAATGGGAGATGTGGATCGAGCAAGTCTTCTCATGTCATAACTATTTTGAGGAGAAAAAGGTAAAACTTGTTGCCCTTGAATTCAATGATTATTCATTAATATGGTGTGATCTAATTCAAAAGTACAGAGCTCGTTATGGTATAGACCCTATTCATACTTGGGAAGACATGAAGTTCTCCATGAGGAAGCAATTTATTCCCTCACACTGCCATAGAGAACTCCATTATAAGCTTCAACACATCATGAAAGGGAGTAAGAGTGTTGAATATTATTACAAGGAGATGAAAATTTCCATGATTAGAGAAAACATTAATGAAGATATGGAGGCAAATATGGTGCGGTTCTTACACATTCTCAATCAGGAGATTTCCAATCATGTAGAGATGTATCACCATGTGAAAATACAAGATATGATCCACCAAGCCACCAAGATTGTGCAGAAAATAAAAAGGAGGAGAAGCATGAGGAAACCCTCTACCCCTTTCACTCCACAGAAAAATTCAAGGATGGATATTGGAGAACCATATAAGGAAAAAGAGGTGGTTGATCACAAAATTGACACATTATTTCTTCCAACTATGAAACCTACCTTTGAGGCTAACCAAACAAGGAATTGGGATATTAATTGTTACAAATATCAAGGATGGGGTTACATTGCTATTGAATTCCCAAATCGGCGCACATGACCATCAATAAGTATGGATAATGGGAGACTAATGGAGAGATTTTGGAAGAGGAGGAGGAAGAGTCACCATAATTTGATAATGGATAATTTTCAGAATATGGTGAGATTCTTGTCACTATAAGAGCTTTAAGTTCACAAATGAATGTAAAAGAGAAGTAGCAATGTGAGAACCTTTTCCATTCAAGATTCAAAATAAATGGGAAGGTATGTAGCATTACTATTTATAGGGTAAGTTTAAGTAATGTGGAGAGCACTGAGTTGGTGGAGAAATTGGGAGTCCTGACATTAAGGCACCAGAATCCATACCAGCTTTTGTGGTAGAATGATTGATGGGAGCTGAAGGTCACCAAGCAAGTGAAGGTACAGTTCACCATCAGTAAGTACAATGATGATGTTTTTTACGATGTTGTTAATATGAAGTCTTTCCATTTATTCTTGGGATGACAATGGAAGTACAATTGACATGTCACTCATGATGGGTTCTTGAGCCGTCACTCTTTTGTACTACGAGGGGAACCTATAACCCTAAACCCCATGTCCAAACAAATTCTGGATGATCACATTTTGAGGGAGAAGAAAAAAATGAGTGATAAAAAAAGAGTGAAAATGAAAAAGGATAGAATCGGGAAAAGATAAAAAATGAGAGAGGAAAACAAATAGAGAGCAATTAAAAATCAGGAGGAAAAAAGAATTTGACAGAAGAGAAAAGTGTGATATTCGAAAAAAAGAGTGAGGTTAAAGAAGCTTTGTTTTCCAAGAAAACCCACCTAGAACTCATGTACAAAGATATGTTTATAAATACTAATGAATTACCCGCTTTTCCAAATGTTGGTGAGTCCTTGTTGCAGGAATATGATGATATCTTTAGAGAAGAGGTGCCACCGGGTTTGCCACCCATTAGAGGCATTGAGCAACAGATTGACCTCATACCCGGAGCATCACTACTGAAGAACCCTGCATATTGCACTAACCTAGAGGAGACAAAAGAGATTCAATGACAAGTTCAATAGTTGTTGGATGTGGGATAAGTTAGAGATATCCTTAGTTTGTGTGTCGTACCAGTGATTCTAGTTCCCAAGAAGGATAGAACATGGAGAATGTACATTGACTGTAGATCCATCAATAACATCATGATAAGGTATCTTCATCCTATCCCTAGGGTAGATGAAATGATATATGAGTTAAATGGATCTACTATTTTCTCAAAAATTGATTTCAGAAGTGGCTACCATCAAATTAGGATGAAAGAAGGAGATGAGTGGAAAATAGAATTTAAGACAAAACATGTACTTTATGAATGGTTAGTCATTCTCTTTGGTCTCACCAATGCACCTAGAAAATTTATGAGGTTAATGAATCATGTCTCATGTGCATATATTGAATTTTTTTTGGTTGTTTCCTTTGATGACATTTTGGTTTATAGTAGGACTTTTCATGAACATGTAGATCACTTAAGAAAAGTCCTAGAGGTGTTAAGGATGGAATACTTGTTTAGAAACATAAATAAGTGTGGATTTTCACTCGATAAGATTTTTTCCCTTTAATTTGTTGTGAGTGGCTGTGTATTTGAATTCGAATTTGCAAAGATCACAGCAATACAAGAATTCCCAACTCAAACCTCCATTGGATAGGTAAGAAGTTTTCATGGGCTTTCTAGATTTTAAAAGAGATTTGTGAAGGAATTAAGCACACTAGCAGCATCGTTGAATGATTTTACAATGAATAATATTCTTTTCAAATGAGGAATAACTCAGGAGAAGGCCTTACATGCTCATAAGGATATACTCACCCACAACCCTATATTTTCACTTCCAAAATTCAGTAAGACCTTTGAAATTGAATGTGATGTAAGAATAATTGGCATACGAGGAGTACTCATGAAAGAAGGTAATACTATTTCTTTATTTAGTGATAATTTAAATGGCCAAACCCTAAACTATGCAACATATGATAAATATTTTTATGCATTGTTTGCAGTTTTAGAAACATGGAAACATTATCTTTGTACTAAATAATGTGTGATCCATTCTGATCATGAGGCTCTTAAATAACATAGGATCCAACTGAAATTAAAAAGGAGACTTGCTTGATGGATGGAATTCATTGAAGCATTTCTATATATCATCAAACATAAAAAGGGTAAATAAAATACTTTGTCTGATGCACTTCCACGTTGATATTTTCTTTTATCCTTGTTGGATTCAAAACTACTTGGTTTTAAATTCATTAAGGATTTATATTCCACTAATAGTAATTTTAGTGAATGTTATGAACATTGTAAACCTGGAGTTAGTTGGGAAATGTTCTATTTACATGATGGATTATTATTCTGGATTGATGAGATATTTATTCCCATTTTCTATATCCATTTACTTTTACTAAAGGAGTTACATTCTGGTGGGATAATGGGACATTTTGGTGTTGCAAAAATTTTATGCATTCTTAGTGATCATTTTTATTGGCATAGGATATCTAGAGATGTTGAAAATTTTGTGGGAAAGTGCACTGTCTACCATAAATCCAAATAGAAACTATACCCACATGGACTATATATTCCTCTCCCAATCCCCAACACCCCTTGGGAGGATATATCAAGGGAATTTTTTGTGGGGTTACCATAGACCAAGAGGGGGAGAGATTCTATTTTTGTTTTGGTTGATCGGTTTTCTAAAATGAAAAGTTTTATTACTTATCACAAAATAGATGATACCACTAACAATGAAACACTTTTCTTTTAGGAATTATTCAAACTCATTGGAATTCCAAGGACAATTGTGTCGGATCGGGACACAAAATTTATCATTTAATTTTGGAATACCTTTTGTAGTAAATTGGGTACAAAGATACTATCTTCCACTACATGTCATCCACAAACTGATGGGAGAATAGAGGTGGTGAATCGAATACTATCATCCCTTCTACGAACAATTTTCAAAAAGAATCTCAAGAATTGGGAGGAATGTCTGCCAAATTTTTAATTAACATATAACAGGTCTAAGTACTCCACGACTCAATATTCACAATTTGAAATTATTTAAGGTGTTAACCCCCTTACCTGTATTGATCAAGTTCATTTTCCTTTGTAGTAAGCAAATAATATGGATGTGAAAGGGTGCACAGAATTCATCAAAAAAATCTATGAAAAGGAAATGAAAAATATCACGGGGATGAACTAGAAAAATGTTTATCGTGCAAACCAAGGTTGCAAAAAAGTGATGCTCGAGCCTACTGACTTAGAATGGATTCATATGTGAAAGGAGACATTTCTCGACATGTGGAAATCAAAAATCATTCCATAAAGAGATCGATGTTTACGATTTCTTGAGAATATTTATAATAATTCTTACAAGATATATTTTCTAGGTGAGTATGGTTTAAGTGTTTCTTTTAATGTTTCTGATCTTTCTCCTTTTTTGGGTATAAAGGATGAAGAGTTAAGTAATACTTCTTTTCAAGATGGGGAGAATGATGAGAACCATATCAAAGGAACTAAGTCAATTTCTCGGGTGGAGGAGTTGGATTTTCAAGGCCCGATGATGCGATGGAGATTAAAGTGGTTGAATGCTATAATGGGAACCCATCATGCTTCATTAAAGGACCAATGGATCTTTGGCTATAAACAACCACCTCTTGTACCCCTTGAAGGTTAATTTCGAATTTGAGAGTTTCTAGCATTATTATGCTTGTGTTTCTTGTGTTCTTAGGTGAATGCAAGTAAGGCTGATCAAAGGAGTGATCAACCTTTGTGGCGCTTTATAATTAGAGTTTCAAGGGGCAAGTCTCCTTGGGGTCCTAATTGATCATCCCCTTCCCCTTTTATTCCTCTTGCATTTCTTTTAATTTTCATTCCCCTCTTCTTTCTTCACTTGTGTTTCCGCATTTTTTCCAACGAATACCGCACTCGCATACGGTATCATATCATTTGGTATCAGAGGAAGGTTACGGAAACCAGGTTCTTTCATTTCTATTTCTCCCATCTTTTTTCCCCTTCCCCTTCTTCCATTTTCTGCCATCACCAATTCTGGACGGAACTTTCTTCCATATTTTCGTCTGCATTTTCTTTGAGTTTCTGGGCGTATAATATGTCATTGTAATAGTTCATAATCTCATCTTTCTTCTCGATTTGGAAACTCTAAAATCCGACATCTATATTTGGAGATATAGCCGAATCAATTCGTGCTACAGTTTCACCCTTGTGAAATCTAACAATCTCCCAAGAGGATTTCCATTTGAGTTTGAAGTTCAAGTTATCACAACCATTTCCATCATTGCAATCAGATTAGTACATTTTTCATTTGTTGTACTTTGAGCAGGAAAAGCGCACTCTTTTCAATTCTTGTTTGTTGAGTAGCAAAAAAAAATAAAAAAAAATCAATAAAAAAAATACAAAAAAAAGGAAGCTGCTCATTTGAAACATTGCGTTTGCTCATATGTCATAAATTTGATTTCAATTTTCTTATCCACCATATTCTTTCCTTCAACCATATCCAACCTTCTACTATAACCATTTCTCCCATTTTCCTCTCATATTTCTTGGACTCCATTGATTCAAACCCTTTTTAAAATTTCTGATTTTTAAAGATTGCCATGAATTGATTGCTTCTTACTAGTTGTCTTCTTGATTCTATTTAAGAACACTTGTAGGAACTAAGTTGTTGTGCTAGAAAGTGTGAGAAACCTTTTGAGAGATTAAAAAAAAGTGAGAGAAAGAGTGTGCGAGGTATTAAAAAAAGTGGCAAGTGAGGGAGAAAGAAGTGAGATCGACATTAAATTATTCATGAAAGCAGTCGCTGGCCAGTTTACAAGATTGAATGCTAGGTTGGATGATATGCAAAGTTCCTCATCTTCGAAGGCTCCAAGAAGGCAAGAAATTCCTGAAGGTGATGATGAGTACTCCGATTTTGAAGAATCAATTCCTAGGTGAGGGCAACGTGCTGCTTGGAGAGAAAATGACTTGGGAAGCATCAAAGTGACACTTCCATCTTTCAAGGGAAGAGTGACCCAAAACTTTATTTGGAGTGGGAGCGGAAGGTTGACCATGTGTTTGGACTTCACAACTACTTGGAGGAGAAGAAGGTAAAATTGGCGGCGCTTGAGTTCAATGACTATGCAAGTATTTGGTGGGACCAATTACAAGTAAGTCGACGACGAAATGGAGAAAGTCCAATTCAAACTTGGGAATAAATGAAGATAGTAATGCGCAAAAGGTACATTTCTAGTCATTAATATCGAGATTTTCATTTGAAGTTACAAAAACTTGTGCAAGGTTCCATGTGTGTGGAGGAATACTACAAGGAAATGGAGATATCAATGATACGAGCCAATTTGGAGGAGGATCGCGAAGCTACCATGGCAAGGTTCATCAATGGCTTGAATTCGGCAATTAGAGATGTGGTGGAACTACAGACCTACATTGACATGGAGGAGTTGCTACATAAGGCGGTGAAGGTCGAAAAGCAACTACATTCTCAGAGGATTCAAGTAAGTTCCCATAATTTTTGGAAGGATAATCGGAAAGATCCAAAATCAAATTCTAAGTGGAATGAAACGAAACCAATGGATTCTAAGTTTGTTCCAAAAAAAAGAGAAGAGGCCAAAAATAAGTTCTTACCCACTGATTCAAAAGGAAAAATGGGCACAAATTTCCCTTCTAAATCTCGTGATATAAAGTGTTTTAAGTGTCAAGGACATGGTCATATTGCATCTCAATGCCGAAACAAAAGGTCCATGATTATTTTGGATAATGGAGACATCATTAGTGAGCACTCCAGTGATGATGAAATTCCATCTTTGGAGGAGGGTTCGGATGTAGAAGTTGAAGACCCCGTACATGGAGATGCATTGGTGGCAAGAAGAGCTTTAAACATTCAACCCAAAGATGATCATGATGAAGAGCAATGAGAACATATTTTTCATACGAGATGCCTCATCAAGGAGAAGGTATGTAGTATGATCATTGATAGTGGAAGTTGTACTAATGTGGCGAGTACCTTGTTGGTGGAAAAGTTGAGTTTTCCTACTCTAAGGCACCCTATAGATTGCAATGGTTGAATGACAGTGGGGAAGTGAGGGTCATAAAACAAGCCATAGTTTCTTTTTCCATTGGAAAATATCATGATGAGGTGTTGTGTGATGTTGCTCCGATGCAAGCTGGACATTTGCTACTAGGGAGACCATGGCAATTTCATAGGAGAGTGATGTATGATGGCTATGCTAACCGCTTCTCTTTTCATTTCAGTGGTCGAAAGATTGTTTTGACTCCTCTAAGTCCCATACAAGCATATGAAGATCAAGTGAGGATAGAGAAAGAATACAAAAAGAAAAAAGAAATGAGTGAAAAATAAAGTGGGGAAAATAAAATTTTGAGTGATAAAAAAGAGAGTGATGAGTTGACAAAAAAGAAAATGAGAGAAAAAAATGAAAATAGTGGAAAAGTTAAGAGTGAAAAAGGAGAATCGAGTGGCATAAAAAGAAATGAGGGAAATCAAAGAGATGAAAACAAGTGTGTTGAGAGAAAGGTGAGTTTATTTTCTTGAAAAAGTTAGGTGAAAGGTTCTTTATTGAGCGGGAAAGTATTCTTACTCATTAGTAAGGATGCTTACCTTGCAACTAATGAAGTTCACCATTCTTTGCCTTCTTGTGTTGTGTCTTTACTACAGGAATTTGGTGATTTGTTTCCTGAAGAAACACCTGATGGACTACCCCCTCTGAGAGGCATTGAGCATAGGATTGACTTCATACCCGCTGCCGCAATTCCAAATAGACCAGCATATAGAGCTAATCCAGAAGAGACTAGAGAGATCCAGTTTCAAGTTGAATAACTCATGAAGAAAGGATTAGTAAGGGAAAGCATGAGTCCATGCGCCATTTCGGTGATCCTAGTACCCAAGAAAGATGGAACATGACGGATGTGTGTGGATTGTCACGCCATCAACAAAATAACAGTTAAGTACCGTTATCTCATCCCTCGACTTGATGACATGCTTGATGAATTACATGGGGCCTCTTTGTTTTCAAAAATTGATCTTAAAAGCGGATACCACCAAATTCGAATGAAAGAAGAAGATGAGTGGAAAACTGCTTTTAAAACTAAGTTTGGTTTGTATGAGTGGTTAGTTATGTCATTTGGTTTAACTAATGCACCAAGTACATTCATGAGCTTAATGAACCATGTCCTTCATTCATTCATTGGAAAATTTGTGGTTGTCTATTTTGATGATATCTGGGTGTATAGCAAATCTCTAGACAACCATGTTGAACACTTGCGTTTGGTGTGTGAGACCCTTAAACAAAACCAACTTTATGCCAATTTTCAAAAATGTTCCTTTTGCATGGATTCTGTTGTGTTTCTTGGCTTTGTTGCAGGGGCATAAGGGATTCGTGTGGATGATGAAAAGATCAAAGCAATTCAGGAGTGGCCCACACCGAAGAGTGCAACCGAGGTTAGAAGTTTTCATGGATTGGCAAGCTTCTATAGGAGGTTTGTAAAGGATTTTTCATCCATCGCTGCACCTCTTAATGAACTTGTAAAGAAACATGTAGTCTTTAAATGGGGTGAAAAACAAGAAAAATCTTTTAACACACTCAAAGAAAAATTGGTCAATGCTCCCCTTTTAAGGCTACCCGATTTCACCAAAGTCTTTGAAATTGAGTGTGATGCATCGGGAGTTGGAATTGGTACTGTTTTGACTCAAGATTCGCGTCCAATTGCTTACTTTAGTGAGAAATTGAACGGGGCAGCATTAAATTATTCAACTTACGATAAAGATTTTTATGCTTTGAAACGAACCCTGGAAACATGGCAACATTACTTATGGCCTAAAGAGTTCATTATTCATTCTGACCATGAAAAACTTAAGTATTTGAAGTCCCAAGGTAAGTTGAATCGGCGGCATGCATCTTGGATGGAATTCATTGAGACTTTCCCCTACATGATCAAGCACAAAAAAGGTAAGGAAAATGTGGTTGCTGATGCTCTTTCACGAAGGTATTCACTTCTTAATTCTCTTCATTCTAGATTACTTGGACTTGAGTTACTAAAGGGAATGTATGAAAATGATGGATATTTTTCTAAAATTTGGACATCTTGTGAAAAACATGGTTTTAAAGACTATTACAAAAATGATGGGTTTCTATTCGAAAGGGATAAATTGTGCATTCCAAATTGTTCAACTCGAGAATTGCTTATAAAAGAAACTCATGGGGGTGGTTTGATGGGGCATTTTGGGGCTGATAAAACACTAGCTACTTTGCATGAACATTTTTATTGGCCAAGCATGAGAAAAGATGTTATTGCAATTTGTGCTATGTGTGTCACTTGTAAGCATGCAAAGTCCAAGGTTCAACCAAATGGATTGTATTCCCCCTTGCCCGTTCCATCCCATCCTTGGACTGACATCTCTATGGATTTTGTGTTGGGATTGCCTCGATCCCAATCGGGAAGAGATAACATTTTTGTTGTTGTGGATCGATTCAGCAAAATGGCCCATTTCATTGCATGCTCAAAAACTAATGATGCTATACATATAGCAGATTTGTTTTTCAAAGAAATTGTAAGATTACATTGACTGCCCAAAACCATTGTAAGTGATAGGGATGTGAAATTCCTTAGCCACTTTTGGAGGACTTTGTGGAATAAATTGGGAACTAAATTATTGTTCTCAACAGTTGCACATCCTCAAACTGATGGGCAAACTGAAGTGGTAAATAGAACTCTTTCTACCCTCTTGCGTGCAATAATTCCAAAAAATCTAAAGAATTGGGAAAAATGCTTGCCGCACATAGAGTTTGCATATAACCGAGTAGTGCATTCCACTACTAACTTCTCACCTTTTGAGATTGTATATGGATTTAACCCAATGACTCCGTTAGATATTCTTTCATTGCCTACTAATGAGGTTGTTGATCTTGCAGGTGATGAGAAGGCAAAATTTGTTCAGGACTTACATGCAACGTAAAAGCCAACATTGAAAGAAGAAATGAACAATATGGGAAGCAAGCAAACAAGGGTAGGCATAAGGTTGTACTAGAACCTGGAGATTGGGTGTGGGTGCATTTGAGGAAGGAAAGGTTCCCGGAGCAAAGAAAATCAAAACTTCAATCACGAGGAGATGGTACATATCAAGTTTTAGAAAGAATCAATGATAATGCCTACAAGATTGACTTGCCCAGCAGGTATGGAAATGTGAGTGCTACCTTTAATATTTCTGATCTCTCTCTTTTTGAATATGCAGATTCAAGGACGAATCCTTTTGAAGAGGGAGGGGATGATGCGGATCATGGTGTACACATGCAGCAAAGAGTTGAGGGTGATCATGGCATTGATGGTGGAAGGAGAATTAATGGAAAAGACCCATTGCATGGGATTGGTGGCCCAATGACAAGAGGAAGAATGAGGAGGATGAAAGAGGCTTTACATGGCCTCATTTTGAAATTACAAGAGGAGGCCCAACATGCATGCATGGGAGGAGAAAATGGGCCTTTAATCACACTTATTAAAGCCCAAAAGTGAACCTAAAAGGCCCACCCATATGCTTCCAAGAGATTGAATCCACTTGCATGAAGGAAATATCCAATGTCAAAAGTCGTGGGACCCTTCTCCAAATCCATGGTGGTAATCTTGAAAGTCTTTGGGGTGCTTCCTAAAAGTCTTCTTTAGAGATATCTTGTCTCCCAAAGCCATGGACATGTGTAAACAAAGTCAAATTCGTGGGATAGGCTTTAGACTTTTGTGGGATAGGTAGTTTGACATGTATTCCTCTCATTTGGCTATAAATAGCCACCTCTTGTACCCCTTGAAGGTTAATTTCGAATTTGAGAGTTTCTAGCATTATTATGCTTGTGTTTCTTGTGTTCCAAGGTGAATGCAAGTAAGGCTCATCAAAGGAGTGATCAACCTTTGTGGCGCTTTATAATTAGAGTTTCAAGGGGCAAGTCTTCTTGGGGTCCTAATTGATCATCCCCTTCCCCTTTTATTCCTCTTGTGTTTCTTTTAATTTTCATTCCCCTCTTCTTTCTTCGCTTGTGTTTCAGCATTTTTGCCAACGAATACCGCACTCGCATACGGTATCATATCACTATTAGTCCCATTAGACCCATTAGTCCATTTAGGACCATTAGACCACTTTGGCCCATTAGACCCATTGGTCCACTTAGGCCCATTAGGCCCATTAGCCCACTTAAACCCATTAGACCCATTGGTTCACTTAGGCCCATTACACCCGTTATACCCATTAGGAGCATTAGGTCCATTTGTCCACTTAAGACCATTAGGCCACTTAGGCCCATTAGGTCCATTTGGCCCAATAGGTCCATTAGGCCCAGTAAGTCCATTAAGCCACTTCGTCCCACTAGGCCCATTAGACCCATCTGACCCATTCGGAGAATTAGGCCCATTAGGCCCATTGAACCCTTTAGTCCCATTCGACCCATTCAGACCATTGTGCCCATTGGACCGTTTAGGCCCATTCGTCCTAATATGCCACTTCGGCCAATTAGGCCCATTCGGCAAATTCACCCCACTAGACCACTTCAACCCATTGGGTCCATTCGACCCATTAGGCCCATTAGAATCATTAGGGCACTTAGGTCCATTTGGCCACTTAGGCCCGTTAGGACTATGAGGCCACTTAGGCCAATTAGGATCATTAGGCCCATTCAGCCCATTAAGACCTTTCAGCCCATTAGGCCCATTCAGAAACTTCGGCCCATTGAGCCCATTTGGCCCATTGGGCAACTTAAGCTCATTCGTTTCATTAGGCCCATTATGCCACTTAGGCCTAATTAACCTATTATCCCATTAGGCCACTTAGGCCCATTAGGCCCATTAGGCCACTTAGGCACATTAGGCCCATTCACCCACTTAGGCTCAATAGTCTCATTAAGACAATTAGGCCACTTAGGCCCATTTGGTTACGACTATGCCACTTAGGTCCATTAGGACACTTTGGCCAATTAGGTCCTTTAGACCCATTAGGCCACTTAGGCCCATTAGGCCAATTAAAATGATTATGCAACTTAGGCCCATTAGGTTGCTTTGGCCCATTAAGCTCTTTAGGACAATTAGGCCACTTAGGCCCATTAGGCCCATTAGACTAATTCGTCCCATTCAGCCCATTAGGCCACTTAGTCCCATTAGGCCCATTAGGCCACTTAGGCACATTACACCCATTGGACCCATTAGACCACTTAGGCCCATTAGGCTACAATTATGCCACTTAGGCCCATTAAGCCCCTTTGGCTGATTACGCTCTTTGGGCTCATTAGTTCACTTAGGCCCATTTGGACATGTTGGCCCATTAGGACACATAGGCCCATTAGCCATGTTATGCCCATTAGTCTCTTTGGTCCACTTAGGCCCATTAGATCCATTGGGGCACTTAGGCACCTTAGGCCACTTAGGTCCATTAGGCTCGTTCGACCCATTACACCACTTAAAGCCCATTGGGATAATTAGGCCCATTAGGCCCTTTAGGTCCATTAGGCCACTTAGGACACTTAATCCCATTATACCCATTAGGCCCATTAGGCCCATTAATCCCATTAGGCCACTTAGGCCTATTAGACCATGTCGGCCCATTGGTCCCATTAGGCTCATTAGTCCACTTAGGCTCATTATGCCACTTAGAACCAGTATGCCCAGTATGCCACTTAGGCCCATTAGGCCCACTAGGCACATTTTTCCCATTAGGCCCATTAGGCCACTTTGAACCATTAGGCCCATTTGGCCGCTTAGGCCCATTAGGCCTACTCGGCACATTAGGCCCATTAGGCCTACTCAGCACATTAGGCCCATTCGGTCTATTCATCTCATTAGGCCCATTATGCCACTTATGCCCATTATGCCCATTTGGAAAATTCGGCCACTTAGGCTCATTATGTCCATTAGGCCCATTATTAGGCCCATTTGACCACTTAATCCCATTACACCCATTAGGTCCATTAGGTTGATTAGTCTCTTAGGCACATTAGACCACTTAGGCCCATTACACCCATTAGTCCTATTGATCCCATTAGAAAACATAACCCCATTAGGCCCATTAGGCTACTCAGGCCCATTAGGATGATTAGTCCTATTAGGCCACTTAGGACCCCTAATCCCTTTAGGCCGATTAAGCTCATGAGGCCATTGAGGCCCATTAGGCCCATTAGACCTCTTAGGCCCTTTAGTTCCATGAGGCCACTTAGGCCCATTAGGCCCATCAATCCACTTAGGCCCATTAGAACCATTAGGTCACTTAGGCCCTTTAGGCTCGTTATGCCACTTAGACCCATTAGTCCACTTAGGCCCATTAGGCCGATTCAGCCACTTTGGCCCATTATTCCCATTAGGCCACTTAGGTCACTTCGGCCCATTTTTCCCATTAGTCCATTAATTCCATTAGGACGATTAGTCCACTTAGGCCTATTAGGCCCAATAGGCTGCTTAGGCCCATTAGGCCACTTTGGCCCATTAGGCTCATTAGGCCACTTCGACCCACTAATCTCATTATGTCGATTAGGCCACTTAGGCCCATTAGGCCCATTAAGCACCTTAGGCCACTTAGACCTATTAGGACCATTAGGACAATTAGGCCCATTCAGCGCATTAGGTCACTCAGTCCCATTAAACCCATGAGGCCACTTTGGCTCATTAGACAACTTAGGCTCATTAGGCCACTTAGCCCCATTAGGTCACTTCATCCCATTAGGCCCATTCGGCCCATTAGGACCATTAGGCCCATTAGGCCACTTAGGCCCATTATGCCCATGAGCCCACTTAGGCCCATTAGGCCACTTCAGCCCATTAGGTCACTAAATCCACTTATGCCCATTTGGCCCATTAGGACATTTAGGCCCATTAGACCACTATGAACCATTATGCCACTTAGGCCCATTAGTCCCATTAGGCCATTTTTTCCCATTAGGCAACTTAGGCCCATTAGGCCACTTAGGCCCATTATGCCGATTAGGTAACTTTGGCCCATTTGGCCCATTAGGTCCATTTGGACCATTTGTCCCATTAGGCCCATTCATCCCATTGGGACCCTTAGACCCATTCGTGCCACTAGGACCATTAGGCCACTTAGGCCCATTAGGCCACTTTTGCCCATTTGACACGTTAGGCCCATTCGGGCCCTTAGCCCCATTTGGGCCACTTAGGCTTATTCGGTCACATAGGTCCACTATGCCACTTTGTCCCATTAGACCAATTAGGCACATTAGGCAACTTATTCCCATTACGCCCATTCATCTTATTTGTCCCATTTTGCCCATTAGTCCACTCAACCAAATTAGGCCCACTAGGCTACTTCGGCCCATTCGGCACGTTAGGCTCATTAGACACCTTAGGTCCATTCGATCCCTTAGCCCCATTCGGGCCATTAGGCCCATTTGGGCCACTTAGGCTCATTCATCCACTTAGGCCCATTATGAAACTTAGGCCCATTAGACCAATTAGGCCCATTAGGCCACTTAGTCCCATTAGGCCCATTCATCCCATTCATCCTATTATTCCCATTAGGCCACTTAGGCAAATTAGGCCCATTGGGCCACTAAGGGACAACAGGTCCATTCGGGAACTTGGGCCCATTAGGCCACTTTGGCCCGTTCGGTCAATTAGGTCGATTAGACCACTTAGGCCACTTAGGCCCATTAGGCCCATGAGGCCACGTAGGTCCATTAGGTCCATTAGTCAACTTAGGCTCATTAGACCCATTAGTCCACTTAGGCCCATTAGGCCAATTGGGCTAGTTGGGCCACTTAGGACCATTTGGCTAATTCGGCCACTTGGTCCCATTAAGCATATTAGGCCACTTCAGCCCATTTGGACAATTATGCCCATTAGGTCACTTACACCAATTAGGCCCATTAGACCCATTGGGCCACTTAAGCCCATTTCTCTACTTAGGCCCATTAGCCCCATTCAGCCACTTAGGCCCATTATCCCCATTAGCCAACTTAGGCCCATTTGGCCGCTTAGGTCCATTAGGCCACTTTGGACCATCAGTCCCTTTAGGTCGATTGGGCCACTTAGGCCCATTCGACCCATTCGACCCATTAAGCCACTCAGGCCCATTGGGCCCATTAGGCCACCTAGGCTAATTACACCCATTTGGCCACTTCGACCCATTAGGCCCATTATGCCATTTAGGCCCATCAAACCCATTAGGCCCATTAGGCCATTAGGCCCATTCAACCACTTAGTCCCATTAGTCCCATTAGGCAAATTTGGACCATATAGCCCATTAGGCCTATTGGAGCACATAGGCCACTTAGGCCCATTTGGCCCATTGCACCACATAGGCCACTTAGACCCATTAGGCCCATTGGACCACATAGGCCACTTAATCCCATTAGGCCTATTAGGAATATTAAGCCTATTTATCCTATGAGGTCACTGAGGCCCATTAGGCCACTAAGGTCCCTAAGGCCCATGATGCCACTTAGGCCTATTAGCCCCATCACACCACTTAGGCCCATTAGGCCACTTACGCCCATTAGGCTCATTGGGCTAATTGTGGCCATTCGACCACTTAGGCCAATTAGACACATTAGGCCACTTAGGCCCATTATGCCCGTTGAGCCACTTAGACCTATTAGGCCACTTAAGCTCATTAGGCTGATGAAGCCACTTAGGCCCATTAGGCCCATAAGGCCACTTAGGCTCATTATGCCCATTAAGCACATTATGCCGATTAGGCAACTTAGCCCCATTAGTCCACTTAGGCCCATTAGGACCATTAAGCACACTAGGACCATTAGGACCATTAGGCACCTTAGGATCATTAATCACATCAGACTGATTAGGCAACTTAGGCCCATTAGGCGCATTATGCCACTTAGACTAATTAGGTTCATTCATCCCATTAGGCCCATTAGGACCCTAGGACCATTAAGCCCAATAAGCTCATTAGAACACTTAGGCCCATTATGCCACTTAGCCCTATTAGGCCAATTAGGCAACTAAGGCCGATTAGGCCACTTAGGCCCACTCGGTCCATTAATCCCATTAGGCTGATTTGGCCACTTAGGCCACTTAGGCCAATTAGGCCACTTAGGCCAATTAGGCCCATTAGTCCATTTAAGCCAATTAGGCCGACTAGGCAACTTTGGCCCATTAGGCCACTTTGGACCATTTGTCCACTTAGGCCAATTAGGCCAATTAGGCCCATTAGGACACTTAGGCCTATTTGGCCCATTCGGCTCATTGGGCACATTATGCCCATTAGGCTGATTAGGCAACTTTTCTCATTAGGCGACTTCGGACCATTAATCCCATTAGGCCCATTAGTCCCATTAGGCAACTGAGGCCAATTAGGCCCATTAGGCACATTTGGACCCAAGGCTCGTTAAGCTCCTTAAGCCCAATAGGCCACTTAGGACCGTTAGACAACTTATGCCCATTAGTCCCCTTAGGCTAATTAGGCACTTTCGACCCACTATGACCATTACTTCGATTAGGCCACTTAGGCTCATTAGGTTCATTAGGTCCATTAGGCCGCTGAGGCCCATTCAGCACATTAGGACCATTATCTGCTAGGCCCGTTAAGCCCATTAATCCCATTAGGCCACTCAGAACCATTGAGCCACTTAGGCCAATTAGGCCTCTTAGTTCCATTAGGACACTTAGGCCTATTAACCCCATTAGGACCATTAAGCCCATTTGTCGATTAGGCAACTTAGGCCATTTAGGCCCATTAGTCCACTTAGGCCCATTAGGCCCATTTGGACCATTTAGCACCTAGGCCTGTTAAACCTATTAATCCCATTAGGCCCATTAGGACACTTGGGCCCATTAGTCCACTTAGGACCATGAGGCCCAAGAGGCCCACTTAGGTCCATGATACCCATTAGGCCCATTATGCCACTTAGGCCTATTAGGCACATTAGGCCAGACACTTAGGCCTATCAGACCCATTTGACCACCTAAGAAAACTAGGCCCAATGGGCCACTTAGGCTCATTATGATGCCTCGATCGATTTGGATAATTAGGACACCGAGGCCCATTAGGCCCAATTGTTCGATTATGCTGATTTGGACACTTAGGTCACTTAGGCCCATTAGGCCCATTGGCAACTTAGGCCTATTAGGTCCATTAGGCCTTTTGGACACTTAGGCCCACTAGTCACATTAAGCCCATTCGGCCCATTTGGCCACTTAAACCCATTAGGCCCATTAGGTGACTTAGGCTCATTAGGCCCACTAGGCTCGTTCAACCACTTAGGCCCCTGAGGCCCATTAGGCCGATCCATCCACTTAGGCCAATTAGGACCAAGAGGGCACTTAGGACCATTAGGCCACTTAGGCCCATTAGGCCCATTCTTCCACCTAGGTCTATTAGGCCCATTCGGCCGCTTAGGCCCATTAGGCCCATTAGGCCCATTCGGGCACTTAGGCCTATTGGGCCCATTAAGCCACTTAGGCCCATTCTTCCCATTAGACCCATTATTCCAGTTTGTCGTATCAGGCCCATGAGTCTCATTCATCCATTGGGGCTCATTCGACCCATTAATCCCATCAGGCCCATTAGGCCACTTAGGATCATTAGGACCATTATGCCACTGAGGCCCATTATGTAGATTAGGCCTTTTAGGGTCATTTTTACCATTAAGCCCATCAGACCCATTACGCCACTTAGGCCCATTAGGTCCATTAGGCCCATTGGCCACTTAGGCCCATTAGGCCCAATGGGGAACGTGGGCCCATTATGTCCATTGGACCCATGAGGCCCATTTGGCACATTCAGCCACTTAGGCCAATTTGGAAAATCAGGCATGTTAGGCCCCTTAGTCCCATTAGGCTCACTCAGCCCATAGGGCCCACTGAACCACTTAGACCTGTGAGGCCCATTAGTCCCATCAGGTCCATCAGGCCCATTAGGCCACTTATGCTCATTCGGCCCATTAGGCCACATAGGCCCATAAGGCCCATAAGGCCCATTAGGCCACTGAGACCCATTAGTCCCATTGGGCATATCAGACCGATTAGGTCCATGAAGCCAACTAGTCCACTAAGGCCCATTAGGCCCATCATGCCCATTCGGCCACTTAGAACCATTACGCAAATTAGACTACTCAGGCCACTGAAGTCCATTAGTCACATTAGTCCCATGAGGCCACTAAGGCCCATCACGCCCATTAGGTAACTTTGGCCCATTAGGCCTATTAGGTCCATTTATCTCATTAGGTCAATCAGGCCCATTAGGCCCCTTAGGACACTTAGGCCCATTAAGCCACTGAGGACCATTAGGCCTATTAGATTACTTAGGCCCATTAGGCCACTAAGGCCCATTAGGCTCATTAGGCCACTTAGACCCATGATACCCATTAGTCCATCAGGCCCATGAGGCCACTGAAGCCCATTAGTCCCATTAGGCTCATCTGGCCCATCAGGAAACTTAGGCCGATTAGGAACATTATCCCACTTAGGCCAATTTGGCTCATTAGGCCACTTAGGCCTATTCCGCCCATCTGTCCCATTCAGCCACTTATGCACATTCAACCCATTCGGCCCATCAAGCCCAGCATACCCATTAGGCCACTCATGTCCATTCGGCCCATTGGGCCACTTGAACCAATTTGGCCCATCAGGCCCATCAGGCCCATTAGGCCACTTAGGTCCATCAGGCTCATTAGGCCCATTTGGCCACTTAGGCCCATTCATTTCATTAGGCCACTTAGGCACATCAGGACCATTAGGCCCATTAGGCCCATTAGGCCACTAAGGCATATTCAGCTCATTAGGACACTGAGGCCCATTAGGCCCATCAGGCCAATCAGGCCCATTAGGCCACTTTGGCCCATTAGGCCACTTAAGATCATTCATCTCATTAGGCTACTTAGGCACATTAGGCCCATTATGCCACTTAGGCCACTTAGGATGATTAGGCTCATTAGGCCTCTTAGGCCACTTAGGACGATTTGGGCCATTAGGCCACTAAGGCCCATTAGGCCACTAAGGCTCATCAGGCCATTTAGGCCACTTAGGCCTGTTAGGCCCATTAGTCCACTGAGTCTGATTATGCCAATTAAGCCACTTAGACCCATTAGACCACTTGGGACCATTAGGCCACTTAGGACTATTAGGCCACTAAGGCCCATTAGGCCACTTAGGCCCATTAGGCCCATTTGGAAACTTAGAAAAATTAGGCCCATTAGGCCACTTAGTCCCATTAGGCCCATTAATCCACTTACGCAACTTACACCCATTATATCCAATAGGCCCATTCTGACACTTCATTCCCTTAGGCCACTTAGGCCCATTTGACCACTTAGGCTCATTAGTCCCCTTAGGCCTATTAAGACCATTAGGTTGAGTATGCAACTTAGGCCCATTAGGCCACTTAGGCCCATTAGGCCCATTGGGACACTGGTTAATTAGGCTCATTCAACCCATTTGACCCATTAGGCCCATTTGGCCCCAAGGCCACTTATTCCCATTAAGCCCATTAGGCCACTTATGCCCGTTAGGCCACTTAGGCACATTAGGCCGATTAGGACACTAAGCCCCATTAGGCCCATTCGGCCACTTAGGTCCACTAGGCCCATTAAGCCCATTAGGATGATTAGGCCACTTAGTCCCATTAGGCCACTTAGGCACATTCGTCCTATTAGTCCCATTAGGCCAATTAAACCCATTAGGTCGATTAGGCAACTTTGGCACATAGACAACAGAGGTTCATTAGGTCGATTAGACCCCTTATGCCAATTAGGCCCATTCGGCCCATTAGGCCAATTTGGCCCATTCGGCCCATTCAGCCACTTAGGTCCATTCGGCCCATTAGGCCCATTAGGCCAATTAAACCCATTAGGTCGAATAGGCAACTTTGGCCCATTAGACCACTTAGGTTCATCAGGTCAATTAGGACCATTAGGCCAATTAGGCCCATTCGGCCCATTCAACCACTTAAGCCCATTACCCATTATGCCCATTAGGCCACCTTGGCCCATTAGACCACTAAGACCCATTTGTCCCATTAGGCCACTTAGGCCCATTAGGCTGATTAGGCCACTTAGGCCCATTTGGCCACTTAGTCTCATTGGTCCCATTAGGCCACTTAGGCCCATTAGGCCAATTCGTCCCATTAGGCCCATAATGCCCATTCGGAACCAAGGCCCATTAAGTCTATTAAACTCATTAAGCAACCTAGGCCCATTATGTCACTTAGGCCCCTAAGTCCCATTAGTCCACTTAGGCCCATTACATCCATTAGTCCCATTAAGCCCATTAAGCCCATGATGTTGTTTAAAACACTTAGGCCCATTAGGCCACTTAGGCCGACTACGCCCATTAAGCTCATTAGGTTGTTTAAGACACTTAGGCCCATTAGGCCACTTAGGCCGATTAGGCCCATTGAGTCACTAAGGTGCATTAGGCCCATTCGGCCCATTAATCCCATTAGGTTGATTAAGAAACCTAGGCCCATTAGGCCACTTAGGCTGATTAGGCTCATGGGGTCACTGAGGCCCATTAGGCCCATTCGGCCCATTTGGTCCATTTGGCCCATTAGGTCCATTTGGAACCCAAGCTCGTTAATCTCATTCATCCCATTAGGCCCCTTAAACCCATTAGACCCCTAGGACCCATTAAACCCATTAGGTCACTTAGGCCAATGAGTCCACTTAGGCCCATGAGGCCCGTGTGGCCGTTAGGCCCGTTAGGCCCCTTCGACCCATTAGGCCACTTAGACCCAATAGGCCCATTAGGTCACTTAGGCCCATTAGAATCACTAGGCTCATTTATCCAATTAGGCACATTAGGCACATTAGGTCAATTAGGTCCATTAGGCCCATTAGGCCACTTGGGCCCATTAGGCCCATTAGAACACTTAGGCCCATTAGGACCATTTGGCCCATTAGCCACATTAGGCCACTTAGACCCATTAGGCCCACTAGGTCCATTAAGCCCATTAGGTCGATTAAGCAACTTTGGCCCATTAGGCCACCAAGGCCCATTCGTCCACTTTGGCCAATTAGTCCCATTCGGCCCCTTAGTCTCATTAGGCCCATTTGGACCCTAGTCCCATTAAGCCCATTAAGTCCATTAGGCCACCTAGGCCCATTAGGCCGCTTAGGCCCATTAGGCCCCATTGGCCAGTTAGGCCAATTTGGCCCATTTGGTACCTATGCCCGTTAATCCCATTAAGCCCATTAAGCCCATTAGGGAAATTAGGAAACTTAGAGCCCTTGGGCCCATTGGGCCCATGACACCCATGAGTCCCCTTAGGCCACCTCGGCCCATCAGGGCCATCAGGCCCATTCAACCAATTCGGCCTATTAGGCCCATTATTCCACTTATGCCCATCTGGCCCATTAGGCACATTCGTTCAATTAGGCCGATTAGGCCACTTTGACAACTTATGCCCATTAGGCTCATTGGGACACCTAGGCCCATTGTCCTATTAGGCCACTTAGGCCCATTAGGCCCATTAGGCCCATAGGGCCACTCAGGTCCATTAGGCCCATTAGTCCACTTAAGCCCATTAGGTCACTAAGGCCCATTGGCCAATTTGGCCACTTAAGCCCATTAGGCCCATTAGGCCCATTCGTCAAATTAGGCCCATTTGGCCCATTTGGCCCACTAGGCCCATAAGGACACTTAGTCTCATTGGACCCATTAGGCCCATTGGACCTATTCGGCCCATTAGGCACATTATGCCAATTCGACCACTTACCCTCATTCGGCCAATCAGCCCCATTATGCCACTTAAGCCCATTCTTCCACTTAGGCCCATTAGGCCCATTAACCACATTATTCCAAATTGGTCCATTAGGCCCATTCACCAACTTAAACCCATTAGTCTCAATCGGCCACTTAGGCCCATAAGGCCCATTAGGCCTATTCAGTTGATTAGGCTGATTCAACCACTTAGGCCACTTAGACCCATTAGGCCGATTAGGCCCATTCATCCAATTAGGTCACTTAGGCCCATTCGGTCGATTAGGCCGATTAAGCCACTTAGATCACTTAGACCCATTAGGCCCATTAGGCCCATTAGGCCACTTAGGCTCATTAGGCAAATTAGGCTCATTTGATCGATTAGGCCGACTAGGCCACTTAGGCCCATTTGGTTGATTAGCCCGATTCGGCCACCTAGGCCCATTAGGCACTTTAGGCCCATTGGGACACTTAGGCCCATTATGCTCATTCGGTCGATTAGGCATATTAGGCAACTTAGGCCCATTAGACCACTTAGTCCCATTAAGCCCATTCAGCTGATTAGGCTGATAGACCACTTGGGTCCATTATGCCCATTAGGGCTGATTAGGCTGATTAGACCACTTAGGCCACTTAGGCCCATTATGCTCATTATGACTAGTAGGCCCATTAGTCCCATTTAGACACTTAGGCCACTTAGGCATTAGGCCCATTAGGCCCATTAGGCCACTTAGGCAAATTAGGCCCATTAGTCCCATTCGGCCGATTAGGCCGATTATGAAACTTAGGCCACTGAGCCCCATTTGTCCCATTATGCACATTAGGCCACTTAGTCCCATTAGGCTAGTTAAGCCCATTAGGCCCATTTAGTCGATTAGGGGGATTAGGCCACTTAGGCCCATTAGGCCCATTAGGCCACTTAGGCCCATTTGGCCCATTAGGCCATTGAGGCCCATTAGGTCCATTAGGGAAATAGGGATTTTCGACCCATTAGGCCACTTAGGCCACTTAGTCCCATTAGGCCCATTAGGCTCATTAGGCCACTTAGGCCCATTAGGCCAATTAGGCCCATTAGGCCACCTAGGCCCATTAGGCCCATTAGGCCACTTAGGCCCATTAAACTCATTAGTCCCATTAAGCCCATTAGGCCCATTTGGTAACTTAGGCCGATTAGGGCACGTAGGGCCATTAGTCCACTTAGGCCCATTCGATCGATTAGCCCGATTAGGCCACTTAGGCCCATTAGGACACGTAGGACCATTAGGCCCATTAGGACACTTAGGCCCATTAAACCCATTAGTCCCACTGAGCCTGTTAAGCCACTTAGGCCACTTAGGTCCATTAGACCCATTCGGTCGATTAGCCCGATTAGGCCACTTAGGCCACTTAGGCCAATTATGTCCATTATGCCCATTAGTCTCATTAGGCTCATTAGACCTATTCTTCCCATTAGGCCCACTAGGCCCACTTGGCCCACTTGGCCCATTAGGGCACGTAGGCCCATTCGGACCATTTGGCCACTTAGGACCATCATGCCCATTAGGTCCATCAGGCCCATTAGGTCCATGAGGGGCATTCTTACCATGAGGCCCATAAGGCCCATTAGGACACTTAGGCCCATTAGGCTCATTGCGTCCATGAGTTCACTTAGGTCCATGAGGCTCATTCACCCAATCAGACCACTTGGGCCCATTAGGCCTGTTAATTCCATCAGGCCCACTAAGCCCCTTAGGCCACTTAGACCAATTAGGCCACTTAGACCCATTGGACCCACTAGGCCCATTCTTCCCATTAGGCCCATTGGGACAATTAGGCCCCTTAGGCCCATGAGGCCCATTGGGCCCATTAGGCCACTTCATCCCATTCAGACCATTCAGCTCATTAGGCTCACTTAGGCTAGTGAGGCCCATTATGCCCATTATGCCCAGTGGGCCCCATAGGCAACTTAGGCCAATGAGGCCCATTAGGCCCATAAGGCTCAATAGGCCCATCCGGACAATTAGGCCCAACTGTCCCCTTAGGCCCTTTAGGCCCACTCGGCTCATTAGTGAAGGTTCCGGGTGCAGCGGAAGCGCGTGGGTGGATGTGCCCACTTGGCTTTTTGTCATTAGCAATGATCAATCCGGGATCAATACGACGATAAACGCCAGTCTCCACGGATCGAATCACAGAAAAAAAACAAAGAAGATGGTTTTTCCCGGAACCACAAACAAGGATCGTTACAGGTTGATTATAATTAATTTAATTAATTATAAAGAAATACCTTTTGGGTGTTCTTTCTTCGTTGATGTTCTCAATCACGTTGTCGATGTGATCCGTCGTTGCGTCGCAGAAGCCAAGTGTAGACTCCCTCTAGCGGTGATCCACACGTGTACCTCGTATCTCTGGAGGTTGCCAAAAGATTCTCCGGGTGCTAGCGTGGAGAAGCCTTTGCTTGCATTGTCCGCCTTAGATTGTCTTGATCCGATGGAAGAGGATCTCTCTCGGTCTTGAGAGCGTTCTTGGAGGAAGAGGTTCTTTCGGCCTTGAAATAATTCTCCAGAGATGTTGTGCACAACGATTCTCTTGTGTCAGAAAAGAGTTGGGGTTGTGAGGATATTTATAATCGGGTGTGTGGGGTTATAGAGTTATGACAATAAATAAACGCGTTACGCGTTTTATTTATTTCATTGACTCTTTATTTAAAACCCCATGTCGAATAAATAATTCATTGACATGCACCCACACTGATTATAATAAATATCATTTAAAACAATATTATATCCTCAAAATCCCAACTAAAAAAAACTACACGGCGTGTATTAATAAATACACGGCGTGTACTTGTTTTTCATTGAAAACTACACGGCGTGTACATTAAATGTACACGGCGTGTATATCTTGTTTTCATTTATTCATTTCCTTTCCAAAATAAAACTACACGACATGTAATAATAATACACGACGTGTACTTGTTTTATTTTCTTTTTCCTCCATCATTTAAAACAACTTAGGCTTCCTTGAATAATTATTAAACCACGTACGAGAATAATCTTTATTCAACTTGAGATACTTGGATACACTTAGTGTGTGACCCTCTAGGCCTCTTTCTCGTTGGCATTAGGCGGGCTTGCCTAAAGTCCAAGATTACTATCTAGCAACGGGTCAAGGCACCCAAGAGAAAGAAGTTGACGCCGCATTGACGTATCACCTCATACGAGCGCTTACTGTGTAATTTAATCCCTTTGTCTCAATATCTCATCAAGCAGGTTTCATGGCAGTGTCATAAACCTATATGCTTGATATGTCGTTCTTTGACTACCTGAAATAAACTCATCGTTTACACATGGCCATGGAATTTAATGCGACAGTTCTATTTCAATCAAAGGGCCGAGATATCAACTTCCATAAATGGAAGGGACAAATCCTTCCTTGACTTATCCATTAACAACATGTCACTCGTGACGCACCCAACGTACCCTACTTCCCGCCAACTGTCTGCGTGACGGTTTTCGTCAGTAAATCTAAGTGCACGAGTCATGACATGATTTAATGATAATCTTCCAGTCCAAGGACCATTACACACGCTCGTAGATAGCAATATCCGATGACACCAAGACATGCAGAATTACTACTGGCGGGTCTGTTCTCATAATCTCCCATCTTGGAGATTACCAAGTGCGAACTCCATGAGAGAGAGTCTCGTCTTCTTATGAGTACTCGCATATGACGGTCTGTATACTATGTGTCCTATCATAGTATGTCATCCAACCGCAGAACTTTATTTAAGAATATTGTTATAGCATTTCAAGGTTCTCATCATAGCGGGGATCTACTATGACCTTATTAATGCAACAAATATTTCAGGACATTATTATATTATAGTCATGCAGAACAATGAACAATATATAATAAGTGAACATTTATGTAATCAAAGTACAAAACAGTTGGTTCTGAGGACACCAACCCTTACAATTAGGCCACTTGGGCTCATCATGCCACTTAGACCACTTTGGTCCAGGAGGCCCATGAGGCCCATCAGGCCCATTTGACAACTTAGGCCCATTAG
This sequence comes from Viscum album, assembly GCA_963277665.1. Taxonomy (NCBI): domain Eukaryota; kingdom Viridiplantae; phylum Streptophyta; class Magnoliopsida; order Santalales; family Viscaceae; genus Viscum; species Viscum album. Next base: position 1,051,072,586 of record OY728121.1, on the reverse strand, counting down.
GCCCATTAGGCCCATTGGGCCCATGAGGTCACTTTGGACAATTAGGACCATTCGGCCCATTAGGCCCATTTGGTCGATTAGGTCGATTAAGCCACTTAGATCACTTAGACCCATTATGCCCATTAGGCCCATTAGGCCACTTTGGCCCATTATGCACATTAGGCCCATTTGATCAATTAGGCCGACTAGGCCACTTAGGCTCATTTGGTTGATTAGCCTGATTAGGCCACTTAGGCCCATTAGGCACTTTACGCCCATTAGGACACTTAGGCCCATTATCCTCATTAGGCCCATTCGGCCGATTAGGCAGATTAGGCCACTTAAGACCATTAGGCCACTTAGTCTCATTATATCCATTAGGCCCATTCGGTCGATTAGGCTGATTAGATCACTTGAGTCCATTATGCCCATTAGACCACTTCGACCCCTTAGGCCCGTTAGGCCACTTAGGCCCATTAGGCCCATTCGGCTGATTAGACCACTTAAAAAACTTAGACCACTTAGGCCCATTATGCTCATTATGACCATTGGGCCCATTAGCCCCGTTCAGACACTTAGGCCACTTAGGCATTAGGCCTATTAGGCCCCTTACGCAACTTAGGAAAATTTGGCCCATTAGTCACATTCGGCCGATTATGAAACTTAGGCCACTTAGCCCCATTTGTCCCATTATGCACATTAGGACACTTAGTCCCATTAGGCTAATTAGGCCCATTATGCCAATTTAGTTGATTATGGGGATTAGGCCACTTAGGCCCATTAGGCCCATTCAGCCACTTAGGTCCATTTGGCCCATTAGGACACTGAGGCCCATTAGGACCATTAGTCCAATTATGCCTATTTGACCCATTAGGCCACTTAGGCCACTTAGTCCCATTGGTCATATTTGACCCATTAGGCCACTTAGGCCCATTGAGCCCATTAGGCCCATTCGGCCACCTAGGCCCATTAGGCCCATTAGTCCACTTAGGCCCATTAAACTCTTTAGTCCCATTAAGCCCATTAGGCCCATTTGGCGACTTAGGCTGATTAGGTCACATAGGCCCATTAGTCCACTAAGGCCCATTAAACTCATTAGTCCCATTAGGCATGTTAGGCCCCTTATCCCACGTAGGCCCATTAGGCCCATTTGATTGATTAGACCGATAGGGTCACTTAGGCCCATTAGGACATGTAGGACCATTAGGCCCATTAGGACACTAAGGCCCATTAAACCCATTAGTCCCACTAGGCCCATTAGGCTCGTTAAGCCACTTAGGCCACTTAGGCCCATTAGGCTCGTTCGGTCGATTAGCCCGATTAGGCCCCTTAGGCCACTTAGGCCAATTATGTCCATTAGGATCATTAGTCCCATTAGGCTCATTAGGCATATTCGGACCATTATGCCCATTAGGGCCATTAGTCCCACTAGGCCCATTAGGACACATAGGCCCATTCACACCATTAGGCCACTTAGGAGCATGAGACCCATTAGGTCCATCAGGCACATTAGGTCCATGAGGGGCATTCTTCCCATGAGCCCCATTAGGCCCATTAGGACACTTAGGCCCATTAGGCCCATTGGACCCATGTGCACTTAGGCCCATGAGGACCATTCGCCCCATAAGGCCACTTGGGCCCATTAGGCTCGTTAATTCCATCAGGCCCACTAAGCCCCTTAGGCCACTTAGACCAATTAGGCCACTTAGACCCATTAGACCCATTGGACTTACTAGGCTCATTCTTCCCATTAGGCCCATTGAGCCCATTAGGCCCCTTAGTCCCATGAGGCCCATTGGGCCCATTAGGCTACTTCAGCCCATTCGGCTCATTAGGCCCACTTAGGCCACTTAGGCCCACTATGCCCATTATGACCATTGGGTCCAAGAGGCAACTTAGGCCAATGCGGCTCATTAGGCCCATAAGGCTCAATAGGCCCATCCGTCCAAATAAGCATATCCATCCCATTAGCCCCTTTAGGCCCATGAGGCCCATTAGACCACTTAGGCCCATTAGGCCACCTTGGCCCAATAGGCCCATTGGGTCCATTAGGCCAATTAGGCCCATTCGGCCCATTAGGACCATGAGGCCCATTAGGTCCATCGGGCCATGTAGTCTCATTTGACCTTTTAGGCCCACTAGGCCCATTTGGTAAATTAGGCCCATTCTACACATTGGGCCACTTAGCCCACTTAGTCCCATTAGGCCCACTATGTCCATTCATCCACTTAGACCTAGGAGGCCCATTCGGCCCATTATTCCCATGAAGCCCATTAGGCCCATCAGGACCATGAGGCCACTTAGTCCCATGAGGCCCATTAGAACCATTTGGACCATTTGGACCATTAGTCCCATCAGGTCGATTCAGCCACTTAGGCCCATTAGGCCTATTAGGATCATTCCGCCACATAGGCCCATTAGGCCCATTAAACTCATTAGTCCCATTAGAACCATTAGGGCACTTAGGCCACTTAGGCCCATTAGGCCCAATATGCCAATAGGGGCTATCAGGCCCATTCGGCCACTGAGGCCCCTTAGGCCTATTAGGCAACTTAGGCCCATTATGCCCATTAGGCCACTTAGTCCCATTAGGACCATGAGGCCCATGAGGCCCATCAGGCCCATGAGGCCCATTAGGCCAATTGGGCCAATGAGGCACATTATGCCTGTTGGGCCTATCACACCCATGAGGCCCCTGAGGACTATTGGCCCCATTACGCTCATTAGGGCCATTAGGTCGCTTAGGCCCATTGGGCTCACTAGGCCCATTACGCCAGTTAGGCCCATGAGGCCCATTAGGACACTTAGGCCACTTAGGCCCATTGGGCCCATTAGGAAAATTCAGCTACTTATGCCCATTAGGTCCATTGGGCCACTTAGGCTCATTGTGCCACTTAGGCCCATTGGGCCACTTCTCCCCATTGGGCCCATTCGACCACTGAGGCCCATCAGGCCACTTAGGCCTATTAGGCCACTGAGGCACATTATAGCCATTATGCCGATCAGGCCCATTAGGTCCATGAGGCCCATTGGGCTAGTGAGACCCAATATGCCCATTAGGTCGATCAGTCCCATTAGGCCTAGGAGGCCCATTAGGCCAGAGAGGCCCATTAAGCCTATCAAGCCCATTTGGCCACTTATGCCCATTAGGTTGATTATGCCCATTAGGCCCATGAGGCTACTATTGTCACTTAGGCCAATTAGGCCAATGAGGCCACTAAGGCCCATTAGGCCCATCAATCCATTAGTCCTCTTAGGACTATTAGACCCATTAGTCCACTTAAGCCCCATTATGCCACTTAGGCTCATTCATCTAATTAGGCCACTTAGGCACTTAGGCCCATTAAGCTACTTAGGCCCATTATGCCCATTAGGCTCATTAGGGCCGTTAGTCCCATTAGGCCACTAGGGCCCATTAGGCGCAATAGGCCACTTAGGCCTATTATGCCCATTAGGTCAATTAAGCCCATCAGGCCCGTGAGGACACTAAGACCCATTTGTCCCATTAGGCCACTTATGCCCATTCAGCCTATTAGGCCCATTATGTCACTTAGGCCAATTGAGATCATTAGGCCACTTCATTCTATTAGACCCATCAGGCCCATCAAGCCCCTAAGTCCACCTAGGCCCATTTGTCCCATTAAGGCAAGCAGGCCCATCAGACCCATTAGGCCACTTAGTCCTATTCAGCTCATTAGGCCACTTAGGCCCATTAAGCTCATTAGCCCCATCAGGCCCATCGGCCCCATTAAGTCCATTTGTCCCATTAGGCAACTTAGGCCACTTATGCCCATTAGGTCACTTAGTCCCATTCGACCCAATCGACCCATTATGCCACTTAGACCCATTAGGTCACTTAGGCCCATTAGGCCCATCAGGCCTATTAGACACATTATTCCACTTAGTCCACCGAGGTCCATTAGGCCCATTAGGCCACAGAGGCCCATTAGGCTCATTAGGCCTATTAGGCCACTTAAGCCCATTAATCCAATTCGGTCACAGAGGCCCATTAGGCCTGTTAATCCTATTTGGCCCACGACCTTCGATGCCAAATGCTACTTTCTATAAATGAAATTGATTAGTATAATACTACATTATTGAATAATATGAAAGTGATAAACCTAGAATGAATTAAAATTGTAGCTATTGAAGAAATCCATAAAATTAAGAAGCATCTAAAAATAAATTTAATTAGAAATTTAATACTAGTGACCTAACATAAACAATACATATTAATTAGCATGATAAACATGTGTACAGTATGGATTCCTCTTGTATGTTCATTTCGGTGTGATTCCATTTATGTTGTGTTATTTCGTTATTTGGTCACTTGGTATTTTTTTATCATTTTTTCATTTGTCTAATTGGCCAATTAGTCCATTTAGGTGAATTAGGACAATTGGGCCAATTAATCTAATTAGTTCAGTTAGAAAAAATAGGTCATTTAGGCTAATTATGTCATTTAGGCCAATTAGGTCATTAGGCCATAGGCAATTTGGGGCTTTAATTCATTTAGCTAATTTAGTCCATTAGGTCATTTAGGCCATTTAGGCCAATTAGCCCAATTATACCATTTAGGTCAATTAGGAAAATTATGCTAATTAGACCATTTAATCCAATTGGATCATTTAAACCATTTGGACCAATTGTGCCATTTAGACCAATTAGGCCATTTATGCCAATAATGTCATTAGGCTATTTAGACCAATTTAGCCATTAGGACATTATCCCATTAGTTCATTACACCATTAGGCCAATTTTTTTTTTGGTGATTTGACCATTTACGCCAATTTAGGATAATTAATCTCCCACACGTCGATGGGGCCTTGAAAATCCAACTCTTACACTTGGGTAATTGGCCCAGTGCCTTCAACATGGTTCGCATCATCCTCCCCCTCTTGAAAAGGAGTCGTCCTCGACTCTTCATCCTCTACACCCAAAAAAGAAGAAAGATCAGAAACATTGAAAGTGTCACTTACACCATACTCACCTGGAAAAGCTATCTTGTAAGCATTGTTGTTAATCTTCTCAAGCACTCGGAAAGGTCCATCACCACGTGGCATGAGTTTTGATTTCCGCTTGTTGGGAAATCTTTCCTTCCGCATATGAACCCAGACATGGTCACCGGGCTTGAACAACATTTCCTTGCGACCCTTGTTTGCACGATCAATGTATTTCTGTGTCATCCACTCGATATTTATCCTTGCCTTTTCATGGATTTTCTTAATGAATTTTGCACGCTCTTTCGCATCCATATTAGCAGTTTCCTGCAAAGGCAAAGGAACTAGATCAATAGGGGCAAGGGGGTTAAAGCCATAAACAATTTCAAATGGAGAATATTGAGTAGTGGAATGCTTGGCCCTGTTGCGTGTGAATTCCACATGTGGCAGGCACTCCTCCCAATTCTTGATGTTCTTCTTCACAACGGTTCCCAGATGGGATGAAAGTGTTTGATTCACCACCTCGGTTTTTCCATCGGTTTTCGGATGACAAGTAGTGTAGAATAGTAACTTTGTTCCTAGTTTGCTCCATAATGTCTTCCAAAAGTAGCTGAGGAATTTTGTGTCTCGATCCGACACAATCGTCCTTAGCATTTCATGAAGTTTGACTACTTCCTGAAAGAAAAGTGTTGCAATGTTAGTGGCATCATCTGCTTTGTGACAAGGAATAAAATGTGCCATTTTTGAAAACCGATCCACCATAACAAAAATGGAATCTCTCCCCCTCTTGGTTCGTGGTAACCCCACAGTAAAGTCCATTGATATGTCCTCCCAAGGGGTGTTGGGAATTGGGAGAGGAAGATATAATCCATGTGGGTTCAGTTTCGATTTGGCTTTATGGAAAACAATGCACTTTCCCACAAATTTATCAACATCTCTAGATATCCTAGGCCAATAAAAATGCTCACTAAGAACACTTAGAGTTTTTGAAACACCAAAATGCCCCATTAACCCACCCGAATGTGATTCCTTTAGTAAAAGTAAACGGATAGAGCAATTGGGAATGCAAAGCTTATCAATCCGGAATAAGAATCCATCATGTAAATAGAACTTTTCCCAACTAACTCCAGGTTTACAATGTTCATAAGGTTCTCTAAAATCATTATCAGTGGCATATAAATCCTTAATGTATTCAAAACCAAGGAGTTTTGAATCCAACAAGGATAAAAGAGAATATCTACGTGAAAGTGCATCGGCCACAATATTTTCTTTACCCTTTTTATGCTTGATGACATATTGAAATGATTCAATGAATTCCATCCATCTAGCATGTCTCCTATTCAGTTTATGTTGGCTCCTAAGGTATTTAAGAGTCTCTTGATCAGAATGGATCACAAATTCTTTAGGCTAAAGATAGTGTTGCCATGTCTCTATTGCTCTAAACAATGCATACAACTCTTTATCATATGTTGTGTAGTTTAGAGTTGGTCAATTTAACTTCTCACTAAAATAATCAATAGGCTTACCTTCCTACAGGAGTACTTCTCCTATGCCAATTCCGCTTGCATCACATTCAATTTCAAAGGTCTTACCAACGTCCAGAAGTGCAAGTAGAGGGGCGTGGGTGAGTCTCTCCTTAAGTTCATTAAAGGCCTTCTCTGGAGTTATCCCCCATTTGAAAGGAACATTATTCTTTGTCAACTCGTTCAACGGTGCTGCTAATGTAATGAATTCCTTCATAAATCTCCTGTAAAAACTAGCAAGCCCATGAAAACTTCTTACCTGTCCAACGGAGGTTGGAGTTAGTCATTCTTGTATTGCTTTGATCATTTCAGTGTCAACTTCAACTCCATTTCCGCTCACAAAAAATCCAATAAAAACAATATTATTGAGGAAAAATTCACACTTATTGATGTTTCCAAACAAGTTTTCTTTTCTTAACAAATTCATGCAAAGTCCTACTATACACCAGAATATCATCAAAGTAAACTACCACAAATTTTAAAATATATGCATGTAAGACATGATTCATTAACCTCATAAATGTGCTAGGTGCATTGGTGAGACCAAAGGGCATGACTAACTATTCATAAAGTCCATGTTTTGTCTTAAATGCAGTTTTCCACTCATCTCCTTCTTTCATCCTAATTTGATGGTAGCCACTTCTTAAATCAATTTTTGAGAAAATAGTTGAGCCATTTAATTCATCTAGCATATCATCTAACCTAGGGATAGGATGACGATACCTGACTGTGATGTTCTTGATGGCTCTACAGTCAACGCACATTCTCCATGTTCCATCCTTCTTTGGTACTAGAAGCACCGTTACCGCACAAGGACTAAGGCTCTCTCTCACATACCCCACATTCAACAACTCATGAACTTGCCTTTAAATTTCTTTTGTCTCCTCTGGGTTGGTGCGATATGCTGGGAGGTTCGGTAGTGATGCTCTAGGTACGAGGTCAATTTGATGCTCAATACCTCTAATGGGTGGCAAACCAGGTGGCACCTCTTCAGGGAACACATCTTCAAATTCCCGCAACAAAGACTCAATAACATGTGGCAAAGAAGATGTTAAGTCGTTAGTGTTCAACATCACCTCTTTGTACATAAGTACTAAGATATTTTGTCAAGAAATCAAAGCTTCCTTAACCTCACTCTTTTTTGCCAACATCACACTTTTCTCTCCTCTCAAATCTTTTTCCCCTCTCGATTTTTCTTTGCTCTCCATTTCTTTTCTTCTCTCATTTTCTATTTTTCCCTCATTCTCTCCTTTTTCATTTTCTCTCTTTTTTTCCTCATCACTATTTTTTTTCTTTTCTCTAAAAATGTGATCTTCCAGAATTTGCTTGGGGGTCATGGGGTTGAGGGTTATAGGTTCCCTTAGGAGTACAAAAGAGTGACGGTTCAAGAAACCATCATGAGTAACACATCGATCGTTTTGCCATGGTCGACCTAACAGCAAGCCGCCTTTATAGGAACAATTTCGCACAATACCTCATCCTTGTATTTACCAATGGAGAACAATACCTTCACCTATTTTGATAACCTTCATCTCTCCACAATCATTCAACCACTGAAGCCAATATGGATGTTGATGCTTCAAAGTAGGAAGTCCCAACTTCTCTACTAACTCAGTGCTAGCAACATTACTATAGCTTCCTCCATAAATAATAACGCTACATACCTTCCCAGGGATCTTGAACCATGTATGGAAAAGGTTCTCCCACTGTTGCTTCTCTCCCATGGTCATTTGTGCGCTTAGAACTCTCCTAGTGACAAGAATCTCACCATCTTTTGCACACTCTCCACTATCAATTTCTGGAGATTCTTCCTCCTCCTCTTCCGAGCTCTCTCCATTTGTCTCTCATTCTCCATACCTATTGATGGTCATGGTGCGCCGGTTTGGGCACTCACTAGCAATGTGACCCCTTCCTTGACATTTGAAACACTAAATATCCCGATTCCTAGTTTGGTTACCCTCAAAAGTAGTTTTCTTAGGTGGAAGAATTACCTTGTCACTTTTGCGATCAACCACCTCTTTTGCCTTTGATGGTTCTCCAATCTCCTTACTCGGATTTCTCTACAGTGTGAAAGGGGTAGTGGGTTTCCTCATGTTTCTCCTCCTTTTGATTTGTTATTCAATCTTGGTGGCTTGGTGGATTATATCTTGTATCTCTACATGGTGGTACATCTCCACTTGATCCGCAATCTCCCGATTGAGCCCATGTAAAAACGGTGCCATGGTTGCCTCCAGATCTTCCTCAATATTTACCCGAATCATGGCAATTTGCATCTCCTTATAGTAATCCTCTACGGTCTTACTCCCTTGGGTGAGCCTCTGAATTTTTTTGTGGATATCTCTATGGTAGTGTGAGGGAACAAAGTGCTTCTGCATGGCAAAATTCATGTCTTCCCAAGTTTGGAAAATACATCCTCCATATCGGGCTCTCTCCTTTTGAACTTGATCCCAACATATTAATGCATAATCCATGAATTCAAGGGCTGCAAGTTTTACCTTTCTCTCCTCGGAATAGGTATGACAAGAAAAGACTTGCTCGATTCGCATCTCCCGCTCCAAGTATGCTTCCGGATCGCTTTTCCCTTGAAATGAAGGGACCTTCAACTTGATCCCACCAAGTAGGTCATCATCATGTTGTCTCCTTTGTCCTCCTCTAGGTTGTTGGTACAACCTCCTCCTTTGCGGAACATCCTCAAAATCACCATCAAGGTTTTCCATCTCCACCTCCATGATGTGGGGGCGGCGTGGTGCCGGAGCTCGCCGTGGGTTATCATAGACCATCCTTGGGCTTGGTTGATTCTCCAGGTTATCAATCCTCTCATGTAGCACCTCCAAATTCCGATCAAGAAGCTTCTCGAAGTGGCTCACCAAAGCTTGCATTTGGAATTGCGTAGCTTCGGGTGTGGGAGATCTACTTCGACTTCCTTTATCGCTAACATGAGCAATTTTCTTCCCACGATCTTCGGCCATGATATGTTACACAAACGCAAACACACAAGGGGAGAAACACACACACAATGATACACACTCACTCACACACACGAGATGTACACACACACGCACACAAGATGTACACACTCATGCACACAAGGATACACACTCACACACGCAAGACATACACACTCACGCACACAAGCACACACACACTTACACACATGAGATGTACACACACACAAGATTTTTTTTGCTTATTTCTTTCCACTCTCAACACTCAATTCAAATTCCAAGCTCTTATGAAATACCTTGTTTGGGATGATCACGTGCCAACAATCCTTCCCAAACCAATATTGTGTTGGAGAATGGTTTATCACAACCCGTTTGTGTGTTAATGGCTAAAGGGTGAAAAGATGGTCGAAAAATGGATAAAGGGTGGGTGGAAAAAGGGGGTAGAAAGGTGGTATTTGGGTTTTTCCCGATTGTGCAAGATAAGATAAATGAATAACAATATGAGCCAAATACAAAATGGGGATGAAGTAAAATGATGGAAAAAGTGATATAAGGAAATGGAAAGTGTTAATAAGGTAAAGCACAAAGGACTAATTGTATCCGCTTTTTTTGTTTTTTTTTGGTCAATTCTCTCCAAAAAAGTGTTATTCTTGCAGTTTTAAAGCACAAGATGACTGAACAGGGAGTAAGATAGTTTTTTGAAATCTCTCAAATAAAGGATGTGCTTAATTTTGAAAAGTACAAAATGACGAGTTGAGAGAATCTGATTTTTTTTACCGGATACAAATCACATATAGAGAATTAAATGCGGAAAGAAGATGAATGAAAATTTGGCTCAATTTATAATAATTCAAGCATGCACAAACTAGGCCAATTAGGGAGGCTTTCAAGAAAAAGATTTTTTTTGTTGAATGGGTGAATAATATGGAAGGATAAGGAGGGTAATGGACATAATTAAAGTAAATGAAGTGATAGATGCCTACCATGTCAACTGGAGCTCTGATACTTACTGATGTGAGACACACGAGGTGGCCCGATCTTAACGGCGTAGGGCGGCGGATGAAGGAGGTGGTTCGGGGCTATTGGCGGAAGATGGGTACGGATAGTGGATGCAAGTAGTCAATCAATGCTATAAGGAGCGCGACCTACTACTTAGACAACATAATCAAGGGGGATGTGATAACCAATCCACACAACAACGCACTTGGGTTGAGGCACGAAATTGGGGACTTTGTGATCTTGGATCACCAATATAACTTTTAGAATGACAAGGCAAGAATGCAGAAGAGCAAGAGGGAAAACTTGGGATAATCCTCAAACAATGGAGAGAAACAAAGTATAAGCTCTCAATTAATTCTTCAATGAAAATACAATGTCATGGGCTGGCTATTTATAGCCAAGGGGGTGATACAATGGTCAAGGGTCTAATACCCTAAAGTCATAAAGTCTAAACCTACCTTGTCCCCTTAAAAGTCAAAAAGATAAAAGCCAACAAAGACTTTTGGAAAAGTAGCACACAACTTTCCAACATAGCCCACCGGATTTGACTTTGAGTGCATAGCCCACCGGATTTGACTTTGGTGTCCAAAGATGTCATTTCTAGAATCCTCCATGTGGGCAAGGCATCCAAATTCGTACAACCATGTGGCCCAAGCTTTAAATATCAATTTTGGGCTTGAATAAGTGATATTATAGGCCCATTTTTTCTATCCATGCAAGGAAAGATCCATTGGGCCTTTAATGAAGCGAGATGGGCCCCCATTGTTGCATTCAGCCTCTTTAATCTCCCACGCGTCATCGGGCCTTGAAAATCCAACTCCTCCACTTGGGTAATTGGCCCAGTGCCTTCAACATGGTTCGCATCAACATGGTTCGCATCAAGGCCTATTTGGATGATTAGGCCATTTAGGCCCATTAGGTCACTTAGGCCCATTCAGATCATTAGTCCACTTAGGCCTATTAGGCCCATTAGGCCCATTTGGCCACTTAGGCCCATTAGGCTGATATGGCCACTAAAATACATTAGGCTCATTAGGCCATATATGCACATTAGACCCATCAGGCCACTCAGGACCATTATGCCAATTCAACCCACTAGACCCATTAGGCCCATTCAAACCATTAGGCCACTTAGTCACATTGGACCATTATGCCACTTAGGCCCATTAGTCCCATTACGACGATTGGGCCACTTAGGCCCATTAGGCCCATTACGCCAATTATGCCACTTAGGATCATTAGGCTCATTAGTCCCATTAGTCCACTTTGGACCAATTGTCCCATTTGGCCCATTATACCACTTAGGCCCATTAGGTTGATTAGGCCACTTAGGCCCATTGGTCCACTTAGTCCCACAAAGGCCCATTAGGCCAGTTAGGCCCATTAGTCCCATTAAGACCATTAGCCACTTAGGCCCATTAGGCTCATTAGGCGCATTCGACCCATTAGGCCCTTTAGGTCACTTAGACCCATTCATCCCATTTTGCCGATTAGGCCATCTAGGCCCATTGGGCCAATTAGGCCACTTAGGCCCATTAGACGACTGAGGCCTATTAGGCCAACTTGGACCATTCATCCCATTAGGCCAATTAGGCCCATTTCCCCCATTATCCACATTAGGCCCATTAGGTCCACTATGACACTTAGGCCCATTAGGCCACTTAGGCCCATTTAGACACTTAGGCCCATTAGGCCACTTAGGCCCATTGAGCCTAATTATTCCATTTGGCCCCTTAGGCTGCTTAGGCCCATTATGCCCATTACGCCACTCAGGCCCATTGATTCCATTAGTCCCATTACGCCCCTTAGGTCACTTATGCCGCTTAGGCCCATTAGGCCACTCAGGCCACTTAGACCCATTATGCCACTTAGGCCCATTGAGCCTATTAGGCCACTTAGGCCGCTTAGGCCCATTAGCCCCACTAGGCCACTTAGGTCACTTAGGCCCATTAGACCCAATAGTCATTGGGCCCATTAGGTCACTTAGGACCATTAAGCAACTTAGGCCCATTGACATACTTAGGCCTCTTAGGCCACTAAGCCCCATTAGACCCATTAGGTCCATTAGGCCACTTAGGCCCATTAGTCAACTTATGCCCATTAGGCCCATTGGGCCCATTAGCCAACTTAGCACTCAACCACTTAGGCCCATTAAACCCATTAGCCATTAGGTTCATTATGCCACTTAGGCACATTAGGCCCATTCGACCCCTTAGGCCCATTAGACCACTTCAGCCCATTTGGTCACTTAGGCCCATTAGGCCACTTAGGAAAATTAGGCCCATTAGTCATATTAGGCTCATTAGGCCCTCGAAATATTTCTTTTAAATTTTCATAAAAGCCACTGCTTTGAAGATAGCATGTCAAAGAAGTTCTCGCCATCATCATAACCCGTTATCATCATTACCTCTTTGTCGTCCACTCCGAACAACATCATCATAGCCATCATCACTAGAGTCACCACATCACCGGTGGGAACACCACCTTCGTCGTCATCGACCATCATCATCAGAGCTGAGAACCATAGCAAAACGAACCAGGATGTCCACTAATCACCACTGATGTCTTCATATCATCATCGTAGAACTCCAATATCACCACCAAAAAACTATCAAAACAGAACATCACAACCATTCGAACCTTCAAAGATGAGCTATATACCCTCTTGAAGACCCTAAGACACTCGATCTGCACCTCCCAAAACCTCCATGAAGTCCCGGGCATCGAACTGATAGGGAAAAGAGAGCAGGAAGGATGATAAGATGGAGGCTTCGGTAGGGGACCAAGCCGGAAACCGCATCGGTCCAACAAAATAGAGAACCAATAATAGTGAAACAAAATTAATCCCAAAAAAAATCACCATATGAGACCCCAATCCGCATCCTCAAAATAGAAAAGGATCCAACCAGAGGAATGAACCCGAGCTGAGACTACTTTCAACCCTACTCTAGCACCATCCCAAGTAGGCCTGGATCCCGAATCAAGCCTAAAAAAAGTGGAGTTAAGTGAGCCGGCTAACATGGGTAGAGGAGAAAGAAGGCACCAGACACACTCGTCGGTGCTGACCCAAGCCGTCTAAAGTACCTGCACACACAAACCCAAAATAGGGATCTGATGCGCAGGGAAAGATCGAAAGAGGGGTGGTCAGCGGCACACAATGACCACACTAGCAAGCCACACCAGTCAAGAGGGAAGAAAAAGAAAGCAAGATAAGGAAGAAGATAGACCGTGTGAAGTGACACCATCACCGTAAAGTAGACCCTCAAAACCCTAGGAGGGGAAGAGGAGGCATGGGGACCATCGGGATCCAGGAGAGTGTGGAGCCATCAGGTTCATCCATTAGGTTCATTAGGCCCATTTGGCCACTTAGGCCCACTAGACCCATTTCTCCCATTATGACCATTAGGCCCATTCGACCAATTAGAACCATTGGTCCACTTCGTCCGATTAGGCCCATTAGAACCATTAGGCCACTTAGGGCCATTTGGATCATTAAGTCCATTAGATTAGTCCCATTAGGCCACTTAAGCCCATTTGGACCTTTATACCCATTAGGCCAATTCGACCCATTAGTCCACTTTGGCACACTTGTCCCATTTGTCCAATTATACACATTTTGCCACTAATACCCTTTAGGCCACTAAGGACCATGAAGCACATGAGGCCAATTAGGCCACTTCGGCCCATTTGGCCCACTAGGACACTTAGGCCCATTGGGACCATTTGGCCCATTTGTCCCATCAAGCCCATTGTATTAAGCCCATTTGGCCACTTAAGCCCATATGGTCCATTATGCCCATTAGGACCATTAGCCCAATTAGCCCAATTATGCCCATTAGGCCCACAAAACCCATTAGGCCACTTAGGCCCATTTGGCTACTTGGGAGCCTAAGACCAATTATAACAGTTAGGCCCACTCGGTGCATTGGGCCCATTAGGACACTAAGGACCTTTAGGCCACTTAGGCCCAATCGACACATTAGGCCCATTGGGGCCATTAGGCCCCTTAGGCCACTTAGGCCCATTAGGCTCATTAGGCCACTTAGGCCCATTAGGCCACTTAGGTCTTAAGCCCATTAGGCCACTTAAGTTCATTCAGTGCATTAAGCTCATTAGGCTACTAAGTCCCATTGGGTCCATTAGGCCCATTAGGCCTCCTAGGACCCTTAGGCCACATAGTCCCCTTAGGCCCATTAGGCCACATAGGCCCATTAGACCTATTAGTCCACCTCGCCCCCTTAGGCCACTTAGTCCCATTAGGCCACTTAGGCACATTAGGCCCCCTGAGGCCCATTAGGCTCATTAGGCCCATCAGGCCCATTAGGCCTAACAGGCCACATCATACCCTTAGGACACTGATGCCCATTAGGTCCATTAGTCACATTCATCCACTTAGTTCCATTAGGACACTTAGGCCCATTTGGCCACTTAGGCCCAATTGGCCACTTTGGTCCACTTGGCCCATTATGCCCATTAGGCCACTAAGGCCCATTAGGCCATTTAGGCTACTTAGTCCCATCCGACCCATTAGGCCCACTAGGCCACTGAGGCCAATTAGGCGCATTATACCACTTAGGTCCATTAGGACTATTCATTCCATTGGGCTCATTAATCCACTTAGGCCCATTAGTCCCATTGGGCCTTTGAGACCCATTCAGCCCATTTGGCCATTAGGCCCATTAGGCCCATTTGGCCATTCAGGCCCATTAGGCCCATTAGAACACTAAGTCCAATTAGTCCCATTACTAAGGCCCATTAGGCCCATTATGCCCAATAACACATTAGGACCATTAGGGCACTTAGGCCCATTAGTACACTTCGGCCCATTAGGCTAATTAGGCTAATTAGGCCACTTAGACCCATTAGGCTCATTCGGCCACTTAGGCCTGTTAGGTCCATTAGGCTCGTTGGTTCCATTATGCCCTTGGGTTCATTAGGACACCTAGGCCCATTAGGCCCATTAGGCGACTTTGTCCCATTAGGTCACTTAGACCCATTCGACCCATTAGGCACATTACGACCATTAGGCCATTCAGGTTCATTCTGCCTATTAGGTCAGTTAGGCGAGTTAGGCCCATTAGGCATATAAGACCACTTAGGCCTATTAGGCATATTAGGCCCATTAGGCCTCTAAGGCCCATTAGGCCCATTAATCCCATTGGTCCACTTAGGCCCATTAGGCTCATTAGGCCACTAAAGCCCATTAGGCCCATCAGGCCCATTAGGCCACCTCAGCCCATTAGCCTCACTCGGCCACTTAGGCCCATTTGGCCGATTCGTCCACTTAAACCCATTAGGCCACTTAGGTCACTTCGAGCCATTAGGCCCATTAGGCCACTTAGGCCCATTGGTCCACTAAATTGCATTAGGCCATTTAAACACATTAGGCCACTTAGGCCACTTCGGGCCATTAGGCCCATTATGCCACTTAGACCCATTAGTCCCCTTAGACGCATTAAGCCACTTAGGCCCATTAGGCCACTTATGCCCATTTGGCCCATTTGGCCAATTATGCCACTTACGGCTATTAGGCCCATTCAAACACTTAGGAAAATTAGGCCCATTATCCCATTAATCCCATTATGCCACTTAGGCCCGTTAGGAACATTAGGCCAGTTAGGCCCATTATGCCACTTAGGCCCATTCACCCACTTAGGCCCATTAGGCCCATTATACCATTAGTCCTATTAATCCCATTATCCCACTATGCCCATTAGGACCATTAGGACACATAGTCCAATTAGGCCCATTATGCCACTTAGGCCCATTAGGCCCCTTAGGTGACTTAGGCCCATTTAGCCACTTAGGCCCATTAGGCCAAGTTGGCCCATTCGGCCCATTAGGCCCATTGTGCCACTTAGGCCCATTAGTCCCACTCATCCAGTTAGGATCATTTGGCCCATTAGGCCCCTTAGGCAACCTAGGCCCATTAGACCCATTCAAACACTTAGGCCTATAAGGCCAGATAGAAAAATTAGGCCCATTAGGCCCATTAAGCTAATTCAGCCACTTAGGCCCATTAGGCCCATTAGTCCACCTGGGCCCATTAGTCCAATTAGACCACTTCGGTCCATTGGTCCCATTATGCCCATTAGGCCCATTAGGTCCATTCGTCCACTTTGTCCCATTAGGCCCATTAGGTCACTTAGGCCCATTCGGCCACTTTGTCCCATTAGGCCCATTAGGCCACTTAGTCAAATTAGGCCACTTTGGCCCACTAGTCCCATTAGGCCCATTTGGACACTTTGTCCCATTAGGCCCATTAGGACCATTATGCCCACTCATCTACTTTGGCCCATTAGGACCATTAGGACCATTAGGCCACTTAGGCATATTTGGTCCATTAGGCCCATTTTTCCACTTGGGCCCATGAGGCCCAATATGCCCATTAGGCCCAAATTCCCATTCGTCCACTTTGGCCCATTAGACCACTTAGTCCCACTAAGCGCATTAGGACCATTAGGGCCACAAGGGCACTTAGGCCCATTAGGCCCATTTGACCACTTCGGCCCATTATGCCCATTAAGCCCATTAGGCTAATTTGTCCACTTTGTCCCATTAGGCCACTTAACCCCATTAGGTCCATTATACCCATTAGGCCACTTAGGCCCATTAGATCCATTAGGAAACTTATTCCCATTATGCCACTTAGGCCCATTACGCCACTTAGTCCCATTAGGCCCATTAGACCCATTTGGCCCACTCGTCCCATTTGGCTTCGTAGGCCCATGAGGCCCAATGGGCCCATTAGACCTAGTAGGCCCAGTAGGTCCACTTAGGCCCATTAGGCACATTAGGTCTTTTGGTCCACTTAGGACCATTAGGCCCATTAAGACACTTAGGCCCTTTATGCCCATTAGGATGATTTCTCCACTAAGGCCCATTATGCTCATTATGCCCATTACACCCATTGGGCTCATTCGTCCACTTTGGCCCATTAGGCCACTTAAGCCCCACAGGCCAATTATGCAACTTAGTCCCTTTGTGTCTGTTAGGCCACTTCATCCCATTAGGCCAATACGACCCATTAGGCCACTCAGGCCAATTAGGACCATTTGGCCCATTGGGCCCATTTGGTCCATTAGCACACTTTGGCCTGTTAGGCCTCTTAGGCCCATTAGGCACATTCAACCCCTTAGGAACAATAGGCCTATTAGGACCATTCAGCCAATTCGACCACTCAGGCCCATTAGACCACTTAGGCCCATTTGGCCAATTGGTCCACTTGGGCCCATTGGGCCCATTAGGTCTATTCGGTCACTTAGGCACATTAAGCCCATTGGTTCACTTAGGCCCATTATACCCATTACGCTCATTAAGCGCATTAGGTCCAATTGTCCAATTAAGACCATTAGGCCATTTAGGCTCATTAGGTCCATTAGGTCTATTATGCCCAATAGGTCCATTGAGCCACTTCGGCCCACTAAGTCCATTCGACCCATCCGACCCATTTGGCTAATTAGGTCCATTAGGCTCATTGGCCCTTTAGTCCCATTCGGTCCATTCGGCCCATTATGCCCGTTGGACCCTTTAGGCCCATTCATCCCATTACGCTACTTCGGTCCAGTAGGCCCATTAGGCCCATTGGACCCATTAGGCCCATTCGGCCACATCGGAAAATTAGGCACATTCGGCCAATTCTCCCCACTAGGCCACTTCAACCCATTGGGTCCGTTCGACACATTAGGCCCATTTGACCCATTAGGCCCCATGGGCCCATTAGGCCACCTAGGCCCATTAGTACTATTAGGCCACTTAGGCCCATTAGGATCATTAGGTGCATTCTACCCATTAATATTTTTCGGCCCATTAGGCCCATTCGGCAATTTCGGTCCATTTGGAAACTTAAGCCCATTAGGCTCATTAGGCCCACTACGCCACCTAGGACTAATTGACCGATTAGGCCCATTAGGTCACTTGGGCCCATTTGGCCCATTTGGCCCATTAGGTAATTTAGGACCATTAGGAAACTTCGGCCAATTAGGACAATTAGGCCCATTCTGCCCATTAGGCCTATTAGGGCACTTAGGCCCATTAGGCCACTTAGGTCCATTATGCCCGTTAGGCCACTTAGGCCCATCAGGCCCATTCGGTCCATCAGTCCCATTCGTCTGATTCAGCCCCTTTGGCCACTTAGGCCAATTGGACCACTTAGACCCATTAGGCCACTTAGGCCCATTAGGCCCCTTCGTCCGATTAGGCCAATTAGATCACTTAGGCCCATTAGGCTCATTAGGCCGCTTAGGCCACTAATCCCATTAGGCTGATTATGCCACTTAAGCCCATTAGGTCACTTTGGCCCATTATGCCCTTTAGGCCGATTAGGCCACCAAGTCCCATTTGGCTCATTCGGCCACTTAGGCCCATTTGGTTACGATTATACCACTTAGGACCATTAGGCCGATTATGCCACTTAGGCCCATTAGGATGCTTTGGCTCATTAGGCCCTTCAGGCCGATTAGGCCACTTAGGCCCATTAGGCTCATTTGGTCCATTAGACCACTTAGGCCCATTAAACCCCTTAGGCCACTTTTTCCCATTGTGCCCATAAGGCTAATTAGACCAATTAGCATCATTAGGCTACGATTATGACACTTAGGCCCATTACGCCCCTTTGGCTGATTAAGCTCTTTAGGACCATTAGTTCACTTAAGCCCATTTAGCCATGTAGGTCCATTAGACCACTTAAGCCTATTCGTCCCATTAGGCCCATTAATCTCATTAGGCCCATTAGTCCCTTTAGGCCAGTTAGGCCCGTTGGAACCATTAGGACACTTAGGCCCATTAGGCCCGTTCGGCCGATTAGGCAACTTAGGCCCATTGGGCGAATTAGGACACTTAGGCCCATTAGGCCCTTTAGGACCATTAGAACACTTAGGCCACTTAGGCCCATTATACCCATTTGGCCCATTTGGCCCATTAATCCCATTAGGCCGCTTAGGCCCAATCGGCCCATTAGACCACTTAGGCCCAATAGGCCCACTAGGAACCTTGGTACCATTAG
Source organism: Viscum album (assembly GCA_963277665.1). NCBI lineage: Eukaryota > Viridiplantae > Streptophyta > Magnoliopsida > Santalales > Viscaceae > Viscum > Viscum album. Next base: position 1,051,053,196 of record OY728121.1, on the reverse strand, counting down.
GCCCATTAGTCCCATTAGGCCACTTAGGCCCATTCGGGCCATTTGGCCACTTAGGCCAATTGGGCCCATTTGGCCTAGTAGGCCACTTCGGCCCATTAGAACTACTAGGCACATTATACCCATTCGGTCTATTCATCCCATTGGTCCCATTATGCCACATAGGCCCATTATGCATATTAGGCAAATTCTGCCACTTAGGCCATTATGCCCATTAGGACCCCTAGGCACATTAGGCCCATTCATCCAATTAGGTTCATTCAACCACTTAAGCCCATTACGCCCATTTGGCCCATTAGGCTAATAAGGTCACTTCAGCCCAATACGCCACTTAGACCCATTAGGACCATTATGCCACTTATGCCCATTCAACACATTTGTCCCTTAGGCCCATTAGGCCCCTTAGGCCCATTAGGCCCCTTAGGCTCATTTGTCCACTTAATCCCATTATTCCCATTAGGTCCATCAGGTTGATTAAGTCACTTAGGCCCATTATACCACTTAGGCCCATTAGGCCCACTTGTCCTATTGGGCCCATTAAAAAACTTTAGCTCATTAGACCCATTAGGCTACCTAGGTCCATTAGGCTGATTAGGCCCATTAGGCCACTTAGGCCCCTTAAGCCCTTTAGGCCCATGAGGCCAGTGAGGCCCATTAGGTCCATGAGTCCACTTTGGCCCTTTAGGACCATGAGGCCACTTAGGACGATTAGGCCCACCATAACACTAAGGCCCATTGGGCCCATTACGCCCATTAGGCCACTTAGGCCCTTTAGGCCCTTTAGGACCGTTATGCCACTTAGGACCATTAGGCCACTTAGGCCCATTAAGCTGATTAGGTCACTTTGGCCCATTAGGCCCATTAGGACACTTAAGCCACTTCAGTCCATTATGACCATTATTCCATTTAGGACCATTCATCCCATTGTGTTGATTTGGCCACTTAGGCCAAATAGGCCCAATAGGCCACTTAGGCCCATTAGGACACTTTGGCCCATTAGGCCCATTAGGACACTTTGGCCCATTAGTCCACTTCATCCAACTAATCCCATTAGGTCGATTAGTCCACTTAAGCTCATTAGACCCATTAAGCCCCTTAGGCCACTTAGACCCATTAGTCCCATTAGTAGCATTCGGCTCATTACGCTACTTAGGCCCCTTACGCCCATGAGGCAACTTAGGCCCCTTACGCCCATGAGGCCACTTAGGATCATTAGGCCCATGAGGGCCTTTAGGCTACTTAGGCCCCTTAGGCCACTCCATCCAATTTGGCCCACAAGGCACATTTCGCCCATCAGGACCATTAGGCCCACTAGGCCACTAAGGCCCATTACACCCACGATGCCACTTCGACCCATTAGTCCCACTAGGCCACTAAGGCCCATTACACCCACGATGCCGCTTAGACCCATTAGGCCACTTATCCCCATTAGGTCACCTAGGCCCATTAGGCCCTTTAGGCCACTTCGGTCCATTAGGCCATTTAGGCCACTTAGGCCCATTATGCCACTTAGGCTCATTAGGCCACTTAGGTCCATTATGATACTTAGGCCCATTAGGACACTTTTTCTCATTAGGGAACTTAGGCCCATTAGGCCAATTAGTCCCATTAGGCTGATTTGGATACTTTGGCCCATGTGGCCCATTAGGCTTGTTCAGCCCATTAGGCCCATCCGACCCTTTAGACCCATTGGGCCCATTAGGCCCAATGGTCCACTTTGGACCATTAGGCCCATTCATCCCATTGGTCCCCTTAGACCCATTCAGTCCATTAGGCCCATTAGAACACTTAGGCCCATTCGGCATGTTAGGCCCATTCGGCACATTAGGCCCATTCAGGCCCAAAGGCCCATTCAGGCCATTTGGTCCATGTAGGCTCATTACGACACTTAGGCCCATTTTTCCATTTAGACCCCTTAGACGAATTAGGCCCATTTGGCAACTTAGTCCCATTAGACCCATTCATGACATTCGTCGAGTTAGGCCCATTAGGCCACTTAGAGAAATTAGGCCCACTGGGACACTAAGGCCCAATAGGCCGGTTTGGCAACATGGGCCCATTAGGCCACTTAGGCCCATTAGGACCATTCCGTTGTTTAGGCCACTTAGACCACTTAGGCCCATTAGGCCTGTGAGGCCACTTAGGCCCATGAGACCCATCATGCCACTTAGGCCCATCAAGCACATTGGCCACTTAGGCCCATTCGGCCCGTTCGGCCCATTAGGTCCATTGGTCCAGTTGGTCCACTTAGGCCCATTTGACTCATTCGGCCACTTGGTCCCATTAATCCCATTAGGCCACTTCAACCCATTAGGATAATTAGGCCCATTAGGCCACTTACACCCATTAGGCCCATTAGACACATTGGGCCACTTAAGCCCATTCTTCCACTTAGGCCCATTTGCTGCATTGGGCCACTTAGGCCCATTAGCCCCATTAGGCCACTTTGGCCCATTCGTTCACCTAGGTCCATTAGGCCACTTTAGCCTATTAGCCCCTTTAGGCCCATTGGGCCACTTAGGCCATTTAGGACAATTGGGCCACTTAGGCCCATTCGGACCATTCGGCCGATTCGACACATTAAACAACTTAGGCCCATTAGTCTACCTAGGCTCATTACACCCATTGATCCACTTCGGCCCATTACGCCCATTAGGGCCATTAAGCCACGTAGTCCCATTAAACCCATCAGGCTCATTGGTCCATTAGGCCCATTCGGTCACTTAGTCCCATTAGGCCCATTGGACCAATTAGGCGCATATGGCCCTTTAGGCCAATTTGGCCCATGAGGCCACTGAGGCCCATTATGCCCATTATGGATATTCGGCCTATTTAGCCAATGTGGTCAGTATGGCCCAACAGGCCACTGAGGTCCTTTTGGACCATGACGCCACTTAGTCTCATTAGACCTATCAACCACTTAGGCCCATTACGCCCATTTGGCCCATTAGGCTAATAAGGTCACTTCAACCCAATACGCCACTTAGACCCATTAGGACCATTATGCCACATATGCCCATTCAACACATTAGTCCCCTTAGGCCCATTAGGCCCCTTAGGCCCATTAGGCCCCTTTGGCCCATTAGGCTCCTTAGGCCCATTCGTCCACTTAATCCCATTATGCCCATTAGGTCCATCAGGTTGATTAAGTCACTTAGGCCCATTATACCACTTAGGCCCATTAGGCCCATTAGTCCTATTGGTCCCATTAAAAAACATAAGCTCATTAGACCCATTAGGCTACCTAGGTCCATTAGGCTGATTAGGCCCATTAGGTCACTTAGGCCCCTTAAGCCCTTTAGGCCCATGAGGCCAGTGAGGCCCATTAGGCCCATTAGGCCCATGAGTCCACTTTGGCCCTTTAGGACCATGAGGCCACTTAGGACGATTAGGCCCACCAGGACACTAAGGCCCATTGGGCCCATTAGGCCCATTAGGCCACTTAGGCCCTTTAGGACCGTTATGCCACATAGGACCATTAGACCACTTAGTCCCATTAAACTGATTAGGTCACTTTGGCCCATTAGGCCCATTAGGACACTTAAGCCACTTCAGTCCATTATGACCACTAGTCCATTTAGGACCATTAATCCCATTAGGCTGATTTGACCACTTAGGCCAAATAGGCCCAATAGGCCACTTAGGCCCATTAGGACACTTTGGCCCATTAGGCCCATTAGGACACTTTGGCCCATTAGTCCACTTCATCCAACTAATCCCATTATGTCGATCAGTCCACTTAATCTCATTAGGCCCATTAAGCCCCTTAGGCCACTTAGACCCATTGGTCTCATTAGGCCCATTCGGTCCATTACGCTACTTAGGCCCCTTACGCCCATGAGGCAACTTAGGCCCCTTACGCCCATGAGGCCACTTAGGGCCATTAGGCCCATGAGGGCCTTTAGGCTACTTAGGCCCATTAGGCCACTCCATCCAATTTGGCCCACAAGGCACATTCCGCCCAATAGGACCATTAGGCCCATTAGGCCACTAAGGCCCATTACACCCACGAGGTCACTTAGACCCATTAGGCCACTTATCCTCATTAGGTCACCTGGGCCCATTAGGCCCTTTAGGCCACTTCGGTCCATTAGGCCATTAAGCCACTTAGGCCCATTATGCCACTTAGGCCCATTAGGCCACTTAGGTTCATTATGCCACTTAGGCCCATTAGGCCCATTAGAACACTTTTTCTCATTAGGCAACTTAGGCCCATTAGTCCAATTAGTCCCATTAGGCTGATTTGGCCACTTTGGCCCATGTGGCCCATTAGGCTTGTTCAGCCCATTAGGCCAATCCGACCCTTTAGACCCATTAGGCCCATTAGGCCCAATGGTCCACTTTGGACCATTAGGCCCATTCATCCCATTGGTCCCCTTAGACCCATTCAGTCCAATAGGCCCATTAGGACACTTAGACCCATTAGGCCCATTCGGCACGTTAGGCCCATTCGGCACATTAGGCTCATTCAGGCCCAAAGGCCCATTCGGGCCATTTGGGCGATGTAGGCTCATTACGACACTTAGGCCCATTTTTCCATTTAGACCCATTAAACGAATTAGACCCATTTGGCAACTTAGTCCCATTATACCCATTCATCCCATTCGTCGAGTTAGGCCCATTAGGCCACTTAGAGAAATTAGGCCCACTAGGACACTAAGGCCCAATAGGCCGGTTTGGCAACATGGGCCCATTAGGCCACTTAGGCCCATTCGGCCCATTCGGTTGTTTAGGCCACTTAGACCACTTAGGCCCATTAAGCCTGTGAGGCCACTTAGGCCCATGAGGCCCATCATGCCACTTAGGCCCATCAAGCACATTGGCCAGTTAGGCCCATTCGGCCCGTTCGGCCCATTAGGTCCATTGGGCCAGTTGGTCCACTTAGGCCCATTTGACTCATTCGGCCACTTGGTCCCATTAATCCCATTAGGCCACTTCAACCCATTAGGATAATTAGGCCCATTAGGCCACTTACACCCATTAGGCCCATTAGACACATTGGGTCACTTAAGCTCATTCTTCCACTTAGGCCCATTAGATGCATTGGGCCACTTAGGCCCATTAGCCCCATTAGGCCAGTTTGGCCCATTCATTCACTTAGGTCCATTAGGCCACTTTGGCCCATTAGGCCCTTTAGGCCCATTGGGCCACTTAGGCCATTTAGGACAATTGGGCCACTTAGGCCCATTCGGACCATTCGGCCGATTCGACACCCCCATTAGTCTACCTAGGCTCATTACACCCATTGAGCCACTTCGGCCCATTACGCCCATTAGGGCCATTAGGCCACGTAGTCCCATTAAACCCATTAGGCCCATTGGTCCATTAGGCCCATTCGGCCACTTAGTCCCATTAGGCCCATTAGACCAATTAGGCCCATATGGCCCTTTAGGCCAATTTGGCCCATGAGGCCACTGAGCCCCATTTGGCCCATTATGGATATTAGGCCTATCAGCCACTTAGGCCCATTTGGCCCATTTGGCCACTTACACCCATTAGTCCCATTAGGCACACTGGGCTAATTAGGCACATTCGGCCACTTAGGCCAATTAGGCCTATTGGTCCACTTAGGACCATTATGCCCATTGAGCCACTTAGGCCCATTAGGCTGATCAAGACACTTAGGCCCATTAGGCCCATTAGGCCACTTAGTCCAACTAGGCCCATTAATCTCATTAGGCCGATTAGACCACTTAGGCCCATTAGTCCAATTAGGCCCATTAGGCTCATTAGGCTCACTAGCCCATTAGGTCCATTAGGCCCCGTAGGTCCATTAATCTCATTAGTCCTATTAGGAAACTTAGACCCATTAGGCCACTTAGGCTCATTCAGCGCATTAGGCCACTTAGGATAATTAGGCCCATTCATTCCATTAGGCCCATTAGGCCCCTTGGCCCGTTTATCCCATTAAGATCATTAGACCACTTAGCCCCATTATGCCACTTAGCCCCATTAGGCCAATTAGGTGACTAAGGCCCATTTGTCCATTTAGGCCCACTATGCCCATTAATCCCATTAGGCCGATTTGGCCACTTAAGGCCCATTAGGCCACTTTGAACAATTAATCCCATTTGACCCATTAGGCCCCTTAATCCCATTAGGCAAATTAGGAAACTTTGGCCCATTATGCCACTTTGGCCCATTAGTCCACTAAGGCCAATTAGGCTCATTCGACCCATTAGTCCCATTAGGCCACTTAAGCCCATTTGGCCCATTCGGCCCATTATGCCCATTAGGCCGATTGGACTACTTTGGCCCATTAGGCCACTTCGAACCATTAGGCCCATTAGGCCCATTAGGCCATTAAGTCCAACTAGGCACATTTGGACCATTTGGACCCTAGGCCCGTAAATCCCATTAAGACCATTAGCCCACCTAAGCCCATTAGACAACTTATGCTCATTAGGCCCCTTAGGCCCATTAGGCCCCTTAGGCCCATTAGGCCCTTTAGACCCACTATGACCATTAGGTCAATTAGGCCACCTAGGCCCATTAGGATGCTTAGGCCCATTAGGCCACTAAGGCCCATTCAGCCTATTAGGACAATTTTTCCCCTAGGCCTACTAGTCCCATTAAGCCCATATGGCCACTGAGACCCATTATGACACTTAGGCCCATTAGGCCCCTTAGGTCCATTAGGCTACTTAGTCCCATTAATCCCATTAGGACCATTAGGACCATTAAGACCATTAGGTCGATTAGGTCACTTAGTCCATTTAGTCCCATTGGTCCACCTACGCCCATTAGGCCCATTCAGCCCCTTAGGACCATTCGGCCAATTTAGCACCTAGGCCTGTTAAGCCTATTAAGCCTATTATCCCCATTAACCCCATTGGGACCATTGGCCCCATTGGTCCCATTGGTCATATTAGTCCCATTAGGCTCATTCATCCCATTAGGCCACTTTGGCCCATGAGGCCCACTTAGGCCCTTGAGGTCCATTCAGCCCATTAGGCCACTTAGGCCTATCAGGTCCCTTAGGCCAGTCACTTAGGTCAATCAGGCCCATTAGGACCATTCTTCCACCCAATAAAATTAGGCCCATTGGTCCACTTAGGCTCATTCAGCCACCTAGGTCAATTTGGCCCATTAGGCCCAATTGTTCGATTAGGCTGCTTAGGCCACCTAGGCCACTTAGTCCCATTAGGCCCATTATCCACTTAGGCCCACTAGTCACATTAGACCCATTTATCTCATTAGTCCACTTAAAATCATTTGGCCCATTAGGCGGCTTAGACTCATTAGGCCCATTAGGCCCACTAGGCCCGTTAGGCCACTCCGGCCCCTAAGGCCCATTATCCCCATTTGGCCCATCAAGCCCATTAGGCCACTTAGACCCATTAGGTCCATTAGGGTCATTATGACCATTATGCCACTTAGGCTCATTAGGTCCATTGGGTCACTGGGGCCCATTATGCCCATTGGGCCTACCAAGCAGATTTGGATCATTTGGCACATTCAGCCACTAAGGCCCATTAAGAAAATTAGGCCCATTAGGCCCCTTAGTCCCATTAGGCTCACTCATCCCATTAGAACACAAAGGCCCATTGGACCACTTAGACTAGTGAGCTCCATTAGGTCAATTAGGCCCATCAGGCCCATTAGCCCACTTAGGCTCATTTGGCCCATTAGGCCACCTAGCCCCATAAGGCACATTGGTCCACTACGGCCCATTGGGCCACTGAGTCCCATTAGTCCCATCGGGCCTATCCGTCCAATTAGGCCCTTGAGGCCAACTAGGTCACTAAGGCCCATTAGGCCCATCAGTCCCATCATTCCCATTAGGTCGCTTAGGCCCATTAGGCCATTAAGATACTTAGTACACTTAGGGCCATTAGGCCCATTATGCCCATTAAGATATTTAGCCTACTTAAGTCCATTATGCTCATGGGGCCACTGAGGCCCATCATGGCCGTCATGCCACTTAGGCCCATTAGACCCCTTATTCCCATTCAGCTCTTTAGGCCACTTAGGCCCACAAGGCCCATTAGAAAACTTAGGCCCATTAAGACACTGGGACCACTAGGCCCATTAGGCTGCTTAGACCCATTAGCTGCATTAGTCCCATTAGGTCACTAAGGCCCATTAAGACCATTAGTCCACTTAGGCCCATGAGGCCCATGAGGCCATCAGGCCCAAAAGTCCATTGAGGCCCATTAGTCCCATTAGGCCCATCAGGCACATTTAACCACTTAGGCTCATTAGGCAAATTAGGCCACTTAGGCCAATTCATATCATTAGGCGAATAGGCCTATTCGAGGCCCATTAAAATACTTAGGCCACTTAGTCCCATTAGGCCCATTAATATATTTAGTCCACTTAGGCCCATTAGGTCCATGAGGCCACTAAGGCCCATCATGCCCATTATGCCACTTAGGCCCATTAGACCCCTTAGCCCCATTCATCTCTTCAGGCCACTTAGGCCCACTATGCCCATTAGGACACTTAGTCCCATTAAGACACTAAGGACCACTAGGCCCATTAGGCTACTTAGGTCATTAGCTGCATTAGACCCATTAGGCCACTAACGCCCATTAGGCCCATTAGGCCACTTAGGTCCATGGGGTCCATGAGGCTATCCAGCCCATAAGGTCATTGAGTCCCAATAGCCCCATTGGGCCCATCAGGCTCATTCAGCCACTTAGGATCATTAGAACAATTAGGCCACTTAGGCCAATTCAGATCATTTGGCGACTTAGGACTATTCGACCCATCATGCTCATTCAGCCACTTAGACCCATTTGGCCCATCAGGCCCATCAGGCCCATTAGGCCACTTAGTTCCATTCAGCTCATTAGGCCCCTTAGGCCAATAGGCCCATCATGCCCATCGGGACCATCGGTCCCATCAAGCCACTTAGATCCATTGGGCTCATTAGTCCCATTTGGCCACTTAGGCCCATTCGACTCATTAGCCCCATCATGCCCATCTGACCCATTAGGCCACTAAGGCCTATTCAGTTCACTAGGACACTTACGCCCATGAAGTCTATTACACCCATCAGGCTAATCAGGCCCATTAGGCCACTTAGGCCCATTACGCCCATTAGGCGCATTAGGCCACTTAGGCCCATTCAGCTCATTAGGCCACTTAGGTCCATTAGGCCCATTAGGTCACTTAGGCCCTTTAGGTCCATTAGGCCACTGAGGACCATTAGGCACATTCAGATCATTTGGTCACTTAAGCCCATTAGGCCCATTAGGCCACTTCGGCCACTTAGGGCGATTCAGCCCATTAGTTCATTGAGGCCCATTAGTCCACTAAGGCCCATCAGGCCATTTAGGCCACTTATCCCCATAAGGCCCATAAGGCCATTGAGTCCCATTAGGCTCATTATTTCACTTAGTCCCATTAGGAAACTTAGACCCATTAGGCCTCTTAGGCCTATTAGGCCACTAAGGACCATTAGGCCTATTAGGCCACTTATGTCATTTCAGCTCATTTGGTCACTTAGGCCCATTTGGCCTATTAGGCCACTTAGGTCATTTCAGCTCATTTGGTCACTTAGGCCCATTTGGCCTATTAGGCCCATTAAGACACTTAGGCCACTGAGGCCCATTAGGCCACTAAGGCTGATGCGAGACGCACGGGGTGGCCCGATCTTCACGGCGTAGGGCGGCGGATAATGGATGCGGTTTGGGGCTAAGTGACGGGTGAAGGGTATGGATAGTGGAAGCAAGTAGTCAACCAACGCTATATGGAGCGTGACCTACTACTTAGACAACACACTCAAGGGAGGGGTGTGATGGCCAATCCACACAACAACGCACTTGGGTTGAGGCACGGAATTGGGGGCTTTGTGATCTTGGATCACCAATCTAACTTGTAGATTGACAAGGCAAGAATACACAAGAGCAAGGGGGAAAACCCGGGATAATCCTCACACAACGGAGAGAAACAAAGCATAAGCTCTCAAATTAAGTCTTGAATGCCAATACAATGCCATGGGGTGGCTATTTATAGCCAAGGGGGTGATACAATGGTCAAGGGTCTAATACCCTAAAGTCATAAAGTCTAAACCTACCTTGTCCCCTTAAAAGTCAAAAAGATAAAAGCCAACAAAGACTTTTGGAAAAGAAGCACACAACTTTCCAACATAGCCCACCGGATTTGACTTTGAGTGCATAGCCCACCGGATTTGACTTTGGTGTCCAAAGATGCCATTTCTAGAATCCTCCATGTGGGCAAGGCCTCCAAATTCGTGCAACCATGTGGGCCAAGTTTTAATCATCAATTTTGGGCTTGAATAAGTGATATTATAGGCCCATTTGCTCCATCCATGCAAGGTAATTCCCATTGGGCCTTTAATGAAGCAAGATGAGCGCCCATTGAAGCATTCAACCTCTTTAATCTTCCTCGTGTCATTGGGCCTTGCAAATCCAATTCCTCCACCCGAGCAATCGACTCTGTGCCTTCCGCATGGTTCGCATCATCCTCCCCCTCTTGAAAAGGAGTCGTCCTCGACTCTTCATCCTCTACACCCAAAAAGGAGAAAGATCAGAAACATTGAAAGTGGCACTTACACCATACTCACCTGGCAAAGCTATCTTGTAAGCATTGTTGTTAATCTTTTCAAGCACTCGGAATGGTCCATCGCCTCGTGGCATGAGTTTTGATTTCCTCTTTTCAGGGAATCTTTCCTTCCGCATATGAATCCAAACCAAGTCACCGGGCTCGAACAACATTTGCTTGCGACCCTTGTTTGCACGATCCATATATTTTTGGGTCATCCGCTCGATATTTAATCTTGCCTTTTCATGGATTTTCTTGATGAATTCTGCACGCCCTTTTGCATCCATATTAACTGCTTCCTGTAAAGGCAAAGGAACTAGATCAATAGGCGCAATGGGGTTAAAGCCGTAAACTATTTCAAATGGAGAATATTGAGTAGTGGAATGCTTGGCCCTGTTATATGCGAATTCCACATGTGGCAGACACTCCTCCCAATTCTTGATATTCTTTTTGACAATTGTTCGTAGAAGGGATGATAGTGTGCGATTCACCACCTCCGTTTGCCCATCGGTTTGTGGATGACAAGTAGTGGAAAATAATAACTTTGTACCGAGTTTGCTCCACAAGGTCTTCCAAAAGTAACTAAGAAATTTTGTGTCTCGATCCGACACAATGGTCCTTGGCATTCCATGATGCTTGACTACTTCCTGAAAGAAAAGTGTTGCAATGTTAGTGGCATCATCTGTTTTGTGACAGGGAATAAAATGTGCCATTTTTGAAAACCGATCCACCACAACAAAAATGGAATCTCTCCCCCTCTTGGTCCGTGGTAACCCCACAATAAAGTCCATTGATATGTCCTCCCAAGGGGTGTTGGGAATTGGGAGAGGAAGATATAGTCCATGTGGGTTCAGATTTGATTTGGCTTTATGGCAAACAATGCACTTTCCCACAAATTTCTCAACATCTCTAGATATCCTAGGCCAATAAAAATGCTCACTAAGAACACTTAGAGTTTTTGAAACACCAAAATGCCCCATTAACCCACCCGAATGTGACTCCTTTAGTAAAAGTAAACAGATAGAGCAATTAGGAATGCAAAGCTTATCAATCCGAAATAAGAATCCATCATGTAAATAGAACTTTTCCCAGCTAACTCCAGGTTTACAATGTTCATAAGGTTCTCTAAAATCACTATCAGTGGCATATAAATCCTTAATGTATTCAAAACCTAGAAGTTTTGAATCCAACAAGGATAAAAGAGAATATCTACGCGAAAGTGCATCAGCCACAGTATTTTCTTTACCCTTTTTATGCTTGATGACATATGGAAATGATTCAATGAATTCCAGCCATCTAGCATGTCTCCTATTTAGTTTATGTTGGCTACTAAGGTATTTAAGAGCCTCGTGATCAGAATGGATCACAAATTCTTTAGGCCAAAGATAGTGTTGCCATGTTTCGAGTACTCTAAACAATGCATACAACTCTTTATCATATGTAGCATAGTTTAGAGTTGGGCCATTTAACTTCTCACTAAAATAAGCAATAGGCTTACCTTCTTGCATGAGTACTCCTCCTATGCCAATTCCGCTTGCATCACATTCAATTTCAAAGGTCTTACCGAAGTCTGGAAGTGCAAGTAGAGGGGCTTGGGTGAGTCTCTCCTTTAGCGCATGGAAGGCTTTTTCTTGAGTTGTCCCCCATTTGAAAGGAACATTCTTCTTTGTCAATTCATTCAATGGTGCTGCTAGTGTGCTGAAGTCTTTCACAAATCTCCTGTAAAAACTAGCAAGCCCATGAAAACTTCTTACCTGTCCAACGGAGGTTGGAGTTGGCCATTCTTGTATGGCTTTGATCTTCTCGGTGTCCACTTCAACTCCATTTCCACTCACAACAAATCCAATGAAAATAATCTTATCGAGACAAAATTCACACTTTTTTATGTTTCCAAACAGGTTTTCTTTCCTCAACACCTCTAGGACTTTTCTCAAGTGATCTACATGTTCATGCAAAGTCCTACTATACACCAGAATATCATCAAAGTAAACTACCACAAATTTTCCAATATATGCACGTAAGACATGATTCATTAACCTCATAAATGTGCTAGGTGCATTGGTGAGACCAAAGGGCATGACTAACCATTCATAAAGTCCATGTTTTGTCTTAAATGCAGTTTTCCACTCATCGCCTTCTTTCATCCTAATTTGATGGTAGCCACTTCTTAAATCAATTTTTGAGAAAATAGTTGAACCATTTAATTCATCTAGCATATCATCTAACCTAGGGATAGGATGACGATACCTGACCGTGATGTTGTTGATGGCTCTACAGTCAATGCACATTCTCCATGTTCCATCCTTCTTTGGTACTAGAAGGACCGGTACCGCACAAGGACTAAGACTCTCTCTCACATACCCCACATTCAACAACTCTTGAACTTGCCTTTGAATTTCTTTTGTCTCCTCTGGGTTGGTGCGATATGCTGGGCAGTTCGGTAGTGATGCTCCAGGTATGAGGTCAATTTGATGCTCAATACCTCTAATGGGTGGCAAACCCGGTGGCACCTCTTCGGGAAACACATCTTCAAATTCCTGCAACAAAGACTCAACAACATGTGGCAAAGAAGATGTTAAGTCGTTAGTGTTCAACATCACCTCTTTGTACATAAGTACTAAGAGATTTTGTCGAGAAATCAAGGCTTCCTTAACCTCACTCTTTTTTGCCAACATCACACTTTTCTCTCCTCTCAAATCTTTTTCCCCTCTTGATTTTTCTTTGCTCTCCGTTTCTTTGCTTCTCTCATTTTCTATTTTTCCCTCATTCTCTCCTTTTTCATTTTCTCTCTTTTTTTCCACATCACTCTTTTTTTTCTTTTCTCTCAAAATGTGATCTTCCAGAATTTGCTTGGGGGACATGGGGTTGAGGGTTATAGGTTCCCCTCTGATATGGATCAGATTCAGCACAAGGAGAATAATTTTGGGCTTGATAAAAATTCCAAGCCCAATTGTTGTTCGAATTGGACCAGCCCACACTTCTTGATGTCCAACACTATGGTGGGCCACAACACACTTATTTGGGACCCAAAATCATTTATCCACATGGCAAATGGTGGAAATTCGTAGCTGCACATTAATGAGGAGAGAGAAGGTGGAGAAAAGCATCATTAAGAGGGAATCCCGCTACTTTGGCTAGTGGGGTCATTAAATGGCATGGGAAAGTGTTATTTTATGCTTTTTATGTGCCTTTTGGGTTCCCCATGTCTTGTAACTCGAATTGGAGCATTTTTCTTTATTTATTTTGTCTTTATATTGTATTTTCACTCCTTTGTAATGGGGATAGATGAATGTGACGGGATTTTGAAGTTTGCTGTGCAATCTTCTTGCTTTAGCCTCTTCCCTTTGCCCGGAATTGGTGGTGCATCTCCATCGCTGGTGACGTTGTCTTTAAGCGTGGAGAAACCTTGGCGGGTGGCATTGCCTTTAAGCCTCGGTCATTCGGCTACATTACGCTGCTCCTCTTCACTTACTCATTTTTGAGCTTCCGGCGACGCATCAATTGGTATCAGAGGTGCGGTTCCAACGAGTAAGTTCTATCACATTCTTCTTATTACTCTCCATCATGTCTCGCAAGAGCGGATCTTCTACTCCTCCTGCTCCATGGGAAATAGCTAATGCACAGCTACAATCACAAATTACTCAAATCGGTGAGCAACTTGCTCAACTTTTGAGAGCACGGCGACCTGACTCCCCTCCACCGCAGCGACATCCTCGACGTCCATCACCACATAATAGACGCAATCCAGCACCATTTTATGAAGATCATGCAAATGGTGATGATTCCAGCGATTCAGAGGTAGATATGCGAAGAAGAAGAGATGATGAAGACATTGAAAGAGGGTTGAGGATCGACATTCCAGATTTTTATGGGAGTATGAATCCGGATGATTTTCTGGATTGGATGCGGGAAATCGAACGGTTCTTCGAATTTAAGAATTGTTCTGACGAGAAGAAGTGCAAGGTATCCATTCTGAAATTTAAAGATTATGCATCACTTTGGTGGGAAAATCTGAAGAAACAGCGGGAACGTGATGATAAAGGCAAGATACGCTCATGGGAGAAGTTGAAAAAGCTTTTGAGGAGACGATTTCTGCCTGAGAATTATAAGCAAGATCTTTATTTTCGAATGCATAGCCTACGACAAGGAGATAAGTCTGTTGAAGAGTACATTCGGGAATTTGATCGTTTATTGATGCGAAGTGATGTTCCAGAATATAAAGAGCAAACAATTGCAAGGTTTTTGGGTGGATTAAATGAAGAAATTGCACATTCAGTGGAGTTGCAATCATTCTGCTCACTTGATGATGTTTGCAAGCTGGCGATCAAGGTGGAAAAGCAAAAGCGGACCTCAAGGGCACCAGCGCTCAAAAACTACAATAGAGGTACAACTGTTTATAAGGGTATTTCTTCTAATAAATCTGGTGTTGTTGAGAAGGAATTTGGAAGGAACAAGATGCTGGAAAAAGGGAAAGAGAAGGCTATGGAACAAACAAAAGGGAAGTCGAACTCCTTTGAACGTGGGAATCGAAAGTGTTTCAAATGCCATGGGTATGGTCATTTTCAGGCCAATTGCCCTAACAACCGGATTATTACTATTAAAGAGATTGAAGAAATTGAAGAGGCAATCAAAGAGGATGAACATGATGGTGAAGAAACTGAAAATGAGGAACATGTTGTGGAAGAAGCTGATGTGGGAAACATGCTGGTGCTACGAAGAGTTTTGCAAGCTCAAATCTGCCCGGAAGAAGATCAAAGAGAAAACTTGTTCCAAACTCGCTGCACCATTAATCAGCGGGTATGCATGGTGATTATTGATAGTGGGAGCTGTACAAATGTGGCTTCAACAACACTAGTGGAGAAATTGAAGCTTCCAACTCAGAATCATCCTCACTCATATAAATTGCAATGGTTGAACAATGGGAGCACACTCCAAGTCAAAAAACAGGTTCTAATTTCATTCTCCATTGGTAAGAACTATGCTGATGAAGTACTGTGTGATGTTATTCCTATGGATGCTTGTCACTTGTTGTTGGGTAGGCCTTGGCAGTTTGACAGGGAAGTGAAATATGATGGGAGGAAGAACACTTATTCTTTTCGATCTGGGGAAAAGAATATCACACTTGCTCCTTTGAAGCCGTCCCAAACTCTGCAAGAAAAATCTGTTCCGGAAGTACCCAAAGGTAGTCTCTTTATCAGCAAAGCTCAAGTGGAGAAAGCCATAAATAAGCAAAAGCCAGTTTTTGCTTTATTGATGATGGAAAAGTCATGCCATGAGGAGAAGAGTCATCAACATCCTTTAGCTCATTCCTTAATTGGGGAATATCATGATGTTTTTCCTAATGATCTTCCAGCAGGATTACCACCATTTAGAGGCATTGAACACCAGATTGATCTCGTTCCGGGTGCACAATTGCCAAATAAACCAGCATATCGGTGTAATCCTGGAGAATCAAGGGAATTGCAGAAGCAAGTAGATGAGTTGATGGATCGAGGCTTTATAAGGCCAAGCATGAGCCCGTGTTCTGTTCCAGCATTATTGGTGCCAAAGAAAGATGGTACGTATCGCATGTGCATTGATAGTAGAGCTATCAATAATATTACCATCAAATACAGGTATCCCATCCCACGACTCGATGATATGCTTGATGAATTGCATGGTTCATCAATCTTTTCAAAGGTTGATCTTCGTAGTGGATACCACCAGATTCGAATGAAGGAAGGGGATGAGTGGAAAACAGCCTTCAAAACTAAAGGCGGATTGTTTGAGTGGCTGGTCATGCCATTCGGCCTCTCAAATGCTCCTAGCACATTCATGCGACTCATGAATGAAGTTCTGAAACCATTTATTGGTAAATTTGTGGTAGTTTATTTGGATGACATTTTGATTTACAGCAAGGATGTGGAGAGCCATGTGGATCATCTTCGGTGGGTATTTGATGTTCTACGGAAACAAAAGCTATATGGGAAGCTTGAAAAATGCGAGTTCTTTTCAACAGAAGTGGTGTTTTTGGGATATGTGGTAACCAAAGAAGGCATCATGGTGGATGAATCAAAAGTGGAAGCAATCAAGTCCTGGCCACAACCAGAATCCATTACCGAAGTAAGAAGTTTCCACGGTTTGGCATCTTTTTATCGTCGCTTTGTTTCCAATTTCAGCACTATTATGGCACCTATCACTGAATGCTTGAAAAGGGGGAAATTTGAGTGGTCAAAGGCAGCAAATGAATCATTTGAAATCATTAAGAAAAAGTTGTGTGAAGCACCGGTTTTGGCGTTGCCTAATTTTGATCAAGTCTTTGAAGTGGAATGTGATGCAAGTGGAGTTGGGATAGGCGCTGTTCTCATCCAAAGCAAGCGCCCTATTGCATATTTCAGCGAGAAACTGAATGATTCAAGGAGGAATTACAGCACCTATGATAAGGAATTTTATGCGGTTATAAGAGCCCTAGATCATTGGTCTCATTATTTGAGACCGAAGCAGTTTGTTCTTCATTCTGACCATCAGGCTTTGAGGTTTATCAATGGTCAACACAAGCTGAGTTCGAGGCATGCAAAGTGGGTGGAATTCTTACAATCATTCTCATTTGTGTCAAAATACAAGAAGGGGCAAGATAATCTAGTGGCAGATGCTTTATCTCGGAGGTATGCATTACTTACAATTCTTGATGCTCGAATTCTTGGATTTCAGCTTATGAGAGAAGATTATCAGCATGATATGGAGTTTAATTCTATTTTAATCCAATGTCAAGATGGATTTGTGGAGGATTATTCTGTACATGATGGGTTTCTCTTTAAGAGAAACAAGTTGTGTGTTCCAAAGGGTAATTACAGGGACTTGCTTATTCGGGAAGCACATGAAGGGGGACTTGCTGGTCATTTTGGCATCCATAAAACCTTGGAGATACTAAAAGAGCATTTCTACTGGCCGAAGATGCAATCAAATGTCCAAGCTATTCTTTCAAGATGCGGAACATGTCAAAGAGCAAAGAGTCATTTCAAGCCTGGTTTATACACTCCGTTACCTATTCCGGAGCAGCCATGGGAAGATCTCAGCATGGATTTCATTATGGCTTTACCAAAGACTCAGCGAGGTAAAGATTCAATAATGGTTGTTGTTGATCGATTTTCTAAGATGGCTCATTTCATACCTTGTCATAAGACTGAAGATGCAGTGAAAGTGGCAGAATTGTTTTTCAAAGAGATTGTTCGCCTTCATGGAATTCCTCGCAGCATCGTTTCGGATAGAGACACAAAATTTCGCAGCCATTTTTGGAGAACATTATGGGGGAAATTCGGTACGAAACTTCTTTTCAGCACATCCCATCACCCTCAAACGGATGGGCAAACAGAAGTTACCAATCGTACATTGGGCACTATTCTGAGAACATTGGTGAACAAGAGCATGAGAGATTGGGATTTGCAACTTGCACAAGCTGAATTTGCATACAATAGATCTCCCAGTGCTACCACCCGACATTCTCCATTCGAAGTGGTTTATGGAATCAATCCAATCACTCCTATAGAATTGTGCTCTTTGCCTCTTGATTTTCAGGTAAATATTGATGCGGAGGAGAAGACAAAGCAGATGAAGAAGCTCCATGAATCTATTCGTGCTCAAATAGAGAAGTCTAATGAGGCATACAAGAGGCGAGCAAACAAGCATCGGAAGCAGGCTATTTTCCAACCTGGAGACAAAGTGTGGATTCACCTTCGCAAGGAGAGATTTCCATCCAAAAGGAAGAGCAAGCTGGCACCACGAGCTGAAGGTCCATTCGAAGTGCTTGAACGAGTGGGAAACAATGCCTACAAAATTGATTTACCAGATGATTTTGGCAGCGTTTCTGCAACATTCAACATTGGGGACTTATCTACTTACATTGAAGAAGATGATGTCGTGGATTTGAGGGCAAATCCTCTTCAACCGGGGGAGAATGATATGGATCAGATTCAGCACAAGGAGAATAATTTTGGGCTTGATAAAAATTCCAAGCCCAATTGTTGTTCGAATTGGACCAGCCCACACTTCTTGATGTCCAACACTATGGTGGGCCACAACACACTTATTTGGGACCCAAAATCATTTATCCACATGGAAAATGGTGGAAATTCGTAGCTGCACATTAATGAGGAGAGAGAAGGTGGAGAAAAGCATCATTAAGAGGGAATCCCGCTACTTTGGCTAGTGGGGTCATTAAATGGCATGTGAAAGTGTTATTTTATGCTTTTTATGTGCCTTTTGGGTTCCCCATGTCTTGTAACTCGAATTGGAGCATTTTTCTTTATTTATTTTGTCTTTATATTGTATTTTCACTCCTTTGTAATGGGGATAGATGAATGTGACGGGATTTTGAAGTTTGCTGTGCAATCTTCTTGCTTTAGCCTCTTCCCTTTGCCCGGAATTGGTGGTGCATCTCCATCGCTGGTGACGTTGTCTTTAAGCGTGGAGAAACCTTGGCGGGTGGCATTGCCTTTAAGCCTCGGTCATTCGGCTACATTACGCTGCTCCTCTTCACTTACTCATTTTTGAGCTTCCGGCGACGCATCACCCTCGGAGTAGAAAAGAGTGACGGTTCAAGAAACCATCATGAGTAACACGCCGATCGTACTGCCATGGTCGACCCAACAACAAGTGGCACGCCTTCATAGGAACAATGTCGCACAATACCTCATCTTTGTACTTACCGATGGTGAATAATACCTTAACTTGCTTGGTGACCTTCAGCTCTCCACAATCATTCAACCACTGAAGCCGGTATGGATTTGGATGCCTTAAAGTCGGGAGTCCCAACTTCTCCACCAACTCGGTGCTCGCCACATTGCTACAACTTCCACCATCAACAATAACACTACATACCTTCCCATTGATCTTGCATCGTGTATGGAAAAGGTTCTCCCGCTGCTCCTTTTCTCCAACGGTCATTTGTGCACTTAAAACTCTTCTAGTGACAAGAATCTCGCCATCTTCCGCAAATTCTCCATTTTCAATTTCTGGAGATTCATCTTCCTCCTCTTCAGAGCTCTCTCCATCGGTCTCCCATTCTCCATACTTGTTGATGATCATGGTGCGACGGTTTGGGCATTCACTAGCAATGTGACCCCTTCCTTGACATTTAAAACACCGAATATCTCTATTCCTGGTTTGGTTAGCCTCAAAAGTAGGTTTCTTAGGTGGAAGAATTACCTTGTCACTTTTGCGATCAACCACCTCTTTTGCCTTTGATGGTTCTCCAATCTCCTTCCTTGGATTTCTCCATAGTGTGAAAGGGGTAGTGGGTTTCCTCATGTTGCTCCTCCTTTTGATTTGTTGCTCGATCTTGGTGGCTTGGTGGATCATATCTTGTATCTCTACATGGTGGTACATCTCCACTTGATCCGCAATCTCCCGATTGAGCCCATGTAAAAACCGTGCCATGGTTGCCTCCGGATCCTCCTCAACGTTTGCCCGAATCATGGCAATTTGCATCTCCTTGTAGTAGTCTTCTACACTCTTACTCCCTTGGATGAGGCGTTGGAGCTTGTTGTGGAGATCTCTATGGTAATGTGTGGGAACAAACCGCTTCCGCATGGTGAACTTCATGTCTTCCCAAGTGTTGATGGGACGTCCACCATATCTAGCCCTCTCCTTTTGAACTTGATCCCACCAAATTAAAGCATAATCAGAAAATTCAAGGGAAGCAAGTTTGACCTTTTTCTCCTCGGAATATGCATGGCATGAAAAGACTTGCTCGATCCGCATCTCCCACTCCAAGTATGCTTCCGGATCGCTTTTCCCAAGAAAAGAAGGGACCTTCACCTTGATCCCGCCAAGTAGGTCATCATCATGTTGTCTCCTTTGGGCTCCTCTTGGTTGTTGGTAAAACCTCCTCCTTTGTGGGACTTCATCAAGATCATCATCAAAGTTCACCATCTCCTCCTCCATGATGTGGGGACGACGTGGTGCGGGAGCGCGTCGTGGGTTATCATGGAACATCCTTGGGCTTGGTTTATTCTCCAATTCATCAATCCTCTCATGTAACACCTCCAACTTCCGATCAAGAAGCTTCTCGAAGTGGCTCACCAAAGCTTGCATTTGGAATTGCGTAGCTTCAGGTGCGGGAGATCTACTTCGACTTCTTTCATCGCTAACATGAGCAATTTTCTTCCCACGATCTTCTGCCATGATAAGTTACACAAACACAAACACACACCGGGGGGGGGGGGACACACACAATGATACACACTCACTCACACACGCGAGATGTACACACTCACACAAGATGTACACACTCACACACACAAAGATACACACTCACGCACGCAATATATACACACTCACACGCACAAGATGTACACACACACGCACACAACAAGATGCACACACTCACACACACAAGATATATATATATATATATATTTTTTTTTTGCTTATTTCTCTCCACTCTCAAAACTCAATTTGAATCCCAAGCTCTTATGAAATATAATACCTTATTTAGGGTGATCAAGTGCCACAAATTCCTCCTCAATAAAGATTATGTCGGGGGATGGTTTAACACAACCCGCTTGAGTGGTAAGGGGTTTAACAATGGTAAAGGGTCAAAAAGAGGGTGGAAAGAAGGGTAGATAGGTGGATTGTGGGTTTTGCCCGATTGTGCAAGATAAGATAACAATATGAGCCAAATACAAAATGGGGATGAAGTAAAATGATGGAAAACGTTATATATGGAAATAGAAAGTGCTAATAAGGTAAAGCACAAAGGATTAATTGTATCCGCTCTTTTTTTTTTTTTGCTTTTGTTTTTGTCAATTCTCCCCAAAAAGTGTTGTGCTTGGAGTTTTAAAGCACAAGATGATTGAACGGAGAGTAAGACATTTTTTTTCGAAATCTCTCAAATAAAGGATGTGCTTAATTTTGAAAAGCACAAAATGATGAGTTGAGAGAATTTTTTTTTTGCCGGATACAAATCACATATAGAGAGATGAATGAAAATTTGGCTCAATTTATAATAATCCAAGCTTGCACAAACTAGGACAATTCGGGAGGCTTTCAAGAAAAATGGATTTTTTTTTTGTTGAATGGGTGAATAATATGGAAAGATAAGGAGGGTAATGGATAGAATTAAAGTAAATAAAGGGATAGACGCCTACCGTGTCAACCGGAGCTCTGATACCAACTGATGCGAGACGCACGGGGTGGCCCGATCTTCACGGCGAAGGGCGGCGGATAATGGATGCGGTTTGGGGCTAAGTGACGGGTGAAGGGTATGGATAGTGGAAGCAAGTAGTCAACCAACGCTATATGGAGCGTGACCTACTACTTAGACAACACACTCAAGGGAGGGGTGTGATGGCCAATCCACACAACAACGCACTTGGGTTGAGGCACGGAATTGGGGGCTTTGTGATCTTGGATCACCAATCTAACTTGTAGATTGACAAGGCAAGAATACACAAGAGCAAGGGGGAAAACCCGGGATAATCCTCACACAACGGAGAGAAACAAAGCATAAGCTCTCAAATTAAGTCTTGAATGCCAATACAATGCCATGGGGTGGCTATTTATAGCCAAGGGGGTGATACAATGGTCAAGGGTCTAATACCCTAAAGTCATAAAGTCTAAACCTACCTTGTCCCCTTAAAAGTCAAAAAGATAAAAGCCAACAAAGACTTTTGGAAAAGAAGCACACAACTTTCCAACATAGCCCACCGGATTTGACTTTGAGTGCATAGCCCACCGGATTTGACTTTGGTGTCCAAAGATGCCATTTCTAGAATCCTCCATGTGGGCAAGGCCTCCAAATTCGTGCAACCATGTGGGCTAAGTTTTAATCATCAATTTTGGGCTTGAATAAGTGATATTATAGGCCCATTTGCTCCATCCATGCAAGGTAATTCCCATTGGGCCTTTAATGAAGCAAGATGAGCGCCCATTGAAGCATTCAACCTCTTTAATCTTCCTCGTGTCATTGGGCCTTGCAAATCCAATTCCTCCACCCGAGCAATCGACTCTGTGCCTTCCGCATGGTTCGCATCAAAGGCCCATCAGACCATTTATGATATGGATCACATTCAGCCCAAGGAGAATAATTTTGGGCTTTATAAGAATTCCAAGCCCAATTGTCGTTCGAATTGGACCAGCCCACACTTCTTGATGTCTAACACTATGGTGGGCCACAACACACTTATTTGGGACCCAAAATCATTTATCCACATGGAAAATGGTTGAAATTCGTAGCTGCACATTAATGAGGAGAGAGAAGGTGGAGAAAAGCATCATTAAGAGGGAATCCCGCTACTTTGGCTAGTGGGGTCATTAAATGGCATGGGAAAGTGTTATTTTATGCTTTTTATGTGCCTTTTGGGTTCCCCATGTCTTGTAACTCGAATTGGGGCATTTTCCTTTATTTATTTTGTCTTTATATTGTATTTTCACCCCTTTGTAATGGGCATGCATGAATGTGACGGGATTTTGAAGTTTGCTGTGCAATCTTCTTGCTTTAGCCTCTTCCCTTTGCCCGGAATTGGTGGTGCATCTCCATCGCTGGTGACGTTGTCTTTAAGCGTGGAGAAACCTTGGCGGGTGGCATTGCCTTTAAGCCTCGGTCATTCGGCTACATTACGCTGCTCCTCTTCACTTACTCGTTTTGAGCTTCCGGCGACGCATCAATTGGTATCAGAGGTGCGGTTCCAACGAGTAAGTTCTATCGCATTCTTCTTATTACTCTCCATCATGTCTCGCAAGAGCGGATCTTCTACTCCTCCTGCTCCATGGGAAATAGCTAATGCACAGCTACAATCCCAAATTACTCAAATCGGTGAGCAACTTGCTCAACTTTTGCGAGCGCGGCGACCTGAATCCCCTCTACCGCAGCGGCATCCCCGCCGTCCATCACCACAGAATAGGCGCAATCCAGCACCATTTTATGAAGATCGTACCAATGGTGATGATTCTAGTGATTCAGAGGTAGATATGCGAAGAAGAAGAGATGATGAAGACATTGAAAGAGGGTTGAAGATTGACATTCCAGATTTTTATGGGAGTATGAATCCGGATGATTTTCTGGATTGGATGCGGGAAATCGAACGGTTCTTCGAATTTAAGAATTGTTCTGATGAGAAGAAATGCAAGGTGGCCATTCTGAAATTTAAAGATTATGCATCACTTTGGTGGGAAAATCTGAAGAAACAACGGGAACGTGATGATAAAGGCAAGATACGCTCATGGGAGAAGTTGAAAAAGCTTTTAAGGAGACGATTTGATGCGTCGCCGGAAGCTCAAAAATGAGTAAGTGAAGAGGAGCAGCGTAATGTAGCCGAATGACCGAGGCTTAAAGGCAATGCCACCCGCCAAGGTTTCTCCACGCTTAAAGACAACGTCACCAGCGATGGAGATGCACCACCAATTCCGGGCAAAGGGAAGAGGCTAAAGCAAGAAGATTGCACAGCAAACTTCAAAATCCCGTCACATTCATCTATCCCCATTACAAAGGAGTGAAAATACAATATAAAGACAAAATAAATAAAGAAAAATGCTCCAATTCGAGTTACAAGACATGGGGAACCCAAAAGGCACATAAAAAGCATAAAATAACACTTTCCCATGCCATTTAATGACCCCACTAGCCAAAGTAGCGGGATTCCCTCTTAATGATGCTTTTCTCCACCTTCTCTCTCCTCATTAATGTGCAGCTACGAATTTCCACCATTTGCCATGTGGATAAATGATTTTGGGTCCCAAATAAGTGTGTTGTGGCCCACCATAGTGTTGGACATCAAGAAGTGTGGGCTGGTCCAATTCGAACAACAATTGGGCTTGGAATTTTTATCAAGCCCAAAATTATTCTCCTTGTGCTGAATCTGATCCATATCATTCTCCCCCGGTTGAAGAGGATTTGCCCTCAAATCCACGACATCATCTTCTTCAATGTAAGTAGATAAGTCCCCAATGTTGAATGTTGCAGAAACGCTGCCAAAATCATCTGGTAAATCAATTTTGTAGGCATTGTTTCCCACTCGTTCAAGCACTTCGAATGGACCTTCAGCTCGTGGTGCCAGCTTGCTCTTCCTTTTGGATGGAAATCTCTCCTTGCGAAGGTGAATCCACACTTTGTCTCCAGGTTGGAAAATAGCCTGCTTCCGATGCTTGTTTGCTCGCCTCTTGTATGCCTCATTAGACTTCTCTATTTGAGCACGAATAGATTCATGGAGCTTCTTCATCTGCTTTGTCTTCTCCTCCGCATCAATATTTACCTGAAAATCAAGAGGCAAAGAGCACAATTCTATAGGAGTGATTGGATTGATTCCATAAACCACTTCGAATGGAGAATGTCGGGTGGTAGCACTGGGAGATCTATTGTATGCAAATTCAGCTTGTGCAAGTTGCAAATCCCAATCTCTCATGCTCTTGTTCACCAATGTTCTCAGAATAGTGCCCAATGTACGATTGGTAACTTCTGTTTGCCCATCCGTTTGAGGGTGATGGGATGTGCTGAAAAGAAGTTTCGTACCGAATTTCCCCCATAATGTTCTCCAAAAATGGCTGAGAAATTTTGTGTCTCTATCCGAAACGATGCTGCGAGGAATTCCATGAAGGCGAACAATCTCTTTGAAAAACAATTCTGCCACTTTCACTGCATCTTCAGTCTTATGACAAGGTATGAAATGAGCCATCTTAGAAAATCGATCAACAACAACCATTATTGAATCTTTACCTCGCTGAGTCTTTGGTAAAGCCATAATGAAATCCATGCTGAGATCTTCCCATGGCTGCTCCGGAATAGGTAACGGAGTGTATAAACCAGGCTTGAAATGACTCTTTGCTCTTTGACATGTTCCGCATCTTGAAAGAATAGCTTGGACATTTGATTGCATCTTCGGCCAGTAGAAATGCTCTTTTAGTATCTCCAAGGTTTTATGGATGCCAAAATGACCAGCAAGTCCCCCTTCATGTGCTTCCCGAATAAGCAAGTCCCTGTAATTACCCTTTGGAACACACAACTTGTTTCTCTTAAAGAGAAACCCATCATGTACAGAATAATCCTCCACAAATCCATCTTGACATTGGATTAAAATAGAATTAAACTCCATATCATGCTGATAATCTTCTCTCATAAGCTGAAATCCAAGAATTCGAGCATCAAGAATTGTAAGTAATGCATACCTCCGAGATAAAGCATCTGCCACTAGATTATCTTGCCCCTTCTTGTATTTTGACACAAATGAGAATGATTGTAAGAATTCCACCCACTTTGCATGCCTCGAACTCAGCTTGTGTTGACCATTGATAAACCTCAAAGCCTGATGGTCAGAATGAAGAACAAACTGCTTCGGTCTCAAATAATGAGACCAATGATCTAGGGCTCTTATAACCGCATAAAATTCCTTATCATAGGTGCTGTAATTCCTCCTTGAATCATTCAGTTTCTCGCTGAAATATGCAATAGGGCGCTTGCTTTGGATGAGAACAGCGCCTATCCCAACTCCACTTGCATCACATTCCACTTCAAAGACTTGATCAAAATCAGGCAACGCCAAAACCGGTGCTTCACACAACTTTTTCTTAATGATTTCAAATGATTCATTTGCTGCCTTTGACCACTCAAATTTCCCCCTTTTTAAGCATTCAGTGATAGGTGCCATAATAGTGCTGAAATTGGAAACAAAGCGACGATAAAAGGATGCCAAACCGTGGAAACTTCTTACTTCGGTAATGGATTCTGGTTGTGGCCAGGACTTGATTGCTTCCACTTTTGATTCATCCACCATGATGCCTTCTTTGGTTACCACATATCCCAAAAACACCACTTCTGTTGAAAAGAACTCGCATTTTTCAAGCTTCCCATATAGCTTTTGTTTCCGTAGAACATCAAATACCCACCGAAGATGATCCACATGGCTCTCCACATCCTTGCTGTAAATCAAAATGTCATCCAAATAAACTACCACAAATTTACCAATAAATGGTTTCAGAACTTCATTCATGAGTCGCATGAATGTGCTAGGAGCATTTGAGAGGCCGAATGGCATGACCAGCCACTCAAACAATCCGCCTTTAGTTTTGAAGGCTGTTTTCCACTCATCCCCTTCCTTCATTCGAATCTGGTGGTATCCACTACGAAGATCAACCTTTGAAAAGATTGATGAACCATGCAATTCATCAAGCATATCATCGAGTCGTGGGATGGGATACCTGTATTTGATGGTAATATTATTGATAGCTCTACTATCAATGCACATGCGATACGTACCATCTTTCTTTGGCACCAATAATGCTGGAACAGAACACGGGCTCATGCTTGGCCTTATAAAGCCTCGATCCATCAACTCATCTACTTGCTTCTGCAATTCCCTTGATTCTCCAGGATTACACCGATATGCTGGTTTATTTGGCAATTGTGCACCCGGAACGAGATCAATCTGGTGTTCAATGCCTCTAAATGGTGGTAATCCTGCTGGAAGATCATTAGGAAAAACATCATGATATTCCCCAATTAAGGAATGAGCTAAAGGATGTTGATGACTCTTCTCCTCATGGCATGACTTTTCCATCATCAATAAAGCAAAAACTGGCTTTTGCTTATTTATGGCTTTCTCCACTTGAGCTTTGCTGATAAAGAGACTACCTTTGGGTACTTCCGGAACAGATTTTTCTTGCAGAGTTTGGGACGGCTTCAAAGGAGCAAGTGTGATATTCTTTTCCCCAGATCGAAAAGAATAAGTGTTCTTCCTCCCATCATATTTCACTTCCCTGTCAAACTGCCAAGGCCTACCCAACAACAAGTGACAAGCATCCATAGGAATAACATCACACAGTACTTCATCAGCATAGTTCTTACCAATGGAGAATGAAATTAGAACCTGTTTTTTGACTTGGAGTGTGCTCCCATTGTTCAACCATTGCAATTTATATGAGTGAGGATGATTCTGAGTTGGAAGCTTCAATTTCTCCACTAGTGTTGTTGAAGCCACATTTGCACAGCTCCCACTATCAATAATCACCATGCATACCCGCTGATTAATGGTGCAGCGAGTTTGGAACAAGTTTTCTCTTTGATCTTCTTCCGGGCAGATTTGAGCTTGCAAAACTCTTCGTAGCACCAGCATGTTTCCCACATCAGCTTCTTCCACAACATGTTCCTCATTTTCAGTTTCTTCACCATCATGTTCATCCTCTTTGATTGCCTCTTCAATTTCTTCAATCTCTTTAATAGTAATAATCCGGTTGTTAGGGCAATTGGCCTGAAAATGACCATACCCATGGCATTTGAAACACTTTCGATTCCCACGTTCAAAGGAGTTCGACTTCCCTTTTGTTTGTTCCATAGCCTTCTCTTTCCCTTTTTCCAGCATCTTGTTCCTTCCAAATTCCTTCTCAACAACACCAGATTTATTAGAAGAAATACCCTTATAAACAGTTGTACCTCTATTGTAGTTTTTGAGCACCGGTGCCCTTGAGGTCCGCTTTTGCTTTTCCACCTTGATCGCCAGCTTGCAAACATCATCAAGTGAGCAGAATGATTGCAACTCCACTGAATGTGCAATTTCTTCATTTAATCCACCCAAAAACCTTGCAATTGTTTGCTCTTTATATTCTGGAACATCACTTCGCATCAATAAACGATCAAATTCCCGAATGTACTCTTCAACAGACTTATCTCCTTGTCGTAGGCTATGCATTCGAAAATAAAGATCTTGCTTATAATTCTCAGGCAGAAATCGTCTCCTCAAAAGCTTTTTCAACTTCTCCCATGAGCGTATCTTGCCTTTATCATCACGTTCCCGCTGTTTCTTCAGATTTTCCCACCAAAGTGATGCATAATCTTTAAATTTCAGAATGGCTACCTTGCACTTCTTCTCGTCAGAACAATTCTTAAATTCGAAGAACCGTTCGATTTCCCGCATCCAATCCAGAAAATCATCCGGATTCATACTCCCATAAAAATCTGGAATGTCGATCCTCAACCCTCTTTCAATGTCTTCATCATCTCTTCTTCTTCGCATATCTACCTCTGAATCGCTGGAATCATCACCATTTGCATGATCTTCATAAAATGGTGCTGGATTGCGTCTATTATGTGGTGATGGACGTCGAGGATGTCGCTGCGGTGGAGGGGAGTCAGGTCGCCGTGCTCTCAAAAGTTGAGCAAGTTGCTCACCGATTTGAGTAATTTGTGATTGTAGCTGTGCATTAGCTATTTCCCATGGAGCAGGAGGAGTAGAAGATCCGCTCTTGCGAGACATGATGGAGAGTAATAAGAAGAATGTGATAGAACTTACTCGTTGGAACCGCGCCTCTGATACCAATTGATGCGTCGCCGGAAGCTCAAAAATGAGTAAGTGAAGAGGAGCAGCGTAATGTAGCCGAATGACCGAGGCTTAAAGGCAATGCCACCCGCCAAGGTTTCTCCACGCTTAAAGACAACGTCACCAGCGCTGGAGATGCACCACCAATTCCGGGCAAAGGGAAGAGGCTAAAGCAAGAAGATTGCACAGCAAACTTCAAAATCCCGTCACATTCATCTATCCCCATTACAAAGGAGTGAAAATACAATATAAAGACAAAATAAATAAAGAAAAATGCTCCAATTCGAGTTACAAGACATGGGGAACCCAAAAGGCACATAAAAAGCATAAAATAACACTTTCCCATGCCATTTAATGACCCCACTAGCCAAAGTAGCGGGATTCCCTCTTAATGATGCTTTTCTCCACCTTCTCTCTCCTCATTAATGTGCAGCTACGAATTTCCACCATTTGCCATGTGGATAAATGATTTTGGGTCCCAAATAAGTGTGTTGTGGCCCACCATAGTGTTGGACATCAAGAAGTGTGGGCTGGTCCAATTCGAACAACAATTGGGCTTGGAATTTTTATCAAGCCCAAAATTATTCTCCTTGTGCTGAATCTGATCCATATCACGATTTCTGCCTGAGAATTATAAGCAAGATCTTTATTTTAGAATGCATAGCCTACGACAAGGAGATAAGTCTGTTGAAGAGTACATTCGGGAATTTGATCGTTTGTTGATGCGAAGTGATGTTCCAGAATATAAAGAGCAAACAATTGCAAGGTTTTTGGGTGGATTAAATGAAGAAATTGCACATTCAGTGGAGTTGCAAC
The DNA here is from genome assembly GCA_963277665.1 of Viscum album. NCBI lineage: Eukaryota > Viridiplantae > Streptophyta > Magnoliopsida > Santalales > Viscaceae > Viscum > Viscum album. The sequence continues at coordinate 1,051,023,590 of OY728121.1, read as the reverse complement.
CATTCTGCTCACTTGATGATGTTTGTAAGCTGGCGATCAAGGTGGAAAAGCAAAAACGGACCTCAAAGGCACCGGCGCTCAAAAACTACAATAGAGGTACAACTTTTTATAAGGGCATTTCTTCTAATAAATCAGGTGTTGTTGAGAAGGAATTTGGAAGGAACAAGATGCTGGATAAAGGGAAAGAGAAGGCTATGGAACAAACAAAAGGGAAGTCGAACTCCTTTGAACGTGGGAATCGAAAGTGTTTCAAATGCCATGGTCATTTTCAGGCCAATTGCCCTAACAACCGGATTATTACTATTAAAGAGATTGAAGAGATTGAAGAGGCAATCAAAGAGGATGAACATGATGGTGAAGAATCTGAAAATGAGGAACATGTTGTGGAAGAAGCTGATGTGGGAAACATGCTGGTGCTACGAAGAGTTTTGCAAGCTCAAATCTGCTCGGAAGAAGATCAAAGAGAAAACTTGTTCCAAACTCGCTGCACCATTAATCCGCGGGTATGCATGGTGATTATTGATAGTGGGAGCTGTACAAATGTGGCTTCGACAACACTAGTGGAGAAATTGAAGCTTCCAACTCAGAATCATCCTCGCTCGTATAAATTGCAATGGTTGAACAATGGGAGCACACTCCAAGTCAACAAACAGGTTCTGATTTCATTCTCCATTGGTAAGAACTATGCTGATGAAGTATTGTGTGATGTTATTCCTATGGATGCTTGTCACTTGTTGTTGGGTAGGCCTTGGCAGTTTGATAGGGAAGTGAAATATGATGGGAGGAAGAACACATATTCTTTTCGATCTGGGGAAAAGAATATCACACTTGCTCCTTTGAAGCCATCCCAAACTCTTCAAGAAAAATCTGTTCCAGAAGTGCCCAAAGGTAGTCTCTTTATCAGCAAAGCTCAAGTGGAGAAATCCATAAATAAGCAAAAGCCAGTTTTTGCTTTATTGATGATGGAAAAGTCATGCCATGAGGAGAAGAGTCATCAACATCCTTTAGCTCATTCCTTAATTGGGGAATATCATGATGTTTTTCCTAATGATCTTCCAGCAGGATTACCACCATTTAGGGGCATTGAACACCAGATTGATCTCGTTCCGGGTGCACAATTGCCAAATAAACCAGCATATCGGTGTAATCCTGGAGAATCAAGGGAATTGCAAAAGCAAGTAGATGAGTTGATGGATCGAGGCTTTATAAGGCCAAGCATGAGCCCGTGTTCTGTTCCAGCATTATTGGTGCCAAAGAAAGATGGTACGTATCGCATGTGCATTGATAGTAGAGCTATCAATAATATTACCATCAAATACAGGTATCCCATCCCACGACTCGATGATATGCTTGATGAATTGCATGGTTCATCAATCTTTTCAAAGGTTGATCTTCGTAGTGGATACCACCAGATTCGAATGAAGGAAGGGGATGAGTGGAAAACAGCCTTCAAAACTAAAGGCGGATTGTTTGAGTGGCTAGTCATGCCATTCGGCCTCTCAAATGCTCCTAGCACATTCATGCGACTCATGAATGAAGTTCTGAAACCATTTATTGGTAAATTTGTGGTAGTTTATTTGGATGACATTTTGATTTACAGCAAGGATGTGGAGAGCCATGTGGATCATCTTCGGTGGGTATTTGACGTTCTACGGAAACAAAAGCTATATGGGAAGCTTGAAAAATGCGAGTTCTTTTCAACAGAAGTGGTTTTTTTGGGATATGTGGTAACCAAAGAAGGCATCATGGTGGATGAATCAAAAGTGGAAGCAATCAAGTCCTGGCCACAACCAGAATCCATTACCGAAGTAAGAAGTTTCCACGGTTTGGCATCTTTTTATCGTCGCTTTGTTTCCAATTTCAGCACTATTATGGCACCTATCACTGAATGCTTGAAAAGGGGAAAATTTGAGTGGTTAAAGGCAGCAAATGAATCATTTGAAATCATTAAGAAAAAGTTGTGTGAAGCACCGGTTTTGGCGTTGCCTGATTTTGATCAAGTCTTTGAAGTGGAATGTGATGCAAGTGGAGTTGGGATAGGCGCTGTTCTCATCCAAAGCAAGCGCCCTATTGCTTATTTCAGCGAGAAACTGAATGATTCAAGGAGGAATTACAGCACCTATGATAAGGAATTTTATGCGGTTATAAGAGCCCTAGATCATTGGTCTCATTATTTGAGACCGAAGCAGTTCGTTCTTCATTCTGACCATCAGGCTTTGAGGTTTATCAATGGTCAACACAAGCTGAGTTAGAGGCATGCAAAGTGGGTGGAATTCTTACAATCATTCTCATTTGTGTCAAAATACAAGAAGGGGCAAGATAATCTAGTGGCAGATGCTTTATCTCGGAGGTATGCATTACTTACAATTCTTGATGCTCGAATTCTTGGATTTCAGCTTATGAGAGAAGATTATCAGCATGATATGGAGTTTAATTCTATTTTAATCCAATGTCAAGATGGATTTGTGGAGGATTATTCTGTACATGATGGGTTTCTCTTTAAGAGAAACAAGTTGTGTGTTCCAAAGGGTAATTACAGGGACTTGCTTATTCGGGAAGCACATGAAGGGGGACTTGCTGGTCATTTTGGCATCCATAAAACCTTGGAGATACTAAAAGAGCATTTCTACTGGCCGAAGATGCAATCAAATGTCCAAGCTATTCTTTCAAGATGCGGAACATGTCAAAGAGCAAAGAGTCATTTCAAGCCTGGTTTATACACTCCGTTACCTATTCCAGAGCAGCCATGGGAAGATCTCAGCATGGATTTCATTATGGCTTTACCAAAGACTCAGCGAGGTAAAGATTCAATAATGGTTGTTGTTGATCGATTTTCTAAGATGGCTCATTTCATACCTTGTCATAAGACTGAAGATGCGGTGAAAGTGGCAGAATTGTTTTTCAAAGAGATTGTTCGCCTTCATGGAATTCCTCGCAGAATCGTTTCGGATAGAGACACAAAATTTCTCAGCCATTTTTGGAGAACATTATGGGGGAAATTTGGTACGAAACTTCTTTTCAGCACATCCCATCACCCTCAAACGGATGGACAAACAGAAGTTACCAATCATACATTGGGCACTATTCTGAGAACATTGGTGAACAAGAGCATGAGAGATTGGGATTTGCAACTTGCACAAGCTGAATTTGCATACAATAGATCTCCCAGTGCTACCACCCGACATTCTCCATTCGAAGTGGTTTATGGAATCAATCCAATCACTCCTATAGAATTGTTCTCTTTGCCTCTTGATTTTCAGGTAAATATTGATGCGGAGGAGAAGACAAAGCAGATGAAGAAGCTCCATGAATCTATTCGTGCTCAAATAGAGAAGTCTAATGAAGCATACAAGAGGCGAGCAAACAAGCATCGGAAGCAGGCTATATTCCAACCTGGAGACAAAGTGTGGATTCACCTTCGCAAGGAGAGATTTCCATCCAAAAGGAAGAGCAAGCTGGCACCACGAGCTGAAGGTCCATTCAAAGTGCTTGAACGAGTGGGAAACAATGCCTACAAAATTGATTTACCAGATGATTTTGGCAGCGTTTCTGCAACGTTCAACATTGGGGACTTATCCCCTTACATTGAAGAAGATGATGTCGTGGATTTGAGGGCAAATCCTCTTCAACCAGGGGAGAATGATATGGATCACATTCAGCCCAAGGAGAATAATTTTGGGCTTTATAAAAATTCCAAGCCCAATTGTCGTTCGAATTGGACCAGCCCATACTTCTTGATGTCTAACACTATGGTGGGCCACAACACACTTATTTGGGACCCAAAATCATTTATCCACATGGCAAATGGTTGAAATTCGTAGCTGCACATTAATGAGGAGAGAGAAGGTGGAGAAAAGCATCATTAAGAGGGAATCCCGCTACTTTGGCTAGTGGGGTCATTAAATGGCATGCGAAAGTGTTATTTTATGCTTTTTATGTGCCTTTTGGGTTCCCCATGTCTTGTAACTCGAATTGGGGCATTTTCCTTTATTTATTTTGTCTTTATATTGTATTTTCACCCCTTTGTAATGGGCATGCATGAATGTGACGGGATTTTGAAGTTTGCTGTGCAATCTTCTTGCTTTAGCCTCTTCCCTTTGCCCGGAATTGGTGGTGCATCTCCATCGCTGGTGACGTTGTCTTTAAGCGTGGAGAAACCTTGGCGGGTGGCATTGCCTTTAAGCCTCGGTCATTCGGCTACATTACGCTGCTCCTCTTCACTTACTCGTTTTGAGCTTCCGGCGACGCATCAAGTGCTCAACCCGAAGGAGAACATGATCAAGAGCAAAGGGAGCACATTTTTCATACTAGATGCCTCGTCAAAGATAAGGTATGTAGTATGATTATTGATGGGGGTAGTTGTACAAACGTAGCAAGTGGTTTGATGGTTGATAAATTGGGATTGGCTACGACTAGACATCCTAGGCCTTATAGATTGCAATGGTTAAATAACAGCGGGGATGTCAAAGTGACGAAGCAAGCACAAGTTCCATTTTCTATTGGGAAGTATGAAGACAAGGTGATGTGTGATGTTGTTCCAATGCATGCCAGTCATATTTTGTTGGGAAGACCGTGGCAATTTGATAGGAGGGTCACACATGATGGATACACCAATCGATATTCTTTTGAGTATAATGGGAGGACGGTTATTCTTACACCATTGAGACCGTTGCAAGCTTATGAAGACCAAGTGAGGATTGAGAGAGATTGTGAGAAGAGAGAAAAGGAAAAGAGAGAAAACAAATAGAGAGAATGAGAAGAGTGGAAAAATCAAGAGTGAAAAAGGAGTTTTGAGTGAAAGCAAAAAAAATGAGGGAAATAAAAAAGTTGAAAATAAGAGTGAAAATAAGAGTGAAAACAAGAGTTTTGAGGGAAAATTGAGCTTATTTTCAGGAAAAAGAGAGATAGAGAGAGCTTTGGAGGGGGAGGAAACTCTCGTACTTTTATGCAAGGGTGAATGTTTCACCACTAACTCTCCTAACCCTTCTATGCCTTCTAGTGTTATGTCTCTTTTGCAGGATTTTGGTGATGTTTTTCCCGAGGAAATTCCCGATGGCTTACCACCCTTGCGGGGTATCGAGCACCATATCGACTTCCTCCCCGGAGCAACACTTCCCAATCGACCGGCTTATCGGGCTAACCCGGAGGAGACTCAAGAAATCCAACGACAAGTGGAAGAATTGCTAAAGAAGGGATTGTTCAAGAGAGCTTGAGTCCATGTGCCGTACCGGTAATCCTTGTCCCAAAAAAAGATGGTAAGTGGAGAATGTGTGTTGATTGTCGAGCTATCAACAAAATCACGGTAAAGTATCGTTATCCCATACCTCGTTTGGATGATATGCTTGATGAACTCCATAGTGCATGCTTGTTTACTAAAATTGACCTAAGGAGTGGATACCATCAAACTAGAATGAAAGAGGGAGATGAATGGAAAGCCACATTTAAAACTAAGTTTGGATTGTATGAATGGCTAGTTATGCCTTTTGGACTAACTAACGCCCCTAGTACGTTCATGAACTTAATGAATCATGTTTTCCGTCCATTCATTGGGAAATTTGTGGTTGTGTATTTTGATGACATCCTTGTTTATTCTAAGAGCCTTGATGAACATCATGAACATTTGAAACATGTTTTTGAGACTCTTAGGAAAAATAGGTTGTTTGCAAATTTGAAAAAATGTACATTTTGTTTAAATTCGGTTGTTTTCCTTGGTTTTGTGGTAGGAGCTGATGGCATGAGGGTTGATGAAGAGAAGGTGAAGGCGATTCGGGATTGGCCACAACCAAAGAATGCCAATGAGGTGAGGAGCTTCCATGGACTTGCGAGTTTTTACCGAAGGTTCGTGAGGGACTTTTCAACAATCGCGGCACCATTGAATGAGTTGGCAAGAAAGGGGTGAGTTTCAAGTGGGGAAAAGCTCAAGAGGAAGCCTTCTCCACACTCAAAGGTAAGTTAACCAATTCACCTCTCTTAGTTCTGCCTGACTTTTCTAAAGTTTTTGAGGTTGAGTGTGATGCCTCTGGAATAAGAATTGGGGCTGTTTTAATGCAAGACTCTAAGCCTATCGCATACTTTAGTGAGAATCTTAATGGGGATGCATTGAACTACTCTACCTATGACAAGGAATTGTATGCTCTCAAAAGAACTTTAGAAAATTGGCAACATTACTTGTGGCCAAGGGAATTTGTGATTCATTCAGATCATGAAAGCCTAAAATTTCTTAAGTCACAAGGAAAGTTGAATAAGCGGCATGCAAGATGGCTTGAATTCATTGAAACATTTCCTTACATCATTAAGCATAAAAAAGGAAAAGAAAATATTGTCGCTGATGCTTTGTCTAGGAGATATTCTCTTATTACTTCAATGCATGCTAAAATACTTGGTTTTGAAATGTTGAAAAGCATGTATGAGAATGATGTGGATTTTTCTGAAATTTGGAAGTTGTATGAAAAACATGGCAAAAGTGATTTTTAAAAACATGATGGATTTCTTTTTCGGAAAAATAAATTCTGTGTTCCATCTTGTTTCATGTGTGAATTGCTTGTTAGAGAAACACATGGTGGTGGATTAATGGGGCATTTTGGGGTTGAGAAAACATTGTCCTTATTGAGTGAACATTTTTATTGGCCTCACATGCGTAGGGATGTGGTAAGTGTTTGTGGAAATTGTAATGTGTGTAAACATGCAAAGTCGAAAGTGCTTCCACATGGCTTATACACCCCTTTGCCTATTACTTCTCATCCTTGGGTTGAGATTTCAATGGATTTTGTCCTCGGCTTGCCAAGATCACAATCAGGTAAGGATAACATCTTTGTGGTGGTGGACAGGTTTAGTAAAATGGCTCATTTTATTGCTTGTTCTAAAACCAATGATGCAACTCATATCGCTGATTTTTTTTTCAGGGAAATTGTTAGGTTGCATTGCTTACCCAAGAGCATTGTGAGTGATAGGGATGTCAAATTCCTTAGTCACTTCTGGAGGACATTGGGGAACAAACTTGGAACCAAACTTTTGTTCTCCACCACTGCACACCCACAAACAGATGGTCAAACGGAGGTGGTCAATAGGACACTTTCAACATTATTGCGTTCCATCCTTAGAAAAAATCTAAAACATTGGGAAAGATGTCTACCTCACATTGAGTTTGCTTATAATCGAGTGGTTCACTCCACTACTAATGCTTCACTGTTTGAAGTTGTGTATGGTTTTAACCCATTAACTCCACTTGATATTTTACCTTTTCCTACTAGTCAATTTTTGAATCTTGAAGGTGAAAAGAAGGAAAAGTTTGTGCAGGAGTTCCATGCAAAGGTAAAGGCCAACATTGAGCGGAAGAATGAACAAGTAGCGAAGCACACCAACAAAGGTCGGCGAAAAATGGTTTTTCAACCTGAAGATTGGGTGTGGCTACACTTGAGGAAGGAGAGGTTTCCGGAGCAACGAAAATCAAAACTTCATCCACGAGGAGATGGTCCTTTCCAAGTCTTAGAGAAGATCAATGATAATGCCTACAAGATTGATTTACCCGACAGGTATGGGAATGTTAGTGGTACCTTTAATGTTGATGATCTTTCTCCCTTTGAATTTTCAGATTCGAGGACGAATCCTTTTGAGGACGGAGGAGATGATGAGGATCATGGAACACATGGGCATCACGGGGTTGGAGGCGGACATGATGAGGAAGGCGGAATGCACACAAGTGGACAAGACCCTTTGCGTGGAACTGGAGGCCCAATGATAAGGGAGCGGACCAAGAGAATGAAGGAGGCCTTAAATGGATTAATCATGGAATTCCAAGAGGAGGCCCAACACCTTTGCTTGGGGGAAGCATTCGGGCCTATAATTACATTAATTAAGGCCCAAAAATGCTTTTAAAAACCCAACCCAAGTGGTGCTACGAGATTTCAAGCCCACCCACCATGGAATCTTCAAAGTCAAAAGGTGGTGGGCTACTTGTCTTTACTTTTCCAAAAGGGTGTGCTACTTGTCTTCTAAAGTCATGGTCAAGTGCCAAAGTTGTCAAAAGCATCCTATAGGCTTTTGACTATGGAAAACTAGCCATTAGACTAATGTAAAGAGCCACCCCATGTGTAATTCGAATTTCAAGTTTCTTTGGCTATAAATAGCCACCCCCTTGTACTCTTGAAGCATCATGAATTAAGGTAATGTTATTATGGTGAGTTTTGATTGCAACCTTTGTGTTCTTGCTTAATTCTTGACTTATCAAAGGATTGGTCATCTTTTGTGGCGTCTTGTGGCTAGAGTTCTTAGAGACAAGTTCTCTTTGGGTTCTACCTTGACCATTTCCCCCTTCCTTCTCATTTCACTATCCGCACACCAAATACACTTGTTTTCTTGCAGCGATCCGGGTGCTCAACGCGCGAACATTATACAAGGTTCCTAGGACAATTCCTAGCGGGTCTTGCATCGCGTATCAATTTAGGTCAATTTAGGTCATTTAGGCCAATTTGGCTAATTAGGCCATTTTGGAAATTTAGGCCAATTAGGCCGTTGAGGCCGTTGAGGCCGTTTAGGCCAATTTAGGCCATTTAGGCCAATGAGGCCAATGAGACCAATTCAGTCCAATTAGGCCAATTTAGGCCCTTTAGGGCATTTAGGAAAATTAGAAGATTTAGTCCATTTAGGCCAATTTAGGCCAATTAATCCGATTATTCCAATTAGGCCCATTAGTACAATTAGTTCAATTATAAAATTTAGTTCATTTAGGCCATTTAGGCCAATTTTGGTCATTTAGGCTAATTAGGCCATTTATGCCAATTTAGGTCATTTAGACTATTTAGGTCAATTTAGACCATTTAGTAAAATTCGGCCAATTATGCCATTTAGTCCAATTTAGTCAATTTAGACAAATTAGGTCAATTTGGTCGATTAGGCCATTTAAGCTGATTAGGCCAATTTTGACCATTTGGGCCAATTAGGCCAATTATGCAATTTAGGAAATTTAATCCAATTAGTCCTTTTAGGCTAATTTTTTCCATTTAGGCCATTTAGACCAATTTAGGCCATTTAGGCCAAATTGGCCTAATAGGCCAATTATATAATTTAGGCAATTTAGGCCAATTATGCCATTTAGGCCAATTTAGGCCATTTAGACCAATTTGGCCAATTAGACCAATTTTTTCCATTTAGTACATTTAATCCAATTAGACTATTTGGGCCAATTTAGCTCATTTACACTAATTATTAAAAATTAGAACAATTTGGCAATTCAGACCAATTAGGCCATTTAGGTCAATTTGTGCCGTTTAAACCAATTTAGGCCATTTAGGTCAATTTAGGCCTCTTAGGCCAATTAGACCAATTAGGTCATTTAGTCCATTTAGGCCAATTATTCCATTTAGGCCAATTATATCAGTTAGGCCATTTACCTTATTTAGGCCAATTAGCCCATTTATACTATTTAGACCAATTTATGCCATTTAGACCAATTAGGCCAATTTAGGCAATTTAGGTTAATTTAGGCCAATTAGCCCAATTATCCCAATTAGGAAAATTATTCCATTTATTCCATTTAGAACAATTTGTCCAATTTGTCCATTTAGACCAATTAATCCATTTAGTCCAATTAGTCCAATTAGACGCTTTAGGCCAATTTAGGCCATTTAGGCCAATTAGTCCATTTAGGCCATTTAGACCAATTAGGAAAATTATGAAATTTAGGTTATTTAGGCCAATTTAGGTCATTTAGGCCATTTATGTTAATTTAGGTCATTTAGGCTATTCAGGCTAATTTAGACCATTTAAGTCAATATGGCCAATTAGTCCATTTAGGTCAATTTAGTCCATTTATTGCAATTAGTCTAATTAGTACATTTAAGATGATTTGTGAAATTTAGGCCAGGCTAATTAGGACATTTAGGACAATTATACCAATTAGATAATTTAGGGAATTTAGGTCAATGAGGCCAATTAGGTTAATTTAGGTCATTTAGGCCAATTAGACCATTTAGTCCATTTAGAAAAATTTAGGCCATTTAGGCCAATTAGGATAATTAAGACAATTATTTAATTTATACAATTTAAGCCAATTAGTCTATTTAGGTCAATTTAGACGAATTAGACGAATTAGTCCAATTTTGGTCATTTAGGCTAATTTGGGCCAATTTGGCCAATTTGGCCGTTTAGTTCATTTGGATAATGTACTATGAAGGGACACACAGTACATATACTTTTAGGTACGAGTACTCGTAAGCAGATGAGGATTCTTCTCATGAAGTTCACAATTGGTAATATCCAAGACTGGAGATTATGAGAACAAACTTGTCGGTAGGAATTCTGCATGTTTTGGTGTCATCAAATATTCCTCTCATTGAGTGTGTGTGGCGGTCCTTAGAATTTAAGATTATTATTAAATCATGTCACAACTTGCATACTTAGATGTATGTCGTAAACCATGACTAAAAGAGCTCATGGCGAAGTTGGATACGTTGGGTGCATCACAAGTGACATGTCATCAATGAATAAGTTGAGGAAGGATTTTTCCTTCAATCTTTATAGAAGCTGATATATCAATCATTTAATTGGAATAAAATTGTTGCATTAAATTCCATGGACATGGTGTAAAAGTGTATTTATTTCAGATAATCAAAGGAAGGCATATTGAAAATATAGTTTAGTCACATGGATGTGAAACCTTATTGATGAGATATAGTGACAAAGAGATTATATTACACAGTGAGCATTCGTATGTGGTTTTTGATGTTACGATATCAAGTTCTTTCTTTTGGGTGTCTTTACACGTTGATAGACAGTAATCTTGGGCTTTAGAAAAGTCTTCCTAATGCCAATGAGAAGGAATCCTAGAGGGTCACACACTAAGTGTTTCCTCTTATCTCGATTAAATTGTATTTGAGTTTAATTAATGAAATAAATATTATTCTCAAGTTCGAGGAATAATTTTATTTAATTTATATTTATCACATAAAGTAAATAAATATTTATTCACCGACATGTGAATAAAATATTTATTTTATTTATTTAATATTTAAATAAATATTTATTTGCTATATTATAAATAAAATATTTATTTATGAATAAAATATTTATTCAGTTGTTCAATAAATGATAGAGGAGTGTGAACAGACCAAGACTGAGTCTATTTAAAAATATTAATTAAAAATACCGTTATATAATTTTTGTTATTGTACAAGTTGGTGTGCACCACAAAATAATAATTCTATAATTATTATTATGCAGCATGAGTTTTATTGAAGGTAATTAATGTTATTTAATGGTCGGTATACAATTAAATAATATTTTAACTTAAATCTCAACTCTATAAATAGGTGTTTGTGTCTATTGTGTAGATCATCCAAAAATTGAGAATAGAAAATTCTTGCACACAATGAATTCTCTCTCAACTCCTCCTCTCTCACTCTCAAGAATGAGAAGTGCAAGAAATATTTCTTCAAGACCGAAGAAAGAGTGATCAGGAACGAACAACATAAGACATTGGAATCACTGCACTAGCACCTAGAGATCGAGTGGTGTTTCTCAGAGATCATAGGAGCACATGTGGATCTCCGCTATAGGGATTTTATCCTGGGATCCTCACAGTGCAATGATGGTAAGCTGAAAGGGTCTTTTCAGATGATCAAAATTCACTAACGAAGAAAATCCCTAAGCATAGGTATTTATTTCTTTAAATATTAAATAAATTAAATTTAAATTTGACGTGAAATATCCATGCACTTGGTTTTGGAAAACGATTTTTAAAATAAATTTTAATACATCATCCATCTTCGCACACTTTTGTTATGCCTGAAACCACCACCACCACCATTGCTGTCGTCGCCGCCTTCGTCGCCCCCCCCCCCAACCCACTGCCACTGCCACCGCCATCGTCATTAGCTTGACTGCCACTAGGACCCTCATTGAAATTACTCGATGTATCATATAAGGAGCGCATTGATGTCATACATGAATCAAAAGTAATATTCGTCACTGATGGAAGTGGTGGACTTATAACTAACATGTCTCTCAGGAAGTGTTTAGTGACCAATTTACTTCTTTCACACTCCCTTATATCTATTTTTTTGGCCTCATCTACTTTTGCATGAGCGTTTTTCACCTTAGGGTTCTTATAGGTTTGATAGGAACTCGATGAGGTCCAATACCTAGTGGGTATGATGTTTTTCAGGGGTCGACATCAGAATCTCCCGCGCTCATCACCTAATACTTGTCTCAAATGATCATTTCGCCAGAAGTTTCCTTCTTATTTCTCATTGAGGGCCTTGAGGATACACTATGGAAAATATAAAGAGGATATTTAATTTTTAATTACGTTTCAAAATATGAAATATCAATAAAAAACTTACAATCTTTTCTTGTGTTTGTGCATTTATAGCTCTTCTATTATTTTTCTTCCTAATCAAGGAAAATACTTTTTCTAATGGCACATGACCTTTGATGCCAAATTCCTCTTGTTGCAAAGTACATTGATTATTATAATACTACATTATTGAATAATATGAAAGTGATAAACCTAGAATGAATTAAAATTGTAGATGTTAAAAAAAATTATAAAATTAAGAAGCATCTAAATATACATTTAATTAGAAATTTAATACTAGTGACATAACATACACAATACATACTAATTATCATGATAAAAATGTGTATGGTATGGATTCCTCTTGTATATTCATTTCTGTCTAATTCCATTTATGTTGTGTAATTTGGTTATTCAGTCACTTGGTAATTTTGATCATTTGTCTTTTTAGATATTTGACTAATTGGAAAATTAGGTCATTTAGGAAAATTAGGAAAATTAGGACAATTAGTCCAATTAGGTAATTTAGTCCAATTAGTCCATTTAGAAAAATTAGGTCGTTTAGCCCAATTAGGCCATAAGGCCAATTAGGTCATTATGCCATAGGAAATTTAGGCCTTTAATTCATTTAGGTCAATTAGTCCATTAGGACATTCAGGCCATTAGGCCATTTAGGACAATTAGGCTAATTAGACCATTTAGGTCAATTAGGACAATTAGGCTAATTAGACCATTTAATCCAATTAGATCATTTAATCCATTTAGACAAATTAGGCCATTTAGACTAATTAGGTCATTTGTGCCAATTAGTCCATTAGACTATTTAGACCAATTTGGCCATTAGTCCATTGTCCCATTAGTTCATTACACCATTAGGCCAATTGGTCATTTGGAGATTTGACCATTTATGCCAATTTATGCCAATTATGCCAATTTGGCTAATTAGGCCAATTAGACCATTTAATCTGATCGGACCATTTAATCCATTTCGACCAATTAGACCATTTAGACCCACTTGGAAGTTTAGGCTAATTTATGCCAATTAGGCCAATTAGGTCAGTTAGTCCAATTAGCCAATTAGACCATTTGATCCAATAAGCCATTTAATCCATTTAGACTAATTAGGCCACTTAGACCAATTAGTTCATTTATGTCAATTAGGTCATTATGCCAATTATGCCATTAGGCTATTAGGCCATCAGGTTATTTAGACCAATTAGTTCATTTAGGTTGTTAGGCCCTTAGCCCATTAGTTTAGTGGTCCATTAGGCTAATTGGTCATTTGACCATTTGTCATTTAGGCCTATTTAGACCAATTTAGGCCAATTAGAACAAAAATATCCTAAAACCTAGAACCAAAACACTATATATGAAACACTAATAGCTAAGGCATAATTATGCCCATTATGCCGATTAGGACACTTATGCTCGTTAATTCACTTAGGCCCATTCACCCCATTCGGCCCAATAAGCCACTTAGGCCCATTTTCCCATTCGTCCACTTAGGTCCACTAGACTCATTATGCCGATTTGGCCACTTAGGCCCATTAGGATCATTATGTCACTTAGGCCCATTAGGCCACTTAGGACCATTAGGACCATTCATCCTAATTGACCCATTAGTCTCATTCAAACCATTAGTCCACTTAGTCCTATTAGGCCCATTACGACGATTAGGCCACTTAGGCTCATTATGCCCATTATGCCCATTAGGTCACTTAGGCCCAATTTGACCATTAGTCCCATTATTCCACTAAATTCTATTAGGCAAATTATGCCACTTAGGCCCATTGGTCCACTGAGTCCCATAAAGGCCCATTAGGCACATTAGGCCCATTTGACCACTTAGGTCCATCAGTCTCATTAGGCGCATTTGGCCCATTAATCCCATTAGGTCACTTAGTCCCGTTCAGACCATTAGGCCCATTAGGCCGATTAGGCTACCTGGGCCCATTAGGCCAATTAGGCCACTTAGTCCCATTTGGTCACTTAGGCCCACTGGGCCCATTAGGCCCATTCGACCCATTCATCTCATTAGGGCAATTAGGTTCATTAGCCCCATTAGACCCATTAGGCCACATAGGCCCATTAGGCCACATAGGCCCATTAGGCCCATTAAGTCACTTAGTCCCATTAGCCCATTTAGGCCACTAAGGCCCATTAGGCCACCTAGGCCCATTCAGAGACTTAGGCCCATTATCTCACTTTGGTCCATTGAGACCATTTAGACCATTTGTCCCCTTGGGCCATTCACCCTCCCGGAGACCCTAAGCCCCTCGATCCGCACCTCCCATAACCTCCATGAAGACCCGTACACCATACTGATAGGAAAAGGAGCACAACAAGGATGAATATATGGAGGCCTCGGTAGGGGATCAAGCTAGATGCCACATCGGTTAAAAAAAATAGTGAACCAAAAATAAAGAAACAAAATCGATCCCAAAAAAATCACCATACGAGACCGGAATCCGCATCCGAAAAATAGAGAAGGATCCATTATGCCACTTCAGCCCCTTACGCCCATGAGGCCACTTAGGCCCCTTACGCCCATGAGGCCACTTAGGGCCATTAAGCCCCTAAGGGTCTTTAGGCTACTTAGGCCCATTAGGACACTTCATCCCATTTGTCCCACTAGGCACATTAGGCCCATCAGAACCGTTAGGCCCATTAGGCCACTTAGCCCCATTACGCCCATGAGGCCACTTAGACCCATTAGGACACTTAGCCCATTAGGTCACTTAGACCCATTAGCCCTATTAGGTCACTTCTGTCCATTAGTCCATTTAGGCCACTTAGGCCCATTATGCCACTTAGGTTCATTAGGCCACTTAGACCCATTATGCCACTTAGGCCCATTAGGACACTTTTTCTCATTAGTAAACTTAGGCCCATTAGGCCACTTAGTCCCATTAGGTTGATTTGGCCACTTTGGCTCATGTGGCCCATTAGGCTTGTTCAACCCATTAGGCTCATCCGACTATTTAGACCCATTAGGCCCATTAGGCCCAATGGTCCACTTTGTACCATTAGGCCCATTCATCCTATTGGTCCCCTTTGGCTCATTCAGTCCATTAGGCTCATTAGGCCACTTAGGCCCATTAGGCCCATTTGGCACATTAGGCCCATTCAGGCCCTAAGGCCCATTCGGGCCATTAAGCCCATTTGGGCCATGTAGGCTCATTACGCCACTTTGGCCCATTATGCCACCTAGACCCATTAGACCAATTAGGCCCATTTGGAAACTTAGTCCCATTAGGCGTATTCATCCCATTCATTCAGTTAGACCCATTAGGCCACTTAGAGAAATTAGGCCCACTAGGCCACTAAGGCCCAATAGGCCCATTTGGCAACATGGTCCCATTAGGCCCATTAGGCCACTTAGGCCCATTAGGCCCATTCTGTTGTTTAGGCCACTTAAGCCACTTAGTCTCATTTGGCCCATGAGGCCACTTAGTCCCGTGAGGCCCATCATGCCACTTAGGCCCATCAAGCCCATTAGGCCACTTTGGCCCATTCGGTCTGTTCGGCCCATTAGGTCCATTGGGCCAGTTGGTCCACTTAAGCCCATTTGACTCATTCGGCCACTTGGTCCGATTAAGATCATTAGGCCACCTCGATCCATTAGGATAATTAGGCCCATTAGACCACTTACACCCATTAGGCCCATTAGATAGATTGGGCCACTTAAGCCCATTCTTCCACTTTGGCCCATTAGCCGCATTGGGCCACTTTGGCCCATTCATCCACTTAGGCCCATTAGCCCCATTATGCCACTTTCGCCCATTCGTTCAGTTAGGTCCATTAGCCCACTTTGGCCCATTAGTCCCATTGGGCCACTTAGGCCCTTTGGACCAATTGGGAGACTTAGGCCCATTCAGACCATTTGGCACATTCGACCCATTAAGCCACTTAGGCCCATTGGGCCCATTAGTCTACCTGGGTTCATTACACCCATTGAGCCACTTCGGCCCATTACGCCCACTAGGGCCATTAGGCCACGTAGTCCCATTAAACCTATTAGGACCATTGGGCCATTAGGCCCATTCGACCACTTAGTCCCATTTGACCCATTAGACCAATTAGGCCCATATGGCCCATTAGGCCAATTTGGCCCATGATGCCACTGAGGCTGATTGTGCATATTCGGCCAATTTAGCCAATAAGGCCAGTAAGGCCCAATAGGCCACTAAGGTCATTTTGGCCCATGACGCCACTTATTCCCATTGGGCCTATCAGGCCAATTAGGCCCATTATGTTACTTACACCCATTAGGCCCATTAGGCACATTGGGATACTTTGGAACATTCGGCCACTTAGGCCAATTAGGCCTGTTAGGCCACTTAGGCCTATTATGCCTGTTGGGCCACTTAGGCCCATTAGGCCGATCAAGACACTTAGGCCCATTAGGCCCATTAGGCCACTTAGGCCAACTAGGCCCATTAATCTCATGAGGCCGATTAGACCACTTAGTCCCATTAGGCCCATCAGGTGAACTAGGCCCATTAGGCCCATTAGGCGCATTAGGCCACTTAAACTAATTATGTCCATTCATCCCATTAGCCCCCTAGGCCCGTTAAGCCCATTAAGATCATTAGGCCACTTAGGCCCATTAGGCCGATTAGGTGACTAAGGCCCATTAGTCCACTTGGGCCCACTATGCACATTAATCCCATTAGGCCGATTTGGCCACTTAGGCCCATTTGTCCACTTAGGATAATTAAGCCCATTTGACCCATTAGGCCCCGTAATCCCATTAGGTAGATTAGGCAACTTTGGCCTATTAGGCCACTTTGGCCCATTAGTCCACTAAGGCCAATTATGCCCATTCTGCCCATTAGGCCCATTTGGCTACTTAAGCCCATTTCGACCATTCGGCCCATTATGCCCATTAGGCCGATTATGCTACTTTGGCCCGTTAGGCCACTTCGAACCATTAGGCCCATTAGGCCACTAAGTCCAATTAGTCCCATTTTGACCATTTTGACCCTAGGCCTGTAAATCCCATTAAGCCCATTAGGCCACCTAAGCTCATTAGACAACTTATGCCCATTAGGCCCATTAAGCCCATTAGGCCACCAAAGCCCATTAGACAACTTATGCCCATTAGGCCCCTTAGGCCCTTTAGACCCACTATGACCATTAGGTCAATTAGACCACCAAGGCCCATTAGGCTGCTTAGGCCCATTGGGCCACTAAGGCCCATTCAGCCTATTAGGACAATTTTTCCCCTAGGACCGTTAATCCCATTAAGCCCATATGGCCACTGAGGCCCATTAGGCCACTTAGGCCCATTAGGCCTCTTAGGTCTATTAGGTTACTTAGTCCCATTAATCACATTAGGACCATTAGCACCATTAAGCCCATTAGGTCGATTAGGTCACTTAGGTCATTTAGTCCCATTAGTCCACTTAGGCCCATTAGGCCCATTCGGCCCATTTAGCACCTAGGTCTGTTAAGCATATTAAGCCTATTAGCCCCATTATCCCCATTAAGACCATTGGGCCCATTGGTCCCATTGGTCCCATTGGTCCCATTGGTCCCATTAGGCCCATTAGGCCAGTTAGGTTCATTCATCCCATTAGGCCACTTTGGCCCATGAGGCCCACTTAGGCCCTTGAGGTCCCTTCAACCCATTAGGCCACTTAGGCCTATCAGGTCCATTAGGCCAGTCACTTAGGCCTATTCGGCCCATTAGGCCCATTCGTCCAGCCAAGAAAATTAGGCCCAGTGGGCCACTTAGTCTCATTCGGCCACCTAGGCCGATTTTGCCCATTAGGCCACTTAGGCCCATTAGGCCCAATTGTTCGATTAGGCTGATTAGGACACCTAGGCCACTTAGGCCCATTAGGCCCATTATCCACTTAGTCCCACTATTCACATTAGGCCCATTTAGCCCATTAGGCCACTTAAACCCATTTGTCCCATTAGGCGACTTAGGCTCATTAGGTCCACTAGGCCCGTTAGGCCACTTAGGCCACTTAGGCCCCTGAGGCCCATTAGCCCCATTAGGCCCATCAAGCCCATTAGGCCACTTAGACCCATTAGGTCCATTAGGGCCATTAGGAGCATTAGGCCACTTAGGCCCATTAGGCCCAGTGGGTCACAGGGGCCCATTATGCCCATTGGGCATACCAGGCCCATTTGGCTCATTTGGCACATTCAACCACTAAGGCCCATTAAGAAAATTAGGTCCATTGGGCCCCTTAGGCCCATTAGGCTCACTTAGCCCATTATAACACTAAGGCCCATGAGGCCCATTGGACAACTTAGACCAGTGAGCTCTATTAGGTCCATTAGGTCCATCAGGCCCATCAAGACCATTAGGCCACTTAGGCTCATTTGGATCATTACGCCACTTAGGCCCATAAGACTCATTGGTCCACTAAGGCCCATTGGGCCAATGAGTCTCATTAGTACCATTGGGCCTATCCGTCCAATTAGGCTCATGAGGCCAACTAGGCCACTAAGGCCCATTAGGCCCAACAGGCGCATCATTCCCATTAGGTCACATGGGCCTATTTGGCCCATTAAGATAATTAGTCCACTTAGGCCCATTAGGCCCATTAGGACCATTAATATATTTAGTCCACTTAGGTCCATTATGCCCATGAGGCCACTGAGGTCCATCATGCTCATTATGCCACTTTGGCCCATTAGACCCCTTACCCCCATTCAGCTCTTTAGTCCACTTAGGCCCATAAGGCCCATTAGGACACTTAGGCCCATTAAGACACTGAGGACCACTAGGTCTATTAGGTTACTTAGGCCCATTAGGTGCATTAGGCCCATTAGGTCACTAAGTTCCATTAGGCCCATTAGTCTACTTAGGCCCATGAGGCCCATGAGGCCATCAGGCCCAAAAGGCCATTGAGGCCCATTAGTCCCATTGGGCCCATTAGGCACATTCATCCACTTAGGCTCATTGGGAAAATTAGGCCACTAAGGCTAATTCGGATCATTAGGTGACTTAGTCATATTCAACTCATCATGCTCATTCAGCCACTTAGACCCATTCGGCCCATCACGCCCATCAGGCCCATCAGGCCAGTTAGGCCACTTAGGTCCATTCAGCTCATTTGGCCACTTAGGCCCATAGGCCCATCATGCACATCAGGACCATCAAGCCCATCTGGCCACTTAGGTCCATTATTCTCATTAGTCTCATTTGGTCACTTAGGCCCATTCGGGTCATTAGCCCCATCATGCCCATCAGGCCTATTAGACCCATCAGGCCACAAAGGCCTATTCGGTTCATTAGGACACATAGGCCCATGAGCTCTATTAGGCCCATCAAGCCAATCTGGCCCATTAGGACACTTAGGCCCATTACGCCCATTAGGCGCATTAGGCCACTTAGGTCCATTCAGCTCATTAGGCCACTTAGGCCCATTAATCTGCCTAGTCCACTTAGGCTCATTAGGCCCATTCGGCTCATTTGGCCACTTCGGCCCATTAGACACATTAGGCCACTTAGGACACTTAGGATGATTAGGCACATTAGGCCACTGAGGCCCATTAGGCTACTAAGGCCCATCAGGCCATTTAGGCCACTTAGGCCCATTAGGCAAATGAGTCCCATTAGGCCCATTAGGCCACCTAGGCCCATTAGGTAACTTAGGCCCATTATGCCACTTAGGCCCATTAGGCTACTGAGGACCATTAGGCTCATTAGGCCACTTAGGCCATTTCGGCGCATTTGGTCACTTATGACCATTAGGCCCATTAATCCACTTAGGCCACTTAGGATGATTAGGCCCATTAGGCCACTGAGGACCATTATGCCCATTAGGTCACTAAGCCCATCAGGCCATTTAGGCCACTTAGTCCCATTAGACCCATGAGGCCATTGAGTCCCATTAGGCCACTAAGGGCCATTAGGAAACTTAGTCCCATTAGGATACTTAGGCCCATTATGCCACTAAGGCCCATTATGCCACTTAGGCCCATTATTCCCATTAGGCCACTTAGGCCATTTAGGCCCATTGGTCCCATTAAGCCACTTAGTCCACTCAGGCCCATTATGTCCATTAGGCCCATTCAGCAACTTCGGCCCCTTAGGCAACTTAGGACGATTAGGCCCATTAGGCCACCTAGGCCCATTAATCCCAATAGGCCACTTAGGCCCATTAGGCCAATTAGGTCACTTACGCCCATTTGGACACTTAGGCACATTAGGCCACTTCGGCCCATTAGGACCATTAGACCACTTTTTCTACTTCGGCCCATTAGACCCATTTGGCCACTGAGGCCCATTCGGCCACTTAGGCCCCTTAGCCCATTAATCCCATTAGGACAATGAGGCCATTTAGGCCCCTTAGGCCACTTAGGCCCATTAGACCCATTAGGCCCCTTAGGCCCGTTAATCCCATTAGGCCGATTAGGTAACTTAGACCCATTATCCCACTTAGGCCCATTAGGCCCATTGGGCCACTTAGATTATTTAGACCCATTCAACCCATTAAGCCCATTTGGCCCATTTGGCCCAAAGTCCAGTTATGCCCATTAATCCCATTAGCCACTTAGGCCCATTAGGTCACTTAGGCCCATTAGGCCACTTAGGTACATTAAGACGATTAGCACACTAAGGCCCATTAGTCCACTTAGGTACATTAGTACGATTAGGACACTAAGGCCCATTAGCACCATTATGCCACTTAGGTCCACTAGGCCCATTAAGACCATTAGGAAAATTAGACCACTTTGGCCCATTAGGCCACTTAGGTCCATTCGACCCATTAGGCCCATTAGTCCAATTAAGCACATTAGGTCGATTAGGCAACATTAGCCCACTATGCCCCTTATGCACATTAGGTCTATTTGGCCCATTAATCCAATTAGGCTCATTCGGCCCATTTAGGTCCATTTGGCCCATTAAGCCGATTAGGAAACTTTGGCCCATCAGGCCACTTAGACCCATTTGGCCAATTGGGCCCATTTGTCCCATTAGTCCAATTTGGCCTCTAGTCCCATTAATCTCATTAAGCCCATTAGGCCACCTAGGCCCATTAGGCCAATTAGGCCAATTAGGCCGATTAGGCCACTTAGGCCCTTTAGGCCACTTAGGCCCATTATACCCATTAGGCAACTTAGGCCCATTTGGACCATTTGGCCCATTTGGCCCATTATGCTCATTTAGCCCCTAGGTCCGCTAAGCCCAATAAGCCCATTAGGCCACTTAGTCCCACTAGGCCAATTTAGCCTAATGGGCATAATGGGCTTAAGTGGCCTAATGAGCCCATTATGACCAATTCAGCCTAATGGGCCTAATGGCTAAATTGCCCTAATGGGCCCAATCGGCCAACTAGGCCTGGATCCCGAATCGAGCCTAAAAAAAGTGGATTCAAATGTGATGGGTAGTCTAGCATGGGTAGAGGAGAAAGAAGGCACCAGACACACTCACCAGCGCCAACCCAAGCAGTCTAAAGCACCTGCACAGACAAACCCAGATTAGGGGTCCGATGCACAGGGATAGATCAAAAGAGGGGTGGTCAGCAGCACACGATGACCACACCAGCAAGCCACATCAGTCGAGAGGGAATAAAAAGAGAAGTAAGATAAGGAAGAAGATGGACCAGGTGAAGCGACACCATCCCCGTCGAACAAACCCTAAAAACACTAGGTGGGGAAGAGGAGGCAGGGGGCATCGGGAGCCAGGAGAGTGTAGAGCCATCAAGTTCATTCATTTGTCTCATTAGGCCCATTAGGCCACTTAGACCCATTAGACCCATTTTTTCTATTATGCCCATTAGGCCCATTCGTCCAATTAGGCCCATTGGTCCACTTCATCCCATTAGGCCCATTAGGCCACTTAGGGCCGTTTGGCCCATTAATTCCATTAGATTAGGCCCATTAGGCCACTTAGGCCCATTTGGACATTATGTGCATTATTCCAATTAGACCCATTATGACACTTAGGCCCATTAATTCCATTAGATTAGGCCCATTAGGTTACTTAAGACCTCTAGGCCACTTAGGCCCATGAGGCACATTTGGACAATTAGGCCATTTAGGCCAATTAGGACACTTAGCCCCATTCAGATCATTAGGCCACTTAGTCCCTTTAGGACCATTTGACCCATTTGGCTCATAAAGCCCATTGGATTTGGCCCATTAGGCCACTCTGGCCCATATGGACCATTAGGACCATTAGGCCAATTATCCCAATTAGGCCCATTATTCCCATTAGGCACAATAAACTCATTAGGCCACTTAGAACCATTAGGCCACTTAGGCCCCTAAAACTCATTTTACCCCTTAGGCTCATTCGGCGCATTAGGCCCATTAGGCCCATTAAGCCCCTTAGGCCACTTAGGACCATTAGGCCCACTCGGTCACTTAGGCCCCTTAGGCCCATTAGGCCGCTTAGGCCCAATAGGCCACTTAGGCCCATTACGCCCATTATGCCACTTTGGCTCATTCGGCGCATTAGGCCCATTAGGCCACTAAGTCCCATTAGTGATATGAAACTGGTAGATGACATTGACTTGATGGCATGTGTGAAGTTGGAGTTGCAAGGCCCAATGATGCGAGGAATATTAGACAGACTACAAGTGGCAAAAGAAGCCCATCTCATTGCATTAAAAGGCCCAAACCCAAGGTGCATGCATAGAAGTGGAAAATGGGCTTATTATCAGTCTTATTTAAGCCCAAAGGAGATGTGTAAAGCCCAAGACACATGTTTGAACGAATTTTGGAAGTCTTTCCCACATGGAGATTCTAGAATGGCATCTTTGGACACCAAAGTCAAATTTGGTGGGCTAGGAAATCAAAGTCAAATCCGGTGGGCTATGGGTGGAAAGACATGGGCTACTTTTCCAAAAGTCTTTGTTAGACTTTATCTTTTTGACTTTAAGGGGAAAAGGTTGGTTTAGCTTTTATGACTTTAGGGTATTAAACCCTTGACTATTGTATCACCCCTTGGGTATAAATAGCCACCCCCATGGCACTTGTATGGCATTCAAGATTTAATTGAGAGCTTATGCTTTGTTTCTCTCCATTGTGTGAGGATTGTCCCGGATTTTCTCCTAACTCTTGTGCATTCTTGTCTTGTCAATCTACAAGTTAGATTGGTGATCCAAGATCACAAATTCCCCAATTCCGTGCCTCAACCCAAGTGCATTGTTGTGTGGATTGGAAATCACATCCCTCCCTTGAGTGTGTTGTCTAAGTAGTAGGTCGCGCTCCATATAGCATTGATTGACTACCTGCATCCACTATCCGTACCCATCATCCGCCACTTATCCCCGAACCACATCCTTCAACTTCCGCCCTACGCCGTGAAGATCAGGCTACCCCGTGCGTCTCAAATCAGTTGGTATCAGAGCTCCGGTTGACACGGTAGGCATCTATCCCTTCATTTATATTTATTTTACACATTACCCTTCTTATCTTTCCTTATTATCCACCCATTCAAAAAAATACCTTTGCTTTGAAAACCTCCAGAATTAGCCTTTGTTGTGCAAGATTGAAATATTTTTCACATTGAGTCAATTGTTCATCCATCTAATTTTCACTTTAAATTCGCTATATGTGATTTGTATCCGAAAAAAAAACAAAAAAAAATCAAATTCTCTCAACTCATCATTTTGTGCTTCTCAAAATTAAGCACATCCTTTTCTTTGAGAGATTTCAAAAAAAAAATTGTCTTACTCTCCGTTCATCATCTTGTGCTTTAAAACTCCAAGCACAACACTTTTTGGGGAGATTTGACGAAAAAAAAAGAAAAAAAAAGCGGATACAATTACTTCATCATCGTGCTTTACATTAATCGAACTTTCCATATCCGTACATCACTTTCTCCATCAATTTGCTTCATCCCCATTTTATATTTGGCTCATATTGTTATTAATTTTTCTTATCTTGCACAAACGGGAAAAACCCACAATCCACCTATCTACCCCTTGTTTCCACCCTCTTTTTGACCCTTTACCATTCTTAAACCCCTTACCACTCAAGAGGGTTATGTTAAACCATCCCCCGACACAATCTTAATTGGGGAGGAATTGGTGGCACTTGATTGCCCTAAACAAGGTATTATATTTCATAAGAGCTAGGGATTCAAATTGAGTTTTGAGAGTTGAGAGAAATAAGCAAAAAAAAAAATCTTCTCTGTGTGAGTGTGTGCATCTTGTTGTGTGCATGTGTGTGTACATCTTGTGCATGTGAGTGTGTATATCTTGCGTGCGTGAGTGTGTATCTTTGTGTGTGTGAGTGTGTACATCTTGTGTGTGTGAGTGTGTACATCTCGCGTGTGTGAGTGAGTGTGTATCATTGTGTGTGTTCCCCCCCGATGTGTGTTTGTGTTTGTGTAACTTATCATGGCAGAAGATCGTGGGAAGAAAATTGCTCATGTTAGCGATGAAGGAAGTCAAAGTAGATCTCCCGCACCCGAAGCCACGCAATTCCAAATGCAAGCTTTGGTGAGCCACTTCGAGAAGCTTCTTGATCAGAAGTTGGAGGTGTTACATGAGAGGATTGATGAATTGGAGAATAAACCAAGCCCAAGGATGTTCCATGATAACCCACGACGTGCTCCAGCACCACGTCATCCCCACATCATGGAGGGGGAGATGGTGAACTTTGATGATGATCTTGATGATGTCCCCCAAAGGAGGAGGTTGTACCAACAACCAAGAGGAGGACAAAGGAGACAAAATGATGATGACCTACTTGGCGGAATCAAGGTGAAGGTCCCTTCTTTTCAAGGGAAAAGCGATCTGGAAGCATACTTGGAGTGGGAGATGCGGATCGAGCAGGTCTTTTCATGCCATGCATATTCCGAGGAGAAAAGGGTCAAACTTGCTTCCCCTGAATTTTCTGATTATTCTTTAATTTGGTGGGATCAAGTTCAAAAGGAGACGACTAGATATGGTGGAAGTCCCATCAACACTTGGGAAGACATGAAGTTCACCATGCAGAAGCGGTTTGTTCCCACACATTACCATAGAGATCTCCACAACAAACTTCAACGCCTCATCCAAGGGAGTAAGAGTGTAGAAGAATACTACAAGGAGATGAAAATTGCCATGATTCGGGCAAACGTTGAGGAGGATCCGGAGGCAACCATGACACGGTTTTTTCATGGGCTCAATCGGGAGATTGCGGATCAAGTGGAGATGTACCACCATGTTGAAATACAAGATATGATTCATCAAGCCACCAAGATCGAGCAACAAATCAAAAGGAGGAGCAACATGAGGAAACCCACTACCCCTTTCACTCCATGGAGAAATTCAACGAAGGAGATTGGAGAACAATCAAAGGCAAAAGAGGTGGTTGATCGTAAAAGTGACCAGGTAATTCTTCCACCTAAGAAACCTACTTTTGAGGCTAACCAAACTAGGAATCGGGATATTCGTTGTTTCAAATGTCAAGGAAGGGGTCACATTGCTAGTGAGTGCCCAAACCGGCGGACCATGACCATCAACAAGTATAGAGAATGGGAGACCGATGGAGAGAGCTCGGAAGAGGAGGAAGAATCACCAGAAATTGATAATGGAGAATTTTCAGAAGATGGTGAGATTCTTGTCACTAGGAGAGTTCTAAGCGCACAAATGACCATGGGAGAGAATGAGCAGCGGTAGAACCTTTTCCACACATGGTGCAAGATCAATGGGAAGGTATGTAGTGTTATTATAATAAAGGAAGCTGTAGTAATGTTTCGAGCACCGAGTTAGTAGAGAAGTTGGGACTTCCTACATTGAAGCATCAACATCCATATCGGCTTCAGTGGTTAAATGATTGCGGGGAGCTGAAGGTCACCAAGCAAGTGAAGGTATTGTTAACCATTGGGAAGTACAAAGATGAGGTCTTGTGTGATGTTGTTCCTATGAAGGCTTGCCATTTGTTGTTGGGACGACCGTGGCAGTATGATCAGCGTGTTACCCATGACGGTTTCTTGAATCGTCATTCATTTGTACTCTGAGGGGAACCTATAACCCTCAACCCCATGTCCCCCAAACAAATTTTGGAAGATCACATTTTGAGGGAAAAGAAAAAAAAAGTGATGAGGAAAAAAAGAGTGAAAATGAAAGAGGAGAGAATGAGGGAAAGACAGAAAATGAGAGAAGAAAAAAAATGGAGCAAAGAAAAATCAAGAGGGGAAAAATATTTGAGAGGAGAGAAAAGTGTGATGTCAGCAAAAAAGAGTGAGAAAACTTTGATTTCTCAGCAGAACCTTCTAGTACTTATGTACAAAGAGGTGATGTTGAACACTAACGACTTAACTATTCATTGTCAACTATTGTGAAATCTTTGCCACAGGTGTTTGATGGAGTCATTCTTGAGGAGGTACAACCTTGTCTGCTTCCGTATAGAGAGAGAAAAGTAATTCTAGGATCCATTAATGGAATCATGGTTCAAAAGGATTGGAAGGAGTTTCTACCTCATGCAGATTCATCTTACAAAAGGGGAGATCACCCTATAACTCATTTTTTCCATTTGGAACTATTTTTGGATTTAGCCTCCCTACTCCTATTGATCAAGTTTCATTTCCTTTGTAGGAAAGTAGAAATATGGAAGGAAAACAACATGTTAACCAACAACATGGGAAATCAGAGAAGGTGGATAGGCTTCAAAATAAATGGAAGTCAAAGATAAAGATACATGGAGATGGACCAGACTTGGGGCTTCATATGGTTGATTACAAGATCACATTGCAAGGTGAGTACGAAGTTATTTTTAAAGTCAATGTTTCTAATCATTCCTCGTATTTGGATGCAGATGATGAAGAGTCGAGGACGACTCCTTTTCAAGAGGGGGAGGATGATATGAAACCGGCAGATGACATTGACTTGATGGCATGTGCGAAGTTGGAGTTGCAAGGCCCAATGATGCAAGGAAGATTAGACAGACTACAGGTGGCAAAAGAAGCCCATCTCATTGCATTAAAAGACCCAAACCCAAGGTGCATGCAAAGAAGTGGAAAATGGGCTTATTATCAGTCTTATTTAAGCCCAAGGGAGATGTGTAAAGCCCGAGACACATGTTTGCACGAATTTTGGAAGGCTTGCCCACATGGAGATTCTAGAATGACATCTTTGGACACCAAAGTCAAATCTGGTGGGCTAGGTAATCAAAGTCAAATCGAGTGGGCTATGGGTGGAAAGACATGGGCTACTTTTCCAAAAGTCTTGGTTAGACTTTATCTTTTTGACTTGAAGGGGAAAAGGTTGGTTTAGCCTTTATGACTTTAGGGTATTAGACCCTTGACTATTGTATCACCCCTTGGCTAAAAATAGCCACCCCCATGGCACTTGAATGACATTCAAGATTTAATTGAGAGCCTCTGCTTTGTTTCTCTCCATTGTGTGAGGATTGTCCCGGATTTTCTCCTAGATCTTGTTTATTCTTACCTTGTCAATCTATGAGTTAGATTGGTGATCCAAGATCACAAAGCCCCCAATTCCGTGGCTCAACCCAAGTGCGTTGTTGTGTGGATTGGCAATCACATCCCTCCCTTGAGTGTGTTGTCTAAGTAGTAGGTCGCACTCCATATAGCGTTGATTGACTACTTGCATCCACTATCCGTACCCATCATCCGCCACTTATCCCCGAACAATATCCTTCAACTACCACCCTACGCCATGAAGATCGGTCCACCCCGTGCGTCTCACATCAATTAGGAAACTTTGGCTCCTTAGGCCACTTAGTTCCCTTAGGACCATTTGATGCGAGACGCACGGGGTGGCCCGATCTTCACGGCGTAGGGCGACGGATGATGGATGCGGTTTGGGGCTAAGTGACGAGTGAAGGGTATGGATAGTGGAAGCAAGTAGTCAACCAACGCTATATGGAGCGTGACCTACTACTTAGACAACACACTCAAAGGAGGGGTGTGATGGCCAATCCACACAACAACGCACTTGGGTTGAGGCACAGAATTGGGGGCTTTGTGATCTTGGATCACCAATCTAACTTGTAGATTGAAAAGGCAAGAATACACAAGAGCATGGGGGAAAACCCGGGATAATCCTCACACAACGGAGAGAAACAAAGCATAAGCTCTCAAATTAAGTCTTGAATACCAATACAATGCCATGGCGTGGCTATTTATAGCCAAGGGGGTGATACAATGGTCAAGGGTCTAATACCCTAAAGTCATAAAGTCTAACCTACCTTGTCCCCTTAAAAGTCAAAAAGATAAAAGCCAACAAAGACTTTTGGAATAGAAGCACACAACTTTCCAACATAGCCCACTGGATTTGACTTTGAGTGCATAGCCCACCGGATTTGACTTTGGTGTCCAAATATGCCATTTCTAGAATCCTCCATGTGGGCAAGGCCTCCAAATTCGTGCAACCATGTGGGCCAAGTTTTAATCATCAATTTTGGGCTTGAATAAGTGATATTATAGGCCCATTTGCTCCATCCATGCAAGGTAATACCCATTGGGCCTTTAATGAAGCAAGATGAGCGCCCATTGAAGCATTCAACCTCTTTAATCTTCCTCGTGTCATTGGGCCATGCAAATCCAATTCCTCCACCCGAGCAATCGACTATGTGCCTTCCGCATGGTTCGCATCATCCTCCCCCTCTTGAAAAGGAGTCGTCCTCGACTCTTCATCCTCTACACCCAAAAAAGGAGAAAGATTAGAAACATTGAAAGTGGCACTTACACCATACTCACCTGGCAAAGCTATCTTGTAAGCATTGTTGTTAATCTTTTCAAGCACTCGGAATGGTCCATCGCCTCGTGGCATGAGTTTTGATTTCCTCTTTTCAGGGAATCTTTCCTTCCGCATATGAATCCAAACCAAGTCACCGGGCTCGAACAACATTTGCTTGCGACCCTTGTTTGCACGATCCATATATTTTTGGGTCATCCGCTCGATATTTAACCTTGCCTTTTCATGGATTTTCTTGATGAATTCTGCACGCCATTTCGCATCCATATTAACTGCTTCCTGTAAAGGCAAAGGAACTAGATCAATAGGTGCAAGGGGGTTAAAGCCGTAAACTATTTCAAATGGAGAATATTGAGTAGTGGAATGCTTGGCCCTGTTATATGCGAATTCCACATGTGGCAGACACTCCTCCCAATTCTTGATATTCTTTTTGACAATTGTTCGTAGAAGGGATGATAGTGTGCGATTCACCACCTCCGTTTGCCCATCGGTTTGTGGATGACAAGTAGTGGAAAATAATAACTCTGTACCGAGTTTTCTCCACAAGGTCTTCCAAAAGTAACTAAGAAATTTTGTGTCTCGATCCGACACAATGGTCCTTGGCATTCCATGATGCTTGACTACTTCCTGAAAGAAAAGTGTTGCAATGTTAGTGGCATCATCTGTTTTGTGACAGGGAATAAAATGTGCCATTTTAGAAAACCGATCCACCACAACAAAAATGGAATCTCTCCCCCTCTTGGTTCGTGGTAACCCCACAATAAAGTCCATTGATATGTCCTCCCAAGGGGTGTTGGGAATTGGGAGAGGAAGATATAGTCCATGTGGGTTCAGCTTTGATTTGGCTTTATGGAAAACAATGCACTTTCCCACAAATTTCTCAACATCTCTAGATATCCTAGTCCAATAAAAATGCTCACTAAGAACACTTAGAGTTTTTGAAACACCAAAATGCCCCATTAACCCACCCGAATGTGACTCCTTTAGTAAAAGTAAACGGATAGAGCAATTAGGAATGCAAAGCTTATCAATCCGAAATAAGAATCCATCATGTAAATAGAACTTTTCCCAACTAACTCCAGGTTTACAATGTTCATAAGGTTCTCTAAAATCACTATCAGTGGCATATAAATCCTTAATGTATTCAAAACCAAGAAGTTTTGAATCCAACAAGGATAAAAGAGAATATCTACGCTAAAGTGCATCGGCCACAGTATTTTCTTTACCCTTTTTATGCTTGATGACATATGGAAATGATTCAATGAATTCCAGCCATCTAGCATGTCTCCTGTTTAGTTTATGTTGGCTCCTAAGGTATTTAAGAGCCTCGTGATCAGAATGGATCAAAAATTCTTTAGGCCAAAGATAGTGTTGCCATGTTTCGAGTACTCTAAACAATGCATACAACTCTTTATCATATGTAGCATAGTTTAGAGTTGGGCCATTTAACTTCTCACTAAAATAAGCAATAAGCTTACCTTCTTGCATGAGTACTCCTCCTACGCCAATTCCGCTTGCATCACATTCAATTTCAAAGGTCTTACCGAAGTCTGGAAGTGCAAGTAGAGGGGCGTGGGTGAGTCTCTCCTTTAGCGCATGGAAGGCTTTTTCTTGAGTTGTCCCCCATTTGAAAGGAACATTCTTCTTTGTCAATTCATTCAATGGTGCTGCTAGTGTGCTGAAGTCTTTCACAAATCTCCTATAAAAACTAGCAAGCCCATGAAAACTTCTTACCTGTCCAACGGAGGTTGGAGTTGGCCATTCTTGTATTGCTTTGATCTTCTCGGTGTCCACTTCAACTCCATTGCCACTCACAACAAATCCAAGGAAAATAATCTTATCGAGACAAAATTCACACTTTTTTATGTTTCCAAACAGGTTTTCTTTCCTTAACACCTCTAGGACTTTTCTCAAGTGATCTACATGTTCATGCAAAGTCCTACTATACACCAGAATATCATCAAAGTAAACTACCACAAATTTTCCAATATATGCACGTAAGACATGATTCATTAACCTCATAAATGTGCTAGGTGCATTGGTGAGACCAAAGGGCATGACTAACCATTCATAAAGTCCATGTTTTGTCTTAAATGCAGTTTTCCACTCATCTCCTTCTTTCATCCTAATTTGATGGTAGCCACTTCTTAAATCAATTTTTGAGAAAATAGTTGAACCATTTAATTCATTTAGCATATCATCTAACCTAGGGATAGGATGACGATACCTGACCGTGATGTTGTTGATGGCTCTACAGTCAATGCACATTCTCCATGTTCCATCCTTCTTTGGTACTAGAAGGACCGGTACCGCACAAGGACTAAGACTCTCTCTCACATACCCCACATTCAACAACTCTTGAACTTGCCTTTGAATTTCTTTTGTCTCCTCTGGGTTGGTGCGATATGCTGGGCGGTTCGGTAGTGATGCTCCAGGTATGAGGTCAATTTGATGCTCAATACCTCTAATGGGTGGCAAACCCGGTGGCACCTCCTCGGGAAACACATCTTCAAATTCCTGCAACAAAGACTCAACAACATGTGGCAAAGAAGATGTTAAGTCATTAGTGTTCAACATCACCTCTTTGTACATAAGTACTAAGAGATTTTGTCGAGAAATCAAAGCTTCCTTAACCTCACTCTTTTTTGCCAACATCACACTTTTCTCTCCTCTCAAATCTTTTTCCCCTCTTGATTTTTCTTTGCTCTCCATTTCCTTGCTTCTCTCATTTTCTATTTTTCCCTCATTCTCTCCTTTTTCATTTTCTCTCTTTCTTTCCTCGTCACTCTTTTTTTTCTTTTCTCTCAAAATGTGATCTTCCAGAATTTGCTTGGGGGAGATGGGGTTGAGGGTTATAGGTTCCCCTCAGAGTAGAAAAGAGTGACGGTTCAAGAAACCATCATGAGTAACACGCCGATCGTACTGCCATGGTCGTGGCCTAATGGGACTAATCTAATGAGTTTAATGGAAAAAATGGCCCCAAGTGGCCTAATGGTATGAATGGACCTAATGGGACGAGGTGGCCCAATGGGCCTAATGGGTCTAAGTGGTTGAGTGGGCCTAATGGGTGGAATGGGCCAAATGGGTCTAATGGGTATAATGGGACTTGTGGGCCTAAGTGGCCTAATAGACCTAATGAGCCTAATGAATAAACCTGATGGCTCCACACTCTCCTGGCTCTCAATGCTCCTGTTGCCTCCTCTTCCCCTCCTAGGGTTTTGAGGGTCTGCCCAACGATGATGGTGTCGCTTCACTTGGTCCATCCCCTTCTTTCTCTTTATTTCCTTTTCTTCCTTCTCGAATGATGTGGATTTTTTGGTGTGGTCATCGTGCGTCGCTCACCACCCCTCTTTTGATCTACCCCTATGCATAAAACCCCCATTCTAGGTATGTGCGACACTGGTGAGTGTGTTTGATGCCTTGTTTCTCCTCTACCAATTCTAGCTTACCCATCACCTTGGAATCCACTTTGGTGGATCTTGATTCGGGTTTTAGGCCTACTTGGGATGGTGCTGGAGTAGCGCTTATATTGGTATCAGCTCGGGTTCATTCCTCTGTTTGGATCCTTCTCTATTTTTCAGATGTGGATTTTGGTCTTGTATGGTGATTTTTTTGGATCGATTTTGTTTCTTTGTTGTTGGTTCACAATTTTTTTTGACCGATGTTGTTTCTGGATTGCTCCCCTTCTGAGGCCTCCATCTGTTCATCCTTGTTTTGCTCCTTTTCCTATCAGTATGGTGTACGAGTCTTCATGGAGGTTCTGAGAGGTGCGGATCAAGGGTCTTAGGGTCTCAGGGAGGTTGAATGGCTCATATTTGATGGTTTGAATGGTTGTGATGTTCAATTTTGATGGTTTTTTGGCAGTGATGTTGGAGTTCTATAGCAGAAATATGAAGACATCAGTGGTGATTAGTAGACATCCCGGTTCGTTTTTCTATGGTTCTCGATTCTGAGGATGATGGTCGACGATGAAAAAGGTGGCGAATTTGATGATAATGGTTAAGACAATGATGTTCAAAGTGGACAACAATGTGGTGATGATGAAAAAAGGTGATGATGATGGCGAAACTTCTTCGACATGCTATCTTCGATGAAGTGGCTACGTGATTTTCATGATTTGTGGCTGATACGACAGTTTCCGTGGTGATGATACTCATTTCAAATTTTAAATATGTTGATTATTTTTGAAATTTGGATATGTGTCATGTTGTATGGTGTACGGTTCCCACTTTTCCCTCAAAGTGGATTTATGAAAATTTAAAAAATAATTTGGAGGGCCTAATGGGACAAAGTGGCCTAATATGCCTAATGGGCATAATAGGCCTAAGTGGCCTAATGGGCCTAATCGGCCTAAGTGGCCTAATGAGCCGAAGTTTCATAATGAGCATAGTGGGCCTAAGGGGCCAAATGGGCCTAATGGACAATGGGCCTTGTCACGACCCGCCTTCGGCAAGACGATGGAAGGGGTGGAAAAGGTCCCCACCCTTCCTTCCTCAAGTCGAAGATGAGATAATGACCCCCGAGTCCCACCTCCAGCAGGCCCCGAAGTGGCGACTAGCACCAAGGGTATAACATTTTCATAATATGGGAGGCATTACCCTTTGTAGTTAACCAGGATTATGAGAAATAATGAGTCAACACCAAACACCACCACATATATAAACTCAAAAAGAACCAAACTACATGCATGTTTAAGAATAAAACTGGACAAAGTACAAGAAATCCAAACTACAATACCAAACAGGAAAGTAAAAGGCCAAGCAGAATCCAATAGCGACCAATAGCAACTCCAACGTCCAGACTAGTAAGGTCTCGCACGGCCTCTGAAGTCCTCCTGGAACCCTGAAGGTAGATGTAGGGTGAGCATACAAAGTATACTAAGTAGGAAAACCTAAAGCTCTCGTGCACAGGTGGGGAGATGTCCTAAAGTCCCGTGAGAAGCAGAAGAACCAACATCTATCAAGGAATCTATCCATCCCACCTCACCGACCACGCTCACCAAATAACTCAAGCAGTAAGGTAATAGTATAGAACAAAACATTTGGGTACCCCGCACCACCATTTCCCCCACTTGATGCAAACCATGCGGAAGGCACAGAGTCGATTGCTCGGGTGGAGGAATTGGATTTTCAAGGCCCAATGACACGAGGAAGATTAAAGAGGTTGAATGCTTCAATGGGCGCTCATCTTGCTTCATTAAAGGCCCAATGGGTATTACCTTGCATGGATGGAGCAAATGGGCCTATAATATAACTTATTCAAGCCCAAAATTGATGATTAAAGCTTGGCCCACATGGTTGCACGAATTTGGAGGCCTTGCCCACATGGAGGATTCTAGAAATGGCATCTTTGGACACCAAAGTCAAAT
Source organism: Viscum album (assembly GCA_963277665.1). NCBI lineage: Eukaryota > Viridiplantae > Streptophyta > Magnoliopsida > Santalales > Viscaceae > Viscum > Viscum album. The sequence continues at coordinate 1,050,989,305 of OY728121.1, read as the reverse complement.
CCAGTGGGCTATGCACTCGAAGTCAAATCCGGTGGGCTATGTTGGAAAGTTGTGTGCTTCTTTTCCAAAAGTCTTTGTTGGATTTTATCTTTTTGACTTTTAAGGGGACAAGGTATGTTTAGACTTTATGACTTTAGGGTATTAAACCCTTGACCATTGTATCACCCCCTTGGCTATAAATAGCCACCCCATAGCATTGTATTGGCATTCAAGATTCTAATTGAGAGCTTATGCTTTGTTTCTCTCCGTTGTGTGAGGATTGTTCCAAATTTCCCTTGCTCTTGTGCATTCTTGCCTTGTCAATCTACAAGTTAGATTGGTGATCCAAGATCACGAAGCCCCCAATTCCGTGCCTCAACCCAAGTGCGTTATTGTGTGGATTGGCCATCACACCCCTCCCTTGAGTGCGTTGTCTAAGTAGTAGGTCACGCTCCATATAGCGTTGGTTGACTACTTGCTTCCACTATCCATACCCTTCACCCGTCACTTAGCCCCAAACCGCATCCATCATCCGCCGCCCTACGCCGTGAAGATCGGGCCACCCCGTGCGTCTCGCATCAGTTGGTATCAGAGCACCGGTTGACACGGTAGGCATCTATCCCTTCATTTACTTTAATTCTATCCATTACCCTCCTTATCTTTCCATATTATTCACCCATTCAACAAAAAAAATCCATTTTTCTTGAAAACCTCCTGAATTGTCCTAGTTTGTGCAAGCTTGGATTATTATAAATTGAGCCAAATTTTCATTCATCTTCTTTCCGCATTTAATTCTCTCTATGTGATTTGTATCCGGCAAAAAAAAATTCTCTCAACTCATCATTTTGTGCTTTTCAAAATTAAGCACATCCTTTATTTAAGAGATTTCGAAAAAAAAAGAAAAAAAAATTCTTACTCTCCGTTCAATCATCTTGTGCTTTAAAACTCCAAGCACAACACTTTTTGAGGAGAATTGACAAAAAAAAAAGGAAAATAAGAGTGGATACAATTACTCCTTTGTGCTTTACGTTATTAGCACTTTCTATTTCCATATATAACTTTTTCCATCATTTTACTTCATCCCCATTTTGTATTTGGCTCATATTGTTATTCATTTATCTTATCTTGCACAATCGGGCAAAACCCACAATCCACCTATCTACCCCTTCTTTCCACCCTCCTTTTGACCCTTTACCATTGTTAAACCCCTTACCACTCAAACGGGTTGTGTTAAACCATCCCCCGACACAATCTTGATTGGGGAGGAATTGGTGGCACTTGATCGCCCTAAACAAGGTATTATATTTCATAAGAGCTTGGGATTCAAATTGAGTTTTGAGAGTGGAGAGAAATAAGCAAAAAAATATATATATCTTGTGTGTGTGAGTGTGTGCATCTTGTTGTGTGCGTGTGTGTGTACATCTTGTGCGTGTGAGTGTGTATATATTGTGTGCGTGAGTATCTTTGTGTGTGTGAGTGTGAACATCTTGTGTGAGTGTGTACATCTCGCGTGTGTGAGTGAGTGTGTATCATTGTGTGTGTCCCCCCCCCCGGTGTGTGTTTGTGTTTTTGTAACTTATCATGGCAGAAGATCGTGGGAAGAAAATTGCTCATGTTAGCGATGAAGGAAGTCGAAGTAGATCCCCCGCACCTGAAACTACGCAATTCCAAATGCAAGCTTTGGTGAGCCACTTCAAGAAGCTTCTTGATCGGAAGTTGGAGGTGTTACATGAGAGGATTGATGAATTGGAGAATAAACCCAGCCCAAAGATGTTCCATGATAACCCACGATGCGCTCCCGCACCACGTCGTCCTCACATCATGGTGTATAGTAGGACTTTTCATGAACATGTAGATCACTTAAGAAAAGTCCTAGAGGTGTTAAGGAAAGAAAACCTGTTTGGAAACATAAAAAAGTGTGAATTTTGTCTCGATAAGATTGTTTTCCTTGGATTTGTTGTGAGTGGCAATGGAGTTGAAGAGGACACCGAGAAGATCAAAGCAATACAAGAATGGCCAACTCCAACCTCCGTTGGATAGGTAAGAAGTTTTCATGGGCTTGCTAGTTTTTACAGGAGATTTGTGAAAGACTTCAGCACACTAGCAGCACCATTGAATGAATTGACAAAGAAGAATGTTCCTTTCAAGTGGGGGACAACTCAAGAAAAAGCCTTCCATGCGCTAAAGGAGAGACTCACCCATGCCCCTCTACTTGCACTTCCAGACTTCGGTAAGACCTTTGAAATTGAATGTGATGCAAGCGAAATTAGCATAGGAGGAGTACTCATGCAAGAAGGTAAGCCTATTGCTTATTTTAGTGAGAAGTTAAATGGCCCAACTCTAAACTATGCTACATATGATAAAGAGTTGTATGCATTGTTTAGAGTACTCGAAACATGGCAACACTATCTTTGTCCTAAAGACTTTTTGATCCATTCTGATCACGAGGCTCTTAAATACCTTAGGAGCCAACATAAACTAAATAGGAGACATGCTAGATGGCTGGAATTCATTGAATCATTTCCATATGTCGTCAAGCATAAAAATGGTAAAGAAAATACTGTGGCCGATGCACTTTCGCGTAGATATTCTCTTTTATCCTTGTTGGATTCAAAACTTCTTGGTTTTGAAAACATTAAGGATTTATATGCCACTGATAGTGATTTTAGAGAACCTTATGAACACTGTAAACCTGGAGTTAGTTGGGAAAAGTTCTATTTACATGATGAATTCTTATTTCGGATTGATAAGCTTTGCATTCCTAATTGCTCTATCTGTTTACTTTTAGTAAAGGAGTCACATTCGGGTGGGTTAATGGGGCATTTTGGTGTTTCAAAAACTCTAAGTGTTCTTAGTGAGCATTTTTATTGGCCTAGGATATCTAGAGATGTTGAGACATTTGTGGGAAAGTGCATTTTTTTCCATAAAGACAAATCAAAGCTAAACCCACATGGACTATATCTTCCTCTCCCAATTCCCAACACCCATTGGGAGGACATATCAATGGACTTTATTGTGGGGCTACCACGAACCAAGAGGGGGAGAGATTCCATTTTTGTTGTGGTGGATCGGTTTTAAAAAATGGCACATTTTATTCCCTGTCACAAAACAGATGATGCCACTAACATTGCAACACTTTTCTTTCAGGAAGTAGTCAAGCATCATGGAATGCCAAGGACCATTGTGTCGGATCGAGACACAAAATTTCTTAGTTACTTTTGGAAGACCTTGTGGAGCAAACTCGGTACAAAGTTATTATTTTCCACTACTTTTCATCCACAAACCGATGGGTAAATGGAGGTGGTGAATCGCACACTATCATCCCTTCTGCGAACAATTGTCAAAAAGAATATCAAGAATTGGGAGGAGTGTCTGCCACATGTGGAATTCGCATATAACAGGGCCAAGCATTCCACTACTCAATATTCTCCATTTGAAATAGTTTATGGCTTTAACCCCCTTGCACCTATTGATCTAGTTCCTTTGCCTTTACAGGAAGCAGTTAATATGGATGCGAAAGGGCGTGCAGAATTCATCAAGAAAATCCATGAAAAGGCAAGGTTAAATATCGAGCGGATGACCCAAAAATATATTGATCGTGCAAACAAGGGTCGCAAGCAAATGTTGTTCGAGCCCGGTGACTTGGTTTGTATTCATATGCGGAAGGAAAGATTCCCTGAAAAGTGGAAATCAAAACTCATGCCACGAGGCGATGGACCATTCCGAGTGCTTGAAAAGATTAACAACAATGCTTACAAGATAGCTTTGCCAGGTGAGTATGGTGTAAGTGCCACTTTCAATGTTTCTGATCTTTCTCCTTTTTTGGGTGTAGAGGATGAAGAGTCGAGGACCACTCCTTTTCAAGAGGGGGAGGATGATGCGAACCATGCGGAAGGCACAGAGTCGATTGCTCGGGTGGAGGAATTGGATTTGCAAGGCCCAATGACACGAGGAAGATTAAAGAGGTTGAATGCTTCAATGGGCGCTCATCTTGCTTCATTAAAGGCCCAATGGGCATTACCTTGCATGGATGGAGCAAATGGGCCAATAATATCACTTATTCAAGCCCAAAATTGATTATTAACGCTTGGCCCACATGGTTGCACGAATTTGGAGGCCTTGCCCACATGGAGGATTCTAGAAATGGCATCTTTGGACACCAAAGTCAAATCCGGTGGGCTATGCACTCAAAGTCAAATCCGGTGGGCTATGTTGGAAAGTTGTGTGCTTCTTTTCCAAAAGTCTTTGTTGGCTTTTATCTTTTTGACTTTTAAGGGGATAGGTTTAGACTTTATGACTTTAGGGTATTAGACCCTTGATCATTGTATCACCCCCTTGGCTATATATAGCCACCCCATGGCATTGTATTGGCATTCAAGATTCTAATTGAGAGCTTATGCTTTGTTTCTCTCCGTTGTGTGAGGATTGTTCCAAATTTCCCTTGCTCTTGTGCATTCTTGCCATGTCAATCTACAATTTAGATTGGTGATCCAAGACCACGAAGCCCCCAATTCCGTGCCTCAACCCAAGTGCGTTCTTGTGTAGATTGGCCATCACACCCCTCCCTTGAGTGCGTTGTCCAAGTAGTAAGTCACGCTCCATATAGCGTTGGTTGACTACTTGCTTCCACTATCCATACCCTTCACCCGTCACTTAGCCCCAAACCGCATCCATCATCCGCCGCCCTACGCCGTGAAGATCGGGCCACCCCGTGCGTCTCGCATCACCACTAGCTAGCTGCTCATCCCTAATGGCAAACGTCCTGATGCTACCACGCTCTCCCTGCCCGCACACACCTAGGCGTCACAACCATCCACTCCCTACCCGCACACACCGGGCCCTCACAAACACCCATCCGTGCCCGCATACACCTGGGCCTCACAACCACACATCCCTGCCTGCACACACTTGGGCCTCATCCCGAAGACACCTGGGAAAACAAACCGTAACCAGAACCCCTACCTGAAAACACCAGGGCCTCATCTCGAAGATTCTTGGGAAAACAACCGGCCCGAAGATTGTTGGGCTACAACACACTAATCGAAACCTACCCGAAGATTCTTGGGTGTAAGGTCGCCTCCAGCCATCACAGCCTAAGAAAGAGGGAGCAAGAAGGAGAGTAACTAGGGGGAAACACCCTTCCCCATGAGATGGGGTGTCTGACACTAAGTGTCCAACGCGGGTGGGGTGCGACTAAACACAAAACATACAGTTACACATATATATCAACACACAACCCAACCTATGGCTCCTCAAACAGATACAACCAGGTGCCCAAGCACCGGTGCCTCAGAAAACAGGCACACAACAAACAGTTCCCAGTTTCCCTATTCAAGTTATCATTTCATAACAGTTCAGTATGAGTTAATCCCTTCAATACTGGGAAACTAACAGGCACAATCACAAGTGAAACAACAATAAAACAGGAAGGAAAACCATCGGGTAATTTACGCATTCAAACCCGGTTCTCTTGTAAATAATAACATCAAAGTGGGATTAGTGGGATCCCTCGAAATACTGGAACCAATGAAAAACCCAATAAACCGTTGGTTATCCCCACATTAATTCATTCCATTCCACCCAGTTCATTATTAACTTTCCACTTTTATTCATGTTCACAACCCAACCTGCAGCCCTGCTGCCAAACACCACCACCCCCACACAACAACTCATGTCATTCCAACCACACCATTCACAGCCCCGCTGTTCACCCATCCACAACTAAACCATCCCAACATTCATAATTCATTCTTATATATTATATAGTTCATTTGGGGTGATCACACAAGGTTATGGGAATTCATATTCAACAGCCGAGTTTAATTGTTCAACTGTTTCATACATGATTCCCATTCACCAGAAAATGCATAAAATAGAGCATACCATAGGTGCCCAAATAAAGTCCCACAATGTCCATGATTTTTAGTAGGCTGAAGCCCATTAAATTTATAACAACATCATAGGGAAAGCATGGATAAAAACATGTAACAACATTAACAAACTTCCTCATCCCCGTCTTTAACCGGTTATTATCTTCATTACAGAATTGATTAACTGCCTCGTGGAAACCATAGAACACCCACCCTGCATGATACACAAAAAGGAGAGACAAAGGTAAGATCCCTACCTGATTGATAAAGGATCGACGTTAAGTCCTCATGTGGAACTGGAAAGCAGGAGTAGTAGGAACTCCACGGAACGTGATCAAGGAAAACTTTGCAGCAGGTGTACAACTCGTCTGGAGGAAGGGTACTCCGAGCACAGGTGATAGAAGAGAAAAAGGAAAGGAAAACTCACGGATAATAGAAGCCTTTAATTTATAAAGGGTGTGATACCGCATTCCCGGGACGGTTAAGATATGGAGAAAAACTCGCAACCATGGAAGAAGCGGAATCGTGGGTTGACCACATGGCTGGGCTACCCCACGCATCCAACTTAAAAGGTCCCCGCCCTTTGGGGTAGTTAAAACCGATGCACACCTCCTTAACTAAGGAAGGATTCCTCATAGGATGCGCTACAGGTGTTTCTGGAAACATAGTTAAAGGCATGACCAAAACACATGGTTTTTCATTTAAGGAGGGTACCTCACCAATTATTTAATTAGTCGCCATTAATGAGCTTTAAAACAAGGGGTCAAAACACGGTTTAAAACCCAATTCGCCCAAAATGGAGGCGCTACTGGAAAACCCATGGAGAGGTCACCGTTACACCAAGGCCATCGGTAGGTGAGAGCTACCGATACCCCAAGTTCACTGGTAGGCTAGGTCTACCAGTAGGCCAAGGCTACTACCGGTAGACCGAGTCTACCGGTAGGCCGAGGCTACCGGTAGGCTGAGGCAACTGGGAGGTCGAGGAGACCGGTAGGCCGAGGTTACCGGTAGGCCGAGGATACCGGTAGGACCAGGCTACCAGTAGGCCAAGGCTACCGGTAGGAGCCTTAAGCTTCACTGAGAAGCTGGGATGGCCTTCCGGACCACCTAGAACACCCCAAACATCATATTTTCGCCAAGTAATGGACCCCAAAACCCCGGGCCATTACCTCAGAAACTTACCAAACTATTATCGTCCCCAAGAATATAAGAACAAACTAGAAAGGAGAAAAGAGGGGTCCTAACAACCACCCTATAAAGATACTTCTCAGGGGAAAACCCCTGAGTTGTTCGAAATTTGGAACAGAACCCCCTTACATCCAAGAATACTCCCCCAAGAGTCATCAACCCCAAACATCCACAACAAGCACAAGGATCACACTATCCAACACATGAGTCAGGGAGTCCCTTTCTACATGTTAGGATATTATCCGCTTTGGGCGGCACTGACTCGCCTGCACGGGTTTAATCGCATCCACATTAATGCGTCCTGATTAGTAGTCAGGTTTTCCCATCATCACACAAAGAACAGGGAACATATCATTTGATAGCTAAGAAAAACAAGCATTTGATATATTAAAGCACAAGGTAAAACATCTCAACAAAACACAGAACAAAACAATAGGGAAGTCAAAACATCTCTGGGTACTGAATGCGTAACTGGGAATCCCGCTCCCAAGTGCTCTCCTCATGGCCACCATGCCTCCACAACACACGAACCAAGGGGATGGTTATTCCATGAAGCACTTTCTCTTTATGATCCTCGATCTTTATCGGTCGTTCTATGAAGGTGGAATAATTTTTGACATCTAACTCTCCCCAATCGATGACATTGGAGTCGTCGTGTAGATATCGACGAAGCTGGGAGACGTGAAAGATGTTGTGAACTTTCTCCAACTGAGGTGGAAATGCCAGCTGATACGCCACCTCACCAACTCATCCCAACACCTCTAAAGGTCCAATGAACCTAGGGGAGAGCTTACTCCCCTTCCCAAACCTTCGTTGCCCACGTCGAGGGGAAACCTTCAAGAACACATGATTTCCAACCTCGAACTCCAAGGTCCTCCTCCTACCATTGGCATAAGACTTCTGCCGGTCCTGGGCTGCCTTCATCCTCTCACGCATGAGCTGAACCTTCTCAGTGGGGCCCTGCACCACTTTTGGCCCAAGAACAGCTACTTCCCCAACCTCTGTCCAGCAAACAGGTAAACGACACGACCTTCCATACAAGGCCTCAAATGGTGTCATGCCGATAGTGGAGTGGAAGCTATTGTTATAAGAAAACTCCACCACAGGAAAGTGTCGTACCCAGGATCCCCCAAAAATCCAGAACACATGCTCGCAGCATGTCTTCCAATGTCTGGATCGTTCGTTCTATCTTCCCATCTGTCTGAGGGTGGAAAGTAGTGCTAAGGCGTAGCTGGGTGCCAAAGGCATGCTGTAATCCCCTCCAGACTCGTGAGGTAAATTGCATGTCTCGATCAGAGAAAATGGATCTCAGAATACCGTGCAACCGCACCACCTCATCAACGTACCTCTGGGATAAGGTACTCACCAGGCTCGACTCCTTAATCGCCAAGAAGTGAGCTGATTTTTCCAACCGATCCACCACTACCCAGATGAAATTATAACCTCCCTGAGCCCTGGGTAGACTTGTGACGAAGTCCATCGAGATGTCATCCCACTTCCACTCTGGAACATCTAAAGGCTGTAACAACCCTCCAGGAAAACGGTGTTCAGCCTTCACTTGCTGACACACTAGGCTCTTAGACACAAACTCTGCCACCGCCCGCTTTACCCTGGGCCACCAAAATTTTCCTCTCAGGACATGGTACATCTTTGAGACCCCGGGATGTACCGCTAAAGCCGAGCCATGGAACTCACAGAGAACTCCTTTACGCATCACCATCCTTCCATGGAAAATAATCTAATACTGACCATCCTCAGACCATCCCTCAGGAGTATTTCCCTAATAAACACGATCTCGCATCACTTCTACCTCCGAGTCCCCCCACTGAGACTCTTCCACCTGCACCACTAAAGAGGAAACTACATCCATATGAAAACAGACAACCTCTTCCACCTTCCACCCTTGCATCCAAATGCAAGGCCGCTAACTCTCCCATCGCCCTCCAAGCATCTGCAAATTCCCGAACTACTTCCTTCTAGGATTTCCTGCTCAGGGCATCAGCCAAAACATTACCCTTTCCATCAGTATAAGAGATCTAGAAGTCGTAGTCTTGGAGGAACTCAACCCATCTCTGTTGCCGCAAGTTTAGATCCCGTTGGGAAAAGACATAACGCAAGCTCTTGTGATCTGAGAAGACCACAAAGTGCTCTCCGATGATATAATGCCACCACAACTTCAATGCGAACACCACGGCTGCAAGCTCCAGATCGTGGGTGGAATAGTTACATTCATGAGGACGTAACTTCCTAGACCCATAAGAGATCACTCCTCGGTGCTGCATCAGCACACATCCCAACCCAAGGCCAGAATCATCACAAAACACTTCAAACAACACCCCTTCCTCTGGTAATCTGAGTACTGGAGCACTAACCAGCTTCTCCTTTAGCTAGCCAAAATCTTTCTGGCACTGTTTGCTCCACATGAAGGCCTGGTCCTTCCTAGTCAATGCTGTCAATGTAGCTGCAACTCGAGAGAAGTCGGTCACAAACCTCTGGTAATAGCCTACCAAACCAAGAAAACTACAAACTTCTGCAAAATTCTTGGGTGATTCCCAATAAACGACTACCTCAACCTTCGACGGGTCCACTGATATTCCCTTATGAGACACTATGTGTCCAAGTAAATGTACTTCCTGCATCAAGATGTTGCACTTAGACAGTTTCCCATAAAGATGGTGGTGTCGAAGGAATCCCAAAACTTCCCTAAGATGCTTGACGTGCTCTTCCTCTGATCTTGAGTAGATAAGGATGTCTTCGATGAACACCACAACGAACTGGTCCAGAAACTCTCAGAAGACAGATTTCATGAGGTTCATGAACATAGATGGTGCGTTCGTATCACCAAACGGCGTGACCACGAACTCAATGTGGCCATATCTGCACCTGGAATCCGTCTTCGAGATATCACCTTCCTTCACTCTCAACTGGTGGTATCCAGACTGCAGATCGATCTTAGAGAACCAACTTGCTCTCCTCAGCTGATCGAAAAGATCGTCTATCATCTAGAGGGGTAAAGGTTCTTGACCGTCACCTCATTCAACCTCCGGTAGTCTATGATCAACTGTAGACTGCTATCTGCTTTCTTTACGAACAAAACTGGTGCACCCCAGGGTGACACGCTTGGTCGAACAAATCCATTCTCCATTAGATCGTCAATCTAAATCCGCAACTCCCTCAACTCAGAAGGTGTCATCCGATAAGGATCCATCGAGATCGGGCAGGCACCGAGCTGTAAGTCTATCCCAAACTCAACGTCACGTCGAGGGGGTAGAGTCACAACCTCATCGAGAAAGACATCAGGGAATTCTCTTATAACCTCTGGGACATCCATCATTCCAGCGTCCACGGAGTCCACTAACACCCTGTCCAGCATAGAAAGGAGTGGCTCCACATGTCTACTCCCCACTTGATAACTCCACTCCCCAAAAAAAGCCACACGCTGTCCATCCTCGTTAGAGAATTCAATCCTTCTCCGATAGCAGTCGATGATGGCATGCACGGAGAATAACCAGTCAATGCCTATAATGAAATCGTATTGCTGCATCTGCAATGAAGGAAGGTCTCCACTGGACTGATGCGGTCCCAACATCAGTCTAAATCCCTGGAAAAAGTAAGATACGCTGGTCTGACCCCCAACTGGTGTGCTCAACACTAAGTGTACAAAAAGTCTCTCAGAATCTAAACCCAGAGCATGGGCTAATTCGGGCGTAACAAAGGAGTGCGAAGCTCCCAAATCAAACAAGGAAGAAACAAGAGTGCTGAATAAACTGATCGTACCTCGAACAACCTATGGTCCTGCTGGAGTTACTTACTCTGTGGCATGACACTGTCCACGCCTAGCTCCTCTGCCTCGCTGCTGTCGACCACCTCCCTGACCATGCCCTGGTCGAGGTCCCTAAGGAGCACCCTGGTTTCGGTCTTCTCTCGAAATGTCATCCCTTGGAGGGCCAGGGGCCTACTGCTGCTGCTGGAAAGGCCTCACCGGCAACGGATGCTGCTGAGGTGGGTGCTGAGACTTCCCACCTCCACCATGTGGATCTTGAGTTGGACACCTGCTCTGGATGTGCCCGAAAACTCCGCAAGAGAAACACTTCGGTCCTGGACCTGTGGAAAAAGGGCGAGGGCCAGAAGCTCGGAACTGGAACTCATTAGGCCTACTCCTTGCTGGTCAAAACCTGGAAGGCCCTGTCGCTGGAGACCTACTATTGACCGCCTTCCCCTTGGATGAACCCAGCTGGTTCCCCTCTCGTGGCGTGACTCCCTTCGAGTGCATCATCTCTACTATCTCGGCCTTCTTCTGTACTGCTAGGTACGTCAGAAGGCTTAAGGGAGTGACAACGTACTAAAGAGAAGGACGAAGTGCCTCCTCTAACCATCTTTCCCAAGACTCCTCATCCGGAAAGAGATCCGGGGCAAAGCGCAAGAGATCTTTGAACTTGATCCCCAGCTCCCTCACTGACATGCTTCCCTACTGAAGGGAGAGAAACTCCTGTCTCTTATCAGCCTTCGTCGTAGAAGAGAGGAACTCCTCATGAAACTCCTTCTCGAAACCAGCCCAGGAAACCTCTACCTCGGTCTTCTCTCCCAGGAAAATCATCCACCACTAACGCACTGCTCCTCTCAGCTGACTGACGGCCAACGGAACCCAATACTCCCTTAGAGCACGGACCAAAGAGAAGGTGATGGCTAGCTCCTCGAACCATCCCTCCATCACTGAGTCAGAAACGCTACCCTCGTACTTCTCGAGGGTTTGTCGCTGGAAGGAGCGCAGATTCCTCTGCCACAAGTCGTCCTCCTCATCTCGGTCAACCCTCTGCTAGTCAACTGCCTCGACCCATTGGGCCTCAACTGCCCGAGTCGCTCGTGGATAACGTCCGGGTACCATAGCTTCAAGGTAAACATGGAATTCCTATGCCCGAGTAGCAAGAGAATTTCTCCTTAGTATTATTATTAAAATTTCTCCCCAATATGTCCCAAATCAATTAAAAACACAATCAGTATGATGAATGTACATTCCCTAGGGTCTCTACCCTGCAATCATTGTAGTCTCACTTGGTCATTTGATATGCTCAGAGTCCTTACATCAGATCACGGGGGGGCCTAAAATCCTGTGTCCTAGCCGGTCCTCCCTGGTCTATTTCACGAACCAAGATCACCTAACATTGTTGCCCTACCATCCCATGCAATTCTCACTGAGCCTAACTCTAGACTCCATCCTATCCCTCAACCTTTGGCTCTGATGCCATTCTGTCATGACCCGCCTTCTGAAAGATGATGGAAGGGGTGGCAAAGGTCCCCGCCCTTCCTTCCTCAAGTCGAAGATGAGATAATGACCCCCAAGTCCTGCCTCCAGTAGGCCCCAAAGTGGCGACTAGCACCAAGGGTATAACATTTTCACAATATGGGAGGCATTACCCTTTGTAGTTAACCAGGATTGGGAGAAAGAATGAGTCAACACCAAACACCACCACGTATATAAACTCAAAAAGAACGAAACTACATGCATGTTTAAGAATAAAACTGGACAAAGTACAAGAAATCCAAAGTACAATACCAAACAGGAAAGGAAAAGGCCAAGCAGAATCCAACAACAACCAACATCAACTCCAAAGTCCAGACTAGTAAGGTCTCACACGGCCTCCAAAGTCCTCATGGAACCCTGAAGGTAAACGTAGGGTGAGCATACAAAGTATACTCAGTAGGAAAACCTAAAGATCTCGTGCACAAGTGGGGAGACGTCCTAAAGTCCCGTGAAAAGTAGAAGAACCAACATCTATCAAGGAATCTATCCATCCCACATCACCGACCACGCTCACCAAATAACACAAGAAGTAAGGTAATAGTATAGAACAAAACATTTGGGTACCCCGAACCACCATTATCCCCACTAGCTAGCTGCTCATCCCTAACGGCAAATGTCCTGACGCTACCACGCTCTCCCTGCCCGCACACACCTGAGCCTCACAACCATCCACATCCCTGCCTGCACAAACCTGGGCCTCACAACCACACATCCCTGCCTGCACACACTTGGGCCTCACAACCACACATCCCTGCCCGCAAACACCTGGGCCTCATCCCGAAGACACCTAGTAAAACAAACCGTAACCAGAACCCATGCCCGAAAACACCTGGGCCTCATCTTGCATATTCTTGGGAAAACAACCGGCCTAAAGAGTGTTGGGCTAACAGCACACCAATCGAAACCTACCCGAAGAGTCTTGGGTGTAAGGTCGCCTCCAGCCATCACGGCCTAGGGAAGAGGTAGCAGGAAGGAGAGTAACTAGGGGGAAACACCCTTCCCCATGAGATGGGGTGTCCGACACTAAGTGTCCAATGCGGGTGGGGTGCGACTAAACACAAAACATAATATTACACATATATATCAACACACAGCCCAACCTATGGCTCCTCAAACAGATACAAACAGGTTCCCAAGCACTGTTGCCTCAGAAAACATGCACACAACAAACAGTTCCCAGTTTCCCTATTCAAGTTATCATTTCATAAGAGTTCAGTATGAATTAATCCCTTCACTACTGGGAAACTAACAGGCACAATCACAGGTGAAATAACAATAAAGTACGAAGGAAAACCATCGGGTAATTTACGCATTCACACCCAGTTCCCTTGTAAATAATAACATCAAAGTGGGATCAGTGGGATCCCTCGAAATATTGGAACCAATGAAAAACCCAACAAACCATTGGTTATCCCCACATTAATTCATTCCATTCCACCCAGTTCATTATTAACTTTACACTTTTATTCATGTTCACAACCCAACCTGCAGCCCTGCTGCCAAACACCACCACACCCACAAAAGAACTCATGCCATTCCAACCACACCATTCACAGCCCCGCTGTTCACCCATCCACAACTGAACCTTCCCAATGTTCATAATTCATTCTTCTATATTATTTAGTTCAACTGGGGTGATCACACAAGGTTATGGGCATTCATATTCAATAGCCGATTTTAATTGTTCAACTGTTTCATACATGATTCCCATTCACCAGACAATGCATAAAATAGAGCATAGCATAGGTGCGCAAACAAAGGCCCCCAACAGCCATGATTTTCAGTAGGCCTAAGACCATTCAATTCATAACAACATCATAGGGAAAGCATGGATAAAAACATGTAACAACATTAACAAACTTCCTCATCATTGTTCTTTAACCCGTTATTATCTTCATTATAGAATTGATTAACTGCCTCGTGGAAACCATAGAACACCCACCCCGCATGATACACAAGGAGGAGAGACAAAGGTAAGATCCCTACCTGATTGATCAAGGATCGACGTTAAGTCCTCACATGGAACTAGAAAGCAAGAGTAGCAGGAACTCTATGGAATGCGATCAAGGAAAACATTGCAACAGGGGTAAAACTCTTCGGGAGGAAGGGTACTCTGAGCGCAGGTGATAGAAGAGAAAAAGGAAAGGAAAAATCAGGGAGAAGAGAAGCCTTTAAGTTATAAAGGGTGAGATACAACATTCCCGGGATGGTTAAGATATGGAGAAAAAATCGCAACCGTGGAAGAAGCAGAATCGTGGGTTTACCACGCTGCTGGGCCACCCCACACTTCCAATTTAAAAGGTCCCCGCCCTTCGGGGCGGTTAAAACTGACGCACACCTCCTTAACTAAGGAAGGATTCCTCACAGGATGCGCTACAGGCGTTTCTGAAAATGCGGTTAAAGGCATGACCAAAATGCATGGTTTTTCATTTAAGGAGGGTACCTCACCAATTATTTAATTAGTCGCCATTAATGGGATTTAAAACAAGGGGTCAAAACACGGTTTAAAACCCAATTCGCGCAAAAGGGAGGCGCTACTGGAAAAACTGTGGAGAGGTCACCGTTACACCAAGGCCACAGGTAGGCGAGAGCTACCGGTACCCCAAGGTCACTGGTAGGCTAGGTCTACCGGTAGGCCAAGGCTACCGGTAGGTGAGAGCTACCGGTACCCCAAGGACACCGGTAGGCTGGGGCTACCGATAGGCCGAGGCTACCGGTAGGCCGAGGCGACCGGTAGGCCGAGGCCACCGGTAGGCTGAGGCTACCGGTAGGCCAAGGCCACCGGTAGGAGTCTTAAGCTTCACCGAGAATCTGGGATGGCCTTCCAGACCACTCGGAACACCCCAAACATCAGATTTTCGCCAAGTAATGGACCCCAAAACCCCGGGCCATTACAGGCCTAATGGGACGAATCGACCTAATGGGCATAAGCAGCCTAAGTGGCCTAAAGGGCCTAATGGGTCTAATGGGCCTAATTGGACAAGTGGGTCTAAGTGGTCGAGTGGGCCTAATGGGCCGAATGGGCATAAGTGGCCTAATGGGCCTAAGTGGCCTAATGGGCCTAATGGGCCTTAGGGTCCCAATAGACCTAAGTGGCCCAATGGGCCTAAGAGGCCTAATGGGACCAATGGATAATGGGCCTAAGTGGCCTAATGGGCCTAATGGGCCTAAGTTGCCTAATTGGCCTAATGGGCTCAATGTGCCTCAGTGGCCTAATGGGCCTAAGTTGCCTCAGTGGCCTAATGGTCCTAAGCAGCATAAGTGACCTAAGGGGCCTAATGGGCCTAATGGGATCAATGGGCCTAATGGGATCAATGGGCCTAAGTGACCTAATGGGCCTAAGGGTCCTAAGTGACCTAATGGGCCTAAGCAGCCTAAGTGGCCTAAGGGGCCAAACGGGCCTAATGGACTTAATGGACCTAAGTGGCATAATGGGCCTAAGTGACCTAAGTTCTCTAATGGGCCAAATGGGCCTAAGTGGACTAAGGGGACAAATGGTCCAAATGGTCACAATAGACCAAAGTGGGATAATGGCCCTAAGTGTCTGAATGGGCCTAAGTGGCCTAATGGGCCTAAGTTGCCTAAGTGGCCTAATGGGCCTAAGTGGCCTAATGGGCCTAATGGGCCTAAGTGGCCTAATGGGAATAATGGGGATAATGACCCTAATTTCCCTAATGGTATGAATGTTCCTAATGGGCCTAGTGGGCCTAATGGGCCTAAGTGGCCTAATGGGTCTAAGTGGCCTAATTGGCCTAATGGGCCCAGGTGGCCTAATTAGCCTAATGTGCATAATGGTCTGAATGGGCCTAAGTGACCTAATGGGATTAATGGGCCTAATGTGCCTAATGATCCTAATGGGCCTAGGTGGCCAAATGGGCCAAATGGGCCAAATGGATCTAATGGGCCTTTAGGGGACTAACTGGACCAATGGGCCTAAGTGGCCTAATCTACCTAATGGGATTAAGTTGAATAATGGGACTAATGGTCCAATTGGGCCTAAGTGGCATAATGAGCATAATGGGCATAATGAACCTAAGTGGCCTAATCGGCATAATGAGCCTAATAGGTCTAAGCGGCCTAATTGTCGTAATGAGCCCAATGGGACTAAGTGGACCAATGGTTTGAATGGGACTAATGGGTCGAGTGGGATTAATGGGACTAATGGTCCTAAGTGTACTAATGGGCCTAATAGGCCTAAGTGGCCTAATGATCCTAATGGGACTAAGTGGCCAAATCGTCCTAATGGGCCTAATGGGCCTAAGTGGTCGAATGGGAAAATGGGCCTAAGTGGCTTATTGGGCCGAATGGGGTGAGTGGGCCTATGTGACTTAATGGGCATAAGTGTCCTAATCAGCATAATGGGCCTAATTAGGCCCTAGCTATTAGTGTTTCATATATAGTGTTTTGGTTCTAGGTTTTAGGATTTTTTTTGTTCTAATTGGCCTAAATTGGTCTAAATTGGCCTAAATGAAAAATGGACAAATGACCAATTAGCCTAATGGCCCACTGAACTAATGGGCTAATGGCCTAACAATCTAAATGAACTAATTGGTCTAAATAGCCTAATGGCCTAATAGCTAAATGGAATAATTGGCATAATGTCCTAATTGACATAAATGAACTAATTGGTCTAAATGGCCTAATTAGTCTAAATGGACTAAATGGTATTATTGGATAAAATGGTCTAACTGGTCTAATTGGACTAATTGACCTAATTGGCCTAATTGGTCTAAATTGGCCTAAACTGCCAAATGGGTCTAAATGGTCTAATTGGTCGAAATGGATTAAATGGTCCAATTGGATTAAATGGTCTAATTGGCCTAATTATCCTAATTGGCATAATTGGCCTAAATTGGCATAAATGGTCAAATCTCCAAATGAACAATTTTCCTAATGGTGTAATGAACTAATGGGATAATGGACTAATGGACAAATTGGTCTAAATATTTTGATGGCCTAATTGGTAGAAATGACCTAATGAGTCTAAATGTCCTAATTTGTCTAAATGGATTAAATGATATAATTGGATTAAATGGTCTAATTAGCCTAATTTTCCTAATTGACCTAAATGGTCTAATTAGACTAATTGGCCTAAATGGCCTAATGGCCTAAATTTCCTAATGGACTAATTGGCCTAAATGAATTAAAGCCCAAAATTTCCAATGGCATAATGACCTAATTGGCCTAATTGGCCTAATTGGCCTAAACGACCTAATTTTTCTAAATGGACTAATTGGACTAAATGACCAAATTGGGCTAATTGTCCTAATTTGCCTAATTTTCCTAAATGGCCTAATTTCCCAATTAGCCAAATATCCAAATGGACAAATGATCAAAATTACCAAGTGACTGAAAAACAAAATTACACAACATAAATGGAATTAGACCGAAATGAATATACAAGAGGAATCCATACCATACACATGTTTATCATGCTAATTAGTATGTATTGTTTATGTATGTCACTAGTATTAAATTTCTAATTAAATGTATATTTAGATGCTTCTTAATTTTATGGATTTATTCAACATCTACAATTTTAATTCATTCTAGTTTTATCACTTTCATATTATTAAATAATGTAGTATTATACTAATAAATGTACTTTGAAACAAGAGGAATTTGGAATCAAGGGTCATGTGCCATGAGAAAAATTATTTTCCTTGACTAGGAAGAAAAATAATAGAAGAGATATAAATGTACAAACATAAGAAAAGATTGCAAGTTTTTATTGATATTTCATATTTTGATATGTAATTCAAAATTAAATATCCTCTATATTTTCAATAGTGTATCCTCAAGGCCCTAGATGATAAATAAGAAGGAAACTTCAGGCGAAATGATCATTTGAGACAAGTATTAGGTGATGAGTGCCATGGGATATTCTGATGTCGACCCATGAAAAACATCATACCCACTAGGTATTGGCCCTCATCGAGTTCCTATCAAACCTATAAGAACCCCAAGCTGAAAAACGCTCATGCGAAAGTAGATGAGGCCAAAAAAATAGATATAAGGAAGTGTGAAAGAAGTAAATTGGTCACTGAACACTTCCTAAAAGATATGTTAGTTATAAGTCCGCCACTTCCATCAGAGACTAATATTACTTTTTATTCATGTATGACATCAATGCGCTCCATATATGATACATCGAGTGATTTCAATGAGGTTCCTATTGCCAGTCAAGCTAATGACGATGGCGGTGGTAGTGGAAGTGGGGAGGGGGGGGGGGCGATGAAGGCGGTGACGATAGTGGTGGTGGTGGTGGTGGTTTCAGGCATAACGAAAGTGTGCGAAGAGGGATGAGGTATTAAAATTTATTTTAAAAATCGTTTTCCAAAACCAAGAGCGAGGATACTTCACGTCAAATTTAAAT
Organism: Viscum album; assembly: GCA_963277665.1. Classification (NCBI taxonomy): domain Eukaryota; kingdom Viridiplantae; phylum Streptophyta; class Magnoliopsida; order Santalales; family Viscaceae; genus Viscum; species Viscum album. The sequence goes on along the minus strand of OY728121.1, from coordinate 1,050,970,590 downwards.
TTAATTTATTTAATATTTAAAGAAATAAATACCCGTGCTTAGGGATTTTCTTCGTTAGTGAATTTTGATCATCCGAAAAGACCCTTTCAGGTAACCATCATTGCACTGTGAGGATCCCAGGATAAAATCCCTATAGAGGAGATCCACACGTTCTCCTATGATCTCTAAGAAACACCACTCGATCTCTAGGTGCTAGTGCAGTGAGTCCAATGTCTTATGTTGTTTGTTCTTGATCACTCGTTCTTCGGTCATGAAGAAATATTTCTTGCACTTCTCGTTCTTGAGAGCAAGAGAGGAGGAGTTGAGAGAGAATTCATTGTGTGTAAGAATTTTCTATTCTTAATTTTTGGATGATCTACACAATAGACACAACCACCTATTTATAGAGTTGATATTTAAGTTAAAATATTATTTAATTTCATACCGGCCATTAAATAACATTAATTACCTTTAATAAATCTCATACAGCATAATAATAATTATATAATTATTATTTTTTGGCCCACGCCAACTTGTACAATAAAAAAAATTATATAACGGTATTGTTAATTAATATTTTTAAATGGACCCAGTCTTTGTCTGTTCACACTCCTCTATAATTTATTGAACAACTGAATAAATATTTTATTCATAAATAAATATTTTATTTACAATATATCAAATAAATATTTATTTAAATATTAAATCAATAAAATAAATATTTTATTCACATGTCGGCGAGTAAATATTTATTTACTTTATGTGATAAATATAAATTGAATAAAATTATTCCTTGGACTTGAGAATAATATTTATTTCATTAATTAAACTCAAATAGAATTTAATTGAGATAAATAGAAACACTTAGTGTGTGACCCTCTAGGATTCCTTCTCATTGACATTAGAAAGACTTTCCTAAAGTCCAAGATTACTGTCTAGAAATGTGTAAAGGAACCCAAGAGAAAGAACTTGATGTCATAACATCGAAAACCACATACGAATGATCACTGTGTAATATAATCTCTTTGTCACAATATCTCATCAATAAGGTTTCACATCCATTTCACTAACCTATATTTTAAATATGTCTTCCTTTGACTATATGAAATAAATACACTGTTACACCATGGCCATGGAATTTAATGCAACGATTTTATTCCAATAAAAGGGTTGATATATCAGATTCTATAAAGATGGAAGGAAAAAATCCTTCCTCAATTTATTCGTTAATGACATGTCACTCGTGACGCACCCAATGTATCCAACTTCGTCATGAGCTCTTATTGTCATGGTTTACGACAAACATCTAAGTATGCAAGTTCTGACATGATTTAATAATAATATTAAAGTATAAGGACCACCACACGCACTCAAATATAGGAATATTCGATTTCACCAAAACATGCAGAATTTCTACTGACGAGTCTATTCTCATAATTTCAAGTCTTGGAGATTACCAAGTGTGAACTTCATGAGAAGAAGCCTCTTCTGCTTACGAGTACTCATACCTGAAAGTATATGTACTGTGTGCCCCTTAATAGTACATTATCCAAATGGACTAAATGGCCTAAATGTCATAATTGACCCAAATTAGCCTAAATGGCCAAAATTGGACTAATTGGCCAAATTGGTCTAAATGGTCTAAATTGGCCTAAATGGACTAATTGGCTTAAATTTCATAAATTAAATAATTGTATTAATTATCCTAATTGGCCTAAATGGCCTAAATTTTCCTAAATGGCCTAAATGGACTAAATGGTCTAATTGGCCTAAATGACCTAACTTAACCTAATTGGCCTAAATGGCCTAAATTAACCTAATTGGCCTCATTGACCTAAATTCCCTAAATTATCTAATTGGTATAATTGTCCTAAATGTTCTAATTGGCCTAAATGGCATAAATTTCACAAATCATCTTAAATGTATTAATTGGACTAATTGGAATCAATGGACTAAATTGACCTAAATGGACTAATTGGCCGTATTGGCTTAAATGGTCTAAATTAGCCTAAATAGCTTAAATGACCTGAATTAGCCTAAATGGCCTAAATTGGCCTAAATAACCTAAATTTTATAATTTTCCTAATTGATCTAAATGGCCTAAATGGACTAAATAGACTAATTGGCCTAAATGGCCTAAATGACCTAAATGACCAAATTGATTAATTGGCCTAAATGACCTAAATTGGCCTAAATGGTATAATTGGACTAAATGGATTAATTGGTCTAAATGGATTAATTGGACTAACTGTTCTAAATAGCCTAAATGTAATAATTATCCTAATTGGTATAATTCGGTAATTGGCCTAAATTAGCCTAAATTGCCTAAATTGGCCTAATTGGTTTAAATGGACTAAATTGGTCTAAATGGTCTAAATTGCCTAAATAACCTAAATGGCCTAATTGATATAATTGGCCTAAATGCAATAATTGACCTAAATGGACTAAATGACCTAATTGTTCTAATTGGCCTAAGTGGCCTAAATTGACCTAAATGGCCTAAATTTGCCTAAATGGCACAAATTGGCCTAAATGGAATAATTGGTCTAATTGGTCTGAATTGCCTAATTGGCCTAATTTTTCATAATTGGTGTAAATGAGCTAAATTTTCCTAAATAGTCTAATTGTCTTAAATGTCCTAAATGGAAAAAAATTGGTCTAATTGGTCTAAATGGCCTAAATTGGCCTAAATGGCATAATTGGCCTAAATTGCCTAAATTTTCTAATTGGCCTATTGGGCTAAATTGGCCTTAATGGCCTAAATTGGTCTAAATGGCCTAAATGAAAAAAATTAACCTAAATGGACTAATTGGATTAAATTTCCTAAATTGCATAATTGGCCTAGTTGGCCCAAATGGTCAAAATTAACATAATCAGCTTAAATGGCCTAATCGACCTAATTGAACTAATTGGTCTAAATTGCCTAAATTGGACTAAATGGAAAAATTGGCCGAATAGGACTAAATGGTCTAAATTGGCCTAAATAGTCTAAATGACCTAGATTGGCATAAATGGGCTAATTAGCCTAAATGAACAACTTTGGCCTAAATGACCTAAATGAACTAAATTTTATAATTGGAATAATTGGACTAATGGGACTAATTGGAACAATTGGATTAATTGGCCTAAATTGGCCTAAATGGACTAAATCTTCTAATTGTCCTAAATGCCCTAAAGGGCCTAAATTGTCCTAATTGGTCTAAATGGCCTAAATAGCATAAATGGACTAATTGTCCTAGATGGACTAAATAACCTAAATTACCAAATTGATTAATTGGCCTAAATGGTCTAAATCAGCCTAAATGGTCTAATTGGACTAATTGGACTAAATGGATTAGTTGGTCTAAATGGACTAATTGGACTAATTGTTCTAAATGACATAAATGGATTAATTATCCTAATTGGGATAATTGCTCTAATTGACCTAAATTAGCCTAAATTTCCTAAATTGGCCTAATTGGTATAAATGACCTAAATTGGTCTAAATGGTCTAAATGGCCTAAATTGGCCTAAATAACCTAAATGGACTAATTGATATAATTGGCCTAAATGGAATAATTGGCCTAAATGGACTAAATGACCTAATTTTTCTAATTGGACTAAGTGGCCTAAATTGACCAAAATGGCCTAAATTGGCCTAAATGGCACAAATTAGCCTAAATGGCCTAATTGGTCAAATTGGTATGAATTGCCAAATTGGCCTAATTTTTCATAATTAGTGTAAATGAGCTAAATTGGCCTAAATAGTCTAATTGGCTTAAATGTCCTAAATGGAAAAAATTGGTCAAATTGGCCTAATTGGTCTAAATGGCCTAAATTGGCCTAAATGGCATAATTGGCTTAAATTGCCTAAATTATCTAATTGGCCTATTTTCCAAATTAGCCTAAATGGAATAAATTGGTCTAAATGGAAAAAATGGAAAAAATTAGCCTAAATGGACTAATTGGATTAAATTTCCTAAATTGCATAATTGGCCTAATTTGCCCAAATAGTCAAAATTGGCCAAATCGGCTTAAATGGCCTAATCGACCTAATTGACCTAATTGGTCGAAATTGCCTAAATTGGACTAAATGGTCTAAATTTGACTAAATAGTCTAAATGACCTAAATTGGCATAAATTGCCTAATTAGCCTAAATGACCAAGTTTGGCCTAAATGGCCTAAATGAACTAAATTTTATAATTGGCCTAATTAGACTAATGGGCCTAATTGGAATAATTGGATTAATTGGCCTAAATTGGCCTAAATGGACTAAATATTCTAATTTTCCTAAATTCCCTAAAGGGCCTAAATTGGCCTAATTGGCCTGAATTGGACTCATTGGCCTCATTGGCCTAAATGGCATAAATTGTCCTAAACGGCCTAAAAGGCCTAATTGGCCTAAATGCCCCAAATGGACTAATTAGACTAATTGGCCTAATGGGACTAAGGATTGAATGGGCCTAAGTGGACTAAGTGGCCTAATGGGTCTATTGGGATCAAGTGTCCAAATGGGCCTAATGGGCAAAATGGGCCTAAGTGGCCAAATCTGCCAATTGGGACTAAGTGACCTAATGGGTCTAATGGGCCTAATGGGTCCACTAGGCCAAATTTTCCCAATGGGCCTGAGTGGCCTAAGTGGCCTAATGGTCCAAATGGGCCTATTGGGCCTAAGTGTCCTAATGGGCCGATTAAGCCCCATTCGACCTAATAGGCAAAATGGTCTTAATGGGTCGAGTGGACCAGTTGGCCTAAGTGGCCTGATGGTCCTAATGGGATTAATGGGGTTATTGGGCCTAAGTGGCCTAATGGGTCTACTATGACCAATTCACCCCAATAGGTCTAATGGACTAATGGGCCTAAGGGGCCTAATGGGCCCATTATGGTCAATTCAACCTAATGGGCCTAATGGCCAAATTTCCTTAATGGACCTAATGGTCCTAATGGGACCAATGTGCCTAATGGGTCTAAGTGGACTAATGGGACAAAGTAGACGAGTAGGCCTAAGTGGCCTAATGCACCTAATGGGCCTAATAGGGCCAATAGGCCTAATGGGTCTAAGGGGCCTAATGGGCCTAAGGAGAATAATATACCTAAGTGGCCTAATGGACCTAATATACCTAATGGGACTATTAGACCTATTTGGCCTAAGTGACCTAGTGGGCCTAATGGAGCCAATGGCCTAATTGGCCTAATGGGCCTAAGGGGTCTAGTCAACCCAATGAGTCTAATGGGTCTAAGGGGACTAATGAGCCTAAGTTTCCAAATGGGCATAAGTGGCCTAAGTGACCTAATAGCCCTAATGGGACGATTGGACCCCTTGGGCCTAAGTGACCTAATGGGATGAATGGGCCCATTATGGCCAATTCGGCCTAGTGGGCCTAATGGCCTAATTGGCCGAATGAGTTTAAGCTGCCCAATGGGCCCAATGGGTCTAAGGGGATAATGGGACTAAGTATCCTAATGTGCCTAAGTGTACTAATGGGAATATAGGGCCTAAGTGGTCTAATGGGGCCAATGGGCCTAATGAGCCTAATTGGCCCATTATGGATAATTCAGCCTAATGGGTCCAATGGGCCTAAGTGGCCAAATGGATCGAAGTGGCCCATGTTGCTTAATGAGTGTAATGGGCCTAATGGTTCCAATGGGTGTAAGTGTCTTAAGTTGCCTAATTGGCCTAATGGGTCTAATGGGTCTAAGTGGCCTAGTGACGCTAAGTGGCTTAATTTTCCTAATGGTCCTAATGGGTCTAATGTGCCTAATCGGTCCAATGGGTCTAAGTGGCCTAATGGGCCTTAGTGGCCTAAGATCCCTAATTGGCCTAATGGGTCCAATGGGTCTAAGTTGTCAAAAGGGCCTAAGTGGCCTAAGTGGCCTCAGTTGCCTAATGGGGCTAATGGGTATAATGGGTATAATGGTCCTAAGTGGCCTAATTGGCCTAATGGGTATAATGGCCCTAATGGGTGGAATGGGCCTAAGTGGGATAATGGGATGAATGGGCCGAATGGGCCTAAGTTGCCTAATGGCCCTGATGGGTCCAATGGGCCTAAGTTGCCTAATGGGCCTAAGTGGCCTAAGTTTCCTAATGAGACCAATGGGCCTAATGGGTTCAACGAGCCTAAGTGGAAAAAGTTACCTAATGCGCCTAATGGGATGAATAGACCTAATGGGCCCAATGGGCATAATGGGTCCAATGGGCCTAAGTGTCCTAAGTTTCCAAATGGATCGAAGTGTCGTATTTGGCTTAATGGGATTAAGCGTTCTAATGGACCTAATGGGACGAAGTGGATAAATGGGACTAATGGGAATAAGTGGCCTAACGAGCCAAATGGGTAATGGGACTAATGGGAATAATGGGTGTAATAGGTCTAAGTGGCCTAATGGTGCTACATTGCCTAAGTTTCCTAATGGGCCTAATGGGTCCAATGGGTCTAAGTGGCTTAATGGACCTAAGTGGACTAAGTTTCCTAATGGTCCTGATAGTCCTAATGGGTCTAATGAGCCTATGTAGTACAATCAATCTAATGGGTCTAATTGGCCTAATGGGCCTAATGGGTCGAATGGGCCTAAGTGGCCAAACAGGTTAAATGGGTCGACTGGGACTAAGTATCCTAATGGGCCTATGTGGCCGAAGTTACCTAATGGGCCTGATGGTTCTAATGGGCCTATGTGGCCTTATGGACCTAAGTGGCCTAAGTTTCATAATGGGCCTAATGGGTTGAATGGGCCGAATGGGCCTAATATGTCCAATGGGCCTAAGTGGCCTAATGATGCGAGACGCACGGGGTGGCCCGATCTTCACGGCGTAGGGCGGCGGATGATGGATGCGGTTTGGGGCTAAGTGACGGGTGAAGGGTATGGATAGTGGAAGCAAGTAGTCAACCAACGCTATATGGAGCGTGACCTACTACTTAGACAACACACTCGGGGGGGGGTGTGATGGCCAATCCACACAACAACGCACTTGGGTTGAGGCACGGAATTGGGGGCTTTGTGATCTTGGATCACCAATCTAACTTGTAGATTGACAAGGCAAGAATGCACAAGAGCAAGGGGGAAAACTCGGGATAATCCTCACACAACGGAGAGAAACAAAGCATAAGCTCTCAAATTAAGTCTTGAATCCAATACAATGCCATGGGGTGGCTATTTATAGCCAAGGGGGTGATACAATGGTCAAGGGTCTAATACCCTAAAGTCATAAAGTCTAAACCTACCTTGTCCCCTTAAAAGTCAAAAAGATAAAAGCCAACAAAGACTTTTGGAAAAGAAGCACACAACTTTCCAACAAAGCCCACCGGATTTGACTTTGAGTGCATAGCCCACCGGATTTGACTTTGGTGTCCAAAGATGCCATTTCTAGAATCCTCCATGTGGGCAAGGCCTCCAAATTCGTGCAACCATGTGGGCCAAGTTTTAATCATCAATTTTGGGCTTGAATAAGTGATATTATAGGCCCATTTGCTCCATCCATGCAAGGTAATACCCATTGGGCCTTTAATGAAGCAAGATGAGCGCCCATTGAAGCATTCAACCTCTTTAATCTTCCTCGTGTCATTGGGCCTTGCAAATCCAATTCCTCCACCCGAGCAATCGACTCCGTGCCTTCCGCATGGTTTGCATCATCCTCCCCCTCTTGAAAAGGAGTCGTCCTCGACTCTTCATCCTCTACACCCAAAAAAGGAGAAAGATCAGAAACATTGAAAGTGGCACTTACACCATACTCACCTGGCAAAGCTATCTTGTAAGCATTGTTGTTAATCTTTTCAAGCACTCGGAATGGTCCATCGCCTCGTGGCATGAGTTTTGATTTCCTCTTTTCAGGGAATCTTTCCTTCCGCATATGAATCCAAACCAAGTCACCGGGCTCGAACAACATTTGCTTGCGACCCTTGTTTGCACGATCCATATATTTTTGGGTCATCCGCTCGATATTTAACCTTGCCTTTTCATGGATTTTCTTGATGAATTCTGCACGCCCTTTCGCATCCATATTAACTGCTTCCTGTAAAGGCAAAGGAACTAGATCAATAGGCGCAAGGGGGTTAAAGCCGTAAACTATTTCAAATGGAGAATATTGAGTAGTGGAATGCTTGGCCCTGTTATATGCGAATTCCACATGTGGCAGACACTCCTCCCAATTCTTGATATTCTTTTTGACAATTGTTCGCAGAAGGGATGATAGTGTGCGATTCACCACCTCTGTTTGCCCATCGGTTTGTGGATGACAAGTAGTGGAAAATAATAACTTTGTACCGAGTTTGCTCCACAAGGTCTTCCAAAAGTAACTAAGAAATTTTGTGTCTCGATCCGACACAATGGTCCTTGGCATTCCATGATGCTTGAATACTTCCTGAAAGAAAAGTGTTGCAATGTTAGTGGCATCATCTGTTTTGTGATAGGGAATAAAATGTGCCATTTTTGAAAACCGATCCACCACAACAAAAATGGAATCTCTCCCCCTCCTAGTCCGTGGTAACCCCACAATAAAGTCCATTGATATGTCCTCCCAAGGGGTGTTGGGAATTGGGAGAGGAAGATATAGTCCATGTGGGTTCAGCTTTGATTTGGCTTTATGGCAAACAATGCACTTTCCCACAAATTTCTCAACATCTCTAGATATCCTAGGCCAATAAAAATGCTCACTAAGAACACTTAGAGTTTTTGAAACACCAAAATGCCCCATTAACCCACCCGAATGTGACTCCTTTAGTAAAAGTAAACGGATAGAGCAATTAGGAATGCAAAGCTTATCAATCCGAAATAAGAATCCATCATGTAAATAGAACTTTTCCCAACTAACTCCAGGTTTACAATGTTCATAAGGTTCTCTAAAATCACTATCAGTGGCATATAAATCCTTAATGTATTCAAAACCAAGAAGTTTTGAATCCAACAAGGATAAAAGAGAATATCTACGCGAAAGTGCATCAGCCACAGTATTTTCTTTACCCTTTTTATGCTTGATGACATATGGAAATGATTCAATGAATTCCAGCCATCTAGCATGTCTCCTATTTAGTTTATGTTGGCTCCTAAGGTATTTAAGAGCCTCGTGATCAGAATGGATCACAAATTCTTTAGGCCAAAGATAGTGTTGCCATGTTTCGAGTACTCTAAACAATGCATACAACTCTTTATCATATGTAGCATAGTTTAGAGTTGGGCCATTTAACTTCTCACTAAAATAAGCAATAGGCTTACCGTCTTGCATGAGTACTCCTCCTATGCCAATTCCGCTTGCATCACATTCAATTTCAAAGGTCTTACCGAAGTCTGGAAGTGCAAGTAGAGGGGCGTGGGTGAGTCTCTCCTTTAGCGCATGGAAGGATTTTTCTTGAGTTGTCCCCCATTTGAAAGGAACATTCTTCTTTGTCAATTCATTCAATGGTGCTGCTAGTGTGCTGAAGTCTTTCACAAATCTCCTGTAAAAACTAGCAAGCCCATGAAAACTTCTTACCTGTCCAACGGAGGTTGGAGTTGGCCATTCTTGTATTGCTTTGATCTTCTCGGTGTCCACTTCAACTCCATTGCCACTCACAACAAATCCAAGGAAAATAATCTTATCGAGACAAAATTCACACTTTTTTATGTTTCCAAACAGGTTTTCTTTCCTTAATACCTCTAGGACTTTTCTTAAGTGATCTACATGTTCATGCAAAGTCCTACTATATACCAGAATATCATCAAAGTAAACTACCACAAATTTCCCAATATAGGAACGTAAGACATGATTCATTAACCTCATAAATGTGCTAGGTGCATTGGTGAGACCAAAGGGCATGACTAGCCATTCATAAAGTCCATGTTTTGTCTTAAATGCAGTTTTCCACTCATCTCCTTCTTTCATCCTAATTTGATGGTAGCCACTTCTTAAATCAATTTTTGAGAAAATAGTTGAACCATTTAATTCATCTAGCATATCATCTAACCTAGGGATAGGATGACGATACCTGACCGTGATGTTGTTGATGGCTCTACAGTCAATGCACATTCTCCATGTTCCATCCTTCTTTGGTACTAGAAGGACCGGTACCGCACAAGGACTAAGACTCTCTCTCACATACCCCACATTCAACAACTCTTGAACTTGCCTTTGAATTTCTTTTGTCTCCTCTGGGTTGGTGCGATATGCTGGGCGGTTCGGTAGTGATGCTCCAGGTATGAGGTCAATTTGATGCTCAATACCTCTAATGGGTGGCAAACCCGGTGGCACCTCTTCGGGAAACACATCTTCAAATTCCTGCAACAAAGACTCAACAACATGTGGCAAAGAAGATGTTAAGTCGTTAGTGTTCAACATCACCTCTTTGTACATAAGTACTAAGAGATTTTGTCGAGAAATCAAGGCTTCCTTAACCTCACTCTTTTTTGCCAACATCACACTTTTCTCTCCTCTCAAATCTTTTTCCCCTCTTGATTTTTCTTTGCTCTCCATTTCTTTGCTTCTCTCATTTTCTATTTTTCCCTCATTCTCTCCTTTTTCATTTTCTCTCTTTCTTTCCTCATCACTCTTTTTTTTCTTTTCTCTCAAAATGTGATCTTCCAGAATTTGCTTGGGGGACATGGGGTTGAGGGTTATAGGTTCCCCTCGGAGTAGAAAAGAGTGACGGTTCAAGAAACCATCATGAGTAACACGCCGATCGTACTGCCATGGTCGACCCAACAACAAGTGGCACGCCTTCATAGGAACAATGTCGCACAATACCTCATCTTTGTACTTACCGATGGTGAACAATACCTTAACTTGCTTGGTGACCTTCAGCTCTCCACAATCATTCAACCACTGAAGCCGGTATGGATTTGGATGCCTTAAAGTTGGGAGTCCCAACTTCTCCACCAACTCGGTGCTCGCCACATTGCTACAACTTCCACCATCAACAATAACACTACATACCTTCCCATTGATCTTGCATCGTGTATGGAAAAGGTTCTCCCGCTGCTCCTTTTCTCCAACGGTCATTTGTGCACTTAAAACTCTTCTAGTGACAAGAATCTCCCCATCTTCCGCAAATTCTCCATTTTCAATTTCTGGAGATTCATCTTCCTCCTCTTCGGAGCTCTCTCCATCGGTCTCCCATTCTCCATACTTGTTGATGATCATGGTGCGACGGTTTGGGCATTCACTAGCAATGTGACCCCTTCCTTGACATTTAAAACACCGAATATCTCTATTCCTGGTTTGGTTAGCCTCAAAAGTAGGTTTCTTAGGTGGAAGAATTACCTTGTCACTTTTGCGATCAACCACCTCTTTTGCCTTTGATGGTTCTCCAATCTCCTTCCTTGGATTTCTCCATGGTGTGAAAGGGGTAGTGGGTTTCCTCATGTTGCTCCTCCTTTTAATTTGTTGCTCGATCTTGGTGGCTTGGTGGATCATATCTTGTATCTCTACATGGTGGTACATCTCCACTTGATCCGCAATCTCCCGATTGAGCCCATGTAAAAACTGTGCCATGGTTGCCTCCGGATCCTCCTCAACGTTTGCCCGAATCATGGCAATTTGCATCTCCTTGTAGTAGTCTTCTACACTCTTACTCCCTTGGATGAGGCGTTGAAGTTTGTTGTGGAGATCTCTATGGTAATGTGTGGGAACAAACCGCTTCCGCATGGTGAACTTCATGTCTTCCCAAGTGTTGATGGGACGTCCACCATATCTAGCCCTCTCCTTTTGAACTTGATCCCACCAAATTAAAGCATAATCAGAAAATTCAAGGGAAGCAAGTTTGACCTTTTTCTCCTCGGAATATGCATGGCATGAAAAGACCTGCTCAATCCGCATCTCCCACTCCAAGTATGCTTCCGGATCACTTTTCCCAAGAAAAGAAGGGACCTTCACCTTGATCCCGCCAAGTAGGTCATCATCATGTTGTCTCCTTTGGGCTCCTCTCGGTTGTTGGTACAACCTCCTCCTTTGTGGGACTTCATCAAGATTATCATCAAAGTTCACCATCTCCTCCTCCATGATGTGGGGACGACGTGGTGCGGGAGCGCGTCGTGGGTTATCATGGAACATCCTTGGGCTTGGTTTATTCTCCAATTCATCAATCCTCTCATGTAACACCTCCAACTTCCGATCAAGAAGCTTCTCAAAGTGGCTCACCAAAGCTTGCATTTGGAATTGCGTAGCTTCAGGTGCGGGAGATCTACTTCGACTTCCTTCATCGCTAACATGAGCAATTTTCTTCCCACGATCTTCTGCCATGATAAGTTACACAAACACAAACACACACCGGGGGGGGGGGGAACACACACAATGATACACACTCACTCACACACGCGAGATGTACACACTCACACAAGATGTACACACTCACACACACAAAGATACACACTCACGCACGCAATATATACACACTCACACGCACAAGATGTACACACACACGCACACAACATGATGCACACACTCACACACACAAGATATTTTTTTTTTCTTATTTCTCTCCACTCTCAAAACTCAATTTGAATCCCAAGCTCTTATGAAATATAATACCTTGTTTAGGGCGATCAAGTGCCACCAATTCCTCCTCAATCAAGATTGTGTCGGGGGATGGTTTAACACAACCCGCTTGAGTGGTAAGGGGTTTAACAATGGTAAAGGGTCAAAAAGAGGGTGGAAAGAAGGGTAGATAGGTGGATTGTGGGTTTTGCCTGATTGTGCAAGATAAGATAACAATATGAGCCAAATACAAAATGGGGATGAAGTAAAATGATGGAAAACGTTATATATGGAAATAGAAAGTGCTAATAAGGTAAAGCACAAAGGATTAATTGTATCCGCTCTTTTTTTTTGCTTTTGTTTTTGTCAATTCTCCCCAAAAAGTGTTGTGCTTGGAGTTTTAAAGCACAAGATGATTGAACGGAGAGTAAGACATTTTTTTTTCGGAATCTCTCAAATAAAGGATGTGCTTAATTTTGAAAAGCACAAAATGATGAGTTGAGAGAAATTTTTTTTTTTTTGCCGGATACAAATCACATATAGAGAGATGAATGAAAATTTGGCTCAATTTATAATAATCCAAGCTTGCACAAACTAGGACAATTCGGGAGGCTTTCAAGAAAAATGGATTTTTTTTGTTGAATGGGTGAATAATATGGAAAGATAAGGAGGGTAATGGATAGAATTAAAGTAAATAAAGGGATAGACGCCTACCGTGTCAACCGGTGCTCTGATACCAACTGATGCGAGACGCACGGGGTGGCCCGATCTTCACGGCGTAGGGCGGCGGATGATGGATGCGGTTTGGGGCTAAGTGACGGGTGAAGGGTATGGATAGTGGAAGCAAGTAGTCAACCAACGCTATATGGAGCGTGACCTACTACTTAGACAACACACTCAGGGGGGGGTGTGATGGCCAATCCACACAACAACGCACTTGGGTTGAGGCACGGAATTGGGGGCTTTGTGATCTTGGATCACCAATCTAACTTGTAGATTGACAAGGCAAGAATGCACAAGAGCAAGGGGGAAAACTCGGGATAATCCTCACACAACGGAGAGAAACAAAGCATAAGCTCTCAAATTAAGTCTTGAATCCAATACAATGCCATGGGGTGGCTATTTATAGCCAAGGGGGTGATACAATGGTCAAGGGTCTAATACCCTAAAGTCATAAAGTCTAAACCTACCTTGTCCCCTTAAAAGTCAAAAAGATAAAAGCCAACAAAGACTTTTGGAAAAGAAGCACACAACTTTCCAACAAAGCCCACCGGATTTGACTTTGAGTGCATAGCCCACCGGATTTGACTTTGGTGTCCAAAGATGCCATTTCTAGAATCCTCCATGTGGGCAAGGCCTCCAAATTCGTGCAACCATGTGGGCCAAGTTTTAATCATCAATTTTGGGCTTGAATAAGTGATATTATAGGCCCATTTGCTCCATCCATGCAAGGTAATACCCATTGGGCCTTTAATGAAGCAAGATGAGCGCCCATTGAAGCATTCAACCTCTTTAATCTTCCTCGTGTCATTGGGCCTTGCAAATCCAATTCCTCCACCCGAGCAATCGACTCCGTGCCTTCCGCATGGTTTGCATCACCTAATGGGAAAAAGTGTCCCAATGGGCCTCAAGTTTCTATGTGGTATAATGGGCTTAATGAGCCAAAGTGGCCTAATGGGTCGACGTGGCCTAATGGGCCTCATGGGCCTAACGGGCCTAAGTGGACAAATGGGCCAAATGGGATAATGGGCCAAATGGGCCAAATGGGCCTAAGTGGCATAATGAGTCTAATGGCTGTATGTGGCCTAATGGCCTAATAGGCCTAGTTTCCCTAATGGGATTAAGTGGGAAATGTGCCAAATGGGCCTATGTTCAATGATTTATGAAACCTGGTTGACAACAAAATCCAAAGGGGGGATTATTGGGACCTTGCTGATGAGGAAGGTGTTTGTTTTCATGTGTTGTATTTTGTTGTCAAGGAAATATTTTGAAGAAATAAAATCACCTCACTTTGTATTTGGTGGAAATTGTACTGGCCATTGTTTTCAAAAGAATCAGACTCACTCTGTCCATTATAATGAGGAAAATCTTTTTACAATAAAAGGCACTAATCATACTTGTTTTGGGTCTGGTATGTGAAAAGATCATAATGAGGAATTGATCATTATCTGGAAAGAGAGAATCAGTTGCATGGAGAATGCATTTTGATGGAAGTAAATGGTCATCAGATTCACACTGGATCTAGTATAAAAGAGGTGTTTGTTTTGATGAAGTATCAGAGTCTACAAACTATGATAAAATTAAATTTGACGATGCTTTGCTGATTCATATTTCATAAATCATAAGTTGATCGGAGAACTTATTATGCAAGATTGATGGAAGAAAGGGGAAAATAGGTATTCCAAATCGTATCCAAATTTATTGTATCTAGGTGGAAGAGAAGACAGAGATGATGCTAATCGAAAAGGAATCGTATCCAGTGCAATCGAAAAGTGAAATCGTACCCACTTAGGCTCATTAGTCCCATTAGGCCCATTAGGCCACATTAGCCCATTTGGAAACTACGGACCATTAAGCCCATTATGCCTATTCATCCCATTAGGTACATTCATCCACTTTGTCCCATTATGCCACTTAGGTCCATTTGTCTCATTAGGCCCGTTAATCCAATTAGGCCCAATAGGCCCCTTAGGCCACTTAGGCCCATTAGGCCCATTTGGCCACTTTTTCTCATTAGGAAAATTATGCCCACATATCCACTTTGGTCAATTAGGACCATTATGCCCATTTGGCCACTTAGGCCCATTAGGTCCATTAGGCCCATTAGGCCCATTAGGCCCATTATGCCCATTATGCCCATATGTCCATTCGTCCACTTTGGCCCATTAGGACAATTTGGCTCATTATGCCACTTAGGCCCAATAGTCGCATTAGGCCCATTTGGCCGCTGAGGCCCATTAGGCCCATGAGGACACTTAGTCCCATTAGGCGCATTTGGCCACTTCAGCCCATTATTCCCCTTAATCCCATTAGGCCCATTCTTCCACTTCGACCCATTTGGCCACATAAGCTCATTAGGCCCCTTAAACCCATTATGCCACTTAGCCCATTAGACTCATTAGGCAACTTATGACCATTATGCCACTTAGGCACATTATGCCACTTAGGCCCATTAGTCCCATTAGGCCCAGTAGGCCTAGTAGTCCCATTACGCCCAGTAGGCCCATTACACCCAGTAGGCCCAATAGGTTCAATAGGCCCACTTGGGCCCATTCGGCACATTGGTCAACTTAGGAACATTCAGCCTGATGCGCGATGCAAGACCCACTAGGAAGTGTCCTAGGAACCTTGTATAATGTCCGCGCTTTGAGCACCCGGATCGCCGCAAGAAAACAAGTGAATGTGACGTGCGGATAGTGAAAATAAGAAGGAAATGGGAAATGGTCAAGGTAGAACCCAAAGAGAACTTGTCTCTAAGAACTCTAGCCACAAGACGCCACAAAGGATGACCAATCCTTTGATAAGTCAAGAATTAAGCAAGAACACAAAGGTTGCAAGCAAAACTCACCATAATAACATTACTTTCATTCATGATCCTTCAAGAGTACAAGGGGGTGGCTATTTATAGCCAAAGAAACTTGAAATTCGAATTACACATGGGGTGGCTCTTTACATTAGTCTAATGGCTAGTTTTCCATAGTCAAAAAGCCTATAGGATGCTTTTGACAACTTTGGCACTTGACCAAGACTTTAGGAGACAAGTAGCACACCCTTTTGGAAAAGAAAAGACAAGTAGCCCACCACCTTTTGACTTTGAAGATTCCATGGTGGGTGGGCTTGAAATCTCGTAGCACCACTTGGGTTGGGTTTTTAAAAGCATGTTTGGGCCTTAATTAATGTAATTATAGGCCCGAATGCTTCCCCCAAGCAAAGGTGTTGGGCCTCCTCTTGGAATTCCATGATTAATCCATTTAAGGCCTCCTTCATTCTCTTGGTCCGCTCCCTTGTCATTGGGCCTCCAATTCCATGTAAAGGGTCTTGTCCACTTGTGTGCATTCTGCCTTCCTCATCATGTCCGCCTCCAACCCCGTGATGCCCATGTGTTCCATGATCCTCATCACAGCCCATTGGTCCACTTAGGCCCATTTCGACCATTCATACACTTAGGCCCATTATTCCCATTAGGCCGATTTGGTCAGTGAGGCCCATTATGCCCATTAGGCTCATTATGCCCATTCATCCACTTTAGCCCATTAGGCCACTTAGGACCCTCATGCCCATTATGCAACTTAGGCCCCTTGTGTCCATTAGGACACTTCAACCCATTAGGGAACTTAGGCCCATTAGTCCACTTAGTCCCATTTGGAGCATTTGGCTCATTGGGCCCATTAGGCAACTTTGGCCCGTTAGGCCCATTGGGACCATTAGGCCACTTCGGCCTGTTAGGCCACTTAGGCCCATTAGTCTCATTCGACTCATTCGACACATTTATCCCATTAGGCCAATTAGGCTCATTTAGCCACTTAGGCCCATTAGACCACTTAGGCCCATTAGGTCCATTTGTCCACTTAGGCCCATTAGGTACATTGGAGAAATTATCATGCAAACTTGATGGAAGAAAGGGGAAAAGAGGTGTTCCAAATCATACCCATATTTATTGTATCTAGGTGGAAGAGAAGAAATAGAAGATTTTTATCAAAAAGGAATCGTACCTAGTGAAATCGAAAAGTGAAATCATACCCACTTAGTCCCATTAGGCCCATTAGGCCCATTTGGCCACTTAGGACTATTTGGCCCATTTTCCCAGTTCAGCCCATTAGGCTCATGTCTATTCGTACCATTAGGCACATTCATCCACTTTGTCCCATTAGGCCACTTAGTCCCATTAATCCAATTAGGCCCAATAGGCCCATTAGGCCACTTAGGCCCATTAGGCCCATTTGGATACTTTGTCCCATTGGGCCCATTATGCCCACTCATCCACTTTGGCCCATTATGACTATTATGCCCATTGGGCCACTTAGACCCATTAGGTCCATTAGGCCCATTAGGCCCATTAGGCCCATTAGGCCCATATGTCCATTCGTCCACTTTGGCCCATTAAACAACTTAGGCCCAATAGGAACATTAGGCCCATTAGACCGCTGAGGTCCATTAGGCCCATGAAGACACTTAGGCCCATTAGGCCCATTTGGCCACTTCAGACTATTATGCCTATTAATCCCATTAGGTCCATTCATCCACTTCGGCCTATTAGGCCACTTAGGAACATTATGCCACTTAGGCCCACTAGTCCCATTAGGCCCATTAGGCCTGATAGTCCCATTACGCCTAGTAGGCCCATTCGGCCCAGTAGACCCATTAGGCCCAGTAGGCCGAGTAGGCCCACTTAGGCCCATTAGGCCTATTAGGCACATTCGGCCCATTAGTCTCATTCAGATACTTAGGCCCATTATATTCATTAGGACAATCTGGCCAGTAAGGCCCATTATGCCCATTAGGCCCATTCGTCCACTTTGGCCCATTAGCCCACTTTGCCCCCCCATGCCCAGTATGCAACTTAGGCCTATTGTGTGCATTAGGCCACTTCGACCCATTAGGGAACTTATGCCTACTAGGCCACTTAGGCCCATTAGACCATTTAGGCCCATTTGGACCATTTGGCGCATTGGGACCATTTGGCCCATTAGGCAACTTTGGACGGTTAGGCTCATTGGTCCCATTAGGCCACTTTGGACCGTTAGGCCACTTAGGCCCATTAATCCCATTCGACCCATTAGGCCCATTCAGTCCATTAGGTCCATTAGGCCATTTAGGCCAATTCGACCACTTAGGCCCATTAGACCCATTGGTCCACTTAGGCTCATTAGGCCCATTAGCCCACTTAAACCCATTCGTAGCATTAGACCGATTAGGCCCATTGGACCCTTTAGTCCCATTCGACCCATTCAGACCATTATGACCATTGGACACTTTAGTCCCATTCATCCCAATAGGCCACTTCGGCCAATTAGTCCCATTTAGCTAATTCACCCCACTAGACCACTTCAAGCCATTGGTTCCATTCGATCCATTAGGCCCATTAGAACCATTAGGCCACTTAGGTCTATTATGCCACTTAGGCCCATAAGGAATATTGGGCCACTTAGGCCAATTAGGATCATTAGGCCCATTCGGCCCACTAAGACCTTTCATCCCATTAGGCCCATTCGGAAACTTTGTCCCATTGAGTCCATTAGGCCCATTGGGTAAATTAAGCTCATTTGTTTCATTAGGCTCATTATGCCACTTAGGCCTAATTGACCTATTAGGCCACTTAGGCCCATTCGACCCATTAGGTAACTCAATCTAATTAGGACCATTAGGCCCTTTCGGCCCATTGGGTCCATTCTGCCACTTAGGCCCATTAGGCCCATTTGTCCCATTAGTCTACTTAGGCCCATTCAGCCCGTTAGGCCACTTAGGCCCATTCAGTCCATTTGGCCCATTCACCCACTTCGGCTCATTAGTCCCATTAAGACACATAGGCCCATTGGGCCCATTAGTACACTAAGACCCATTTGGTTATGATTATGCCACTTAGGCCCATTAGGACACTTTGGCCAATTAGGTCCTTTAGGCACATTAGGCCACTTAGGCCCATTAGGCCAATTTGGCCACTTTGGCCCATTATTCCCATTAGTCCATTTAGGCCCATTATTCCCATTACGCCGATTACTCCACTTAGGCCCATTAGGCCCAGTAGGCCACTTAGGCCCCTTAGACCACTTTGGCCCATTAGGCCCATTAGGCCACTTTGGTCCATTAGGCCCATTAGGCCACTTCGACCCACTAATCTCGTTATGTCGATAATGCCACTTAGGCCCATTAGGCCCATTATGCCCCTTAGGACACTTAGACCCATTAGGCCCATTATGCCCCTTAGGCCACTTCGACCCATTAGGACCATTAGGCCAATTAGGCTCACTCGGCGCATTAGGTCACTTAGTCCCATTACGTCCATGAGGCCACTTAGGCTCATTAGACAACTTAGGACCATTAGACCACTTAAGCCCATTAGTCCCATTAGGCCACTTCATCCTATTCGACCCATTCAGCCCATCAGGACCATTAGGCCCATTAAGCTACTTAGGCACATTATGTCCGTGAGGCCACTTAGGCCCGTTAGGCCACTTCGTCCCATTAGGCCACTTAAGCCACTTACGCCCATTAGGCCCATTAGGACACTTAGGCGAATTAGACCACTAAGGCCCATTGTGACACTTAGGCTCATTAGTCCCATTAGACCACTTTTTCCCATTAGGCAACTTAGGCCCATTAGGTCGATTAGGCCGCTTTGGCCCATTAGGTCCATTTAGACCATTAGTCCCATTAGGCCCCGTAGACCCATTAAGCTCATTAGGACCATTAGTCCTCTTTGTCCCATTAGGCCCATTCATCCCATTCGGACCCTTAGCCCCATTCGGGCCATTAGGACAATTAGGCCACTTAGGCCCATTAGGCCACTTCGACCCATTCGACACATTATGCTCATTCCACACGTTAGGCCCATTCGGACCCTTAGCCCCATTCCAGCCATTAGGCCCATTTGGGCCACTTAGGATCATTCAACCACTTAGGCCCATTATGCCACTTAGTCTCATTAGACCAATTGGGCACATTAGGCAACTTAGTCCCATTACGCCCATTCATCCCATTTGGCCCATTTGGCCCATTAGGCCACTCAAGAAAATTAGGCCCACTAGGATACTTCAGCCCATTCGACACGTTAGGCCCATTCGGCACGTTAGGCCCATTCGATCCCTTAGCCCCATTTAGGCCATTAGGCCCATTAGGGCCACTTAGGCTCATTCAGCCACTTAGTCCCATTATGACACTTAGGCCCATTAGACCAATTAGGACTATTAGTCCACTTAGTCCCATTAGGCCCATTCATCCCATTCGTCCCATTAGGTCCATTAGGCCACTTAGTCAAATTAGGCCCATTATGCCACTAAGGCCCAATCGGCCCAATTGGGAACTTGGTCCTATTAGGACACTTTGGCTCATTCGGTCAATTAGGTCGATTAGACCACTTATGCCACTTAGGCCCATTAGGGCCATGAGCCCACATAGGTCCATTAGGCCGATTAGTCCACTTAGGCCCATTAGGACCATTAGGCCACTTAGGCCCATTCTTCCCATTCGGCCCATTAGGCCCATTAGGCTAGTTGGGCCACTTAGGACCATTTGGCTCATTCGGCCACTTGGTCCCATTAAGAATATTAGGACACTTCAACCCATTTGGATAATTATGCCCATTAGGCCACTTACACCCATTAGGCCCATTAGTCCCCCTGGGCCACTTAAGCCCATTTCGCTACTTAGGCCCATTAGCCTCATTCGGCCACTTAGGCCCATTAGCCCCATTAGGACACTTTGGCCCATTTGGCCACTTAGGTCCATTAGGCCACTTTGGCCCATTAGTCCATTTAGGCCGATTGGTCCACTTAGGCCCATTCAGCCCATTCGACCCATTCAACCCATTAAGCCCCTAAGACCCATTGGGCCACCTAGGCTCATTACGCTCATTTGGCCACTTCATCCCATTATAACCATTAGGCTCATTAGGCCATTTAGGCCCATCAAACCCATTAGGCCCATTAGTCCATTAGTCCCATTCGACCACTTAGTCCCATTAGTCCCATTAGAAAAATTAGGACTAAATAGCTCATTAGGCCCATTAGGCCCACTGGACCACATAGGCCACTTAGGCCCATTAGGCCCATTGGACCACATAGGCCACATAGGCCCATTAGGCCCATTGGACCACATAGGCCACTTATGCCCATTAGGCCCATTAGGACTATTAAGCCTATTTGGCCCATGAGGCCACTAAGGCCCATTAGGCCATTAAGGTCTCTAAGGTCCATGAGGCCACTTAGGCCCATTAGCCTCATCACACCACTTACGCCCATTAGTCCCATTAGGCCACTTATGCCCATTAGGCCCATTAGGCTAATTAGGGCCATTCGGCCCATTCGGCCACTTAGGCCGATTAGACCCATTAGGCCACTTAGGCCCATTATGCCCATTGGGCCACTTCGGCCTATTAGGCCACTTAAGA
Source organism: Viscum album (assembly GCA_963277665.1). Taxonomy (NCBI): domain Eukaryota; kingdom Viridiplantae; phylum Streptophyta; class Magnoliopsida; order Santalales; family Viscaceae; genus Viscum; species Viscum album. The sequence goes on along the minus strand of OY728121.1, from coordinate 1,050,949,089 downwards.
TCATTAGGCCGATGAAGCCACTTTGGTCCATTAGGCCCATAAGGCCACTTAGGCCCACTAGGCCCATTAAGACCATTATGCCAATTAGGCACAACTTAGGCCCATTAGTTCACTTAGGCCCATTAGGACCAGTAAGCGCATTAGGCCCATTAGGACCATTAGGCACCTTAGGACCATTAATCACATTTGACCGATTAGGAAACTTAGGCCCATTAGGTGCATTAAGCCACTTAGACTAACTAGGTTCATTCATTCCGTTAGGCCTATTAGGCCCCTAGGACCGTTAAACCCAATAATCTCATTAGGACACTTAGGCTCATTATGCCACTTAGCCCCATTAGGCCAATTAGGAAACTAAGGCCCATTGGGCCACTTAGGCCCACTCGGACCATTAAGCCCATTAGGAAGATTTGGCCACTTAGGACACCTAGGCCAATTAGGCCCATTAAGCCCCTTAAGCCCATTAGGACGACTAGGCAACTTTGGACCATTGGGCCACTTTGGCCCGTTTGTCCACTTAGGCCAATTAGGTCAATTAGGCCCATTTGGCCACTTAGGCCTATTTGGCCCGTTCATCCCATTGGGCACATTATGCCCATTAGGCCGATTAGGCAACTTTTCCCATTAGGCGACTTCGAACCATTAATCCCATTAGGCCCATTAGGCCACTAACGCCAATTAGGCCCTTTTGGACCATTTGGATCCTAGGCTCGTTAAGCCCCTTAAGCCCAATAGGCCACCTAGGACCATTAGACAACTTATGCCCATTAGTCCCCTTAGGCCCATTAGTCACTTTCGACCCACTATGACCATAACGTCGATTAGGCCACTTAGGCCCATTAGGCTCATTATATCCATTAGGCTGCTGAGGCCCATTCATCATTATTTGCTAGGCCTGTTAAGCCGATTAATCCCATTAGGCCACTCAGGACCATTAAGCAACATAGGCCAATTAGTACCCTTAGGTCCATTAGGACACTTAGGCCTATTAAGCCCATTGTGACCATTAGGACCATTGAGCCCATTTGTCGATTAGGCCACTTAGGCCATTTAGGCCCATTAGTCCACTTAGGCCCATTAGGACCATTCATCCCATTTAGCACCTAGGCCTGTTAATCCCATTAGGCCCATTAGTCCACTTGGGCCCATTAGTCCACTTAGGCCCATGAGGCCCAAGAGGCCCACTTAGTTCCATGATACCTATTTGGCCCATTAGGCCACTTAGGCCTATTAGGCACATTAGGCCAGGCACTTAGGCCTATCAGGCCCATTCGACCACCCAAGAAAACTAAGCCCAGTGGGCCACTTAGGCCCATTCTGATGCCTAGGCCGATTTGGCCGATTAGGACACCTAGGCCCATTAGGCCCAATTATTTGATTAGGCTGATTTGGCCACTTAGGTCACTTAGGCCCATTAGGCCCATTATGCCCATTGGACACTTAGGCCTATTAGGCCCATTAGGAGCTTTGGCCACTTAGGCCCACTAGTCACATTAAGCCCATTCGGCCCATTTGGCCACTTAAACCCATTTGGCCCATTAGGCGACTTTGGCTCATTAGGCCCACTAGGCCCGTTCAACCACTTAGGCCCCTGTGGCCCATTAGTCCCATGAGTCCCATTAGGCCCATCCATCCACTTAGTCCAATTAGGACCAAGAGGCCACTTAGGACCATTAGGCCACTTAGGCCCATTCTGCCACTTAGGTCCATTAGGCCCATTCGGCCACTTAGGCCCATTAGTCCCATTAGGCCCATTCGGGCACTAAGGCCTATTAGGCCCATTAAGCCACTTAGGCCCATTCTTCCCATTAGGTCCATTATTCCAATTGGTCCTATCAGGCCCATGAGGCCCATTCGTCCATTGGGGATCATTCGACCCATTAATCCCATCAGGCCCATTGGGACACTTTGGATCATTAGGACCATTAGTCCAATGAGGCCCATTATGCAGATAAGGCCACTTAGGACCATTCATACCATTAGGACCATCAGACCCATTAGGCCACTTAGGCCCATTAGGTCCATTAGGCCCATTGGGCACTTAGGCCCATTAGGCCACGTGAACCCATTATTCTCATTGGACCTACCAGGCCCATTGGGCACATTCGGCCACTGAGGCCCATTCGGAAAATTAGGCCCATTAGGCCCCTTAGTCCCATTGGGCTCACTCATCCCATTAGAACACTAAGGCCCATAGGTCCCACTGAACCACTTAGACCTGTGAGGGCCACTAGGCCTATCTATCTCATCAGGCCCATTAGGCCACTTATGCCCATTCGTCCCATTAGGCCACATAGGCCCATAAGGTCCATTTGGCCACTGATACCCATTAGTCCCATTGGGCCTATCAGGCCACTAAGTCCCATTAGGCCCATCATGCCCATTCGACCACTTAGGACCATTACGCCCATTAGACTACTCAGGCCAAGGAATTCCATTAGTCCCATTAGGCCCATGAGGCCACTAAGGCCCAACACGCCCATTAGGTAACTTATGCCCTTTAGGCCTTTTAGGCCCATCTATCTCATTAGGTCACTCAGGACCACAAGGCCCATTAGGACACTTAGACTCATTAAGCCACTGAGGACCATTAGGCCCATTAGGTTACTGAGGCCCATTAGGCCACTAAAGCCCATTAGGCCACTTTGGACCATGATACCCATTAAGTCGTCAGGTCCATGAGGCCACTGATGCCCATTAGTCCCATTAGGCTCATCTGGCCCATCAAGACACTTAGGCCCATTAGGAACATTAGCCCACTTGGGCCAATTTGGATCATTAGGCAACTTAGGCCTATTCCGCCCATCTGGCCCATTCAGCCACTTCAGCCCATTTAACCCATTCAGCCCATCAAGCCCATTAGACCCATTAGGCCACTCATGTCCATTCGAACCATCATGCCCATCAGGCCCATTAGGCCACTTAGGTCCATTAGGCTCATTAGGCCCATTTTGCCACTTAGTCCCATTCGGTTCATTAGGCTACTTAGGCACATCAGGACCATTAGGCCCATTAGGCCCCTGAGGCATATTCGGCTCAATAGGCCACTGAGGCCCATTAGGCCCATCAGGCCAATCAGGCCCATTAGACCACTTAGGCCCATTAGGCCACTTAGGCTCATTCATCTCATTAGGACGCTTAGGCACATTAGGCCCATTAGACCACTTAGGCCACTTTGGATGATTAGCCCCATTAGGCCACTTAGGCCACTTAGGATGATTTAGGCCACTAGGCCACTAAGGCCCATTATGCCACTAAGGCCCATCAGGCCATTTAGGCCACTTAGGCCCATTAGGCCTATTAGTACACTGATTCTGATTAGGCCCATTAGGTCACTTAGGCCCATTAGACCACTTGGGACCATTAGGCCACTTAGGACCATTAGGCCAATGAGGCCCATTAGGCCACTTCGGCCCATTAGGCCACTTAGGCCCATTTGGCCCATTTGGCCACTTAGACAAATTAGGCCCATTAGGCCACTTAATACCATTAGGCCCATTAGGCCACTTAGTCCCATTAGGCCCATTAGACCACTTCGGCCACTTCGGCCGTTGAGGCCCATTCGGCCACTTAATCCCCCTAGACCCATTAATCTGATTTGGCTAATGAGGCCATTTAGGCCCATTTGACCGCTTAGGCCCATTAGGCCCATTGGGACACTTAGGTTAATTATGCCCATTCAACCCATTAGGCCCATTAGGACGATTTGGCCCCTAGGCCTCTTATTCCCATTAAGCCAATTAGGCCACTTATGCCCATTAGGCCACTTAGGCACATAAGGCCGATTATGACACTAAGTCTCATTAGGCCCATTAGGCCACTTAGGTCCACTAGGCCCATTAAGCCCATTAGGATGATTAGGCCACTTAGTACTATTAGGCCACTTAGACCCATTACTCCAATTAAACCCATTAGGTCGATTAGGCAACTTTGGCCCATTAGACCACTTAGGTTAATTTGGTCGATTAGGCCCATTAGGCCAATTAGGCCCATTCGGCCCGTTCAGCCACTTAGGCCCATTAGGCCAATTAGGCCAATTAAACCCATTAAGTCGATTAGGCAACTTTGGCCCAATAGACCACTTAGGTTCATTAGGTCGATTAGGCCCATTAGGCCAATTAGGCCCATTCGGCCCAATTCAGCCACTTAGGCCCATTATACCCATTAGGTCACCTAGGCCCATTTGTCCACTAAGGCCCATTTGGTCCATTAGGCCACTTAGTCCCATTAGGCCGATTAGGCCACTTAGGCCCATTAGTCCACTTAGGCCCATTAGACCCATTAGGCCACTTAGGCCCATTAGGCTCATTCGTCCCATTAGGCCCATAATGCCCATTCAGCCCCTAGGTCTGTTAAGTCCATTAAGCTCATTACACAACCTAGGCCCATTAGGTCACTTATGCCCCTTAGTCCCATTAGTCCACTTAGGCCCATTACACCCCTTAGGCCCATTAGGCCCATTAATCCCATTAGGTTAATTAAGATATTTAGGCCCATTAGGCCACTTAAGCCAATTAGGCCCATTGAGTCACTGAGTTGCATTAGACCCATTCGGCCCATTAAGTCAATTAGGTTGATAAAAAACTTAGGCCCATTAGGCCACTAAGGTCGATTAGGCCAATTAGGTCATTGAGGCCCATTCGGCCCATTCGGCCCATTAGGTCCATTCGACCCATAAGGCCCATTTGGAACCCAAGCCCGTTAATCCCGTTCATCCCATTAGGCCCCTTAAACCCATTAGACCACTTGGGCCCATTAAACCCATTAGGCCACTTAGGGCAATGAATCCACTTTGGCACATGAGGCTCGTGTGGCCCGTAAGTCCCATTAGGCCCCTTCGACCCATTTGGCCACTTAGACCCAATAGGTCCATTAGGCCACTTAGGCCCATTAGAACCATTATACTCATTTATCCAGTTGGGCACATTAGGCCAATTGGGCCCATTAGGCCACTTGGGCCCATTAGGCTCATTAGAACACTTAGGCCCATTAGGACCATTAGGCCCATTAGGCAACTTTTGCCCATTTGGCTCATTAGGCCACTTAGGCCCATTAGGCCCATTAGGCCACTTAGGCCCATTCGGCCCACAAGGCACATTATGCCCATTAGCCCACTGATCCCATTATCCCATTAGGCTGATTAGGCCACTTAGGCACATTAGACCCATTAGGCCCATTAGGCCCCTTAGGCTCATTGAGCCCATTTGGCCGATTAGGCAACTTAGGCCAATTAGGCCACTTAGGCCCTTTCAACCCACTAGCCACTTAGGCTAATTAGGCCCATTCGACCCATTAGGCCCATCAGGCCCATTATGCCCATTTGGCCCACATGCCCATTAAGCCCATTGGGCCACTTAGGCCCATTTTTCCGACTAGGCACATTTGGTCGATTAGGCCACTAAAGCCCATCAGGCTCATTAGGCCTCTTAGGCCTCTTAGGCCCACTTGGCCCATTAAGACCATTAGGCCAATTAGGCGAATTACGCCACATCGGCCTGATAGGCCACTTAGGGCCATTAGGACCATTAGGCCACTAAGGCCAATTTGGCCCATTAGGCACATTTGGCCACTTAGGCCCATTAGGCCCACTAGGTCCATTAAGCCCATTAGGTCGATTAAGCAACTTTGGCCCATTAGGCCACCAAGTCCCATTAGGCCACTTAGGCCAATTAGTCTCATTCGGCCCCTTAGTCCCATTAGGCCCATTTAGCCCCTAGACTCGTTATGCCCCTTAAGTCCATTAGGCCATCTAGGCCCATTAGGCCGCTTAGGCCCATTAGGCCCCATCGGCCAGTTAGGCCCATTTGGCCCATTTGGTACCTATGTCTGTTAATCCCATTAAGCCCATTAAGCCCATTAGGGAAATTCGGCCACTTAGGCCCCTGGGGCCCATTGGGCCCATGAGGCCCGTTAGGCCACTTCGACCCACCAAGGCCATCAGGCCCATTGAACCACTTCGGCCTATTAGGCCCATTATTCGACTTATGCCCATCAGGCCCATTAGTCTCATTCATTCTATTAGTCCAATTAGTCCACTTAGGCCACTTATGCCCATTTGGCCCATTGGGCCGCTTAGTCCCATTGTCCCATTAGGCCACTTAGGCCCATTAGGCCAATTAGGCCCAATAGTCCTATTCAGCCCATTAGGCCCATTAGTACACTTAGACCCATTAGGTCGCTAAGGCCCATTGGCCAATTTGGACACTTAGGCCCATTCGACCTATTAGGCCCATTTGTCAAATTAGGCCCATTTGGCCCATAAGTCCACTTAGTCCCATTAGACCCATTAGGCCCATTGGACCCATTAGGCCCCTTATGCGCATTAGGCCAATTCGTCCACTTACCCTCATTCGGCCAATCAGGCCCATTATGCCACTTAAGTCCATTCTTCCACTTAGGCCCATTAACCACATTGTGCCAAATTGGCCCATTAGGCCCATTCATCCACTTAGACCCATTAGTCTCAATCGTCTACTTAGGCCCATAAGGCCCATTAGGCCCATTCAGTCGATTAGGATGATTCATCCACTTAGGCAACTTAGACCCATTAGGCTGATTAGGCCCATTCATCCAATTAGGCCACTTAGACCCATTCGGTCGATTAGGCCGATTATGCCACTTAGATCACTTAGACTCATTAGGATCATTAGGCCCATTAGGCCACTTAGGTCCATTAGGCACATTAGGCCCATTTTATCGATTAGGCCGACTAGGCCACTTAGGCCCATTTGGTTGATTATCCCGATTAGGCCACTTAGGCCCATTAGGCACTTTAGGCCCATTAGGACACTTAGACCCATTTGGCCCATTCGGTCGATTAGGTAGATTAATCCACTTAGGCCCATTAGGCCACTTAGTCTCATTATGCCCATTAGGCCCATTCTGTCGATTAGGCTGATTAGACCACTTGGGTCAATTATGCCCACTAGGCCACCTCGGCTCGTTAGGCCCATTAGGTCACTTAGGTCCATTAGGCCCATTCGGCTGATTAAGCCGATTAGACCACTTAGGCCACTTAGGCCACTTAGGCCCATTATGCTCATTATGACCAGTAAGTCCATTAGTCCCATTCAGACACTTAGGCCACTTAGGCATTAGGCCCATTAGGCCCATTAGGCCACTTAGGAAAATTAGGCCCATTAGTCCCATTCGACCGATTAGGCCGATTATGAAACTTAGGCCACTTAGTCCCAAAGGCTAATTAGGCCCATTAGGCCCATTTAGTCGATTAGGGGGATTATGCCACTTAGGCCCATTAGGCCACTTAGACCCATTTGGCCCATTAGGCCACTGAGTCTCATTAGGACCATTAGGCCAATTAGTCCTATTCGACCCATTAGGCCACTTAGGCCACTTAGTCTCATTAGGCGCATTATGCCACTTAGGCCCATTAAGTCCACTAGGCCCATTAGGCCACCTAGGCCCATTCGGCCACTTAGGCCCATTAAACCCATTAGTCCCATTAATCTCATTAGGCCCATTTGGTGACTTAGGACGATTAGTCCATGTAGGCCCATTAGTCCACTTAGGCTCATTAAACCCATTAGTCCCATTAGGCATGTTAGTTCCCTTATCCCGTGTAGGCCCATTAGGCCCATTTGATCGATTAGCCCGATTAGGCCACTTAGGCCCATTAGGACACGTAGGACCATTAATCCCATTAGGAAACCTAGGCCCATTAAACCCATTAGTCCCATTAGGCCCGTTAAGCCACTTAGGCCTATTAGGCCCATTCGGTCGATTATCCCGATTAGGTCACTTAGGCCAATTATGTCCATTTGGACTATTAGTCCCATTCGTCTCGTTAGGCCTATTAGGCCCATTAGGCCCACTAGTCACACTAGGTCCACTAGGCCCATTAAGGAACGTAGGCTCATTCGACCATTAGGCCACTTAAGACCATGATGCCCATTAGGTCCATCAGGGGCATTCTTCCCATAAGGCCAATCAGGCCCATTAGGACACTTAGGCCCATTAGGCCCATTGGGACCATGATTCCACTTAGGAACATGAGGCCCATTCACCCCATCAGGCCACTTGGGCCCATTAGGCTTGTTAATTCCATCAGGCCCACTCAGCCCCTTAGGCCACTTAGACCAATTAGGCCACTAAGACCCATTGGCCCATTGGACCCACTAGGCCCATTCTTTCCATTAGGCCCATTGGGCCCATTAGTCCCCTTATTCTCATGAGGCCCATTAGGCCCAGTCGGCCCATTAGGCCCAGTCAGCCCATTAGGCCACTTTGACCCATTAGGCTCATTTATCCACTTAGGCTCATTAGCCCCATTAGGTCACTTAGGCCCATTAGGCCCATTAGGACATTTCGACCCATTAGGCCCATTCAGCCACTTAGGCCCATTAGGCCACCATGGCTCATTAGGCCGATTAGGCTGGTTAGGCCACTTAGGCGCATTAGGATTATTAGGTTACTTAAGCCCATTAGGCCCATTAGGCCACTTAGTCTCGTTACGACCATTAGGCAACTTTGGCCCATTTGGCCTATTTGGCTACTCGACACATTCATCCCATTAGGCCCATCAGGACACTTAGGCCAATGCAGCTACTTAGGCCCATTATGCCAACTAGGCCCACTATGTCCATTCATCCCATTAGGCCCATTAGGCCCATTAGGACTATGTGGACACTAAGGCCCATTAGGCCACTAAGGCCCTTTATACCCATGAGGCCACTGAGGCCCATTAGGACCATTCGGCCCAATGGACCATTCAGCCACTAAGGCCCATTAGGGCCATTAAGCCACTTAGGCCCCTTAGGCCCATTAGGTCCATTGGGCCCATTGGGCCACTTAGGGCTATTAGGATACTTAGGCTGATTGGGATACATAGGCCCATCAAACCCATTCGGCAACTTAGGCCCAATGGGACCATTAATCCCATCAGACCGATTAGGCCACTTAGGCACATTAGGCCCATTAGACCCATTAGGCCCCTTAGGCCCATTAATCCCACTAGGCCGATTTGGCAACTTATGAGCATTAGGCCAATTAGGCCCATTAGGCCACTTAGGCTAATTAGGCCCATCGGCACATTAGGCCTATTCGACCCATTATGCCCATTTAGCCTCTAAGTCCATTAAGCCCATTACACACATTAGGCCACTTTGGCCCATTAGGCTGATCAAGCACATTAGGGCGATTAGGCCACTAGGGCTCATTAGGCCCATTAGGCCTCTTAGGCCGCCTTTGACCATTAATCCCATTAGGCCCATTAATCCCACTAGGTCGATTTGGCAACTTATGAGCATTAGGCCAATTAGGCCCATTAGGCCACTTAGGCTAATTAGACCCATCGGCACATTAGGCCTATTCGACCCATTATGCCCATTTAGCCTCTAAGTCCATTAATCCCATTACACCCATTAGGCCACTTTGGCCCATTAGGCTGATCAAGCACATTAGGGCGATTAGGCCACTAGGGCTCATTAGGCCCATTAGGCCTCTTAGGCCGCCTTTGACCATTAATCCCATTAGGCCAATTAGGACACTTAGGCCCAATAAGCCACTTAGACCCATTAGTCTCATTAGGCCCATTAGGCCGATTAGGCCCATTAGGCCCATTAGACCCATTAAGCCCATTGGGGAAATTAGGAAACTTTGACCCATTATGCCCATTAGGCCACTTAAGCAAATTAGGCCTATTTATCACATTAGGCCCATTAGGCCCATTCAGACATTAAGCCCATTAGGCCGATTAGGAAACATTCGCCCATTAGGCCACCAAGGCCTATTAGGCCACTAAGGCCAATTGGGCCCATTCGGCCCCTTGGCCCATTAGGCACATTTGTCCTCTAGACCCGTTAAGTCCATTAATCCCATTATGCCACTTAGGCCCATTAGGCCGCTTAGGCCCATTAGACCGCTTAGGCCCATTAGGCCCCATAGGCTAGTTAGGCCCATTTGGCCCCTTGTGCCAATTGGGCCCATGAGACCACTTAGGATCACGAGGCCCATTAGGCCACTTAGGACCACGTGGCCCATTAGGCCCCTGAGGCCATTTCATCCCATCATGCCCATTCAGCCACTTCAGCCTATTATGCCCATTATTCCACTTAGGCCCATCAGGCCCATTCGTTTGATTAGGCCAATTAGGCCACTTAGGCCACTTAGTCCCATTAGGCCCATTAGGCCCATTATGACACTTAGACCCACTATCCCATTAGGACACTTAGGCCTATTATACCAATTAGGCCCTTTAGTCCCCTTAGACCCATTCGGCTCATTCAGCCCATTCGGCCCATTCAGCCCATAAGGCCACATAGGTCCATTTGGACCATTCGTCCCATTTGGCCCATTAGGTGACTTAGGCCCATTGGACCATTAGTCCACTAAGGCCCATTAGACCCATTAGGCCCATTAGACCCATTAGGCCCATTAGGCTCATTAGTCTCATTAGTCCAATTAGGCCCATTAGGCCAATTCTTCCTATTAGGTCCATAAGGCCACTTAGGCCCATTGGAACCATTAGGTCCATTAGGCCCATTAGGCGCATTAGGCTCATTCGGCCCCTTAGGCAAACTAAGCCCATTAGGCCACTTACGCCCATTAGGCCCATTAGGCCAATGAGGCGCATTAGGCCCATTCTACCGCTTAGACCCACGAGGCCTATTAGCCCACTTAGGCCCATTGGGCTCATTCGTCCACTTAAGCTCATTCGGCTCATTAGGCCCATTATGCCACTTAATTCCATTCTTAAACTTAAGCCCATAAACCACATTAGGCCAAATTGGCCAATTAGGCACATTTAGCCACTTAGGCCAGTTAGTCCCAATCGGCCACTTAGGCCCATAAGGCCCATTCGGTCGATCAGATAGATTCATCTACTTAGGCCTCTTAGATCCATTCGACCCATTAGGCCCATTCGGCCCATTAGGCCACTTAGGCCCATTAGGACCATTTGATCGATTACGTCGATTAGGCCACTTAAGGCACTTAGGCCCATTAGGCCCATTAGACCACTTAGGCCCATTAGGACCAAGTTTGGCCTAAATGGCCTAAATGAACTAAATTTTATAATTGGCCTAATTAGACTAATGGGCCTAATTGGAATAATTGGATTAATTGGCCTAAATTGGCCTAAATGGACTAAATATTCTAATTGTCCTAAATTCCCTAAAGGGCCTAAATTGGCCTAATTGGCCTGAATTGGACTCATTGGCCTCATTGGCCTAAATGGCATAAATTGTCCTAAACGGCCTAAAAGGCCTAATTGGCCTAAATGCCCCAAATGGACTAATTAGACTAATTGGCCTAATGGGACTAAGGATTGAATGGGCCTAAGTGGCCTAAGTGGCCTAATGGGTCTATTGGGATCAAGTGTCCAAATGGGCCTAATGGGAAAAATGGGCCTAAGTGGCCAAATCTGCCAATTGGGACTAAGTGACCTAATGGGTCTAATGGGCCTAATGGGTCCACTAGGCCAAATTTTCCCAATGGGCCTGAGTGGCCTAAGTGGCCTAATGGTCCAAATGGGCCTATTGGGCCTAAGTGTCCTAATGGGCCGATTAAGCCCCATTCGACCTAATAGGAAAAATGGTCTTAATGGGTCGAGTGGACCAGTTGGCCTAAGTGGCCTGATGGTCCTAATGGGATTAATGGGGTTATTGGGCCTAAGTGGCCTAATGGGTCTACTATGACCAATTCACCCCAATAGGTCTAATGGACTAATGGGACTAAGTGGCCTAATGGGCCCATTATGGTCAATTCAACCTAATGGGCCTAATGGCCAAATTTCCTTAATGGACCTAATGGTCCTAATGGGACCAATGTGCCTAATGGGTCTAAGTGGACTAATGGGACAAAGTAGACGAGTAGGCCTAAGTGGCCTAATGCACCTAATGGGCCTAATAGGGCCAATAGGCCTAATGGGTCTAAGGGGCCTAATGGGCCTAAGGAGAATAATATACCTAAGTGGCCTAATGGACCTAATATACCTAATGGGACTATTAGACCTATTTGGCCTAAGTGACCTAGTGGGCCTAATGGACTCAATGGCCTAATTGGCCTAATGGGCCTAAGGGGTCTAGTCGACCCAATGAGTCTAATGGGTCTAAGGGGACTAATGGGCCTAAGTTTCCAAATGGGCATAAGTGGCCTAAGTGACCTAATAGCCCTAATGGGACGATTGGACCCCTTGGGCCTAAGTGACCTAATGGGATGAATGGGCCCATTATGGCCAATTCGGCCTAGTGGGCCTAATGGCCTAATTGGCCGAATGAGCTTAAGCTGCCCAATGGGCCCAATGGGTCTAAGGGGATAATGGGACTAAGTATCCTAATGTGCCTAAGTGTACTAATGGGAATATAGGGCCTAAGTGGTCTAATGGGGCCAATGGGCCTAATGAGCCTAATTGGCCCATTATGGATAATTCAGCCTAATGGGTCCAATGGGTCTAAGTGGCCAAATGGATCGAAGTGGCCCATGTTGCTTAATGAGTGTAATGGGCCTAATGGTTCCAATGGGTGTAAGTGTCTTAAGTTGCCTAATTGGCCTAATGGGTCTAATGGGTCTAAGTGGCCTAGTGACGCTAAGTGGCTTAATTTTCCTAATGGTCCTAATGGGTCTAATGTGCCTAATCGGTCCAATGGGTCTAAGTGGCCTACTGGGCCTTAGTGGCCTAAGATCCCTAATTGGCCTAATGGGTCAAATGGGTCTAAGTTGTCAAAAGGGCCTAAGTGGCCTAAGTGGCCTCAGTTGCCTAATGGGGCTAATGGGTATAATGGGTATAATGGTCCTAAGTGGCCTAATTGGCCTAATGGGTATAATGGCCCTAATGGGTGGAATGGGCCTAAGTGGGATAATGGGATGAATGGGCCGAATGGGCCTAAGTTGCCTAATGGCCCTGATGGGTCCAATGGGCCTAAGTTGCCTAATGGGCCTAAGTGGCCTAAGTTTCCTAATGAGACCAATGGGCCTAATGGGTTCAACGAGCCTAAGTGGAAAAAGTTACCTAATGCGCCTAATGGGATGAATGGACCTAATGGGCCCAATGGGCATAATGGGTCCAATGGGCCTAAGTGTCCTAAGTTTCCAAATGGATCGAAGTGTCGTATTTGGCTTAATGGGATTAAGCGTTCTAATGGGCCTAATGGGACGAAGTGGATAAATGGGACTAATGGGAATAAGTGGCCTAACGAGCCAAATGGGTAATGGGACTAATGGGAATAATGGGTGTAATAGGTCTAAGTGGCCTAATGGTGCTACATTGCCTAAGTTTCCTAATGGGCCTAATGGGTCCAATGGGTCTAAGTGGCTTAATGGACCTAAGTGGACTAAGTTTCCTAATGGTCCTGATAGTCCTAATGGGTCTAATGAGCCTATGTAGTACAATCAATCTAATGGGTCTAATTGGCCTAATGGGCCTAATGGGTCGAATGGGCCTAAGTGGCCAAACAGGTTAAATGGGTCGACTGGGACTAAGTATCCTAATGGGCCTATGTGGCCGAAGTTACCTAATGGGCCTGATGGTTCTAATGGGCCTATGTGGCCTTATGGACCTAAGTGGCCTAAGTTTCATAATGGGCCTAATGGGTTGAATGGGCCGAATGGGCTTAATGTGTCCAATGGGCCTAAGTGGCCTAATGGGAAAAAGTGTCCCAATGTGCCTCAAGTTTCTATGTGGTATAATGGGCTTAATTGGCCAAAGTGGCCTAATGGGTCGACGTGGCCTAATGGGCCTCATGGACCTAACGGGCCTAAGTGGACAAATGGGCCAAATGGGATAATGGGCCAAATGGGCCAAATGGGCCTAAGTGGCATAATGAGTCTAATGGCTGTATGTGGCCTAATGGCCTAATAGGCCTAGTTTCCCTAATGGGACTAAGTGGGAAATGTGCCAAATGGGCCTATGTTCAATGATTTATGAAACCTGGTTGACAACAAAATCCAAAGGGGGGATTATTGGGACCTTGCTGATGAGGAAGGTGTTTGTTTTCATGTGTTGTATTTTGTTGTCTAGGAAATATTTTGAAGAAATAAAATCACCTCACTTTGTATTTGGTGGAAATTGTACTGGCCATTGTTTTCAAAAGAATCAGACTCACTCTGTCCATTATAATGAGGAAAATCTTTTTACAATAAAAGGCACTAATCATACTTGTTTTGGGTCTGGTATGTGAAAAGATCATAATGAGGAATTGATCATTATCTGGAAAGAGAGAATCAGTTGCATGGAGAATGCATTTTGATGGAAGTAAATGATCATCAGATTCACACTGGATCTAGTATAAAAGAGGTGTTTGTTTTGATGAAGTATCAGAGTCTACAAACTATGATAAAATTAAATTTGACGATGCTTTGCTGATTCATTTTTCATAAATCATAAGTTGATCGGAGAACTTATTATGCAAGATTGATGGAAGAAAGGGGAAAATAGGTATTCCAAATCGTATCCAAATTTATTGTATCTAGGTGGAAGAGAAGACAGAGATGATGCTAATCGAAAAGGAATCGTACCCAGTGCAATCGAAAAGTGAAATCGTACCCACTTAGGCTCATTAGTCCCATTAGGCCCATTAGGCCACATTGGCCCATTTGGACACTTCGGACCATTAAGGCCATTATGCCTATTCATCCCATTAGGTACATTCATCCACTTTGTCCCATTATGCCACTTAGGTCCATTTGCCTCATTAGGCCCGTTAATCCAATTAGGCCCAATAGGCCCCTTAGGCCACTTAGGCCCATTAGGCCCATTTGGCCACTTTTTCTCATTAGGAAAATTATGCCCACATGTCCACTTTGGTCAATTAGGACCATTATGCCCATTTGGCCACTTAGGCCCATTAGGTCCATTAGGCCCATTATGCCCATTATGCCCATTATGCCCATATGTCCAGTCGTCCACTTTGGCCCATTAGGACACTTTGGCTCATTATGCCACTTAGGCCCAATAGTCGCATTAGGCCCATTTGGCCGCTGAGGCCCATTAGGCCCATGAGGACACTTAGTCCCATTAGGCGCATTTGGCCACTTCAGCCCATTATTCCCATTAATCCCATTAGGCCCATTCTTTCACTTCGACCCATTTGGCCACATAAGCTCATTAGGCCCCTTAAACCCATTATGCCACTTAGCCCATTAGACTCATTAGGCAACTTATGACCATTATGCCACTTAGGCACATTATGTCACTTAGGCCCATTAGTCCCATTAGGCCCAGTAGGCCTAGTAGTCCCATTACGCCCAGTAGGCCCATTACACCCAGTAGGCCCAATAGGTTCAATAGGCCCACTTGGGCCCATTCGGCACATTGGTCCACTTAGGAACATTCGGCCCATTGGTCCACTTAGGCCCATTTCGACCATTCATACACTTAGGCCCATTATTCCCATTAGGCCGATTTGGTCAGTGAGGCCCATTATAACCATTAGGCTCATTATGCCCATTCATCCACTTTAGCCCATTAGGCCACTTAGGACCCTCATGCCCATTATGCAACTTAGGCCCCTTGTGTCCATTAGGCCACTTCAACCCATTAGGGAATTTAGGCCCATTAGTCCACTTAGTCTCATTTGGAACATTTGGCCCATTGGGCCCATTAGGCAACTTTGGCCCGTTAGGCCCATTGGGACCATTAGGCCACTTCGGCCTGTTAGGCCACTAAGGCCCATTAGTCTCATTCGACTCATTCGACACATTTATCCCATTAGGCCAATTAGGCTCATTTAGCCACTTAGGCCCATTAGACCACTTAGGCCCATTAGGTCCATTGGTCCACTTAGGCCCATTAGGCCCATTCGGCCACTTAATCCCATTAGGGCCAACAGTTTACTTAGGCCCATTACGCCCATTACGCCCATTCGGCGCATTAGGTCCATTTCTCCACTTAAGACCATTAGGCCACTTAGGCCCATTAGGTCCCTTAGGCCAAATAGGTCTATTAGGCCTAGTAAGTCCATTAATCCACTTCGCCCCACAAGGCCCATTAGACCCATCCGAACCATTAGAATAATTAGGCCCATTGGAACCTTTAGTCCCATTCATCCCACTAGGCCCATTAGACCCATCAGAGTCTACCGACCATGATAAAATTAAATGTGATTATGCTTTGCTGATTCGTATTTCATAAATCATAAGTTGATTGGAGAAATTATCATGCAAACTTGATGGAAGAAAGGGGAAAAGAGGTGTTCCAAATCATACCCATATTTATTGTATCTAGGTGGAAGAGAAGAAATAGAAGATTTTTATCAAAAAGGAATCGTACCTAGTGAAATCGAAAAGTGAAATCATACCCACTTAGTCCCATTAGGCCCATTAGGCCCATTTGGCCACTTAGGACTATTTGGCCCATTTTCCCAGTTCAGCCCATTAGGCTCATGTCTATTCGTACCATTAGGCACATTCATCCACTTTGTCCCATTAGGCCACTTAGTCCCATTAATCCAATTAGGCCCAATAGGCCCATTAGGCCACTTAGGCCCATTAGGCCCATTTGGATACTTTGTCCCATTAGGCCCATTATGCCCACTCATCCACTTTGGCCCATTATGACTATTATGCCCATTGGGCCACTTAGACCCATTAGGTCCATTAGGCCCATTAGGCCCATTATGCCCATTAGGCCCATATGTCCATTCGTCCACTTTGGCCCATTAAACAACTTAGGCCCAATAGGAACATTAGGCCCATTAGACCGCTGAGGTCCATTAGGCCCATGAAGACACTTAGGCCCATTAGGCCCATTTGGCCACTTCAGACCATTATGCCCATTAATCCCATTAGGTCCATTCATCCACTTCGGCCTATTAGGCCACTTAGGCACATTATGCCACTTAGGCCCACTCGTCCCATTAGGCCCATTAGGCCTGATAGTCCCATTACGCCTAGTAGGCCCATTCGGCCCAGTAGACCCATTAGGCCCAGTAGGCCCACTTAGGCCCATTAGGCCTATTAGGCACATTCGGCCCATTAGTCTCATTCAGATACTTAGGCCCATTATATTCATTAGGACAATCTGGCCAGTAAGGCCCATTATGCCCATTAGGCCCATTCGTCCACTTTGGCCCATTAGCCCACTTTGCCCCCCCATGCCCATTATGCAACTTAGGCCTATTGTGTGCATTAGGCCACTTCGACCCATTAGGGAACTTATGCCTACTAGGCCACTTAGGCCCATTAGACCATTTAGGCCCATTTGGACCATTTGGCGCATTGGGACCATTGGGCCCATTAGGCAACTTTGGACGGTTAGGCTCATTGGTCCCATTAGGCCACTTTGGACCGTTAGGCCACTTAGGCCCATTAATCCCATTCGACCCATTAGGCCCATTCAGTCCATTAGGTCCATTAGGCCATTTAGGCCAATTCGACCACTTAGGCCCATTAGACCCATTGGTCCACTTAGGCTCATTAGGCCCATTAGCCCACTTAAACCCATTAGGCCCATTGGTTCACTTAGGCCCATTACGCCTATTATGCCCATTAGGCACACTAGGTCCATTTGTCCACATAAGACCATTAGGCCACTTAGGCCCATTAGGTCCATTAGGCGAATAGTTCCATTAGGCCTCGTAAGTCCATTAAGCCACTTCGTCCCACTATGCCCATTAGACCCATCCGACCCATTCGTAGCATTAGACCTATTAGGCCCATTGGACCCTTTAGTCCCATTCGACCCATTCAGACCATTATGACCATTGGACACTTTAGTCCCATTCATCCCAATAGGCCACTTCGGCCAATTAGTCCCATTCAGCTAATTCACCCCACTAGACCACTTCAAGCCATTGATTCCATTCGATCCATTAGGCCCATTAGAACCATTAGGCCACTTAGGTCTATTAGGCCACTTAGGCCCATTAGGAATATTGGGCCACTTAGGCCAATTAGGATCATTAGGCCCATTCAGCCCATTAAGACCTTTCATCCCATTAGGCCCATTCGGAAACTTTGTCCCATTGAGTCCATTAGGCCCATTGGGAAAATTAAGCTCATTTGTTTCATTAGGCTCATTATGCCACTTAGGCCTAATTGACCTATTATGCCACTTAGGCCCATTCGACCCATTAGGTAACTCAATCTAATTAGGACCATTAGGCCCTTTCGGCCCATTGGGTCCATTCTGCCACTTAGGCCCATTAGGCCCATTTGTCCCATTGGTCTACTTAGGACCATTCAGCCCGTTAGGCCACTTAGGCCCTTTCAGTCCATTTGGCCCATTCAGTCCATTTGGCCCATTCACCCACTTCGGCTCATTAGTCCCATTAAGACACATAGGCCCATTGGGCCCATTAGTACACTTAGGCCCATTTGGTTATGATTATGCCACTTAGGCCCATTAGGACACTTTGGCCAATTAGGTCCTTTAGGCACATTAGGCCACTTAGGCCCATTAGGCCAATTTGGCCACTTTGGCCCATTATTCCCATTAGTCCATTTAGGCCCATTATTCCCATTACGCCGATTAGTCCACTTAGGCCCATTAGGCCCAGTAGGCCACTTAGGCCCCTTAGACCACTTTGGCCCATTAGGCCACTTTGGTCCATTAGGCCCATTAGGCCACTTCGACCCACTAATCTCGTTATGTCGATTATGCCACTTAGGCCCATTAGGCCCATTATGCCCCTTAGGACACTTAGACCCATTAGGCCCATTATGCCCCTTAGGCCACTTAGACACATTAGGACCATTAGGCCAATTAGGCCCACTCGGCGCATTAGGTCACTTAGTCCCATTACGTCCATGAGGCCACTTAGGCTCATTAGACAACTTAGGACCATTAGACCACTTAAGCCCATTAGTCCCATTAGGCCACTTCATCCTATTCGACCCATTCAGCCCATCAGGACCATTAGGCCCATTAAGCTACTTAGGCACATTATGCCCGTGAGGCCACTTAGGTCCGTTAGGCCACTTCGTCCCATTAGGCCACTTAAGCCACTTACGCCCATTAGGCCCATTAGGAGGCGAATTAGACCACTAAGGCCCATTGTGACACTTAGGCCCATTAGTCCCATTAGACCACTTTTTCCCATTAGGCAACTTAGGCCCATTAGGTCGATTAGGCCACTTTGGCCCATTTGGCCCATTGGGTCCATTTAGACCATTAGTCCCATTAGGCCCCGTAGACCCATTAAGCTCATTAGGACCATTAGTCCTCTTTGTCCCATTAGGCCCATTCATCCCATTCGGACCCTTAGCCCCATTCGGGCCATTAGGACAATTAGGCCACTTAGGCCCATTAGGCCACTTCGACCCATTCGACACATTATGCCCATTCCACACGTTAGGCCCATTCGGACCCTTAGCCCCATTCCAGCCATTAGGCCCATTTGGGCCACTTAGGATCATTCAACCACTTAGGCCCATTATGCCATTTAGTCTCATTAGACCAATTGGGCACATTAGGCAACTTAGTCCCATTACGCCCATTCATCCCATTTGGCCCATTTGGCCCATTAGGCCACTCAAGAAAATTAGGCCCACTAGGATACTTCAGCCCATTCGACACGTTAGGCCCATTCGGCACGTTAGGCCCATTCGATCCCTTAGCCTCATTCAGGCCATTAGGCCCATTAGGGCCACTTAGGCTCATTCAGCCACTTAGTCCCATTATGACACTTAGGCTCATTAGACCAATTAGGACTATTGGTCCACTTAGTCCCATTAGGCCCATTCATCCCATTCGTCCCATTAGGTCCATTAGGCCACTTAGTCAAATTAGGCCCATTATGCCACTAAGGCCCAATAGGCCCAATTGGGAACTTGGTCCTATTAGGACACTTTGGCCCATTCGGTCAATTAGGTCAATTAGACCACTTATGCCACTTAGGCCCATTAGGGCCATGAGCCCACATAGGTCCATTAGGCCGATTAGTCCACTTAGGCCCATTAGGACCATTAGGCCACTTAGGCCCATTCTTCCCATTCGGCCCATTAGGCCCATTAGGCTAGTTGGGCCACTTAGGACCATTTGGCTCATTCGGCCACTTGGTCCCATTAAGAATATTAGGACACTTCAACCCATTTGGATAATTATGCCCATTAGGCCACTTACACCCATTAGGCCCATTAGTCCCCCTGGGCCACTTAAGCCCATTTTGCTACTTAGGCCCATTAGCCCCATTCGGCCACTTAGGCCCATTAGCCCCATTAGGACACTTTGGCCCATTTGGCCACTTAGGTCCATTAGGCCACTTTGGCCCATTAGTCCATTTAGGCCGATTGGTCCACTTAGGCCCATTCAGCCCATTCGACCCATTCAACCCATTAAGCCCCTAAGGCCCATTGGGCCACCTAGGCTCATTACGCCCATTTGGCCACTTCATCCCATTATAACCATTAGGCTGATTAGGCCATTTAGGCCCATCAAACCCATTAGGCCCATTAGGCCATTAGTCCCATTCGACCACTTAGTCCCATTAGTCCCATTAGAAAAATTAGGACCAAATAGCTCATTAGGCCCATTAGGCCCACTGGACCACATAGGCCACTTAGGCCCATTAGGCCCATTGGACCACATAGGCCACATAGGCCCATTAGGCCCATTGGACCACATAGGCCACTTATACCCATTAGGCCCATTAGGACTATTAAGCCTATTTGGCCCATGAGGCCACTAAGGCCCATTAGGCCATTAAGGTCTCTAAGGTCCATGAGGCCACTTAGGCCCATTAGCCTCATCACACCACTTACGCCCATTAGTCCCATTAGGCCACTTATGCCCATTAGGCCCATTAGGCTAATTAGGGCCATTCGGCCCATTCGGCCACTTAGGCCGATTAGACCCATTAGGCCACTTAGGCCCATTATGCCCATTGGGCCACTTCGGCCTATTAGGCCACTTAAGATCATTAGGCCGATGAAGCCACTTTGGCCCATTAGGCCCATAAGGCCACTTAGGCCCACTAGGCCCATTAAGACCATTATGCCAATTAGGCACAACTTAGGCCCATTAGTTCACTTAGGCCCATTAGGACCAGTAAGCACATTAGGCCCATTAGGACCATTAGGCACCTTAGGACCATTAATCACATTTGACCGATTAGGAAACTTAGGCCCATTAGGTGCATTAACCCACTTAGACTAACTAGGTTCATTCATTCCGTTAGGCCTATTAGGCCCCTAGGACCGTTAAACCCAATAATCTCATTAGGACACTTAGGCTCATTATGCCACTTAGCCCCATTAGGCCAATTAGGAAACTAAGGTCCATTGGGCCACTTAGGCCCACTCGGACCATTAAGCCCATTAGGAAGATTTGGCCACTTAGGACACCTAGGCCAATTAGGCCCATTAAGCCCCTTAAGCCCATTAGGACGACTAGGCAACTTTGGACCATTGGGCCACTTTGGCCCGTTTGTCCACTTAGGCCAATTAGGTCAATTAGGCCCATTTGGCCACTTAGGCCTATTTGGCCCATTCATCCCATTGGGCACATTATGCCCATTAGGCCGATTAGGCAACTTTTCCCATTAGGCGACTTCGAACCATTAATCCCATTAGGCCCATTAGGCCACTAACGCCAATTAGGCCCTTTTGGACCATTTGGATCCTAGGCTCGTTAAGCCCCTTAAGCCCAATAGGCCACCTAGGACCATTAGACAACTTATGCCCATTAGTCCCCTTAAGCCCATTAGTCCCTTTCGACCCACTATGACCATAACGTCGATTAGGCCACTTAGGCCCATTAGGCTCATTATATCAATTAGGCCGCTGAGGCCCATTCATCATTATTTGTTAGGCCTGTTAAGCCGATTAATCCCATTAGGCCACTCAGGACCATTAAGCAACTTAGGCCAATTAGTACCCTTAGGTCCATTAGGGCACTTAGGCCTATTAAGCCCATTGTGACCATTAGGACCATTGAGCCCATTTGTCGATTAGGCCACTTAGGCCATTTAGGCCCATTAGTCCACTTAGGCCCATTAGGACCATTCATCCCATTTAACACCTAGGCCTGTTAATCCCATTAGGCCCATTAGTCCACTTGGGCCCATTAGTCCACTTAGGCCCATGAGGCCCAAGAGGCCCACTTAGTTCCATGATACCTATTTGGCCCATTAGGCCACTTAGGCCTATTAGGCACATTAGGCCAGGCACTTAGGCCTATCAGGCCCATTTGACCACCCAAGAAAACTAAGCCCAGTGGGCCACTTAGGCCCATTCTGATGCCTAGGCCGATTTGGCCGATTAGGACACCTAGGCCCATTAGGCCCAATTATTTGATTAGGCTGATTTGGCCACTTAGGCCACTTATGCCCATTAGGCTCATTATGGCCATTGGACACTTAGGCCTATTAGGCCCATTAGGAGCTTTGGCCACTTAGGCCCACTAGTCACATTAAGCCCATTCGGCCCATTTGGCCACTTAAACCCATTTGGCCCATTAGGCGACTTTGGCTCATTAGGCCCACTAGGCCCGTTCAACCACTTAGGCCCCTGTGGCCCATTAGTCCCATGAGTCCCATTAGGCCCATCCATCCACTTAGTCCAATTAGGACCAAGAGGCCACTTAGGACCATTAGGCCACTTAGGCCCATTAGGCCCATTCTGCCACTTAGGTCCATTAGGCCCATTCGGCCGCTTAGGCCCATTAGTCTCATTAGGCCCATTCGGGCACTAAGGCCTATTAGGCCCATTAAGCCACTTAGGCTCATTCTTCCCATTAGGTCCATTATTCCAATTGGTCCTATCAGGCCCATGAGGCCCATTCGTCCATTGGGGATCATTCGACCCATTAATCCCATCAGGCCCATTGGGACACTTAGGATCATTAGGACCATTAGTCCAATGAGGCCCATTATGCAGATAAGGCCACTTAGGACCATTCATACCATTAGGACCATCAGACCCATTAGGCCACTTAGGCCCATTAGGTCCATTAGGCCCATTGGGCACTTAGGCCCATTAGGCCCATTAGGCCACGTGAGCCCATTATTCTCATTGGACCTACCAGGCCCATTGGGCACATTCGGCCACTGAGGCCCATTCGGAAAATTAGGCCCATTAGGCCCCTTAGTCCCATTAGGCTCACTCATCCCATTAGAACACTAAGGCCCATAGGTCCCACTGAACCACTTAGACCTGTGAGGGCCATTAGGCCTATCTATCTCATCAGGCCCATTAGGCCACTTATGCCCATTCGTCCCATCAGGCCACATAGGCCCATAAGGTCCATTTGGCCACTGATACCCATTAGTCCCATTGGGCCTATCAGGCCACTAAGTCCCATTAGGCCCATCATGCCCATTCAACCACTTAGGACCATTACGCCCATTAGACTACTCAGGCCAAGGAATTCCATTAGTCCCATTAGGCCCATGAGGCCACTAAGGCCCAACACGCCCATTAGGTAACTTATGCCCTTTAGGCCTTTTAGGCCCATCTATCTCATTAGGTCACTCAGGACCACAAGGCCCATTAGGACACTTAGACTCATTAAGCCACTGAGGACCATTAGGCCCATTAGGTTACTGAGGCCCATTAGGCCACTAAGGCCCATTAGGCCACTTTGGACCATGATACCCATTAAGTCGTCAGGTCCATGAGGCCACTGATGCCCATTAGTCCCACTAGGCTCATCTGGCCCATCAAGACACTTAGGCCCATTAGGAACATTAGCCCACTTGGGCCAATTTGGATCATTAGGCAACTTAGGCCTATTCCGCCCATCTGGCCCATTCAGCCACTTCAGCCCATTTAACCCATTCAGCCCATCAAGCCCATCAGACCCATTAGGCCACTCATGTCCATTCGAACCATCATGCCCATCAGGCCCATTAGGCCACTTAGGTCCATTAGGCTCATTAGGCCCATTTTGCCACTTAGTCCCATTCGGTTCATTAGGCTACTTAGGCACATCAGGACCATTAGGCCCATTAGGCCACTGAGGCATATTCGGCTCAATAGGCCACTGAGGCCCATTAGGCCCATCAGGCCAATCAGGCCCATTAGACCACTTAGGCCCATTAGGCCACTTAGGCTCATTCATCTCATTAGGACGCTTAGACACATTAGGCCCATTAGACCACTTAGGCCACTTAGGATGATTAGCCCCATTAGGCCACTTAGGCCACTTAGGATGATTTAGGCCACTAGGCCACTAAGGCCCATTATGCCACTAA
The DNA here is from genome assembly GCA_963277665.1 of Viscum album. NCBI lineage: Eukaryota > Viridiplantae > Streptophyta > Magnoliopsida > Santalales > Viscaceae > Viscum > Viscum album. Next base: position 1,050,925,003 of record OY728121.1, on the reverse strand, counting down.
GGCCCATCAGGCCATTTAGGCCACTTAGGCCCATTAGGCCTATTAGTACACTGATTCTGATTAGGCCCATTAGGTCACTTGGGCCCATTAGACCACTTGGGACCATTAGGCCACTTAGGACCATTAGGCCAATGAGGCCCATTAGGTCACTTCGGCCCATTAGGCCACTTAGGCCCATTAGGCCCATTTGGCCACTTAGACAAATTAGGCCCATTAGGCCACTTAATACCATTAGGCCCATTAGGCCACTTAGGCCCATTAGACCACTTCGGCCACTTCGGCCGTTGAGGCCCATTCGGCCACTTAATCCCCCTAGACCCATTAATCCGATTTGGCTAATGAGGCCATTTAGGCCCATTTGACCGCTTAGGCCCATTAGGCCCATTGGGACACTTAGACCCATTTGACCCATTAGGCCCATTAGGACGATTTGGCCCCTAGGCCTCTTATTCCCATTAAGCCAATTAGGCCACTTATGCCCATTAGGCCACTTAGGCACATTAGGCCGATTATGACACTAAGTCTCATTAGGCCCATTAGGTCACTTAGGTCCACTAGGCCCATTAAGCCCATTAGGATGATTAGGCCACTTAGTACTATTAGGCCACTTAGACCCATTACTCCAATTAAACCCATTAGGTCGATTAGGCAACTTTGGCCCATTAGACCACTTAGGTTAATTTGGTCGATTAGGCCCATTAGGCTAATTAGGCCCATTCGGCCCATTCAGCCACTTAGGCCCATTAGGCCAATTAGGCCAATTAAACCCATTAAGTCGATTAGGCAACTTTGGCCCAATAGACCACTTAGGTTCATTAGGTCGATTCGGTCCATTAGGCCAATTAGGCCCATTCGGTCCAATTCAGCCACTTAGGCCCGTTATACCCATTAGGTCACCTAGGCCCATTTGTCCACTAAGGCCCATTTGGTCCATTAGGCCACTTAGTCCCATTAGGCCGATTAGGCCACTTAGGCCCATTAGTCCACTTAGGCCCATTAGACCCATTAGGCCACTTAGGCCCATTAGGCCCATTCGTCCCATTAGGCCCATAATGCCCATTCAGCCCCTAGGCCTGTTAAGTCCATTAAGCTCATTACGCAACCTAGGCCCATTAGGTCACTTATGCCCCTTAGTCCCATTAGTCCACTTAGGCCCATTACACCCCTTAGGCCCATTAGGCCCATTAATCCCATTAGGTTAATTAAGATATTTAGCCCCATTAGGCCACTTAAGCCAATTAGGCCCATTGAGTCACTGAGTTGCATTAGACCCATTCGGCCCATTAAGCCAATTAGGTTGATAAAAAACTTAGGCCCATTAGGCCACTAAGGTCGATTAGGCCTATTAGGTCATTGAGGCCCATTCGGCCCATTCGGCCCATTAGGTCCATTCGACCCATAAGGCCCATTTGGAACCCAAGCCCGTTAATCCCGTTCATCCCATTAGGCCCCTTAAACCCATTAGACCACTTGGGCCCATTAAACCCATTAGGCCACTTAGGGCAATGAATCCACTTTGGCACATGAGGCTCGTGTGGCCCGTAAGTCCCATTAGGCCCCTTCGACCCATTTGGCCACTTAGACCCAATAGGTCCATTAGGCCACTTAGGCCCATTAGAACCATTATACCCATTTATCCAGTTGGGCACATTAGGCCCATTAGGCCAATTAGGCCCATTAGGCCACTTGGGCCCATTAGGCCCATTAGAACACTTAGGCCCATTAGGACCATTAGGCCCATTAGGCAACTTTTGCCCATTTGGCTCATTAGGCCACTTAGGCCCATTAGGCCCATTAGGCCACTTAGGCCCATTCGGCCCATAAGGCACATTATGCCCATTAGCCCACTGATCCCATTATCCCATTAGGCTGATTAGGCCACTTAGGCACATTAGACCCATTAGGCCCATTAGGCCCCTTAGGCTCATTGAGCCCATTTGGCCGATTAGGCAACTTAGGCCAATTAGGCCACTTAGGCCCTTTCAACCCACTAGCCACTTAGGCTAATTAGGCCCATTCGACCCATTAGGCCCATCAGGCCCATTATGCCCATTTGGCCCACATGCCCATTAAGCCCATTGGGCCACTTAGGCCCATTTTTCCGACTAGGCACATTTGGTCGATTAGGCCACTAAAGCCCATCAGGCTCATTAGGCCTCTTAGGCCTCTTAGGCCCACTTGGCCCATTAAGACCATTAGGCCAATTAGGCGAATTACGCCACTTCGGCCTGATAGGCCACTTAGGGCCATTAGGACCATTAGGCCACTAAGGCCAATTTGGCCCATTAGGCACATTTGGCCACTTAGGCCCATTAGGCCCACTAGGTCCATTAAGCCCATTAGGTCGATTAAGCAACTTTGGCCCATTAGGCCACCAAGTCCCATTAGGCCACTTAGGCCAATTAGTCTCATTCGGCCCCTTAGTCCCATTAGGCCCATTTGGCCCCTAGACTCGTTATGCCCCTTAAGTCCATTAGGCCACCTAGGCCCATTAGGCCGCTTAGGCCCATTAGGCCCCATCGGCCAGTTAGGCCCATTTGGCCCATTTGGTACCTATGCCTGTTAATCCCATTAAGCCCATTAAGCCCATTAGGGAAATTCGGCCACTTAGGCCCCTTGGGCCCATTGGGCCCATGAGGCCCGTTAGGCCACTTCGACCCACCAAGGCCATCAGGCCCATTGAACCACTTCGGCCTATTAGGCCCATTATTCGACTTATGCCCATCAGGCCCATTAGGCTCATTCATTCTATTAGTCCAATTAGCCCACTTAGGCCACTTATGCCCATTTGGCCCATTGGGTCGCTTAGTCCCATTGTCCCATTAGGCCACTTAGGCCCATTAGGCCAATTAGGCCCAATAGTCCCATTCAGCCCATTAGGCCCATTAGTACACTTAGGCCCATTAGGTCGCTAAGGCCCATTGGCCAATTTGGACACTTAGGCCCATTCGACCTATTAGGCCCATTTGTCAAATTAGGGTCATTTGGCCCATAAGTCCACTTAGTCCCATTAGACCCATTAGGCCCATTGGACCCATTAGGCCCATTAGGCGCATTAGGCCAATTCGTCCACTTACCCTCATTCGGCCAATCAAGCCCATTATGCCACTTAAGTCCATTCTTCCACTTAGGCCCATTAACCACATTGTGCCAAATTGGTCCATTAGGCCCATTCATCCACTTAGACCCATTAGTCTCAATCGTCTACTTAGGCCCATAAGGCCCATTAGGCCCATTCAGTCGATTAGGATGATTCAGCCACTTAGTCAACTTAGACCCATTAGGCTGATTAGGCCCATTCATCCAATTAGGCCACTTAGACTCATTCGGTTGATTAGGCCGATTATGCCACTTAGATCACTTAGACTCATTAGGATCATCAGGCCCATTAGGCCACTTAGGTCCATTAGGCACATTAGGCCCATTTTATCGATTAGGCCGACTAGGCCACTTAGGCCCATTTGGTTGATTATCCCGATTAGGCCACTTAGGCCCATTAGGCACTTTAGGCCCATTAGGACACTTAGACCTATTTGGCCCATTCGGTCGATTAGGTAGATTAAATCACTTAGGCCCATTAGGCCACTTAGTCTCATTATGCCCATTAGGCCCATTCTGTCGATTAGGCTGATTAGACCACTTGGGTCAATTATGCCCACTAGGCCACCTCGGCTCGTTAGGCCCATTCGGTCACTTAGGTCCATTAGGCCCATTCGGCTGATTAGGCCGATTAGACCACTTAGGCCACTTAGGCCACTTAGGCCCATTATGCTCATTATGACCAGTAAGTCCATTAGTCCCATTCAGACACTTAGGCCACTTAGGCATTAGGCCCATTAGGCCCATTAGGCCACTTAGGAAAATTAGGCCCATTAGTCCCATTCGACCGATTAGGCCGATTATGAAACTTAGGCCACTTAGCCCCATCTGTACCATTATTCACATTAGGCCACTTAGTCCCAAAGGCTAATTAGGCTCATTAGGCCCATTTAGTCGATTAGGGGGATTATGCCACTTAGGCCCATTAGGCCACTTAGACCCATTTGGCCCATTAGGCCACTGAGTCTCATTAGGATCATTAGGCCAATTAGTCCTATTCGACCCATTAGGCCACTTAGGCCACTTAGTCCCATTAGGCCCATTATGCCACTTAGGCCCATTAAGTCCACTAGGCCCATTAGGCCACCTAGGCCCATTCGGCCACTTAGGCCCATTAAACCCATTAGTCCCATTAATCCCATTAGGCCCATTTGGTGACTTAGGACGATTAGTCCATGTAGGCCCATTAGTCCACTTAGGCTCATTAAACCCATTAGTCCCATTAGGCATGTTAGTCCCCTTATCCGGTGTAGGCCCATTAGGCCCATTTGATCGATTAGCCCGATTAGGCCACTTAGGCCCATTAGGACACGTAGGACCATTAATCCCATTAGGAAACCTAGGCCCATTAAACCCATTAGTCCCATTAGGCCCGTTAAGCCACTTAGGCCTATTAGGCCCATTCGGTCGATTATCCCGATTAGGTCACTTAGGCCAATTATGTCCATTTGGACTATTAGTCCCATTCGTCTCGTTAGGCCTATTAGGCCCATTAGGCCCACTAGTCACACTAGGTCCACTAGGCCCATTAGGGAACATAGGCTCATTCGACCATTAGGCCACTTAAGACCATGATGCCCATTAGGTCCATCAGGGGCATTCTTCCCATAAGGCCAATCAGGCCCATTAGGACACTTAGGCCCATTAGGCCCATTGGGACCATGATTCCACTTAGGAACATGAGGCCCATTCACCCCATCAGGCCACTTGGGCCCATTAGGCTTGTTAATTCCATCAGGCCCACTCAGCCCCTTAGGCCACTTAGACCAATTAGGCCACTAAGACCCATTGGCCCATTGGACCCACTAGGCCCATTCTTTCCATTAGGCCCATTGGGCCCATTAGTCCCCTTATTCCCATGAGGCCCATTAGGCCCAGTCGGCCCATTAGGCCCAGTCAGCCCATTCGGCCACTTTGACCCATTAGGCTCATTTATCCACTTAGGCTCATTAGCCCCATTAGGTCACTTAGGCCCATTAGGCCCATTAGGACATTTCGACCCATTAGGCCCATTCAGCCACTTAGGCCCATTAGGCCACCTTGGCTCATTAGGCCGATTAGGCTGGTTAGGCCACTTAGGCGCATTAGGATTATTAGGTTACTTAAGCCCATTAGGCCCATTAGGCCACTTAGTCTCGTTACGACCATTAGGCAACTTAGGCCCATTTGGCCTATTTGGCTACACGACACATTCATCCCATTAGGCCCATCAGGACACTTAGGCCAATGCAGCTACTTAGGCCCATTATGCCAACTAGGCCCACTATGTCCATTCATCCCATTAGGCCCATTAGGACTATGTGGACACTAAGGCCCATTAGGCCACTAAGGCCCTTTATACCCATGAGGCCACTGAGGCCCATTAGGACCATTCGGCCCAATGGACCATTCAGCCACTTAGGCCCATTAGGGTCATTAAGCCACTTAGGCCCCTTAGGCCCATTAGGTCCATTGGGCCCATTGGGCCACTTAGGGCTATTAGGATACTTAGGCTGATTGGGATACATAGGCCCATCAAACCCATTCGGCAACTTAGGCCCAATGGGACCATTAATCCCATCAGGCCGATTAGGCCACTTAGGCACATTAGGCCCATTAGACCCATTAGGCCCCTTAGGCCCATTAATCCCACTAGGCCGATTTGGCAACTTATGAGCATTAGGCCAATTAGGCCCATTAGGCCACTTAGGCTAATTAGGCCCATCGGCACATTAGGCCTATTCGACCCATTATGCCCATTTAGCCTCTAAGTCCATTAAGCCCATTACACCCATTAGGCCACTTTGGCCCATTAGGCTGATCAAGCACATTAGGGCGATTAGGCCACTAGGGCTCATTAGGCCCATTAGGCCTCTTAGGCCGCCTTTGACCATTAATCCCATTAGGCCCATTAATCCCACTAGGTCGATTTGGCAACTTATGAGAATTAGGCCAATTAGGCCCATTAGGCCACTTAGGCTAATTAGGCCCATCGGCACATTAGGCCTATTCGACCCATTATGCCCATTTAGCCTCTAAGTCCATTAAGCCCATTACACCCATTAGGCCACTTTGGCCCATTAGGCTGATCAAGCACATTAGGGCGATTAGGCCACTAGGGCTCATTAGGCCCATTAGGCCTCTTAGGCCGCCTTTGACCATTAATCCCATTAGGCCAATTAGGACACTTAGGCCCAATAAGCCACTTAGACCCATTAGTCCCATTCGGCCCATTAGGCCGATTAGGCCCATTAGGCCCATTAGGCCCATTAGACCCATTAAGCCCATTGGGGAAATTAGGAAACTTTGACCCATTATGCCCATTAGGCCACTTAAGCAAATTAGGCCTATTTATCACATTAGGCCCATTAGGCCCATTCAGACATTAAGCCCATTAGGCCGATTAGGAAACATTCGCCCATTAGGCCACCAAGGCCTATTAGGCCACTAAGGCCAATTGGGCCCATTCGGCCCCTTGGCCCATTAGGCACATTTGTCCTCTAGACCCGTTAAGCCCATTAATCCCATTATGCCACTTAGGCCCATTAGGCCGCTTAGGCCCATTAGACCGCTTAGGCCCATTAGGCCCCATAGGCTAGTTAGGCCCATTTGGCCCCTTGTGCCAATTGGGCCCATGAGACCACTTAGGACCACGAGGCCCATTAGGCCACTTAGGACCACGTGGCCCATTAGGCCCCTGAGGCCATTTCATCCCATCATGCCCATTCAGCCACTTCAGCATATTATGCCCATTATTCCACTTAGGCCCATCAGGCCCATTCGTTTGATTAGGCCGATTAGGCCACTTTGGCCACTTAGTCCCATTAGGCCCATTAGGCCCATTAGGCCCATTATGACACTTAGACCCACTATCCCATTAGGACACTTAGGCCTATTATACCAATTAGGCCCTTTAGTCCCCTTAGACCCATTCGGCTCATTCAGCCCATTCGGCCCATTCAGCCCATAAGGCCACATAGGTCCATTTGGACCATTCGTCCCATTTGGCCCATTAGGTGACTTAGGCCCACTGGACCATTAGTCCACTAAGGCCCATTCGACCCATTAGGCCCATTAGACCCATTAGGCCCATTAGGCCCATTAGTCTCATTAGTCCAATTAGGCCCATTAGGCCAATTCTTCCTATTAGGCCACTTAGGCCCATTGAAACCATTAGGTCCATTAGGCCCATTAGGCGCATTAGGCTCATTCGGCCCCTTAGGAAAACTAAGCCCATTAGGCCACTTACGCCCATTAGGCCCATTAGGCCAATGAGGCGCATTAGGCCCATTCGACCGCTTAGACCCACGAGGCCTATTAGCCCACTTAGTCCCATTAGGCTCATTCGTCCACTTAAGCTCATTCGGCTCATTAGGCCCATTATGCCACTTAATCCCATTCTTAAACTTAAGCCCATAAACCACATTAGGCCAAATTGGCCAATTAGGCACATTTAGCCACTTAGGCCAGTTAGTCCCAATCGGCCACTTAGGCCCATAAGGCCCATTCGGTCGATCAGATAGATTCATCTACTTAGGCCTCTTAGATCCATTCGACCCATTAGGCCCATTCGGCCCATTAGGCCACTTAGGCCCATTAGGACCATTCGATCGATTACGCCGATTAGGCCACTTAAGGCACTTAGGCCCATTAGGCCCATTAGACCACTTAGGCCCATTAAGCTCATTAGGCCCATTCGGTTGATTAGCCTAATTAAGCCACTTTGTCCCATTAGGCCCTTTAGGCCCATTATGCCACTTAGGCCCATTTGGCCCATTCGACCGATTAGAAAGATTAGCCCACTTAGGCCACTTGGGCCCATTATGACCATTAATCACTTAGGCCCATTAGGCATATACGATCGATTATGTCGATTAGGCCACTTGGGCCCACTAGGACCATTAGGCCACTTCAGCCCATTAGGTACATTCAGCCACTTAGGCCCATTAGGCCACATAGGCCCATTTCACTGATTAGGCTGATTAGACCACTTAGGCCACTTATTCCCATTATGACAACTAGGCCCATTAGGACACTTAGGCCACTTAGGCATTAGTCCCATTAGGTCCATTAGTCACATTCGACCGATTAGGCCAATTAGGCCACTAAGGGCCATTAGGCCCATTAATCCCATTTGGTCACTTAGTCCCATTAGGCCCATTAAGCCCATTAAGCCCATTTAGTCAATTAGTGGGATTATTCCACTTAGGTCCATTAGGACCATTAGCCACTTACGACCATTAGCCCCATTAGCCCACTAAGGCCCATTCGACCCATTCAGCCAATTAGGGCAATTAGGTCCATTAGGCCACTTCGTCCATTAGGCCCATTAGGCCCATTCAGTCGATTAGGGGGGTTAGGCCACTTAGTCTCATTAGGACCATTAGGCCACTTAGGCTCATTGGCTCCATTAGGCCACTTAGGCCCATTCGGCCCATTAAACCAATTAGTCTTATTAGGCCCATTAGGACCATTTGGATACTTAGGCCCATTCGGCCACGTAGGCCTACTCGGCCACTTAGGCCCATTTGTCTACTTAGGCTCATTAGGCCATGTAGGACAATTTAGCCACTTAGGCCCATTAGGCCCATTAAACCCATTAGCCCCATTAGGCATGTTAGGCCCATTAGGCCAAGTAGACCCATTGGGCCCATTCGGTCGATTCGCTCGATTAGGCCAGTTAGGCCCATTATGCCAATTAAGGAACGTAGTCCCATTAGGACCATTAGTAAACATAGACCTATTAGGCCCATTAAACCCATTAGTCCCACTAGGCCCATTAGGCTCGTTAAGCCACTTAGGCCACTTAGGCCCTTTAGGCCCGTTTGGTCGATTAGCCCGATTACGCCACTTAGGCCACTTAGTCCAATTATTTCCATTAATCTCATTAGGCCCATTAGGCCCATTAGGAACACTAGGACCATTAGGGCACGTAGGCCCATTCGGACCATTATGCCACTTTGGACCATTGGGCCCATTAGGGGCATTCTTCCCATGAGGCCCATGAGGCCCATTAGGACACTTAGGCCCATTAATCCCATTGGTCCCATGGGAACACCTAGGCCCATGGGGCCCATAAGTCCCATTAGACCCATCAAGCCACTTGGGCCCATTAGGCATGTCAATCCTATCAGGCCCACTATGCCCTTTAGGCCACTTTGACCAATTAGGCCACTTAGATCCATTAGGACCATTGGCCCCACTAGTCTCATTCATCCAATTAGGCCCATTAGGCCCCTTAGGCCCATGAGGCCCACCAGGTCCATTAGGCCACTTAGGCCCATTCAACCCATCTGACCATTTAGGCCCACTTAGGCCACTTAGGCCCATTTGAACCATTATGCCCATTGGTCTCATGAGGCCCATTAGGCCCATTAGTCCCATGAAGCCCAATAGGACCATCCGACCAATTAGGCCCATTCGTCTCATTAGGCCCATTAGGTCCTTTAGGCCCACTCAGCCCATTTGGTCACTTGGGCCCATTAGGCCACTTAGGTCCATGAGGCCCATTAGGCTCATCAGGCCCATTCGGCCCATTAGTACACCTAGGCCCATTAGGCCCATTTGGAACATGAGGCCACTTAGGCCCATTCGGCCCATTAGAACCATGAGGCCCATTTGGACCATCGGGCCACTTAGTCCTGTTAGGCCCTTCAGGAACACTAGGACCATTCATAAACTTAGGCCCATTCAGCCCATTAGGCCACTTGGGTCCATTAAGACCACTAGGCCCATTAGGCCACTTAGGCCTAGGAGGCTAATTCGACCCATTAGGCTCATGAGGCCCATTAGGCCCATCAGCCCCATGAGGCCACTTAGTCCCATGAGGCTCATTAGGCCCATTATGCCCATTGGGCCCATGAAGTCACTTACGCCCATTTTTCCCATGAAGCCCATTCAGCCCTTGGGGCCCTTGAGGCCCATTAGTCCCATTGGGCCCATTAGGCAACTTAGGCCTATTAGGACCATTCTGCCACTTAGGCCTATTAGGCTCATTTCGCCACTTAGGCCCATTAGGCCACTTAGGCCCATTGGACCAATTAATCCACTTAGGCTCATTAAGACCATTAGGCTCATTAGGCTCATTAGGCCACTTAGGCCCATTAAGATCATTAGTTCAATTAGGTCTAATATGCCAATCGGGCCTATCGGGATCATTCGACCACTAAGGCTCATTAGGCCCATTAGGCCACTTAGGCCCATTAGGCCCATCAGGCCACTTAGGCCCATTAGGACCATGAGGCTCGTGAGGCCCATGAGTCCCATCAGGCCCATTAGGCCACTTAGGCCCATTAGGCCCATTAGGCCAATTGGGAAAATGAGGCCCATTATGCCAATTGGGCCTATCAGGCCCATTAGGTCCATTCGGCCACTAAGGTCCATTAATCTCATTACGCCCATCAAGCCAATTAGGACACCAAGGCCCTTTGGGCCTACTTGGCACATTAGGCCACTTAGGCCCATGAGGTCCATTAGGACACTTAGACCACTTAGGCCCATTAGGCCCATGAGGCACATTAGACCCATTAAGCCCATTAGTCCAATTAGGACCATTAGGATAATTAGGCCCATTAGGCCCATTCAACCACTTATACCAATTAGGCCCATTGGGCCTATCATGCCCATTAGGTCAATTAGGCCCATTCGGCCACTATGGCCCATCTGGACACTTAAGCCCATTAGGCCCATTGGGCCACTAATTCCCATTATGTACATTAGTCCGATCATGCCCATTGGGCCCATGGGGCCCATTAGGCCACGAAGGCTCATTAGGCCGATCAGGCCCATTAGGCTCATTATTCCCATTAGGCTCATTAGGATACTTATTTCCCTTTGTCCAATTAGGCCCATTAGGCCCATGAGGCCACTTAGGCCCATTAGTCCCATCAATCCCATTAGCCCACAAAGGCCCATTAGGCCACTTAGGCCCATTCGGCCCATTAGGCCACTTAGGCCCATTCAACTCATTAGGCCACTTTGGACCATTAGGTCCATGAGGCCCATGAGGCCACTAAGGCCCATTAGGGCCATCATACCCATTAGTCCACTTAGGCCGATTAGGCACATTAGGCCTATTATGCCACTTAGGCCCATAAATCTCATTAGGCCATTTAAGCCCATTATGACCATCAAGCCCATCAGGATCATTAGGACACTTAGGCCCATTCGGCTCATTTGGCCACTTATGCCCATTAATCTCATTAGGTCCATGAGGCCCATCAGGCCCATTAAGTTCATTTGGTCTATTAGGCAACTTAGGCCACTTAGGCCCATTAGGCCACTTAGTCTCATTCAACCCATTCGACCCATTATGCCACTTAGTCCACCAAGGCCCCTTAGGCCACTTAGACCCATTAGACCCATTAGGTCGCTAAGGCCCATTAGACCAATTAGGCCCATTAGGCCCATTAATCCACTTAGGCCACTTAGGCCCATTAGGCCCATTAGGCCACTAAGGCCCATTAGGCTCATAAGGCCCATTAGGCCACTTAGGCCCATTAGGTCCATTAGGCCACTTAGGCCCATTGGGTGACTTAGGCCCATTTGTCCCATTAAGCCACTTTGGCCACTTTGGCCCATTATTCCCATTAGGCCCATTAGGTCCATTATGCACCTTAAGCCCATTATGCCCATTAGTTCACTTCGGAAACTTAGGCCCATTAGGCCAATTAGGCTAGTGAGGCCCATTCAACCACTTAGGCCCATTAGGCTCATTGCGCCACTTAGGACCATTAGGCCCATTAGTCCACTTAGACCCATTAGACCCATTAGTCCCCTTAGGCCACTAAGGCCCATTAGGCTCATTTGGCCACTTATGACCATTAGACCCATTAGGCCACTTAGGCCACTCAGGCCTATTAGGCCCATTTGCCCACTAAGGCCAATTAGTCCAATTAGGCCACTTAGGCTACTTAGGCACATTAAGCCACTTATACCCATTAGGCCCATTAGGCCACTTATTCCACTTAGGTACATTATGCCCATTATTCTCATTAGGCCACTTACGCCCATTAGGCCACTAAGTCCATTAGGCCAATTAGGCTACTTAGGCCCATTAGGCCACTTAGGCCCATTAGGCCACTTCGACCACCTAGGCCCATTAGGGCACTAAGTCCCATTAGACCACTTAGGCTCATTCGTCCCATTAGTCCACTTATTCCACTTAGGCCCATGAGACCACTTAGGCCACTTAGGCCCCTTAGGCCTATTAAGCCACTTTGGCCCATTATGCCCATTATGCCACTTAGGCCCATTATCCCCATTAGGCCCATGAGGCCACTTAGGCCCATTAGGTCCATTACACCACTTAGGCCCATTAGGCCCATTAGGCTATCTAGGTCACTTAGGCCACTTAGGCACATTTGGCCACTTGGGCCCATTAGCCCACTTCGGCCCATTAGGCCCATTAGGACCATTTTTTCACTTAGGCTTATTAGGACCATTAGGCCCATTAATCCATTTAGGTCCACTAGGCCCATTAGTCCACTTATGCTCATTAGGCACTTAGGCCCATTAGGCCACTTAGGCTCATTAGGCCCATTCGGCCTATTAAGCCTGTGGGACCCATTGGGTCACTTAAACCCATTCAGCCCATTGTGCTACTTAAGCTCATTCGCCCCATTACGCCACTTAGGCCCGTTCATCCCATTAGACCCATTAGGCCACTTAGGTGAGTTAGGACCATTAGGCCACTTTGGCCAGTTAGTCCCATTGGGTTCATTGGGCCAATTATGCCACTTAGGCCCATTCAGCCCATTAGACCACATTGGCCAGTTAGACCCATTAGGCCAATTTTTTTAGTTAGACCCATTAGGATCGTTAGGCTCATTCAACCCATTGGGCCAATTAGTTGCATTGGGCCTATTAGGCCAGTTAGTCCCAATAGGCTCCTTAGGCCCATTGGTCCAGTTAGGCCACTTTGGTGAGTTCGACCCATTAGGCCCATTATGCCGAGACAAATTCCAGTTAGGCCACTTAGGCCCATTGGGCTCATTAGGATAGTTAGGTCGGTTAGTCTAGTTGGTCCCATTTAGCCCATTGGGCCCATTAGGCCACTTAGGCCCATTAGGACACTTAGGACCATTCGGCCTATTAGACCACTTAGACCAGTTAGGCCCAATTGGACCATGGGGTCCATTAGGCCCCTTAGGCTAGTAAGGCCCATTAGGTCCATTAGGCTCATTGGGCCCATTATGCCCATTAGGCCAGTTAGGCCCATTAGGCCCTTTGGGTCCATTAGGCCACTTGAAAGTGCCCAATGAATGATTGTATCACTGAGAGGGGGAGGGGTGAATCAGTGCTACTTTTTTCTCTTATGTTTCTTTTCAAATGAAACAACATTCGCCTCCTGTTAAAGATTATATTCCCTACTGAAAACAATTCAAACACACATCCACAGGAACACAAGTATTTACAAGATTCACTATTCAATAAGAATAACTACATCCTTGGTATGGAATTGAAGTGTTTCAATTCCACACAATCTACTAGAAAACAATCATTGGATTACAACAAGTAGGATATACCCTTTCACTTGTGTAGCACTATGTAAACAATCCAGTAGTACATGTGCACCCTCTTAGCATAAATTGGGTAATGAAATGATTGTGTAATAACTCATGTTACATGTTCTTCTTTTCAATTACACAAATGTATTCAATTGAAAACACTTCTTCAATTTCTCACCCAGAAGATGGTAAGAACTTTCTAGACATTGTTAAGAAAAAAAACCAAGTCTGATTTTCCCAGTCTGATTCCTCTGAGTATGATTCTCCTTGATGCAATTCTTCCCAATAAGATTTTCCCAATACGATTCTGCTCAGTATGATATTCCTTAGTATAAAAATTATAACTCAGATATAATGATATAGAGATGAATCGACACTACTTCAATTCTCCATATTCCTTAGTCTGGAAGACTGGGTATGGAAATCACGATCTGATTAATCCGAGCTGATATGACGATCAGACGAATACGATTGTCAAGATGAATATAGTAATTAGCCGAGTATGATACTGAGTAATATGATCATCTGAATACAATTTTATGATCTTGTCTTTTCTCTTCCACTTCAATCCGTCAAAAATTCTTCAACAAAAGTGAATACATAAACCTTTTCTTTTCTCTAAAACTAGGAGCTTCTCTCTCAGGAAAATTACATCAGTCCACCTCAAGTACAACATACTTTTCTTCTTCTATAGGTGACCCTCAATATTCTTTGGTGGGAATCCCAAAAAAAATCCCGCTTAATCAAATTCACCCTAATCTCAATTTCCCCTAAAATCTGGGGTGTATTTTTACTTCATAAAATCTTCTCAAAAGCTTCTCAATTCTTCTAAAACTTTCACTTCTCCTTATGAATGATAAATATGATAATTATTTTGAATGTTGATCTCCCCCTCAATTACACATACAACAAACTTTTCTTTCAAAACACTTTTACTTCTTCACTTATTCTCTTGACCCACTTGAAAATATAAAACAATTCCACTTTGATACAATGACTCTTGACCCAATTGAAACCTAAAAAGTAATTCAACCCTTTTTGAATGGTTTACCACATTGTTGATCTCATTATTTCCTTCTCTTTTCAATCATCAACCTCAAGCAACTCCTTCTTTGAATATGATTGTATCTTTGTGAGAATGGTTGGCCTGAATACGATCATATTAGGTAAGATATTTTTCTTCCTGATCTTGAGTATGATCATCCTGGGTATGAAGGTTTTCTTATGCATATGATGGATAATCGGATGCTAAAGTACCAGAAAATGATCATTCTGGGTATGATCATTCTGATTACGATCCTCAATGCCTTCTTTCTTTCCTTCTCATCCTGAATCTGATTACACAGTGTACAATTCCTTTTCGATTGGAATCATCTATTTCTTCTCTTCCACATAGATACGATAAATCTGGATATGATTTGGAATACCTCATTTTCCATTTCTTCACATATCATACCCAATACAAGTCTGATCAGTGCCTTTTCTTTCAATCAACTTAGCCTTGTTATGATAGACATAGTGAGTCCGATTCTTTTGAAAACAATGGACAATGCGATTTCCACAAAATACAAAGTTAGGTGATTTTATTTCTTCAAAATTTTTCCTTGACAATAAAAGACAACACATGAAAACAAACACCTTCCTTAGGTATTTTCTTCGTTAGTGAATTTTGAACATCCGAAAAGACCCTTTTAGGTTACCATCATTGCATTGTGAGAATATCACAATAAAATCACTATAGAGGCAATCCACACATGCTCCTATGATCTATGAGAAACACCACTTGATCTTGAGGTTCTAGTGCAGTGAATCCAATGTCTTATGTTTTTCGTTATTGATCACTCGTTCTTTGGTCTTGAAGAAATATTTCTTGCACTTCTCATTCTTGATAGAGAGATAGGAGGAGTTGAGAGAGAATTCTTTGTGTGCAAGAATTTTCTATTCTCGGTTTTTGGATGATCTACACAATAGACACAACCACCTATTTATAGAGTTGAGATTTAAGTTAAAATATTATTTAACTGCATATTGGCCATTAAATAACATTAATTGCCTTCAATAAATCTCATACCGCATAATAATAATTATATAATTATTATTTTGTGGAACATGCCAACTTGTACAATAAAAAAAATTATATAATGGTATTGTTAATTAATATTTTTAAATGGACTTAGTCTTGGTCCGTTCACACTCCACTATCATTTATTGAACAAATGAATAAATATTTTATTCATAAATAAATATTTTATTTACAATATAGAAAATAAATATTTATTTAAATATTAAATAAATAAAATAAATATTTTATTCACATGTCGTAGAATAAATATTTATTTACTTTATGTGATAAATATAAATTGA
Organism: Viscum album; assembly: GCA_963277665.1. Taxonomy (NCBI): domain Eukaryota; kingdom Viridiplantae; phylum Streptophyta; class Magnoliopsida; order Santalales; family Viscaceae; genus Viscum; species Viscum album. Next base: position 1,050,909,053 of record OY728121.1, on the reverse strand, counting down.
ATAAAGTTATTCCTCATACTTGAGAATAATATTTATGCCATTAATTAAACTAAAATAGAATTTAATTGAGATAAATAGAAACACTTAGTGTGTGACCCTCTAGGATTCCTTCTCATTGACATTAGACAGACTTTCCTAAAGTCCAAGATTACTATCTAGCAACGTGTAAAGGTACTCAAGAGAAAGAACTTGACGTCGCAACATCGAAAACCACATACGAATGCTCACTGTGTAATATAATCTCTCTGTCACAATATCTCATTAAGAAGGTTGTACATCCATTTCACTGGCCAATATTTTTAATATGTCTTCCTTTGACTATCTGAAATAAACACACTGTTAAACCATGGCCATGGAACTTAATACGATGGTTTTATTCCAATAAAATGGTTGAGATATCAGCTTCTATAAATATGGAAGGGACAAATCCTTCCTTAAATTATTCATTAATGACTTGACACTAGTGAGGCACCCAACGTATCCAACTTCACCATGAGCTCTTATCGTCATGGTTTACGACATATATATAAGTATACAAGTTGTGACATGCTTTAATAAAAATCTTGAAGTCTAAGGACCATCACACACACTCAAAGATAGGAATATTCAATGACACAAAACATGCAGAATTCCTACTGATGAGTCTGTTCTCATAATCTTCAGTCTTGGAGATTACCAAGTGCAAAATTCATGAGAAGAAGCCTTATCTGCTTACGAGTACTCGTATCTAAAATTATATGTACTGTGTGTCCCTTCATAGTACATTATCCAAATGGCCTAAATGGCCTAATTGGCCTAAATTAGCCTAAATGACCAAAATTTGTCTAATTGGCCTAATTGGTCTAAATAGTCTAAATTGGCCTAAATGGCCTAATTAGCTTAAATTGAATAAATTAAATAATTGTCTTAATTAGCCTAATTGGCCTAAATTTTCCTAAATTTCCTAAATGTCCTAAATAGTATAATTGGCCTAAACGACCTAAATTTAACAAATCAAATTAAATTTAATAATTGGAATAATTGGCCTAAATGGCCTAAATTGGTTTAAATGTACTAATTGGACGTATTGGCTTAAATGGTCTAAATTAGCCTAAATAGCCTAAATGACCTAAATTATCCTAAATGGCCTAAATGACCTAAATTGGCCTAAATAAAATAGATTTTATAATTATCCTAATTTTTATAAATGGCCTAAATGGCCTAAATGGACTAATTGGCCTAAATGGCCTAAATGACCTAAATGACCAAATTGATTAATTGGCCTAAATGGCCTAAATTGGTCTAAATGGTCTAATTCGCATAATTGGCCTAAATGGATTAATTTTTATAAATGTACTAATTGTAATAATTGTTCTAAATGGCCAAAATGGACTAATTATACTAATTGGGATAATTGGGCTAATTTTCCTAAATTAACCTAAATGGCCTAAATTGGCCTAATTGGTCTAAATGGCCTAAATTGGTCTAAATGGTCTAAATAGCCTAATTGGCCTAAATAACCTAAATGGCCTAATTGATATAATTGGCCTAAATGGAGTAATTGGACTAAATGGACTAATTGGACTAAATGGTCTAAATGGCCTAAATAACCTAAATGGCCTAATTGATATAATTGGTCTAATTGGCCTAATTGGTCTAAATGGCCTAAATTGGCCTAAATGGCATAATTGGCCTAAATTGCATAAATTATCTAATTGGCCTATTAGGCCAAATCAGCCTAAATGGCCTAAATGGAAAAATTTATCCTAAATGGACTAAGTGGATTAAATTTCCTAAATTGCATAATTGTCTTAATTGGCCCAAATGGTCAAAATTGGCCTAATCAGCTTAAATGGCCTAATCGATCTAATTGACCTAATTGGTCTAAATTTTCTAAATTGGACTAAATTGCATAATTGGATGAATTGGACTAAATGGTATAAATTTTACTAAATAGTCTAAATGACCTAAATTGGCCTAAATGGGCTAATTAGCCTAAATGACCAAAATGGGCCTAAATTGCCTAAATGAACTAAATTTTCTAATTGGCCTAATTGGACTAATGTGACTAATTGGAATAATTGGATTAATTGGACTAAATTGGCCTAAATGGACTAAATATTCTAATTGGAATAACTGGCTTGAATTAGTCTCATTGGCCTAAATGGCCTAAATTGGCCTAAACGGCCTAATTGGCCTAAATGTCCTAAATGGCCTAATTGGCCAAAATGACCTAATGGGACTAAGGATCGAATGGACCTAAGTGTCCTAAGTGTCCTAATGGTTCTATTGGGATTAAGTGAAAAAATGGGCTTAATGGGACAAATGGGTCTAATGGGATCAAGTGGCCTAATGGGCCAAATGGGCCTAAGTGACCAAATCAGCCAATTCGGACTAAGTGGCCTAATGGGTCTAATGGGTCCACAGGGCCAAATTGGTCAAATGGTCCTGAGTGGACTAAGTGCCCTAATGGTCCAAATGGGCCTATTGGGACTAAGTGTCCTAATGGGTCGATTAAGCCTCATTCGACCTAATATGCCAAATGGGCTTAATGGATCGAGTGGAACAGTTGGCCTAAGTGGCCTAATGGGCCTAATGGGATTAATGCGACTATTGGGACTAAGTGGCCTAATGGGTCCACTATGACCAATTCAACCTAATAGGGCCTAATGGGCCTAAGTGGTCTAATGGGTCCATTATGGTCAATTCAGCCTAATGGGCCTAATGGCTAAATTTCCCTAATGGACCTAATGGTCCTAATGGGCACAATGGGCCTAATGGGTCTAAAGGGACTAATGGGACAAAGTGGACGAGTAGGCCTAAGTGGCCTAATGCACCTAATGGGCCTAATGGGCCCAATGGGCCTAATGGGACCAATGGGCCTAATGGGTCCAATGGGCCTAATGGGTCCAATGGGCCTAAGTGTCCTAAGTTTCCAAATGGGTCGAAGTGGCTTATTAGGCTTAATGGGCTTAAGCGTCCTAATGGGTATAATGGGCCGAAGTGGCCAAATTGGCCTAATGGGCATAAGTGGCCTAAAAATCATAATGGGAAATGGGACTAATGGGCATAATGGGTCTAATAGGTCTAAGTGGCCTAATAGTCCCACATTACCTAAGTTTCCTAATGGGTTTAATGGGTCCAATGGGTCTAAGTGGCTCAATGGCCCTAAGTGTACTAAGTTACCTAATGGTCCTTATAGTCCTAATGGGTCTAATAGGCCTAAGTAGTCTAATCAGTCTAATGGGTCTAATGGGACTAATGGGCCAAATGGGTTGAATGGGCCTAAGTGGCCTAACAGGTTAAATGGGTTGACTGGGACTAAGTGTCCTGATGGGCCTAAGCGGCCTAAGTTACCTAATGGGTCTGATAGTTCTAATGGGCATATGTGGCCTAATGGACCTAAGTGGCCTAAGTTGCCTAATGGGCCCAATTGGCTGAATGGGCTGAATGGGCCCAATATGCCTAATGGATCCAGTGGGACTAAGTAGACCAATGGGCTAAAGTGGCCTAATGGGCCTCAAGTTCCTATTTGGCCTAATGGTCCAAAGTGTCCTAATGGGCCGATGTGGCCTAATGGGCATCATGGGCCTAATGGGCCTAAGTGGCCAAATGGGCCTAATGGGATAATGGGCCCAATAGGCCTAAGTGGCCTAATGAGTTATGTGGCCTAATGGGACTAGGTTCCCTAATGGTCCTAAGTGGGAAATGGGCTAAATGGGCCAAATGTGCCTAAATTCAATGATTTTTGAAACTTGGTTGACAACAAAATCCAAAGGGGGGGATTGTTGGGACCAAGATGATTAGGAAGGTGTTTGTTTTCATGTGTTTTATTTTGTTGTCAAGGAAATATTTTGAAGAAAGAAAATCACCTCACTTTGTATTTGGTGGAAATCGTACTGACCATTATTTTCAAAAGAATCATACTCACTCTCTCCATTATAATGAGGCAAAGATTTTTAAAATAAAATTCACTAATCATACTTTTCTTGGGTCTGGTATGTGAAAAGATCATAATGAGGAATTGATTGTTATCTGGAAAGGGAGAATTGGTTGCTTGGAGAATGCATCTTGCTGGAAGTAAATGGTCATCAGATTCACATTGGATCTGGTATGAAAGAACTATTTGTTTTATAAATATCATAATCTACTAACTATGATAAAATTAAATTTGACGATGCTTTGCTGATTCATATTTCATAAATCATAAGTTGATCGTAGAACTTATCATGCAAGCTTGATGGAAGAAAGGGGAAAAGAGGTATTCCAAATCGTATCCAAATTTATTGTATCTAGGTGGAAGATAAGAAAGAGATGATGCTAATCGAGAATGAATCGTACCCAGTGCACTCAAAAAGTGCAATCGTACCCACTAAGGCCCATTAGGACCATTAGGCCACTAAGGCCCATTTTCCCACTTCGGACCATTAGGCCCATTATGCCTATTCAGCCCATTAGGCACATTCATTCACTTTTTTCCATTAGGCCACTTAGGCCCATTTGGTTCATTCGGCTCGTTAGGCCAATTAGGCCCATTAGGCCACTTCGGCCCATTTGGCCTATTTGGCCACTTTGTCCCATTAGGCAAATTATGCCTACTCGTCCACTTTGGCCTATTAGGACCATTATGACCATTAGTCCACTTAGGCCTATTAGGTCCATTAGGTCAATTATGCCCATTAGGCCCATATGTCCATTCGTCTACTTTGGCCCATTAGGTCACATAGGCCCAATAGGAACATTAGGCCCATTTGGCCACTGAGGCCCATTAGGTCTATGAGGAAACTTAGTCCCATTAGGCCCATTTGGCCACTTCATCCCATTATTCCCATTAATCACATTAGGACCATTCATCCACCTTGGCCCATTAGGCCATATAGGCCCATTAGGCCCATTAAACACATTAGGCCACTTATGCCCATTACACCCATTAGGCAACTTATGCCCATTAGGCCACTTAGGCACATTATTACACTTAGGTTCATTAGTCCCATTAGGCCCAGTAGGCCTAGTAGTCCCATTACGCCTAGTAGGCCCATTAGGCCCAGTAGGCCCATTAGGTCTGGTAGGCCCGCTTAGGCCCATTCGTCCCATTGGTCCACTTAGGCACATTCAGCCCATTGGTCCACTTAGGCCCATTTGGACAATTCAGACACTTAGGCCCATTATGCCCATTAGGCCGATTTGGCCACTAAGGCCCATTATTCCCATTAGGCTCATTAGTCCCATTCGTCCACTTTGGCCCATTAGGCCACTTAGTCCCCTCAAACCCATTATGCAACTTAGGCCCATTGTGTCCATTACGCCACTTCGACCCATTAGGGTACTTAGGCCCATTAGGCCACTTATGACAATTTGGAGCAATTGGCCCATTGGGCCCATTATGCAACTTTGGCCCGTTAGGCCCATTGGAACCATTAGGCCACTTTGGCCCATTAGTCTTATTCGACCCATTAGGACCATTCAGCCCATTAGGTCCATTCAGCCACTTAGGTCCATTAGACCACTTAGGCCCATTAGGCCTATTGATCCACTTAGGCCCATTTTTTTCACTTAAGCCCATTAGGCCCATTGGTTCACTTTGGCCCATTACGCCCATTATGCCCATTCGGCGCATTAGGTCCATTTTTCCACTTAAGACCATTTGGCCACTTAGGTCCATTAGGTCCATTAGGCCCTGTAAGTCCATTAAGCCACTTCGTCCCACTAGTCCCATTAGACCCATCTGACCCATTGGGATAATTAGTCCCATTATGCCCATTGGAACCTTTAGTCCCATTCATCCCACTAGGCCCATTAGACCCATCAGAGTCTACTGACTATGATAAAATTAAATGTGACTATGCTTTGCTGATTCGTATTTCATAAATCATAAGTTGATTGAAAACTTATCGTGTAAGCTTGATGGAAGAAAGGGGAAAAGTGGTATTCCAAATCTTTTCCAGATTTATTGTATCTAGGTGTAAGAGAAGAAAGAGATGATGCTAATTGAAAAGGAATTGTACCTAGTGCAATTGAAAAGTGAAATCATACCCACTTAGTCCCATTAGGCCCATTAGGCCCATTAGGCCACTTAGGCCCATTTGGCCCATTTTTCCACTTCATCCCATTAGGGCCATTATGCCTATTCGGCCCATTAGGCACATCCATCCACTTTGTCCCGTTAGACCACTTAGGCCCATTAGGTCCATTAAGACACTTAGGCCCAATAGGCCCATTAGGCCCATTTGACCACTTTGTCCCATTAGGCCCATTATACCCACTCAGCCACTTTGGCTAATTAGGACTATTATGCCCATTGGGCCACATAGTTCCATTAGGTCCATTATGCCCACTAGGCCCATTATGCCCATTAGGCCCATATGTTCATTCGTCCACTTTGGCCCATTAGACAACTTAGGCCGAATAGGCGCATTAGGCCCATTAGACTGTTGAGGTCCATTAGGCCCATGAAGACACTTAGGCCGAATAGGCGCATTAGGCCCATTAGACTGTTGAGGTCCATTAGGCCCATGAAGACACTTAGGCCCATTACGCCCATTTGGAAACTTCGGCCCATTATACCCATTAATCCCATTCGTACCATTCATCCACTTTGGCCCATTTGGCCCACTAAACCCATTAGTCCACTTAGACCAATTAGACCTATTAGGAAACTTATTCCTATTAGGCCACTTAGGCACATTATGCCACTTAGGCCCATTAGTCACATTAGGCCAAGTAGGCCCAATAGCCCCATTATGCCTAGTAGGACCAATAGTCCTAGTAGGCACATTAGGCCCACTTAGGTCCATTTGGCCTATTAGGACCATTAGGCCCATTCAGATACTTAGGCCCATTATTCCCATTAGGATGATCTAGCCACTGAGGCTCATTATTAACATTAGTCCAATTGGGCCCATTCATCCACTTTGGCCCATTTGGCCACTTAGGCCCCTCATGCCCACTAAGAAACTTAGGCCCATTGTATCCATTAGGCCACTTTGACCCATTAGGGAACTTAGGTCCATTAGGCCACTTTGGCCAATTTGGACCATTTGGCCCATTCGGACCAGTGGGCCTATTAGGAAACTTTGGCATGTCAGGCCCATTAGGCCCATTAGGTCACTTTGGACCGTTAGGCCACTTAGGCCCATTAGTCTCATTCCACCCATTAGACCCATTAGCCCACTAGGCCCATTAGGCCCATTTGGCCACTTAGGCAAATTAGACCACTTAGGCCCATTAGGCCCATTAGTCCACTTAGGCCCATTAGGCCTATTAGCCCACTTAAACCCATTAGGCTCATTGGTTCACTTAGGCTCATTACGCCCATTACACCCATTAGGCGCATTAGGTCCATTGGTCCACTTAATACCATTAGGCCACTTAGGCCCATTAGGTCCATTGTGCCTAATAGGTCAATTAGGCCCAGTAAGTCCATTAAGCCACTTCGTCCCACTAGGCCCATTAGACCCATCCCACCCATTCGGAGAATTAGGCCCATTAGGCCCATTGGACACTTTAGTCCCATTTGACCCATTCAGACCATTATACCCATTGGACCCTTTAGGCCCATTCGGCCCAATAGGCCACTTCGGCCAAGTTATCCCATTAGGCCCATTAGGCCTATTCGGCTAATTCACCCCACTAGACCACTTCAGCCCATTGGGTCCATTCGACCCATTAGGACCATTAAAACCATTAGGCCACTTAGGTCCATTAGGCCACTTAGTCACATTAGGACTATTAGGCCACTTAGGACCATTAGGATCATTAGGTCCATTCGACCCATTAAGACCTTTCGAGCCATTAGGCCCGTTCGGAAACTTCGACCCATTGAGCCCATTGGGAAACTTAAGCTCATTCGTTTCATTAGGCCCATTACGCCACTTAGGCCTAGTGGACCTATTAGGCCCATTAGGCCACTTAGTCCCATTCGACCCATTTCGACCATTAGGCAACTCAGGCCAATTAGGCCCATTAGGCCCATTCGGCCAATTAGGTCCATTCAGCCACTTAGGCCCATTAGGACCATTTGTCCCATTAGGATACTTAGGCCCATTCAGCCCATTAGTCCACTTAGGCCCTTTCAGTCCCTTAGGCCCATTCAAACCATTGGGCCCATTCGCCCACTTAGGCTCATTAGACCCATTAAAACACTTAGTCCCTTTGGTTCCATTACGCCACTTAGGCCCATTTGGTTATGATTATGCCACTAAGGCCCATTAGGACACTTTGGCCAATTAGGTCCTTTAAGCCCATTAGGCCACTTAGGCCCATTAGGCCCATTAAGCTGATTATGCCACTTAGGCCCATTATGTTGCTTTGGCCCATTAAGTTCTTTAGAACAATTAGGCCACTTAGGCCCATTAGGCACATTAGACTAATTTGTACCATTCATCCCATTAGGCCACTTAGTCCCATTAGGCTCATTAGGCCACTTATGCCAATTATGCCCATTGGACCCATTAGACCACTTAGGCCCATTAGGCTAAAATTTTACCACTTATGCCTATTAGGCCCCTTTGGACTATTAGGCTCTTTAGGCTCATTAGTCCACTTAGGCCCATTTGGCCTTGTAGTCCCATTAGGACACATATGCCCATTCGTCTTGTTAGGCCCATTAGCCTTTTAGGCCCATTAGTCCCTTTGGGCCACTTAGGCCCATTACCATTAGGCCACTTAGGCCCATTAGGCCACTTAGGCCCATTAGGCCACTTAGGCCCATTAGGCCACTTAGGCCCATTAGGCCACTTAGGCACATTAGGACCATTCATCCCATGACACCACTTAGGCCCATTGTGATAATTAGCCCACTTAGGCCCATTAGGCCCTTGAGGTCCATTAGGCCGCTTAGGCCACTTAATCCCATTATACCCATTAGGCCTATTAGGCCCATTAATCTCATTAGGCCACTTAGACCTATTTGGCCACGTTAGTCCATTGGGCCCATTAGGCCTGTTAGTCCACTTAGGCCCATAAACCACTTCGGACCAGTGGGCCCATTAGGCCATTTAGGCCCATTGGGACCACTAGGCACATTTTTTCCATTAGGCACACTAGGACACTTAGGACCATTAGGTCAATTTGGCCACTTAGGCCCATTAGGCCTACTCAGCACATTAGGCCCATTTGATCTATTCATCCCATTAGGCCCATTATGCCACTTAGACCCATTAGGCCAATTTTGCCACTTAGGCCCGTTATGTCCACTAGGACCACTAGGAATATTTGGCCCATTCGACCAATTTGGCCCATTCGATCACATAGTCCCATTACGACCATTAGGTCCATTTGGCGGATTAGGTCACTTAGGCCCAATAGGCCCCTTAGGCCCATTAGGCCACTTAAATCCATTTAGCGCATTAGGACCCTTAGGCCCATTATGCCCATTAGGACAATTAAGCCCATTTGACCACTTAATCCCATTACACCCATTAGGCCTATTAGGTTTATTAGGTCACTTAGGCCCATTAGGCCACCAATTCCCATTAGTCCCACTAGTCCTATTGGGCCCATTGTACAACTTAGGCTCATTAGGACCATTAGGCTACTAAGGCCCATTAGGTTGATTAGTCCCATTAGGCCACTTAGACCCCCCTAAGCCCTTTAGGTTCATTAGGCCCATGAGGTCATTGAGGCCCATTAGGCCCATTAGGCCACTTAGGCCCTATAGATCCATGAGGCCACTTAGGCCCATTAGGTCCATCATGCCACTTAGCCCCATTAGAACCATTAGGCCACTTATGCCCTTTAAACTCGTTATGCCAGTTAGGTCCATTAGTCCACTTAGGCCCATTAGGCCGATTTGGACACTTTGGCCCACTATTCCCATTATGCCACTTACGACACTTCGTCCCATTATGCCCATTAGCCCATTTAGGCTCATTAATTCCATTAGGCCGATTAGTCCACTTAGGCCCATTAGGCCCAATAGGCTGCTTAGGCCCATTATGCCACTATGGCCCATTAGGCCCATTAGGCCACTTTGAACCATTAGGCCACTTCGACCCGCTAAGCCCATTATGTCAATTAGGCCACTTAGACCCATTAGGCCCATTAATCCCCTTAGGACACTTAGACCCATTAGGCCCATTAGGCCAATTAGTCACATTCGGTGCATTAGGCCACTTAGTCCCATTACGCCCATGAGGCCACTTAGGCCCATTAGGCCACTTAGGACCACTCGGCCCATTAGGCCACTTCAGCCCATTAGATCCATTATGCCCATTCGGCCCATCAGGACCATTAAACCCATTACGCCTGTGAGGCCACTTAGGCCCATTAGGCTACTTCGGCCCATTAGGCCACTTAAGCCACTTACGCCCATTAATCCCATTAGGACACTTAGGCCCATTAGACCACTTAGGCCCATTATGTCACTTAGGCCCATTAGTCCCATTAGGCCACTTTTTCCCATTAAGCAACTTAGGCCCATTAGTCCACTTAGGCCCATTAGGCTGATTAAGCCACTTTGGCCCATTTATCCCATTAGGCCCATTAGGCCCCTTAGACCCATTAGGACCATTAGAACAATTAGTCCACTTTGTCCCATTAGTCCCACTGGGAAACTTTGGCCCATTAGTCCACTTAGGCCCATTAGGCCGATTAGGCCACATTGGCCCATTTGGCCCATTAAGTGGATTTGGACCATTAGGCCCATTAGGCCCCTTAGAGCCATTAGGACCATTAGTCTACTTTGTCCCATTAGTCTCATTCATCCCATTAGGACCCTTAGGCCCATTCGGGCCATTAGGACCATTAGGCCACTTGGGCCCATTAGGGCACTTCGGCCCATTAAACACGTTAGACCCATTCAGCACGTTAGGCCCATTCGGGCCCTTAGCTCCATTCAGGGCATTAGGCCCATTTGGGCCACTTAGGATCATTCGGCCACTTCGCCCCATTATGCCACTTAGGCCCATTAGACCAATTAGGCCCATTAGGCAACTTAGTCCCATACACCCATTCATCCCATTCATCCCATTTGGACCATTAGGCCACTTTAGGCAAATTAGACCCACTAGGCTACTTCGGCCCATTCGGCACGTTAGGCTCATTCGACACTAGGCCCATTCGAGCCCTTAGCCCCATTCGGGCCATTAGGCCCATTTGGGCCACTTAGGCTCATCTAGCCACTTATGCCCATTATTCCACTTAGGCTCATTAGACCAATTAGGCCCATTAGGTCACTTACTCCAATTAGGCACATTCATCTCATTCGTCCCATTAGGCCCATTAGGCCACTTAGACAAATTAATCTCATTGGGGCACTAAGGCCCAATAGGTCCATCTAGGAACTTGGGCCCATTAGGCCACTTAGGCCACTTAGGCCCATTCAGTCAATTAGGTTGATTAGACCACTTATTCCAGTTAGGCCCATTAATCCCATGAGGCCACTTAGGTTCATTAGGCCCATTAGTCCACTTAGGCCCATTAGTCCCATTAGGGCACTCAGGCCCATTCTACCCATTCATCCCGTTAGGGCCATTGGGCCAATTGGGCCACTTAGACCCATTTGGATCATTCGGCCCCTTGGTCCCATTAAGAAAATATTAGGCCACTTCGGTCCATTTTGGAAAATTATGCCCATTAGGACACTTACACCCATTAGTCCCATTAGACCCATTGGGTCACTAAAGCCCATTCCACTACTTAGGCCCATTAGCCCCATTTGGCCACGTAGGCCCACTCAGCCACTTAGGCCCATTAGCTCCATTAGGCCACTTAAGCCCATTCGGACACTTAGTTCCATTAGGCCACTTTGGCCAATTAGTCCCTTTAGGTCGATTGGGCCACTCAAGCCCATTGGGCCCATTGGGCCACCTAGGCTCATTACACCCATTTGGCCACTTTAGCCCATTACGCCCATTAGGCCCATTAGGCCATTTAGGCCCATCAAACCCATTAGGCTCATTAGGACATTAGGCCCATTCGACCACTTAGTCCCATTAGTCCCATTAAGAAAAGCAGGACCATATATCCCATTAGGCCCATTAGGCCCATTGGACCACATAGGCCACTTAGGCCCATTAGGCCCACTGGACCACATAGGCCACTTAAGGCCATTTGGACCATTAAGACTATTCAGCCTATTTAGCCCATGAGGCCACTAAGGCCCATTAGTCCACTAATTTCCTTAAGGCCCGTGAGTCCATTTCAGCCCATTAGCCCCATCACACCACTTAGGCCCATTAGTCCCATTAGGATACTAACGCCCATTAGGCCCTTTGGGCTAATTAGGGCCATTCTGCCCATTCGGCCACTTAGGCCAATTAGACCCATTAGGCCACTTAGGCCCATTATATCCATTGGACCACTTAGGCCTATCAGGCCACCTAGGCCCATTAGGCCGATGAATCCCCTTAGGCCCATTAGGCCCATAAGGCCACTTAGGCCCACTAGGCCCATTAAGCCCATTATGCCGATTAGGAAACTTTGGTCTGATTAGTCCACTTAGGCCCATTAAGCACATTAGGCCCATTAAGACCATTAGGCACCTTATGACCATTGATCCCATTAGACCGATTAGGCAACTTAGGCTCATTAGGCGCATTAGGCCACTTAGGCTAATTAGGCCCATTAATCCCATTAGGCCCATTAGGCCCCTAGGCCTGTTAAGCCCAATAAGCTCATTAGGACACTTAGTCCCATTATGCCACTTAGCCTCATTAGGCCGATTAGGCAACTAAGGCCCATTAGGCCACTTAGGAACACTCGGCCCATTAAGCCCATTAGGAAGATTTGGCCACTTAGGCCCATTAGGCCACTTAGGCCAATTAGGTTCATCAGGCCCCTTAATCCCATTAGGTCGATTAGGTAACTTTGGCCCATTTGGCCACTTTGTGGCCTATTTTTCCACTTAGGCCAATTAGGCCAATTTATCACAATAGGTAACTTAGGCCTATTAGGCCCATTTAGCCCATTGGGCACATAATGCCCATTAGGCCGATTAGGAAACTTTTCCCATTAGGTGACTTCAACCCATTAATCTCATTAGGCCCATTAGGCCACTGAGGCCAATTAGGCCCATTTGGACCCTATGCTTGTTAATCCCCTTAAGCCCATTAGGCCACCTAGGCCCATTAGACAACTTATGCCCATTAGTCCCCTTAGGCCCATTAGGCTCCTTCGACCCACTATGACTATTACGCCGATTAGGGCACTTAGGCCCATTAGGCTGCTTAGGTCCATTAGGCCACTGAGGCCCATTCATCCCATTAGGACCATTTTTCTGCTAGGTTCGTTCAGCCCATTAATCCCATTAGGCCACTCAGGACCATTGAGCCACTCTCGTCAACTAGGTCCCTTAGGTCCATTAGGCCACTTCAGCCCATTATGCCCATTAGAAACATTAAGCTCATTTGTCGATTAGGCCACTTAGGCCATTTAGGCCCATTAGTCCACTTAGGCCCATTTGGCCCATTTAGTACCTAGCATGTTAAGCCCATTAATCCCATTAGGCCCATTAGGCCACTTGGGCCTATTAGTCCACTTCGGCCCATGAGGTCCAAGAGGCACACTTAGGTCCATGATACCCATTAGGCCCATTAGGCCACTTAGGCCTATTGGGCACATTAGGCCAGCCACTTAGGCCTATCACGCCCATTCGACCACCCAGGAAAACTAGGCACAGTGGTCCACTTAGGCTCATTCGACTACCTAGGCCGATTTGACCGATTAGGACACTTAGGACCCTTAGGCCCAATTATTCGATTAGGCTGATTTGACCACTTAGGTCACTTAGGCCCATTATGCCCATTATGCCCATGGTCCACTTAGGCCTATTAGGCCCATTAGGCCCTTTGACCACTTAGGACCACTATTCACATTAAGCCCATTCGGAACTTTTGGCCACTTAAACCCATTAGGCGACTTAGGATCATTAGGCCCACTAGATCCATTCGACCACTTAGGTGTCCCTATGGCCCATTAGTCCCATGAGCCCCATTAGGCACATCCATCCACTTAGGCCAATTAGGACCAGGAGGCAACTTAGGACCATTAGTCCACTTAGTCCCATTAGGTCCATTCTGCCACTTAGGTCCATTAGGCCCATTCGGCCACTTAGACCCATTGGGCCCATTAGGCCCATTCGGGCACTTAGGCAATTGAGGCCCATTCGAACCATTAAGCCCATCAGGCTCATTAGGCCACTTAGGCCCATTAGGCCCATTAGGCCACTTAGGCCCATTATGCCCATTAGGCCACTTAGGCCCATTCGCACCATTAGGCCCATCAGACCCATTAGGCCACTTAGGCCCATTGTGCCCATTAGGGCCATTAGGCCCATACTTAGGCCCATTAGCCTCATTGGGACACTGGGTCCCATTATGCCCATTGGGCTTACCAGACCCATTAGGCTCATTAGGCACATTGGACCACTAAGGCCCATTCGGAAAATCAGGCCCATTAGGCCCCTTAGGCCCATTTGGCTCACTCATCCCATTAGAACACTAAGGCCCATAGGTCCCACTGAACCACTTAGACCTGTGATGCCCATTAGGCCCATCAGGCCCATTAGGTCACTTATACGCATTTAGACCATTAGGCCACATAGGCCCATAAGGCCCATTGGGCCACTGAGACCCATTGGGCCCATTGGGCCTATCAGACCAATTAGGCCCATGAAGCTAACTAGGCCACTAAGGCCCATTAGGCCACTTAGGCCTATTCGGCCCATCAAGCCCATTTAGTCACTTAGGCCCATTCAGCCCATTCGGCCCATCAAGCCTATCAGACCCATTAGGCCACTCATGTCCATTCGGCCCATTAGGCCACTTGGGCCCATTCGGTCCATCATTCCCATCAGGCCCATTAGGCCACTTAGGTCCATTAGGTTCATTAGGACCATTTGGCCACTTAGGCCCATTCATCTCATTTGGCCACCTCGGCACATCGGGGCCATTAGGACCATTAGACCATTGGGGCCTATTCATCTCATTAGGCCACTAAAGGCCCATTAGGCCCATCAGGCCAATCAGGTCCATTAAGCAACTTAGTCCCATTAGGCTACTTAGGCCCATTCAGCTCATTAGCCCACATAATCACATTAGGCCCATTAGGCCACTTAGGCCACTTAGGAAGATTAGGCCCATTAGGCCACTTAGGCCACTTATGACGATTAGGTCCATTAGGCCACTAAGGCCCATTAGGTCGCTAAGTCCCATCATGCCATTTAGGCCACTTAGGCCCATTAGTCCACCAAGTCTCATTAGGCCCATTAGGCCACTTAGGCGCATTAGACCACTTGGGACCATTAGACCACTTAGGCCCATTAGGACACTAAGGCCAATTAGGCCACTTAGTCCCATTATGCCCATTCATCCAATTAGACCAATTAGTCTCATTAAGCCACTTAGTCCCATTAGGCCCATTAATCTACTTATGCAACTTAGGCCCACTATATTCAATAGGCCCATTTGGCCACTTCATCCCACTAGGCCACTTAGGCCCATTAGGCCCATTAGTCCACTTAGGCCCATTAGGCCCATTAGCCCACTTAGGCCCATTCGGCCAATTAGGCCACTTAGTCCCATTAGGAAACTTAGGCCCATTCGGCCCATTAGGCCACTTACTCCCATTAGGCCCATTAGACCACTTCAGCAACTTCGGCCATTGAGGCCCATTCGACCACTTAGGCCCCCTTGGCCCATTAATCCCATTAGGCCGATGAGGCAATTTAGGCCCATTTGACCACTTAAACCCATTAGCCCCATTAGGCCCCTTAGTCCCATTAAGCCCATTAGGCCGATTAGGCAACTTAGGCCCATTAGGAAACTTAGGCCCATTAGGCCCATTGGGACACTTAGGTTAATTAGGCTCATTCAACCCATTAGGCCCATTCGGCCCATTCGGCCCATTTGGCCCCTATCCCTCTTATTCCCATTAAGCCCATTAGGCCACTTATGCCAACTAGGCCACTTAGTCACATTAGGTTGATAAGGACACTAAGTCCCATTAGGACCATTAGGCCACTTAAGTTCACTAGGCCCATTAAGCCCATTAGGATGATTAGGCCACTTAGTCCCATTAGGCCACTTAGGCTCATTCGACCCATTAGGCCCATTAGGCCAATTAAACCCATTAGGCCGATTAGGCAACTTTTTCTCATTAGACCACTTAAGTCCATTAGGTCAATTAGGCCCATTAGGCCCATTCGGCCACTTAGGTCCATTAGTCCCATTAGGCCTATTAATCCCATTAGGCCAATTAGGAAACTTTGTCCTATCAGGACACTTAGGCCCATTTGGCCACTTACGCCAATTAGGCTTATTCGTCCCATTAAACCACTTGGCCCCTAGGCCCGTTAAGCCCATTATGCCCATTAGTCCACCTAGGACCATTAGGCCACTAAGGACCATTTGGACCATTGGTCCACTTAAGCTCATTAGGCCTATTAGGCCACTTAGGCCAATTAGACTCATTAGGCCACTTAGGCCCATTAGGCCCATTCGTCTCATTATGCCCATAATTCCCATTTGGCCCCTAGGCCCATTATGTCCATTAAGCTTGTTAGGCCACCTAATCCCATTAGGTCACTTAGGCCCCTTAGTCCCATTATGCCACTTAGGCCCATTATACCCCTTAGGCCCATTAGGCCCATTAAGCCCGTTAGGTTGATTAAGACACTTAGGCCCATTAGGCCACTTAGGCCGATTAGACCCATTGAGTCACTGAGGCCCCTTAGGCCCATTAATCCCATTAGTTTGATTAAGAAACTAAGGCCCATTAGGCCACTTAGACCGATTAGGCCCATTGGGTCACTGAGGCCCACTAGGCCCATTTGGCCCATTATGTCCATTTGGCCCATTAGGCCCATTTGGAACCCAATCCCATTAATTCCCTTCATACCATTAGGCCCCTTAAACCCATTAGACCCCTTTGGCCTATTAAACCCATTAGTCCACTTAGGCCAAGAGACCCCTTAGTCCCATTAATCTCATTTGGACGATTAGGCAACTTAGGCCCATTAGGAAACTTAGGCCCATTAGACCCATTAGGCCTCTTAGGCCCACTTGGCCCATTAAGCCCATTAGGCCAATTAGGCCACTTCAGCCTGATAGGCCACTTAGGCCCATTAGGCCCATTAGGCCGCTTAGTCCAATTTGGCCCATTAGGCACATTAGGCCACTTAGGCTCATTAGGCCCATTAAGCCCATTAGGCCAATTAAGAAATTTTATCCTATTAGGCAACCTAGGCCCATTAGGCCACTTAGGCCAATTAGACCCATTCGGCCCATTAGAACCATTTGGCCCCTAGACCCGTTAATCCCATTGAGCCCATTAGGCCACTTAGGCCCATTAGTCCGCTTAGGCCCATTAGTCCCAGAGGCTAGTTAGGCCCATTTGGCCCCTTTATCCCATTTGTACCTAGGCCTGTTAAGCGCATTAAACCCATTAAGCCTATTAAGCCCATTAGGCCAATTAGTCTTCTTCGGACCCTTGGGACTATTGGCCCCATGAGGCCCGTTAGGCCACTTTGGGCCATCACGGCCCTCAGGACCATTCAACCACTTCGGCCTATTTGGCCCATTATTCCACTTAGGGCCATCAGGCCCCTTAGTCTCATTCGTTCAATTAGGTCGATTAGTCCACTTAGGCCCATTAGGCCCATTGGGACACTTAGGCCCATTGTCTCATTAGGACACTTAGGCCCATTAGGCCCATTAGGACCATTAGTCCCATTCGGCCCATTCGGCCCATAAGGCCACCTAGGTCCATTAGGTCCATTCATCCCATTTGGCCCATTAGTCCACTTAGGCGCATTAGTCCACTTAGGCCCATTGGCCCATTTGGTCACTTAGACCCATTAGACCCATTGGTCTAATTATGCCCATTAGTCCCATTAGTCCCATAAGGCCACATAGGCCCATTGGATCAATTAGGCCCATTCGACCCATTAGTCCCATTAGGCCCATTCGGCCACTTAAGACCACTAGGCCCATTAGGCCAGTTACGCCCATTAGGCCACTTATTCCCCATTGGGCCCATTAGGCCAATGAGGCGCATTAGGCCCATTAGGCGCATTCGACCACTTAGGTCCACTAGGCCCATTAGGCCACTTAGGCCCATTAGGCCCATTCGGCCACTTACACTCATTTGGCCAATTATGCCCATTATGCCACTTAAGCCCATTCTTACACTTATGACCATTAGGCACATTAACCACATTATGCCAAATTGGCTCATTCCATTCAGCCACTTAAACCCATTAGTCTGAATCGGCCACTTAGGCCCATAAGGCCCATTAGGCACACTCCATTGATTAGGCCGATTCATCCACTTAGGCCACTTAGACCCATTAGGCCGATTAGGCCCATTTTCCCATTACGCCACTTAGGTCCATTAGGCTCATTCGATCGATTAGGCTGATTAGTCCACTTAGATCACTTACACCCCTTAGGCTACTTAGGCCCATTAGACACATTTGATCGATTAGGCCGACAAGGATGCTTAGGCCCATTTGGTCGATTAGCTCGATTAGGCCACTTAGGCCCATTAGTCCCTTTAAGCTCATTAGGACACTAAGGCTCATTAGGCTCATTAGGCCCATTCGGTTGATTAGGTAGATTTGGCCACTTAGGCCCATTAGGCCACTTAGTCATATTAGGCCCATTAGGCCCATTCGGTCAATTAGGCTGATTAGGCCACTTGGGTCCATTATACCCATTAGGCCACTTAGGCCCATTAGGCCCATTAGGTCACTTAGGCCCATTGGGACCATTCGGCTGATTAGGCCGATTCGACCACTTAGGCCACTTAGTCCCATTATGCTCATTATGACCATTAGGCCCATTCAGACACTTAGGCGACTTAGGCATTAGGCCCATTAGGCCACTTAGACAAATTAGGCTCATTAGTCTCATTCGGCTGATTAGGCCAATTAGGAAACTTAGGCCACTTCAGGCCATTAGGCCCATTATGCACATTATCCCACTTAGTCTATCCATCCAATGGACCGAAGGCCCTCAATTTTTTATTGATTTTGATAATCCACCTTTCAAGGGGTGATATGGAACCCTTACAAGGCCTGTAGGCATAAGTATTACATGGCCCGTAGGCCTTATAGGAATTCATTTCTCGTAGGCTTCAAACGTTACATACAACCTAGACTAACGACTTGAAACTGCTCCTCCCCTAGCATCTTCATCGTGATATCAGCTCTCCACCTTTGCATGGCTGTTTGACTGGGCTTTCCCATGCATGCACAGGCTTGTCCTGATGGCAGGTGTCATACCCTCTCATTTATGCAATCCGTTTTAGCTTATGCTATAGTGTAGGCTACTTGCCCATCCTCATTCTGAAGCTTGTTCCCTGTAGGTTGTCTGGTTTTCATTTTCACTTGAGGTGGCCCGAAGGCCTTGAGGTTGCCCAAAGGCCTTGAGGTGGCCCGAAGGCCTTGATGTGTCCCGAAGGCCTTGAGGTGGCTCGAAGGCCATACTGACCCAAAGGCCTTGGTGGCCTGAAGGCCTTAAAGGACTTAGGGACCAAATCGGTGGCTCGAAGGGCCAAACGGGGGAATAGTCTCGGCTGCTACATTAGGCCCACTTAGGCCCATTAGGCCCATTATGCAACTTAAGAACATTTGGCCCATTATGCCTTTGAGACCCATTTGGCCCATTTGGCCAATTCGGCCCATTCGACCATTTAGGCCACTTAGACCACTTAGGCCCATTAGGCCCATTGGCCCCATTCGGCCACTTAGACCCATTTAGACCATTAGGCCCATTATGCCACTTGGGCCCATTAGGCCCATTAGGCCACTTAGTCTCATTAAACCCATCAGTCCCATTAAGACCATTAGGCACATTTGGCGACTTAGGCCGATTAGGCCACGTTGACCCATCAGTCCACTGAGGCCCATTAAACCCATTAGTCCCATTAGGCATGTTAGGCCCCTTGGGCCACATAGGCCCATTAGGCTCATTCAATCTATTAGCCTGATTAGACCACTTAGACCCATTAGGCCACATAGGCCCATTAGGCCCATTAGGACACTTAGGCCTATTAGGCCCATTAAACCCCTTAGTCCCACTAGACCCATTAATCTCGTTAAGCCACTCAGGCCACTTAGGCCCATTTGGTTGATTCGCCTGATTAGGCCACTTAGGCCAATTATGTCCATTAGGCCCATTATCCCAATTAGGCCCATTATTAACATTAGGTCCACTTGTCCCACTAGGCCCACTAGGCCCATTAGGGCACTTAGGCACATTAGGAACATTAGGCCACTTAGGAGCATGAGGCCCGTTATGCCCATCAGGCCCATTAGGCCCTTGAGGGGAATTCCTCCCCTTAGGCCCATTAGGCCCATCAGGCCCATCAGGAAACTTAGTCCCACTAGGCCAATTGGGTCCATAAGACCACTTAGTCCCATGGGGCCCATTTGCCCCATCAGGCCACTTGGGCCAATTAGGTCCATTAGACCCCTTAATTCCATCAGGCCCATCAGGCCCCTTAGGCCACTTAGTCCAATTTGTCCACTTAGACCCATTAGTCCCATTGTACCCACTAGGACCATTCATCCCATTAGACCCATTGGGACCATTAGGCCCCTCAGGCCCACGAGGCCCATTGGGCCACTTCAGCCCATTCGGCCCATTCAGCTCTTTAGGCCCACTTAGGCCACTTAGGCCCATTAGGCCCATTATTCCTATTGGTCCCATGAGGCAACTTAGGCCAATGAGGTCCATTAGGCCCATGAGGCCCAATAGGCCCATCCGTCCAATTCGTCTCATCCATCCCATTAGGCCCTTTAGGCCCACTCAGCCAATTAGGCCATTTAGGCTCATTATGCCACTTAGGCCACTTAGGTCGATGAGGCCCATGAGGTCCATCAGGCCCATTAGGCCACTTAGGCCCATCAGGCCCATTAGGCCACCTAGGCCCATTAGGCACAGTGGGCCCATGATACCACTTAGGCCCATTAGACCCATTAGGCCCATTAGGACCATGAGACCCATTAGGTCCATCGGGCCACTTAGTCTCATTAGGCCCTTTAGGCCCAATAGGCCCATTCGGCAACTTAGGCCCATTCGACGTATTAGGTCACTTAGGTCACTTAGGCCCATTAGGCCCACTTGGTCCATTTAGCCACTTAGGCCTAGGAAGACCATTCAACCCATTAGGCCCATGAGGCCCATTAGGCCCATCAGGACAATGAGGCCACTTAGCCCAATGACACCAATTAGGCCCATTAGGCCCGTTAGGCCCATCATGTCGATTTGGCCACTTAGGCCCATTAGTCCCATCAGGCAACTTAGGCCTATTAGGACCATTCCGCCACTTAGGCCCATTAGGCCCATTCCGCCACTTAGGCCCATAAGGACCATTTGGCCCATTCGACAACTTAGGCCCATTGGGTCAATTAATCCACTTAGGCCCATTAATACCATTAGGCCCAATATTCCCATTAGGCCCATTCGACCACTTAGGCAACTTATGCCCATTAGGCACATGAGGCCCAATATGCCAATCGGGCCTATCAGGCCCATTCAGGCACTAAGGCCCATTAGGCCCATTATGCCTATTTAGCCACTTAGGTCACTTTGGCCCATTAGCACCATGACACCCATCAGGCCCATCAGGCCCAATAGGCCAATTGGGCCAATGAGACCCATTATGCCCATTGGGCCTATCGGGCCCATTGGACCCCTGAGACCCATTTGTCCCATTACACCCATCAGGACCATTAATCCACTTAGTCCCATTGGTCCCACTAGGCCCATTACGCCACTTAGGCCCATGAGGCCCATTAGGACACTTAGGCCACTTGGGCCCATTGGGCCCTTGATGCACATTAGGCCCATCAGCCAATTAGGCCACTTAGGCCCATTATGCTCATTCAACCACTTATGCCCATTAGGCCCATTGAACCACTTAGGCCCATTAGGCCACTTTGGCCCACTGGGCCACTACGCCCCATTGGGCCCATTGGGCCACATAGGCCCATCAGGACACTTAGGCCCATTTGGCCATTGAGGCCCATTATGGCCATTAGGAAGATTAGGCCCATTAGGTCCATGAGGCCCATTAGGCCCATTGGGCCAGTGAGGCTCATGATTCTCATTAGGCCGATCAGGCCCATGAGGCTCATTAGGCCACAGAGGCCCATTAAGCTCATCAAAACCCATTAGGCCACTTAGGTCCATTAGGCTGATTATTCTCATTAGTCCCATGAGGCTACTTGTGTCGCTTAGGCCAATTAGGCCCATGAGGCCACTAAGGCCCATTAGGCCACTTAGGCCCATTCATCTCATTAGGTCACTAATTCCACTTAGGCCCATTAAGCCACTAAAGCCCCATTATGCCCATTAGGCTCATCAGGGCCATTAGGCACATTAGGCCACTGAGGCCCATTAGGCACAATAGGCCACTTACGCTCATTATTCCCATTAGGCTCATTAAGCCCATGAGGCCCGTGAGGCCACTGAGACCCATTTGGCCCATTTGGACTATCATGGACATGGATCCCATTATGCCACTTAGGCCCATTCGGCCACTTAGGCCCATTGAGCTCATTAGGCCACTTAAGTCATTAGACCCATCAGGTCCATCTATCCCATGAGTCCACTTAGGCCCATTCGACCCATTAAGACCATTATACTCATCAGGCTCATTCGACCACTTAGGCCCATTCGGCTCCTTAGGCCACTTAGGCCCATTAATCCCATTAGGCCCATTAGGCCCATCAGGCCAATTATGTCCATTTAGACCATTAGACAACTTATCCAACTTAGGCCTATTAGGCCACTTAGTACCATTTGACACATTCGACCCATTATGCCACTTAGGCCCATTGGCCCCGTCAAGCCTATTAGTCACATTATTCCACTTAGTGCACTAATGCCCATTAGGTCACCGAGGCTCATTAGGGTCATTTGGCCCATTAGGCCACTTAGGCCCATTAAGCCCATTAGGCCACAGAGGCCCATTAGGCCAATTATGCCCATTAGTCCACTTAGGCCCATTAGTCCCATTAGACCACTGAGACCCATTAGGATCATGAGGCCCATTAGTCCACTTAGGCCCATTAGTCCCATTAGACCACTGAGACCCATTAGGATCATGAGGCCCATTAGGCCACTTAGGCCCATTCAGTCACTTAGTCCAATTGGGACACTTAGGCCCATTCGGCCCATTATGTCACTTAGGCCACTTTGGCCCACTATGCCTATAAGTCCCATCAGTTCACTTAGGCACATTAGGCCTATTAGTCAACTTACACCCATTAGGCTACATCGGTAACTTAGGCCCATTAGGAAATTTACTCCACTAAGGCCCATTTGGCCACATAGGTCCATTAGTCTCATTCGACCACTTAGGACCTTAGGCACATTCATCCACTTAGTCCCATTAGAACAATTAGGCCCTTATGCCACTAAGGCCCATTAGGCCCATTGGGTCACTTAGGCCCATTAGGCCTATTAGGCCACTTAGGCCACTCAGGCCCATTATGCCACTGAGGCCCATGAGGCCACTGAGGCCCATGAGGCCACTGAGACCCATTAGGCCATTGAGGCCCGTTAGGTACATTAGAACACTTAGGCCCATTAGGCCACTTAGGCCACTTAGACCCATTAGGCCACTTAGGCCAATTAGGCCCAGTAGGACACTTAGGCCACTTAGGCCCATTATGCCCATTATACCCATTAGGTCACTTAGTCCCATTAGGCCACTTAGGTCCATTAGGCCACTTATGCCCATTAGGCCCATTAGGCCGCTTGGGATCATTAGGCCACTTAGGCCCATTAGTCCACTTAGGCCCATTTGGCTACTTAGGACCATTAGGCCCATTAGGCCACTTCAACCACTTAAGCATATTAGGCCCATTAGGCCACTGAGGCCCACTAGGCCCATCAGGCCACTTATGCCCATTTTTCCCATTAGGAAATTTAGGCCACTTAGACCCATGAGGCCACTTAGGCCACTTGGGCCTTTTAAGCCACTTAGGCCTATTAGGCCACTTTGGCCCATTTGGCCCAATAGGCCACTTAGTCCACTTAGGACCATTATGCTCGTTAGGCCCATCAGGCCAATTACATGCATTATGCCACTTAGGCCCATTAGTCCAATTAGGCCACTTAGGTCACTTAGGCCACTTAGGACCATTTGGCCACTTAGGCCCATTAGGCCCATTATGCCACTTAGGTCCATTATGTCCCTTAGGACCACTAGGCTCATTTTTTCAATTAGTCTCATTCAGACCATTAGACCCATTATTCTACTTAGGCCTATTAGGCCCATTAGGGCACTTAGGCCCATTAGGCACTTAGGCCCATTCGACCAATTAGGCTCATTAAGAATATTCAGCCCATTAGGCCCATGAGGTCCATTGGGCCACTTAAGCCCTTTCAACCCATTGTGCTACTTCAGCTCATTCAGCCCATTACGCCACTTAGGCTCGTTCATCCCATTAGGCTCATGCCACTTAGGCGAGTTAGGCTCATTAATCCACATTGGCCAGTTAGGCTCAATGGGTTCATCGGGCTCATTATGCCACTTAGGCCCATTCAACCCATTATAACACTTAGGCTAGTCAGTCCCATTAGGCCACTTTGTCCAATTAGGCCCATTAGGCTCATTGGGCCCATTAGGCCACTAGCTACTAGCTAGGCCCATTGGACCCATTAGACCCTTAGGGCCCATGGGCCCCTTATGCGAGTTAGGCTAGTTTAGCCCATTGGGCGCATTAGGCCGGTTAGGCCCATTAGGCTTGTTAGGCCCTTTGGGCTAGTTAGGCCACTTAGGCCACTTCGACCCATTATGCTCATTGAGCCGACACTTTTTCCAGTTAGTCCCATTAGGCCACTTAGGGCCCTTAGGTCCATTGGGCCCATTAGGATAGTTAGGATAGTTAGGAAAGTTGGTCTGATTCATCCCATTAGGATCATTAGGCCACTTAGGCCTGTTAGGCATATTAGGTCATTTAGGCCCATTCAGCCTATTAGGCAACTTAGGCAAGTTAGGCCTAATTGGCCCATTAGGCCCCTTAAACCAGTTAGGCTCATTAGGTCCATTAGGCCCATTGGGCCCATTAGGCCACTTAGTCCAGTTAAGACCATTCGACCACTTAGGCCCATTGGGCCAGTTAGGCCAATTAGGCCCATTAGGCCAATTAGTCCCCTGAGGCTCATTAAGCCACTTAAAAGTTCCCAACGAATGATTTTATCACTGATAGGGGGAGGGGTGAATCAGTGATACTTTTTTCTCGTATGTTTCTTTTCAAATGAAACAACATTCACCTCCTGTTAAAGATTATATTCCCTATTGAAAACAATTCAAACACATGCCCAGAGGAACACAACTATTTATAAGATTCACTATTCAATAAGAATAGCTATGTCCTTGGTATGGTATGGAAGTGTTTCAATACCACACAATCTACTAGAAAACAATCATTGGATTACAACGAGTAGGATGCAACCTTTCACTTGTGTAGCACTATGTAAACAATCCAATAGTGCATGTGCACCCTCTTAGAAATAAATAGGGTAATGCAATGATTGTGTAACAACTCGCGTTACCAGTGCTTATTTTCAATTGCACAAATGTATTCAGTTGAAAACACTTCTTCAATTTCTTACCCAAAACACGGTAAGAACTTTCTGGACCTTTTTAAGAAAAAAAATCAATTCTTATTTTCCCAGTCCGATTCCACTGAGTACGATTCTCCCTGATGCGATTCTTCCAAATACAATTCTACACGGTAGGATATTCCCCAGAATGAAAAATATAACTTTGAGAGAATGAGATAGAGATGAATTGACGCTACTTCAATTCTCTATCTTTCTTAGTTTGGAAGACCCGGTATGGGAATCACAATCTGAATAATCTATCCCGATAGGATGATCAGCTGAATATGATTGAAAAGATGGATACAATGATCAGTTGAGTATGATAAAAACTGAGTACGAAGATCAGCTGAATACAATGTTGGGATCTTGTTTCTTCTCTTTCAATTCAATCCGTCAAAACTTCTTTAACAAAAGTGAATACAGAAAATTTTTCTTCTCTCTAAAACTAGGAGCTTCTCTCTTATGAACAGTACATAGTTCCACCTCAAGTACAACATACTTTTCTCCTTTTATAGGTGACCCTCAAGATGCTTTGGCAGGAATCCAAAAAAAATTACGTCTTAATCAAATTCACCCTAATCTCAATTTCCCCAAAAATCTGGGGTGTATTTTGACTCCATCAACTCTTCTCGAAGCTTCTCGATTCTTCTAAAACTTTCACTTCTCCTTCTGAATGATGAATATGATAATTCTTTTGAATCTCGATCTCCCCCTCAATTTCACATCCATAAAACTTTGCTTTCAAACCACTTTAACTTCTTCACTTCTTCTCTTGACCCACATGAAAATATAAAACAATTCCACTCTGATACAATGACCATTGATCCAATTGAAACCTATAATGTAATTCAACCCTTTTGAAATGGTTTACTAAATTATTTATCTCATTATTTAGTTCTATCCTCAATCATTGGCCTCAAGTAATTCCTTCTCTGAGTATGATTGTCCATAGTATGATCTTTCTGAGATCGTTTGGCCTGAATACAATCATATTGTGTACAATATTTTTCTTCCTGAGCCTGAGTATGATCATCTTGGGTACGAAAGTTTTCCTATACATATGATGGATAATAGGATGCTACAGTACCAGAAAATGATCATTTTGGGTACGATCATTCTGATTACGATCCTCACTTTCTTCTTTCTTTCCTTCTCATCCCAAATCTGATTGCAATGGGTACAATTCCTTTTCGATTGGAATCATCTCATTCTTCTCTTACACCTAGTTACGATAAATCTGGATATGATTTAGAATATCTATTTTTCCCTTTATTCCATTAATCTTGCATCATAAGTTCTCCAATAAAATTATGATATATGAAATATGAATCAGCAAAGCATAGTCACATTTAATTTTATCGTAGTCAGCATACTATGATAATTCATCAAAACAAGAACTTCTTTCATACCAGATGCATAGTGAATTTGATGGCCATTTACTTCTAGCAAGATGCATTCTCCATAAGAACTATTCTCTCTTTCAAAATAATGATCAATTCCACATTATGATATTTTCACACATTAGGCCCAAGACAAGTCTGATCAGTGCCTTTTCCTTCAAACAACTTTGCCTCGTTATGATGGAAAAAGTGAGTCTGATTCTTTTGAAAACAATGTCCAGTATGAGTTCCACCAAATACAAAGTGAGGTGATTTTCTTTCTTCAAAATCCTTCCTTGAAAACAAAATACAACACATGAAAATAAACACCTTTCTAATTAGCTTGGTCCTAACAATCCCCCCTTTGGATTTTGTTGTCAACCAAGTTTCATAAATCACTAAACTGAGGCCCATTAGTCCCATTGGTCAATTAGTCCCATTAGGCCACTTAGGCCCATTTGGCCCATTAGACTACTTATGACCATTAGGCCAATTAGTCCACTTAATACACTTAATCCCATTAGAACAATTATCCCATTATGCCTGTTAGACCACTTAGGTCTATTAGGACCATTGGGCCTATTGGTCCCATTAAGCCACTTAGGCCCATTATAGGCCCTTGAGGCCCATTAGGCCCATTGCACCCAATATGACCAATAGGCCACTTAGGCCCATTAGGCCCAATAGGCCACTGGGGCCCATTATAGCCATTACGCCGATCAGGCCCATTAGGCCCATGAGGACCATTGGGCTATTGATGCCCATTATGCCCATTTGGCCGATTAGGCCCATTAGGCCCGTGAGTCCCATTAGGCCATGAAGCCCCATTAGGCTCATTAGTCCACTTAGGAACATTAGGCCGATTATGCCCCTTAGGCCAATTATGCTACTTATACCGCTTAGTCCCATTAGGCCCATGAGGCCCATGAGGCCATTAAGGCCCATTAGCCCCATCAGTCCCATTAGGCCACTTAGGCCCATTAGGCTCATTAGGCCACTTAGGCCCATTCATCTCATTAGGCCACTGAGGCCACTTAGGCCCATTAAGCCACTTAGGCCCATTAAGCCACTTAGGCCCATTATGCCCATTAGGCCCATTAGGCATTTTAGGCCCATTAGGTGAAATAGGCCACTTAGGCCACTTAGACCCATTATGACCATTAGGCCCAATAGTCCCATGAGGCTCGTGAGGCCACTAAGGCCCATTTGACCCATTTGGCTCATCATGGCCATCAGGCCCATTAGGCCACTTAGGTCCATTCGGCTCATTAGGACACTTAGGACCATTGTTCTCATTAGGCCACTCAAGACCATCAAACCCATCAGGCCCATCAAGACCATGAGGCCACTTAGGCCCATTCGGCCCATTATGTCCATCCGGCCCATCAAGCCCCTTGGGCTACATTGGCTCATTCGGCTCATTAGGCCACTTAGGTCCATTAATCCCATTAGGCCCATCAGGCCCATCGAGCCCATTATGTCCATTTGTCCCATTAGGCAGCGTAGTCCACTTAGTCCCATTCAACCCATTCGACTCATTATGCCACTTAGGCCCATTAGGCCCATTAGGCCACTTAGGCCCATTCGGCACAATATTCCACTTAGTCCACTAAGGCACATTAGTCCCATTAGTCCATCGAGTCCCATTAGGATCATTAGGCCCATTAGGAAACTTAGGCCCATTAGTCCACAGAGACCCATTAGGCCAATTAGGCCCATTAGGCACATTAAGCCACTTAGGCCACTCAGGCCCAGTAGGCCCATTAGGCCACAAAGGCCTATTAGGATCATGAGTCCCATTCGGCCACTTAGTCCCATGAGGCCCATTCTCCCACTTAGGCCCATTGAGCCACTTAGGCCCATTTGGCCCATTATGCCACTTTAGCCCATTATTCCCATAAGGCCCATTAGGCCACTTAGTCCCATTAGGCCACTAACGCCCATTAGGACCATTAGGTCACTTTGACAACTTAGGTCCATTAGGCAAATTAGGCTATTGAGGCCCATTAGTCCACTTAGGCCCATTAGATTCATTAGGCCCATAGGCCACTAAGGCCAATTTGGCCAATTAGGCCACTTAAGCTCATTAGGCTCATTAAACCACTTGGGACTATTAGGCCCATTAGTCCACTTATGCCCATTAGACCCATTTGGCCAGCAAGGCCAGCAAGCCCATTAGGCCCATTAGGCCACTTAGGACCATTAGGCCCATTAGTCCATTTCGGACACTCAGTCCCATTAATCCCTTTAGTCCACTGAGGCCCATGAAGCCACTGAGGCCCATTAGGCCACTAAGGCCCATTAGGACACTTAGGCCCATTAGACCACTTAGGCCACTTAGGCCCATTAGTCCACTTGGTCAAATTTGGCCCATTTGGCCACTTAGACCCATTATGCCCATTATGCCCATTGTGACACTTAGTTTGATTAGGCCACTTAGGCTCATTAGGCCCATTAGGCCACTTAGGCTCATTAGGCCACTTAGGCCCATTGGGACACTTAGTTTGATTAGGCCACTTAGGTCCATTATGCCCATTAGGCCCATTAGGCCACTAAGGCCCATTAGGCCACTTAGGCCCATTCGTCCCATTAAACCACTTAGTCCACTTAGGCCACTTAGGCCCATGAGGCCACTTAGGCCACTTAGGCCTATTAAGCCACTTAGGCCTATTAAGCCACTTTGGCCCATTAGGCCCATTAAGCCACTTAGGCCCATTATTCCCATTAGGCCTATGAGGCCACTTAGACCCATTGGGACCATTACGTCAGTTAGGCCAATTCAGCCAATTAGACCACTTAGGTCACTTAGGCCACTTAGGCCCATTAGGCCACTTAGGTCCATTATGCCCATTAGGCCCATTAGGACCATTTTTTTCACTTAATCCCATTAGGCCCATTTTCCCCATTATTCCACTTAGGCCTATTAGGCCCATTAGGCTCATTAGGCCACTTTGGCCCATTAGGCACTTAGGCCCATTAGGACCATTCAACCCATTAGGCCCATGAGGTCCATTGGGCCACTTAGGCCCATTCATCCCATTGGGCTACTTAACCTCATTCATCCCATTACACCACTTAGGCCCATTCATCCCATTAGGCCCATTAGGCCATTTAGGCTAGTTAGGCCCATTAGGCCACTTTGGCCAGTTAGGCCCATTGGGCCCATTGGGCTCATTGGGCCCATTATGCCACTTAGTCCTATTCAGCTCATTAGACCACTTAGGCCAGTTAGGCCCATTAGGCGCATTGGGTCCATTGGGCCACTTTGGCAATTTAGGACCACTGGACCCATTAAACCCTTAGGGCCCTTGGGCCCCTTATGCGAGTTAGGCCAGTTTAGCCCATTGGTCCAGTTAGTCCCATTGGAACCATTAGGATGGTTAGGCCCATTAGGCTCGTTAGGCTCATTGGGCCAGTTAGGCTACTTAGGCCACTTCGACCCATTAGACCCATTTCGCCAACACTTATGTCAGTTATGACCATTAGGCCACTTAGGCTCATTGGGCCCATTAGGCCAGTTAGGCCAGTTAGTCTAGTTGGTCCCATTCAGCCCATTGGGCCCATTAGGCCACTTAGGCACGTTAGGACTATTAGGTCACTTAGGCCCCTTCGCCCTATTTGGCCACTTAGGCCAGTTAGGACCAATTGACCCGTGGGACCCATTAGGCCCCTAAGACTAGTTAGAACCATTAGGTCCATTAGGCCCATTGGGCCCATTAGGACACTTAGTTCAGTTAATCTCATTCAACCACTTAGGCCCATTAGGCCAGTTAGGCCCATTAGGCTACTTGAAAGTGTCCAATGGATGATTGTATCACTGAGAGGGGGAGAGGTGAATCAGTGATACTTTTTTTCTCTTATGTTTCTTTTCAAATGAAACAACATTCACCTCCTGTTAAAGAATTTATTCCCTACTGAAAACAATTCAAACACACACCTAGAGGAACACAAGTATTTACAAGATTCACTTTTCAATAAGAAGAGCTACGTCCTTGTTATGGTATGGAAGTGTTTCAATACCACACAATGTACTACAAAACAATCATTGGATTACTACAAGCAGGATATACCCTTTCACTTGTGTAGAACTATGTAAACAATCCAATAGTGCATGTGCACCCTCTTAGAATAAATAGGGTAATGCAATGATTGTGTAACAAATCAGGATACCAGTGCTTCTTTTCAATTACACAAATGTATTCAATTGAAAACACTTCTCCAATTTTTTACCCAGAATATGGTAAGAACTTTTTGGACTTTGTTAAGAAAAAAAACCAAGTCTGATTTTCCCAGTTCGATTCCTCCGAGTACGATTCTCCCTGATACGATTCTTCCCGATACGATTTTCCCGATACGATTCTTCTCGGTACGATATTCCCCAGTATGAAAAGTATAACTTTGACAGAAAGAGATAGAGATGAATTGACACTATTTCAATTCTCAATCTTCCTCAGTTCAGAAGAACCAATATGGAAATCACGAGCTAATTAATCCAGCCTGATACCATGATCAGGCGAATGTGATTGACAAGATGGATACATTAATCAGCTGAGTATGATAAACACTTAGTACAATGATCAGTTGAATACAATATTGTGATCTTGTCTCTTCTCTTTCACTTCAATCCGTCAAAACTTCTTCAACAAAAGTGAATACAAAAACTTTTACTTCTCTTTAAACTGGGAGCTTCTCTCTCATGAACAGTACATCGATCCACCTCAAGTATAGCAACCACCTGATTCACCACGGCTTGCTCATGGCTTCCTATGCCTCTTCGCAGCTGCCGCCCTCTTCCATGCGGCACCCCTATGAGTCTACACCAGGGCATAAGGGGTTACTCCTCAGAGTAACCGAGCAGGGGATTTGTACCCTGATGGAGCTGGTACTCCATCTAGCCATTTTCCCGGGTTGCTAGCCCGGGTCTTGTATCCCCCAATCACAGCCGGATTGTCCACTAGCCGTCAAGCGCTCTCAGAAGATACATTGCCCGCATTCCACCAATAACTATTGACCCAATTGAAACCTACAAAGTAATTCAACCCTTTGGAATGGTTTACTACATTATGGATATCATTATTTCCTTCTCTTTTCAATCATTAGCCTCAAGCAATTCCTTATCTGAATATGATTGTCCAGATTATGATCTTTTTTAGAACAATTGGCCTAAATACGATCATATTGGGTACGATCTTTTTATTCTTGAGCCTGAGTATGATCATCATGGGTATGAAAGTTTTCTTATGTATACGATGGATAATCGGATGCTACAGTACCAGACAATTATCAGTTTGGGTACGATCATTCTAATTACGATCTTCTCTTTCTTCTTTCTTTCCTTCTTAGCCCAAATCTGATTGCATTGGATACAATTCCTTTTTAATTAGCATCATCTCTTTCCTCTCTTACACCTAGATA
The DNA here is from genome assembly GCA_963277665.1 of Viscum album. Classification (NCBI taxonomy): domain Eukaryota; kingdom Viridiplantae; phylum Streptophyta; class Magnoliopsida; order Santalales; family Viscaceae; genus Viscum; species Viscum album. The sequence goes on along the minus strand of OY728121.1, from coordinate 1,050,876,718 downwards.
TGATAAATCTGGATATGATTTGGAATACATATTATCCCCTTTCTTAAATCAATCTTGCATCATAAGTTCTCCAATAAAATTATGATTTATGAAATATGAATCAGCAAAGCATAGTCACATTTAATTTTATCGTAGTTAGCATACTCTGATTATTCATCAAAACAAGCACTTCTTTCATAACATATGCAATGTGAATCATATGACCATTTACTTCCAGCAAGATGCATTCCCCATGAGACCTATTCTCTCTTTCCAGATAATGATCAGTTCCTCATTATGATCTTTTCATATATCAGACCCAAGACAAGTCTGCTCAGTGACTTTTCTTTCAAACAACTTTGCCTCGTTATGACGGACAGAGTGAGTCCAATTCTTTTGAAAACAATGGCCAGTATGGGTTTACGAAATACAAAGTGAGGTGATTTTATTTCTTCAAAAGCTTTCCTTGACAACAAAATACAACACATGAAAACAAACACCTTCCTCATCATCTTGGTACTAACAATCCCCCCTTTGGATTTTGTTGTCAACCAAGTTTCATAAATCGCTGAACTTAGGCCCATTAGTCCAATTGGCCAATTAGTCCCATTAGGACACTTAGGCCCATTAGGCCCATTAGGCTACTTATGCCCATCATGCCAATTAGGCCACTTAGGCCCATTAGTCCCATTATCTCATTAGGCCCATTAGACCACTTAGGCCCATTAGACCCATTGGTCCCATTGGTCCCATTAGGCCACTTCGGCCCATTAGGCCCATTAAGCCACTTAGGCACATGAGGCCCATTGGGCCACTTCAACCCATTAGGAAACTTAAGACACTTAGGCCCATTGGACCCATTAGGCCCATTAGGCCCATTGGGCCCATTAGGCTCATCCGTCCCATTGGGCCCATTAGACAACATAGGCCACTTAGACCCATTAGGCCACTTAGGCCCATTGGAACCATCAGTCCCATTAGGCAACTTAGGCCACTTAGGCCCATTAGGCCACTTAGTCACATTCGACCCATTCGACCCATTAGGCCCATTAGAACCGTTAGGCTGATTAGGCCACTTAGGCCCATTAGACCCATTAGTCTCATTGGACCCATTAGGTCCATTAGGCAAATTAGGCAACTTTGGCCCATTAGGCCCATTAGACAACTTAGGCTACTGAGGCCCATTAGGCCACTTAGACCTATTCGACTCATTTGGCCCATTAGACCCATTAGGCCTATTTGGCCCATTAGGCCCATTAGGCTACTTTGGCCCATTAGGAAACTTAGGCCACTTAGGCCCATTGGCCCCATTAGACCACTTAGGCCCATTAGACCCATTAGGACACTTAGACCCTTAAGCCCATTAGGCTACTTTGACCCATAAGGCAACTTAGGCCACTTAACTCCATTGGGCCCATTCGACCTATTGGGCTCATTAGGTAACTTTGGCCACTTAGGTCCATTGGACACATTAGGCCCATTGGACCCATTAGGCTCATGGGGTCCATTAAGCAACTTAGGCCCATTGGACCAATCATGCCCATTAGGCAACTTAGGCCACTTAAGCCCAATAGGCCACTTAAGCCCATCCGTTTTCCTCTCATTCTACTTCTTTCTCAACTTCTCTCTTTATCTCTTCTAATTTTTTTTTCATATTTTAAACTTTTAAATCAGAGCATAATCCGCGGCTTTTATACTCTGAAAGCTTCAGTTTCAAGGTATTTGTCTATTTTTTTATTGTTTAGTTAATTTAATTTATTTTAAATTATTTATAATTTTTGTTAATTAGATGCAATAAAATTAAATTAGAATTAGATATTTGTTTTTCAGTATTTATTTTTACGAATAATTATGTCTAAGTGTTAATTATAAATAATTAGTAATAAATTATAATAATTAGTAATAAAGTGTAATAATTAGTAATAAATTTTAATAATTAGTAATAAATTGTAACAATTAGTAATAAATTGTAATAATTAGTAATAAATTTTAATAATTAGTAATAAATTGAAATAATTAGCAATAAATTGAAATCATTAGCAATAAATTGAAATCATTAGTAATAAATTGAAATAATTAGTAATAAATTGAAATAATTAGTAATAAATTGAAATAATTAGAAATAAATTGAAATAAATAGAAATACATTGTAATAATTAGTAATAAATTCTAATAATTTGTAATAATTTGTAATAATTATTAATAAATTGTAATAATTAGTAATAAATTGTAATAATTAGTAATAAATTGTAATAAATTCTAATAAATTGTAATAAATTCTAATAAATTGTAATAAATTATAATAATTAGTAATCATCAGTAATAATTTGCAATAATTAGTAATAATTAGTAAAAATTTTTAATAATTAGAAATAATTAGAAATAATTAGAAATAATTAGAAATAATTAGTAGTAATTAGTAATAATTAGAAATAATAAGTAATAATTAGTAATAATTAGTAATAATTAGTATTAGTTAGTATTAATTAGTATTACTTAGTTTTAGTTAGTAAAAAATTGTAATAATTAGTAAGAAATTGTAATAATTAGTGATAAATTATAATAATTAGTAATAATTAGTAATAATTAGTAATAAATGACAATAAATTGTAATAATTAGAAATAAATTGTAATAATTAGTAATAATTAGCAATAATTTGTAACAATTAGTAATAATTAGAAATAATTAGTAATAATTAGTAATAAATAGTAATAAATTGTAATAAATTGTAATAATTAGTAATAATTAGAAATAATTAGAAATAATTAGAAATAATTTGTATTAATTAGTATTAATTTGCATTAATTAGTAATAAATTACAATAATTAGTTTTAAATTGTAATAATTAGGAATAAATTGTGATTATTTGTAATAAATTGTAATAATAAGTAATAAATTGTAATAATTAGTAATAAATTGTAATAATTAGTGATAAATTGTAATAATTAGTAATAAATTGTAATAATTAGTAATAATTAGTAATAATTAGGATTAATTAGGAATAATAATTTATAATAATTACAAATATTTAGTAATATTTAGTAATAGTTATCAATAATTAGGATTAATTAGTACTAATTATCAATAATTAGGATTAATTAGTAATAATTATCAATAATTAGTAATATATTGTAATAATTTGTAATCATTAGTAAAAAATTGTAATAATTATTAATAATTAGTAATAATTAGTAATAAATCGAAATGTTTAGTAATAATTAGTTATAATTCGGATTAATTAGTAATAATTAGGATTAATTAGAAATAATTAATAATAATTAGGGTTAATTAGTAATAATTCGGATTAATTTGAATTAATTGGTAATAATTAGGATTAATTGGTAATAATTAGGATTAATTGGTACTAATTAGGATTAATTAGTAATAATTAGGATTAATTAGTAATAATTAGGGTTAATTAGTAGTAATTAGGATTAATTTGTAATAATTAGGATTAATTAGGATTAATTAGTATTAATTAGTAGTAATTAGTAACAATTAGTAACAATGAGTAACAATTAGTAAGAACTAGTAAGAATTAGGATTAATTAGTAACAATTAGTAAGAATTAGTAATAATTAGGATTAATTAGTAATAATTAGAATTAATTAGTAATAATTAGGATTAATTAGTAATAAATTAGAATAAATTTGAGTATATTGATAAGCTGGAACAATTTCTAGTGGATTGAAGACATTCCTTTTGATCGACGCATCGGATCCTTGCAACTTTCTGCCACTGAAATCAGTATGAAAAATATGCTCAGACGTACGTCGGAGCATAATTTTCACAGTGATTTAAGTCGGAGAAAGTTTCAAGGAGGTGAGTTGTTAGATAAAATAGGCTCCTTTGCCCAGCGACTCATCTCCTTGGAAGTTCTCCGACTAAGTGGGCCTAAGTGGCTGAGTGGGTCTAAGTGGCCTAATGGGCTCGATGTGCTTAATGGGAATAAGTGGACTAAGGGGCCAAAGTGTCCTAATGGGCCTTAGTGTCATAATGGGCCTAAGAGGCCTAATTGGACTAAGAGGCCTAATTGGCCCAATTACTAATGGGTTTAATGGGCCTGAGTGGCCTAATGGGCCTAATTGGCCTAAGCAGCCTAAGTGGCCTAATGGGCTTAATGCGCCTAAGTGGCATAATTGGCCTAAGTTGCCTAAGTGTCATAATGGGCCTAATAGTCCAAAGTGGTATAAGTGACCTAAGGGGCCTAATGGGCCTAATGATATCAATGGGCCTAAGTGGCCTAATGGGCCTAAGGGGCCTAAGGGGCCTAAGTGGCCTAATGGGCCTAAGCGACCTAAGTGGCCTAAGGGGCCAAACAGGCCTAATGGGCTCAATGGTCCTAAGTGGCCTAATGGGCCAAATGGTAGTAAGTGGACTAAAGAGCTAAACGGGCCAAATGGCCTCAATGGACCAAAGTGGGATAATGGGCCTAAGTGTCTGATTGGGCCTAAGTGGCCTAAAGGGCCTAAGTGGTCTAAGTGCGCTAATGGGACTAAGTGGCCTAATGGGCCAAAGTGGCCTAATGAGCATAATGGTTCTAATGGGGTTAATGGGCCTAATTCCCTAATGGGTTGAATGGGCCTAGTGAGCCTAGTGGGCCTAATGGGTCTAAGTGGCCTAATGGGCCTAAGTGGCCTAATGGGCCTAAGTGGCCTAATTGGCCTAATGGGCCTAGGTGGCCTAATCAGCCTAATGGAACTAATGGTACAAATAGGCCAAAGTGGCATAATGGGCCTAATGGGCCGAATGTGCCTAATGAGCCTAATGGGCCTAAGTGGACAAATGGTCTTAATGGGCCTAATGGGCCTAATGGGGCTTGATGGTCCTAAGTGGACCAATGATCCTAAGTGTCCTAATCAGCCTAATGGGATTAAGTGGACTAATGGGCCTAATGGTTCAATTGGACCTAAGTGGCCTAATGGGAATAATGGGCATAATGAGCCTAAGTGGCCTAATCAGCGTAATGAGCCTAATAAGCTTAAGTGGCCTAATCGTCATAATGGGCCTAATGGGCCTAAGTGGCCTAATAGTTTGAATGGGCCTAATGGGTCGAGTGGGATGAATGAGCCTAATAGTCCAAAGTGGCCTAATGGGCCTAATGGACCTAAGTGGCCTAATGATCCTAATGGGCCTAAGTGGCCAAATCAGCCTAATGGGTCTAAGTGGCCGAATGGGAAAATAGACCTAAGTGGCCTATTCGGCCGAATAGGGAGAATGGACCTAAGTGACCTAATGAGCCTAAGTGGCCTAATCGGCATAATGGGCCTAATTAGACATTATCTATTAGTGTTTCATATATAGTGTTTTGGTTATAGATTTTTGGATTTTTTGGTTCTAATTGACCTAAATTGGTCTAAATTGGCCTAAATGACCAAGTGACCAATTGGTGTAATGGCCCACTGAACTAATGGGATTATGGCCCAATGACCTAAATGACCTAATTGGTCTAAATATCCTAATGACCTAATAGCCTAATGGAATAATTGGAATAATGTCCTAATTGACACAAATGAACTAATTTTTCTAAATGGCCTAATTAGTCTAAATCGATTAAATGGTCTTATTGGATTAAATGGTCTAATTTGCATAATTGGACTAATTGTCCTAATTGTCCTAATCGGGAAAAATTGGCCTAAACTGCCAAATGGGTCTAAATGGTCTAATTAGTCGAAAAGGATTAAATGTTCTAATTGGCGTAATTCACCTAATTTGCCTAATTGGCCTAAATTGGTATAAATGGTCAAATCGCCAAATGAAAAATTGGCATAATGGTGTAATGAACTAATGGGATAATAGACTAATGAACAAATTGGTCTAAATAGTCTAATTGACTAATTGGCATAAATGACCTAATCGGTATAAACGACCTAATTGGTCTAAATGGATTAAATGATCTAATCCGATTAAATGTTCTAATTAGCCTAATTTTCCTAATTGAACTGAATGGTCTAATTAGCCTAATTGGCCTAAATGGCCTAATCGACTAAATGGAATAATGGACTAATTGGCCTAAATGAATTAAGGGCCTAAATTTCTTATGGCATAATGACCTAATTGGCCTAGTGGCCTAATTGGTCTAAGCGACCTAATTTTTATAAATGGAATAATTGGCCTCAATGACTTAATTGGACTAATTTTCCTAATTTGCCTAATTTTACTAAATGGCCTAATTTTCCAATTAGCCAAATATCCAAATGGACAAATGATCAAAATTACCAAGTGACCAAATAACCAAATTACACAACATAAATGTAATTAGACTAAAATGAAGATACAAGAGGAATCCCTACCATACACATGTTTATCATGATAATTAGTATGTATTGTTTATGTTATGTCACTAGTATTAAATTTCTAATTAAATTTAAATTTAGATAAATTTCTAATTAAATTTAAATTTAGATGCTTCTTAATTATATGGATTTCTTCAACATCTAAAATTTTCATTCATTATAGGTTCATCACTTTCATATTATTAAATAATGTAGTATTATACTAATCAATTTCATTTGCAGCAAGAGGAATTTGGCATCAAATATCATGTTCCATGAGCAAAATTATTTCCATTGACTAGGAAGAAAAACAATTGAAGAGCTATAAATGCACAAACACAAGAAAAGATTGTAAGTTTTTTATTGATATTTCATATTTTGATACATAATTAATAATTAAATATCATCTTTATATTTTCAACAGTGTATCTTGGAGGCCCTCGATGAGAAATAATATGGAAACTTTGGGTGAAATGATCATTTGAGACAAGTATTAGATGATGAGCGCCATGGGAGATTCTGATGTCGACACATGAAAACATCATCCTCACTAGGTATTAGACCTCATCGAGTGCCTATCAAACCTATAAGAACCCCAATATGAAAAACTCTCATGCAGAAGTAGATGAGGCCAAAAAAATAGATATAAGGGAGTGTAAAAGAAGTAAATTGGTCACCGAACACTTCCTGAAAGACATGTTAGTTATAAGTCCACCACTTACATCAGAGACTACTATTAATTTTGATTCATGTATGACATCAATGCAGTCCTTATATGATACCTTGAGTGATTTAAATGAGGGTCCTAGTGGTGGTCAAGATGATGACGATGGCGGTGGTGGTGGCAGTGGGGTGGGGGGGGGGGTGGGGGGGGGGGGCGACAAAAGCAGCGACGATAGTAGTGGTGGTGGTGGTGGTTTCAGGCATAACGGAAGTGTGCAAAGATGGATGATGTATTAAAATTTCTTTTAAAAATCGTTGCCCGAAACCAAGATCGAGGATATTTCACGTCAAATTTAAATTTAATTTATTTAATATTTAAAGAAATAAATACCTATGCATAGGTATTTTCTTCATTAGTGAATTTTGATCATCCAAAAAGACTCTTTCAGGTTACTATCATTGTACTGTGAGGATCCCAGGATAAAATCCCTCTAGCGGCGATCCACACATTCTCTTATGATCTCTGAGAAACACCACTCGATCTCCAGGTGCTAGTGTGGTGAGTCCAATGTCTTATGTTATTCGTTTTTGATCACTCATTCTTCGGTCTTGAAGAAATATTTCTTTCACTTCTCGTTCTTGAGAGAGAGAGAGGAGGAGTTGAGAGAGAATTAATTGTGCGCAAGAATTTTCTATTATCCTTTTTTGTATTCTCTACACAATAGACACAACCAACTATTTGTAGAGTTGAGATTTAAATTAAAATATTATTTAATTTCATACCGGCCATTAAATAACATTAATTTCCTTCAATAAATCTCATACCGCATAATAATAATTATATAATTATTATTTTGTGGGGAACACCTACTTGTACAATAAAAAAATTATATAATGGTATTGTTAATTAATATTTGACCTTTAGTTGAAAAATATTAAAATGTCGTTTGCACACATAAGATGAGTCCAAATACGAGATCTAGATTTTTTCCCATATGGTAGAATATAACCCATGGTAATCTCATTGTTAATGTTCCTTGAAGTCACTTCTTGGGAAAAAATTAAAAGTCTATGAGACAACAATGATAGGCCATAGACTGATTTAATGAAACCATAACATCTACCCTTGAGCGCCACAGTAATCCAAGGTGATGAGAAGCATCTGAAAATCAGATCTCTGTATCAATAGCTGAAACAGAAGTGTTGCAAGGATTTCAAAATAAAGCACTTGTCCATCCTATCTTATGCTTTGTCTATGTAGAGTTTTATCATGATGTTAGACCCAATGTACTTTCTATTGAGGTCATCTACAATCTCCTTCGAAATCCCAATAGCCCATTGGATATTCTGGCCCTGCATGAATCCATGTTGTTCGTCGGATATAATCCGAGGAAGTAAGTGACTGAGTCTTCAATTGATCAAGCCTTCCAAGATCTTGCACAAGAAGTTGCAAAGGAAAATTAGTTTGTATTGACCCATATATGTAGGATCTTTCACCATGTGAACGAGCACCATCTAAGTAGCGCATATAGCTGTGGGGAGATGACCTCCTATAAAATAATATTGCACCACCTCAATGATTTGGTTTTTAATGACATCTCATGAAAAGTGATAAATTGTACCCAGAAATCCATCTGGGCATGGTGTGCTTTCCAGTTTCAAAGCATGGATTACATATTTGATCTTAAAATCATCAAGGATGGCCTCCATCTGGGTGTTATCATGCTCAATGATTAGTCTTGGTCCGTTCACACTCCTCTATCATTTACTGAACAACTGAATAAATATTTTATTCATAGATAAAAATTTTATTCATAAATAAATATTTTATTTACAACATTGCAAATAAATATTTATTAAAATATTCAATAAATAAAATAAATATTTTATTCACATAGGCTCATTACGCCCATTTCGCCACTTCGGCCCATTATGCCCATTAGGCCCATTAGGCCATTAAGGCCCATCAAACCCATTAGGCCCACTAGGCCATTAGGCTCATTTGACCACTTAGTCCCATTAGTCCCATTAGGCAAATTAGGACCATATAGCCCATTAGGCCCATTAGGCCCATTGGACCCCATAGGCCACTTAAGCCCATTAGGCCCATTATGACTATTAAGCCTATTTGGCCCATGAGGTCATTGAGGCCCATTAGGCCACTAAGGTCTCTAAGTCCCATGAGGACACTTAGGCCCATTAGCCCCATCACACCACTTAGGCCAATTAGGCCCATTAGGCCACTTTCGCCCATTGGGCTAATTATGGTCATTCATCCCATTCGTCCACTTAGGCCAATTAGATCCATTAGGCCACTTAGGCCCATTATGCACATTGGGCCACTTAGGCCTATTAGGCTACTTAGGCCCATTAGGCCGATGAAGCCACTTAGGCCCACTCGGCCCATTATGCCCATTATGCCGATTAGGTAACTTAGGACCATTAGTCCACCTAGGCCTATTAGGACCAGTAAGCACATTAGGCCCATTTAGACCATTAGGCACCTTAGGACCATTAATCACATTAGACTGATTAGGTAACTTAGCCCCATTAGGCGCATTATGCCACTTAGTCTAACTAGGTTCATTCATCCCATTAGGCCCATTAGGCCCCTAGGATCGTTAAGCCCAATAAGCTCATTAGGACACTTAGGTCCATTATGCCACTTAGCCCCATTATGCCAATTAGGAAACTAAGGCCCATTAGGCCCATTAGGCCCACTCGGCCCATTAAGCCCATTAGGCCAATTTGGCCACTTAGGCCAACTAGGCCCCTTAGGCCCCTTAAGCCCATTAGGCGAACTATGCAACTTTTTCCCATTAGGCCACTTTGTCCCATTTGTCCACTTGGTCCAATTAGGTCAATTAGGCCATTTAGGCCACTTAGGCCTATTTGGCCCATTCGGCCAATTGAGCACATTATGCCCATTAGGCTAATTAGACAACTTTTCCCATTAGGCGACTTCGACCCATTAATCCCATTAGGCCCATTAGGCCCATTAGGCCACTGAGGCAAATTAGGCCCATTTGGACCATTTGGACCCTAGGCTCATTAAGCCCCTTAAGCCCAATAGGCCACCTAGGACCATTAGACAACTTATGCCCATTAGTCCCCTTAGGCCCATTAGGCCCTTTCGACCCACTATGACCATAACGTCGATTAGGCCGCTTAGGCCCATTAGGCTCATTAGGTCCATTAGGTCGCTGAGGCCCATTCAGCACATTAGGACCATTATCTACTAGGCCCGTTAAGCCCATTAATCTCACTAGGCCACTCAGGACCATTGACCCACTTAGGCCAATTAGGCCCCTTAGGTCCATTTGGACACCTAGGCCTATTAAGCCCCTTAGGACCATTATGACCATTAAGCCCATTTTTCGATTAGGCCAATTAGACCATTTAGGCCCATTAGTCTACTTAGGCCCATTAGGCCCATTCGTCCCATTTAGCACCTAGGCCTGTTAATCCCATTAATCCCATTAGGCCCATTAGGCCACTTAGGCCCATTAGTCCACTTAGGTCCATGAGGCCCAAGAGGCCCACTTAGGTCCATGATACCTATTTGGCCCATTAGGCCACTTAGGAATATTTGGCACATTAGGCCAGGCACTTAGTCCTTTCAGGCCCATTCGACCACCTAAGAAAACTAGGCCCAGTGGGCCACTTTGGCCCATTTTGATACCTAGGCTGATTTGGCTGATTAGGACACCTAGACCCATTTGGCCCAATTGTTCGATTAGGCTGATTTTCCCACTTAGGTCACTTAGGCTCATTAGGCCCATTACGCCAATTGGCCACTTAGGCCTATTAGGCCCATTAGGCCCTTTGGCCACTTAGGCCCACTTGTCACATTAAGCCCATTCGTTCCATTTAGCCACTTAAACTCATTAAGCCCATTAGTCAACTAAGGCTCATTAGGCCCACTAGGCCCGTTCAGCCACTTAGGCCCCTGAGGCCCATTAGGCCCATGAGGCCCATTAGGCCCATCCATACACTTAGGCCAATTAGGACCTGAAGGTCACTTAGAACCATTAGACCACTTAGGCCCATTAGGCCCATTCTGCAACTTAGGTCCATTGGGCCCATTCGGGCGCTTAGGCCCATTAGGCCCATTTGGGCACTTAGACCTATTGGTCCCATTAAGCCACTTAGGCTCATTCTTCCCATTAGGCCCCTTATTCCAATTGGTCCTATCAGGCCCATGAGGCCCATTCGTCCATTGGGGCTCATTCGACCCATTAATCTCATCAGGCCCATTAGGCCACTTAGGAACATTAGGACCATTAGGTCACTGAGGCCCATTATGCAGATTAGTCCACTTAGGACCATTCGTACCATTAGGCCAATCATACCCATTAGTCCACCTAGGCCCATTAGGCCCATTGGCCACTTAGGCCCATTATGCCCATTGGGCCACATGGGCCCATTATGCCCATTGGACCTACCAGGCCCATTAGGCACATTCGGCCATTGATGCCCATTCAGAAAATTAGGCCCATTAGGCCATTTAGTCCCATTAGGCTCACTCATCCCATTAGAACACTAACGCCTATAGGGCCAACTGAACCACTTAGAACTGTGAGGCCCATTAGGCCCATCAGGCCCATCAGGCCCATTAAGCCACTTATGCCCATTTGGCCCATTAGGCCACATAGGCCCATTAGGCCACTGAGGCCCATTAGGCCCATCAGGCCAATCAAGCCCAATAGGAAACTTAGTCCCATTAGGCCACTTAGGCTCATTCGGCTCATTAAGCCACTTAAGCACATTAGGCCCATTAGGCCACTTAGGCCACTTAGGATGATTAGGCCCATTAGGACACTTGGGCCACTTAGGACGATTTGGTCCATTAGGCCACTAAGGCGCATGAGGCCACTAAGGCCCATCAGGCCATTTAGGACACTTAGGCTCATTAGTCCACTGAGTCTGATTAGGACCATTAGGCCACTTAGGCCCATTAGACCACTTGGGACCATTAGGCCACTTAGGATCGTTAGGCCACTGAGGCCAATTAGGCCACTTAGACCCATTAGGCCCATTTGGCCACTTAAAAAAATTAGGACCATTAGGGCACTTAGTCCCATTAGGCCCATTAATCCACTTACGCAAATTACGCCCATTATGTCCAATAGGCCCATTCAGACATTTCATCTCATTAGGCCACTTAGGCCCATTTGGCCCATTAGGGCACGTAGGCCCATTTGGTCCATTAGGCCACTTAGGCTCATTCGTACAATTAAGCAACTTAGGCCCATTAGGCAACTTAGGCCCATTAGGCCACTTAGTCCCATTAGGCCCATTAGACCACTTCGGCCACTTCGTCCATTGAGGCCCATTCGGCCACTTAGGCCCCCTTGACCCATTAATCCCATTAGGCCAATGAGGCCATTTAGGCCCATTTGACCACTTAGTCCCATTAGGCCCCTTAGGCCCATTAATCCCATTAGGTAGAGTAGGCAACTTAGGCTCATTAGTCCACTTAGGCCCATTAGGCCCATTGGGACACTTAGGTTAATTAGGCCCATTCAACCCATTAGGCCCATTAGGCCCGTTTGGCCCATTTGGCCCCTAGGCCTCTTATTCCCATTAATCCCATTAGGACAATAATGCCCATTAGGCCACTTAGGCACATTAGGTCGATTAGGACACTAAGTCTCATTAGGCCACTTAGGTCCACTAGGCCCATTAGGCCCACTAGGATGATTAGGCCACTTTGGCCCATTAGGAAACTTTGGCCCATTCGTCCTATTAGGCCCATTAGGCCAATTAAACCCATTAGGTCGATTAGGAAACTTTGGACCATTAGATCACTTAGGTTCATTAGGTCAATTAGGACCATTAGGCCAATTAGGCCCATTCGGTCCATTCAACCACATAGGCTCATTCGGCCCATTAGGCCCATTAGGCCAATTAAACCCATTAGGTCGATTAGGAAACTTTGTCCCATTAGACCACTTAGGTTCATCAGGTCGATTAGGCCCATTAGGCCAATTAGGCTCATTCGGCCCATTCAGCCACTTAGCCCCATTAGGCCCATTATGCCCATTAGGCCACCTAGGCCCATTAGGCCACTAAGGCCCATTTGGACCATTGGGCCACCTAGGCCCATTAAGCCAATTAGGCCACTTAGGCCCATTGGACCCATTAGGCCACTTAGGTCCATTAGGCACATTCGTCCCATTAGGCCCATAATGCCCATTCGGCCCCTAGGCCTGTTAAGTCCATTAAGCTCATTAATCAACCTAGGCCCATTAGGTCACTTAGGCCCCTTAGTCCCATTAGTCCACTTAGGCCAATTACACCCCTTAGGCCCATTAAGACCATTAGGTTGATTAAGACACTTAGGCCCATTAGGTTGATTAAGACCATTAGGTTGATTAAGACACTTAGGCCCATTAGGCCACTTAGACCGATTAAGCCCATTGAGTCACTGAGGTGCATTAGGCCCATTCGGTCCATTAAGCGCATTAGGTTGATCAAGAAACTTAGGCCCATTATGCCACTTAGGCCGATTAGGCCCATTGGGTCACTGAGGCCCATTAGGCCCATTCGGCCCATTAGGCCCAATTGACACCCAAGCCCATTAATCCCATCCATCCCATTAGGCCCCTTAAACCCATTAGACCCCTTGGGCCCATTAAACCCATTAGGCCACTTAGGCCAATGAGTCCACTTAGGCCCATGAGGCCTGTGTGCCCCATAAGGCCCATTAGGCCCCTTCGACCCATCAGGCCACTTCGACCCAATAGGCCCATTAGGCCACTTATGATCATTTATCCAATTAGGCACATTAGTCCCATTAGCCCAATTAGGCCCATTAGGCCCATTGGGCCACTTGGGCCCATTAGGCCCATTAGAACACTTAGGCCCATTAGGACCATTAGGCCCATTAGGCGACTTAGGCCCATTTGGCCCATTAGGCCACTTAAGCCACTTAGGCCCATTAAGCCCATTAGGCCACTTGGGCCCATTAGGTCCACAAGGACCATTAGGCTCATTAGCCCACTGACCCCATTATCCCATTATGCCAATTAGGCCACTTAGGCACATTAGACCCATTAGGCCCATTAAGCCCCTTAGGCCAATTAAGCACATTTGGCCGATTAGGCAACTTAGACCAAATTAGGCCACTTAGGCCCATTCGACCCACTAGGCCACTTAGGCTAATTAAGACCATTCGGGCCATTTGGCCCATTCGGCCCATTATGTCCATTTGGCCCACAGGCCCGTTAAGCCCATTAAGCTCATTGGTCCACTTAGGCCCATTTGGCCGACTAGGCACATTAGGGAGATTAGGCCACTAAGGCCCATCGGGCCCATTAGGCCTCTAAGGCCTCTTAGGCCCACTTGGCCCATTAAGCCCACTATGCCAATTAGGCCTATTAGGCCACTTCAGTCTAATAGGCCACTTGGGACCATTAGGCCCATCGGGCCACTAAGGCCAATTTGGCCCATTAGGCACATTTGGCCACTTAGGCCCATTAGGCCCACTAGGTCCATTAATCTCATTAGGCCGATTAAGCAACTTTGACCCATTAGGCCACCAAGGCCCATTAGGTCACTTAGGCCAATTAGTCCCATTCGGCCCCTTAGTCCCATTAGGCCCATTTTTTCCCTAGACCCGTTAAGCCCATTAAGTCCATTAGGCCACCTAGGCCCATTAGGCCGCTTAGGCCCATTAGGCCCTATTGGCCAGTTAGGACCATTTAGCCCATTTGGTGCATTTGGTACCTATGTCCGTTAATCCCATTAAGCTCATTAAGCCCATTAGTGCAATTAGGCCACTTAGGCCCATTGGGCCCATGAGGCCCATGAGGCCTGTTAGGCCACTTCGGCCCATCAGGGCCGTCAGGCCCATTCGACCACTTCGTCCTATTAGGCCCATTATTCCACTTAGGCCCATCAGGCCCATTAGGCCCATTCGTTCAATTTGGCCGATTAGGCCACTTAGGCAACTTATTCCCATTAGGCACATTGGGCCACTTAGGCCCATTATCTCATTAGGCCACATAGGCCCATTGGGCCAATGAGGCCCATTAGTCCCATTAGCCCAATTAGGCCCATAAGGCCACTCAGACCCATTAGGCCCATTAGTCCACTTAGGCTCGTTAGGTCACTAAGGCCCATTGGCCAATTTGGCCACTTAGGACCATTAGGCCCATTAGGAACATTAGTCAAATTAGTCCCATTAGGCCCATTTGGACCATTAGGTCCATAAGGCCACTTAGTCCCATTGGACCAATTTGGCCCGTTGGACCCGTTAGGCCCATTAGGTGCATTAGGCCAATTCAGACACTTACCCCAATTCGGCCAATCATGCCCACTATGCCACTTAAGCTCATTATTCCACTTAGTCCCATTAGGCCCATTAACCACATTATGCCAAATTGGCCCATTAGGTCCATTCAGCCACTTAGACCCATTAGTCTCAATCGACCACTTAGGCCAATAAGGCCCATTAGGCCTATTTGGTCGATTAGGCTGATTGAACCACTTAGGCCACTTAGACTCATTAGGCCGATTAGTCCCATTCATCCAATTAGGCCACTTAGGCCCATTCGGTCAATTAGGCCGATTAGGCCACTTAGATCAGTTAGACCCATTAGGCCCATTAGGCCCATTAGTCTACTTAGGTCCATTAGGAACATTAGGACAATTTGATCGATTAGGCCGACTAGGCCACTTAGGAAATTTTGGTTGATTAGCCCGATTTGGCCACTTAGGCCCATTAGGCACTTTAAGCCCATTAAGACTCTTAGGGCCAATAGGCCCATTCGGTCGATTAGGCAGATTAGGCCACTTAGGCCCATTAGGCCACTTAGTCCCATTATTCCCATTAGGCCCATTCGGTCGACTAAGCTAATTAGACCACTTGGGTCCATTATGCCCAGTAGGCCACTTCGGCCCATTAGGCCCATTAGGCCACTTAGGCCCATTACGCCCACTCGACTGATTAGGATGATTAGACCACTTATGCCACTTATTCCACTTAAGCTCATTATGCTCATTATGACCAGTAGGCCCATTAGTCTCATTCGGACACTTAGGCCACTTAGGCATTAGGCCCATTAGGCCACTTGGGTAAATTAGGCCCATTAGTCCCATTCGGCTGATTAGGCCGATTATGAAACTTAGGCCACTTAGCCCCATTTGTCCCATTATGCACATTAGTCCACTTAGTCCCATTAGGCTAATTAGTCTCATTTAGTCGATTAGGGGGATTAGGCCACTTATGCCCATTAGGATCATTAGGCCACTTAGTCCCATTTGGCCCATTATGCCACTGAGGCCCATTAGGACCATTAGGCCAATTAGGCCTATTCGACCCATTAGGCCACTTAGGCCACTTAGTCCCATTAGACCCACTAGGAAACTTAGGCCCATTAATCCCATTAGGCCCATTAGGCCACTTAGGCATTAGGCCCATTAGGCCCATTAGGCCACTTGGGTAAATTAGGCCCATTAGTCCCATTCGGCCGATTAGGCCGATTATGAAACTTAGGCCACTTAGCCCCATTTGTCCCATTATGCACATTAGTCCACTTAGTCCCATTAGGCTAATTAGTCCCATTTAGTCGATTAGGGGGATTAGGCGATTTAGGCCCATTAGGATCATTAGGCCACTTAGTCCCATTTGGCTCATTATGCCACTGACGCCCATTAGAACCATTAGGCCAATTAGGCCTATTCGACCCATTAGGCCACTTAATCCCATTAGGCCCATTAGAAAACTTAGGCCCATTAATCCCATTATGCCCATTAGTCCACCTAGGCCCATTAGGCCACTTAGGCCCATTAAACCCATTAGTCCCATTAAGCCCATTAGGCCCATTTGGTGACTTAGGCCGATTAGGCCACATAGGCCCATTAGTCCACTTAGGCCCATTAAACCCATTAGTCTCATTAGGCATGTTAGGACCCTTATCCCATGTAGGCCCATTAGGCCCATTCGACCGATTAGCCCGATTAGGCCACTTAGGCCCATTAGGACACGTAAGACCATTAGGCCCATTAGGACACTTAGGCCCATTAAACCCATTAGTCTCACTAGGCCCCTTAAGCCACTTAGGTCCATTAGGCCCATTCGGTCGATTAGCCAGATTAGGCCACTTAGGCCAATTATGTCCATTAGGCCCATTAGTCCCATTAGGCGCATTAGGCATATTTGGCCCATTAGGCCCATTAGGCCCACTACCCCCTTTAGGGCACGTAGGCCTATTCAAACCATTATGCCACTTAGAACCATGAGGCTCGTTAGGTCCATCAGGCCCATTAGGTCCATGAGGGTAATTTTACCCATGAGGCCCATTTGGCACATGATTCCCCTTAGGACCATGAGGCCCATTCGGCTCATTAGGCCCACTTAGGCCAATTAGGCCCATTATGCCCATTATTCCCATTGGCCCCCGCAGGCAACTTAGGCCAATGAGGCCCATAAGGCTCAATAGGCCCATCTGGCCAATTAGCCCCATCCGTCCCATTAGGCCCTTTAGGCCCACTCGACCCATTAGGCCACTTGGGCTCATTATGCCACTTAGGCCACTTAGGCCCATGAGGCCCATCAGGCTCATTCGACCAATTAGGCCCATTAGGCCCATTAGGCCACCTAGGCCCATTGGGCCTATGAGGCCACTTAGGACAATTAGGCCCATTCGGGCCATTAGGCCCGTTCGGGCCATTAGGCCCGTTCGGGCCATTAGGCCCATTCGGTCGATTAGGCCGATTAAGCCACTTAGATCACTTTGAGTCATTAGGCGCATTAGGCCACTTAGGCCCATTAGGAACATTAGGCCCAATTGATCGATTAGTCTGACTAGGCCACTTAGGCCCATTTGTTTGACTAGCCCAATTGGGCCACTTAGGCTCATTAGGCACTTTAGGCCCATTAGGCACTTTAGGCCCATTAGGACACTTAGGTCCATTAGGCCCATTAGGGCCATTCGGTCGATTAGGCATATTAGACCACTTAGGCCCATTATGCCACTTAGTCACATTATGCCCATTAGGCCCATTCGGTCGATTAGCCTAATTAGACCACTTGGGTCCATTATGCCCATTAGGCCACTTAGGCCCGTTAGACCCATTCAGCTGATTAGGCCGATTAGGCCACTTAGACCGCTTAGGCCCACTATACTCATTATGACCGTTAGGCCCATTCAGACACTTAGGTCACTTAGGCATTAGGCCCAAAAGGCCACTTAGGTAAATTAGGCCCATTAATCCCACTCAGCCGATTGGGCCGATTATGAAACTTAGGCCACTTAGCCCCATTTTTCCCATTATGCACATCAGGCAAATTAGTCCCATTAGGCTAATTAGGCCCATTAGGCCCATTCAGTCGATTAGGGGGATTAGTCCACTTAGGCCCATTAGGCCACTCAGGCCCATTTGGCCCATTAGGCCACTGAGGCCCATTAGGCCCATTAGGCCAATTAGGCCTATTCGGCCCATTAGGCCACTGAGGCCACTTAGTCCCATTAGGCCCATTAGACCCATTAGGCCACTTAGACCCATCAATCTCACTAGGCCCATTAGTCCACCTTGGCCCATTAGGCCCATTAGGCCACTTAGGCCCATTAAACCCATTAGTCCCACAAGCCCATTAGGCAAATTTAGAGACTTAGGCCGATTTGACCACTTAGGCCCATTAGTACACTTAGGCCCATTGAATCCATTAGTCCCATTAGGCATGTTAGGCCCCTTATCCCACGTAGGCCCATTAGGCCCATTCGATCGATTAGCCCGATTAGCCACTTAGGCCCATTAGGACACGTTGGGCCATTAGGCCCATTTGGACACGTAGGCCAATTAAACCCATTAGTCTCACTAGGCCCATTAGTCCCATTAAACCACTTAGGCCACTTAGGCCCATTAGGCCCATTCGGTCGATTAGCCCGATTAGGCCACTTAGGCCACTTAGGCCAATTATGTCCATTAGGCCCATTAGTCCCATTAGGATCATTAGGCCTATTCAACCCATTATTCCCATTAGGCCCACTAGTCCCACTAGGCCCACTAGGCCCATTAGAGCACGTAGGCCCATTCGGACCATTAGGCCACTTAGGACCATGATGCCCATTAGGTCCATCAGGCCCATTAGGTCCATGAGGGGCATTCTGCCCATGAGGCCCATCAGGACACTTAGGCTTATTAGGCCCATTGGGCCCATGAGTCCACTTAGGCCCATGAGGCCCATTCTCCCCATTAGGAAACTTGGGCCCATTAGGCCCATTAGGCCCGTTAATTCCATCAGGCCCACTAAGCCCCTTCGGCCACTTAGACCAATTAGGCTACTTAGACCCATTAGGCCCATTGGATCAACGAGGGGCATTCTTCCCATTAGGACCATTAGGACCCTTTGGACCATGAGGCCCATTGGGCCCATTAGGCCACTTTAGGCCATATGCTCATTCGACTCATTAGGCCCACTTTGGCCACTTAGGCCCATTATGCCCAATATTCCCATTATGCCCATTGGGCCCACGGGGCAACTTAGGCCAATGAGGCCCATTAGGCCCATAAGGCTCAATAGGCCCATCTAGCCAATTAAGACCATCCATCCCATTAGGCCCTTTAGACCCACTCGGCCTATTACGTCACTTGGGCTCATTATGCCACTTAGGCCACTTAGGTCCATGAGGCCCATGAGGCCCATGAGGCCCATTAGACAACTTAGGCCCATTAGGCCCATTAGGCCACCTAGGCCCATTAGGCCCATTGGGCCCATGAGGCCACTTAGTCCAATTAGGCCCATTAGGACCATGAGTCCCATTAGGTACATCGGGCAACGTAGTCCCATTTGACCCTTTAGGCCCACTAGGCCCATTCGGCAACTTAGGCCCATTTTGCACATTAGGCCACTTAGCCCACTTAGGCCCATTAGGCTCACTAGGTCCATTCATCCACTTAGGCCTAGGAGGCCCATTCGTCCCATTAGGCCCATTAGGGCCATTAGTCCCATCAGGACCATGAGACCACTTAGTCCCATGAGACCCATTAGTCCCATTAGGCCCATTAGTCCCATAAGGCCGATTCGGCCACTTAGGCCCATTAGGCCTATTTGTCCCATTAGGCAACTTAGGCCTATTAAGAGCATTCCGCCACATAGGCCCATTAGGCCCATTCGGCCACTTTGGCCCATTAGAACCATTCGGCCCATTCAGTAACTTAGGCCCATTGGGTCAATTAATCCACTTAGTCCCATCAAGACCATTAGTCCCATTAGGACCATTAGGGCCCATTCGGCCACTGAGGCCCATTAGGCCCAAAATGCCAATAGAGGTTATCGGGCCCATTCATCCACTGAGGCCCATTAGGCCCATTAGGCCACTTCGGCCCATTATGTGTATTAGGCCACTTAGTCCCATTAGGACCATGAGGCCCATGCGGCCTATGAGGCCCATTCGGCCCATTCGGCCAATTGGGCCAATGAGGCCCATTATGCTCGTTGGGCCTATCATGCCCATGAGGCCCCTGAGGCCTATTAGCCCCATTACGCCCATTAGGACCATTAGGCCACTTAGGCCCATTTGGCTCACTAGGCCCATTATGCCAGTTAGAACCATGAGGCCCATTAAGACACTTAGGCCACTTAGGCCCATTGGGCCCATTCAGCTACTTATGCCCATTAGGCCCATTGAGAAACTTAGGCCCATTTGGCCACTTAGGCTCATTGGGCCACTTCGCCCCATTGGGCCACTTCTCCCCATTAGGCCCATTGGGCCACTGAGGCACATTATGGCCATTAGGCCGATCAGGCCCATTAGGCCCATGAGGCACATTGGGCCAGTGAGGCCCATTATGCCCATTATGCTGATCAGTCCCATTAGGCATAAGAGGCCCATTAGAACACGGAGGCCCATTAAGCCTATCAAGCCCATTAGGCCACTTAGGACCATTTGGCTGATTATGCCCATTAGGCCCATGAGGCTACTAAGGTCGCTTAGGCCAATTAGGCCCATGAGGCCACTAAGGCCCATTAGGCCCATCAATCCCATTGGGCCACTTAGGCCAATTAAACCCATTAGGCCACTTAGGCCCCATTAGGCCACTTAGGCCCATTCATCTCATTAGTCCACTTAGGCCCGTTGAGCTACTTAGGCCCATTACGCCCATTAGGCCCATCAGATCCATTAGGCCCACTAGGCCACTAAGGACCATTAGGCACAATAGGCAAATTAGGCCACTTAGGCCCATTATGCCCATTAGGCTCATTAAGCCCATTAGGCCCGTGAGGACACTAAGACCCATTTGGCCCATTTGTCCCATCAGTTCCATCGATCCCATTTGGCCACTTAGGCCCATTCGGCCTATTAGTCCCATTAGTCCACTTAGGCCCATTGAGATCATTATGCCACTTAAGTCCATTGGACCCATCAAGCCCATCAATCCCGTGAGTCCACCTAAGCCCATTCGACCCATTAAGGCCATCAGGCTCATCAGACCCATCGGCCCATTATGTCCATTTGTCCCATTAGGCAACATAGGCCACTTAGGCCAATTGGGCCACTTAGTCCCATTCGAACCAATCGACCCATTATACCACTTAGGCCCATTAGGCCACTTAGCCCCATTAGGCCCATCAATCCTATTAGGCACATTATTCCACTTAGTCCACCAAGGCCCATTAGGCCTATTAGGCCACTGAGGCCCATTAGGCTAATTAGGCCCATTAGGCCACTTAATCCCATTAAGCCCATTAGGCCACAGAGACCCATTGGGCCAGTTAGGCCCATTAGGCTCATTAGGCCACTTAGGACCATATCCCCATTAGGCCACTTAGGCCCATTGGGCCACTTAGGCCCATTTGACCCATTATTCCACTTTGCCCACTTTGGCCCATTATGACTATAAGTCACATTAGGGCCTCCAGGACACTCTGTTGAAAATATAAACAAGATATTTAATTACGAATTATGTATCAAAATTTGAAATATCAATAAAAAAACTTGCAAACTTTTCTTGTGTTTGTACATTTACATCACTTCCATTATTTTACTTCTTAGTCAAGGAAAATAATTTTTCTTGAGGCACACAACCTTCGATACCAAATGCTACTTTCTATAAATGAAATTGATTAGTATAAAACTACATTATTGAATAATATGAAAGTGATAAACTTAGAATGAATTAAAATTGTAGCTATTGAAGAAATCCATAAAATGAAGAACCATCTAAAAATAAATTTAATTAGAAATTTAATACTGGTGACCTAACATAAAAAATACATATTAAATAGTAGGATAAACATGTGTATAGTATGGATTTTTCTTGTATGTTTATTTCGGTGTGATTCCATTTATATTGTGTTATTTTGTTATTTGGTCACTTGGTAATTTTTATCATTTTCCATTTGTCTAATTGGACAATTAGTCCATTTAGGTGAATTAGGACAATTGGGACAATTAGACCAATTAGTTTAGTTATAAAAAATAGGTCGTTTAGGCTAATTATGTCATTTAGGCCAATTAAGTCATTAGGCCATAGGCAATTTAGGCCTTTAATCCATTTAGGGCATTTAGTCCATTAGGCCATTTAGGCCAATTTGGCCAATTATACCATTTAGGTCAATTAGGAAAATTATGCTAATTTGACCATTTAATCCAATTAGATCATTTAATCCATTTGGACCAATTGTGCCATTTAGATCAATTAGGTCATTTGTGCCAATAAGGCCATTAGTCTATTTAGACCAATTTAGCCATTAGGACATTATCCCATTAGTTCATTACACCATTTGGCCAATTTTTTATTTGGTGATTTGACCATTTACGCCAATTTAGGATAATTAGGCCAATTAGGCTAATTAGGCCAATTAGCCCACTTAATCCAATTAGACCATTTAGTCCATTTGGAACAATTAGACAATTTAGACCCATTTGGCCATTTAGGCCAATTTAGGACAATTAATCCAATTAGGCCAACTGGGTCAATTAGGAAAATCAATCCAATTGTTCCATTTAATCCAATTAGACCATTTAATAGATTTAGACTAATTAGTCCATTTAGAAAAATTAGTTCATTTATGCCAACTAGGCCAATATGCCAATTAGGCCACTAGGTAATTGGGCCATTAGGCTATTTAGACCAATTAGGACATTTAGGTCATTATACCATTATACCATTAGTTCATTGATACATTAGGCTAATTGGTCATTTGGCCATTTGGTCAATTAGGCAAATTTAGACTAATTTAGGCCAATTTGAACCAAAAAAATCCTAAAACCTAGACCCAAAACACTATATCAGAAACACTAATACCTAAGATGATTAGGCCATTTAGGACCATTTGGTCACTTAGGCCCATTCATACCATTAGGCCACTTAGGCCCATTAGGCCCATTTGGCCACTTAGGCCCATTAGGCCGATTTGGCCACTAAAACCCATTAGGCTCATTAGGCCACATAGGCTCATTAGGCCCATTAGGCCACTCAGGACCATTAGTCCAATTCATCCCACTCAAACCATTAGGCCCATTCAAACCATTAGGCCACTTAGTCCCATTGTACCATTATGCCACTTAGGCCCATTAGTCCCATTACGACGATTGGGCCACTTAGGCCCATTGGGCCCATTACGCCAATTAGGCCACTTAGGATCATTAGGATCATTAGAACCATTA
The DNA here is from genome assembly GCA_963277665.1 of Viscum album. Classification (NCBI taxonomy): domain Eukaryota; kingdom Viridiplantae; phylum Streptophyta; class Magnoliopsida; order Santalales; family Viscaceae; genus Viscum; species Viscum album. The sequence continues at coordinate 1,050,853,178 of OY728121.1, read as the reverse complement.
GTCCACTTAGGCCCAATTGTCCCATTAGGCCCATTATACCACTTAGGCCCATTAGGATGATTAGGCCACTTAGGTCCATTGGTCCACTTAGTCCCACAAAGGCCCATTGGGCCACCTAGGCCCATTAGTCCCATTTGGACCATTAGGCCACTTAGTCCCATTTGGACCATTAGGACACTTAGTCCCATTAGGCTCATTAGGCGCATTCAAACCATTACGCCCTTTAGGCCACTTAGACTCATTCATCCCATTAGGCCGATTAGGCCACCTGGGCCCATTGGGACAATTGGACCACTTAGGCCCATTAGACGACTGAGGTCTATTAGGCCCACTTGGACCATTCATCCCATTAGGCCAATTAGGCCCATTATCCCCATTATCCCCATTAGTTCCATTAGGTCCACTAGGACACCTAGGCCCATTAGGCCACTTAGGCCCATTCAGACACTTAATCTCATTAGGCCACTTAGGCCCCTTGAGCCCAATTATTCCATTTGGCCCTTTAGGCAACTTAGGCTTCTTAGGCCCATTAGGCCCATTAGTCCACTCAGACCCATTGATCACATTAGGACCATTACGCCCCTTAGGTCACTTGTGCCGCTTAGGCCCATTAGGCCACTTAGGCCACTTAGGCCACTTAGGCCCATTATGCCACTTAGGCCCATTGAGCCCATTAGGCCACTTAGGCCACTTAGGCCCATTATCCCCACTAGGCCACTTAGGTCACTTAGGGCCATTAGACCCAATATCCATTGGGCCCATTAGGTCATTTAGGCCCATTAAGCTACTTAGGCCCATTGGTCCACTTAGGCCTCTTAGGCCACTAAGACCCATTGGGCCCATTAGGTCAGTTAGTCCACTTAGGCCCATTAGTCCACTTATGCCAATTAGGCCCATTGGGCCCATTAGACAACTTAGGACCACTCAACCACTTAGTCTCATTAGGCCCATTAGGCACTTTAGGCCACTTAGGCCCATTAGACCCGTTCGCCATTAGGCCCATTAGCCCACTTAGGCCCATTACGCCCATTCGACCCCTTAGGCCCATTAGACCACTTAGGCCCATTTGGCCACTTAGGCCCATTAGGCCACTTAGGAAAATTAGTCCCATTAGTCATGTTAGGCTCATTAGGCCCTCGAAATCATTTTTAAAATTTTCATAAAATCCACTGCATCGAAGATAGCATGTTGAAGAAGTTGTCGCCATCATCATCACCTGTTATCATCATTACCTCATTTTCGCCCACTCCAAAAATCATCATCATCACTAGAGTCACCACATCGCCGATGGGAACACCACCTTTGTCATCATCGACCATCATCATCAGAGCCGAGAACCAGGGCAAAATGAACCAGGATGTCCACTAATCACCACTGATGTCTTCATATCATCATCGTAGAACTCCAACATCACCACCAAAAAACCATCAAAACAGAACATCACAACCATGCGAACCTTCAAAGTTGAGCCATATACCCTCTTGAAGACCCTAAGTTACTCGATCTGCACCTCCCAGAACCTCCATGAAGTCCCGCGCACCGAACTGACAGGAAAAGGAGCGTAGGAAGGATGAGATGATAGAGGCCTCAGTAGGGGACCAAGCCGAAAACTACATCGGTCCAAAAAATTGAGAACCAATAATAGAGAAACAAAATCAATCCCAAACAAAATCACCATATGAGACCTCAATCCACATCCTCAAAATAGAAAAGGATCCAACCAGAGGAATGAACCCGAGCTGAGACTACTGCCAACCCTACTCAAGCACCATCCCAAGTAGGACTGGATCCCGAATCGAGCCTGAAAAAAGTGGAGTCAAATGTGATGGGTAGAGGAGAAAGAAGGCACCAGACACACTCGTCGGTGCCGACCCAAGCCGTCTAAAGCACCCGCACACACAAACCCAAAATAGGGTTCCGATGCATAGGGAAAGATCGAAAGAGGGGTGGTCAGCAGTGCGCGATGACCACACTAGCAAGCCACACCAGTCAAGAGGGAAGAAAAAGAAAGCAAGATAAGGAAGAAGATAGACCCTGTGAAGTGACACCATCACCGTAAACCAGACCCTCAAAACACTAGGAGGGCAAGAGGAGGCATGGGGAGCATCAGGATCCAGGAGAGTGTGGAGCCATTAGGTTCATCCATTAGGATCATTAGGCCCATTTGTCCACTTAGGCCCATTAGGCCCATTTGTCCTATTACGCCCATTAGGCCCATTCAGCCAATTAGGCCCATTGGTCCACTTTTTCCCATTGGGCCCATTATACCCATTAGGCCACTTGGGGCCATTTGTCCCATTAAGTCCATTAGATTAGGCCCATTAGGCCACTTAGGCCCATTTTGACCTTTAAAACAATTAGGCCAATTAGACCCATTAGGCCACTTATGCCCATTTGTCCCATTTATCCCATTAGACCCATTTGGCCACTTTTTCCATATAGGTCACTAAGGACCACGATGCAGATGAGACCAATTAGGCCACTTAGGTCCATTTGTCCACTTAGGCCCATTTGACCCACTAGGACACTTAGGCCCATTAGGACCATTTGGCCCATTTGTCCTATCAAGGACATTGTATTAAGCCCATTAGGCCACTTAGGCCCATATGGACCATTAGGCCCATTAGGACAATTAGCCCAATTAGCCCAATTATGACCATTAGTCCCACTAAACCCATTAGGCCACTTAGGCCCATTAGGCCACTTCGGTCCATTTGGCCACTTAGGACCCCAAGACCAATTATAACAGTTAGGCCCACTCGATGCATTAGTCCCATTAGGCCACTAAGGACATTTAGGCCACTTATGATGTGGCACCCACTGGGACCCACTAGGACACCTGGCCTAGGAACCCCAGCGATACGGCCCCATAACCCCGCTGCAGCGGCAATCCCCCAACCCTTCGCCGTAACTGGGACCCACTGGGACACCTGGCCCAGGAACCCCACATATACGGCAGGTTGTTACGAACAGCCGGTTTCGAACCCGGGTCGCCTTTAACACCCAGCCCATGGAACTGGATGCCAACCACTTCAAATGATATGACGCCGTATACGAGTGCGGTATTCGTTGGCAAAAATGCGGAAACACAAGCGAAGAAAGAAGAGGGGAATGGAAATTAAAAGAAATGCAATAGGAATAAAAGGGGAAGGGGATGATCAATTAGGACCCCAAGGAGACTTGCCCCTTGAAACTCTAATTATAAAGCGCCACAAAGGTTGATCACTCCTTTGATGAGCCTTACTTGCATTCACCTAAGAACACAAGAAACACAAGCATAATAATGCTAGAAACTCTCAAATTCGAAATTAACCTTCAAGGGGTACAAGAGGTGGCTATTTATAGCCAAATGAGAGGAATACATGTCAAACTACCTATCCCACAAAAGTCTAAAGCCTATCCCACGAATTTGACTTTGCTTACACATGTCCCTGGCTTTATGGGACAAGATATCTCTAAAGAAGACTTTTAGGAACCACCCCTAAGACTTTGAAGATTCCCACCATGGATTTGGAGACAAGGGGCCCACCACTTTTGACATTGGATATTTCCTTCATGCAAGTTGATTAGATTTCGTGGAAGCATATGGGTGGGCCTTTTAGGATCACTTTTGGGATTTAATAAATGTGATTAAAGGCCCATTTTCTCCTCCCATGCATGCATGTTGGGCCTCCTCTTGTAATTTCAAAATGAGGCCATGTAAAGCCTCTTTCATCCTCCTCATTCTTCCTCTTGTCATTGGGCCACCAATCCCATGCAATGGGTCTTGTCCATTAATTCTCCTTCCACCATCAATGCCATGATCACCCTCAACTCCTTGCTGCATGTGTACACCATGATCTGCATCATCCCCTCCCTCTTCAAAAGGATTCTTCCTCGAATCTGCATATTCAAAAGGAGAGAGATCAAAAATATTAAAGGTAGCACTCACGCTTCCATACCTGCTGAGCAAGTCAATCTTGTAGGCATTATCATTGATTCTTTCTAAAACTTGAAATGGACCATCTCCTCGTGATTGAAGTTTTGATTTTCTTTGCTCCGGGAACCTTTCCTTCCTCAAATGCACCCACACCCAATCTCCAGGTTCTAGTACAACCTTATGCCTACCCTTGTTTGCTTGCTTCGCATATTGTTCATTTCTTCTTTCAATGTTGGATTTCACCTTGGAATGTAAATCCTGAACAAATTTGGCCTTCTCATCACCTGCAAATCAACAACCTCATTAGTAGGCAATGAAAGAATATCTAATGGAGTCATTGGATTAAATCCATATACAATCTCGAAAGGTGAGAAGTTAGTAGTGGAATGAACTACTCGGTTATATGCAAACTCTATGTGTGGCAAACATTTTTCCCAATTATTTAGATTTTTTTGAATTATTGCACGCAAGAGGGTAGAAAGAGTCCTATTCACCACTTCAGTTTGCCCATCAGTTTGAGGATGTGCAACAGTTGAGAATAATAATTTAGTTACCAATTTATTCCACAATGTCCTCCAAAAGTGGCTAAGGAATTTCACATCCCTATCACTTACAATGGTTTTGGGCAGTCCATGTAATCTCACAATTTCTTTGAAAAACAAATCTGCTATATGTATAGCATCATTAGTTTTTGAGCATGCAATGAAATGGGCCATTTTGCTAAATCGATCCACAACAACAAAATTCTATCTCTTCCCGATTGGGATCGAGGCAATCCCAACACAAAATCCATAGAGATGTCGGTCCAAGGATGGGATGGAACGGGCAAGGGGGAATACAATCCATTTGGTTGAACCTTGGACTTTGCATGCTTACAAGTGACACACCTAGCACAAATTGCTATAACATCTTTTCTCATGCTTGGCCAATAAAAATGTTCATGCAAAGTAGCTAGTGTTTTATCAATCCCAAAATGCCCCATCAAACCACCCCCATGAGTTTCTTTTACAAGCAATTCTCGAGTTAAACAATTTGGAATGCACAATTTATCCCTTTTGAAAAGAAACCCATCATTTTTGTAATAGTCTTTAAAACCATGTTTTTCACAAGATGTCCAAATTTTAGAAAAATCTCCATCATTTTCATACATTCCCTTCAGTAACTCAAGTCCAAGTAATCTAGAATGAAGAGAAGTAAGAAGTGAATACCTTCATGAAAGAGCATCAGCAACCACATTTTCCTTACCTTTTTTGTGCTTTATCACGTAGGGGAAAGTCTCAATGAATTCCAGCCAAGATGCATGTCGCCGATTCAACTTACCTTGGGACTTCAAATACTTAAGGCTTTCATTGTCAGAATGAATAATGAACTCTTTAGGCCATAAGTAATGTTGCCATGTTTCCAGGGTTCGTTTCAAAGCATAAAGTTCTTTATCGTAAGTTGAATAATTTAATACTGCCCCATTCAATTTCTCACTAAAGTAAGCAATTGGACGCGACTCTTGAGTCAAAACAGCACCAATTCCAACTCCCGATGCATCACACTCAATTTCAAAGACTTTGGTGAAATCGGGTAGCCTTAAAAGGGGAGCATTGACCAATTTTTCTTTGAGTGTGTTAAAAGCTTTTTCTTGTTTTTCACCCCATTTAAAGACCACATGTTTCTTTACAAGTTCATTAAGAGGTGCAGCGATTGATGAAAAATCCTTTACAAACCTCCTATAGAAGCTTGCCAATCCATGAAAACTTCTAACCTCGGTTGCACTCTTCGGTGTGGGCCACTCCTGAATTGCTTTGATCTTTTCATCATCCACACGAATCCCTTCTGCCCCTACAAAAAAGCCAAGAAACACAACAGAATCCATGCAAAAGGAACATTTTTGAAGATTGGCATAAAGTTGGTTTTGTTTAAGGGTCTCACACACCAAACGCAAGTGTTCAACATGGTTGTCTAGAGATTTGCTATACACCAAGATATCATCAAAATAGACAACCACGAATTTTCCAATGAATGAACGAAGGACATGGTTCATTAAGCTCATGAATGTACTTGGTGCATTAGTTAAACCAAATGGCATAACTAACCACTCATACAAACCAAACTTAGTTTTAAAAGCAGTTTTCCACTCATCTCCTTCATTCATTCGAATTTGGTGGTATCCACTTTTAAGATCAATTTTTGGAAACAAAGAGGCCCCATGTAATTCATCAAGCATGTCATCAAGTCGAGGGATGAGATAACGGTACTTAACTGTTATTTTGTTGATGGCGCGACAATCCACACACATCCACCATGTTCCATCTTTCTTGGGTACTAGGATCACCGGAACGGCGTATGGACTCATGATTTCCCTTACTAATCCTTTATTCATGAGTTCTTCAACTTGACACTGGATCTCTCTAGTCTCTTCCGGATTAGCTCTATATGCTGGCCTATTTGGAATTGTAGCACCGGGTATGAAGTCAATCCTATGCTCAATGTCTCTCAAAGGGGGTAGTCCATCGGGTGTTTCTTTAGGAACAAATCACCAAATTCCTGTAGTAAAGACACAACAAAAGAAGGCAAAGAATTGTGAAGTTCATTAGTTGCAAGGTAGGCATCCTTACTAATGAGTAAGAACACTTTCCCGCTCAATAAAGCACCTTTCACCTCACTTTTTCCAGAAAATAAACTCACCTTTCACTCATCACTCTTGTTTTCATCTCTTTTATTTCCCTCATTTCTTTTTATGTCACTCGACTCACCTTTTTCACTCTTAATTTTTCCACTCTTTTCATTTTTTTCTCTCATTTCCTTTTTCATCAACTCATCACACTCTTTTTTATCACTCAAAATTTTATTTTTCCCACTTTCTTTTTCACTCATTTCTTTTTTCTTTTTGTATTCTTTCTCTATCCTCACTTGATCTTCATATGCTTGTATGGGACTTAGAGGAGTCAAAACAATCTTTCGACCGCTGAAATGAAAAGAGAAGCGGTTAGCATAGCCATCATACATCACCCTCCTATCAAATTGCCATGGTCTCCCTAGTAGCAAATGTCCAGCTTGCATCGGAGCAACATCACACAACACCTCATCATGATATTTTCCAATGGAAAAAGAAACTATGACTTGTTTTGTGACCCTCACTTCCCCACTATCATTCAACCATTGCAATCTATAGGGTCTAGTATGCCTTAGAGTATGCAAACTCAACTTTTCCACCAACAAGGTACTCGCCACATTAGTACAACTTCCACTATCAATGATCATACTACATACCTTCTCCTTGATGTGGCATCTCGTATGAAAAATATGTTCTCGTTGCTCCTCATCATGATCATCTTTGGTTTGAATGTTTAAAGCTCTTCTTGCCACCAATTCATCTCCATGTACGGGTTCTTCAACTTCTACATCTGAACCCTCCTCCAAAGATGGAATCTCATCATCGCTAGAGTGCTCACTAAGGATGTCTCCATTATCCAAAATAATCATGGCCCTTTTTTTGGGCATTGATATGCAATATGACCATGTCCTTGACACTTAAAACACTTTATATCACGAGATTTAGAAGGGAAATTTGTGTCCATTTTTCCTTTTGAATCAGTGGGAAAGAACTTATTTTTGGCCTCTTCTCTTTGTTTTGAAACAAATTTAGAATCCCTTGGTTTCGTTTCATTCCACTTAGAAGTTGGTTTTGGATCTTTCCGGTTATCCTTCCAAAAATTATGGGAACTTACTTGAATCCTCTGAGAATGTAGTTGCTTTTCGACCTTCACTGCCTTATGTAGCAACTCCTCCATGTCAATGTAGGTCTGCAGTTCCACCACATCTCTAATTGCCGGATTCAAGCCATTGATGAACCTTGCCATGGTAGCTTCACGATCCTCCTCCAAATTGGCTCGAATCATTGATATCTCCATTTCCTTGTAGTATTCCTCCACACACATGGAACCTTGCACAAGTTTTTGTAACTTCAAATGCAAGTCTCGATAGTAATGACTAGAAATGTACCTTTTGCGCATTACTATCTTCATTTCTTCCCAAGTTCGAATTGGCCTTTATCCATTTCGTCGTCGACTTACTTGTAATTGGTCCCACCAAATACTTGCATAGTCATTGAACTCAAGTGCTGCCAATTTTACCTTCTTCTCCTCCGAGTAGTTGTGAAGTCGAAACACATGGTCAACCTTCCGCTCCCACTCCAAAAAAAGTTCTGGGTCACTCTTCCCTTGAAAGGGTGGAAGTGTCACTTTGATGCTTCCCAAGTCATTGTCTCTCCAAGCAGCACGTTGCCCTCGCCTAGGAATTGATTCTTCGAAATCGGAGTACTCATCATCACCTTCATGAATTTCTTGCCTTCTTGGAGCCTTTGAAGATGAGGAACTTTGTATATCATCCAACCTAGCATTCAATCTTGTAAACTGGTCAGCGACTGCTTTCATGAATAATTTAATGTCGATCTCACTTCTTTCTCCCTCACTTGCCATTTTTTTTAATTCCTCACACACTCTTTCTCTCTTTTTTATCTCTCAAAAGGTTCCTCACACTTTCTAGCACAACAAATTGGTTCCTACAAGTGTTCTTAAAAAGAATCAAGAAGACAACTAGTAGAAGCAATCAATTCATGGCAATCTTTAAAAATCAGAAATTTTAAAAGGGTTTGAATCAATGAGGTCCAAGAAACGTGGGGGGGGGGTAAATGGGAGAAAAGGTTATAGAAGAAGGTTGGTATGGATGAAGGAAAGAAGATGATGGATAAGAAAATTGCAATCAAATTTATGACATATGAGCAAACGCAATGTTTCAAATGAGCAGCTTCCTTTTTTTTTGTATTTTTTTTGATTGGTTTTTTTTTTTTGATTTTTTTTTGCTACTCAACAAACATGAATTGCAAAGAGTGCGCTTTTCATGCTCAAAGTACAAAAAATTAAAAATGTACTAATCTGATTGCAATGATGTAAATGGTTGTGATAACTTGAACTTCAAACTCAAATGAAAATCCGCCTTGGAGATTGTTAGATTTCACAAGGGTGAAACTGTAGCACGAATTGATTCGTCTATATCTCGAAATATATGTGTCGGATTTTTGTGTTTCCAAATCGAGAAGCAAGATGAGATTCTGAACTATTAAAATGACATATTATACGCCCAGAAACTCAAAGAAAAAGTAGACGAAAATATGGAAGAAAGTTCCGTCCAGAATTGGTGATGGCAGAAAATGGAAGAAGGGGAAAAAAAGATGGGAGAAATAGAAATTAAAAAACCTGGTTTTCGTTGCCTTCCTCTGATACCAAATGATATGATGCCGTATACGAGTGCGGTATTCGTTGGCAAAAATGCGGAAACACAAGCGAAGAAAGAAGAGGGGAATGGAAATTAAAAGAAATGCAATAGGAATAAAAGGGGAAGGGGATGATCAATTAGGACCCCAAGGAGACTTGCCCCTTGAAACTCTAATTATAAAGCGCCACAAAGGTTGATCACTCCTTTGATGAGCCTTACTTGCATTCACCTAAGAACAAAAGAAACACAAGCATAATAATGTTAGAAACTCTCAAATTCGAAATTAACCTTCAAGGGGTACAAGAGGTGGCTATTTATAGCCAAATGAGAGGAATACATGTCAAACTACCTATCCCACAAAAGTCTAAAGCCTATCCCACGAATTTGACTTTGCTTACACATGTCCCTGGCTTTATGGGACAAGATATATCTAAAGAAGACTTTTAGGAACCACCCCTAAGACTTTGAAGATTCCCACCATGGATTTGGAGACAAGGGGCCCACCACTTTTGACATTGAATATTTCCTTCGTGCAAGTGGATTAGATTTCGTGGAAGCATATGGGTGGGCGTTTTAGGATCACTTTTGGGCTTTAATAAGTGTGATTAAAGGCCCATTTTCTCCTCCCATCCATGCATGTTGGGCCTCCTCTTGTAATTTCAAAATGAGGCCATGTAAAGCCTCTTTCATCCTCCTCATTCTTCCTCTTGTCATTGGGCCACCAATCCCATGCAATGGGTCTTGTCCATCAATTCTCCTTCCACCATCAATGCCATGATCACCCTCAACTCCTTGCTGCATGTGTACACCATGATCTGCATCAACTTAGGCCCAATAGGCACGTTAGGCCCATTAGGCCCATTAGGCCCCTTAGGCCACTTAGGCCCATTAGGCCCATTGGGCCCATTAGGCCACTTAGGTCGCTTAGGCCCATTATTCAACTTAGGCCCATTAAGCCCATTATGCCACTTAAGTTCATTCGGTGCATTAGAGCCATTAGGCCACTAAGTCCCATTGGGCCCATTAGGCCCATTAGCCCACTTAGGCCCCTTAGGCCACTTAGTCCCCTTAGGCCCATTAGTCCACTTGGACCCATTAGTCCACCTATGCCCCTAAGTCCACTTAGTCTCATTAGGCCACTTAGGCCCATTAGGCCACTGAGGCCCATTAGGCTCATTAGGACCATCAGGCCCATCATGCCTAATTGGGCACTTCATCCCCTTAGGACACTTAGGCCCATTAGGCCCATTAGGCCCATTCAACCATTTAGTTCCATTAGGACACTTAGGACCATTGGGCCACTTAGGCCCATTTGGCCACTTAGGCCCACTTGGCCCGTTATGCCCATTAGGCCACTAAGGCCCATTAGGCCCTTTAGGCTACTTAGTCCCATCTGTCCCATTAGGACCATTAGGCCATTGAGGCCAATTAGGCCCAATAGGCCACTTAGGTCCATTAGGACCATTCATTCCATTAGGCACATTAATCCACTTAGGCCCATTAGTCCCATTAGGCCATTGAGACCCATTCCTCCCATTAGGCCACTAGGCCAATTATGACCATTTGGCCACTTAGGCCCATTAGGGCCATTATGCCACTGAGTCCCATTAGTTCCATTAGGACACTAAGCCCCATTATGCCCATTATGCACAATAACCCATTAGGCCCATTAGGCCACTTAGTCCCATTAGTACACTTCGGCCCATTAGGCTAATTAGGCCACTTAGACCCATTAGGCCCATTCGACCACTTAGGCCCGTTAGGCCCATTAGGCCACTTAGGCCCATTAGGCTCATTGGTTCAATTTTGCCACTTAGGCTCATTAGGACACTTAGGCCCATTAGGACCATTAGGCCACTTTGTCCCATTAGGTCACTTAGGCCCATTCGACCCATTAGGCATATTACGACCATTAGGCCATTAAGGCTCATTCCGCCTATTAGGCTAGTTAGGCAAGTTAGGCCCATTAGGCCTATAAGACCACTAAGGCCTATTAGGACCATTAGGCCCATTAGGCCCATTAAGCCTATTAGGCCTATTAAGACACTAAGGCATATCAGGCCCATTAATCCCATTGGTCCAATTAGGCCCATTAGGCCCATTAGGCCACTAAATCCAATTAGGTCCATCAGGCCCATTAGGCCACCTAGGCCCGTTAGCCTCACTCGGCCACTTAGGCTCATTAGTCCTATTCGTCCACAGAAACCCATTAGGCTACTTAGGCCACTTTGGGCCATTAAGCCCATTAGGCCACTTAGGCCCATTATTCCACTTAGTTTCATTAGGCCACTTAAACCCATTAGTCCACTTCGGGCCATTAGGCCCATTAGGCCACTTAGGCCCATTAGTCCACTTAGACGCATTAGGCCACTTAGTTCCATTAGGCCCATTAGGCCACTTACGCCCATTAGGCCACTTACGCCCATTTGGCCCATTTGGCCAATTATGCCACTTAGGGTCATTAGGCCCATTCAACCACTTAGAACAATTAGGCACATTATACCATTAATCCCATTATGCCACTTAGGCCCATTAGGAACATTAGGCCAGTTAGGCCCATTATGCCACTTAGGCCCATTCACCCACTTAGGCTCATTAGGCCCATTGTCCCATTAGGCCCATTAGGCCCATTATCCCATTAGGCCCATTAGGACAAATAGGACACATAGTCCCATTAGGCCACGTCGGCCCATTTGGCCCATTGTGCTACTTAGGCCCATTAGTCTCACTCATCCAGTTAGGATCATTAGGCCCATTAGACCCCTTAGGCAACCTAGGCCCATTAGACCCATTCGAACACTTAGGCCCATTAGGCCAGATAGGAAAATTAGGCCCATGAGTCCCATTAGGCTAATTTGGCCACCTAGGCCCATTAGACCCATTAGTCCAGGGGGCCCATTAGTCCAATTAGACCACTTCGCTCCATTGGTCCCATTATGCCCATTAGGCCCATTAGGTGCATTCGTCCACTTGGTCTCATTAGGCCTATTAGGTCACTTATGCCCATTCCGCCACTTTGGCCCATTAGGCCCATTAGGTCACTTAGTCTAATTAGGCCACTTAGGCCCACTAGTCCCATTAGGCCCATTAGGCCACTTAGGCCCATTTGGCCACTTTGGCCTATTAGGCCCATTATGCATATTCGGCCCATTAAGCACATTCATCCACTTTGTCCCATCCATTAGGACACTTAGGCCCATTTGGCCCATTAGGCTTGTTAAGCCACTTAGGCCCAATAGGACCATTAGGCCACCTAGGCCCATTATGCGCATTTGGCTACCTTTTCCCATTAGGCCCATTAGGCCCATTATGCTCACTCATCTAATTTGGCCCATTAGGACTATTAGGCCACTTAGGCCCATTAGGTCAATTAGGCCCATTTGGCCACTTGGGCCCATGAGGCCCAATATGCCCATTAGGCCCAAATTCCCATTCATCCACTTTGGCCCATTTTGCCACTTAGTCCCCTTAAGCGCATTAGGCCCATTTGGTCGCTGAGGCCCATTAGGCCCACGAGGACACTTAGGCCCATTAGGCCCATTTGGCCACTTCGGCCCATTACGCCCATTAAGCCCATTATGCCAATTTGTCCACTTTGTCCTATTAGGCAACTTAGGCCCATTAGGCCCATTATACGCATTAGGCCACTTAGGCCCATTAGATCCATTAGGAAACTTATTCCCATTAGGCCACTTAGGTCCATTACACCACATAGTCCTATTAGGCCCATTCGACCCATTAGGCCCACTAGTCCCATTTGGATTCGTAGGCCCATGAGGCCCAGTGGGCCCATTAAACCCAGTAGGCCCAGTAGGCCCACTTAGGCCCAATAGACCCATTAGGTCAATTGGTCCACTTAGGCCCATTAGTCCCATTAGTACACTTAGACCCTTTATGCCCATTAGACTGATTTCTCCACTAAGGCCCATTTTGGCCATTAGGCCCAATAAGCCCATTAGGCCCATTCTTCCACGTTGGCCCATTAGGCCACTTTGGCCCCTCAGGCCTTTTATGAAACTTAGGCTCATTGTGTCCATTAGGCCACTTCATCCCATTAGTCCAATTCAACCCATTAGGCCACTTAGGCCAATTAGGGCCATTTGGCCCATTTGGCCAATTAGGCCCATTAGGTCCATTAGGTCACTTTGTCCCGTTAGGCCACTTAGTCCCATTAGGAACATTCGACCCCTTAGGCACATTATTACCATTAGGCCCATTTGGCCAATTCGGCCACACATGCCCATTAGACCACTTAGGCCCATTTGGCCCATTTGTCCACTTAGGCCCATTAGGTCTATTCGGTCACATAGTCCCATTAGGCCCATTGGTTCACTTAGGCCCATTATACCCATTACGCCCATTAAACGCATTAGGTCCAATTGTCCAATTAAGACCATTAGTCCTTTAAGGCCCATTAGGCCCATTAGGTCTATTATGCCCAATAGGTCCATTGACCCACTTCGGCCCACTAAGTCCATTCGACCCATCCGACCCATTCGGCTAATTAGGCACATTAGGCCGTTGGCCCTTTAGTCCCATTCGGTCCATTCGGCCCATTATGCCAGTTGTACCCTTTATGCCCATTCATCTCATTAGGCAACTTCGGTCCAGTAGGCCCATTGGGTCCATTGGACCCATTAGGCCCATTCGGCCACTTCGGCAAATTAGGCACATTCGGCCAATTCACCCCACTAGGCCACTTCGACCCATTGGGTCCATTCGACCCATTAGGCCCATTAGACTCATTAGGCCCCATAGGCCAATTAGGACACTTAGGCCCATTAGTACTATTAGGCCACTTAGGCCCATTAGGATCATTTGGTCCATTCGACCCATTAATACCTTTCGACCCATTAGGCCCATTCGGCAACTTCGGCCCATTCAGCCCATTAGACCCATTCAAAAACTTAATCCCATTAGGCTCATTAGGCCCATTATGACACTTAGGCCTAATTGACCGATTATGCCCATTAGGCCACTATGGCCCATTTGGCCCATTAGGCAAGTTAGGCCCATTAGGCAACTTTGTCCAATTAGGACAATTAAGCCCATTCTGCCCATTAGGCCTATTAGGCCACTTAGGCCCATTAGGCCACTTAGGTCCAATACACCCATTAGGTCACTTAGACCCATCAGGCCCATTCGGTCCATCAGTCCCATTCTTCTGATTCGGCCCCTTTGGCCACTTAGGCCCATTGGACCACTTAGGCCCATTAGGCCACTTAGGCCCATTAGGCCCCTTCGTCCGATTAGGCCAATTAGGTCACTTAGGCCCATTAGGCTCATTAGGCCACTTAGGCCAATAAGCCCATTAGGCTGATTATGCCACTTAAGCCCATTATGCCACTTTGGCCCATTATTCCCTTTAGGCCGATTAGGCCACCTAGGCCCATTTGGCCCATTCATCCACTTAGGCCCATTTGGTTACGATTATACCACTTAGGCCCATTAGGCCGATTATGCCACTTAGGCCCATTAGAATGCTTTGGCCCATTAGGCCCTTCAGGCCGATCATGCCACTTAGGCCCATTTGGCCCATTTGGCCCATTTGGCCCATTAGACCACTTAGGACCATTAAGCCCATTATGCCACTTTTTCTCATTTCACCCATAAGGCTCATTAGACCAATTAGGGCCATTTGGCTACGATTATGCCACTTAGGCCCATTATGCCCCTTTGACCGATTAGGCTCTTTAGGACCATTAGTTCACTTAAGCCAATTTGGCCACGTAGGCCCATTAGGACACTTATGCCTATTCGTCTCATTAGGACCATTAGTCCCATTAGTCCCATTAGTCCCTTTAGGCCAGTTAGGCCTGTTGGAACCATTAGGACACTTAGGCCCATTAGGCCCATTCGACCCATTAGGCAAGTTAGGCCAATTGGGCGAATTAGGCCACTTAGGCCCATTAGGCCCTTTAGGCCCATTTGAACACTTAGGCCACTTAGGCCCATTATACCCATTTGGCCCATTTGGACCCTTAATCCCATTATGCCACTTAGGGCCATTAGGCCACTTCGACCCACTAGGCTCATTAGGCCACTTAGGCACAGTTGGCCACTTAGACCAAATAGGCCCATTAGGCCACTTAGGCCCAATAGGCCCACTAGGAACCTTGGTACCATTAGGACCATTAGTACCATTAGGCCACTTAGGCTCATTCGGCCCATTCGACCACTTAGGTCAATTAGGCCCATTAGGCCTAGTAGGCCACTTCGGCCCATTAGGCCTACTAGGCACATTCTGCCTATCCGATCTATTTAGCCCATTGGTCCCATTATGCCACTTAGGCCGATTAGGCACATTAGGCCAATTCTTCCACTTAGGCCATTATGCCCATTAGGACCACTTGGCACATTAGGCCCATTAGGCCACTGAGTCTCATTAGGCCCATTTGGACACTTAGGCCCATTAGGCCACTTAGGCCCATTAGGAAACTTAGGCCCATTAGAACACTTAGGCCCATTAGGCCACTAAGGACCATTATTACACTTAGGCCCATTAGTCCCATTAGGCCACTTAGGCCACTTAGCCCCATTAGGCCACTTAGGCCCATTAGGCCACTTAGCCCCATTAGGCCCATTAAGCCACTTAGGTCACTTAGGCCCATTATGTCCATTAGGCCCATTCGACAACTTCGGCCCATTAGGCCACTTAGGACCATTATGCCCATTAGGTCACCTAGGCCCATTAGCCCCAATAGGCCACTTAGGCCCATTAGGCCAATTAGGCCACTTAGGTCATTTGTCCACTTAGGCCCATTAGGCCAATTTGGCCCATTAGGACCATTAGGCCACTTTGGCCACTTCATCCCATTAGGCCCATTAGGCCACTGAGGCCCATTCAGCCACTTAGGCCCCTTATCCCACTAATACCATTAGGAAAATGAGGCCATTTAGGCCCCTTAGGCCACTTAGGCCAATTAGACCCATTAGGCCCCTTAGGCCCATTAAGCCCATTAGGCCGATTAGGTAACTTAGACCAATTATCCCACTTAGGCCCATTAGGCCCATTAGGCCCATTGGGCCACTTAGATTAATTAGGCCAATTCAACCCATTAGGCCCATCGGGCCCTTTTGGCCCCCCATTAGGCCCATTTGGCCCCAAGTCCTGTTATGCCCATTAAGCCCATTAGGCCACTTATGCCCATTAGGACACTTAGGTACATTAGGACGAATTGGACACTAAGGCCCATTAGACCACTTAGGTACATTAGGACGATTAGAACACTAAGGCCCATTAGCACCATTATGCCACTTAGGTCCACTAGGCCCATTAAAAACATTATGCAAATTAGGCCACTTTGGCCCATTAGGCCACTTAGGCCCATTTGACCCATTAGGCCCGTTAGTCCAATTAAGCACATTAGGTCGATTAGACAACTTTGGACCATTATGCCCCTTATTCCCATTAGGTCTATTACACCCATTAATCCAATTAGGCTCATTTGGCCCATTAGGCCACTTAGGCCCTTTAAGCCGATTAGGTAACTTTGGCCCATCAGGCCACTTAGGCCCATTTGGCCAATTGGGCTCATTCGTCCCATTATGCCCATTTGTCCCCTAGGCCCGTTAATCCCATTAAGCCCATTAGGACACCTAGGACCATTAGGCAACTTAGGCCCTTTAGGACGATTAGGCCACTTAGGCCCTTTAGGCCACTTAGGCCCATTATACCCATTAGGCTCATTATGCCCATTATGCTCATTTAGCCCCTAGGTCTGCTAAGCCCAATTAGCTCATTAGGCCACTTAGTCCCATTAGGCTACATAGTCTCATTAGGCCCCTTAGTCCCATTAGGCCACTTAGGCACATTACGCCCGATTAGCCCATTAGGCCCATTAATCCCATTATATTGATTAATCCACTTAGGCCCATTAGGCCACTTAGGCCAACTAGGCCCATTATGACACTTAGGCCCATTCGGACCATTAGGTCCATTAGTTCCATCTGACCCATTAGGCCCATTTGGTGCCAACACCCGTTAATCCCATTCATCCCATTAGCCCCCATAAACCCATTAGACCCCTTAGGTCTATTAAGCCCATTAAGCCACTTAGGCCAATGAGGCCCATGAGGCCACTTAGCTCCAGGAGACCCATGAGGCCCATTAGGCCCCTGAGGCCCATTAGGCCTCCTAGAACCTATGGACCCATTAGTCCACTTAGTCCCATTAGAACCATTAGGCCCATTAAGTCAATTAGTCCAATTTTTCCACTTAGTCCAATTTGGCCCATTAGGCAACTTATGCCCAATAAGCCACTTAGGACCATTAGGAACATTAGGCCCATTAGGCCACTTCATCCCATTTTTCCCATTCTACCACATTTGCCACTTAAGCCCATTAGGCCCATGAGGCCCATTAGGCCAATTAGGCCCATTAGGCCCACTAGGCACATTAGGCCCAGTTGGCCCATTAGGCCCAGTCATCCCATTAAGAAACTTTGACCCATTATCCCATTCATCTACTTAGGCCCATTAGACCCATTAGGTCACTTAAGCCCATTGGGCCCCTTAGGACATTTCGACACATTAGGCCCATTCAGCCACTTAGGCCCATTAGGCCCCTTTAGCTCATTAGGCCCATTAGGCCGATTAGGCTGCTTAGGCCACTTAGGCCCATTGGGCCAATTAGGGCACTTAAGCCCATTAGGCCCATTAGTCCACTTAGGCTCGTTACGCTCATTAGGAAACTTAGACCGATTTGGCCCATTTGGCTACTTGGCTCATTCGTCCCATTAGGCCCATCGGGCCACTTAGGCCAATTCGGCTACTTAGGCCCATTATGCCCACTAGGCCCACTATGCCCATTCGTCCCACTAGTTCCATTAGGCTCATTAGGACCATGTGGCCACTAAGTCCCATTAGGCCACTAAGGCACTTTAGACCCATGAGGCCACTGAGGCCCATTAGGCCCATCATTCCACTTAGGACCATTCGGCCCAATGGACTATTCATCCACTTAGGCCCATTAGGGCCATTACGCCACTTAGGCCCCTTAGGCCTATTAGTTCCATTGGGCCCATTGGGCCACTTAGGCCTATTAGGCTACTTAGGATGATTGGGATACATAGGCCCATCAAGCCCATTCAGCAACTCAGGCCCAATGGGACCATTAATCCCATTAGGCCGATTAGGAAACTTAGGCACATTAGGCCCATTAGGCCCATTAGGCCCCTTAGGCCCATTAATCCCCCTAGTTCGATTTGGAAACTTAGGCCCATTAGGCCACTTAGGCCCATTAGGCCCATTAGGCCACTCAGACAAATTAGGACCATTTGGCCCATTAGGCCTATTCGGCCCATTATGCCCATTTAGCCTCTAATCTCATTAAGCCCATTACACCCATTAGGCCACTTTGGCCCATTTGGCCGATTAAGAACATTAGGGCGATTAGGACACTAAGGATCATTAGGCCCATTAGTCCTCTTAGGCTGCCTAGGCCCATTAATCCCATTAGGCCAATTAGGCCACTTAGGCCCATTAGGCCCATTAGGCCCATTAGACCCATTAAGCCCATTTGGGAAATTAGGCAACTTTGGCCCATTATGCCCATTAGGCCACTTAATCAAATTAGCCCTATTCAGCCCATTAGACACATCAGTCCCATTAGGCCCATTCGACCCATTTGGCCCATTGAGAACATTAGGCCGATTAGGAAACTTTCGCCCATTAGGCCACTTAGGCCCATTAGGCCACTTATGCCAATTGGGCCCATTCAGACCCTTTGGCTCATTAGTCCCATTTGGCCTCTAAACCCATTAATCTCATTAAGCTTATTATGTCACTTAGGCCCATTAGGCCGCTTAGGCCCATTAGGCTCCATAGGCTAGTTAGGCCCATTTGGCCCATTCGGCCCATTCGACCCATTAGGCCCCTTTATCCCATTAGGCCTATTAGGCCACTTGGGCCCCTTGAGCCAATTGGGCCCATGAGGCCACTTAGGCCCATGAGGCCCACTAGGCCACTTAGGACCATGAGGCCCATTAGGCCCCTGAGGCCATTTAATCCCATCAGGCCCATCAGGCCCATTCAGCCACTTCGGCCTATTAGGCCCATTAATCCACTTAGGTCCATCAGGCCCATTTGGACCATTCGTTCGATTAGGCCGATTATTCTACTTAGGCCACTTAGGTCCCATTAGGACACTTATTCCCATTATCCTATTTGTCCACTTAGGCCTATTATGCCAATTAGGCCCATTAGTCCCATTAGGCCGATTAGACCCATTCGACCCATTCGACCCATTCATTCCATTTGGCCCACTCATCCCATTTGGCACATTAGGCCACTTAGACCCATTAGTTGACTTAGTCCCATTGTCCCATTAGGCCACTTAGGCCCATTAGACCCATTAGGCCCACTAGGTCCATTAGTCCCATTGGTCCAATTAGGCCCATTAGGCCCATTCTTCCCATTAGGCCCATAAGGCCACTTAGGCCCATTGAAACCATTAGTTCCATTAGGCCCATTAGGTGCATTAGGCACATTCGACCACTTTGACCCACTAGGCCTCTTAGGCCACTTAGACCCATTAGGCCCATTAGGCCACTTAAGCCAATTCAGCTCATTAGGCCCATTATGCCACTTAATCCCATTCTTAAACTTAATCCCATTAACCACATTAGGACAATTTGGCCCATTAGGCCCATTTAGCTACTGAGGCCCGTTAGTCCCAATCAGCCACTTAGGCCCATAAGGCCCATTCGGTCGATTAGGTCGATTCATCTACTTAGGCCACTTAGATCCATTCGACCCATTAGGCCCATTAGGACCATTAGGCCACTTAGACCCATTAGAACCATTTGATCGATTACGTCGATTAGGCCACTTAGGTCACTTAGGCCCATTAGGCCCATTAGACCACTTAGTCCCATTAAGCTCATTAGGCACATTCGATCGATTAGGACAACTAGGCCACTTAGGCTCATTCAGTTGAATAGCCCGATTAGGCCACTTTGGCCCATTAGGCCCTTTAGGCCCATTATGCCACTTAGGCCCATTTGGCCCATTCGATCGATTAGAATGATTAGTCCACTTAGGCCACTTGGGCCCATTAATCCCATTAAGACACTTAGGCCCATTAGGCACATTAGGCAAATTCGATCGATTATGTCGATTGGGCCACTTGGGCCCACTAGGCCCATTAGGCCACTTCAGCCCATTAGGTACATTCAGCCACTTAGGCCCATTAGGCCACTTAGGACCATTTTGCTGATTAGGCCGATTAGACCACTTAGGACACTTAGTCCAATTATGACCACTAGGCCCATTCTCCCACTTAAAAATTAGGCCCATTAGGCCCATTAGTTCACTTAGTCCCATTAGGCCCATTAGTCCCATTTGACCGATTAGTCCAATTAGGACACTTAGACCCATTAGGCACATTAATCCCATTAGGTCACTTAGTCCTATTAGGCCCATTTGGCCCATGAAGCCCATTTAGTCAATTAGTGGGATTATGCCACTTAGGCCCATTAAGACCATTATCCACTTACACCCATTAGGCCCATTAGTCCACTAAGTCCCATTAGACCCATTCGTCCAATTAGGGCCATTAGGTCCATTAGGCCACTTAGGCCACTTAGGCCCATTAGGTGATGCAAACCATGCGGAAGGCACAGAGTCGATTGCTCGGGTGGAGGAATTGGATTTGCAAGGCCCAATGACACGAGGAAGATTAAAGAGGTTGAATGCTTCAATGGGCGCTCATCTTGCTTCATTAAAGGCCCAATGGGTATTACCTTGCATGGATGGAGCAAATGGGCCTATAATATCACTTATTCAAGCCCAAAATTGATGATTAAAACTTGGCCCACATGGTTGCACGAATTTGGAGGCCTTGCCCACATGGAGGATTCTAGAAATGGCATCTTTGGACACCAAAGTCAAATCCGGTGGGCTATGCACTCAAAGTCAAATCTGGTGGGCTATGTTGGAAAGTTGTGTGCTTCTTTTCCAAAAGTCTTTGTTGGCTTTTATCTTTTTGACTTTTAAGGGGACAAGGTAGGTTTAGACTTTATGACTTTAGGGTATTAGACCCTTGACCATTGTATCACCCCCTTGGCTATAAATAGCCACCCCATGGCATTGTATTGGCATTCAAGACTTAATTTGAGAGCTTATGCTTTGTTTCTCTCCGTTGTGTGAGGATTATCCCGGCTTTTCCCCCTTGCTCTTGTGTATTCTTGCCTTGTCAATCTACAAGTTAGATTGGTGATCCAAGATCACAAAGCCCCCAATTCCGTGCCTCAACCCAAGTGCGTTGTTGTGTGGATTGGCAATCACACCCCTCCCTTGAGTGTGTTGTCTAAGTAGTAGGTCACGCTCCATATAGCGTTGGTTGACTACTTGCTTCCACTTTCCATACCCTTCACTCGTCACTTAGCCCCAAACCGCATCCATCATCCGCCGCCCTACGCCGTGAAGATCGGGCCACCCCGTGCGTCTCGCATCAGTTGGTATCAGAGCTCCGGTTGACACGGTAGGCGTCTATCCCTTTATTTACTTTAATTCTATCCATTACCCTCCTTATCTTTCCATATTATTCACCCATTCAACAAAAAAAAATCCATTTTTCTTGAAAGCCTCCCGAATTGTCCTAGTTTGTGCAAGCTTGGATTATTATAAATTGAGCCAAATTTTCATTCATCTCTCTATATGTGATTTGTATCCGGCAAAAAAAAAAAATTCTCTCAACTCATCATTTTGTGCTTTTCAAAATTAAGCACATCCTTTATTTGAGAGATTTCGAAAAAAAAAATGTCTTACTCTCCGTTCAATCATCTTGTGCTTTAAAACTCCAAGCACAACACTTTTTGGGGAGAATTGACAAAAACAAAAGCAAAAAAAAAAGAGCGGATACAATTAATCCTTTGTGCTTTACCTTATTAGCACTTTCTATTTCCATATATAACGTTTTCCATCATTTTACTTCATCCCCATTTTGTATTTGGCTCATATTGTTATCTTATCTTGCACAATCGGGCAAAACCCACAATCCACCTATCTACCCTTCTTTCCACCCTCTTTTTGACCCTTTACCATTGTTAAACCCCTTACCACTCAAGCGGGTTGTGTTAAACCATCCCCCGACACAATCTTGATTGAGG
Organism: Viscum album; assembly: GCA_963277665.1. Lineage (NCBI taxonomy): Eukaryota > Viridiplantae > Streptophyta > Magnoliopsida > Santalales > Viscaceae > Viscum > Viscum album. The sequence goes on along the minus strand of OY728121.1, from coordinate 1,050,830,882 downwards.
AGGAATTGGTGGCACTTGATCGCCCTAAACAAGGTATTATATTTCATAAGAGCTTGGGATTCAAATTGAGTTTTGAGAGTGGAGAGAAATAAGAAAAAAAATATCTTGTGTGTGTGAGTGTGTGCATCTTGTTGTGTGTGTGTGTTTGTACATCTTGTGCGTGTGAGTGTGTATATATTGCGTGCGTGAGTGTGTATATTTGTGTGTGTGAGTGTGTACATCTTGTGTGAGTGTGTACATCTCGCGTGTGTGAGTGAGTGTGTATCATTGTGTGTGTTCCCCCCCCGGTGTGTGTTTGTGTTTGTGTAACTTATCATGGCAGAAGATCGTGGGAAGAAAATTGCTCATGTTAGCGATGAAGGAAGTCGAAGTAGATCTCCCGCACCTGAAGCTACGCAATTCCAAATGCAAGCTTTGGTGAGCCACTTCGAGAAGCTTCTTGATCGGAAGTTGGAGGTGTTACATGAGAGGATTGATGAATTGGAGAATAAACCAAGCCCAAGGATGTTCCATGATAACCCACGACGCGCTCCCGCACCACGTCGTCCCCACATCATGGAGGAGGAGATGGTGAACTTTGATGATGATCTTGATGAAGTCCCACAAAGGAGGAGGTTGTACCAACAACCGAGAGGAGGCAAAAGGAGACAACATGATGATGAACTACTTGGCGTGATCAAGGTGAAGGTCCCTTCTTTTCTTGGGAAAAGCGATCCGGAAGCATACTTGGAGTGGGAGATGCGGATCGAGCAGGTCTTTTCATGCCATGCATATTCCAAGGAGAAAAAGGTCAAACTTGCTTCCCTTGAATTTTCTGATTATGCTTTAATTTGGTGGGATCAAGTTCAAAAGGAGAGGGCTAGATATGGTGGACGTCCCATCAACACTTGGGAAGACATGAAGTTCACCATGCGGAAGCGGTTTGTTCCCACACATTACCATAGAGATCTCCACAACAAACTTCAACGCCTCATCCAAGGGAGTAAGAGTGTAGAAGACTACTACAAGGAGATGCAAATTGCCATGATTCGGGCAAACGTTGAGGAGGATCCGGAGGCAACCATGGCACGGTTTTTACATGGGCTCAATCGGGAGATTGCGGATCAAGTGGAGATGTACCACCATGTAGAGATACAAGATATGATCCACCAAGCCACCAAGATCGAGCAACAAATCAAAAGGAGGAGCAACATGAGGAAACCCACTACCCCTTTCACACCATGGAGAAATCCAAGGAAGGAGATTGGAGAACCATCAAAGGCAAAAGAGGTGGTTGATCGCAAAAGTGACAAGGTAATTCTTCCACCTAAGAAACCTACTTTTGAGGCTAACCAAACCAGGAATAGAGATATTCGGTGTTTTAAATGTCAAGGAAGGGGTCACATTGCTAGTGAATGCCCAAACCGTCGCACCATGATCATCAACAAGTATGGAGAATGGGAGACCGATGGAGAGAGCTCTGAAGAGGAGGAAGATGAATCTCCAGAAATTGAAAATGGAGAATTTGCGGAAGATGGCGAGATTCTTGTCACTAGAAGAGTTTTAAGTGCACAAATGACCGTTGGAGAAAAGGAGCAGCGGGAGAACCTTTTCCATACACGATGCAAGATCAATGGGAAGGTATGTAGTGTTATTGTTGATGGTGGAAGTTGTAGCAATGTGGCGAGCACCGAGTTGGTGGAGAAGTTGGGACTCCCGACTTTAAGGCATCCAAATCCATACCGGCTTCAGTGGTTGAATGATTCTGGAGAGCTGAAGGTCACCAAGCAAGTTAAGGTATTGTTCACCATCGGTAAGTACAAAGATGAGGTATTGTGCGACATTGTTCCTATGAAGGCATGCCACTTGTTGTTGGGTCGACCATGGCAGTACGATCGGCGTGTTACTCATGATGGTTTCTTGAACCGTCACTCTTTTCTACTCCGAGGGGAACCTATAACCCTCAACCCCATGTCCCCCAAGCAAATTCTGGAAGATCACATTTTGAGAGAAAAGAAAAAAAAGAGTGATGAGGAAAGAAAGAGAGAAAATGAAAAAGGAGAGAATGAGGGAAAAATAGAAAATGAGAGAAGCAAAGAAATGGAGAGCAAAGAAAAATCAAGAGGGGAAAAAGATTTGAGAGGAGAGAAAAGTGTGATGTTGGCAAAAAAGAGTGAGGTTAAGGAAGCTTTGATTTCTCGACAAAATCTCTTAGTACTTATGTACAAAGAGGTGATGTTGAACACTAACGACTTAACATCTTCTTTGCCACATGTTGTTGAGTCTTTGTTGCAGGAATTTGAAGATGTGTTTCCCGAAGAGGTGCCACCGGGTTTGCCACCCATTAGAGGTATTGAGCATCAAATTGACCTCATACCTGGAGCATCACTACCGAACCGCCCAGCATATCGCACCAACCCAGAGGAGACAAAAGAAATTCAAAGGCAAGTTCAAGAGTTGTTGAATGTGGGGTATGTGAGAGAGAGTCTTAGTCCTTGTGCGGTACCAGTCCTTTTAGTACCAAAGAAGGATGGAACATGGAGAATGTGCATTGACTGTAGAGCCATCAACAACATCACGGTCAGGTATCGTCATCCTATCCCTAGGTTAGATGATATGCTAGATGAATTAAATGGTTCAACTATTTTCTCAAAAATTGATTTAAGAAGTGGCTACCATCAAATTAGGATGAAAGAAGGAGATGAGTGGAAAACTGCATTTAAGACAAAACATGGACTTTATGAATGGTTAGTCATGCCCTTTGGTCTCACCAATGCACCTAGCACATTTATGAAATTAATGAATCATGTCTTACGTGCATATATTGGAAAATTTGTGGTAGTTTACTTTGATGATATTCTGGTGTATAGTAGGACTTTGCATGAACATGTAGATCACTTGAGAAAAGTCCTAGAGGTGTTAAGGAAAGAAAACCTGTTTGGAAACATAAAAAAGTGTGAATTTTGTCTCGATAAGATTATTTTCCTTGGATTTGTTGTGAGTGGCAATGGAGTTGAAGTGGACACCGAGAAGATCAAAGCAATACAAGAATGGCCAACTCCAACCTCCGTTGGACAGGTAAGAAGTTTTCATGGGCTTGCTAGTTTTTACAGGAGATTTGTGAAAGACTTCAGCACACTAGCAGCACCATTGAATGAATTGACAAAGAAGAATGTTCCTTTCAAATGGGGGACAACTCAAGAAAAATCCTTCCATGCGCTAAAGGAGAGACTCACCCACGCCCCTCTACTTGCACTTCCAGACTTCGGTAAGACCTTTGAAATTGAATGTGATGCAAGCGGAATTGGCATAGGAGGAGTACTCATGCAAGAAGGTAAGCCTATTGCTTATTTTAGTGAGAAGTTAAATGGCCCAACTCTAAACTATGCTACATATGATAAAGAGTTGTATGCATTGTTTAGAGTACTCGAAACATGGCAACACTATCTTTGGCCTAAAGAATTCGTGATCCATTCTGATCACGAGGCTCTTAAATACCTTAGGAGCCAACATAAACTAAATAGGAGACATGCTAGATGGCTGGAATTCATTGAATCATTTCCATATGTCATCAAGCATAAAAAGGGTAAAGAAAATACTGTGGCCGATGCACTTTCGCGTAGATATTCTCTTTTATCCTTGTTGGATTCAAAACTTCTTGGTTTTGAATACATTAAGGATTTATATGCCACTGATAGTGATTTTAGAGAACCTTATGAACATTGTAAACCTGGAGTTAGTTGGGAAAAGTTCTATTTACATGATGGATTCTTATTTCGGATTGATAAGCTTTGCATTCCTAATTGCTCTATCCGTTTACTTTTACTAAAGGAGTCACATTCGGGTGGGTTAATGGGGCATTTTGGTGTTTCAAAAACTCTAAGTGTTCTTAGTGAGCATTTTTATTGGCCTAGGATATCTAGAGATGTTGAGAAATTTGTGGGAAAGTGCATTGTTTGCCATAAAGCCAAATCAAAGCTGAACCCACATGGACTATATCTTCCTCTCCCAATTCCCAACACCCCTTGGGAGGACATATCAATGGACTTTATTGTGGGGTTACCACGGACCAAGAGGGGGAGAGATTCCATTTTTGTTGTGGTGGATCGGTTTTCAAAAATGGCACATTTTATTCCCTGTCACAAAACAGATGATGCCACTAACATTGCAACACTTTTCTTTCAGGAAGTAGTCAAGCATCATGGCATGCCAAGGACCATTGTGTCGGATCGAGACACAAAATTTCTTAGTTACTTTTGGAAGACCTTGTGGAGCAAACTCGGTACAAAGTTATTATTTTCCACTACTTGTCATCCACAAACCGATGGGCAAACGGAGGTGGTGAATCGCACACTATCATCCCTTCTGCGAACAATTGTCAAAAAGAATATCAAGAATTGGGAGGAGTGTCTACCACATGTGGAATTCGCATATAACAGGGCCAAGCATTCCACTACTCAATATTCCCCATTTGAAATAGTTTACGGCTTTAACCCCCTTGCGCCTATTGATCTAGTTCCTTTACCTTTACAGGAAGTAGTTAATATGGATGCGAAAGGGCGTGCAGAATTCATCAAGAAAATCCATGAAAAGGCAAGGTTAAATATCGAGCGGATGACCCAAAAATATATGGATCGTGCAAACAAGGGTCGCAAGCAAATGTTGTTCGAGCCCGGTGACTTGGTTTGGATTCATATGCGGAAGGAAAGATTCCCTGAAAAGAGGAAATCAAAACTCATGCCACGAGGCGATGGACCATTCCGAGTGCTTGAAAAGATTAACAACAATGCTTACAAGATAGCTTTGCCAGAGGATGAAGAGTCGAGGACGACTCCTTTTCAAGAGGGGGAGGATGATGCAAACCATGCGGAAGGCACGAAGTCGATTGCTCGGGTGGAGGAATTGGATTTGCAAGGCCCAATGACACGAGGAAGATTAAAGAGGTTGAATGCTTCAATGGGCGCTCATCTTGCTTCATTAAAGGCCCAATGGGTATTACCTTGCATGGATGGAGCAAATGGGCCTATAATATCACTTATTCAAGCCCAAAATTGATGATTAAAACTTGGCCCACATGGTTGCACGAATTTGGAGGCCTTGCCCACATGGAGGATTCTAGAAATGGCATCTTTGGACACCAAAGTCAAATCCGGTGGGCTATGCACTCAAAGTCAAATCTGGTGGGCTATGTTGGAAAGTTGTGTGCTTCTTTTCCAAAAGTCTTTGTTGGCTTTTATCTTTTTGACTTTTAAGGGGACAAGGTAGGTTTAGACTTTATGACTTTAGGGTATTAGACCCTTGACCATTGTATCACCCCCTTGGCTATAAATAGCCACCCCATGGCATTGTATTGGCATTCAAGACTTAATTTGAGAGCTTATGCTTTGTTTCTCTCCGTTGTGTGAGGATTATCCCGGCTTTTCCCCCTTGCTCTTGTGTATTCTTGCCTTGTCAATCTATAAGTTAGATTGGTGATCCAAGATCACAAAGCCCCCAATTCCGTGCCTCAACCCAAGTGCGTTGTTGTGTGGATTGGCAATCACACCCCTCCCTTGAGTGTGTTGTCTAAGTAGTAGGTCACGCTCCATATAGCGTTGGTTGACTACTTGCTTCCACTTTCCATACCCTTCACTCGTCACTTAGCCCCAAACCGCATCCATCATCCGCCGCCCTACGCCGTGAAGATCGGGCCACCCCGTGCATCTCGCATCATTAGGCCCATTCAGTCGATTAGGGGGGTTAGGCCACTTAGTCTCATTAGGCCCATTAGGCCACTTAGGCTCATTAATCCCATTAGGCCACTTAGGCACATTCATCCCATTAAACCCATTAGTCTCATTAGGCCCATTAGGCCCATTTGGCTACTTAGGCCCATTCGACAACGTAGGCCCACTAGGCCAATTAGGCCCATTTGTCTACTGAGGCCCATTAGGCCACGTAGGCCCATTAGGCAACTTAGGCCCATTAGTCCCATTAAGCTCATTAGTCCCATTAGGCATGTTAGGCACATTTGGCCACGTAGGCCCATTAGGCCCATTCGGTCGATTCGCTCGATTAGGCCAGTTAGGCCCATTATTCCCATTAGGAAACGTAGGCCAATTAGGACCATTAGAAAACATAGAACTATTTGGCCCATTAAACCCATTAGTCCCACTAGGCCCATTAGGACCTTTAACCCACTTAGGCCACTTAGACCCTTTAGGGCCATTTGGTCGATTAGCCCGATTACGCCACTTAGGACACTTAGTCCAATTATGTCCATTAATCCCATTAGGCCCATTAGGCCCATTAGGAACACTAGGACCATTAGGGAAATTAGGCCCATTCGTCCCATTATGCCACTTAGGACCATTGGGCTCATTAGGCCCATCAAGCCCATGAGGGGCATTCAGACCATGAGGCCCATGAGGCCCATTAGGACACTTAGGCCCATTAAGCCCATTGGGCCCATGAGGACACTTAGGCCCATGGGGACCATGAGTCCCATGAGACCCATCAGGCCACTTGGGCCCATTAGGCCCATTATGCTTGTCAATCCTATCAGGCCCACGAAGACCTTTAGGCCACTTAGACCAATTAGGCCACTTAGATCCATTAGGACCATTGGGCCCACTAGTCTCATTCATCCCATTGGTCCCATTGGGCCCCTTAGGCCCATGAGGCCCACTGGCCATTAGGCCACTTAGGCCCATTCGACCCATTTGACCATTTAGGCCCACTTAGACCACTTAGGCCCATTAGGCCCATTATGCCCATTGGTCCCATGAGGCCCAATAGGATCATCCAACCAATTGGGACCATTCGTCTCATTAGCCCCATTAGGTTCTTTAGGCCCACTCAGCCCATTAGGCCACTTTGGCCCATTAGGCCACTTAGGCCACTTAGGTCCATGAGGCCCATTAGGCTCATCAGGCCCATTAGGCCACTTAGGACCATTCAGCCCATTAGGTCACCTAGGCCCATTAGGCCATTGGGCCCATGAGGCCACCTAGGCCCATTCAGCCCATTATGACCATGAGGCCCATTTGGCCCATCGGGCCACTTAGTCCCATTAGGCCCTTTAGGCACACTAGGCCCATTCAGAAATTTAGGCCCACTCAGCCCATTAGGCCACTTAGGCCACTTGGGCCCATTATGACCACTAGGCCCATTAGGCCACTTAGGCCTAGGAGGCCCATTCGGCCCATTAGGCTCATGAGGCCCATTAGGCCCATCAGGCCCATGCGGCCACTTAGTCCCATGAGGCTCATTAGGCCCATTATGCCCATTGGTCCCATGAGGCCACTTAGGCCCATTTGGTCCATAAAGCCCATTCAGCCCTTGGGCCCCTTGAGGCCTATTAAGCCCATCGGGCCCATTAGGCTCATGAGGCCCATCAGGCCCATCAGGCCCATGCGGCCACTTAGTCCCACGAGGCTCATTAGGCCCATTATGCCCATTGGTCCCATGAGGCCACTTAGACCCATTTTGTCCATAAAGCCAATTCAGCCCTTGGGGCCCTTGAGGCCTATTAAGCCCATCGGGCCCATTAGGCTACTTAGGCCCATTCCTCCACTTAGGCCCATTAGGCCACTTAGGCTCATTGGGCCAATTAATCCACTTAGGCCCATTAAGACCATTAGGCGACTTAGGCCACTTAGGCCCATTAAGACCATTTGGTCAATTAGGCCCAATATGCTAATCGGACCTATCAGGCCCATTTGACCACTAAGGCTCATTAGGCACATGAGGCCACTTAGGCCCATTATGCCCATCAGACCACTTAGGCCCATTAGGACCATGAGGCCCGTGAGACTCATCAGGCCCATCAGAACCATGAGGCCCACCAGACCCAATAGGCCACTTAGGCCCATTAGGCCCATTAGGCCCATTAGGCCAATTGGGCAAATGAGTCTCATTATACCCATTGGGCCTATCAGGCCCATTAGGTCCATTAGGCTACTGAGATCCATTAGACCCATTACGCCCATCAGTCCAATTAGGCCACCAAGGCCCTTTGGGTCTACTTGGCCCATTAGGCCACTTAGGCCATGAGGCCCATTAGGACACTTAGGCCACTTAGGTCCATTAGGCCTATGAGGCGCATTAGGCTCATCATGCCCATTAGTCCAATTAGGCCCATTAGGTTAATTAAGACCATTATGCCCATTCAACCACTTATGCCCATTAGGCCCATTGGACCTATCATACCCATTAGGACCATTAGGCCCATTCGGCCATTGAGGCCCATCTGGCCACTTAGGCCCATTAGACCCATTGGGCCACTGATGCCCATTATCTCCATTAGGCCGATCATGCCCATTAGACCCATGAGGCCCATTAGGCCACAAAGGCTCATTAGGCCCATCAGGCCCATTTGGCCACTCAGACCCATTATGCTCATTATTTCCATTAGGCTCATTAGTCTACTTATGCCCCTTTGTCCCATTAGGCCCATTAGGCACATCAGGCCACTAAGGCCCATTAGGCCCATAAATCCCATTAGCCCACAAAGACCCATTAGACCACTTAGGCCCATTCGACCCATTAGGCCACTTAGGCCCATTTAACTCATTAGGCCGCTTAGGCCCATTAGGCCCATGAGGCCAGTGAGGCCCATTAGGTCCATCATACCCATTAGGCCACTTAGACCCATTAGGCACATTAGGCACATTATGCCACTTAGGCCCATTCAGCTCATTAGGCCATTTAAGCCCATTAGGCCCATTAGGCCCATCAAACCCATGAGGCCACTTAGGCCCATTCTGCCCATTATGGACATGAGACCCATCAGGCTCATTAGGCCACTTAGGCCCATTCGGATCATTAGGCCACTTATGCCCATTAATCCCATTAGGCCCATGAGGCCCATCGGGCCCATTTGGTTCATTTGGCCTATTAGGAAACTTAGGCCACTTAGGCCCATTAGGCCACTTAGTCTCATTCAAACCATTCGACCCATTATTCCACTTAGGAACATTAGGCTCATTAGGAAAATTATGCCACTTAGTCCACCAAGGATCATTAGGCCACTTATGCCCATTAGGTCGCTAAGGCCCATAAGGTCAATTAGGCCCTTTAGGCCCATTAGTCCACTTAGGCCACTTAGGCCCATTAGGCTCATTAGGCCACTAAGGCCCATTAGGCTCATGAGGCACATTAGGCCACTTAGGCCCATTAGGTTCATTAGGTCACTTAGGCCCATTTGTCCCATTAAGCCACTTTTGGCCACTTTGGCCCATTATGTCCATTAGGCCCATTAGGTCCATTATGCCCCTTAAACCCATTTGGCCCATTAGGACACTTTGGCCCATTATGCCACTTTGGAAACTTAGGCCCATTAGGCCAATTAGGCCAGTGAGGCCCATTCAGCCACTTAGGCTCATTAGGCTCATTGGGCCACTTAGTACCATTGTTCCCATTAGTCCACTTAGGGCCATTAGTCCCATTAGTCCCCTTAGGCCACTAAGACCCATTAATCCCATTAGGCCACTTCCATTAGGCCCATTATGACACTTAGGTCACTCAGTCCTATTAGGCCCATTAGGCCACTAAGGCCCATTAGGATACTAAGGCCCATTAGGTCAATTAGGCCACTTAGGACACTTAGGCACATTAGGCCACTTGTGCCCATTAGGTCCATTAGGCCACTTAGGCCACTTATGTCAATTATTCCCATTAGGCCCATTAAGCACATAGGCCCATTAGGTCACTACGCCCATTAGGCTAATTAGGCTACTTAGGCACATTAGGCCACTTAGGCTGTTTAGGCCACTTCGACCACTTAGGCCCATTAGGTCACTGGGGCCCATTAGACCACTTAGGCTCATTCGTCCCATTAGGAAACTTATTCCACTTAATCCCATGAGACCACTTAGGCCACTTAGGCCCCTTAGGCCTATTAAGCCACTTTGGCCCATTATGCCCATTAGGCCACTTAGCCCAATTATCCTTATTAGGCCCATGAGGCCACTTAGGCCCATTAGGTCCATTACACCACTTAGGCCCTTTAATCTCATTAGGCTACTTAGGTTACTTAGGCCACTTACACCCATTTGGCCACTTTGGCCCATTAGGCCCATTAGCCCACTTAGGCCCATTATGCCCATTAGGCCCATTTTTTCACTTAGGCTCATTAGGACCATTAGGCCCATTCGTCCATTTAGGTCCATTAGGCCCATTATTCCACTTATTCCCATTAGGCACTTAGGCCCATTAGGCCACTTAGGCCCATTAGGCTCATTCGGCCCATTAAGCCCATGGGGACCATTAGGTCACTTAGGCCCATTCAGCTCATTGTGCTACTTAAGCTCATTCAGCCCATTATGCCACTTAGGCTCGTTCATCCCATTAGACCCATTAGGCCACTTAGGCGAGTTAGGATCATTAGGCCACTTTGGCCAGTTAGGATCATTGGGTTCATTGGGCCAATTATGCCACTTAGGCCCATTCAGCCTATTAGACCACTTTGGCCAGTTTGGCCCACTAGGCCACCTTGTCTAGTTAGACCCATTAGGCTTGTTAGGCTCATTCAACCCATTGGGCCAATTAGTCGCATTGGTCCTATTAGTCCAGTTAGGACCATTAGGCTCGTTAGGCCTATTGGTCCAGTTAGGCCACTTTGGTGAGTTCGACCCATTAGGCCCATTGGGCCGACACAAATGCCAGTTTGGTCACTTAGGCCCCTTAGGCCCATTGGGCCCATTATGATAGTTAGGATAGTTAGGCTAGTTGGTCCCATTTATCCCATTGGGCCCATTAGGCTACTTAGGCCCATTAGGCCCATTAGGACACTTAGGACCATTCAGCCTATTAGGACACTTCGACCAGTTAGGCCCAATTGGACCATGGTGGCCATTAGGCCCCTTAGGCCAGTTGGGCCCATTAGCCCCATTTTTTCCATTAGGCCCATTAGGCCAGTTAGGCTCATTAGGCCCTTTGAGCCCATTAGGCCACTTGAAAGTGTCCAATGGATGATTGTATCACTGAGAGGGGGAGGGGTGAATCAGTGATACTTTTTTATCTTATGTTTCTTTTCAAATGAAACAACATTCGCCTCCTGTTAAAGATTATATTCCCTACTTAAAACAATTCAAACACACATCCATAGGAACACAAAATTGTCCTAAATGACCAAAATTGGCCTAAATGGCCAAAATGAACTAAATTTTCTAATTGGCCTAATTGGACTAAATTGGATTAATTGGAATAAATTGGCCAAAATTGACTAAATCTTCTAATTGGCCTAAATGCCCTAAAGGGCCTAAATTGGCCTAACTGGCCTGAATTGGTCTCATTCGCCTCATTGGCCTAAATGGCCTAAATTGGCCTAAACGACCTAAACGGCCTAAACGGCCTAATTATCTTAAATGTCCTAAATGGCCTAATTAGTCTAATTGGACAAAATGACCTAATGGGATTAAGGATCAAATGAGACTAAGTGGCCTAGTGGCCTAATGGGTCTATTGGGATTAAGTGGCAAAATGGTCCTAATGTGACAAATGGGTCTAAGGGGATTAAGTGGCCTAATGGGCCAAATGGGCCTAAGTGGCCAAATCGGCCAATTGGGACTAAGTGGCCTAATGGGTGTCTAATGGGCCTAATGGGTACCTAGGGCCAAATTAGCCCATTGGGCCTGAGTGGCCTAAGTGGCCTAATGTTCCAAATGGGCCTATTGGGCCTAAGTGTCCTAATGGGTCGATTAAGCCCCATTCGACCTAATCGGACAATTGGGCTTAATGGGTCGAGTTGACCAGTTGGCCTAAGTGGCCTAATGGGCCTAATGAGATTAATGAGGCTATTGGGCCTAAGTGGCCTAATGGGTCCACTATGAACAATTCAGCCTAATAGGTCTAATGGCCTAATGGGCCTAATGGGCCTAAGTGGCCTAATGGGCCCATTATGGTCAATTCAGCCTAATGGGCCTAATGGATAAATTTCCCTAATGGGCCTAATGGGCCCAATGGGCCTAATGGGTATAAAGGGACTAATGGGACAAAGTGGACGAGTAGGCCTAAGTGGCCTATTGCACTTAATGGGCCTAATGGTCCCAATGGGACTAATGGGTCTAAGGGGCCTAATGAGCCTAAAGGGCCCAATGGAACTAAGTGGCCTAATGGATCTAATATACCTGATGGGACTATTGGGCCTATTTGGCCTAAGTGACCTAGTGGGCCTAATGGACCCAATGGCCTAATTGACCTAATGGGTCTAAGGGGTCCAATCGGCCCAATGGGTCTAATGGGTCTAAGGGGACTAATGGGCCAAAGTGTCCTAATGAGCCTAAGTGGCCAAAGTGACATAATAGGACTAATGAGATGATTGGACCCCTTGGGCCTAAGTGACCTAATGGGATGAATGGGCCTATTATGGCCAATTCAGCCTAATGGCCTAATTGGTCGAATGAGCTTAAGGGGCCCAATGGGCCTATTGGGTCTAAGTGGCCTAATGGGCCTAAGTATCATAATGTGCCTAAGTGGCCTAATGGGAATATAGGGCCTAATTGGTCTAATTCCAACGGGCCTAATGGGCCTAATTGTCCCATTATGGATAATTCAGCCTAATGGGTCCAATGGGCATAAGTGGCCCAAGTTGCTTAATGAGTGTAATGGGCCTAATGGTTCCAATGGGTGTAAGTGGCCTAAGTTGCCTAATGACTCTAATGGATCTAATGGGTCTAAGTGGCCTAATGACGCTAAGTGGCCTAATTTTCCTAATGTCCCTAATGGGTCCAATGTGCCTAATGGGTCCAATAGGTATAAATGGCCTAATGGGCCTTAGTGGAAAAAGTTTCCCAATGGGCCTAATGGGTCCAATGGGCCTAATGGGTCCAATGGGCCTAACGGGTCCAACAGGCCTAAGTGGACAAAGTTACATAATGCGCCTAATGGGATGAATGGGCGTAATGCGCCCAATGGTCTTAATGGTTCCAATGGGACTAAGCGTCCTAAGTTTCCAAATGGGTCGAAGTGGCATATTGGGCTTAATGGGCTTAAGCATCCTAATGGGCCTAATGGGCCGAAGTGGCCAAATGATCCTAATGGGCATAAGTGGCCTAACGAGCCTAATGGGTAATGGAACTAATGGGCATAATGGGTCTAATAGGTCTAAGTGGCCTAATGGTCCTACATTGCCTAAGTTTTCTAATGGGCCTAATGGGTCCAATGGGTCTAAGTGGCTCAATCCCCTAAGTGGACTATGTTGCCTAATGGGCCTGATAGTCCTAATGGGTCTAATGTGCCTAAGTAGTCTAATTAGTCTAATGGGTCTAATGGGTCTAATGGGCCTAATGGGTCGAATGGGCCTAAGTGGCCTAACTGGTTAAATGGGTTGACTGGGACTAAGTTTCCTAATGGGCCTATGTGGCCTAAGTTCCTAATGGGCCCAATGGGCTGAATGGGCCTAAGTGGCCTAAGTGGCCTAATGAGTATAATGGGTGTATGTGGCCTAATGGGCCTAGTAGGCCTAGGTTCCCTAATGGGCCTAAGTGGGAAATGGGCCAAATGGGCCAAATGGGCCTAAGTTCAATGATTTATGAAACTTGGTTGACAACAAAATCCAAAGGGGGGATTGTTGGGACCATGATGATGAGGAAGGTGTTTGTTTTCATGTATTTTCTTTTGTTGTCAAGGAAATATTTTGAAGAAAGAAAATCACCTCACTTTGTTTTTGGTGGAAATCGTACTGGCCATTGTTTTCAAAAGAATCAGAGTCACTCTTTCCATTATAATGAGGCAAAGATTTTTAAAATAAAAGGCACTAATCATACTTGTCTTGGTTGTGGTATGTGAAAAGATCATAATGAGGAACTGATTGTTATCTGGAAAGAGATAATTGGTCGCCTGGAGAATGCATCTTGCTGGAAGTAAACGTTCATCAGATTCACACTGGATCTGGTATGAAAGAAGTGTTTGTTTTATGAAGTATCAGAGTCTACTAACTTTGATAAAATTAAATTTGAAGATACTTTGCTGATTCATATTTCATAAATCATAAGTTGATTGGAGAACTTATCATGCAAGCTTGATGAAAGAAAGGGGGAAAGAGGTATTCCAAATCGTATCCAGATTTATTGTATCTTAGTGGAAGAGAAGAAATAGATGATGCTAATCGAAAAGGAATCGTACCTAGTGTAATCGAAAAGTGCAATTGTACCCACTTAGGCCCATTTGTCCCATTAGGCCCATTAGGCCACTTAGGCCAATTTGGTCCATTTGGTCACTTCAGAACATTAGACCCATTATGCCTATTCATCACATTAGGCACATTCATCCACTTTGCCTCATTAGGCCACTTAGGCCCATTTGGCTCATTCGGCCCGTTATGCCAATTAGGCCAATTAGGCCACTTAGGCCCATTTGGCCACTTTGTCCCATTAGGAAAATTATGCCCACTCATCCACTTTGGCCCATTAGGACCATTATGACCATTAGGCCACTTAGGCCCATTAGGTCCATTAGGCCCATTATGCCCATTAGGCCCATATGTCCATTCGTCCACTTTGGCCTATTAGACCACTTAGGGCCAAAGAGGCACATTGGGCCCATTTGGCCGCTGAGGCCCATTAGTCCTATGAGGAAACTTAGTCCCGTTAACCCATTTCGCCACTTCAGCCCATTATTCCCATTAATCACATTAGGCCCATTCATCCACTTTGGCACATTAGGCCACATAGGCCCATTAGGCCCATTAAACCCATTAGTCCACTTACGTCCATTACAACCATTAGGCAACTTATGCCCATTAGGCAACTTATGCCCATTAGGCCACTTAGGCACATTATGCCACTAAGGCCCATTAGTCCCATTAGGCCTAGTAGGCCTAGTAGTCCCATTATTCCTAGTAGGCCCATTAGGCCCGGTAGACCCATTAGGTATGGTAGGCCCACTTAGGCCCATTCGGCCCATTGGTCCACTTAGGCACATTCAGCCCATTGGTCCACTTAGTCCCATTTGGACCTTTCAGACACTTAGACCCATTATGCCCATTAGGCCGATTTGGCCACTGAGGCCCATTATGCCCATTAGGCCCATTAGTTCCATTCGTCCACTTTGCCACATTTGGCCACTTAGTCCCCTCAGACCCATTATGAAACTTAGGCCCATTGTGTCCATTAGACCACTTCGACCCATTAGGGCACTTAGGCCCATTGGTCCACTTAGGCCCATTTGGAGCATTTGGCCCATTGGGCCAATTAGGCAACTTTGGCCCGTTAGGCCCATTGGGACCATTAGGCCACTTTGGCCTATTAGGTCACTTAGTCCCAACAGTCCTATTCAACCTATTAGGCCCATTCAGCCCATTAGTCTCATTCGGCCACTTAGGCCCATTAAACCCATTGGTCCACTTAGGCCTATTAGGCCCATTTTCCCACTTAATCCCATTAGGACCATTGGTTCACTTAGGCCCATTATGCCCATTACGCTCATTCGTCGCATTTGGTCCATTTTTTCACTTAAGACCATTAGGCCACTTAGGCCCATTAGGTCCATTAGGCCCAATAGGTCCATTAGGCCCAATAGGTCCATTAGGCCACTTCGACCTATTAAGGAACTTAGGTCCAGTAGTCCACTTAGGACCATTAGGACACTTAGGCCCATTTGGACCATTTTTCCCATTGGGACCAGTGGGCCCATTAGGAAACTTTGGCCCGTTAGGCCCATTGGGCCCATTAAGACACTTTGGACTGTTAGGCCACTTAGACCCATTAGTCCCATTCGACCCATTAGGCTCATTCATCCCATTAGGCCCATTAGGCCCATTCAACCACTTAGGAAAATTAGAACACTCAGGCCCATTGGGCCCATTGGTCAACTTAGGCCCATTAGGCCTATTATCCCACTTAAACCCATTAGGCCCATTGGTTCACTTAGGCCCATTAGCCCATAATGCCCATTAGAGGCATTAGGTCCATTTTTCCACTTAATACCATTAGACCACTTAGGCCCATTAGGTCCATTAGGCCTAATAGGTCTATTAGGCCCAGTAAGTCCATTAATCCACTTCGTCCCACTAGGCCCATTAGACTCATCCAACCCATTCAGAGAATTAGGCTCATTAGGCCCATTGGACCGTTTAGTCCCATTTGACCCATTCAGACCATTATGCCCATTGGACACTTTAGGCCCATTCGGCCCAATAGGCCACTTCGGCCCAGTTAGCCCAATAGGCCCAATAGGCCACTTCGGCCAATTAGGCCCATTCAGATAATTCACCCCACTAGACCACTTCGGTCCATTGGGTCCATTCAACCCATTAGGCCCATTAAAACGATTAGTCCACTTAGGCCCATTAGGACTATTACCCCACTGAGGCCCATTAGGATCATTAGGCCCATTAAGACCTTTCGGCCCATTAGGCCCATTCGGAAACTTCGACCCATTGATCCCATTGGGCCCATTGGGCAACTTAAGCTCATTTGTTTAATTAGGCCCATTAGGCCACTTAGTCTCATTCGGCCCATTTGGACCATTAGGCAACTCAGGCCAATTAGGACCATTAGGCCCATTCGGCCCATTAGGTAAATTCATCCACTTAGGCCCATTTTTTCCATTAGGCTACTTAGGCCCATTCATCCCATTAGTCCACTTAGGCCCTTTCAGTCCATTAGGCCCATTCAATCCATTTGGCCCATTCGCCCACTTAGGCTCACTAGTCCCATTAAGACACTTAGGCCCATTGAGCCCATTATGCCACATAGGCCCATTTGGTTACGATTATGCCACTTAATCCCATTACGACACTTTGGCCAATTAGGTCCTTTAGGCCCATTAGGCTACTTAGACCCATTAGAACCACTAAGTCGATTATTCCACTTAGGCCCATTAGGTTGCTTTGGACCATTAAGCTCTTTAGGAAAATTAGGCCACTTAGGCCCATTAGGCCCATTAGACTAATTTGTCCCATTCAGCCCATTAGGCCACTTAGTCCCATTAGGCCCACTAGGCCACTTAGGCCCATTGCGCCCATTGGACCCACTAAACCACTTAGGCCCATTAGGCTACGATTATGTCACTTAGGCCCATTAGGCCCCTTTGACTGATTAGGCTCTTTAGGCTCATTAGTCCACTTAGGCCCATTTGGCCATGTAGGCCCATTAGGACACATAAGCACATTCGTCTTGTTAGGCCCATTATCCCCATTAGGACCATTATTCCCTTTGGTCCACTTAGGCCCTTTAGGACCATTAGGCCACTTAGGCACCTTAGGCCACTTAGGCACGTTCGGCCCATGACACCACTTAGGCCATTGTGATAATTAGGCCACTTAGGCCCATTAGGCCCTTTAGGCCCATTAGGACTCTTAGTCCACTTAAGCTCATTATATCCATTAGGCTCATTAATCCAATTAGTACACTTAGGCCTATTAGGCCACGTCGGCCCATTGAGCCCATTAGGCCCATTAGTGCACTTAGGCCCATTATGCGACTTAGGACCAGTAGACCCATTAGGCCACTTAGGCTCATTAGGTTATTTAGGCCCATTGAGCCAACTAGGCACATTTTTCCCATTAGTCCCATTCGTCCACTTAGGACCATTTGGACCATTTGGCCACTTAGGCCCATTAGGCCTACTCGGCACATTAGGCCCATTCGGTCTATTTAGCCCATTAGGCCCATTATGCCATTTAGGCCCATTAGGCCCATTAGGCTAATTTGGCCACTTAGGCCCGTTATGTCCCTTAGGACCACTAGGCATATTTGGCTCATTCAACCAATTAGGCCCATTCGATCACTTAGGCCCATTATGACCATTAGGTCCATTTGGTTGATTAGGTCAATTAGGACCCATAGGCCAATTAGGCCCATTAGGCCACTTAATCCCATTAAGTGCATTAGGCCCCTTTGCCCCATTAGGCCCATTAGGACCATTAGGCCCATTTGACCACTTAATCCCATTACACCCATTAGGCCTATTCGGTTGATTAGGTCACTTAGGCACATTAGACCATTTAGGCCCATTTGTCCTATTGGTCCAATTAGACAACTTAAGCCCATTTGGACCATTAGGCTACTTAGTCTCATTATGATGATTAGTCCCATTAGGCCACTTAGGCCCCCTAAGCCCTTTAAGCCCATTAGGCCCATGAGGCCATTGAGGCCCATGAGGCCCATTAGGCCACTTAGGCCCTTTAGGTCCATGAGGACACTTAGGCCCATTAGGCCCATAATGCCACTTAGGGCCATTAGAACAATTGTGCCACTTATTCCCTTTAAGCTCGTTATGCCACTTAGGTCCATTAGGCCACTTAGGCCCATTAGGCCGATTCAGCCACTTTGACCCATTATTCCAATTAGACCACTTAGGTCACTTCGTCCCACTATTCCCATTAGTCCATTGAGGACCATTAATCCCGTTAGGCTGATTAGTCCACTTAGGCCCATTAGGCCCAACAGACTACTTAGGCCCATTAGGCCCATTAGGCCACTTTGGACCATGAGGCCCATTAGGCCACTTCGACCCGCTAAACCCATTATGTCGATTAGGGCACTTAGACCCATTAGGCCCATTAATCCCCTTAGGCCACTTAGACCCATTAGGCCCATTAGGACAATTAGGCCCATTCGGTGCATTAGGGCACTTAGTCCCATTATGCCCATGAGGCCACTTAGGCTCATTAGTCAACTTAGGCCAATTAAGCCACTTAGGACCATTAGAAACATTAGGCCACTTCAGCCCATTAGACCCATTAGTCTCATTCGGACCATCAGGACCATAAGGCCCATTATGCCACTTAGGCCCATTACGCCAGTGAGTCCACTTAGGCCCATTAGGCCACTTAATCCACTTACTCCCATTAAGACCATTAGGACACTTAGGTCCATTAGACCACTTAGGCCCATTATGCCAGTAAGGCCCATTAGTCCCATTAGAACACTTTTTCCCATTAGGAAACTTAGTCTCATTAGTCCACTTAGGCCCATTAGGCCGATTAGGCCACTTTGGCCCATTTAGCCCATTAGGTCCATTTGGACCATTAGGACCATTAGGCCCCTTAGACCCATTAGGACCGTTAGGACCATTTGTCCACTTTGTCCCATTAGGCCCATTAGGCAACTTAGGCCAATTAGTGCACTTAGGCTCAATAGGCTGATTAGACCACTTTGGCCCATTCGGCCCATTAGGTCTTTTTAGACCATAATGCCCATTAGGCCCCTTAGACCCATTAGGCCCATTAGGACCAGTAGTCCACTTTGTCCCATTAGGCCCATTCATCCAATTAGGACCCTTATGCCCATCCCATTAGGACCATTAGGCCACTTAGGCCCATTAGGGCACTTCATCCCATTCAACACGTTAGACCCATTCATCATGTTAGGCCCATTTGGGCCCTTATCCCCATTCAGGCCATTAGGCCCATTTGGGCCACTTAGGCTCATTTGGACACTTAGGCCCATTATGCCACTTAGGACCATTAGACCAATTATGCCCATTAGGCAACTTGGTCCCCATTACACCCATTCATCTCATTCGTCCCATTTGGTCCATTAGGCCACTTAGGAAAATTAGACTCACTAGGCTACTTCGGCCCATTCGGCACGTTAGCCCCATTCGGGCCCTTAGCCCCATTTGGGCCTCATTTGGGCCACTTAGGCTCATTTAGCCACTTAGGACCATTATTCCACCTAGGCCTATTAGACCAATTAGGCCCATTAGGTCACTCAGTCCCATTAGGTCCATTCATCTCATTCGTCCCATTAGGCCCATTAGTCCATTTAGGACAATTAGGTCCATTGGGCCACTAAGGCCCAATAGGTCCATTTGGGAACTTGGGCCCATTAGGCCACTTAGGCCTACTCGGTCAATTAGGTTGATTAGACCACTTATGCCACTTAGGCCCATTAAGCCCATGAGGCCACTTAGGTCCATTAGGCACATTAGTCCACTTAGTCTCATTAGGCCCATTAGGGCACTTAGGCCCATTCGGCCCATTCGGCCCATTAGGACCATTGGGCCAGTTGGGCCATTTAGGCCCATTTGGCTCATTCGGTCACTTGGTCCCATTAAGAATATTAGGCCATTTCGGCCCATTTTGGACAATTATGCCCATTAGGCCACTTACACCCATTAGGCCCATTATACCCATTGGGAAACTTAAGCCCATTCTGCTACTTTGGCCCATTAGCCCCATTCAGCCACTTAGTCCCATCCAGCCCCTTAGGCACATTAGCCCTATTATGCCACTTAGGCCCATTCGGGCACTTAGGTCCATTATGCCACTTTGGCCCATTATTCCCTTTAGGTCGATTGGGCCACTCTGGCCCATTGGGCCCATTGGGCCTCCTAGGCTCATTACGTCCATTTGGCCACTTCGGCCTGTTACACCCATTAGGCCCATTAGGCCATTTAGGCCCATCAAACCCATTAGGCCCATTAGGCCATTAGGCCCATCCGACAACTTAGTCCCATTATTCCCATTAGGAAAATTAGGACCATATAGCCCATTAGGCCCATTGTACCACATAGGCCACTTAGGCCCATTAGACCCATTGGACCACATAGGCCACTTAAGACCATTAGGCCCATTAGGACTATTACGCCTATTTGGCCCATGAGGCCACTAAGGCCCATTAGGCCATTTAGGCCCATTAGCCCCATCACACCACTTAGTCCCATTAGGACAATTAGGACTCTAACACCCATTAGGGCCATTGGTCTAATTAGGGTCATTCTTCCCATTCGGCCACTTATGCCAATTAGACCCATTAGTCCACTTAGGCCCATTATGCACATTGAGCCACTTAGGCCTATTAGGCCACTTAGGCCCATTAGGCCGGTGAAGCCACTTAGGCCCACATAAGGCCACTTAGGCCCACTAGGACCATTAAGCCCATTATTCCAATTAGGCAACTTAGGCCGATTAGACCACTTAGGCCCATTAAGCACATTAGGCCCATTACGACCATTAGGCACTTTAGAACCATTAATCCCATTAGACCGATTAGGCAACTTAGGCCCATTAGGCGCATTAGGCCACTTAGGCCCACTCGGCCCATTAAGACCATTAGGCCGATTTGTCCACTTAGGCCCATTAGGACACTTAGGCCAATTAGGCCCATTAGGCCCCTTAAGCCCATTAGGTCTATTAGGTAACTTTGGCCCATTAGGCCACTTTGTGGCTCATTTTTCCACTTAGGCCAATTTGGCCAATTTGGCCCGATAGGAAACTTAGGCCTATTTGGCCCATTCATCCCATTGGGCACATAATGCCCATTAGGATGATTAGGCAACTTTTCCCATTAGGCGATTTCTACCCATTAATATCATTAGGCCCATTAGACCTTTGAGGCCAATTAGGCCCATTTGGACCCTATGCTTGTAAAGCCCCTTAAGCCCATTAGGCCACCTAGGCCCATTAGACAACTTATGCCCATTAGTCCCCTTAGGCCAATTAGGCTCTTTTGACCCACTCTGACTATTACACCGATTAGGCCACTTAGGCCCATTAGGCTGCTTAGGTCCATTAGGCCACTGAGGCCCATTCAGCCCATTAGGACCATTTTTCTGCTAGGCTCGTTCATCCCATTAAACCCATTAGGCCACTCAGGACCACTAAGCAACTCTGTCCAATTAGTCCCCTTAGGTCCATTAGGCCACTTAGGCCAATTAAGCCCATTAGGCCCATTAGGACAATTAAGCCCATTTGTCGATTAGGCCACTTCGGTCATTTAGGCCCATTAGTCCACTTAGGTCCATTTGGCCCATTTAGCACCTAGCATGTTAAGACCATTAATCCCATTAGGCCCATTACGCCACTTGGGCCCATTAGTCCACTTAGGCCCATGAGGCCCAAGAGGCCCACTTAGTTCCATGATACCCATTAGGCCCATTATACCACTTAGGCCTATTAAGAACATTAGGCCAACCGCTTAGGCCTATCACACCCATTCGACCACCCAGGAAAACTAGGACTAATGGGCCACTTAGGCCCATTCGGCTGCCTTGGCCGATTTGGCCGATTAGGACACTTAGGCCCATTAGGCCCAATTATTCAATTAGGCTGATTTGGGCACTTAGGTCACTTAGGCCCATTAGGCCCATTAGGCCCATGGGCCACTTAGGCCTATTTGGCCCATTAGGCCCTTTGACCACTTAGGCCCACTAGTCACATTAAGACCATTCGGACCTTTTGGCCACTTAAATCCATTAGGATCATTAAGCGACTTAGGCCCATTAGGCCCACTAGGTCCGTTCATCCACTTAGGTCCCTTAGGCCCATTAGTCCCATGAGTCTCATTAGGCCCATCCATCCACTTAGGCCAATTAGGACCAGGAGGCCACTTAGGACCATTAGGCCACTTAGGCCCATTATGCCCATTAGGTGCATTAGGTCCATTTTTCCACTTAATACCATAAGGCTACTAAGTCCCATTAGGTCCATTAGGCCTAATGGGTCCATTAGGCCCAGTAAATCCATTAAGCCACTTCTTCCCACTAGGCCCATTAGACCCATCCGACCCATTCGGAGAATTAGGCCCATTAGTCCCATTGGACCCTTTAGTCCCATTTGACCCATTCAGACCATTATGCCCATTGGACCCTTTAGGCCCATTCGGCCCAATAGGCCACTTCGGCCCAGTTCGACCATTAGGCCCATTAGGACACTTCAGCCAATTAGGCCCATTCGGCTAACTCACCCCACTAGACCACTTCGATCCATTGGGTCCATTCGACCCATTAGGCCCATTAAAACCATTAGGCCACTTAGGGCCATTAGGCCACTTAGGGCCATTAGGCCACTTAGGCCCATTATGACTATTAGGCCACTTAGACCCATTAGGATCATTAGGCCCATTCGGCCCATTAAGACCTTTCGGCACATTAGGCCCATTCGAAAACTTTGACCCATTTAGCCCATTGGGTCCATTGGGCAACTTAAACTCGTTCGTTTAATTAGGCCCATTACGCCACTTAGGCCTAATGGATATATTAGGCCCATTAGGCCACTTAGTCCTATTCGGCCCATTTGGACCATTAGGCAACTCAGTCCAATTAGGACCATTAGGTCCATTCGGCCCATTAGGTCCATTCGTCCACTTAGGCCCATTAGGCCCATTTGTCCCATTAGGCTACTTAGGTCCATTCAACCCATTAGGACACTTAGGCCCTTTCAGTCCATTTGGCCCATTCGCTCACTTAGGCTCATTAGGCCCATTAAGACACTTAGGCCCATTGGTCCCATTACCCCACTTAGGCCCATTTGGTTACGATTATGCCACTTAGGCCCATTAAGATAGTTTGGACAATTAGGACCTTTAGGCCCATTAGGCCACTTAGTCCCATTAGGCCCATTAAGCCGATTATGACACTTAGGCCCATTAGGTTGCTTTGGCCCATTAAGTTCTTTAGGACAATTAGGCCACTTCGTCCCATTAGAACCATTAGAATAATTCGTCCCATTTATCCCATTAGGCCACTTAGTCCCATTAGGCCCATTAGACTACTAAGGCCCATTATGCCCATTGGACCCATTAGACCACTTAGGCCCATTAGGCTACGATTATACCACTTAGGCCCATTAGGCCCATTTGGCCGATTAGGCTCTTTAGGCTCATTAGTCCACTTAGGACCATTTGGCCATGTAGGCCCATTATGACACATAGTCCCATTCGTCTTGTTAGGCTGATTAGCCCTGTTAGGCCCATTAGTCCATTTGGGCCACATAGGCCCATTAGGAGCATTAGGCCACTTAGGAACCTTTGGCCACTTAGGCCCATTAGGCCCGTTCGACCCATGACACCACTTAGGCCCATTGTGATAATTAGGCCACTTAGGCCCATTAGTCCCTATAGGCCCATTAGGCCGCTTAGGCCACTTAAGCCCATTATACCCATTAGGCCCATTATGCCCATTAATCCCATTAGGCCACTTAGGCCTATTAGGCCACATCGGCCCATTAGGCCCATTAGTCCACTTGGGCCCATTATGCCACTAAGGACCAGTAGGCCCATTAGGCCATTTAGTCCCATCGGGCCCACTAGGCACATTTTTCCCATTAGGCCCATTAGGCCACTTAGGACCATTAGGCCCATTTGGCCACTAAGTCCCATTAGGCCTACTCGACACATTAGACCCATTCAGTCTATTCATCCCATTAGGCCCACTATGCCACTTAGGCCCATTCAGCCCATTAGGCCAATTTGGCCACTTAGGCTCGTTATGTCCATTAGGACCACTAGGCATATTTGGCCCATTCGACCAGTTAGGCTCATTCGATCACTTAGGCCCATTATGACCATTAGGTCCATTAGGATGATTAGGTCACTTAGGCCCAATAGTTCACTTAGGCCCATTAGGCTACTTAATCCCATTCAGCCCATTAGGCCCCTTAGGCCCATTAGGCCTATTAGGACCATTAGGCCCATTTGACCACTTAATCCCATTACACCCATTAGGCCTATTAGGTTGATTAGGTCACTTAGGCCCATTAGTCCTATTGGCCCCATTAGACAACTTAAGCCCATTAGTACCATTATGCTACTTAGGCCCATTAGGCTGATTAGTCCCATTAGGCCACTTAGGCCCATAAGCCCTTCAGGCCCATTAGGGCCTTGAGTCCATTGAGGCCAATTAGGCCCATTTGGCCACTTAGGCCCTTTAGGTCCATGAGTCCACTTAGGACCATTAGGCCCATCATGCCACTTAGGCCCATTAGAACCGTTAGGCCACTTATGCCCTTTAGACTCGTCATGTCACTTAGGTCCATTAGGCCACTTAGGCCCATTAGGCCGATTAGGCCACTTTGGCCCATTATTCCCATTAGGTCACTTATGCCACTTAGTCCCATTATGTCCATTAGTCCATTTAGGCCCCTAATTAGGTTGATTAGTCCACTTAGGACCATTAGGCCCAATAGGCTGCTTAGGCCCATTAGGCCACTTTGGCCCATTAAGCCCATTAGGCCACATTGAACCATTAGGCCCATTAGGCCACTTTGACCCGCTAAGCCCATTAGGTCGATTAGGCCACTTAAACCCATTAGGCCCATTAATCCCCTTAGTCCACTTAGACCCATTAGGCCCATTAGGCCAATTAGGCCCATTCAGTGCATTAGGCCACTTAGTCCCATTACACCCATGAGGCCACTTAGGCCCATTAGACAACTTAGGCCCATTAGGCCACTTAGTACCATTAGGCCCATTAGGACACTTCAGCCCATTAGACCCGTTAGGCCCATTCAGCCCATCGGGACCATTAGGCCCATTAGGCCACTTAGGCCCATTACGCCCGTGAGGCCACTTAGGCCCATTAGGCCACTTCGGCCCATTGGGCCACTTAAGCCACTTACGCCCATTAGGCCCATTAGGACACTTAGTCCCATTAGGACACTTAGTCCCATTAGACCACTTAGGCTCATTATGCCACTTAGGCCCATTAGTCCCATTAGGTCACTTTTTCCCATTAGGCGACTTAGGCCCATTAGTCCACTTAGGCCCATTAGGCCGATTAGGCCACTTTGGCCCATTTAGGCCATTAGGTCCATTTGGACCATTAGGCCCATTATTCCCCTTAGACCCATTAGGACCATTAGGACCATTAGCCCACTTTGTCCCATTAGGCCCATTAGGCAACTTAGGCCCATTATTCCACTTAGGCTGATTAGGCCACTTTCGCCCATTAGGTCCATCTGGACCATTAGGCCCCTTAGACCCATTAGGCCCATTAAAGCCATTTGTCCACTTTTTCCCATTAGGACCCTTAGGCCCATCCGGGGGGCCATTAGGACCATTAGGCCACTTAGGCTCATTTGGGCACTTTGGCCCATTCAACACGTTAGACCCATTCAGCACATTAGGCCCATTCGGTCCCTTAGCCCCATTCGGGCCATTAGGCCCATTTGGGCCACTTAGGCTCATTCAGCCATTTAGGCCCATTATGCCACTTAGGCCCATTAGACCAATTAATCCCATTAGTCAACTTAGTCCCATTACGCCCATTCATCCCATTCGCCCCATTTGGCCCGTTAGGCAACTTGGGAAAATTAGACCCACTAGGCTACTTCAGCCCATTCGACACGTTAGGCCCATTCGCCCCATTAGGCCCACTATGCCACTTAGGCCCATTCGGCCCATTAGGCCAATTTGGCCACTTAGGCTCGTTATGTCCATTAGGACCACTAGGCATATTTGGCCCATTCGACCAGTTAGGCTCATTCGATCACTTAGGCCCATTATGACCATTAGGTCCATTAGGATGATTAGGTCACTTAGGCCCAATAGTTCACTTAGGTCCATTAGGCTACTTAATCCCATTCATCCCATTAGGCCCCTTAGGCCCATTCGGCCCATTAGGACCATTAGGCCCATTTGACCACTTAATCCCATTACACCCATTATGCCTATTAGGTTGATTAGGTCACTTAGGCCCATTAGTCCTATTGGCCCCATTAGACAACTTAAGCCCATTAGTACCATTAGGCTACTTAGGCCCATTAGGCTGATTAGTCTCATTAAGCCACTTAGGCCCATAAGCCCTTCAGGCCCATTAGGGCCTTGAGTCCATTGAGGCCAATTAGGCCCATTTGGCCACATAGGCCCTTTAGGTCCATGAGTCCACTTAGGACCATTAGGCCCATCATGCTACTTAGGCCCATTAGAACCATTAGGCCACTTATGCCCTTTAGACTCGTTATGTCACTTAGGTCCATTAGGCCACTTAGGCCCATTAGGCCGATTAGGCCACTTTGGCCCATTATTCCCATTAGGCCACTTATTCCACTTAGTCCCATTATGTCCATTAGTCCATTTAGGCCCATTAATCTAATTAGGTTGATTAGTCCACTTAGGCCCATTAGGCCCAATAGGCTGCTTAGGCCCATTAGGCCACTTTGGCCCATTAAGCCCATTAGGCCACATTGAACCATTAGGCCCATTAGGCCACTTTGACCCGCTAAGCCCATTAGGTCGATTAGGCCACTTAAACCCATTATGCCCATTAATCCCCTTAGTCCACTTAGGCCCATTATGCCAATTAGGCTCATTCAGTGCATTAGGCCACTTAGTCCCATTACACCCATGAGGCCACTTAGGCCCATTAGACAACTTAGGCCCATTAGGCCACTTAGTACCATTAGGCCCATTAGGACACTTCAGCCCATTAGACCCGTTAGGCCCATTCAACCCATCAGGACCATTAGGCCCATTAGGCCACTTAGGCCCATTACGCCTGTGAGGCCACTTAGGCCCATTAGGCCACTTCGGCCCATTAGGCCACTTAAGCCACTTACGCCCATTAGGCCCATTAGGACACTTAGTCCCATTAGACCACTTAGGCTCATTATGCCACTTAGTCCCATTAGTCCCATTAGGTCACTTTTTCCCATTAGGCGACTTAGGCCCATTAGTCCACTTAGGCCCATTAGGCCGATTAGGCCACTTTGGCCCATTTAGGCCATTAGGTCCATTTGGACCATTAGGCCCATTATTCCCCTTAGACCCATTAGGACCATTAGGACCATTAGTCCACTTTGTCCCATTAGGCCCATTAGGCAACTTAGGCCCATTATTCCACTTAGGCTGATTAGGCCACTTTCGCCCATTAGGTCCATTTGGACCATTAGGCCCATTTGGCCCCTTAGACCCATTAGGCCCATTAAAGCCATTTGTCCACTTTTTCCCATTAGGACCCTTAGGCCCATCCGGGGGGCCATTAGGACCATTAGGCCACTTAGGCTCATTTGGGCACTTTGGCCCATTCAACACGTTAGACCCATTCAGCACATTAGGCCCATTCGGTCCCTTAGCCCCATTCGGGCCATTAGGCCCATTTGGGCCACTTAGGCTCATTCAGCCACTTAGGCCCATTATGCCACTTAGGCCCATTAGACCAATTAATCCCAGTAGTCAACTTAGTCCCATTACGCCCATTCATCCCATTCGCCCCATTTGGCCCATTAAGCAACTTGGGCAAATTAGACCCACTAGGCTACTTCAGCCCATTCGACACGTTAGGCCCATTTGGCATGTTAGGCCCATTCAGGCCCTTAGCCCCATTCGGGCCATTAGGCCAATTTGGGCCACTTAGGCTCATTTAGCCACTTAGGCCCATTATTCCACTTAGGACCATTAGACCAATTTGGCACATTAGGCCAATAAGTCCCATTAGGACCATTCATCCCATTCGTCCCATTAGGCCCATTAGGCCACTTAGGCAAATTAGGACCATTAGGCCACTTAGGCAAATTAGGATCATTAGGCCACTAAGTCCCAATAGGTCCATTTGGGAACTTGGGCCCATTAGGCTGATTAGGCTCATTCGGTCAATTAGGTTGATTATATCACTTATGACACTTAGGCCCATTAGGCCCATGAGGCCACTTAGGTCCATTAGTCCCATTAGTCCACTTAGGCCCATTAGGGCACTAAGGCCCATTCATCCCATTCGGCCCATTAGGCCCATTGGGCCAGTTGGGACACTTAGGCCCATTTATCCCATTCGACCCATTAGGCCCATTGGGCCAGTTGGTCCACTTAGGCCCATTTGGCTCATTCGGCCACTTGGTCCGATTAAGAATATTAGGCCACTTCGGCCCATTTTGGGCAATTATGACCTTTAGGCCACTTACACCCATTAGGCCCATTAGACCCATTGGGCCACTTAAGTCCATTCCGCAACTTAGGCCCATTAGCCCCATTCGGCCACTTAGACCCATTCAGCCACTTAGGCCCATTAACCCCATTAGGCCACTTAGTCTCATTCAGACACTTAGGTCCATTAGGCCACTTTGGCCCATTAGTCCCTTTTGGTCGATTGGGCCACTCAAGTCCATTGGGCCAATTGGGCCACCTAGGCTCATTACTCCCATTTGGCTACTTCGGATCATTATTCCCATTAGGCCCATTAGGCCATTTAGGCCCATCAACCCATTAGGCTCATTAGGCCATTAGGCCCATTCAACCACTTAGTCACATTAGTCCCATTAGGAAAATTAGGACCATATAGCCCATTAGGCCCATTAGGCCCATTGGACAACATAGGCCACTTAGGCCCATTAGGCACATTGGACCACATAGGCCAATTAAGCCCATTAGTCCCATTAAGACTATTAAGCCTATTTGGACCATGAGGCCACTAAGGCATATTAGGCCACTAAGGTCCTTAAGGCCCATGAGGCCATTTAGACCCATTAGCCCCATCACACCACTTAGGCCCATTAAGCCCATTAGGACACTAAGGCCCATTAGTCCCATTTGGCTAATTGGGTCCATTTTTCCCATTCGGCCACTTTGGCCAATTAGACCCATTTGGAAACTTAGGCCCATTATGCCGATTGGGCCACTTAGGCATATTAGGCCACTTAGGCCCATTAGGCCGATGAAGCCACTTAGGCCCATTAGGCCCATAAGGCCACTTAGGCCCACTAGGCCCATTAATCCCATTATGCCGATTAGGCAACTTAGGTCGATTAGTCTACTTAGGCCCATTAAGCACATTAGGCCCATTAGGACCATTAGGCACCTTAGGACCATTAATCCCATTAGACCGATTAGGAAATGTAGGCCCATTAGGCCACTTAGGCTAATTAGGCCCATTCATCACATTAGTCCCATTAGGCCCCTAGGTTTGTTAAGCCCAATAAGCTCATTAGGACACTTAGGCTCATTATGCCACTTAGCCCCATTAGGCCGATTAGGTGACTAAGGCCCATTAGGCCACTTGGGCCCACTCGGCCCATTAAGCCCATTAGGCTGATTTGGCCACTTAGGCCCATTATGACACTTAGGCCAATTAGGCCCATTAGGCCCCTTAAGCCCATTAGGCCGATTAGGTAACTTTTGATATGGATCAGATTCAGCACAAGGAGAATAATTTTGGGCTTGATAAAAATTCCAAGCCCAATTGTTGTTCGAATTGGACCAGCCCACACTTCTTGATGTCCAACACTATGGTGGGCCACAACACACTTATTTGGGACCCAAAATCATTTATCCACATGGCAAATGGTGGAAATTCGTAGCTGCACATTAATGAGGAGAGAGAAGGTGGAGAAAAGCATCATTAAGAGGGAATCCCGCTACTTTGGCTAGTGGGGTCATTAAATGGCATGGGAAAGTGTTATTTTATGCTTTTTATGTGCCTTTTGGGTTCCCCATGTCTTGTAACTCGAATTGGAGCATTTTTCTTTATTTATTTTGTCTTTATATTGTATTTTCACTCCTTTGTAATGGGGATAGATGAATGTGACGGGATTTTGAAGTTTGCTGTGCAATCTTCTTGCTTTAGCCTCTTCCCTTTGCCCGGAATTGGTGGTGCATCTCCATCGCTGGTGACGTTGTCTTTAAGCGTGGAGAAACCTTGGCGGGTGGCATTGCCTTTAAGCCTCGGTCATTCGGCTACATTACGCTGCTCCTCTTCACTTACTCATTTTTGAGCTTCCGGCGACGCATCAATTGGTATCAGAGGCGCGGTTCCAACGAGTAAGTTCTATCACATTCTTCTTATTACTCTCCATCATGTCTCGCAAGAGCGGATCTTCTACTCCTCCTGCTCCATGGGAAATAGCTAATGCACAGCTACAATCACAAATTACTCAAATCGGTGAGCAACTTGCTCAACTTTTGAGAGCACGGCGACCTGACTCCCCTCCACCGCAGCGACATCCTCGACGTCCATCACCACATAATAGACGCAATCCAGCACCATTTTATGAAGATCATGCAAATGGTGATGATTCCAGCGATTCAGAGGTAGATATGCGAAGAAGAAGAGATGATGAAGACATTGAAAGAGGGTTGAGGATCGACATTCCAGATTTTTATGGGAGTATGAATCCGGATGATTTTCTGGATTGGATGCGGGAAATCGAACGGTTCTTCGAATTTAAGAATTGTTCTGACGAGAAGAAGTGCAAGGTAGCCATTCTGAAATTTAAAGATTATGCATCACTTTGGTGGGAAAATCTGAAGAAACAGCGGGAACGTGATGATAAAGGCAAGATACGCTCATGGGAGAAGTTGAAAAAGCTTTTGAGGAGACGATTTCTGCCTGAGAATTATAAGCAAGATCTTTATTTTCGAATGCATAGCCTACGACAAGGAGATAAGTCTGTTGAAGAGTACATTCGGGAATTTGATCGTTTATTGATGCGAAGTGATGTTCCAGAATATAAAGAGCAAACAATTGCAAGGTTTTTGGGTGGATTAAATGAAGAAATTGCACATTCAGTGGAGTTGCAATCATTCTGCTCACTTGATGATGTTTGCAAGCTGGCGATCAAGGTGGAAAAGCAAAAGCGGACCTCAAGGGCACCGGTGCTCAAAAACTACAATAGAGGTACAACTGTTTATAAGGGTATTTCTTCTAATAAATCTGGTGTTGTTGAGAAGGAATTTGGAAGGAACAAGATGCTGGAAAAAGGGAAAGAGAAGGCTATGGAACAAACAAAAGGGAAGTCGAACTCCTTTGAACGTGGGAATCGAAAGTGTTTCAAATGCCATGGGTATGGTCATTTTCAGGCCAATTGCCCTAACAACCGGATTATTACTATTAAAGAGATTGAAGAAATTGAAGAGGCAATCAAAGAGGATGAACATGATGGTGAAGAAACTGAAAATGAGGAACATGTTGTGGAAGAAGCTGATGTGGGAAACATGCTGGTGCTACGAAGAGTTTTGCAAGCTCAAATCTGCCCGGAAGAAGATCAAAGAGAAAACTTGTTCCAAACTCGCTGCACCATTAATCAGCGGGTATGCATGGTGATTATTGATAGTGGGAGCTGTGCAAATGTGGCTTCAACAACACTAGTGGAGAAATTGAAGCTTCCAACTCAGAATCATCCTCACTCATATAAATTGCAATGGTTGAACAATGGGAGCACACTCCAAGTCAAAAAACAGGTTCTAATTTCATTCTCCATTGGTAAGAACTATGCTGATGAAGTACTGTGTGATGTTATTCCTATGGATGCTTGTCACTTGTTGTTGGGTAGGCCTTGGCAGTTTGACAGGGAAGTGAAATATGATGGGAGGAAGAACACTTATTCTTTTCGATCTGGGGAAAAGAATATCACACTTGCTCCTTTGAAGCCGTCCCAAACTCTGCAAGAAAAATCTGTTCCGGAAGTACCCAAAGGTAGTCTCTTTATCAGCAAAGCTCAAGTGGAGAAAGCCATAAATAAGCAAAAGCCAGTTTTTGCTTTATTGATGATGGAAAAGTCATGCCATGAGGAGAAGAGTCATCAACATCCTTTAGCTCATTCCTTAATTGGGGAATATCATGATGTTTTTCCTAATGATCTTCCAGCAGGATTACCA
This sequence comes from Viscum album, assembly GCA_963277665.1. Taxonomy (NCBI): domain Eukaryota; kingdom Viridiplantae; phylum Streptophyta; class Magnoliopsida; order Santalales; family Viscaceae; genus Viscum; species Viscum album. Next base: position 1,050,798,673 of record OY728121.1, on the reverse strand, counting down.
CCATTTAGAGGCATTGAACACCAGATTGATCTCGTTCCGGGTGCACAATTGCCAAATAAACCAGCATATCGGTGTAATCCTGGAGAATCAAGGGAATTGCAGAAGCAAGTAGATGAGTTGATGGATCGAGGCTTTATAAGGCCAAGCATGAGCCCGTGTTCTGTTCCAGCATTATTGGTGCCAAAGAAAGATGGTACGTATCGCATGTGCATTGATAGTAGAGCTATCAATAATATTACCATCAAATACAGGTATCCCATCCCACGACTCGATGATATGCTTGATGAATTGCATGGTTCATCAATCTTTTCAAAGGTTGATCTTCGTAGTGGATACCACCAGATTCGAATGAAGGAAGGGGATGAGTGGAAAACAACCTTCAAAACTAAAGGCGGATTGTTTGAGTGGCTGGTCATGCCATTCGGCCTCTCAAATGCTCCTAGCACATTCATGCGACTCATGAATGAAGTTCTGAAACCATTTATTGGTAAATTTGTGGTAGTTTATTTGGATGACATTTTGATTTACAGCAAGGATGTGGAGAGCCATGTGGATCATCTTCGGTGGGTATTTGATGTTCTACGGAAACAAAAGCTATATGGGAAGCTTGAAAAATGCGAGTTCTTTTCAACAGAAGTGGTGTTTTTGGGATATGTGGTAACCAAAGAAGGCATCATGGTGGATGAATCAAAAGTGGAAGCAATCAAGTCCTGGCCACAACCAGAATCCATTACCGAAGTAAGAAGTTTCCACGGTTTGGCATCCTTTTATCGTCGCTTTGTTTCCAATTTCAGCACTATTATGGCACCTATCACTGAATGCTTAAAAAGGGGGAAATTTGAGTGGTCAAAGGCAGCAAATGAATCATTTGAAATCATTAAGAAAAAGTTGTGTGAAGCACCGGTTTTGGCGTTGCCTGATTTTGATCAAGTCTTTGAAGTGGAATGTGATGCAAGTGGAGTTGGGATAGGCGCTGTTCTCATCCAAAGCAAGCGCCCTATTGCATATTTCAGCGAGAAACTGAATGATTCAAGGAGGAATTACAGCACCTATGATAAGGAATTTTATGCGGTTATAAGAGCCCTAGATCATTGGTCTCATTATTTGAGACCGAAGCAGTTTGTTCTTCATTCTGACCATCAGGCTTTGAGGTTTATCAATGGTCAACACAAGCTGAGTTCGAGGCATGCAAAGTGGGTGGAATTCTTACAATCATTCTCATTTGTGTCAAAATACAAGAAGGGGCAAGATAATCTAGTGGCAGATGCTTTATCTCGGAGGTATGCATTACTTACAATTCTTGATGCTCGAATTCTTGGATTTCAGCTTATGAGAGAAGATTATCAGCATGATATGGAGTTTAATTCTATTTTAATCCAATGTCAAGATGGATTTGTGGAGGATTATTCTGTACATGATGGGTTTCTCTTTAAGAGAAACAAGTTGTGTGTTCCAAAGGGTAATTACAGGGACTTGCTTATTCGGGAAGCACATGAAGGGGGACTTGCTGGTCATTTTGGCATCCATAAAACCTTGGAGATACTAAAAGAGCATTTCTACTGGCCGAAGATGCAATCAAATGTCCAAGCTATTCTTTCAAGATGCGGAACATGTCAAAGAGCAAAGAGTCATTTCAAGCCTGGTTTATACACTCCGTTACCTATTCCGGAGCAGCCATGGGAAGATCTCAGCATGGATTTCATTATGGCTTTACCAAAGACTCAGCGAGGTAAAGATTCAATAATGGTTGTTGTTGATCGATTTTCTAAGATGGCTCATTTCATACCTTGTCATAAGACTGAAGATGCAGTGAAAGTGGCAGAATTGTTTTTCAAAGAGATTGTTCGCCTTCATGGAATTCCTCGCAGCATCGTTTCGGATAGAGACACAAAATTTCTCAGCCATTTTTGGAGAACATTATGGGGGAAATTCGGTACGAAACTTCTTTTCAGCACATCCCATCACCCTCAAACGGATGGGCAAACAGAAGTTACCAATCGTACATTGGGCACTATTCTGAGAACATTGGTGAACAAGAGCATGAGAGATTGGGATTTGCAACTTGCACAAGCTGAATTTGCATACAATAGATCTCCCAGTGCTACCACCCGACATTCTCCATTCGAAGTGGTTTATGGAATCAATCCAATCACTCCTATAGAATTGTGCTCTTTGCCTCTTGATTTTCAGGTAAATATTGATGCGGAGGAGAAGACAAAGCAGATGAAGAAGCTCCATGAATCTATTCGTGCTCAAATAGAGAAGTCTAATGAGGCATACAAGAGGCGAGCAAACAAGCATCGGAAGCAGGCTATTTTCCAACCTGGAGACAAAGTGTGGATTCACCTTCGCAAGGAGAGATTTCCATCCAAAAGGAAGAGCAAGCTGGCACCACGAGCTGAAGGTCCATTCGAAGTGCTTGAACGAGTGGGAAACAATGCCTACAAAATTGATTTACCAGATGATTTTGGCAGCGTTTCTGCAACATTCAACATTGGGGACTTATCTACTTACATTGAAGAAGATGATGTCGTGGATTTGAGGGCAAATCCTCTTCAACCGGGGGAGAATGATATGGATCAGATTCAGCACAAGGAGAATAATTTTGGGCTTGATAAAAATTCCAAGCCCAATTGTTGTTCGAATTGGACCAGCCCACACTTCTTGATGTCCAACACTATGGTGGGCCACAACACACTTATTTGGGACCCAAAATCATTTATCCACATGGCAAATGGTGGAAATTCGTAGCTGCACATTAATGAGGAGAGAGAAGGTGGAGAAAAGCATCATTAAGAGGGAATCCCGCTACTTTGGCTAGTGGGGTCATTAAATGGCATGGGAAAGTGTTATTTTATGCTTTTTATGTGCCTTTTGGGTTCCCCATGTCTTGTAACTCGAATTGGAGCATTTTTCTTTATTTATTTTGTCTTTATATTGTATTTTCACTCCTTTGTAATGGGGATAGATGAATGTGACGGGATTTTGAAGTTTGCTGTGCAATCTTCTTGCTTTAGCCTCTTCCCTTTGCCCGGAATTGGTGGTGCATCTCCATCGCTGGTGACGTTGTCTTTAAGCGTGGAGAAACCTTGGCGGGTGGCATTGCCTTTAAGCCTCGGTCATTCGGCTACATTACGCTGCTCCTCTTCACTTACTCATTTTTGAGCTTCCGGCGACGCATCAACTTTGGCCCATTAGGCCACTTTGTGGCCCATTTTTCCACGTAGGCCAATTTGGCCAATTTGTCCCAATAGGCAACTTAGGCCTATTTGGCCCATTTAGCCCATTGGGCACATAATTCTCATTAGGCCGATTAGGCAAATTTTCCCGTTAGGCGACTTCGAACCATTAATCACATTAGGCCACTAAGGCCAATTAGGCCCATTTGGCCCATTTGGAACCTATGCTTGTTAAGCCCCATAAGCCCATTAGGCCACCTAGGCCCATTAGACAACTTATTCCCATTAGTCCCCTTAGTCCAATTAGGCTCTTTCGACCCACTATGACCATTACGCCGATTAGGCCACTTAGGCCCATTAGGTTGCTTAGGTCCATTAGGCCGCTAAGGCCCATTCAGCCCATTATGACCATTTTTCTACTACGCTCGTTCATCCCAATAATCCAATTAGTCCACTTAGGACTATTGAGCCACTCTGGCCAATTAGGTCCCTTAGGTCCATTAGGAATTTTAGGGCCATTAATCCCATTAGGCCCATTAGGAGCATTTAGCCCATTCTTCATCACCGACCATCATCGTCGGAGCCGAGAACCAGAGAAAAATGAACCAGGATGTCCACTAATCACCACTGATGTCTTCACATCATCATCGTAGAACTCCAATATCACCACCAAAAAACCATCAAAATAGAACATCACAACCATTCGAACCTTTAATGATGAGCCATATACCCTCTTGAAGACCCTAAGCCACTCGATCTGCACCTCCCATAACCTCCATGAAGTCCCGCGCACCGAACTGATAGGGAAAGGAGCACAGAAAGGATAAGAAGATGGAGGCCTCGATAGGGGACCAAGCCGAAAACCACATCAGTCCAACAAAATAGAGAACCAATAATAGAGAAACAAAATCAATCCCAAACAAAATCACCATATGAGACCTCAATTTGCATCCTCAAAATAGAAAAGGATCCAACCAGAGAAATGAACCCGAGCTGAGAATACTGCCAACCCTACACTAGCACCATCCCAAGTAGGCCTGGATCAAGAATCGATCCTGAAAAAAGTGGAGTCAAATGCGATGGGTAGGCCAGCATGGGTAGAGAAGAAAGAAGGAACCAGACACACTCACCGTTGCCGACCCAAGTCATCTAAAGCACCCGCACACACAAACCCAAAATAGGGGTCTGATGCGCAGGGAAAGATTGAAAGAGGGGTGGTCAGCGGCGCGCGATGACCACACTAGCAAGCCACACCAGTCAAGAGGTAAGAAAAATAAAGCAAGATAAGGAAGAAGATAGTTCATGTGAAGTGACACCATCACCATAAAGCAAACCCTCAAAACCCTAGAAGGGGAAGAGAAGGCATGGGAAGCATCAGTATCCAGGAGAGTGTGGAGCCATCAGGTTCATCCATTAGGCTCATTAGGTCTATTTGGCCACTTAGTCCCATTGGACCCATTTGTCCCATTACACCCATTAGGCCCATTCGTCCAATTAGGCCCATTGGTCCACTTCGTCCCATTAGGCCCATTAGACCCATTAGTCCACTTAGGGACATTTGGCCCATTAAGTTCATTAGATTAGGCCCATTAGGCCTCTTAGGCCCATTTGGACCTTTATACCCATTAGGTTAATTAGACACATTAGGCCACTTAGGCCCATTTTTCCCATTTTTCCCATTAGACCCATTTGGCCACTTATGACCTTTAGGCCACTTAGGACAATGAATCACATGAGACCAATTAGGCCACTTAGGCCCATTTGGCCACTTAGGCCCATTTGGACCACTTGGACACTTAGGCCCATTAGGACCATTTGGCCCATTTGTCCCATCAAGCCCATTGTATAAAGCCCATTAGGCCACTTAGGCCCATATGGCCCATTAGGCCCATTAGAAAAATTAGCCCAATTAGCCCAATTATGAAAATTAGGCCCACTAAACCCAATAGGCCACTTAGTCCCATTAGGCCACTTAATCCCATTTGGCCACTTAGGACCCTAAGACCAATTATAACACTTAGGCCCACTCGGCCCATTAGGCCACTAAGGCCCTTTAGGCCACTTAGGCCCAATCGACACATTAGGCCCATTAGGCCCGTTAGTACCCTTAGGCCACTTAGGCCCATTAAGCTCATTAGGCCACTTAGGCCGCTTAGGCCCATTAGGCCACTTAGTCCCATTAAGCACATTATGCCACTTAATGATGCGCGATGCAAGACCCGCTAGGAAGTGTCCTAGGAACCTTGTACAATGTTCGCGCGTTGTGCACCCGGATCGCCGCAAGAAAACAAGTGAATGTGGTGTGCGGGTAGTGATAAATAGAAGGAAGAGGGAATTGGTCAAGGTAGAACCCAAAGAGAACTTGTCTCTAAGAACTCTAGCCACAAGACGCCACAAAGGATGACCAATCCTTTGATAAGTCAAGAATTAAGAAAGAACACAAAGGTTGCAAGCAAAACTCACCATAATAACATTACCTTCATTCATGATGCTTCAAGAGTACAAGGGGGTGGCTATTTATAGCCAAAGAAACTTGAAATTCGAATTACACATGGGGTGGCTCTTTACATTAGTCTAATGGCTAGTTTTCCATAGTCAAAAAGCCTATAGGATGCTTTTGACAACTTTGGCACTTGACCATGACTTTAGGAGACAAGTAGCACACCCTTTTGGAAAAGTAAAGACAAGTAGCCCACCACCTTTTGACTTTGAAGATTCCATGGTGGGTGGGCTTAAAATCTCGTAGCACCACTTGGGTTGGGTTTTTAAAAGCATGTTTGGGCCTTAATTAAAGTAATTATAGGCCCGAATGCTTCCCCCAAGCAAAGGTGTTGGGCCTCCTCTTGGAATTCCATGATTAATCCATTTAAGGCCTCCTTCATTCTCTTGGTCCGCCCCCTTGTCATTGGGCCTCCAATTCCACGCAAAGGGTCTTGTCCACTTGTGTGCATTCCGCCTTCCTCATCATGTCCACCTCCAACCCCGTGATGCCCATGTGTTCCATGATCCTCATCATCTCCTCCCTCCTCAAAAGGATTCGTCCTCGAATCTGAAAATTCAAAGGGAGAAAGATCAGCAACATTAAAGGTACCACTAACATTCCCATACCTGTCAGGTAAATCAATCTTGTAGGCATTATCATTGATCTTCTCTAAGACTTGGAAAGGACCATCTCCTCGTGGATGAAGTTTTGATTTTCGTTGCTCCGGAAACCTCTCCTTCCTCAAGTGTAGCCACACCCAATCTCCAGGTTGAAAAACCATTTTTCGCCGACCTTTGTTGGCGTGCTTCGCTACTTGTTCATTCTTCCGCTCAATGTTGGCCTTTACCTTTGCATGGAACTCCTGCACAAACTTTGCCTTCTTTTCACCTTCAAGATTCGAAAATTGATTAGTAGGAAAAGGTAAAATATCAAGTGGAGTTAATGGGTTAAAACCATACACAACTTCAAACGGTGAAGCATTAGTAGTGGAGTGAACCACTCGATTATAAGCAAACTCAATGTGAGGCAGGCATCTTTCCCAATGTTTTAGATTTTTTCTAAGGATGGAACGCAATAATGTGGAAAGTGTCCTATTGACCACCTCCGTTTGACCATCTGTTTGTGGGTGTGCAGTGGTGGAGAACAAAAGTTTGGTTCCAAGTTTGTTCCACAATGTCCTCCAGAAGTGACTAAGGAATTTGACATCCCTATCACCCACAATGCTCTTGGGTAAGCCATGCAACCTAACAATTTCCCTGAAAAACAAATCACCGATATGAGTTGCATCATTGGTTTTAGAACAAGCAATAAAATGAGCCATTTTACTAAACCTGTCCACCACCACAAAGATGCTATCCTTACCTGATTGTGATCTTGGCAAGCCGAGGACAAAATCCATTGATATGTCAACCCAAGGATGAGAAGCAACAGGCAAAGGGGTGTATAAGCCATGTGGAAGCACTTTCGACTTTGCATGTTTACACACATTACAATTTCCACAAATACTTACCACATCCCTACGCATGGGAGGCCAATAAAAATGTTCACTCAATAAGGACAATGTTTTCTCAACCCCAAAATGCCCCATTAATCCACCACCATGTGTTTCTCTAACAAGCAATTCACACATGAAACAAGATGGAACACACAATTTATTTTTCCGAAAAAGAAATCCATCATGTTTGTAAAAATCACTTTTGCCATGTTTTTCACACAACTTCCAAATTTCAGAAAAATCCACATCATTCTCATACATGCTTTTCAACATTTCAAAACCAAGTATTTTAGCATGCATTGAAGTAATAAGAGAATATCTCCTAGACAAAGCATCAGCGACAACATTTTCTTTTCCTTTTTTATGCTTAATGATGTAAGGAAATGTTTCAATGAATTCAAGCCATCTTGCATGCCGCCTATTCCATGGAACACATGGGCATCACGGGGTTGGAGGTGGACATGATGAGGAAGGCGGAATGCACACAAGTGGACAAGACCCTTTGCGTGGAATTGGAGGCCCAATGACAAGGGGGCGGACCAAGAGAATGAAGGAGGCCTTAAATGGATTAATCATGGAATTCCAAGAGGAGGCCCAACACCTTTGCTTGGGGGAAGCATTCGGGCCTATAATTACTTTAATTAAGGCCCAAACATGCTTTTAAAAACCCAACCCAAGTGGTGCTACGAGATTTTAAGCCCACCCACCATGGAATCTTCAAAGTCAAAAGGTGGTGGGCTACTTGTCTTTACTTTTGATTTTTCCACTCTTCTCATTCTCTCTATTTTTTTCTCTCTTTTCTTTTTCTCGCTTCTCACAATCTCTCTCAATCCTCACTTGGTCTTCATAAGCTTGCAAAGGTCTCAATGGTGTAAGAATAACCGTCCTCCCATTATACTCAAAAGAATATCGATTGGTGTATCCATCATGTGTGACCCTCCTATCAAATTGCCACGGTCTTCCCAACAAAATATGACTAGCATGCATTGGAACAACATCACACATCACCTGGTCTTCATACTTCCCAATAGAAAATGGAACTTGTGCTTGCTTAGTAACTTTGACATCCCCGCTGTTATTTAACCATTGCAATCTATAAGGCCTAGGATGTCTAGTCGTAGCCAATCCCAATTTATCAACCATCAAACCACTTGCTACGTTTGTACAACTACCCCCATCAATAATCATACTACATACCTTATCTTTGACGAGGCATCTAGTATGAAAAATGTGCTCCCTTTGCTCTTGATCATGTTCTCCTTCAGGTTGATCACTCAAAGCACGCCTTGCCACAAGCATTTCTCCATGTACGGGGCTTTCTACTTCCACATCTGAATCATCCTCAAGTGATGACATTTCATCTTCGCTTGAGCTAGCACTAAGAACATCTCCATCATCCAAAATAATCATTGTCCTCTTGTTTGGGCATTGTGAGGCAATATGTCCAAATCCTTGACATTTAAAACATTTGATATCTCGTGATTTGGAAACAACCTTACCCTCCATTTTACCTTTGGATTCCGGAAAGAATGGTTTTGGTTTGGGCAACTCCTTCGAATCAGTTTTGTGTTCCCTTACATGCTCTTGTGGTTTGGAATCCTTAAACTTTAATGAAGGTCTAGAATCCTTACCATAAGATGTAGGGCGCATCCTTCTTGCCTTTACTTGCCTCTCCGCTTTGGTGGCCATGTGAAGTAGGTCCTCCATGTCTAAGTAGTGGTGCATGTCCACTATGTCCCGAATGTCATGGTTGAGGCCGTTCACAAACCTTGCCATGGTGGCCTCTCGCTCCTCATCAATATTCGCTCGAATCATGATGATCTCCATCTCTTTGTGATACTCCTCAACACTCATGACCCCTTGTTTCAAACCCTGCAACTTGAGGAACAAATCACGATAATAGTGGCTAGAAATGAACCTCTTACGCATTACCACTTTCATCTCCTCCCAAGTGTGGATGGGTCTTTCTCCACTTCGCCGTCGACTCACTTGTAGTTGGTCCCACCAAATACTCGCATAGTCGGTGAATTCCACGACCGCCAACTTCACTTTGTTTTCCTCCGAATATGTGTGACAACCAAAAACATGTTCGACCTTTCTTTCCCATTCCAAATATGTTTCGGGATCATTCTTACCTTGGAATGAAGGGATCCTCAACTTTACTCCTCCAAGATCATTGGCTTGCCTCCATGGTGGTTGATTTCTCTGAATTGGTGACTCGTGAAAATCGGATAACTCCTCCTCTTCTTCAACAACTTGCCTCCTTGGTGGTGCTCTAGAATTGGAAGGGGATTGGAGTTCATCCATCCTCGCATTCAACCTTTGGAATTGTTCTTGTACAGCCCTCATGAACATCTTAATGTCCGCTTCATTGGTGTTACTCGACTCCGCCATTTAGGTATCCTGTGAGAAAAATGAAAGGGAAAGGAAAATGGACCTCACACACTCCCTCACTTGTTTACACTCAAAATAATTTGTTCGCTCGTGTTTCACTCAATTTCGGCTTTTATCAAAATGTAACACTCTTGCCTTTTACCACTCAACTTGCTTCCTATAGCGTTCTTACCCAATTTCAACAAATCTAAAGGATCGTTGAAATGTGGCAATCCCGAACTATAATTCAAAGATAAAATTCAAAAATGGATTCAAGATAGAAAATATTTGAAGTGCATGAAAAGGGATGAAGAAGAATGAAAATGGGACGTAGAATTCATAATGTTGCCATTTTTTTTTTTGAGCCTTATTTTTTTTATTTTTATTTTTTACTTTTTTTTTGGGCTCTTTTTTTTTTGAATAAATGTAGCAGCAACAAGATGAATATTTCAATATTTAAATGCAGGAGAAGCAGTAATTTGTAACACAAAATGGAATCAAAGTGTGAGTTGCGGGGTTTTGAAATTGCAGATTTTTTTGCAAAATTTGAACCCACTGTATCTCACGATATATGGATTTGATTTTTATGATTCCAAATGGAGAAGAAAGATGAGCTTCTCAACTACAAGAATGATATACTGTACGTCCGAAAAGATGAAGAAATGACGTCTGTAGAGGAAGAAGAAAATGGACCAGAATTGATGTTGGCCCGATTTCAAGAGAAATGAAAATGGAAGAAAGGATAAGAAAGAAATAACCTGATTTCTTGCAAATGGGCTCTGATACCAAAATGATGCGCGATGCAAGACCCGCTAGGAAGTGTCCTAGGAACCTTGTACAATGTTCGCGCGTTGTGCACCCGGATCGCCGCAAGAAAACAAGTGAATGTGGTGTGCGGGTAGTGATAAATAGAAGGAAGAGGGAATTGGTCAAGGTAGAACCCAAAGAGAACTTGTCTCTAAGAACTCTAGCCACAAGACGCCACAAAGGATGACCAATCCTTTGATAAGTCAAGAATTAAGAAAGAACACAAAGGTTGCAAGCAAAACTCACCATAATAACATTACCTTCATTCATGATGCTTCAAGAGTACAAGGGGGTGGCTATTTATAGCCAAAGAAACTTGAAATTCGAATTACACATGGGGTGGCTCTTTACATTAGTCTAATGGCTAGTTTTCCATAGTCAAAAAGCCTATAGGATGCTTTTGACAACTTTGGCACTTGACCATGACTTTAGGAGACAAGTAGCACACCCTTTTGGAAAAGTAAAGACAAGTAGCCCACCACCTTTTGACTTTGAAGATTCCATGGTGGGTGGGCTTAAAATCTCGTAGCACCACTTGGGTTGGGTTTTTAAAAGCATGTTTGGGCCTTAATTAAAGTAATTATAGGCCCGAATGCTTCCCCCAAGCAAAGGTGTTGGGCCTCCTCTTGGAATTCCATGATTAATCCATTTAAGGCCTCCTTCATTCTCTTGGTCCGCCCCCTTGTCATTGGGCCTCCAATTCCACGCAAAGGGTCTTGTCCACTTGTGTGCATTCCGTCTTCCTCATCATGTCCACCTCCAACCCCGTGATGCCCATGTGTTCCATGATCCTCATCACTTAAGTTCATTCGGTGCATTAGGCCATTAGGCCACTAAGTCCCATTGGGCCCATTAGGCCTATTAGGCCACTTAGGCCCCTTAGGCCACTTAGTCCCCTTAGGCCCATTAGGCCACTTAGGCCCATTAGGCCCATTAGTCCACCTAGGACCATTAGGCCACTTAGTCTCATTAGGCTACTTAGGCCCATTAGGCCACTGCGGGCCATTAGGCTCATTAACACCATCAGGCCCATTAGGCCTCATAGGCTACTTCGTCCCTTTAGGACACTAGGCCCATTAGGCCCATTCATCCACTTAGTACCATTAGGGAACTTAGGACCATTCAGCCACTTAGGCCCACTTGGCCCATTATGACCATTAGGCCACTAAGGCCCATTAGGCCCTTTAGGCTACTTAGTCCCATCCGGCCCATTAGACCCATTAGGCCACTTAGGCTACTGAGGCCAATTGGTCCCATTAGTCCACTTAGGTCCATTAGGACAATTCATTTCATTAGGCTCATTAATCCACTTAGGCCCATTAGTCCCAATAGGCCATTGAGACCCATTCAGCCCATTAGCCCATTAGGCCCATTACGCCCATTTGGCCACTTAGGCCCATTAGGCCACTGAGTCCCATTAGTCCCATTAGGGCACTAAGGCCCATTATGCCCAATAACCCATTAGGCCCATTAGGACACTTAGGCCCATTAGTACAATTCGGCCCATTAGACTAATTAGGCCACTTAGACCCATTAGGCCCATTCGGCCACTTAGGCCCGTTAGTCCCATTAGGTCACTTAGGCCACTTTGTCCCATTAGGTCACTTAGGCCCATTCGATCCATTTGGCATATTACAGCCATTAGGCCATTGAGGATCATTCCGCCTATTAGGCCAATTAGGCGAGTTAGGCCCATTAGGCCTATAAGACCACTTAGGCCTATTCGGCCCATTAGGACTATTAGGACCATTAGGCCTATGTGGCCTATTAGGCCACTAAGTCCCACTAGGCCCATTAATTCCATTGGTGCACTTAGGCCCATTAGGCCCATTAGGCCACTAAAACCCATTAGGCCCATCAGGCCCATTAGGCCACCTTAGCCCATTAGCTTCACTCGGCCACTTAGGCCCATTAGACCTATTCATCCACTTAAACCCATTGTGCCACTTAGGCCACTTCGGGCCATTAGGCCCATTAGGCCACTTAGACCCATTAGTCCACTTAGTTGCATTCGGCCACTTAAACCCATTAGGCCACTTAGGCCACTTCGGGCCATTAGGCCCATCAGGCCACGTAGACCCATTGGTCCACTTAGACACATTAGGCCACTTAGTTCCATTAGGCCCATTAGGCCACTTAGTCCCATTTGGCCCATTTGGCCAATTATGCCACTTAGAGCCATCAGGCCCATTCAACCACTTAGGACAATTAGGCTCATTATCCCATTAATCCCATTATGCCACTTAGGCCCATTAGGAACATTAGGCCAGTTAGGCCCATTATGCCACTTAGGCCCATTCACCCACTTAGGCTCATTAGACCCATTATCCCATTAAGCCCATTAAGCCCATAGTCCTATTACGCCCATTAGGCCACTTAGGCCCGTTGGGCCCCTTAGGCGACTTAGGCCCATTTATCCACTTAGGCACATTAGGACAAGTAGGGCCATTAGGGACATTGTGCCACTTAGGCCCATTAGGCCCACTCATCCAGTTAGGATCATTAGGCCCATTAGGCGACTTAGTCCCATTAGACCCATTCGAACACTTAGGCCCATTAGGCCAGATAGAAAAATTAGGCCCATTAGGATAATTCGTCCACTTAGGCCCATTAGGCCCATTAGTCCACCTGGGCCCATTAGTCCAATTAGACCACTTCGGTCCATTGGTCCCATTATGCTCATTAGGCCCATTAGGTCCATTCATCCACTTTGTTCCATTAGGCCCATTAGGTCACTTAAGCCCATTCGGCCACTTTGGTCCATTAGGCCCATCAGCCCACTTAGTCCAATTAGGAACTTTGGCCCACTAGTCCCATTAGGCCCATTAGGCCACTTTGGCCCATTTGGCCCATTTGGACACTTTAGCCCATTTGGCCCATTATGCATATTCAGCCCATTAAGCACATTCACCCACTTTGTCCCATTAGGAAACTTAGGCCCATTTGGCCCATTAGGCTTGTTAATCCACTTAGGCCCAATAGGACCATTAGGACACCTAGGTCCATTTGGCCCATTTGGCCACTTTGTACCATTAGCCCCATTATGCCCACTCATCTACTTTGATCCATTAGGACCATTAGGACCATTAGGCCAATTATGCCTGTTGGGTCCATTAGGCCCATTTGGCAACTTGGGCCCATGAGGCCCAATATGCCCATCAGGCCCAAATTCCCATTCATCCACTTTGTCCCATTAGGCCACTTAGTCCCATTAAGCACATTAGGCCCATTTGGTCGCAGAGGCCCATTAGGCACACGACGACACTTAGGGCCATTAGGCCCATTTGGCCACTTCGGCCCATTATGCCCATTAATCCCATTAGGCGAATTCGTCCACTTTTTCTCATTAGTCCACTTAGGCCCATTAGGCCCATTATACCCATTAGGCCACTTAGGCCCAATAGGTTCATTAGGAAACATATTCCCATTTGGCCACTTAGGCCCATTACGCCACTAGTCCCATTAGGCCCATTAGACCAATTAGGCCCACTAGTCCCATTTGGCTTCGTAGGACCATGAGGCCAAGTGAGCCCATTAGACCCAGTAGGCCCACTTAGAACCATTTGGCCCATTAGGTCCATTGGTCCACTTAGGACCATTAGGCCCATTAGGACACTTAGGCCCTTTATGTCCATTAGGCTGATTTCTCCACTAAGGCCCATTATGCCCATTAGGCTCATAAGGCCCATTCATCCACTTTGGCCCATTAGGCCACTTAGGCCCCTCAGGCCTATTATGAAACTTAGGCCCATTGTGTCCATTAGTCCAATTCGACCCATTAGGCCACTTAGGCCAATTAGGACCATTAGGCCCATTTGGCCCATTAGGCCCATTGGGTCCATTAGGACACTTTGGCCCGTTAGGCTACTTAGGCCCATTAGGAACATTCGACCCCTTAGGCACATTAGGCCCATTAGGACCATTCGGCCAATTTGGCCACTCAGGCCCATTAGACCACTTAGACCCAATTGGCCCATTGGTCCACTTAGGCCCATTGGGCCCATTAGGTCTATTCGATCACTTAGGCCCATTAGGCACATTGGTTCACTTAGGCCCATTATACCCATTACGCCCATTAAGCGCATTAGGTCTAATTGTCCAATTAAGACCATTAGTCCATTTAGGCCCATTAGGTCCATTAGGTCTATTATGCCCAATAGGTCCATTGAGCCACTTCAGCCCACTAAGTCCATTCGACCCATCCGACCCATTCGGCTAATTAGGTCCATTAGCCTCATTGGCCCTTTAGTCCCATTCGGTCCATTCAGACCATTATGCTCGTTAGACCCTTTAGGCCCATCATACCATTAGGCAACTTTGGTCCAGTCGGCCCATTGGGCCCATTGGACCCATTAGGCCCATTCGTCCACTTCGGCAAATTAAGCACATTCGGTCAATTCGCCCCACTAGGCCACTTCGACCCATTGGGTCCATTCCACCCATTAGGCCCATTAGACCCACTAGGCCCCATAGGCCCATTAGAAAACTTAGGCCCATTAGTTCTATTAGGCCACTTAGACCCATTAGGATCATTAGGTCCATTCGACCCATTAATACCTTTCGGCCCATTAGGCCCATTCGGCAACTTCGGCCCATTCGGCCCATTAGGCCCATTCAGAAACTTAATCCCATTAGGATCATTAGGCCCATTACGCCACTTAAGCCTAATTGACCGATTAGGCCCATTAGGCCACTTGGGACCATTTGGCCCATTTGGCCCATGAGGCAATTTAGGCCCATTAGGAAACTTAGGCCAATTAGGACAATTAGGCCCATTGTGCCCATTAGGCCTATTCGGACACTTAGGACCATTAGAACACTTAGGTCCATTACGCCCATTAGGCCACTTAGGCCCATTAGGCCCATTCGGTCTATCAGTCTCATTCATCTGATTCGGCCACTTAGGCCCATTGGACCACTTAGGCTCATTATGCCACTTAGGCCCATTAGGCCCCTTCGTCCGATTAGGCCAATTAGGTCACTTAGACCCATTAGGCTCATTAGGCCGCTTAGGCCAATAAGCCCACTAGGCTGATTATGCCACTTAAGCCCCTTAGGCCACTTTGGCCCATTATGCCCTTTAGGCCGATTAGGCCACCTAGGCCCATTTGGCCCATTCGGCCACTTAAGCCCATTTGGTTACGATTATACCACTTAGGCCCATTAGGCCGATTATGCCACTTAATCCCATTAGGATGCTTTGGCCCATTAGGCCCTTCAGGACGATTAGGCCACTTATGTCCATTAGGCCCATTAGGCCCATTTGGACCATTAAACCACTTAGGCCCATTAATCCCATTAGGCCACGTTTTCCCATTACACCCATCAGGCTCATTAGACCAATTAGGGCCATTAGGCTATGATTATGCCACTTATGCCCATTAGGCCCCTTTGGCCGATTAGGCTCTTTAGGACCATTATTTCACTTAAGCCCATTTGGCCATGTAGGACCATTTGGCCACTTAGGCCTATTTGTCCCATTAGGACCATTAGTCCTGTTAGGCCCATTAGTCCCTTTAGGCCAGTTAGGCCCGTTGGAAGTATTAGGACACTTAGACCCATTGGGCCTGTCCGGCCCATTAGGAATCTTAGGCCCATTGGGTGAATTAGGCAACTTAGGCCCATTAGTCCCTTTAGACCCATTAAAACACTTAGGCCACTTAGGCCCATTATACCCATTAGGAACATTTGGCCCATTAATCCCATTATGCCACTTAGGGTCATTAGGCCACTTCGGCCCATTGGGCCCATTAGGCTACTTAGGCTCATTATGCCACTTAGGCCCAACTGGCCCATTAGGCCACTTAGGCCCAATAGGCCCACTAGAAACCTTGGTACCATTAGGCCCATTAGTCCCATTAGGCCACTTAGGCCCATTCATCCCATTTGGACACTTAGGCCAATTGGGCCCATTAGGCCTAGTAGGCCACTTCGGCCCATTAGGCCTACTAGGCACGTTATGCCCATTCGGTCTATTCACCCCATTGGTCCCATTATGCCACTTAGGCCCATTAGACACATTAGGCCAATTATACCACTGAGGCCATTATGCCCATTACGACCACTAGGCACATCAGGCACATTCACCCAATCAGGCTCATTCAACTACTTAGGCCCATTATGCCCATTAGGCCCATTAGGCTAATAGGGTCATGATACGCGATGCAAGACCCACTAGGAAGTGTCCTAGGAACCTTATATAATGTCCGCGCGTTGAGCACCCGGATCGCCGCAAGAAAACAAGTGAATGTGATGGGCGGATAGTGAGAGTGAGAAGGAAATGGGAAATGGTCAAGGTAGAACCCAAACAGAACTTGTCTCTAAGAACTCTAGCCACAAGACGCCACAAAGGATGACCAATCCTTTGATAAGTCAATAATTAAGCAAGAACACAAAGGTTGCAAGCAAACTCACCATAATAACATTACTTTCATTCATGATGTTCCAAGAGTACAAGGGGGTGGCTATTTATAGCCAAAGAGAGAAGGAAATTTGAATCACAACATGGGGTGGCTTTTACATTAGTCTAACACCTAGTTTCCACAAGTCAAAAAGCCTAAATGATGACTTTGACAACTTTGGCACTTGCCCATGACTTTAGGAGACAAGTAGCACACCCTTTTTGGAAAAGTAAAGACAAGTAGCCCACCACCTTTTGACTTTGAAGATTCCATGGTGGGGTGGGCTTGAAAATTCGTAGCACCACTTGGGTTGGGTTTTTAAAAGCATGTTTGGGCCTTAATTAATGTAATTATAGGCCCGGATGCTTCCCCCAAGCAAAGGTGTTGGGCCTCCTCTTGGAATTCTATGATTAATCCATTTAATGCCTCCTTCATTCTCTTGGTCCGCTCCCTTGTCATTGGGCCTCCAATTCCACGCAAAGGGTCTTTTCCACTTATGTGCATTCTGCCTTCCTCATCATGTCCGCCTCCAACCCCGTGATGCCCATGTGTTCCATGATCCTCATCATCTCCTCCCTCCTCAAAAGGATTCGTCCTCGAATCTGAAAATTCAAAGGGAGAAAGATCAGCAACATTAAAGGTACCACTAACATTCCCATACCTGTCGGGTAAATCAATCTTGTAGGCATTATCATTGATCTTCTTTAAGACTTGGAAAGGACCATCTCCTCGTGGATGGAGTTTTGATTTTCATTGCTCCGGAAACCTCTCCTTCCTCAAGTGTAGCCACACCCAATCTCCTGGTTGAAACACCATTTTTCGCCAACCTTTGTTGGCGTGCTTCGCTACTTGTTCATTCTTACGCTCAATGTTGGCCTTTACCTTTTCATGGAACTCCTGCACAAACTTTGCCTTCTTTTCACCTTCAAGATTCGAAAATTGATTAGTAGGCAAAGGTAAAATATCAAGTGGAGTTAATGGGTTAAAACCATACACAACTTCAAACGGTGAAGCATTAGTAGTGGAGTGAACCACTCGATTATAAGCAAACTCAATGTGAGGTAGGCATCTTTCCCAATGTTTTAGATTTTTTCTAAGGATGGCACGCAACAATGTGGAAAGTGTCCTATTGACCACCTCAGTTTGAACATCTGTTCGTGGGTGTGTAGTGGTGGAGAACAAAAGTTTGGTTCCAAGTTTGCTCCACAATGTCCTCCAGAAGTGACTAAGGAATTTGACATCCATGTCACTCACAATGCTCTTGGGTAAGCCATGCAACCTAACAATTTCCCTGAAAAACAAATCAGCGATATGAGTTGCATCATTGGTTTTAGAACAAGCAATAAAATGAGCCATTTTACTAAACCTGTCCCCCACCACAAAGATGCTATCCTTACCGGATTGTGATTTTGGCAAGCCGAGGACAAAATCCATTGAAATGTCAACCCAAGGATGAGAAGCAACAGGAAAATGGGTGTATAAGCCATGTGGAAGCACTTTCGACTTTACATGTTTACACACATTACAATTTCCACAAACACTTACCACATCCCTACGCATGTGAGGCCAATAAAAATGTTCACTCAATAAGGACAATGTTTTCTCAACCCCAAAATGCCGCATTAATCCACCACCATGTGTTTCTCTAACAAGCAATTCATGCATGGAACAAGATGGAACACACAATTTATTTTTTCGAAAAAGAAATCCATCATGTTTGTAAAAATCACTTTTTCCATGTTTTTCACATAACATCCAAATTTCAGAAAAGTCCACATCATTCTCATACATGCTTTTCAACATTTCAAAACCAAGTATTTTAGCATGCATAGAAGTGATAAGACAATATCTCCTAGACAAAGCATCAGCAACAACATTTTCTTTTCCTTTTTTATGCTTAATGATGTAAGGAAATGTTTCAATGAATTCAATCCATCTTGCATGCTGCCTATTCAACTTTCCTTGTGAATTAAGAAATTTTAGGCTTTCATGCTTCGAATGAATCACAAATTCCCTTGGCCACAAGTAATGTTGCCAATTTTCTAAAGTTCTTTTGAGAGCATACAATTCCTTGTCATAGGTAGAGTAGTTCAATGCAGCCCCATTAATCTTCTCACTAAAGTATGCGATAGGCTTAGAGTCTTGCATTAAAACAGCCCCAATTCCTATTCCAGAGGCATCACAGTCAACCTCAAAAACTTTAGAAAAGTCAGGCAGAACTAAGAGAGGTGAATTGGTCAACTTACCTTTGAGTGTGGAGAAGGCTTCCTCTTGAGCTTTTCCCCACTTGAAACTCACCCCTTTCTTGACCAACTCATTCAATGGTGCCGCGATGGTTGAAAAGTCCCTCACGAACCTTCGGTAAAAACTTGCAAGTCCATGGAAGCTCCTCACCTCGTTGGCATTCTTTGGTTGTGGCCAATCCCGAATCGCCTTCACCTTCTCTTCATCAACCCTCATGCCATCAGCTTCTACCACAAAACCAAGGAAAACAACTGAATTTAAACAAAATGTACATTTTTCCAAGTTTGCAAACAACCTATTTTTCCTAAGAGTCTCAAAAACATGTTTCAAATGTTCATGATGTTCATCAAGGCTCTTAGAATAAACAAGGATGTCATCAAAATAAACAACCAAAAATTTCCCAATGAATGGATGGAAAACATGATTCATTAAGTTCATGAATGTACTAGGGGTGTTAGTTAGTCCAAAAGGCATAACTAGCCATTCATACAATCCAAACTTAGTTTTAAATGCGGTTTTCCATTCATCTCCCTCTTTCATTCTAATTTGATGGTATCCACTCCTTAGGTCAATTTTAGTAAACAAGCATGCACCATGGAGTTCATCAAGCATATCATCCAAACGAGGTATGGGATAATGATACTTTACCGTGATTTTGTTGATAGCTCGACAATCAACACACATTCTCCACTTACCATCTTTTTTTGGGACAAGGATTACCGGTACCGCACACAAACTCAAGCTCTCTCGAACAAATCCCTTCCTTAGAAATTCTTCCACTTGTCGTTGGATTTCTTGAGTCTCCTCCGGGTTAGCCTGATAAGCTGGTCGATTTGGAAGCGTTGCTCCGGGGAGGAAGTCGATGTGGTGCTCGATACCCCGCAAGGGAGGTAAGCCATCTGGAATTTCCTCTGGGAACACATCACCAAAGTCCTGCAAAAGAGACATAACACTAGAAGGCATTGAAAGGTTAGGAGAGTTAGTGGTAAAAAATTCTCCCTTGCATAGAAGCACAAGAGTTTCCTCCCCCTCTAAAGCTCTCTCTATCTCCCTTTTTCCTGAAAATAAGCTCACTTTTCCCTCAACACTCTTGTTTTTACTCTTATTTTCACTCTTGTGTTCAACTCTTTTATTTCCCTCATTTTTGTTGATTTCACTCAACACTCCTTTTTCACTCTTAATTTTTCCACTCTTCTCATTCTCTCTATTTTTTTCTCTCTTTTCCTTTTCTCTCTTCTCACAATCTCGCTCAATCCTCACTTGGTCTTCATAAGCTTGCAAAGGCCTCAATGGTGTAAGAATAACCGTCCTCCCGTTGTACTCAAAGGAATAGCGGTTAGTGTATCCATCATGTGTGACCCTCCTATCAAATTGCCAAGGTCTTCCCAACAAAATATGACTAGCATGCATTGGAACAACATCACACATCACCTTGTCTTCATACTTCCCAATAGAAAATGGAACTTGTGCTTACTTAGTCACTTTGACATCCCCGCTATTATTTAACCATTGCAATCTATAAGGCCTAGGATGTCTAGTCGTAGCCAATCCCAATTTATGAACCATCAAACCACTTGCTACGTTTGTACAACTACCCCCATCAATAATCATACTACATACCTTATCTTTGACGAGGCATCTAGTATGAAAAATATGCTCCCTTTGCTCTTGATCATGTTCTCCTTCAGGTTGAGCACTCAAAGCACGCCTTGCCACAAGCATTTCTCCATGTACTGGGCTTTCCACTTCCACCTCCGAATCATCCTCAAGTGATGGCATTTCATCTTCGCTTGAGCTAGCACTAAGAACATCTCAATCATCCAAAATAATCATGGTTCTCTTGTTTGGGCATTGTGAAGCAATATGTCCAAATCCTTGACATTTAAAACATTTGATATCTCGTGATTTGGAAACAACCTTACCCTCCATTTTACCTTTGGATTCCGGAAAGAATGGTTTTGGTTTGGGCAACTCCTTTGAATCAGTTTTGTGTTCCCTTACATGCTCTTGTGGTTTGGAATCCTTAAACTTGAAAGGTCTAGAATCCTTACCATAAGATGTAGGGCGCATCCTTCTTGCCTTTACTTGCCTCTCCGCTTTGGTAGCCATGTGTAGTAGATCCTCCATGTCCAAGTAGTGGTGCATGTCCACTATGTCCCGAATGTCATGGTTGAGACCGTTCACAAATCTTGCCATGGGGGCCTCTCGCTCCTCATCAATATTTGCCCGAATCATGATGATCTCCATCTCTTTGTGATACTCATCAACATTCATAGCCCCTTGTTTCAAACCCTGCAACTTGAGGAACAAATCACGATAATAGTGGCTAGAAATGAACCTCTTACGCATTACAACTTTCATCTCCTCCCAAGTGTGGATGGGTCTTTCTCCACTTCGTCGTCGACTCACTTGTAGTTGGTCCCACCAAATACTAGCATAGTCGGTGAATTCCACAGCCGCCAACTTCACTTTGTTTTCCTCCGAATAAGTGTGAAAACCGAAAACATGTTCGACCTTTCTTTCCCATTCCAAGTAAGTTTCAGGATCATTCTTACCTTGAAATGAAGGGATCCTCAACTTCACTCTTCCAAGATCACTGGCTTGCCTCCATGGTGGTTGATTTCTCCGAATTGGTGACTCGTGAAAATCGGATAACTCCTCCTCTTCTTCAACAACTCGCCTCCTTAGTGGTGCTCTAGAATTGGAAGGGGATTGGAGTTCATCCATCCTCGCATTCAACCTTTGGAATTGTTCTTGTACAGCCCTCATGAACATCTTAATGTCCGCTTCATTGGTATTACTTGACTCCGCCATTTGGGAATCCTGTAAAAAAAAGTGAAGAGAAAGGAAAATGGACCTCACACACTCCCTCACGTGTTTACATTAAAAAATAATATGTTCGCTCGTGTTTCACTCAATTTTGGCTTTTATCAAAATGTAACACTCTTGCCTTTTACCACTCAACTTGCTTCCTATAATGTTCTTACCCAATTTCAACAAATCAAAAGGATCTTTGAAATGTGGCAATCCCGAACTAGAATTCAAAGATAAAATTCAAATTGGATTCAAGATGAAAAATTTGTGAAGAGTAAGAAAAGGGAAGAAGAAGAATGAAAATGGGACGTAGAATTCAAAATGTTGCAATTTTTTTTTGAGCCTTTAATTTTTTTTTCCGATTATTTTTTGTTTTTTTTTTTTGCTCTTTTTTTTTGGTAGAGGCAGTGGCAACAAGATGAATTTTTCAATATTTAAATGCAGGAGAAGCAATAATTTGTAACATCAAATGGAATCAACGTGAGATTTGCGTGGTTTTAAAATTGCAGAATTTGTTGCAAAATTTGAACCCGCTGTATCTCGCTATGTATAGCTCTGATTTTGATGATTCCAAATGGAGAAGAAATATGAGCTTCTCAACTATAAGAATGATATACTGTACGTCCGAAAAGATGAAGAAATGACGTCTGTAGGGTAAGAAAAAAATGGACCAGAATTGTTGTTGGCCCGATTTGAAGAGAAATGAAAATGGAAGAAAGGATAAGAAAGAAAGAACCTGATTTCTTACAAATGGCCTCTGATACCAAATGATACGCGATGCAAGACCCACTAGGAAGTGTCCAAGGAACCTTGTATAATGTCCGCGCGTTGAGCACCCGGATTGCCGCAAGAAAACAAGTGAATGTGATGGGCGGATAGTGAGAGTGAGAAGTAAATGGGAAATGGTCAAGGTAGAACCCAAAGAGAACTTGTCTCTAAGAACTCTAGCCACAAGACGCCACAAAGGATGACCAATCCTTTGATAAGTCAATAATTAAGCAAGAACACTAAGGTTGCAAGCAAACTCACCATAATAACATTACTTTCATTCATGATGTTCAAAGAGTACAAGGGGGTGGCTATTTATAGACAAAGAGAGAAGGAAATTCGAATCACAACATTGGGTGGCTTTTACATTAGTCTAACACCTAGTTTCCACAAGTCAAAAACCTAAATGATGACTTTGACAACTTTGGCACTTGCCCATGACTTTAGGAGACAAGTAGCACACCCTTTTGGAAAAGTAAAGACAAGTAGCCCACCACCTTTTGACTTTGAAGATTCCATGGTGGGGTGGGCTTGAAAATTCGTAGCACCACTTGGGTTGGGTTTTTAAAAGCATGTTTGGGCCTTAATTAATGTAATTATAGGCCCAGATGCTTCCTCCAAGAAAAGGTGTTGGGCCTCCTCTTGGAATTCTATGATTAATCCATTTAATGCCTCCTTTATTCTCTTGGTTCGCTCCCTTGTCATTGGGCCTCCAATTCCACGCAAAGGGTCTTTTCCACTTATGTGCATTCCGCCTTCCTCATCATGTCCGCCTCCAACCCTGTGATGCCCATGTGTTCCATGATCCTCATCAGGTCACTACATCCCAATACACCACTTAGGCACATTAGGACCATTATGACACTTATGCCCATTCATCACATTAGTCCCCTTAGGCCCCTTAGGCCCATTCATCCACTTAATCCCATTATGCCCATTAGGTCCATCAGATTGATTAAGTCACTTAGGCCCATTAGACCACTTAGGCCCATTAGGCCCATTCGTCCTATTGGACCCATTAGAAAACTCAATCTCATTAGACCCATTAGGCTACCTAGATCCATTATGCTGATTAGGCCCATTAGGCCACGTAGTCCCCTTAAGCCCTTTAGGCCCATGAGGCCAGTGAGACCAATTAGGCCCATTAGTCCCATGAGGCCACTTTGGCCATTTAGGCCCATGAGGCCACTTAGGACCATTAGGCCCACTAGGACACTTAGGCCCATTGGTCACATTTGGCCCATTAGGCCACTTAGGCCCTTTAGGCCCGTTATGCCACTTAAGCACATTAGGCCACTTAGGTCCATTAAACTGATTAGGCCACTTTGGCCCATTAGGCCCATTAGACCACTTAATCCACTTCTATCTATTAGGACCATTAGTCCATTTAGGACCATTAATCCCATTAGGCTGATTTGGCCACTTAGGGCCATTAGGCCCAATAGGCCACTTAGGCCCATTAGGCCACTTAGGCCCATTAGGCCACTTTGGCCCATTAGGCCCATTAGGAAACTTCGTCCCACTAAGCCCATTTGGTCGATTAGGCCACTAAAGCCCATTAGGCACATTAAGCCCCTTAGGCCACTTAGACCCATTAGTCCCATTAGGCCCATTAATCCCATCGGGCCCATTAGGCCCATTATGCCACTTAGGCCCCTTATGCCCAAGAGGCCACTTAAGCCCCTTACGCCCATGAGGCCACTTAGGCCCATTAGGCCACTTAGGCCCATTAGTCCCATTAGGCCACTTCGTTCCATTAGGCAATTTAGGCCACTTAGGCCCATTATGCCACTTAGGCCCATTATGCCCATTATGACACTTTTTCTCATTAGGAAACTTAGGCACATTAGTCCACTTAGTCCCATAAGGCTGATTTGGCCACTTTGTCCCATGTGACCCATTAGGGTTGTTCAGCCCATTATGCCCATCCGACCCTCTAGACCCATTAGGCCCATTAGGCCCATTAGGACAACGGTCCACTTTTGACCATTAGGCCCATTCATCCCATTGGTCCCCTTGGTCCCATTCAGTCCATTAGGACCATTAGGCCACTTAGGCTCATTATGCCCATTCGGCACGTTAGGCCCATTCGACACGTTAGGCCCATTCATTCCCTAAGGCCCATTCGGGCCATTAGGCCCATTTGGGCCACGTAGGCTCATTACGCCACTTAGGCCCATTATGTCACTTAAACCAATTAGACCCATTCAACAACTTAGTCCCATTAGGCCCATTCATCCCATTTGTCCTGTTAGACCCATTATGCCACTTAGAGAAATTAGGCCCACTGGGCTACTAAGGCCCAATAGGCCCATTTGGCAACATGGTACAATTAGGCCCATTAGGCCACTTAGGCACATTAGGCACATTCAGTTGTTTAGGCCACTTAGGCCACTTAGGCCCATTAGGCCCATGATGCCACTTAGGCCCATGAGGCCCATCATGCCACATAGGCCCATCAAGACCATTAAGCCACTTAGGCCCATTTGGCCCATTCGACCCATTAGGTCCATTGGGTCAGTTGGTCCACTTAGGCTCATTTGACTCATTCGGCCACTTGGTCCCATTAAGCCCGTTAGGCCACTTCGACCCATTAGGCCACTTACACCCATTAGGCCCATTAGACACATTAGGCCACTTAGGCCCATTAGATGCATTAGGCCACTTAGGCCTATTCAACCACTTAGTCCCATTATCCCCAATAGGCCACTTTGGCCCATTTGTTCACCTAGGTCCATTAGGCCACTTTGGCCCATTAGGCCCTTTAGGCTCATTAGGACGCTTAGGCCCTTTAGGCCAATTGGGTCACTTAGGCCCATTTGGACCATTCGGTCCATTCGACACATTAATCCATTTATGCCCATTGGGCCCATTAGTCTACCTAGGATCATTACATCCATTGATCCACTTCGTCCCATTACGCCCATTAGGACCATTAGGCCACGTAGTCCCATTAAACCCATTAGGCCCATTCGACCATTTAGTCCCATTAGGCCCCTTAGACCAATTAGGCCCATATGGCCCATTAGGCCAATTTGTCCCATGAGGCCATTGAGGCCCATTAGGCCCATTATGTATATTCGGCCAATTCAGCCAATGAGTCCAGTAAGGCCTAAGATTCCACTAAGGTCCTTCTGGCCCATGATGCCACTTAGTCCCATTAGGCCCATTAGGCCCATTAGTCCACTTACACCCATTAGGCCCATTAGGTACATTGGTCTACTTAGGCACATTCGACCACTTAGGAAAATTAGTCATGTTAGGCCACTTAGGCCCATTATGCCCATTGGGCCACTTAGGCCCATTAGGACGATCAAGACACTTAGGCCCATTAGGCCCATTAGGCCACTTAGGCCAACTAGGACCATTAATCTCATTAGTCTGATTAGACCACTTAGTCCCATTAGTCCACCTAGGCCCATTAGGCGCACTAGGCCCATTAGGCCCATTAGGCCCCTTAGGCCCACTAATCTCATTAGTCCGATTAGGAAACTTAGGCCCATTAGGCCACTTAGTCCCATTAAGCGCATTAGGCCACTTATGCTAATTAGGCTCATTCATCCCATTAGGCCCATTAGGCCCATTAGGCCCCTAGGCTCGTTAATCCCATTAAGATCATTAGGTCACTTAGGCCCATTATGCCACTTATCCCCATTAGGCCGATTAGGTGACTAAGACCCATTAGTCCGATTAGGCCCACTATGCCCATTGATCCCATTAGGCCGATTTGGCCACTTAGGCCCATTAGGTCACTTAGGACAATTAAGCCCATTTGACCCATTAGGCCTCTTAATCCCATTAGGCAGATTAGGCAACTTTTGCCCAATAGGAAACTTTGGCCCATTCGTCCACTAAGGCCAATTAGGCCCATTCGGCCCATTAGGCCCATTAGGCCACTTAAGCACATTTGGCCAATTCGGCCCATTATGCCCATTAGGCCGATTAGGCTACTTTGCCCCATTAGGACACTTCGGCCCATTAGGCCCATTAGGCCACTAAGTCCAATTAGGCTCATTTGGACTATTTGGACCCTAGGCCCGTAAATCCTATTAATCCCATTAGGCCACCTAAGCCCTTTAGACAACTTATGCCAAATAGGCCCCTTAGGCCCATTAGTCCCTTTAGACCCACTATGACCATTAGGTCGATTAGGCCACCTAGGCCCATTAGGATGCTTAAGACCATTAGGCCACTAAGGCCCATTTAGCCTATTAGGGCAATTTTTTCCTTAGGACCGTTAATCTCATTAAGCCTATATGGCCACTAAGGCCCATTAGTCCACTTAAGCCCATTAGACCCCTTAGGTCCATTAGGCTACTTAGTCCCATTAATCCCATTAGTCCCATTAGGACCATTAATCCCATTAGGTCAATTAGGTCAATTAGGTCATTTAGTCCAATTAGTCCACTTAGACCCATTAGGCCCATTCGGCTCATTTAGCACCTAGGTCTGTTAAGCCTATTAAGCCTATTAGCCCCATTATCCCCATTGGGACCATTGGGTCCATTGGTCCCATTGGTCCCATTAGATCCATTAGGCCACTTAGGCCCATTCATCCCATTAGGCCACTTTGGCCCATGAGGGCCACTTAGGCCCTTGAGGTCCATTCAGCCCATTAGGCCACTTAGGTCTATCAGGTCCACTAGGCCAGTCACTTAGGCCTATCAGGCTCATTAGGCTCATTCGTCCACCCAAGAAAATTAGGCCCAATGGGCCACTTAGGCCCATTCAGCCACCTAGTCTGATTTGGCCCATTAGGCCCAATTGTTCGATTAGGAAAATTAGGCCACCTAGGCCACTTAGGCCCATTAGAATCATTATCCACTTAGGACCACTAGTCACATTATTCTCATTTAGCCCATTAGGCCACTTAAACCCATTTGGGCCATTAGGCGACTTAGGCTCATTAGGCCCACTAGGCCCGTTTGGCCACATAGGCCCCTGAGGCCCATTAGCCCCATTAGGCCCATTAAGCCCATTAAGCCCATTAGGCCACTTAGACCCATTAGGTCCATTAGGGACATTAGGACCATCAATCCACTTAGGCCCATTAAGCCCATTGGTCACTAGGGCCCATTATACCCATTGGGCCTACCAGGCCCATTTGGCTCATTTGGCACATTCAACCACTAAGGACCATTAGGAAAATTAGGCACATTAGGCCCATTAGGTCCATTAGGCTCACTCAACCCATTAGAACACTAAGGCCAATGAGGCCCATTGGACCACTTAGACCAGTGAGCTCCATTAGGTCCATTAGGCCCATCAGGCCCATGAGGACCATTAGGATACTTAGGATCATTTGGCTCAGTAGGCCACTTAGGCCCATAAGGCGCATTGGTCCACTAAGGCCCATTGGGCCACTGAGTCCCATTAGTCCCATTGGGCCTATCCGTCCAATTAGGTCCATGAGGCCAAATAGGTCACTAAGGCCCATTAGGCCCATCAGGCCCATCATTCCCATTAGGTCGCTAAGGCCCATTAGGCCCATTAAGATACTTAGTCCACTTAGGCCCATTAGGCCCATTAGGCCCATCAATATATTTAGTCCACTTAATCCCATCATGCCCATGAGGCCACTGCGGCCCATCATACCCATTATGCCACTTAGGCCCATTAGACCCTTTAACCCCATTCAGCTCTTTAGGCAACGTAGGCCCACTAGTCCCATTAGGACACTTAGGCCCATTAAGACAATGAGGACCCCTAGGCCCATTAGGATACTTAGGCCCATTAGCTGCATTAGGCCCATTAGGTCACTAAGGACCATTAGTCCCATTAGTCCACTTAGGCCCAAGAGGCCATCTGGCCTAAAAGGCCATTGAGGCCCATTAGTCCCATTGGCCCCATCAAGCACATTCAACCACTTAGGCTCATTAGGAAAATTAGGCCACTTATGCCAATTCAGAACATTAGAAGACTTAGGCCTATTCGACCCATCATGCCCATTCATCCACTTAGACCCATTCAGCCCATCACGCCCATCACGCCCATCAGGCCCATCAGGCCAGTTAGGACACTTAGTTCCATTCAGCTCATTAGGCCACTTAGGCCCATAGGCCCATCATTCCCATCAAGACCATCAAGCCCATCTGGCCACTTAGGTCCATTAGGCTTATTAGTCCCATTTGGCCACTTAGGCCCATTCGGCTCATTAGCTCCATCATTCCCATCAGGCCTATCTGGCCCATCAGGCCACAAACGCCTATTCGGTTCATTAGGACAAATAGGCCCATGATGTCCATTAGGTCCATCAGGCCAATCAGACCCATTGGTCCACTTAGGCTCATTATGCCCATTAGGCGCATTAGGCCACTTAGGCCCATTCAGCTCATTAGGAAACTTAGGCCCATTAGGCCACTTTGGACACTTTGGCTCATTAGGCCCATTAGGCCACTAAGGACCATTAGGCCCATTCAGTTCATTTGGTCACTTCGGCCCATTAGACCCATTAGGCCACTTAGGCCACTTAGGATGATTATTCGCTTTAGGCCACTGAAGCCCATTAGGCCCCTAAGGCCCATCTGGCCATTTAGGCCACTTAGGCCCATTTGGCCAATGAGTCTCATTAGGCCCATTAGGCAACTTAGGCTCATTAGGCCATTAGGCCCATTAGGCAACAGAGGACCATTCTCATTAGGCCACTTAGGCTATTTCGGCTCATTTGGTCACTTGGGCCCATTAGGCCCATTAGAGCCATTAATCCACTTAGGCCATTTAGGACGATTAGGACCTTTAGGCCACTGAGGCCCATTGTGCCCACTAGGCCACTAAGGCTCATCAAGCCATTTAGGCCACTTAGTACCATTAGACCCATTAGGCAACCGAGTTCCATTAGTCCAATTAGGCCACATAGGCCCATTAGGTCACTTAGGCCCATTATGAAACTTAGGCCCATTAGGACACTTAGGCCCATTAGGCCACTAAGGCCCATTAGTCCACTTAGGCCCATTAGGCCCATTAGTCCACTTAGGCCACTTAGGCCCATTAGGCCACTTATGCCCATTAGGCCCATTAAGCCACTTAGGCCACTTAGGCCCATTATATCTATTAGGCCCATTCA
This sequence comes from Viscum album, assembly GCA_963277665.1. NCBI lineage: Eukaryota > Viridiplantae > Streptophyta > Magnoliopsida > Santalales > Viscaceae > Viscum > Viscum album. Next base: position 1,050,769,047 of record OY728121.1, on the reverse strand, counting down.
ACAACTTCGGCCCATTAGGCCACTTAGGACCATTAGGCCCATTAGGCCACCTAGGCCCATTAGGCCCAACAGGCCACTTAGGCCCATTTGGCCAATTATGTTACTTTGGCCCATTTGGCCACTTAGGCCCATTATGCCACTTTGGCCCATTAGAACCATTAGGCTACTTTGGCCACTTCAGACCATTAGGCCCATTAGGACACTGAGGCCCAATCAGCCACTTAAGCCCCTTTCCCATTAATCCCATTAGGACAATGATGCCATTTAGGCCCCTTAAGCCCCTTAGGTCACTTAGGCCCATTAGACCCATTAGGCCCCTTAGGCCTATTAAGCCCATTAGGCCGATTAGGTAACTTAGACCCATTATCCCACTTAGGCCCATTAGGCCCATTGGGCCACTTAGATTAATTAGGCCCATTCAACCCATTAGGCCCATTTGGCCCCCCATTATGCCCATTTGGCCCCAAGCCCTGTTATGCTCATTAATCCCATTAGGCAACTTAGGCTCATTAGGCCACTTAGGTACATTAGGACGATTAGGAAACTAAGGCCCATTGGCACCATTATGCCACTTAGGTCCACTAGGCCCATTAAGACCATTAGGAAAATTAGGCCACTTTGGCCCACTAGGCCACTTATGCCCATTCAACCCATTAGGACCATTAGTATAATTAACCACATTAGGTCGATTTGGAAACTTTGGCCCATGATGCCCCTTATGCCCATTAGGTCTGTTAGGCCCATTAATTTAATTAGACTCATTCATCCCATTAGGCCACTTAGACCCATTTGACCCATTAAGTTGATTAGGAAACTTTGGCCCATCAGGCCATTTAGGCCCATTTGGCCAATTGGTCTCATTCATCCCATTGGGCCCATTTGGCCCCTAGTCCCGTTAATCCAATTATTCCCATTAGGCCACCTAGGCCTATTAGGTCACTTAGGCCCATTAGGCCGATTAGGCCACTTATGCCCTTTAGACCACTTATGCCCATTATACCCATTAGGGAATTAGGACCATTTGGACCATTAGGCCCATTGGGCTCATTATGCCCATTTAGCCCCTAGGTCTGCTAAGCCCAATAAACCCATTAGGCCACTTAGTCCCATTAGGCCCCTTAGTCCCATTAGGCCTCCTAGTCCCATTAGGCCACTTAGGCCCATTACGCCCCTTAGGCCCATTAGGCCCATTAATACCGTTAGATCGATCAATCCACTTAGGCCCATTATCCCACTTAGGACAATTTGGCCCATTAGGCTACTTAGGCCCATGCAGCCCATTAGGTCCATCCGACCCATTAGGCCCATTTGGTGCCAAGGCCCGTTAATCCCATTCATCCCATTAGGCCCCTAAAACCCATTAGACCCCTTAGGCCCATTAAGTCCATTAAGCCACTTATGCAAATGAGGCCCATGAGAACACTTTGGCCCTAGAGACCCATGAGGCCCATTATGCCCATTAGGCCCCCTTAGGCCCATTCGGCCACCTCGTCCTAATAGACCCATTAGTCCACCTAGCCCCATTTGAACCATTAGACCCATTAATCCAATTAGGCCACTTAGTCCAATTAGGCCCATTAGGCCACTTATGCCCAATAGGCCACTTAAGCCACTTAGGCCCATTAGGCCCATTAGGCCACTTAGGCCCATTAGGCCAATTTGGCCCATTGGGCCCACTAGGTACATTAGGCCTGGCCCATTGACCCATTAGGCCCATTCAACCACTTAGGCTCATTAGTCCCATTAGTTCACTTAGGCCCATTAGGACATTTCGACCCATTAGGCCCATTCGGCCACTTAGGCCCATTAAGCCACTTTGGCTCATTAGGCCCATTAGGTCGATTAGGATGCTCAGGCCACTTAGGCACATTGAGCCAATTAGGGCACTTAAGCCCATTAGGCCACTTAGGCTCGTTACGCCCATTAGGCAACTTAGGCCCATTTGGCCCATTTGGCTACTCGGTCCATTCGTCCCATTAGGCCCATCAGGCCACTTAGGCCAATTCGGCTACTTAGGCCCATTATGCCCACTAGGACCACTATGACCATTCGTCCCGTTAAGCCCATTAGGACCATGTGGCCATTAAGACCCATTAGGCCACTAAGGCCCTTTAGACCCATGAGGCCACTGAGGCCCATTAGGCCCATCATTCCACTTAGGACCATTCGACCCAATGGACCATTCAACCACTTAGGCACATTAGGGCCATTAATCCACTTAGGCCCCTTAGGCCCATTAGGTCCATTGGGCCCATTGGGCCCATTGGGCTACTTAGGCCTATTAGACTACTTAGGCTGATTGAGATACATAGGCCCATCAAGCCCATTCGGCAACTTAGGCCCAATGGGACCATTAATCCCATTAGGCCGATTAGGCCACTTAGGCACATTAGGCCCATTAGGCCCATTAGGCCCCTTATGCCCATTAATCCCACTAGGACGATTTGGAAACATAGGCCCATTAGGCCACTTAGTCCCATTAGGCCCATTAGGCCACATAGGCTAATTAGGCCCATTCAGACCATTAGGCCTATTCAGCCCATTATGCCCATTTAGCCTCTAATCCCATTACGCCCATTACACCCATTATGCCACTTTGGCCCATTATGTCGATTAAGCACATTAGGGAGATTAGGCCACTAAGGCTCATTAGGCCCATTGGGCCTCTTAGGCCGCCAAGGCCCATTAATCCCATTAGGCCAATTAGGCCACTTAGGCCCAAAAAGCCACTTAGGCCCATTAGGCCCATTAGACCCATTAGGACCATTAGACCCATTAAGAACATTATGGAAATTAGGCAACTTTGGCCCATTATGCCCATTAGGTCACTTAAGAAAATTATGCCTATTCAGCCCATTAGGCACATTATGTCCATTTGGCCCATTTGGCGCATTCTACCCATTAGCTCATTAAGCCGATTAGGAAACTTTCACCCATTAGGCCACCTAAACCCATTAGGCCACTTAGGACCATTTGGCCTCTAGACTCGTTAATCCCATTAAGCCCATTATTCCACTTAGCCCATTAGGCCGATTAGGCCCATTAGGCCACATAGGCTAGTAAGGCCCATTTGGCTCATTCAGCCCATTCAGCCCATTAATCCCGTTAGGCCTATTAGGCCACTTGGTCCCCTTGGGCCAATTGGGCCCTTGAGGCCACTTAGGCCCATGAGGCCCATTAGGCCACTTAAGACCACGAGGCTCATTAGGCCCCTGAGGAAATTTCAGCCCATCAGGCCCATTCAACCACTCCGGCCTATTCGGCCCATTATTCCACTTAGGACCAGTAGGCTCATTTGGCCCATTCGTTCGATTAGGCCGATTAGGCCACTTAGGCCCATTCGGCCCATTAGGACACTTAGGCCCATTATCCCATTAGGCCACTTAGTCCGATTATGTCAATTAGGACCATTAGTCCCATTAGGCCCATTAGGTCCATTCGGCCCATTCGGCCCATTCGGCCCATAAGGCCACTTAGGTCCATTTGGCCCATTCGTCCCATTTCGCCCATTATGCCACTTAGACCCATTAGGTGACTTATGCCCATTGGCACATTAGGCCACTTAGCCTATTAGACCCATTAGACCCATTAGGCCCATTAGTCCCATTAGTCCAATTATGCCCATTAGACCCATTTTTCACATTAGGCCAATAAGGCCACTTAGGCCCATTGGAACCATTAGGTCCATTAGGTGCATTAGGCCCATTCATCCCCTTAGGCCTGCTAAGCCCATTAGGCCACTTACGCCCATTAGGCCCATTAGGCCAATGAGGCGCATTAGGCCCATTCGACCACTTAGACCCATTAGGCCCATTAGGCCACTTAGGCCCATTATACCCGTTAGGCCACTTAAGATCATTCGGCTCATTAGGCCCATTATGCCACTTAATACCATTCTTAAACTTAAGCCCATTAACCACATTAGGCCAATTTGGCCCATTAGGCCGGTTTAGCCACTTTGGCCTGTTAGTCCCAATAGGCCACTTAGGCCCATAAGGCCCATTCAGTCGATTAGGTCGATTCATCTACTTAGGCCACTTAGATCCATTCGACCCATTAGGCCCATTCGGTCCATTAGGCCACTTAGGCCCATTAGGACCATTCGGTCGATTACGCCGATTAGGCCACTTAGGGCACTTAGGCCCATTAGGCCCATTAGACCACTTGGGCCCATTAAGCTCATTAGGATCATTCAATAGAATAGGTTGACTAGGCCACTTAGGCCCATTCGGTTGATTATCCCGATTAAGCCACTTTGACCCATTAGTCCCTTTGGGCCCATTATGCAACTTAGGCCCATTTGGCTCATTTGGTTGATTAGAAAGATTTGCCCACTTAGGCCACTTGGGCCCATTAGGCCTAATAATCCACTTAGGCCCATTAGGCACATTCGGTCGATTATGTCGATTAGGCCACTTGGGCCCACTAGGCCCATTAGGCCACTTCAGCCCATTAGGTACATTCAGCCACTTAGGCTCATTAGGCCACTTAGGACCATTTCACTGATTAGACCGATTATACCACTTAGGCCACTTAGTCCCATTATGACCACTAGGCCCATTAGGCCACTTTGGCCACTTAGGTATTAGTCCCATTAGTCCACTTAGGCCCATTAGTCCCATTCGACCGATTAGGCCAATTAGGCCACTTAGGCCCATTAAGCCCATTAGGTCACTTAGTCCCATTAGGACCATTAGGCCTATTAAGACCATTTAGTCAATTAGTGGGATTATGCCACTTTGGCCCATTAGGACCATTAGCCACTTACTCCCATTAGGTCCATTAGCCCACTAAGGCCCATAAGACCCATTCATCCAATTAGGGTCATTAGGTCCATTAGGCCACTTAGGCCCATTAGGCTCATTCAGTCGATTAAGGGGGTTATTCCACTTAGTCTCATTAGGCCCATTAGGCCACTTGGGCCCATTAGGCTCATTAGCCCACTGATGCCCATTATGCCCATTATGCACATTAGGCCCATTTTTTCACTTAGGCTCATTTAGACCATTAGGCCCATTCGTCCATTTAGTTCCATTAGGCCAATTAGTCCACTTATACCCATTAGGCACTTAGGCCCATTAGGCCACTTAGGCCCATTAGGCCCATTCGGCCCATTGAGCCCATGAGGCCCATTGGGTCACTTAGGTCCATTCAGCCCATTGTGCTACTTAATCTCATTCGGCCCATTATGCCACTTAGTCCCGTTCAGCCCATTAGGCCACTTAGGTGAGTTAGGCCCATTAGGCCACTTTGGCCAGTTGGGCCCATTGGGTTCATTGGGCCAATTATGCCACTTAGGCCCATTCATCCCATTAGAACACTTTGGCCAGTTAGGCCCATTAGGCCACTTTGTCCAGTTTGACCCATTAGGCTCATTAGGCTCATTCAACCCATTGGGCCAATTAGTCGCATTGGGCCTATAAGGCCAGTTAGGCCCATTAGGCTCATTAGGCCCATTGGTCTAGTTAGGCCATTTTGGTGAGTTCGACCCATTAGGCCCATGGGCCGACACAAATACCAGTTAGGCCACTTAGTCCCCTTAGGCCCATTGGACCCATTAGGATAGTTAGGCCAGTTAGGCCAGTTGATCCCATTTAGACCATTGGGCCCATTAGGCCCATTAGAACACTTAGGATCATTCGGCCTATTAGGCCACTTAGATCAGTTAGGCCCAATTGGACCATGGTGGCCATTAGGCCCCTTAGGCTAGTTAGTCCCATTAGGTCCATTAGGCTTGTTGGGCCCATTAGGCCCATTAGGCCAGTTAGGCCCATTAGGACCTTTAGGCCCATTAGGCCACTTGAAAGTGCCCAATGGATGATTGTATCACTGAGAGGGGGTGGGGTGAATCAGTGATACTTTTTCCTCTTATGTTTCTTTTCAAATGAAACAATATTCACCTCCTTTTAAAGATTATATTCCCTACTGAAAACAATTCAAACACACATCCACAGAAACACAAGTATTTACAACATTCACTATTAAATAAGAATAACTACGTATTTGGTATGGAATTGAAGTGTTTCAATGCCACACAATCTACTATAAAACAATCATTGGATTGCAACAATTAGGATATACCCTTTCACTTGTGTAGCACTATGTAAACAATCCAATAGTACATGTTCGCCCTCTTAGCATAAATTGGGTAATGAAATGATTGTGTAACAACTCATGTTACCCATTCTTCTTTTCAATTACACAAACGTATTCAATTGAAAACACTTCTTCAATTTCTTACCCATAATATGGTAAGAACTTCCTAGACGTTGTTAAGAAAAAAAACCAAGTCTGATTTTCCCAGTCTGATTCCTCCGAGTATGATTCTCCTTGATACTATTATTCCCGATAAGATTTTCCCAATATGATTCTGCTCGGTATGATATTCCTTAGTATAAAAAGTATAACTTTGATAGAATGATATAGTGATGAATCAACACTACTTCAATTCTCCATCTTCCTCGGTCTGGAAGACCGAGTATGAAAATCACAACCGGATTAATCAATCCTGATACGATGATCAGCCGAATACGATTGACAAGACGAATATAGTAATTAGATGAGTATGATAAACACTAAGTATGATGATCAGCTGAATATAATGTTGTGATATTGTCTCTTCTCTTTCACTTCAATCCGTCAAAACTTCTTCAACAAAAGTGAATACATACACTTTTTCTTCTCTCTAAAACTAGGAGCTTCTCTCCCAGGAAAATTACATTGTTCCACCTCAAGTACAACATACTTTTCTCCTTCTATAGGTGACCCTCAATATGCTTTGTCAGGAATCCCAAAAAAATTCCCGCTTAATCAAATTCACCCTAATCTCAATTTCCCCTAAAATATGGGGTGTATTTCGACTTCATAAAATCTTCTCAAAAGCTTCTCAGTTCTTCTAAAACTTTCACTTCTCCTTCTGAATGCTAAATATGATAATTCTTTTGAATTTTTAGCTCCCCCTCAATTTCATATCCAACAAACTTTTATTTCAAACCACTTTTACTTCTTCACTTATTCTCTTGACCCACTTGAAAATATAAAACAATTCCACTCTGATACAATGACTCTTGACCCAATTGAAACCTACAAAGTAATTCAACCCTTTTTAAATGGTTTACCACATTTTTGATCTCATTATTTCCTTCTCTTTTCAATCATCAACCTCAAGAAATTCCTTCTTTGAGTATTGTCCATAGTATGATCTTTCTGAGAATGGTTGGCCTGAATATGATCATATTGGGTACGATATTTTTCTTCCTGGTCTTGAGTATGATCATCTTGGGTATGATGGTTTTATTATGCATACGATGGATAATCGGATGCTAAAGTACCAAACAATGATCATTCTGGGTACAATCATTCTGATTACGATCCTCAATGCCTTCTTTCTTTCCTTCTCAGCCTGAATCTGATTACACTGGGTACAATTCCTTTTCGATTGGTATCATATATTTCTTCTCTTCCACCTAGATATGATAAATCTGGATATGATTTGGAATACCTCGTTTTCCCATTCTTCACATATCATACCCAATACAAGTCTGATCGGTGCCTTTTCTTTCAATCAACTTTTCCTCGTTATGATAGACAGAGTGAGTCTAATTCTTTTGAAAACAATGGACAATATGATTTCCAAAAAATATAAAGTGAGTTGATTTTCTTTCTTCAAAATCTTTCCTTGACAACAAAAGACAACACACGAAAACAAACACCTTCCTTAGGGATTTTCTTCGTTAGTGAATTTTGATCATCCGAAAAGACCCTTTTAGGTTACCATCATTGCACGCTGAGGATCCTAGGATAAAATCACTATAGAGGCAATCCACACGTGCTCCTATGATCTATGAGAAACACCACTCGATCTCGAGGTGCTAGTGCAGTGAGTCCAATGTCTTATGTTTTTCGTTATTGACCACTCGTTCTTCAGTCTTGAAGAAATATTTCTTGCACTTCTCATTCAAGAGAGAGAGATAGGAGGAGTTGAGAGAGAATTCGTTGTGTGCAAGAATTTTCTATTCTCAATTTGTGGATTCTCTACAAAATAGACACAACCACCTATTTATAGAGTTGAGATTTAACTTAAAATATTATTTAATTGCATACCGGCCATTAAATAACATTAATTACCTTCAATAAATCTCATACCGCATAATAATAATTATATAATTATTATTTTGTGGCGCACGCCAACTTGTACAATAACAAAAATTATATAATGGTATTTTTAATTAATATTTTTAAATGGACTCGGTCTTGATCCGTTCACACTCTATCATTTATTGAACAACTGAATAAATATTTAATTCATAAATAAATATTTTATTTACAATATAGAAAATAAATATTTATTTAAATTTTAAATAAATAAAATAAATATTTTATTCACATGTCGACGAATAAATATTTATTTACTTTATGTGATAAATATAAATTGAATAAAGTTATTCCTCATACTTGAGAATAATATTTATTCCATTAATTAAACTCAAATAGAATTTAATCGAGATAAATGGAAACACTTAGCGTGTGACCCTCTAAGATTCCTTCTCAATGACATTAGGAAGACTTTCCTAAAGTCCAAGATTACTATCTAGCAACTTGTAAAGGTACCAAAGAGAAAGAACTTGACGTCGAAACATTGAAAACCACATACGAATGCTCACTGTGTAATATAATCTCTTTGTCACAATATCTCATCAAGAAGGTTGTACATCCATTTCACTAACCAATATTTTTAATATATCTTCCTTTGACTATCTGAAATAAACACACTATTATACCATGGCCATGGAACTTAATGCGATGGTTTTATTCCAATCAAAGGGTTTAGATATCAGCTTCTATAAATATGGAAGGGACAAATCCTTCCTCAACTTGTTCATTAATGACATGTCACTCGTGAGGCACCCAACGTATCCAACTTCACCATGATCTCTCATTATCATGGTTTACAACATACATATAAGTATGCAAGTTGTGACATGCTTTAATAATAATCTTAAAGTCTAAGGACCATCACACACACTCAAAGATAGGAATATTCGATGACACAAAAGATGCAGAATTCCTACTGACGAGTCTGTTCTCATAATCTCTAGTCTTGGGGAGATTACCAAGTGTGAAATTCATGAGAAGAAGCCTCATCTTCTTATGAGTACTCCTACCTGAAAGTATATGTACTATGTGTCCCTTAATAGTACATTATCCAAATGGCCTAAATTACTGAATTGGCCTAAATTAGCCTAAATGACCAAAATTCTCCTAATTGGCCTAATTGGTCTAAATAGTCTAAATTGGCCTAAATGGCCTAATTGGATTAATTGCATAAATTAAATAATTTTCTTAATTAGCCTAATTGGCCTAAATTTTCCTAAATGACCTAAATGGTCTAATTGGCCTAAATAACCTAAATTAACCTAATTGTCCTCATTGACCTAAATTTTCTAAATTATCTAATTGGTAGAATTGTCCTAAATGTCCTAATTAGCCTAAATGGCCAAAATTTCACAAATCAACGTAAATTTACTAATTGGCCTAATTGGACTAAATGGACTAAATTGGCATAAATGGTAATTGAACGTATTGGCTTAAATGGTCGAAATTAGCCTAAATAGCCTAAATGACCTAAATTAAGAGGACTAAGAAGAGAAAGTGGGAATGTTCGTACACTAAGAAACCTCTCAAAATCATTAATTGTTGTACTTTGTGGACTTTTTCCTTTTCATTAGTCTATAATGGCCACTTACTAACCCTTATCAAGGTCAGGTATCAAGTATCATCTAGTCTTATGGACACCTACCTAACCAAATGTTTCTTTTTTATTAAAAATTGACATTTTATTAATGTATTCATTCATATTAATGTTTAATTTATTTAATTATTGTTTTAATAACATAATATTTATTTTATTATATAGGTGGAATTTTTTCCTGAGTTCGGATGCTTTGTTTGGAAACTAATACCATGGACGACAATTTTTGAGAGGGGATCACAGATGCAAAAAGATTGAACATTAATGTTTTTAACTCTTTGTTGGATAATTGTAATTGAAATCATGTAAAACATTGTTTAAAGTGTATATAGTAGTGTTTTTTTATATTCATGATTTCAAGTAAATGTATATATCATTTTTTGCGAAACTCTTGTGCGCGCTGTTTTGAGATTGTATATGGATTTAACCCAATGACTCCATTAGATATTCTTTTATTGCCTACTAATGAGGTTGTTGACCTTGTAGGTGATGAGAAGGCCAAATTTGTTCGGGATTTACATGCCAAGGTGAAAGCCAACATTGAAAGAAGAAATGAACAATATGCAAAGCAAGAAAACAAGGGTAGGCATAAGGTTGTACTAGAACCAGGAGATTGGGTGTGGGTGCATTTAAGGAAGGGAAGGTTTCAAGAGTAAAGAAAATCAAAACTCCAACCACGGGGAGATGGTCCATTTCAAGTTTTAGAAAGAATCAATGATAATGCCTACAAGATTGACTTTCCTAGCAGGTATGCAAATGTGAGTGCTACCTTTAATATTTCTGACCTCTCTCCTTTTGAATATGCAGATTCGAGGAAGAATCCTTTTGAAGAGGGAGGGGATGATGTGAATCATGGTGCACACATGCAGTGAGGAGTTAAGGGCAATCATGGCATTGATGGTGGAAGGAGAATTAATGGACAAGACCCATTAGATGGGATTGGTGGCCCAATGACAAGAGGAAGAATGAGGAGGATGAAAGAGGCTTTACATGGCCTCATTTTGATATTACGGGAGGAGGCCCAACATGCATGCATGGGAGGAGAAAATGGGCCTTTAATCACAGTTATTAAAGCCCAAAAGTGAACCTAAAAGGCCCACCCAAATGCTTTCATGAAATTTAATCCACTTGCATGAAGGAAATCTCCAAATTCAAAAGTGGTGGGCCCCTTGTCTCAAAAGTCATGGTGGGATTCTTCAAAGTCTTTGGGGTGGTTCCAAAAAGTCTTCCTTGGAGATATCTTGTCCCCTAAAGCCATGGGCATGTGTAAACAAAGTCAAATTGCCATGAACATGTGTATACAAAGTCAAATTCGTGGGATAGGCTTTAGACTTTTGTGGCATAGGTAGTTTGATATGTATTCTTCTCATTTGAGTGTTTTCTAGCATTGTTATGCTTGTGTTTCTTGTGTTCTTGAATGAATGCAATAAGGCTTATCAAAGGAGCAATCAACCTTTGTGGCACTTTATAATTAGAGTTTCAAGCGGACATTAAGATGTTCATGAGGGCTGTACAAGAACAATTCCAAAGGTTGAATGCGAGGATGGATGAACTCCAATCCCCTTCTAATTCTAGAGCACCGCCAAGGAGGCGGGTTGTTGAAGAAGAGGAGGAGTTGTCCGATTTTCACGAGTCACCAATTCGGTGAAATCAACCACCATAGAGGCAAGCCAATGATCTTGGAGGAGTAAAGTTGGGGATCTCTTCATTCTAACGTAAGAATGATCCTGAATCTTACTTGGAATGGGAAAGAAAGGTCGAACATGTTTTTGGTTGTCACACCTATTCTGAGGAAAACAAAGTGAAGTTGGCGGCCGTGGAGTTCACCGATTATGCTAGTATTTGCTAGGACCAACTACAAGTGAGTCGATGATGAAGTGGAGAAAGACCCATCCACACTTGGGAGGAGATGAAAGTTGTAATGCGTAAGAGGTTCATTTCTAGCCACTATTATCATGATTTGTTCCTCAAGTTGCAGGGTTTGAAACAATGGGCAATGAGTGTTGAGGAGTATCACAAAGAGATGGAGATCATCATGATTCGGGCGAATATTGATGAGGAGCGAGAGGCCACCATGGCAAGATTTGTGAACGGTCTCAACCATGACATTCGGGATATAGTGGACATGCACCACTACTTGGACATGGAGGATCTACTTCACATGGCTACCAAAGCGGAGAGGCAAGTAAAGACAAGTAGGATGCGCCCTACATCTTATGGTAAGGATTCTAGACCTTTCAAGTTTAAGGATTCCAAACCACAAGAGCATGTAAGGGAACACAAAACTGATTCAAAGGAGTTGCCCAAACCAAAACCATTCTTTCCGGAATCCAAAGGTAAAATGGAGGGTAAGGTTGTTTCCAAATCACGAGATATCAAATGTTTTACATGTCAAGGATTTGGACATATTGCTTCACAATGCCCAAACAGGAGAACCATGATTATTTTGGATGATGGAGATGTTCTTGGAGCTAGCTCAAGCGAAGATGAAATGCCATCACTTGACGATGATTCAGAGGTGGAAGTGGAAAGCCCCGTACATGGAGAAATGCTTGTGGCAAGGCGTGCTTTGAGTGCTCAACTCGATGGAGAACATGATCAAGAGCAAATGGAGCACATTTTTCATACTAGAAGCCTCGTCAAAGACAAGGTATGTAGTATGATTATTGATGGGGGTAGTTGTACAAATGTAGCAAGTGGTTTGATGTTTGATAAATTGGGATTGGCTACAACTAGACATCCTAGGCCTTATAGATTGCAATGGTTAAATAATAGTGGGGATGTCAAAGTGACTAAGCAAACACAAGTTCTATTTTCTATTGGGAAGTACGAAGATAAGGGGATGTGTGATGTTGTTCCAATGCTTGCTAGTCACATTTTATTGGGAAGACCTTGGAAATTTGATAGGAGGGTCACACATGATGGATACACCAACCGCTATTCTTTTGAGTACAACGGGAGGACGGTTATTCTTACACCATTGAGGCCTTTGCAAGCTTATGAAGACCAAGTGAGGATTGAGAGAGATTGTGAGAAGAGAGAAAAGGAAAAGAGAGAAAAAAATAGAGAGAATGAGAAGAGTGGAAAAATCAAGAGTGAAAAAGGAGTGTTGAGTGAAAGCAAAAAAAATGAGGGAAATAAAAGAGTTGAAAACAAGAGTGAAAATAAGAGTGAAAACAAGAGTGTTGAGGGAAAAGTGAGCTTATTTTCAGGAAAAAGAGAGATAGAGAGAGCTTTAGAGGGGGAGGAAACTCTTGTGCTTCTATGCAAGGGAGAATGTTTTACCACTAACTCTCCTAACCTTTCAATGCCTTCTAGTGTTATGACTCTTTTGTAGGACTTTGGTGACGTGTTCTCGGAGGAAATTCCCGATGGCTTACCTCCCTTGCGGGGTATCGAGCACCACATCGACTTCCTCCCTGGAGCAACGTTTCCAAATCGACCGGCTTATCGGGATAACCCGGAGGAGACTCGATAAATCCAACGACAAGTGGAAGAATTTCTAAGGAAGGGATTTGTTCGAGAGAGCTTGAGTCCGTGTGCGGTACCGGTAATCCTTGTCCCAAAAAAAGATGGTAAGTGGAGAATGTGTGTTGATTTTTGAGCTATCAACAAAATCACGATAAAGTATCGTTATCCCATACCTCGTTTGGATGATATTCTTGATGAACTCCATAGTGCATGCTTGTTTACTAAAATTGCGCTAAGGAGTGGATACCATCAAATTAGAATGAAAGAGGGAGATGAATGGAAAACCGCATTTAAAACTAAGTTTGGATTGTATGAATGGCTAGTTATGCCTTTTGGACTAACTAACGCCCCTCTTACATTCATGAACTTAATGAATCATGTTTTCCATCCATTCATTGGGAAATTTGTGGTTGTTTATTTTGATGACATCCTTGTTTATTCTAAGAGCCTTGATGAACATCATGAACATTTGAAACATGTTTTTGAAACTCTTAGGAAAAATAGGTTGTTTGCAAACTTGGAAAAGTGTACATTTTGTTTAAATTCTGTTGTTTTCCTTGGTTTTGTGGTAGGAGCTGATGGCATGAGCGTTGATGAAGAGAAGGTGAAGGCGATTCGGGACTGGCCAACACCAAAAAATGTCAATGAGGTGAGGAGCTTCCAGGGACTTGCAAGTTTTTACCGAAGGTTCGTGAGGGACTTTTCGACCATTGCGGCACCATTGAATGAGTTGGTCAAGAAAGGGGTTAGCTTCAAGAGGGGAAAACTCAAGAAGATGCCTTCTCTACACTCAAAGGTAAGTTGACCAATTCACCTCTCTTAATTCTGCCCGACTTTTCTAAAGTTTTTGAGGTGCAGTGTGATGCCTCTGGAATAGGAATTGGGGCTGTTTTAATGCAGAACTCTAAGCCTATCGCATACTTTAGTGAGAAGCTTAATGGGGCTGCATTGAACTACTCTACCTATGTCAAGGAATTGTATGCTCTCAAAAGAACTTTAGAAAATTGGCAACATTACTTGTGGCCAAGGGAATTTGTGATTCATTCGGATCATGAAAGCCAAAAATTTCTTAAGTCACAAGGAAAGTTGAATAGGCGGCATGCAAGATGGCTTGAATTCATTGAAACATTTCCTTACATCATTAAGCATAAAAAAGGAAAAGAAAATGTTGTTGCTGATGCTTTGTCTAGGAGATACTCTCTTATCACTTTTATGCATGCTAAAATACTTGGTTTTGAAATGTTGAAAAGCATGTATCAGAATGAGTTACCCGACAAGTATGGGAATGTTAGTGCCACCTTTAATGTTGCTGATCTTTCTCCCTTTGAATTTTCAGATTTGAGGACGAATCCGTTTGAAGAGGGAGGAGATGATGAGGATCATGGCACACATGGGCATCACGGGGTTGGAGGTGGACTTGATGAGGAGGGTGGAATGCACATAAGTGGACAAGACCCATTGCGTGGAATTGGAGGCCCAATGACAAGGGAGCGGACCAAGAGAATGAAGGAGGCCGTAAATGGGTTAATCATGGAATTCCATGCGGCAACACCCTTGCTTGGGGGAAGCATCTAGGCCTATAATTACATTAATTAAGGCCCAAACATGCTTTTAAAAATCCAACCCAAGTGGTGCTACGAATTTTTAAGCCCACCCCACCATGGAATCTTCAAAGTTAAAAGGTGGTGGGATACTTTTCTTTACTTTTCCAAAAGGGTGTGCTACTTGTCTCCTAAAGTCATGGGCAAGTGCCAAAGTTGTCAAAGTCATCATTTAGGCTTTTTCACTTATGGAAACTAGGCATTAGACTATTGTAAAGAGCCACCCAATATGTGATTCGAATTTCAAGTTTCTTTGGCTATAAATAGCCACCACCTTGTACTCTTTGGACATTATGAATGAAGGTAATGTTATTATGGTGAGTTTTTCTTGCAACCTTTGTGTTCTTGCTTAATTCTTGACTTATCAAAGGATTGGTCATCCTTTGTGGTGTCTTGTGGCTAGAGTTCTTAGAGGCAAGTTCTCTTTGGGTTCTACCTTGACCATTCCCCCCATTCCCTCTCATTTTCATTATTTGCACACCACATTCACTTGTTTTATTGCGGCGATCCGGGTGTTCAACGCGCGAACATTATACAAGGTTACTAGGACACTTCCTAGCAGGTCTTGCATCGCGTATCATAGGCCATCATGGATAATTAGGCCAATTATGCTAATTAATCCAAATAGTCTGATTAGGACATTGAGGCCAATTAAACCAATTAGGCCAATGAGCCCAATTGGTCTAGTTTGGCAAATTAGGCCAATTACACCACTGAGGCCAATTAGGCCATTGGGGTGAATTAGGCCAATTATGCCAATTAGTCCAATTAGACCATTGATCCAAATTAAGCAATTGAATCAAATTAGTCCAATTAGGTCATTGATGCCAATTAGAACAATCAGGCCAAAAGAGGCTAATGGGGCCAATTGAGGCCAATTAGGCCAATTAGGCCAATTGATTCCAATTAGGTCACTGAGGCTAATTCGCCCACTCAGACCAATAAGACAAATTAAGCCAATTGAGGCAAATTAGGTCATTGAGGCCAATTAGGTCTATTGAGGCCAATTGAAGCCAATTGGGTTGACTAGTCCATTTAGGACAATTAGGCCAATTATCCCATTGAGGCCAATCATGAGAACTAGGATAATTAGGAAAATTAGTCAAATTAGGCCATTGAGCCAAATTAAGCTAATTAGGCAAATTAAGCCAATTAGGCCATTGAGGCCAATTAGGGCATGGAGTCCAACTAGGCCAATTAGGTCATTTAGGCCAATTAAACCATTGAGACCAATTTGGTCAATTAGTCCAATTTGGTCATTTAGACAAATTAATCCATTGAGGCCAATGCTGCCAATTAAGTCCAATTAGGTCGATTGAGTCCAATTAGGTCAATTGGAGCCAATTAAGCTAATTAGACTATTGAAGCCAATTAGTCTAATTAGGCCAATTAACAATTTAGGCAAATTAGTCCATTAAGGCCAATAAGGAAAATTAGATCATTGAGGTCAATTAGGCCAATTAGGTCATCGAGTCCAATTGGCCATTGAGACCAATTTTGGCAGTGGGGTGAATTAGGAAAATAAGGCCACTGAGGCCAATTAGGCCAATTATGTCGTTGATTCCAGTTAGTCGTTGAGGCAAATGAGGCAAATGAAGCCAATTAGAGAAAATTAGTTCATTGAGGCCAATTAGGCCAATTGAGTCCAACTAGGTAAATTGAGAACAATTAGACCAATTAGACCAATTATGTCATTGAGGCCAGTTAGGAAAATTAGGTCATTTCTATAAATTAGTCTAATAATCCCAATTGATTCCAATTAGGTCATTGAGTCCAATTAGTCCATTGAGTACAATAATTCCAATTAAGCCATTGAGATCAACTAGTCCATTGAGGCCAATTAGGCCAATTAGACCAAATAGGACAATTAGTCCATTAAGGCCAATTTGGTTATCGAGACTAATTAGGCCGATCAGGCCAATTAGTCATTTGAGGCCAATTATGCCAATTAAACCAATTAGGCAAATTAGAACAATTAGTCCAATTACGCCACTAAGGCTAATTAGGTCATTGAGGACAATGAGACCAATAGGGAAATTTGGAAAACTAGGCCATTTAGGCCCATTAAACCCATTAACCCAATGAGTCCAATTAGACCACTAAACCCAATTTGGTCATTGTGGCCAATTAGGTCAATTAAGTCAATTGAGACCAATTAAATCAATTGAGACCAATTAAAGCAATTGAGACCAATTAGACCAATTGAGGTCAATTATGCCATTGAGGACAATTAGGCAACTAAGGCCAAATGAGACCAATTCGGCTAGTTAGTCCAATTTGGTCAATTTGACCATTGAGGCCAATTAGGCTAATTATTTCAATTAGGTCAATTGTGGCCAATTAGCTCAATTAGGTCATTGAGGCCAATTGGTACACTAAGGTCAATTAGGTCAACTGAGTCCAATTAGTCCACTGAGTCCAATTAGTCTTCTGAGTCTAATTAGGCCAATTGATGCCAATAAATCCAATTAAGGCAATTGGGATAATTGAGGCCAGTTATACCAATGATGCTAATTAGGCCACTGAGGCAAATTAGGCCAATTAGGCCAGTTGATTCCAATTAGGCCATTGTGGCCAATTAGGCTATTGAGTCAAATTCGGCCAATTAGGATATTGATACAATTAGGCAATTGAGGCTAATTTGGTCATTAAGGTCAATTTGTTCTATTTGGCCATTGAGGTGAATTAGGACAATTCAAAAATTGTGTCCAATTAGGGAAATTATGCAAATTAGCATTAGAGCCAATTATTCCAATTAGACCATTGCTCCCAACTAGGCCAATTATACCGAATTAGGTCAATTAGTTCATTGAGACCAATTAAGCTAATTAAGACAATTAGGACAATTAGGCCATTGAGGCAAATTAGGTAATTGAGGCCAATTATTAAAATCATTCCAATTAGACCATTTTAGCCATTGATCCCAACTAGTCCATTGAGACCAATTAGACCAATTATGCCAATTAAGCAAATTAGGTCGTTGAGGCCAATTAGTACATTGAGACCAATTAGGACAATGAAGATCAATTAGGTTAATTGAGACCAATTAAGACAATTTGCACAATTAGGACAATTAGACCATTGAGGCCAAATAGGCCATTGAGCCAAATTAGGCAAATTATGTCAATTAAGCCAATTAGGTCATTGAGGCCAATTTGTCAAATTAAGCAATTGAGGCCAATTAGATCATTGAAACCAATTACTCCAATTAGGTCATTGAGGCCAATTAGACCAATTATGCTAGTTATTCCAATTTTCTCATCTTGGCCAATTAGGTCATTGAGGCCAATTAGGCCAATTATACTAATTATTCCAACTATATCAAATAGGGAAACTAGTCTAGTGAGGCCAATTATACCATTGAGAGCATTTAGGTCTATTAGCTCAATTAGGCCATCAAGGCCAATTTGGAAATTGATGACTATTAGGCCATTGTGGCAAATTAGGCCAATTATACGAATTAGGCCCATTAGGCAACTCAGACTAATTTAGCCAATTATACCTATTAGTCCAATTAGTCCAATTAGGTCATTAGTCCAATTAAGTCATTGATGCCAACTAGGTCATTGAGCCAATTAGGCCAATCATACAAATTAGGCATTTGAGACCAATTTGGTGAATTAGTCAAATTAGACAAATTAGGCCAATTAGGGTAATTAGACCAATTAGGAAATTGAGGCCAATTATGACAATTATGCCAAATTGGCATCATTGGGCTCATTTGGCCTCAATAGCCTAATTGGCCTAATTTTCCTTAATGGCTTAATTGGGCTAATTGGCATAATTGACCTGATTGGCCTAATTGGCTTGATTGGCCTCATTTCCCTGATTGGCATCATTGGCGTCACTGGCCTCATTAGCCTCAATGGCTTAATTGGCATAATTGTTCTCAATGACCAAATTGGTCAAATTGGCATAAGTAGCCTAATCGACATAATCTGTCTAATTGGCCTTAATGGCCTCATTGCCTCATTGGCTTAATTGGATTAATTTGACTAATGGACTTAATTATGATAATTGGTTTAAGAAGCCTCATTGCCCTCATTAGGCTAATTATCTTAATTGGCCTAATTGGACTAATTGGTCTAATTAGCATAATTGCCATAATTGGACTAATTGGACTAATTAACCTAATCAGTCTCGTGGGCATCGTTGGTCTCATTGGCCTAAATGGAATAATTGGTCTAATTGGCTTCAATGGATGAATTTCCATAATTGGCATAATTGGTCTTAATGACC
The DNA here is from genome assembly GCA_963277665.1 of Viscum album. Lineage (NCBI taxonomy): Eukaryota > Viridiplantae > Streptophyta > Magnoliopsida > Santalales > Viscaceae > Viscum > Viscum album. The sequence goes on along the minus strand of OY728121.1, from coordinate 1,050,749,985 downwards.
TCAATTAGCCGAACATCAATGGAAAAAATTACCTAATTGGACTAATTTGGCTAATTGGCCTCATTGGTCTCGTTGGACTCATTGATCTAGTTGGCCTAACTGTTCTAATTGGCTAAATTGACCTAATTGGCTTCAACGGTCTAATTGGCATAATTGTCCTCAATGGACACAATTAGCCTAACCTCAATGGCCTAATTGGCCTCAATGACCTAATTTTCCTCAATGAACTAATTGGCATAAGTGAAAAAATTGGCCTCAATGGCTTAATTGGTCTGGTTGGACTCAATAGCCTAATTGGCATCAATGACCTAATTTCCCTAATTGGCCTAATTGGTCAAATTAGACAAATTTGCCAAATTGGCTAAATTGGCCAAATTGACCTAGTTGGCCACAATGGTCTAATTTGCCTAATTGGTCTGAATGGTCTCAATTGGCCTAACCTCAGTGCCTTAATTGTTTTCAATGGACTAATTGGACTAATTGGCATCAATGGCCTAATTGGACTAATTGGCCTCAATTGGCCTAATTGATTTCAATGGCCTGATTGGTCTGGTTTTCCAAATTGGTCAAATTGGCCTCTATTGGCCCAAATGACCTCAATTGGCCAAATCAGTCTAATTGGTCTCAGTGTCCTCAATTGGCTTTACAGTTCTAATTCGCTTCAATGGCCTAATTGGCATAATCGGCCTTAATGACTTCAATTGTCAAATTGGCTTCAATGACCTAATTGGCCTAATTGGCATAATTGGCATAATTGGTTTAATTTCCTCAATTGGCCTAATTGTCCTAATTGGCCTAATTGGACACAATGGCCTAATTTCTCTCAGTGACCTAATTGGCCTAATTGACCTTAATGTCCCAATTGGCCTAAATGGCCTTAATTGGCCTCATCAACCTAATTGGCCTAATTGGCCTCAAATGCCTAATTAGCTTCAATGGCCTTATTTGCCTAATTCGCCTCATTAGCTGATGTGAGACGCACAGGGTGGCCCAATCTTCACGGCGTAGGTCAGCGGATGAAGGATGCGGTTCGGGGCTTAGTGGTGGATGATGGGTATGGATAGCAGATGCAATTAGTCAATCAACACTATAAGGAGTGCGACCTACTACTTAGCAACACACTCAAGGGAGGGATGCGATAGCCAATCCACACAACAACACACTTGGGTTGAGGCACGGAATTGGGGGCTTTGTGATCTTGGATCACCAATCTAACTTGTAGATTGACAATGCAAGAATGCACAAGATCAAGGGGGAAATTCGGAACAATTCTCACATAATGGGGAGAAACAAGCATAAGATCTCAATTAAGTCTTGGATGAAAATACAATGCCATGGGGTGGCTATTTATAGCCAAGGAGGTAATACAATGGTCAAGGGTATAATACCCTAAATTCATAAAGGCTAAACCTACCTTGTCCCCTTAAAAGTCAAAAAGATAAAGTCCCACAAAGACTTTTGGAAAAGTAGCACACAACTTTCCAACATAGCCCACCGGAATTGACTTTGAGTGCATAGCCCACCAGATTTGACTTTGGTGTTCAAAGATGCCATTTCTAGAATCCTCCATGTGGGAAAGGCATCCAAATTCGTGCAACCATGTGGGCCAAGCTTTAAACATCATGTTTGGGCGTGAATAAGTGAGATAATAGGCTCATTTGATCTATCCATGCAAGGTAAGATCCATTGGGCCTTTAATGAAGTGAGATGGGCGCCCATTTGATATGATACCGTATGCGAGTGCGGTATTCGTCGGCAAAAAATGCGGAAACACAAGCGAAGAAAGAAGAGGGAAATGGAAATTAAAAGAAATGCAAGAAGAATAAAAGGGGAAGGGGATGATCAATTAGGACCCCAAGGAGATTTGCCCCTTGAAACTCTAATTATAAAGCACCACAAAGGTTGATCACTCCTTTGACGAGCCTTACTTGCATTCACCAAAGAACACAAGAAACCCAAGCATAATAATGCTAGAAACTCTCAAATTCGAAATTAACCTCCAAGGGGGTACAAGAGGTGGCTATTTATATCCAAATGAGAGGAATACATGTCAAACTACCTATCCCACAAAAGTCTAAAGCCTATCCCACGAATTTGACTTTGTTTACACATGTCCATGGCTTTAGAGGACAAGATATCTCTAAAGAAGACTTTTAGGAACCACCCCAAATACTTTGAAGATTCCCACCATGGATTTGGAGACAAGGGGACCACCACTTTTGACATTGGAGATTTCCTTCATGCAAGTGGATTATATTTCGTGGAAGCATATTGGTGGGCCTTTTAGGTTCACTTTTGGGCTTTAATAAGTGTGATTAAAGGCCCATTTGCTCCTCCCATACATGCATGTTGGGCCTCCTCTTGTAATTTCAAAATGAGACCATGTAAAGCCTCTCTCATCCTCCTCATTCTTCCTCTTGTCATTGGGCCACCAATCCCATGCAATGGGTCTTGTCCATTAATTCTCCTTCCATGATCAATGCCATGATCACCCCTCAACTCCTTGCTGCATGTGTGCACCATGATCTGCATCATCCCCTCCCTCTTCAAAAGGATTCGTCCTCAAATCTGCATATTCAAAAGGAGAGAGATCAGAAATATTAAAGGTAGCACTCACATTTCCATACATGCGGCAAGTCAATCTTGTAGGCATTATCATTTATTATTTCTAAAACTTGAAATGGACCATCTCCTCGTGATTGAAGTTTTGATTTTCTTTGCTCCGGGAACCTTTCCTTCCTCAAATGCACCCACACCCAATCTCCAGGTTCTAGTACAACCTTATGCCTAACCTTGTTTGCTTACTTCGCATATTGTTCATTTCTTCTTTCAATGTTGGCTTTCACTTTGGCATGTAAATCCCAAACAAATTTGGCCTTCTCATCACCTGCGAGATCAACAACCTCATTAGTAGGCAATGAAAGAATATCTAATGGAGTCATTGGATTAAATCCATATACAATCTCAAAAGGTGAGAAGTTAGTAGTGGAATGAACTACTCGGTTATATGCAAACTCTATGTGTGGCAAACATTTTTCCCAATTCTTTAGATTTTTTTGAATTATTGCACGCAAGAGGGTAGAAAGAGTCCTATTCACCACTTCAGTTTGCCCATCAGTTTGAGGATGTGCAAAAGTTGAGAAAAATAATTTAGTTCCCAATTTATTCCACAATGTCCTCTAAAAGTGGCTAAGGAATTTCACACTTACAATGGTTTTGGGAAGTCCATGCAATCTCACAATTTCTTTGAAAAACAAATCTGCTATATGTATAGCATCACTAGTTTTTGAGCATGCAATGAAATGGTCCATTTTTCTAAATCGATCTACAATAACAAAAATGCTATCTTTTCCTGATTGGGATCGAGGCAATCCCAACACAAAATCCATATAGATGTCCGTCCAAGGATGGGATGGAACGGGCAAGGGGGAATACAATCCATTAGGTTGAACCTTAGAATTTGCATGCTTACAAGTGACACACCTATCACAAATTGCAATAACATCTTTTCTCATGCTTGGCCAATAAAAATGTTCATGCAAAGTAGCAAGTGTTTTATCAACCCCAAAATGCCCCATCAAACCACCCCCATGAGTTTCTTTTACAAGCAATTCTCGAGTTGAACAATTTGGAATGCACAATTTATCCATTTTGAAAAGAAACCCATCATTTTTGTAATAGTCTTTAAAACCATGTTTTTCACAAGATGTCCAAATTTGAGAAAAATCTCCATCATTTTCATACATTACCTTTAGTAACTCAAGTCCAAGTAATCTAGAATGAAGAGAAGTAAGAAGTGAATACCTTCGTCAAAGAGCATCAGCAACCACATTTTCCTTACTTTTTGTGCATGATCACATAGGGTAAAGTCTCAATGAATTCCAGCCAAGATGCATGCCGCCGATTCAACTTACCTTGGGACTTCAAATACTTAAGGCTTTCATGGTCAGAATGAATAATGAACTCTTTAGGCCATAAGTAATGTTGCCAGGTTTCCTGGGTTCGTTTCAAAGCATAAAGTTCTTTATCGTAAGTTGAATAATTTAATGTTTCCCCGTTCAATTTCTCACTAAAGTATGCAATTGGACGCGACTCTTGAGTTAAAACAGCACCAATACCAACTCCCGATGCATCACACTCAATTTCAAAGACTTTGGTGAAATCGTTTAGCCTTAAAAGGGGAGCATTGACCAATTTTTCTTTGAGTGTGTTAAAGACTTTTTCTTGCTTTTCACCCCATTTAAAGACCACATGTTTCTTTACAAGTTCATTAAGAGGTGCAGCGATGGATGAAAAATCCTTTACAAACCTCCTATAGAAGCTTGCCAATCCATGAAAACTCCTAACCTCGGTTGCACTCTTCGGTGTGGGCCACTCCTGAATTGCTTTGATCTTTTCATCATCCACACGAATCCCTTCCGACCCTACAACAAAGTCAAGAAACACAACAGAATCCATGCAAAAGGAACATTTTTGAAGATTGGAATAAAGATGGTTTTCTTTAAGGGTCTCACACACCAAATGCAAGTGTTCAACATGGTTGTCTACAGATTTGCATACACCAATATATCATCAAAATAGACAACCATGAATTTTCCAATGAATGAACGAAGGACATGGTTCATTAAGCTCATGAATGTACTTGGTGCATTAGTTAAACCAAATGGCATAACTAACCACTCATACAAACCGAACTTAGTTTTAAAAGTTGTTTTCCACTCATCTCCTTCTTTCATTCGAATTTGGTGGTATCCACTTTTAAGATCAATTTTAGAAAACAAACATGCCCCATGTAATTCATCAAGCATGTCATCAAGTCGAGGGATGGGATAACGATACTTAACTGTGATTTTGTTGATGGTGTGACAACCCACACACATTCTCCATGTTCCATCTTTCTTGGGTACTAGGATCACTGGAACGGCGCATGGACTCATGCTTTCCCTTACTAATCCTTTCTTCATGAGTTCTTCAACTTGACATTGGATCTCTCTAGTCTCTTCTGGATTAGCTCTATATGCTGGCCTGTTGGGAATTGTGGCACCAGGTATGAAGTCAATCCGATGCTCAATGCCTCTAAAAGGGGGTAATCCAATGGGTGATTCTTCGGGAAACAAATCACCAAATTCCTGCAGTAAAGACACAACACAAGAAGGCAAAGAATGGTGAAGTTTATTAGTTGCAAGCTAAGCATCCTTACTAATGAGTAAGAACAATTTCCAGCTCAATAAATCACCTTTCACCTCACTTTTTCCAGAAAATAAACTCACCTTTTGCTCATCACTCTTGTTTTCAACTCTTTGATTTCCCTCATTTCTTTTTATGCCACTCGACTCTCCTTTTTCACTCTTAATTTTTCAACTGTTTCCATTTTTTCTCTCATTTCCTTTTTCATCAACTCATCACTCTCTTTTTTATCACTCAAATTTTTATTTTCCCACTTTCTTTTTCACTCATTTCTTTTTTATTTTTGTATTATTTCTCTATCCTCACTTGATCTTCATATGCTTGTATGGGACTTAGAGGAGTCAAAACAATCTTTCTACCACTAAAATTAAAAGAGAAGCGGTTAGTATAGCCATTATACATCACCCTCCTATCAAATTGCCACGGTCTCCCTAGTAGCAAATGTCCAGCTTGCATTGGAGCAACATCACACAACACCTCATCGTGATATTTTCCAATAGAAAAATAAACTATGGCTTGTTTTTTGACCCTAACTTCACCACTATCATTTAACCACTGCAATCTATAAGGTCTAGTATGTCTTAGAGTAGGAAAACTCAAATTCTCCACCAACAAGGTACTAGCCACATTAGTACAACTTCCACTATCAATGATCATGCTACATACCTTTCTCTGATGTGGATAAGAAAATTGCAATCAAATTTATGACAAATGAGCAAACATAATGTTTCAAATGAGCAGCTTCCTTTTTTTTGTATTTTTATTTTTGATTGATTTTTTTTTGATTTTTTTTTGATTTTTTTTTGCTACTCAACAAACAAGAATTGCAAAGAGTTCGCTTTTCGTGCTCAAAGTATAACAAATGAAAAATGTACTAATCTGATTGCGATGATGTAAATGGTTTTGATAACTTGAACTTCAAACTCAAATGGAAATCCGCCTTGGAGATTGTTAGATTTCACAAGGGTGAAACTGTAGCACGAATTGATTCGGCTATATCTCCAAATATAGGTGTCGGATTTTAGTGTTTCCAAATCAAGAAGAAAGATTAGATTCTGAACTATTAAAATGACATATTATATGCCCAGAAACTTGAAGAAAAAGCAGAAGAAAATATAGAAGAAAGTTCCGTCCAGAATTGGTGATGGTAGAAAATGGAAGAAGGGGAAGAAAAAAAAAGATGGGAGAAATAGAAATGAAAGAACCAGGTTTCTGTTGCCTTCCTCTGATACCAAATGATATGATGTTGTATGCGAGTGCGGTATTCGTTGGCAAAAAATGCGGAAACACAAGCGAAGAAAGAAGAGGGGAATGAAAATTAAAAGAAATGCAAGAGGAATAAAAGGGGAAGGGGATGATCAATTAGGACCCCAAGGAGACTTGCCCCTTGAAACTCTAATTATAAAGTGGCACAAAGGTTGATCACTCCTTTGATGAGCCTTACTTGCATTCACCTAAGAACACAAGAAACACAAGCATAATAATGCTAGAAACTCTCAAATTCGAAATTAACCTTTAAGGGGGTACAAGAGGTGGCTATTTGTAGCCAAATTAGAGGAATACAAGTCAAACTACCTATCCCACAAAAGTCTAAAGCCTATCCCATGAATTTTACTTTTTTTACACATGTCTGTGGCTTTAGGGGACAAGATATCTCTAAAGAAGACTTTTAGGAACCACTCCAAAGACTTTGAAGATTCCCACCATGGATTTGAAGACAAGGGGCCCACCACTTTTGACATTAGAGATTTCTTTCATGCAAGTGGATTTAATTTCGTGGAAGCATATTGGTGGGCCTTTTAGGTTCACTTTTGGGCTTTAATAAGTGTGATTAAAGGCCCATTTGCTCCTCCCATGCATGCATGTTGGGACTCCTCTTGTAATTTCAAAATGAGGCCATGTAAAGCCTCTCTCATCCTCCTCATTCTTCCTCTTTTCATTGGGCCACCAATCCCATGCAATGGTTCTTGTCCATTAATACTCCTTCCACGATCAATGTCATGATCACCCTCAACTCCTACATGTGTGCACCATGATCCGCATCACCATTGTTGCATTCAGTATCTTTAATCTCCCACGCGTCATCGGGACTTGCAAATCCAACTCCTCCACTCAGGTTATCGGCTCGGTGCCTTCAACATGGTTCGCATCATCCCCCCCCCCTCTTGAAAAGGATTCGTCCTCGACTCTTCATCCTCTACATCCAAAAAAGGAGAAAGATCAGAAACATTGAAAGTGGCACTTACACCATACTCACCTGGAAAATCTATCTTGTAAGCATTGTTGTTAATCTTCTCAAGAACTCGAAAAGGTCCATCTCATCGTGGCATGAGTTTTGATTTCCGCTTGTCAAGAAATCTCTTCTTTCGCATATGAATCCAGACCAGGTCCCCGGGCTCGAACAACACTTGTTTGCGACCCTTGTTTGCACGATCAACATATTTTTGGGTTATCCGCTCGATATTTATCCTTGCCTTTTCATGTATTTTCTTGATTAATTCTGCACGCCCTTTCGCATCCATATTAACTACTTCCTACAAAGGCAAATGAACTAGATCAATAGGGGCAAGGGGGTTGAAGTCATAAACAATTCCAAATGGAGAATATTGAGTAGTGGAATGTTTGGTCCTGTTATATGTGAATTCCACATGCGAAAGACACTCCTCCCAGTTCTTTATGTTCTTCTTCACAATGGTTCGCAGAAGGGACGATAGTGTCTGATTCACCACCTCGGTTTGTCCATCGGTTTGCGAATGAAAATTAGTGGAAAATAGTAACTTCGTTCCTAGTTTGCTCCATAATGTATTCCAAAAGTAGCTGAGGAATTTTGTGTCTCGATCAGACACAATCGTCCTTGGCATACCATGAAGTTTAATTACTTCCTGAAAGAAAAGTATTGCAATGTTAGTGGCATCAACAGTTTTGTGACAAGGAATAAAATGTGTCATCTTGCATGTCTCCCATTTAGTTTATGTTGGCTCCTAAGGTATTTAAGAGCCTCGTGATCAGAATGGATCACAAATTCTTTAGGCCAAAGATAGTGCTGCCATGTCTCTAGTACTCTAAACAATGCATAAAACTCTTTATCATATGTAGCATAGTTTATATTTGGGCTATTTAACTTCTCACTAAAGAAAGAAATAGGCTTACCTTCTTGCATGAGTACTCTTCCTATGCCAATTCCGCTTGCATCACATTCAATTTCAAAGGTCATACCGAAGTCTGGCAGTGCAAGTAGAGGGGCATGGGTGAGTCTCTCCTTTAGCGCATGGAAGGCTTTTTCTTGAGTTGTCCCCCATTTGAAAGGAACATTCTTCTTTGTCAATTCATTCAATGGTGCTGCTAGTGTGCTGAAGTCTTTCACAAATCTCCTGTAAAAACTAGCAAGCCCATGAAAACTTCTTCCCTGTCCAACGGAGGTTGGAGTTGGCCATTCTTGTATTGCTTTGATCTTCTCAGTGTCCACTTCAACTCCATTGCCACTCACAACAAATCCAAGGAAAACAATCTTATCGAGACAAAATTCACACTTTTTTATGTTTCTAAACAGGTTTTCTTTCCTTAACACCTCTAGGACTTTTCTCAAGTGATCTACATGCTCATGCAAAGTCCTACTATACACCAGAATATCATCAAAGTAAACTACCACAAATTTTCCAATATATGCACGTAAGACATGATTCATTAACCTCATAAATGTGCTAGGTGCATTAGTGAGACCAAAGGGCATGACTAACCATTCATAAAGTCCATGTTTTATCTTAAATGCAGTTTTCCACTCATCTCCTTCTTTCATCCTAATCTGATGGTAGCCACTTCTTGAATCAATTTTTGAGAAAATAGTTGAACCATTTAATTCATCTAGCATATCATCTAACCTAGGGATAGGATGACGATACCTGACCGTGATGGTGTTGATGGATCTACAGTCAATGCAAATTCTCTATGTTCCATCCTTCTTTGGTACTAGAATCACTGGTACGGCATAAGGACTAAGGCTCTCTCTGACATATCCCACATCCAACAACTCTTGAACTTGCCTTTGAATTCCTTTTGTCTCTTTTGAATTGGTGCAATATGCAGGGCGGTTCGGTAGTGATGCTCCAGGTATGAGGTTAATTTGATGCTCAATACCTCTAACGGGTGGAAAACCTGGTGGCACCTCTTCAGGAAAGACATCATCATACTCCTGCAATAATGTCTCAAAATCATTTGGAAAACAGGGTAAGTCGTTAGTATTTAGCAACACCTCTTAGTACATGACTACTAGGAGGGTTTGCTGTGAAAACAAAGCTTCCTTAACCTCACTCTTTTTTTCCAACATCACATTTTTCTCTTCTCTCAAATTCCTTTTCCCACTTGATTTTTCTTTGCTCTCCATTTCTTTTCTTCTCTCATTTTCTCTCTTTCCCTCGTTCTCTCATTTTTCATTTTCACTCTTTTTTTCCTCATCACTCATTTTTTTCTTTTCTCTCAAAATGTGATCTTCCAGAATTTGTTTGGGGGACATGGGGTTGAGGGTTATATGTTCCCCTCGGAGTACAAAAGAGTGACGATTCAAGAAACTGTCATGGGTAAAACGCCGATCATACTGCCATGGTCGTCCCAACAACAAATGGCAAGCCTTCATTGAAACAACATCGCACAAGACCTCATCTTTGTACTTTCGGATGGTGAACAGTACCTTCACTTGTTTGGTGACCTTCAGCTCCCCGCAATCTTTCAACCATTGAAGCCTATATGGCTGTTGATGCTTCAAAGTAGGAAGTCCCAACTATCAATTTCTGGAGATTCTTCCTCCTCTTCCGAACTCTCTCCATTGGTCTCCCATTCTCCATACTTGTTGATGGTCATGGTGCGCCGGTTTGGGCACTCACTAACAATGTGACCCCTTCCTTGACATTTGAAACAACGAATATCCCGATTCCTGGTTTGGTTAGCCTCAAAAGTAGGTTTCTTAGGTGGAAGAATTACCTTGTCACTTTTGCGATCAACCACCTCTTTTGGCTTTGATGATTCTCTAATCTCCTTCCTCGAATTTCTCCATGGTCGGAAAGGGTTAGTGGGTTTCCTCATGGTGCTCCTCCATTTGATATGTTGCTCGATCTTGGTGGCTTGATGGATCATATCTTGTAATTCCACAAGGTGGTACATCTCCACTTGATCAATAATCTCACGATTGAGCCCATGTAAAAACCGTGCCATGGTAGCCTCTGGATCCCCCTCAACGTTTGCCTGAATCAAAGCAATTTGCATCTCCTTGTAGTAGTCTTATACACTCTTACTCCCTTGGGTGAGGCGTTGAAGTTTGTTGTGGAGATCTCTATGGTAATGTGCGGGAACAAACCGCTTCCGGATGGCGAACTTCATGTCTTCACAAGTGTTGATGGGACGTCCTCCATATGTAGCCCTCTCCTTTTGAACTTGATCCCACCAAATTAAAGCATAATCAGAAAATTCAAGGGAAGAAAGTTTGGCCTTTTTCTCCTCGGAATATGCATGGCATGAAAAGACCTGCTTGATCCGCATCTCCTACTCCAAGTATGCTTCTGGATCGTTTTTCCCTTGAAAAGAAGGGAAATTCACCTTGATCCTGCCAAGTAGGTCATCATCATGTTGTCTCCTATGTCGTCCTCTATGTTGTTGGTATAACCTCCTCATTTGTGGGACATCCTCAAAATCACCATCCATGTTTTCCAACTCCTCCTCCATGATGTGGGGGCGACGGGGTGTCGGAACTTGCCGCAGGTTATCATGGACCATCCTTGGGCTTGATTGATTCTCCAGGTTATCAATCCTCTCATGTAGCACCTCCAACTTCCGATCAAGAAGCTTCTCGAAGTGGCTCACCAAAGCTTGCATTTGGAATTGCGTAGCTTCGGGTGCATGAGATCTACTTCGACTTCCTTCATCGCTAACATGAGCAATTTTCTTCCCACGATCTTCTACCATGATATGTTATACAAACGAAAACACACACCGGGGGGGACACACACAATGATACACACTCACTGATACGCGATGCAAGACTCGCTAGGAAGTGTCTTAGGAACCTTGTATAATGTTCGCGCGTTGAGCACCCGGATCACTGCAAGAAAACAAGTGAATTTGGTGTGCGAATAGTGAAAATGAGAAGGAATGGAGAAATGGTCAAGGTAGAACCCAAATAGAACTTGTCTCTAAGAACTCTAGCCACAAGATGCCACAAAGGATGACCAATCCTTTGATAAGTCAAGAATTAAGCAAGAACACAAATATTGCAGGAAAACTCACCATAATAACATTACCTTCATTCATGATGTCCAAAGAGTAAAAGGGGGTGTCTATTTATAGCCAAAGAAACTTGAAATTCGAATCAAACATTAGGTGGCTATTTACAATAGTCTAATGCCTAGTTTCTATAAGTCAAAAGGCCTGAATGATGACTTTGACAACTTTGGCACTTGCCCATGACTTTAGGAGACAAGTAGCACACCCTTTTGGAAAATTAAAGACAAGTAGCCCACCACCTTTTGACTTTGAAGATTCCATGTTGGGGTGGGGTTGAAAATTCGTAGCACCACTTGGGTTGGATTTTTAAAAGCATGTTCGGGCCTTAACTAATGTAATTATAGGCCCAGATGCTTCCTCCAAGCAAGGGTGTTGGGCCTCCTCTTGGAATTCCATGATTAACCCATTTAAGGCCTCCTTCATTCTCTTGGTCTGCTCCCTTTTCATTGGGCCTCCGATTCCACGCAATGGGTCATGTCCACTTGTGTGCCATGATCCTCATCATCTCCTCCCTCTTCAAAAGGATTCGTCCTCGAATCTGAAAATTCAAAGGGAGAAAGATCAGCAACATTAAAGGCATCACTAACATTCCCATACCTGTCAGGTAACTCAATATTGTAGGCATTATCATTGATCTTCTCTAAGACTTGGAAAGGACCATCTCCTCGAGGATGAAGTTATGATTTTCGTTGCTTCGAGAACCTCTCCTTCCTCAAGTGTACCCACACCCAATCTCTAGGTTGAAACACCAATTTTCACTGACCTTTGTTGGCGTGCTTCGCTACTTTTTCATTCTTCCGCTCAATGTTGGCCTTTACCTTTGCATGGAACTCCTGCAAAAACATTGCCTTCTTTTCACCTTTAAGATTAGAAAATTGATTAGTAGGCAAAGGTAAAATATCGAGTGGATTTAATGGGTTAAATCCATATACAACATCAAACGGTGAAGCATTAGTAGTGGAATGAACCACACGATTATTAGAAAACTCAATGTGAGGCAGACATCTTTCCCAATGTTTCAGATTTTTTCTAAGGATGGCACGCAACAATGTGGAAAGTGTTCTATAGACCACCTCAGTTTGGCCATCTGTTTGTGGGTGTGCAGTGGTGGAGAACAAAAGTTTGGTTCCAAGTTTGTTCCACAATGTCCTCCAGAAGTGAATAAGGAATTTGACATCCCTATCACTCACAATGCTCTTGGGTAATCCATGCAACCTAACAATTTCCCTGAAAAACAAACCAGCGATATGAGTTGCGTCATTGGTTTTAGAACAAGCAATAAAATGAGCCATTTTACTAAACCTGTCAACCACCACAAAGATGCTATCCTTACCTGATTGTGATATTGGCAATCCGAGCACAAAATCCATTGAAATGTCAACCCAAGGATGAGAAGCAACGGGCAAAGGGGTGTATAAGCTGTGTGGAAGAACTTTTGAATTTTCATGTTTACACATATTACAATTTCCACAAACACTAACCACATCCCTATGCATGTGAGGCCAAAAAAAATGTTCACTCAACAAGGAAAAAGTTTTCTCAACCCCAAAATGCCCCAATAATCCACCACCATGATTTTCTCTAACAAGCAGTTCACGCATAGAACAAGATGCAACACACAATTTATTTTTCCGAAAAAGAAATCCATCATGTTTGTAAAAATCACTTTTTCCATGTTTTTCAACAACTTTCAAATTTTAGAAAAATCCACATCATTCTCATACATGCTTTTCAACATTTCAAAACCAAGTATTTTAGCATGCATTGAAGTAATAAGAGAATATCGCCTAGACAAAGCATTAGTGACAACATTTTCTTTTCCTTGTTTGTGCTTAATGATGTAAGGAAATGTTTCAATGAATTCAAGCCATCTTGCATGTCGCCTATTCAACTTTTCTTACGACTTAAGAAATTTTAGGCTTTCATGATCCGAATGAATCACAAATTCCCCTGGCCACAAGTAATGTTGCCAATTTTCAAAAGTTCTTTTGAGAGAATATAATTCCTTGTCATAGGTGGAGTAGTTCAATGCAGCCCCATTAAGCTTCTCACTAAAGTATGCGATAGGCTTAGAGTCTTGCATTAAAACAGCCCCAATTCCTATTCCAGAGGCATCACACTCGACCTCAAAAACATTAGAAAATTAAGGCAGAACTAAGAGAGGTGAATTGGTCAACTTACATTTGAGTGTGGGGAAGGCTTCCTCTTGAGCTTTTCCCCACTTGAAACTCACCCCTTTCTTGACCAACTCATTTAATGGTGCCGCGATGGTTGAAAAGTCCCTCACGAACCTTCGGTAAAAACTCACAAGTCCATGGAAGCTCCTCGCCTCGTTGGCATTCTTTGGTTGTGGCCAATCCCGAATCGCCTTCGCCTTCTCTTCATCAACCCTCATGCCATCAGCTCCTACCACAAAACCAAGGAAAACAACCGAATTTAAACAAAATGTACATTTTTCTAAGTTTACAAACAACCTATTTTTCCTAAGAGTCTCAAAAACATATTTCAAATGTTCATGATGTTCATTAAGGCTCTTAGAATTAACTAGGATGTCATCAAAATACACAACCACAAATTTCCCAATGAATGGACGCAAAACATGATTCATTAAGTTCATGAATGTACTAGGGGCATTATTTAGTCCAAAAGGCATAACTAGCCCTTCATACAATCCAAACTTAGTTTTAAATGAGGTTTTCCATTCATCTCCCTCTTTCATTCTAATTTGATGGTATCCACTTCTTAGGTCAATTTTAGTAAACAAGCATGCACCATGGAGTTCATCAAGCATATCATTCAAACGAGGTATGGGATTGTGATACTTTACTGTGATTTTGTTGATAGCTCGACAATCAACACACATTCTCCACTTAACATCTTTTTTTGGAACAAGGATTACCGGTACCGCACACGGACTCAAGCTCTCCCGAACAAATCCCTTCCTTAGCAATTCTTCCACTTGTCGTTGGATTTCTTGAGTCTCCTCTGTGTTAGCCTGATATGCTGGTCGATTGGGAAGGGTGCTCCGGGAAGGAAGTCGATGTGGTGCTCGATACCCCGCAAGGGAGGTAAGCCATCAGGAATTTCTTTCGAAAACACATCACCAAATTCCTGCAAAATGGACATAACACTAGAAGGTATAGAAAAGTTAGGAGAGTTAGTGGTAAAACATTCATCGTTGCATAAAAGCACGAGAGTTTCCTCCCCCTCTAAAGCTCTCTCTATCTCTCTTTTTCCTGAAAATAAGCTCACTTTTCCGTCAACACTCTTGTTTTCACTCTTATTTTCACTCTTATTTTTAACTCTTTTATTTCCCTCATTTTTTTTGCTTTCACTCAAAACTCCTTTTTCACTCTTGATTTTTCCACTCTTCTCATTCTCTCTATTTTTTTCTCTCTTTTCTTTTTCTCTCTTCTCACAATCTCTCTCAATCCTCCCTTGGTCTTCATAAACTTGCAAAGGCCTCAATGGTGTTAGAATAACCGTCCACCCATTATACTCAAAAGAATATCGATTGGTCTATCCATCATGTGTGACCATCCTATCAAATTTCCAAGGTCTACCCAACAAAATATGACTAGCATGCATCGGAACAACATCACACATCACCTTGTCTTCATACTTCCCAATAAAAAATGGAACTTGTGTTTGCTTAGTCACTTTGACATCCCCACTATTATTTAACCATTGCAATCGATAAGGCCTAGGATGTCTAGCCGTAGCTAATCCCAATTTATCACCCATCAAACCACTTGCTACGTTTGTAAAACTACCCCCATCAATAATCATACTACATACCCTATCTTTGACGAGGCATCTAGTATGAAAAATGTGCTCCATTTTCTCTTGATCGTGTTCTTCTTCGGGTTGAGCAGTCAAAGTATGCCTTGCAACAAGCATTTCTCCATGTACTGGGCTTTCAACATCCACCTCCAAATTATCCTCAAGTGATGGCATTTCATCTTCGCTTGAGCTAGCACTAAGAACATCTCCATTATCCAAAATAATCATGGTTCTCTTGTTTGGGAATTGTGAGGCAATATGTCCAAATCCTTGACATTTAAAACATTTGATATCTCCTGATTTGGAAACAACCTTACCCTCCATTTTACCTTTGGATTCTGGAAAGAATGGTTTTGGTTTGAGCAACTCCTTCAAATCAGTTTTTTGTTCCCTTACATGATCTTGGGGTTTGGAATCCTTACCATAAGATGTAGGGCGCATCCTTCATGCCTTTACTTGCCTCTCTGCTTTGGTAGCCATGTGAAGTAGATCCTCCATGTCCAAGTAGTGGTGCATGTCCACTATGTCCCGAATGTCATGGTTGAGGCTGTTCACAAACCATGCCATGGTGGCGTCTCGCTCCTCATCAATATTCGCTCGAATCATGAAGATCTCCATCTCCTTGTGATACTCCTCAACACTCATGGTCCCTTGTTTCAAACCCTACAACTTGAGGAACAAATCATGATAATAGTGGCTAGAAATGAACCTCTTACGCATTACCACTTTCATCTCCTCCCAAGTGTGGATGTGTCTTTCTCCACTTCGTCGTCGACTCACTTGTAGTTGGTCCCACCAAATACTAGCATAATCGGTGAACTCCACGGCTGCCAACTTCACTTTGTTTTCCTCCGAATAGGTGTGACAACCAAAAACATGTTCGAACTTTCTTTCCCATTCCAAGTAAGTTTCAGGATTATTCTTACCTTGGAATGAAGGGATCCTCAACTTTACTCCTCCCAGATCGTTGACTTTCCTCCATGGTGGTTGATTTCTCTGAATTGGTGACTCGTGAAAATCGGATAAGTCCTCCTCTTCTTCAACAACCAGCGTCCTTGGTGGTGCTCTAAAATTGGAAGGGGATTGAAGTTCATCTATCCTCGCATTCAACCTTTGGAATTGTTCTTGTACAGCCCTCATGAACATCTTAATGTCCGCTTCATTGGTATTACTTGACTCCGCAATTTAGGAATCCTGTAAAAAAAATGAAGAGAAAGGAAAATGGACCTCACACACTCCCTCACGTGTTTACACTCAAAAATAATATGTTCGCTCGTGTTTCACTCAATTTTGGCTTTTATCAAAATGTAACACTTTTTCCTTTTACCACTCAACTTGCTTCCTATAGCGTTCTTACCCAATTTCAACAAATCGAAAGTGGTGCGAACCATGCGGAAGGCACAGAGTCGATTGCTCGGGTGGAGGAATTGGATTTGCAAGGCCCAATGACACGAGGAAGATTAAAGAGGTTAAATGCTTCAATGGGCGCTCATCTTGCTTCATTAAAGGCCCAATGGGTATTACCTTTCATGGATGGAGGAAATGGGCCTATAATACCACTTATTCAATCCCAAAATTGATTATTAAAGCTTGGCCCACATGGTTGCACGAATTTGGAGGCCTTGCCCACATGGAGGATTTTAGAAATGGCATCTTTGGACACCAAAGTCAAATCTAGTGGGCTATGCACTCAAAGTCAAATCCGGTGGGCTATGTTGGAAATTTGTGTGCTTCTTTTCCAAAAGTCTTTGTTGGCTTTTATCTTTTTGACTTTTAAGGGGACAAGGTAGGTTTAGACTTTATGACTTTAGGGTATTAGACCCTTGACCATTGTATCACCCCCTTGGCTATAAATAGCCACCCATGGCATTGTATTGGCATTCAAGATTCTAATTGAGAGCTTATGCTTTGTTTCTCTCTGTTGTGTGAGGATTGTTCCAAATTTCCCTTGCTCTTGTGCATTCTTGCCTTGTCAATCTACAAGTTAGATTGGTGATCCAAGATCACAAAGCCCCCAATTCCGAGCCTCAACTCAAGTGCGTTGTTGTGTGGATTGGCCATCACACCCCTCCCTTGAGTGTGTTGTCTAAGTAGTAGGTCACGCTCCATATAGCATTGGTTGACTACTTGCTTGCACTATCCATACCCTTCACCCGTCACTTAGCCCCAAACCGCATTCTTCATCCGCCGCCCTACGCCGTGAAGATCCGGCCACCCCGTGCGTCTCGCATCAGTTGGTATCAGAGCTCCGGTTGACACGGTAGGCGTCTATCCCGTCATTTACTTTAATTCTATCCATTACCCTCCTTATCTTTCCATATTATTCACCCATTCAACAAAAAAAAAATCCATTTTTCTTGAAAGCCTCCCGAATTGTCCTAGTTTGTGCAAGCTTGGATTATTATAAATTGAGCCAAATTTTCATTCATCTTCTTTACGCATTTAATTCTCTATATGTGATTTGTATCCGGCAAAAAAAAAATCTCTCAACTCATCATTTTGTGCTTTTCAAAATTAAGCACATCCTTTATTTGAGAGATTTCAAAAAAAAAAGAAAAAAAAATTGTCTTACTCTCCGTTCAATCATCTTGTGCTTTAAAACTCCAAGCACAACAGTTTTTGGGGAGAATTGACAAAAAAAAGCAAAAAAAAAAGAGCGGATACAATTACTCCTTTGTGCTTTACCTTATTAGCACTTTCTATTTCCATATATAACTTTTTCCATCATTTTACTTCATCCCCATTTTTTATTTGGCTCATATTGTTATTCATTTATCTTATCTTGCACAATCGGGCAAAACCCACAATCCACCTATCTACCCCTTCTTTCCACCCTCTTTTTGACCCTTTACCATTGTTAAACCCCTTACTACTCAAGCGGGTTCTGTTAAACCATCCCCCGACACAATCTTGATTGGGGAGGAATTGGTGGCACTTGATCGCCCTAAACAAGGTATTATATTTCATAAGAGCTTGGGACTCAAATTGAGTTTTGAGAGTGGAGAAAAATAAGCAAAAAAAAATATATATCTTGTGTGTGTGTGTGTCCATCTTGTTGTGTGCGTGTGTGTGTACATCTTGTGCGTGTGAGTGTGTATATATTGCGTGTGTGAGTGTGTATCTTTTTGTGTGTGAGTGTGTACATCTTGTGTGAGTGTGTACATCTCGCGTGTGTGAGTGAGTCTGTATCATTGTGTGTGTTCCCCCACCCCCCCCGGTGTGTGTTTGTGTTTGTGTAACTTATCATGGCAGAAGATCGTGGGAAGAAAATTTCTCATGTTAGCGATGAAGGAAGTCGAAGTAGATATCCCGCACCTGAAGCTACGCAATTCCAAATGCAAGCTTTGGTGAGCCACTTCGAGAAGCTTCTTGATCGGAAGTTGGAGGTGTTACATGAGAGGATTGATGAATTGGAGAACAAACAAGCCCAAGGATGTTCCATGATAACCCACGACGCGCTCCCACACCACGTCGTCCCCACTTCATGGAGGAGGAGAGGGTGAACTTTGATGATGATCTTGATGAAGTCCCACAAAGGAGGAGGTTGTACCAACAACCGAGAGGAGGCCAAAGGAGACAACATGATGATGACCTACTTGGCGGGATCAAGGTGAAGGTCCCTTATTTTCTTGGGAAAAGCGATCCGGAAGCATACTTGGAGTGGGAGATGCGGATCGAGCAGGTCTTTTCATGCCATGCATATTCCGAGGAGAAAAAGGTCAAACTTGCTTCCCTTGAATTTTCTGATTATGCTTTAATTTGGTGGGATCAAGTTCAAAAGGAGAGGGCTAGATATGGTGGACGTCCCATCAACATTTGGGAAGACATGAAGTTCACCATGCAGAAGCGGTTTGTTCCCACACATTACCATAGAGATCTCCACAACAAAGTTCAACGCCTCATCCAAGGGAGTAAGAGTGTAGAAGACTACTACAAGGAGATGCAAATTGCCATGATTCGGGCAAACTTTGAGGAGGATCCGGAGGCAACCATGGCATGGTTTTTACATGGGCTCAATCGGGAGATTGCGGATCAAGTGGAGATGTACCACCATGTAGAGATACAAGATATGATCCACCAAGCCACCAAGATCAAGCAACAAATCAAAAGGAGGAGCAACATGAGGAAACCCACTTCCCCTTTCACACCATGTAGAAATCCAAGGAAGGAGATTGGAGAACCATCAAAGGCAAAAGAGGTGGTTGATCGCAAAAGTGACAAGGTAATTCTTCCACCTAAGAAACCTACTTTTGAGGCTAACCAAACCAGGAATAGGGATATTCGGTGTTTTAAATGTCAAGGTAGGGGTCACATTACTAGTGAATGCCCAAACCGTCGCACCATGATCGTCAACAAGTATGGAGAATGGGAGACCGATGGAGAGAGCTCCGAAGAGGAGGAAGATGAATCTCCAGAAATTGAAAATGGAGAATTTGAGGAAGATGGCGAGATTCTTGTCACTAGAAGAGTTTTAAGTGCACAAATGACCATTGGAGAAAAGGAGCAGTAGGAGAGCCTTTTCCATACACGATGCAAGATCAATGGGAAGGTATGTAGTGTTATTGTTGATGGTGGAAGTTGTAGCAATGTGGCGAGCACCGAGTTGGTGGAGAAGTTGGGACTCCCGACTTTAAGGCATCCAAATCCATACCGACTTCAGTGGTTGAATGATTGTGGGGAGCTGAAGTTCACCAAGCAAGTGAAAGTATTGTTCACCATCGGTAAGTACAAAGATGAGGTATTGTGCGACATTGTTCCTATGAAGGCGTGCCACTTGTTGTTGGGTCGACCATGGCAGTACGATCGGCGTGTTACTCATGATGGTTTCTTGAACCGTCACTCTTTTGTACTCTGAGGGGAACCTATAACCCTCAACCCCATGTCCCCCAAGCAAATTCTGGAAGATCACATTTTGAGAGAAAAGAAAAAAAAGAGTGATAAGGCAAAAAAGAGAGAAAATGAAAAGGGAGAGAATGAGGGAAAAATAGAAAATGAGCGTAGCAAAGAAATGGAGAACAAAGAAAAATCAAGAGGGGAAAAAGATTTGAGAGGAGAGAAAAGTGTGATGTTGGCAAAAAAGAGTGAGGTTAAGGAAGCTTTGATTTCTCGACAAAATCTCTTAGTACTTATGTACAAAGAGGTGATGTTGAACACTAACGACTTAACATCTTCTTTGCCACATGTTGTTGAGTCTTTTTTGCAGGAATTTGAAGATGTGTTTCCCGAAGAGGTGCCACCGAGTTTGCCACCCATTAGAGGTATTGAGCATCAAATTGACCTCATACCTGGAGCATCACTACCGAACCGCCCAGCATATCGCACCAACCCAGAGAAGACAAAATAAATTCAAAGGCAAGTTCAAGAGTTGTTGAATGTGGGGTATGTGTGAGAGAGTCTTAGTCCTCGTGCAGTACCGGTGCTTCTAGTACCAAAGAAGGATGGAACATGGAGAATGTGCATTGACTGTAGAGCCATCAACAACATCACTGTCAGGTATCGTCATCCTATCCCTCGGTTAGATGATATGCTAGATGAATTAAATGGTTCAACTATTTTATCAAAAATTGATTTAAGAAGTGGCTACCATCAAATTAGGATGAAAGAAGGAGATGAGTGGAAAACTACATTTAAGACAAAACATGGACTTTATGAATGGTTAGTCATGCCCTTTGGTCTCACCAATGCACCTAGCACATTTATGAGGTTAATGAATCATGTCTTACGTGCATATATTAGAAAATTTGTGGTAGTTTACTTTGATGATATTCTAGTGTATAGTAGGACTTTGCATGAGCATGTAGATCACTTGAGAAAAGTCCTAGAGGTTTTAAGGAAAGAAAACCTGTTTGGAAACATAAAAAAGTGTGAATTTTGTCTCGATAAGATTGTTTTCCTTGGATTTGTTGTGAGTGGAAATGGAGTTGAAGTGGACACTGAGAAGATCAAAGCAATACAAGAATGGCCAACTCCAACCTCCGTTGGACAGGTAAGAAGTTTTCATGGGCTTGCTAGTTTTTACAGGAGATTTGTGAAAGACTTCAGCACACTAGCAGCACCATTGAATGAATTGAAAAAGAAGAATGTTCCTTTCAAATGGGGGACAACTCAAGAAAAAGTCTTCCATGCGCTAAAGGAGAGACTCACCCATGCCCCTCTACTTGCACTTCCAGACTTCGGTAAGACCTTTGAAATTAAATGTGATGCAAGCGGAATTGACATAGGAGGAGTACTCATGCAAGAAGGTAAGCCTATTTTTTATTTTAGTGAGAAGTTAAATGGCCCAACTCTAAACTATGCTACATATGATAAAGAGTTGTATGCATTGTTTAGAGTACTCGAAACATGGCAACACTATCTTTGGACTAAAGAATTTGTGATCCATTCTGATCACAAGGCTCTTAAATACCTTAGGAGCCAACATAAACTAAATAGGAGACATGCTAGATGGCTTGAATTCATTGAATCATTTCCATATGTCATCAAGCATAAAAAGGGTAAAGAAAATATTGTGGCCGATGCACTTTCACGCAGATATTCTATTTTATCCTTGTTGGATTCAAAACTTCTTGGTTTTGAATACATTAAGGATTTATATGCCACTGATAGTGATTTTAGAGAACCTTATGAACATTGTAAACATGGAGTTAGTGGGGAATAGTTCTATTTACATGATGGATTCTTATTTCGGATTGATAAGCTTTGCATTCCTACTTGCTCTATTCGTTTACTTTTACTAAAGGAGTCACATTCGGGTGGGTTAATGGGGGCATTTTGGTGTTTCAAAAACTCTAAGTGTTCTTAGTGAGCATTTTTATTGGCTTAGGATATCTAGAGATGTTGAGAAATTTGTGGAAAAGTGCATTGTTTGCCATAAAGCCAAATCAAAGCAGAACCCACATGGACTATATCTTCCTCTCCCAATTACCAACACCCCTTGGAGGGACATATCAATGGACTTTATTGTGGGGTTACCACGGACCAAGAGAAGGAGAGATTCCATTTTTGTTGTGGTGGATCGGTTTTCAAAAATGGCACATTTTATTCCCTGTCACAAAACAGATGATGCCACTAACATTGCAACACTTTTCTTTCAGAAAGTAGTCAAGCATCATGGAATTCCAAGGACCATTGTGTCGGATCGAGACACAAAATTTCTTAGTTACTTTTGGAAGACCTTGTGGAGCAAACTCGGTACAAAGTTATTATTTTCCACTACTTGTCATCCACAAACCGATGGGCAAACGGAGGTGGTGAATCGCACACTATCATCCCTTCTGCGAACAATTGTCAAAAAGAATATCAAGAATTGGGAGGAGTGTCTGCCACATGTGGAATTCGCATATAACAGGGCCAAGAATTCCACTACTCAATATTCTCCATTTGAAATAGTTTACGGCTTTAACCCCCTTGTGCCTATTGATCTAGTTCCTTTTCCTTTACAGGAAGTAGTTAATATGGATGCAAAAGGGCATGCAGAATTCATCAAGAAAATCCATGAAAAGGCAAGGTTAAATATCGAGCGGATGACCCAAAAATATGTGGATCGTGCAAACAAGGTTCGCAAGCAAATGTTGTTCGAGCCCGGTGACTTGGTTTGGATTCATATACGGAAGGAAAGATTCCCTGAAAAGCGGAAATCAAAACTCATGCCACGAGGCGATGGACCATTCCGAGTGCTTGAGAAGATTAACAACTTACAAGATAGCTTTTCCAGGTGAGTATGGTGTAAGTGTCAATTTCAATGTTTCTGAGCCTCCTCCTTTTTTGGGTGTAGAGGATGAAGAGTCGAGGACGACTCCTTTTCCAGAGGGGGAGGATGGTGCGAACCATGCGGAAGGCACAGAGTCGATTGCTCGGGTGGAGGAATTGGATTTGCAAGGCCCAATGACACGAGGAAGATTAAAGAGGTTGAATGCTTCAATGGGCGCTCATCTTGCTTCATTAAAGGCCCAATGGGTATTACCTTGCATGGATGGAGCAAATGGGCCTATAATATCACTTATTCAAGCCCAAAATTGATGATTAAAGCTTGGCCCACATGGTTACACGAATTTGGAGGCCTTGCCCACATGGAGGATTCTAGAAATGGCATCTTTGGACACCAAAGTCAAATCCGGTGGGCTATGCACTCAAAGTCAAATCCGGTGGGCTATGTTGGAAAGTTGTGTGCTTCTTTTCCAAAAGTCTTTGTTGGCTTTTATCTTTTTGACTTTTAAGGGGACAAGGTAGGTTTAGACTTTATGACTTTAGGGTATTAGACCCTTGACCATTGTATCACCCCCTTGGCTATAAATAGCCACCCCATGGCATTGTATTGGCATTCAAGATTCTAATTGAGAGCTTATGCTTTGTTTCTCTCCGTTGTGTGAGGATTGTTCCAAATTTCCCTTGCTCTTGTGCGTTCTTGGCTTGTCAATCTACAAGTTAGATTGGTGATCCAAGATCACAAAGCCCCCAATTCCGTGCCTCAACCCAAGTGCGTTGTTGTGTGGATTGGCCATCACACCCCTCCCTTGAGTGCGTTATCTAAGTAACCGGTCACGCTCCATATTGCGTTGGTTGACTACTTACTTGCACTATCCATACCCTTCACCCGTCACTTAGCCCCAAACCGCATCCATCATTCGCCGCCCTACGCCGTGAAGATCGGGCCACCCCGTGCGTCTCGCATCAGAAAGGATCTTTGAAATGTGGCAATCCCAAACTAGAATTAAAAGATAAAATTCAAATTGGATTCAAGATGAAAAATTTGGTAAGAGGATGAAAATGGAAGAAGAAGAATGAAAATGGGACATTGAATTCAAAATGTTGCAATTTTTTTTGAGCCTTTAATTTTTTTTTCGATTTTTTTGGCTCTTTTTTTTATAGATGCAGCAGCAAAAAGATGAATTTTTCAATATTTAAATGCAGGAGAAGAAATAATTTGTAACATCAAATGGAATCAACGTGAGATTTGCGTGGTTTTAAAATTGCAGAATTTGTCGCAAAATTTGAACCCGCTGTATCTCGCTTTTTTTAGCTTTTATTTTGATGATTCCAAATGGAGAAGAAAGATGAGCTTATCAACAACAAGAATGATATATTATACGTTCGAAAAGATGAAGAAATAACGTCCGTAGGTGAAGAAGAAAATGGACCAGAATTGATGTCGGTCCGATTCGAAGAGAAATGAAAATGGAAGAAATTGGAAGAAAGAAGGAACCTAATTTCTTGAAACCTGGCTCTGATACCAAATGATATGCGATGCAAGACCCGCTAGGAATTATCCTAAGAACCTTGTATAATGTTCGCGCGTTGAGCACCCGGATCGCCGGAAGAAAACAAGTGAATTTGGTGTGCGGATAGTGAAAATGAGAAGGAAGGGGGAAATGGTCAAGGTAGAACCCAAAGAGAACTTGTCTCTAAGAACTCTAGCCACCAGACGCCACAAAGGATGACCAATCCTTTGATAAGTCAAGAATTAAGCAAGAACACAAAGGTTGCAAGCAAAACTCACCATAATAACATTACCTTCATTCATGATGTTTCAAGAGTACAATGGGGTGGCTATTTATAGCCAAAGAGAGAAAGAATTCGAATCATACCATGGGGTGGATTCTACATTAGTCTAACACCTAGCTTCCACAAGTCAAAAAGCCTAAATGATGACTTTGAAAACTTTGGCACTTGCCCATGACTTTAGGAGACAAGTAGCACACCCTTTTGGAAAAGTAGAGAAAAGTAGCCCACCTCCTTTTGACTTTGAAGATTCCATGGTGGTGTGGGCTTGAAAATTCGTAGCTCCACTTGGGTTGGATTTTTAAAAGCATGTTTGGGCCTTAATTAATGTAATTATAGGCCCAGATGCTTCCCCCAAGAAAGGGTGTTGGGCCTCCTCTTGGAATTCCATGATTAATCCACTTAAGGCCTCCTTCATTCTCTTGGTCCGCTCCCTTGTCATTGGGCCTCCAATTCCACGCAATGGGTCATGTCCACTTGTGTGCATTCTGCCTTCCTCATCAAGTCCGCCTCCAACCCCGCGATGCCCATGTGTGCCATGATCTTCATCATAACTGCTCTCAATAGCCTAATTTGTATAATTGGCCTAGTTGTTCTAGTTGGCCTAATTGACCGAATTCGGTACAATGACCTAATTGGCCTCAATGGCCTAATTAGCCTCAATGGCCTAATTGGCGCTATTTGCCTAATTTGACTCAATCTCCTAACTGGCTTCAGTGGCCTAATTGGCAAAATTTCCATAATTTCCCTAATTGACCTAATTGACCTTATTTGCCTCACTGGCCAAATTTGCCTCATTGGCCTTATTGGCCTCGATGGTCTAATTGGGAAAATTGGCCCAATTGACCTAATTGGTCTAATTGTACGAATTGGAAGAATTGGTCTCAATGGCCTAATTGACCTAAATGACCTAATTGTAATTAGTGGCCTCATTGGATTCAATGGCACAACTGGCACAATTGGCATAATTGGCATAATTGATCAAATTATACTCATTGGTCTAATTGACCTCATTAAACTAATTGGCCTCACTACCCTAATTGGCCTCAGTGACCTAATCGGTCTTTATGGCCCAATTGGAATAATTGAATTAATTATCCAAATTGGCCTAATTGATCTAATTGGCCAAATGGAATCTGATGCGTCGCCGGAAGCTCAAAACGAGTAAGTGAAAAGGAGCAGCGTAATGTAGCCGAATTGACAAAGGCTTAAAGGCAATGCCACCCGCCATGGTCACTCCACGCTTAAAGACAAAGTCACCAGCACTGGAGTTGCACCACCAATTCCGGGCAAAGGGAAAAGGCTAAAGCACTAGGACAGCACAATAAGCTTCCAAAATCCGTCACAATCCAGCATCTGCATTACAAAGGGGTGAAAATACAATATAAAGACAAAATAAATAAAGGAAAATGCCCCAATTCGAGTTACAAGACATGGGGAACCCAAAAGGCACATAAAAAGCATAAAATAACACTTTCCCATTTAATGACCCCACTAGACAAAGTAGCGGGATTCCCTCTTAATGATGCTTTTCTCCACCTTCTCTCTCCTCATTAATGTGCAGCTACGAATTTCCACCATTTGCCATGTGGATAAATGATTTTGGGTCCCAAATAAGTGTGTTGTGACCCACCATAGTGTTGGATATCAAGAAGTGTGGGCTGGTCCAATTCGAACAACAATTGGGCTTGGAATTTTTATTAAGCCCAAAATTATTCTCCTTGGGCTGAATCTGATCCATATCATTCTCCCCCGGTTGAAGAGGATTTGCCCTCAAATCCACGACATCATCTTCTTCAATGTAAGTAGATAAGTCCCCAATGTTGAATGTTGCAGAAATGCTGCCAAAATCATCTGGTAAATCAATTTTGTAGGCATTGTTTCCCACTCGTTCAAGCACTTTGAATGGACCTTCAGCTCGTGGTGCCAGCTTGCTCTTCCTTTTGGATGGAAATCTCTCCTTGCGAAGGTGAATCCACACTTTGTCTCCAGGTTGGAAAATAGCCTGCTTCCGATGCTTGTTTGCTCGCCTCTTGTATGCCTCATTAGACTTCTCTATTTGAGCACGAATAGATTCATGGAGCTTCTTCATCTGCTTTGTCTTCTCCTCCACATCAATATTTACCTGAAAATCAAGAGGCAAAGAGCACAATTCTATAGGAGTGATTGGATTGATTCCATAAACCACTTCGAATGGAGAATGTCGGGTGGTAGCACTGGGAGATCTATTGTATGCAAATTCAGCTTGTGCAAGTTGCAAATCCCAATCTCTCATGCTCTTGTTCACCAATGTTCTCAGAATAGTGCCCAATGTACGATTGGTAACTTCTGTTTGCCCATCCGTTTGAGGGTGATGGGATGTGCTGAAAAGAAGTTTCGTACCAAATTTCCCCCATAATGTTCTCCAAAAATGGCTGAGAAATTTTGTGTCTCTATCCGAAACGATGCTGCGAGGAATTCCATGAAGGCGAACAATCTCTTTGAAAAACAATTCTGCCACTTTCACCGCATCTTCAGTCTTATGACAAGGTATGAAATGAGCCATCTTAGAAAATAGATCAACAACAACCATTATTGAATCTTTACCTCGCTGAGTCTTTGGTAAAGCCATAATGAAATCCATGCTGAGATCTTCCCATGGCTGCTCCGGAATAGGTAACGGAGTGTATAAACCAGGCTTGAAATGACTCTTTGCTCTTTGACATTTTCCGCATCTTGAAAGAATAGCTTGGACATTTGATTGCATCTTCGGCCAGTAGAAATGCTCTTTTAGTATCTCCAAGGTTTTATGGATGCCAAAATGACCAGCAAGTCCCCCTTTATGTGCTTCCTGAATAAGCAAGTCCCTGTAATTACCCTTTGGAACACACAACTTGTTTCTCTTAAAGAGAAACCAATCATGTACAGAATAATCCTCCACAAATCCATCTTGACATTGGATTAAAATAGAATTAAACTCCATATCATGCTGATAATCTTCTCTCATAAGCTGAAATCCAAGAATTCGAGCATCAAGAATTGTAAGTAATGCATACCTCCGAGATAAAGCATCTGCCACTAGATTATCTTGCCCCTTCTTGTATTTTGACACAAATGAGAATGATTGTAAGAATTCCACCCACTTTGCATGCCTCAAACTCAGCTTGTGTTGACCATTGATAAACCTCAAAGCCGGATGGTCAGAATGAAGAACAAACTGCTTCGGTCTCAAATAATGAGACCAATGATCTAGGGCTCTTATAACCGCATAAAATTCCTTATCATAGGTGCTGTAATTCCTCCTTGAATCATTCAGTTTCTCACTGAAATATGCAATAGGGCACTTGCTTTGGATGAGAACAGCGCCTATCCCAACTCCACTTGCATCACATTCCACTTCAAAGACTTGATCAAAATCAGGCAACGCCAAAACCGGTGCTTCACACAACTTTTTCTTAATGATTTCAAATGATTCATTTGCTGCCTTTGACCACTCAAATTTCCCCCTTTTCAAGCATTCAGTGATAGGTGCCATAATAGTGCTGAAATTGGAAACAAAGCGACGATAAAAAGATGCCAAACCGTGGAAACTTCTTACTTCGGTAATGGATTCTGGTTGTGGCCAGGACTTGATTGCTTCCACTTTTGATTCATCCACCATGATGCCTTCTTTGGTTACCACATATCCCAAAAACACCACTTCTGTTGAAAAGAACTCGCATTTTTCAAGCTTCCCATATAGCTTTTGTTTCCGTAGAATGTCAAATACCCACCGAAGATGATCCACATGGCTCTCCACATCCTTGCTGTAAATCAAAATGTCATCCAAATAAACTACCACAAATTTACCAATAAATGGTTTCAGAACTTCATTCATGAGTCGCATGAATGTGCTAGGAGCATTTGAGAGGCCGAATGGCATGACCAGCCACTCAAACAATCCGCCTTTAGTTTTGAAGGCTGTTTTCCACTCATCCCCTTCCTTCATTCGAATCTGGTGGTATCCACTACGAAGATCAACCTTTGAAAAGATTGATGAACCATGCAATTCATCAAGAATATCATCGAGTCGTGGGATGGGATACCTGTATTTGATGGTAATATTATTGATAGCTCTACTATCAATGCACATGCGATACGTACCATCTTTCTTTGGCACCAATAATGCTGGAATAGAACACGGGCTCATGCTTGGCCTTATAAAGCCTCGATCCATCAACTCATCTACTTGCTTCTGCAATTCCCTTGATTCTCCAGGATTACACCGATATGCTGGTTTATTTGGCAATTGTGCACCCAGAACGAGATCAATCTGGTGTTCAATGCCTCTAAATGGTGGTAATCCTGCTGGAAGATCATTAGGAAAAACATCATGATATTCCCCAATTAAGGAATGAGCTAAAGGATGTTGATGACTCTTCTCCTCATGGCATGACTTTTCCATCATCAATAAAGCAAAAACTGGCTTTTGCTTATTTATGGCTTTCTCCACTTGAGCTTTGCTGATAAAGAGACTACCTTTGGGTACTTCCGGAACAGATTTTTCTTGAAGAGTTTGGGACGGATTCAAAGGAGCAAGTGTGATATTCTTTTCCCCAGATCGAAAAGAATAAGTGTTCTTCCTCCCATCATATTTCACTTCCCTGTCAAACTGCCAAGGCCTACCCAAGAACAAGTGACAAGCATCCATAGGAATAACATCACAAAGTACTTCATCAGCATAGTTCTTACCAATGGAGAATGAAATTA
Source organism: Viscum album (assembly GCA_963277665.1). Lineage (NCBI taxonomy): Eukaryota > Viridiplantae > Streptophyta > Magnoliopsida > Santalales > Viscaceae > Viscum > Viscum album. The sequence continues at coordinate 1,050,720,519 of OY728121.1, read as the reverse complement.
GAACCTGTTTGTTGACTTGGAGTGTGCTCCCATTGTTCAACCATTGCAATTTATACGAGTGAGGATGATTCTGAGTTGGAAGCTTCAATTTCTCCACTAGTGTTGTTGAAGCCACATTTGTACAGCTCCCACTATCAATAATCACCATGCATACCCGCTGATTAATGGTGCAGTGAGTTTGGAACAAGTTTTCTCTTTGATCTTCTTCCGGGCATATTTGAGCTTGCAAAACTCTTCGTAGCACCAGCATGTTTCCCACATCAGCTTCTTCCACAACATGTTCCTCATTTTCAGATTCTTCACCATCATGTTCATCCTCTTTGATTACCTCTTCAATTTCTTCAATCTCTTTAATAGTAATAATCCGGTTGTTAGGGCAATTGGCCTGAAAATGACCATACCCATGGCATTTGAAACACTTTCGATTCCCACGTTCAAAGGAGTTCGACTTCCCTTTTATTTGTTCCATAGCCTTCTCTTTCCCTTTTTCCAGCATCTTGTTCCTTCCAAATTCCTTCTCAACAACACCAGATTTATTAGAAGAAATACCCTTATAAAAAGTTGTACCTCTATTGTAGTTTTTGAGCGCTGGTGCCCTTGAGGTCCGCTTTTGCTTTTCCACCTTGATCGCCAGCTTGCAAACATCATCAAGTGAGAAGAATGATTGCAACTCCACTGAATGTGCAATTTCTTCATTTAATCCACCCAAAAACCTTGCAATTGTTTGCTCTTTATATTCTGGAACATCACTTCGCATCAATAAACGATCAAATTCCAGAATGTACTCTTCAACAGACTTATCTCCTTGTCGTAGGCTATGCATTCTAAAATAAAGATCTTGCTTATAATTCTCAGGCAGAAATCGTCTCCTCAAAAGCTTTTTCAGCTTCTCCCATGAGCGTATCTTGCCTTTATCATCACGTTCCCGCTGTTTCTTCAGATTTTCCCACCAAAGTGATGCATAATCTTTAAATTTCAGAATGGCTACCTTGCACTTCTTCTCGTCAGAACAATTCTTAAATTCGAAGAACCGTTCGATTTCCCACATCCAATCCAGAAAATCATCCGGATTCATACTCCCATAAAAATCTGGAATGTCGATCCTCAACCCTCTTTCAATGTCTTCATCATCTCTTCTTCTTCGCATATCTACCTCTGAATCGCTGGAATCATCACCATTTGCACGATCTTCATAAAATGGTGCTGGATTGCGTCTATTATGTGGTGATGGACGTCGAGGATGTCGCTGCGGTGGAGGGGATTCAGGTCGCCGTGCTCTCAAAAGTTGAGAAAGTTGCTCACCGATTTGAGTAATTTGTGATTGTAGCTGTGCATTAGCTATTTCCCATGGAGCAGGAGGAGTAGAAGATCCGCTCTTGCGAGACATGATGGAGAGTAATAAGAAGAATGCGATAGAACTTACTCGTTGGAAACTTCCTCTGATACCAATTAATGCGTCGCCGGAAGCTCAAAACGAGTAAGTGAAAAGGAGCAGCGTAATGTAGCCGAATTGACAAAGGCTTAAAGGCAATGCCACCCACCAAGGTCACTCCACTCTTAAAGACAAAGTCACCAGCACTGGAGTTGCACCACCAATTCCGGGCAAAGGGAAAAGGCTAAAGCACTAGGACAGCACCATAAGCTTCCAAAATCCGTCACAATCAAGCATCTCCATTACAAAGGGGTGAAAATACAATATAAAGACAAAATAAATAAAGGAAAATGCCCCCAATTCGAGTTACAAGACATGGGGAACCCAAAAGGCACATAAAAAGCATAAAATAACACTTTCCCATGCCATTTAATGACCCCACTAGACAAAGTAGCGGGATTCCCTCTTAATGATGCTTTTCTCCACCTTCTCTCTCCTCATTAATGTGCAGCTACGAATTTCCACCATTTTCCATGTGGATAAATGATTTTGGGTCCCAAATAAGTGTGTTGTGACCCACCATAGTGTTGGACATCAAGAAGTGTGGGCTGGTCCAATTCGAACAACAATTGGGCTTGGAATTTTTATTAAGCCCAAAATTATTCTCCTTGGGCTGAATCTGATCCATATCAGAATCAATGACCAATTTGGCCTCAATGGACTAATTGGACTTAATGTCCTAATTGAACTAATTGCACTAATTGGCATAATTGACCTAATTGGAATCAATGACCTGATTGGCCATAGTAGACTGACTCACTGGTCTCATTGGCCTCGTGGGCGTCATTGGCATAATTGGCCTCATTAGCCTCACTGGTATCATTGGCCTCCTTGTCCTTGTTGGCCTTACTGGCCTCATTGGCCTAATTGGCATCATTGGTCTAATTAGCCAAATTCGCCTCTTTAGCCTCTTGGGCATAATTGACTTCATCACCATCATTGGCCTCATTGGTCTCATTTACTTAATTGGCATAATTAGACTCATGGCCTAATTTTCCTAACTGGCCTAATTGGCCTCATTGGCCTAATTAGCCTCAATGGCCTAATTGGACTCAATTTGACTAATAGGCCTCAATGACCTAATTGGTCTCAATGGCCTAATTGATCTCTATCGTCTAATTGGCCTAATTGACAAATTATCATCAATTGGCCTAATTTACTTCAATGGCCTAATTGACCTCAATGGACTAATTGACCTCAATCACCTAATTCGCCTAGTTGACATAATTAATATAATTAGTTGAATTGACCTAATTGGCCTCAATGGCAGAATTGGCTTAATTGACAAAATTGGACTAATTTTCCTAATTAGCATAATTTCCCTCATTTGACTCAATGGCCTAATTAGGCTCAAAGTTCTAATTGGCCTAATTGGTCTCAATTGGCCTAATTTGCCTCAATATCCAAATTCGCTGAATTTTTCTAATTGGCATTATTGACCTCATTGGCCTAATTGGCCTCAATGGCCTAATTGACCTCAATGGTCTAATTAGCCTAATTGAACTTATTGAACTAATTAACCTAATTGGCCTAATTGGCTGAATTGGCCTCACTGTCTTAATTGGCCTAATTGGCTTCAAGGTTTTAATTGACCAAACTGGTATAATTTACCTAATTTGCTTAATTGGTCTCATTGGTCTCAATGTATTAATTGGCCTTATTTGTTCAATGCCCTAATTGGTCTCAATGACCTAATTTTACCAAATCTTCTTCATTGGCCTCAATTGGCCTGATTGGCCAAATTTCCCAAATTGGATTAATTGGGCACATTGGCCTAATTGGAATCAAAGAATAATTGGCTTAAGTGGCCGAATTTGCATAATTGACATAATTTTCCTAATTGGCCTAATTTCCCTAATTGGTATCATCGGTCCAATTGGACTTATTGTCCTAATTTGACTAATTGGCCTCAGTGGCCTAATTTTCCCAATTGACCTAACTGGGATAATTGTCCTAATAGACCAAAGTGTGCTAATTGGCCTAATTGGCCTCAATGCCCAAATTATCCTCAATGAACTAATTGGCCTCATTTTCCTAATTGGAATAATTGGACTAATTAGTCTAATTGACCTCAATGGTCTAATTGCCCTCAATGGCCTTATTGGCCTCAATTGCTCAATTTTCCTAACTCGCCTAACTGGCCTCACTAGACTAATTGGCCTCAATGAATTTATTGGCATAATTTCCCTCAATGGACTAATTAGACTAATTATCCGCAATGGACAAACTAACCTAATTGGCATAATTGGTTCATTTTGGCCAATTAGTCCAATAAGGACATTGAGGATAATTAGGCCATTGAGGTCAACTAGGCCATTGAGGCCAAATAGGGAAATTAGGAAATTGAGGCCAATTCGATTATTGAGACCAATTAGACCATTATGTTCAATTTTCCAAATTAAGTCATTGATATCTACTAGCCAATTGAGGCCAATTAGGCTATTAAGGCCACTTGGGTCAATTATGCCAATTGGGATAATTAGACCAATTGGTCCAATTTTGAAAATTAGGCTAATTTGGCCATTAATTCCAACTAGTCTAATTGAGGTCAACTAATCCAATTAGATCATTAAGGCCAATTATGCCAATTAAGAATTTGAGGCCAATTAAGCCATTGAGTCCAATTAGGTATCATTCGTATACATGCTTTTAAACATTTCAAAACCAAGTATTTTAGCACAAATTGAAGTGATAAGAGTGTGTCTCCTAGAAAAAACATCTGTCCCATGTGGGGCATTTTCTAGAAAAGTAATTTTCGTTTGCACTGGTGTCTAGACTCTCTCATGATATGTGGGGGAAGGATCTCATTAAGACATAGTGCAATGAAAAGGGGCTCTACGTTTTCAGTTTTCTCCCTTTCTATGATATTGTTGAGCTTCTTTCGAGTGTCTCGTGGTTTTTTCTTGTAGATCTATGGTCATTGATGCCAGTTATTCCATTGACCCTAATTAGTACACTGATTCCAATTATGAAAATTAGACCAATTTGGCCATTGAGGCCAATTAGGCAATTGAGGACAATTAGGCTAATTATTCCAATTATTCCAATTAGACCATTTAGGCCATTGATCGCAACTAGACCATTGAGAACAATTTGGCCAATTAGATCAATTAAGCTAATCATATCAATTAAGTTAATTAGGCCATTGAGTCAAGTCCATTGACACCAATTAGGCCAACTAAGATCAATTAGAAAATTGAGACTAATTAGCGTAATTATGACAATTAGGCCAATTAGTCCATTGGGGACAACTAGGTCATCTAGATCAATTAGGCCAATTAAGCCTATTATGCCAATTTAGCCAATTTGGCCAATTATGCCAATTAGGCCATTGAGGCCAATTAGAAAAATTATTCCAGTTATTCCAATTAGCCAACTGAGGCCTATTAGGTCATCGATACCAATTAAGCAAATTATACTAATTATTCCAATTATGTTTATTAGGTCAACTAGTCCAGTGAGGCCAATTATACCATTGAGACAATTTAGGCCTATTAGACCTATTATGCCAATTTGGCCATTTAATCCAATTAAGAAATTGAGGCCAATTTGGCCATTTGGGTCCAATTAGGTCTTTGAGGACAATTAGGCCTATTATAACAAATAGGCCATTGAGGCCAACTAGGCTATTGAGGCAATTCTGTAAATTAAACCAATTTGGCAATTGATTCCAATTAGGTTAATTGGGCCAATTAGGTCAATCAATCCATTTAGTCCACTTAGGCCATTGAGACCACTTATGACAATTATTCCAATTAGGCCAATTTGGCCAATAAGGCTAGTGAGGCCAATTAAGCCAATTTTTACCATTTTTCCAACTAGTTATATTAGGTCAATTAAGCCAATAAAGCCAATTAGACCAATTAGAAAATTGAGCCCAATTAGGCCAATTTGAACAATTATGTCATTGTGGCCAATTAGGCCATTGAAGTCAGTTATGTCAATTATGCAAATTAGGCCAATTTGGCCAATTATAAAATTGAGGCTAATTAAGACAATTAGGCCAATTATCCATTTGAGGACAATTATGACAATTATACATATTAGGAAAATTAGGTCAATTGGGCCAATTAAACCATTGAGGTCAGTTATGCCAATTAGCAAACAATCAAAATTAGATCAATTATGCTAATTAGTCCGATTAGAACAATTAGTCCATTGAGGTCGATTAGGTCTATGAGGCCAATTAGGCCAATTAGGTCATTGAAGCCAATTATGCCAAATAGGCTATTGAGGATTATTGAGTCATTGAGGGGAATTAAGCCAATTAGACCAAATATACCAATTAGGCCATTGAGGCTAATTAGGCCAATTATGCTAATTAGTCCAAATAGTCCGATTAGGCCATTAAGGCCAACTAAACCAATTAGGCCAATGAGGCCAATTGGTCTAAGTTTGGCCAATTATGTCAATTACACTATTGAAGCCACTTAAGCCATTGAGATGAATTTGGCCAATTAGTCCAATTAGGCCAATTATCCCCATTAGTCTATTGAGGCAAATTAAGCCATTGAGGCCAATTAGGCCAATTAAGCTAATTAGGTCATTGATTCCAATTAGAAAAATTAGGGAAAATGAGGCGAATTGGGCCAATTGAGTACAATTAGGCCAATTGAGTACAACTATGTCACTGAGTCTAATTCGTCCACTGAGGCCAATAAGACCAATTAAGCAAATTGAGGCAAATTAGGCTATCGAGGCCGATTAGGTCAATTGAAGCCAATTCAAGCCAATTAGGTCGACTAGTCAATTGAGGCCAATTAGGCGAATTATCCCATTGAAGCCAACCAGGAAAATTAAACAAATTAGGAAAATTAGTCTAATTAGGCCACTGAAGCCAATTAAGTCCTATTAGGTCAATTGTGCCCAATTTGGTCAATTGAAGCCAATTAGACTAATTAGACTATTGAGGTCAATTATTCTAATTTGGTCAATTAGGAAATTGGGGAAAATAAGTCTGTTAAGGCCAATAAGGAAAATTAGGCCATTGAGTCCAATTGGGCCATTTTGGCCAATTAGGTCATTGAGTTCAATTGGCAATTGAAACCAATTTGGGCAGTGGGACGAATTTGGAAAAATATGCCATTGAGACCAATTAGGCCAATTATGTCATTGATTCCAATTAGCCAGTGAGGTCAATTAGGCAAATATGATCATTGAGGCAAATGAGGACAATGAGGCCAATCAGGCAAATTAGGCCATTGAGGCTAATTAGGCCAATTGAGTCCAATTAGGTCAATTGAGAAAAATTAGGCCAATTAGGCAAATTAGGCCATTGATGCCAGTTAGCAAAATTAGACCATTGCTGCAAATTAGTCCAATTAGCCCCATTGAGTCCAATTAGGTCATTGAGTCCAATTGGGTCATTGAGTCCAATAAGTCCATTGAGGCCAATAAGGCCAATAAGATCAATCAGGCCATTGATGCCAACTAGTTCATTGAGCCCAATTGGCCCATTTAGTCCATTCATGCCAATTAGGCCACTGAGGCCAATTAGGCCTATCAGGCAAATTAGTCCATTGAGGCCAATTAGGCTAATTATACCAGTTAGCCTAATTAGACCAATTATTCCAATTGGGTCATTTAGCCTAATTAGGTCATTGGGGACAATGAGGCCAATAATGAAATTTGGAAAATTAGGACATTCAGGCCAATTAGGCCCATTAGGCCAATGAGGCAAATTCGCCCACTAAAGATAATTTGCTCGTTGTGGCCAATTAGTCCAATTCTGGCAATTTAGTCAATTGAGTCCAATTAAATCAGTTGATGCCAATTAAACCAATTGATTCCAATTATTCACTTATGGACAGTTAGGCCACTAAGGACAATTAAAACCAATTGTGCTAGTTAGTCCAATTTGGCCAATTTGGCTACTGAGTCAAATTATTCCAATTGAGGCCAAATAACTTAATTGGCCTCAATGTAGTAATTGGACTAATTTTCTTAGTTTTAGTTATTTTATTGATTGGGCTCAATGGGATAATTGTCCTAATTGGCCTCAATGAACTAGTCAGCCCAATTGCCTTCAATTGGCCTAATTGGCCTAATTGGCCTCAATGGCCTAATTGGCCCAATTGAACTCAATGACCTAATTTTCCTCAATTGCCTTAATTGGTCTTATTGGCCATAGTATACAAATTAGCCTCAGTGGCTTAATCGATCTAATTGGCCTCAATTGGTCTAATTAGCCTCAACTGGCCTAATTTTCCTAATTGGAATCAATGGACTAATTGGACTAATTGGCCTCGATGGATTAATTTGCCTCAATGGAATAATGAGATTAATTGTTCTAATTAGCCTACTACCTAAATGGACTAATTGGGTTTAATTATGTAATTGCCCAAATTGGCCAAACTGGACCAGTTGTCCACATTGACCTAATTGGTTTAGTTGGCCTCAAATACTTAATTGGACTATTTAGCCTAATTGGCATAATTGTCCTAATTAGTCTCAATGGCCTAATTGTCCTAATTGGCTTAATTCCTCACAATGACCCAATAAGCCTCAATGGCTTAATTGGCACAATTGGTCTCGATGTCCTAATTGGCTCAATGGACTAACTGGTCTAATTGGACTAATTGCCATAATTGACCTATTTTGCATTGTTGGCATAACTGGCATAGCTAGCCTCAATGGCCTAATTGGCCTAATTTTCCTAGTAGACTTAATTTGCACAATCGGCCTAATTGTCCTCAAAGGGATAATTGACCTAATTTTCCTAATTAGCATAATTCACCACAATGAACTAATTGATCTCAATGCCCTAGTTAGCCTAATTGGCCTAATTGGATTCAATTGCCTAGTTGTCCTAATTTCCCTAATTGACGTTAATGGCCTAATTGGTCGAATTGGACTAATTGGCATAATTGGCCACAATGACGTAATTAGACTAATTGACATAATTTACCAAATTGGATTAATTTTTCTAATTTGACAAATTGGCCTAATTGGCCCAATTGGCGTAATTGGACTCAATGGCCTAATTTGTCTAATTCGACTAATTGGCTAAATTGGCCTAATTGGGCTCATTGGTCTAATTGGACTAATTGGATTAATTTTCCTAATTGGTCTAAGTGGTATAATTCCTCTCAATAACCCAATTGGACTTAATGGCATAATTAGCCAAATTGGCTTAATTGGCCTAATGACCTAATTGGACTAATTGACCTAATTGTCTTAATTGGCCTCAATGAACTAATTGGCCAAATTGGTATAATTGGCTTAGTTGGACTCAATGGCCTAATTGGCCAAAATGGCATAATTGTCCTATTTGGCCTAAATTTCCAAATTGGTCTAATTGCCATAATTGACATAATTGGCCTAATTGGCCGAATTTGACTAATTGGCCTAGTTGGCCGAATTGTCTTAATTGGCCTCAATGGCCTAATTGGACTAATTGGCATAATTTACTTAATTGGACTCAATGACCTAATTGGCCTCAATGGACTAATTGGCCAAACTGGCATCAATTGCCTAATTTGTCTAATTAGCCTAATTGCCTCAATGGATTAATTAGACTAATGTCCTAATTGGACTAATTTGCATAATTGGCTAAATTAGCTTCAATGGCCTAGTTGGCCTAATTGGTAGAATTGGCATAATTTACCACAATGGCCTAATTGGCCTTAATTGCCTAATTTTCCTTAATGGCCTCATTGACCTAATATGCCTAAATGGTCTCAATGGTATAATTGGTCTCAATGGACTAGTTGGCCTAATTGACACAATTGGAATAATTAGTATAATTGGCCTAATTGTTCTCAATGACCTAATTGATCTCAATGGGAAAATTGGAATAACTTGCACAATTAGTCTAATTGGCCTCAATAGCCTAATTGGCTTAATTGGACTCAATGACCTAATTGGAGTAATTGGTCACAATGACCTAATTGGCCTCAATTACTTAATTGGCTTAATTGGTCTCAATGGCCTAATGGCATAATCTACCTAATTGGCCTCAATATTCTAGTTGGCCTCAATGGTCTAATTGTCCTAATTATCCTAATTGCCTTCATTGGTCTCAATTGGCCTAATTGATCTTCATTGTCCTAATTGGACTCAATGGACTAATTGGCCATAATGGCCTAATTAGCTTAATTGGCATAATTGGCCTAATTTTTTCAATGGCCTAGTTGCGATTAATGACCTAAATGGTCTAATTGGAATAATTGTAATAGTTGGATCAATTGGCTAATTTGCCTCAATAGCCTAATTTTTCTAATTGGCTTAATTAGCCTAATTGGTCTCAATGGTCTAATTGATCTAATTGGTATAATTGGTCTAATTAGCAGCAATGGTCTAATTGTAATAATTGTCCCTAAGGGCCTAATTGGCACAATTTCCCAAATTGGACACAATTTCTGAATTGTCCTAATTGGCCTCATTTGCCGAATTGGCCTAATTGACCTCAATGACCAAATTGGCCAAATTGGCCTCAATTTCCTAATTGTATAGATGACCTAATTGGTCTAATTTGAGACCAATTATTCCAATTGAGATCATTGAGGCCAATTAAGAAAATCAGACCAATTGGGCAATTGAGACCAATTAGCACAATTAGGTCAATTATGCTAATTAGGAAAATTATGCCAATTTGAGAAATTAGGGCATGGAGGCCTATTATGCCATTGATGCCATTGAGACCAATTATGTCAACTAGGGTAATTAGATTATTGAGGTCAACTTGTCTGATTGAGACCAATTATGCCAATTGAGATCATTGAGGCCAATTAAGAAAATCAGACCAATTGGGCAATTGAGGTCAATTAGGTCATTGAGACTAATTTTTCCATTAAGGAAAATTGGTCCAATTAGGGCACATTGGACCAATTTGTCTTTTGGAAACAATTAGACCAATTGAGGCCAATTATGCCAATTAAGCTAATGAGACCAATTAGTCGAATTTGGTCATTGAGTCCAAATTGTCCAATTACGCCAATTCAGTCCAATTATATCAAATGAGGCCAATTAGGTCAATTAGGACAATTAGGATAATTATGATAGTGAAGCCAATAAGTCCATTGAGACGAATTAGTCGAAATAGTTCATTAAGGCCCATTAGGCCAATTAGACCAATTGAATCCAATTTGGTTATCAGAGACCAATTAAGCCAATCATTTCTTTGAGACCAATTATTCCATTAAGACGAATTAGGCAAATTAGGTCGTTAAGTCCTATTAGGAAAATTGAGTCCAATTTAGCCTTTGAGTCCAATTAGGCCATTGTAGCCAATTAGACCAATTAGGCCATTAACACCAGTTATGCCAATTAGTCCAATTGAGTCCAATTTTTCCAATCGAGGCCAATTAGGCCTATTAGGACAACAAGACCATTAATCCCAATTAGTCCATTGAGACCAATTAGGCAAATTAGGCTATTAAGGCTAATTAGGCCAATTGAGTCCAATTAGACCATTGAAGCCAATTAGGCGATTGAGGCCAATAAGGCCAATTAGGCCAATAAGTCCATTGAATCTAATTAGTCCATTGAGGACAATTAGGCCAATTAAGTCAATTGAGTCTAATTAGGAAAATTAGGTCAATTATGTCAATGATTCCAATCATGCCAATTAGGCAAATTATTCAATTTAGGACATTTAGGCCAATTTTCCCAATTTGGACAGTTTAGGGCAATCAGGCCAATTTAGCTAATTATGGTGTTGAGGCCAATTAGCCCAATTGATGCCAATTAGTCCAATTCTGCCACTTCGGCTAATTATTCCAATTGTACCATTGAGATCAATTCGGCCAATCAAAGAAATTAGGCCAATTAGGCCAATTGGGTCATTGTGGTCAATTAAGTCCAATTTGGCTAATTAGACCATTACGTTCTATTAAGATGATTGAGGCCAATTATGCCAATTAAGTCAATTAGGCCAATTACGCCAAATAGGTCATTTACGCCAATTCGGTCATTGAGGTCAATTAGGCCAAATTAGGCTAATTATGCCAATTAGACCAATTAGGTCATTAGGTCTAATTAGGCCAATTAGTACATTATGTCGATTAGTCCAATCATGCCATTGAGGCCAGATTGACAAATTTGGACAATTAGTCCATTAAATCCAATTAAGCTAATTGAGGAAAATTAGGCCAATTTAGCTAATTGATCTGTTGAGGCCAATTTGGCCAATTAAGCTAGTTAGACCATCGAAGCCAATTAGGTCATTTTGACCAATTAGTCCATTGAGACAATCTGGAAAATTGACGCCCATAACGCCAATTTAGAAAATTAGGTCATTGAGGCCAGTTTGGCCAATTAGGACAATTATGTCATTGAAGCCAATTTGGACAAATAGACCAATGGAGGTCAGTTAGCAAAATTGAGACCAATTAGGCCAATTGAGACCAATTAGACAAATTAGGCCAATTATGCCAATTAGGCCATTGAGGGAAATTCGGACCATTAGACCAATTCAGACCATTAGGTCATTAAGGCCAAAGAAATTCAAAGTGATACGCGATGCAAGACCCGCTAGGAAGTTTCCTAGGAACCTTGTATAATGTCCGCGCGTTGAGCACCCGGATCGCCGCAAGAAAACAAGTTAATGTGGTGTGCGGATAGTGAAAATGAGAAGGAATGGGGAAATGGTCAAGGTAGAACCCAAAGAGAACTTATCTCTAAGAACTCTAGCCACAAGACGCCACAAAGGATGACCAATCCTTTGACAAGTCAAGAATTAAGCAAGAAATCAATGGTTGCAAGCAAAACTCACCATAATAAATTACTTTCATTCATGATGTCCAAAGAGTACAAGGGGGTGGCTATTTATAGCCAAAGAAACTTGAAATTCGAATCACAGATTGGGTGGCTCTTTACAATAGTCTAATGCCTAGTTTCCATAAGTCAAAAAGCCCGAATGATGACTTTGACAACTTGGGCACTTTTCCATGACTTTAGGAGACAAGTAGCACACCCTTTTGGAAAAGTAAAGACAAGTAACCCACCACCTTTTGACTTTGAAGATTACATGGTGGGGTCGGCTTGAAAATTCGTTGCACCACTTGGGTTGGAATTTTAAAAGCAAGTTTGGGCCTTAATTAATGTAATTATAGGCCCGCATGCTTCCCCCAAGCAAGGGTGTTGGGCCTCCGCATGGAATTCCATGATTAACCCATTTAAGGCCTCCTTCATTCTCTTGGTCTGCTCCCTTGTCATTGGGCCTCCGATTCCACTCAATGGGTCTTGTCCACTTGTGTGCATTCCGCCCTCCTCATCAAGTCCACCTCCAACCCCGTGATGCTCATGTGTGGCATGATCCTAATCACAAAGTCAAGTTCAAGAGCTGCTGGATGTGGGATATTTCAGAGAGAGTCTTAGTCCTAATGTCGTATCGGTGTTTCTAGTACCGAAGAAGGATGGAACATGAAGAATGTGTATTGACTGCTGGTCCATCAATAACATCACGGTCAGGTATCGTCATCCTATCCCACGGTTAGATGACATGCTAGATGAGTAAAATGGCTCTAGTATTTTCTAAAAAATTGATTTAAGAAGTGGCTACCATCAGATTAGGATGAAAGAAGGAGATGAGTGGAAAACAACATTTAAGACAAAACATGGTGTTTATGAATGGTTAGTCATGCCCTTTGGTCTCACCAATACACCTATCACATTTATGAGGTTAATGAATCATGTCTTACGTGCATATATTGGAAAATTTGAGGTAGTTTACTTTGATGATATTCTGGTGTATAGTAGGACTTTTCATGAACATGTAGATCACTTAAGAAAAGTCCTAGAGGTGTTAAGGAAAGAAAACGTGTTTGGAAACATTAATAAGTGTGAATTTTGCCTCGATAAGATTGTTTTCCTTGGATTTTTTGTGAGCGGAAATGCAGTTGAAGTCGACACTGAGAAGATCAAATCGATACAAGAATGACCAATTCCAACCTCTGTCTGACAGGTAAGAAGTTTTCATGGACTTTCTAGTTTTTATAAGAGATTTGTGAAGGACTTTAGCACACTAGTTGCCCCATTGAATGAATTGACAAAGAAGAACATTCCTTTCAAATGGGGGACAACTCAAGAGAAGGATTTCAATGCTCTTAAGGATCGACTCACCCATGCCCCTCTACTTGCACTCCTGTACTTTGGTAAGCCCTTTGAGATTCAATGTGATGAAAGTGGAATTAGTATTGGTGGAGTACTCATGCTGGAAGGTAAGCCTATTGCTTATTTTAGTGAGAAGTTAAATGGCCCAACTCTAAACTATGCCATATATGAAAAAGAGTTGTATGCATTGTTTGGAGTACTGGAGACATGGCAACATTGTCTTTGGCCTAAAGAATTTGGGATCAATTCTGATCACGAGGCTCTTAAATACATTAGGATCCAACATAAACTAAATAGGAGACATGCTAGATGGCTGAATTCATTGAATAATTTTCATGTCATCAAGCATAAAAAGGGAAAAGAAAATACTGTAGCTGATGCACTTTCATGTAGATATTCTCTTTTATCCTTGTTGGATTCAAAACTCCTTGGTTTTGAATAGATTAAAGATTTATATGCCAGTTATAGTGATTTTAGAGAACCTTATGAACATCTCCATTTTCTCGTGATCGTGTTCTTCTTCGGGTTGAGCAGTCAAAGCACGCCTTGCAACAAGCATTTCTCCATGTACTGGGCTTTCAACTTCCCCCTCCAAATTATCCTCAAGTGATGGCATTTCATCTTCGCTTGAGCTAGCACTAAGAACATCTCCATCATCCAAAATAATCATGGTTCTCTTTTTTGGGCATTGTGAGGCAATATGTCCAAATCCTTGACATTTAAAACATTTGATATCTCATGATTTGGAAACAACCTTACCCTCCATTTTACCTTTGGATTCCGGAAAGAATGGTTTTGGTTTGAGCAACTCCTTCAAATCAGTTTTTTGTTCCCTTACATGATCTTGTGGTTTGGAATCCTTACCATAAGATGTAGGGCGCATCCTTCTTGCCTTTACTTGCCTCTCTGCTTTGGTAGCCATGTGAAGTAGATCCTCCATGTCCAAGTAGTGGTGCATGTCCACTATGTCCCGAATGTCATGGTTGAGGCCGTTCACAAACCTTTCCATGGTGGCGTCTCGCTCCTCATCAATATTCGCTCGAATCAGGAAGATCTCCATCTCCTTGTGATACTCCTCAACACTCATGGCCCCTTATTTCAAACCCTGCAACTTGAGGAACAAATCACGATAATAGTGGCTAGAAATGAACCTCTTACGCATTACCACTTTCATCTCCTCCCAAGTGTGGATGTGTCTTTCTCCACTTCGTCGTCGACTCACTTGTAGTTGGTCCCACCAAATACTAGCATAATCGGTGAACTCCATGGCCGCCAACTTCACTTTGTTTTCCTCCGAATAGGTGTGACAACCAAAAACATGTTCGACCTTTCTTTCCCATTCCAAGTAAGTTTCAGGATTATTCTTACCTTGGAATGAAGGGATCCTCAACTTTACTCCTCCCAGATCGTTGACTTTCCTCCATGGTGGTTGATTTCTCTGAATTGGTGACTCGCGAAAATCGGATAAGTCCTCCTCTTCTTCAACAACCCGCGTCCTTGGTGGTGCTCTAAAATTGGAAGGGGATTGAAGTTCATCCATCCTCGCATTCAACCTTTGTAATTGTTCTTGTACAGCCCTCATGAACATCTTAATGTCCGCTTCATTGGTATTACTTGACTCCGCAATTTAGGAATCCTGTAAAAAAATGAAGAGAAAGGAAAATAGACCTCACAAACTCCCTCACGTGTTTACACTCAAAAATAATATGTTCGCTCGTGTTTCACTCAATTTTGGATTTTATCAAAATGTAACATTTTTTCCTTTTACCACTCAACTTGCTTCCTATAGCGTTCTTACCCAATTTCAACAAATCGAAAGTGGTGCGAACCATGCGGAAGGCACAGAGTCGATTGCTCGGGTGGAGGAATTGGATTTGCAAGGCCCAATGACACGAGGAAGATTAAAGAGGTTGAATGCTTCAATGGGCGCTCATCTTGCTTCATTAAAAGACCAATGGGTATTACCTTGCATGGATGGAGCAAATGGGCCTATAATATCACTTATTCAAGCCCAAAATTGACGATTAAAGCTTGGCCCACATGGTTGCACGAATTTGGAGGCCTTGCCCACATGGAGGATTCTAGAAATGGCATCTTTGGACACCAAAGTCAAATCCAGTGGGCTATGCACTCAAAGTCAAATCTGGTGGGCTATGTTGGAAATTTGTGTGCTTCTCTTCCAAAAGTCTTTGTTGGCTTTTATATTTTTGACTTTTAAGGGGACAAGGTAGGTTTAGACTTTATAAATTTAGGGTATTAGACCCTTGACCATTGTATCACCCCCTTGGCTATAAATAGCCGCCCCATGGCATTGTATTGGCATTCAAGATTCTAATTGAGAGCTTATGCTTTGTTTTTCTCTGTTGTGTGAGGATTGTTCCAAATTTCCCTTTCTCTTGTGCATTCTTGTCTTGTCAATCTACAAGTTAGATTGGTGATCCAAGATCACAAAGCCCCCAATTTCGTGCCTCTACCCAAGTGCGTTGTTGTGTGGATTGGCCATCACACCCCTCCCTTGAGTGCATTGTCTAAGTAGTAGGTCACGCTCCATATAGCGTTGGTGGACTACTTGCTTGCACTATCCGTACCCTTCACCCGTCACTTAGCCCCAAACCGCATTCTTCATCCGCCGCCCTACGCCGTGAAGATCGGGCCACCCCGTGCGTCTCGCATCAGTTGGTATTAGAGCTTCGGTTGACATGGTAGGCGTCTATCCCTTCATTTACTTTAATTCTATCCATTACCCTCCTTATCTTTCCATATTATTCACCCATTCAGCAAAAAAAAAATCAATTTTCCTTAAAAGCCTCCCGAATTGTCCTAGTTTGTGCAAGCTTGGATTATTATAAATTGAGACAAATTTTCATTCATCTTCTTTCCGCATTTAGTTCTCTATATGTGATTTGTATCCAGCAAAAAAAAAATCTCTCAACTCATCATTTTGTGCTTTTCAAAATTAAGCACATCCTTTATTTGAGAGATTTCGAAAAAAAAAAGAAAAAAAAATTGTCTTACTCTCCGTTCAATCATCTTGTGCTTTAAAACTCCAAGCACAACACGTTTTGGGGAGAATTGACAAAAAAAAGCAAAAAAAAAGAGCGGATACAATTACTCCTTTGTGCTTTACCTTATTAGCACTTTCTATTTCCATATATAACTTTTTCCATCATTTTACTTCATCCTCATTTTGTATTTGGCTCATATTGTTATTCATTTATCTTATCTTGCACAATCGGGCAAAACCCACAATCCACCTATCTACCCCTTCTTTTCACCCTCTTTTTGACCTTTTACCATTGTTAAACCCCTTACCACTCAAGCGGGTTGTGTTAAACCATCCCCCAACACAATCTTGATTGGGGAGGAATTGGTGGCACTTGATCGCCCTAAACAAGGTATTATATTTCATAAGAGCTTGGGATTCAAATTGAGTTTTGAGAGTGGAGAGAAATAAGCAAAAAATATATATATATCTTGTGTGTGTGAGTGTGTGCATCTTGTTGTGTGCGTGTGTGTGTACATCTTGTGAATGTGAGTGTGTATATATTGCATGTGTGAGTGTGTATATTTGTGTGTGTGAGTGTGTACATCTTGTGTGAGTGGGTACATCTCGCGTGTGTGAGTGAGTCTGTATCATTGTGTGTGTTCCCCCACCCCCCCGGTGTGTGTTTGTGTTTGTGTAACTTATCATGGCAGAAGATCGTGGGAAGAAAATTGCTCATGTTAGCGATGAAGGAAGTCGAAGTAGATATCCCACACCTGAAGCTACGCAATTCCAAATGCAAGCTTTGGTGAGCCACTTCGAGAAGCTTCTTGATCGGAAGTTGGAGGTGTTACATGAGAGGATTGATGAATTGGAGAATAAACAAGCCCAAGGATGTTCCATGATAACCCACGACGCGCTCCCACACCACCTCGTCCCCACATCATGGAGGAGGAGACAGTGAACTTTGATGATGATCTTGATGAAGTCCCACAAAGGAGGAGGTTGTACCAACAACCGAGAGGAGGCCAAAGGAGACAACATGATGATGACCTACTTGGCGAGATCAAGGTGAAGGTCCCTTCTTTTCTTGGGAAAAGTGATCTGGAAGCATACTTGGAGTGGGAGATGCGGATCGAGCAGGTCTTTTCATGCCATGCATATTCCGAGGAGAAAAAGGTCAAACATGCTTCCCTTAAATTTTCTGATTATGCTTTAATTTGGTGGGATCAAGTTCAAAAGGAGAGGGCTAGATATGGTGGACGTCCCATCAACACTTGGGAAGACATGAAGTTCACCATGCGGAAGCGGTTTGTTCCCACACATTACCATAGAGATCTCCACAACAAACTTCAATGCCTCATCCAAGGGAGTAAGAGTGTAGAAGACTACTACAAGGAGATGCAAATTGCCATGATTTGGGCAAACGTTGAGGAGGATCCGGAGGCAACCATGGCATGGTTTTTACATGGGCTCAATCGGGAGATTGCGGATCAAGTGGAGATGTACCACCATGTAGAGATACAAGATATGATCCACCAAGCCACCAAGATCGAGCAACAAATCAAAAGGAGGTGCAACATGAGGAAACCCACTACCCCTTTCACACCATGGAGAAATCCAAGGAAGGAGATTGGAGAACCATCTAAGGCAAAAGAGGTGGTTGATCGCAAAAGTGACAAGGTAATTCTTCCACCTAAGAAACCTACTTTTGAGGCTAACCAAACCAGGAATAGGGATATTCGGTGTTTTAAATGTCAAGGAAGGGGTCACATTGCTAGTGAATGCCCAAACCGTCGCACCATGATCATCAACAAGTATGGAGAATGGGAGACCGATGGAGAGAGCTCCGCAGAGGAGGAAGATGAATCTCCAGATATTGAAAATGGAGAATTTGAGGAAGATGGTGAGATTCTTGTCACTAGAAGAGTTTTAAGTGCACAAATGACCATTGGAGAAAAGGAGCAGTGGGAGAACCTTTTCCATACATGATGCAAGATCAATGGGAAGGTATGTATTGTTTTTGTTGATGGTGGAAGTTGTAGCAATGTGGCGAGCACCGAGTTGTTGGAGAAGTTGGGACTCCCGACTTTAAGGCATCCAAATCCATACCGACTTCAGTGGTTGAATGATTGTGGGGAGATGAAGGTCACCAAGCAAGTGAAGGTATTGTTCACCATCGGTAAGTACAAAGATGAGGTATTGTGCGACATTGTTCCTATGAAGGCGTGCCACTTGTTGTTGGGTCGACCATGGCAGTACGATCGGCGTGTTACTCATGATGGTTTCTTGAACCGTCACTCTTTTGTACTCTGAGGGGAACCTATAACCCTCAACCCCATGTCCCCCAAGCAAATTCTGGAAGATCACATTTTGAGAGAAAAGAAAAAAAAGAGTGATGAGGAAAAAAAGAGAGAAAATGAAAAAGGAGAGAATGAGGGAAAAATAGAAAATGAGAGTAGCAAAGAAATGGAGAACAAAGAAAAATCAAGAGGGGAAAAAGATTTGAGAGGAGAGAAAAGTGTGATGTTGGCAAAAAAGAGTGAGGTTAAGGAAGCTTTGATTTCTCGACAAAATCTCTTAGTACTTATGTACAAAGAGGTGATGTTGAACACTAAAGACTTAACATCTTCTTTGCCACATGTTGTTGAGTCTTTGTTGCAGGAATTTGAAGATGTGTTTCCCGAAGAGGTGCCACCAGGTTTGCCACCCATTAGAGGTATTGAGCATCAAATTGACCTCATACCTGGAGCATCACTACCGAACCGCCCAGCATATCGCACCAACCCAGAGGAGACAAAAGAAATTCAAAGGCAAGTTCAAGAGTTGTTGAATGTGGGGTATGTGAGAGAGAGTCTTAGTCCTCGTGCAATACCAGTGCTTCTAGTACCAAAGAAGGATGGAACATGGAGAATGTGCATTGACTATAGAGCCATCAACAACATCACGGTCAGGTATCGTCATCCTATCCCTAGGTTAGATGATATGCTAGATGAATTAAATGGTTCAACTATTTTATCAAAAATAGATTTAAGAAGTGGCTACCATCAAATTAGGATGAAAGAAGGAGATGAGTGGAAAACTGCATTTAAGACAAAACATGGACTTTATGAATGGTTAGTCATGCCCTTTGGTCTCACCAATGTACCTAGCACATTTATGAGGTTAATGAATCATGTCTTACGTGCATATATTGGAAAATTTGTGGTAGTTTACTTTGATGATATTCTGGTGTATAGTAGGACTTTGCATGAGCATGTAGATCACTTGAGAAAAGTCCTAGAGGTTTTAAGGAAAGAAAACCTGTTTGGAAACATAAAAAAGTGTGAATTTTGTCTCGATAAGATTGTTTTCCTTGGATTTGTTGTGAGTGGAAATGCAGTTGAAGTGGACACTGAGAAGATCAAAGCAATACAAGAATGGCCAACTCCAACCTCCGTTGGACAGGTAAGAAGTTTTCATGGGCTTGCTAGTTTTTACAGGAGATTTGTGAAAGACTTCAGCACACTAGCAGCACCATTGAATGAATTGACAAAGAAGAATGTTCCTTTCAAATGGGGGACAACTCAAGAAAAAGCCTTCCATGCGCTAAAGGAGAGACTCACCCAGGCCCCTCTACTTGCACTTCCAGACTTCAGTAAGACCTTTGAAATTGAATGTGATGCAAGTAGAATTGGCATAGGAGGAGTACTCATGCAAGAAGGTAAGCCTATTGCTTATTTTAGTGAGAAGTTAAATGACCCAACTCTAAACTATGCTACATATGATAAAGAGTTGTATGCATTGTTTAGAGTACTCGAAACATGGCAACGCTATCTTTGGCCTAAAGAATTTGTGATCCATTCTGATCACGGGGCTCTTAAATACCTTAGGAGCCAACATAAACTAAATAGGAGACATGCTAGATGGCTGGAATTCATTGAATCATTTCCATATGTCATCAAGCATAAAAAGGGTAAAGAAAATACTGTGGCGGATGCACTTTCACGTAGATATTCTCTTTTATCCTTGTTGGATTCAAAACTTCTTGGTTTTGAATACATTAAGGATTTATATGCCACTGATAGTGATTTTAGAGAACCTTATGAACATTGTAAAGCTGGAGTTAGTAGGGAACAGTTCTATTTAGATGATGGATTCTTATTTCGGATTGATAAGCTTTGCATTCCTAATTGCTCTATTTGTTTACTTTTACTAAAGGAGTCACATTCAGGTGGGTTAATGGGGGCATTTTGGTGTTTCAAAAACTCTAAGTGTTTTTAGTGAGCATTTTTATTGGCCTAGGATATCTAGAGATGTTGAGAAATTTGTGGGAAAGTGCATTGTTTGCGATAAAGCCAAATCAAAGCTGAACCCACATGGACTATATCTTCCTCTCCCAATTCCCAACACCCCTTAGGAGGACATATCAATGGACTTTATTGTGGGGTTACCACGGACCAAGAAGGGGAGAGATTCCATTTTTGTTGTGGTGGATCGGTTTTCAAAAATGGCACATTTTATTCCCTGTCACAAAACAGATGATGCCACTAACATTGCAACACTTTTCTTTCAGGAAGTAGTCAAGCATCATGGAATGCCAAGGACCATTGTGTCAGATCGAGACACAAAATTTATTAGTTACTTTTGGAAGACCTTGTGGAGCAAACTCGGTACAAAGTTATTATTTTCCACTAATTGTCATCCACAAACTGATGGGAAAACGGAGGTGGTGAATCGCACACTATCATCCCTTCTGCAAACAATTGTCAAAAAGAATATCAAGAATTGGGAGGAGTGTCTGCCACATGTGGAATTCGCATATAACAGGGCCAAGAATTCCACTACTCAATATTCTACATTTTAAATAGTTTACGGCTTTAACCCCCTTGTGCCTATTGATCTAGTTCCTTTGCCTTTATAGGAAGCAGTTAATATGGATGCAAAAGGGCGTGCAGAATTCATCAAGAAAATCAATGAAAAGGCAAGGTTAAATATCGAGCGGATGACCCAAAAATATGTGGATCGTGCAAACAAGGGTCGCAAGCAAATGTTGTTCGAGCCCGGTGACTTGGTTTGGATTCATATGCAGAAGGAAAGATTCCCTGAAAAGCAGAAATCAAAACTCATGCCACGAGGCGATGGACCATTCCGAGTGCTTGAGAAGATTAACAACTTACAAGATAGCTTTGCCAGGTGAGTATGGTGTAAGTGTCACTTTCAATGTTTCTGATCTTCCTCCTTTTTTGGGTGTAGAGGATGAAGAGTCGAGGATGACTCCTTTTCAAGAGGGGGAGGATGGTGCGAACCATGCGGAAGGCACAGAGTCGATTGCTCGGGTGGAGGAATTGGATTTGCAAGGCCCAATGACACGAGGAAGATTAAAGAGGTTGAATGCTTCAATGGGCGCTCATCTTGCTTCATTAAAGGCCCGATGAGTATTACCTTGCATGGATGGAGCAAATGGGCCTATAATATCACTTATTCAAGCCCAAAATTGATGATTAAAGCTTGTCCCACATGGTTGCACGAATTTGGAGGCCTTGCCCACATGGAGGATTCTAGAATGGCATCTTTGGACACCAAAGTCATATCCAGTGGGCTATGCACTCAAAGTCAAATCCGGTGGGCTATGTTGGAAATTTGTGTGCTTCTTTTCCAAAAGTCTTTGTTGGCTTTTATCTTTTTGACTTTTAAGGGGACAAGGTAGGTTTAGACTTTATAAATTTAGGGTATTAGACCCTTGACCATTGTATCACCCCCTTGGCTATAAATAGCCGCCCCACGGCATTGTATTGGCATTCATGATTCTAATTGAGAGCTTATGCTTTGTTTCTCTCTGTTGTGTGAGGATTGTTCCAAATTTCCCTTGCTCTTGTGCATTCTTGTCTTGTCAATCTACAAGTTAGATTGGTGATCCAAGATCACAAAGCCCCCAATTCCGTGCCTCAACCCAAGTGCGTTGTTGTGTGGATTGGCCATCACACCCCTCCCTTGAGTGCATTGTCTAAGTAGTAGGTCACGCTCCATATAGCGTTGGTTGACTACTTGCTTGCACTATCCATACCCTTCACCCGTCACTTAGCCCCAAACCGCATTCTTCATCCGCCGCCCTACGCCGTGAAGATCGGGCCACCCCGTGCGTCTCGCATCAGTTGGTATCAGAGCTCCGGTTGACACGGTAGGCGTCTATCCCTTCATTTACTTTAATTCTATCCATTACCCTCCTTATCTTTCCATATTATTCACCCATTCAACAAAAAAAATCCATTTTCCTTGAAAGCCTCCCGAATTGTCCTAGTTTGTGCAAGCTTGGATTATTATAAATTGAGCCAAATTTTCATTCATCTTCTTTCTGCATTTAATTCTCTATATGTGATTTGTATCCGGCAAAAAAAAATCTCTCAACTCATCATTTTGTGCTTTTCAAAATTAAGCACATCCTTTATTTGAGAGATTTCGAAAAAAAAAGAAAAAAAAATTGTCTTACTCTCCGTTCAATCATCTTGTGCTTTAAAACTCCAAGCACAACACTTTTTGGGGAGAATTGACAAAAAAAAAAGCAAAAAAAAAGAGCGGATACAATTACTCCTTTGTGCTTTACCTTATTAGCACTTTCTATTTCCATATATAACTTTTTCCATCATTTTACTTCATCCTCATTTTGTATTTGGCTCATATTGTTATTCATTTATCTTATCTTGCACAATCGGGCAAAACCCACAATCCACCTATCTACCCCTTCTTTTCACCCTCTTTTTGACCCTTTACCATTGTTAAACCCCTTACCACTCAAGCAGGTTGTGTTAAACCATCCCCCGACACAATCTTGATTGGGGAGGAATTAGTGGCACTTGATCGCCCTAAACAAGGTATTATATTTCATAAGAGCTTGGGATTCAAATTGAGTTTTGAGAGTGGAGAGAAATAAGCAAAAAAAATATATATATCTTGTGTGTGTGAGTGTGTGCATCTTGTTGTGTGCGTGTGTGTGTACATCTTGTGGGTGTGAGTGTGTATATATTGCGTGTGTGAGTGTGTATCTTTGTGTGTGTGAGTGTGTACATCTTGTGTGAGTGTGTACATCTCGCGTGTGTGAGTGAGTCTGTATCATTGTGTGTGTTCCCCCACCCCCCCGGTGTGTGTTTGTGTTTGTGTAACTTATCATGGAAGAAGATCGTGGGAAGAAAATTGCTCATGTTAGCGATGAAGGAAGTCGAAGTAGATCTCCCGCACCTGAAGCTACGCAATTCCAAATGCAAGCTTTGGTGAGCCACTTCGAGAAGCTTCTTGATCGGAAGTTGGAGGTGTTACATGAGAGGATTGATGAATTGGAGAATAAACAAGCCCAAGGATGTTCCATGATAACCCACGACGCGCTCCCACACCACGTCGTCCCCACATCATGGAGGAGGAGATGGTGAACTTTGATGATGATCTTGATGAAGTCCCACAAAGGAGGAGGTTGTACCAACAACCAAGAGGAGGCCAAAGGAGACAACATGATGATGACCTACTTGGCGAGATCAAGGTGAAGGTCCCTTCTTTTCTTGGGAAAAGCGATCTGGAAGCATACTTGGAGTGGGAGATGCGGATCGAGCAGGTCTTTTCATGCCAGGCATATTCCGAGGAGAAAAAGGTCAAACTTGCTTCCCTTGAATTTTCTGATTATGCTTTAATTTGGTGGGATCAAGTTCAAAAGGAGAGGGCTAGATATGGTGGACGTCCCATCAACACATGGGAAGACATGAAGTTCACCATGCGGAAGCGGTTTGTTCCCACACATTACCATAGAGATCTCCACAACAAACTTCAACGCCTCATCCAAGGGAGTAAGAGTGTAGAAGACTACTACAAGGAAATGCAAATTTCCATGATTCGGGCAAACGTTGAGGAGGATCCGGAGGCAACCATGGCATGGTTTTTACATGGGCTCAATCAGGAGATTGCGGATCAAGTGGAGATGTACCACCATGTAGAGATACAAGATATGATCCACCAAGCCACCAAGATCGAGCAACAAATCAAAAGGAGGTGCAACATGAGAACACCCACTACCCCTTTCACACCATGGAGATTAATTTTGGGCTTAATAAAAATTCCATGCCCAATTGTTGTTCGAATTGGACCAGCCCACACTTCTTGATGTCCAACACTATGGTGGGTCACAACACACTTATTTGGGACCCAAAATCATTTATCCACATGGCAAATGGTGGAAATTCGTAACTGCACATTAATGAGGAGAGAGAAGGTGGAGAAAAGCATCATCAAGAGGGAATCCCGCTACTTTGTCTAGTGGGGTCATTAAATGGCACGGGAAAGTGTTATTTTATGCTTTTTATGTGCCTTTTGGGTTCCCCATGTCTTGTAACTCGAATTGGGGCACTTTCCTTTATTTATTTTGTCTTTATATTGTATTTTCACCCCTTTGTAATGGAGATGCTTGATTGTGACGGATTTTGGAAGCTTATTGTGCTGTCCTAGTGCTTTATCCTTTTCCCTTTTCCCGGAATTGGTGGTGCAACTCCTGTGATGGTGACTTTGTCTTTAAGCGTGGAGTGACCATGGCGGGTGGCATTGCCTTTAAGCCTTTGTCAATTCGGCTACATTACGCTGCTCCTTTTCACTTACTCGTTTTGAGCTTTCGACGACGCATCAATTGTTCTCAATGACCTAATTGATCTCAATGGTAAAATTGGAATAACTTGCACAATTAGTCTAATTGGCCTCAATAGCCTAATTGGCTTAATTGGACTCAATGACCTAATTGGAGTAATTGGTCACAATGACCTAATTGGCCTCAATTACTTAATTGGCCTAATTGGCCTCAATGGCCTAATGGCATAATCTGCCTAATTGGCCTCAATATTCTAGTTGGCCTCAATGGTCTAATTGTCCTAATTATCCTAATTGCCTTCATTGGTCTCAATTGGCCTAATTGATCTTCATTGTCCTAATTGGACTCAATGGACTAATTGGCCACAATGGCCTAATTAGCTTAATTGGCATAATTGGCCTAATTTTTTCAATGGCCTAGTTGCGATTAATGACCTAACTGGTCTAATTGGAATAATTGTAATAGTTGGATCAATTGGCTAATTTGCCTCAATAGCCTAATTTGTCTAATTGGCTTAATTAGCCTAATTGGTCTCAATGGTCTAATTGATCTAATTGGTATAATTGGTCTAATTAGCAGCAATGGTCTAATTGTAATAATTATCCCTAAGGGCCTAATTGGCATAATTTCCCAAATTGGACACAATTTCTGAATTGTCCTAATTGGCCTCATTTGCCGAATTGGCCTAATTGACCTCAATGGCCAAATTGGCCTCAATTTCCTAATTTTATAGATGACCTAATTGGTCTAATTTGAGACCAATTATGCCAATTGAGATCATTGAGGCCAATTAAGAAAATCAGACCAATTGGGCAATTGAGGTCAATTAGGTCATTGAGACTAATTTTGCCATTAAGGAAAATTGGTCCAATTAGGGCACATTGGACCAATTTGTCTTTTGGAAACAATTAGACCAATTGAGGCCAATTATGCCAATTAAGCTAATGAGACCAATTAGTCGAATTTGGTCATTGAGGCCAAATTCTCCAATTTGGCCAATTCAGTCCAATTATATCAAATGAGGCCAATTAGGCCAATTAGGACAATTAGGATAATTATGATAGTGAAGCCAATAAGTCCATTGAGACGAATTAGTCGAATTAGGTCATTAAGGCCCATTAGGCCAATTAGACCAATTGAATCCAATTTGGTTATCAGAGACCAATTAAGCCAATCATGTCTTTGAGACCAATTATGCCATTAAGACAAATTAGGAAAATTAGGTCGTTAAGTCCTATTAGGAAAATTGAGTCCAATTTAGCCGTTGAGTTCAATTAGGCCATTAACACCAGTTATGCCAATTAGTCCAATTGAGTCCAATTTTTCCAATCGAGGCCAATTAGGCCTATTAGGATAACAAGACCATTAATCCCAATTAGTCCATTGAGACCAATTAGGCAAATTAGACTATTAAGGCTAATTATGCCAATTGAGTCCAATTAGACCATTGAAGCCAATTAGGCGATTGAGGCCAATAAGGCCAATTAGGCCAATAAGTCCATTGAATCTAATTAGTCCATTGAGGACAATTAGTCCAATTAAGTCAATTGAGTCTAATTAGGAAAATTAGGTCAATTAGGTTAATGATTCCAATCATGCCAATTAGGCAAATTATTCAATTTAGGACATTTAGGCCAATTTTCCCAATTTGGATAGTTTAGGGCAATCAGGCCAATTTAGCTAATTATGGTGTTGAGGCCAATTAGCCCAATTGATGCCAATTAGTCCAATTCTGCCACTTCGGCTAATTATTCCAATTGGAGCATTGAGATCAATTAGGTCAATAAAGGAAATTATGACAATTAGGCCAATTAGGCCAATTGGGTCATTGTGGTCAATTAAGTCCAATTTGGCTAATTAGACCATTGCGTTCTATTAAGATGATTGAGGCCAATTATGTCAATTAAGTCAATTAGGCCAATTACGCCAATTAGGTAATTTACGCCAATTCGGTCATTGAGGTCAATTAGGCCAAATTAGGCTAATTATGCCAATTAGACCAATTAGGTCATTGGGTCTAATTAGGCCAATTAGTTCATTATGTCGATTAGTCCAATCATGCCATTGAGGCCAGATTGACAAATTTGGACAATTAGTCCATTAAATCCAATTAAGCCAATTGAGGAAAATTAGGCCAATTTAGCTAATTGATCTGTTGAGGCCAATTTGGCCAATTAAGCTAGTTAGACCATCGAAGCCAATTAGGTCATTTTGACCAATTAGGCCATTGAGACAATCTGGAAAATTGACGCCCATAACGCCAATTTGGAAAATTAGGTCATTGAGGCCAGTTTGGCCAATTAGGACAATTATGTCATTGAATCCAATTTGGCCAAATAGACCAATGGAGGTCTGATGAGGATCATGGAACACATGGGCATCACGGGGTAGGAGGTGGACATGATGAGGAAGGCGGAACGCACACAAGTGGACAAGACCCTTTGCGTGGAATTGGAGGCCCAATGACAAGGGAGCGGACCAAGATAATGAAGGAGGCCTTAAATGGATTAATCATGGAATTCCAAGAGGAGGCCCAACACCTTTTCTAGGGGGAAGCATTCGGGCCTATAATTACATTAATTAAGGCCCAAACATGCTTTTAGAAACCCAACCCAAGTGGTGCTACGAGATTTCAAGCCCACCCACCATGGAATCTTCAAAGTCAAAAGGTGGTGGGCTACTTGTCTTTACTTTTCCAAAAGGGTGTGCTACTTGTCTCCTAAAGTCATGGTCAAGTGGAAAACGACATTGAAGACAAAACATGGACTTTATGAATGGTTATTCATGCCCTTTGGTCTCACCAATGCACCTAGCACATTTATGAGGTTAATGAATCATATCTTACATGCGTATATTGGAAAATTTGTGGTAGTTTACTTTGATGATATTCTTTTGTATAGTAGGACTTTTCATGAACATGTAGATCACTTAAGAAAAGTCCTAGAGGTGTCAACGAAAGAAAACTTGTTTGGAAACATAATTAAGTGTGAATTTTGTCTCGATAGGATTGTTTTCCTTAGATTTGTTGTGAGCGGCAATGAAGTTGAAGTGGATACCGAGAAGATCAAAGCAATACAAGAAAAGCCAACTCCAACCTGATGCGAGACGCACGGGGTGGCCCGATCTTCATGGCGTAGGGCGGCGGATGATGGATGCGGTTTGGGGCTAAGTGACGGGTGAAGGGTATGGATAGTGGAAGCAAGTAGTCAACCAACGCTATATGGAGCGTGACCTACTACTTAGACAACACACTCAGGGGGGGTGTGATGGCCAATCCACACAACAACGCACTTGGGTTGAGGCACGGAATTGGGGGCTTTGTGATCTTGGATCACCAATCTAACTTGTAGATTGACAAGGCAAGAATGCACAAGAGCAAGGGGGAAAACTCGGGATAATCCTCACACAACAGAGAGAAACAAAGCATAAGCTCTCAAATTAAGTCTTGAATCCAATATAATGCCATGGGGTGGCTATTTATAGCCAAGGGGGTGATACAATGGTCAAGGGTCTAATACCCTAAAGTCATAAAGTCTAAACCTACCTTGTCCCCTTAAAAGTCAAAAAGATAAAAGCCAACAAAGACTTTTGGAAAAGAAGCACACAACTTTCCAACAAAGCCCACCGGATTTGACTTTGAGTGCATAGCCCACCGGATTTGACTTTGGTGTCCAAAGATGCCATTTCTAGAATCCTCCATGTGGGCAAGGCCTCCAAATTCGTGCAACCATGTGGGCCAAGTTTTAATCATCAATTTTGGGCTTGAATAAGTGATATTATAGGCCCATTTGCTCCATCCATGCAAGGTAATACCCATTGGGCCTTTAATGAAGCAAGATGAGCGCCCATTGAAGCATTCAACCTCTTTAATCTTCCTCGTGTCATTGGGCCTTGCAAATCCAATTCCTCCACCCGAGCAATCGACTCCGTGCCTTCCGCATGGTTTGCATCATCCTCCCCCTCTTGAAAAGGAGTCGTCCTCGACTCTTCATCCTCTACACCCAAAAAAGGAGAAAGATCAGAAACATTGAAAGTGGCACTTACACCATACTCACCTGGCAAAGCTATCTTGTAAGCATTGTTGTTAATCTTTTCAAGCACTCGGAATGGTCCATCGCCTCGTGGCATGAGTTTTGATTTCCTCTTTTCAGGGAATCTTTCCTTCCGCATATGAATCCAAACCAAGTCACCGGGCTCGAACAACATTTGCTTGCGACCCTTGTTTGCACGATCCATATATTTTTGGGTCATCCGCTCGATATTTAACCTTGCCTTTTCATGGATTTTCTTGATGAATTCTGCACGCCCTTTCGCATCCATATTAACTGCTTCCTGTAAAGGCAAAGGAACTAGATCAATAGGCGCAAGGGGGTTAAAGCCGTAAACTATTTCAAATGGAGAATATTGAGTAGTGGAATGCTTGGCCCTGTTATATGCGAATTCCACATGTGGCAGACACTCCTCCCAATTCTTGATATTCTTTTTGACAATTGTTCGCAGAAGGGATGATAGTGTGCGATTCACCACCTCTGTTTGCCCATCGGTTTGTGGATGACAAGTAGTGGAAAATAATAACTTTGTACCGAGTTTGCTCCACAAGGTCTTCCAAAAGTAACTAAGAAATTTTGTGTCTCGATCCGACACAATGGTCCTTGGCATTCCATGATGCTTGACTACTTCCTGAAAGAAAAGTGTTGCAATGTTAGTGGCATCATCTGTTTTGTGACAGGGAATAAAATGTGCCATTTTTGAAAACCGATCCACCACAACAAAAATGGAATCTCTCCCCCTCCTAGTCCGTGGTAACCCCACAATAAACTCCATTGATATGTCCTCCCAAGGGGTGTTGGGAATTGGGAGAGGAAGATATAGTCCATGTGGGTTCAGCTTTGATTTGGCTTTATGGCAAACAATGCACTTTCCCACAAATTTCTCAACATCTCTAGATATCCTAGGCCAATAAAAATGCTCACTAAGAACACTTAGAGTTTTTGAAACACCAAAATGCCCCATTAACCCACCCGAATGTGACTCCTTTAGTAAAAGTAAACGGATAGAGCAATTAGGAATGCAAAGCTTATCAATCCGAAATAAGAATCCATCATGTAAATAGAACTTTTCCCAACTAACTCCAGGTTTACAATGTTCATAAGGTTCTCTAAAATCACTATCAGTGGCATATAAATCCTTAATGTATTCAAAACCAAGAAGTTTTGAATCCAACAAGGATAAAAGAGAATATCTACGCGAAAGTGCATCGGCCACAGTATTTTCTTTACCCTTTTTATGCTTGATGACATATGGAAATGATTCAATGAATTCCAGCCATCTAGCATGTCTCCGATTTAGTTTATGTTGGCTCCTAAGGTATTTAAGAGCCTCGTGATCAGAATGGATCACAAATTCTTTAGGCCAAAGATAGTGTTGCCATGTTTCGAGTACTCTAAACAATGCATACAACTCTTTATCATATGTAGCATAGTTTAGAGTTGGGCCATTTGACTTCTCACTAAAATAAGCAATAGGCTTACCGTCTTGCATGAGTACTCCTCCTATGCCAATTCCGCTTGCATCACATTCAATTTCAAAGGTCTTACCGAAGTCTGGAAGTGCAAGTAGAGGGGCGTGGGTGAGTCTCTCCTTTAGCGCATGGAAGGATTTTTCTTGAGTTGTCCCCCAATTGAAAGGAACATTCTTCTTTGTCAATTCATTCAATGGTGCTACTAGTGTGTTGAAGTCTTTCACAAATCTCCTGTAAAAACTAGCAAGCCCATGAAAACTTCTTACCTGTCCAACGGAGGTTGGAGTTGGCCATTCTTGTATTGCTTTGATCTTCTCGGTGTCCACTTCAACTCCATTGCCACTCACAACAAATCCAAGGAAAATAATCTTATCGAGACAAAATTCACACTTTTTTATGTTTCCAAACAGGTTTTCTTTCCTTAATACCTCTAGGACTTTTCTTAAGTGATCTACATGTTCATGCAAAGTCCTACTATATACCAGAATATCATCAAAGTAAACTACCACAAATTTCCCAATATAGGAACGTAAGACATGATTCATTAACCTCATAAATGTGCTAGGTGCATTGGTGAGACCAAAGGGCATGACTAACCATTCATAAAGTCCATGTTTTGTCTTAAATGCAGTTTTCCACTCATCTCCTTCTTTCATCCTAATTTGATGGTAGCCACTTCTTAAATCAATTTTTGAGAAAATAGTTGAACCATTTAATTCATCTAGCATATCATCTAACCTAGGGATAGGATGACGATACCTGACCGTGATGTTGTTGATGGCTCTACAGTCAATGCACATTCTCCATGTTCCATTCTTCTTTGGTACTAGAAGGACCGGTACCGCACAAGGACTAAGACTCTCTCTCACATACCCCACATTCAACAACTCTTGAACTTGCCTTTGAATTTCTTTTGTCTCCTCTGGGTTGGTGCGATATGCTGGGCGGTTCGGTAGTGATGCTCCAGGTATGAGGTCAATTTGATGCTCAATACCTCTAATGGGTGGCAAACCCGGTGGCACCTCTTCGGGAAACACATCTTCAAATTCCTGCAACAAAGACTCAACAACATGTGGCAAAGAAGATGTTAAGTCGTTAGTGTTCAACATCACCTCTTTGTACATAAGTACTAAGAGATTTTGTCGAGAAATCAAGGCTTCCTTAACCTCACTCTTTTTTGCCAACATCACACTTTTCTCTCCTCTCAAATCTTTTTCCCCTCTTGATTTTTCTTTGCTCTCCATTTCTTTGCTTCTCTCATTTTCTATTTTTCCCTCATTCTCTCCTTTTTCATTTTCTCTCTTTCTTTCCTCATCACTCTTTTTTTTCTTTTCTCTCAAAATGTGATCTTCCAGAATTTGCTTGGGGGACATGGGGTTGAGGGTTATAGGTTCCCCTCGGAGTAGAAAAGAGTGACGGTTCAAGAAACCATCATGAGTAACACGCCGATCGTACTGCCATGGTCGACCCAACAACAAGTGGCACGCCTTCATAGGAACAATGTCGCACAATACCTCATCTTTGTACTTACCGATGGTGAACAATACCTTAACTTGCTTGGTGACCTTCAGCTCTCCACAATCATTCAACCACTGAAGCCGGTATGGATTTGGATGCCTTAAAGTTGGGAGTCCCAACTTCTCCACCAACTCGGTACTCGCCACATTGCTACAACTTCCACCATCAACAATAACACTACATACCTTCCCATTGATCTTGCATCGTGTATGGAAAAGGTTCTCCCGCTGCTCCTTTTCTCCAACGGTCATTTGTGCACTTAAAACTCTTCTAGTGACAAGAATCTCCCCATCTTCCGCAAATTCTCCATTTTCAATTTCTGGAGATTCATCTTTCTCCTCTTCGGAGCTCTCTCCATCGGTCTCCCATTCTCCATACTTGTTGATGATCATGGTGCGACGGTTTGGGCATTCACTAGCAATGTGACCCCTTCCTTGACATTTAAAACACCGAATATCTCTATTCCTGGTTTGGTTAGCCTCAAAAGTAGGTTTCTTAGGTGGAAGAATTACCTTGTCACTTTTGCGATCAACCACCTCTTTTGCCTTTGATGGTTCTCCAATCTCCTTCCTTGGATTTCTCCATGGTGTGAAAGGGGTAGTGGGTTTCCTCATGTTGCTCCTCCTTTTGATTTGTTGCTCGATCTTGGTGGCTTGGTGGATCATATCATATATCTCTACATGGTGGTACATCTCCACTTGATCCGCAATCTCCCGATTGAGCCCATGTAAAAACCGTGCCATGGTTGCCTCCGGATCCTCCTCAACGTTTGCCCGAATCATGGCAATTTGCATCTCCTTGTAGTAGTCTTCTACACTCTTACTCCCTTGGATGAGGCGTTGAAGTTTGTTGTGGAGATCTCTATGGTAATGTGTGGGAACAAACCGCTTCCGCATGGTGAACTTCATGTCTTCCCAAGTGTTGATGGGACGTCCACCATATCTAGCCCTCTCCTTTTGAACTTGATCCCACCAAATTAAAGCATAATCAGAAAATTCAAGGGAAGCAAGTTTGACCTTTTTCTCCTTGGAATATGCATGGCATGAAAAGACCTGCTCAATCCGCATCTCCCACTCCAAGTATGCTTCCGGATCACTTTTCCCAAGAAAAGAAGGGACCTTCACCGTGATCCCGCCAAGTAGGTCATCATCATGTTGTCTCCTTTGGGCTCCTCTCGGTTGTTGGTACAACCTCCTCCTTTGTGGGACTTCATCAAGATTATCATCAAAGTTCACCATCTCCTCCTCCATGATGTGGGGACGACGTGGTGCGGGAGCGCGTCGTGGGTTATCATGGAACATCCTTGGGCTTGGTTTATTCTCCAATTCATCAATCCTCTCATGTAACACCTCCAACTTACGATCAAGAAGCTTCTCAAAGTGGCTCACCAAAGCTTGCATTTGGAATTGCGTAGCTTCAGGTGCGGGAGATCTACTTCGACTTCCTTCATCGCTAACATGAGCAATTTTCTTCCCACGATCTTCTGCCATGATAAGTTACACAAACACAAACACACACCGGGGGGGGGGGGGGGGGGAACACACACAATGATACACACTCACTCACACACGCGAGATGTACACACTCACACAAGATGTAAACACTCACACACACAAAGATACACACTCACGCACGCAATATATACACACTCACACGCACAAGATGTACACACACATGCACACAACAAGATGCACACACTCACACACACAAGATATTTTTTTTTTCTTATTTCTCTCCACTCTCAAAACTCAATTTGAATCCCAAGCTCTTATGAAATATAATACCTTGTTTAGGGCGATCAAGTGCCACCAATTCCTCCTCAATCAAGATTGTGTCGGGGGATGGTTTAACACAACCCGCTTGAGTGGTAAGGGGTTTAACAATGGTAAAGGGTCAAAAAGAGGGTGGAAAGAAGGGTAGATAGGTGGATTGTGGGTTTTGCCCGATTGTGCAAGATAAGATAACAATATGAGCCAAATACAAAATGGGGATGAAGTAAAATGATGGAAAACGTTATATATGGAAATAGAAAGTGCTAATAAGGTAAAGCACAAAGGATTAATTGTATCCGCTCTTTTTTTTTTTTGCTTTTGTTTTTGTCAATTCTCCCCAAAAAGTGTTGTGCTTGGAGTTTTAAAGCACAAGATGATTGAACGGAGAGTAAGACATTTTTTTTTCGGAATCTCTCAAATAAAGGATGTGCTTAATTTTGAAAAGCACAAAATGATGAGTTGAGAGAATTTTTTTTTTTGCCGGATACAAATCACATATAGAGAGATGAATGAAAATTTGGCTCAATTTATAATAATCCAAGCTTGCACAAACTAGGACAATTCGGGAGGCTTTCAAGAAAAATGGATTTTTTTTGTTGAATGGGTGAATAATATGGAAAGATAATGAGGGTAATGGATAGAATTAAAGTAAATAAAGGGATAGACGCCTACCGTGTCAACCGGTGCTCTGATACCAACTGATGCGAGACGCACGGGGTGGCCCGATCTTCACGGCGTAGGGTGGCGGATGATGGATGCGGTTTGGGGCTAAGTGACGGGTGAAGGGTATGGATAGTGGAAGCAAGTAGTCAACCAACGCTATATGGAGCGTGACCTACTACTTAGACAACACACTCAGGGGGGGTGTGATGGCCAATCCACACAACAACGCACTTGGGTTGAGGCACAGAATTGGGGGCTTTGTGATCTTGGATCACCAATCTAACTTGTAGATTGACAAGGCAAGAATGCACAAGAGCAAGGGGGAAAACTCGGGATAATCCTCACACAACGGAGAGAAACAAAGCATAAGCTCTCAAATTAAGTCTTGAATCCAATACAATGCCATGGGGTGGCTATTTATAGCCAAGGGGGTGATACAATGGTCAAGGGTCTAATACCCTAAAGTCATAAAGTCTAAACCTACCTTGTCCCCTTAAAAGTCAAAAAGATAAAAGCCAACAAAGACTTTTGGAAAAGAAGCACACAACTTTCCAACAAAGCCCACCGGATTTGACTTTGAGTGCATAGCCCACCGGATTTGACTTTGGTGTCCAAAGATGCCATTTCTAGAATCCTCCATGTGGGCAAGGCCTCCAAATTCGTGCAACCATGTGGGCCAAGTTTTAATCATCAATTTTGGGCTTGAATAAGTGATATTATAGGCCCATTTGCTCCATCCATGCAAGGTAATACCCATTGGGCCTTTAATGAAGCAAGATGAGCGCCCATTGAAGCATTCAACCTCTTTAATCTTCCTCGTGTCATTGGGCCTTGCAAATCCAATTCCTCCACCCGAGCAATCGACTCCGTGCCTTCCGCATGGTTTGCATCACAACCTTTGCTGGACAGGTAAGAAGTTTTCATGGGCTTGCTAGTTTTTACAGGATATTTGTCAAGGACTTCAGCACACTAGCAACACCGTTGAACGAGTTGACAAAGAAGAATGTTCCTTTCAAATGGGGGACAACTCAAGAGAAGGCCTTCCATGCTCTTAAGAAGAGACTCACCCACGCCCCTCTACTTGCACTTCCGGACTTCGGTAAGACCTTTGAAATTGAATTTGATGCAAGCGGAATTGGCATAGGAGGAATACTCATGCAAGAAGGTAAGCCTATTGCTTTCTTTAGTGAGAAGTTAAATGGCCCAACTCTAAACTATGCTACATATGATAAAGAGTTGTATGCATTGTTTAGAGTACTAAAGACATGGCAGCACTATCTTTGGCCTAAAGAATTTGTGATCCATTCTGATCACGAGGCTCTTAAATACCTTAGAATCCAACATAAACTAAATAGGAGACATGCTAGATGGCTGGAATTCATTGAATCATTCCCATATGTCATCAAGCATAAAAAGGGTAACGAAAATAATGTGGCGGATGCACTTTCACGTAGATATTCTCTTATATCCTTGTTGGATTCAAAACTCCTTGGTTTTGAATGCATTAAGGAATTATATGCTACAGATAGTGATTTTAGTGAACCGTATGGACATTGTAAACCTGGAGTTAGTTGGGAAAAGTTTTATTTACATGATGGATTCTTATTTCGGATTGATAAGCTTTGTATTCCCAATTACTCTATCCATTTACTTTTACTAAAGGAGTCACATTCTGGAGGGTTAATGAGACATTTTGGTGTTGCAAAAACATTAAGTGTTCTGAGTGAGAATTTTTATTGGCCTAGAATATCTAAAGATGTTGGAAAATTTGTGCGAAAGTGCATTGTTTTCAAAAAAGCCAAATCGAAACTGAACCCACATGGATTATATCTTCCTCTCTGAATCCCCAAAAACCCTTGGGAGGACATATCAATGGACTTTATTGTGGGGTTACCAAGGACCAAGAGGGGGAGAGATTCCATTTTTGTTGTGGTGGATCTGTTTTGTAAAATGGCACATTTTATTCCTTGTCAGAAAACAGATGATGTCACTAACATTGCAACACTCGTCTTTCAGGAAGTAGTCAAACTCCATGGAATGCCAAGGACGATTGTGTCGGATCGAGACATAAAATTTCTTAGTTACTTTTGGAAGACCTTGTGGAGCAAACTGGGTACAAAGTTACTCTTTTCCACTACTTGTCATCCACAAACCTATGGGAAAATAGAGGTGGTGAATCAGACATTATCATCCCCTCTACGAACAATAGTCACGAAGAATATCAAGAATTGGGAGGAATGTCTGCCACATGTGGAATTTGCATATAACATGGCCAAGCACTCCACTACTCAATATTCTCCATTCGAAATTGTTTATGGTTTTAACCCTCTTTCCCCTATTGATCTAGTTTCTTTGCCTTTGTAGGAAGCAACTAATATGGATGCGAAAGGGCGCGCAGAATTCATCAAACAACTCCATGAAAAGGCAAGGAAAAATATCGTGTGGATGACTCAAAAATATGTTGATCGTGCAAACAAGGGTCGCAAACAAGTGTTGTTCGAGCCCGGGGACTTGGTCTGGATTCATATGCGAAAGGAGAGATTTCCTGACAAGCGGAAATCAAAACTCATTCCATGAGGAGACGGACCTTTCCGAGTGCTCAAGAAGATTAACAACAATGCTTACAAGATAGATTTTCCAGGTGAGTATGGTGTAAGTGCCACCTTCAATGTTTCTGATCTTTCTCCTTTTTTGGGTGCAAAGGATGAAGAGTCGAGGACGACTCCTTTCTAAGAGGGGGAGGATGATGAGAACCATGTCGAAGGCACCAAGTCGATTGTACGGGAGGAAGAGTTGGATTTCCAAGGCCCAATGATGCGAGCGAGATTAAAGAGGCTCAATGCTACAATGGGTGCACATATTGCTACATTAAAGACCCAATGGATCTTTCCTTGCATGGATGGATAAAATGGGCCTATAATATCACTTATTCAAGCCCAAAATTGATGTTTAGAGCTTGGCCCACATGGTTGCACGAATTTGGATGCCTTGCCCACATTGAGGATTCTAGAAATGGCATCTTTGGACACCAAAGTCAAATCCAGTGGGCTATGCACTTAAAGTCAAATCCGGTGGGCTGTGTTGGAAAGTTGTGTGCTACTTTTCCAAAAGTCTTTGTTGGATTTTATCTTTTTGACTTTTAAGGGGACAAGGTAGGTTTAGACTTTATGAATTTAGGGTATTAGACCCTTGACCATTGTATCACCCCCTTGGCTATAAATAGCCACCCCATGGCATTGTATTTTCATCGAAGAATTAATTGAGAGCTTATGATTTGTGTCTCTCCATTGTGTGAGAATTGTTCCAAGTTTCCCCTTGCTCTTGTGCATTCTTGCCTTGTCAATCTACAAGTTAGATTGGTGATCCAAGATCACAAAGACCCCAATTTCGTGCCTCAACCCAAGTGCGTTGTTGTGTGGATTGGATATCACATTCCTCCCTTGAGTGTGTTGTCTAAGTAGTAGGTCGCGCTCCTTATAGCGTTTATTGACTACTTGCATCCGCTATCCATACCCATCATCGGCCACTTAGCAACAAACCGCATCTTACATCCGCCGCCCTACGTCGTGAAGATTGGACCACCCTGTGCGTCTTATATAATTAGGACATTGAGGCCAATTCGATTATTGATACCAATTAGACCATTGGGGCCAATTTGGGCAATTAAGTCATTGAGGCCAATTATGACAATTAGGATAATTAGGCCAATTATATAAATTAATCCATTGAAACCAATTAGGGTATTGATTCCAATTAGAACAATAAAGTCATTGAGGACAATTAGGCAAATTAGGTCAATCAGATCATTGAGTCTAATTAGGCTATTAAGTCCAATTGGACCAATGAGGCCAATTGGGCTAATTAGACCAATTTTTTCAGTTGGGAAGATTAGGCCAATTAGGCCATTGAGGCCAAATTAGTCTAATTGAGGTCAAGTAGTCCAATTTGGTCAATAAGGTCAATTATTCCAGTTAGGAAATTGAGGCCAATTAGGTCATTGAGTCCAATTAGGTATCATTCTTAAACATGCTTTTAAACATTTCAAAACCAAGTATTTTAGCATGCATATAAGTGATAAGAGAGTGTCTCCTAGAAAAGGAATATGTGACACCCTTGTGGGGAATTTTCTGGAAATGAAATTTTCATTTGCGCTAGTGTCTAGAGTTACTCATGATATGTGGGGAAGGATCTCATCAAGACATTGTGCAATGAAAAGGGGTTATACTTTTTCAGGTTTCTCCCTTTCCATGATATTGTTGAGCTTCTTTTGAGTGTCCCTTGGTTTTTTTCTGTTAGATATCTGATCATTGAGGTCAGTTACACTGTTGATCCATATTGGGCCATTGATCCCAATTATGCCAATTAGGCTAATTAGGCCATTGAAGCCAATTAGGAAATTGAGACCAATTATGCTAATTTTCTTTATTATTCCAACTAGACCATTTAGGCCATTGATGTCAACTAGGCCATTGAGAGCAATTAGGACAATTAGGTCATTGTGTGCAATAAGTCCATTGAGACCAATTAGGACAACTGAGATCAATTAGGCCAATTAGACCATTTAGTCCAACTAGTCTATTGAGGCCAATAAGGCCAATTACGCCAATTAGGCAAATTTGGAAATTGAGGCAAGTTAGGCCATTGAGACCAATTTGACCATTGAGGCCAATTAGACCAATTCTGTCAGTTATTCCGATTAGCCGATTAAGGCCAATTATGTTATTGAGACCAATTAGACTAATTATTCCAATAATGTCAATTAGGCCAACTAGTCCATTGAGGACAATTATACCGCTGAAACCATTTAGGCCAATTAGGCCAATTGAGGTTAATTAGGTCATTGAGGCCAATTAGGCCAATTATACCAATTGTGCCAATTAGGTCATTGAAGATAATTAGGCCAATTAGGTAATTGAGGCCAATTTATCCAATTAAGCCTATTATGCGAATTAGGCCAATTAGGCCATTAGTCCAATTAGGCTATTGAGGCAATTTGGCTAATTTGACGATTGCAATTGAGGTCAATTAGGCCAATTAGCCCATTGAGTCCTATTATTCCAATTAGTCCAATTAGGACAATTAGGCCATTAATTCCAATTGAGCCAATTTGGCCAATTAGTTAAATTAGGTCAATTAAGCCAATAAGGCCAATTAGCCCAATTAGGAAATTGAGGCCAATTATGCCAAATTGGACAATTAGGCCATTGAGGACAATTATGCCAATTAGGCCAATTATGTCAATTTGGCCAATTATTCCATTGAGGCCAATTAAGACAATTAAGTAAATTAGTACAATTACGTCATTAGGCCAATTAAGCCAATTAGGATAATTAGCCCACTAAGTCCAATTGGTCCATTGAAGGGAATTTGGCCAATTAGGCCAATTAGGCCAATTAAGCAATTGATGTCAATTTATCCAATTAGTTCAATTAGTCAAATTGGCAAATTTGGGAAATTAGGCCAATTAGTCCAATTATGTCATTGAGGCTAATTAGACCAATTAGTCCAATTATCCTTATTAGTCAATTGAGGCAATTAGGGAAGTTAGTCCAATTAGTCCAACTAGGCCATTGAGATCAATTAGTTCATCGATTTGAATTAGGCTAATTAGGCAAATTTTACCAATCAAGACAATTATCCCTTTGAGGACAACTTGGACAATTATGAAAATTATGCCAATTATTAAAATTAGGTCAATTAGGCCAATGAGAACATTGAAGCCAGTTATGCCAGTTATGCCAACTATGTAAATTAGGCCAATTATGCCAATTAGAACAATTACTCCATTGAGGCCGATTAGGTCTATGCGGCCAATTTGGCCAATTAGGCCATTGATGCCAATTAGGCTATTGAGGCTTATTGGGTCATTGAGGGGATTTAATCCATTTAGGTCAATTATATAAATTAAGACATTGAGGCAAATTAGGCAAATTGTGCTAATTAGTTCAAATAGTCTGATTAGGGCATTGAGGCCAATGAAACCAATTAGGCCAATGAGTCCAATTGGTCTGATTTCCTTAATTGACCTCAATGACCTCAATTGGAATAATTGGTCTCAATAGGCATAATTGGTCTCAAATTAGGCCAAGTAGGCCATCTATACAATTAGGAAATTGAGGCCAATTTGGCCAATTTGGCCATTGAGATCAATTAGGACAATTCAGCAATTGCGTCCAATTAGGAAAATTATGCCAATTAGGCCCTTAGGGACAATTATTTCAATTAGACCATTGCTACTAATTAGGCCAATTATATCAATTAGATCAATTTTACCAATGAGACCAATTAGGCTAATTAAACCAATTAGACAAATTAGGTCATTGAGGTAATTAGCCAATTGATCCAACTGTTACAATTATTCAAATTAGACAATTTAGGTCATTGATCCCAACTAGTCCATTGAGACCAATTAGGCCAATTATGCCAATTAAGCTAATTAGGCCATTAAGGCCAATTAGTCCATTGAGGCCAATTAGGACAATGAAGATCAATTAGGCCAATTGAGACCAATGAAGACCATTAGGATAATTAGGACAATTAGACCATTGAGGCCAATTAGGCAGATTATGCCAATTAGGCCATTGAGGCCAATTAAGAAATTGAGGCCAATTTAGTCATTGTGACCAATTACTCAAATTTGGTCATTGAGTCCAATTAGGCCAATTAGGTCATTGAGGCCAATTAGACTAATAGTCCAAGTTATTCCAATTTTCCCATTGAGACCAATTAGGTCAATTATAATAATTATTCCAATTATGTCAATTAGGTCAACTAGTCCATTGAGACCAATTATACCAATGAGACCATTTAGGCATTTTAGGCCTCAATGACCCAATTGGTCTCAATGGCCTAATTGATCTCTATCGTCTAATTGGCCTAATTGACCTAATTATCATCAATTGGCTTAATTTACCTCAATGTCCTAATTTCCCTCAATGGTCTAATTGAAATCAATCGCCTAATTGGCCTACTTAACCTAATTAACCTACTTAGCTGAATTGACCTAATTTTCTTTAATGGTCGAATTGGTCTAATTGACCAAATTGACCAAATTTTTCTAATTGGCATAATTGGCCTCATTTGCCTCAATAGTCTAATTAGCCTCATTGGACTCAATCTTCTAATTAGCTTAATTGGCCTCAATTGGCCTAATTTGCCTCAATGACCTAATTCGTTGAATTTTACTAATTGACATTATTGACCTCATTAGCCTAGTTGGCCTCAATGACCTAAGTGGTCTCAATGGCCTAATCAGGCGAATTCAACTTATTGAACAAAATCAGCCTAATTGGCCTCAATTGGCCTGATTAGTCTCAATGATCTAGTTGGCCTAACTGGCCTAATTTCCCAAATTGGATTAATTGGGCACATTGGTCTAATTGGAATCAATGGCTTAATTGACATAATTGGTCTAATTGGCCTCAAAGGAAAAATTGGCTTCAGTGGACTAATTAGCATAATTAGCATAATTGAGATAATTGGACTAATTGTCCTAATTTGTCTAATCCGTCTAATTGGACTTATTGTCCTAATTGGACTAATTGGCCTCAATGGCCTAATTGTCCTCAATGGCCTAATTGTCCTAATTGACCTAATTGACCTAATTCTTCTAATTGACCTAATTGGCCTCAATGACCTAATTTTCCTAATTGGAATAATTGGACTCGTTGGTCTAATTGACCACAATGATCTAATTGGCCTCAATGGCCTTATTGGACTCAATGGATCAATTTTCCTAACTCGCTTAATTGGCCTCAATGGATTAATTGTCCTAATTGTCCACAACGAACTAATTAGACTAATAGGCCTCAATGGAAAAATTAACCTAATTGGCCTAATTGGGTCAATGTGGCCAATTAGTTCAATACGTACATTGAGGATAATTAGGCCATTGAGGTTAACTAAGCCATTGATGCCAATTAGGCCAATTAGGACATTGAGACCAATTTGATTATTGATACCAATTAGACCATTGGGGCCAATTTGGGCAATTAAGTCATTGAGGCTAATTATGCCAATTAGGAATTTGAGTCGAATGAGGCCAATTGATTCCAATTGGGATAATAAAGCCAATTCGGCCACTAAGGCCAATTTTGGACAATTAATAAAATTTGGATAATTAGACCAATTAAGCCATTGTGACCAATTAGGCCAATTAAGCCATTTTAACCGATTAGGAAAATTAGGCCAATTAGCCCAATTTTCCAAACTATCAGAATTAGGCCAATTAGGCCAAATAGGCCATTGAGGCCAATTAGGACTATTATTTAATTGATGAAAATTAGTCTATGGAGCCTAATTAGCCGAATTAGTCCGGTGATGCCAATTAAGCTTTTGAGGAAAATTAGGCCTTTGAGGCTAATTAGGCTAATTGAGGTCAATTAGGACGCTGAGTCCAATTTTTCCATTCAGACCAATTAGGTCTATTGAGTCTCAATAGGAAAATTAGTCAAATTAGACAAATTAGTCTCATATAGATAATTAGGCCAATTATGCCAATTACGCTAATTAGGCTAATTAGACCAATTAGTCCAATTTGTCGAATGAGTCCAATTAGGCCATTTATGAAGATTAGGTTATTGAGCCCAATTAATCCATTGAGTCCATTGAGAGAAATTAGGCCAATTAGGCCAATGAGACCAATTGAGGCAAATAAAGCCAATTAGACCATTTAGGTCAATTAGGTCATTTAGGCTAATGAGACGAATTAGGCAAATAGGGCCATTGAGGCTAATTAGGCATTTGAGGCCAATTTGGCCAATTAGGTTGATGAGGCCAATTAAGGCTATTTAGGCCAATTGGGGCATTAAGGTCAATTAGGCCAATTAGGTCACTGAGAGAAATTAGGCCATTGTGTCCAATTAGGATAATTAGAACAATGATGCCAATTATGGCCATAAGGTCCAATTAGGCCAATTGAGGCAAATTAAACCAATTAATCCAATTATGCCAATTAGGCAGTTTAGGTCAATTAGGTCATTGAAGCCAAATTGACATTGAAGCCAATAAGACAAATTATGTCAATTAGGCCATTGAAGCCAATTAGAACTGTTAAGCCAATTGAGGACACTAAGACCGATTAGACTGATTTGGCCAGTTGAGGCCAATTAGGCTAATTTGGAAAACTAGACCAATCAAGCCATTGAAGTCAATTAGGCCAATTGAGGCCAATGAGTCCAATTAGGCCACTGAGACCAATTATGCCAATTAGTCCATTGACAACAATTAAGGCATTGAGGTTAGGCCAATTGAGACCATTCAG
The DNA here is from genome assembly GCA_963277665.1 of Viscum album. Classification (NCBI taxonomy): domain Eukaryota; kingdom Viridiplantae; phylum Streptophyta; class Magnoliopsida; order Santalales; family Viscaceae; genus Viscum; species Viscum album. The sequence goes on along the minus strand of OY728121.1, from coordinate 1,050,676,715 downwards.
ACCAATTTGGCAAATTAGACCATTGTGGCCAACTAGGTCGATTTGGTCAATTTGTCTAATTTGACCGATTAAGCCAATTAGGGAAATTAGGTCATTGAGGTCAGTTAGGCTATTGAGTCCAACTAGGCCAATTAAGCTAATGAGACTAATTTTTTCACTAATTTCAATTAGTTCATTGAGAAAAATTAGACCATTAAGGCCAATTAGGCCATTGAGGTTGGCTAATTGTGTCCATTGAGGCAAATTATGCCAATTAGACCGTTGAAATCAATTAGGTCAATTTAGCCAATTCGAACAATAAGGCAAACTAGATCAAAGAGTCCAACGAGACCAATGAGGCCAATTAGGCAAATTAGTCCAATTAGGCAAATTAGGTCATTGATGTTAGGCTAATTGAGGTCATTGAGACCGATTATGCCAATTATGGAAATTCATCCATTGAGGCCAATTAAGCCAATTATGTCATTTAAGCCAATGAGACCAACGAGGCTAATGAGGTCAATATGGCCAATTGGTCCAATTAGGCCAATGAAGACAGTGAAAAAAATGAGACCAATCAGGCGAATTAGACCAATTAGGCCAATTATTCCTATTAGACCAATTAGGTCTATGACGCCAATGAGGCCCAAGAGACTGATTTGGTTAATTAGTCCAATTAGTCCAATTAGGCCAATTATGCTAATTAGACCAATTATGCCAATTAGGCCAATTAGGCCAATTAAGCTAATTAGCCTAATGAGGGCAATGAGGCTTCTTAGACCAATTATGATAATTAAGTCCATTAGTCAAACTAAGCCAATTAGGCCAATGAGGTAATGGGCCATTAAGGCCAATTAGGCAAATTATGGCATAGTTGGGAGCAATGGTCTAATTGGAATAATTGGCCCTACTGACCTAATTTGCATAATTTCCCTAATTGGACACAATTTCTGAATTGTCCTAATTCACCTCAATGGCCAAATTGGCAAAATTGACCTCGATGACCAAATTGGCCTCAATTGCCTAATTGTATCGTTAGCCTAATTGGCCTAATTTGACTCAATAGCCTAATTGGCCATAATGGCCTAATTAGAATCAATTGGCCTAATTGGCTTAATTTGCCTCTGTGGCCAAATTAGCATCATTGGTATAACTGGCCTAATTGGTTTAATTGGGCTAATTTACCTCAATGGACTAATTGGCCTAATTGACCTAATTAGTCTCAATGACCTAACTGGCCTTAATGGACTGATTGTCATATTTGGTCTAATTGGACTAATTGCCCTCAATGGATTAGTTGACCTCAATGGTCTAATTGGCCATATTGGCCTCAATGGACTAATTGGACTCAATGACCTAATTAGACACAATTGGGCTAATTAGACTAATTTACAGCAATGGCCTTATTTTCCTAACTGGTCTCAATGGCATAATTGGCCTAATTGGCCTCAATGACCTAATTTGCCTAATTGGCTTCATTTGCCTCGTTTGCCTCAAAGGACTCATTTGCCGAATTGAACTCAATGGCTAATTGGAATCAACAACATAATTGGCCTAATTGGCCTCACTGGCCTTGTTTTCCTAATTCACCCCACTGCCCCAAATTGGTCTCAATGGCCAATTGGACTCGATGACCTAATTGGCCTAATTGGCCCAAATAGCCTAATTGACCTCAATGACCTAATTTTTCTTATTGTCCTTAATGGACTAATTTTCCTCAATTGCTAATTGGCCTAATTATACTAATTGGCCACAATAGTCTAACTAGCCTAATTGGATTTAATTGACCGAATTGGACTCAATCGACCTAATTGGACTTAATTGGCCTCATTGGCCTCAATGGATTAATTTGCTTAAATGGTCAAATTGGACTAATTGACCTAATTGGCCAGAATGGCTTAATTGACCTAAATTACCTAATTGGCCTAGTTGGCCTCAATGGTATAATTGACATAATTTGCCTAAATAGTTTAATTGGGATCAATGGCCTAATTTGACTAATTTTCCTAATTAGCCTAATTTTCATGATTGGCCTCAATGGGATAATTGGCCTAATTGACCTAAATGGACTAGTCAACTCAATTGGATTAATTGGTCTTATTGGTCTCAGCGGACGAATTAGCCTCAGTGACCTAATTGGACTCAATTGGCCTAATTGTCCTCAATTGGCCCAATTAGCCTCATTTGGCCTAATTGTTCTAATTAGAATCAATGACCTAATTGGACTAATTTGATTCAATTGCTTAATTTGGCTCAATGGTCTAATTGGACTAATTGGCATAATTGGCCTAATTCACCTCAATGGCCTAGTTGGCCTCAATGGTGTAATTGGCCTAATTTTCCAAATGAGACCAATTGGACTCATTGGCCTAATTGGTTTAATTGGCCTCAATGGACTAATCAGACTATTTGGACTAATTAGCAAAATTGGACTAATTAGCCATGATGGCCTAATTGGTATAATTGACCTAATTGACTTAATCCCCTCAATGACCCAATAAGCCCCAATAGTCTAATTGGCATAATTGGCTTCATTGACCTAATTGGCCTAATTGACATCATAGACCTAATTAGCCTCAATGGACTAATTGTTCTAATTGGACTAATTGACATAATTGGCCGAATTTGGATTGTTGGCGTAATTGGCACAACTTGCCTCAATGGCCTTATTCGACTAATTGACCTAATTTATCTAATTCGCCATAATAGTTTAATTAGAATCAATTGGCCTAATTGGCCTCAATTGGCCTAATTTGCCTTTGTAGCCTAATTAGCATCATTGGCTTAACTAGCCTCAAATATCCTGAATTGGCCTAATTAGGCTCAGATGACTAATTGGACTCAATAGACTAATTGGACTAATTGGCCTCAATTGACCTAATTGGACTTAGTGTCCCAATTGGCCTTAATTACCTAGTTGGCCTCAATTGAGCTATTTGGCATCAATTGGCCTAATTGGAATAATTAGCCTCAGTAGCCAAAATGGCCAAATTGGATTAACTGGCATAATTGGTCTTAATTATCATTTGTGGCCTAACTGTCCATAATGGAATAATTGGAATCAATTGGTTTAATTGGCCTCAACTGATTTAATTGGCCTCAGTTGACTAAATTGCCATAATTGGACTAATTGGCCACAACGACCAAATTAGCTTTAGTGGGCGAATTTGCCTCATTGGCCTAATAGGCCTAATTTTCCTAAATAACCTAATTTTCCAAATTTCCTTATTGGCCTCATTGTCCTCAATGACCTAATTGGGCTAAATGACCCAATTGGAATAATTGGTCTAATTGGGCTAACTGGTATAATTAGCACAATTAGGCTCAGTGAACTAATTGGCCCGATTGGCCTAATTGGACTTGATGTGAGACGCACGGGGTGGCCCGATCGTCACGGTGAAGGGTGGCGGATGAAGGAGGTGGTTCGGGGCTATTGGCGGAAGATGGGTACAGATAGTGGATGCAAGTGGTCAATCAACGCTATATGGAGCGCGACCTACTACTTAGACAACACACTCATGGGGGGATGTGATAACCAATCCACACAACAACGCACTTGGGTTGAGGCACAGAATTGGGGGCTTTGTGATCTTGGATCACCAATCTAACTTGTAGATTAACAAGGCAAGAATGCACAAGAGCAAGGAGGAAAACCCGAGATAATCCTCACACAATGGAGAGAAATAAAGCATAAGCTCTCAATTAATTCTTGAATTCCATACAAGTTCCATGGGGTGGCTATTTATATCCAAAGGGGTGGTACAATAGTCAACGGTCTAATACCCTAAAGTCATAAAGGCTAAACTACTTTGTTCCCTTAAATTCAAAAAGATAAAGTCAACCAAAGACTTTTGGAAAAGTGAAACACAACTTTCCAACTATAGCCCATCGGATTTGACTTTGAGTGCATAGCCCACTGGATTTGACTTTGGTGTCCAAAGATGTCATTTCTAGAATTCTCCATGTGGGCAAGGAATCCAAATTCGTGCAACCATGTGGGCCAAGCTTTAAACATCATGTTTGGGCTTGAATAAGTGAGATAATAGGCCCATTTGCTCCATCCATGCATGGAAAGATCCATTGGGCCTTTAATGGAGCGAGATGGGCGCCCATTGTTGCATTCAGCCTCTTTAATCTCCCACACGTCATCGGGCCTTGCAAATCCAACTCCTCCACTCGGGTAATCGGCTTGGTGCCTTCAACATAGTTCGCATCATCCTCCCCCTCTTGAAAAGGAGTCGTCCTCGACTCTTCATCCTCTACACCCAAAAAAGGAGAAAGATCGGAAACATTGAAAGTAGCACTTACACCATACTCACCTGGCAAAGCTATCTTGTAAGCATTGTTGTTAATCTTCTCAAGCACTCGGAATGGTCCATCGCCTCATGGCATGAGTTTTGATTTCTGCTTTTCGGGAAATCTTTCCTTCCGCATATGAATCCAAACCAAGTCACCGGCCTCGAACAACATTTACTTGTGACCCTTTTTTGCACGATCCATATATTTTTGGATCATCCGCTCGATATTTATCCTTACCTTTTCAGGGATTTTCTTGATGAATTCTACACGCCCTGTTATATGCGAATTCTACATGTGCCAGACACTCCTCCCAATTCTTGATATTCTTTTTGACAATTGTTCGCAGAAGGGATGATAGTGTACAATTCACCACCTCCGTTTTCCCATCGGTTTGTGGATGACAAGTAGTGGAAAATAGTAACTTTGTACCGAGTTTTCTCCACAAGGTCTTCCAAAAGTAACTAAGTAATTTTATGTCTCGATCCGACACAATGGTCCTTGGAATTCCATGATGTTTGACTACTTCCTGAAAGAAAAGTGTTGCAATGTTAGTGGCATCATCTGTTTTTTGACAGGGAATAAAATGTGCCATTTTTGAAAACTGATCCACCACAACAAAAATGGAATCTCTCCCCATATTGGTCCGTGGTAACCCCACAATAAAGTCCATTGATATGTCCTCCCAAGGGGTGTTGGTAATTGAGAGAGGAAGATATAGTCCATGTGGGTTCACCTTTGATTTGGCTTTATGACAAACAATGCACTTTCCCACAAATTTCTCAACATCTCTAGATATCCTAGGCCAATAAAAATGCTCACTAAGAACACTTAGAGTTTTTGAAACACCAAAATGCCCCATTAACCCACCCGAATGTGACTCCTTTAGTAAAATTAAACAGATAGAGCAATTAGGAATGCAAAGCTTATCAATCCAAAATAAGAATCCATCATGTAAATAGAACTTTTCCCAACTAACTCCAGGTTTACAATGTCCATAAGGTTCTCTAAAATCACTATCAGTGGCATATAAATCCTTAATGTATTCAAAACCAAGAAGTTTTGAATCCAACAAGGATAAAAGAGAATAGCTACGTGAAAGTGCAACGACCACAGTATTTTCTTTACCCTTTTTATGCTTGATGACATATGGAAATGATTCAATGAATTCCAGCCATCTAGCATGTCTCCTATTTAGTTTATGTTGGCTCCTAAGGTATTTAAGAGCCTCATGATCAGAACGGATCACAAATTCTTTAGGCCAAAGATAGTGTTTCCATGTCTCTAGTACTCTAAACAATGCATAAAACTCTTTATCATATGTAGCATAGTTTAGAGTTGGGCCATTTAACTTCTCACTAAAATAAGCAATAGGCTTACCTTCTTGCATGAGTACTCCTCCTATGCCAATTCCGCTTGCATCACATTCAATTTCAAAGGTCTTAATGAAGTCCTGAAGTGCAAGTAGAGGGGCGTGGGTGAGTCTCTCCTTAAGTTCATTGAAGGCCTTCTCTTGAGTTATCCCCCATTTGAAAGGAACGTTCTTCTTTTTCTACTCGTTCAACGGTGTTGCTAATGTGCTGAATTCCTTCACAAATCTCCTGTAAAAACTAGCAAGCCCATGAAAACTTCTTACTTGTCCAACGGAGGTTGGAGTTGGTCATTCTTGTATTGCTTTGATCTTTTCAGTGTCAACTTCAACTCCATTTCCGCTCACAACAAATCCAGGGAAAACAATCTTATCGAGACAAAATTCACACTTTTTTATGTTTCCAAACAGGTTTTCTTTCCTTAATACCTCTAGGACTTTTCTTAAGTGATCTACATGTTCATGCAAAGTCCTACTATACACCAGAATATCATCAAAGTAAACTACCACAAATTTTCTAACATATGCACGTAATACATGATTCATTAACCTCATAAATGTGCTAGGCGCATTGGTGAGACCAAAGGGCATGACTAGCCATTCATAAAGTCCATGTTTTGTCTTAAATGCAGTTTTCCACTCATCTCCTTCTTTCATCCTAATTTGATGGTAGCCACTTCTTAAATCAATTTTTGAGAAAATAGTTGAACCATTTAATTCATCTAGCATATCATCTAACCTAGGGATAGGATGATGATACCTGACTGTGATGTTATTGATGGCTCTACAGTCAATGCACATTCTCCATGTTCCATCCTTCTTTGGTATGAGAAGCACCGGTACCGCGCAAGAACTAAGGCTCTCTCTCACATACCCCACATTCAACAACTCTTGAACTTGCCTTTGAATTTCTTTTGTCTCCTCTGGGTTGGTGCGATATGCTGGGCGGTTCGGTAGTGATGCTCCAGGTATGATGCGAACCATGTTGAAGGCACCGAGCCGATTACCCGAGTGGAAGAGTTGGATTTGCAAGGCCCGATGACGCGTGGGAGATTAAAGAGGTTGAATGCAACAATGGGAGCCCATCTCGCTTCATTAAAGGCCCAATGGATCTTGCCATGCATGGATGGAGCAAATGGGCCTATAATCTCACTTATTCAAGCCCAAACATGATGTTTAAAGCTTGGCCCACATGGTTGCACGAATTTGGATGCTTTGCCCACATGGAGAATTATAGAAATGGCATCTTTGGACACCAAAGTCAAATCCAGTGGGCTATGCACTCAAAATCAAATCTGGTGGGCTATAGTTGGAAAGTTGTGTTTCACTTTTCCAAATACTTTGGTAGAATTTATCTTTTTTTTATTTAAGAGAACGAAGTAGTTTAGCCTTTATGACTTTAGATTATTAGACCCTTGACTATTGTCCCACCCCCTTGGCTATAAATAGCCACCATGCGAACCATGTTGAAGGCACCGAGCTGATTACCCGAGTGGAGGAGTTGGATTTGCAAGGCCTGATGACGCGTGGGAGATTAGAGAGGCTGAATGCAACAATGGGTGCCCATCTCGCTTCATTAAAGGCCCAATGGATCTTGCCATGCATGGATGGAGCAAATGGGCCTATTATCTCACTTATTCAAGCCCAAACATGATGTTTAAAGCTTGGCCCACATGGTTGCACGAATTTGGATGCTTTGCCCACATGGAGAATTATAGAAATGGCATCTTTGGACACCAAAGTCAAATCTGGTGGGCTATGCACTCAAAGTCAAATCCGGTGGGCTATAGTTGGAAAGTTGTGTTTCAGTTTTCCAAAAGTCTTTGGTAGACTTTATCTTTTTGAATTTAAGGGAACAAAGTAGTTTAGCCTTTATGACTTTAGGGTATTAGACCCTTGACTATTGTACCACCCCCTTGGCTATAAATAGTCACCCCATGACACTTGTGTGGTATTCAAGAATTAATTGAGAGCTTATGCTGTGTTTCTCTCCGTTGTGTGAGAATTGTTCCGAGTTTCCCCTTCCTCTTGTGCATTCTTGCCTTGTCAATCTACAAGTTAGATTGGTGATCTAAGATCACAAAGCCCCCAATTCCGTGCCTTAACCCAAGTGCGTTGTTGTGTGGATTGGCTATCACAACCCTCCCTTGAGTGTGTTGTCTAAGTAGTAGGTCGCGCTCCTTATAGCGTTGATTGACTACTTTTATCCGCTATCCATACCCATCATCCGCCACTTTTCCACAAGCCGCATCTTACATCTGCCGCCCTACGCCGTGAAGATCGGGCCACCCCGTGCGTCTCACATCAGTTGGTATCGGATCTCCGGTTGACACGGTAGGCATCTATCACCCTCTTTTATCTCATATATCTATTACCTTTCTCATCTTTCCTTATTATCCACCCCGTGCGTCTCACATCAAATGGTATTAGAGCTCCGGTTGACACGGTAGGCATCTATCACCCTCTTTTATCTCATATATCTATTAACTTTCTCATCTTTCCTTATTATCCACCCATTCAAAAAAAACCTTTTTCTTTGAAAACCTCCAGAATTGGCCTTTGTTGTGCAAGATTGAAATATTTTTTTTGAGTCAATTTTTCATCCATCTTATTTTCACATATGTGATTTGTATCCGGGAAAAAAATCAAATTCTCTCAACTCATCATTTTGTGCTTCTCAAAATTAAACACATATTATATTTCAAATTCTTACTCTCCGTTCATCGTTTTGTGCTTTAAAACTCCAAGCACAACACTTTTTGGGAAGATTTGACAAAAAAAAAGAGAAAAAAACAGATACAATTACTTCATCATTGTGCTTTATATTATTAGCACTTTCCATTTCCATATACCACTTTATCAATTATTTTGCTTCATCCCCATATTATATTTGGCTCATATTGTTGTTAATCTTGCACAATCGGGCAAAACCCGCAATCCACCTATCTACCCCTTCTTTCCACCCTCTTGTTGACCCTTTACCATTGTTAAACCATTTACCACTCAAGCGAGTTGTGTTAAACTATCCCCAACACAATCTTGATTGGGGAGGAATTGGTGGCACTTGATCGCCCTAAACAAGGTATTATATTTCATAAGAGCTTGGGATTCAAATTGAGTTTTGAGAGTGGAGAGAAATAAGCAAAAAAAATATCTTGTGTGTGTGAGTGTGTGTTCATCTTGTTGTGTGCGTGTGTGTGTGTACATCTTGTGCGTGTGAGTGTGTATATCTTGCGTGCGTGAGTGTGTATCTTTGTGTGTGTGAGTGTGTCCATCTTGTGTGTGTGTGTACATCTCGTGTGTGTGTGTGAGTGTGTATCATTGTGTGTGTTGCCCCCCCGGTGTGTGTTTGTGTTTGTGTAACTTATCATGGCAGAAGATCGTGGGAAGAAAATTGATCATGTTAGTGATGAAGGAAGTCGAAGTAGATCTCCCGCACCCGAAGCTACGCAATTCCAAATGCAAGCTTTGGTGAGCCACTTCGAGAAGCTTCTTGATCGGAAGTTGGAAGTGTTACATGAGAGGATTGATGAATTGGAGAATAAACGAAGCCCAAGGATGTTCCATGATAACCTACGACGCACTCCAGCACCACATCATCCCCACATCATGGAGGAGGAGATGGTGAACTTTGATGATGATCTTGATGATGTCCCACAAAGGAGGAGGTTGTACCAACAACCGAGAGGAGGCCAAAGGAGACAACATGATGATGACCTACTTGGCGGGATCAAGGTGAAGGTCCCTTCATTTCAAGGGAAAAGCGATCCGGAAGCATACTTGGAGCGGGAGATGCGGATCGAGCTGGTCTTTTCATGCCATGCATATTCCGAGGAGAAAAAGGTCAAACTTGCTTCCCTTGAATTTTCTGATTATGCTTTAATTTGGTGGGATCAATTTCAAAAGGAGAGGGCTAGATATGGTAGACGTCCCATCAACACTTGGGAAGACATGAAGTTCACCATGCGGAAGCGGTTTGTTCCCACACATTACCATAGAGATCTCCACAACAAACTTCAACGCCTCATCCAAGGGAGTAAGAGTGTAGAAGACTACTATAAGGAGATGCTAATTTCCATGATTCGGGCAAACGTTGAGGAGGATCCGGAGGCAACCATGGCACGGTTTTTACATGGGCTCAATCGGGAGATTGCGGATCAAGTGGAGATGTACCACCATGTAGAGATACAAGATATGATCCACCAAGCCACCAAGATCTAGCAACAAATCAAAAGGAGGAGCAACATGAGGAAACCCACTACCCCTTTCACACCATGGAGAAATCCAAGGAAGGAGATTGGAGAACCATCAAAGGCAAAAGAGGTGGTTGATTGCAAAAGTGACAAGGTAATTCTTCCACCTAAGAAACCTACTTTTGAGGCTAACCAAACCCAGAATAGGGATATTCGGTGTTTTAAATGTCAAGGAAGGGGTTACATTGCTAGTGAGTGCCCAAACCGGCGCACCATGACCATCAACAAGTATGGAGAATGGGAGACCGATGGAGAGAGCTCGGAAGAGGAGGAGGAAGAATCTCCAGAAATTGATAGTGGAGAGTTTGCAGAAGATGGTGAGATTCTTGTCACTAGGAGAGTTCTAAGCTCACAAAAGACCGTGGGAGAGAATGAGCAGCGGGAGAACCTTTTCTATACACGATGCAAGATCCATGGGAAGGTATGTAGTGTTATTATTGATGGAGGAAGCAGTAGTAATGTTGTGAGCACCGAGTTAGTAGAGAAGTTGGGACTTCCTACTTTGAAGCATCAACATCCATATCGGCTTCCGTGGTTGAATGATTGTGGAGAGATGAAGGTCACCAAGCAAGTGAAGGTATTGTTCTCCATTGGTAAATACAAGGATGAGGTATTGTGTGACATTGTTCCTATGAAGGCGTGCCACTTGTTGTTGGGTCGACCATGGCAGTACGATCTAGGTGTTACTCATGATGGTTTCTTGAACCGTCACTCTTTTGTACTCCGAGGGGAACCTATAACCCTCATCCCCATGTCCCCCAAGAAAATTCTAGAAGAACACATTTTGAGAGAAAAGAAAAAAAAGAGTGATGAGGAAAAAAAGAGAGAAAATGAAAAAGGAGAGAATGAGGGAAAAATAGAAAATGAGAGAAGAAAAGAAATGGAGAGCAAAGAAAAATCAAGAAGGGAAAAAGATTTGGGAGGAGAGAAAAGTGTGATGTTGGAAAAAAAGAGTGAGGTTGAGGAAGCTTTGATTTCTCGACAAAATCTCTTAGTACTTATGTACAAAGAGGTGATGTTGAACACTAATGACTTAACATCTTCTTTGCCACATGTTGTTGAGTCTTTGATGCATGAATTTGAAGATGTGTTTCCCGAAGAGGTGCCACCGGGTTTGCCACCCATTAGAGGTATTGAGCATCAAATTGACCTCATACTTGGAGCATCACTACCGAACCGCCCAGCATATCACACCAACCCAGAAGAGACAAAAGAAATTCAAAGGCAAGTTAAGAGTTGTTGAATGTGGGGTATGTGAGAGAGAGCCTTAGTCCTTGAGCGGTACCGGTGCTTCTCGTACCAAAGAACGATGGAACATGAAGAATGTGCATTGACTGCAGAGCCATCAATAACATCACAGTCAGGTATCGTCATCCTATCCCTAAGTTAGATGATATGCTAGATGAATTAAATGGTTCAACTATTTTCTCAAAAATTGATTTAAGAAGTGGCTACCATCAAATTAGGATGAAAGAAGGAGATGAGTGGAAAAATACATTTATGAGGTTAATGAATCATGTCTTACGTGCAAATATTGGAATTTTTGTGGTAGTTTACTTTGATGATATTCTGGTGTATAGTAGGACTTTGCATGAACATGTAGATCACTTAAGAAAAGTCCTAGAGGTATTAAGGAAAGAAAACCTATTTGGAAACATAAAAAAGTGTGAATTTTGTCTCGATAAGATTGTTTTCCTTGGATTTGTTGTGAGCGGCAATGGAGTTGAAGTTGACACAGAAAAGATCAAAGCAATACAAGAATGGCCAACTCCAACCTCTGTTGGATAGGTAAGAAGTTTTCATGGGCTTGCTAGTTTTTACAGGAGATTTGTGAAGGACTTCAGCACATTAGCAGCACCGTTGAACGAGTTGACAAAGAAGAACGTTCCTTTCAAATGGGGGATAACTCAAGAGAAGACCTTCAATGAACTTAAGGAGAGACTTACCCACGCCCCTCTACTTGCACTTCCGAACTTCGGTAAGACCTTTGAAATTGAATGTGATGCTAGCAGAATTGGCATAGGAGGAGTTCTCATGCAAGAAGGTAAGCCTATTTCTTATTTTAGTGAGAAGTTAAATGGCCCAACTCTAAACTATGCTACATATAATAAAGAGTTGTATACATTGTTTAGAGTACTAGATACATGGAAACACTATCTTTGGCCTAAAGAATTTGTGATCCATTCTGATCATGAGGCTCTTAAATACCTTAGGAGCCAACATAAACTAAATAGGAGACATGCTAGATGGCTGGAATTCATTGAATCATTTCCATATGTCATCAAGCATAAAAAGGGTAAAGAAAATACTGTGGCCGATGCACTTTCACGTAGATATTCTCTTTTATCCTTATTGGATTCAAAAATTCTTGGTTTTGAATACATTAAGGATTTATATGGCACTGATAATGATTTTAGAGAACCTTATGAACATTGTAAACCTAGAGTTATTTGGGAAAAGTTCTATTTACATGACAGATTCTTATTTCGGATTGATAAGCTTTGCATTCCTAATTACTCTATCTGTTTACTTTTACTAAAGGAGTCACATTCTGGTGGGTTAATGGGGCATTTTGGTGTTTCAAAAACTCTAAGTGTTTTTAGTGAGCATTTTTATTGGCCTAGGATATCTAGAGATGTTGAGAAATTTGTTGGAAAGTACATTGTTTGCCATAAAGCCAAATCAAAGCTGAACCCACATGGACTATATCTTCCTCTCCCAATTCCCAACACCCCTTGGGAGGACATATCAATGGAATTTATTGTGGGGTTACCACGGACGAAGAGGGGGGGAGATTCCATTTTTTTGTTATGGTGGATCGGTTTTCAAAAATGGAACATTTTATTCCCTTTCACAAAACAGATGATGCCACTAACATTGCAACACTTTTCTTTCAGGAAGTAGTCAAACATCATGGAATGCCAAGGACCATTGTGTCGGATCGAGACACAAAATTTCTTAGTTACTTTTGGAAGACCTTGTGGAGCAAACTCGGTACAAAGTTACTATTTTCCACTACTTTTCATCCACAAACCGATGGGAAAACAGAGGTGGTGAATCGAACACTATCATCCCTTCTGCGAACAATTGTCAAAAAGAATATCAAGAATTGGGAGGAGTGTCTGCCACATGTGGAATTCGCATATAACAGGGCCAAGCATTCCACTACTCAATATTCTCCATTTGAAATAGTTTACGACTTTAACCCCCTTGCGCCTATTGATCTAGTTCCTTTGCCTTTACAGGAAGTAGTTAATATGGATGCGAAAGGGCGTTCAGAATTCATCATGAAAATCCTTGAAAAGGCAAGGATAAATATTGAGCGGATGACCCAAAAATATATAGATCGTGCAAACAAGGGTCGCAAGCAAATGTTGTTCGAGCCCGGTGACTTGGTTTGGATTCATATGCGGAAGGAAAGATTCCCCAAAAAGCGGAAATCAAAACTCATGCCACGAGGCGACGGACCATTACGAGTGCTTGAGAAGATTAACAACAATGCTTACAAGATAGCTTTGGCAGAGGATGAAGAGTCGAGGACGACTCCTTTTCAAGAGGGGGAGGATGATGCGAACCATGTTGAAGGCACAGAGCCGATTACCCGAGTGGAGGAGTTGGATTTGCAAGGCCCGATGACGCGTGGGAGATTAAAGAGGCTGAATGCAACAATGGGTGCCCATCTCGCTTCATTAAAGGCCCAATGGATCTTTCCATGCATGGATGGAGCAAATGGGCCTATTATCTCACTTATTCAAGCCCAAACATGATGTTTAAAGCTTGGCCCACATGGTTGCATGAATTTGGATGCTTTGCCCACATGGAGAATTATAGAAATGGCATCTTTGGACACCAAAGTCAAATCCGGCGGGCTATGCACTCAAAGTCAAATCCAGTGGGCTATAGTTGGAAAGTTGTGTTTCACTTTTCCAAAAGTCTTTGGTAGACTTTATCTTTTTGAATTTAAGGGAACAAAGTAGTTTAGCCTTTATGACTTTAGGGTATTAGACCCTTGACTATTGTACCACCCCTTTGGCTATAAATAGCCACCCCATGGCACTTGTATGGTATTCAAAAATTAATTGAGAGCTTATGATTTGTTTCTCTCCGTTGTATGAGAATTGTTCCGAGTTTCCCCTTGCTCTTGTGCATTCTTGCCTTGTCAATCTACAAGTTAGATTGGTGATCCAAGATCACAAAGCCCCCAATTTCGTGCCTCAACCCAAGTGCCTTGTTGTGTGGATTGGCTATCACATCCCTCCCTTGAGTGTGTTGTCTAAGTAGTAGGTCGTTCTCCTTATAGAATTGATTGAATACTTTCATCCGCTATCCATACCAATCATCCGCCACTTAGCCACAAGCCGCATCTTATATCTGCCACCCTACGCCGTGAAGATCGGGCCACCCCGTGCGTCTCACATCAAGGTATGATGTCAATTTGATGCTCAATACCTCTAATGGGTGGAAAACCAGGTGGCACCTCTTCGGGAAACACATCTTCAAATTCCTGCAACAAAGACTCAACAACATGTGGCAAAAAAGATGTTAAGTCGTTAGTGTTCAACATCACCTCTTTGTACATAAGTACTAAGAGATTTTGTCGAGAAATCAAAGCTTCCTTAACCTCACTCTTTTTTGCCAACATCACACTTTTCTCTCCTCTCAAATCTTTTTCCCCTCTTGATTTTTCTTTGATATCCATTTCTTTTCTTCACTCATTTTCTATTTTTCCCTCATTCTCTCCTTTTTCATTTTCTCTCTTTTTTTCCTCATCACTCTTTTTTTTTCTCTCAAAATGCGATCTTCCAGAATTTTCTTGGGGGACATGGGGTTGAGGGTTATAGGTTCCCCTCGGAGTACAAAAGAGTGACGGTTCAAGAAACCATCATGAGTAACACGCCGATCGTACTGTCATGGTCGACCCAACAACAAGTGGCACGCCTTCATAGGAACAATGTCGCACAATACCTCATCCTTGTATTTACCAATGGAGAACAATACCTTCACTTGCTTGCTGACCTTCATCTCTCCACAATCATTCAACCACTGAAGCCGATATGGATGTTGATGCTTCAAAGTAGGAAGTCCCAACTTCTCTACTAACTCGGTGCTCGCAACATTACTACAGCTTCCTCCATCAATAATAACACTACATACCTTCCCATGGATCTTGCATCGTGTATGGAAATGGTTCTCCCACTGCTCATTCTCTCCCACGGTCATTTGTGAGCTTAGAACTCTCCTAGTGATAAGAATCTCACCATCTTCTGCAAACTCTCCACTATCAATTTCTGGAGATTCTTCCTCCTCCTCTTCCGAGCTCTCTCCATTGGTCTCCCATTCTCCATTCTTGTTGATGGTCATGGTGTGCCTGTTTGGGCACTCACTAGCAATGTCACCCGTTCCTTGACATTTAAAACACTGAATATCCCTATTCCTGGTTTGGTTAGCCTCAAAAGTAGGTTTCTTAGGTGGAAGAATTACCTTGTCACTTTTGCCATGAACCACCTCTTTTGCCTTTGATGGTTGTCCAATATCCTTCCTTGGATTTCTCCATGGTGTGAAAAGGGTAGTGGGTTTCCTCATGTTGCTCCTCCTTTTGATTTGTTACTCGATCTTGGTGGCTTGGTTGATC
Source organism: Viscum album (assembly GCA_963277665.1). Classification (NCBI taxonomy): domain Eukaryota; kingdom Viridiplantae; phylum Streptophyta; class Magnoliopsida; order Santalales; family Viscaceae; genus Viscum; species Viscum album. The sequence goes on along the minus strand of OY728121.1, from coordinate 1,050,661,186 downwards.
ATATCTTGTATCTCTACATGGTGGTACATCTCCACTTGATCCGCAATCTCCCGATTGATCCCATGTAAAAACCGTGCCATGGTTGCCTCCGGATCCTCCTCAAAGTTTGCCCGAATCATGGTAATTTGCATCTCCTTGTATTAGTCTTCTACACTCTTACTCCCTTGGATGAGGCATTGAAGTTTGTTGTGGAGATCTCTATGGTAATGTGTGCGAACAAACTGCTTCCACATGGTGAACTTCATGTCTTCCCAAGTGTTGATGGGACGTCCACCATATCTAGCCCTATCCTTTTGAACTTGAGCCCACCAAATTAAAGCATAATCAGAAAATTCAAGGGAAGCAAGTTTGACCTTTTTCTCCTCAGAATATGCATGGCATGAAAAGACCCGCTCGATCCGCATCTCCCACTCCAAGTATGCTTCCGGATCGCTTTTCCCTTGAAAATAAGGGACCTTCACCTTGATCCCGCCAAGTAGGTCATCATCATGTTGTCTCCTTTTTCCTCCTCTCGGTTGTTGGTACAACCTCCTCCTTTGTGGGACATCATCAAGATCATCATCAAAGTTCACCATCTCCTCCTCCATGATGTGGGGACGACGTGGTGATGGAGCGTATCGTGGGTTATCATGGAACATCCTTGGGCTTGGTTTATTCTCGAATTCATCAATCCTCTCATGTAACACCTCCAACTTCTGATCAAGAAGCTTCTCGAAGTGGCTCACCAAAGCTTGCATTTGGAATTGCATAGCTTCGGGTGCGGGAGATCTACTTCGACTTCCTTCATCGCTAACATGAGCAATTTTCTTCCCATGATCTTCTGCCATGATAAGTTACACAAACACAAACACACACTGGGGGGGAAAACACACACAATGATACACACTCACTCACACACGCGAGATGTACACACACACGCAAGATGTACACACTCACACACACAAAGATACACACTCACGCACGCAAGATATACACACTCACACGCACAAGATGTACACACACACGCACACAACAAGATGCACACACTCACACACACAAGATATTTTTTTTTGCTTATTTCTCTCCACTCTCAAAACTCAATTTGAATCCCGAGCTCTTATGAAATATAATACCTTGTTTAGGGCGATCAAGTGCCACTAATTCCTCCCCAATCAAGATTGTGTCGGGGAATGGTTTAACACAACCCGTTTGACTGGTAAGGGGTTTAACAATGGTAAAGGGTCAAAAAGAGGGTGGAAAGGAGGGGTAGATAAGTGGATTGTGGGTTTTGTCCGATTGTGCAAGATTAACAACAATATGAGCCAAATATAATATGGGGATGAAGCAAAATAATGGATAAAGTGGTGTATGGAAATAAAAAGTGCTAATATTATAAAGTACAATGATGAAGTAATTGTATCATTTTTCTCTCTTTTTTTTGTCAAATCTCCCCAAAAAGTGTTGTGCTTTGAGTTTTAAAGCACAAAATGATGAATGGAGAGTAAGATTTTTTTTTTGAAATCCCTCAAAGGAAAGGATGTGCTTAATTTTGAGAAGCACAAAATGATGACTTGAGAGAATTTGATTTTTTTTCCGGATACAAATCACATATAGTGATTTAAATGTGAAAATAAGATGGATGAAAAATTGACTCAAAAAAATATTTCAATCTTGCACAACAAAGGCCAATTATGGAGGTTTTCAAAGAAAAAGTTTTTTTTTTGAATGAGTGGATAATAAGGAAAGATGAGAAAGGAAATAGATATATGAGATAAAAGAGGGTGATAGATGCCTACCATGTCTACCGGAGCTCTGATACCAACTGATGTGAGACGCACGGGGTGGCCCGATCTTCACGGCGTAGAGCGGCGGATGAAGGAGGTGGTTCGGGGCTATTGGCGGAAGATGAGTACGGATAGTGGATGCAAGTAGTCAATCAACACTATAAGGAGCGCGACCTACTACTTAGACAACACACTCAGGGGGGTGTGATAACCAATCCACACAACAACGCACTTGGGTTGAGGCACAAAATTAGAGGCTTTGTGATCTTGGATCACCAATCTAACTTGTAGATTAACAAGGCAAGAATGCACAAGAGCAAGGGGGAAAACCCAAGATAATCCTCACACAACGGAGAGAAACAAAGCATAAGCTCTCAATTAATTCTTGAATGCCATACAAGTGCCACGGGGTGGCTATTTATAGCCAAGGGGGTGGTACAATAGTCAAGGGTCTAATACCCTAAAGTCATAAAGGCTAAACTACTTTTTTCCCTTAAATTCAAAAAGATAAAGTCTACCAAAGACTTTTGGAAAAGTGAAACACAACTTTCCAACTATAGCCCACCGGATTTGACTTTGGTGTCCAAAGATGCCATTTCTAGAATTCTCCATGTGGGCCAAGTTTTAAACATTATGTTTGGGCTTGAATAAGTGAGATAATAGGCCCATTTGCTCCATCCATGCATGGAAAGATCCATTGGGCCTTTAATGAAGCAAGATGGGCGTCCATTGTTGCATTCAGCCTCTTTAATCTCCCACGCGTCATCGGGCCTTGCAAATCCAACTCCTCCACTCGGGTAATCGGCTCTGTGCCTTCAACGTGGTTCGCATCACCATTAAATCCCTACAAACGTTAAAAAAACTTTAAAAAACCTTAAAACCCCTAAAAACTCAAAAAACCCCTAAAACCCCCAAAAGACACCCAAAACCTTGAAAAAACCCCAAAACCCCTAAAACCCCAAAAAATCATAAAAACCTAAAAACCCCATAAAAATCCACGAAAACATAAAAAACCCTAAAAACAGTGAAAACCCCTTGAAAACCATGAAAAAAGAAAATGGCGGCGCACTCCCCTGGGATTCTCTCTCGCTCGACGCTTCTTCCAGGCCTTCCCCTAGATCCAGATCGGAGCTTCCGCAGCGGTTCCTTGCTCCTTCCCAGTTCTTGGCGATGACATGCCCTGGATGTGATTTTCAGCCTCATGACGGTGGTGGCTTTCGTGCTTCGACGGCTTCGACATCCCCGAGTTCCTTTGCTCTGGGTTTCGAACTTTGACACGGCTTTGCTCCGTTGCTGGCGAGTCTGGCCTCCGACGGCTATGGTGGTCGCAACGTCTTTAGATCGTCTTGATCTTGAATGGGTCAACATCTGCCAGTAGCCGCGGGTTGGGGTCTCTTTTTCAGATCTAGGGTTTCTGCAGGTGGGTCAACGCGGTCAAGGGGATTATTGGCAGAGTTGGTTGCTTCAGCGTCCAGGTTCTACTCAGAAGGCGCTTCGTTCCTGCGGATGGTGCGACAATCTGGTCTTGCGGCACTGGTCGGATCCTTCTCGATCCTGCGTTACAGAAGGAGGTTTTCTCTTTTCCCTGGTTCGATTCTTTTGTCAGTTCATGAAGCAGCTGCTGGTGCGTTCTCAACCTAGTTTCTCGGCTTCGTCTCTGCTCCAGTTTGTTGATGCTTGTTTCGGTCGGACCTTTTGGCATTCCATGTTCTCCTCTTGCTTGGTTGTGATTTCGGTTATGAATGAGTGCTGGTTTCTGGGTTCTCTGAGATGGGTTTGGCGATTTTTGTGCAATTGCTGGTGGTATGCGGTTTGCTATGCTATGAGATGTAGAATGCTAAAAGTTGTTCGGTTCGAAGACCATGACTGCTGGTTGTTGAGCTACGATTCCTTGTTTGACGATGGGTTAGGATGTGTTGGTGGTTGCTTATGAGCTGCAAGTTGATAAGAGCTGGTCGATAAGGAGGCGGTGATGCTTTTGTTGCTAATGCTGGTGTTTTGGTGCTATCGTTCTTTAGAGTTTGCTGCTTGTTTTCACTAGCAGTGGATCCTCCTGGGGAGGACATGCTAGTTGCTGGAAATGGTGTGATTGGGTTTGCTGGTTGTTGTTTGCTGGGAGGTGATGATGGATGTGTTTGGTTGCGGTGCTCGTGCTATGGTTTCATGCTACTGGTTGTGAGTGGTTGCGATGTCGGATTTGGTGCTGTTGGTTGCTGGGGCTGGTTGGTTTGGACGTGTTGCTGCTGCTGTGTTGCTGTGATGATGGGATGTGGTGCTGCTGGATGCTGGAATGCCCTAGATGAGGGAAATTGTGCTGCTGGATGCTGGTTGCTGCTGAGCTGGGAGTTGTTGAAGCTGTGGTTTATGATTGTGCTGTTGCTGGATGTTGATTGCTGGTTGAGTTTGAATGTTGGTCGTTGGTTAGCTGTGAGATGTTGGATGCTGGTTGATGCTAGATGATGGTGGTGGCTGCTTGGCTTTGTGTGCTTTTACTTTTTTTGCTTTTGTTTTTCTCTCTTTTGGGGTCTTTTTTGTTTTGGGTTGTAAGGGGTTTTTGGATGTGGGTCGTTTGACCCCTCCCCTCCCTTTTCTGTTGTGTCTCCTTTTTCTTTCAAATAAATTTGGGGGGGGGGGGGAATAGCCCGACCCTCGCATCTTCCTTGCCCTTGAAAACCATAAAAACCCCTATAAACCTTTAAAATTTTAAAAAACCTACAAAAACTCTAAAAATATTTTAAATCTCTAAAATCGTCAAAAATCTCTAAAAACCCTCAAAACACCTAAAAGCGAAAAAAAACACTAAAAACCCCAAAATGCCCTAAAAACCTTAAAAACCCTAAAACCCCTCAAAAACCCACAAAACTTTCAAAATCCCTAAAAACCATAAATAACACTTAAAACCATAAAATTCCCAAAAAAACCCCAAATAACACATGAAAACGTAAAAATCCCTAAAACCCTGAAAACCCACTAAAAACCATAAAACCACTAAAAACGCATAAAAACCGTAAAAGCAATAAAAACACTAAAAACCCTTAAAACCCCTAAAAACATTAAAAAACTCTAAAATATTTAAAAACCCTAAAAACTCAAAAAAAAAATCTGAAAACCCCAAAAGACCCTAAAAACCATGAAATCCCCTAACAACCCTGAAACCCCTAAAACTCCCTAAAACCCCTCAAAATCTCTAAATACCCTAAAAACCCTAAAAACCATAAAAATCCTAAAAAACTGTATGACGTTGTATGACGCTGGTTGCTAATTAGCTGGGGGATGATGCTGGTGACACTTTTGGTTCTCTGCCTTTCTTGTTTTGTGCGTCTTTTTTCTTTTCTTTGTTTTCTTTTCTTTGTTTTCATTTTGGGGATTGTTTTTGGGTACAGGTTAATTGACCCTGCCCCTCCCCGGTCTGCTTCATACTTGTTTTCATTAATATTTTAGGGGGCTAGGCTTGCCTAGTCCTGAACCTCTTCTGCCCTAAAAAACACTATTTACTATTAAAACCTTTTAAACCCTAAAGACATTAAAAAACTCTAAAAAAAACCTTAAAAACCCAAAAAACTCAAAAAAAACACTAAAAACCCAAAAAAGTCCCTACAAACCCTGAAAAACCCTAAAACCTTAAAATTCTATTAGACCGTAAAAATCCAAGAAAACGTAAAAAAACCCTAAAAACACTAAAAACCCTCTAAAAACCATGAAAACCCCTAAAAACCTTTAAAAACCCTAAAAACCCAACGTCCCACTAAAAACTCTAAAACCATTAAAACCCCAAAAGGTTAAAAACTCAAAAAAAAACCTTTAAATTCCTAAAAACTCAAATAAACCTAAAAACCCGAAAGACCCTAAAATCCATGAAAACCCCTAAAAACCACTAAAACCCTAAAAATCCAGGAAAACAATAAGAATCCTAAAAAACCCCCAAAAATCCATGAAAACGAAAACAACCCTAAAAAACCTTAAAAACCCCTGAAAACCATAATCCCACTAAAAACCATAAAACCCCCCTTAAAACCCTTCAAAACGTTAAGAACTCTAAAAAGTTTAAAAACCCAAAAAAAAAATATAAAAAAAACCTAAAAACCAAAAAAGACAGTAAAAATCCTGAAAACCCATAGAAACCCTAAAACCCCTTAAAAACTGTAAAAACCTTCAAAATCCCCAAAAATCCTAAAAAGACTCAAAACCATAAAAATCCTAAAAAACCCCTAAAATTCAATGAAATCATAAAACCACTAAAAACTCTAAAAAACCCCCAAAACCATAAAAACCACTAAAAACCATTAAAAACCTAAAAACCCATAAAAACCCTAAATCCATTGAAGACTGTAAAACCCCTAAACCCCCTAAAAGCATTAAAAAACTCTAAAAAACCATAAAATCCCTAAAAACTCAAAAATAGCTTGAAAACCCCTAAAAACCCTAAAACCGCATAAAACGGTAAAAAAACCCTAAAACCGCATAAAAATGTAAAAAAACCTTAAAACCTTAAAAAACCCCAAAACCCAAAAAAAATCCTAAAAACTTAACACTAAAAACCCTTAAAATCTGTAAAAACATTAAAAAACACTAAAAAAGCTTAAAACCCCCAAAAAACTCAAAAAAACGAAAAAACCCCAAAAGACACCTAAAACCTTGAAAAAACTTAAAAACCCTATAACCCCTAAAAAACCCTCAAAATCTCTAAAAAACTTTAAAAACCATAAAAACCATATAAACAATAAAAACCTAAAAACCCCATTAAAATCCATGAAAATGTAAAAAACCCTAAAAACCCTGGAAAACCCCTAAAAACCATCAAAACCCTAAAACCCCATAGGAACCCTAAGACCCACTAAAAACTCTAAAAACCATAAAACCTCTAAAAACGTTAAAAATTTGAAAAAAAACCTTAAACCCCCAAAAAACTAACCCCCCCCCTAAAAACTAGAAAATACCCTTAAAACCCGAAAAGTCCCTAAAAACTTGAAAATACCCTTAAAACCCAAAAGGTAATTAAAAACCCCTCAAAATCCCCAAAAACCCAAAACCCCCCTAAAAACTATAAAAACCTAAAAAACTCCTAAACCACATGAAAATGTAAAAATCCCTAAAAACACTAAAAAGCTCATAAAAACCATAAAACCCCTACAAATAGTAATAAACCCTAAAAACACATAAAAACCTTAAAACCCCAGCAAAAAACTAAAACACTTAAAAACCATAAATTTTTTAAAAAAATATAAAAATGTTTCAAACCCTAATAAACTCAAAAAATCCTAAAACCCCAAAAAGACCATAAAAACTCTAAAACCCCCTAAAAACCTTTAAAAATTCCTCAAAATCCTTAAAAAACCTAAAAACCCTAAAAACAAAAAGACATAAAAAACCTAAAAAACCCCATAAAATCAATGAAAATGTAAAAAACCCTAAAAACCCATAATTTTTTTAAAAAAGCACTGACAACAATAAAAAACCTTAAAACCCCTAAAAATGTTATAAAACTCTACTTTAAAACCCTAAAAAACTCAGAAAAATCCTAAAAACCCAAAAAAACGTTAAAAACCCTAAAAACCCCTAAAACCCTAAAAACGCATGAAACCCTACAAAACCTGAACACCCCTAAAAACCCTAAAAAACCCAAAAACCATAAAAATCCTAAAAAACCTTTAAAATCCATGAAAACGTAAAAAAACCTAAAAACACCCTAAGAACAATAAAAACCCAAAAACATTTAAAAACCCTAAAACCCCAGAAAACCACAAAAAAAACTCTAAAAACCCTTTAAACCCTAAAATGTTAAAAAAAAACTCTAAAAACCCACAAAAATCCATGAAAGCATTCAAAACCATAAAAACACTGAAAACCCTGCAAACCAAAACAACCACTAAAAACCTTAAAAAATCCTAAAAACCCATAAAAAACCCAAAAAACACTAAAAAAATCTAAAACCACTTAAAACCTCTACAAATGTTAAGAAAATATAAAACTATTAAGAACCCCAAAAAACAAAAAAAAACCTTAAAAACCCAAAAGGCCATAAAAACCCTGAAAAACCCAAAAAACCCTAAAACCTCTGAAAATCCTAAAAACCATCAAAAACACTAAATTTCCCCTAAAAATCCATGAAAACATAGAAAAACTCTAAAAACTATAAAAAACACCTAGAAACCATAAAAACCCTAAACACCTAAAATCCCATAAAAATCCTAAAAACTATTGAAAACTCTAAAAACCCATAAACCCCGTAAAAATGTTCAAAATATCTAGAAATGCATAAAAACGCTTAAAACCCAAAAAGACCCTAAAACCCACTAAAAACCCCTAAAACCCCCTAAAAACCCAAAACCCCATAAAAACCCTAAAAACCCTAAAAATCTTGAAAAACTCAAAAAACCAAAAAGACCTAAAAAACCCCTAAAACCATAAAAAACCCAAAAAAACCTAAAAAACCTAAAAAACTCATAAAAATATCTGAAAATGTAAAAAACACTAAAAACCCTAAAAACCCCAAAATACCATAAAATCACCTAAAATCCTTAAAAACCCTAAAACCATAAAATCCACTTAAAACTCTAAAAACCTTAAAAACCCAAAAATACCTTAAAATCTATAAAAAAGCTTAAAAATCCTGAAAAACTCAAAAGACCCTAAAAACCCCAAAAGTCCCAAAAAACCTTAAAACCTCCAAAAAAACCCTAAAACCCCTCAAAATCAATAAAATGCCAAAAAACCATAAATATTGTAAAAACCCCTAAAAACACATGAAAATGTAAATATCCCTAAAAACCATGAAAACCACCTAAAACCCCTAAAACCCTTAAAAAACTCTAAAAACCCATAAATACACTAAAAACCACTAAAAACGTTAAAAAAAATTTAAACCCATAAAAATATTAAAATACTCTAAAAAATTTTAAACCCCTAAAACACTTAAAAAACCCTAAAACCCCGAAAAGACCCTAAAACCCCTGAAAAATACTAAAAACCCTAAAAACCCAAGAAAACCCTCAAATTCTCGAATAACCAAAAAATGCCCTAAAACCCAAAAAAAATATGAAACCCCCTAAAAATCCATGAAAACTTTAAAAACACTAAAAACCCATAAACAACCGTAAAAAAGAACTAACAACTATAAAAACCATTAAAACCCATAAAAACGTTAAAAACTCTAACAAACCTTTAAAACCCTAAAAACTCAAAAAGCCCATAAAAACCCAAAAAGGCCATAAACACCATGAAAAACCCTAAAAAGCCAAAAAAAACCCCTCAAAAACTCAAAATACCTAAAAACCTAAAAACCCCCTAAAAACCATAAAAATCATTAAAACTCCCTAAAAATCAATGAAAATGTAAAAAAACCATAAAAACCCCGAACACCCCCGAACACCCCCTAAAAACCATAAAACCCCTAAAACCTTTAAAAACCCTATAAAACCACTAAAAACTCTAAAAACCCTTAAATCTCCTAAAAATACTAAAAAACTCTAAAAACCCTTAAAACCCCAAAAAAAATCAAAAAACCCTAAAAACCAAAAAGAACTTAAAAGCCATGAAAAACACTAAAACCCTTGAAAAAAACCCTAAAACCACTAAAAACAATAAAAATACTAGAACCCCCCTAAAAAACCTGAGAACGTAAAAACCCCGAAAAAACCCTAAAACCCTGAATACCAAAAAACCCCTAAAACCCTTAAGAACCCTAAAAATCCATAAAACACTAAAAACTCTAAAAACCCTTTAAACTCCTAAAATGTTAAAAAACTCGAAAAAACCTTAATAACCGTAAAAAAAATCCTATAAAACCCAAAAGACCCCAAAAACAGTTAAATCCCCCAAACCCCCCCCCCCCCACCGGAAAACCTTCAAAATCACTAAAAAACATCAAAAACCCCTCAAAACCCTCAAAACCCCTCAAAACCATTAAAATCCTAAAAATCCACAAAAAAATCCATGAAAACGTAAAAAACCCTAAAAACCCTAAAATTCCCCTGAAAACCATCAAACCCCTAAAAACAATTAAAAACATAAAAATCGATAAAAACCCTAAAAACCATTAAAAATCTCTAAAACCCTTAAACCCCTTAAAAATGTTAAAAAATCAAAAAAAACAATAAAACCCCTAAAAACTCAAAGAGACCCTAAAACCCCCTAAAAACACTAAAAACCCTAAACCCCCTAAAAACCCTAACAACCCCTAAAAACCTTGAAAAACACAAAAAACCCAAAAATAATCTAAAAACCACTAAAAACTCTAAAAACTCTTAAAATCCCTAAAAACATTAAAAATCCTTAAAAATCCTTCAAAACCCTAAAAAACTAAAAAAACACTAAATACCCCAAAACCCCAAAAATCCTTAAAAACCCCTAAAAACCATAAAATGCCTTAAAAACCACAAAAACACTCAAATCCCTAAAAATTGTAAAAAATCGTAAAAACCCTAAAAACCTAAAAAACCGATAAAAATCCATGAAAATGTAAAAAACCCCTAAAAACCTTGAAAAATATAAAACCCCCTAAAAACCTTTAAAAATCCTTAAAATCCATAAAAATCCACAAAACCCATTAAAAACTCTAAAAACCTTTAAAGCCCAAAAAGCATTAAAAAACTCTAAAAACCTTAAAAACCCTAAAAAACTCAAAAAACCCCTAAAAACCCCAAAAGATTGTAAAACCCCAAAAAACCTCACAAACACCATAAACCCCTCAATATCCCTAAAAATACTAAAAACCCATAAAAACCCAAAAAAAAACCCCTAAAAACCACAAAAAACCATAAAAATCCCTAAAACCCCCTAAAAACCATAAAACTCCTAAAAACCGTAAAAATCATAAAAACCCATAAAAACCCTAAAAACCCACTAAAACTCTAAAACACCTAAAACCCCTAAAAACATTACTGGCTGGGGTTGTGCATGAGGGGACCTCAGATAGACCTGGTTGTGAGGTTCTGCATGACATGGATGTAGAAGAATGTTTAGGTGGATCTTGGAAGGACAATCTACAATATGTAGATGAGGCTGGGTGGTTAGGTACTTTTTTTTCTGAGGATGAAAGACATATCAACTCTAATATGGCGCAAATAATGAGGGAGAGGGCCATGATTTGGGCAGTTATGCCTCTTGGGAGGGAGAATTTTCTGCAATGGCAAACTCAGCTTCCTGTAAGTGAAAACCGAGGAGGGACTACACAACCATGCCAAGGACCGTGTCTACCAGGGCCTCCTCTATGGGAATCAAGAAGAATGCCTCTGGAATGAGTAGGAAGTCTAATTCCCCCTCTGTGCAGTTATCTGAGGTGAAAAAAAGGTTAAGGGACATTTATTTTACCATTGCCATGGATTTGGAAAATGCTAGGAAGGCGATATTTGAGTGGGAGATGGCGGACTCGGACGCGTCCTCTGGATATGGTGCTGATGGTGACCCCTATAGAGATCCATTTGGAGATGTTGATCCTTATGACATGTAGCTTTTATATTTTCTTTTGGGTTTTGGGGTTGTTTTGGGTGTGGGTCGTTTGACTCCCCCATTCCCTTGTCTGATGTGTCTTTTTTCTAATAAAAAACGTTAAAAATCCTAAAAACATTAAAAAATGTTAAAACCCTAAAAACATTAAAAAACGTTAAAACCCTAAAAAACCTAAAACCTCCTAAAAATCCCTAAAAACCTTCAAAATCCCTAAAAATAATAAAAACCCTCAAAAGCATAAAAATCCTAAAAATCCAGGAAAATATAAAAAAGCCTAAAACTCTAAAAAAGCCACTAAAAAACATTAAAAAACCTAAAAACCCATAAAAAACTAAAAACCTATAAAAAACTAAAAACCATTGAAAACTCTAAAAACCCTAAAACCCCCTAAAATTGTTAAAAACTATAAAAAATCATAAAAACCCTAAAAAATTCAAAATGACCCTAAATACCCTAACCCCCCCCCCCCCCCCGAAAACCCCTAAAAACCCTAACACCCCCTAAAAACCCTAAAAACCCTTAAAACCTTGGAAATCCCTAAAACCCAAAAAACCCCTAAAAACCAATAAAAACGATAAATACCCTCAAAATCCCTAAAAACATTTTAAAACTCTAAAAACCCTTAAAAACCTTAAAAACCTTAAAAACCTTAAAAAACTCAAAAAAACCCAAAAACACAAAAAACCCAAAAACCCTAAACACCCTAAAAATCCCTAAAAATCCTAAAAAAACCATAAAAACCTAAAAAACACATTAAATTCCATGAAAACGTAAAAAACCCAAAAACCCTAAAAAACATAAAAACCCTTAAAAACCTTAAAAACATTAAACCCCCATAAAAACCCAAAAAACCCACTAAATTCTCTAAAAACCTTTTAAACTCCAAAAAACGTTAAAAATCACAAAAAAAATATTTAAAACATAAAAAAATAAAAAAAACCATAAAACCCCCAAAGACCCTAAAAATCCTAAAAGACCCTAAAACTACCTCAAAAACACTAAATACACTCAAAATCCCTAAAAACCGTAAAAAACCCAAAAAACATAAAAACCCTAAAAACGACTAAAAATATGAAAACATAAAAGTCCATAAAATCCCTAAAATCCCCTAAAACCATTAAAACCCCTAAAAACCATAAAAACCCAGAAAAACCCTAAGAAACCACTAAAAATACTAAAACCCTTTAAACCCGAAAAAACGTTAAAAAAATCTAAAAACATTAAAAACCCTAAAAAGTCGAAAAAACCCTAAAACCCAAAAGAACCTAAAACCCCTTAAAGCCCCCCTGAAAACCCCTCAAAATCCCTAAAAACCCTAGAAAACACTAAAAACAGTAAAAATCTTAAAAACCCTAAAAAACTCATAGAAAACCCTAAAAACCCAAAAAGACCCCAAAAACCTTGAAAACCCTTAGAAACCATAAAAACCCTAAAAACCCTAAAAACCATAAAAATCCTAAAAACCCCTAAAATTTCATGAAAACGTAAAAAACCATAAAAGTCCTAAAAAACCCCTAAAAACCATAGAAATCTCTAAAAACATTTAAAAACCCAAAAACCACTAAAAACTCTGAAGACCCTTAAAACCCATAAAAAAAAGTTTAAAAACTCCAAAAAACATTAAAACCCCTAAAAAATTCCAAAAAAATCCCAAAAAACATAAAAAGACCCTAAAATCCATGAAAAAAACCCTAAAACACCTGAAAACCACAAAAGAACCCATGAGAACATAAAACCCCCTAAAAACCTGAAAACCCTAAAAAACCACTAAAAACCATAAAAACCACTAAAAACCTTAAAAACACATTAAAACCCTAAAACCTTAAGAAACTCTGAAAAACATAAAACCCTAAAAAACATTAAAAAACCCTAAAATCCGAAGACCCTAAAAACCCTGAAAACCGCTAAAAACCCTAAAACACCCTAAAAAACACTAACAACCTTCAAAATCCCTAAAAAGCCTAAAAATCTCTTAAAACCATAAAAATCCCCTAAAAATCCATGAAAATGTAAAAACCCAAAAATAATTAAAAAATCCATGAAAACCATAAAAACCCTTAAAAACCTTAAAAAACCTAAAAACCTAAAAACCATTGAAAAATCTATAAACGCAAAACACCCCTAAAAATGTTAAAAAACGCTAAATACCATAAAACCCAAAAAAACTCAAAAAGACCCTAAAAGCCCTAAACCCCTAAAACCCTAAAACCCCCTAAAAACCCTAAAACCCCATAAAAACCATGAAAAACCCCAAAAACACAAAAAACCGAAAAAACCAATAAAAACTCTAAAAACCTTTAGAATCCCTAAAAACATTAAAAAACACTAAAAGCCTTAAACACCTATAAACTAAAAAAACCCTAAAAACCCAAAAAGAACCCCAAAACACTGAAAAATCCCAAAAAAACCTAAAATTCATGAAAACCCCTAAAAACCCTTAAAATAAATAAAGACCCTATAAAATCCTTAAAAGCGTGTAAACCTAAAAACCCCATAAAAATCCATGAAATCGCAAAAAACCCCTAAAAACCCTAACAAACCCCTAAAAATCATAAACTCCCTTAAAACATTAAAAAACCCTAAAACCCATAAAAACCCTAAAAACCCACTAAAAACTCTAAATACCTTTTAAAACCCTAAAGATGATAAAAATATCTAAAAAGCCTTAAAATCCCTAAAAAACTCAAAAAAACTTAAAACCCCCAAAAGACCCTAAAACCCCTAAAAAAACATAAAAACACCTCAAAGACCCTAAAACCCCTCAAAATCCCTAAAACCCATAAAAACCCTAAAAATCATAGAAATCCTAAAACACCCCTAAAAATATGAAAATGCAAAAATCTCTAAAAACCCTACAACCTAGAAAAAACTAGAAAAACATATACAAACCTTAAAAACCCTAAAACCCTAAAATCCCACTAAAAACACTAAAAAAACTAAAAACCATTAAACCCCCTAAAAATGTTAAAAAACTCTAAAAACTTTAAAAACCCTAAAAAACTAAAAAAGACCCCAAAACCCCCAAAAGACCTTGAAAGCCATAAAAAGCTCTAAAAACCATAAAAACCCTTGAAAACCCTCAAAATACCTAAAATCCCTAAAAATCCTAAAAACAATAAAAATACTAAAACCCCTTAAAAATCCATGAAAAAACCCCTGAAAACCCATAAAAACCCTAAAAACCCACTAACAACTATAAAATACCTTAAAACACCTAAAAACGTTAAAAACACTAAAAAAACCTTTAAAGCCCGAAAAACTCAAAAAAAAAACCAAATGACCCTAAAAACCCTAAAAAATCCTAAAAGCCATAACAATCGTAAAAAACCCCTAAAACCCATGAAAACATAAAAAACCCCCCAAAACCCCCAAAACCTTTAAAAACCCTAAAATACCACTAAAAACTCAAAAACCCTCAAACCCCTGAAAAAGTTAAAAAAATTAAAAACCTTTAAAACTGTAAAAATTCAAAAAAGCTCTAAAACCCCAAAAGACCCTAAAAGCCGTGAAAAACCGTACAACCCACCTCTAAACCCTAAAAACCCTCAAAAATAATAAAAATCCTAAAAAACCCCTAAAAATCCATGAAAACATAAAAAGCCTAAAAACCCTGAAGACCATAAAACCCCTAAAAACCTAAAAGACCCTAAAAACCCTTAAATCCCCCAAAAACCACTAAAAACTCTAAAAACCCTTAAATCCCCTAAAAACATTAAAAAATATAAAAACACAAAATGACCCTAAAACCCCTAAAAACCCAAAAAACCCCTCAAAACCATAAAAATCCTAAAAATCCCCTAAAAATCCATAAAAACATAAAAACCCAAAAAACACTAAAAAAAACACTAAAAACCATGAAAACCTTTAAAAACCTAAATACCTATAAAACCCTAAAAACCATCAAAATTCCCAGAAACCGAAAAAATCCATAAAAACCTTTTAAATCTGTAAAAGTGTTAAAAAACTCTAAAAAATCTCGAAAACCCGTAATAACCCAAAAGAAATCAAAACCCTAAGAAAACCCTAAAAACCCAAAAACCTCTGAAAAACCCTAAAAACCCTAAAAACCATAAAAACAAAAAAAAATCATAAAAATCCATTAAAATCCATGGAAACATAAAAAACCCTAAAACCCCTGAAAATAATAAATACCTCGAAAAACCTTAAAAGAGCCTAAAAACCCAAAAAAACCCTAAAAAGCACTAAAAACCCTAAAAACCATTAAAACCACTAAAAATGTTTAAAATCTCTAAAAACCTTAAAAACCAAAAAAAAATCCAAAAAACCCTAAAAACTCCAAGACCCTAAAAACCCTAAAACCCTAAATCCCCCCAAAACCCTAAAAACCCTCAAAATCCCTAAAATGCTAAAAAACCATAAAAACCATTAAAATAAAAAAAAACCCTTAAAAACACAAAAACACCCTAAAAATGATAAAAACCCATACAAAACCTTAAAAAAACGCTAAAAACATGTAAAAACCCAAGAAAACCACTAAATACCCTTTAAACCCCTAAAAACGTTAAAGAACTCTGAAAACTTTAAAAACCCTAAACAACTCAAAAAAAACCCTAAAAACCTAAAAAGACCCTAAAACCTTTAGAAATCCTAAAAATCCCTAAAACCCCCTCAAATCCCTAAAAACCCTAAAAACCCCAAAATACCTTAATAACACTAAAAAACTCCTAATAATCTATAAAAACATAAAAACCCCTAAAAACCCAAAAAACCCCTAAAAATAACTAACTACTAAAACCCAAAAAACCCCAAAAAACATTAAAAACTCTAAAAAACCTTAAAACCGTTGAAAAGCTAAAAAAACCCTAAAAACCCAAAAAGACCATAAAAACCCTGAAAAACACTAAAAACCTTCAAAATCCCTAAAAACCCTAAAACCCCTAAAAACTATGAAATCATAAAAAACACCTAAAAATCCATGTAAACGTAAAAAATCCTAAAACCCTTCAAAACCCACTAAAAACCATAAAAACACCTAAAAACCCACTAAAAATTCTAAAAAACATTAAAAACCCTGTTTTTTTAAAAAAACTCTATTAAAACTTAAAAACCATAAAAAAACTCAAAAAAAACCCTACAAGCATAAAAGACCTTAAAAGCCCTAAAAAACCTTAAAAAACCCCAGAAAAACCCTCAAAAAGAATATAAATCCTAAAAACCCTCAAAAAGAATATAAATCCTAAAAAACCCCCATAAAATCCATGAAAACATAAAAAAAACCCTGAAAACCCTAAAACCCCCTAAAAACCAACTAAAACCTTAAAACCCATAAAAACCCCTAAAAAATTAAAAAACACAAGAAAACCTAAAAAACCCTAAAACCCCCAAAAAAACCCTAAAAACCCAAAAGACACTAAAAACTTTAAAAATCCTTAAAAACCCTAAAAACCAATAAAAACTTGAAAAACCTTCAAAATCCCTAAAAACCCTAAAAACCCTAAAAACCATAAAAATCCTCAAAGTCCCTTAAAAATCCATGAAAACATAAAAAACCCTAAAAACTCTAAAAAACCACAAAAACCACAAAACCCCTAAAACCTTAAAAACCTAAAATCCATAAAAACCCTAAAAACCATTGAAAACTATAAAAACCCTAAAACCACCTAAAAATGTTAAAAAACTATAAGAAACCATAAAAACCCTAAAAAAATAAATTAGACCCTAAAAACGCTAAAAACCTTTAAAAATGCCTAAAAACAAAAAATAACCTTAAAATTCACTAAAAACTCTAAAATCCTTAAAATCCCTAAAAACGTTAAAAAACTCAAAAAACCATAAAAACTCAAAGAAACCCTAAAAACCCAAAAAGACCCAAAATACCAAGAAAAACCCTAAATCTCTTGAAACCCCCTAAAAACCCTGAAAATCACTAAAACCCCTAAAAACTATAAAATCCGAAAAATCCCATAAAAATGCATGAAAATATAAAAAACCATAATAATCCAGAAAACCCCATGAAAACCATAAAACCCCTAAAAACCTTTAAAACCCTAAACACCCATAAAATCCTAAAAAATAATTAAAAATTATAAAGACCTTTAAAACCCAAAAAAACATTAAAAATCTCTAAAAACCTTAAAAACCCTAAAAAAATCAAAAAAAAAACCTAAAAACCCCAAAAGACACTAAAAACCCTAAAAATGCTAAAAACAACTCAAAACCCTAAAAACCCTGAAAATCCCTAAAAATCATAAAAATCCCAAAAAAACCATAAAAATCCTAAAAAACCCCTAAAAAACACACGAAAATGTCAAAATTCGTAAAAACTGTGAAAACCCCTAAAAACCATAAAAACATCTACAAATCTTAAAAACACTAAAAAATAATAAAAACCCTAAAAAACACAAAAAATACTAAAAACCCTTAAACCCCCTAAAAATGTTAAAATACTCTAAAAACTTTGAAAACCTAAAAAACTCAAAAAAATCCTAAAAACCCAAAAGACCCTAAATACCTTGAAAACCCTAAAAAACTCTAAAAACCCTCAAAATCAATAAAAACCTAAAAACCCCTAAAAACTATAAAAATCCTAAAAAACCCTAAAAATATATGAAAACATAAAAAACCCATAAAAACCCTAAAAAAGCACTAAAAACTATAAAAACCCTTAAACCCCTAAAAATGTTAAAAAACTCTAAAAACCCAAAAGACCCTGAAAACCCTGAAAACCTTGAAAACCACCAAATACCCTAAAAACCCTAAAAACCCTAAAGTCCCTAAAAACCCTAAAAACCCAAAAAAACCCATAAAAAATATAAAAACCCCTAAAAATCTATGAAAACGTAAAAAAGCCCTAAAAACCCTGAAACCCCTAAAAACCATAAAAACCCCTAAAGAGCTTTAAAACCCCAAAAAATCCAAAAAACCACTAAAAATCTAAAAACTGATTTGATATCATATGAGTGTGCAGTCTTCGTTGGTGAAAAAATGTGGAAACACGAGGGATGAAATGGGATAAATGGATAATAAATAAATACGAAGAAAATTAAAGGGGGGAGGGGTGATCAATTAGGACCCCAATGAGACTTTCCCCTTAAAACCCTAATTATAAAGTGCCACAAAGTTTGATCACTCCTTTGACAAGACTCACTTGCATTCATTCAAAAATACAAGAAACATAAGAATAATATTGCTAGAAAACACTCAAAATTCTAAATTCCTATTCAAGTGGTACAAGGAGGTGGCTATTTATAACCAAATGGGAGAGATACATGTCAAAAACCTAGCCCACAAAAGTATAAAGCCTAAAAAAAGATTTTTTTTACATTGTTTACACATGACCATGACTTTAGGGGATAATATATCCACCAAGAAGACTTTTTGGCACCACCCCCAAAGACTTTGAAGATTCCCACCATGACTTTGGAGACCATGTCCCCACCACTTTTGAATTTGGAGATTTCCTTCATTTAAGTGGATATAAATTTGTGGGATCATTTGGGTGGTCCATTTAGGTTCACTTTTGGGCTTTAATATGTGTGATTAAAGGCCCATTTTCTCCTCCCATACATGCATGTTGGGCCTCCACTTGTAGCTTCAAAGTAAGGACATGTAAAGCCTCTTTAATTATCCTCATTATTACTCATTTCATTAGGCCACCAATCCCATGCAATGGGTCTTGTCTATTTATGTGCCTTCCAAACTCCAGGTCATGGTCACTCTGAAATCCTCGATTCATATGTGCTCCATGATTCTCATCTTTCCCCTCTCTTCAAAAAGATTAATCCTCAAATCTACATATTCAAAGGGAGCAATATTAGTAACATTAATGGTATCACTCACATTTCCATACCTTATAGGTAAGTTAGTATTTTAGTCATTCTTTAAAATATGGAAAGGACTATCTCTTTGATGTGAGGTATTTGGCGTTATTTGTTCCGAAAATCTTCCTTTTAGCAGGTAATGCCATTCTAAACTACCTGGATCAAATGTAACTTATTTCCAATAATTCTTTACTCGATCACTATATTCTTGTATTAAAGACACAACACGAGAGAGAAAAGAATTATGAAGTTTTTTAGTTTCAAGGTAAGCATCCCTACTAATGAGTAAGAAAACTTTATTTCCCAAAAAAACCATTTTCCCCACACTTTTTCTGGAAAACAAACTCACCTTCTGCTCCACACTCTTATTTTTAACTTTTGATTTCCCTCATTTCTTTTTATGTCACTCTTATCTCCTTTTTAACTCTCAATTTTTTCACTCTTTTCATTTTTTTCTATTTTCTTCTCTCTTTTTCTTTTCCCTCAACTCATGACACTCTTTTTTCTCAATCACATTTTCAAGGGTTTTTCAGGGTTTTTAGTATTTTTATGTTTTCTTGGATTTTTAGGGGTTTTTTAGGAAATTTATTGTTTTTTGGGTTTTTTAAGGGTTTTTAGGGATTTTTAGGTTTTTAGAGTTTTTTAGGGTTTTTAGTGTGTTTTTGGATTTTTAGGTTTTTTTTGAGTTTTTTAGGGTTTTTAGAGTTTTTTAAAAATTTCTAGGGGCTTTAAGGTTTTTTGGATTTATTATTGGTTTTTTAGACTTTTTAGGGGGTTTTAGGGTTTTTAAGGTTTTTAAGGGTTTGTATGGTTTTTAGGGGTTTTTAGGGTATTTAGGGTTTTTTATGTTTTCATGGATTTTTAGGGGGTTTTTCAGATTTCTATGGTTTTTATGGGTTTTAAAGGTCTTTAGAGATTTTTGGGGTTTTAGGGGTTTTTAGTGTTTTTAGGATTTTAATGCGTTTTTTAGGTTTTTAGTGTCTTGAATTTTTATGTTTTTTTAATGTTTTAAGGGTTTTTAAGGTTTTAGAGTCTTTTAACATTTTTAGGAATTCAAAGGGAGTTTGGAGTTTTCAGCGAGTTTTTAGGGTTTTTAGGGGTTTTTAAGTTTTTTTGTGTTTTTATGGTTTTCAAGGGGTTTTCAGGGTTTTAGTGATTTTATATTTTGATGGATTTTTAGGAGTTTTAGGACTGTTATGGTTTTAGGGTTTTTAGGGGTTTTAGGGATTTTGAGGGGTTTTAGGGTTTTTCTAGGGATTTTAGGGTTTCTCTAGGGATTTTAGGGTTTTTAGGGTTTTCAAGGTTTTTAGGGTCGTTTTGGGTTTTTAGGGGGGTTTTGATTTTTTTAGGGGTTTTAAGGTTTATTAGAGTTGTTTAACATTTTAGGGGTTTGCAGTGGTTTTTAGGGGTTTTAGGGGTTTTTAGGGTTTTATGGGTTTTTAGGGTTTTTAAGGTTTTTGGGGTTTTTATGTTTTTGAGGGGGATTTCAGGGTTTTTACGCTTTTTTACGTTTTCATAGATTTTTAGAGGTTTTTTAGGATTTTTATGGTTTTTTGGGATTTTAGGGGTTTTATGGATTTTAAGGGTTTTTATAGTTTTTCAGGGGTTTAAGAGTTTTTCAGGGTTTTAGGGTCTTTTTGGGTTTTTTTTTCTTTTTTTTGAGTTTTTTGGGGTTTTAATGGGTTTTTAGATTTTTTTAACATTTTTAGGGGTTTAAAGGGTTTTTAGAGTTTTTAGTTGATTTTTAGTGTTTTATGGGTATTTATGGTCTTTAAATGTTTCTAGGGGTTTTATGGTTTTTAGGAGTTTTTAAAGGTTTTTTTACGTTTTAATGGATTTTTAGGGATTTTTGGGGATTTTTATGCTTTTTTTGGTTTTTTAGTGGTTTTCAGGGATTTTGAGGGTTTTTAAGGGTTTTTTTTAGTTTTTGAGGGCTTTTAAGGTTTTTAGAGTTATTTTAACATTTTTAAGGTTTTTTAGAGTTTTTAATGGTTTTTAAGGGTTTTATGGGTTTTTACGTGTTTTAAGGTTTTTATGTGGGTTTATAGTTTTCAAGGTTTTTCAGGGTTTTTTTGGTTTTTTATGTTTCATGGATTTTTAGTGGTTTTTTCTGATTGCTTGGTTTTTAGGGTTTTTAGGGTTTTTAGGGATTTTTAGGGGTTTTAGGGTTTTCTTTTGTTTTTAGGATTTTTAGGGTTTTTAGGGTTTTTAGGGTTTTTAGGGTTTTTAGGGTTTTTAGGGTCCTTTGGGGGTTTTAGGGTTCGTTTTGATTTTTAGGTGTTTTAAGGGTTTTAGAGTTGTTTGACGTGTTTATGGGTTTTATGGGTTTTCATTTTTTTAGTAATTTTATGGTTTTTTTGAGTTTTTGTAGTTTTTTAACGTTTTTAGGGGTTTTATTGTTTTTAGGGGTTTTTTTGGGTTTCTTTATGTTTAATTTGATTTTTCGGGGGGGGGGGGGGGGGGGTTGGATTTTTATGGGTTTTAGGGTTTTTTGATATTTTGAGGTTATTTAGGTTTTTTTAGAGGTTTTTAGGGTTTTTAGGGGTTTTCGTGGTTTTTAAGGTCTTTTTTTGGTTTTCGGGTTTTATTTTTTTTTTAAAGGTTTTTTAGGTTTTTTAGAGTTTTTTAATATTTTTTTGGGTTTTTAGGGGTTTTTTTAGTTTTTAGGGGGTTTTTAAGGTTTTTTAGGGTTTTTTACGTTTTCATACATTTTTAGGGGATTTTTAGGATTTTTATGGTCTTTTGAGTTTTTTAGGGTTTTTCTGGATTTTGAGGGGTTTTAGGGTTTTTAGGTGTTTTTAGAGTTTTTAGGGTTTTTCGTTCTTATTAGGGTCTTTTTTAATATTTAAGGGTTTTTTTTGAGTTTTTTAGTTGTTTTAAGACTTTTTAGACTTTTTTAATGTTTTTAGGGGTTTAATGGTTTTTTAGAGTTTTTAGTGGGATTTTAGGGTTATTTTTGTTTTTAGGGTTTCTTAAGGTTTTAGGCAGTTTTATTGTTTCATGGGGTTTTCAGGGTTTTTAAGGATTTTTATGGTCTTTAGAGGTTTTTTGTATTTTTAGGGATTTTGAAGGATTTTCCAGGTTTTTAGGTTTTTAAGGGTTTTTAGGTTTTTATGGTTTTTAAGGGTTTTTAGAGTTTTTAAAGGTTTGTAGGGTATTAAAGGTTTTTAGAATCTCTAGTGGGTTTTTAGGGTTTTTGTGGGTTTTTAGGGTTTTTAACGTTTTTAGAGGGTTTTATGATTTTCAGGGGTTTTTCTAGGTTTTTAGGGTTTTTTAAGTTTTCATGGATTTTTATAGGTTTTTTAGGATATTTATGGTTTTTAAGGTTTTTAGGGATTTAGGGATTTTGAGGGTTTTATGGGTTTTCATAGGGTTTTTTGGTTTTTTGGGTTTTTCAGGGTTTCTAGGGTCTTCTGGGTTTTTATGGGTTTTAAATGTTTTTTGAGTTTTGGGTTGTCTAAGGGTTTTTATGAGTTTTTATGGTTTTTAAAGACTTTTAGGGTTTTTTTTGGTTTTTAGGGGGTTTCAGTGTTTTTAGGGGTTTAAAAGTTTTGTTATATTTTTTCGGGTTTTTTAGGTTTTAGGGTTTTTATGTTTTTTACGGATTTTTAGGGGTTTTAGGGGTTCTCAAGGGTTTTTTGGTTTTTTTGGGTTTTTAGGTGGTTTTTTGAGTTTTTTAGGGTTTTTAGGGTTTTTAGATTTTTTTAGAGTTTTTAGTGGGTTTTTAGGCTTTTTATGGATTTTTTTGGGTTTTTTAAGTTTTTAGAGATTTTTGTGGTATTCAGGGTTTTAGGGTTTTTGATATGGATCAGATTCAGCACAAGGAGAATAATTTTGGGCTTGATAAAAATTCCAAGCCCAATTGTTGTTCGAATTGGACCAGCCCACACTTCTTGATGTCCAACACTATGGTGGGCCACAACACACTTATTTGGGACCCAAAATCATTTATCCACATGGCAAATGGTGGAAATTCGTAGCTGCACATTAATGAGGAGAGAGAAGGTGGAGAAAAGCATCATTAAGAGGGAATCCCGCTACTTTGGCTAGTGGGGTCATTAAATGGCATGGGAAAGTGTTATTTTATGCTTTTTATGTGCCTTTTGGGTTCCCCATGTCTTGTAACTCGAATTGGAGCATTTTTCTTTATTTATTTTGTCTTTATATTGTATTTTCACTCCTTTGTAATGGGGATAGATGAATGTGACGGGATTTTGAAGTTTGCTGTGCAATCTTCTTGCTTTAGCCTCTTCCCTTTGCCCGGAATTGGTGGTGCATCTCCATCGCTGGTGACGTTGTCTTTAAGCGTGGAGAAACCTTGGCGGGTGGCATTGCCTTTAAGCCTCGGTCATTCGGCTACATTACGCTGCTCCTCTTCACTTACTCATTTTTGAGCTTCCAGCGACGCATCAATTGGTATCAGAGGCGCGGTTCCAACGAGTAAGTTCTATCACATTCTTCTTATTACTCTCCATCATGTCTCGCAAGAGCGGATCTTCTACTCCTCCTGCTCCATGGGAAATAGCTAATGCACAGCTACAATCACAAATTACTCAAATCGGTGAGCAACTTGCTCAACTTTTGAGAGCACGGCGACCTGACTCCCCTCCACCGCAGCGACATCCTCGACGTCCATCACCACATAATAGACGCAATCCAGCACCATTTTATGAAGATCATGCAAATGGTGATGATTCCAGCGATTCAGAGGTAGATATGCGAAGAAGAAGAGATGATGAAGACATTGAAAGAGGGTTGAGGATCGACATTCCAGATTTTTATGGGAGTATGAATCCGGATGATTTTCTGGATTGGATGCGGGAAATCGAACGGTTCTTCGAATTTAAGAATTGTTCTGACGAGAAGAAGTGCAAGGTAGCCATTCTGAAATTTAAAGATTATGCATCACTTTGGTGGGAAAATCTGAAGAAACAGCGGGAACGTGATGATAAAGGCAAGATACGCTCATGGGAGAAGTTGAAAAAGCTTTTGAGGAGACGATTTCTGCCTGAGAATTATAAGCAAGATCTTTATTTTCGAATGCATAGCCTACGACAAGGAGATAAGTCTGTTGAAGAGTACATTCGGGAATTTGATCGTTTATTGATGCGAAGTGATGTTCCAGAATATAAAGAGCAAACAATTGCAAGGTTTTTGGGTGGATTAAATGAAGAAATTGCACATTCAGTAGAGTTGCAATCATTCTGCTCACTTGATGATGTTTGCAAGCTGGCGATCAAGGTGGAAAAGCAAAAGCGGACCTCAAGGGCACCGGTGCTCAAAAACTACAATAGAGGTACAACTGTTTATAAGGGTATTTCTTCTAATAAATCTGGTGTTGTTGAGAAGGAATTTGGAAGGAACAAGATGCTGGAAAAAGGGAAAGAGAAGGCTATGGAACAAACAAAAGGGAAGTCGAACTCCTTTGAACGTGGGAATCGAAAGTGTTTCAAATGCCATGGGTATGGTCATTTTCAGGCCAATTGCCCTAACAACCGGATTATTACTATTAAAGAGATTGAAGAAATTGAAGAGGCAATCAAAGAGGATGAACATGATGGTGAAGAAACTGAAAATGAGGAACATGTTGTGGAAGAAGCTGATGTGGGAAACATGCTGGTGCTACGAAGAGTTTTGCAAGCTCAAATCTGCCCGGAAGAAGATCAAAGAGAAAACTTGTTCCAAACTCGCTGCACCATTAATCAGCGGGTATGCATGGTGATTATTGATAGTGGGAGCTGTGCAAATGTGGCTTCAACAACACTAGTGGAGAAATTGAAGCTTCCAACTCAGAATCATCCTCACTCATATAAATTGCAATGGTTGAACAATGGGAGCACACTCCAAGTCAAAAAACAGGTTCTAATTTCATTCTCCATTGGTAAGAACTATGCTGATGAAGTACTGTGTGATGTTATTCCTATGGATGCTTGTCACTTGTTGTTGGGTAGGCCTTGGCAGTTTGACAGGGAAGTGAAATATGATGGGAGGAAGAACACTTATTCTTTTCGATCTGGGGAAAAGAATATCACACTTGCTCCTTTGAAGCCGTCCCAAACTCTGCAAGAAAAATCTGTTCCGGAAGTACCCAAAGGTAGTCTCTTTATCAGCAAAGCTCAAGTGGAGAAAGCCATAAATAAGCAAAAGCCAGTTTTTGCTTTATTGATGATGGAAAAGTCATGCCATGAGGAGAAGAGTCATCAACATCCTTTAGCTCATTCCTTAATTGGGGAATATCATGATGTTTTTCCTAATGATCTTCCAGCAGGATTACCACCATTTAGAGGCATTGAACACCAGATTGATCTCGTTCCGGGTGCACAATTGCCAAATAAACCAGCATATCGGTGTAATCCTGGAGAATCAAGGGAATTGCAGAAGCAAGTAGATGAGTTGATGGATCGAGGCTTTATAAGGCCAAGCATGAGCCCGTGTTCTGTTCCAGCATTATTGGTGCCAAAGAAAGATGGTACGTATCGCATGTGCATTGATAGTAGAGCTATCAATAATATTACCATCAAATACAGGTATCCCATCCCACGACTCGATGATATGCTTGATGAATTGCATGGTTCATCAATCTTTTCAAAGGTTGATCTTCGTAGTGGATACCACCAGATTCGAATGAAGGAAGGGGATGAGTGGAAAACAGCCTTCAAAACTAAAGGCGGATTGTTTGAGTGGCTGGTCATGCCATTCGGCCTCTCAAATGCTCCTAGCACATTCATGCGACTCATGAATGAAGTTCTGAAACCATTTATTGGTAAATTTGTGGTAGTTTATTTGGATGACATTTTGATTTACAGCAAGGATGTGGAGAGCCATGTGGATCATCTTCGGTGGGTATTTGATGTTCTACGGAAACAAAAGCTATATGGGAAGCTTGAAAAATGCGAGTTCTTTTCAACAGAAGTGGTGTTTTTGGGATATGTGGTAACCAAAGAAGGCATCATGGTGGATGAATCAAAAGTGGAAGCAATCAAGTCCTGGCCACAACCAGAATCCATTACCGAAGTAAGAAGTTTCCACGGTTTGGCATCCTTTTATCGTCGCTTTGTTTCCAATTTCAGCACTATTATGGCACCTATCACTGAATGCTTAAAAAGGGGGAAATTTGAGTGGTCAAAGGCAGCAAATGAATCATTTGAAATCATTAAGAAAAAGTTGTGTGAAGCACCGGTTTTGGCGTTGCCTGATTTTGATCAAGTCTTTGAAGTGGAATGTGATGCAAGTGGAGTTGGGATAGGCGCTGTTCTCATCCAAAGCAAGCGCCCTATTGCATATTTCAGCGAGAAACTGAATGATTCAAGGAGGAATTACAGCACCTATGATAAGGAATTTTATGCGGTTATAAGAGCCCTAGATCATTGGTCTCATTATTTGAGACCGAAGCAGTTTGTTCTTCATTCTGACCATCAGGCTTTGAGGTTTATCAATGGTCAACACAAGCTGAGTTCGAGGCATGCAAAGTGGGTGGAATTCTTACAATCATTCTCATTTGTGTCAAAATACAAGAAGGGGCAAGATAATCTAGTGGCAGATGCTTTATCTCGGAGGTATGCATTACTTACAATTCTTGATGCTCGAATTCTTGGATTTCAGCTTATGAGAGAAGATTATCAGCATGATATGGAGTTTAATTCTATTTTAATCCAATGTCAAGATGGATTTGTGGAGGATTATTCTGTACATGATGGGTTTCTCTTTAAGAGAAACAAGTTGTGTGTTCCAAAGGGTAATTACAGGGACTTGCTTATTCGGGAAGCACATGAAGGGGGACTTGCTGGTCATTTTGGCATCCATAAAACCTTGGAGATACTAAAAGAGCATTTCTACTGGCCGAAGATGCAATCAAATGTCCAAGCTATTCTTTCAAGATGCGGAACATGTCAAAGAGCAAAGAGTCATTTCAAGCCTGGTTTATACACTCCGTTACCTATTCCGGAGCAGCCATGGGAAGATCTCAGCATGGATTTCATTATGGCTTTACCAAAGACTCAGCGAGGTAAAG
Source organism: Viscum album (assembly GCA_963277665.1). Taxonomy (NCBI): domain Eukaryota; kingdom Viridiplantae; phylum Streptophyta; class Magnoliopsida; order Santalales; family Viscaceae; genus Viscum; species Viscum album. The sequence continues at coordinate 1,050,634,184 of OY728121.1, read as the reverse complement.
ATTCAATAATGGTTGTTGTTGATCGATTTTCTAAGATGGCTCATTTCATACCTTGTCATAAGACTGAAGATGCAGTGAAAGTGGCAGAATTGTTTTTCAAAGAGATTGTTCGCCTTCATGGAATTCCTCGCAGCATCGTTTCGGATAGAGACACAAAATTTCTCAGCCATTTTTGGAGAACATTATGGGGGAAATTCGGTACGAAACTTCTTTTCAGCACATCCCATCACCCTCAAACGGATGGGCAAACAGAAGTTACCAATCGTACATTGGGCACTATTCTGAGAACATTGGTGAACAAGAGCATGAGAGATTGGGATTTGCAACTTGCACAAGCTGAATTTGCATACAATAGATCTCCCAGTGCTACCACCCGACATTCTCCATTCGAAGTGGTTTATGGAATCAATCCAATCACTCCTATAGAATTGTGCTCTTTGCCTCTTGATTTTCAGGTAAATATTGATGCGGAGGAGAAGACAAAGCAGATGAAGAAGCTCCATGAATCTATTCGTGCTCAAATAGAGAAGTCTAATGAGGCATACAAGAGGCGAGCAAACAAGCATCGGAAGCAGGCTATTTTCCAACCTGGAGACAAAGTGTGGATTCACCTTCGCAAGGAGAGATTTCCATCCAAAAGGAAGAGCAAGCTGGCACCACGAGCTGAAGGTCCATTCGAAGTGCTTGAACGAGTGGGAAACAATGCCTACAAAATTGATTTACCAGATGATTTTGGCAGCGTTTCTGCAACATTCAACATTGGGGACTTATCTACTTACATTGAAGAAGATGATGTCGTGGATTTGAGGGCAAATCCTCTTCAACCGGGGGAGAATGATATGGATCAGATTCAGCACAAGGAGAATAATTTTGGGCTTGATAAAAATTCCAAGCCCAATTGTTGTTCGAATTGGACCAGCCCACACTTCTTGATGTCCAACACTATGGTGGGCCACAACACACTTATTTGGGACCCAAAATCATTTATCCACATGGCAAATGGTGGAAATTCGTAGCTGCACATTAATGAGGAGAGAGAAGGTGGAGAAAAGCATCATTAAGAGGGAATCCCGCTACTTTGGCTAGTGGGGTCATTAAATGGCATGGGAAAGTGTTATTTTATGCTTTTTATGTGCCTTTTGGGTTCCCCATGTCTTGTAACTCGAATTGGAGCATTTTTCTTTATTTATTTTGTCTTTATATTGTATTTTCACTCCTTTGTAATGGGGATAGATGAATGTGACGGGATTTTGAAGTTTGCTGTGCAATCTTCTTGCTTTAGCCTCTTCCCTTTGCCCGGAATTGGTGGTGCATCTCCATCGCTGGTGACGTTGTCTTTAAGCGTGGAGAAACCTTGGCGGGTGGCATTGCCTTTAAGCCTCGGTCATTCGGCTACATTACGCTGCTCCTCTTCACTTACTCATTTTTGAGCTTCCGGCGACGCATCAGTTTTTTATGTTTTCATGGATTTCTAGGGTTTTTAAGGATTTTTATGGTTTTTAGGGTTTTTGATGGGTTTTTAGGGATTTCTAGGGTTTTTAGGGATTTTCAGTGTTTTTAGGGTCTCTTTTGATTTTTTAGATTTTTTTGAGTTTTTTAAGGTTTTTTATATTTTGTTATCGTCTTTAGGGAGTTTAAGGGTTTTTAGAGTTTTTAGTGGGTGTTTGGGTTTTTTATGGGTTTTTAGGATTTTTAATTTTTTTAGGGGTTTTATTATTTTCAATGTTTTTTACAGGTTTTTATGTTTTCCAAGATTTTAGGGTTGTTTTAGAATTTTTATGGTTTTAGGGTTTTTTCATGCTTTTAGAGATTTTGAGTGTTTTTTGGGTTTTGTCGGGGTTTTTTGAGTTTTTTTTTTGGGTTTTAAGGTTTTTAAAGTTTTTTAATGTTTTTAGGGGCTTTAACGGGGTTTAAATCTTTTAGTGGTTTAATTTTTTTATGGGTTTTTGGGATTTTTTAAAATTTTTAGGGGTTTATGGGTTTTATGGGGTTTTCAGGGGTTTTAGTGTTTTTTATGTTTTCGTGGATTTTTAGGCGTTTTAGGATTTTAATGGTTTTTAGCGGTTTTTGGGTTTTTAGGGATTTTGAGGGTTTTTTAGGGGTTTTCATTGTTTTTAGTATCTTTTTCATTTTAGGTTTTTTAGTTTTTTTGGGTTTTAAAGGTTTTTTAGAGTTCTTTAACATTTTAGGGGTTTTGACGGTTTTTAGAGTTTTTAGTGGGTTGTAGGGGTTTTTAGGGGTTTTTTATGATTTTAAAGGGTTTTTATGGTTTTTTACATTTTCATGGATTTTTAGGGGTTTTTTAGATTTTTTAGTTTTTAGGGTTTTAAGTGATTTTGAGCATGTTTAGTTGTTTTCAAGGATTTTTAGGGTTTTCGGTTTTTGAGTGGTTTTAGGGCCTTTTGGGGATTTTAGGGGGTTTTTTTGAGTTTTTAAGTTTTGTTAGTGTTTTTTAACATCTTTAGGGGGTTTAAAGGGATTTTAGTGTTTTTAGTGGGTTTTTAGGTTTTTATGGGTTTTTAGGGGTTTTCAAGGTTTTTAGGTGTTTTATTTTCAGGGGATTTTAGCATTGTTGAGGGTTTTTAGCGTCTTTTTGGGTTTTTTGTTTTTTTGAGTTTTTTGGGGTTTTAAGGTATTTTAGAGTTTTTTAATGTTTTTAGGGATTTAAAGGTTTTTTAGTGGGTTTTAAAGTTTTTTAAGTTTTTAGGGGTTTCTAAGTGTTTTTAGCGTTATTTAATTTTTCATGGATTTTTAGGGGTTTTTAGGATTTTTGTGTCTTTTAAGATTATTTAGGGGTTTTAGGGATGTTTTTAGGGTTTTGCATTGGTCTTTAGGGATTTTATGGTTTTTTGGGGTTTCTAAGTGTTTTTAGGGTTATTTAATTTGTCGTGCGCTTGTCTTCTTGTTGGGCTCATGTTGTTGTCTGGCTACTATGATCTCGGTGGTTATGAAATATTCCTTTCTTAGCTTGTGCGTGTGCGCTTCTTGGTGGCTCATTCTATTTTGGATGGGTAGGGTGCTCGTGGTGGTGTTCGCTTCCCACCGCTTGGGTTTCTGGATTCATGTGGCCTTTTGGTTTTATTGCGTGTCCTTTACTCCTTGGGTCACTGGGGGATTTCTTTGGCTCACCCTTGGGTGATTTGTTTTTATTTCATCTTTCATTTATATTTACTTTCTATTTGCCATGTAAAACAAGAGAAAAACCCAAAAAACCAAAAAAAAACGACAAAAATCCTAAAAGAACCCTAAAACCCCTAAAACCCCTGAAAAAACCCAAAAAACCCGCAAAACCCCTCAAAAACCCTAAAAACCATAAAATCTTAAAAAACCCATAAAATCCATGAAAACGTAAAAAACCCTAAAACCCTTAAAAAAACCCCAGAAAGCCGTAAAAACCCTTGAAAACCTTAAAAATCCCTAAAAACCCAAAAAACCACTAAAAACACTAAAAACCTTTTAAACCCCTAAAAATTTTAAAATTTTCTAAAAAACTTAAAAACCCTAAAAACATAAAATAAACCAATAAAAACCCCAAAAGACCCTAAAAACCCTAAAACCCTACAAACACCTAAAAAACCTAAAAACCTTCAAAATTCCTAAAAACTATAAAAATCCAAAAAACACCAGAAAACACAAGAAAACATAAAAATCCATAAAAACCCTGAAAAACCCTCAAGAGCATTAAAAACCCCTACAAACCATAAAAATCCAAAAAAATCGATAAAAACCCACTAAAACCCCAAAACGTAAAAAACTCTAAAAAATTTAAAAACCCGAAAAAATCAAAAAACCCGAAAAAACTCAAAAGACCCTAAAAACCCTAAAACCCCCTGAAAAACCCTCAAAATCCCTAAAAACCCTAAAAACACTAAAAACCCTAAAAACCCTAAAAACCAAAAAAATCCCTTAAAACCCGTAAAAATGATAAAAAACTCTAAAAAATATAGACACTAAAAAACTCAAAAAACCTCTGAAAACCCTAAAAACCATCAAAATATCTAAAAACCCTAAAAACCATAAAAATCCTAAAAAAACCTAAAAATCCATGTAAATGAAAAAAATGCTAAAAACCAAAAAAACCCCTAAAAACTTTAAAAGTTTGGTTTTCTTTTTCTGGTTTTGGGGTTGTTAAGAGTTTTTAGGTGCGGGTCGTTTGACCTCTCCCCTCCCTTGTCTGTTGTGTCTCTTTTTTTTCTAATAAATTTGGGGGGGGGGGGGTCAGGATTAGCCTGACCTTCACATCTCCCATGGCCCTAAAAACTTTTAAATCCCTAAAAACACTAAAATCTCTAAAACCCCTTAAAACACCTTAAAAGTTAAAAAACTCTAAAAACCCTAAAAAGCTAAAAAACGACCTAAACCCCCAAAAGACCTCAAAAGGCATGAAAATCCCTAAAAACACTTGAAAACCCCTAAAAATCCAAAAAAAAAACAGTAAAAACTCTAAAAACCTAAAAAATATTAAAAACCCTAAAAAACAAAACAAAAACCCCAAAATGCCCTAAAAACTCTGAAAACCCATGAAAATACTAAAAACCTTGAAATCCCTAAAAACCCTAAAAAATCCTCAAAACCATAAAAATCCTAAAAATCTATGAAAATGTAAAAAACACTAAAAATTCTAAAAACCCCATGAAAACCATAAAACCCCCTAAAAACCTAAAAAACCTAAAAACACATAAAAACCCTAAAAACCATTGAAAACTATAAAAAACGTTAAACCCCATAGAAATGTTAAAATAATATAAAAAACTGAAAAAAAACCTAAAAAGAGAAAAGACCCTAAAACCCCTAAAAACCCTAAACCCCCTAAAAACCCTAAAAACCGCTAGAAAATCCAAAAAACCTCTAAAAACGCTAAAAACTCCAAAAAACCTTAAAAACCCTAAAAATTAAAAAAACCCCTAAAAACCCAAAAAAGACCCCCAAAGCCATTAAAAACGCTTACAAACCCTAAAACCCCTAAAAACCCTAAAACCCCTAAAACCACCCAAAATACATAAAAACCCCCAAAATACCTAAGTACCCGAAAGAAACATAAAAACCATAATGCCTAAAAAACCAATGAAAATCCATAAAAACATAAAAAACACAAAAACCCTGAAAAACCCCTGAAAACCATAAAAACCTTAAAAGGCCAAAAAACTAGAAAACCACTAAAAATTCTAAAAACATTTTATACCCCTAAAAACGTTAAAAATCACAAAAAAAACCTTTAAAACCCTTAAAAACCCTAAAAACCCTAAAGCACCTCCAAAACCCTAAAACCCCTCAAAATCCCTAAAAACCCTAAAAATACCTAAAAACCATAAAAATCCTAATAACCCCTAAAAATACATGAAAACATAAAAATCCCTAAAAAACCTGAAAAAACCCTAAAGACCATAAAAATCCCTACAAACCTTTAAATAACCTAAAACCCCGTAATATCCACTAAATACACTAAAAACCATTTAAACCCCGAAAAAAGTTAAAAAACTCTATAAAATTTAAAAACCCTAAAAAACTCAAAAAAAAACCCCTTAAAAACAAAAAATAGCCTCAAAACCCTAAAAACCCCTAAAAACCATAAAACCCCATGAAAATCCATGAAAACTTAAAAAACCCTAAAAACACATAAAAACCCTAAAAAAGCACTAACAACTATAAAAACCCTTAAAAGCTAGAAAAACGTTAAAAAAATCTAAAACACCTCAGAACCCCTAAAAACTAAAAAATCCCTAAAACCCTAAAAGTCTATAAAAACCCTATAAACCCTTTAGACCTTAAAACCCCCTGAAAACCCCTAAAACCCCTCAAAATCCCTTAAAATCCTAAAAACCCTATAAATCCTAAAAACCACCTAAAAATCCATGAAAACATAAAAAAACCCTAAAAACACCGAAAACCCCCTAAAAACCTTTAAAAACCTTTACTAACCCTAAAAATCCACCAAAAACCCTAAAACCCTTAAAACCCCTAAAAAGGTTTAAAAACTTTAAAAACCATAAAAACTCCAAAAAACCCAAAAGACCCTAAAATCCATGAAATACCCTAAAACCCACTTAAACCCCCTAAAAAACTCTCAAAAAAATAAAATACATAAAAAACCCGGAAAAACCTATGAAAATATAAAAAACCATAAAACCCTGAAAAACCCCTAAAAACCACAAAAACACTAAAACCCATAAAAACCAAAAGAAATCATAAACCACTAAAAACTGTAAAAACCCATAAAACCCCTAGAAACATTAAAAAACTCAAAAAAACTTTAAACCCCTAAAAACACAAAAAACCCTAAAAACACAAAATGACCAAAACCCCTTGAAAAACCCTAAAACCCCCTAAAAACCCTAAAGACCTTAAAAATCTTGAAAAACCCTAAAAACCCATCAAAACCATTAAAATACTAAAAAACCACGAAAACATAAAAAACCCTAAAAACGCTAAAAAAGCCCTGAAAACCATAAAAACCCCAAAAAACCTTAAAAATCTAAAAACCCAAAAAAACATTGAAAACTCTAAAAACCATTAAACCCCCTAAAAACAGTAAAAAAATTAAAAAAAAAATCCTAAAAAACTAAAAAAGACCCTAAAACCCCCTGAAAAACACTAAAACCCCTAGAACCCTCTAAACCCCCTAAAAACCCTAAAACCATAAAAAAAACACCAAAATACAAAAAAAAAAACCCCTAGAAACCACTAAAAATTCTAAAATCTCTAAAAATGTTAAAAAATTCTAAAAAACCTTAAAAACCCCTAAAAACTCAAAAAACCCTAAAACCCCAAAAGACCCCAAAACCCTGAAAAACCCTAAACCCTAAAAATCTTAAAAACCCTCAAAAACTCTAAAAATCCTAAAACCCATAAAAACCTAAAAAACCCATAAAACCCCCCAAAAACGTAAAAAATCTTAAAAAACTGAAAAACCCAAGAAAACCATAAACCCCCTAAAAACATTAAAAAGCTCGAAAAAACTGAAAAACCCATGAAAACCATAAACACCCTAAAAACATTAAAAAGCTCGAAAAACCCATAAAACCCCTAAAAACCCATTGAAAAACCCTAAAACAATCAAAATCCCTAAAACTCCAAAAAAACCCCTAAAAACCCCTAAAAATCTATGAAAATGTAAAAAAACTTAAGAACCCTGACAACCCCGTAAAAACCATAAAAAACCCTAAAAACTCAAAAAAAAACCCCTTAAAAACCAAAAATAGCCTCAAAACCCTAAAAACCCCAAAAAACCATAAAAACCCATGAAAATCCCTCAAAATCACTAAAACCCTAAAACCCTAAAAACCATACGAATAATAAAACCCCTGAAAATCCATGAAAACTTTAAAAACCCTAAAAAAGCACTAACAACTATAAAAACCCTTAAAACCTAGAAAAATGTTAAAAAAATATAAAACACCTCAGAACCCATAAAAACTAAAAAATCCCTAAAACCATAAAGTCTATAAAAACCCTAAAAACTTTTTAGACATATATACAGGGAAGCGAACAAGGTGGCGGACATACTCTCCAAGAAAGCAATTGAGGATGGATGTTCCATTTGGTCATTTATTGCACCAGATTTCTGCACTCCTCTTGTGGACTCAGACATGAAGGGTGAATTGCACACTCGGCTGTGCAAACCCTCCTTGTAATGCCTTGTACCTTTATTTTATGTTATTGAATATTGTGGGGCTGGGATCCGCTTGGCCCCAAACCTGTTTTTCCTAAAACTTCTTTAGACCTTAAAACCCCCTGAAAACCCCTAAAACCCCTCAAAATCCCTTAAAATCTTAAAACCCTATAAATCCGAAAAACCCCTAAAAATCCATGAAAACATAAAAAAAACCCCTAAAAACACTGAAAACCCCCTAAAAACCTTTAAAAACCTTTAAAAACCCTAAAAATCCACCAAAAACCCTAAAACCCTTAAAACCACTAAAAAGGTTAAAAAACTTTAAAAACCTTAAAAACCATAAAAACCATAAAAACTCCAAAAAAAACCCAAAAGACCCTAAAAGCCATGAAATACCCTAAAACCCACTTAAACCCCCTAAAAAACTCTCAAAAAAATAAAATACATAAAAAACCCTGAAAAACCAATGAAAATATAAAAAACCATAAAACCCTGAAAAACCCCTAAAAACCACAAAAACACTAAAACCCATAAAACCCCAAAAAAATCATAAACCACTAAAAATTGTAAAAACCCATAAAACCCCTAGAAACATTAAAAACCTCAAAAAAACTTTAAACCCCTAAAAACACAAAAAACCCTAAAAACACAAAAAGACCAAAACCCCTTGAAAAACCCTAAAACCCCCTAAAAACCCTAAAGACCTTAAAAATCTTGAAAAACCCTAAAAACCCATCAAAACCATTAAAATACTAAAAAACCACGAAAACATAAAAAACCCTAAAAATGATGGATTTTGTGAGAATGGATTATGGTTGTTGCATGGACGTGAGCTCTGGTTTCTAGCTTTTGTGTGTTTCTGGGGCTGTTGGTTATGTGCTGCTGGTGGTGGCTTGTTTTGGTGAGAAGTTGCTGGATGCTGGTATTAGTGAAGTTTGAAGCTGGTCATTTTTTTGTAGCGAGCTGCTGGATAGTGGAGACTACTGGATGAGGGTGTTGGTTGCTATTTGGACCTTGGTGTGCTTGCTTGGTTTCTCTTTCATTTTTTGATCTTTCGTTTTTTTGGCGTGGGTCGTAAGGGGCTTTTGGGTGTGGGTCGTTTGACCCCTCCCCTCCCTTGTCTGTTGTGTCTCCTTTTTTATTTCTAATAAATTTGGGGGGGGGGGTCGAGAATAGCCCGACCCTCGCATCTTCCTTGCCTAAAAACCCATAAAAACCCAAATACACTAAAAACTCTGGAAACCTTTAAACCCCTAAAAAGGTTAAAAAAACTCTAAAAAAGCTTAAAAACCCAAAAATAACAAAAAAACCACAAAAACCCAAAAAGACCCTAAAACCCTAAAAAACTCTAAAAAGCCCTGAAAACCCCTAAAAACCTTCAAAATTTCTAAAACTCCTAAAAAACTAAAAACCCTCCAAACCATAGCAATCCTAAAAATCCCTGAAAAATCCACGAAATCTTAAAAACCATAAAAACCCCTAAACCTTAAAAAATCTAAAAATACATCAATACCATAAAAACCCTTAAAAACACCAAAAACCCTTAAACCCCCTAAAAACGTTAAAAAACTCTAAAAAACCATAAAAACCCTAAAAATCTAAAAAGGACCCTAAAAACCATGAAAAAAACACAAAACCCCCCAAACCACTAAAAACTCTAAAAAACTTTAAAATCCTTAAAAATGTTAAAAAACCTTAAAAAACTAAAATACACGAAAAAAATCCCCTAAAACCCCAAAAAGACCCCCAAAACACTAAAAACCCTAAAATACCTAAAACCCATCAAAATCCCTAAAAACCCTAAAAAACCCGACAAAAATAAAAACCCAAAAAACCCATAAAAATCCATGAAAATGTAAAAACCCAGAAAAACCCCTGAAAACCATAAAACCACTAAAAACCTTAAAAAAACCAAAAAACACTAAAAACCCCAAGAAAAATCAAAAACTCTAAAAACCTTTAAAACCCTAATAATATAAAAAATCTCTAAAAACCTTAAAAACCCTAAAAACTAAAAAAACCCTAAAACCCCAAAAGACCCTAAAAACCATAAAAAAAACCCCTTAAAAACCATACAAATCCTAAAAATCCCACCTCAAAACAAATGAAAATGTAAAAAATCCCAAAAAACTCAAAAAAAAACCAAAAAACTGTAACAAAGCCTACAAATCTTAAAAAACCTTAAACACCCATAAAAACCCTAGAAACAAACTAAAAACTCTATAAACCCATAAAACCTCTAAAAATGTTAGAAAAATCTAAAAGCATTAAAATCCCAAAAAACTCAAAAAAGCCTATTAACCCAAAAAGACCCTAAAAACCCTGAAAAATGCTAAACCCCTGAAAAGCCCTCAAAATCCGTAAAACCCCTAAAAACCAGGAAAACCATAATAATCCTAAAAACCCCCTAAAAATCCATGAAAATGTAAAAAACTCTAAAAACCCATAAAAACACAAAAAAGGGACTAACAACTATAAAAACCATTAAAACACCTAAAAAAGTCAAAAAACTCTAAACAACCATAAAAACCCTAAAAAACTCAAAAAACCCAAAAAATACAAAAAAGTCCCTAATAGTCCTTAAAACATTTAAACCACTAAAAAAGTTAAAAAAACTCAAAAAAAAACCGAAAAAACCCAAAAGACACTTAAAGCCATAAAAACTCTAAAAACCCCTGAAAAAATCCTAAAACACGCCAATAATAATAAAAAACATAAAAAACCCTAAACATCTATGAATACGTAAATACCTTAAAAATCCTGAAAAATCCAGAAAAACATAAAAATCTCTAAAAACATTTAAAAAACTCTAAAAAACCTTAAAAACCTAAAAAAACACAAAAACCCCCTAAAACCCCAAAATGTTCCTAAAATCCTAGAAAACCGCTAAAATCCTTCAGAATCCATAAAAACCCTAAAACCCCTAAAACCCATAAAAATGCTAAAATTCACCTAAAAATCCATGAAAACGTAAAAACCTCTAAAAATTATAAAAACCTTAAAAAACCTAAAAACCTTAAAAAAAACCTAAAAACCTTAAAATATCTAAAAAGCCATAAAACCCTAAAAACCATTGAAAACCCTAAAAACCCTTAAACCCACTAAAAATGTTAAAACTCTTAAGAACCTTAAAAATGCTAAAAACTCAAAAATAACCAAAAAACCCAAAAAACACATGAAAATCCCTAAAACCCTGAAACCCCCTAAAAATCCTGAAAAACCCCCAAAACAAAAAAACCCATAAACCACTAAAAACTCTAAAAACCCTTAAAATTCCAAAAAATGTTAAAAAAACTCTAAAAAACCTTAAAAATAAAAAAACTCAAAAAAGCCAAAAAACCCAAAAGACCATGAAAACACTGAAAAACCCCTAAAAACCAAAAAAACCTAAAAACCCATAAAAATCCCTAAAAACGTAAAACCCCCAAAAAACCACTAAAATCTCTAAAAATCCTTTAAACCCTAAAATTGTTAAAAATCTATAAAAGACCTTAAAAATCCTAAAAAAACTCAAAAAAACCCTAAAACCCCAAAAGATCCTAAAAACACCAAAATCACCTCCAAAACCCTAAAACCTCTCAAAATCCCAAAAAAACCTAAAAAATATAAAAAACCATAAAAATCCTAAAAAATGCTAAAAACGTATGAAAATGTAAAAATCCATAAAGCCCTAAAACCCCTAAAAACCCCTATAAAACTGAAAAAAACCCTAAAAATCCATAAAAATCCAAAAAATCCCATTAAAATCTATAAAAACCTTAAAAACCCAAAAAACTCAAAAAAACATTAAAAGCCTAAAAAGACCCCAAAAACCCTAAAAAACCCCTAAAACCCCTCAAAATCACTAAAAACCCAAAAAACCATAAAACTATAAAAACCTAAAAAACCCATGAAAATACATGAAAATGTAAAAAACTATAAAACCCTGAAAAATCCCTGAAAACTATAAAACCCCCTAAAACCTTAAAAATCCAAAAACACAAAAAACCATAAAAACCCTAAAAAAATACATGAAAACTATAAAAACCCCTAAAAACATTAAAAAAAATCCTAAAACACAAAAAAACCCAAAAATGACTAAAAATTATAAAAACCTTTAAAACCCGCAAAAATGTTTAAAATCTCTAAAAAACCATAAAAACCCTAAAAAACTAAAAAAACCCCTAAAAGTCCCAAAAGTCCCTAAAAACCCTAAAACCCCCAAAAAACCCAAAAAAATATAAAAACCACTAAAAAACACATAAAAATGTAAAAACCCCTAAAATCCCTTAAAAACCCATAAAAACCATAAAAACCCCTATAAACCTTAAAAACCCCAAAAAAATTATAATAACCCTAAAAACCCACTAAAAAAACCCTTAAAACCCTTAAAAATGTTAAAAAACTCTAAAAACTTTAAAAACCCTAAAACACTCAAAAATAAAATAAAAACCCCAAAAGACCCTTAAAACCCTTAAAACCCCTAAAACCCTAAAACCCCCATTAAACCCTCAAAATCTCTAAAAACCCTAAAAACCATAGAAATCTTAAAAAACCCCTAAAAATCCATGAAAAGGTAAAAAGCCCTAAAAATCACTAACAACTATAAAACCCATTTAAAACCCTAAAACGTTAAAAAACTCTAAAAAACCTTAAAAACCCTAAAAAACTCAAACAACCCTAAAAACCCAAAAAGACCCTAAAACCCCATGAAAAACCCTAAAAACCTCAAAATCCATAAAACCCGAAAAACCCTAAAAACCCTAAAAATCGTAAAACCCATAAAATCCTAAAAAATAACTAAAAATTCATGAAAATGTAAGAGACCCTAAAAACCCTAAACCCCCCCCAAAACCATAAAAACTCCTAAAACCTTTAAAAATACTAACTCTAAAAACCATTAAAACCCTAAAAAGTTCAAAAAATCTAAAAAACTTTAAAAACTCTAAAAACCCTAAAAACCAAAAAACCCCTAAAAAAACCTCTGAAAAATCCTAAAATCCTTCAAAAACAATAAAAAACCTAAACCCCCATAAAAATCCATGAAAACATACAAAACCAAAAAAAAAACCCTAAGAAACCCCTAAAAACCATAAAAATAACTAAAAACCATAAAAATCCCAAAAACCTAAAAAAACCCTAAAAGCCCACTAAAACTCTAAAAACCCTTAAAACTCCTCAAAATGTTTAAAAAATCTAAAAAACTTTTAAAACCCTAAAAAAACAAAAAACCCTAAAAATGTTTAAAAAACCTTTTAGGGTTTTAGGGATTTTTAGGGGATTTTAGGGTCTTTGGGTTCTTAGATTTTTTTTGTTTTTTTAGGGTTTTAGGTTTTTTAGTGTTTTTAACATTTAAGGGGTTTTCAGGGTTTTTAGATTTTAGTGGTTTTATGGATTTTATGCGTTTTTAGTGGTTAAAAAAATGCATTTTTAGTGGTTTAAAGGATATTAGGGGTTTTTATGATTTTCATGGGTTTTAGGGGTTTTTACGTTTTCATGGATTTTTAGGGGATTTTAAGATTTTTATTGTTTTTAGGGATTTTGTGGTTTTTGAGGATATTTCAGGGGCTTTTTGGGTTTTTATGGTTTTTAAGGGTTTTTAGGATCTTTTGGGTTTTTAGTGTTTTTTGGAGTTTTTTAGGATTTTTAACGTTTTTAGATTTTTTTAGGTTTTTAGGTGTTTTTAGGGTTTTTAGAGTTTTTTTGTGGGTTTTAGAATTTTATGGGGTTTTAGGGTTTTTTAAGGTTTTTAGGGGGATTTATGGTTTTCAATGGTTTTTCAGGGTTTTTTGATTTTCATGGATTTTTGTGGGGTTTTTTAGGATTTTTATGGTTTTTTGGGTTTTTACGGATTTCAAGGGATTTTAGGGTTTTTAGGGGTTTTTAGGGTTTTTTTAGTCTTTTTTGGGTTTTTGGTGGTTGTTTTGAGTTTTTAGGGTTTTAATGGGTTTTTAGAGTTTTTTTATATTTTTAGGGGTTTTAATGGTTTTTTAGTGTTTTAAGGGTTTTTAGGGGTTTTTCATGGTTACGTTTTCATGGATTTTTAGCAGTTTTTTAGGATTTTTATGACTATTAGGGTTTTAGGGTTTTAGGGATTTTGAGGGTTTTCTGGGTTTTTTAGGGATGTTTAGGGTTATTTATGGGTTTTCAATATTTTTAGAGTTTTGATTGGTTTTTCGAGATTTTATGAGTTTTCAGCTTTTTTAAGGATTTTACGGTTTTAAGGGGTTTTAGGGTTTTTATGGGTTTTTTACGTTTTCATGGATTTTTAGGGATTTTTTTGGATTTTTATGGTTTTTAGGGTTATTAGGGGTTTTAGGGATTTCTGAGAGTTTTCAGGGGTTTTCTATCTTTTTTCTATCAGTTTTTGTGTTTTTAGGATTTTTGTGGGTTTTTAGGGTCTTTTGGGTTTTTATGGTTTTTTTGAGTTTTTTACAGTTTTTATGGTTTTTTATATTTTTTAACGTTTTAGGTATTTTGTGGGAGTTTTAGAGTTTTTAGTGGGTTTTTATGGGTTTTATGAGTTTTTAGACGTTTTAAGGTGTTTAGTGGTTTTTATGGTTTTTAGGGGTTTTTCATAGTATTTTGGGTTTTTAACGTTTTCATAGATTTTTAGTGGTTTTTAGGGTTTTTAGAGATTTTGAGGGGTTTTATGGGTTTTATGGGTTTTATGGGTTTTCATGGTTTTAGGGCCTCTTTGGTTTTTTTGGTTTTTTTGGTTTTTTTTTAGTTTTTTAGGGTTTTAATGGTTTTTAGAGATTTTAGTGGTTTTTAGAATTTTTATGAATTTTTTGTGGTTTATAGGGGTTTTAGGGTTTAGTTTATATTTTGGGGGTTTTGCTGGGTTTTTAGGCTTTTTATGTTTTTAGGGATTTTTAGGGGGGTTTTAGGATTTTTGTGGTTCTGACGGTTTTTTAGGATTTTGAGTGTTTTTAGTTTTTTAGGGGTTTTTAGGGTTTTTATGGATTTTCAGAGTTTTGAGGGTCCTTTTGGATTTATAAGGGGTGCCATGTTTTTTGGGTTTTTATGGTTTTTTGATTTTTTTAACATTTTTATGGTTTTGAAGTGTTTTTAGTGGTTTTAGTGGTTTTTAGAGGTTTTATGGTTTTAAGGTTTTTGAGGGTTTTTATGTTTTTCAGGGGGTTTTCAAGGTTTTTTGAGGTTTTTATGTTTTCTTGTATTTTTTGGGGTTTTCTAGGATTTTTTATGGTATTTAGTGTTTTTATCGGTTTTAGGGTTTTTAGGATTTTTGTGGTTCTGACGGTTTTTTAGGATTTTGAGTGTTTTTAGTTTTTTAGGGGTTTTTAGGGTTTTTATTGGTTTTCAGAGTTTTGAGGGTCCTTTTGGATTTATAGGGGGTGCTATGTTTTTTGAGTTTTTATGGTTTTTTTATTTTTTTTAAAAATTTTTATGGGTTTGAAGTATTTTTAGTGTTTTTAGTGGTTTTTAGAGGTTTTATGGTTTTAAGGTTTTTGAGGGTTTTTATTTTTTTCAGGGGGTTTTCAAGGTTTTTTGAGGTTTTTATGTTTTCTTGTATTTTTTGGGGTGTTCTAGGATTTTTTATGGTATTTAGTGTTTTTATAGGTTTTAGGGTTTTTAGGATTTTTGTGCTTCTGGCGGTTTTTTAGGATTTTGAGTGTTTTGAGTTTTTTAGGGTTTTTAGGGTTTTTATGGGTTTTCAGAGTTTTGAGGGTCCTTTTGGATTTATAGGGGGTGCTATGTTTTCTGGGTTTTTATGGTTTTTTTATTTTTTTTAACATTTTTATGGGTTTAAAGTGTTTTTAGGGTTTTTAGTGTTTTTTAGCGGTTTTATGGTTTTAAGGTTTTTGAGGGTTTTTAAGGTTTTCAGGGGGTTTTCAAGGTTTTTAGAGGTTTCTATGTTTTCTTGGATTTTGTGGGGTTTTCTAGGATTTTTTATGGTATTTAGTGTTTTTATGGGTTTTAGGGATTTTGAGGGGTTTATAGTTTTTAGGGGGTTTTAGGTTTATAGGGTTTTTTAATGTGTTTTGGGTCTTTTAGGTTTTTAGGGTTTTTTTTATTTTTTTCGGGGTTTTAAGGGTTTTGAGAGTTTTTAACGTTTTTAAGGGTTTAAAGGGGTTTTAGAGTTTTTAGCGAATTTTAGGGTTTTTAAGGTTTTTAGGTGTTTTTATGGTTTTCAGGGGTTTTTAGGGTTTTTTATGTTTTCATTGATTTTCAGGGTCTTTTATGATTTTTACGGTTTTTAGGATTTTAATGGATTTTGAGTTTTTTTAGGGTTTCTCATGTTTTAGTGGTTTTAGAGTTTTTCCGGGGGTTTTGGGGATTTTAGGGTCTTTTTGGATTTTAGGGATTTTTTTTGGATTTTTAGGGTTTAAAATATTTTTAGAGTTTTTTTAACATTTCTAGTGTTTTATAGGGTATTAAGATTTTTAAGGGGTTTTGAAGGTTTTTATGGGTTTTTAAAGGTTTTTGGGTTTTTTTTGGTTTTCAGGGGTTTTTCAGGGTTTTTTGGATTTTGTACATTTTCATGGGTTTTTAGGGGTGTTTGAGGGGTTTCTATGGGTTTTATGGTTTTTAAGATTTTTAGGGATTTTGAGGGTCTTTAGGGTTTTTCAGGGGTATTTAGTGTTTGTAGGGGGTTTTATGATTTTTAGGATCTTTTGGGTTTTTATGTTTTTTTTGAGTTTTTTAACATTATTTGGGTTTTATGAGATTTTAGAGTTTTTGAAGGTTTTTTACGGTTTTTATAGTTTTTTAAAGGTTTTTGGGGTTTTTTGTTCTAGGGTTTTTCAAGGTTTTTATGTTTTTTTAAGTTTTCATGGATTTTTAGGGCTTTTTTAAGATTTTAATGGTTTTTTGGGTTTTTATGGGTTTTAGGAATTTTGAGAGTTTTCGATTTTTTCAATGGTTTATAGGATTTTTAGTGGTTTTAGGGTTTTTCAGGGGTTTTAGGGTTTTTTTGAGTTTTTTAGGAATTTTCATGTTTTTGGAGTTTTAAACGTTTTTCGGGGTTAAAAGGGTTTTTAGATTTTTTTTAGTCGGGTTTTAGGGTTTTTATTTGTTTTTAGGGTTGTTAAGGTTTTTAGGGGATTTTATGATTTTCTGGGATTTTTCTGGGTTTTTATGTGTTTTGAGGTTTTTTATGATTTTTAGGGTTTTTAATGTTTCTAGAGTTTTTTACCATTTTAGGGTTTTTAGGTTTTTAATGTTTTTTTTATCGATAAAAACGTAAAAGAAACTAAACGCCCTAAAAATCATAAAACCCCTAAAAATCTTTAGAAACACTAAAACCCAAAAAACCACTAAAACCTATAAAAAAACCTTAAAATCACTAAAAAAATCTCAAAAAACCCCTAAAAACCCAAAAAGACCCTAAAAGCCATGAAAACCCCCTAAAAAATCTAAAACCCCCCAAAAACAGTAAAAATCCAAAACCCCCTAAAAATCTTTCAAAAAGTAAAAAACCCTAAAAACCCTTAAGAACCCCTGAAAACCATAAAACGACTAAAAGGCTTAAAAAACCTAAAAACCCATAAAAACCCTAAAACATACTAAAACTCTAAATACCCTTAAAACCAGAAAAACATTTAAAAACTCCTAAAAACCTTAAAAACCATAAAAACACAAAAAACCCGAAAAACCCAAAAGATTCTAAAAATCCAGAAAAAACCCTAAAACACCCTGAAATCCCAAAAAACATTCAAAATCCCTAAAAACCTTAAAAAACCCTATAAACATAAAAATCCAAAAAAATGCCCTAAAAATCCATGGAAACAAAAAACCCAAAAAAACTCTAAAAACTCCCATAAAAATCCAAGAAATCATTGAAAACTCTAAAAACCCATAAAAACCCTAGAAATCATTGAAAACTCTAAAAACACTTAAACACCCTAAAAACGTTAAAAAACTTTAAAACCCATAAAACCCTAAAAAACTAAAGAAGACCCTAAAACCCTAAAACCACCAGAAAATCCCCAAAACACTAAACCCCCTAAAAAACTAAAAAAACCACAAAAAACTAGAAAAACCCTAAAAACAAAAAAAACCATAAAAACCAATAAAAACTCTAAAAACCTTTAAAATCCCTAAAAACATTAAAAAACTCAAAAAACCTTTAAACCCTAAAAATCTCAAAAACTCCCTAAAAACCCAAAATGACCACAAAAAATGCTGAAAAATCCCTAAAAACCTAAAAACCTTTAAAAAACGCTAAAAACCCACAAAATCCCTAAAAACCATAAAACCTATTAAAATCCACGAAAACATAAAAACCCCTAAAAAACATAAAACCCCTAAAATCCTTAAAAAACCTAAAAATGAATAAATAACCAAAAAACCCACAAAAAACTCTAAAAACCTTTAAAACCCCCAAAAACATTAAAAATCTCTGCAAACCCTTTAAACCTTAAAAAACTCAAAAAAAAACCTAAAACCCAAAAGACCCTAAAACCCCCTCAAAAATCATAAAAACCCTCAAAATCACTAAATACCCTAAAAACCCCAAAAATCATAAAAATCATAAAAAAACCCCTTTAAACATATGAAAATGTAAAAATCCCTAAAAACCTTGAAAGACCCCTAAAAACTATAAAAATACTAAAAAACCAAAAACAATCCATGAAACAGAAAAAATCATAAAAACCCTAAAAAAGCACAAAAAACTATAAAACCCTTAAAACCCCTAAAAACGGTAAAAAAACTTAAAAAACCCTCAAACCCCAAAAAGACCCTAAAAACCTCAAAATCCCTAAAAATCATAAAAAGCATAAAAATCCAAAAAAACCTCAAAAAATCCATGAAAATGTAAAAAACCCTAAAAACACTAAAAACCCCTAAAACCATAAAAAATATAGAAAACCTTTAAAAGTCCACTAAAACTCTAAAAACCCTTAAAACCCATAAAAAGTTAAAAAAACTCTCAAAAAAATTGAAAATCCTAAAAAACTCAAAAACACCCCGAAAATCCCAAAAAGAAACTAAAATCCATGAAAACACCTAAAACCCCCTAAACCCCCAAAAAACCCTAACAAACAATAAAAAAAATAAAAAACCCCTAAAAATCCAAGAAACCATTAAAAAAACTAAAAACTATAAAAAACCACTAAAAACCATAAAAACGACTAAAAACCTTAAAAAACCCAAAAACCAATAAAAAACCTAGAAAACCAGCAAAACTCTTAAAACCCTTAATACCCTAAAAAGTTAAAATCTCTAAAAAAACCTTAAAACCCATAAAAATATAAAAAACAAACCCAAACCCCAAAAGACCCTAAAACCCTTGGAAAAACCCTAAAAAACCCTAAAAACCTTTAGAATCCCAAAAAACCCTAAAAAAACCACAAAACCAAAAAAAAACCTAAAAATCCCCTAAAAATCCATGAAAACATAAAAAGACCTAAAAACTATAAAAGAACCCCTAAACAGCATAAAAACCCTAAAAACCTTAAAACATAAAAAAACCCATTCGAAACTCTAAAAAACCATAAACCCCCTAAAAACGTTAAAAAACTCTAAAAAACCATAAAAATCCTAAAATCTTAGTAAGACCCTAAAAGCCCTAAAAACCATTGAAAACCCTCAAAATCTCAAAAACCCCTAAAAACCCTAAAAACCCTAAAAACATTGAAAAACCACAAAAACCCAAAAAAAATACTAAAAACTCTAAAAACCCATAAAATCCTTAAAAACGTTAAAAACTCTAGAAAACCTTAAAAACCCTAAAAAATTCAAAAATACCCTAAAAACCCAAAAGACCCCAAAAATCCTGAAAAAGCCCCTAAAACCCTCTCAAAACCCCTAAAAACCCTCAAAAACCCAAAACCCCCCAAAAAAACACATAAAAATACATGAAAATATAAAAAAACCCTAAAAACCCTGAAAAACCCATGAAAACCATAAAAACCTCTCAGAACACATAAAACCCTAAAAACTACAAAAAAAATAAAAAAACGTAAAACCCCCTAAAAACATTAAAAATCTCTAAAAACCTTAAAAACCATAAAAAACTAAAAAAACCCTACAAACCCCAAAAGACCAAAAAAAAAACCTAAAAACCCCTCAAAAACCCTAAAACCCCTTAAAATCTCTAAAACCCCAAAAAACCTTAAAATCCATAAAAAACCGAAAAAACCCTAAAAACACATGAAGACGTAAAAATCCCTAAAAAACAAAAAACTTCTAAAAACCTTAAAAACCCTAAAAACCCATAAGAACCCTAAAAACAACTAAAAATAATAAAAATACTTAAAAACCCTAAATTTTTTAAAAAACTCTAAGAACTTGAAAAATCCAAAAAAACTCAAAAAAACCCTGAAAACCCAAAAAGAACCTACAAACCCTAAACAACACTAAAACTTTAAAAACCCCTGAAAACCCCTCAAAATCCCTAAAAACCATAAAAAACCCTAAAAATCATAAAAATCCAAAAAAAACCCTAAAAATAAATGAAAATGTAAAAAACCCTAAAACCCCATAAAAACTCTAAAAACACTAACTATAAAAACTCCTAAAAACCCTAAAAATGTTACAGAACTCTAAAAAACCTTTAAAACCCTAAAAAACTCAAAAAACTCTAAAATCAAAAATAGTCCCTAAAGACCCTCAAGAACCCTAAAAACCCTAAAACCCCTAAAAACCAATGAAACACCCTAAAACCCCTAAAAACATCAAAATCCATAAAAACCCTAAAAATCCTAAAAACCCCTAAAAATCCATGAATACATAAAAAACTGTAAAAACCATGAAAAATCCCTAAAAACCTTTAAAATCCCTAAAAACCTAAAAACCCGCTAAAACTCTATAAACCCTTAAATCCCCTAAAAAGTTAAAAAACTCTAAAAAAACATAAAAACCCTAAAAACATTTAGTTTTTTTTAGTTTTTTAGGGTTTTTATTGGTCTTAAAATATTTTTAATGTTTTTAGGTGTTTTAAGGATTTTTTATGTTTTTATTAGTTTTTAGGATTTTAATGGATTTTTAGGGTATTTATGGGTAGGGTTTTTTATGGTTTTCAGGGGGTTTCAGAGTTTTTAGGATTTTTTTCGTTTTCATGGATTTTTTTCAGGGGGTTTTATGATTTTTATAGGTTTTAAGGTTTTTTCGGATATTTTGGGATTTTTATATTTTTTTGGTGTTTTCAGGGGTTTTAGGGTTTTTCGGAGTTTTAGGGTCTTTTGGGTTTTTAGGGGTTTTTTTGGGTTTTTAGGGGTTTTAACATTTTAGAGGTTTAAAATGTTCTTGGAGTTTTTAGGTTTTTTAGGGTTTTATATGTTTTTAGAGGTTTTTATGGTTTTAAAGGGGGTTTCAATATTTTTAGGGATTTTTACATTATTAGGTGGTTTTGGGTTTTTTTTATTTTGAGAGTTTTAGGGATTTTGAGGGGATTTCAGGGTCTTTGGGTTCTTATTTTTTTTAGTTTTTTAGTGTTTTAGGTTTTTTAGTGTTTTTGACATTTTTAGGGGTTTTAATGGTTTTTATATTTTAGTGTTTTTATATATTTTTTGGGGTTTAAAGGATATTAGGGGTTTTTATGATTTTCATGGGTTTTAGGGGGTTTTACATTTTCATGGATTTTTAGGGGTTTTTAAAATTTTTATGGTTTTTTGGGTTTTTTGTGTTTTTTGGGATTTTGTAAGTTTTGAGGATTTTTCCGGGGATTTTGGGTTTTATAGTTTTTAAGGGTTTTAGGATCTTTTGGGTTTTGGGGGTTTTTTTGAGTTTTTTAGGATTTTTAATGTTTTTAGAGCTTTTTTTGGTTTTTAGGTGTTTTGAGGATTTTTGAGTTTTTTGTGGGTTTTAGGGTTTTATGGGGTTTTAGGGTTTTTTAAGGTTTTTAGGGGGATTTATGGTTTTCAAGGGTTTTTTAGGGTTTTTTACATTTTCATGGATTTTTATGGGTTTTTAAGATTTTTTGGATTTTTTGGGCTTTTAGGGATTTCAAGGGATTTTAGGGTTTTTATGGGTTTTCATGGTTTTTTTTAGTCTTTTAGGGTTTTAATGGTTTTTTATACTTTTTTAATGTTTTTAGGGGTTTTAGAGTTTTAGTGGTTTTTAGTGTTTTTAAGTGTTTTTAAGTGTTTTTAAGGGTTTTTAGGGTTTTTTAGGGTTTTTAGGTGTTGTATGGTTTTTAGGGGGTTTTCATGGTTCTAAAGTTTTTTTTACGTTTTCATGGATTTTTGGCACTTTTTTAGGATTTTTAAGACTGTTAGGGTTTTAGGGATTTTGAGGGTTTTTTGGGTTTTTAGGTGTATTTAGGGTTCTTTAGGGGTTTTAATGGTTTTTGGAGTTTTGATTGTTTTCTAGAGATTTTATGGGTTTTTAGCTTTTTTTAAAGGTTTTTACGGTTTTTAGGGGCTTTACGGTTTTTATGGTTTTTTAGGGTTTTTGGGGTTTTTTACATTTTCATGGATTTTTAGGGGTTTGTTTGGATTTTTATGGCTTTTAGGGTCTTAGGGGTTTTAGGGATTTTTGAGAGTTTTTAGGGATTTTCTATCTTTTTTTCTATGGGTTTTAGGGTTTTTAGGATTTTTCTGTGTTTTTAGGGTCTTTTGGATTTTTATTGTTTTTTTGAGTTTTTTATAGTTTTTATGGTTTTTTATATTTTTTAACGTTTTAGGCATTTTGAGGGGGTTTTAGAGTTTTTAGTGGGTTTTTATGGGTTTTATGAGTTTTTAGAGGTTTTAAGGTGTTTAGTAGTTTTTATGGTTTTCAGGGTTTTTCATAGATTTTAGGGTTTTTAACATTTTCATAGATTTTTAGTGGTTTTAGGGTTTTTAGAGATTTTGAGGGTTTTAGGGGTTTTCAGGGTTTTAGGGAATTTTTTTTTAGGGTTTTTTTTGAGTTTTTTTAGGGTTCTAAGGTTATTATTGCTTTTTAATGTTTTAAGGGTTTTAATGGTTTTTAGAGCTTTTAGCGGTTTTTAGGGTTTTTATGGGTTTTTTGGGGTTTATAGGGGTTTAGGGTTTTTTTTTATTTTTGGGAGTTTTCCAGGGTTTTTAGGCTTTTTTACGTTTTTAGGGATTTTTAGGGTGTTTTTAGGATTTTAATGGTTCTTGGGGTTTTTTAGGATTTTGAGTGTTTTTAGTTTTTTTAGGAATTTTTTGGGTTTTTATGAGTTTTCAATGTTTTGAGGGTCCTTTTGGATTTATAGGGGGTGTTATGTTTTTTGGGTTTTTATGGTTTTTAAATTTTTTTAACATTTTTATGGGTTTGAAGTGTTTTTATAGTTTTTAGTGGTTTTTAGAGGTTTTATGGTTTTATGGTTTTCAAGGTTTTTAGAGGTTTTTATGTTTTCTTGGATTTTTATGGTTTTTAGGGTTTTTTATGTGTTTTAGGGATTTTGAGGGTTTTATGGTTTTTCAGGGGTTGTTATTATTTTAGGGTTTTTTAATGTTTTTGGGTCTTTTAGGTTTTTAGGGGTTTTTTTATTTTTTTCGGGGTTTTAAGGGTTTTGAGAGTTTTTAACATTTTTAAGGGTTTAAAGGGGTTTTAGTGTTTTTAGCAAATTTTAGGGTTTTTAAGGTTTTTAGGTGTTGGTATGGTTTTCAGGGGGTTTTAGGGTTTTTTATGTTTTCATTGATTTTTAGGGGTTTTTTAGGATTTTTATGGATTTTGAGTTTTTTTTGGGTTTTTCAGGGGTTTTAGGGGTTTTAGAGTTTTTCAAGGGGTTTTTGGGTTTTTAGGGTCTTTGGGGTTTTAGGGTTTTTTTTTATTTTTAGGATTTTAAATATTTTTAGAGTTTTCTTAACATTTCTAGAGTTTTATAGGGTATTAAGAATTTTTAGGCGTTTTGAATGTTTTTATGGGTTTTTAAAGGTTTTTCGGTTTTTTTTGGTTTTCAGGGGTTTTTCTGGGGTTTTTGGATTTTTTACATTTTCATGGTTTTTTAGGGGTGCTTGAGGGTATCTATGGGTTTTATAGTTTTTAAGATTTTTAGGGATTTTGAGGGTCTTTAGGGTTTTTCAGGGTTATTTAGTGTTTGTAGGGGTTTTTAGGATTTTTAGGATCTTTTTGGGTTCTTTTGTTTTTTTTAGTTTTTTAGGTGTTTTAAGGCTTTAAGAGTTTTTTAACATTTTTAGGGGTTTTATGAGATTTTAGAGTTTTTGATGGTTTTTACGATTTTTATGTATTTTTAAAGGTTTTTAGTGTTTTTTTTACGTTTTTATGGATTTTTAGGGATTTTTTACGATTTTAATGGTTTTTTGGGTTTCTATGGTTTTTAAGAATTTTGAGAGTTTTCGATTTTTTTCAATGGTTTTTAGGATTTTTAGTGATTTTAGGGGTTTTCTGGGGTTTTAGGGGGGGGGTTAGGAATTTTAAGGTTTTGGAAACGTTTTGAGGGGTTAGAAGGGTTTTTAGAGTTTTTAGTGGGGTTTTAGGGTTTTTAAGGTTTTTAGGGGATTTTATGGTTTTAAGGGGGTTTTCAGGGTTTTTAGGGTTTTTAGGTTTTTTATGATTTTTAGGGTTTTTAATGTTTCTAGAGTTTTTTGCCATTTTAGGGTTTTTAAGGGTTTTAAGAGTTTTTTAGGGTTTTTAGGTTTTTTATGTTTCCATGGATTTTTAGGGGTTTTTTATGATTTTTTTGGTTTTTAGGGGTTTTTCGGGTTTTTAGGGATTTTGAGGGTATTTTGGGTTTTTCAGGGGTTTTAATGTTTTTCAGGGTTTAGGGTCATTTTGGGGTTTTTTGAGTTTTTTAGGGCTTTTGAGGTGTTTTAGAATTTTTTAACATTTTTAGGGGTTTTAAGGGTTTTTGGAGTTTTTAGTGGATTTTTTGGTTTTTATGGGGTATTAGGGTTTTTTAAGGTTTTAGGGGTTTTTATGGTTTTTATGGGTTTTTCATGGTTTTTAGGTTTTTTACTGTTTTCATGGATTTTTATTTGTTTTTTAGGAATTTTATGGTTTTTAGGATTCTTTAGGGTTTTACGGATTTTTATGCTTTTTAGTGTTTTTTAGGGGATTTTAGGGTTGTTCAGGGTTTTTTGAGTTTTTTAGGGTTTTTTGGGTTTTTAGGAGTTTCTTACCAATTTGAGGGGGTTTAAGGGTTTTTAGAGTTTTTAGGGAGTTTATGGGTTTTTTGGGTTTTGTGGTTTTCAGGGTTTTAGTGTTTTTTACATTTTCATGGATTTTTAGGGGTTTTTAAGGTTTTTTGGATTTTTATGTTTTTTTTTGGGTTTTTTAGGGTTTATTGGGATTTTGAGGGTTCTTAGGGGTTTTAGGGGTTTTAGGATTTTTTAGGTTTTTTAGGTTATTTTTGGGTTTTATTGTTTTTTTTTTGAGTTTTTTAGGGTTTTAATGTTTTTATAGTTTTTTAACATTTTTAGGGATTTTAAGTTTTTTTAGAGTTTTTAGGGGTTTCATGGGTTTTTAGGGATTTTAAGGTTTTTAGGGGTTTATATGGTTTTCAGGGTTTTAAGGGTTTTTTGTGTTTTTACGTTTTCATGGATTTTTAGGGGTTTTTTAGTATTTTTATGGATTTTAAGGGTTTTTGGGTTTTTAGGGATTTTGAGGGTTTTTAGGTTCTTTTTGTGGTTTTTAGGGGTTTTTTTTGAGTTTTTGGGGTTTTTAGAGGTTTTTAACGTTTTTAGGGGTTTTAGGGGGTTTTATGGTTTTCATGGATTTTTCAGTGTTTTGAGGGTTTTTTATGTTTTCCTGGATTTTAAGGGGGTTTTAGGATTTTTATGGTTTTCAAGGTTTTTAGGGATTATGTGGGTATTTAGGGTTTTTCTGGGGGTTTTAGGATTTTTAGGGTTTTTTTAGTTTTTAGGGACTTTTTAGGTTTTTAGGGGTTTTTGAGTTTTTAGGGTTTTTAAGGTTTTTTGGAGTTTTTAAAATTTTTTAGGGGTTTTAAGGGATTTAAGGGTTTTTAGAGTTTTTGGTGGGTTTTAAGGTTTTTATGGGTTTTAGGGGGTTTTAGGGTTTTTAGGGTTTTAGGGGTATTTTTGGGGTTTTTAGGGTCTTTTTGGGGTTTTAGGGTCTTTTTTAGTTTTTAAGGGTTTTAAGGTTTTTTAGAGTTTTATAATGTTTTTAGGGGTTTAAGGGTTTTTAGTGTTTTTAGTGGATTTTTTGGGTTTTTATGGGTTTTTAGGGTTTTTAATGGTTTTATGGTTTTCAGGGGTTTTTAAGTGTTTTTAGGGTTATTTACATTTTCATGGAATTTTAGGGGGGTTTTAGGATTTTTAGCGGTTTTCAATTTTTTAGGTTCATTTGAGTTTTTTGGGTTTTTTGGGTTTTCTTTGGGTTTTTTAGATTTTTTAGAGTGTTTTTACATTTTTAGGTGTTTTAGGGTTTTTAGAGTTTTTAATGGTTTTATGGGTTTTTAGGGTTTTAAGGATTTGAGGGCTATTTCAGGGTTTTTTACGTTTTCATGGATTTTTAGGGGTTTTTAGGATGTTTCTAGTTTTTTTCGGGTTTTAGATTTTTTAGGAATTTTGAGGTTTTAAGGTTTTTTCTGGGGTTTTTAAAGTTTTTAGGTTTTTTTAGGGTTTGTAGGGTCTTTTTGGTTTTTTAGGGTCTTTTTTAGTTTTTTATGGTTTTAAGGTTTTTAGTATTTTTTTACATTTTTGGGGGTTTTAAGGGTTTTTATTGTTTTTAGTGGGTTTTTAGGGTTTTTATGGGTTTTTAGGTTTTTTTAAAGGTTTTTATAGTTTTCAGGGTTTTTTCAGGGTTTTTAATGTTTTTAAATTTTTATGGATTTTTAGGGGTTTTTAGGATCTTTATGGTTTTTAGGTTTTTTAGGGATTTGAGGTTTTTAGGGTATTTTAGGGGTTTAGGTGTTTTCAGTGTTTTTAGGTACTTTTGGGTTTTTTGGGATTTTTTGAGTTTTTTAGTGTTTTTTAGGTTTTTTAGAGTTTTTGAAAGTTTTTTTGGGGTTTCATATTTTTTTTGTTTTTTTAGTGGTTTTTAGGTTTTTATGGTTTTCAGGGATTTTTCAGTGTTTTTAGGGTTTTTAAATCTATTTATGGTTTTTGTGTTTTTTAGGGTTCAGGGGTTTTCGGGGTTTTTAAGGTCCTTTTGGGATTTTAGTGGGTTTTTTAGTTTGTTAGGGTTTTTAAATATTTTTAGAGTTTTTAAACATTTTTAGGGGTTTAAAGGGGTTTTAGAGTTTTGTGTGGGTTTTTACTGGGTTTTTAAGGTTTTTCGGGGTTTTGTTGTACTGAGGGGGTTTTCAGGGCTTTTAGGGTTTTTTACATTTTCATGTATTTTTAGGTGTTTTTTAGGATTTTTATGCCTTTGGGTTTTTAGGGTTTTTAGGGGTTTTAGTTTTTTTCAGGGGTTTCTGGGTTTTTCAGGGATATTATGGTCTTTTGTGTTTTTAGGGTTTTCTTATGTTTTTTTTGTTTTTATGGTTTTGTAGAGTTTTTAACATTTTTAGGGGTTTTGAAGGTTTTTAGAGTTTTTAGAGGTTTTTTAGGCTTTTAGGGTTTTTAGTGTTTTTAAGGTTTTTAGGGGTTTTCATGGTTTTTAGGGTTTTTCTGGGGTTTTTATGGTTTTTATGGTTTTCAGGGTTTTTAGGGGTTTTTACGTTTTCATGGATTCTTAGGGGTTTTTAGAATTTTAATGGGTTTTTAGGTTTTTAGGGATTTTCATGGTATTAGGGTCTTTTGAGGGTTTTATGGTTTTTTTGAGTTTTTTTGGGTTTTAAGGGTTTTTATAGTTTTTATTTTTTTTAAGTGTTTTAAGTATTTTAAGAGTTTCTTGAGGTTTTTTAGAGTTTTTATGGGCTTTTAGGGTGTTTTAAGATTTTTAGGGTTTTTATGGTTTTGAGGGGGTTTTCCGGGTTTTGAGGGTTTTTTATGTTTTTATGGATTTTTAGGTGTTTTTTATGATTTTTAGGATTCTTAGGGGTTTTTTGGATTTTGAGGGTTTTTATGAATATTTAGGGGTTTTTAGGTTTTTAGGTTCTTTTTGGGTTTTTTGGGTTTGTTTAGTTTTTTAGGGTTTTAAGGTTTTTTAGAGTTTTTTAACGTTTTTAGTGGTTTTAGAGGTTTTAAGGGTTTTAGAGTTTTAATGGGGTTTTAGGGTTTTTATAAGGATTTAGGGGTTTTAATGTTTTTATGGTTTTTATGGTTTTAAGGGGGTTTTAGGGTTTTGAGGGTTTTTTTTTACATTTTCATGGATTTTTAGGGGTTTTTTTAGGATTTTTATGGTTTTTAGGGGTTTTAAGGTGTTTTAGGGGTTTTTAGGATTTTCAGGGTTTTGAGGGTCCTTTTGGGTTTTTTTGATTTTTTAAGGATTTTTATGGTTTGTTATAATTTTTTAACTTTTTTATTTATTTTAAGGGTATTTAGTGGTTTTGGTGGTTTTTTGGGTTTTTTGGGATTTTAGGGCTTCTTGTGGTTTTCTGAAGGTTTTTTGGAGGTTTTCAGGGGTTTTAATGTTTTTTAAGTTTTCTTGGATTTTTAGGGGTTTTAGGGATTTTTAGGGCTTTTGAGGGGTTTTGAGGTTTTTGAGGGTTTTTAGATTTATTGTTGGTTTTTTAGGGTTTTAGTTTTTTATTGTTTTTTAGGGTTTTAATGGTTTTCAGTGGGTTTTTAGTGTTTTTAGTGTTTTTCAGGTTTTCATGGATTTTCAGGGGTTTATTTTAGATTATTAGAGTTGTTTGGGTTTTTTACGGTTTTTATAGAATTTGGGGGGGTTTAGGGGTTTTTAGGGTTATTAGGATTTTTAGGCGTTTTGAAAGTTTTAAGGGTCTTTTGAGGTTTTATTTTTTTTTTGAGATTTTTAGGTTTTTTAAGGTTTTTAGAGATTTTTAACATTTTTAGGGGTTTAAAGGGTTTTTAGAGGCTCCGTTGGGTTTTTAGGGTTTTTAAAGTTTTTTGGGGTTTTTATGGTTTTTAGGGATTTTTTATGGTTTTAATGTTTTTTACATTTGGATGGATTTTTAGGGTTTTTAGGTCTTTTATGGTTTTTTTGGATTTTGAGGGTCTTTAGGGTTTTAATTTTTTCAGGGTTTTTAGGGTCTTCTTTGGATTTTATGTGTTTTTTGACTTTTTAAGGGGTTTTAAGGTATTTTAGAGTTTTTTAATGTTTTTAGGGGTTTTATGGTTTTTAGAGAGTTTCAGGGTTTTTAGTCTTTTCTACGTTTTCATGGATTTTTAGGGGTTTTTTAGGATATTTATGGTTTTCAGGGTTTTTTATGGGTTTATGTATATTGAATGTTTATAGGGATTTTTAGGGGGTTTTAGGTTTTTAGATTTTTTTTCAGGGTCGTTATGGTCTTTTAGGTTTTTGTTCTTTTTTGTTTTTTAGGGTTTTAAAGGTTTTTTAGAGTTTTTTTGCAAAACAAACAGTGAGCAATATAAAAAGAAAGATGATTTGAAGTACAAAGATCACCCATAGGTAAACAAGTGGCCCAGGGGCCAACAACTGCAGAAACGAAAAGAATACCAAGGAAAAAAGAAAGAAAGAATAATGAAATCGGCCTTGTCAAACCACCAAGGAACAACAAACCCATCCCATCAAACTATCCACATGCACGGTGGATGAAAGCTGAAGAAGCTCCAGCATACAATCCCAACAATAGCCCTGGAAACCAGTTGACGAGGCTACCTATCAAACCAGTACCTCAACCACTGAGCAGCAACAACACCAAGAAGCAGGGGCACATTGACACCATGAGATGTATCAAGCAATCAGCAAACACAGGCACCACCAACAACAGCAAGGAAGGAGTGCCACGAGCTACACAGAACAACATCTGACTGCATCAACAACTACAATCGGCAAGAGCAAACCCAACTCCAATGAGAGACGAGGGAAGCCTCAACCAGGTCAGCAACAGAACCACCAAACTTCCAAGAAGAACACAAACACCCTAACACCACCAGACACACGCATCACACACACAACTCAACACCCCCCACCCAGCCACCATGCACCCACCCACCCACCCATCAAAACCCAAGGGAGCATTGGCCAAAAAGGTCTTTTAGAATTTTTTAACATTTTTATGTGTTTTAAGGGTTTTTATATTTTTTTTCAATTTTTAGTGTTTTATGGGTTTTTATGATTTTTTAATGTTTTTAGGGGTTTTTTGGTTTTTAGGGGGTTTCAAGGTTTTTAGGGTTTTTTATGTTTTCATTAAATTTTAGGGGTTTTAAGGATTTTTAGGGATTTTTTTGGGTTTTTAGGGTTTTTAGGAATTTTGTGGGTTTTTAGGATTTTCAGGCGAGGATAGGGTTATTACGGTCTTTTGAGATTTTAGGTGTTTTTTTTGAGTTTTTAGGGTTTTAAAGGTTTTTTAGAGTTTTTTAACGTTTTTAAGGGTTTTAAGGGTTTTTAGATTTTTTAATAATTTTTAGGGTTTTATGGGTTTTTAGGGGTTTTAAGGTTTTTAGGGGGGTTTAGTGTTTTCAGGGGTTTAGGTTTTTTTATATTTTTATGGATTTGTTGTGGTTTTTAGGATTTCTATTTTTTTATGATTTTTTAGGGATTTTAGGGTTTTAAAGGGTTTGTAGGGTTTTTGATGTGTTTTTAGGATTTTAGGGTTTTTCAGGGTTTTAGGGTCTTTTTTGTTTTTTTTAGGGTGCTATTTTATTTTTTAGGGGTTTTATGGGTTTTAGAGTTTTTTGATGTGTTTATGGGTTTTTAAGGGTTTTTTTTAGTTTTAACTGGTTTTAGAGTATTCATGAGTTTTTAGGGTTTTTTAAGGTTTTTTGTGGTTTTTATGGTTTTCAGGGGCTTTTCATGGTTTATAGGGTTTTTTACATTTTCTTTGATTTTTGGGGGATTTTAGGATTTTTATTGTTTTTAGGGTTTTTAGATATTTTGAGGGTTTTTAGGTTTTTTCAGTGGTTTTTAGGATTTTTAGTGTTTTTCATGGTTTTTAGGGTCTTTTTGGGGTTTTAAGGTTTTTATAGTTTTTAGGAGTTTTTAGGGTTTTCAAGTTTTTTAATGTTTTTAAGGGTTTTAAGGGGTTTTAGAGCCTTTAGTAGGTTTTTTGGATTTTTATGGGCTTTTAGGTTTTTTTTTCAGGTTTATAGGATTTTTATGAGTTTTAGGGGTTTCTCAGGGTTTTTAGGGTTTTTCACGTTTTCATAGATTTTTAGGGGATTTTTCGGTTTTTATGGTTTCTAGATTTTTTAGGGTTTTTAGGGATTTTGAGGGGTTTTAGTGCTTTCTTTTGTTATTACTGCCTTTTTCGTTTTTAGGTGTTTTTTTTTATTTTTTAGGGTTTTTTAGATTTTTTAGAATTTTTTAATGTTTCTAGGCCTTTAAAGTGTTTTTAGTGTTTTTAGTGGGTTTTAGGTTTTTTATGATTTTTTAGGGTTTCTTAAGGTTTTTAGGGGGTTTTATGGTTTCAATGGTTTTTCAAGGTTTTTAGTGTTTTTTAAGTTTTTAGGAATTTTTAGTGGTTTTTTAGGTTTTTTTTGGTTTTTATGGTTTTTTGTGTTTTATGGATTTTGAGGGTTTTTGGGGTTTTTAGGGTCTTTTTTGGTTTTTATGTTTTTTTTGATTTTGTTTATGGTTTTAAGGGGTTTAAAGTGTTTTTAGAGTCTCTAGTGGGCAGTTAGGGTTTCTATGGGTTTTTTGCGGTTTTAGGTTTTTAGGGGTTTTTATGGTTTTCAAAGGTTTTTATGGGTCTTTTGGGTTTTTTACATTTTCATGGATTTTTAGTGGTTTTTTAGGATTTTTAGAGTTTTTAGGGTTTTAGATATTTTGATGGTCTTAGGGGTTTTCAGGGGGTTTGAGGTTTTTAGGGTTCTCAGGGATTTTAGAGTCTTTTGGGTTTTTAGTTTTTTTAGTTTTTTAGGGTTTTTATGGTTTTTTAGAGATATTAATGTTTTTAGGGGTTTTATGTGACCAATTCATGTTTCCGATTGTTTTAAAAAAATGTTTTTAGGGGTTTTAAATGTTTTTAGAGTTTTTAGTTGTCTTAGGGTTTTTATGGATTTTTAGGGTTTTTAATGATTTTAGGGATTTTTTGGTTTTTAGGGGGTTCTTAGGGTTTTTAGGGGTTTTTAGGGGTTTTTAGGGTTTTTTAGGATTTTTATTGTTTTTAGGGTTTTTTGGGATTTTGAGGGTTTAAATGGGTTTAAAAGGCTTGTAAGGGGTTTTTAGTGTTTTTAGTGTTTTTAGAGTTTTTAGAGTCTTTTTGGGGTTTTAGGGATTTTTTGAGTTTTTTAGGGTTTTATGGTTTTTTAGAGTTTTCTAAAACCCCAAAAAATGTTAAAAAACTCTAAAACCCCTTAAAAACACTAAAAACTCAACCCCCCCTAATAACTGAAAAAAGACCCTAAAAACTCTGAAAACCCAAAAAACCCAAAAAAACACCTAAATAATTTGGGGGTGTCGGGAATAGCCTGACCTCCGCATCTTCCTTGCCCAAAAGACACTAAAAGCCATGAAAACCCACAAAAACCCCTGAAAACCCCCCAAAGCCCTAAAAACAATAAAAACCACTAAAAATCTTTAAAAACCCTAAAAACCAATTAAAACCCTAAAAACCAATAAAACTCTAAAAACCCTTCATACCCTAAAAATGTTAAAAAAACTCTAAAAAACCTTAGCAGCCCTAAAAAACAGAAAAAACCTTAAAAACCTAGAAGGGCCCTAAAAACCTTGAAAAACCCATTGAAAAAAATCCTAAAAATCCCTTGAAAATCCCTAAAAATGTAAAAAACCCTAAAAACTATAAAAAAACATGATAACCATAAAACTCTAAAAACCTTAAAAACCCTAAAAACCCATAATACTCTTAAAACCCATAATACCCTTAAAACCCATTGAAAAAACTAAAAACCCTTAAACCCCCTAAAAATGTTAAAAACATTAAAAAACCAGAAAATCCTAAAAATTCAATAAGACCCTAAAACCTCTGAAAACCCCTCAAAACCCTGAAACCCCCTAAAACCCCTAAAACCCCCTAAAAACCTTGAAAACCCCCAAAAAACCAAAAAAACCCTCAAAACCACTAAAATCTCTAAAACCCATTAAAATCCTTAAAAATGTTAAAAACTATAAAAAACCTTAAAAACCTAAAAAACTCAAAAATACCCAAAAAAACCCAAAAGACCCCGAAAACCCTGAAAAAACCCTAAAACCTCTAAACCCCCCTAAAACCTCCTAAACTCTAAAAATCCTTAAAAACCATAAATAAACCCTGAAACCCTAAAATCCCCTAAAACCATAAAAATCCATAAGGACCCATAAAAACCCTCAAAAACTACTATAAAAACCCCTAAAAACATTAAAAATCTCTAAAAACCTTTAAACCCATAAACAACTCAAAAAAATCCCAAAAATCCAAAAAGACCCTAAAACTCCTCAAAAACCATACAAACCCCCAAAATCCCTAAAAACCCAATAAAACCTTAAAATACATTAAAATAAAAAAAACCCCAAAAACCCCATAAAAACCCTAAAAAACATTAATAACTATAAAAATCCTTAAAACCCTTAAAAATATTACTAACCTCCAAAAAACCATAAAAAACCTTAAAAAACCCTAAAAACTCAAAAAACTATAAAATCCCAAAAAGACCCTAGAAACCCTGAAGAACCCAAGAAACCCAAAAAACCACAGAACCCCCCTCCCAAAAAAAAACATAAAATAAATAAATCCTTAAAAATCCTAAAAAACCAAAAAAAACATGAATACATAAAAACCCTAAAAACCATGAAAACCCCCTAAAAACCCTAAAAACCCCTAAAAACTTTAAAACACCTAAAACCCTAAAAAACCACTAAAAATATAAAAACCCTTAAAACCCCTAAAAAGTTAAAAAACTAAAAAAAATCCATAAAACCCCTAACAACCCTTTTTGGGATTTTAATGGTCTTTAGAGTTTTTAACGTTTTTAGGCATTTTAACAGTTTTTTTGTGTTTTAGTATTTTTTAGAGTTTTTATGGGTCTTAGGGTTTTCAATGTTATTTGGAGTTTGTATGGTTTTCAGGGCATTTTTGGGTTTTTAGTATTTTTTTTTCATGGATTTTTTGGGAGGTTTTATGATTTTTATAGGTTTTATGGTTTTTTGGGATTTTTTGGGATTTTGAGGGTTTTAAAGTTTTTTTAGATGTTTTTATTATTTTTAGGCATTTTTAGGGTTTTTTGGGTTTATTGTTTTTTTTTTGAGTTTTAGGGTTTTATGGTTTTTTAACATTTTAGAGGTTTCAACGGTTTTTAGAGTTTTTAGTTGTTTTTTAGGGGTTTTATATGTTTTTATGAATTTTTATGGTTTTCAGGGGGTTTTCAAGGTTTTTAGAGATTTTTAAATTTTCAAGAATTTTTATTGTTTTTATGGTTTTGAGGGTTTTTAGGGATTTTGAGGGGTTTTTAGGGGGTTTTAGGGGTTTTAGGGTCTTTTGGGTTTTTAGGTTTTTTTAGGTTTTTTAGGGTTGTAAGGTTTTTAAGCATTTTTAAGTTTTTAAAGTGTTTTTAGAGTTTTTAGTGGGTTTTTATGGGTTTTAGGGTTTTTTTATGGAGTTGAGTGGTTTTTATGTTTTTCAGAGGTTTTTAGGAGGTTTTATTTTTTTCATGGATTTTTAGGGGTTTTTATGTTTTTTAGTATTTTTAGTGATTTTACAGGTTTTTAGTGTTTTTTAGAGGGTTTTTTTTTTTGTTTTTAGGATTTTTCAGGGTTTTAGTGTCTTTTGGGTTTTTAGGTTTTTTTTAGTTTTTTAGGGTTTTAAGTTTTTTTAGAGTTTTTTTTACATTTTTAGGCGTTTTAAGGGTTTTTGGAGTTTTTTTTTGGGTTTTCTGGATTTTATGGGGTTTTAAGGTTTTTAAGGGTTTTTATGGTTTTAAGGGTTTTCAAGGTTTTTTACATTTTCTTAGTTTTTAAGGGTTTTATAGGATTTTTATGGTTTTTTGGGTGTTCACGAATTTTAAGAGTTTTTAGGGTTTTTCAGAGGTTTTAGGATTTTTAGGGGTCTTCAAGGTTTTTAGGGTCCTTTTTGGTTTTAAGGGGGTTTTTAAGCTTTTAGTGGTTTAAAGGTTTTTAAGAGTTTTCTAATTTTTAGGGTATTTAATGGTTTTTAAGGGGTTTTAGGGTTTTTAGGGTTTTTAGGAGTTTTATGGTTTTCAATGGTTTTTTAGGGTTCTTAAGGTTTTTTTCATTTTCATGGATTTTTAGCTAGTTTTTAGGATTTTAATGATTTTTAGGATTTTAGGGATTTAGGGATTTTGAGGGTTTTTAGGGGTTTTCAAGTTTTTTACGATCTTTTGTGTTTTTAGGGATTTTTTTGAGTTTTTAGGGTTTTCACGGTTTTTAGAGTATTTTAACATTTTTAGGGGTCTCAAGGGTTTTTATAGTTTTTATTGGGTTTTTAGGGATTTATGGGTTTTTAGAGTTATTTTTAGGTTTTTCGGGATTTTTAGGGTTTTCAATGGTTTTCAGGGTTTTTAGGGTTTTTTATGTTTTCATGGATTTTTAAGGGTTTTTAGGATTTTTATGGTTTTTAGGGTTATTAGGGGTTTTAGGGATTTTGTTAGTTTTTTTGGCGTTTTATGTGGTTTTTATGGTTTTTAGGGTCTTTTGGGTTTTTAGGGTTTCTTTGAGTTTTTAGGGTTTTTTGGTTTTTAAGATTTTTTAACATTTTAGGGGTTTTAATGGTTTTTAGACTTTTTAGCGGGTTGTTAGGGCAAGGAAGATGTGAGGGTCGGGCTATTTCGCCCCCCCCCCCCCCAATTTTATTAGAAAGAAAAAAGAGACACAGCAGACAAGGGAGGGGAGGGGTCAATCAACCCACACCCAAAAACCCTTACAACCCAAGACACAAAAGACCCAAAAAAAAGAAAAATCAAAAAAGAAATGATACGCGATGCAAAACCCGCTAGGAAGTGTCCTAGGAACCTTGTATAATGTCCGCGCGTTGAGCACCCGGATCGCCGCAAGAAAACAAGTGAAGGTGATGGGTGGATAGTGAAAATAAGAAGGAAATGGGAAATGGTCAAGGTAGAACCCAAAGAGAACTTGTCTCTAAGAACTCTAGCCACAAGACGCCACAAAGGATGACCAATCCTTTGATAAGTCAAGAATTAAGCAAGAACGCAAAGGTTGCAAGCAAAACTCACCATAATAACATTACTTTCATTCATGATGTTCCAAGAGTACAAGGGGGTGGCTATTTATAGCCAAAGAGAGAAGGAAATTCGAATCACAACATGGGGTGACTTTTACATTAGTCTAACACCTAGTTTCCACAAGTCAAAAAGCCTAAATGATGACTTTGACAACTTTGGCACTTGCCCATGACTTTAGGAGACAAGTAGCACACCCTTTTTGGAAAAGTAAAGACAAGTAGCCCACCACCTTTTGACTTTGAAGATTCCATGGTGGGGTGGGCTTGAAAATTCGTAGCACCACTTGGGTTGGGTTTTTAAAAGCATGTTTGGGCCTTAATTAATGTAATTATAGGCCCGGATGCTTCCCCCAACCAAAGGTGTTGGTCCTCCTCTTGGAATTCTATGATTAATCCATTTAAGGCCTCCTTCATTCTCTTGGTCCACTCCCTTGTCATTGGGCCTCCAATTCCACGCAAAGGGTCTTGTCCACTTATGTGCATTCCGCCTTCCTCATCATGTCCGCCTCCAACCCTGTGATGCCCATGTGTTCCATGATCCTCATCATCTCCTCCCTCAAAAGGATTCGTCCTCGAATCTGAAAATTCAAAGGGAGAAAGATCAGCAACATTAAAGGTACCACTTACATTCCCATACCTGTCGGGTAAATCAATCTTGTAGGCATTATCATTGATCTTCTCTAAGACTTGGAAAGGACCATCTCCTCATGGATGGAGTTTTGATTTTCGTTGCTCCGGAAACCTATCCTTCCTCAAGTGTAGCCACACCCAATCTCCAGGTTGAAACACCATTTTTCGCCGACCTTTGTTGGTGTGCTTCGCTACTTGTTCATTCTTCCGCTCAATGTTGGCCTTTACCTTTGCATGGAACTCCTGCACAAACTTTGCCTTCTTTTCACCTTCAAGATTTGAAAATTGATTAGTAGGAAAAGGTAAAATATCAAGTGGAGTTAATGGGTTAAAACCATACACAACTTCAAACGGTGAAGCATTAGTAGTGGAGTGAACCACTCGATTATAACCAAACTCAATGTGAGGCAGACATCTTTCCCAATGTTTTAGATTTTTTCTAAGGATGGCACGCAACAATGTGGAAAGTTTCCTATTGACCACCTCAGTTTGACCATCTGTTTGTGGGTGTGCAGTGGTGGAGAACAAAAGTTTGGTTCCAAGTTTGCTCCACAATGTCCTCTAGAAGTGACTAAGGAATTTGACATCCCTGTCACTCACAATGCTCTTGGGTAAGCCATGCAACCTAACAATTTCCCTGAAAAACAAATCAGCGATATGAGTTGCATCATTGGTTTTAGAACAAGCAATAAAATGAGCCATTTTACTAAACCTGTCCACCACCACAAA
The DNA here is from genome assembly GCA_963277665.1 of Viscum album. Classification (NCBI taxonomy): domain Eukaryota; kingdom Viridiplantae; phylum Streptophyta; class Magnoliopsida; order Santalales; family Viscaceae; genus Viscum; species Viscum album. The sequence continues at coordinate 1,050,597,234 of OY728121.1, read as the reverse complement.
GATGCTATCCTTACTGAATTGTGATCTTGGCAAGCCGAGGACAAAATCCATTGAAATGTCAACCCAAGGATGAGAAGCAACAGGCAAAGGGGTGTATAAGCCATGTGGAAGCACTTTCGACTTTGCATGTTTACACACATTACAATTTCCACAAACACTTTCCACATCCCTACGCATGTGAGGCCAATAAAAATGTTCACTCAATAAGGACAATGTTTTCTCAACCCCAAAATGCCCCATTAATCCACCACCATGTGTTTCTCTAACAAGCAATTCACGCATGGAACAAGATGGAACACACAATTTATTTTTCCGAAAAAGAAATCCATCATGTTTGTAAAAATCACTTTTTCCATGTTTTTCACATAACTTCCAAATTTCATAAAATTCCACATCATTCTCATACATGCTTTTCAACATTTCAAAACCAAGTATTTTAGCATGCATTGAAGTAATAAGAGAATATCTCCTAGACAAAGCATCAGCGACAACATTTTCTTTTCCTTTTTTGTGCTTAATGATGTAAGGAAATGTTTCAATGAATTCAAGCCATCTTGCATGTCGCCTATTCAACTTTCCTTGTGACTTAAGAAATTTTAGGCTTTCATGATCTGAATGAATCACAAATTCCCTTGGCCACAAGTAATGTTTCCAATTTTCTAAAGTTCTTTTGAGAGCATATAATTCCTTATCATAGGTGGAGTAGTTCAATGCAGCCCCATTAAGCTTCTCACTTAAGTATGCGATAGGCTTAGAGTCTTGCATTAAAACAGCCCCAATTCCTATTCCAGAGGCATCACACTCAACCTCAAAAACTTTAGAAAAGTCAGGCAGAACTAAGAGAGGTGAATTGGTCAACTTACCTTTGAGTGTGGAGAAGGCTTCCTCTTGAGCTTTTCCCCACTTGAAACTCACCCATTTCTTGACCAACTCATTCAATGGTGCCGCGATGGTTGAAAAGTCCCTCACGAACCTTCGGTAAAAACTTTCAAGTCCATGGAATCTCCTCACCTCATTGGCATTCTTTGGTTGTGGCCAATCCCGAATCGCCTTCACCTTCTCTTCATCAACCCTCATGCCATCAGCTCCTACCACAAAACCAAGGAAAACAACTGAATTTAAACAAAATGTACATTTTTCCAAGTTTGCAAACAACCTATTTTTCCTAAGAGTCTCAAAAACATGTTTCAAATTTTCATGATGTTCATCAAGGCTCTTAGAATAAACAAGGATGTCATCAAAATAAACAACCACAAATTTCCCAATGAATGGACGGAAAACATGATTCATTAAGTTCACGAATGTACTAGGGGAGTTAGTTAGTCTAAAAGGCATAACTAGCCATTCATACAATCCAAACTTAGTTTTAAATGCAGTTTTCCATTCATCTCCCTCTTTCATTCTAATTTGATGGTATCCACTCCTTAGGTCAATTTTAGTAAACAAGAATGCACCATGGAGTTCATCAAGCATATCATCCAAACAAGGTATGTGATAGAGATACTTTACCGTGATTTTGTTGATAGCTCGACAATCAACACACATTCTCCACTTACCATCTTTTTTTGGGACAAGGATTACCGGTACTGCACACGGACTCAAGCTCTCTCGAACAAATCCCTTCCTTAGCAATTCTTCCACTTGTCGTTGGATTTCTCGAGTCTCCTCCGGGTTAACCCGATAAGCTGGTCGATTTGGAAGCGTTGCTCCGGGGAGGGAGTCGATATGGTGCTCGATACCCCGCAAGGTTGGTAAGCCATCGGGAATATCCTCGGGAAAAACATCACCAAAATCCTGCAAAAGTGACATAACACTAGAAGGCATAGAATGGTTAGGAAAGTTAGTGGTAAAACATTCTCCCTTGCATAAAAGCACGAGAGTTTCCTCCCCCTCCAAAGCTCTCTCTATCTCTCTTTTTCCGGAAAATAAGCTCACTTTTCCCTCAACACTCTTGTTTTCACTCTTATTTTCACTCTTATTTTCAACTTTTTTATTTCCCTCATTTTTTTTGCTTTCACTCAAAACTCCTTTTTCACTCTTGATTTTTCCACTCTTCTCATTATCTCTATTTTTTCTCTCTTTTCTTTTTCTCTCTTCTCACAATCTCTATCAATCCTCACTTGGTCTTCATAAGCTTGCAAAGGCCTCAATGGTGTAAGAATAACCGTCCTCCCATTATACTCAAAAGAATATCGATTGGTGTATCCATCATGTGTGACCCTCCTATCAAATTACCACGGTCTTCCCAACAAAATATGACTAGCATGCATTGGAACAACATCACACATCACCTTGTCTTCATACTTCCCAATAGAAAATGGAACTTGTGCTTGCTTAGTCACTTTGACATCCCCGCTATTATTTAACCATTGCAATCTATAAGGCCTAGGATGTCTAGTCGTAGCCAATCCCAATTTATCAACCATCAAACCACTTGCTACGTTTGTACAACTACCCCCATCAATAATCATACTACATACCTTATCTTTGACGAGGCATCTAGTATGAAAAATGTGTTCCCTTTGCTCTTGATCATGTTCTCCTTCGGGTTGAGCACTCAAAGCATGCCTTGCAACAAGCTGATATGGATCAGATTCAGCCCAAGGAGAATAATTTTGGGCTTGATAAAAATTCCAAGCCCAATTGTTGTTTGAATTGGACCAGCCCACACTTCTTGATGTCCAACACTATGGTGGGCCACAACACACTTATTTGGGACCCAAAATCATTTATCCACATGGCAAATGGTGGAAATTCGTAGCTGCACATTAATGAGGAGAGAGAAGGTGGAAAAAAGCATCATTAAGAGGGAATCCCGCTACTTTGGCTAGTGGGGTCATTAAATGGCATGGGAAAGTGTTATTTTATGCTTTTTATGTGCCTTTTGGGTTCCCCATGTCTTGTAACTCGAATTGGAGAATTTTTCTTTATTTATTTTGTCTTTATATTGTATTTTCACTCCTTTGTAATGGGGAGGCATGAATGTGACGGGATTTTGAAGTTTGCTGTGCAATCTTCTTGCTTTAGCCTCTTCCCTTTGCCCGGAATTGGTGGTGCATCTCCATCGCTGGTGACGTTGTCTTTAAGCGTGGAGAAACCTTGGCGGGTGGCATTTTCTTTAAGCCTCGGTCATTCGGCTACATTACGCTGCTCCTCTTCACTTACTCATTTTGAGCTTCCGGCGACGCATCAATTGGTATCAGAGGCGCGGTTCCAACGAGTAAGTTCTATCACATTCTTCTTATTACTCTCCATCATGTCTCGTAAGAGCGGATCTTCTACTCCTCCTGCTCCATGGGAAATAGCTAATGCACAGCTACAATCACAAATTACTCAAATCGGTGAGCAACTTGCTCAACTTTTGAGAGCACGGCGACCTGCCTCCCCTCCACCGCAGCGACATCCTCGACGTCCATCACCACATAATAGACGCAATCCAGCACCATTTTAAGAAGATCGTGCAAATGGTGATGATTCTAGTGATTCAGAGGTAGATATGCGAAGAAGAAGAGATGATGAAGACATTGAAAGAGGGTTGAAGATTGACATTCCAGATTTTTATGGGAGTATGAATCCGGATGATTTTCTGGATTGGATGCGGGAAATCGAACGGTTCATCGAATTTAAGAATTGTTCTGATGAGAAGAAATGCAAGGTGGCCATTCTGAAATTTAAAGATTATGCATCACTTTGGTGGGAAAATCTGAAGAAACAGCGGGAACATGATGATAAAGGCAAGATACGCTCATGGGAGAAGTTGAAAAAGCTTTTAAGGAGACGATTTCTGCCTGAGAATTATAAGCAAGATCTCTATTTCTGAATGCATAGCCTGCGACAAGGAGATAAATCTGTTGAAGAGTACATTCGGGAATTTGATCGTTTGTTGATGCGAAGTGATGTTCCAGAATATAAAGAGCAAACAATTGCAAGGTTTTTGGGTGGATTAAATGAAGAAATTGCACATTCAGTGGAGTTGCAACCATTCTGCTCACTTGATGATGTTTGTAAGCTGGCGATCAAGGTGGAAAAGCAAAAACAGACCTCAAAGGCACCGATGCTCAAAAACTACAATAGAGGTACAACTTTTTATAAGGGTATTTCTTCTAATAAATCTGGTGTTGGTGAGAAAGAATTTGGGAAGAACAAGATGCTGGATAAAGGGAAAGAGAAGGCTATGGAACAAACAAAAGGGAAGTCCGACTCTTTTGAACATGGGAATCGAAAATGTTTCAAATGCCATGGGTATGGGCATTTTCAGGCCAATTGCCCTAACAACCGGATTATTACTATTAAAGAGATTGAAGAAATTGAAGAGGCAATCAAAGAGGATGAACATGATGGTGAAGAATCTGAAAATGAGGAACATGTTGTGGAAGAAGCTGATGCGGGAAACATGCTGGTGCTACGAAGAGTTTTGCAAGCTCAAATCAGCCCGGAAGAAGATCAAAGAGAAAACTTGTTCCAAACTCGCTGCACCATTAATCAGCGGGTATGCATGGTGATTATTGATAGTGGGAGCTGTACAAATGTGGCTTCAACAACACTAGTGGAGAAATTGAAGCTTCCAACTCAGAATCGTCCTCACTCATATAAATTGCAATGGTTGAACAATGGGAGCACACTCCAAGTCAACAAACAGGTTCTAATTTCATTCTCCATTGGTAAGAACTATGCTGATGAAGTACTGTGTGATGTTATTCCTATGGATGCTTGTCACTTGTTGTTGGGTAGGCCTTGGCAGTTTGACAGGGAAGTGAAATATGATGGGAGGAAGAACACTTATTTTTTTCGGTCTGGGGAAAAGAATATCACACTTGCTCCTTTGAAGCCGTCCCAAACTCTTCAAGAAAAATCTATTCCGGAAGTACCCAAATGTAGTCTCTTTATCAGCAAAGCTCAAGTGGAGAAAGCCATAAATAAGCAAAAGCCAGTTTTTGCTTTATTGATGATTGAAAAGTCATGCCATGAGGAGAAGAGTCATCAACATCCTTTAGCTCATTCCTTAATTGGGGAATATCATGATGTTTTTCCTAATGATCTTCCAGCAGGATTACCACCATTTAGAGGCATTGAACACCAGATTGATCTCGTTCCGGGTGCACAATTGCCAAATAAACCAGCATATCGGTGTAATCCTGGAGAATCAAGGGAATTGCAGAAGCAATTAGATGAGTTGATGGATCGAGGCTTTATCAGGCCAAGCATGAGCCCGTGTTCTGTTCCAGCATTATTGGTGCCGAAGAAAGATGGTACGTATCGCATGTGCATTGATAGTAGAGCTATCAATAATATTACCATCAAATACAAGTATCCCATCCCACGACTCGATGATATGCTTGATGAATTACATGGTTCATCAATCTTTTCGAAGGTTGATCTTCGTAGTGGATATCACCAGATTCGAATGAAGGAAGGGGATGAGTGGAAAACGACCTTCAAAACTAAAGGCGGATTGTTTGAGTGGATGGTCATGCCATTCAGCCTCTCAAATGCTCCTAGCACATTCATGCGACTCATGAATGAAGTTCTGAAATCATTTATTGGTAAATTTGTGGTTGTGTATTTAGATGACATTTTGATTTACAGCAAGGATGTGGAGAGCCATGTGGATCATCTTCGGCGGGTATTGGACGTTCTACGGAAACAAAAGCTATATGGGAAGCTTGAAAAATGCGAGTTCTTTTCAACAGAAGTGGTGTTTTTGGGATATGTGGTAACCAAAGAAGGCATCATGGTGGATGAATCAAAAGTAGAAGCAATCAAGTCCTGGCCACTACCAGAATCCATTACTGAAGTAAGAAGTTTCCACGGTTTGGCATCTTTTTATCGTCGCTTTGTTTCCAATTTCAGCACTATCATGGCACCTATCACTGAATGCTTGAAAAAGGGGAAATTTGAGTGGTCAAAGGCAGCAAATGAATCATTTGAAATCATTAAGAAAAAGTTGTGTGAAGCACCAATTTTGGCGTTGCCTGAATTTGATCAAGTTTTTGAAGTGGAATTTGATGCAAGTGGAGTTGGGATAGGCGCTGTTCTCATCCAAAGCAAGCGCCCTATTGCATATTTCAGTGAGAAACTGAATGATTCAAGGAGAAATTACAGCACCTATGATAAGGAATTTTATGCGGTTATAAGAGCCCTAGATCATTGGTCTCATTATTTGAGACCAAAGCAGTTTGTTCTTCATTCTGACCATCAGGCATTGAGGTTCATCAATGGTCAACACAAGCTAAGTTCGAGGCATGCAAAGTGGGTGGAATTCTTACAATCATTCTCATTTGTTTCAAAATACAAGAAGGGGCAAGATAATCTGGTGGCAGATGCTTTATCTCGGAGGTATGCGTTACTTACAATTCTTGATGCTCGAATTCTTGGATTTCAGCTTATGAGAGAAGATTATCAGCATGATATGGAGTTTAATTCTATTTTAATCCAATGTCAAGATGGATTTGTGGAGGATTATTCTGTACATGATGGGTTTCTCTTTAAGAGAAACAAGTTGTGTGTTCCAAAGGGTAATTACAGGGACTTGCTCATTCGGGAAGCACATGAAGGGGGACTTGCTGGTCATTTTGGCATCCATAAAACCTTGGAGATACTAAAAGAGCATTTCTACTGGCCGAAGATGCAATCAGATGTCCAAGCTATTCTTTCGAGATGTGGAACTTGTCAAAGAGCAAAGAGTCATTTCAAGCCTGGTTTATACACTCCGCTACCTATTCCAGAGCATCAATGGGAAGATCTCAGCATGGATTTCATTATGGCTTTACCAAAGACTCAGCGAGGTAAAGATTCAATAATGGTTGTTGTTGATCGATTTTCTAAGACGGCTCATTTCATACCTTGTCATAAGACTGAAGATGCGGTGAAAGTGGCCGAATTGGTTTTCAAAGAAATTGTTCGCCTTCATGGAATTCCTCGCAGCATCGTTTCAGATAGAGACACAAAATTTCTCAGCCATTTTTGGAGGACATTATGGGGGAAATTTGGTACAAAACTTCTTTTCAGCACATCTCATCACCCTCAAACGGATGGGCAAACAAAAGTTACCAATCGAACATTGGGCACTATTCTGAGAACATTGGTGAACAAGAGCATGAGAGATTGGGATTTGCAACTTGCACAAGCTGAATTTGCATACAATAGATCTCCTAATGCTACCACTCGACATTCTCCATTCGAAGTGGTTTATGGCATCAATCCAATCACTCCTATAGAATTGTGCTCTTTGCCTCTTGATTTTCAGGTGAATATTGATGCGGAGGAGAAGACAAAGCAGATGAAGAAGCTCCATGAGTCGATTCATGCTCAAATAGAGAAGTCTAATGAAGCATACAAGAGGCGAGCAAACAAGCATCGGAAGCAGGCTATTTTCCAACCTGGAGACAAAGTGTGGATTCACCTTCGCAAGGAGAGATTTCCATCCAAAAGGAAGAGCAAGTTGGCACCACGAGCTGAAGGTCCATTCAAAGTGCTTGAACGAGTGGGAAACAATGCCTACAAAATTGATTTACCAGATGATTTTGGCAGCGTTTCTGCAACATTCAACATTGGGGACTTATCTACTTACATTGAAGAAGATGATGTCGTGGATTTGAGGGCAAATCCTCTTCAACCGGGGGAGAATGATATGGATCAGATTCAGCCCAAGGAGAATAATTTTGGGCTTGATAAAAATTCCAAGCCCAATTGTTGTTCGAATTGGACCAGCCCACACTTCTTGATGTCCAACACTATGGTGGGCCACAACACACTTATTTGGGACTCAAAATCATTTATCCACATGGCAAATGGTGGAAATTCGTAGCTGCACATTAATGAGGAGAGAGAAGGTGGAAAAAAGCATCATTAAGAGGGAATCCCGCTACTTTGGCTAGTGGGGTCATTAAATGGCATGAGAAAGTGTTATTTTATGCTTTTTATGTGCCTTTTGGGTTCCCCATGTCTTGTAACTCGAATTGGAGCAGTTTTCTTTATTTATTTTGTCTTTATATTGTATTTTCACTCCTTTGTAATGGGGAGGCATGAATGTGACGGGATTTTGAAGTTTGCTGTGCAATCTTCTTGCTTTAGCCTCTTTCCTTTGCCCGGAATTGGTGGTGCATCTCCATCGCTGGTGACGTTGTCTTTAAGCGTGGAGAAACCTTGGCGGGTGGCATTGCCTTTAAGCCTCGGTCATTCGGCTACATTACGCTGCTCCTCTTCACTTACTCGTTTTGAGCTTCCAGCGACGCATCACAAGCATTTCTCCATGTACGGGGCTTTCTACTTCCACCTCCGAATCATCCTCAAGTGATGGCATTTCATCTTCGCTTGAGCTAGCACTAAGAACATCTCCATCATCCAAAATAATCATTGTCCTCTTGTTTGGGCATTGTGAGGCAATATGTCCAAATCCTTGACATTTAAAACATTTGATATCTCGTGATTTGGAAACAACCTTACCCTCCATTTTACCTTTGGATTCCGGAAAGAATGGTTTTGGTTTGGGCAACTCCTTCGAATTAGTTTTTTGTTCCCTTACATGCTCTTGTGGTTTGGAATCCTTAAACTTGAATAAAGGTCTAGAATCCTTACCATAAGATGTAGGGCGCATCCTTCTTACCTTTACTTGCCTCTCCGCTTTGGTAGCCATGTGTAGTAGATCCTCCATGTCCAAGTAGTGGTGCATGTCCACTATGTGCCGAATGTCATGGTGGCCTCTCGCTCCTCATCAATATTCGCTCGAATCATGATGATCTCCATCTCTTTGTGATACTCCTCAACACTCAGGGCCCTTTGTTTCAAACCCTGCAACTTGAGGAACAAATCACGATAATAGTGGCTAGAAATGAACCTCTTACGCATTACCACTTTCATCTCCTCCCAAGTGTGGATGGGTCTTCCTCCACTTCGTCATCGACTCACTTGTAGTTGGTCCCACCAAATACTAGCATAATCGGTGAACTCCACGGCCGCCAACTTCACTTTGTTTTCCTCCGAATAGGTGTGACAACCAAAAACATGTTCGACCTTTCTTTCCCATTCCAAGTAAGTTTCAGGATCATTCTTACCTTGGAATGAAGGGATCCTCAACTTTACTCCTCCAAGATCATTGGCTTGCCTCCATGGTGGTTGATTTCTCCGAATTGGTGACTCGTGAAAATCGGATAACTCCTCCTCTTCTTCAACAACTCGCCTCCTTGGTGGTGCTCTAGAATTGGAAGGGGATTGGAGTTCATCCATCCTCGCATTCAACCTTTGGAATTGTTCTTGTACAGCCCCCATGAACATCTTAATGTCCGCTTTATTGGTATTACTCGACTCCGCCATTTAGGAATCCTGTAAAAAAAAGTGAAGAGAAAGGAAAATGGACCTCACACACTCCCTCACGTGTTTACACTCAAAAATAATATGTTCGCTCGTATTTCACTCAATTTTGGCTTTTATCAAAATGTAACACTCTTGCCTTTTACCACTCAACTTGCTTCCAATAATGTTCTTACCCAATTTCAACAAATCGAAAGGATCTTTGAAATGTGGCAATCCCAAACTAGAATTCAAAGATAAAATTCAAATTGGATTCAAGATGAAAAATTTGGGAAGAGGAAGAAAAGGAAAGAAGAAGAATGAAAATGGGACGTAGAATTCAAAGTGTTGCATTTTTTTTTGAGCCTTTACTTTTTTTCGATTTTTTTTTGTTTTTTTTTGGCTCTTTTTTTTGTAGATGCAACTGCAACAAGATGAATTTTTCAATATTTAATTGCAGGAGAAGCAATAATTTGTAACATCATATGGAATCAACGTGAGATTTGCGTGGTTTTAAAATTGCAGAATTTGTTGCAAAATTTGAACCTGCTGTATCTCGCTATTGATAGCTTTGATTTTGATGATTCCAAATGGGGAAGAAAGATGAGCTTCTCAACTACAAGAATGATATACTGTACGTCCAAAAATAAGAAGAAATGACGTCTGTAGGGGAAGAAGAAAATGTACCAGAATTGATGTTGGCCCGATTTGAAGAGAAATGAAAATGGAAGAAAGGATAAGAAAGAAGGAACCTGATTTCTTGCAAATGGGCTCTGATACCAAATGATACGCGATGCAAGAACCGCTAGGAAGTGTCCTAGGAACCTTGTATAATGTTTGCGCGTTGAGCACCCGGATCACCGCAAGAAAACAAGTGAAGGTGATGAGCGGATAGTGAAAATAAGAAGGAAATGGGAAATGGTCAAGGTAGAACCCAAAGAGAACTTGTCTCTAAGAACTCTAGCCAAAAGACGCCACAAAGGATGACCAATCCTTTGATAAGTCGATAATTAAGAAAGAACACAAAGGTTGCAAACAAAACTCACCATAATAACATTACTTTCATTCATGATGTTCCAAGAGTACAAGGGGTGGCTATTTATAGCCAAAGAGAGAAGGAAATTCGAATCACAACATGGGGTGGCTTTTACATTAGTCTAACACCTAGTTTCCACAAGTCAAAAAGCCTAAATGATGACTTTGACAACTTTGGCACTTGCCCATGACTTTAGGAGACAATTAACACACCCTTTTTGGAAAAGTAAAGACAAGTAGCCCACCACCTTTTGACTTTGAAGATTCCATGGTGGGGTGGGCTTGAAAATTTGTAGCACCACTTGGATTGGGTTTTTAAAAGAATGTTTGGGCCTTAATTAATGTAATTATAGGCCCGGATGCTTCCCCCAAGCAAAGGTGTTGGGCCTCCTCTTGGAATTCTATGATTAATCCATTTAAGGCCTCCTTCATTCTCTTGGTCCGCTCCCTTGTCATTGGGCCTCCAATTCCACGCAAAGGGTCTTGTCCACTTATGTGCATTCCGCCTTCCCCATCATGTCCGCCTCCAACCCCGTGATGCCCATGTGTTCCATGATCCTCATCAAGAAAAAACACACAAATCCAAACAATGCAGAAAAACAAAGAAATCTCCAACATCACCTCCCAACCGATCAGCAGCAAACATCCATCAGCACCAAATCCAGCAATCATCAACTATTATCCAGCAACACCAAAATCATTGTCAACAGTTTCACAAAACCAACTTCAGCACCACAAAGTCACAACCAAAAAGACTCACCAACCCACCAGCACAACCATGGACAGAGAACCACCAACATCAAATGCAATAACTAGTGCACAACCCAAGTAGCCCTTCTAGCAACCCAGTAACCACAACGCATAACCAGAAAGTAGCACCTCATATCAATCCCAGCAAACAGCACCAACATTGACCCAAAGAAAAACCATCCGCCACCACAACAAATCCATAACAGGAGCATCCAACAAAATTTTCAGCAAAATACGTGGGGCTAAAAAGACCACTTTGGCACCGCCGGGAAGTAAAGACTGAAACCAGTGCGCATCAGAACACAGACAGACCAAAAATAGCATCATGAATCAAAGTTAGGGCACGAACTTGGAAATTCTTCCGCATCCAGCAAGAATCGACGTAACACCAGAAGAGCCACCATACATCTCCCAAGCTCAGCTCTGAAAGCGGATGGAAAGAATGAAGCAACAACGACCGAGAGAGCCGGACCACCGTACTGCACCGTCGCAGAGGCCAGAACCCACACCGCCAGTGAAACCCCCTCCACCGATGAAGACTTCGAAGCCGTTGACCCATTCATGGAGGCCCCATCATAGCAAACATGATCTGGAACTGCAACCAAAGACCACTAGGGTTTCCAACCGCCAAAGAGTTGACCGCTTCACCACTTTCTGATAAAATATGATCATGAAAAAACATCACTCTGGAATGTTGAAGCAGCCAAATGAGGGGAACCGCCGCATCCTTGGATCTGTCATGCCGCACACCAAAGAATCCAGATCGGAACCGCCTTGCAATGAAAAACCTAGATCTGAGAGGTTCCACCATGGATGTGTAGCGCCGCACCATAAAAGGACCAAAACCTGCCCGCTCCTCCAGGGAACTGCAACTCCAAATATCGGAGAGACCATATCCTGCCCGCACCTACAAGGAAAAGCAACCCGGAAGTCCGGGAAAACAAGATCTTACCCGGTCGCCCAAGACTGAAGCCATCAAACGATGTTGAAACCCGAGAGCTTTCCATAAGATCACCGCTAATCTAGAAGAACCTAGCCACCAGAAGAGGGAGGAGACGTGGAGTGAAGGCCGACGCATGAGAAGATGAAGCAGCAACAAAGGCGCCATCTTGCGGGAGAAGCGTCGTGGGAGGAGACATCTCCGGGGAAACCCAAGCGTGAGAGGATCCGGGAGACTCAGCTGCCATCCTCAGGTGGTTTTACATTTTCATGGTTTTTTAGGGGTGTTTGAGGGTTTCTCTGGGTTTTATGGTATTTAAGATTTTTAGGGATTTTGAGGGTCTTTAGGGTTTTTCAGGGGTATTTAGTTTTGTAGGGGTTTTTTGGATTTTTAGGATCTTTTGGGTTATTATGTTTTTCTTGGTTTTTTAGTGTATTTATTGTTTTTAGAGTTTTTAATTTTTTTGGGGTTTTATGAGATTTTAGAGTTTTTAGGGGTTTTTACGGTTTTTATAGATTTTTAAAGGTTTTTAGAGTTTTTTGTTATAGGGTTTTTCAAGGTGTTTGGGGTTTTTTACGTTTTCATGGATTTTTAGGGATTTTTTAGGATTTTAATGGTTTTTTTTGGGTTTTTATGGTTTTTAGGAATTTTGAGAGTTTTCGATTTTTTCAATGGTTTTTAGGATTTTTAGTGGTTTTAGGGTTTTTTAGGGGTTTTATGGGGGTTTTCTTTTAGTTTTTTAGGAATTTAATGTTTTTGGAGTTTTAAACGTTTTTAGGGGTTAAAAGGCTTTTTAGAGTTTTTAGTGGGGTTTTAGGGTTTTTATTTGTTTTTAGGGTTGTTAATTTTTTTAGGGGATTTTATGGTTTTCAGGGATTTTCAGGGTTTTTAGGGGTTTCTAGATTTTTTATGATTTTTAGGGTTTTTAGTGTTTCTATATCTTTTTACCATTTTAGGGTTTTTAGTGTTTCTATATCTTTTTACCATTTTAGGGTTTTTAAGGGTTTTTAGAGTTTTTAGTGGGTTTTTAGGGTTTTTATGGTTCTTAGGGTTTTTAAGGTTTTTAGGGGCTTTTATGGTTCTCAAGTGTTTTTTAGGGATATTAGGTTTTTTATGTTTTCATGGATTTTTAGGGGTTTTTTATGATTTTGTTGGTTTTTAGGGGGTTTTAGGGGTTTTATGGATTTTTTGTGTATTTACGGGTTTTTAGGAGTTTTAGTGTTTTTCAGGGTTTTTAGGGCCCTTTTGGGGTTTTTGGGTTTTTTTTGAATTTTTTAGGGCTTTAAGAATTTTTAGAATTTTTTAACGTTTTTAGGGTTTTATAAGGGTTTTAGAGTTTTTAGTTGAATTTTCGGTTTTTATGGGGTATTAGGTTTTTTAAGGTTTTAGGGGTTTTATGGTTTTTATGGGTTTTTCATGGTTTTTAGGTTTTTTAATGCTTTCATGGATTTTTATTTGTTTTTTAGGATTTTTATGGTTTTTAGGGGATTTTAGGGGAGTTCAGGGTTTTTAGGGTCTTTTGGGTTTTAGGGTTTTTTGAGTGTTTAGGGTTTTGGAGTTTTTAGGTGTTTCTTAACAATTTTTGGGTGTTTAAGGTTTTTTAGAGTTTTTAGCGGGTTTTATGGTTTTTATGGGTTTTATGATTTTTAAGGTTTTAAGGGTTTGTGGTTTTCAGGGTTTTTTTAGGGTTTTTTAAATTTTCATGGATTTTTAGGGGGTTTGAAGGTTTTTTGGGATTTTTATGGTTTATTGGGATTTTAAGGGTTCTTAGGGATTTTTGGGGGTTTTAGGGTTTTTAGGGTTTTTTTAGGGTTTTTAGGTTATTTTGGGGTTTTAGTGTTTTTTTTTGAATTTTTTAGGGTTTTAATGTTTTTTATAGTTTTTTAACGGTTTTAGGGATATTATGTTTTTTTAGAGGTTTTAAGGGGTTTCATGGGTTTTTAGGGATTTTAAGATTTTTAGGGGTTTATATTGTTTTCAGGGTTTTAAGGGTTTTTTGGGGTTTTTACGTTTTCATGGATTTTTAGGGGTTTTTCAGGATTTTTATGGATTTTATGTTTTTTTGGGTTTTTAGGGATTTGGAGGGTTTTTAGGTGCTTTCAGTGGTTTTTAGGGTTTTTTTGAGTTTTTGGGGGTTTTAAGTTTTTTTAACATTTTTAGGGGTTCTATATTTTTATTGGTTTTTAGGATTTTTATGGATTTTTAGGGGGTTTTAAGGGTTTTAGGAGTTTTGGGTTTCTCAGGGGTTTTTAGGGCTTTTTGGGTTTTTTACGTTTTATTGGATTTTTAGGGGTTTTTATGGTTTTTAGGGTTTTTTAGGGTTTATAATGATTTTGAGGGTTTTTAGGAGTTATCAAGGTTTTTAAGGATTTTAGGTGTTTTAGACTTTTTCAAGGTTTTTATGGTATTTTTGTTTTTTTAGGGGTTTTTTTGAGTTTTTTTTTTGTGTTTTTTAGTGTTTTAAGGTTTTTTAGAGTTTTTTAATGTTTTTTGGGATTTAAAGGGTTTTTAGAGTTTTGAGTGTTTTTTTGGGTTTTATGGGTTTTTATGATTTTTTATGGTTTTTAGGGAATTTTATGGTTTTCAAGGGTTTTTAGGTGTTTTTAGGGTTTTTTATGTTTTCAAGGATTTTTAGGGGATTTTTAGGATTTATATGGTTTTCAAGGTTTTTAGGGATTCTGTGGGTTTTTAGGGTTTTTGGGGGGTTTTAGGATTTTTAGTGTTTTTTGAGGTTTTTAGGGACTTTTTGGGTTTTTATTGGTTTTTTGAGTTTTTTAGGGTTTTTAAGGTTTTTTGGATTTTTTAAATGTTTTTAGGGGTTTTAATGGATTTGAGGGTTTTTAGAGTTTTTGGCGGTTTTAAAGGTTTTTATGGGTTTTGGGGTTCTTTATGGTTTTTAAGGGTTTTCGAGTTTTCGGGTTTTTTCAAGGTTTTTAGGGTTTTTTATGTTTTCATGGAATTTTTGAGTTTTTTAGGATTTTTATGGTTTTTATATTTTTTGGGGGGGTTTTAAGGATTTTCATGGGTTTTTAGGGTTTTTAGGGTTTTTAGGGTCTTTTTGGGGTTTTAGGGTCTTTTTTAGTTTTTAAGGGTTGTAAGGTGTTTTAGAGTTTTTTAATGTTTTTAGGGGTTTAAGGGTTTTTAGTGTTTTTAGTGGTTTTTTTGGGTTTTTATGGCGTTTAGGGTTTTTAAGGGTTTTATGGTTTTCAAGGGTTTTTAAGTGTTTTTAGGGTTTTTTAAGTTTGCATGGATTATTTTTTTTTGGTTTTTTTAGGGTTTTTTAAGTTTGCATGGATTTTTTTTTGGTTTTTTTAGGATTTTTAACGTTTTTACGGATTTTGAGGGTTTGAGGGGTTTTAAGGTTTTTTAGAGTTTTTAAACATTTTTAGGGTTTCGAAGGGTTTTTAGAGTTTTTAGTGGGTTTTTTAGGGTATTTATGGGTTTTTAGGGTATTTAAGGTATTTAGGGGTTTAATGGATTTCATGGGGTTTTCATGGTTTTTAGGGTTTTTACATTTTCATGGAATTTTAGGGGGGTTAAGATTTTTATGGGTGGGCTAGGATTTTCAGGGGTTTTATGATTTTTAGGGGTTTTCAGTGTTTTTAGGTTCATTTGGGTTTTTAGGGTTTTTTGATTTTTTTTGGGTTTTTTAGATTTTTTAGAGTATTTTAACATTTTTAGGGGTTTAAGGGTTTTTAGAGTTTTTAGTGGTTTTATGGGGCTTTAGGGTTTTAAGGATTTGAGGGGCATTTTAGGGTTTTTTACGTCTTCATGGATGTTTAGGGGTTTTAAGGATTTTTCTAGTTTTTTTGGGTTTTTATATTTTTTAGGGATTTTGAGGGTTTAAAGGTTTTTTCAGGGGTTTTTAAGGTTTTTGTGGTTTTTCCGGGATTGTAGGATCTTTTTGGTTTTCCAGGGTCTTTAGTTTTTTATGGTTTTATGGTTTTTAATTTTTTTTACATTTTTGGGGGTTTTAAGAGTTTTTATTGTTTTTAGTGGGTTTTTAGGGTTTTTATGGGTTTTTAGTATTTTTTAAAGGTTTTTATAATTTTCAGGCTTTTTTAGGTTTTTTATGGTTTTTACATTTTCATGGATTTTTAGGGGTTTTTTAGGATCTTTATGGTTTTTAGGGTTTTTAGGGTTTTTAGGGATTTTGAGGTTTTTAGGGTTTTTTAGGGCTTTAGGGGTTTTCAATATTTTTAGGACCTTTTTTGGTTTTTTGGGATTTTTTGAGTTTTTTTAGTGTTTTTTAGGTTTTTTAGAGTTCTTGAAAGTTTTTTGGGGGTTTAATATTTTTTAGTTTTTTTAGTGGTTTTTATGTTTTTATGGATTTTAGGGATTTTTCATGGTTTTTAGGGTTTTTTACATTTTCAAATATTTTTAGGGTTTCTAAAGATATTTATGGTTTTAGTGTTTGTTAGGTTTTAGGGGTTTTCGGGGATTTTATGGTGTTTTGGGGATTTCAGGGGTTTTTTTAGTTTCTTAGGGTTTTTAAATATTTTTAGATTTTCTTGACATTTTTAGGGGTTTAAAGGGGTTTTAGAGTTTTTTGTGGGTTTTTAAGGTTTTTAGGGGTTTTATGGTATTGAGGAGTTTTTTAGGGTTTTTTACATTTTCATGTATTTTTAGGCGTTTTTTAGGATTTTTATGCTCTTTGGGGTTTTAGGATTTTCTTGAGTTTTTTGCGTTTTTAAGGTTTTATATAGTTTTTAACATTTTTAGGAGTTTTGAGGGTTTTTAGAGTTTTTAGAGGGTTTTTAAAAATTTTAGGGTTTTTTAAGGTTTTTAGGGGTTTTCATGGTTTTCAGGGGTTTTTCAGGGGTTTTCATGGTTTTTACGGTTTTCAAGGTTTTAGGGATTTTTACGTTTTTATGGATTCTTA
Source organism: Viscum album (assembly GCA_963277665.1). Lineage (NCBI taxonomy): Eukaryota > Viridiplantae > Streptophyta > Magnoliopsida > Santalales > Viscaceae > Viscum > Viscum album. The sequence goes on along the minus strand of OY728121.1, from coordinate 1,050,580,339 downwards.
GGGGTTTTTTGGGATTTTAATGGGTTTTTAGGTTTTTTAGGGGTTTTAGTGATTTTGAGGGGTTTTAGGGGTTTTTAGGGTTTTTAGGGGTTTTTATGGTATTAGGGTCTTTTGAGGGTTTTATGGTTTTTTGAGTTTTTAGGGGTTTTAAGGTTTTTATAGTTTTTATTTTTTTTAAAGGTTTTAAATATTTTAAGAGTTTTTTGAGGTTTTTTAGGGTTTTGATGGGTTTTTAGGGTGTTTTACAGTTTTTTGGGGTTTTATGGTTTTAAGGGGGTTTTCAGGGTTTTGAGGGTTTTTTATGACTTTTAGGATTCTTATGTGTTTTTTGGATTTTCAGGGTTTTTATTAATTTTTAGGGTTTTAGGGGTTTTTAGGTTTTTAGGTTCTTTTTTGCGTTTTAGGTTTTTTTTAGTTTTTTAGGGTTTTAAGGTTTTTTAGAGTTTTTTAACGTTTTTAGGGATTTTAGAGGTTTTAAGGGTTTTAGAGTTTTAATGGGTTTTAGTGTTTTTACAGGGATTTAGGGTTTTTAAGGTTTTTTAGGGTTTTTATGGTTTTAAGGGGTTTTTAGGGTTTTGAGGGTTTTTTACAATTTCATGGATTTTTAGGGGTTTTTTAGGATTTTTATGGTTTTTAGGGGTTTTAGGGTATTTTAGGGGGTTTTAGGATTTTTAGGTTTCTGAGGGTCCTTTTGGGTTTTTTTGATTTTCTTAGGGTTTTTATGGTTTGTTAGAACTTTTTAAGGTTTTTATTTTTTTTAAGGGTATTTAGTGGTTTTAGTGGTTTTTTGGGGTTTTTGGGATTTTAGGGGTTCTTGTGCTTTTCTGGGGTTTTCAGGGGTTTTAACTTATTTTAAGCTTTCTTGGATTTTTAGAAGTGGTTTTTTGGAATTTTAAGTTTTTTAGGGATTTTAGGGATTTTGAGGGGTTTTAGGGTTTTTAGGGGTTTAGGGGTTGTTTTGGGTTTTTAGGTTTTTTTGAGTCTTTTAATGTTTTTAGAGTTTTTTAATGTTTTTAAGGGTTTTGAAGGTTTTTATATTTATTGTTGGTTTTTTAGTCTTTTTAGGGGTTTTTAGGTTCTTTTTGGGTTTTTAGGGTTTGTTTAGTTTTTAGGGTTTTAAGGTTTTTTAGAGTTTTTAAACATTTTTAGGGGTTTTAGAGGTTTTAAGGGTTTTAGAGTTTTAATGGGTTTTTAGGGTTTCTATAGGGATTTAGGGTTTTAAAGGTTTTTATGGTTTTTATGGTTTTAAGGGGTTTTTAGGGTTTTGAGGGTTTTTTACATTTTCATGTATTTTTAGGGTGTTTTAGGGGTTTTTAGGATTTTCAGGGTTTTGAGGGTCCTTTTGGGTTATTCTGATTTTTTTTAGGATTTTTATGGTTTGATAGAATTTTTTAACATTTTTTTTATTTTAAGGGTATTTAGTTGTTTTAGTGGTTTTTTGGGTTTTTTGGGATTTTAGGGGTTCTTGTGGTTTTCAGGGTTTTTTAGGGGTTTTAATGTTTTTTAAGTTTGATCGGATTTCTAGGGGGGGGGGTTTGGAATTTTCTATTTTTAGGGGTTTTAGGGATTTTGAGTGTTGTGAGGGTTTTTTTAGGGGTTTAGGGTTTTTTGGGTTTTTATGTTTTTTTGAGTTTTTTAGTGTTTTAGAGTTTTTAAATGTTTTTAGGGGTTTTGAGGGTTTTTAGATTTATTGTTGGTTTTTTAGACTTTTTAGGGGGTTTTAGTTTATTTATTGTTTTTAAGGGTATTAATGCTTTTCAGTGGTTTTTTTAGGGTTTTTAGTGTTTTTTAGGTTTTCATGGATTTTCAGGGGGGGTTTAGGATTTTTATAGTTTTTTGGTTTTTTTAATGTTTTTATAGAATTTGGGGGGTTTTAGGGTTTTTTGAGTTTTTTAGTGTTTTAGAGTTTTTAAATGTTTTTAGGGGTTTTGAGGGTTTTTAGATTTATTGTTGGTTTTTTAGACTTTTTAGGGGGTTTTAGTTTATTTATTGTTTTTAAGGGTATTAATGCTTTTCAGTGGTTTTTTTAGGGTTTTTAGTGTTTTTTAGGTTTTCATGGATTTTCAGGGGGGTTTTAGGATTTTTATAGTTGTTTGGTTTTTTTAAGGTTTTTATAGAATTTGGGGGGTTTTAGGGTTTTTTTAGTTTTTTAGTGTTTTAGAGTTTTTAAATGTTTTTAGGGGTTTTGAGGGTTTTTAGATTTATTGTTGGTTTTTTAGACTTTTTAGGGGGTTTTAGTTTATTTATTGTTTTTAAGGGTATTAATGCTTTTCAGTGGTTTTTTTAGGGTTTTTAGTGTTTTTTAGGTTTTCATGGATTTTCAGGGGGGTTTTAGGATTTTTATAGTTGTTTGGTTTTTTTAAGGTTTTTATAGAATTTGGGGGGTTTTAGGGTTTTTTAGGGTTATTAGGATTTTTAAGCGTTTTGAAGGTTTTATGGTTCTTTTGAGGTTTTATTGTTTTTTTGTGGTTTTGTGGTTTTTAGGTTTTTAAGGTTTTTAGAGCTTTTTAACGTTTTTAGGGGTTTAAAGGGGTTTTAGAGGTTTCATTGGGTTTTTAGAGTTTTTAGGGTTTTTAAGGTTTTTTGGGGTTTTTATGGTTTTCAGGGGTTTTTTAGGGTTTTAATGTTTTTACATTTGGATGGATTTTTAGGGTTTTTAAGGATTTTGAGGGTCTTTAGTGTTTTTAGGGGGTTTTAGGTTTTTTAGGATCTTTTTGGGATTTTAGGGGTTTTTTGTGTTTTTAAGGGGTTTTAAGGTATTTTAGAGTTTTTTAATGTTTTTAGGGGTTTTAAGGGTTTTTAGAGTTTGTACTGGTTTTTAGAGTTTTTATGGATTTTTAAGGTTTTTCATGGTTTTTAGGGGTTTTATGGTTTTTAGGAAGTTTCAGGGTTTTTAGTCTTTTTTACGTTTTCATGGATTTTTAGGGATTTTTAGGATTTTTATGGTTTTTCAGGGTATTTTAGGGGTTTATGTATATTGAGGGTTTATAGGGATTTTTAGGGGGTTTTAGGTTTTTAGATTTTTTCAGGGTCTTTAGGGTCTTTTAGGTTTTTGTTCTTTTGTGTTTTTAGGGGTTTAAAGGTTTTTTGGAGTTTATTTGCAAGGAAAATAGTGAGTAGTGTAAAAAGAAAGATGAATTGAAGTACAAAGATTACCCATAGGTGAAAACAAGTGGCCCAGGGGCCAACAATAGTAGAAACAAAAAGAATACCAAGGAAAAAAGAAAGCAAAGAATAATGAAATCAGCCTTGTCAAACCACCAAGGAACAATAAACCCATCCCGTCAAACCATCCACATGCGCGGTGGGTGAAAGCTGAAGAAGCTCCAGCATACAATCCCAACAATAGCCTTAGAAACCAGAGGATGAGGTTACCGTATCAAACCAGTACCTCAACCACTGAGCAGCAACAACACTAAGAAGCAGGGGCACATTGACACCATGAGATGCATCATCCAATCACCAAACACAAGCACCAACAACAACAGTAAGGAAGGAGTGCCACGAGCTACACATAACAACATCTGACCGCATCAACAACTACAATCGGAAAGAGAAAACCCAGCTCCAATGAGAGACGAGGGAAGCCTCAACCCGACCAGCAGCACCCAGTCAGCAACAGAATCGCCAAACCTCTAAGAAGAACACAAACACACTAACACCACCAGACACACGCATCACGCACACAGCTCAACACACCCACCACCCAGCGACCACCCACCCACCCACCCACCCACCAAAACCCAAGGGAGCATTGGCTGAAAAGGTTTTTTAGAAATTTTTAACGTTTTTATGGGTTTTAAGGGTTTTTATATTTTTTTTCCAATTTTTAGTGTTTTATGGGTTTTTATGGTTTTTTAATGTTTTTAGGGGTTTTTTGGTTTTCAGGGGGTTTCAATGTTTTTAGGGTTTTTTATGTTTTCATTGAATTTTAGGGGTTTTAAGGATATTTAGCGTTTTTTTTGGGTTTTTAGGAATATTGAGGGTTTTTAGGATTTTGAGGGGGAGGATAGGGTTATTATGGTCTTTTGGGATTTTAGGTGTTTTTTTTTTGAGTTTTTAGGGTTTTAAAGGTTTTTTAGATCTTTTTAACGTTTTTAAGGGTTTTTAGGGTTTTTAGATTTTTTAATAGTTTTTAGGGTTTTATGGGTTTTTAGGTTTTTAGGGGTTTGTGGTTTTCAGGGGTTTAGGTTTCTTTATGTTTTTTTGGATTTGTTGTGGTTTTTAGGATTTCTATGTTTTTTAGGGTTTTTTAGGGATTTTAGGGTTTGTAGGGTTTGTAATGTTTTTGAGATGCTTTTAGGATTTTTTGGGTTTTTCAGGGTTTTAGGCTCTTTTTTTTTTTTAGGGTGCAATTTTATTTTTTAGGGGTTTTAAGGGTTTTAGAGTTTTTTGATGCGTTTATGGGTTTTTTTAAGGGTTTTTATAGTTTTACTGATTTTAGAGTATTTATGAGTTTTTAGGGCTTTTTAAGCTTTTTATTAGTTTTTATGGTTTTTCGGTGTTTTTCATGGTTTATAGGGTATTTTACATTTTCTTTGATTTTTTGGTGGTTTTTAAGATTTTTATGGTTTTTAGATGTTTTGAGGGTTTTTAGGTTTTTTGAGAGGTTTTTAGGGATTTTAGTGTTTTTCATGGTTTTGAGGGTCTTTTTGGGTTTTTAAGGTTTTTAAGGTTTTTATAGTTTTTAAGAATTTTAAGGGTTTTAGAGTTTTTTAATGTTTTTAGGGGTTTAAAGGGTTTTTAGAGCCTTTAGTAGGTTTTTTGGGTTTTTATGGGCTTTTAGGTTTTTTTCAGGTTTATAGGATTTTTATGAGTTTTAGGGGTTTCTCAGGGTTTTTAGGGTTTTTCACGTGTTTATAGATTTTTAGGGGATTTTTAGGTTTTATGGTTTATAGATTTTTTAGGGTTTTTGAGGGATTTTGAGGGGTTTTAGGGTTTTCTATTGTTATTATGGCCTTCTTCGTTTTTAGGGTTTTTTTTATTCTTTAGGGGTTTTCAGATTTTTTAGAATTTTTTAATGTTTCTAGGTCTTTAAAGGGTTTTTAGAGTTTTTAGTAGGTTTTAGGGTTTTTATGATTTTTTAGGGTTTCTTAAGGTTTTTAGGGGAGTTTTATGGTTTCAAGGGGTTTTCAAGGTTTTTAGTGTTTTTTACGTTTTCAGGAATTTTAGGGGTTTTTTAGGATTTTTTTTGTTTTTATGGTTTTTTAGTGTTTTTATGTATTTTGAGGGTTTTTTGGGTTTTTCAGGGTTTTTAGGGTCTTTTTTGGTTTTTAGGATTTTTTGGAGTTTTTTTTGTTTTAAGGGTTTTGAGAGTATTTTAAGGTTTTTAGGGGATTAAAGGGGTTTTAGAGTCTCTAGTGGGCAGTTAGGGTTTCTATGGGCTTTTCAGGGTTTTAGGTTTTTAGGGGTATTTATGGTTTTCAATGCTTTTTCTGGGTTTTTAGGGTTTTTTACATTTTCATGGATTTTTAGAGGTTTTTTAGGATTTTTAGAGTATTTAGGGTTTTAGATATTTTCATGGTCTTAGGGGGTTTTAGGGGGGTTTAAGGTTTTTAGGGTCTTTTGGGCTTTTATTTTTTTTAGTTTTTTAGGGGTTTTAAGGTTTTTGAGAGATATTAATGTTTTTAGGGGTTTTATGTGACCAATTCATGTCTCCGTTTGTTTTAAAAAAAATGTTTTTAGAGTTTTTAGTTGTCTTCGGGTTTTTATGGATTTTTAAGGTTTTTAATGATTTTAGGGATTTTTTTGGTTTTTATGGATTTTGAGGGTTTTAAGGGGTTTAAAGGGGTTTTAAGGGGTTTAAAGGGGTTTTAAGGGCTTTTAGTGTTTTTTGGGTTTTTTTTTGAGTATTTTAGGGTTTTATGGTTTTTTAGAGTTTTCTAAAACCCCAAAAAATGTTAAAAAACTCGAAAAACCCTTAAAAACCCAAAAAAACCAAAAAAACACCTAAAAATCCTAAAAAACATCAAAATCCCTAAAAACCCGAAAAACCATAAAAAACCTAAAAGACCTCTAAAAATACATGAAAACGTAAAAAAAACCCAAAAACCTTGAAAACCCCCTAAAAACCATAAAACCCCCCAAAAAACCTTTAAAACCCCTAAAACCCACTAAAACTATAAAAACCCTTAAAACCCCTAAAAAGTTAAAAAAACTCTAAAAAACCGTAAAAACCCTAAAAAACTCAAAAAAAACCCCCTAAAACCCCAAAAGACCCTAAAAGCCATGAAAACCCCCAAAAAACCCTGAAAACCCCAAGAAGCCCTAAAAATCCATGATGACGTTAAAAACCCTAAAAACTCTGAAAACCCCCTGAAAACTATAAAAACCACTAAAAACGTTAAAAACCCTAAAAACCAATTAAAACCCTAAAAACCAATAAAACTCTAAAAACTCTAAAAATCCTTTATAACCTAAAAATGTTAAAAAAACTCTGAAAAACCTTAGCAGCCCTAAAAAATAGAAAAAACCTTAAAAACTTAGAAGGACCCTAAAAACCTTGAAAACCCCTCAAAACCACTAAAAAACCCTAAAAACCTTCAGAATCCCTAAAAACCCAAATAACCCTCAAAACAAAAAAAAATCCTAAAATTCCCATAAAAATCCATGAAAACATAAAAAACCCTAAAAACTATAAAAAAAACCCATGAAAACGCTAAAAACCTTAAAAAACCTAAAAACCCATAATACCCTAAAAACCCATTGAAAACACTAAAAACCCTTAAACCCCCTAAAAATGTTAAAAACTTTAAAAAACCATAAAATCCTAAAAATTCAATAAGACCCTAAAACCTCTGAACTCTCAAAATCCTTAAAAACGATAAATAAACCCTAAAACGCCTAAAACCCGCTAAAACCATAAAAACCCATAAGGGCCCATAAAACCCCAAAAAACTACTATAAACACTAAAAACTATAAAAACTCCTAAAAACATTAAAAATATCTAAAAACCTTAAAACCCATAAATAACTCAAAAAAATCCCAAAAATCCCAAAAGACCCTAAAAACTCATCAAAAACCATAAAAACCATAAAAATCCCTAAAAACCCAAAAAAACCTTAAAATACATAAAAATGAAAAAACCCCTAAAAACACATGAAGACGTAAAAAACCCTAAAACCATGAAAACCCCTAAAAACCATAAATCCCTACATACCTTAAAACCCCCTAAAACCCCATAAAAAACATAAAACCCACTAAAAACACTAAAAACACTAAAAACCCTTAAAACCCCTAAAAATGTTAAAAAACTCTAAAAACATTAAAAGGCCTAAAAAAACTCAAAAAAACCTATAAACCCAAAAGAACCTAAAACCCCCAAAAAATAGGAAAACATAAAACCCCCTGAAAACCTTTCAAAATCCCTAAAAACCCAAAAAATATTAAAAACCCTAAAAATCCATGAAAACATAAAAACCCCTAAAACCCCATAAAACCCTAAAAAACATTAATAACTATAAAAACCCTTAAAACCCTTAAAAATATTACAAACCTCTAAAAAACCATAAAAAATCTTAAAAACCCTAAAACTCAAAAAACTATAAAAGCCCAAAAAGACCCTAGAAACCCGGAAGAACCCAAAAAACCACAGAACCCCCCCCCCCAAAAAAAAAATTAAAATCAATAAATCCTTCAAAAACCTAAAAAACCAAAAAAAATACATGAATACATAAAACCCCTAAAAACCATGAAAACCCCCTAAAAACCCTAAGAACCCCTAAAAACTTTAAAACACCTAAAACTTTAAAAACCCACTAAAAATATAAAAACCCTTAAAACCCCTAAAGCGTTAAAAAACTAAAAAAATCCATAAACCCCTAAAAACCCTTTCTGGGATTTTAAAGGTCTTTAGAGTTTTTAACGTTTTTAGGCATTTTAACAGTTTTTTGGTGTTTTAGTATTTTGAAGAGTTTTATGGATTTTTAGGGTTTTCAATGTTATTAGGAGTTTTTATGGTTTTCAGGGCATTTTGGGGTTTTTAGGATTTTTTTTTGTTTTCATGGATTTTTTGGGGGGTTTTATGATTTTTATTGGTTTTATGGTTTGTTTTTGGATTTTTTGGTATTTTGAGGGTTTTTAGGTTTTTTCAGAGGTTTTTATTGTTTTTAGGCATTTTTATGGTTTTTAGGGACTATTGGGTTTTTTTGAGTTTTAGGGTTTTACGGTTTTTTGAAGTTTTTTAATATTTTAGAGGTTTCAACGGTTTTTAGAGTTTTTAGTTGTTTTTTAGGGGTTTTATATGTTTTTATGAATTTTTATGGTTTTCAAGGGGTTTTCAAGGTTTTTAGGGATTTTTAAATTTTCACGAATTTTTATGGTTTTCAGGGTTTTTATGGATTTTGGGGGTTATAGGGATTTTCAGGGGTTTTAGGGTCTTTGGGTTTTTTAGGTTTTTTTGGGTTTTTTAGGTCTGTAAGGTTTTTTAACATTTTTAAGGTTTTAAAGTGGTTTTAGAGTTTTTAGTGGTTTTTTGGGTTTTTATGGGTATTAGGGGTTTTATGGATTTTAGGGGGTTTTATGTTTTTCAGAGGTTATAGGAGGTTTTATTTTTTCATGGATTTTTAGGGGTTTTTCTATTTTTTAGGATTTTTAGTGATTTTGAGTTTTTTAGTGTTTTTTGGGGTTTTTTATGTTTTTAGGAATTTTTAGGGGTTTTACTGTCTTTTGGGTTTTTAGGGTTTTTAGGGGTTTTTTTAGTTTTTTAGGGTTTTAAGTTTTTTTAGAGTTTTTTTACATTGTTAGGTGTTTTAAGGGTTTTTGGAGTATTTTTGGGTTTTAGGGGTTTTAGGGGTTTTCAAGGTTTTCAAGGGTTTTTATGGCTTTAAGGGTTTTCAAGGTTTTTTACATTTTCTTAGTTTTTATGGGTTTTATAGGATTTTTATGGTTTTTTGGGTTTTTTGGGGGGTCATGGATTTTAAGGGTTTTTTTGGGTTTTTATGAGGTTTTAGGATTTTTAGGGGTCTTCAGGGTTTTTAGAGTCCTTTTCAGTTTTAAGGGGTTTTTTAAGATTTTAGGGGTTTTAAGATTTTAAAGAGTTTTCTAAATTTTTAGGGGATTTAAGGGTTTTTGGAGTTTTTGCGGTTTATAGGGTTTTTAAGGGGTTTTAGGGTTTTTAAGGTTTTTAGGTGTTTTATGGTTTTCAGTGGTTTTTTTGGGTTCTTAATGTTTTTTACGTTTTCATGGATTTTTAGCTGATTTTTAGGATTTTAATGATTTTTAGGTTTTTAGGGTTTTGGGGATTTTGAGGGCTTTCAAGGTTTTCAGGGGTGTTTAGGGTTTTTAGGGGTTTTCAAGTTTTTTAGGATCTTTTGTGTTTTTAGGGGGGGGGGGGTTTGAGTTCTTAGGGATTTCAATGTTTTTAGAGTATTTTAACATTTTTAGTGGTCTCATGGGTTTTTATAGTTTTTATTGGTTTTTTAGAGATTTTATGGGTTTTTTTGAGTTATTTTTAGGTTTTTAGGGGGTTTTAGGGTTTTCATGGGTTTTCAGGGTTTTTTAATGTTTTCATGGATTTTTAAGGGCTTTTAGGATTTTTATGGTTTTTAGGGTTATTAGGGGTTTTAGGGATTTTGATAGTTTTTGGCGTTTTATGTGGTTTTTATGGTTTCTAGGGTCTTTTGGGTTTTTAGGGTTTCTTTGAGTTTTTAGGGTTTTTTGGTTTTTAATTTTTTTTTAACATTTTAGGGGTTCTAATGGTTTTTTAGATTTTTAGTGGGTTGTTAGGGGTTTTATTTGTTTTTAGGTTTTTTTAAAGTTTTAGTGGTTTTATGGTTTTTCGTGGGTTTTCATGGTATTTGGCCTTTTTTACGTTTTCATAGATTTTTAGTGATTTTTTAAGATTTTTATAGTATTTAGCGTTTTTTGGGATTTTGAGGTGTTTTAGGGTTTTTTTTTGGGGTTTTAGATTTTTAGGGGTTTTCTGAGTTTTATGAGTCTTTTTTGGGTATCTGGGGTTTTTTGAGTTCTTTAGGGGTTTTATATTTCGTAGTGATTTTTATGGTTTTTAAGGGTTTAAATGGTTTTTATAACTTTTAGTAGTTTTTAGGGTTTTTTTGGGGTTGTTACTGTTTTTGAGGGTTTTTTCAGGGGTTTAGGTTTTTTTATGTTTTCATTGATTTTTAGGGTTTTTTTAGGATTTTTATGATTTAAAAGGTTTTAGGGTTTTTAAGGAATTTTTGGGGGTTTTCAGGGGTTTTTTGTGTTTTTATGGGTTTTCATGTTTTTGAGGGTCCTTTTGGGTTTTTAGGTGTTTTTTAAAGTTTTTAGGGTTTTTATGGTTTTTTAAATTTTATAACGTTTTTATGGGTTTTAAGGTTTTTTTGGGTTTTCAGGGGTTTTTTGGGTTTTTTGGTATTTTTATGGTTTTCAGGGTTTTTCAAGGTTTTTAGTGTTTTTTATGTTTTCTTAGATTTTTTTTGGGTTCTTTAGGATTTTTATGTTTTTTAGTGGTTTTAGGGTTTTTAGGGATTTTGAGGGTTTCATGGTTTTTAGGGGTTTTTAAGGTTTTCTTGGTTTTTTTGGTTTTGAGGGGTTTTTTGATTTTTTAGGGGTTTTAAGGGTTTTTATATTTTTTAGTGGGTTTTTAGTGTTTTTATGTGATTTTTTGGTTTTTAAATGTTTTTTGGTGTTTTTTATGGTTTTCAGGGGTTTTTTAGGGTTTTTAGGATTTTTTATGTTTTGGGGGATTTTCAGGGGTTTTTTAGGAGTTTTATGCTTTTTATGGTTTTTAGGATTTTTAGGGTTTTTAGGATTTTAGGGATTTTGAGTGTTTGAGGGGTTTTCAGTGTTTTTAGGGGTTTTCTGGGTTTTGAGGGTCTTTTGGGTTTTATGGTTTTTTTAGTTATTAGGGTTTTAAAGGTTTTTAGATTTTTTAACATTTCTAGGGTTTTTTTGAGTTTTTATAATTTTTATGGGTTTTTAAGGTTTTTATGGGTTTTTAGGGTTTTTAGGGTTTTTAATGGTCTTTAGGATTTTTTTGGTTTTCAGGGGCTTTTCAGGGTTCTTTTTTTTTACATTTTCATGGGTTTTTAGGGGGTTTTCTTTGGATTTTTATGGTTTTTAGGGTATTTTATGGGTTTTAGGGATTTTGAGGGTTTTATGGGTTTTTTGAGGTTTTTAGGTTTTTAGGGTTTTTAATGTTTTTTGGATCTTTTAGGTTTTTAGGGGGTTTTTTATTTTTTGGGGGGTTTTAAGTGTTTTGAGAGTTTTTAACCTCTTTAAGGGTTTAAAGGGGTTGTAGAGTTTTTATAGAATTTTAGAGTTTTTAAGGTTTTTAGGTGTTTTTATGGTTTTTAGGGGTTTTTAGGGTTTTTATGTTTTCCTTGATTTTCAGGGGTCTTTTAGGATTTTTAGGATTTTTAGGATTTTTAGGATTTTTAGGATTTTTAGGATTTTTATGGATTTTGAGTTTTTTTAGGGTTTTTCAGGTTTTGGGGGTTTTAGAGTTTTTTGGGGGGTTTTGGGTTTTTAGGGTCTTTTTGGATTTTAGGGGTTTTTTTTTTAATTTTTAGGGTTTTAAATATTTTTAGAGTTTTTTTAATATTTCTAGAGTTTTATAGGGTATAAATAATTTTTAGGGGTTTTGAATGTTTTTATGGGTTTTTAAAGGATTTTAGGTTTATTTTGGTTTTCAGGGGCTTTTTAGGGTTTTTTGGATTTAATATATTTTCATGGTTTTTTAGGGGTGTTTGAGGGTTTCTATGGGTTTATGGTTTTTAATTTTTTTGGGATTTTGAGGGTCTTTAGGGTTTTTCAGGGGTATTTAGTGTTTGTAGGGGTTTATAGGATTTTTAGGATCATTTTGGGTTTTTATGTTTTTTTTGAGTTTTTTAAGGTTTTTAAGGTTTTTAGATTTTTTTAACATTTGTAGGGGTTTTATGAGATTTTCGACTTTTTGATTGGTTTTTACGATTTTTATAGATTTTTAAAGGTTTTTAGGGTTTTTTTGTTATAGGGTTTTTACGTTTTCATGGATTTTTATGGATTGTTTAGGATTTTAATGGTTTTTTGGGTTTTTATGTTTTTTAGGAATTTTGAGAGTTTTCGATTTTTTTCAATGGTTTTGAGGATTTTTAGTGGTTTTAGGGTTTTCAGGGGTTTTAGTGTGTATTTTGAGTTTTTTTTAGAAATTTTAATGTTTTTGGAGTTTTAAACGTTTTTAGGGGTTAAAAGGGTTTTTAGAGTTTTTAGTGGCGTTTTAGGGTTTTTAGGGGATTTTATGGTTTTCATGGATTTTTCAGGGATTTTAGGGGTTTTTATGTTTTTTATGATTTTTACGGTTTTTAATGTTTCTAGAGTTTTTTACCATTTTTGTGTTTTTAAGGGTTTTTAGATTTTTTAGTGGGTTTTTAGGGTTTTTAAAGTTTTTAGGGGCTTTTATGGTTCTCAAGTGTTTTTTAGGGTTTTTAGGTTTTTTTATGGTTTCATGGATTTTTAGGGGTTTTTTATGATTTTGTTGGTTTTTAGGGGTTTTAGGGATTTTGTGGGTATTAACGGTTTTTCAGGGGTTTTAGTTTTTTTCAGGGTATTAGGGTCCTTTTGGGGTTTTACGGGTTTTTTTGAGTTTTTTAGGGCTTTTAAGGTTTTTTAGAATTTTGTAACATTTTTAGGGGTTTTAAGGGGTTTTAGAGTTGTTAGTGGATTTTTTGGTTTTTATCGGGTATTAGGATTTTTTCAGATTTTAGGGGGGTTTATTGGTTTTTCATGGTTTTTAGGTTTTTTAATGTTTTCATGGATTTTTATTTGTTTTTTAGGATTTTTATGGTTTTTGGGGTTTTTAGGGGATTTTAGGGGTGTTTGGGGTTTTTAGGGTCTTTTTGTTTTTTAGGGTTTCTTGAGTTTTTTACGGTTTTTGGAGTTTTTAGGAGTATCGTTACAATTTGTGGGGGTTTAAGGGTTTTTAGAGTTTTTAGGGGTTTTATGGTTTTTATGGGTTTTATAATTTTTAAGGTTTTTAGGGGTTTTTTGGTTTTTACGGTTTTTTAGGGTTTTAGGGTGTTTTATGGTTTTTTGGATTTTTATGGGTTTTTAAGGGTTTTAAGGGTTTTTAGATTTTTTAATCGTTTTTAGGGTTTTATGGGTTTTTAGGGGTTTTAAGGTTTTTAGGGGGGTTTATGTTTTTCATGGTTTTAGGTGTTTTATGTTCTTATGGATTTTTTTTGGTTTTTAGGATTTCTATGTTTTTAGGTGTTTTTAGGGATTTTAGGGTTTTTAAGGGTTTGTAGGGTTTTTGAGGTGTTTTTAGGATTTTTAGTGTTTTTCAGAGTTTTAGGGTCTTTTTTGGTTTTTTAGGGTGCTATTTGATTTTTTAGGGGTTTTAAGGGTTTTAGAGTTTTTTGATGTGTTTACGGGGTTTTTAAGGGTTTTTATAGTTTTTACTAGTTTTATAGTATTTATGAATTTTTAGGGTTTTTTAAGGTTTTGAGTGGTTTTTATGGTTTTCAGGGGTTTTTCATGGTTTATATGGGTTTTTACATTTTCTTTGATTTTTGGGGGTTTTAGGATTTTTATGGTTTTTAGGGTTTTTAGATATTTTGAGGGTTTTTACGTTTTTTCAGAGGTTTTTAGGGTTTTTAGTGTTTTTCATGGTTTTTAGGATCTTTTTTTAGGTTTTTAAGGTTTTTCTAGTTTTTAGGAGTTTTAAGGGTTTTAAAGTTTTTTAACGTTTTTAGGGGTTTTAAGGGTTTTTAGAGCCTTTAGTAGGTTTTTTGGGTATTTATGGGCTTTTAGGTGGTTTTCAGGTTTTTATGATTTTTATGAGTTTTAGGGGTTTCTCAGGGTTTTTGGGGTTTTTCACGTTTTCATAGATTTTTAGGGGCTTTTTATATTTTTATGGTTTATATATTTTTTAGGGTTTTTAGGGATTTTGAGGGGGTTTAGGGTTTTATATTGTTATTATGGCATTTTTCGTTTTTATGGTTTTTTTGATTTTTAGGGGTTTTAAGATTTTTAGAATTTTTTAATGTTTCTAGGTCTTTAAAGGGTATTTAGAGTATCTAGTGGGTTTTTAGGGTTTTTAGGGTTTCTTAAGGCTTTTAAGGGTTTTATGGTTTCAGGGGTTTTGAAGGTTTTTAGTGTTTTTTATGTTTTCAAGAATTTTTAGGGGTTTTTTAGGTTTTTTACGTTTTTTTAGTGTTTTTAGTGATTTTGAGGTTTTTTTTGGGTTTTTAGGGGTTTTCAGGGTTTTTAGGGTCTTTTTTGGTTTTTTGGTTTTTTTGAATATTTTATGGTTTTAAGGGTGTTTAGATTTTTTTCAGGTTTTTAGGGATTTAAAGGGTTTTTAGAGTCTCTAGTGGGAAGTTAGGGTTTCTATGGGGTTTTAGGGGTTTTAGGATTTTAGGGGTTTTTATGGTTTTCAAAGGTTTTTATGGGTTTTTAGGGGTTTTTACATTTTCATGGATTTTTAGAGGTTTTTTAGGATTTTTAGAGTTTTTAATGTTTTAGATATTTTGATGGTCTTAGAGGTTTTCGGGGGTTTAGCGTTTTTAGGGTCTTTTGGGTTTTTAGTTTTTTTTAGTTTTTTAGGGTTTTTAAGGTTTTTTAGAGATATTAATGTTTTTAGGGGTTTAAAATATCTTTAGAGTTTTTAGTTGTCTTAAGGTTTTTAAGGATTTTTAGGGTTTTTACTGATTTTAGGGATTTTTTTGTTTTTAGGGGGTTCTTAGGGTTTTTAAGGTTTTTTTTGGATTTTTATTGTTTTAGGGTTTTTTGGGATTTTGATGGTTTAAAGGGGTTTAAAGTGGTTTTTAGTGTTTTTAGAGTTGTTAGAGTCTTTTGGGATTTTATGGTTTTTTGAGTTTTTAGGGTTTTATGGTTTTTTAGAGTTTTTTAAAACCTCATAAAATGTTAAAAAAACTCTAAAAAACGTTAAAGCCCTAAATACTCAAAAAACCCCTAATAACCTAAAAAAGACCCTAAAAACTCTGAAAACCCAAAAAACACCTAAAAATCCTTAAAAACCTCAAAATCCCTAAAAACCCTAAAAACCATAAAAAACCTAAAAGACCCCTAAAATACATGAAAACGTCAAAAACCCTAAAAACCATAAAAACCCCAAAAAACTTTTAAAAACCCTAAAACCCACTAAAACTATAAAAACCCTTAAAACCCCTAAAAAGTTAAAAAAAACTCTAAAATACCGTAAAAACCCAAAAAAACTCAAAAAAAAAATCCTAAAACCCCAGAAAAGATCCTAAAAGCCATGAAAACCCCCCCAAACCCCTTAAAACCCCCAAAATCCCTAAAAACAATAAAAATCTTAAAAAACTCCTAAAAATCCATGAAGACATTAAAAACCCTAAAAACCCTAAAAACTCTAAAAACTATAAAAACGGCTAAAAAACTTTAAAAACCCTAAAAACCAATTAAAACCCTTCATACCCTAAAAATGTTAAAAAAACTCTAAAAACCATTAACAGCCCTAAAAAATAGAAAAAACCTTAAAAACCTAGAAGGACCCTAAAAACCTTGAAAACCCATAAAAACACCTAAAAACCCTAAAAACCTTCAGAATCCCTAAAAACCCTAAGAACCCTCGAAAAAAAATCCTTAAAATCCCATAAAAATCCATGGACACGTAAAAAACCCTAAAAACTATAAAAAAACCCATGATAACCATAAAACGCTAAAAACCTTAAAAACCTAAAAACCCATAATACCCTTAAAACCCATTGAAAACACTAAAACCCGTAAACCCCCTAAAAATGTTAAAAAACTTTAAAAAACCATAAAATCCAAAAAATTCAACAAGACCCTAAAACCTCTGAAAAACCCTCAAAACCCTCAAAACCCCCTAAAACCCTCAAAACCCCCTAAAAACCTTGAAAACCCCCGCAAACCCAAAAAAACCATAAAAACCACAAAAATATCTAGAAACCCTTAAAATCCTTAAAAACATTAAAAACTATAAAAAACCTTGAAAACCTAAAAAACTCAAAAATACCCAAAAAACCCAAAAGACCCCGAAAACCCTGAAAAAACCCCAAAACCCCAAAACCCCCATAAAACCTCCCAAAACTCTAAAAATCCTTAAAATCTGTAAATAAAACCTAAAAACCAAAAAACCCCATAAAACCATAAAAACCCATAAGGACCCATAAAAACTACAATAAACACTAAAAACTATAAAAACCCCTAAAAACATTAAAAATATCTAAAAACCTTAAAAACCATAAACAACTCAAAAAAATCCCAAAAATCCCAAAAGACACTAAAAACCCCTCAAAAACCATAAAAACCCTCAAAATCACTAAAAAACCAAAAAAACCTTAAAATACATAAAAAAACACATGAAGACGTAAAAATACCTAAAACCCGAAAAACCCATACATACCTTAAAACCCCCTAAAACCCCATAAAAAACATAAAACACACTAAAATTCAGAGGTTTTATGGTTTTTTTGTTTTTTGGGTTTTTAGGGATTTTGAGGGGTTTTAGGGATTTTCAGAGATTTTAGGGTCTTTTGGGTTTTTAGGTTTTTTTGGGTTTTTTAGGGTTGTAAGGTTTTTTAGTGTTTTTTAACATTTTTAAGTTTTTAAAGTGGTTTTAGAGTTTTTAGTGGGTTTTTAGGGTTTTTATGGGTTTTAGAGTTTTTTATGGCTTTTAGGGGTTTTATGTTTTTCAGAGGATTTAGGGGGTTTTATGTTTTTTAGGATTTTTAGTGATTTTGCGGGTTTTTAGTATTTTTTAGAGTTTTTTTAGGATTTTTCACGGGTTTTGGTGTCTTTTGGGTTTTTAGGGTATTAAGTTTTTTTAGAGTTTTTTACATGTTTAGGTGTTTTAAGGGTTTATGGAGTTTTTTTTGTGTTTTCTGGGTTTTAGGGTTTTATGGGTTTTAAGGTTTTCAAGGGTTTTTATGGTTTTAAGGGTTTTCAAGGTTTTTTACATTTTCTTAGTTTTTAGGAGTTTTATAGGATTTTTATGGTTTTTTGGGTTTTTTGGGTGTTCAGGGATTTTAAGGGTTTTTAAGTTCTTTCAGGGTTTTAGGATTTTTAGGGGTCTTCAAGGTTTTTAGGGGTTTTTTAAGATTTTAGGGGTTTAAAGGTTTTTAAGAGTTTTTTAATTTTTTTAGGGGATTTAGGGGTTTTTTGGAGTTTTAGTGGTTTTTAGGGTTTTAAGGGGTTTTAGGGTTTTTAGGTGTTTTATGGTTTTTAGTGGTTTTTAAGGTTCTTAAGGTTTTTTACGTTTTCATGGATTTTTAGCTGGTTTTTAGGATTTTTATGATTTTAAGGGTTTTAGGGTTTTAGGGATTTTGAGGGTTTTCAGGGTTTTTAGGGGTGTTTAGGGTTTTTAGGGGTTTTCATGTTTTTTAGGATCTTTTGTGTTTTTAGGGATTTTTTTGAGTTTTTAGGGTTTTCAAGGTTTTTAGAGTATTTTAAAAAAATTAGTGGTCTTAAGTGTTTTTATAGTTTTTATTGGTTTGTTAGGGATTTTATGGGTTTTTAGAGTTATTTTTAGGTTTTTAGGGGTTTTTAGGGTTTTCAAGGGGTTTCAGGGTTTTTAGGGTTTTTTAGGTTTTCATTGATTTTTAAGGGTTTTTAGGATTTTGATAGTTTTTTGGCGTTTTGTGTGGTTTTTATAGTTTTTAGGTACTTTTGGGTTTTTAGGGTTTCTTTGAGTTTTTAGGTTTTTTTTTGTTTTTATGATTTTTTTAACATTTTAGGGGTTTTAATGGTTTTTGAAAGTTTTTAGTGGGTTGTTAGGGGTTTTATGAGTTTTAGGGTTTTTAAGGTTTTTAGTGGTTTTTATGGTTTTCAGGGGGTTTTCATGGTATTTAGGGTTTTTTACATTTTCAAAGTTTTTTAGTGAGTTTTAGGATTTTTATAGTATTTATGGTGTTTTATGGTTTTTTTGGGGGTGTTATATTTTTTAGGGGCATTATGAGTTTTAAGAGTCTTTTTGGGTATCTAGGGTTTTTTTAGTTCTTTAGGGTTTTTAAGTTTCTTATCGATTTTTAACCTTTTTAGGGGTTTAATGGGTTTTTAGAACTTTTAGGGGTTTAATGGGTTTTTAGAACTTTTAGTGGTTTTTAGGGTTTTTATGGGTTTTTAGGGGTTATTATTTTTTGAGGGTTTTTTCGGGGGTTTAGGGTTTTTTTACATTTTCATTGATTTTTAAGGGTTTTTTAGGATTTTTATGATTTAAAAGGTTTTAGGGTTTTTAACGAATTTTTGGGTTTTTTCAAGTGTTTTTCGGGTTTTTATGGGTTTTCATATTTTTGAGGGTATATTTGGGTTTTAATGTGTTTTTTTAAGTTTTTAGGGTTTTTATGGTTTTTTAAATTTTGTAAAGTTTTTATGGGTTTTAAGGGTTCTTAGAGTTTTTTGTGGCTTTTTAGGGGTTTTTAGGGTATTTTGGTATTTTTATGGTTTTTAGGGTTTTTCAAGGTTTTTAGGGTTTTTTATGTTTTCTTTGATTTTTTTTGGGTTCTTTTGGATTTTTATGTTTTTTTGTGGTATTAGGGTTTTGGGAGATTTTGAGGGTTTTAAAGGTTTTCTTGGTCTATTTGGGTTTTTAGGGGTTTTTTGATTTTTTAGGGGTTTTAAGGTTTTTTAGATTTTTTAATGGGTTTTTAGTGTTTTTATGTGGTTTTGTGGTTTTTAAATGTTTTTTTTGTTTTTAGGGGTTTTTAGGGATTTTAGGGTTTTTTTTATGTTTTTTGGGATTTTCAGGGGGTTTTAGGATTTTTATGATTTTTAGGGTTTTTAGGATTTTAGGGATTTTGAGTGTTTTAGGGTTTTTCAGGGGTTTTTAGGGATTTTCTGGGTTTTTAGGGTCTTTTGGGTTTTATGGTTTTTTTAGTTATTAGGGTTTTAAAGGTTTTTATATTTTTTAACATTTCTAGGGTTCTTTTGATTTTTTAGAATTTTTAGGGGTTTTTAAAGTTTTTATGGGTTTCTAGGGATTTTAAAGGTCTTTATGATTTTTTTTGGTTTTTAGGGTTCTTTGTGTTTTTTACATTTTCATGGGTTTGTATGGGTTTTTTATTATTTTTATCGTTTTTAGGGATTTTAGGGTTTTTATGGATTTAGGGGTTTTTATGGGTTTTTATGGGTATTTATTATTTTGAGGGGTTTTTAGGGTTTTTAGGATCTTTTTGAGTTTTTATGGTTCTTTTGAGTTTTTTGGGTTTTTAAGGTTTTTAGAGTTTTTTAACATTTTTAGGGGCTTTACGGGATTTTCGAGTTTTAATGGGGTTTTAGGGTTTTTTAGGTTTTTTAGGGGTTTTTGGTTTATAAGGTTTTTTCATGGTTTTTAGGGTTTTTTATGTTTTCATGGATTTTTAGGGATTTTTTATGATTTGAATGGTTTTTAGGGTTTTAGGGTTCTTCAATGTCTTTTGGATCATTTGGGTTTTTAGGGGGTTTTTTGAGTTTTTTTTAGAATTTTAAGGTATTTTGTAGTTTTAAACATTTTTAGGGGTTTAAAGGGTTTTTAGTGTTTTTAGTGGGGTTTTATATGTTTTTAGGATTTTTTAAGGTTTTTAGGGGCTTTTATGGTTTTCAGGGGTTTTTCAGGGTTTTCTGTGGTTTTTCGGATTTTTATGATTTTTAGGTATTTTAAGGTTTTTAGAGTTTTTTTATCATTTTTAGGGGTTTTAAGGGTTTTTAGAGTTTTTAGTGGTTATTTATGGTTTTTAGGGGTTTTAGGGTTTTTAAGGTTTTTAAGGGTTTTTATGGTTTTCAGGTGTTTTCAGAGTTTTAATGTTTTTTTCGTTTTCATGGATTTTTAGGGGTTTTTTAGGGATTCTCAGGGTTTTCAAGGATTTTTTGGGCTTTTAGATTTTTTTAGGAATTTTTACGTCTTTTCAGAGTTTTTTTGGGTCTTGTTGGGGTTTTGGTGGGGTTTTTTTTTGAGTTTTTAGGGTATTTAAAGTTTTTTAGAGTTTAACAATTTTTGGGGTTTTAAGGGTTTTTAGAATTTTTAGTTGTTTTCTTGGGTTTTTATGGGTTTTTAGGGGTTTTTTGGTTTTTAGAGGTTTAAATGGTTTTAGGGATTTTTATGGGTATTTTATCGATTTTTAAGTTTTCATGGATTTTTAGGGGTTTTTTAGGGTTTTATGGTTTTTATGGTTTTTTGTGTTTTTAGGGATTTGGAGGGTTTTTAAGTGTTTTCATGGGTTTTTAGGGGGGTTGAGTTTTTAAGGTTTTTATTATTTTTTAGAGTTTTTAATGTTTTTAGGGGTTTAAGGTTTTTTAGTTATTTTAGTGTTTTTAGGGGTTTTAGGGGTTTTTAGGGTTTTTTAGGGTTTTTAGGGCTTTATGGGGTTTTAGGGTTTTTAAGGTTTTTAGGGGTTTTGTGGTTTTCAGTGTTTTTTAGGGTTTTTAGGGTTTTTTACATTTTCCTGGATTTTTAGTGGTTTTTAAGGTTTTTTATGGTTTTTAGGGAATTTTAGGTTTATAGGGATTTTGAGGGGTTTTAGGGGATTTCAAGGGTTTTTAGGTATTTTAGGGGTTTTCAGGGTTTTTAGGGTCTATTGGGTTTTTACGGGTTTTTGAGTTTTTTAGGGTTTAAGGTTTTTTAGAGTTTTTAAACCTTTTTAAGGATTTAAAGTGTATTTAGTGGGGTTTAGAGGTTTTATGGGTTTATATGGTTTTTTATGGTTTTGGGGGTTTTTATGGTTTTCAGGTGGTTTTCAGGGTTTTTAGCTTTTTTATATATTTCTCGATTTTTAGGGGCCTTTTACGATTTTTATGGTTTATAGGGTTTTTATGGATTTTGAGGGATTTTAGGGGTTTTCATGTGTTTTTTGGATTTTTAGGGTTTTTCCGGGTTTTTAGGGATTTTTTGGGTTTTTAGTGGTTTTTTTAGATTTTTAGGGATTTTATGTTTTTTTGAGAATTTTTAACGTTTTTAGTTGTTTTAAGGGATTTAAGGGTTTTTAGGGTTTTGGTGGGTTTTATGGTTTTTATGGGTTATAGGGGTTTTATGGTTTTTAGGGGTTTTATGGTTTAAGGGGTTTTTTAAGGTTTTTACATTTTCAGAGATTTTTTGCGGTTTGTTAGGATTTTTATGTTTTTAAGGTTTTTAGAGATTTTGAGGGGTTTTTTGTGGTTTTCAGGGGGTTTTTAGGGTTTTAAGGATTTTTAGTTTTTTTTTAACGTTTTTAGGGGTTTTAGTTGTTTTTAGATTTTTAGTGGTTTTTTGGGTTTTATGGGGTTTTAGGGTTTTTATGGTTTTATGGTTTTCAAGGGTTTTTAATCATTTTTAGTGTTTATTAAGTTTTCATTGATTTTTTGGGGTCTTTTAGGATTTTTATGGTTTTGTAGGTGTTAGAGGGTTTTAAGGTTTTTAGTGTATTTTAGGGTTTTTAGGGATTTTAATGTCTTTTGGGGTTTTTAGGGGTTTTTTTTTGTGTTTTTAGCGTTTTTAAGGTTTTTTCTAATTTTTTAACGTTTTTAGGGGTTTTTTGAATTTTTTATGGGGTTTTTAGTGTTTTTAGGTTCTTTACGGTTTTCATGATTTTTTTGAGTCTTTTTCAGTTTTTAATATTTTTTAGAGTTTTTTAAAGTTTTAAGGGGTTTAAGGGGTTTTAGAGTTTTTATTGGTTTTATGGTTTTTATGGGGTTTTAGGGGTTTTAAAGGGTTTTAGGGGTATTTTAGGGTTTCTTTGTGTTTTTAGATTTTTTAGGGATTTGGAGGGTTTTAAGGTTTTCCAGGGTTTTAATGTTTTTAGGGGTTTTTGGGGTTTTTGGGTTGTTTTGGTTTTCTGGGGCTTTTTTGAGGTTTTAGGGTTTTAAGGTTTTTAGAGTTTTTTTATATTTTTGAGTTTCTAGAGTTTTTATTAGTTTTTTAGGGTTTCTATGGGTTTTTATGATTTTTAAGGCTTTTAAGGGTTTTATGGTTTTTAGGGGGTTTTCAGGGTTTTCATGGCATTCACATTTTCATGGATTTTTAGGGGTTTTTTTGGATCTTTATGGTTTTTTGTGTTTTTCAGGGGTCTAAGGGATTTTGAGGGTTTTTAGTTCTTTTTCGGGGTTTTAGGGTTTTTTAGTGTTTTTAAGGCCTTTTGGGTTTTTATGGCTTTTTTATAGTTTTTTAGGGTTTTAAGGTTTTTTAGAGTATTTAAAGTTTTTTGGGGCTTTAATGTTTTTTATATTTTTAGTGGTTTATTAGGTTTTTATGGGTTTTTAGGGGGTTTTAAGGATTTTAGGTATTTTTATGGTTTTTTGGGGGTTTAACATTTCATGGGGTTTTAAGGTCTTTAGGGGTTTTCTGGGTTTTAGGGTCTTTTTGGGGCAAGGAAGATGCGAGGATCAGGCTATTCCCGACCCCCCCCCCCCTCCAAAATTTATTAGAATAAAAAGACGCAACAAACAACAAGCAGACAAGGGAGGGGAGGGGTCAATCAACCCACACCCAAAAACCCTTACAACCCAAGACACCAAAGATCCCAAAAAAGGAAAAATCAAAAAAAGAAAAACACACAAATCCAAACAAGCAGAAAAACAGCAAAGTCCCCAACATCACCTCCCAACCGATCAGCAGCAAACATCCATCCGCACCAAATCCAGCAATCATCGACTATCATCCAGCAACACCAAAATCATCGTCATCCGTTTCCCGAAACTAACTTCAACACCACAAAGTCACAACCATCAACCTCCATCAGCCCCAAGTCAAACACCATCACAACATCACCCATCAATAGCAACATCGAACCGCCAGCGCCAAAATCACCAACCCAGCAGCACAACCACGGGCAAAGAACCGTCGGCATCCAAAGCAAGAACTTAGAATGCCAAGCCAATCTCATCTGCCCAAGAAGCTAGTAGAAACCTCCAACAAACGACGACACCGAAACACCAACATCAACAACAAAAGCATCACCTCCTCCAAGCCAACCAGCTCCTGACAACTTGCAGCTCATAAAACAACAATCAGCACATCCGAACCCATCTTCTCCCAAGGAATCGCAGCTCAACAACCAGCAATCAAGTCCTTTGGACCAAACAACATTCAGCATTCCACACCTCATAGCATAGCTAACCGCATACCATTTTAGGGTCTTTTGGGATTTTAGGGTTATTTAGTTTGTTAGTTTTTTTAAATATTTTTAGAGTTTTTAATGTTTTTAGGGGCTTAAAGGGTCTTTAGAGTTTTTTGTTGGTTTTTAGGGGTTTGATGGGTTTTAAAAAGTTTTTAGGGGTTTTATGATTTTGAGGGGGGGGGGGGGGTTAGGGTTTTTTAGGTTTTTTACTTTTTCATGGATTTTTAGGCGTTTTTATGATTTTTGTGGGTTTTTCGGATTTTTAGGGTTTTTAGGAGTTTTAGATTTCTCAAGGGTTTTTGGGTTTTAGGGTTTTTCGGGGATTTTTTTGGTCTTTTTTGGTTTTTAGGGTTTTTTTGAGATTTTTAATGTTTTTTGGGGTGTTAAGGGTTTTTAGAGTTTTTATGGGGTTTTTAGTGTTTTTAGGGGTTTTAGGGTTTTAAAAGGTTTTTAAGTGTTTTTATGGGTTTTTAGGGTTTTTTCAGGGTTTTTAGGGGGTTTTATGGTTTTCAAGGGTTTTTCAATGTTTTAGGGTTTGTTATTTTTTCATGGATTCTTAAGGGGTTTAGGATTTTAATGGGTTTTTAGGTTTTTTAGGGTTTTTGGTGAATTTGAGGGTTTTAGGGGTTTTCATGGTTTTTAGGGTCTTTGGGGGTTTTTATGGTTTTTTTTATTTTTTTAGAGGTTTTAAGGTCTTATAGTTTTTATTGTTTTTAGGGGTTTTACATGTTTTTAGAGTTTATTGGGTTTTTTTAGTGTTTTTAGGGTTTTTAGGGTGTTTTAAGGTTTTTCGGGGTTTTTTGGTTTTAAGGGGGTTTTCAGGGTATTTAGGGTTTTTTTGTTTTCATGGATTTTTATGGGGTTTTATGATTTTTATAATTTTTTACGGTTTTTTGGGATTTTGAGGGTTTTTATGGTTTTTTGGGGTTTTTAGGTTTTTTCAGGGTTTTTTTTTCTCTTTTGGGGTTTTAGGGTATTTTTGAGTTCTTTAGGGTTTTTATCTTTTTTGAGTTTTTTAATGTTTTTAGGGGTTTTAAGGGTTTTTAGAGTTTTAGTGGACTTTTACGGTTTTTATAGGTTTTTAGGGTTTTTAAGGTTTTTATGGTTTTAAGGGGTTTTTAGGGTTTTGAGGGTGTTTTTAAGTTTTCATGGGTTTTTAGGGTTTTTTAGATTTTTAAGGGGTTTAGGGTTTTTGGGTGTTTCAGGGGTTTTTAGGATTTTTTAGGTTTTTTAGCGTCTTTTTGGGTTTTTAGGGTTTTTTGAGTTTTTAGGGTTTTAAAGGTTTGTTAGAGTTTTTTAACATTTTATTGGTTTTAATGTTTTTATAGGTTTTAGTGGTTTTTAGTGTTTTTATGTGTTTTTATGGGTTTTAGGGGTTTTTTAAGGTTTTTATGGTTTCCAAGGGTTTTTCAGTGTTTTTAGAATTTTTTTTGTTTTCACGGATTATTTGGGGTTTTTTAGGAAATTTATGGTTTTTTGGGGTTTTAAAGGGTTTTTAGGGATTTTTAAGTTTTTAGAGTTTTTAGGGTTTTTAGTGTGTTTTTGGATTTTTAGGTTTTTTTTTAGTTTTTTAGGTTTTTAGAGTTTTTTTTAAAAAATTAGGGGTTTTAATTTTTTTTGGATTTATTATTGGTTTTTTAGACATTTTAGGGAGTTTTAGGGTTTTTTAAAGTTTTTAGGGGTTTGTATGGTTTTTTATGGTATTTAGGGTTTTTTACGTTTTCATGGATTTTTAGGGGTTTTAGGATTTTATGGTTTTTATTGGTTTTTAAGGTTTTTAGAGATTTTGGGGGGGTTTGTGGTTTTTTAGGGTTTTAAAGATTTTTAGGCGTTTTTAAGGTTTTTAGTGTCTTTTGAATTTTTAGGATTTTTTTATGTTTTAAGGGTTTTTAAGGTTTTTAGAGTCTTTTAACATTTTTAGGGCATTAAAGGGGGTTTGGAGTTTTCAGTGGGTTTTTAGGGTTTTCAGGGTTGTTTAAGTTTTTTTGTGTTTTTATGGTTTTCAGGGGGTTTTCAAGGTTTTTAGTGTTTTTATATTTTGATGGATTTTTAGGAGTTTTAGGAACATTATGGTTTTAGGGGTTTTAGGGATTTTTAGGGTTTTTAGGATTTTCTGGAGATTTTAGGGTTTTTAGGGTTTTCAAGGTTTTTAGGGTCGTTTTGGGTTTTTAGGGGGGGAGGTTGAGTTTTTTAGGTGTTTTAAGGTATTCTGGAGTTGTTTAACATTTTTAGGGGTTTAAAGGGTTTTTAGAGTTTTTAGTGACTTTTAGGGTTTTATGGGTTTTTAGGGTTTTATGGGCTTTTTGGGTTTTTAAGGTTTTTGGGGTTTTTATGTTTTTCAGGTGGATTTCGGGGTTTTTTTGGATTTTTTACGTTTTCATGGATTTTTAAAGGTTTTTTTGGATTTTTATGGTATTTAGAGATTTTAGGGGTTTTATGGATTTTAAGGGTTTCTTTAGTTTTTCAGGGGTTTAAGAGTTTTTCAGGGTTTTAGGGTCTTTTTGGGTTTTGTTTTCTTTTTTTGAGTTTTTTGGGGTTTTAATGGGTTTTTAGATTTTTTAATGTTTTTAGGGGTTTAAAGGGTTTTTCGAGTTTTTAGTTATTTTTTAGTGTTTTATGCGTATTTATGATTTTTTAATGTTGTTAGGGGTTTTATGGTTTTTAGGAGTTTTTTAGGGTTTTTTACATTTTTATGGATTTTTAGGGGTTTTTGAGGATTTTTATGGTTTTTTTGGGTTTTTAGGGGTTTTTAGGGATTTTGAGGGGTTTTCAGGGTTTTTAGGGTCTTTTTGGGTTTTTAGGGTTTTTTTAGTTTTTTAGGCATTTAAGGTTTTTAGAGTTTTTTAACATTTTTAAGGGTTTTTAAGTTTTTAATGGTTTTTAGGGTTTTTATGGGTTTTTAGGGGTCTTAAGGTTTTTATGGGGGTTTATGGTTTTCAATGCTTTTCCGGGTTTTTGGGTTTTTTATGTTTCATGGATTTTTAGTGGTTTTTTAGGATTGCTTGGTTTTTAGGGTTTTTAGGGTTTTTAGGGATTTTTAGGGTTTTTAGGGTTTTCTTTTGTTTTTAAGATTTTTAGGGTTTTTCAGGGTTTTTTGGGTCCTTAGGGGGGTTTAGGGTTCGTTTTGATTTTTAGGGGTTTTAAGGGTTTTAGAGTTGTTTGGCGTGTTTAGGGGTTTTAAGGGTTTTCATATTTTTCAGTAATTTTAGGGTTTTTATGAGTTTTAATGGTTTTTTAACATTTTAAGTGGGGTTTTATGGTTTTCAGGGGTTTTAAGGGTTTTCATATTTTTTTGGGTTTTCGGGTTTTATTTTATTTTTTAGGGTTCTTTATGTTTTTTTAGAGTTTTTAATGTTTTTTGGGTTTTTAGGGGTTTTTTTCAGTTTTGTAGGCGTTTTATGGTTTTTAGGCATTTTCTAAGGTTTTTTAGGGTTTTTTACATTTTCATACATTTTTAGGGGATTTTTAGGATTTTTATGTTCTTTAAGGATTTTTAGGGGTTTTTTGGATTTTGAGGGGTTTTAGGGTTTTAAGTGTTTTTAGAGTTTTTAGGGTTTTCCATTGTTATTGGGGTGTTTTTTAATATTTAGGGGTTTTTTGAGTTTTTTTTGAGTTTTTTTGAGTTTTTTAGGTGTTTTAATATTTTTTAGACTTTTTTAATGTTTTTAGGGGTTTAAATTGTTTTTAGAGTTTTTTGTGGGATTTTAGGGCTTTTTTTGGTTTTTAGGGTTTCTTAAGGTTTTAGGCAGTTTTATTGTTTCAGGGGGTTTTCAGGGTTTTTTACATTT
Source organism: Viscum album (assembly GCA_963277665.1). Taxonomy (NCBI): domain Eukaryota; kingdom Viridiplantae; phylum Streptophyta; class Magnoliopsida; order Santalales; family Viscaceae; genus Viscum; species Viscum album. Next base: position 1,050,553,559 of record OY728121.1, on the reverse strand, counting down.
TCAAGACTTTTGGGGGTTTTTTAGGATTTTTATGGTCTTTAGAGGTTTTTAGTATTTTTAGGGATTTTGAAGGATTTTCCAGGTTTTTAGGTTTTTAGGTTTTTAGGTTTTTAGGGGTTTTTAGGTTTTTTTTGGTTTTTAAGGTTTTTTAGAGTTTTTTAAGGTTTGTAAGGTATTAAGGGTTTTTAGAGTCTCTAGTGGGTTTTTAGGGTTTTTATGGGTTTTTAGGGTTTTTAACGTTTTTAGGGGGTTTATGATTTTTCGGGGTTTTTCTAGGTTTTTAGGTTTTTTTAAGTTTTCATGGATCTTTTAGGGTTTTTAGGATATTTAGGGTTTTTAAGGTTTTTAGGGATTTAGGGATTTTGAGGGTTTTATGGGTTTTCATAGGGTTTTATGGTTTTATGGGTTTTTTAGGGTTTTTAGGGTCTTTTGGGTTTTTATGATTTTTTAGGGTTTTTAAAGATTTTTAGGGGGATTTTTGGTTTTTAGGGGGTTTTCAATGTTTTAGGGGTTTAAAAGTTTTGTTATATTTTTTGGGGTTTTAGAGGTTTTGTGGTATTCAGGGTTTTAGGTTTTTTATGTTTTCATGGGTTTCTAGGGTTTTTAGGATTTTTAGGGTTTTTAGGGTTTTTGATGAGTTTTTAGGGGTTTCTAGGGTTTTTAGGGATTTTCAGTTTTTTTAGGGTCTCTTTCGGTTTTTTAGATTTTTTTGAGTTTTTTATGGTTTTTTATATATTTTTAGCATTTTTAGGGAGTTTAAAGGTTTTTAGAGTTTTTGGTGGGTGTTTAGGTTTTTATGGGTTTTTAGGGATTTTAATATTTTTAGGGGTTTTATTATTTTCAATGGTTTTTACAGGTTTTTATGTTTTCCTGGATTTTAGGGTTGTTTTAGGATTTTTATGGTTTTAGGGTTTTTTCATGTTTTTAGAGATTTTGAGGGTTTTTTGGGTTTTGTAGGTGTTTTTTGAGTTTTTTGGGGGTTTTAAGGTTTTTAAAGTTTTTTAATGTTTTTAGGGGCTTTAACGGGGTTTAAATCTTTTAGTGGTTTAAGTTTTTTATGGGTTTTTAGGATTTTTTAATGTTTTTTGGGGTTTTATGGTTTTAGGCGGTTTTGGGGGTTTTTAGTGTTTTTAGGGATTTTGAGGGTTTTTTAGGGTTTCCATGTGCTTTTAGGGTTTTTAGGGTTTTTCGTTGTTTTTAGGGTCTTTTTCATTTTAGGTTTTTTTAGTTTTTTTGGGTTTTTAAGGTTTTTTAGAGTTCTTTAACATTTTTATGGGTTTTTGAGGGTTTCTAACGATTTTTTTGGGTTTTAGGTTTTTCTAAGGATTTTAGAGATTTTGAGGGGGGGGGTTATGGTTTTTAGGGGATTTTAGCATTTTTGAGGGTTTTAAGGGTCTTTTTGGGTTTTTTGCTTTTTTTTTTGAGTTTTTTTAGGTTTTTAAGATATTTTAGTGTTTTTTAACGTTTTTAGGGATTTAAAGGGTTTTTAGTGGGTTTTAAAGTTTATAAGTTTTTAGGGGTTTTATGGTCTTTAGGGGTTTCTAAGTTCTTTTAGGGTTATTCAATTTTTCATGGATTTTTTGGGGGTTTTAGGATTTTTATGGTTTTAAAGTTTTTTTAGGGGTTTTCGGGATGTTTTTAGGGGTTTTCATTGGTCTTTAGGGTTTTTATGGTGTTTTGGGGTTTTTGTGGGTTTCTAAGTGTTTTTAGGGTTATTTAATTTTTCGTGTGCTTGTCTTCTTGCTGGGCTCATGTTGTTGTCTGGATCCTATGCTCTCAGTGGTGATGACATCTTACTTTCTTAGCTTGTGCGTGTGCACTGCTAGGTGGGCTCATTCTATTTTGGATGGGTAGGGTGCTCGTGGTGGTGTCAGCTTCCCACCGCTTGGGTTACTAGATTCATGTGGCCTTTTGGTTGTTTTGGGCATTGGGTCTCCACCTTTTAGTTTTAGTGCTTGTCCTTTACTCCTTGGGGCACTGGGGGCTTTCTTTGGCTCACCCTTAGGTGATTTGTTTTTATTTCACCTTTCATTTATATTTACTTTTTGTTTTCCATGTAAAAAAAAGAAAAAAACCCTAAAAACCAAAAAAACCACAAAACGCCTAAAAGAACCCTAAAACTCCTGAAAAGCCCTAAAAACCTAAAAACTCCAAAACCCCCTCAAAAACCTAGAAACCTAAAAAATTCCTAAAAACTATAAAAATCCTAAAAACCCCAAAAAACACACGAAAACATAAAAATCCATAAAAACCCTGAAAACCCCGCAAGAGCATTAAAAACCCCTACAAACCATAAAAATCCATAAAACCCCATAAAACCCCACTAAAACCCCAAAAAACGTAAAAAACTCTAAAAAATTTAAAAACCCGAAAAAATAAAAAAACCCTAAAAACCCCAAAAGACCCTAAAAACCCTTAATATCCCTAAAAACCCCAAAAACCCTAAAAAACCTAAAAACCAAAAAAAATCCTAAAACCCCCTAAAAATCCATGAAAACAAAAAAAAACCCTAAAAAGAAATAACAGCTTTAAAAACCCTTAAATCCCGTAAAAATGATAAAAAACTCTAAAAAATCTTAAAGACTCTAAAAAACTCAAAAAACCCATTAAAACCCTAAAAACCATCAAAATATCTAAAAACCCTAAAAACCATAAAAATCCAATAAAACACCTAAAAATCCATGAAAATGAAAAAAACGCTAAAAACCATAAAAACCCCTAAAACATTAAAAGCCCTTAAAAACACTAAAATCTCTAAAACCCCTAAAAAAGTTAAAAAACTCTAAAAAACATAAAAAGCTAAGAAAAATGACCAAAAACCCCAAAAGAACTCAAAAGCCATGAAAATCCATAAAAACCATTGAAATCCCCAAAAAATCCAAAAAAACCACTAAAAACTCTAAAAACCTAAAAAATATTAAAAACCCTAAAAAACAAAAAAAAACTCCAAAATTCCCTAAAAACTATGAAAACCCATGAAAATCCTAAAAACCATGAAATCCCTAAAAACCCAAAAAAATTCTCAAAACCATAAAAAACACTAAAAATTCTAAAAAACCCATGAAAACCATAAAAACCCCTAAAAACCTAAAAACCCTAAAAACCCTAAAAACCCATAAAAACCCTAAAAACCAATGAAAACTCTAAAAACTCTCAAACCCCCAAAAAATGTTAAAACAATATAAAAAACCAAAGAAACCCTAAAAACAGAAAAGACCCTAAAACCCCTGAAAAACCCTGAAAATTCAAAAATCTCCTAAAAACCCAAAAAGACCCCCAAAACCCTTAAAAACCCCTACAAACCCTAAAGCCCCTAAAAAACCCTAAAACACCCCAAAATACCTAAAAACCCCCAAAATACCTAAATACCCTAAAAAACATAAAAACCATAATGCCTAAAAAACCCATGAAAACATAAAAAACACTAAAACCCTAAAAACCCCCAGAAAACCATAAAAACCTTAAAAACGCCTAAAAACTCGAAAAACCACTAAAAATTCTATAACATTTTAAACCCCTAAAAACGTTAAAAATAAAAAAAAACCTTTAAAACCCTAAAAAACATGAAGGAAACCCTAAAACCCCCAAAAGACCCTAAAAACCCTAAAAACCCCTAAAAACCCTAAAGCACCTCCAAAACCCTAAAACCCGTCCAAATCCCTAAAAACCCTAAAAATACCAAAAAACCATAAAAATCCTAAAAACCCCTAAAAATACATGAAAACGTAAAAATCCATAAAAATTATGAAAAAACCCTAAAGACCATAAAAATCCCTACAAACCTTTAAATACCCTAAAACCCCATAAAACCCACTAAAAACACTAAAACCCTTTAAACCCCTAAAAACGTTAAAAAACTCTACAAATTTTAAAAACCCTTAAAAACCCAAAAATAGCCTAAAAACCCTAAAACCCTCCAAAAACCATAAAAACCCATGAAAATCCATCAAAATCACTAAAAACCCTAAAAACCATACGAATAATAAAAACCCCTGAAAATCCATTAAAACTTAAAAAACCCTAAAAACATATAAAAACCCTAAAAAAACACTAACAACTATAAAAACCCTTGAAACCCCGAAAAATGTTAAAAAATAAAAAACATCTTAAAAACCCTAAAAACTAAAAAAAACCCCAAAACCCTAAAAGTCTATAAAAACCCTAAAAAAACCCTTTAGACCTTAAAACCCTCTGAAAACCCCTAAAACCCCTCAAAATCCCATAAAATCCTAAAAACCCATAAAATCCTAAAACAACTTAAAAATCCATGAAAACATAAAAAAAACCCAAAACCATAAAACCCCCTAAAACCTTTAAAAACCTTTTAAAAACCCTAAAAATCCACTAAAAACTCTAAAACCCTTAAAACCCCTAAAAAGGTTAAAAAACTCTAAAAACCTTAAAAGCCATAAAAACTCAAAAAAACCCAAAAGACCCTAAAAGCCATGAAATACCCTAAAACCCACTTAAAACCCCTAAAAACTTTGAAAAAAAAACTTAAAAAGCCATGAAAAACCTATGAAAATATAAAAAACCTTAAAACCCTGAAAAAACCCTAAAAACCCCTAAAAACCAGAAAAACACTAAAACCCATAAAAACCAAAAAAAAACCATAAACCACTAAAAACTATAAAAACCCTTAAAACCACTAGAAACATTAAAAAACTCAAAAAAAAAACTTAAAACCCCTAAAAACACAAAAAACCCTAAAAACACAAAAAGACCTAAACCCCTTGAAAAACCCCTAAAACCCCCAAAAAACCCTAAAGACCTTCAAAATCCAAAAAACCCTAAAAAATCATCAAAATAATTAAAATACAAAAAATCCATGAAAACATAAAAAACCCTGAAAACACTAAAAAACCCCTAAAAACCAGAAAAACCCCTAAAACCTTAAAAAACCTAAAAACCCTAAAAACCATTGAAAACTCTAAAAACCATTAAACCCCCTAAAAACGGTAAAAAACTTTAAAAAACCAAAAAAATCCTAAAAAACTCAAAAAGACCCTAAAACCCCTAAAAACCCCTGAAAACCACTAAAACCCCTAAACCCCCCTAAAACTCCTAAAAACCCTAAAAACCTTAGAAAACCCCAAAAAACCCAAAAAAAACCTAGAAACCACGAAAAATTCTAAAATCCCTAAAAATGTTAAAAAACTCTAAAAAAGCTTAAAAACCGCTAAAAACTCTAAAAAACCCTAAAACTCCAAAAGACCCCAAAAACCCAAAAAACCCTAAAACCCCTAAAAATCCTAAAACCCCCCAAAGTCTCAAAAAACCCTAAAACCCATAAAAACCTAAAAACCCATAAAAATCCCCAAAAACGTAAAAAATATTAAAAAACTGAAAAACCCATAAAAACCATAAAGCCCTGAAATGTTAGAGATCTCAAAGAAAACTTAAAACACTTAAAATCCCAAAAAACCCTAAAAAACACATGAAAATGTAAAAATACCTAAAAACCCTGAAAACACCCTAAAAACCATAAAAACTCCTACATAACTAAAAAAACCCTAAAAACCCATAAAACCCATAAAACCACTAAAAACACTAAAACCATTAAAACCCCTAAAATTGTTAAAAAACTCTAAAATCTTTAAAACCCACAAAAATCTCAAAAATATCCTAAAAATCCAAAAAGACCCTAAAAATCCGGAAAAAAACCTAAAACCCCTAAAACCATGAAAACATAAAAAACCCTAAAAGCACATAAAAACCCTAAAAATCACTAATAACTATAAAAACCCTTAAAACCCATAAAAATGTTTAAAAACTCTAAAAAAACCTTAAAACTCCTAAAAACTCTAAAAAACCCACTAAAAACAGAAAAAGACCCGAAAACCATGAAAAACCCTAAATACCATTAAAAAACCCTAAAATAATCAAAATCCCTAAAAATCCTAAAAAACCCCCTAAAAATCTATGAAAATGTAAAAAACCCTAAAAACCCTGAAAACGCCCTAAAAACCATAAAAATCCCTAAAAACCCACTAAAAACTACAAATCCCTTTAAAACCCCCAAAAGGATAAAAAAATCAAAGAAACTTCCCTTAAAAACTAAAAAAACCCTAATAACCCCAAAAAACCCAAAAAACCATGAAAAACCCAAAAAACCATAAAAAACAATAAAAATCCTAAAACCCCTAAAATCCATGAAAATGTAAAAAAACCCTAAAAACCCCTGAAAACCCCTAAAAACCATAAAAACCACTAAAAACCTTAAAACCCTAAAAACCCAAAAAAACCCTAAAACACTAAGAACTCTGGAAACCTTTAACCCCAGAAAAGGTTAAAAAACTCTAAAAGAGCTTAAAAACCCAAAAATAACAAAAAAACCACAAAAACCCAAAAAAGAGCCTAAAACCCTAAAAAAACTCTAAAAACCCCTAAAAACCCCTAAAAACCCCTAAAAACCTTTAAAATTCCTAAAACTCCTAAAAAACTAAAAAACCTCTAAAGAACCATTAAAAACCCTAAAACCTTAAAAAACCTAAAAATCCATCAAAACCTTAAAAACCCTTAAAAACTCCAAAAACCCTTACGAACCCCCTAAAAACGTTAAAAAACTCTAAAAAACCATAAAAATCCTAAAAAACTAAAAAAGACCCTAACAACCATGAAAAAAAACCCCAAAACCCCCAAAACCACTAAAAACTCTAAAAAACCTTAAAATCCCTAAAAATGTTAAAAAACCTCAAAACACTAAAATACTCAAAACATCCCCTAAAACCCCCAAAAGACCCCAAAAACACTAAAAAACCCTAAAACACCTAAACCCCCTCAAAATACCTAAAAACCCTAAAAAAATAAAAAACCAAAACACCCATAAAAATCCATGAAAATGTAAAAACCCCTGAAAAACCCCTGAAAACCATAAAAACTACTAAAAACATTTAAAACCCTAATAATGTAAAAAACCTCTAAAAACCTTAAAAACCCTAAAAACTAAAAAAACCCTAAAAACCCCAAAAGACCTTAAAAACCGTAAAACCTCTTCAAAAATCATAAAACCTTTAAAATCCCTAAAAACCCTAAAAAACCCTTAAAACCCATAAAAATCCTAAAAATCCCCCCTCAAAACAAATGAAAACGTAAAAATCCCTAAAAACTCTAAAAAAACCTAAAAACTGTAACAACGCCTACAAATCTTTAAAAAACCTAAACACCCATAAAACCCCTAAAAACAAACTAAAAGTTCTAAAAACCCATAAAACCCCTAAAAATGTTAGAAAACTCTAAAAACATTAAAATCCCTAAAGAACTCAAAAAACCGTATTAACCCAAAAAAATCCTAAAAACCCTGAAAAATGCTAAACCATGAAAACCCCTAAAAATCCTTAATACCCCTAAAAAACCATAAAAACCATAACAATCCTAAAACCCCCCTAAAAATCTGTGAAAATGTAAAAAACACTAACAACTAGAAAAACCATTAAAACTCTTAAAAACGTTAAAAAACTCTAAACAACCTTAAACCCCTAAAAAACTCAAAAAACCATAAAAACACAAAAAACCCTAAAAATCCTTAAAACCCCTTAAAATGCTAAAAACCCCTGAAAAACCTGAAAAACCTCAAAATAAATAAAAACCCTAAAAACCATTAAAATCCAAAAAAACCCTAAAAATCCATGAAAACCTAAAAAACTATAAAAACCCTGAAAACCCCCTAAAAACCACAAAAACCACAAAAGACCTTTAAAAACACTGAAAAACCTAAAAAACCACCAAAATTACAAAAAACCTTTTAACCACTAAAAAGTTAAAAAAAGCTCAAAAAAATCTTTAAAACCCTAAAAAACTCAAAAAAAAACGAAAAAAACCAAAAGACCCTTAAAACCATAAAAACTCTAAAACCCCCTCAAAAAACCCTAAAACCCCTCAACAATAATAAAAATACTAAAAACCCCTAAACATCTTTTAAAACGTAAATACCTTAAAAACGCTGAAAACCCTAAAAACATTAAAATCTCTAAAACCCTTAAAAACCCATAAAACCCTAAAAACCACTAAAAACTCTAAAAACCCTTAAAACCCCTAAAAACCTTTAAAACCCCTAAAACATTAAAAAAAACTCTAAAAAGCCTTAAAAACCTCAAAAAACAAAAAAAAACACCAAAAAACCATAAAAATGCTAAAATTCACCTAAAAATCCATGAAAATGTAAAAACCCTATTAACTCAAAAAACCTCTAAAAACAATAAAAACTCCTAAAAACCTTAAAAAACCTAAAAACCACTTAAAACTCTAAAAATCCTTAAACCCACTAAAAATGTTAAAACTTTTAAAAACCCTTAAAACTAAAAAAGAACCAAAAAACCCAAAAAACACCTGAAAACCCCTAAAACCCTGAAACCCCCTAAAAACACTGAAAACCCCCGAAAACAAAAAAAACCCACAAACCACTAAAAACTCTAAAAACCCTTAAAATTCCAAAAAATGTTAAAAACTCTAAAAAACCTTAAAAATAAAAAAACTCAAAAAAACCAAAAAAACCAAAAGACCTTGAAAACCCCAAAAAAACCCTAAAAACCCAAAAAACAAAAAAACCCATAAAAATCCCAAAAAACATAAAACCCCCAAAAAAACCTCTAAAAACTCTAAAAATCCTTTAAACCCAAAAATTGTTAAAAATCTATAAAAACCCTTAAAATCATAAAAAACTCAAAAAAACCCTAAAACCCCCCAAAACCCCCTCAAAACCCCTAAATCCTCTCAAAATCCCAAAAAACCCTAAAAAATATGAAAAACCATAAAAATCCTAAAAAATTCTAAAAACGTATGAAAACGTAAATATCCATAAAGCCCTAAAAACCCCTAAAAACCTTTAAAACCCCTAAAAATCCATAGGAATCCCTCTCGTAAGCTGGAAGGGTCTGCCTTATCAACTTGGTGATCACTTCTATGTTCACTTATGCTTTCTCTCTCTACAGACGGTCTGTTAATCTTATTAAGTATCTGCAAGAAAAGATCAGAAATTTCGCCTGGACGGGGTGTATAAGTCAGAGGAATTAGTTACAGTGGCCTGGAAGGACTGCACCAAACCAATTGAGCTGGGAGGACTTGGTATCAAAGACCTCAGACGATACAATGATGCTCTTCTTGCTAAATTCACTTGGGGGGTGCTTAATCCTAGGGGTGGGGGATTGGGTTTCACTCAAGAAAGATTTGTGCTCAAACTTTGCGATGAACATGCTGGTTACTTTCCCTCTTTTGTTTGGCCAGCAATTCGTGACTTGTACATGGCCATTATTTCTCACTCTAAAAGGACCGTATCAAAGCACTCAGAATTGAATACTTGGTCCACACCTTGGCTTGATAGGCCCCTGTAGGAATGCATGACTCCCTCTCCAGGCCTTAAAAGATTGTCCATTGCGGCGCTCCTTCCGCGGCTAGAACAGATTGAGGCCCACCTCCCAACTGAAGCCTTGCTTCAAATCCAGCGTTATGCCTTCGTCGACTCTGACATCTTGATCTGGAAGCCCAGCCTCGTAGGACGACTAACTGCTAAGGATTATTATCGGTACAACTATGCGAGGGGATCCCCTCCATTGGCCTGGCTCTCCAAATTTAGGAGAAATTTCATCCCCCCTGCCAGCCATCTTCTTCTCTGGAAAATCTGGAAGAATCAGCTGCCAATGCAGAACCAGTTACAGAAAGTTGGGAACTGTCTCGCCTCTGTTTGCCTCCTTTGCCTTGGTGCGGAAGAAAATATTCAACACACCTTCCTCCAATGCAGGTTTAGTGCAGAACTCTGGGGCTATATACAGTAGATTTTTGGGTTCCCAGCTGGCCTGGACAGGCCTCTCTTTGAGGTCCTGGCCGACCTGTTCACCTGGGATTACAGTGAACAGGTCCGCAATCTCCTGCTGGTTGCTGTTCCAGCCACCGTCTCCTTTATATGGACCGCTCGTAATGCAGTTGCCTTCAATAAGAAACGGATCTCCATTCATGGTGGTGTGGTGATGATTCATAGGGATGTTTAAGCGGCATCCCGCATTCAGACCGGCCATATGGCGAATGATGTTCGCGAGCTCATCATCCTTCGACTGCTTTGTGTCTCTGGCAGGGCAAAAAAACCAATGGTTTCCAATTTTATTCGATGGATTCCTCCCCTCCCCTCCTGGATTAAGGTTAACGTGGATGGTGCGGCTCTTGGTGTGTTGGGTCCTGCTGGATGCGGCGGCGTCTTCCGCACTTATCGGGGCTTTGTCAAAGGTTGCTTCCTGCACTTCATTAGCGACGGGTGTGCCCTTGAAGCAGAATTGTGGGCCATGATAAAGGTGATTGAATATGTTGTCCGTTTTGGGTGGAGCTTCCTGTGGCTTGAGTCTGACTCCATGTTTGCTGTGAATGCTCTTAAAAACAAATCTAGGTGCGTTCCCTGGAGGATCCTCACCCAATTAATGGAATGCCTCACCATCTGAATCTTATTGTGACACACACCTATCGGGAGGCGAATGCGGTTGCAGATGCTCTCTCCAAACAGGCTATTTGTGGAGAGATGCTCGTTGTGGTCCTTTGTGGCCACGCCCTCCTGCTCCTTGCTTGTGGACTCTGACTTGAAGGGTGAGTTGCACACCCAGTTTTGTAATTCCTCCTTGTAGCCCTCCATTTGTTCTTTCCTTTTGGTATAAATTTTGGGGGACCAGGCTTGCCTGGTCTCAATCCTTCCTTGCCCTAAAAATCCATAAAAAATCCTAAAAACCCATTAAAAACTCTAAAAACATTAAAAACCCAAAAAACCAAAAAAACCCTAAAAACCCAAAAAGACCCTAAAAACACTAAAAACCCCTAAAAACCCTAAAACCCCCTCAAAATCCCTAAAACCCCTAAAACCGTAAAAATCCTCAAACCCCCTTAAAAATCTATGAAAAATGTAAAAACACCTTAAAACCAATAAAAACCCCCAAAAAACACTAACAACTATAAAAAACCTTTAACCGTAAAAATTCTAAAAAACCTTAAAACCCTAAAAAACACAAAAATATCATAAAAACCTAAAAAGACCTTAAAAAATATGAAAAACCCTAAAAACCCAAAAAACCGTTGAAAAACCCAAAAAAATCCAACATCCCTAAAAACCTAAAAACCAAAAAAACCATAAAAATCCTAAAAAACCCCTAAACGTCTAGGAAATCATAAAAAACCCTAAAACACTAAAACCCCCTAAAAACCACAAAAAACTCTAAAAACCCATAAAACCCTCAAAAAATTTTAAAAACTCTAAAAAAGCCTTTAAAACCCTAAAAAACTAAAAAAACGAACCTAAAAGCAATGAAAAACCCTAAAACCACTAAAACCACTAAAAAATAATAAAATTCCTAAAAAACCCCTAAAAAGTCATGAAAACGTAAAAACTCCTAAAAACCCTAAAAACCCCTGAAAACCCAAAAAAACACTAAAAACCTTAAAACCCTAAAAAATCATAAAAAACCCAGTAGAAACTCTAAAACCCATAAAACCCCTAAAAATTATAAAAAACTCTAAAAAACTAAAAAACTCTAAAAAACTATAAAACCCTAAAAACACAAAAAAAATCGCTAAAAACCAAAAAGACCCTAAAAACTCCGAAAAACCCTAAAAACCCCTGAAAACCCCAAAAAAACCTTAAAATCCCTAAAATCCCTAAAATCCCTAAAAACCCTAAAAAGCATAAAAATCAAAAAAGTCCCCTAAAAATCCATGAAAACATAAAAACTCTAAAAAACCCATGAAAACCATAAAAACCCCTAGAAACCATAAAAAACCTAAACACCCATAAAAACCCTAAAAACCATTGAAAACGATAAAGACCATCAAACCCTGTAAAAATCCAAAAAACGATAAAAACCTTAAAACCCCAAAAAACACCTATAACCCACTAAAAACCCTAAAACCCTTCAAATCCCTAAAAATGTTAAAAAAACTCTAAAAACACTAAAAAATTCAAAAGAAACTTGAAAGCCCAAAAAACCCCAAAACCCAAAAAAACCCCTAAAACCCCTCAAAATCACTAAAAACCCTAAAAAACCTTAAAACTATAAAAACCTAAAAAACCAATGAAAATCCATGAAAATGTAAAAAACAATAAAACCCTAAAAAATCCTTGAAAACTATAAAACCCCCTAAAACCTTAAAAAATCCTAAAACACAAAAAACCATAAAAACCCTAAAAAATCCATGAAAACTATAAAACCCCCTAAAAACATTAAAAAAAATCCTAAAACACAAAAACGACTAAAAATTATAAAAAACTTTAAAACCCGCAAAAATGTTTAAAATCTCTAAAAAACCTTAAAAACCCTAAAAAAACACAAAAAATACCCATAAAACCCCCAAAAGTCCCTAAAAACCCTAAAAACCCTAAAACCCCCTAAAAACCCCAAAAAATATATAAAAACCCTAAAAACCACTAAAAAACACATGAAAATGTAAAAAACCCTAAAAACCCTTAAAAACCCCTACAAACCTTAAAACCCCTACAAATTATAATAACCCTAAAAACCCACTAAAAAAATAAAGAACCCTTAAAACCCTTAAAAATGTTAAAAAACTTTAAAACTTTAAAAACCCTAAAACACTCAAAAATAACATAAAAACCCCAAAAGACCCTAAAAACCCTAAAACCCTAAAACCCTAAAACCCCCATTAAACCCTCAAAATCTCTAAAAAACCTAAAAACCATAAAAATCTTAAAAAACCCCTTAAAATCCATGAAAAGGTAAAAAACCCTAAAAATCACTAACAACTATAAAATCCCTTAAAACCCCTAAAACGTTAAAAAACTCTAAAAAACCTTAAAAACCCTAAAAAACTCAAACAACCCTAAAAACCCAAAAAGTCCCTAAAAACCCTAAAACCCCATGAAAAACCCTAAAAATCTCAAAATCCATAAAACCCCAAAACCCCTAAAAACCCTAAAACCCATAAAATCCAAAAAAATAACTAAAAATTCATGAAAATGTAATAGACCCTTAAAGCCCTAAAACCCCCCTAAAAACCATAAAAACTCCTAAAATCTTTAAAAATAGTAACTCTAAAAACCCTTAAAAACCTAAAAAGTTCAAAAAATCTAAAAAACATTAAAAACTCTAAAAACCAAAAAAAAACCCTAAAAGCCCCCTAAAACCTCTAAAAAAATCCTAAAAACATTCAAAAACAATAAAAACCCTAAACCCCCTTAAAAATCCATGAAAACATACAAAACCCAAAAAAACCATAAGAAACCCGTAAAAACCATAAAAAAAACTAAAAACCATAAAAATTCCAAAAACCCAAAAAAAACCTAAAAACCTACTAAAACTCTAAAATTCTTAAAACTGCTCAAAATGTTTAAAAAATCTAAAAAACCTTTAAAACCTTAAAAAACAAAACACCCTAAATACCCAAAAGACCCTAAAACCCTAAAAAATACAAAAACCCCCTGAAATACCCTAAAAACTTCAAAATCCTCAAAAACCCTAAAAGCACTCAAACCATCAAAATCTTAAAAATCCCTTAAAAATACATGAAATTGTAAAAAAACCCAAAAAATCCCCTTAAAACTATAGAAACCCCTAAAAACCTTAAAATCTTAAAAACCCTAAAAACCATTGAATACACTAAAAACCCTTAAACCCCCTAAAAACGTAAAAACTCTAAAAAACAATAAAAACTCTAAAAAACTCAAAAGACCCTAAAAACCACTTAAAACCGTAAAAATCCTAAATCCCCCTAAAAACACTAAAATATACTAAAAACCTTTAAAAACCCCCAAAACTGAAAAAACCCTAAAAACCCATTGAAAACTCTAAAACCCCTAAAAATCCCTAAAAATGTTAAAAGCTATAAAAGCCTTAAAAACCCTAAAAAACTCAAAAATCCCCAAAAGACACAAAAAACCTAAAAACCCTAAACCACTGAAAAACAATAAAACCCACAAAATTGTAAAAAACCGTAAAAAACCCATAAAAATCTATAAAAATGGAAAAAACCCTAAAAACCCTTGAAAACCATAAAAATCCCTAAAAACTTTTAAAACCCATAAAAACCATAAAACCCACAAAAAATCTAAAAACCTTTAAAACCCCTTAAAAAGTTAAAAATCTTTTAAAAGACCTTAAAACCCCTGAAAAACTCAAAAAAAATCATGAAAATCCCAAAGGACCCTAAAAACCCCTCAAAAACCCTAAAACCCCTCAAAAAACCTAAAAGCCCAAAAAATCCTTAAAAACCTTAAAAACCCTAAAATCCATAAAAATCCTAAAAGTCCCCTAAAACACAAGAAAACATAAAAACCCATAAAAACCCTGAAAACCCCCTAAAACCACAAAAACCCCTACAAACCTTAAAAAACCTTAAAACCCATAAAAACCCTAAAAATGTTTAAAAAACTCTAAAAACATTTAAAATCATAAAAAACTCCAAAAAAACCCTAAAAACCCAAAAAAGACCCTAAAAACCATGAAAACCCCTAAAAACCCCTGAATACCCTCAAATCCCTAAAAATCCTAAAAACCCTTAAAGATCCAAGATTACGTAAAAACCCCTAAAAATCCCAAAAAAATCACTAACAACTAACCCTTAAAACCCATAAAAATGTTAAAAACTCTACAAAACCTTTAAAACCCTAAATATCTCAAAAAAAACTTAAAAACCCAAAAAGACCCAAAAAAATCCTAAAACCCCTAAAAACCCTAAAAATCATAAACCCCCTAAAAACGTAAAAAACCCAAAAAACCATAAAAATCGTAAAAATCCTAAAACACCCAAAAAATACATGAAAATGTAAAAAAAAAACCTATAACCTTTAAAACCCTGAAAAGGCACTAACAACAATAAAAACCCTTAAACCCCCTAAAATGTTAAAAAACTCAAAAAACCTTAAAACCATAAAAAACACAAAAAATATTCTAAAAATCCAAAAAGACCATAAAACCCTAAAACCCTTAAAAACCCTAAAATCCCCGCAAAAACCGAAAAAAACCTCAAAATTTATAAAACCCCTAAAAATCCTAAAAACCACTAAAAATCCATGAAAACAGAAAAAATCTAAAAAACCTAAAATCCCCCAAAAAACCATAAAAACCCCTAAAAACCTTTAAAAATCCTAAAAACCCTAAAAACCAACAAAAAACTCTAGAAACCCTTAAAACCTCTAAAAAGGTTTAAAAACTTTATAAAAAACCTTAAAATCCCAAAAGAACTCAAAAAATTCCTAAAAAAGCCAAAAGGATCCTAGAAGCCATGAAAAACCCTAAAACACCTAAAAATCCTAAAATCCCTCAAAAATAATAAAAAACATTAAAAACTCTAAAATATATGAAAATGTAAAAAACCATAAAACCCTAAAAAAACCCTAAAAACCAAAAAGACCACTAAAAACCTTTAAAAACCCACAAACACCCTAAAATCCACTAATAACTCTAAAACCCCTTAAAACACCCCTAAAATGTTAGAAAACTCTAAAAACCCTTAAAAACCTTAAAAACCCAAAAAAACCCTAAAACCCAAAAAAACCCTAAAAACCCTGGAAACCCCTAAATTCCCTAAAAACCCCTAAAAAATCCTACAAACCTTCAAAATCCCTAAAACCACTAAAAAACCTCAAAACCATAAAAATCCTAAAAATCCATGAAAATGTAAAAAACCCTAAAATCTCTAAAAAAACTTGAACCCCCTAAAAACGTTAAATATCTCTAAAAAACCATAAAAACACTAAAGAACTCAGAAAGACTGTAAAAACAATAAAAACCCCTAAAACCCCCAAAAAACCTAAAACCCAAAAAATCCACAACAACCTTGAAAACCCCACAAAACCCAAGAAACCCAAAAAACCACTAAAAAATCTAAAAACCTTTTAAATCCCTAAAACGTTTAAAAACTCTAAAAAACTTTAAAGACACTATAAAACTCAAAAAAAATCCTAAAAAACCCTAAAACCCCCTGAAAAGAACTTAAAAAACTTGAAAATACCAAAAAATTATAAAAAACCCTAAAATCATTGAAAACCTAAAAACCCTAAAAATTACTAAAAGCTCTAAAAATCCTTAAAACCCCTAAAAAAGTAAAAAAATCTGAAAAACCTTAAAACCCTAAAAAACTCAAAAAAACACCAATACCTCGTTTCGCACAACTTGTTTGGGCAGGGAATAGCCCGACCCTCGCATCTTCCTTGCCCTTAAAGCCATGAAAACCCCTAAAAACCTCTGAAAACTCTAAAACCCTGAAAAACCACTAAAAACCATAAAAACCACTATATACCTTAAAACCCTAAAAACCCATAAAATCTCTCAAAACCCACTAAAAACTCTAAAAACCCTTAAAACCCATAAAAATGATAAAAAACTATAAACCCCCTAAAAACACGAAAAACCACAAAAAAAAACATAAAAACACAAAACACCCTAAAAATCCTAAAAACCCCAAAAAACCCTGAAAACCCCATGAAAAACCCTAAAAACCATCAAAATCCTCTAAAAATCAATGAAAACATAAAAAACCCTAAAAACTCTAAAAACCCCAAAACACTCTAAAACCCCCTAAAAATCATAAAAACCCTTAAAACCCTTAAAACTCTAAAACCCCCTAAAAATCTAAAGACCCTAAAAACCCTGAGAAACCTAGAAAACCCCCTAAAGCCTAAAAAAACCTTAAAAATCATGAAAAACCATAAAAAACTAAAAAAACCAAAAAAACCACTAAAAACCATTTAATCCCAAAAAACATAAAAAACACGAAAAATCCATAAAAACCCTAAAAACTTAAAACAAATCCTAAAAATACAAAACCCTAAAAAACACTAAAAACCCAAAAACCCCTTAAAAACCTTAAAAACCCTCAAAATCCCGAAAAACCCTAAAAGGCCTAAAATTCATAAAAACCATAAAACCCATAAAAATCCATTAAAATGTAAAAAGCCCTAAAAACCCTGAAAAACACATGAAAACCACAAAAAACCCCTATAAACCTTATAAAACACTTAAACCCATAAAACCCAAAAAACCACTAAAAACTCTAAAAATCATTAAAACCCTTAAAAACCTTAAGAATATCTAAAAAACCTTTTAAAAACCCCTAAAACCCAAAAAAAACCAAAAAACCCCTAAAAAAACCCTAAAAATCCATCAAAACCCTAAAAAACTCAAAATCCCTAAAAACCATAAAAAACCTAAAATCCCCTAATACATATGAAAACTTAAAAATTCCTAAAAACCATGAAAACCACCTAAAAACCATAAAACCCCTACAAACTTAAAAAAAACCCATAAAACCAAAAAAAACACTAATTCCCTCAAAACCCCAAAAAACTTTAAAAAACTCTAAAAACTTTAAAAACCCTAAAAAACTCAAAAAAAACCCAAGAGACCCTAAAACCCTGAAAATCCCTGAAAATCCCAAAAAACCATAAAAACCCTAAAAACGCCCTAAAAATCAATCAAAATGTAAATAAACCCTAAAACACCATAAAAACCCTAAAAAATACCCAACAACTATAAAAACCCTTAAAACCCCTAAAAAGGATAAAAAACTCTAAAAACCTTTAAAGCCTTAAAAACTAGCAAAAACCCTAAAAACCCCTAAAAACCCTAAAAACCCTAAAAACTGTAAAAACCATAAAAATCCAAAAAAACCCCTAAATATCCATTAAAGTAAAAAATCCTAAAAATCCCTCAAAACCTTTAAAAACCCTAAAGACCACTAAAAACTCTAAAAACCATTAAAACCCCTAAAAAGTCAAAAAACACTAAAAAAACTTAAAACCCTAAAAAGCTCAAAAAACACTAAAAATCCTTAAAGACCCTAAAAGCCATGGATAACCGTAAAACCCCTGAAAAACCCTAAAACCCTAAAAAATAATAAAATTCCTAAACCCCCCCCCCCAAATCCCTGAAAATGTAAAAAACCCAAAACCCTAAAAACCCCATGAAAACCATAAAAACCACTAAAAACCATAAAAAGCTATTAAAACTAAAAAACCACGAAAAACTATAAAAACACTTAAAACCTTAAAAAAACAATAAAAACCTTAAAACCCATAAAAACAGAAAAAAACGTTTAAAACTAAAAAAACATAAAACCCCTAAAAACCTAAAAACCGATAAAAACCCTAAAAACCATTGAAAACTCTAAACACCCTTAAACCCCCTAAAAATGTTAAAAAACTCTAAAAAATCATAAAACCCTAAAAAATATAAAAGATCTTAAATCCCTAAAACCCCCATGAAAACCCCTAAAACCACAAAACCCCAAAAAACCTTGAAAAAACCAAAAACCCCCAAAAAAACCCTTAAACGCACTAAAAACCCTTAAAACCCCTTAAAACTTTAAAAAAATAAAAAAAAACCTTTAAACCCCTAAAAACTAAAAAACCCCCTAAAAACCCAAAAAGACAACAAAAACCCTAAAGAAACACTAAAAACCATAAAATCCATGAAAAACTCTAAAAACCCACAAAATCTCTATGAACCCTAAAAAACCCAAAAAACCATAAAAACCTAAAAAACCTAAAAAACACATAACATCCACGAAAACGTAAAAAACCTTAAAAACCCTCAAAACCACCTGAAAATCATAAAAACCCGAAAAATACATAAAACCCCTAAAAACCCATAAAAATGTTAAAAATTTCTAAAAACCTTAAAATCCTAAAAAACTCCAAAAACCCTAAAAACCTCAACAGTCCCTAAAAACCCTAAAACCCTTGAAAACCCCTAGCAACCATCAAAATCACTAAAACCCCTAAACAATCATAAAAAACATAAAAAACCCCTAAAAACACGTGAAAACATAAAAATCCCTAAAAACTTTGAAAAACACCTCAAAATCATAAAAACCCGTACAAACCTTAAAAAAACCCGAGAACCCAAAAAAACACTAAAAACCCTTAAAACCCCTAAAAACTTTAAAAACCCTAAAAAACTCAAAAAAAATCTTCAAGAACCCCAAAAGACTCTAAAAATCTTGAAAACCCCAAAACCCCCTAAATCCCGAAAAAAACTCTAAAAAACCCTAAAAATGATAAAAATCCTAAAAAACCCCTAAAAATCCAGGAAAACATAAAAAACCCTAAAAATCAATAAAACCCAAAAAACTCTAAAAACTATAAAAACCCTTAAAACCCAAAAAAACATTAAAAACCTTAAAAAACATAAAAACCCTAAAAAACTCAAAAAAACCCTGAAAACACAAAAGACCCTAAAAACCCTAAAAACCCCTGAAAACCCCAAAAAACCTCAAAATCCCTAAAAACCATAAAAAACCCTAATCGCCATAAAAATCCTAAAACTCCGCTAAAAATCCATGAAAACATCAAAAACCCTAAAACCCCCAAAAAACCATAAAAATACATAAAAATATTAAAAACCCTCAAAACCCACTCAAAAATCTACAAACCCTTAAAACCCCTAAAGAAGGTAAAAAAACTCTAAAAAACCTTAAAACCACTAAAAATTTCAAATAACCCTAAACCCCAAAAGACCCTAAAAGCCATGAAAAACCCTAAAACCCTATAAAAAACCTAAAAACTCTAAAAATAATAAAAAAAACCTAAAAAATCCCGAACAATCCATGATAACATAAAAACCCTGAAAAACCAGTGAAAATCATAAAAACCACTAAAAACCATTAAAATCCTAAAAACCCATAGAAACCCTAAAACCGCTAAAAACTCTAAAAACCCTTAAAACCCCTTAAAAAGTTAAAAATCTCTAAAAACCTTAAAACCCAAACAAACAAAAAAACCCCTAAAACCCCCAAAAGACCCTAAAACCTTGAAAAATCCTAAACCCATAAAAAACCCAAGAAAACCTTCAAAATTTCTAGAAACCAAAAAAATCCACAAAACCATAAAAAACATAAAAATCCCTTAAAAATCCATGAAAACGTAAAAAACACTAAGAACACTAAAAACCCTCGAAAACCATAAAAACCTAAAATCTACTAAAAATCTTAAAAAACCTAAAAACCCACAAAAACCCTAAAAACCATTTAAAACTCTAAACACCCATAAACCACCTAAAAACCTTAAAAAATCTAAAAAACCATAAAAAATCCTAAAAAACTCAAAAGACCCCCAAAACCCTAAAAACCCTAAAACCACATAAAAACTCTAAAAATCCCAAAAAACCTTGAAAACCCCAAAAACCCAAAAAACCTGAAAAAACCGCTATAAAATCTAAAACCCTTAAAATCCCTAAAAACATTAAAAACTCTAAAAAAATCGTTGAAACCCTAAAAACCCATAAAACCTAAAAGACCCCAAAAACCCAGAAAAAATTCTAAAAACCCTAAAACCCCAAAAAAACTCTAAGCCCCTCAAAATCTGTAAAAACCCTAAAAAACCCTAAAAATCATAAAAACCTAAAAAACCCATGAAATCCATGAAATTTTAAAAAACCCAAAAACCCTGAAAAACCCGTGAAAACTACAAAAACCCCAAAAAACCTTTAAAAACCTTTAAAAACCTTAAAATCGCTAAAAACCCACGAAAAACTCTAAAAACCTTCAAAACCCCTAAAAATGTTAAAAAACACTAAAAACCCTTAAAACCCCTAAAAACTCAAAAAAAAAAACCCTAAACTCCAAAAGATCCTAAACACCCTAAAGAACCCTAAAACCCTTTGAAAACCGTAAAACCCTCAAAATCCCTAAAACACCAAAAAACAATAAAAACCATAACAACCATAAAAATCCTAAAAACACCTTAAAATACATGAAAATGTAAAAATCCCTAAACACCTTGAAAAACACCTAAAACCATAAAAACCCATACAAACCTTAAAAAAGAAAAAACACCCATAAAACCCCTAAAAACCACTAAAAAAGTAAAAACCCTTAAAACCCCTAAAAGTCCCTAAAAAACATTAAAAACTCTAAAAAACCTTAAAACCCCTAAAAAACAAAAAAACCCTAAAAACCCAAAAGACCTTTAAAATCCCTTAAAACCCTAAAATCCTAAGAAACCCTAAAAACCCCTAAAAAACCAAAAAATCCCTCAAAACCCAAAAAACCATAAAAATCCTAAAAACCCCTAAAAATCTATGTTAAAACGTTGAAAACCCTAAAATCCTTAAAACCCCCTAAAAACCCAAAAAGCCTTAAAAAAATTTATAAACCCTAAAAACCCCTAAAAAGGTTAAAAAACTCAAAAAAACCCTCAAAACCAAAAATACCCTAAGAGCCATGAAAAATCCTAAAAACCCGTGAAAACCCCTAAAAACCCTCAAAAATAATGAAAAACCTAAAAAAGCCCTACAAATCAATGAAGACAAAAAACCTTGAAAACCCCATGAAAAACATAAAAAACCACTAAAAACCTTTAAAACCCTATAAACCCATAAAAACCCGAAAAACCTACAAAAACTCTAAAAACCATTAAAACCCCTAAAAATGTTAAAAACTCTAAAAAACCTTAAAACCCTTAAAAAATGCCAAAAAACCGCAAAAACCCAAAAGACCCTAAAACTCTAAGAACCCTAAAAACCTCTGAAAATCCCTAAAAATATTCAAAATCCCTTAAAACTCTAAAAACCCTCAAAACCAAAAAATTCCTAAAAATCCCATAAAAATCAAAGAAAATGTAAAAAAGTCCTAAAAATCCCATAAAAATCAAAGAATATGTAAAAAGCCCTAAAATCTCTAAAAAAAATACTAAAATCCATAAAAACCCATAAGAACCGTAAAAAAACCTAAAACCCATAAAAACCCTAAAAACCATTGAAAACTCTAAAAACCCTTAAACCCCCTAAAAACTTAAAAAAACTCTAAAAAACCATAAAAACCCTAGAAAACTCAAAGGGACTTTAAAAGCCCTAAAAACCCCTAAATCCCCCTAAAACCCCCTAAAAAACCTAAAACCCCCTAAATACCCTAAAAACCTTGAAAACCCCCAAAAATCCAAAAAAATACTAAAAACCGCTAAAAACTCTTTAAACCCTTAAAATCCATAAAAACATTAAAATAACTCTAAAAAACCTTAAAAACCATAAAAACTCAAAAAAACCGAAAAAACCAATAGGACCCGAAAAATCATGAAATGACCCTAAAAACTATAAATCCCCTAGAATCCCCTAAATCCCCTAAAACCTCTAAAACCCCTCAAAATCCCTAAAAACGCTAAAAAACCATAAATACCTAAAAACCACATAAAAATCCATGAAAATGTAAAAAAACCCTAAAAACCCTAAAAAACCCCCCAAAAACCATAAACCCCCGAAAAACATTAAAAAACCCTAAAAACACATAAACCCCTAAAAACCACTTAAAACTCTAAAAACCTTTAAAACCTCTAAAAACATTAAAAATATCTAAAAAACCTTAAAAAACTAAAAAACTTAAAAAACTCTTTAAAAACCCAAGAGGCCCTAAAAACCCTAAAACCCCAAAAAACCATAAAAACCATGAAAACCCTAAAAACCCACTAAAACACATGAAAACATAAAAAACCCTAAAAACCCCTAAAAAACATAAAAACTCCTAAAAACCTTAAAAGACCATAAAAACCCATAAAAACTAATATAAACACTAAAAACCCTTAAAACCCGCAAAAACGCCAAAAACTCTAATAAATTTAAAAACCCTAAAAGGCTAAAAAAGCACTAAAACCAAAAAAAGACCCTAAAAACCATAAAAACTTTAAAAATCCTAAACCCCCAGAAAATCCCTGAAAATCTCTAAAACCCCTAAAAACATGAAAACCCATAAAAATGCTATAAACACCTAAAAATTCATGAAAACCTGAATACCCCTAAAAACCCATAAAACACTAAAAAGTATTAAAAACTATAAAAACCCTTAAAACCCATAAAAACGTTAAAAGCTATAAAAACCTTTAAAACCCCCAAAAAACAAAAAAAACTGTAAAGTCCCAAAAATACATTAAAAACCCTAAAACCCCTAAAATCCAAAAAACCCTAAAAAACCTAAAAATCCACAAATAACCTAAAAACTCCTAAAAACCATAAAAATCCTAAAAAACCTTAAAAATCTATAAAAATGTAAAAAATACTAAAAACCCTGAAATACTCCTAAAGCCATAAACCCCTTCAAACCCCTTAAAACCCTAAAAACCAACTGAAAACTCTAAAAACCCATAAAAACCCTAAAAGAGTTAAAAAACTCTAAAAGCCTTTAAATTCCTAAAAACTGAAAAAAGACCTAAAACCCCAAAAGACCCTAAAATCCATGAAAAACAGAAAAAACAAAGAAAAACCTAAAAAAAAACTAAAAAACCCCCTAAAAATCCATGAAAATTTAAAAAGCCATAAAACCCCTAAAAACAAAAAAACCCAAAAAAACCATTAATAAACCCAAAAAAACTGAAAACTCTAAAAATTCATAAAACCCCTAATAATGTTAAAAAATCTAAAAAATCTTTAAAACCCTAAAAAACACAAAAAAAACCAAAAAAATCCAAAAAGACCCTAAAAACCAGGAAAAAGCCCTGAAAAACCCTAAAAACCATTGAAAACTCAAAACCCCTAAAACCCCTTAAATGTAAAAAAATCTAAAAGACTACAAAACCCTAAAAAATCAAAAAGACCCTAACGACCCTAAAACCTCAGAAAACCCATAAAACCCCATAAAACCCCTAAATACCCTAAAAATCTTGAAAACCCCCCAAAACCCAAAAAACCCCTAAAAATCCATGAAAACATAAAAAACCCTAAAACCCCATAAAATCCCTAAAAAGCATTAACAACTATAAAAACCCTTAAAACCCATAAAAACCCATAAAAACTCAAAAAAAACCCCTAAAACTTCGAAAGACCATAAACAACCTAAATACCCCTCAAAACCCTAAAAACCTCTGAAAATGCCTAAAAACCTCAAAATCTCTAAATACCCTAAAAACCCTAAAATCCATAAAAATCCACCCCCCCAAAAAATCCATGAAAACGTAAAAAGCCCTATAAACCCTGGAAACCCCTAAAACCTATAAAAACCCTTAAAGGCCTTAAAAACCTTTAAAAACCTTAAAAAACGTAAAATCCCACTAAAAATATAAAAACCCTTAAAACCCATAAAAAGTTAATAAACTGTAAGAATCCTTAAATACCCAAAAAAACTCAAAACACCCTAAAATCCCAAAAGACCCTAAAAGCCATGAAAAACCCCCAAAACCCTTAAAAACAATAAAAATTGTAAAAAAACCCAAAAAATACATGAAAATGTAAAAAACGCTAAAACCCCTTTAAACCCCCAGAAAACCAAAAAACCACTAAATACCTTAAAAACCCTAAAACCCCATAAAAAACCTAAAAACCCACTAAAAACTATAAAAACCCTTAAAACCCCTAAAAATGTTAAAAACTCTAAGAAACGTTAAAAACAATAAAAACATGAAAAATCCTAAATCCCAAAGACAGTAAAAACTCTAAAAAACCCTAAAACCCCTAAAAAACCCTAGAAACCTTCAAAATCCCTAAAAACTCTAAAAACCCTAAAAACTATAAAAAACCTAAAAATCCCCTACAAATCCATGAAAACATAAAAAAAAACTCCTAAAAACTCGAAAAAACCCCTGAAAACCAGAAAAACTCTTAAAACCCTTTAAAAACACTAAAAACCTATAAAAACCCTAAAAACCTTTGAAAACTCTAAAAACCCTTAAACCCCCTAAAAACATTAAAAACTATAAAAAGCCACAAAGACCTAAAAACTCAAAAAGACCCAAAAAACCCAAAAAACTCATGAAAACCCCTAAAAACCTAAAACCCCCTAAAACTCTAAAACCCCTAAAAACTAAAACCCCCCAAAACCTTAAAAAACCCTAAAACCACTAAAAACTATAATACGCCGTAAAATCCTTAAAAATGTTAAAAAACTCTAAAAACCTTAAAAACCCTAAAATCTCTAAAAAAACCCTAAATATCCAAGAAACCCCAAAAACCTTGAAAAACCCACAAAACCCCTGAAAACCGCTAAAAATCCTCAAAATACCTAAAACCCTAAAAAACCCTAAAAACCCTAAAAACCATAAAAACCTAAAAACCTAAAAATCCATAAAAATCCATGACAACGTAAAAAACCATAAAACCTTAAAAAAATCCCTGAAAACCATAAAACCCCCAAAAACCCTCAAAAACACCAAAAAAACCCACAAAGACCCTAAAAACCCACTAAAAACTCTAAAAACCTTTTAACCCCTAAAAAAATTAAATATCTATAAAAAAATTTAAAACCCTAAAAAAGTAAAAAAAAACCCTAAAAACCCCAAAACAACCTAAAAACTCTAAAAAATCTAAAAAACCATAAAACCCCTCAAAATCAATAAAAACCCAAAAAATCCCTAAAAAAATAAAAAAAACCTAAAAAATCCATAAAAGTGCAAGAAAACGTAAAAAATCCCTAAAAACGATAAAAACTCCCTCAAAACCATAAAACCCCACAAAAACTTAAAACCCCCTAAAAACCAACTAAAACCCTAGAAACAACTAAAACACTAAAAACCCTTAAAACCCCTAAAGTGTTAAAATACTCAAAAAACTTTAAAAACCCTAAAAAACTAAAAAAATAGTAAAAACGCAAAAAGACTCTAAAAACCCTAAAAATCCCTAAAAACCAAAAAACACCTGAAAACCCTCAAAATTCCTGAAAATCGTAAAAACCAAAAAAACCCTAAAAATCCTAAAAAACCCATAAAAATCCATAAAAATGTAAAAAAACCCCTAAAAACCCCTAAAACCCAAAAAAGCAATAACAACTATAAAAACCGTTTAAACCCCTAAAAATGAAAAAAAAAACTCTAAACAACAATAAAAACCCTGAAAACCCAAAAGGACCCTAAAAAATGAAAAAACCTTAAAAACCCCTGAAAAACCTCATAATCCCTAAAAACCCTAAAAAACTTGAAAACCCATAAAAATCTTAACCCCCTAAAAATCCAAAAAATGTAAATAACCCTAAAAACCTTAAAACCCCCAGAAACCCACAAGAAACTCTAAAAAACCTTAACCCCCCAAAGTTTAAAAACTCAAAAAACCATAAAACCCCTAAAAACTCAAAAAAACCTAAAAACCCTAAAAGCCATGAAAAACCCTAAAAACCTTGAAAAACCTAGAAAACTGTAAAAAATAATAAAAGTCCTAAAAACCCCTCAAAATCCATGAATACATAAAAACCCTAAAAACACTGAAAAACCCCAGAAAACCATAAAAACCACTAAAAACCTTAAAAACCCTAAAAACTCATTAAAACCCTAAACCACTAAAAACTCTAAAAACCACAAAAACCCCAAAAAATGTTAAAAAACTCAAAAAAACCTTAAAAACCTAAAAAACAAAAAAAAACCCTAAAATCCCAAAAAAAAACCCAAAAAAACCCAAAACAAATCCTAAAAAACCCTAAATACCCCAGAAAACCACTCAAAACCATAAAAATCCCTTAAAAATCCGTGAAAACGTAAAAACCCTAAAAACTCTAAAAAATCCCTGAAACCCTTAAAAAGACCTAAAAAACCTAAAAGAACCTAAAAACCCAAAAAAACAATAAAAACCATTGAAAACTCTAAAACCCTTAAACAACCTAAAAATGTTAAAAAACACTAAAAAACTTAAAAAGACCCTAAACACCCTAAAATCCCCTGTAAAACCCGAAAACCCTAAAAACCATAAAAAAACCCAAAAAACCCCTAAAATCACATGAAAGCATAAAAACCCTAAACACCCTTAAAACCCCTAAAACGTTAAAAAACTCTAGAAAATATAAAAACCCTAAAAAACGCAAAAAACCCTTAAAACCCAAAAAGACCGCAAAACCCTTGAAAACCCTTAAAACCCTAAAAACCCTAAAACCCCTCAAAAACCCTACAAACCCTAAAAACCCCTAAAAACCATGAAAATCCTAAAAGCACCTAAACCATGAAAATGTAAAGAACCCTAAAAACCCATAAAACTCCCTAAAAAGCACTGAAAACTGTAAAAAACCTTAAAACCCCTAAAAGGTTAAAAAACTCTAAAAAACTTTTTAAACCCTAAAAAAATCAAAAAACCCTGAAAACCCAAAAATACACTAAAAACCCTAAAAAATGCTAAAACCCCCTAAAAACCTCAAAATCCCTAAAACCCTAAAACCATAAAAATAAGAAAAATCCTAAAAACCCCTAAAAATCCATGAAAATGTAAAAAAACTAAAAAAACCCTAACCCCCCTAAAACCAAAGAAACCCCTAAAAATCTTTAAAACCCCTAAAACCCCTAAAAATCACTAAAAAATCTGAAAACCCTTAAAACCTATAAAAAGGTTTTAAACCCCTAAAAAACCTTAAAAACCCTAAAATACACAACAAAATCCTAAAACCCCCAAAAGACCCTAAAATCCATGAAAACCCTTAAAACCCCCTGAAAAAAGCAATAAAAATCCTAAAAAATCCTAAAAATCCATAAAAATGTCAAAAACCCTAAAAACCCTAAAAACCCCTTAAACCATAAAAAACATTAAAAACCCTAAAAACCCTAAAAACCACTAAAAACTCTAAAAACCCTGAAATCCCCTAAAAATGTTAAATAACTCTAAAAATTCATAAAAACCCTAAAACCGCAAAAAGAACCTAGAAACCCTAAAAATCCCTAAAAACAATAAAAACCTTCAAAAACCCTAGAAACCCTACAAAACCCTCAAAACCATTAAAATCTTAAAAATCCCCTAAAAATCCATGAAAATGTAAAAGCCCCAAGAAACTCTAAAAACCCCTAAAAACCATAAAAACCCCCTAAAACCATTCAGAAACCTAAAACCCCTTAAAACCTTACAAACCATTGAAACCTCTAAAAACCCTCACACCATTAAAATATTAAAAGACTCTAAAAAACCAAGAAAGCCCTAAAAACTCAAAAAGACCCTAAAGATGCTAAAAACCCATAAAACCCCCTAAATACCATAAACCCCCTAAAAACCCTAAGAATATTGAAAATCTACAAAAACCCAAAAAACCTAAAAAAACCAAAAAAACCTCTAAAAACACTTAAAATCCCTAAAAGCATTAAAAACTCTAAAAAACCTTAAAACCCCTAAAAATCAAAAAAACCATAAAACCCAAAAAGACCCAAAAAACCTTGAAAAATCCTTTAAAACCATAAAACCCCTAAAAACTCATAAAAACCCTAAAAACCACTAAAAACTCAAAAAACCATTAAAACTTCTAAAAACGTTAAAAATCTCTAAAAATACTTAAAAACCCTAAAAACCTCAAAAAACCACATAAAAACCCCAAAAGACCCTTTAAACCCCATAAAACCCCTCAAAATCCCTAAAAACCCAAAAAACCTTAAAATAATAAAAAAGCTAAAAAACCCCTAAAAGCACATGAAAACGTAAAATCCCTAAAAACCTTGAAAACCCCTAAAAACCATAAAACCCCTATAGACCTTAAAAAACCTTAAAACCCCATAAAACTCCTAAAAACCACTAAAAACACTAAAAAACCTTAAACCTCCTTAAAATGTTTAAAAACTCTAAAAACCTTAAAAACCCTAAAAAATTCAAAACCCCCAAAAAAGGCCCTAAAAACCTTAAAACACTTAAAAGCTTTGATATCCCCTAAAAATAACTTAAAACCCTAAAAATCCTAAAATCATAAAAATCCTAAAAAACCACTAAAAATCCATGAAAACATAAAAAACACTAAAAACCCATTAAAACCCTAAAAAATCACTAACAACTATAAAATCCTTTAAACCCCCTAAAACCCAAAAAGACCCTAAAAACCCCGAAAACCCCTAAAACCCCGAAAACCCCTAAAACCCCTAAACCCCCCTAAAACCTCAAAATCCCTAAAACCCAAAAAACATAAAAATCCTAAAAAACCCCTAAATATCCATAAAAACCTAAAAAAAACTAAAACCCTAAAAAACCACAAAAACCCCTAAAAATATTTAAAAACACTAAAACCTAAAAAACCACTAAAACCTATAAAAAACCTTAAAATCCCTAAAAAAACTCTAAAAACCCCTAAAACCCAAAAAGATCCTAAAATCCATGAAAACCCCCTAAAAAATCTAAAAACACTCAAAAACAATAAAAATCCAAAACCCCCCTAAAAATCCTTGAAACTTTTTTAAGGGTTTTAGGGTTTTAGGGTTTTTCAACATTTTTAAGGGTTTTATGGTTATTAGGGGGGGTTAGGGTTTTTAGGGCATTTAGGTTTTCAATGATTTTTATGGATTTTTAGGATTTTTATGGTTTTTATGGTTTTTATGTTTTTTTTGGGTCATCCAGGGTTTTAGGGTCTTTTGACTTTTTAGGGTTTTTTTAGTTCTTATTTGTTTTAAGTTTTTTAGAGTTTTTTACATTTTAAGGGATTTTAAGGGTTTTTTTATTTTTAGTGGTTTTTATGGTTATTATGCAGTTTTATGGTTTTTAGGGGTTTTTTGCTTTTTTTTGCTTTTTTAGGTTTTCAGGAATTTTTAGGGCATTTGTAGGATTTTTATTATTTTTTAGGGTTTTTAGGCAGAAGAGGCTCAGGGCTAGGGTAGCCTAGACCCCCAAAATATAATAAAAACATAAACGAGATGGCTACAAGATGGGCCTACAAGGGCGAGTGTGAATGTCGCCCTTCCGATCCGAATCCAAAAGTGGAATACAAAAGTGTGGGGTAACAAAGGACCACATCGAGCATCTCTCTTTGATCGCCTGTTTGGAGAGGGCATCCGCAACCGAGTTAGCTTCCCTATAAGCGTGCGAAACATTGAGGTCCAGGGTCTGAGAGAGGTTAAGTCACTCAATCCACTACGGTAGAAGTCTCCAAGGAACATCTCTAGAAAGTCCCATTTAAGGCAGCAACCGCAAGCATCAAATCTGATTCTATCCAAAGCCTTGTCCAATTGAGTTGACTCACGAACTTCACTGCCTTTATGATAGCCCACAGCTCCGCTTCATAAGCACAACCATCCTCAATAAACTAGAAGAAGTATCCCTTCATAAAGCCCCGAGAGGTACGGAAGACACCACCGCATCCTGATGGGCTAGGAGCTCCAAGAGCCGCACCATCAACGTTAACCTTGATCCATGATGGGAGTGGAGGAATCCATATAATGTACTTCAGGACCATTGGTTTTCGGCTCCTTCCAGCCACTTCAATCGAATGCAGAACTGTCAAGTCATCAATATCATTAAATATCGCACTTGTTTGTATCTATGAGGCACTGTGGATCGCCTTATGAATTGTCACCACTCCCCCATGTAGCGAGAGAGGATGTCGGTTGAAAGCAGCCGCATTTTGGGCAACACAAACGTAATGGATCGTCGCAGCCGCCCCGACCAGCAGCAGGTTCTGGACCTGATCACTCAGGTTCAGCGCAGCCAGTCCGCACAGGAAGTCGCATATTTGCCCTTTCAAGTAGCAAGCCTCTCCAAAACACTATGATAGCTAACGCCAGAGCTCCGCAGCAAAGGAAAAATGCAAAAAAATATGGTTGCAGCTCTCCTCATCTTTCCTGCATAAGAAACAGGCAGAAGAAAGTTTCCATCCAGCAATCTTGAGTTGCTCATGGGTTGAGAGCCTATTTTGCCAGATTTTCCAGATTAAAGTAAAATGTGACGGAGCAATGAGGGGAGTCCTGAATTTAAGCAGCCATGATGGTGAGACTAAACCTGGCGGGCACTTCAACCGGTAGAAATCACGGGTATTGAATTTACCAACCATGTTGGGCATCCAAACGAGAGTATCAATGTCAGCAAAAGAATACCGTTGAACTTTCATAGCAATATTATCCAGGAGGGGGCAGTTAAGTCATCACATTGCTGTATAAGACTAGCAATGGTTAAATTCCACAGATCCTGAGGAGGCATCAAGACCTCTGAAATGGGCAGTTCCAACCAAGGTGTAGACCAGAAATTCAGAGTAGAGTGCCTGGACACAATCCATTTTGATTTAGACATAATATCTTTGAACGAGGATCGTAGGGTCGACCAGACCGAGGAGGCGAGATACCCCATAAAGCCATCACAAAGTCTGTGTGTAAATCTCTCTTTGAGAAAGTCAAGGCCATCATTCTGAGGATTGAGCAGACCCTAGGTAAATTTCCAAATCATGGCATTGTTGAAACGCCGCAAGCCTTTGATACCAAGCCCACCCATATCAAGCAGCTTTGTGCAGTGTTTCCAGGCCACGAAGACCAATTTCCTCTCATTGATAGATCATGTCCAGGCAAAATTTCTTATTTTTGAATTCAAGATTTTGATGAGACTCACCGGGAATCTATAGATGGAAAAGGCGTGGACAAACATTGAGGTGATGGCAGAATTAATCAGGCAGACCCTTCCACCCTGTGAAAGAGATTTTCCCTTCCATTTCGACATTTGTTGAGTGATTTTAGAAGCTATGTCTTCAAAGTAACAGCTCCTTGCCTTCCCCCAAAAGAGAGGCACACCCAAGTAGGTGAAGGGAAGGGAGCCTCGCTTCATTCCCAGCATGTTGGCGATGCGGGTCTGTCTTGTAGGAGAGACACCATTGCCAAAGATAATCGATGATTTAATCCAGCTGATGGTCTGCCCAGCCACACACTCATAGTGGTGAAAGATGCGCTTGACAGTGAGAAGGGTTTTCTTGTCAGCCTGCCCAATCAAAAGGACGTCATCCGCATACAGGAGATGTGAGGGAACAAAAAGGTCCCAACCAGCTTTGATTGGAGAGTACAGCCCCGCCTGCACAAGATCCATGATGCAGTGACTCATGTAATCATCCACCATAGCAAAGAGAAAGCCAGAAAGAGGATCCCCCTATCAAACTCCATGAGAGCATGCAAAGAATCCATGTGGGGAGCCATTAACC
Source organism: Viscum album (assembly GCA_963277665.1). NCBI lineage: Eukaryota > Viridiplantae > Streptophyta > Magnoliopsida > Santalales > Viscaceae > Viscum > Viscum album. Next base: position 1,050,521,831 of record OY728121.1, on the reverse strand, counting down.
AGAACCAAAACTTTGGCACTGTGGAGAATTGAGGAAATCTACTTGATGAAGTTATCGGAAAATCCATATCTACTAAGAATCTTGAAGATGAAGCTCCACTTTATAGTATCAAAAGCCTTCGAAATATCCATCTTCAAGGCAAAACTACCCTGCTTTGTCCTCTTCCACGTAATATTGACCCCCACTGAGGCGGTGAAGTGACAGGTTTGAATGCTCCTTCCAGGAACAAATCCAAATTGATTTAGAGTAATAATGTCACGTAAAATCCGCCCTAGCCTGAGGACAAGAATTTTGCTAATTATCTTCAGGATGGTGTTACCAACAGCAACCGGGCGAGAAAGTCTCCAATCGCAATGGCATTGTCCTTCTTCGGAATCAAAGAAATAAAATTGGCATTTTCCACATGGAGGATGTCCCAATAGAACATAAAAAACTTGTTGCCAAATCCATAGAGTCCCGCAACGCTGTCCATATTCAAAGAGAAGAGTGTTGTCCTAACTTCCTCATCTAGTGGGGTTTCCGTGAGGGTCTCATTCTGCATGGTTATAACACAAGACGGAATCGAGTCCACGAACATGGTAAAGACTTGACCATCATCTGAATACAGCCCCTGGAAGTAATCCACTGAAGCTTTGGCAATGTCTTCCACCGAGGTGAAAGTAGTGTCCCCAACTCGCACAACACTCAGGGTATTCTTGACCCACCTTTCCTTATGTAATCCATGGAAGAACTTGGAGTTTCGGTCCCCATCCTACAGGCACTTGACATTGAAATGTTCTTTCGCGAGCTTTTCCTTGAGGGCCAGCAACTCATCAAGCTTTGAATGTAGACACAGCTTCTCCCCCGACGGTGACTTCTGCTACTGATCCATGAGTTGATACACAACCAACTAAGATTCCGCCACTTTAATATCATCATCCATCCCGAAAAAGGATCGCTTACTCCATTATCTCAGGCGACGCTTAACTTCAAGGAGCTTTGAGATTACAATAAAATGAGGACTACCAATGAAGGTGGTGTTCCACGCCTTTAGACCCTCGTCCCTACACCCAGAAATTGTGATCCATGCATTATTAAATTTAAATGGTAGGGGGGAGGATCTAGGGATTCGCTCTCGAAGTTCAACAACAAGCGAGTTGTGATCGAATTAAATTTCGGGAGAGTAAATCCAGATATAGCCATCGGGGGTCCTCTATCACCCATGTGCACAAAGCATATGTCCAGCTTACTGTCTTGCCTGCCGTTAACGGTGTATCGCCCCCAAGTGAAGGCAGATCCAGAGATGGAGACCTCAGATAAATCACAGCGGTCAAGGAAAGAGGCAAAGTCTTCTACAGCAGAACGGGAGAAGTGTAGGCCGAGCTTTTCCTCAGGCCTCAGGTTAGGGTTTTATTGTTTTTAGGGATCTTAAGGTTTTTTAGGATTTTTCACATTTTTTAGTGTTTTTTGGTGTTTTGAGGGGTTTTCAGGTCCTTTTGGGTTTTTAGGGTTTTTTGAATTTTTAGGGGTTTGATGGTTTTTAGAGTTTTTTAATGTTTTTAACATTTTTTGGGGTTAAGTGTTTTAGATCTTTTAGTGGTTTTATGGGAATTTAGGAATTTTTTAAGGATTTTATGGTTTTTTACGGTTTCTAGGGGGTTTTCAAGGTTTTTAGGGTTTTATATATTTTCATGGATTTTTAGGGCTTTTTAGGGGGGTTTTTATGTTTTTTAGGGTTTTAGTGTATTTAGGGATCTTGAGGGGTTTAGGGGTTTTGAAAGCGTTGTTATGGTTTTACGGGTTTTCATGGGTTTTAGGGTCATTTTGGGGATTTAGATTTTTTTGAGTTTTTGAGGGGTTTGAAGGTTTTTTTGAGTTTTTTAATGTTTTTAGGTATTTTAAGGGGTTTTTTTAAGGTTTTTGGGGTTTTTATGGGTTTTAGAGGGGTTTGTGTTTTTTAGAATTTTTTACATTTTTTGGTATTTTGAGGGATTTTTTCGGATTTTTATGGGTTTTAGGGTGTTTTGTGGTTTTATGGATTTTCAGGGATTTTAAGGATTTTCAAGGTTTATAGGGGGTTTTAGGGTTTTTATGGTTTATAATGGTTTTTAGGGTTTTTATGGTTTATAATTGTTTTTAGGGTTTTTAAGGTATTTTGTGATTTTTAGAGTTTTTTTGAGTTTTTAGGGGTTTTTAGAGTTCTTTAATGTTTTTAACGTTTTAAAGGTTTTTAAGGGTTTTAGAGATTTTAGTGTATTTTCTTGTTTTTAATGGATTTAAGGATTTTTTTAAGGTTTTTAGGGGTTGTTTTGGGTTTTATGGGTTTTTCATGGTTTTTAGGGTTTTTTACGTATTTAGTGATTTTAGGGATTTTTTAGGAGTTTTATGGTTTTTAGGGTTTTTTAGGGTTTTTATGGATCTTGAGGGTTTTTTGGGTTTTGGGGGATTTTTTTTGAGTTTTTAGGGGATTTAGGTTTTTTAAGGTTCTAAACATTTTTATGGGTTTAAAGGTTTTTTAGATTTTTTTGTGGTTTTTAGGGGTTTTTTGGGTTTTTAAGGTTTATAGGGTTTTTTTTGTATACAAGTCGGTTTTAGGATTTTTTACATTTTTAGGAATTTTTTAGGATTTTTAGGATTTTTATTATTTTTTAGGTTTTTTAGGGATTTACAGGGTTTTTAGGGGTTTTCAAGATTTGTTTTGGGTTTTTAGGGTATTTAAGGATTTTGGGGTTTTTTTAGTTTTTAGGGTTTTTAGAGTTTTTTTTACATTTTTTTACATTTTTTGGGGGTTTTAAGGGTTTTTAGTTTTTAGTCAGTTTTAGGGTTTTTATGGGTTTTTAGGATTTTTATGTTAAAATGGATTTTTAGGTCTTTTCATGTGTTTTTCTAGGTCTTTTTTCTTTTTGGGATTTTCAAGGTTCTGAGGGTCTTTTGGGGTTTTTAGGTTTTTTTGAGTTTTAAGGGGTTTTAAGGTTTTTAATAGTTTTTTTAACATTTTTATGGTTTTTAAGGATTTTTAGATTTTTTTTGTAGCTTTTTTGGGTTATTATGGTTTTTAGGGTTTTATGGTATTTAGGGGTTTTATGGTTTTCAGAGGTTTTTAATGGGTTTTAGTGTTTTTTACGTTTTTAGGAATTTTAGGGTTTTTATAAGATTTTTATAGTTTTTATGGTTTTAGGGTTTTTTGGTTTTTGGGGTTTTTAGTATTTTTTTATTGTTTTTCAGGTCTTTTAGTGTTTTTTAACGTTTTTTACGTTTTTGGGTTTAGTGATTTTTGTGGGATTTTTATGATTTTTAGAGTTTTTAGCAATTTTGAGGGATTTTAGGGTTTTTAAGGGTTTTTAGGGTTTTAGGGTTTTTTGAGGTTTTGGGGTCTTTTGGGGTGTTTAGGGGTTTTTTGAATTTTTTTGGATTTTTACAGTTTTTTAGAGTTTTTATCATTTTTTAACATTTTCTTGGGTTTTAAGGGGGTTTAGAGTTTTTATGGGGTTTTTATGGTTTTTATGGTTTTTAGGGGATTTATGTTTTTTAGTTGTTTTTAAGGGTTTTTAGGGGGTTTTATGTTTTCAAGGTTTTTTAATGAATTTTTAGGTTTTTATGGTTTTTATGGTTTTTTAGGGTTTTTAGGGATATTGAATATTTTTAGGGCATGTCAAAGAAGGCGCGTGCCAAGCAGAAAGCTTGGCGCCTCAATTAATAAAAAGAAAAGGTACAAAACATTACAGGGGGGACTTGTACATTCGTGTGCGGGTAGCACCCATCATGTCAGCGGCTACATGAGACGTGCAAAAGGAAGGAGCAATGAATGACCACCGTGAGTAGCTGATGCGAGACGCACGGGGTGGCCCGATCTTCACGGCGTAGGGCGGCGGATGATGGATGCGGTTTGGGGCTAAGTGACGGGTGAAGGGTATGGATAGTGGAAGCAAGTAGTCAACCAACGCTATATGGAGCGTGACCTACTACTTAGACAACACACTCAGGGGGGGGTGTGATGGCCAATCCACACAACAACGCACTTGGGTTGAGGCACGGAATTGGGGGCTTTGTGATCTTGGATCACCAATCTAACTTGTAGATTGACAAGGCAAGAATGCACAAGAGCAAGGGGGAAAACTTGGGATAATCCTCACACAACGGAGAGAAACAAAGCATAAGCTCTCAAATTAAGTCTTGAATCCAATACAATGCCATGGGGTGGCTATTTATAGCCAAGGGGGTGATACAATGGTCAAGGGTCTAATACCCTAAAGTCATAAAGTCTAAACCTACCTTGTCCCCTTAAAAGTCAAAAAGATAAAAGCCAACAAAGACTTTTGGAAAAGAAGCACACAACTTTCCAACAAAGCCCACCGGATTTGACTTTGAGTGCATAGCCCACCGGATTTGACTTTGGTGTCCAAAGATGCCATTTCTAGAATCCTCCATGTGGGCAAGGCCTCCAAATTCGTGCAACCATGTGGGCCAAGTTTTAATCATCAATTTTGGGCTTGAATAAGTGATATTATAGGCCCATTTGCTCCATCCATGCAAGGTAATACCCATTGGGCCTTTAATGAAGCAAGATGAGCGCCCATTGAAGCATTCAACCTCTTTAATCTTCCGCGTGTCACTGGGCCTTGCAAATCCAATTCCTCCACCCGAGCAATCGACTCCGTGCCTTCCGCATGGTTTGCATCATCCTCCCCCTCTTGAAAAGGAGTCGTCCTCGACTCTTCATCCTCTACACCCAAAAAAGGAGAAAGATCAGAAACATTGAAAGTGGCACTTACACCATACTCACCTGGCAAAGCTATCTTGTAAGCATTGTTGTTAATCTTTTCAAGCACTCGGAATGGTCCATCGCCTCGTGGCATGAGTTTTGATTTCCTCTTTTCAGGGAATCTTTCCTTCCGCATATGAATCCAAACCAAGTCACCGGGCTCGAACAACATTTGCTTGCGACCCTTGTTTGCACGATCCATATATTTTTGGGTCATCCGCTCGATATTTAACCTTGCCTTTTCATGGATTTTCTTGATGAATTCTGCACGCCCTTTCGCATCCATATTAACTGCTTCCTGTAAAGGCAAAGGAACTAGATCAATAGGCGCAAGGGGGTTAAAGCCGTAAACTATTTCAAATGGAGAATATTGAGTAGTGGAATGCTTGGCCCTGTTATATGCGAATTCCACATGTGGCAGACACTCCTCCCAATTCTTGATATTCTTTTTGACAATTGTTCGCAGAAGGGATGATAGTGTGCGATTCACCACCTCTGTTTGCCCATCGGTTTGTGGATGACAAGTAGTGGAAAATAATAACTTTGTACCGAGTTTGCTCCACAAGGTCTTCCAAAAGTAACTAAGAAATTTTGTGTCTCGATCCGACACAATGGTCCTTGGCATTCCATGATGCTTGACTACTTCCTGAAAGAAAAGTGTTGCAATGTTAGTGGCATCATCTGTTTTGTGACAGGGAATAAAATGTGCCATTTTTGAAAACCGATCCACCACAACAAAAATGGAATCTCTCAAATAAAGGATGTGCTTAATTTTGAAAAGCACAAAATGATGAGTTGAGAGAATTTTTTTTTTTTGCCGGATACAAATCACATATAGAGAGATGAATGAAAATTTGGCTCAATTTATAATAATCCAAGCTTGCACAAACTAGGACAATTCGAGAGGCTTTCAAGAAAAATGGATTTTTTTTGTTGAATGGGTGAATAATATGGAAAGATAAGGAGGGTAATGGATAGAATTAAAGTAAATAAAGGGATAGACGCCTACCGTGTCAACCGGTGCTCTGATACCAACTGATGCGAGACGCACGGGGTGGCCCGATCTTCACGGCGTAGGGCAGCGGATGATGGATGCGGTTTGGGGCTAAGTGACGGGTGAAGGGTATGGATAGTGGAAGCAAGTAGTCAACCAACGCTATATGGAGCGTGACCTACTACTTAGACAACACACTCAGGGGGGGGGTGTGATGACCAATCCACACAACAACGCACTTGGGTTGAGGCACGGAATTGGGGGCTTTGTGATCTTGGATCACCAATCTAACTTGTAGATTGACAAGGCAAGAATGCACAAGAGCAAGGGGGAAAACTCGGGATAATCCTCACACAACGGAGAGAAACAAAGCATAAGCTCTCAAATTAAGTCTTGAATCCAATACAATGCCATGGGGTGGCTATTTATAGCCAAGGGGGTGATACAATGGTCAAGGGTCTAATACCCTAAAGTCATAAAGTCTAAACCTACCTTGTCCCCTTAAAAGTCAAAAAGATAAAAGCCAACAAAGACTTTTGGAAAAGAAGCACACAACTTTCCAACAAAGCCCACCGGATTTGACTTTGAGTGCATAGCCCACCGGATTTGACTTTGGTGTCCAAAGATGCCATTTCTAGAATCCTCCATGTGGGCAAGGCCTCCAAATTCGTGCAACCATGTGGGCCAAGTTTTAATCATCAATTTTGGGCTTGAATAAGTGATATTATAGGCCCATTTGCTCCATCCATGCAAGGTAATACCCATTGGGCCTTTAATGAAGCAAGATGAGCGCCCATTGAAGCATTCAACCTCTTTAATCTTCCTCGTGTCATTGGGCCTTGCAAATCCAATTCCTCCACCCGAGCAATCGACTCCGTGCCTTCCGCATGGTTTGCATCAGTAGCATTCTTCAATAGCCATCTTGGAGAGAGCATCAGCCACCATATTGACTTCCCTGTATGCTTGAGAAATCCTGAGAGTCAGGTTCTTGGATAGGCTAAGGCATTCAATCCATTGAGGATGAAGCCGCCATGGAACCTTCCTTGAGTTTGAATATTTTTAGGGGTTTTAAGAGTTTTTAGGGGTTTCGTGGATTTTAATGTTTTTAGGGTGTTTTTGGGTTTTTAGGGGTTTCAGGGATTTTAATGTTTCTAGGGTGTTTTTGGGTTTTAGGGGTTTTATTTTGAGTTTTTAGTGTTTTTAAGGGTTTTAGAGTTTTTAACATTTTTATTGTTTTTACGGGTTTTAATGGTTTTTAGAGCTTTTAGTTTTTTTAGGGGTTTTATGAATTTTTAGGGGGTTAGATGGGTTTTTATAGTTTTTCAGGCTTTTTTATTTTTTTTAAGTTTGTAGGGATTTTAGATCTTTTTTAGGATTTTTTTTTGGTTTTTAGGGTTGTTTAAGGTTTTAGGGTTTTTGAAGTTTTTTAGGGTTTTTTGGGTTTATTGGGTTTTTAGGGTTTCTTTGAGTTTTTAGTGTTTTAAAGGTTTTTATGAAATTTTTAACATTTTTAATATTTTTAGGGGTTTTAAGGGTTTTTAGATATTTAGAGGTTTTTATGGTTTTTATTGGGTTTTAGGGTTTTCTTAAGGTTTTAGGGGTTTATATGGTTTTCAGGGTTTTTTACGTTTTCAAGGATTTTTACGTCTTTTAGGATTTTTATGGGTTTTTGGGTTTCTTAGGGTTTTAGGGATTTTTAGGGTTTTTAAGGTTTTTTAGACTTTTTAAACATTTTTAGGGGGTTTGAAGTTTTTTAGAGTTTTAGTGGGTTTTAGGGTTTTTATGGGTTTGTAAGGCTTTATGAGGTTTTATGGGGATAAGGGGTTTTCAATGTTTTTAGGGTTTTTTTTATGTTTTTAGGGATTTTCGGGGTTTTAAGGATTTTTATGCTTTTTAGGATTCTTTGGGTTTTTAGGGGTTTCCGAGTTTTTAGGGTTTTAAGGGCTTTCGGGGTTTTGGGGGTTTTATAATTTTTTTTGAATTTTTTATAGTTTTTAATGTTTTTAGAGTTTTTTAATGTTTTTTTTTAACTTTTTAGGGGTTTAAACTTTTTTTAGAGTTTTTATGGTTTTTAGGATTTTTTAGGATTTTTAAGATTTTTAGGGTTTTTATGGTTTTTTGAAATTTTCCTATATTTTTAGGGGATTTTATGTTTTTAGGGATTTTTTAGGATTTTTATAGTATTTAGGTTTTTTAGGGATTTTGAGGGATTTTAGATGTTTTCAGTGTTTTTATGGTTTTTAGGGGTTTTTAGGGTTTTGGGGCCTTTTTGGGTTTTAAGGGTTTTTTTTTGTTTTTGAGGGTTTTAAGGGTTTTTTTGAGTTTTTTTAACACTTATAGGGGTTTTACGGGTTTTGTAGTTTTTAGTGGGTTTTAGGGGTTTCTATGGATTTCGAGGGATTTTAAGGGTTTTTATGTTGGCTTTTAGGGTTTTTAGGGTTTCTGTGGATTTTGAGGGGTTTTCAGGGGTTTTTAGGGTTTTCACGGTTTTTTGGATCTTTTTGAGTTTTCAGGGGTTTTTTGAGTTTTTTAATGTTTTAATGGTTTTTTAGAGCTTTTTAAAGTTTTTTAACATTCTAAGGTTGTTTAAGGATTTTAAAAGTTTTTAGTGGTTTTCTAGGGTTTTTATGGGTTTTATGGATTTTAAGGTTTTTAGGGGTTTTTATGGTTTTCAGGGGTTTTTACGGTATTTACTATTTTTTATTTTTGTAGGTATTTTTTGGAATTTTTTAGGATTTTTATTCTTTTTAGGGGTTTTAGGGATTTTTAGGGGTTTTAGTGATTTTCATCAATTTTTGGGTTTTTAGGGATTTTCAGGGTTTTAGGGACTTTTGGGTTTTTACGGTTTTTTTGAGTTTTATAAGGTTTTTAAGAGTTTGTAGAGTTTTTAATGTTTTTAATGTTTTTAGGGGTGTTAATGGTTTTTTGAGTTTTTAGTGGTTTTTTAGGGTTTTTTAAGTTTTTTAGGGGATTTTATGGTATTCTGGGGTTTTTAGGGTTTTTTAGATTTTTATGGTTTGTAGGGTTTTTTGGGATTTTGAGGTGTTTAGAGGTTTTCATGGGTTTTTAGGGTTTTTCCGGGTTTTTAGGGTTTTTTTTTGAGTTTTTATGGGTTTTAATTTTTTTTGTAGTTCAAAAAAAATTAGGGGTTTTAGAGATTTTAGTGGGGTTTTAGTGTTTTTATGGATTTTTAGGGGTTTTAAGTTTTTTAGGGGTTTTATCGTTTTCTTGCGTTTTTAGGGTATTTTATGCTTTCAGGGATTTTTGGGGTTTTTATGGTTTTTAGGGTTTCCAGGATTTTAGGGATTTTTTGGGTTTAAATGGATTTTGAGGGGTTTTTTTTGGTTTTTTAGGGTTTTTTAGGGTTTTGAGTCCCTTTAAAGGTTTTCGGGTCTTTTGTGTTTTTTATGTATTTTTATGGTTTTTTAGAAATTTTTAATATTTTTATGGGTTTTAAGGGTTTTAGAATTTTTAAGGTTGTTATGGGTATTTAGGGGGTTCTAAGATTTTTTGGTTTTTTATGGTCTTTGGGGGTTTTTAGGGTTTTTTATGTTTTCTGGGGTTTTTAAGGCTTTTTAGGATTTTTATGATTTGTAGGGTTTTTTGTGTTTTTATAGATTTTTTGGGTTTTTAGGGATTTTTAATTTTTAGGGGTTTTCTGGATTTTTATGGTCTTTTGAGTTTTTTGGGTTTTTTTATTTTTTAGGGTTTTTAGAGTTTTTTAATATTTCTAATATTTTAGATGGTTTTAAGGGTTTTTAGAGTTTTCGGTTGTTTTTTAGAGTTTTATCGGTTTTTAGGGTTTTTTACAGTTCTAGGGATTTTTAGGGATGTTTTAGGATTTTTATGGTTTTAAGGTGGCTTTTTAGGGATTTTGAGGGCTTTTAGGGGTTTCCTTGTTTTTTAGGGTTTTTAAGGATTTTCAATGTTTTTAAGGTTTTTAGAGTTTTTTAACGTTTTTAGGGGTTTTAAGGTTTTTTAGAGTTTTTAGTGGGTTTTTAGGGATTTGATGGTTCTTAGAGTTTTTTAATGTTTTAGGGGGTTTTATGGTTTTTAGTGGCTTTTTAGTGTTTTTAGGTTGTTTATATTTTTGGGATTTTTAGGGTTTTAAAAGGATTTTTATGGTTTTTAAGGGTTTTTGGGATTTTGAGGGTTTGGGATTTTTTAGGGGTGTTATGTTTTTTCAGTGTTTTTTGGTTCCTATTGGGGTTTTAGGGTTTTTTTTGAGTTTTTTAGGGTTTGGAAGGTTTTTTAAGTTTTCTTAACATTTTTAATGTTTTTAAGGGTTTTAATGGTTTTTAGATTTTTAATAGTTTTAGGGGTTTTTTGGGTTTTTAATTTTTTTGGGGTTTTTCTGGTTTTCAGGGGTTTTTAGGGTTTTTTACATTTTTAGAGATTTTTTGGACCTTTTTAGAATTTCTATAGTTTTTAGGGTTTTTACGGATTTTGACGGGTTTTAGGGGTTTTCTGGGTTTTGGGGGGGTTTTCAAGGTTTTTTGGAGTCTTTTTGGGATTTAGGTGTTTTTTTTGAGTTTTTGAGTTTTTAAGGTTTTTACAGTGTTTTAATATTTTTAGACGTTTTTAAGGGTTTTAAGGGTTTATAAATTTTTAGTGGGATTTTAGGGTATTATGTGTTTTTAGGGTTTTAGGAGTTTTTATGGTTTTCAGGGGTTTTTCAGAGTTATTAGGGTTTCTTATGTTTTCATGGATTTTTATGCATTTTTAAAGATTTTTATGGCTTTTAGAGTTTTTTTGGGATTTTGAGGGTTTTTGTAGGGTTTCAAAGTTTTTTTTAGGGTTTTTAGGATTTTAGGGTCTTTTTGGGGGTTTAGGGTTTTTTTTGAGTTTTTAGGGTTTTAAGGATTTTTAGAGTTTTTTTAACATTTTTAGGTTTTTAGAGTTTTTAGTGGATTTTAAGGTTTTTTGGGGTTTTATGTTTTTTTAGGGAGTTTTGAGGGATTTAGGGGTTTTTATGTTTTCAAGTATTTTTAGGGCTTTTTTCGGATTTTTATGGGTTTTAGGGGTTTTAGGGTCTTTAGAGATTTTGAGGGGTTTTAGGTGTTTTCAAGGTTTTTTAGGGTATTTTGGTTTTTTCAGGGGTTTTAGGGTCTTTTTGGTTTTTTTCATTTTTTGAGTTTTTTAGGGCTTTTAGGGCGTTTTATAGTTTTTAACATTAATAGGGTTTTTAAGGGTTTTTTATTTTTTTTTAGTGGTTTTTAAGAGTTTTTATGAGTTTTTAGGGTTTTTTAAGTTTTTTGGGGATTTTATTGTTTTTTACGTTTTTAAGGATTTTAGGGATTTTTAGGACATTTATGGTTTTTAGGGTTTTTAAAGTTTTTCAGGGTTTTTAGGGTCTTTTTTCTTTTTAGTGTTTTTTAACTTTTTAGGGGTTTTAACATTTTTTGAGGTTTTAAGTGTTTTTAGACATTTTATGGTTTTCAGGTTTTTTAAATTTTTAGGGATTTTCAGGGATTTTTATATTTTTAGGGATTTTTAGGTTTTTTAGGGATTTTTATCGGTTTCATGGGTTTTCATGGTTTTTTGGGTTTTTTTAGTTTTTTATAGGTTTTAGGGTCTTTTTGCGTTTTATGGTTTTTTATAGTTTTTAAAGTTTTTAACATTTTTAGGGGTTTTAAGGATTTTTAGTGGTTTTAGTGTGATTTTTTGGTTTTTATGGGGTTTATGGTTTTCAAGCATTTTTAGGCATTTTTATACTTTTTAGTGTTGTTTAGGGGTTTTAAGGGTTTTTTTTTTGTTTTTTGGGCCTTTAGGGTCTTTTTAGTTTTTAGGGTTTTTTTGAGTTTTTTCAGGTGTTTTAAGGTGTTTTATAGATTTTTAATGTTTTTAATATTTTTATGGGTTTTTAGGGTTTTTAGATTTCTTAGTGGGTTTTAAGGGTTTTTAGGGTTTTCAGGGTTGTTTAAGGTTTTTGGGGTTTTATAGTTTTCTAGGGTTTTTAGGGTTTTTAGTGTTTTTTATGTTTTCAGAGATTTTTATGGATTTTTATGGTTTTTATGATTTTTCAGGATTTTTTAGGGATTTTCAGGGTGTTTTAGGTCTTTGGGGGTTTTAGGATATTTTTTAAGTTGTTAGGTGTTTTAAGGTTTTTAAAGTTTTTTAATGATTGTTTATGCTTTTAGGGGTTTTAATTTTTTTTAGAGTTATCAATGGGTTTTAGGGTATTTATGGGATTTTAGTGGGTTTTTAGGTTTTTAGGGTTTTTATGGTTTTCCAGGGGTTTTAAGGGTTTTTAGGGGTTTTAGGGTTTTTTATGTTTTTAGGGATTTTTTGGTATTTTTTTGGATTTTTATGGTTTTTAGGGTCTGTTGGGTTATAGGGTTTTTTTTGAGTTTTTAGGGTTTTTAAGGATTTTTTATAGTTTTTTAATTTTTTTTATAAATTTTTAGGGTTATAAGGGTTTTTTGAGTATTTAGTGGGATTTTAGTGTTTTTATGGGGTTTAGGGTTTTTAAGGTTTTTAGGGGTTTTTATTTTATCAGTTGTTTTTTAGGGGTTTTAGGGTTTTTTAAGTTTTTAAGGATTTTTAGAGCTTTTTTAGGATTTTTATGTGTTTAGGATTTTAGGGTTTTTAGGGATTTTTATGATTTTTAGGGGTTTTCAGGGTTTTTTGGGTTTTATAAGTGTTTAAAGGTTTTTAGAGTTTTTTTTTAATATTTTTAACATTTTATGGGTTTTTAGTGTTTTTTGAGTTTTTAGTGATTTTAGGGTTTTGTGGGTTTTTTTTGGTTTTTTGGGGGTTTTTAGGGTTTTTAGGGTTCTTAGAGTTTTTTACGTTTTCAGGAATTTTTAGCGCTTATTTAGGATTTTTATGGTTTTTAGTGTTTTTAAGGGTTTTAGGGATTTTGAGGGGTTTTAGGGTTTTTAGGGACTTTTTGGGTTTTCAGGGATTTTTGGAGTTTTTATGGGTTTTATAGTTTTTTAACATTTTTAAAGTTTTTAGGGGTTTTAAGGGTTTTTAGAGTTTTTAGTGGTTTTGGGGGTTTTATGGGTTTTTAGGGTTTTTTGAGGTTTGGAGAGTTTTTCATGGTTTTTAGGCGTTTTTCAGGGTTTTTAGGGTTATTGACTTTTTCAGAAAAATTTATGGGTTTTTTTAGGTTTCTATGGTTTTTAGGGATTTTGAGGGTTTTAAAGGATTTTATGGTTTTTGGGGGGTTTTGGGTTTTTTGGGTTTTAGGGTTTTTTATGTGTTTTTTAGCCTTTTATGGTCTTTTAAAGTTTTTTAATGTTTTTAATATTTTTAGGGGTTTAAGGGTTTTAGAGTTTTAATTGGTTTTTTAGGGTCTTTTGGGGTTTTTAGAGTTTGTGTGTTTTTTAGGGATTTTAGGGTTTTTAGGGGATTTTATGGGTTGCATGGGGTTTTTAGGGTTTTTAGTGTTCTTTACGTTGTCTAGTATTTTTAAGGATTATTTGGATTTATAATTTTTTTTGGGTATTTAGGGATTTTGATGGTTTTTAGGGTTTTTTACGTTATCTAGTATTTTTAAGGAATTTTTTTATTTATAATTTTTTTTGGAGTTTTCTGGGATTTTAATGGTTTTTTAGTGTTTTTAGGGGTTTTAACGTCTTTATCTTTTAGGGGTTTTTTGAGTTTTATAGGGTTTTAAGTGTTTTTTGGGTTTCTAACGTTTTTAGGAATTTAAAAGGGTCTTTAGAGTTTTTAGAGGGGTTTTGTGGTTTTTAGGGGATTCTAGGGTTTTCTAGGGGTTTTTACGTTTTCATGGATTTTTAGGGATTTTTTATGATTTTTATAATTTTTAGTGTTTTTTAGGATTTTCTAGGATTATGAGGGTTTTTAGGGATTTTAAGGGTCATTTGGGGGGTTTAGTGGTTTTTTTTGAATTTTTTATGATTTATGAGTTTTTTTGGTTTTAATGTTTTTTAATATTTTTAGGGGGTTTAAGGGTTTTTAGAGTTTTTATCATTTTTAGGGATTTTATGGGTTTTTAAGGTTTTTAGGGGTTTTATGGTTTTAAGGGTTTTTTTAAGGTTTTTTATGTTTTCAGGGATTTTTATGGTTTTTTAGGTTTTTTATTCTTTTTAGGGGTTTTTAGGGTTTTAGGGCTTTGAGAGTTTTTAGGATTTTTCAGACTTTTTAGATTTTTTAGTGGTTTTTAGGGTTTCTAAGGGTTTTGAGGTTTTTTATAGTTTTCTGGGATTTTTCAAGGTTTTTAGGGTTTCTTACATTTTCAGGGATTTTTAGGGATTTTTTTTGGATTTTTATGGTTTTTAGTTTCTTAGGGTTTTTAAGGTTTCTTACATTTTCATGGATTTTTAGGGATTTTTTTTGGATTTTTATGGTTTTTAGTTTTTTAGGGTTTTTAGGGATTTTGAAGGGTTTTGGGTTTTTTTTGGGTTTTTAGGGTTTTTGACATTTTTAGGGGTTTTAATGGTTTTAGTAGATTTTTACGGTTTTATGGGTTTTTAGGGTTTTTAAGGTTTTCAGGGGTTTTATGGTTTTTTGGGGTTTTTCAGGGGTTTCAGTGTTTTTTACATTTTCATTGATTTTTTGGGATTTTTTATGTTTTTTAGCATTTTTAAGTTTATTTGGGATTTTGAGGGGTTTTAGGGTTTTTAGAGTTTTAGGGTTTTCTAAGGATTTTTTAGGGTCTTTTTGGTTTTCTGGGTATTTTTGAAATTTTTAGTGTTTTTAAGGTTATTTAAAGTTTTTAACATTTTTAACATTTTAGGGGTTTAAAAGGGTTATAGAGTTTTTAATTGGTTTTTTGTGTGTTTTATGGGGTTTAAGGGTTTTTATGGTTTTTAGGGGTTTTATGGTTTTAAAGTGTTTTTTAGGTGTTTTAGTGTTTTTTACGTTTTGAGAGATTTTTTGGGTTATTTTATGATTTTTATTATTTTTAGGTATTTTAGGGATTTTGATGGTTTTTAGGGTTGTTCATGATTTTTAAGTGTTTTCAATGCTTTTAAGTGATTTTAGTGACTTTTGGGTTTTTAGGGTTAATTTTTGAGATTTTTCATGGTTTTAAATGTTTTTAGAGTTTTTTTAATGTTTTTATTATTTTTAGAGGTTTTAAGGGTTTTAAGAGTTTTTGGTGGGTTTTTAGGGTTTTATAGGTTTTATAGGTTTTTGGGTTGTTTAAGGTTTTTAAGTGTTTTTATAGTTTTAAGGGGTTTTTAGGGTTTTTAGTGGTTTTTACGTTTTCAATGATTTTTATTGATTTTTTAGTATTTTATGGTTTTTTTGGGTTTTTAGGGATTTTGAGGGTTTTTAGGGGGTTTCAAGATTTTTATGGGTTTTCAGGGTTTTTAGGTTCTTTTTGGGGTTTTAAGGTTTTTTTATTTTTTGGGGGTTTTAAGGTTTTTAGGGTTTTGACATTTTTTATATTTTTATGGGTTTAAAAGGTTTTTAGAGTTTTTAGTGGTTTTTAGATTTTTAGTGGTTTTTAGGGTTTGTATGGGTTTTATCAATTTTTATGGTTTATAGGAGTTTTTATGGTTTTCAGGGGCTTTTTAGGTTTTTTATTGATTTTTATGTTTTGAGGGTTTTTTTTGGGTTTTTTGAGAATTTTTATGGTTTTAGGGTTTTATAGGATTTTTAGGGATTTTAAGGGTTTTTATGGTTTTCCAAGGTTTTTAGGGTTTTTAGGACTTTTAGGTTTTTAGGGGTTTTTCTAGTTTTTTAGGGTTTTTAAGGGTTGTTAGAGTTTTTTTAATGTTTTTAACGTTTTTATGGTTTTTAAGGGTTTTGGAGTGTTTAGTGGTATTTTAGGGTTTTTAAGGTTTTTATGGGTTTTTATGGGTTTTTATGGTTTTTAGGCATTTTCACGGTTTTTTAAATTTTCAGGGAATTTTATGGATTTTTTAGGAATTTACGGGTTTTAGGGTTTTTTAGAAATTTTAAGTATTTTTAGGGTTTTGGGGGGTTTGAGGGTTTTTAGTGACTTTTTTGGATTTTAGGGGTTTTTTGAGTTTTTTAAGGTTTTAAATGGGTTTTAGAGTTTTTATAGTTTTTAACATTTTTTAATGGTTTAAAGGGTTTAAATAATTTTCAGAGTTTTTAGTGGGTTTTTAGGGTTTTTGATGTTTTTATGGTTTTTTATAATTTTTTTAGTTTTTTTTTGGATAGTTTATGGATTTTTGGTTTATAGGGGTTTTTAGGGTTTTAGGTATTTTTGGGGTTTTAGGGGTTTTCTTGGTATTTTAGGGTTTTTAGGGTTTTTTAGGGATTTGGGTTTTAGGGTTTTTTATGAGTTTTTGGGATTTTAAACGTTTTTTAATGTTTTTAACTTTTTAGGGGTTTTAAGGGCTCAAGAGTTTTTAGTTGTTTTTTGGGTTTCTTATGGATTTTTAGGGATTTTAAGGTTTTTAGGGGTGTTTATGGTTTTTAGATATTTTTTAGGGCTTTTAGGGGGTTTTATATTTTCAAATATTTTTTAGGAAATTTTAAGATTTTTATGGTTTTTATGGTTTTTTAGGTTTTTTAGGTTTTTTAAGGATTTTGAGGGTTTTAGGGTTTTTAGGGGTTTTTAGGTATTTTTGGATCTTTTTTGGGTTTTTAGAGTTTTTAGTGGGTTTATAGGGTTTTCAGGGTTTTTAGGGATTTTTTAGGGTTTTTATGGTTTTTATGGTTTTAGGGTTTTTTAGAGTTATTAGTGATTTTGAGGGGTTTCAGGGTATATTAAGGTTTATAGGGTTTTTTGGGGTTTTAGGGTCTTTTTGGTTTTTAGGGTTTTTTTGTGATTTTTAGGGTTTTAAAGATTTTTTTAGAGTTTTTTACTTTTTTTAAAGTTTTTAGGGGTTTAAAGGGTGTTTAGAGTTTTTAGTGGTATTTAGCGGTTTTATGGGTTTTTAGGGTTTTTAAGGTTTTTAGGGGTTTTTATGGTATACAGGGGGCTTTCAGGGTTTTTAGGGGTTTTTTATGTGTTCATATATTTTTACGAATTTTTTAGGATTTTTATGGGCTTTAGGGTTTTCAGGGATTTTTGTGATTTTGAGGGATTTCACGGTTTTTAGGGGTTTTAGGGATTTCGATGGTCTTTTGGGTTTTTAGGGGTTTTTTTTGATTTTTTTGTGTTTTTTATGGTTTTTTTATTTTTTAACATTTTTTAATGTTTTTTGGATTTTTAAGGGTTTTTAGGGGTTTTTTTGATTTTTTGGGGGTTTTTGATGGTTTTTTTATTTTTTAACATTTTTTAATGTTTTTAGGGTTTTAAAGGGTTTTTAGAGTTTTTATAAGGTTTTTAGGTGTTTTAGGGTTTTTATGGGTATTTAGTGGTTTTAAGGTTTTTAGGGGTGTTATGTTTTTAAGGGGGTTTTAGGGTTTTTTACCTTTTCAGGGATTATTTGGGTTTTCTTAGGATTTTGATGGGTTTTAGGGGTTTTTAGGGTTTTTATTGATATTGAGAGATTTTAGGGGTTTTCAGGGACTTTTTGGTTCTTTGAGTTTTTTTTTATTTTTTTAGGGTTTTTAAGGGGTTTTAGTGTTTTTAACGTTTTTAAAATTTTTAAGGGTTTAAATAGTTTAGAGTTTTTGGTGGTTTTTTAGGGTTTTAGGGGTTTTAGGGTTTTTATGGGTTTTAAGGGTTTTTATGTTTTTATGGGGGTTTTAGGTTTTTAGGGTTTTTATGTTTTCATGAATTTTTATTAATTTTTTAGGTTTTTTATGGGTTTTAGGGTTTTTATATATTTTGAGGGGTTTTAAGGTTTTCATGATTTTTTATGTCTTTTGGGTTTTTATGTTTTTTTTGGGCCTTTTAGGGGTTTTAAGGTTTATTGGATTTTTTAAAATTTTTAAACATTTTTTGGGGTTTAAAGTGTTTTTATAGTTTTTAGTGGGGTTTAAAGGGTTTTATGGTGTTTTTATGGGGTTTTAGGGGTTTTAAGTGTTTTCTAGGGTGTTTGCGGGTCTTTTACATATTTTGGGATTTTTTAGGGTTTTTATGGTTTTAGGGTTTTTTAGATTTTTTAGGGATTTTGAGGATTTTATGTATCTACAACGGTTTTTGGTCTTTTAGTGTATTTCTGAGTTTGTAGGGTCTTTTGGGGTTTTGGAGGTATTTTTTTAGACTTTTAGGGGTTTTAATGTTTTTTAGAGTTTTTAACTTTTTTTAATGTTTTTATGGGGTTTAAGAGTTTTTAGAGTTTTTAGTAGTTTTTAAGGTTTTATGGGATTTTAGGGTTTTTAGAGATTTTTATGGTTTTAAGTGGATTTTTCAGGGGTTTGGGGGATTTTTTTGTTTTAAGGGTTTTGTAGGGATATTTTATGATTTTTATGGGTTTTTTAGTATTTTAGGGTTTTTAGGGATTTTGAGGGTTTTAGGGGTTTCCATTTTTTAGGGTTTTTAAGATTTTATGGGTTTTTATGGTCTTTCTGGCTTTTTTGGGTTTTTTGAGATTTTAAGGTTTTTAAAGCTTTCTAATGTTTTTTATATTTTTACGGGTTTTTGGGGTTTTTAGAGTTTTTTTTTGCAAAGCGGGTTTTTAGAGTTTTTAGTGGTTTTAGGGATTTTATGGATTTATAGGGTTTTTAAAAGTTTTTAGTGGTTTTATGGTTTTCAGGGCTTTTTCAGGATTTTAAGGGTTTTTTATGTTTTCATAGATTTTTAGGGTGTTTTTAGGTTGTTATGGTTTTGAGAGGTTTTTAGGGTTTTTAGGGTTTTCTTTAGTTTTTTGGGTTTTAATGTTTTTAGGGTTTTTAGTTGTTTCTAGAGTTTTTATTGGTTTTTAGGATTCTTTAGGGTTTTTTGGGGTTTATAAGGTTTTTAGAGGTTTTTCAGGGTTTTTAGGGTTTTTTAAGATTTTAGGATTGTTTAGGATTTTTATGGTTTTTAGAGTTATTAGGAATTTTGAGGGTTTTGGGGTTTTTTCAGGGTTTTAAGGGGTTTTCATCATTTTAGGGTCTTGTGGGTTTTAGGGTTTTTTTTGAGTTTTTTAGGGTTTTTAATGTTTTTTTGGAGTTTTTATATCATTTTTAACATTTTTAGGGGCTTTAAGGGGTTTTAGAGTTTTTAGTGGTTTTTTGGGTTTTTAGGCCTTTTTAAGGTTTTTAGGGTTTTTTTATGGTTTTCAAGGGTTTTTCATGGTTTTTAGGTGTTTTTACGTTTTCAAGGACATTTAGGGATCTTTAGGATTTTATGGTTTTTTGCGTTTTTTATAGTTTTTAGGGATTTTGAGGGTTTTTGGGGTTCTTAGAGTTTTCAGGGTTTTTAGGGGTCTTTTGAGTTTTTAGGGTATTTTGGGGTTTTAGGGTTTTTATGAATTTTGTATAGTTTATAAGGTTTTTAGAGTTTTTTAACGTTTTTTAACATTTTTAGTGGTTTTAAGGGCTTTTAGAGTTTTAGTTGGTTTTTAGAGTTTTTATTTTTTTTAGGGGTTTTTTATGGTTTTTAGGGATTTTATGGTTTTTAGGGGTTTTTACATTTTCAATGATTTATGGGGTGTTTTTAGGATTTTTATGGTTTTTAGGGGTTTTTAGGGATTTTTTGGGGTTTTAGCGGTTTTATGGTTTTTGGTGTATTTTGGGGTATTTTGGGTTTTTTTTGAGTTTTTTAGGGTTTTTAAGGATTTTAGGGTTTTAAACATTTTTTTACATTTTTAGTGGTTTTAAAGGTTTTTTGAGTATTTAGTGGTTTTATGGGTTTTTAAGGTTTTTAGAGGTTTTTATGGTTTTGAGGGTTTTTACGGTTTTTTATGTTTTCCTGGATTTTCAAAGCTTTTTAGGATTTTTATAGTTTTTATGGGGTTTTACGCTTTTTAAGGATTTTTAGGGTTTTTAAGGTATTTCGAGGTTTTTGGGGCCTTTTGGGATTTTAGGGTTTTTTTTGAGTTTTTTAGGGTATTTAATGTTTTTAGAGTTTTTAATGTTTTTTAACTATTTTAGTCGGTTTAAGTGTTTCTGGAGATTTTTAGTGATTGTTAGGGTTTTTAGGGGTTTTTAGGTTTTTAGGGTGTTTTATGGTTTTCAATGTTTTTACGGTTTTTTACATTATCTGGTTTTTTTGGGCTTTTTAGTATTTTTATTATATTTATGGGTTTTTAGGGTGTTTATGGACTTTGAGGGTTCTTAGGGTTTTTCTTGAGTTTTCGGGTTTTTCCGGGTTTTTACTTCCTTTCTGGGTTTTTGGGTATTTTGTTTAGAGGTTTTATGTTTTTTAGTGTTTTTTGATTTTTTTAACCTTTTTCGGGGTTTTAACGGGTTTTAGAGTTTTTGGTGGTTTTTAGGATTTTTAGGGGGGTTTTATGGTTTTCTGGGTTTTTTCTGGGTTTTTAATGTTTTCAATGTTTTTTAGGGATTTTTTTGGATTTTTAGAGATTTTTTAGGATTTTTATGGTTTTTAGGCATTTTTAGGTTTTTTGGGAATTTTTAGGGTTTTTTGGGGTTTTCAAGGTTTTTAGGGATTTTAGGAGTTTCCAATATTTTTAGGGTTTATTTGAATTTTTGAGGTTTTTTTGAGTTTTTGGGCTTTTACGATTTTTTAAGGTTTTTAACATTTTTAGGGTTTTTAAGGGTTTTAAGGGTTTTAAGGGTTTTTAGTGGTTTTCTGGGTTTTTATGGGTTTTTAGTGTTTTTAAATGTTTTTAGGGGGTTTTGTGGCTTTTAGTGGATTTTCAAGGTGTTTACTGTTTTTTACGTTTTTAGGGATTTTTGCGGCTTTCTTTGGATTTGTATGGTTTTTAGGGTTTTTAGGGATTTTGAGGGTTTTAGGGTTTTCCGGGTTTTTAGTGTTTTTAGTATCTTTTAGGGTTTTAGGGTCTTTTTGGTTTTTAGGAGTTTTCAAAAGTTTTTTTGGGGTTTTAAGTGTTTTTAGAGTTTTTAGAATTTTTAACACTTTTGGGGGTTTTAAGAGTTTTAATATTTTTAGTGGGTTTTTAGGGTTTTTATAGGTTTTAAGGGTTTTTTATGGTTTTAAGGGTTTTTATAGTTTTTAGGGGTATTTCTGTGTTTTTAGGGGTGTTTACGTTTTTCGGGATTTTTCAGGATTTTTTGGGTTTTTATGGTTTTTAGGGTTTTGTAGTGTTTTTAGGGATTTTGAGAGTGTTTAGGGGTTTTTAGAATTTTCAAGAGTTTTCAGGGTCTTTTTAGGTTTTTATGGTTTTTTTTAGTTTTTAATTTTTTTAAGGTTTTGTTGAGTTTTTTAACATTTTTATGGGTTTAATTTTATTTATAATTTTAGTGGGATTTTAGGGTTTTTATGGGTTTATAAGGTTTTTAAGGATTTTAGGGGTTTTCATGGTTTTCAGTGATTTTTCAGGTTTTTTAGGGTTTTTAATGTTTTCATGGAATTTTAATGATTTTTATGGTTTTTGAAGGTTTTTAGGGATCTTGAGGGATTTTCATGGTTTTTAAGGATTTTAAGGGGTTTTTAGGGTTTCTAGGGTCTGGTGTTTTTAGGGGTTTTTTGAGTTTTTTAGGTGTTTTAATGTTTTTAGGGGTTTTTAACGATTTTAATGTTTTTAATGTTTTTAGGGGTTTTAATGTTTTTTAGATCTTTTAGTTAGTTTTAAGGTTTTAATGGGTTTTTATATGTTTCAGGGGGTTTTCAAGGTTTTAGGGTTTTTTTACATTTTTTGGGATTTTTAAGGCTTTTTAGGATTTTTATGGTTTTATGGTTTTATGGTTTTTATAGTTTTTAGAGATTTTGAGGGTTTTAGGGTTCCTCAAGGTTTTTAGGGTTTTTAGGATCATTTTGTGTTTTTAGGATTTTTTTTGTTTTTTTAGGGTTTTCATGGTTTTTGGAGTTTTTTAACCTTTTTATCATTTTTGGGGTTTAAAGGGTTTTTAGAGTTCTTAGTTGGTTTTTTGGGTTTATTATGTTTTTTATTGATTTTATGGTTTTTAGGGTTTTTTACAGTTCTAGGGATTTTTAGGGATTTTTTAGGATTTTTATGGTTTTAAGGGTTTTAAGGATTTTTAGGGATTTTGAGGGCTTTTAGGGGTTTCCTTGTTTTTTAGGGTTTTTAAAGATTTTCAATGTTTTTTGGGTTTTTTGAGTTTTTTATTGGTTTTAAGGATTTTAGAGTTTTTTAACGTTTTTAGGGGTTTTAAGGGTTTTTTGAGTTTTTAGTGGGTTTTTAGGGATTTGATGGTTCTTAGAGTTTTTTAATGTTTTAGGGGGTTTTATGGTTTTTAGTTGCTTTTCAGTGTTTTTAGGATTTTTATATATTTGGGATTTTTAGGGTTTTTAAAGGATTTTTATGGTTTTTAAAGGTTTTTGGGATTTTTAGGGTTTGTGATTTTTTAGGGGTGTTACAGATTTTCATGGTTTTTAGGTTCCTATTGGGGTTTTAGGGGTTTTTTTGTGTTTTTTAGGGTTTGGAAGGTTTTTTAAGTTTTCTTAACATTTTTAATGTTTTTAAGGGTTTTAATGGTTTTAATGGTTTTTAGAGTTTTAATATTATTAAGGGTTTTTTGGGTTTTTAATGTTTTTTGGGGTTTTTATGGTTTTTAGGGGTTTTTAGGATTTGTTACATTTTTAGAGATTTTTTAGACTTTTTTCGAATTTCTATAGTTTTTAGGGTTTTTACGGATTTTGAGGGGTTTTAGGGGTTTTCTGGGTTTTGGGGGGTTTTCAATGTTTTTTGGGGTCTTTTTGGGCTTTTTGGTGTTTTTTTTGAGTTTTTGAGTTTTTAAGGTTTTTTACAGCGTTTTAATATTTTTTAACGTTTTTAAGGGTTTATAAATCTTTAGTGGGATTTTAGGGTATTATATATTTTTAGGGTTTTAGGGTTTTAGGGGTTTTTATGGTTTTCAGGGGTTTTTCAGAGTTATTAGGGTTTCTTCTGTTTTCATGGATTTTTAGGCATTTTTTTAATATTTTTGTGGCTTTTAGAGTTTTTTAGGGTTTTTGTAGGGTTTCAAAGTTTTTTTAGGGCTTTTCGGGTTTTTCGGGTTTTTTTAACATTTTTTTGGGGGTTTTAGGTTTTTAGAGTTTTTAGTGGATTTTAAGGTTTTTTGGGGTTTTATGTTTTTAGGGGGTTTTAAGGGATTTAGGGGTTTTTTTATGTTTTCAAGTATTTTTAGTGATTTTTTTGGATTTTTATGGGTTTTAGGGGTTTTAGGGTCTTTAGAGATTTTGAGGGTTTTTAGGGGTTTTCAAGGTTTTTTAGGGTATTTAGGTTTTTTCAGGGGTTTTAGGGTCTTTTTGTTTTTTTTTTCATTTTTTGAGTTTTTTTAGGGCTTTTAAGGTGTTTTAGAGTTTTTAACATTAATAGGGTTTTTAAGGGGTTTTAAAGTTTTTAGTGGGTTTTAAGAGTTTTTATGGGTTTTTAGGGTTTTTTAAGTTTGTTTGGGGATTTTATGGTTTTCATAGTTTTTATGGGTCTTTAGGGTTTTTTACGTTTTTAAGGAATTTATTGATTTTTAGGTTCAAGGTTTTTAGGGTCTTTTTTATTTTTAGTGTTTTTTAAATTTTTAGGGGTTTTAACAATTTTTGAGGTTTTAAGTGTTTTTAGACATTTTATGGTTTTTTAGGGTTTAGGTTTTTTAAATTTTTAGGGATTTTCAGGGATTTTTTTATTTTTAGGGACTTTTAGGTTTCTTAGAGATTTTTATAGGTTTCAGGGGTTTTCAGGGGTTTTTTGGGTTTTTTAGGTTTTTTGGGTTTTTTATAGTTTTTAGGGTCTTTTTGGGCTTCATGGTTTTTTAGAGTTTTTAACGTTTTTAACATTTTTAGGGATTTTAAGGATTTTTAGTGGTTATACTGTGCTTTTTTGGTTTTTATGGGGTTTATGGTTTTGAGGCATTTTTAGGCATTTTTATACTTTTTAGTGCTGTTTAGGGGTTTTAAGGGTTTTTTCGGTTTTTAGGGCCTTTAGGGTCTTTTCAGTTTTTAGGGTTTTTTTGAGTTTTTCCAGGTGTTTTAAGGATTTTTATAGTTTTTTAATGTTTTTAATATTTTTATTGGTTTTAAGGGTTTTTAGATTTCTTAGTGGGTTTTTAGGGTTTTTAGGGTTTTCAGGGTTGTTTATGGTTTTTTCAGGTTTCATAGTTTTCTAGGGTTTTTAGGGTTTTTAGTGTTTTTTATGTTTTCAGAGATTTTTATGGATTTTTCTGGTTTTTATGATTTTTTAGGGATTTTCAGGGTTTTTATGGTCTTTTGGGGTTTTAGGATATTTTTTAAGTCTTTAGGGGTTTTAAGGTTTTTAAAGTTTTTTAACAATTGTTTATGCATTTAGGGGTTTTAAATTTTTTTAGATTCTTCAATGGTTTTTAGGGTATTTCTGGGTTTTTAGTAGGTTTTTAGGTTTTTAGGGTTTTTATGGTTTTCCAGGGGTTTTCAGGGTTTTCAGGGGTTTTAGGGGTTTTTATGTTTTTAGGGATTTTTAGGTATTTTTTTTAGATTTTTATGGTTTTTAGGGTCTTTTGGGTTTTTAGGGTTTTTTTTGAGTTTTTAGGGTTTTTAAGGCTTTTTTAGAGTTTTTTAATTTTTTTAAAAAAAATTTAGGGTTATAAGGGTTTTTTGAGTATTTAGTGGTATTTTAGGGTTTTTATGGGGTTTAGGGTTTTTGAAGGTTTTTAGGGGTTTTTATTTTATCAGTTTTTTTAGGGGTTTTTAAGTTTTTAAAGATTTTTAGAGCTTTTTTAGGATTTTTATGTTTTTAGGATTTTTTGGGTTTTTACGGATTTTCAAAATTTTTTAGGGGTTTTCATGGTTTTTTGGGTTTTATAAGGGTTTAAAGGTTTTTAGAGTTCTTTTTGACATTTTTAACATTTTATGGGTTTTTAGTATTTTTTGAGTTTTTAGTGATTTTATGGTTTTTATTGGTTCTTAAGGTTTTTAGGGTTTTGTGCATTTTTTGGTTTTTTGAGGGTTTTTAGGGTTGTTAGGGTTCTTAGAGTTTTTTACGTTTTCAAGAATTTTTAGGGCTTATTTTGGATTTTTATGGTTCTTAGTGTTTTTAAGGGTTTTAGGGATTTTGAGTTATTTAGGGTTTTTAGGGACTTTTTGGGTGTTTAGGGGGTTTTTTGGAGTTTTTATGGGTTTTAAGGTTTTTATAGTTTTTTAACATTTTTAAAGTTTTTAGGGGTTTTAAGGGTTTTTAGAGTTTTTAGTGGTTTTGGGGGTTTTATGGGTTTTTAGGGTTTTTTGAGGTTTATAGGGTTTTTCATGGTTTTTAGGCATTTTTCAGGGTTTTTAGGGTTGTTGACTTTTTCAGAAAATTTTATGGGTTTTTTTATGTTTCTATGGGTTTTTTTTAGGTTTTTATAATTTTTAGGGATTTTGAGGGGTTTAAAGGATTTTATGGTTTTTAGGGGTTTTTGGGGTTTTTGGGTTTTAGGGTTTTTTATGTGTTTTTTAGCCTTTTAAGGTCATTTAAAGTTTTTTAATGTTTTTAATATTTTTAGGGGTTTAAGGGCTTTAGAGTTTTAATTGGTTTTTTTTTGGGGTTTTAGGGTTTTTAAAGGTTTTTAGGGCTCTTGTGGTTTTCAAGGTTTTTTAGGGTCTTTTGGGGTTTTTAGAGTTTTAGTGTTTTTTAGGGATTTTAGGGTTTTTAGGGGATTTTATGGGTTTCATGGGGTTTTTAGGGTTTTTAATGTTCTTTATGTTATCTAGTATTTTTTAGGATTATTTGGATTTATAATTTTTTTAGGGTATTTATGGATTTTGATGGTTTCTAGGGTTTTTTACGTTATCTATTATTTTTAAGGAATTTTTTGATTTATAATTTTTTTAAGGTTTTTTGGGGATTTTGATGGTTTTTAGGGTTTTTAGGGGGTTTTTGAGTTTTATAGGGCTTTTAAGTGTTCTTAGGGTTTCTAACGTTTTTAGGAATTTAAAAGGGTCTTTAGATCTTTTAGTGGGGTTTTATGGTTTTTAGGGGATTCTAGGGGTTTTTACGTTTTCATGGATTTTTTGGGATTTTTTATGATTTTTATAGTTTTTAGTTTTTTTAGGATTTTTTGGGATTATGAGGGTTTTTAGGGGTTTTAAGGGTCTTTTGGGGGGGGGGGGGTTAGTGGTTTTTTATTTGATTTTTTTTTATGATTTATGAGTTTTTTTTGTTTTAATGTTTTTTAATATTTTTAGGGGGTTTAAGGGTTTTTAGAGTTTTTATCAGTTTTAGGGATTTTATGGGTTTTAAGGTTTTTAAGGTTTCTAGGGATTTTATGGTTTTAAGGGTTTTTTATGGTTTTTTATGTTTTTAGGGATTTTTATGGTTTTTTAGGTTTTTTTATTTTTTTAGGGGTTTTAAGGTATTAGGGTTTTGAGAGTTTTTAGGATTTTTCAGGCTTTTTAGAGTTTTTAGTGGTTTTTTAGGGTTTCTAAGGGTTTTGAGGGTTTTTATAGTTTTCTGGGCTTTTTCAAGGTTTTTAGGGTTTCTTACATTTTCAGGGATTTTTAGGGATTTTTTTGGATTTTTATGGTTTTTAGTTTTTTAGGGTTTTTATGGATTTTGAAGGGTTTTGGGTTTTTTTGGGTTTTTAGGGTTTTTGACATTTTTAGGGGTTTTAATGGTTTTTTGAGTTTTACGGTTTTTATGGTTTTCGGGGGTTTTTCAGGAGTTTCAGTGTTTTTTACATTTTCATGGATTTTTTGGGATTTTTTATGTTTTTTAGCATTTTTAAGTTTATTTGGGATTTTGAGGGGTTTTAGGGTTTTTAGGGTTTTAGGGTTTGCCAAGGATTTTTTAGTGTTTTTATGGTTATTTATAGTTTTTAAAATTTTTAACATTTTTATGGGTTTAAAAGGGTTATAGAGTTTTTAATTGGCGTTTTATGTGTTTTATGGGGTTTTAGGGTTTTTATGGTTTTTAGGGGTTTTATGGTTTTCAGGTGTTTTTGAGGTGTTTTAGTGTTTTTTACGTTTTGAGAGATTTTTAGGGATATTTTATGATTTTTATAATTTTTAGACATTTTAGGGATTTTGATTGTTTTTAGGGTTGTTCATGGTTTTTAAGTGTTTTCAGTGCTTTTGAGTGGTTTTAGTGACTTTTGGGTTTTTAGGGTTATTTTTTGAGTTTTTTCATGGTTTTAAATGTTTTTAGAGTTTTTTTAATGTTTTTATTATTTTTAGAGGTTTTAAGGGTTTTAAGAGTTTTTGGTGGGTTTTTAGGGTTTTATAGGTTTTATAGGTTTTTAGGGTTGTTTAAGGTTTTTAGGTGTTTTTATAGTTTTCAGGGGTTTTTAGGGTTTTTAGTGGTTTTTACATTTTCAATGATTTTTATTGATTTTTTTTTTATTTTTTTTGTATTTTATGGTTTGATACGCGATGCAAGACCCGCTAGGAAGTGTCCTAGGAACCTTGTATAATGTCCGCGCATTGAGCACCCGGATCGCCGCAAGAAAACAAGTGAAGGTGATGGACGGATAGTGAAAATGAGAAGGAAATGAGAAATGGTCAAGGTAGAACCCAAAGAGAACTTGTCTCTAAGAACTCTAGCCACAAGACGCCACAAAGGATGACCAATCCTTTGATAAGTCAAGAATTAAGCAAGAACACAAAGGTTGCAAGCAAAACTCACCATAATAACATTACTTTCATTCATGATGTTCCAAGAGTACAAGGGGGTGCCTATTTATAACCAAAGAGAGAAGGAAATTCGAATCACAACATGGGGTGGCTTTTACATTAGTCTAACACCTAGTTTCCACAAGTCAAAAAGCCTAAATGATGACTTTGACAACTGTGGCACTTGCCCAAGACTTTAGGAGACAAGTAGCACACCCTTTTTGGAAAAGTAAAGACAAGTAGCCCACCACCTTTTGACTTTGAAGATTCCATGGTGGGGTGGGCTTGAAAATTCGTAGCACCACTTGGGTTGGGTTTTTAAAAGCATGTTTGGACCTTAATTAATGTAATTATAGGCCCGAATGCTTCCCCCAAGCAAAGGTGTTGGGCCTCCTCTTGGAATTCTATGATTAATCCATTAAAGACCTCCTTCATTCTCTTGGTCCACTCCCTTGTCATTGGGCCTCCAATTCCACGCAAAGGGTCTTGTCCACTTATGTGCATTCCGCCTTCCTCATCATGTCCGCCTCCAACCCCGTGATGCCCATTTGTTCCATGATCCTCATCATCTCCTCCCACCTCAAAAGGATTCGTCCTCGAATCTGAAAATTCAAAGGGAGAAAGATCAGCAACATTAAAGGTACCACTAACATTCCCATACCTGTCAGGTAAATCAATCTTGTAGGCATTATCATTGATCTTCTCTAAGACTTGGAAAGGACCATCTCCTCATGGATGGAGTTTTGATTTTCGTTGCCCCGGAAACCTCTCCTTCCTCAAGTGTAGCCACACCCAATCTCCAGGTTGAAACACCATTTTTCGCCGACCTTTGTTGGCGTGCTTCGCTACTTGTTCATTCTTCCGCTCAATGTTGGCCTTTACCTTTGCATGGAACTCCTGCACAAACTTTGCCTTCTTTTCACCTTCAAGATTCGAAAATTGATTAGTAGGAAAAGGTAAAATATCAAGTGGAGTTAATGGGTTAAAACCATACACAACTTCAAACGGTGAAGCATTAGTAGTGGAGTGAACCACTCGATTATAAGCAAACTCAATGTGAGGCAGGCATCTTTCCCAATGTTTTAGATTTTTTCTAAGGATGACACACAACAATGTGGAAAGTGTCCTATTGACCACCTCAGTTTGACCATCTGTTTGTGGGTGTGCAGTGGTGGAGAACAAAAGTTTGGTTCCAAGTTTGCTCCACAATGTCCTCCAGAAGTGACTAAGGAATTTGACATCTCTGTCACTCACAATGCTCTTGGGTAATCCATGCAACCTAACAATTTCCCTGAAAAACAAATCAGCGATATGAGTTGCATCATTGGTTTTAGAACAAGCAATAAAATGAGCCATTTTACTAAACCTGTCCACCACCACAAAGATGCTATCCTTACCAGATTGTGATCTTGGCAAGCCGAGGACAAAATCCATTGAAATGCCAACCCAAGGATGAGAATCAACAGTCAAAGGGGTGTATAAGCCATGTGGAAGCACTTTTGACTTTGCATGTTTACACACATTACAATTTCCACAAACACTTACCACATCCCTACGCATGTGAGGCCAATAAAAATGTTCACTCAATAAGGACAATGTTTTCTCAACCCCAAAATGCCCCATTAATCTACCACCATGTGTTTCTCTAACAATCAATTCACGCATGGAACAAGATGGAACAAACAATTTATTTTTTCCGAAAAAGAAATCCATCATGTTTGTAAAAATCACTTTTTCCATGTTTTTCACATAACTTCCAAATTTCAGAAAATTCCACATCATTCTCATACATGCTTTTCAACATTTCAAAACCAAGTATTTTAGCATGCATTGAAGTAATAAGAGAATATCTCCTAGGCAAATCATCAGCGACAACATTTTCTTTTCCTTGTTTGTGCTTAATGATGTAAGGAAATGTTTCAATGAATTCAAGCCATCTTGAATGTCTCCTATTCAACTTTCCTTGTGACTTAAGAAATTTTAGGCTTTCATGATCTAAATGAATCACAAATTCCCTTGGCCACAAGTAATGTAGCCAATTTTCTAAAGTTCTTTTGAGAGCATATAATTCCTTGTCATAGGTGGAGTAGTTCAATGCAGCCCCATTAAGCTTCTCACTAAAGTATGCGATAGGCTTAGAGTCTTGCATTAAAACAGCCCCAATTCCTATTCCAGAGGCATCACACTCAACCTCAAAAACTTTAGAAAAGTCAGGCAGAACTAAGAGAGGTGAATTGGTCAACTTACCTTTGAGTGTGGAGAAGGCTTCCTCTTGAGCTTTTCCCCACTTGAAACTCACCCCTTTCTTGACCAACTCATTCAATGGTGCCACGATGGTCGAAAAGTCCCTCACGAACCTTCGGTAAAAACTTGCAAGTCCATGGAAGCTCCTCACCTAGTTGGCATTCTTTGGTTGTGGCCAATCCCGAATCGCCTTCACCTTCTCTTCATCAACCCTCATGCCATCATCTCCTACCACAAAACCAAGGAAAACAACTGAATTTAAACAAAATGTACATTTTTCCAAGTTTGCAAACAACCTATTTTTCCTAAGAGTCTCAAAAACATGTTTCAAATGTTCATGCTGTTCATCAAGGCTCTTAGAATAAACAAGGATGTCATCAAAATAAACAACCACAAATTTCCCAATGAATGGACGGAAAACATGATTCATTAAGTTCATGAATGTACTAGGGGCGTTAGTTAGTCCAAAAGTCATAACTATCCATTCATACAATCCAAACTTAGTTTTAAATGCGGTTTTCCATTCATCTCCCTCTTTCATTCTAATTTGATGGTATCCACTCCTTAGGTCAATTTTAGTAAACAAGCATGCACCATGGAGTTCATCAAGCATATCATCCAAACGAGGTATGGGATAGCGATACTTTACCGTGATTTTGTTGATAGCTCGACAATCAACACACATTCTCCACTTACCATCTTTTTTTGGGACAAGGATTACCGGTACCGCACACGGACTCAAGCTCTCTCGAACAAATCCCTTCCTTAGAAGTTCTTCCACTTGTCATTGGATTTCTCGAGTCTCCTCCGGGTTAGCCCGATAAGCTGGTCGATTTGGAAGCGTTGCTCCGGGGAGGAAGTCGATATGATGCTCGATACCCCGCAAGGGTGGTAAGACATCGGGAATCTCCTCGGGAAAAACATCACCAAAATCCTGCAAAAGTGACATAACACTAGAAGGCATAGAATGGTTAGGAGAGTTAGTGGTAAAACATTCTCCCTTGTATAAAAGCACGAGAGTTTCCTCCCCCTCCAAAGATCTCTCTATCTCTCTTTTTCCGGAAAATAAGCTCACTTTTCCCTCAACACTCTTGTTTTCACACTTATTTTCACTCTTATTTTCAACTTTTTTATTTCCCTCATTTTTTTTGCTTTCACTCAAAACTCATTTTTCACTCTTGATTTTTCCACTCTTCTCATTATCTCTATTTTATTCTCTCTTTTCTTTTTCTCTCTTCTCACAATCTCTCTCAATCCTCACTTGGTCTTCATAAGCTTTCAAAGGCCTCAATGGTGTAAGAATAACCATCCTCCCATTATACTCAAAAGAATATCGATTGGTGTATCCATCATGTGTGACCCTCCTATCAAATTGCCACGGTCTTCCCAACAAAATATGACTAGCATGCATTGGAACAACATCACACATCACCTTGTCTTCATACTTCCCAATAGAAAATGGAACTTGTGCTTGCTTAGTCACTTTGACATCCCCGCTATTATTTAACCATTGCAATCTATAAGGCCTAGGATGTCTAGTCGTAGCCAATCCCAATTTATCAACCATCAAACCACTTGCTACGTTTGTACAACTACCCCCATCAATAATCATACTACATACCTTATCTTTGACGAGGCATCTAGTATGAAAAATGTGCTCCCTTTGCTATTGATCATGTTCTCCTTCGGGTTGAGCACTCAAAGCACGCCTTGCAACAAGCATTTCTCCATGTACGAGGATTTCTACTTCCACCTCTGAATCATCCTCAAGTGATGGCATTTCATCTTCGCTTGAGCTAGCACTAAGAACATCTCCATCATCCAAAATAATCATTGTCCTCTTGTTTGGGCATTGTGAGGCAATATGTCCAAATCCTTGACATTTAAAACATTTGATATCTCGTGATTTGGAAACAACCTTACCCTCCATTTTACCTTTGGATTCCGGAAAGAATGGTTTTGGTTTGGGCAACTCCTTTGAATCAGTTTTGTGTTCCCTTACATGCTCTTGTGGTTTGGAATCCTGAAACTTGAATAAAGGTCTAGAATCCTTACCATAAGATGTAGGGCGCATCCTTCTTGCCTTTACTTTCCTCTCCGCTTTGGTAGCCATGTGCAGTAGATCCTCCATGTCCAAGTAGTGGTGCATGTCCACTATGTCTCGAATGTCATGGTTGAGACCGTTCACAAATCTTGCCATGGTGGCCTCTCGCTCCTCATCAATATTCGCACGAATCATGATGATCTCCATCTCTTTGTGATACTCCTCAACACTCAGGGCCCCTTGTTTCAAACCCTGCAACTTGAGAAACAAATCACGATAATAGTGGCTAGAAATGAACCTCTTACGCATTACCACTTTCATCTCCTCCCAAGTGTGGATGGGTCTTTCTCCACTTCGCCGTCGACTCACTTGTAGTTGGTCCCACCAAATACTAGCATAATCGGTGAACTCCACGGCCGCCAACTTCACTTTGTTTTCCTCCGAATAGGTGTGACAACCAAAAACATGTTCGACCTTTCTTTCCCATTCCAAGTAAGTTTCAGGATCATTCTTACCTTGGAATGAAGGGATCCTCAACTTTACTCCTCCAAGATCATTGGCTTGCCTCCATGGTGGTTGATTTCTCCGAATTGGTGACTCGTGAAAATCGGATAACTCCTCCTCTTCTTCAACAACTCACCTCCTTGGTGGTGCTCTAGAATTGTGATGCATCACCGGAAGCTCAAAACGAGTAAGTGAAAAGGAGCTGCGTAATATAGCCGAATTGACAAAGGCTTAAAGGCAATGCCACCCGCCAAGGTCACTCCACGCTTAAAGACAAAGTCACCAGCACTGGAGTTGCACCACCAATTCCGGGCAAAGGGAAAAGGCTAAAGCACTAGGACAGCACAATAAGCTTCCAAAATCCGTCACAATCAAGCATCTCCATTACAAAGGGGTGAAAATACAATATAAAGACAAAATAAATAAAGGAAAATGCCCCAATTCGAGTTACAAGAAATGGGGAACCCAAAAGGCACATAAAAAGCATAAAATAACACTTTCTCATGCCATTTAATGACCCCACTAGACAAAGTAGCGGGATTCCCTCTTAATGATGCTTTTCTCCACCTTCTCTCTCCTCATTAATGTGCAGCTACGAATTTCCACCATTTGCCATGTGGATAAATGATTTTGGGTCCCAAATAAGTGTGTTGTGACCCACCATAGTGTTGGACATCAAGAAGTGTGGGCTAGTCCAATTCGAACAACAATTGGGCTTGGAATTTTTATTAAGCCCAAAATTATTCTCCTTGGGCTGAATCTGATCCATATCATTCTCTCCCGGTTGAAGAGGATTTGCCCTCAAATCCACGACATCATCTTCTTCAATGTAAGTAGATAAGTCCCCAATGTTGAATGTTGCAGAAATGCTGCCAAAATCATCTGGTAAATCAATTTTGTAGGCATTGTTTCCCACTCGTTCAAGCACTTTGAATGGACCTTCAGCTCGTGGTGCCAGCTTGCTCTTCCTTTTGGATGGAAATCTCTCCTTGCGAAGGTGAATCCACACTTTGTCTCCAGGTTGGAAAATAGCCTGCTTCTGATGCTTGTTTGCTCGCCTCTTGTATGCCTCATTAGACTTCTCTATTTGAGCATGAATAGATTCATGGAGCTTCTTCATCTGCTTTGTCTTCTCCTCCACATCAATATTTACCTGAAAATCAAGAGGCAAAGAGCACAATTCTATAGGAGTGATTGGATTGATTCCATAAACCACTTCGAATGGAGAATGTCGGGTGGTAGCACTGGGAGATCTATTGTATGCAAATTCAGCTTGTGCAAGTTACAAATCCCAATCTCTCATGCTCTTGTTCACCAATATTCTCAGAATAGTGCCCAATGTACGATTGGTAACTTCTGTTTGCCCATCCGTTTGAGGGTGATGGGATGTGCTGAAAAGAAGTTTCGTACCAAATTTCCCCCATAATGTTCTCCAAAAATGGCTGAGAAATTTTGTGTCTCTATCCGAAACGATGCTGCGAGGAATTCCATGAAGGCGAACAATCTCTTTGAAAAACAATTCTGCCACTTTCACCGCATCTTCAGTCTTATGACAAGGTATGAAATGAGCCATCTTAGAAAATCGATCAACAACAACCATTATTGAATCTTTACCTCGCTGAGTCTTTGGTAAAGCCATAATGAAATCCATGCTGAGATCTTCCCATGGCTGCTCCAGAATAGGTAACGGAGTGTATAAACCAGGCTTGAAATGACTCTTTGCTCTTTGACATGTTCCGCATCTTGAAAGAATAGCTTGGACATTTGATTGCATCTTCGGCCAGTAGAAATTCTCTTTTAGTATCTCCAAGGTTTTATGGATGCCAAAATGACCAGCAAGTCCCCCTTCATGTGCTTCCCGAATAAGCAAGTCCCTGTAATTACCCTTTGGAACACACAACTTGTTTCTCTTAAAGAGAAACCCATCATGTACAGAATAATCCTCCACAAATCCATCTTGACATTGGATTAAAATAGAATTAAACTCCATATCATGCTGATAATCTTCTCTCATAAGTTGAAATCCAAGAATTCGAGCATCAAGAATTGTAAGTAATGCATTCCTCCGAGATAAAGCATCTGCCACTAGATTATCTTGCCCCTTCTTGTATTTTGACACAAATGAGAATGATTGTAAGAATTCCACCCACTTTGCATGCCTCGAACTCAGCTTGTGTTGACCATTGATAAACCTCAAATCCTGATGGTCAGAATGAAGAACAAACTGCTTCGGTCTCAAATAATGAGACCAATGATCTAGGGCTCTTATAACTGCATAAAATTCCTTATCATAGGTGTTGTAATTCCTCCTTGAATCATTCAGTTTCTCACTGAAATATGCAATAGGGCGCTTGCTTTGGATGAGAACAGTGCCTATCCCAACTCCACTTGCATCACATTCCACTTCAAAGACTTGATCAAAATCAGGCAACGCCAAAACCGGTGCTTGACACAACTTTTTCTTAATGATTTCAAATGATTCATTTGCTGCCTTTGACCACTCAAATTTCCCCCTTTTCAGGCATTCAGTGATAGGTGCCATAATAGTGCTGAAATTGGAAACAAAGCGACGATAAAAAGATGCCAAACCGTGGAAACTTCTTACTTCGGTAATGGATTCTGGTTGTGGCCAGGACTTGATTGCTTCCACTTTTGATTCATCCACCATGATGCCTTCTTTGGTTACCACATATCCCAAAAACACCACTTCTGTTGAAAAGAACTCGCATTTTTCAAGCTTCCCATATAGCTTTTGTTTCCGTAGAACGTCAAATACCCACCGAAGATGATCCACATGGCTCTCCACATCCTTGCTGTAAATCAAAATGTCATCCAAATAAACTACCACAAATTTACCAATAAATGGTTTCAGAACTTCATTCATGAGTCACATGAATGTGCTAGGAGCATTTGAGAGGCCGAATGGCATGACCAGCCACTCAAACAATCCGCCTTTAGTTTTGAAGGCTGTTTTCCACTCATCCCCTTCCTTCATTCGAATCTGGTGGTATCCACTACGAAGATCAACCTTTGAAAAGATTGATGAACCATGTAATTCATCAAGCATATCATCGAGTCGTGGGATGGGATACCTGTATTTGATGGTAATATTATTGATAGCTCTACTATCAATGCACATGCGATACGTACCATCTTTCTTTGGCACCAATAAGGCTGGAACAGAACACGGGCTCATGCTTGGCCTTATAAAGCCTCGATCCATCAACTCATCTACTTGCTTCTGCAATTCCCTTGATTCTCCAGGATTACACCGATATGCTGGTTTATTTGGCAATTGTGCACCCGGAACGAGATCAATCTGGTGTTCAATGCCTCTAAATGGTGGTAATCCTGCTGGAAGATCATTAGGAAAAACATCATGATATTCCCCAATTAAGGAATGAGCTAAAGGATGTTGATGACTCTTCTCCTCATGGCATGACTTTTCCATCATCAATAAAGCAAAAACTGGCTTTTGCTTATTTATGGCTTTCTCCACTTGAGCTTTGCTGATAAAGAGACTACCTTTGGGTACTTCCGGAACAGATTTTTCTTGAAGAGTTTGGGACGGATTCAAAGGAGCAAGTGTGATATTCTTTTCCCCAGATCGAAAAGAATAAGTGTTCTTCCTCCCATCATATTTCACTTCCCTGTCAAACTGCCAAGGCCTACCCAACAACAAGTGACAAGCATCCATAGGAATAACATCACACAGTACTTCATCAGCATAGTTCTTACTAATGGAGAATGAAATTAGAACCTGTTTGTTGACTTGGAGTGTGCTCCCATTGTTCAACCATTGCAATTTATACGAGTGAGGATGATTCTGAGTTGGAAGCTTCAATTTCTCCACTAGTGTTGTTGAAGCCACATTTGTACAGCTCCCACTATCAATAATCACCATGCATACCCGCTGATTAATGGTGCAGCGAGTTTGGAACAAGTTTTCTCTTTGATCTTCTTCCGGGCATATTTGAGCTTGCAAAACTCTTCGTAGCACCAGCATGTTTCCCACATCAGCTTCTTCCACAACATGTTCCTCATTTTCAGATTCTTCACCATCATGTTCATCCTCTTTGATTGCCTCTTCAATTTCTTCAATCTCCTTAATAGTAATAATCCGGTTGTTAGGGCAATTGGCCTGAAAATGACCATACCCATGGCATTTGAAACACTTTCGATTCCCACGTTCAAAGGAGTTCGACTTCCCTTTTGTTTGTTCCATAGCCTTCTCTTTCCCTTTTTCCAGCATCTTGTTCCTTCCAAATTCCTTCTCAACAACACCAGATTTATTAGAAGAAATACCCTTATAAAAAGTTGTACCTCTATTGTAGTTTTTGAGCGCCGGTGCCCTTGAGGTCCGCTTTTGCTTTTCCACCTTGATCGCCAGCTTGCAAACATCATCAAGTGAGCAGAATGATTGCAACTCCACTGAATGTGCAATTTCTTCATTTAATCCACCCAAAAACCTTGCAATTGTTTGCTCTTTATATTCTGGAACATCACTTCGCATCAATAAACGATCAAATTCCCGAATGTACTCTTCAACAGACTTATCTACTTGTCGTAGGCTATGCATTCTAAAATAAAGATCTTGCTTATAATTCTCAGGCAGAAATCGTCTCCTCAAAAGCTTTTTCAACTTCTCTCATGAGCGTATCTTGCCTTTATAATCACGTTCCCGCTGTTTCTTCAGATTTTCCCACCAAAGTGATGCATAATCTTTAAATTTCAGAATGGCTACCTTGCACTTCTTCTCGTCAGAACAATTCTTAAATTTGAAGAACCGTTCGATTTCCCGCATCCAATCCAGAAAATCATCTGGATTCATACTCCCATAAAAATCTGGAATGTCGATCCTCAACCCTCTTTCAATGTCTTCATCATCTCTTCTTCTTCGCATATCTACCTCTGAATCGCTGGAATCATCACCATTTGCACGATCTTCATAAAATGGTGCTGGATTGCGTCTATTATGTGGTGATGGACGTCGAGGATGTCGCTGCGGTGGAGGGGAGTCAGGTCGCCGTGCTCTCAAAAGTTGAGCAAGTTGCTCACCGATTTGAGTAATTTGTGATTGTAGCTGTGCATTAGCTATTTCCCATGGAGCAGGAGGAGTAGAAGATCCGCTCTTGCGAGACATGATGGAGAGTAATAAGAAGAATGCGATAGAACTTACTCGTTGGAACCTTCCTCTGATACCAATTGATGCGTCGCCGGAAGCTCAAAACGAGTAAGTGAAAAGGAGCAGCGTAATGTAGCCGAATTGACAAAGGCTTAAAGGCAATGCCACCCGCCAAGGTCACTCCACGCTTAAAGACAAAGTCACCAGCACTGGAGTTGCACCACCAATTCCGGGCAAAGGGAAAAGGCTAAAGCACTAGGACAGCACAATAAGCTTCCAAAATCCGTCACAATCAAGCATCTCCATTACAAAGGGGTGAAAATACAATATAAAGACAAAATAAATAAAGGAAAATGCCCCAATTCGAGTAACAAGACATGGGGAACCCAAAAGGCACATAAAAAGCATAAAATAACACTTTCCCATGCCATTTAATGACCCCACTAGACAAAGTAGCGGGATTCCCTCTTAATGATGCTTTTCTCCACCTTCTCTCTCCTCATTAATGTGCAGCTACGAATTTCCACCATTTGCCATGTGGATAAATGATTTTGGATCCCAAATAAGTGTGTTGTGACCCACCATAGTGTTGGACATCAAGAAGTGTGGGCTGGTCCAATTCGAACAACAATTGGGCGTGGAATTTTTATTAAGCCCAAAATTATTCTCCTTGGGCTGAATCTGATCCATATCAAATTGGAAGGGGATTGGAGTTCATCCATCCTCGCATTCAACCTTTGGAATTGTTCTTGTACAGCCCTCATGAACATCTTAATGTCCGCTTCATTGGTATTACTCGACTCTGCCATTTAGGAATCCGGTAAAAAAAAGTGAAGAGAAAGGAAAATGGACCTCACACACTCCCTCACGTGTTTACACTCAAAAATAATATGTTCGCTCGTGTTTCACTCAATTTTGGATTTTATCAAAATGTAACACTCTTGCCTTTTACCACTCAACTTGCTTCCAATAATGTTCTTACCCAATTTCAACAAATCGAAAGGATCTTTGAAATGTGGAAATCCCAAACTAGAATTCAAAGATAAAATTCAAATTGGATTCAAGATGAAAAATTTGGGAAGAGGAAGAAAAGGAAAGAAGAAGAATGAAAATGGGATGAAGAATTCAAAGTGTTGCAATTTTTTTTTTGAGCCTTTACTTTTTTTTTCGATTTTTTTTTTGTTTTTTTTTGGCTCTTTTTTTTGTAGATGCAGCAGCAACAAGATGAATTTTTCAATATTTAATTGCAGGAGAAGCAATAATTTGTAACATAAAATGGAATCAACGTGAGATTTGCGTGGTTTTAAAATTGCAGAATTTGTTGCAAAATTTGAACCCACTGTATCTCGTTATTTATAGCTCTGATTTTGATGATTCCAAATGGGGAAGAAAGATGAGCTTCTCAACTACAAGAATGATATATTGTACGTCCAAAAATAAGAATAAATGAAGTCTGTAGGGGAAGAAGAAAATGAACCAGAATTGATGTTGGCCCGATTTGAAGAGAAATGAAAATGGAAGAAAGGATAAGAAAGAAAGAACTTGATTTCTTGCAAACCTCCCTCTGATACCAAATGATACGCGATGCAAGACCCGCTAGGAAGTGTCCTAGGAACCTTGTATAATGTCCGCACGTTGAGCACCTGGATCGCCGCAAGAAAACAAGTGAAGGTGATGGGCGGATAGTGAAAATGAGAAGAAAATGGGAAATGGTCAAGGTAAAACCCAAAGGGAACTTGTCTCTAAGAACTCTATCCACAAGATGCCACAAAGGATGACCAATCCTTTTATAAGTCAAGAATTAAGCAAAACACAAAGGTTGCAAGCAAAACTCACCATAATAACATTACTTTCATCATGATGTTCCAAGAGTACAAGGGGGTGGCTATTTATAGCCAAAGAGAGAAGGAAATTTGAATCACAACATGGGGTGGCTTTTACATTAGTCTAACACCTAGTTCCCACAAGTCAAAAAGCCTAAATGACGACTTTGACAACTTTGGCACTTGACCATGACTTTAGGAGACAAGTAGCACACCCTTTTTGGAAAAGTAAAGACAAGTAGCCCACCACCTTTTGACTTTGAAGATTCCATGGTGGGGTGGGCTTGAAAATTCATAGCACCACTTGAGTTGGGTTTTTAAAATCATGTTTGTGCCTTAATTAATGTAATTATAGGCCCGGATGCTTCCCCCAAGCAAAGGTGTTGGGCCTCCTCTTGGAATTCTATGATTAATCCATTTAAGGCCTCCTTCATTCTCTTAGTTCGCTCCCTTGTCATTGGGCCTCCAATTCCACACAAAGGGTCTTGTCCACTTATGTGCATTCCGCCTTGCTCATCATGTCCGCCTCCAACCCCGTGATGCCCATGTGTTCCATGATCCTCATCATTGTTTTTTGGGTTTTTAGGAATTTTGAGGGTTTTTAGGGGGTTTCAAGATTTTTATGGGTTTTCAGGGTTTTTAGGTTCTTTTTGGGGTTTAAGGTTTTTTTTATTTTTTAGGGTTTTTTTGGTTTTTAGGGTTTTGACATTTTTTATGTTTTTACGGGTTTAAAAGGTTTTTAGAGTTTTTAGTGGTTTTTAGGGTTTTATGGGTTTTATCAATTTTTATGGTTTTTAGGGGGTTTTATGGTTTTCAGGGGCTTTTAAGGTTTTCTAGTGATTTTTATGTTTTTAGGTATTTTTTGGGTTTTTTGGGAATTTTTATGGTTTTAGGGTTTTATAGGAGTTTTAGGGATTTTAAGTGTTTTTAAGGTTTTCTAAGGTTTTTAGGGTTTTTAGGGACTTTTAGGTTTTTACGGGTTTTTCTTGTTTTTTAGGGTTTTTAAGGGTCGTTAGAGTTTTTTTAATGTTTTTAACATTTTTAGGGTTTTTAAGGGTTTTGGAGTGTTTAGTGGTATTTTAGGGTTTTTAAGGTTTTTATGGGTTTTTATGGTTTTTAGGCATTTTCACGGTTTTTTAAATTTTCATGTAATTTTATGGATTTTTTGGACGGGTTTTAGGGTTTTTTAGAAATTTTAAGTATTTTTAGGGTTTTAAGGTTTTTCTAGGGTTTTAGGGTTTTTAAGGGGTTTTCAGGGTTTTTAGTGTCTTTTTTGGATTTTAGGGGTTTTTTGAGGTTTTTAAGGTTTTAAATGGGTTTTATAGTTTTTATAACATTTTTATCATTTTTTTTGGCTTTTAAGGCTTTTTAGAGTTTTTAGTGGTTTTTATGGGTTTTTAGTGTTTTTAAGGTTTTTAGTTGTTTTTATTATTTTCATAGTGTTTTCGGGGTTTTTGGGTTTTTTATGTTTTTAGAGATTTTTTGTTATTTTTTAGGGTTTTTGTGGTTCTTAGGGTTTTTTCGGATCTAAGGGTTTTGATGGGTTTTTTGAGTTTTTAGGGTCTTTTGGGTTTTTAGTGTTTTTTTGGGTTTTTTGGGGGTTTTAATGTTTTTATAGTTTTTAACATTTTTTAATGGTTTAAAGGGTTTAAAGGGTTTAAATAATTTTCAGAGTTTTTAGTGGGTTTTAGGGTTTTTATGGGTTTTTAGGGTTTTTGAAGTTTTCATGGTTTTTTATAATTTTTTTAGGTTTTTTTATGGATATTTTATGGATTTTATGGTTTTTAGGGTTTTTAGGGTTTTTAGGGTTTTTAGGTATTTTTGGAGTTTTAGGGGTTTTCTTGGTATTTTAGGGTTTTTAGGGTTTTTCAGGGTTTTGGGTTTTAGGGTTTTTTATGAGTTTTTTAGGATTTTAAACGTTTTTTAATGATTTTAACTTTTTAGGGGTTTTAAGGGTTCAAGAGTTTTTAGTTGTTTTTTGGGTTTCTTGTGGACTTTTAGGGATTTTAAGGTTTTTAGGGGTTTTTTTGGTTTTTAGATATTTTTTAGGGCTTTTAGGGGGTTTTATATTTTCAAGTATTTTTCGGGAATTTTTAGGATTTTTATGGTTTTTATGGTTTTTTAAGGATTTTGAGGGTATTAGGGTTTTCCGGGTTTTTTTAGGCTTTTAGAGGTTTTTAGGTATTTTATGGTCTTTTTTGGGTTTTTAGAGTTTTTAGTGGGTTTATATGGTTTTCAGGGCTTTTAGGGATTTTTTAGGATTTTTATGGTTTTTAGGGTTTTTAGGTTTTTTTAAGAGTTATTAGTGATTTTGAGGGTTTTTCAGGGTATATTAAGGTTTATAGGGTTTTCTTGGGTTTTAGGGTCTTTTTGGTTTTTAGGGTTTTTTTTGAGATTTTTAGGGTTTTTAAGTTTTTTTAGAGTTTTTTACTTTTTTTAACGTTTTTAGGGGTTTAAAGGGTGTTTAGAGTTTTTAGTGGTATTTAGTGGTTTTATGGGTTTTTAGGGATTTTAAGGTTTTTAGGGGTTTTTCTGGTATACAGGGGGTTTTCAGGGTTTTTAGGGGTTTTAGGGTTTTCGAAGGTCTTTTTGGGGTTTTAGGGGTTTTTTTTCATTTTTTTGTGGTTTTTGATGGGGTTTTTTTTAACATTTTTTAATGTTTTTAGGGTTTTAAGTGTTTTTAGAGTTTTTATAAGGTTTTTAGTTATTTTAGGGTTTTTATGGGTATTTAGTGGTTTTAAGGTTTTTAGGGGTGTTATGTTTTTAAGGGGGTTTTAGGGTTTTTTACCTTTTCAGGGATTATTTGGGTTTTCTTAGGATTTTTATGGGTTTTAGGGGTTTTAGGGTTTTTATTGATATTGAGAGGTTTTTTGGGTTTTTAGGTTTTTTCAGGGTTTTTAGAGACTTTTTGGTTCTTAGAGTTTTTTTGATATTTTAGGGTTTAAGTAGTTTATAGATTTTTTGGTGGTTTTTTATGGTTTTAGGGGTTTTAGGGTTTTTATGGGTTTTAAGGGTTTTTATGTTTTTATGGGGGTTTTAGGTTTTTAGGGTTTTTATGTTTCATAAATTTTTATTGTTTTTTTAGGTTTTTTATGGGTTTTAGGGTTTTTATAGTTTTTGAGGGGTTTTAGGTTTTTCAAGATTTTTTATGTCTTTTGGGTTTTTATGTTTTTTTGGGCCTTTTAGGGTTTTTAAGGTTTATTGGATTTTTTAAATTTTGTAAACGTTTTTTAGGGTTTAAAGGGTTTTTATAGTTTTTAGTAGGGTTTTAAGGGTTTTATGGTGTTTTATGGGGTTTTGGGGGTTTTAAGTGGTTTCTAGGGTTTTTTGGGTTCTTTTACATATTTCGGGATTTTTTAGGATTTTTATGGTTTTAGGGTTTTTTAGATTTTTTAGGGATTTTGAGGGTTTTATGTATCTTCAGTGGTTTTTGGTCTTTTAGTGTATTTCAGATTTTGTAGGGTCTTTTGGGGTTTTGGAGGTATTTTTGTAGACTTTTAGGGGTTTTAATGTTTTTTAGAGTTTTTAACTTCTTTAATGTTTTTATGGGTTTTAAGAGTTTTTAGAGTTTTTAGTAGTTTTTAAGGTTTTATGGGATTTTAGGGTTTTTAGAGATTTTTATGGTTTTAAGTGGATTTTTCAGGGGTTTGGGGGATTTTTTTGTTTTAAGGGTTTTGTAGGGATATTTTATGATTTCTATGGGTTTTTGGGTATTTTAGGATTTTTAGGGATTTTGAGGGTTTTAGGGTTTTCCATTTTTTAGAGTTTTTAATATTTTAAGGGTTTTTATGGTCTGTCTGGTTTTTTTGGGTTTTTTGAGATTTTAAGGTTTTTAAATCTTTCTAACGTTTTTTACATTTTTAGGGGTTTTGAGGGTTTTTAGAGTTTTTTTGCAAAGCGGG
This sequence comes from Viscum album, assembly GCA_963277665.1. Taxonomy (NCBI): domain Eukaryota; kingdom Viridiplantae; phylum Streptophyta; class Magnoliopsida; order Santalales; family Viscaceae; genus Viscum; species Viscum album. Next base: position 1,050,479,027 of record OY728121.1, on the reverse strand, counting down.
GTTTTAGAGTTTTTAGTGGTTTTAGGGATTTTATTGATTTTTAGGGTTTTTTAAAAGTTTTTAGTGGTTTTTATGGTTTTCCAGGCTTTTTTAGGATTTTAAGGGTTTTTTATGTTTTCATAGATTTTTAGGGTGTTTTTAGGTTGTTATGGTTTTGAGAGGTTTTTAGGGTTTTCTTTAGTTTTTTGGGTTTTAATGTTTTTAGGGTTTTTAGAGTTTTTAGTTGTTTCTATAGTTTTTTTTTGGTTTTTAGGATTCTTTAAGGTTTTTAGGTATTTATATGGTTTTTAGAGGTTTTTCAAGGATTTTAGGGTTTTTAAGATTTTAGGGTTGTTAGGAATTTTGAGGGTTTTTAGGGTTTTTTCAGGGCTTTAAGGGGTTTTCATCATTTTAGGGTCTTGTGGGTTTTAGGGTTTTTTTTAGTTTTTTAGGGTTTTTAATGTTTTTTTGGAGTTTTTATATCATTTTTAACATTTTTAGGGGCTTTAAGGAGTTTTCGAGTTTTTAGTGGTTTTTTGAGTTTTTAGGGTTTTTATGTTTTTCAAGGGTTTTTCATGGTTTTTAGGTGTTTTTACGTTTTCAAGGATATTTAGGGATCTTTAGGATTTTTATGGTTTTTAGGGTTTTTTATGGTTTTTAGGGATTTTGAGGGTTTTTGGGGTTCTTAGAGTTTTCAGGGTTTTTAGGGGTCTTTTGGGTTTTTAGGGTATTTTGGGGTTTTAGGGTTTTTCTGAGTTTTTTATGGTTTATAAGGTTTTTAGAATTTTTTAACGTTTTTAACATTTTTAGTGGTTTTAAGGGCTTTTAAAGTTTTAGTTGGATTTTAGAGTTTTTATTTTTTTTAGGGGTTTTTTATGGTTTTTAGAGATTTTATGGTTTTTAGGGGTTTTTACATTTTCAATGATTTATGGGGTGTTTTTAGGATTTGTATGGTTTTTAGGGGTTTTTTGGATTTTTTGGGTTTTTTATCGATTTTTATGGTTTTTGGTGTATTTTTGGGTCTTTTGGGTTTTTTTTTGAGTTTTTTAGGGTTTTTAAGGATTTTTAGAGTTTTAAACATTTTTTAACATTTTTAGTGGTTTTAAAGGTTTTTTGAGTATTTAGTGGTTTTTATGGGTTTTTAAGGTTTTTTGGGGCTTTTGTGGTTTTGAGGGGTTTTTTAGGGTTTTTACGGTTTTTTACGTTTTCCTGGATTTTCAAAGATTTTTAGGATTTTTATGGTTTTTATGGGGTTTTATGCTTTTTAAGGATTTTTAGGGTTTTTAAGGTTTTTCGAGGTTTTTGGGGCCTTTTGGGATTTTAGAGGTTTTTTTGAGTTTTTTAGGGTATTTAATGTTTTTAGAGTTTTTAATTTTTTAAACTATTTTAGGGGGTTTAAGTGTTTCTAGAGCTTTTTAGTGGTTTTTAGGGTTTTTAGGGATTTTTATGGTTTTCAAGGTTTTTTAGGGTTTTTTACATTATCATGGATTTTTTGGGTTTTTAGTATTTTTATTGTTTTTATGGGGTTTTTGGGTGTTTATGGACTTTGAGGGTTCTTAGGGTTTTTCTCGGGTTTTTCCAGGTTTTTACTTCCTTTCTGGGGTTTTGGGTATTTTTTTTGAGGTTTTATGTTTTTTAGTGTTTTTTGACGTTTTTAACCTTTTTCGGGGTTTTAACGAGGTTTAGAGTTTTTAGTGGTTTTTTGAATTTTTATGGGGTTTTTATGATTTTCTGGGTTTTTAACGTTTTCAATGTTTTTTAGGGATTTTTTAGGATTTTTATGGTTTTTAGGCATTTTTAGGTTTTTTAGGCATTTTTAGGTTTTTTGGGGTTTTCAAGGTTTTTAGGGATTTTAGGGGTTTCCAATATTTTTAGGGTATATTTGGATTTTTGAGGTTTTTTTTGAGTTTTTGGGTTTTTACGATTTTTTTATGGTTTTTAACATTTTTAGGCTTTTTAAGGGTTTTAAAGGTTTTCAGAGTTTTTAGTGGTTTTCTAGGTTTTTATGAGTTTTTAGGGTTTTTAAAGGTTTTTAGGGGGTTTTGTGGTTTTTAGTGGATTTTCAAGGTGTTTACAATTTTTTACGATTTTAGGGATTTTTGGGGCTTTCTTAGGATTTGTAAGGTTTTTACGGTTTTTAGGGATTTCGAGGGTTTTAGGGTTTTCAGGGTTTTTAGGGTTTTTAGCATCTTTTAGGGTTTTAGGGTCTTTTTGGTTTTTAGGGGTTTTTAAAAGTTTTTTTTGGGGTTTTAAGGGTTTTTAGAGTTTTTTCGAATTTTTAACACTTTTTGGGGTTTTAAGAATTTTAATATTTTTAGTGGTTTTTTAGGGTTTTTATAGTTTTTAGGGGTATTTCTGTGTTTTTAGGGGTTTTTACGTTTTTCGGGATTTTTCGGGATTTTTCGTGTTTTTATGGTTTTTTGGGTTTTGTAGTGTTTTTAGGGATTTTGAGAGTGTTTAGGGGTTTTTAGAATTTTCAGGAGTTTTCAGGGTCTTTTTGGGTTTTTATGGTTTTTTTTAGTTTTTAATTTTTTTAAGGTTTTGTTGAGTTTTTTAATATTTTTTAACATTTTATGGGTTTAATTTTTTTTTATAATTTTAGTGGGATTTTAGGGTTTTTATGGGTTTATAATGTTTTTAAGGATTTTAGGGGTTTTCATGGTTTTCAGTGATTTTTCAGGTTTTCTGGGGTTTTTAATGTTTTCATGGAATTTTAAGGATTTTTATGGTTTTTATGGTTTTTGAAGGTTTTTAGGGATCTTGAGGGGTTTTCATGGGTTTTTAGGATTTTAAGGGGTTTTTAGGGTTTCTAGGGTCTGGTGTTTTTAGGGGTTTTTCGAGTTTTTTAGGGGTTTTAATGTTTTTAGGGTTTTTTAATGATTTTAATGTTTTTAATGTTTTTAGGGGTTTTAAGATTTTTTAGATCTTTTAGTTAGTTTTAAGGTTTTTATGTGTTTTTAGGGGTTTAAGGTTTTAATGGGTTTTTATATGTTTTAGGGGTTTTTCAAGGTTTTAGGGTTTTTTACATTTTTAGGGATTTTTAAGGCTTTTTTAGGATTTTTATGTTTTTATGGTTTTTATGGTTTTTAGAGATTTTGAGGGTTTTAGGGTTCCTCAAGGTTTTTAGGGTTTTTAGGATCATTTTGTGTTTTTAGGATTTTTTTTTGTGTTTTTAGGGTTTTTTATTGTTTTTGGAGTTTTTTTAACTTTTTTATCATTTTTGGGGTTTAAAGGGTTTTTAGAGTTGTTAGTGAGTTTTTTGGGTTTTTTGGGTTTTTTGTGTTTATTATGTTTTTTATTGATTTTATTGTTTTCAGATTTTTTCAGGGATTTTAGGTTTTTTACATTTTCAAGGCTTTTTTGGGCTTTTTTAGTATTTTTATGGTTTTTAAGATGTTTAGATTTTTTTGGAATTTTGACGGGTTTTAAGGGTTTTTTGGGGTTTAGGGTTTTTAGGTTTTTTTAGGGTTTTTAGGGTCCTTTTGGGTGTAGGTTTTTTTTTGACTTTTTAGGGTTTTAATTGTTTTCAGGGGATTTCAGGTTTTTTACATATTCAAGGATTTTAAGGGATTTTATAGGTTTTTTCTCACTTTTTGGTTTCTTTAGGGTTTTTGAAGGGAATTAAAGGGCGAAGGGGGTGATCAATTAGGACCCCAAGGAGACTTTCCCCTTAAAACCCTAATTATAAATCACCACAATGGTTGATCACTCCTTTGATAAGCCTTACTTACATTCATTCAAGAACACAAGAAACACAATCATAATAATACTAGAAAACGCTCAAATTAATAATTCATTATAAATGGGTACAAGGAGGTGGCTATTTATTTCCAAATTAGAGATATGGGTCAAAATATCCACCAATAAGACTTTTTGGAACCACCAAAAACAATTCAAAGATTCCCACTATGACATTCGAGACAAGGGGTCCACCACTTTTGAATTTGGATATTTCCTTCATGCAAGTGATATAAATTCAAGGGATACTTTGGGTGGGCCATTTAGGTTCATTTTTGGGCTTTAATCATTGTGATTAAAGGCCCATTTTCTCCTCCCATGCATGCATGTTGGGCCTCCTCTTGTAATTTCAAAATGAGGCCATGCAAATCCTCTTTCATCCTCCTCATTCTTCCTCTTGTCATTAGGCCACCAATCCCATGCAATGAGTCTTATACATTTATTCTCCTTCCACCATCCATGTCATGATCGCTCTCGACTCATCGCAGCATATGTGCGCCTTGATTCTCATCATCTCATCCCTATTCTTTGGATTCGTCCTCGAATTTGTATATTCAATGGGAGAGAGATTGGTAACATTAAATGTAGCACTCACATTTCCATACCTGATGGGAAATTCAATCTTGTAGGCGTTATCATTGATTCTTTCTAAAATTTGGAAAGGTCCATCTTCTCGTGGTTGAAGTATTGATTTTCTTTTCTTTGAATACCTTTCCTTCCTCAAATTCCCACATACCCAATCTAAAGGCTCAATTAAAACCTTGTGTTTACCCTTGTTTGTTTGCTTCACATATAGTTCATTTCTTATTTCAGTGTTGGATTTCACTGGGGAATGTAACTCCTGATTTTTTTTGCCTTTTCATCACCTGAAATATCAACAACCTCATTAGTAGGTAATGAAAGAATATCTAACAGATTCATTGGGATAAAACCATATACATACTCAAAAGGTGAGAAGTTTGTAGTGGAATGCACTACTCGGATATATGAAAACTATATGTGTGGCAAACATTTTTCCCAATTCTTTATATTTTTTTAAATTATTGCATGCAAGAGGGTAGAAAGAGACATATTCTCCACTTCTATTTTCCCATTAGTTTTAGGATATGCAACTGTTGAGAGCAATAATTTAGTCCCCAATTTATTCCTAAAATTCCTCCAAAAGTGGCTAAGAAATTTCACATCCCTCTCACTTACATTTTTTTGGTCACTCCATGTAATCTCACAATTTCTTTGAAAACAAATATGTTATATGAATAGAACCATTGGTTTTTGAGTATGCAATGAAATGATACATTTTTCTAAATCAATCCACAACAACAAATATGTTATATTTTCTTGATTGGGATCGAGGCAATCCCAATACAAAATCCATAGAAATGTCAGTCGAAGGATGATATGGAACGAGAAAGGGGGAATGCAATCCATTAGGTTGAACCTTGGACTTTTCATGCTTACAAGTGACACATTTATCACAAATTTCAATAATGTATGTTCTCATGCTTGGCCAATAAAAATGTCCATGAAAAGTAGATAACACCAAAATTCCCCATCAAACCACCCCCATGAGTTTCTTTTACAAGTAATTCTCTAGTTGAACAATTTGAAATGCACAATTTATCCCTTTGTAAAAGAAACCCACCATTCTTGTAATAGTATTTAAAGCCATGTTTTCACAAGATGTCCAAATTTGAGAAAAATCTCCACTATTTTCATACATACCCTTTTGTAACCTAAGTCCAAGTAATCAATAATGTAGAGAAGTAAGAAGTGAATACATTCATGAAAGAGCATTGACAACCACATTTTCCTTGCCTTTTTGTGCTTGATTACGTAGGGGAAAGTCTCGATGAATTCTATCCAAGATGCATGCCACCGATTCAACTTACCTTGGGACTTCAAATACTTAAGGATTTTAGGGTAATAATGGATAATGAAATCTTTAGGCTATAATTAATGTTGCCATGTCTCCATGGATCATTTCAAAGCATAAAGTTATTTATCATAAGTTGAATAATTTAATGTTTCCCTATTCAATTTCTCACTAAAGTAATCATTTTGATGTGACTCTCGAGTCAAAAAAGCACTAATACCAACTCTCGATGCATCACACTCAATTTCAAAAAAATTGTAAAATCTGATATCCTTAAAAGGGGAGCATTGACCAATTTTTATTTGAGCGTGTTAAAGTATTTTTCTTGTTTTTCACCCCATTTAAAGACCACATGTTTCTTTAAAAGTTCATTAAGAGGTGCAGTGATGGATGAAAAATTCTTAACAAACCTCTTATAGAAGCTTACCAATTCATGAAAACCTCTCACCTCGGTTACGTTCTTCTGTGTGGGTCACTCCTGGATTGCTTTGACCTTTTCTTCATCTACACAGATACCTTCCACCCCTAAAAAAATCCAAGAAACGCAATAGAATCCACAAAAAAGGAACATTTTTTTAAGATTGGTATAAAGTTAGTTTTTTAAGAGTCTCATACACCAAACATAAGTGTTCAATAGGGATGTATAGAGATTTTTTATACACCAAGATATCATCAAAATAGACAACCATGAATTTTACAATGAATGAATGAAGGACATGCTTCATTAACTTCATGAATGTACTTGGTTTGTTAGTTCAGCCAAATGCAATAACTAAATACTCATACAAACTGAACTTAGTTTTAAAATTAGTTTTCCATTCATCCCCTTATTTCATTCATATTTGGTGGTATCAGCTTCTATGATCAATTTTTTAAAACAAAGAAGCCCCATGTAATTCATCAAGAATGTCATCAAGTTGAGAGATGGGATAATGGTACTCAACTGTTATTTTATTGAAGGTGTGACAATCCACACACATCCTCCATGTTCTATATTTATTGGGTACTAGGATCACTGGAATGGAACATGGACTCATGTTTTCCCTAACTAATCCTTTCTATGTGATTTCTTCAACTTGACATTGGATATCTCCAGTCTCTTCCAGATTACCACTATATGTTGGCCTGTTGGGAATTGCAACACTAGGTATGAATTCAATCCTATGCTCAATGCCTCTCAAAGGGGGTAATCCATAGAGTGTTTATTCGAGAAACAAATCACCAAATTCCTACAGTAAATGTACAACACAAGAAGGTAAAGAATGGTGAAGTTCATTAGTTGCAAGGTAAGCATCCTTACTAATGAGTAAGAACACTTTCTCACTCAATAAAGCACTTTTCACCTCACTTTTTCCAGAAAATAAACTCACCTTTCACTCAACACTCTTATTTTCATCTCTTTGATTTCCCTAATTTCTTTTTATGTCACTCATCTCTCCTTTTTCACTCTTAATTTTTTCCAATCTTTTCATTTTTTTCTTTCTTTTTTTTTCTAAAATCAGCACACTCTTTTTTATCACTCAATTTTTTATTTTTCCCACATTTCTTTTCACTCATTTCTATTTTATTTTTGTATTTTTTATCTATCCTCACTTGATCTTAATATTATTTTATGGGCTTAGTGGAGTCAAAAAAACATTTATACCACTAAAATGAAAAGAAAATCAGTTAGAATAGCCACCATACACCACCCTTCGATCAAATTGACATGGTCTCCCAAGTAGAAAATGGTCGTCCTGCATTGTGGCAACATCACAAAGCACCATATCATGATATTTTTCAATGGAAAAGGAAACTATGGCCTATTTAAATACTATCACTTCTCCACTATCATTCATCCATTGCAACCTATAAGGTCTATAATGCCTTATAGTAGGATAACTCAACTTATCAATCAACAAGGTACTAGAAACATTGGTAAAACTTCCACTATCAATGATCATACAACATACCTTCTACTTAATGTGGAATATCATATAAAAAACATGCCCACATTGTTCCTCATCATGATCATATTTTAGTTGAATGTTTAAAGCTCTTTTTTCCACAAATGCATCTCCATGTATGGGTTTTTCAACCTCTTCATCTGAACACTCCTCCAAAGGGTGCATTTCATCATCACTAGATCTATATCTAAGGATTTATCCATTTTCCAAAAACAATCATTATCTTTTTTTGGGGAATTAAGATGCAACATGACCATGTTCTTGATATTTTAAACACTTAATTTCCTAAGATTTAGAGTGGAAATTCATTTCAATTTTTCCTTTTGAATCATTGGGGAAGAACTTATTTTTTTCCTCTTCTCTTTGTTTTGGAATAAAATTTTAATCCCTTGGTTATGTTTCATTCCACTTAGAAGTTGATTTTTTCTATTTCCGATTATCCTTCCAAAAATTGTGGGAAGTTACTTGAAAGAATTCAGTTTCCTTTCGAGCTTGAATACCTTATGCAGAAACTCCTCCATGTCAATGGAGGTTTAAAGTTACACCAAATCTCTAATTTCTGGATTCAATCCATTGACGAACCTTTCCATGATAGCTTCACGATCCTCCTCCAAATTGGCTCGAATCATCGATATCTCCATTTCCTTTTGGTATTCCTCCACACGCATAGAACTTTTCACAAGTTTTTGTAACTTCAAATGAAAATATTGATATTAATGACTAGAAATGTACCTTTTGCGCATTACTATCTTCATTTATTCTCAAGTCCGAATTATACTTTCTCCATGCCATCATCGATTTACTTGTAATTGGCCTCACTAAATACTTGAATAGTAATTGAACTCAAGTGCTTCCAACTTTAACTTCTTCTCCACTGAGTAGTTGTGAATTCCAAACACATGTTCTACCTTCCACTCCCACTCCAAATAAAGATCCAGGTCACTCTTCCACAAAAATGATGTAAGTTTCATTTTGATGCTTCCCAAGTCACTTTCTATTCTAGCACCATGTTTCTCACACCTAGGAGATGAATCTTTGAAATCATATCAATAATCATCACCTTCATCAAAATATTGACTTCATGGAATCTTTGAAGTTGAGGAAATTTGAAAATAATCCAAGCTAACATTCAATCTTTAAATTCGTTAGCAAAAACTTTCATGAATAATTTGAGGTTGATCTCACTTATTTCTCCCTCACTTGTCATTTTATTTATTTCCTCACACACTATTTCTCTTTTTTTTAATCTATAAAAAGGTTCCTCACACTTTTTATCACAACAACTTGATTCCTACACGTGTTATTAAATAGAATCAAGAAGAAAACTAGTAATAATCAATCAATTCATGGAAAACTTTAAAAACCAGAAATTTTAAAAGGGGTTTCAATCAATGGAGTTTAAGTAATATGGGATTTAAAGTGAAATGGTAGAAATGGTTATGGATGATGGTTGGATATGGATGAAGGAAAGAAGATGGTGGATAAGAAAAATGCAATCAAATTTTTGACTAAATGAGCGAACACAACATTTCAAATGAGATTTTTTTTCTATTTTTTTTATTTTTCTTCTTCTCAATAATCACGAAATGAGATACAATGAGTGTGTTTGTGGTTATCAATATAAAATAGATGAAAAATGTCACAATTCTCTAATCTGATTGAAATTATGTAAAAGGGTGAGATAAATTGAACTTCAAACTCGATTGGAATCTGAGTAGGATAACTCAACTCATCTTTCTTCTTTATCAATGTACCAATTGATTTGGCTACATCTTCAAATATATGTGCCAGATTTAAATTTTTACAAATAAAAAAGCAAGATGAGATTCTGAACTACTAAAATGACATACTATACATCCATAAACTCAAATAAAAAGATGATTAAATGGAGGAAGAAATTTTCCGATAGAATTGATGATGGTCGAAAATGGAAGAAGAAAAAGAAAACGATGGGAGAAATAGAAAAATGAAATAACCAGGTTTTCATTGCCGAGCACTGATACCAAATGATATGATATAGTATGGGAGGAGGCCCAACATTCATGCATGGGAGGATAAAATGGGCATTTAATAACACTTATTAAAGCCCAAAGGTTAACCTAAATGGCCCACCCAAAGGATCCCATGAATTTATATCCACTTGCATCAATAAAATCTTAAAATTCAAAAGTGGTGAAGGCCTTGTCTCTAAAGTCATGGTGGGAAGCTTCAAAATCTTCGGGGTGATCCCAAAAAGTCTTCTTGTTGGATATTGTAAAGACCCGTAAAATTCAAGGGAAATTTTTTCTTAATTTTCTTTAGAATTTTACAAGAGCGCGGTTTCAGACGGCACCTGATTCCGAGGCCCGGAGTGCCCGGAATCATTTTCCGAAGTTTGGCTCGGGTACGTTCAGTGAACGAACGAGCGGAAATTTCTAACTTTTGATCCGGTGCTCGGAATTGAAATCCGAGGGCACCGATGAACTCGCAGCGCCGATTTTCGCTTAAAGAGACCTTTTCGGAAGTTGCGTTTGTTGCGGGATGAGAGTTAGTTTTTGGGAGATTAGAATAAGTTAAATAAAAATTGTGTATTACATATTTTTATTTAAACTTATTAGTTAACTTCTCTCAAAGGAAGTTAGGGGTGGGACCCACCCCCACTTAACCTCCCTTGAGAGGATTAAGTGTGGTGGGGACCACACGAACCCTAAACCTTTCATCTTCTCCCAACTTCCTTAACCCCTCATTAAATGACATGAGTTATTTAATTTTGGAGTTAATCTTTTTGAATTTCAAACCTTTGAAATTCTTGTGTTAAGTTTTTGATTAAATTAAGCTCTTCTCTCTTTTTGTTGGGTTAGAACTCTTAGCCAACTTGAGAGCTTTTGAGAGCTTCTTCTTCTTCTTCAAGCTCTGACGAAGAACACGAAGAACACTCAAGCTCCGACGAAGAACGCTCAAGCTCCGACGAAGAACGCCGCCTCTCTTCTTCGTCTTCCGTGTCAACGAGAGGGAACGCCGCTTCCTCCTCGGACCTTCTTCGTCGGCATACGAAGATTCGCCAACGACGAATCTCTTCGGGCGTATCTCTTCGTCAACGGATTTGACGAACGACGACCGCGACGCCCGACCTCCGCGACGTTGTCTTCCGCGGACGTTGTCAAATCTTCGAACCTATACCCGATGTAGGGGTTGTTGATTTATTGTTTAATTATTTTATTCTTGCTCGTGGTTCGCATGACTAACGTGAGGGGGCCGGACCGCATGAACACGGCCGAACCCCCTCCTCCGTTCTTGGTGTTTTGTTTTGCGGATGAAGCAAGGTGGCGTGGTGCCGTCGCACCACACGGATAATTGTATGTTTATCTTGCGCGGCGCCGTCGCGCGCGCGCCATTGTAGAATCTTCAAGAACGCGACGCCGCCGCGCCGCATCAAGGGAAATCGGAGGCGCGGCGGAGGGGCGCGGTGCCGTCGCACCGCGTCGGACGACGAACACCGCGGCCGGTTCCGGGCCGCCGGCGTCGGAAGCCGAAGAGGGGACCGGATTCTTCCGGTCCCGTTGGAGAAAACCGGCCGGCCAGCTGGCCGGCCGGATGGTAATAAACCGGGGGAAATTAATCCCCCGGCCAGCACACAAAACCCCCCTCATTATGAGGGGGGCGGTTTCCATGAGGGGGGGGGGGGGCAGCAACCCCCCGGTTTTTCTCCAAGCCGGCCCCCACGTGGGGGCCGTTTTTTCTGCAAAGGGCGCGGCTATGCCGCGCCGCCAGCCAAATCAGCGGGGGGCTTTGCCCCCCCCCCCACCGGATTTGACTTTGGTGTCCAAAGATGCCATTTCTAGAATCCTCCATGTGGGCAAGGCCTCCAAATTCGTGCAACCATGTGGGCCAAGTTTTAATCATCAATTTTGGGCTTGAATAAGTGATATTATAGGCCCATTTGCTCCATCCATGCAAGGTAATACCCATTGGGCCTTTAATGAAGCAAGATGAGCGCCCATTGAAGCATTCAACCTCTTTAATCTTCCTCGTGTCATTGGGCCTTGCAAATCCAATTCCTCCACCCGAGCAATCGACTCTGTGCCTTCTGCATGGTTTGCATCATCCTCCCCCTCTTGAAAATGAGTCGTCCTCGACTCTTCATCCTCTACACCCAAAAAAGGAGAAAGATCAGAAACATTGAAAGTGGCACTTACACCATACTCACCTGGAAAAGCTATCTTGTAAGCATTGTTGTTAATCTTTTCAAGCACTCGGAATGGTCCATCGCCTCGTGGCATGAGTTTTGATTTCCTCTTTTCAGGGAATCTTTCCTTCCGCATATGAATCCAAACCAAGTCACCGGGCTCGAACAACATTTGCTTGCGACCCTTGTTTGCTCGATCCATATATTTTTGGGTCATCCGCTCGATATTTAACCTTGCCTTTTCATGGATTTTCTTGATGAATTCTGCACGCCCTTTCGCATCCATATTAACTGCTTCCTGTAAAGGCAAAGGAACTAGATCAATAGGCGCAAGGGGGTTAAAGCCATAAACTATTTCAAATGGAGAATATTGAGTAGTGGAATGCTTGGCCCTGTTATATGCGAATTCCACATGTGGCAGACACTCCTCCCAATTCTTGATATTCTTTTTGACAATTGTTCGTAGAAGGGATGATAGTGTGCGATTCACCACCTCCGTTTGCCCATCGGTTTGTGGATGACAAGTAGTGGAAAATAATAACTTTGTACCGAGTTTGCTCCACAAGGTCTTCCAAAAGTAACTAAGAAATTTTGTGTCTCGATCCGACACAATGGTCCTTGGCATTCCATGATGCTTGACTACTTCCTGAAAGAAAAGTGTTGCAATGTTAGTGGCATCATCTGTTTTGTGACAGGGAATAAAATGTGCCATTTTTGAAAACCGATCCACCACAACAAAAATGGAATCTCTCCCCCTCTTGGTCCGTGGTAACCCCACAATAAAGTCCATTGATATGTCCTCCCAAGGGGTGTTGGGAATTGGGAGAGGAAGATATAGTCCATGTGGGTTCAGCTTTGATTTGGCTTTATGGCAAACAATGCACTTTCCCACAAATTTCTCAACATCTCTAGATATCCTAGGCCAATAAAAATGCTCACTAAGAACACTTAGAGTTTTTGAAACACCAAAATGCCCCATTAACCCACCCGAATGTGACTCCTTTAGTAAAAGTAAACGGATAGAGCAATTAGGAATGCAAAGCTTATCAATCCGAAATAAGAATCCATCATGTAAATAGAACTTTTCCCAACTAACTCCAGGTTTACAATGTTCATAAGGTTCTCTAAAATCACTATCAGTGGCATATAAATCCTTAATGTATTCAAAACCTAGAAGTTTTGAATCCAACAAGGATAAAAGAGAATATCTACGCGAAAGTGCATCAGCCACAGTATTTTCTTTACCCTTTTTATGCTTGATGACATATGGAAATGATTCAATGAATTCCAGCCATCTAGCATGTCTCCTATTTAGTTTATGTTGGCTCCTAAGGTATTTAAGAGCCTCGTGATCAGAATGGATCACAAATTCTTTAGGCCAAAGATAGTGTTGCCATGTTTCGAGTACTCTAAACAATGCATACAACTCTTTATCATATGTAGCATAGTTTAGAGTTGGGCCATTTAACTTCTCACTAAAATAAGCAATAGGCTTACCTTCTTGCATGAGTACTCCTCCTATGCCAATTCCGCTTGCATCACATTCAATTTCAAAGGTCTTACCGAAGTCTGGAAGTGCAAGTAGAGGGGCTTGGGTGAGTCTCTCCTTTAGCGCATGGAAGGCTTTTTCTTGAGTTGTCCCCCATTTGAAAGGAACATTCTTCTTTGTCAATTCATTCAATGGTGCTGCTAGTGTGCTGAAGTCTTTCACAAATCTCCTGTAAAAACTAGCAAGCCCATGAAAACTTCTTACCTGTCCAACGGAGGTTGGAGTTGGCCATTCTTGTATTGCTTTGATCTTCTCGGTGTCCACTTCAACTCCATTTCCACTCACAACAAATCCAAGGAAAATAATCTTATCGAGACAAAATTCACACTTTTTTATGTTTCCAAACAGGTTTTCTTTCCTCAACACCTCTAGGACTTTTCTCAAGTGATCTACATGTTCATGCAAAGTCCTACTATACACCAGAATATCATCAAAGTAAACTACTACAAATTTTCCAATATATGCACGTAAGACATGATTCATTAACCTCATAAATGTGCTAGGTGCATTGGTGAGACCAAAGGGCATGACTAACCATTCATAAAGTCCATGTTTTGTCTTAAATGCAGTTTTCCACTCATCGCCTTCTTTCATCCTAATTTGATGGTAGCCACTTCTTAAATCAATTTTTGAGAAAATAGTTGAACCATTTAATTCATCTAGCATATCATCTAACCTAGGGATAGGATGACGATACCTGACCGTGATGTTGTTGATGGCTCTACAGTCAATGCACATTCTCCATGTTCCATCCTTCTTTGGTACTAGAAGGACCGGTACCGCACAAGGACTAAGACTCTCTCTCACATACCCCACATTCAACAACTCTTGAACTTGCCTTTGAATTTCTTTTGTCTCCTCTGGGTTGGTGCGATATGCTGGGCGGTTCGGTAGTGATGCTCCAGGTATGAGGTCAATTTGATGCTCAATACCTCTAATGGGTGGCAAACCCGGTGGCACCTCTTCGGGAAACACATCTTCAAATTCCTGCAACAAAGACTCAACAACATGTGGCAAAGAAGATGTTAAGTTGTTAGTGTTCAACATCACCTCTTTGTACATAAGTACTAAGAGATTTTGTCGAGAAATCAAGGCTTCCTTAACCTCACTCTTTTTTGCCAACATCACACTTTTCTCTCCTCTCAAATCTTTTTCCCCTCTTGATTTTTCTTTGCTCTCCATTTCTTTGCTTCTCTCATTTTCTATTTTTCCCTCATTCTCTCCTTTTTCATTTTCTCTCTTTTTTTCCACATCACTCTTTTTTTTCTTTTCTCTCAAAATGTGATCTTCCAGAATTTGCTTGGGGGACATGGGGTTGAGGGTTATAGGTTCCCCTCGGAGTAGAAAAGAGTGACGGTTCAAGAAACCATCATGAGTAACACGCCGATCGTACTGCCATGGTCGACCCAACAACAAGTGGCACGCCTTCATAGGAACAATGTCGCACAATACCTCATCTTTGTACTTACCGATGGTGAACAATACCTTAACTTGCTTGGTGACCTTCAGCTCTCCACAATCATTCAACCACTGAAGCCGGTATGGATTTGGATGCCTTAAAGTCGGGAGTCCCAACTTCTCCACCAACTCGGTGCTCGCCACATTGCTACAACTTCCACCATCAACAATAACACTACATACCTTCCCATTGATCTTGCATCGTGTATGGAAAAGGTTCTCCCGCTGCTCCTTTTCTCCAACGGTCATTTGTGCACTTAAAACTCTTCTAGTGACAAGAATCTCGCCATCTTCCGCAAATTCTCCATTTTCAATTTCTGGAGATTCATCTTCCTCCTCTTCAGAGCTCTCTCCATCGGTCTCCCATTCTCCATACTTGTTGATGATCATGGTGCGACGGTTTGGGCATTCACTAGCAATGTGACCCCTTCCTTGACATTTAAAACACCGAATATCTCTATTCCTGGTTTGGTTAGCCTCAAAAGTAGGTTTCTTAGGTGGAAGAATTACCTTGTCACTTTTGCGATCAACCACCTCTTTTGCCTTTGATGGTTCTCCAATCTCCTTCCTTGGATTTCTCCATGGTGTGAAAGGGGTAGTGGGTTTCCTCATGTTGCTCCTCCTTTTGATTTGTTGCTCGATCTTGGTGGCTTGGTGGATCATATCTTGTATCTCTACATGGTGGTACATCTCCACTTGATCCGCAATCTCCCGATTGAGCCCATGTAAAAACCGTGCCATGGTTGCCTCCGGATCCTCCTCAACGTTTGCCCGAATCATGGCAATTTGCATCTCCTTGTAGTAGTCTTCTACACTCTTACTCCCTTGGATGAGGCGTTGAAGCTTGTTGTGGAGATCTCTATGGTAATGTGTGGGAACAAACCGCTTCCGCATGGTGAACTTCATGTCTTCCCAAGTGTTGATGGGACGTCCACCATATCTAGCCCTCTCCTTTTGAACTTGATCCCACCAAATTAAAGCATAATCAGAAAATTCAAGGGAAGCAAGTTTGACCTTTTTCTCCTCGGAATATGCATGGCATGAAAAGACTTGCTCGATCCGCATCTCCCACTCCAAGTATGCTTCCGGATCGCTTTTCCCAAGAAAAGAAGGGACCTTCACCTTGATCCCGCCAAGTAGGTCATCATCATGTTGTCTCCTTTGGGCTCCTCTCGGTTGTTGGTAAAACCTCCTCCTTTGTGGGACTTCATCAAGATCATCATCAAAGTTCACCATCTCCTCCTCCATGATGTGGGGACGACGTGGTGCGGGAGCGCGTCGTGGGTTATCATGGAACATCCTTGGGCTTGGTTTATTCTCCAATTCATCAATCCTCTCATGTAACACCTCCAACTTCCGATCAAGAAGCTTCTCGAAGTGGCTCACCAAAGCTTGCATTTGGAATTGCGTAGCTTCAGGTGCGGGAGATCTACTTCGATTTCCTTCATCGCTAACATGAGCAATTTTCTTCCCACGATCTTCTGCCATGATAAGTTACACAAACACAAACACACACCGGGGGGGGGGGGGACACACACAATGATACACACTCACTCACACACGCGAGATGTACACACTCACACAAGATGTACACACTCACACACACAAAGATACACACTCACGCACGCAATATATACACACTCACACGCACAAGATGTACACACACACGCACACAACAAGATGCACACACTCACACACACAAGATATATATATATATATATATATATATTTTGCTTATTTCTCTCCACTCTCAAGACTCAATTTGAATCCCAAGCTCTTATGAAATATAATACCTTATTTAGGGTGATCAAGTGCCACAAATTCCTCCTCAATCAAGATTGTGTCGGGGGATGGTTTAACACAACCCGCTTGAGTGGTAAGGGGTTTAACAATGGTAAAGGGTCAAAAAGAGGGTGGAAAGAAGGGTAGATAGGTGGATTGTGGGTTTTGCCCGATTGTGCAAGATAAGATAACAATATGAGCCAAATACAAAATGGGGATGAAGTAAAATGATGGAAAACGTTATATATGGAAATAGAAAGTGCTAATAAGGTAAAGCACAAAGGATTAATTGTATCCGCTCTTTTTTTTTTGCTTTTGTTTTTGTCAATTCTCCCCAAAAAGTGTTGTGCTTGAAGTTTTAAAGCACAAGATGATTGAACGGAGAGTAAGACATTTTTTTTCGAAATCTCTCAAATAAAGGATGTGCTTAATTTTGAAAAGCACAAAATGATGAGTTGAGAGAATTTTTTTTTTGCCGGATACAAATCACATATAGAGAGATGAATGAAAATTTGGCTCAATTTATAATAATCCAAGCTTGCACAAACTAGGACAATTCGGGAGGCTTTCAAGAAAAATGGATTTTTTTTGTTGAATGGGTGAATAATATGGAAAGATAAGGAGGGTAATGGATAGAATTAAAGTAAATAAAGGGATAGACGCCTACCGTGTCAACCGGAGCTCTGATACCAACTGATGCGAGACGCACGGGGTGGCCCGATCTTCACGGCGTAGGGCGGCGGATAATGGATGCGGTTTGGGGCTAAGTGACGGGTGAAGGGTATGGATAGTGGAAGCAAGTAGTCAACCAACGCTATATGGAGCGTGACCTACTACTTAGACAACACACTCAAGGGAGGGGTGTGATGGCCAATCCACACAACAACGCACTTGGGTTGAGGCACGGAATTGGGGGCTTTGTGATCTCGGATCACCAATCTAACTTGTAGATTGACAAGGCAAGAATACACAAGAGCAAGGGGGAAAACCCGGGATAATCCTCACACAACGGAGAGAAACAAAGCATAAACTCTCAAATTAAGTCTTGAATTCCAATACAATGCCATGGGGTGGCTATTTATAGCCAAGGGGGTGATACAATGGTCAAGGGTCTAATACCCTAAAGTCATAAAGTCTAAACCTACCTTGTCCCCTTAAAAGTCAAAAAGATAAAAGCCAACAAAGACTTTTGGAAAAGAAGCACACAACTTTCCAACATAGCCCACCGGATTTGACTTTGAGTGCATAGCCCACCGGATTTGACTTTGGTGTCCAAAGATGCCATTTCTAGAATCCTCCATGTGGGCAAGGCCTCCAAATTCGTGCAACCATGTGGGCCAAGTTTTAATCATCAATTTTGGGCTTGAATAAGTGATATTATAGGCCCATTTGCTCCATCCATGCAAGGTAATACCCATTGGGCCTTTAATGAAGCAAGATGAGCGCCCATTGAAGCATTCAACCTCTTTAATCTTCCTCGTGTCATTGGGCCTTGCAAATCCAATTCCTCCACCCGAGCAATCGACTCTGTGCCTTCTGCATGGTTTGCATCACAGGGGGGGTCGGGCCGGGTCGCCCCGGACCCGGACCCCCCGTTTCGAATCGGTTTCGGTCTTTTGGCCATAACTTGAGCCACGGACCTCCGATCGACGAACCGTCTGCGGCAACGCGATCCTTGGATCGAGACGGTCGTTTCGGTATATCGCACTCAAGGTTTCGGATTACTTTGAGTTCGGCCGGGTTGGTTCGTTCACGAAACCAACCGGGCCTTCGGAGCGGAAACGCTCATATCTTGAGCTACGGACGTCCGATTGACGTGCCGTCAGCTGTGTTGTGTTCCTCTTAGTGAGACGGATCTTTTGGCATACTCCGCCCGAGGTTTGGACGGAGGTGGGGTACGGTCGGGTTGGTTTTGCCTTAAAAACCAACTGGGTCCCGGGGACGAAAATGCCAATAACTCTCAGACCGGGCGTCCGATCGACGCGCCGTCTGTTGCGTTGAGTTCCTGTTGACGATACGGAACTTTTGGATACATCAACTCTGGTCCTTGTGACAGTTGATGTATCAGCCTCTCGACTCGTGGAGCGGACCCTCCGAACGAGCTTGCTGTGTGCGGGAACCCTAGTGCTGGCTGCGACTGCTACTACTGCTACTGTGACTGCGACGACGACAGTACAGAGATCCTGTGTGGATTCGACGACGACGACTACAGCACTCAGCGATCCTACGTGGATCAGTGCTACAGGTCCTATGTGGGCCCGATCCTGTGTGGGTCCGATCCTGTGTGGGTCCTTGCGCTCAGCGGTCCTGTGTGAACCAGCGCCTACAGGTCCTGTGTGGGTCCGATCCTGTGTGGGTCTTTGCGGGGGTTAGTTACCTATCGATCCTTCGTGGGTCCGACGACTTAGATGGATCAGAGATCATCTTTATCGTCCTTGAAGAAGTATACCTGTGTGAGCTGAAATCTGTTGCTTTCCTGTGTGGATTGTGTTGTGCAATCCTGTGTGGATTACCTTTTGCTTTCCTGTGTGGAATACGTTTACTTTCCTGTGTGGACTGAGTTGTACTTGGGCTCGGAGGTTGGAGCGTATTTGAAATTGATGACTTAGGTATATGTATGGGCATATACCTAAGCAGTGTTGGTTGTTACTTCGTGATTGTACCTTTCTTCGTGGTTTATCCTTTGTGGATTTTGAGAGACCTTCAGGGGTCTCCGGGTCCCTACTGAGTAGCTTATACTCACCCCTGCACGGGCTTTGCCTGCACTACGTTGTGTTGGTTGCAGACGACGGACAGCGTTGACCTTAGCTGAGGCTTGCAGAACGGGACGGTACCCGGAGGTGGACCAGTGGGCGGGACGTGCTCGGAGCGGACGGCGGGACCCGTGGAGCAGAGGAGCTATCTGTACCCACCCTTCAGGTGAGATTTCCAGTGGACAGCTCGGTGTAGCGGCTTTTACTTTTTAGTTGCTGTTTTCCCTTTCGAGTTGTACTTTACTTTCAGTTTGAGTTTGTATTCTGCCCCATTTACTTTTCCGCACTTTCAGTTGTACTCTGCTTTTGTTTAGTGTTTACTTTCCGCTTGCTTACTCTGTGGTGTTTATTTACTTTACAAAGGCAATGCCTTCCCTTTTTACCGGGATTTACACCTTGGTGCTAGTCGCCAGCCCCTGGCCTATGGAAGGCGGGCTTGGGGTAGTCACGGCACGGACCCCGAGGGCGGGTCGTGACAAATTGGTATCAAAGGAGTTCGGTTCTACCGCGAACTCTGATCTTTTCTATGTGAAGAAATAATGTTTAGCGTATTGAGTGTGGTTATCAGTCCAGGGAGTCCAGTGTTGGTGTGGCGGCCGACGTATCCGTACACCAGGACCCTGACTTCTGATTCCCGACTTAATGCACGAAAACAATGATTGTGTGTGTGTTTCAAAGTTTTCTTTGTGATTACTTATATCAGCTCACTAGGTATACTGTTCTGACCGTGGCGCACCTGTTTCCTTTTCAGGATGGCCCCACGACGGCAGCCAGCTAGGGTTCCGAGAGTCGAGCGTGACGACAGCCCACTGAGCGACGAGGCGTCGGTGCAGGGCCCTTTGTCAGCAGTGGCACTGACGGTAGCTCTACCCGCCGAGCCCCCGATGCTTCCAGCAGCAGCCGCTGACGATGCACGTCGCCTCAGCGCACTGCATGAGTTTCAGCGCCAGCGACCGCCCAGGTTTCGCAGGGAGACGGATCCCCAGGCAGCAGAGGACTGGCTGGAGGCAGTGGTTCGAGTGTTTAGGCTAGTGAGGACACCAGCAGACCTCATGGTGATCCTCGCTGCGAGCCTACTACACACAGCAGCAGGACGATGGTGGAGCTTGATGCTCCAGGTGCACGATGAGGCATCTTTACTTTGGACGGACTTTGAGAGCCTCTTCCGCTCGGAGTTCGTCCCAGCCACCCTTCGTGCGGTGCGTATCCAGGAGCTTCTACAGCTGCGGCAGGGCAGCATGACGGTCGCTCAGTACTCGGCGAGATTTACCGATCTCTCGCGCTACTCGACCGACATGGTACGGGACCCATTCTTCCGGGCCCGGACCTTCGAGCAGGGTTTGAGACACGAGATCAGGGCATCGCTGATCTCCCTCAGCATACCGACTCAGACAGGAGTACTGGAGCGGGCCCTTCTGATCGAGAGCTTCCTTGCTGAGTCTACACCAGCACAGAGACCCACCGCAGGGCGGCACGTGGCAGAGTCATCTGCAGCAGGCAGTCGACGGATGACTCAGGGGTCCAGACAGACCAGACCTTCGGGCAGACGATCTCAGGGCACTGGCTCAGCAGTGCGGGGCACACAGCGAGGAGCCAGTCTTTCGAGAGGCAGACAGTGCTACTCGTGCGGCGGGCAGGGCCACATGGCTCGTGACTGCCCGACCCGCCGTGCCGAGGAGCAGCAGTCAGTTGATGGACCATCGAGGCAGAGGCAGAGGGTCGACCGTGGCGGTCCGCAGGGAGGAGGCGGACGAGGCAGAGGAGCTGGACGAGCAGCCGGTGGTGTGCGACACTTTGAGGCTCTGCCACCACCACCACCAGGAGGTCCACCCCGACCACAGGGAGCTGGCGGGCAGAGACAGGTACAGCTCCAGGCAGCAGAGGCCTACAACCACGGCGCACCCGAGATGATTCGAGGTACTATCTGTGTCTATTCCACCCTTGCTGCAGTTCTTATAGACACAGGAGCGAGTCACTCTTTCGTAGCCGCTGCCCTTGTTCGGAGCTCGGAGATTCCGACAGAGCCGTTGGCTCGATCCTTACGGCTAGAGACTCCTACGGGAGCAGACTCGACGATTACGCACTGGTGCCGGCAGTGTGAGCTTACTCTAGGAGGCGAGAGCTTCGGCTGGGATCTTCTTGTAGCAGCGTCGAGGCCTTACGACGTCATCTTGGGCATGGATTGGCTATCTACGGTCCATGCACAGATTGACTGTTTTAGGCGCAAGGTGCGATGTGTACGCACCGACGGGAGCAGGTTCACCTTCACCGGCGAGAAGGGAGCCTTAGCAGCACAGGATGGACTTCCGCGGAGGAGAGGACAGCCCATCACCCATCAGTTGGCTAGCCTTATCCTTGGAGCAGTTGACGTGCGGAGTCCTGGTTTTCCTGCAGTGGTGGATCAGTTTGCGGACGTTTTTCCCGACGATGTTCCAGGGCTACCTCCTCGCAGAGAGGTAGACTTTTATATTGACTTGTACCCCGGGACAGCCCTGATATCCACTCCAGCATATCAGATGGCCCCCGCCGAGCTTCGAGAGATACGGGTACAGTTGGAGGACTTGCAGGGCAAGGGGTTCATCCGACCCAGTGTTTCACCCTGGGCTTCCCCGATTTTGTTCGCCAAGAAGGCGGACGGGAGCTTGCGACTTTGTGTTGACTATCGTCGCCTGAACCAGGTGACAGTGAGGAACAAGTATCCGCTACCGAGGATTGATGACCTCTTTGATCAGCTCAAGGGAGCACGGTGGTTCTCGAAGATAGACCTCAGGTCAGGCTATCATCAGCTCAGAGTCAGAGACGAGGATGTGCAGAAGACAGCTTTCAGATGTCGGTATGGCCACTATGAGTTCTTGGTTATGCCATTCGGTGTAACCAATGCTCCAGCAGTGTTCATGGCTCTCATGAACAGGATCTTTCAGCCATACCTCGATCGGTTTGTCGTGGTCTTCATCGACGACATTCTGATTTACTCTACGACAGAGGAGGAGCACGCCTATCACTTGCGAGTTGTACTAGACACACTCTGAGAGCACCAACTTTATGGTAAGCTCTCGAAGTGCCAGTTCTGGATACGTGAGTTCCACTTCTTAGGACACGTTATCTCTGAGGCGGGAGTTGCAATGGATCCCGCGAAGATTGAGACTGTGTTAGCATGGGAGCCACCCAGAAGCGTGACTGAGGTTCGGAGTTTCTTGGGACTAGCTGGATACTATCGGAGATTCGTGCCAGACTTCTCTAGAGTTGCGGCATCACTCACAGCTTTGACGAAGAAGGGGAAACCCTTCGTATGGACAGACAGATGTCAGCAGAGCTTCCAGGAGCTGAGACAGAGATTGACCTGCGCACCTATCTTGAGGTTGCCTGAGGAGGGAGTAGGGTACGTAGTCTACTGCGATGCATCAGGGACCGGACTCGGATGTGTTCTGATGCAGGAGCGGGCAGTGATCGCCTATGGATCACGTCAGTTGAGGCCGCATGAGCAGAACTACGCTACCCATGACCTGGAGTTAGCAGCAGTGGTCTTCGCTCTGAAGACATGGAGACACTATCTGATGGGCGAGCGCTTTACAGTCTTTTCTGATCATCAGAGTCTCAGGTATATCTTCTCTCAGAAGGACCTGAACCTGAGACAGTGACGATGGCTCGAGTTCCTCCAGGACTATGACTTTGAGATAGTCTATACTCCTGGGAAGGGGAACGTAGTAGCCGATGCCCTTAGCAGGAGGACGGGCATTCAGCTACTTGAGGAGGCGACGAAGCAGCTAGCCTCTTTGCAGATATCCTTCGTGGATAGAGATGGAGCAGCCTTCCTTCAGTCTCTCATAGTCACCCCTCCACTACTGCAGCGGGTCAGAGAGGCACAGCGTGAGGACGCTGACTGTGAGACACGGCGTGCACAGATATCCTCGGGACAGGCACCTGATGGTTTCTCCCTTGGAGCAGAGCATGACATCCTTTTCAGAGGACGTACCATGGTACCAGTCGCTTTGCGAGAGGAAGTGCTGATAGAGTTTCACACTTCTCCTTTGGCGGTACATCCTGGAGTGGCGAAGATGTACCAGGACCTCAGACGACAGCACTGGTGGCCGGGCATGAAGAAGGCAGTAGCAGAGTTCGTTTCTCGATGCCTCACCTGCCAGCAGGTGAAGGCAGAGCATCAGGTACCAGCAGGCTTGGTACAACCCTTAGAGGTTCCGGAGTGGAAGTGGGACGGCATATCTATGGACTTCGTGACTGGACTTCCACGTACTTCCAGAGGTCACGACTCCATCTGGGTGATTGTTGACCGACTCACCAAGTCGGCACACTTCTTACCCATCAGAGAGCAGGGCTCAGTAGAGAGCTTGGGACGTCTCTACGTTCAGGAGATTGTGCGGCTCCACGGCGTGCCATCATCTATCGTCTCCGATCGAGATGCTCGCTTTACTTCCCGGCTTTGGAAGGGGTTACAGGAGGCGTTCGGGACGCAGCTACGTCTGAGCACAGCCTTTCACCCTCAGACGGATGGTCAGACGGAGAGGACCATTCAGACTCTCGAGGACATGCTCCGCGCATGTGTCCTCGACTTTAGTCGTAGCTGGGAGGACCACCTACCCTTGGTGGAGTTTGCGTACAACAACAGCTACCACTCCACCATCGGGATGGTACCGTACGAGGCGTTGTACGACCGACCTTGTAGATCTCCTTTGTGCTGGACAGACCCTGGAGAGTCAGCACTGGTGGGACCGGAGATGGTCCAGGCCACGACAGAGAAGGTCCAGGTCATCCAGGAGCGGATGAGGACAGCTCAGAGCCGGCAGAAGTCATATGCTGACAGGAGGCGGAGGCCACTAGAGTTCGAGGATGGCGACCACGTCTTCTTGCGGGTCTCACCTCGACGTGGTATTCGGAGATTTGGCCGAGGCGGCAAGTTATCTCCACGCTTCATCGGACCCTTCCAGATTCTCAGCAGGATTGGTGAGGTGGCTTATCGCCTGGCTCTACCACCTCAGTTGCACCGGGTGCACGACGTCTTCCACGTGTCTCAGCTGAGGAGATACGTGCACGACCCGACACACATCATTGACCATGGGGAGCTTGACGTTGACGATGGGGCGACTTTTACGGAGGTCCCGGTGGAGATAGAGGATCGATAGGAGCGGGTCCTGCGTGGGCGATCGATTCCTCTTGTGCGCATCAGATGGAAGCACGGGAATCTCCAGGAGAGCACATGGGAGCGGGAGGCTCAGATGCGTGCTCAGTACCCTCATTTGTTTCCCTAGTTTTTGATATATCTTTACGGGGACGTAAAGCCCTGAGGTGGGAGTAATGTAAAGACCCGTAAAATTCAAGGGAAATTTTTTCTTAATTTTCTTTAGAATTTTACAAGAGCGCGGTTTCAGACGGCACCTGATTCCGAGGCCCGGAGTGCCAGGAATCATTTTCCGAAGTTTGGCTCGGGTACGTTCAGTGAACGAACGAGCGGAAATTTCTAACTTTTGATCCAGTGCTCGGAATTGAAATCCGAGGGCACCGATGAACTCGCAGCGCCGATTTTCGCTTAAAGAGACCTTTTCGGAAGTTGCGTTTGTTGCGGGATGAGAGTTAGTTTTTGGGAGATTAGAATAAGTTAAATAAAAATTGTGTATTACATATTTTTATTTAAACTTATTAGTTAACTTCTCTCAAAGGAAGTTAGGGGTGGGACCCACCCCCACTTAACCTCCCTTGAGAGGATTAAGTGTGGTGGGGCCCACACGAACCCTAAACCTTTAATCTTCTCCCAACTTCCTTAACCCCTCATTAAATGACATGAGTTATTTAATTTTGGAGTTAATCTTTTTGAATTTCAAACCTTTGAAATTCTTGTGTTAAGTTTTTGATTAAATTAAGCTCTTCTCTCTTTTTGTTGGGTTAGAACTCTTAGCCAACTTGAGAGATTTTGAGAGCTTCTTCTTCTTCTTCAAGCTCTGACGAAGAACACGAAGAACGCTCAAGCTCCGACGAAGAACGCTCAAGCTCTGACGAAGAACGCCGCCGCCTCTCTTCTTCGTCTTCCGTGTCAACGAGAGGGAACGCCGCTTCCTCCTCGGACCTTCTTCGTCGGCATACGAAGATTCGCCAACGACGAATCTCTTCGGGCGTATCTCTTCGTCAACGGATTTGACGAACGACGACCGCGACGCCCGACCTCCGCGACGTTGTCTTCCGCGGACGTTGTCAAATCTTCGAACCTATACCCAAGGTAGGGGTTGTTGATTTATTGTTTAATTATTTTATTCTTGCTCGTGGTTCGCATGACTAACGTGAGGGGGCCGGACCGCATGAACACGGCCGAACCCCCTCCTCCGTTCTTGGTGTTTTGTTTTGCGGATGAAGCAAGGTGGCGTGGTGCCGTCGCACCACGCGGATAATTGTATGTTTATCTTGCGCGGCGCCGTCGCGCGCGCGCCATGGGAGAATCTTCAAGAACGCGACGCCGCCGCGCCGCATCAAGGGAAATCGGAGGCGCGGCGGAGGGGCGCGGTGCCGTCGCACCGCGTCGGACGGCGAACACCGCGGCCGGTTCCGGGCCGCGGCGGGATGAGAAGACCGGCGGCCGGGCCGCCGGCGTCGGAAGCCGAAGAGGGGACCGGATTCTTCCGGTCCCGTTGGAGAAAACCGTCCGGCCAGCTGGCCGGCCGGATGGTAATAAACCGGGGGAAATTAATCCCCCGGCCAGCACACAAAACCCCCCTCATTATGAGGGGGGCGGTTTCCATGAGGGGGGGGGGGGGCAGCAACCCCCCGGTTTTTCTCCAAGCCGGCCCCCACGTGGGGGCCGTTTTTTCTGCAAAGGGCGCGGCTATGCCGCGCCGCCAGCCAAATCAGCGGGGGGCTTTGCCCCCCCCCCCCCCCCCCCCCCGCGTGCAGCCTCCGTGCGGCGCCAGGCCGCCGCGGCCCCCGCGCCGCCGCGGCCCCCGCGCTGCCGCGCCGCCGGCCGGTCGGGCCGGGTCGGACCCGGTTCGGGTCGACCCAGGGGGGGTCGGGCCGGGTCGCCCCGGACCCGGACCCCCCGTTTCGAATCGGTTTCGGTCTTTTGGCCATAACTTGAGCCACGGACCTCCGATCGACGAACCGTCTGCGGCAACGCGATCCTTGGATCGAGACGGTCGTTTCGGTATATCGCACTCAAGGTTTCGGATTACTTTGAGTTCGGCCGGGTTGGTTCGTTCACGAAACCAACCGGGCCTTCGGAGCGGAAACGCTCATATCTTGAGCTACGGACGTCCGATTGACGTGCCGTCAGCTGTGTTGTGTTCCTCTTAGTGAGACGGATCTTTTGGCATACTCCGCCCGAGGTTTGGACGGAGGTGGAGTACGGTCGGGTTGGTTTTGCCTTAAAAACCAACCGAGTCCCGGGGACGAAAATGCCAATAACTCTCAGACCGGGCGTCCGATCGACGCGCCGTCTGTTGCGTTGAGTTCCTGTTGACGATACGGAACTTTTGGATACATCAACTCTGGTCCTTGTGACAGTTGATGTATCAGCCTCTCGGCTCATGGAGCGGACCCTCCGAACGAGCTTGCTGTGTGCGGGAACCCTAGTGCTGGCTGCGACTGCTACTACTGCTACTACTGCTACTGTGACTGCGACGACGACAGTACAGAGATCCTGTGTGGATTCGACGACGACGACTACAGCACTCAGCGATCCTACGTGGATCAGTGCTACAGGTCCTATGTGGGCCCGATCCTGTGTGGGTCCAATCCTGTGTGGGTCCTTGCGCTCAGCAGTCCTGTGTGAACCAGCGCCTACAGGTCCTGTGTGGGTCCGATCCTGTGTGGGTCTTTGCGGGGGTTAGTTACCTATCGATCCTTCGTGGGTCCGACGACTTAGATGGATCAGAGATCATCTTTATCGTCCTTGAAGAAGTATACCTGTGTGAGCTGAAATCTGTTGCTTTCCTGTGTGGATTGTGTTGTGCAATCCTGTGTGGATTACGTTTTGCTTTCCTGTGTGGAATACGTTTACTTTCCTGTGTGGACTGAGTTGTACTTGGGCTCGGAGGTTGGAGCGTATTTGAAATTGATGACTTAGGTATATGTATGGGCATATACCTAAGCAGTGTTGGTTGTTACTTCGTGATTGTACCTTTCTTCGTGGTTTATCCTTTGTGGATTTTGAGAGACCTTCAGGGGTCTCGGGGTCCCTACTGAGTAGCTTATACTCACCCCTGCACGGGCTTTGCCCGCACTACGTTGTGTTGGTTGCAGACGACGGACAGCGTTGACCTTAGCTGAGGCTTGCAGAACGGGACGGTACCCGGAGGTGGACCACTGGGCGGGACGTGCTCGGAGCGGACGGCGGGACCCGTGGAGCAGAGGAGCTATATGTACCCACCCTTCAGGTGGGATTTCCAGTGGACAGCTCGGTGTAGCGGCTTTTACTTTTTAGTTGCTGTTTTCCCTTTCGAGTTGTACTTTACTTTCAGTTTGGGTTTGTATTCTGGCCCATTTACTTTTCCGCACTTTCAGTTGTACTCTGCTTTTGTTTAGTGTTTACTTTCCGCTTGCTTACTCTGTGGTGTTTGTTTACTTTACAAAGGCAATGCCTTCCCTTTTTACCGGGATTTACGCCTTGGTGCTAGTCGCCAGCCCCTGGCCTATGGAAGGCGGGCTTGGGGTAGTCACGGCACGGACCCCGAGGGCAGGTCGTGACAGATATCTTGTCCCCTAAAGCCATGGGCATGTGTAAACAAAGTCAAAAATTGTTTTTAGGATTTAGACTTTTGAGAGATAGGTATTTTGACTTATATCTCTCTTATTTGGATATAAATAGAAACCTCCTTGTACCCCTTGAAGGTGAATTATGAATTTTATTGTTTTCTAGAATTAAGATGATTGTGTTTCTTGTGCTCTTGAATGAATACAAGTAAATCCTATCAAAGGAGTGGTCAACTTTTATGGTGCTTTATAATTAGAGATTTTAGGGTAAAGTCTCCTTGGGGTCCAAATTGATCATCCCCCTCCCCCGTTAATTTCCTTCATATTAATTTGTTATCAATTTCTCCCATTTCAACCCATGTGTTTTCCTCATTTTTGCCAAAAAATTTCGCATGCCCATATGGTATCATATCAGTTTTTAGGGATTTTGTGGGGTTTTAGGGTCTTTTTTGGTTTTTTAGGGTTTTTTCGAGTGTTTATGGATTTGAGTTTTTTTAGAGTTTTTAACAATTTTTAACATTTTAGGGTTTAAGGGTTTTTAGAGTTATTTAGGGTTTTATGGGTTTTTAGGGTTTTTAAATATTTTTAGGGTTTTTATGGTTTCGGGGATTTTCATGGGTTTTTATGTTATTACATTTTTAAGGATTTTAGGGATTTTAAGGATTTTCATAGTTTTCTGGGGGTTTTAGGGTTTTTTTATTTTTTTTGGGATTTTTAGGGATTTTTTAGGATATTTATAGTTTTATCGTTTTTCAGGGTTTTTAGGGTCTTTTTAGGTTTTTAGGGATTTTTTGAATTTTTTAGTGTTTTAAGGTTTTTTAGACTTTTTAAATATTTTTGAACATTTTTAAAGGTTTTAAGGGTTTTTAGAGTTTTTAGTGGGTTTTATGGTTTTAATAGATTCTTAAGGTTTTAAAGGTTTTTTTTATAGTTTTTAGGAGGTTTTCAGGGTTTTTTACATTTTCAACCATTTTTAGGGATGTTTAGGAATTTTGTGGTTTTATGTGGTTTTTTAGGTTTTTAGGGATTTTGAGGGGTTTTATGGGTTTCCCCGAGATTTTAGGGTTTTGGGGATTTTCTGTGTTTTAGTTTATTTTTGGGTTTTTAGGGTACTTTTTGACTTTTTTGGGGTTTTAAGGTTTCTTAGAGATTTTAACATTTTAAGTGATTTTAAGGGTTTTAGAGTTTTTAGTGGGTTTTAGGGGTTTTATGAGTTTTTAGGTTTTTATGGTTTTTCGGGGTTTTATAGTTATTAGGGATTTTAGGGTTTATTGCATTTTTAGGGATCTTTGGGGATTTTTTAGGATTTTTTGGTTTTTTGGGTTTTTTAGGTTTTTAGGGATTTTAAGGGTTTTAGTGGTTTTAGGGTTTTAGGGGTTTTTTGGGTTTTCATGGTCTTTTGGGTTTTTCTGGGTTTTCTCATTTCTTTAGGGGTTTTAATGTTTTTTAGAGTTTTTATCGTTTTAGGGGTTTAAAGAGGTTTTCAAGCTTTTAGTGGTTTTTATGGGTTTTAGGGATTTTTATGGTTTTTAGGGGTTTTTATTATTTTTAATGGTTTTTCAAGGTTTTTAGGGTTTTATATTTTTAGGTATTTTTAGGGTTTTTAGAGATTTTCTGGGTTTTTAAGGTTTTT
Source organism: Viscum album (assembly GCA_963277665.1). Lineage (NCBI taxonomy): Eukaryota > Viridiplantae > Streptophyta > Magnoliopsida > Santalales > Viscaceae > Viscum > Viscum album. The sequence continues at coordinate 1,050,449,463 of OY728121.1, read as the reverse complement.
TATGGTTTTTAGTGTTTTTAGGGGTTTTAAGGGTTTTATGGTCTTTTGGGTTTTTTATAGTTTTTAGTGTTTTAGGGGTTTTAAAGGTTTTAGGGTCTTTTGGGGTTTTTTTGGGTTTTTTAGGGTTTTAAAGGTTTTTAGAGTTTTTCTAATGTTTTTATGGGTTTTAAGGATTTTTAGAGTTTTTAATGGTTTTTACGTTTTTTTCTAGGTTCTTAGGATTTTAAAGGTTTTTTAGGGGTTTTTTTTTGTTTTTATGGGGTTTTTAGGTTTGTTAGTGTTTTCACTTTTTCAATTATTTTTAGGGATTTTTTATGATTTTTATGGCTTTTAGGGTATTTTAGTGTTTTTAGGGATTTTGAGTATTTTTAGTGTTTTTCAGGGTTTTTTGCGGTTTTAGGGGTTTTCAGGGTTATTAGGGTTTTTTGAGTTTTTTAGGATTTTAAGGTTTCTATAGATTTTAATAGTTTTAATGTTTTATGTGGTTTAAGGGTTTTTAGAGTTTTTAGTGGGGTTTTAGGGTTTTTATGGTTTTTAGAGTTTTTTAGGGGTTTTTATTTTTTTAGTGGTTCTTAGGGTTTTCAAGGATTTGGGGGATTTTTTTACAATTTTTTATGGTTTTTAGGGGTTTAGGGGTTTTCATGGTTTTTAGGGGTTTTAAAGGTTTTTAGGGTCTTTTTGGGGTTTTAGGGTTCTTTTGAGTTATTTAGGGGTTTTATGCTTTTTAGAGTTTTTATTGGTTTTTGTGTTTTGGTTGGTTTTTAGGGGTTTTTAAGGTTTTTAGGGTTTTCATTATTTTCAGGGGATTTTCAAGGATTTCAAGGATTTTTTTTATGTTTTTAGGGATTTTAGGGATTTTTTAGGATCTTCATGGTTTTAGGGTTTTTTAGTGTTTTTAGTGTTTTTAGGGGTTTTAGGGGTTGTAATGGTTTTTAGGTTCTTTTTGGTTTTTAGTTTTTTTAAAGTTTTTTAAGCGTTTTAATTTTTTCAATGTTTTTAACGTTTTTAATGTTTTTAGGGGTTTAAAGGGTTTTATAGTTATTATTGGGGTTTTAGGGGTTTTATGGTTTTTTAGGGTTTTTTAAGGATTTTAGGGGTCTTATGGTTTTTAGGGTTTTTTTTATGGTTTTTTCCCTTTTAGGGTGTTTTAGGTCTTTTTTATGATTTTTATGGTTTGGGGGTATTTAGGGTTTTTATGTATTTTGAGGGATTTTAGTTTTTTTCTTGGTTTTTTAAGGTTTTTAGGTTTTTCTAGTTTTTAGTGGTTTTTTGGGTTTTTAGGGTTTTTTTTTACTTTTTAGAGTTTTTTTATGTTTTTTAGATTTTTTAACATTTTTAGGGGTTTGGGGGTTTTAGAGTTTTTAGTAGATTTTTAGGGTATTTATGGGTTTTTAGTGTTTTTAAGGTTTTTAGGAGTTTTTAGGGTTTTCAGGGGTTTTTCTAGGTTTTTAGGGTTTTTTACGTTTTTTGGGATTTTTAGGGATTTCTTAGGATTTTTATGATTTTTAGGGTTTTGGGGAATTTTGAGGTGTTTAAGGGTTTTTTAGGTTATTTTGGGATTTTAGGGATTTTCAAGGTTTTTAGGGTGTTTTGGGGGTTTAGGGTTTTTTGTTGTGTTTTTAGGGTTTTTAAGGGTTTTTGGAGTTCTTGACATTTTTAGGGGTTTTAAGGGTTTTTAGAGTTTTTAGTTGATTTTAGGGTTTTTGTTGGTTTTTAGGGGTTTTAAGGTTTTTAGGGGTTTTAGGGGTTTTAAGGTTTTTAAGGGTTTTTAGGTTTTTCTAGTTTTTTTGGGGGGTTTACTGATGTGAGACGCACGGGGTGGCCCGATCTTCACAGCGTAGGTTGGCGAATGAAGTATGCGGTTCAGGGCTAAGTGGTAGTTGAGGGGTATGGATAGCGGATGCAAGTAGTCAATCAACACTACTTAGACACCACACTCAAGGGAGGGATGCGATAGCCAATCCACACAACAACGCACTTGGGTTGAGGCACGGAATTGGGGGCTTTGTGATCTTGGATCACCAATCTAACTTGTAGATTGGCAAGGCAAGAATGCACGAGAGCAAAGGGGGAAATTCGGAACAATTCTCACACAACGGGGAGAAACAAGCATAAGCTCTCAATTAAGTCTTGAATCAAAATACAATGTCATGGGGTGGCTATTTATAGCCAAGGGGGTGATACAATGGTCAAGGGTCTAATACCCTAAAGTCATAAAGGCTAAACTACCTTGTCCCCTTAAAAGTCAAAAAGATAAATTCTAACAAAGACTTTTGGAAAAGTAGCACACAACTTTCCAACATAGCCCACCGGATTTGACTTTGGTGTCCAAAGATGCCATTTCTAGAATCCTCCATGTGGGCAAGCCATCCAAATTCGTGCAACCATGTGGGTCTAGCTTTAAACATCATGTTTGGGCTTGAATAAGTGGGATAATAGGCTCATTTTCTCCATCCATGCAAGGCAAGATCCATTGGGCCTTTAATGAAGCGAGATGGGCGCCCATTGTTGCATTCAGCCTCTTTAATCTCTCACGTGTCATCGGGCCTTGCAAATCCAACTCCTCCACTCGGGTAATCGGCTCGGTGCCCTCAACATGGTTCGTATCATCCTCCCCCTCTTGAAAAGGAGTCGTCCTCAACTCTTCATCCTCTACACCCAAAAAAAGAGAAAGATCAGAAACATTGAAAGTGGCAATAACTCCATACTCACCTGGCAAAGCTATCTTATAAGCATTATTGTTAATCTTCTCAAGCACTCGGAAAGGTCCATCGCCTCATGGAATGAGTTTTGATTTCCGCTTGTCGGGAAATCTTTCCTTCTGCATATGAATCCAAACCAAGTCACCAGGCTCGAACAACATTTGCTTGCGACCCTTGTTTACACAATCAATATATTTTTGGGTCATCCGTTCGATATTTATCCTTGATTTTTCATGGATTTTGTTGATGAATTCTGCAAGCTCTTTCGCATCCATATTAACTGCTTCCTGCAAAGGCAAAGGAACTAGATCAATAGGGGCAAGGGGGTTAAAGCCGTAAACAATTTAAAATGGAGAATATTGAGTAGTGGAATGCTTGGCCCTGTTATATGCGAATTCCACATGTGGTAGACACTCCTCCCAATTCTTTATGTTCTTCTTCACAATGGTTTGCAGAAGGGACGATAGTGTCCGATTCACCACCTCGGTTTGTCCATCGGTTTTCGGATGACAAGTAGTGAAAAATAGTAACTTCGTTCCTAGTTTTCTCCATAATGTCTTCCAAAAGTAGCTGAGAAATTTTGTGTCTCGATCCGACACAATCGTCCTTGGCATTCCATGAAGTTTGACTACTTCCTGAAAGAAAAGTATTGCAATGTTAGTGGCATCATCAGTTTTGTGACAAGGAATAAAATGCACCATTTTTTGAAAACCGATCCACCACAACAAAAATGGAATCTCTCCCCCTCTTGGTCCGTGGTAACCCCACAATAAAGTCCATTGATATATCCTCCCAAGGGGTGTTGGGAATTGGGAAAGGAAGATATAGTCCGTGTGGGTTCAGTTTCGATTTGGCTTTATGGCAGATAATGCACTTTCCCACAAATTTCTCAACATCTCTAGATATCCTAGGCCAATAAAAATGCTCGTTAAGAACAATTAGAGTTTTTGCAACACTAAAATGTCCCATTAACCCACCCGAATGTAACTCTTTCAGTAAAAGCAAATGAATTGAGCAATTAGGAATGCAAAGCTTATCAATCCGGAATAAGAATCCATCATGTAAATAGAACTTTTACCAACTAACTCTAGGTTTACAATGTTCATAAGGTTCTCTAAAATCACAATCAGTGGCATATAAATCCTTAATGCATTCAAAACCAAAGAGTTTTGAATCCAACAAGAATAAAAGAGATTATCTATGTGAAAGCGCATCGGCCACAGTATTTTCTTTACCCTTTTTATGCTTGATGACATATGAAAATGATTCAATGAATTACAACCATCTAGCATGTCTCTTATTTAATTTATGTTGGCTCCTAAGGTATTTAAGAGCCTCCTGATCAAAATGGATCACAAATTCTTTAGGCCAAAGATAGTGTTGCCATGTCTCTAGTACTCTAAACAATGCATACAACTCTTTATCAAATGTAGCATAGTTTAGAGTTGGGCCATTTAACTTCTCACTAAAATAATCAATAGGCTTACCTTCTTGCATGATTACTCCTCCTATTCCAATTCCGCTTGCATCACATTCAATTTCAATGGTCTTACCGAAGTCCGGAAGTGCAAGTAGAGAGGCGTGGGTGAGTCTCTCCTTAAGTGCATGGAACACTTTCTCTTGATTTGTCCCCCATTTGAAAGGAATGTTCTTCTTTGTCAATTCATTCAACAACGCTGCTAGTGTGCTTAAGTCCTTCACAAATCTCATGTAAAAACTAGTAGTCCATTAAAACTTCCTACCTGCCCAATGGAGGTCGGAGTTGGCCATTCTTGTATAGCTTTGATCTTCTCAATGTCAACTTCAACTCCATTCCCGCTCACAAAAAATCCAAGGAAAACAATCTTATCGAGGCAAAAATCACACTTATTAATGTTTCCAAACAAATCTTCTTTCCTTAACACCTCTAGGACTTTTCTTAAGTGATCTACTTGTTCATGCAAAGTCCTACTATACACTAGAATATCATCAAAGTAAAATACCAAAAAATTTCCAATATATGCACATAAGACATGATTCATTAACCTCATAAATGTGCTAGGTGCATTGGTGAGACCAAAGGGCATGACTAGCCATTCATAAAGTCCATGTTTTGTCTTAAATGCAGTTTTCCACTCATCTCCTTCTTTCATCCTAATTTTATGGTAGCCACTTCTTAAATCAATTTTTGAGAAAATAGTTGAACCATTTAATTCATCTAGCATATCATCTAACCTCGGGATAGGATTACGATACCTGACCGTGATGTTGTTGATGGCTCTACAGTCAATGCACATTCTCCATGTTCCATCCTTCTTTGTTACTAGAATCACTGGTACGACACATGGACTAAGGCTCTCTCTAACATATCCCACATCCAACAGCTCTTGAACTTGCCTTTGAATCTCTTTTTTCTCTTCCAGGTTGGTGCGATATGCCGGGCGGTTCGGTAGTGATGCTCCAGGTATGAGGTCAATTTGATGATCAATACCTCTAATGGGTGGAAAACCAGGTGGCACCACTTCAGGAAAGACATCTTCAAATTCCTGCAACAAAGACTCAACAACATGTGGAAAAGGAGATGTTAATTCGTTAGTGTTCAACATCACCTCTTTGTACACAAGTACTAAGAGATTTTGTAGAGAAATCAAAGCTTCCTTAACCTCACTCTTTTTTGCCAACATCACACTTTTCTCTTCTCTCAAATTCTTTTTCCCACTTGATTTTTCTTTGCTCTCCATTTCATTTCTTCTCTCATTTTCTCTCTTTCTCTTGTTCTCTCCTCTTTCATTTTCTCTCTTTTTTTCCTCATCACTCGTTTTTTCTTCTCTCTCAAAATGTGATCTTCCAGAATTTGTTTGGGGGACATGGGGTTGAGGGTTATAGGTTCCCCTCGGAGTACAAAAGAGTGACGATTCAAGAAACCGTCATTGGTAACACGCCGATCACACTGCCATGGTCGTCCCAACAACAAATGGCAAGCCTTCATAGGAACAACATCGCATAAGACCTCATCTTTGTACTTCTCGATGGTGAACAGTACCTTCACTTGCTTGGTGACCTTCATCTCCCCGTAATCATTCAACCACTGAAGTCGTATGGATGTTGATGCTTCAAAGTAGGAAGTCCAAACTTCTCTACTAACTCGGTGCTCGCAACATTACTACAACTTCCTCCATCAATTATAACACTACATACCTTCCCATGGATCTTGCACCGTGCATGGAAAAGGTTCCCCCATTGCTCCTTCTCTCCTACGATCATTTGTGTGCTTAGAACTCTCCTAGTGACAAGAATCTCACCATCTTTTTCAAACTCTCAACTGTGAATTTCTCCAGATTCTTCCTCATCCTCTTCCGAACTCTCTCCATCGGTCTCCCATTCTCCATACTTGTTGATGGTCATGGTGCGCCGGTTTGGGCACTCACTAGCAATGTGACCCCTTCCTTGACATTTGAAACACCGAATATCCCTATTCCTAGTTTGGTTAGCTTTAAAAGTAGGTTTCTTAGGTGGAAGACTTACCTTGTCACTTTTGCGATCAACCACCTCTTTTGCCTTTGACGGTTCTCCAATCTCCTACCTCGGATTTCTCCATGGTGTGAAAGGGGTAGTGGGTTTCCTCATGTTGCTCCTCCTTTTAATTTGTTGCTCAAACTTGGTGGCTTGGTGGATAATATCTTGTATCTCCACATGATGGTACATCTCCACTTGATCGGCAATCTCCCGATTGAGCCCATGTAAAATCTGTGCCATGGTTGCCTCCGGATCTTCCTCTATATTTGTCCGAATCATGGAAATTTGCATCTCCTAATAGTAATCCTCTACGGTCTTACTCCCTTGGGTGAACCTCTGAAGTTTGTTGTGGAGATCTCTATGGTAGTGTGAGGGAACAAAGCGCTTCCGCGTGGCAAACTTCATGTCTTCTCAAGTTTGGATAGGACGTCCTCCATATCGGGCTCTCATCTTTTGAACTTGATCCCACCATATTAATGCATAATCAATGAATTCAAGGGATGCAAGTTTTACCTTTTTCTCCTCAGAGTAGGTAAGACAAGAAAAGACTTGCATGATTTGCATCTCCCACTCCAAGTATGCTTCCAGATCGCTCTTCCCTTGAAATGAAGGGACCTTCACCTTGATTCCACCAAGTAGGTCATAATCATGTTGTCTCCTTTGTCCTCCTCTAGGTTGTTGGTACAACCTCCTCCTTTGCGGGACATCCTCAAAATCACCATCAAGGTTTTCCATCTCCTCCTCCATGATGTGGGGGCGACGTGGTGCCGGAGCTCACCGTGGGTTATCATGGACCATTCTCGGGCTTGGTTGATTCTCCAGCTTATCAATCCTCTCATGTAGCACCTCCAACTTCCAATCAATAAGCTTCTTGAAGTGGCTCACCAAAGCTTGCATTTGGAATTGCGTAGATTCGGGTGTGGGAGATCTACTTCGACTTCCTTAATCGCTAACAAGAGCAATTTTCTTCCCACGATCTTCTGCCATGATATGTTACACAAACACAAACACACACGGGGAGAAACACACACACAATAATACACACTCACTCACACACGCGAGATGTACACACACACACACACAAGATGTACAGACTCATGCACACAAGGATTGATGCGAGACGCACGGGGTGGCCCGATCTTCACGGCGTAGGTCTGCGGATGAAGAATGCGGTTCGAGGCTAAGTGGCGGATGATGGGTATAGATAGCGGATGCAAGTAGTCAATCAACGCTATAAGGAGTGCGACCTACTACTAAGACAACACACTCAAGGGAGGGATGTGATAGCCAATCCACACAACAACGCACTTGGGTTGAGGCACGAAATTGGGGGCTTTGTGATCTTGGATCACCAATCTAACTTGTAGATTGACAAGGCAAGAATGCACAAGAGCAAAGGGGAAAAATCGAGATAATCCTCACACAACGGAGAGAAACAAAGCATAAGCTCTCAATTAATTCTTGAATATGCCATACAAGTGCCATGGGTGTGGCTATTTATAGCCAAGGGTGATACAATAGTCAAGGGTCTAATACCCAAAAGTCATAAAGGCTAAACCTACCTTTTCCCCATAAAGTCAAAAAGATAAAGTCTAACAAAGGCTTTTGGGAAAAGTAGCACATGTCTTTCCACCCACAGCCCACCGGATTTGACTTTGATTACCTAGCCCACCATTTTTGACTTTGGTGTCCAAAGATGCCATTCTAGAATCTCCATGTGGGCAAGGCTTCCAAAATTCGTGCAAACATGTGTCTTGGCCTTTACACATCTCCTTTGGGCTTAAATAAGAGTGATAATAAGCCCATTTGCCACTTCCATGCATACACCTTGGGTTTGGGCCTTTTAACGCAATGAGATGGGCTTCTGTTGCCACTTGTAGTTTGTTTAATCTTCCTTGCACCATTGGGCATTGAAACTCCATCTTCGCACATGCCATCAAGTCAATGTCATCTGCCGGTTTCATATCATCCTCCCCCTCTTGAAAAGGAGCCGTCCTCGACTCTTCATCATCTGCATCCAAATACGAGGAGAGATTAGAAACATTGATTTTAAAAATAACTTCGTACTCACCTTGCAATGCGATCTTGTAATCAATCATATGAAGCACCAAGTCTGGCCCATCTCCATGTATCTTTATCTTTGACTTCCATTTCTTTTGAAGCCTCTCCACCTTCTTTGTTTTCCCTTGTTGTTGGTTAACATGTTGTTTTCCTTCCATATTTCTACTTTCCTGCAAAGGAAATGAAACTTGATCAATAGGAGTAGGGAGGCTAAATCCAAAAATAGTTTCAGATGGAAAAAATGGAGTTATAGAGTGATCTCCCCTTTTGTAAGACGACTCTGCATGAGGTAAAAACTCCTTCCAATCCTTTAGAACCATGATTCCATTAATGGATCCCCGGGATACTTTTATATCTCTATTAGGAAGCAGACGTGCCTCCTCAAGAATGACTCCATCACACACCTGTGGATTGGTGCGATATGCAGGGCAGTTTGGTAGTGATGCTCCAGGTATGAGGTCAATTTGATGCTCAATACCTCTAATGGGTGGCAAACCCGGTGGCACCTCTTCTGGAAACACATCTTAAAATTCCTGCAACAAAGACTCAACAACATGTGGCAAAGAAGATGTTAAGTCGTTAGTGTTCAACAACACCTCTTTGTACATAAGTACTAAGATATTTTTTGATGCGAACCATGCGGAAGGCACATAGTCAATTGCTCGGGTGGAGGAATTGGATTTGCAAGGCCCAATGACACGAGGAAGATTAAAGAGGTTGAATGCTTCAATGGGCGCTCATCTTGCTTCATTAAAGGCCCAATGGGTATTACCTTGCATGGATGGAGAAAATGGGCCTATAATATCACTTATTCAAGCCCAAAATTGATGATTAAAGCTTGGCCGACATGGTTGCACGAATTTGGAGGCCTTGCCCACATGGAGGATTCTAGAAATGGCATCTTTGGACACCAAAGTCAAATCCGGTGGGCTATACACTCAAAGTCAAATCCGGTGGGCTATGTTGGAAAGTTGTGTGCTTTTCCAAAAGTCTTTGTTGGCTTTTATCTTTTTGACTTTTAAGGGGACAAGGTAGGCTTAGACTTTATGACTTTAGGGTATTAGACCCTTGACCATTGTATCACCCCCTTGGCTATAAATAGCCACCCCATGGCATTGTATTGGCATTCAATATTCTAATTGAGAGCTTATGCTTTGTTTCTCTCCGTTGTGTGAGAATTGTTCCAAATTTCCCTTGCTCTTGTGCGTTCTTGCCTTGTGAAGCTACAAGTTATATTGGTGATCCAAGATCACAAAGCCCCCAATTCCGTGCCTCAACCCAAGTGCGTTGTTGTGTGGATTGGTCATCACACCCCTCCCTTGAGTGCGTTGTCTAAGTAGTAGGTCACGCTCCTTATAGCATTGGTTGACTACTTGCTTCCACTATCCATACCCTTCACCAGTCACTTAGCCCCAAACCGCATCCATCATCCGCCGCCCTACGCTGTGAAGATCGGGCCACCCCGTGCATCTCGCATCAGTTGGTATCAGAGCTCCGGTTGACACGGTAGGCATCTATCCTTTCATTTACTTTAATTCTATCCATTACCCTCCTTATCTTTCCATTTTATTCACCCATTCAACAAAAAAAAAATCCATTTTTCTTGAAAGCCTCCCGAATTGTCCTAGTTTGTGCAAGCTTGGATTATTATAAATTGAGCCAAATTTTCATTCATCTTCTTTCCGCATTTAATTCTCTATATGTTATTTGTATCCGGCAAAAAAAAATTCTCTCAAATCATCATTTTGTGCCTTTCAAAATTAAGCACATCCTTTATTTGAGAGATTTCGAAAAAAAAAGAAAAAAATAATTGTCTTACTCTCCGTTCAATCATCTTGTGCTTTAAAACTCCAAGCACAACACTTTTTGGGGAGAATTGACAAAAAAAAAGCAAAAAAAAAAAGCGGATACAATTTCTCCTTTGTGCTTTACCTTATTAGCACTTTCTATTTCCATATATAACTTTTTCCATCATTTTACTTCATCCCTATTTTGTATTTGGCTCATATTGTTATTCATTTATCTTATCTTGCACAATCGGGCAAAACCAACAATCCACCTATCTACCCCTTCTTTCCACCCTCTTTTTGACCCTTTACCATTGTTAAACCCCTTACCACTCAAGCGGGTTGTGTTAAACCATCCCCCGACACAATCTTGATTGGGGAGGAATTGGTGGCACTTGATCGCCCTAAACAAGGTATTATATTTCATAAGAGCTTGGGATTCAAATTGAGTTTTGAGAGTGGAGAGAAATAAGCAAAAAAAATATATATCTTGTGTGTGTGAGTGTGTGCATCTTCTTGTGTGCGTGTGTGTGTACATCTTGTGCGTGTGAGTGTGTATATATTGCGTGCGTGAGTGTGTATCTTTGTGTGTGTGAGTGTGTGCATCTTGTTGTGTGCGTGTGTGTATACATCTTGTGCGTGTGAGTGTGTATATATTGCGTGCGTGAGTGTGTATCTTTGTGTGTGTGAGTGTGTACATCTTGTGTGAGTGTGTACATCTCGCGTGTGTGAGTGAGTGTGTATCATTGTGTGTGTTCCCCCCCTGGTGTGTGTTTGTATTTGTGTAACTTATCATGGCAGAAGATCGTGGGAAGAAAATTGCTCATGTTAGCGATGAAGGAAGTCGAAGTAGATCTCCCGCACCTGAAGCTACGCAATTCCAAATGCAAGATTTGGTGAGCCACTTCGAGAAGCTTCTTGATCGGAAGTTGGAGGTGTTACATGAGAGGATTGATTAATTGGAGAATAAACCAAGCCCAAGGATGTTCCATGATAACCCACGACGCGCTCCCGCACCACGTCGTCCCCACATCATGGAGGAGGAGATGGTGAACTTTGATGATGATCTTGATGAAGTCAAACAAAGGAGGAGGATGTACCAACAACCGAGAGGAGGCCAAAGGAGACAACATGATGATGACCTAATTGGCGTGATCAAGGTGAAGGTCCCTTCTTTTCTTGGGAAAAGCAATCCGGAAGCATACTTGGAGTGGGAGATGCGGATCGAGCAGGTCTTTTCATGCCATGCATATTCCGAGGAGAAAAAGGTCAAACTTGCTTCCCTTGAATTTTCTGATTATGCTTTAATTTGGTGGGATCAAGTTCAAAAGGAGAGGGCTAGATATGGTGGACGTCCCATCAACACTTGGGAAGACATGAAGTTCACCATGCGGAAGCGGTTTGTTCCCACACATTACCATAGAGATCTCCACAACAAACTTCAACGCCTCATCCAAGGAAGTAAGAGTGTAGAAGACTACTACAAGGAGATGCAAATTGCCATGATTCGGGCAAACGTTGAGGAGGATCCGGAGGCAACCATGGCACGGTTTTTACATGGGCTCAATCGGGAGATTGCGGATCAAGTGGAGATGTACCACCATATAGAGATACAAGATATGATCCACCAAGCCACCAAGATCGAGCAACAAATCAAAAGGAGGAGCAACATGAGGAAACCCACTACCCCTTTCACACCATAGAGAAATCCAAGGAAGGAGATTGGAGAACCATCAAAGGCAAAAGAGGTGGTTGATCGCAAAAGTGACAAGGTAATTCTTCCACCTAAGAAACCTACTTTTGAGGCTAACCAAACCAGGAATAGGGATATTCGGTGTTTTAAATGTCAAGGAAGGGGTTACATTGCTAGTGAATACCCAAACCATCGCACCATGATCATCAACAAGTATGGAGAATGGGAGACCGATGGAGAGACCTCCGAAGAGGAGGAAGATGAATCTCCAGAAATTGAAAATGGAGAATTTGCGGAAGATGGCGAGATTCTTGTCACTAGAAGAGTTTTAAGTGCACTAATGACCATTGGAGAAAAGGAGCAGCGGGAGAACCTTTTCCATACATGATGCAAGATCAATGGGAAGGTATGTAGTGTTATTCTTGATGGTGGAAGTTGTAGCAATGTGGCGAGCACCGAGTTGGTGGAGAAGTTGGGACTCCCGACATTAAGGCATCCAAATCCATACCGACTTCAGTGGTTGAATGATTGTGGGGAGCTGAAGGTCACCAAGCAAGTGAAGGTATTGTTCACCATCGGTAAGTTTAAAGATGAGGTATTGTGCGACATTGTTCCAATGAAGGTGTGCCACTTGTTGTTGGGTCCACCATGGCAGTACGATCGGCGTGTTACTCATGATGGTTTCTTGAACCGTCACTCTTTTGTACTCTGAGGGGAACCTATAACCCTCAACCCCATGTCCCCCAAGAAAATTCTGGAAGATCACATTTTGAGAGAAAAGAAAAAAAAGAGTGATGAGGAAAAAAAGAGAGAAAATGAAAAAGGGGAGAATGAGGGAAAAATAGAAAAAGAGAGAAGCAAAGAAATGGAGAACAAAGAAAAAACAAGAGGGGAAAAAGATTTGAGAGGAGAGAAAAGTGTGATGTTGGCAAAAAAGAGTGAGGTTAAGGAAGCTTTGATTTCTCGACAAAATCTCTTAGTACTTATGTACAAAGAGGTGATGTTGAACACTAACGACTTAACATCTTCTTTGCCACATGTTGTTGAGTCTTTGTTGCAGGAATTTGAAGATGTGTTTCCCGAAGAGGTTCCACCAGGTTTGCCACCCATTAGAGGTATTGAGCATCAAATTGACCTCATACCTAGAGCATCACTACCGAACCGCCTAGCATATCGCACCAACCCAGAGGAGACAAAAGAAATTCAAAGGCAAGTTCAAGAGTTGTTGAATGTGGGGTATGTGAGAGAGAGTCTTAGTCCTTGTGCGGTACCGGTGCTTCTAGTACCAAAGAAGGATGGAACATGGAGAATGTGCATTGACTGTAGAGCCATCAACAACATCATGGTCAGGTATCGTCATCCTATCCCTAGGTTAGATGATATGCTAGATGAATTAAATGGTTCAACTATTTTCTCAAAAATCGATTTAAGAAGTGGCTACCATCAAATTAGGATGAAAGAAGGAGATGAGTGGAAAACTACATTTAAGACAAAACATGGACTTTATGAATGGTTAGTCATGCCCTTTGGTCTCACCAATGCACCTAGCACATTTATGAGGTTAATGAATCATGTCTTACATGCATATATTGGAAAATTTGTGGTAGTTTAATTTGATGATATTCTGGTGTATAGTAGGACTTTGCATGAGCATGAAGATCACTTGAGAAAAGTCCTAGAGGTGTTAAGGAAAGAAAACCTGTTTGGAAACATAACAAAGTGTGAATTTTGTCTCGATAAGATTGTTTTCCGTGGATTTGTTGTGAGTGGCAATGGAGTTGAAGTGGACACTAAGAAGATCAAAGCAATACAAGAATGGCCAACTCCAACCTCCGTTGGATAGGTAAGAAGTTTTCATGGGCTTGCTAGTTTTTACAGAAGATTTGTGAAAGACTTCAGTACACTAGCAGCACCATTGAATGAATTGACAAAGAAGAATGTTCCTTTCAAATGGGGGACAACTCAAGAAAAAGCCTTCCATGCGCTAAAGGAGAGACTCACCCATGCCCCTTTACTTGCACTTCCAGACTTCGGTAAGACCTTTGAAATTGAATGTGATGCAAGCGGAATTGGCATAGGAGGAGTACTCATGCAAGAAGGTAAGCCTATTGCTTATTTTAGTGGGAAGTTAAATGACCCAACTCTAAACTATGCTACATATGATAAAGAGTTGTATGCATTGTTTAGAGTACTCGAAACATGGCAACACTATCTTTGGCCTAAAGAATTTGTGATCCATTCTGATCATGAGGCTCTTAAATACCTTAGGAGCCAACATAAACTAAATAGGAGACATGCTAGATGGCTGGAATTCATTGAATCATTTCCATATGTCATCAAGCATAAAAAGGGTAAATAAAATATTGTGGCCGATGCACTTTCACGTAGATATTCTCTTTTATCCTTGTTGGATTCAAAACTTCTTGGTTTTGAATACATTAAGGATTTATATGCCACTGATAGTGATTTTAGAGAACCTTATGAACATTGTAAACCTGGAGTTAGTTGGGAAAAGTTCTATTTACATGATGGATTCTTATTTCGGATTGATAAGTTTTGCATTCCTAATTGCTCTATCCGTTTACTTTTACTAAAGGAGTCACATTTGGGTGGGTTAATGGGGCATTTTGGTGTTTCAAAAACTCTAAGTGTTCTTAGTGAGCATTTTTATTGGCCTAGGATATCTAGAGATGTTGAGAAATTTGTGGGAAAGTGCATTGTTTGCCATAAAGCCAAATCAAAGCTGAACCCACATGGACTATATCTTCCTCTCCCAATTCCCAACACCCCTTGGGAGGACATATCAATGGACTTTATTGTGGGGTTACCACGGACCAAGAGGGGGAGATATTCCATTTTTGTTGTGGTGGATCGGTTTTCAAAAATGGAACATTTTATTCCCTGTCACAAAACAGATGATGCCACTAACATTACAATACTTTTCTTTCAGGAAGTAGTCAAGCATCTTGGAATGCCAAGGACCATTGTGTCGGATCGAGACACAAAATTTCTTAGTTACTTTTGGAAGACCTTGTGGAGCAAACTCGGTACAAAGTTATTATTTTCCACTACTTGTCATCCACAAACCGATGGGAAAACTGGGGTGGTGAATCGCACACGATCATCCCTTCTGCGAACAATTGTCAAAAAGAATATCAAGAATTGGGAGGAGTGTCTGCCACATGTGGAATTCGCATATAACAGGGCCAAGCATTCCACTACTCAATATTCTCCATTTGAAATAGTTTACGGCTTTAACCCCCTTGCGCCTATTGATCTAGTTCCTTTGCCTTTACAGGAAGCAGTTAATATGGATGTCAAAGGGCGTGCAGAATTCATCAAGAAAATCCATGAAAAGGCAAGGTTAAATATCGAGCGGATGACCCAAAAATATACGGATCGTGCAAACAAGGGTCGCAAGCAAATGTTGTTCGAGCCCAGTGACTTAGTTTGGATTCATATGCGGAAGGAAAGATTCCCTGAAAAGCGGAAATCAAAACTCATGCCACGAGGCGATGGACCATTCCGAGTGCTTGAGAAGATTAACAACAATGCTTACAAGATAGCTTTGCCAGAGGATGAAGAGTCGAGGATGACTCCTTTTCAAGAGGGGGAGGATGATGCGAACCATTCGGAAGGCACAGAGTCGATTGCTCGGGTGGAGGAATTGGATTTGCAAGGCCCAATGACACGAGGAAGATTAAAGAGGTTGAATGCTTCAATGGGCACTCATCTTGCTTCATTAAAGGCCCAATGGGTATTACCTTGCATGGATGGAGCAAATGGGCCTATAATATCACTTATTCAAGCCCAAAATTGATGATTAAATCTTGACCCACATGGTGGCACGAATTTGGAGGCCTTGCCCACATGGAGGATTCTAGAAATGGCATCTTTGGACACCAAAGTCAAATCCGATGGGCTATGTTGGAAAGTTGTGTGCTTCTTTTCCAAAGGTCTTTGTTGGCTTTTATCTTTTTTACTTTTAAGGGGACAAGGTAGGCTTAGACTTTATGACTTTAGGGTATTAGACCATTGACCATTGTATCACCCCCTTGGCTATAAATAGCCACCCCATGGCATTGTATTGACATTAAAGATTCTAATTGAGAGCTTATGCTTTGTTTATCTCCGTTGTGTGAGGATTGTTCCAAATTTCCCTTGCTCTTGTGCATTCTTGCCTTGTCAAGATACAAGTTAGATTGGTGATCCAAGATCACAAAGCCCCCAATTCCGTGCCTCAACCCAAGTGCGTTGTTGTGTGGATTGGTCATCACACCCCTCCCTTGAGTGTGTTGTCTAAGTAGTAGGTCACGCTCCATATAGCGTTAGTTGACTACTTGCTTCCACTATCCATACCCTTCACCCGTCACTTAGCCCCAAACCGCATCCATCATCCGCCGCCCTACGCCGTGAAGATCGGGCCACCCCGTGCGTCTCACATCATTTTGTCGAGAAATCAAAGCTTCCTTAACCTTACCCTTTTTTGCCAACAACACACTTTTCTCTCCTCTCAAATCCTTTTCCCCTGTTGATTTTTCTTTGCTCTCAATTTCTTTTTCTCTCTCATTTTCTCTCTTTCCCTCATTCTCACCTTTTTCATTTTCACTCTTTTTTTCCTCATCACTCTTTTTTTTCTTTTCTCTCAAAATGTGATCTTCCAGAATTTGCTTGGGGGACATGGGGTTGAGGGTTATAGGTTCCCCTCAGAGTACAAAAGAGTGACGATTTGAGAAACCGTCATGAGTAACATGTAGATCGTACTGCCATGGTCGAACCAACAGCAAGTGGCATGCCTCCATAGGAACAATGTCACACAATACCTCATCCTTGTATTTACCAATGGAGAACAATACCTTCACTTTCTTGGTGACCTTCAGCTCTCCACAATCATTCAACCACTGAAGCCAATATGGATGTTGATGCTTCAAAGTAGGAAGTCCCAACTTCTCTACTAACTCGGTGCTCGCAACATTGCTACAGCTTCCTCCATCAATAATAACACTACATACCTTCCCATGGATCTCGCAGCGTGTATGGAAAAGGTTCTCCCGCTGATCATTCTCTCCCACGGTCATTTGTGAGCTTAGAACTCTCCTAGTGACAAGGATCTCGCCATCTTCAGCGAATTCTCCATTTTCAATTTCTGGAGATTCATCTTCCTCCTCTTCGGAGCTCTCTCCATCGGTCTCCCATTCTCCATACTTGTTGATGATCATGGTGCGATAGTTTGGGCATTCACTAGCAATGTGACCCCTTCCTTGACATTTGAAACAACGTATATCCCGATTCCTTGCTTGGTTAGCCTCAAAAGTAGGTTTCTTAGGTGGAAGAATTACCTTGTCATTTTTGCGATCAACCACCTCTTTTGGCTTTGACAATTCTCCAATGTCCTTCCTCAGATTTCTCTAGGGTGTGAATGGGGTAGTGGGCTTCCTCGCGTTGCTCCTTTTGATTTGTTGTTCTACCTTGGTGGCTTGGTGGATCATGTCTTGTATCTCCACATGGTGGTACATCTCCACTTGATCCGCAATCTCCCGATTGAGCCCATGTAAAAACCGTGTCATGGTTGCCTCCGGATCTTCCTCAATATTTGCCCGAATCATGGCAATTTTCATCTCCTTATAGTCTTCTACACTCTTACTCCCTTGGGTGAGACATTGAAGTTTGTTGTGGAGATCTCTATGGTAATGTGTGGGAACAAATCGCTTCCGCATTGCGAACTTCATGTCTTCCCAAGTGTTGATGGGACGTCCACCATATCTAGCCCTCTCCTTTTCCATCTCCTCCTCCATGATGTGGGGGCGACGTGGTGCCGGAGCTCGCCATGGGTTATCATGGACCATCCTTGGGCTTGGCTGATTCTCCAGGTTATCAATCCTCTCATGTAGCACCTCCAACTTCTGATCAAGAAGCTTCTCTAAGTGGCTCACCAAAGCTTGCATTTGGAATTGCGTAGCTTCGGGTGTGGAAGATCTACTTCGACTTCCTTCATCGCTAACATGAGCAATTTTCTTCCCACGATCTTCTGCCATGATATGTTACACAAATGCAAACACACACCGGGGGTGGCAAACACACTCAATGATACACACTCACTCACACACAGGAGATGCACACACACACACACACACACACAAGATGTACACACTCACACACACAAGGATACACAGTTACGCACGCAAGATATACACACTAGCACACACAAGATGGACACACACACACAAAACAAGATGCACACACTCACACACACAAGATGCACACACACACACAAGATGTACACACCCACACACACAAGATATATATTTTTTTTTGCTTATTTCTCTCCACTCTCAAAACTGAATTTGAATCCCAAGCTCTTATGAAATATAATACCTTGTTTCGGGTGATCACTTGCCACCAATTCTTCCCCAATCAAGATCGTGTCGGTGGCTAGTTTACCACAACCCACTTCATTGGTAAAGGGTAAAGGTTGAAAAGAGGGTAGAAAATGGATAAAGGGTGGATGGAAAAGGAGGTAGAAATGTGGTATTTGGGTTTTGCCCGATTGTGCAAGATAAGATAAATGAATAACAATATGAGCCAAATACAAAATGGGGATGAAGTAAAATGATGGAAAAAGTGATATATGGAAATGGAAAGTGCTAATAAGGTAAAGCACAAAGGAGTAATTGTATCCTCTTTTTTTTACTATTTTTTCTGTCAATTCTCTCCAAAAAGTGTTGTGCTTGGAGTTTTAGAGTACAAGATGATGGAACGGAGAGTAAGACATTTTTTTTTAAATCTCTCAAATAAAGGATGTGCTTAATTTTGACAAGCACAAAATGATGAGTTGAGAGAATTTGTTTTTTTTTACCGGATACAAATCACATATAGAGAATTAAATGCGGAAAGAAGATGAATGAAAATTTGGCTCAATTTATAATAATCCAAACTTGCACAAACTAGGACAATTCGGGAGGCTTTCAAGAAAAAGGGATTTTTTTTGAAAGGGTGAATAATATGGAAAGATAAGGAGGGTAATGGACAGAATTAAAGTAAATGAAGGGATAGATGTCTACCGTGTCAACCGGAGCTCTGATACCAACTGATGCGAGACGCACGGGGTGGCCCGATCTTCACGGCGTAGGTCTGCGGATGAAGAATGCGGTTCGAGGCTGGATAGCAGATGCAAGTAGTCAATCAACGCTATAAGGAGCGCGACCTACTACTTAGACAACACACTCAAGGGAGGGATGTGATAGCCAATCCACACAACAACGCACTTGGGTTGAGGCACGAAATTGGGGGCTTTGTGATCTTGGATCACCAATCTAACTTGTAGATTGACAAGGCAAGAATGCACAAGAGCAAAGGGGAAAACTCGGGATAATCCTCACACAACGGAGAGAAACAAAGCATAAGCTCTCAATTAATTCTTGAATATGCCATACAAGTGCCATGGGTGTGGCTATTTATAGCCAAGGGTGATACAATAATCAAGGGTCTAATACCCTAAAGTCATAAAGGCTAAACCTACCTTTTCCCCATAAAGTCAAAAAGATAAAGTCTAACAAAGGCTTTTGGGAAAAGTAGCACATGTCTTTCCACCCATAGCCCACCGGATTTGACTTTGATTAACTAGCCCCCCATTTTTTACTTTGGTGTCCAAAGATGCCATTCTAGAATCTCCTTGTGGGCAAGGCTTCCAAAATTCGTGCAAACATATGTCTTGGCCTTTACACATCTCCTTTGGGCTTAAATAAGAGTGATAATAAGCCCATTTGCCACTTCCATGCATATTGGGTTTGGGCCTTTTAACGCAATGAGATGGGCTTCTGTTGCCACTTGTAGTTTGTTTAATCTTCCTTGCACCATTGGGCATTGCAACCCCATCTTCGCACATGCCATCAAGTCAATGTCATCTGCCGGTTTCATATCAAGGATACACACTCACACATGCAAGACATACACACTCATGCACACAAGCACACACAGAATTACACACACGAGATGTACACACACACACACACAAGATTTTTTTTTGCTTATTTCTCTCCACTCTCAACACTCAATTCAAATTCCAAGCTCTTATGAAATACCATGTTTGGGATGTTCACGTGCCACCAATCCTTCCCAAACCAAGATTGTTTTGGAGGATGGTTTATCACAACCCGTTTGAGTGGTAATGGCTAAAGGGTGAAAAGAGGGTAGAAAAATGGTTAAGGGTGGGTGGAAAATGGGGTAGAAAGGTGGTATTTGGGTTTTTCCCGATTGTGCAAGATAAGAAAAAATTAATAACAATATGAGGCAAATATAATATGGGTATGAAGCAAAATGACGAAGAAAGTGATGTACTGATATGGAAAGTGAGAATAATGTAAAGCACGATGATGAAGTAATTATATCCACTTTTTTTTTCTTTTTTTCGTCAAATCTCCCCAAAAAGTGTTGTGCTTGGAGTTTTAAATCACAAGATGATGAACGGAGAGTAAGACAAATTTTTTTTTGAAATCTCTCAAAGAAAAGGATGTGCTTAATTTTGAGAAGCACAAAATGATGAGTTTAGAGAATTTGATTTTTTTTGTTTTTTTTCCGGATACAAATCACATATAGCGAATTTAAAGTGAAAAGAAGATGGATGAACAATTGAATCAATGTGAAAATATTTCAATCTTGCACAACAAAGGCTAATTTTGGAGGTTTTCAAAGCAAAGGTTTTTTTTTTTTGAATGGGTGGATAATAAGGAAAGATAAGAAGGGTAATGGGTAAATGAAATATAAATGAAGGGTTAGATGCCTACCGTGTCAACCGGAGCTCTGATACCATTTGATGTGAGATGCAAGGGGTGGCCCGATCTTCACGGCGTAGGTTGGCGAATGAAGTATGCGGTTTGGGGCTAAGTGGTGGATGATGTGTATGGATAGCGAATGCAAGTAGTCAATCAACACTATAAGGAGTGTGACCTACTACTTAGACAACAAACTCAAGGGAGGGATGCGATAGCCAATCCACACAACAATGCACTTGGGTTGAGGCACGGAATTGGGGGCTTTGTGATCTTGGACCACCAATCTATCTTGTAGATTGACAAGGCAAGAATGCATAAGAGCAAGGGGGAAATTCAGAACAATTCTCACACAACTGGGAGAAACAAGCATAAGCTCTCAATTAAGTCTTGAATCAAAATACAGTTCCATTGGGTGGCTATTTATAGCCAAGGGGGTGATACAATGGTCAAGGGTCTAATACCCTAAAGTCATAAAGGCTAAACTACCTTGTCCCCTTAAAAGTCAAAAAGATAAAGTCTACAAAGACTTTTGGAAAAGTAGCACACAACTTTCCAACATAGCCCACCGGATTTGACTTTCGTGTCCAAAGATGTCATTTCTAGAATCCTCCATGTGGGCAAGGTATCCAAATTCGTGCAACCATGTGGTTCTAGCTTTAAACATCATGTTTGGGCTTGAATAAGTGAGATAATAGGCTCATTTGCACCATCCATGCAAGGAAAGATCCATTGGGCCTTTAATGAAGTGAGATGGGCACCCATTGTTGCATTCAGCCTCTTTAATCTCTCACGCGTCATCGGGCCTTGCAAATACAACTCCTCCACTCAGGTAATCAGCTCGGTTCCCTCAACATGGTTTGCATCATTTACATTTTCAAAAAAAAATTAGGGATTTTTTAAGATTTTTATGGTTTCTTGTGTTTTTCTGGATTTTTTGGAATTTTAAGGGTTTTTAGGATTTTTCAAGGTCCTTTAGGTATTTTTTACTTTTTTTGGGTTTGAAGGGTCTTTCTGGGTCTTGAGTGGTTTTTTGAGTTTTTTAGAGTTCAAATATTTTTTAGAGTTCTTTAACGTTTTTATAGTTTATAGGGGTTTTAAGAGTTTTTAGTGGGTTTTTATGGGTCTTATGGATTTTTATGGTCTTTTAAGGTTTTAGGGGGTTTTATGGTTTTCAGGGGGTTTTCAGGGTTTTTTTACATTTTCAGGGATTTTTAGGGTTTTCAAATTTTTATGGTTTTTAGGGTTTTTATGGTCTTTTGGATTTTGTTTCTTTGAGTTTTTAGGGGTGTTTTTGGGTTTTTAGGGTTTTTAAGGGTTTTAGAGTTTTTATTGGTTTTTGGGGATTTTTATGGGTTGTTAGGGGTTTTCTGGATTTCAGGGGTTTTTGGGTTTTTTATGTTTTTAGGGATTTTTAGGGTTTTATTAGGATTTATATGGTTTTTACAATTTTTAGTGTTTTTATGGATTTTGGGGGTTTTTAGGGGTTTCAGGGTTTTTATGGGTTTTTTGAGTTTTAAGTGTTTGTACAGTTTTTTAGAGTTTTTAAATGTTTTTTTTAAAAAAATTTGGGTTTTTAAGGAGTTTTGGAGTTTTTAGTGAGTTTTTAGGGGTTTTAGGGTATTTCAAGGGTTTTAAGGTTTTTCAGAGTTTTTTAACATTTTTTACATCTTTAGGGGTGTTAAGGGTTTTTATAGTTTTTAGCAATTTATTTGGATTTTTATGATTATTTAGGGGTTTTAAGGTTTTTAGGGGTTTTTATGGTTTTTAGGGGTGTTTCAGGGTTTTCACGGTTTTTTACGTTTTCAATGATTTTTAAGGTTTTTTTATGGTTTTTAGGGTTTTTTTTCAAGTTTTTACGGATTTTGAGGATTTTTTTGGGTTTTCCAGTGGTTTTTAGTGTTTTTAGAGTTTTTTGGGGGGGTTTAGTGTCTTTTTTGGGTTTTTAGGGTCCTTTTTGAGTTTTTAGGGTTTATAAGGTTTTTAAGAGTTTTTTAACAATTTTTAAAATTTTTAGGGGTTTTATTGGTTTTTAGAGTTTTTAATGGGTTTTTATGTTTTTTATGGGTGTTTTGGGGTTTTAAGGTTTTTAGGGGTTTTTATAGTTTTCAGGGGATTTTCAAGGTTTTTAGGGTTATTTTGTTTTCAGGGATTTTTTTGGCATTTGTTAGGATTTTTATGGTATTTCGGGTTTTTTGGTTTTTATTGATTTTGAGGGTTTTATGGGTTTTTAGGGTTTGTAGGAGTTTTCAAGGTTTTTCGGGTCTTTTTGTGTTTTTAAGTTTTTTTTAGTTTTTTGCGTTTTTAGGTTTTTAAATTTTTTTAACATATTTTTATGTTTTTAGGGGTTTGTAGTGTTTTAGTGGGCTTTTGGGTTTTTATGGTAATTTAGGAATTTTAAGGTTTTTAGGAGTTTTTTTGGTTTTCAGGGGTTTTTTACGGTTTTTAGGGTTTTTTATGTTTTTAGGTATTTTTAGGGTCTTTTTAGAATTTTTCTGGTTTTTATAGTTTTTTAGGGTTTTAGGGATTTTTAGTGTTTTTAGGGTTTTTAAGGTTTTTAAGGGTTGTTAGGGTCTTTTGGGGTTTTAGGGTTTTTTGGAATTTTTTTAGGGGTATTAATATTTTTTAGAGTTTTTAACGTTTTAGTGGATTTGGGGATTTTATGGGATTTTATTGTTTTTTATGGTTTTTAGGGGTTTTATGGTTTTCAAGGGTTTTAGGGTTTTATGGTTTTTTATATTTTTTGGATTTTTTAATATTTTTATGGTTTTAATGCATTTTGAGTGTTTTTGGGGATTTTGAGAGGTTTTAGGGTTTTTTAGTTTTTTTATGGGCTTTAGGGGTTTTAGGGTCTATTTTTGGTTCATAATCCCAAAATACCTGCAGCAGCCGACGACCACACCTTCATCACTTCCCATCCAAGCAGTAACCAGCATCCAGCAGCTCACAACCAAGTAACGACCAGCATCCAATGTCACAAAATCTAGCAATCAGCACCTCCCCACCAAAAAGATCCACCACCAGCAGCACAAAACCACCAGCACCAAACTCAAAAACGTTTGCTTCATCGCATCCTAGCCAAACATCAACCATCCCGCACCACTGTTATCATCATCCATTGCCTCCTTTCCACGCAGATCAACCACCAGCATCGTCAACCTCTAGCACCTCCTCACCAAGAAGATCCATCGCTAGCAACACAGAGCAATCGACACCAAACACGTAAATATCAGCTTCATCACATCCTAGCCCATCAACAATCAGTATCCAGCGCCACCATTTCTGACAACCAACACCTCCTTCCGCACCTCGTAAACGAGCAGCAATAGACAACTTATCTCTCGCATCGGCACACACCAATTGCCACAGCAGCATAAAAAATATCGATAAATCCAGAATCATCTTAATTGAAGATTCAAAACCCCTAACTAGATGAAAAGCCCATCCAATAGACCAATTGATACGCGATGCAAGACCGCTAGGAAGTGTCCTAAGAACCTTGTATAATGTCGCGCTTTGAGCACCCGGATCGCCGCAAGAAAACAAGTGAATGTGATGTGCGGATAGTTAAAATGAGAAGGAAAGGGGAAATGGTCAAAGTAGAACCCAAAGAGAACTTGTCTCTAAGAACTCTAGCCACAAGATGCCACAAAGGATGACCAATCCTTTGATAAGTCAAGAATTAAGCAAGAACACAAAGGTTGCAAGCAAAACTCACCATAATAACATTACCTTCATTCATGATGTTTCAAGAGTACAAGGGGGTGGCTATTTATAGCCAAAGAAACTTGAAATTCGAATTACACCATGGGGTGGCTTTTACATTAGTCTAACACCTAGTTTCCACAAGTCAAAAAGCCTAAATGATGACTTTGACAACTTTGGCACTTGCCCATGACTTTAAGAGACAAGTAGCACACCCTTTTGGAAAAGTAAAGACAAGTAGCCCACCACCTTTTGACTTTGAAGATTCCATGGTGGGGTGGGCTTGAAAATTCGTAGCACCACTTGGGTTGGGTTTTTAAAAGCATGTTTGGGCCTTAATTAATGTAATTATAGGCCCGGATGCTTCCCCCAAGCAAAGGTGTTGGGCCTCCTCTTGGAATTCTATGATTAATCCATTTAAGGCCTCCTTCATTCTCTTGGTCCGCTCCCTTGTCATTGGGCCTCCAATTCCACGCAAAGGGTCTTGTCCACTTATGTGCATTCTGCCTTCCTCATCATGTCCGCCTCCAACCCCGTGATGCCCATGTGTTCCATGATCCTCATCATCTCCTCCCTCCTCAAAAGGATTCGTCCTCGAATCTGAAAATTCAAAGGGAGAAAGATCAACAACATTAAAGGTACCACAAACATTCCCATACCTGTCGGGTAAATCAATCTTCTAGGCATTATCATTGATCTTCTCTAAGACTTGGAAAGGACCATCACCTCGTGGATGAAGTTTTGATTTTCGTTGCTCCGGAAACCTCTCCTTCCTCAAGTGTAGCCACACCCAACATCCAGGTTGAAACACCATTTTTCGCCGACCTTTGTTGGCGTGCTTCGCTACTTGTTAATTCTTCCGCTCAATGTTTGCCTTTACCTTTGCATGGAACTCCTGCACAAACTTTGCCTTCTTTTCACCTTCAAGATTCGAAAATTGATTAGTAGGCATAGGTAAAATATCAAGTGGAGTTAATGGGTTAAAACCATACACAACTTCAAACGGTGAAGCATCAGTAGTGGAGTGAACCACTCGATTATAAGAAAACTCAATGTGAGGCAGGCATCTTTCCCAATGTTTTAGATTTTACTAAGGATGGAACGCAACAATGTGGAAAGTGTCCTATTGACCACCTCGGTTTGACCATCTGTTTGTGGGTGTGCAGTGGTGGAGAACAAAAGTTTGGTTCCAAGTTTGTTCCACAATGTCCTCCAGAAGTGACTAAGGAATTTGACATCCCTGTCACTCACAACGCTCTTGGGTAAGCCATGCAACCTAACAATTTCCCTGAAAAACAAATCAGCGATATGAGTTGCATCATTGGTTTTAGAACAAGCAATAAAATGAGCCATTTTACTAAACTTGTCCACCACCACAAAGATGTCATCCTTACCTCATTGTGATCTTGGCAAGTCGAGGACAAAATCCATTGAAATGTCAACCCAAGGATGAGAAGCAACAGGCAAAGGGGTGTATAAGCCATGTGGAAGCACTTTCAACTTTGCATTTTACACACATTACAAGTTCCACAAACACTTACCACATCCCTACGCATGTGAGGCCAATAAAAATGTTCACTCAATAAGGACAATGTTTTCTCAACCCCAAAATGCCCCATTAATCCACCACCATGAGTTTCTCTAACAAGCAATTCACGCATAGAACAAGATGGAACACACAATTTACTTTTCCGAAAAAGAAATCCATCATGTTTGTAAAAATCACTTTTTCCATGTTTTTCACACAACTTCCAAATTTCAGAAAAATCCACATCATTCTCATACATGCTTTTCAACATTTCAAAACCAAGTATTTTAGCATGCATTGAAGTAATAAGAGAATATCTCCTAGACAAAGCATCAGCGGCAACATTTTCTATTCCTTGTTTGTGCTTAATGATGTAAGGAAATGTTTCAATGAATTCAAGCCATCTTGCATGTCGCCTATTCAACTTTCCTTGTGACTTAAGAAATTTTAGGCTTTCATGATCCGAATGAACCACAAATTCCATTGGCCACAAGTAATGTTGCCAATTTTCTAAAGTTCTTTTGAGAGCATATAATTCCTTGTCATAGGTAGAGTAGTTCAATGCAGCCCCATTAAGCTTCTCACTAAAGTATGCAATGGGCTTAGAATCTTGCATTAAAATAGCCCCAATTCCTATTCCATAGGCATCACACTCAACCTCAAAAACTTTAGAAAAGTCAGGCAGAACTAAGAGAGGTGAATTGGTCAACTTACCTTTGAGTGTGGAGAAGTCTTCCTCTTGAGCTTTTCCCCACTTGAAACTCACCCCTTTCTTGACCAACTCACTCAATGGTGCCGCGATGGTTGAAAAGTCCCTCACGAACCTTCGGTAAAAACTTGCAAGTCCATGGAACCTCCTCACCTTGTTGGCATTCTTTGGTTGTGGCCAATCCCGAATCGCCTTCACCTTCTCTTCATCAACCCTCATGCCATGAGCTCCTACCACAAAACCAAGGAAAAAAACTAAATTTAAACAAAATGTACATTTTTCCAAGTTTGCAAACAACCTATTTTTCCTAAGAGTCTCAAAAACATGTTTCAAATGTTCATGATGTTCATCAAGGATCTTAGAATACAAGGATGTAATCAAAATAAACAATCACAAATTTCCCAATGAATGGACGGAAAACATGATTCATTAAGTTCATGAATGTACTAGGGGCGTTAGTTAGTCCAAAAGGCATAACTAGCCATTCATACAATCCAAACGTAGTTTTAAATGCGGTTTTCCATTCATCTCCCTCTTTCATTCTAATTTGATGGTATCCACTCCTTAGGTCAATTTTAGTAAACAAGCATGCACCATGGAGTTCATCAAGCATATCATTCAAACGAGGTATGGGATAATGATACTTTACCGTGATTTTGTTGATATCTCGACAATCAACACACATTCTCCACTTACCATCTTTTTTTGGGACAAGGATTACCGGTACCGCACACGGACTCAAGCTCTCTCGAACAAATCCCTTCCTTAGCAATTCTTCCCCTTGTCGTTGGATTTCTCGAGTCTCCTCCGGGTTAGCCCGATAAGCTGGTCGATTTGGAAGCGTTCCTCCGGGGAGGAAGTCGATGTGGTGCTCGATACCCCGCAAGGGAGGTAAGCCATCGGGAATTTCCTCCGGGAACACATCACAAAAGTCCTGCAAAAGAGACATAACACTAGAAGGCATTGAAAGGTTAGGAGAGTTAGTGGTAAAACATTCTCCCTTGCATAGAAGCACAAGAGTTTCCTCCCCCTCTAAAGCTCTCTCTATCTCTCTTTTTCCTGAAAATAAGCTCACTTTTCCCTCAACACTCTTGTTTTCACTCTTATTTTCACTCTTGTGTTCAACTCTTTTATTTCCCTCATTTTTTTTGCTTTCACTCAACACTCCTTTTTCACTCTTAATTTTTCCAATCTTCTCATTCTCTCTATTTTTTTCTCTCTTTTCCTTTTCTCTCTTCTCACAATCTTGCTCAATCCTCACTTGGTCTTCATAAGCTTGCAAGGGCCTCAATGGTGTAAGAATAATCGTCCTCCCGTTGTACTCAAAGGAATAGTGGTTGGTGTATCCATCATGTGTGAACCTCCTATCAAATTGCCAAGGTCTTCCCAACAAAATATGACTAGCATGCATTGGAAAAACATCACACATCACCTTGTCTTCATACTTCCCAATAGAAAATGGAACTTGTGCCTGCTTAGTCACTTTGACATCCCCGCTATTATTTAACCATTGCAATCTATAAGGCCTAGGATGTCTAGTCGTAGCCAATCCCAATTTATCAACCATCAAACCACTTGCTATGTTTGTACAACTACCCCCATCAATAATCATACTACATACCTTATCTTTGACGAGGCATCTAGTATGAAAAATACGCTCCCTTTGCTCTTGATCATGTTCTCCTTCGGGTTGAGCACTCAAAGCACGCCTTGCCACAAGCATTTATCCATGTACGGGGCTTTCCACTTCCACATCTGAATCATCCTCAAGTGATGGCATTTCATCTTCGCTTGAGCTAGCACTAAGAACATCTCCATCATCCAAAATAATCATTGTCCTCTTGTTTGGGCATTGTGAGGCAATATGTCCAAATCCTTGACATTTAAAACATTTGATATCTCGTGATTTGGAAACAACCTTACCCTCCATTTTACCTTTGGATTCCGGAAAGAATGGTTTTGGTTTGGGCAACTCCTTCGAATCAGTTTTGTGTTCCCTTACATGCTCTTGTGGTTTGGAATCCTTAAACTTGAATGAAGGTCTAGAATCCTTACCATAAGATGTAGGGCGCATCCTTCTTGCCTTTACTTGCCTCTCCGCTTTGGTAGCCATGTGAAGTAGATCCTCCATGTCCAAGTAGTGGTGCATGTCCACTATGTCCCGAATGTCATGGTTGAGACCGTTCACAAATCTTGCCATGGTGGCCTCTCGCTCCTCATCAATATTCGCCTGAATCATGATGATCTCCATCTCTTTGTGATAATTCTCAACACTCATAGCCCCTTGTTTCAAACCCTGCAACTTGAGGAACAAATCACGATAATAGTGGCTAGAAATTAACCTCTTACACATTACAACTTTCATCTCCTCTCAAGTGTGGATGAGTCTTTCTCCACTTCATCGTCGACTCACTTGAAGTTGGTCCCACCAAATACTAGCATAATCGGTGAACTCCACGGCCGCCAACTTCACTTTGTTTTCCTTCGAATAGGTGTGACTACCAAAAACATGTTCGACCTTTCTTTCCCATTCCAAGTAAGTTTCAGGATCATTCTTACCTTGGAATGAAGGGATCCTCAACTTTACTCCTCCAAGATCATTGGCTTGCCTCCATGGTGGTTGATTTCTCCGAATTGGTGACTCGTGAAAATCGGATAACTCCCCCTCTTCTTCAACAACTCGCCTCCTTGGTGGTGCTCTAGAATTGGAAGGGGATTGGAGTTCATCCATCCTTGCATTCAACCTTTGGAATTGTTCTTGTACAGCCCTCATAAACATCTTAATGTCCGCTTCATTGCTATTACTCGACTCCGCCATTTAGGAATCCTGTAAAAAAAAGTGAAGAGAAAGGAAAATGGACCTCACACACTCCCTCACGTGTTTACACTCAAAAATAATATGTTCGCTCGTGTTTCACTCAATTTTGGCTTTTATCAAAATGTAACACTCTTGCCTTTTACCACTCAACTTGCTTCCTATAATGTTCTTACCCAATTTCAACAAATCGAAAGGATCTTTGAAATGTGGCAATCCCGAACTAGAATTCAAAGATAAAATTCAAATTGGATTCAAGATGAAAAATTTGGGAAGAGGAAGGAAAGGGAAGAAGAAGAATGAAAATGGGACGTAGAATTCAAAATGTTGCAATTTTTTTTTGAGCCTTTAATTTTTTTTTGATTTTTTTTTTTTTTTGCTCTTTTTTTTGTAGATGCAGCAGCAACAAGATGAATTTTTCAATACTTAAATGTAGGAGAAGCAATAATTTGTAACATCAAATGGAGTCAACGTGAGATTTGCGTGGTTTTAAAATTGCAGAATTTGTCACAAATTTGAACCTGCTGTATCTCGCTATGTATAGCTCTGATTTTGATGATTCCAAATGGATAAGAAAGATGAGATTCTCAACTACACGAATGATATACTGTACGTCTGAAAAGAAGAATAAATGATGTCGGTAGGGGAAGAAGAAAAAATGGACCAGAATTGATGTTGGCCTGATTGGAAAAGAAATGAAAATGGAAGAAATGATAAGAAATAAAGAACCTGATTTCTTGTAAATGGGCTCTGATACCAAATGATACGCGATGCAAGACCCGCGAGGAAGTGTCCTAGGAACCTTGTATAATGTCCGCGCTTTGAGCATCCGGATCGCCGCAAGAAAACAAGTGAATGTGATGTGCGGATAGTGAAAATGAGAAGGAAAGGGGAAATGGTCAAGGTAGAACCCAAAGAGAACTTTTCTCTAAGAACTCTAGCCACAAGACGCCACAAAGGATGACCAATCCTTCGATAATTCAAGAATTAAGCAAGAACACAAAGGTTGCAATCAAAACTCACCATAATAACATTACCTTCATTCATGATGTTTCAAGAGTACAAGGGGGTGGCTATTTATAGCCAAAGAAACTTGAAATTCGAATTAAACCATGGGGTGGCTTTTACATTAGTCTAACACCTAGTTTCCACAAGTCAAAAAGCCTAAATGATGACTTTGACAACTTTGGCACTTGCCCATGACTTTAGGAGACAAGTAGCACACCCTTTTGGAAAAGTAAAGACAAGTTGCCCACCACCTTTTGACTTTGAAGATTCCATGGTGGGGTGGGCTTGAAAATTCGTAGCACCACTTGGGTTGGGTTTTTAAAAGCATGTTTGGGCCTTAATTAATGTAATTATAGGCCCGGATGCTTCCCCCAAGAAAAGGTGTTGGGCCTCCTCTTGGAATTCTATGATTAATCCATTTAAGCCCTCCTTCATTCTCTTGGTCCGCTCCCTTGTCATTGGGCCTCCAATTCCACGCAAAGGGTCTTGTCCACTTATGTGCATTCTGCCTTCCTCATCATGCCCGCCTCCAACCCCGTGATGCCCATGTGTTCCATGATCCTCATCACCAATCCACCATCAAAACAATACAGAATAGCAGGTAAAGCATGTACCTTCTAAACCATAGGAAACATAATCCACAAGCCACCGACACACCAAAAAGTCATAGGATCAACACCGTAGGAGAGACAACATACCATATTCGAAGTGCCATCGGAGAAGAAACTGAACATTGAAGCAACAAACCAGAAAAGGCAATCAACCGTCGATGAGACTGAACCCATGCCATTGATGCGACCTTCTCCACCATTGAGGCCCACAACCCCGCTAACCTATCTGTGACCCCAGATCTGCAAAAGCGATCCTAATCTACTAGTTCGAAGGGATTTTGACTGCCAAGGAGTTGTTTGCTTCGTCCCTAGTTAGATCGAGGTGATCTGAAACCACAATAGATCATGCAACCTCCAAAGCCATCAAAGCCTGAATGCACCAACGTCGCCAAGAAATGGGAAGGAGCGAGGATCCATCAAGTATTTCAGGGTTTTTTCGGTTTTTAGGGTTTTTTAACAATTTTAGGGATTTTTAAGGATTTTTTTAGGATTTTTATGGTTTTTAGTTTTTTAGGGTTTTTAGGTATTTTGATGGTTTTTAGGGGTTTTTAGGGTTTTTAGGGTTTTAAGGTCTTTTTGCTTTTGTTGTTTTTATGGTTTTTAAGAGTTTTTTTAACTTTTTTAGATATTTTAAGGTTTTTTAGAGTTTTTAGTTGGTTTTGTGGGTTTTTATGGGTTTCTAGGTGTTTTTATGGTTTTTATGGGGTTTTACGTTTTTAGGAATTTTTAGGGCACTTTTAGGATTTTTATAGAATTTAGGGGGTTTTAGGGTTTTTCATGATTTTGCGGTTTCTTTGGGGTTTTCAGGGTTTTTAGGGGTTTTCCGGGTTTTAGGATCTTTTGAGTTTTTAGCATTTTTTGAGTTTTTAGGGTTTAAAATGTTTTTTAGTGTATCTAATGTTTTTAACATTTTTAGGGCTTTACGAGGTTCTAGTGTTTTTAGTTGTTTTTTTGGGTTTTTATGGTTTTTAAGGTTTTTAGGGGATTAATGGATTTCTGGGGTTTTTTAGAGTTTTTATAGTTTTTACCTTTTAAGGGATTTTTACGTCTTTTTTAGGTTTTTTTAGTTTATAGGGTTTTTAGGGATTTTAGGGATTTTGAGGGGCTTTAGGGATTTTTAGGGGGTTTTAGAGTTTTTAGGGTATTTTTAGGTGTTAGGGTTTTTTTTAGTTTTTTAGGGTTTTTAAGGTTTTTATATTTTTTAACCTTTTTGAATGTTTTTTTTGGGTTTTAAGGATTTTAAGGGTTTTTAGTGGTTTATTAGGGTTTTCTTGTTTTTAGGGGTTTTATGATTTTTAAGGGTTTTAGGGTTTTTTTGGTTTTTAGAGTTTTTATAGATTTTGATGGTTTTTGGATTTTTCTTGATTTTTAGAGTTTTTATGAGGTTTTTAGGGTTTTTAGAGTCTTTTTGGGATTTATGGGTTTTTTTAGAATTTATGGGTTTTAAAAAAATTTAATGTTTTTTAACGTTTTTAAGTTTTTTTTGGGTTTTAAGTGTTTTAGAGTTTTTAGTGGTTTTATGTTTTTTATGGATTTTTATGATTTTTAAGGTTTTAGGGGTTTTATGTTTTTCCTGGGGTTTTTAAGGATTTTTAAGGGCTTTTTTAGTATTTTTCTTATTTTAAGGGTTTTTAAGGATTTTGAGGGTTTTGGGTGTTTTTCAGGGTTTTTTTGGGTTTTCAAGGTTTTTAGGGATTTTTTTTGTGTTTTTAGGGTTTTTAAGATTTTTTACAATTTTTTAACATTTTTGTGGGTTTGAAGGGTTTTGAGAGTTTTTAGTGCGTTTTTAGGGCTTTTGATATTTCGGGGTTTTTCAGGGTTTTTTGGGTTTTACGTTTTCATGGATTTTTAGGGTTTTTTTGGATTTTTAGGGTTTTTAGGGTTTTTAGGGGTTTTAGGGATTTTGAGGAGTTTTTGGATTTTTCAGGGTTTTTAGGGGTTTTAGGGTTTTTAGGGTCATTTTGGGTTTTTAGGGTCATGATGTGAGACGCAAGGGGTGACCCGATCTTCACGGTGTAGGGCGGCGGATGAAAGATGCGGTTCTGGGCTAAGTGGCGGATGATGGGTACGGATAGTGGATGCAAGTAGTCAATCAACGCTATATGGAGCGCGCCCTACTACTTAGACAACCCACTCAAGGGAGGGATGTGATGGCCAATCCACACAACAACGCACTTGAGTTGAGGCACGAAATTGGGGGTTTTGTGATCTTGGATCACCAATCTAACTTGTAGATTGACAGGGCAAGAATGCACAAGAGCTAGGAGAAAATCCGGGACAATCCTCACACAATGGAGAGAAACAAAGCATAAGCTCTCAATTAAATATTGAATGAAAATACAATGACATGGGGTGGCCCTATCTTCACGGCGTAGGGCGGCGGATGAAAGATGCAGTTTAGGGCTAAGTGGCGGATGATGGGTACGGATAGTGGACACAAGTAGTCATATGGAGCGCGACCTACTACTTAGACAACACACTCAAGGGAGGGATGTGATGGCCAATCCACACAATAACATACTTGGGTTGAGGCATGGAATTGGGGGCTTTGTGATCTTGGATCACCAATCTAACTTGTAGATTGACAAGGCAAGAATGCACAAGAGCTTGGAGAAAATCCGGGACAATCCTCACACAATGGAGAGAAACAAAGCATAAGCTCTCAATTAAATCTTCAATGAAAAGACAATGACATGGGGTGGCTATTTATTGCCAAGGAGGTGATACAATGGTCAAGGGTCTAATACCATAAAGTCATAAAAGCTAAACCTACCTTGTCCCCTTAAAAGTCAAAAAGATAAATTCTAACAAAGACTTTTGGAAAAGTAGCACACAACTTTCCAACATAGCCCACCGGACTTGACTTTGAGTGCATAGCCCACCGGATTTGACTGTGGTGCCCAAAGATGCCATTTCTAGAATCCTCCATGTGGGCAAGGCATCCAAATTCGTGCAACCATGTGGGCCAAGATTTACACATCATTTTGGGGCTTGAATAAGTGAGATAATAGGCCCATTTGCTCCATCCATGCAAGGCAAGATCCATTGGGCCTTTAATGAAGTGAGATGGGCGCCCATTGTTGCATTTAGCGTCTTTAATATCCCACGTGTCATCGGGCCTTGCAAATCCAACTCTTCCTCCCGCGCAATCGACTTTGTGTCTTTAACATGGTTCTCATCATCCTCCCCCTCTTGAAAAGGAGTTGTCATCGACTCTTCATCCTCTGCACCCAAAAAAGGAGAAAGATCAGAAACATTGAAAGTGGCACTTACACCATACTCACCTGGACAATCTATCTTGTAAGCATTGTTGTTAATCTTCTCAAGAGCTCGAAAAGGTCCATCTCCACGTGGCATGAGTTTTGATTTCCGCTTGTCGGGAAATCTCTCCTTTCGCATATGAATCCAGACTAAGTCCCCGGGCTCGAACAACACTTGTTTGCGACCCTTGTTTGCACGATCAACATATTTTTGGGTCATCTGCTCGATATTTTTCCTTGCCTTCCCATGGAGTTGTTTGATGAATTCTGCGCGCCCTTTTGCATCAATATTAGTTGCTTCCTACAAAGGAAAAGGAACTAGATCAATAGGGGCAAGAGGGTTAAAACCGTAAACAATTTCGAATGGAGAATATTGAATAGTTGAGTGCTTGGCCCTGTTATATGAGAATTCCACATGTGGCAGACACTCCTCCCAATTCTTGATATTCTTCTTGACAATTGTCCGGAAAAGGGATGATAGTGTTCGATTCACCACATCTGTTTGCCCATCGGTTTGCGGATGACAAGTAGTGGAAAATAGTAACTTTGTACCCAGTTTTCTCCACAATGTCTTCCAAAAGTAACTAAGAAATTTTGTGTCTCGATCCGACACAATGATCCTTGGAATTCCATGGAGTTTGACTACTTCTTGAAAGAAAATTGTTGCAATGTTAGTGGCATCATCAGTTTTGTGACAAGGAATAAAATGTTTCATTTTTAGAAACCGATCCACGACAACAAAAACAGAATCTCTCCCCCTCTTGGTCCATGGTAACCCCATAATAAAGTCCATTGATATGTCCTCCCAAGGGGTGTTGGGGATTGGGAGAGGAATATATAGTCCATGTGGGTTCAGTTTTGATTTGGCTTTATGGCAGACAATGCACTTTCCCACAAATTTCTCAACATCTCTAGAAATCCAAGGCCAATAAAAATGCTCACTAAGAACACTTAGAGTTTTTGCAACACCAAAATGCCCCATTAATCCACCCAAATGTGACTCTTTCAGTAAAAGTAAACGGATAGAGCAATTGGGAATGCAAAGTTTATCAATCCTGAATACGAATCCATCATGTAAATAGAACTTTTCCCAACTAACTCCAAGTTTACAATGTTCATTGGGTTCTTTAAAATCACTATCAATGGCATATAAATCCTTAATGTGTTCAAAACTAAGGAGTTTTGAATCCAACAAGGATAAAAGAGAATATCTACGTGAAAGTGCATCGGCCACAATATTTTCTTTACCCTTTTTATGCTTGATGACATATGGAAATGATTCAATGAATTCTAGCTGTCTAACATGTCTCCTATTTAGTTTATGTTGGCTTCTAAGGTATTTAAGAGCCTCATGATCAGAATGGATCACAAATTCTTTAGGCCAAAGATAGTGCTGCCATGTCTCTAGTACTCTGAACAATGCATACAACTCTTTATCATATGTAGCATAGTTTAGAGTTGGGCCATTTAACTTCTCACTAAAGAAAGCAATAGGCTTACCTTCTTGCATGAGTACTCCCCCTATGCCAATTCCGCTTGGATCACATTCAATTTCAAAGGTCTTACCGAAGTCTGAAAGTGCAAGTAGAGGGGCGCGGGTGAGTCTCTCATTGAGTTCTCCCCCATTTGAAAGGAATGTTCTTCTTTGTCAACTCGTTCAATGGTGCTGCTAATGTGCTGAAATCCTTCACAAATCTCCTGTAAAAACTAACAAGCCCATGAAAACTTCTTACCTGTCCAACGGAGGTTTGAGTTTTTCATTCTTGTATTGCTTTGATCTTTTCAGTATCAACTTCAACTCCATTGCCACTCACAACAAATCCAAGGAAAACAATCTTATCGAGACAAAATTCACACTTATTTATGTTTCCAAACATGTTTTCTTTCCTTAATACCTCTAGGACTTTTCTTAAGTGATCTACATGTTCATACAAAGTCCTACTATACACCAGAATATCATCAAAGTAAACTACCACAAATTTTCTAATATATGCACGTAAGACATGATTCATTAACCTCATAAATGTGCTAGGTGCATTGGTGAGACCAAAGGGCATGACTAACCATTCATAAAGTCCATGTTTTTTCTTAAATGCAGTTTTCCACTCATCTCCTTCTTTCATCCTAATTTGATGGTAACCACTTCTTAGATCAATTTTTGAGAAAATAGTTGGACCATTTAATTCATCTAGCAAATCATCTAACCTCGGGATAGGATTATGATACCTGACCATGATGTTGTTGATGGCTCTATAGTCAATGCACATTCTCCATGTTCCATCCTTCTTTGGTACTAGAATCACTGGTACGACACAAGGACTAAGGCTCTCTCTAACATATCCCACATCCAATAGCTCTTGAACTTGCCTTTGAATTTCTTTTGTCTCTTCCGGGTTTGTGCGATATGCAGGGCGGTTCGGTAGTGATGCTCCAGGTATGAGGTCAATTTGATGCTCAATACCTCTAATGGGTGGCAAACCTGGTGGTACCTCTTCAGGAAAGACATCATCATAATCCTGCAACAAGGACTCAAAAATATTTGGCAAATGGGGTAAGTTGTTAATATTTAGAAACACCTCTTTGTACATGAGTACTATGAGGGTTTGCTGTGAAAACAAAGCTTCCTTAACCTCACTCTTTTTTGCCAACATCACACTTTTCTCTTCTCTCAATTTCTTTTTCCCACTTGATTTTTCTTTGCTCTCCATTTATTTTCTTCTCTCATTTTCTCTCTTTCCCTCATTCTCTCCTCTTTCATTTTCATTCTTTTTTCCTCATCACTCATTTTTTTCTTTTATCTCAAAATGTGATCTTCCAGAATTTTTTTGGGGGACATGGGGTTGAGGGTTATAGGTTCCCCTCGGAGTAAAAAAGAATGATGATTCAAGAAACCGTCATGGGTAACATGCTGATCATACTGCTACTGTCGTCCCAACAATAAATGGCAAGCCTTCATAGGAACAACATCGCACAAGACCTCATCTTTGTACTTCCCGATGGTGAAAAATACCTTCATTTTCTTGGTGACCTTCAGCTCCCCGCAATCATTCAACACCTGAAGCTGATATGGATGTTGATTCTTCAAAGTAGGAAGTCACAACTTCTCTACTAACTCGGTGGTCGCAACATTACTACAGCTTCCGCCATCAATAATAATACTACATACCTTCCCAAGGATCTCGCACCGTGTATGGAAAATGTTCTCCCACTGCTCCTTCTCTCCCACAGTCATTTGTGTGCTTAGAACTCTCCTAGTGACAAGAATCTCACCATCTTCTGCAAACTCTCCACTATCAATTTCTGGAGATTCTTCCTCCTCCTCTTCCGAGCTCTCTCCATCGGTCTCCTATTCTCCATACTTGTTGATGGTCATGGTGCGCCGGTTTGGGCACTCACTAGCAATGTGACCCCTTCCTTGACATTTGAAACACTGAATATCCCGATTCCTAGTTTGGTTAGCCTCAAAAGTAGGTTTCTTAGGTGGAATAATTACCTTGTCACTTTTGCGATTAACCACCTCTTTTGGATTTGATGATTCTCCAAGCTCCTTCCTCAGATTTCTCCATGGTGTGAAAGGGGTAGTGGGTTTTCTCATGTTGCTCCTTCTTTTGATTTGTTGCTCGATCTTGGTGGCTTGGTGGATCATATCTTGTATCTCTACATGGTGGTACATCTCCACTTGATCCGCAATCTCCCGATTGAGCCCATGTAAAAACCGTGCCATGGTTGCCTCAGGATCCTCCTCAACGTTTGCCCGAATCATGGCAATTTGCATCTCCTTGTAGTAGTCTTCTACACTCTTACTCCTTTGGGTGAGGCGTTGAAGTTTGTTGTGGATATCTCTATGGTAATGTGTGGGAACAAAATGCTTCCGCATGGAGAACTTCATTTCTTCCCAAGTGTTGATGGGACGTCCACCATATCTAGCCCTCTCCTTTTGAACTTGATCTCACCATATTAATGCATAATCATAAAATTCAAGGGAAGAAAGTTTGACCTTTTTCTCCTCGGAATACGCATGGCATGAAAATACTTGCTCGATCCGCATCTCCCACTCCAAGTATGCTTCCGGGTTGCTTTTCCCTTGAAAAGAGGGGACCTTCACCTTGATCCCGCCAAGTGGGTTGTCATCATGTTGTCTCCTTTGTCCTCCTCTCGGTTGTTGGTACAACCTCCTCCTTTGTGGGACATCATCAAGATCATCATCAAAGTTCACCATCTCCTCCTCCATGATGTGGGGACGACGTGGTGCCAGAGCGTGTCGTGGGTTATCAAGGAACATCCTTTGGCTTGGTTTATTCTCCAATTCATCAATCCTCTCATGTAACACCTCCAACTTCTGATCAAGAAGCTTCTCGAAGTAGCTCACCAAAGCTTGCATTTGGAATTGCGTAGCTTCGGGTGCAGGAGATCTACTTCGACTTCCTTTATCGCTAACATGTGCAATTTTCTTCCCACGATCTTCAGCCATGATATGTTATGCAAACACAAACACACACCAGGGGGGACACAAACAATGATACACACTCACTCACACACGCGAGATGTACACACACACACACAAGATGTACACACTCACGCACACAAGGATACACACTCACGCACACAAGATATACACACTCACACACACAAGATTTACACACACACACACACACAACAAGATGCACACACTCACACACAAAATATTTTTTTTCTTATTTCTCTCCACTCTCTACACTCAATTAAAATTCCAAGATCATATGAAATATAATACCTTGGTTTGGATGATCACTTGCCCCCAATATTTCCCCAATCAAGATTGTGTTGGGGGCTGGTTTAACACAACCCGCTTGAGTGGTAAAGGGTAAAGGGTGAAAAGAGGGTAGAAAATGGATAAAGGGTGGGTGGAAAAAGGGGGTAGAAAGGTGGTATTTTGGTTTTGCCCGATTGTGCAAGATAATATAAATGAAAAATAATATGAGCCAAATACAAAAGGAGGA
Organism: Viscum album; assembly: GCA_963277665.1. Taxonomy (NCBI): domain Eukaryota; kingdom Viridiplantae; phylum Streptophyta; class Magnoliopsida; order Santalales; family Viscaceae; genus Viscum; species Viscum album. Next base: position 1,050,410,342 of record OY728121.1, on the reverse strand, counting down.
TGAAGTAAAATGATGGAAAAAGTGATATATGGAAATGGAAAGTGCTAATAAGGTAAAGCACAAAGGAGTAATTGTATCCGTATTTTTTTTGCTTTTTTTGGTCAATTCTCTCCAAAAAGTGTTGTGCTTGGAGTCTTAAAGCACAAGATGACTGAACAAGGAGTAAGATAGTTTTTTTTTGAAATCTCTCAAATAAAGGATGTGCTTAATTTTGAAAATCACAAAATGATGAGTTGAGAGAATTTGATTTTTTTTACCGGATACAAATCACATATAGAGAATTTAAAGTGAAAAGAAGATGGATGAACAATTGACTCAATGTGAAAATATTTCAATCTTGCACAATAAAGGCAAATTCTGGAGGTTTTCAAACCAAAGGTTTTTTTTTGAATGGGTGGATAATAAGGAAAGATAAGAAGGGTGATGGGTAAAAGAAATATAAATGAAGGGATAAATGCCTATCGTGTTAACTGGAGCTCTGATACCAGCTGATGTGAGACGCACAGGATGGCCCGATCTTCACAGCGTAGGGCGGCGGATGAAAGATGCGGTTTGGGGCTAAGTGGTGGATGATGGGTACGAATAGTGGATTCAAGTAGTCAATCAACGCTATATGGAGCGCGACCTACTATTTAGACAACACACTCAACGGAGGGATGCGATGACCAATCCAGACAACAACACACTTGGGTTGAGGCAAGGAATTGGGGGCTTTGTGATCTTGGATCACCAATCTAACTTGTAGATTGACAAGGCAAGAATGCACAAGACCTAGGAGAAAATCAGGGACAATCCTCACACAACGGAGAGAAACAAAGCATAATCTCTCAATTAAATCTTGAATGAAAATACAATGACATGGGGTGGCTATTTATAGCCAAGGCGGTGATACAATGGTCAAGGGTCTAATACCCTAAAGTCATAAAAGCTAAACCTACCTTGTCCCCTTAAAAGTCAAAAAGATAAAGTCTAACAAATACTTTTGGAAAATTAGCACACAACTTTCCAACATAGCCCACCAGACTTGACTTTGAGTGCATAGCCCACCAGATTTGACTTTGGTGCCCAAAGATGCCATTTCTAGAATCCTCCATGTGGGCAAGGCATCCAAATTTGTGCAACCATGTGGGACAAGCTTTAAACATCATGTTTGGGCTTGAATAAGTGAGATAATAGGCCCATTTTCTTCATCCATGCAAGGAAAGATCCACTGGGCCTTAATGAAGTGTGATGGTCGCCCATTGTTGCATTTAGCCTCTTTAATCTCCCACGTGTCATCGGGCCTTGCAAATCCAACTCTTCCTCTCGCGCAATCGACTTGGTGTCTTTAACATGGTTCTCATCAGGTCATTTTGGGTTTTTAGGGTATTTTTGAGTTATTAGGGTTTAAAAGGTTTTTTTACAGTTTTTAACGTTTTTAGGGGTATTGGAGTTTTTAGCGGTTTTTAGGGTTTTTATGTATTTTTAGGGGTTTTAAGGTTTTAAGTGGTCTTTATGGTTTTTAGTGGGTTTTTAGTGGGTTTTTAGGTTTTAGGTTTTTTTACATTTTCTAAGATTTTTATGGTTTTTGAGGATTTTTAGGTTTTAGGGGTTTTATGGCTTTCAAGGTTTTTTTGGGGTTTTAAGGTTTTTTATATTTTACGAGATATTTTGGGTTTTTTAGGATTTTATGGTTTTTAGGGTTTTTAGGGTTTTTATGTATTTTTATATTTTTTAGGGGTTTTCAAGGTTTTTAGAGTTTTTTAGGGTTTTTAGGGTCTTTTTGGGTTTTAGGGTTTTTTTTGACTTTTCAGGGTTTTAAATGTTTATTATTTATTTTTTCATTTTTCTAGCTTTTTTAGGATTTTTATGGTTTGTATATTTTTTTATGGTTTTTAGATATCTTGATATTTTTATGGGTTTTTTCTAGTTTTTAGGGGGTTTAGGGACTTTGGGGCTTTTAGGATTTTTTTGAGTTTTTTAGTGATTTTATGGTTTTTTTTACTTTTTTAATGTTTTTAACATTTTTTGGGGTTTAATGGTTTTTTGAGTTTTGAGTGGGGTTTTTAGGGTTTTCGTGGGTTTTTGGGATTTTTAAAGGTTTTTAAGAGTTTTTATAGTTTTCAGGTGTTTTAGGGTTTTTTTACGTTTTGAGGGATTTTTTGGGATTTTTAAGGATTTTTATGGTTGTTAGGGGTTTAGGGGGGATTTTTAGGGGTCTTCAGGGCTTTAAGGCTTTTTAGGGTTTTTTAAAAAAAATTAGGATTTTAAACGCTTTTAGAGTTTTTAAACATTTTAACACCTTTAGGGTTTTTAATGGTTTTTAGAGTTTTTAGTGGTTTTTAGGGTTTTTATGGGTTTTTTAAGGTTAAAGGGGTTTTTATTGTTTTTAGGGGTTTTTAAGGTTTTTTTAATTTTTTAGGGTTTTTAGATTTTATTAACTTTTTTAGGGGTTTTAAGGATTTTTAGCGTTTTTATTGCTTTTTATGGATTTTAGGGGGTTTTAAGGTGTTTAGGGGTTTTTATAGATTTCAGAGGTTTTTAGGGTTTTTTAAATTTTCAAGGATTTTTAGGGATTTTAGGTTCATTATGGTTTTTAGGGGTTTTTAGTGTTTTTAGTGATTTTTATCATCTTGGGGGTCTTTAAGGTTTTAGGGTTTTTAGGTCCTTTTAGGGTTTTAGGGTTTTTTGAGTTTTTTTGGGTTTTTAAGGTTTTTAGACACTACTGGAAAAATGATTTTTCTCAACGCTTCTATACCAACGGTTTGTCAAACCATTGGTATAGGTACCCTTTCCCAGCGGTTTGGCCAAACCGTTGGGAAAGCCCATATTTTGGCCACCTTTCCCAACGGTTTGGCCAAACCGTTGGGAAAGGTTGAATTTTGGAGGCCCTTTGCCAACGGTTTGGGAAAACCGTTGGGATAGGCTACCCTTTCCCAACGGTTTTCCAAAACCGTTGGCAAAAAGGCCTTTCCCAACGGTTTTGAGAACCGTTGGGAAAAGTCTAGTGATTTTTTTGGAATCATCCTACGGAGAACATTATATATATCAAAATTTAAAATAATTAGAACAATACATATATATTTTTATGGAATTATGTAAACAAAAGTCATGTTAGGTTAGTGGTTAAGTCTTTGAGTTATAAACTAGAGGTCCTGGGATCAAATCCCACAAGGTGTTTCTTTTTTGAAATACATATACCAACGGTTTGGGGACCTATACCAACGGTTCTAGTAGTGAGAGTTTTTTATAATTTTAAGGGATTTAAATGTTTTTTGGAGTTTTTAGTGATTTTGGGAGTTTTATAATTTTTTAGGGTTTTTAAGGTTTTAGGGGTTTTTATGGTTTTCATGGGTTTTTAAGGGTTTTTATGGTTTTTTATATTTTAAGAGATTTTTTGTGGTTTTTTAGGATTTTTACGGCTCTTAGGGTTTTTACGGGTTTTAGGGTTTTTAAAGACTTGAGGGTTTTTAGGCATTTTCAGGTTTTTGGGTTTTCATGTTTTTATAGTTTTTTGGGGGTTTTAAGGTTTTTTAGAGTTTTTATCATTTTTAAACGTTTTTAGGAGTTTTGAGGGTTTTTAGAGTTTTAGTGGGTTTTTATGGGGTTTTATCAGTTTTAAGGATTTTATGGGTTTTCTTGTTTTCAAGGTTTTAAGGGGTTTTTATGTTTTTAGGGATTTTTTGGGATTTCTTAGGATTTTTATGGTTTTTAGGGTTTTTAGGATTTTTAGGGGTTTTTAGGGGTTTCAGGGTTCTTCAGGGTTTTTAGGGGTTTTTTTGAGTTTTTTAGTGGTTTTAAGGTTTTTAGAGTTTCTTTTAACTTTTTTAATGTTTTTAGAAGATTTAAGGAATTTTAGTGCTTTAGTGGCTTTTTAGGGAGTTTATGGGGTTTTAGGGTTTTTTAAGGCTTTTAGGGGTTTTTATGGTTTTTAGGGGTTATTTAGGGTTTTTAGGGTTTTATAGGTTTTTAGAGATTTTTTAGGGTTTTTAGGGGTTTTATGGATTTTGAGGGGTTTTAGGGTTTTTCACAGAATTTAGGGTATTTAGATATTTTCAGGGGTTTTAGGGTCTTTATGGGTTTTAAGGGGTTTTTTGAGTTTCTTGGGGTTTTAAGGTTATTTGAGATTTTAACCATTTAATGTTTTTTGGGATTTTAAGGATTTTTTTAGTTTTTAGTGGTTTTTTAGTGTATTTATGATTTTTATGGGTTTTTATGGTTTTTATTGTTTTTAGTGGTTTCTCAGTGTTTTTAGGATTTTTTAGGCTTTGAGGGATTTTTAGGGATTTTTTGGATTTTTATTGTTTTTAGGTGTTTTTGGGGTTTTTGGGAATTTTGATGGTTTTTAGTGTTTTTTAGGGTTTTTTGGGACTTTTAGGGGTTTGTGGGTTTTTTAATGTTTTTAATGTTTTTAATGTTTTTAAGGGTTTTCAGGGTTTTTAGTGTCTTGGTAGGTTTTTATGGTTTTCATGGGTTTTGGAGTTTTTTTAAGAAAAATTAGGGAATTTTATGTGTTTTAGGGGATTTTCAAGGTTTTTAGGATTTTTTAGGATTTTTTACGTTTTAAGGGATTTTTAGGGACTTTTAGGGTTTTTTGGTTTTTTGGGTATTTAGGGATTTTGAGGGGTTTTAGGGGTTTTCATGTGTTTTTGGGGTTTTTAAGGATTTACAAGGTTTTTAGGGTCGTTTTGGGTTTTAGGGTTTTTTTAGTTTTCTTGGGGTTTTTAGGATTTTTACAGTTTTTATTGTTTTTTTACGTTTTAGGGGGTTTAAACTTTTTTAGACGTTTTAGTTGGTTTTTAGGGTTTTAAAGGGTTTTTGGATTTTTTATACTTTTTTGGGGTTTTTTGGGTTTCAGGAGTTTTTAGGGTTTTTTACATCTTTAGGGATTTTAAGGGAATTTTTAGGATTTTCAAGGTTTTTAGGGTTGTTTAGATTTTTTCGGCATTTTGATGTTTTTTAGGTTTTTTTCTAGGTTTTTAGGATTTTTAGGGGGTTTTTGGGTTTTTTGAGTTTCTTGGCTATTTAAGGTTTTTAGAGTTTTTGATGTTTTTTAATTTTTTTAGGGGTTTTAAGGGTTTTTGGAGTTTTTAGTTGGTTTTAGGGCTTTATGGGGTTTTAGGGTCTTTTTCGTTTTTTAGGGTTTTTTTTTGTTTTTTTGGTTTTTAGAGTTTTTTACATTTCGATGAAATTTTATGCTTTTTTTATTTTTATGATTTTTTTGGGGTTTTTAGGGTTTTTAGGGATTTTAAGGCATTTTAGGGTTTTTTCAAGCTTTTTAGGGTTTTATAGGGGTTTTATGGGTTTTATGGTCTTTTGGGTTTTTTTGAGTTTTTTTAGGGTTTTATGGTTTTTTAGAGTTGTTTAACGTTTTTTAAGTTTTTTAGGATTGTTATGGGTGTTTAGGGTTTTTAAAGGTTTTTAAGGTTTTTTTTTGGTTTTTAGGGGTTTTTAGGGTTTTTAGGGTTTTTTTATGTTTTCAGGGATTTTTTGGGTTTTTTTTTGGGATTTTTTTTGTCTTTATCGTTTTTAGGGGTTTTTTGGGATTTTTTGGGATTTTAGGGATTTTCAGGGGGTTTAGGGTCTTTTTTGATTTTTAGGGTTTTTTTAGTTTTTGTATGGTTTTGGGGGGTTTTAGGGTTTTTTTAACGATTTTAATGTTTTTAGGGCAAAGAAGATGCGAGGGTCGGGCTATTCCCGACCCCCCCAATTTATTATAAAGAAAAAGAGACTCAGCAAACAAGGGAGGGGAATTAATCGTGTTGTTGGGTAACAAGGTATTGAGTTGGCCTGCCCACCTGCGCGCCGCACGTCCCCAGCTAGGCCCTAGGTGGCCAATCCTTGGGCTTGGGCCAGTTCCACACGGGGTCGAGGGGCCGAGAGGATCGCTGGCATATAGTGCGCGTTGCCTTTGCGAGGACTCGAACCCGGAACCTCGACGACAGGAAGCCACCACCTTGAACCAACTCACCCAGCCCCTGCGGGTAAATGTGTTGTTGGGTAACGAGGTATTGAGCTGGCCTGCCCACCTGCTCGCCGCACATCCCCAGCTAGGACCAAGGTGGCCAATCCTTGGGCTTGGGCCAGTTCCACACGGGGTCGAGGGGACGATAGGATCGCTGGCATATAGTGCGTGTTGCCTTTGCGGGGACTCGAACCCGAAACCTCGACGACAGGACTCCACCGCCTTGAACCAACTCACCCAGCCCCTGCGGGCAAAAAACGTGTTGTTGGGTAACGAGGTATTGAGCTGGCCTGCCCACCTGCGCGCCGCACGTCCCCAGCTAGGCCCAAGGTGGCCAATCCTTGGGCTTGGGCCAGTTCCACACGGGGTCGAGGGGACGAGAGGATCGTTGGCATATAGTGCGCGTTGCCTTTGCGAGGACTCGAACCCGGAACCTCGACGACAAGACGCCACCGCCTTGAACCAACTCACCCAGCCCCCGCGGGCTTTAATGTTTTTTGGGGTTTTATGGGTTTTTAGAAATTTTAGTGGTTTTTAGGGTTTTAGGGGTTTTTAGTGTTTTTATGGGTTTAAGGGGTTTTTTAATGTTTTAAAATTTTTTAGGGGTTTTAAGGGTTTTTAGAGTTTTATTAGTTTTTTAGGATTTTAATGAGGTTTTAGGGTTTCTTATAATTTCATGGATTTTTATGGATTTTTAAGAATTTTTTGGTTTTTTGGGTTTTTATGTTTTTTATGTTTTTTAGGTTTTTTTAAGGATTTTAATATTTTTTAGGGTATTTCAGAGTTATTTAAGGTTTTTAGGGTTTTTAGAGTTTTTAGTTTATTTTTTTGGGTTTTACAGTTTTTAGGTGTTTTTAGTCTTTTTTAAAGTTTTTTTTTAACATTTTTAGGGGTTTGAAGGGTTTTTAGATGTTTTAGTTATTTTTTGGGGTTTTTATGGGTTTTTAAGGTCACTATGGGTTTTTTAGTTTTTAGAGGTTTTTCAGTGTTTTAGGGGTTTTTATGTTTCCATGGATTTTTAGGATATTTTCAGGATATTTATGGTTTTTAGAGTTTATAGGGTTTTTAGGGATTTTGAGGGATTTTTGGGATTTTTGGGGTTTTAAGGGTTTTAGGGGTCTTTTGGGTTTTTAGGGTAATTTTTGAAATTTTTGGGGATTTTAAGGTTTTTTAGAGTTTTTTATTGTTTGTTATTGGTTTTTAACATTTTTTTGGTGTTTTAAGGGTTTTTAGAGTTTTTAGTATTTTTAAGGGGTTGTTTGGGTTTTTTATGGGTTTTTAGGGTTTTTAGGATTTTTGTGGTTTTCCAGGGTTTTTTAGGGTTTTAGGGTTTTTATGTTTTTTGGATTTTTTGGGATTTTTTAGGATTTTTATGGTTTTAGGTTCTTTTAGAGTTTTTAAGGATTTTCAAGGGTTTTATGGATTTTCAGGGTTTTTAGGGGTTTTCAGGACTTTTAGGGTTTTTCAGGGTCTTTTTGGGTTTTTATAGTTTTTTGATTTTTTAGGGGTTTTATTGTTTTTTTGATTTGTCTAATGTTTTAGGGGTTTAAAGGGATTTTATTATTTTTTGTGGGGTTTGAGGTCTTTATTGGTTTTTAGGGTTTGTTATGGTTGTTAGGGTTTTTTTGGTTTTCAGAAGTTTTTTAGGTGTTTTTCGTTTTGAGGTATTTTTATGGATTTTTAGGATATTCATTGTTTTTTGGTTTCTAGGAATTTTTTTAGGTATATTCAAAGTTTTTTTGGGATTTTAGGGCTTTTCAGGATTTTATGGTCTTTTGGGTTTTTAGGGTTTTTTGAGTTTTTAGAGTATTTTAATGTTAGTTAATGTTTTTTAATGTTTTTAATAGTTGTAAGTGTTTTTAGAGTTTTTAATGGGTTTTAAGGTTTTTATTCGTTTTAAGGGGTTTTAAGGTATTTAGGGGTTTTATTATTATTAGGGGTTTTTCTGGGCTTTTAGGGTTTTTACATTTTGAGGGATTTTTAGGTATTTTTTTATATTTTTATGGTTTTTAGTTTTTTTTTGGTTTCTAGGGGTTTTAGGGATTGTGAGGGTTTTTATGGTTTTTAGGGGTTTTCAGGGTTTTTAGGATCTTTTTAGTTATTTTGGGTTTTTATGAGTTTTTTGAGTTTTTAAGGGCTTTTAGAGTTTTTTTAACGTCTCTAACATTTTTAGGGGTTTTATGGTTTTTTAGAGTTTTTAGTGCTTTTTTAGGTTTTTTAAGGTTTTTAGGTTTTTTATGGTTTCTAGGGTTTTTAAGGGTTTTTAGGGGTTTTATAGATTTGTGGGGTTTTCAGGGATTTTTTAGGTTTTTAGGGTTTGTAAGGTTTTTTAGGGTTTCATTGTTTTTAAATTTTTTTAACGTTTTTAGGGGTTAAAGGGATTTTAGTGTTTTTAGTGGTTTTTTAGGGTTTTACGGGTTTTTAGAGTTTTTTAAGGTTTGTAAGAGTTTTTAGGGGGTTTTCAGGGTTTTTAGATATTTTTACGGTTATATGTGTTTTTAAGGGGTTTTTAGGATATTTATGGTTTCTAGGGTTTTTTGGGATCTTAATGGGTTTAGGGTGTTTTGGGGGGGGGGTTCAGGGTTTTTTTTTGAGTTTTTTATGGTTTTTAAGATTTTCAGAGATTTTTAACATTTTTATGGGTTTTAAAGGTTGTTAGATTTTTTAGTGGTTTTAGTGTTGTTATGGGTTTTAAGGGGTTTTTAAGGTTTTTAGGGATTTTATGGTTTTCTGGGTTTTTTTTATGGTTTTTAGTTTTCTTATGTTTTCGTGGATTTTTATTGGTTTTTTAGTTTTTTATGGTTTTTATGGGTATTTAGGATTTTTAGGGGTTTTCGGGGATTTTAGGGTTTTTGGGTCATTTTGGGTTATTAGGATTTTATTGAGTTTTTAGGGTTTTTAATGGTTTTTAGAGTTTTTAGGGATTTAAAGGGGTTTTAGAGTTTTTGGTGGTTTTTTGGGTTTTTTGGGTTTTTTGGGTTTTTTTGGGTTTTTGGGGGATTTTCAAGCTTTTTAGGGTTTTTAGGGTTATAGTGTTTAGAGTTTTAGGGTTTTTATGTTTTCATGGTTTTTTAAGGGTTTTTTAGGATTTTTATGGTTTCGAATAATTTTTAGATTTTTAGTGATTTTGAAGGATTTTAAGAGTTTACAGGGGTTTTTAAGGTTTTCAGGGTTTTTAGGACCATTTTGGGTTTTTAGAGTTTTTTTTGTTTTTTAGGGTTTTTAAGGGTTTTAGAGACTTTTTTGTTTTTAGGGGATTTGAGGGTTTTTTACAGTTTTTAGTGCGGTTTTAGAGTTTTTATGGGTTTTATGGGGTTTTTAGGTTTTTTGGGGTTTTATGGTTTTCTGGGGTTCTTTGGGGTTTTTAGGGTTTTTTATGTTTTCATGGATTTTTAGGGATTTTTTTGGTTTTTTATTATTTTTTATATTCTTTGGGTTTTACAAGGGTTTTAGGATTTTTCATGGCTTCTAAGGTCTTTTTTGGTTTTTAGGGTTTTTTTAGTTTTTTTGGGTTTTATGGTTTTTTAGAGTTTTTTAAATTTTTAGGAGTTTTAATGGTTTTTATAGTTTTTATTAGGTTTTTAGGGATTTTTAGGGGTTTTAAAGGTTTTTAGTGTTTTTATGGGTTTTAGGGGGTTTTAAGGTTTTTTTGTTTTTTATGTTTTCATGGATTTTTAGTGGTTTTTTTTTGGATTTTTTTTTTGGATTTTAGTGTTTTTTAGTGTTTTAGGGATTTTGAGGTTTTTTAGGGTTTTTAGGGGTTGTTAGGGTTGTTAGGGTTTCTCAGGGTCTTTTGGGTCTTTGAGGTTTTTTTGAGTTTTTTAGGGTTTTAAGGCTTTTTATAGTTTTTTTAATGTTTCTAGGTGTTTAAGTGGTTTTTTATAATTGTTAGTGATTTTTTAAGGTTTTATGGTTTTTTTTATGTTTTCATGGATTTTTAGGGATTTTTTAGGATTTTTATTGTTTTTAGGGGTTTTAGGGTCTTTAGGGATTTTGAGGGTTTTTCAAGGGGCTTTTATGGTTTTTAGGGATTTTAAGGGTTCTTACGATCTTTTGGGTTTTTAGATTTTTTTGAGTTTTTTAGGGGGTTTTTTGTGTTTTTATGTTTTTTTAAGGTTTGTAGGGGGTTTTATGATTTTTAGTGGTTTTCCCTGATTTCTAAGATTTTTACGTTTTCATGTTTTTTTAGGGATTTTTTCGGATTTTTATGGTTTTATTGTTTTTTTGGTTTTTAGGGATTTTGAGGATTTTGAGGTGGTTTTTGGGTTTTGGGTGGTTTTTAGGGTCTTTTGGGGTTTTTTGGTTTTTTTAGAGTTTTTTTAGAGTTTTTAAGGTTTTTAGAGGTTTTTAACGTTTTAGGGGTTTTAAATATTTTTGGGGTTTTTAGTGGTTAAAGGGTTTTTATGGGGTTTAAGGGTTTTTAAAGGTTTTTAGGGGGTTTTATGGTTTTCAAGGTTTATAGTGTTTTTTAAAATTTCTTGGTTTTTAGGGGTTTTTTAGGTTTTTAGGGTTTTTAGGGTTTTTTACAGTTTTTAGGGATTTTGAGGGGTTTTAGGGTTTTTTCAGGGGTTTTGGGGTCTTTTGGGTTTTAGGGGTTTTTTGAGTTTTTAATTTTTTTTAAGGCTTTTTATAGATTTTTAACATTTTTAGGTATTTTAAGGGGTTTTTGAGTTTTTAGATGGTTTTAAGCAGGTTTTTGTTTTTTGGGGGGGTTTTCAAGGTTTTTATGGTTTTTAGGTGGATTTAGGGTTTTTTAGGGGTTTAAAGGTCTTTTGATTTTTTAGGTGTTTATGGTTGTTTAGCGTTTTTTAATTTTTTTAAGGTTTTTAGGTGTTTTTATGGTTTTCCGAGGTTTTTTTAAAGTTTATAGGGTTTTTTATGTTCTCAAGGATTTTTAGAGGATTTTTAGGATTTTTATGGTTTTGAGGGTTTTTAGGGTTTTTAGGGATTTTGAAGGTTTTTAGGGTTTTTATGGTTATTTTGGGTTATTATGGTTTTTTGTGTTTTTTAGGGTTTTAAAGGTTTTTTTGAGTTTTTTTAAATTTTTAGGGGCTTTAAGGGTTTTAAATTTTTCATTACTTTTTAGGGTTTTTATTGGTTTTGAGGGTTTTTTAAGGTTTTTAGGGGTTTTTATGGTTTAGAGGGGGTTTTCAGGGTTTTTAGGGTTTTTTATGTTTTAATGGAATTTTAGGGGTTTTTTGTAGTTTTTTAGGGTTGTTAGGGTTTTTCATATGTTTTTTGGGTTTTTCATAGCTTTTAGGGTCTTTTGGGTTTTGGGGGTTTTTCTATAGTTTTTAGGGTTTTAAGGTTTTTTAGAGTTTTTTTTTTACTTTTTAGTGGTCTTAAATGTTTTTAGAGTTTTTATTGGGTTTTTAGGGCCATTAAGGTTTTAAGGGTTTTTATGGTTTTCAGGGAGTTTTCTGGGTTTTTAGGGTTTTAAAGTTTCCGTGCATTTTTAGGGCAGAAGAGGTGCGAGGCCAGGCTAATCCTGTCCCCCCAAAATTTATTAGAAAAAAGACACTGCAGACAAGGGAGGGGCGGGGTCAATCAACTCACACCCAAAAACCCTGGACACCCCCACAAAACCCAAAAGTCCCCAAAAAAACCAAAAGACACACAAAGACAGAAAAAGAAGAAAAACAGAAGCATCTCCACCAGCATCTCCCAGCCAAACAGCAACCAACATCTCGCAACACCATTTTCGTCAACCATCACTCCCTTGCCAATCACATCCACCTCCAGCATCATAGAGACACCAGCATCAAAGTCGTAAGTCTCACCTTCACCACCTCGCGGCGAAGCAGCAACCATCACCAAATACCAACATCTTTCTTCACACCCACCTCCAAGAGACAGTACCCTTTTGTGCATTTTTAGGGGTTTTAGGATTTTTATGTTTTTTAGGAGTTTTAGGGTTTTTAGGTATTTTAAGTGGTTTTAGGGTTTTTCTAGAGTTCTTAGGATTTTTCATGGATTTTAGGGTCTTTTGGGATTTTAGGGTTTTTTTTGTGTTTTATAGGGTTTTAAATGTTTTTATAGGTTTTTATCATTTTTAGGGGTTTAAAGAGTTTTGATAGTTATTTTTTCTTTTTTAGGGTTTTTAGGGTTTTTATGTTTTCATCGATTTGGATTTTTATGATTTTTAGGGGTTTTTAGGGGTTTTAGGGGGTTTTCGAGTTTTTCGAGTTTCTTAGGGCCTTTTGGCAAAGAAGGCTTGGGACCAAGCATGCCTGGACACCCAAAATTTATTAATAAAAGTAATGACAAGCCATTACAAGAAAGAGACGGATTCAAACCACCCATGCCCAAACCCAAATTAAACTACATATCAAAGGGGTCACCGTCATCACCATATCCATAATCAAAAGCTGCTACAACATCCGCCGACTCCCATTTATATTTTAAATTTTCTGTTAGTTGAAGAGTGTAGAATACAGCTCCCTGAGCCTTTGCCACTCCAGAGTAAATTGAGCTTTGGAAGAATTTTTTTTGGCCGCTCTCACTTGGGATCGGAATCATTCCTTTTAGAAGCCTTAGAAGAGGACCTGGTAGACACGGTTCTTGGAAAATTGGAGTAATCCTTCCTCGACCTCCTCTTCGATGGAGTAGAAATGAACCCTACAAACTCCTTCTCCCTCCCATGCATGATGACATCACTAATTGAAGCTTTATCACAAATCAAGACCTCTGATTTTCCGTTTTCATCCTTATGGTAATCATTGGTGACATCCTCCCATTTATTAGAGATTTGTGACAAACTATGGAGTTTTTGGATTTCCACCTTAAAATTGACTTTTTTCATTTTAGTGCTAGAATCCCCATCACCTAGAACTTGCATTGTCATATCAAATTCACTTGACTGTAGAAAGCTGCATCCCATAAACTACAGTTGCACATTTGTGTCCTCCAGAACCAAATAGTGAGAATTTTCTATAGAGACCCCTTCATGCACCACCAGAACCAAGAAATTTGAATTGTATTCAAGACCTACACCTCACTCTCCACATGTCCAGCATAAACATTCAGAGGAAAACTAGTATTATCCCTTATCCCATAAAATATTGTCCTCACATCACTATGAGAAACATCATCCACTAAAAGAGAACTAGACTCACACAAAGACATGGAATTCTTCAAATTCAAATCAACCTCATACGGAACAACAACACCCAAATCAGATTTTAAACTACTAAAAGCATCAAAGACCTTCGGATAATTCGATGTAACCTAGCTTCTACAGTTGCATGAAAACATCACCTGGGATCACAAAATTAGGAGACACAACACGATCATTCCATGTTAATCTGATTCCTTCACCAATAACGTGATTGACAAGGCATGTGTGATCTAAAGAGACTTCAATAGGAACTGGTTTCATGTGAGGAATTAGAACACCAGATGCATTTGGTAGCAACATGTCACGCTTTCACACCGCCAGTATATGACCCAACCTCTTACCCATCGAATATAAATCATAAAAAGACTCAAACATGGCTGATTTCTTATAACAAAATTCTTCACTTATAGATATCTAGAATGAATCAACATGAAGCTTCAATACATCCACTTCAACAGAGATTCTGGGTGAGATCAGATGACAAATAGCATAGGTTTTGCTATCCGAGCAGAGATAGAACCCAATAAGATTTCCTAGCATGTGAAGAATAGAAGCATTCTGAAACAGAAGTGGGAGTTTAGGGAGTCTTACCCAAATTGCCATTGTCGATGAATCAAGCTTCATATGGAAATCGTAAGACCATTTGAAAAGGAAGAAACAAGATCCATTATAGCTTTGTGAGGCTACGACTAAGCCAAAATCAAATCCTCCTCTGAAGTAAAGCAAACTATGAAATGATTGGAGTCAAGGAGCCCCACCGTAGCATGATCTTGCAGACCCCACAAATCGAAAATATGTAGATCAAATATATCCACCAAGGGTCGGCGTTTCCTGAATCACACAATCAAGGTTTTAACAGAGAAGATGCATCAAAAAATTCAATAGATTAGATTGATAGCTGAGGAGGGACCTTAAACCATTCGAGAACCTTCAGATTTAGGGAAATATGAGGGAAATTAAGTAGTTACTTAGGATTCGAGAAAGGAATGAATGGGGAAGGATTCACCGATGTGGAAGGGTGGCCCATCCCCACCGACAATAAAGTACATTGATAGGTCCTCCCAAGGGGTGTTGGGGATTGGGAGAGGAAGATATAGTCTGTGTGGGTTCAGTTTTAATTTGTCTTTATGGCAGACAATGCACTTTCCCACAAATTTCTCAACATCTCTAGATATCCTAGGCCAATAAAAATGCTCACTAAGAACACTTAGAGTTTTTGCAATATCAAAATGCCCCATTAACCCACCCAAATGTGACTCTTTCAGTAAAAGTAAACATATAGAGCAATTGGGAATGCAAAGTTTATCAATCATGAATAAGAATCCATCATGTAAATAGAACTTTTCCCAACTAACTCGAGATTTAAAATGCTCATAAGGTTCCTTAAAATCACTATCAATGGAATATAAATCCTTAATGTGTTCAAAACCAAGAAGTTTTGAATCCAACAAGGATAAAAGAGAATATCTACATGAAAGTGTATTGGCCACAGTATTTTTTTACCCTTTTTATGCTTGAGGACATATGGAAATGATTCAATGAATTCCAGCCATATAGCATGTCTCCTATTTAGTTTATGTTGGCTTCTAAGGTATTTAAGAGCCTCGTGATCAGAATGGATCACAAATTCTTTAGGCCAAAGATAGTGCTGCCAAGTCTCTAGTACTCTAAACAATGCATACAACTCTTTATCATATGTAGCATAGTTTAGAGTTAGGCCATTTAACTTATCACTAAATAAAGTAATAGGCTTACCTTCTTGCATGAGTACTCATCCTATGCCAATTCTGCTTGCATCACATTCAATTTCAAAGGTCTTACCGAAGTCCGGAAGTGCAAGTAGAGGGGCGTGGGTGAGTCTCTCCTTAAGAGCATGGAAGGCCTTCTCTTGAGTTTTCCCCCATTTGAAAGGAACATTATTCTTTTTCAACTCGTTCAACGGTGCTGCTAGTGTGCTGAAGTCCTTCAAAAATCTCCTGTAAAAACTAGCAAGCCCATGAAAATTTCTTACCTGTCCAACAGAGGTTGGAGTTGGTCATTCTTGTATTGCTTTGATCTTCTCGGTATCCACTTCAACTCCATTGCCGCTCATAAGAAATCCAAGGAAAACAATCTTATCGAGACAAAATTCACACTAATTTTTGTTTCCAAACAAGTTTTATTTCCTTAACACCTCTAGGACTTTTCTTAAGTGATCTAAATGTTCATGCAATGTCCTACTATACACCAGAATATCAACAAAGTAAACTACCAAAATTTTTCCAATATATGCACATAAGACATGATTCATTAACCTCATAAATGTGCTAGGTTTATTGGTGAGACCAAAGGGCATGACTAACCATTCATAAAGTCCATGTTTTGTCTTAAATGCCATTTTCCACTCATCTCCTTCTTTCATCCTAATTTGATGGTAGTCACTTCTTAAATCAATTTTTGAGAAAATAGTTGAACCATTTAATTCATCTAGCATATCATATAACCTAAGGATAGGATGACGATACCTGACTGTGATGTTATTGATTGCTCTGCAGTCAATGCACATTCTCCATGTTCCATCCTTCTTTGGTACTAGTAGCACCGGTACCGTACAAGGACTAAAGCTCTCTCTCACATATACCACATCCAACAGCTCTTGAACTTGCCTTTGAATTTCTTTTCTCTCTTTCGGGTTGGTGCGATATGCAGGGCGGTTCGGTAGTGATGCTCCAGGTATGAGGTCAATTTGATGCTCAATACCTCTAATGGGTGGAAAACCTGGTGGCACCTCTTCCGGAAAGACATCATTATACTCCTGCAACAAGGACTCAACAACATTTGGCAAACGGGGTAAGTCGTCAGTATTTAGCAACACCTCTTTGTACATGAGTACTAGGAGGGTTTGCTGTGAAAACAAATCTTTCTTAACCTCACTCTTTTTTGCCAACATCATGCTTTTCTCTTCTCTCAAATTCTTTTTCCCACTTGATTTTTCTTTGCTCTCCATTTCTTTTCTTCTCACATTTTCTTTCTTTCCCTCATTCTCTCCTTTTTCATTTTCACTCTTTTTTTCCTCATCACTCATTTTTTTCTTCTCTCTCAAAATGTGATCATCCAGAACTTGTTTGGGGGACATGGGGTTGAGGGTTATAGGTTCCCCTCAGAGTACAAAAGAGTGACGATTCAAGAAACCGTCATGGGTAACACATCGATCATTATGCCACGGTCGTCCCAACAACAAATAGCAAGCCTTCATAGGAACAACATCGCATAATACATCATCTTTGTACTTCCCAATGGTGAATAGTACCTTCACTTTCTTGGTGACCTCAGCTCCCCGCAATCATTCAACCACCGAATCCGATATGGATGTTGATGCTTCAAAGTAGGAAGTCCCAGCTTCTCTACTAACTCGGTGCTCGCAACATTACTACAGCTTCCTCCTTCAATAATAAAACTACATACCTTCCCATGGATCTTGCACCGTGTATGGAAAAGGTTCTCCTGCTGCTCCTTCTCTCCCACAGTCATTTGTGCGCTTAGAACTCTCCTAGTGACAAGAATCTCACCATCTTCTGCACACTCTCCACTATCAATTTCTGGAGATTCTTCCTCCTCCTCTTCCGAGCTCTCTCCATCGGTCTCCCATTCTCCATACCTGTTGATGGTCATGGTGCGCTGGTTTGGGCACTCACTAGCAATGTGACCCCTTCCTTGACATTTGAAACACCTAATATCCTGATTCCTAGTTTGGTTAGCCTCAAAAGTAGGTTTCTTAGGTGGAATAATTACCTCGTCACTTTTGCGATCAACCACCTCTTTTGCCTTTGATGGTTCTCTAATCTCCTTCCTCGGATTTCTCCACGGTATGAAAGGGGTAGTGTGTTTCCTCATGTTGCTCCTCCTTTTGATTTGTTGTTCAATCTTGGTGGCTTGGTGGATCATATCTTGTATCTCTACATGGTGGTACATCTCCACTTGATCTGCAATCTCCCGATTGAGCCCATGTAAAAACCCTGCCATGGTTGCCTCTGGATCTTCCTCAATATTTGCCCGAATCATGGCAATTTGCATCTCCTTATAGTAATCCTCTATGGTCTTACTCCCATGGGTGAGCCTATGAAGTTTGTTGTGGAGATCTCTATGGTAGTGTGACGGAACAAAGCGCTTCCACATGGCAAACTTCATGTATTCCCAAGTTTGGATAGGACGTCCTCTATATCGGGATATCTCCTTTTGAACTTGATCCCACCATATTAATGCATAATCAATGAATTCAAGGTTTTCAAGTTTTACCTTTTTCTCCTTGAAATAGGTATGACAAGAAAAGACTTGCTCGATCTGCATCTCCCACTCCAAGTATGCTTCCAGATCGCTTTTCTCTTGAAATGTAGGGACCTTCACCTTGATCCCGCCAAGTAGGTCATCATCATGTTGTCTCCTTTGTCCTCCTCTAGGTTTTTGGTACAACCTCCTCCTTTACGGGACATCTTCAAAATCAACATCAAGGTTTTCCATTTCCTCCTCCATGATGTGGGGGCGACGTGGTGCCGGAGCTCACCGTGGGTTATCATGGACCATCCTTGGGCTTGGTTGATTCTCCAGGTTATCAATACTCTCATGTAGCACCTCCAACTTCCGATCAAGAAGCTTCTCGAAGTGGCTCACCAAAGCTTGCATTTGGAATTGCGTAACTTCGGGTGTGGGAGATCTACTTCGACATCCTTCATCGCTAACATGAGCAATTTTCTTCCCACGATCTTCTGCCATGGTATGTTACACAAACGCAAACACACATGGGGAGAAACACACACACAATGATACACACTCACTCACACACGCGAGATGTACACACACACGCACACAAGATGTACACACTCATGCACACAAGGATACACACTCACACACGCAAGACATACACACTCACGCACACAAGCACACACACACTTACACAAACGAGATGCACAGACACACACACACAAGATTTTTTTTTGCTTATTTCTCTCCACTCTCAACACTCAATTCAAATTCGAAGCTCTTATGAAATACCTTGTTTGGGATGATCACGTGCCACCAATCCTTCCCAAACCAAGATTGTGTTGGAGGATGGTTTATCACAACCTGTTTGAGTGGTAATGGCGAAAGGGTGAAAAGAGGCTAGAAAAATGGATAAGGATGGGTGGAAAAGGGGGTTGAAAGGTGGTATTTGGGTTTTGCACGATTGTGCAAGATAAGAAAAAAAATAACAATATGAGCCAAATATAATATGGGTATGAAGTAAAATGATGGAGAAAATGGTGTACTGACATGGAAAGTACGAATAATGTAAAGCACGATGATGAAGTAATCGTATCCACTTTTTTTTTCTTTTTTTCTTGTCAAATCTCCCCAAAAAGTGTTGTGCTTGGAGTTTTAAAGCACAAGATGAGGAACGGAGAGTAAGACAGTTTTTTTTGAAATCTCTCAAAGAAAAGGATGTGCTTAATTTTGAGAAGCAAAAAATGATGAGTTGAGAGAATTTGATTTTTTTTGTTTTTTTTCTGGATAAAAATCACATATAGCGAATTTAAAGTGAAAATAAGATGGATGAACAATTGAATCATTGTGAAAATATTTCAATCTTGCACAACAAAGGCTAATTCTGAAGGTTTTCAAAGCAGAAGTTTTTTTGAATGGGTGGATAATAAGGAAATATAAGAAGGGTAATGGGTAAAAGAAATATAAATGAAGGGATAGATGCCTATCGTGTCAACCAGAGCTCTGATACCAACTGATATGAGACGCATGGGGTGGCCCGATCTTCACAGCGCAGGGCGGTGGATGAAAGATGTGGTTCGGGGCTAAGTGGCGGATGATGGGTACAGATAGTGGATGAAAGTAGTCAATCAACACTATATGGAGCGCGACCTACTACTTAGACAAAACATTCAAGGGAGGGATGTGATGGCCAATCCACACAACAACACAGTTGGGTTGAGGCACGAAATTGGGGGCTTTGTGATCTTGGATCACCAATCTAGCTTGTAGATTGACAAGGCAAGAATGCACAAGAGCTAGGAGAAAATCCTGGACAATCCTCACACAACGGAGAGAAACAAAGCATAAGCTCTCAATTAAATCTTGAATGTCATACAAGTGCCATGGGGGTGGCTATTTATATCCAAGGGGGGTGGTACAATAGTCAAGGGTCTAATACCCTAAAGTCATAAAGGCTAAACTACTTTGTTCCCTTAAATTCAAAAAGATAAAGTCTACCAAAGACTTTTGGAAAAGTGACACACAACTTTCCAACTATAGCCCACCAGATTTGAATTTGAGTGCATAGCCCACCAGATTTGACTTTGGTGTCCAAAGATGCCATTTCTAGAATCCTCCATGTGGGCAAGGCTTCCAAATTCGTGGAACGATGTGGGCCAAGCTTTAAGCATCATGTTTGGGCTTGAATAAGTGATATAATAGGCCCATTTTCTCTATCCATGCAAGGTAAGATCCATTGGTCCTTTAATGAAGCGAGATGAGCGCCCATTGTTGCATTCAACCTCTTTAATCTCCCACACGTCATCGGGCATTGCAAATCCAACTCCTCCACTCGGGTAATCAACTCGGTGCCTTCAACATGGTTCTCATCAGTTTTTTAGGGTTTTTAATGTTTTTTCGAGTGTATTAACATTTTTAGAGATTTTGAGGAATTTTAAAATTGTTCGTTCTTTTTTAGCTTTTTTAGGGTTATAGATATTTTGAGAGTTTTTAGGGGTTTTTAGTGTTTTTAGGGGTTTTAGGGTATTTAGGGTCTTTTGGGTTTTTAGGTTTTTTTGAGTTTTTTAGGGTTTTTCAATTTTTTAGATTTTTTTAACTTTTTAACTGGTTAAGGATTTTAGTGGCTTTAGGGGTTTTATGGGTTTTTAGGATTTGCAGGGATTTTTATGATTTTTTTGGGTTTTTTGGGGTTTTTAGGGATTTTTACGTTTTCATGTGTTTTTAGGGGGGGGGGTTAGGAGTTTTATGGTTTTTAGCATTTTTTTAGAATTTTTAGGGATTTTGAGGGGTTTTAGGTTTTTGTGGGTTTTTTATGTATTTTAGGGTCTTTTGGGGATTTTAGAGTTTTTTTAGTTTTTTCCGGTATTGAAAGTTTTTAGCAAATTTTAACGTTTTTAGGGATTTTTAGGTATTTAAGTTTTTAGTGGTTTCTATTTTTTTTATGGGTTTTTGGGTTTTTAAGGTTTTTAGGGGAATTTATGGTTTTCATGGGTTTTTTTTAGGGTTTTATGGGTTTTCTAGGTTTTTATGGATTTTTAGGGTTTTCTAGGGTTTTATGGGTTTTTTTGGGTTCTTATGGTCTTTAGAGTTTTTTTAACGTTTTAGGGGTTTTATGAGTTTTTAATGTTTTTAGGGGTTTTTTTGATTTTCAAGGGGTTTTCTGGGTTTTTTGGGTTTTTACCTTTTAATAGATTTTTCAGGGTTTTTTAGGATTTTTATTGTTTTCGAGGGTTTTAGGTTTTTTAAGGGTTTTTATGGGTTTTCATGCCTTTTAGGGTCATTTAGGTTTTTAGGGTTTTATTTTGAGTTTTTTAGGTTTTCTAAGGGTTTTTAGTGTTTCTTTATCTTTTTTAGGGGTTTTAAGTGTTTTTAAATTTTTTAGTGGTTTTTTATAGTTTTGGGGGGTTTTTAATGTTTTGTAGGTGTTTTCATGTTTTTAGGGGGGTTTTCAAGGGTTTTAGGGTTTTTTTACGTTTTCGTTTATTTTTAGGGTTTTTTTTACGTTTTCGTTTATTTTTAGGGGTTTTTTAGGATTTTTATTGTCTATAGGTTTTTTAGGTTTTTTAGGGATTTGAGGGTCTTGGGGGGTTTTGGGGGGTTTATTGGGTTTTTAGGGTTTTAAAGGTATTTTTGGGTTTTTATGGGTATTTTGAGTTTTTTTAGGGTTTTATGGGTTTTTAGAGTTTTTAACGTTTTTTTGGGGTTTTAAGGGTTTTTATAATTATCAGTGCATTTTATGGTTTTAATGGGTTTTTAGGTTTTTTTCATTTTTTGACATTTTTAGGGGTTTTAAGGGTTTTTATAATTATTAGTGCATTTTAGGGTTTTAATGGGTTTTTAGGTTTCTTTACATTTTCATGGAATTTTAGGAGTTTTTTTGGATTTTTTTCCTTTTATGGGGTTTTAGGGTTTTTATGGATTTTGAGGGGTTTTAATTTTTTTTAGGGTTTTAGGGGTTTCCATGGTTTTTATGGTCTTTCGGGTTTTTAGGGTTTTTTTTGAGTTTTTTAGGCGGTTTCAAGTTTTTAGTGTTTTTAATGTTTTTACAAGTTTTAGGGCTTTTTAGTGTTTTAGTGGTTTTTTATGGTTTTTAGGGTTTTTTAGGGTTTTTTTCAAGGCAAAAAGAACGTAGTATATAACAAAGGAACAGGAATTGACGTACAAATGATCACCCAAAGGCGATTCATTTACCTCAAAGGTTAGCAATGATGCCAAGAAAGAAAATGAAATCAATCCCAAGCCACGTAAGCCACCGTATAAGTATCAACACCTCCTACAAGACAAAACAAGAGCAACCCACTGCCCCAAAACAATCATGGTTGGTACCCTCTGGTTGGAACCCTCTTAATATCACCCTCATCAACTTTAATAATGCTATCTATAATAGGGTTAACACTTAAAGTTGACGAGGATGAAGTAGGACTATCCTATTCAGAAGATCTCGAACATGGAGAAGCACTGTCCGCCTTCTCTGAATTCATAGACCCAAAAACAGAAGCGGTTTCGTCCAAAACCAGCAGTGCAATAGATTCATCCACACCCTTCAGCCCAGGAGGGGAGGAACCAACAGGAGACGAAATAGAACCATCACCATCAGATGGAGGAACAGGAGCGGAAGAAGGAACAACCTCAGTTCCTTCACATGGGCCCTCCAAAAGACACTTAAAGGAATTACACACAGGAACATGACCAGCAGTCTCCTGACTGTTCTGCTGGTAGAATTAACCATACCTGAAGAGGATGAACCATCCACAGTAGAGACATTACAACCTGAACTACTCGATACCTTTGCTTGTGCTCTGGGCCCAGACTGAGATAAAGGAGAAACATAGACAAAAGCCTTAATAGGCATACTATCCATTTATCCAACCAGAAGAGACCTTAACTTAGCCTTTGAATCAAGTTTAGCATCAAGGCGCGACTCCTTTCTAAAAACTTGTTTCTTCGGGTCACCTTAGACCAACTTGGTTGAGGATCAACCTTGGGTTTTTACACATTTTTAACATTTTATTGTTTTAAAGGTTTTTAGAGTTTTTAGTCGATTTTTATGATTTTATGGGTTTTAGGGTATTATAATGATTTTTTGGGGTTTTTATATTTTTATGTATTTTTATGGGGTTTTTATGGTTTTTAGGGGTTTTAAGGCTTTTTACGGATTTTGAGGGTTTTTAGGGATTTTCAAGGGTTTTAGGATTTTTAGGCGTTTTTAGGGTTTTTGGGTTCTTTTTGGGTTTTTAGGATTTTTTGAGTTTTTTTGGGGGTTTAAGGGTTTTTTGAGTTTTTTAATGTTTTTAAAGATTTTAAAGGTTTTTAGTGTTTTAGTGTTTTTTTGGTGTTTTTTTTGTTTTGGGGGCTTTTTAAGGGTTTTTGTTTGTTTTTTGGGGTTTTCAGGGGTTTTCAATGTTTTCTATGGTATTTAGGTCTTTTTGAGTTTTTTAGGGTTTTTATGGTTTTTTAGAGTTTTTTAACATTTTTAGGGGGTTTAAGGGTTTTTACAATTTTTAAAGGTTTTTATGGGTTTTATGGGTTTTTAGGTTTTTTAAAGTTTTTAGGGGCTTCTATGGTTTTTAGGGGTTTTTTAGAGTTTTAAGGGTGTTTTACATTTTCATAGATTTTTAGTGGGTTTTTAGTATTTTTATGGTTTTTAGGGATTTTTTAGGGTTTTAGGGATTTTGATGGTTTTTACGGGTTTTTAGGGCAAGGAAGATGCGAGGGTCAGGCTATTCCCGGTCCCCCCAATTTTATTAGTAAGAAAAAAGGAGACACAGCAGACAAGGGAGGGGAGGGGTCAAGCAACCCGCACCCAAAAGCCCCTTACAACCCACGCCAAAAAGAAAAACTAAGAAAGAAAAGAATCAAAACAAACACAACAGCAGCATCATCACGTCACATCCAGCCAGTACCAGCATCCAGCAGCACCACATCCACTCATCATAGCAACACAGCAGCAGCAATACATCCAAACCAACCAGCCCCAACAACCAACAGCACCAAATCCAGCATCACAGCCAAACACAACCAGCAGCATCAAACCACAGCTCAAGCGCAACTGAACGCAGCAAACATCACCTTCCAACAAACAGCAACCAACGACTAGGAGCACAACAACAGACTCATCCGCAATAGTATCAAAAGCCAAACAACCACACATCATCCAGCATTCACCAGCAACCAGCAAGTCATAACCAACCAAAGACCTGCATCCAATCTCACAAGGTACAACACCCAGCGCCTTCTCACCAAGAAGGTCCTTCTCCAGCAACATAGAACCATTAGCATCAAAAGAACGAGAATTAGCACCACCCAAAAGAACCGATAGCCAGCATCCACATCGATACCCAAACAGCATCCAAAACGCATTCAGCAGAAATAGAAACTCAAAACCACGCCAGCCACCCGTCAAAAACACGCAGACCAGCAAATCAAAGCGAACACAGCACATTGTGACCATACCTTCGTCAGCAGCAAGTTTTAGGGGTTTTTAGGGGGTTTTAGGGTTTTTAGTGATTTTTAGGGTTTTAGGTCTTTTGGGGTTTTTAGGGTTTTTTTTGTTTTTTACGGTTTTAAAGTTTTTTAGAGTTTTTAACATTTTTAGGAGTTTTAAGGGTTTTTAGAGTATTTAGTGTTTTTTTGGGTTATATGGGTTCTTAGGGGGTTTTAAGGTTTTTGGGACTTTTATGGGTTTTTAGGGTTTTTAGGTTTTTTTACTTATTCATTGATTTTTAGGGGGTTTTAAGGATTTTTATTATTTTGAGGATTTTTTCGAGTTTTTAGGGTTTTCAAGGGTTTTAGGCTTTTTCATGGGTTTTAGGGTCTTTTGGGTTTTTGGGTTTTTTTTTTGTTTTTTAGGGTTTTAAGGTTTTTTATCGTTTTTCAACATTTTCGGGGATTTAAGGGGTTTTAGAGTTTTTAGTGTTTTAGGGGTTTTTAGGGTTTTTAGGGTTTTTTATGTTTTCATGGATATTTATGGGTTTTTAGGATTTTTATGGTTTTGAGGGATTTTTAGTATTTTTTGGAATTTTAAGGTTATTTAGGGTTTTCCGGGGGTTTTTATGGTTTTTCTTAGATTTTAAGGTCTTTGTATTTTTAGGGGTTTTTGAGTTTTTTAGGGTTTTTTAGGGTTTTATAGTTTTTTTACAATTTTTTGGTTTTAAGGGATTTTATAGTTGTTAGTGGTTTGGTTTTTAGGGTTTTTATGAGTTTTTAGGGCTATTTACATTTTCATGGATTTTAGGGGTTTTTTATGATTTTTATGGTTTTAAGGGTGTTTTAGGGTTTTTTGGGATTTTGAGGGTTTTCGGGATTTTTTAGGGTTTTAAGGGTCTTTTTGGGTTTTAGTGTTTTTTTAGTTTTTTAGGGTTTTTAATGTTTTTAGTGTTTTTTAACGTTTTAAGGGGTTTAGTGTTTTTATTGGTTTTTTAGGATTTTTATCTGTTTTTAGGGTGTGTTAAGGTTTGTAGGGGTTTTTTGGTTTCTAGGGGGTTTTAGATTTTTTAGGAATTTTTATGTTTTCATGTGTTTTTAGGGGTTTTTAAAAAAATTATGGTTTTTAGGGTTTTTGATGATTTTTAGGGTCTTTTAGGGGTTTTTTTGAGTTTTTTAGGGTTTTTAAGGTTTTTTAGAGATTTATAACGTTTTTAGGGGTTTAAAAAGTTTTTTGAGTTTTTAGTGTTTTATGGTTTTTATGGGTTTTAGGGTTTTTAAGGTTTTTAGGGGGTTTATGGTTTTCAGGGGTTTTTCAGGGTTTTTAGGGTTTTTAGGTTTTCATTGATTTTAATGGGTTTTTTAGGTTTTCATGGTTTTTAGGGTTTTATGGTTGTTAGGATTTTGAGGGTTTTTCATGCGTTTTAGGGTTTTTTGGGTCTCTTGGGTTTTTATGGTTTTTTTGATTTTTTAGGGGTTTTAAGGTTTTTTAGAGTTTTATAACAATTTTAGGGATTTGAATGGGTTTTAAAGTTTTTAGGGTTTTTAGGGTTTTGGGGATTTTTCATTGTTTTTAGGGTTTTTTTTGGGTTTTAGGGGGTTTTAGGGTTTCTAGTGTTTTTAGGGTTTTTTGAGTTTTTTGGGTTTTTATGGGTTTTTAGATTTTGTTAATATTTTTAGGGGGGTTAAGGGTTTTAAAAGTTTTCAATGGTTTTTAGGGTTTTTTTGAGTTATTATATTTTTTATGGTTTTAAAGGGTTTTTATGGTTTTTAGTGGTTTTTAATATCTTTAAGGTTTTTTACATTTTCATGGAATTTTATTGGAGTTTTAGGACTTTTATGGTTTTGAGGGTTTTTATGGATTTTAGGGATTCTAATGCTTTTTAGGGTTTTTTAGGGGTGTTTAGGGTTTTTTGGGTCTTTTTGAGTTTTTAAGTGTTTTTTGTGTTTTTAGTGTTTTTAAGGTTTTTAGAGTTTTTTAACATTTTTAGGGGTTTTAATGGTTTTTAGAGTTTTTAGTTATTTTTTAGGGTTTTTTTCGTTTTTAGGGTTTTTTCAGGTTTTAAGGGGTTTTATGGTTTTCAAGGGTTTTTCTGGGTTTTAAGGATTTTTTATGTTTTCCTATATTTTTAGGGGTTTTTATGATTTTTTTATTTTTTTGAGGGGTTTTCGGGGCTTTGGGGGTTTTTCATGGCTTTTAGGGTCTTTTTGGGTTTTTACGGTTTTAAGGGTTTTTAGAGTTTTTTAACTTTTTAAAAGGGTTTGAGGGTTTTTAGAGTTTTTAATGATTTTTAGGGGTTTTTAAGGTTTTTAAGGTTTTGTATTTTTTAGGGGTTTTCATAATTTTTGATGTTTTTATGGATTTTTAGGGGTTTTTAGGATTTTTATGGTTTTTAGGGGTTTTTGGGGTTTTTGGGGTTTTGGGGGGTTTTTAGGGGTTTTTTTGGTTTTTTGGTTTTTAGTGTTTCTTTTTTAGTTTTTTAGGGTTTTTAAGGTTTTTTAGAGTTTTAACATTTTTAGGGGTTTTAAGGGTTTTATAGTAGTTTGTCCTTTTTAGGGTTTTTATGGTTTTATAGGGGTTTTTTACGTTTTCAGTGATTTTTTTTAGTTTTTTACATTTTTGTGAAATTTTAGGGTTTTTCGGATTTTTATTGTTTTAGGGTTTAATAGAGGTTTTAGGGATTTTGAGGGGTTTTTAGGGTTTTTAGGTTTTTTAGGGTTTTTATGGTCTTTTTGGGTTTTTAGGGTTTTTTGAGTGTTTTTGCGTTTTTAAAGTTTTTAGAGTTTTTTAATGTTTTTGGGGGTTTAAAAGGTTTTTTGTGTTTTTAGTGGGTTTTTAGTGTTTTTATGGGTTTTAGGTTTTTTAAGGTTTGTAGGGGTTTTTATGGTTTTAAGGGGTTTTTTAGGGGTTTTAGGGATTTTTACGTTTCTACTGTTTTTTGGGGTTTTTTAGGATTTTTACGGTTTTTTTGGGTTTTTAGGGATTTTGAGGGATTTTGTGTTTTCAGGGGTTTAGGGTTTTTAATGTTTTCTAGGGATTTTTAACGTTTTTAGGGGTTTAAAAAGTTTTAGAGTTTTTAGTGGTTTTTAGGTTTTTATGGGTTTTTTTGGTTTTTTAATGTTTTTAGGGGTTTTAGTGGTTTTTATGGTTATTCAGTGTTTTTCATGGTTTTTAGGTTTTTTACATTTTATGGCTTTATTTAGGTTTTTATGGTTTTTTAGGGTTTTTTAGTGTTTTAGGGATTTTGAGGGATTTGGGGGTTTTCCAGGGTTTTAGGGTTTTTAGGGGTTTTTCATGGTTTTTGGAATCTTTTTGGGTAAATAGGGTATTTTTGATTTTTTTTGGGGTTAAAGGGTTTTTAGATTTTTTTTATTGTTTCTAGGGATTTTAAGGGTTTTAGAGTATTTAGTGGTATGGGGGGGTTTGTTTTTCATGGTTTTTAGGGTTTTTATTTTTTTTGGGGGGGGGTTAGGTTTTTAAGGGTTTTCAAGGGTTTTAGGGTTTTAAAGGTCTTTTCGAGTTATTTAGGGTTTTATGGTTTCTTACAGTTTTTAATATTTTTAGAGGGTTTATGTGTTTTTAGATCTTTCAATGGTTTTTTGGGTTTTTAGGTTTTTTTAGGTTTTTTTATGGTTTTTATGGGTTTTTAGGTTTTTTATGGTTTTATGGGTTTTTTATGGTATTTAGGGGGGTTTTAGAGTTTTTAGGGTTTTTTACATTTTCTTGGAATTTTAGAGGATTTTTAGGATTTTTATAGTTTTGAGGATTTTTTAGTGTTTTAAAGATTTTGAAGGTTTTTAGGAGTTTTCTGGGGTTTTATGGTTTTTTGGAGTTTTCTGGGTCTTTGGGTTTTTAGGGGTTTTTTTGTATTTTTTAGGGTTTTAAGGATTTTTATAGTTTTTTATCATTATTATGGTTTTTGTGGGTTTTAAGAGTTTTTAATAGGGTTTTAGGGTTTTTATGGGTTTTGGGGGTTTTTTAAGGTTTTTAGGGGGTTTTATGGTTTTTAGATGTTTTTTCGAGGTTTTTAAGCTTTTTTACATTTTCATGGATTTTTAGGGGTTTTGAAGAATTTTATTATTTTTGAGGGTTTTTCATGGATTTTAGGTTCTTTTAAGGCTTTTAGGGTTTTTGGGGATTTTTGGGGTTTAAAGGTTTTTTAGTGTTTTTTAAACCTTTTCAGGGATTAAGAAGTCTCGGAGCCAAACATGCCTGCCCCCCAAACTTTATGAAAAAATAAAGACAAAAGTTACAAGGAGGGTTTACAAGCATGGGTTTATAGTTCTCCCTTCATATCATAGTCCACATAGGGCGCAGAAAGAAGTGGAGTGACAAAGGACCACAGCGAGCTCCATTCCTCAATTTCCTTTTTAGAGAGTGCATCTGCCACCATGTTGACCTCCCTATAGGCATGTGTGACATTCAGAGTGAGAGCCTGAGGGAGATTGAGACATTCAATCCAGTGTTGTAGAAGTATATAGGGGACTTTCCTTGATTTTTTCTTGAGGGCATCCACTGCTAGTATCGAGTCTGACTCAAGCCAAAGCGAGTTCCACCCGAATTGGGTCGCAAACTTGATCGCCTTCATAATAGCCCATAGCTCCACTTTATAAGCACATCCACTTTTGATAAAGTGGTAAAGTATCCCTTCACAAAGCCTCTATAGGTACGGAATACCCCACCACACCCTGAGGGGCCAGGAGCTCCAAGCGCCGCACCGTCCACATTGACCTTTATCCATGATGAAATTGAGGGATCCATATAATATATTTCAACACCTGTAGCTTTTTTCTCCTACCAACAACTCCAAGTAAATGTAAGAGTATCAGATCATTAACATCATTTTCCATCGAACCTGTTTGTATGCGGGACGCCGCTTAGATCACCTTGTGAATCATCACCACTCCACCATGGAAAGAGCAAGGTTGGTAGTTTAAGGCCATCACGTTTCAAGCAGCCCATATATAATAAACTGTGGTTGCGACACCAACAAGTAAAAGGTTTTTTACCTGTTCACTATATTATAGTTCCACCATACTGTAGATGAAGTCACATACCACCCCCTGTATGCTGCACTTCAAGCCAAATCTCTGTTGCAGATGCGCCCAAAGATCAGCTGCATGTTTACAATGAAGGAAAAAATGCAGAATGCTCTCCTTGGACTACAAGCAAAGATAGCACATGGAAACCAGGTTCCACCCAACTGTCTTCGTCTACTCTTGAAGGGGAATCCTATTTCTCCAGATTTTCGAAAGAATCATTTGATGAGCAGGTGGAATAACAGGTGTTCTGAATTTTAACATCCAAGATGGAAGAATAATGCTTTGAGAGAATTTCATCCAGTAGAAGTCACGTGTATTAAACTGGGAAACCAAGCTTGGCTTCCAAATAAGGGAATCCTTGTCTATGAACATATATCACGGCATCTGCAAAACAATGTGGTTCAGGAGACTCACGTGTAATTCCCCACTCTGTTGAAAGAAAGTAGCAATAGACATGTCCTTCAACTCATGGGGAGGAGACGGAATTTTAGACATGGGCCTCTCAAGCCATGTGGTTGTCCAGTAGTTCAAAGTCGATTGCTTTGAAACAACCCATTTTGAATGAGAAATGACATCCTTATATAAGGATCGAAGTGAAGGCTAAACAGAGGAAGGAATGTAACCGGTGAAACCATCACAAAGTCTCTGGGTGAACCTATCACGAAGAAGGTCCATACCATCATCACGTGGATTAAGAAGATTACAGGTGAACTTTCCTAGCAAAGAATCATTAAACCTCCTGAGATCCTTAATGCCCAACCCACCCATATCAACAGTCTTAGTGAAATATTTCCAAGATATAGCGAACAAATTCCTTTCACAGATTCATCCCATTCAAGCAAAATTCCTAATTTTGGCATGCAAATTTTTGACAAGGCTAGTCAGCCATCTGTAGATGGAAAATGTGTGAACAAACATAGAGGTAATAATGGAATTAATCAAGCAAACCCTACAGGCCCGAGATAAACACTTGCCTTTCCACTTGGCTAGTTGATGAGTGATCTTTTTTGAGATGGCCTCAAGGTAGAAGCTTTTGGCCTTCCCCAAAAATAGAGGGACGCCCAAATATGTAAAGGGGAGAGTGCCTCTTTTAACCCCAAGCGAACTAGCAATGCGGAGTTGCCTGGAGACCAAAACCCCTTTACCGAAGACAATGAAATATTTCTTCTAGCTAATGGATTTCCCAGCCATACATTCATAATGATGAAAGATTAGTTTGATTAAAGATATATTTTTCTTCTTGACCTGCACAAATAGAAGGATGTCATCCACATAAAGAAAATGTGAGGGAAGATGAAGGTCCCTCCTTGTCTTAATTGGATTGTATAGTCTAGCATGCACAAGATCAGAAATACACTGGCTCATGTAATCCTCAGTAAATTGCAAAGAGAAGACCAGAGAGCGAATCCCCCTACCTGACCCCACTGGAGTATTGGAAGAAACCCATTGGGGAACCATTGATAAGGACATAGACCCTAGAACTAGTCAAAATAGTGTTGATCATTTTGATGAAAGTGTTGGAAAATCCATAATTTTTTAGAACTTTGAAGATGAAACACCACTTAATGGTATCAAAGGCCTTCAAAATATCTAATTCCAAATAAAATCTCCCATGCTTTGTTTCCTTCCTCATGATGTTAATGCTTTCCAAGGCTGTGTAAAGATAGGTTTGAATACTCCTCCTAGGAAAAACCAAATTGATTTGGGGTTACAAGATCCCATAAAATCTTCCCCAATCTAATGACCAAAATTTTGCTTATAATTTTGGGAATGGTGTTCCCAATAGAAACCAGACGGAAGTCCCCTATATCGATGGAATTTTACTTATTTAGAATCAAGGAAATAAAATTGGAGTTTCTTCTATATGGGATTGAACTGGAGAGAAAAAAAATTCCCTGATAGCATTGGTGATTTCCACATGCATGAAATCCCAATAGAACATGAGAAAATTGTTGTTAAACCTATCCAGATTCACTGTACTTTCCATATTTGGAGATAATAGTGCGAATTTGACTTCCTCTTCAAAGGAGGAATCTGTTAAGGCCTTGTTTTGGTGATTAGAAATACAGGGTAAAATGGATTCAGATAGATGAATAGAATCAGTACCATCCTCGTTATACAATGCCTGAAAATTTGCATAATAGCATTAGAGATGTTATTCGCAGATGTGAAAGTGGAATCATTGACACAGATGGAATTTAGGTAATTCTTTTCCCTTTTATACATGTGAATACAATGGAAGAATTTGGAATTTTTGTCCCCATCCTTGAGTCAGGTAACATTAAATTGACTCTTTTCCATCTTGTCCTTAAGAGCCAGGAGATCATCCAACTTGGAATGAAGTTGTAGCTCCCCCTAGGAAGGTGTTTTTTACTACTGATTGGCAATATGGTAGAGGGAAAACTGAGATTCAGTAGCCTTAATGTCTTCATTCATACCATAAAAGGAGTTACTTCTCCATTATTTGAGAAGGCATTTAATCTTCTTAAGATTAGAAGCCATAATAAAATGCGGGCTTCCTTGAAATGTGTTGTTCAATCCATTGATAACCACCTCCCTGCATCCAGGAATAGTAAGCCAAGCATTATTAAATTTAAAGGGAAAAGGGGGTGAACTAGTAATTCCTTCCTTAAGATCAACAACAAGGGGATTATGATCCGAGTTGAACTTGGGAAGGGTGAACCCAGAGATAACCAATAGGGCACTCCTGTCACTGATTTGGGAGAAACACCTGTCAAGCTTACTCACCTATCTTCCATTAATATTAAACCTTTCCCAAGTAAACGATGCACCAGCAATGGGCACTTTAGTGAGGTTACATTGATCTAATCAAGAATAGAAATCCTCTATAGTAGTATGAGAGAAGTTGGGGCCAATCTTGTTATCCGGTCTCAAAATAGTGTTGAAATCACCAATAAATATCCAATTTTGGGCTATATTTTCATTTAATTTAACCAGCTTCCTCCAAAGGTCCCTCCTCCTAGGTTAGAACCTGGACATCATCATGCTTCATAACCCATAAGGTTTCTAAAGCATCGTCCTCTCTATTATTAGAAACAAGAGAGTAACCAAGTCCAGTCCAGTTGAAACCCTTCCAATTTCCAAAATTCAACATGGGCTCAACAATCCCAATGAGCACTGGCTTATTAGAAAGAAGAAAGTGTCGAAGGGTTGCGGCCGTGGGAGAGTTCCCAAGCCCTTGGTAATTCCAAAACATGATCGTCATAGGGAGAGGGGTGTGCAGCCCCCAGAGAGAGGAAGTTCTTCATTGACTGGTTTGGAATGGGAGTTGTTACCCTTACCTTTACCCTTCTTTCCCTTTTTTATGGCCTTTCCAATAGGGTGCTTTTTGGGTTCCAGATCAATATACTTTTCCACTGGTTGTGTCTGTCCTCAGGCTGTTCTGTGGGATTAGGACCAGTGATAGGCTCATCACCATCATCTTGGTCTTGAGAATCCTCAACCATGTCACTCGATAAATCCCCATACAGTGGATTGAATTTGTTCAAGGGGCATACTATTTATGTGGATGGAGTCTCATCAAGTTTCCTCTTAGCATCATTGTCTGAAGATGCCATTAAGAAAAAATCTGCACTCAAAGCATGCTCAGAAGAGCTCTCGATTGGTACCACCTTAACCACAAAAAGTCTTGGATCAACTGTCATGACTGGAACATTAACAGGCAGGGCTCCAAGGGTACCCTACAAATCACCTGGTGTCTCCAACTCTGTGTCAGCACCACAGCCAGCAGAGTCTTTTTCCACAACATTGTTAGGGGAAGAGGCTAGAGACAATGCCTCATTTATTAGAGCTACAGATGGAACCACAAGTATGGGTACCTGCTCTATATAATAGACCTGGGACTACTTGGTAGCATCCAGAATTGGGATCAAGCAGGCATTACCATCAGTAAAAATGAAATCACGGAAGGTGACCCAGTGACTAGAACTTAATGGGCTGTAGGATGCTTAGGATCAAAATAAGTACTAGGAGCAAGTAGCTCCCTAGAGGCCGGAGCAGTAAGGCCTACAGTGTCCCCTATCTCATCTCTGGGTAGGCCAGCAAGTAGGGGAGGCTGCTCAGTATCAGTGAGATTTAACTTTTTTAGGGAGTTTAAGGGTTTTGAGTTTTTAGTGTTTTTTATGGTTCTTAAAATATTTTTATGGGGTTTTGTGGTTTTTGTGGGCTTTCAATATTTTTAGGGTTTTTTATATTTTCATAGATTTTTAGGTGTTTTTTAGGATCTTTTTGGTTTTTATGTTTTTTAGGGTTTTATGTTTTTTAGGGTTTTTTGGGTTTTTAGGGATTTGAGGTTTTTTTATGGTTTTAAGGGGTTTTTCAAGTTTTAGGGGATTTTAGGGTTTTTAGGGTCTTTCGGGTTTTTAGGGATTTTTTTGAGTTTTTTAGAGGTTTTAAGGTTTTTTGGAGCTTTTTAAAATTTTTAGGGGTTTTAATTGTTTTTATAGTTGTTACTTATTTTTTAGGGTTTTAAGGATTTTTAGGGATTTTATGGTTTTCATGGATTTTTAGGGGATTTTTAGGGGATTTTTAGGATTTTTATGGTTTTTAGGGTTTTTTAGGTTTTTTAGGTTTTT
The DNA here is from genome assembly GCA_963277665.1 of Viscum album. NCBI lineage: Eukaryota > Viridiplantae > Streptophyta > Magnoliopsida > Santalales > Viscaceae > Viscum > Viscum album. The sequence continues at coordinate 1,050,376,984 of OY728121.1, read as the reverse complement.
TAGGGATTTTGAGGTTTTTTAGGATTTTATAGCGGTTTTCAAGGGTTTTAGGGTCTTTCTAGGTTTTAAGGGGTTTTTTGAGTTGTTTAGGTTTTTAGAGTTTTTGGAGTTTTTGGAGTTTTTTAAAGTTTTTAGGGGTTTAGTGCTTTTATTGGGTTTTTAGGGTTTTAATGGGGTTTTAGGGTTTTTTATGGTTTGTATGGGTTTTTATGGTTTTTAGGGGGTTTTCAGGGTTTTTAGGGATTTTTACGTCTTCATGTGTTTTTAGGGGTTTTAGGATTTTTATGGTTTTTAGGGTTTTTAGGGTCTTTTTGATTTTTTTGATTTTTTTAGGGTTTTTAAAGGTTTTTAGAGATTTTTAACATTTCTAGAGGTTTTAAAGGTTTTTAGAGTTTATAGTGGTTTTTAGGGTTTTGTGGCTTTTTAAGGTTTTTAAGGTTTTTAGGGGTTTTTATGGTATTCTGGGGGTTTTCAGGGTTTTTAGGGTTTTTTACGTTTTCATGGATTTTTATGGTTTTTTTAGGTTTTTGTGGGTATTAAGATTTTTTTGGTTTTTTAATGATTTTTAGTGTTTTTAGGGTTTTCCATGAGTTTTAGGGATTTTAGGGGCTTTTAAGGTTTTTCGGGTCTTTTTGGGTTTTTAGGGGTTTTTTTATTGAGTTTTTAGGGTTTTTAAGGATTTTAAGAGTTTTTAAACATTTTTAGGGATTTTAATGGTTTTTAGAGTTTTTAGTGGATTTTAGGATTTTTTTGGGGGTTTTTGTGGTTTTTTAATTTTTTTAGGGGGTTTTATGGTTTTTAGGGTCTTTTTTATTTTTTTAATGTTTTTTAGTTTTTTTTAGTTTTTTAACGTTTTTAGGGGGTTTAAGACTTTTCATATTTTTCAACGGGTTTTGGGGTTTTTTTGTTTTTTATGGTTTTTAGGGGTTTTTATGGTTTTGAGGGTTTTTTAGTGTTTTTAGGGTTTCTTATGTTTTTATGGTATATTAGTTGATTTTTAATATTTTTATGGTTTTTAGGGGGTTTTAGAGTTTTTAGGGATTTTGAAGGGTTTTAGGGTTTTCTACGGTTTTTAGAGGTTTTTTCATGTTTTATAGGGTTTTAAAGGTTTTTTAGAGTTTTTAACATTTATAGGGGTTTAAGGATTTTTAGAGTTTTTAGTGGATTTTTAGGGTTATTATGGGTTTTTAGGGTTTTTAAGGTTTTTAAGGTTTTTATTATTTTTTAGGGTTTTCAGGGGTTTTTAGGGTTTTCCATGGCTTTTAGGTCTTTTTTGGTTTTTAGGGTTTTGGATTATTTTAGGAGTTTTTTGGGTTTTTAGAGTTTTTTAACATTTTTAAGGGTTTTAAAGGTTTTTATAGTTTTTATTGGGTTTTTAGTGGTTTTTTAGTGGTTTTCAGGTTTTTAAAGGCTTTTAGGGATTTTTATGTTTTTTAGAGGTTTTCAGGGTTTTTACGTTTTCAGAGATTTTTAGGGGTTTTTTAGTATTTGTTTTGTTTTTTAGGGGTTTTCAGGGTTTATAGTGATTTTGAGGTTCTTTATGGTTTTTCAAGGGTTTTTAGGTTTTTTAGGTTTTTTTCCCAGGTTTTTAGGGTCTTTTTGGCGTTTTAGGGTTTTTTTGAGTTTTTTAGGGAGTTTAAGGTTATTTGGAGTTAATAACATTTTTAGGGTTTTTAGGGTTTTTATTGTTGTTAGTGTTTTTTAGGGTTTTTATGGGTATTTAGGGTTTTTTACATTTTCATGGATTTTTAGGGGTTTTAAGGATTTTTTTGGTTTTTGGGGGTTTTAGGGGTTTTGAGGGCTTTTCTAGGGATTTTAGGGTTTTTAGGGGTATTTTGAGTTTTTTAGGTTTTTTGAATTTTTTGGAGTTTTTAAAGGGTTTTATGGGTTTCTAGGGTTTTTAAGGTTGATAGGGGTTTCATGGTTTTTAGGTCTTTTTCATTGTTTTTAGGGATTTTTCAGTGTTTTTAGAGATTTTTATGTTTTCATGTATTTTTAGTGGGTTTTTTTTTGGATTTTTATGGATTTTTATGGTTTTAGGATTTTTAGGGTTTTTAGGGTTTAAAGATTGTGAGGGTTTTGGGGTTTTTTGAGGGGTTTTTAGGGGTTTTAGGTTTTTTTAGGGTTTTAGGGTCTTTTAGGATTTTAAGTTTTTTTTGAGTTTTTTAGGGGTTGTTAATTTTTTTAGAGATTTTTAATATTTGTAGAGGGTTTAAAGGTTTTTAGCGTTTTTAGTGGGTTTTTAGAGTTTTTCTGGGGTTTTAGTGTTATTTATGTTTTTTTATGGGTTTTATGGTTTTTATGGATTCTGAGGGTTTTTAGGGTTTTTAGGGGTTTTAGGGTTTTCGGGTTTTTTCAAGGTTTTTGGGGTCTTTTGGGTTTTTTTTTTGATTTTTTGAGTTTTTTAGGGTTTTAAGGTTTTTTAGTGTTTTTTAACATATTTAGGGATTTAAAGGATTTTTAGAGTTTTTAGTGTTTTTAGGGTTTTTTTGGGATTTTGGGTTTTTCTAGGTTTTTAGTTTTTTTAGGGGTTTTAGGGGGTTTTAGGGTTTTTTGGGTTTTTTGGGTTTTAGGGTTTAAGGGTTTTTCAGGGGATTTCATGGCTTTTAGGGTCTTTTAGATTTTTTTATTATTTTTTAGAGTTTTTTTAACATTTTAGCTGGTTTGAGGGTTTTTAGAGTTTTCAATGGTTTTTAGGATTTTTATGGGTTTTTAAGTTTTTTATGTTTTATTGGGTTTTATGGTTTTTAGGTTTTTTTAGTGTTTTTTGGGTTTTTTACGTTTTCTTGTATTTTTAGGGGATTTGAAGGTTTTTTATGGTTTTGAGGGTTTTTTGAGGTTTTTATGGATTTTGAAGGTTTTTAGGGATTTTAGGGTCTTTTGGGGGTTTTTGGGTTTTTTGTGTTTTTAGGGGTTTTAAGGGTTTTTAGAGTTTTTAAGGGTTTTTTAGAGTTTTAGTGGGTTTTTATTAGTTTTTAGGGGGTTTTAATGTTTTTAGGGGTTTTTATGGTTTTCAGGTGTTTTTAGGGTTTTTTACATTTTCTTGTATTTTGAGGGGTTTTTAAGGTTTTTATTTTTTTTGAGGAATTTAAGGGGGTTTTAGGGTTTTTCATGGCTTTTAGAATCTTTTGGGGTTTCAGGGTATTTTTGAGTTTTTTAGAGTTTTTTTACATTTTTTAGGGTATTTAAGAGTTTTTAGAGATTTTAGTAATTTTTTTGGGATTTTTAGGGGGTTTAATGGCTTCTAGGCATTTTTTTGGGTTTAAAGGGTTTTTATTGATTTAAATGGGGTTTTAGGGTTTTTATAGATTTTTAGGGTTTTTTAAGTTAGGGGGTTGTGGTTTTTAGGAGTTTTTCAGGATTTTTATGGATTTTTACCTTTTCATGTGTTTTTAGGGGTTTTTAATTGTTTTTAGTGTTTTTATGGATTTTGGATGTTTTAAGGATTTTCAAGGGGATTATAGAGATTTTAGGGTTTTTATGGTCTTTTGGAGTTTTTCTGGTTTTATTGAGTTTTTTAGGGTTTTAAAGGCTTTTTAGAGATTTTTAACATTTTTAGGGGCTTAAAAGGTTCTTAAAGTTTTTAGTGGGTTTTAGGGTTTTTATGGGTTTTTCAGGTTTTTTAGGTTTTTTTATATTTTCATGGATTTTCATGGATTTTTTTGGGTTTTTATGATTTTTAGGGTTTTTTAGGGTTTTTGCGGTCTTTTGGGGGTTTTAGGATTTTTTTGTGTTTTTTAGGGCTTTTAATGTTCTTTAGAGTCTTTTGACACTTTTAGGGATTCTAAGGGATTTTAGAGTTTTTTGTGGTTTTAGGGTTTTTTTTGGGTTTTGGGGGTTTTCATGTTTTTAGGTTTTTAGGGTGCTTTAGAGTTTTTAGGGTTTTTCCGAGGTTTTTAGTGTCTTTTGAGTTTTTAGGGTGTTTTAGAGTTTTTAACGTTTTTAGGGGGTTTAAGTGTTTGTTGAGTTTTCAATGGTTTTTAGGGTTTTTATGGGATTTTTATATTTTTTAAAGTTTTTTAGGGGTTCTTATGGTTTTCATTTGTTTTTTTTTGAGTTTTTAGGGTTTTTTACGTTTTCATGGATTTTTAGGGGATTTTTTGGATTTTTATGTTTTTGAGGGGTTTACGGTTTTTATTGTTTTAGGGTGTTTTCGGGGTTTTTAGGGGTTTTTATGTTTTCTTGGAATTTTAGGGGGTTTTAAAGATTTTTGTGGTTTTTAGGGTATTTAGGGATTTTGTGGTTTTTTAGGGGTTTTTAGGGGTATTTTGGGTATTTTGGGTATGTTGGGTTTTTAGTCTCTTTTTGGGTTTTTTGATTTTTTTAGGGGTTTTATGGTTTTTTAATGTTTCTTAACATTTTTAGGGGTATAAAGGGTTTTTATAGCTATTAGTACCTTTTTAGGTTTTATGGGTTTTTAGATTTTTTTACGTTTTCATGGGTTTTTAGGGATTTTTTCGTATTTTTATGGTTTTTCAGGATTTTTAGGGTTTTGAGGATTTTGAGCATTTTTTATTTTTATTCTTTTTTCAAAGTTTTTTGTGTCTTTTTTGGTTTTTTGGTTTTTTTTTAGTTTTATGGGTTTTTAATGTTTGTAGAGATTTTTATATTTTGGGGGTTTTAAAGGTTTTTAGTGTTTTTAGTGGTTTTTAGGGTGTTGTGGGTTTTTAGGATTTTTTAAGGTTTGTAGGGGTTTTTATGGTTTTTTGGGGTTTTTCAGGGTTTTTAAGAATATTTACGTTTTCATGTGTTGTAGGGGTTTAAAGGATTTTTATGGTTTTTAGTGTCTTTAGGGTTTTTGGGTTTTTTTGAGTTTTTAGGGGATTTTAGGTCTTTTAGTGATTTTTAACATTTTTAGTGGTTTAAAGGTTTTAGTGTTTTTATTGGGTTTTTATAGTTTTTATGGGTTTCTAGGGGGTTTTCTAGGTTTTTAGGTTTTTTATGTTTTCATGGATTTTTAGGGGTTTTTAGTTTTTTTATAGTTTTTAGGGTTTTTAATGTTTATAGGGATTTTGAGATTTTTAGGGGGTTTTAGGGATTTTTAGGGTTGTTCAGGGTTTTTAGAGTCTTTTTGGGTTTTTCGGGTTTTTTTTAGTTTTGTAGGGTTTAAAGATATTTAGAGTTTTTAAACATTTTTTGGGGTTTAAAGGGTTTTTTAGGGGTTTTATGGTTTTATAGTTTTTAACGTTTTTAGGGGTTTTAAGTGTTTTTAGAGTTTTTAGTGGGGTTTTAGTGTATGTATGCGATTTTTTGGTTTTTAAGATATTTAGGGGTTTTATGGTTTCAAGGGGTTTTTAGAGTTTTTAGGGTCTATTACGTTTTCATGGATTTTTAGAGGATTTTTAGGTTTTTTATTTTTTTAGGGGTTTTAGGGTTTTCAGAGGTTTTTTGGGGTTTTCATGGATTTTATTGTCTTTTAGGGGTTTCGGGGTTTTTTTGAGTTTTTCTAAGGTTTTAATGGTTTTTTAAAGTTTTTTAGCATTTTTAGGGGTGTTAAGGGTTTTTAGAGTTTTTAGTGTTTTTTAGGGTTTTCAATGGTTTTTCGGGGTTTTTTGTTTTTAGTTGGTTTTTAGGGTTTTTAATGTTTTCATGGATTTTAGGGGTTTTTTAGGGTTTTTGTGGTTTTTAGAGTTTTTTCTGTGTTTTTTAGGATTTTAAGGATTTTTTGAGTTTTTTAACGTTTTTAGGGGTTTTAAAGGTTTTTATAGTTGTTAGTTCTTTTTTAGGGTTTTTATGGGTTTTCTTAGATTTTTAGGGGTTTTTTATGATTTGTATAGTTTTTAGGATGTTTTAAAGTTTTTAGGGATTTTGTGGGGTTTTTAAGAGTTTTTTGGTTTTTTTTGTTTTTCAGGGTTTTTAGGGTCTCTTGGGTATTTTGGATTTTTTTGAGTTTTTTAGGCTTTTTAACGTTTTTAGAGTTTTTTAAAGTTTTTAGTGGTTTAAAGGGTTTTTAATGTTTTTATTGGGTTTTTAGGTTTTTATTGGTTTTTAGGATTTTTTTTATGGTTTGTAGGGGTTTTTTAGTTTTAGGGGTTTTTTAGGATTTTTAGGGATTTTATGTTTTCATGTGTTTTTAGGGGTTTTATAAGATTTTTAGGGGTTTTAGATTTTTTTATGGATTTTGAGGGTTTTGGGGGTGTTTTTAATGGTTTTTAGGGTCTTTTGGGGTTTGTGGTGTTTTTTAGGATTTTTAGGGTTTTATAAATATTTTTAACATTTTTAGGGGTTTATAGGTTTTTAGAGTCTTTAGTGGGTTTTAGGGTTTTTAGGAGTTTTTAGGTTTTTTATGGTTTTTAGGAGTTTTTATGTTTTTCAAGGGTTTTTCCGGGTTTTTACATTTTTTCTGTTTTCGTGGATTTTTATGGATTTTTTAGGTTTTTATGGTTTTTAGAATTTTTTAGGGTTTTTAGGGATTTTGAGGGGTGTTAGGGGTTTTTTGAGTTTTTTCGTGTTTTCAAGGTTTTTAGAGTTTTCTAACATTTTTAGGTATTTTAAGGGTTTTTATTGTTTTTAGTGGTTTTTAGGGCTTTTTTGGGTTTTCGGGGTTTTTCAAGGTTTTAAAGGTTTTTAGGGGTTTTAGGGGGGTTTTCGGTTTTTAGGGTTTTCCAGGGTTTTTTGGGCTTTAGGGTCTTTTTGAGTTTTTTAGGGTTTTTATAGTTATTTAGAGCTTTTTAACGCTTTTAGGGGGTTTAAGGGTTTTGAAAATTTTCAGTTTTTTTAGGGTGTTAATGGGTTTTTAGGGTGTTAATAGGATACCCTTGATAAAGAACCTTAGATACGTACAAATATCTCCATCAATGAAGAACCTCATATTAACACCCTAAAAACCCTAAAAAACCCATTAACACCCTAACCTCATATACAGATGATTCTGAATTCCACACATGCTAATAAATGGTTGCTAATTTGGGATAACCCACATCATACTTGGGAATTAATGAAGGATTCATGAACATATCTAAAATCAATAAGAGAGTCTCGGGGTTGGAAATAACTCCCCCAAAAGGGTGTGATGAGTTTGACCTCCCATCCTCTCGACCAATGTAAGTTCTTAAGCATCGTAGGTCAAAACACCTAAGAAGTACCTGCCTTTGGAAAGCAGGTTCCCATGGATACAGAACCATTGGGTGTTTTCGGTTCCACAAAAAACCCATTAGAATCTGTTTAGAAATAGAAAATCGTCACGGGGAGTAGAAATCTATCAAAAACAAATAACTATGGCATATCTTTCGTAATATAAAAGGGATGCACTGATCAGTCTCTTTCGGACTATTTTGTTTCCCTTAAAAACTCCCATTTCCATAGGAAACAAGGGTTTTTTTGAGTTTTCAGGGGTTTTAAGGTTTTTTTAGAGATATTTAACATTTTTAGGGTTTTAAATTTTTTTAGAGGTTTTAGTGGGTTTTGAGGATTTTTATGGGTTTTTATGGTTTTTATAGGTTTTATGGTTTTCAGGGGGTTTTCAGGGGTTTTATAGTTTTTTACATTTTCATGGATTTTTATTGGGTTTTTAGGTTCTTATGGTTTTTGGGGTTTGTATGGTTTTTATGGTTTTGTAGGGTTTTTCAGGATTTTTAGGGTTTTAGGGTTTTTCAGGGTTTTGGGGTCTTTTTAGATTTTTAGGGGTTTTTTTTTGAGTTTTTAGGGGTTTTAAGGTTTTTTCAACTTTTTAACGTTTTTAGGGATTTTAAGGGGTTTTAGTGGTTTTTAGGGTTTTTTTGAGTTTTGGGGGTTTTCAAGGTTTTTAGGGGGTTTTATGGTTTTTAGGGTTTTCAAGGGTTTTAGGGTATTTTTAATTTTTTTTGCATTTTTATGGGTTTTTAGAGTTTTTTAATGTTTTAGGGACTTTAAGGGTTTTTAGAGTTTTAAATGATTTTTTGGGTTTTTAGGATTTCTTTTAAGGTTTTAGGGGTTTTTATGATTTTCAAGGGTTTTTTGGAGTTTTTTGGGTTTTTTTATGTTTTCATGGATTTTAGGAGATTTTTAAGATTTTTATGGTTTTTAGGGTTTTCAGGGTTTTTAGGAATTTTGAAGGTTTTTATGGTTTTTTCGGGGTTTTCAGGGTTTTTATGATCTTTTTGGGTTTTTACGTTTTTTATATTTTTTTAGGGTTTTTAGAATTTTTTAAAAAAATTAGGGGTTTTAAGGGGTTTAAAAGTTTTTAGTGGGTTTTTAGGGTTTTAGGGGCTTTTATGGTTTTTAGGGGTTTTTACGATTTTTTAGGTTTCTACGGTTTTGTACATTTTCATGGATTTTTCAGGTTTTTTAGGTTTTTTTTTGTTTTTAGGGTTTTTAGGGGGTTTTAGGATTTTTCAGGATTTTTTAGGTTTTTTATTGTTTTTAGGGTTTTTAGGGTTTTTAGGGGGTTTTAGTGTTTTTCATGACTTTTAAGGTCTTTTGGGTTTTTAGGGCTTTTTTGGGATTTTTTAGGGTTTTAAAGGTTTTTAGAGTTTTTTAACTTTTTAGAGGTTTTATTGGTTTTTAGAGTTTTTAGTGTTTTTTAGGGTTTTAAGGTTTTAAAAGGGTTTTAGAGGTTTTTATGGTTTTTGGGGGTTTTCTTGTTTTTATTGTTTGTTACATTTTCATGGATTTTTAGTGGTATTTAGGATTTTTTTTGTATTTAGGATTTTTAAGGTTTTTTGGGATTTTGATGTTTTTAGGGTATTACAGGGGTTCTTAGGGTTTTAAGGGGTTTTAGATTTTTTTTGACGTTTTTAGGGGTTTTTAGGGATTTTCTAGTTGTTTGTGCTTTTATGGTTTTTTACGTTTTCAAGGATTTTTAGGGATTTTAGGGATTTTTAGAGTTTTTATGGATTTTGAGATTCTTTTAGAGTTTTTTAGGTTTTTTAGGTTTTTTAGGGTTTTTAGGGTCGTTTCGGGTTTCTTGAGTTTTTTAAGCTTTTTAAAGTTTTTTAACATTTTTAAGGGTTTAAAGGGTTTTTAGTTTTTTAGTGGTTTTTATGGGTTTTATGGGGTTTGTAGGGGTTTTTATGGATTTTAAGGGTTCTTTAGGGGTTTTAGGGTTTTTTAGGGTTTATAAGGTCTTGGGTGCGGGGGTTACAGTTTTTTTTAATTTTATAGGGATTTATGGGTTTTGAGGTTTTTATGGTTTTAGGGGTTTTTAAAGTTTTTAGTGATTTTGAGGGCTTTTAGGGATTTTTAAGGGTTTTGGGTTTTTTAGGGTTTTTGGGGTCTTTTGGCTTTTAGGGTTTTTTTGGTTTTTTAGGGTTTTTAGAGTTTTTAGCATTTTTAGGGATTTAAGGGTTTTTAGTGTTTTTACAACCTTAAAAACCAAAAAAAACACAAAAACCATAAAATATCAAAGAGACCCTAAACCCCCTAAAAACACTAAAAACCACTACAAACCCCTAAAAAAATTCAGAATCCCTAAAAACAAAAAAAAATCCTCAAAACTATAAAAATCCTAAAAATCCTAAAAATCCTAAAAATCCTAAAAACTCTAAAAAAATCATTGAGAACCATAAAACCCTTAAAAACCTATAAAACCCTAAAACCATAAAAAACTCAAAAAACCCTCAAACCCCAAAAAAACACAAAAAACCATAAAACCCTAAAAAAACCCAAAAGAACCTAAAAACCTTGAAAATCCCCCAAAACCCAAAAAAACCCAAAACCAACTAAAAAATCTAAAAACCCTTAAAATCCCTAAAAACGTTAAAAAACTCAAAATTCCTTAAAAACCTTAAAAACTCAAAAAAACCCTTAAAAATCGAAAAAGATCCCAAAAACCCTGAAAGAACCCAAAAACCCCTAAAAACCCACTAAATCCAAAAAACCCTAAATATATCTAAAAAACCTAAAATCCTAAAAAACCCATAAAAATCCATGAAAACATAAAAAACCCTGAAAATGTTAAAAATATCTAAAAAACCATAAAAACTCAAAAAACCCTAAAAACCCTAAAAAACCCAAAAGTCCCTAAAAACCCCAAAAGTCCCTAAAAATCCCAAAAGTCCCTAAAAACCCTAAAAACCTTTAAAACCCTAAAAAATGTAAAAACCACAAAATACCCTAAAAACCTAAAAACGTAAAAACCATAAAATATCCTAAAAACACCTAAAAACAATGAAAAATCCCTAAAAATGTTAAAAAATCTCTAAAAAACCTTTAAAACCCTAAAAACAAAAAATCCCTAAAAATCCTGAAAACCACTAATACCCTAAAAACCCCTAAAAACCCTAAAAAATCCTCCAAACCAAAAAATCCTAAAAACCCCCTAAAAGCTATAAAAACCCCTAAAAATCATAAAAACCCATAAAAACCATAGAAAACATCAAAACAAAAAACCATTGAAAACTCTAAAAATCGTTAAACCCCCTAAAATGTTAGATAAATCTAAAAATCCATAAAAACCCTAAAAAACTCAAAAAGACCCTAAAAACCCCTAAAAACCCTAAAACCCCTAAAAACCAAAAAAATCCTAAAAACCCCTAAAAATCCAGGAAAAAATAAAAAACCCTTAAAACCCATAAAAATGATAAAAAACTCAAAAAACCCCTTAAAACCCTAAAAACCATAAAAATCCTGAAAAACACATAAAAATCCATGAAAATGAAAAAAACGCTAAAAACCACAAAACCCCCTAAAAACATTAAAAGCCCTAAACAAGTTAAAAAACTCTAAATACCCTAAAACGCTAAAAAACGACTTAAAACCCCCAAAGACCTCAAAAGCCAGGAAAATCCCTAAAAACCCTTGAAAACCCCTAAAAATCCTAAAAAACCACTAAAAACTCTAAAAACACTTTAAACCCCTAAAAATGTTAAAAACTCTAAAAAAATATTAAAAACCCTAAAAACACTGAAAACCCATGAAAATCCTAAAAACCTTGAAATCCCTAAAAACCCTAAAAACCCTAAAAACCCTCAAAACCATAAAAATCCTAAAAATACATGAAATTGTAGAAAACTCTAAAAATTCTAAAAAACCAATGAAAACCATAAAAACCCCTAAAAACCTAAAAAACCTAAAAACCCATAAAAACCCTAAAGACCATTGAAAACTCTAAAAACCCTTAACCCCCTAAAAATGTTAAAATAATATAAAAAATTGAAGAAACCCTAAAAACAAAAAAGACCCTAAAACACCTAAAAACCCTAAAAACTGCTAAAAAATCCAAAAAATCCAAAAAATCAATAAAAACGCAAAAAACTCCAAAAAACCTAAAATACCCTAAAAATTCAAAAAACCCCTAAAAACCCAAAAAGACCCACAAAACCCTTAAAAACTCCTAAAAACCCTAAAACCCCTAAAAACCATAAAACCCCTAAACCACCCAAAATACCAAAAAACCCTAAAAAACATAAAAACCAATGAAAATCCATGAAAACATAAAAAACACTAAAACCCTGAAAAACCCCTGAAAACCATAAAAACCTTAAAAAATCTTAAAAACTCAAAAAACCGCTAAAAATTCTAAAAACATTTTAAACCCCTAAAAACGTTAAAAATAAAAAAAAAACCTTTAAAACCCTAAAAAACATGAAAGAAACCCTAAAACCCCCAAAAGACCCTAGAAACCCTACAGCACCTCCAAAACCCTAAAACCCCTCAAAATCCCTAAAAACCCTGAAAATAAATAAAAACCATAAAAATCCTAATAACCCCTAAAAATACTTGAAAACGTAAAAATCCCTAAAAATCCTAAAAAACCCAAAAGACCATAAAAATCCCTACAAACCTTTAAATAACCTAAAACCCCATATGTCACGAACCAAATCTGGTCGCCGCCAAAACCGGCACCCGACCCGACACGTGGAAAGTTCTGAAGGGTGTTCTCGATCCCCACGGGCTGGTACAGTGCCCGGGTATCAAAAACTGAAAATTGGGAACGATTTACCCGAGTTTTTATACTTAAAACAACAAATGAATCCAAGAAATAACATCTGGATTTTTCAAACCAAAACATCTTTTACTAAAATTCAGAACTGAATTACACAATTTTAAACAATGTTTGAAAACCATTACAAAGGTACAAACCCAAGAAATGACAGTCCAATAACCTCCACCTGGAAAGAGGCACCGCCCTCAATCCATCTCCACGACACTGCATCACGATGGACCGCTAAAACCCTGAACCAATGGCATAAAACCTGTACCCAAACCTGTGACATAAAATAAGCAAGTCTACTTACACCCAAAAGTGTAAGTAGGGTGTGAGAGAAAGCCCAGCAGGATACCACCACTAAGATATTCCATGTGATAAACATTTCATGACAAAAAGCATTGCAAGTTTTGTAAATAAGAAATGCTTGTTACAATTTTCTAAAGGATGCAATAATAAATGAAAACAGTTTTCATGTGGGAAAATTTTAAAGGACCAACAATTTTAAAATAAATACCAAAGCTACTGAATTTTCTAGCCAAAAATACCGTATACCGACGGTAAGTACAAAGGATCTAATGAGTACAAGCAATGAGAAATAAACCCTAGGCACTAGCTCATTGTGGGTCCCAGGTACCTCGTATCTCGGTGAAAGTAACTGTCACAAATATTCGTTCTCGTGCACGAGCCACTAGTAGGGAACATACCCATAACCTAGTGGTCCTCAATCATCATCATCATCACCATAGTTTAGTTAGAGTTGTAAGCGTCAATCTTGGTAAGTGAAACTGAGAGCAAACCCCACGGGATCACTAGCATACTAGTACACATCTACCCACCTAGATACCCAGGTTTCCCTCTTGTGATCAAACAAGTTCGACAAGGAAAGAAATATAATTTTCACATGAAAATATCACTTCCACATCACACATTTATTAAACAGCCCACAGGTACATCACACAAGTCACAAAATCCACTTTTTTTGTTCAAATACGTTTTGAAATCATACTCACACCAAAGTTTCCCACAACACCTTTCACATTTCTTTAACACTTCCACAAATCCTTTAAACAATTTTATAAAACCATTACAAGATATTCAACTCACATAACAGCCCACACATATGTCACATAATACCCTTCTCACCTTCAAAATTCATTTTATCAATAAACTCACACAAAACATCCCACACCCATGTTTCGCACACAAAACACAATTTAGTAAAACATTTCAGCAAATTATAAAACATTCAAAAAAAAATTGACATCTCAAATAACCACTTTACCATTCAAAAACCCACATTAGGTGAACACACTCACCCAAACAGTACATATACACCCTTTGCTAACTTTGTTTAACCAAATAAAACACTTGAAATTTTTATAAAACAAACCCAAGAGTCATTATGCACTTTCATATGTTATAAACTAAACCCAAACATTACCCCAAGAGTCACACATTAAAAGTACCCAATTTCAAGTTAAAATGCAACTAAAAATTAAATGTTTAACCAAATCCATCAAAAACAGTTTTCACAAATCACCTTCAAGAAGTACAACACGGTTTTACACCTTAAACTCATTCAAAAACCTCCTTTCAAGGCCCACATTACAGTAGGAAATTGAAAAACCAGAATTAGAATCCCCTTTCAAGACTAATAAATCACTTTCATATGTTATAAACTAAACCCAAACATTACCCCAAGAGTCACACATGAAAAGTACCCAATTTCAAGCTAAAATGCAACTAAAAATTAAATGTTTAACCAAATCCATCAAAAACAATTTTCACAGCACACAAAATAGATTATAAACATGCTAAATTAATAAACCAAGCAAGATAACTCATCATAAAATGGCTACACATGGAATCACCTACCTTTTGAGTCGAAACCCTCAAAACTTGGTGCGAAACCTTAAGCGCACCACCGCCGCACCACAAAGAATATAAATCCAGACCTAGACCACAATAATTGACCCAAAAGATACCAAATCAGACCTTAGGATCAAACCCCAACTTCTGGACATGAGGAACTTCAAGAAAGAGGAAATAAAACTAGAAGAGGATGGAAGGAACCAAGAAGAAATTCCTTTACTTGAAATATCTTGAAGAAATCAACCCCAATCCACCAATATTTGAATCTTGAAGTACCCTAAACTGGTATGTAGAATTGAAGGATTTATATTAGGTCATGTGGGGACTGAATTTGGGAAAAAATACAGAAAATTGATGGAGTTATGAAAGAATCATTTTACCTCATCAAATCTAGTCGATTTGAGAAAGATTGCGAAAGATCTCCCTAATCTGCAGGGTATATGAGCTCCAAAGAGACAAACGCGCTAATGGGGGTGTTCCTGAGGTGTTTGGGTTTGAGTGGGAGGTCTAATCACCGAAAAAAGTAAAAAACAAATGAGATATTGAAAATTTAAAAAAAATATTTAAAGCGGGAAATGGGCTTACGGGCAGGCCCATTACCTTAATCAAAAACCCAAACCCATCATGATTTTGGATTTCTATGTGGTCCAAAGGGATATGGTGATTTTAATATATCAGGGTATGGAAATTGGGAAGTGGAATGGGTATAAAATGGTGAAAACTAAAGGAGTTATAGAAGAAACAAAATTTGTTTTGAAATCTTGAATTGGGCTCACGATTTGGCCCAAATTTTCAAAACCCACCATTTTCACCAAAATGAGTGGTAAACCCCCGAAACAAATCAGGAATGGAAATTAAAAGAAAAATGAATTAAAAAAAGTCACGGGTGTGACACCATAAAACCCATTAAAAACACTAAAACCCTTTAAACCCCTTAAAACGTTAAAAAACTATACAAAATTTAAAAACCCTAAAAAACTCCAAAAAACCCCTAAAAACCCAAAAATAGCCTAAAACCCCTAAAACCCTAAAAACCATACGAATAATAAAAATCCCTGAAAATCCATGAAAACGTAAAAAAACCCTAAAAACACATAAAAACCCTAAAAAAGCACTAACAACTATAAAAACCCTTAAAACCCCAAAAACGTTAAAAAATCTAAAACACCTTAAAAACCCTAAAAACTAAAAAACCCTAAAAACCCCATTTAGACCTTAAAACCCCCTGAAAACCCCTAAAAACCCTAAAAATCCCTAAAAATCCTAAAACCCTAAAAATCCTTAAACCCCCTAAAAATCCATGACAACATAAAAAAACCTTAAAAATCCTGAAAACCCCCTAAAAACCTTTAAAAACCCTAAAAATCCACTAAAAACTCTAAAACCCTTAAAACCCCCCAAGAGGTTAAAAAAATCCAAAAACCATAAAAACTCAAAAAACAAAAACAAAAGACCCTAAAAGCCATGAAATAACCTAAAACCCACTTAAAACCCCTAAGAAATCTCATAAAAAATAAAATACCTAAAAAACCCTGAAAATCCTATGAAAATATAAAAAACCATAAAACCCTGAAAAACCCCTAAAAACCACAAAAACACTAAAACCCATAAAAACAAAAAGAAACATAAAAACCACAAAAAACTATAAAAACCATTCAAACCCCTAAAACAATAAAAAACTCAAAAAAACTCAAAACCTATAAAAAATAAAAAACCCTAAAAACACAAAAAGACCTAAACCCCTTGAAAAGCCTAAAACCCCCTAAAAACCCTAAAGACCTTCAAAATATCGAAAAACCCAAAAAACCCATCAAAACCATTAAAATACTAAAAATCCACGAAAACATAAAAAACCTTAAAAACACTAAAAACCCCTGAAAACCATAAATACCCCTAAAAACTGTAAAAAACCTAAAAATCCAAAAACCCAAAAAACCATTGAAAACTCTAAAAACCATTAAACCCCCTAAAATGGTAAAAAACAATAAAAAACCCAAAAAATACTAAAAACTCAAAAAGACCCTAAAACCCCTAAAAACCTCCGAACAACACTAAAACCCCTAGAACCCCCTAAAACTCCTAAAAATCCTAAAAACCTCAAAAAAAGAAGAAAACCCCTAACAATTCTAAAATCCCTAAAAATGTTAAAAAATTATAAAAAACCTTAAAAACCCATAAAAACTCAAAAAAACCCCTAAAAGCCCAAAAAATCCGAAAACCACTAAAAATATCTAAAAACCCTAAAACCCATAAAAACCTAAAAAACCCATAAAAAACCCCCAAAACGAAAAAAACTTTAATAAACTAAAAAACCCATGAAAACCAAAAAATCCCTAAAAACATTAAAAAGCTCAAAAAACCCAGAAAAACCCTAAAAACCCACAAAAAAACTCAAAAACCCTTTAAAAGCCCTAAAAAGTTAAAGATCTCAAAAAAACCTTAAAAACTCTTAAAAACTTACAAAAAACCATAAAAACCCCAAAGACCTTAAAACCCCTAAAACCCCGAAACACATCAAAAACCCTAAAAACCCTCAAAATCCCAAAAAACCCTAAAAACACATGAAAATGTAAAAATACCTAAAAACCCTGAAAACACCCTAAAAACCATAAAAACTCCTACATAACTAAGAAACCCCTAAAAACCCATAAAACCACTAAAAACACTAAAACCATTAAAACTCCTAAACTGTTAAAAAACTCTATAACTTTAAAACCCATAAAAAATCAAAAATATCCTGAAAATCCAAAAAGACCCTAAAAATCCTGAAAAAAAACCTAAAAACCCTAAAAACCATCAAAATCCAAAAAACCCCAAAAAATCACTAATCACTATAAAAACCCTTAAAACCCATAAAAATGTTAAAAAACTCTAAAAAAAACTTAAAACCCCTAAAAACTCTAAAAAACCGCTAAAAACTGAAAAGACCCCAAAACCATGAAAACCCCTAAATACCATACAAAAACCCTAAAACAATCAAAATCCCTAAAAATCCTAAAAAAACCCTAAAAACCATAAGAATCCTAAAAAACCTCTAAAAATCTATGAAAATGTAAAAATCCCTAAGAACCCTAACAACCCCATAAAAACCATCAAAATCCCTAAAAACCATTAAAACCCCTAAAAACCCTAAAAAACCACTAAAATCTATAAATCCCTTTAAAACCCCAAAAATGTTAAAAAACTCAAAGAAACTTCCCTTAAAAAACTCAAAAAAAACCCTAATAACACAAAAAGACCCAAAAACCATGAAAAGCCCTAAAACCCCCAAAAACCCAAAAAATCCATGAAAATGTAAAAAAACCCTAAAACCCCTAAAAACCCCCTCAAAAGTTTAAAAAAACTCTAAAAAAGCTTAAAAACCCAAAAAAACAAAAAAACCACAAAAACCCAAAAAGACCCTAAATGCCTAAAAAAATCTAAAAACCCCTAAAAACCCCTAAAAACCTTCAAAATTCCTAAAAACCTTAAAAAACCTAAAAATCCATCAAAACCTTAAAACCCTAAAAAAACTCCAACAACCATTAAACCCCCTAAAAATGTTAAAAAAACTCTAAAAAACCATAAAAATCTAAAAAAACTAAAAAAGACCCTAAAAACCATGAAAAAAACCCAAAAACCCCCAAATACCACTAAAAACTCTAAAAAACTTTTAACACTAAAAAACTCAAAAAAATCCCCTAAAACCCCAAAATGACAGTTGCTACTTGGCGTTCTGTGTTTTCTGTTTGGGTTTGTTTTGCTCCTTTTCTTTTTTGATTTTTCTTTTTATGGCGTGGGTTGTAAGGGGTTTTTGGGTGTGGGTCGTTTGACCCCTCCCCTCCCTTGTCTGTTGTGTCTCTTTTTCTTTCTAATAAATTTGGGGTGGTCGGGAATAGCCCGACCCTCGCATCTTCCTTGCCTAATAATGTAAAAAATCTCTAAAAAACCTTAAAAACCCTAAAAACTAAAAAACCCTAAAAACGCCAAAAGAGCCTAAAAACCCTAAAAAACCGTAAAACCCCTTCAAAAACCATAAAACCTTTAAAATCACTAAAAATCCTAAAAACCCTTAAACCCCATAAAAATCCTAAAAAACCTCCCTCAAAACAAATGAAAACGTAAAAATCTATAAAACTCTAAAAAAAACCTAAAAACTGTAACAACACCTACAAATCTTAAAAAACCCTAAACACCCATAAAACCCCTAGAAACAAACTAAAAACTCTAAGAACCCATAAAACTAATAAGAATGTTAGAAAACTCTAAAAATAATAAAAACCCTAAAAAACTCAAAAAACCCTAAAAACCCAAAAAGACCCTAAAAACCCGAAAAGACCCTAAAAACCCTGAAAAATGTTAAGCCATGAAAAACCCTCAAAATCCTTTAAACCCCTAAAAAACCATAAAAACCATAATAATCCTAAAAGCCCCCTAAATCCGTGAAAATGAAAAAAACCCTAAAAAACCCATAAACACCCTAAAAAAGCACTAACAACTATAAAAACCATTAAAACTCCTAAAAATGTCAAAAAACTCTAAACAACCTTAAAAACCCTGAAAAACTCAAAAAACACTAAAAACACAAAAAAACCCTAAAAATCCTTAAAACCCCTTAAAATGCAAAAAACCCCTGAAAAACCTGAAAAAACTCAAAATAAATAAAAACCCTAAAAACCATTAAAATCCTAAAAAACCATAAAAATCCATGAAAACCTATAAAACCCAAAAAACACTGAAAACCCCCTAAAATCACAAAAAAAGCAAAAAACACTAAAAACCCACCAAAATCAAAAAAATATTTTAAACCACTAAAAATGTTTAAAAAAACAAAAAAACCTTTAAAACCCTAAAGAACTCAAAAAAAATGAAAAAACCCAAAAGACCCATAAAGCCATAAAAACCCTAAAAACCATTGAAAAACCCTAAAACCCCTCAATAATAATAAAAATCCTAAAAACCCCTAAACATCCATGAAAATGTAAAAACCTTAAAAACCCTGAAAAACCTTAAAAAACATAAAAATCTCTAAAAACCTTAAAAACCCATAAAACCCTAAAAACCACTAAAAACTCTAAAAAACCCTAAAAACCTTAAAAAACTCTAAAAAGCCTTAAAAACCTAAAAAACACAAAAAACCACTAAAACCCCAAAACGTCCCTAAAATCCCAGAAAACCCCTAAAAACCATAAAAATGCTAAAATTAACCTAAAAATCTATGAAAACGCAAAAACTCTAAAACTCAAAAAACCTCTAAAAACTGTAAAAAATCCTAAAAACCATAAAAAACCTAAAAACCTTAAAAAAAACTAAAAACCTTAAGCTGTCCTAAGGTGCCGGGCTTCCACCTTTCCCATAGATTGATCTCTGCCCTAAGGTGCCGGGCTTGCACGAAGGGCTGCCGAAGCTCCCTCTGTCGATTGCAGAGTTCAACAGGGCCTCTGCCCTCCATAGCCTGACCCTAGTTACCAAGTTCTTGAGCTGGCATCCCCCGATTGATGTTTTTGACAGGTTTGTGTTCGAGCATTAGGAACTCAGGGACTGTGCCACTGTTGGTTTGGTTGACTCCAGCCACATTTTGATTCGGTTCTCATCGGAGGACAACCTTATCTGGGCCTGGTTAACAGCTCCTCGCAGGTGTGTTGCGGCCCAATTTTCCCTGTTTTGGTGGAACTTTGAATTCCATTTAAATCATGACTCCTCGCTGATGGCTATCTGGGTAAGGTTCCCTGAAATCCCCCTTCCCTTCTAAAATTTCTCGAAGGAACCAGTTGACTTCGTCTGGAAGCAGCCGGTGGTTTTCGAATCGTGGAAGAATTACTGCGCCTCGTGCTTTACTCTTGGCCATATGGAAAGGGATTGCAGACGCAGGGATGGTGTGGCAGCTAGGTTTGGCAAGGAGGCCATCCCCTCGATGGTAAGCTCATCAGGGGACCTGGAGGTGAAGAATGATGCCCCGCAGGATTCCCTGCTGGATGCTTGGAGGGGTGGCAAGATGGAGGAAGGGGGTTCATCCCACCGGATGGGTTTGGATGAACAAATTTTGGCCAGGGACATCTTTACACGTATGAAGGGTGATCTGGGACTTGGGGGTGATACCTCTTCCGAAGTGGGGGATGTCACACCCGGTGGAGCTGCAGTCGTGGTGTTGCAGCCTGATCCTGCTAGGGGCATGAGCGTGACATTAAATCTAGCTTGTCATGGCACGGAGAGGATGCATTTTCCATGTCCTTTGGTAGATGTAGGAGGTGGCACCGAGCTGGTTGTGTTTTCGAATCAGTTCAACGGCTTGGGATCTGTGGGATTTGAGGAAGGGGGTCAGGGAGGTCGGGAATTGCAGGAGGTGATGGCTACTGATGTCCCCCAGGAGGCAGATCTGCCTTCCCCTGATGATGGTGTTTGGGCCTTAGGTGTGGAATCCCTCCTTCCCACTGTGCCCCCCCCTTTGGAGCAAGCGCTACTAGTCTCTACTATGCCTGGACTTGGTCCGAGTGATGCCCCTCAGCCCATGCTGCAACTTAGCTGTCCTCATACTGGTAAGAGGAGCCTCGAGCAGCCTGACAGGAACTCGGCCCTTGTTCTGTTCGAGAAGTTTCCTCCCTGTGTTTAATTGTCCAACCCAATTATGATGGACTGTTTGGAAATCCCGCTTGAGCAGCACATATATGACATCTTTCATAAGCCGGATCTGCAGCCGGTGATCTTTATTGGGGATGAGAATGATGAGCACATTCGTCTAGGAGAAATCTTGGGGGACCGTGATGATCTTATGTATGCCAGCTTAAATAGGATCAAGAGGGCGCAGGAGAAAATGGGCCTCTCTGACTCCTCTGGTGGTAATCAGAAAAGAAGGCCGCAGTCTGATCCTTAATGTAGTAAGAAAGGTGGCATGGTTGCGCCTGCTGTCACTGCTCATAGGAAGGTCAACATGAAGAGTGACCCTCCAGTGAAACAGAGGGCTAGGAGGGACTACTCCTCCCTGTCTAGGCCAATAGCCACTCGGGCTTCCTCCAAGGCCAGCAATAGTAACGGAGGCGCACAAGGCAGGGAAGATCGGACTACCAAAGTGAAGCCAGATGTGAAACTCAGGAAGTATTGTGAAGCCTTTCTCAAGCATTATGAATCTTCTAAATGGGAGTCGGTGGACTCGGATGCGTCCTCAGGCTACGACGCAGATGGGGACCCCTTTGGGGATGCTGATTTTATTTCGTAGTTGTCTCTCCTTTTGTTTCTTGGGCTTTTTGGACTTTTAATTTTGTGGGGGTTGTCGAAGTTTAGCGTGTAGGTCTTTTGACCCCACCGGGAGCTTGGTTGTTGTTGTTTATCTTTTAATTTTTAATATATTTGGGGGCCCTAGAATAGATGGGCCTCACATCTTCCTTACCCTAAAACCCTGAACCCCCCTAAAAACCCTGAAAACCCCCCAAAACAAAAAAACCCATAAACCACTAAAAACTCTAAAAACCCTTAAAATTCCAAAAAATGTTAAAAAACTCTAAAAAACGTTAAAAATAAAAAAAAAACTCAAAAAAACCAAAAAACCCAAAAAGACCCTAAAAACCCTGAAAAACCCTAAAAACCAAAAAAACCTAAAAACCCATAAAAATCCCTAAAAATGTAAAACACCCAAAAAAACCACTAAAAACTCTAAAAATCCTTTAAACCCTAAAATTGTTAAAAATCTATAAAAAACTTTAAAAATCCTAAAAAACTCAAAAAAAACCCTAAAACCCCAAAAGACCCTAAAAACCCCAAAATCCCCTCAAAAACCCTAAAACCCCTCAAAATCCCAAAAAACCCTAAAAAATATGAAAAACCATAAAAATCATAAAAAATGCTAAAAAGGTATGAAAACGTAAAAATCCATAAAGCCCTGAAAACCACTAAAAACCTCTATAAACCTTAAAAACCCCTACAAATCCATAAAAAGACTAAAAACCCTTTAAACACTTAAAAAAATTAAAAACTCTAAAAACTATAAAAACCCAAAAAACTCAAAAAAAATCCTAAAAACCCCAAAAGACCCTAAAAACTCTGAAAACCACTAAAACCCCTCAAAATCCCTAAAAACCCAAAAAACAATAAAAATCCTCAAACCCCCTTAAAAATATATGAAAAATGTAAAAACAACTTAAACCAATAAAACCCCTAAAAAAACACTAACAACTATAAAAGACCTTTAACCCTAAAAACTCTAAAAAACCTTAAAAACCCTAAAAAAACTCAAAAATATCATAAAAACATAAAAAGACCTTAAAAAACCTGAAAAACCCCAAAATTTCCAAGAAATCATAAAAAACCCTAAAACACGACCCCCCCTAAAAACTATAAAACCCCTAAAAAACCTAAAAACCACTAAAAACACTGAAAACCCATAAAACCCTCAAAAAAGTTAAAAAACTCTAAAAAACCTTTAAACCCTAAAAAACTAAAAAAAACCAAAACGAACCTAAAAGCCACGAAAAAAAACCTAAAACCACTAAAAACGCGAAAACCACTCAAAAATAATAAAAGTTCTAAAAACCCCCTAAAAAGCCATGAAAACGTAAAAAACCCTAAAAACCCTAAAAACCCCTGAAAACCATAAAACCCACTAAAAACCTTAAACCTCTAAAAAATCATAAAACCCCTAAAAACCCAGAAAAAACTCTAAAAACCCATAAAACCCCTAAAAATGATAAAAACTTCTAAAAAACTTGAAAACCCTAAAAACCACAAAAAATCCCTAAAAACCCAAAATACCCTAAAAACTCTGAAAACCCCTAAAAACACTAAAAACCCCTAAAAACCCCTAAAAACCTTCAAAAACCCTAAAATCCCTAAAAAATCCAAAAAGTCCCCTAAAAATCGATGAAAACATAAAAACTCTAAAAAACCCATGAAAACCATAAAAACCCCTAAAAACCATAAAAAACCTAAAAACCCATAAAAACCCTAAAAACCATTTAAAACGATAAAGACCCTTAAACCCTCTAAAAATACTAAAATCCATAAAAACCTTAAAACCCCAAAAAAACCTATAACCTACTAAAAACTCTAAAACCCTTAAAATACCTAAAAATGTTAAAAAAAACTATAAAAAACCATAAAAAATTCAAAAGAAACTTAAAATCCCAAAAGACCCCAAAAAACCCTCAAAATCACTAAAACCCCTAAAAAAACCTTAAAACTATAAAAACCTAAAAAACCCATGAAAATCCATGAAAATGTAAAAAACTATAAAAACCATGAAAAATCCCTGAAAACTACAAAACCCCCTAAAACCTTAAAAAATCCTAAAAAAAAACTATAAAACCCCTGAAAAATCCATGAAAACATTAAAAGCCCCTAAAAACATTAAAAAAATCCTAAAACACAAAAAAAAACCCAAAACGACTAAAAATTATAAAAACCATTAAAACCCGCAAAAATGTTTAAAATCTCTAAAAAACCTTAAAACCCCTAAAAAACTCAAAAAACCCTCTAAAACCCCCAAAACCCCCAAAAAAAATATAAAAATCCTAAAAACCATAAAAATCCTAAAAAACCCCTAAAACAAATGAAAATGTAAAAAACGCTAAAAACCTTTAAAAACCCCAACAAACCTTAAAAATCCCTAAAAACTATAATAACCCTAAAAACCCACTAAAAAAATAAAAAACCCTTAAAACCCCTAAAAATGTTAAAAAACAATAAAAACTTTAAAAACCCTAAAACACTCAAAAATAACATAAAAACCCCAAAAGACCCTAAAAACCCTAAAAACCCCTAAACCCCCCATAAAACCCTCAAAATCTCTAAAAACCATAAAAATCTTAAAAAACCCTAAAAATCCATGAAAAAGTAAAAAACTCTAAGAACCCTAAAAATCACTAACAACTATAAAACCCCTTAAAACCCCTATAACGTTAAAAAACTCTAAAAAAACTTAAAAACCCTAATAAACTCAAACAACACTAAAAACCCAAAAGACCCTAAAAACCCTAAAACCCTATGAAAAACCCTAAAAACCTCAAAATCCATAAAACCCTAAAAACCCAAAAAAACCCTAAAACCCATAAAATCCTAAAAAATAACTAAAAATTCATGAAAACGTAACAGACCCTAAAACCCCTAAAAACCCCCTAAAAACCATAAAAACTCCTAAAACCTTTAAAAATCCTAACTCTAAAAACTCTTAAAACACTAAAAAGTTCAAAAAATCTAAAAAACATTAAAAACCCAGAAAAAACTCTAAAATCCCTAAAAACCAAAAAACCCCTAAAAGCCATGAAAAACCCTAAAACCTCTGAAAAACCCTAAAAACCTTCAAAAACAAAAAAAAAACCTAAAACCCCCATAGAAATCCATGAAAACATACAAAACCCAAAAACAACCCTAAGAAACCCCTAAAAACCATAAAAATAACTAAAAACCATAAAAATCCCAAAAACCCAAAAAAACCCTAAAAACCCACTAAAACTCTAAAAAACCTTAAAACCCCTCAAAATGTTTAAACACTCTAAAAAACCTTTAAAACTCTAAAAATACCCTAAAAACCCAAAAGACCCTAAAAACCCTGAAAAACACTAAAAACCCTTGAAATACCTAAAAACCTTCAAAATCCTAAAAAACCCTAAAAGCACTCAAACCATCAAAATCTTAAAAATCCCTTAAAAATACATGAAATTGTAAAAAAAACCCAAAAAAAACCCTTAAAACTATAGAAAACCCTAAAAACCTTAAAATCCTAAAAACCCATAAAAACCCATAAAAACCCTAAAAACCAATGAATACACTAAATACCCTTAAACCCCCTAAAAACGTTAAAACTCTTAAAAATAATAAAAACCCTAAAAACTCAAAAGACCCTAAAAACCCTCAAAACCGTAAAAATCCTAAATCCCCCTAAAACCCCCAAAACCATGAAAACCCCTAAAACTACAAAACCCCGAAAAACCTTGAAAAACCCAAAACCCCAAAAAAACCCTAAAACCCACTAAAAACCCTTTAAACCCCTTAAAACTTAAAAAAAATCAAAAAACCTTTAAAGCCCTAAAACCTAACCCCCCCCCCTAAAAACAGCAACCAGCCCCAGCAACCATCAGCAGCACCACATCCATTTGTCATAGCAACACAGCAGCACCACATCCAAACCAACCAGCCCCAGCAACCAACTGCACCAAATCCTCCTGAAAAAACAGCAACCAGCAGCACACCAAACAGCATCCAGCACACTCACCAGAACAAAAATCCCGCACCCATAGCTATTCAAAACCAAACCAACACCACAACCATCAACCTCCATCTCAACTTGCCTCAAATCCAACTTCAGCAACAACTCACAACAAAACCAGGAATAGCCTGGACCCGAGCCTTCCTTTGCCTAAAAACCATAAAAAACCATAATCGCCACAAAAATCCTAAAACTCCACTAAAAATCCATGAAAACATCAAAAACCCTAAAAACCCTAAAAAACCCCTAAAAAGCATAAAAATACATAAAAACATTAAAAACCTTCAAAACCCACTCAAAATTCTATAAACCCTTAAAACCCATAAAAAATTTAAAAAAACTCTAAAAAACCTTTAAACCAATAAAAAATTCAAATAACCCTAAACCCCGAAAGACCTTAAAAGCCATGAAATACCCTAAAACCCTAGAAAAACCCTAAAAATCCTACAAAACAATAAAAATCTAAAAAATCCCTAACAATCCATGAAAACGTAAAAAACCATAAAACCCTGAAAACCCCCTGAAATCATAAAAACAAATAAAAACCTTTAAATTCCTAAAAACCCAAAAACCACTAAAAACTCAAAAAACTCTTTAAACCCCTAAAAAGTTAAAAATATCTAAAAACCTTACTACCCGAACAAACAAAAAAACTCCTAAAACCCCAAAAAGACCCTAAAACCCTGAAAATTCCTAAACCCCTAAAAAACCCAAAAAACCTTCAAAATTTCTAGAAACCATAAAAATCCACAAAAACCTAAAATCCCCTTAAAAACACTAAAAACCCTTAAAAACCAAAAACCCCTTAAAAACCAAAAACCCCTTAAAAACCATAAAAAACCTAAAAACCATTTGTAACTCTAAAAACCCATAAACCCCCTAAAAACCTTAAAAAAACTCTAAAAACCCTTAAAAACCCTAAAAAACTCAAAAAGACCCACAAAACCCACAAAACCCAAAAACCACATAAACACTCTAAAAATCCCTAAAAACCTTGAAAACCCCAAAAAACCCAAAAAACCTGAAAAACCCGTTATAAAATCTAAAACCCTTAAAATCCCTAAAAACATTACAAACTCTAAAAAAATCTTTAAAACCCTAAAAAACCATAAAACCAAAAAGACCCCCAAAACCGAGAAAAAAAATCCTAAAAACCCTAAAACCCCTAAAACCCCTGAAAAACTCTAAGCCCCTCAAAATCTATAAAAACCCTAAAAATCCCTAAAAATCCTAAAAACCTAAAAAACCCATAAAAATCCATGAAAATGTAAAAAACCCAAAAATCCTGAATACGACAAAAACCCCTAAAAACCTTTAAAAACCTAAAATCACTAAAAATCCATGAAAAACTCTAAAAACCTTCAAAACCCCTAAAAATGTTAAAAAAACACTAAAAACCCTTAAAAACCCAAAACCTCCAAAGACCCTAAACACCCTAAAAAACCCTAAAAAACCTAAAATACCTTGAAAACCGTAAAACCCTCAAAATCCCTAAAACCAAAAAAAAACCATAAAAACCATAACAACTATAAAAATCCTAAAACACCTTAAAATACGTGAAAACGTAAAAATCCCTAAAAACCCTGAGAAACACATAAAACCATAAAAACCCCTAAAAACCTTAAAAAAACACAAAACACCCATAAAAACCCTAAAAACCACTAAAAAGGTAAAAACCCTTAAAACCCCTAAAAATCCCTAAAAAACATTAAAAACTCTAAAAACCCTTAAAAACCCTAAAAAGCTAAAAAAACCCTAAAAACCCAAATGACCTTTAAAATCCCTTAAAACCCCAAAAATCCTAAAAAACCCGGAAAACCCCTTAAAAAACCTAAAAATCCCTCAAAACCCAAAAAACCATAAAAATCTTAAAAACCCCCTAAAAATCTATGTTAAAACGTAAAAAACCCTAAAAATCCTGAAAACCCCCTAAAAACCCTAAAACCCCTTAAAAACATTAAAAACCCTAAAACCAGAAAAATATCTAAAAACCCTTAAACCCCTAAAAAGGATAGAAAACTCTAAAAAACCTTTAAAACCCTAAAAAACTCAAAAAAACCCTAAAAACCAAAAATGCCCTAAGATCCATGAAAAATCCTAAAAACCCATGAAAACCCCTAAAAACCCAAAAAAATAATGAAATTCCGAAAAAATCCCTACAAATCAATGAAGACATAAAAAACCTTGAAAACCCCACGAAAAACCCAAAAAACCCTAACAAATAATGAAAATCCTAAAAAAGCCCTACAAATCAATGAAGACATAAAAAACCTTGAAAACCCCATGAAAAACATAAAAACCACTAAAAACCTTAAAAACCCTACAAACCCATAAAAACCCTAAAAACATACAAAAACTCTAAAAACCTACAAAATCTCTAAATACCCTTAAAACCCCTAAAAACCTTAAAACTCTAAAAAACCTTAAAACCTCTAAAAAATGCAAAAAACCCGCAAAAACCCAAAAAGACCCTAAAACTCTTAGAACCCTAAAAACTTGTGAAAATCCCTAAAAATACTCAAAATCCCTAAAAACCCAAAAAACCCTCAAAACCAAAAAAGTCCTAAAAATCCCATAAAAATCAAAGAAAATGTAAAAAACCCTAAAAACTGTAAAAAACACCTAAACCCATAAAAACCGTTAAAAAACCTAAAACCCATAAAAACCCTGAAAGCCATTGAAAACTCTAAAAACCCTTAAACCCCCTAAAAACTAAAAAAAACTCTAAAAAATCATAAAAACACTAGAAAACTCAAAAGGACCTTAAAAGCCCTAAAAACCCCTAAAAAACCTAAAACCCCCTAAATACCCTAAAAACCTTGAAAACCCCCAAAAACCCAAAAAACACTAAAAACCACTAAAAACTCTTAAAACCCTTAAAATCCATAAAAACATTAAAATAACTCCAAAAAACCTTAAAACCCATAAAAACTCAAAAAACCTGAAAAAACCAAAAGGACCACAAAAACCCTGAAATGACCCTAAAAACCATAAATCCCCTAGAAGCCCCTAAATCCCCTAAATCCTCTAAATCCCAACAAAATCCCTAAAAACACTAAAAAACCATAAAAACATAAAAACACCATAAAAATCCATGAAAATGTAAAAACCCCTAAAAACCCCCGAAAACCATAAAACCCCCTAAAAACATTAAAAAACCCTAAAAACATTAAAAAACCCTAAAAACAAATAAAACCCTAAAAACCACTTAAAACTCTAACAACCTTTAAAAACCTTAAAAACCTAAAAAAACCACTAAAACCCAAAAAAGTCACTAAAAACTGTAAAAACCTTAAAAATCCTACCCCCCCCCCCCCCGAAAATCCCTGAATTTCTTAAAAACATGAAAAACCATAAAAATGCTATAAACACCTATACATCCATGAAACCTGAAAACCCCTAAAAACCCATAAAAACACTAAAAAGTACTAAAAACTATAAAAACCCTAAAAACGTTAAAAGTTATAAAAAGTTTTAAAACCCTAAAAAAATAAAAAAAAACTCTAAAGTCCCAAAAAGACACTAAAAACCCTAAAACCCCCTAAAACCCAAAAAATATCTGAAAACCCCATAAAAAACCTAAAAATCCCTAAATACCCTAAAAACTCC
Organism: Viscum album; assembly: GCA_963277665.1. Classification (NCBI taxonomy): domain Eukaryota; kingdom Viridiplantae; phylum Streptophyta; class Magnoliopsida; order Santalales; family Viscaceae; genus Viscum; species Viscum album. The sequence continues at coordinate 1,050,348,482 of OY728121.1, read as the reverse complement.
TAAAAACCATAAAAATCCTTAAAAACCCTAAAAATTTATGAAAATGTAAAAAATACTAAAAACCCTGAAATCCTCCTAAAGCCATAAACCCCTTAAAACCCCTTAAAACCCTAAAAACAAACTGAAAACTCTAAAACCCATAAAACCCCTAAACGAGTTAAAAAAATCTAAAAGCCTTTAAATCCTTAAAAACTAAAAAAATGCTAAAAACCCAAAAGACCCTAAAATCCCTGAAAAACACTAAAAACCCTAAAAAACCTAAAAAAATAATAAAAAACCAAAAAACCCCCCTAAAAATCCATGAAAATGTAAAAATCCATAAAACCCCTAAAAACAAAAAAACCACTAAAACCATTAAAAACCCATAAAACCCAAAAAAACTGAAAACTCTAAAAATTCCTAAAACCCCTAATAATGTTAAAAAATCTAAAAAATATTTAAAACCATAAAAAACACAAAAAACAAAAAAAAAATCCAAAAATACCCTAAAAACCTGGAAAAAACCCTAAAAAACCTAAAAAGCCCTTAAAACCCCTAAAAACCTTCTAAATCCCTAAAACCCTAACGATCCCTCAAAACAATAAAAATCCTAAAAATTCATGAAAATGTAAAAAACCTTAAAAACTCTAAAATCCCCCTGAAAACTATAAAAACTCGTAAAAACCTTTAAAAAACCGAAAACCCCATAAAACCCCTAAAAACCATTGAAAACTCAAAAACCCCTTAAACCCCTAAAAATGTTAGAAAATCTAAAAAACTACAAAACCCAAAAAAATCAAAAAGACCGTAACTACCCTAAAACCTCAAAAAATCCTTAAAACCCCTAAAACCCTATAAAAACCCTAAAATACACAAAAAAAACTTGAAAATCCCCCAAGATGATGCGAACCATGCGGAAGGCACCGAGTCGATTGCTCGGGTGGAGGAATTGGATTTGCAAGGCCCAATGACGCGAGGAAGATTAAAGAGGTTGAATGCTTCAATGGGCGCTCATCTTGCTTCATTAGAGGCCCAATGGGTATTATCTTGCATGGATGGAGCAAATGGGCATTTAATATCACTTATTCAAGCCCAAAATTGATGATTAAAGCTTGGCCCACATGGTTACACGAATTTGGAGGCCTTGCCCACATGGAGGATTCTAGAAATGGCATCTTTGGACACCAAAGTCAAATCCGGTGGGCTATGCACTCAAAATCAAATCCGGTGGGCTATGTTGGAAAGTTGTGTGCTACTTTTCCAAAAGTCTTTGTTGGCTTTTATCTTTTTGAATTTTAAGGGGACAAGGTAGGTTTAGACTTTATGACTTTAGGGTACTAGACCCTTGACCATTGTATCACCCCCTTGGCTATAAATAGCCACCCCATGGCATTGTATTGGCATTCAAGATTTTAATTGAGAGCTTATGCTTTGTTTCTCTCCGTTGTGTGAGGATTGTTCCAAATTTCCCTTGCTCTTGTGCATTCTTGCCTTGTCAATCTACAAGTTAGATTGGTGATCCAAGATCACAAAGCCCCCAATTCCGTGCCTCAACCCAAGTGTGTTGTTGTGTGGATTGGCCATCACACCCCTCCCTTGAGGGCGTTGTCTAAGTAGTAGGTCGCACGTTGGTTGACTACTTACTTCCACTATCCATACCCTTCACCCGTCACTTAGCCCCAAACCGCATCCGTCATCCGCCACCCTACGCCGTGAAGATCGGGCCACCCCGTGCGTCTCGCATTAGTTGGTATCAGAGCTTTGGTTGACACGGTAGGCACCTATCCCTTCTTTTACATTTGTTTTACCCATTCCTCTCCTTATCCTTCCATATCATCCACCCATTTAAAAAAAACCCATTTCTTGAAAACCTCCAGCATTGGCCTACATTGTGCAAGTTTGAAATATTATTGCATTGAGCCAATTATTCATCAATCTTCTTTCCTCATTACGTGATTTGTATCCAGCAAAAAAAATCAAATTCTCTCAACTCATCATTTTGTGCTTTTTAATATTAAGCACATCCTTTCTTTGAGAGATTTAAAAAAAACATCTTACTCTCCATACATCATCTTGTGCTTTAAAACTCCAAGCACAACACTTTTTGGGGAGAATTGACAAAAAAAAAGAAAAAAAAGTGAAAAAAAGCGGATACAATTACTCCATCTTCATGCTTTTCAATATGAGCACTTTCCATTTCAATATTGGCTCATATTGTTATTAATGTTTCTCATCTTGCACAATCGGGCAAAACCCACACACCACACCTTTCCACCCATTTTCCACCTTTTACCCTTATTTCAACACCCTTTTCCACCCTTTACCATTTTGTTACATTTTACCACTCAAACGGGTTGTGTGAAACCATCCTCCGATGCAATCTTGGTTTGAGAAGGATTGGTGGCACGTGATCACTCCAAACAAGGTATTATATTTCATAAGAGTTTGGGATTTGAATTGAGTGTTGAGTGGAGAGAAATTAAAAAAAAACAGTATTGTGTGTGTGAGTGTGTACATTTCATTGTGTGTGTGTTTGTGTAAATCTTCCGTGTGTGTGTATCATTGTAAGTGTGTGTGTGTGTACCCTTGTGTGTGTGAGTAAAACTTGCGTGCGTGAGTGTGTATCCTTGTGTACGTATGTGTACATCTTCACGTTTGTGAGTTTGTGTGTGTTTCTCCCCGTGTGTGTGTGTGTGTATTTGTGTTTGTGTTACACATCATGGCAGAAGACCGTGGGAAGAAAATTGCTCATGTTAGCGATGAAGGAAGTCAAAGTAGATCTCCCGCACCCGAAGCTACACAACTCCAAATGCAAGCTCTGGTGAGACACTTCGAGAGGCTTCTTGATCGTCAACAAGTATGGAGAATGGGAGACCGATGGAGAGAGCTCTGAAGAGGAGGAAGATGAATCTCAAAAAATTGAAAATGGAGAATTTGCGGAAGATGGTGAGATTCTTGTCACTAGAAGAGTTTTAAGTGCACAAATGACCGTTGGAGAAAAGGAGCAGCGAGAGAACCTTTTCCATACACGATGAAAGATCAATGGGAAGGTATGTAGTGTTATTGTTGATGGTGGAAGTTGTAGCAATGTGGCGAGCACCGAGTTGGTGGAGAAGTTGGGACTCCCAACTTTAAGACATCCAAATCCATACCGACTTCAGTGGTTGAATGATTGTGGGAAGCTGAAGGTCACCAAGCAAGTGAAGGTATTGTTCAGCATCGGTAAGTACAAAGATGAGGTTTTGTGTGATATTGTTCCTATGAAGGCCTGCCATTTGTTGTTGGGACGACCATGGCAGTACGATCGACATGTTACTCATGACGGTTTCTCAAATCGTCACTCTTTTGTACTCCGAGGGGAACCTATAACCCTCAACCCCATGTCCCCCAAGCAAATTTTGGAAGATCACATTTTGAGAGAAAAGAAAAAAAAGAGTGAAAATGAAAAAGGTGAGAATGAGGGAAAGAGAGAAAATGAGAGAGAAAAAGAAATTGAGAGCAAAGAAAAATCAAGAGGAAAAAAGAATTTGAGTGAAGAGAGAAGTGTGATGTTGGCAAAAAAGATTGAGGTTAAGGAAGTTTTGTTTTCACAGCAAACCCTCATAGTACTCATGTACAAAGAGGTATTGCTAAATACTAACGACTTATCCCCTTTTCCAAATGTTGTTGAGTCCTTGTTGCAGGAGTATGATGATGTCTTTCCAGAAGAGGTGCCACCGGGTTTGCCACCCATTAGAGGTATTGAGCATCAAATTGACATCATACCCGGAGCATCACTACCGAACCGCCCTGCATATCGCACCAACCCAGAGGAGACAAAAGAAATTCAAAGGCAAGTTCAATAGCTATTGGATGTGGGATATGTCAGAGAGAGCCTTAGTCCTTGTGCCGTACCGGTGCTTTTAGTACCAAAAAAGGATGGAACGTGGAGGATGTGCATTGACTGCAGAGCCATCAATAACATCACGGTCAGGTATCGTCATCCTATCCCTAGGTTAGATGACATGCTAGATGAATTAAATGGATCTACAATTTTCTCTAAAATTGATTTAAGAAGTGGCTACCATCAAATTAGGATGAAAGAAGGAGATGAGTGGAAAACAGCATTTAAGACAAAACATGGACTTTATGAATGGCTAGTCATGCCCTTTGGTCTCACCAATGCACCTAACACATTTATGAGGTTAATGAATCATGTCTTACGTTCCTATATTGGGAAATTTGTGGTAGTTTACTTTGATGATATTCTGTTATATAGTAGGACTTTGCATGAACATGTAGATCACTTAAGAAAAGTCCTAGAGGTATTAAGGAAAGAAAACCTGTTTGGAAACATAAAAAAGTGTGAATTTTGTCTCGATAAGATTGTTTTCCTTGGATTTGTTGTGAGCAGTAATGGAGTTGAAGTTGACACTGAAAAGATCAAAGCAATACAAGAATGGCCAACTCCAACCTCCGTTGGATAGGTAAGAAGTTTTCATGGGCTTGCTAGTTTTTACAGGAGATTTGTGAAGGACTTCAGCACATTAGCACCGAGTCGATTGCTCGGGTGGAGGAATTGGATTTGCAAGGCCCAATGACGCGAGGAAGATTAAAGAGGTTGAATGCTTCAATGGGCGCTCATCTTGCTTCATTACAGGCCCAATGGGTATTATCTTGCATGGATGGAGAAAATGGGCATTTAATATCACTTATTCAAGCCCAAAATTGATGATTAAAGCTTGGCCCACATGGTTGCACGAATTTGGAGGCCTTTCCCACATGGAGGATTCTAGAAATGGCATTTTTGGACACCAAAGTCAAATCCGGTGGGCTATGTTGGAAAGTTGTGTGCTACTTTTCCAAAAGTCTTTGTTGGCTTTTATCTTTTTGACTTTTAAGGGGACAAGGTAGGTTTAGACTTTATGACTTTAGGGTACTAGACCCTTGACCATGGTATCACCCCCTTGGCTATAAATAGCCACCCCATGACATTGTATTGGCATTCAAGATTATAATTGAGAGCTTATGCTTTGTTTCTCTCCGTTGTGTGAGGATTGTTCCAAATTTCCCTTGCTCTTGTGCATTCTTGCCTTGTCAATCTACAACTTAGATTGGTGATCCAAGATCACAAAGCCCCCAATTCCGTGCCTCAACCCAAGTGCGTTGTTGTGTGGATTGGCCATCACACCCCTCCCTTGAGTGCGTTGTCTAAGTAGTAGGTCGCGCTCCATATAGCGTTGGTTGACTACTTGCTTCCACTATCCATACCCTTCACCCGTCACTTAGCCCCAAACCGCATCCGTCATCCGCCACCCTACGCCGTGAAGATCGGGCCACCCCGTGCGTCTCGCATCACAAAACCACTAAAAACTCTAAACACCCTAAAGTCCCTAAAAATTTTAAAAACTCTAAAAAACCTTAGAAACCCTAAAAAGCTCAAAAAACACTAAAAACCCAAAGACCCCAAAAACCAGAAAAAACCCCAAATACCCTAAAACCCCAGAAAAACCCCAAAACCCCTCAAAATACCTAAAACCCCTAAAAACCCTTAAAACCCCTAAAAACCTTAAAACCCCCTAAAAACCCCTAAAACCCCAAAAACACCTAAAAACAACTAAAAACTCTGGAACTCTTTAAAACCCCAAAAAACATTAAAAATCCCTGAAAACCTAAAAAAACCATAAAACCATAAAAATCCAAAAAAAACCCCAAAACACATGAAAATATAAAAATGCTGAAAACCCCCTAAAAATAATAATCACTAAAAACCAGAAAAACCCATAAAAACCGCTAAAAATACTAAAAACTCTAAAACCCATAAAAATATTCAAATACTCTAAAAACATTAAAAACCCTAAAAATCTCAGAAAAACCCAAAAAAACCCTAAAAACCATAAAAATCCAAAAAACCTCTAAAATCCATGAAAACCTAAAAAACCCTAAAACCCCATACAAACCCTAAAAACACTAACAACTATAAAAACCCTGAAAAATTATAAAAATGTTAAAAAACTCTAAAAAACTAAAAAACCCTAAAAAACTCAAAAACACCTTAAAACCCCCAAAAGACACTAAAAACCTGAAAAATCCTAAAAAGCCTAGAAAAACACTAAAAAGCCTCAAAATCCCTAAAACCCCTAAAAATGATAAGAAACTATAAAAAACCATAAAACCCCTAAAAACTAAAAAACCCTAATATCACTAAAAAACCTCAAAACCATAAAAATCCCAAAAATCCCCTAAATATCCATGAAAACATAAAAACTCTAAAAAACCCCTAAAAACCATAAAACCCCTAAAAACCTTAACAATACCTTAAAACCCAAAAAAACATTGAAAACTCTAAAAACCCTTAAGCCCCCTAAAACATTATAAAACTCTAAAAAACTATAAAACCCTAAAAACTCAAAAACAACCTACAAACCCTAAAAACCCTTGAAAATCCCAAAAAACCCTAAAACTCCCGAAAACCCCTAAACCCCCCTAAAACCCCTAAAACCTTAAGAAACTTGGAAAACACCAAAATCCTAAAAAAACCCTAAAACCAATAAAAACTCTACAAACCCTTAAAATCCAAAAAATGTTAAAAAACTCTAAAAAAATAAAAAAACCTAACAAAAATAGAAAACCCTAAAAACCCAAAAAGTCTCCAAAAACCCTGAAAAAACCCTAAAGCACTAAAAACTGTAAAAATCAATCAAAACCATAAAAACCTAAAAAACCATAAATATCCATGAAAATGTCAAAATCCACTGTAAACCATAAAAACCCTTAAAACCCATAAAAACCATAAAAATCACTAAAATCTCTAAAAACCTTCTAAGCCCCTAAAAACATTATAAATATCTAAAAAACATTTAAACCCCTAAAAAACTTAATAAAAACCCTGAAAACCCTAAAACACCCTGAAAACCTAAAACCCCCAAAATCCTTGAAAACCCTAAAAAACCCAAAAACCCATAAAAATCCTAAAAAACCCCAAAAACTCATGAAAACGTAAAAACCCCTAAAAACCCCTAAAAACCCTGAAAAACACCTAAAAACCATAAAACTCCTACAAATCTTAAAAAATCCTAAAACCCATAAAAGCCACTAAAAATGCTAAAAATCGTTAACCCCCCAAAAAACCTTAAAAAACTCTAAATAATTTAAAAACCATTAAAAACTCATAAAAACCCTAAAAACAGAAAATGACCCTAAAAACCCTAAAACCCCATGAGAAAATCTCAAAACCCTTAAAAACCTAAAAACCATAAAAATCCTAAAAACCCCTAAAAATCCATGAAAATATAAAAACCCTAAAACACCATAAAATCCCTAAAAAGCACTAACAACTATAAAAACCCTTAAAACCCATAAAACATCAAAATACTCTAAAAAACCTTAAACCCCTAAAACTTCGAAAGACCATAAAAACCCTAAATACCCCTCAAAACCCTAAAAACCTCTGAAAAACCGAAAAAACCTCAAAATCCCTAAATACCCGAAAAAAACCCTAAAACCTGTAAAAATCCCCCCCCAAATCCATGAAAACGTAAAAAGCCCTATAAACCATAAAAACCCCTAAAACCGATAAAAACACTCAAAAGCCTTAAAACCTTTAAAAACCCTAAAAAACTTAAAAGTCCACTAAAAATATAAAAACCCTTAAAACCCACAAAAAAGTTAAAAAACTATAAGAATCCTTAAAAATCCTATAAAACTCAAAAAACCATAAAATCCCAAAAGACCCGAAAGCCATGAAAAACCCTAAAAACCCTTAAAAACAATAAAAATCATAAAAACCCCTAAAAATACATGAAAATGTAAAAAACAATAAAACCCCTTAAAACCCCCTAAAAACCAAAAAACCACTAAAAACCTTAAAAAATCCTAAAACCCCATAAAAAACCTAAAAACCCACTAAAATCTATAAAAACCCTTAAAACACCTAAAAATATTAAAAGCACTAAAAATATGAAAAAACCCTAAAACCCCAAAGACTGTAAAAACACTGAAAAACCCTAGAAACATTCAAAATCCCTAAAAACTCTAAAAATCATCAAAACTATAACAATCCTAAAAATCCCCTACAAATCCAGGAAAACATAAAAACCCCCCTAAAAACTCGAAAAAACCCCTCAAAACCATAAAACCCCTGAAAACCCTTTAAAAAACCTAAAAACCCATAAAACCCTAAAAACCATTGAAAACTTTAAAAACACTTAAACCCCCTAAAAACATTAAAAAACTATAAAAATCCACAAAGACCCTAAAAACTCAAAAAGACCTAAAAAACCCAAAAAACCCATGAAAACCCCAAAAAACCTAAAACCCCCTACAACCCTAAAACCCCAAAAAACTAAACCCCCCCAAAACCTAACAAAACCCTAAAACCACTAAAAACTATAATACCCCTTAAAATCCTTCAAAATGTTAAAAACTCTAAAAACCTTAAAAACCCTAAAAACTCTAAAAAACCCTAAATATCCAAGAAACCCCAAAAACCCCATAAAACCCTAAAACCCCTGAAAACCCCTAAAAATCTTCAAAATCCATAAAACCCTAAAAAATCCTAAAAACCATAAAAACCTAAAAACCCATAAAAATCCATGACAACGTAAAAAACCATAAAACCTTGAAAAATCCCGGAAAAGCATAAAACCCCCTAAAACCCTTAAAAACACCTAAAAACCCACAAAGACCCTAAAAACTACTAAAAACTCCAAAAACATTTTAAGCCCTAAAACGTTAATTATCTATAAAAAAATGTAAAACCCTAAAAAAGTAAAAAAAACCCCAAAAAACCCCAAAACAACCTAATAACTCTAAAAACACTAAAAACCCCAAAAAACCCTAAAACCCCTCAAAATCCATAAAACCCCTCAAATCCCTAAAAAAATAAAAAACCTAAAAAATCCATAAAAATACATGAAAACGTAAAAAATCCATAAAAAAGTTGAAAACCCCTGAAAACCATAAAAACCCTACAAAACTTAAAACCCCCTAAAAACCAACTAAAACCCTAAAAACAACTAAAACACTAAAAACCCATTAATCTTCTAAAATGTTAAAATACAAAAAAAATTTAAAAACCCTAAAAAACTAAAAAAACAGTAAGAAACCTAAAAACCCCTAAAAACCCTCAAAATTCCTAAAAATCGTAAAAACCATAAAAACCATAAAAATCCTAAAAAACCCCAAAAAATCCATGAAAATGTGAAAAACCCCATAACACCCCCTAAAACCCAAAAAAGCAATAACTACTATAAAAAATCTTTAAACCCCTAAAAATGATAAAAAAAAACTCTAAACAACCTTAAAAACCCTGAAAACCCAAAAAGAACCTAAAAACTGAAAAAACCCTAAATACCCCTGAAAAAACCTCATAATCCCAAAAAACCCTAAAAAACCTGAAAACCCATAAAAATCCTAACCCCTCTAAAAATCCAGAAAATGTAAATAACCCTCAAAACCTTAAAAACCCCTAAATACCATAAAAACCCCTCAAGCCATTAAAACCCCTAGAAACCCACTAGAAACTCTAAAAAGCCTTAACCCCCAAAGTTTAAAAACTCAAAAAAACCATAAAACCCCTAAAAAACCTAAAAAACCCTAAAAACCCCAAAAGACCCTAAAAGCCATGAAAAAACCTAAAAACCTTGAAAAACCTAGAAAACAGTAAAAAATAATAAAAATCCTAAAAACCACTCAAAATCCATGAAAACATAAAAACCCTAAAAACACTGAAAAACCCCTGAAAACCATATAAACAACTAAAAATCCTAAAAATCCCCTAAAAATCCATGAAAACGTAAAAAACCCTAAAAACACTAAAAAATCTCTAAAACCCTTAGAAACTTAAAAGAACTTAGAAACCCATAAAAACAATAAAAACCATTGAAAACTCTAAAACCCTTAAACAACCTAAAAATGTTAAAAAACACTAAAAAACTTAAAAAGACCCTAAAAACCCTAAAATCCCCTGTAAAACCCGAAAACCCTACAAAACCCTAAAAACCTTGAAAACCCCCAAAAACCCCAAAAAATGCTAAACACTCACTAAAAACTCTAAAACCCTTAAAATCCCAAAAAACATTAAAAAACTCGAAAAAACCTTTAAAACCCTAAACGACACAAAAAACCTTAAAAACCAAAAAACCCCAAAAACCATAAAAAACCCAAAAAAACCATAAAATAACATGAAAGCATAAAAACCCTAAAACCCTTAAAAACTGTTAAAACCCCTAAAATGTTAAAAAACTCTAGAAATTATAAAAACCCTAAAAAACTCAAAAAACCCCTAAAAACCTAAAAAACCCCAAAACCCTTGAAAACCCCTAAAAACCCTAAAATCCCAAAACCCCTCAAAAACCCTAAAAACCATAAAAACCCTAAAACTATAAAAATCCTAAAAACCCCTAAAAATCCATGAAAACGTAAAAAACCCCAAAACCCCATAAAACCCATAAAAAGCACTGAAAACTATAAAAACCCTTTAAACCCCTAAAACGTTAAAAAACTCTAAAAAACTTTTAAAACCCTAAAAAAATCAAAAACCCTGAAAACCCAAAAATACAGTAAAAACCCTAAAAAAATGCTAAAACCCCTAAAAACCTCAAAATCCCTAAAAACCATAAAAATAAGAAAAATCCTAAAAACCCCTAAAAGTCCATGAAAATGTAAAATTCCCAAAAAACCTTAACCCCCCCACCCCTAAAACCATAAAAAACCCTAAAAACCTTTAAAACCCCTAAAAATCACTAAAAAATATGAAAAACCCTTAAAAACTCTAAAAAGGTTTAAAAACCCTAAAAAACCTTAAAAACACTAAAAAGCCTTAAAAACCCTAAAAAACTCAACAAAATCCCAAAACCCCCAAAAGACCCTAAAATCCATGAAAACCCTTAAACCCCCTGAAAAACATTAAAACCCCTCAAAAGCAATAAAAATCCTAAAAAATCATAAAAATCTATGAAAATGTAAAAAACCCTAAAAACCATAAAACATTAAAAACCCGAAAAACCTTAAAAACCACTAAAAACTCTAAAAACCCTGAAAACCCCTAAAGATGTTAAATAACAATAAAAATTCATAAAAACCCTAAAACCTAAAAAGAACTTAGAAAACCTAAAAATCCCTAAAAACAATAAAAACCTTCAAAAACCCTAAAAACCCTACAAACCCTCAAAACCATTAAAATCTTAAAAATCCATGAAAACGTAAAAGCCCCAAGAAACTTTAAAAACCCCTAAAAACCATAAAAACCCCCCAAAACCATTAAGAAACCTAAAAACCCATTAAAACCTTACAAACCATTGAAACCTCTAAAAACCCTCACACCCACTAAAATATTAAAAAACTCTAAAAAACCACGAAAACCCTAAAAACTCAAAAAGACCCTAAAGACACTAAAACCCCCTAAAACCCCATAAATACCATAAACCCCAAAACCCTAAGAATATTGAAAATCCAAAAAAACACAAAAAACCTAAAAAAAACCTCTAAAACCTCTAAAAACACTTAAAATCCCTAAAAGCATTAAAAACCTCTAAAAAACCATAAAACCCCTAAAAATAAAAAATACCCTAAAACACAAAAAGACCCAAAAAAACCCTGAAAAAACCATAAAAACCAAAACCCTTAAAAAACCCTAAAACCCCTCAAAATATAAAATCAATAAAAGCCTAAAAACCCATAAAAATCAATAAAAATGTAAAAAACTTTAAAAACCCTAAAAAACCCTTGAAAACCATAAAACCCCTAAAAACATTAAAAACCCTAAAACTCATAAAAACACTAAAAAACCACTAAAAACTCTAAAAACTCTAAAAACCTTTAAAACTTCTAAAAACGTTAAAAATATCTAAAAATGATTAAAAACCCAAAAAAAACTCAAAAAACCACATAAAACCCCCCTTAAAACCCCTAAAAACCCTAAAAACCCTAAAAGCCTTTAAAAAATAAAAAACCTAAAAAACCCCTAAAAGCAAATGAAAACGTAAAAATCCCTAAAAACCTTGAAAACCCATAAAAACCATAAAACCCCTATAGACCTTAAAACCCCATAAAACCCCATAAAACCCCTAAAAACCACTAAAAACACTAAAGACCCTTAAACCTCCTTAAAATGTTAAAAAACTCTAAAAATGTTAAAAACCCTAAAAAACGCAAAACCCCCAAAAAATACCCTAAAAATCCTAAAACCCCTAAAACACTTAAAACCATTGATAGCCCCTAAAAATCAATTAAAACCCTAAAAATCATAAAATCATAAAAATCCTAAAAAACCACTAAAAATCCATGAAAACATAAAAAACCATAAAAATCCTAAACCCCCCCCCCCCTAAATATCGATAAAAACGTAAAAAAAACTAAAATCCCTAAAAAACCACAAAAACCCCTAAAAATATTTAAAAACACTAAAACCCAAAAAACCACTAAAACCTATAAAAACCCACTAAAACCTATAAAAAACCTTAAAATCCCTAAAAAAACTCAAAAAACCCCTAAAAACCCAAAAAGATCCTAAAATCCATGAAAACTCCCTGAGAAATCTAAAAACCCTAAAAAAACAATAAAAATCCAAACTCCCCTAAAAATCATTGAAAAGGTAAAAAAACCCTAAAAACCCTTAAGAAACCCTGAAAACCATAAAACGAATAAAAAGATTAAAAACCCTAAAAACCCATAAAAACCCTAAAATCTACTAAAACTGTAAATACCCATAAAACCCTAAAAACATTAAAAAACTAATAAAAACCTTAAAAACCATAAAAACAAAAAAAAACCCTAAAAAGCCATAAGATTCTAAAAATCCAGAAAAACCCTAAAACACCCTAAAATCCCTAAAAAAATTCAAAATCCCTAAAAACCTTAAAACCCCCTAAAAACATAAAAATCCAAAAAAATCCACTAAAAATCCATAAAAACATAAAAACCCGAAAAAAACTAAAAACTCTCTGAAACCATAAAAAAACCCCCTAAAAACCCATAAAAATCCTAGAAATAATTGAAAACTCTAAAAACACTTAAACACCCTAAAAACATGAAAAAACTTTGAAAACCTTAAAACCCTAAAAAACTCAAGAAGACCCTAAAACCCTAAAACACCAGAAAATCCGCAACAAAACACTAAACCCCCTAAAAAAACAAAAAAACCCAAGAAACTTGAAAACCCCTAAAAACCCAAAAAATTACCAAAAAACCACTTAAAACTCTAAAAACCCTTAAAATCCCTAAAAACATTAAAAAACTGAAAAAACCTTAAAACCCTAAAAAACTCAAAAACTGCCTAAAAACACTAAAGGACCCCTAAAAATAATAAAAAACCATAAAAACCATAAAAACACCTAAAAACTTATAACAACCATAAAACCACTAAAAACACTAAAAACCCTTAAAACCCATAAAAATAAAAAAAAACTTTTAAAATCATAAAAAACTTATAAAAACCCAAAAAAAGACACTAAAAACCCTGAAAATCCCTAAAACCCTATAAACCCTAAAACCCATGAAGACCACACAAAATCCCTAAAATCCCTAAAAACCCTCAAAACAATAAAAATCCTAAAACACCAAAAAATCCACGAAAATAGAAAAAACCATAAAAACCCTAAAAAAGCACAAAGAACAATAAAACCCTTAAAACCCCTAAAAACGGTAAAAAAACTTAAAAAACCCTCAAACCCTCAAAAGATCCTGAAAACCCTAAAAACCCTAAAAACCATAAAAACCTTGAGAACCCTTAAAAACCTCAAAATCCCTAAAAACCATAAAAAGCATAAAAATCCAAAAAAAAACTCGAAAAATCCATGAAAATTTAAAAAACCCAAAAAACACTGAAAACCCCCTAAAAACCATAAAAAATGCAAAAAACCTTTAAAACTCTAAAATTCGACAAAACTCTAGAAACCCTTAAAACCCCTAAAAAGTTAAAAAAACTCTAAACAAAATTAAAAATTCTAAAAAACTCAAAAACACCCCTAAAATCCAAAAAAGACCACAAAATCCATGAAAACACCTAAAAACCCCAAAAAATCCCCAAAAATCCAAGAAACCGTTAAAAAAACTAAAAACTCTGAAAAACCCCTAAAAACCCTAAAAACCACTAAAAATCTTAAAAAACCAGAAAACCAATAAAAAACCTAGAAAACCACCAAAAACTGTTAAAACCCTTAATACCCTAAAAAGATAAATACTCAACAAAAACCTTAAAACCCCTAAAAATATAAAAAGACCCCAAAACCCCAAAAAGACCCTAAAAACCTTGGAAAACACTAAAAACCCCTAAAAACCTTCAGAAGCCCTAAAAGCCCTAAAAAAGCCCCAAAACCAAAAAACCCCAAAAAATCCCATAAAAATCCATGAAAACAAAAAAAACTAAAAACTATAAAAGAACCCCTAAACCCCATAAAAACCCCTAAAAACCTTAAAAACATAAAAACCCATTGAAAACTCTAAAAACCCTTAACCCCCTAAAAACGTTAAAAAACCATAAAAATCCTAAAAACTTAGTAAGACCCTAAAAGCCCTAAAAACCTTGAAAACCCCCTAAAAACCCTAAAAACATTGAAAACCCACAAAAATCCCAAAAAAATAAAAAATACTAAAAACTCTAAAAACCCATAAAATTCTAAAAAACGATAAAAACTCTGGAAAACATTAAAAACCTTAAAAAACTCAAAAATAACCTAAAACCCAAAAGACCCCAAAAATCTTGAAAAAACCATAAAACCCATAAATCCTCTCAAAACCCCTAAGATTTTGAGGCACCAAGCTCCCTGCTTCGTCCGTGCCTTCATTTCCTAAAAACTACTAAAAATTAAAAAAAACTAAACCCCCCTAAAAACATTAAAAATTTCTAAAAACCTTAAAAACCATTAAAAAAACTCAAAAAACCCTACAAACTCCAAAAGACCAAAAAAACGCAAAAAAACATAAACACCCCTCAAAAACCCTGAAAACCCTAAAAACCCTTAAAATCTTTAAAACTCCAAAAAACCCTAAAATCCATAAAAAACCGAAAAAAACCCTAAAAACAGATGGGGGCTTAAAAATCCCTAAAATCTCTAAAAACCATAAAACTTCTAAAAACCTTAATACACCTAAAAACCCATAAAACCCCTAAAAACCACTAAAAATACTTAAAAACCCTAATTTTTTTAAAAACTCTAAGAACTTTAAAAATACTAAAAAACCCAAAAAAACCCTGAAAACCCAAAAAGAACCCACAAACCCTGAAAAACACCAAAACCGTAAAAACCCCTGAAAACCCCTCAAAATCCCTAAAAACCCTAAAAAACCCTAAAACCCTAAAAAACCTAAAAAGCCCTAAAACCCCATAAAACCCCTAAAACACTAACTTTAAAAACCCTTAAAACCCGAAAAAAGTTACAGAACTCTAAAAAACCTTTAAAACCCTAAAAAACTAAAAAAACTCTAAAATCACAAAAAGTCCCTAAAGACCCTGAAGAACCCTAAAAACCCTAAAAACCCCTAAAACCCCTAAAAAACCTCAAAATCCATAAAAGCCATAAAAATCCTAAAAAACCATCCATGAATACATAAAAAACTGTCAAAACCATGAAAAACCCCTAAAAACCTTTACAACACCTCAAAACCTAAAAACCCACTAAAACTCTATAAACCCTTAAAACCCCTAAAAGGTAAAAAAACTCTAAAAAAACATAAAAACCCTAAACCCCACTAAAACTCTATAAACCCTTAAAACCCCTAAAAGGTAAAAAAACTCTAAAAAACATAAAAACCCTAAAAACATTTAAGGTTTTTTTTAAAAAATTTCGGGTTTTTAATGGTCTTAAGAGATTTTTAATGTTTTTAGGTGTTTTAAGGATTTTTTATGTTTTTATTAGTTTTTGGGATTTTAATGGATTTTTAGGGGTTTTAGGGTTTTTAGGAGGTTTGAGAGTTTTTAGGGTTTTTTACGTTTTCATGGATTTTTTTCGGGGGGGGGGGGGGGGTTAGGATTTTTATAGGTTTTAAGGTTTTTTAGGATTTTTTGGGATTTTTAGGGTTTTGAGGTGTTTTCAGGGGTTTTTAGGAGTTTTAGTGTCTTTTTTGGGTTTTTGGGTTTTTTTTTGGGTTTTTAGGGTTTTTAGGGTTTTTAAGGTTTTTAACGTTTTAGAGGTTTAAAATGTATTTAGATTTTTTAGTTATTTTAGGGTTTTATATGTTTTTAGAGGTTTTTATGGTTTTTAGGGGGTTTCAATATTTTTAGGGATTTTTACATGTTTAGGGGTTTTTTGGGCTTTTTTTATTTTGAGGGTTTTTAGGGTTTTAGGGATTTTGAGGGGATTTCAGGGTTTTGGGTTCTTAGTTTTTTTTAATTTTTTAGGGTTTTAGGTTTTTTAGTGTTTTTAACATTTTTAGGTGTTTAAAGGGTTTTTAGATTTTAGTGTTTTTATGGTTTTTATGCATTTTTAGGGGTTTAAAGGATATTAGGGGTTTTTATAATTTTCATGGGTTTTCGGGGTTTTTACGTTTTCATGGATTTTTATGGTTTTTTAAGGGTTTTTAGGATCTTGTGGGTTTTTAGTGTTTTTTTGAGTTTTTTAGGATTCTTAATGTTTTTAGAGTTTTTTTTAGGTTTTTAGGTGTTTTGAGGGTTTTTAGAGTTTTTTGTGGGTTTTAGGGTTTTATGGGGTTTTAGTGTTTTTTAAGGTTTTTAGGGTGATTTATGGTTTTCAAGGGTTTTTAAGGGTTTTTTACATTTTCATGGATTTTTATGGGTTTTTTAGAATTTTTATGGTTTTTTGGGTTTTTAGGGATTTTCTAGGGATTTTTGGGTTTTTAGGTGTTTTCAGGGTTTTTTTTACTCTTTTTAGGGTTTTAGGTATTTGTTTTGAGTTTTTAGGGTTTTAATGGTTTTTAGAGTTTTTTAATGTTTTTATGGGTTTTAATGGTTTTTAGAGTTTTAGTGAGTTTTTAGTGTTTTTAAGGGTTTTTAGGGTTTTTTAGGGTTTTTAGGTGTTTTTATAGTTTTTAGGGGTTTTTCATGGTTCTGAGGTTTTTTTACGTTTTGATGGATTTTTAGCAGTTTTTAGGATTTTTATGATTATTAGGGTTTTAGGGTTTTAGGTGTTTTGAGGGTTTTTTGGGTTTTTTAGGGGTGTTTAGGGTTCTTAAGGGGTTTTCAAGGTTTTTATAGTTTTGATTGGTTTTTCAAGATTCTATGTGTTTTTAGCTTTTTTAAGGTTTTTACGGTTTTTAGGGGTTTTAGGGTTTTTATGGGTTTTTTACGTTTTCATGGATTTTTAGGGTTTTTTTTGGATTTTTATGGTTTTCAGGGTTATTAAGGGTTTTAGGGATTTTTGAGAGTTTTCAGGGGTTTTCTATATTTTTTCTATGGATTTTAGGGTTTTTAGGATTTTTTTGGGGGTTTTAGGGTCTTGGGTTTTTATGGTTTTTTTCGAGTTTTTTACAGTTTTTATGGTTTATTATATTTTTTAACATTTTAGGTATTTTGAGGGGGTTTTAGAGTTTTTAGTGGGTTTTTATGGGTTTTATGAGTTTTTAGTGGTTTTAAGGTGTTTAATGGTTTTTATGGTTTTCAGGGGTTTTTCATAGTTTTTAGGGTTTTTAACATTTTCATAGATTTTTAGTGGTTTTTAGGGTTTTTAGAGATTTTGAGGGGGTTTAGGAGTTTTAGGGGTTTTCAGGGTTTTAGGTCCTCTTTTGTTTTTTAGTTTTTTTTTTGAGTTTTTTAGGGTTTTGAGGTTATTATAGTTTTTTAACGTTTTAATGGTTTTAATGGTTTTTAGAGCTTTTAGTGGGTTTTAGGGTTTTTATGGGTTTTTTGGGGTTTATAGGGGTTTTAGGGTTTTTTTATTTTAGGGGGGTTTTCCAGGGTTTTTAGGCTTGTTTATGTTTTGGGGGATTTTTAGGGGGGTTTTAGGATTTTTTTGGTTCTGTGGGTTTTTTAGGATTTTTAGTGTTTCTATTTTTTTTAGAGGTTTTTATGGTTTTTATGGGTTTACAATGTTTTGAGGGTCCTTTTGGATTTATAGGAGGTGCTTTGTTTTTTGGGTTTTTATAGTTTTTAAATTTTTTTATCATTTTTAGGGGTTTGAATTGTTTTTAGAGTATTTAGTGGTTTTTAGAGGTTTTATGGTTTCAAGGTTTTTGGTGGGTTTTATGGTTTTCAAGGGGTTTTCAAGGTTTTTAGAAGTTTTTATGTTTTCTTGGATTTTTATGGTTTTTAGGGTTTTTTATGGGGTTTAGGAATTTTGAGGGTTTTATGGTTTTTCAGGGGTTTTTAGGTTTTTAGGGTTTTTTAATGTTTTTTGGGACTTTTAGGTTTTTAGGGGTTTTTTTATTTTTTTCAGGGTTTTAAGGGTTTTGAGAGTTTTTTACATTTTTAAGGGTTTAACGGGATTTTAGAGTTTTTTTGAAAATTTTAGGGTTTTTATGATTTTTAGGTGTTTTTTTGATTTTCAGGGGTTTTTAGGGTTTTTTATGTTTTCATTGATTTTCTGGGGTCTTTTAGGATTTTTAGGGTTTTTAGGATTTTTATGGATTTTGAGTTTTTTTAGGGTTTTTCTGGTTTTAAGGGTTTTAGAATTTTTCGGGGGGTTTTGGGGGTTTTAGGTCTTTTTGGATTTTAGGGGTTTTTTTTGAATTTTTAGGGTTTAAAATATTTTTAGAGTTTTTTTAACATTTGTAGAGTTTTATAGGGTATTAATAATTTTTAGGGGTTTTGAATGTTTTTATGGGTTTTTAAAGGTTTTTAGGTTTTTTTTGGTTTTCAGGGGTTTTCCAGTGTTTTTTGGATTTTTTACATTTTCATGGTTTTTAGGGATTTTGAGGGTCTTAAGGGTTTTTCAGGGGTATTTAGTGTTTGTAGGGGTTTTTAGGATTTTTAGGATCTTTTTGGGTTCTTATGTTTTTTTTTTTGAGTTTTTTAGGGGTTTTAGGGTTTTTAGAGTTTTTTAACATTTTTAGAAGTTTTATGAGATTTTAGAGTTTTTGATGGGTTTTTACAGTTTTTATAGATTTTTAAAGGTTTTTAGGGTTTTTTTGTTATAGGGGTTTTTTCAAGGTTTTTAGGGTTTTTTACATTTTCATGGATTTTCAGGGATTTTTTAGGATTTTAATGGGTTTTTGGGTTTTTATGGTTTTTAGGAATTTTGAGAGTTTTCAATTTTTTCAATGGTTTTTAAGATTTTTACTGGTTTTAGGGTTTTTCAGGGATTTTAGGGGTTTTTTTTAGTTTTTTAAGAATTTTAATGTTTTTGGAGTTTTAAACGTTTTTAGGGGTTAAAAGGGTTTTTAGAGTTTTTAGTGAGGTTTTAGGGTTTTTATTTATTTTTAGGGTTGTTAAGGTTTTTAGGGGATTTTATGGTTTTCAGGGATTTTTCAGGGGTTTTGGGGGTTTTTAGGTTTTTTATGATTTTTAGGGTTTTTAATATTTCTAGATTTTTTACCATTTTAGGGTTTTTAAGGGTTTTTAGAGTTTTTATTGGGTTTTTAGGGTTTTTAAGGTTTTTTAAGGGATTTTATTGTTCTCAAGTTTTTTTAGGGTTTTTAGGTTTTTTATGTTTTCATGGATTTTTAGGGGGTTTTTCTGATTTTGTTGGTTTTTAGGGGTTTTAGGGATTTTGTGGGTTTTTACGGGTTTTCAGGCGTTTTAGTGTTTTTCAGGGTTTCTAGGGTCCTTTTGGGGTCTTAGGGAGTTTTTTGAGTTTTTTTGGGCTTTTAAGGTTTTTTAGAATTTTTTAACGTTTTTAGGGGTTTAAAGGGGTTTTAGAGTTTTTAGTGGATTTTTCATGGTTTTTAGGGTCTTTTTGGGTTTTAGGGTTTTTTGAGTTTTTTAGGGTTTTTGGAGATTTTAGGAGTTTCTTAACAATTTGTGGGGGTTTAAATGTTTTTAGAGTTTTTAGAGGGTTTCATGGTTTTTATGGGTTTTACGATTTTTAAGGTTTTTAAGGGTTTTGTGGTTTTTAGGGTTTTTTTAGGGTTTTTTACATTTTCATGGATTTTTAGGGGGTTTTAATGTTTTTTGGATATTTATGGTTTTTTGTGTTTTTAGGGTTTTTTATGGGTTTTAGGTTATTTTTGGGTTTTAGTGTTTTTTTTGAATTTTTTAGGGTTTTAATGTTTTTTGTTATTTTTTTAACGTTTTTAGGGATTTTATGTTTTTTTAGTGTTTTTAGTGGTTTCATGGGTTTTTAGGGTTTTTAAGGTTTTTAGGGGTTTATATGGTTTTCAGGGTTTTTAGGGATTTTTGGTGTTTTTACGTTTTCGTGGATTTTTAGGAGTTTTTAGGATTTTTATTGATTTTAAGTTTTTTTTGGGTTTTTAGGGATTTGGATGGTTTTTAGGTGCTTTCAGTGGTTTTTATGGGGTTTTGTTTTTGAGTTTTCGGGGTTTTTAGAGTTTTTTAACGTTTTTAGGGGTTTTAGATTTTTTATTGGTTTTTTAGGGTTTTTATGGATTTTAGGGGGTTTAAAGGTTTTTAGGAGTTTTGGGTTTTTCAGGGGTTTTTAAGGATTTTTGGGTTTTTTAAGTTTTCGTGGATTTTAGGTGGTTTTTAGGGAATTTTAGGGTATACCGTGATTTTGAGGGTTTTTAGGAGTTATCAAGGTTTGTAAGGATTTTAGGGGTTTTAGAGTTTTTCAGGGATTTTATGGTATTTTTGGGTTTTTAGGGGTTTTTTTGGGTTTTAAGTTTTTTTAGAGTTTTTTAATGTTTTTTGGGATTTAAATGGTTTTTTAGAGTTTTTAGTGGTTTTTTTGGGTTTTATGGGTTTTTATGATTTTTTATGGTTTTTAGGGAGTTTTGTCATTTTCAGGGGTTTTTCAGTGTTTTTAGGGTTTTTTATGTTTTCCTCGATTTTTAGGGACTTTTTAGGATTTTTAGGGTTTTTTGAGGTTTTTAGGGACTTTTTGGGTTTTTATCGGTTTTTTGAGTTTTTAGGGTTTTTAAGGTTTTTTGCATATTTTTAAAGTTTTTAGGGGATTTGAGGGATTTGAGGGTTTTTGGAGTTTTTGGTCTGTTTTAAGGTTTTCATGGGTTTTGGGGGTCTTTATGGTTTTTAAGGGTTTTAGGGTTTTTTCAAGGTTTTTAGGGTTTTTTTATGTTTTTCGGGAATTTTTGAGTTCTTTTAGGATTTTTATGGTTTTTATATATTTTGAGGGTTTTTAAGGATTTTCAAGGGTTTTTAGGGTTTTTAGGGTTTTTAGGGTTTTTAGTGTCTTTTTGGGGTTTTAGGGTCTTTTTTAGTTTTTAAGGGTTTTAAGGTTTTTTAGATTTTTTTAATGTTTTTAGGGGTTTAAGGGTTTTTAGTGGGTTTTTTGGGTTTTTACGAGTTTTTAGGGATTTTAAGGTTTTTAAGGGTTTTATGGTTTTTAGGGGTTTTTAAGTGTTTTTAGGGTTTTTTAAGTTTGCATGGTTTTTTTTTGGTTTTTTTTAGGATTTTTAAGGTTTTTGTGGATTTTTAGGGTTTGAGGGGTTTTAAGGTTTTTTAGAGTTTCTTAACATTTTTACGGTTTCTAAGGGTTTTTAGAGTTATGTGTGGGTTTTTAGGTTGTTTATGGGTTTTTAGGGTATTTAAGGTATTTAGGGGTTTGATGGATTTCAGGGGTTTTTCATGGTTTTTAGGGTTTTTTACATTTTCAAGGAATTTTAGGGGGGGTTTAGGATTTTTATGTTGGGTTAGGATTTTCAGGGGTTTTAGGATTTTTAGGTGTTTTCAATGTTTTTAGGTTCATTTGGGTTTTTAGGGTTTTTTGAGTTTTTTTGGGTTTTTTAGATTTTTTAGAGTGTTTTAACATTTTTAGGTGTTTAAGGGTTTTTAGAGTTTTTAGTGGTTTTATGGGGTTTTAGGGTTTTAAGGATTTGAGGGGTACTTCAGGGTTTTTTATATTTTCATGGATTTTTAGGGGTTTTTAGGATTTTTCTAGTTTTTTTGGGGTTTTAGATTTTTTCGGGATTTTGAGGGTTTTAAGGTTTTTTCAGGGGTTTTTAGAGTTTTTAGTGGTTTTATGGGGTTTTAGGGTTTTAAGGATTTGAGGGGTATTTCAGGGTTTTTTATATTTTCATGGATTTTTAGGGGTTTTTAGGATTTTTGTAGTTTTTTTGGGGTTTTAGATTTTTTATGGATTTTTGAGGATTTGAAGGTTTTTTTAGGATTTTTAGGGTTTTTTGAGGTTTTTAGAGACTTTTTGGGTTTTTATCGGTTTTTTGAGTTTTTAGGGTTTTTAAGGTTTTTGCAGATTTTTAAAGTTTTTAGGGGATTTGAGGGATTTGAGGGTTTTTGGAGTTTTGGGTGTGTTTTAAGGTTTTCATGGGTTTTGGGGGTCTTTATGGTTTTTAAGGGTTTTAGGGTTTTTTCAAGGTTTTTAGGGTTTTTTATGTTTTCAGGGAATTTTTGTGTTTTTTTAGGATTTTTATGGTTTTTATATATTTTGAAGGTTTTTAAGGATTTTCAAGGGTTTTTAGGGTTTTTAGTGTCTTTTTGGGGTTTTAGGGTCTTTTTTTAGTTTTTAAGGGTTTTAAGGTTTTTTAGAGTTTTTTAATGTTTTTAGGGGTTTAAGGGTTTTTAGTGGGTTTTTTGGGTTTTTACGAGTTTTTAGGGATTTTAAGGTTTTTAAGGGTTTTATGGTTTTTAAGTGTTTTTAGGGTTTTTTAAGTTTGCATGGATTTTTTTTTGGTTTTTTTAGGATTTTTAAGGTTTTTATGGATTTTTAGGGTTTGAGGGGGTTTATGGTTTTTTAGAGTTTCTTAACATTTTTCGGGTTTCTAAGGGTTTTTAGAGTTATGTGTGGGTTTTTAGGTTGTTTATGGGTTTTTAGGGTATTTAAGTTATTTAGGGGTTTGACGGATTTCAGGGGTTTTTCATGGTTTTTAGGGTTTTTTACATTTTCAAGGAATTTTAGGGGGGTTTTAGGATTTTTATGTTGGGTTAGGATTTTCAGGGGTTTTATGATTTTTAGGGTTTAAAGGTTTTCTCAGGGGTTTTTAAGGTTTTTAGGGTTTTTCAGGGTTTGTAGGATCTTTTTGGTTTTCCGGTGTCTTTTTTAATTTTTTATGGTTTTATGGTTTTTAGAGTTTTTTTAAATTTTGGGGGGTTTTAAGGGTTTTTATTGTTTTTAGTCGGTTTTTAGGGTTTTTATGGTTTTTTAGTTTTTTAAAAGGTTTTTATAGATTTCAGGGTTTTTTAAGGTTTTTAGGGTTTTTACATTTTCATGGATTTTAGGGGTTTTTTGGGATCTTTATGGTTTTTAGGGTTTTTAGGGTTTTTAGGGATTTTGAGGTTTTAGGGTTTTTTAGGGATTTAGGGGTTTTCAGTGTTTTTAGGATCTTTTTGGGTTTTTAGGGATTTTTTTGAGTTTTTTAGTATTTTTTATGTTTTTTAGAGTTTTTGAAAGTTTTTTGGGGGTTTAGTATTTTTTAGTTTTTTTAGTGGTTTTTAAGTTTTTATGGTTTTCATGGATTTTTCAAGGTTTTTAAGGTTTTTTACATTTTCAAATATTTTTAGGGTTTTTAAAGATATTTATGTTTTTAGTGCCTTTTAGGGTTTTAGGGGTTTTAGAGTTTTTGTGGGTTTTTACGGGGTTTTTAAGATTTTTAGGGGTTTTATGGTATAGAGGAGTTTTTTAGGGTTTTTTACATTTTCATGTATTTTTAGGTGTTTTTTAGGATTTTTATGATTTTTGGGTTTTTAGGGTTTATCAGGGATAATATGGTCTTTTTGGGTTTTTTTTTGGGTTTTCTTGAGTTTTTTGTGTTTTTAAGGTTTTATAGAGTTTTTAACATATTTAGGGGTTTTGAGGGGTTTTAGAGTTTTTAGAGGTTTTTTAAGGTTTTTAGGGTTTTTGAAGGTTTTTAGGGGTTTTCATGGTTTTCAGGGGTTTTTCAGGGTTTTTAGGGGATTTTAAATTTTCATGGATTCTTAGGGGTTTTTTTATGATTTGAATGGCTTTTTAGGGATTTTAGGGATTTTGAGGGGTTTTAGGGGGTTTTAGGGGGTTTTAGGGTTTTTAGGAGTTTTCATGGTATTAGGGTCTTTTGAGGGTTTTATGGTTTTTTTTTAGTTTTTAGGGGTTTTAAGGTTTTTTATAGTTTTTTATAAGGGTTTTAAGTATTTTAAGAGTTTCATGAGGTTTTTAGGGTTTTTATGGGGTTTTAGGGTGTTTTACGGTTTTTAGGGGTTTTATGGTTTTAAGGGGGTTTTCAGGGTTTTGAGGGTTTTTATGATTTTTTAGGGGTTTTAGGGGTTTTAGGTTTTTAGGTTCTTTTTGGGTTTTAGGGTTTTTTTAGTTTTTTAGGGTTTTAAGGTTTTTTAGAGTTTTTTAACGTTTTTAGGGGTTTAAGTGATTTTAAGGGTTTTAGAGTTTTAATGTAATTTTAGGGTTTTTATAGGGATTTAGGGTTTTTAAGGTTTTTTAGGGTTTTTATGGTTTTAAGGGGTTTTGAGGGTTTTGAGAGTTTTTTACATTTTCATGGATTTTTATGGGTTTTTTTTGGATTTTTATGGTTTTTAAGGTATTTTAGGGGTTTTTAGTATTTTCAGGTTCTTAGGGTCCTTTTGGGTTTTTTTGATTTTTTTTACGGTTTTTATGGTTAGAATTTTTTAACGTTTTTTATTTATTTTTTGGGCATTTATTGGTTTTAGTGGTTGTTTAGGTTTTTTGGGATTTTAGGGATTTTAGGGGTTCTTGTGGTTTTCAGGGGTTTTTCATGAGTTTTAACGTTTTTTAAGTTTTCTTGGATTTTTAGGGGCAATTTTTTGGTTTACGTTTTTTAGGGGTATTAGGGATTTTGAGGGGTTTTAGGGTTTTTTTGGGGTTTAGGGTTTTTTTGGGCTTTTAGGTTTTTTTTTTGAGTTTTTTTGTGTTTTAAAGTTTTTAATGTTTTTAGGAGTTTTGAGGGTTTTTAGATTTATTATTGGTTTTTTAGACTTTTTAGGGGTTTTTGTTTTTTTTATTGTTTTTAAGGTTTTTAATGGTTATTAATGGGTTTTTAGGGTTTTTAGTGTTTTTTACGTTTTCATGGAATTTTAGGGTGTTTTTAGGATTTTTATAGTTGTTTGGGTTTTTTAAGGTTTTTATAGAATTTGGGGGGTTTTAGGGTTTTTTAGGGTTATTAGGATTTTTAGGTGTTTTGATGGTTTTTAGGGTCTGGGTTTTAGGGTCTTTTGGGATTTTAGGGGTTTTTTGAGTTTTTTAGATCTTTTAGAGTTTTTAATGTTTTTAGGGGTTTTAAGGGTTTTTTGAGTTTGTAGTGGTTTTTAGGGTTTTTATGGATTTTTAAGGGTTTTCATGGTTTTTAGGGGTTTTATGGTTTTTAGGGAGTTTCAGGGTTTTTAGTATTTTTTTATGTTTTCATGGATTTTTAGGGGGGTTTTAGGATTTTTATGGTTTTCAGGGTTTTTAGGGGTTTATGTATATTGAGGTTTTATAGGGGTTTTTAAGGGTTTTTAGGTTTTTAGATTTTTTTCAGGTTCTTTAGGGTCTTTTAGGTTTTTGTTCTTTTGTGTTTTTTAGGGTTTTAAAGGTTTTTTAGAGTTTTTTTGCAAGGAAAATAGTGAGTAGTATAAAAAGAAAGATGAATTGAAGTACAAAGATCACCCATAGGTGAAAACAAGTGGTCAAGGGGCCAACAACAGCAGAAACGAAAAGAATACTAAGGAAAAAATAAATCAAATAATAATGAAATCGGCCCTGTCAAACCACCAAGGAATAACAAACCCATCCCGTCAAACCATCCACATGCAGGGTGGATGAAAGCTAAAGAAGTTCCAGCATATATTAGAAAGAGAATGTTTATTAGAGTGGCTGAGGAATTTGAGAAAGATCCAAATTTCGATTTTAAGGACATTCCATGGCAATGATTTCTGGATCCTGATTTCTTTATGCTGTTTCAATGCAGATCAGTGGGACATTGTGGATGTTTTGTGATTTTCTCTATGCATCTCTTTAGATGCTGCCTTGCTCTTCCTAGATTCTGTTTGGTTAATTGGATTTGCCTTCACAAGATTCATTTTGGTTTACATTCCTTTTGATTAACTCTATTTTCTGATCTGTTTATCTGTTATGTCCTTGATGGGTCCTCAACTTGTTCTCTCATGGTTTCTTCCCTGTTTTTACTCTTCTTGCTGAAAAATCATGTTGTGTGATGACTGGATATCTTTAATCATCAATGGTGTTGTGCTAGATCTTTTTATTAGTTATGCAGATGAGACTGGACTGCTATGCTCTTATTTTGAAGCTGAACTGCTTCTATCTTCACTCCGGTACAAATAAGGCACGGTCTGCTCCTTCCTGCAGAATCTCATGAAGGCTGCAACTGAAGACCCCTGCCCGTGGAACCTCACCTGGGGGCCCTGGTTCTTTCTTGGTTGTTGCACTACTTGCAACAGGATTGAGAGTCCAGTGCATTGCAGCAGGACTGCTTTTCAGCAGGGAGGTCTATCTGCATTTACCTTTGGTTTTCAATGTATGTTTTTTTCTTTAAATTTCAGAGGGTGTAAGCGCATTACACGTCGCGATTGCCATGTAACCCTCTTTTTTGATTCAATAAATTTCTTGGACATGAACTGGGAAACCAAGAAGCAGGGGCACATTAACACCATGAGATCAATCAAGCAATCGCCAAACACAAGCACCAACAACAACATCAAGGAAGGAGTGCCACAAGCTACACAGAACAACATCTGACCGCATCAGCAACTACAATCAGCAAGAGCAAACCCAGCTCCAATGAGAGACGTGGGAAGCCTCAACCCGACCAGTAACACCCGGTCCGCAACAGAATCGCCAAACCTCTAAGAAGAACACAAACACACCCACACCACCAGAAACATGCATCATGCACACAACTATTAGGGGTTTTAGGGGTTTTAGCAATTTTAAGGGTTTTAGAGTTTTAATGTGTTTTTAGGGTTTTTATAGGGATTTAGGGTATTTAAGGTTTTTTAGGGTTTTGAGGATTTTTTACATTTTCATGGATTTTTAGGGGGTTTTTTGGTTTTTTATGGTTTTTATGGTTTTTAGGGTATTTAGGGGTTTTTAGGATTTTCTGGGTTCTGAGGGTCCTTTTGGGTTTTTATGATTTTTTTACGGTTTTTATGGTTTGTTAGAATTTTTTAACGTTTTTATTTATTTTAAGGGTATCTAGTGTTTTTTTTTGGGTTTTTTTGGATTTTAGGGGTTCTGGTGGTTTTCAGGGGTTTTTCAGGGGTTTTAACGTTTTTTATGTTTTCTTGGATTTTTAGGGGCAATTTTTTGGAATTTTAAGTTTTCTAGGGGTTTTAGGGATTTTGAGGGTTTTTAGGGTTTTCCTAGGGGTTTAGGGGGTTTTTTTGTGCTTTTATATTTTTTTTGAGTTTTTTAGTGTTTTAGAGTTTTTTAATGTTTTTAGGGGTTTTGAGGGTTTTTAGATTTATTGTTGGTTTTTTAGACTTTTTTGGGGTTTTTGGTTTTTTATTGTTTTTAAGGTTTTTAATGTTTTTCAGTGGTTTTTTATGGTTTTTAGTGTTTTTTACGTTTTCATGGAATTTTAGTGGGTTTTTAGGATTTTTATAGTTTTTTTGGTTTTTTTAGGTTTTTATAGAATTTGGGGGGTTTTAGGGTTTTTTAGGATTTTTAGGATTTTTAGGCGTTTTGAAGGTTTTAAGGGTCTTGGTTTTAGGATCATTTTGGGATTTTAGTGGTTTTTTGAGTTTTTTTAGGTATTTTAGAGTTTTTTACGGTTTTTAGGGGTTTTAATGGTTTTTAGAGTTTGTATTGGTTTTTAGGGTTTTTATGGATTTTTAAGGTTTTTCATGGTTTTTAGGGGTTTTATGGTTTTTAGGGAGTTTCAGGAGTTTTAGGGGTTTTTGTATATTGAGGTTTTATAGGGGTTTTTAGGGTTTTTAGGTTTTTAGATTTTTTCAGGTTCTTTAGGGTCTTTTAGGTTTTTGTTCTTTTGTGTTTTTTTGGGTTTTAAAGGTGTTTTAGAGTTTTTTTGCAAGGAAAATAGTGATTAGAATAAAAAGAAAGATGAATTGAAGTAAAAAAGATCACCCATAGGTGAAAACAAGTGGCCCAGGGGCCAACAACAGCAGAAACAAAAAGAATACCAAGGAAAAAATAAAGCAAAGAATAATGAAATCGGCCCTGTCAAACCACCAAGGAATAACAAACCCATCCAGTCAAACCATTCACATGCACGGTGGATGAAATCTGAAGAAGTTCCAGCATACAATCCCAACAATTGCCCTGGAAAATAGAGGATGAGGCTACCGTATCAAACCAGTACCTCAACCACTGAGCAACAACAACACCAAGAAGTAGGGGCACATTGACACCATGAGATGCATCAAGCAATCGCCAAACACAAGCACCACCAACAACATCAAGGAAGGAGTGCCACAAGCTACACATAACAACATCTGACCACAACTACAACTACAATCGGCAAGAGAAAACCCAGCTCCAATGAGAGATGAGGGAAGCCTCAACCCGACCAGCAACACCCAGTCAGCAACAGAACCGCCAAACCTCTAAGAAGAACACAAACACACCCACACCACCAGACACACGCATCAGGCACACAACTCAACACACCCCACCCAGCCACCACACACCCACCCACCCACCCATCAAAACCCAAAGGAGCATTGGCCGGAAAGTTTTTTTAGATTTTTTTAACGTTTTTCTGGGTTTTAAGGGTTTTATATATATTTTTTCAATTTTTACTGTTTTATGGGTTTTATGGTTTTTAATGTTTTTAGGGGTTTTATGGTTTTCAGAGGGTTTCAAGGTTTTTAGGTTTTTTTATGTTTTCGTTGAATTTTAGGGGTTTTGATGTTTTTTAGGGTTTTTTTGTTTTTAGGGTTTTTAGGAATTTTGATGGTTTTTAAGGGTTTTAAGGGTTTTTATATTTTTTAACAGTTTTTAGGGTTTTATGGGTTTTTAGGGGTTTTAAGGATTTTAGGGGGGTTTATCGTTTTCAGGAGTTTAGGTTTTTTTATGTTTTTATGGATTTTTTTGTGGTTTTTAGGATTTCTATGTTTTTTTATGGTTTTTAAGGATTTTATGGGTTTTAAGGGTTTGGAGGGTTTTTTAGGTGTTTTTAGGATTTTTAGAGTTTTTCAGAGTGTTAGGGTCTTTTTTAGTTTTTTAGGGTGGTATTTGATTTTTTTAGGGGTTTTAAGGTTTTTCGAGTTTTTTGATGTGTTTATGGGTTTTAAGGGTTTTTATAGTTTTTACTGGTTTTAGAATATTTATGAGTTTTTAGGGTTTTCTAAGGTTTTTAGTGGTTTTTAGGGTTTTTAGGGGTTTTTCATGGTTTATAGGGTTTTTTACATTTTCTTTTGATTTTTTGGGGGGTTTTAATATTTTTAGGGTTTTTAGGGTTTTTAGATATTTTGAGGGTTTTTAGGTTTTTTCAGAGGTTTTTAGGGTGTTTAGTGGTTTTCATGGTTTTTAGGGTCTTTTTAGGGTTTTAAAGATTTTTCTAGTTTTTAGGAGTTTTAAGGGTTTTAGAGTTTTTAATGTTTTTAGTTGTTTTAAGGGTTTTTAGAGCCTTTAGTAGGTTTTTTGTGTTTTTATGGGCTTTTAGGGTTTTTTCAGGTTTTTAGGATTTTTCTGAGTTTTAGGGGTTTCTCCGGGTTTTTAGGGTTTTTCACGTTTTCATAGTTTTTTAGGGGCTTTTTAGGTTTTATGGATTATAGATTTTTTAGGGTTTTTAGGTATTTTGAGGGGTTTTAGGGTTTTATATTGTTATTATGACCTTTTTCGTTTTTAGGGTTATTTTGATTTTTTAGGGGTTTTAAGATTTTTTAGATTTTTTTAATGTTTCTAGGTATTTAAAGGGTTTTTAGAGTTTTTAGTGGGTTTTTAGGGTTTTTATGGTTTTTGAGGGTTTCTTAAGTTTTTCTAGGGGGTTTTATGGTTTCAGGGGTTTTCAAGATTTTTAGTGTTTTTTACGTTTTCAGGAATTTTTAGTTGTTTTTTAGGATTTTTTATGGGTTTTTAGTGTTTTTAGGGATTTTGAGGGTTTTTTGAGTTTTTAAGGGTTTTTAGGGTCTTTTTTGATTTTTAGGGTTTTTTGAGTTTTTTTATGGTTTTAAGGGTTTTTAGAGTTTTTAAGGTTTTTAGGGATTTAAAGGGGTTTTAGAGTCTCTAGTGGGTAGTTAGGGTTTCTATGGGTTTTTAGGGGTTTTAGGATTTTAGGGGTTTTTATGCTTTTCAAGTGTTTTTCTGGGTTTTTAGGGTTTTTTACATTTTCATTGATATTTAGAAGTTTTTTAGGATTTTTAGAGTTTTTAGGGTTTTAGATATTTTGATGGTCTTAGGGGTTTTCAGGGGGTTTTAGGGTTTTTAGGGTTTTCAGGGTTTTTAGGGTCTTTTGGGTTTTTAGTTTTTTTAGTTTTTTAGGGTTTTTAAGGTTTTTTAGAGATATTAATGTTTTTAGGGGTTTAAAATGTTTTTAGAGTTTCTTGTTGTTTAGGGTTTTTATGGGTTTTTTGGACCCTAAAAACCTTGAAAACCCCCAAAAATCCCAAAAAGCCCTAAAAACCCTAAAAACCTTCAGAATCCCTAAAAACCCTAAGAACCCTCGAAACAAAAAAATACTAAAAATCCCATAAAAATAAATGAAAACGTAAAAAACCCTAAAAATTATAAAAAACCCATGATAACCATAAAAGCACTAAAAACCTTAAAAACCTAAAAACCCATAATACCCTTAAAATCCATTGAAAACACTAAAAACCTTTAAACCCCAAAAAATGTTAAAAAGTTTTAAAAAACCATAAAATCGTAAAAATTCAATATGACCCTAAAACCTCTGAAAAGCCCTCAAAACCCTAAAACCCCATAGGCATTTTGGGTTGTGTGGGGTGTCCAGGGTTTTTGGGTGTGGGTTGATTGACCTCATCCCTCCCTTTTCTGCTGTGTCTTTTCTTATAATAAATTTGGGGGGGGGTCAGGAATAGTCTGACCCTACCTTTCCTCTAAAACCCCTAAAACCCTTAAAACCCCATTAAAACCTTGAAAACCCCCCAAAACCCAAAAAAAACCCTAAAAACCACTAAAATCTCTAAAAACCCTTAAAATCCTTAAAAACATTAAAAACTATGAAAAACCTTAAAAACCTAAAAAACTCAAAAATACCCAAAAACCCCAAAAGACCCCGAAAACCATGAAAAACCCCTAAAACCTCCCCAAACTCTCAAAATCCTTAAAAACCGTAAATAAACCTTAAAACCCCTAAAACCCCCTAAAACCATAAAAACCCATAAGGACCCATAAAAACCCCTAAAAACATTAAAAATCTCAAAAAACCTTAAAACCCATAAACAACTCAAAAAAATCCCAAAAATCCCAAAAGACTCGAAAAACCCCTCAAAAACCATAAAAACCCTCAAAACCCCTAAAAACCCAAAAAAACCTTAAAATACATAAAAATAAAAAATTCCTAAAACCCTGAAAACCCCTAAAAACCAAAAAACCCTACATACCTTAAAACCCCCTAAAACCCCATAAACACATAAAACCCACTAAAATCTAGAGGTTTTTATTGTTTTTATTCATTTTCAGAGTTTTTAGGGTCTATTGGGGTTTTAGGTTTTTTTTTGAGTTTTAGGGTTTTATGCTTTTTTGAAGTTTTTTAACATTTTAGAGGTTTCAACGGTTTTTAGAGTTTTTTGTTGTTTTTAGGGGTTTTATATGTTTTTATGAATTTTTATGGTTTTCAGATGGTTTTCAAGGTTTTGAGGGTTTTTTAAATTTTTAGGAATTTTTATGGTTTTTATGGTTTTTAGGGTTTTTAGGGATTTTAAAGGGTTTTAGGGATTTTTAGGGGTTTTAGGGTCTTTTGGGTTTTTAGTTTTTTTGGGTTTTTTAGGGCTGTAAGTTTTTTTAGTGTTTTTAACATTTTAAAGGTTTTAAAGCGGTTTTAGAGTTTTTTTAGGGTTTTTAGGGTTTTTATGGGTTTTAGGGTTTTTTTATGGATTTTAGGGGTTTTTATGTTTTTCAGAGGTTTTAGGGGATTTTATTTTTTAATGGATTTTTAGGGGTTTTTATGTTTTTTAGTATTTTTTGTGATTTTGTGGGTTTTTAGTGTTTTTAGGGGTTTTTTTAGGATTTTTTGGGGTTTCAGTGTCTTTTGGGTTTTAAGTTTTTTTAGAGTTTTTTTACATGTTTAGGTGTTTTGAGGTTTTATGGAGTTTTTTTGGGTTTTTTGGGTTTTATGGGGTTTTAGGGGTTTTAAGGTTTTCAAGGGTTTTCAAGGTTTTTTACATTTTCTTAGTTTTTAGAGGTTTTATAGGATTTTTATGGTTTTTTTGGGTTTTTTGGCTGTTCAAGGATTTTAAGGTTTTTTCTGTTTTTTAAGGGGTTTTAGGATTTTTAGGGTTCTTCAGGGTTTTTAGGGTCCTTTTCGGTTTTAAGGGGTTTTTTAAGCCTTTTAGGGTTTTAAGGTTTTTAAGAGTTTTCTAATTTTTTTAGGGGATTTAAGGGATTTTTGGAGTTTTAGTGGTTTTTAGGGTTTTTAAGGGGTTTTAGGGTTTTTAGGTGTTTTATGGTTTTCAGTGGTTTTTTAGGGTTCTTAAGTTTTTTTACGTTTTCATGGATTTTTAGCTGGTTTTTAGGATTTTTATGATTTTTAGGGTTTTAGGGTTTTAGGGATTTTGAGGGTTTTAAGGGGTGTTTAGGGTTTTTAGGGCAAAGAAGGCGCGGGGCCAAGCAGAAGGCGTGGTCCCTCAAGTGTATAAATGAAAAATAAAGTACAAGGCATTACAAGGGGGGCTTATGCAACCGGGTATGGATAGCACCCTTCATGACTGAATCCACAATTGACGAACAAAAAGAGGGAGCAACAAAAGACCACCAAGAGCAGCGTTCTTCAATAGCCTTCTTGGAAAGCACATCAGCCACCATATTGACTTCCCTGTATGCATGGGTGATTTTAAGAACCAGATTTTTGGATAAACTAATGCAATCAATCCATTGGGGTAGAAGCCTCCAGGGAACCGTCCTTGAATTTTGACGAAAGGCCTCAACCGCAAGCATGGAATCAGACTCAATCCAGAGTTGCTTCCAACCAAACTGGTTTGCAAACTGCACCGCCTTAGAGTATTTTAACATTTTTAGTGGTCTTAAGGGTTTTTATAGTTTTTATTGGTTTTTTTGGGATTTTATGGGTTTCTAGATTTGTTTTTAGGTTTTAAGGGGTTTTTAGGGTTTTCAAAGAATTTCAGGGTTTTTATGGTTTTTTATGTTTTCATGGTTTTTTAAGGGTTTTTATGATTTTTATGGTTTTTAGGGTTATTATGAGTTTTAGGGATTTTGATAGTTTTTTGGCATTTTATGTGGTTTTTATGGTTTTTAGGGACTTTTAGGTTTTTAGGGCTTCTTTGAGTTTTTAGGGTTTTAATGGTTTTTTAGAGTTTTTAGTGGGTTGTTAGGGGTTTTATGAGTTTTTAGGGTTTTTAAGGTTTTTAGTGGTTTTTATGGTTTTAAGGGGGTTTTCATGGTATTTAGGGTTTTTTATGTTTTCATAGATTATTAGTGATTTTTTAGGATTTTTATAGTATTTAGGGTTTTTAGGGATTTTGAGGTGTTTTAGGGTTTTTGGGGGGTTTTTATATTTTTTAGGGGTTTTCTGAGTTTTATGAGTTTTTTTGAGTATCTAGGTATTTTTTGAGTTTTTATGGTTTTAATTTTCTTATAGATTTTTAACATTTTTTGGGGGTTAAAGGGTTTTTAGAACTTTTGGTGGTTTTTAGGGTTTTTATGGGTTTTTAGGGCGGAAGAGGTTTAGGGCTAGGCAAGCCTAGCCCCCCAAAATCAATAAAACATAAAGAGAGAGTTACAAGATGGATCGACAAGGGTGAGAGTGAGTCTCACCCTTTATATTCAAATCAACAAATGGAGAACAAAAAGATGGGGACACAAAGGACCACATCAAGCATCTTTCATCAATCGTCCTTTTCGCAAGAGCGTCAGCCACCGAATTTGCCTCCCTATAGGCATGAGACATAGTAAAGCTCAGAGATCTGGAGGTATGAAGGCACTCAATCCAATATGGAAGTAATCACCATCGGACCTCTCAAGAAGAGTTCTTTAGAGCAGCGACCACCAGCATCGAGTCTGACTCAATCCAGATCCGCTGCCCCCCAAACCGGCTTGCGTATCTCACAGCCTTTATAATGGCCCAAAGCTCCGCTTCGTAGGCACAACTGTCTCCAATAAAATGAAAGAAGCAGCCCTTGACAAACCCTCTTGAGGTACGAAAGACGCCGCCACACCCTGAGGGCCCCGGGGCTCCTAGTGTCGCACCATCAACATTGACTTTCAACCATGCTGGAATTGGAGGAATCCATCTAACCAACTTCAGGGCCATTGATTTCCTACATCTTCCGGAAACCCCAAGAGAGCACAGAAGAGTTAGATCATTAACATCATTCCACATCGAACCTGTTTGAATTCGTGAGGCATTCTGAATCATCTTGTGCACTGAAACCACTCCTCCGTACAGCGTGAGGGGCATCCGGTTGAAGGCGGAGGCGTTACGAGCAGCCCAAACATAATGAATAATATCTGCCGCACTAGAAAGCAGCAGATTATGCACCTGATCACTTTGTTTCATCTCCACCAGACTCCAAAAAAACTCACAGATCGATCCTTGGAGGCAACAATTCATGCCGAAGCATTGCAACAAATAACTCCAGAGGCTAGAGGCAAAGGTGCAATTCAGGAAGATGTGATCATAGTGTTCCTCCGCCACCCTGTATAAAAAACAAGCAGAAGAAAGATTCCAGCCAGCCGCTTTTAGCTGGGCATGGGTTGGAAGCCGATTCCGCCAAATTTTCCAGATAAGAATAAAGTGCGAAGGGGGGATGAAAGGAACCCTGAATTTGGATAGCCACGATGGGGGGGGGGGGGTCATCCCATGTTGGCACTTCAGGCGGTAGAAGTCGCGGGTGTTGAATTTACCCACCATGTTGGGCCGCCAAATAAGGATATCAGTGTCTGCAATGGCATATTTCTGAATTTGTCTCGCAAGATCATTTGGGAGCAAGGTCCCCAGGTCATCCTGCTGCTGGATGAGACCATCAATGGTTAAGATCTTCATTTCATGGGGAGATGTCATCACCTCCGAAAGGATCTGATCCAGCCAAGGGGTAGACCAGCAGTTCTGGGTGGAGGACCGTGAAGCGATCCATTTTGATTGAGTCATAATATCCTGGTAAGAGAATCGCAAAGCCGGCCAAACGGAGGACGACAAGTGCCCAGCAAAACCGTCACATAACCTGTTTGTGAATCTTTCCCCAACAAAATCTAGGCCCCCACTCTGAGGCTGAAGAAGACTCCATGCAAACTTCCCAATCACGGCATCTTTGAAATGCTGTAGATCCTTGATACCAAGCCCGCCCAAATCAATTGGCTTTGTGCAGTGCTTCCATGCAACCGAGATTAATTTCTGCTCACTGGTTGAACCAGTCCAGAAGAATTCCTTATTTTGTCATTCAAGCTTTTGAGGAGAGCAACCGGCCATTTGTAAACAGAAAATGCATGCACGAACATGGAGGTGATGACCGAGTTAACCAGGCAGACCCTGCCAGCCTGGGAGAGACACTTGCCCTTCCATTTCGACATTTGCAGCGTAATCTTGGATGCAATGCTCTCAAATTAGGCACCCATAACTCTCCCCCAGAAGAGGGGCACACTGAGGTAAGTACAGGGTAGGGAGCCGCGCTTAACTCTCATCCCATTCGCAATGCAGAGCTGTCTAGCAGGGGAGATCCCATTGCCAAAGAAAATCGAAGATTTCATCCAGCTTATAGCTTGCCCAGCCATGCATTCATAATGGTGGAAGAGCTGCTTGACTGTGGACAAAGTTTTCTTGTCTGCCTACCCAAACAGGAGGATGTCATCTGCGTAAAGAAGATGCGAGGGGACATACAGGTCTCTGCCTGCCTTGATTGGAGAATAAAACCCTGCTTGTACAAGATCAAGGAGGCATCGACTCATGTAATCCTCCACGATTGCAAAGAGAAATCCTGACATAGTATCACCCTATCGCACTCCACGGGAGCACTGGAAAAAGCCATGGGGGGAGCCATTGATCAGAACCGAGACGCTGACACTGTGAAGAATGACAGAGATCAGCTTCATAAATCTAGTTGAGAAGCCATATCGTTCCAGGACCTTAAAGATAAAGCTCCATTTCATAGTATCAAAAGCCTTCGAGATGTCCAGCTTAAGTGCAAAGCTACCTTCTCTCGATTTCCTCCTCATAATATTAATCCCCTCCGAGGCAGTGAATAAGCAGGATTGGATGCATCGCCTGGGAACGAATCCAAACTGGTTTGGGGTCACAATGTCACCCAGAAGCTTACCCAACCTAAGGACCGGAATCTTTCTAATCAGCTTCAGAACTGTGTTTCCAATGGAAACCGGTCGGAAGTCACTAATAACAACGACATTATCTTTCTTCGGGATCAGCGAGATGAAGTTGGCATTTGAACCATGGGGGATGGAGCCTGAGTGGAAAAACTCCCTGACCGCGTTTGTGACATCCTCATGAAGGATTTCCCAGTAAAACATGAAGAACTTATTGACAAAACTGTGTGGACCTACAGCACTGTCCATATTCAAAGAAAATTGGACTGCCCTAACTTCACCCTCAGAAGGGGCCTCTGTAAGGCTCTCATTTTTCTGTCCTGTGATGCACGTCGGGATGGAGTCAAGAAGCATGGGGGAGGTCTTCCCATCATCGGTGTACAACCCCTGGAAGTATTCCACCGCAACCTTCGCAATATCCTCCACTGTGGTGAAGGTTGAGTCCCCAACTCTGACAGCACTCAGATTACTCCTAAATCTTCTTTACTTATGTATGCGATGCAAGAACTTAGTATTGCGATCCCCATTCTGAAGCCATCAAACATTGAACTGCGCCTTCAAGAGTTTCTCTTTTAGGCCAAGCAGCTCATCCAGTTTAGAGTGCAATCTAAGCTCCTCCTCTGATGGTACACTTAGACTCTGGTTTCTAATTTAACACTCAGCAAGCTGGGATTCAGCCACTTTGATCTCCCCATCCAACCCTGAGAAGGACCGTTTTCTCCAATATTTCAACTGACGCTTAACTTCCCTCAGCTTGGAAATCAAGATAAAGTGGGGACTACCAGAGAAGTTATTACTCCATGCTTCAAACACCTCTTCGCAGCATCCTGGAATAGTGATCCAGGCATTATTGAACCTGAATGGTAGGGTTGAGGATCTTTGGACTCTTCCCGTAAGTTCAACAATAAGAGGATTGTGATCTGAGTTGAGTTTTGGGAGGGTGAAGCCAGACAAGACAGGCGAACCACCACCTCCCATGTGTGAAAAACATCTGTCCAGTTTGTTGGCCTACCTACCATTAACGGTGTACCGCCCCCAAGTGAAGTCTACCCTGGCAATAGAGACCTCAGAGAGATCACATTGGTCAAGGCATGAAGCAAAATCAGCTGCTGCTGCTCGAGAAAAATACAGACCAAGCTTTTCTTCCGGTCTCAGGACCGTATTGAAATCACCAATAACCATCCAATTGTGATCAATGTCATCACTTATCTACACCATCCCTCTCCAAAGGTGTCTGTGGGTAATGTACGGACAAGAAATGTAAACAAAAGAGACGGTCAGGATCCCATCCACTCCATGGATTGTAACTGAGATCATTTGCGGGCTTGAGGTGGATGAGACAATCTGGACACTATAATGGATCAAGACTCATAAGGTTCGAATGCCATTTCCATCTTCATTCGTTGAGACGAGGGAGTATGCAAGAGCATCCCAGTTAAAACCTTTCCTGCGGTCAAACTTGATCATGGGTTCAGCTAACCCAATAAGCATCGGCTTGTGCGAGAGAAAGTGCCTGAGGGCTACAGCCGTGGGGGTGTTCCCCAGCCCTTGGCAATTCCAGAACATAGTCTTCATTGGGGCTTGGGGGTAACAGGGGAGGGGTGTGGGTTTTTAGGGGTTTTTATTGTTTTTGAGGGGTTTTTTGGGGGTTTAGAGTTTTTTTAAGTTTTCATTGATTTTTAGGGTTTTTTTAGGACTTTTATGATTTAAAAGGTTTTAGGGTTTTTAAGGAATTTTTGGGTTTTTTAGGTGTTTTTTATGGGTTTTCATGTTTTTGAGGGTCTATTTGGGTTTTTAGGTGTTTTTCTAAGTTTTTAGGGTTTTTATGGTTTTTTAAATTTTGTAAAGTTTTTATGGGTCTTAATGGTTCTTAGAGTTTTTTGTGGGTTTTTTGGGGTTTTTTGGGTTTTTTGGGTTTTTTGGTTTTTTGGTATTTTTATGGTTTTCAGGGTTTTTCACAGTTTTTAGGGTTTTTTATGTTTTCTTAGATTCTTTTTAGGTTCTTTAGGATTTTTATGTTTTTAATGGTATTAGGGTTTTTAGAGATTTTGAGGGTTTTATGGTTTTGTAGGGGTTTTTAGGGTTTTTAAGTTTTTCTTGCTCTTTTTGGGTTTTTAGGGGTTTTTTGATTTTTTAGGGGTTTTAAGGGTTTTCAAATTTTTAGTGGGTTTTTAG
Source organism: Viscum album (assembly GCA_963277665.1). Taxonomy (NCBI): domain Eukaryota; kingdom Viridiplantae; phylum Streptophyta; class Magnoliopsida; order Santalales; family Viscaceae; genus Viscum; species Viscum album. The sequence continues at coordinate 1,050,310,008 of OY728121.1, read as the reverse complement.
TGTTTTTATTTGGTTTTATGGTTTTTAAATGTTTTTTGGGTTTTTTTATGGTTTGTAGGGTTTTTTAGGGTTTTTAGGGTTTTTTATGTTTTGGGGGATTTTTAGGGGGTTTTAGGATTTTTAGGATTTTTAGGGTTTTTAGGATTTTTAAGGTTTTTAGGATTTTAGGGATTTTGAGTGTTTTAGGGTTTTTCAGGGGTTTTAGGGGTTTTCTAGGTTTTTAAGGTCTTTTGGGTTTTATGGTTTTTTTAGTTATTAGGGTTTTAAAGGTTTTTAGATTTTTTAACATATCTAGGGTTTTTTTTTGAGTTTTTAGAATTTTTAGGGGTTTTTAAAGTTTTTATGTGTTTGTAGGGTTTTTAAAGGTCTTTAGGATTTTTTTTGGGTTCGCAGGGGCTTTTCAGGATTCTTTGTGTTTTTTACATTTTCATGGGTTTTTTAGTATTTTTATGGTTTTTTGGGATTTTAGGTTTTTTTATGGATTTGGGGGGGTTTTATGGTTTTTTAGGGGTATTTAGTGTTTTGAGGGGTTTTTAGTGTTTTTACGATCTTTTTGGGTTTTTATGGTTTTTTTGAGTTTTTAGGGTTTTAAAGGTTTTTAGATTTTTTTAACATTTTTAGGGGTTTTACGGGATTTTAGAGTTTTTAATGGGTATTTAGGGTTTTTATGGGTTTTTAGGGTTTTTAAGGTTTTTAGGGGGGTTTTGGTTTATAAGGTTTTTTCATGGTTTTTAGGGTTTATTATGTTTTCATGGATTTTTAGGGATTTTAATGGTTTTTAGGGTTTTTAGGGTTTTTTTTGGATTTGGAGGGTTTTTTAGTTTTTCAGGGGTTTTAGGGTTTTAGGTTTCTTCAAAGTTTGTTGGATCATTTGGGTTTTTAGGGGGTTTTTTGAGTTTTTTTAGAATTTTAAGGTATTTTGGAGTTTTAAATACTTTTAGGGGTTTAAAGGGTTTTTAGAGTTTTTAGTGGGGTTTTATATGTTTTTAGAATTTTTTAAGGTTTTTAGGGGCTTTTATGGTTTTCCTGGGGTTTTTAGGGTTTTCTGGGGTTTTTAGGATTTTTAGGTTTTTTAAGGTTTTTAGAGTTTTTTTTATCATTTTTAGGGGTTTTAAGGATTTTTAGAGTTTTTAGTGGTTATTTAAGGTTTTTATGGTTTTTAGGGTTTTTTAAGGTTTTTAGGGGTTTTTATGGTTTTCAGGTGTTTTCAGAGTTTTTATGTTTTTTTTCGTTTTCATGGATTTTTTGGGGTATTTTAGGATTTTGATGTTTTTTAGGGATTCTTAGGGTTTTCAAGGATTTTATGGTCTTTCAGATTTTTTTAGAGATTTTTAGGTCTTTTCAGAGTTTTTCTGGGTCTTGTTCGGTTTTTAGAGTGGTTTTTTTAGTTTTTTAGGGTTTTTAAAGTTTTTTAGAGTTTAATAATTTTGGGGGTTTTAAGGGTTTTTAGAGTTTTTAGTTATTTTCTTGTGTTTTTATGGGTTTTAGGGTTTTTAAAGTTTTAGGGGTTTTTATGGTTTTTAGGGGTTTAAATGGTTTTTAGGGATTTTTAAGTTTTCATGGATTTTTAGGGGTTTTTTAGGTTTTTGTGGTTTTTGTGGTTTTTTGTGTTTTTTGGGATTTGGAGGGTTTTTAGGTGTTTTCCTGGGTTTTTAGGGGGGGTTGAGTTTTTAGGGTTTTTATTGTTTTTTAGAGTTTTTAACGTTTTTAAGGGTTTAAGGTGTTTTAGCGATTTTAGTGTTTTTAGGGGTTTTAGGGTTTTTTAGGGGGTTTTATGGTTTTTAGGGCTTCTATGGGGTTTTAGGGTTTTTAAGGTTTTTAGGGGTTTTGTGGTTTTCAGTGGTTTTTAGGGTTTTTAGTGTTTTTTACATTTTCCTGGATTTTTTGGGGTTTTTAAGGTTTTTTATGGTTTTTAGGGAATTTTAGGTTTTATAGGGATTTTGAGGGGATTTAGGGGTTTTCAAGGGTTTTTAGGTATTTTAGGGGTTTTCAGGGTTTTTAGGGGTTTTTTGAGTTTTTTAGGGTTTAAGGTTTTTTAGAGTTTTTTAACGTTTTTAAGGATTTAAAGTGTATTTATTGGGTTTTAGGGGTTTTATGGGTTTTTATGGTTTTTTATGGTTTTGAGGGGTTTTATGGTTTTCCGGGGGTTTTAAGGGTTTTTAGGCTTTTTTATATATTCCTTGATTTTTAGGGGTTTTTTTATGATTTTTATGATTTTTATGGTTTTTAGGATTTTTTATATATTCCTCAATTTTTAGGGTCTTTAAAAACCCTAAGAAACCCTAAAAACCATAAAATCCAAAAAAAAAACCCCTAAAAACCCTGAAAATTCCATGAAAGCTATAAAAACCCCAAAGAACACATAAAACCCTAAAAACTACTAAAAATTTAAAAAAATGTAAAGCCCCCTAAAAACATTAAAAATTTCAAAATACCTTAAAAACCATAAAAAAACTCAAAAAACCCTATGAACCCCAAAAGAGCAAAAAAACATAAAAACCCCTCAAAAACCCTAAAAACCCTTAAAATTTCTAAATCTCCAAAAATCCCAAAAATCCTTAAAAAACCAAAAAAAAAATCCTAAAAACACATGGAGACGTAAAAATCCCTAAAATCCCTAAAAACCCCTAAAATCCATAAACTTCTAAAAACCTTAAAACCTCTAAAAACCCATAAAAACCCTAAAAACCACCAAAAACACTAAAAATACTTAAAAACCCTAATTTTTTTAAAAAACTCTTAAGAACTTTAAAAATCCTAAAAAACTCAAAAAAACCCTGAAAACCCCAAAAGAACCTACAAACCCTAAAAAACACTAAAACTGTAAAAACCCCTCAAAATCCCTAAAAACCCTCAAAAACCCTGAAAACCATAAAAAACCTAAAAAACACTAAAAATACATGAAAGCGTAAAAAACCCCTAAAATCACTAACTTTAAAAACCTTTAAAAACCCGAAAAAAGTTATAGAACTCTAAAAAACCTTTAAAAGCCTAAAAAACTCAAAAAACTCTAAAATCACAAAAATTCCCTAAAGACCATGAAGAACCCTAAAAACCCTAAAACCCCCTAAAAAACCCTAAAAAACCCTAAAAAACCACAAAATCCATAAAAGCCCTAAAAATCCTAAAAAACCCTAAAAAACCGTGAATACATAAAAAACATTCAAAAACATGAAAACCCCCTAAAAAGTTAAAAAACTCTAAAAAAACATAAAAACCCTAAAGACCTTTAGGGTTTTTTTAAATTTTTAGGGTTTTTAATGGTCTTAAGAGATTTTTAATGTTTTTAGGTGCTTTTAGGAATTTTTATGTTTTTATTAGTTTTTAGGATTTTAATGGATTTTTAGGTTTTTTATGGTTAGGGGTTTTTATGGTTTTTAGGGGGTTTCAGAGTTTTTTTTGGATTTTTTATGTTTTCTTGGATTTTTTTCAGGGGGGGTTGGATTTTTATAGGTTTTAAGGTTTTTTAGGATTTTTTGGGATTTTTAGGGTTTTATGGTGTTTTAAGGTTTTTAGGATTTTTAGGAGTTTTAGTGTCTTTTGGGGGTTTTTAATGTTTTTTTGGGTTTTTAGGGTTTTTAAGGTTTTTAACATTTTAGAGGTTTAAAATGTTTTTAGAGTTTTTATTTATTTTAGGTTTTTATATGTTTTTAGAGGTTTTAATGGTTTTTAGGGAGTTTCAATATTTTTAGGGTTTTTTACATTTTTTGGGGTTTTGGGGTTTATTTTTATTTTAAGGGTTTTTTGGATTTTATTGATTTTGAGGGGATTTTAGGGGCTTTGGGTTCTTATTTTTTTTTAGTTTTTTAGTGTTTTAGGTTTTTTAGTGTTTTTAACATTTTTAGGTGTTTTAAGGGTTTTTAGATTTTAGTGGTTTTATGGTTTTTATGCATTTTTAGTGGTTTAAAAGATATTAGGGGTTTTTATGATTTTCATGGGTTTTAGGGGGTTTTACGTTTTCATGGATTTTTAGGGGTTTTTAAGATTTAAATAGTTTTTAGGGTTTTTAGGGATTTTTTGGGTTTTGAGGATTTTTCAGGGGGGGTTTTGGGTTTTTATGGTTTTTAAGGGTTTTTAGGATTTTTAATGATTTTAGAGTTTTTTTTGGTTTTTAGGTGTTTTGAAGGTTTTTAGAGTTTTTTGTGAGTTTTAGGGTTTTTTAAGGTTTTTTGGGAGATTTATGGTTTTCAAGGGTTTTTAAGGGTTTTTTACATTTTCATGGATTTTTATGGGTTTTTTAGGATTTTTATGGTTTTTTGGGATTTTAGGGATTTCAAGGGATTTTAGGGTTTTTAGGGGTTTTCAGGGTTTTTTGAGTCTTTTTAGGGTTTTCGGTGGTTGTTTTGAGTTTTTAGGGTTTTAATGGTTTTTTAGAGTTGTTTTAATGTTTTTAGGGGTTTTGATGGTTTTTAGAGTTTTAGTGGGTTTTTAGTGTTTTAAGGGTTTTTAGGGTTTTTTACGGTTTTTAGGCGGTGTTATGGTTTTTAGGGGGTTTTCATGGTTCTGAAGTTCTTTTACGTTTTCATTGATTTTTAGTAGTTTTTTAGGATTTTTATAACTATTAGGGTTTTGGGGTTTTTGGGATTTTGAGGGCTTTTTTGGGTTTTTTAGGGGTGTTTAGGGTTCTTTAGGGGTTTTCAAGGTTTTTAGAGTTTTGATTGGTTTTTCGAGATTTTATGCGTTTTTAGCTTTTTTAAGGTTTTTATGGTTTTTAGGGGTTTTAGGGTTTTTATTGGTTTTTTACGTTTTCATGGATTTTTAAGGGGTTTTTTTGAATTTTTATGGTTTTCAGGGTTATTAGGGGTTTTAGGGATTTTTGAGAGTTTTCAGGGGTTTTCTATCTTTTTTTCTATTGGTTTTAGGGTTTTTAGGATTTTTTTGGGTTTTTAGGGTCTTTTGGGTTTTTATGGGTTTTTTGAGTTTTTTACAGTTTTTATGGTTTTTAATATTTTTTAACGTTTTAGGTATTTTGAGAAGTTTTAGTGTTTTTAGTCTGTTTTTATGGGTTTTATGAGTTTTTAGATGTTTTAAGGTGTTTAGTGGTTTTTATGGTTTTCAAGGGTTTTTCATAGTTTTTAGAGTTTTTAACATTTTCATAGATTTTTAGTGGTTTTTAGGGTTTTTAGAGATTTTGAGGGGTTTTAGGGGTTTTATGGGTTTTTAGGGGTTTTCAAGGTTCTTTTTTTTAGTTTTTTAGGGTTTTGAGGTTATTATAGTTTTTTGACGTTTTAAGGGTTTTAATGGTTTTTAGAGCTTTTAGTGGTTTTTAGGGTTCTTTTGGTTTTTTTGGTGTTTATAGGGGTTTTAGTGTTTTTTTATTTCAGGGGGGTTTTCCAGGGTTTTTAGGCCTTTTTATGTTTTTAGGGATTTTTAGGGGGGTTTTAGGATTTTTTTGGTTGTGAGGGTTTTTTAGGATTTTGAGTGTTTTTAGTTTTTTAGGGGTTTTTAGGGTTTTTATGGGTTTTCAAAGTTTTGAGGGTCCTTTTGGATTTATAGGGGGTGCTATATTTTTTGGGTTTTTATGGTTTTTAAAAAAATTTAACATTTTTGTGGGTTTGAAGTGTTTTTAGAGTTTTTAGTGGTTTTAGAAGTTTTATGGTTTTAAGGTTTTGGGGGATTTTTTTGGTTTTCAAGGGCTTTTTAGGGTTCTTTGTGTTTTTTACATTTTCATGGGTTTTTAGGGATTTTTTAGGATATTTATGGTTTTTAGGGTCTTTTATGGCTTTTAGGTATTTTGAGGGTTTTATGGGTTTTTAGGGGGTTTTTAGGGGGTTTTAGGTTTTTAGAGGGTTTTTTTATTTTTTCAGGGTTTAAGGGTTTTGAGAGTTTTTAACATTTTTAAGGGTTTAAAGGGTTTCTTGAGTTTTTAGCGAATTTTAGGGTTTTTAAGGTTTTTAAGTGTTTTTACGGTTTTCAGGGGTTTTTAGGTTTTTTAGGGTTTTTTATGTTTTCATTGATTTTCATGGGTCTTTTAGGATTTTTAGGGTTTTTATGATTTTTATGGATTCTGATTTTTTTAGGGTTTCTCAGGTTTTAGGTGTTTTAGAGTTTTTCGAGGGGGTTTTGGGGTTTTTTGGGTCTCTTTGGATTTCTGGGTTTTTTTTTTGAATTTTTAGAGTTTTTTTAACATTTCTATAGTTTTGTAGGGTATTAAGAATTTTTAGGGGTTTTGAATGTTTTAATGGTTTTTTAAAGGTTTTTAGGGTTTTTTTTGTTTTCAGGGGTTTTTCATGATTTTTTGGATTTTTTACATTTTCATAGTTTTTTAGGGGTGTTTGAGGGTTTCTATGTGTTTTATGGTTTTCCATATTTTTAGGTATTTTGAGGGTCTTTAGGGTTTTTAGGGGTATTTATTGTTTGTAGGGGTTTTTAGGATTTTTAGGATCTTTTTGGGTTCTTATGTTTTTTTTTGAGTTATTTAGGGTTTTTTAGGTTTTTAGAGTTTTTTAACATATTGAGGGGTTTTATGTGATTTTAGAGTTTTTTATGCTTTTTTACGGTTTTTATAGATTTTTAAAGGTTTTAGGGGTTTTTTATAGGGTTTTACAAGGTTTTTAGGTTTTTTTACGTTTTCATGGATTTTTAGGTATTTTTTAGGATTTTAATGGTTTTTTGGGTTTTTTATGGTTTTTAGGAATTTTGAGAGTTTTTGATTTTTTTTCAATGGTTTTTAGGGTTTTTAGTGGTTTTAGGGGTTTTCAGGGGTTTTAGGGGGCTTTTTTTGAGTTTTTTAGGAATTTTAATGTTTTGGGAGTTTTAAACGTTTTTGGGGTTAAAAGGGTATTTAGAGTTTTTAGTGGGGTTTTAGGGTTGTTAAGGTTTTTAGGGGATTTTATGGTTTTCTTGGATTTCTCAGGGTTTTTAGGGGTTTTTAGGTTTTTTATGATTTTTAGGGTTTTTAATGTTTCTAGTGTTTTTTACCATTTTAGGGTTTTTAAGGGTTTTTAGAGTTTTCAGTGGGTTTTTAGGGTTTTTAAGATTTTTAGGGGCTTTTATGGCTCTCAAGTGTTTTTTAGGGATTTTAGGTTTTTTATGTTTTCATGGATTTTTAGGGGTTTTTTATGATTTTGTTGGTTTTTAGGGGTTTTAGGGGTTTTAGGGATTTTGTGTGTATTTTAGGGGTTTTTATGGTTTTTATGGGTTTTTCATGGTTTTTAGATTTTTTAATGTTTTCATGGATTTTATTTGTTTTTTAGGATTTTTATGGTTTTTAGGTGATTTTAGGGGTGTTCAGGGTTTTTAGGGTCTTTTGGGTTTTAGGGGTTTTTTGAGTTTTTTAGGGTTTTTGGAGTTTTTAGGAGTTTCTTAACAATTTGTGGGGGTTTAAGGGTTTTTAGAGTTTTTAGGGGGTTTTATGGTTTTTATGGGTTTTACGATTTTTATTGTTTTTAAGGGTTTTGTGGTTTTCTGGGTTTTTTTAGGGTTTTAGGGTTTTTTACAATTTCATGGATTTTGAGGGTTCTTAGGGTTTTTAGGCGGTTTTAGGCTTTGTATGGTTTTTTAGGGTTTTTCGGTTATTTTTGGGTTTTAGTGCTTTTTTTTTTAGTTTTTTAGGGTTTTAATGTTTTTTATAGTTTTTTAACGTTTTTATGGATTTTATGTTTTTTTAGAGTTTTTAGGGGTTTCATGGGTTTTTAGGGATTTTAAGGTTTTTAGGGGTTTATATGGTTTCAGGGTTTTCTGGGTTTTTTTTGGTGTTTTTACGTTTTCATGGATTTTTATGGGTTTTTTAGGATTTTTAAGGATTTTAATTTTTTTTGGGTTTTTAGGGATTTGGAGGGTTTTTAGGTGCTTTCAGTGTTTTTAGGGGATTTGTTTGAGATTTTAGGGTTTTTAGCGTTTTTTTTACGTTTTTAGGGGTTTTAGATTTTTTATTGGGTTTTTAGGGTTTTTATGGATTTTTAGGGGTTTTAAGGTTTTTAGGAGTTTTGTGTTTTTCAGGGGTTTTTTGGGTTTTTTGGGTTTTTTACGTTTTCATGGATTTTCATGGGTTTTTATGGTTTTTAGGGGTTTTTAGGGTTTATAGTGATTTTGAGGGTTTTTAGGAGTTATCAAGGTTTTTAAGCTTTTTAGGGGTTTTAGAGTTTTTCTGGGTTTTTATGGCATCTTTTGGTTTTTATGGGGTTTTTTGGGTTTTTTAGGGTTTTAAGGTTTTTTAGAGTTTTTTAATGTTTTTTGAGATTTAAAGGTTTTTTAGAGTTTTTAGTGGTTTTTTTGGGTTTTATGAGTTTTTATGATTTTTTATGGTTTTTAGTTAGTTTTATGTTTTCAAGGGGTTTTCAGTGTTTTTAGGGTTTTTTATGTTTTCCTGGATTTTTAGGGACTTGGTAGGATTTATATGGTTTTCAAGGTTTTTTGGGATTCTGTGGGTTTTTAGGGTTTTTTTTTGGGGGGCGGGGGGGGGGGGGGGGGTTGGATTTTTAGGGTTTTTTGAGGTTTTTAGGGACTTTTTGGGTTTTTATGCGTTTTTTGAGTTTTTTAGGGTTTTTAAGGTTTTTTGGAGTTTTTTAAAGTTTTTAGGGGTTTTAAGGGATTTGAGGGTTTTTAGAGTTTTTGGCGGTTTTTAAGGTTTTTATGGGTTTTGGGGGTCTTTATGGTTTTTAAGTTTTTATGGTTTTAGGGTTTTTTCAAGGTTTTTAGGGTTTTTAATTGTTTTCATGGAATTTTTTGTTTTTTTAGGATTTTTATGGTTTTTATATATTTTTAGGGTGTTAAGGATTTTCAAGGGTTTTTAGGGTTTTTAAGGTCTTTTTGGGGTTTTAGGGTCTTTTTTCGTTTTTAAGGGGTTTAAGGTTTTTTTGAGTTTTTTTAATGTTTTTAGTGGTTTAAGGGTTTTTAGTGTTTTTTTTGGGTTTTTACGAGTTTTTAGGGATTTTAAGGTTTTTAAGGGTTTTATGGTTTTCAGGGGTTTTTACGTGTTTTTAGGGTTTTTTTAAGTTTGGATGGATTTTTTTGGTTTTTTTGGGATTTTTAAGGTTTTTACAGATTTTTAGGGTTGGAGGGATTTTAAGGTTTTTTAGAGTTTTTTTAACACTTTTAGGGTTTGTAAGGGTTTTTAGAGTTTTTAGAGGGTTTTTAGGGTATTTATGGGTTTTTAGGGTATTTAATGTATTAAGGGGTTTGATAGATTTCATGGGGTTTTCATGGTTTTTAGGGTGTTTTACATTTTCAAAGAATTTTAGGGGGGTTTTAGGATTTTTATGGGTGGTTTAGGATTTTCAGGGGTTTTAGGATTTTTAGGGGTTTTCAATGTTTTTAGGTTCATTTGGGTTTTTCTAGTTTTTTGGGGTTTTTAGATTTTTTAGAGTGTTTTAACATTTTTAGGGGGTTTTAGATTTTTTATGGATTTTGAGGGTTTGAAAGTTTTTTCAGGGGTTTTTAAGGCTTTTAGGGTTTTTCAGGGTTTGTAGGATCTTTTTGGTTTTCCAGGGTCTTTTTTAGTTTTTTATGGTTTTAAGGTTTTTAGATTTTTTTACATTTTTGGGGGTTTTAAGGGTTTTTATTGTTTTTAGTGGGTTTTTAGGGTTTTTAGAGGTTTTTAGGTTTTTTAAAGGTTTTTATAGTTTTCAGGGTTTTTTTTAGGGTTTTTAGGGTTTTTACATTTTCATGGGTTCTTAGGGGGTTTTTAGGATCTTTATTGTATTTTGGGCTTTTTAGGGATTTTGAGGTTTTTAGGGTTTTTAGGGTTTAGGGGTTTTAAGTGTTTTTCAGACCTTTTTGGGTTTTTAGGGATTTTTTGAGTTTTTTTAGTATTTTTTAATTTTTTTAGAGTTTTTGAAATTTTTTTGGGGGTTTAATATTTTTTAGTTTTTTTAGTGGTTTTTAGGTTTTTATGCTTTTCGGGGATTTTTCTGGGTTTTTAGGGTTTTTCACATTTTCAAATTTTTTTAGGGTTTTTAAAGATATTTATGGTTTTAGTGTTTTTTTAGGTTTTAGGGGTTTTCTGGGATTTTAGGGTGTTTTTGGGATTTTAGGGGGGGTTTTAGTTTGTTAGGGTTTTTAAATATTCTTAGATTGTTTTGACATTTTTCGGGGTTTGAAGGGGTTTTAGAGTTTTTGTGGGTTTTTACGGATTTTTTAAGGTTTTTAGGGGTTTTATGGTATTGAGGAGCTTTTTAGGGTCTTTTACATTTTCATTTAATTTTAGGAGTTTTTTTGGATTTTTATGCTTTTGGGTTTTTAGGGTTTATCAGGGATAATATGGTCTTTTTGTGTTTTTTAGGGTTTTCTTGAGTTTTTGTGTTTTTAAGGTTTTATAGAGTTTTTAACATTTTTATGGGTTTTGAGGGTTTTAGAGTTTTTAGGGTTTTTAGGGTTTTTGAAGGGTTTTAGGGGTTTTCATGATTTTCAAGGGTTTTTTAGGGTTTTTACGTTTTCATGGATTCTTAGGGTTTTTTAGGATTTTAATGGGTTTTTAGGTTTTTAGGAGCTTTAGGGATTTTGAGGGATTTTAGGGGGTTTTAGGGTTTTTAAGGGTTTTCATGGTATTAGGGACTTTTGAGGGTTTTATGGTGTTTTTGAGTTTTTAGGGCAAGGAAGATGTGAGGGTCAGGCTATTCCCCCCCCCCCCCCCCAATTTTATTAGTAAGAAAAAAGGAGACACAGCAGACAAGGGAGGGGAGGGGTCAAGCGACCCGCACCCAAAAGCCCCTTACAACCCACGCCAAAAAGAAAAACAAAGAAAGAAAAGACTCAAAACAGACACAACAGCGGCATCATCACGTCACATCCAGCCAGTACCAGCATCCAGCAGCACCACATCCACTCATCATAGCAACACAGCAGGGTTTTTATGGGTTTTTAGGGTGTTTTTCAGTTTTTAGGGGTTTTATGGTTTTAAGGGGGTTTTCAGGGTTTTTTATGATATTTAGGATTCTTAGGGGTTTTTTGGATTTTGAGGGTTTTTATGAACTATTAGGGGTTTTAGGGGTTTTAGCGGTTTTAAGGGCTTTAGTGTTTTAATGTGTTTTTAGGGTTTTTATAGCGATTTAGGGTATTTAAGGTTTTTTAGGGTTTTGAGGATTTTTTACATTTTCACGGATTTTTAGGGGTTTTTTGGATTTTTATGCTTTTTATTGTTTTTAGGGTATTTAGGGGTTTTTAGGATTTTCAGGGTTCTGAGGTCCTTTTGGGTTTTTATGATTTTTTACGGTTTTTATGGTTTGTTAGAATTTTTTAACTTTTTTATTTATTTTAAGGGTATTTAGTGGTTTTAGTGGTTTTTTTGGGTTTTTTGGGATTTTAGGGGTTCTAGTGGTTTTTAGGGGTTTTTCAGGGGTTTTAACGTTTTTTATGTTTTCTTGGATTTTTAGGGGCGATTTTTTGGAATTTTAAGTTTTCTACGGGTTTTATGGATTTTGAGGGTTTTTAGGGTTTTCTTAGGGGTTTAGGGGTTTCTTTTGGGCTTTTAGGTTTTTTTTGAGTTTTTTAGTGTTTTAGAGTTTTTTAATGTATTTAGGGGTTTTGAGGGTTTTTAGATTTATTGTTGGTTTTTAGACTTTTTTGGGGGTTTTGGTTTTTTATTGTTTTTAAGGTTTTTAATGTTTTTAGTGGTTTTTTAGGGTTTTTAGTGTTTTTTACGTTTTCATGGAATTTTAGGGGGGTTTTAGGATTTTTATAGTTTTTTTTTATTTTTTAAGGTTTTTATAGAATTTGGGGGGTTTAGGGTTTTTTAGGATTTTTAGGATTTTTAGGCGTTTTGAAGGTTTTAAGGGTCTTGGTTTTAGGGTCATTTTGGGATTTTAGGGGTTTTTTGAGATTTTTTAGGTATTTTATAGTTTTTTAATGTTTTTATTGGTTTTAATGGTTTTTAGAGTTTGTAGTGGTTTTTAGGGTTTTTATGGATTTTTAAGGTTTTTCATGGTTTTTAGGGGTTTTATGGTTTTTACGGAGTTTCAGGGTTTTTAGGGGTTTATGTATATTGAGGTTTTATAGGGGTTTTTAGGGTTTTTAGGTTTTTAGATTTTTTCAGCTTCTTTAGGGTCTTTTAGGTTTTTGTTCTTTTGTGTTTTTTTGTGTTTTAAAGGTTTTTTAGAGTTTTTTTTGCAAGGAAAATAGTGAGCAATATAAAAAAAAAAAGATGAATTGAAGTACAAAGACCACCCATAGGTGAAAACAAGTGGCCCAGGGGCCAACAACAGCAGAAACAAAAAGAATACCAAGGAAAAAATAAAGCAAAGAATAATGAAATCGCCCCTGTCAAATCACCAAGGAATAACAAACCCATCCAGTCAAACCATCCACATGCACGGTGGATAAAATCTGAAGAAGCTCCAGCATACAATCCCAAAAATAGCCCTGGAAACCAGAGGATGAGGCTACCGTATCAAACCAGTACCTCAACCACTGAGCAGCAACGACACCAAGAAGCAGGGGCACATTGACACCATGAGATGCATCAAGCAATCGCCAAACACAAGCCCCAGCAACAACAGCAAGGAAGGAGTGCCACAAGATACACAAAACAACATCTGACCACATCTACAACTACAATCGGCAAGAGAAAACCCAACTCTAATGAGAGATGAGGGAAGCCTCAACCCGACCAGCAACACCCAGTCAGCAACAGAACCGCCAAACCTCTAAGAAGAACACAAACACACCCACACCACCAGACACACACATCATGCACACAACTCAACACACCCCACCCAGCCACCACCCACCCACCCACCCACCCATCAAAACCCAAGGGAGCAGTGGCCGGAAAGGTTTTTTAGAATTTTTTAACGTTTTTCTGGGTTTTAAGGGTTTTATATATATATTTTTTCAATTTTTAGTGTTTTATGGGTTTTTATAGTTTTTAATGATTTTAGGGGTTTTATGGTTTTCAGGGGGTTTCAAGGTTTTTACGGTTTTTTATGTTTTCATTGAATTTTAGGGGTTTTGATGATTTTTAGGGTTTTTTTTTGTTTTTAGGGTTTTTAGGAATTTTGAGGGTTTTTAGGATTTTCAGGGTGGAGGATTGGGTTATTATGGTCTTTTGGGATTTTAGGTGTTTTTTTTTGAGTTTTTAGGGTTGTAAAGGTTTTTTAGAGTTTTGTAATGTTTTTAAGGGTTTTAAGGGTTTTTATATATTTTAACAGTTTTTAGGGTTTTATGGGTTTTTAGGGGTTTTAAGGTTTTTAGGGGGGTTTATCGTTTTCAGGAGTTTAGGTTTTTTTATGTTTTTATGGATTTTTCGTTGTTTTTAGGATTTCTATGTTTTTTAGGATTTTTAGGGATTTTATGGGTTTTTAGGGTTGGGAGGGTTTTTTAGGTGTTTTTTGGATTTTTAGAGATTGTCAGAGTTTTACGGTCTTTTTTAGTTTTTTAGGGTGATATTTGTTTTTTTAGGGGTTTTAAGGTTTTTAGAGTTTTTTTATGTGTTTATGGGTTTTAAGGGTTTTTATAGTTTTAACTGGTTTTAGAGTATTTATGAGTTTTTAGGGTTTTTTAAGGTTTTTAGTGGTTTTTAGGGGTTTTTCATGGTTTATAGGGTTTTTTACATTTTTTTTTGATTTTTTTGGGGGGTTTTTAAGATTTTTATGGTTTTTAGGGTTTTTAGATATTTTGAGGGTTTTTAGGTTTTTTTAGAGGTTTTTAGGGTTTTTAGTGTTTTTCATGGTTTTTAGGCTCTTTTTTGGGTTTTTAATATTTTTCTAGTTTTTAGGAGTTTTAAGAGTTTTAGATTTTTTTAATGTTTTTAGGGTTTTTAAGGGTTTTTAGATTCTTTAGTAGGTTTTTTGGGCTTTTCTGGGCTTTTAGGGTTTTTTCAGGTTTTTAGGATTTTTGTGAGTTTTATGGGTTTCTCGGGGGTTTTTAGGGTTTTTCACGTTTTCATAGATTTTTAGGGGCTTTTTAGGTTTTATGGTTTATATATTTTTTAGGGTTTTTAGGGATTTTGAGGGGTTTTAGGGTTTTATATTGTTATTATGGCCTTTTTCATTTTTAGGGTTATTTTGATTTTTTAGGGGTTTTATGATTTTTTATAATTTTTTAATGTTTCTAGGTATTTAAAGGGTTTTTAGAGTTTTTAGTGGGTTTTTAGGGTTTTTTATGGTTTTTGAGGGTTTCTTGAGTTTTTTCAGGGGGTTTTATGGTTTCAGGGGTTTTCAAGATTTTTAGTGTTTTTTACGTTTTCAGGAATGTTTAGGGATTTTTTAGGATTTTTTATGGTTTTTTAGTGTTTTTAGGGATTTTCAGGGGTTTTTTTGGGTTTTTAAGGGTTTTTAGGGTCTTTTTTGGTTTTTAGGTTTTGTTGAGTTTTTTTTTATGGTTTTAAGGGTTTTTAGAGTTTTTAAAGGTTTTTAGGGATTTAAAGGGTTTTTAGAGTCTCTATAGGTTTCTATGGGTTTTTAGGGGTTTTAGGATATTAGGGTTTTTTATGCTTTTCAAGGGTTTTTCTGAGTTTTTAGGGTTTTTTACATTTTCATGGATATTTAGAGGTTTTTTAGGATTTTTAGAGTTTTTAGGGTTTTAGATATTTTGATGGTCTTAGGGGTTTTTAGGGGGGGTTAGGGTTTTTAGGGTTTTTAGGGTCTTTTGGGTTTTTTGTTTTTTTTAGGGTTTTTAAGGTTTTTTAGAGATATTAATGTTTTTAAGTATTTAAAATGTTTTTAGAGTTTTTAGTTGTCTTAGGGTTTTTATGAATTTTTAGGGTTTTTAATGATTTTAGGGTTTTTTTTGTTTTTATGGGGTTCTTAGGGTTTTTAGGGATTTTTAAGGGTTTTTAGGATTTTTGGGTTTTTTGGGTTTTTTGGGAATTTGAGGGTTTAGAGGGGTTATAAGGGGTTTTTTTGAGTTTTTCAGGGTTTTATGGTTTTTTAGAGTTTTCTAAAACCCCAAACAATGTTAAAAAACTCTAAAAAACCTTAAAAACTCTATAAACTCAAAAAAAAACCCCTAATAACCTAAAAAAGATCCTAAAAACTCTGAACACCCAAAAAACCCCAAAAACACCTAAAAATCATAAAAAACCTCAGAATCCCTAAAAACCCTAAAAACCATAAAAAACCTAAAAGAACCCTAAAAATACATGAAAACGTAAAAAACCCTAAAAACCCCCTAAAAACCATAAAACCCCCCAAAAAACCTTTAAAAACCCTAAACCCCACTAAAACTATAAAAACCCTTAAAACCCCTAAAAAGTTAAAAAACCTCTACGAAAACGTAAAAACCCTAAAAACTCAAAAAACAACTAAAACTCCAAAAAAGACCCTAAAAGCCATAAAACCCCCCCCAAAATTCCCCAAACCCCCAAAATCCCTAAAAACTATAAAAATCATAAAAAACCCCTAAAAATCCATGAAGACGTTAAAAACCCTAAAAACTCTGAAAACTATAAAAACCACTAAAAACCTTTAAAAACCCTAAAAACCAATTAAAACCCTAAAAACCAATAAAACTCTAAAAACCCTTCATACCCTAAAAATGTTAAAAAAAACTCTAAAAAACCTTAACATCCCTAAAATACAGAAAAAACCTTAAAAACCTAGAAGGACCCTAAAAACCCTGAAAACCCCTAAAAACCCTAAAAACCTTCAGAATCCCTAGAAACCCTCAGAACCCTCAAAACAAAAAAAAATCCTAAAAATCCCATAAAAATCCATGAAAACATAAAAAACCCTAAAAACTATAAAAAACCGATGATAACCATAAAAACGCTAAAAACCTAAAAAACAAAAAAACCCATAATACCCTTAAAACCCATTGAAAACACTAAAAAACCTTAAACCCCCTAAAAACCCCTAAAAACACATGAAGACGTAAAAATCCCAAAAACCCTGAAAACCCCTAATAACCAAAAAACCCTTACATACCTTAATACCCCCTGAAACCCCATAAAAACATAAAACCCAGTAAAATTCAGAGGTTTTTATTGTTTTTAGGCATTTTCAGGGTTTTTAGGGTCTATTGGGGTTTTAGGGGTTTTTTTTAGTTTTAGGGTTTTATTGTTTTTTGAAGTTTTTTTGACATTTAAGAGGTTTCAATGATTTTTAGAGTTTTTAGTTGTTTTAGGGGTTTTATATGTTTTTATGAATTTTTATGGTTTTAAGGGGGTTTTCAAGGTTTTTAGGGCTTTTTAAATTTTCAGGAATTTTTATGGTTTTTATGGTTTTTAGTGTTTTTAGGGATTTTGAGGGGTTTTAGGGATTTTCAGGGGTTTTGGGGTCTTTTGGGTTTTTAGGTTTTTTTTTGGTTTTAAAGAGGTTTTAGAGTTTTTAGTGGGTTTTTAGGGTTTTTAAGTTTCTTATAGATTTTTAACGTTTTTAGGGGTTTAAAGGGTTTTTAGAACTTTTGGTGGTTTTGGGGGTTTTATGGGTTTTTAGGGGTTGTTATTGTTTTTTAGGGTTTTTCCAGGGGTTTAGGGTTTTTTTTGTTTTCATTATTTTTTAGGGGTTTTTAGGACTTTTATGATTTATAAGGTTTTAGGGTTTTAAGGAATTTTTCGGTTTTTTGGCGTTTTTTATGGGTTTTCTTGTTTTTAAGGGTCCATGTGGGTTTTAGGTGTTTTTTTAAGTTTTTAGGGTTTTTATGGTTTTTTAAATTTTGTAAATTTTTTATGGGTTTTAAGGGTTCTTAGAGTTTTTGTGGGTTTTTTGGGTTTTTTGGTTTTTTGGTATTTTGGTATTTTTATGGTTTTTAGGGTTTTCAAGGTTTTTAGTGGTTTTTATGTTTTCTTAGATTTTTATGTTTTTTAGTGGTATTAGGGTTTTTAGGGATTTTGAGGGTTTTATGGTTTTGTAGGGGTTTTTATGGTTTTTAAGGTTTTCTTGGTCTTTTTGGGTTTTTAGGGATTTTTTTATTTTTTAGGGGTTTTAAGGGTTTTTAGATTTTTAGTGGGTTTTTAGTGTTTTTATGTGGTTTTATGGTTTTTAAATGCTTTTTGGTGTTTTTTATGGTTTTCGGGTTTTTTTTGGGTTTTTATGATTTTTAGGGTTTTTAGGATTTTAGGGATTTTGTGTGTTTTAGCGTTTTTCAGGGGTTTAGGGGTTTTCTGGGTTTTTAGTGTCTTTTGGGTTTTATGGTTTTTTTAGTTATTAGGGTTTTAAAGGTTTTTAGATTTTTTAACATATCTAGGGTTTTTTTTGAGTTTTTAGAATTTTTAGGGTTTTTTAAGGTTTTTATGTGTTTGTAGGGTTTTTAATGGTCTTTAGGATTTTTTTGGGTTTGCAGTGGCTTTTCAGGGTTCTTTGTGTTTTTTACATTTTCATGGGTTTTTATGGGTTTTTTAGTATTTTTATGGTTTTTAGGGATTTTAGGATATTTTTATGGATTTGGGGGGGGGGTTTATGGGTTTTTAGGGGTATTTAGTGTTTTGAGGGGTTTTTAGGGTTTTTAGGATCTTTTTGAGTTTTTATGGTTTTTTTGAGTTTTAGGGTTTTAAAGGTTTTTAGAGTTTTTGATGCATCGCCGGAAGCTCAAAACGAGTAAGTGAAGAGGAGCAGCGTAATGTAGCATAATTGACCAAGGCTTAAAGGCAATGCCACCCGCCAAGGTCACTCCATGCTTAAAGACAAAGTCACCAGCACTGGAGTTGCACCACCAATTCCGGGCAAAGGGAAAAGGCTAAAGCAATAGGACAACACAATAAGCTTCCAAAATCCATCACATTCAAGCATCACCATTACAAAGGGGTGAAAATACAATATAAAGACAAAATAAAGAAAGGAAAATGCCCCAATTCGAGTTACAAGACATGGGGAACCCAAAAGGCACATAAAAAGCACAAAATAACACCTTCTCATGCCATTTAATGACCCCACTAGCCAAAGTAGCGGGATTCCCTCTTAATGATGATTTTCTCCACTTTCTCTCTCCTCATTAATGTGCAGCTATGAATTTACACCATTTTCCATGTGGATAAATGATTTTGGGGTCCAAATAAGTGTGTTGTGGCCCACCATGGTGTTGGATGTCAAGAAGTGCGGGCTGGTCCAATTTGAATAACAATTGAGCTTAAAATTTTTATCAAATCCAAAATTATTCTCCTTGGGCTGAATCTGATCCATATCATTCCCCCCTGGTTGGAGAGGATTTTCCCTCAAATCCATGACATCATCTTCTTCAATGTAAGGAGATAAGTCCCCAATGTTGAACGTTGCAGAAATGTCGCCAAAATCATCTGGTAAATCAATTTTGTAGGCATTATTTCCCACTCGTTCAAGCACTTTGAATGGACCTTCAGCTCGTGGTGCCAGCTTTCTCTTCCTTTTGGTCTCTAGGTTGGAAAATAGTCTTCTTCCGATTCTTGTTTGCTCTCCTCTTGTATGCTTCATTAGACTTCTCTATTTGAGCACGAATAGATTCATGGAGCTTCTTCATCTGCTTTGTCTTCTCCTCCGCATCAATATTCACCTAAAAATCAAGAGGCAAAGAGCACAATTCTATAGGAGTGATTGGATTGATTCCATAAACCACTTCGAATGGAGAATGCCGAGTAGTAGCACTGGGAGATCTATTTTATGCAAATTCAGCTTGTGCAAGTTGCAAATCCCAATCTCTCATGCTCTTGTTCACTAATTTTCTCAGAATAGTGCCCAATTTTCGATTGGTAACTTATGTTTGCCCATCCATTTGAGGGTGATGGGATGTGCTGAAAATAAGTTTCGTACCGAATTTCCCCCATAATGTCCTCCAAAAATGGCTGAGAAATTTTGTGTCTCTATCTGAAATGATGCTGTGAGAAATTCCATGAAGGCGAACAATTTCTTTGAAAAACAATTCGGCCACTTTCACTACATCTTCAGTCTTATGACAAGGTATGAAATGAGCCATCTTAGAAAATCAATCAACAACAACCATTATTGAATCTTTACCTCGCTGAGTCTTTGGTAAAGCCATAATGAAATCCATGGTGAGATCTTCCCATGGTTGCTCCGGAATAGGTAACGGAGTGTATAAACCAAGCTTGAAATGACTCTTTGCTCTTTGACATGTTCCGCATCTCAAAAGAATATCTTGGACATCTTATTGCATCTTCGGCCAGTAGAAATGCACTTTTAGTACCTCCAAGGTTTTATGGATGCCAAAATGACCAGCAAGTCCCCCTTCATGTGCTTCCCGAATGAGCAAGTCCCTGTAATTACCCTTTGGAACACACAACTTGTTTCTCTTAAAGAGAAACCCATCATGTACAGAATAATCTTCCACAAATCCATCTTGACATTGGATTAAAATTGAATTAAACTCCATATCATGCTGATAATCTTCTCTTATAAGCTGAAATCCAAGAATTCGAGCATCTAGAATGGTAAGTAATGCATACCTTCGAGATAAAGCATCTGCCACCAAATTATCTTGCCCCTTCTTGTATTTTGACACAAATGAGAATGATTGTAATAATTCCACCCACTTTGCATGCCTCAAACTCAGCTTGTGTTGACCATTGATGAACCTCAATGCCTGATGTTCAGAATGAAGAACAAACTGCTTCGGTCTCAAATAATGAGACCAATGATCTAGGGCTCTTATAACCGCATAAAATTCCTTATCATAGGTGCTGTAATTCCTCCTTGAATCATTTAGTTTCTCATTGAAATATGCAATAGGGCGCTTTCTTTGGATGAGAACAACGTCTATCCCAACCCCACTTGCATCACATTCCACTTCAAAGACTTGATCAAAATCAGGCAACGCCAAAACCAGTGCTTCACACAACTTTTTCTTAATGATTTCAAATGATTCATTTGCTGCCTTTGACAACTCAAATTTCCCCCTTTTCAAGCATTCAGTGATAGGTGCCATGATAGTGCTGAAATTGGAAACAAAGCGACGATAAAAAGATTCCAAACCATGGAAACTTCTTACTTCAGTAATGGATTCTGGTTGTGTCCAGGACTTGATTGCTTCCACTTTTGATTCATCCACCATGACGCCTTCTTTGGTTACCACATATCCCAAAAACACCACTTTTGTTGAAAAGAACTCTCATTTTTTAAGCTTCCCATATAGCTTTTGTTTCCGTAGAACGTTAAATACCCGCCGAAGATGATCCACATGGCTCTCCACATCCTTGCTGTAAATCAAAATGTCATCCAAATAAACAACCACAAATTTACCAATAAATGGTTTCGGAACTTCATTCATGAGTCGCATGAATGTGATAGGAGTATTTGAGAGGCTGAATGGCATGACCAGCCACTCAAACAATCCTCCTTTAATTTTTAAGGTCGTTTTCCACTCATCCCCTTCCTTCATTCGAATATGGTGGTATCCACTACGAAGATCAACTTTCGAAAAGATTGATGAACCATGTAATTCATCAAGCATATCATCGAGTCGTGGGATGGGATACCTGTATTTGATGGTAATATTATTGATAGCTCTGCTATCAATGCACATGCGATACGTACCATCTTTCTTCGGCACCAATAATGCTGGAACAGAACACAGTACAAGATCAATCTAGTGTTCAATGCCTCTAAATGGCGGTAATCCTGCTAGAAGATCATTAGAAAAAACATCATGATATTCCCCAATTAAGGAATGAGCTAATGGATGTTGATGACTCTTCTCCTCATGGCATGACTTTTCCATCATCAATAGAGCAAAAACTGGCTTTTGCTTATTTATGGATTTCTCCACTTGAGCTTTATTGATAAAGAGACTACCTTTGGGCACTTTCGGAACAAATTTTTCTTGGAGTTTGGGACGGCTTCAAATGAGCAAGTGTGATATTCTTTTCCCCAGGTCGAAAAGAATATGTGTTCTTCCTCCCATCATATTTTACTTCCCTGTCAAACTGCCAAGGCCTACCCAACAACAAGTGACAAGCATCCATAGGAATAACATTACACAATACTTCATTAGCATAGTTCTTACCAATAGAGAATGAAATCAGAACCTGTTTTTGACTTGGAGTGTGCTCCCATTGTTCAACCGTTGCAATTTATATGAGCGATGATGATTTTGAGTTGGAAGCTTCAATTTATCCACTAGTGTTGTTGAAGCCACATTTGTACAGCTCCCACTATCAATAATTATCATGCATACCCGCTGATTAATGGTGCAGCGAGTTTGGAATAAGTTTTCTCTTTGATCTTCTTCCGGGAAGATTTGAGCTTGCAAAACTCTTCGTAGCACCAGCATGTTTCCCACATCAGCTTCTTCCACAACATGTTCCTCATTTTCAGATTATTCATCATTATGTTCATCCTCTTTGATTGCCTCTTCAATCTCTTCAATATCCTTAATAGTAATAATCTGATTGTTAGGGCAATTGGAATGAAAATGACCATACCCATGGCATTTGAAACACTTTTGATTCCCACGTTCAAAGGATTTGGACTTCCCTTTTGTTTGTTCCATAGCCTTCTCTTTCCCTTTATCCAGCATCTTGTTCCTTCCAAATTCCTTCTCACCAACACCAGACTTATTAGAAGAAATACCCTTACAAAAAGTTCTACCTCTATTGTAGTTTTTGAGCGTCGGTGCCTTTGAGGTCCGCTTCTGCTTTTCTAACTTGATCGCCAGCTTGCAAACATCATCAAGTGAGAAGAATGGTTGCAACTCCACTGAATGTGCAATTTATTCATTTAATCCACCCAAAAACCTTGCAATTGTTTGCTCTTTATATTCTGGAACATCACTTTGCATCAATAAACGATCAAATTCTCGAATGTACTCTTCAACAGATTTATCTCCTTGTTGTAGTCTATGCATTTGAAAATAAAGATCTTGCTTATAATTCTCAGGCAGAAATCGTCTCTTCAAAAGCTTTTTCATTTTATCCCATGAGCGTATCTTGCCTTTATCATCACGTTCCCACTGTTTCTTCAGATTTTCCCACCAAAGTGATGCATAATCTTTAAATTTCAGAATGGCTACCTTGCACTTCTTCTCGTCAGAACAATTCTTAAATTCGAAGAACCGTTCGATTTCCCGCATCCAATCCAGAAAATCATCCGGATTCATACTCCCATAAAAATCTGGAATGTCAATCTTCAACCCTCTTTCAATGTCTTCATCATCTCTTCTTCTTCGCATATCTACCTCTGAATCACTGGAATCATCACCATTTGCACGATCTTCATAAAATGGTGCTGGATTGCGTCTATTATGTGGTGATGGATGTCGAGGATGCCGCTGCGGTGGAGGGGAGTCAGGTCGCTGCGCTCTCAAAAGTTGAGCAAGTTGCTCACCGATTTGAGTAATTTGTGATTGTAGCTGTGCGTTAGCTATTTCCCATGGAGCAGGAGGAGTAGAAGATCCGCTCTTGCAAGACATGATGGAGAGTAATAAGAAGAATGCGATAGAACTTACTCGTTGGAACCACGCCTCTAATACCAATTGATGCGTCACTGGAATCTCAAAACGAGTAAGTGAAGAGGAGCAACGTAATGTAGCCGAATTGACCAAGGCTTAAAGGCAATGCCACCCGCCAAGGTCACTCCATGCTTAAAGACAAAGTCACCAGCACTGGAGTTGCACCACCAATTCTGGGCAAAGGGAAAAGGCTAAAGCAATAGGACAACATAATAAGCTTCGAAAATCCATCACATTCAAGCATCACCATTACAAAGGGGTGAAAATAAATTATAAAGACAAAATAAAGAAAGGAAAATTCCCCAATTCGAGTTACAAGACATGGGGGACCCAAAAGGCACATAAAAAGTACAAAATAACACTTTCCCATGCCATTTATGACCCCACTAGCCAAAGTAGCGGGATTCCCTCTTAATGATGAGTTTCTCCATTTTCTCTCTCCTCATTAATGTGCAGCTACAAATTTCCACCATTTTCCATGTGGATAAATGATTTTGGGCCCCAAATAAGTGTGTTGTGGCCCACCATGGTGTTGGATGTCAAGAAGTGCAGGCTGGTCCAATTCGAATAACAATTGGGCTTAAAATTTTTATCAAGTCCAAAATTATTCTCCTTGGGTTGAATCTGATCCATATCAGTTTTTTAACATTTTTAGGGGTTTTACGGGATTTTAGAGTTTTTAATGGGTTTTTAGGGGTTTTATGGGTTTTTAGGGTTTTTAAGGTTTTTAGGGGGTTTTTGGTTTATAAGGTTTTTTCATGGTTTTTAGGGTTTTTTATGTTTTCATGGATTTTTAGGGATTTTTTAGGATTTTAATGGTTTTTTGGGTTTTTTGGGTTTTTCGGATTTTTAGGGTTTTTTAGTTTTTCAGGGGTTTTAGGGTTTTAGGGTTCTTCAAAGTTTTTTGGATCATTTGGCTTTTTAGGGGGTTTTTTGAGTTTTTTTAGAATTTTAAGGTATTTTGGATTTTTAAATATTTTTAGGGGTTTAAAGGGTTTTTAGAGTTTTTAGTGCGATTTTATATGGTTTTAGGATTTTTTAAGGTTTTTAGGGGCTTTTATGGTTTTCATGGGTTTTTTCAGGGTTTTCTGGGGTTTTTAGGATTTTTAGGATTTTTAGGTTTTTTATGGTTTTTAGAGTTTTTTTATCATTTTTAGGGGTTTTAAGGGTTTTTAGAGTTTTTAGTGGTTATTTAAGGTTTTTATGGTTTTTAGGGTTTTTTAATGTTTTTAGGGGGTTTTATGGTTTTCAGGTGTTTTCAGAGTTTTTATGTTTTTTTTCATTTTCATGGATTTTTTGGGGTATTTTAGGATTTTGATGTTTTTTAGGGATTCTTAAGGTTTTCAAGGATTTTATGGGCTTTTAGATTTTTTAGGGATTTTTAGGTCTTTTCAGAGTTTTTCTGGGTCTTGTTGGGTTTTAGAGGGGTTTTTTTGAGTTTTTTAGGGTTTTTAAAGTTTTTTAGAGTTTAACAATTTTTGGGATTTTAAGGGGTTTTAGAGTTTTTAGTTATTTTCTTGTGTTTTTATGGGTTTTTAGGGTTTTTAAGGTTTTAGGGGTTTTATGGTTTTTAGGGGTTTAAATGGTTTTTAGGGATTTTTATGGGTTTTTAGGGATTTTTAAGTTTTCATGGATTTTTATGGGTTTTTTAGGTTTTTATGGTTTTTATGGTTTTTTGTGTTTTTAGGGATTTGGAGAGTTTTTAGCTGTTTTCAGGGGTTTTTAGGCGGGGTTGAGTTTTTAGGATTTTTATTGTTTTTAGAGTTTTTAACGTTTTTAGGGGTTTAAGGTTTTTTCGTGATTTTAGTGTTTTTATGGGTTTTAGGGTTTTAAAGGTTTTTTATGGTTTTTAGGGATTTTATGGGGTTTTAGGGTTTTTAGGGGCTTTGTGGTTTTCAGTGTTTTTAGGGTTTTTAGGGTTTTTTAGATTTTACTGGATTTTTTTGGGGGTTTTACGGTTTTTTATGGTTTTTAGGTAATTTTAGGTTTTATAGGGATTTGAGGGGTTTTAGGGATTTTCAAGGGTTTTTAGGTATTTTAGGGGTTTTCAGGGTTTTTAGGGTCTTTTGGGTTTTTAGGGATTTTTTGAGTTTTTTAGGGTTTAAGGTTCTTTAGACCTTTTTAACGTTTTTAAGGATTTAAAGTGTATTTAGTGGGTTTTAGGGGTTTAATGGGTTTATATGGTTTTTTATGGTTTTGGGGGTTTTTATATTTTTCAGGGGCTTTTTCGGGTTTTTTGGCTTTTTTATATATTCCTCGATTTTTAGGGGTTTTTTATGATTTTTATGGTTTTTATGGATTTTGAGGGATTTTAGGGGTTTTCAGTGGTTGTTTGGATTTTTAGGGGTTTTCAGGGTTTTTAGGGACTTTTTGGGTTTTTAGTGGTTTTTTAAGATTTTTAGGGTTTTTAGGTTTTTTTGAGAATTTTTAACGTTTTTAATTGTTTTAAGGTATTTAAGGGTTTTTAGAGTTTTGGTGGGTGTTAAGGTTTTTATGGGTTATAGGGGTTTTTATGGTTTTTAGGGGTTTTATGGTTTTTAGGGGTTTTTTAGGGTTTTTACATTTTCAAAGATTTTTTGCGGTTTGTTAGGATTTTTAGGGTTTTTATGGTTTTTAGAGATTTTGAGGGGTTTTTTGGGTTTTCAGGGGTTTTTTTTGGGTTTTTACAATTTTTAGGGTCTTTTTTGAGTTTTTAAGGATTTTTTGAGTTTTTAGGGTTTTAAGGATTTTTAGGGTTTTTTAACGTTTTTAGGGGTTTTAATGGTTTTTAGATTTTTTAGTGGTTTGTTGGGTTTTCAAGGGTTTTTAATCATTTTTAGTGTTTCTTAAGTTTTCATTGATTTTTGGGGGTCTTTTAGGATTTTTATGGCTTTTTTGGTGTTTGAGGGCTATATGGTTTTTAGTGGATTTTAGGGTTTTTTGGGATTTTAAGGTCTTTTGGAGTTTTTAGTGATTTTTTTTAGTTTTTTAGGGTTTTTAAGGTTTTTTCTAGTTTTTTAATATTTTTAGGGGTTTTGAGGATTTTTAGAGTTTTTAGTGGGTTTTTAGGGTATTTATGGGTATTTATTGTTTTTTATGTTTTTATGGTTTTCAGGGGTTTTCCAAGGTTTTTTACATTTTCATGGATTTTTTGGGCGTTTTTGGAATTTTTATGGGGGTTTTTAGGGGTTTTAGAGGTTTTAGGGTTTTTAGGGATTTTTTTGGTTTTTAGGTTCTTTGCGGTTTTCATGATTTTTTGACTCTTTTTCAGTTTTTAAATTGTTTTAGAGTTTTTTAAAGTTTTAAGGTGATGCGAGACGCACGGGGTGGCCCGATCTTCACGGCGTAGGGCGGCGGATGATGGATGCGGTTTGGGGCTAAGTGACGGGTGAAGGGTATGGATAGTGGAAGCAAGTAGTCAACCAACGCTATATGGAGCGTGACCTACTACTTAGACAACACACTCAAGGGAGGGGTGTGATGGCCAATCCACACAACAACGCACTTGGGTTGAGGCACGGAATTGGGGGCTTTGTGATCTTGGATCACCAATCTAACTTGTAGATTGACAAGGCAAGAATGCACAAGAGCAAGGGGGAAAACCCGGGATAATCCTCACACAACGGAGAGAAACAAAGCATAAGCTCTCAAATTAAGTCTTGAATGCCAATACAATTCCATGGGGTGGCTATTTATAGCCAAGGGGGTGATACAATGGTCAAGGGTCTAATACCCTAAAGTCATAAAGTCTAAACCTACCTTGTCCCCTTAAAAGTCAAAAAGATAAAAGCCAACAAAGACTTTTGGAAAAGAAGCACACAACTTTCCAACATAGCCCACCGGATTTGACTTTGAGTGCATAGCCCACCGGATTTGACTTTGGTGTCCAAAGATGCCATTTCTAGAATCCTCCATGTGGGCAAGGCCTCCAAATTCGTGCAACCATGTGGGCCAAGCTTTAATCATCAATTTTGGGCTTGAATAAGTGATATTAAATGCCCATTTTCTCCATCCATGCAAGATAATACCCATTGGGCCTTTAATGAAGCAAGATGAGCGCCCATTGAAGCATTCAACCTCTTTAATCTTCCTCGCGTCATTGGGCCTTGCAAATCCAATTCCTCCACCCGAGCAATCGACTCGGTGCCTTCCGCATGGTTCGCATCATCCTCCCCCTCTTGAAAAGGAGTCGTCCTCGACTCTTCATCCTCTACACCCAAAAAAGGAGAAAGATCAGAAACATTGAAAGTGGCACTTACACCATACTCACCTGGGAGAGCTATCTTGTAAGCATTGTTGTTAATCTTTTCAAGCACTCGGAAAGGTCCGTCTCCTCGAGGCATGAGTTTTGATTTCCGCTTGTCGGGGAATCTTTCTTTACGCATATGAATCCAGACTAAGTCACCGGGTTCGAACAACACTTGCTTGCGACCCTTGTTTGCACGATCAACATATTTCTGGGTCATCCGCTCAATATTTTCCCTTGCCTTTTCATGGAGTTTCTTTATGAATTCTGCACGCCCTTTCGCATCCATATTAGTTGCTTCCTGTAAAGGCAACGACACTAGATCAATAGGGGCAAGGGGGTTAAAACCGTAAACAATTTCAAATGGAGAATATTGAGTAGTGGAATGCTTGGCCCTGTTATATGCGAATTCCACATGGGGTAGACACTCCTCCCAATTCTTAAGATTCTTCTTGACAATTGTTCTCAAAAGGGATGATAGTGTCCGATTCACCACCTCCGTTTGCCCATCGGTTTGTGGATGACAAGTAGTGGAAAATAGTAACTTCGTGCCCAGTTTGCTCCACAAGGTCTTCCAAAAGTAACTGAGGAATTTTGTGTCTCGATCCGACACAATCGTCCTTGGCATCCCATGGAGTTTGACTACTTCCTGAAAGAATAGTTGTGCAATGTTAGTGGCATCATCTGTTTTGTGACAGGGAATAAAATGTGCCATTTTAGAAAACCGATCCACCACAACAAAAATGGAATCTCTCCCCCTCTTTGTCCGTGGTAACCCCACAATAAAGTCCATTGATATGTCCTCCCAAGGGGTGTTGGGGATTGGGAGAGGAAGATATAGTCCATGTGGGTTCAATTTTGATTTGGCTTTATGGCAAACAATGCACTTTCCCACAAATTTTTCAACATCTCTAGATATCCTAGGCCAATAAAAATGTTCACTAAGAACGCTTAAAGTTTTTGCAACACCAAAATGTCCCATTAACCCACCAGAATGTGACTCCTTTAGTAAAAGTAAACGAATAGAGCAATTGGGAATGCAAAGCTTATCCATCCGAAATAAGAATCCATCATGTAAATAGAACTTTTCCCAACTAACTCCAGGTTTACAATGTTCATAAGGTTCTCTAAAATCACTATCAGTGGCATATAAATCCTTAATGTATTCAAAACCAAGAAGTTTTGAATCCAACAAGGATAAAAGAGAATATCTACGTGAAAGTGCATCAGCCACAGTATTTTCTTTACCCTTTTTATGCTTGATGACATATGGAAATGATTCAATGAATTCCAGCCATCTAGCATGTCTCCTATTTAGTTTATGTTGGCTCCTAAGGTATTTAAGAGCCTCGTGATCAGAATGGATCACAAATTCTTTAGGCCAAAGATAATGTTGCCATGTTTCTAGAACTCTAAACAATGCATACAACTCTTTGTCATATGTAGCATAGTTTAGAGTTGGGCCATTTAACTTCTCACTAAAGAAAGCAATAGGTTTACCTTCTTGCATGAGTACTCCTCCTATGCCAATTCCACTTGCATCACATTCAATTTCAAAGGTCTTACCAAAGTCTGGAAGTGCAAGTAGAGGGGCGTGGGTGAGTCTCTCCTTAAGTTCATTGAAGGCCTTCTCTTGAGTTATCCCCCATTTGAAAGGAACGTTCTTCTTTGTCAACTCGTTCAACGGTGCTGCTAATGTGCTGAAGTCCTTCACAAATCTCCTGTAAAAACTAGCAAGCCCATGAAAACTTCTTACCTGTCCAACGGAGGATGGAGTTGGCCATTCTTGTATTGCTTTGATCTTTTCAGTGTCAACTTCAACTCCATTTCCGCTCACAACAAATCCAAGGAAAACAATCTTATCGAGACAAAATTCACACTTTTTTATGTTTCCAAACAGGTTTTCTTTCCTTAATACCTCTAGGACTTTTCTTAAGTGATCTACATGTTCATGCAAAGTCCTACTATATACCAGAATATCATCAAAGTAAACTACCACAAATTTCCCAATATAGGAACGTAAGACATGATTCATTAACCTCATAAATGTGCTAGGTGCATTGGTGAGACCAAAGGGCATGACTAGCCATTCATAAAGTCCATGTTTTGTCTTAAATGCTGTTTTCCACTCATCTCCTTGTTTCATCCTGATTTGATGGTAGCCACTTCTTAAATCAATTTTAGAGAAAATTGTAGAACCATTTAATTCATCTAGCATATCATCTAACCTAGGGATAGGATGACGATACCTGACCGTGATGTTGTTGATGGCTCTACAGTCAATGCACATTCTCCATGTTCCATCCTTCTTTGGTACTAGAAGCACCGGTACCGCACAAGGACTAAGACTCTCTCTCACATACCCCACATTCAACAACTCTTGAACTTGCCTTTGAATTTCTTTTGTCTCCTCTGGGTTGGTGCGATATGCTGGGCGGTTCGGTAGTGATGCTCCAGGTATAAGGTCAATTTGATGCTCAATACCTCTAATGGGTGGCAAACCTGGTGGCACCTCTTCGGGAAACACATCTTCAAATTCCTGCAACAAAGACTCAACAACATGTGGCAAAGAAGATGTTAAGTCGTTAGTGTTCAACATCACCTCTTTGTACATAAGTACTAAGAGATTTTGTCGAGAAATCAAAGCTTCCTTAACCTCACTCTTTTTTGCCAACATCACACTTTTCTCTCCTCTCAAAACTTTTTCCCCTCTTGATTTTTCTTTGCTCTCCATTTCTTTGCTTCTCTCATTTTCTATTTTTCCCTCATTCTCTCCTTTTTCATTTTCTCTCTTTTTTTCCTCATCACTCTTTTTTTTCTTTTCTCTCAAAATGTGATCTTCTAGAATTTGCTTGGGGGACATGGGGTTGAGGGTTATAGGTTCCCCTCGGAGTAGAAAAGAGTGACGGTTCAAGAAACCATCATGAGTAACACGCCGATCGTACTGCCATGGTCGACCCAACAACAAGTGGCACGCCTTCATAGGAACAATGTCGCACAATATCTCATCTTTGTACTTACCGATGGTGAACAATACCTTCACTTGCTTGGTGACCTTCAGCTCCCCACAATCATTCAACCACTGAAGTCGGTATGGATTTGGATGCCTTAAAGTTGGGAGTCCCAACTTCTCCACCAACTCGGTGCTCGCCACATTGCTAAAACTTCCACCATCAACAATAACACTACATACCTTCCCATTGATCTTGCATCGTGTATGGAAAAGGTTCTCCCGCTGCTCCTTTTCTCCAACGGTCATTTGTGCACTTAAAACTCTTCTAGTGACAAGAATCTCGCCATCTTCCGCAAATTCTCCATTTTCAATTTCTGGAGATTCATCTTTCTCCTCTTCGGAGCTCTCTCCATCGGTCTCCCATTCTCCATACTTGTTGATGATCATGGTGCGACGGTTTGGGCATTCACTAGCAATGTGACCCCTTCCTTGACATTTAAAACACCGAATATCCCTATTCCTGGTTTGGTTAGCCTCAAAAGTAGGTTTCTTAGGTGGAAGAATTACCTTGTCACTTTTGCGATCAACCACCTCTTTTGCCTTTGATGGTTCTCCAATCTCCTTCCTTGGATTTCTCCATGGTGTGAAAGTGGTAGTGGGTTTCCTCATGTTGCTCCTCCTTTTGATTTGTTGCTCGATCTTGGTGGCTTGGTGGATCATATCTTGTATCTCTACATGGTGGTACATCTCCACTTGATCCGCAATCTCCCGATTGAGCCCATGTAAAAACCGTTCCATGGTTGCCTCCGGATCCTCCTCAACGTTTGCCCGAATCATGGCAATTTGCATCTCCTTGTAGTAGTCTTCTACACTCTTACTTCCTTGGATGAGGCGTTGAAGTTTGTTGTGGAGATCTCTATGGTAATGTGTGGGAACAAACCGCTTCCGCATGGTGAACTTCATGTCTTCCCAAGTGTTGATGGGACGTCCACCATATCTAGTCCTCTCCTTTTGAACTTGATCCCACCAAATTAAAGCATAATCAGAAAATTCAAGGGAAGCAAGTTTGACCTTTTTCTCCTCGGAATATGCATGGCATGAAAAGACCTGCTCAATCCGCATCTCCCACTCCAAGTATGCTTCCGGATCACTTTTCCCAAGAAAAGAAGGGACCTTCACCTTGATCCCGCCAAGTAGGTCATCATCATGTTGTCTCCTTTGGGCTCCTCTCGGTTGTTGGTACAACCTCCTCCTTTGTGGGACTTCATCAAGATCATCATCAAAGTTCACCATCTCCTCCTCCATGATGTGGGGACGACGTGGTGCGGGAGCGCGTCGTGGGTTATCATGGAACATCCTTGGGCTTGGTTTATTCTCCAATTCATCAATCCTCTCATGTAACACCTCCAACTTCCGATCAAGAAGCTTCTCGAAGTGGTTCACCAAAGCTTGCATTTGGAATTGCGTAGCTTCAGGTGCGGGAGATCTACTTCGACTTCCTTCATCGCTAACATGAGCAATTTTCTTCCCACGATCTTCTGCCATGATAAGTTACACAAACACAAACACACACCAGGGGGGGGGGGGACACACACAATGATACACACTCACTCACACATGCGAGATGTACACACTCACACAAGATGTACACACTCACACACACAAAGATACACACTCACGCACGCAATATACACACACTCACACGCACAAGATGTACACACACACTCACACAACAAGATGCACACACTCACACACACAAGATATATTTTTTTTTTGCTTATTTCTCTCCACTCTCAAAACTCACTTTGAATCCCAAGCTCTTATGAAATATATTACCTTGTTTAGGGTGATCAAGTGCCACAAATTCCTCCCCAATCAAGATTGTGTCGGGGGATGGTTTAACACAACCCGCTTGAGTGGTAAGGGGTTTAACAATGGTAAAGGGTCAAAAAGAGGGTGGAAAGAAGGGGTAGATAGGTGGATTGTGGGTTTTGCCCGATTGTGCAAGATAAGATAAATGAATAAAAATATGAGCCAAATACAAAATGGGGATGAAGTAAAATGATGGAAAATGTTATATATGGAAATAGAAAGTGCTAATAATGTAAAGCACAAAGGAGTAATTGTATCCGCTCTTTTTTTTTGATTTTTTTTTTGTCAATTCTCCCCAAAAAGTGTTGTGCTTGGAGTTTTAAAGCACAAGATGATTGAACGGAGAGTAAGACAATTTTTTTTTTTCCCGAAATCTCTCAAATAAAGGATGTGCTTAATTTTGAAAAGCACAAAATGATGAGTTGAGAGATTTTTTTTTTGCCGGATACAAATCACATATAGAGAATTATATGCGGAAAGAAGATGAATGAAAATTTGGCTCAATTTATAATAATTCAAGCTTGCACAAACTAGGACAATTCGGGAGGCTTTCAAGAAAAATGAATTTTTTTGTTGAATGGGTGAATAATATGGAAAGATAAGGAGGGTAATGGATAGAATTAAAGTAAATGAAGGGATAGACGCCTACCGTGTCAACCGGAGCTCTGATACCAACTGATGCGAGACGCACGGGGTGGCCCGATCTTCACGGCGTAGGGCGGCGGATGATGGATGCGGTTTGGGGCTAAGTGACGGGTGAAGGGTATGGATAGTGGAAGCAAGTAGTCAACCAACGCTATATGGAGCGTGACCTACTACTTAGACAACACACTCAAGGGAGGGGTGTGATGGCCAATCCACACAACAACGCACTTGGGTTGAGGCACGGAATTGGGGGCTTTGTGATCTTGGATCACCAATCTAACTTGTAGATTGACAAGGCAAGAATGCACAAGAGCAAGGGGGAAAACCCGGGATAATCCTCACACAACGGAGAGAAACAAAGCATAAGCTCTCAAATTAAGTCTTGAATGCCAATACAATTCCATGGGGTGGCTATTTATAGCCAAGGGGGTGATACAATGGTCAAGGGTCTAATACCCTAAAGTCATAAAGTCTAAACCTACCTTGTCCCCTTAAAAGTCAAAAAGATAAAAGCCAACAAAGACTTTTGGAAAAGAAGCACACAACTTTCCAACATAGCCCACCGGATTTGACTTTGAGTGCATAGCCCACCGGATTTGACTTTGGTGTCCAAAGATGCCATTTCTAGAATCCTCCATGTGGGCAAGGCCTCCAAATTCGTGCAACCATGTGGGCCAAGCTTTAATCATCAATTTTGGGCTTGAATAAGTGATATTAAATGCCCATTTTCTCCATCCATGCAAGATAATACCCATTGGGCCTTTAATGAAGCAAGATGAGCGCCCATTGAAGCATTCAACCTCTTTAATCTTCCTCGCGTCATTGGGCCTTGCAAATCCAATTCCTCCACCCGAGCAATCGACTCGGTGCCTTCCGCATGGTTCGCATCATAAGGGGTTTAAGGGGTTTTAGAGTTTTTATTGGTTTTATGGTTTTTATGGGGTTTTATGGGTTTTAAAGGTTTTTAGGGGTATTTCAGTGTTTTTAGGGTTTTTTACGTTTTCATTGATTTTTTGCAGTTTTTAGGATTTTCGTGGTTTTTAGATTTTTTAGGGATTTGGTGGGTTTTAAGGTTTTCAAGGGTTTTAATGTTTTTAGGGGTTTTTAGGGGTTTTTAGGGTTTTTTTGGTTTTCATGGGTATTTCAGGGTTTTTAGGGCATTCACATTTTCATGGATTTTTAGGGGTTTTTTTTATCTTTATGGTTTTTTGGGTTTTTTAGGGGTCTAAGGGATTTTGAGGGTTTTTAGTGCTTTTTTGGGGTTTTAGGGTTTTTTAGTGTTTTTAAGGCCTTTTGGGTTTTTAGGGATTTTTTAGAGTTTTTTAGAGTTTTAAGGTTTTTTAGAGTATTTAAAGTTTATTGGGGGTTTAATGTTTTTTAGATTTTTAGTGGGTTTTTAGGTTTTTATTGGTTTTTAGGGGTTTTTAAGGATTTTAGGTGTTTTTATGGTTTTTTGTGGGTTTAACATTTCATGGGTTTTTAAGGTCTTTAGGGGTTTTCAGGGTTTTTAGGGTCTTTTGGGATTTTATGGTTTTTTTAGTTTGTTAGTTTTTTTAAATATTTTTAGAGTTTTTTAATGTTATTAGGGGCTTAAAGGGGTTTAGAGTTTTTTGTGGGTTTTTAGGTTTTTTTTATCTTTTTAATGTTTTTTGGGGTGTTAAGGGTTTTTAGAGTTTTCATGGGGTTTTTAGGGTTTTTTAGGGGTTTTAAGAGTTTTTAGGGTTTTTAAGGGGTTTTAGGGTTTTTTCAGGATACATAGGGGTTTTTATGGTTTTCAAGGGTTTTTCAATGTTTTTAGGGATTTTTATTTTTTCATGGATTCTTAGGGGGGTTTAGGATTTTAATGGGTTTTTATATTTTTTAGGGTTTTTGGTGAATTTGAGGGTTTTAGGGGTTTTTAGGGATTTTCATGGATTTTAGGGTCTTTGGGGGGTTTTATGTTTTTTTTGAGTTTTTTAGGTGTTTTAAGGTCTTTTATAGTTTTTATTGTTTTTAGGGATTTTACATATTTTTAGAGTTTCTTGAGTTTTTTTAGGGTTTTATGGGTTTTTAGGGTGTTTTAAGGTTTTTAGGGGTTTTTTCGTTTTAAGGGCATTTTCTGGTTTTTTAGGGTTTTTTATGTTTTCATGGATTTTTAGGGTTTTTTTTTGGTTTTTAGAATTTTTTAGGATTTTTTGGGATTTTGTGGGTTTTTAGGGTTTTTACGGATTTTTGGGGTTTTTACGTTTTTTCAGGGTTTTTTTGCTCTTTTGGGGTTTTAGGGTATTTTTGAGTTCTTTAGGGTTTTTATATTTTTTAGAGTTTTTAATTTTTTTAGGGGTTTTGAGGGTTTTTAGAGTTTTAGTGGGCTTTTAGGGGTTTTATAGGTTTTTAGGGTTTTTAAGGTTTTTAAGGTTTTATGGTTTTAAGGGGTTTTCAGGGTTTTGAGTGTTTTTAATGTTTTCATGGATTTTTAGGGTTTTTTGGATTTTTATGTGGTTTGGGGTTTTTGGGTGTTTCGAGGGTTTTTAGGATTTTTTAGTGTTTTTAGCGTCTTTTTGGGTTTTTAGGGTTTTTTTGAGTTTTTTTGGGGTTTTAAAGGTTTGTTAGATTTTTTTAACATTTTATTGGTTTTAATGGTTTTTATAAGTTTTAGTGTTTTTTAGTGTTTTTATGGGGTTTTAGGGGGTTTTATGGTTTTTATGGTTTTTATGGTTTTCAAGGGTTTTCAGGGTTTTAGTATTTTTATTTTTTCTTGGATTTTTAGGGGTTTTTTAGGAAATTTATGGTTTTTTGGGTTTTTTAAGGGTTTTTAGGGATTTTTAGGTTTTTAGATTTTTTAGGGTTTTTAATGTGTTTTTTGGATTTTTAGGTTTTTTTTTGAATTTTTTAGGGTTTTTAGAGTTTTCTTAAAAAAATCAGGGGTTTTAAGGTTTTTTGGATTTATCATTGGTTTTTTAGACTTTTTAGGGTTTTTTATGGTTTTTAGGGGTTTGTATGGTTTTTAGGGGTTTTTTCGTGTTTTTTGGGTTTTTTACGTTTTCATGGATTTTTAGGGGTTTTTTTTATGTTTTAAGGGTTTTTAAGGTTTTTAGAGACTTTTAACATTTTAGGGCTTTAAAGGGGGTTTGGAGTTTTCAGTGGGTTTTTAGGGTTTTTAGGGTTTTTCAAGTTTTTTTGTGTTTTTATTTTTTTTAGGGGGTTTTCATGGTTTTTAGTGTTTTTATATTTTTAGGAGTTTTAGAACTTTTATGGTTTTAGGGTTTTAGGGATTTTGAGGGTTTTTGGGGTTTTTCTGGGGATTTTAGGGTTTTCAATTTTTTTAGGGTCGTTTTGGGTATTTAGGGGGGTTTTGAGTTTTTAGGGGTTTTAATGTATTTTAGAGTTGTTTGACATTTTTAGGGGTTTAAAGGGTTTTTAGAGTTTATAGTGGTTGTTTAGGGTTTTTATGGGTTTTTAGGTTTTTATGGGTTTTTAGGTTTTTATGGGTTGTTAGGGTTTTTAAGGTTTTGGGGGTTTTTATGTTTTTCAGGGGGATTTGAGGGTTTTTAGGCTTTTTTTACGTTTTATGGATTTTTAGAGGTTTTTTAGGTTTTTTATGGATTTTAGGGATTTTAGGGGTTTTATGGATTTTAAGGGTTTCTATGTTTTTTCAGGGGTTTAAGCGTTTTCAGGGTTTTAGGGTCTTTTTGGTTTTGGTTTTCTTTTTTTGAGTTTTTTATGGTTTAAATCTGTTTTTAGATTTTTTGTAACGTTTTTAGGGGTTTTTAGAGTTTTTAGTTAATTTTTAGTGTTTTATGGGTATTTATGATTTTTAATGTTTTTCGGGGTTTTATGGTTTTTAGGGGTTTTAGGGTTTTTTAGGGTTTTTTACGTTTTTATGGATTTTTAGGTGTTTTTGAGGATTTTTATGGTTTTTTTGGGGGTTTTAGTGGTTTTCAGGGATTTTGAGGGGTTTTTAGGGGTTTTAGGGTCTTTTTGGGTGTTTAGGGTTTTTTTGAGTTTTTGTGGGCTTTTGAGGTTTTAGAGTTTTTTTAACATTTTTAAGGGTTTTTAGAGTTTTTTATGGTTTTTTGGGTTTTTAGGTGTTTTAAGGTTTTTATGGGGGTTTATGGTTTTCAATGCTTTTCAGGGTTTTTTGGGTTTTTTACGTTTCATGGATTTTTAGTGGTTTTTTAGGATTGCTTGGTTTTTAGGGTTTTTAGGGTTTTTAGGGATTTTAGGGATTTTTAGGGTTTTTAGGGTTTTCTTTTCTTTTAAAATTTTTAGGGTTTTTAGGGTTTTTAGGGTTTTTAGGGTCCTTTGGGGGTTTTAGGGTTCGTTTTGATTTTTAGGTTTTTAAGGGTTTTAGAGTTGTTTGACGTGTTTAGGGGTTTTAAGGGTTTTCATATTTTTTAGTAATTTTAGGGTTTTTATGATTTTTTATAGTTTTTTAATGTTTTTAGGGGGTTTTATGGTTTTCAGGTAGTTTTTTGGGTTTTTTGGGTTTCTTTATGTTTTCTTTGATTTTCCAGGGGTTTTTTGGATTATTATAGTTTTTAGATATTTTGAGGTTATTTAGGTTTTTTCATAGGTTTTTAGGGGTTTTGGGGGTTTTCATGTTTTTTAGGCTCTTTTTTGGGTTTTCGGGTTTTATTTTTTTTTTTTAGGGTTTTTTAGGGTTTTTTAGGTTTTTTTAGAGTTTTTTAATGTTTTTTGGGTTTTTAGGGTTTATTTTTCAGTTTTTAGCGGTTTTATGGTTTTTAGGGGTTTTCTAAGGTTTTTCAGGGTTTTTTACATTTTCATACATTTTTAGGGGATTTTTAGGATTTTTATGGTCTTTATAGTTTTTTAGGGTTTTTTTGGATTTTGAGGGGTTTTGGGGTTTTTGGTGTTTTTAGAGTTTTTAGGGTTTACCATTGTTATTAGGGTCTTTTTTAATATTTAGGGGTTTTTTTGAGTTTTTTTGAGTTTTTTAGGTGTTTTAAGATTTTTTAGACTTTTTTAATGTTTTTAGGGGTTTAAAGTGTTTTTAGAGTTTTTAGTGGGATTTTAGGGCTTCTTTTGGTTTTTAGGGTTTCTTAAGGTTTTAGGCGGTTTTATTGTTTCAGGGGGTTTTTTGAGTTTTTTACGTTTTCAGAATTTTTGTGGGGTTTTATAGGATTTTTATGGTCTTTAGAGATTTTTAGTATTTTTAGGGATTTTGAAGGATTTTCCAGGTTTTTAGGTTTTTATGGGTTTTTGGGTTTTTATGGTTTTTAAGGTTTTTTAGAGTTTTTTAAAGATTTTTAGGGTATCAAGGTTTTTTAGAGTCTCTAGTTGGTTTTTAGGGTTTTTATGGGTTTTTAGGGTTTTTAACATTTTTAGGGGTTTTTTTGATTTTCAGGGGTTTTTCTAGGTTTTTATGGTTTTTTAAATTTTTGTGGATTTTTAGAGGTTTTTTAGGATATTTATGGATTTTAAGGTTAATAGGGATTTAGGGATTTATGGATTTTGAGGGTTTTTAGGGGTTCTCAGGGGTTTTTTGGTTTTTTTGGGTTTTTAGGGGTTTTAGGGTTTTTAGGGGTTTTTTAGAGTTTTTAGTGGGTTTTTAGGCTTTTTATGGATTTTTTGGGTTTTTTAAGTTTTTAGAGGTTTTTATGGTATTCAGGGTTTTAGGGATTTTTAAGTTTTCATTGATTTCTAGGGTTTTTTAGGATTTTTATGGTTTTTAGGGTTTTTTATGGGTTTTTAGGGGTTTCTAGGGTTTTTTGGGATTTCAGTGTTTTTAGGGTCTCTTTCGATTTTTTTGATTTTTTTGATTTTTTTTAAGGTTTTTTATATTTTTTTAACGTTTTTAGGGAGTTTAAGGGTTTTTTGAGTTTTTAGTGGGTGTTTAGGTTTTTTATGGGTTTTAATATTTTTACGGGTTTTATTATTTTCAATGGTTTTTACAGTTTTTAATGTTTTCCTGGAATTTAGGGTTGTTTTAGGGTTTTTTTCATGCTTTTAGAGATTTTGGGGGTTTTTTGGGTTTTGTAGGGGTTTTTTGATTTTTTTGGGGGGTTTTAAGATTTTTAAAGTTTTTTAATGTTTTCAGGGGCTTTAACGGGGTTTAAATTTTTTAGTGGTTTAAGTTTTTATGAGTTTTCAGGATTTCTTTACGTTTTTAGGGGTTTTATGGTTTTTAGGGGGTTTCCATGGTGTTTAGTGTTTTTTATGTTTTCGTGGATTTTTAGTGGTTTTGGGGTTTTTAGTGGTTTTAGGGCCTTTTTTTTATTTTGGGGTTTTTTTTGAGTTTTTTAGTTTTGTTAGAGTTTTTTAACATCTTTAGGGGGTTTAAAGGGCTTTTAGAGTTTTTAGTGGGTTTTTAGGTTTTTATGAGTTTTTAGGGGTTTTCAAGGTTTTTAGGTGTTTTATGGTTTTAAGGGGGTTTTTAGGGTATTTATGGGTTTTCTACGTTTTCATGGATATTATGTGTTTTTACGATTTTTATGGGGTTTAGGTTTTTCTAAGGATTTTAGAGATTTTGAGAGGGTTTTAGGGTTTTTAGGGGATTTTAGCATTTTTGAGGGTTTTTAGGGTCTTTTGGGTTTTTGGGGTTTTAAGGTATTTTAGAGTTTTTCTAATGTTTATAGGGATTTAAAGGGTTTTTATGGTGTTTTGGGGTTTTTAGGGGTTTCTAAGTGTTTTTAGGGTTATTTAGTTTATTGTGCGCTTGTCTTCATGCTGGGCTCATGTTTTTCTGGCTCCTATGCTCTCGGTGGTGATGACATCTTCCTTTCTTAGCCTGTGCGTGTGCGCTGCTTGGTGGGCTCATTCTATTTTTGGATGGGTAGGGTGCTCGTGGTGGTGTCAACTTCCCACCACTTGGGTTACTGGATTCATGTGGCCTTTTGGTTGTCTTGGGCATTGGGTCTCCACCTTTTGGTTTTATTGCTTGTCCTTTACTCCTTGGGTCATAGGGGGCTTTCTTTGGCTCACCCTTGGGTGATTTGTTTTTATTTCATCTTTCATTTATATTTACTTTCTATTTTCCATGTAAAAAAAGAAAAAAACCCTAAAAACCAAAAATACCACAAAAATACTAAAAGAACCCATAAAATCCATGAAAACGTAAAAAACCCTAAAACCACTGAAAAACCCTTCAAAGCCATAAAAACCCTTGAAAACCTTAAAAACCCCTAAAAATCTCTAAAAACTCAAAAAACCACTAAAAACACTAAAAACCTTTTAAACCCCCTAAAAATGTTAAAAATTTCTAAAAAACTTAAAAACCCTAAAAAAATAAAATAAACCCATAAAAACCCCTAAAAAAACCGAAAAACCTACAAAATTACTAAAAACTTTAAAAATCCTAAAAACCCCTGAAAAACCCTCAAAATCCCTAAACCCCCTAAAAACCCGAAAAACCATAAAAACCAAAAAAATTGTAAAAACACCTAAAAATCCATGAAAACAAAAAAAACCCTAAAAATAAATAACAGCTATAAAAACCCTTAAAACAAGTAAAAATGATAAAAAACTCTAAAAAATCTTAAAGACTCCAAAAAACTCTAAAAACCCCTGAAAACCCCAAAAACCATCAAAATATCTAAAAACCAAAAATATCCTAAAAAACACCTAAAAATCCATGAAAATGAAAAAAACTCTAAAAACCATAAAAACCCCTAAAAACATTAAAAGCCCTAAAAAACACTAAAAACTCTAAAACCCCTTAAAACCCCCAAAAAAGTTTAAAAAACTCTAAAAATCCTAAAAAGCTCAAAAGACCATAAAAACCATAAAAACCCCAAAAAACCTCAAAAACCCTAAAAACCATAAAAAACCCTAATCGAGATAAAAATCCTAAAACTCTCCTAAAAATCCATGAAAACATCAAAAACCCTAAAAACCCTAAAAAACCCCTAAGAAGAATAAAAATACATAAAAACGTTAAAAACCCTCAAAACCCACTCAAAACTTTATAAATCATTTAAACCCCTAAAAAAGTTAAAAAACTCTATAAAAGCTTAAAACCACAAAAAAAATCAAATAACCCTAAACCCCAAAATACCCTAAATGCCATGAAAAACCCTAAAACCATAGAAAAACCATAAAAACCATAAAAAAACAATAAAAACCCTAAAAAACCTAAAAATCCATGAAAACATAAAAAACCCTAAAACCCTAAAACCCTTAAAAACCACTAAAAACTCTAAAAACCCTTAAAACCCCTAAAAAGTTAAAAATCTCTAAAAACCTGAAAACCCAAACAAACAAAAAAAACCCTAAAACCCCCAAAACACCCAAAAAACCTATTAAAATCCTAAACCCCTAAAAACCCAAAAAACCTTCAAAATTTCTAGAAACCATAAAAAACATGAAAATCCATGAAAACGTAAAAAACACTAAGAACGCTAAAAACCCTTGAAAATCATAAAACCCTTAAAAACCAGAAAAAACCTAAAATCCCCTAAACATCTTAAAAAACATAAAAACCCATAAAAACCTTAAAAACCATTTAAAACTCTGAAAACCCATAAACTCCCTAAAAACCATTTAAAACTCTGAAAACCCATAAACTCCCTAAAATCCATAATTTTTTTTAAAAAACCATAAAAACTCTAAAAAACTCAAAAAGACCCCCAAAACCCTAAAAACCCCAAAACCACATAAAAACTCTAAAAATCCCTAAAAACCTTGAAAAACCCAAAAAACCCCAAAAAACCCTGAAAAAACCGCTATAAAATCTAAAACCATTAAAATCCCTAAAAACATTTAAACTCTAAAAAAATTGTTGAAACCCTAAAAAACCATAAAACCTAAAAGACCCCAAAAACCCAGAAAAAAATCCTAAAAACCATTAAACCCCTAAAAACTCTAAGCCCCTCAAAATCTGTAAAAACCCTAAAAACCCTAAAAATCATAAAAACCTAAAAAACCCATAAAAATCTATGAAAATTTTAAAAACCCAAAAACCTTGAAAAACAAAAAAAAAAACACCAAAAAACCTTTAAAAACCCTAAAATCACTAAAAACCCACAAAAAACTCTAAAAACCTTCAAAACCCCTAAAAATGTTAAAAAACACTAAAACCCCTTAAAACTCAAAAAAAAACCCTAAACCCCAAAAGACCCTAAACACCCTAAAGAACCCTAAAAACCCTAAAACCCCTTGAAAACCGTAAAACCCTCAAAATCCCTAAAACCCTAAAACCTCCAAAAAAACCATAAACACCATAAAAATCCTAAAAACACCTTAAAATACGTGAAAATGTAAAAATCCATAAAAACTCTGAAAAACACCTAAAACCACAAAAACCCCTACAAACCTTAAAAAACACAAAACACCCATAAAAATCCTAAAAACCACTAAAAAAAGTAAAAACCCATAAAACCCCTAAAAATCCCTAAAAACATTAAAAACTTAAAAATCATTAAAAACCCTAAAAAACTAAAAAATCCCTAAAAACCCAAAAGACCTTTAAAATCCCTTAAAACCATTAAATCCTAAAAAACCCTGAAAAACCCCTAAAAACCCAAAAAATCCCTCAAAACCCAAAAAACTATAAAAATCCTAAAAACCCCTAAAAACCTATGTTAAAACGTAAAAAACCCTAAAAATATGGAAAACCCCCATAAAAACCCTAAAAACCCCTAAAAAAAATTAAAAACCCTAAAACCAGTAAAAAATCTAAAAACCCTAATAACCCCTAAAAAGGTTTAAAAACTCTAAAAAACCTTTAAAACCTTAAAAAACTCGAAACAACCCTAAAAACGTAAAATACCCTAAGAGCCATGAAAATCCTTAAAACCCATGAAAACCCCTAAAATCCCTCAAAAATAATGAAAATACTAAAAAAGCCCTACAAATCAATGAAGACATAAAAAACCTTGAAAACCCCACGAAAAACATAAAAACC
This sequence comes from Viscum album, assembly GCA_963277665.1. Taxonomy (NCBI): domain Eukaryota; kingdom Viridiplantae; phylum Streptophyta; class Magnoliopsida; order Santalales; family Viscaceae; genus Viscum; species Viscum album. The sequence continues at coordinate 1,050,268,224 of OY728121.1, read as the reverse complement.
CACTAAAAACCTTAAAACCCTACAGAACCATAAAAACCCTAAAAACCTACAAAAACTCTAAAAACCATTAAAACCCCTAAAAAATTTAGAAACTCTAAAAAACCTTAAAATCCCTAAAAAATGAAAAAAAATCGCAAAAACCCAAAAAGACCCTAAAACTCTAAGAACCCTGAAAACCTCTGAAAATCCCTAAAAATATTCAAAATCCCTAAAAACTCTAAAAAACCCTCAAAACCAAAAATGTCCTAAAAATCCCATAAAAATCAAAGAAAATGTAAAAAACCCAAAAAACTCTAAAAAACACCTAAAAACCATAAAATCTCATAAGAACCATAAAAAACCTAAAACCCATAGAAACCCTAAAAACCATTGAATGCTCTAAAAACCCTTAAACCCCCTAAAAATTTAAAAAAACTTTAAAAAACCATAAAAACCCTAGAAAACTCAAAAGGACCTTAAAAGCCCAAAAACCCCAAAAACCCCCTAAAAAACCTAAAACCCCCTAAATACCCTAAAAACCCAAAAAAACACTAAAAACAACTAAAAACTCTTTAAACCCTTAAAATCCATAAAAACATTAAAGTAACTCTAAAAAACCTTTAAAACCATAAAAACTAGAAAAAAACCTAAAAACCCAAAAGGACCACAAAAACCCTTAAATGACCCTAAAAACCATAAATCCCCTAGAAGCCCCTAAATCCCCTAAAACCCCTGAAACCCCTCAAAATCCCAAAAAATGCTAAAAAACCATAAAAACATAAAAACCCCATAAAAATCCATGAAAATGTAAGAAAACCCTAAAAACCCTAACCCCCCCCCCCCAAAAAAAAAACCATAAAAACCCCTAAAAACATTAAATAACCCTAAAAACACATAAACCCCTAAAAACCACTTAAAACTCTAAAAACCTTTAAAACCTCTAAAAACATTAAAAATATCTAAAAAACCTTAAAAATAATAAAAAAGTTTAAAAAATCTTAAAAACCCCAAGAGGGCCTAAAAACCCTAAACCCCAAAAAACCATTAAAACCATGACAATCCTAAAAACCCCCTAAAAACACATGAAAACATAAAAAACCCTAAAACCCCCTAAAATCCATAAAACCCCTAAAACCCTTAAAAGACCCTAAAAACCTATAAAAAGTAATAAAAACATTAAAAACCCTTAACCTCCACCCCAAAAAACGTTAGAAATCTCTAAAAACTTTAAAAACCCTAAAAAGCTAAAAAAACCCACTAAAATCGAAAAAAGACCCTAAAAACCCTAAAAACATTAAAAATCCTAAACCCCTAGAAAATCCCTGAAAATCCCTTAAACCCCTAAAAACATGAAAAACCATAAAAATGCTATAAACACCTAAAAACCCATGAAACCTGAATACCCCTAAAAACCCATAAAAACACTAAAAATGTACTAAAAACTATAAGAACCCTTAAAACCCATAAAAACGATAAAAGCTCTAAAAAACCTTTAAAACCCCCAAAAAAACAAAAAACTCTAAAGTCCCAAAAAGACACTAAAACCCCTAAAAACCCCTAAAACCCAAAAAACCTCTGAAAACCCCTAAAAAACCTAAAAATCCCTAAATAACCTCAAAACTCCTAAAAACCATAAAAATCCTATAAAACCCTAAAAATCAATGAAAATGTAAAAAATACTAAAAGCCCTGAAATCCTCATAAATCCATTAACCCCTTAAAACCCCTTAAACCCTAAAAACCAACTGAAAACTCTAAAAACCCGTAAAAGAGTTAAAAAACTCTTGCCTTGCAAAAAAAAGAGTTAAAAAACTCTAAATGCCTTTAAATCCCTAAAAACTCAAAAAAGACCTAAAAACCCAAAAAGACCCTAAAATCCATGAAAAACACTAAAAATCCTAAAAAACCAAAAAATATAATAAAAAACCTAAAAAACCCCCTAAAAATCCATGAAAATGTAAAAAGCCATAAAACCCCTAAAAATAAAAAATCCACTAAAACCGTTAAAAAACCCTAAAAACCCTAAAAACCCTAAAAACTGAAAACACTAAAACTTCCTAAAACCCCTAATAATGTTAAAAAATCTAAAAAATCTTTTAAACCCTAAAAAACACAAAAAGACAAAAAAATCCAAAAGACCCTAAAAACCTGGAAAAAAAACCCTGAAAATCCTAAAAAGCCCTGAAAAACCCAAAAAACCATTGAAAACTCAAAACCCCTTAAACCCCCTAAAAATGCAAAAGAATCTAAAAAACTACAAAACACTAAAAAATCAAAAAGACCCTAACTACCCTAAAACTTCAGAAAACCCCATAAAAACCCTAAAATACCCTAAAAACCTTCAAAACCCCCCAAAACCACTAAAAACTCTAAACACCCTAAAATCCCTAAAAATGTTAAAAACTTTAAAAAACTCAAAAAAACACTAAAAACCCAAAAGACCCCAAAAACCATAAAAAACCCTAAATACCCTGAAACCCTGAAAAACCCTAAAACCCCTCAAAATACCTAAAAACCCTAAAAACCCCTGAAAATAAAAAACCCTTAAAAACCTTAAATCCCCCTAAAAACCCATAAAAACCCTAAAAACAACTAAAAAATCTAAAACTCTTTAAAACCACGAAAAACATTAGAAATTCCTACAAACCTAAAAAACCATAAAACCATAAAAATCCTAAAAAACCCCCAAAACACATGAAAATATAAAAATGCATAAAAATGATGAAAACCCCATAAAAATAATAATCACTAAAAACCTTAAAACCCATAAAAAACTTAAAAACCAATAAAACAATAAAAACTCTAAAACCCATAAAAATGTTAAAATACTCTAAAAACATTAAAAACCCTTAAAAACCCTAAAAACCATAAAAATCCAAAAAACCTCTAAAATCCATGAAAACGTAAAAAACCCTAAAACCCCATAAAACCCTAAAAAACACCAACAACTAAAAAAAACCTTAAAATTCTAAAAATGTTAAAAAACTCTAAAAAACCTTTAAAACCCTAAAAAACTCAAAACACCCTAAAACCCCAAAAAGACACTAAAAGACCTGAAAAATCCCCAAAACCCCAGAAAAACCCTAAAAACAATAAAAATCCTAAAATCCCCAAAAAATCTGTGAAACGTTAAAAACCTTAAAAACCTTTAAAACTGTAAAAACCACTAAAAACTTTAAAAATCCTTAAAAACCCTAAAAAGGTTTAAAAACATTAAAAACCTTAAAACCCTAAAAAACTCAAAAAAAACCCTAAAAACCGAAAAAGACCCTAAAACCCATGAAAACCCCTAAAAACCCTAAAAAAATCCTAAAACCCCCTAAAATCCATGAAAACATAAAAAAACACAAAAACACTGTAAAACACTTGAAAACCATAAAAACCACAAAAAAATCCTAAAAATCGATGAAAACCCTTAAAGATCAACAAAAACTATAGAACCCCCTAAAAACCTTAAAAATGATAAGAAACTATAAAAAAACATAAAACCCCAAAAAACTAAAAAACCCTAAAAAACCTGAAAACCATAAAAATCCTAAAAATCCCCTAAAAATCCATGAAAACTTAAAAACTCAAAAAACTCTAAAAAACCCCTAAAAACCATAAAAACCCCTAAAAACCTTAAAAATACCTTAAAACCCAAAAAACCATTGAAAACTATAAAAACCCTTAAGCCACCTAAAACGTTAAAAAACTCTAAGAAACTATAAAATCCTAAAAAACTCAAAACAACCTACAAACCCTAAAAAACCTTGAAAATCCCAAAAAACCCTAAAACCCAAAAAACCTTAAGAAACTTGGAAAACACCAAAATCATAAAAAAACCCTAAAACCAATAAAAACTCTAAAAACCCTTAAAATCCATAAAATCGTTAAAAAACTCTAAAAAAATAAACAAACCTAACAAAAATAGTAAACCCTAAAAACCCAAAAAGTCCCCAAAAACCCTGAAAAAATCATAAAGCACTAAAAACCGTAAAAATCCATCGAAACCATAAAAACCTAAAAAACCATAAAAATCCATGAAAATGTAAAAATCCACTGAAAACCATAAAAACCCCTAAAAACCTTTAAAGCCCCTAAAACCCATAAAAACCATAAAAATCACTAAAATATCTATAAGCCTTTTAAACCCCAAAAAACATTATAAGTATCAAAAAAACATTTAGGGTTTTTTTTTGAGTTTTTAGGGGTTTTAGGGTTTTTAGAGTTTTTTAGAGTTTTTAGGTTTTTTTAGCCTTTTTATGGATTTTTTTGGGTTTTTTAAGTTTTTACAGGTTTTATGTTTACCTGGATTTTAGTGTTGTTTTAGTATTTTTATGGTTTTGTAGGGGTTTGTAGGGGTTTTAAGGTTTTTAAAGTTTTTTAATGTTTTTAGGGGCTTTAATGGGGTTTAAATCTTTTAGTGGTTTAAGTTTTTTATGGGTTTTTAGGATTTTTTAACGTTTTTAGGGGTTTTATGGGTTTTAGGGGGTTTTCAGGGTTTTTAGTGTTTTTTATGTTTTCGTGGATTTTTAGGTTTTTTAGGATTTTTATGGTTTTTATGCAGTTTTTGGGTTTTTAGGAATTTTGAGGGGTTTTAGGGTTTTCTTGGGCTTTCAGGGTTTTTAGGGTTTTTCATTGTTTTTAGGGTCTTTTTCATTTTAGGTTTTTTTAGTTTTTTTGGGTTTTAAGGTTTTTTATAGTTCTTTAACATTGTTAGGGGATTTGAGGGTTTTAAAGTTTTTAGTGGGTTGTAAGGGTTTTTAGGGTTTTTTTATGATTTTAAAGGGTTTTTATGGCTTTTTACATTTTCATGGATTTTCAGGGGTTTTTAGATTTTTTAGTTTTTACGGTTATCAGTGATTTTGAGTATGTTTAGTTGTTTTCAAGGATTTTTAGGGTTTTGGGGTTTTTAGTGGTTTTAGGGCCTTTTTATGATTTTAGGGGTGTTTTTTTGAGTTTTTTAGTTTTGTTAGAGTTTTTTTAACATATTTAGGGGGTTTTAAGGGCTTTTAGGGTTTTTAGGGGGTTTTTTTGGTTTTTATGGGTTTTTAGGGGTTTTCAAGGTTTTTAGGTGTTTTATTTTTTTCAGGGGTTTTTCAGGGTATTTATGGTTTTTCTACGTTTTCATGGATATTCTGTGTTTTTATAATTTTTATGGGTTTTAGGTTTTTCTAAGGATTTTAGAGATTTTGAGGGGGTTTTAGGGGATTTTAGCATTTTTGACGGTTTTTAGGGTCTTTTTGGTTTTTTTGTTTTTTGTTTTTTTTTGAGTTTTTTGGGGTTTTAAGGTATTTTAGAGTTTTTTAATGTTTTTAAGGATTTTAAGGGTTTTTAGTGGGTTTTAAAGTTTTTTAAGTTTTTAGGGGGTTTTATGGGTTTCTAAGTGTTTTTAGGGTTATTTAATTTTTCATGGATTTTTAGGGGTTTCTAGGATTTTTATGGTTTTAAGATTTTTTAGGGGTTTTAGGGATGGTTGCAGGGTTTTTCATTGGTCTTTAGGGTTTTTTTGGTGTTTTGGGGTTTTTAGGGGTTTCTAAGTCTTTTTAGGGTTATTTAATTTTTTGTGCACTTGTCATCTTATTGGGCTCATGTTGTTGTCTGGATCCTATGCTCTTGGTGGTGATGACATCTTTCTTTCTTAGCTTGTGCGTGTGCGCTGCTTGGTGGGCTCATTCTATTTTGGATGGGTAGGGTGCTCGTGGTGGTGTCAGCTTCTCACCGCTTGGGTTACTGGATTCATGTGGCCTTTTGGTTGTCTTGGGCATTGGGTCTCCACCTTTTGGTTTTATTGCTTGTCTTTTACTCCTTGGGTCACTGGGGGCTTTCTTTGGCTCACCCTTGGGTGATTTGTTTTTATTTCATCTTTCATTTATATATACTTTCTATTTTCCATGTAAAAAAAGAAAAAAACCCTAAAAACCAAAAAAACTACAAAAAGCGTAAAAGAACCCTAAAACCCCTAAAACCCCTGAAAAACCCTAAAAACCTAAAAACCCCTAAAACCCCTCAAAAACCCAAAAACTATAAAAACATAAAAAACCCATAAAATCCATGAAAACTTAAAAAACCCTAAACCCCTGAAAAACCCTTGAAATCCATAAAAACCCTTGAAAACCTTAAAAACCCATAAAAACAACTAAAACCCCCCAAAACCACTAAAAACATTTTAAACCCCAAAAAATGTTAAAAATTTCTAAAAAACTTAAAAACCCTAAAAAAATAAAATAAACCCATAAAAACCCCAAAAGACCCAAAAAACCCATAAAAACCTAAAAACCTAAAAACCTACAAAAATCCTAAAAACCCCAAAAAACACACTAAAACAAAAAAAATCCATAAAAAACCTGAAAAACCCGCAAAAACATTAAAAACCCTACAAACCATAAAAATCCATAAAAACCCATAAAAACCTACTAAAACCCTAAAAACGTAAAAAACCCTAAAAAATTTAGAAACCCGAAAAAAAATCAAAAAAACCCTAAAAAACCTAAAAGACCCTAAAAACCCTGAAACCCCTAAAAACCCTAAAAACTGTAAAAACCCTAAAAACCAAAAAAAATCCTAAAACCCCTAAAAATCCATGAAAACAAAAAAACCCTTAAAACCCGTAAAAATGATAAAAAACTCTAAAAAATCTTAGACTCTAAAAAACTCAAAAAACCCCTAAAAACCCTAAAAACCATCAAAGTATCTAAAAACCCTAAAAACAATAAAAATCCTAAAAAACACCTAAAAATCCATGAAAATGAAAAAAAACGCTAGAAACCATAAAAACCCCTAAAAACTTTTAAAGCCAAAAAAACACTAAAAACTCTAAAACCCCTAAAAATTTAAAAAACTCTAAAAACCCTAAAAATCTAAAAAACGACCTAAAACCCCAAAAGACCTCAAAAGCCATGAAAATCAGTAAAAACCCGTGAAAATTCCTAAAAATCCTAGAAAACAACTAAAAACTCTAAAAACCTAAAAAATATAAAAAAAACCCTAAAAACAAAAAAACTCCAAAATTCCTTAAAAACCCTGAAAACCCCTAAAAACCCTGAAAACCCATGAAAATCCTAAAAACCTTGAAATCCATAAAAAACCTAACAACCCTAAAAAATCCTCAAAACCATAAAAATATTAAAAATCCATGAAAATGTGAAAAACACTAAAAATTCTAAAAAACCCATGAAAACCAAAAAAACTCCTAAAACCCTAAAAAACCTAAAAACCCATAAAAACCCTAAAAACCATTGAAAGCTATAAAAACCCTTAAACCCCCTAAAAATGTTAAAATAATATAAAAAACCGAAGAAACCCTAAAAACAGAAAAGACCCTAAAACCTCTGAAAAACCCTAAACCCCCTGAAAAACCCTAAAAATTGCTAAAAAATCCAAAAAACCTCTAAAAATGCTAAAAACTCCAAAAAACCCTAAAAACGCTAAACATTAAAAAAAAAACCCAAAACCCAAAAAGAGCCCCAAAGCCCTTAAAACCCCCTACAAACCCTAAAACCCCTAAAACCCCCCAAAATACCTAAAAACCCCCAAAATACCTAAATACCCTAAAAAACATAAAAACCATAATGACTAAAAAACCCATGAAAATCAATGAAAACACAAAAAACACTAAAACCCTGAAAAGCCCCTAAAAACCATAAAAACCTTAAAAAAGCCTAAAAACTCGAAAAACCACTAAAAATTCCAAAAACATTTTAAACCCTAAAAAACATGAAGGAAACCCTAAAACACCCAAAAGACCCTAAAGCCCCTAAAAACCCTAAAGCACCTCCAAAACCCTAAAACCCCTCAAAATCCCTAAAATCCTTAAAAATACCTAGAAACCATAAAAATCTAATAACCCCTAAAAATACATGAAAACGTAAAAATCCCTAAAAATTCTGAAAAAACCATAAAGACCATAAAAATCCCTACAAACCTTTAAATACCCTAAAACCCCATAAAACCCACCAAAAACACTAAAACCCTTTAAACCCCTAAACACGTTAAAAATCTCTACAAAATTTAAAAACCCTAAAAAACTCAACCCTAAAAACCCAAAAATAGCCTAAAAATCCTAAAAACCCCTAAAAACCAAAAAAACCCATGAAAATCCCTCAAAATCACTAAAATCCTACAACCCTAAAAACCATACGAATAATAAAAACCCCTAAAAATCCATGAAAACTTAAAAAACCCTAAAAACACATAAAAACCCTAAAAATGCACAAACAACTATAAAAACCCTTAAAACCCCGAAAAACGTTAAAAAAATCTAAAACACCTTAAAAACCCTAAAAACTAAAAAAACACCCTAAAACCCTAAAAACACCCTTTAGACCTTAAAACCCCCTGAAAAACCCTAAAAACCCTCAAAATCCCTTAAAATCCTAAAAACCCAAAAAATCCTAAAACCCCAATAAAAATCCAGGACAACATAAAAAAACCCTAAAATCCCTGAAAACCCCCTAAAAACCTTTTAAAACTCTAAAAATCCACTAAAAACTCTAAAACGCTTAAAACCCCTAAAAAGCTTAAAAAACACTAAAAACCTTAAAAACCATAAAAATCAAAAAAAACCCCAAAAGACCCTAAAAGCCACGGAATACCCTAAAACCCACTTAAAACCCCTAAAAACTCTCAAAAAAATAAAATACCTAAAAACCCCTGAAAACCCTATGAAAATATAAAAAACCATAAAACCCTGAAAAACCCCTAAAAACCACAAAAACACAAAAACCCATAAAAACCAAAAAAAACCATAAACCACTAAAAACTTTAAAAACCCTTAAAACCCCTAAAAACATTAAAAAACTCAAAAAAAACTTTAAATCCCTAAAAACACAAAAAATCCTAAAAATACAAAAAGACCTAAACCCCTTGAAAAACACTAAAACCCCTTAAAAACCCTAAAGACCTTCAAAATCCTGAAAACATAAAAAACCCCTAAAAACACTAAAAAACCCCCTGAAAACTATAAAAACCACCTAAAAACCTTAAAAAACCTAAAAACCCTAAAAACCATTGAAAACTCTAAAAACCATTAAACCCACTAAAAACGGTAAAAAACTTTAAAAAACCAAAAAAATCCTAAAAAACTCCAAAAGACCCTAAAAACCCCTGAAAAACACTAAAACCCCGAGAAACCCCTAAAACCCCTAAAAACCCTAAAAGCCTTAGAAAATCCAAAAAAAAAACAAAAGAATCCTTAGAAACCGCTAAAAATTCTAAAATCCCTCAAAAAGTTAAAAAACTCAAAAAAACCTTAAAACCCCCTAAAAACTCAAAAAAAAACCCAAAGACCCCCAAAACCCTGAAAAAACCTAAAACCCCTAAAAATCCTAAAAACCCTCAAAATCTCTAAAAACCCTAAAACCCATAAAAACCTAAAAAACCCATAAAAATCCCCCAAAACGTAAAAAACCTTAAAAAACTGAAAAACCCATGTAAACCATAAACCCCCAAAAACGTTAAAAAACTCAAAAACCCATAAAACCCCAAAAAACACACAAAAAACCCTAAACACCTTTAAAAGCCCTAAAAAGTTAAAGGTCTCAAAAAAACCTTAAAAACTCTTAAAACCTTAGAAAAACCATAAAAAAACCCAAAAGACCCTAAAACCCCTAAAACCCCCTAAAACCCCGAAACACATCAACAACCCTCAAAATCCCAAAAAACCCTAAAAACATTAAAAATCTTAAAAAATCCCTAAAAGCACATGAAAATGTAAAAAAACCTAAAAACCCTGAAAACACCCTAAAAACCATAAAAACTCCTACATATCTAAAAAACCCCTAAAAACCCATAAAACCATTGAAAACACTAAAACCATCAAAACCCCTAAAATTGTTAAAAAACTCTAAAATCTTTAAAACCCATAAAAAACTCAAAAATATCCTAAAAATCCAAAAAGACCCTAAAAATCCTAAAAAAAACCAAAAACCCCTAAAAACCATAAAAATCCAAAAAACCCTAAAAACAAATAAAAACCCTAAAAAATCACTAATAACTATAAAAACCCTTAAAACCCATAAAAATGTTAAAAAACTCTAAAAAAACCATAAAACCCCTAAAAACTCTAAAAAATCCGCTAAAAACAAAAAAAGACCCTAAAACCATGAAAAACCCTAAATACCATTGAAAAACCCTAAAACAATCAAAATCCCTAAAAATCCTAAAAAAACCCTAAAAACCATAAGAATCCTAAAAAAACCCTAAAAATCTATGAAAATGTAAAAAACCCTAAGAACCCTGACAACCCCATAAAAACCATAAAAATCCCTAAAAACCATTAAAACCCCTAAAACCCTAAAAACCCACTAAAAACTATAAATCCCTTTAAAACCCCCAAAAAGTTAAAAAAAACTCAAAGAAACTTCCTTTAAAAACTCAAAAAAACCCTAATAACCCCAAAAGACCCAAAAAAACCATGAAAACCCCTAAAAACAATAAAAATCCTAAAACCCCCTAAAAATCCATGAAAATGAAAAAAACCCTAAAACCCCTGAAAACCCCTGAAAACCCATAAAACCCATAAAAACCACCAAAAACCTTAAAACCCTAAAAACCCATAAAAACCCTAAAACACTAAAAACTCTGGAAACCTTTAAACCCCTGAAAAGGTTAAAAAACTTTTAAAAAGCTTAAAACCCCAAAAATAACAAAAAAAACCACAAACCCCCAAAAGACCCTAAAACCCTAAAAAAACTCTAAAAACACCCGAAAACCCTTAAAACCTTCAAAATTTCTAAAACTCCAAAAAAACTGAAAACCCTCCAAACCATAGCAATCCTAAAAATCCCTGAAAAATCCATGAAATCATAAAAACCCTGAAAACTCTACAAAACCCTAAAAACCATAAAAACCCCTAAAACCTTAAAAAAACCTAAAAATCCATCAAAACCTTAAAAACCCTTAAAAACTCCAAAAAACCTTAAACCCCTTAAAACGTTAAAAAACTCTAAAAACCATAAAAATCCTAAAAAACTAAAAATGACCCTAAAAACCATGAAAAAACCCAAAACCCCCCAAACCCATAAAAACTCTAGAAAACATTAAAATCCCTAAAAATGTTAAAAAAACCTTAAAACACTAAAATACTCAAAAAAATCCCCTAAAACCCCAAAAAGACCAAAAAAACACTAAAAACCCCTAAAACACCTAAAACCCCTGAAAATCCCTAAAAACCCTAAAAAACCCTAAAAAAATAAAAACCCAAAAAACCCATAAAAATACAGGAAAATGTAAAACCCCATAAAACCCCCTAAAAAACATAAAAACCACTAAAAACCATAAAAAACAAAAAAACAATAAAAACCCCAAGAAAACTCAAAAACTCTAAAAACCTTTAAAACCCTAATAATGTAAAAGATCTCTAAAAAACCTTAAAACCCTTAAAACCCCTAAAAACCACTAAAAACTCCAAAAAACCTTAAAACCCCTAAAACCCCTAAAACCCCTTAAAACCCCTAAAACATTAAAAAAACTCTAAAAAACCTTACAAACCTGAAAAAACATAAAAACCCCCTAAAACCCCAAAATGTCCCTGAAATCCCAGAAAACCCCTAAAAACCTTCAGAATCCCTAAAAACCCTAAAACCCCTAAAAACCATAAAAATGCTAAAATTCACCTAAAAATCCATGAAAACGTAAAAACACTAAAAACTCAAAAAACCTCTAAAAATTATAAAAACCTTAAAAAACCTAAAAACCATAAAAAACCTAAAAACCTTAAAATATCTAAAAACCCATAAAACCCTAAAAACCATTGAAAACTTTAAAAACCCTTAAACTAACTAAAAATGTTAAAACTCTCAAAAACCATAAAAACCCTAAAAACTAAAAAAGAACCAAAAAACCAAAAAAACACTTGAAAACCCCTAAAACCCGGAAACCCCGTAAAAACTCTGAAAACCCTCCAAAAAAAAACCCATAAAACCACTAAAAACTCTAAAAACCCTTAAAATTCCAAAAAATGTTAAAAAACTCTATAAAACCATAAAAATAAAAGAAAAACTCAAAAAAACCAAGAAACACAAAAGACCATGAAAACACTGAAAACCCCCTAAAAACCAAAAAACCACTAAAAACTCTAAAAATCCTTTAAACCCTAAAATTGTTAAAAATCTACAAAAAACCTTAAAAATCCTAAAAAAACTCAAAAAAACTCAAAAAAACCCTAAAACCCCAAAAGATCCTAAAAAACCAAAAATCCCCTCAAAAACACTAAAACCTCTCAAAATCCCAAAAAACCCTAAAAATATGAAAAACCATAAAAATCCTAAAAAATGCTGAAAACGTATGAAAACGTAAACATCCATAAAGCCCTAAAACACCCTAAAAAAGCCTATAAAACTTAAAAACCCCTAAAAATCCATAAAAACCAAAAAAACCCATTAAAAACTCTAAAAAATTTAAAAACCCAAATACTCAAAAAAATACTAGAAACCTAAAAAGACCCTCAAAACTCTGAAAACCCCTAAAACCCTAAAAACCCCAAAAGATCCTAAAAACTCTGAAACCCCCTAAAACCCCTAAAAACCCCTCAAAATCCCTAAAAACCCAAAAAACCATAAAAATCCTCAAACCCCCTTAAAAATCTATGAAAAATGTAAAAACACCTTAAAACCAATAAAAACACTAAAAAAACACTAACAACTATAAAAAACCTTTAACCCTAAAAACTCCAAAAAACCTTAAAAACCCTAAAACCTAAAAAATACCATAAAAACCTAAAAAGACCTTTAAAAATATGAAAAACCCTAAAAACCATAAAAACAGTTGAAAACCCCAAAAAAACCCAACATCCCTAAAACCCTAAAAACCCAAAAAACCATAAAAATCCTAAAAAACCCCTAAATGTCCAGGAAATCATAAAAAAACCTAAAACAGTAAACCCCCTCCCCTAAAAACAACAAAAATCCTAAAAAACCTAAAAACCACTAAAAACTCTAAAAACCCATAATACCCTCAAAAAAGTTAAAAAAAATCAAAAAAATCTTTTAAACCCTAAAAAACTAAAAAAAACAAAAAATGAACCTAAAAGTCATGAAAAACCCCAAAACCACTCGAAAACAATAAAAGTCCTAAAACCCCCCTAAAAGTCATGAAAACGTAAAAAGCCCTCATAAAAACCACTAAAACCCTAAAACCCCTAAAAACCATAAAAACCACTAAAAACCTTAAAACCCAAAAATATCATAAAACCCCCCGAAAAAACAGTAAAAACCCATTAAACCCCTAAAAATGATAAAAAACTCTAAAAAACTTTAAACACCTAAAAAACACAAAAAATCCCTAAAAACCCAAAACACCCTAAAAACTCTGAAAAACCCTAAAAACCTCTGAAAAACCCTAAAAACCTTCAAAATACCTAAAATCCCTCAACAACCATAAAAACCATGAAAATCCAAAAAGTCCCCTAAAGATCCATGAAAACATAAAAACTCTAAAAAACCCATGAAAACCCTAAAAAAACCTAAAAACCCATAAAACCCCTAAAAAAAATTGAAAACTATAAAGGCAATTAAACCCTGTAAAAATCCTAAAAACCATAAAAACCTTAAAACCCCAAAAAAACCTATAACCCGCTAAAAACTCTAAAACCCTTCAAATCCCTAAAAAATGTTATTAAAACTCTAAAAAACACTAAAAAAATCAAAAGAAACTTGAAAGCCCAAAAGACCCCCAAAACCTTAAAACTATAAAAACCTAAAAAACCCATGAAAATCCATAAAAATGTATGAAACTATTACACCCAGAAAAATCCCTAAAAACTATAAAACCCCCTAAAACCTTAAAAAATTCTAAAACAAAAAAAAAACCATAAAAACCCTAAAAAATCCATGAAAACTATAAAAACCCCTAAAAACATTAAAAAAATCCTAAAACACAAAAAATACCCAAAAATGACTAAAAACTATAAAAACCTTTAAAACCCGCAAAAATGTTTAAAATCTCTAAAAGACCTTAAAAACACGAAAAAACTCAAAACAACCCCTAAAACCCCCAAAAGTCCCTAAAAACCTGCAAACCCTAAAACCCCCCCAAAAAACCCAAAAAATATATAAAAACCCTAAAAACCACTAAAAAACAAATGAAAATGTATAAAATCTAAAAACCCCTAAAAACCATAAAAACCACTACAAACCATAAAACCCCCTAAAAACTATAATAACCCTAAAAACCCACTAAAAAAAATAAAAAACCCTTAAAACCCTTAAAAATGTTAAATAACTCTAAAAACCTTAAAAACCCTAAAAACCCTTAAAACCCTAAAACCATAAAACCCCTTAAAAACCCTAAAAACCTAAAACCCTAAAACCCTAAAACCCCCATTAAACACCCAAAATCTCTAAAAACCATAAAAACCATAAAAATCTTTAAAAACCCCTAAAAATCCATGAAAAAGTAAAAAACCCTTAAAACCTTAAAAATGACAACCAACTATGAAACCCCTTAAAACCCCTAAAACGTTAAAAAAATCTAAAAAACCTTAAAAACCCTAAAAACTCAAACAAACCTAAAAACCCAAAAAGACCCTAAAGACCCTAAAACCCCATGAAAACCCCAAAAAACCCTAAAACCCATAAAATCCTAAAAAATAACTAAAAAATCATGAAAATGTAACAGACACTAAAAACCCTAAAAACCCCCTAAAAACCATAAAAACCCCTAAAACCTTTAAAAATATTAACTCTAAAAACCCTTTAAACCCTAAAAAGTTCAAAAGATCAAAAAAACATTAAGAACTCTAAAAACCCTAAAAACCAAAAAACCCTTAAAAGCACCCTAAAACCTCTGAAAAATCCAAAAATCCTTCAAAAACAAGAAAAAACCTAAAACCCCCATAAAAATCCATGAAAACATACAAAACCCAAAAAACCCCTAAAAACCATAAAAATAACTAAAAACCATAAAAATCCCAAAAACCCAAAAAAACCCCTAAAAACCCACTAAAACTCTAAAAACCCTTTAAACTCCTCAAAATGTTTAAAAAAACTAAAAAACCATTAAAACCCTAAGAAAACAAAAAACCCAAAAGACCTTAAAAACCCTGAAAAACACTAAAAACCCCTGAAATACCATAAAAAACTTCAAAATCAACAAAACCCCTAAAAGCACTCAAACCATCAAAATCTTAAAAATTCCTTAAAAATACAAGAAATTGTAAAAACACCAAAAAAATCACCTTAAAACTATAGAAACCCCAAAAAACCTTAAAATATTAAAAACCCATAAGAAACCTAAAATCCATTAAATACACTAAAAACCCTTAAACCCCCTAAAAATGTTAAAACTCTAAAAACAATAAAAACCCTAAAAACTCAAAAGACCATAAAAACCCCTTAAAACCGTAAAAATCCTAAATCCCCCTAAAAACCTAAAAACCCTAAAATCCATAAAAATACTAAAAAGCCTCTAAAAACACAAGAGAACATAAAAACCCATAAAAACCCTGAAAAACCCCAAAAACCATAAAAACCCCTACAAACCTTAAAAAACCATAAAAACCCATAAAAACCCTTAAAACCCCTAAAAATGTTAAAAAAGCTCTAAAAACATTTAAAATCCTAAAAAACTCAAAAAAACCCTAAAAACCCAAAAAGACCCTAAAAACCATGAAAACCCAAAAACCCCTGAAAAACCCTCAAATCCATAAAAATCATAAAAAAACCCTAAAAACCATATAATCCTAAAAACCCCATAAAGATCCATGATAACGTAAAAATCCCTAAAAATCCCAAAAAGTTACTAACAACTAACCCTTAAAACCCATAAAAATGTTAAAAACTCTATAAAACCTTAAAAACCCTAAATAACTCAAAAGAAACCTAAAAAGCCAAAATGACCCAAAAAATCCTAAAACCCCTAAAAACCCTAAAAACCCTAAACCCCCTTAAAACGTCAAAAACCCAAAAAACCATAAAAACCATAAAAATCCTAAACCCCCCTAAAAATACATGAAAATGTAAAAAAAGCCTAAAACCTTTAAAACCCTTAAAAGGCACTAACAACAATAAAAACCCTTAAACCCCCTAAAATCGTTAAAAACTAAAAAAAACCTTAAACCCCTAATAAACACAAAAAATACTCTAAAAACCCCAAAAGACCCTAAAACCCTTAAAAACCCTAAAAACCCCGAAAAAAGCCAAAAAAACCTCAAAATTCATAAAAACCCTAAAAACCATAAAAATCCTAAAAAACCACTAAAAGTCCATGAAAATGTAAAAAATCTCAAAAACCTAAAATCCCCCAAAAAACCATAAAAAACCCTAAAAACCTTTTAAAACCCTAAAAACCAACTAAAAACTCTAGAAACCCTTAAAACCTCTAAAAAGGTTAAAAAACTCTATGAAAAACCTTAAAATCCCAAAAAAAACTCTAAAAATTCCTAAAAAAGCCAAAAAGATCCTAAAATCCATGAAAAACCCTAAAACCCCTAAAAATCCTAAAATCCCTCAAAAATCATAAAAATCATAAAAAATCTCTAAAATATATGAAAATGTAAAAAACCATAAAAACCCTAAAAACCCACAAACACCCTAAAACCCACTAATAACTCTAAAACCCCCTAAAATGTTAGAAAACTCTAAAAACCCTTAAAAACCTTAAAACCCCCCAAAAAACCCTAAAACCCAAAAAAACCCCTAAAAACCCTAGAAACCCCTAAAATCCCTAAAAATCCCTAAAAAATCCTATAAACATTCAAAATCCCTAAACCCCCTAAAAACTTCAAAACCACAGAAATCCTAAAATCCATGAAAATGTAAAAAACCCTAAAGTCTCTAAAAAAACATGAACCCCCTAAAAACGTTAAATAACTCTAAAAAACCATAAAACCCCTAAAAAACTCAAAAAGAATGTAAAAACAATAAAAACAACTGAAAACGCCCCAAAAACCTAAAACCCCCTAAAACACAAAAAATCCACAACAACCTTGAAAACCCCCCAGAGCCCCCAAAAAACCCAAAAAACCCAAAAAACCACTAAAAAAATCTAAAAAACTTTTAAATCCCTAAAACGTTTAAAAACTCTAAAACACCTTAAAGACACTATAAAACTTTAAAAAAATACCCTAAAACCCCCTGAAAAGAACTTAAAAAACTTGAAAATCCCAAAAAATTATAAAAAACCCTAAAATCATTAAAAACCTAAAAACCCTAAAAATTACTAAAAGCTCTAAAAATCCTTAAAACCCTTAAAAAGGTAAAAAAATTTGAAAAACCTTTAAACCCTAAAAAACTAAAAAAAACACATAAAAACCCAAAAAGGCCCTAAAAGCCATTAAAACCCTTGAAAACCCCTAAAAATCCCTACAACCCTAAAACCCCCTAAAAATCCTAAAAACCCCTAAAACCCTGAAAAGCTCCTAAAAACCATAAAAACCAATATATACCTTAAAACCCTAAAAACCCATAAAAGCTCTCAAAACCCACTAAAAACTTTAAAAACCCTTACAACCCCTAAAAATGATAAAAAAACTCTAAAATCCCTAAAAACACGAAAAACCACAAAAAAAACTTTAAAACCCAAAACACCCTAAAAACCCTGAAAACCCCAAAAAACCCAAAAAACTCTTGAAAACCCCATGAAAAAACCTAAAAACCATCAAAATCCCCTAAAATCCATGAAAACGTAAAAAACCCTAAAAACTCTAAAACCCCCAAAAATCCATAAAAACCCTTAAAAACCTTAAAAACCTTAAAAAACCAAAAACCCATAAAAACTATAAAAACAATTGAAAACTCTAAAACCTTAAACCCCCTAAAAACATTAAAAAACTCTAAAAACCATAAAAATCCTAAAAAACTCAAAAAGAGCCTAAAAACCCTAAAAAACCCAGAAAACCCCCTAAAAGCCTAAAAAACCTTAAAAATATTGAAAACACCTAAAAATCCAAAAACAAACCAAAAAAACCACTAAAAACACTAAAAACCATTTAATCCCAAAAAACATAAAAAACACTAAAAACCCATAAAAACACTAAAAACTTAAACAAATCTAAAAAAACTCTAAACCCCTCAAAATCTGTAAAAACCCTAAAAAACCCTAAAAATCATAAAAACCTAAAAAACCCATAAAAATCCATCAAAATTTAAAAAACCCAAAAACCCTGAAAACCCCTAAAAAACCTCTGAAAATGACAAAAACCCCTAAAAACCTTTAAAAACCCTAAAATCACTAAAAACCTACGAAAAAGCTCTAAAAACCTTCAAAACCCCTAAAAATGTTAAAAAACCCTAAACCCCCCCTAAAAACTCAAAAAAAAACTATAAACCCCAAAAGACCCTAAACACCCTAAAGAACCCTAAAACCCTAAAAACCCTTGAAAACCGTAAAACCCTCAAAATCCCTAAAACCCCAAAAAAACCATAAAAACCATAAAAACCATAACAACCATAAAAATCCTAAAAACACCTTAAAATAAGTGAAAACGTAAAAATCCCTAAAAACCCAGAAAAACACCTAAAACCATAAAAACCCATACAAACCTTAAAAAAACACCAAACACCCATAAAAATCCTAAAAACCACTAAAAAAAGTAAAAACCCTTAAAACCCATAAAAATCCCTAAAAACATTAAAAACTCTAAAAATCCTTAAAAACCCTAAAAAACTAAAAAAAACCCTAAAAACCCAAAAGTCCTTTAAAATACCTTAAAACCCTAAAATCCTAAAAAACCCTGAAAATCCCCAAAAAAACCAAAAAATCCCTCAAAACCCACAAAATCATAAAAATCGTAAAAACCCCTAAAAATCTATGTTAAAACGTAAAAACCCTAAAAATCCTGAAAACCCTCTAAAAACCCTAAAAACCCCTAAGAAAATTAAAAACCCTAAAACCAGTAAAAAATATAAAAACCCTTAAAACCCCTAAAAAGGTTAAAAAACTCTAAAAAACCTTCAAAACCCTTAAAAACTCAAAAAAACCCTAAAAACCTAAAATACTCTAAGAGCCCTGAAAAATCCTAAAAACCCATGAAACCCCCTAAAAACCCTAAAAATAATGAAAATCCTATAAAAGCCCTACAAATCAATGAAGACATAAAGAACCTTGAAAACCCCATGAAAAACATAAAAAACCACTAAAAACCTTTAAAACGCTACAAACCCATAAAAACCCTAAAAACCTACAAAAACTCTAAAAACCATTAAAACCCCTAAAATTGTTAAAAACTCTAAAAACCTTAAAACCCAAAAGAACCTAAAACTCTTAGAACCCTAAAAACCTTGGAAATCCCTAAAAATTTTCAAAATCCCTAAAACCCTTAAAAAACCCTCAAAACCAAAAAGTCCTAAAGATCCCATAAAAATCAAAGAAACTGTAAAACACCCAAAAAACCCGTAAGAACCCTAAAAAAACCTAAAACCCAAAAAAACCAAAAAACCATTGAAAACTCTAAAAACACTTAAACCCCCTAAAAACTTAAAAAAACTCAAAAAAACCATAAAAACCCTAGAAAACTCAAAAGGACCTTAAAAGCCCTAAAAACCCCTAAAACACCCTAAAAACCTAATACCCCCTAAATACACTAAAAACTTTTAAAACCCCCAAAAACCCAAAAAAACACTCAAAACCACTAAAAACTCTTTAAACCCTTAAAATCCATAAAACATTAAAATAACTCTAAAAAAACATAAAAGCTATAAAAACTCAAAAAAAGAAACCTGAAAAACCAAAAGGGCCATAAAAACTCTGAAATGACCCTAAAACCCATAAATCCCCTAGAAGCCCCTAAATCCCCTCAAAATCCCTAAAAACGCTAAAAACCATAAAAACCTAAAAACCCCATAAAAACCCATGAAAATGTAAAAAAACCCTAAAAACCCTAAAAAACCCCCAAAACCATAAAAACCCCTAAAAACATTATAAAACCCTAAAAACACATAATCCCCTAAAAACCACTTAAAACTCTAATAACCTTTAAAACCTCTAAAAACATTAAGGAAGAGGAGACATACCAAATTTGTTAGCTGCGTTATGGTTATGGTTCCGAATGAGCTGCTTGTCGAGCTGGTGTGGATGGATGTTGGTAACGCTTTCTGGAATTGGAGCTGCTAGATGCTTGATGCGGCTTGGATGAGAGCGGAACGGTTGGGAGTTTTTGATTTCTGTGATGAAAATGGTGGTTGCTGGATTGGCTCTGATGCTGGATGTGGCTGGATGTTTGGCTATGATTTACTAGTAGGGATGGCTTGTTGTGGGTAGTTTGGTAGTGAGCTTCTATTAGTGCTGGCAGTTGGTAGGGAAGAAGAGTTGCTGGGGTCTGGAGGCTTGGTGTTATGGGATGCTTGCTCTGTTTGACTGGGTGATGCTTGTTTTGTTTGGCTGGGTGATGCTATTGGTGGGAAGGTGATGGATGCTGGTACATGTGAGTTTGGAAGCTGGATTCCTCTCGGTAGTGGGCTGGTGGTTGCTGGATGCTGCTGGATGATGGTGATGGTTTTCTGCTTGTACCTGGGTGTGCTTGTTGGGTTTTTTATTTTCTATTTTAATTTTTCTTTTTTTACGTGAGTTGTAAGGGGTTTTTGGGTGTGGGTCGTTTGACCCCTCCCCTCCCTTGTCCGTTGCGTCTCTATTTTCTTTCTAATAAATTTGGGGGGGTCGGGAATAGCCCGACCCTCGCACCTTCCATGCTCTAAAAACATTAAAAATATCTAAAAAACCTTAAAAACACTAAAAAAGTTTAAAAAATCTTAAAAACCCCAAGAGGCCCTAAAAATCCTAGAACCCCAAAAAACCATAAAAACCATGAATATCCTAAAAACACATGAAAACATAAAAAACCCTAAAAACCCCTAAAAAGCATAAAACCCCAAAAAAACCTTAAAAGACCCTAAAAACCCATAAAAACTAATAAAAACACTAAAAACCCTTAAAACTCCCAAAAACGTTAAAAAGATCTAAAAACTTTAAATACCCTAAAAAGCTAAAAAACCCACTAAAACTGAAAAAAGACCCTAAAAACCCTAAAAACCTTAAAAATCCCTGAAAAATCCATAAAACCCCTAAAAACATGAAAAACCATAAAAATACTATAAACACCTAAAAATCCATGAAACCTGAATACCCCTAAAAACGCATAAAAACAATAAAAAAGTACTAAAAACTATAAAAACCCTTAAAAACCATAAAAACGTTAAAAGCTCTAAAAAACCTTTAAAACCCCCAAAAAAACAGAAAAAACTCTAAAGTCCCAAAAAGACACTAAAAACCCTAAAAACCCTAAAACCCAAAAAACCTCTGAAAACCCCTAAAAAACATAAAAATCCCTAAATGACATAAAAAATCCCAAAAACCATAAAAATTCTAAAAAACCCTAAAAATCTATGAAAATGTAAAAAATACTAAAAACCCTGAAATCCTTCTAAAGCCATAAACCCCTTAAAACCCCTTAAAACCCCTTAAAACCCCTTAAAACCCTAAAAACCAATTGAAAACTCTAAAAACCCATAAAACCCCTAAAAGAGTTAAAAAACTCTAAAGCCTTTAAATCCCTAAAAACTCAAAAAAGACCTAAAACCCAAAAAGAACCTAAAATCCATGAAAATCACTAAAAACCCTGAAAAACCTAAAAAATAATAAAAAACCTAAAAAACCCCATAAAAATCAATGAAAATTTAAAAAGCCATAAAACCCCTAAAAACAAAAAAAAAACCACTAAAACCATTAAAAACCATAAAAACCCATAAAACCCTAAAAAACTGATAACTCTAAAAATTCTTAAAACCCCTAATAATGTTAAAAAATCTAAAAAATCTTTAAAACCCTAAAAAACACAAAAAACCAAAAAAAATCCAAAAAGACTCTAAAAATATGGAAAAACCCCTAAAAATCCTAAAAAGCCCTAAAAAACCCTAAAAACCATTGAAAACTAAAAACCACTTAAACCCCCTAAAAATGTAAAAAAATCTAAAAAACTACAAAACCCTAAAAAATCAAATAGACCATAACTACCCTAAAACTTCAGAAAACCCCTAAAACCCCTAAAACCCCATAAAAACCCTAAAATACCCTAAAAACCTTGAAAACTCCCAAAACCACTAAAAACTCTAAACACCCTAAAATCCCTAAAAATGTTAAAAACTCTAAAAAACCTTAGAAACCCTAAAAAACTCAAAAAAACACTAAAAACAAAAAACACAAAAAACCCAAAAGACCCCAAAAACTAGAAAAAACCCTAAATACCCTAAAACCCCTAAAAAACCCTAAAAAACCTAAAAATAACTAAAAACCCTAAAAACCCTGAAAATAAAAAACCCTTAAAAACCTTAAAACCCCCTAAAAAAACTAAAAACTCTAAAACCCTTTAAAAACCCAAAAAACATTAAAAATCCCTAAAAACCTAAAAAAACCATACAACCATAAAAATCCTAAAAAAATCTCAAAACACGTGAAAATATAAAAATGCCCAAAAATGATGAAAACCCCCTAAAAATAATAATCACTAAAAACCTTAAAAACCCATAAAAACCTTAAAAACCACTAAAAACTCAAAAAACCCATAAAAATGTTAAAATACTCTAAAAACATTAAAAACCCTAAAAATCTTAGAAAAAATCCTCAAAAACCCTAAAAAGCATAAAAACCAAAAAAACCCACTAAAATCTAGGAAAACGTAAAAAACCCTAAAACCCCAAAAAACCCTAAAAAAAACTAATATAAAAGCCCTTAAATATTCTAAAAATGTTAAAAAACACTAAAAACCTTAAAAACCCTAAAAAACTCAAAAACACCATAAAACCCCAAGAGGTTTCGGGGTTTTTAGGGTTTTATGGGTTTTTAGGGTTTTATGGGTTTTTAAGGTTTTTGGGGTTTTTATGTTTTTCAAGAGGTTTCGGGGTTTTTATGATTTTTTACATTTTCATGGATTTTTAGAGGTTTTTTAGTATTTTTATGGTTTTTAGGGTTTTTAGGGGTTTTATAGATTTTAAGGGTTTTTATGGAAATTTAGGGGTTTAAGAGTTTTTCAGGGTTTTAGGATCTTTTTGGTTTTTGTTTTCCTTTTTTTTAGTTTTTTGGGGTTTTAATGGGTTTTTAGAGTTTTTTTGACATTTTTAGGGGTTTAAAGGGTTTTTAGAGTTTTTAGTTAATTTTTAGTGTTTTATGGGTATTTATGGTTTTTTAATGTTTTTAGGGGTTTTATGGTTTTTAGGAGTTTTTTAGTGTTTTTATGGTTTTTTACTTTTTCATGGATTTTTAGGGGATTTTGAAGATTTTTTTTGAGTTTTTAGTGGTTTTCAGGGATTTTGAGGGTTTTTCAGGGTTTTTAGGGTTTTTTGAGTTTTTTAGGGCTTTTAAGGTATTCAGAGTTTTTAACATTTTTAAGGGTTTTTAGAGTTTTGAATGGTTTTTATAGTTTTTATGGGTTTTTAGGTGTTTCAATGTTTTTAGGGGGTTTATGGGTATCAAGGCTTTTTAGGGTTTTTTGGGTTTTTTACGTTTCATCATTTTTTAGTGGTTTTTAGGATTGCTTGGTTTTTAGGGTTTTTAGTGATTTTAGGGATTTTGAGGGTTTTCTTTTGTTTTTAGGTTTTTTAGGGTTTTTCAAGGTTTTTAGGGTCCTTTGGGGGTTTTAGGGTTTGTGTTGTTTTTTAGGGGTTTTAAGGGTTTTAGACTTGTTTGACCTGTTTAGGGGTTTTAAGGGTTTTCATATTTTTTAGTAATTTTAGGGTTGTTTGAGTTTTTATAGTTTTTTAACGTTTTTATGGGGTTTTATGGCTTTTCGGCGGTTTTTTAGGGTTTTTGGGGTTTCTTTATGTTTTCTTTGATTTTTCAGGGGGGGTTTAGGATTTTTATGGTTTTTAGGGATTTTAGATATTTTGAGGTTATTTTGGTTCTTTCAGATATTTTTAGGGTTTTTAGGGGGTTTCATGGGTTTTAGGGTCTTTTTTGGGTTTTGGGGTTTTTTATTTTTTTGGGTTTTTTAGGTTTTTTAGAGTTTTTAATGTTTTTTGGGTTTTTAGAGCCTTTTGTAGGTTTTTATGGGTTTTATGGGTTTTTATGGGTTTTTAGGGTTATTTTCAGTTTTTAGGGGTTTTATAGTTTTTAGGGGTTTCTAAAGTTTTCTAGGTTTTTTTACGTTTTCATACATTTTTTGGGGATTTTTAGGATTTTTATAGTCTTTAGATTTTTGTAGGGTTTTTTTTATTTTGAGGGGTTTTAGGGATTTTAGGTGTTTTTAGAGTTTTTAGGGTTTTCCATTGTTATTAGGTTCTTTTTTAATATTTAGGGTGTTTTTTTGAGTTTTTTAGGTGTTTTATGATTTTTTAGACTTTTTTAATGTTTTTAGGGGTTTAAAGTGTTTTTAGAGTTTTTAGTGGGATTCTTAAGGCTTTTTTTTAGTTTTTAGGGTTTCTTAAGGTTTTAGGCAATTTTATTATTTCAGGGGGTTTTTATGGTTTTTTACATTTTCAGGATTTTTTGGGGGGGTTTTAGGATTTTTATGGTCTTTAGAGGTTTTTAGTATTTTTAGGGATTTTGAAGGATTTTCCTGGTTTTTAGGCTTTTTGGGCTTTTTGGATTTTTTAGGGTTTTTAAGGTTTTTTATAGTTTTTAAGGTTTGTAGGGTATTAAGGGTTTTTAGAGTCTTTAGTGGGTTTTTAGGGTTTTTAACGTTTTTAGGGGTTTTTATGATTTTTAGGGGTTTTTCTAGGTTTTTAGGGTTTTTTAAGTTTTCATGGATTTTTAGAGGTTTTTTAGGATTTTTATGGTTTTTAAGGTTTTTAGGGATTTAGGGATTTTGAGGGTTTTATGGGTTTTCATAGGGTTTTTGGGGTTTTTGTGTTTTTAAGGGTTTTTAGGGTCTTTTGGGTTTTTATGGGTTTTTTGAGTTTTTTAGGGTTTTTAAGGTTTCTTAGAGTTTTTAATGTTTTTAAGGGTTTTAAATGATTTTTGAGTTTTGGGTTGTCTAAGGGTTTTTATGATTTTTTAGTGTTTTTAAAGATTTTTAGGGGTTTTTTTGGTTTTTAGGGGGTTTTCAGTGTTTTAAGGGGTCTTAAAGTTTTGTTATATTTTTTGGGGTTGTTTAGGATTTTATGGTTTTTATGTTTTTTACGGATTTTGAGGGTTTTTAGGGGTTCTCAGGGTTTTTTTGGTTTTTTTTGTTTTTAGGGGGGTTTTTGAGTTTTTTAGGGGTTTTAGGGGTTTTAGAGTTTTTTTAGAGTTTTCAGTGGTTTTTTAGGTTTTTTATGGGTTTTTTGTGTTTTTTAAGTTAATAAAGGTTTTTGTGGTATTCAGGATTTTAGGGTTTTTATGCTTTCATGGATTTCTAGGGGTTTTAGGGTTTTTGATTGGATTTTAGGGGTTTTTTGGGTTTTTAGGGATTTTTTGGGTTTTTAGGGTCTCTTTTGGGTTTTTAGATTTTTTTGAGTTTTTTAAGGTTTTTATATTTTTTTTAATGTTTTTAGGGAGTTTAAGGGTTTTTTGAGTTGTTAGTGGGTGTTTAGGTTTTTTACGGGTTTTTAATATTTTTAGGGGTTTTATTATTTTCAATGGTTTTTACAGGTTTTTATGTTTTCATGGAATTTAGGGTTGTTTTAGGATTTTTATGGTTTTAGGGTTTTTTCGTGCTTTTAGAGATTTTGAGGGTTTTTTGGGTTTTGTAGGGGTTTTTTGAGTTTTTTTTGTGGTTTTAAGGTTTTTAAATTTTTTTAATGTTTTTAGGGGCTTTAACGGGGTTTAGATCTTTTAGTGGTTTATGTTTTTTATGGGTTTTTAGGATTTTTTAACGTTTTTAGGGGTTTTATGGTTTTTAGGGGGTTTTCAGGATTTTTAGTGTCTTTTACGTTTTCGTGGATTTTTAGGTGTTTTTAGGATTTTTATGGTTTTTATGTGTTTTTTCGGTTTTTAGGGATTTTGAGGGTTTTTAGGGTTTTCATGGGTTTTAGGGTTTTTAGGGTTTTCCATTGTTTTAGGGTCTTTTTCATTTTAGGTTTTTTTTTAGTTTTTTTTGGGTTTTTAGGGTTTTCCATTGTTTTAGGGTCTTTTTCATTTTAGGTTTTTTTTTAGTTTTTTTGGGTTTTTTAGAGTTCCTTAACTTTTTCAGGGGTTTTGAGGGTTTTTCGGGTTTTTGTGGGTTGTTTGGGTTCATAGGGGTTTTTTTATGATTTTAAAGTGTTTTTATGGTTTTTACATTTTCATGGATTTTTAGAGGTTTTTTAAATTTTTATGTTTTTAGGGTTTTGAGTGATTTTGAGCATTTTTAATTGTTTTCAAGGATTTTTAGGGTTTTGGGTTTTTGAGGGGTTTTAGGGCCTTTTTGGGATTTTAGGGGGGGGGGGTTTGAGTTTTTTAGTTTTGTTAGCATTTTTTAACATCTTTAGGGGGTTTAAAGGGCTTTTAGAGTTTTTAGTGGGTTTTTAGGTTTTTATGGGTTTTTAGGGGTTTCAAGGTTTTTTGGTGTTTTATGGTTTTCAGGGTTTTTTCAGGGTTTTTATGGTTTTTTAACATTTTCATGGATATTATGTGTTTTTACGATTTTTATGGGGTTTAGGGTTTTCTAAGTATTTTAGAGGCTTTGAGGGGGTTACGGTTTTTTAGGGGGTTTTAGGGTCTTTTTGGGTTTTGTTTGAGTTTTTTGGGGTTTTAAGATATTTTAGAGTTTTTTAATGTTTTTAGGGATTTAGGGGGTTTTAGTGGGTTTTAAGGTATTTTAGAGGTTTTTAGGATATTTATGGTTTTTAAGGTTTTTAGGGATTTAGGCAAAGGAAGGCTCGGGTCCAGGCTATTCCTGGCACCCCCCAAAATTTATTAAAAGAAAAGACACAAAGACCTGCAGACAAGGGAGGGGAGGGGTCAAACGACCCACACCCAAAAACCCTTCACAGCAAAAGACCCAAAAAAAGAAAAATCAAAAGTGAAAACAAAATAGAGGAACAGACACAAAACAAACACAACAGCAAAGTCCACAAATCTTGTCCAGCCAACACCAGCATCCAGCACCAATGCCAAACAGCACAGCCAAGCAGCGTCCACACATCCAGCATCACAACATCCATCAACCAGCGCATTCCAGCATCCAACAACACCACATCCAATCATCACAGTAATACAGCAGCCACAACACATCAAAACCAACCACCCCCAGCAACCATCAGCAGCACCACATCCAT
Source organism: Viscum album (assembly GCA_963277665.1). Classification (NCBI taxonomy): domain Eukaryota; kingdom Viridiplantae; phylum Streptophyta; class Magnoliopsida; order Santalales; family Viscaceae; genus Viscum; species Viscum album. The sequence continues at coordinate 1,050,241,163 of OY728121.1, read as the reverse complement.
TCGTCATAGCAACACAACAGCACCACATCCAAACCAACCAGCCCCAGCAACCAACAGCACCAAATCCTCTTGAAAAACAGCAACCAACAGCACACCAAACAGCATCCAGCACACTCACCAGAACAAAAATCCCGCACCCATAGCTATTCAAAACCAAACCAACACCACAACCATCAACCTCCATCTCAACTTACCTCAAATCCAACTTCAGCAACAACTCACAACCAAACCAGCAATAGCTCAAAAGACCACATTCCACCATAGCAGCCAGGACGCAACTCAGCTTGTCCAGAAACTCATCAGCAGCATAAATCAAAGCCGAAACTAAGGAAACAGAAGCACGAACCTGCACGTTCACTTTCCGTAGCCCCCAGAAACCATTAAAATGCCAAGAGATCCAGCAAAAACCTCCCAGACTCAAATCTGGAAAACCAGACCCAAGCATGGAAGCGGACATGCCATTTCCAGAACATCGCAGATCCCACTGCACCCACCGTTCAGCATCATGGATCTAAAAAGGCCAGGCCACCGTTCGGAGAAGACCAAACCGCCGAAGACATTGGAAGAACCCGTATTGCCAAGATCTTATCCACACCTCCATGGAAACGAAGCACCGCATGGTGGAAATCCCAGATCTGAACGGCTCCACCATAGTCCTGCAACGCTGCGCCAAGGATGAGCCATAGCCAGTCCACGCCTCCACGAATCGTCGAAGAGGCCAGAGTCCACACCGCCGATGAAACTCCCTCCACCGCTGCAGCTGCTTCGTGAACCGACAGAAGAAACGAGCTTCTGCAATGTAAGATCGAGAAGACCCCGACCAGCGTCGCCAGACCAGATCATCGCACCATCCGCCTAAACGAAGCACCTTCTGAAAAGAACCTGAACGCCGAAGCAACCAGCTTTGCCATTGCGCCCTTTGACTGCGTTGACCCGCCAGCAGAAACCCTAGATCTGAAAAAACAACCCCAATCTGCGGCTGCTGGAGGATGTCGACCCAAGCAAGAACATCTGAAGGCATCACGACCACCATAACAGACGGAAGCCAGACGTGCCAGCAACAGAACAAAGCCGTGTCGAAGTCCGAAGTCCAGAGCACTCGGGGAAGACGATGTTGTCGAAGTGCAGAATCCACCACCGTCTTGAGGCCGAAGATCACATCCAGGTCATACCATCTCCGAGAACGAAGGAGCAAGGATCCACCGATGAAGCTTCGATCTGGATCCAGGGGAAAGCCTGGAAGAATCGTCGAGCGAGACAGAATTCCAGGAGAGTGCGCCACCATCCTCCCTTTATTTTAGTAATTTTTCTTAGGGATTTAGGGATTTTGAGGGTTTTATGGGTTTTTGGGGTTTTCATGGTTTTTAGGGTCTTTTGGGTTTTTATGGGTTTTTTTTTTGAGTTTTTTAGGGTTTTTAAGGTTTCTTAGAGTTTTTAATGTTTTTAAGGGTTTTAAATGTTTTTTCAGTTTTGGGTTGTCTAAGGATTTTTATGATTTTTAGGGTTTTTAAAGATTTTTAGGGGTTTTCTTGGTTTTTAGGGGGTTTTCAGTGTTTTTAGGGTTTTAAAAGTTTTGTTATATTTTTTGGGGTTTTTTAGGATTTTATGGTTTTTAGGTTTTTTACGGATTTTGAGGGTTTTTAGGGGCTCTCAGGGGTTTTTTATTTTTTTGGTTTTTTAGGGTTTTTAGAGTTTTTTTAGAGTTTTTAGTGGTTTTAGACTTTTTATGGATTTTTTAGGTTTTTTAAGTTTTTAGAGGTTTTTGTGGTATTCAGGGTTTTAGGGTTTTTTATGTTTTAATGAATTTCTAGGGTTTTAAAGATTTTTATGGTTTTTAGGGATTTTGATGGGTTTTTAGGGATTTTCAGTGTTTTTAGGGTCTCTTTCGGGTTTTTAGATTTTTTTTGAGTTTTTTAGGTTTTTTATATTTTTTAACATTTTTAGGGAGTTTAAGGGTTTATAGAGTTTTTAGTGGGTGTTTAGGTTTTTTATGGGTTTTTAATATTTTTAGGGGTTTTATTATTTTCAATGTTTTTTACAGTTTTTTATGTTTTCCTTGATTTTTGGGTTGTTTTAGGATTTTTATGGTTTTAGGGTTTTTTCATGCTTTTAGAGATTTTGAGGATTTTTTGTGTTTTGTAGGTCTTTTTTGAGTATTTTTGGGGTTTTAAGGTTTTTAAAGTTTTTTTAATGTTTTTAGGGGCTTTAACGGGGTTTAAATCTTTTAGTGGTTTAATTTTTTAATGGGTTTTTAGGTTTTTTTAACGTTTTTTGGGGTTTTATGGTTTTTAGGGTGTTTTCAAGGTTTTTAGTTGTTTTTTATGTTTTCATGGATTTTTAGGTGTTTTAGGATTTTTATGGTTTTTATGCGGTTTTTTGGTTTTTACGGATTTTGAGGGTTTTTTAGGGTTTTCATGGGGTTTTAGGGTTTTTAGGGTTTTTCATTGTTTTTAGGGTCTTTTTCATTTTAGTTTTTTTAGTTTTTTTGTTTTTTAAGGTTTTTTTGAGTTCTTTAACATTTTTTGGGGTTTTGAGGGTTTTTGAGGGTTTTTAGTGTGTTGTAAGGGGTTTTAGGGTTTTTTATGATTTTAAAGGGTTTTTATGGCTTTTTACATTTTCATGATTTTTTAGGGGTTTTTAGATTTTTTTAGTTTTTTGGGTTTTCAGTGATTTTGAGCATGTTTAGTTGTTTTCAAGGATTTTTAGGGTTTTGGGTTTTTGAGTGGTTTTAGGCCCTTTTTGGGATTTTAGGGTTTTTTTTGAGTTTTTGAGTTTTGTTATATTTTTTTAACATCTTTAGGGGGTTTAAAGGTCTTTTAGAGTTTTTAGTGGGTTTTTAAGTTTTTATGGGGTTTTAGGGGTTTTAGGGGTTTTCAAGGTTTTTAGGTGTTTTATTGTTTTCACGGGTTTTTTAGGGTTTTTATGATTTTTCTACGTTTTCATGAATATTTTGTGTTTTTACAATTTTTATGGGTTTTAGTTTTTTCGAAGGATTTTAGATATTTGGAGAGGGGGTTAGGGTTTTTAGGGGATTTTAGCATTTTATAGGGTTTTTAGGGTCTTTTTGGGTTTTTTGTTTTTTTGAGTTTTTTTTCGGTTTTTAGGTATTTTAGAGTTTTTTTAATGTTTTTAGGAATTTAAAGGGTTTTTAGTGGGTTTTAAAGTTTTTTAAGTTTTTAGGGGTTTTTAGGGGTTTCTAAGTGTTTTTAGGGTTATTTAATTTTTCATGGATTTTAGGGGTTGTATGATTTTTATGGTTTTTGAAGATTTTTTAGGGGTTTTAGGGATATTTCTAGGGTTTTTCATGGGTCTTTAGGGTTTTTATGGTGTTTTGGGGTTTTTTGATTTTTTAGGGGTTTTAGGTTTTTTAAAGTTTTTTATCGTTTTAGGGGTTTTAAGGGTTTTTAGACTTCTTAGTGGGTTTTATGGGTTTTAGTTTTTTTTAGGGGTTTTAGGGGGTTTTATGGTTTTCAAGGGCTTTTTAGGGATTTTAGGGTTTTTTAAATTTTCATTGATTTTGAGGGTTTTTTTAGGATTTTTAAGGTTTTTAGGGGTTTTTAGGGGTTTTTAGGGTTTTTATGTATTTTTTGGGTTTTTAGGATTCATAAGGGTTTTTTTGGGTTTTAATGGTTTTCAGGGTTTTTTGGGTCGTTTTAGGTTTTTAGAGTTTTTTTTATAATTTTAGGGGTTTAAAGTTTTTTTAGAGTTTTTAACATTTTGAGGGTTTTAAAGCGGTTTTTAGTTTTTAGTGGTTTTTAGGGTTTTTATGATTGTTAGGGTTTTTAGGGGTTTTATGGTTTTCAAGGGGTTTTTAGGTTTTTTATCACTTTCATTGAATTTTAGGGTTTTTAGTTCTTTTTAAGGTTTTTTAAAGATTTTGAGGGGTTTTGTGGTTTTTTAGGGGGGGTTGGGGTTTTAAGGGTGTTTCTGGGTTTTTAGTGTCTTTTAGGGGTTTTAGGGTTTTTTTTTTTCAGTTTTTGCGGTTTTTAGTGTTTTTAACGTTTTAAGAGGGTTTAAGGGTTTTTTGAGTTTTTAGTGGTTTTAGGGATTTATGAGTTTTTAGGGTTTTCTTCGGTTTTTAGGGGTTTTTTGAGTTTTTTACATTTTTAGAGATTTTTAGGGGGTTTTAGGATTTTTATGGGTTTTTGGGATTTTTTGGGTTTTTTTAAGGTTTTGAGAGTTTTTTTAACATTTTTAGGGGTTTAAAGGATTTTTAGATTTTTTGGTGGGTTTTTAGGGGTTTGATCATTTTTAAGGGTTTTTAGGTTTTTAGGTGTTTTTATGGTTTTCAGGTGTTTTTCAGAGTTTTTTTGGGTTTTTTATGTTTGCATGGATTTTAAAACACCCTAAAAACCATACAAATCCTAAAAAACCCCTAAAAATCCATAAAAATGTTTAAAACCCTAAAAACCCATAAAATCCCTAAAGAAGCACTAACAACTATAAAAACCATTAAACCCCCTAAAACGTTAAAAAACTCAAAAAAACACTTAAAACCCCTAAAAACGTTAAAAACTATAAAAAACCATAAAAACCCAAAAAAACCCATAAAACCCCAAAAGACCCTAAAAACCCTAATACACCCTAAAACCCTAAAAACCCCTGAAAACCCCTAAAAATATTCAAAATCCCTAAAAACCCTAAAAAACCCTCAAAACCATAAAAATACTAAAATTCCCCTTAAAATCCGTGTAAACTTCTAAACCATAAAGAGTCTTAAAACCCCATGGAAACCATAAAAACGCCAAAAAACCGTAAAAAACCTAAAAAAATTAAAACCCTAAAAACCATTGAAAACTCTAAAAACCCTTAAAGCGCCTAAAAACATTAAAAACTCTAAAAACCATAAAACCCTAAAAACTTAAAAAAAAACCCAAAAAACCCCTGAAAACCCCCTAAAAACCCTAAAACCCTTGAGAACACCCAAAAACCCAAAAACCCCCAAAAACCGCTCAAAATTTTTAAAACCCTTAAAATCCCTAAAAACGTTAAAAAACTATTAATACCTTAAGAACCCTAAAAAACTCAAAAAAACCCTAAAAACCCAAAAAGACCCTAAAAACCCAAAAAAACACTAAAAACCATAAAACCCCAGAAAAACACTAAAAAACCATAAAAACCATAAAAAATCTAAAAACCAAAAAAACATAAAAACCCATAAAAATTCATGAAAACGCCGAAAACCCTAAAAACCGTATAAACCCCTAAAAACCTTTAAAATCTTAAATACCCATAAAAACCCTAAAACCCGCCAAAAACTCTAAAAACCTTTAAACCCCTAAAAACATTAAAAATCTCTAAAAAACCATAAAAACCCAGAAAGACTAAAAAACCCCTAAAACCCCCAAAAGTCCCTAAAAACCCTCAAAAACCCTAAATCCCCTAAAGAGAATAAAAATCCTAACAAACCCATAAAAACACATGAAAACATAAAAATCCTTGAAAACTGTGAAAAAACCCTAAAAACCCTAAAACCCCAACGTAACTTAAAAATCCTAAAAACCCAAAAAAACCCAAAAAACGTCTAAAAACACTAAAACCCCTAAAAACCCTTTAAAACCCAAGAAACGTTAAAAAATTTTAAAAACATTAAAAACTTAAAAAACAACTAAAAACCCAAAAAGACCCTAAAGACCCTGAAAACCCCAAAAAACCTAAAAACCCACAAAATTCCTAAAAGCCCCAAAAAACCCAAAAGACACAAAAAACCATAAAAAACCTAAAAAACCATAATAATCCATAAAAGGTAAAAACCCCAAAAACCTATAAAAACAATAAAAAGGCACTAACTATTATAAAAATCCTTTAAACCCCTGAAAACTTTAAAAAATATTAAAAACCTTTAAATCCCTAAAAAACTGATGAGGATCATGGCACACATGGGCATCGTGGGATTAGAGGCGGACTTGATGAGGAAGGCAGAATGCACACTAGTGGACAAGACCCATTGCGTGGAATTGGAGGCCCAATGACAAGGGAGCGGACCAAGAGAATGAAGGAGGCTTTAAATTGATTAATCATGGAATTCCAAGAGGAGTCCCAACACCCTTGCTTGGAGGAAGCATCTGGGCCTATAATTATGGATGAAGGTAATGTTATTATGGTGAAGGTAATGTTATTATGGTGAGTTTTGCTTGCAACCTTTGTGTTCTTGCTTAATTCTTGACTTATCAAAGGATTGTTCATTCTTTGTGGCGTCTTGTGGCTAGATTCTTAGAGACAAGTTCTCTTTGGGTTCTACCTTGACCATTTCCCCCTTCCTTCTCATTTTCACTTTCTGCACACCATATTCACTTGTTTTCTTGCGGTGATCCGGGTGCTCAACACGCGAACATTATACAAGGTTCCTAGGACACTTCCTAGCGGGTCTTGCATCATTTATCAAAAACTCAAAAAACCGAAAACACCCAAAAGACCCTAAAACCCCTAAAATACCCTAAAACCCCTAAAAACCCTAAAAACCAAAAAAAAACCTAAAAGCCTAAAAAGCCCTCAAAATCCATGAAAACAAAAAACCCTAAAATCCCTAAAGACACCCTAAGAACCATAAAAACCTCTAAAAACCTTTAAAACCCCAAAAAACCCAAAAAACCAACTAAAAACTCTAAAAATTATTAAAAATCCTAAAAAAGTTTAAAAACTCTAAAAAACCTTAAAAACCCTAAAAAACTCAACCCCCCCTAAAAGCCATGAAAACCCCTAAAAACCCCTGAAAACCCCTTAAACCCCTAAAAATAATAAAAATAATAAAAATCCCCTAGAAATCCATGAAAACATAAAAAACACTAAAACCCCTTGAAAACCATAAAAATCCCTAAAAACCTTAAAATACCCTAAAAACCATAAAACCCCTCTAAAAACCCTTTAAACCCCTAAAAATTTTAAAAACATTAAAAAACTGTAAAAACCCTAAAAATATAAAAACCCATAAAAACCATAAAAAACCACTAAAAACTCAAAAAAAATTTCAAACCCTAAAAATGTTTAAAATATCTAAAAAATCTTAGGGGATTTAGGGGATTTTAGGGGATTTAGGGTCTTTTTTGGGTTTAGGGTTTTTTGATTCTTTTAGGGGTTTTAAGGTTTTTTACAGTTTGTTATCGTTTATAGGGATTTAAGGATTTTGAGAGTTTTTAGTGGTTTTTAGTGTTTAATGGGGTTTAGGGTTTTTTAATATTTTTGGTGTTTTATGGATTTCAGAGGTTTTTTAAGGATTTAGAATTTTTTACGTTTTTATGGAATTTTTTGGGTTTTCTAGGTTTTTTATGGTTTTTTATGGTTTTTAGGTTTTTTAGGGATTTTGGGTGGTGTTATGGTTTTTCAGGGTATTTCACAATTTTAGGGGTTTTCAGGTGTTTTAGGGTCTTTTGGGATTTTAGGGTTCATTTTTATTTTTATTTTATGATTTTTATGTTTTTTAGAGTTTTTTAATATTTTTAGGGGTTTAAAGTGTTTTTAGAGCTTTTAGTGGTTTTGAGGTTTTTTATGGGATTTTAAAGTTTTTAGTGTTTTTATGGTTTTATGGGGTTTTTCAAGGTTTTTAATGTTTTTGACGTTTTTAGAGATTTTTATGGATTTTTTTAGAATTTTTATGATTTATAGGGTTCTTAGGGATTTTGAGGGTTTTTAGTGTTTTTTATTATTTTTTAAGGGTTTTAAGGTTTTTTTTCTGGAGTTTTATGGTCTTTTTTGGTTTTTAGACTTTTTTGAATTTTTAGGGTTTTTAAGGTTGTTAGAGTTTTATAACATTTTTACGGCTTTTAAAGGTTTTATATTTTAAGTGGTTTTTGGATTTTTTATGGGTTTTCAGGGTTTTTTAAGTTTTTAAGGTTTTTTATGTTTTTCATGAATTTTTGGGGGGTTTTTTACGTTTCTAGGGATTTTTAGGGCTTTTTTAGGATTTTTATGGTTTTTAGGGATTATAGGGGTTTTGAGGTTTTTTAGTGTTTTTATTGTTTTTTATGGTTTTTAGGGTTTTTTAGTGTTTTAGCGTCATTTTGGGTTTTTAGGGTTTTTTTTCGAGTTTTTTAACATTTTTAGGGGGTTTAAAGGTTTTTCGAGTTTTTGGTGGTTTTTATTTTGGGTTTTTAGGGGTCTTAGGGTTTTTTGGGTTTTTAGGGGGTTTTCATAATTTTTTGGGATTTTTATATTTCAAGGTATTTTTAAGGATTTTTTAGGATTTTTATGGTTTTTAGGGTTTTTTAGGGTTTTTAGTGATTTTGTGGATTTTAAGGTTTTCAGAGTTTATCGGGTTTTCATAGTTTTTAGGGACTTTTGGGGTTTTGGGGGTATTTTTTAATTTTTAATGGGTTTTAGAGTTTTTTTTAAAAAAAATATGGGTTTTAAGGGTTTTTAGAGTTTTAATGGTTTTTAGGGGGTTTTAGGGTTTTTAAGGGTTTTTGGGGTTTTATGGTTTTATGGGTTTTTTCCTGGTTTTTAGAGTTTTTACGTTTTCAGGTATTATTTTGGGATTTGTTAGGATTTCTTTTGGTTTTTTGGGTTTTTAAGTGTATTTAGGGATTTTGAGAGTTTTAAGGTTTCTATGGTTTTTATTAGTTTTTAGGGTATTCATGGTCTTTTTTGGGTTTTAAGTGTTTTTTTGAGTTTTTTAGGGTTTTAAAGGGTTTTATTGTTTTTTTTATCATTTTAGGTCTTTTAAGTGTTTTTATAGTTTTTAGTAGTTTTTAAGGGTTTTATGGGTTTTTATGGGTTTTTATGATTTTTATGGTTTTAAGGGGTGTTATGGTTTTAAGGGTCTTTTTAGGGTTTTTAGAGTTTTTTACATTTTCAGGGATTTTTAGGGATTTTGAAGGTTTTTTATAGGTTTTAGGGTTTTTTAGGGATTTTGAATGTTTTAGGATATTTCAATGTTTTTTCAGGGTTTTTAGGGTTTTCAGGGTTTTAGGGTCTTTTGGGGTTTTAGGGTTTTTTTTATTTTTTAGGGGTTTTAATGTTTTTAGAGTTTTTTAACGTTTTTTGGGGTTTGGGGGGTTCTTATATTTTTTAGTATTTTTTTTGGGTTATTCGAGTTTTTAGGGTTTTTAGGGTTTTTAGGGATTTTTATGGTTTTGACGGGGTTTTCCAGAGATTTTATGGTATTTTACGTTTTTAGGGATTTTCAGTGATTTTTAGGATTTTTTTTGGTTTTTAGGGTTCTTAGAGATTTTTAGTGTTTTTAGGGGGTTTTTAGTTTTTTTGGTGTTCAAATGATTTTTAGTGTTTTTTAACATTTTAAGGGGTTTAAAGGGTTTTTATAATTTTTAGTGATTTTTTCTGGTTTTTATGGGTTTTTATGGGTTTTTTGTGTTTTTAAATGTTTTTTGGGTTTTTGGGTTTTAAGGGGGTTTTTTGGGTTTTTTGGGATTTTTACATTTTTAGGGATTTTTTAGGATTCTTTTGTTATTATGGTTTTTAGGTTTTTTAGGGATTTTGAGGGGTTTTAGGGTTTTTATGATTTTTTATGGTTTTTATGAGTTTTCATGGGTTTTAGGGTCTTTTAGGAATTTTAGGGCCTTTTGAGTTTTTTTACGTTTTCATGGTTTTTTGAGTTTTTATCATTTTTAGGGGTTTTTGGGGTTTTTTGGGTTTTTAGGGTTTTTAGTGGTTTTTAAGGTTTTTATGGGTTTTTGGGTTTTAAGGTTTTTAGTGGTTTTCTGGTTTTTAGGGGTCTATCAGGGTTTTTATGGTTTTTATGTTTTCATGGATTTTTAGGGTTTTTATGTTTTTTATGTTTTTTAGGGTTTTTAGAGATTTTGAGAGTTTTTTACGGTTTGGGGGGGTGGGGTTTTTAGAGATTTTCAGGGTATTTAAGTTCTTTTTTGGATTTTTTGTGTTTTTTAGGGTTTTTAAGGTTTTTAGTGTTTTTAATGCTTTTTTCGGTTTTAAGGGTTTTAAGAGTTTTTAGTTGTTTTTAGGAGTTTTATGGTTTTTAGGCTTTTTATGGTTTTTAGGGGTTTTTATAGTTTTTCGGTGGTTTTTTACGTTTTCAGGGAAATTTTGGGCTTTGTTATGATTTATTTTTTGGGTTTTTAGGGATTTAAAGAGTCTTTAGGGTATTTAGGGTCTTTTGTGTTTTTAGGGATTTTAGGGATTTTTAGGGTTTTAGGGTCTTTTTAGGTTTTTCATGTTTTTTTTGAGTTTTTTTTATATTTTTTAATGTTTTTTAGAGTTTTTAATGTTTTAGGGGTTTTAAAGGTTTTTAGAGTTTTTTTGTGGTTTTTAGGGTTTATATGGGGTTTTGGGCTTTTATGGTTTTGGGGGTTTTTAATGTTTTCATGGATTTTTAGGGTTCTTTACGTTTTCATGGATTTTTCAGGGCTTTTTAGGATTTTTATGGTTTATAAGGATTTTTAGTGTTTTAATGGATTTTGAGGGATTTTTGGACTTTTTAGGGCTTTTAGGGTCTTTTGGGATTTTAGGGTTTCTTTTAGTTTTTTAGGGTTTTAAAAGTTTTTTAAAGTTTTTAATGTTTTTTGGGGCGTTAAGGGTTTTTAATGCTTTTTTAGGTTTTAGGGTTTTTAATGTTTTTATAGGTTTTTATGGTTATAAGGGAAAGGAAGATGTGAGGGTCGGGCTATTCTCGCCCCCCCCCCCCAAATTTATTAGAAAGAAAAAAGAGACACAGCAGACAAGGGAGGGGAGGGGTCAAACGACCGACCCCCAAAAAACCACTTACAACCCAAGATGCAAAAGACCCAAAAAAAGAAAAATCAAAAGCGAAAAAAGAAAAAAACACACAAAGCCAAGCAACCACCACCATTATCCAGCATCAGCCAGCATCCAGCAGCTCACAGCTAACCAACGACCAGTATTCAAACTCAAACAGCAATCAACATCCAGCAGCAGTACGATCATAAACCACGGCTTCAGTAAATCCTAGCTCAGCAGCAACCAGCATCCAGCATCACAATTTCCATCATCCAGCGCATTCCAGCATTCAGCAGCACCACATCCAATCATCACAACAACACAGCAGCAACAACACGTCCAAACCAACTAGCCCTAGCAACCAACAACAGCAAAACCGACATCGCAACCAATCACAACCAGTAGCATGAAACCACAGCAGGAGCACCGCAAACAAATGCGGCCATCGTCACCTCCCAGCAAACAAAGACCAGAAACTCCATTCACACCATTTCTAGAAACTAGCATGTCCTCCCCAGGAGGATCCACTGCCAGTAAAACAGGACCACCAGCATCAAGAAATAAGCAGCAAACTCCAACGAACGACAACACCAAAACACCAGCATCAGCAACAAAAGCACCACCACCTTCATGCCGACTAGCTCCGATAAACTTGCAGCTCATAAAGAAACAACCAGCACATCCTAACCCATCGTCAAATAAGGAATCACAGCTCAGGAACCAACAATCATGGTCTTCGAACCAAACAACTTTCAGCATTCCACACCTCGTAGCATAACTAACCGCATACCACCAGCAATTGCACAAATATCACCAAACCTATCTCAAAAAACCTAGAAACCAGAACCCTTTCATAGCTGAAATCACAACCAAGCAGTAGGAGAACATGGAATGCCAAAAGGGCTGACCAAATGTAGCATCAACAAACTGGAGCGAAGACGAAGCCGAGAGAAGAGGTTGAGCACGCACTTGTAGCTGCTTCGTGAACCAACAAAAGGATCGAACCAGGGCATAGAGAAAACCTCATGCAATGTGGGATCGAGAACCTGAGATCTGAAAAAAGGAAGAGTCGTCGCTGCCTGACAACCCCCACCGGGGAGAAGCAAAACCAATCCACGCCGCTTCCAGAGTCAACGGAAGCCCAATCAAGGTCGCTGCTCGAAGAAGAGGAGGCCACCGCAGAACACATTCCGCCATTGAATCGGAGAATGTTGTTTCTGACCGCTGTTGCTAGGATCTCCCTCCAAAAGTATGGGTCGAGAAGGGATCCAGTGCTAATGCCCCGGTCAGCATCGTCGCTTGTGAAGCACGAGGCCATAGAAGAGAAAAATCCGCACCAAAGAAGACAGCAATAGCTCGCCCACACCAAGAGCGCCGCCCAAAATCCCAAGCATCCAGGGGAAAATATCCAAAGCCGCCATCGCCTGGAGGATCGAGAGGAAACCCTAGAAACCGCATCGAGGGGGAGAGAGCACCAGGAGAGTTCTCTACCATCCCCTTATCTCTTCTTATGGTTATAAGGGATTTTTATGGGTTTTTTGGGTTTTTATGTTTTCTGGTATTTTTTTGGACTTTTTAAAATTTTTATGGTTTTTATGGTTTTTTAGGGTTTTTTGGGATTTTTGGGGGCTTGAGGGGCTTGAGGGGTTTTTAGGGGTTTTGGGGGTTTTTTAGGGTTTTTAGGGTCTTGTTTTTGGTTTTGTGTTTTTTTGAGTTTTTTAGGATTTATAAGGTTTTTTATAGTTTATCAAAGTTTTTGGGGTTTAAAGGGTTTTTAGAGTTTTTAGTGGTTTTAGGGTTTTTATATGTTTTAAAAGGTTTTTTGGGGTTTTATGGTTCTTAGGGTGTTTAGGTTTTTTTACGTTTCACAAATTTTTAAGTATTTTTTAGGATTTTTGAGGTATTTAGGGTTTTTAGGTTTTTTAGGAATTTTGAGGGTTTGTTGCGTTTTCATGGATTTTTAGGGTTTTTATTTTTATATTTTTGGGGTTTGACGTTTTTTTTGAATTTTTAACATTTTTAGGGATTTTAAAGGTTTTTATAGTTTTTAGTGGTTTGGGGTTTTTAAGGTTTTTTTGGGTTTTTTAGTTTCTTAGGGGTTTTTATGGGTTTCATGTGTTTTTAGGGGTTTTGGGGTCATTTATATTTTCTAGTAATTTGATGCGAGACGCACGGGGTGGCCCGATCTTCACGGCGTAGGGCGGCGGATAATGGATGCGGTTTGGGGCTAAGTGACGGGTGAAGGGTATGGATAGTGGAAGCAAGTAGTCAACCAACGCTATATGGAGCGTGACCTACTACTTAGACAACACACTCAAGGGAGGGGTGTGATGGCCAATCCACACAACAACGCACTTGGGTTGAGGCACGGAATTGGGGGCTTTGTGATCTTGGATCACCAATCTAACTTGTAGATTGACAAGGCAAGAATACACAAGAGCAAGGGGGAAAACCCGGGATAATCCTCACACAACGGAGAGAAACAAAGCATAAGCTCTCAAATTAAGTCTTGAATGCCAATACAATGCCATGGGGTGGCTATTTATAGCCAAGGGGGTGATACAATGGTCAAGGGTCTAATACCCTAAAGTCATAAAGTCTAAACCTACCTTGTCCCCTTAAAAGTCAAAAAGATAAAAGCCAACAAAGACTTTTGGAAAAGAAGCACACAACTTTCCAACATAGCCCACCGGATTTGACTTTGAGTGCATAGCCCACCGGATTTGACTTTGGTGTCCAAAGATGCCATTTCTAGAATCCTCCATGTGGGCAAGGCCTCCAAATTCGTGCAACCATGTGGGCCAAGTTTTAATCATCAATTTTGGGCTTGAATAAGTGATATTATAGGCCCATTTGCTCCATCCATGCAAGGTAATTCCCATTGGGCCTTTAATGAAGCAAGATGAGCGCCCATTGAAGCATTCAACCTCTTTAATCTTCCTCGTGTCATTGGGCCTTGCAAATCCAATTCCTCCACCCGAGCAATCGACTCTGTGCCTTCCGCATGGTTCGCATCATCCTCCCCCTCTTGAAAAGGAGTCGTCCTCGACTCTTCATCCTCTACACCCAAAAAAGGAGAAAGATCAGAAACATTGAAAGTGGCACTTACACCATACTCACCTGGCAAAGCTATCTTGTAAGCATTGTTGTTAATCTTTTCAAGCACTCGGAATGGTCCATCGCCTCGTGGCATGAGTTTTGATTTCCTCTTTTCAGGGAATCTTTCCTTCCGCATATGAATCCAAACCAAGTCACCGGGCTCGAACAACATTTGCTTGCGACCCTTGTTTGCACGATCCATATATTTTTGGGTCATCCGCTCGATATTTAATCTTGCCTTTTCATGGATTTTCTTGATGAATTCTGCACGCCCTTTTGCATCCATATTAACTGCTTCCTGTAAAGGCAAAGGAACTAGATCAATAGGCGCAATGGGGTTAAAGCCGTAAACTATTTCAAATGGAGAATATTGAGTAGTGGAATGCTTGGCCCTGTTATATGCGAATTCCACATGTGGCAGACACTCCTCCCAATTCTTGATATTCTTTTTGACAATTGTTCGTAGAAGGGATGATAGTGTGCGATTCACCACCTCCGTTTGCCCATCGGTTTGTGGATGACAAGTAGTGGAAAATAATAACTTTGTACCGAGTTTGCTCCACAAGGTCTTCCAAAAGTAACTAAGAAATTTTGTGTCTCGATCCGACACAATGGTCCTTGGCATTCCATGATGCTTGACTACTTCCTGAAAGAAAAGTGTTGCAATGTTAGTGGCATCATCTGTTTTGTGACAGGGAATAAAATGTGCCATTTTTGAAAACCGATCCACCACAACAAAAATGGAATCTCTCCCCCTCTTGGTCCGTGGTAACCCCACAATAAAGTCCATTGATATGTCCTCCCAAGGGGTGTTGGGAATTGGGAGAGGAAGATATAGTCCATGTGGGTTCAGCTTTGATTTGGCTTTATGGCAAACAATGCACTTTCCCACAAATTTCTCAACATCTCTAGATATCCTAGGCCAATAAAAATGCTCACTAAGAACACTTAGAGTTTTTGAAACACCAAAATGCCCCATTAACCCACCTGAATGTGACTCCTTTAGTAAAAGTAAACGGATAGAGCAATTAGGAATGCAAAGCTTATCAATCCGAAATAAGAATCCATCATGTAAATAGAACTTTTCCCAACTAACTCCAGGTTTACAATGTTCATAAGGTTCTCTAAAATCACTATCAGTGGCATATAAATCCTTAATGTATTCAAAACCTAGAAGTTTTGAATCCAACAAGGATAAAAGAGAATATCTACGCGAAAGTGCATCGGCCACAGTATTTTCTTTACCCTTTTTATGCTTGATGACATATGGAAATGATTCAATGAATTCCAGCCATCTAGCATGTCTCCTATTTAGTTTATGTTGGCTCCTAAGGTATTTAAGAGCCTCGTGATCAGAATGGATCACAAATTCTTTAGGCCAAAGATAGTGTTGCCATGTTTCGAGTACTCTAAACAATGCATACAACTCTTTATCATATGTAGCATAGTTTAGAGTTGGGCCATTTAACTTCTCACTAAAATAAGCAATAGGCTTACCTTCTTGCATGAGTACTCCTCCTATGCCAATTCCGCTTGCATCACATTCAATTTCAAAGGTCTTACCGAAGTCTGGAAGTGCAAGTAGAGGGGCTTGGGTGAGTCTCTCCTTTAGCGCATGGAAGGCTTTTTCTTGAGTTGTCCCCCATTTGAAAGGAACATTCTTCTTTGTCAATTCATTCAATGGTGCTGCTAGTGTGCTGAAGTCTTTCACAAATCTCCTGTAAAAACTAGCAAGCCCATGAAAACTTCTTACCTGTCCAACGGAGGTTGGAGTTGGCCATTCTTGTATTGCTTTGATCTTCTCGGTGTCCACTTCAACTCCATTTCCACTCACAACAAATCCAAGGAAAATAATCTTATCGAGACAAAATTCACACTTTTTTATGTTTCCAAACAGGTTTTCTTTCCTCAACACCTCTAGGACTTTTCTCAAGTGATCTACATGTTCATGCAAAGTCCTACTATACACCAGAATATCATCAAAGTAAACTACCACAAATTTTCCAATATATGCACGTAAGACATGATTCATTAACCTCATAAATGTGCTAGGTGCATTGGTGAGACCAAAGGGCATGACTAACCATTCATAAAGTCCATGTTTTGTCTTAAATGCAGTTTTCCACTCATCGCCTTCTTTCATCCTAATTTGATGGTAGCCACTTCTTAAATCAATTTTTGAGAAAATAGTTGAACCATTTAATTCATCTAGCATATCATCTAACCTAGGGATAGGATGACGATACCTGACCGTGATGTTGTTGATGGCTCTACAGTCAATGCACATTCTCCATGTTCCATCCTTCTTTGGTACTAGAAGGACCGGTACCGCACAAGGACTAAGACTCTCTCTCACATACCCCACATTCAACAACTCTTGAACTTGCCTTTGAATTTCTTTTGTCTCCTCTGGGTTGGTGCGATATGCTGGGCGGTTCGGTAGTGATGCTCCAGGTATGAGGTCAATTTGATGCTCAATACCTCTAATGGGTGGCAAACCCGGTGGCACCTCTTCGGGAAACACATCTTCAAATTCCTGCAACAAAGACTCAACAACATGTGGCAAAGAAGATGTTAAGTCGTTAGTGTTCAACATCACCTCTTTGTACATAAGTACTAAGAGATTTTGTCGAGAAATCAAGGCTTCCTTAACCTCACTCTTTTTTGCCAACATCACACTTTTCTCTCCTCTCAAATCTTTTTCCCCTCTTGATTTTTCTTTGCTCTCCATTTCTTTGCTTCTCTCATTTTCTATTTTTCCCTCATTCTCTCCTTTTTCATTTTCTCTCTTTTTTTCCACATCACTCTTTTTTTTCTTTTCTCTCAAAATGTGATCTTCCAGAATTTGCTTGGGGGACATGGGGTTGAGGGTTATAGGTTCCCCTCGGAGTAGAAAAGAGTGACGGTTCAAGAAACCATCATGAGTAACACGCCGATCGTACTGCCATGGTCGACCCAACAACAAGTGGCACGCCTTCATAGGAACAATGTCGCACAATACCTCATCTTTGTACTTACCGATGGTGAACAATACCTTAACTTGCTTGGTGACCTTCAGCTCTCCACAATCATTCAACCACTGAAGCCGGTATGGATTTGGATGCCTTAAAGTCGGGAGTCCCAACTTCTCCACCAACTCGGTGCTCGCCACATTGCTACAACTTCCACCATCAACAATAACACTACATACCTTCCCATGGATCTTGCATCGTGTATGGAAAAGGTTCTCCCGCTGCTCCTTTTCTCCAACGGTCATTTGTGCACTTAAAACTTTTCTAGTGACAAGAATCTCGCCATCTTCCGCAAATTCTCCATTTTCAATTTCTGGAGATTCATCTTCCTCCTCTTCAGAGCTCTCTCCATCGGTCTCCCATTCTCCATACTTGTTGATGATCATGGTGCGACGGTTTGGGCATTCACTAGCAATGTGACCCCTTCCTTGACATTTAAAACACCGAATATCTCTATTCCTGGTTTGGTTAGCCTCAAAAGTAGGTTTCTTAGGTGGAAGAATTACCTTGTCACTTTTGCGATCAACCACCTCTTTTGCCTTTGATGGTTCTCCAATCTCCTTCCTTGGATTTCTCCATGGTGTGAAAGGGGTAGTGGGTTTCCTCATGTTGCTCCTCCTTTTGATTTGTTGCTCGATCTTGGTGGCTTGGTGGATCATATCTTGTATCTCTACATGGTGGTACATCTCCACTTGATCCGCAATCTCTCGATTGAGCCCATGTAAAAACCGTGCCATGGTTGCCTCCGGATCCTTCTCAACGTTTGCCCGAATCATGGCAATTTGCATCTCCTTGTAGTAGTCTTCTACACTCTTACTCCCTTGGATGAGGCGTTGAAGCTTGTTGTGGAGATCTCTATGGTAATGTGTGGGAACAAACCGCTTCCGCATGGTGAACTTCATGTCTTCCCAAGTGTTGATGGGACGTCCACCATATCTAGCCCTCTCCTTTTGAACTTGATCCCACCAAATTAAAGCATAATCAGAAAATTCAAGGGAAGCAAGTTTGACCTTTTTCTCCTCGGAATATGCATGGCATGAAAAGACTTGCTCGATCCGCATCTCCCACTCCAAGTATGCTTCCGGATCGCTTTTCCCAAGAAAAGAAGGGACCTTCACCTTGATCCCGCCAAGTAGGTCATCATCATGTTGTCTCCTTTGGGCTCCTCTCGGTTGTTGGTAAAACCTCCTCCTTTGTGGGACTTCATCAAGATCATCATCAAAGTTCACCATCTCCTCCTCCATGATGTGGGGACGACGTGGTGCGGGAGCGCGTCGTGGGTTATCATGGAACATCCTTGGGCTTGGTTTATTCTCCAATTCATCAATCCTCTCATGTAACACCTCCAACTTCCGATCAAGAAGCTTCTCGAAGTGGCTCACCAAAGCTTGCATTTGGAATTGCGTAGCTTCAGGTGCGGGAGATCTACTTCGACTTCCTTCATCGCTAACATGAGCAATTTTCTTCCCACGATCTTCTGCCATGATAAGTTACACAAACACAAACACACACCGGGGGGGGAACACACACAATGATACACACTCACTCACACACGCGAGATGTACACACTCACACAAGATGTACACACTCACACACACAAAGATACACACTCACGCACGCAATATATACACACTCACATGCACAATATGTACACACACACGCACACAACAAGATGCACACACTCACACACACAAGATATATATATATATATATTTTTTTTGCTTATTTCTCTCCACTCTCAAAACTCAATTTGAATCCCAAGCTCTTATGAAATATAATACCTTATTTAGGGTGATCAAGTGCCACAAAATCCTCCTCAATCAAGATTGTGTCGGGGGATGGTTTAACACAACCCGCTTGAGTGGTAAGGGGTTTAACAATGGTAAAGGGTCAAAAAGAGGGTGGAAAGAAGGGTAGATAGGTGGATTGTGGGTTTTGCCCGATTGTGCAAGATAAGATAACAATATGAGCCAAATACAAAATGGGGATGAAGTAAAATGATGGAAAACGTTATATATGGAAATAGAAAGTGCTAATAAGGTAAAGCACAAAGGATTAATTGTATCTGCTCTTTTTTTTTTTGCTTTTGTTTTTGTCAATTCTCCCCAAAAAGTGTTGTGCTTGGAGTTTTAAAGCACAAGATGATTGAACGGAGAGTAAGACATTTTTTTTTCGAAATCTCTCAAATAAAGGATGTGCTTAATTTTGAAAAGCACAAAATGATGAGTTGAGAGAATTTTTTTTTTGCCGGATACAAATCACATATAGAGAGATGAATGAAAATTTGGCTCAATTTATAATAATCCAAGCTTGCACAAACTAGGACAATTCGGGAGGCTTTCAAGAAAAATGGATTTTTTTTTGTTGAATGGGTGAATAATATGGAAAGATAAGGAGGGTAATGGATAGAATTAAAGTAAATAAAAGGGATAGACGCCTACCGTGTCAACCGGAGCTCTGATACCAACTGATGCGAGACGCACGGGGTGGCCCGATCTTCACGGCGTAGGGCGGCGGATAATGGATGCGGTTTGGGGCTAAGTGACGGGTGAAGGGTATGGATAGTGGAAGCAAGTAGTCAACCAACGCTATATGGAGCGTGACCTACTACTTAGACAACACACTCAAGGGAGGGGTGTGATGGCCAATCCACACAACAACGCACTTGGGTTGAGGCACGGAATTGGGGGCTTTGTGATCTTGGATCACCAATCTAACTTGTAGATTGACAAGGCAAGAATACACAAGAGCAAGGGGGAAAACCCGGGATAATCCTCACACAACGGAGAGAAACAAAGCATAAGCTCTCAAATTAAGTCTTGAATGCCAATACAATGCCATGGGGTGGCTATTTATAGCCAAGGGGGTGATACAATGGTCAAGGGTCTAATACCCTAAAGTCATAAAGTCTAAACCTACCTTGTCCCCTTAAAAGTCAAAAAGATAAAAGCCAACAAAGACTTTTGGAAAAGAAGCACACAACTTTCCAACATAGCCCACCGGATTTGACTTTGAGTGCATAGCCCACCGGATTTGACTTTGGTGTCCAAAGATGCCATTTCTAGAATCCTCCATGTGGGCAAGGCCTCCAAATTCGTGCAACCATGTGGGCCAAGTTTTAATCATCAATTTTGGGCTTGAATAAGTGATATTATAGGCCCATTTGCTCCATCCATGCAAGGTAATTCCCATTGGGCCTTTAATGAAGCAAGATGAGCGCCCATTGAAGCATTCAACCTCTTTAATCTTCCTCGTGTCATTGGGCCTTGCAAATCCAATTCCTCCACCCGAGCAATCGACTCTGTGCCTTCCGCATGGTTCGCATCATAATTTTATGGCTTTTTAAAGATTTTTATGGTTTTAGGGTTTTTTGGATTTTTTGGGTTTTTTGGGATTTTTAGGATTTTTAGGGGGTTTTAGGGGTTTTCAGGGGTTTTTTGGGGTTTTAGGGGTTTTTTGGGTTTTTTGGGTCTTTTGGGTTTTAGGGTTTTTTTTTGAGTTTTGGGGGTTTAAAGGATTGTAGAGTATTTTAACATTTTTAGGGGGTTTAAGGGGTTTTATATTTTTAGTTGGTTTTTTGGATTTTATGTGTTTTTTGGGTTTTTAAGATTTTTTGGGGTTTTATGGTTTTCAGGGGTTTTTTCAGGCTTTTTTGCGGTTTTTATGTTTTCAGGGATTTTTAGGGCTTTTTTAGGTTTCTTTGTTTTTAGGGGTTTTTTTATCATTTTTAGAAATTTTGAGGGATTTTAGGGGTTTTTAGAGTTTTATTGCGTTTTTAGGTTTTTTCTTGGTTTTTAGGATCTTTTGTGCTTTTACTTTTTTTTGAGTTTTTTTAGGGTTTTTATGGTTTTTTAGCATTTTTAACTTTTTTAGGGGTTTAAGGGATTTTAGATTTTTAGTGTTTTTTAGTTTTTTATGAGTTTTTAATGATATTTAGGGGGTTTTCAAGGTTTTTAGGGTTTTTTACATTTTTAAGGATTTTTCGGGCACTTTTAGGATTTTTATGGTTTTTATGGTTTTTTAGGTTTTTAGGGATTTTATGGGGTTTTTGGGTGCTTTTGGGTTTTTAGGATTTTTTTTCTTGAGATTTTTGGAGTTTTATGGGTTTTTATAGTTTTTTACCATTTTTAAGTGGTTTAAGGGTTTTAAAGTTTTCAGTGGTATTTTGAGTTTTTATGGGGTTGTAGGATTTTTAGGATTTCAGGATTGTTTAGTTTTTCATTGGTTTTTCAGGGTTTTTAGGGTTTTTTTATGTTTTTAGGGATTTTTAGTATTTTTTAGGGTTTTTAGGATTTTTATTGGTTATAGGGTTTTTTAGGGTTTTTAGGGATTTTGAGGGTTTATAGAGTTTTTTATAAATTTTAAGGGTTTTAAGGGTTATGAGAGTTTTTAGTGGGTTTTCAGAGTTTTCATGTGGTTTTAGGGATTTTAATGATTAATGGGGGTTTTCAAGGTTTTTTTGGTTTTTTGACGTTTTCAGGGATTTTTAGGTTTTTTAGGATTTTTATGGTTTTTAGGGTTTTAATGGTTTTTGGGATTTTTAGAGTTTTTAGGGGTAATATAGGTTTTTAGGTTTTTTAGGTTTTTTAAGGTTTTACAGTCTTTTATGGTTTTTAGGGTTTTTTATGATTTTTTAGTGGTTTTATGGTTTTTTATAATTTTTAAACGTTTTTAGTGGTTTAAATTGTTTTTAGAGTTTTTAGTGGGTTCTAGGGTTTTTATGAGTTCTTAGGGTTTTTTTTTTGATTTTTCAGGTTTTCAGGGTTTCAGGTGTATTTCTTTTTTTTATGGTCTTTTACGTTTTAAGGGATTTTTAGGGGTTTTTTTGGGTTTTTATTGTTTTAGGGGTTTTTTGTTTTTTTGGGATTTTGAGAGATTTTAGGGGTTTTTAGTGTTTTTAGGTTTTTTCATGGTTTTTAGGGTATTTGAACATTTTTAGGGGTTTTAAGGGTTTTTATATTTTTTGTGGGTTTTTAGGGTTTTTTTGTGGTTTTTAAGGTATAATGTTTTTACGGGTTTTTAAGGTTTTCTGGGGTTTTTAGGGGTTTTAGGGGTTTTTATGTTTTCAGGGATTTTTATGGATTTTTAGGGGTTTTATGGTTTTTAGGGTTTTATTGATTTTGAGGGGTTTAGGGGTTTTCAAGGTTTTTAGGGGTTTTGGGGTTTTTGGGGGTTTTATGGTTTTTTTGTGTTTTTTATGGATTTTAAAGTTTCATATAGTTTTTTAATGTTTTTATTGGTTTTAAGGGTATTTAGAGTTATTTGTGGTTTTTAGGGTTTTATGGTTTTTATGGGTTTTAAATATTTTTAGGGGTTTTGTGGTTTTCAGAGGGTTTTCAGTGTTTTTAGGGATTTTTATGTTTCCATGGATTTTTTGGGATTTTTATGATTTTTATGGTTTTAAGTGTTTTAGAGGGGTTTTAGGGATTTTTAATGGTTTTCAGGGTTTTTAGGGTTTTTAGGGTTTTGAGGATTTTTAGGGTTTTTTCTAGTTTTTTTAATTTTTTAGGGATTTTAAGGGTTTTTAATTTTTTTTAACATTTTAGGGGTTTAAAGGGGTTTTAGAGTTTTAATTGGTTATTAGGATTTTTCTGGGTTTTTAGGGTTTTTTTATGGTTCGGGGGGGGGGTTATGGTTTAAGGGGGTTTTAAGGGTTTTTAAGGGATTTTAGGGTTTTTTACATTTTCAACGATTTTAGGACCTTTTTAGGATTTCTATGGTTTTTAGGGGTTTTAGGGGTTTTAGGGGTTTTAGGGGTTTTAGGGGTTTTATGGATTTTGAGGGGGTTTAGGGGTTTTCATGGTTTTTTAGCATTTTGAGGGTTTTTCACGGTATTTTGGATCTTTTGGGTTTTATGGGTTTTTTTTGAGTTTTTTAGAGTTTTTAAGGATTTTTTTATTTTTTTAATGTTTTTTAGTGTTTTAGTGTTTTAGACTTTTTAGTGGTTTTAGGGTTTTTTTTTTGATTTTTCAATTTTTAGTGGTTTTCTGGTTTTCATGGGTTTTTCTAGGTTTTAGGGTTTTTTACGTTTTCTAGGATTTTAGGGATTCTTTTGGTTTTTAGGATATTTTAGGGGTTTTTGGATGTTTGTGGGTTTTTCATGTTTTGTTAGGGTTTTTTTTGTGTTTTTTATTGGTTTTAATGTTTTTTAATGTTTTTTAATGTATATAGGATTTTAGAGGGGTTTTAATTTTTTAGTGGTTTTTAGTGGTTTTAGGTTTTTTAGGGGTTTTTAGTGTTTTTTAAGGTTTTTACTTGGTTTTGTGGTTTTCTAGGATTTTCTGGATTTTTAGAGTTTTTCATGTTTTTAGAGATTTTTATGGATTTTTTAGGATTTTTATGGGTTTTTGGGGTTTTGGGGTTTTAGGGATTTTGAAGGGTTTAGGGGGTTTCAGGGGTATTTTATGGTTTTTTAGGGTTTTTAGGATTGTTTTGGGTTTATAGGGATTTTTGAATTTTTTAGGGGTTTTAAAGTTTTTTATAGTTTTTAACATTTTTAGGGGGTTGGAGGGTTTTTAGAATTTTTAGTGATTTTAGGGTTTTTATCAATTTTAAGGGTTTTATGGTTTTTAGTGATTTTATGGTTTTTGGGGGTTTTTATGTTTCATGGATTTTTAGGGGTTTTTACGTTTTTTATGAATTTTAGGGCTTTTAGGGATTTTGGCGAGTTTTAGGGTTTTTTAGGTTTTTTATGTGTTGTAGGGTATTTCAGGGTTCTTAGGGTCTTTTTTTGTTTTTGGTTGTTTTTAATTTTTTTAGGGTTTTAAAGGTTTTTTTATAGTTTTTTAACATTTTCAAGGTTTTGAGGGTTTTATGGGGTTTTTAGGTTTTTAGGTGTTTTTATAGTTTTAAGGGGGTTTTAGGGTTTTTTACATTGGCTAGGATTTTTAGTGATTTTCAGGATTTTTATGGTGTTTAGAGTATTTAGGGATTTTGAGGGGTTTTAGTGTTTTTAGGGGTTTTTTGGGTATTTTGGTTCTTCCAGGGTTTTTAGGGCCTTTTTGGGTTTTAAGGGTTTTTTTTGAGTTTTTTTGGTGTTTTTGTTTTTTTAGAGTTTTATAAATTTTTAAGGGGTTTATAGGGTTTTGGGGTTTTTTTTACATTTTATGGTATTTTAGGGATTTTTTAGGAATTTTATGGTTTTTAGGGGTTTTTTAGTGTTTTTAGGGATTTTGAGGGTTTAAGGGTTTTTTAGGGTTTTAGGGTTTTTTGGGGCTTTAGGTTTTTTTTTTGAGTTTTTAGTGTTTTATAGGTTTTTTTGAATTTTTTAACAGTTTTAGGGGTTTAAGCATATTTAGAGGTTTTAGTGGGTTTTAGGGTTTTTATGGGTTTTTAGGGTTTTTAAGGTTTTTAAGGGTTTTATAGTTTTCAGGGTTTTTAGTGTTCTAGGGTTTTTTACATTTTTAGGGTTTTTTAGGGATTTTTATGATTTTTACTAATTTTTAGGGTTTTATAGATTTTGAGGGTTTTTATGGGTTTTCAGGTTTTTTTAGTTTTTTAGGGTTATTTATGGGTTTTACGATAGTTTTGGAGTTTTAGGGTTATTTTGAGTTTTTTTGGGTTTTTAAGGGGTTTTAGAGTTTTTTTAACTTTTTTAGGGGTTTTAAGGGTTTTTAGAGTTTTTAGTGGATTTTTATGTTTTTTATGGGTTTTTAATATTTTTATGGTTTTAAGGTGTTTTTATGGTTTCAAAGAATTTTGGTTTTTAGTTTTTTACATTTTCCTGGATTTTTAGGGGTGTTTAGGATTTTTATGTTTCTTAGGGTTTTTATTTTTTTGAGAGGTTTTAAGGGTTTTTAGGGTATTTTAGGGTTTTTAGGGGTTTTCAGGGTTTTCAGAGTCTTTTTGGGTTTTTCGTATCTTTTTTTGGCTTTTCATGGTTATTAAGGTTTATTAAAGTTTTTTAAACATTTTTAGATGTTTTAAGGGTTTTTAGAGTTTTTAGTGGTTTTGAGTGTTTTTATGGGTTTTAGGTAAAAAGGCTCGGGTCCAGGCTATTCCTGGCACCCCCCAAAATTTATTAAACAAAAAGACACAAACACTGCAGACAAGGGAGGGGAGGGGTCGAACGACCCACACCCAAAAACCCTTACAACCCACGCCAAAGAAAGAAAAACAAAGAAAGAAAAAGGCACAAAAACAGACAAAACCGCAGCATCATCACATCACATCCAGCCAGGGTTCTTAGGGGTTTTTACATTTTTATGGAGCTTTAGGGATTTTTTATGATTTTTATGGTTTTTAGGGGTTTTTTTGGTTTTTAGGGATTTTGAGTGTTTTTTGGGGTTTTAAGGGTTCTTAGGGTTTTTAGGGATTTAGGGTCTTTTGGGGTTGTTAGGGTAGTTTTTTTATTTTTAGGGTTTTTAATGGTTTTTAGAGTTTTTTAATATTTTTAGGGGTATCAAGGGTTTTTAGAATTTTATGTAGCATGTATTGTTTTTATGGGGTTTTTTGGGTTTTCAAGGTTTTTAGGGGTTTTAATGGTTTTCAGGGTTTTTTCAGAGTTCTTAGGGTTTTTTACGATTTTAGGGATTTTTAGGGTTTTTCGGTATTTTGTGGGTTTTTAGGATTTTTAGGGTTTTTAATATTTTTAAGGTCGGTTGGGGTTTTTAGTTTTTTTTTTGATTTTTTGGGTCGTTAATGGTTTTTTGAGTTTTTTAACATTTTTAGGTGTTTAAAGGGTTTTTAGAGTTTTTGGTCATTTAGTATGGTTTTTATGGGATTCTAGGGGCTTTTAAGGTTTTTTGGGGTTTATATGGTTTTCAAGGGTTTTTTAAGGTTTGTAGGGTATTTTACATTTTCAGGAATTTTTATGAATTTTTTAGGATTTTTTAGGATTTTTATGGTTTTTATGGTTTTTAGGGGATTTAGGGATTTTGAGGGGGGTTTCTGAGTTTTCTAGGGTTTTTAGGAGTTTTATGGTCTTTTGGATATTTATATTTTTTTAGTTTATTAGGATTTTTAATGTTTTGGAGTTTTTTAATGTTTTTAGAGGTTTTAAGGGTTTTAAAAGTTTTTTGTAGTTTACATCATTTTTTCGGTTTCTAAGGATTTTACGGTTTTTAGGGGTTTTTATTAATTTCAGGGGTTTTCAGAGTTTTAGGGTTTTTTATGTTTTCAAGTATTTTTAGGTATTTTTTAGGTTTTTTATGGTTTTAGGGTTTTAAGGGATGGGTTTTAGGGTTTTTCAGGTTTTCATTATATTTGGGTCTTTTTTAGATTTTTAGGGTTTTTTTGAGTTTTTTTAGGTTTTAAATTTGTTTAGATTTTTTAATCATTTTTAGGGGTTTATAAGGTTTTTAGAGGTTTTAGTGGTTTTTAGGGTTTTATGGGTTTTCAGGGGTTTTTAGAGTTTTTAGGGTTTTTTGGGTTTTTATTGTTTTTTGGTTTTTAGGGTTTTTAAGGTTTTTACATTTTTAAAAACTTTTAGGGATTTAAATGGTTTCTAGTGTTTTTAGTTTTTTGGGGGTTTTATGGACCTTTAGGAGTTTTTAAGGTTTTTTCGGGTTTTAGCGGGGGTTTAGGGGGGTTTTATGGATTTTTTAGGATTTTTATGGTTTTTAGGGGTTTAGGGAATTTGATGGGGTTTGGGGGTTTTCAGGTTTTTTTATGGTTTTTATGGTTTTTAGGGGTTTTAGTGACTTTTTGGGTTTTTTTAGGGTATTTTAGGTTTTTTAGATTTTGTTAAATGTTTTTACGGGTTTTATGGGTTTTTATTGTTTTTAGTTGTTTTTATTGTTCTATGGGTTTTTTAATGTTTTTAGGGGTTTTTATGGATTTCATTTATTTTTCAGGGTTTTTAGGGTTTTTTATGTTTTCAGGGAGTTTTTGGGATTTTTTTGGATTTTTATGAGTTTTTAGATTTTTTGGGTTTTTAGGGATTTTGAGGGTTTATAGGGTTTTTTTAAGTTTTTTTTTTGTTTTTAGGGGTTTTAAGGGTTTTAAGGGGATTTTGGGTTTTTGGGGGGTTATAGGGGGATTTTGGGTTTTTTAGGGGTTTTTAAGTTTTTTAGGGTTTTATGGTTTTTTAAAGTTTTTTAACATTTTAAGGGGTTGAAGGGTATTTAGAATGTTTATAGGGTTTTAGGGTTTTTATGAGTTTTTTTGGGTTTTGAAGGTTTTTATGGATTTTTTGGTTTTTTGTAATTTTTTCAGGGATTTTAGGGTTTTTTATGTTTTTAGAGATTTTTAGGGATGTTTTAGGGTTTTTAGGGTTTTTAGGGTTTTTAGAGATTTTGTGGGTTTTTAGGGATTTTCTAGGGTTTTTAGGGTTTTTAGGGTTTTAAAGGGTTTTCAGGAGTGTTAGGGTTTTTTTTTTGTTTTAGGGGTTTAAAGGGTTTTTAGAGTTTTTAGTGGGTTTTTAGGATTTTAATGGGTTATTAGGGGTTTTAATCATATTTAGAGTTTTTAGTGTGTTTTCAGGGTTTTTATGGGTTTTTAGGGTTTTTAAGGTTTTTAGAGGTTTTATGGTTTTCTGGGGTTTTCAAGGTTTTTACAGTTTTTTTATGGTTTCATGGATTCTTATAGATTTATAGGATCTTTTATGGTTTTTAGGGTGTTTAGGGTTGTTATGGGTTTTAGGTTTTTTTCATGTTTTTAGTGGTTTTAGGGGGTTTTAGGGTCTTTTACTGTTTTTTGGGGTTTTTTATGTTTTTTGGGGTTTTAAAGGTTTCTTATAGTTTCTAAAGATTTTATGGATTTTAAGGGGTTTTAGAAATTTTTAAGTTTCATGGTTTTTTAATATTTTTATGTTTTTTAGTGGGTTTTAGTGTTTTTATGGATTTGGAGGGTTTTTAGGGGTTTTAAGGGATTTTTGGGCTTTTACGGGTTTTTTTAGGTTTTTAGTTTTTTTTATTATTTTAAGGGATTCTAGGGTTTTCTGGGGTTTTTAAATTTTAAGGGATTTTTAGGGATTTTAGGATTTTTATATTTTTTGGGTTTTTTATGGTTTTTAGGGATTTTGAGGGTTTTCGGGTTTTTAGGGTTTTTTAGTGGGTTTTAGGGTTTTAATGTTTTTCAAAATTGTCAGGTTGTTTTTGGAGTTTTAGGTTTTTCTCAGGGTATTTTTAGATTTTTTAGTTGTTTTTAGGGTTTTAATGGGTTTTTAGAGTTTTTATGGTTTTAAGGTTTTTTATGGTTTTTATGGTTTTTAGGGTTTTTTACATTTTCAGGGAATTTAAGGGATTTTTTAGGATTTTTATAATTTTGATGGTTTTAGGGTTTTTAAGGTATTTAAAAGTTTTTAGGGTTTTTCAGGTCCTTTTCAATTTTAGAGTTTTTTTTAGTTTTTTAGGGTTTTAATGTTTTTGAGTTTTTAAAAGTTGTATGTATTTAAAGGATTTTTAGAGTTTTTAGTGGTTTTGGGTTTTTATGGGTTTGGTGGGTTATATGGTTTTTATGGGTTTTATGTTTTTCAGGTCTTTTAGGTTTTTTAGGGGTTTTTTCCTTTTTAATGATTATATGGGATTTTTTAGTTTTTTTAGTTTTTAGGGGTTTTTAGGGTTTTTATAGGTTTTCATAGTTTTTTAACATTTTTAGGGTTTTAGAGTTTTTAGAAGTTTTATGGTTTTAATGGGTGTTTTGGGGTTTTTAAGGATTTTAGGTGTTTTTTATGGATTTCAAGGGGTTTTTAAGATTTTTAGGGCTTTTATGTTTACAGAGATTTTTAGGATTTTTATGGATTTTAGTTTTTTTATTTTTATAGATTTTATGGGTTTCTATGGATTTCCAGGCTTTTTTTGCTTTTTAGGGGTTTTTAGGGTTTTTAAGGTCTTTTATGGTTTTTAGGGTTTTTTTTTTATTTTTTTATGGGTTGTATGGGATTTTGAGTTTTTTAACGTGTTTAGAGATTTTACATTTTTTAGAGTTTTTAGTGGTTTTTAGTGATTTTATGGGTTTTTATTGTTTTTTAATGTTTTTAGCGGTTTATATGGTTTTCAGGGGTTCCCGAGGCTTTTTAGGTTCTTTTTAAGTTTTTAGGAATTTTTAGGGATTTTTTAAATTTTTTTATGGTTTAAAGCAATTTGTAGGGTTTTTAGGGATTTTGAAGATTTTTTAGGGAATTTTAGGGGTTTTTAGGGTTTTAGGGATTTTTAGGATTTTTAGGAATTTTTATGTATTCAGGGATTTTTAGTAATTTTGTAGGATTGTGGGTGGTTTTATGGCGTATTTAGGGTTTTTAGAGATTTTGAGGGTTTTTAGGATTTTTCATGTGTTTTTAGGGTTTTATGGTTTTTTTGATTTTTAGGGTTTTCTTTTTAGTTTTTTAGGTTTTTAATGGTTTTCATATTTTTTTAAAGTTTCTAGGGGTTTTAAGGGGTTTTCGAGTTTTGAGTGGTTTTTAGGGGTTTTTTGGGTTTATTAAGGTCTTTAGGGGTTTGTATGGTTTTCAGTGGTTTTTAGAGTTTTTTATGTTTTTAGGGATTTTTTAGGGTTTTTTAGATTTTTTTTTGGTTTTTAGGGCAATGTAGGGTTTTAGGGATTTTGAAGGTTTTTAGGTTTTTCTGTTTTTTTGGGTTTTTAAGGGCTTTCAAAGTTTTTAGGGTCTTTTGTGCTTTCTAGTTTTTTTTCAAATTTTTATGGTTTTTATGGTTTTTTGAGTTTTTTAAACATCTTTTGGGGTTTTAATGGTTTTTAGAGTTTTAGTGGCTTTATATGGTTTTTATGGTTTTTATGGGTTTTAGGGTTTTTAAGGTTTTTCGAGTTTTTTAAGGTTTCTAGTGTTTTTTACATTTTTATGGATTTTAGGGATTTTTATGATTTTTAAGGTTTTAGGTTTTTAGGGATTTTGATGGGTTTTCAAGGTTTTTTGGTTTTTTTAAGTTTTAAGGGTTTATGGTTTTTTTTTTAGGGTTTTTTTGAATTTTTTGGGGGGTTTTAATGTTTTTAAGAGTTTTTTAACTTTTTTGGGGGTTTTAAGGGTTTTTAAAAAATTTAGTGGTTTGTAGGGTTTTTATAGGTTTTAGGGGTTTCTATGGTTTTCATATGTTTTTTGGGTTTTTATGATTTTTGATGTTTTAGGGATTTTTAAGGATTTTTATGGCTTTGGGGGTATTTTAGTGATTTTTATGTGTTTTAGGGGTTTTTAGTGGTTTTTAGGGGGTTTTAGGGGTTTTCAGGGGTTTTTAGGGGGTTTTAGGAGTTTTAATGATTTTTAGGGTCTTTTTCGGTTTCCTAGGTTTTTTTGAGTTTTATAGTGTTTTTAAAGTTTTTTTAGAGTTTTTTAATGTTTTTAGAGGTTTTAAGGGTTTTTAAAAATATAAGTGGTTTTTTAGGGTTTTTATGGGTTTTTAGGATTTTTTAAGGTTTTAAGGGTTTATATGGTTTTAGGGGGGTTTTCAGGGTTTTTAAGGCTTTTTACATTTTCAGGGATTTTTATGGATTTTTAGGATTTGTATGATTTCGAGGGTTTTTTTGGTTTTTTTTAGAGTTTTTAGTGGATTTTAGGGTTTTTATGGGTTTTTTAATGTTTAGGTGTTTTTATGGTTTTTAGGGGGTTTTAGGGTTTTTTACGTTTTCAGTTTTTTAGGGATTTTATTTTATTAGGGTTTATAGGGTTTTTCGAAATTTTGTGGGTTTTTATTTTTTTTCAGGGTTTTTGGGGTTTTTGGGTTTTTAGGGACCTTTGGGTTTTTAGGGACCTTTGGGTTTTTAGGGTTTTTTTAGTTTTTTAGGATTTTTAATATTTCTTATATTTTTTGAACATTTTTTGGGGTTGAAAGGATTTTTAAAGTTTTTAGTGGGTTTTATAATATTTTGTGGATTTTGAGGGGGTTTTATGATTTTCAGATGTTTTTTAGGTTTTCTAGGGTTTTTTTTTGTTTTTAGGATTTTTAGGATTTTTATTATTTTCATGGATATTTTAGGATTTTTTAGGATATTTATTGTTTTTTGGGTTTCTCAGGGTTTCTAGGGTCTTTTTGGATTTTTTCAGTGTTTTTTGAATTTTTTAGGGTTTTAAGGTTTTTTCGAGTTTTTTAACGTTTTAAGAGGTTTTATGGTTTTTATAAATTTTAGTGCATTTTGAGGGGTTTTATAGGGTTTTAGGTGTTTTATGGCTTTTAGTAATTTTTTGGGTTTTTTACATTTTTAGGGATTTTTTTGGATTTTCATGGTTTTTAGGGTATTTTATGGTTTTTATGGATTTTGATGGTTTTGGGGGTTTTTCAAGAATTTTTAGGGTTTTTAGTGTTTTCAGGGATTTTTAGGGGTTTAATGGTTTTTAATGTTTTTTGTGGGTTTTAGTGTTTTGATGTGTTTTATGGGTTTTAAAGGTTTTTAGGGGTTTTATGGTTTTCAGGGGGGTTTAGTGTTTTTAGGGTTTTTTACGTTTTCAAGTATTTATTGGGATTGTTTAGGATTTTTAAGTTTTTTAGGATTTTTAGGGATTTTGGGGGGGTTTAGTGGTTTTTAGGGTTTTTTAGGGTTTTTATGTTTTTTCAGGGTTATTTTGGATTTTTTTGGGTTTTTGGTTTTTTTGAGTCTTTAGTGTTTTTATGGTTTTTAGGGGTTTTAAGGTTTTTAGGGGTTCTATGGTTTTCAGGGGTTTTTAGAGTTTTTTACGTTTGTAGGGATTTTTAGAGATTTTTTAGGATTTTTATGGTTTTAGGGTTTTCTAGGGGTTTTAAGGATTTTAAGGGTCTTAAATATTTTTCAGGTTTTTTATGGTTTTTAGTATTTTTCAGGGGATTTAAGTCTTTTTAGGTTTTAGGGGTTTTTCAGAGTTTTTAGGGGTTTAAAATATTTTAGAGTTTTTAATGTTTTAGGGGTTTTGATGGTTTTTAAAGTTTTTAGTAGTTTTTAGGGTTTTTCTCGATTTTTAGGGTTTTATTGGTTTTTATGGTTGTCAAGGGTTTTTCAGGGTTTTTTTCAGAGATATTTAGGTTATTTTACAGTTTTTAATGTTTTTAGGGTTCTTAGGGTTTTCAGGGTTTTTAGGGTTTTTATGGATTTCGAGGGTTTTTAGTATTTTTCGAGGTTTTTAGGTTTTTTCAGGGGTTTTTGGGTCTTTTTAGGGTTTTAGGGTTTTTTTGAGTTTTTAGGGGTTTAAAGGTTTTTTATAGTTTTTTAATGTTTATATGGGTTTTAATGGTTTTTAGGGATTTTAGTGGGTTTTTAGGGATTTTATGGGTCTTTAGGGTTTTTAAAGTTTTTAGGGTTTTTTTAATGTTTTTAGAGGATATTTTGGTTTTCAAGGTTTTTTTTACCTTTTCATGGTTTTTAGTGATTTTTAAGGATTTTTATCATATTTAGAGTTTTTTAGGGTTTTTTACTTTTTTAGGGATTTTCTTGTTTTCAGGGGGTTTTCAGGGTTTTAGGGTTTTTATGTTTTCAGGTATTTTTAGGGCTTTTTTTCGGTTTTTTATGGTTTTTCTGGTTTTTAGGGTATTTAAGGATTTTGAGGGTTTTAGGGTTTCAATTTTTTGGGGGAGATTTTAGGGGTTTTTTGGTTTTTTAAGGCTTTTAATGTTTTATAGAGTTTTTTAAAGATTTCTAAGGGTTTATGGTAGTTTTAGTGGTTTCTTGTGGTTTTATGGTTTTTTAGTTTTTTTAATGTTTTTAGTGATTTTTTTGTTTTCATTGGTTTTTCAGGGTTTTTTGGGTTTTTTGGATTTTAATGCATTTTAGGGGTTTTTAGGTTTTTAGGGATTTTGAGGGGTTTTGGGGTTTTTCAGGGTATTTCTTGTTTTTAGGTCTATTAGGGTCTTTTTTGGGTTTTAGGGTTTTTTGAGTTTTTTAGGATTTTTAAGGATTTTCAAAGTTTTTTAATGTTTTAGGTGATTAAAGGGTTTTTAGAGTTTTAAGTGTTTTTAGGGATTTTATGTGTTTTTTATGTTTTTTGGGGGTTTTATTTTTTTAGTGATTTTTCATGGTTTTTTGGGTTTTTTATATTTTTAGGGATTTTTAGGAAATTTTTAGGTTTTTTATGATTTTTAGGGTGGTTTCGGGGTTTTTTGGATTTTGAGGGGGTTTTAGGGTTTTCTTGGTTTTAAGGGTTTAGGGGTTTTCATGGTTTTTAGGGTCTATTTGTGTTTTTAGTTTTTTTTTGATTTTTTAGGGTTTTAAAGGTTTTTTAGAGTTTCATAACGTTTTAAGGGGTTTAAGGGTTTTTAGAGTTTTTGGTGGTTCTTTTGGGTTTTTATTGATTTTGAGGGTTTTTAAAGGTTTTTTGAGGTTTATGGTTTTTAAGTGTTTTCAGGGTTTCTAGGGTTTTTTTCTTATCATCTTTTTTAAATCTTTTTTAGGATTTTTTTGGTTTTTTGGGGTTTTAGGGATTTTGAGGGATTTTTGGGGCTTTTAGGTCATTTTAGGGTCTTTTGAAGTTTTAAAGTTTCTTTTTGAGTTTTTAGGGGTTTTATAGTTTTTTAACATTTTTACAGTTTTAAGTGGTTTTAGAGTTTTTAGTGGGGTTTCAGGGTTTTTATGGGGTTTTATGGTTTTTAAGGTTTTAGAGGTTTTTATGGTTTTAAGGTATTTTTCAATAGTTTTAGGGTTTTTTTATGTTTTCTAGGATATTTAGGGATTTTCAGTATTTTTATAGTTTTTGGGTTTTTGTGAGTTTTTAGGGTTTTTAGTGGTTTTGAGGGGATTTAGGGTCTTTTTTGGTTTTAGGGTTTCTTGATTCTTTTAGGGGTTTTAATGTTTTTTTAGAGTTTGTTATCGTTTTAAGGGGTTTATGGTTTTTGAGAGTTTTTAGTGCTTTTTAGTGTTTAATGGGGTTTAGGGTTTCTTAATATTTTGGGGGTTTTATGGATTTCAGGGTTTTTTAGGGATTTATGATTTTTTATATTTTTATGGGTTTTTTAGGTTTTTATGGTTTTCAGGTTTTTTAGAGATTTTGTGTGGGGTTAGGGTTTTGGAGGGTATTTCGCAGTTTTAGGGGGTTTTAGGGGTTTTAGGGTCTTTTGGGATTTTTAGGGTTCTTTTTTATTTTTTTTATGATTTTTATGTTTTTTAGAGTTTTTTAATGTTTTGAGGGGTTTTAAATGTTTTTAGAGCTTTTAGTGGTTTTGAGGTTTTTATGGGTTTTTAAGGTTTTTAGTGGTTTTTATGGTTTTATGGGGTTTTTCAAGTTTTTTAAGGTTTTTGACGTTTTTAGAGATTTTTATGGATTTTTTAAGATTTTTAGGATTTTTAAGGTTCTTAGGGATTTTGAGAGTTTTTAGGATTTTTCAGAATTTTTTAAGGGTTTTATGCTTTTTTTTCTGAAGTTTTATGGTCTTTTATGGTTTTTAGGGTTTTCTTTGAATTTTTAGGGTTTTTAAGGTTGTTAGAGCTTTATAACATTTTTAGGGCTTTTAAAGGTTTTAGATTTTTAGTGGTTTTTCGATTTTTATGGGTTTTCAGAATTTTTTATGTTTTTAGGGTTTTTTTTATGTTTTTCAGGAGTTTTTGGGGTTTTTTAGTTCTTTTTAGGATTTTTATGGCTTTTATGGTTTTAGGGATTTTGAGGGTTTTTAGTGTTTTTTGGGTTTTTAGGGTTTTTTTGAGTTTTTTAAGGTTTTAAATGTTTTTAGAGTTTGATAACATTTTTAGGGGTTTGAAAGGTTTTTTGAGTTTTTGGCTGTTTTTTTGGTTTTTAGGGGGTTTTCAGAGTTTTTTGGGATTTTTACATTTCAATGGAATTTTATGGATTTTTTTAGGATTTTTTTGGTTTTTAGGGTTTTTTAGCGATTTTGTGGTTTTTAGGGTTTTCAGAGTTTTTGGATTATCAGAGTTTTTGGGTTTTAAGAGTTTTTAGGGTCTTTTGGGGTTTTTAGAGTTTTTAATGGGTTTTAGAGTTTTTTTAAAAAAAATAGGGGTTTAAAGGGTTTTTAGAGTTTTTAAAGGTTTTTAGGGTTTTTAAGGGTTTTAGGGGGTTTTATGGTTTTATGGGTTTTTTCATGGTTTTTAGAGTTTTTATGTTTTCTGGTATTGGTTAGGTATTTGTTAGGATTTTTTTGGTTTTTTGTGTTTTTAGGGTATTTTGGGATTTTGAGGGTTTTAAGGTTTGTAGGGTTTTTATGAGTTTTTAGGGTATTTAAGGTCTTTTGGGTTTTTAGGGTTTTTTTGAGTTTTTTAGGTTTTTTTAGCTTTTTATCGTTTGAGGGATTTTAAGTGTTTTTAGAGTTTTTAGTAGTTTTTAAGGGTTTTATGGGTTTTTATGGGTTTTTATGGTTTTTAGGGGTTTTATGGTTTTAAAGGTCTTTTAAGGGTTTTTAGAGTTTTTTACGTTTTTAGGGATTTTGAAGGTTTTAGGACATTTCAGTGTTTTTAGGGTCTCTTTGGGTTTTAGGGTTTTTTTTTATTTTTTAGGGGTTTTAATGTTTTTAGAGTTTTTTAACGTTTTTTGGGGTTCGAGGTTTCTTATATTTTTAGTATTTTTTTGGGGTTTTATGGATTTTTTGAGTTTTTAGGGTTTGTAGGGATTTTTATGGTTTTCAGGGGGTGTTCTAGGGATTTTAGTGTATTTTACATTTTTAGGGATTCTCGGGGATTTTTTAGGATTTTTTTGTTTATAGGGTTTTTAGAGATTTTTAGGGTTTTTAGGGGTTTTTTAGTTTTTTAGGTTTTCAAATGCTTTTTAGTGTTTTTTAACATTTTTAGGGGTTTTAAGGGTTTTTATAGTTTTTAGTGGTTTTTTTGGTTTTTAAAGTTTTTTGGGGTTTTTTGGTTTTAAGGGGTTTTTTAGGGTTTTTTTAGGGTTTTTTACATTTTTAGGGTTTTTAAAGATTTTTTAGTTTTTTTATGGTTTTTAGGTTTTTTAGGGAATTTGAGGGTTTCTAGGGTTTTCATGATTTTTTAGGGTCTTTAAGGGTTTTCAACGTTTTTAGGGTCTTAGGAATTTTACGGATTTTTGAGTTTTTTTAGGTTTTCATGGTTATTTGAGCATTTATCATTTTTAGGGGTTTAATAGGTTTTTAGGGGTTTTAGTGGTTTTTAAGGTTTTTATGGGTTTTAGGGTTTTTAAGGTTTTTCGTGGTTTTCTGGTTTTTAGGGGTCTATCAAGGTTTTTATGGTTTTTATGTTTTCATGGATTTTTATGGTTTTTATGTT
Organism: Viscum album; assembly: GCA_963277665.1. Classification (NCBI taxonomy): domain Eukaryota; kingdom Viridiplantae; phylum Streptophyta; class Magnoliopsida; order Santalales; family Viscaceae; genus Viscum; species Viscum album. Next base: position 1,050,205,371 of record OY728121.1, on the reverse strand, counting down.
TTTTATGGTTTTTTAGGTTTTTAGAGATTTTGAGAGTTTTTTGGGGTTTGGGGGGTATCGTTTTTAGGGGTTTTCAGGGTATTTAAGTTCTTTTTGGGATATTAGGGATTTTTTGAGTTTTTTTTAGGGTTTTTAAGGTTTTTAGTGTTTTTAATGTTTTTTTTTTCGGTTTTAAGGGTTTTAAGAGTTTTTAGTTGTTTTTAGGAGTTTTATGATTTTTTGGCTTTTTGATGGTTTTAGGGGTTTTTATAGTTTTTCAGCGGTTTTTTAGATTTTTATTGTTTTTTACGTTTTCAGGGAAATTTTGGGCTTTGTTAAGATATATTTTTTTAGGTTTTTAGGGATTTAAGAGTCTTCAGGTAATTTAGGATCTTTTCGGTTTTTTAGGGTTTTTAGGGATTTTTAGGGTTTTAGGGTCTTTTTAGGTTTTTGGTGTTTTTTTGAGCTTTTTATATTTTTTAAGGTTTTTTAGAGTTTTTAACATTTTAGGGCTTTAAATGGTTTTTAGAGTTTTTTTGGTTTTTAGGGTTTATATGGGGTTTTGGGGTTTTATGGTTTTTGGGGTTTTTAAGGTTTTCATGGATATTTCTGGGTTATTAGGGTTCTTTACGTTTTCATGTATTTTTTAGGGCTTTTTTAGGATTTTTATGGTTTATAAGGATTTTTAGTGTTTTAATGGATTTTGAGGGGTTTTAGGGTTTTCTTTTACTTTTATAGGATTTTAATGGTTTTTTAGATTTTTTAACGTTTTTTGGGGCGTTAAGGGTTTTTAATGGTTTTTGAGGTCTTTGATGGGTTTTAGGGTTTTTAAAGTTTTTAGAGGTTTTTATGGTTATAAGGATTTTTTAGGGGTTTTCATGTTTTTTATGTTTTCTGGGATTTTTTAGGATTTTTATGGTTTTTATCATTTTTTAGGGTATTTTGGGATTTTTGAGGGTTTTAGGGGTTTTTAGGGGTTTTAGGATTTTTCAGGGTTTTTAGGGTCCTTTTTTTTGTTTTTAGGGTTTTTTTTAGTTTTTTAGGATTTATAAGGTTTTTTACAGTTTATCAACTTTTTTGGGGTTTAAAGGGTTTTTAGAGTTTTTAATGGTTTTAATGTTTTTATATGTTTTAAAAGGTTTTTAGGGGTTTTATGGTTCTCAAGGTGATTATATTTTTTTACGTTTCACAAATTTTTAAGTATTTTTTAGGATTTTTCTGGTTTTTTGGGTTTTTTAGGAATTTTGAGGGTTTGTTGCGTTTTCATGGATTATTAGAGTTTTTATTAATATTTTTAAGTGTTTTGAGGGTTTTTTTTGAATTTTTAACATCTTTAGGGATTTTAAAGGTTTTCATAGTTTTTAGTGGTTTTGGGATTTTAAGGTTTTTTTGGGTTTTTTAGTTTCTTAAGGGTTTTTATGGTTTTCATGTGTTTTTAGGGGTTTTGGGGTCATTTATATTTTCTAGGATTTTTAGGGATTTTATAGGATTTTTATGGTTTTAGGATTTTTAGGGTTTTTTGGGTTTTTTAGGATTTTTAGGGTGTTTTAGGGGTTTTTTGGGGTTTTTTGGGTTTTTAGAGTTTTTAGGGGTTTTTAGGGTTTTTAGGGTCTTTTGCGTTTTAGGTTTTTTTTTGAGTTTTTGGGGTTTAAAGGTTTTTAGAGTATTTTTAACATTTTTAGGGGGTTTTAGGGGTTTTAGGTTTTTAGTTGGTTTTTTGGGTATTATATGTTTTTAGGGTTTTTAAACTTTTTATTGGGTTTTAGGTTTTCAGGGGATTTTTTAGGCTTTTTTACAGTTTTTAAATTTTCAGGGATTTTTTGGGATTTTTTTAGGTTTCTTTGTTTTTAGGGTTTTTTTAGCATTTTTAGATATTTTTAGGGATTTTAGAGGTTTTTAGAGTTTTTTAGGGTTTTTAGGTTTTTTCTTGGTTTTTAGGGTCTTTTGTGCTTTTACTTTTTTTTGAGTTTTTTTAGGGTTTTTAATGTTTTTTAACTTTTTTAACATTTTTTGGGGTTTAATGGATTTTATATTTTTAGTGTTTTTTAGGTTTTTATGAGCTTTTTATTGTTTTTAAGGGTTTTTCAAGGTTTTTAGGGATTTTATGGGTGTTTTGGGTGCTTTTGGATTTTCAAGGCTTTTTCTTGAGATTTTGGGGTTTTTTATGGTGTTTTAGAGTTTTTTATGATTTTTAGGTGGTTTAAGGGTTTTAGAGTTTTCATTGGTTTTTTGAGTTTTTATGGGGTTTTAGGATTTTTTGTTTTTTATAATATTTAAGTTTTTCATGGGTTTTTTCAGGGTTTTTAGGTTTTTTTATGTTTTTAGGGATTTTTAGTATTTCTTAGCATTTTTAGGATTTTTATTAGTTATAGGGATTTTTAGGGTTTTTAGGGATTCTGAGGATTTATAGAGCTTTTTATAAATTTTAGGGGTTTTAAGGGTTATGAGAGCTTTTAGTCGTTTTTTAGAGTTTTCATTGGTTTTTAGGGATTTTATGATTAACAGGGGTTTTCAGGTCTTTTTTTCGTTTTTTTACGTTTTTTGAGATTTTTAGCATTTTTTAGGATTTTTATGGTTTTTATGATTTTATGGGTTTATAGGAATTATTAGAGTTTTTAGGGGTAATATAGGTTTTTTAGTTTTTTTGGTTTTTTCAAGGTTTTATAGTCTTTTTTGGTTATTAGGGTTTTGCATGAGTTTTTAGTTGTTTTAGGGTTTTTATTGGTTTTAGGGGTTTTAGGGTTTTTCCAATTTTTATAGGTTTTTAGGGTTTTAGGTGTTTTTCTGTGTTTTTAGGGTCTTTTACGTTTTAAGGGATTTTTAGGGATTTTTTTGGGTTTTTATTATTTTAAGGGTTTTTTTGTTTTTTGGGATTTTGAGAGATTTTAGGGGTTTTAAGGGTTTTTAGAGTTTTTTGTGGGTTTTTAGGGTTTTTTGGGGGTTTAAGGTATAATGTTTTATGAGTTTTAAGGTTTTTAGGGGTTTTTAGTGGTTTTAGGGGTTTTTTTTATGGTTTCAGGGATTTTTAAGGACTTTTAGGGGTTTTAGGGTTTTATTGATTTTGAGGGGGTTTCAGGGGTTTCAGGGTTTTTAGGGGTTTTGTGGTTTATTTTGGGTTTTATGGTTTATTTTTTGTTTTTTTTGGGATTTTAAACTTTCTTATAGTTTTTAATGTTTTTATTGGTTTTAAGGGTTTTTAGAGTTATTTGTGGTTTTTAGGGTTTTATGGGTTTTATGGTTTTTATGGTTTTTTAAGATTTTTAGGGGTTTTGTAGTTTTCCTAGGGTTTTCAGTGTTTTTAGGGATTTTTATGTTTCCATTGATTTTTTGGGCTTTTTTATGATTTTTATGGTTTTTAGTGTTTTGGAGGGTTTTTAGGGATTTTATGGTTTTTAGGGTTTTCGGGGTTTTTAGGGTCTTTTTGAGTTTTTAGGGTTTTTTGAATTTTTTAGGGCCTTTAAGGGTTTTTAAATTTTTTTAACATTTTTAGGGGTTTTAAGGGTTTTTAGAGTTTTAGTTGGTTTTTAGGATTATTCTGGGTTTTTAGGTTTTTTTATGGTTTTGGGGGGTTTTATGGTTTTCAGGGGTTTTTAAGGGTTTTTAGGGTTTTTTACATTTTCAGGGATTTTTAGGACTTTTCTTGGATTTCTATGGTTTTTTGGGGTTTTAGGGTTTTTATGGATTCTGAGGGGGTTTAGGGTTTTCATGGTTTTTTAGGGTTTTAAGGGTTTTCATGGTATTTTAGGTCTTTTGGGTTTTAAGGGGTTTTTTAGTTTTTTAGAGTTTTTAAGGATTTTTTATGTTTTTTAATGTTTTTTAGGGTTTTAGTGTTTTTAGACTATTTAGTTGTTTTTAGGGGTTTTATGGGTATTTACAGTTTTTCGAGGTTTTCTAGTTTTCATGAGTTTTTCTGGGTTTTAGGGTTTTTTACGTTTTCTAGGATTTTATGGATTCTTTTGGTTTTTAGGATATTTTAGGGGTTTTTTGGGAGTTTGAGGGGTTTTCATGGTTTCTTAAGGTTTTAATGTTTTTTAATGTATTTAGGATTTTAGAGGGGTTTAATTTTTTTTAGTGGTTTTAGTGGTTTTTGGTTTTTTAGGGTTTTTAGTGTTTTTTAAAGTGTTTACTGGGTTTTATGGTTTTTTGGGATTTTCTGGGTTTTTAGGGTTTTTCCTGTTTTTAGAGATTTTTTATTGATTTTTTAGGATTTTTATTGGTTTTTGATTTTTTGGGATTTTGAGGGTTTTTAGGGGTTTTGGGGGTATTTTATGGTTTTTTAGGGTTTTTAGGATCATTTTTGGTTTATAGGGGTTTTCAAAAAAATTTAGGGGTTTTAATGTTTTTTAGATTTTTTTAACATTTTTAGGGGGTTGGAGGGTTTTTAGAGTTTTTATTGATTATAGTGTTTTTATCAATTTTTAGGGTTTTATGGTTTTTAGAGATTTTATGGTTTTTTAAGTGTTTGTATAGTTTTAAGTGGTTTTTAGGGTTTTTTACATTGTCTAGGATTTTTAGGGATTTTCAGGATTTTCAGGATTTTTATGGTGTTTAGGATTTTTAGGGATTTTGTGTGGTTTTAGTGTTTTAGGGGTTTTGGGTTTTTTTGGTTCTTCTAGGGTTTTTAGGGCCTTTTTGGGTTTTAAAGGTTTTTTGAGTTTTTTTTGGTGTTTAGTTTTTTATAGTTTTTTAATGTTTTAAGGGATTTAAAGGATTTTTAGAGTTTTTATTGGTTTTTAGGGGGGTTTTACCGAATTTAGGGATTTTATGGGGTTTTCAAGGTTTTTATGATTTTTTACATTTTATGGGACTTTTAGGAATGTTTTAGGAATTTTATTGTTTTTAGGGATTTTTTAGTGTTTTTAGGGATTTTGAGGGTTTAAGGGTTTTTTAGGGTTTTGTGGGTTTTCAGGGTTTTAGGGTTTTTTGGGGCTTTCAGAGTTTTCTTTTAGTTTTTAGTGTTTTAAATGTTTTTTTGAGTTTTTTAAAGGTTTTAGGGGTTTTAAGTGTATTTAGAGGTTTTAATGGGTTTTTAGGGTTTTTATGGGTTCTTAGGGTTTTTAAGGTTTTTAGGGGTTTTATAGTTTTCAGGGGGTTTTAGGGTTCTAGGGTTTTTTACATTTTTAGGGATTTTTAGGGTTTTTCTTTAGATTTTTATGATTTCTACTATTTTTGGGGTTTTAGAGATTTTGACGGTTTTTATGGGATTTCTAGTTTTTTAGCGTTTTTATGGTTATTTGTGGGTTTTACTAAACTTTTGGATTTTTATGGGTTTTTTTGAATTTTTTGGGGTTTTAAGGGGTTTTAGAGTTTTTTAACGTTTTTAGGGGTTTGAGGGTTTTTAGAGTTTTTTGGGGTTTTAAGGGGTTTTAAAGTTTTTTAACGTTTTTAGGGGTTTTAAGAGTATTTTAGGGTTTTAGGGGTTTTCCTGGTTTTTAGGGTCTTTTTCGGAATTTCGTATCTTTTTTGGGATTTTCATGGTTGTTGAGGTTTTTTAGAGTTTTTAAACATTTTTAGAGGTTTTAAGGGGTTTTAGAGTTTTTAGTGGTTTTAAGTGTTTTTATGGGTTTTAGGGTTTTTAAGGTTTTTAGGGGGGGTTTTATATTTTCAGGGGTTTTAGGGTTTTTTTACATTTTCAAGTATTTTTTTTAAATTTTTATGTTGTTAGGGTTTTTAGGGATTTGGGGGATTTTGAGGGGTTTTAAAGGTTTTTAGGTGTTTTAATGTTTTTAGGGTCTTTCAAGGTTTTTAAGGACTTTTTGGGTTTTATGGTTTTTGTGAGTTTCTTAGGTTTAAATTTTTTTATAGCACTTTATGGTTCTTAGGGCTCTTTATGTGTTTTAGGGGTCTGTAGGGTTTTTAGGGGTTTTTACGTTTTTAGGGAGTTTTAGGGATTTTTTAGGATTTTTATGGTTTTTAGGGGTTTTACGGTTTTTAGGGTGATGAGGATCATGGAACACATGGGCATCACGGGGTTGGAGGCGGACATGATGAGGAAGGCGGAAGGCACATAAGTGGATAAGACCCTTTGCGTGGAATTGGAGGCCCAATGACAAGGGAGCAGACCAAGAGAATGAAGGAGGTCTTAAATGGATTAATCATAGAATTCCAAGAGGAGGCCCAACACCTTTGCTTGGGGGAAGCATCCGGGCCTATAATTACATTAATTAAGGCCCAAACATGCTTTTAAAAACCCAACCCAAGTGGTGCTACGAAATTTCAAGCCCACCCACCATGGAATCTTCAAAGTTAAAAGGTGGTGGGCTACTTGTCTTTACTTTTCCAAAAGGGTGTGCTACTTGTCTCCTAAAGTCATGGGCAAGTACCAAAGTTGTCAAAGTCATCATTTAGGCTTTTTGACTTGTGGAAACTAGGTGTTAGACTAATGTAAAAGCCACCCCATGGTGTGATTCGAATTTCCTTCTCTCTTTGGCTATAAATAGCCACCCCCTTGTACTCTTGGAACATCATGAATGAAGGTAATGTTATTATGGTGAGTTTTGCTTGCAACCTTTGTGTTCTTGATTAATTCTTGACTTATCAAAGGATTGGTCATCCTTTGTGGCGTCTTGTGGCTAGAGTTCTTAGAGACAAGTTCTCTTTGGGTTCTACCTTGACCATTTCCCCATTCCTTCTCATTTCACTATCCGCACACCAAATTCACTTGTTTTCTTGCGGCGATCCGGGTGCTCAACGCGCGAACATTATACAAGGTTCCTAGGACAATTCCTAGCGGGTCTTGCATCGCGTATCATTTGGTATCAGATCCCATTTGCAAGAAATCAGGTTCTTTCTTTCTTATCCTTTCTTCCATTTTCATTTCTCTTCAAATCGGGCCAACATCAATTCTGGTCCATTTTCTTCTTCCCCTAAAGACGTCATTTCTTCTTATTTTTGGACATACAATATATCATTCTTGTAGTTGAGAAGCTCATATTTCTTCTCCATTTGGAATCATCAAAATCAGAGCTATAAATAGCGAGTACAGCGGGTTCAAATTTGGCAACAAATTCTGCAATTCTAAAACCACGCAAATCTCACGTTGATTCCATTTGATGTTACAAATTATTGCTTCTCCTACAATTAAATATTGAAACATTCATCTTGTTGCTGCTGAATCTACAAAAAAAAGAGCCAAAAAAAACAAAAAGAAATAAAAAAAAAAGTAAAGGCTCAAAAAAAATTGCAACACTTTGAATTCTACGTCCCATTTTCATTCTTCTTCTTTACTTTTTCTTCCTCTTCCCAAATTTTTCATCTTGAATCCAATTTGAATTTTATCTTTGAATTCTAGTTTGGGATTGCCACATTTCAAAGATCCTTTCGATTTGTTGAAATTGGGTAAGAACATTATTGGAAGCAAGTTGAGTGGTAAAAGGCAAGAGTGTTGCATTTTGATAAAAGCCAAAATTGAGTTAAACACCAGCGAACATATTATTTTTGAGTGTAAACACGTGAGGGAGTGTGTGAGGTCCATTTTCCTTTCTCTTCACTTTTTTTACAGGATTCCTAAATGGAGGAGTCGAGTAATACCAATGAAGCGGACATTAAGATGTTCATGAGGGCTGTACAAGAACAATTCCAAAGGTTGAATGCGAGAATGGATGAACTCCAATCCCCTTCCAATTCTAGAGCACCACCAAGGAGGCGAGTTGTTGAAGAAGAGGAGGAGTTATCCGATTTTCACGAGTCACCAATTCGGAGAAATCAACCACCATGGAGGCAAGCCAATGATATTGGAGGAGTAAAGTTGAGGATCCCTTCATTCAAAGGTAAGAATGATCCTGAAACTTACTTGGAATGGGAAAGAAAGGTCGAACATGTTTTTGGTTGTCACACCTATTCTGAGGAAAGCAAAGTGAAGTTGGCGGCCGTGGAGTTCACCGATTATGCTAGTATTTGGTGGGACCAACTACAAGTGAGTCGACGACGAAGTGGAGAAAGACCCATCCACACTTGGGAGGAGATGAAAGTTGTAATGCGTAAGAGGTTCATTTCTAGCCACTATTATCGTGATTTGTTCCTCAAGTTGTAGGGTTTGAAACAAGGGGCTATGAGTGTTGAGGAGTATCACAAAGAGATGGAGATCATCATGATTCGGGCGAATATTGATGAGGAGCGAGAGGCCACCATGGAAAGATTTGTGAACGGTCTCAACCATGACATTCGGGACATAGTGGACATGCACCACTACTTGGACATGGAGGATCTACTTCACATGGCTACCAAGGCGGAGAGGCAAGTAAAGGCCTTTCAAGTTTAAGGATTCCAAACTACAAGAGCATGTAAGGGAACACAAAACTGATTCAAAGGAGTTGCCCAAACCAAAACTATTCTTTCCGGAATCCAAAGGTAAAATGGAGGGTAAGGTTGTTTCCAAATCACGAGATATCAAATGTTTTAAATGTCAAGGATTTGGACATATTTCCTCACAATGCCCAAACAAGAGGACAATGATTATTTTGGATGATAGAGATGTTCTTAGTGCTAGCTCAAGCGAAGATGAAATGCCATCACTTGAGGATGATTCAGATGTGAAAGTGGAAAGCCCCGTACATGGAGAAATGCTTGTGGCAAGGCGTTCTTTGAGTGATCAACCCGATGGAGAACATGATCAAGAGCAAAGGGAGCACATTTTTCATACTAGATGCCTCGTCAAAGATAAGGTATGTAGTATGATTATTGATGGGGGTAGTTGTACAAACGTAGCAAGTGGTTTGATGGTTGATAAATTGGGATTGGCTACGACTAGAAATCATAGGCCTTATAGATTGCAACGGTTAAATAATAGCGGGGATGTCAAAGTGACTAAGCAAGCACAAGTTCCATTTTCTATTGGGAAGTATTAAGACAAGGTGGTGTGTGATGTTGTTCCAATGCATGCTAGTCATATTTTGTTGGGAAGACCTTGGAAATTTGATAGGAGGGTCACACATGATGGATACACCAACTGTTATTCCTTTGAGTAGAACGGGAGGATGGTTATTCTTACACCATTGAGGCCTTTGCAAGCTTATGAAGACCAAGTGAGGATTGAGCGAGATTGTGAGAAGAGAGAAAAGGAAAAGAGATAAAAAAAATAGAGAGAATGAGAAGAGTGGAAAAATCAAGAGTGAAAAAGGAGTGTTGAGTGAAAGCAAAAAAAAATGAGGGAAATAAAAGAGTTGAACACAAGAGTGAAAATAAGAGTGAAAACAAGAGTGTTGAGGGAAAAGTGAGCTTATTTTCAGGAAAAAGAGAGATAGAGAGAGCTTTAGAGGGGGAGGAAACTCTTGTGCTCCTATGCAAGGGAGAATGTTTTACCACTAACTCTCCTAACCTTTCAATGCCTTCTAGTGTTATGTCTCTTTTGCAGGACTTTGGTGATGTTTTCCCGGAGGAAATTCCCGATGGATTACCTCCCTTGCGGGGTATCGAGAACCACATCGACTTCCTCCCCGGAGCAACGCTTCCAAATCGACCAGCTTATCGGGCTAACCAGGAGGAGACTCGAGAAATCCAACGACAAGTGGAAGAATTGCTAAGGAAGGGATTTGTTCGAGAGAGCTTGAGTCCGTGTGCGGTACCGGTAATCCTTGTCCCAAAAAAAGATGGTAAGTGGAGAATGTGTGTTGATTGTCGCGTTATCAACAAAATCACGGTAAAGTATCGTTATCCCATACCTCGTTTGGATGATATGCTTGATGAAATCCATGGTGCATGCTTGTTTACTAAAATTGACCTAAGGAGTGGATACCATCAAATTAGAATGAAAGAGGGAGATGAATGGAAAACCGCATTTAAAACTAAGTTTGGATTGTATGAATGGCTAGTTATGCCTTTTGGACTAACTAACGCCCCTAGTACATTCATGAACTTAATGAATCATGTTTTCCGTCCATTCATTGGGAAATTTGTGGTTGTTTATTTTGATGACATCCTTGTTTATTCTAAGAGCCTTGATGAACATCACGAACATTTGAAACATGTTTTTGAGACTCTTAGGAAAAATAGGTTGTTTGCAAACTTGGAAAAATGTACATTTTGTTTAAATTCAGTTGTTTTCCTTGGTTTTGTTGTAGGAGCTGATGGCATGAGGGTTGATGAAGAGAAGGTGAAGGCGATTCGGGATTGGCCACAACCAAAGAATGCCAACGAGGTGAGGAGCTTCCATGGACTCGCAAGTTTTTACCGAAGGTTTGTGAGGGACTTTTCAACCATCACGGCACCATTGAATGAGTTGGTCAAGAAAGGGGTGAGTTTCAAGTGGGGAAAAGCTCAAGAGGAATCCTTCTCCACACTCAAAGGTAAGTTGACCAATTCACCTCTCTTAGTTCCGCCTGACTTTTCTAAAGTTTTTGAGGTTGAGTGTGATGCCTCTAGAATAGGAATTGGGGCTGTTTTAATGCAAGACTCTAAGCCTATCGCATACTTTAGTGAGAAGCTTAATGGGGCTGCATTGAACTACTCCACCTATGACAAGGAATTATATGCTCTCAAAAGAACTTTAGAAAATTGGTAACATTACTTGTGGCCAAAGGAATTTGTGATTCATTCGGATCATGAAAGCCTAAAATTTATTAAGTCGCAAGGAAAGTTGAATAGGCGACATGCAAGATGGCTTGAATTCATTGAAACATTTCCTTACATCATTAAACACAAACAAGGAAAAGAAAATGGTGTCGCTGATGCTTTGTCTAGGAGATATTCTCTTATTACTTCAATGCATGCTAAAATACTTGGTTTTGAAATGTTGAAAAGCATGTATGAGAATGATGTGGATTTTTCTGAAATTTGGAAGTTGTGTGAAAAACATGGCAAAAGTGATTTTTACAAACATGATGGATTTATTTTTCGGAAAAATAAATTGTGTGTTCCATCTTGTTCTATGCGTGAATTGCTTGTTAGAGAAACTCATGACGGTGGATTAATGGGGCATTTTGGGGTTGAGAAAACATTGTCCTTATTGAGTGAACATTTTTATTGGCCTCACATGCGTAGGGATGTGGTAAGTGTTTGTGGAAATTGTAATGTGTGTAAACATGCAAAGTCGAAAGTGCTTCCACATGGCTTATACACCCCTTTTCCTGTTGCTTCTCATCCTTGGGTTGACAATTCAATGGATTTTGTGCTCGGCTTGCCAAGATCACAATCCGGTAAGGATAGCATCTTTGTGGTGGTGGACAGGTTTAGTAAAATGGCTCATTTTATTGCTTGTTCTAAAACCAATGATGCAACTCATATCGCTGATTTGTTTTTCAGGTAAATTGTTAGGTTGCATGGCTTACCCAAGAGCATTGTGAGTGACAGGGATGTCAAATTCCTTAGTCACTTCTGGAGGACATTGTGGAACAAACTTGGAACCAAACTTTTGTTCTCCACCACTGCACACCCACAAACAGATGGTCAAACTGAGGTGGTCAATAGAACACTTTCCACATTGTTGCGTGCCATCCTTAGAAAAAATCTAAAACATTGGGAAAGATGCCTGCCTCACATTGAGTTTGCTTATAATCGAGTGGTTCACTCCACTACTAATGCTTCACCGTTTGAAGTTGTGTATGGTTTTAACCCATTAACTCCACTTGATATTTTACCTTTGCCTACTAATCAATTTTTGAATCTTGAAGGTGAAAAGAAGGCAAAGTTTGTGCAGGAGTTCCATGCAAAGGTAAAGGCCAACATTGAGCGGAAGAATGAACAAGTAGCAAAGCACGCCAACAAAGGTCGGAGAAAAATGGTTTTTCAACCTGGAGATTGGGTGTGGCTACACTTGAGGAAGGAGAGGTTTCCGGAGCAACGAAAATCAAAACTTCATCCACGAGGAGATGGTCCTTTCCAAGTCTTAGAGAAGATCAATGATAATGCCTACAAGATTGATTTACCCGACAGGTATGAGAATGTTAGTGGTACCTTTAATGTTGCTGATCTTTCTCCCTTTGAATTTTCAGATTCGAGGACGAATCCTTTTGAGGAGGGAGGAGATGATGAGGATCATGGAACACATGGGCATCACGGGGTTGGAGGCGGACATGATGAGGAAGACGGAAGGCACATAAGTGGACAAGACCCTTTGCGTGGAATTGGAGGCCCAATGACAAGGGAGCGGACCAAGAGAATGAAGGAGGCCTTAAATGGATTAATCATAGAATTCCAAGAGGAGGCCCAACACCTTTGCTTGGGGGAAGCATCCGGGCCTATAATTACATTAATTAAGGCCCAAACATGCTTTTAAAAACCCAACCCAAGTGGTGCTACGAAATTTCAAGCCCACCCACCATGGAATCTTCAAAGTTAAAAGGTGGTGGGCTACTTGTCTTTACTTTTCCAAAAGGGTGTGCTACTTGTCTCCTAAAGTCATGGGCAAGTGACAAAGTTGTCAAAGTCATCATTTAGGCTTTTTGACTTGTGGAAACTAGGTGTTAGACTAATGTAAAAGCCACCCCATGGTGTGATTCGAATTTCCTTCTCTCTTTGGCTATAAATAGCCACCCCTTGTACTCTTGGAACATCATGAATGAAGGTAATGTTATTTTGGTGAGTTTTGCTTGCAACCTTTGTGTTCTTGCTTAATTCTTGACTTATCAAAGGATTGGTCATCCTTTGTGGCGTCTTGTGGCTAGAGTTCTTAGAGACAAGTTTTCTTTGGGTTCTACCTTGACCATTTCCCCCTTCCTTCTCATTTCACTATCCGCACACCAAATTCACTTGTTTTCTTGCGGCGATCCGGGTGCTCAACGCGCGAACATTATACAAGGTTCCTAGGACAATTCCTAGCGGGTCTTGCATCGCGTATCATAGGGATTTTGAGTTTTTTTTTCGGGGTTGCAAGGGTTCTTAGGGTTTTTTAGGGCTTTAGGGTCTTTTGGGGTTGTTAGGGTTGTTTTTTTTTATTTTTAGGGTTTTTAATGGTTTTTAGAGTTTTTAAATATTTTTAGGGATATTTATGGTTTTTAGAATTTTATGTAGTATGTATGGTTTTTATGGGTTTTCAAGGTTTTTAGGGGTTTTATAGTTTTCAGGGTTTTTTCAGAGTTCTTAGGGTTTTTTACATTTTTAGGGATTTTTAGGGTCTTTTTAGGATTCTTATGGTTTTTAGGGTTTTTAAGTTTTTTGTGGGTTTTTCAGGACTTTCAGGGTTTTTATGTTTTTAGGGTCTTTTGGGGTTTTTAGGTTTTTTTGGGTTGTTAATGTTTTTTTGAGTTTTTTTAACAATTTTAGGTGTTTAAAGGGGTTTTTAGAGTTTTTGGTCATTTAGTATGGTTTTTATGGGATTTTAGGGGTTTTTAAGGTTTTTTGGGGTTTATCTGGTTTTCAAGGGTTTTTCAGGATTTGTAGGGTTTTTTACATTTTTAGGGATTTTTAGGAATTTTGTATGATTTTTATGGTTTTATGGTTTTTAGGGGTTTTAGGGATTTTTAGGGGGGGTGGGTTTGAGTTTTCTACATTTTTCAGGAGTTTTAAGGTCTTTTTGGATATTTATGTTTTTTTAGTTTATTAAGGTTTTTAAGGTTTTAGAGTTTTTAATGTTTTTAGGGGTTTAAGGGTTATAAAGTTTTTAGTAGTTTGTGTCATTTTTTGGGCTTCTAAGGTTTTTACGGCTTTTAGGGGTTTTTATTATTTTCATGGGGTTTTCAGGGTTTTAGGGTTTTTTATGTTTTGAAGTGTTTTTAGGGATTTTTTATGGTTTTTAGGGTTTTAAGGGATGGGTTTTAGGGTTTTTTCTAGTTTTAGGGAGTTTCATTATATTTAGGGTCTTTTTTTTATTTTTAGGGTTTTTTTGAGTTTTTTTAGATTTTAATTTTTTTTAGATTTTTTAACATTTTTTGGGGTTTAAAAGGTTTTTAGAGGTTTTAGTGGTTTTTAGGGTTTTATGGGTTTTTAGGGGTTTTGTGTTTTTTAGGGGTTTTCATGTTTTTAAGGTGTTTTTAGGGTATTTAAGGTTTTTTACATTTTTATGGACTTTTATTGAATTTTTAGGATCTTTTATGGTTTTTTGGGTTTTAATGGTTCTTATGGATTTTGTGGGGTTTTAGGAATTTTTAGTGTTATTTAGGGTTTTCTGACTTTTTAGGGTTTTATAGGTTTTAGATTTTTTTAACATTTTCAGGGGTTTTATGGTTTTTAAGAGCTTTTAGTGGGTTTGTAGTGTTTTTATGGGGTTTTATGGATTTTTGGTTTTTAGGGATTTTTATGATTTTCAGGGTTCTTTTGGGTTTTAGGGTTTTTTATGTTTCTACGATTTTTAGGTCCCTTTTAATATTTTTATGGGTTTTAGGGTTTTTAGGGATTTTGAAGGGTTTTAGGGTTTATCATAGTGTTTTAAAGGTTTTAGAGATTTTCAGGGCTTTTACATCTTTTGGGGTTTTAGGGTTTTTTTTGATATTTTAGGGTTTTAAATGTTTTTTGTAGTTTTTAACAATTTTAGGGGTCTATGGGTGTTTAGAGGTTTTAGCGGTTTAATATAGTTTTTATGGGGTTTTAGGCTTTTTTAATGTTTTTGGGGTTTTATGGTTTTCAGGGGGTTTTTAGGGTTTTTAGGGGTTTTTACATTTTCTGGGATTTGTAGTGTTTTTTAGTATTTTTATGGGTTTTAGGGGTTTCTAAATTTTTTAGAGATCTTGAGGGTTTTTACAGGTTTTTAGGGGTTTTTAGGGTTTTTTAGTAATTTTAGGTTTTTTTCAGGGTTTTTAGGTCTTTTGGATTTGATGGTTTTCTGAGTTTTTTAGGCTTTTTTAGTTTTTTAGAGTTTTTAATTTTTTAGGGATTTTATAGGAATTTAGAGTTTTAGTGTTTTTAGGATTTTTATGGGTTTTATAACATTTTATGGTTTTTATTTTTTCATGTTTTTTTCAGGGTTTTTAAGGTTTTTTATGTTTTTAGGGATTTTTAAGATTTTTATAGTTTTTAGGGTTTTAGGTATTTTTCGGGTTTTTAGAGGTTTCCATTATTTTTTAGGGGTTTTAGGGTTTTTATGGATTTTAGTGTCTTTTTGGGGTTTTCGGTGTTTTTTTGAGTTTTTTAAGGTTTTTAAAGTTTTTATTATTTTTTAATGTTTTAAGGGGTTTTAAGGGTTTTTAAAGTTTTATTGGGTTTTTAGATTTTTCTAGGTTTTTAGGATATTTTATGGTTTTTATGGTTTTCTATGGTTTTCTTAGTTTTTAGGGGTTTTTATGTTTTTAGGGATTTTTAGGGATTTTTAAGGATTTTTATGGTTTTTAGTGTTTTGAAGGGTTTTAGGGCTTTTGAGGGTTTTTATGGGTTTTTATGGATTTTCATGGTTTTTAGGGTTTTTAGAGTTCTTATTTTGTTTTTTAGGTTTTAGGGTTTTTTTAGTTTTATGGGGTTTTAAGGTTTTTTAGAGTTTTTTAACGTCTTTTGGGGTTTAAAGGAGTTTTAGAGTTTTTAGTTGTTTTTAGGGTTTTTATGGGATTGTAGGGTTTTTAATGTTTTTAGGGGTTTTATGGTTTTTAGGGTTTTGTACCTTTTCAGGGATTTTTCAGGATTTTTTAGGTTTTAATATTTTTAGGGTCTTTAGGGATTTTTAGGGTTTCAAAGTGTTTTAGGGTTTTTATGGGTTTAAAGGTTTTTTATGGTCTTTTTGTGTTTTTAGGGTTTTTTTTATGTTTTTTAAGGTTTTTAATGTTTTGTAGTGTTTTTAACATTTTTAGGGGTTTTAAGGGTTTTTAGAGTTTTTAGTGGATATTTAGGGTTTTTAGGATTTTTTAAGCTTTTTAGCAGTTTTTATGGTTTTTAGGGTTTTTTAGGGTTTTTTATGTTTTCAGGGAATTTAAGGATTTTTTAGGATTTTTAGGGATTTTGATGTTTTTAGAGGTTTCCAATGGTTTTTAAGGTTTTTATGGTTTTACAGGGTTTGAGGATCTTTTGGGTTTTTAGGGTATTTTTAGTTTTTTTACAATTTTATAGAGTTTTTAACTTTTGGGGGTTTTAAGGGTTTAAAGAGTTTTTAATGGGGTTTTATGGATTTTATTGCTTTTTAGGGTTTTTAAGGTTTTAATGGGTTTTTAAGGTTTTAATGGGTTTTTCAAGGTTTTCTCGGTTTTTTTGGTTTCAAGGTATTTGTATGGATTTTTTTCAATTTTTATGGTTTTTTGGTCTGTTTAGGGTTTTTTAGGGTCTTTTGGGGGGTTTTGGGGTTTTTTTATTTTTCAGGTTTTGAAGTTGTTTTAATGTTTTTTAAAATTTGTAGGGGTTTTGAGGGGTTTTAGATTTTTTATTGTTTTTTAGGGTTTTTATTGGTTTTTGGGTTTTTGAAGGTATTTATGGGATTTATGGTTTTTAGGGGTTTTTTAGGGTGTTTAGGATTTTTAACATTTTCAGGGATTTTTATAGATTTTTTTGGATTTTTATGGTTTTTTAGGGTTTTTAGGGTTTCTTGGAATTTCTAAGGTTTTTAGGGTTTTCATCGATTTTTTTGGGTTTTTAAGGATTTATGATTTTTTTGGGTTTTAGGTTAATTTTTTGAGTTTTTTAGGGATTTATGGTTTTTTAGAGTTTTTTATTGTTTTCATGGGTTTTAAGGGTTTTTAGAGTTTTTTTGTGGGTTACTAGGGATTTTATGGATTTTGGGGTTTTTAAGGTTTTTATGGTTTTTAGGGGTTTTCAGGGTTTTATGGTTTTTTATGTTTCCAAGGACTTTTAGGGCCTCTTCATTTTTTTTATGGTTTTTATGGATTTTTTATGAATTTTAGGGAATTTTTGGGGTTTTTAGGGTTTTTTGTGGTATTATTAGGTTTTAGGGTTTTTTTAGTCTTTTAGGATTTTAAAGGTCTTTTAGAGTTCTTTAACGTTTTAATGGGTTTTAAGGGTTTTTAGAATTTGTAATTGTTTTAGGGTTTTATGGGATTTTATGGTTTTTAAGGTTTTTAAGGGTTTTGTGGTTTTTAGGGGGTTTTCATGGTTTTTAGGGTTTTTTTCTTTTTCATGGATTTTTAGTGATTTTTTATTATTTTTATGGTTTTTAGGGTTTTTAGGTTTTTTAGGGATTTTGAGGGGTGTTTAGGGTTTTCAAGGTTTTTAGGATTTTTAAGGGTTTTTAGAGTTTTTTAATGTTTTTAAGGGCTTTAAGGGTTTTTAGAGTTTTTACTTCTTTTTATTATTTGTATATATATTTTTCAGTTTTTAATGCATTTATGGGATTTTATGGTTTTTAGGGGGTTTTCAGGGTTTTTATGGTTTTTTATGTTTTGAAGGTTTTTTAGGGATTTTTTTAGACTTTTATGGTTTTTAGGAGGTTTTAGGTTTTTAGGGATTTTTGAGGGGTTTTAGGGGTTTTAGGATTTTAATGCTTTTTAGGAGTTTTTTGAGTTTTTAGGGTTTTTATGGTTATTTAGATTTTCTTAATTTTTTTGGGTTTTAAGGGTTTTAGAGTTTTTAGTTGTTTTTAGGGGTTTTATGGGATTTTACAGTTGTAAGGTTTTTATTGTTTTCAGGGGTTTTCTAGTTTTTTGGGTCTTTTACATTTTAAGAGTTTTTTAGGTTTTTTTTGATTTTCTTGGATTTTAGGGATTTTGTAGGGTTTTTAGGAATTTGAGGGGTTTTAGAGTTTTCTAATCTTTTCAGGGTTTTTATGATTTTTAAGGGTTTTAGGTTTTTTTGGGGTTATTAAGGTTTTTTTTGTGTTTTCAGGGTTGCTAATGTTTTTTGACTTTTTAAACATTTTCTGGGGTTTGAAGGGTTTTTATATTTTTACTGGTTTTTAGGGTTTGTATGGATACTTAGGGTTTTTAGCGGTTTTTATGGATTTTAGGGTTTTTTAGGTTTTTTAGGATTTTTTAAGTTTTCTCAGATTTTTAGGGATTTTTATTAATTTATGTTTTTTAGGGTTTTTATGGATTTTTTGGGTCTTTTGGGTTTTTCAGGGGTCTTTAGGGGTTTTAGGATTTTGCATGGTTTTTAGGGTGTGTGAGGGTTTTTAGGGGTTTTAGAGTTTTAGAGGGGTTTTATGGTTTTTTAGAGTCTTTAATTTTTTATGGGTTTTAAGGGTTTTCCGTGTTTTTAGTGGGTTTTAAAGGGTTTTAGGGTTTTTTAAGGTTTTTAGGTATTTTTATGGTATTCATGGGTTTTTAAGGTTTTTCGGGTTTTTTACATTTTCTTAGATTTTTATGGAATTTTTCGGACTTTTTCTTAGGTTTTTTAGAGTTTTGAGGGATTTTAGGGGTTTTTAAGGTTTTTCATGGTTTTCAGGGTCTTTTGGTTTTTTATGGATTTTTTTTAGTTTTTAAAGATTTTTAAGGTTTTTAGAGTTTTTAAAGTTTTTAGGGGCTTGATGGGTTTTTAGAGTTTTAGTCGTTTTTTGGGTTTTATGGGTTTTAAGGGTTTTTAATATTTTTAGGGGTTTTGTGGTTTTCAGGTGTTTCTCAAGATATTTAAGGTTTTTATGTTTTCAGGAATTTTTAATGCTTTTTAAGGATTTAAATGGGTTTTGTGTTTTTTAAGTTTTTAGGGAATTTGAGGGGTTAATGGTTTTCAGGGTTTTTTAGGGGTTTTTTAACTTTTTTGGGTTTTAAATATTTTTTAGATTTTTTTAACATTTTTATGGGTCTCAAGGGTTTTTAGAGTTTTGGGATGTTTTTAGGGGTTTTATGTGTTTTTAGGGTTTTTAAGGTTTTTAGAGGTTTTTATGGTTTTCATGGGGTTTTCAGGGTTTGTTAATTTTCATGATTTTTTCGATGTTTTTTTAGGGTTTTTATGTTTTTAAGGGGTTTTAGGGGTTTTAGGTTCTTTTTTTTGGGGGTTTTTAGGGATTTTTTGGATTTTTAGGGGTTTTAAGGTTTTTTGGGGTTTTTAGGAGTTTTTAAGGTTTTTTGGGGTTTTACGGTTTACAAGGGTTTTCAAGGTCTTTACATTTTAAGGGATTTTTAGGGATTTTTTTAGGATTTTTATGGGTTTTAGGGGTTTTTTGGGATTTTGATTTTTTAATGGGTTTTAGGGATTTTAGGGTTTTATCAGTTTTGTAGTTTTTAAAGGTTTATCGGGGATTTATGGTTTTCAGGGGTTTCCAACATTTTTGGGGGTTTTTAGGGTTTTTACGTTTTCAAGTATTTTTTTGTGTTTTTTTGGATTTTTTTGGTTTTTATTTTTTATGGTTTTTAGGGATTTTGAGGGTTTTTAGGGTTTTTCATGTTTTTTAAGATTTTAGGGTTTTTAGGGTTTTTATTATTTTTTGGGGATTTTTTATTTTTTTTAGGGTTTTAGTTTTTCTAGATTTTTTAAAACATTTTTAAGGGTTTTAAAGGTTTTTAGAGTTTTAGAGGGTTTTAAGGTTTTATGGGTTTTGAGGGGTTTTTAAGGTTTTAGGGTTTTTTTGGGTTTTAGGGGTTTTAGGGGTTTTATGGTTTTTAGGGGTTTTATGGTTTTTAGCGGGTTTTAGAGTTTTATGGTTTTAGGGGTTTTATGGTTTTTAGGGGTTTTATGGTTTTATGGGTTTTGAGGGGTTTTTAAGGTTTTTTTTGATTTTGAGGGTCTTTAGGGGGTTTCAGAGTTTTTTTAAGGTTTTTAGGGGTTATCTAGGTTTTTAAAGACTTTTGGGGTTTTTAGGGGTATTTTTGAGTTTTTTGGGTTTTTACGGGTTTTTAAGGGTTTTTAGAGTCTTTTAACATTTTATTGGTTTAAAGGGTTTTTAGATTTTTTATGGGTTTTTATGGTTTTTATGGGTTTCATGGTTTTAGGGGGGGGGGTCAGGGGTTTTTGGTTTTTTTACATTTTTAGAGATTTTTAGGGCTTTTTTAAGCATTTTTATGGGTTTTAGGGTTTTTAGGAATTTTGAGGGGTTTTAGGGGTTTTAGGGTTTTTCAGTGTTTTTATGTTTTTAGGGGTTTAATGGTTTTTGTGGGTTTTTAGGGGTTTAAAATTTTTAGGGGTTTTATGGTTTTCAAGGGTTTTAGGGTTTTTTATGTTTTTAGGGATTTTGAGGGCCTTTTAGGATATTATGGATTTTAGGTTTCCTTGGTTTTTTAGGGATTTTGGGGGTTTTTTGGGATTTTCAGGGTTTTTTGGGGTTTTTTGGGTTTTTTGGGTTATTAGGGTCTTTTTTTATTTTTTTGGGTGTTTTAAAGTTTTTTTGAGTTTTTAATGTTTCAAGGGGTTTAAAGGATTTTTAGAGTTTAGGTAGATTTTCATGGTTTTATGGGTGTTTAGAGTTTTTTTTATGGTTTTAGAGGATTTTATGGTTTCCATGGGGTTTTTGTGTTTCTAGCGGTTTTTTTACATTTTCAGGGATTTTTAAGGCATTTTAGGATTTTTATAGTTTTAGGGTTTTTAGGGATTTTGAAGGTTTTATGGGTTATGGTTTTGGGGGTTTTGGGATTTTTAGGGGTTTTAGGTGGTTTTTTGAGTTTTTTAATGTATTTTTTTGTTTTTTAGAGTTTTTAACATTTTTAGGGTTTTAAAGGGTTTTTAGATTTTTTAGTGGTTTTAGGGTTTTATGGGTTTTTGGGTTTTAAGATTTTTAAGGGTCTTATGGTTTTCAGGGGGTTTTTTGGTTTTTGAGGGTTTTTACATTTTCAGGGATTCCCATGGTTTTTAGGTTTTTTTAGGTTTTCTATGATTTTTAGGGGTTTTAGGTTTTTTTCGGAATTTTGGTGTCTTTTGGGTTTTTAGGGGTTTTTTGAGTTTAGGGTTATTAAGGTTTTTTTGAGTTTTTTAACATTTTTATGGGTTTAAAGGTTTTTTAGAGTTTTTAGTGGTTTTTAGTTTTTTATGGGATTTTGGGTTTTTTAAAGGATTTTAGGGGTTTAATAGTTTTTAGGGGGTTTTTAGGGGTTTATGGGTTTTTTTGAATATTTAGGGGATTTGGGTCTTTTGGGGGTTTATGGTATTTTTGAGTTTTTTTGGGATTTTTAGGTTTTGTAGATTTTTTTAACATTTCTAGTGGTTTTAAGGGGTTTTAGAGTTTTTAGTAGGTTTTTGGGTTTTTATGTGTTTTAGGGTTTTTTAATGTTTTTAGGGGTTTTCTGGGTTTTTAGTTTTTTTATGTTTTTAGGGATGTTTTGGGCTTTTTTAGTATTTTTATTGTTTTTTTTGGGTATTTAGGGTTTTTAGGAATTTTGAGGGGTTTTAGCAGTTTTCATGGTTTTTAGGGTTTTAGGGTTTTTAGGGGTTTTTAAGGGTTTTAGGGTCTTTTGGGGTTTAAGGTTACTTTTCTATTTTTAAGGGTTTTAAGGTTTTTTCATTTTTTTTATATATTAAAGCTTTTTCAGAATATTTTAACATTTTTAGGGGGTTTAAGAGATTTTAGAGTTTTGAATGTTTTATGGGTTTTTAGTGTTTTTTAAGGTTTTTATGGGTTTTTACATTTTTCATGGATTTTTCAGGGATTTCAGGGGTTTTTACATTTTAGTGATTTTTTGGGCCTTTTTAAGATTTTAAATGTTTTTAGGGATTTTGAACGTTTTATGGTTTTCAAGGATTTTTTTTTGTATTTAGGGTTTTTAGTGTCTTGTTGGGTTTTAGGGGTTTTTTGAGCTTTTTTGGCTTTTTGATGTCTTTAGATTTTTTATTTTTTTAGGGATTTAAAGGGTTTTTAGAGTTTTTAGTGGGTTTCAGGGTTTTTATTGGTTTTTAGGGTTTTTAAAGGTTTTCAGGGGTTTTATGGTTTTTAGGGGTTTTAGGGGTTTATACATTTTTATAAATTTTTAGATATTTTTAGTATTTTTATAGTTTTTAGTGTTTTTAGGGTTTTTAGGGTATTTATAGTTTTTAGGGGATTTCTGGGTTTTTAGTGTCTTTTTGGGTTCTTAGGGTTTTTTTGAGTTTTTTAAGGGTTTTAAGTTTTTTTGAGTTCTTTAATGTTTTATGGGTTTAAAGTTTTTTTATGTTTTTAGTGGGTTTTGAGGATTTTATGGGTTTTAAAGGTTTTTAAGGTTTTTAGGGGTTTTATGGTTTTCAAGGTGTTTTCAAGTTTTTTTAGGGTTTTTTATATTTTCAGTGATTTTTTGGACCTTTTTAGAATTTTTATGGTTTTCTGGGTTTTAGGGTTTTGAGGTATTTAGAGGGGTTTTAGGGTTTTTGTGGTTTTTTACCGTCATTTTGGGTTTTTAGGGTTTTTTTGTTTTTAGGGTTTTTAATGTTTTTAATGTTTTTTAACGATTTTAGGGATTTTGAGGATTTTTATTTTTTTAGTTGGTTTTTAAAGTTTTTAGGGGTTTTTATGGTCCTCAAGGGTTTTTTTATGGATTTTTTGGTTTTTAAGGATTTTTAGGGGTTTTAGGATTTTTAAGGTTTTTTGGGGTTTGTAAGTTTTTTTTTGAATTTTGAGGGTTGTTAGGGTTTTTTAACATTCTTACTGGTTTAATGGGTTCTTAGATTTTTTTAGGATTTAAGGGTTTTATGGGGTTTTAGGATATTTTAAAGTTTTAAGGTTTTTTTGATTTTCAGGGGGATTTTAGGTTTTTAGAGGTTTCTACATTTTTAAGGATTTTTCGGGATTTTTTAGGTATTTTACGATCTTTATGGTTTTTCGATATTTTTTTGGGTTTTCAGGGTTTTACAAGTTTTTTTGTTTTTAAGGGTTTTAAGTTTTTATAGATTTTTAACATATTTAGTGGTTTTAAAGGTTTTTAGAATTTTAGCTTTTTAGTTTTTATGGGTTTTTAGGGGTTTTAGGGTTTTGTTTGGTTTTTAGATGTTTTTATAATTTTCAGGGGTATTTTCAGCGTTTTTTAATTTTTCATGGATTTTTTGGGATTTTTAGGATATTTATGGTCTTTAAAAATTTTAAGGGTTTTTAGGTGTTTTTAGGGAGGTTTTAGGGTTTTCAGGGTTTTTCATGGTTTTTATGATATTTTGGGTTTTTTAGGGGTTTTTCAATTCTGTAGGGTTTTAATGATTTTTCAGAGTTTTTAAACATTTTTTGGAGTTTTAACGATTTCTATTTTTTTAGTGGTTTTTTGGGGTTTTATGGGATTTTAGGATTTTTATGGTTTTTAGAGGTTTTATTGGTTTTAGGTGTTTTTTAGCTTTTTTGGATGTTTTTACATTTTAAGGGATTTTTTTGGATTTTATGGTTTTTAGCAGGTTTTTGGGTTTTTTTGGGGGGTTTTGGTTTTTTTTGTTTTTAATGTTTTTTTTGTATTTTTTAGGTTTTTAAGGGGTTTTAAAATATTTTAACATTTTTAGGGGATTTAAGGTTTTTTAGAGTTCCTAGTAGTTTTTTTAGGGTTTGTATGGGGTTTTTAGGTTTTTTAAGGTTTTTATGGTTTTTAGGGGTTTTAGGGTTTTTTATGTTGTTAAGGATATTATGATTTTTTAAGGATTTTGATGTTTTTTAGTTTTTTTTATGGTCTTTATGAATTTTGAGCTTCCTTCGGGGTTTTCTGGGTCTTTTAGATGTTTTTAGAGTCAGTTTGGGGTTTTAAGGATTCTTTTATGTTTTTAGGATTTTAAAGGTTTTTTAGAGTTTTTTAACATTTTTAGAGGCTTTAAGGGGTTAAAGTTTTTTTAGTTAAGGGGTTTTATGGGATTCAGGGGTTTCTAAGGTTTTTAGGGGTTTTATGGTTTTCAGTGGGTTTTCATGGTTTTTTTGGGTTTTTTGGGTTTTTTGGGTTTATAGGGATTTTGAGGATTTTGTGGGATTTTAAGGTTTTTTTAGGGTTTTCAGGTTTTTTCAGGGTTTTAGGGTCTTTTTGGGTTTTTTTAGTTTTTTAGGGTTTTAAGGTGCTTTCGAGTTTTTCATGTTTTTAAGGGTTTTATGGGTTTTTGTGGATTTTTATGGTTTTTATTATTATTATAGCGTTTCTAGTGTTTTTTTTACATTTTCAGGGATTTTTTTGGCTCTTTAGGATTTCTATTGTTTTTAAGGTTTTTTGGATTTTTTGCGATTTTGAGGTTTTTGAGGTTTTTTCTGGATTTTTTTAGTGTTTTTAGGTATTTTCAGGGGTTTTAGGTTCTTTTTTAGGTTTTTAGGTTTTTTTTATTTTTTAGGGGTTTAAAGGTTTTTTAGAGTTTTTTTACTTAGTTAGGGGTTTTAAGGCTTTTTAGAATTTTTAGTGGGGTTTTAGGGTTTTTCTAGGTTTTTATGGTTTTTTATGTTTTTATGGATTTTTATGGATTTTTAGGATTAATATAGATTTTAGGATTTTGAAGGGTTTTTAGGATTTTGGGGGTTTTCAGTCTTTATTGGGATTTTTAGGGGTTTAGGTTGTTTTTGGGGTTTAAGGGATTTTTTTTGAGTTTTTAGGGTTTTATGGTTTTTTAGAGTTTTTTAACATTTGTTGGGGTTTTAAGGATTTTTAAACTTTTTAGTGGTTTTAGGTTTTTCAAGGGTTTTAGGTTTTTATATTTTTTGGGTTTTATGGTTTTGAGGGGGTTTTGGGGTTCTTAGGGTTTTTGTACATTTTTTGGGATTTTTTAGGATTTTTATGGTTTTTAAGGGTTTTTAGAGATTTTGAGGGGTTTTAGGGGTTTTCAGGGTTTGGGGGGGTTAGGGGTTTTCAGGGTTTTTATGGACTTGGTTTTATGGGTTTTAGGGGTTTTTAGGATTTTTTAAAGGTTTTTAGGGGTTTTCTAGTTTTTAGGGGTATTTTTGGGGTTTTTACGTTTTCAGGGATTTTAGGGTTCTTTAGTATTTTTATGGTTTTTGGTGTTTTATGGTTTTTAGGGATTTGGAGGGGTTTTAGGGGTTTTAGGGTTTTATAGGGTTTTAGGGTCTTTTGGGTTTTAGGGTTTTTTTTTAGATTTTAGGGTTTTAAGGGTTTCTAAAATTTTTAAGGTTTTTAGAATTTTAGTGTGTTTTTATAGATTTGATGGGTTTTTTCAAGTTTTTCAAGGTTTTATGGATTTTTATGTTTTTAAGGGGATTTTTAGGGTTTTTAGGTTTTTTTAAGTTTTCAGGGATATTTAGGGATTTTATGGTTTGTACGGTTTTTAGGGTTTTTAGGGATTTTGAGGGGTTTGGGGGGGTTTTTGGTTCTTTTTGGGTTTTAGGGTTTTGTTTTGATTTTTTTAGTTTTTAAGGGTTTTTATATATATTTTAACATTTGTAGGGGTTTAAAGGGTTTTTAGAGTTTTTAATGGTTTTAAGGTTTTTATTGGTTTTTAGGGTTGTTGAAGGTTTTTAAGGGTTTTATGGTTTTGAAGTGTATTTAGGGTTTTAGGATTTTTTACATTTTTGAGGATTTTTAGAGGTTTTTGGGAGTTTAATGGTTTTAAGGGTTTTCATGGGTTTTTTGGATTTTGAGGGGTTTTAGGATTTTTCCAGAAATTTAGGGGTTTTATGGTTTTTTTTGGGTTGTAGGGTTTTTTTGAGTTTTTTAGGGATTCTATGGTTTTTTCGATTTTTTAGGGATTTTATGGGTTTTAAGTGTTTTTAGGGTATTAGTGGGTATTTAGGGGTTTTATGGTTTTTTAGTGTTTTTAGGGTTTTTTAAGTTTTCAAGGATTTTTACGAATTATTTATGATTTTATGGTTTTCAGGGTTTTTTACGTTTTTTAGGATTTTTGGGGTCTTTTTTTGGTTTTTAGGGGTTTCTTAGTCCTTTAGTATTTTAAAGGTTTTTTTGAGTTTTTTAATGTTTTAATGACTTTTAAGGTTTTTTTGAGTTTGTAGTGTGGTTTCGGGTTTTTATGGGTTTTCAGGTTTTATGGTTTTTAGGGGTTTTATGGCTTTGATGGGTTTTTCAGTGTTTTAAGGGGGTTTTATGTTTTAGGGATTTTTAGGGCTTTTTTAGGATTTTTTAGGATTTTATGGTTTGTAGGGTTTTTTAGGGTTTTTAGGGATTTTGAGGGGTATTAGGGGTTTTCAGTGGTTTTTAGAGTTTTTAGGGTTTTTATTGTTTTTTAGTTTTTAGGGTTTTTAAGGTTTTTACATTTTTAAAAACTTTTATAGATTTAAATGGTTTCTAGAGTTTTTAGTTTTTTGGGGGGTTTTATGGACCTTTAGGAGTTTTTAAGGTTTTTTTGGGTTTTAGGGGGGTTTTAGTGGTTTTATGGATTTTTTAGGATTTTTATGGTTTTTAGGGTTGTAGGGATTTTGATGGGGTTTAGGAGTTTTCAGGTTTTTTTAGGGTTTTTATGGTTTTTAGGGGTTTTAGTGACTTTTTGGGGTTTTTTAGGGTATTTAAGGATTTTTAGATTTTGTTAAATGTTTTTACGGGTTTTATGGGTTTTTATAGTTTTTAGTTGTTTTTTATTGTTCTATGGGTTTTTTAATGTTTTTAGGGGTTTTTATGGATTTCATTTGTTTTTCAGGGTTTTTAGGGTTTTTTATGTTTTCAGGGAGTTTTTGGGATTTTTTGGATTTTTATGAGTTATTAGATTTTTTTGGGTTTTTAGGGATTTTGGGGGTTTATAGGGTTTTTTTCAAGATTTTTTATTGTTTTTAGGGGTTTTTAGTGTTTTAAGGGGATTTTGGGTTTTTTGGGGGGGGTTATAGGTGGCTTTTGGGTTTTTTAGGGGTTTTTGAGTTTTTTGGGGGTTTATGGTTTTTTAATGTTTTTTAACATTTTATGGGGTTGAAGGGTATTTAGAATGTTTACAGGGTTTTAGGGTTTTTATGAGTTTTTTTGGGTTTTGAAGGGTTTTAGGGATTTTAGGGTTTTTTATGTTTTTAGAGATTTTTAGGGTTTTTTGGGTTTTTAGAGATTTTGTGAGTTTTTAGGGATTTTCTAGGGTTTTAGGGTTTTTACGGTTTTAAAGGGTTTTCAGGGTTGTTAGGGTCTTTAGAGCTTTTAGGGATTTTGAGTTTTTTAGGGTATTTAAGGTTTTTAGAGTTTTTAAACGTTTTTAGGGGTTTAAATGGTTTTAAAGTTTTTAGTGGTTTTTATGGGTTTTTAAGGTTTTATGGTTTTTTTTGGGATTTTATGGTTTTTAGGGGTTTTTAAGTTTTTATGGTTTGTTACATTTTTAGGAATTTTTAGGAATTTTTAAGGAATTTTATGGTTTTTAGGAGTTTTAGGGTTTTCAGGAGTTTTAGGGTTTTTAGGGATTTTTAGAGATTTTTAGGGTATTAAGGGCTTTTAGGTTTTTTAGGGGTTTAAAGGGTTTTTGGGAAGTTTTGGGATTTTATTGTTTTAATTGATTTTTAGTTTTTTTAATGGTTTTTAGAGTTTTTTAGTGTTTTTAGGGGTTTTAAGGGTTTTTAGAGTTTTTAGTGGATTTTAGTGTTTTAGGTTTTTATGGTTTTTAGGGGGTTTTATGGTTATCATGGGGTTTTCAGGGTTTTGAAGGTTTCTGCATTACATCTACTTTTAGGGATTTTAATCATTTTCATGGGTTTTAGGGGTTTTTAGGGATTTTGAGGGGTTTTCGGGGTTTTTTAGTGTTTTTAGGGTTTTAGGATTTTTATGGTTTGGGGGGTTTTAGGGTTTTCTTAATTTTTTACAGTTTTTAATGTTTTTAATGTTTTTAATCATTTTTATGGGTTTGATGGATTTTTAGAGTTTTTATTGGGTTGTTAGGATTTTAAAGGTTTTTATGGTTTTCCGGGGGTTTTATGGTTTTTAGGGTTCTTTATGTTTCATGGACTTTTAAGGCTTTTTTTGATTTTTATTGTTTTTAGGGTTTTATGGGTTTTAGGAATTTTTAGGGCTTTTAGAGGTTTTTAGGGTTTTTTAGTGTACCTAAGGTTTTTTTGGGGTTTTAGGGGGTTTTTTATTTTATTTATGGGTTTTATGGTTTTTGAGCTTTTTAATGTTTTTAGGGGTTTTAAGGGTTTTTAGATTTTTTAGTGGTTTTTTGGATTTTTATAGGTTTTTAGGGTTTTTTAATGTTTTTACGGAGTTTTATGGTTTTAAGGTGTTTTCAATGTTTTTTGGGATTTTTTATGTTTTAAATGATTTTTAGGGCTTTTTTATAATTTTTATGGGTTTTAGGTGTTTTTAGGGTTTTTAAATATTTTGATGATTTTTAGGGATTTTTAAGGTTTTTGAGGGATTTTCGTGTTTTCGGGGTTTTTAGGTTTTTTAGGGGTTTTATGGGTTTTTTTGGTTTTTTATGGGTTTTTTAGTTTTTTGGGGTTTTTAAGGTTTATTTGAGTTTTTTAACGTTTTTAGGGGTTTATGGATTTTTATAGTTTTTAGTGGTTTTAGGGTTTTTATGGGTTTTTATGGGTTTTTATGGTATTTATGGTTTTCTGGGGTTTCTCAAGGTTTTTAGGGTTTTTTACGTTTTTAGGGATTTTTAAGGATTGTTATCATTTTTTGTGTTTTTAGGGATTTTGAGGGGTTTAAAGGGTTTTAGGGGTTTTTAGGGTTTTTAGGGGTTTTCGGGGTTTTCAGGGTCTTTTGGGCTCTTAGGGTTTTTTGTGTTTTTTTAGGGTTTTTAAGGTTTTTAGTTTTTTTTAAGGTTTTCAAGGTTCTCAAGTGTTTTTAGAGTTTTTATAGGTTTTTTAGGGTTTTATGGGTTTTTGGTTTTTTAGGGTTTTTGGGCATCTTTATGGTTTTACGGAGTATTTCAAGGTTTTTAGGGTTTTTTGCATTTTTCATGGATTTTGAGGGGTTTTTAGGATTTTTTTGGTTTTTGGGTTTTTTAGATATTTTGAGATTTTTTTTATGTTTTCAGGGTTTTTAGGATTTTTGGGGGTTTTATGAGTTTTTAGGGCCTTTTGGGTTTTTAGTGGTATTTTTTTAGTTTTTAGGGGTTTTATAGTTTTTTATAGTTTTTTAATATTTTTAGGGGTTTTGCAGGTCTTATATTTTTAGCAGATTTTAGGGTATTTATTGGTTTTAAGTTTTTTTGGTGCTTTTATGGTTTTTTGGTGTTTCTCAGGGCTTATAGGGTTTTTTACATTTTCAAGGATTTTTTCTAAGATTTTTATGGTTTTTAGGTGTTTTTAGGATTTTCAAGGGTTCTTTGGGTTTTTAGGGTTTTTTTAGGGTTTTAACGTCTTTATGTTTTTTTTGGTTTTTAGGGTCTTATTTGAGTTTTTTGGGTTTTTATTGTTTTTCAAGTGTTTTTATGGTTTTTAGAGTTTTTTAAACATTTTTAGGGGTTTAAAGGGTTTTTAGATTTTTTTAGTGGCTTTTTTGGGTTTTTACTTGTTTTTAAGTTTTTTAATGTTTTTATGCTTTTCTTGGGATTTCTAGGTTTTTTAGGGTTTTTACTGGTTATTAGGTTTGTCTGGGGTTTTAGTGTTTTTTAAGGTTTTTAGCGGGTTTTTATGGTTTTCATGGTTTTTTTAGGGGTTTTAGGGTTTTTTATGTTTTCAACGTTTTTAGGGCCTTTTAGGATTTTTATGGTTATTAGGGTTTTCATGGGGTTTTAGTGTTTTTTAAGTTTTTTAGCGATTTTTATGGTTTTCATGGGGTTTTTAGGGTTTTTAGGGTTTTTTATGTTTTCAATTATTTTATAGTTTTTCAAAGTTTTTCAGGTCTTTAGGGATTTTTATAAGTTTTTTTTATTTTTTTAGAGTTTTTAAGATCTCTTAGAGTTTTTAACATTTTTAGGGGTTTAAGGGTTTTTAGAGTTTTTAGTTGTTATTAGGGTGTTTATGGAGTTTTCCTGTTTTTTAAAGTTTTTAGTGGGTTTTTATGGTTTTCATGGGGTTTTTAGGGATTTTAGTGTTTTTTATGTTTTCGATGTTTTTAGGGATTTTTAGGAATTTATGGTTTTTTAGGTGTTTTAGTGTTTTTCAGGATTTTAAGTGTTTTTAGGTATTTTCAGGGGTTTTACTAGGTTTTTAGGGTCTTTTTGGGTTTTGAGATTTTTTAGAGTTCTTTAATGTTTTTTTGGTGTTTTAAGTGTTTTTAAAAAATTTAATGGTTTATGGGGTTTTGTGGATTTTTAGGGGTTTTTATGTTTTTAGGGGTTTTATGGTTTTTAGGGGTTTTTCAGAGTTTTCGGGTTTCTATGATTTCATGGATTTTTAGGAATTTTTTTAATATTTTTATTGTTTTTAGGATTTTTTAGGGTATTTAAGGATTTTGAGGGTTTTAAGGTATTTAGGGTTTTTAGGGTTTTTCACGTGTTATGGGGTTTTAGGGTTATTATGATCTTTTTGGGTCTTTAGTTTTTTTTGAGTTTTTTAGGGTTTTATGTTTTTATAGTTTTTTAATATTTGTAAGGGTTTTAAGGGTATTTAGAGTTTTTAGTGGTTTTAGGGGCTCTATGGGTTTTAGGGTTTTTAATGTTTTAAGGGGGTTTTATTTTTTTCATGGATTTTAAGGGTTTTTTACGTTTTTGGGGATTTTTTGGGATTTTTAAGTTTTTACCATTTTTAGGGACTTTAGGGATTTTGACCGGTTTTAGAGATTTTGAGTAGTTTTAGGACTTTTAGGGTTTTTTGGTGTTTTATAGTTTTTTGGGTTTTTACGGTGTTTTTAATTTTTTAGGGGTTTTAACGGTTTTTAGAGTTTTTTTTATATTTTTAAGGGTTATAAGGTGTTTCATAGTTTTTAGTGGATTTTTTATGGGTTTTTAGGATTTTTAAGGATTTTATGGGTTTTAGTTGTTTTTCAGGATTTTTAGGGTTTTTATGTTTTAGGGATTTTCAGGATTTTTTTAGGTTTTTTAGGGTTTTTAGGGTTTTTTAGGGATTTTAGGGATATTAGGGATTTTAGGGATTTTAGGGTCTTTTGGGGGTTTAAGGGTTTTTTTAGTTTTTAGGGGTTTTATGGGTTGTAGATTTTTTAACATTTTAGGGTTTTTATTGGTTTTTAGGTATTTTAGTGGTTTTTAGGGTTTTTACGGGTTTCTTGGGTTTTTAATTTTTTTAGGGATTTTGATGGTTTTTAGGGGGTTTCAGTGTTTTTTAGGTCTTTCAAGGTTTTTAGGGGTTTCTTTAATTTTTTTAGGTTTTTAATGTTTTTTAGAGATTTTTAACATTTTTAGGGGTTTTATGGATTTTTAGAGTTTTTAGGGTTTGAGGGGTTTTATGGGTTTTTAGGGTTTTAATAGTTTTAAGTGGTTTTATGCTTTTCAGGGGGGTTTTCAGGGTTTTTCGGGTTTTTTATGTTTTCATATATTTTTAGGGATTTTTTGTGTTTTTTAAAGTTTTAGTGTTTCTTATGGTATTTAGGAATTTTAAGGGTTTTTAGGGGTTTTCAGGGTATTTTAGGGTTTTTAGAGTTTCTAGGGTTTTTATGGTTTTTTTTGGGTTTCAGGGTTTTAAATTTTTTAGAGTTTTTAATGTTTTTAGGGGTTTTTAGGGTTTTTAGGGGTTTTAGTGTCTTTTAGGGGGTTTATGGGTTTTTAGAGCTATTAGGGGTTGTAGGGGTTTTAGGGATTTTTAGGTTTTGTTTTTGTTTTTTACATTTTCAGAGATTTTTAGGGATTTTTTAGAATTTTTATAGTTTTCATGATTTTTAGGGGTTTTTTTACTTTTAGGATTTTTTTGAGTTTTTTAGGGTTTTAAAGGTTTTTTTAGTGTTTTAAAATTTTTATGGGTTTTAAGGGTTTTTAGAGTTGTAGTGGGTTTTTATGGTATTTATGGGTTTTAGGCTTTTTAAGGTTTTTGGGGTATTTATGGTTTTCAGGCGTTTTTCTGGATTTTTTAAATTTTCATGAATTTTTAGGGGTTTTGAGTAATTCTATGGTTTTTATGGTTTTAGGGATTTTGAGGGGTTTTCAGGGGTTTTCAGTGGTTTCTCGGGTTTTAGGCATTTTCAAGGGTTTTAGGACTTTTTGGGTTTTTGGGGTTTTTTGAGTTTTTTAGGATTTTAATGTTTTTTAGAGTTTTTAATGTTTTTAGGGGTTTAAAGTGTTTTTAGCGTTTTAGTGGTTTTTAATGTTTTTATGTGTTTTTAGGGTTCTTTAAGTTTTTTAGGGGTTTATGGTTGTCAAGATTTTTTCAAAGTTTTCAGGCTTTTTTACGTTTTCACGGATTTTTATGGATTTTTTAGGATTTTTATGGTTTTTAGGGTTTTATGGATTTTTAGGGGTGTTAGGGGTTTTCAAGTTTCTTAGGGTTTTTCAGGGTTTTTAGGG
This sequence comes from Viscum album, assembly GCA_963277665.1. Classification (NCBI taxonomy): domain Eukaryota; kingdom Viridiplantae; phylum Streptophyta; class Magnoliopsida; order Santalales; family Viscaceae; genus Viscum; species Viscum album. The sequence goes on along the minus strand of OY728121.1, from coordinate 1,050,173,535 downwards.
TCTTTTGGGTTTTGGGGGATTTTTTTAAAGTTTTTATGGTTTTAAGGATTTTATAGTTTTTAATATTTTTTGGGGTTTAAAGGGGTTTTATAGTTTTTATTGGGTTTTATGGGTTTTTAGGGTTTCTTAAGGTTTTTGTGGTTTTAATGATTTTCATATGTTTTTCTAGGATTTATGGATTTTTACGTTTTTAGGTATTTTTAGTAATTTTTTAGGATTTTTATGGTTTTTAGGGTTTTTTGGGATTTTGAGGGTTTTTTGGGTTTTCAAGGTCTTTTATGATTTTAGGGTTTTTATGGTTTTTTTTATTTTTTTGGGTTTTATGAGTTTTTAGGTTTTTTGGAGTTTTTAACGTTTTTTGGCATTTTAAGTTTTTTAGAGGATTTAGTGGTATTTGGGGGTTTTAGGGGTTTTTACGTATCCAGGGATTTTTATGGATTTTTTATCATTTATATGGTTTTCAAGGATTTTTAGGGTTTTTAGGGATTTTGAGTGATTTTAGGGTTTTTAGTGTTTTTATGGGTTTGGGGGTTTTTTGGGTTTTTAGGGTCTTTTTTGGATTTTAAGTGTGTTTTTGTTGAGATTTTTGGGGGTTTTAAGGTTTTTAGAGATTTTTTAACATTTTTACCAGTTTTAAGGATTTTTAGAGTTTTTAGTGGGTTTTAGGGGTTTTATTGTGTTTTAGGGTTTTTTAAGGTTTTAGGGGGTTTGTGGTTTTCAGCTGTATTTCAGGGTATTTAGAGTTTTTATATTTTTAAGGATTTTTAGCGATTTTTTATAATTATTATGGATTTTAGATTTTTTATTGATTTTGAGGGTTTTTTGGGTTTTTAAGGGGTTTTAAGGGATTTTAGGGATTTTAGGCATTTTATGGTTTTTTTTTTGTTTTTAGGGTTTTTTTTGAGTTTTTTATGTTTTTCAAGTTTTTTTAGAGTTTTTAATATTTTTAGGGATTTTGAGGGTTTTGAGGGTTTTTACAGTTTTAGTGATTTTTAGGGTTTTTTAAGGTTTTTAGGTTTTTCAAGGGATTTTCTAGGTTGTTAAGGGATTTTACAATTTCTTTGATTTTTAGTGCTTTTTTAGTATTTTTATTATTTTTAGGATTTTCAGGGTTATTTGGGATTTTAAGAGTTTTACGGTTTTTAGGGTTTTTTAGGTTTTTATGTTTTTTAGTGTTTTTTAGTGTTTTTAGGGACTTTTTGGGTTTTTAGGGGGGTTTTTTGAGTTTTTTGGGTTTTAAGGGTTTTTAGTGTTTTTCAACATTTTTAGGGGTTGTAAGGGTTTTTTGAGTTTCTTGTACGTTTTTAGGATTTTTCGGGTGTTTATATTTTTGCGGGTTTTATAGTTTTCAAGGTTTTTTCAAGTTTTTTAGGGTTTTTTATGTTTTCTTGGATTTTTTAGGCTTTTTTTTGTTTTTAGGGTTTTTTAGGATTTTTGTGGTTTTTTTTGAGTTTTTATGGTTTTTAAGATTTTTTAATGTTTTAAATGGTTTTTAGGGTCTTTATAGTTTTTAGTGGTTTTTAAGGGTTTTTAGGGTTTTTAAGGGTTTTTATGTTTTTCAGGATTTTTAGGGATTTTTTAGGAGTTTTATAGGTTTTAGGGTTTCAGGTGTTTTAGGGTCTTTTGGGTTTAGGGGGTTTTGGGTTTTCTAGGGGTTTTAAGGTTTTTTTAGTTTTGAATATTTTTAGGGGTTTTTACGATTATTAGAGTTTTTTGTAGTTTTTTACGGGTTTTATGAGTTTTATGGATTTTTATGGTTTTTAGGGGTTTTAGGATTTTGAGGATATTATGTTTTTTCAGGGTTTTCAGGGTTTTTAGGGTTTTTAGGGGTTTTAGGGTTTTATGATCCTTTTGGATTTCTAGGGTTTTTTGAGTTTTTTAGGATTTTTAAGGTTTTTTAGAGTTTATTAATGTTTTTAGGGTTTTTAGGGTTTTTAAGGGTTTTTATAGTTTTTAGTCTGTTTTTAGGGTTTTAGGGTCTTTTAGGATTTTTTTAAGGTTTTAGGGTTTTTATGGTTTTTAGGGGGGTATTCATGGTGTTTATGGGTTTTTATGTTTTCAGGGATTTTTATGGATTATTTTTAAGGTTTTAGTGTTTTTTATGTTTCTTCAGGGTTTTTAGGGTTTTTAAGGCTTTTATGATCATTTTGGATTTCTAGGGTGTTTTGAGTTTTTTAGGGGTTTAAAGGTTTTTTAGAGTTTATTAATGTTTTAGGGTTTTAGGGTCTTTAAGGATTTTTTAAAGGTTTTAGGGTTTTTATGGTTTTGAAGGGTTTTTCAGGGTGGTTAGGGGTTTTTATGTTTTTAGGGATTTTTAGGGATTTTTAAGATTTTTATGGGTTTTAGGGTATTTTAGGGTTTGTCAGGATTTTGAGGGGTTTTAGGGGTTTTAGGGGTTTTAGGGTTTTTTAGGGTTTTTATGGTCTTTTTGGATTTTTAGAGTTTTTTATAGTTTTTAAGAATTTTTAGTGTTTTTAATGTTTTTATGGGTTTAAAGGATTTTTAGAGTTTTTAATGGGTTTTATGGGTTTTTTAAATTTTTAATGGTTTTTTGGGGTTTTTATGGTTTTCCTTGGGTATTTTCTGGGGTTTTCAGGGTTTTTAACATTTTCCAGGATTTTTTAGGATTTTTTTTGGAATTTTATGGGTTTGATGGTTTTTGGGGTTTTTTAGGGTTTTTAGGGGTTTTCAGCAGTTTTAGGGTCTTGTGGGGGTTTTTTAGGTTTTTTTTGAGTTTTCAGGGCTTTAAATTTCTTTTAGAGTTTTTAAAGTTTTGGGGGTTTAAGTGGTTTTAGAGTTCTTTAATGTTTTAGGGGTTTAAAGGTTTTTTAGATTTTTTAGTGGGTTTTGAGGATGTTATATATTTTTAGGGTTTTTAAGGTTTTTAGGGCTTTTATAGTTTTCAAGGTGCTTTTAGGGATTTTAGGGGTTTTTTATATTTTCAGGGTTCTTTGGGCCTTTTAGGGTTTTGAGGGGTTTTGAGTGGTTTTAGTGTTTTTTAAGGTTTTTGTGGTTTTAGGGTATTTTTGGGTTTTTATGGTTTTTTATTTTTTAGGGTTTTTAATATTTTTTAGAGTTTTTTAACATTTTAGGGGTTTTAATGGTTTTTAGAGGTTTTAGTTGGATTTTAGTGTTTTTATGTGTTTCTAAGGTTTTTTAAAGTTTTTAGGGGTTTTTATGGTTTTCAAGGGTTTTTTAGGATTTTTTGGGTTTTTAGGGATTTTGAGGGGTTTAGGTTTTTTTATGGTTTCTTAGGATTTTAAGGTCTTTTTGGTTTTGTAATGTTTTTTTAGAGTTTTTTTTAACTTTCTTAGTGGTTTAAAGGGTTTTAAGATTTTTTTTAGGTTTTTTGGGGTTTTTTGGGGTTTTAAGGGTTTTTATGGTTTTTAGGGGGATTTTAGGGTCTTTTACAGGTTTCTACATTTTTAAGGATTTTAGATATTTTTTATGATTTTTATGGTCTTTAGGGATTTTTTGGGTTTTTAGGTGTTTTTAGGGTTTTTAGAGTTTTTTTATGTTTTTATGATTTTCAGGGGTATTTTCAAGATTTTTAAATTTTTCATGGATTTTTAGGGATTTTTTAGGATTTTTATGGTTTTTTAAAATTTTGAGGGTTTTAGGGGTTTTTAGGGGGGGGGTTAGGGTTTTTAGGGTTTTTCATGGTTTTTATTATCTTTTGGGGTTTTTAGGGGTTTTTCAATTTTGTAGTGTTTTAAAGATTTTTTAGATTTTTTAACATTTTTAGGGGTTTTAAAGATTTTTAGTTTTTTAGTGGTTTTTCGAGGTTTTCTGGGGTTTTAGGATTTTTTTTGGTTTTTAGAGGTTTTTATATTTTAAGGGATTTTTTGGGATTTTTATGGTTTTTACGGGGGTTTTGGGTTTTTTTGGGGGGTTTTGGTTTTTTTTGGGTTTCTAGTGGATTTTCTGTATTTTTTAGGTTTTTAAGGGGTTTTAGAGTTGTTAGCATTTTTAGGGGATTTAAGGGTTTTTAGAGTTCCTGGTGGTTTTTAAGGTTTTTATGTGGTTGTTAAGTTTTTTAAGGGTTTTATTTTTTTCAGGGGTTTTTCAGGGTTTTTAGGGTTTTTTATGCTATAAAGGATTTTAGGGGTTTTTAAGGATTTTGATGGTTTTTAGTTTTGTTAATGGTTTTTATGGATCTTGAGTTTCCTTAGAGGTTTTCAGGGTGTTTTAGGTGTTTTTATGGTTTTTAGGATATTTTTGGGTTTTTAAGGTTTCTTTTATTTTTTTAGGGATTTAAAGGTTTTTTAGAGTTTTTTAACATTTTTAGGAGCTTTAAGGGGTTTAGAGTTTTTTTGTGGTTTAGGGGTTTTATGGGATTCAGGATTTTCTAAGGGTTTTAGGGTTTATAAGGATTTTGAGTATTTTTGGGGATTTTCATGTTTTTTTAGGGTTTTCAGGTTTCTTTTGGTTTTTTAGGGCCTTTTGGTTTTTTATTGTTTTTTTTAGTTTTTTAGGGGTTTTAAGGTGTTTTAGAGTTTTTCATGTTTTTAAGGGTTTTAAGGGTTTCTAGAGTCTTTAGTATTTTTGGGGGTTTTATGGGTTTTTATGGTTTTTTATTTTTTTTATTGTTATTATAGTGTTTTTAGAGTTTTTAGAGTTTTTTACATTTTCAGGGATTTTTATGGCCTTTTTAGGATTTTATGGTTTTTAGGGTTTTTTAGATTTTTTTTGATTTTGAGGGGTTTTAGGTATTTTCAGGATTTTTTATTTGTTTTTAGGGGTTTTCAGGGGTTTTAGGGTCTTTTTTGGTTTTTAGGGTTTTTTTAGTTTTTTAGGGGTTTTTAGGGTTTTTCTAGGTTTTTATGGTTTTTTATGTTTTTATGGATTTTTAGGGATTTTTAGGATTATTATGATTTTAGGGTTTTTAATGGATTTTAGGATTTTGAGGGTTTTCAGGGTTTATTAGGATTTTTAGGGTTTTAGGTTGTTTTTTTGGGTTTAAGGGGGTTTTCTATGATTTTTAATGGGTTTTAAGGTTTTTTAGGTTTTTTTAACGTTTGTAGGGGTTTTAAGGCTTTTTTAATGTTTTTTAGTGTTTTTTATGAATATTTTTAGAGTTTTTATACGTTTTTAGGGGTTTAAAATATTTTTAATGTTTTTAGTGGTTTTTATGGGATTTTATAGGATTTTATGGTTTCTTACATTTTTATGTATTTTTAGTTATTTTTAAGGAATTTTATGGTTTTTAGGGATTTTTAGAGATTTTTATGGTATTAAGGATTTTTAGGGGTTTTAAGGGTTTTAGAGTAGTATTGGTTTTTATGGTTTTAATTAATTTCTTAGGGTTTTTAATGGTTTTTAGAGTTTTTTAGTGTTTTTAGGGGTTTTTAGATTTTTTAGTGGATTTTAGTGTTTTAGGTTTTTTATGGTTTTCTTGGGGTTTTCAGGGGGGTTTTAGGGTTTTTACATTAAATGTACTTTTAGGGATTTTTAATCATTTTTATGGGTTTTAGGGTTTTTTTAGGAATTTTGAAGGGTTTTAGGGTTTTTCAGATTTTTTTTAGGGTTTGTAGGGTTTTGGGGTTTTTATGGTGTTCGGGGGTTTTGGGTTTTTTATTTTTTTAGAGTTTTTAAATTTTATTTCTATTTTTAATCAGTTTTAGGGGTTTGATAGATTTTTAGAGTTTTTAGTGGGTTGTTAGGGTTTTTAGGGTTTTATTGGTTTTTATAGTTTTCAAGGGTTTTCAATGGTTTTTAGTGTTCTTTACGTTTCATGGAAATTTAAGGATTTTTAGGGTTTTATGGTTTTTAGGTTTTTATAGATTTTAGGGGTTTTTAGGGCGTTTAGGGGTTTTTAGGTTTTTTCAGGTACCTTGGGACGTTTTTGGGTTTTTAGGGGTTTTTTGAGTTTGTTTGAGTTTTTTTGGGTTTTAAGGTTTTTTGAGCTTTTTGATTTTCTTAAGGGTTTTAAGGGTTTTAATAGTTTTTAGTGGTTTTTTAGGTTTTGATGGGTTTATAGGACTTTTTAATGTTTTTGGGGAATTTTATTGTTTTTTGGGGGTTTCGGGGTTTTTCGGGATTTTTTATGTTTTCATTGATTTTTCTGGATTTTTTAGGATTTTAGGGGGTTTAGGTTTGTTTTAGGGTTTTTAAGGATTTTGATGGTTTTTAGGGATTTTAGTGTTTTCAGGGTTTTTAGGTTTTTTAGGGGTTTTTTGGTTTTTTTGGTTTTTATGTTTTTTTAGTTTTTAAGGTTTAATAGAGTTTTTTAATATTTTTATGGGTTTTATGGGTTTCTACAACTTTTAGTGGTTTTAGGGTTTTTATGGGTTTTTAGGAGTTTTTATGGTATTTAAGGTTTTCTAAGGTTTTTTACATTTTCAGGGATTTTTATTATTTTTAGTGTTTTTTGGGATTTTGTGGGGTTTTAGAGGTTTTTAGGGGGTTTTAGGGTTTTTAGAGGTTTTTAAGCTTTTAGGGTCTTTTGGGATTTTAGATTTTTTTTATTTTTTTGGATTTTTGGGGTTTTTCATTTTTTTAAGGTTTTTAGGGTTCTTAAGGGGTTTTAGAGTTTTTATAGGTTTTTTAGGGTTTTATGGGTTTGTGGTGTTTTTTAGGGTTTTTAGGGGTCTTTATGGTTTTATGGAGATTTTCAAGGTTTTTTAGGGTTTTTACATTTTTCATGGATTTTTAAGGTTTTTAGATATTTTTATAGTTTTTTGAGGTTTTCAGGGTTTTTAGGATTTTGGGGGGTTTTAAGAGTTTTTAGGGACTTTTGGGCTTTTCGGGGGGGGGGGGGGTTGAGTTTTTTAATTTTTTAGGGGTTTTTAGGAATTCTATGGTTTTAAAGGTTTTTGTAATTTTGAGGGGTTTTTTGGGTTTTTTGGGTTTTAGGCATTTTCAAGAGTTTTAGGGCCTTTTTGGGTTTTAGGGTTTTTTGAGTTTTTTCATATTTTAATGTTTTTTAGAGTTTTTAATGTTTTTAGGGGTTTCAAGTGTTTTTAGTGTTTTTAGTGTTTTTTAATGTTTTTATGTGTTTTTAGGGTTCTTTAAGTTTTTGGGGGGGTTTTATGGTTTTTAATTATTTTTAGTGTTTTTAGGGTTTTTTACATTTTCATTGATTTTTTGGCATTTTTCAGGATTTTCATGGTTTTTAAGGATTTTAGGGATTTTTTGGGTTTTAATGGGTTTTCATGTTTTTTAGGATTTTTAGGATCTTTTTGGGTTTTTAGGGATTTTTTTTTGAGTTTTTAGGGTTTTAAGGTTTTCATGGTTTTTAACATTTTTTGGGGTTTAGAGGGGTTTTATAATCTTTATTTGGTTTTTATGGGTTTTTAAGGTTTTTAATTTTTTTTGAGGTTTTTATGATTTTCTTATGTTTTTTTGGGTTTTTATGGTTTTTACGTTTTCAGGTATTTTTAGTAAATTTTTAGGACTTTTATGGTTTTTTGGATTTGTTAGAGTTTTTTGGGATTTTGAGGGGTTTTAGGTTTTTAGGGTCTTTTAGGGTTTTATGGCTTTTATGGTTTTTTGGGGTTTTAGGATTTTTATTAGTTTTTAGAGTTTTTAAGGTTTTTGAAGCTTTTAATGTTTTTCGGGGTTTTAAGTTTTTTAAATGATTTATTTTTATTTAGGGTTTTTATGGGTTTTTATGTTTTTTGTGGTTTTAGAGGTTTTTTAGTGTTTTTAGGGGTTTTTATGTATTTAGGTAATTTTAGGGAGTTTTTAGGATTTATATGGTTTTTAAGGATTTTTAGGCTTTTTAGGGATTTTGAGGGATTTGGGGGGTTTTGAGCGGTTTTAAGGGTTTTAGGGGTTTTTAGGGTTTTTAGGGTCTTTTTGTATTTTTAGTATTTTTTTGTTGAGTTTTTTTGGGGGGTTTTAATTTTTTTTAGAGTTTTTTTTACATTTTTAGCAGTTTTAAGGATTTTTAGAGGTTTTAGTGGGTTTTAGGGGTTTTATAGTTTTTTAGAGTTTTTTAAGGTTTTAGGGGGTGTTATGGCTTTGAGGGGTTTTTTAGGGATTTTAGGGTTTTTATGTTTTTAAGGATTTTTAGTGATTTTTTATAATTATTATGGTTTTAAGGGTTTTTAGGGATTTTAGGGATTTTTTTTTTGTTTTTTAAGTTTTTTTCAAGGGTTTTTAGAGTTTTCAACGTTTTTAGGGGTTTTGAGGGTTTTTAGAGTTTTTAGTTATTTTTAGGGTTTTTTAAGATTTTTATGTTTTTAGGGGATTTTCAGGGTTGTTAGGGGTTTTTACATTTTCTTGTATTTTTAGTATTTTTTTAGTATTTTTAATGTTTTTTGGATTTTTTAGAGTTTTTAATGATTTTGTGGGTTTTTTACGGTTTTTCAGGGTTTTTTATGTTTTTTAGGTTTTTAGGTTTTTAGGTTTTTTAGTGTTTTTAGGGACTTTTTTGGGTTTTTAGGGGTTTTTTGGAGTTTTTAAGGTTTTTAGGGTTTTTAGGACCTTTAGAGTTTTTAGTGGTTCTTATGGGTTTTTAAGGTTTTTAATGTTTTTTATGGTTTTTAGGGGGTTTTCAAGGTTTTTAAGGGTTTTTAAGTTTTTCGGATTTTTAGGATTTTAGAGACTTTTTGGGTTTTTAGGGTTTTAAAGATTTTTTAGAGTTTTTAACGTTTTTTGGCGTATGAAGGGGTTTCTAGAGTTTTTAGTGAGTTTTTAGTGTTTTTATGCGTATTTTGGGGTTTTTATGGTTTTTAAGAGTTTTTAAGGATATCATGGTTTTTCAGGTTTTTTAGTGGTTTTTTATGGTTTTCATGGGGTTTTCAGGGTTTTTAGGGTTTTTATGTTTACAATGTTTTTAGGGATTTTTAGGATTTTTATGGTTATTAGGGTTTTTATGGGGTTTTAGTGTTTTTAGGGGTTTTAGTTTTTTTATGTTTTTCATGGGGTTTTCAGGGTTTTTATGGTTTTTTATGTTTTTATGGGTTTTTGGTGTTTTTCAGGTCTTTATTGATTTTTATTAGTTTTTTAGAGTTTTTTAGAGTTTTTAAGGTCTCTTAGAGTTTTTAAAATTTTTAGGGGTTTTAAGGATTTTTAGAGTTTTTAGTGGTTATTAGGGTTTTTATGGTGTTTTAGTATTTTTAAGGCTTTTAGTGGTTTTTTATGGTTTTCATGGGGTTTTTAGGGTTTTTAGTGTTTTTTATTTTTTCAACATTTTTTAGGGCTTTTTAGGATTTTTAGGTGTTTTAAGGTTTTTCGGGGTTTTCGGCTTTTTTATTTTTTTAATGTATTTTCAGGTTTTTTTTAGGGTTTTTAGGGTTTTTTTCTGGGTTTTTAGTGTCTTTTTAGGTTTTTAGGGGTTTTTATGGTTTAGGGGTTTTTCAGAGTTTTAGGGTTTTTATGATTTCATGGATTTTTAGGGATTTTTTAACATTTTTATTATTTTTAGGTATTTTTATGTTTTTAAGGATTTTGAGGGTTTTTAGGGGTTTTAGGGTTTTTTCGTGTGTTAGGGTTTTTTAGTGTTTTATGATCTTTTTGGGTCTTTAGGGTTTTTTTTGAGTTTTTTAGTGTTTTTATGTTTTTATTGTTTTTTAATGTTTTTAAGGGTTTTAAGGGTTTGTAGAGTTTTTAGTGGTTTTAAGGGTTTTATGGGTTTTATGGTTTTTAATTTTTTAAGGGGTTTTTATTATTTTCTTGGGTTTTATGGGTTTTTCACATTTTCAGGGATTTTTTTGGGATTTTTTGGATTTTTAAGTTTTATAGTTTTTTGGAGTTTTAGGGTTTTTTGGGTTTTTATGGTTTTTGTGGTGTTTTTATGTTTTTAGGGGTTTTGATGGTTTTTAGAGTTTTTTTTCATTTTTTGGGGTTATATGGGGTTTTAGATTTTTTAGTGGCTTTTTTTTTTGTTTTTATCGGTGTTTAGGATTTTTAAGGATTTTATGGTTTTTAGTTGTTTTTCAAGATTTTTAGGGTTTTTATATTTTAGGAACTTTTGGGATTTTTTAGGTTTTTTAGTGTTTTTTGGGTTTTTTAAGGTTTTATAGAATTTGAGGGGTTTGAGGTTTTTTTAGGATTTTTAGGGATTTTAGGGTCTTTAGGGGTTTAAGGGTTTTTTTAGTTTTTAGGGGTTTTAGTTTTTTTAACATTTTTATGGTTTTTATTAGTTTTTAGGTATTTTAGTGGTTTTGGGGTTTTTATGGGTTTCTTGGGTATTTTAATGTTTTTAGCGATTTTGATGGGTTTTATGGGGTTTTCAGAGTTTTTATAGTTGTTTACGTTTTCTGAGATTTTTAGGGATTTTTAGGAGTTTTACGATTTTTACGGGTTTTGGGGTTTCTATAGATTTTTAGGGTGTTTAGATCTTTTCATGGTTTTTAGGCTCTTTCAGGGTTTTTAGGACTTTTTGTTTTTTAGGGTTTTTTTTGGGTTTTTAAGGCTTTTTAGAGTTTTTTTAACATTTTTAGGGGTTTAAAGGGTTTTTAGGGTTTTAGGGTTTTTATAGGTTTTTAGCGTTTTAATTGTTTTTAGGAGTTTTATGGTTTTCAGGGGTTTTTTAGAGTTTTTAGGGTTTTTTTGTTTTCATATATTTTTATGGATTTTTTTATGATTTTTATGGTTTTAGGGTTTCTTAGGGTATTTTGGAGTTTTGAGGATTTTTAGGGTTTTCGGGGTATTTTTGTGGTTTTAGGGTTTTTAGGGATTTTATGGTTTTTTGGGTTTTAGGGTTTTTTTTGAGTTTTTTAGGGTTTAAAATGTTTTTAGAGTTTTTAAAGTTTTTAGGGGTTTTGATGGTTTTTAGGGGTTCTAGTGGCTTTTTGGGGTTTTATGATTTTTTAGGGTTTTTAGGGGTTATAGGGATTTTAGGGGTTTCTGTTTTTTACGTTTTCAGCGATTTTTAGGGAATTTTCATAATTTGTATGGTTTTCATGGTTTTTAGGGTTTTTTTATTTTTAGGTTTTTTTAAGTTTTTTAGGGTTTTAATGGTTTTTTATAGTTTTTTAACATTTTTATGGGTTTTAAGGGTTTTTAGAGTTGTTGTGGGTTTTTATGGTATTTATGGGTTTTAGGGGGTTTTAAGGTATTTTTGGGTTATTTATGGTTTTTAGGGGGTTTTTATGGTTTTTTAAATTTTCATGGATTTTTAGGGGGTTTTAGGAATTTTATTGTTTTTAGGGTTTTTGGGATTTTGAGGCGTTTTAGGGTTTTTCTGGGTTTTTTTGTGTTTTAGGCATTTTAAAGAGTTTTATGGCCTTTTTTGGGGGTTTTTATGGTTTTATGAGTTTTTCTCGATTTTAATGTTTTTTCGAGTTTTTAATGTTTTTTGGGGTTTTAAGGGTTTTTAGTGTTTTTAGTGTTTTTTAATTTTTTTATGTGTTTTTAGGGTTCTTTAAGTTTTGGGGGGGTTTATGGTTTTTAAGATTTTTTTAGTGTTTTTTGGGTTTTTTACATTTTCATGGATTTTTAGGTCTTTTTTAGGAATTTTATGGTTTTTAAGGTTTTTAGGGAATCTTAGGGTTTTTAGGGGTTTTCAGGCTTTTTAGGGTTTTTTAGGGTTTTTAGGGTCTTTCTGGGTTTTTAGGGATTTTTTTTTGAGTTTTTAGGGTTTTAAGGTTTTTATAGTTTTTAACATTTTTTGGGGTTTAAAGGGTGTTTATAGTCTTTATTTGGTTTTTTTGGGTTTTTAGTGTTTTTTAATTTTTTTTTTTTGAGGTTTTTATGATTTTCATATATTTTTCTAGGTTTTTATGGTTTTTTATGTTTTCAGGTATTTTTAGTAATTTTTAAGGATTTTATGGTATTTAGGAAATTTTACGGTTTTTCGGATTTTGACAGGTTTTAGGGATTTTAGGGTCTTTTAGGGTTTTATGGTTTTTATGGTTTTTTGGGTTTTTAGGTTCTTAGGGTTTTTATGAGTTTTTAGGGTTTTTAAGGTTTTTTGAAGTTTTTAGCATTTTTGGGGGTTTAAAGTTTTTTAGAGGATTTAGTGGTATTTAGGGTATTTAGGGTTTTTAGGGGCTTTTATGTTTTTTTTGTTTTATGGGTTTTTTTAGTGTTTTTAGATGTTTTTACGAATTCAGGGACTTTTAGGGATTTTTTAGGATATATATTGTTTTTAAGGATTTTTTGGGTTTTTAGGGATTTTGAAGGATTTTGGGGTGTTTTCGGTTTTTTAAGGGTTTTGGGGGTTTTAGGGTTTTTCGGGCCTTTTTGGATTGTTATTGTTTCTTTGTTGAGTTTTTTGGGGGTTTGAAGGTTTTTTAGAGTGTTTTAACATTTTTAGCAGTTTTAATTATTTTTAGAGTTTTTACTGGGTTTTAGGGGTTTTATGGTTTTAAGGGTTTTTAGTGATTTTGAGGGTTTTTTGGGGTTTTAAGGGGTTTTAAGGGTTTTTAGGGATTTTAGGGATTTTGTGGTTTTTTTAGGGTTTTTTTTTAGTTTTTATGGTTTTCAAGGGTTTTTAGAGTTTTTCAACGTTTTTAGGGGTTTTGAGGGGTTTTAGAGTTTTTAGTTATTTTTAGGGTTTTTTAATATTTTTATGTTTTTCTGGGGATATTCAGGGTTGTTAGGGGTTTTTACATTTTCTGGTATTTTTAGTGTTTTTTGGGTATTTTTATTGTTTTTTGGATTTTTTAGGGTTTTTAAAGATTTTGGTGGTTTTAGGGTTTTGAGGGTTTTTTAGGTTTTTGAGGTTTTTATCGGATTTTAGAGTTTTTAATGTTTTTATGGTTTTTAGGGGGTTTTCAACGTTTTTAAGGGTTTTTAAGTTTTTTGGGATTTTTAGGGATTTTTTAGGATTTTTATAGGTTTTTGGGTTTTTAGGTTTTTAGGGTCTTTGGGGGTTTAGGGGGTTTTCTAGGGTTTTTAAGGTTTTTTTGAGTTTTTAATATTTTAGGGGTTTTTTACAATTTTTAGAGTTTTAGTAGTTTTTTACGGGTTTTATGGGTTTTATAGGTTTTTATGGTTTTTAGGGGTTTTAGGGTTTTGAGTATTTTTTTTGTTTTTTCAGGGTTTTTAGGGTTTTTATGGTCCTTTTGGATTTCTAGGGGTTTTAAGTTTTTAAGGGGTTTATGGTTTTAGGGGACTTTTCAAGTTTTGAGGGTTTTTTATATTTTCAAGTATTTTTAGAGATCTTTTAGGATTTTTTTTTGTTTTTTGGAATTTTTGGGGATTTTCAGGGTTTTTATGGAGTTTTGGGGGGGGGGGGTTATGGATTTTTTTATTTTTTTAGATTTTTTAAGGTTTTTTAGAGTTTTTATACATTTTTAAGGATTTTAAGAAATTTTTAAGTATTTAATGTGTTTTTAGTGTTTTATGGAATTTTATGTTTTTTAAGGTTTGTAGGGGTTTTATGGTTTTCGGGTATTTTTTAGAATTTTTATGGTTTTTTACATGTTCAGATATTTTTAGGGATTTTTTAAGGTTTTTTTATGTTTTTTAGGGTTTTATAGATTTTTTAGGGATTTTGATGGTTTTTAGGGGTTTTCAAGGTCTTTTTGGGTTTTTAGGGTTTTTTGAGTTTTTAGGGTTTTTAAGAGTTTATAACAATTTTATGAATTTCAAGGGTTTTTAGAGTTTTTAATGGTTTTTAGGGTTTTTAGGGTTTTTAATGTTTTTAGGGGATTTTATGGTTTTTATGGGGTTTTCAAGGTTTTTAGAGTTTTTTATGTTTTTAGGAATTTTAGGTCTTTTTTATGATTTTTATGGTTTTTATGGGTTTTTAGAGTTTTTAGGGATTTTGATGGATTTTTGGGTTTTCAGGTTTTTTTGAGTTTTTGGGGTTTTTCAGTGTTTTTAGGGGTTTAAGGGTTTTAAAAGTTTTTAATGGGTTTTTAGCATTTTTATGGGGTATTAGTTGTTTTTAAAGATTTTATGGTTTCCAGGGGTTTTAAGGTGTTTAGGGTTTTTATGTTTTTAGTGATTTTTAGGGATTTTAGGATTTTTATAGTTTTTCGGGTTTTTTAGGGTTTTTAGGGATTTGGGGGGGTTTGGTGGTTTTTAGGGGTTTTTATTTAGTTTTTAGGGTTTTTATGGTATTTTCGAGTTTTTTAACATTTTCAGGGGTTTAAATGGTTTTTAGAGTTTTTGGTGGGTTTTAGGGTTTTTTTTTTATTTTTTGGGTTTTTAAGGTTTTTAGGTGTTTTTATAGTTTTTTGGGGTTTTTTCAAGGTTTTAAGGGATTTTTACATTTTCACAGTTTTTAGGGAATTTTTGGGATTTTTATGGTTTTAGAATTTTAAGGGTTCTGAGGGATTTTTAGGGTTTTTAGAGGTTTTTATGATTTTTAGTTCAGCTTTTTAGGCTCTTTTTGGAGTTTTAGGATGTTTTAACTTTTTATGGTATTTAAGGTTTTTTAGAGTTTTTATTTGTCTTGAGGATTTTTATGGGTCTTTTGGGTTTTTAATGTATTTAGGGGTATTTATGGTTTTTATTAATTTTTAGGTTTTCATAAATTTTTTTGGGATTTTTTAGGATTTTTATGTTTTTTAGGTTTTTTAGGATTTGTAGGGTTTATAGAGATTTTTAGGGTTTCTAGGGTTTTTTAGAGTTTTTAAGGTTTTGAAGGTTTTTATGGTGCTTTTGGATTTTTAGTTTTTTTTCAGTTTTTTAGGGCTTTTGAGGTCTTTTACATTTTTTTAATGTTTTTAGGGGTTTTAAGGGTTTTTAGAGTTTTTAGTGGGTATTTAGGGTTTTTAAGGGTTTTTAGGGTATTTACGGTTTTTAGGGGTTTTATGGATTTACGGGGTTTTTCATAGTTTTTAGTTTTTTCATGTTTTTGGGGATTTTTATAGTTTTTAGGGTTTTTTATTGTTTTTATCGATTTTGATGGTTTTGGGGTATTTCCAAGTTTTTTTGGGTTTTAGGATTTTCTGGGTTTTTTGGGTCTTTTTGAGTTTTTAGGGTTTTTATGATTTTTAGAGTTTTTTAACGTTTTTAGGGGTTTTTATTATTTTCAGGGATTTTTTAGGGTTTTTTAGGTTCCTTATATTTTCAAGGTTTTTATGATTTTTTAATATTTTTATGAATTTTAGGGTTTTTTGGGTTTTGTAGAATTTTTATGGATTTTGAGGGTTTTTATGGGTTTTCAAGGTTTTTTAGGGTTTAGGGGTTTTCATGGTTTTTAGGGACTTTTTGGGTTTTAGTTGTTTTTTTATATTTTTATGGATTTAAAGGTTTTTAGACTTTTTAACGTTTTTAGGGTTTTAAGGGTCTTTAGAGTTTTTAGTGGTTTTTTGGGTTTTTTGGGTTTTAGGGTTTTTTAGTGTTTTAGGGGTTTTTATGGTTTTAGTGGGTTTTAAGGTTTTTTCATGTTTTCAGGGATTTTTCAGCTTTTTTAGGGTTTTTATGGTTTTTTGGTTTTTTAGGGTTTTTAGGGATTTTGAGGATTCTAAGGGTTTTTCACAGGGTTTTTCGGTTTTTCGGTTTTTTAGTGTTTTATCGGTTTTTTGGTTTTTTAGCGTTTTTTGTGTTTTTAGTGGTTTTAAGGTTTTTTAGAGTTTTTAACTTTTTTAGGGGTTTAAGGGTTTTTATATTTTTTTAGTGGGTTTTAGGTTTTTAGGGGTTTTAAAATTTTTTTATGGTTTTGAGAGGGTTTTTAAGTTCTTTTATGGTTTTTTATGTTTTCAGGAATTTTTAGGGTTTTTAGGGTTTTTATGGTTTTTGAGGGGGGTTTTTAGGATTTTCAGGGATTTTAGGGATTTTGAGGGTCTTTAGGCTTTTTAGGGTTTTTTCAGGTGTTTTGGGTATTTTTGGATTTTTAGGGTCTTTTTGAGTTTTTTAGTGTTTTTAAGGTTTTTTAGAGTTTTTTAACATTTTTAGGGGTTTAGAGTTTTTAGTTGTTTTTTTGGGTTTTGGGATTTTTAAGCTTTTTAGTGGTTTTTATGGTTTTAGGGATTTTAATGATTTTTTTGGGTCTTTTAGAGTTTTTAGGGATTTTTAGCGTTATTGGGGGTTTTCAGTGTTTTTAGGGTTTTTATGGTTTTCAAGGGTTTTCAGTGTTTTTTAGGGTTTTGGGGATTTAAAGGTTTTTTTGTTTTTTATAGTTTTTTAGGTTTTTAGAGCTTTTTAAAGTTTATATGGGTTTTAAGGGGTTTTAGAGTATTTAGTGGTTTTTGTGTTTTTATAAGGTTTTAGGGTTTTAATGTTTTTAGGGGTTTTTATGGTTTTCTGGGGGTTTCAGGGTTTTTTGGATTTTTTACATTTTCAGGGATTTTTTGGGATTTTTTAGGATTTTTAAAGTTTTATGGTTTCATAGGATTTTTAGGGATTTTGTGGGGTTTTAGTGTTTTTTAGGGTTTTAGGGTTTATTTTTTTATTTTTTTTAGGGTTTTCAAGTATTTTAGGGATTTTTATTAATTTCAGGGGTTTTTTAGGGGTCTTACGGTGTTTTATTTTTTCATGGATTTTTAGGGCTATTTAGGATTCTTATGGTTTTAGGGTTTTTAGGGTTTTGGGGGATTTTGAGGGTTTTAGTGTTTTTAATGTTTTTTAGATATTTTTATCATTTTAAGGGGTTTTAAGTGGGTTTATAGTTTTTAGTGTTCTTTTATGGTTTTATGGTTTTTAGGTTTTTTTAATGTTTTCAGGGTTTTTATGGTTTTCAGGGTTTTTTCATTGTTTTTAGGCTTTTTTACATTTTTAGTGTTTTTACGGATTTCTTAGGTTTTTTGTTTTTTTAGGGTTTTTAGGGATTTTGATGTTTTTTCATGGTTTTTAGGGTTTTCCGGGGTTTTAGGATCTTTTTGATTTTTTAAGGGGTTTTAAGGTTTTTAGATTTTTTTTAATGTTTTTAGGGGTTTTAAGGGTATTTGGCGTTTTTAGTGGTTTTTAGGTTTTCTATGGGTTTTTGGGTTTTTTAATGTTTTTAGGGGTTTTTATCATTTTTAGGGGGTTTTCAAGGGTTTAAAGGTTTTTTACATCTTCAGGGATTTTTTGGGATTTTTCACAATTTTGATGAGTTTTTATGGGTTTCTAGCGTTTTTAGAAATTTTGAGTGTTTTTTGGGTTTTCAAGGTTTTTAGTGTTTTTTAGGGGGTTTAGGATCTTTTTTTAGCAATTTTTTTGAGTTTTTTAGGGTTTAAATGTTTTTTTTATCGTTTAATGGGTTTAAAGGCCTTTTAGTGGTGTTTAGTGTTTTTATGGGTCTTTATGGGTTTTAGGGGGTTTTATTGTTTTTAGGGGTTTTTTTCGGATTTTTTTGGGATTTTTAAGTTTTCAGGGATTTGTAGGGTTTTTAAGGATTTTTATGGTTTGTAGGGTTTCTAGGGTTTTTTAGGATTTTAAGGGTTTTTAGTGATTTTCATGGTTTTTTAGGTTTTTAGATTTTTTTAGGTTTTTAGGTTCCTTTTAGGTTTTTAGGGTATTTTTTGATTTTTGGGGGTTTTAAGGTTTTTAGTGTATTAAACTTTTTTAGGGGTTTTAAGGGTTTTAGAGTTTTTAGTGTTTTAAGGTTTTTATTGGATTTAGGGTTTTTAACGATTTTAGGAGTTTTATGGTTTTTAGTGTTTTTATGATTTTTAATGTTTTCTGGGTTTTTAACGGATTTTTTATGATTTTGATGGTTTTTAGTGTTTTTACGTATTTTGATGGGGTTTTTCAGATTTTTTTAGGCTTTTTGGGTTTTTCAGGGGTTTTGAGGTTTTTAAGGGTTTTTTGAACTTTTTAAAGTGTTTAATGTTTCATGGAGTTTTTAATTTTTTATGCTTTTTAATGTTTTTAGAGTTTTTTGTGGGTTTTAGGGTTTTTTGGGCTTTTTAGGGTTTTTAAGGTTTTTAGGGGTTTTATGGTTTTCAAGGGTTTTTTTGGATTTTTTATGTTTGTATGGATTTTCCAGCTTTTTTAGGAATGTTGTTATTTTCATGGTTTTTTAGGTATTTTAGGGATTTTAATTGTTTTTATGGGTTTTCAAGGTTTTTAGGTTTTTTATGGGATTTATGGATTTTTAGAGTTTTTCTGTTTTTAGAGTTTTTTTTTACTTTTTTAGGGTTTTCGTGGTTTTTTAGAGTTTTTAACGCTATTTTGGATTTTGAGGGTTTTTAAAAAATTTAGTGGTTTTTATGGTTTGTATGGTTTTTTAGTTTTTTTAATGTTTTTTGGGATTTTTATGGTTTTCATGGGGTTTTTAGGGTTTTTATGTTTTCAGGTATTTTTAGCACTTTTTTCATGATTTTTATTGATTTTCGGGTTTTTCAGGGGTTTTAGGGATTCTGAGGGTTTGGGGGGTTTATGGTTTTTAGGGGTTTTCAAGGTTTTTAGGGTCTTTTGTGGGTTTTTTTAAATTTTTTGGGGGTTTAAGGCTTTTTAGAGTTTTTTAACGTTTTTAAGGGTTTAAAGGGTTTTTATATTTTTTTGTGGGTTTTAGGGGTTTTAGGGGTTTAAAGGAGTTTTTAAGGTTTTTAGGCGGTTTAGGGTTTTCTACATTTTTACAGACTTTTAGGGATTTTTTCCAGATTTTATGGTTTTTATGGTTTTTTTTGGGGTTTTAGGAACTCTGAGGATTTTTAGTATTTTTTAGGGGGTTTTAGGATTTTTAGGTTTTCTCGGGGTTTTTTGGGTCTTCTGGGTATTAGGGTTTTATTGAATTTTTTAGAGTTTTTAATGTTTTTTAGAATTTTTTAAACATTTTTACAAGTTTTAAGGGTTTTTTAGTGTTTTTTGGGTTTTAATGGGGTTTGACGGGTTTTTACGGGTTTTTATGGTTTTCAGGTGTTTATTAGGGTTTTTAGGGTTTTTTATATTTTTAGAGATTTTTATGGATTTGTAGGATTTTTATGGTTTTAGGGCGTTTTAGGGGTTTTTTGGGGTGTTTTAGGGATTTTAGGGGTTTTGGGGGTTTTGGGGGTTTTTAGGGGTTTTAGGGGTTTTGAGTTTTTTAAGGTATTTAGAGATTTTTTGGGTTTTTTGAGTTTTTTGAACATTTTTAGGGATTTAAATGATAAGTTTATTTAGTGGGTTTTTATGATTTGATGGATGTTTATGGTTTTTACGATTTTTAGGAGTTTTATGGTTTTTATGGTTTTTAGGGTTTTTTATATTTTCAAGGATTTTTAGGGTTTTTTCATATTTTTATGGTTTTTATGGTTTTTTATGGATTTTAGGGATATTGAGGGTTTTTAGGAGCTATTAGTGTTTTTTATGGCTTTAGGGGTTTTGAGGGTCTTTTTGGTGGTTTCTGGTTTTTTTGAGTTTTTTTGGGTTTTAATTTTTTTTAAAGTTTTAAACTTTTTTCGCAGTATAAAGGGTGTTTAGATTTTTTTTGTGGTTTTAGGGGTTTTCTGGGTTTTTAGTGTGTATTAATATTTTTAGGGGTTTTATAGTTTTTAGGGGGGTTTCAAGGTTTTTTGTGGTTTTTACATTTTCTGTGTTTTTTTCAGATTTTTATGGTTTTAGGGTTTTTTTTTGGGTTTTTATGGATTTTGAGTGTTTTTATCGGTTTTTAGGTGTTTTAAGGTCTTTTTGGTTTTAAAGTTTTGTTTTCATTTTTTAGGGTTTTAAGGTTTTTTAGAGTATTAATATTTTTTGGGTTTTTAAGCATTTTTAGAGTTTTTAGTGGTTCTAGTTGTTTTATGGGGTTCAAGGGTTTTTTAATGTTTTTAGGGGTTTTCTATTTTTTAGAAGTTTTAGGTTTTTTTTATGTTTTCATGTATTTTTTTGGATTTTTTAAATACTTTTATGGCTTTAATGTTTTTTGGGGTTTTTTTTGGATTTTGTGGGATTTTAGGGGTTTTCAGGGTTTTTAGGGTCTTTTGGGTTTTTATGATTTTTTGAGTTTTTAAGGTTTTTAAGAGTATTTTAACATTTTTTGGAGTTTAAAGGGTTTTTAGAGTTTTAGTGGGTTTTTAGGGTTTTTGTGCGGTTTTAAGTTTTTTAAAGGTTTTAGGGGTTTTTAGGGGTTTCTGGGGTTTCTCAGGGTATTTAGGGTTTCTTATGTTTTCAAGGATTTTTAGGGATTTTTGGGTTTTTAATGGTTTTTTGGATTTTTTAGTGTTTTTGGGTATTTTTAGGGTTTTTATTGTTGTTCAGGGTTTTTAGGGTCTTTTGGGTTTCATGATTTTTTAGGTTATTTATCATTTTTAAGGTTTTTAGAGTTTTTTAATATTTTATGGGTTTTAAGGGGTTTTAGTGTTTTTAGTAGTTTTTAGGGGGTTTTTGGGTTTTTGATTTTTTTATGGTTTTTTTGGGTTTATGGTTTTCAAGGGGTTTTCAGTGTTTTTAGGGTTTTTAATATTTTCAGGTATTTTATGGATTTTTAGTATATTTATGGTTTTTTGGGTTTTCTATGTTTTTAGGGATTTTGAGGGTTTTTAAAGTTTTCAATGGTTTTTAGTGTTTTATGGTATTTTTATATTTTTAGGTGTTTTTAATTGTTTTTTAGGGTTTTAAGGATTTATATAGTTTCTTTAACTTTTTAAGGGTTTTAAAGGTGTTTAGAGTTTTTAGAAGTTTTTTAGGGTTTTTATGGATTTCTAGGGTTTTTTACATTTTTATGGGTTTTTATTGTTTTTAAGGGGTTTATGATTTTTAGGGTGTTTTAGATTTTTATGGATTTTTAGTGATTTAAGGATTTTTACGGTTTTTAGGGTTTTTATAGATTTTAAGGGTTTTCGGGTTTTGGGGGGTTTTGGGGTTTTCAGGGTTTTTTTTGGTTCTTTTTGGGTTTTGGGGGTTTTTTTGAGTTTTTTAGGGTTTAAATGTTTTTAGGATTTTTTAACATCTATAGGGGTTTTAAGGGGTTTTTGAGTTATTTATGGGTTTTTAGGGTTTTTATGGGTTTTACGGTTTTTTAGTGGCTTTATGGTTTTCAGAGGTTTTTATGTTTTCTAGGGTTTTTTACATTTTAAAATATTTTTGGGGTATTTTAGGATTTTTTTTATAGTTTTTAAGGTTTTTAGGGGATCTAGGGATTTTGAGTGTTTTTAGGGTTTTTCAAGGTTTTTTATGATTTTTTGGGATTTTCTGGGTTTTTATTGTTTTTTTATTGTTTTTTTGAGTTTATAATGGTTCTTAAAGTTTTTTATAGTTCTTTCACGTTTTTAGGGGGGTTTTAAGGGTTTTTGAGTTTTAGTGGTTTTTATGGGTATTTTAGGTTTTTAAGGTTTTTAAGGTTTTTAGAGTTTTTAGTGGGTTTTCAAGTTTTTTATGTAGTTTTAGGGTTTTTAAGTTTTTCATGGTTTTTATAGTTCTTTGGGGGTTTTAAGGTTTTTTACATTTTCATGGATTTTTAGGCCTTTTTTATAATTTTGTTGTTTTTTGGGTTTTTGGGATTTTTAGGCATTTTGGGGTTTTTATGGTTTTTAGGGGTTTTCAGGGCTTTTAGGGTCTTTTGGGTTTTATGGTTTTTTTTGGGTTTTTAAGGGTTTTAGTGTTTTTTAACATTTTTTGGGTTTTCAAGGGTGTTTAGAGTTTTTAGTGGTTTGTTGGTTTTTTATGAGTTTTTAGGGTGTTTTTAATTTTTTTTGGGTTTTTATGCTTTTCAAGGGTTTGTCATGTTTTTTAGGGTTTTTATGTTTTTAGGAATTTTTAGGTATTTTTTTATGATTTTTATGGTTTTTTGGGATTTTGAGGGTTTTTAGAAAATTTTCTATGTTTTTCAGGGTTTTAGGTTTTTCAGAGTTTTTAGGTTCTTTTTGGGTTTATAGGTTTTTTTAGCTTTTAAGGTTTTAAAGGTTATTTAGTGTTTTTATCGTTTTTAAGGGTTTAGGGTTTTTAGAGTTTTTTTGTGCTTTTAGGATTTTTAGTGGTTTTGAGGGATTTTTAATCTTTTTAGGGGTTTTTATTGTTTGACAATTTTTCAGGATTTCTAGTGTTTTTTATGTTTTCCAGGATATTTAGGGAGTTTTTTAGGATTGTTATGATTTTTAGGGTTTTTGGGTTTTTAGGGATTTTGAATTTTTTAATGGTTTTCGAGGTTTTTTAGGATTTATAGAATTTTTCAGGGTTTTTAGGAGCTTTTGTTTTTTTAGGGTTTTTTTAGTTTTTTAGGGGTTCAAAGGTTCTTAAGAGTTTTTCATTGATTTTATGGGTTTAAATGTTTTTTTATGGTTTTTAGTGGGTTTTTAGGGTTTTTATATTTTTTTTATACTTTTTTAAGGTTTTCAGGTGTTTTAGGTTTTTTTACGTTATTAGTGATTTTTAGAGATTATTTAGGATTTTATGGTTTTTAGGGTTTTAGGGGTTTTAAGGTTTTCTAGGGGTTTCTGGGTATTTTAGGCTTTTTAGGGTTTTATGGTTTTTTAGAGTTTTTAAATTTTTTAGGGGTTTTAAGGGTTTTTTGATATTTTTGTGGGTTTTTGGGTTTTTTATGGGTTTCTAGGGGTTTAAAGGTTTTCAGTGGTTTTTAGTGGTTTTTATCGGGTTTAGGGTTTTTTACGTTTTTTGAGACTTTTAGGACCTTTATAAGATCTTTTATGTTTTTAGGGTTTTTTGGGTGTTTTAGTGATTTTTACAGGTTTTAGGGGTTTTAAGGGCTTTTAGGGTTTTTCAGGGTTTTTAAGATCTTTTGGGTTTTTAGGGCATTTTTGAGGTTTTTAGGGGTTTAACGAATTTTTTGAGTTTTTAGTTTTTTTAGGGTTTTATGGGGTTTTATGGTTTTAGATATTTTTGTGGGTTTTTGTGGTTTCTTGGGGTTTTTCAAGGTTTTGAGGTTTTTTTACATTTTCAACGAATTTTAGGGGTTTTTTAGGATTTTATTGTATTTAGGGTTTTTAGGGATTTTGAGGGGTTTTATGCTTTTTTTCATGGTTTTTGGGTCTTTTTTGGGTTTTGGTATTTTTTTTAATTTTTTTACCTTTTTAGGAGTTTTAAAGGTTTTTAGGGTTTTTTTATAATTTTAGGGATTTTTAGGGATTTTTAGGATTTTTATGGTTTTATTGTTTTTAGGGATTTTGAGGGGTTTTAGGGTTTTCAATGTTTTTAGTGATTTGAGGGCCTTCATGTTTTTTACGAGCTTTTGGGTTTTTAGGGGTTCTTTTGAGTTTTTTAGATTTTTTAAAAAAATTTAGAATTTTTTAATGTTTTTAGGGTGCTTTAGGGATTTAAGAGTTTTTAGTGATTAAAGGGTTTTTATGACTTTTTTGGTTTGTTAAGGTTTTTTGAGGTTTTATGGTTTTCTAGGTTTTTTATGGTTTTTTATGTTTTCAGAGATTTTTATGGGTTTTTTGGATTTTTATGGTTTTTAGGGTTTTTAGGGTTCTTACGGATTTTGACAGTTTTTTGGGGTTTTAGTAATTTCATGGTTTTAAGGGTTTTTAGTGTTTTAGGTTTTTTAAGAGTTTTTCAAGGTTTTTAATGTTTTTAGAGTATATAAATGTTTTTATGAGTTTTAAGTTTATTTTGAGTTTTTCTTGGTTTTTAGGGTTTTTGTGGGTTTTTAGGTTTTCAAGGCTTTGAGATTTTTTTATGATTTTTAGGGGATTTTCAAGGTTTTTAGAGTTTTTTTACGTTTTTAGGGATTTTTAAGGATTTTTTGATTTTTTATTGTTTTTTTTGGGTTTTTTACTATTTTTAGGGATTTTGAGAGTTTATATGGGTTTTCATGGTTTTTAGATTTTTTTTCTGGGTTTTTAAGGTCTTTTTTGGGTTTTTAGGGGATTTTTTAGATTTTATGGCTTTTAAGATTTTTAGAGTTTTTTAACGTTTTTAGTGGTTTTAAGAATTTTTTAAATTTTTATTAGTTTTAGGGGTTTTTTGGTGTTTTAGGGTTTTTATGGATTTCAGGGGTTTTTATGGTTTTTTGGGGATTTTGGGGGTTTTTAGGGTTTTTAAGGTTTTTTTACCTTTTAAGGGTTTTTTAAGGCTTTTTTAGAATTTTTGTCATTTTTAGGGTTTTTACGGATTTTTAGGGTCTTTTAGGATTTCTAAGGTTTTTTAGGGTTTTAGGGTCTTTTGGGGGTTTTAGGGTTTTTTATGTGTTTTTTAGGGGTTTAAATATTTTTTATAGTTTTTAACGTTTTTAGAGGTTTAAAGGGTTTTCAAAGTTGTTAGTGGTTTTGTTGTTTTTAGGGGGGTTCTCAAGTTTTTAAGGCTTTTTACGTTTTCAGATATATTTAGGGTTTTTTAGGGGTTTTATGGCTTTTAGTGTTTTTTAGTGTTTTTATGGATTTTGGGGGGTTTGGGGGGTTTTGGGGGTTTTAGGGTTTTTTAGGGTTTTTTAGGGTTTTTTAGGGTTTTTATGGTCTTTTGGGTTTTTTTTTTATTATTTAGGGTTTTTTGGGTTTTAATAGTTTTTTTAACACTTTTAGGGGTTTAAAGGGTTTTTAGAGTTTTTAGTGGGTTTTAGGGTTTTTATGTGTTTTTAGGGTTTTTCAAGGTTTTAGGGGTTTTATGGTTTTCATGGGTTATTCAGGATTTTTTTGGTCTTTTACATTTTCTTGGATTTTTAGGGATTTTTTAGGATTTTCATGGTTTTTCGGGTTTTTCGGGATTTTAGGGGTTTTTAGGGTTTTTAGGGGGTTTTTTAGGTTTTTCATTATTTCTAGGGACTTTTGCATTTTCATTTTTTTGATTGTTTTAGGGGTTTTATGGTATTTTAGTGTTTTATAACATTTTTATAGTTTTCGATGGGTTTTTAATGTTTTTATTGGTTTTTAGAGCTTTTAAGGATTTGGGGGTTTTTTACATTTTTAGTGATTTTTATGGTTTTTTTTAGGATTTTTATAGTTTTTATGGATTTTAGTGTAAGAACCCAATTTTTTCTATAAAAGACTATGAAATTTTCTTGATGTTACTCCAGAGCAGCGCCTTCAGGCGGCATGCGATTCCGAGGCCCGGTGTGGCCGGAATTAAATTTTCAGTATGTTCACACTAGGAACACCAAAAAATGGAATAACTCCTAAACGGTAGCTTGGATCGGAAAACCGAGGGCACCGTTGAGTCCGAAGCGTGTCGTTTACCCTAGGAGGGGTGTAACCTTCACGGACGCGGGCCTCCTGTAAAAAATGTCACCAGGGGCGTTTTCGTAATTTAGCGGCCTCGGTCGTTAAATTTTATAACTTTCGAACGGAGCCTCGGATTAAAATTCCAAGACCTCTATTATTCTCGGGAGGTGGTTTTTACCCAAGGGGAGGCTTAAACTCGACTCCGTCGAGAGTTTCAGATGCCGGTTAATTTGGGGGTTTTAAATTAATTAAAATTTTAATAAGTTTTTCTTTATTTAATCATTAACCCACACCCCTCTCATACCTTCTCCAATTTGCATCCTCTGGCGGAAGGAGCTCCCAATCAAGGAGCTCCCAACTTCAACCTCTTCTCCTCCTCCCCCGAGCCAAGCGGAAGCAACAACGGTAGTGGCGCGGTGAAGGATCGAAGCTTTAGGCTACGCGAAAGAGGTAGGATCGTTGCAGTTTCATTTTTTTTTAATTTTCCGCATCGCCTTTGCGCTTGATTTGTAGAATTGAAATTCCTTTATTTTTTTGAGTGAATCCCTTGTTTGCGTTGTATATTTTCCGAGCTTCCTGATGCTATTTTCGGATCGAAAATCCGAGTCCCGATGAGTCCGGGGTGGTCCGTTGAAGTTTTCTGGTGGTTTTGGAGCTTTGCCGGTCGAATTTGGGGGTTCTGACAGCGGTCCGACGAGCGTCGGGCGGATCAGGCGGCGGCGGCTCCTTCAGGTGGTTCGGCGGAGGGGCTGATCCTCTACCTAGGAGATTTTTTCCAGTAGGGTAAGGAGCACAGTGAGCCCTGGGCGCAGAATCCCTAGTTGTGTATCATGATCATATCTTCCTTTTATGATCTTTCATTACGTGTTTCCCCCTTCATGTTTTGATCACCAGCATTGTACCATCCAGTAGGGATGACCAGATTTGTACCATCCAGCAGGGATGGCCAGTGAGGTACCATCCAGCAGGGATGGCCAGTGACGAACCATCCAGTAGGGATGGCCAGTGGGGCACCGTCCAGTAGGGATGGCCAGAGCGGTTCTGGGTTTACCTCCAACGGGGCTGGGAAGTAGTCCCCGATGATGGTGCCAAGTCTCCCTCCAGCGGTTACCCTCTCACGGGGTTGGGCAGTGGAAACCCGTCGACTTTGAGAAGACCTATCGGCTGTGTGGCAGTGACGAGGTGTGGTTTGACTTTCCCCAAAACTCTCAAGTACGGGGGGATCTTTCCCAACCAAGACGCGTCATTGAGACGCAACCTAAAACTGTGCGGGCGAGTCAGTGCCGCCCGAAGCGGATAGTATCAGGGTGCGGTGATTTGAGCCCCTTAACACTGGGAACGCCAAAACAAATTTCAGTGCGTTCACACTGAGGGCACCATTGACACTGGGAACGCAAAAAAAATGGAATAACTCCTAAATGGTAGCTCAAATCGGAAAACTAATGACACCTTTGAGTCCGGAGCGTGTCGTTTACCCTAGAAGGGGTGTAACCTTCGCGGGCGCGGGCCTCCTGTGAAAAATGTCACCAGAGGCATTTACGTAATTTAACAGCCTCGATCGTTAAATTTTATAACTTTCAAACGGAGTCTCAGATTAAAATTCCGAGACGCCGTTGTGCTTGGGAGGTGGTGATTACCCTAGGGGAGGCTTAACCTCGACCCCGTCGAGAGTTTCATATGCGGGTTAATTTGGGGGTTTTTAAATTAATTGAAATTTTAATAAGTTTTTCTTTATTTAAACCTTAAATCACCCCTCTCATCCCTTCTCCCATTTTCATCCTTTGGTGGAAGGATCTCCCTATCAAGGAGCTCCCAACTTCAACCTATTCTCCTCCTCCCCAGAGCTAAGCGGAAGCAACAACAGTGGTGGCGTGGCGAAGGATCGAAGCTACGGGCTATGCCCAAGAGGTAGGATCGTTGCGGTTTCATTTTTTTATTTTCCACATCACCTTTGCGCTTGATTTGTAGCATCGAATTGCCTTTATTTTGTCGAGTGAAGCACTTGTTTGCGTAGTATATTTTCCGAGCTTCCTGATGCTATTTTCGGATCGAAAATATGAGTCCCGACGAGTCTGGGGTGGTCCGTTGAAGTTTTCCGGTGGTTTAGGAGCTTTTTCGAACAGATTTGGGGGTTCCGGCGGTGGTCCGGTGAGCGTCAGGCGGCTCCTTCGGGTGGTTCGGTGGAGCGGCGGTCGACGGCGGCTTCAGTGGGGCGGTCGGCTGCTGGCAGTCCGGGCGAGGCGGCGTCGGTCGGGCGAGTGGGCGGCCTAAGTGCGGAGGTGAGCTGGGGGAGACGGCGAGCGAGCGCCAACGGGGCGCGACGACGTGGAAGACTGGGGTCAGCGACCCCAGCCGGCGGACAGCGGACCCGCCTTTGCGGGTCCCCGCGTGGATGGAAGACCGGCCTCCGGGCCTATCCAGACCGGGGGACCATGGTCCGCACGGGCGGACCGTGGGCCGCGGCAGCTCATCCGACTGAGCGGCGGGCCGGCCGGCTTGGAACGGTCTAGGGGGTGTGGACCGGCCAGACCAGTCCGGATCACCCCCTCTTGCGTTCGATGACGTTTAAAATGGCGTAACTCTTAAACTGGGTGTCATATTTCTGTTCCGTCTACGGAAACGTGATCCTTGGATCGAGACAGAGATTTTAAAATTGTTTTGGGAATTTATAATTTCTGAGACAGGGGCTCAGCAACGCAAAGCGTTCGCTTAATACTACTTAGCACACTGTCGAGATTTTGTTTCGGATGGCGCGAGCGCATCTGGAGTCCGATTTGAGCGTCGTCAGCGGCGTTGTGACCCTGGCGTCGAGATGAAGATTTCCAGTATGGTTTTAGGCGTTGAAATCAGAGTTGAGGCATGGGCCCCATGACCCGTCTTTTAAGCTGCGAGCAGCGTTTAGTAACTTTTTCATCGGACATCCGTTCGGGGCATGCGAGCAGGTGATTCAGGGTGTTTTTCCAAGGGCATTGCAATGGCGCAATCCACCCGCTTTAATTCTTCACGGTGGTGCGGGCCCCATGAGGGATGTTTTGGGCATTGACGGTGAATTCCAAGTTTTTCATCGGGAGTCTGTTTTGGACAAGTGTTTAGTCAATCTTGTGTACTTTCTGAGAGGATCGCACTAGTGCGATTCATTTGTTGTGTTTTAGGACCGGGATGTGGGTCCCAAGAAGCACCGCTCGTGTGCGGTATGGAAATATACATCTTTTTTCTCCGGATATCCGTTCCGCCCAAGTAAGCAGTCAATCTGACGTGTCTTTCCGAGGAGATCGCAACGGTGCGAAGCACCCGACTGTTTTCGGGACCGAGGCTCGGGACCACAGGACGCCATTCGGGCGTAAAGAAGTGTTGAACAAATTTTACGTCGGATGTCCATTGGAGGTGAGTAAATAGTCTATCTCGCATGTTTCTCTGCGAGGATTACAGCGGTACGATCCTTTTGGATGTGCGGAGTTTCATTTGAGATCTCATTAAATGTGAAAGCATGGAAGGTGCTCCGGTGGCGGTTCTTCTTGTTGTGTTTGGAAGTGAACCCTTGGTGTGTGATTTCTTTCACTCCCATGTGAGTGAAGTTGATGTTTTAAGAGATGTGGTTGGCCGTGATAGGGCTGTGGAGGAAGTAGGTTGGTGAAATTGAGTTTTTTCCCTTCACGTTGACGTTGGGTGTCGTGTACACGATAGCCTTTGGGCTAGAGATGTGGTATACTCTGGGAGTAAATAGGAATGCTTGGAGGTACATGCTGTAGTCTGTACCTGAGAACGGTTGTGCTTGGTTTAGAGATAAGTTAGGGCCACACATCGTGTGGGCCCCATGTGTGCACCATGTTCTACTTTACATACCTTTGACCTCTCGTGACGTAGAGGATCCTCCTATTCTCGATAGTTTCAACCAGCAGGGTTGAGTGGGTTTCTCCCTAGTCCTGTTCTCGATGGTTTCGACCCACAGGGTTGAGTGGGTTTCCCCTGGTTCTGTTCTCGATGGTTTGGCCGGCAGAGTTGTTTGGGTTCCCCTGTTTCTTCAGATATGAGGGGTTTCAGTATCATGTCCCTTTCACTGGACTGCGACATCATTTACGACTATGTACGTTCATACAGTGTAGGTGTTTTCCCACTTTCTGGAGTGAGTTGTCTCGGTCCTCTTCGACAGTGACTCAACGGATTAGAGCATGATCGCACTGAGTGGCCCGGGGAGATCCTTGCATCCCTTCGTGTACCCTGGTAGAGTTCTTTGGGTATAGGGGTGACCAACACATTACGCGGGCCCCGATCCTTCACCCAGGAGATTGTTTCCAGTAGGGTAAGGAGCCCTAGTGAGCCCTGGGCGTAGACTCCCTAGCTGTGTATTGTGATCATATCTTCCTTTCGCGATCTTTCGTTACGTGTTTCCCCCTTCGTGTTTCGATCGCCAGTGTTGTACCATACATGAGGGATGACCAGAGTTGTACCATATACTAGGGATGGCCAGTGAGGGACCATCCAGCAGGGATAGCCAGTGGGGCACCATCTAGCAGGGATGGCCAGTGGGGCACCATCCAGCAGGGATGGCCAGTGGGCCACCATCCAGCAGGGATGGTCAGAGCGGTTCTGGGTTTACCTCCAACGGGGCTGGGAAGTAGTCCCCGATGACGGTGTCGGGTCTCCCTCTAGCGGGTACCCTTTCACAGGGCTGGGCAGTGGGAACCCGTCGACTTTGGGAAGACCTATTGGCTGTGTGGCAATGACGAGGTGTGGTTTGACTTTTCCCAGAACTCTCAAGTACGAGGGGCGCTTTCCCCACCAAGACGCATCCTTGAGATGCGACCTAAAACCTTGTGGGGCGAGTCAGTGCCGCCCAAAGCGGATAGTGTAAAGGTGTGGTGATTTGAGCCCCTTGACTTGCACTTCGGGGTAGATGTGCGGGATGTTGTGCATCAATGGTGTTTACTTCTGGGATTTTTGGCTGCTCACTTTCTTGGGCTGAGCTATGAGATGGAGATCCTCTTATGATCTGGTTCGGGTTTCTTGATAGAGCATATATATATGTATACCTTGTACTAGTACCCACTCCTTGGGTTGGATACTATTCTTCCAGGAGAGGCGACGACGCGTGGGGTATGCCACATGCTTTCCGTGTCTAGCTTCTCGTGGTTGGACGAGTCTACTCTCTTGTTATAGGTAGCGAAGACTCGACAAGAATTTCATCTTCTCACTGTTCCTAGATCCTTGTGTTTTGGACGAGTTTACTTCCTTTATCTTATTGGGTTGAGCTGTACTCTTTACTGCACTCTCTCGAGTACTCCTTTACTATTACCTGTTCGATCTACTGCTAACCTCTTCAGTACCTCCTTTGTTGCTCCCTCAAGCCTTCGGGGCATCCTACTGAGTATTTTTATACTCACCCCTGCTTGGGCTTTGCCCGCGCCTGGTGTGCCCTTGCAGACGACAGACAGGTTGGTCGAGACTACCGAGAAGCTTAGGAGTTCAGGAGCTTGGACTGTGTACAGTGGTTGCAGAGGGGTTTCCAGGTGGGAGACTCTCCCGCTGTTTACTTTTGTTTACCTGTTGCCGGGTTGTGGCACTTTTCTGGTTGGGCACGTGTTTTGCCCTTTTCTTTTCAGTTTACCATTAGCACTTACTTTGTACTATTTAGAGGTCGATGCACATTTGTGGTTTATTTATAGCAGTTGATACTTTACTTTTCTTTTTAACTCTGCACTTTTGCATTGAGTGGGTTGCGTGTGTGTGTACAGGTACTTAGGTAAAGGCCTCCCCGAGTTGTTTAGCCTTCGGTGCTTGTTGCTAGCCCCTGACCTATGGAGGTGAACTTGGGGTAGTTTCGGCTTGAGCTTGGGTAGGGTCGGGTCATGACATTTATGGTTTTTATGGATTTTTAAGGGGTTTTGGGTTTTTAGGGTTTTTTAGGATTTTTTAGTTTTTAGCAGTTTAAGGGTTTTTAAAAATTTTATTAGGTTTCTATGGTTTTTATGGGTTTTTAGGGATTTTATAGGTTTTTAAAAGGTTTTATGGTTTTCTAGGGTTTTTAAGGTTTTTTACATTTTCAGGTATTTTTTTGGTATTTTTATGGTTTTTATGTTTTTTAGGGTTTTCTAGGGTTTTTAGGGTGTTTTTAGGGTTTTTATGGTTTTTTTCGTTTTTTAGGATTTTTAAGGTTTTTTGTGTTTTTAACGTTTTTTGGGGGTTTAAGGGTTTTTAAAGTTTTTAGTGGTTTGTTAGGCTTTGTATGGGTTTTTAAGGTTTTTATAGGTTTTATGTTTTTAGGGGGTTTTCAGGGTTTTTATGGTTTTTTATGTTTTCAGGGATTTTTAGGGATTTTTTAGGATTTTAATGGTTTTTATGTTTTTAGGGTTTTTAGAGTTATTTAGGGTTTTTTTGGGAGTTTAAAGTTTTTTTTGGGTCTTTCGACCGTTTTTAGGTTTTTAGTTGTGTTTTTGAGTTTTTTAGGGTTTTAAAGGTTTCCTAAGGTTTTTTAATGTTTTAGGGGTTTTAAGGGTTTTTAGAGTTTTAGTGGGTTTTAGGGTTTTTATGGTTTTCTGGGGTTTTTCAGGGTTTTTAGTGTTTTTTACATTTTTAGGGATTTTGGGGTATTTTTAGGATTTTTATGGTTTTGGGGATTTGGAGGGGTTTTAGGGTTTTTTCGATATTTTAGGTTTTTTCAGTGTTTTTAGGGTCTTTTTTGGTTTTCTAGTTTTTTTTTCAGTTTTTAGGGTTTTAAAGGTTTTTAGAGTTTTTTAATGTTTTTAAGGGTTTTGAGGGTTTTTAGAGTTTTTAGTAGTTTTTATGTTTTTTATGGGTTTTTTATGATTTTTAGGGGTTTTTCAGACTTTTTAGGGATTTTTATGTTTTCAAGGATTTTTAGGGATTCTTTTATAATTTATATGGTTATTAGGGTTTTTTGGGTTTTTTGGGATTTTGGGAGGTTTTAGGGGTTATTTCAAGGTTTTTAGGGTTTTCAGGGGGTTTTAGGGTTTTTCGAGTCTTTTAGGGGTTTAGGGATTTTCTTGAGTTTTTTATGTTATTTATAGTTTTTTAACCGTTTTAGAGGTTTTATGGGTTTTTAGAGTCTTTAGCCTTTTTTAGGTTTTTAGGGGTTTTATGCTTTTTAAGGGTTTTATAGTTTTTAGGGTTTTATTAGGATTTTTAGGGGGTTTTTTGTTTTTAGGGTTTTTTAGGTCTTTTTTGGGATTTTTATGTTTTTTAGGGTTTTTTTAGGTTTTTAGGTATTTTGAGGGGTTTTGTGGTTTTTTAGTGTCTTTAGGGTTTTTAGGGTTTGTAGAGTTTTTATGGTCTTTTGGGGTTTTTAGGGTTTTTTTTAGTTTTTAAGGGTTTAAATATTTTTAGAGCTTTTTAATTTTTTTAGGGCTTTAATGGTTTTTTGTGCTTTTTAGGGTTTTTTAAAGTTTTTAGGGGTTTTATGGGATTTTAGGGTTTTTACATTTTAAGGAATTTTATGGATTTTTTATGTTTTTACATTTTAAGGGATTTTAGGGATTTTTTATAATTTTTATGGTTTTTAGGTTTTTTTATGGTTTTTGTGATTTTTAGTGGTTTTAGGGGTTTTCTAGGTTTTTTGAGTTTTAAGGGGTTTTAGGGTTTTTTGGGTATTTTGGGATTTTTAGAGTTATCTTCAGTTTTTATGGTTTTTAAGGTTTTTAGTGATTTTTATGTTTTTAGGGGTTTCAAGTGTTTTTAGAGGTTTTAGTGGGTTTTAGGGTGTTTATGGGATTTTAGGTTTTTAAGGTTTGTTAGGATCTTTATGGTTTTCAAGTATTTTTTGTGTTTTCAGGGATTTTTTGGGATTTTTATGGTTTTAGTGGTTTTTAGAGTTTTTAGGGATTCTGAGGGTTTATTGGATTTTTTTTGGTTTTTAGGGGTTTTAGGTTTTTTAGAGGGTTTTAGGGATTTTTGGGTTTTTGGGGTTTTCATTTGAGTTTTTTGGGGTCTTGAGGTTTTCAGAGTTCTTTAATGTTTTGGGGTTTTGAGGGTTTTTAGAGCTTTTATTGGTTTTCAAGGGTTTTATGGTTTTTTATTTTTTTTATGGGTTTTTATGGTTTTTAGAGGTTTTTTATAGTATTTAGGGTTTTCTAGGTTTTTAGGGATTTTTAGGTTTTTTTGTGTTTTTGGGACCTTAGGGATTTTGAAGGTCTTCAGGGAATTTATGGGTTTTCATGGTTTTTAGGGTCTTTTGCGGTTTTATTGATTTCTTGAGTTTTTTTCGGGCTTTTAATGTTTTTTAGAGTTTTTAATATTTTACGGATTTTAAGGGGTTTTAGTGGGTTTTAGGGGTTTTATGGGTCTATGGTTTTTAATGTTTTTAGTGTTGTTTATGATTTTTAGGGGTTTTAGGATTTTTCAGGGTTTTTAGGGGTTTTAGGGTTTCCAGGTTTTTAGGGTCTTTTTGGGTTTTTAGCGGTTTTTTTAGTATTTTAGGGTTTTTGTTTCATTAAATTTTTTAGGGATTTTAATTGTTTTTAAAGCTTTTAGTGGTTTCTTTGTGGTTTTATGTGTTTTTAGTGCTTTTAGTTTTTTTTGCATTTTTAGGGTTTTTATGAGTTTTAGGTTTTTCATGTTTTCTAACGCTTTTAGGGGTTTAAGGGTTTTTATATTATTTAGCGGTTTTTAGGGTTTTTATGGATTTTTAGGGTTTTTAATGGTTTTAGGGGTTTTATTGTTTTTAGGGGGTTTGGGGTTTTTTTTGGGTTTTTTACACTTTCGTATTTTTTAGGGATTTTTTTGGATTTTATGGATTTTATGGGTTTTAAGGGTTTTAAAGGGTTTTTAGGGGTTTTCATGGTTTTTTGGGTCTTTTCGGTTTTAGATTTTTTATATATTTTTAGGTTTGTTAATGTTTTTTATAGTTTTTTATCATTGTTGGTGATTTTTAGGGTTTTTAGAGTTTTTATGGTTTTTAGGGTTTTTATGGGTTTTTAGAGATTTTTATGGTTTCAGGGGTTTTATGGTTTTTTTGGTTTTTAAGGTTTTTTTGGAATTTTAGGGTTTTTTTTACTTTTTCATGGATTTTTAGGGCTTTTTTATAATTTTGATGGGTTTTTTTGGTTTTCATAGTTTTTAGGGATTTTGAGGGATTTTAGGGTTTTTCAGGGTTTTTTTGGGATTTTAGGGACTTTTTTGTTCTTAGGGTTTTTTTAGGGTTTTTAAAGATTTTTAGAGTTTTCTAACATTTTAGGGGTTTAAATGGTTTTAGATTCTTTAATGGGTTTTAAGGGTTTTTGGGTTTTTTAAGTTTTTAAGTTTTTTAGAGGTTTTATGGTTTTAAGGGGTTTAGGGTTTTTTCTGTATTAAGGGTTTTTAGTGCTTTTTTAAAAAAAATTTGGTTTTTAGGGATTTTAGGAATTTTGATGGTTTTTACAGGTTTTTATGTTTTTTGGATTTTTCATTGTTTCTAGGGACTTATGGATTTTTTCATGGTTTTTCTGATTTTTTACGATTTTTAAGAATTTTTAGATTTTTTTAATGTTTTAGGGGTTTTAAGGGTTTTTAGTAGTTTTTTGGGTTTTTTGGGGTTTTAAGGTTTTTTTTGGGTTTTTATGTATTTCACGGGTTTTTATAGGTTTTTTACCTTTTCAGGGACTTTTAGGGATTTTTTAGGAATTTTAGGGTTTTAAGGGGGTTTTAAGGTTTTTATGGATTTTGAGGCTTTTGAGGGATTTTTTTGGGTATGCAGGGTTTTTTGGGTTTTTAGGGTCTTTTGGGGCTTTTAGGGGTTTTTGAGTTTTTTAGGGTTTTAATGTTTTTTACATTTTTTGGTATTTAAGGGTTTTATGGGTTTTTAGTGTTTTTAAGGTTTTTAGGGGTTTTTATGGTTTTCAGGGTTTTTTAGGGTTTTTTGGGATTTTTATGTTTTCTTGGATTTTTAGGGATTTTTAGTATTTTTATTGTTTTTAAGGTATTTTTGGGTATTTAGAGATTTTGAGGGTTGTTCAGAGTTTTTATGGTTTTTTAGGTTTTCAAGGCTTTTAGGGTCTTTTGGTTTTTTTTTTCAGTTTTTTTGAGTTTTTTAAGGGTTTTAATGTTTTTTAGAGTTTTTAATGTTTTTATGGGTTTTAAGGTTTTGTAGAGTTTTTATGATTTTTAGGGTTTTTTATTATTTTTGGTATTTTTATGGTTTTCAAATTTTTTAGTGATTTTAAGGTTTTTTATGTTTTTAGGGATTTTGAGGGTTTTTAGT
Source organism: Viscum album (assembly GCA_963277665.1). NCBI lineage: Eukaryota > Viridiplantae > Streptophyta > Magnoliopsida > Santalales > Viscaceae > Viscum > Viscum album. The sequence continues at coordinate 1,050,138,546 of OY728121.1, read as the reverse complement.
GGTTTTCAATGTTTTTAGGGTCTTTTCGGGTTTTTAAGGTCTCTTTGGGTTTTTAGTGTTTTTCTAGGTTTTTAGGGTTTTATGGTTTTTTAGAGTTTTTTAATATTTTAGTGGTTTAAGGTTTTTTAGAGTTTTTAGTGGTCTTTAGGGTTTTTATGGGCCTTTTAGGGTTTTTAAATATTTTTAGGATTTTGAGAGTTTTAGGTTTTTTAGGGATGTTTAGGGTTTTATGGGTCTTTAGGGTTTTTAGGGTCATTTTGGGTTTTAGGGATTTTTAGAGTTTTTAAGATTTTTTAGTGTTTTATGGTTTTTTGGGTTTTTTATGGTTTTCATGGTTTTTTAGGCTTTTTAGGGTTTTTTATGTTTTCAATGATTTTTATGGTTTTTAGGGGTTTAGGGATTTTGAGGGGGGTTTGGGTTTTTTCATGTTGTTTAAGGATTTTTTGAGTTTTTAGGGAATTTAAGGTTTTTTTTAGAGTTTTTAACAATTTTATAGGTTTAAAGGGGTTTTAGAGTTTTTAGTGGTTTTTTGGGGTTTTTTTTGGTTTTATGGGTATTTATGGTTTTTAGGGGGGTTTGTGGTTTTCATGAGTTTTTTCAAGGTTTTTTGGGTTTTTACATGTTAATGGATTTTAGGGGTTTTTTAGCATTTCTATGGTTTTTAGTATTTTTAGGGTTTTAGAGATTTTTAGGGCTTCTATGGGTTTTAAGGGGTTTTAGGGGTTTTTTTTGGGTTTTTAGGGTATTTTTGGATTTTGAGGGTTTCTTTGAGTTTTTTTGGGTTTTAAGGATTTTTAGAGTTATTAACATTTTAGGGGTTTTAAGGGTTTTTAGAGTTTTTAGAGTTTTAGTGGTTTTTAGGGTTTTAAAGGGTTTTGGGGTTTTTAAAGGTTTTTATATTTTTCCGGGGTTTTTCAGATTTTTTAAGGTATGTAAAGTTTTAAGGGATTTATAGGGATTTTTTTAGGATTTGTATGTTGTCTAGGGGTTTTTAGGAATTTTAGTGATTTTGAGGGGTTTTAGGGTTTTTCAGAGTTTTTTTTGCGTTTTAGGGTTTTTTTCAGGTTTTTAGGGTCTTTTAGGGTTTTTAAAGATTTTTAGAGTTCTTAAAAGTTTTAAAGGGTTTTTAGAGTTTTTAATGGTTTTTTAGGTTTTTATGGGGTTTTAAGGATTTTAGAGATTTTTATGCATTTAAAGGGTTTTTAGGGTTTTTTAGGGTTTTTTTTATTTTTAGGGATTTTTTTGGATTTTTATGTTTTTAGGGATTTTTATGTTTTTAGGGATTTTTTTGGATTTTTATGGTTTTTGTGGGTTTTAGTAATTTTAGGAATTTTGGGGGTCTTTAGGGTTATTCATTGTTTTATAGGGTTTTAGAGTTTTTTAGGTTTTTATATGGTTTTTAAGGTTTTTATGGTCTTTTGGGTTTTTTGTAGTTTTTTGGTTTTTTTTTTGAGTTTTTTAGGGTTTTTAAGGATTTTTATAGTTTTTATAAATTTTAGTAGTTTTAACGTTTTTTATCATTTTTAGTGGGTTTTTAGGGGTTTTAGGGTTTTCTAAGGTTTTTTGTGGGTTTTTTTGGTTTTTAGGGGTTTTTCGGGGAATTCACATTTTTAGGGATTTTGGGGATTTTTTTGATTTTATGGTCTCTAGGGGTTTTAGAGGTTTTGTGGATTTTGAGGTATTTTAGGGTTTCTCAGGGTTTTTAGGTTTTTTAGAGGTTTTTAGGGGGTTTTTTTGTGTTTTTGAGTTTTTATGGTTTTTATGAGTTTTTAGGGATTTTATGGATTTTTAGAGTTTTTAACATTTTAAGGGTTTTATGGGTCTATAGAATTTTTATTGGGTTTTAGGGGTTTTAGTAGTTTTTAGTAGTTTTTAAGTGCTTTAGTGGTTCTTATGGTTTTAGGATTTTTAAGGTATTTTTACTTTTTTTTGGGATTTTTAGGGTTTTTAGGGATTTTGAGGGGTTTAGGGGTTTTTTTGGGTTTTTTGGGGGTTTTTTGGGTTTTTTTGGGTTTTTTTGGTTTTTTTTGGGTTTTTAGGGTTTTTTAGTTTTTTTAGGATTTTTAGGTTTTTTAGAGTTTTATAACATTTTTAGTTGCTTTAAGGGTTTTTACAGCATTTAGTGGTTTTAGGGGTTTGTGGGTTTTTACTGTTTTTTATGGTTTTTAAGTGTTATTATGGATTTCAAGGGGTTTTTATAGTTTTTAGGCTTTTTACATTTTTTGGGATTTTTATGGATTTTAAGGATTTTTATGGTTTTTAGGTATTTCGAGAGGTTTTTAGAGTTTTATGCTTTTTTATGATTTTTAGGTGTTTTTAGGGTTTTTAAGGTCTTTTAGGTTTTTTAGGATTTTTTTTAGTTTTTTTGGGGTTTTAATCTTTTTTAATGTTTTTAGTATTTTTAGGGGTTTAAAGGGTTTTCTGAGTTTTTAGTGCTTTTTAGGTTTTTATGGGGTTTTTGGTTTTTTAAGGATTTAAGGGTTTTATGGTTTTCAGGGGGTTTTTTAGGGTTTTAGTGTTTTTTATGTTTTTAGGGATTTTTTTAGATTTTTGAGATTTTTTTTGGTTTTTAGATTTTTTTTGGGTTTTGGGGGATATTTGAGGGGTTTTAGGGGTTTTCTAGGTTGTTTAAGGATTTTATGGGTTATAGGGGTTTTTAGGGTCTTTTGGGTTTTTAGGGTTTTTTCTACTTTTTATGGGTTTTATGGTTTTTTAGATTTTTTAACATTTTTTAGGGGTTTTAAGAGTTTTTTGAGCTTTATGTTATTTTTAGGGTTTTTATGGGTTTTAGGTTTTTTATAGTTTTTAGGGGTTCTTATGTTTTTCAGGGTATTTTGAGGTTTTTTAGTATTTTTATGTTTTTTGGGATTTTTAGGGAATATTTAGAATTTTTATGGTATTTAGGGTTTTTTTGGGTTTTTAGGGATTTTTTGTGTTCCTCATGGGTTTCAGGGTTTCTTAGGGGTTTTATGGGTTTTCAGGGTTTTTTGAGTTTTTTAGGGGTTTAAGGTTTTTTAGCTTTTTTTGGCATTTTTAGAGTTTTTAGTGATTATTAGAGTTTTTAGTGGTTTTAGGGTTTTTAGTGGTTTTTTTTACATTTTCAGGGTTTTAGGGATTTCTTAATATTTGTTTGGTTTTAGGGGTTTTTTGGGATTTTAGAGATTTTGAGGGGTTTTAGGTTTTCCGGTTTTTAGGGGTTTTCAAGTTTTTAGGGGTTTTGGGGGGTTTTAGGGTCTTTATGGGTTTTTATGGATTTTTTTAATTTTTAGGTGTTTTAAGGTTTTTTAGAGTTTTTTAACATTTTTATGGGATTTAAGTGTTTTTAGGGTTTTTGTGGGTTTTTAGGGGTTTTTAGGGGTTTTATGGTTTTTTAAGGTTTGGGGGTGGGGGGTTATGGTTTTCATGGTGTTTTAAGGGTATTTAGGGATTTTTATGCTTTTAGGGATTTTTTGAGCTTTTTAGGAAATTTATGGTTTTAGGGATTTTTGGTTTATTAGGGATTTTGAGGGTTTGTGGGGGTTTTCATTATTTTTTTTTTGGTTTTTAAGGGCTTTTAGGGTTTTAGTGGTTTTTTGAGTTTTTTTGGGCTTTTAATTTTTTTTTAAATTTTTTTTAAATATATTTAAGGGTTTAAAGGGTTTTTAGAGTTTTTAGTGGGTTTTAGTGTTTTTTTATGTTTTTTGGGGTTTTATGGGTTTTAGGGGTTTTTGTGGTTTTCAGGGGGTTTAGGGTTTTTAGGGTTTCTATGTTTTTAGGTATTTTTAGGACCTTTTTAGGATTTTTATGGTTTTTATTGTTTTTATGGTTTTCAGGGATTTTGAGGGGTTTTATTGTTTTTTGGGTTTTTAGGATTTTTTAGTGTTTTTAGGGTCTTTTTGGGTTTTATGATTTTTTGAGTTTTTTAAGGGTTTTAAATATTTTCATAGTTTTTTAAATGTTTTTTGGGGTTTTGAGGGTTTAAACTATTTTTATTGCTTTTTGTGGTTTTTATGAGTTTCTTGGGTTTTTTATGTATTTTATTGGGGGGTTTTTGGTTTTCAAGGATTTTTTATGGTTTTTTGGGTTCAATTACATCTTCAAGGTTTTTTAGGGATTTTTATGATTTTTATGGATTTTAGGGTTTGTAGGGATTTTGAGGGTTTTTTGGGTTTTTCAGGTGTTTTAGGTACTTTTTTGTGATTTTAGTGTTTTATTAAGTTTTCATGGGTTTTAAGCTTTTTTAGATCTTTTTATCGTTTTTAGGGGTTTTTAGTAGTTTTTATGGGTTTTTAGGGTTTTTAAGTTTTTTAGGGGTATTTATGGTTTTCATAGGGGTTTTCAGGATTTTTATATTTTTTACGTTTTAGGGGATTTTTAAGGATTTTTTAGGATTTTAATAGTTTTTTGGGTTTTTAGGGTTTCTAAGGATTTTGATGGTTTTAGGGGTTTTCAGGGTTTTGTAGGGTTTTGGGGGGTTTTAGTGTTTTTAGAGACTTTTTCGGTTCTTAGGGTTTTTTTGAGTTTCTTAGGGTTTTTAAGGTTTTAGAGTTTTTAATGTTTTTAGGGGTTTAAAGGGTTTTTAGAGTTATTAGTGGGTTTTGAGGGGTTTTATGGGTATTTAGGGTTTTTATGGTTTTTATGGGTTTTTATGGTTTTTAGTGGGGTTTTAGGGTTTTTAGGGTTTTTTACATTTTTAGAGCTTTTTGGGATTTTTTAGTATTTTTATGGTATTTAAGTTTTTTAGGGGATTTAGGGATTTTGGGGGGTTTTTATGGTTTTTAGGGGTTTTTGGAGTCATTTTAGGTTTTTAGGATTTTTTTAGTTTTTAGGGGTTTTATGGTTTTTAGGGTTTTCAACGTTTTTAGGGGTCTTAATGGTATTTAGAGTTTTTATTTGTTTTTAGGGTTTTTATGGGTTTTTAGGGGATTTTATGGTTTTCGGGGGGGGGGGGGGTTCAGAGTGTTTAGGGGTTTTAATGTTTTCAGGGATTTTTTAGGATTTTATGGTTTTTAGGATTTTTTAAGGTTTTTAGGGGGTTTGAGGTTTCTTTATGGTTTTTAGGGTTTTTTAGCGGTTTTAAAGTATATTTTGGTTTTTAGGGTTTTTTTTAGTTTTTTAGGGTTTTTAAGGTTTTGTAGAGTTTTTTTAAAAAAAAATTGGGGTTTTAAGTGTTTTAGAGTTTTTACTGGTTTTTTAGGGTTTTTATGGGTTTTAGGATTTCTATAGGTTTTTAGGGGTTTTATGGGTTTCAGGGGTATTTTGGGGTTTTTAGGGTATTTTACGCCTTTAGGTATTTTCATGGATTTTTTAGTTTTTTTTATGGTTTTTAGGTTTTTTAGGGTTTTCAATGTTTCTGAGGGTTTTAGGGTTTCCATGGTATTTTATGTTTTTAGGGGTCTTTTGGGTTTTTAGAGTTTTTTTTTATTTTTTAGGGTTGTTTAGGTTTTTTGAGTTTTTTAACATTTTCAGGGGTTTTGAGGGTTTTTAGATTTTGTAGTCATTTTTTGGGTTTTTAAGGTTTTTAGGGGTTTTATTTTTTTTAAGTGTTTTACTAGGTTTTTAGGGTTTTTTACATTTTTAGGGGGTTTTGGGGATTTTTTAGGATTTTTGGTTTTTTTAGGGTTTTTAGGGTTTAAAGAGATTTTGAGGGGTTTAGAGGTTTTCATTGTTTTTAGGGTCTTTAAGGGTTTTTAGGGTTTTTAGTAACTTTTGGGTTTTTAGGGTATTTTGAGTTTTAAGGGTTTTATGGGTTTTTAGACTATTTTAATGTTTTAGGAGTTTTAAGGTGTTTTAGAGTTTTTGGTTGTTTTGGTTTTTTTATGGGTTTGTAGGGTTTTTCATGGTTTTAGGGGGTTTTATAGTTTTTAGGGGGTTTTCATTATTTTTAGGGGTTTTTACCTTTTTAGGGATTTTAATGGATTTTTAAGATTTTTTTGGTTTTTAGGGTTTTTTGGGGGTTTAGGTATTTTTATGGTCTTAGGGGGTTTTAGGGGTTTTTATTGGTTTTTAGATTTTTTTAAAGTTTTTAATGTTTTTTTGGATTTTTAGAATTTATAGTTGTTTTAGGGTTTTTATATGTTTTTAGAGGGTTTTAATGTTTTTAGGGTTTTATGGTTTTTAGGGTTTTAGGGTTTTTAGGGTTTTATGGTTTTTAGGGTTTTTAGCGGTTTTTATGTTTCAAGGTTTTTTAGGTATTTTTTAGTATTTTTATGGTTTTTAGGGTTTTTTCGTGTTTTTAGGGTTTTTGAGAGTTTTTTGGGTTTTAATGGGTTTTTAGGGTTTTTGGGTTTTTCAGGGTTTAATGGCCTTTTGGGGTTTTATTGTTTTTTTAGTTTTTAGGGTTTTGAAGGTGTTTAAAGTTTTTTTTAACATTTTAGGGGTTTTAAGGGTTTTAACAGTTTTTAGTGGTTTTGATTGATTTTATGGGTTTTAGGATTTTTAAGTTTTTTATGGGTTTTAGAGTTTTTTAGGGTTTTTGGGGTTTGTTACATTTTCAATGATTTTTAGGTCTTTTTTATGATTTTTATGATTTTTGTGTTTTTTAAAGCTTTTAGGAATTTTGAGGAATTTTAGGTGTTTTCATGGGTTTTAGGGTTTTTAGGGGTTTTAGGGTCTTTTGGGGGGGGGTTTATACTTTCTTTTTGCGTTTTTAGGGTTTTTAAGGTTTTTTAGAGCTTTTAACGTTTTTAACGGTTTTAAGGGTTTTTAGAGTTTTTTTTTTCATTTTTAGGTTTTTATGGGTTTTATTGTTTTTAAGGTCTTTAATATCTTTTATAGTTTTCATGGGTTTTTCATCGTTTTTAGGGTTTTTTCATTTTTAGGAATTTTTAGTGCTTTTTAGGATTTTTATGGTTTTAGAGTTTTAAACAGGTATATTTTTGTGTTTTATGGGTTTTTAGGGGGTTTTATGTTTTTTTGGATTTTTATGGGTTTTTAGCGTCTTTTTAGGTTTTCGGGGTTTTTTTGAGTTTTTTTGGGGTTTTAAGTTTTTTTAGTGTGTTTTAACATTTTTAGGGGTTTTAATGGTTTTTAGGACTTTTAGAGATTTAAGGTTTTTAGTGGTTTTATAGTTTTTAGGGTTTTTACATTTCTAAGGACTTTTATAGATTTTCTAGGATTTTTATGGTTTTTAGTGTTTTTAGGGATTTTATGGGTTTTGAGGGTTTTATGGTTTTTATGGGTTTTCATGGTTTTTAGGGTCTTTTTGGTTGTTAGTGGTTTTTGAAATTTTTAGGGGTTTTGTGGTTTTTTAGTGTTTTTTAATGTTTTTAATATTTTAAGAGTTTTTAGAGTTTTTAGTGGTTTTTAGGTTTTTTATGGGGTTTTGGGTTTTTTAAGGTTTTTTGGGGTTTTTATGATTTTCAACGGTTTTTTAGGGTTTTTTATGTTTGTAGGGTTTTTTAGGGGGGGTTTATGATTTGTATGGATTTTAGGGTTTTTTTGGTTTTTAGGGTTTTTGTTGGTTTTTAGGGTTTTCAGGGTTTTTAACGTCTTTTTGGGTTTTTAGGGTTTTTTGAGTTTTTTAGTGTTTTTAAGGTCTTTAGAGTTTTTTTGAAGTTTTTAGTGGTTTTAAGTATTTTTATAATTGTTAGTGGGTTTTTAGGGGTTTTCTTAGTTTTTTGGTGTTTTTATGGCTTTCAGGGGATTTTAATGGTTTTTAGGGTTTTTTAAGTTTTTAGATATATTTAGCGATTTTTTAGGATTTTTACGGTTTTTATGGTTTTTTAGGGTTTTATGGTTTTTTGAGTTTTTAACATTTTTAGGGGTATTAAGGGTTTTTGATATTTTATTGCTTTTTAGGGTTTTTATGGGTTTTTTGGGGTTTTTAATGTTTTTAGTGGTTTTTATGCTTTTCAGGGATTTTTCAAGATTTTAAGGGTTTTTTACATTTTCATGGATTTTTTAGGATTTTTATGGGTTTTCAGTTTTTTTTGGGTTTTTTGGGATTTTGATGGTTTTTCGGTTTTCTCGGGTTTTTTATGATTTTTCGAGTCTTTCAGGGATTTTTTAGTTGTTTTGAGTTTTAAGGTTTTTAGAGTTTTTTAACGTCTTTAGGGGTTTTAAGTGTTTTTTTTTCAGTTTTTAGTGTTTTTATGGATTTTTAAGGTTTTTATGGTTTTTAGGGGTTTTATGGTTTTTATATGTTTTTTAGGTTTTTTAGGGTTTTTTACATTTTCAGGGAATTTTAGGGTTTTTTGGGTTTTTTATTATTTTTATGGTTTTTATGGTTTTTAGGGCTTTTAGGGATTTTGATTGGTTTTCAGGGGTTTTTAGGATTTTTAGGGGTTTTAGAGGTTTTCTGGGTTTTTAGGGTCTTTTTGGTTTTTTTAGTTTTTAGGGGTTTTATGGGTTTTTAGGGTTGTAATGTATTTTTAGGGTTTTTAAAGGTTTTTAGGGGTCTGATGGTTTTCAATAGTTTTTAAGAGTTTTAGGGTTTTTTACATTTTCTAGGATTTTTAGGTCTTTTCTAGGATTTCTATTGTTTTTAGGGTTTTAGGGTTTTTAGTGTTTTTATGGTCTTTTTTGGTGTTTAGGGGGTTCTTTGAGTTTTTTAGGGTTTTATGGTTTTTTAGAGTTTTTTAACGTTTTTAGGGAAAAGAAGACGGGCCAGACATGCATGCCCCCCCCCCAAAATTTATTAGAAAAATAAAGAAAAAGCGTTACAAGGAGGGTTTACAAATACAACTGTGAAGTTCACCCTTGATATCAGAGTCCACATCCGGCACACAAAAGAGTGTTGTGGAAAAGGACCACAATGAGATCATTTCCTCAATTAAGCCACCAAGCTGACCACCTTCATTATTACCCAAAGCTCAGCTTCATAAGCACATCTTCTTCCAATAAAGTGGTAAAATCATCCCTTTACAAAGCCTCTGTATGTATGGAAGACCCTACCACACCCCAAGGGGTCGGGTGCTCCCAAAGCTGCACCATCCACATTGACCTTGATCCATGATGTAATCAGGGGGATCCATCAGATAAATTTTAGAACCTGTGGATTTTTTATCCTTCCAGAAACTCTAAGAAAACACAAGAGTATGAGATCATTGACGTCATTATCCATCAAACATGTTTGTATGAGAGATGCTGCCTATACCACCTTGTGGATTGTCACAACTCCACCATGGAAGGATAAAGGATGATGGTTGAAGGCCACCATATTACGAGCAGTCCAAATGTTGGAAATCATTGCAGCAATGCATGCAAGTAGCATGTTATGAACCTTTTCATTGCACTGCATCTCTACTGGGCTACTGATCAGATCAACCAGAGAGCCATGCGTGCTACAAGTAAACCTGAACATCTGTTGCAAGTGATCCCACAATTTAGTAGCAAAAACTGTAGTGAATGAAGGTGTGTTGGGTGTTCTCCTCAGACCGAAGGTAGAGGTAGAAAATGGAGGCTAGATTCTAACTGGATTTATTCAAATTCTCTTAAGTAGGTTGCCTGTTCCTCCATAGTTTCCAAAATAGAAGGTGGTTTGTAGATGGAATGAATCGAACCTTGAATTTTAAAAGCTAAGATGGTGGGACCGTGGATTATGGACATTTCAGCCGATAAAACTCTTATATATAGAACTTTCCAACTAGGCTTGACTTCCAAATTAGGGTGTCACTGTCCATAAAAATATACCTCTGGATCTGAAAAATAATATGGGCTGGAAGAGTCCCATGTAAATATCTAATTCTTTGGTTGAGAGTAGCAATAGACATGTCCTCCAACTCACGAGGAGGTGCCACAATTTCAGATAGGGGTCTTCCAAGACAGGTAGTTTTCCAACAGTTTAAGTTTGATTATTTTGACACAACCCATTTTGATTGAGATATAATTTCCTTATATGAGGACATGAGTACAGGCCAGACATAGTAAGGTATATAACCTATGAAACCATCACAGAGTCTCTGTGTGAACATCTCATGAAGAAAATACATACCATCATCATGTGGATTGAACAAATTCCATGTGAACTTTCCATGTAGGTCATCATTAAATCTCCTTAGGTCCTTTATGCCTAGCCCACCCAGATCAACAGGCTTAGTATATTCTTTCCAAGACATAGAAACCATCTTCCTTTCACTAATGTATCTCATCTATGAAAAGTTCCTAATATTGGCATGCAGGCTTTTAACAAGGATAGTCATCCATCTATAAATGGAGAATGCATGAACAAACTTGGAGGTGTTGACTGATTTGATCAGACAAACCCTTCTGGCCTGAAATAAGCATTTTCCTTTCCATTTAGCAAGTTTTTGAGTAATTTTAGTTGATATTCCCTCAAGGTAACAGCTTTTGGCCTTCCCCTAGAAAAGAGGGACACCCAGATATGTAAAGGGGAGTGGGCCTCTTTTCACCCCAGGTGACCTGGAAATGCGAAGTTTTCTAGAGGCTAAAACCCCTTTGCCAAAGATAATAAAGGATTTATTCTAGCTAATGAATGACCTATCTACACTTTCATAATGACAAAAGATCATTCTAATTGAAGATAAGGTTTTCTTATTCTCTTTCCCGAATAGAAGGATGTCATCCGTATAAAGAAAATGATAGGGAACATGAAGGTATCGCCCTTCCTTAATCGATTTGTACAAACTAGCCTGCAAGAGATCAATAATTCCCCGACTCATGTAATCCTCAGCAATCACAAATAGAATTCCCAAGAGTGGGTCACCTTTCCTAACTCATCGGGAGCATTGAAAAAACCCTTTTGGGGAGCCATTGATAAGGATAGAAACCCTAGCATAGTCAAGATAATATTAATCATTTTGATGAAAATGTTAGAGAAACCATACTTGCCAAGGACATTGAAGATGAAGCTCCACTTAATGGTTTCAAAGACCTTTGAGATATCCAGCATCAATGCAAAACCCACATGCTTCGTTCCTTCCTTTGGATATTGATGCCTTTTGAGGTTGTAAAGAGGTTGGTTTGAATACTCCTCCTATGAACAAAACCAATTTGATTTGGGGTGATAAGATCCTATAGAATCTTCCCTAACCTAATGACCATAATTTTGCTTATAATTTTTGGAATGGTGTTCCCAATAGAAATAGGATGGAAGTCCCCTATTTCAATAGCATTGTCCTTCTTTAGGATCAAAACAATAAAATTAGAATTAGCCCAATGAGGTATTGAACTAGAGAGAGAAAATCCCCTGATTGAATTGGTGACCTCCACGTGAAAAATGTCCCAATAGAACATGAAAAACTTGTTGTTAAATCCATCTGAACACATTTCACTTTCTATGTTCAAAGAGAATAGTGAATATTTGACTACCTCTACAAATGGGGAATCTGTTAAGGCCTTGTTCTGGTGATCATCAATGCAAGGCATGATGGAGTCATATATATGAATAGAATCAGCACCATCATTATTGTACAGTGCCTAAAATAATCCACAAAAGCATTAGAGATATCATTCATAGATGTGAAAGTGGAGCCATTGATGCGAATGACATTCAAGTTTTTCTTGGCCCTCTTCTCCCTGTATAGAAAATGGAAGAATTTGGAATTCCTATCCCCATATTTGATCCACATAACATTAAATTGATTCTTTGACACTCCTTAAGATCCAGGAGATCATCCATCTTGGAATGAAGTTGTAGCTCCTCCCGGGAAGGCATGTGATGCTGTTGATTTGTAATCTGGAAAAAGGAAAGCTAAGATTTAGCGGCCCTAATGTCATCATCCAACCTGGAAAAAGATCTCACGATCCACTCTTTCAGAAGGCATTTGATTCGCTTAATCTTAGAGGCCATAATAAAATTTGGGATTCCATGAAAGATGTTATTCCATCCATTGATAACCACTTCCCTACATCCAGGAATCGTGAGCCAAACATTATTAAATTTGAAGGATATAGGGGTTGAACTTGTAATACCCTCACCTAAATCAACAATAAGGGGATTGTGATCCGAGTTGAACTTGGGAAGAGTGAACACAGAGATATCCATAAGGACACTCCTGTCACTGATCTAAAAGAAACACCTTTCAAGATTACTATCTTGTCTTCCATTAATAGTAAACCTTCCCCATGTGAAATATGCTCTAGTAATAGGTACCTTAGTGATATCACATTGGTCCAAGAAGGAAGATAAATCCTCTACAGTAGTATGAGAGAAGTTAGGAACAATATTCTCATATGGTCTTAGAACAGTGTTGAAATCACCATGAACAACCCAGTTTTGGATGATAGTATCATTTAATTGAGCCAAATTCTTCCATAGGTGCCTTTTCCTAGCGTACAAGAAGGATTCATACACAAAGGATAGGGTTAGGTGGTTGCCTGAAGGAAAATTGAGAAAAAGATAGTTTGAGAGATCACCTCAAAAGAAAGAACCTGGATATCATCGTGCTTCATTACCCATATGGTTTCCAATGCACTGATATCCCTATTATGAGAAACAAGAGAGTATCCAAGGCTGGCCCAGTTGAATCCCTTACAATTTTCAAACTTTATCATGGGCTCAGCTATGAGCATTGGCCTGTTAGAGAGAAGAAAGTGCCGAAGGGCTGCATCTGTGCGAGAGTTCACAAGCCCTTGGAAATTCCAAAACATGATCTTCATTGATAAGCGGGTGTGTTGCCCCCAAAAAGATGTATTTTCTCATTTTATAGGTTTGGAGGAGGGATTTATTCCCTCCCCTACCATTCTTTCCTTTATTTTTAGGCTTACCTACAGACTGGATTTTGGGTTCCGTGTCAATGTATTTCTCCATTAGGTTATGCCTATCTTCAAGATGGTCCATGGGTTCAGGACCAATGGCATGCTCCTCACTATCTTCATGGGCCTGATATTCCTCAGCTATATCACTCCAAAAATCCCCATTTAGTGGGATGAATTTATTCAAGGTGCAAACGATTTCTTTGGATGAATTCCCATCAAGTTTCCTCTTAGCATCCTTGTTTGAGGATACCACTATGAAAGAATCTGCACTCATATCCATCATAGGTGATCTCACAAGTGTGACCACTTGATCGAAAGAATAATATTTTTAGGGGTTTAAAGGTATTTTTGAGTTTTTAGTGATTTTTAGGGTTTTTATGGGTTTTAGGGTTTTTTATAGTCTTTAGGAGTTTTATGGTTACTAGAGGTTTTCCAGGTTTTTTTATGCCTTTAGGGATTTTTATGGACTTTTTTTTATTTTTAAGGTTTTTAGGGTTTTTAGGGATTTGGGGGGAGGTTTAGGGGTTTTCAGAGTTTTTTAGGGTTTTAGGGTCACCCATGGTTTTTAGGGTCCTTTTGGGTTTTTAGGTTTTTTTATTTTTTTCGGGTTTTATGGGTTTTTAGAGTTTTAAATGTTTTTAGGGATTTCAAAGGTTTTTAGGGTTTTTAGAGTTTTTAGTGTTTTTTAGGTTTTTTAAGGTTTTTAGGGGTTTTTATGGTTTTCAGGGGGTTTTGAGGGTTTTTTATATTTTCAGTGATTTTTGGGATTTTTAGGATTTTTATAGATTTAGCATTTTTAGGGGTTTTCATGGTTTTTAAGGTATTTAGGGGTTTTCAATGTTTGGGGGTGTTTTGGGTTTTTAGGTTTTTTTATAGTTTTTATGGCATTTAAGGTTTTTAATTTTTTTTAATAATTTTAGTGCTATAAGGGTTTTTAGAGTTTCTAGTGGTTTTTAAGGTTTGTATGGGTTATTAAGGTTATTAAGGTTTTTAGGGTTTTTTATGCTTTTTAGGGGGTTTTCTAGGTTTTTTGTGTTTTTTGTACATTTTCAAGGATTCTTAGGGATTTTTCATTATTTTTATTGTTTTTAGGGTTTTTAGAGATTTTAGGGTTTTTAGGAGTTTCTAGGGTTTTAGGGTTTTTAAGGGTTTTTTTGGGTCTTTTGGGTTTTTAGGTTTTTCTTGTGTTTTTATGGGTTCAATGGTTATTTTGGAGCTTTTTAACTTTTTATGGGTTTTGAGGGTTTTTAGATTTTAGTGGGGTTTTTTGGGTTTTATGATTTTTAGTGTTTTTTAAGGTTTTAGGGGGGTTTATGGTTTTCTGGTGTTTTCCAAGGCTTTTATAGTTTTTTTATGCTTCTATGGATTTTTAGGGATTTTTTAGGTTTTTTATCATTTTTTGGGTTTTTTGGGATTTTTGGGATTTTTAGGGTTTTAGGGTTTTCAATGTTTTTAGGGTTTTAGGGGTTTTTTAGTGTATTTTTTTTGCATTTTTTGGGTTTTTTCTGTGTTTTGGGTTTTTAAGGGTTTTTAGTGTTTTAACGTTTCTAAGGGTTAAAAGGTTTTTTTAGAGTTTTTAGTGGGTTTTTAGGGTTTTAAAAGTTTTTAGAGATTTTATGGTTTTTAGGGGTTTTTCGGGTTTTTAGGGTTTTTTAAATTTTCAGGTATTTTTAAGGCTTTTAAGGATTTTTATTGGTTTGAGGGTTTTTACGGGTTTTAGGGATTTTAAGCGTGTTCACTGTTTTTAGGGTTTTTATTATTTTTTAACATTTTTAAGAGTTTAAGGGTTTATAGAGGTTTTGTAGTTTGTACAGTTTTTTACGTTTTTAGGGTTTTTTGGATTTTTTTAGGTTTTTAGGTATTTTTTGGGATTTTTTATGATTTTTATGGTTTTTATGATTTTTTTAAGCTTTTAGGGATTTTGAGGGTTTTTAGTGATTTTCAGTGTTTTTAAGGGGTTTCAGCATTTTCACGGTTTCTATGGTTTTTTGGGGTTTTTTGGGTTATTTGGGTTTTTGTGGTTTTTAAGGGTTTTTAGTGTTTTTTAACATTTATAGGGGTTTAAAGGGCCTTTAGATTTTTTAGTGTTTTAGGGTTTTTGTGGGTTTTCAGAATTTTATATTTTTTAGGGGGTTTCAATGTTTTTTATGTTTTCAGGGAATTTTTGGGATTTTTAGGATTTTTATGGTTTTTAGGTGTTTTTAGATATTTTGGGGTTTTAGGATTTTTATGGTTTTTAGGTGTTTTTAAAGACTCTAAAACCATTTAAACCCCTAAAATGTTAAAAAAAACTTTAAAAACCCTTTATGGTTTTTAGGATTTTTGGGATTTTTAGGATTTTTATGCGTTTTAGGTGTTTTTAAAGACTCTAAAACCCTTTAAACCCCTAAAATGTTAAAAAACTCTAAAAAACATTAAAAACCCTATAAAACTCAAAAAAACCCTAAAAAAAGTCCCTAAAATCCCAAAAAAAACCCAAAACCCCTAAAATCTCTCAAATCCCTTAAAAATCATGAAAACCGAAAAACCCATTAAAATTATATAAAATCCCTAAATATCCATGAAAAAGTAAAAAATCCCTAAAAGTCCAAAAAAACCTTAAAAACCAAAAAAACCATAAAACCCCTAAAACCAGAAAAATCTCTAAAAACCCATAAAAACCCTAAAAACCATAAAAATTCTAAGAAACCTTAAAACCACTAACAATGTTAAAAAACTCTAAAAAATATTAACAACCCTAAAAAATAAAAAAATCTAAAACCCAAAAGACCCAAAAAACCATGAAAACCCCTAAAAACCCTTAAAAACCCTAAAATCCATAAAAACCCAAAAAATCCCTAAAAACCAGGAAAGCGTAAAAAACCCAAAAAAAAACCCAAACCCCCTGAAAACCATAAAACCCCTAAAACCATTAAAAATCCATAAAAACCCTAAAACCACTAAAGAATATAAAAACCCTTAAACCCCTAAAATCATTAGAAAACATGAAAAACCTAAAAACTCATAAACACCCTAAAAACGCAAAAAAATATTAAAAACACTAAAAACCCATAAAACCACAAAGAACCCACTAAAAGCTCTAAAAACAGTTAAAATCCCTAAATAAGTTAATGAAACAAAAAAAAACCCTAAAATACAAAAAAAACCACTAAAAACCTAAAAAGACCCTAAAAACCTGAAAACCCTAAAACCCCGAAAAACCCAGAAAAATCCTAAAACCCCTAAAAATCCTAAAAAACCGTAAAACCCCGAAAACCCATCAAAATTCATAAAAATCCAAAAAAACCAAAAGACCATAAAAATTCTAAAAAATCCCTAAAAGTTCCTGAAAACATAAAAAACCCTAAAAACCTTAAAACCACCCTGAAAATCATAAAAACATCTAAAAACTTTAAAAACCATAAACGCCATAAAAACCCTAAAACCCACTAAAACCCCTTGAAATCCGTAAAAATATTAAAAACTCTAAAAAAAATTTAAAGCTAGAAAAAAAACTCAAGAAATCCATAAAACCCCAAAAGACCCCAAAAACCATGAAAACCCATAAAATCCCTAAAAACCCTCAAAATCCCTAAGGTCCCAAAAACACAAAAAACCCTAAAAATCTAGAGAAAATCCATAAAAATCCCTAAAACCATAAATACCTTGAAAAAACCTCCGAAAACCATAAAAACCCCTAAAAACATAAAAACCAAAAAAACCAAAAAAACCCATAAACCCCTGAAAACCCCTAAAAACTCTATAAACCCTCAAACCCAAAAACATTAAAGAACTCTAAAAAACCTTAAGACCCCAAAAAACTCAAATGGAAACCCGAAAAACCCAAAAAGCCCTAAAACCTGTGAAAAAACCTAAAACCCCTAAAAACCCTGAAAAATCCAATAAACCCTCAGAATCCCCAAAAACTCTAAAAACCACTAAAAACATAAAAATCACAAAAAAACCCTGAAAACCATAAAGATCCCAACAAACCTTAAAAACCCTAAAATCCCATAAACACCCTAAAAACCCACCAAAAACTCTAAAAACCCTTTAAAACCCTAAAAACGTAAAAATCAATAAAAACCTTAAAATCTCTAAAATTACTTAAAATGTAAAAACCCTAAAAGCCCATAAAAACCCCTAAAAATTTTAAAAAACCTTCCAAACCACTAAAAACCCTAAAAACATTAAAAAACTCTAAAAATATTTAAACCCTTAAAAACTCAAAAAAAAACACTCAAAACCCAAAAAGACTCTAAAAACTCTACAAACCCTAAAACCCCTCAAAATTCCTAAAAACCATAAAAAACATAAAAATCCTAAAAAAGACCTAAAAATCCATAAAAACAAAAAAAACCTAAAAAACCTAATAAACCCCTAAAAACCATAAAACCCTTAAAAAGCTTAAGACCCCTAAAACCCTAAAAAAGGATAAAAACTATAAATACCCTTAAAACCTCTAAAATAGTTAAAAAACTATAAATAACACAAAAACCAATAAAAACTCAAGAAAAATCCTAAAACCCCAAAAGACTCAAAATACCTTAAAACCCCCTGAAAACCCTAAAAAACCTCAAAATAACCCCTAAAACCTCCCAAAATCAATAAAAACCCTAAAAACCCTAATAACCATAAAAATCATAAAAAAATACCTAAAAATCCTTGAAAACATAAAAATCCCTAAAAATTCTGAAAACCCCCTGAAAACCATAAAAACCCATAACAACCATACAACCCACTAAAAACTCTAAAAACCCTTAAAACCCTTAAAAACGTAAAAAAAAACTCTAAAAACCTTTAAAACCCTAAAAACTGAAGAAAAAAAAACACAGAAAACCAAAAAAGACCCTAAAAACACTGAAAAAACCTTAAATATCGAAAAAACCCAAAAACCCCTCTATATCCAAAAAACCATAAAAATCCTAAAAATACCTCAAAATCCCTAAAAATGTAAAAAATCCTAAAAACCCTAAAACCCCTAAAAGCCATAAAAACCCTAAAACCCACTAGAAACTCTAAAATGCCTTTAAACCCCTAAAACATTAAAAAACCTTAGGAAACCTTTAAAATCCTAAGAAACTCAAAAAAAACACAACTAAAAACCTAAAAAGAGCCGAAAGATCCAAAAAAAACTCTAACCCCCCTAAAAAACCCTAAATAACTCTAAAAACTCTAAAAACCCTAAAAAACTCTAAAAACATTTAAAAACCTAAAAACCATTAAAATGCTAAAAAATCCCTAAAAATCCCTGAAAACATAAAAAACCAGAAAAACCCTCAAAAACCCCCTAAAAACATAAAACATCCAAAAACCTTAAAAACCCATAAAAACCCTAACAAACCACTATAAACTATAAAAACCCTTAAACCCCCAAAAACGTTAAAAAACATAAAAAACCTTAAAATTCCTAAAAAACAAAAAAACCCTAAAAACCCTAAAAACACCCTAAAAACCTAGAAAACCCTAAAAATCATAAAAACCATAAAAATCCCCAAAAATCCATGAAAATGTAAAAAACCTTAAAAACCCTAGAAAAGGAAAGAAAACCATAAAACCTTTTAAAAACCTCTAAAATCCCTAAAAACCTATAAAAACCATAGAAACCTAATAAAAATTATAAAAACCCTTAAAACTGCTAAAAACTAAAAAACCCTAAAAAACCCTAAAGACCCAAAACCCCTCAAAAATCCCTAAAAACCCTAAAAACCCTAAAATTATAAAAATCCTAAAAAATCCATAAAAATCACTAAAAATGTAAAAAACCCCCCCAAAATCCATAAAAAATCCCTGAAAAACATACAAACCTTAAAAACCCTAAAAACCAATAAAAATATTAAAAACCCATTGAAAACTATAAAAATGTTATAAAAAACTAAAATACCATTAAACCCCTAAAACACTCAAAAAATGAAAACCCAAAAGTCCCTATAAATCATGAAAAACCCTAAAAAATCCTCAAAATCCCTAAAAAACCGAAAACCCGAAAAACCATGAAAATCCTAAAAAATCCTAAAAAATCCCTAAAAATCCAATAAAATGTAAAAGACCATAAAAATCCCGAACAACCCATGAAAACCATAAAACCCCTAAAACCTAGAAAAACCCTAAAAACACATAAAAACCCTAAAACCCACTAAAAACTCTAAAAACCCTTTAAACCCCTAAAAGTGTTAAAAAAACTCTTTAAACCCATAAAACCCTAAATAAATAAAAAAAACCCAAATGACCCTAAAAACCCTGAAAATCCCTAAAAACCCTAAAAATCCCTAAAACCCCCAAAACCCCCAAAAATCTATAAAAACACTAAAAAACACTAAAAACCCTAAAAACCCTAAATATCTCTGAAAACGTAAAAAGCCTTAAAAACTTGAAACCCCCTGAAAATGATAAAAACCCCTAAAACCCACAAAAAACCTTAAAAACCCATAAAACCACAAAACCACTAATAACTTTGAAAACCCTTTAAACCTCTAAAAACGTTAAATACTCCAAAAAACCTTTAAACCCCTAAAAAACACATAAAAAAACCTAAAACCCCCCAAAGACCCTAAAACACTAAAAAACCTTAGAAATCCGAAAGCCCCTAAAAATCTGTAAACACACTAAAAATGATAAAAATCCTAAAAAATCCTTATCCCTTAAAAGGTAAAAAACCTTAAAAACCCAAAAAACCCCCAAAACCATAAAAACCTTGGAAATCCATAAAAAAACCTGAAACACCATAAAACCCCTAAAACCAATAAAAACTTAAAAAATTCTTAAAACCACTAAAAACGTTAAAAAACTCTAAAAATCTTAAAAGCCCTAAAATCTCAAAAAACCCCTGAAAACCCAAAAAAGACCTTAAAAACCCTGAAAAAAATCTAAAAACCGTGAAAACCCATATAAATCCTCAAAATCCTAAAAATAGTAAAAAACCCAAAAAAACAAAAAAAATTAAAAAAATCTGTAAAAATCCCTGAAAACATAAAAAACTCTAAAAACCTTGAAAATCCCATAAAAAGCATAAAAAAATCTAAAATCCTTGAAAACCTAAAAACCCACAAAAACCCTAAAACCCATGAAAAACTCTAAATAAACTTAAAAACCCTAAAACATTTATATACTCTAAAAACATTAAAAACCTTGAAAAATTCTTAAAAACCCTAAAACACTAAAAACCCTTAAAACCATGAAAAACCCTAAAACCCCTCAAAACCGTCAAAATCTGTAAGAACCCTAAAAACCCTAAAAACCATAAAAATCCAAAAAAACCATAAAAATCTCTGAAAACATAAAAAATCCAAAAAAAACCTGGAAAACCATAAAACCTCAAAAAACCTTAAAAACCAAAAAATTCATAAAAACCCTTTAATCACTAAAAACTCTTAAATCCGTAAAGCCCCCTAAAAACATTAAAAAATTCTAAATTTTTTTTAAAAACCTAAAAAACTCAAAAAAAAAACCCTTAAAAACCCAAAAGCTTGTAAAAACCATGAAGACCCTCAAATCCCAAAAAACATTGAAAAACCCTAAAACCCCTCAAAATCCCTAAAAACCATAAAAACCATAAAACCATAAAAAAACTAAAAATCCCTAAAAATCTCTAAAATTATAAAAAACCCTAAAAACCTTTAAAACTCCTAAAAACGTAAAAAAACTCGAAAAAACCTTTAAAACCCTGAAAAAAATAAAAAAAATATCAAAACCCAAAAATACCCAAAAACCTGAAAAATGCTAAAAACCATGAAAAAACCCCTAAAACACCTCAAAATCCCTAAAAACCCTAAATAAACTAAAATCCTAAAAAAGCCCAAAAATCCTTGAAAATGTAAAAAAAACCCTAAAAACCTTGAAAACCCCCAGAAACCACAAAAACCCATAAAAATATTTAAAAACCATAAAACCCCATAAAACCCTAAAAAAAGTAAAAACTTTGAAAGCCCTTAAAACCCCTAAAAAAGTTTAAAAAACTCTAAAAATTCGTTAAACCCCTAAAAACCTCAAAAACACCCAAAAAACCCAAAAAAATCCTAAAAACCCTGAAAAACCTTAAAAACCCTTAAAACCCGTAAAACCCGTCAAAATCACTAAAACACCAAAAAAACCCTAAAACCATAAAAGTCTTATAAAGGTCCTAAAAATCTCATAAACGTAAAAAACCCTAAACCCATAAAAACCAATAAAAACCTTAAAACCCCTAGAAACCCAAAAAAAACTTAAAAACCCACAAAAATATCTAAAAACACTTAAAACCCCTAAAAATTTTAAAAACCTATAAAAACCTTAAAAACCTTAAAAAATCAAAAAAAACACTAAAAACCCAAAGAGACCCTAAAAAGTCTAAAATACCCAGAAACCCCTAGAAAACCTTAAAACCCCTAAAAACCAAAAAACCATAAAATCCTAAATAAGCTATAAAAATCCATAATAACGTAAAAAAACCCTAAAACCCCTAAAAAACTTAAAAAATATAAAAAATATAAAAACCCTAAAAACCACTAAAAACTCTAACAAACCTTTAGACCCATAAAATCATTGAAAAACTGCTAAAAACCTTTGATCCGCTAAAAAACTCAAAAAAAACCCTAAAAAAACAAAAGCTCCTAAAAACCTTGAAAAATCGTAAAAATCCTAAAAACTGTGAAAACCCTTAAAAACATTCAAAATCACTAAAAACCCTTAAAAACATTCAAAATACCTAAAAAACCTAAAACCATAAAAATCATAAAAATCCTAAAAACTCCCTAAATATCCTGGAAAACATAAAAAACACTAGAAATCCAGAAAAACCGCCAAAAAATAAAAACCCCCAAAAAGATTAAAAATCCCTAAAAACCACTAAAAACTCTAAAAGCACAAAAAACTCTAAAAACCCAAAACCCTTAAAAACAATAAATAACCTTAAAAACTTAAAAGCTAAAAAATCCTATAAACCCAAAAAGAACCTAAAAACTCTGAAAACCCCTAAAACCCTGAAAAAAGATAGAAAATTTTCTAAAACCCCTCAAAATCACAAAAAACAAAAAAAACCATAAAAATCATAAAAAATACCTAAAAATACCTAAAAACATAAAAACACTAAAAAACATGACAAACCCTTGAAAAGCATAAAAACCCCTAAAAAATTTAAAACCCCTAAAAAACACATAAAAAACCTACAAACCACTAAAAACTCTAAACACCTTTAAAACGCCAAAAAATGTTAAAAAACACTAAAACCCTTAAAACACTGAAAAACAAAAAAAACCATAAAAACCCAAAAGACCCTAAAACCCCTGAGAACCCCTAAAAACCATAAAAACCCCAAAATGCCTAAAAATCCCAAAAAAAAACCCTTAAAAACCCTAAAAACCACAAAATTCATAAAAAAGGCCTAAAAATCCATGAAAATATAAAAAACCTTAAAACCCATGAAACCCCCCAAAAAACTATAAATACCCTGAAAAACATAAAAACCATAAAACTACATAAAAAACTTGAAAACCCACTAAAAACTTTAAAAACCTTAAAAAACCTTAAAAACCTAAAATACCCATAAAACCCCTAAAAACCACTAAAACACTAAAAACCCTTAAAAGCCCCCTAAAAACGTGAAAAAACTATAAAAAACTTTAAAAACCATTATAAACTCAAAAAAACACTAAAAAATAATAAAAACCCTGAAAATACCAAAAAATCTTAAAAAACCATGAAAAGCCCTAAAAACACTCAAAATCCTTAAAGCCCCTAAAAACCTTAAAAACTATAAAAATTCCTAAAATAGCCCCAAAAATCCTTTAAAATGTAAAAAACCCTAGAAAACATAAAACCCCCTGAAAACCATAAAGCCCCTAAAAAACCTTAAAACCCATAAAACCCTAAAAACCCATAAAGAACTCAAAAAACACTCAAAACCCCTATAGATGTTAAAAAACCCTAAAAAAAATTAAACCCTAAATAAACTCAAACCCCCCCCCTAAAAACATTAAAAAACCCTTGAACCCCATAAAACAACTAGAACCACTAAAAACTCCAAAAATGCTTAAAAAGCCAAAAAAAGTTAATACTCTAAAAAACCTTAAACCCTAAAAAATGAAAAAAACTCTAAAACCAAAAAGGCCGTAAAACGCCTGAAAAACAATAAAAACACTCAAAATCCATAAAAACACAAAAAACCCCTAAAAACAATAAAATCCGAAAAAATCACAGAAAACGTAAAAACCACAAAAAACCTTGAAACCCCCCTAAAAACCATAAAATCCCTAAAAACTTTAATAAACCCTAAAAAGCAAGAAAACCCCTAAAACCACTAAAAAATCTAAAAACCCTTTATACTGCTAAAAATGTTTAAAACTTTAAAAAACTTTTAAAACCCTATAAAACTCAAAAAAAACCCTAAACCACCAAAAAGACCCTAAAAACCCTAAAAACCCCTAAACCCCTAAAAAACACTGATAGCTCCTAAAAACCCTCAATATCCCTAAAATCACTAAAAAACCTAAAAAACCATAAAAATATGAAAAATCCTGAAAAATCCTTGAAATTATAAAAAAACCTAAAAACCATAAAAACTCCCAAAAACCATAAAAAACCATAAAACCCTAAAAACCCACTAAAAACACTAATTATTTAAATCCCTAAAAATGTTAAAAAACTCTAAAAACCCTAAAAAACTCAAAAAACTGTAAAACCCCCTAAAACCCCTAAAAACCCCCAAAACCCCCTAAAAACTATAAAAATCCCACAAATCCATAAAAATCCCTAAAAATATAAAAAACCCTAAAAACCCTGATAAACATCCGAAAACCATAAAACCCCTAAAAACCTTAAAAACCCGTAAAACCCCATTAAAACCCCCAAAACACTAAAAAACCCTTTAAACTCATAAAAATGTTTAAAAAATCTAACAAACATTAACAACTCTAAAAAATTCAAAAAAACCCTAATACCCAGAAGACCCAAAAAACCCTGAGAAATCCTAAAAATCCTAAAAATCTTGGAAAAATACTAAAAACCCTCAGAATTCCTAAAACCCCGAAAAAACCATAAAAACCATAAAATTTGTAAAAAAATCCCTAACAATCCTTGAAAACATAAATACACTTAAAATAAGTGAAAACCCCCTAAAAACCATAAAAACCTCTAAAAATATTTAAAAACCCTAAAAACCCATTAAACCCCTAAAAACTCTAAACACCCACAAAACACCTCAAAACGTTAAAAAACTCAAAAAACCCTTAAAACCCTTAAAAAACACAAAAAACCCTAAGATATTTAAAAGCCCCAAAAAACCCGGAAAACCCCTAAAAACCCTAAAATCCCTTGAAAACCCGTAAAAACCCTCAAAATCTATAAAACCCAAAAAAATCCCTAAATACTATAAAAATACTAAAAGCCCTAAAAAGCCCGAAAAATCCCTAAAAATGTAGAAAACCATAAACCCCCTAAAAACATTAAAAAAACTCCTTTAAACCCCTAAACCCCCTAAATCCCACTAAAAAATCTAAAAACTCTTAAACCCCTTAAAAACGTTAAAAAACTCTAAAAATCCTTAAAACCCCAAAAAAATTTAAAAAACCCACAAAAAGACCGTAAAAACCTTGAAAACCCCTAAAAACCCTAAAACACCTCAAAACTCTCAGAATCCCTAAAACCCCTGAAAAATCCAAAAATCAATAAAAATTATGAAAAAAGTGCTAAAAATACCTGAAAATGTAAAAACCCTGAAAACCCCATGAAAACCATAAAAATCCCTAAAAACATTAAAAACCCTAAAAAACCATACAAACCATAAAAACCACTAAAATTTTTAAAAACCCTTAAAACACAAAATAGCGTTAAAAACATGAAAACCCTAAAAAAGTAAAAAAAAGCTCTAAAACCAAAAAGACTCTAAAAACCCATAAAAACCCTAAAAACTTTGAAAAACCATAAAAACCATTAAAATCCATAAAATCCGAAAAAAACCATGAAAATAATAAAATTCCTAAAAAAGATTTAAAAATCCCTACAAACATAAAAAATCCAAAAAAACTCGAAAAAACCCTTGAAAACCATAAAACCCCTAAAAAAATTAAAAATCCTAAAAACACCAAAAATCCCTAAAACCCACAAAAACTCTAAAAAACCGTAAAACAAGTAAAAAAAATTAAAAACTCTATGAAACATTAAACACTTTAAAAAGTTAAAAAAAACCCCAAAACCCCAAAAAACCCTAAAACCCCTAAAAAACCCTAAAAGACTAAACAAATATGAAAAAAACTCATCAAAATCCCTAAAAACACTAAAAACCATCAAAATCATAAAAAATCCATTAAAATCCCAGAAAACATTAAAAATCATAAAAACACAAAAAATCATTAAACTCCTAAAATCGTTAAAAACCCGAAAATCCTATAGAAACCTTAAAACACTAAAAACTCTAAAACCCCTAAAAAGTTTAATACTCTAAAAACCTTAAAACCGCAAAAAATCAAAAAAGCCCCTAAAAATCTAAAAGGAACCTAAAAACCTAAAAAAAAATAAAACCTTAATAAACCCTAAAAATCTCTAAAAACCCTTAAAATCCTAAAAAACCCTAGAAACCCTAAAAACCATAAAAATCCTTAAAAACCCTACAAATCCCTGAAAACTTAAAAATCCCAAAAAATCATGAAAAAAACCCTAAAAACAATAAAACCCCCTAAAACCCATAAAGACCCATAAAAACACTAAACACCACAAAAAACCCTTTAAACCCATAAAAACGATAAAAAAAATAAAAAAACCTTTAAACCCTTAAAAACCTTGAAAACCCAAAAAACACTCAAAATCTCTAAAAACCCTAAAAACCCATAAAAACCCATAAAAATTGTGAAAAGACCAAAAAATCCCTGAAAATGTAAAAACCTTGAAAAACCCCTAAAAATGATAAAACCCCCTAAAAACATTAAAAACCCAAAACCCGATAAAAACCCTAAAAACCACTAAAAACTCCAAATACCCTTAAAACCCTTAAAAACATTAAAAAAATCTAAAAACCTTAAAACCCCTAAAAAATCAAAAAGACCCTAAAAACCCGGAAAACCGTAAAATCTAGGAAAAAACATCAAAATATCTAAAAACCCTAAAAAAATTAAAAACCTAAGAAATCCCTAAAAATCACTAAAAAATTAAAAAACCTAAAAGCACTGAAAAAACCCTAAAAACCATAAAAACCCTAAAAGCATTAAAAAACCTAAAAACCATAAAAGAATGCTAAAAACTCTAAAAACCCTTAGAATACCTTAAAATGTTAAAAATATCTAAAAAACATTAAAAACACTAAAACCCTCAAAATCCCCAAAAACCCTAAAAAACCTAAAAACCATAAGAATCCTAAATAGCCCTAAAATCCATAAAAAAACCCTAAAACCCCTAAAAAACACATGAAAATAATAAAAACCCCTAAAAACCTTAAAAAACCCTAAAGCCCATAAAACCCCAAAAAACCACTAAAAACTCTAAAAACCTTTAAACCCATAAAAATAGTAAAACAATTCTAAAAACCTTAAAACCTCTAAAATCTCAAAAACACCATAAAACCCAAAAGGTCCCTAAAAACCCTTAAAACACCTAAAAACCGTAAAACCCCGAAATCCCCTAAAATCCCTCAAAATCCCTAAAAATGTAAAAAACCCTAAAAACCACTAAAATCCTTAAAATTCCCTAGAAATACCTGAAAACATAAAAAGAAAAAAAACCCCAAAAAACCCCATGAAAACCATAAAAATTCTAAAAACCTTAAAAAACCATAAAACCCCAAAACCACCAAAAATGTTAAAAAAATATAAAAACCTAAAAAAATAAAAATAACCCAAAAACCCTCAAAAAAACTAAAACCCCAAAAAATCCCTAAAAACCCTACAAAACCATAAAAACTATAAAAATCCTAAAAAATCCATAAAAACATAAAAAATCCTAAAAACCTTGAAACCCCTAGAAAACCATAAAAACCCCTAAAACATTAAAACCCTAAAACCTTATAAAAACCCAAAAAATCAGTAAATACTCTAAAACCCCCAAAAAATTCATAAAAACATTAAAAAGCTCTGAAAAGATAAAAAACTATAAGAAACAAAAAAACCTTAAAACCCCCAAACCCCTAAAAAACACTGAAAACCCTTGAAAACCATTAAAACCTTGAAAACCCCAAATAACGCCCAAAATCCCTAAAAACACTAAAAGGACCAAAAAATCATAAAAAATCCCTTAAAATACCTGAAAATTTAAAAAACCCTAAAACCATAAAAACAACTAAAAAGCATAAAAATCCCAAAACCCTAAAAAACAACTAAAAACTCTAAACCCCCTAAAAATGTTAAAAAACTCTAAACCTTGGACACTAAAAAACTCAAAAATACCCTATAAATCCAAAAATACCCAAAAAACCTGAAAAAAAAAGCCTAAAACCCTAAAGACCCTCAAAATCCCTAAAACCCCTCAAAATCCCAAAAAAATCCCTCAGAAACCATAAAAACCATAAAAATCCTAAAAAACCCTAAAAATTTCTAAAAACATAAAAAACCCTAAAAGAACTTAAAAACCCACGCAAACCATAAAAAATTTGAAACCCCTAAAAAACCTAAAACCCACTAAAAAATATAAAAACCCTTAAACCCCTAAAAATGTTAAAAACTCTAAAAAAAACCTTAAAACCACTTAAAACACAAAAAACCCTGAAAACCCAAAAAACCCATAAAAACACTAAAAAACCTAAAAACCCTAAAACACTGTGAAAAACCCTTTGAATCCCCAAAATCAATAAAAACCCTAAAAAACCATTAATCTATAAAAATCGTAAAAAGATGAAAAAATCCCTGAAAACATAAAAAAACCCTAAAACCCACTGAAAACCATAAAACCCACTGAAAACCATAAACCCCCTAAAAACACTAAAAAACCCTAAAACGCAAAAAACGCAAAAAAAAACCACTAAAAATTCTAAAGACCCTTAAAACCCTAAAAATGTTAAAAAGTCTAAAAACCTTTAAATCCCTAAAAATCTAAAAAACACCACTAAAACCCAAAAGGTCCCTAAAAACCTTGAAAACCCCTAAAACCCTAAAAAACCATGAAAACCCATAAAAACCCTCAAAATCCCTGAAAACACTAAAAAACCGTAAAAACCCTTAAATCCATAAAAATAATAAAAAACCCTAGAAACCATAAAAACCCCTGAAAATAATAAAAACCCCTAAAAACCTTAAAAACCGTAAAAACCTGTAAAAACCTGTAAAACCCCTTAAAACCCGCTAAAAACTCCAAAAACCTTAAAACACCTAAAAACGTTAAAAAACTCTAAAAACCATGGAAACCCTAAAAACTCAAAAAAACGTAAAAAACCCTGAAAACTCCTAAAACCCATAAAAACCAGGAAATACCCCAAAACCATCAAAATCCATAAAAACAATAAAAAACCATAAAAACTAAAAAATCCCTAAAAACATGAAAAAACTAAAAACTATGAAAACCCCCGTAAAGCCATAAAACCCTTAAAACAGTAAATACCCTTAAAACTCATAAAAACCCTAAAAACCCACTAAAAACTCTAAAAACCCTTAAACCCCTAAAAACATTAAAAAAATATAAAAGACCTCAAAACCCCTAAAAAAACTCAAAAAAAACTAAAAATCCAAAAGGACCATAGAAACCTTCAAAACCTTAAAAACTCTAAAAAACCCTAGAAACCCTAAAAAACTATATAAACCCTAAAAATCGTAAAAAACATAAAAATCCTAAAAAATCCCAAAAAATCTATGAAAACCTAAAAAACAATAAAAACCATAAATACCCCTAAAAACATTAAAAACCCATAAAGACCCATAAAAATTCCCAAGACAACTAAAAACTCTAAAAAACCGTAAATACCATAAAAAATAAAAACATCCTAAAACTCCAAAAAGGGCCTAAAAAGACTCACTAAAAATCATAAAAACCCATAAAAACCCTAAAAATAACTCAAAACCCTTAAAAATCCTAAAACCATAAAAATCACAAAAATTCCCTAAAAAACTGTGAAAATGTAAAAATCCCTTAAAACCCTGAAAAACCACAAAAAACTATAAAACCCCCTAAAAACCTTAAAACTCCAAAAAAGAAAAAAAAACCCTAAAAACCCACCAAAAACTCTAAAAACCCTTTAAATCCCTAAAAATGTTAAAAAACTCGAAAATACCATAAAAACCCTAAAAACTAATTTAAAACCCCTAAAACCCAAAAAGAACCTTGAAACCCTAAAAACCCTTAAACCCCTAAAAACCCCCCAAATCCCTAAAGACCCTAAAAAACTCTAAAAACTATAAAAATCCTAAAATACATAAAAATCCCTAAAAACATAAAAACCGTAAATACCCTTAAAACCCCTGAAAACCATAAAATCCTTAAAAACAACGAATACCCCATAAAAATTCTAAAAACCCATTAAAAACTTTAAAAACTCTTAAAACCACTTAAAATTCTTAAAAACCCCAAAAACTCAAAAAAAACCTAAAAACCCAAAAATCCAACAAAATCCCTAAAAACTCAAAAAAATCCATAAAAACCATAAAAATCCTAAAAAAGACCTAAAATTCCTATAAACATAAAAAACTATAAAAACCTTGAAAACCCCCTAAAAACCATAAAATCCCCTAAAAACATTAAAAACCCTAAACTCTAAAAAACCATTAAAAACTCTAAAAACCCTTGAAACCCACAAAAATGTTAAAAACCCTAAAAACTCAAAAAACCCTAAAAACCCAAAAAGACCTTGAAAACCCCTAAAAACCATCAAAATACCTAAAAACTCTATAAAACCCTAAAACCTTAAAAATCCTAAAAAAATCCCCAAAAATATCTGAACATGTAAAAAACCATAAAAATTCTAAAAAATACCCGAAAACCATAAAACCCCTACAAACCTTAAAAAACATAAAATTCCATAAAACCCTAAAAACCCACTAAATACTTAAAAATCCTTAAAATCCCTTAAAATGTATAAAAACTCTAAAAAACCTTAAAAATCTAAAAAAATAAAAAAATCCCTAAAACCCCCCAAACTCCATAAAAACCCTGAAAATCCTCAAAAATCCCTAAAAACAAAAAAAAATCCTAAAAGATCTCTAAAAATACTAGAAAACATAAAAAACCCTCAAAACTTGAAAAAGTCCCCTAAAACCACAAACCCCTAAAACCTTAAAAAATCCTAAAACCCCTAAAAAACACTAAAAACCAACTAAAAACTCTAAAAACCCTTTAAACGCCTAAAAACGTTAAAAACTCTAAAAAAAACTTTAAGCCCTCAAAACTCAAAAAAACCTAAAAAACCCAACAAGACCCTAAAAATGCTGAAAACCCCTAAAGACCCTGAAAAACCCTAAAAACCATCAAAATCCATAAAAACCCTAAAACCCATAAAATCTTGAAAAAGCCAAAAAAAATCAAGAGAAAGTAAAAAACCCAAAAAAAACCCTGAAAAAACCCGAGGAAAACCATAAAACCCCCCAAAAAACCATTAAAAACCCAAAAATCCAAAAAATCCCCTAAAACCCATTGAAAACTATAAATATTCTTTAAATCCTTAAAAACGTTAAAAAACACAAAAAAAATCTTAAAAACTATAAAAAACTCAAAAAATTTATAAAAGACCTAAAACCCACTAAAAAATCTAAAACCCCATAAAAACCCAAAAAACATTAATAAACTCTAAAAGACCTTTAAACCCCTAAAAAACTTTAAAAACCCTAGAAATCCTTAAAACCCCCCTGAAAACCATAAAAAACAATAAAAACCCTAAAAAACCATAAAAACCACTAAAAACTCTAAAGGCCCTAATAACCCTAAAAACCCTAAAAAACTCCAAAAAACCCCTAAAAACCCAAAAAGTCACAAAAAGTACCTAACAACCCTGAAAATCCCCTAAAAAAAATAAAAATCTTAAAAAACCCTAAAAATAACTAAAAACTCTAAAAACCCTCAAAACCCCTAAAAACATGGAAAACTCTAAAAACCCTTGAAAAACCTAAAATTAAAAAAACCCTAAAAACAAAAAAAACAATAAAATCCCTAAAAACCCTAAAAACCCCTTAAAACCCAAAAAAATCTCAAAGTCACTAAAAACCCTTAAAACCATAATAATTATAAAAAATCGCTAAAAATCCTTAAAAGCATAAAAACCTTAAAATCCTTGAAAAACCCCAGAAATCCACAAAACTCCCTAAAAACTTAAAAAACTATAAAAAACCATAAAACCCCTAAAACCCACTAAAAACTCTAAAAATCCTAAAAACTGCTAAAAATCTTTAAAAACTCTAAAAAAACTTAAACCTCCAAAAAACTCAACAAAAAAACACTAAAAATCCAAAAAGACTCTAAAACCCCCTAAAACCCTTAAAAACACTAAAAAACCCCAAAATCCTTCAAAATCCCTAAAACCCCTAAAAATCCTTAAAAACCATATAAATCCTAAAAAAACCCTAAAAGTCCCTGAATACGTAAAAACACCTAGAAACACTAACAAACCCCTAAAACCACAAAAAAAACCATAAAACCCCCTAAAAACCCTAAATACCACTAAATCCTCTAAAAACATAAAACCCCCAAAAATGTTAAAAACATAAAAAAACCTTTAAAACCCTAAAAACTCATAAAAACCCAAAAAACCATAAAAACCATAAAACCCTAAAAGACCCTAAAAACCCTAAAACCCCTCAAAAACCCAAAAACCTTAACAAATCCTATATACCATAAAAGTCTTACAAAATTACTAAAAATACCTGAAAACATAAAAAACCATAAAAACCCATAAAAATATTTGAAAATCATAAAAACCTCAAAAAAATTAAAAACCCAAAAAAACCAAAAAAAATACTATAAAACCCCTTTAAACCCCAAAATATGTTAAAAACTATAAAAACCTTAAAACCCTAAAAACTCAAAAAAAATCCCTAAAAACCCAGAAAGGCCCTAAAAACCCTAAAAAACCCTAAAAAACTTGAAAACCCCTAAAAACTCAGAGATTCCCTAAAACATTAAAAAACATAAAAATCCTAAAAAAGTCCTAAAAATCCATGAAAACGTAAAAAATCCTAAAAACACTAAAAAAATATTAAAATCCATAAAACCCACCAAGAATATAAAGAAACCTAAAAACACATAAAAACGTTAAAAAATGCTAAAAACACTAAAAACCTTTAAAACCCCTAAAAACATTAAAAACTCTAAAGTACATTAAAATCGAACAAAACTCAAAAACCCCTAAAACCCCAAAAAGGCCTAAAACTCTTGAAAATGCCTAAAACCCTAAAAAACCTAGAAAAACCCTAAAACCCCACAAAATCCCAAAAACCCTAAAAACCATAAATTCCTAAAACCCCCTAAAAATCGATGAAAATTTTAAAAACCATAAAAACCCTGAAAAACCCCTAAAAACCATAAATAACCCAAAAAAACATTAAAAACCCTAAAACCCATAAATACCCTAAAACCCCTAAAAACCCTTAAAAACCCCTAAAACCCCTAAAAACCCCTAAAACCCCTAAAAACCCCTAAAAACCCTTAAAATCCATAAAACCCCCTAAAAGCCACTAAAAACCCTAAAAAACCATCAAAACCCCTAAAAACTTTAAAAACTCTAAAAACATTTTAAACCCTACAAAACTCAAAAAAAACCCTAAAACCCAAAAAACCAAAAAACCCCTAGAAACCCTAAAACCACTAAAATTCCATGAAAACCCAAAAAAAACTCAAAATTCCAAAATACCATAAGAAACCCTAAAACCATAAAAATCATAAAAAAATCCATAAAAATATACGAAAACAAAAAAAAACCCTTAAAAACACTGAAAACCCCCTGAAATCCATAAAACCCCTAAAAACAATTAAAACCCTAAAAACCAATACAAACCCTAAAACCCTAAAAACACTAAAAAACCTTAAAACAACTAAAAATGTTAAAAATCTCTAAAAACCTTAAAAACACAAAAAAAAACTCAAAAAAACCCTAAAAAATAAAAAGACCCAAAAAACCCTAAAAGACCCTAAAAACCACGAAAGAGCCGAAAAACCATGAAAATATATAAAACCCTAAAAATCTTTAGAAACCCCAAAACCCGTAAAAATCGTAAAACTCATAAAAAATTCCTAAAAATCTCAGAAAACGTAAAAAACTCTGAAAACCATGAAAACCCACTAAAACCCATCAAAATCGCTAAAAACATTAAAATACCCTTGAAACCCATAAAAACCCTAAAACCACTAAAATACCTAAAAATTAATAAAAACCCTAAAAATGTTAAAAAATCTAAAACCCATAAAAGCTCTAAAAAACAAAAAAAACCCTTAAACCCCAAAAGATCCTAAAATCCCTAAAAAACCTCAAACCCCTAAAATTCTCTAAAACCTTAAAAAAACCTAAAAAATACCAAAAATCCCTAAAACATAAAACCCCTAAAAATCCTGAAAAATAACTAAAAAACCATAAAAACCTTAAAAATCCTAAACACACATAAAAAAGCCACTAAAAACTCTAAAATACATTATAACCCCTAAAAATGAAAAAAAACCCTAAAAACCATCAAAACCCTAAAAACTTAAAAACACCACAAAAACCCAAAAAACCTTAAAAACCCTAAATGTCCTAAAACCACTAAAAATCCCTAAAACCCCTAAAACTGTAAAAATTAAAAATCCTAAAAATCCCAAAAAAAATCCCCAAAAACGTGAAAAGCCCTTAAAACCAATGAAAATAATAAAAACCTCTTAAAATATTAAAAACCCTAAAACCCATAAAACCCATAAAACCACTAAAAACTCTAAAAACCCTTCAAACCCTAAAAAACATGAAAAAACTATAAAAACATAAAAACCCTAAAAAAATCAAAAAAAAACCCTAAAGACCCAAAATGATCATAAAACCCTCAAAAACCCTAAACACACGAAAAACCCCTCAAAATATTTAAAAACCATAAAAAATCCTAAAAATTCAAGTTTTTCAGGTTTTTCGGGATTTTGAAGGATTTTTTAGGGTTTTTAGGGATTTTGATGGTTTTTAGTGGTTTTCATGGTTTTTTAGGTTTTCAGGGGTTTTTAGGGGTTTTAGGGTTTTTTATTGTTTTTAGGGATTTTTCAGGGGCTTTAGGGTTTTTTACATTTTCAGGGGTTTTAGGGAGTTTTTAGGATTTTATGGTTTTCAGGGGTTTTAGGGATTCTACGGATTTTTTAGGGTTTTAGGGATTACATGGTTTTTAGGGGCTTTTAGGGTTTTAAGGACTTTTTGGTTTTTTAGGTTTTTTTTTGTTTTTTGGGGTTTTTTGGTTTTTAAAGTTTTTAATTTTTTAGGTGTTTTAAGTGTTTTTAGGGTTTTTCGTGGGTTTTAGGGTTTTTTGGGTTTTTTGGGTTTTTAATATTTTTAGGGGTTTAAATTTTTTTTATTGTTATCCCTGGTTTTTCAGGGGCTTTAGGGTTTTTTGTATTTTCAGGGGTTTTAAGGATTTTTTAGGATTTTTATGGTTTTTAGGGGGTTTTGCGTTTTTAGGGATTTTTTAGGGTTTTTAGGGATTTCATGGTTTTTTGGGTTTTCAGGGTTTTTTGGGTTTTTTATGTTTTTAGGGATTTTTAGGGTTTTTTAGGATTTTTATGGTTTTTAGGGTTTTTACAATTTTTGGGATTTTTGGGGTTTTAGGGTTTTTAGTGTTTTTAGGGTTTTATGGTTTTTAGGGTTTTATGGTTTTTAGGGCCTTTTATCTTTTTAGGGTTTATTATGAGTTTTTAGGGTTTTTAATTATTTTAAGTGTTTTTTAATTTTTTTAGGGGGGGGGTTTAAGGGTTTTTAGAGTTTATTATGGTTTTAGGGTTTTTATGGGATTTTAGGGTTTTTAAAGTTTTTACAGGTTTTAATGGTTTTAAGGTTCTTTTCAGGATTTTTTGGGGTTTTTACATTTTTAGGTATTTTTAGGTATTTTTTGGATTTTACATGTTTTAGGGGTTTTAGGGATTTGATGGATTTGAGGGTTTTTATGATTTTTCAGGGTTTTTAGGGGTTTAGGGTCTTTTTCTTTTTTAGGGTTTGTAGAGTTTTTTAGGGGTTTTTAGTTTTTTAAAAGTTTTTAAGGTTTTTATGGGTTTTAATGGGGTTTAAGGGGTTTTAGAGTTTTAGTGGTCTTTATGGTTTCTATGAGGTTTTCAGGGTTTTTATGGTTTTTTATGTTTTAAGGGTTTTTAGGTTTTTAGGGGTTTTTGAAATTTATGGTTTTCTGGATTTTTTGGGTTTTTAGGGATTTTAAGGGTTATTAGGGTTTCTCAAGGATTTAGGGTTATTAGGGGTATTAGGTTTTATGGTTTTTTGGGGTCCTTAGGGTTTTTTTATTTTTTCTGGATTTTTATAGTTTTTAGAGTTTTTTTTATCATTTTTAAGGGTTTAAAAGGTTTTCAGATTTTTTAGTGTTTTAAAGGTTTTTATAGGAATTTAGGATTTTTTAAGGTTTTAGGGGGTTTTATGGTTTTTAGAAGATTTTAGGGTTTTTATGTATTCAGGGATTTTTTAGGATTTTTTAGGATTTTTTAGGATTTTTCAAGATTTTTATTGTTTTTAGGGATTTTGTGGGTTTTTAGGGGTTTCAATTTTTTTAGGGTTATTTTGGGTTTTTGAGGATTTTAATATTTTTACGAGTTTTATAATGTTTTTATTGGTTTTTAGAGTTCCTTGTGAGTTTTAGGGTTTTTATTATTTTTAGGGTTTTTATGGTGTTTAGGGGGTTTTAGGGCTTTTAGGATTTTATACACTTTCAAGGATTTTTGGGGTATTTTTATTATTTTAATGGTTTTTGGGTTTTTGGGGGGGTTTAGGGATTTTGAGGGATTTTTTTGGATTTTTTGGGTTTTTTAGTGTTTTAGGGTTTTTTAAGGTTTTAGGGTCTTTTGGGATTTTAGGGTTTTTTCGAGTTTTTTGGGGTTTTAAAGGTTTTTAGAGTTTTTAGTGGGTTTTTAGTGGGTTTTTAGGGTTGTTATGGGTTTTTAATTATTTTATGGGTTTTATGGTTTTCAATGGTTTTTAGGGTTTTTAGTGTTTTTTTACATCCTTTAGAATTTTTCTGGAATTTTTAGAATTTTTATGGTTTTTAGGGATTTAATGGAATTTGAGGGGTTTTTAGAGTCTTTTGGGGGTTTTAGGTGTTTTTTTGGAGTTTTTAATGGTTTTTAAGATTTTAATACATTTTTAACATTTTTTGGGTTTTTAAGAGTTTTTAGAGTTTTTAGTAGGTTTAGGGGTTTTACAAGTTTTTAGTATTTTTAGGTGTTTAGGGTTTTTTTTGGTTTTCACGGTTTTTTAAGGGGTTTTAGGTTTTTTTATGTTTTTAGGAATTTTTCATATTATTTTTTGAATTTTTATGATTTATAGGGGTTTTAGGGTTTTAGGGATTTTAAGGGACTTTATGGGTTTTTAGGGTTTTTGGTTTTCTTATGGTTATTAGGGACTTTTTAGCTTTGGGGGTTTTTTTTATTATTTTTAATAATTTTTAGAGTTTTTTATCATTTTTATCATCTTTTAGGGTTTTAAAGTTTTTTAACATTTTTATTGGTTTTTAGAGTTCTTAGTGGGTTTTAGGTTTTTTATTGTTTTTAGGGTTTTTATGGTTTTTAGGGGTTTTCATGGATTTTTTGATTTTATAAACTTTCAGGGATTTTTTGGGTATTTTTATGATTTTTATGGTTTTTAGGGTGTTTTGGGGGTTTCAGTGATTTTGAGGGATTTTTTGGATTTTTTTGTGTTTTTTAGCGTTTTTAGGGTTTTTTAGGGTTTTAGCGTCTTTTAGGATTTTAGGGTTTTTTGAGTTTTTAGGGGTTTTAAAGGTTTTTAGATTTTTTAGCAGGTTTTTAGGGCTATTATGGGTTTTAGTGTTTTTAATTATTTTATTGGTTTTTATGGTCTTCAATGATTTTTAGGGTTTTTAGTGGTTTTTTACATCTTTCGGTATTTTTCTGTAATTTTTAGAATTTTTATTGTTTTTAGGGATTTAAAGGAATTTGAGGGGTTTTTAGGGTTTTTGGGGATTTTAGGTGCTTTTTTGGAGTTTTTTTTATGGTTTTTAAGGTTTTAAGACATTTTTAATGTTTTTAGGGGTTTTATGGGTTTTTAGAGTTTTTAGTAGTTTAGGGTTTTTACGAGTTTTTAGGATTTTAAGGTGTTTAGGCCTTTTTTGGGTTTGGAGGGGGGTTATTTTTTTAGGTTTTTTAAGAATTTTTAGATTTTTTTTATCATTTATAAGAGATTTAAGGGTTTTTTTAAAGCTTTTTTTTGTTGTTTTAGAGCTTTTATTGGTTTTAGGGTTTTTAAGGTTTTTAGGGGTTTTTATGGTTTTTAGGGGGGTTTAGGGTTTTTAGGGGTTTTTTCATTTAAGGTATTTTTAGGGCTTCTTAAGGTATTTTATGTTTTAATTTTTTTTTTTGTTTTTTAAATATTTTGTGCGATTTTATGGGTTTTTCAAGGTTTTTAGGGTTTTTAGGGGTTTTGGCGGCTTTTAGTTTTTTTTTGTTTTTTGGATCTTTTTGACATTTTTAGGGTTTTTAAGATTTTTTAGAGTTTTTGAGTGTTTTTCAGGATTTTAAGATTATTAAGTGTTTTTAGTGGTTTTTCATTTTTTTTGGTGTTTATGGTTTTAAAGGTTCTTAGGAATTTTTATAGTTTTCATCAGTTTTCAGAGGGGTTTTTACGTTTTCAAGGATTTTTTGTGCATTTTTATGATTTTTATATTTTTAGGGATTTTAGGGTTTTTAGGGATTTTCGAGGGTTTTAGGGTTTTTCAGGGTTTTTTAGGGGTTTTAGGGTTTTAGGGTTTTAGGGTTTTTTTGAGTTTTTTGGGATTATAATGGTTTTTAGAGTTTTTTTGCATGGCAAGGGTTTTTAGTGGGTTTTAGGGGTTTTAAGGGGTTTTAGGGTATTTTAATGTTTTTATGGATTTTTATGGTTTTCAAGGATTTTTTCTGGGTTTTGTATGTTTTCAGGGTTTTTTGGTTTTTTTTGTGTTTTTATAGTTTTTGGGGTTTTTAGAGACTTTGAGGGTTTTAGAGACATTTTGGATTTTTATTGTTTTTTAGTTTTTTAGCATTTTTATTATTTTTAGTGTTTTTTTAACATTTTAGGGGTTTTAAGGGTTTTTAGTGTTTTTAGTATTTTTTTTATTTTTATGGGGTTTTAGGGATTTTTAAGGGTTTTAGGGGTTATTATGGTTTTCATGGTTTTTTGGTTTTTTATGTTTTCAAGGATTTTTAGAGTTTTTTTAGGATTTTTATGGTTTTTTGGGTTTTTAGAGATAATAGGGATTTTGAGGGTTCTAGGGATTTTAGGGATTTTAGGGATTTTGAGGGTTTTTAGGGGTTTTCAGGGTTTTTACCATTTTTTTTCTCATGTTCTTTTGGGTCTTTTTTGGTTTTTAGGGTTTTTTTGAGTTTTTTATGGTTTTTAAGGTTTTTTAGAGTTTTTTTAACATTTTTATGCGTTTTAAGTGTTTTTGGGGGTTTTAGTTGTTTAGGGTTTTTTTGGCCTTTTAAGTTATTTAAGGTTTTTTAGGGCAAAGAAGGTGCGGACCAAGCGGAGAACTTGGTGCCTCAATTTAAAAAAAAAGAAAAGTACAAAACATTACAGGGGGGACTTGTACATTCGGGTGCGAGTAGTGCCCTTCATGTTAGAGTCTACATGAGATGCGCAAAAAGAAAGACAATGAATGACCATCGTGAGCAGCATTCTTCAATAGGCATCTTGGAAAGAACATCAGCCACCATGTTGACCTCCATATATGCAAGAGTGATCTTGAGGCTCTGGTTCTTGGTTAAGCTAAGGCATTCAATCCATTGGGGTAGGAGCCGCCATGGAACCTTCCTTGAGTTTTGTCGGAGAGCCTCCACCGCAAGCATTGAGTCATTTTCAATCCATAGATGCATCCACCCAAATTGATTTGCAAAACGAACACCCTTGATAATAGCCCAAAGCTTTACCTCATAGGCATAGCCATTGCCAATGTAATGATAGAAAATTCCCTTGATAAAACCTCGATAGGTACGGAAAACACCACCACAACCTGAAGGGCCTGGTGAACTTACTACCGCACCATCAACATTAACTTTGATCCATGACGGGATTGGTGGAATCCATCTAATGTACTTCATCAACATTGGGTTTTTGCACCTGCCAGGAACACCAAGTGTGCAGAGTGTAACAAGTTCATTGAAGCAGTTGTTCATTGTACCTGATTGAATGCACCAAGCCATTTGAAGAGCATTATGCATGGCAATAATTCCCTCATGTGTGGAGCATGATTTATTCTGAAACATAGTAGAATTCCTCGCAGCCCATAGGAAGGAAAAAATTGCTGCAGTTAAGGTTTTTTAGGTTTTTTATGGTTTTTAGATGTTTTTTAGGGTTTTCAGGGTTTTTATGTTTTTAGGGATTTTTTAGGATTCTTTGGATTTTAATTGATTTTAGGGGTCTTTAGGGTTTCAAGGGTTTTGAGGGAATTTATTTTTTAAGGTTTTTTATGGTTTATAGGGTTTTTCAATGTTTTTAGTATATTCTGGGTTTTTAAGGTTTTTTTTTGCGTTTTTAAGGGTTTTAAGGTTTTTTAGAGTTTTTAATATTTTTCAAGTTTTAAGGGTTTTTAGAGTTTTTTAGTTGTTTTTTCTGTTTTATGGGTTTTTAGGGTTATTTAAGGTTTGAGGGGATTTTTTAGTTTCCAGTTATTTTTTTGGGTTTTTAGGTTTTTTTATATTTTCTAGGATTTTTAGAGATTTTTTATGATTTTTTTATTTTTTTAGGGTTTTTAGAGTTATTAGTTATTTTGAAGGTTTTTCGGATTTTTCACTATTTTTGGGGATTTCAAGGTTTTTAGGGTCAATTTGGGGTTTAGGGTTTTTTATATATTTTTAGAGTTTTAAAGGTTTTTTATAGTTTTTAAACATTTTTAGGGGTTTGTAGTGTTTTTAGTGTTTTTAGTGGTGTTTAGGGTTTTATGGGTTTTTAGTGATTTTAAGGGTTTAGGGGTTTTTATGGTTTTCAGTGGATTTTTAGGGTTTTTATGGTTTTTTATGTTTTCAGAGATTTTTAGGTATTTTTAGGATATTTATGGTTGTTAGGCAATTTTAGGATTTTAAGGGATTTTGTGGGGTTTTAGGGTTTTTTCAGGGGGTTTTATGATTTTTAAGGTTTCTTTGAGTTTTTTTTCCAGTTTTTATGGTTTTTAGAGTTTTTTAATGTTTTTAACATTTTTAGCAGTTTAAATGGTTTTTAGAGTTTTAAGGCATTTTCTAGGGTTTTATGGGTTTTTAGTGTTTTTAAGGTTCTTATGGGGTTTTTATGTTTTCAAGGGGGCTTTCTGAGATGTTAGGGTTTATTACATTTTCAGGGTTTTTTGGGTTTTTTTAGGATTTTAAATGTTTTTAGTATTTTTCGGGATTTCCGGGATTTTAGGGCGGTTTAGGGGTTTTATGGGGTTTTTAGGATTTTTAGGGTCTTTTAGAGTTTTTGGGTTTTTTGAGTTTTTTTTGGGTATTTATTATTTTTAGAGCTTTTAAAACTTTTTAGGGGTTTTAAGGGTTTTTATAGTTTTTAATGGTTTTATGGGTTTTATGGATTTTTAACTATTTTAGGGTTTTTATAGTTTTTAGGGGTTTTTCAAGGTTTTTAGGGTTTCTTACATTTTCAAGGATCTTTAAGGATTTTTTAGGATTTTTATGGTTGTAGGGTTTTTAGGGTATTTCTGGGTTTTTAGGATTTTTTTTGAGTTTTTTATGGATTTTAATATTTTTAGAGTTTTCAACTCTTTTTAACGTTTTTAGGGTTTTAAGTGTTTTAGAGTTTTTAGTGGTTTTTGGGTTTTTATAGGTTTTGAAGGTTTTTAAAGTTTTTTTGGGGTTTGTATGCTTTTCAAGGGTTTTTAAGGGTTTTAAGGGTTTTTTTCTTGTTTTCAGGGATTTTTAGGACCTTTTATGGATATTTATCGTGTTTAGGGTTTTTTAGGTTGTTTAGGAAATTTGAGGGTTTTAGGTAAGGTTTTTAGAGTTTTAAAACATTTTTAAGTGTTTTAAGGGTTTTTAGAGTCTTTAGTGGGTTTTAAATGTTTTATGGGTTTTTAGGTTTTTTTGAGGTTTCTAGGTGTTTTTATGGTTTTCAAGGGTTTTCAAGGTTGTTTTTTTTGTTTTTTACATTTATAGGGATTTTAATATTTTTATGGTTTTTAGGGTTTTTAGGGTTTTCAGTGATTTCTAGAGTTTTTAGTGTTTTTAGGGTTTTTATGATTTTAAGGTTTTTTCCGGATTTTTAGGGTTTTTTGGGTTTTTAAATTTTTTTTAGTTTTTAGGGCTTGTACAGTTTTTTAGTGTTTTTGAACATTTTTAGGTGGTTTAAGTGTTTTAATGTTTTTAGTGGTTTTTTAGTGTTTTTATGGGTTTGAGGGTTTATGGTTTTCAGAGATTTCTCAGGGGTTTTAGTGTTATTTATGTTTTTAGGGATTTTTAGTGCATTTGTTGGATTTTTAATATTTTGGGGTGTTTTAATTTTTTTAGGGATTCTGAGGGTTTTTTGGGTTTTTTCAGGGTCTTTTATCCTTTTAGGGTTTTTAGGAACTTTTGGGTTTTAGGGTCTTTTTGAGTTTTTTAGGGCTGTTAATATTTTTTGCTTTTTTAAGTCTTTAGGGGTTTTATAGGTTTTTAGAGTTTTTAGTGGTTTTATGGGTTTTTAAGGGTTTTAGTTGTTTTATAGTTTTCAGGGTGTTTTTAGGAATTTTTGGATTTTATATGTTTTTAGGGATTTTAAGGGTTTTTTAGGATTTTTACAGTTTTGTGGGTTTTTAGTGAATTTGAGGGTTTTTAGGGTTTTCTGGGATTTATAGGAGTTTTTCAAGGTTTTTAGGGTCTTTTGGGGGGTTTTTTGTGTTTTTAGGGTATTTTGGGGGGTTTTTTGTGTTTTTTGGGTTTTTATGGCGTTTGAGAGTTTTTAACATTTTTAACGTTTTTAGGGGTTTTATGGGTTTTTAGAGTTTTTTGTCGGCTTTTAGGGTTTTATGAGTTTTTAGAGTTTTTAATGGTTATTAGGGGTTTTATGGTTTTCAACGGTGTTTATGGTTTTTAGGTATATTTTAGGGTTGTTTGGGTTTTATTATGTTTCCATGGATTTTTACATCTTTTTTTTGGATTTTTATGGTTTTTAGTTGTTTTAGGGTTTTATGGATTTTGAGGTGTTTTTTGGGGTTTTTAGGATTTTTTAGGGTTTTCATAGTCTTTTGGAAGTTTTATGGGTTTTTTGTGTTTTTTAGGGTTTTTTTAGGTTTTTAGAGTTTTTAGTGGTTTTAGTGTTTTTATGGGTTTTTATGGGTTTTAGGGATTTTTATAGTTTTGGGGGTTTTTTAGGGTTTTTAGGATTTTTTACATTTTCAGGGATTTTTAGGGATTTTGTAGGATTTTTAAGATTTTTTTAACATTTTTGGTGTTTTAAGGGTATTCAGAGTTTTTAGGGTTTTTATAGTTTTTAAGGATTTAAAGGTTTTTAAGGTTGTTTAGGGTTTTATGGTTTCCATGGGTTTTTAAGGGTTTTTAGGGTTTTCTACATTTACAGGGATTTTTAGGGCATTTTTAGTATTTTTAATGGTTTTAAGAAATTTTGATGGTTTTAAGGGCTTTTTAAAGAATTTTAGAGGTTTGGGGTTTTTTTGGGTGTTTTATGGTCTTTTGGGGTTTTTTGGTGTTTTTTTGAGTTTTTGAAGGTTTTAAAGTTTTTAGACTTTTTTAATGTTTTTAGGGGTTTTACTTGTTTTACATGTTTTTAGTGTTTTTTGAGGTTTTTAGTGTTTTTATGAAGTTTTAATGTTTTTATGGTTTTTAGGTGTTTTGATGATTTTCAAGGGGTTTTCAAGGTTTTAGGTTTTTTTTAGGATTTTAGGAATTTTTAGGGTTTTTTATTGGTTTTAGGGTTTTTAGGGATTTTGAGTGTTTTTTGGTTTTTTGGGGTTTTATGGTTTTTTAGGTTTCTAGAGTTTTTTGACTTTTTAGGGTTTTTAAGGTTTTCAGAGTTTTTTATTGTTTTTAGGGGTTTTTATCATTTTTAGAGTTTTTAGTGATATTTAGGGGTTTTAGGGGTTTTAGGGGTTTTTAGGGGTTTTGTGGGTTTCTAGGGCGTTTAA
Organism: Viscum album; assembly: GCA_963277665.1. NCBI lineage: Eukaryota > Viridiplantae > Streptophyta > Magnoliopsida > Santalales > Viscaceae > Viscum > Viscum album. The sequence continues at coordinate 1,050,095,800 of OY728121.1, read as the reverse complement.
GGGTTTTTACAGTTTTTTATGTTTTTAGACGTTTTAAATCTTTTTTAGGATTTTTTTTGGTTTTTATGGTTTTCATGGTTTTTTGGGTTTTTTGGGTTTTTTGGGAATTTGAAATGTTTTTTAGGTTTTTAGGGTTTTTAGGGTCTTTTGGGGGTTTGGGGTTTTTTTGAGTTTTTATGGTTTTTATGATTTTTAAGAGTTTTTAATGTTTTTATGGATTTAATGAAATTTTAGAGTTTTTAGTGGGGTTTTAGGTTTTTTCAAGTTTTTATTGGTTTTTATATTTTTCAGCGGGTTTAAAAGGTTTTAGTTTTTTTTTGTTTTCAATGAATTTTATATATTTTTTAAGATTTTTATGGATTTTAGGGGTTTTAAGGGATTTTAGGGATTTTGAGGGTTTTCCTGGGGTTTTAGGGTCTTTTTGAGTTTTTAGGGATTTTTAGGGGTTTTCAGGTTTTTTATAGTTTTTAACATATTTAGGGGTTTTGAGGGTTTTTACTATTTTTAGTGGGGTTTTATAGTTTAATAGAGTTTTGTGTTTTTTAAGGTTTTTAGGGTTTTTATAGTTTTCAAGAGGTTTTCAGGGTTTTAGTGTTTTGTATATTTTCAGGGATTTTTAAGGATTAAAATTAGGATTTTTAAGGGTTTTAGAGTTTTCAAGTGTTTATAGGATTTTGAGATTTTTAGGGGTTCTCATGGTTTAGGGGTTTCCAAGGTTTTTTGGGCCTTTTTGGGTTTTTAGGGTTTTTTTGAGTTTTGAGGGGGTTTTATGTTTTTTGAGTATTTAAATTTTTTTATGGTTTTAAAGGGTTTTTTGAGTTTTTAGTGGTTTTATGGTTTTTTTGGGTGTTTAGGGTTTTTATGGATTTTATGCTTTTTATTGTTTTTAGGGGGATTTCAGGATTTTTGGGGTTTTTTACGTTTTTAAGGATTTTTAGGGATTTTTTAGGTTTTTTTTATGATTTTTAGGGGTTTTTATGGTTTCCTAGGATTTTGACGGTTTTTAGGGTTTTTAGGGTTTTTAGGGGTTTTCCGGGTTTTTAAGGTCTTTTGGTGGTTTAGGTTTTTTTTAGTTTTTATGTTTTTTAAGGTTTTAGATTTTTTTAACATTTTTATAGGGTTTTTGGTTTTTATGTTTTCTTAGGGTTTTTACAGTTTTTAAGAGTTTTTATAGATTTCAGGTGGTTTTTATCATTTTTAAGTCCTTTTCATTTTTAGGGATTTTTAGGGCATTTTTAGGATTTTTTTTTGTTTTTAGGGGTTTTTAGGGTTTTTTAGGACTTTTAGTTATTCTGAGGGTTTTTGTGGTTTTAAGAGTTTTCTAGGGCTTTTATGGTTTTTTGGGTCTTTTGTGTTTTAGGGGTTTTTTTGAGTTTTTTAGGGTTTTTAAAGTTTTTAATGTTTTAGGGTTTTTTGCGTTTTTAGTGGTTTTATGGTTTTTATAGGGTTTTTATGGTTTTAGGATGGTTTTATGGTTTTCATGGGTTTTTCATGGTTTTTAGGGGTTTTTATGTTTTTTGGATTTTTTACATTTTTTATGGTTTTTAGGATTTTTAGGGATATTGAGGGTTTTAAGGTTTTTATGGTTTTTTTATTGGGTTTTTTTGGGTTTTTATGGTTTTTTAGATTTTTTATCATTTTGAGGAGTTTTAAGGGTTTTAAGTGTTTTTAGTGGTTTTAGGATTTTATGGGTTTTAGGGTTTTATGGTTTTTTAAGGTTTTTTGGGGTTTTATGGTTTTCAGGGGAATTTTCAAGGTTTTTAGGATTTTTTACATTTTCAATGATTTTTAGGGATATTTTAGGATTTTATGTTTTTTTAGGATTTTAGGGATTTTGAGGGGGTTTATAGGGTTTCATGATTTTTTAGTGTTTTTAGTGTTTTTAGAGATTTTGAGGGTTTTTAGTGGGTTTCGCGGTTTTTTAGGGTTTTTAGGGTTATTATGATCTTTATGGGTTTTTAGCGCTTTTTATGATTTTTAGATTTTTAAGGTTTTTAGTGTTTTTAACATTTTTAGGGGTTTTTAGATTTTTAAAGTTTTTAGAGCGTTTTAATGTTTCTATGGGGGTTTAGTGTTTTTTATGTTTTTAGGGGGTTTTATGGTTCTCAGAGGTTTTCTAGGGTTTTTAGGGTTTTTTACATTTTTAGGTATTTTTTTAGATTTTAATAGTTTTTAGGTTTTTAGGGATTTTGAGGATTTTTGGGGGGTTTTAGGGTTTTTAGGTTCTTTTGGGGTGTTTAGGGAACTTTTTGAGTTTTTGGGTTTTAAAGGTTTTTAAATCATTTTATCATTTTTGGGGTTTTAATGGTTTTTAAAATTATAGCGTGGTTTTATTATTTTTATTATATTTATGGGTTTTTATGGTTTTTAGTGGTTTATATGGGTTTTTTGGATTTTAAGGGGTTTTTCATGGTTTTTAGTGTTTTTTACATTTTCATGGATTTTAGTAGTTTTTTTATTTTTCTTGTTTTTAAAATTTTCAGGTTTTTTTTTGGATTTTTAGGGTTTAAAGGTTTTTTAGGGTTTTTTATGGATTTTATGATTTTTAGATTTTTAGGGTCTTTAGGGTTTTTAGGGTTTTTAGGGGGTTTTTTTGAGTTATTTAGGGTATTAAAGGTTTTTAGAGTTTTTTTTAACATTTTTAGGTTTTAAATGGCTTTTAGGGTTTTTTGTGATTTTAATTAGTTTTTATGATTTATAAATGCTTTTAGTGGTTTTTATCATTTTCAGGGGGATTTCTGGGGTTTTGGAATTTTTTATGTTTTTCAGGATTTTTAGGATTTTTATGGCATCTAGGTGTTTTAGGGTTTTTAGGGGTTTTAGGGTTTTTAGGGTTTTTAGTGGTTTTTAGGTTTTTTAGGTGTTTTAGGGTTTTTTGAGTTTTTATTATTTTTTTGGAGTTTTAGGGTTTTTTAGTTTTTAGTTTTTTTAGGGTTTTCAAGTTTTTATGGTTTTTAGGGGTATGGTCGTTTTTGGATTTAATAAATTAAGGGTATTTTATATTTTCAACTATTTTAGGGTTTTTTTATGATTTTTATGGTTTTTAAGGTTTTTAGGGTTTTTAGGATTTTTATGGATTTTGAGGGCTTTTAGGGGTTTTCATAAGTTTTTAGGTTTTTTCTCAATTTTATGGTTTTTTGGGTCTTTAGGGTTTTTTTATATTTTTAGGGTTTTTAAGATTTTCTAGAGTTTTTCAATGCTTTTAAGGTTTTAAAATGTTTTTAGAGTTTTTAGTGGGTTTTAGGGTTTTTATCATATTTTAGGGTTTTCTAAGGTTTTTTGGGGGTTTATGGTTTTTAGGAGTTTTTTGTGGTTTTTAGTATTTTTTACGTTTTCACTGTTTTTTTGGGATTTTATGATTTTAATGCATTTTAGGGTTTTTAGGGATTTCAAGGGTTTTTATTTATTTTCTGGTCATTTTAGGGATTTAAAGGTTTTTAGGGGTTTTTTGAGTTTTTATGGTTTTAAGGGTTTTTAACATTTTTAGGGGTTTAAAGGGTTTCTATATTTTTTAGTGGTTTTAGGGGTTTTATGGATTTTTAGGGGTTTTTAGGTTTTTAGGGGTTTTATGGTTTTAAGGGGTTTTTCAAGGTTTTTATGATATTTTTTTAGGGATTTTTAGGGCTTTTTAGGATTTTTAGGGTTTTGTGGTTTTTATGGATTTTAAAGGTTTTTTTGATTTTTCAAGGTTTTTATGGTTTTTAGGGTTTTCAGTGTTTTTAGGGTCGTTAGGGTTTTTAGGGGTTTTTTTTAGCTTTTTAGGGTTTTATGTTATTTTAGGGTTTTTAACATTTTTAGAGGTTTTAAGTTTTTTTAGATTTTTTCGTGGTTTTTATGGTTTTTATAGGGTTTTTAAGGGTTTTAAGGGTTTTAGGGGTTTTATGGTTTTTATGGGTTTTTCAGGGTTTTTTGGTTATTTTATGTCTTCGAGAATTTTTATGAATTTTTTAGAATTTTTATAGTTTTATGGTGTTTAGAGATTATAGGGATTTTTAGAGATTATAGTTTTAAAGATTTTTAGGGTCTTTTTGGGATTTTAGGGCTTTTTTAGTTTTAGGGATTTTAAGAGTTTTTAGAGTTTTTAACGTTTCTAGGGGTTTTCATTATTTTTAGAGATTTATCAGTTTTAAGAGTTTTTATGGATTTTAAGGGTCTATAAGGGTTTTAGGTAATTTTATGGTTTTCAGGTATTTTTTAGGGTTTTAGGGGTTTTTAGGGTTTTTAATGCTTTAGGGTTTTCCAAGGTTTTTAGGGTCTTTTTGGATTTTTAGGGGTTTTGCGTTTTCTTAGATTTTTTTGTGTTTTTAACGTTCCTAGGGGTTTTAAGGGTTTTTAGAGTTTTTTATGGTTTTTAAGGTTGTAGGGGGTTTTAGGGTTTTTTAGGTTTTTAGGTGTTTTTATAGTTTTCATGGGTTTTTCTTGGTTTTTAGGGTGTATTACTTTTTCATGGATATTTAGAATTTTTTTAGGATTTTTATGTTTTTTATGGTTTTAGGGTTCATAGGGTTTTTTGGATTTTGAGAGTTTTTTGGGTTTTCTGGGTTTTTATGGTTTTTAGGGGGCTTTTTTTTTTGAGTTTTTAGTTTTCTAATTGATTTAGAGTTTTTTGGCCCTTTTTAACGTTTTTCGGTGTTTAAATGGTTTTTATAGTTTTTAGTGTGTTTTTAGGGTAGCTATGGGTTTTTAATGTTTTTAGGGGTTTTATGGTTTTCCGGGGATTTTCAAGGTTTTTACGGTTTTTAAAATTTTCAGTGATTTTTAGGGGTTTTTTAGGATTTTTATGGTTTTTAGGGTTTTTATGGTTTTTAGGTATTCTGTGAGTTTTAATGGATTTTCAGGGTTTTTAGGTTTTTTTTGGGTTTTTCAGGGTTTTTTTGTCTTTTTGGGTTTTTAGGGCATTTTTTGAGTTTTTAGGGATTTAAAGGTTTTTTAGAGTTTTTAATGTTTTTAGGGGTTTTAAGGGTTTTTAGAGTTTTTAGTGGTTTTTAGGGTTTTTATAGGTCTTTAGGGGTTTTAATTTTTTTCCGCGTTTTATGGTTTTCATGGGTCTTTAGGGTTTTTTACGTTGTTAGGGTTTTTAGGGATTTTTTAGGATTTTTTTTTTCCGAGAGTTTTAAGGTATTTTGATGGTTTTTCAAGTTTTTTAGGGTTTTTATGGATTTTTAGGGTTTTTAGGGTATTTTGTGTTTTTAGGGTTTTTTGAGATTTTTTAGGTTTTTATGGTCTTTATAAAATTTTAATGTTTTTAGCTGTTTAAAGGGTTTTTTGAATTTTTAGTGGTTTTTAGTGTTTTATGGATTTTAAGGGTATATTTAAGGTTTCTAGGGGTTTGGGTTATTTACATTTTTAGGGATTTTTAGTGATATTTATGTTTTTTGGGTCTTAGGGTTTTTAGGGTTTTTAGGGATTTTTAGAGTTTTTATGGGCTTTCAAGTTTTTTAGGGGTTCATGGGATTTTTAGGGTATTTAGGGTATGTTTGGATTTTAGGGGTTTTTTTGAGTTTTTTTAGAGTTGTGAAGGTTTTTTATAGTTTTTAATGTTTTAACATTTTTAGGGGTTTTGTGTGTTTTTAGAAATTTTAGTGGGTTATTAGGGTTTCTATGGGTTTTTAGGGGTTTTAAGGTTTTTAAGGGTTTTATGGTTTTCAGGGGGTGGGGGTTTAGAGTTTTAGGGTTTTTTACATTTTTAGAGATTTTTAGGGATTTTTAGGATTTCAATTGTTTTTAGAGTTTTTTTGGTTTTGAGGGTTTTTGAGGGTTTTTAGCATTTTTTAGGGTTTTTTAGGGTTTTAGGGTCTTTTTAGGTTTTCATGGTTTTTTTAATGTTTTTAGGGTAATATGGTTTTTTATTATTTTTAACATTTTTAGGGTTTTGAGGGTTTTTTAGAGTTTTCAGTGGTTTTATGGTTTTTATGGGTGTTCAGGGCTTTTAATATTTCTAGGGGGTTTTATTGTTTTTAGGGATTTTTATGCTTTTTAGTGTTTTTCACGTTTTTAGGGATTTTTTGTGTGTTTTTAGGATTTTTTTTGGGTTTATATGGATTTTGAGGGGTTTTGGGTTCTTCAGGGCTTTTAGGGGTTTTTAGAGTTTTATTGTGATTTTTAGGGGTTTTAAGTTTTTTTTTGAGTTTTTTATATTTTTTTATGTTTTAGGGGTTTTGAGGTGTTTTAGATATTTTAGAGATTTTAGTGATTTTAGTGATTTTCTATGTTTCTTGGGTTTTTTAAGGTTTTTATGGCTTTTAATGGATTTCAAGGGTTTTCAGGGGTTTTTGAGTTTTTTATATTTTCAGGGATTTTAAGGGATTTTTTAGGATATTTATGGTTTTTAGGTTTCTTTGGATTTTGAGGGTTTTTAGGGTTTTTAGGAGTTTTTGTGGTTTTTATAGTATTTCTGGGGTTTTAAGGGTTTTTTTTAGTTTTTAGGGTTTTTTAGGTTTTTTAGAGTTTTTTTAACTTTTTAGGGGTTTTGAGGTTTTTTAGTTTGTTTTTAGGAGTTTTATGGGTTTTTAGAGTTTTTCAGGGTTTTTAGGGGTTTTTTGGTCGTTTAGTTTTATAGGGTTTTTTGAGTATTTTTGGTTTTTTAGAGTTTTTAATGTTTTATGGGGTTTTGAGGGTTTTTAGAGTTACTAGGTAGTTATTAGGGTTTTTATGGGTTTTATTGTTTTTTATGCTCTTTAGGGGTTTTTATAGTTTTTAGGGGGTTTTCATCTTTTTTAGGTGTTTTTATGTTTTCATTGATTTTGAGGGTTTTTTAGGTTTTTTATGGTTTTTAGAGTTTTTAGATTTTTAGGGATTTTGAGGGGTTTTTAAGGTTTTTTTAGGGGATTTAGTCTTTTGGGTTTTTAGGGGTTTTTTTGAGTTTTTTAGGGTTGTTAATATTTTTTAGAGTTTTTAACATTTTTATCATTTTTGGTATTTTAATTGTTTTTAGTGTTTTTAGCGGGGTTTTAGGGTTTTATGGGGTTTTATATTATTTATGATTTTTAGGGGTTTCCTAGTTTTTAAGAGTTTTTCAAGGTTTTTACATTTTATGGGATTTTTAGGGATTTTTAGGATTTTATAGATTTTAGGGTTATTAGGGTCTTTTGGGTCAGGGTTTTTAGTGTTTTTTAGAGATTCTATGGTATTTTTGGGATTTTAGGGTTTTCAAGTTTTTCAGGGGTTTTTAGGTTTTTAGTGTTTTTTAACATTTTAGGTGTTTTAAGGGTTTTTAGATTTTTTGTTAGAGTTTATGGTTTTTCCGGGTTTTTAAGGTTTTCTTATTGTTTTAGTTTTTTATGGTTTTCAGTGATTTTAGTGTTTTTTACATTTTTAGAGATTTTTAAGGGGTTTTTAGAATTTTTATGGGTTTTAGTGTTTTTAAAGATATGAGGGTTTTAAAATTTTTTAGGGTTTTTTTAGGTTTTTTGGACTTTTTAGGTTTTTAGGGTTTTTTAGTTTTTATGGTTTTAAAGGTTTTTAGAGTTTTTAACATTTTTATGGGGTTTGAGAGATTTTAGAGTTTTTAGTGGGTTTTAGGGATTTCAGGGGTTTTTATGGTTTTTAGGGGATTTTAGGGATTTTAGGTGTTTTCCAGGGTTTTTAGGGTTTTTTCATTTTTAAGTAATTTTAGCGCTTTTTTAATATTTTTATGTTTTTTTGGGGGTTTTTGGGTTTTTCAGAATTTTGAGGGTTTTTTTGGTTTTTTGGGTTTTTTGAGTTTTTTTACGGGTTTTAAGGTTTTTAACGTTTTCTATGTTTTTTAGGGGTTTAAAGGGTTTTTAGATTTTTATTGGGTTTTTAGTGGTTTTATGGGGTTTATAATGTTTTTAGGGGTTATTATTGTTTTCAGGGTTTTTTATGTTTTCAAGGATTTTTTAATATTTTTATGGTTTTTTGGGTTTTAAGGGTTTTAAGGGATTTGGAGGTATTTTTGGATTTTTTTAGGGTGTTTTTGGTTTTTTGGGTATTTAGGGTCTTTTGAGTTTTAGGGTTTTTTTAGAGTTTTTTGAGATTTAAATATTTTTTAGAGTTTTTTAATGTTTTCGGGTTTTTAATTATTTTTAAAATTTTTAGTGGGTTTTAGGGTTTTATTGGTTTTAGAGTTTTTAAGGTTTTTATTGATTTTAGGGATTTTTCTAGATTTTAGGGTTTTAACATTTTTAGGGATTTTTAGGGATTTGTTAGGATTTTTATGGTTTTAGCGCTTTTAGGGTTTTTAGGGTTTTTGATTGTTTTTAGGGTTTTTCAAAGTTTTTTGTGGTTTTTTGGTTTTTTTGGTTTTTAGGGTCTTTTGGGGTTTTTAGGTTTTTTTAGTTTTTTAGGGGTTTTAATGTTCTTTTTGATTTATTTAATGTTTTTAAGGGATTTAATGGTTTTTAAAGTTTTTTGTGGTTTTTGTGGTTTTTTGTGTTTTTTTATGTTTTAAGGGATTTTTAGGCAGTTTTTAGGATTTTTATGGTTTTAAGGTTTTTAGGGATTTTGTGGGTTTTTATGGGTTTTTAGGGTTTTTTAGGATTTTTAGGTTTTTTAGGGTTTTTCTCATCTTTTTGGGTTGTTAGGGTTTTTTGAGTTATTTAGGGTTTTAAGGTTTTTAAGATTTTTTAATGTTTTTAGGAGTTCTAGGGGATTTTTGAGTTTTTAGTGGTTTTAGGTTTTTCTTTGTTATTAGGGGGTTTTATGGTTTTCAAGGATTTTCGATGTTTAGAAGGTTTTTTATGTTTTTATGGATTTTTAGGGTTTTTTTAGGACTTCTATGGGTTTCGGGTTTCTAGGGTTTTTAGGGAGTTTGAGGCGTTTTAGAGGTTTTCATCGGTTTTTAAGGGTTTTTAGGGTCTTTTGGGTTTTTAGGGTTTTTTTGAGTTTTTAGGGATTTTAAGGTATTTGTAGTTTTTTAATGTTTTAAGGGGTTTGAAGGGTTTTTATAGTTTTTAGTGGTTTTTCCAGTGTTGATGGGTTTCTATGGGTTTTATGGGTTTAAGGGGGTTTTCAGGGTTTTTTGGGTTTTTTACATTTTCATGAATTTTTAGGGATTTTTTAGAATTTTTATGGTTTTTAGGGTTTCTTAGGGTGGTAAGGGATTTTGAGGGGTTTTCAGGGTTTTTTAGGATTTTAAGATTTTATGGGTTTTTAGGGGTTTTATTGTCTTTTGGGGTTTTGGTTTTTTTTTTGATTTTTTAGGGTTTTTATTGTTTTTATTGTTTTTAACATTTTTTAGGGTTTAAATGGGTTCTAGAGTTTTTAGTGGGGTATTAGGGTATTGAATGACTTTTAGGGTTTTTAATTTTTTTTAGGGTTTTTTAGGGTTTTCAAAGGTTTTTGAGGGTTTTTATGGTTTTTTTATGTTTGAAGTGATTTTTAGGGCTTTATTAGGATTTTTATGGGTTTTGGGGGTTTTTAGGGTTTTTAGGGATTCTGAGGCATTTTAAGGGGTTTCAAGGCTTCTAAGGGTTTAAGGGTTTTTAGGGTCTTTTGGGAGGTTTAGGGTTTTTTACGATTTTTAGGTTTTATAAGGTTTTTTAGAGTTTTAAAAGTTTTTAGTGGTTTTAAGGATTTGTAGAGTTTTAAGTGGTTTTATGTTTTTTAGGGTTTTTAAGGTTTTTAGGGATCTTTATGGTTTTTAGGGATCTTTATGGTTTTCAGTGGTTTAATGGTTTTTTACATTTTCAGGGATTTTTAGGATCTTTTTAGTATTTTTATGGTTTCTAGGGTTTTTATGGTTTTTATGGATTTTGATGGTTTTAGTGTTTTCACGGTTTTCAGGGTTTTTATGGTCTTTTGGGTTTTTAGGGTTATTTTACTTTTTTAGGGGCTTTAAGGTTTTTAGAGTTTTTTTGGGGTTTAAAGGGTTTTTAGAGTTTTTAGTGGTTTTTAGTGTTTTTATGACTTTTTAAGGGGTTTTAAGGTTTTAGGGGTTTTTACGGTTTTTTGGGGTTTTTTGGGGTTTTTGGGTTTTTTACTTTTTTGGGGATTTTTAATGCTTTTTTTCATATTTTTATGGTCTTTATGGTTTTTTAGGGATTTTAGGGATTTTGAGGGGTTTTATGGTTATTAGGGTTCTTTAGGGTTTTTTTTGGTTGGGGGGGGGGGGTTGGGGTTTTAGGGTTTTTTTTTTGAGTTTTTAGGGTTTTAAATCTTTTTTTTAGTTTTTAACATTTTTAGGGGTTTTAAGGGTATTTGGAGTTTTTAGTGGGTTTTTAGGGTTATTATGTGTTTTTAGGGTTTTTTAAGGTTTTTAGGGGTTTTTTTCAATCAGGTGTTTTTCAGGGTTTTTAGTGTTTTTTAATTTTTTAGGGATTTTTACTACATTTTAGGATTTTTATGGTTCTTAGGTTTTTTTAGAGTTTTTTGGGATTTTGAGGTTTTTTATGGTTTTTGGGGGTTTTGGGAGTTTTCTAGGTGTTTAGGGTCTTTTGGGTTTTTATGTTTTTTTTTGTTTTTTTAGGGTTTTTAATGTTTTTCAGAGTTTTGTAACGTTTTTACGATTTTTTTGGGTTTTTAATGTTTTTAGTGGTTTAGGGTTTTATGGGTTTTTAGGGGTTTTTTAAGGATTATAGTGGTTTTATTGTTTTCAATGATTTTTTTACATTTTCACATTTTTAGGGGTTTTTAGGATTTTCTAGTTTTTATAATTTTTAAGGATTTTGTGGATTTTTAGGGGGTTTCAAGGTTTTTTTGGGGTTTTTGGTTCTTTTAGGTTCTTTTTCTTTTCAGGGTTTTTTTTTTATTTTTTTATGGTCTTTAAATATATTTAGATTTTTTTTAACATTTTAGGGGGTTTTAGGGTTTTTATAATTTTAGTTGTTTTTATGGGTTTTTTGGGGTTTTTTTTTGTTTTTAAGTTTTTTTTGGTTTTCAGTGTTTTTTCAGGGGTTTTAGGTTTTTCATTAATTTTTAGGGATTTTTATGGATCTTTATGGAATTTTGGGTTTTAAGGGGTTTTGCGGGTTTTTAACGTTTTTAGGGTTTTCAGTGTTTTTGAGTGTTTTTTGGGTTTTTTGGTTTTTTAAGGTTTTTTTAGAAGTTTTTTTGGGTTTTTAATCCTATTTAGTGTTTTCTAATTTTTTTAGGGGTTTTAAGGGTTTTTATATTTTGTTTCGGTTTTTTTGGGTTTTTGTGGGTATTAGGGGTTTTATGGTTTTTAGAGGTGTTTATGGTTTTCAGGGATTTTTTAGGGTTATTAAGGGTTTTACGTTTTTATGGATTTTAGGGGTTTTTTAGGATTTTTATGGTTTTTATGGTTTTTACGGTTTTTAGGGTTTTTAGGATTTTTCAGTGTTTTTAGGATCTTTTGGGATTTATAGGGGTTTTTTTGAGTTTTTTTCATTTTTAAGGGTTTTTAGAGTTTTTAAAGTTTTTTTATGTTTTTAGGGGTTTTAAGGGTTTTTAGAGTCTTTAATGGGTTTTAAGGCCCTTATGGGTTTTAGGTGTTTAAATATTTTTTGGGGGTTTTATATTTTTCAGGGGTTTTCAGGGTCTTTAGGGTTTTTTATGTTTTCATGCATTTCTTGGGATTTTTATTTTTTTCGGGTTTTTAAGGATTTTGAGGTTTTTAAGGTATCTTAGGGTTTTAGGGTTTTTACTGGTTTTTAGGGACTTTTGGGATTTTTTGGTTTTTATGGTTTTTTTTTTGAGTTTTTACGGTTTTGAGGTTTTTTTGATTTTTTTAACATTTTTAGGGGTTTTAAGAGTTTTTAGTGTTTTTTGTGGGGATTTGGGTTTTTTGGGGTTTTATGGGTTTTAAGGATTTTTACGTTTTTATGGTTTTCAGGGTTTCTCATGGTTGTAATGGTTTTTTATGTTTTCAGGGATTTTTAGGATTTCTATGGGTTTTTGTGTTTTTGGGTTTTTAGGGATTTGAGGGATTTTAGGGGTTTTATGGTTTTTTAGGTTTTTTAAGTTTTTTGGTTTTAGGGTCTTTTAAGGGTTTTTAGGGTTTTTAGAGTTTTTTAGGGGTTTTAGGGGTTTTTAGGGATTTTATGGCCTTTTGGGTTTTTAGGGTTTTTTTTAGCATTTTAGGGTTTTTAAGGTTTTTAAGAGTTTTTTAACATTTTTAGGGGGTTTGAGGTTTTTTAGAGTTTTAGTGGATTTTGAGGTATTTTATGCGGTTTTATAAGTTTTTATGGGTTTTATGGTCTTCAGAGATTTTTCAGGATTTTTAGGGGTTTTTACGTTTTCATAGATTTTTAGGGAATTTTAGGATTTTTATTGTATTTAGAGTTTTATGGGTTTTAGGGATTTTTTGAGTTTTTAGCGGTTTAAAGGTTTTTTAGAGTTTTTAAACTTTTTTCGGTGTTTTAAGGGGTTTTGGAGTTTTTAGTGGGGTTTTAGGGTCCTTATGGGTTTTTAGTGATTTTTAACATTTTTAGGGGTTTTTATGGTTTTTTGGGGGTTTGCAAGGTTGTTAGCGTTTTCTACGTTTTCATGGATTTTAGGGCTTTTTAACATTTTTATAGTTTTTAGGGTTTCCTAGGATTTTTACTGATTTTGAGGGGATTTCATGGGCTTTCTGGGTTTTAGGGTTTTACTATTTTTAGTCGGTTTTATGGTTTTAAGAGGTTTTTTACATTTTCTGGGATTTTAAGGATTTTTTGGATTTTTATGGGTTTTAGGGTTTTTATGGTTTTGGGTGATTTTGAGGGGTTTTAGGGTTTTCAGGGGTATTTAGTGGTTTTAGAGTTTTTCAGGGTTTTTAGGGTCTTTTTGGGTTTTTTGGATTTTTTTGTGTTTTTAACTATTTTAAAGGATCTTTAGTGTTTTTTAATGTATTTAGTGGTTTTTAGGGTTTTTAGGGTTTTTAAAGTTTTTAATGGTTTCGGGTTTTTATGGGCTTTAGGGTATTTATGTTTTTAGGGGTTTTATGGTTTTTTACATTTTTAGGGATCTTTTGGGTTTTTTTAGTATTTTATGGTTTTTAAGGTTTTTAAGGATTTTAGGTATTTTGAGTGGGTTTATGGTTTTTAATGGTTTTTAGTGTTTTTAGGGTTTTTTGGGTTTTTTGTGTCTTTTTGGATTTTTTGTGTTTTTAGTTCTTTTAAGGGTTTTAGAGATTGTTAACTTTTTATACCTTTTTAGGGGTTTTAAGGGTTTTAGAGTTTTTAGTGGGTTTCATGTTTTTTATGGGTTTTAGGGTTTTTATGTCTTTTAGGGGTTTTGTGGGTTTTATTGGTTTTTCTGAGTTTTTAGGGAATTTTTAGGTTTTCAAGGAATTTTAGGGATTTTTTAGGATTTTTATGGTCTTGAGGGTTTTTAGGGATTGCGAGAGTTTTATGGGGGGTTTAGGGTTTTTAGGGGTTTTATAGTTTTTAGGGCTTTTAGGGTCTTTTGTTTTTTTTTTGTTTTTTGGGGTTTTAATGTTTTTTAGAGTTTTTAACCTTTTAGGGTTTTAAGATTTTTAGAGTTTTTAGTGGTATTTTAGCATTTTCTTGTGCTTTTGGGGTTCTTATGTTTTTAGGGGTTTTATGGGTTTTAGGGTATTTTAAAGGTTTTTTGGGTTTTTTACGTTTTTATGGATTTTTAGGGAGTTTTTGGATTTTTATGGTTGTTAGGTGTTTTAGGTATTTTGAGGGGTTTTAGTGTTTTTAGGTTCTTTTTGGCATTTTACAGTTTGTTTAGTTTTTTTTGGTTTTAAGGTTTTTTTGAGTTTTTTAACATTTATGGGGATTTTAAGGTTTTTTAGAGTTTTTAGAGGTTTTTTGTGTTTTTATGGGTTTTTAATGATTTTTAGGGTTTTTTGAGTTTTTTAACATTTATGGGGATTTTAAGTTTTTTTAGAGTTTTTAGAGGTTTTTGGGGTTTTTATGGGTTTTAAGGGTTTTTAAAGATTTTTAGGGTTTTTTTGGTTTTTAGGGGGTTTTAGGGGTTTTTTGGATTTTTTTTATTTTGATTTTTCTATGGATTTAGGGGTTTTAGAGTATTTTATCATTTTTAGGGGTTTAAAGGGTTTTGGGGGTTTTTAGTGGGTTTTTGTGGGCTTTTATGATTTTTTAATGTTTTTATGGGTTTTTATGGTTTTCAAGGTTTTAAGGGTTTATTAGGTTTTCGGGGATGTCTGGGGATTTTTTAAAAATTTTACGGTTTTTAGTGTTTTATGGATTTTAGGGATTTTGTGGGTTTTTAGGGGGTTTTAAGGTTTTTAGGGTCTTTTGGGAATTTAGGGTTTTTATGGACTTTTGGGATTTTAGTATTTTTATTGTTTTTTTAGGTTTTTAGGGTTTTTAGTGTTTTTTACATTTTCATGGATTTTTAGGGAATTTTTTAGGATTTTTATGGTTTTAGTGATTTTATGGTTCTTAAGAATTTTGGGGGGGTTTTGGGGTTTTTCAGGTTTTTTAGAGTTTTAGTATTTTTATGGCCTTTTTTGGTTTTTGTTCCTTTTTGGTTTTTATCCTTTTTTTAGTTTGTTAGGGTTTTTAAAGTTTTAAGAGTTTTTAATGTTTTTAGGGGGTTTTAGAGTTTTAGTGGGTATTTACTATTTTTATGGGTTTTATGGTTTTTTAATATTTTTAGGGGGTTTTGTGAATTTCATTTGTTTTCATGGTTTTTAGTGTTTTTTACATTTATTGGGATTTTTAGGGATTTTAGGATTTTTATTGTTTTTTAAGTCTTTTCAGGATTTTGAGGGGTTTTAGGGTTTTTCAAGAGTTTTTTGGGTTATTACGGGTTTTCAGAGTTTTTAGGGTCTGTTTCGGTTTTAGGGGGTTTTGAATGTTTTAGGGGTTTTAAGGTTTTTTAGATTTTTTTAATTTTTATAATTTTTTTATGGGTGTTATGATCTTTTAAGGTTTTAGTGGGGTTTTAGGATTTTTATGGGTTTATTGGGGTTTTCAAGGTTTTTAGTTATTTTTTTTTCTTTTTAGAGGATTTTACGGTTTTTAGGGTTTTTAAGTTTTCAGGGATTTTGAGGGATTTTTTAGGAATTTTATAGTTCTTAGGGTTTTTTATGTTTTTAGGAATTTTGAGGGTCTTTATCGGAGGGTTTTTTTATGGTTTTAGGGGTTTTAGGGTTTTTAGGGACTTTTTGGGGTTTTAGTGTTTTTTAGTTATTAGGGGTTTAAATTTTTTTTTATAGTTTTTAACATTTTTAAGGGTTTTATAGGTTTTTAGAGTTTTTAATGGGTTTTAGGATTTTTTGGGTTTTTAGGGTTTTTTATGTTTTTTTTTTGGTTTTTTTGGTTGTGAGGGGTTTTTACAGATTTTTAGGATTTTTGTGGTTTTTGGTGTTTTTTAGGGTTTTAGGGATTTTGAATGTTTTTAGTGATTTTCAGGGCTTATTAGCATTTTTTAGGGTTTTACGGTATTTTTGGATTTTTATTGTTTTTGTTGAGTTTTTTAGGGGTTTTAAAGTTTTTTTAACATTTTTAGGGATTTTAAGGGTTTTTATAGTTTTTAGTGGGTTTTAGGAGTTCTATGGGTTTTCAATGGGTTTTCAATGGGGTTTTAGGGGGTTTTAGGGGTTTTAGGGGTCTTTCAGGATTTTTAGGGTTTCTTACTTTTTCAGGGTTTTAGGGTTTTTTAGGGCTTTTTAGAAATTTTATGGTTTTTGGAGTTTTAGGTTTTTTAAGGATTTCGATGGGTTTGGGGGTTTTTCTTGGTTTTTTGGGTTTTTTGTAGTTTTAGGGGTTTTTTGAGTTCTTAGGATTTTTATGGGTTTTTGGAGTTCTTAGGATTTTTATGGGTTTTTGGAGTTTTTTACCATTTTTGGGGTTTTAAGGGCTTTTAGAC
The DNA here is from genome assembly GCA_963277665.1 of Viscum album. NCBI lineage: Eukaryota > Viridiplantae > Streptophyta > Magnoliopsida > Santalales > Viscaceae > Viscum > Viscum album. Next base: position 1,050,080,095 of record OY728121.1, on the reverse strand, counting down.
TTTTTAGTGGTTTTAAGGTTTTATGGGTTTTTTCTGGTTTTCAAGGGTTTTAGGGGTTTTTATGGTTTTCAATGGATTTTTAGGGTTTTTATAATTTTTAACATTTGTAGATATTTTTAGGGATTTTATAGGATTTTTATGGTTTTGAGGGTTTTTAGGAGTTTTGAGGGTTTTTATGGGTTTTTTGGGGTTTTAGGGTCTTTTTCGGATTTTAGGGTTTTTTGAGTTTTTTTGGGTCTTTAATGTTTTTATAGTTTTTTAGCTTTTTTAACATTTTAAGAGGTTTAAGGGTTCTTAGAGTTTTTAGTGGGTTTATAGGGTTTTATAGGTTTTTAGGGTTTTATGGTTTTCAAAGGATTTTCATGGTTTTTTACATTTTCATGGATTTTTTGGGAATTTTTAGGATTTTTACAGGTTTTAGGGTTTTTAGGGTTCTTTAGGGATTTTTTGTGTTTTTAGGGTATTTTAGGGTTTTTAGGGTCTTTTTGGGTTTTCAGGGTTTTTTTATTTCATTAGTGTTTTTATTGTTTTTAGGGGTTTTAAGGATTTTTAGATTTTTATTGGATTTTATTGGATTTTTATTGATTTTTAGTGTTTTATGGTTTTTATGGTTTTAAGGGTTTTTATGGTTTTGGGTGGTTTTTATCATTTTAGGTTTTTTACATTTTCTTGGATTTTTTGGGCCTTTTTTAGTATTTTTAATGTTTTTAGGTTTTTAAGGATTTTGAGGGGTTTTAGGGTTTTTTTTAGGGTTTTTAGGGGTTTTCAGGGTTTTGAGGGATTTTTTGGATTTTTAGGGATTTTTTTAGTTTTTTTGGGTTTAAAGGTTTTTTAGAGTTTTTTAATATTTTTAGGGGTTTTAAGTGTTTTTAAAGTTTTAGTGGTTTTAAGGGTTTTTAGAGTTTTTTATGGTTTTAGGGTTTTTATGGGGTTTTGGCATTTTTATGGTTTTTAGTGGTTTTTGTGGTTTTCAAGGGTTTTTCATGGTTTTTAGGGTTTCTAATGTTTTCAGGGATTTTTGGGCTATTTTAGAATTTTGAAGGTTTTTTGTGTTTTTTTGGGATTTTTGGGTTTTTGGAGTTCTTTAGGAATTTCAAGATTTTTTAGAGTTTTTTTACGTATTTAGCGGTTTTAAGGGTTTTTAGAGTTTTTAATAGTTTTAGGGTTTTATGGGGTTTTAATGTTTTCAAGGTTTTCTACAGTTTTTTATGGTTTTTTATGTTTTAAAGGATATTTTGGATTTTAAAGGATTTTTATAGTTTTTAAGGTATTTTATGGATTCTGAGGTTTTAGGGTTTTAAGGGTATTTTAAGGTTTTTAGGGGTTTTAGGGTCTTTTGGGTTTTTGGGTTTTTTTGAGTTTTTTAGGGTTTTATGGTTTTTAGAGTTTTTAATGTTTTTAGGGGTTTTAGGGTTTCTAGGTCTTTTAGTGGGTTTTTTGGTTTTTATGGTTTTCAGGGTTTTTTAATGTTGTTATGGGTTTTTATTGTTTTCAGGTGTTTTAGGGGGTTTAACGGTTTTTACGTTTTTAGGGATTTTTAGGGATTTTTAGTGCTTTTTGAGGATTTTTATGGTTTTTAGGGGTTTTCAAGGTTTTTAGGTCATTTTTGGGTTATTATGTTTTTTTCTATTTTATAGTGGTTTTAAGGTTTTTTAGTGTCTTTTTACGTTTTTAGGGTTTTAAGTTGTTTCAGAGTTTTTTGTGGTTTTAGATTTTTACGGGTTTTTAGAGTTTTTTATGGTTTTAGGGTTTTTATGGGGTTTTGGAATTTTTATGGGTTTTAGCGGTTTTTGTGGTTTTCAATGGTTTTTCATGGTTTTTAGGGTTTTTAATGTTTTTAGGGATTTTTGGGCTATTTTAGAATTTTGAAGGTTTTTTGTGTTTTTTTGGGATTTTTGGGTTTTTTGAGTTCTTTAGGAATTTCAAGATTTTTTAGAGTTTTTTTTACGTATTTAGGGGTTTTAAGGGTTTTTAGAGTTTTTAATGGTCTTAGGGTTTTATGGGGTTTTAATGTTTTCAAGGTTTTCTACAGTTTTTTATGGTTTTTTATGTTTTAAAGGATATTTTGGATTTTAAAGGATTTTTATAGTTTTTAGGGTATTTTATGGATTCTGAGGTTTTAGGGTTTTAAGGGTATTTTAAGGTTTTTAGGGGTTTTAGGGTCTTTTGGGTTTTTGGGTTTTTTTGAGTTTTTTAGGGTTTTATGGTTTTTAGAGTTTTTAATGATTTTAGGGATTTTAGGGTTTCTAGGTCTTTTAGTGGGTTTTTTGGTTTTTATGGTTTTCAGGGTTTTTTAATGTTATGGGTTTTTATTGTTTTCAGGTGTTTTAGGGGGTTTAACGGTTTTTACGTTTTTAGGGATTTTTAGGGATTTTTAGTGCTTTTTGAGGATTTTTATGGTTTTTATGGTTTTTAGAGATTTTGAGGGTTTTTAGGGGTTTTCAATGTTTTTAGGTCATTTTTGGGTTATTATGTTTTTTTCTGTTTTATAGTGGTTTTAAGGTTTTTTAGTGTCTTTTTACGTTTTTAGGGTTTTAAGTTGTTTCAGAGTTTTTTGTGGTTTTAGATTTTTACGGGTTTTTAGGGTTTTTTATGGTTTTTCCGGGTTTTTACAGGTTTTAATCATTTTTAGGGTTTTAGGGTTTTTTATGTTTTCAAGGAATTTTTGGGATTTTTAAGGATTTTTATGTTTCTTTTGGATTTTTATAGTTTTTAGGGATTTTGTAGGTTTTTAGGGTTTTTTGGGTTTTTTGGGTTTTAAGGTGTTTTGGTGTTTTTTGGGTTTTTAGGTTCTTTTGGGGTTTTTAAGTTTTTTTCGAGTTTTTTATAACTTTTAGTGGGTTTTAGATTTTTTTTAACATTTTTTAGTGGTTTCAGGGATTTTAGAGTTATTAGTTTGTTTTTAGGGTTTGTATGGGGTCTTAGGGTTTTTAAGTTTTTACGAGTATTATGGTTTTGAAGGGTTTTTCAGGGTTTTTACGGTTTTTTTCATTTTCAAGGATTTTTAGGGGTTTTTTAAGATATTTATAGGTTTTAGGGGATTTTAGGGTTTCTAGGGTTTTTTGGGTTTTTTGGGATTTTGAGGGATTTTACGGGTTTTTATGTTTTCTCAGGGTTTTTAGGGTCTTTTTGCGTTTTTATGGGTTTTGTTGAGTTTTTTAGGTTTTTAAGGGTTTTTTGAGTTTTAAGGGTTTTTTGAGTTTTTAATGTTTTTAGGGGTTTTAAGGGTTTTTAGTGTTTTAGTTGTTTTTAGGGTTTTTCGTGGTTTTTAATGTTTTTAGGGGTTTATAGTTTTTAGGGGGTTTTCAGGGGTTTTAGGGTTTTTTATGTTTAAAGGGTTTTGGGGGTTTTTGAAGTTTATGGTTTTATGTTTTTTTGGGTTTTTAGGTATTTTAAGGGTTATTAGTGTTTCTCAAGGATTTAGGGTTATTAGGGGTATAGGTTTTATCGTTTTTTGGGGGCTTTAGGGTTTTTTTTTATTTCATCTGGATTTTTATGGTTTTTATAGTTTTTTAACATTTTTAAGGGTTTAAAGGGTTTTTAAATTTTTTAGTGTTTTAAAGGATTTTATGGGAATTTTGGATTTTTTAAGGTTTTATGGGGTTTTATGGTTTTTAAGAGATTTTAGGGTTTTTGGTGTTTTTTATGTTTTCAGGGTTTTTTTAGGATTTTTATGGTTTTTAAGGATTTTGTTGGTTTTTAGGGGATTCAATTTTTTTAGGGGTTTTAATTTTTTTAGGAGATTTTAGGGTCTTTCGTGGTTTTTTTGGGTTTTTAGGGTTATTTTGGGTTTTTGAGGGTTTAAAAGTTTTTTAACGTTTTTATTTGTTTTTAGAGTTCTTAGTGGGTTTTAGGTTTTTTATTGTTTTAAGGGTTTTTATGGTTTTTAGGGGTTTTCATGGATTTTTGGATTTTATAAACTTTTAGGGGTTTTTTGGGGATTTTTATGTTTTTTATGGTTTTTAGGGTGTTTTGGGGGTTTCATAGATTTTGGGGGATTTTTTTGATTTTTTTGGGTTTTTTAGCGTTTTTTGGGTTTTTCAGGGTTTTAGGGTCTTTTGGGATTTTAAGGTTTTTTTGAGTTTTTTAGGGGTTTTAAAGGTTTTTGGAGTTTTTAGCGGGTTTTTAGGGTTATTATGGGTTTTAGGGTTTTTAATTATTTTATTGGTTTTTATGGTTTTCAATGGTTTTTAGGGGTTTTAGTGGTTTTTTACATCTTTCGGGATTTTTCTGTAATTTTTAGAATTTTTATGGTTTTTAGTGATTTAAAGGAATTTGAGGGGGTTTTAGGGTGTTTTGGGGGTTTTAGGTGCTTTTATGAAGTTTTTTATGTTTTAAGACATTTTTAATGTTTTTAGGGGTTTTATGGGTTTTTAGAGTTTTTAGAGTTTTTAGTAGGTTTAGGATTTTTATGAGATTTTAGGATTTTAATGTGTTTAGGGCCTTTTTTGGGTTTGGGGGGGGGGGTTATTTTCTATTGGTTTTTAAGAATTTTTAGAGTTTTTTATCATTTTTAACATCTTTAAGGGGTTTTCAAGTTTTTGTTGTTATTTTAGAGCTTTTATGGGTTTTAGGTTTTTTAAGGTTTTTAGGGGTTTTTATGGTTTTCAGGGGGGGTTTAGGGGTTTTAGGGGTTTTTTCATTTTAAGGTATTTTTAAGGATTCTTAACGTTTTTTATGTTTTAATTTTTTTTGTTTTTTAAAGATTTTGTGGGATTTAGGGGTTTTTCAAGGTTTTAGGGTTTTTAGTGGTTTTAGGGGCTTGGAGGTTTTTTTGTTTTTTGGATTTTTTTGACATTTTTAGGGGTTTTAATATTTTTTAGATTTTCTTAGTGTTTTTCAGGATTTTAAGATTTTTTTTTGTTTTTAGTGGTTTTTCATTTTTTTTTTTGTTTATGGTTTTAAAGGTTTTTAGGAATTTTTATAGTTTTCATCAGTTTTCAGAGGGTTTTTTACGTTTTCAAGGATTTTTAGTGCATTTTTAGGATTTTTATAGTTTTAGGGATTTTAGTGTTTTTAGGGATTTTGGAGGGTTTTGGGGTTTTTCAGGGTTTTTTAGGGGCTTTAGAGTTTTAGTGTTTTTTGAGTTTTTTTGGATTATAAGGGTTTTTAGAGTTTTTTAATGTATTTAGGGTATTTAAGGGTTTTTAGAGTTTTTTTCATGGCAAGGGTCTTAAAGTTTTTAGTGGGTTTTAAGGGTTTTATGGGGTTTTAGGGTATTTTAATGTTTTTATGGATTTTCATGGTTTTCAAGGATTTTTTCTTGGTTTGTATGTTTTCAGGGTTTTTTTGGGGTTTTTTTGGGTTTTTATAGCTTTTGGGATTTTTAGAGATTTTGAGGGTTTTAGAGACCTTGTGGATTTTTATTTTTTATTTAGTTTTTTAGCGTTTTATGATTTTTAGAGTCTTTTCACATTTTAGGGGTTTTAAGGGTTTTTAGTGTTTTTAGTAGTTTTTTTGGTTTTTATGGGGTTTTAGGGATTTTTAAGGGTTTTAGGGGTTATTATGGTTTTCAGGGGTTTTTTGGGTTTTTATGTTTTCAAGGATTTTTAGAGATTTTTTAATATTTTTATGATTTTTAGGGTTTTTAGAGATTTTAGGGATTTTGATGGGTTTTAGGGATTTTAGGGATTTTGAGGGGTTTTAGGGGTTTTCATGGTTTTTACCATTTTTTTCTCAGGTTTTTTGGGTCTTTCTTGGTTTTTAGGGTTTTTTTGAGTTTTTTATGGTTTTAAGGCTTTTTAGAGTTTTTTATCATTTTTATGGTTTTTAAGTGTTTTGGGGGGATTTAGTTGTTTAGGGTTTTTTTGGCCTCTTAAGTTATTTTAAGGTTTTTTAGGGTTTTTATGGTTTTCAGATGTTTTTTAGGGTTTTCAGGATTTTTACGTTTTTAGGGATTTTTTGGGCTTTTTTCAATTTTAGGGATCTTTAGGGTTCCTAGGGATTTTGATTGATTTTATTTTTTTAAGGTTTTTTATGGTTTGTAGGGTTTTTCAATGTTTTAGTATCTTTAGGGTTTTTAAGTTTTTTTTAGAGTTTTTAACATTTTTCAAATTTTAAGGGTTTTTAGAGTTTTTAGTTATTTTTCCGTTTTCTGGGTTTTTAGGGGTATTTAAGGTTTCAGGGGTTTTTTTAGTTTCCAGTTGTTTTTCTGGGTTTTTATGTTTTTTATGATTTTTTTATTTTTTTAGGGTTTTGAGAGTTTTTAGTTATTTTGATGGTTTTTAGGGTTTTTCACTATTTTTCGGGATTTCAGGGTTTTTAGGGTCATTTTGGGGTTTAGATTTTTTTGAGTGTTTTTTAGGGTTTTTAAGGTTTTTTAGAGTTTTTAAACATTTGTAGGTGTTTGAAGGGTTTTTAGTGTTTTTAGTGGTGTTTAGGGTTTTATGGGTTTTTAGTGATTTTAAGCGTTTTAGGGGTTTTCAGTGGATTTTTAGGGTTTTATGGTTTTTTATGTTTTCAGCGATTTTTAGGCCTTTTTTAGGATTTTTATGGTTGTTAGGCAACTTTAGGATTTTAAGGGATTTTTTGGGGTTTTAGGGTTTTTTAGGGGGTTTTATGGTTTTTGAGGTTTCTTTGAGTTTTTTTTTTCATTTTTATGGTTTTTAGAGTTTTTTAATGTTTTTAACGTTTTTAGGAGTTTTAAGGGTTTTAGAGTTTTAAGGAATTTTCTAGGGTTTTATGGGTTTTTAGTGTTTTTAAGGTTTTTATGGGTTTTTTATGTTTTCAAGGGGGTTTTCTGGGATTTTAGGGTTTATTACATTTTCAAGGTTTTTTGGGTTTTTTTACGATTTTAATTGTTTTTAGTATTTTTCGGGATTTCCGGGATTTTAGGGTGCTTTAGGGGTTTTATGGGGGTTTTCAGTGTTTTTCATGTCTTTTTAGGGTTTTTGCATTTTTTGCGTTATTTCGGGTTTTTATTATTTTTTAGAGCTTTTTAAACATTTTAGGGATTTTAAGGGTTTTTAGAGTTTTTAATGGTTTTATGGGTTTTTAAGTATTTTAGGGTTTTTATAGTTTTTAGGGGTTTTTCAAGGTTTTTAGGGTTTCTTACATTTTCAAGGATATTTAGGGATTTTTTAGGATTTTTATGCTTTTAGGGTTTTTAGCGTATTTTAGGGTTTTTAGGGTATTTCTGGGTTTTTAGGATTTTTTGAGTTTTTTATGGATTTTAATGTTTTTAGAGTTTTCAACTCTTTTTAACTTTTTTAGGGCAAATAATATGCGAGGGTCAGGCTATTCCTGACCCCCGCAAATTATTATAAAGAAAAAGAGACTCAGCAGACAAGGGAGGGGAGGGGTCAATCGACCCACACCCAAAAACCCTTAACGACCCAAGACAAAATACCCAAAAAAAGAAAAGTGAAGAACGAAAAAAGAAAACACACAAGGGAAAGAAGCCACCACCATCATCCAGCATCCCAGCATCCAGCACCTCGCAGCATCCAGCACCTCCCAGCCAAATGACAACCAGCGCAGAAAACATCCATCAGCACCAACAACACCATTTCAAACCACCACAATCATTCACCACCAGCAAAATAGACCACAACACCATCCAGCCAACCAGAACCAGAACAGAATCCAACACCAACACCAAAATATCACAGCCACGCAGCATAACCATCCCATCCGATCCAGATCACCCCAAACAAGCATTCCATCAAACCAACTCGCCAGCACCCACATCAAATCAAATCCTCCATAGGATGTCAAAAACCAGCACACAGAACCACAACCAAAGACCATAAGCAGCAGCAAGAGACAGAGAATCAGAAGAAGAACCAAAGCCTCCCTCCTCCAAGCAACAGGACCCGAACCTGAGCGCACCAAGCCATACCTGCAGCCGACATCGAACCAGGAAGACATTTGAGGGGCTGGAAGCATGTCGGGGTTGACACCGCGCCCTCCAGATCTGGCGCAAGACAAACGAAACGGAGGAGCCCTGCAGACAATCCGGCGTCGGGACCACCAGATCTGCAACTGACCAGGAGCTAGAAGGGAACCGAAGCCGAGTCTCAAACCAGGCACGCCAGAAGTCGACTGGAATAGACCTTGAGTCAGGAGGGGAACCTTCGCAGCAACGAAACCGGGTCCCGAAATAAGGCACGCCAGAAGTTCGGAACGAACCTGAAGAACAAGAGGGGAACCTTCACAACACTTTGGAACCCGAAACCAGGCACCAAGAAGAAAGATCAGGAGGTGGTACACGCATCGGGCAAGCCGGGCCAGATCCCCCCATCCGAAGACCCAACACACTAGATCTTGAGCAATCTGGGCATGACCAAACCACCACCGCACCGACCAGAGCACGGAAAGCCAACACCAGTGGTTGCCAAGCCGAAGCGGGACAGGAAGCACCGAGGTCGGACCTCGCCGGAGGAGGAAGGAGGAAGACAGTAGAGGATTTTAAGGGGTTTTAGGGTTTTTATAGGTTTTGAAGGTTTTAAGGTTTTTTTGGGGTTTGTATGGTTTTCAAGGGTTTTTAAGGGGTTTTAGGGTTTTTTCCTTTATTTTTAGGGATTTTTAGGACCTTTTATGGATTTTTATGGTTTTTATGGTTTTTTGGTTTTTTATGGATTTTGAGGGTTTTAAGATTTTTCATGTTTTTATGGGTTTTCTTGGTTTTAAGGGTTTTTTGGGTTTTTTGAGTTTTTTAGGGGTTCTAAGGTTTTTAGGGTTTTTAAACATTTTTTAGTGTTTTAAGTATTTTTAGAGTCTTTAGTGGGTTTTAAAATTTTTATTTGTTTTTAGGTTTTTTCGAGGTTTTTAGGTGTTTTTATGGTTTTCAAGGGGTTTCAAGGTTTTTTTTTGTTTTTTACATTTTTAGGGATTTTAGGATTTTTTATGTTTTTTAGTGTTTTTAGGGTTTTTGGTGATTTTGAGAGTTTTTAGTGTTTTAGGGATTTTATGATTTTTAGTTTTTTTCCGGATTTTTAGGGTCTTTTTAGGGTCTTTTGGGGGTTTAGGGTTTTTTTGAGTTTTTATGGTTTTTATGATTTTTAAGAGTTTTTAACATTTTTAGGGGTTTAATGAAATTTTAGAGTTTTTAGTGGTGTTTTAGGTTTTTTCAAGTTTTTGTTGGTTTTTATAGTTTTCAGGGGGGTTAAAAGGTTTTAGGTTTTTTTTGGTTTTCAATGAATTTTAGATATTTTTTAAGATTTTTATGGTTTTTAGGGGTTTTAAGGGATTTTAGGGATTTTGAGGGTTTTCCTGGGGTTTTAGGGTCTTTTTGAGTTTTTAGGGATTTTTAGGGGTTTTCAGGTTTTTTATAGTTTTTTAACATATTTAGGGGTTTTGAGGGTTTTTACTATTTTTAGTGGGGTTTTATAGTTTAATAGAGTTTTGTGATTTTTAAGGTTTTTAGGGTTTTTATAGTTTTCAAGAGGTTTTCAGGGTTTTAGTGTTTTGTATATTTTCAGGGATTTTTAAGGATTAAAATTAGGATTTTTAAGGGTTTTAGAGTTTTCAAGGGTTTATAGGATTTTGATATTTTTAGGGGTTCTCATGGTTTAGGGGTTTCCAAGGTTTTTTGGGCCTTTTTGGGTTTTTAGGGTTTTTTTTTTGAGTTTTGAGGGGTTTTTATGTTTTTTGAGTATTTAAATTTTTTTATTGTTTTAAAGGGTTTTTTGAGTTTTTAGTGGTTTTATGGTTTTATGGTTTTTATGGGTGTTTAGGGTTTTTATGGATTTTATGTTTTTTATTGTTTTTAGGGGGATTTCGGGATTTTTGGGGTTTTTTACGTTTTTAAGGATTTTTAGGGATTTTTTTAGGTTTTTTTTATGATTTTTAGGGGTTTTATGGTTTCCTAGGATTTTGACGGTTTTTAGGGTTTTCTCGGGCTTTTAGGGTTTTTTCAGGGTTTTTATGGTGTTTTGGGGTTTTAGGATTTTTTTTGTTTTTAGGATTTTTAATGTTTTATAGTGTTTTTAACATTTTTTAGGGGTTTTAAGGGTTTTTTATGTTTTTAGTTGATTTTTTTGGGTTTTTATGGGTTTTATGATTTTTAATGTTTATTAGAGGTTTTTATGATTTTCTAGGGGGGTTTTCAGAATTTTTAGGGGTTTTAGGGATTTTGACGGCTTTTAGATTTTTTTAGGGTTTTAGGGTTTTTAGGGGTTTTTAGGGATTTTAGGGATTTTGACGTGTTTTAAATGTTTTATGGGTTTTTAGGTTTTTTTGAGGTTTCTAGGTGTTTTTATGGTTTTCAAGGGTTTTCAATGTTGTTTTTTTGTTTTTTACATTTATAGGGATTTTAGGATTTTTATAGTTTTTAGGGTTTTTAGGGTTTTTAGTGATTTCTAGAGTTTTTAGTGTTTTTAGGGTTTTTATGATTTTAAGGTTTTTTCCGGATTTTTAGGGTTTTTTGGGTTTTTATATTTTTTTTAGTTTTTAGGGCTTGTAAAGTTTTTTAGAGTTTTTGAACATTTTTAGGTGGTTTAGTGTTTTAATGTTTTTAGTGGTTTTTTAGTGTTTTTATGGGTTTGAGGGTTTATGGTTTTCAGAGATTTCTCAGTGGTTTTTGTGTTATTTACGTTTTTAGGGATTTTTAGTGCATTTGTTGGATTTTTAATATTTTGGGGTGTTTTAATTTTTTTAGGGATTCTGAGGGTTTTTTGGGTTTTTTCAGGGTCTTTTAGCCTTTTAGGGTTTTTAGGAACTTTTGGGTTTTGGGGTCTTTTTGAGTTTTCTAGGGCTGTTAATATTTTTTGCTTTTTTAAGTCTTTAGGGGTTTTATAGGTTTTTAGAGTTTTTAGTGGTTTTATGGGTTTTTAAGGGTTTTAGTTGTTTTATAGTTTTCAGGGTGTTTTCAGGAATTTTTGGATTTTATATGTTTTTAGGGATTTTAAGGGTTTTTTAGGATTTTTACAGTTTTTAGGGTTTTTAGTGAATTTGAGGGTTTTTAGGGTTTTCTGGGATTTATAGGAGTTTTTCAGGGTTTTTAGGGTCTTTTGGGGGGTTTTTTGTGTTTTTAGGGTATTTTGGGGTTTTTTTGTGTTTTTTGGGTTTTTATGGCGTTTGAGAGTTTTTAACATTTTTAACGTTTTTAGGGGTTTTATGGGTTTTTATAGTTTTTTGTCGGCTTTTAGGGTTTTATGAGTTTTTAGAGTTTTTAATGGTTATTAGGGGTTTTATGGTTTTCAACGGTTTTTATGGTTTTTAGGTATATTTTAGGGTTGTTTGGGTTTTATTATGTTTCCATGGATTTTTACATCTTTTTTTGGATTTTTATGGTTTTTAGTTGTTTTAGGGTTTTATGGATTTTGAGGTGTTTTTTGGGGTTTTTAGGATTTTTTAGGGTTTTCATAGTCTTTTGGAAGTTTTATGGTTTTTTTGTGTTTTTAGGGTTTTTTTAGGTTTTTAGAGTTTTTAGTGGTTTTAGTTTTTTTATGGGTTTTTATGGGTTTTAGGGATTTTTATAGTTTTTGGGGATTTTTAGGGTTTTTAGGATTTTTTACATTTTCAGGGATTTTTAGGGATTTTGTAGGATTTTTATGATTTTTTTGGTTTTTAGGGTTTCTAGGGATTTTTAGGGTGTTTAGGGGTTTCCATGGTTTTAGGGGTTTTGGGGGATTTAAGGGGTTTTTAGGGGGGGGGGTTTAGGGTCTTTTTAGGTTTTTTGGATTTTTTGGGTTTTTTGAGTTTCTTGGGTTTTAAAGGTTTTTAAGATTTTTTTAACATTTTTTGGTGTTTTAAGGGTTTTCAGAGTTTTTAGGGTTTTTATAGTTTTTAAGGATTTAAAGGTTTTTAAGGTTGTTTAGGGTTTTATGGTTTCCATGGGTTTTTCGGGTTTTCTACATTTACAGGGATTTTTAGGGCATTTTTAGTATTTTTAATGGTTTTAAGAAATTTTGATGGTTTTTAGGGCTTTTTAAAGAATTTTAGAGGTTTGGGTTTTTTTTTGGGGTATTAGGGTCTTTTGGGGTTTTTTGGTGTTTTTTTGAGTTTTTGAAGGCTTTAAAGTTTTTAGACTTTTTTAATGTTTTTAGGGGTTTTACTTGTTTTACATGTTTTTAGTGTTTTTTGAGGTTTTTAGTGTTTTTATGAAGTTTTAATGTTTTTATGGTTTTTAGGTGTTTTGATGATTTTCAAGGGGTTTTCAAGGTTTTAGGTTTTTTTTAGGATTTTAGGAATTTTTAGGGTTTTTTATTGGGTTTAGGGTTTTTAGGGATTTTGAGTGTTTTTGGGTTTTTTGGGGTTTTATGGTTTTTTAGGTTTCTAGAGTTTTTTGACTTTTTAGGGTTTTTAAGGTTTTCAGAGTTTTTTTATCGTTTTTAGGGGTTTTTAGCATTTTTAGAGTTTTTAGTGATATTTAGGGGTTTTAGGGGTTTTAGGGGTTTTAGGGGTTTTTAGGGTTTTTGTGGGTTTCTAGGGATTTTAAGGGTTTTTACAGTTTTTTATGTTTTTAGACGTTTTAAATCTTTTTTAGGATTTTTTTTTGGTTTTTATGGTTTTCACGGTTTTTTGGGTTTTTTGGGAATTTGACATGTTTTTTAGGTTTTTAGGGTTTTTAGGGTCTTTTGGGGGTTTAGGGTTTTTTTGAGTTTTTATGGTTTTTATGATTTTTAAGAGTTTTTAACGTTTTTAGGGGTTTAATGAAATTTTAGAGTTTTTAGTGGGGTTTTAGGTTTTTTCAAGTTTTTATTGGTTTTTATAGTTTTCAGGGGGTTTAAAAGGTTTTAGTTTTTTTTGGTTTTCAATGAATTTTAGATATTTTTTAAGATTTTTATGGTTTTTAGGGGTTTTAAGGGATTTTAGGGATTTTGAGGGTTTTCCTGGGGTTTTAGGGTCTTTTTGAGTTTTTAGGGTTTTTTAGGGGTTTTCTGGTTTTTTATAGTTTTTTAACATATTTAGGGGTTTTGAGGGTTTTTACTATTTTTAGTGGGGTTTTATAGTTTAATATAATTTTGTGTTTTTTAAGGTTTTTAGGGTTTTTATAGTTTTCAAGAGGTTTTCAGGGTTTTAGTGTTTTGTATATTTTCAGGGATTTTTAAGGATTAAAATTAGGATTTTTAAGGGTTTTAGAGTTTTCAAGGGTTTATAGGATTTTGAGATTTTTAGGGGTTCTCATGGTTTAGGGGTTTCCAAGGTTTTTTGGGCCTTTTTGGGTTTTTAGGGTTTTTTTGAGTTTTGAGGGGTTTTTATGTTTTTTGAGTATTTAAATTTTTTTATGGTTTTAAAGGGTTTTTTGAGTTTTTATTGGTTTTATGGTTTTTATGGGTGTTTAGGGTTTTTATGGATTTTATGTTTTTTATTGTTTTTAGGGGGATTTCAGGATTTTTGGGGTTTTTTACGTTTTTAAGGATTTTTAGGGATTTTTTAGGTTTTTTTTATGATTTTTAGGGGTTTTTATGGTTTCCTAGGATTTTGACGGTTTTTAGGGTTTTTAGGGGTTTTCAGGGTTTTTAGGGTCTTTTGGTGGTTTAGGTTTTTTTTAGTTTTTATGTTTTTTAAGGTTTTAGATTTTTTTAACATTTTTATAGGGTTTTTGGTTTTTATGGTTTCTTAGGGTTTTTACAGTTTTTAAGAGTTTTTATAGATTTCAGGTGGTTTTTAGCATTTTTAAGTCTTTTTCATTTCTAGGTATTTTTAGGGCATTTTTAGGATTTTTTTTGTTTTTTGGGGTTTTTAGGGTTTTTTAGGACTTTTAGTTATTCTGAGGGTTTTTGTGGTTTTAAGAGTTTTCTAGGGCTTTTATGGTTTTTAGGGTCTTTTGTGTTTTAGGGGTTTTTTTGAGTTTTTTAGGGTTTTTAAAGTTTTTAATGTTTTAGGGTTTTTTGCGTTTTTCGTGGTTTTATGGTTTTTATAGGGTTTTTATGGTTTTAGGATGGTTTTATGGTTTTCATGGGTTTTTCATGGTTTTTAGGGGTTTTTATGTTTTTTGGATTTTTTACATTTTTTATGGTTTTTAGGATTTTTTGGGATATTGAGGGTTTTAAGGTTTTTATGGTTTTTTTATTGGGTTTTTTTGGGTTTTTATGGTTTTTTAGATTTTTTTATCATTTTGAGGAGTTTTAAGGGTTTTAAGGGTTTTTAGTGGTTTTAGGATTTTATGGGTTTTAGGGTTTTTATGGTTTTTTAAGGTTTTTGGGGGTTTTATGGTTTTCAGGGGAATTTTCAAGGTTTTTAGGATTTTTTACATTTTCAATGATTTTTTGGGATATTTTAGGATTTTATGTTTTTTAAGGATTTAAGGGATTTTGAGGGGGTTTATAGGGTTTCATGATTTTTTAGTGTTTTTAGTGTTTTTAGAGATTTTGAGGGTTTTTAGTGGGTTTCGCGGTTTTTTAGGGTTTTTAGGGTTATTATGGTCTTTATGGGTTTTTAGCGCTTTTTATGTTTTTTAGATTTTTAATGTTTTTAGTGTTTTTAACATTTTTAGGGGTTTTAAGATTTTTAAAGTTTTTAGAGCGTTTTAATGTTTCTATGGGGGTTTAGTGTTTTTTATGTTTTTAGGGGGTTTTATGGTTCTCAGAGGTTTTCTAGGGTTTTTAGGGTTTTTTACATTTTTAGGTATTTTTTTAGATTTTAATAGTTTTTAGGTTTTTAGGGATTTTGAGGATTTTTGGGGGGTTTTCGGGTTTTTAGGTTCTTTTGGGGTTTTTAGGGAACTTTTTGAGTTTTTGGGTTTTAAAGGTTTTTAAATCATTTTATCATTTTTGGGGTTTTAATGGTTTTTAAAATTATAGCGTGGTTTTATTATTTTTATTATATTTATGGGTTTTTAAGGTTTTTAGTGGTTTATATGGGTTTTTAGGATTTTAAGGGGTTTTTCATGGTTTTTAGTGTTTTTTACATTTTCATGGATTTTAGTAGTTTTTTTATTTTTCTTGTTTTTAAAATTTTCAGGGGTTTTTTTTGGATTTTTAGGGTTTAAAGGTTTTTTAGGGTTTTTTGTTGGATTTTATGATTTTTAGGTTTTTAGGGTCTTTAGGGTTTTTAGGGTTTTTAGGGGTTTTTTTGAGTTATTTAGGGTATTAAAGGTTTTTAGAGTTTTTTTTAACATTTTTAGGTTTTAAATGGCTTTTAGGGTTTTTTTTGTGGTTTTAATTAGTTTTTATGATTTATAAATGCTTTTAGTGATTTTTATCATTTTCAGGGGGATTTCTGGGGTTTTGGAATTTTTTATGTGTTTCAGGATTTTTAGGATTTTTATGGCATCTAGGTGTTTTAGGGTTTTTAGGGGTTTTAGGGTTTTTAGGTTTTTTAGGGGTTTTTAGGTTTTTTAGGTGTTTTAGGGTTTTTTGAGTTTTTATTATTTTTTTGGAGTTTTAGGGTTTTTTAGTTTTTAGTTTTTTTAGGGTTTTCAAGTTTTTATGGTTTTTAGGGGTATGGTCGTTTTTGGATTTAATAAATTAAGGGTATTTTATATTTTCAACTATTTTAGGGTTTTTTTATGATTTTTATGGTTTTTAAGGTTTTTAGGGTTTTTAGGATTTTTATGGATTCTGAGGGCTTTTAGGGGTTTTCATAAGTTTTTAGGTTTTTTCTCAATTTTATGGTTTTTTGCGTCTTTAGGGTTTTTTTTATTTTTTAAGGATTTTTAAGGTTTTTTAGAGTTTTTCAATGTTCTTGAGGTTTTAAAATGTTTTTAGAATTTTTAGTGGGTTTTAGGGTTTTTATCATTTTTTAGGGTTTTCTAAGGTTTTTTGGGGGTTTATGGTTTTTAGGAGTTTTTCGTGGTTTTTAGTATTTTTTACGTTTTCACTGTTTTTTTAGGATTTTTATGATTTTAATGCATTTTAGGGTTTTTAGGGATTTCAAGGGTTTTTATTTATTTTCTGGTCATTTTAGGGATTTAAAGGTTTTTAGGGGTTTTTTGAGTTTTTATGGTTTTTAAGGGTTTTTAACATTTTTAGGGGTTTAAAGGGTTTCTAGATTTTTTAGTGGTTTTAGGGGTTTTATGGATTTTTAGGGGTTTTTAGGTTTTTAGGGGTTTTATGGTTTTAAGGGGGTTTTCAAGGTTTTTATGATATTTTTTAGGGCTTTTTAGGGCTTTTTTAGGATTTTTAGGATTTTTAGGATTTTTAGGGTTTTGTGGTTTTTATGGATTTTAAAGGTTTTTTTGATTTTTCAAGGTTTTTATGGTTTTTAGGGTTTTCAGTGTTTTTAGGGTCGTTAGGGTTTTTAGGGGTTTTTTTGAGCTTTTTAGGGTTTTATGTTATTTTAGGGTTTTTAACGTTTTTAGAGGTTTTAAGGTTTTTTAGATTTTTTCGTGGTTTTTATGGTTTTTATAGGGTTTTTAGGGTTTTTAAGGTTTTTATGGGTTTTTCAGGGTTTTTTGGTTATTTTATGTCTTCGAGAATTTTTATGAATTTTTTAGAATTTTTATAGTTTTATGGTGTTTAGAGATTTTAGGGATTTTTTGAGATTTCACCTTTTTTTGTGTTTGTAGGGTTTTTAAAGGTTTTTAGGGTCTTTTTGGGATTTTAGGGCTTTTTTAGTTTTTAGTGATTTTAAGGGTTTTTAGAGTTTTTAACATTTCTAGGGGTTTTCATTATTTTTATAGATTTATCAGTTTTAAGAGTTTTTATGGATTTTAAGGGTCTATAAGGGTTTTAGGTAATTTTATGGTTTTCAGGTATTTTTTAGGGTTTTAGGGGTTTTTAGGGTTTTTTAATGCTTTAGGGTTTTCCAAGGTTTTTAGGGTCTTTTTTGTATTTTTAGGGGTTTTGAGTTTTGTTAGAGTTTTTTTGTGTTTTTAACGTTCCTAGGGGTTTTAAGGGTTTTTAGAGTTTTTAATGGTTTTTAAGGTTGTAGGGGGTTTTAGGGTTTTTTAGGTTTTTAGGTGTTTTTATAGTTTTCATGGGTTTTTCTTGGTTTTTAGGGTGTATTACTTTTTCATGGATATTTAGAATTTTTTTTGGATTTTTATGTTTTTTATGGTTTTAGGGTTCATAGGGTTTTTTTGATTTTGAGAGTTTTTAGGGTTTTCTGGGTTTTTATGGTTTTTAGGGGGCTTTTTTTGAGTTTTTAGTTTTCTAATTGATTTAGAGTTTTTTAGCCCTTTTTAACGTTTTTCGGTGTTTAAATGGTTTTTATAGTTTTTAGTGTGTTTTTAGGGTAGCTATGGGTTTTTAATGTTTTTAGGGGTTTTATGGTTTTCCGTGGATTTTCAAGGTTTTTACGGTTTTTAAAATTTTCAGTGATTTTTAGGGGTTTTTTAGGATTTTTATGGTTTTTAGGGTTTTTATGGTTTTTAGGTATTTTGTGAGTTTTAATGGATTTTCAGGGTTTTTAGGTTTTTTTTGGGTTTTCAGGGTTTTTTTTGTCTTTTTGGGTTTTTAGGGCATTTTTTGAGTTTTTAGGGATTTAAAGGTTTTTTAGAGTTTTTAATGTTTTTAGGGTTTTAAGGGTTTTTAGAGTTTTTAGTGGTTTTTAGGGTTTTTATAGGTCTTTAGGGGTTTAAATTTTTTTCAGCGTTTTATCGTTTTCATGGGTCTTTTGGGTTTTTTACGTTGTTAGGGTTTTTAGGGATTTTTTAGGATTTTTTTGTTTCCGAGTGTTTTAAGGTATTTTGATGGTTTTTCAAGATTTTTAGGGTTTTTATGGATTTTTAGGGTTTTTAGGGTATTTTGTGTTTTTAGGGTTTTTTGTGATTTTTTTGGTTTTTATGGTCTTTATAAAATTTTAATGTTTTTAGCTGTTTAAAGGGTTTTTTGAATTTTTAGTGGTTTTTAGTGTTTTATGGATTTTAAGGGTATTTTTAAGGTTTCTAGGGGTTTGGGTTATTTACATTTTCAGGGATTTTTAGTGATATTTATGTTTTTTTGGGTTTTAGGGTTTTTAGGGTTTTTAGGTTTTTTAGGGATTTTTAGAGTTTTTCTGGGCTTTCAAGTTTTTTAGGGGTACATGGGATTTTTAGGGTATTTAGGGTATGTTTGGATTTTAGGGGTTTTTGAGTTTTTTAGAGTTGTGAAGGTTTTTTATAGTTTTTAATGTTTTAACATTTTTAGGGGTTTTGTGTGTTTTTAGAAATTTTAGTGGGTTATTAGGGTTTCTATGGGTTTTTAGGGGTTTTAAGGTTTTTAAGGGTTTTATGGTTTTCAGGGGGTGGGGGTTTAGAGTTTTAGGGTTTTTTACGTTTTTAGAGATTTTTAGGGATTTTTAGGATTTCAATTGTTTTTAGAGTTTTTTTGGTTTTGAGGGTTTTTTAGGGTTTTTAGCGTTTTTAGGGTTTTTTAGGGTTTTAGGGTCTTTTTAGGTTTTCAGGGTTTTTTTAATGTTTTTAGGGTAATATGGTTTTTTATTATTTTTAACATTTTTAGGGCTTTGAGGGTTTTTTAGAGTTTTCAGTGGTTTTATGGGTTTTCTGGGTGTTCAGGGCTTTTAATATTTCTAGGGGGTTTTATTGTTTTTAGGGATTTTTATGCTTTTTAGTGTTTTTCACATTTTTAGGGATTTTTTCTGTGTTTTTATGATTTTTTTTGGGTTTATATGGATTTTGAGGGGTTTGGGGTTCTTCAGGGCTTTTAGGGGTTTTTAGAGTTTTATTGTGATTTTTAGGGGTTTTAAGTTTTTTTTAGTTTTTTATATTTTTTTATGTTTTAGGGGTTTTAAGGTGTTTTAGATATTTTAGCGATTTTAGTGATTTTCTATGTTTCTTGGGTTTTTAAGGTTTTTATGGCTTTTAATGGATTTCAAGGGTTTTCAGGGTTTTTTGAGTTTTTTATATTTTCAGGGATTTTAAGGGATTTTTTAGGATTTTTATGGTTTTTAGGTTTTTTTGGATTTTGAGGGTTTTTAGGAGTTTTCGTGGTTTTTATAGTATTTATGGGGTTTTAAGGGTTTTTTTAGTTTTTAGGGTTTTTTAGGTTTTCTAGAGTTTTTTTTAACTTTTTAGGGGTTTTGAGGTTTTTTAGTTTGTTTTTAGGAGTTTTATGGGTTTTTAGAGTTTTCTGGGTTTTTAGGGGTTTTTTGGTCGTTTAGTTTTATAGGGTTTTTTGAGTATTTTTGGTTTTTTAGAGTTTTTAATGTTTTATGGGGTTTTGAGGGTTTTTAGAGTTACTAGGTAGTTATTATGGTTTTTATGGGTTTTATTGTTTTTTATGCTCTTTAGGGGTTTTTATAGTTTTTAGGGGGTTTTCATCTTTTTTAGGTGTTTTTATGTTTTCATTGATTTTGAGGGTTTTTTAGGTTTTTTATGGTTTTTAGAGTTTTTAGATTTTTAGGGATTTTGAGGGGTTTTCAAGGTTTTTTAGGGGATTTAGGGTTTTTGGTTTATTAGGGTTTTTTTGGGTTTTTTTGGGTTTCTTTTTAGTTTTTTAGGGTTGTTAATATTTTTTAGAGTTTTTAACATTTTTATCATTTTTGGTATTTTAATTGTTTTTAGAGTTTTTAGCGGGGTTTTTGGGTTTTATGGGGTTTTATATTTTTTATGATTTTTAGGGGTTTCCTAGTTTTTAGGAGTTTTTCAAGGTTTTTACATTTTATGGGATTTTTAGGGATTTTTAGGATTTTATAGATTTTAGGGTTATTAGGGTCTTTTGGGTCAGGTTTTTTAGTGTTTTTTTAGAGATTCTAGGGTATTTTTGGGATTTTAGGGTTTTCAAGTTTTTCAGGGGTTTTTAGGTTTTTAGTGTTTTTTAACATTTTAGGTGTTTTAAGGGTTTTTAGATTTTTTGTTAGTGTTTATGGTTTTTCTGGGTTTTTAAGGTTTTCTTATTGTTTTAGTTTTTTATGGTTTTCAGTGATTTTAGTGTTTTTTACATTTTTAGAGATTTTTAAGGGGTTTTTAGAATTTTTATGGGTTTTAGTGTTTTTAAAGATATGAGGGTTTTAAAATTTTTTAGGGTTTTTTTAGGTTTTTTGGACTTTTCAGGTTTTTAGGGTTTTTTAGTTTTTAGGGTTTTAAAGGTTTTTAGAGTTTTTAACATTTTTATGGGGTTTGAGAGATTTTAGAGTTTTTAGTGGGTTTTAGGGATTTCAGGGGTTTTTATGGTTTTTTGGGGATTTTAGGGATTTTAGGTGTTTTCCTGGGTTTTTAGGGTTTTTTCATTTTTAAGTAATTTTAGAGCTTTTTTAAGATTTTTATGGTTTTTTGGGGTTTTTTGGGTTTTTCAGGATTTTGAGGGTTTTTTGGTTTTTTGGGTTTTTTGGGGTTTTTAGGGTCTTTTTAGGTTTTTTGGGTTTTTTGAGTTTTTACGGGTTTTAAGGTTTTTAACGTTTTCTATGTTTTTTAGGGGTTTAAAGGGTTTTTAGATTTTTATTGGGTTTTTAGTGGTTTTATGGGGTTTATAATGTTTTTAGGGGTTATTATTGTTTTCAGGGTTTTTTATGTTTTCAAGGATTTTTTAAGATTTTTATGGTTTTTTGGGTTTTATGGGTTTTAAGGGATTTTGAGGTATTTTTGGATTTTTTAGGGTGTTTTGGGTTTTTTGGGTATTTAGGGTCTTTTGCGTTTTAGGGCTTTTTTAGAGTTTTTTGAGATTTAAATATTTTTTAGAGTTTTTTAATGTTTTCGGGTTTTTAATTATTTTTATAATTTTTAGTGGGTTTTAGAGTTTTATTGGTTTTAGAGTTTTTAAGGTTTTTATTGATTTCAGGGATTTTTCTAGATTTTATGGTTTAAACATTTTTAGGGATTTTTAGGGATTTGTTAGGATTTTTATGGTTTTAGGGCTTTTAGGGGTTTTAGGGTTTTTGATTGTTTTTAGGGTTTTTCAAAGTTTTTTGTGGTTTTTTGGTTTTTTTGGTTTTTAGGGTCTTTTGGGGTTTTTAGGTTTTTTTAGTTTTTTAGGGGTTTTAATGTTATTTTTGATTTATTTAATGTTTTTAAGGTCTTTAATGGTTTTTAAAGTTTTTTGTGATTTTTTGTGTTTTTTTATGTTTTAAGGGATTTTTAGGCAGTTTTTAGGATTTTTATGGTTTTAAGGTTTTTAGGGATTTGTGGGTTTTTAGGGGTTTTTAGGGTTTTTTAGGGTTTTTAGGTTTTTTAGGGTTTTTAGCATCTTTTTGGGTTTTTAGGGTTTTTTGAGTTATTTAGGGTTTTAAGGTTTTTAAGATTTTTTAATGTTTTTAGGAGTTCTAGGGGATTTTTGAGTTTTTAGTGGTTTTAGGGGTTTTAGGTTTTTCTTTTTTTTAGGGGGTTTTATGGTTTTCAAGGATTTTCGATGTTTAGAAGGTTTTTATGTTTTTATGGATTTTTAGGGTTTTTTTAGGACTTCTATGGGTTTCGGTTTTCTAGGGTTTTTAGGGAGTTTGAGGCGTTTTAGAGGTTTTCATCGGTTTTTAAGGGTTTTTAGGGTCTTTTGGGTTTTTAGGGTTTTTTTGAGTTTTTAGGGATTTTAAGGTATTTGTAGTTTTTTAATGTTTTAAGGGGTTTGAAGGGTTTTTATAGTTTTTAGTGGTTTTTCCGGTGTTGATGGGTTTCTATGGGTTTTATGGGTTTAAGGGGGTTTTCAGGGTTTTTTGGGTTTTTTACATTTTCATGAATTTTTAGGGATTTTTTAGAATTTTTATGGTTTTTAGGGTTTCTTAGGGTGGTAAGGGATTTTGAGGGGTTTTCAGGGTTTTTTAGGCTTTTAAGATTTTATGGGTTTTTAGGGGTTTTATTGTCTTTTGGGGTTTTGGTTTTTTTTTTGATTTTTTAGGGTTTTTATTGTTTTTATTGTTTTTAACATTTTTTAGGGTTTAAATGGGTTCTAGAGTTTTTAGTGGGGTATTAGGGTATTGAATGACTTTTAGGGTTTTTAATTTTTTTTAGGGTTTTTTAGGGTTTTCAAAGGTTTTTGAGGGTTTTTATGGTTTTTTTATGTTTGAAGTGATTTTTAGGGCTTTATTAGGATTTTTATGGGTTTTGGGGGTTTTTAGGGTTTTTAGGGATTCTGAGGCATTTTAAGGGGTTTCAAGGCTTCTAAGGGTTTAAGGGTTTTTAGGGTCTTTTGGGAGGTTTAGGGTTTTTTACGATTTTTAGGTTTTATAAGGTTTTTTAGAGTTTTAAAAGTTTTTAGTGGTTTTAAGGATTTGTAGAGTTTTAAGTGGTTTTATGTTTTTTAGGGTTTTTAAGGTTTTTAGGGATCTTTATGGTTTTTAGGGATCTTTATGGTTTTCAGTGGTTTAATGGTTTTTTACATTTTCAGGGATTTTTAGGATCTTTTTAGTATTTTTATGGTTTCTAGGGTTTTTATGGTTTTTATGGATTTTGATGGTTTTAGTGTTTTCACGGTTTTCAGGGTTTTTATGGTCTTTTGGGTTTTTAGGGTTATTTTACTTTTTTAGGGGCTTTAAGGTTTTTAGAGTTTTTTTGGGGTTTAAAGGGTTTTTAGAGTTTTTAGTGGTTTTTAGTGTTTTTATGACTTTTTAAGGGGTTTTAAGGTTTTAGGGGTTTTTACGGTTTTTTGGGGTTTTTTGGGGTTTTTGGGTTTTTTACTTTTTTGGGGATTTTTAATGCTTTTTTTCATATTTTTATGGTCTTTATGGTTTTTTAGGGATTTTAGGGATTTTGAGGGGTTTTATGGTTATTAGGGTTCTTTAGGGTTTTTTTTGGTTGGGGGGGGGGGGGGTTGGGGTTTTAGGGTTTTTTTTTGAGTTTTTAGGGTTTTAAATCTTTTTTTTAGTTTTTAACATTTTTAGGGGTTTTAAGGGTATTTGGAGTTTTTAGTGGGTTTTTAGGGTTATTATGTGTTTTTAGGGTTTTTTAAGGTTTTTAGGGGTTTTTTTCAATCAGGTGTTTTTCAGGGTTTTTAGTGTTTTTTAATTTTTTAGGGATTTTTACTACATTTTAGGATTTTTATGGTTCTTAGGTTTTTTTAGAGTTTTTTGGGATTTTGAGGTTTTTTATGGTTTTTGGGGGTTTTGGGAGTTTTCTAGGTGTTTAGGGTCTTTTGGGTTTTTATGTTTTTTTTTAATTTTTTAGGGTTTTTAATGTTTTTCAGAGTTTTGTAACGTTTTTACGATTTTTTTGGGTTTTTAATGTTTTTAGTGGTTTAGGGTTTTATGGGTTTTTAGGGGTTTTTTAAGGATTATAGTGGTTTTATTGTTTTCAATGGTTTTTTTACATTTTCACATTTTTAGGGGTTTTTAGGATTTTCTAGTTTTTATAATTTTTAAGGATTTTGTGGATTTTTAGGGGGTTTCAAGCTTTTTTTGGGGTTTTTGGTTCTTTTAGGTTCTTTTGATTTTTAGGGTTTTTTTTATTTTTTTAGGGTCTTTAAATATATTTAGAGTTTTTTTAACATTTTAGGGGTTTTTAGGGTTTTTATAATTTTATTTGTTTTTATGGGTTTTTTGGTTTTTTTTTGTTTTTAAGGTTTTTTTGGTTTTCAGTGTTTTTTCAGGGGTTTTAGGTTTTTCTTTAATTTTTAGGGATTTTTATGGATCTTTATGGAATTTTGGGTTTTAAGGGCTTTTGCGGGTTTTTAACGTTTTTAGGGTTTTCAGTGTTTTCTAGTGTTTTTTGTGTTTTTTGGTTTTTTAAGGTTTTTTTAGAAGTTTTTTTGGGGTTTTTAATCCTATTTAGTGTTTTATAATTTTTTTAGGGGTTTTAAGGGTTTTTATATTTTGTTTCGGTTTTTTTGGGTTTTTGTGGGTATTAGGGGTTTTATGGTTTTTAGAGGTGTTTATGGTTTTCAGGGATTTTTTAGGGTTATTAGGGGTTTTACGTTTTTATGGATTTTATGGGTTTTTTAGGATTTTTATGGTTTTTACGGTTTTTAGGGTTTTTAGGGTTTTTCAGTGTTTTTAGGATCTTTTGGGATTTATAGGGTTTTTTTTGAGTTTTTTTCATTTTTAAGGGTTTTTAGTGTTTTTAAAGTTTTTTTATGTTTTTAGGGGTTTTAAGGGTTTTTAGAGTCTTTAATGGGTTTTAAGGCCCTTATGGGTTTTAGGTGTTTAAAGATTTTTTAGGGTTTTTATATTTTTCAGGGGGTTTTCAGGGTCTTTAGGGTTTTTTATGTTTTCATGCATTTCTTGGGATTTTTATTTTTTTCGGGTTTTTAAGGTATCTTAGGGTTTTAGGGTTTTTACTGGTTTTTACGGTTCTTTTTGAGTTTTTACAGTTTTGAGGTTTTTTAGATTTTTTTAACATTTTTAGGAGTTTTAAGAGTTTTTAGTGTTTTTTGTGGGGTTTTGGGTTTTTTGGGGTTTTATGGGTTTTAAGGATTTTTACGTTTTTATGGTTTTTCAGGGTTTCTCATGGTTGTAATGGTTTTTTATGTTTTCAGGGATTTTTAGGATTTCTATGGGTTTTTGGGTTTTTGGGTTTTTATGGATTTTGAGGGATTTTAGGGGTTTTATGGTTTTTAAGGTTTTTTGAGTTTTTTGGGTTTTAGGGTCTTTTAAGGGTTTTTAGGGTTTTCAGAGTTTTTTTGGGGTTTTAGGGGTTTTTAGGGATTTTATGGCCTTTTGGGTTTTTAGGGTTTTTTTTGAGCATTTTAGGGTTTTTAAGGTTTTTAAGAGTTTTTTAACATTTTTAGGGGGTTTGAGGTTTTTTAGAGTTTTAGTGGATTTTTAGGTTTTTTATGCGGTTTTATAAGTTTTTATGGGTTTTATGGTCTTCAGAGATTTTTCAGGATTTTTAGGGGTTTTTACGTTTTCATAGATTTTTTGGGATTTTTAGGATTTTTATTGTATTTAGAGTTTTATGGGTTTTAGGGATTTTTTGAGTTTTTAGCGGTTTTAAGGTTTTTTAGAGTTTTTAAACCTTTTTCGGTGTTTTAAGGGGTTTTAGAGTTTTTAGTGGTTTTTTAGGGTCCTTATGGGTTTTTAGTGATTTTTAACATTTTTAGAGGTTTTTATGGTTTTTTGGGGGTTTGCAAGGTTGTTACGTTTTCTACGTTTTCATGGATTTTAGGGATTTTTAACATTTTTATAGTTTTTAGGGTTTCCTAGGATTTTTATGATTTTGAGGGGATTTCATGGGCTTTCTGGGTTTTAGGGTTTGTAGGTTTTTCCATATTTTCAGGGTTTTTAGGGTCTTTTGGGGGTTGTTGGGTTTTTTTTTGAGTTTTTAGGGTTTTACTATTTTTAGTGGGTTTTATGGTTTTAAGAGGTTTTTTACATTTTCTGGGATTTTAAGGATTTTTTGGATTTTTATGGGTTTTAGGGTTTTTAAGGTTTTGGGTGATTTTGAGGGGTTTTAGGGTTTTCAGGGGTATTTAGTGGTTTTAGAGTTTTTTAGGTTTTTTAGGGTCTTTTTGGGTTTTTTGGATTTTTTTGTGTTTTTAACTATTTTAAAGGATCTTTAGTGTTTTTTAATGTATTTAGTGGGTTTTAGGGTTTTTAGGGTTTTTAAAGTTTTTAATGGTTTCGGGTTTTTATGGGCTTTAGGGTATTTATGTTTTTAGGGGTTTTATGGTTTTTTACATTTTTAGGGATCTTTTGGGTTTTTTTAGTATTTTATGGTTTTTAAGGTTTTTAAGGATTTTAGGTATTTTGAGTGGGTTTATGGTTTTTAATGGTTTTTAGTGTTTTTAGGGTTTTTTGGATTTTTTGTGTCTTTTTGGATTTTTTGTGTTTTTAGTTCTTTTAAGGGTTTTAGAGATTTTTAACTTTTTATACTTTTTTAGGGGTTTTAAGGGTTTTAGAGTTTTTAGTGGGTTTCATGTGTTTTATGGGTTTTAGGGTTTTTATGTCTTTTAGGGGTTTTGTGGGTTTTATGGGTTTTTCTGAGTTTTTAAGGAATTTTTAGGTTTTCAAGGAATTTTAGGGATTTTTTAGGATTTTTATGGTTTTGAGGGTTTTTAGGGATTGCGAGAGTTTTATGGGGGGTTTAGGGTTTTTAGGGGTTTTATAGTTTTTAGGGCTTTTAGGGTCTTTTGTTTTTTTTTTGTTTTTTGGGGTTTTAATGTTTTTTAGAGTTTTTAACCTTTTAGGGTTTTAAGCTTTATAGAGTTTTTAGTGGTATTTTAGCGTTTTCTTGTGCTTTTGGGGTTTTTATGTTTTTAGGGGTTTTATGGGTTTTAGGGTATTTTAAAGGTTTTTTTGGGTTTTTTACGTTTTTATGGATTTTTAGGGAGTTTTTGGATTTTTATGGTTGTTAGGTGTTTTAGGTATTTTGAGGGGTTTTAGTGTTTTTAGGTTCTTTTTGGCATTTTACAGTTTGTTTAGTTTTTTTTGGTTTTAAGGTTTTTTTGAGTTTTTTAACATTTATGGGGATTTTAAGGTTTTTTAGAGTTTTTAGAGGTTTTTCGTGTTTTTATGGGTTTTTAATGATTTTTAGGGTTTTTGAAGTTTTTTAACATTTATGGGGATTTTAAGGTTTTTTAGAGTTTTTAGAGGTTTTTCTGGTTTTTATGGGTTTTAAGGGTTTTTAAAGATTTTTAGGGTTTTTTTGGTTTTTAGGGGGTTTTAGGGGTTTTTTGGATTTTTTTTATTTTGATTTTTCTATGGATTTAGGGGTTTTTAGAGTATTTTATCATTTTTAGGGGTTTAATGGGTTTTGGGGGTTTTTAGTGGGTTTTTGTGGGATTTTATGATTTTTTAAGCTTTTTAGGGGTTTTTATGGTTTTCAAGGTTTTAAGGGTTTATTAGGTTTTCGGGGATGTCTGGGGATTTTTTTAGGAATTTTACGGTTTTTAGTGTTTTATGGATTTTAGGGATTTTGTAGGTTTTTAGGGGTTTTTAAGGTTTTTAGGGTCTTTTGGGAATTTAGGGTTTTTATGGACTTTTGGGATTTTAGTATTTTTATTGTTTTTTTACGTTTTTAGGGTTTTCAGTGTTTTTTACATTTTCATGGATTTTTAGGGAATTTTTTAGGATTTGTATGGTTTTAGTGATTTTATGGTTCTTAGGAATTTTGGGGGGTTTTGGGGTTTTTCGGGTTTTTTAGAGTTTTAGTATTTTTATGGCCTTTTTTGGTTTTTGTTCCTTGTTGGTTTTTATCATTTTTTTGGTCTCTCAGGGTTTTTAAAGTTTTAAGATTTTTTAATGTTTTTAGGGGGTTTTAGAGTTTTAGTGGGTATTTACTATTTTTATGGGTTTTATGGTTTTTTAATATTTTTAGGGGGTTTTGTGAATTTCATTTGTTTTCATGGTTTTTAGTGTTTTTTACATTTATTGGGATTTTTAGGGATTTTAGGATTTTTATTGTTTTTTAAGTCTCTTCGGGATTTTGAGGGGTTTTAGGGTTTTTCAAGAGTTTTTTGGGTTATTACGGGTTTTCAGAGTTTTTAGGGTCTTTTTCGGTTTTAGGGGGTTTTGAATGTTTTAGGGTTTTTAAGGTTTTTTAGATTTTTTTAATTTTTATAATTTTTTATGGGTGTTACGATCTTTTAAGGTTTTAGTGGGGTTTTAGGGTTTTTATGGGTTTATTGGGGTTTTCAAGGTTTTTAGTTATTTTTTTTCTTTTTAGAGGATTTTACGGTTTTTAGGGTTTTTATGTTTTCAGGGATTTTGAGGGATTTTTTAGTCATTTTATAGTTCTTAGGGTTTTTTATGTTTTTAGGAATTTTGAGGGTTTTTAGGGGAGGGTTTTTTAGGGTTTTAGGGGTTTTAGGGTTTTTAGGGACTTTTTGGGGTTTTAGGGTTTTTTAGTTATTAGGGGTTTAAATTTTTTTTTATAGTTTTTAACATTTTTAAGGGTTTTACAGGTTTTTAGAGTTTTTAATGGGTTTTATTATTGTTAGGGTTTTTAGGGTTTTTTATGTTTTTTTGGGTTTTTTTGGTTGTGAGGGGTTTTTACAGATTTTTAGGATTTTTGTGGTTTTTGGTGTTTTTTAGGGTTTTAGGGATTTTGAATGTTTTTAGTGATTTTCAGGGCTTTTTAGCGTTTTTTAGGGTTTTACGGTATTTTTGGATTTTTATGGTTTTTGTTGAGTTTTTAGGCGTTTTAAAGTTTTTTTAACATTTTTAGGGATTTTAAGGGTTTTATAGTTTTTAGTGGGTTTTAGGAGTTCTATGGGTTTTCAATGGGTTTTTAGGGGGGTTTTAGGGGTTTTAGGTGTCTTTCAGGGTTTTTAGGGTTTCTTACTTTTTCAGGGTTTTAGGGGTTTTTAGGGATTTTTCAGAAATTTTATGGTTTTTGGAGTTTTAGGTTTTTTAAGGATTTCGATGGGTTTGGGGGTTTTTCTTGGTTTTTTGGGTTTTTAGTAGTTTTAGGGGTTTTTTGAGTTCTTAGGATTTTTATGGGTTTTTGGAGTTTTTTACCATTTTTGGGGTTTTAAGGGCTTTTAGACTTTTTAGTGGTTTTAAGGTTTTATGGGTTTTTCTGGTTTTCAAGGGTTTTAGGGGTTTTTATGTTTTTCAATGGATTTTTAGGGTTTTTATAATTTTTAACATTTGTAGATATTTTTAGGGATTTTATAGGATTTTTATGGTTTTGAGGGTTTTTAGGAATTTTGAGGGTTTTTATAGGATTTTGGGGTTTTTTTTGGGTTTTTTGAGTTTTTTTGGGTCTTTAATGTTTTTATAGTTTTTTAGCTTTTTTAACATTTTAAGAGGTTTAAGGGTTTTTAGAGTTTTTAGTGGGTTTATAGGGTTTTATATTTTTTAGGGTTTTATGGTTTTCAAAGGATTTTCAGGGTTTTTTACATTTTCATGGATTTTTTGGGATTTTTTAGGATTTTTACAGGTTTTAGGGTTTTTAGGGTTCTTTAGGGATTTTTTTGTGTTTTTAGGGTATTTTAGGGTTTTTAGGGTCTTTTTGGGTTTTCAGGGTTTTTTTATTTCATTAGTGTTTTTAATGTTTTTAGGGGTTTTAAGGGTTTTTAGATTTTTATTGGATTTTTTTGGGATTTTTTTGATTTTTAGTGTTTTATGGTTTTTGTGGTTTTAAGGGTTTTTATGGTTTTGGGTGGTTTTTATCATTTTAGGTTTTTTACATTTTCTTGGATTTTTTGGGCCGTTTTTAGTATTTTTAATGTTTTTAGGTTTTTAAGGATTTTGAGGGGTTTTAGGGTTTTTTCAGGGTTTTTAGGGGTTTTCAGGGTTTTTAGGGTTTTTTTGGACTTTTAGGGATTTTTTTAGTTTTTTTGGGTTTAAAGGTTTTTTAGAGTTTTTTAATATTTTTAGGGGTTTTAAGTGTTTTTAAAGTTTTAGTGGTTTTAAGGGTTTTTAGAGTTTTTTATGGTTTTAGGGTTTTTATGGGGTTTTGGCATTTTTATGGGTTTTAGCGGTTTTTGTGGTTTTCAATGGTTTTTCATGGTTTTTAGGGTTTTTAATGTTTTCAGGGATTTTTGGGCTATTTTAGAATTTTGAAGGTTTTTTGTGTTTTTTTGGGATTTTTGGGTTTTTTGAGTTCTTTAGGAATTTCAAGATTTTTTAGAGTTTTTTTACGTATTTAGGGGTTTTAAGGGTTTTTAGAGTTTTTAATGGTTTTAGGGTTTTATGGGGTTTTAATGTTTTCAAGGTTTTCTACAGTTTTTTATGGTTTTTTATGTTTTAAAGGATATTTTGGATTTTAAAGGATTTTTATAGTTTTTAGGGTATTTTATGGATTCTGAGGTTTTAGGGTTTTAAGGGTATTTTAAGGTTTTTAGGGGTTTTAGGGTCTTTTGGGTTTTTGGGTTTTTTTGAGTTTTTTAGGGTTTTATGGTTTTTAGAGTTTTTAATGATTTTAGGGATTTTAGGGTTTCTAGGTCTTTTAGTGGGTTTTTTGGTTTTTATGGTTTTCAGGGTTTTTTAATGTTGTTATGGGTTTTTATTGTTTTCAGGTGTTTTAGGGGGTTTAACGGTTTTTACGTTTTTAGGGATTTTTAGGGATTTTTAGTGCTTTTTGAGGATTTTTATGGTTTTTATGGTTTTTAGAGATTTTGAGGGTTTTTAGGGGTTTTCAAGGTTTTTAGGTCATTTTTGGGTTATTATGTTTTTTTCTGTTTTATAGTGGTTTTAAGGTTTTTTAGTGTCTTTTTACGTTTTTAGGGTTTTAAGTTGTTTCAGAGTTTTTTGTGGTTTTAGATTTTTACGGGTTTTTAGTGTTTTTTATGGTTTTTCTGGGTTTTTACAGGTTTTAATCATTTTTAGGGTTTTAGGGTTTTTTATGTTTTCAAGGAATTTTTGGGATTTTTAAGGATTTTTATGTTTCTTTTGGATTTTTATAGTTTTTAGGGATTTTGTAGGTTTTTAGGGTTTTTAGGGTTTTTAGGGTTTTAAGGTGTTTTGGTGTTTTTTGGGTTTTTAGGTTCTTTTGGGGTTTTTAAGTTTTTTTTGAGTTTTTTTATAACTTTTAGTGGGTTTTAGATTTTTTTTAACATTTTTTAGTGGTTTCAGGGATTTTAGAGTTATTAGTTTGTTTTTAGGGTTTGTATGGGGTCTTAGGGTTTTTAAGTTTTTACAAGTATTATGGTTTTGAAGGGTTTTTCAGGGTTTTTACGGTTTTTTTCATTTTCAAGGATTTTTAGGGGTTTTTTAAGATATTTATAGGTTTTAGGGGATTTTAGGGTTTCTAGGGTTTTTTGGGTTTTTTGGGATTTTGAGGGATTTTACGGGTTTTTATGTTTTCTCAGGGTTTTTAGGGTCTTTTTGCGTTTTTAGGGGTTTTGTTGAGTTTTTTAGGATTTTAAGGGTTTTTTGAGTTTTAAGGGTTTTTAGAGGTTTTAATGTTTTTAGGGGTTTTAAGGGTTTTTAGTGTTTTAGTTGTTTTTAGGGTTTTTCGTGGTTTTTAATGTTTTTAGGGGTTTATAGTTTTTAGGGGGTTTTAAGGGGTTTTAGGGTTTTTTATGTTTAAAGGGTTTTGGGGGTTTTTGAAGTTTATGGTTTTATGTTTTTTTGGGTTTTTAGGTATTTTAAGGGTTATTAGTGTATCTCAAGGATTTAGGGTTATTAGGGGTATAGGTTTTATCGTTTTTTGGGGGCTTTAGAGTTTTTTTTATTTCATCTGGATTTTTATGGTTTTAATAGTTTTTTAACATTTTTAAGGGTTTAAAGGGTTTTTAAATTTTTTAGTGTTTTAAAGGTTTTTATGGGAATTTTGGATTTTTTAAGGTTTTATGGGGTTTTATGGTTTTTAGGAGATTTTAGGGTTTTTGGTGTTTTTTATGTTTTCAGGGATTTTTTAGGATTTTTATGGTGTTTAAGGATTTTGTGGGTTTTTAGGGGATTCAATTTTTTTAGGGGTTTTAATTTTTTTAGGGGATTTTAGGGTCTTTTGTGGGTTTTTTGGGTTTTTAGGGTTATTTTGGGTTTTTGAGGGTTTAAAAGTTTTTTAACGTTTTTATTTATTTTTAGAGTTCTTAGTGGGTTTTAGGTTTTTTATTGTTTTTAGGGTTTTTATGGTTTTTAGGGGTTTTCATGGATTTTTGGATTTTATAAACTTTCATGGATTTTTTGGGGATTTTTATGTTTTTTATGGTTTTTAGGGTGTTTTGGGGGTTTCAGAGATTTTGGGGGATTTTTTGGATTTTTTTGGGTTTTTAGCGTTTTTTGGGTTTTTCAGGGTTTTAGGGTCTTTTGGGATTTTAAGGTTTTTTTGAGTTTTTTAGGGGTTTTAAAGGTTTTTGGAGTTTTTAGCGGGTTTTTAGGGTTATTATGGGTTTTAGGGTTTTTAATTATTTTATTGGTTTTTATGGTTTTCAATGGTTTTTAGGGTTTTTAGTGGTTTTTTACATCTTTCGGGATTTTTCTGTAATTTTTAGAATTTTTATGGTTTTTAGTGATTTAAAGGAATTTGAGGGGTTTTTAGGGTCTTTTGGGGGTTTTAGGTGCTTTTATGAAGTTTTTTATGTTTTTTAAGGTTTTAAGACATTTTTAACGTTTTTAGGGGTTTTATGGGTTTTTAGAGTTTTTAGAGTTTTTAGTAGGTTTAGGATTTTTATGAGATTTTAGGATTTTAAGGTGTTTAGGGCTTTTTTGGGTTTGGGGGGGGGGGGTTATTTTCTTATGGTTTTTAAAAAAAAATTAGAGTTTTTTTTATCATTTTTAACATCTTTAAGGGGTTTTTCAAGTTTTTGTTTTTGTTTTAGCGCTTTTATGGGTTTTAGGGTTTTTAAGGTTTTTAGGGGTTTTTATGGTTTTCAGGGGGGGTTTAGGGGTTTTAGGGGTTTTTTCATTTTAAGGTATTTTTAAGGATTCTTAAGGTTTTTTATGTTTTAATTTTTTTTGTTTTTTAAAGATTTTGTGGGATTTAGGGGTTTTTCAAGGTTTTAGGGTTTTTAGGGGTGTTAGGGGCTTTGAGTTTTTTTTTTATTTTCTGGATTTTTTTGACATTTTTAGGGGTTTTAATATTTTTTAGATTTTCTTAGTGTTTTTCAGGATTTTAAGATTTTTTTTTGTTTTTAGTGGTTTTTCATTTTTGTTTGTGTTTATGGTTTTAAAGGTTTTTAGGAATTTTTATAGTTTTCATCAGTTTTCAGAGGGTTTTTTACGTTTTCAAGGATTTTTAGTGCATTTTTAGGATTTTTATAGTTTTAGGGAATTTAGGGTTTTTAGGGATTTTGGAGGGTTTTGGGGTTTTTCAGGGTTTTTTAGGGGCTTTAGAGTTTTAGTGTTTTTTTGAGTTTTTTTGGATTATAAGGGTTTTTAGAGTTTTTTAATGTATTTAGGGTATTTAAGGGTTTTTAGAGTTTTTTTCATGGAAAGGGTCTTATAGTTTTTAGTGGGTTTTAAGGGTTTTATGGGGTTTTAGGGTATTTAATGTTTTTATGGATTTTCATGGTTTTCAAGGATTTTTTCTTGGTTTGTATGTTTTCAGGGTTTTTTGGGGTTTTTTTGGGTTTTTATAGTTTTTGGGGTTTTTAGAGATTTTGAGGGTTTTAGAGACCTTGTGGATTTTTATTTTTTTTTTAGTTTTTTAGCATTTTATGATTTTTAGAGTCTTTTAACATTTTAGGGGTTTTAAGGGTTTTTAGTATTTTTAGTAGTTTTTTTGGTTTTTATGGGGTTTTAGGGATTTTTAAGGGTTTTAGGGGTTATTATGGTTTTCATGGGTTTTTTGGGCTTTTATGTTTCCAAGGATTTTTAGAGATTTTTTAATATTTTTAGGATTTTTAGGGTTTTTAGAGATTTTAGGGATTTTGAGGGGTTTTAGGGATTTTAGGGATTTTGAGGGGTTTTAGGGGTTTTCATGGTTTTTACCATTTTTTTCTCAGGTTTTTTTGGGTCTTTCTTGGTTTTTAGGGTTTTTTTGAGTTTTTTATGGTTTTAAGGTTTTTTAGAGTTTTTTAACATTTTTATGGGTTTTAAGTGTTTTGGCGGGTTTTAGTTGTTTAAGGTTTTTTTGGCCTCTTAAGTTATTTTAAGGTTTTTTAGGGTTTTCAGGATTTTTACGTTTTTAGGGATTTTTTGGGCTTTTTTCAATTTTAGGGATCTTTAGGGTTCCTAGGGATTTTGATTGATTTTATTTTTTTAAGGTTTTTTATGGTTTGTAGGGTTTTTCAATGTTTTAGTATCTTTTGGGTTTTTAAGTTTTTTTTAGAGTTTTTAACATTTTTCAAATTTTAAGGGTTTCTAGAGTTTTTAGTTATTTTTTCGTTTTCTGTGTTTTTAGGGGTATTTAAGGTTTCAGGGGTTTTTTTAGTTTCCAGTTGTTTTTCTGGGTTTTTATGTTTTTTATAATTTCTAGGTTTTTTAGAGATTTTTTATGATTTTTTTATTTTTTTAGGGTTTTGAGAGTTTTTAGTTATTTAGATGGTTTTTAGGGTTTTTCACTATTTTTCGGGATTTCAAGGTTTTTAGGGTCATTTTGGGGTTTAGATTTTTTTGAATGTTTTTTAGGGTTTTTAATGTTTTTTAGAGTTTTTAAACATTTGTAGGTGTTTGAAGGGTTTTTAGTGTTTTTAGTGGGGTTTAGGGTTTTATGGGTTTTTAGTGATTTTAAGGGTTTTAGGGGTTTTCAGTGGATTTTTAGGGTTTTATGGTTTTTTATGTTTTCAGCGATTTTTAGGCCTTTTTTAGGATTTTTATGGTTGTTAGGAAACTTTAGGATTTTAAGGGATTTTTTGGGGTTTTAGGGTTTTTTAGGGGGTTTTATGGTTTTTAAGGTTTCTTTGAGTTTTTTTTCATTTTTATTGTTTTTAGAGTTTTTTAATGTTTTTAACGTTTTTAAGAGTTTTAAGGGTTTTAGAGTTTTAAGGCATTTTCTAGGGTTTTATGGGTTTTTAGTTTTTTTAAGGTTTTTATGGGTTTTTTATGTTTTCAAGGGGGTTTTCTGGGATTTTAGGGTTTATTACATTTTCAAGGTTTTTTGGGTTTTTTTACGATTTTAATTGTTTTTAGTATTTTTCGGGATTTCCGGGATTTTAGGGTGCTTTAGGGGTTTTATGGGGGTTTTCAGTGTTTTTCGGGTCTTTTTAGGGTTTTTGCATTTTTTATGTTATTTCGGGTTTTTATTATTTTTTAGAGCTTTTTAAACATTTTAGGGGTTTTAAGGGTTTTTAGAGTTTTTAATGGTTTTATGGGTTTTTAAGTATTTTAGGGTTTTTATAGTTTTTAGGTGTTTTTCAAGGTTTTTAGGGTTTCTTACATTTTCAAGGATATTTAGGGATTTTTTAGGATTTTTATGGTTTTAGGGTTTTTAGGGTATTTCTGGGTTTTTAGGATTTTTTTGAGTTTTTTATGGATTTTAATGTTTTTAGAGTTTTCAACTCTTTTTAACGTTTTTAGGGCAAAGAATATGCGAGGGTCAGGCTATTCCCGACCCCCGCAAATTATTATAAAGAAAAAGAGACTCGACAGACAAGGGAGGGGAGGGGTCAATCGACCCACACCCAAAAACCCTTAACGACCCAAGACAAAAGACCCAAAAAAAGAAAAGTCAAGAACGAAAAAAGAAAACACACAAGGGAAAGAAGCCACCACCATCATCCAGCATCCCAGCATCCAGCACCTCGCAGCATCCAGCACCTCCCAGCCAAACGACAACCTGCGCAGAAAACATCCATCAGCACCAACAACACCATTTCAAACCGCCACAATCATTCACCACCAGCAAAATAGACCACAACACCATCCAGCCAACCAGCACCAGAACAGAATCCAACACCAACACCAAAATATCACAGCCACGCAGCATAACCATCCCATCCGATTCAGATCGCCCCAAACAAACATTCCATCAAACCAACTCGCCAACACCCACATCAAATCAAATCCTCCATAGGATGTCAAAAACCAGCACACAGAACCACAACCAAAGACCATAAGCAGCAGCAAGAGACAGAGAATCAGAAGAAGAACCAAAGCCTCCCTCCTCCAAGCAACATGACCCGAACCTGAGCGCACCAAGCCATACCTGCAGCCGACATCGAACCAGGAAGACATTTGAGGGAGGGAACCGAAGCCGAGTCTCAAACCAGGCACGCCAGAAGCCGACTCGAATGGACCTTGAGCAGGGAGGGGAACCTTCGCAGCAATGAAACCGGGTCCCGAAACAAGTCACGCCAGAAGTTCGGAACGAACATGAAGAATGAGAGGGGAACCTTCGCAGCACTTCGGAACCCGAAACCAGGCACCAAGAAGCAAGATCAGGAGGTGGGACACGCATCGGGCAAGCCGGGCCAGATCCCCATCCGAAGACCCAACACACTAGATCTGGAGCAATCTGGGCATGACCAAGCCACCACCGCACCGACCAGAGCACACAAATCCAACACCAGCGGTTGCCGAGCCGAAGCGGGACAGGAAGCACCGAGGTCGGACCTCGTCGGAGGAGGAAGGAGGAAGATAGTAGAGGATTTTAAGGGGTTTTAGGGTTTTTATAGGTTTTGAAGGTTTTAATGTTTTTTTGGGGTTTGTATGGTTTTCAAGGGTTTTTAAGGGGTTTTAGGGTTTTTTCCCCTATTTTTAGGGATTTTTAGGACCTTTTATGGATTTTTATGGTTTTTATGGTTTTTATGGTTTTTAAGTTTTTTAGGGATTTTGAGGGTTTTAAGATTTTTCATGTTTTTATGGGTTTTCTTGGTTTTAAGGGTTTTTTGGGTTTTTTGAGTTTTTTAGGGGTTCTAAGGTTTTTAGGGTTTTTAAACATTTTTAAGTGTTTTAAGGATTTTTAGAGTCTTTAGCGGGTTTTAAATTTTTTATTTGTTTTTAGGTTTTTTCGAGGTTTTTAGGTGTTTTTATGGTTTTCAAGGGTTTTCAAGGTTTTTTTTTGTTTTTTACATTTTTAGGGATTTTAGGATTTTTTATATTTTTTAGTGTTTTTAGGGTTTTTGGTGATTTTGAGAGTTTTTAGTGTTTTAGGGATTTTATGATTTTTAGTTTTTTTTCCGGATTTTTAGGGTTTTTTTGGGGTTTTATAGTTTTATTGAGTTTTTAGGGTTTGTACGGTTTTTAGATTTTTTTAACATTTTTAGATGTTTTAAGTGTTTTAAAGTTTTTAGTGGTTTTTTAGTGTTTTTATGGGTTTGAGGGTTTATGGTTTTCAGAGATTTCTAGGGGTTTTAGTGTTATTTACATTTTTAGGTATTTTTTGTGCATTTGTTGTATTTTTAAGATTTTGGGGGGTTTTACTTTTTTTAGGGTTTCTAAGGGGTTTTTGGGTTTTTTCAGGGTCTTTTAGCCTTTTTAGGGTTTTAGGATCTTTTGGGTTTTAGGGTCTTTTTGAGTTTTTTAGGGCTGTTAATATTTTTAGCTTTTTTTAGTTTCTAGGGGTTTTATAGGTTTTTAGAGTTTTAGTGGTTTTATTGGTTTTTAAGGGTTTTAGGTGTTTTATAGTTTTCAGGGTGTTTTCAGTAATTTTTGGATTTTATTTGTTTTCAGGGATTTTAAGGGTTTTTTAGGATTTTTACAGTTTTTACAGTTTTTAGTGAATTTGAGGTCTTTTAGGGTTTTCCCGGATTTATAGGAGTTTTTCAATGTTTTTAGGGTCTTTTGGGGGTTTTTGAAGGTTTTTAGGGTATTTGGGGTTTTTTTTGGGGGGGGGTTGTGTTTTTTAGGTTTTTAAGGCTTTTGAGTGTTTTTAACATTTGTTAACGTTTTTAGGGGTTTTATGGGTTTTTGGAGTTTTTGGTCGGTTTTTAGGGTTTTATGAGTTTTATGCATTTCAACAGTTTTTATGGTTTTTAGGTATTTTTCAGGGTTTTTTGGGTTTTATTATGTTTCCATGGATTTTTACATCTTTTTTTGGATTTTTATGGTTTTTAGTTTTTTTATGGTTTTATGGATTTTGAGGTGTTTTTTGGGTTTTTAGGATCTTTTTAGGGTTTTTAGAGTCTTTTGGAGGTTCTATGGTTTTTTTTGTGTTGTAGGGTTTTTAAGGTTTTTAGAGTTTTTAGTGTTTTTGTGGGTTTTCGGGATTTTTATAGTTTTTAGGGGTTTTCAGGGTTTTTAGGATTTTTTACATTTTCAAGGATTTTTAGGGATTTTTAGGTATTTTTATGGGTTTTTTAGTTTTTTAGGGTTTTTAGGGGTTTCCATGGTTTTAGGGGTTTTGGGGGTTTTAAGGGGTTTAGGGGTTTTAGGGTCTTTTTAGGATTTTCTTGGGTTTTTTGGGTTTTAAATATTTTTTAGATTTTTTAACATTTTTAGGGGTTTTAAGGGTTTTTAGAGTTTTTAGTGTTTTTATAGTTTTTAAGGTTTTTAAGGTTGTTTAGGGTTTTATGGTTTCCATGGGTTTTTTCAGGGTTGTTAAGGTTTTTTACATTTAAAGGGATTTTTAGGACATTTTTAGTATTTTTATGGGTTTTAAGAAATTTTTTGGGTTTTTAGGGGTTTTTAAGGAAATTTAGGGGTTTGGGGGTTTTTTGGGGTTTTAGGGTCTTTTGGGTTTTTTGGTGTTTTTTTGATTTTTTGATGGTTTTAAAGTTTTTAGAGTTTTTTAATGTTTTAGGGGTTTTACTGGTTTTACAGGTTTTTAGTGTTTTTTGTGGCTTTTAGTGTTTTTATGGTGTTTTAATGTTTTTAAGTTTTTTAGGTGTTTTGATGGTTTTCAAGGGGTTTTCAAGATTTTAGTTTTTTAGGATTTTATGGATTTTTAGGGTTTTTATCGGTTTTAGGGTTTTTAGGGATTTTGACTGTTTTTCGGGTTTTTTGGGGTTTTATGGTTTTTTAGGTTTCTAGGGTTTTTTGAGTTTTTAGGGTTTTTAATGTTTTTAGAGTTTTTTATCATTTTTAGCGGTTTTTATCATTTTTAGAGTTTTTAGTGATTTTTAGGGATTTTAGGGGTTTTAGGGGTTTTAGGGGTTTTTAGGGGTTTTATAGGTTTCTTGGGTTTTTAAGGGTTTTTACAGTTTTTTATGTTTTTAGACATTTTTAAAGCTTTTTTAGGATTTTTTTTGGTTTTTATGGTTATCATGGTTTTTAGGGTTTTTTGGGATTTTGAGGTGTTTTTCAGGTTTTTAGGGTTTTTAGGGCCTTTTAGGGGTTTAGGGTTTTTTTTGAGTTTTTATGGTTTTTAAGATTTTTAAGAGTTTTTAATGTTTTTAGGGGTTTAATGAAATTTTAGAGTTTTTAGTGGGTTTTTTGGTTTTTTATGGGTTTTATGGATTTTTTAGGTTTTTATCGGTTTTTATAGTTTTTAGGGGGTTTTAAAAGTTTTAGTTTTTTTAGGTTTTCAATGA
The DNA here is from genome assembly GCA_963277665.1 of Viscum album. Lineage (NCBI taxonomy): Eukaryota > Viridiplantae > Streptophyta > Magnoliopsida > Santalales > Viscaceae > Viscum > Viscum album. Next base: position 1,050,041,726 of record OY728121.1, on the reverse strand, counting down.
ATTTTATATATTTTTTAAGATTTTTATGGTTTTTAGGGGTTTTAAGGGATTTTAGGGATTTTGAGGGTTTTTCTGGGGTTTTTATAGTTTTTTAACATATTTAGCGGTTTTAAGGGATTTTACTATTTTTAGTGGGGTTTTATAGTTTAATAGAGTTTTGTGTTTTTTTAAGGTTTTTAGGGTTTTTATTGTTTTCAAGAGGTTTTCAGGGTTTTAGTGTTTTGTATATTTTCAGGGATTTTTAGGGATTAAAATTAGGATTTTTAAGGGTTTTAGAGTTTTCAAGGGTTTATAGGATTTTGATGTTTTTACAGGTTTTCATGTTTTTAGGGGTTTTCAAGGTTTTTTGGGCCTTTTGGGCTTTTAGGGTTTTTTTGAGTTTTAAGGGGTTTTTAGGTTTTTTGAGTATTTGAACTTTTTTATGGGTTTTTTGGGTTTTTTGAGTTTTTAGTGGTTTTATGGTTTTTATGGGTGTTTCGGGTTTTTATTTTTTTAGGGGGATTTCAGGGTTTTTGGGGTTTTTTACGTTTTTAAGGATTTTAGGGATTTTTTAGGTGTTTTATGATTTTTAGCAGTTTTTATGGTTTCCTAGGATTTTGACGGTTTTTAGGGTTTTCCCGGGCTTTTAGGGTTTTTTTCAGGGTTTTTATGGGGTTTTGGGGTTTTAGGATTTTAATGTTTTATAGTGTTTTTCAACATTTTTTAGGGTTTTTAAGGGTTATTTAGGTTTTTAGGGTTTTTATGGGTTTTATGAATTTTAAAGGTTATTAGGGGTTTTTTTTGATTTTTTGGGGTGTTTTCAGGGTTTTTAGGGTTTTTAGGATTTTGACGATTTTTAGATTTTTTTAGGGTTTTTGGGTTTTTAGGGGATTTTAGGGGTTTTTAGGGTAATTAGGTATTTTGATGAGTTTTAGATTTTTTTAGGGTTTTAGGGTTTTTAGGGGTTTTCAGGGTTTTCAGGGTTTTTAGGGTCTTTTGGGGGTTTAGAATTTTTTTTTTAGTTTTTATGTTTTTTAAGGTTTTAGATTTTTTAAACATTTTTATGGGTTTTTTGGTTTTTATGGGATCTTAGGGTTTTTACAGTTTTTAGGAGTTTTTATAGATTTCAGGTGGTTTTTAGCATTTTTAAGTCTTTCATTTTTAGGGATTGTTAGGGCTTTTTTTGGATTTTTTGGGGTTTTTAGGGTTTTTGAGGACTTTTAGCGATTCTGAGGGTTTTTGTGGTTTTAAGGGTTTTTTGGGCTTTTATAGTTTTTAGGGTCTTTTGTGTTTTTAGGGGTTTTTTTGCAGGGCTGGGTTTTTAGGGTTTTTTTGTGTTTTTTAGGGTTTTTAATGGTTTTTAAAGTTTGTAATGTTTTAGGGTTTTTTGTTTTTTTAGTGGTTTTTATGGTTTTGGGATGGTTTTATGGTTTTCAGGGGTTTTTCATGGTTTTTAGGGGTTCTTTTTTTGGATTTTTAGGGAGTTTTTAAATTTTTTATGGTTTTTAGGATTTTTAGGGATATTGAGGGTTTTTTGGGTTTTTCAGGGTTTTAGGGTTTTATGGTTTTTATGGTTTTTTATGGGGTTTTTTGGGTTTTTATGGTTTTTTAGATTTTTTTATCATTTTTAGGAGTTTTAAGGGTTTTAATGGTTTTTAGTGGTCTTTAGGATTTTATGGGTTTTTAGGGGTTTTATGGTTTTTTAAGGTTTTTTTGGGTTTTATGGTTTCAGGGGAATTTTCAAGGTTAATAGGGTTTTTTACATTTTCAAGGATTTTTAGGGATATTTTCAAATTTTATGGTTTTTAAGGATTTTAGGGATTTGGAGGTTATTTATGGGGTTTCATGATTTTTTAGGGTTTTTAGGTTTTTTTTTAAAAAAAATTAGAGGTTTTAAGGTTTTTTAGAGTTTTTATTAGTTTTTAGGGATTTTATGTGTTTTTATGTTTTTTAGGGGGTTTATGGTTTTCACGGGGTTTTCAGGGTTTTAGGGTTTTTTACATTTCTAGGGTTTAATTGATTTTTTGGATTTTTTTTTGTTTTTTGGGTTTTTAGAAATTTTGAGGGTTTTTAGGGTTATTATGGTCTTTATGGGTTTTTAGCGCTTTTTATGTTTTTTAGATTTTTAAGGTTTTTAGTGTTTTAAGATTTTTAGGGGTTTTAAGGATTTTTAGAGTTTTTAGTGGGTTTTAATGATTCTATGGGGTTTTAGGGATTTTTTAAGGTTTTCTAGGGTTTTTAGGGTTTTTTACATTTTTAGGGATTTTTGTTGGATTTTAATGGTTTTTAGGGTTTTTAGGGATTTTGAGGATTTTAGGGGTTTTAAGGGTTTTTAGGATCTTTTGGAGTTTTTAAAGAACGTTTTGAATTTTTGGGTTTTCAAGGTTTTTAAATGTTTTTATCATTTTTTGGGTTTGAATAGTTTTTAGAATTATAGTGGGGTTTTATTGTTTTTATTATATTTTATGGGTTTTTAAGTTTTTTAGGGGTTTATATGGGTTTTTAGGAATTTCAGTGGTTTTCATGGTTTTTAGTGTTTTTTACATTTTCATGAATTTTAGTTGTTTTTTTATTTTTATGATCTTCAAAATTTTCAGGGTTTTTTTGGATTTTTAGGGTTTTAAGGTTTTTTAGGGTTTTTTATGGATTTTATGGTTTTTAGGTTTTTAGGGTCTTTAGTGTTTTGGGGGGTTTTTTTAGTTTTTTAAGGTATTAAAGGTTTTTAGATTTTTTTAACATGTTTGGGTTTTAAATGGCTTTTAGGGTTTTTGGTGGTTTTTATTAGATTTTATGATTTATAAATGCTCTTAGCAGTTTTTATCATTTTCAGGGGGATTTATGGGATTTTGGAAGTTTTTATGTTTCTCGGCATTTTTAGGATTTTTATGGTATTTAGGGATTTTAGGATTTTTAGGGATTTTTAGGGTTTTTAGGGGTTTTAGGGTTTTTGAGTTTTTATTATTTTTTAGAGTTTTAGGGTTTTTTAAAAAAATTAGTATTTTAAGCGTTTTTAATGTTTTTAACATTTTTAGGGGTTTTAAGGGTTTTTTAGTTTTTAGTTTTTTTAGGGTTTTCTGGTTTTTATGGTTTTTAGGGGAATGGTCATTTTTGGATTTTTAGTAATTTAAGGGTATTTTATATTTTCAAGGATTTTAGGTTTTTTTATGATTTTTATGATTTTTAAGGTTTTTAGGGTTTTTAGGGTTTTTAGAATTTTTATGGATTTTTAGGGCTTTTAGGGGTTTTCATATGTTTTTACTTTTTTTCTCGGTTGTATGGTTTTTTTGGGTCTTTAGTTTTTTTTAGTTTTTTAGGGTTTTTAAGGTTTTCTAGAGTTTTTCAATGTTTTTAGGGGTTTAAAGTGTTTTTAGAGTATTAGTGGGTTTTAGAGTTTTTATCAGTTTTTAGGTGGTTTTATGGTTTTTAGGAGTTTTTCATGGTTTTTAGTATTTTTTACTTTTTCAAGGTTTTTTTTGATTTTTTTGATTTTAATGCATTTTAGGGTTTTTATGGATTTCGAGGGTTTTATTGATTTTCTGGTCATTTTAGGGATTTAAAGGTTTTTCAAGCTTTTTATGGTATTTGGGAGTTTTTAGGGGTTTTTTGAGTTTTTTAGGGGTTTTAAGGGGTTTTAACATTTTTAGGGGTTTAAAGAGTTTTTAGATTTTTAGCGGTTTTTAGGGGTTTTATGGAGTTTTAGGGGTTTTGAGGTTTTTAGGGGTTTTATGGTTTTAAGGGGGTTTTCAGGGTTTTTATGATATTTTTGTTTTTAGGGATTTTTAGGGATTTTTAAGGATTTTTATTGTTTTTTATGGTTTTTAAGGATTTTAAAGGTTTTTTGGATTTTTTATGGTTTTTATAGTTTTTAGGGTCATTTGGATTTTTTAGGGTTTTGAGCTATTTTAGGGTTTTTAATGTTTTTAGAGGTTTTAAGGTTTTTTAGAGTTTTTAGTGGTTTTTATGGTTTTTATAGGGTTTTTAGGGTTTTTAATGTTTTTAGGGTTTTTTATGGTTTTTCAGGGTTTTTCGGTTATTTTATGTCTTCAGGGATTTTTAGGAATTTTTTAGAATTTTTATAGTTTTTATGGTTTTATAGGGATTTTTTGGTTTTTTAGGGTTTTCATTGTTTTTAGTGTTTGTAGGGGTTTTAAAGGTTTTTAGAGTCTTTTTGGATTTTAGGGTTTTTTTGAGTTTTTTAGGGATTTTAAGGGTTTTTAGAGTTTTTAATGTTTATAGGGGTTTTCATTATTTTTAGAGATTTATCGGTTTTAAGAGTTTTCCAAGGTCTTTAGGGTTTTCCATGGTTTTTTGGGTCTTTTTGGATTTTTATGGGTTTTTTACTTTTTTATGGGTTTTGAGTTTTTTTAGAGTTTTTTGTGTTTTTAACGTCCTTGGGGTTTAAAGGGTTTTTAGAGTTTTTAATGGTTTTTATGGTTTTATGGTGTTTTAGGGGTTTTTAGTTTTTAGGGGTTTTTATAGTTTTTAGGCGTTATTCTAGGTTTTTAGGTTGTATTAAATTTTCACGGATTTTAAAAAAAAAATAGGATTTTTATGGTTTTTAGGCTTTTGGGTTTTTAGGGGTTTTTTTTGAGTTTTTAGGTTTTTAAGGGATTTAGAGTTTTTTAGCCCTTTTTAATGTTTTTCGGTGTTTAAATGGTTTTTAGAGTTTTTAGTGAGTTTTTAGGGTTGCTATGGGTTTTTAATGTTTTTAGATGTTTTATGGATTTCAGGGGGTTTTCAAGGTTTTTACATTTTTTAAAATTTTTAGTGATTTTTAGGGGTTTTATAGGAATTTTTTGGTTTTTAGGGTTTTTATGATTTTTAGGGATTTTGTGGGTTTTAAGGGATTTTCAGGGTTTTTTTTTTTTTTGGTTTTTTCAGGGTTTTTAGGGTCTTTTTGGGGTTTTAGGGAATTTTTTGAGTTTTTAGGCGTTTTAAAGGCTTTTTAGAGTTTTTAACGTTTTTAGGGGTTTTAAGGGTTTTTAGAGTTTTTAGTGGTTTTTAGGGTTTTTATAGGTTTTTAAGGGTTTTAACGTTTTTAGGGTTTTATGGTTTTTAGGGGCCTTTGGGGTATGTTACGTTGTGAGTGATTTTTAGGGATTTTATAGGATTTTTTTGTTTCTTATAGTTTTTAGGGATTTTGTGGGTTTTTCAAGTTTTTTAGGGTTTTTATGGATTTTTAGGGGTTTTAGGGTTTTTTGAGTTTTTTTAGGTTTTGATGGTCTTTATAAATTATTAATTTTTTAGCTGTTTAAAGGGTTTTTTGTATTTTTAGTGGTTTTAAGGGATTTATTCATTTTAAGGGTTTTTTAAGGTTTCTAGGGTTTTTATGGTTTTCAAGGTTTATAAAGTTATTTACATTTTCAGGGATTTTTCGTGATATTTACGATTTTTTGGGGGTTTTAGGGTTTTTAATGATTTTTAGATTTTTTATGGGTTCTCAATGTTTTTAGGGGTTCTTGGGATTTTTAGGGTATTTAGGGTCTGTTTGGATTTTATGGTTTTTTTGAGTTTTTTAGATTTGTTAAGGTTTTATATAGTTTTTAATGTTTTAACGTTTTTAGGGGTTTTCTGTGTTTTTAGAAATTTTAGTGGGTTATTAAGGTTTCTAGGGGTTTTAAGGGGTTTTACGGTTTTTAAGGGTTTTATGGTTTTCAGGGGTTGGGGGTTTAGAGTTTTAGGGTTTTTTACGTTTTTAGAGATTTTTAGGGATTTTTAGGATTTCTATTATTTTTAGACTTTTTATGGTTTTTCGGAGTTTTTAGGGTTTTTAGCATTTTTTAGGGATTTTATGGGTTTTAGGGTCTTTTTAGGTTTTCATGGCTTTTTTTATGTTTTTTAGGGTAATAAGGTTTTTTATTACTTTTAACATTTTTAGGGTTTTAAGGTTTTTAAGGTTTTTTTAGAGTTTTTAGTGGTTTATAGTTTTTTTGGGTGTTTAGGGCTTTTAATATTTCAAGGGGGTTTTATTTTTTTAGGGGTTTTTAAGGTTTTTAATGTTTTCTATGTTTTCAGGGATTTTTTGGGTGTTTTTAGGATTTTATTGTTTTTTGGGTTTTTAGGGATTTTGAGGGGGTTTTGGGTTCTTCAAGGTTTTTAGGGGGTTTTAGGGTTTTTAGGGACTTTTGAGAGTTTAGGATTTTATTGTGATTTTTTAGGGGTTTTAAGGTTTTTATGCTCTTTAAGGGTTTTTATAGTTTTTAGGGGGTTTTCATCTTTTTAGGTGTTTTTATGTTTTCATGGATTTTTAGGGATTTTTTTAGGTTTTTTATGGTTTTTAGAGTTTTTAGATTTCTTTTGGGCTTTTAGGGGTTTTTTGAGTTTTTTAGGGTTGTTAAGTTTTTTTAGAGTTTTTAACATTTTTATCATTTTTGGGATTTTAATTGTTTTTAGTGGTGTTTTAGGGTTGATGGGTTTTTATATTTTTTTATGGTTTTTTGGGGTTTCCTAGTTTTTAGGAGTTTTTTAAGGTTTTTACATTTTCTGGGATTTTTAGGGATTTTTATGATTTTATGTTTTTTAGGGTTTTTAGGTTCTTTAGTGATTTTGATGGGTTTTAGGGGCCTTCAGGGTCTTTAGTGTTTTTTAGATATTCTAGGTTATTTTTGGGATTTTAGGGTTTTTAATTTTTTCATGGGTTTTTAGGTTTTTAGTGATATGTAACATTTTAGGTGTTTTAAGGGTTTTTAGATTTTTTGTTAGTGTTTAGGTTTTTTCTAGGTTTTTAAGGTTTTCTTTTGGTTTTAGGTTTTTTGATGGTTTTCAGTGATTTCATTGTTTTTTACATTTTCATATATTTTTAAGGGGTTTTTAGGATTTTTTTGGGTTTTAGTGTTTTTAAAGATTATGAGGGTTTTAAAAGTTTGTAGGATTTTTTTTGGGTTTTATGGACTTTTTAGGTTTTTTAGTTTTTTAGGGTTTTAAAGGTTTTTAGAGTTTTTAACATTTTTATGGGGTTTGAGGGATTTTAGAATTTTTAGTGGGTTTTAGGGTTTTTTTGGATTTCAGGGTTTTTGATGGTTTTTAGGGTCTTTTAGGGATTTTAGGGATTTTAGGGGTTTTCTAGGGTTTTTAGGGTTTTTCATTTTCAAGTAATTTTAGCGCTTTTTAAAGATTTTTATGGTTTTAGGGTTTTTTTTGGTTTTTCAGGATTTTGAGGGTTTTTGGTTTTTTAGGGTTTTTCAGGGGTTTTTTAGGTTTTTTGGGTTTTTTGAGTTTTTTTACGAGTTTTAAGGTTTTTAATGTTTTCTATGGTTTTCATGGGTTTAAAGGGTTTATCTATTTTTAGTGGTTTTTTAGTGGTTTTATGTGGTGTATAAGGTTTTTAGGGGTTTTTATTGTTTTCAGGGTTTTTTACGTTTTCAAGGATTTTTTAAGATTTTTATAGTTTTTAGGGTTTTAAGGGTTTTAAGGGATTTTGAGGCATTTTTGGATTTTTTAGGGTGTTTTTGGGTTTTTTGGGTATCTAGGGTCTTTTTGCGTTTTAGGGTTTTTTTAGAGTTTTTTGAGATTTAAATATTTTTTATAGTTTTTTAATGTTTTCAGGTTTTTAAGTATTTTTATAATTTTTAGTGGGTTTTAGGGATTTATGGGTTTTAGAGTTTTTAAGGCTTTTATTGATTTCAGGGATTTATCTAGATTTTAGGGTTTTTACATTTTTTGGGATTTTTAGGGATTTGTTAGGATTTTTAAGCTTTTAGGGTTTTTAGGGATTTTGATGGTTTGTAGGGTTTTTCAAATATTTTTATAGTTTTTTGGTTTTTTTGGTTTTTAGGGTCTTTTAGGTTTTCTTTTTAGTTTTGTAGGGGTTTAATGTTCTTATTTATTTATTTAATGTTTTTAGGCCTTTAAGGGGTTTTATAGTTTTTAGGGGTTTTGAGGGATTTTTTGGGTTTTTAGGTTTTTTCTGGGTTTTTTGAGTTATTTAGGGTTTTAGGGAATTTAATATTTTTTAATGTTTTTAGGAGTTCTAGGGGTTTTTTGAGTTTTTAGTGGTTTTAAGGGTTTTAGGTTTTTCTATGTTTTTTAGGGTTTTTATGGTTTTCAGGGATTTTTAATGTTTAGAAGGGTTTTTATGTTTTTATTGATTTTTAGGTATTTTTTAGGACTTTTATGGGTTTACGGTTTTTATGGTTTTTAGGGATTTTGAGGGGTTTTATGGATTTTCAGGTTTTTAGGGTTTTTAGGGTCTTTTGGGTTTTTAGGGGTTTTTTGAGTTTTTAGGGATTTTAAGGTATTTTTAGTTTTTTAATGTTTTAAGGGGTTTTAAGTGTTTTTATAGTTTTTAGTGGTTTTTAGGGTGTTGATGGGTTTCTAGTGGTTTTAGGGGTTTTAGGGGGTTTTCAGGGGTTTTTGGGTTTTTTACATTTTCATGAATTTTAAGGGATTTTTTATGATTTTTATGGTTTTTAGGGTTTTAATATTTTAGGGGTTTTTAGGGGTTTTATTGTCTTTTAGGGGTTTTGGGGTTTTTTTTATTTTTTAGGTTTTTTATGGTTTTTAGTGTTTTTAACGTTTTTTATGGTTTAAATAGGTTTTAGATTTTTTTAGTGGGGTATTAGGGTTTTGATGGACTTTTATGGTTTTAAATGGTTTTTAGGGGTTTTTATGATTTTCAGAGGGTTTTCATGGTTTTTATGGTTTTTTATGTTTGAAGTGATTTTTAGGGCTTTATTAGGATTTTTATGGGTTTTGGGAGTTTCTAGGGTTTTATGGATTTTAAGGTATTTTAAGGGTTTTTAAGGCTTCTAAGGGTTTTCGAGTTTTATGGGTCTTTTTGGGTTTTTTGGGTTTTTTATGTTTTCTAGGGTTTATAAGGTCTTTTAGAGTTTTAAATTTTTTTAGAGGTTTTAAGGGTTTGTAGATTTTTAAGTGGTTTTAGGTTTTTTAGGATTCTTAAGCTTTTTAGGGATCTTTATGGTTTTCAGTGGTTTTTCAGTGGTTTAAAGGTTTTTTACATATTTAGGGATTTTTAGAGGCTTTTTAGTATTTTTATGGTTCCTAGGGTTTTTTATGGTTTTTATGGATTTTTATGGTTTTAGTGCTTTCAAGGTTTTCAGCATTTTCAGAGTTTTTAGAGTCTTTTGGGTTTTTAGGGTTCTTTTACTTTTTTAGGGGTTTTAAGGTTTTTAGAGTTTTTTTGGGGTTTAAAGGGTTTTTAGAGTTTTTAGTGGTTTTTAGTGTTTTTATGAGTTTTTAATATTTTTTAAGGTTTTAGGGGTTTTTACGGTTTTTTGGGGTTTTTCGGGGTTTTTGGGTCTTTTACATGTTTAGGGATTTTTAAGGCTTTTTATGATTTTGTATGGTTTTTATGGTTTTTAGGGCGTTTTAGGGATTTTGAGGGGTTTTAGGGTTATTTGGGTTCTTTAGGGTTTTTTTTGGGGGGGGTTGGGATTTTAGGAATTTTTTGACTTTTTAAGGTTTTAAAGTTTTTTTAGTTTTTAACATTTTTAGGGGTTTTAAGGGGTTTTGGAGTTTTTAGTGGTTTTTAGGGTTTTTATGTGTTTTTAGGATTTTTTAAGGTTTTTAGGGGTTTTTATTTCATTTACGTGTTTTTCATGGTTTTTTGTGTTTTTTACTTTTTTAGGGATTTTTACTACTTTTTAGGATTTTTATGGTTCTTAGGTTTTTTAGAGTTTTTTGGGATTTTGAAGTTTTTTATGGTTTTTTAGGGATTTTGGGAGTTTTCTAAGGGTTTAGGGTATTTTGGGTTTTTATGATTTTTCTTTGTGTTTTTTGGGTTTTTATGATTTTTTGTGTTTTTAGGGTTTTTAATGTTTTTCAGAGTTTTGTAACGTTTTTACGGGTTTTTTGGGTTTTTAATGTTTTTAGTGGTTTAGGGTTTTATGGGGTTTTAGGGGTTTTTTAAGGATTATAGGGGTTTTATGGTTTTCAATTTGTTTTTATGGTTTTTTACATTTTCACATTTTTTAGGGATTTTTAGGATTTTCTAGTTTTTATGGTTTTTAGTGTTTTTAAGGATTTTGTGGATTTTTAGGGGGTTTCAAGTTTTTTTTGGGTTTTTTGGTTCTTTTAGGTTCTTTTGTTTTTTTAGGTTTTTTTTGATTTTTTAGTGTCTTAAATGTTTTCAGAGTTTTTTAACATTTTAGGGGGTTTTAGGGTTTTTAAAGTTTTAGTTGTTTTTTGGGGTTTTTTGGGTTTTTAGGGGTTTTGAGAGTTTTTAATGTTTTTAGGGGTTTTTAGTGTTTTTAGTGTTTATTGGGTTTTTTGGTTTTTTAAGGTTTTTTAAGGTTTTTTAAAAGTTTTTTTGGGTTTTTAATCCTGTTTGGTGTTTTCTAACTTTTTAAGGGGTTTTAAGGGTTTTAAAGTTTTTTTGGTTTTTTAGGGTTTTTATGGATATTAGGGGTTTTATGGTTTTTAGGGGTTTTGTGGTTTTTAGGGAGTTTTTAGGGTTATTAGGGGTTTTACATTTTTAAGGATTTTTAGGGGGGTTTTTAGGTTTTTTATGGGTTTTCTGGTTTTTAGGTATTTTTAGGGGTTTTAGGGTTTTTCAGGGTTTTTTAGGATCTTTTTGGGTTTATAGGGTTTTTTTTGAGTTTTTAGCGTTTTTAGGGTTTTTTAGAGTTTTTTAAAGTTTTTTAAAATTTTTAGGGGTTTTAAGTGTTTTTAGAGTTTTTAATGGGTTTTAAGGCCCTTATGGGTTTTAGGTGTTTAAATATTTTCTGGGGTTTTTATATTTTTCAGGGGGTTTTCAGGGTCTTTAGGGTTTTTTACGTTTTTATGCATTTCTTGGGAATTTTTTGGATTTTTAATTTTTTAGGGTTTTTAAGGATTTGGGGGTTTTTATGGTATCTTAAGGTTTTTAGGGTTTTTACTGGTTTTCAGGGACTTTTGTGATTTTTTTGGGTTTTTACGGGTTTTTTTTGAGTTTTTACGGTTTTGATGTTTTTTAGATTTTTTTAACATTTTTAGGGGTTTAAAGCGTTTTTAGTGTTTTTTTGTGGTTTTTTGGGTTTTTAGGGGTTTTATGGGTTTTTACGTATTTTTAAGGTTTTAGGGTTTTTAGGGGTTTTTTATGGTTGTAATGGTTTTTACGTTTTCAAGGATTTTTAGGATTTCTATGGGTTTTTGGGTTTTTAGGGATTTTGAGGTGTTTTATGGGTTTTCATGGTTTTTAAGGTTTTTTGAGTTTTTTGGGTTTTAGGGTCTTTTAAGGGTTTCTGGTTTTCAGGATTTTTAGGCTTTTCATAGTTTTTTCAGGGTTTTTAGGGATTTTATGGTCTTTTGGGGTTTTTAGGAGTTTTTTGAGCATTTTAGGGTTTTTAAGGTTCTAAGAGTTCTTTTAACATTTTTGGGGTGTTTAAGGGTTTTTAGAGTTTTAGTGGGTCTTAGGTATTTTATGGGGTTTTAAAAGTTTTTATGGGTATTATGGTCTTTGAGGATTTTTCAGGATTTTTAGGGTTTTTTGCGTTTTCAAAGATTTTTAGGGATTTTTTAGGATTTTTATTGTATTTAGAGTTTTATGGGTTTTATGGATTTTTTGAATTTTTAGGGGTTTCAATGTTTTTTAGAGTTTTTAAAATTTTTTAGTTGTTTTAAGGGTTTTTAGAGTTTTAGTGGGTTTTTTGGGTTCTTATGGGTTTTTAGTGGTTTTTATCATTTTTATGGCTTTTTTAGCATTTTTATAGTTTTTAGGGTTTTCTAGGATTTTTAGTGACTTTGAGGGGCTTTCATGGCCTTTCTGGGATTGTAGGTTTGTAAATTTTTTCATGTTTTTAGGGGTTTTAGGGGTTTTAGGGTCTTTTTGGGTTTTTTGGGTTTTTTTTTGAGTTTTTAGGGTTTTACTGTTTTTAGTGGGTTTTAGGATTTTTAAGGTATTTAGTGGGTTTTATGGTTAAAGAGATTTTCTACATTTTTTGGGATTTTAAGGGATTTTTTGTATTTTTAGGTGTTTTAGTGTTCTTAAGGGTTTTGGGGATTTTGAGGGTTTTTAGGGTTTTCAGGGGTATTTAGTGGTTTTAGAATTTTTCAGGGTTTTTAGGGTCTTTTTGGGTTTTTAGGATTTTTTGTGTGTTTTTAACTGTTTTAAATGATCTTTAGTGTTTTTTAATGTTTTTAGTGGTTTTAAGGGTTTTTAGAGTTTTTAATGGTTTTGTGTTTTTATGGGCATTTAGGGTTTTTAATTTTTTAGGGGTTTATGGTTTTTAGTAGGTTTTCATGGTTTTTATGGTTTTTATGGTTTTTTACATTTTTAGAGATCTTTAGGGTTTTTTTTAGTATTTTATGGTTTTAAGGATTTTAAGTTTTTTAGGTATTTTGAGGGGTTTTATGTTTTTTAATGGTTTATAGTGTTTTTAGGGTTTTTAGGGGTTTTAGGGTCTTTTTGGGTCTTTTGTGTTTTTAGGTCTTTTAAGGATTTTAGAGATTGTTAACTTTTTATAATGTTTTTAGGGGGTTTAAGGGTTTTTTGAGTTTTTAGTGGGTTTTTAGTTGTTTTATGGGTTTTAGGGTTTTTAAGTCTTTTAGGGCTTTTGTGGGTTTTAGGGGTTTTTCTTGGATTTTAAGGGTTTTTTGGGTTTTCAAGGAATTTTCTGGCTTTTTTTTAGATTTTTATGGTTTTGAAGGTTTTTTGGGTTTTTAGGGATTGTGAGAGTTTTAGGGGGGTTAGGTTTTTTAGGGTTTTTAGTGTTTTTAGGGCTTTTAGGGTCTTGATTTTTTTGTTTTTTTGGGTTTTAATATTTTTTAGAGTTTTTAACCTTTTTAGGGTTTTAAGGTTTTTTAGAGTTTTTAGTGGTGTTTTAGGGTTTTCTTGTGTTTTGGGGGATTTTATTTTGTTAGGGGTTTTTCGGTTTTCAGTGGATTTTAAGGTTTTTCTTGGGTTTTTTACGTTTTTATGGATTTTTAAGGATTTTTTGTATTTTTTGTTTTTAGGGGTTTTAGGCAAAGAAGGCACGGGTCCAGGCTATTCCTGGAACCCCCCAAAATTTATAAACAAAGGATACAGACACTGCAGACAAGGGAGGGGAGGGATCAATCAATCCACACCCAAAACCCCTTACGACCTCAGCCCGAGGGCCACAAAAGGAAAGAAAAAAAAGAAACAAAGCGCAAGACCAAAAAAGACACAGTGTCCAAAAGAAAATCACACACAGAGTGGGTCAGTCAACATCGCCGCCAAAATCCTCCAGCTCCGCATCACGAAACCCCATGCCAACACCAAAGCCCCCGCCATCGTCAGCAAAGCTAAAATCTGATTCATCACCCTGGTCCATTGAGTCCCATCTAGGGTCAAAATCTTCTTGCATGCCAAGTTTGGACCACATCTTCTCCATAGCTTTTACATGCTCAGCAGAAAAATAAGGCTTCTCTCGCTTATTCACCTTTAGATTCAGTTTGACAGCTCGTGAGGAGGCCCTAGTTGCCATTGGGCGTGGGAGGGTAGAGTAATCCCTCCTCCTTCTTCGTCTTGGTGGGGCAGAGGAGGTTCCCGTAGCAGACATCTTTGTTCCATTGCCACCATCACTAGCGGCTAGTGGTGCCTTGCCTTTCTTGCTTTCTGCCTCAAGAGTTTCAGCATCTCCGCTGATTTTTTTCTCCCTTGATGTGACCATAGCAGCATTTATCCGTTGATCAGCCTCAGAAAACCTCTCCCCAAGCCTCCTTGCCTCATCTTCAAGAGGAAACCTTTCCCTTTCAACCCATACCATCTCATGGAGCTGCACACAAAAGTCTTCAGCAGATGGAACACCATGAAGGATCATCGCCCTCTACAGGTCCATGGAAGGACCGCCAGCATCACCAGCATATCGGAGTTGGTCACTAGGCAGGTCCTCAGCACTGCCGTCAGAGGTGCATGATAACCCAGGCCCCTTGCCAGGTCCCCCCACGCCAGGATACCTATGCAGGGGCATCACGCCAGCCTATATCCCCATCCAGTATGGGCTTTTCCTCAGCTGAGCATGAACTCCAGTCATCTCCAGACCTGGTTTTCTGAGAAACAGCATCCTCCTTTGCATCATCTTCCACCCGCACCCCAACCATGGCAGGCTCAGCCGAACCTGCAGCCTAAGAAACATTCACAGGAGCCTCATCCATTAGAGAAGATCCACCAACATTCTCATCAACCATTAAGCCAGTTGTGTCATCCCATCCCAGATCCTTGCAGGAATTTTCCACATTTCCTGGCCGGACATCCATCGCAATTGTCCTATCTATCTCAGTTTGCTTCCTAATATCTTCACCAGACCCGTGAACACCTTCAGCAGAGCCATGAATTCCTCCCTCAGCGAGCATGACTTCATCCTCAACAGCATTCCCTGAGACACCGGCGCTTGCTTCCAGACTCACCAAGAAGCCACCCGAATCCATCAGAGAGATTTCTAACCCATTACCAGCCAACATAGAAGACGAGCAGGGCACATCAGTAGCCACAGAGTGGGAAACCTCCCCAATCGTCCCCTTCACCTCCACCCGAGAGAGGCCGCTCCCACCAGCAGACAGAGATTCACCACCCCTAGAAGCACCAGAACAAATTCCAGAACAGTCACTGTGCCCGAAGCTCCAGCATAAAGAGAAGAAGACTGGCCATTGCTCGAAGACAACAGATTGTCTCCATCTGAGCTCCTCTCCCACAGCAATCCAGACAGAGTCCACAGGGGGTTTCGACGCATCAATTTCAACAAAAGCCCTTGGAGCAACCGGATGACAGAGGTCCCTCGTCCCACTATCCACACAGAGGAATCACCCCACCAGGTTTCCAAGAATCGAAATAATTGAGAAATTCTGGGAGTGGAAGTTCAGGAAAACGCACCCAGGTAGTAGCAATCGGGGAGCTTCTCTTCATATGAAAATCAAAGCTCCATCGAAAGAGGGAGAATCGAGCGCCATTGCATGTCCGAGGAGCCGCTGACCATGCAAGGATGAGATCATCCTCCATTGCAAACCGAACCAAGATATGAGAGCTGTCGAGCAGGCCGATAGTCGCACGAGCCCTAAGATTCCAGGAATCCACAACGAACCTGTCGAAGGTGACCACCGGGGGTCCCCGCCTCGGAAATCTTGCAACCAGAGTCAATCGGTGGAGATCCTCGGCCTCAGTGAACTCCCGAGAGGGGAGAGGAAGCTGAGGGTAGCCATCGAAGAAATCCGGAACCTTCGGGCCAAGCACCGTTCGCGGGAAGGCGGGTAACAGATCAGCAGAATAGAGCGACGAGAAATCATCAGGGAGAGGGTCCTCCCCTGTAGAGATAGAGGGAGGAGCTTCGATTTCCATCGCCTTCAACCCGAGGTGAAATCGCCATCGCAGGGGAGCAGAATCGCCAAGAGCGCCCGAGCCGCCATCCTTATCTTTTCATCTTTCTTTAGGTGTTTTAGGGATTTTGAGGTGTTTTAGTGTTTTCAGTTTCTTTTGGGGATTTTACAATTTGTTTAGTTTTTTTGGGTTTTAAAGTTTTTTTGAGTTTCTTTAACATTTTTGGGGATTTTAAGGTTTTTTAGAGGTTTTTCAGGTTTTTCAGGTTTCTATGGGTTTTGAGGGTTTTTAAAGATTTTTAGGGTTTTTTTGGTTTTTAGGGGTTTTTTGGATTTTTTTTTGTTTATTTTGAGTTTTCTATGGATTTAGGGGTTTTTAGAGTTTTTTAACATTTTTAGGGGTTTAAAGGGTTTTTGGGGTTTTTAGTGGGTTTTCGTGGGTTTTTTATGATTATTTAATGTTTTATGGGGTTTTATGGTTTTCAAGGTTTTAAGGGTTTGTTAGGTTTTTAGGGATGTCTATGGATTTTTTAGGATTTTTACAGTTTTTAGTTTTTTTATGTTTTTTAGGGATTTTTAGGGTTTTTAGGGGTTTTCAAGGTTTTTAGGGTCTTTTGGGATTTTAGTATTTTTATTGTTTTTATAGGTTTTTAGGGTTTTTATGGGTTTCAGGGGTTTTGGGGTTTTTAGTGTTTTTTACGTTTTAATGGATGTTTAGGGATTTTTTTAGGATTTTTATGGTTTTAGGGTTTTTATGGTTTTTAGGGATTTTGGGGGGTTTTAGGGTTTTTCAGGATTTTTAGAGTTTTAGTATTTTTATGGCCTTTTTTAGTTTTTGGTCCATTTTGGTTTTTATCCCTTTTTTAGTTTTTTTTATTTTTAAAGTTTTTAGAGTTTTTAATGTTTTTAGGGGTTTTAGAGTTTTTAGAGTTTTAGGGGGTATTTACTATTTTTATGGGTTTTATGGTTTTTTAATATTTTTAGGGTGTTTTTTGAATTTCAGTTGTTTTCAAGGTTTTTAGTGTTTTTTACATTTTCTGGGATTTTTAGGGCTTTTAGGATTTTTAAAACTTTTAGGGATTTGAGGGTTTTTAGGGTTTTTCGGGAGTTTTTAGGGTTATTAGGGTTTTTTAGAGTTTTTAGGGTCTTTTTGGGTTTTTAGGGGTTTTTTGAGTTTTTTAGGGTTTTTAAGGTTTTTTAGGGTTTTTTAACTTTTATAATGTTTTTATGGGTTTTATGATATTTTAATGTTTTAGTGGGGTTTTAGGGTTTTTATGGGTTTATTGGGTTCTTCAAGGTTTTTAGTTATTTTTTTCCTTTTTAGAGGATTTTTAGGGTTTTTAGGGTTTTGTTAGGATTTTTATATTTCTTAGGGGTTTTTATGTTTTTAGGAATTTTGAGGGTTTTTAGGGGGTTTAGGGTTTTTTAGGGTTTTAGGGGTTTTAAGGACGTTTTGGGCTTTTAGGGTTTTTTTAGTTTTTAGGGGTTTCAATATTTTTTAGAGTTTTTCACATTTTTAAGGGTTTTACAGGTTTTTAGAGTTTTTAATGGGTTTTAGGATATTTTGGGTATTTAGGGTTTTTTATGGTTCTTATGGGTTTTATGGTTGTGAGAGATTTTTTAGGTTTTTAGGGGTTTTTACAGATTTTTAGGATTTTTGTGGTTTTTGGGGTTTTAGGGATTTTGAGTGTTTTTAGTGTTTTCAAGGGCTTTTTAGGGCTTTTTAGGGTTTTAGGGAATTTTTGGATTTTTATGGTTTTTCTTGAGTTTTTTAGGGTTTTTAAGGGTTTTTATAGTTTTTTTAACATTTTTAGGGGTTTTAAGGTGTTTTAGAGTTTTTAGTGGGTTTAAGGGGTTTTATGGGTTTTTAATGGGTTTTTAGGGGGTTTATGGTTTTCAAGGGTTTTTCATGGTTTTTTTAGGGCTTTTCAGTTTTTTTATGGTTTTTCGAGTTTTAGGGTTTTTAAGGATTTCGATGGGTTTGAGGGTTTTTCTTGGTTTTTTGGGTTTTTAGTAGTTTTAGGGGTTTTTTTGAGTTCTTAGGATTTTTAAGGTTTTTCAGAGTTTTTTAACATTTTTTGAGGTTTTAAGGGATTTTAGAGTTTTTAGTGGTTTTTAGGGTTTTATGGGTTTTTCTGGTTTTCAAGGGTTTAAGTGGTTTTTATGGTTTTCAAGGGTTTTTTAGGGTTTTTATCATTTTTTACATTTTTAGATATTTTTAGGGATTTTTTAGGATTTTTATGGTTTTTAGGGTTTTTAGGGATTTTAAGGGTTTTTATGGGTTTTCTGGGTTTTTTTGGGTTTTAGGGTCTTTTTCAGATTTTAGGGTTTTTTTAGTTTTTTGGGTCTTTAAGGTTTTTATAGTTTTTTAGCTTTTTTAACATTTTAAAATGTTTAGAAGTTTTTTAGAGTTTTTAGTGGGTTTATAAGGTTTTATGGGTTTTTAGGGTTTTATGGTTTTATGGTTTTCAAAGGATTTTCGGGGTTTTTTACATTTTAATGGATTTTTGCGGCTTTTTTAGGATTTTTAATGTTTTTAGGGTTTTCAGGGTTCTTTAGGGATTTTTTTTGTGTTTTTAGGATATTTCAGGGTTTTTAGGGTCTTTTTGGTTTTCAGGGTTTTCAGGGTTTTTTTTATTTTATTAGAGTTTTTTTAGAGTTTTTTACATTTTTAGGGGTTTTAAGGGTTTATATATTTTTAGTGTTTTACGGTTTTTATGGTTTTAAGGGTTTTTATGGTTTTGGGTGGTTTTAGCGTTTTTATAGTTTTTTACATTTTCTTGGATTTTTTTGGCTTTTTTTTAGTATTTTTATGGTTTTTAGGTTTTTAAGGATTTTGAGGGGTTTTAGGGTTTTTTAGGGTTTTTAGGGGTTTTCAAGGTTTTTAGAGAATTTTTGGATTTTTAGGGATTTTTTGAGTTTTTTTTGGGTTTTAAGGTTTTTTAGAGTTTTTTAATGTTTTTAGGGGTTTTATGGGTTTTTTAAAGTTTTATTGGTTTTAAGGGTTTTTAGTGTTTTTTTATGGTTTTAGGGTTTTAATGGGGTTTTGGTATTTTTTATGGTTTTTAGCGGTTTTTGTGGTTTTCAAGGGGTTTTCATGGTTTTTAGGGGTTTTTATGTTTTCAGGGATTCTTGGGCTATTTTATAATTTTTAAGGTTTTTAGGGTTTTTAGGGTTTTAGTGGTTTTCATGGTTTTTTGTTTTTTGGTGGTTTTTTGGGTTTTTTGATTTCTTTAGGGATTTCAAGATTTTTTAGAGTTTTTTACGTTTTTAATGGTTTTAAGGGTTTTTAGATTTGTTTGTGGTTTTTAGCGTTTTTATGGGTTTTTAGGGGGTTTTATTATTTTCAAGGTTTTCTAAAGGTTTTTAAGGTTTTTTATGTTTTAAAGGATATTTTGGAATTTAAAGGTTTTTTATAGTTTTAGGGTATTTCATGGATTCTGAGGTTTTAGGGTTTTTCAAGGTATTTTAATATTTTTAGGGGTTTTAGGGTTTTTAGGGTCTTTTGGGTTTTAGGATATTTTTGGGTTTTTTAGGGTTTTTATTGTTTTTATATTTTTTAAAGTTTTTAGGGTTTTTTGGGTTTTTGGGGCTTTTATTGGGTTTTTGAGTTTTTATGGTTTTCAGGGTTTTTAAATGTTGTTAGGGTTTTTTATTGTTTTCAGGGGTTTAGGGGGTTTAACAGTTTTTATGTTTTTAGGGATTTTTAGGGATTTTTGAGGATTTTTTTTTGGTTTTTATGGTTTTTAGGGTTTTTAGAGATTTTGAGGGGTTTTAGCGGTTTTCAAGGTTTTTTGGGGTTTTCAGGGTTTTTAGGTTATTTTTGGGTTATTATGGGTTTTTTGTGTTTTATAGGGGTTTTAGGGTTTTTTAGTGTCTTTTTACATTTTTAGGGTTTTAAGGTGTTTTAGAGATTATTGTGGTTTTATAGTTTTTTGGGGTTTTAGGGTTTTTTATGGTTTTTTGGGGGTTTTACAGGTTTCAATCATTTTTTAGGGTGTTTGGGTTTTTTATGTTTTCAGGGATTTATTGGGATTTTTAAGGATTTTTATGGTTCTTTTGTATTTTTAAAGGTTTTAGGGATTTTGAGGGATTTTAAAGGGTTTTCAGGCTTTTTTAGGGTTTTTAGAGTTTTTAATGTTTTTAGGTGTTTGAAGGGTTTTAGTTGTTTTTAGGGTTTTTATTGGTTTTTAAGGGTTTTAGGGGTTTATAGTTTTTAGGGGTTTTTTTGGGTTTTTTATGTTTTTTGGCATTTTTAGGGATTTTTTCGGATTTTTATGTTTTTAGGGTTTTTAGGGATTTTGTGGGTTTTTATGGTATTTCAGGGTTTTTTAGGTTTTTAGTGTTTTTCAAGGTATTTTGGGTCTTTTTAGGTATTGAGGGATTTTTTTGCTTTTTTTAAGGTTTTACGGTTTTTTAGAGTTTTTAAATATTTTAACATTTTTAGTGGTTTTAAGTGTTTTTGGTGTTTTTAGTAGTTTTTAAGGTTTTTGTTGGTATTTTGGGGTTTTTAAGGTTTTTAGGGTTTTTTTATGGTTTTTAGGGTTTTTTCGTTTTTAGGGCGCTTTTAGTGTTTTTTAGGGTTTTTTACATTTTCATGGATTTTAGGGATTTTTTAGGGTTTATTTGGGTTTTTTGGGTTTTTTAGGGTTTTTTGGGATTCTAAGGATTTTGGAGGGTTTTCAGGGATTTTAAGGGTTTTTTCAGGTTTTTAGGGTCCTTTAGGGTTTTTTTTCATTTTTAGGTGGTTTTAAGGGTTTTTAGAGTTTTTTTAACTTTTTTATGGGTTTTAATGGATTTTAGAGTTTTAGTGGGTTTTTATGGATTTTTAGTGTTTTAAGGTTTATAGGGGATTTTCAGGGTTTTTAGGGATTTTTACAATTTTATGGATTTTTGGGATTTGTATGGTTTTTAGAGTTTTTGGGGATTTTTAGTGTTTTCAGGGGGTTTTAGGATTTTTTGGGTTTTTACGGTACTTTTGATATTTTAGGGTTTTTCTGAGTTTTTTAACGTTTTAGGGGTTTTAAGGGATTTTTTGGGTCTTTTATGGGCTTTAGAGGTTTTTATGATTTTTAGAGGTTTTTCAGGGTTTTTACATTGTTAGAGATTTATAGGGATTTTTAGGATTTTTATAGTTTTCAGGGTTTTTAGAAATTTTTAGTGTTTTAGGTGTTTTTACGGTTTTTAGGGTTTTTAATGTTTTTTAGGGTTCTTAGGGGATTTTGTGTTTTTATATTTTTTTAGTTTTTTTGGGTTTTTATGGGTTTTTAGAGTTTTTAATGTTTTGTAACGTTTTGAGGGGTTATAAGGGTTATTTGAGTTTTTAGTGTGTTTTTAGGGTTTTTAGGGTTTTAGGGTCTTTTAAGGTTTTAGGGTTTTTTATGGTTTTCAGGTGTTTTTCAGGGTTTTTAGGATTTTAAATTGTTTAGGGATTTTAGGGAATTTTTTTGGATTTTTGTGGTTTTAAGGGATTTTTAGGGTTTTTAGGGATTTTTAGGGGTTTTTTTGGGTTTTAGGGTCTTTTCGATTTTTGGATTTTTTTTGAGTTTTTGGGGGTTTTAGAGATTTTTTTTTGATTTTTTTAAATTTTTTTAACGTTTTTATGGGTTTTATGGGTTTTTAGAGTTTTTATTAGTTTTTAGGGATTTTATCGGTTTTGATGGTTTTTAGGGTTTTTAAGGGCTTAGGGTTTTTATGTTTTTAGATATTTTTAGGGATTTATTATATTTTTTATGGTTGTTAGGGGTTTTAGGGATTTTGATTGTTTTTAGGGTTTTCTAGGTTTTTTGGGGGTTTAGGGGTTTTTTGGGGTTGTAGGGTTTTTTAGGGTTTTTTGAGTTTTTTGAGTTTTTTTTTTGAGATTTTTAGGTTTTTTTAAGGATTTTTAGAGTTTTTTAAACATTTTCAACATTTTTAGGGGTTTTGAGGGTTTTAGAGATTTTAGTGGGTTTTTAGGGTTTTAAGGTTTATTAGGGTATTTTAAGGTTTTCTTGGTTTTCATGGGTTTCTAGAGTTTTTTGTGGGTTTTTAGGGTTCTTATGGGTTTTTAGTGGTTTTTATCATTTTTAGGGGTTTTTATGGTTTTCAGGGGGTTTGTAAGCTTGTTATCGTTTTCTATGTTTTCATGGATTTTTATGGATTTTTTAGCATTTTTATAGTTTTCAGGGTTTTCTTGGATTTTTAGTGATTTTGAGAGGCTTTCATGGGCTTTCTGGGTTTGTAGGTTTGTAGGTTTTTCCATGTTTTTATGGTTTTTATGTTCTTTTTGGGTTTTTTGGTTTTTTTTTTGAGTTTTTAGGGTTTTACTGTTTTTAGGGGGTTTCGATATTTTTAAGGTATTTAGTGGGTTTTATGGTTTTAAAAGTTTTTTTATATTTTCTAGGATTTTAAGGGATTTTTTGGATTTTTAGGTATTTTAGGGTTCTTAAGGGTTTTGGGAATTTTGAGGGGTTTTAGGGTTTTCAGGGGATTTAGTGGTTTTAGAGTTTTTCAGGGTTTTTAGTGTCTTTTTGGGTTTTTAGGATTTTTTTGTGTTTTTAACTGTTTTAAAGGATCTTTGGTGTTTTTAATGTTTTTAGTGGTTTTAAGGGTTTTAGAGTTTTTAATGGTTTTGGGTTTTTATAGGCTTTTAGGGTTTTTAAGTTTTTAGGGGTTTTATGGTTTTCAGTGGGTTTTCATGGTTTTTATGGTTTTTATGGTTTTTATGGTTTTTTACATTTTTAGGGATCTTTAGGGTTTTTTAGTATTTTATGGTTTTTAAGGTTTTTATTTTTTTAGGGATTTTGAGGGGTTTTATGGTTTTTAATGGTTTTTAGTGTTTTTTGAGTTTTTTTGGGTTTTTTAGGGTTTTTAGGGTCTTTTTGGGTTTTTTTTGTTTTTAGGTCTTTTAAGGCTTTTAGAGATTGTTAACTTTTTATAATATTTTTAGGGGTTTTAAGGTTTTTTAGAGTTTTTAGTGGGTTTTCAGGTGTTTTACGGGTTTTGGGGTTTTTAAGTCTTTTAGGGGTTTTGTGGGTTTTAGGGATTTTTTTCTGGGATTTTAAGGGTCTTTTAGGTTTTCAAGGAATTTTTGGGCTTTTTTAGGATTTTTATGGTCTTGAGGGGTTTTTTGGGTTTTTAGGGATTGTGAGAATTTTTTGGGAGGGGGGTTTAGGGTTTTCCGGGTTTTTAGTGTTTTTAGGGCTTTTTGGGTCTTGTTTTTTTTGGGGGTTTAATGTTTTTTAGAGTTTTTAACCTTTTTACAGGTTTAAGGTTTTCTAGAGTTTTTAGTGGTGTTTTAAGGTTTTCTTATGTTTTTGGGGTTTTTATGTTTTTAGGGGTTTTACGGTTTTTAAGGGATTTTAAGGGTTTTCTTGGGGTTTTTACATTTTTATGGATTTTTAGGGATTTTTTGGATTTTTATGATTTTTAGGGGTTTTAGGGATTTTGAGGGGTTTTAGTGTTTTTAGGTTCTTTTGGGGATTTTACAATTTGTTTAGTTTTTTGGGTTTTATAGTTTTTTTTTTTGAGTTTTTTAACATTTTTGGGGATTTTATGGTTTTTGAGAGTTTTTAGAGGTTTTTCGGGTTTTTATGGGTTTTAAGGGTTTTTAAAGATTTTTAGGGTTTTTTTTGGTTTTTAGGGGGTTTTAGGAGTTTTTTGGATTTTTTTGTTTATTTTTAGTTTTATATGGATTTAGGGTTTTTAGAGTTTTTTAACATTTTTAGGGGTTTATAGGGTTTTGGGTATTTTTTTTAGTGGGTTTTTGTGGGTTTTTATGATTGTTGAATGTTTTTATGGGTTCTTATGGTTTTCAAGGTTTTAAGGGTTTGTTAGGTTTTCAGGGATGTCTAGGGATTTTTTAGGATTTTTACAGTTTTTAGTATTTTTATGGTTTTTAGGGATTTTGAGGGTTTTGGGGGGTTTTCAAGGTTTTTATGCTCTTTTGGGATTTTAGTATTTTTATTGTTTTTATAGGTTTTTAGGGTTTTTATGGTTTTCAGGGGTTTTATGGTTTTTAGTGTTTTTTACGTTTTCATAGATTTTTAGGGATTTTTTTTAGGATTTTTATGGTTTTAGTGTTTTTATGGTTTAGGGATTTTGGAGGGGTTTTAGGGTTTTTCAGGATTTTTAGAGTTTTAGTATTTTTATGGCCTTTTTTAGTTTTTGGTCCTTTTTGGGTTTTATCCTTTTTTTAGTTTTTTAGGGTTTTTAAGGTTTTTAGAGTTTTTAATGTTTTTAGGGGTTTTTAGGGTTTTTAGAGTTTTAGTGGGTATTTACTATTTTTATGGATTTTATGGTTTTTTAATATTTTTAGGCGGTTTTGTGAATTTTAGTTTTTTTCAAGGTTTTTAGTGTCTTTTACAATTTATGGGATTTTTAGGGCTTTTGGGATTTTTATGGTTTTTAAGGCTTTTAGGGATTTTGAGGGGTTTTAGGGTTTTTCGGGAGTTTTTAGGGTTGTTAGGGTTTTTCAGAGTTTTTAGGGTCTTTTTTGGTTTTTAGGGTTTTTTTGAGTTTTTTAGGGTTTTTATGGTTTTTTAGAGTTTTTTAACTTTTATAATGTTTTTGTGGGTTTTGTGATATTTTAATGTTTTAGTGGGGTTTTAGGGTTTTTAATGGTTTATTGGGTTTTTCAAGGTTTTTATTTATTTATTTTTCTTTTTAGAGGATTTTTAGGGTTTTTAGGGTTTTTAAGTTTATAGGGATTTTATTGATTTTTTAGGATTTTTATAGTTCTTAGGGTTTATGTTTTTATGAATTTTGATGGTTTTTAGGGGGTTTAGGGTTTTTTAGGGTTTAGGGGTTTTAGGGTTTTTAAGGACTTTTTGGGATTTTAGGGTTTTTTTAGTTTTTAGGGGTTTAAATATTTTTTAGATTTTTTTACATTTTTACGGGTTTTACAGGTTTTTAAAGTTTTTAATGGGTTTTAGGATATTTTGGGTTTTTATGGGTTTTTATGGTTTTTATGGGTTTTTATGGTTGTGAGGGTTTTTTAGGTTTTTTAAGGGGTTTTACAGATTTTTAGGAATTTTGTGGTTTTGGGGTTTTTTTAGGTTTAGGGATTTTGAGTGTTTTTAGTGTTTTTCAACGATTTTTGGGGGGTTTAGGGTTTTTAGGAATTTTTTGATTTTGATGGTTTTTGTTGAGTTTTTTAGGGTTTTTAAGGGTTTTTATAGTTTTTTATGTGTCTTAATGGGTTTTTAATGGGGTTTTTAGGGGGGTTTAGGGGTTTAGGGTTTTTTTCAGGGTTTTTAGGGTTTCTTACCTTTTCAGGGTTTTTTAGGTCTTTTTCAGGATTTTTATGGTTTTTTGAGTTTTAGGGTTTTTAAGGATTTCGATGTGTTTGAGGGTTTTTCTTGGTTTTTTGGATTTTTAGTAGTTTTAGGGGATTTTTTGAGTTCTTAGGATTTTTAAGGGTTTTCAGAGTTTTTTAACATTTTTTGGGGTTTTAAGGGATTTTAGAGTTTTTTGTGGTTTTAGGGTTTTATGGGTTTTTCTGGATTTCAAGGGTTTTAGGGTTTTTTATAGTTTTCAAGGGTTTTTTAGGGTTTTTATCATTTTTTACATTTGTCGATATTTTTATGGATTTTTAGGATTTTTATGGTTTTTAGGGTTTTTAGGGATTTTGAGGGTTTTTATGGGTTTTCTGGATTTTTTTGGGTTTTAGGGTGTTTTTTGGATTTTAGGGTTTTTTTAGTTTTTTTGGGTCTTTAAGTTTTTTAGCTTTTTTTTACGTTTTAAGAGGTTTAAAGGTTTTTTAGAGTTTTTAGTGGGTTTATAAGGTTTTATGGGTTTTATGGTTTTCAAAGGATTTTCGGGGTTTTTTACATTTTCATGGATTTTTTGGGCTTTTTTAGGATTTTTACAATTTTCAGGGTTTTTAGGGTTCTTTAGATATTTTTTGTGTTTTAGGGTATTTCAGGGTTTTTAGGGTCTTTTGGGGGGTTTTAGGGTTTTTTTTATTTTATTAGATTTTTGTAGAGTTTTTAACATTTTTAGGGGTTTTAAGGGTTTTTAGTTTTTTAGTGGATTTTTTGGGTTTTTATTGATTTTTAGTGTTTTATGGTTTTTATGGTTTTAAGGGTTTTTATGGTTTTGGTTGGTTTTTAGCGTTTTTATGGTTTTCAGTGGTTTTTAGCGTTTTTATAGTTTTTTACATTTTCTTGGATTTTTTGGGCTTTTTTTAGTATTTTTACGTTTTTTAGGTTTTTATGAATTTTGAGGGGTTTTAGGGTTTTGAGGGTTTTTGGGGGTTTTCATTGTTTTTAGGGAATTTTTCGATTTTTAGTGTTTTTTTGAGTTTTTTTATTGTTTTAATGTTTTTTAGAGTTTTTTAATGTTTTTAGAGGTTTTAAGGGTTTTTAAAGTTTTAGTGGTTTAAAGGGTAAGGAAGATGCGGAGGCCATGCTATTCCCGACCCCCCCCCCCCCTCCAAATTTATTAGATCGGTGGTTTTAAGGGTTTTTACAGTTTTTTATGGTTTTAGGTTTTTAATGCGGTTTTGGTATTTTTATGGTTTTTAACGGTTTTTGTGGTTTTCAAGGGGTTTTCATGATTTTTAGGGTGTTTGATGTTTTCATGGATTTTCGAGCTATTTTATAATTTTTAAGGTTTTAGGGTTTTTAGGGTTTTTTTAGGGTTTTAGGGGTTTTCATGGTTTTTTGTTTTTTTTTTGTTTTTTGGGTTTTTTAGTTCTTTAGGGGTTTCAAGATTTTTTAGAGTTTTTTACGTATTTAAGGGTTTTGAGGGTTTTTAGAGTTTTTTTGTGGTTTTTAGGGTTTTTATGGTTTTTATGGGTTTTTAGGGGGTTTTATTGTTTTCAAGGTTTTCTAGAGATATTTATGGTTTTTTATGTTTTAAAGGATATTTTGGATTTTAAAGGTTTTTTATAGTTTTTAGGGTATTTTATGGGTTTTGAGGTTTTAGGGTTTTTCAAGGTACTTTTGGGTTTTTATGGGTTTTAGGGTTTTTAGGGTCTTTTGGGGTTTAGGGTATTTTTGAGTTTTTTAGGGTTTTTATGGTTTTTAGAGTATTTAAAATTTTTAGGGGTTTTACAGGTTTTAGGGCTTTTATTGTGTTTTTGGGTTTTTATGGTTTTCAGGGTTTTTAAATGTTGTTAGGGATTTTTATTGTTTTTGGGGTTTTAAAAGTTTTTACATTTTAGGGGTTTTTAGGGCTTTTGAGGATTTTTATGGTTTTTAGGGGTTCTAGAGATTTTGAGGGCTTTTAGGGGTTTTCAAGGTTTTTTAGGATTTTTAGGGTTTTAAGGTTATTTTTTGGTTATTATGTTTTTTTTGTGTTTTATAAGGTTTTTATTGTTTTTTAGTGTCTTTTTCCGTTTTTAGGGTTTTAAGGTGTTTAGAGATTTTTGGGGTTTTAGAGTTTTTTGGGTTTTTAGGAATTTTTATGGTTTTTCGGGGTTTTTACTGGTTTCAATCATTTTTAGGGTGTTAGGGTTTTTTAAGTTTTCAGGGATTTTTTGGGATTTTTAATGATTTTTGTGGTTCTTTTGGATTTTTAAAGGTTTTAGGGATTTTGAGGGATTTATATGGGTTTTCAGGATTTTTTAGGGGTTTTAGGTGTTTTTAGGGTTTTTAGGGTCTTTTGGGGTTTTTAAGGTTTTTTTTGAGTTTTTTATAACTTTTAGGGGGTTTTAGAGTTTTTTTAAAAAATTTAGTGGTTTCATGGATTTTAGAGTTATTATTGTGTTTTTAGGGTTTGTATGGGGTCTTAGGGTTTTTAAGGTTTTTACGAGTTTTATGGTTTTCAAGGGTTTTTTCAGGGTTTTTCTGGGTTTTTAGGGTCTTTTTGCGTTTTTAGGGGTTTTGTTGAGTTTTTTAGGGTTTTAAGGGTTTTTACAGTTTTAAGGGTTTTTAGAGTTTTTAATGTTTTTTGGGTTTGAAGGGTTTTTAGTGTTTTAGTTGTTTTTTGGGTTTTTAGTGGTTTTTAAGGTTTTTAGGGGTTTATAGTTTTAACGGGGGTTTCAGGGTTTTTTATGTTTTTTTGGATTTTTAGGTATTTTTTTGAATTTTTATGTTTTAGGGTTTTTAGGGATTTTGTGGGATTTTATGGTCTTTCATGGTTTTTAGGGTTTATATGGTTTTTTGGGTTTTTTAGGGTTTTTAGGGATTCTAAGGGTTTTGGGTGGTTTTCAGGGATTTTAAGGGGTTTTCTAGGTTTGTAGGGTCCTTTAGGGTTTTTTTGATTTTTTTTAGAGTTTTTACAGTTTTTTTGAGTTTTTAAACATTTTAACATTTTTAGTGGTTTTAAGTGTTTTTAGAATTTTTAGTAGTTTTTAGGGGTTTTGTTGGGTTTTTTGGGTTTTTTATAGTTTTTAGGGATTTTTTTAGTTTCCAGGGGGCTTTCAGGGTTTTCAGGGTTTTTAGGGTTTTTAACATCTTCAAGGATTTTAGCAATTTTTTAGGGTTTATATGGATTTTTAGGTTATTTATGGTTTTTAGGTATTCTGAGGTTTTTGGGGGGTTTTCAGGGATTTTAAGGATTTTCCAGGTTTTTAGGGTCCTTTAGGGTTTTTTTTATTTTTAGGTGGTTTTAAGGGTTTTTAGAGTTTTTTAACCTTTTTATTGGTTTTAATGGATTTTAGAGTTTTAGTGGATTTTTAGGGTTTTTATAGATTTTAAGTGTTTTAAGGTTTATAGGGGATTTTTAGGTTTTTTGGGATTTTTACAATTTTAGGGATTTTTAGGATTTTTATGGTTTTTAGAGTTTTTAGATATTTTTAGTGTTTTTCAGGGGGTTTTAGGATTTTTTGGGTTTTTAGGGTACTTTTGATATTTTACGGTTTTTCTGAGTTTTTTTGGGTTTTTAGAGTTTTTTAACATTTTTAACATTTTAGGGGTTTTAAGGGGTTTTTTGGGTCTTTTATGGGTTTTAGTGGTTTTTATGGGTTTTTAGAGTTTGTAGTGGTGTTTTTGGGTTTTAATGGTTTTTAGGGTTTTTTAATGTTTTTTTGGGTTTTTGGGGTTTTTTACCTTTTCAGGGATTTTTTGGGCTTTTTTAGGATTTTTATGGGTTTTACGGTTTTTAAGATTTTTATGGATTTTGAGGGTTTTAAGGGGTTTTCAAGGTTTTTAAGTGTTTTTAGAGTATTTTCAGGGTTTTTATAGACTTTTTGGGGTTTTAGTGTTTTTTTTTGTGTTTTTTATGCTTTTAAAGGTTTTTTATAGCTTTTTAATTTTTTTAACAATTTTATGTGTTATAAGGGTTTTTAGAGTTTTTAGTGGGGTTTTAGGAGTTTTATGGGTTTTTAGGGGGTTTTATTGTTTTAGTGGTTTTTAGGGTTTTTTAGGTTTATATGTATTTTCAGGGATTTTTTAGAAATTTTATGATTTTTAGGGTTTGTTTGTCTTTTTAGTGATTTTAGGGTTGCATGTCATAGAGGTCAACATCCCCACCACCGTCATAATAAGAAGCTACACTGTAAGGGTCTCCGTCATCACCATATCCAGAGTCCGCATCAGTATCTGCCGACTCCCATTCAGATTCATGTTTCCTGAATAAGGAAATGTAGTTTTCTCTGAGCCTTTTCTGCTCCTCATTTAGCTGTACCTTGGCAGGCTTCCCTCCCCTGTCAGAAGCATTTTTCTTGGAGATTTGGAGGAGGCTCTAGTGGACATTGTCTTTGGAAAACTAGAGTAATCTTTCTTCAGCTTCCTCTTTTGGGGGTATGATGTGACGCCTACAGTTTTTTTCCCTTCCCATACGGAATGACCTCATCTATCAAAGCCCTCTCCTTAATGATCGTAGCCATGTTGAAACTCATCCTACTACCCTCCTCCAAGAAAAGACTTTCATGTTCAGGGATGTAGGTGTCTTCCTGATTTATAATATAGTCAGCCAACACTTCACATTGTGTTATGCCTTGGACCACAAACTCTTGACCAGGATCACCAGCATTGTGATCCAAGGGAAAAACATCCATCCCGTAATCACCAAGAACATTCAAAGCCACCGACCCCTGCTTAAAACCAGTACAACTCCTAACAACCTCCAAGCTAGTGTCACCTGAATCTACTAGAATCAATTGCAAGCCCTCATCCTCCTCATGAACAATCTTCCCAGCATGTACTCACTCCGGAGTAACAATGGTAGCCTGGTCCGGCCCCCTCTCAACCCCAGCACAAGCATCACAACTAGACAGGGTAACCTGCACATCATCCCATAGAACGCATCCTCATTACATGTAGACTGAGCGGAATGCACTCCCTTAAGAACAAAAGATTCATCCACTGCAATCTGAACCGAAGATCCATTTACAACAACACTGGCATCATGTACAACAACATAATCCTCATCCCCTGTACCGTACAACACGATATCACCACAGGTCAAGACATCTTGTAAACCCTTACCCCTGTCTTCAAAAGCAGCACCCTCAAACCCATAGCAAGTAGTCTACCCAGGTTGTTCTTCAATGCCACCGGCCAGCTTCGGTTGCACAACCTGCTACTCATGGACCAACTCTTCAGAAACAAAGCCATCAAAATGATTGTACAAAGGGACACAATCACTACCCTTATGCACTGCTAGTTGATCTGAAGAATCCCTGGCCTCTACCAAAACTCCATAATTGAGGCACAACAAAGGCGGAGACATCTGCCACATCTCCACCATCCTCAAACTATTGCATCCTTCCTCAGTTTCCATCACCCCTTACCAGTCACAATTCCCAAGTCACGTTTCAACCTATCAAACAGAGCACAGACCCTCAGTTCAGATGAAGACTTTCGAACAACCTTCAATGGAACATCTCTAACCACTATAACAGCATGATCATCAGCCAGAGGCACATTAGTCTTTCCAGTAGGTATACCTGCACCATCTATAGAGGTGCATCTGGTTGTAAAACATGAGTTGTAGCAGTTGTCCACTATAGTGTAGACTTGATAGTACTACTAGCTCACTTACAGTTAGATGTATAGTGGCTCAGTCTATGCCAGTTCGAACAAAAAGAAACCTAGTATTCAAAGTAAATCTTCTGATGCCACGAGGGATCACCTTCAATCTCAATGCAGACAGAATTAACCTGTGCCTTAGACACATCTACCTCTATGTATATCCACAGAACAATTAGGTGGCAGGAAGCACTAGTTTCTACATCTATACAAATAAATCTACCGATGAGGTTTCCAATGATGCAGAGGATGGCTGGGTTTTGGAAGGGCAGGGCAAGACCAGGAAGAGTAATCTATAGGGCTATGCTCATGGGATCACAATGCAAATGAAAATAAGAATTTCAGCATAACAAATAAAATTGAAGGCCATCAACGATCTGTGGTACAAAAGCCCAGGTCGAAATCAAATCTTCTTCATTCCTAAACTGGATCAGAAAGTGATGAGCGTCCAACAACCCTACAATATCATGTTCACAGAGATTCCATGAAGAAGAAACAAACCTATCAAATTCATCAACAGAGGGTCGACTCCTCCCAAAAAGAGCTATCGACGTGAGATCCAGGAGTGCAGAGGCCATTGAGAACTCCCGAGAAGAGATCGAAAATGAGGGCACAAAATTCTCGCATTAGGGGATTTTAGGGCAAATGTCAATCTCTAGAAAGCAAGGAAGCCACACAGGATCAGTAAAAGGCAAGAAGAGATGTCGTAGTGGATCCCCATCCTCCGCCTCCCCTGGCCAAGGCTCAGGGAGGGGCAGCATCATCGTAGCCATCAGCTACGTTGTTATTATCTTCAAAGATTCCCTTAGGGTTTTCAGCTCTTTCTTAGGGTTTTAGGGGTTTTCAATTTTTTTTAGGAATTTTGGGTTTTTAGGATCTTTTTTGGGGTTTTAAGGTTTTTTAGAGGTTTCAAGGTTTTTTAAAGTTTTTAAGAGTATTTTGATTTTTAGGGTTTTAGGGTTCTTATGGATTTTTATAGGTTTTTAAGGATTTTATTGGTTTTTATGGTTTTCATGGTTTATAGGATTTTTTACGTTTTTTTGGATTTTTAGGACTTTTTTAGGATTTTTATGATTTTTTGGGTTTTTTGGGTTTTTATGGATTTTGAGGGTTGGTAGGGTTTTTAGGGCTTCTAGGGTCTTTTATGTTTTTATCTTTTTTTTAGTTTTTAAGTGTTTTTAGAGTTTTTTTGTGGTTTTTAGGGTTTTTATGGGTTTTAGTGGGTTTTATAGTTTTCAGGGATTTTTCAGGGTTTTTATGCTTTTTTTTAATTTTTAGGGATTTTTAGGGATTTTTAGGTTTTCTATAATTTTTAGTGTTTTTTATTGTTTTAGGGATTTTTAGGGGTTTTCACTATTTTTAGGGGTTTTGAGTTTTTAGGGTTTTAGGGTCTATTGGTTATTTAGGGTTTTTGGAGTTTTTAGGGTATTCGTGGTTTTGTAGAGTTTTTATAATTTTTAGGTTTTTAAGTGTTCTAATAATTTTCAGTGTATTTTTAAGGTTTTTATGTTTTTTAGAGTTTTTAAGGGTTTTAGGGGTATTATGGTTTTCATGGATTTTCAGGGTTTTTATGGTTTTTTATGTTTTCAGTGATTTTTAGGGCTTTTTCGATTTTTAATTATTTTAGGTATTTTTAGTTTTTCGTGCATTTTCCTAGTGGTTTTTAGGGTTTTTAGGTTATTTAGGGGTTTTCAGGGTTTTAGGGTCTTTTTTGGTATTTATAGTTTTTTTGAGTTTTTTAGGGTTTTTAAGGTTTTTAGAGTTTTTTTAATTTTTTTCGGAGTTCAATGATTTTTAGAGTTTTTACTATTTTTTATGTTATTTATTGGTTTTAGGGTTTTAAAGGTTTTTAGGGGTTTTATGGTTTTTAGGGGTTTTTCAGGGTTTTTAGGTTTTTTATGTTTTTACGGATTTTTGGGATTTTTATGGTTTTAAGGTTTTTTAGTGTTTTTATAAATTATGAGGGTTTTTATGATTTTTTAAGGTTCTATATTATTTTTAGTGTTTTTATGTGTTTTAGGGTCTTTTTTGGGCTTTAGAGTTTTTATTTTTTTAGGGGTTTTAATGTTTTTAGAGGTTTTAACGTTTTTAGGTATTTTAAGGGGTTTTAGGGTTTTTAGGGTTTTTAAGGTTATTAGGGGATTTATGGTTTTCAGGGGGTTTTCAAGGGTTTTAGGGGTTTTTACATTTTCAGGTATGTTTACGCCTTTTTAGGATTTTTATGGTTTTTAGGGGTTTTTAGTGGTTTTTAGGGTTTCATGAGACTTTGAGGGTTTTAACTTTTTTCATTTTTTTAGGGTTTTAGGATTTTTCACGGTTTTTAGGGTGTTTTTGGGTTTTTAGGGGTTTTTGATTTTTTTATCATTTTAAAGGGTTTTTAGGGTTTTTAACGTTTTTATGGGTTTAAAGGATTTTTAGAGTTTTTGGTGGCTTGTCAAGGGTTTTATGGGTTTTTAAGGTTTTTTGGGGTTTTATGTTTTTCATGGGGTTTTCAAGGGTTTTAGGAATTTTGAGGGTTTTTACGTTTTTAGATTTTTTAGGGTTTTTTAGGGTTTCTAGGTTGTTAGTGTTTTTAGTTTCTCTTTGGGTTTTTAGGGGTTTTTAGAGTTTATTAGGGGTTTAAGGTTTTTATAATTTTTTAACATTTTAGGGGTCTTAAGGGTTTTAGAGTTTTTAGTGGGTTTTTGGGGTTTTTATGGGGGTTTAGGGTTTTTTTTGGTTTTTATGGGTTTTCTAGGGTTTTAGGGGTTTTTACGATGTCAAGGATATATAGGGATTGTTTAGGATATTTATGGTTTTCAGGGTTTTTTAGGGTTTTTAGGGATTTTGAGGGGGTTTTGGGGTTTTCAAGGTTTTTTGGGTTTTTTGGGGGGTTTTAGGTTTTTAAGGTTCATTTTAGGTTTTAAGGGGTTTTTTGAGTTTTTTATCGTTTTTAGTTCTTTTACAATTTTAATGGGTTTTTACGGTTTTAATGGGTTTTAGTTTTTTATGGTTTCTATGAGTTTTTATAATTTTTTTATGGTTTTTAGGGTTTATTATGTTTTTCGAAATTTTTAGGGTTTTTTTTGGATTTTTTGAGTTTTTAGGGGTTCAAATGCTTTTTAGGTTTTTGGGGGGGTTTTTTGGGTTTTTTTGAGTTTTTTTTATTTTTAAGGTTTTTAGAGTTTTTAACATTTTTAGTTGTTTTAAGTGTTTTTTATGTTTTAGTGGTTTTTAGGGTTTTCATGGTCTTTTAAGGTTTTTAGGGTTTTTTTTTGTCTTTATGGGTTTTTCAGGTGTTTTGGGGTTTTGGGGTTTTTAGGGTTTTTTTTAATGTTTTCTGGGATTTTTAGGGATTTTTTTGGGTTTTTATAATTTTTAGTGTTTTGAGGGATTCTATGGGTTTTTTTGGGTTTTTCATATCTTTATATGGTTTTCGGGGTATTCTGGGGTTTTAGGATTTTTTTAGTTTTTCTGTGTTTTTAAGGTTTTTGAGAGTTTTTTAAAGTTTTTTATCATTTTTAGTAGTTTCTAGGGGTTTTAGAGTATTTAGTGATTTTTAGGGTTTTTATGGTTATTTATGGTTTTAGGGGTTTTTCAAGGTTTTTATGATTTTTTATGTTTTCAGGAAATTTTAGGGCTTTTTTAGAGTTTTTATGGTTTTTAAGAATTTTTTGTTTTTGTTTTTAGGGTTTTTATGGGGTTTTAGAGATTGTTTTTGGGTTTTTGGGGTTTTTGGGGTTTTTGGGGCCTTTTGTGTTTTTATGGGTTTGAATGTTTTTAGGATATTTTGACGTTTTTAGGGGTTTAAAGGGTTTTAGAGTTATTTGTGGCTTTTTAGGGATTTTTATGGTTTTTAGAGGTTTTATGATTTTTTATGGATTTTGAGGGGTTTTAGGGTCTTAGGGGGTTTTAGGGATTTTAGGGGTTTTCATGGTTTTTTGGGTCTTTTGAGGGTTTTAGGGGTTTTAAGGTTTTATAGAGTTTTTTAATATTTTTAAACATTTTTAGGGGTTTTGGGATTTTGAAATATTTTATTGGTGTTTAGGGATTTTATGTGGTTTTAGGAGTTTTTTTAAGTTTTTTAGGTTTTGAGGGGTTTTTCATGGATTTTAGGGGTTTTTATGTTTTTAAGGTTTGGTATGGATTTTTTTTTTGGGTTTTCGGGATTTTTAGGGTTTTTATGGATTTTGAGGGTTTTTAGAGATTTTCACTGATTTTTTTGGGTTTTTCAGATTTTTCTGGGTTTTTAGGGTTTTTTTAGTTTTTAATGGTTTTTAGAGTTTTTTAACGTTTTTAGGGGTTTTAGGTGTTTTTATAGTTTTAAGTGGTTTTTAGGGTTTTTATGGGGTTTTAGGGTTTTCTATGGTTTTTAGGGGTTTTATGGTTTTCAATGGTTTTTCAGGTTTTTAGGATTTTTTAAGTTTTCTAGGATTTTTGGGGCCTTTTTAGGTTTTTTTATGGGTTTAGGGTTTTTATGGTCTTTAGGGATTTTGAGGGTTTCTAGTGTTTTCAAGGTTTTCATGGATTTTCATGGTTTTTAGGGTCTTTTAGGTTTTCAGGGTTTTTTGAGTTTTTTATGGTTTTAAGGTTTTTTAGTTTTTTTAACATTTTTATGGGTTTTAATGGTTTTTAGAGTTTTAGTTGGTTTTTAGGGTTTTATGGGTTTTAAGGTTTTCTTAAGGTTTTTAGGGTTTTTTTTGGATTTTTTATATTTTCAGGGATTTTTTTTATATTTTCATGGTTTTTGGGTATTTAGGGTTTTTAGTGTTTTTAGGGATTTTGAGGGATTTTAGTGCAAAGAAGGCACGGACCAACCGGAGAGCTTGGTGCCTCAATTTATAAAAAAAATAAAAGTACAAAACATTACAGGGGGGACTTGTACATTCGGGTGCGGGTAGTGCCCTTCATGTCAGAGTCGACATGAGACGCGTAAAAAGAAGGAGCAATGAATGACCACCATATGCAGCATTCTTCAATAGCCATCTTGGAAAGAACATCAACCACCATATTGACCTCCCTATATGAATGAGTGATCTTGAGGCTCAGGTTCTTGGATAAGTTAAGGCATTCAATCCATTGGGGTAGGAGCCGCCATGGAACCTTCCTTGAGTTTTGCCGGAGAGCCTCCACCGCAAGCATCGAGTCAGATTCGATCCATAGATGCATCCACCCAAATTGATTTGCAAAACGAACAGCCTTGATAATAGCCCAAAGCTCTGCCTCATAGGCACAACCATTCCCAATGTAATGATAGAAAATGCCCTTGATAAAACCTCTATAGGTACGAAAAACACCACCACAACCTGAAGGGCTTGGTGAACCTGCTGCCGCACCATCAACATTAACTTTGATCCATGACGGGATTGGTGGAATCCATCTAATGTACTTCATCAACATTGGTTTTTTGCACCTGACAGGAACACCAAGAGTGCGGAGTCTAACAAGGTCATTGAAGCAGTTGTTCATCGTACCTGATTGAATACACCCAGCCATTCGAACAACACTGTGCATGGAAATAATACCCTCATGTGTGGAGCATGATTTATTCCGAAACATAGTAGAATTCCTCACAGCCCATAGGAAGGCAACAATTGCTACAGATGCAGCAAGAAGGAGATTGTGAAGCTTCTCACTACAGCTAAAATCTGTAATAAAAAACATCCTTTGGGAAAAGGTTCCAGGGGGTAAACGGAGACCACAGACGTCATGCATGTGATTCCATAGTCTATGCTCAAGATTATATTCAACAAAAAGGTGTTGTACACTTTCAGCACTTCGTAAACAGATGCTGCAGGCTGAAACAATCTACCATCCAACTTTTTACAACTGACCATGCATAGGCAGCCTGTTTCTCCAAATCTTCCAAAGGATAATGAAGTGTCTAGGGGGAATGAATTGACACTTATATTTTAGAAGCCATGAGGGAGGTTCTATGCTTTGCTGGCATTTGTGCTTGTAGAACTCCCTTGTAGTGATCTAACCAATCAGATTCGGCTTCCATATGAGAGTATCAGAATCAATGTAACTGTAACAGTGAATCTGGGAAATGATGTGTGGTGATAGAAGTCCATCCAGCTCCATCATCCTGGAATTGATATCATTGATAGACATGTGTTGTAGACCCTGAGGTACCTGCATGATTTCATGTAGAGGACAGTCGAGCCACGGGGTGAGCCAACAGTTTATATTGGAGTGACTTTAAATAGCCCAAATAGATTGGGAGATAATGTCCTGATATGAGGATTTAATTGTGGTCTAGACAGAGGAGAGCATGTAACCAGTGTATCCATTGCACAAGTGAGCAGTAAATCTTTCTTTAAGAAAATCCAGCTCACCTTCCTTGTGTTTGAAGAGGTTCCAGGTGAATTTGGCCAGCAAGGCCTCATTAAAAACCCTGAGATCCTTAATTCCAAGACCACCCATTTCAATGGGTTTAATACATTCTTTCCATGTAACAGTTACCAATTTCTTTTCATTAATGCATCCTGTCCATGCGAAGTTCTGAATCTTGGCTTGAAGAGACTTGATCAGACTTACTGGCCATCTATATATAGAGAAGACATGAACAGGCATTGAGGTGATGACAGAATTGATAAGGCATACTCTGCCTGCTTGGGACAGGGACTTTCCCTTCTATTTAGCCAGCCGATGTGTGATGTTAACAGAGATTCTTTTCAAGTGGAAACTCTTTACCTTTCCCCAAAAGAGGGGGACCCCGAGGTAATTGAATGGCAGGGATCCTTTTTTGACACCAAGACATCTAATGATTCTGTTTTTCCGCATAGAGGAGCTCCCTTTCCCAAAGACAATAGATGATTTACTCCAACTGATGGCCTGTCCAGTAACATCTTCATAATGATTAAAGATTTTCCAGATAGAAGATATAGTTCTCATATTAGCCTGCCCAAAGAGAAGGATATCGTCAGCATAAAAAAGATGTGAGGGTACAAAAGTGTCCTTCCCAGATTTAATAGGAAATAAAAGCCAGCCATCATTGCATTGATAACAAAATGACTCAGATAATCTTCCACAAGTGCAAAGAGAATCCCAGAGAGTGGATCTCCTAGTCTGACCCCTCGTGAACATTGAAAGAAAACTTTGGTGCCCCATTAACTAGAACAGAGATTCTGGAACTCTCCAAAATGGAAGAAATCATACTGATAATCTTGGATGAAAACCCATACATGCTCAAAACCTTTAAAAGAAAGTTCCACTTAATTGTATCAATGGATTTGGATATGTCCAATTTTAAATCAAAGGTCCCGTGTTTGGATTCCTTCCTCATGATATTCACTCCTTTAGAGGCCATATATAAACAGTTTTGGATGCTTCGCCCAGGAACAAAGCCAAATTGATTGGGTGTGATGATGGTACCAACAAACTTCCCCAACCTAGTGACGATGATTTTACTAATAATATTTGGGATGGTGTTTCCAATGGAAATCGGTCGAAAGTCACCAATATCAATAGCATCTTCTTTTTTGGGAAGCAGAGCAATGAAATTGGAGTTGGCTCCAAAAGGAATTGATTTTGAGAGAAAGAACTCTCTAACAGCATTGGTAATTTCTGTAGGAAAGATATCCCAATAGAAAATGAAGAATTTGTTGGTAAATTCGTCCGGTCCAAGGGAGCTTTCAGAATTGATTGAGAGAAGAAAAGATTTAACTTCATCCTCAAGAGGGGGAGAGGTCAGATCATTATTCTGTGAGTCACTCACACACTTCTCAATACATTCGGCAATCAAGGCAGAAGGGGGGGGGGGAGGTGCTATCATCATTATAGAGAGATTTAAAATGATCAACAACAGCATCAGAGAGATCTTTCTCCTAAACCAAGGTTGTTCCATTGATTCAGATACGATTAGGTCCTTTATGAACCCTTTTCTCCCGTTGCAAGCGATGAAAGAACTTTGAGTTTCTGTCACCATCCTTGATCCATCGTACTTTGAATTGGTTTCTTTCCATATTTTATTTAAGAGCAAGAAGATCATAAAGTTTTTTGTGAAAATCAAGTTCCTCATGAGTAGGAACATCCCCCTGTTGGTTGTTTTCTTGGAAAGACTCCAGCTGAAATTCTGCATCCTTAACCTCATCATCAATTCTGGAGAAAGAGAGCTTACTCCAAACTTTTAGAAGGCTTTTGATTCTCCTAATCTTTGAGGCAACCACAAAATAAGGGATACCATGAAAGGTGGAGTTCCATCCATCATGAACAACTACCCTGCAACCTGGAATTGAAAGCCAGACATTGTTGAAATTAAAGGGTAAGGGAGTGAGTCTCATGTTGTACTCCCGAATGGAGACAATAATGGGATTATGATAAGAGTTAAATTTGGGAAGAGTAAATCCTAAGATGTCCAATGGAGTACCAGTATCATTGACATGAATAAAGCACCTATCAATTTTACTGGCTTGCCTCCCATTGACATTGAACCTTCCCCAAGTGAATTTGGAGCCCTCCATAGGAACTTCCATGAGGTTTCATTGATCCACACAACACTGAAAGTCATGAACAGTAGTAC
This sequence comes from Viscum album, assembly GCA_963277665.1. Classification (NCBI taxonomy): domain Eukaryota; kingdom Viridiplantae; phylum Streptophyta; class Magnoliopsida; order Santalales; family Viscaceae; genus Viscum; species Viscum album. Next base: position 1,050,003,137 of record OY728121.1, on the reverse strand, counting down.
GGGAAAAATGAGGGCTAATTTTTTCATCTAGACACAGAACAACATTGAAGTCGCCAGTGATGACCCAGTTGTGATTCATATTCTCACTCAGAGCAGATAATTCATCCCAAAGTTCTCTTCTTCTAATGTAAGAGTAGGAGGCATAAACAAAAGAGAAGGAGAAAGGAATATCTTGCAGCTGGGTGTGAGCTGAAATTACTTGATGAAAAATCTCAAAAGGCTCAAGTTGCAAGTCATTGTGTCGAAAAACCCATAATGTTTCAAGGTTACCAGCACCTATGTTGTGAGAAATAAACGAGTATCTGAGCGAGTACCAGTTGAAACCCTTCCAGTTATCAAAACTAATAAGAGGCTCAGCAATGGCCACAAGTGAAGGCTTGTTGGTAGTAAGAAAATGTCGATGGGCTGCTACAGTGGGAGAATTCCCAATCCCCTGACAATTACAAAAAAGCAGCTTCATTGATTGAGATTTGTGTTGCCTCTCTGGTGAGGCAGGCCATGTGTATTCTTGGAAGAGGCTCCTTTACTCTTTCCTCCCTATTTGGAAGGTCTGCCATGAGGTTTCTTGATGACTTGCTCAATTCTTGGCACCTCATGAGTAGAGGCCATAGGAGTCACTTCAGAGCTTACATCTGCATCTTGACTGTCATCTTCTTGATCAACCCAGAGTTTCCCAGACAGGGGGAGAAGGTATTAGTAACACAAATCCCCTCATTGTGAGGAACTCTAGTGAATTTGGCCTTGATGGAAATTCCTACAGGAACAGGGGTGAGAGCTTCAGGATTGGGCATGGGCCTTCCAGCAACATGCATTTTGATAGTATCTTCAAGAACAGGTGTATCAGACTGAGAAGATGCATCGTGCACTCTTCTGGGTGAAGGATGTTCAAAAACAGGAGACACAGAAGCAAGGAAACCAGTTTGTATAGCAGGAAGTGCAGCAATCTCTGGAGGGGCCCCAAGAGAAAGAGAACCTGCAGTGTCCTTAACTTGCTCAATAGGAGAAGCTGCTTTGTGAGCATCAGGACGAGACATAGGCCTTTCTGCATCATGCACATTGACCATATCTGCAAGGGTAGGGGTTTTTGAGTTTTTAGGGGTTTTCAAGGTTTTTGAGGTCCTTTTGGGGTTTTAGGGGTTTTTGATTTTTTAGGGTTTTTAAGGGTTTTTAGAGTTTTTCAATGTTTTTTTAATATTTTTATGGTTTTTTTAGAGTTTTTAGAGTTTTTATTTAGTTTTTAGGGTTTTTAATGATTTTTAGGGGGTTATATGGTTTTCAAGGGGTTTTCAAGGTTTTTAGGGTTTTTTACATTTGTAGGTATTTTTACTGGTTTTGAGGATTTTTATGAGTTTTAGGGTTTTGGGGATTTGGGGGGATTTAGGGGTTTTCAGGGTTTTTGGGTTTTAAGGGTATTTTATATTTTTAGGGGTTTAAAGGTTTTTAGAGATTTTTTATCATTTTTGTTGGTTTTGAGTTTTTTATAGATTAATTGTTTTTTAGGGTTTTATGGTTTTTTATGGGTATTTATGGTATCCAGGGGTTTTCAGGGTTTTCAGGGTTTTTGACATTTTTAGGGATTTTTTTTGATTTTAGGTTTTTTTCATTTTTAAGGGATTTTGAGGATTTTTTGGGGTTTTTCAAGTTTTTTTAGGGTTTTATGGTTTTTTTTTTGAGTTTTTATGATTTTTTGGAGTTTTTTAACGTTTTTAGGGGTTTAAAGGGTTTTTTGAGTTTTTAGTGGGTTTTAGGGTTTTTGTGAGTTTTATGGTTTTTAAGGTTTTTAGGGGTTTTATGGGTTTTAGGGTTTTTTAGAGTTTTTGGGTATTTTATGTTTTAGGGATTTTTAGCGATTTTTAAGGATTTATATAGTTTTTATGGGTTTTTAAGGTTTTTTGAGATTTTGATGGTTTTTATGGGGTTTTTATGGTTTTTAGGAATTTTAGGGTTTTAAAGGTCTTCTGGGTTTTTAGGGTTTAATGGTTCTCTATAGTTTTTAATATTTTTGGGGTGTTTTAAGTGTTTTAAGATTTTCAGTGGGTATTTAGGGTTTTCATGGGTTTTAGGGGGTTTTAAGGTTTTAGGTTTTTTTATGGTTTTTAGGGGGTTTTCAGGGTTTTTTACTTTTTCAATGAATTGTTGTTCTTTTTGGGACTTTTATGGTTTTTAGGTTTATTGTGGGTTTTAGGGATTTATATGGTTTTTAGGGGTTTTGAGTGTTTTTTTAGGAATTTAAGGCTTTTGAGGGTTTTTAGGGTCTTTTAGGTATTTAGGGGTTTTTTTAAGTTTTTTATGTTTTCAATGTTTTTTAAAGTTTTTTAAAAAATTTAACATTTGTAGGGGTTTTACGGTTTTTTAGAGTTTTTAGTGGTTTTTATGATTTTTTAGGGGTTTTAATATTTTTAGGGATTTATATGGTTTTTAGGGGTTTTGAGTGTTTTTTTAGGAATTTAAGGCTTTTGAGGGTTTTTAGGGTCTTTTAGGTATTTAGGGGTTTTTTTAAGTTTTTTATGTTTTCAATGTTTTTTAAAGTTTTTTAAAAAATTTAACATTTGTAGGGGTTTTACGGTTTTTTAGAGTTTTTAGTGGTTTTTATGATTTTTTAGGGGTTTTAATATTTTTAGGTGTTTTATGGTTTTTCTATGTTTTTCTGGGTTTTTAGGATTTTTTTACATTTTCACGGATTTGTAGGGATTTTATAGGATTTTTATGGTTTTTAGGATGGGTTTTATGGGATTTCATGGTTTTTTAGTGTTTTAGGGGTTTTGAGTGTCTTTATGGACTTTTTGGGTTTTTAATGTTTTTTTAGTTTTTCAAGGTTTTAGATTTTTTAAATTTTTTGGGGTTTTAATTGTTTTGTAGTTTTTAGTTGTTTTTAGGTTTTGTAGTTTTTAGTTGTTTTTAAAATTTTAGAGGTTTTATGATTTTCAGTTATTTTTCAAGGTTTTTAGTGTTTTTATGTTTTCAAGGATTTTTAGGGCTTTTTAGGGTTTTTACGGATTTTAGGATTTTTTGGGTTTTTAGGGATTTTAGGGGTTTAAAGGGTTTTTAGAGTTTTTAGTGTGTTTTTATGGTTTTATGGGTTTTAGGGTTTTTAAGGTTTTTTGGGATTTTTATAGGTTTTAGGGTGGTTTTAGGGTTTTTAGGGGTTTTTACGTTTTCAAGGATTTTTAGCACCTTGTAAGATTTTGAGGGTTTTTATGGTTTTTTAGATTTTTAGGGATATATAGGATTTTTTGGTTTTTTTAGGGTTTTGAGGTCTTTTGGGGTTTTTATGGATTTTTTAGTTTTTTAGGCTTTTTATGGTTTTGTAGAGTTTTTTTTAACATTTTTATGGTTTTTAAGGGATTTTTAAGTTTTTAGTGGTTTTTAGGGTTTTTATGGATTCTTTTGGCTCTTTAAGGTTTTTAAGGGTTTTTATCATTTTTATGGGGTTCTAATGGGTTTTAGGGTTTTTACATTTTTAGTGATTTTTAGGGCTATCTTATGATTTTTTTAGGGGTTTTCAGGGTTTTTAGTGTCTTTTAGGTTTTAGGGGTTTTTAGAGTTTTTAGGGGTTTTTAAAGCCCTTAACATTTTAGGGGTTTTAAGGGATTGTTGAGTTTTTAGTTGTTTAGGGTTTTTATGGGTTTTTACGGTTTTTAGTGTTTTGGTGTTTTTAGGTTTTTTAGGTTTTTAGGGTTTTTACGTTTTCAATGACTTTTCAGGCATTTTTAGGATTTTCATGGTTTTTTGGGGTTTTTTGAGTTTTTAGGGATTTTGTGGATTTCTAGGGGTTTTTCGGGTGTTTTTTATTATTTTTAGGGGTTTTTAGGGTTTTTACGATCTTTTGGGGTTTTAGGTTTTTATAATTTTTAGGGGTTTTAAGGGATTTTAGAGTTTTTTTAACGTTTTTAGGGGTTTTAGAGTTTTTTGTGCTTTTTTGGGTTTTTATGGGGGTTTTAATGTATTTAGGATTTTTTTGTTTTTAGGGGGTTTTCAAGGTTTTTATATTTTTAGGGATTTTAGGTTTTTTAGGATTTTTCAGGGTTTTAGGGTCAATTTGGATTTTTAGGGGGTTTTTTTAGTTTTGAGGGTTTAAAAGGTTTTTTAATTTTGTTAATGTTTACAAGCGTTTAAAGGGTTTTTATAGTTTTTACTGGGCTTTTAAGGTTTTTCTGATTTCTAGGGTTTTTATGGATTTTGGGGGTTTTATGGTTTTCAAGGGGTTTTCAGGGTTTTTTGAGGGTTTTATATTTTCTGGGATTTTTAGTGCTTTTTACGATTTTTATGGGTTTTAGGGTTTTTATGGATTTTGAGGGGTTTTAGGGGTTTTAGGGTTTTTAGGGTTTTAGGGTCTTTTTGAGTTTTTATGGTTTTAAAGGGTTTTTAGAGTTTTTTAAAGTTTTAAGGGGTTTAAAGGATTTTTAGAGTTTTTAGGTATTTTAAAGTTCTTGGGTGTTTTTATAGTTTTTAGGTGTTTTCCTTGGGTTTTTAGGGTTTTTTACATTTTTTGGGGTTTTTTAGGATTTTTATGGTTTATAGGGTTTTGGGTTTTTGGGATTTTTAGGGATTTTGAGGGGTTTTAGGGTTTTTCTGGATTTTTTAGGGTTTTATGGTTTTTCAGTGTTGTTATGGTTTTTAGAGTTTTTTAACGTTTTTAGGGGATTAAAGGGTTTCTAGGGTTTTAGTGGGTTTTTAGGGTTTTTATGGGGTTTCAAGGTTTTTAAGGTTATTAGTGATTTTATGGTTTTCAGGGGTTTTTAGGGTTTTTCACTGTTTTTTAGAGTTTTAGGGGATTTCCGGGATTTTAGGTCTTTTTGGGTTTTTAGGGTTTTTAAGTGTTTTTAGAGTTATTTAAAATTTTTATGGGTTTTAAGGGTTTTTAGAGTTTTTAGTGGTTTTGGGTTTTTATGGATTTTTAGGGTTTTTAAGGTTTTTGGGGGTTTTTATGGCTTTCAGGTGTTTATTGGGGTTTTTAGGGTTTTTTATATTTTGAGGGATTTTTAAGACTTTTTTATATTTTTTTGGGTTTTTGGGTTTATGGGGATTTTGAGGGTTTTTAGGGGTTTTTAGGGTTTTTAGTGTTTTTATGGGTTTTTAGGGTTTTTAGGGTCTTTTGGGATTTTAGGGTTTTGTTTGAGTTTTTAGGGGTTTAAGGGTTTTTAGTGTTTTTTTAACATTTTTAGGGCTTTTAATGTATTTTAGAGTTTTTATTGGTTTTTAGGGTTTTTGTGGGTTTACAAGGTTTTTTTGGTTTAGGGGTTTAATGGTTTTTAGGGGGTTTTAGTGTTTTTAGGGATTTTTATGTTTTCATGGATTTTTTGGGACTTTTTAGGATTTTTATGGATTTTAGGGGTTTTGTGGATTTTGGGGTTTATTTAGGGTTTTTTGGGGTTTTTGGGATTTTTAGGGCCTTTTGGCATTTTTAGTGCTTTTTTGAGTTTTTAGGGTTTTTTTGGTTTTTTTGAGTTTCTATCCATTTTATGGGTTTTATATGTTTTTATAGTTTTTATTGGGTTTTTTGGGTTCTTATGGGTTTTTAGGGTTTTTTATGTTTTGGGGGTTGTTATGGTTTTCAAGGGGTTTTCAGGGTTTTTACGCTTTTTTATGTTTTCACAGATCTTTAGGGATTTTTATGTTTTATGTGGTTTTTAGGGTTTTTAATGATTTTGAGGGGTTTTAGTGTTTTTCAGGGTTTTTATTGTTTTTAAGGATTTTCATTATTTTTAGGGTATTTTGGGGGTTTTAGGGTTTTTTTTATTTTTTTAGGATTTTAAGATTTTTAGAGTTTTTTAACATTTTTAAGGGTTTAAAGTTGTTTTAGAGTTTTTTGTGGGGTTTTAGGGATTTTATGAATTTTTATGGATTTTAAAGTTTTTAGTAGTTTTGTGGTTTTTATAGGGTTTTCAGGGTTTTTAGGGTTTTTTACTTTTTTAGGGATTTTTATGGATTTATTTGGATTTTTATAGTTTTTAGGGGTTTAGGGTATTTGATTTTTTTAGGGTTTATTTGGAGTTTTCTAGGTTTTATTGGTTTTTTTGGTTTTTATGGATTTTTTTAGTTTTTTTGGGGTTTTAATGTTTTTTTTTAAATTTTGACGTTTTTAGGGTTTTATGTGTTTTTAGTGTTTTTTTGTGGTTTTTATGGTTTTTATGACTGTTTTGGGTTTTTAAGGTTTTGATGGATTTTTATGGTTCCTAGGGGTTTTTATGGTTTCTTGGGTTTTTACGTTCTTTGGTATTTTTAGGGATTTTTATGGGTTTATGGGTTTTTTGGTATTTTCTGTGTTTTTATGGTTTTTAAGGGATTTTTATTTTTGTATGGACTTTTAGGGTTTTTAATATTTTTAGGGGTTTTATGGTTTTCAGGGGGTTTTATGGTTTCCAGGGGTTTTTAGGATTTTTAGGGTTTTTTACGTATTGATAAATTTTTAGTGTTTTTAGGGTTTTTTTTGGGTTTTTAGAGTTTTTAGGGATTTCGAGGGTTTTAGGAATTTTTCAGGGTTTTTAAGTGCATTGGGATTTTAGGTTTTTTTTAGTTTTTAGGGGTTTCATGGTTTTCAGGGGTTTTCAGGGTTTTAGGGTTTTTTACATTATCATGGATTTTATGGGATTTTTAGGATTTTGATGCTCTTTAGGGATTTTGAGGGGTTTTAGGGGTTTTCAGGGTTTTTATGATTTTTCGGGTCTACTGGGTTATTTGGTTTTTTTTAGTTTTTTAGGGTTTTAAGGTTTTTTAGAGTTTTTAAACTTTTTTAGGGGTTTTAAGGATTTTTAGAGGTTTTAGTGGGTCTGGGGGTTTTATGGGTTTTTATAATTTTTAAGGTTTTTAGGGTTTTTTTGGTATTCAGGGGTCTTTATGGGGTTTTAGGGTTTTTTACGTTTTCTGGTATTTTTAGGGATTTTGTAGTTTTTTATGATTTTTAGGGATTTTGAGGGTTTTTAGGGGTTTTCAGCATCTTTTAGTGGTTTGAAGGGTTTTCAGGTTTTTATGGTTTTTTGGGGGTTTGATGGGAGGTCTTTGAGTTTTTAGGGGTTTTAAGGTTTTTTAGAGTTTTTTAACATTTTTGGGGGTTTAAAGGTTTTTTAGATTTTTAGTGGGTTTTTAGGGTATTATGAGTATTTTAAGGTTTTTAAGGGTTTTTAAGGTATCTGGAGGTTTTTCAAGATTTTTAGGATTTTTTATATTTTTAGAGATTTTTAGGAATTTTTTTATGATTTTTATGGTGTTTTTGAGTTTTTAGTGTTTTTTTAAGTTTTTAGGGTTTTTTAAAGCTCTTAACATTTTAGGGGTTTTAAGGGATTTTTGAGTTTTAAGTGGTTTAGGGTTTCATGGGTTTTTACAGTTTTTGGTGTTTTGGTGCTTTTACGTTTTTTCGGTTTTTAGGGTTTTTACATTTTCAAATATTTTTGGTGTTTTTTGAGTTTTTAGAGGTTTTTGGGTCTTTTTTATTATTTATAGGGGTTTTACAATCTTTTGGGGTTTTGGTTTTTTTATTTTTAAGGGTTTTTAGAGTTTTTTTTACGTTTTTAGGGGTTTTAGAGTTTTTTTGTACTTTTTTTTAGGTTTTAGGGGGTTTAGGGGTTTTCAGGGTCTTTAGGATCTTTTAGTGGTTTTTGGGTTTTTTTGAGTTTTTTAGGGTTTTAATGATTTTTAGAGTTTTTTTATGTTTTAGGGGTTTAAAGGGTTTTTAGAGTTTTTAGTGGGTTTTTAGGATTTTAATGGGTTTTTAGGGGTTTTAATGGTTTTTAGAGTTTTTAGTGTGTTTGAGGGTTTTTATGGGTTTTTAGGGTTTTTAAGGTTTTTAGGGGTTTTATGGTTTTCTGGGGTTTTCAAGGTTTCTACAGTTTTTTATGGTTTCATGGATTCTTAGAGATTTCTAGGATTTTTTATGGTTTTTAGGGTGTAGGGATTTTATGGGTTTTATGGTTTTTCAGGTTTTTAGTGGTTTTAGGGGTTTTTAGGGTCTTTTAGTGTTTTTTGGGGGTTTTTATGTTTTTTGGGGGTTTTAAAGGTTTCTTATAGTTTTTAAATATTTTATGGATTTTAAGGGGTTTTAGAGTTTTTAGTGTTTCTTTAGGGTTTTTCTAGGGTTTTGGTGTTTTTATAGTTTCAAGTGGTTTTTATGGTTTTTAGGGGGTTTTAGCGCTTTTTAAGTTTCATGGATTTTCAGGATTTTTATGGGTTTTAGTGGGTTTTAGGGTTTATATGGATTTTGAGGGTTTTTAGGGTTTTAAAGGATTTTTGGGCTTTTACGAGTTTTTAAGGTTTTTTATTATTTTAAGGGATTTTACGGTTTTTAAATTTTAAGGGATTTTTACGGATTTTAGGATTTTTATGTTTTTTTTGGGTTTTTTATGGTTTTTAGGGATTTTGTGGGTTTTAGTGTTTTAAGGGTTTTTTAGGGTTTTAATGTTTTTCAAAATTTTCAGGTTGTTTTTTGGAGTTTTAGGTTTTTCTTAGGGGTATAAATATTTTTAGAGTTTTTTGTTGTTTTTAGGGTTTTAATGGGTTTTTAGAGTTTTTATGGTTTTAAGGGTTTTTAGGGTTTTTTACATTTTCAGGAAATTTTAGGTATTTTTTAGGATTTGTATGATATTGAGGGTTTTAGTGTTTTAGGGTATTTAAAAGATTTTAGGGTTTTTAGCATCTTTTTCCATTTTAGGGTTTTTTTGAGTTTTTTATGGTTTTATAGTTTTTTTCAGTTTTTAAAAGTTTTATGGGTTTAAAGGATTTTTAGAGTTTTTAGTGGTTTTAGGGTTTTTATAGGTTATATTTTTTTCAGGTTTGTTAGGTTTTTCAGGGTTTTTTACCTTTTCAATCATTATTTGGGGTTTTTTAGTTTTTTTTTATTTTAGGGGTTTTTAGGGTTTTTAATGGTTTTCATAGTTTTTTAACATTTTTAGGGTTTTAAGGGTTTTATAGTTTTTAGCAGTTTTATGGTTTTAATGGATGTTTTGGGTTTTTTAAGGATATTAGGTGTTTTTTTGGTTTTCAAGGGGTTTTTAGGATTTTTAGAGCTTTTATGTTTTGAGATATTTTTAGGATTTTTATTGTTTTTTGGATTTTTTAGGATTTTTAAAGATTTTAAGCGTTTTTATTGATTTTCAGGCTTTTATGCTTTTAGGGGGTTTTAGGGTTTTTAGGGTCTTTATGGCTTTTAGGGGTTTTTTGAGTTTTTTTGAGTTTTTTATGGGTTTTATAGGATTTTGAGTTTTTTAACGTGTTTAGATATTTTATGTATTTTTAGAGTTTTTAGTGGTTTTTAATGATTTTATGGTTTTTTATTGTTTTTTAAGGGTTTTAGTGGTCTTTATGGATTTCAGGGGTTCCCAAGACTTTTTAGGTTCTTTTTTAAGTTTTGAGGGATTTTTAGGGATTTTTTATGATTTTTATGGTTTAAAGGGTTCTGTAGGGTTTTTAGGTATTTTGAATATTTTTAGGGTTTTGAGGGGTTTTTAGGGATTTTTTTTGGATTTTTAGGGAATTTTCGGGGTTTTTAGGGTTTTAGGGGTTTTCAGGATTTTTAGGGATTTTTATGTATTCAGGGATTTTTAGTAATTTTGTAGGATTTTGGGGGGTTTTATGGCGTATTTAGGGTTTTTAGAGATTTTGAGGGTTTTTAGGATTTTTCATGGTGTTTTAGGGTTTTATGGTTTTTTTGGTTTTTATGTTTTTTTTTTATTTTTTTAGATTTTTAATGGTTTTTATAGTTTTTTAAAGTTTCTAGGGGTTTGAAGGGATTTTAGAGTTTTTAGTGGTTTCTAGGGTTTTTTTGGGTTTATTAAGGTTTTTAGGGCAAGGAAGATGAGAGGGTCGGGTTATTCCCGACCCCCCCAAATTTATTAGAAAGAAAAAAGAGACACAATAGACAAGGGGGGGGGGGTCAAACGACCCACACCCAAAAACCCTTAACAACCCAAGACAAAGATGCCAAAAAAAGAAAAATGCACACAAATCCAAACAAAGTCCCCAACATCACCTCGCATCCAAACAGAAACCAACGTCCAGCAGCGTCAGAACCATCAGCAACATCCCACTTCACAATTTCCAGCCTCCAGCATCTCCTCACCCCAGCTCCCCGATTCAGTTCCAGCAACCAACAACACCAATTTCAATCAACACAGCCATAGAAGTCTTCCACCACGAACCACCTCCAAACCTCAAGGAAAGCGGCAGCCAATAACCTGCAGCTCAACAACCAGCAACCATTACCTCCAAACCAAAAAGCATCCAGAAACCAGAAAATGGCACCAAATAACACCCATTCAAAGAAAAACAAACCATGAACATCAGCACCCATATCCAGCATATGATATATAAAACAACCAACAACACAGGACCACCATCGCCCATGCCCCAGACCAACAACTTCATTGCATGCCAACTTATCAGCAAGTAGTAACCAACACCGAATTCTCTGATACCCAGCAAATCCTTTCACACCTCGAAAGAAAGCAGCATCACACCACCAAACTCTCGCAATGGCATAAACCACTTGCCACAGCAGCAGCACAAAAAACAAGCAAACCAGAGCCATCACAACCAGAAAGGCAGAACAAACGCCTCCAGCCAAATGCACAGCCCAACAAATAGCCCAAACCATCAATGAACCAGACCAAAATTGCAGGTAAGATATGCACCCACAAAGCATAATCCGATTGAAGCTCCGATCTACCAGCATACCAGAAAATAACAACCATCGCAGGAACAGAAGCAAAAACGAGGCCAAGGGACAAACCTGGATCTTCTTCGCAGACTTAAACCAAGAAGATGTGAGCACCCATAGAACCGGAGCAAGCGCGGAGTCACCGAGCCAACACCAAAACTTCTGCATCCATGAACGACCAACACATCTCCAGAGAATCCACCAAAAATCTTCTAAGCTCGGATCCGTGAGGGTAATGGCAGATCAGAACCCCGATGACTGAGAGAGGAACCATCCATGCGAAAGAGGCCCTCGACCCCGCCGACCAGCTCGTGGAAACCCTAGATCTGAAAAGTCAACACTGCTCTGTGGCTGAAAACCCGAGGGGATACCCACGCCCAGCGCCTCATCAGCTTCAAAACGCTCCAGAACGAAACGAACTGAAGGCTGCAAAACCACCAAAGCCATCTGATCACCAATGAGCCAACAAGCCCCATCCAAAACCAAAATCCAAACTACGCAAGGGAGCCTAAGTTGTTGTAGACCGAAAGAAACCAACTTCTTCAGATAGTAGCGCACCGCCAGAGAAGACCGACGCCGAGAGCTGAGAAGAAACAAGAATCTGAGATCAACAATCCGAGCGGAAACCAGAAGCAAACCTGGAGGAAGCAGCGAGCGGGAGGGAGATCCAGGAGAGTGCGTCGCCATCTTCTTTAGGTTTTCTTAAGGTTTTTAGGGGTTTGTATGGTTTTCAGTGGTTTTTAGGGTTTTTTTACGTTTTTTGGGATTTTTAGGGTTTTTTATGATTTTTTAGGTTTTTAGGGCAATGTAGAGTTTTAGGGATTTTGAAGGTTTTTAGGGTTTTCAGTATTTTTTTGGTTTTTTAAGGGCTTTCAAGGTTTTTAGGGTCTTTTGGGCTTTCTATTTTTTTCAATTTTTTATGGTTTTTAAGGTTTTTAGAGTTTTTTAAACATTTTTTGGGGTTTTAATGGGTTTTTAGAGTTTTTTAATTTATTTTTTTAGGTTTTTAAGGCTTTTTAGAGTTTTTTAACGTTTTAGGATGTTTTTATGGTTTTTATAATTTTTAGTGTGTTTTGAGGGTTTTATGGGGTTTTTAGGGTTTTTAGGTGTTTTATGGATTTTAGTAATTTTTAGGGTTTTTTACATTTTTAGGGATTTTTAGGGATTTTTTAGGATTTTCATGGTTCTTAGGGTATTTTAGGGTTTTTATGGATTTTGATGGTTTTGGGGGGTTTTCAGGGATTTTTTGGGTTTTAGGGTTTTCAGGGATTTTTAGGGGTTTTAGGGCTTTTTAAGGTTTTTAGGGTCTTTTGGGGATATAGGGTTTTTTTCAGTGTTTTGGGGTTTTAAGGTTTTTATTGTGTTTTTTAACATTTTTAGGGGTTAAAAAAGTTTTATAGTTTTAATGGTTTTTAGGGTTTTTATGGGTGTTTATGGGTTTTTAAGGTTTTTAGGGGGTTTGTGGTTTTCATGGGGTTTTCTGGTTTTTAAGGGTTTTCAACGTTTTCATGGATTTTTAGAGTTTTAGTTTTTTAGGATTTATATGGTATTTAGGTGTTTTAGGGTTATAGGGATTTTAGGGTTTTTAGGGTCTTTTCTGGTTTTTAGGTTTTTTTGATTTTTTAGGGGTTTTATAGTTTTTTAGAGTTTTTTAACATTTTTTGGGTTTTTAAGGGTTTTTAGAGTTTTTAGTAGTTTTTAGGGTTTTTTTGGTTTTAGGGTTTTATAGGTTTTTACGGGTTTTTATGGGTCTGAGGGGTTTTTCAAGGATTTTAGGGGTTTTTACGTTTTCATGGATTTTTCTGGTTATTTTAGTATTTTTATGGTTATATGGTTTTTAGTATTTTTGAGGGATTTTGAGGGTTTTTAGGGAATTTTTGGTGTTTTTGGGTTTTTTGGGGTTGAAAGGTTTTTTAGAGTTTTTGACATTTTTATGGGTTTTGGACTTTTTAGTGGAGTTTTTGGTTTCCATGGCGTTTTGGGGGTTTTTTAGGTTTTTAGAGGTTTTTATGATTTTCAGGGGTTTTATATGGTTTTTTAAGTTTTGAGGGATTTTTAGGGATTTTTTAGGATTTTTATGGTTTTTCAGTGTTTTGGGGGTCTTTTTTGGGTTTTTGGATTTTTTTTAGTTTTTAGGGTTTTTAAGGGTTTTTAGAAATTTTATTGGTTTTTATGGTGTTCTAAGGTTTTTAGGGGTTTTATGGTTTTCAGGGGTTTTTAGGGCTTTTACTATTTTTTAATTTTTCAGGGATTTTTATGGCTTTTAGGGTTTTGGGGGGTTGGGGGATTTTGAGGGTTTTGTGGTTTTTAAGGGTTTTTAGGGTTTTTTTTGAGTTTTTAAGGTGTTTAAGGTTTTTTAGAGTTTTTTAACTTTTTGGGGATTTTAAGGGTTTGTATATATTTTGTTTTTGTTTTTGTTTTTTATGGGTTTTTAGGTTTTTTAGGGGGTTTTAAGGGTTTTTTATTTTTTTTTCTTGATTTTCTGGGTTTTTATGGTTTTTTATGTTTTCAGGGATTTTTAGGTATTTTTAGGATTTTTATGGTTTTAGGGTTTTTAGGAATTTTGCTGGGTTTAGGGATTTTTAGGGGTATAGGGCATTTAGATTTATTAGGGTTTTTATGGTTTTTTGTGTTTTTAGGGTTTTTAAGATTTTTTAGAGTTTTTAACGTTTTTAGTGTTTTTAAGTGTTTTTAGAGTTTTTAGTGGGTTTTGGGGTTTTATGGATTTTTAGGGAATTTTAAGTTTTTAGGGGTTTTATGGTTTTCAGGTGTTTTTTAGGGTTTCTAGGGGTTTTTACGCTTCCATAGATTTTTAGGGTTTTTTTAGGATTTTAATGGTTTTTTGGGTCGTAGGGTTTTAAGAATTTTTAGGGTTTCTAGGGTCTTTTTGGGTATCTAGGGTTTTTTTTTGAGTTTCTTAGGGTTTCTAAGGTTTTTATAGTTTGTTTACATTTTTAAGGATTTTGAGGGTTTTTTGAATTTTTAGTGGTTTTTAGGGTTTTTATGGGTTTTTGGGATTTTATGGTTTTCAGGGGGTTTTCAAGGTTTTTTGGGTTTTTTACGTTTTCAGGGACTTCTACATATTTTTTTGGATTTTTATGGTTTTTAGGGGGGTTTTAGGGTTTTTAGGGGTTTTAAGAGTTTTATGGTCTTTGGGGTTTTTTAGTGTTTTTTTTCGAGTTTTCTGGATTTTTAAGGATTTTTATAGTTTTTTAACATTTTTAGGGGATTTATGGGTTCTTAGAGTTTATAGTAGTTTTCTGGGTTTTATTGGGTTTTAAGGGTTTTTTAAGTTTTTTTGTGGTTATTATGGTTTTGAAGGGTTTTTTTGGGATTTTAGGGTTTTTTAAATTTTCAAGTTTTTTTTGATATTTTTTAGGTTTTTTATTATTTTTAAGGGTTTTGGGGTTTTGGGGGATTTTGAGGGTTTTTTTACGGTTTTTAAGGTCATTTATGGGTTTTTAGTTTTTTAGTTTTTTAGGTGTTTTAAGGTTTTTAGATCTTTTTTAACATTTTAAGGGGGTTTGGGGGTTTAAAGGGTCTTTATAATTTTTAGTAGTTTTTAGGTTTTTAAGGGTTTTTTGTTTTTTAAGGGTTTTATGGGATTTTATTGTTTGTAAGGTGTTTTTAGGGTTTTTATGTTTTCAGGGTTTTTAGAGATTTTTTAGGATTTTTATGGTTTTTAAAGTTTTTAGGGTTTTTATGGAATTTTAGGATTTTTAGGGGTTGTTCGAGGTTTTTATGGTTTTGGGGGTTTTCAGGGTTTTTAGGGTCTATTTTGGGGTTTAAAGGATTCTTTTAGTTTTTTAGGATTTTCAGTTTTTTTGGGGTTTAAAGGGTTTTAGAGTTTTTAGTGGGTTTTTAAGTTTTATGGGTTTTTAGAGTTTTTAAGGTAATAAGGGGTTTTAGGGTTTAAGGGTTTTTACATTTTGAGGGTTGTTTAGTGATTTTTAGGATTTTTAGGGATTTTTAGGGTTTTTTAGGGTTTTTAGGGGTTTTAGGGTTTTTTTGTTTTTAGCATTTTTTTTTAGATTTTTAATTTTTTTAGAGTTTTTTAATGTTTTTAGGGGTTTTAAGGGTCTTTATAGTTTTTTATTTTCGAGACGTGTTATGGGATTTTAGGGGTTTTAAGGTTTTAAGAGTTTTATGTTTTTCAGATATTTTTAGGGATTTTAGGGGTTTTTGCATTTTCAGGAATTTTTTGGCTTTTTATAATTTTTGTGGTTTTTAATGTTTTTTCAGGTTTTTAAGGATTTTGAAGGATTTAAATATTTTTTAAGGTTTTTAGTTTTTTCAGGGTTTTTATGATCTTTTTGGGTTTTTTTGAGTTTTATGTATTTTTAGAGTTTTATGTATTTTTAGAGTTTTTTAATGTTTTAGGAGTATTACGAGCTTTTAGAGTTTTTAGTGATTTTAGGGTTTTATGGGTTTTTATGGTTTTTAGGGGGTTTTCAAGCTTTTATTTTTTGTTTTTATGTTTTTAGTGATTTTTTTGTTTTTTTAGGATTTTTATGCTTTTAGCATTTTTAAGGTTTCTTAGTGATTTTGAGGGTTCTAACAGTTTTTTAAGGTTTTTAGGTTTTTTAGGGTCTTGTGTTTTAGGGTTTTCTTGAGTTTTTAGGGTTTTTAATTTTTTTACAGTTTTTAAACGTTTTTTTTGAGGTTTTAAGGTTTTTTACAGTTTTTAATGGGGTTTTGGGGTTTTTATTAGTTTTTAGGGTTTTTTAATGTTTTAGGGGTTTTGATGGTTTTTAGGGGTTTTCCAGGATTTTTAGGGTTTTTTTACGTTTTTAGGGATTTTTAAGAATTTTAAAGTTTTTTTGGTTTTTAGGGTTTTTAGGGTTCTTTTTGAGTTTTTAGGTATTTTTAATTTTTTTTTACATTTTTAAAAATTTATTGTTTTTAAGGGTTTTTAGAGTTTTTAGTGGTTTTTTGGGTTTTTTTGGGTTTTTTAAAGTTTTTATCAATTTTTAGAGTTTTTATGGGTTTTTATTGTTTTTCGAGATTTAGGGTTCTTATGGTCTTTTTTTGTTTTTAGGGTTTTATTTTGAGCTTTTTAGGCTTTAAGTTTTTTAGAGTTTTTAACATATTAGGGGTTTAATGGTTTTTAGATTTTTTTGTGGGTTTTCGTGTTTTGATGTGTTTCTATGGGATTTAAAGGTTTTTAGGGGTTTTATGGTTTTCAAGGGGGTTTTAGGGTTTTTAGGGTTTTTTATGTTTTCAAGTATTGATGGGATTTTTTAGTATTTTTATGATTTTTAGGATTTTTTAGGGTTTTTAGGGATTTTGAGGGGTTTTAGTGGTTTTTAGGGTTTTTAGGGTTTTTTTTGGGTTTTAAGGGTTATTTTTGGTTTTTGGGGTTTTTTGGTTTTTTTAAGTCTTTAGGGTTTTTCAGGTTTTTCAGGTTTTTAGGGGTTTTAAGGTTTTTTGGGGGTTTTTGGTTTTCAGGGGTTTTCAGGGTTTTTTACGTTTGTAGGGATTTTTATAAATTTTTTAGGATTTTTATGGTTTTGGGGTTTCCTAGGGTTTTAATGATTTTAAGGGTCTTAAATATTTTTTAGGGTTTTTTAGGGTTTTTAGTATTTTTCAGGGGATTTTTGTCTTTTTAGGTTTTAGGGTTTTTTCAAAGTTTTTAGGGGTTTTAAATGTTTTTAGAGTTTTTAATGTTTTTAGGGGTTTTGATGGTTTTTAAAATTTTTAGTAGTTTTTAAGGGTTTTCTCGATTTTTAGGGTTTTATTGGTTTTTATGGTTGTCACGGGTTTTTTAGGGTTTTTTCAGAGATATTTAGGTTATTTTATGATTTTTAATGTTTTTAGGGTTCTTAGGATGTTTAGGGTTTTTCTGGATTTCGAGGGTTTTTAGTATTTTTCGAGGTTTTTAGGTTTTTTCAGGGTTTTTTAGGTTTTTTGTGGGTTTTAGGGTTTTTTTTTTGAGTTTTTAGGGGTTCAAAGGTTTTTTAGAGTTTTTTAATGTTTATATGGGCAAGGAAGATTCAGAGGTCAGGCTTTTTTAATGTTTATATGGGTTTTAATGGTTTTTAGAGATTTTAGTGGGTTTTTAGGGATTTTATGGGTTTTTAGGGTTTTTAAAGTTTTTAGGGTTTTTATGGTTTTCAGGGATTTTCCAGGATTTTTAGGGTCTTTTACGTTTGCAAGGATTTTTTGGGATTTTTCAGAGTTTTTTTGGTTTTTAGTGTTTTAGTGATTTTAAGGGGGTTTAGGGGTTTTCAGGGTATTTAGGGCCTTTTTGGTTTTTTTGGGTTTTTTGGGGTTTTTAAGGGTTTTGAGAGTTTTTTAAAGTTTTTATGTGTTTTAAGTGTTTTTAGATTTTTTTAGTTTTTTTGGGTTTTCATTAGTTTTAGGGTTTTTTAATGTTTTTAGGGGATATTATGGTTTTCAAGATTTTTTTACCTTTTCATGGTTTTTAGTGATTTTTAAGGATTTTTATCATATTTAAATTTTTTAGGGGTTTTTTTTGTTTTTTAGGGATTTTCTTGCTTTCAGGGGTTTTTTAGGGTTTTAGGGTTTTTATGTTTTTAGGGATTTTTATGGTTTTTTTTGGTTTTTTTTGGTTTTTCGGGTTTTTAGGGTCTTTAAGGATTTTGAGGGGTTTTAGGGTTTCTATTTTTTGGGGAGATTTAAGGGTTTTTTTGGATTTTTAAGGCTTTTAATGTTTTATAGAGTTTTTTTAAGATTTCTAAGGGTTTAATGGTTTTTAGAGTTTTTAGAGGTTTTTTGTGGTTTTATGGTTTTTTAGGTTTTTTAATGATTTTAGTGATTTTTTTGTTTTCTGTGGTTTTTCAGGGTTTTTAGGGTTTTTGGGATTTTTATGCATTTTAGGGGTTTTTAGGTTTTTAGGGATTTTGAGGGGTTTTCATGGTTTTTCGTGTTTTTAAGGCTATTATGTCTTTTTTGGGTTTTAGGGTTTTTTTGAGTTTTTTAGGATTTTTAAAGTTTTTTAATGTTTTAGGGGTTTAAAGGGTTTTTAGAGTTTTTAGTGTTTTTAGGGCAGAAGAGGTGTGAGGGTCAGGCTATTCCCGACCCCCCCAAATTTATTGGAGAAAAAGAAAAGACACCGCAAACAAGGGAGGGGAGGGGTCAATCAACCCACACCCAAAAACCCTTAACAACCCCAAAACCAAAAAAGAAAGAAAAAGAAAGACCCAAGAGAAAAACAAATCAGTCAACATCACCACTGAAGTCATAAACAGTAGTGCCATAAGGGACACCCTCTGCATTTTCTCTGTAAGCCGCATCATCTCCATATGGATCCCCATCAGCACCATACCCAGAGGTGGCATCTGAATCCACCGACTCCCATTCAGATGATTCATATTGATTGAGAAAGTTAGAGAGATACTCCCTAAGTTGTTGTGGATCCACATTGTGCTGCACCTTGACAGCCCTTCCTCCGCTTCCAGAGGCATTTTCCTTACGCTTGTAGGAGGCTCTTGTGGACACATTCCTTGGCCAAGAAGAGTAGTCCATACTCAACTTCCTCCTTCGTGGGTCAACATTGACCCCTACAGTATTGTTTTCCTTCCCAATGACATTTTAGTGTTTTTAGGGGTTTTATGTGTATTTTATGTTTTTTGTGGGTTTTATTTTTTTAGCGATTTTCAAGGTTTTTAGGGTTTTTTACATTTTCAGGGATTTTTAGGGATTTTTTAGGTTTTTTATGATTTTTAGGGGGTTTCTGGGTTTTTAGGGTCTATTTGTGTTTTCAGTTTTTTTAAGTTTTTAGGGTTTTAAATGTTTTTTAGAGTTTTAAAACGTTTTAAGGGGTTTAAGGATTTTTAGAGTTTTTGGTGGTTCTTTTGGGTTTTTATTGATTTTTAGGGTTTTTAAAGGTGTTTAGAGGTTTTATGGTTTTTAACTGTTTTTAGGGGTTTTAGGGTTTTTTATCTTATCATGTTTTTAAGGATTTTTATGGTTTTTAGGGGTTTTAGGGATTTTGAGGTATTTTTTGGGCTTTTAGGGGTTTTATGTGATTTTAGGATCTTTTGAGGTTTTAAAGATTCTTTTTGAGTTTTTAGGGGTTTTATAGTTTTTTAACATATTTACGGTTTTAAGGGTTTTTAGAGTGTTTAGTGGGGTTTTAGGGTTTTTATGAGGTTTTATGGTTTTTAAGGTGTTAGGGGTTTTTATGGTTTTTAGGTATTTTTCAATAGTTTTAGGGTTTTTTTATGTTTTCTAGGATTTTTAGGGCCTTTTCAGGATTTTTATAGTTTTTGGGTTTTTAGTGGTTTTGAGGGGATTTAGGGTCTTTTTTGGTTTTAGGGTTTTTTTTATTCTTTTATGGGTTTTAATTTTTTTTTAGTATTTGTAATCATTTTTAGGGGTTTAAGGATTTTGAGAGTTTTTAGTGATTTTTAGTGTTTAATGGGGTTTAGGGTTTTTTAATATTTTTGGCGTTTTATGGATTTTCAGGGTTTTTTAGGGATTTGGGATTTTTTATGTTTTTATGGGTTTTTTAGGTTTTTAGGGTTTTTAGGGATTTTGGGGTGGGGTTAGGGTTTTTCAGGGTATTTCACAGTTTTAGGGGTTTTCAGAGGTTTTATGGTCTTTTTGGGATTTTTAGGGTTCTTTTTTTTTGATTTTTTTGTTTTTTAGAGCTTTTTAATGTTTTTAGGGGGGTTTAAGTGTGTTTAGATCTTTTAGTGGTTTGAGGTTTTTTATGGGTTTTTAAGGGTTTTAGTGGTTATTATGGTTTTATGGGGTTTTTCAAGGTTTTTATGGTTTTTGACGTTTTTAGAGATTTTTATGGTTTTTTAGGATTTTTAGGATTTTTAGGGTTCTTAGGGATTTTGAGGGTTTTGGGGGTATTTTAGAAATTTTTAAGGGTTTTATGGTTTTTTTCTGGAGTTTTATGTTCTTTTCTGGTTTTTAGGGTTTTTTTTGAATTTTTAGGGTTTTTAAGTTTGTTAGAGTTTTATAACATTTTTAGGGATTTTAAAGGTTTTAGATATTTAGAGGTTTTTGGATTTTTATGGGTTTTCAGAGTTTTTTAAGTTTTCAGGGTTTTTTAATGTTTTTCAAGAGTTTTTGGGGTTTTCTACGTTTCAAGGGATTTTTAGGGTTTATTTAGGATTTTTATGGTTTTTAGGGTTTTTATGGATTTTAGGGATTTTGAGGGTTTTAGTGTTTTTAGGGATTTTTATGGTTTTTAGGGTTTTTTAGTGTTTTAGGTTCATTTTGGGTTTTTAGGTTTTTTTTTTTGAGTTTTTTAAGGCTCTAAATGTTTTTAGAGTTTTTTAACATTTTTAGGGGTTTTAAAGGTTTTTCGAGTTTTTGGTGGTTTTTTAGGGGTCTTATGGGTTTTTTGTGTTTTTAGGGGGTTTTAAGTGTTTTTTTGGGATTTTTACATTTCAATGGATTTTTTAGGACTTTTATGGTTTTTAGGGTTTTTAGCGGTTTTTAGGGTTTTTAGGGTCTTTGGGGGTTTTAGGGTTTTTTGAGTTTTTAATGGGTTTTAGAGTTTTTTTTTAAAAAAAATAGGGGTTTTAAGGGTTTTTAGAGTTTTTAAAGGTTTTTTTGGGGTTTTTAGGGTTTTTAAGGGTTTTGGGGGTTTTATGGTTTTATGGGTTTTTTCCTGGTTTTTAGAGTTTTTACGTTTTCAGGTATTTGTTAGGGATTTGTTAGGATTTTTTTGGTTTTTTGGGTTTTTTAGGGTATTTATGGATTTTGAGGGTTTTAATGTTTGTAGGGTTTTTATGAGTTTTTAGGGTGTTTAAGGTCTTTTTGGGTTTTAGGGGTTTTTTTGAGTTTTTTAGTTTTTTATAGTTTTTTATCGTTTGAGGGATTTTAAGTGTTTTTAGAGTTTTTTGTAGTTTTTAAGGGTTTTTTAAGTTTTTCAGGATTTTAGGGTTTTTAGGGATTTTATGGTTTTAAGGGTCTTTTCAGGGTTTTTAGAGTTTTTTACGTTTTTAGGGATTTTGATTTTTTAGGGGTTTTAATGTTTTTTAGAGTTTTTTAATGTTTTTTGGGGTTTGGGGGTTTTTATATTTTTTAGTGTTTTTTTTTGGTTTTTATGGGTTTTTTCGAGTTTTTAGGGTTTTTAGGGATTTTATGGTTTTCATGGGGTTTTCTAGGGATTTTAGGGTGTTTTACGTTTTTAAGGATTCTCGGGGATTTTTTAGGATATTTTTGGTTTTTAGGGTTTTTAGGGTTTTTATAGATTTTTAGGGGTTTTAGGGGTTTTTTAGTTTTTTAGGTGTTCAAATTCTTTTTAGTGTTTTTTAAGATTTTAGGGGTTTTAAGGGTTTTTATAGTTTTTAGTGGTTTTTTCTGGTTTTTTTGGGTTTTTAAAGGTTTTTTGGGTTTTTTGGTTTTAAGGGTATTTTTTCAGTTTTTTACATTTTCCGGGATTTTTTAGGATTTTTTAGTTTTTTTACGGTTTTTAGGTTTTTTAGGGATTTTGAGGGTTTTTAGGGTTGTCATGATTTTTAGGGGTTTTATGGGTTTTCAACATTTTTAGGGTCTTTTAGGAATTTTAGGGCTTTTTTAGTTTTTTTATGTTTTCAGGGTTTTTTGAGTTTTTTTCATTTTTTGGGGTTTATTGGGTTTTTAGGGTTTTTAGGGTTTTTAGGGTTTTTAATGGTTTTTAAGGTTTTTATGGGTTTTAGGGTTTTTAAGGTTTTTAGTGGTTTTCTGGTTTTTAGGGTTTTATCGATGTTTTTATGGTTTTTATGTTTTCATGTATTTTTATGGTTTTTATGTTTTTTATGGTTTTTCGGGTTTTTAGAGATTTTGAGAGTTTTGGGGGGTTTGGGGGGGTAGGGTTTTTAGGGGTTTTCGGTATTTAAGTTCTTTTTGGGAATTTAGGGATTTTTTGTGTTTTTAGGGTTTTTAAGGTTTTTAGCGTTTTTAATGTATTTTTTGATTTTAAGGGTTTAAGGGTTTTTAGTTATTTTTCAGAGTTTTATGATTTTTAGGAATATTTATGGTTTTTAGGGGTTTTTATAGTTTTTTGGCGGTTTTTTATTTTTTTTATTATTTTTTACGTTTTTGGGGAAATTTTGGGCTTTTTTAAGATATATTTTTTGGGTTTTTAAGGATTTAAAGTTTATTTAGGGTATTTAGGGTCTTTTGGGTTTTTAGGGTTTTTAGGGTTTTTTCGAGTTTTAGGGTCCGTAGGTTTTTGGTGTTTTTTTTGAGTTTTTTATATTTTTTAAGGTTTTTTAGAGTTTTTAACATTTTAGTGGTTTTAAGGGTTTTTAGAGTTTTTGTGGTTTTTTTGGTTTATATGGGGTTTTGGGGTTTTATGGTTTTAGGGGTTTTTAAGGTTTTCATGGATTTTTCTGGGTTATTAGTGTTCTTTAGGTTTTCATGGATTTTTAGGGATTTTTAGGATTTTATGGTTTATAAGGATTTTTAGTGTTTTAATGGATTTTGAGGGGTTTTAGGGTTTTCTTTTAGTTTTTTAGGGTTTTAAAGATTTTTTAGAGTTTTTAATGTTTTTGGGGTGTTTAGGGTTTTTAATGGTTTTTTAGGTTTTTGAAGGGTTTTAGGGTTTTTAATGATTTTAGTGGTGTTTATGGTTATAAGGGGTTTTTAGGGGTTTTCAGGTTTTTTATGTTTTCCGGGATTTTTTTGGGATTTTTAGGATTTTTATGGTTTTTAAGGTTTTTAGGGGTTTTTGGGATTTTTGAGGGTTTGAGGGGTTTTCAGGGTTTTTAGGGGTTTTATGGGGTTTTCAGGGTTTTTTTAGTTTTTTAGGATTTATAAGGTTTTTTATAGTTTATCATCGTTTTGGGGGTTTAAAGGGTTTTTAGAGTTTTTAGTGGTTTTAGGGTTTTTATATGTTTTAAAAGTGTTTTAGGGGTTTTATGGTTCTCAGGGTGTTTAGGTTTTTTTACATTTCACAAATTTTTAAGTATTTTTTAGGATTTTTGTGGTTTTTATGGTTTATTCAGAATTTTGAGGGTTTGTTGCGTTTTCATGGATTATTAGGGTTTTTATTTTTATTTTTTAGGGGGTTTGAGGTTTTTTTTTTGAATTTTTAATGTCTTTATGGATTTTAATGGTTTTTATAGTTTTTAGCAGTTTTGGGTTTTTATGTTTTTTTGGGTTTTTTAGCTTCTTAAGGGTTTTTATGGTTTTCATGTGTTTTTTAGGGGTTTTGGGCTCATTTATATTTTCTAGGATTTTTGGGATTTTTTAATATTTTTATGGTTTTAGGGTTTTTTGGGTTTTTTGGGATTTAGATGATTTTTTGGGGGTGTTATGTGTTTTCAGAAGTTTTTATGGTTTTTAGGGGTTTTAAGGGTTTTTTTTGAGTTTTTTGGGGTTTAAAGGTTTTTAGAGTATTTTAATGTTTTTAGGGGGTTTAAGGGGTTTTATATTTTTAGTTATTTTTTGGGTTTTATGTCTTTTTAGGGTTTTTAAGTTTTTTAGGGGTTTTATGGTTTTCAGTGGTTTTTAGGGTTTTTTACATTTTTAGGGATTTTTAGGGTTTTTTAGGATTTTTATGGTTTTTATGGTTTTAAGGGTTTTTAGGGATTTTTAGAGTTTTTAGGGGTAATCTAGGTTTTTTAGGTTTTTTAGGTTTTTTCAAGGTTTTAGTCTTTTTTGGTTATTAGGGTTTTGCGTGAGTTTTTAGTGGTTTTGTGGTTTTTATATTTTTTAAACGTTTTTAGGGGTTTAAATGGTTTTTAGAGTTTTTAGTGGTTTTTAGGGTTTTTATGGGTTTTTTGGGGTTTTTTGGGTTTTTTGATTTTTATAGGTTTTCGGGGTTTCAGATGTTTTCTGTGTTTTTTAGGGTCTTTTACATTTTAAGGGATTTTTAGGGATTTTTTGGGTTTTTATTGTTTTAGGGGTTTTTTGGTTTTTTGGTATTTTCAGAGATTTTAGGGGGTTTTAGTGTTTTTTAGAGTGTTTAGGGTCTTTTTGGGTTTTAGTGTTTTTTTTTGTTTTTTAGGGTTTTTAGGTTTTTACGGTTTTTGAACATTTTTAGGGGTTTTAAGGGTTTTTAGTGTTTTTTGTGGGTTTTTTGGGCAAAGGAAGGCTCAGGGCCAGGCTATTCCTTACTGCCCCCAAAGTTTATTAAAAAAGACACGAAGACACTGCAGACAAGGGAGGGGCAGGGTCAATCAACCCACACCCAAAAACCCTTAACAAACACACACACAAACCCAAAAAAAAAAGAAAAGAAAAGAAAGAAAAAGACACGAAAACCAGACACAATCAGCGGCATCATCGCGTCACATCCAGCCAATACCAGCATTCAACAGCACCACATCCAAGCAGAAACCAATATGCAGCAACATCAAAACCATCAGCAACATCCCACTTTACTATCTCCAGCCTCCAGCACCTCCTCATCCCAGCACCCCGATTCAGTTCCAACAACCAACAACACCAATTCCAAACAACACAGCCATAGAAATCTTCCAACACCCACCACCTCCAAACCTCAAGGAAAGCGGCAGCCAATAACTAGCATCTCATCAACCAGCAACCATTACTTCCAAACCAAAAAGCATCCAGCAACTAGTAAATGGCACCAACCAACTCCCATTCAAAGAAAATCAAGCCATGAACAGATGCACCCACATCCAGCATACGACATATAGAACAACCAGCAGCACAGGACCACCATTTCCCATTCCCCATACCAACAGATTCATTGCATCCCAGCCTCCCACCAAGTAGTATCCAGCACCGAGGTTTCCGATACCCAGCAAAAGCTTTCACACCTACAAAGAAAGTTGCGCCCGCATCCAGCATACCACAGTAGACAGTTCTGGAACCAAACCACAGTATCCAGCGCCCCAACAGAACCTCCAAGAGATGATCCTCAGCAGCTATGGAAATGTAGAATCAGCCTGAACCGCAGGCACCAACTTGACCCAACCATGAAACATCTCCTCCGCAGATCCAAGAGACCACCGAGGAGTGCCGTCAGAAAAAGCAGATCTTAGTCGAAGCCCCACAACCGAGCCAGACCAAAGCCGCCACCTTGAAAACTCGATCTGATCCATCATCTTCCAAGAACCATCGCGCGAATTCGTCATCCACCTTATTTGAGACCCAGATCCGAGGTCAGCGAACGGGGTCGCTGAAGCACGCAAATCCTTCCTCTTCAAAAAGTCAATTTCGAAGCCTACCAAAAGCCAAACGCCCATCATCAACCACCAAGGATCTACACCATCGAGGGTTGGTCGACCTCGCCAAAGCGCCGACGAAGGAGGCTGAGGAGAGCAAGCAGGATGAAGAGGACGGCGGCGCCGTGGAGCCCTAGCACGGGGAGAGAGAAAACCAGGAGAATTGGGAGCCATCCTCTCTTTAGGGGTTTTTTGGGGTTTTAAGGTATAATGTTTTTATGGGTTTTTATGGTTTTCAGGGGGTTTTAGTTGTTTTTATGTTTTCAGGGATTTTTAAGGATTTTTAGGGTTTTTAGGGTTTTATTGATTTCGAAGGGGTTTTGGGGTTTTTAGGGTTTTTAGGCGGTTTCTGGTTTTTTGGGGGTTTTCTGGTTTTTTTTTTATTTTTTTAGGGATTTTAAAGTTTCTTATAGTTTTTTAATGTTTTTATTGGTTTTAAGGGGTTTTAGTGTTATTTGTGGTTTTTAGGGTTTTACGGTTTTAAAGGCTTTTTAGGTTTTTTAGGGGTTTTGTGATTTTCATAGGGTTTTCAGTGTTTCTAGGGATTTTTATGTTTCCATGGATTTTTTGGGATTTTTTATGATTTTTATGGTTTTTAGTGTTTTGGAGGGTTTTTAGGGATTTTGAGGATTTTTAGGGGTTTTCGGGGTTTTTAGGGTTTTTAGGGTTTTCAAGGTTTTTAATGTCTTTTCGAGTTTTTAGGGTTTTTTGAATTTTTTAGGGATTTTAAGGGTTTTTAGATTTTTTTAACATTTTTAGGGGTTTTAAGGGGTTTTAGAGTTTTAGTTGGTTTTTAGGATTGTTCTGGGTTTTGAGGGTTTTTATGGTTTTGGGGGTTTTATGGTTTTTTAAGGCTTTTTATGGTTTTTTACATTTTCAGGGATTTTTAGGACTTTTTTAGGATTTCTATGGTTTTTAGGGGTTTTTGGGTTTTTATGGATTTTGAGGGTGTTTTGGGGTTTTCAGGGTTTTTTAGGGTTTTAAGGGTTTTTCATGGTATTTTGGGTATTTTGGGTTTTAAGGGGGTTTTTTTTTTGAGTTTTTTAGAGTTTTTAAGGATTTTTTGAGTTTTTTAGTGTTTTTTAGAGCTTTAGTGTTTTTAGACTTTTTAGTGGTTTTTATGGGTTTTTACAATTTTTCGAGGTTTTCTGGTTTTCATGGGCTTTTCTTGGTTTTGGGGTTTTTTATGTTTTCTAGGATTTTAGGGATTCTTTTGTATTTTAGGATATTTTAGGGCTTTTTTGGTAGTTTGGGGGGTTTTGAGGTGTCTTAGGGTTTTGAGGGGTTTTAAGGGTATTTTGGGTCTTTTGGGGTTTTATGGTTTTTTGTGTTTTTTAGGGGTTTTAAAGTTTTTTAATGTTTTTTGATGTATTTAGGATTTTTGAAGGGTTTAATTTTATTAGTGGTTTTTAGTGGTTTTAGGTTTTTTTTAAGGTTTTTAGTGTTTTTTAAGGTTTTTACTGTGTTTTATGGTTTTTTGGGATTTTCAGGGTTTTTCGGGTTTTTCATATTTTTAGAGATTTTTTAGGATTTTTTAGGATTTTTATTGGTTTTTGGGTTTTTTGGATTTTGAGGGTTTTAGGGGTTTTTAGGGGTTTTTTATGGTTTTTTATGGTTTTTATGGTTTTTAGGATCATTTTGGGTTTATAGGATTTTCGATTTTTTAGGGGTTTTAAGGTTTTTTAGAGTTTTTTAACATTTTTAGGGAGTTGGAAGGTTTTTAGAGTTTTTAGTGATTTTAGTTTTTTTATCAATTTTTAGGGTTTTATGGTTTTTAGAGATTTTATGGTTTTTTGGGGGTTTTTAGGGTTTTTTATTTTCATTGATTTTTAGGGTTTTTTATGTTTTTTATGATTTTTAGGGATTTTAGGGATTTTGGCGAGTTTTAGGGTCTTTTAGGTTTTTTATGTGTCGTAGGGTATTTTAGGGTTCTTAGAGTTTTTTTTTTGTTTTTGGTTTTTCTTCAATTTTTTCGGGTTTTAAAGGTTTTTTTATATTTTTTTAATATTTTCATGGTTTTGAGGGTTTTATGGGGTTTTTAATGTTTTTAGGTGTTTTTATAGTTTTAAGGGGGTTTTAGGGTTTTTTACATTGGCTAGGATTTTTAGGGATTTTCAGGATTTTTATGGTGTTTAGGGTTTTTAGGGATTTTGGGTGGTTTTAGTGTTTTTAGGGGTTTTTTGGGTTTTTTGGTTCTTCTAGGGTTTTTAGGGCCTTTTTGGTTTTAAGGGGGTTTTTTTGAGTTTTTTTGTGTTTAGTTTTTTAGAGTTTTTTAATGTTTTATGGGGTTTAAAGGGTATTTTATTGGTTTTAAAGGGTTTACTGATTTTAGGGTATTTACGGGTTTTAGGGGTTTTATGGGGTTTTAGGATTGTTTACATTTTATGGGATTTTTTGGGATTTTTTAGGAATTTTATGGTTTTTAGGGGTTATTTAGTGTTTTATGGATTTTTAGGGTTTAAGGGGTTTTTAGGGTTTTATGGGTTTTCAGAGTTTTAGGGTTTTTTGGGGCTTTGTTTTTTTTTGAGTTTTTAGTGTTTAAAATGTTTTTCTGAGTTTTTAAACAATTTTAGGGGTTTTAAGTGTATTTAGAGGTTTTAGTGTTTTTTAGGGTTTTTATGGGTTTTTAGGGGTTTTAAGGGTTTTAGGGGTTTTATAGTTTTCAGGGGTTTTTAAGGTTTTAGGGTTTTTTACATTTTTAGGGATTTTAGGGGTTTTTTTGGATTTTTATGATTTTTACTATTTTTTAGGGTTTTAAAGATGTTGAGGGTTTTTATGGGATTTTCGGGTTTTTTTTAGTGTTTTTAGGGTTATTTATGGGTTTTACGATAGTTTTGGAGTTTTAGGGATTTTTTTGAATTTTATGGGTTTTTAAGGGGTTTAGAGTTTTTTAACGTTTTTAGGGGTTTTAAGGGATTTTAGAGTTTTTAGTGGATTTTTATGTTTTTTATGGGTTTTTAATATTTTTATGGTTTTAAGTTATTTTTATAGTTTTCAGGGATTTTTCAGGGTTTTTAGGGTTTTTACATTTTCCTGGATTTTTAGGGGTTTTATGATTTCTATGTTTTCTTAGGGTTTTTATGTTTTTTGAGAGGTTTTAGGGGTTTTCAGGGTATTTTAGGGTTTTAGGGGTTTTCTAGGTTTTTAGGGTCTTTTTGAGAATTTCGTATATTTTTTGGGCTTTTCATGGTTTTTAAGGTTTTTTAGAGTTTTTTAAACATTTATAGAGGTTTTAAGGGTTTTTAGAGTTTTTAGTGGTTTTGAGTGTTTTTATGGGTTTTAGGGTTTTTAAGGTTTTTAGGGGGGGTTATATTTTTCAGGGGTTTTAGGGTTTTTTTAAATTTTCAGGGATTTTTTAAAAATTTTATTTTGTTAGGGTTTTTAGGGATTTGGGTGATTTTGAGGGTTTTAGTGGTTTTTAGGGTTTTCAGGGTCTTTCACAGTTTTTAGGGACTTTTGGGATTTTAGGATTTTTGCGAGTTTTTTTAGGTTTAAAGTTTTTTTATAGCACTTTATGGTTCTTAGGTGTTTTTATGTGTTTTAGAGGTCTGTAGGGTTTTAGGGGGTGTTACGTTTTTAGGGAGTTTTACGGATTTTTTAGGATTTTTATGGTTTTTAGGGGTTTTTATGGTTTTTTGGGATTTTGAGTATTTTTAGGGATTTTAAGGGTTCTTAGGGTTTTTTGGGCTTTAGGGTCTTTTGGGGTTGTTAAGGTTGTTTTTTTTATTTTTAGGGATTTTAATGGTTTTTAGAGTTTTTAAATATTTTTAGGGTATTAAGGGTTTTTAGAATTTTATGTAGTATGTATGGTTTTTATGGATTTTCAAGGTTTTAAGGGGTTTTTATGGTTTTCAAGGGTTTTTCATAATTATTAGGGTTTTTTACGTTTTTAGGGATTTTTAGGACCTTTTAGGATTCTTATGGTTTTTAGAGTTTTTCGGTATTTTGTGGGTTTTTAGGATTTTCAGGGTTTTTAAGTTTTTAGGGTCTTTTGGGGTTTTAGGTTTTTTTTATTTTTTTTGGGTTGTTAATGGTTTTTTGAGTTTTTTTAACAATTTTAGGTGTTTAAAGGGTTTTTTAGAGTTTTTTTCATTTAGTATGGTTTTTATGGGATTCTTGGGGTTTTTAAGTTTTTTTGGGGTTTATATGGTTTTCAAAGGTTTTTCAAGGTTTGTAGGGTTTTTTACATTTTCAGGGGTTTTTAGGAATTTTTTAGGATTTTTATGGTTTTATGGTTTTAGGGGTTTTAGGGATTTTAAGGGGTTTTTTTAGTTTTCTAGGGTTTAAAGAAGTTTTAAGGTCTTTTTGGATATTTATGTTTTTTTAGTTTATTAGGGTTTTTAATGTTTTAGAGTTTTTTAATGTTTTTTGGGGTTTTAAGGTTTTTAAAAGTTTTCAGTAGTTTACATTGTTTTTTTGGTTCTAAGGTTTTTACAGTTTTATGGGTTTTTTATTATTTTCAGGCGTTTTTCAGGGTTTTAGGGTTTTTTCTGGTTTTAGGGGTTTTCATGATATTTAGGGTCTTTTTTGGGATTTTTAGGGTTTTTTGAGTTTTTTTAGGTTTTAATTTTCTTTAGATTTTTTAACATTTTTAGGGGTTTAAAAGGTTTTTAAAGGTTTTAGTGGTTTTTAGGGTTTTATGGGTTCTTAGGGTTTTTTTTTTGTGTTTTAGGGGTTTTCATGTTTTTAAGGTGTTTTAGTGTATTTAGGGTTTTTACGTTTTTATGGACTTTTAGTGAATTTTTAGGATCTTTATGGTTTTTTGGGTTTTTATGGTTCTTATGGATTTTGTGGGGTTTTAGGGCTTTTTAGTGTTATTTAGGGTTTTTTGAGTTTTTAGGGTTATATGGGTTTTAGAGTTTTTTAACTTTTTCAGGGGTTTTAAGGGTTTTAAGAGCTTTTAGTGGGTTTTTAGTGTTTTTATGGGGTTTTATGGATTTTAGGTTTTTAGGGGTTTTTATGGTTTTCAGGGTTCTTTTGTGGTTTTAGGTTTTTTTATGTTTCTAGGATTTTTAAGTCCCTTTTAGGATTTTTATGGGTTTTAGGGTTTTTAGGGATTTTGAAGGGGTTTAGGGTTTATCAGAGTTTTTTAAAGGTTTTAGGGATTTTTAGGGCTTTTACATCTTTTTGGGGTTTTAGGTTTTTTTTTGATTTTTTAGGGTTTTAAAGATTTTTTATAGTCTTTAAAATTTTTAAGGGTTTATGGGGGTTTAGAAGTTTTAGCAGTTTAATATAGTTTTTATGGGTTTTTAGGATTTTTTAATGAATTTTGGGGTTTTTATGTTTTTCATGGGGTTTTAAGGGCTTTTAGGGGTTTCTACATTTTCACGGATTTGTAGTGTTTTTTAGGATTTTTATGATTTTTACAGGTTTTAGGGTTTTTAGGGATTTTGAGGGTTTTTAGGGTTTTTTAGTGATTTTAGGTTTTTTTCAGGCTTTTTAGGTCTTTTTGGATTTTGACGGTTTTTTGAGTTTTTTTAGGGTTTTTCAGTTTTTTAGAGTTTTTAATTTTTTTTAGGGATTTTACAGGAATTTAAAGTTTTTAGTGTTTTTTAGAAGTTTTATGGGTTTTTTGGTGTTTTATGGTTTTTATTTTTCCATGGGTTTTTCAGGGTTTTTAAGATTTTTTATATTTTTAGGGATTTTTAGGGATTTTAAGATTTTTATAGTTTTTAGGGTTTTAGGTATTTTTCAGGGTTTTAGAGGTTTTCATTATTTTTTAGGGTTTTAATGGTTTTTAGTGTCTTTTTGGGTTTTTAGGGGTTTTTCTGAGTTTTGTAAGGTTTTTAAAGTTTTTATAGTTTTTTAATGTTTTAAGGGGTTTTAAGGGTTTTTAATGTTTTATTGGGTTTTTAGGTTTTTCTAGGTTTTTAGGATATTTTATGGTTTTCTAGGAATTTCTGGGATTTTAGGGTTTTTTATGTTTTTAGCGATATTTGGGATTTTTAAGGATTTTTATGTTTTTTAGTGTTTTGAAGGGTTTTAGGGATTTTGAGGGGTTTTATGGTTTTTCATGGTTTTTTAGGGGTTTTAGAGTTCTTATTTTGTTTTCTAGGTTTTAGGGTTTTTTGAGTTTTTATGGGTTTTAAGGTTTTTTAGAGTTTTTTAACGTTTTTGGGGGTTTAAATGAGTTTTAGAGTTTTCAGTGGCTTTTATGGTTTTAATGGGATTTTAGGGTTTTTAATGTTTGTAGGGGTTTTAGGGTTTTTAGGGTTTTTTACCTTTTCAGGGATTTTTTAGGCTTTTTGAGGTTTTAATTTTTTTAAGGTTTTTTGGGATTTTGAGGGTTTTAAAGTGTTTTAGGGTTTTCAGGGGTTTTCAGGGTTTTTATGATCTTTTTGTGTTTTTAGGGGTTTTTTATTTTTTTTTAATGTTTTTTATGTTTTTTAGGTTTTTTAATGTTTTTAGATTTTTTAACATTTTTAGGGGTTTTAAGGGTTTTTAGAGTTTTTAGTGGGTATTTAGGGTTTTTATGAGCTTTTAGGAATTTTAAGGTTTTTAGCGGTTTTTATTGTTTTTAGGGTTTTTCAGGGTTTTTTATGTTTTTAGTGAATTTAGGGATTTTTTAGTATTTTTAGGGATTTTGATGGTTTTTAGGGGTTTTCAATGGTTTTTAATGTTTTTAGGGTTTTACAGGGTTTGAGGATCGTTTGGGTTTTTAGGGTATTTTTAGTTTTTTTACGGTTTTATAGAGTTTTTTAACTTTTGGGGGGTTTTAAAGGTTTAAAGATTTTTTAATGGGGTTTTATGGATTTTATTGATTTTCAGGGTTTTTAAGGTTTTAATTTGGTTTTCAAGGTTTTCTAGGTTTTTTTGGTTTCCAAGTATTTATATGGATTTTTTTTCAATTTTTATGGTTTTTTGGTCTATTTAGGGTTTTTAGGGTCTTTATGGGTTTTTTGGGTTTTTTTTATTTTTAGGGTCTATTTAGAGTTTATTAATGTTTTTAGGGGTTTTAAGGGTTTTTAGAGTTTTTTGTGGGTTTTTAGGGATTTTATGGGTTTTGGGGTTTTTAAGGTTTTTATGGTTTTTAGAGGTTTTTCAGGGTTTTATGGTTTTTTATGTTTTCAAGGATTTTTAGGGCCTTTTCATATTTTTTTGGTTTTTATGAATTTTTAGAGATTTTAGGGATTTTTTGGGGATTTTTTGGGGATTTTAGGTTTTTTTGTGGTCTTATTAGGTTTTAGGGGTTTTTTTGAGTCTTTTGGTATTTTAAAGGTCTTTTAGAGTTCTTTAACGTTTTAATGAGTTTTGAGTGTTTTTAAAATTCGTAGTTGTTTTAGGGTTTTTTGGGATTTTATGGTTTTTAAGGTTTTTAAGGGTTTTTTGGTTTTTAAGGGGTTTTCATGGTTTTTAGGGTTTTTTAGGATTTTTATGCATTTTGAGGGGTGTTTGTGGTTTTCAAGGTTTTTAGGGGTTTTTGGGTTTTTCAAGGGTTTTAGGGCCTTTTGGGGTTTTTGGGGTTTTCTTTAGTTTTTAGGTATTTTAAGGGTTTTTAGAGTTTTTTAAAGTTTTTAGGGGCTTTAAGGGTTTTTAGAGTTTTTAGTTCTTTTTATTATTTTTGTACTTTTTCGGTTTTTAATGTATTTATGGGATTTTATGGTTTTTAGGGGTTTTTTAGGGTTTTAATGGTTTTTTATGTTTTGAAGGATTTCTAGGGATTTTTTTGGACTTTTATGGTTTTTAGGGTGTTTTAGGGTTTTTAGGGATTTTTGAGGTGTTTTAGGGGTTTTCTGGGGTTTTAGGGTTTTAATGATTTTTAGGGGGTTTTTTTGAGTTTTTAGGGTTTTTAACGTTATTTAGATTTTTTTTAATTTTTTTGGGTTTTAAGGGTTTTAGAGTTCTTAGTTGTTTTTATGGGTTTTGTGGGATTTTACAGTTGTAATGATTTTATGGTTTTTGGGGGGTTTTCTAGTTTTTTTGGGTCTTTTACATTTTAAGGGATTTTTAGGATTTTTTTGATTTTTTTGAATTTGAGGGATTTTTTAGTGTTTTTAGGGATTTTGAGGGGTTTTTGAGTTTTGCAATCTTTTCAGGGTTTTTATGATTTTTATGGGTTTTAGGGTCTTTTGGGTTATTAAGGTTTTTTTTTGTTTTTAGTGTTGCTAATGTTTTTTAGACTTTTTAAACATTTTTTGGCATTTGAAGGGTTTTTAGATTTTTACTGGTTTTTAGGGTTTTTATGGCTACTTAGGGTTTTTAGCAGTTTTTATGGATTTTAGGGTTTTTAGGATTTTTTAAGTTTTCTGGGATTTTTAGGGATTTGTAGGGATTTTTATTATTTTATGTTTTTAGGGTTTTTATTGATTTTTTGGGCATTATGGGTTTTTCAGGGTCTTTAGGGGTTTTAGGATTTTTTTTGGGTTTTTAGGGTATGTGAGGGTTATTAGGGGTTTTTAGAGTTTTAGAGGGGTTTTAAGGTTTTTTTAGAGTTTTTCATTTTTTATGGGTTTTAAGGGTTTTTAGTGGTTTTAGTGGTTTTTACAGGGTTTTAGGGTTTTTTAAGGTTTTTAGGTATTTTTATGTTATTTAGGGGTTTTCAAGGTTTTTAGGGTTTTTTACATTTTCTTGGATTTTTATTGAATTTTTAGGATTTTTTTCTTAGGTTTTTTAGAGTTTTGAGGGAATTCTGGGGTTTTAAGGTTTTTCAAGGTTTTTAGGGTCTTTTGGGTTTTTAGTGTTTTTTTGAGTTTTTTAGTATTTTTAAGGTTTTTAGAGTTTTTCATGTTTTTAGGTGTTTGATGGGTTTTTAGCATTTTATTCATTTTTAGGGTTTTAGGGGTTTTAGGGGTTTTTAATATTTTTTGGGGTTTTTATGGTTTTCAGGTGTTTTTCAAGATATTTATGGTTTTTATGTTTTCTGGGATTTCTAATTCTTTTTAAGGATTTTAATGGTTTTTATGTGTTTTTTGGGGTTTTAGGGAATTTGAGGGGTTCAATGGTTTTCAGGGTATTTTAGGGTTTTTAGGGGTTTCAGGGGTTTTTAGGGGTTTTAGGGGTTTTTTGAGTTTTTAGGGTTTTAAAGATTTTTTAGAGTTTTTAGCATTTTGATGTGTTTTAAGGGTTTTAAGAGTTTTGGGATGTTTTTAGGGGTTTTATATGTTTTTAAAGTTTTTGGAGGTTTTTATGGATTTCAATGGGTTTTCAGGGTTTGTAAATTTTCATGATTTTTTTATGTTTTTTAGGGTTTTTATCTTTTTTAGGGTTTTTATCTTTTTTAGGGTTTTTATCTTTTTTAGGGTTTTTATCTTTTTTAGGGGTTTTAGGTTCTTTTTTGGGTTTTTAGGGCTTTTTGAATCTTTTAGGGGTTTTAAGGTTTTTAGTGGTTTCTAATATTTTTAGGGGTTTAAAGGGTTTTTAGAGATCTTATTGGATTTTTAGGGTTTTTTTGGGTTTTTAAGAGTTTTTAAGGTTTTTTGGTGTTTTACGGTTTACAAGGATTTTCAAGGTTTTTACATTATTAGGGATTTTTTAGGATTTTATGGTTTTAGGGGTTTTTTGGGATTTTGATTTTTTAATGGGTTTTTGGGATTTTTAGTGTTTTTGTCAGTTTTCAAGTTTTTAAAGGTTTTCAGGGGTTTTATGGTTTTCAGGGGTTTTCAACATTTTTTAGGGTTTTTAGGTTTTCAAGGATTTTTTGTGTTTTTTAAGGATTTTTTATGATTTTTAGGGTTTTTAGGGATTTTGAGGGTTTTTAGGGTTTTTCATGTTTTTTAAGATTTTAGGGTTTTTAGGGTTTTTATTATGTTTATGGTATTTTTTATTTTTTTAGGGTTTTAGTTTTTGTAGATTTTTTAAAACATTTTTAAGGGTTTTAAAGGTTTTTAGAGCTTTAGAGGGTTTTGGGGGTTTTATTGGTTTTGATGGGTTTTTAAGGTTTTAGGGGTTTTATGGTTTTTAGGGGTTTTTTCAGGTTTTTAGGTTTTTTTATGTTTTTAGTGATTTTTATAGCTTTTTTAGGATTTTTTTGTTTTTAAGGTTTTAGGGATTTTGAGGGTCTTTTGGGGGTTTCAGAGTTTTTTTTGGTTTTTAGGGGTTATCAAGGTTTTTAAGGACTTTTAGGGCTTTTAGGTTTTTTTTGAGTTTTTTATGTTTTAAGGGTTTTTAGAGTATTTTAACATTTTATGTGTTTTAAGAATTTTTAGAGTTTTTATGGGTTTTTATGCTTTCTATGGGTTTTATGGTCTTTGGGGTGTTCTCGGTTTTTTGGGTTTTTTACATTTTTTGAGATTTTTATGGATTTTTTAGGATTTTTATGGGTTTGTTCTTAGAGGTTTTGAGGGGATTTAGGGGTTTTTAGGGTTTTTTAGTGTTTTTATGTTTTTAGGGGTTTAATGGTTTTTGTGGTTTTTTAGGGGTTTAAAGTTTTTAGGGGTTTTATGGTTTTTAACGGTTTTAGGGTTTTTTTAGGGATTTTGAGTTTCTTTTAGGATTTTATGAGTTTTATGTTTCTTTGGGTTTTTAGGGATTTTGAGGGCCTTTTAGGATTTTATGAATTTTATGTTTCTTTGGGTTTTGGGGGTTTTGGGGTTTTGGGGGGTTTTAAGGGTTTTTAGTGGTTTTTTGGGTTTTTTGAGTTATTAGGGTTTTTTTGAGTTTTTTGGGTGTTTTAAAGTTTTTTTGAGTTTTTAATGTTTTAAGGGGTTTAAAGGGTTTTTAGAGTTTTAAGGAGATTTTTGTGGTTTTATGGGTGTTTAGATTTTTTTTAAGGTTTTAGAGGATTTTATGGTTTCCATGAGGTTTTAGTGTTTTTAGGGTTTTTTTTACATTTTCAGGGATTTTTAAGGCTTTTTTTAGGATTTTTATAGTTTTAAGATTTTTAGGGATTTTGAAGGTTTTATGAGTTATTATGGTTTTAGGGGTTTTGGGATTTTTTAGGGTTTTTAGGGGGTTTTTTTGAGTTTTTTAAAGTTTTTATGTTTTTTAGAGTTTTTAACGATTTTAGGGTTTTTAAGGGTTTTTAGATTTTTTAGTGGTTTTTAGGGTTTTATGGGTTTTAGGGTTTTAAGGTTTTTAAGGGTTTTATGGTTTTCAGGGGGGTTTTTGGGATTTTGAGGGTTTTTATATTTTTCAAGGATTCCCATGGTTTTTTAGGTTTTTTTAGGTTTTTTATGGTTTCTATGATTTTTAGGGGGTTTTAGGTTTTTTTAAGATTTTGGGGTCTTTTGGGTTTTTAGGGGTTTTTTTTGAGTTTTTAGGGTTATTGAGGTTTTTTTGAGTTATTTAACATTTTTAGAGGTTTAAAGGTTTTTTAGAGTTTTTAGTGGTTTTTAGTGTTTTATGGGATTTTAGGTTTTTAAAGGTTTTTAGGGGTTTTAATAGTTTTTAGGAGGTTTTCAGGGGTTTGGGGGTTTATGGTCTTTTTGAGTTTTTTGGGGTTTTTAGGTTTTGTAGAGTTTTTTAACATTTTTAGTGGTTTTAAGGGGTTTTAGAGTTTTTAGTAGGTTTTGGGGGTTTTATGTGTTTTAGGGTTTTTTAATGTTTTAGGGGTTTTCAGGGTTTTTA
The DNA here is from genome assembly GCA_963277665.1 of Viscum album. Lineage (NCBI taxonomy): Eukaryota > Viridiplantae > Streptophyta > Magnoliopsida > Santalales > Viscaceae > Viscum > Viscum album. Next base: position 1,049,966,879 of record OY728121.1, on the reverse strand, counting down.
GTGTTTTTAATTTTTTTAGGCATTTTTTGGGCTTTTTAAAATATTTTATGGTTGTTTTTGAGTTTTTAGGGTTTTTAGGGATTTTGAGGTGTTTTAGCGGTTTTCATTGTTTTTATGGTTTTTAAGGGTTTTCAGGGGTTTTAGGGTCTTTTGTGGTTTAAGGTTTGTTATCTATTTTTAAGGATTTTAAGGTTTTTTTTTCATTTTTTCATTTGTTTAAAGGGTTTTTAGAGTATTTTAACATTTTTAGGGGGTTTAAGAGATTTTAGAGTTTTGAATGTTTTACGGGTTTTTAGTGTTTTTTATGGTTTTTATGGGTTTTTACATTTTTCATGGATTTTTTAGGGTTCTTAGGGTTTTTTACATTTTAGAGATTTTTTGGGCCTTTTTAAGATTTTAAAGGTTTTTAGGGTTTTTAGGGATTTTGAAGGTTTTATGGTTTTTAAGGATTTTTTGGGTTTTTTAGGGTTATTAGTGTTTTTTTGGGTTTTAGGGGTCTTTTTGAAATTTTTTAGCTTTTTAATGTCTTTAGAGTTTTTATCGTTTTTAGGGATTTAAAGGGTTTTTAGAGTTTTTAGTGGGTTTTTAGGGTTTTATTGGTTTTTAGGGTTTTTAAAAGGTTTTTAGGGGTTTTATGGTTTTTAGGGGTTTTAGGGGTTTATACATTTTTATAAATTTTCAGTTATTTTTATAGTTTTTAGTGTTTTTTAGGATTTTTTGGTATTTTTAGGGGTTTTAGGGGTTTTAGGGTATTTATAATTTTTAGGGGATTTCTGGGTTTTTAGTGCCTTTTTGGGTTCTTGGGGTTTTTTTGAGTTCTTTAATGTTTGAGGGGTTTAAAGGTTTTTTAGATTTTTAGTGGGTTTTGAGGATTTTAGGGGTTTTTAAAGGTTTTTAAGGGTTTTATGGTTTTCAAGGTGTTTTCAGGTTTTTAGGGTTTTTTATATTTTCAAGGATTTTTTGTGCCTTTTTTGGATTTTTATGGTTTTTAGGGTTTTAGGGTTTTGAGGTATTTTGAGGGGTTTTAGGGTTTTTGTGATTTTTACGATCATTTTAGGTCATTAGGGTTTTTTTAGTTTTTAGGGTTTTTAATGTTTTTAAAGTTTTTTAACGATTTTAGGGGCTTTGAGGATTATTATTGTTTTTAGTTAGTTTTTTAATGTTTTTAGTGGTTTTTAGTGGTTTTTATGGTCCTCAGGGGTTTTTCAAGGATTTTTGGGTTTTTAGGGTTTTTTAGGGTTTTCAGGATTTTTAGGATTTTTAGGGTTTTTAGGATTTTTAGGGATTTTTAGGGTTTTTAAGGTCTTTTTGGTTTTGTATGTTTTTTTTTTGAGTTTTTAGGGTTTCTAGGGGTTTTTATAGTTTTTTAACGTTCTTAATGGTTTAATGGGTTCTTAGATTTTTTTAGGATTTAAGGGTTTTTATGGGGTTTTAGGATATTTTAAGGTTTTAAGGGTTTTTATGGTTTTCAGGGGGATTTCAGGGTTTTTAGAGGTTTCTACGTTTTTAAGGATTTTTCGAGATTTTTTTAGGAATTTTATGGTCTTTAGGGTTTTTTGAGATTTTTTGGGTTTTTAGGAGTTTTCAGGGATTTTACAGTCTTTTTGGGTTTTTCAAGTTTTTTTTGTTTTTAAGGGTTTTATGTTTTTATAGTTTTTAACATATTTAGTGGTTTTAAGGGGTTTTAGAGTTTTAGTTTTTTTAGTTTTTATGGGTTTTTAGGGGTTTTTGTGTTTTCATGGTTTTTATGGTATTTTGGGATTTTAGGGGTTTTTCAATTTTGTAGGGTTTTTAAGATTTTTCATAGTTTTTTAACATTTTTTGGGGTTTTAACGCTTTTTAGTTTTTTAGTGGTTTTTTGGGGTTTTATGGGATTTTAGGATTTTTATGGTTTTTAGAGGTTTTATGGTTTTTAGGGGTTTTTTAGGGTTTTTAGAGGTTTTTACATTTTAAGGGATTTTTTAGGATTTTTATGGTTTTTAGCGGGTTTTTGGGTTTTTTGGGGGTTTTTGGTTTTTTCTGGGTTTTTAGTGTTTTTTTGTATTTTTTAGGTTTTTAAGGGGTTTTAAGATATTTTTACACTTTTAGGAGATTTAAGGTTTTTTAGAGTTCCTGGTAGTTTTTTTAGGGTTTGTATGGGGTTTTAGGGTTTGTATGGGCTTTTTAGGTTTTTTAAGATTTTTATGGTTTTCAGGGGTTTTTTAGGAGTTTTTTATGTTGTCAAGGATTTTAGGTTTTTTAAGGTCAAGGAAGATGCGTGGGTCGAGCTATTCCTGACCCCCCCAAATTTATTAGAAAAGAAAAATGAGACACAACAGACAAGGGAGGGGAGGGGTCAATCAACCCACACCCAAAAACCCTTACAACCCAAGACACAAAAGACCCCAAAAAAAGAAAAATCAAAAAAGAAAAAGACAAAAAAAGTAGAAAAACAGGAAAGTCCCCAATAGCGCCTCCCAGCCAATCATCAGCTCCCATCCATCAGCACCAAAGCCAGAATTCATCATCCCCAAAGCCAGCAACACCAAATCCATCACCATCAATTTCAACTGCCCCTCATTAACCATCAACAGCATCAGCGTCTCCTTCAGCACTTTCCCAGACCAGGGTCTCTCATTCCAGCGTCCATCATAACCTAAACAGCCATCCTCTAGCACACCGCTACTCACCATCCAGCAACCAGCATCACCGGACCCAGCATCCAGTGCCTCCAGACCAAGCATCTCAAACCGACCAGTCACAACCAAAAAACCACAGCACCATCGATTCACAACCGATTCATCCACAATTACACCAATTCCAACTGCCAGCATGTCCTTCCTAGGAGGAACCACTGCCAGTAACACATGACCATCACCACAAAAAACATCCACTTCCACGCATCCCAGTCCAGCAACAAACATCATCCAGCACAAAAGTTTTTGCCAGCCAACATTTCCTTCAACACCTCGTGAACAAGCAGCAGCACAACTCCTATCTCCCTCATCAGCACACCAAAAGCCACAACAACATCAACAAATTCTAACAAGCCTGAACCACCTCATCCATAAGATCAAAAAGAAAATATCCTACTAGATGAAGAAACCAACAAGCGAACCAGTCCACCAGCCAAACAATCCATAACAACAGATCAATCACGCACCCATTAAGCAGTAGAGCGCTGAATCCGCGAACCCCTGTAACCTCAGGAGAAGAACAAAAACGCAGGAAAAACACCGCATCAAAGACAACATACCTGATTTTCTGAAGAATCCGAAGAACACCTGTAACCGTGAGTCTGAGGAACACCACTGAGGCCAATCGCCACGAACCGTAACACCAAGATCTAGCCCTCTCTTCCCTGGATCTGTAACGGATCATACCGAAGCATCCAGACTTAAAAGATTCCACCATGGATCTGCAATGACGCGTTCAATCTCCACGACCAGATCCAGCTCAATGCAACACGCATAGAGTAGATCGTGTCCACTCTTCCATGGGTCTGCAACACCGAGTGAAGGGAGGACCAACGCCAGCCGGAACCTCTAAAGAACTGCAACTTTACACGTCGGAGGGTCCAGATCTACCCCAAAAAACCAGTCACACACCGGGAAGACTAAAACCAACCGCCTCCTCCATGGAACGCCCAGAGGAAAGACCAGATCTGGTCTATCCCATGAAAGCTCCACAATGCCAAATGTCAGAAAGTCCAGAACATGCCAGCTCGTCGATGGATGAAGCCTTCATCCATAGTTACTTCCAGAGAAGACCTGCGAGGGCACCATCAATCCATAAAAAACTAACCTCAAGGGGAGCTAGTAGCAGCGTTAAGCTAGAAGGCGCCTGAGAATCCACAACCGTGCTGGAGAAGCACCACGCGAGGAAGGGTTGACGCCGAGGGAAGACCCAAACGCGAGAGAATCCAGGAGATGCAGGCGCCATCTTCTTCCAAGGTTTTTTAAGTATTTGGATGGTTTTTAGTTTTTTATGGTTTTTATGGATTTTGAGCTTTCTTAGGGGTTTTCTAGGGTTTTTAGATGTTTTTAGGGTCTTTTAGCGTTTTTACGGTCTCTTTTATGTTTTTAGGATTTTAAAGGATTTTTTAAACATTTTTAGAGGCTTTAAGGGGTTAGAGTTTTTTTTGTTAATGGGTTTTATGGGATTCATGGTTTTATAAGGTTTTTAGGGGTTTTATGGTTTTATGTGGGTTTTCATGGTTTTTTGGATTTTTTGGGTGTATAGGGATTTTAAGGTTTTTTTGGGTTTTCAGGTTTTTTCAGGGTTTTTAGGGTCTTTTTGGGGTTTTTGTAGATTTTTAGGGTTTTAAGGTGTTTTAGAGTTTTTCATGTTTTTAAGGGTTTTAAGGGGTTTAGTGTCTTTAGTATTTTTAGGGGTTTTATGGGTTTTTATTGTTTTTTATGGTTTTTATTATTATTATAGTTTTCTTAGGTTTTTTTACATTTTAGATATTTTTATGGATCTTTAGGCAAAGAAGGCACAGGTCCAGGCTATTCCCGGAACCCCCCAAAATTTATAAACAAAGGATACAGACACTGTAGACAAGGGAGGAGAGGGATCAATTTTTATGGATCTTTAGGATTTCTATGGTTTTTATGGTTTTTTGGATTTTTTGGGATTTTGAGGTTTTTTAGGTTTTTTCAAGATTTTTTTTGTTTTTAGGGGTTTTCATGGGTTTTAGGTTCTTTCTTAGGTTTTTATGGTTTTTTATTTTTTAGGGGTTTAAAGTTTTTTTAGATTTTTTTAACTTTGTTAGGGGTTTTAAGACTTTTTAGAGTTTTTAGTGGGGTTTTAGGGTTTTTCTAGGTTTTTATGGTTTTTTATGTTTTTATGGTTTTTTAGGGATTTTAGGATTAATATAGATTTTAGGGTATTTAAGGGTTTTTAGGATTTTGAGGTTTTTTAGGCTTTATTAGTATTTTTAGGGGTTTAGGTTGTTTATTGGGTTTAAGGGATTTTTTTGAGTTTTTAGTGGTTTTATGGTTTTTTAGAGTTTTTTAACATTTGTAGGGGTTTTAACGATTTTTAGACTTTTTAGTGGTTTTAGGGTTTTTATGGGTTTTAGGTTTTTTATATTTTTAGGGGTTTTATGGTTTTGAGGGGGTTTTGGGGTTTTTAGGGTTTTTTACATTTTCTGGGATTTTTAGGGGTTTTTTAGGATTTATGGTTTTTAGGGTTTTTAGGGTTTTTAGAGATTTTGAAGGGTTTTAGGGGTTTTCAAGGTTTTTGTGGGGGTTTTAGGGGTTTATAGGGGTTTTAGGGACTATTTGGGTTTTTAGGGTTTTTAGGGGGTTTTTGTGTTTTTTATGATTTTTAATGTTTTTTAGATTTTTTAATGTTTTTAGTGGTTTTAAGGGTTTTTATAGTTTTTGGTGGGTTTTATGGGTTTTTAGGATTTTTTTAAGGTTTTAGGAGTTTTTTGGTTTTTAGGGTTTTTTTGGGTTTTTTACGTTTTCAGGGATTTTGGGGTTCTTTAGTATTTTATGGTTTTTGGTGTTTTTATGGATTTTAGGGATTTGGAGGGTTTTTAGGGGTTTTCAATGATTTGTAGGGGTTTTATGGTTTTACAGGATTTGAGGGTCTTTTTGGTTTTAGGGGTTTTTTGAGTTTTTTAGGGTTTTAAGGGTTTTTAAAAAATTTAGGGTTTTTAGAATTTCAGCGTGTTTTTATAGATTTGATGGGTTTTTTAGGGTTTTTCAAGGTTTTATGGATTTTTATGTTTTTAAGGGGTTTTTTAGGGTTTTTAGGTTTTTTAAGTTTTCAGGGATATTTAGGGCTATTTATGGTTTGTATGGTTTTTAGTGTTGTTAGGGTTTTTAGGGATTTTGAGGGGTTTTGTGGTTTTTTTGGTTCTTTTTCGGGTTTTAGGGTTTTGTTTTGATTTTTTTAGTTTTTTAAGGGTTTTTATAATTTTTTAACATTTGTAGGGGTTTTAAGGGTTTTTAGAGTTTTTAATGGTTTTAGGGTTTTTATTGGTTTTTAGGGTTGTTGAAGGTTTTTGAGGGTTTTATGGTTTTCAAGTGTTTTTAGGGTTTTTAGGATTTTTTACATTTTTGGAGATTTTTAGAGGTTTTTATGAGTTTAATGGTTTTAGGGTTTTCATGGGTTTTTGAGATTTTGAGGGGTTGTAGGATTTTTCTAGAATGTTAGGGTTTTTATGATTTTTTTGGGGTGTAGGGTTTTTTTGAGTTTTTTAGGGATTTTATGGTTTTTTTTTATTTTTTGGGATTTTATGAGTTTTAAGTGTTTTTAGAGTATTAGTGAGTTTTTAGGGGGTTTATGGATTTTTAGTGTTTTTTTGGTCTTTAGGGGGTTTTCCATGTTTTTAGGGTTTTTTAAGTGTTCAAGGATTTTTACGGATTATTTATGATTTTATGGTTTTTAGGGTTTTTTAGGTTTTTTAGGATTTTTAGGGTATTTTTTTAGTTTTAAGGGGTTTTTTATTCTTTAAGGAGTTTAAAGGTTTTTTATATTTTTTTAATGTTTTAATGACTTTTAAGGTTTTTAGAGTTTTTAGTGTGTTTTCAGATTATTATGGGTTTTTTTGGGTTTTATGGTTTTTTGGGGTTTATGGTTTTGATGGGGTTTTCAGTGTTTTAAGGGGTTTTTACGTTTTTTGGGATTTTTAGGGATTTTTTGGGATTTTTATGGTATTTAAGGTTTTTAGGATTTTTAGGTATTTTGGGGATTTTTAGGGTTTTTAAGGGGTTTTAGTGTCTTTTTGTTTTAGGGTTTTATTTTGAGTTTTTTAGGTTTTTAAGGTTTTCTTAGTTTTTTTAACATTTTTAGGGGTTTAAAGGGTTTTTAGAGTTTGTAGTAGGTTTTTAGGGTTTTTAATGTTTTTAAGTGGTTTTTATATTTTCCAGGGGTGGTTTAGGGTTTTTAGGGTTTTCATGTTTTTTGGGAGTTTTTAGGATTTTTATGGTTTTTATGGTTTTTATGGTTTTTAGGTATTTTGAGTGGTTTTCAGGGGTTTTCAAGGGTTTTTTGAGTTTTTTGGGTTTTTAGGGTTGAAATTGTTTTTTAGTTTTTAGGGGTTTTACGGTTTTAAATTTTTTAAAAACTTTTAGGAATTTAAAGGGTTTCTAGAGTTCTTAGTTTTTTGGGGTTTTATGGGCCTTTAGGAGTTTTTAAGGTTTTTTCGGGTTTCAGGGGGTTTTTAGAGATTTTTATGGATTTTTAGGATTTTTAGGGTTTTTAGGGTTTTAGGGATTTTTATGGGGTTTAGGGGATTTCAGGGTTTTTAGGGTGTTTATGGTTTTTAGGGGTTTTAAGGACTTTTGGGGGTTTTTATGGTTTTTTAGTTTTTGTTAAATGTTTTTACGGGTTTTATGGGTTTTTATAGATTTTAGTTGTTTTTTATTGTTCTATGGGTTTTTAATTTTTTTAGGTTTTTTATGGATTTCATTTGTTTTTCTGGGTTTTTAGGGTTTTTTATGTTTTCAGGGAGTTTTAGGGCCTTTTAGGATTTTTATGGGTTTTTATATTTTCTGGATTTTTTGGGATTTTGAGGGTTTATAGTGTTTGTTCAAGTTTTTTTATTGATTTTAGGGGTTTTCAGGGTTTTAATGGGATTTTGGGTTTTTGGGGGGTTATAGGGGGCTTTTTGGTTTTTTTAGGGGTTTTAGGTGTGTTTTAGGGGTTTTTAGGATTTTGATGATTTTTAGGGATTTTCAAGTTTTTTTAGGGATTTTATTGTTTTCAGGGTTTTTAGGTTTTTGGGGTTTTATGGTTTTTTAGTTTTTAGGGTTTTAAAGGTTTATTAGAGTTTTTTAATGATTTTATGGGTTTTATGGGTTTCTACAGTTTTTAGTGGTTTTAGGATTTTTATGAGTTTTTATGGTATTTATGGTTTTCTAGGGTTTTTTAGGGTTTTTTTTTGGGTTTTTTAAATTTTCTGGGATTTTTATTAGTTTTAGTGTTTTTGGGGATTTTGAGGGCTTTTAGAGGTTTTTAGGGAGTTTTTTAGGGGGGGGGGGGTTTAAGCTTTTAGGGTATTTTGGGATTTATATTTTTTTATATTTTTTTGGGTTTTTAAGGTTTTAGTGTTTTTTAAGGTTTCTAGGGTTCTTAAAGGGTTTTAGAGTTTTTATAGGTTTTTAGGGTTTTATGGGTTTGTGGTGCTTTTAGGGTTTTTAGAGGTCTTTATGGTTTTATGGAGATTTTCAAAGTTTTTAGGGTTTTTACATTTTTCATGGATTTTGAGGTTTTTTTAGGTTTTTTTTGGTTATTAGGATTTTTATGGTTTTTAGATATTTTGATGGATTTTTGAGGTTTTTAGGATTTTTGGTGGTTTTAAGAGTTTTTAGGGACTTGGGTTTTTTTGGAGTTATTTAATTTTTTAGGGGTTTTTAGGAATTCTATGGTTTTTAGGGTTTTTGTGATTTTGAGGGATTTTAGGGGTTTTCTAGGTTTTTAGGGTTTTAGGCATTTTAAAGAGTTTTAGGGCCTTTTTTGGGGTTTGAGGGTTTTTTGAGTTTTTAATGTTTTTAGGGGTTTTAAGTGTTTTTAGTGTTTTTAGTGTTTTTAATGTTTTTATGTGTTTTTAGGGTTCTTTATGTTTTTTGGGGGGTTTTATGGTTTTTAACTGTTTTTAGTGTTTTTATGGTTTTTTACATTTTCATGGATTTTTAGGTCTTTTTTAGGGTTTTTAAGGTTTTTAGGGATTTTTTTTTGGGTTTTTGGGTCTTTTTGGGTTTTTAGGGTTTTTTTTTGAGTTTTTAGGGTTTTTAGGTTTTTATAGCTTTTAACATTTTTGGGGGTTTAGAGGGGTTTTATAGTCTTTATTTGGTTTTTATGGGTTTTTAATTTTTTTTGAGATTTTTATGATTTTCATATGTTTTTTTGGGTTTTTATGGTTTTTTTTTGTTTTCAGGTATTTTTAGTAATTTTAAGGACTTTTATGGTTTTTAGTATTTTTTAGGGTTTTTTGGGATTTTGAGGGGTTTTAGGGTTTTTAGGGTCTTTTAGGGTTTTATGGTTTTTATGGTTTTTATGGTTTTTATGGTTTTTTAGGGTTTTTTAGTGTTTTTAGGGGTTTTTACGTATTCAGGGACTTTTGGGGATTTTTTAGGATTTATATGGTTTTTAAGGATTTTTAGGGTTTTTAGGGATTTTGATGGATTTGGGGGGTTTTGAATATTTTTAAGGGTTTTAGGGGTTTTATGGTTTTTAGGGGGTTTTTTGTATTTTTAGTGTTGTTTGTTGAGTTTTTTGGGGGTTTTAAGGTTTTTTAGAGTTTTTTTAACATTTTTAGCAGTTTTAAGGATTTTTACAGTTTTTAGTGGGTTTTAGTGGGTTTTATTGTTTTTTAGAGTTTTTTAAGGTTTTATGGTTTTTTAGAGTTTTTAGTGATTTTGAGGGAGTTTTGGGTTTTTAAGGGGTTTTTAGGATTTTTTGGGATTTTAGGGATTTTATGTTTTTTTTAAATTTTTAGTGTTTTTTTTGAGTTTTTTTGGTTTTTCAAGGGTTTTCAGAGTTTTCAACATTTTTAGGGGGTTTAAGGGTTTTTAGAGTTTTTAGTTATTTTTAAGGTTTTTTAATATTTTTATGTTTTTCAGGGCATTTTCAGGGTTGTTAGGGGTTTTTACATTTTCTGGGATTTTAGTGTTTTTTTAGTTTTTTTATTTTTTTTTGGATTTTTTAGGGTTTTAAGGATTTTGTGGGTTTAAGGTTTTTCAGGGTTTTTTTAGGTTTTTTAGTGTTTTTAGGGACTTTTGGGGTTTTTAGGGGTTTTTTGGAGTTTTTAGGGTTTTAATTGTTTTTAGGGCCTTTAGAGTTTTTAGTTGTTTTTACGGGTTTTTAAGGTTTTTAATGTTTTTATGGCTTTTAGGGGGTTTTCATGGTTTTTAAGGGTTTTATGTTTTTTGGGATTTTGATGGATTTTAGTGACTTTTTGGATTTTTAGGGTTTTTAAAGTTTTTTAGAGTTTTTAACATTTTTTGGGGTATGAAAGGGTTTCTAGAGTTTTAGTGGGTTTTTAGTGTTTTTATGGGTATTTTGGTTTTTGATGGTTTTTAAGAGTTTTTATGGATATTAGGGGTTTTCAGGGTTTTTTAGCGGTTTTTTATGGTTTTCATGGGGTTTTCAGGGTTTTTAGGGTTTTTATGTTTTCAACGTTTTTAAGTACCCCCCCCCCCCCCCCCTCTAATCCCTTGTTGGTGTAAGAACTTTACACCTCATGATTGTACTGTACTTTTTGTTTGTTTAAATAAATTCCTTTCAGGTCATGAAGTGGGCAACCAGTTCATGTCTCCACACTTCTTTATAAAAAAAATGTTTTAAATGTTTTTATGGATTTTTAGCATTTTTATGGTTATTAGGGTTTTTACGGGGTTTTAGTGGTTTTATGGTTTTTAGTTTTTTTATGTTTTTCATGGGGTTTTCAGGGTTTTTAGGGTTTTTTATGTTTTTTATGTTTTTATGGGTTTTTTAATGTTTTTGGGATCTTTATAGATTTTTATTAGTTTTTTTAATGAGATTTTTAGAGTTTTTAAGGCCTCTTAGAGTTTTTAACATTTTTAGGGGTTTAAAGGGTTTTTAGAGTTTTTAGTTGTTATTAGGGTTTTTATGGGTTTTTAGTGTTTTTTAAGGTTTTTAGCGGTTTTTTATGGTTTACATAGAGTTTTTAGGGTTTTTTGTGATTTTTATGTTTTCAACATCTTTTAGGGCTTTTTATGATTTTCATGGTTTTTAAGGTTTTTGGGGGTTTTTGGAATTTTTAGTGTTTTTATATATTTTCTGGGTTTTTTAGTGTTTTTAGGGGTTTTTCTAGGTTTTTAGGATCTTTTTAGGTTTTTAGGTTTTTTTTTTGTTTTTTGGGGGTTTAATGTTTTTTAGAGTTCTTTAATGTTTTTTTGGTATTTTAGGGGTTTTTAGAGTTTTTAGTGGTTTATGGGGTTTTCTGGGTTTTTTAGGGGTTTTTAGGTTTTTAGGGGTTTTTATGGTTTAGGGGTTTTTCAGAGTTTTAGGTTTTTTATGATTTCATGGATTTTTAGGGATTTTTCAATATTTTTATTGTTTTTAGGATTTTTTATGGTTTTTAAGGATTTTATGGGTTTTTAATATTTTAAGAGGTTTTTATTATTTTCATGGGTTTTAATGGTTTTTCATGTTTTGGGGGATTATTTTGGGATTTTAGGTTTTTTATGTTTTACAGTTTTTAGTGGTTTTAGGGATTTTTAGTGGTTTTAGTACTTTTAGGGTTTTTTGGGTTTTTATGGTTTTTTGGGTTTTTGTGGGGTTTTTATGTTTTTAGGGGTTTTGATGGTTTTTAGAGTTTTTTTCGTTTTTAGGGGTTATAAGGGCAGAAGAGGTGCAGGACTAGGCTAGCCTATCCCCCCAAAATTAAACAAAACATAAAAAAATAGTTACAAGGTGGGCCTATAAGGACAAGAGTGTATCTCACCCTTCAGGTCCGACTCAACAAAGGAAGTACAAAAGTGTGGAATGACAAAGGACCACATCGAACATCATTCCTCAATCGCTCTTTTGGAGAGTGCATCCACAACCAAATTGGCCTCCCTATATGTGTGTGAAATACTAAAGCTCAAGGTCTGAGAAGTACTAATCCACTCAATCCAGTGCGGTAAAAGTCTCCACAAAATGTCCCTGGAAGATCCTTTGAGCGCGACAACCGCAACCATAGAATCCGACTCAATCCATAGCCTTGTCCACTTGAACTGACTTGTAAATTTCACAGCCCTTATGATAGCCTAGATCTCCACTTCATAAGAACAACCATCCCCAATAAAATGGAAGAAACAACCCTTTACAAATCCTCTGGAGGTGTGAAAAACTCCACCACACCCCGAGGGTCTAGGAGCTCCTAGGGCCACACCATCAACATTCACCTTTATCCATGATGAGAGTGGGGGGGTCCCTCTAATGTACTTCAGGACCATCGGTTTTCTGCTTCTGCAAGCAACCCCAAGAGAGCGCAATACTGTTAGATCACTAACATCATTGAACATCGAACCTATTTATAATCGTGAGGCATTCTGGATCATCTTGTGGATGTTCACCACCACCCCCATGCAGCGAGAGGGGATGTCGATTGAAGGCTGCAACATTGAAAGCTGCCCAAACATATTGAACTGTCTTCGCCGCACCAGCAAGCAGCAGGGTGTGAACTTGGTCGCTTCGGTTCATCTCCACCAGTCCGTGCAAGAAGTCACAGATCGATCCTCTCAAGCTATAAGTCAGACCGAATCATTGTAACAGGTAGCGCCAAAGTTCTGAAGCAAAGGTGCAATGTAGAAAATATGGTTGCAGTGCTCCTCATCCTTCTTGCATAATAAACACACAGAGGCAAGTTGCCAGCCAGCCATCTTCAGCTGGTCATGAGTTGGGAGCCGATTCTACCAGACTTTCCATATGAGAACAAAGCATGAGGGGGGGATAAAAGGTGTTCTAAATTTAAGTAGCCACGATGGGGAGACCAAACCATGCAGGCACTTGTAACTGTAATAGCCACAGGTATTGAATTTCCTGATCATACTGGGAATCCATATGAGTGTATCAATGTCTGCGAAGGCGTATCACTGCACTTACATAACGATATTATCTGGGATTCATATCCTCGAGTCACTGTGTTGTTGGATGAGACAAGCAATAGTTAGATTCTACATGTCCTGGGGAGGTGTCATCACCTCCGCGATAGGCTGCTCAAGCCATGGGGTAAACCAGCAATTCGTTTTAAGGGTATTTTTAGTTTTTAGGGGTTTTATGGGTTTTATATTTTTTTAACTTATTTTAGGGTTTTTATTAATTTTTAGGTATTTTAGTGGTTTTAGGGTTTTTATGGGTTTCTTGGGTATTTTAATGTTTTTAGCGATTTTGATGGGTTTTAGGGGGTTTTCAGTGTTTTTAGAGTTTTTTACATTTTTTGAGATTTTTAGGGATTTTTTAGGAGTTTTACGATTTTTACAAGTTTTGGGGTGTCTATAGATTTTTAGGTTTTTAGAGATTTTCGTGGTTTTTAGGCTCTTTCAGGCTTTTTAGGGTCTTTTAGGGTTTTTTTGAGTTTTTTTTCGGGTTTTAATGTTTTTTAGAGATTTTTAACATTTTTAGGGGTTTTAAGGTTTTTTAGTGTTTTTAGGGTTTTTATAGGTTTTTTTATGTTTTAATCGTTTTTAAGGGTTTTATGGTTTTCAGGGGTTTTCAGGGGTTTTCAGGGTTTTTTGGGTTTTTTGTCTTCATATATTTTTAGGGATTGTTTATGATTTTTATGGTTTTAGGGTTTCTTAAGGTATTTTGAAAATTTGAGGATTTTTAGGGTTTTTAGGGTATTTTAGGGGTTTTAGGTTTTCTAGGAGTTTTATGGTTTTTTGGGTTTTAGGGTTTTTTTGAGCTTTTTAGGGTTTAATTTTTTTTAGTGTTTTTAAAGTTTTTAGGGGTTTTGATGATTTTTAGGGGTTTTAGTGGCTTTTAGGGGTTTTTAGGGTTTTTAGGGTTTTTAGGGGTTGTAGGCGTTTTAGGGTTTTAGGGGTTTCTATTTTTTACATTTTTAGCAATTTTTTAGAATTTCTATGGTTTTCATGGTTATTAGGGTCTTTTTTTTATTTTTAGGGTTTTTGAGTTTTTAGGGTTTTAATGGGTTTTTGTAGTTTTTTAAACATTTTTATGGGTTTTAAGGGTTTTTAGAGTTGTTTTGGGGTTTTATGGTATTTATGGGTTTCATGGGTTTTTATGGGTTTTTGGGTTATTTATGGTTTTTAGGGGTTTTTATGGTTTTTTAAATTTTTATGGATTTTTAGGAATTCTATGGTTTTTAGGGTTTTGGTATTTTGAGGGGTTTTAGGGTTTTTCTGTGTTTTTTAGGGTTTTAGGCACTTTCAAGAGTTTTAGGGCCTTTTTTGGGGTTTTAGGGTTTTTTGAGTTTTTTTATTTTAATATTTTGTAGAGTTTTTAATGTTTTTAGGGGTTTTAAGGGTTTTTAGTGTTTTTAGTGTTTTTTAATGTTTTTATGTGTTTTTAGGGTTCTTTAAATTTTTGGGGTGTTTTATGGTTTTTAAGAGTTTTTAGATTTTTTAATGTTTTCATGGATTTTGAGGTTTTTTTAGGATTTTTATGGTTTTTAATGTTTTTAGGGAATCTTATGGTTTTTAGGAGTTTTAAGGTTTTTAGGGTTTTTTTAGGGTTTTTAGGGTCTTTCTGGGTTTTTAGGGTTTTTTTTGAGTTTTTTGGGTTTTTAATTTTTTTGAGATTTTTATGATTTTCATATGTTTTTCTGGGTTTTTATGGTTTTTTATGTTTTCAGGTATTTTTAGTAATTTTTCAGGACTTTTATGGTATTTTGGATTTTTTGGGGTTTTTTGGATTTTGAGGGGTTTTAGGGTTTTTAGGGTCATTTAGGGTTTTTTGGTTTTTTGGGTTTTTAGGGTTTTTATGAGTTTTTAGTGTTTTTAAGGTTTTTTGAGGTTTTTAACATTTTTGGGGGTTTTAAGTTTTTAGAAGATTTAGTGGCATTTAAGGTTTTTAGAGGGTTTTATGGTTTTTTGTGGTTTTTTGGGGTTTTAGAGTTTTTAGGTGTTTTTACGTATTCTGGGACTTTTAGGGATTTTTTTTAAGATTTATATGGTTTTTAAGGATTTTTAGGGTTTTTAGGGATTTTGAAGGATTTGGGGGGTTTTTCAGTGTTTTTAAGGGTTTTAGGGGGTTTTAGGGTCTTTTTTGGATTTTTAGTGTTTTTTGTTGAGTTTTTTTGGGGGTTTTAAGGGTTTTTAGAGTTTTTTAACATTTTTAGCGATTTTAAGGATTTTTAGAGTTTTTAGTGGGTTTTATGGTTTATTAGAGTTTTTATGGTTTTAGGGAGTTTTTTGGCCTTGAGGGGTCTTTTAGGGATTTTATGGTTTTTATGTTTTTAAGGATTTTTAGCGATTTCTTATAATTATTATGGTTTTAAGGGTTTTAGTTATTTTGAAGGTTTTTTGGGTTTTTAAGGGGTTTTTAGGGTTTTTAGGTTTTTTAGGGATTTTATGGTTTTTTTTGTTTTTCGGTTTTTTTTAGTTTTTAGGTTTTTCAAGGGTTTTTAGAGTTTTCAACGTTTTTAGGGTTTTTGAGGGTTTTTAGAGTTTTTAGTTATTTTTTTGGTTTTTTAATATTTTTATGTCTTTCAGGGTTGTTAGGGAATTTTTGGGAATTTTTGGGTTTTTAGGGGTTTTTTGGAGTTTTTAGGGTTTTTAGGGTTTTTAGGGCCTTTAGTGTTTTTAGTGGTTTTTATGGGTTTTTAGGGTTTTTTATGGTTTTCTGGGTGTTTTCAAGGTTTTTAAGGGTTTTTATGTTTTTTGGGTTTTCTAGGGATTTTTTAGGATTTTTATAGGTTTTAGGGTTTTTATGGTCTTTGGGGGTTTAGGAGGGTTTTTTGGGTTTTCTAGGGTTTTTAAGGATTTTTTTGAATTTTTAATCTTTTAGGGTTTTTTAAGATTTTTATAGTTTTTAGTATTTTTTTACCTGTTTTATGGTTTTTATAGGTTTTTATGGTTTTTAGGGGTTTTAGGGTTTTTGAGGATTTTTTTGTTTTTTCAAGGTTTTTAGGGTTTTTATGATCCTTTTGGATTTCTAGGGGTTTTTAAGTTTTTTAGGGGTTTTAAAGGTTTTTTAGAGTTTATTAATGTTTTTAGGGTTTTAAGGGGTTTTAGAGTTTTTAGTGGGTTTTAAGGGTTTTAGGGACTTTTAGGATTTTTTTATGGTTTTAGGGTTTTTTATGGTTTTATGGGGTTTTTATGTTTTCAGGGATTTTTAAGGATTTTTTAGGATTTTTATGGGTTTTAGGGTATTTTAGGGTTTGTCGGGATTTTTAGGGATTTTAGGGTTTTTAGGGTTTTTTTGGGTAATTATGGTCTTTTTGGACTTTTTGAGTTTTTTTTTGAGTTTTTATAGTTTTTAATATTTTTTAGTGTTTTTTAACGTTTTTAAGGGTTTAAAGAATATTTAGAGTTTTTAATGGGTTTTAGGGGATTTTCGGGATTTTTGGGTTTTTTACTTTCTCTAGGATTTTTTTTTTTGCTTTTTCAAGATTTTATGGGTTTTAGGGTTTTTATGGATTTTGAAGCTTTTTAGGGTTTTTCGGGGTTTTTAGGGGTTTTTAGGATTTTTAAGGTCTTGTCTGGTTTTTAAGGTTTTTAATGTTTTTATGGGTTTTAGGGGCTTCATGGTTTTTAAGGGTTTTTAAGTTTTTTTGGATTTTTAGGGATTTTAGAGACTTTTGGGGTTTTTAGGGGTTTTAGGGTTTTTAAAGTTTTTTAGCATTTTTAACATTTTTTGGGGTATGAAAGAGTTTCTAGAGTTTTTAGTGTGTTTTTAGTGTTTTTATGGGTATTTTGGTTTTTTATGGTTTTTAAGAATTTTTATGGATATCAAGGGTTTTTAGGTTTTTTTAGCGGTTTTTTATGGTTTTCATGGGGTTTTCAGGGTTTTTAGGGTTTTTATGTTTTCAATGTTTTTAAGTACCCCCCTCTAATCCCCTATTGGTGTAAGAACTTTACACCTCATGATTGTACTATACCTTTTGTTTGTTTTAATAAATTCCTTTCGGGTCATGAACTGGGCAACTAATTCATGTCTCCGCACTTCTTTATAAAAAAAATGTTTTCAACATTTTTATGGATTTTTAGGATTTTTATGGTTATTAGGGTTTTTACGGGGTTTTAGTGTTTTTATGGTTTTTAGTTGTTTTTTATGTTTTTTATATTTTTATGGGTTTTTTAATGTTTTTTAGGTCTTTATGGATTTTTATTAGTTTTTTTGTGTTTTTTAGAGTTTTTAAGGTCTCTTAGAGTTTTTAACATTTTTAGAGGTTTAAAGGGTTTTTAGAGTTTTTAGTGGTTTAGGGGTTTTATGGGGTTTTAGTGTTTTTTAAGGTTTTTAGCGGTTTTTATGGTTTTCATGGAGTTTTTATGGTTTTTAGTGCTTTTTATGTTTTCAACATTTTTTAGGGCTTTTTAGGATTTTCATGGTTTTTAAGGTTTTTTGGGGTGTTTGGAATTTTTTGTGTTTTTATGTAGTTTCAGGGTTTTTTTAGTATTTTTAGGGTTTTTTCTAGGTTTTTAGGGTCTTTTTAGGTTTTTAGGTTTTTTTGTGTTTTTTGCGGGTTTTAAGGTTTTTTAGAGTTCTTTAATGTTTTTTTGGTATTTTATGGGTTTTTAGAGTTTTTAGTGGTTTATGGGGTTTTCTGGGTTTTTTAGGGTTTTAAAGTTTTTAGGGGTTTTTATGGTTTAGGGGTTTTTCAGAGTTTTAGGGTTTTTTTGATTTCATGGATTTATAGGGATTTTTTAATATTTTTATTATTTTTAGGATTTTTTATGGTTTTTAAGGATTTTGAGGGGTTTTAGGGATTTTAGGGTTTTTTCGTGTGTTTAGGGGTTTTTAAGGTTTTATAATCTTTTTGGGTCTTTAGGGTTTTTTCGAGTTTTTTTGGGTTTTTATGTTTTTATAGTTTTTTAATGTTTTTAAAGGTTTTAAGGGTTTGTAGAGTTTTTAGTGGTTTTAAGGGTTTTATGGGTTTTATGGTTTTTAATATTTTAAGAGGTATTTATTATTTTCATGGGTTTTAAGGGTTTTTCATGTTTTGGGGGATTTGTTTTGGGATTTTAGGATTTTTAAGTTTTACGGTTTTTAGGGGTTTTCGGGATTTTTTGTGGTTTTAGGACTTTTAGTGTTTTTGGGGTTTTTATGGTTTTTTGGGTTTTTGTGGTGTTTTTATGTTTTTAGGGGTTTTGATGGTTTTTAGAGTTTTTTTCATTTTCAGGGGTTATAAGGGTAGAAGAGGTACAGGACTAGGCTAGGCTAGCCCCCCAAAAATTAAATAAAACATAAACAAATAGTTACAAGGTGGGCCTACAAGGACGAGAGTGTATCTCACCCTTCAGGTCCGACTCAACAAACTAAGTACAAAAGTGTGGAATGACGAAGGACCACATCAAACATCATTCCTCAATCGCTCTTTTGGAGAGTACGTTCGCAACTGAATTGGCCTCCCTATATGTGTGTGAAATACTAAAGCTCAGGGTCTGAGAAGTATTAAGACACTCATTCCAGTGCATTAAAAGTCTCCACGGGATGTCCCTAGAAGATCCTTTGAGTGCGACAACCACAAGCATAGAATCCGACTCAATCCAAAGCCTTGTCCACTTGAAATGAATTGCAAATTTCACATCCCTTATGATAGCCTATATCTCCACTTCATAAGCCCATCCATCCCCAATAAAATGGAAGAAACAAGCCTTTACAAATCCTCTAGTGGTGCGAAAAACTCTACAACACCCCGAGGGTCCAGGAGCTCCTAGGGCTGCGCCATCAACATTCACCTTTATCCATGATGGGAGTGGGGGGATCCGTCTAATGTACTTCAGGACCATCAGTTTCCTGCTTCTGCAAGCAACCCCAAGAGAGCGCAATACTATCAGATCACTAACATCATTGAACATCAAACCTGTCTATAATCGTGAGGCATTCTGGATCATCTTGTGGATTTTCACCACCACCCCCATGCAGCGAGAGTGGCTGTCGATTGAAGGCTACAACATTGCAAGCATCCCAAACATATTGAACACTCGTCGTCGCACCAGCAAGCAATAGGGTGTGAACTTGGTCGCTTCGGTTCATCTCCATCAGTCCGTGCAAGAAGTCGCAGATCGATCCTCTCAAGCTATAAGTCAGGCCGAAGCATTGTAACAGGTAGCGCCAAAGTTCTGAAGCAAAGGTACAATGTAGAAAATATGGTTGCAGTACTCCTCAGCCTTCCTGTATAATAAACACGCAGAGGCAAGTTGCCAGCCAGCCATCTTTAGCTGCTCATGAGTTGGGAGCCGATTCTGCCAGACTTTCCATATGAGAACAAATCATGAGGGGGGAATAAAAGGTGTTCTGAATTTAAGCAGCCACGATGGGGAGACCAAACTATGCAGGCACTTGTATCTGTAATAGTCACAGGTATTGAATTTCCCGATCATACTGGGCATCCATATGAGTGTATCAATGTCTGCGAAGGCGTATCACTGGACTTGCATGACGATATTATTTGGGAGTCATATCCTCGAGTCACTGTGTTTCTGGATGAGACAAGCAATAGTTAGATTCTGCATGTCCTGGGGAGGAGTCATCACCTCCGAGATAGGATGATCAAGCCATGGGGTAAACCAGCAATTCGGTTTAAGGGTATTTTTAGTTTTTAGGTTTTTTATGGGTTTTATATTTTTTTAACTTTTTTAGGTTTTTTAATAATTTTTTGGTATTTTAGTGGTTTTAGGGATTTTATGGGTTTCTTGGGTATTTTAATGTTTTTACGATTTTGATGGGTTTTAGGGGGTTTTCAGGGTTTTTAGAGTTTTTTACATTTTCAGAGATTTTTAGGGATTTTTTAGGAGTTTTACAATTTTTACAGGTTTTGGGGTTTCTATAGATTTTTGGGTTTTTAGATATTTTCGTGGTTTTTAGTCTCTTTCAGCCTTTTTAGGGTCTTTTAGGTTTTTCTTGAGTTTTTTGGGGGGTTTTAAGGTTTTTTAGTGATTTTAAACATTTTTAGGGCAAGGAAGATGTGAGGGTCGGGCTATTACCGGCCCCCCCAAATTTATTAGAAAGAAAAAAGAGACCCAACAGACAACGGAGGGGAGGGGTCAAACGACCCACACCCAAAAAACCCCTTACAACCCACACCAAACAAAAAGAAAGAAAGAAAAGAAGCAAAACCAACCCAAACAGAGAACAAACAACACCAAGGAGCAACCATCATCATCTCCATCATCAACTAGCATGCAACAGCATCTCCCATCCAATCAGCAACCAGTAGTAATGCAAACACAGCACCTTCAGCATCTCCCATCCCAGCAGTATCCAGCATCCAGAACCACCAGCATCTAGAACCACCAGCATCCAGCATATAATTTTAGGGATTTTTTTATGATTTTTATAGTTTTAGGGTTTCTTAGGGTATTTTGGAATTTTGATGATTTTTAGGGTTTTCAGGGTATTTTAGGGTTTTTAGGGTTTCTAGGGGTTTTATGGTTTTTGGGGTTTCAGGGTTTTTTTGAGTTTTTTAGGGTTTAATTTTTTTAGAGTTTTTAAAGTTTTTAGGGGTTTTGATGATTTTTAGGGGTTTTAGTGGGTTTTAGGGGTTTTTTTGGGGTTGTAAGTGTTTTAGGGGTTTCTATTTTTTACATTTTTAGCGATTTTTAGGGATTTTTTAGAATTTTTAGGGTTTTTTGAGTTTTTAGGGTTTTGATGGGTTTTTATAGTTTTTTAACATTTTTATGGGTTTTAAGGGTTTTTAGAGTTGTTGCGGGGTTTTAGGGTATTGATGGGTTTTCGGGGTTTTTAAAGTTTTTTGGTTTATTTATGATTTTTAGGGGTTTTTCAGGGTTTTTTTGGTTTTTTAAATTTTCATGGATTTTAGGAATTTTATGGTTTTTAGGGTTTTTGGGATTTTGAGGGGTTTTAGGGTTTTTCTGAGTTTTTTAGGGATTTAGGCACTTTCAAGAGTTTTAGGGCCTTTTGGGGTTTTAGGGTTTTTTGAGTTTTTTTATTTTAATATTTTTTAGAGTTTTTAATGTTTTTAGGGGTTTTAAGGGTTTTTAGTGTTTTTATTGTTTTTTAATGTTTTTATGTGTTTTTAGGGTTCTTTAAGTTTTTGGGGGGTTTTATGGTTTTTAATAGTTTTTAGATTTATTAATTTTTTCAGGGATTTTGAGGTTTTTTTAGGATTTTTATGGTTTTTAATGTTTTTACGGAATCTTATGGTTTTTAGGGGTTTTTAGGTTTTTTAGGGTTTTTAGGGTCTTTCTGGGTTTTTAGGGATTTTTTTGAGTTTTTAGGGTTTTTAATTTTTTTGAGATTTTTATGATTTTCATATGTTTTTCTGGGTTTTTATGGTTTTTTATGTTTTCAGGTATTTTTAGTAATTTTTTAGGACTTTTATGGAATTTAGGATTTTTTTAGGGTTTTTGGGATTTTGAGGGGTTTTAGGGTTTTTAGGGTCATTTAGGGTTTTATGGTTTTTAGGGTTTTTAGGGTTTTTATGAGTTTTTAGGATTTTTAAGGTTTTTTGAGGTTTTTAACGTTTTTTGGGGTTTTAAGTTTTTTAGAGGATTTAGTTGTATTTAGAGTTTTTTGGGGGTTTTATGATTTTTTGGGGTTTTTTGGGGATTTTTAGTGTTTTTAGGCGTTTTTACGTATTGAGGGACTTTTAGGGATTTTTTAAGATTTATATGGTTTTTAATGATTTTTAGGGTTTTTAGGGATTTTGAAGGATTTGGTGGTTTTTCAGTGTTTTTAAGGGTTTTAGGGGTTTTTAGGGTCTTTTTGGATTTTTAGTGTTTTTTTGTTGAGTTTTTTTGGGGGTTTTAATGTTTTTAGAGTTTTTTAAACATTTTTAGCAGTTTTAAGTATTTTTGGAGTTTTTAGTGGGTTTTATGGGTTTTATGATTTATTATAGTTTTTTATGGTTTTAGGGAGTTTTGTGGCTTTGAGGGGTTTTTTAGGGATTTTAGGGTTTTTATGTTTTAAGGATTTTTTGCGATTTTTTATAATTATTATGGTTTTAAGGGGTTTTAGTGATTTTGAGGGTTTTGGGGGGTTTTAAGTGGTTTTTAGGGTTTTTAGGGTTTTTAGGGATTTTCTGGGTTTTTTCGGTTATTTTTAGTTTTTAGCTTTTTCAAGGGTTTTTAGAGTTTTCAACGTTTTTAAGGGTTTTGAGGGTTTATAGAGTTTTTAGTTATTTTTAGGGTTTTTAAAGATTTTTATGTCTTTCAGGGTTGTTAGGGACTTTTTGGGACTTTTTGGGTTTTTATGGGTTTTTGGAGTTTTTTAGGGTTTTTAGGGTTTTTAGGGCCTTTAGTGTTTTTAGTTGTTTTTATGGGTTTTTATGGTTTTTAATTTTTTTTATGGTTTTTTGGGTGTTTTTATGGTTTTTAAGGGTTTTTAAGTATTTTGGGATTTCTAGGGATTTTTTAGGATTTTTATAGGTTTTAGGGTTTTTATGGTCTTTGGGGATTTAGGAGGGTTTTTTGGGTTTTCTAGGGTTTTTAAGGTTTTTTTTGAATTTTTAATCTTTTAGGGATTTTTAAGATTTTTAGAGTTTTTAGTAGTTTTTTTACCGGTTTTATGGGTTTTATAGGTTTTATGGTTTTTAGGGGTTTTAGGGTTTTTGAGGATTTTTTTGTTTTTTCAAGGTTTTTTGTGTTTTTATGATCCTTTAGGATTTCTAGGGGTTTTTAAGTTTTTTAGGGGTTTATAGCTTTTTTAGATTTTATTAATGTTTTTAGGGTTTTTAAGGGGTTTTAGAGTTTTTAGTGGCTTTTTAGGGTTTTAGGGTATTTTAGGATTTTTTTATGGTTTTAGGGTTTTTTATGGTTTTATGGGGTTTTCATGGGGTTTAGGGGTTTTTATGTTTTCAGGGATTTTTAAGGATTTTTTAGGATTTTTATGGGTTTTAGGGTATTTTAGGGTTTGTCGGGATATTTAGGGATTTTAGGGTTTTTTTGGGTAATTATGGTCTTTTTGGATTTTTTTGAGTTTTTTATAGTTTTTAAGATTTTTTAGTGTTTTTTAACGTTTTTAAGGGTTTAAAGAATATTTAGAGTTTTTAATAGGTTTTAGGGGATTTTCAGGATTTTTGGGTTTTTAGAGGTTTTTTGGGGGTTTTATGGTTTTCCTCGGGTTTTTTCAGGTTTTTTTTGGTTTTTCACTTTCTCTAGGATTTTTTTTGCTTTTTAAAGCTTTTATGGGTTTTAGGGATTTTATGGATTTTGAAGCATTTTAGGGTTTTTCGGGGGGTTTTGGGGTTTTTATCATTTTTAGGGTCTTGTCGGGTTTTTTAAGGTTTTTATTGTTTTTTATGACTTTTAGGGGGTTTCATGGTTTTAAGGGTTTTTATGTTTTTTGGGATTTTTATGGATTTTAGAGACTTTTTGGGTTTTTAGGGTTTTTAGTGTTTTTAAAGTTTTTTAGAGTTTTTAACTTTTTTTGGGGTATGAAAGGGTTTCTAGAGTTTTTAGTGGGTTTTTAGTGTTTTTATGGGTATTTTGGTTTTTAATGGTTTTCAGGGTTTTTTAGCGGGTTTTTATGGTTTTCATGGGGTTTTCAGGGTTTTTAGGATTTTTATGTTTTCAACGTTTTTAAGTACCCCCTCTATTCCCCTATTGGTGTAAGCACTTTACACCTCGTGATTATACTGTACTTTTTGTTTGTTTTAATAAATTCCTTTCGGGTCATGAACTGGGCAACCAGTTCATGTCTCCGCACTTCTTTATAAAAAAAATGTTTTCCATGTTTTTATGGATTTTTAGGATTTTTATGGTTATTAGGGTTTTTACGGGGTTTAAGTGTTTTTGTGGTTTTTAGTTGTTTTTTATGTTTTTCATGGGGTTTTCAGGGATTTAGGGTTTTTTATGTTTTTTATGTTTTTATGGGTTTTTTAATGTTTTTCAGGTCTTTATGGATTTTTATTAGTTTGTTTTTGTGTTTTTTTTAGTTTTTAAGATCTCTTAGAGTTTTTAACATTTTTAGGGGTTTAAAGGGTTTTTAGAGTTTTTAGTGGTTATTAGGGTTTTATGTGGTTTTAGTGTTTTTTAAGGTTTTTAGCGGTTTTTATGATTTTCATGGAGTTTTTAGGGTTTTTAGTGATTTTTATGTTTTCAACATTTTTTAGGGATTTTTAGGATTTTCATGGTTTTTATGGTTTTTTAGGGTTTTCGGAATTTTTAGTGTTTTTATGTATTTTCTGGGTTTTTTAGTGTTTTTAGGGTTTTTCTAGGTTTTTAGGGTCTTTTTAGGTTTTTAGGTTTTTTTGTGTTTTTTGGGGTTTTAAGGTTTTTTAGAGTTCTTTAATGTTTTTTGGTATTTTAGGGGTTTTTAGAGTTTTTAGTGGTTTATGGGGTTTTTTGGGTTTTTTTGGGGTTTTAAGGTTTTTAGGGGTTTTTATGGTTCATGTGTTTTTTTAGAGTTTAAGGGTTTTTATGATTTCATGGATTTTTAGGGATTTTTTAATATTTTTATTGTTTTTAGGATTTTTTATGGTTTTTAAGGATTTTGAGGGTTTTTATGGTTTTTAAGGTTTTTTCGTGTGTTTAGGGTTTTTTAAGGTTTTATAATCTTTTTGGGTCTTTAGGGGTTTTTTGAGTTTTTTAGGGTTTTCATGTTTTTATAGTTTTTTAATTTTTTAAGGGTTTTAAGGGTTTGTAGAGTTTTTATTGGTTTTAAGGGTTTTATGGGTTTTAGGGTTTTTAATATTTTAAGAGGTTTTTATTATTTTCAGGGATTTTAAGTGTTTTTCACGTTTTGGGGGATTTTTTGGGATTTTAGGATTTTTAAGTTTTACGGTTTTTAGGGGTTTTAGGGATTTTTAGTGGTTTTAGGACTTTTAGTTTTTGGTTTCTTATGATTTTTTGGGTTTTTGTGGTGTTTTTAATTTATAGGGGTTTTGATGGTTTTTAGAGTTTTTTTTCATTTTTTGGGGTTATAAGGGCAGAAGAGGTGCAAGACTCGGCTAGGATAGCCCCCCCAAAATTAAATAAAACATAAACAAATAGTTACAAGGTGGGCCTACAAGGATGAGAGTGTATCTCTCCCTTCAGGTCCGACTCAACAAACGAAGTACAAAAGTGTGGAATGATGAAGGACCACATCGAACATAATTCCTCAATCGCTCTTTTGTAGAGTGCATCTGCAACCGATTTGGCCTCCCTATATGTGTGTGAAATACTAAAGCTCAGGGTCTGAAAAGTATTAAGACACTCAATCCAGTGCGGTAAAAGTCTCCACGGGATGTCCCTAGAAGATCCTTTGAGTGCAACAACCGCAAGCATAGAATCTGACTCAATCCAAAGCCTTGTCCACTTGAAATGACTTGCAAATTTCACATCCCTTATGATGTCCTAGATCTCCACTTCATAAGCACAACCATCCCCAATAAAATGGGAGAAACAAGCCTTTACAAATCCTCTGGAGGTGCGAAAAAATCCACCACACCCCGAGGGTCCAGGAGCTCCTAGGGTCGTGCCATCAACATTCACCTTTATCCATGATGAGAGTGGGGGGATCCATCTAATGTACTTAAGGACCATCGGTTTTCTGGTTCTGCAAGAAACCCCAAGAGAGCGCAATACTGTTAGATCACTAACATCATTGAACATCAAACCTATCTATAATCATGAGGCATTCTGGATCATCTTGTGGATGTTCACCACCACCCCCATGCAGCGAGAGGGGTTGTCGATTCAAGGCTACAACATTGCAAGCAGCCCAAACATATTGAACAGTCGTCGCCGCACCAGCAAGCAGTAGGGTGTGAACTTGGTCACTTCTGTTCATCTCCACCAGTACATGCAAGAAGTCGCAGATCGATCCTCTCAAGCTAAAAGTCAGACCGAAGCATTGTAACAGGTAGTGCCAAAGTTCTGAAGAAAAGGTGCAATGTGGAAAATATGGTTGCAGTGCTCCTCATCCTTCCTGCATAATAAACACGCAGAGGCAAGTTGCCAGCCAGCCATCTTCAGCTGCTCATGAGTTGGGAGCCGATTCTGCCAGACTTTCCATATGAGAACAAAGCATGAGGGGGAATAAAAGGCGTTCTCAATTTAAGCAGCCACGATGGGGAGACCAAACCATGCAGGCACTTGTATCTGTAATAGTCATAGGTCTTGAATTTCCCGATCATACTGGGCATCCATATGAGTGTATCAATGTCTGCGAAGGCGTATCACTAGACTTGCATGACGATATTATCTGGGAGTCATATCCTCGAGTCACTGTGTTGCTGGATGAGACAAGCAATAGTTAGATTCTGCATGTCCTGGGGAGGCGTCATCACCTTCGAGATAGGCTGCTCAATCCATGGGGTAAAGCAGCAATTCGATTTAAGTGTATTTTTAGTTTTTAGGGGTTTTATGGGTTTCATATATTTTTAACTTATTTTAGGGTTTTTATTAATTTTTAGGTATTTTAGTGGTTTTAGGGATTTTATGGGTTTCTTGGGTATTTTAATGTTTTAGCGATTTTGATGGGTTTTATGGGGTTTTCAGGATTTTTAGAGTTTTTTTATGTTTTCTGAGATTTTTAGGGATTTTTTTGGAGTTTTACGATTTTTACAGGTTTTGGGGTTTCTATAGATTTTTGGGTGTTTAGAGCTTTTCGTGGTTTTTTGGCTCTTTCAGCATTTTTAGTGTCTTTTAGGTTTTTCTTGAGTTTTTTTTGGGGTTTTAATTTTTTTTAGAGATTTTTAACATTTTTAGGGGTTTTAAGGTTTTTTAGTGTTTTTAGGGTTTTTATAGGTTTTTTGGGTTTTAATTGTTTTTAGGGGTTTTATGGTTTTCAGGGGTTTTTAGGGTTTTTAGGGTTTTTTGTCTTCATATAATTTTAGGGATTTTTTTATGATTTTTATGGTTTTAGGGTTTCTTAGGGTATTTTGGAATTTTGAGTATTGTTAGGGTTTTCAGGGTATTTTAGGGGTTTTAGGGTTTCTACGGGTTTAATGGTTTTTGGGGTTTTAGGGTTTTTTTGAGTTTTTTAGGGTTTAAATTTTTTTTAGAGTTTTTAATGTTTTAGGGGTTTTAGTGGATTTTAGGGGTTTTTATGGTTTTTAGGGTTTTTTAAGGGGTTGTAGATGTTTTAGGGGTTTCTGTTTTTTACATTTTTAGCGATTTTTAGGGATTTTTTAGAATTTTTATGGTTTTCATGGTTATTAGGGTCTTTTTTTATTTTTAGGGTTTTTTGAGTTTTTAGGGTTTTAATGGTTTTTTATAGTTTTTTAACATTTTTTTGGGTTTTAATGGTTTTTAGAGTTGTTGTTAGGTTTTAGGGTATTTATGTGTTTTAGGGGTTTTAAAGGTTTTTTGGGTTATTTATGGTTTTTAGGGGTTTTTCAGGGTTTTTATTGTTTTTTAAATTTTCATGGATTTTTAGGAATTCTATGGTTTTTAGGGTTTTTGGGATTTTGAGGGGTTTTAGGGTTTTTCTGGGTTTTTTAGGGTTTTAGGCACTTTCAAGAGTTTTAGGGCCTTTTTTGGGGTTTTAGGGTTTTTTGAGTTTTTTTTTATTTTAATATTTTTTAGAGTTTTTATTGTTTTTAGGGGTTTTAAGGGTTTTTAGTGTTTTTAGTGTTTTTTAATGTTTTTATGTTTTTTTAGGGTTCTTTAAGTTTTTGGGGGTTTTATGGTTTTTAAGAGTTTTTAGATCTATTAATGTTTTCATGGATTTTGAGGTTTTTTAGGATTTTTACGGTTTTTAATGTTTTTAGGGAATCTTATGGTTTTTAGGGGTTTTCAGATTTTTAGGGTTTCTTAGGGTTTTTAGGGTCTTTCTGGGTTTTAGGGATTTTTTTGAGTTTTTAGGGTTTTTAATTTTTTTTGAGATTTTTATGATTTTCATATGTGTTTCTGAGTTTTTATGGTTTTTTATGTTTGCAGTTATTTTTTGTAATATTTTAGGACTTTTATGGTATTTAGGATTTTTTAGGGTTTTGGGATTTTGAGGGGTTTTAGGGTTTTTAGGGTCATTTAGGGTTTTAGGGTTTTTAGGGTTTTTAGGGTTTTTATGAGTTTTTAGGGTTTTTAAGGTTTTTAGAGGTTTTTAACGTTTTTTGGGCTTTTAAGTTTTTTAGAGGATTTAGTGGTATTTAGGGTTTTTAGGGGGTTTTATGGTTTTTTGTGGTTTTTTAGTGTTTTTAGGCATTTTTACGTATTCAGGGACTTTTAGGGTTTTTTAAAGATTTATATGGTTTTAAAGGATTTTTAGGGTTTTTAGGGATTTTGAAGGATTTGGGGGGTTTTCAGTCTTTTTAAGGGTTTTAGGGGTTTTTAGGGTCTTTTTGGATTTTTAGTGTTTTTTTGTTGAGTTTTTTGGGGGGTTTTAACGGTTTTTAGAGTTTTTTTTAACATTTTTAGCAGTTTTAATGATTTTTAGAGTTTTTAGTGGTTTTTATGGGTTTTATGGTTTATTAGAGTTTTTTATGGTTTTAGGGAGTTTTGTGGCTTTGAGGGGGTTTTTAGGGATTTTAGGGTTTTTATGTTTTTAAGGATTTTTAGTGATTTTTTAAAATTATTATGGTTTTAAGGGGTTTTAGTTATTTTTATGGTTTTTTTGGGTTTTAAGGGGTTTTAGGGATTTTAGGGATTTTATGGCTTTTTTGGTTTTTCGGTTTTTTTAGCTTTTAGGTTTTACAAGGGTTTTTAGAGTCTTCAACGTTTTTAGGGGTTTTGAGGGTTTTTAGAGTTTTTAGTTATTTTTAGGGTTTTTTAAAAAATTTATGTCTTTCAGGGTTGTTAGGGACTTTTTGGGACTTTTTGGGTTTTTAGGGGTTTTTTGGAGTTTTTTAGGGTTTTCAAAGTTTTTAAGGGTTTTTAAGTTTTTTGGGATTTCTAGGGATTTTTTAGGATTTTTATAGGTTTTAGGGTTTTAGGGTTTTTATGGTCTTTGGGGGTTTAGGAGGGTTTTTTGGGTTTTCTAGGGTTTTTAAGGTTTTTTTTGAATTTTTAATCTTTTAGGGATTTTTAAGATTTTTAGAGTTTTTAATAGTTTTTTACCGGTTTTATGGGTTTTATAGGTTTTTATGGTTTTTTGGGGTTTTAGGGTTTTTGAGGATTTTTTTTGTTTTTTCAAGGTTTTTAGGGTTTTATGATCTTTTTGGATTTCTAGGGGTTTTAAAGTTTTTTAGGGGTTTAAAGGTTTTTTAGAGTTTATTAATGTTTTTAGGGTTTTTAAGGGGTTTTAGAGTTTTTAGTGGGTATTTAGGGTTTTAGGGTCTTTTAAGATTTTTTTATGGTTTTATGGGGTTTTCATGTGGTTTAGGGGTTTTTATGTTTTCATGGATTTTTATGGATTTTTTAGTATTTTAATGGGTTTTAGGGTATTTTAGGGTTTGTCGGGATTTTTAGGGATTTTAGGGTTTTTAGGGGTTTTTTGGGTAATTATGGTATTTTTGGATTTTTTGAGTTTTTTATAGTTTTTAATGTTTTTTAGTGTTTTTAACATTTTTAAGGGTTTAAATATTATTTAGAGTTTTTAATGGGTTTTAGGGGATTTTCGGGTTTTTTGGGTTTTTAGAGGTTTTTTGGGGGTTTTATGGTTTTCCTTGGGGGTTTTCAGGGTTTTTTTGGGGGGTTTTACTTTCTCTAGGATTTTTTTTGGCCTTTTCAAGATTTTATGCGTTTTCGGGTTTTTATGGATTTTGAGGCTTTTTAGGGTTTTTCGTGGTTTTTAGGGGTTTTCAGTATTTTTAAGGTCTTGTTGGGTTTTTTAGTTTTTTTGAGTTTTAAGGGCTTAAATTTTTTTAGAGTTGTTAACGTTTTTAAGCATTTAAAGGGGTTTTAGAGTTTTTAGTTGGTTTTTAGTGTTTTTGAGGGGTTTTAGTGGACTTTTCAAGTTTTGAGGGTTTTTTATGTTTTCAAGTATTTTTAGAGATCTTTTAGGATTTTTTTTTTGTTTTTATGGAGTTTTTTGGGAGTTTTAGGGATTTTGTTTATTTTTTTAGATTTTTTAAGGTTTTTTAGAATTTTTATACACTTTTAGGGATTTTAAGGATTTTTTAAGTATTTAGTGGGTTTATAGGGTTTTATGGAATTTTATGGTTTTTTAGGGTTTGTAGGAGTTTTATGGTTTTTAGGTATTTTTTAGATGTTTTATGGTTTTTTACATGTTTAGATATTTTTAGGGATTTTTTTCGTATTTTTAATGTTTTTAGGGTTTGTATAGAGTTTTTAGGAATTTTGATGGTTTTTAGGGGTTTTGAAGGTCTTTTTGGGGTTTTAGGGTTTTTTGAGTTTTTAGGGTTTTTAAGAGTTTTTAACATTTTTATGGGTTTCAAGGGTTTTTAGAGTTTTTAGGGTTTTTAATATTTTAGGGGATTTTATGGTTTTTAGGCGAGTTTCAAGGCTTTTAGATTTTTTATGTTTATAGGAATTTTATGTCTTTTTTAGGATTTTTATGGTTTTGATGGGTTTTTAGAGTTTTTAGGGATTTTGATGGATTTTTGGGGTTTTAGGTTTTTTTTTGAGTTTTTGGGGTTTTTCAGTGTTTTTAGGGGTTTTAAGAGTTTTAAAAGTTTTTAATGGGTTTTTAGCATTTTTATGGGGTATTAGTTGTTTTGATGGATTTTATGGTTTTCAGGGGTTTTAAGGGTATTTAAGGTTTTTATGTTTTTAGTGATTTTTAGCTATTTTAGGATTTTTATAGTTTTTAGGGTCTTTAGGGATTTGGGGGGGGGGGTTAGGGTTTTTAGGGTTTTTAGGGGTTTAAGGGTTTTTAGGGTTTCAAGGTTCTTTTTTGTGTTTTAGGGGTTTTTATTTAGTTTTTAGGGTTTTTATGGTATTTTCGAGTTTTTTAACATTTTTAGGGGTTTAAAGAGTTTTTAGAGTTTTTTATGGTTTTTCAAGGTTTTTTTTTACATTTTTGGGCTTTTAAGCATTTTAGGGGTTTTATAGTTTTTTGGGGTTTTTTCAGGGTTTTAATGGATTTTTACATTTTCACATTTTTTAGGGAATTTTTGGTATTTTTATGGTTTTTGGGATTTTTAAGGGTTTTGTGGGATTTTTAGGGGTTTTAGGGGTTTTTATGAATTTTAGTGAAGCTTTTTAGGCTCTTTTTGGAGTTTTAGGATGTTTTTATTTTTTATGATATTTAAGGTTTTTTAGAGTTTTTAGTTGTCTTGAGGATTTTTATGGGTATTTATGGGTTTTAAATGTTTTTAAGGGTATTTATGGTTTTTATTGTTTTTTAGGTTTTCATAGATTTATTGGGATTTTTTAGGATTTTTATGTTTTTTAGGTTTTTTAGGATTTTTAGGGTTTATAGAGATTTTTAGGGTTTCTAGGGTTTTTTAGAGTTTTTAAGGTTTTGAAGGTTTTTATGGTCCTTTTGGTTTTTTAGTTTTATATTTATTTTTTAGGGGTTTTGAGGTCTTTTATATTTTCTTAATGTTTTTAGGGGTTTTAAGGGTTCTTAGAGTTTTTAGTGGGGTTTTAGGGTTTTTATGGGTTTTTAGGGTATTTAAGGTTTTTAGAGGTTTTATGGCTTTACGGGGTTTTTCAAAGTTTTTAGTTTTTTCATGTTTTTAGGGATTTTTATAGTTTTTAGGGTTTTTTATTATTTTTATGGATTTTGATGGTTTGGGGGTATTTCCTTGTTTTTATGCGTTTTAGGAGTTTTCTGGGTTTTTTGGGCCTTTTTGATTTTTTAGGGTTTCTATGGTTTTTATAGTTTTTTAACGTTTTTAGGTGATTTAAGGTTTTTAGAGTTTTTATCTAGTTTTACGGGTTTTTACAGGTGTTTACAGTTTTTAAGGTTTTTAGGGGTTTTTTAGGGTTTTTAAGGTTGTTTACATTTTTAGGGTTTTTAGGGTTTTTTAGTATTTTTATGGATTTTAGGGTGTTTAGGGTTTTTTAGTGTTTCTAGGGATTTTGATGGTTTTTATGGGTTTTCATGGTTTTTAGGGTTTTAGGGGTTTTCAAGCTTTTAAGGGACTTTTTGGGTTTTTGTGGTTTTTTTAAATTTTTAGGGATTTAAAGGGTTTTTGGGTTTTTGGGTTTTAGGGTTTTTTAGTGTTTTGAGGGGTTTTTATGGTTTTCAGTGGGTTTTAGGTTTTTTTTTATATTTTCAAGGATTTTTTAAACTTTTTTAGGATTTTTATGGTTTAATGGTTTTTTAGGGATTTTAGGGATTTTAGGGATTTTTAGGATTCTAAGGGTTATTCACAAGGTTTTTAGGTTTTTAGGTTTTTTAGAGTTTTTATGGGTTTTTTGGGTTTTCAGGGTGCTTTGTGTTTTTAGTGGTTTTAAGGTTTTTTAGAGATTTTAACATTTTTAGGGGTTTAATGGTTTTTAGATTTTTTAGTGGGTTTTATGTTTTTTAGGGGTGTCAATTTTTTTTAAGGTTTTGAGTGGGTTTTTAAGTTCTTTTAGGGTTTTTTATGTTTTTAGGATTTTTTAGGGTTTTTTAGGATTTTTATGATTTTTATGATTTTTATAGTTTTTGAGGGGTTTTTTTGGGATTTTGAGGGTTTTTAGGGATTTTGAGGGTCTTTAGGGGTTTTAGGCTTTTTTTCAGGTTTTTTGGGTATTTTTGGATTTTTAGGGTCTTTTTGAGTTTTTTAGTATTTTATGGTTTTTTAGAGTTTTTTAACATTTTTATGGGGTTTAGAGTTTTTAGTTGTTTTTAGGGTTTTCGGATTTTTAAGCTTTTTAGTGGTTTTTATGGTTTTAGGGTTTTTAAAATTTTCAGGTCTTTTTAGGGAATTTTATGATTTTTTGGGTCTTTTAGAGTTTTTAGGGATTTTGAGCGTTATTGGGGGTTTTCAGGGTTTTTTTGGGTTTTTATGGTTTTCAAGGGTTTTTAGTTTTTTTTAGGGTTTTGGGGGTTTTAAGGTTTTTTTGGTTTTTTATAGTTTTTTAGGTTTTCAGAGCTTTTTAAAGTTTTTTTGGGTTTTTATAAGGTTTTAGAGTTTTAATGTTTTTAGGGGTTTTATGGTTTTTTGGGGGTTTTAAGGTTTTTTGGATTTTTTACGTTTTCAGGGATTTTTTGGGATTTTTTAGGATTTTTATAGTTTTTATGGTTTCGTAGGGTTTTTAGGGATTTTTTGGGGTTTTATTGTTTTTGAGGGTTTTAGGGTTTTTTTTATTTTTTTAGGGTTTTTAAGGTTTTTATATTTTTTTTAAACATTTTTGGTGGTTTTGGGAGGTTTTATGGGATTTTAAGGTTTTTAGCATTTTTATGGTTTTCATTGGGTTTTTAGGGCTTTTTTGGATTTTTATGTTTTCAGGTAAATCTAGGGAATTCTAAGGATTTTAGTGGTTTTTAGGGTTTTTTACATTTTGAGGGATTTTAGGGGCTTTCTGGGTTTTTACAGTTTTTAGGGGTTTCAGGGTTTTAGGTACTTTTTGGGTTTTAGGGTGCTTTCAAGATTTTAGAGGTTTTAAGGTTTTTAGAGTTTTTTACTATTTTTCGGGGTTTACAGGTTTTTCGAGTTTTTAGTGGGTTTTAGGGTCTTTTACGGTTTTTAGGGGTGTTTATTATTTTCAGGGGTTTTAGGATTTTTTATTTTTTTCATGTATTTTTAGTGCTATTTAGGATTTTTATGTTTTTTAGGGTTTTTAGGGTTTTTAGGGTTTTGGGGGATTTTTAGGGTTTTAGTGTTTTTAAGGTTTTTTAGATATTTTTAACATTTTAAGGGTTCTAAGGGTTTTTAGAGTTTTTAGCGTTCTTTTATGGTTTTTAGGGTTTTTTGGTTTTTTTAATGTTTTTATGGTTTTTAAGGTTTTTAGGGTTTTTTCAGTGTTTTTAGTTTTTACATTTTTAGTGTTTTTAGGGATTTCTTATGTTTTTTATTTTTTTAGGGTTTTTAGGGATTTTGATGTTTTCATGGATTTTTGGGTTTTCAGGGTTTTTAGGGTCTTTGATTTTTAAGGGGTTTCAAGGTTTTTAGATTTTTTTAATTTTTGTATTTGTAGTTTTTAGTGGTTTTTAGGGTTTTTATGTGTTTTGGGGTTTTCTAATGTTTTAGGGGGTTTTATCATTTTTTGGGATTTTTCATGGTTTTTAAGGTTTTTTACATTTTCAGGGATTTTTTGGGCTTTTTCACAATTTTTATGGGTATTTAGAGATTTTGAGTGTTTTTTGGGTTTTGAAGGTTTTTAGGGTTTTTAGGGTTTTTTAGGGGTTTTAGGATCTTTTTTTTAGCATTTTTTTGAGTTTTTTAGGGTTTAAATGTTTTTTTTTGATTTTTTGGATTTTTTTTATCATTTTTAAGGGTTTTTATTGGTGTTTAGTGTTTTTATGGGTCTTTATGGGGTTTAGGGGGTTTTATTGTTTTTAGGGTTTTTTCCGGGTTTTTTGGGATTTTTATGCTTTCAGGGATTTGTAGGGTTTTTTAGGATTTTTAGGGTTTTTAGGGTTTTTAGGGTTTTTTAGGATTTTAAGGGTTTTTTGAGATTTTATGGGGTTTTTAGGGTTTATTTTTTTTTAGCATTTTTAGGTTCTTTTTAGGTTTTTAGAGGTTTTTTGGATTTTTTGGGGTTTCAAGGTTTTTGGAGTATTAAATTTTTTTAGGGGTTTTAGAGTTTTTAGTGTTTTAAGGTTTTTATAGGATGTTAGGGTTTTTAACGATTTTAGGAGTTTTATGGTTTTTAGTGTTTTTATGATTTTTAATGTTTTTTGGGATTTTAAGGGATTTTTTATGATTTTGACGGTTTTTAGTGTTTTTAGGGATTTTGATGAGTTTTTTTAGATTTTTTTATGCTTTAGGGTTTTCAGGGGTTTCAGGGTTTTTTTGGGGGTTTGGTGGTTTTTTGAACTTTTTAAAGTGTTTAATATTTCATAGAGTTTTTAATTGTTTATGTGTTTTATGGTTTTTTAGAGCTTTTTTATGGGTTTTAGGGTTTTTTTTGGGGTTTTTAGGGTTTTTAAGGTTTTTAGTGGTTTTATGGTTTTCAAGGGTTTTTTCGGGTTTTTTATGTTTTTAGGGATTTTTATAACTTTTTTAAGAATTTTATTGTTTTCATGGTTTTTTAGGGATTTTAGGGATTTTAATGGTTTTTATGGGTTTTCAACGTTTTTTAGGGTTTTTATGGGTTTTAGGGTCCTTTTGGTTTTAGAGCATTTTTTTTTACTTTTTTAGGCAAGGAAGGTGCGAGGGTCGGGCTATTCCCGACCCCCCCCCCCCCAAATTTATTAGAAAGAAAATAGAGACGCAACTGACAGGGGAGGGGAGGGGTCAAACGACCCACACCCAAAAACCACTTACAACTCACGCAAAAAAAGAAAAATCAAAAAAGAAAATAAAAAACCCAATAAGCACGCCCAGGTACAAGCAGAGACCATCACCATCATCCAGTAACATCCAGCAACCACCAGCCCACTACCAAGAGAAATCCAGCTTCCAAACTCACATGTACCAGCATCTATCACCTTCCCACCAATAGCATCACCAATAGAATCACCCAGCCAAACAAAACAAGCATCACCCAGCCAAACAGAGCAAGCATCCCATAACACCAAGCCTCCAGACCCCAGCAACTCTTCTTCCCTACCAACAGCTAGCACTAGTAAAAGATCACTACCAAACCAGCCACATCAAGCCATCCCTACTAGTAAATCATAGCCAAACATCCAGCCACATCCAGCATCACAGCCAATCCAGCAACCAACATTTTCATCACAGAAATCAAAAACTCCCAACCATTCCACTCTCATCCAAGCCACAACATGCATCCAGCAGCTCCAATTCCAGAAAGTGTTACTTTTTTAGGGTTTTCATGGTTTTTTAGAGTTTTTTAACGCTATTTTGGGTTTTAAAGGTTTCTAAAAAATTTAGTGGGTTTTATGGTTTGTATGGTTATTTAGGTTTTTAATATTTTTAGAGATTTTTATGGTTTTCATGGGGTTTTCAGGGTTTTTATGTTTTCAGGTATTTTTATCCCTTTTTCACGATTTTTATCGATTTTCGGGTTTTCAGGGGTTTTAGGGATTATGAGGGTTTTGGGGTTTTTAGGGGTTTTCAAGTTTTTTAGGGTCTTTTTTGTGGGTTTTTTAATCTTTTTGGGGTTTTAAGGCTTTTTAGAGTTTTTTAACGTTTTTAGGGGTTTTAAGGGGTTTTAGACTTTTTTAGTGGGTTTTAGGGGTTTTAGGGGTTTAAAGGAGTTTTTTTAAGGTTTATAGAGGGTTTGGTGTTTCTACATTTTTACGAATTTTTAGGGCTTTTTAGGGCTTTTAGGATTTTTATAGTTTTTAGGGTTTTAGGCTTTTTAAATATTTTAGGGTTTTTTGTATTTTTTAAGGGTTTTAACGATTTTTTGTGTTTTTTAACATTTTGAGGTGTTTTAAGTGTTTTAAGTGTTTTAAGTGTTTTTAATGTTTTTAGTGGTTTTTAGGGTCTTTATGGGTTTTAATGGTTTTTAAGGATTTTTAGAGGTTTTTATGGT
Source organism: Viscum album (assembly GCA_963277665.1). Classification (NCBI taxonomy): domain Eukaryota; kingdom Viridiplantae; phylum Streptophyta; class Magnoliopsida; order Santalales; family Viscaceae; genus Viscum; species Viscum album. The sequence goes on along the minus strand of OY728121.1, from coordinate 1,049,930,982 downwards.
TTTTAGGTGGTTTTCTCAGATGTTAAGTGTATTTATGTTTTCAGGGATTACTAGGGTTTTTTTCTTCAGATTTTATGGATTTTATGATTTTTTTGGGGTTTTAGGAATTCTGAGGGTTTTTAGTATTTTTCAGGGTTTTTTAGGTTTTTTAAATTTTCTCAGGGTTTTTTGGGTCTTCTGAGTATTAGAGTTTTTTTTGAATTTTTTAGTGTTTTTAATGTTTTTAGAGTTTTTTTAACATTTTTACGAGTTTTATGGGCTTTTTAGTGTTTTTTGGGTTTTAATGGGGTTTTACGGGTTTTTAAGGTTTTTATGGTTTTTGGGTGTTTATCAAGGTTTTTAGGGATTTTTATATTTTTTGGGATTTTTAGGGATTTTTAGGGATTTGTAATATTTTTATGGTTTTAGGGTTTTTAGGGTTTTGAGGGGTTTTAGGGTTTTTAGGGGTTTTAGGGGTTTTTATGGTTTTTAGGGTTTTTTTGAGTTTTTTAGGGTTTTTAGAGTTTTTTAGGGTTTTTAGAGTTTTTTAACATTTTTAGGGATTTAAATTATTAGTGTTTTTAGTGGTTTTTTAGGGTTTTATGTGTTTTTTATGGTTTTTAAGGTTTTTAGGAGTTTTTATGGTTTCAGTGTTTTTAGGGTTTTTTATATTTTCAAGGATTTTTAGGGATTTTTCATATTTTTATGGTTTTTTGGATTTTTTAGGGATTTTAGGGATATTGAGGGTTTTTTGGAGCTATCTGTGTTTTTTTTATGGATTTAGGGGTTTTTAGGGTCCTTTTGGTGGTTTGGGATTTTTTTGAGTTTTTTAGGGTTTTAAAAGTTTTTTAAAGTTTTAAATATTTTTAGCTGTATAAAGGGTTTTAATTTTTTTTAGTGGTTTTAGGGGTTTTCTGGGTTTTTAGGATTTATTAAGGTTTTTAGGGATTTTATGGTTTTTAGGGGGGTTTCAAGGGTTTTTGTGGTTTTTACTTTTTCTGTGATTTTCTCAGATTTTTGTGGTTTTTAGGGTTTTTTTGGGTTTTTATGGATTTTGAGTGTTTTTATTGTTTTTCAGGTGTTTTACGGTCTTTTTGGTTTTAGATTTTTTTTTCATTTTTTAGGGTTTTTAGGATTTTAGAGTATTAACATTTTTTTGGGTTTTTATGCATTTTTAGAGTTTTTAGTGGTTCTAGTTGTTTTATGGGGTTCAAGGGTTTTTTAATGTTTTTAGGGGTTTTCTATTTTTTAGAAGTTTTAGGGTTTTTTTATGTTTTCATCGATTTTGATGGATTTTTAAATACTTTTTTGGATTTAATGTTTTTTTGGGTTTTTTTGGGATTTTAGGATTTTTTGAGTTTTTAAGGTTTTTAATAGTTTTTTAACATTTTTAGGAGTTTAAAGGGTTTTCAGAGTTTTACTGGGTTTTTAGGGTTTTTTTGGGGTTTTAAGTTTTTTAAAGGTTTTAGGGGTTTTTATGGGTTTCTTGGGTTTCTCAGGGTATTTAGGGTGTCTTATATTTTTAAGGATTTTTTGGGATTTTTAGGGATTTTTAAGTTTTTAATGGTTTTTTGGGTTTTTAGTGTTTTTAGGTATTTTTAGGGTCTTTTGGGTTTCAGGATTTTTTAAGTTATTTACCATTTTTAAGGCCTTTAGAGTTTTTTAACATTTTATGGGTTTTAAGGGGTTTTAGTGTTTTTAGTAGTTTTTAGTGTTTTTTTTGGTTTTTGGATTTTTTTATGGTTTTTTGGGGTTTATGGTTTTCATGGGTTTTTCAGGGTTTTTAGGGCTTTTTATGTTTTTAGGTATTTTAGGGATTTTTAGTATATTTATGGTTTTCAGGGTTTTCTAGGTTTTTAGGGATTTTGAGGAGTTTTAAGGTTTTCAAAGGTTTTTAGGGTTTTATGGTCCTTTTATATTTTTAGGTTTTTTTTAATGTTTTTTTAGGGTTTTAAGGATTTATATAGTTTCTTTAACTTTTTAAGGGTTTTAAGGGTGTTTAGAGTTTTTAGTAGTTTTTTAGGGCTTTTATAGATTTCTAGATTTTTTTACATTTTTAGGGGGTTTTATGGTTTTCAAGGGGTTTATGATTTTTAGGGAGTTTTATATTTTCATGTATTTTTAGGGATTTAAGTATTTTTATGGTTTTTAGGGTTTTTAGAGATTTTGAGGGTATTTATGTTTTTGGGGGTTTTGGGTTTTTCAGGGTTTGAGTTTTTTATGGTTTAAATGTTTTTAGGGTATTTTTAACATCTATAGGGGTTTTGAGGGTTTTATTAGTTCTTTATGGGGTTTGAGGGTTTTTATGGGTTTTAAGGTTTTTTAGGGGCTTTATGGTTTTCAGGGGTTTTTAAGTTTTCTAGGGTTTTTTATTTTTTAAAGGATTTTTGGGGCTATTTTATGATTTTTTATAGTTTTTAAGGTTTTTAGGGCCTCTAGGGATTTTGAGTGTTTTTAGGGGTTTTCAAGGTTTTTTACGATTTTTTGGGATTTTTATGGTTTTTATTGTTTTTTAGTGTTTTTTTTTGAGTTTATAATGGTTTTTAAAGTTTTTTATAGTTTTTTCACGTTTTTAGGGGGGCTTTTTAAGGGTTTTTAGGGTTTTAGTGGTTTTTAGGATTTTTATTGGTATTTCTTGTTTTTAAGGTTTTTTAAGGTTTTTAGAGTTTTTAGTGGGTTTTTAAGTTTTTTATGTAGTTTTAGGGTTTTTAAGTTTTTCAGGGTATTTAAAGTTTTTTGGGGGTTTTCAGGGGTTTTAAGGTTTTTTACATTTTCATGGATTTTTAGGCCTTTTTTAGATTTTTGTGTTTTTACGGTTTTTAATGGTTTTTTCAGTTTTTAGGTATTTTGGGGTTTTTATGGTTTTTAGGGGTTTCCAGGGGTTTTAGGGTCTTTTGGGTTTTTGTGGTTTTTTTGTTTTTTAGGTGTTTTAAGGGTTTTAGTGTTTTTAACATTTTTTGGGGTTTTAAGGGTGTTTAGAGTTTTTAGTGGTTTGTAGGTTTTTTATGTTTGTTTTAGGGGCTTTTAATTTTTTAGGGGTTTTTATGCTTTTCAAGGGTTTTTCATATTTTTTAGGGTTTTTATTTTTTCTGGGATTTTTAGGTATTTTTTATGATTTTTATGGTTTTTTGTGTATTTTGGGATTTTGAGGTTTTTTTGAAAATTTTCTATGTTTTTCAGGGTTTTAGGGTTTTTTGGAGCTTTTACGTTCTTTTTGGGTTTATAATAATTTTTTGTTTTTAAGATTTTTAAGGTTATTTAGTGTTTTTAACGTTTTTAAGGGTTTAGGGTTTTTAGAGTTTTTTGAGTTTTTTGGGTTTTTAGTGGCTTTTAGGGATTTTTAATCTTTTTAGGGGTTTTTATTGTTTGGCGGTTTTTCAGGATTTCTAGTGTTTTTTATGTTTTCCAGGATATTTAGGGAGTTAATAGGATTTTTATGATTTTTAGGGTTTTAGGGTTTTTATGGATTTTGAATGTTTTTAAGGGTTTTTAGGGTTTTTTTAGGATTTTTAGGATTTTTTAGGGTTTTTAGGAGCTTTTGTTTTTTAGGGGTTTTTTGAGTTTTTTAAGGGTACAAAGGTTTTTAAGAGTTTTTCAATGATTTTATGGGTTTAAAGGGTTTTTATAGTTTTTAGAGGTTTTTAGGGTTTTTATATTTTTTTATAGTTTTTGAAGGTTTTTAGGGGTTTTATTATTTTCATAGTGTTTTTTTGGGTTTCTATGTGTTTTTAGGATTTTTCAGCTTTTTTGGTTTTCAGGGGTTTTAGGGTTTTTTTAAGTTATTAGGGATTTTTAGAGCTTATTTAGGATTTTATGGTTCTTATGGTTTTAGAGTTTTTAAGGTTTTCTAGGAGTTTCTGGGTATTTTCGGCATTTTAGGATCTTTTTGGGTTTTTAGTGTTTTTTTTAGTTCTAAGGGTTTTAAGGTTTTTTAGAGCTTTTAAAAATTTGTAGGGGTTTTAAGGGTTTTAAGATATTTTTGTGGATTTTTTGGTTTTTTATGGGTTTCTAGGAGTTTTAAGGTTTTTAGTGGTTTTTATGGGGTTTAGGGTTTTTTTACGTTTTATAAGATTTTTAGGACCTTTATAAGACTTTTATGGTTTTAGGGTTTTTTTGGTGTTTTAGTGATTTTGACGGGTTTTACGGGTTTTAAGGGTTTTTAGGGGGTTTTAGGGTTTTTAGGATCTTTTTGGGTTTTTAGGGTGTTTTGAGGTTTTTAGGGGTTTAACGAATTTTTAGAGTTTTTTAAACATTTTTATGGGTTTTAAGAGCTTTTAGAGTTTTTAGTTTTTTTAGGGTTTTATGGGGATTTATGGTTTTTAAATTTTTTTATGGGTTTTTGTGGTTTCTGGGGGTTTTCAAGGTTTTTATGGATTTTTTTTACATTTTCAAGGATTTTAGGTCTTTTTAAGGATTTTAGTTTATTTAGGGATTTTAGGGATTTTGAGGTGTTTTAGGGGGTTTTTTTCATGGTTTTTAGCATTTTTGTAGGTTTTTGGGTCTTTTTGGGGTTTTGGGTTTTTTTTTTAATTTTTTCAGGGTTTTAACGGTTTTTTCGAGTTTTTTTACGTTTTTTGGAGTTTTAATGGTTTTTAGGGTTTTTTATAATTTTAGGGTTTGTTAGGGAATTTTAAGGTTTTTATGGTTTTTAGGGGTTTTGAGGGGTTTTAGGGTTTTTCAATGTTTTTAGGGATTTGAGGGTCTTCATGGTTTTTACAAGCTTTTGGGTTTTTAGGGGTTTTTTTGAGTTTTTTAGGTTTTTTAAATTTTTTTAGAATTTTTTAATGTTTTTAGGGGGCTTTAGGGATTTAAGAGTTTTTAGTGATTAAAGGGTTTTTATGAATTTTTTGGTTTTTTAAGTTTTTTTGAGGTTTTATGGTTTTTTAGGATTTTTTATGTTTTCAGAGATTTTTATGGTTCCTTTTGATTTTTATGGTTTTTAGGGTTTTTAGGGTTCTTATGGATTTTGACGGTTTTTAGGGGTTTTAGGGTTTTTCATAGTCTTAAGGGTTTTATGGTTTTTAAGAGTTTTTCAAGGTTTTTAATGTTTTTAGAGTATAAAAATATTTTTTGGGGTTTTAAGTTTATTTAAAGTTTTTCATGGTTTTTAGGGTTTTTGTGGGTTTTTAGGTTTTCAAGGATTTTAAATTTTTTTTATGCTTTTAAGGGGATTTTCAAGGTTTTTAGATTTTTTTACGTTTTCAGGGATTTTTACGGATTTTTTGAATTTTTATTGTTTTTTGGGTTTTTTACTATTTTTAGGGATTTTGAGGGTTTATATGGGTCTTCACGGTTTTATGATTTTTTTTTCAGGGTTTTTAAGGTCTTTTTTGGGTTTTTAAGTTTTTTGAGATTTTAGGGCTTTTAAGATTTTTAGAGTTTTTTAACGTTTTTAGAGGTTTTAATAATTTTTTAAGTTTTTATTGGTTTTAGGGGTTTTATAGTGTTTCAGGTTTTTTTATGGATTTCAGAGGTTTTTATGGTTTTTTAGGGTTTTTAGGTTTTTTAAGGTTTTTTACCTTTTAAGGGTTTTTTAGGATTTTTATCATTTTTAGGGTATTTATAGATTTTTAGAGGCTTTTAGGATTTCTAATGTTTTTTAGGGTTTTAGGGTCTTTTGGGGGTTTTAGGGTTTTTATGTGTTTTTAGGGGTTTAAAGGTTTTTTAGAGTTTTTAACGTTTTTAGAGGATTAAAGGGTTTTCCAAGTTATTAGTGGTTTTGTGGTTTTTGTGGGTTTTTAAGGTTTTTTATGGGTTTTAGTGGTTTTTATCATTTTCATGGGGTTTTCATGTTTTTAAGGATTTTTACATTTTCCGAGATATTTAAGGTTTTTTTTAGGGTTTTTATGGTTTTTAGTGTTTTTATGGTTTTTAGTGTTTTTAGGGTCTTTTAGTTTTTTTTTATTTATTTTGGTTTTTATGGGTTTTAGGAGTTTTTTAACACTTTTAGGGGTTTAAAGGGTTTTAGATTTTTTTAGTGGGTTTTAAGGTTTTTATGTGTTTTTATGGGTTTTAAAGGTTTTAGGGGTTTTATGGTTTTTATGGGTTATCCAAAAAATTTATAGTCTTTTACATTTTCTTGGATTTTTAGGGATTTTTTAGGATTTTCATGGTTTTTCAGGTTTTTTCGGGTTTTTAGGGATTTTGAGAGTTTTTAGTGTTTTTTAGGGTTTTTCATGATTTCTAGGGACTTTTGGGTTTTCATTTTTTTTTGAGTGTTTTTGGGGTTTTATGGTATTTTAGTGTTTTATAACATCTTTATAGTTTTCAATGGGTTTTTAATGTTTTTATTAGTTTTTAGGTTTTTAAGGTTTTTAAGGTTTTTATGATTTTCAGGGGTTTTTTAAGGATTTGGGGTTTTTTTACATTTTTAGTGATTTTTATGGATTTTTTAAGGATTTTTATTGTTTTTAGGGATTTTTGAGGGGGTTTTGGGTTTTTAAGGTTTTTTAGGATTTTTTAGTTTTTAGCAGTTTTAAGGTTTTTTATAATTTTTATTAGGTTTCTATGGTATTTATGGGTTTTTATGGATTTTAGTGGTTTTTGAATGGTTTTATGGTTTTCTTTGGTTTTCTAGGGGTTTTAGGGTGTTTTTAGGGTTCTTCGGGTTTTTTTTTCGTTTTTTAGGATTTTAAAGGTTTTTTTATGTTTTTTAACACTTTTTGGGGGTTCAAGGGTTTTTATAGTTTTTAGTGGTTTGTTAGGGTTTTTATGGGTTTTTAATGTTTTGGAGGTTTTATGTTTTTAGGGGGTTTTCAGGGTTTTTATGGTTTTTATGTTTTCAGAGATTTTTAGGGATTTTTTAGGATTTTAATGGTGTTTAGGTTTTTTAGGGTTTTAGAGTTATTTAGGGTTTTTAGTTGTGTTTTTTGAGTTTTTTATGTTTTAAAGGTTTCCTAAGGTTTTTTAATGTTTTAGGGGTTTTAAGGGTTTTTAGAGTTTTTAGTGGGTTTAGGGTTTTTATGGCTTTCAGGGGTTTTTTCAGGGTTTTTAGGATTTTTTACATTTTTATGGATTTTGGGGTATTTTTAGGATTTTTATGGTTTTGGGATATGGAGGTGTTTTTTGGTTTTTTCGATATTTTAGGTTTTTTCAGTGTTTTTAGTGTCTTTTTTGGTTTTATGGGTTTTTTATCAGTTTTTACGGTTTTAAAGGTTTTTAGAGTTTTTTAACATTTTTAAGGGTTTTAAGGGTTTTTAGAGTTTTTAGTGGTTTTATGGTTGTTATGGGTTTTTATGGTTTTCAGGGGTTTTAAGACTTTTTAGGGATTTTTATGTTTTCAAGGATTTTTAGGGATTTTTTATGATTTTTATGGTTATTAGGATTTTTAGGGTTTTTTGGGATTTGGGAGGTTTTATGTGTTATTTCGAGGTTTTTTAGGGTTTTCAGGGGGTTTTAGGGTTTTTCGAGTCTTTTTAAGTTTTAGGGTTTTTCTTGAGTTTTTATTGATTTTTATGTTATTTGTAGTTTTTGAAATGTTTTAGAGGTTTTAAGGGTTTTTTGAGTTTTTAGCCATTTTTAGGGTTTTAGGGGTTTTAAGCTTTTCAAGGGTTTTATGGTTTTAGGGGTTTATTAGGAATTTTAGGGTTTTTTTATTTTTAGGTCTTTTTTAGGATTTTTATGTTTTTTTGGGTTTTTTGGATTTTTAGGGATTTTGAGGGGTTTTAGGGTTTTTTAGTGTCTTCATGGTTTTTAGGGTTTGTAGAGTTTTTAGGGCCTTTTTGGGTTTTGAGGAGTTTTTTTTAGTTTTTAAGGGTTTAAATAATTTTAGAGTTTTTTAATGTATTTAGGGTTTTATGGGGTTTTAGTGGTTTTGAGGGTTTTTTTAAAGTTTTTAGGGTTTTTTGGTTATTTTGGGGTTTTTAGAGTTATCTTCAGTTTTTTTGGGTTTTTAACGTTTTTAGTGATTTTTATGTTTTTAGGGGTTTTAAGGGGTTTTAGAGGTTTTAGTGGGCTTTTAGGGTGTTTATGGGATTTTAGGGTTTTTAAGGTTTGTTGGGATCTTTATGGTTTCCGGGTATTTTTTAGGGTTTTTTTTTGTGTTTTCAGGGATTTTTTTGGGATTTTTATGGTTTTAGTGGTTTTTAGGGTTTTTAGGGATTCTGAGGGTTCATTGGATATTTCAGGGTTTTTAGTGGTTTTTGGTTTTTTCGTGGGTTTTGGGGCTTTTTAGCTTTTAAGGTATTTAGGGTTTTCTAGGTGTTTAGGAATATTTAGGGATTTTTTATAGATTTTTAGGGTTTTTTGTGTTTTTGGGACCTTACATATTTTAGGGTTTTTATGTGTTTTCATGGTTTTTAGGGTCTTTTGAGGTTTTATGGATTTCTTGAGTTTTTTTCGGGCTTTTAATGTTTTTTAGAGTTTTTAATATTTTTACGGATTTTAAGGTGTTTTAGTGGGTTTTAGTGTTTTTTATGGGGTTTATGCTTTTTAAAGTTTGTAGATGTTTTTATGATTTTCAGGGGGTTTTAGGGTTTTAGGGTTTTTCATATTTTTAGGGACTTTTAGGGATTTTTTTGGATTTTTATGGTATTTTGGTTTTTTTGGGTTTTTATGAATTTTGAGGGTTTTTAGGGGTTTTAGGATTTTTCAGGGTTTTTAGGGGTTTTAGGGTTTTCAGGTTTTTAGGGTCTTTTTAGGTTTTTAGCGGTTTTTTTAGTATTTTAGGGTATTTTTGTTTCATTTACTTTTTTAGGGATTTTAAGTGTTTTTAGAGCTTTTATTGGTTTCTTTGTGGTTTTATGGGTTTTTAGTGTTTTTAATATTTTTTGCGTTTTTAGGGTTTTTATGAGTTTTTATGTTTTTCATGTTTTCTAACGCTTTTAGGGGTTTAAGGGTTTTTATGGATTTTTAGGGTTTTTAATGGTTTTAGGGGTTTTATGGTTTTTAGGGGGTTTGGGGTTTTTTGGGGTTTTTTACGCTTTTGTGGTTTTTAGGGTTTTTTTTTGGGTTTTTATGGATTTTAGGGTCTTTAAAGGTTTTTAAGGGTTTTTAGGGGTTTTCATGGTTTTTTGGGTCTTTTGGGGTTTAGATTTTTTTTTTATTTTTTTAGGGTTGTTAATGTTTTGTGAGTTTTTTAACATTGTTAGTGGTTTTAAGGGTTTTTATAATTTTTATGGTTTTTAGAGTTTTTATGGGTTTTTAGAGATTTTTATGGTTTCAGGGGTTTTATGGTTTTTTTGGTTTTAAAGGTTTTTTTTTGGAATTTTAGGGCTTTTTTACTTTTTCATAGATTTTTAGGGCTTTTTTATAATTTAAATGGGTTTTTTGGTTTTCATGGTTTTTAGGGATTTTGAGAGATTTTCGGGGTTTAAGGGTTTTTTTGGGATTTTAGGGACTTTTTAGGGTTTTTTTGAGTTTTTTTAGGGTTTTTAAAGTTTTTTAGAGTTTTTTAACATTTTAGGGGTTTAAAGGGTTTTAGAGTCTTTAATGGGTTTTAAGGGTTTTTGGGTTTTTAAAGTTTTTAAGGTTTTTAGAGGTTTTATGGTTTTCATGGGTTTAGGGTTTTTTCTGTTTTTAGGGTTTTTAGTGCTTTTTAAGGATTTTTATGGTTTTTAGGGATTTTAGGAATTTTGATGGTTTTTACAAGTTTTGGGGTTTTTTTTGGATTTTTCAATGTTTTTAGGGTCTTATGGATTTTTTCATGGTTTTTCTGATTTTTTTACGATTTTTAAGATTTTTTAGAATTTTTTAATATTTTAGGGGTTTTAAGGGTTTTTAGAGTTTTTAGTAGTTTTTTGGGGTTTTTATCTATTTCAGGGGGTTTTCTAGGTTTTTTACCTATTCATGGATTTTTAGGGATTTTTTAGGAATTTTAGTTTTTAAAGGTTTTAGTGTTTTATGGATTTTGTGGCTTTTTAGGGGGTTTTGGGATTTTTTGGGTATGCAGAATTTTTTGGGTTTTTAGGGTTTTTTTGGCTTTTAGGGTTTTTTGAGTTTTTTAGGGTTTTAGGGGTTTTTAGTGTTTTTTAAGGTTTTTAGTGTTTTTAAAGGTTTTTAGTGTTTTTTAAGGTTTTTAGTGTTTTTTAAGGTTTTTAGTGTTTTTTAAGGTTTTTAGGGGTTTTTATGGTTTTCAGGGTTTTTCAGGGTTTTTTGGGATTTTTATGTTTTCTTGGATTTTAAGGGATTTTTAGTATTTTTATTATTTTTAAGGTATTTTTGGGAATTTAGAGATTTTGTTGGTTGTTCAGAGTTTTTATGGTTTTTTAGGTTTTCAAGGCTTTTAGGGTCTTTTACTTTTTTAGAGTTTTTTTTGAGTTTTTTAATGGTTTTATTGTTTTTTAGAGTTTTTAATATTTTTATGGGTTTTAAGGTTTTGTAGAGTTTTTATGATTTTTAGGGTTTTTTATTATTTTTTGTGTTTTTATGGTTTTCAGTTTTTTAGGGATTTTAAGGTTTGTTATGTTTTTAGGGACTTTTAGGGATTCTTTAGGATTTTTTTAGGGTATTTTATGGATTTTATGGAATTTGAGGGTTTTTAGTGGTTTTCAAGGTTTTTAGGGTCTTTAGGGTCTTTTCTGGTTTTTAAGGTCTCTTTGGGTTTTTAGTGTTTTTCTAGGTTTTTAGGATTTTTATTGTTTTTTAGAGTTTTTTAATATTTTTGGGGTTTTAAGGGTTTTTATAGTTTTTAGTAGTCTTTAGGGTTTTTATGGGCCTTTTAGGGTTTTTAAAGATTTTTGGGATTTTGAGAGTTTTAGGTTTTTTAGGGATGTTTAGGGTTTTTTGGGTCTTTAGGGTTTTTAGGGTTGTTTTGGGTTTTAAAATTTTTTAGTGTTTTTAATATTTTTTAGTGTTTTTATGGTTTTGGGGGTTTTTTATGGTTTTCATGGTTTTTGCAGGGTTTTTAGGGTTTTTTTTTCAATGATTTTTATGGTTTTCAGGGTTTTAGGGATTTTGAGGGGGTTTGGGTTTTTTCATGTTTTTTAAGGATTTTTTGAGTTTTTAGAGAATTTAAGGTTTTTTTAGAGTTTTTAACAATTTTACAGGTTTAAAGGGTTTTTAGAGTTTTTAGTGGTTTTTAGGGTTTTTTTGGTTTTATGGGTATTTATGGTTTTTAGGGGGGTTTTGTGGTTTTCATGAGTTTTTCAAGGTTTTTAGGGTTTTTTTAGCATTTCTATAGTTTTTAGTATTTTTAGGGTATTTAGGGATTTTGAGGGCTTCTATGGGTTTTAAGGGTTTTTAGGCATTTCTGGGTTTTTAGGGTATTTTTGGCTTTTTAGGGTTTTTTGAGTTTTTTTAGGGTTTTTAAGGATTTTTAGAGTTATTAACATTTTAGGGGTTTTAAGGGTTTTTAGAGTTTTTAGAGTTTTTAGTGGTTTTTAGGGTTTTAAAGGGCTTTTGGGTTTTTTAAGGTTTTTATAGTTTTCAGGGTTTTTCATATTTTTTAAGGTATGTTATGTTTTAAAGGATTTTTAGGGATTTTTAGGGTTTTTAGGGATTTTGAGGGGTTTTAGGGGTTTTTAGGGTTTTTTTTGTGTTTTATGGGTTTTTAGGGTTTTAGGGGTTTTTAGGGTTTTTTTTGTGTTTTAGGGTTTTTTAGGGTTTTTTGGGTCTTTTGGTGGTTTTATGTTTTTTTTTGAGTTTTTTAGGGTTTTGAAAGATTTTTAGGGTTCTTACAAGTTTTTAAGGGTTTTTAAAGTTTTAAAGGTTTTTAGGGTTTTTATGGGGTTTTAAGGCTTTTATAAATTTTTATGTATTTAAAGGGATTTTTAGGGATTTTTATGTTTTCATGGTTTTTTTAGGATTTTTATGGTCTTTGTGGGTTTTAGTAATTTTAGTAATTTTGGAGGCCTTTAGGGTTATTCATGGTTTTATAGGGTTTTAGTGTTTTTTAGGTTTTTTTATAGTTTTTAAGGTTTTTATGGTCTTTTGGGTCTTTTGGGGTTTTTTTCGTTTTTTTTAGTTTTTAGGGCTTTTAAGGTTTTTTATAGTTTTTATAGTTTTCAGTAGTTTTAAAGATTTTTAGTGTTTTTATTGGGTTTAGGGGGTATAGGGTTTTCTAAGATTTTTCGTGGGTTTTTTTTTGTTTTCAGGGGTTTTTTGGGGTTTTTTACATTTTTAGGGATTTTTTGGATTTTTTTGATTTTATGGTCTCTAGGGTTTTTAGGGGTTTTGTGGATTTTGAGGTATTTTAGTGTTTCTCAGGGTTTTTAGGTTTTTTAGAGGTTTTTAGGGTTTTTTTTTGTTTTTGGGTTTTTATGGTTTTTATGAGTTTTTAGGGGTTTTATGGATTTTTAGAGTTTTTTTAACATTTTAAGGGGTTTATGGGTCTATAGACTTTTTAGTGGATTTTAGGAGTTTTATTTGTTTTCAGTATTTTTTAAGTGCTTTAGTGGTTTTTATGGTTTTTAGGAGTTTTTAAGGTATTTTTACTTTTTTTGGGATTTTTAGGGTTTTTAGGGATTTTGAGGGGTTTTAGGTTTTTTGGGGTATTTTGGGTCTTTTTTGGGGTCTTTTTGGGTTCTTAGGGTTTTTTAGTTTTTTAGGGATTTAAGATTTTTTAGAGTTTTATAATATTTTTAGTGGTTTTAAGGGTTTTTACAACATTTAGTAGTTTTAGGGGTTTATGGGTTTTTACTGTTTTTATGGTTTTTAAGTGTTATTATGGATTTGAAGGGATTTTTAGAGTTTTTAGGGTTTTTACGTTTTTTTGGATTTTTAGGGATTTTAAGGATTTTTATGGTTTTTAGGGTTTTTATTTAATTTGAGATATTTTTAGAGTTTTTAGGCCTTTTTAGGTGTTTTCAGTGTTTTTAAGGTCTTTTAGGATTTTTTTAGTTTTTAGGGGTTTTAATCTTTTTTAAAGTTTTGAACACTTTTAGGGGTTTAAAGGGTTTTCTGAGTTTTTAGTGCTTTTTAGGGTTTTTATGGGGTTTTTGGTTTTTTAAGGATTTAAGGGTTTTTTGGTGTTTTAGTATTTTTTATGTTTTTAGGGATTTTATGGATTTTTAGGATTTTTTTGGTTTTTATATTTTTTTGGGTTTTTGGGGATTTCTGAGGGGTTTTAGGGGTTTTAGGGGTTTTCTAGGTTGTTTAAGGTTTTTAGGGGTTATAAGGGTTTTTAGGGTTTTTTCCAGTTTTTATGGGTTTTAAGGTTTTTTAGATTTTTTAAAACATTTTTAGGGGTTTTAAGAGTTTTTTTAGCTTTATGTTGTTTTTAGGGTTTTCATGGGTTTTAGGTTTTTTATGGTTTTTAGGGGTTCTTATTGTTTTCAGGGTATTTTCAGGTTTTTTAGTATTTTTATGTTTTTTGGGATTTTTAGGGAATATTTAGAATTTTTATGGTATTTAAGGTTTTTTTTTGGGTTTTTTGGGATTTTTTATGTTCCTTAGGGTTCCTTAGGGGTTTTCAGGGTTATTAGAGTTTTTTTTTGGCGTTTTTAGAGTTTTTAATGATTATTTGTGGTTTTAGGGTTTTTAGGGGTTTTTTTACATTTCTAGGGTTTTAGGGATTTGTTAATATTTTTTTGGTTTTAGGGTTTTTTTGGGATTTTAGAGATTTTGAGGGGTTTTAGGGTTTTCAGGTTTTTAAGGGTTTTAGGGTTTTCAGATTTTTAGGGGTTTTAGGGGTTTTTTGGGGTTTTTAGGGATTTTAGGGGTTCTTATGGATTTTTGAAAATTTTAGGGGTTTTAAGGTTTTTTAGAGTTTTTTAACATTTTTTTTGGGATTTAAGGGTTTTTATATCTTTTTGTGGGTTTTTAGGAGTTTTTAGGGGTGTTAGGGTTTTTTAAGGTTTTGGGGGGTTTTTATGGTTTTCATGGTGTTTTAAGGGTATTTAGAGGTTTTTATGCTTTTAGGGATTTTTTGAGCTTTTTAGGAAATTTATGGTTTTAGGGATTTTTGGTTTATTAGGGATTTTGAGGGTTTCTTGGGGTTTTCATTATTTTTTTTGGTTTTTAAGGGCTTTTAGGGTCTTTTGCGGTTTTAGTGGTTTTTTGATTTGTTTTTGGTTTTTAATTTTTTTTAAATTTTTTAAATATATTTAGGGGTTTAAAGGGTTTTTAGAATTTTTAGTGGGTTTCAGTGTTTTTTTTGGGGTTTTATGGGTTTTATGGTTTTTAGGATTTTTAGTGTTTTTATGGTTTTCAGGGATTTTGAGGGGGATTTTGTTTTTTGGGTTTTTAGGATTTTTAAGGGTTTTTAGGGTCTTTTTGGGTTTTATGGTTTTTTGTGTTTTTTAGGGGTTTTAAAGATTTTCATAGTTTTTAAATGTTTTTTGGTGTTTTGTGGGTTTAAACTATTTTTATTGCTTTTTATGGTTTTTATGAGTTTCTTGGGTTTTTTATGTATTTTATTGGGGGTTTTTTGGTTTTCAAGGATTTTTTATGGTTTTTTGGGTTCTATTACATTTTAAGGGTTTTTGGGGATTTTTTAGGTTTTTATGGATTTTAGGGTTTGTGGGGATTTTGAGGGTTTTTTGTGTTTTTCAGGGGTTTTAGGTACTTTTTTGTGTTTTTAGTGTTTTATTGAGTTTTCATGGGTTTTAAGCCTTTTTAGATTTTTTTTATCGTTTTTAAGGGTTTTTAGGGTTTTTAGGGTTTTTAGGGGTTTTTAGTAGTTTGTATGGGTTTTTAGGGTTTTTAAGGTTTTAGGGGTTTTCATAGGGTTTTTCAGGGTTTTTATATTTTTTACATTTTAGGGGATTTTTAAGGATTTTTTTAGGATTTTAATAGTTTTTTGGGTTTTAGGGTTTCTAAGGATTTTGATGGTTTTTAGGGTTTTTCAGGGTTTTGGAGGGTTTTAGGGGGTTTTAGTGTTTTTAGAGACTTTTTGGGTTCTTAGGGTTTTTCTGAGTTTCTTAGGGTTTTAGAGTTTTTTAATGTTTTTAGGGGTTTAAAGGGTTTTTAGGGTTTTTTTACATTTTAGAGATTTTTAGGGCTTTTTTAGTATTTTTATGTTATTTAAATTTTTTAGGGGTTTTAGGGATTTCGAGGGTTTTCGTGGTTTTTTAGGGGTTTTTAGAGTCATTTTAGGTTTTTAGGTTTTTTTGAGTTTTTTGGGGTTTTATGGTTTTTAGAGTTTTCAACGTTTTTAGGGGTCTTAATGGTATTTAGAGTTTTTATTTGTTTTTAGGGTTTCTAGGGGGTTTTAGGGGGTTTTATGGTTTTCGGGGGGGGGGGGGGGTTCAGAGTTTTTAGGGGTTTCAATGTTTTAAGGGATTTTTTAGAATTTTATGGTTTTTATGATTTTTTATGGTTTTTAGGGGTTTTGAGGTTTTTTATGGGTTTTAGGGTTTTTTATGAGTTTTAAAGTATTTTAGGGTTTTAGGGGTTTTTTAGTTTTTTAGGGTTTTTAAGGTTTTGTAGAGTTTTTTTTAAAAAAATAGGGGTTTTTATGGGTTTTAGGGTTTCTAAAGTTTTTAAGGGGTTTTATGGGTTTCAGGGGTATTTTGGGGTTTTTAGGGTATTTTACGCCTTTAGGAATTTTCAGGAATTTTTTAGGTTTTTTATGGTTTTTAGGTTTTTTAGGGTTTTCACAGATTCTGAGGGTTTTAGGGTTTTCCATGGAATTTTATATTTTTAGGGTTTCTCAGGGTTTTTTGGGTTTTAGAGTTCTTTTTTGATTTTTTAGGGTTGTTTAGGCTTTTTTCTGAGTTTTTTAACATTTTTAGGGGTTTTGAGGTTTTTAGATTTTGTATTCATTTTTTGGGTTTTTAAGATTTTTAGGGGTTTTATGGTTTTTAAGTGTTTTACGAGGTTTTTATGGTTTTAAGGGGTTTTCAGGGTTTTAAGTAATTTTTAGGGTTTTAGGTGTTTTCATTTTTTTTAGGGTTTTTATAGGTTTTCAGAGTTTTTAGTAACTTTTGGGTTGTTAGGGTATTTTGAGTTTTATGGTTTTTTAGAGTATTTTAATGTTTTAGGAGTTTTAAGGGGTTTTAGAGTTTTTGGTGGTTTTAGTTTTTTTATGGGTTTGTTGGGTTTTTCATGGTTTTAGAGGGTTTTTCATGGTTTTAGAGGGTTTTATAGTTTTTAGGGGGTTTTCATTATTTTTAGGGGTTTTTTACCTATTTAGGGATTTTGATGGATTTTTAGGATTTTTATGGTTTTTAGGGGTTTTAGGTTTTTTTAAGGTCTTAGGGGGTTTTAGGGGTTTTAGGGACTTTTGGGGTTTTTAGGTTTTTTTTGTGTTTTTAAGGGTTTTTTAGATTTTTTAAAGTTTTTAATGTTTTTTTTGGATTTTTAGAATTTGTAGTTGTTTTAGGGTTTTTATATGTTTTTAGGGGGTTTTAATGTTTTTACGATTTTTATGGTTTCTAGGATTTTTTGGGGATTTTATGTTTCAAGGTTTTTAGGGATTTTTAAGATTTTTATAGTTTTTAGGGTTTTTTTGTGTTTTTAGGGTTTTTGAGAGTTTTTTAGGTTTTTATGGTTTTTTAGGGTTTTGGGGTTTTTCAGGGTTTAATGGTCTTTTGGGGTTTTAGCGTTTTTTTTTTGAGTTTTTAGGGTTTTGAATGTTTTTTAGAGTTTTTTTAACATTTTAGGGGGTTTTAAGGGTTTTAACAGTTTTTAGTGGTTTTGAGCGATTTTATGGGTTTTAGGGTTTTTTGGAGTTTTTAGGGTTTGTTACATTTTCAAGGATTTTTGGGTCTTTTTTATGATTTTTATGGTTTTAGTGTTTTTTAAGTCTTTTAGGAATTTTGAGTATTTTTAGCCGTTTTCATGTTTTTTAGGGTTTTTAGGGGTTTTAGGGTCTTTTGGGGTGTTTTATGCCTTCTTTTTGTGTTTTTAGGATTTTAAGGTTTTTTAGAGCTTTTAACATTTTTAGCAGTTTTAAGGGTTTTTAGAGTTTTTTGTCGTTTTTGGGTTTTTTATGGGTTTTATTGTTTTTAAGGTTTTTAAGATCTTTTATAGTTTTCATGGGTTTTTCCTCGTTTTAGGGTTTTTTCATTTTTAGGAATTTTTAGTGCTTTTTAGTATTTTTATGGTTTTAGAGTTTTAAGGGTTTTCAGGGATTTTTTTTGGTTTTTAGGGGGTTTTATGTTTTTTAGTTTTTTTATGGGTTTTTAGCGTCTTTTTAGGTTTTCAGGGTTTTTTTGAGTATTTTTTGGGGTTTTAAGGGTTTTTAGTGTGTTTTAACATTTTTAGGGGTTTTAATGGGTTTTAGTGGGTTTTTAGGACTTTTAGAGATTTAAGGTTTTTAGTGGTTTTACAGTTTTTAGGGTTTTTTACGTTTCTAAGGATTTTTATGGATTTTTTATTATTTTTATGGTTTTTAGTGTTTTTAGGGATTTTATGGGTTTTGAGGGTTTTATGATTTTTAGGGTCTTTTTGGTTGTTAGGGTTTTTTGAAATTTTTAGGGGTTTTGTGGTTTTTTAGAGTTTTTTAATGTTTTTAATATTTTAAGAGTTTTTAGAGTTTTTAGTGGTTTTTAGGGGTTTTATGGGGTTTTAGGGTTTTTTTGGGTTTTTTTATGTTTTGTATGGATTTTAGGGGTTTTTTGGATTTTTTGGGATTTTGATGGTTTTTAGGGTTTTTAGGGGTTTTTAGGGATTTAGGTTTTTTCAGGGTTTTTATGGTCTTTTGGGTTTTTAGGGTTTTTTGAGTTTTTTAGTGTTTTTAAGGTCTTTAGAGTTTTTTTTGAAGTTTTTAGTGGTTTTAAGTATTTTTATAAATTTTAGTTGGTTTTTAGGGGATTTCTTGGTTTTTAGGTGTTTTATGGCTTTTAGGGGCTTTTAATGGTTTTTAGGGTTTTTTAAGTTTTCAGAGATTTTTAGTGATTTTTTAGGATTTTTAGGGTTTTTAGTGATTTTGATGGTTTTTTTAGGGTTTTTAGGGTTTTTATGGTTTTTTGAGTTTTTAACATTTTTAGGGGTATTAAGGGTTTTTTATATTTTATTGGTTTTTAGGGTTTTTTGGGTTTTTTGGGGTTTTTAATGTTTTTAGTGGTTTTTATGGTTTTCAGGGATTTTTAAAGGTTTTAAGGGTTTTTTAAATTTTCATGGATTTTTTAGGATTTTTATGGCAGGGAAGATGCGAGGGTTAACTCTTCCCGAACCCCCAAAATTTATTAGAAATAAAAAGAAGCAGACAAGGGAGGAGAGGGGTCAAACGACCTGCACCCAAAAAACCCCTAACAAACTCAAACCCAAAAAACGCAAAAGAAAAAAAGAAAAAAAACCAAAAAGCATACAAAAGAGAAAAACAGAAAATGAAAGATCCCCAACCTCACCTCCTAACCAATTAGAGCCCGCAATCAGCAACACCAGACCATAAGCATCAACTTCATCAACCCAGCTTCAGCACTACAAAGCCATAAACATCCACCTCTAGCCGCCCCAAGCTAGACACCATCACGACATTCATCATCCAGTAGCATCATCACCTTCAAGCAAATAGTGACCAAAAACCAACAACATCAAACACCAAGATCACATACCACAACAAGTCACCAACAGAAAAAGTTCAGAAGCGTAGGAAACCAGAGGAAATGGAAAGCAGGGCCTCAGACCATAGCGCACCAGGACTGCCGTCAGGCCGAGAAGAGGTCGGGTGGGATATCGAAGCCAGAAGCAAAGAACACCATAGCTGCGACCAGATCTTGAAGCCAAGGAGGAACCATCCGTAGCCGGCAATGAACAACCTGGATCCAGCAACGAGCGCACAGAATCCGTGACGAGATCTGGAGGACAAGGGGATGCCTAAGCCGATGCCAAGAACACCCAGGGCTAGGCATGCATGCCCCCCCCCCCAAATTTATTAGAAAAATAAAGAAAAATCATTACAAGGAGGGTTTACAAACACAGCTGTGAAGTTCACTCTTCATATCAGAGTCTACGTCAGGCTTACAAAAGAGTCTTGTGGAAAAGGACCACAACGAGCTCCTTTCCTCAATTAAGCCGCAAAGCTGACCTGATGCGTCGCCGGAAGCTCAAAACGAGTAAGTGAAGAGGAGCAGCGTAATGTAGCCGAATGACCGAGGCTTAAAGGCAATGCCACCCGCCAAGGTTTCTCCACGCTTAAAGACAACGTCACCAGCGATGGAGATGCACCACCAATTCCGGGCAAAGGGAAGAGGCTAAAGCAAGAAGATTGCACAGCAAACTTCAAAATCCCGTCACATTCATGCATCCCCATTACAAAGGAGTAAAAATACAATATAAAGACAAAATAAATAAAGAAAAATGCTCCAATTCGAGTTACAAGACATGGGGAACCCAAAAGGCACATAAAAAGCATAAAATAACACTTTCCCATGCCATTTAATGACCCCACTAGCCAAAGTAGCGGGATTCCCTCTTAATGATGCTTTTTTCCACCTTCTCTCTCCTCATTAATGTGCAGCTACGAATTTCCACCATTTGCCATGTGGATAAATGATTTTGGGTCCCAAATAAGTGTGTTGTGGCCCACTATAGTGTTGGACATCAAGAAGTGTGGGCTAGTCCAATTCGAACAACAATTGGGCTTGGAATTTTTATCAAGCCCAAAATTATTCTCCTTGGGCTGAATCTGATCCATATCATTCTCCCCCGGTTGAAGAGGATTTTCCCTCAAATCCACGACATCATCTTCTTCAATGTAAGTAGATAAGTCCCCAATGTTGAATGTTGCAGAAACGCTGCCAAAATCATCTGGTAAATCAATTTTGTAGGCATTGTTTCCCACTCGTTCAAGCACTTTGAATGGACCTTCAGCTCGTGGTGCCAACTTGCTCTTCCTTTTGGATGGAAATCTCTCCTTGCGAAGGTGAATCCACACTTTGTCTCCAGGTTGGAAAATAGCCTGCTTCCGATGCTTGTTTGCTTGCCTCTTATATGCTTCATTAGACTTCTCTATTTGAGCATGAATCGACTCATGGAGCTTCTTCATCTGCTTTGTCTTCTCCTCCGCATCAATATTCACCTGAAAATCAAGAGGCAAAGAGCACAATTCTATAGGAGTGATTGGATTGATGCCATAAACCACTTCGAATGGAGAATGTCGAGTGGTAGCATTAGGAGATCTATTGTATGCAAATTCAGCTTGTGCAAGTTGCAAATCCCAATCTCTCATGCTCTTGTTCACCAATGTTCTTAGAATAGTGCCCAATGTTCGATTAGTAACTTCTGTTTGCCCATCCGTTTGAGGGTGATGGGATGTGCTGAAAAGAAGTTTTGTACCAAATTTCCCCCATAATGTCCTCCAAAAATGGCTGAGAAATTTTGTGTCTCTATCTGAAACGATGCTGCGAGGAATTCCATGAAGGCGAACAATTTCTTTGGAAACCAATTCGGCCACTTTCACCGCATCTTCAGTCTTATGACAAGGTATGAAATGAGCCATCTTAGAAAATCGATCAACAACAACCATTATTGAATCTTTACCTCGCTGAGTCTTTGGTAAAGCCATAATGAAATCCATGCTGAGATCTTCCCATGGATGCTCTGGAATAGGTAGCGGAGTGTATAAACCAGGCTTGAAATGACTCTTTGCTCTTTGACAAGTTCCACATCTCGAAAGAATAGCTTGGACATCTGATTGCATCTTCGGCCAGTAGAAATGCTCTTTTAGTATCTCCAAGGTTTTATGGATGCCAAAATGACCAGCAAGTCCCCCTTCATGTGCTTCCTGAATGAGCAAGTCCCTGTAATTACCCTTTGGAACACACAACTTGTTTCTCTTAAAGAGAAACCCATCATGTACAGAATAATCCTCCACAAATCCATCTTGACATTAGATTAAAATAGAATTAAACTCCATATCATGCTGATAATCTTCTCTCATAAGCTGAAATCCAAGAATTCGAGCATCAAGAATTGTAAGTAACGCATACCTCCGAGATAAAGCATCTGCCACCAGATTATCTTGCCCCTTCTTGTATTTTGAAACAAATGAGAATGATTGTAAGAATTCCACCCACTTTGCATGCCTCGAACTCAACTTGTGTTGACCATTGATGAACCTCAATGCCTGATGGTCAGAATGAAGAACAAACTGCTTTGGTCTCAAATAATGAGACCAATGATCTAGGGCTCTTATAACCGCATAAAATTCCTTATCATAGGTGCTGTAATTTCTCCTTGAATCATTCAGTTTCTCACTGAAATATGCAATAGGGCGCTTGCTTTGGATGAGAATAGCGCCTATCCCAACTCCACTTGCATCACATTCCACTTCAAAAACTTGATCAAAATCAGGCAACGCCAAAATTGGTGCTTCACACAACTTTTTCTTAATGATTTCAAATGATTCATTTGCTGCCTTTGACCACTCAAATTTCCCCTTTTTCAAGCATTCAGTGATAGGTGCCATGATAGTGCTGAAATTGGAAACAAAGCGATGATAAAAAGATGCCAAACCGTGGAAACTTCTTACTTCGGTAATGGATTCTGGTAGTGGCCAGGACTTGATTGCTTCTACTTTTGATTCATCCACCATGATGCCTTCTTTGGTTACCACATATCCCAAAAACACCACTTCTGTTGAAAAGAACTCGCATTTTTCAAGCTTCCCATATAGCTTTTGTTTTCGTAGAACGTCAAATACCCGCCGAAGATGATCCACATGGCTCTCCACATCCTTGTTGTAAATCAAAATGTCATCTAAATACACAACCACAAATTTACCAATAAATGATTTCAGAACTTCATTCATGAGTCGCATGAATGTGCTAGGAGCATTTGAGAGGCCGAATGGCATGACCAGCCACTCAAACAATCCGCCTTTAGTTTTGAAGGCCATTTTCCACTCATCCCCTTCCTTCATTCGAATCTGGTGATATCCACTACGAAGATCAACCTTCGAAAATATTGATGAACCATGTAATTCATCAAGCATATCATCGAGTCATGGGATGGGATACCTGTATTTGATGGTAATATTATTGATAGCTCTACTATCAATGCACATGCGATACGTACCATCTTTCTTCGGCACCAATAATGCTGGAACAGAACACGGGCTCATGCTTGGCCTGATAAAGCCTCGATCCATCAACTCGTCTAATTGCTTCTGCAATTCCCTTGATTCTCCAGGATTACACCGATATGCTGGTTTATTTGGCAATTGTGCACCCGGAACGAGATCAATCTGGTGTTCAATGCCTCTAAATGGTGGTAATCCTGCTGGAAGATCATTAGGAAAAACATCATGATATTCCCCAATTAAGGAATGAGCTAAAGGATGTTGATGACTCTTCTCCTCATGGCATGACTTTTCAATCATCAATAAAGCAAAAACTGGCTTTTGCTTATTTATGGCTTTCTCCACTTGAGCTTTGCTGATAAAGAGACTACATTTGGGTACTTCCGGAATAGATTTTTCTTGAAGAGTTTGGGACGGCTTCAAAGGAGCAAGTGTGATATTCTTTTCCCCAGACCGAAAAGAATAAGTGTTCTTCCTCCCATCATATTTCACTTCCCTGTCAAACTGCCAAGGCCTACCCAACAACAAGTGACAAGCATCCATAGGAATAACATCACACAGTACTTCATCAGCATAGTTCTTACCAATGGAGAATGAAATTAGAACCTGTTTGTTGACTTGGAGTGTGCTCCCATTGTTCAACCATTGCAATTTATATGAGTGAGGATGATTCTGAGTTGGAAGCTTCAATTTCTCTACTAGTGTTGTTGAAGCCACATTTGTACAGCTCCCACTATCAATAATCACCATGCATACCCGCTGATTAATGGTGCAGCGAGTTTGGAACAAGTTTTCTCTTTGATCTTCTTCCGGGCAGATTTGAGCTTGCAAAACTCTTCGTAGCACCAGCATGTTTCCCGCATCAGCTTCTTCCACAACATGTTCCTCATTTTCAGATTCTTCACCATCATGTTCATCCTCTTTGATTGCCTCTTCAATTTCTTCAATCTCTTTAATAGTAATAATCCGGTTGTTAGGGCAATTGCCCTGAAAATGCCCATACCCATGGCATTTGAAACATTTTCGATTCCCACGTTCAAAAGAGTCGGACTTCCCTTTTGTTTGTTCCATAGCCTTCTCTTTCCCTTTATCCAGCATCTTGTTCTTCCCAAATTCTTTCTCACCAACACCAGATTTATTAGAAGAAATACCCTTATAAAAAGTTGTACCTCTATTGTAGTTTTTGAGCATCGGTGCCTTTGAGGTCCGTTTTTGCTTTTCCACCTTGATCGCCAGCTTACAAACATCATCAAGTGAGCAGAATGGTTGCAACTCCACTGAATGTGCAATTTCTTCATTTAATCCACCCAAAAACCTTGCAATTGTTTGCTCTTTATATTCTGGAACATCACTTCGCATCAACAAACGATCAAATTCCCGAATGTACTCTTCAACAGATTTATCTCCTTGTCGCAGGCTATGCATTCGGAAATAGAGATCTTGCTTATAATTCTCAGGCAGAAATCGTCTCCTTAAAAGCTTTTTCAACTTCTCCCATGAGCGTATCTTGCCTTTATCATCACGTTCCCGCTGTTTCTTCAGATTTTCCCACCAAAGTGATGCATAATCTTTAAATTTCAGAATGGCCACCTTGCATTTCTTCTCATCAGAACAATTCTTAAATTCGAAGAACCGTTCGATTTCCCGCATCCAATCCAGAAAATCATCCGGATTCATACTCCCATAAAAATCTGGAATGTCAATCTTCAACCCTCTTTCAATGTCTTCATCATCTCTTCTTCTTCGCATATCTACCTCTGAATCACTAGAATCATCACCATTTGCACGATCTTCATAAAATGGTGCTGGATTGCGTCTATTATGTGGTGATGGACGTCGAGGATGTCGCTGCGGTGGAGGGGAGGCAGGTCTCCGTGCTATCAAAAGTTGAGCAAGTTGCTCACCGATTTGAGTAATTTGTGATTGTAGCTGTGCATTAGCTATTTCCCATGGAGCAGGAGGAGTAGAAGATCTGCTCTTGCGAGACATGATGGAGAGTAATAAGAAGAATGTGATAGAACTTACTCGTTGGAACCGCGCCTCTGATACCAATTGATGCGTCGCCGGAAGCTCAAAACGAGTAAGTGAAGAGGAGCAGCGTAATGTAGCCGAATGACCGAGGCTTAAAGGCAATGCCACCCGCCAAGGTTTCTCCACACTTAAAGACAACGTCACCAGCGATGGAGATGCACCACCAATTCCGGGCAAAGGGAAGAGGCTAAAGCAAGAAGATTGCACATCAAACTTCAAAATCCCGTCACATTCATGCATCCCCATTACAAAGGAGTGAAAATACAATATAAAGACAAAATAAATAAAGAAAAATGCTCCAATTCGAGTTACAAGACATGGGGAACCCAAAAGGCACATAAAAAGCATAAAATAACACTTCCCATGCCATTTAATGACCCCACTAGCCAAAGTAGCGGGATTCCCTCTTAATGATGCTTTTTTCCACCTTCTCCCTCCTCATTAATGTGCAGCTACGAATTTCCACCATTTGCCATGTGGATAAATGATTTTGGGTCCCAAATAAGTGTGTTGTGGCCCACCATAGTGTTGGACATCAAGAAGTGTGGGCTGGTCCAATTCGAACAACAATTGGGCTTGGAATTTTTATCAAGCCCAAAATTATTCTCCTTGGGCTGAATCTGATCCATATCATGACCACCTTCATTATTACCCAAAGCTCAGCTTCATAAGCAAATCTTCTTCCAATAAAGTGGTAAAATCATCCCTTCACAAAGCCTTTGTATGTACAAAAGACCCCACCACATCCCAAGGGGTCGGGTGCTCCCAAAGCCTCACCATCCACATTGACATTGATCCAGAATGTAATCAGGGGGATCCATCAGATAAATTTTAAAACATATGGATTTTTTATCCTTCCAAAAACTCCAAGAAAACACAAGAGTATGAGATCATTGACGTCATTATCCATCAAACATGTTTGTATGAGAGACACTGCCTATACTACCTTGTGGATTGTCACGACTCTACCATGGAAGGAGAAAGGCTGATGGTTGAAGGCCACCATATTATGAGTAGTCCAAATGTAGGAAATTGTTGCAGTAATGCCTGGAAGTAGCATGTTATGAACCTGTTCACGGCACTGCTTCTCCACTAAGATACTGATCAGATCAACCAGAAAGCCTTGTGTGCTACAAGTAAACCTGAACATCTGTTGCAGGTGATCCCACAATTCAGTAGTAAAAATTGCAGTGAATGAAGGTGTACTGGGTGTTCTCCTCAGACCGAAGGTAGAGGTAGAAAACAAAGGCCAGATTCTAACTGGATTTCTTCAAATTCTCTTAAGTAGGTAGCCTATTCCTCTAGAGTTTCCACAATAGAAGGTGGTTTGTAGATGGAATGAATGGCACTTTGAATTTTAAAGCCCGAGATGGTGGGACCGTGTCTTGTGGACATTTCAGCCGATAAAACTCTTGTATATAGAACTTTCCAACCAGGTTCAACTTCCTAATTAGGGTGTCACTATCCATAAAAATATACCTACGGATCTAAAAAATAATATGGGCTGAAAGAGTCCCATGTAAATCTATAATTCTTTGGTTGAGAGTAGCAATAGACATGTCCTGCAACTCATGGGGAGGTGCCACAATTTCAGATAGGGGCCTTCCAAGCCAGGTAGTTGTCTAACAGTTTAAGTTTGATTATTTTGACACAACCCATTTTGATTGAGATATAATGTCCTTATATGAGGACATGGATACATGCCAGACATAAGAAGGTATATAACCTGTGAAACCATCACAGAGTCTCTGTGTGAGCATCTCATGAAGAAAATACATACCATCATCATGTGGATTGAACAAATTCCAGGTGAACTTTCCATGTAGGTCATCATTAAATATCCTTAGGTCCTTTATGCCTAGCCCACCCAAATCAACAGGCTTAGTACATTCTTTCCAAGCCATAGAAACCAGCTTCCTTTCACTAATGCACCTCATCTATGAAAAGTTCCTAATCTTTTCATGTAGGATTTTAACAAGGATAGTCGTCCATCTATAAATGGAGAACACAAGAACAAACTTCGAGGTGATGACTGAATTGATCAAAAAAACCCTTCTGGCCTGACATAATCATTTTCCTTTCCATTTGGAAAGTTGTTGAGTGGTTTTAGTTGATATTTCCTCAAGGTAACAGCTTTTGGCTTTTCCCTAGAAAAGAGGGACACCCAGATATGTAAAGGGTAGCGAGCCTCTTTTCACCCCAAGTGACTTGGAAATGCGGAGTTGTTTAGAGGCTAAAACCCCTTTGCCAAAGATAATAAAGGATTTATTCCAGCTAATGGATTGCCTATCCACACTTTTATAATGAAAAAAGATCATTCTAATTGAAGATAAGGTTTTCTTATTCTCTTGCCCGAATAGAAGGATGTCATCCATATAAAGAAAATGATAGGGTACATGAAGGTCTCTCCTTTCCTTAATCGATTTGTACAAACTATCCTGCAAGAGATCAATAATGCCCCGACTCATGTAATCCTCAGAAATCACAAATATAATACCCAAGAGCGGGTCCCCTTGCCTAACTCCTCGGGATCATTGAAAAAACCCTTTTGGGGAGCCATTGATAAATATAGAAACCCTAGCACTAGTCAAGATAGTGTTAATCATTTTGATAAAATTTTTAGAGAAACCATACTTTCCAATGACGTTGAAGATGAAGCTCCACTTAATGGTGTCAAAGACCTTTGAGATATCCAGCTTCAATGCAAAACTCCCATGCTTCGTTTCCTTCCTTAGGATATTGATGCCTTTTGAGGTTGTAAAGAGGTTGGTTTGAATACTCCTACCAGGAACAAACCCAAGTTGTTTTGGGGTGATAAGATCCTATATAATCTTCCCCAACCTGATGACCATAATTTTTCTTATAATTTTTGGAATGGTGTTCCCAATGGAAATAGAATGGAAGTCCCCTATGTCAATAGTATTGTCCTTATTTGGGATCAAAACAATAAAATTGGAATTATCCCCATGAGGGATTGAACTGGAGAGAGAAAATCCCCTGATTGAATTGGTGACATCCATGTGCAAAATGTCCCAATAAAACATGAAAAACTTGTTGTTAATTCCATATGATCCCATTGCACTTTCCATGTTCAAAGAGAATAGTGCAGATTTGACTACCTCTACAAATGGGGAATCTGTTAAGGCCTTGTTCTGGTGATCATAAATGCAAGGAATGATGGAGTCATATATATTAATTGAATCAGCACCATCATCATTGTACAATGCCTAAAATAATCCACAACATTATTAGAGATATCATTCATAGATGTGAAAGTGGAGCCATTGATGCGAATGAAATTCAGGTTTTTCTTGGCCCTCTTCTCCCTGCATAGACAATGGAAGAATTTGGAATTCCTATCCCCATTTTTGAGCCACATAACATTAAATTGATTATTTGACACTCCTTAAGATCCAGGAGATCATTCATCTTGGAATGAAGCTATAGATCCTCCCGGGAAGGCATGTGATGTTGCTGATTGGTAATCTGGAAAAGGGAAATCTAAGATTCAACGACCTTAATGTCATCATCCAACCTGGAAAAATATCTCCCGATCCACTCTTTTAGTAGAAATTTGATTCTCTTAATCTTAGAGGCCATAATAAAATATGGGTTGCCATGAAAGATGTTATTCCATCCATTGATAACCACTTCCCTACATCCAGGAATCGTGAGACAAGAATTATTAAATTTGAAGGATATAGGGGTTGAACTTGTAATACCCTCACCTAAATCAACAATAAGGGGATTGTGATCCGAGTTGAACTTGGGAAGAGTGAACGTAGAGATATCCATAAAGACACTCCTGTCATTGATCTAAAAGAAACACCTATCAAGATTACTATCTTATCTTCCATTAATAGTGAACCTTCCCCATGTGAAATATGCTCCAGTAATAGGTACCTCAGTGAGATCACATTGGTCCAAGAAGGAAGAGAAATCCTCTCTATTAGTATGATATAAGTTAGGAACAATATTCTCATATGGTCTCAGAACAGTGTTGAAATCACCATTAACAACCCAGTTTTGGACGATAGTCTCATTTAATTTAGCCAAATTCTTCTATAGTTTCCTTTTCCAAGCGTATAAGAAGGATTTATACACAAAGGATAGGGTTAGGTGGTATCCTGAAGGTAGATTGAGAGGGATACAGTTTGAGAGCTATCCTCATAAGAAAGAACCTGCACATCATCTTGCTTCATTACCCATAAGGTTTCCAATGCACTGATATCCCTATTATGAGAAACAAGAAATTATCCAAAGCTTGCCTAGTTGAATACCTTGCAATTCTCAAAATTTATCATGGGATCAGTTATGACCATTGGATTGTTAGAGAGAAGAAAGTGCCGAAGGGATGCATCTGTGGGAGAGTTCACAAGCCCTTGGCAATTCCAAAACACGATCCTCTTTGAGAAGGGGGTGTGTTGTCCCCAAAAAGAGGCATTTTCTCTTTTTATAGGTTTGAAGGAGGGATTTATTCCCTTCCCTACCATTCTTTCCTTTATTTTTGGGCTTACCTACAGACTGGATTTTGGGTTCCATGTCAATGTTCTTCATTAGGTTATGCATGTCTTCAAGATGGTCCATGGGTTTAGGACCAATGGCATGCTCCTCACTATCTTCATGGGATTGAGAGTCCTCAGATATATCACTCCAAAAATCCCCAGTTAGTGGGATGAATTTATTCAAGGGGAAAACGATTTCTTTGGATGAATTCCCATCAAGTTTCCTCTTAGCAGCCTTGTCTGAGGATACCACTGTGAAAGAATCTGCACTCAAATCCATCATAGGTTATCTCACAGGCATGACCACTTGATTGAAAGAATAATATTTTTAGGGAATTAAAGGGTTTTTTTGGTTTTTAGTGATTTTTAGGGTTTTTATGGGTTTTAGGGTTTTTTACAGTCTTTAGGAGTTTTATGGTTATTAGGGGTTTTCCCAGGTTTTTTATGCTTTTAGGATTTTCAGGGACTTTTTTTATTTTTAAGGTTTTTAGGGTTTTTAGAGATTTGGGGGGGAGTTTTTGGGGTTTTCAGAGTTTTTTAGGGTTTTATGGGTTTTTAGAGTTTTTAATGTTTTTAGGGATTTTAAGGGTTTTTAGGGTTTTTAGAGTTTTTAGTGATTTTTGGGGTTTTTAAGGTTTTTAGGGGTTTTTATGGTTTTTAGGGGGTTTTTAGGGTTTTTTATATTTTCAGGGATTTTAGGGATTTTTTTTGGATTTTTATAGATTTAGCATTTTTAGGGGTTTTCAGTGTTTGGGGGTGTTTTGGGTTTTTAGGTTTTTTTAGAGTTTTTATGGCATTTAAGGTTTTTTAGAGTTTTTTAATAATTATAGGGTTATAACTGTTTTTAGAGTTTCTAGTGGTTTTACGGTTTGTATGGGTTTTAAAGGTTATTAAGGTTTTTTTGGGGTTTTCTGATTTTTAGGGGGTTTTCTTGGTTTTTAGTGGTTTTTGTACATTTTCAAGGATTTTTAGGGATTTTTCATGATTTTTATAGTTTTTAGGGTTTTTAGAGATTTTAGGGTTTTTAGGAGTTTCTAGGGGTTTTTAGAGTTTGTAGGGTTTTTAAGGGGTTTTTTTGGGTCTTTTGGGTTTTTTGGTTTTTCTTGAGTTTTTATGGGTTTAAAGGTTATTTTTGGAGTTTTTTAACTTTTTTTGGATTTTGAGGGTTTTTAGATTTTTAGTGGGGTTTTTTGGGTTTTATGATTTTTAGTGTTTTTTAAGTTAATAGGAGGGTTTATGGTTTTCTATGTTTTTATAGTTTTTTTATGTTTCTAGGTATTTTTAGGGATTTTTTAGGATTTTTTTCATTTTTAGGGTTTTTTGGGTTTTTTGGGATTTTTAGGGTTTTAGGGGTTTTCAATGTTTTTTGGGTTTTATGGGTTTTTTAGTGTATTTTTTTTTGATTTTTAGGGTATTTTCTGTTTTTTGGGTTTTTAAGGTTTTTAAGGTTTTTAGTGTTTTTTAACATTTCTAAGGGTTAAATGGGTTTTTAGAGTTTTTAGTGGGTTTTTAGGGTTTTTAAGGTTTTTAGAGTTTTACGGTTTTTAGGGGTTTTCCATGTTTTTAAGTTATTTTACATTTTTAGGTATTTTTAAGGCTTTTCAGCATTTTCACGGTTTCTATGGCTTTTTGGGGTTTTAGGGTTTTTTGGGGGTTTTTAGGGTTTTTAAGGGTTTTTAGAGTTTTTTAACATTTTTAACGGTTTAAAGGGCCTTTATATTTTTTAGTGTTTTAGGGTTTTTGTGACTGCAAATAATTTTTTTTTCCGATTTTCAAAAGCTGGATTATGGGATTCTGGTGCCCAAACATACAAACACAAACTCAAACAAGAGAAACACAAATTCAGACAACTAAACCAACACATAATTACACATCATAAAAACCATACTCATCTCCGCATCCCATGCCAGATTCATCTTCTCCAGTAGCCGTAGACGATTCCCATTCTGGTGACCTCCAGTAGCTTTCACTTTGAACCCGACTCCTAAGTTGATCTAGTGCTGATTTGTCTGGTGATGTCCTCTTGACCACGCTACCCTTCTTAAAATCCACGGTCACCTCACTATCCCTCTTAGAGGCCGACCTAGTCCACATCGGCCACAGAATGCATGAATAATCCCTCCTTGGTTGTCTTCTTGGTGCTGCAGAAAAAGGCCCTTCAATTGTAGCCAGTTTCTGATTCCCATTTTGAACAACATTGCTGAAAGAAAAACCAACTGGGCCACTCAAATTTTATTTTCCTCCCCAAGAAATCTCCCTTCCTTTACCAACTTGCTCCCCCAAACCCGAAATAGGACTCCTTGCATTGTTCTCCCTCCGTTGATCTGGAGTTTTATTCTCCATCAAATGCAGGTGTTCACCCTCTGTAATCACATTTTCCATAGTCACCGCGTGTGCCTCCTTCACACCACCACCAGCCTGAATATCCAGTCTCCTATCTGTTTCCACCAAAGTGGAGCTCCTGGCCACTTTGTGGTTGTCTTCCACAGTCAAACCAACAAGATCCTTCCCCCTGTCGCCAGCCTGTTGAACCTCCACATCCTCCTCTCTGACCATAATAGGTCATTTTTCAATCCTTCAACCGGTTGTCTCTATAGAGCCTCCTCACCATCATCCCCTCCTGTAAGACCAGCCTCCTCCTAGGTTTTTTGTGGGTTTTCATATTTTTATGGTTTTTAGGGGCTTTCAATGTTTTTTATGTTTTTAGGGAATTTTTGGGATTTTTAGGATTTTTATGGTTTTTAGGAGTTTTTAGAGATTTTGGGGGGTTTTAGGATTTTTGAGGATTTGAAGGGTTTTCATGTCTTTTTTGGATTTAGGTTTTTTTTAGTTTTTAGCGGTTTAAAGGGTTTTTTGAGTTTTCTAACATTTTTAGGGGTTTTAAGGGTTTTAGAGTTTTTAGTGGGCTTTTAGGGATTTCATGGGTTTTATGGTTTTTAGGGATTTTTATAATTTTTAAGGGGTTTTAGGGGTTTTTCAGGGTTTTCAGGGTTTTTTACATTTTAAGGGATTTTTAGGGTTTTTTTAGGATTTTCATTGTTTTTAGAGTTTTTAGGGATTTTTGAGGGGGTTTTTATGGTTTTTAGGGTGTTTAGGTTTTTTTAGGTTTTCAAGGTTTTTAGGGTCTTTTGGTGTTTTTATGGGTTTTCTTAGTTTTTTAAGGTATTAATGGATCTTAGTGTTTTTTAAATTTTTTAGGGGGTTTAAGGGTTTTCATAGTTTCTAGTGGTTTTTTGGGTTTGTTATGGTTTTTTGGGGTTTTTATGGTTTTTAGGGATTTTTCAAGGTTTTTATTGTTTTTTACATTTTTAGGTATTTTTTTCGTGTTTTTAGTATTTTTTTATTTTCAGGGGTTTTTTGGACTTTTTGGGATTTTATGGTTTTTAGAGGTTTTTTTGGGGTTTTAGGGTTTTTCAGGATTTTTAGGGTCTTTTGGCGGTTTTAGGGTTTTTTTTGTGTTTTTAGGGTTTTTAAGGTTTATCAGAGTCTTTTAAGGTTTTTAACATTTTTTGGGGTTTAAATGGTTTTTAGAGTTTTTAGTGAGTTTTAGGGTTTTCATGGATTTTTGGGAATTTTAAGGTTTTAGGAGTTTTATGGTTTTTAGGGGTTTTAAGGGTGTTTAGGGTTTTTAGGGTTTTTTACATTTTTAAGGATTTTTTTTGGATTTTTTTGGATTTTTATGGTTTTTATAGTTTTTAGGGATTTTATGGTGTTTAGTGTTTTTCAATATTTTCAAGTTTTTAGGGTTTTTAAGGTCTTTTCAAGTTTTTAGGGTCTTTTAAGGTTTTTAGTTGTTTAAAGTTTTCATAAGTTTTTCATGGTTTTTACATTTTCAGGTATTTTAAGGGATTTTTTTGGATTTTAAGGATTTTTAGGGTTTTTTTGATGTTTTGGGATTTTGAGGGTTTTTAGGGGTTTTCAGGGTGTTTTGGGATTTTAGGGGGGTTTTGAGCTTTTTAGTTTTTTAAGTTTTTTAAGTTTTTTAGAGTTTTTTTATGTTATTAGGGGATTTAAGGGTTTTTATATTTTTTATTAGTTTTTATGGGTTTTATAGGTTTGTAGGGGTTTAAAGGTTTTTAGGTGTTTTATGATTTTCAGGGGTTTTTTAGAGTTTTTAGGGTTTTTTTTGTTTTTAGGGATTTTTAATGATTTTTATGGGTTTTCTTGGTTTTTAGGGATTTAAATGGTTTTGAGGGTTTTCTTAATTTGTTTTGGGATTTTTGGTTTTTTTTTGGGTTTTTAGGATTTTTTAAATTTTTAGTGGTTTTAAGGTTTTTTAAAATTTTAACCTTTTTAGTGGTTTTAACGATTTTTCGAGTTTTAGAGGATTTTTTGGGTTTTTATGGGTTTTGGGGGGGTTTTGATTTTTTTAGGTGTTTATATGGTATATATGGGTTTTTCTAGGTTTCTAGGGTTTTTTACATTTTAAGAGATTTTAAGAGATTTTTTAGGATTTTTATGGTTTCTTGGGGATTTTAGGGGTTTTAGGTACTTTGAGGGGTTTTAAGGTTTTTTAGGGTTTTTAGGGGGTTTAGGGGTTTTAGGGATTTTTATTATTTTTTTGTTTTTTAACATTATTGTGTTTTTTAGGATTTTTAATGTTTATTAGTGTTTTTTAACATTTTTAGGGGTTTTAAGGTTTTTTAGAGGTTTTAGTGTTTTTTTTGGTTTTTATGCGATTTTAAGGTTTTGAGGGGTTTTCTGGTTTTTAGGGGTATTTACTGTGTTTTTATGGTTTTTACATATTTTGAGTTTTTTTAGGTTTTCTCATGGATTTTTAGGGTTTTTTAGGTTTTTAAGGTTTTTAGTTTCTTTTGGGTTTTTTAGGTTTTTTTTCTTTTTCGGATTTTTAACGTTTTTAGAATTTTGAAAGTTTTAGGATTTTTATGGGGGTTTAGAGTTTCTAGTGGGTTTTCATGGGAGTTTTCAAGTTTTTTAGGGTTTTGGGGGGGTTTTGGGTTTTTGAGGGGTTCTAGGGTCTTTTTGACTTATTAGGCTTTTTTATTTCTTGAGGGTTTTAAGGTTTTTTTAGTCTTTATCATTTTTTGGAGATTTAAATATTTTTTGAGTTTTTATTCTTTTTTTGGGGTTTTATGGGAGTTTAGGGTTTTTAATGTTTTTATGGTTTTTATGGTTTTTAGGGTTCTTTACATTTTCTAATATTTTTAGGGATTTTTTAAAACTTACGATTTCTATGGGTTTTCAAGGTTTTTAGGGTATTTTGGGGTTTCTTGGGGTTTTTTGAGTTTTTTATGGTTGTTAGGGATTTTGAGGCGTTTTGCGGTTTTTAGGAATTTTAGGGTTTTTATGGTTTTTATGGTCTTTTGGGTTTTTAGGGGTTTTTTTAGTTTTTTAGTGTTTTGTGTTTTTTGGAGTTTTTTTAACATTTTTAGGGGTTTAAGGGTTTTTAGATTTTTTAGTGGTTTTTAGGGTTTTTATGGGGTTTTGGAGTTTTTAAGGATTTTATTTTTTTAGGGGTTTATCAGGGTTTTTAGAGATTTTTTAGGATTTTCATGTGTTTTTGGGTTTTTAGGGTTTTTAGGGTTTTTAGGGTTTTTAAGGGTTTTTGGGTTTTTTAGGGGATTTTTTGGTTTTTATGGTCTTTTGGGTTTTTTCAGTTTCTTTTGAGTTTTTAGGATTTTTAAGGTTTTTAGAGTTTTCAACGTTTTTAGAGTGTTTAAGAGTTTTTATAATTTTTAGGGTTTTTATGGGTTTTTAGGGTTTTTAGGGGTTTTTATGGTTTCCAGAGGTATTTCAGGGTTTTAGGGTTTTTTTTCATTTTAGGGCTTTTTAGGGATTTATAGGAATTTTATGGTTTTTAGGGGGTTTTAGGAATTTTGAGGGTTTTTAGGGGTTTTCAGGGGTTTTTAGGTTTTTAGGGGGTTTATGGTTTTTATATTATTTTTGTTTTTTTTGAATTTTTTGGGGTTTTATGGTGTTTTTGAGTTTTTAAGGTTTTAGGGGTTTTATGGGTTTTTAGGTTTTTTAGTGGTTTATAGTTTTTTATGGGTTTTTAGTATTTTTACTGTCCATAAGGGTTTTTATGTTTTTCTGAAGGTATTTCAAGGTTCATAGGGGTTTTTACATTTTCAGGGATTTTTAGGGAATTTTAGTATTTTTATGGTTTTTTGGGTTTTCTGGGCTTTTTTGGGAATTGTAGGGGTTTTGGGCTTTTAGTTATTTTTTGTGGTTTTTGGGATTTTGGGGTATTTATTTTTTTTGGGTTTTTAGGGTTTTATAGGAGTTTTTTAGTGTTTTAAAGGTTTTAGAGTTATTTGGTGTTTTTATGGTTTTTAAGGGTTCTAATAGTTTTTAGTGATTTTTTATGGTTTTTATGGATTTTTAAGGGTTTTTTTGGTTTTTATTGTTTTTAGGGGGTTTTAGGGGTTTTAGGGGTGTTTATGTTTTTATGGATTTTTAATGATTTTATTAGCAATTTTATGATTTTTAGGGTCTTTTGGGGTTTTTAGGGATTTTGAAGGTTTTTAGGGTTTTTAGGGGTTTTAGGGTCTTTATGGTTTTTTTGGGAGTTTTAAGGTATTTTTGTTTTTTTAGGGTTAAATTTTTTTTGATTTTCTTAATGTTATGGAGGGTTTAAAGGGTTCTTTAGATTTTTAATCGGTTTTTAAGGTTTTATGGGTTTTTAGGATTTTTTATGTTTTCACGGTTTTTTAGTGATTTATTAAGATTTTTATGGTGTTTAGGGTTTTTTTAGGTTGTTAGGTATTTTGAGGGGTTTAAGGGGGGGGAGGTTCCGGTTTTTAGTGTTTTTCAAGGTTTTTAGGGTTTTTTGATTTTTTTTTGTTTCTAAGGTTTTTTAGAGTTTTCTAACATTTTTAGCGGGTTTATGGGTTTTTAGAGTTTTTAGTGGGTTTTTGGTTTTTTATGGGTTTTTTGGGGTTTTAAAGGTTTTTAGGGGTTTTGGGGGTTTTTAAGGGTTTTTCAGGATTCTTAGGGTTTTTTATGTTTTTAGGGATTTTAGATCTTTTTAAGGATTTTTATGGTTTTATGGTTTTTAGGTGTTTTAGAGGTTTTAAGGGGGTTTTTTGGGTTTTTCATGATTTTTTAGGGTTTTTAAGGTTTTTTAGAGTTTTTAACATTTTTAGGGGTTTTAATGGTTTTTAGTGTTTTAGTGGTTTTTAGGGTATTATGGGTTTTTAGGGTTTTTATGGTTTTAAGGGGGTTTTAGGGATTTTAGGGTTTTCACATTTTTAGGAATTTTAGGATTTTTTTTGATTTATATGGTTTTATGGGGTTTTCGGCATTTTGATGGTTTTTAGGGTCTTTTAGGGTTTTAAATTGGGTTATTAGGGTTTTTTTTGGTTTTTTGTGTTTTTAGTGTTATTTTTGAGTTTTTTAGTCTTTTTATGGTTTTTTATATTTTTTTAACCTTTCTTGGTGTTTTAAGTGTTTTTACAGTTTTTAGTGTCTTTAAGGTTTTTATGGGTTTTTGGGATATTTTAAGGTTTTAAGTGTTTTTTATGGTTTTTAGGGTTTTTTTCATGGTTTTAAGGGTTTTTATGTTTTTAAGGATTTTTAGGACTTTTTCATATTTTTATGGTTTTTATGATTTTTTGGGTTTTCAGGATTTTGAGGGGTTTTTGGGTTTTTCTTGGTTTTTTTTGGCTTTTTAGTGTTTTTAAGGGTTTTTAGAGTTTTTCTGGGTTTTAGGGTCTTTTGGATTTTATGCGTTTTTTTCAGTTCATTAGGGTTTTTGTGGTTTTAGAGTTTTTAGTGCTTATTTAGGGGGTTTATGGGATTTTAGGGTTTTTATGTTTTTAGAGGGTTTTATGGTTTTCTGGGGGTTTTCAAGGGTTTATGGTTTTTTATGTTTTCCGGGATTTTTAGGTATTTTTTTAGGTTTTTATGGTTTTTTGGGGGTTTTTTGGATTTTTTAGGATTTTGAGGGTTATTTAGTATTTTTTTAGGGTTTTAGGGTTTTCAGGTTTTCTAGGGTCTTTTGAGGTTTTAGGGTTTTTTCGTTTTTAGTTTTTTATGGTTTTTAGAGTTTTTTAAACATTTTTAGTGTTTAAAGGGTTTTTAGAGTTTTTAGTGGCTTTAGGATTTTTATGAGTTTTAGGGTTTTTTATGTTTTTATGGTATTTTATGGTTTTCAGGTGTTTTAGGGTTTTTAGGTGTTTTTAAGATTTCAAGGACTTTAGGGTTATTTTATGATAGTTATGGTTTTTAGGGTTTTGAGGGATTTTGAGTGTTTTTAGGGGTTTTATGTTTTTTTGTTTTTAAGGTTGTTAATGTTTTTAACTTTTTAGGGGGTTTAAGGGTTCTTAGTGTATTTAGTTGTTTTTAGGGTTTTTTTAGTTTTAAGATTTTTTTAATGTTTTTAGTGCTTTTTATTGTTTTAAGGAGTTTTTCAGGGTTTTTAGGGT
This sequence comes from Viscum album, assembly GCA_963277665.1. Classification (NCBI taxonomy): domain Eukaryota; kingdom Viridiplantae; phylum Streptophyta; class Magnoliopsida; order Santalales; family Viscaceae; genus Viscum; species Viscum album. Next base: position 1,049,894,236 of record OY728121.1, on the reverse strand, counting down.
TTTTTACGTTTTTAGGGATTTTTTTGGGATTTTATAGGATTTTTATAGATTTTTAGGTTTTCATGGTTTTAAAGGATTTGGAGGGTTTTTATGGTCTTTCAGGGTTTTTATAATTTTTTTGGGGTTTTAAGGTTTTTTTGATTTTTCAGGTGTTTTAAGGTTTTTTAGAGTTTTTAAACATTTTTAGGGTTTTTGAGGAGTTTTTGAGTTTTTAGTTGGTTTTAGGGATTTTATGGCGTTTTTAATGTTTTTAGTGTCTTTTATATTTTTAGGGGTTTTCAAGGTTTTTAAGGCTTTTTACGTTTTCAAGAATTTTTAAGGATTTTTAATGATTTTTATGGGTCTTAGGATTTTTTTGGTATTTAGAGATTTGAATGTTTTTTAAGGTTTTAGGGGTTTTAGTGTTTTTTAGAGTTTTTATAGTCTTTTGGATTTTTAGGGTTTTTTAGTTTTTAGGGTTTTTATGATATTTATATTTTTTTATCGTTTTATGAGTTTCAAGGGTTTTTAGAATTTTTAGTAGTTTTAGGGTTTTTATGGGTTTTTAATGTTTTAATGGTTTTTAGGGTGTTTTATTTTTTTCAGGGGTTTTCTGGGTTTTTAGGATTTTTTACATTTTTAGGGATTTTAAAGATTTTTATGGTTTTAGGGTTTTTTTGGTTTTTAGGGATTTTGGTGGATTTTTGGATTTTTCTTGGGTTTTTAGTATTTTTTGGATTTTTCAGGTTTTTAGGGTTTTTTGTGTTTTTATGGTTTTTTATCATTTAGGGTTTTTATGGTTTGTTAGAGTTTTTTAAAGTTTTAGAGTTTTTAAGGGTTTTTAGTGTTCTTAATGGGTTTTTCGGCTTTTTAGGATTTTTATGGGTTTTGGGGGCTTTAATGGTTTTCAGTGGTTTTTAGGGGTTTTTAAATTTTTAGGGATTTTTAGGGATTTTTTTTGTATTTTTATGGTTCTTAGGGTTTTTATGGTTTTTAGAGTATTTTGGGTTTTTAGGGGTTTTTAGTGTTTTTAAAGTCTTTTTTGGCTTTTAGGGTATTTTTGAGTTTTTAGGGGTTTTGAGGTTTCTTAGAGTATTTTAACATTTTTAGGGGTTTCAAGGGTTTTTATAAGTTTTAGTATTTTTTATGGTTTTTCAGGGTTTTTAGGGTTTTTTATGGTTTTATGGGGTTTTATAGTTTTTAGGGGGGGTATTTATGGTTTTAGGGTTTTTTTACGTTTTTAGGGATTGCTGAGGATTTTTTATGATTTCTATGGTTTTTAGGGTTTTTAGGGTTTTTAGTCTTCTTCCGGGATTTTAGTGTCTTTTTGGCAAAGAAGGCACGGATCCAGGCTATTCCCGGAACCCCCCAAAATTTATAAACAAAGGATACAGACACTGCAGACAAGGGAGGGGAGGGATCAATCAATCCACACCCAAACCCCTTACGACCTCATCCCGAGGGCCACAAAAGAAAAAAAAATGAAACAAAGCGCAAGACCAAAAAGGACATAGTGACCAAAAGAAAATCACACACAGAGAAGGTCAGTCAACATCACCGCCAAAATCCTCCAGCTCCGCATCACGAAACCCCATGCCAACACCAAAGCCACCGCCATCATCAGTAATGCTAAAATCTGATTCATCACCCTGGTCCATTGAGTCCCATCTAGAGTCAAAATCTTCTTGCATGCCAAGTCTGGACCGCAGCTTCTCCATAGCTTTTACCTGCTCAGCAGAAAAATAAGGCCTCTCTCGCTTATTCACCTTTAGATTCAGTTTGACAGCTCGTGAGGAGGCCCTAGTTGTCATTGGGCGTGGGAGGGCAGAGTAATCCCTCCTCCTCCTTCGTCTTGGTGGGGCAGAGGAGGTTCCCGCAGCAGACATCTTTGTTCCATTGCCACCATCACTAGCGGCTAATGGTGCCTTGCCCTTCTTTCTTTCTGCCTCAGGAGTTTCAGCACCTCCGCTGATTTTTTTCTCCCTTGATGTGACCATAGCAGCATTTATCCGTCGATCAGCCTCAGCAAGCCTCTCCCCAAGCCTCCTTGCCTCACCTTCAAGAGGGAACCTTTCCCTTTCAACCCATACCATCTCATGGAGCTGCACACAAAAGTCTTCAGCAGAGGGAACATCATGAAGGATCATCGCCCTCTGCAGGTCCATGGAAGGACCACCAGCATCACCAGCATATCGGAGCTAGTCACTAGGAAGGTCCTCAGCACTATCGTCAGAGGGGGATGATAACCCATGCCCCATGCCAGGTCCCCCCACGCCAGGATACCCATGCAGGATCAGTGGGGCATCACGCCAGTCTATATCCCCATCCAGTATGGGCTTTTCCTCAGCTGAGCATGAAATCCAGTCATCTCCAGTTAGTGTCTTTTTGGTTTTTTAGAGTTTTTTTTCAAGTTTTTTATGGTTTTTAAGGGTTTTAGAGTTTTTTTTAACATTTTTAGAGATTTTTAGGTTTTTAGAGTTTTTAGTGGTTTCTATGATTTTTATGGTTTTTATGGGTTTTTAGGGTATTTTAAGGTTTTTATGGTTTTGAGGGGTTCCTCAAGTTTTTTAAGGTTTTTTACATTTTCATAAATTTCTATAGCTTTTTAGATTCTTATGGTTTTTAAGGGTTTTATGTATTTTGAGGGGTTTTAGGGTTTACATGGTTTTTTTTGTGTTTTTACAGTTTTTTAGGGTTTTTATAGTTTTTTTGGGTTTTAGGGTTTTTTTGGGTTTTTAGGGTTTTTTTTAGTTTTTTAGGGATTTTAAAGTTTTTAGAGTTTTTTAATGTTTTAACAGGTTTTATGGGTTTTTAGAGTTTTTAGTGGGGTTTTAGGGTTTTTGGTGTTTTTGGGATTTTTTTGGTTTTTTACATTTTTAATGTTTTTAGGTATTTTTTTTGGATTTTTATGGTTTTTGAGGTTTTTATGAATTTTAGGAATTTTGATGGGTTTTTGGGATTTTTAGGGTTTTTAGGGATTTTATGTTTTTGTTTGGGTTTTAGGGTTTTTTTGTGTTTTTAGGGTTTTTTTGGTTTTTACGGTTTTTTTGGTTTTTTAGAGTTTTTTTATTTTTTTAGTTGTTTAAAGGTTTTTTATTGTTTTTTTTGTTTATCAGGTTTTTATAGGTTTTTAGGGTTTTTTAAGGTTTTTATTGGTTTTTTAGGGTTTTTTTTACATTTTAAGGTTTTTTTGGGTTTTTTTGGGATTTGTATGGGTTTTAGAGTTCTTTAGTGTTTGCAAGGCCCAATGACGCGAGGGAGATTAAAGAGGCTTAATGCTAAGATGGGCGCACATCTTACTTCATTAAGGCCCAATGGATCTTGCCTTGAATGGATGGAGAAAATGGGCCTATAATATCACTTATTCAAGCCCAAAATTGATGTTTAAATCTTGGCCCACATGGTTGCACGAATTTGGATTCCTTGCCCACACGGAGGATTCTAGAAATGGCATCTTTGGACACCAAAGTCAAATCCGGTGGGTTATGCACTCAAAGTCAAATCCGGTGGGCTATAGTTGGAAAGTTGTGTGATAATTTTCCAAAAGTCTTTATTAGACTTTATCTTTTTTACTTTTAAGGGGACAAGGTAGGTTTAGCCTTTATGACTTTAGGGTATTAGACCCTTCACTATATTGTATCACCCCTTGGCTATAAATAGCCACCCCATGGCATTGTATTTTCATTCAAGAATTAATTGAGAGCTTATGCTTTGTTTCTCTCCATTGTGTGAGAATTGTACCGAATTTTCCCCTTGATCTTGTGCATTCTTGCCTTGTCAATCTATAAGTTAGATTGGTGATCAAGATCACAAAGCCCCCAATTCTGTGCCTCAACCCAAGTGCGTTTTTGTGTGGATTAGATATCACATCCCTCACTTGAGTGTGTTGTCTAAGTAGTAGGGCGTGCTCCTTATAGCGTTGATTGACTACTTTAATCCACTATCCGTACCCATCATCCACCACTTAGCCCCGAACTGCATCCTTCAACCGCTGCCCTACGCTGTGAAGATCGGGTCACCCCGTGTGTCTCACATCAGTTGATATTAGAGCTTCGGTTGACACGGTAGGCATTTATCCCTTCATTTACTTTAATTCTATCCATTATCCTCCTTATCCTTCTATATTATTCACCCATTCAACAAAAAAATCCCTTTTCTTGAAAGCCTCTTGAATTGCCCTAGTTTGTGCAAGCTTGGATTATTATAAATTGTGAAAAAAATTCATTCATATTCTTTCTGCATTTAATTCTCTATATGTGATTTGTATCTGGAAAAAACTAGAATCAAATTCTCTCAAAACATCATTTTGTGCTTTTCAAAATTAAGCACATCCTTTATTTGAGAGATTTCGAAAAAAAATTGTCTTACTCTCCGTTCAATCATCTTGTGCTTTAAAACTCCAAGCACAACACTTTTTGGGGAGAATTGACAAAAAAAAAAAAAGAGGATACAATTACTCCTTTGTGCTTTACCTTATTAACACTTTCCATTTCCTATCTTGCACAATCGAGAAAAAACCCAAATACCACCTTTCCACCCCCTTTTTTCACCCACCCTTTATCCATTTTCTACCCTCTTTTCACCCTTTACCCTTTACCACTCAAGCGGGTTGTGCTAAACCAGCCCCCAACACAATCTTGATTGGGGAAGGATTGGTGACAAGTGATCACCCAAAACAAGGTATTATATTTCACAAGAGCTTAGAATTTGAATTGAGTGTTGAGAGTGGAGAGAAATAAGAAAAAATAATATCTTGTATGTGTGAGTGTGTGCATCTTGTTGTGTGTGTGTGTGTGTGTGCATCTTGTGTGTCTGAGTGAGTATCCTTGTGTGTGTGAGTGTGTATCCTTGTGTGTGTGAGTGTGTATCCTTGTGTGTGTGAGTGTGTACATCTTGTGTGTTTGTGTGTGTGTCGCGTGTGTGTGAGTGAGTGTCTATCATTGTGTGCGTCTCCCCGGTGTGTGTTTATGTAATATATTATGGCCGAAGATCATGAGAAGAAAATTGTTCATGCTAGTGATGAAGGAAGATGAAGTAGGTCTCCCGCACTGGAAGATTCACCACTCCAACTGCAAGCTTTGTTGAGCCATTTCTAGAAGCTTCTTGATCGAAAGTTGGAGGTGCTACATGAGAGGATTGATAACCTAGAGAATCAACCAAGCCCAAGGATGATCCATGATAACCCACAGTGAACTCTGGCACCCCGTCTCCCCCACATCCTGGAAGAGGAGATGGAAAACATGGATGGTGATTTTGAGGATGTCCCACAAAGGAGGAGGTTGTACCAACAACCTAGAGGAGGACAAAAGAGACAACATGATGATGACCTACTTGGCGGGATCAAGGTGAAGGTCCCTTCTTTTCAAGGGAAAAATGATCCGGAAGCATACTTGGAATGGGAGATATGGATAGAGCAGGTCTTTTCATGCCATTCATATTTCGAGGAGAAAAAGTTCAAACTTTATTCCCTTGAATTTTATGATTATGCTTTGATTTGGTGGGATCAAGTTCAAAAGGAGAGGGCTAGATATGGTGGACGTCCTATCAACACTTGGGAAGACATGAAGTTTTCCATGAGGAAGCGGTTTGTTCCCACACATTACCATAGAGATCTCCACAACAAATTTCAACACCTCACCCAAGGGAGTAAGAGTGTAGAAGACTACTACAAGGAGATGCAAATTGCCATGATTCGAGCAAACGTTGAGGAGGATCTGGAGGCAACCATGGAATGATTTTTACATGGGATCAATCGGGAGATTGTTGATCAAGTGGAGATGTACCATCATCTGGAGATACAAGATATGATCCACCAAGCCACCAAGTTTGAGCAACAAATCAAAAGGAGGAGAAACATTAGGAAACCCACTACCCCTTTCACACCATAGAGAAATCCGAGGAAGGAGGTCGGAGAACCATCAAAGGAAAAGGAGGTGGTTAAAAGTGACCAGGTAATTCTTCCACCTAAGAAACCTACTTTTGATACTAACCAAACCAGGAATCGGGATATTCCGTGTTTCAAATGTTAAGGAAGGGGTACCATTGCTAGTGAATGCCCAAACCAGAGCACCATGACCATCAACAAGTATAGAGAATGAGAGACCGATGGAGAGAGCTCGGAAGAGGAGGAGGAAGAATCTCCAGAAATTGATAGTGGAGAGTTTGCAGAAGATGGTGAGATTCTTATCACTATGAGAGTTCTAAGTGCACAAATGACCGTAGGAGAGAAGGAGCAGCGAGAGAACCTTTTCCATACATGGTGCAAGATCCATGGGAAGGTATGTAGTGTTATTATTGATGGAGGAAGCTGTAGTAATGTTGCGAGCACCGAGTTAGTAGAGAAGTTGGGACTTTATACTTTGAAGCATCAACATCCATATCGGCTTCAGTGGTTGAATGATTGCGGGGGGATGAAGGTCACCAAGCAAGTAAAGGTACTTTTCACCATCGGAAAGTATAAAGATAAGGTCTTGTGCAATGTTGTTCCTATGAAGGCTTGCCATTTGTTATTGGGACAACCATGGTAGTATGATCGGCGTGTTACCCATGACGGTTTCTTGAATCGCCACTCTTTTGTACTCCAAGGGGAACCTATAACCCTCAACCCCATGTCCCCCAAACAAATTCCGGAAGATCACATTTTGAGAGAAATGAAAAAAATGAGTGATGAGGAAAAATAGAGTGAAAATGAAAAAGAAGATAATGAGGGAAAGAGAGAAAATGAGAGAAGAAGATAAATGGAGAGCAAAGAAAAATCAAGTGGGAAAACGAATTTGAGAGAAGATAAAAGTGTGATGTTGGAAAAAAAGAGTGAGGTCGAGGAAGCTTTGTTTTCACAGAAAACCCTCCTAGTACTCATATACAAAGAGGTGTTTCTAAATACTAACGACTTACCTCGTTTGATAAATGTTGTTGATTCCTTGTTGCAGGAGTATAATGATGTCTTTCCTGAAGAGGTTCAACCGGGTTTGCCACCTATTAGTGGTATCGAGCATCAAATTGACCTCATACCTGGAGCATCACTACCGAACCACCCTGCATATCGCACTAACCCGGAAGAGACAAAATAAATTCAGAGGCAAGTTCAAGAGCTGCTGGATTGGGATGTGTCAGAGAGATCCTTAGTCCTTGTGTCATACCAGTGATTCTAGTACCAAAGAAGGGTGGAACATGGAGAATGTGCATTGACTATAGATCCATCAACAACATCACGGTCAGGTATCGTCATCCTATCCTTAGGTTAGATGATATGCTAGATGAATTAAATGGTTCAACTATTTTCTCAAAAATTGATTTAATAAGTGGCTGCCATCAAATTAGGATGAAAGAAGGAGATGAGTGAAAAAATGCATTTAAGACAAAACATGGACTTTATGAATGGTTAGTCATGCCCTTTGGTCTCACCAATGCACCTAGCACATTTATGAGGTTAATGAATCTTGTCTTACCTGCATATATTGGAAAATTTGTGGTAGTTTTCTTTGATGATATTCTTGTTTATAGTAGGACTTTTCATGAACATGTAGATCACTTAAGAAAATTCCTAGAGGTGTTAAGGAAAGAAAACTTGTTTGGAAACATTAATAAGTGTGAATTTTTCCTCGATAATATTATTTTCCTTGGATTTGTTGTGAGTGAGAATGGAGTTGAAGTGGACACCGAGAAGATCAAAGCGATACAAGAATGGCCAGCTCTGACCTCCATTGGGCAGGTAAGAAGTTTTCATGGGCTTGCTAGTTTTTACAGGAGATTTGTGAAGGACTTCAGAACACTAACAACACCATTGAACGAGTTGACAAAGAATAATGTTCCTTTCAAATGGGGGACAACTCAAGAGAAGGCCTTCCATGCTCTTAAGGAGATACTCACCCACGCCCCTCTACTTGCACTTCTGGACTTTGGTAAGACCTTTTAAATTGAATGTGATGCAAGAGGAATTGGCATAGGAGGAGTAATCATGCAAGAAAGTAAGCCTATTTCTTTCTTTAGTGAGAAGTTAAATGGCCCAACCCTAAACTATGATATATATGATAAAGAGTTGTATGAATTGTTTAGATTTCTAGAAACATGGCAACATTATCTTTGGCCTAAATAATTTGTGATCCATTCTGACCATGATGCTCTTAAGTACCTTAGGATCCAAAATAAACTAAATAGGATACATGTTAGGTGTTTGGAATTCATTGAATCATTTTCATATGTCATCAATCATAAAAAGAGTAAAGAAAATACTGTGGAAGATGAACTTTCACGTAGATATTCTCTTATATCCTTGTTGGATTCAAAACTCCTTGGTTTTGAATGCATTAAGGAATTATATGCTACAGATAGTGATTTTAGTGAACCATATAGACATTGTAAACCGGGAGTTAGCTGGGAAAAGTTTTATTTACATGATGGATTCTTATTCCAGATTGATAAGCTTTGTATTCCCAATTTCTCTATCCGTTTACTTTTACTAAAGGAGTCACATTATGGGGGGTTAATGGGACATTTTGGTGTTGCAAAAAATTTAAGTGTTCTGAGTGAGAATTTTTATTGGCCTAGAATATCTAAAGATGTTGAAAATTTTGTGGGAAAGTGCATTGTTTTCCATAAAGCCAAATTGAAACTGAATCCACATGGATTATATCTTCCTCTCCCAATCCCCCAAAACCCTTGGGAGGACATATCAATGGAATTTATTGTGGGTTTACCAAGGAAAAAGAGTGGGAGAGATTCCATTTTTATGGTAGTGGATTGGTTTTCTAAAATGGAACATTTTATTCCTTGTCACAAAACAGATGATGCCACTAACATTGCAACACTCTTCTTTCAGGAAGTAGTCAAACTCCATGGAATTCCAAGGACGATTATGTCGGATCGAGACACAAAATTTCTTAGTTACTTTTGGAAGACCATGTGGAGAAAACTGGGCACGAAGTTACTCTTTTCCACTACTTGTCATAAACAAAATGATGGGAAAACAGAGGTGGTGAATCGGACACTATCACCCCTTCTGCGAACAATTTTCAAGAAGAATATCAAGAATTGGGAGGAGTGTCTGCCACATGTGGAATTCGCATATAACAGGGCTAAGCACTCCACTACTCAATATTATCCATTCGAAATTGTTTACAGTTTTAACCCCTTCACCTCTATTGATCTAGTTCCTTTGCCTTTGCAGGAAGCAACTAATATAGATGTGAAAGGGAGCGCATAATTCATCAAATAACTCCATGAAAAGGCAAGAAAAAATATCGAGTGGATGACCCAAAAATATGTTGATCGTGAAAACAAGGGTCGGAAACAAGTGTTGTTTGAGACCTGGGACTTGGTTTGGATTCATATGCAAAAGGAGAGATTTCCCAACACGTGGAAATCAAAACTCATGACATGAGGAGACAGACCTTTTCGAGTGCTTGAGAATATTAATAGCAATGCTTACAAGATAGATTTTCTAGGTGAGTATGGTGTAAGTGCCACTTTCAATGTTTCTGATCTTTATCCTTTTTTGGGTGTAGAGGATGAAGAGTCGAGGAAGACTCTTTTTCAAGATGGGGAGGATGATGAGAACCATGTTAAAGGCACAAAGTCGATTTCACGGGAGGAAGAGTTGGATTTGCAAGGCCCAATGACGCGATGGAGATTAAAGAGTCTTAATGCTACAATGGGCGCACACATCTTGCTTCATTAAAGGCCTAATAGATCTTTCCTTGAAAGGATGGAGAAAATGGGCCTATAATATCACTTATTCAAGCCCAAAATTGATGTTTAAAGCTTGTCCCACATGGTTGCACGAATTTGGATTCCTTGCCCACATGTAGGATTCTAGAAATGGCATCTTTGGACACCAAAGTCAAATCTGGTGGGCTATGTACTCAAAGTCAAATCTAGTGGGTAATAGTTGGAAAGGTGTGTGCTACTTTTCCAAAATTCTTGGTTTGACTTTATCTTTTTGACTTTTAAGGGGATGAGGTAGGTTTAGCCTTTATGACTTTAGGGTATTAGACCCTTCACTATTGTATCACCCCTTGGCTATAAATAGCCACTCCATGACATTGTATTTTCATTCAAGAATTAATTGAGAGCTTATGCTTTGTTTCTCTCCATTGTGTGAGAATTGTTTTGAATTTTCCCCTTGCTCTTGTGAATTCTTGCCTTGTCAATCTACAAGTTAGATTGGTGATCCAAGATCACAAAGCCCCCAATTCCACGCCTCAACCCAAGTGCGTTGTTGTGTGGATTGAATATCACATCCCTCCCTTGAGTGTGTTGTCTAAGTAGTAGGTCGCGCTCCTTGTAGCGTTGATTGACTACTTGCATCCACTATCCGTACCCATCATCCACCACTTATTCCCTAACCGAATCTTTCAACCGCCGCCCTACGACGTGAATATCGGGCCACCCCGTGCGTCTCACATCAGGTTTTTAGGGTTTTTATGGGTTTTAGTGTTTTTTAAGGTTTTTAGGGATTTTATGGTTTTTTACGTTTTTAGTTATTTTTAGGTATTTTTAGGATTTATACGGTTTTTAGGGATTTTTAGGGTTTTTTTGGGATTTTGAGGGAGGGTGTTTAATGTCTTTTGGGGTTTTTAGGGTTTTTTAGGGTTTTTAAGGTCTTTTTGTATTTTGTGTTTTTCTGAGTTTTTAAGGTTTTTTATAGTTTTTTAAAGTTTTTTGGGGTTTTAAGGGTTTTTATAGTTTTTAGTGGTTTTTAGGATTTTTATTTGTTTTTAGGATTTTGAAAGGTTTTTAGGGGTTTTTAGGGTTTTTAGGGGGTTTCAGTGTTTTTGGGATTTTTTGTGTTTTTAGAGATTTTTAGGGATTTTTTAGGATTTTTATGGGTTTTAGTGGTTTTTATTAGTTTTAGAGATTTTGACGGTTTTTAGGGTCTTTTAGGGTTTTAGGGAATTTTTGGGTTTTCAGGGATTTTTTTAGTTTTTTAGGGTTTTAAAGGTTTTTTATATTTTTATTAACATTTTAACATTTTTAGGGGTTTAAAGGGTTTAAAGGTTTTTTAGATTATTTAGTTGGGTTTCATGGTTTTTATGGATTTTAAGAATTTTTAGGGGTTTTTAGGGGTTTTTAGGGGTTTTAGGGGGTTTTAGGTTTTTAAGGTCTGTTGTATTTTTAGAGTTTTTTTTAGATTTTTATGTTTTAAGGTTTTTTAGAGTTTTTTTAACATTTCTAGGTGTTTAAAAGGGTTTAGATCTTTTAGTGATATTTTATTCTTTTAATGGGTTTTAAGGGTTTTTTACGGATTTTTTAGGATTTGTATGGGTTTTGGGGTTTTTTGGATTTTTTGGATTTTTTAAGTTTTTTAGAGTTTTAGGGTTTTTAAGGTCTTTTTGGGTTTTTAGGGGATTTTTTATGAGTTTTTTTTTGGATTTTTTGGATTTTTTGGATTTTTTGGATTTTTAAGTTTTTTTTAATTTTAAGGGTTTTTTAGTTTTTAGGGTTTTAAGGTTTTTTAGTTTTTTTTACGCTTTTAGTGGTTTTCATATTTTTTAGAGTTTTTAGTGTGTTTTGGAGGTCTCATGAGGTTTTAGGGGATTTTAAGGATTTTATGGGTATTTTATAGTTTACAAGGGTTTTTCAAGGTTTTTAGGGTTTTTTACATTTTAAGTGATTTTTAGGGATTTTATAAAATTTTATGGTTTTTAGGGTTTAAAGATTTTGAGGGTTATTCCAAATTTTTAGGGTTTTTAGGGTTTTAGGGATCGGGTTTGTGTTTTTTAGGGGTTTAAAGGATTTTTAAAGCTTTTAACGTTTTTAGGGGTTTTAATGGTTTTTAGAGTTTTTAGTGGTTTTTAGGTTTTTTATGGGTTTTTTCTAGTTTTAGGGTTTTTATGGGTTTCCAGGGTTTTTCAGGGTTTTTTACATTTTCAGATAATTTTAGGGATCTTTTAACTTTTTATGGCTTCTAGGGTTTTTAGGGTTTTAGGTATTTTGAGGGCTTTTAGAGGTTTTTAGGGGGTTTTTTGGGTTTTAGGGATTTTTAGGGTTTTTATGGGTTGTTTGAGTTTGTAAGGGTTTTTAGAGTTTTATAGAGTTTTTAACGTTATTAGGTGTTTTAATGGTTTTAGATTTTTTATTGGTTTTTTTAGAATTTTTAGGTTTTAAAAGGTTTTTTGTTTTTAGGGGTTTTCAGGGCTTTTGGGGTGTTTTGTGTTTTCAAGGAGTTTGAGGGATTTTTTATGTTTTTAAGGGTTTTAGCGTTCTTTTAGGTTTTTAGGGACTTTGAGGGATTTTAGGGGTTTTAGGATCTTTTGGGTTTTTTGGGTTTTTTGAGTTTTTAGGGTTTATGGTGTTTTTTTGATTTTTTAACATTTTTAGGGTTTTATGGGATTTTAGTGTTTTTAGTGGTTTTTGGGTTTTTTCAGGTGTTTAAGGTTTTTTTCTGGTTTTTAGGGGTTTTGTATGGTTTTCATGGGGTTTTTAGGGATATTCACATTTTTGGGGATTTTTTTAGGTTTTTTATGGTTTTTAGGGGTTTTTAGGGTTTTTAGGGTTGTTTTGGGTTTTAGGTTTTTTTTGAGTTTTTAGGGTTTTAAGGGTTTTTAGAGTTTTTAACGTTTTATGGGTTTTATGGGGTTTTATAATTTTATTGGTTCTTTAGGGTATTTAAGGGTTTTTAAGTTTTTAAGGGTTTTATGGTTTTCATGTGTTTTTCAGGGGTTTTAGAGTTTTTTAAATTTTCAGTGATTGTTAAACTTTTGTTAGGATTTATATGTTTTATTTGGGGTTTTCAGGGTTTTTTGGGGTTTTATGGTTTTTTGAATTTTTTAGTGTTTTTATGGTTTTTAGAGTTTTTAATGTTTTTAGTGGTTTAAGGGTTTTTAGAGTTTTTAGTGGTTTTGGGGGTTTTTATGGAGTTAATGGTTTTTAATGTTTTACGGGTTTTTATGACCTTCATGGGTTTTTATGGGTTTTAGGGTTTTTTGTGTTTTTAGGGATTTTTAGGGTTTTAGGGTCTTTTAGGGTTTTAAATTGGATTTTTTTAGGGTTTTTTGGGTTTTTTGCAATTTTAGTGTTATTTTTGGGTTATTTTAGGGTTTTTATAGTTTTTTAACTTTTCTAGTTGTTTTAAGTGTTTTTAGAGTTTTTAGTGGTTTTAAGGTTTTTATGGGTTTTTAGGGTTTTTTTAAGGTTTTATGGGTTTTTTATGGTTTTAGGGTTTTTTTCATGGTTTTAAGGGTTTATGGTTTTAAGGATTTTTAGGACTTTCATATTTTTATGGTTTTTATGATTTTTTGGGTTTTCAGGATTTTGAGGGGTTTTTTGGGATTTTCCGGGTTTTTTTCTTTTTAGTGTTTTTAATGTTTTTTAGAGTTTTTCTGGGTTTTAGGGTCTTTTCGATTTTAAGCGTTTTTTTGAGTTCATTAGGGTTTTTTTGTTTTTATTGTTTTTAGTGATTATTTAGGGGTTTTATGGGATTTTCGGGTTTTTATGTTTTTAGAGGGTTTTATGGTTTTTGTGGGGTTTTCAGGGTTTTTATGGGTTTTTATGTTTTCTAGGATTTTTAGGGATTTTTTTATATTTTTATGGTTTTTAGGGTTTTTTTGGATTTTTCGAGATTTTGAGGGTTATTTAGTATTTTTTAGGGTTTCAGGGTTTTTAGGGTTTTCTAGGGCCTTTTTGGGTTTTAGGGTGTTTTTGTTTTTAGGTTTTTTAAGGTTTTTAGAGTTTCTAAACATTTTTAGGGTTTAAAGGGTTTTTAGAGTTTTTAGTGGCTTTAGAATTTTTATGGGTTTTAGGGTTTTTTAATGTTTTTATGGGATTTTATGGTTTTCAGGGGTTTTAGGGTTTTTAGGTGCTTTTATGTTTTCAAGGACTTTAGGGTTAATTTATGATTTTTACGGTTTTTAGGGTTTTTAGGGTTTTTAGGGATTTTGAGGGGTTTTAGGGGTTTTATGTTTTTTTTTGTTTTAAAGTTTTTAATGTTTTTAACTTTTTAAGGGGTTTAAGGGTTCTTAGTGTATTTAGTTGTTTTTAGGGTTTTTTTAGTTTTAAGGTTTTTTAATGTTTTTAGTGCTTTTTATGGTTTTAAGGAGTTTTTCAGGTTTTTCAGGGTTTTTTTACATATTTAGGGATTTTTGGGATTTTATAGGATTTTTATAGATTTTTAGATTTTTATGGTTTTTAAGGATTTGGAGGGTTTTTATGGTCTTTCAGGGTTTTTTGGGTTTTTATAAATTTTTTTGGGTTTTAAGGTTTTTTGTGTTTTTCAGGTGTTTTAAGGTTTTTTAGAGTTTTTAAACATTTTTAGGGGTTTTGAAAAGTTTTTGAGTTTTTAGTGAGTTTTAGGGATTTTATGGGGTTTTAAATGTTTTTATTGTCTTTTATGTTTTTTAGGGGTTTTTAAGGTTTTTTAAGTTTTCAAGAATTTTTAAGGATTTTTAAAGAGTTTTATGGGTCTTAGGTCTTTTTTGGTATTTAGAGATTTGAGTGTTTTTCAAGGTTGTAGGGGTTTTAGTGTTTTTTAGAGTTTTTATAGTCTTTTTGGGTTTTTAGGGTTTTTTAGTTTTTAGGTTTTTTATGATTTTTAGAGTTTTTTATCGTTTTATGAGTTTCAAGGGTTTTTAGAATTTTTAGTGGTTTTTAGGCTTTTTATGGGTTTTTAAGATTTTAATGGTTTTTAGGGGGTTTTATTTTTTTTCAGGAGTTTTCTGGGTTTTTAGGATTTTTTTACATTTTTAGGGATTTTAAATATTTTTATGGTTTTAGGGTTTTTTTGGGTTTTTTGGGATTTTGGTGGATTTTTGGATTTTTCTTGGGTTTTTAGTCTTTTTTGGATTTTTCAAGTTTTTAGGATTTTTTTGTGTTTTTATGGTTTTTTTGCTTTCAGGGTTTTTATGGTTTTTAGTGTTTTTTAATGTTTTAGTGTTTTTAAGGGTTTTTAGAAATTTTAATGGTTTTTTAGGCCTTTTAGGATTTTTATGGGTTTTAGGAGCTTTAAAGGTTTTTAGTGGTTTTTAGGGTTTTTAGAGTATTTTGGGTTTTTAGGGGTTTTAGTGTTTTTAAAGTCTTTTTTGGATTTTAGGGTTTTTTTGAATTTTTAGCGGTTTTAAGGTTTCTTAGAGTTTTTAACATTTTTATGGGTTTCCAGGGTTTTTATAGTTTTAGTATTTTTTATGGGTTTTTAGGGTTTTTATGGTTTTTTACGGTTTTAGGGGGTTTTATAGTTTTTTGGGGGTATTTATGATTTTTAGGGTTTTTTTACGTTTTTAGGGATTTTTTAGGATTTTTTATGATTTCTATGGTTGTTTGGGTTTTTTGGGATTTTTAGGGTTTTTAGGATTTTTAGGGTTTTTAGGGGTTTTAGGGTTTTTAGTGTTCTTCAGGGATTTTAGTGTCTTTTTTGTCTTTTAGAGGGTTTTTCAAGTTTTTTTATGGTTTTTAAGCATTTTCAAGTTTTTTATCATTTTTAGTGATTATTTGGGTTTTTAGAGTTTTTAGTGGTTTCTATGATTTTTATGGTTTTTATGGGTTTTTAGGGTATTTTAAGGTTTTTCTGGTTTTTTATGGTTTTGAGGGGTTCCTCAAGTTTTTTAAGGTTTTTTACATTTTCATAAATTTTTATAGCTTTTTATATTCTTATGGTTTTTAAGGGTTTTAGGGATTTTGAGGTTTTTTAGGGTTTTCATGTTTTTTTTGTGTTTTTACAGTTTTTAGGGTTTTTATAGTTTTTTTGGGTTTTAGGGTTTTTATGAGTTTTTTTATGGATTTTAAGGTTTTTATAGTTTTTTAACATTTTAACAGGTTTTATGGGTTTTTAGAGTTTTTAGTGGGTTTTTAGGGTTTTGGGGGTTTTTAGGATTTTTATGGTTTCAAGGTTTTTTATTATATTTTGGGGTTTTTCAGGGTTTTTTTGGTTTTTTACATTTTTAATGTTTTTTGGGTATTTTTTAGGTTTTTATGGTTTGTGGTGTTTTTAAGGTTTTTAGGAATTTTGATGGTTTTTAGGGGTTTTTAGGGTATTTTAGGATTTTATGTTTTTGTTGGGGTTTTAGGGTTTTTTTTGTGCTTTTAGGGTTTTTTTTAGCTTTTTCGAGTTTTTTAATGTTTTTAGTTGTTTAAAGGGTTTTTAGTGTTTTTTTTGTGTTTATCAGGTTTGTATAGGTTTTTAGGGGTTTTAAAGTTTTTTATTGGGTTTTCAGGGTTTTTTACCATTTTAGGGATTTTTGGGATTTTTTGGGATTTTTATGGGTTTTAGGGTTCTTTAGTGTTTTTAGGGGATTTTTGGGGTTTTAGGATTTTTGGGGTTTTAGGTGTTTTCAGGGTTTTAGGGTCTTTTGGGGTTTTAGGGTTTTTTTAGTTTTTTGGGGTTTAAAGTTTTTTAGATTTTTTAGTGGTCTTTTAGGGTTTTCATGGGTTTTAGTGTTTTTTAAGTTTTTTAGGTGTTTTATAGTTTTTTACGTTTTTAGGTTTCTTTAGGGATTTTTTAGGATTTATATGGTTTTTAGGGATTTTTAGTGTTTTTTTGGATTTTTAGGGGTTTTAGGATGTTTAAAGGCTTTTAGGGTTTTTCAGGGTTTTGGGGCCTTTTTGCGTTTTAAGTTTTTTTTTTGAGTTTTTAAGGGTTTTTATAGTTTTTTAAAGTTTTTAGGGGTTTTGAGGGTTTTAGAGTTTTTAGTGGTTTTTAGGATTTTTATTTGTTTTTAGGATTTTGAAAGGTTTTTAGGGGTTTTATGGTTTTCATGGGGTTTTTAGTGTTTTTAGGATTTTTTATGTTTTCAGAGATTTTTAGGGATTTTTTAGGATTTTTATGTGTTTTAGTGGTTTTTATTATTTTTAGGGATTTTGATGGTTTTTAGGGGTTTTTAGGGTTTTAGGGATTTTTTGGGTTTTTAGGGTTTTTTTAGTTTTTTCGGGTTTTTAAGGTTTTTTAGATTATTATTAACATTTTTAACATTTTTAGGGGTTTAAAGGGTTTAAAAGGTTTTTAGATTATTGAGTTTGGTTTTATGGTTTTTAGGGATTTTAAGATTTTTTAGGTGGTTTTAGGGTTTTTAGGGGTTTTTAGGTTTTTAAGGTATGTTCTGTTTTTAAAGTTTTTTTAGATTTTTAGGTTTTAAGGTTGTTTAGAGTTTTTTAACATTTCTAGGGGTTTTAAGGGGTTTAGTTCTCTTAGTGGTATTTTATGGTTTTAATGGGTTTTAAGGGGTTTTTACGGATTTTTTAGGATTTGTATGGGTTTTGGTGCTTTTTTGGATTTTTTAAGTTTTTTAAGGTTTTAGAGTTTTTAAGGTCTTTTTGGGTTTTTAGGGGTTTTTTTGGATTTTTTGGATTTTTTGGATTTTTATGTTTTTTTAATATTAAGGGTTTTTTAGTTTTTTGGGGTTTAAAGGTTTTTTAGATTTTTTATGATTTTAGTTGTTTTAATGGTTTTTAGAGTTTTTAGTGTGTTTTGGGGGTTTTATGAGGTTTTGGGTGATTTTAAGGATTTTAGTGGTATTTTATAGTTCACAATGGTTTTTTCTAGTTTTTTAGGGTTTTTTACATTTTAATTGATTTTTAGGGATTTTTTAAAATTTTATGGTTTTTAGGGTTTTAAAGGATTTTGAGGGTTATTCTATATTTTTAGGGTTTTTTAGGGTTTTAGGTGTCGGGTTTGTGTTTTTTAGGGTTTTAAAGGATTTTTAAAGTATTTAGCATTTTTAGGGGTTTTAATGGTTTTTAGAGTTTTTAGTGGTTTTTAGGGGTTTTATTGGTTTTTAGGGTTTTTTTCTAGTTTTAGGGTTTTTTTTCTATTTTTAGGGTTTTTTATGGTTTTTCAGGGTTTTTCAGGGTTTTTCAGGGTGTTTCAGGGTTTTTTACATTTTCAGATAATTTTAGGGATCTTTTAACTTTTTATGGTTTATACGGTTTTTAGGGTTTTTACGTATTTTGAGGGCTTTTAGGGGTTTTGAGGGGTTTTAGGGATTTTCATGGTTTTTAGATTTTTTTAGGTGTTTTTAGGTGTTTTAATGGTTTTAGAGTTTTTATTAGTTTTTTTTTTCGAATTTTTAGGTTTTAAAAGGTTTTTTGTATTCAGGGGTTTTTAGGGATTTTGGGGTTTTTTATATTTTCCGAGAGTTTCAGGTCTTTTTTATGTTTTTATGGGTTTTAGGGTTCTTTTGGGTTTTTAGGGAGTTTGAGGGGTTTTATGGTCTTTTTGGTTATTTGGGTTTTTTGAGTTTTTAGGGTTTATGGTTTTTTTTGAGTTTTTAACATTTTTAGGGTTTTATGGGATTTTAGAGTTTTTGGTGGTTTTTGGGTTTTTTCAGGCATTTAAGGTTTTTTTCTGGGTTCTAGGGTTTTTTATGGTTTTCATGGGGTTTTTAGGGTTTTTTACATTTTTAGGGATTTTTCGGGTTTTTTTATGGGTTTTAGGGGTTTTTAGGGTTTTTAGGGTTGTTTTGGGTTTTAGAGTTTTTTGAGTTTTTAGGGTTTTAAGGGTTTTTAAAAGTTTTAAATGTTTTATGGGGTTTTATAATTTTTATTGGTTCTTTAGGGTATTTAGGGGTTTTTTGTTTTTAAGGGTTTTATGGTTTTCATGTGTTTTTAAGGGTTTTTAGTGTTTTTAAAATTTTCAGTGATTTTTAATCTTTTGTTAGGATTTTTATGTTTTATTTGGGTTTTTTAGGGTTTTTTTGGGGTTTTAGGGTTTTTTGAGTTTTTAGTGTTTTTATGGTTTTTAGAGTTTTTAATGTTTTTAGGGGTTTAAGGGTTTTTAGAGTTTTTAGTGGTTTTTAGGGTTTTTATGGTGTTAATGGTTTTTAATGTTTTAGGGGTTTTTATGATCTTCATGGGTTTTTATGGGTTTTAGGGTTTTTTGGGTTTTCAGGGATTTTTAGGGATTTTTAGGATTTTTATGGTTTATTGGATTTTCTAGGGTTTTTTAAGGATTTTTAGGGTTTTATGGTTTTTTAGGGTTTTAGGGGTTTTCAGGGGTTTTTTGTGTTTTAAGGTTTTTTAGAGTTTTTTAGGTTTTTTTGGGTTTTTATGGGTTTTTTAGTGTTTTTACTAGTTTTTGGGGTTTATGGTTTTCAAGGGGTTTAAAGGGTTTTTAAGGTTTTTTACATTTTCAAAGATTTTTTGGAATTCTTAAGGAATTTTATGGTTTTTAGGGTTTTTTAGGATTTTTTAGAGTTTTTAGTGATTTTGATAATTTTAAGAGGTTTTCATAGTTTTTTAGGTTTTTTAGGGGTTTTAGGGTTATTATGGTTTTCTTGGGGTTTTTTTGAGTTTTTTAGTGTTTTTAAGGTTTTTTGAGTTTTTTAACGTTTTTATAGATCTTAAGGGTTTTTAGAGTTTTTAATGGTTTTATAGGGTTGTTATGGGTTTTTGGGTTTTTAAGGTTTTTAAGGGCTTTATGGCTTCTAGGGTTTCTTCAGTATTTATAAGGTTTTTTTTGTTTTCATGGATTTTTAGGCTTTTTTAGGTTTTTTATGTTTTTAGGTTTTTTTATCAGTTTAAAGGGTTTTTTGAGTTTTAGTAGGTTTTTTGATTTTTATGGGTTTTTACGGGTTTTTAGGGGTTTTTAGGGGTTTTTAGGGGTTTTATGGTTTTCAGGTTTTTTAGATTTTTTTACGTTTTCAAGGATTTTTAGTGCTTTTTAGGATTTTTATGGATTTAGGGGTTTTAGGGATTTGGACTATTTTTATGTTTTTTCATGGTTTTTTAGGGTTTTAAGGGTTGTTAAGGGTTTTTATGGGTTTCTAGGTTATTTGGTTTTTTTGAGTTTTTTAGGAATTTTAATGTTTTTAGAGTTTTTAGGGGTTTAAAGGATTTTTAGGGATTTTTAGGGATTTTTATGGTTTTTTGGTTTTTTTCAGTTGTTAGGGATTTTCACGGGGTTTAGGTGTTTTTTACTGTTTTTAGGGTTTCACGACAATTAGGGACTTTTGGGGTTTTTAGGTTTTTTTGAGATTTTAGCGGTTTAAAGGTTTTTTAGAGTTTTTTTAACATTTTTAGGTTTTTAAATGGGTTTTAGGGTTTTAGTGGGTTTTAGCAAAGAAGATGCGAGGGACAGGCTATTCCTGTCCCCCCAAATTTATTTAGAATGAAAAGGAGACACACCAGACAAGGGAGGGGAGGGGTCGATCGACCCACACCCGAAAGCCCCTTACAACCCACGCCAAAAAAAGAAAAACAAAGAAAGAAAAAGACTCAAAAACAGACACAACAGCAGCAGCATCACGTCACATCCAGCCAGTACCAGCATCCAGCAGCACTACATCCAACATTAACCAGCATCCAGCAGCTCATAGCTAAACAGCGACCATCATTCAAACTACAGCAACAAACGACATCCAGCAGCAGCAACCATCCAACCAGCATCCACAACCAACCAGCAACCAACATCCTCATTTTCAAACAACCAGCACCTCTTTCGACCACCGAACATCTCCCAGCATCCCACTTCCACTCCAGCAACCAGCCAAAAAACAGTAGCAACTCAAAGAGGAATAAACAGCTAGCAACAAGCATCATACAACAACTCAGAACCGAACCAATCAGACACCCCCACCAGCACTCAGACCATGCAGTGGAACCACGTCTTACACCTCCTCTCAGAGCAGTAAAGAAAAGCCAGCAGCCCAGTAACCAGCAGCCATTCCTTTCAAACTAGTCAAGGCCCAACATATAGCAAATTTCATCCAACAATACACATCTATCTTCACAACTAGCAGAACAGGACCAGAAACCCTTGTGCCAAGAACCAAACCTCAACACACTGAGAGACGACAACCAGCACCACATGCCGTGGCCATCAAGCATCACCGAACTAAACCCATACTACTTCAGGAACCAGCCACCACAGCCCAACAAAACTCCTAGAACCCAGCACTTATCCAGACCAGTAACAAGACCATAGCACAAAAAAGAAACCCAGAAATGAACCTGCCTCCGCGCTGAGTTCCAATGTGAGAAAACAACACCATCTCCTGACAGCCCAGGCCAAACCAAAACCGCTGCTCCCCACACCGCATCGAGGATCAACAATGTCCCACCGCACAAAATCCAAAAGAACTGAGGCCAGGCCTCTCCATGACACTTCTTGGAGGAACAATCCGTCGAAGAAACGAAACGTCGCACCAAGAAGATGCCAGATCTGGCCCACACCTCCAAGGATCTGAATCGTCGAATGCTGGGGAGATCAGATCTGTGCTGTTTGTCATAGGAAGACGCCATCATCCGAAGCTGACATCCAAGGAAACCAGACTTTTGCATCTTCATAGCAAAGAACAGATCTGGAACCACAACAACAAGATCCGTCATAACCGAACTAGATCGCCAGAAAGGAAACCGAACAAGGTTTCCAGATCTACCAGGCCCAAGCCAAACCACCGCGAGAGATGATCCGAGCCAACACATCCCTGAAAAGCGCCACGCCACCGCACTGGAACCATCCAAAAACACACCGCACCACCAAGCATCACCATGACCATGAAACTTCGAGATCCACCTCGAGAACAAAGCGGTTGAAGTCACATCTGCATCTCCAGGCGCGAGCAAGGTGAATCTTCTAGAGAGGAGAGTCGATTGCCGAGAGAGGTGAGAGCCAGGCAAGAGCGGCGGCATTCTTTAGGATCTTAGTGGGTTTTAGGGATTTTATTGGTTTTTAGGGGTTTTAAGGTTTTAGGGGTTTTATGGTTTTGAGGGTTTTTTTAGGGTTCTTTATGCTTTAAGGGATTTTTAGGGCTTTTTTAGAATTTTTATGGTTTTAAAGGTTTTTAGGGTTTTTAGAGTTTTTATGGGTTTTTTGATTTTTTAACGTTTTTAGGGGTCTTAATGGTTTTTAGTGGGGTTTTATTTTTTTATGGGTTTTTAGGGTTTTGGAAGGTTTTAGGGTTTTTATGGTTTTTAGGGGGTTTTAAGGGTATTTAGAGTTTTTGACATTTTCAAGGACTTATTGGTATTTTTGAGGATTTATATGGTTTTTAGGGTTTTTTTGGGATTTTGAGGGGTTTTAGGGTCTTTTAGCGTTTTTTGGGTTTTTCGGGTTTTTTTGGGTTATTCGGGGTTTTTTTCAATTTTTAGGGGTTTAAAGGGTTTTTAAAGTTTTTATCATTTTTAGGGGTTTTAAGGGTTTTTAGAGTTTTTAGTGGTTTTGTGATTTTTATGGGTTTTTTATTAAGTTTTTCAAGGTGTTTTATGGTTTTTAGAGTTTTGATGGTTTTCTTTATTTTTAGAGATTTTTAGGGCCTTTTAGATTTTTATGGTTTTTAGGATTTTTGGGTTTTTATGATTTTGTGGGTATTTAGGGTTTTTGAGGGGTTTTAGTGTTTGTAGGGGTTTTTTGGGGTTTTATGGTCATTTTGGTTTTAGCATTTTTAAAATTTTTAGGGGTTTTAAGGTTTTTTAGAGTTTTTTAAATATTTTTAGTTGTTTTAAGGGTTTTGAGTTTTTAGTGGGTTTTTAGCGTTTTATGGCTTTTTAGGGTTTTTAAATTATTTTGGGGGTTTTTGGTTTTATGGTTTTTTATGTTTTCAGGGGTTTTATGTATTTTTTTATGATTTTTATGGTTTTTTAGGTTTTTAGGGTTTTTAGGGATTTTGCGGGGTTTTAAGGGTTTGCCTAGTTTTTTTAATGTTTTTAGGGATTTTCATGGGTTTTAGGGTCTTTTGTGTTTTATATATATTTTTTTGAGTTCTTTAGGTTTTTTAAGTTTTTTTAGAGTTTTTAAAGTTTTTAGGGGTTTGAAGGGTTTTTAGAGTTTTTAGTGGTTTTTTGGGTTTTTGGGTTTTATCAGGTTTTTTGGGGGTTTTATAGTTTTCAGGGGATTTTGTGGTTTTTTATAATTTTAGGTGTTTTAGGGCCTTTTGAGGGTTTTTTATGGTTTTTAGGGGTTTTTAGGGTTTTTATGAATTTTGAAGGTTTTTAGGGGTTTTCAGGGTTTTTGAAGGTTTTTAGTGTTTTTAGGGTCTTTATGGGTTTTTAGGGGTTTTTTAGTTTTTTATGTTTTTATAGTTTTTTAACATCTTTAGTCATTTTAAGTGTTTTAGTGTTTTTCATGGTTTTTATGGTTTTATGGGGTTTTAGAGGTTTTTATTGGTTTAGGGTTTCTCATGTTTTTCAGGATTTTTAGTGCTTTTAAGGATTTTTATGTTTTTTGGGTTTTTTAGGATTCTTAGGGATTCTGATTGTTTTTATGATTTTTCAGGGCTTTTTAGGATTTTTAGGGATTTTTTGGGTTTTTTAGCTTTTTATGAATTTTTTAGGTTTTTAATTTTTTTAGTGTTTTTAAAGTTTTTAGGGGTTTTAAGGGTGTTTAGTGTTTTTAGTGATTTTTAGGATATTTATGTGTTTTTAGTGTTTCTTAAGGTTTTTAGTGGTTTTTATGGTTTCTAAGGGTTTTTAGGGTCTTCAGGGTTTTAAAGTTTTCTGGGGTTTTTAGAGATTTTTTAGGATTTTTATGGTTTTTGGAGTTTTTAGGGATTTTTAGGTTATTTTTGGTTTTTCAGGGTTTTTATGCATCTTTTGGTTTTTAGGGGTTTAAAGGGGTTTTAGAGTTTTTAGTGGCTTTTAGGGTTTTTATGAGTTTCTAGGATTTTTAAGATTTTTAGTGGTTTTTTATGGTTTTCAGGGGGTTTTCAAGGTTTTTAGGTGTTTTTATGTTTTCCGAGATTTTTAGGGGGTTTTTAGGTTTTTTAGGGTATTTAGGGTTTTTTGGGTTTTTGGGGATTCGAGGGTTTTTAGGGTATTTCATAGGTTTTTTGGGGTTTTTAAGTTTTTTTGGGTTTTTTTTTTACTTTTTTAGGTTTTTAAGGTTTTTTAGAACTTTTTAATGTTTTTGGGGTTTTAAGGGATTTTAGAGTTTTTAGTGACTTTTAGGGGTTTTGTGGGTTTCTAGGGTTTTTTATGGTTTTCAAGGTTTTTTAAACTTTTTGGGATTTTTAGGGCATTTTAAGTATTTTTATAGTTTTCAGGTTTTTTAGGGTTTTTAGGGATTTTGGAGATTTTGGGGATTTTTAGTGTTTTTCTTGGTTTTTAGGGGTTTTAGGTTTTTAGGGGTTTTAGGTAATTTTTGATTTTTAGGGTTATTTCTTAGTTTTTAGGTTTTTTAAGGTTTTTTAGATTTTTTTAACATTTTAGGGGGTTTAAGGCTGTTTTGATTTTTTAATCATTTTTTATGGTTTTTATGGGCATTTATGTTTTTTAAGGGTTTTAAGGTTTTTATGGTATTTAGAGGATTTTTCAGGGGGGTTTAGGGAATTTTTCGTTTTTATAGATTTTTAGGGTTTTTTTGCATTTTTATGGTTTTTAGATATTTTGAGGGCTCGTAGGCACTTTCAGGGTTTTTAGGGTTTTTAGGGGTTTTTAGAGTTTTGGGTTATTTTGGGTTTTTGGGTTATTTTTGAGTTTTTAGGTATTCTAAATATTTTTAGGGGTTTTAATGTTTTTAGGGGTTTTAAGGGTTTTTAGAGTTTTTAATGGTTTTTAGGGGTTTTATGGGTTTTTAAGGTTTTTAGGGGTTTTAAGGATTTTAGGGGGTTTTAGGGTTTTGTTTGTTTTCAATGTTTTTTATGTCAGTTTTAGGATAATTATGGTTTTTCATGTCTTTAGATTTTTTTGATGGTTTTAGGGTTTTTATGGTTCTTTTGGGTTTTTAGGGGTCATTTTGAGTGTTTTAGGGTTTTTAAGGCTTGTTAGAGTTTTCTAACGTATTTTTGGGGTTTTAGGGTTTTATAATTTTTAGTGGGTTTTTGGCTTTTTATGTGTTTTTTGTGTTTTTAAAGGTTTTTTTGGTTTTTTTGGTTTTCAGGGGTTTTTAAGTGGTTTTAGGATTTTTTTACATTTTTTTGGGATTTTTTGGGATTTTTAGGAATTTATGGGTTTTAAGACTTTTTAGGGATTTTGAGGGTTTTCGGGATTTTTTGGGGTTTTTTTATTGTTTTTATGGTTTGTTTTTTTGTTTTAGGGTTTTTTTAGTTTTTAGGGTTTTTAAGGTTTTTTATAGTTTTTAACATTTTTAGGGGTTTTAAGGGTTTTTAGAGTTTTTAGTGTTTTTTATGGTTTTTATGGATTTTTAGGGTTTTAAAGGTTTTTAAGGGGTTTATGTTTTTCATTAGTTTTTAAGGATTTTTAAGAATTTTTATTTTTTCGGAGATTTTTAGGGATTTTAGGGGTTTTTAGGGTTTTTTATGGATTTTGGGGGTTTTAGGGGGTTTTAGGGTTTTCAAGATTTTTTTGGTTTTTTAGGGTTTTTTTGATTTTTTAGGGTTTCAATGGTTTTTAGAGTTTTTAAATGTTTTTTGGGATTTAAAGGGTTTTAGAGTTTTTAGGGATTTTTTGAGATTTTTGGGGTTTTTTAATTTTTTTAATGATTTTAGTGGGGTTTTACGTTTTTAGGGATTTCAATGATTTTTTAGGATTTTTATTGTTTTTTGGGTTTTTAAGAATTTTATGGTCTTTTTGGATTTTTAAAGATTTTAAAATTTCATAGGGTTTTAAGGTCTTTTAGAATTTTTTACATTTTTAGGGTTTTTAGAGTTTTTATTGGGTTTTTAGTGTTCGAATGGGTTTTTAAGGGTTTTAAGGTTTTTAGGGGGTTTTATGGTTTTCATGGTTTTTAAGGTATTTTATTTCTTTAGAGATTTTTAGGGATTTTAGGGTTTTTTCGGGTTTTTAGGGATTTTGAGGGGTTTTAGGGGGTTTTAGGGTTTTCGGGCTTCTTTTTTTTTATTGGGCTTTTAGGTTTTTTTGAGTTTTTAGTGGTTTTTAGTCATTTTAGGGGTTTTTATTGTTTTTAGGGGGTATTTTGGGTTTTTATGGGTTTTTTTCATGGATTTTTACAGATGTTTTACAATTTTATGGATTTTAGGGTTTTTAGGATTTTTCAGGTCTTTTGGGTTTTTAGAGTTTTTTTAGTTTTTTGGGGATTTTAAGGTTTTTTTAAAGTTTTTAAACAATTTTTTTCAGTTTTAAGGGTTTTAATGTTTTTTGTGGTTTTTTAAGGTTTGGATGTTTTTTAGGGTTTTTAAGGTTTTTATGGGGTTTTACGGTTTTCAGGGGGTTTTGAAGGTTTTTAGGGTTTTTTATGTTTTCGGGTATTTTTAGTGATTTTTAGGATTTTTATGTTTTTTAGGATTTTTTAGTGTTTTTCGAGATTTTGAGGGTTTTTAGGGGTTTTCAGGGTTTTTAGGTTTTTTATCGTCTTTAGGGTTTTCAGGGTTTTTAGGGTCTTTTTGGGTTTTGGGTCTTTTTTGTTTTTAGGTGTTTTAGGGGTTTTTATGGGTTTTAGATTTTTATGGGGTCTTAGGATTTTATGGGATTTTAGAGTTTTTAAGGTTTTAAGGGGGTTTTATGGTTTTTAGTGGTTTATAGGGGTTTTTATGTTTTTAGGGATTATTATAGATTTTTTAGGATTTTATGGTTTTAGGGTTTTTATTTTTTATTGGTATTTTGAGGGTATTTTGGGGTTTTAGAGTTTTAAGGGTTTTTAGGATTTTTTCTGAGTTTTAGGAACTTTTTGAGTTTTTAATTTTTTTATGGTTTTATAGTGTTTTTAATGTTTTTAGGGGTTTAAAGTGTTTTTAGAATTTTTAGTAGTTTTTAGGGGGTTTTTTTAGGTTTTTTGGGTTTTTAATGATTTTTCGGAGTTTTTATCTTTTTAGGGTCTTAGGGTTTCTTAAGTTTTCATGGATTTTTAGGGATTTTTTTAGGATTTTTATGGTTTTTAGGGGTTTTTAGTTTTTTAGTGATTTTGAGGTGTTTTATGTTTTTTTTTGGTTTTTAGGGGTTTTCAAGCCTTTTAGGGTATTTTTGGGTTATTAAGGTTTTTTTTGATTTTTTAAGGGTTTTTTAGAGTTTTTAACATTTTAAGGGTTTAAATGTTTTTTAGTGTTTTAGTAGTTTTTAAGGTTTCTATAGGTTTTTAGTGTGTTTTTGGGTTTATTAGAGTTTTTAAACATTTTTCAGTTATTTAAGTGTTTTTAGGGTTTTAGTGGGTTTTAGGGATTTTATTAGTTTTTAGGGGTTTTAAGGTTTTAGGGGTTTTATGGTTTTCAGGGGTTTTTGTGTGTGTTTAGGGTTCTTTATGTTTTAAGGGATTTTTATGGATTTTTTATATTTTTTATGGTTTTTAGGGTTTTTTGGGATTTTGAGTTTTTAGGGTTTTTAGATTTTTTATGGGTTTTTAGATTTTTTAATGTTTTTATGGGTCTTAAGGGTTTTTAGGTGGTTTTATTTTTTTTATGGGTTTTTAGGGTTTTTGAAGGTTTTGGGGTTTTTATGGGTTTTAGGGGGTTTTAAGGGTATTTAGAGTTTTTGACATTTTCAAGGATTTTTTGGGAATTTTGAGGATTTATATGGTTTTTAGGGTTTTTTGGGATTTTGTGGGTTTTTAGGGTCTTTTGGGGTTTTTCGGGTTTTTCTGGGTTATTAGGGTTTTTTTTCCAGTTTTTAGGGGTTAAAGGTTTTAAAAGATTTTATCATTTTTAGGTGTTTTATGGTTTTTAGAGTTTTAATGGTTTTCTTCATTTTTAGAGATTTTTAGAGCCGTTTAGGATTTTTATGGTTTTTAGAATTTTTGGGTTTTTATCATTTTGAGGGTATTAGGGTTATTCATTGTTTTTTAGTGTTTGTAGGGGTTTTCTAGGTTTTTATGGTCTTTTTGGTTTTTAGCATTTTTTGAATTTTTAGTGGTTTTAAAGTTTTTTAGAGTTTTTTAAACATTTTTAGTTGTTTAAGGGTTTTGAGTTTTTAGTGTGTTTTTACCATTTTATGGCTTTTTAGGGGTTTTAAATTATTAGGGGTTTTTCGGTTTTATGGTTTTTTTTGTTTTTAGGGGGTTTTAGGTATTTTTTTAGGATTTTTTTGGTTTTTATAGGTTTTTAGGGTTTTTAGGGATTTTGAGGGTTTTTATGGGTTTGCCTAGTTTTTTAAGGTTTTTAGGAATTTTCATGAGTTTTAGGGTCTTTTTGGTTTTATCTTTTTTTTTGAGTTTTTTAGGGTTTTTAAGAATTTTTAGAGTTTTTAAAGTTTTTAGGGGTTTGAAGGGTTTTTAGAGTTTTTAATGGTTTTTTGGTTTTCTGGGTTTTTTAATGTTGTTAGGGATTTTTATTGTTTTGAGGGGATTTTAGGGTTTTTTACAATTTTAGGTGTTTTAGGGCCTTTTGGGGTTATTTATGATTTTTAGGGGTTTTTAGGGTTTTTAGGTATTTTGAAGGTTTTTTGGGGTTTTCAGGGGTTTTAGGGTTTTTGAAGGTTTTTAGGGTATTTAGGGTCATTATGGGTTTTTAGGGTCATTATGGTTTTTAGGGGTTTTTTTAGTTTTTTTGGTTTTTTTGGGTTTTTAGAGTTTTTTAACGTTATTCTTCATTTTAAGGGTTTTAGTGCTTTTCATGGTTTTGAGGGTTTTATGGTGTTTTATAGGTTTTTAAGTTTTTAGGGTTTTTTAGGATTCTCAGTGATTCTGAGTGTTTTTATGGTCTTTTAGGGGTTTTTAGGATTTTTAGGGTTTTTTTGATTTTCTTAGCTTTTTATGAGTTTTTTAAGGTTTTTAAGTTTTTTAATGTTTTTAACGTTTTTAGGGGTTTTAAGGGTGTTTAGAGTTTTTAGTGATTTTTAGGATTTTTAGTGTTTCTTAAGGTTTTTTGGGGTTTTTATGGTTTCAAAGGGTTTTTAGGGTCTTTAGGGTTTTAAAGTTTTTAGGAGTTTTTAGAGATTTTTTAGGATTTTTATGATATTTTGGTGTTTTTGGGTTTTTAGGTTATTTTTGGTTTTTCAGGGTTTTTACGCTTCTTTTGGTCTTTAGGGGTTTAAAGGGGTTTTAGAGTTTTTAGTGGCTTTTTAGGGTTTTTATGAGTTTCTAGGATTATTAAGTTTTTTAGCGGTTTATAAGGTTTTTAGGGGGTTTTCAAGGTTTTTAGGCGTTTTTATGTTTTCAGGGATTTTTATTGGGTTTTTAGGTTTTTTAGGGTATTTAGGGTTTTTTGGGGTTTGGGAGATTTCAAGGGTTTTTTAGGGTATTTCAGAGGTTTTTTGGGGTTTTCAAGGTTTTTTTGGGGTTTTTTACTTTTTAGGTCTTTAATTTTTTTTAGAATTTTTTAATGTTTTTGGGGTTTTAAGGGACTTTAGAGTTTTTAGTGACTTTTAGGGGTTTTTTGGGTTTTTTGGGTTTTTATGGTTTTTATGGTTTTTAGGGGGTTTTCAGGGTTTTTTTAATTTTTTTAGGATTTTTAGGGCATTTTAAGTATTTTTATGGGTTTTTAGGTTTTTTAGGGTTTTTAGGGATTTTGAGGATTTTTAGTGTTTTTCTTGGTTTTTAGGGGTTTCTGGTTTTCAGGGGTTTTTGGAAAATTTTCTGTTTTAGGGTTATATTTGAGTTTTTAGGGTCTTAAAGGTTTTTTAGAGCTTTTTAACGTTTTAGGGGGGTTTAAGGCTTTTTATAATTTTCAATCATTTTTAGGGTTTTATGGGCATTTAGTTTTTTAAGGGTTTTAAGGTTTTTATGGTATTTAGAGTATTTTTCAGGGGGTTTAGGGATTTTTTCTTTTTTAGGGATTTTTAGGGTTTTTTAGCATTTTTATCGTTTTAGGGATTTTGAGGGTTCTTATGCTCTTTTAGGATTTTTAGGGTTTTTAGGGGTTTTTAGAATTTTAGGTTATTTTGGGTTTTTGTGTTATTTTTGAGTTTTTAGGTATTTTTATGGTTTTTAATGTTTTTAGGGGTTTTAAGGATTTTTAGAGTTTTTGTAGTTTTCTGGGTTTTATTGGTTTTTAAGGATTTTAGGGGTTTTTTGGGTTTTGTATGTTTTCAAGGATTTTTATGTCGTTTTTAGGATAATTATGGTTTTTAGGGTCTTTAGATTTTTTGAGGGTTTTTTGTGTTTTTTTGGGGTGTTAGGGTTTTTATGGTCCTTTTGGGTTTTTAGGGGTCATTTTGAGTTTTTAGGGTTTTAAGGATTTTTTTAGAGTTTTCTAATGTATTTTGGGGTTTTGGGGGTTTTAGAGTTTTTAGTGGGTTTTTGGATTTTTATTGGTTTTTCATGTTTTTAAAGGTTTTTAGGGTTTTTTTAGTTTTCTGGGGTTTTTAAGTGGTTTTAGGGGGTTTTACATTTTTTCAGGATTTTTTTGGGGTTTTTAGGATACTTTGGGTTTTAGGACTTTGTAGGGATTTTGAGGGTTTTCTGTATTTTTTATGATTTTTTTATGATTTTTGTTGTTTTTTGGTGTTTTAGGGGTTTTTTTAGTTTTTTAGGGTTTTTTTAGTTTTTTATGGTTTTTAAGGTTTTTTATAGTTTTTAACGTTTTTTGGGATTTTAAGGGTTTCTAGAGTTTTTAGTGTTTTTTATGGTTTTTATGGATTTTTAGGATTTTTATGGTTTTTAAGGGGTTTATGGTTTTCATTAGTTTTTAAGGGTTTTTTAGGTTTTCAAAGATTTTTAGGGATTTTAGGGGGTTTTAGGGGGTTTTAGTGTTTTCAGGATTGTTTTGGTTTTTTAGGGTTTTTTTGAGTTTTTAAATGTTTTTAGGGATTTAAAGGGTTTTAGTGTTTTTAGGGGGGTTTTTTAGATTTAAGGGGTTTTGAGGTTTTTAATGATTTTAGGGGGTTTTATGGTTTTGAAGGGGTTTTCAAGGTTTTTAAGGGTTTTTACGTTTTTAGGGATTTTCAGGGATTTTTTAGGATTTTTATGGTTTTTAGGGTTTTTAGGATTTTTATGGTCTTTTGGGTTTTTAATGTTTTATAGGGTTTTGAAAGTCTTTTAGAATTTTTTACATTTTTTAGGGTTTTTAGAGTTTTTATTGGGTTTTTAGTGTTTGAATGGGTTTTTAGGGGTTTTTAGGTTTTTAGGGGGGTTTTATGGTTTTCATTGGCTTTTAAGGTTTTTTATTTATTTTGCGATTTTAGGTATTTTAGGGTTTTTTAGGGTTTTTAGGGATTTTGAGGGTTTTTAGGGGGTTTTAGGGTTTTCATGCTTCTTTTGTTTTGCTAGGTTTTTAGGGTGTTTTTGAGTTTTTAGGGTTTCATAGGTTTTTTAGAGTTTTTAATGTTTTTATGGTTCCATAGGTTTTTAGAGTTTTTAATGTTTATATATGTTTTAACGGTTTTCTGAGTTTTTAGTGGTTTTTAGTGATTTTAGGGGGTTTGAAGGTTTTTAAGCATTTTAGGGATTTTTATGAATTTTAGGGCTTCTTTAGGGTTTTTATGTTTTCCTAGATTTTTAGAGATTTTTTACAATTTTATGGTTTTATGGTTTTTAGGGTTTTTAGGATTTTTCAAGTCTTTTTGGTTTTCAGAGTTTTTAGAGTTTTTTAGGGGTTTTAAGGGTTTTTTAGAGTTTTTAAACATTTTTTTTGGGTTTTAAGGGTTTTAATGTTTTTAGTGGTTTTTTAGGGTTTGAATATTTTTAGGGTTTTTTAGGTTTTTATGTGTTTCTATGATTTTTAGGGGCTTTTGAAGGTTTTTAGGATTTTTTATGTTTTCAGGTATTTTTAGGTATTTTTAGGATTTTTATTATTTTTTTAGGTTTTTTCAAGATTTTTAGGGTTTTAGGGGTTTTCATGATTTTTTGGGTATTTCTTGGGTTTTGGGTCTTTTTTGTTTTTAGGTGTTTTGGGGGGTTTTATTGTTTTTTTATCTTTTTTAAAGGTTAAAATGGATTTTAGATTTTTATGGGGGTTTTAGGATTTTATGCGTTTTTAGAGTTTTTATGGTTTTTAGTGGGTTTTATGGTTTTTAGTGGTTTTTAGGGTTTTTTATGTTTTTAGGGATACTTATGGATTTTTTAGGATTTTAATGGTTTTAGGATTTTTAGGGTTTTTAGGATTTTTCTGAGTTTTAGGGTCTTTTGGGTTTTTAGGGTTTTTTGAGTCTTTATGTTTTTTAAGGTTTTATTGTGTTTTTAACGTTTTTAGGGGTTTAAAGGGTTTTTAGAATTTTTAGGGGTTTTTAGGGTTTTTTTGGGTTTTAATGATTTTTAGGGGTTTTTATCTTTTTAGGGTTTTAGGGTTTCTTAAGTTTTCATTGATTTTTTTGGATTTTTGAGTATTTTTATGGTTTTTAGGGGATTTTAGTTTTTTAGTGATTTTGAGGTGTTTTAGGGTTTTTAGGTTTTTAGGGGTTTTCAAGCCTTTTAGGGTTTTTTTGGGTTATTAGGGGTTTTTTTATTTTTTAAGGATTTTTTAATGTTTTTAACATTTTAAGGGTTTAAATTTTATTTAGTGTTTTAGTGGTTTTTAAGGTTTCTATAGGTTTTTAGGGTTTTTAAAAGTTTTCAGGGGGTTTTATGGTTTTTAGGGGTTTTTCATGTTTTTTGAAATGTTTCGGGATTTTTTTATATTTTAATTGTTTTTAGGATTTTTTAGGGATTTAAGTGATTTTTTGGGTTTTATGGTTTTTAGGGTTTTTAGGATTTTTTTTGTTTTAGGGTATGTTATGGTTTTTTAGGGGTTTTTTAGATTTTAGTGTTTTTAAGGTTTTTTAGAGTTTTTTTAAAATTTTTAGGGGTTTTAAGGGTTTTTAGAGTTTTTATGATATTTTAGGGTTTCTATTGGTTTTTAGGGTTTTTAAGTTTTTAGGGGTTTTTATGGATTTTAGGTGTTTTCAAGGTTTTTTGGGTTTTTTATGTTCTCAGAAATTTTTGAGGTCTTTTATGATTTTTATGGCATTAGGGTTTTTTTGGTTTTCAAGGATTTTGTGGGGTTTTAGGGGTTTTTAGGGTGTTCAGGATTTTTATGGTCTTTTTGAATTTTAAGGTCTTGTTTTGAGTTTTTTTGTGTTTTTAAGATTTTTAAGAAATTTTCAAAAAAAATTAACATTTTTAGGGGTTTTAATGGGTTTTAGAGGTTTTAGGTGTTTTTTGGGTTTATTATGGCATTTAGGGTTTTTTTGTCTTCAGGGTTTTTTATGTTTTAATGTATTTTTAGGATTTTTTTAGGATTTTTTGGTTTTAGGATTTTTAGGTTATTTAGGGATTTTTATGATTTTCAGGGTTTTTATGGTTTTTAGAGTGTTTTAGCATTTTTAGGGGTTTAATGGGTTTTAGATTTTTTAGTGGTTTTTTGTTTTTTTAAGGGGTTAAGGGTTTTAATGTTTTTTGGGTGTTTATGGTTTTCAGGGCGGTTTCAGGTTTTTTATGTTTTTAGTGATTTTTACGGATTTTTTAGTATTTTTATGGTTTTTAGGGTTTTTAGATATTTTGTGGGTCTTTAGGGGTTTTGTGGGTTTTGTGGGTTTTTAGATTTTTTAGGGTCTTTTTTGGATTTTAGGGTTTTTTGAGTTTTTTTATGGTTTTTAATATTTTTTAAAGTTTTTAATGTTTTTATGGGGCTTAAGGGGTTTTTGAGGTTTTAGTGGGGTTTTAGTGTTTTAGGGATTTTTAAGGTTTTAAGGGGGTTTTATGGCTTTCAAGGGGTTTTAAGTGTTTTTTAAGGTTTTTATATTTTTAGGGATTTTTAGGTCTTTTTAAGGATTTTTATGGGTATAAGGGTTTTTTAGGGTTTCCAAGATTTTGAGGGTTTTAATGGATTTATAGTGTTCTAGTGTATTTAAGTTTTTTTTATGGGTTTTGGGGTTTTTAAGGTTTTTTTGGATTTTTTTAAGGTTTTTATGGTTTTCAGAGTTTTTTAATGTTTTCATGGTTTTAAGGGGTTTTTTGGGTTTTTAAGGTTTTTAGGGTTTTTAGGGTTTTTAGGTTTTTCTTAAGGTTTGTTGGGGTTTTCATGATTTTTGGGATTTTTATGTTTTTTTGGGAATTTTATGGTTTTTAGTGATTTTGAGGATTTTTAGGGGTTTTTAGGGTTTTTAGGGAGTTTTTAGGATATTTATGGTCTTTAGGGGTTTCTGTGATTTTAGGGATTTTGAGGGATTTTGGGGTTTTCGGGGTTTTTTAGGGTTTTTAGGTTTTTTAGGGGTTTTAGGGTATTTTTGGGTATTTTT
The DNA here is from genome assembly GCA_963277665.1 of Viscum album. NCBI lineage: Eukaryota > Viridiplantae > Streptophyta > Magnoliopsida > Santalales > Viscaceae > Viscum > Viscum album. Next base: position 1,049,860,402 of record OY728121.1, on the reverse strand, counting down.
GGGTTTTTTCAAGTTTTTAGTGTTTTAAAGTTTTTTTTAGAGTTTTTAACCTTTTTAGGGGTTTTAAGGTTTTTTAGAGTTTTATTGGGTTTTAGGATTTTATGGTTTTTAGGGGTTTTATTGTTTTGAGGGGTTTTGAAGGGTTTTTATGTTTTTAGGGATTTTTGGGATTTTTTAGGATTTTTATAGTTTTTAGGGTTTTTAAGGGTTTTTATGGATTTTAAAGGGTTTTAGGGTAGAAGAGGTTCAGGACTTGGTTAGCCTGGCCCCCCAAAATTCAATAAAACATAAACACACAACTACAAGATGGGTCTACAAGGGCAAGAGTGTATCTCACCCATCAAATCCGAATCAACAAACGTAGTACAAAAAGGTGGAGTGACGAAGGACCACATCGAACATCTTTATTCAATCGCTCTTTCGGAGAGAGCATCCGCAACCGAGTTGGCCTCCCTATATGCCTGTGAAACACTGAAGCTTAGGGTCTGAGAAATATTAACGCACTCAATAATCCTATGCGGTAGAAGTATCCAATGGACATCCTTGGAAAATCCCTTTAGAGCAGCAACCGCGAGAATCGAATGAGATTCAATCCAAAGCCTTGTCCACTTAAACTGACTCTTGAATTTCACAGACGTTATGATAGCCCAAAGCTCTGCTTCATAAGCACATCCATCCCAAATAAAATGAAAGAAGAAGCCCTTTATGAATCCTCTGGAGGTACGAAAAACACCACCATGCCCCGAAGGTCCAAGAGCTCCCAGGGTCGCGCCATCCACGTTGACCTTTATCCATGATGGAAGTGGGGGGATCCATATATTGAACTTTAGAATCATCGGTTTTCTGCTTCCGCTAGCAACCCCAGGTGAGCACAATAATATCAGGTCATTAACATTGTTCCACATCGAACCTGTTTGTAATCGTGATGCATTCTGGATCATCTTGTGGATGGTCTCCACCCCCCCATGCAGCGAGAGCGCCTGTCGATTGAAGGAAATAGCATTGCGAGCAGCCTAAAAATAGTGAACAGTCCTCGCCGCACCATCAAGTAGCAGATTATGGACCTAGTCACTTCAGTTCATCTCCACCAGGCCGCGCAAAAAAAATTGCAGATCAATCCTTGCAAACTGTAGGTCAGGTCAAAGCACTGTGACAGGTAATGCCAAAGTTCTGTAGTAAAGGTGCAGTGTAGGAAGATGTGATCATAGTGATCCTTAGCCTTCCTGTATAAAAAACAAGGAGAGGCAAGTTGCCAGACGGCCATCTTCAGCTGCTCATGAATTGGAATCTAATTCCGATAGATTTTCCAGATAAGCACAAAGTGTGAAGGGGGAATAAAAGGTGCCATGAATTTAAGCAACCATGATGGGGAGACCAAACCTTTAGGACACTTTAGTGGATAAAAATCACGGGTATTAAATTTACCAACCATAATGGTCATCCATATGAGTGTATCAATGTCTGCGAAGGCATATCGCTGGAGTTGCATGGAAATATTATCTGGAAGCGGTACCCCCGAGTCACCACATTGCTGGATGAGACCAGTAATGGTTAAGTTCTGCAGATCCTGGGGAGGCATCATCACCTCCGAGATGGGCTACTCCAGCCATGGGGTAGACCAACAGTTCATGGCAGAGTGCCTTGACACAATTCATTTTGATTTAGACATAATATCCTTATATGAGGATCGTAAAGAAGGCCAGACCGAGGAAGAAATATACCCAACAAATCCATCGCATAACCTGCGCGTGAATCTCTCCTTGAGAAAATTCAGGCCATCACCATGAGGGTTGAGCAGACTCCATATGAATTTCCCAATCATGGCGTCATTGAAATGTCGCAGGTCTTTAATACCAAGCCCACCCATATCAATTGGCTTTGTGTAGTGTTTCCCAACCACATATACCAATTTTTGTTCGCTGGTAGAACCTGTCTAGACAAAATTCTTTATCCTTGCATTCAATCTTTTGAGGAGACTATCCAACCGTCTATAGATAGAGAAACCATGCACAAACATAGAGGTAATAACATAGTTAACCAGGCAGACTCTGCCAGCTTGAGAGAGGCACTTTCCCTTCCATTTAGACATTTGCTGAGTAATTTTAGAAGCAATTCACTCAAAGTAGCAGCTCTTTGCTTTCCCCCAAAAACTAGGCACACCCAGGTAGATGAAGGGTAATGATCCCCTCTTCACCCCAAGAACATTGGAAATGCGGAGCTGCCTGGCAGGAGAGACCCCATTGCCAAAAACAATCAATGATTTCATCCAGCTAATAGTTTGCCTGGCCACACTCTCATAGTGGCGAAAGATCAGCCTGACTGTAGACAGAGTTTTATTATCAGCCTACCCAAATAGAAGGATTTCATCCGCATAAAGAATGTGTGAAGGGACGTAAAGGTCCCAACCTGCTTTAATTGGTGAGTACAGCCCCGCTTGCACAAGATCAAGGATGCATCGACCCATGTAATCCTCCACCATTGCAAAGAGAAATCTAGAGAGATGATCCCCTTGTTGAACTCCATAGGAGCATGGGAAGAACCCATGGGGGATCCATTAATCAGGACCGAGACTCTGGCACTATGAAGAATTAAGGAAATAACTTGATGAAGTTTCTAGAAAATCAATATCTACCAAGGACCTTGAAGATGAAGCTCTATTTTATAGTATCAAAGGCCTTTGAAATATCAATCTTTATTGCAAAACTACCTTTCTCATATTTCTTCCTCATTATATTAATCCCTTCCGAGGCAGTAAATAGGCATGTTTGGATACATTGTCCAAGAATAAATCCAAACTGATTTGGAGTAACAATATCGCATAAAATCTTCCCCAACCTTATGGCAAGAATCTTGCTAATTATATTCCTCGTTATGTTTTTAATGTTTCTTAATGTTTTTAACGTTTTTATGGGTTTAAAAGGTTTTTATATTTTTCGGTGGGTTTTAGGTTTTTTATGGGGTTTTTGGGTTTTTAAAGTTTTTGGATTTTTTTTGGTTTTTAAGGAGTTCCAGGGTTTTAGGTTTTTTTTTATGTTTTTAGGGATTTTTATGCTTTTTTATGCTTTTTTTGATTTTTAGGGTTTTTTAGGGTTTTGATGGATTTTGATGGTTTTCATGGTTTTCATTGTTTTTAGGTGTTTTCAGGGTTTTTAAGGTCTTTTTTGTTTTTAGTGTTTTTTTGAGTTATTTGGGGTTTTTGAGGGTTTTAGACTATTTTTTTACGTTTTTAATTTTTTAGGGGTTTTAAGGGTTTTTAGAGTTTTTAATGGGTTTTTATTTGTTTTATGGGTTTTAGGATTTTTAAAGGTTTTTATGGTTTTTAGGGGTCTTTCAGGGATTTTAGAGTTTTTTTATGTTTTCAAGTATTTTGGGGATATTTTACGTTATTTATTATTTTTATCATTTTAGGGGATTTTGATGGATTTCATAGGTTTTTAGGGTTTTTCTATTTTCAGATTCTTTTTGGGTTTGTAGGTGTTTTTTTACTGTTGTTAATATTTTTGGGGATTTTAAGGGTTTTTAGAGTTTCTAGTGGTTTTTAGGGTTTTTAAGGTTTTTAGGGTTTTTAAGGTTTTTAGGGGTTTTAGGGTTTTTTTGGGGGTTTTAGGGAATTTGACGGGTTTTCATGATTTTTAGGGGTTTTAGGGTTTTTAGGATTTTTAGGTTTTTTTCCTTAGGGTTTTTTTAGCTTTTAGCATTTTTAAAGTTTTTTTAGAGGTTTTAGGTATTTTTAGTGTTTTTAGAGTTTTTAGTTATTTTTAGGGTTTTATGGTCTTTTGGGGTGTTTTGGTTTTTAGGGGCTTTTCATGGTTTTTAGGGTTTTTTATGTTTTCAACGATATTTAGGGATTTTGAAGGATTTTTATGGTTTTTAGGGGTTGTAAGGGTTTTTTTGGGATTTTTTGGGGTTTTGAGGGGTTTTAGGTTTATTCGGGGTTTTTAGGGGTTTTATGGTTATTTGGGGTTTTTAGGGATTTTTTTAGTTTTTTTGGTTTTTAAACTTTTTAAAGTTTTTAACGTTTTTTCAGGTTTAAAGTGTTTTTATAGATTTTAGTGGGTTTTAAGGTTTTAGGGTTTCTTAAGGTTTTTAGGATTTTTTATGGTTTTCTGGGGTAAGGGTTTTTAGTGCTTTTTTTACTTTTTAGGGGTTTTAGGTCATTTTTAGCCTTTTTATGGGTTTTAATGTATTCTAGGGTTTTTAGGGCTTTTTAGGGTTTTTAGCATTTTTTTTGGGTTTTTAGGGTTTTAAGGGTTTTAATGTTTTCCAAGGGTTTTAGGGCCTTTTTGGGTTTTTGTCATTTTTTTGAGTTTTCAGGGTTTTTAGAGTTTTTAATGTTTTTAGGGGTTTTAAGAGTTTTTAGAGTTTTTAGTGGTTTTTAGTTGTTTTTAGGGGTTTTATATGTGTTTAGTTTTTTCAAGGTTTTTAAAGGTTTTTATGGTTTTTAGGGGTTATTCATGAATTTTATTGTTTTTTATGTTTTCATGGATTTTTAGGGCTTTTTTAGGTTTTATGGTTTTCAGAGTTTTTAGATATTTTTAGGGATTTTGAGTGTTTTTAGGGGTTTTCAAGGTTTTTAAAGTCTTTTGGGTTTTTAGGGTTTTTTTAGTTTTTTAGGGTTTTATGGTTTTTTATAATTTTTAATGTTTTTAGGGGTTTAAATATTTTTTAGAGTTTTTATTGGATTTTTAGGGTTGTTATGGGTTTTTAGGGTTTTAAAAGTTTTTAGCGGGTTTTATGGTTTTTAGGGGTTTGGGGGGTTTTTAGGGTTTTTTATGTTTAGAGATATTTTTAGGGATTTTTAGAATATTTATGATTTTTTGTTTTTTAGGGTTTTTAGGGATTTTGAGGGGTTTTAGGGTTTTCAGGGTTTTTAGGGTTTTTAGGGTTTTTAGGGTTTTTATGGTCTATTCTGGTTGTTAGGTTTTTTTGAATTTTTTAGTGTTTTTAAGGTTTTTTAGAGTTCTTTAACATTTTTAGAGGTTTTAAGGGTTTTTAGTGTTTTTACGGGTTTTATTGTTTTTAGGAGTTTTTAAGGATTTTCATGGTTTTATGGTTTTCATGGGATTATCAAGGTTTTTATGCTTTTTTACGTTTTCTGGGATTTTTAGAGCTTTTTAGGGCATTTCTTGGTTTTTAGGGTTTTTGATATTTTTAGGTATTTTGAGGGGTTTTAAGTTTTTTGAGGGTTTTTAGGGTTTTTTCAGGGTGTTTAGGGTCTTTTGGGGTTTTAGGGTTTTTTTTTACTTTTTTAGGGTTTTAAAGGTTTTTTAGAGTTTTTAACATTTTTAGGGGTTTTAACTGTTTTTAGAGTTTTTAGTTGTGTTTTAGGGTTTTGTGTGTTTTAAGGTTTTGGCGGTTTTTATTGTTTTTAGTGGGTTTTCATGGTTTTTAGGGTTTTTTTATATTTTTAAGGATTTTTGGGGCTTTTTTGGGATTTTTATGGTTTTAGGGTTTTTTGGGATTTTGAGTGTTTTAGGGGTTTTCAGTATTTTTTTTGGGTTTTTAGGGGTTTTCAATGTTTTTTATGATTTTTAGGGGTTTTGTGTTATTTTTGGGGTTTTATGGTTTTTTGAGTGTATTGGGGGTTTTAAGGGTTTTTAGTGTTTTTTAAACATTTTAGGGGTTTTAAGAGTTTTAAGAGTTTTTAGTGGTTTAGGGTTTTTATGGGGTTTTAGGGTTTTTTAACGTTTTTAGAAGTTTTATGGGTTTCAGGGAGTTTTTAGGGTTTTTTATTTTTAGGGATTTTTAGGATTTTTATGGTTTTGATGGTATTTCAGAATTTTTAGGGTTTTTTAGGGTTTTAGTATCTTTTTGGGTTTTTATGTGTTTTTTTAGTTTTTTAGTGTTTTAATACTTTTTAGAGTTTTTTAACATTTTTAGCGGTTTAAAAGGTTTTTAGAGTTTTAGTGGGTTTTTATTGGTTTCTTGGTTTTTTTAAGGTTTTTTGGTTTTCTATGGTTTTCAAGAGGGTTTTTAAGGTTTTTAGGGTTTTTTATCTTTAGGGATTTAAGGCCTTTTTAGTATTTTTATGGTTTTGGGGGGTTTTTTTACAGTTTTTAGGGATTTTGAGCGTTTTATGGGTTTGTAGGGTCTTTTAGAATTTTAGGGTTTTTTTTTGGTTTTTTAGGTTTTTAAGGTTTTTTAGAGTTTTTAACGTTTTTAGGTATTTTAAGGGTTTTTATAGTTTTTAGTGGTTTTTAGTGTTTGTATTTATTTTTAGGGTTTTTTAATTTTTTTAGGGGTTTTTATAGTTTTCAGGGGCTTTTCATGGTTTTTTATGTTTTTAAGGATTTTTAGGCCTTTTGTAGGATTTTATGGTTTTTATGGTTTTTATGGTTTCTGATGGTTTTTAGGGGTTTTCAGGGTTTTTATAGTTGTTTATAGTTTTTAGAGGGGTTTTGAATTTTTGTGGGGTTTTAAGGTTTTTTAGATTTGTTTCTCCTTTTTATGAGTTTTAATGGTTTTTAGAGTTCTTAGTGGTTTTAGGGATTTTATGGGTTTTAGGGGGTTTTTAGGGTCTTTAGGGATTTTTACTTATTTAGGGATTTTAGGGATCTTTTTGGATTTTTATGGTTTTAGGGTTTTTCAGGGTTTTTTTAGTTCTTTTAGGGTTTTTTGGGTTTTTTGGTTTTTTTTTCAGGTTTTTAGTTTTTCAAGGTTTTTAGAGTTTTGTTGTTTTTTGGGGTTTTGAGGGTTTATATAGTATTTAGTTGGTTTTTATGGTTTTTATAGTGTTTTAGTGTTTTTTAATGTTTTTTGAGGTTTTAATGGCTTTCTGCTTTTTTCAGGGTTTTTTACGTTTTTATGGATTTTTAGGGATTTTTTAGGATTTTTATGGTTTTTAGGGTTTGAAGGGATATTGATGGTTTTTATGGTTTTTATGGTGTGTGGGGGGGGGGGGGGGGTAGGTTTTTTACAGTTTTTTGAGTTTTTTAGGGGTTTTAATGTTTTTTAGAGTTTTTAGCATTTTATAGGTTTTAAGAGTTTTTAGAGTATATACCGGTTTTATGGTTTTTATGGGTTTAGGGTTTTTTAATGTTTTTAGGGGTTTTATGGTTTTTAGGGGGGTTAGGAATTTTATAATTTTTATGTTTTTTGGGATTTAAGGATTTTTTTAGGATTTTTATGGTTTTTAGGGTTTCTAGGGGTTTTAGGGATTTTGAGGGTTTTAGGGTCAAAGAAGGCATGGGGCCAAGCAGAAGGCTTGGTCCCTCAAGTGTATAAATGAAAAATAAAGTGAAAGGCATTACAAGGGGGACTTATGCAACCGGGTATGGGTAGCACCCTTCATGTCCGAATCCACAATTGACGCACAAAAAGAGGGAGCAACAAAAGACCACCATGAGCAGCGTTCTTCAATAGCCTTCTTGGAAAGCACATCAGCTAGCATATTAACTTCCCTGTATGCATGGGTGATCTTAAGAACCAGATTTTTGGATAAACTAATGCAATCAATCCATTGGCGTAGAAGCCGCCAGGGAACCTTCCTTGAATTTTGACGAAAGTCCTCAACCGCAAGCATGGAGTCAGACTCAATCCAGAGTTGCTTCCAACCAAACTGGTTTGCAAACCGCACCGCCTTGATGATAGCCCAAAGCTCTGGTTCATAAGCACAACCAATTCCGATGAAGTGGTAAAAAGTGCCCTTGACAAAACCTCTATAAGTACAGAAGACCCCACCACAGCCCGAAGGCCCTGGAGAGCCTACTGCCACACCATCAACATTGACTTTGATCCAAGACGGGATAGGTGGAATCCATCGGATTGACTTTACCACCAAAGGTTTTTTGCACCTACCAGAGACACCAAGAGTGCGGAGAGTGATAAGGTCTGTAAAACAATTGTTCATCGCACCTGTTTGAATGCCCCCGGCCATCCGAACAGTAGAATGTATGGCAAGAATACCCTCATGAAGGGAGCTTGACTTATTCCGGAACATAGCAGAGTTTCTGGCAGACCATAGAAAAGCCACAATGGCTGCCGAAGCATCAAGGAGAAGATTGTAGATTTGCTCACTATACCTTGATTCCGTGATGAGAGACATCATCTGAGCAAAGGTTCTATCCAGGGGCAATTGAAGACCAAAGACATTCTGCAGATACTTCCACAGACCATAAGCAAGCTTGCATTCAACAAAAAGATGCTGCACATTTTCAGCATCCTGCATGCATATACAGCAGGCCGAAGCAAGATGAAAACCAACTTTTTGAAGTTGGCCATGCATGGGCAGCCGATTCCTCCAGATACTCCAGAAGAGCAGAAAATGTCTAGGAGGAATAAAATGTCATTTTTATCTCATGAGCCATGAGGGGGGATCTATCCCTTTCCGGAATTTGTGATTGTAAAAGTCCTTTGCAGTCAGCAGGCCAATCAAGTTCGATTTCCAGATAATTGTATCATAATCCATGTAACTATAGAGTTGAATCTCAGAAATGATATGGGCAGGTAAGATCCCAGCCAGCTCCAGCAGTCTGGTGTTGAGTTCATTAATGGACATGTGTTGCAAGCCATGCGAAACCTGCATAGATTCATGCAGCGGACTCTTGAGCCAAGGGGTGAACCAACAATTCAAGTTGGATTGCCTCGAGACAGCCCAAGTAGATTGAGAGATGATGTCCTTATACGAGTATTTAACCGTTGTCCAGACAGAGGAGAGCAGGTACCCAGTATAACCATTGCACAGTTTCCCAGTAAAGCGTTCTTTGAGAAAGTCCAAATCACCCTCTCTGTGTGTGAAAAGATTCCAAGTGAATTTGGCCAACAAGGAATCATTGAAGATCCTGAGATCCTTAATTCCTAGCCCACCCATTTCAAGTGGTTTGATGCACTCCTTCCAGGCAACAGTGATTAATTTCCTTTCATTAATACAGCATGTCCATGCAAAGTTCCGGATCTTGGCTTGAAGGGATTTAATTAGGCTAACTGGCCACTTATAGATGGAGAAGGTATGAGCAAACATTGAGGTGACAACAGAATTGATAAGACATATCCTGCCTGCTTGTGAGAGGGTCTTGCCCTTCCATTTGGCAAGCTGCTGAGTGATGTTAACAGAGATGCTTTCAAGATGACAACGTTTAACCTTCCCCCAAAATAAGGGAACACCAAGATAGTTGAAAGGCAAGGATCCTTTTTTAACACAAAGGCATCTGACAATCTTGTTCTGTCTCGTAGTAGAGCTCCCTTTCCCAAACACAATAGATGATTTACTCTAGTTAATGGCCTTTCCAGCAACAGCCTCATAATGAGCGAAGATTTTCCGGATAGAAGAAATGGTCCGCATATTAGCCTGCCCAAAGAGGAGGATATCATCAGCATAAAGTATATGTGAAGGCACAAATAAACCTCTCTCGTCTTTAATAAGGCTGTAGTAGCCAGCCAACATAGCATTAGGGTTTTAAAGGGTTTTTTGAGTTTTTAGTGTTTTTTAGGTTTTTTATGTTTTTCTATTTTTTTAGGTTTTTAGGGGTTTTATGTTTTTTAGTGGATTTTTTGGTTTTTTAGGGTTATTTTGGATTTCATGGATTTTTAGGGATTTTTTATGTTTTCTATGGTTTTTATGGGTTTTAGGTATTTTTAGAGTTTTTAGGGGTATTCAGGTTTTTATAAGTTTTTTGGGGTTTATCAAGGTTTTTATGGTCTTTTAGGGTTTTAAGGGGTTTTTTTAGTTTTTGAGGGGCTTAAGAGTTTTTGAGTTTTTTAACATTTTAAATGGTTTAAAGGGTTATATTTTTTAGTGGTTTTTATGTTTTTAAAGGGGTTTTCATGGTTTTTAGGGTTTTTTAGGGCTATTAGGGTTTTTACTGTTTTTCATGGTTTTTAGGGTTTTTAGGATTTTTCAGGATTTTTGGGGTTTTATGGGGTTTATAAGATTTTTTATTATTATTTAGAGTTTTTATGGTATTTATAGTTTTTTTACATTTTAGGGGTTTTAAGGTCTTTTAGAGTTTTTAGTGGGTTTTTATGGTATTTTGGGTTTTTTAAGTTTTTTCAGGTTTTTATGGTCTTCAGAAGTTTTTCCGAGATTTTATGGGTTTTTACGTTTGTAGATATTTTTATTGATTTTTTATGATTTTTATGGTTTTTATGGTTTTTTGGGGTTTTAGGGATGTTGAGGGTTTTTTGGGGGGTTTTGGTTTTTTTAGATTTTTAAGGTGTTTTTGGGTTTTTATGGTTTTTTTGAATTTTTTAGGGTTTTTAAGGTTTTTAGAGTTTTTAATGTTTTTATAGTTTTTTTACATTTTAGGGGTTTTAAGGGCTTTGAGAGTTTTTAGTGGGGTTTTATGGTATTTTGGGTTTTTTATGTTTTTTAGGGTTTTTATGGTCTTCAGGAGTTTTTCAGGGATTTTATGGGTTTTTACGTTTGTAGGGATTTTTATTGATTTTTTATAATTTTTATGGTCTTTAGGGTTTTTTGGGGTTTTAGGGATTTTGAGGGTTTATTTGGGGGGGGAGGGTGTTTTAGAGTTTTTAAGGTGTTTTGGGTTTTTATGGTTTTTTTTTGAGTTTTTGAGGGCTTTTAAGGTTCTTAGAGTTTTTTAAAGTTTTTGGGATTTTGATGGTTTTTAGAGTTTTAGTGGGTTATAATGGGTTTTATGTGTTTTTGGGGTTTTTATGGTTTTTAGGGGTTTTATGGTTTTCAAAGTTTTTTCAGGGTTTTATGGGTTTTTACATTTTTAGGGATTTTTCTGTATTTTTTGATTTTTTATGTTTTTTAGGTTTTTAGGTATTTTAAGGTTTTTAGGGGTTTTCAGGGTTTTTAGAGGTTTTAGGGGTTTTCTGGGTTTTTAGGGTCTTTTGGGTTTTTAGGGATTTTTAGATTTGTTGGGGTTTTAAGGTTTGTTAGATTTTTTTTTACTTTTTTATCATGCTTAGGGGTTTTGGTGGTTTAGGTTTTTTATTGGGTTTTCAGGTTTTTTATGTTTTTTAGGGTTTTTAAATATTTTTATGGGTTCTTATGGTTTTCATGGTTTTATGGTTTTTTATGTTTATATGAACTTTTAGGGATTTTTTAGGATTTTTATGGTTTTTAGGGTTTTTAGGGTTTTTAGGGTTTTTTAGGGGCTTTTAGTGTTTTCAATGGGATTTTAGGATTTTTATGGTTTTTTGAGGTTTTTAAGGTCTTTTGGGGGTTTTATAGTTTTTTAGTATATCAGGGGTTTGAGGATTTTTAGAGTTTTTAAATGGTTTTAGGGGTTTAAAGACTTTCTAGAGTTTTTAGTGGGATTTTAGGGTTTTTATGGGGTTTTAGGGTTTTATAAGGTTTTTAGGGACTTTTATGGTTTTCAGGGGGTTTTAGGATTTTTAGGGGTTTTTATGCTTTCAAGGAATTTTTAGGTTTTTAACGTTTTAGGATTTTTAGGTATTTTTATGGTTTTTTGGGTTTTTCAGGGTTTTTCAGGGTTTTAAGGTTTGAGGTGTTTTTTGGTTTTTTGGGTTTATACCTTTTTTTCATTTTTTAGGGTTTTAAAGTATAGTTTTTTAATGTTTTAAGGGGTTTTTTGGTTTTTTTACAGTTCTTAGTGTTTTTTGGGTTTTTAGGTGTTTTATGGTTTTCAGTGATTTTTCAGTGTTATTATGGTTTTTTATGTTTTTTAGGTTTTTTAGGGATTTGTTGGATTTTTATGGTATTTATAGGTTTTAGGGTTTTAGGGATTTTGAGGGGTTTTAGGGGTTGATAAGATTTTTTTATAGTTTTTAGGGTTTTTTGGATTTTTTGGGGTTTTTAGGGATTTTTTATATTTTTTAGTGTTTTTATGGTTTTCTAGAGTTTTTAACGTTCTTAGGGGGTTTAAGGGTTTTTAGGGTTTTTAGTGGTTTTTAGGGTTTCTATCTGTTTTAGGGTTTTCTAAATTTTTAAGGGATTATATTTATTTCAGGGTTTTTTCAAAGCTTTTAAGGTTTTTTACGTTTTTAGGGGTTTTAAGGAATTTTTTATGATTTTTATGGGTTTTAAGGGGTTTTAGGGTTTTTGTGTATTTTGAGGGTTTTTATGGTTCTTTACAACTTTTTAGGTTTTTTTGGGATTTAAGGTATTTTGGGGGGGGTTTAAGTTTTTAGTGGTAGATTTTTTTAACATTTTTAGGGTTTTTAATGGTTTTTAGAGATTTTAGTGGGTTTTTAGGGTTTCTAAGTGTTTTTAAGGGTTTTATGGTTTTTAGAGGTTTTATGGTTTCTAAGGGGTTTTAAGGGTTTTTATGGATTTTTACATTTTCATGGATTTTTAGGGATATTTTAGAATATTTATGGTTTTTTGGGTTTTTTAGGGTTTTGGGGATTTTGATGGTTTTTTAGGGTTTTAAGGGTCTTTTGGGTTTTAAGGTTTTTTTTAGTTTTTAGGGGTTTAAAGGTTTTTTTTGTGTTTTTAACGTTTTTTTGGGGTTTTATTGGTTTTTAGATTTTTTAGTGGGTTATTATGGATTTTATGGGCAAAGAAGGCTCGGGTCCAGGCTATTCCTAGCACCCCCCAAAATTTATTAAACAAAAAGACACAAACACTGCAGACAAGGGAGGGGAGGGGTCGAACGAACCACACCCAAAAACCCTTACAACCCACGCCAAAGAAAGAAAAACAAAGAAATAAAAAGGCACAAAAACAGACAAAACCGCAGCATCATCACATCACATCCAGCCAGTACCAGCATCCAACCGCACTACATCCAGCGTTAACCAGCATCCAGCAGCTCACAGCTAACCAACAACCAGCATTCAGGTTTTAGATTTTTTAAGGTTTTTATGGGGGTTTATGGTTTTCAGGGGGTTTCGAGGTTTTTAGAGTTTTTTACATTTTTATGGATTTTAGGGATTTTTACAGATTTTTATGGGATTATGGTTTTTAGGGATTTTGAGGTGTTTTAGGGTTCTTTAGGGTTTACTTGGGTTTTTAGGGTCTTTTTGTGTTTTAGGTTTTCTTTGAGTTTTTTAGGGTTATAAATGTTTTTCTTGTTTTTTAACTTTTTTAAGGGGTTTAAGAGTTTTTACAGTTTTTAGTGGCTTTTAGGGTTTTTATGGGGTTTTAGGGTTTTCAAGGGTTTTAGTGGTTTTGATGGTTTTCAGGGTACATTTAAGGTTTTTAGTGGGTTTTACATTTTCTTGGGATTTTTAGGGATTTTTTAGGATTTTTTATGGGTTTTAGTGTTTTTAGGGGTTTTAGGGATTTTGAGGGTTTTTACAGTTTTTCACGAATTTTTATGTTTTGGGTTTTTCAGGGTTTTTAGGGTCCTTTTGTGTTTTTATGGGGTTTTTGAGTTGTTTAGTGTTTTTAAGGTTTTTTATAGTTTTTTAATGTGTTTAGAGGATTTAAGGATTTTTAGAGTTTTTAGTGGTATTTTAGGGGTTGTTAGGGTTTTTTAGGGTTTTCTATAGTTTTTAGGGGTTTTTATGGTTTTCATGGGTTTTTCAGGGTTTTTGGGGTTTTTACGTTTTTAGGGATTTTTAAGGATTTTTACAGTTTTTAGGGATTTTATGGTTTTTAGTGATTTTTGTGTGTTTTAAGGGTTTTAAGGATTTTTACGGTATTTTCAGGGTTTTTAGGGTCTTTTGGGGTTTTTTTTAATTTTTTAGTGTTCTTACTGTTTTTTAGAGTTTTTAAACATTTTTAGCAGGTTTAAGGGTTTTTAGATTTTTAGTTTTTTCTGGGGTTTTATGGTTTTTTTAGGTTTTTAGAAGTTTTTTATGTTTTTAGAGGGTTTTTTTGGGTTTTTTACGTTTTTTTGGGATTTTTAGGTTTTTTTTGGATTTTTATACCTTTTAGGGTTTTTAGGGATTTTCAGGGATTTTAAGGGTTTTCAGCGTTTTTAGGGCCTTTTGGGGGTTTGGGGTTTATTTGATTTTTTAGGGTTTTCAAGTTTTTAGAGTTTTTTAATGTTTTTAGTGGTTTTAAGGGGTTTTAGAGTTCTTAGTGGTTTTTAAGGGTTTTTAGGGTTTTTATGGTTTTTTGGTTTTTTTTTGTTTTTAGGGTTTTTTCAGAAGTTGTGTGGATTTTTACCTTTATAGGGATTTTTAAGGATTTTTAGGATTTTTATGGTTTTTAAGGTTTTTTGGGAATTTGAGGGTTTTAGGGTTTTCATGATTTTTAGGGGTTTTTAGGGGTTTTATGGGTTTTATGGTCTTTTGGGGTTTTAAGGTTTTTTTGAGTTTTTACTCTTTTAAAGATTGTTTAGAGTGGTTTAACGTTTTTAGGGGTTTGAAAGGTTTTTAGAGTTTTTAGGGGTTTTTTAGGGTTTTTTGGGTTTTTAGGGGTTTTTATGGTTTTAGGGGTTTTTATGGTTTGCAAGGGTTTTTATGGTTTGCAAGGGTTTTAAGGTTTTTAGGGTTTTTTACATTTTCAGGGATTTTTAGGGCTTTTGTAGGATTTTTATGGTTTTTAGGGGTTTTTAGGTTTTTAGTGATTTTTATGGTTTTATAATTTTTCAATATTTTTAGGGTTTTAGGGTTTTAGGGTTTTTCGGGGTTTTTTTTTTAATCTTTTTGGCTTTTTAGGTTTTTTGAGATTTTTATGATTTTATATGTCTTTTAGAGTTTTTTAATCATTTTAGGGGTTTTAAGGGCTTTTAGAATATTTTGTTGTTTTTAGTGTTTTTATGGGTTTGTAGAGTTTTTAAGGTCATTAAGTGTTTTTATGGTTTTTAGGGGGGGTTTAGGGTTTTTAGTGTTTTTTATGTTTTCATATATTTTTAGGGATTATTTAGAATTTTTATGGGTTTTAGAGTTTTTTAGGGATTTGTGGGATTTGTGGGTTTTTATTGGTTTTTAGGGTTTTTTAGGGTTTTAGGATTTTTCATGTTTTTAGGGGTTTTTTGGGGTTTTAGGGTTTTTAAGTTTTTACGGGTTTTTAAGTTTTTTTCGATTTTTTTATCATTTTTTTAGGGTTTTAAGGGTTTTTTGAGTTTTTATGGGTTTTATTATTTTTATGAACTTGAAGGTTTTTACAGGTTTTTGTTGTTTTCAGTAATTTTTCTGGGGTTTTAGGGTTTTTATGTTTTTAGGGATTTTTATGGCATTTTAGGATTTTTATGGTTTTAGGGTTTTTTAGGGTTTTAAGGAATTTTGAGGAGTTTTAAGGGTTTCCATGTTTTTTAGGGTTTTAGGGGTTTTAGGGTTTTTAGGGCCTTTGCATTTTTATGGTATTTTTGAGTTTTTTGGGGTTTTTATAGTTTTTTAATCTTTTTAGGGGTTTAAGGGTTTTTTGAGTTTTTAGTGGGTTTTTAGGGGTTTTATGGGTCTTTAGTATTTTTGAAGGTTTTTAGGGTTTTATGGTTTTCAGGGGGTGTTCAAAGTTTTTAGGGTTTTTTACGTTTTTAGGTATTTTTAGGGTATTTTTATATTTTTATGGTTTTTAGGGTTTTAGAGATTTTGAGTGTTTTTAAGTTTTTTTTGGGTTTTTTTGGGGTTTGAGGGTTTTAAAGGTATTTTTTGGTTTTAGGGTTTTTTTTGTGTTTTTAAGGTTTTTTATAATTTTTAAAAGTTTTTTGGGGTTGAAAGGGTTTTTAGAGTTTTTAGGGGGTTTTCAAGTTTTTATGGGCTTTTGGGGTTTTTATGGTTTTTAGGGAGTTTTTAGATGTTTTAGGATTTTTACATTTTTCGGGATTTTTTAGGATTTTTATGGTCTTAGGGTTTTTATGAATTTTGAGGAGTTTTAGGGTTTTTTTCAGCGTTTTTAGTAGTTTTGTGGTGTTTTTTGGTTTTTAGTGTTTTTTTAGTTTTTTAGGACTTTTAAGCTTTTTTAGAGTTTTTAACGTTTTTTAGGTTTTAAGAGTTTTTATCTTTTTAGTGTTTTTATGGATTTTATGGTCTTTTTGGGATTTTAATGTTTTTAGGGTTGTTTATGGTTTTAAGGGGTTTTTAAGGGTTTTTAGGGTCTTTTATGTTTTCATGGATTTTTACTGTTTTTTAAGGTTTTTAGGGTTTTTAGGGTTTAAAGGGGTTTTGGGGGTTTGGGGGGCATCATGGTTTTTTAAAGCTTATTAGGGTTTTAAGGTATTTTAGGTTTTTAGGGTTGTATAAAGTTTTTTAGAGTTTTTTAACATTTTAGGTTTTTAAGGCTTTTTATGGGTTTTTAGATTTTCAGCGTGTTTTTTTGGATTTTACGGGGTTTTAAGGGTTTTTATGGTTTTTAGAATTTTTTTAGGGTTTGTAGGGTATTTCACATTTTTAGGGATTTTTAGGTATTTTTTAGGATTTTCATGGTTTTATGGTTTTAGTGTTTTTAGGTATTTTGACGTGTTTTAGATTTTTTGGGGTTTTTTAAGGGATTTTGGGTTTTTTTGGGTTTTTAGGGGTTTTAGGGGTTTTAGGGTTTTATGATTTTTAGGTGTTTTAAGGTTTTTTAGTGTATTTTTATAATTTTTAGCATCTTTAAGTGTTTTTTTTTGAGTTTTTAGTGATTTTTAGGGTTTTTATGGATTTCAGATGTTTTTAAGTATCTATAGGGTTTTTTATTTTTTAAGGGATTTTTTAGGGTTTTTTTATGGTTTTTATGTTTTTATGGTTTTAGGGTTTTTAGGATTTTTATGGATTTTGAGGGTTTTTAGTGTCTTTTTGGGTTTTTAGGGTTTTTTGAATTTTTTAGGGTTTTAAGGTTTTTTAGAGTTTTTAAGGTTTTTATGCATTTTTTAGGATTTTTAAGGTTTTCTTGGGGTTTTATGGTTTTCAGAGGTTTTTTGGGTGTATAGGGTATTTTACATTTTGCAGTATTTTTTTGGATTTTTCAGGATTATTATGGTTTTTATGGTTTTTTAGGGTTTTTTGGGATTTTTAGGGTTTTAGGCTTTTTCATAGTTTTTTGGGTTTTTAGGGTTTTTAGGGTCTTTTTGGTTTTGTAGGGTTTCTTTTTAGTTTTTTAGGGTTTTTAAATCTTATAGAGTTTTTAGTGAGTTTTTAAATTTTTTATGGGGTTTTAGGGTTTTTAAAGGTTTAGGGGTTTTTATTGTTTTGGGGGGATTTCAGGATTTTTACACTTTTAGGGATTTTTAGGTCTTTTTTAAGATTTTTATCGCTTTTCTAGGTTTTTAAAGTTTTAGGGATTTTGAAGATTTTTATTTTTTTTAGTGTTTTTCATGGTTTTTAGGGATTTACAGGGTTTTAGGGTGTTTTGGATTTTTGGGATTTTTATAGTTTTTTGGGGCTTTTAATGTTTTCCTAGTTTTTTAATGTGTTTAGGGGTTTTAAGGACTGTTAGAGTTTTTAGTGGTTTTTGGGTTTTTATGGGTTTATAATGTTTTTTATGGTTTTGAGAGGTTTTATGGTTTTTAGGTTTTTTTGGGGGTTTTGGGTTTTTTACATTTTGATTGATTTTTAGGGAATTTTTTAATATTTTTGGTTTTTAGGGTTTTTAGGGTTTTTATGGATTTTGTTGGTTTTTAGGGTTCTTCATGTTTTTATGGTTTTTAGGGGTTTTTAGAGTTTTAAGTATCTTTTTGGGTGTTATGTTTTTTTGAGTTTTTTTGGGTTTTATGGTTTTTAAGAGTTTTTAAAGTTTTTGATATTTTTAGGGGTTTTAATGTTTTTTGAGTTTCAAGTGGGTTTTAGGATTTTTATTGAATTTTAGGTTTTTTATGGTTTTTAGGGATTTTATGGTTTTAGTGGGATTTTTATGGTTTTATGGGTTTTTTATGTTTTAATGGATTTTTCAGGATTTTATGCTTTTTTGGGTTTTTAGCAATTTTGAGAATTTTTAGGTTTTTCAGGGTTTTCCGGGTTTTTGCAGTTATTCCAGGTTTTTAGGGTCTTTTATGTTTTTATGGTTTTTTTTGAGTTTTTTAGGGTTTTTAAAGTTTTTAATATTTTTTAATGTTTTTAGGGGTTTTAAGAGTTTTTAGTGTTTTTTGTGATTTTTAAGTTTTTCATGGGAGATTAAGGATTTTAAGGGTTTAAAGGTTTTTAGCGGGTTTTATGGTTTTCAGGGTTTTTGGGGGGTTTTTATGGTTTTTTATGTTTTCAGAGAATTTTTGGGATTTTTATTATTTTTATGGTTTTTATTGTTTTTATCAATTTTAGGGATTTTTAGGGTTTTTCATGTATTTCAATGTTTTTCGGGGTTTTAGGGGTTTAAGGGTTTTTTCGGGTCTTTTTTCGTTTTTAATTTTTTTTGAGTTTTTTAGGATTTTTAAGGTTTTTTAGGGTTTTTAAGGTTTTTTTAGTTTTATAACTTTCTTAGGGGTTTAAAGGGTTTTTAGAGTTTTTAGTGGTTTTTGGGTTTTATGGGGGTTTTAGGGGTTTTTATGTTTTTTGGGGTTTTATGGATTTCAGGGGTATTTTTGGTTTTTTAGTCCTTTCTATGTTTTTAAAAAAAATTAGGGATTTTTTAGGATTTTTATGGGTTTTAGGGTTTTTTAGGGTTTTTTGGGTTTTTACAGATTTTGTGGAGTTTTAGAGTTTTTAAGTGTTTTCATGGTATTTTTGGGTTTTAGGGTTTTTTTTTATCTTTTTAGGGTTTTTAAGGTTTTTTAGATTTTTCTAATGTTTTTATTTTATTTAAGGGTTTTTATAGTTTTTAGAGCTTTTAGGGTTTTTATGGATTTTTAGGGTTTTTTAAGATTTTCACTATTTTTTAGGGGTTTTAGGTGGTTTTACAATTTCATATATTTTGTTGGGTTTTTTACGTTTTTTTTGGTTTTTAGGATTTCTTAGGTTTTGAGGGTTTTTTAGGATTTTTAGGGGTTTTCAGGGTTTTTTTTTGTCTTTTTGGGTTTTTAGGGTTTTTAAAGTTTTAGTGGGTTTTTGGGTTTTTTGGTGTTTTAGGTGTTTTTAAGGGTTTTGGGGGGTTTTATCTTTTCAAGGGCATTTCAGCATTTTTAGGGATTTTAGGATTTTTTATGTTTTTAGGGATTTTTCGGGATTTTTTAGGATTGTTATAGTTTTTAGGGATTTTGATTGTTGTAGGGTTTTTCTATTTTTCAATATTTTTAGGGTTTTTTAGGGTTTTTAGGGTCTTTTGGGGTATTCAAGTTTTTTTGAGTTTTTTAGGGTTTTAAAATGTTTTTAGAGACTTAATATTTTTAGCATTTTAAAGGGTTTTTAGAGTTTTTAGTGCGTTTTTGGAGTTTTTAAAGGATTTTATTGAGTTTTTATATTTTTTTATCTTTTTTAGGGTTTTTAGGGATTTTGAGGGTTTTTAAGGGGTTTTTTTGGGTTTTTTGGGTTTTTTAGGGTTTTTTAACATTTTTAGGGGTCTTAAGGGGCTTTAGAGTTTTTAGTGATTTTTATGGTTTTTATGGGTTTTTAGGGTTTTTAAGGTTTTTGGGGGTTTTATGGTTTCATGGGTTTTTCAAGGTTCTCATGGTTTTTAACATTTTTAGGGATTTTAGGGATTTTTTAGCATTTTTATGTTTTGGGGGTTTTTAGGGATTTTTGGATTTTAGGGATTTTTTGGGTTTTTAGGGTTTCTATGGGTTTTTAGGGTTTTTCAGTGTTTTGGGTCTTTTTGGGTTTTTAGGGTATTTTTGTATTTTTAGGGTTTTTTTACAATTTTTAACTTTTTAGAGGTTTCATGGGTTTGTAGGGTTTTTATGGGTTTTTAGGGTTTTTTATGGTTTTTAAAGACTTTTATGGTTTTTAGAGGTTTTAAGGGTTTTTATGGTTTTTTATGTTTTCAGGGATTTTTAGAGCTTTTTATGATTTTTATAGTTTTTAGGGTTTTAATGTTTTTAGGGAATTTGAGGTTTTTTTAGAGGTTTTAAGTGTTTTAATGTTTTTTAGGTTCATTTGGGGGTTTATGGTTTTTTTGAGTTTTTTTGGGTTTTTAATGTTTTCTAGAGTTTTTAACATTTTTAGGGGTTTTAAGTGTTTTTAGAGTTTCAGCGGTTTTTAGGGTTTTTATGTATTTTTAAGATTTTTTAAGGCTTGTAGGGGTTTTATGGTTTTCATGGTTTTTTAGGGTTTTTAGCGTTTTTTACGTTTTAATGGATTTTCAGGGATTTTTTAGGATTTTTATGGTTTTTGGGTTTTTCGGGTTGTTAGGGATTTTGAGGGTTTTTAGGGTTTTCTAGGCGTTTTAGGATTTTAAGGGGTTTTCTGGGCATTTTAGTATTTTTAGGGGTTTTCTTTATTTTTAGGGTCTTTGGAGTGTAAGGATTTTTTTTTTGTGTTTTTAGGGGTCTTAAGGTTTTTTAAAGTTTATTAACATTTTTATGGGTTTTAATGGGTTTTAGAGTTTTTATAGGATTTTCAAGGTTTTTATGGGGTTTTGAGTTTTTTATGTTTTTATTGGTTGTTATGGTATTTGTGGGTTTTTAGGGTTTTTTAAGGTTTTAGGGGGTTTTATGGTATTCAAGTGGTTTTCTTGGTTTTGAGTATTTTTAACGTTTTCGGGGACTTTTAGGGTTTTTTTATGATTCTTATTTTTTTTAGGTTTTTTAGGGAATTTGAAGGTTTTTAGGGGTTTTCAGGATTTTTAGGGGTTTTTGGGTTTTTCTGGGTTGTTAGGGTTTTTTGGGTTTAGGGGTTTTTTTATTTTTTAAGGGTTTTAAGGGTTTTAGAGTTTTTAATGTTTTTTTAACAATTTTAGGTTTTTATAGAGTTTTTATAATTTTTATCAGTTTTTAAAGTTTTTATGGGTTTTTAGGGGTTTAAAAGGTTTTTAAAGTTTTTATGGTTTTCAGGGGGTTTTCAGGGTTTTAGGGGTTTTTAAGTTTTCAGGGAATTTTAGGGAATTTTAGTTTTTTATGGTATTTAAAATTTTTAGGGTTTTGGGGTTTTTTAAGGTTTTTAGGGTCTTTTTGGGAATTTGGGTTCTTTTGAAATTTTTTAGGGATTTTAAGGTTTTTAGAGTTTTTTAAAGTTTTTAGGGGTTTTAAGGGTTTTTAGAGTTTTTATTGGGTTTTTAGGGGTTTTATGTGTTTTCATTTTTTTTATTTTTTCGGGGTTTTTATTTTGGGTTTTTAGCGTGTTTAGGTTTTTTCAGGGTTTTAGGGATTTTGAGGGATTTTTTGGATTTTTTGGGTGTTTTAGCATTTTAGGGTTTTTCTAGATTTTAGGGTTATTTAGGATTTTAGGATTTTTTTGAGTTTTTTAGGGGTTTTAAAGGTTTTTAGAATTTTTAGTGGGGTTTTACGGTTGTTATGGGTTTTAGGGTTTTTAATTATTTTATGGGTTTTATGGTTTTCAATAGATTTTAGAGTTTTTAGGGTTTTTAGTGTTTTTTTACATATTTTGGGATTTTTCTGGAATTTTTACGTGTTTTTAGAATTTTAATGTGTTTAGGGTTTTTTTTTGGTTTTCAAGGTTTTTAAGGGTTTTTAGGTTTTTTTACGTTTTTAGGATTTTTTCACATTATTTTTTGGTTTTTTTATGTTTTTTAGGGATTTTAGGGTTTTAGGCAAGGAAGTTGCGAGGGTCAGGCTATATTCCCGGCCCCCCCAAATTTATTAAAGAGAAAAAAAGGAGACACAACAGACAAGGGAGGGGAGGGGTCAAACGACCCACACCCAAAACCCCTTACAAACCCACACCAA
This sequence comes from Viscum album, assembly GCA_963277665.1. Taxonomy (NCBI): domain Eukaryota; kingdom Viridiplantae; phylum Streptophyta; class Magnoliopsida; order Santalales; family Viscaceae; genus Viscum; species Viscum album. The sequence continues at coordinate 1,049,838,953 of OY728121.1, read as the reverse complement.
AAAAGAAAAACAAAGAAAGAAAACGACTCAAAACAGACACAACAATGACATCATCACGTCACATCCAGCCAATACCAGCATCCAGCAGCACCACCTCCAATCATCCCAGCTATATAGTAGCAGCAACACATCCAAACCAACCAGCCCCAGCAACCAACCACACCAAATCCGACATCACAACCAATCACAGCCAGCAGCATCAAACCACAACCCAAGCACCGCAACCAAACGCAGCCATCATCACCTCCCAACAAACAACAACCAGCAACTAGCAGCACAATAGCAAACTCATCCGCAGCAACAACAAATAACCAAACAGCCCCAAACATCAGCCCCCAATTAGGGTTTTAGGGATTTTAAGGTATTTTATGGGTTTTTGGGGTTTTTGGGTTTTTGGTTTTCTTGTGGTTATTAGGCCTTTTTTAGGTCGGGGGGGGGGGGTATTTTTTTAGGGTTTTTAAGAATTTTTAGAGTTTTTTATCATTTTTAACATCGTTGAGGGTTTTTTCGAGTTTTTTGTTATTTTTGAGTTTTTATGGGTTTTAGGGTTTTTAAGTTTTTAGGGGTTATATGGTTTTCAAGGGATTTTTAGGGGTTTTAAGGGTTTTTCATTTTAAGGTATTTTTAGGGATTCTTAAGGTTTTTTATGTTTTTATTTTTTTTGGTTTTTAATGATTTTGTGGGATCTTAGGGGGTTTTCAAGGTTTCTAGGGTTTTTAGGGGCTTTTAGGGTTTGTTTTGTTTTTTACATTTTTTCGACTTTTTTAGGGTTTTTAAGATTTTTTAGAGTTTTTTAGTGTTTTTTAGGATTTTAAGATTATTTAGTGTTTTTAGAGGTTTTCATTTTTGTTTTGGTGTTTATGGTTTTAAAGGTTTTTAGGAATTTTTATAGTTTTCATGAGTTTTCAGAGGGTTTTTTATGTTTTCAAGGATTTTTAGGTCTTTAAGTTTTTTATAACTTTTTAATGTTTTTGTGGTTTTATGGGATTTTAGAGTTTTTAGTGACTTTTAGGGGTTTTTTGGGTTTTTAGGGTTTTTATGGTTTTTTGGGTTTTTTATGGTTTTTAGGGGGTTTTAAGGGTTTTTTTTAATTTTTTAGGATTTTTAGGGAATTTTAAGTATTTTTATGGGTTTTTAGGTTTTTTAGGGTTTTTAGTGATTTTGAGGATTTTTAGTGTTTTTCTTGGTTTTTAGGGGTTTCACGTTTTCAAGGGTTTTAGGAAATTTTACTGTTTTAGGGTTATATTTGATTTTTAGGGTTTTAAAGGTTTTTTAGAGCTTTTTAACGTTTTTAGGGGGTTTAAGGCCTTTTAGAATTTTTAATCATTTTAGGGTTTTTATGGGCATTTATGTTTTTTAAGGGTTTTAAGGTTTTTATGATATTTAGAGGATTTTTCAGGGGGTTTAGGGATTTTTTCTTTTTTAGTGATTTTTAAGGTTTTTTAACATTTTTATCGTTTTTAGGGATTTTGGGGGTTCTTAGGCTCTTTTAGGATTTTTAGGGTTTTTAGGGGTTTTTAGAGTTTTAGGTTATTTTGGGTTTTTGTGTTATTTTTGAGTTTTTAGGTATTTTAAATATTTTTAGGGTTTTTAATGTTTTTAGGGGTTTTAAGGGTTTTTAGAGTTTTTCGTAGTCTTTGTGGGTTTTATTGGTTTTTAAGGTTTTTAGGGGTTTTTTTGGGTTTTGTATGTTTTCAAGGATTTTTATGTCATTTTTAGGGTATTTGTGGTTTTTAGGGTCTTTAGATATTTTGAGGGGTTTTATGGTTTTTAAGGGTTTTTTGGGGGTGTTAGTATTGTTATGGTCCTTTTGGGTTTTTAGGGGTAATTTTGAGTTTTTTAGTGTTTTAAGGTGTTTTTCAGAGTTTTCTAACATATTTTGGGGTTTTAGGGGATTTAGAGTTTTTAGTGGGTTTTTGGATTTTTATTGGTTTTTCATGTTTTTAAAGGTTTTTAGGGTTTTATTGGTTTTCAGGGGTTTTAAAGTGGTTTTAGGGGTTTTTACATTTTTCAAGATTTTCTGGGTTTTTTAGGATTTTTTGGGTTTTAGGACTTTTTAGGGATTTTGAGGGTTTTCTGGATTTTTTATGATTTTTTTATTGTTTTTGTTGTTTTTTGGTGTTTTAGGGTTTTTTTAGTTTTTAGGGTTTTTAAGGTTTTTTATATTTTTTAATGTTTTTTGGTATTTTAAGGGTTTTTAGAGTTTTTAGTGTTTTTTATGGTTTTTATGGATTTTTAGGATTTTTAAGGTTTTTAAGTGGTTTATGGTTTTCATTAGTTTTTAAGGGTTTTTTAGGTTTTTTAGGTTTTCAAAGATTTTTAGGGAATTTAGGGGGGTTTAGTGTTTTTAGGATTGTTTTTGTTTTTTAGGGTTTTTTGAGTTTTTAAACGTTTCTAGGGATTTAAAGGGTTTTAGATTTTTTAGGGTTTTTTTGAGATTTTAGGGGTTTTTTAGGTTTTAATGATTTTAGGGGGTTTTATGGTTTTGATGGGGTTTTCAAGGTTTTTAAGGGTTTTTACATTTTTAGGGATTTTCAGGGATTTTTTAGGATTTTTATGGTTTTTAAGGTTTTTAGGATTTTTATAGTCTTTTGGGTTTTTAAAGTTTTATAGGGTTTTTAAGGTCTTTTAGAATTTTTTACATTTTTTAGGGTTTTTAGAGTTTTTATTGGGTTTTTAGTGTTTGAATGGGTTTTTAGGGGTTTTTAAGGTTTTTAGGGGGTTTTATGGTTTTCATTGGTTTTTAAGGTTTATTATTTGTTTAGGGATTTTAGGGATTTTAGGGTTTTTTAGGGTTTTTAGGGATTTTGAGGGTTTTAGGGGGGTTTAGGGTTTTCATGCTTCTTTTGTTTTTCTAGGTTTTTAGGGTGTTTTTGATTTTTTAGGGTTTCATAGGTTTTTTAGAGTTTTTAATGTTTTTAGGGTTTCATAGGTTTTTATAGTTTTTAATGTTTTTATATGTTTTAACGGTTTTTTGATTTTTTAGTGGTTTTTAGTGATTTTAGGGGGTTTGAAAGTTTTTAAGCATTTTAGAGATTTTTATGATTTTTAGGGGTTTTTCAGGGTTTTTATGTTTTCCAAGATTTTTAGAAATTTTTTACAATTTTATGGTTTTATGGTTTTTAGGGATTTTAGGATTTTTCAAGTCTTTTTGGTTTTTAGAGTTTTTAAACATTTTTTTGGGGTTTTAAGGGTTTTAATGTTTTTAGTGGTTTTTTAGGGTTTGAATGTTTTTAGGGTTTTTAAAGTTTTTATGGGGTTCTATGATTTTTAGGGGCTTTTGAAGGTTTTTAGGGTTTTTTATGTTTTCAGGTATTTTTTTTGATTTTTAGGATTTTTAGGATTTTTTAGGTTTTTTCAAGATTTTTAGGGTTTTAGGGGGTTTCATGGTTTTAAGGTCTTTATTGTCTTAGGGTTTTCATGGTTTTTAGGGTATTTCTTGGGTTTTGGGTCTTTTTAGTTTTTTATGTGTTTTAGGGGGTTTTATTGTTTTTTTATCTTTTTTAAAGGTTAAAAGGGTTTTTAGATTTTTTTGGGGGTTTTAGGATTTCATGGGTTTTTAGAGTTTTTAAGGTTTTTAGTGGGTTTTATGGTTTTTAGTGGTTTTTAGGGTTTTTTTCTGTTTTTAGGGATACTTATGGATTTTTTAGGATTTTAATGGTTTTAGGGTTTTTAGGGTTTTTCTGGGTTTTAGGGTCTTTTTGGGTTTTTAGGGTTTTTTGAGTCTTTATGTTTTTTAAGATTTTATTGTGTTTTTAACGTTTTTAGGGGTTTAAAGGGTTTTTAGAATTTTTAGTGGTTTTTATGGGTTTTAATGATTTTTAGGGGTTTTTATCTTTTCAGGGTTTTAGGGTTTCTTAAGTTTTCATTGATTTTTTGGGATTTTTGAGGATTTTTATGGATTTTAGTTTTTTAGTGATTTTGAGGTGTTTTAGGGTTTTTTAGGTTTTTTAGGGGTTTTCAAGCCTTTAAGGGTATTTTTGGGTTATTAGGGTTTTTTTATTTTTTAAGGATTTTTTAGAGTTTTTAACATTTTAAGGGTTTAAATGTTTTTTTGTGTTTTCGTGTTTTTAAAGGTTTCTATAGGTTTTTAGGGTTTTTAAAAGTTTTCAGGGGATTTTATAGTTTTTAGGGATTTTTTAGAGGTTTTTAGGGTTTTATTATGCTTTTCGAAATGTTTCGGGAATTTTTTATATTTTAATTGTTTTTAGGATTTTTTTGGGATTTAAGTGATTTTTAGGGTTTTATGGTTTTTAGGGTTTTTTTAGATTTTAGGGTTTTTAAGGTTTTTTAGAGTTTTTTAACATTTTTAGGGGTTTAAAGGGTTTTTAGAGTTTTTATGATATTTTAGGGTTTCTATTGGTTTTTAGGGTTTTTAAGTTTTTTAGGAGTTTTTTTGGATTTTAGGTGTTTTCAAAGTTTTTTGATTTTTTTATGTTCTCAGAGGTTTTAAGGTCTTTTATGATTTTTATGGTATTAGGGATTTTTTGGTTTTTAAGGATTTTGTGGGGTTTTTTGTGTTTTTTGGGTGTTCAGTACTTTTATGGTCTTTTTGTATTTTAGGGTCTTGTTTTGAGTTTTTTTGGGTTTTTAAGATTTTTAAGAAATTTTCAACGTTTTTTAACATTTTTAGTGGTTTTAAGGGTTTTTAGAGGTTTTAGGTGTTTTTTTGGGTTTATTATGGTATTTAGGGTTTTTTTGTCTTTAGGGTTTTTATGTTTTTATGTACTTTTAGGATTTTTTAGGATTTTTTGGTTTTAGGGTTTTTAGGGTATTGAGGGATTTTGATGGTTTTAAGGGTTTTTATGATTTTTAGAGTGTTTTAGCGTTTTTAGGGGTTTAATGGGTTTTAGATTTTTTAGTGGTTTTTTGTTTTTTTAAGGGGTTTAAGGTTTTAATGTTTTTTGGGTGTTTAAGGTTTTCAGGGTGGTTTTAGGTTTTTTTTTATGTTTTTAGTGATTTTTACGGATTTTTTAGTATTTTTATGGTTTTTAAGGTTTTTAGATATTTTGTGGGTCTTTGGGGGGTTTTGTGGGTTTTTAGATTTTTTAGGGTCTATTTTGGATTTTAGGGTTTTTTGAGTTTTTTTAGGGTTTTTTGGGTTTATTATGGTATTTAGGGTTTTTTTGTCTTCAGGGTTTTTTATGTTTTTATTCATTTTTAGGATTTTTTAGGATTTTTTGGTTTTAGGGTTTTTAGGGTATTCAGGGATTTTGATGGTTTTCAGGGTTTTTATGATTTTTAGAGTGTTTTAGCATTTTTTGGGGTTTAATGGGTTTTAGATTTTTAGTGGTTTTTTGTTTTTTTAAGGGGTTTAAGGTTTTAATGTTTTTTGGGTGTTTATGGTTTTCAGGGTGGTTTTAGGTTTTTTTATGTTTTTAGTGATTTTTACGGATTTTTTAGTATTTTTATGGTTTTTAAGGTTTTTAGATATTTTTTGGGTCTAGGGGTTTTTGGGTTTTTGTGGGTTTTTAGATTTTTTAGGGTCGTTTTTTGATTTTAGGGTTTTTTGAGTTTTTTTAGGGTTTTTAAGGTTTTTTAAAGTTTTTAATATTTTTATGGGGCTTAAGTGTTTTTTGAGGTTTTAGTGGGGATTTAGTGTTTTAGGGATTTTTAAGGTTTTAAGAGGGTTTTATGGTTTTCAAGGGGTTTTAAGTGTTTTTTGAGGTTTTTATATTTTTAGGGATTTTTAGGTCTTTTTTAGGATTTTTATGGGTATAAGGGTTTTTTAGGGTTTTCAAGATTTTGAGGGTTTTAATGGATTTATAATGTTCTAGTGTATTTAAGGTTTTTATGGGTTTTGGGGTTTTTATGGTTTCTTTGGAGTTTTTTTAGGGTTTTTATGGCTTTTAGAGTTTTTAATGTTTTCATGGTTTTGAGGGTTTTTATTGGGTTTTTAAGTTTTTTAGGGCTTTTAGGGTTTTTAGGTTTTTCTTAAGGTCTGTTGGGGTTTTCATGATTTCTGGGATTTTTAGGTTTTTTTGGGAATTTTATGGTTTTTAGTGATTTTGAGGCTTCTTAGGGGTTTTTAGGGTTTTAGGGAGTTTTTAGGATATTTATGTTCTTTAGGGGTTTTTGTGATTTTAGGGATTTTGAGGGTTTTGGGGGTATTCAGGGTTTTTAGGTTTTTTTAGGGGTTTTAGGGTATTTTTGGGAATTTTTGGGGTTTTTCAGCTTTTTTAGGGTTTTAAAGTTTTTTAGAGTTTTTAACCTTTTTATGGGTTTTAAGGTTTTTTAGAGTTTTAGGATTTTATGGTTTTTAGGGGTTTTATGGTTTTGAGGGGTTTTGAAGGGTTTTTATGTTTTTAGGGATTTTAGGGATTTTTTAGGATTTTTATGGTTTTTAGGGTTTTTAAGGTTTTTTATGGATTTTAAATCATTTTAGGGCAGAAGAGGTTCAGGACTAGGTTAGCCTAGCCCCCCAAAATTCAATAAAACATAAATAGACAACTACAAGATGGGTCTACAAGGGAAAGAGTGTATCTCACCCTTCAAATCTGAATCAACAAACGTAGTACAAAAAGGTGGAGACCACATTGAACATATTTATTCAATCACTCTTTCGGAGAGAGCGTCCGCAACCGAGTTGGCCTCCCGATATGCATGTGAAACACTGAAGCTCAGGGTCCGAGAAATATTAAGGCACTCAATCCAATACGGTAGAAGTCTCCAATGGACATCCTTGGAAAATCCCTTTAGAGCAGCAACCGCGAGCATCGAATGAGATTCAATCCAAAGCCTTGTCCACTTAAATTGACTCGTGAATTTCACAGCTGTTATGATAGCCCAAAGCTCTGCTTCATAAGCACATCCATTCCAAATAAAATAAAAGAAGCAGCCCATTACGAATCCTATGGAGGTATGAAAAATACCACCACACCCCAAAGGTCCAGGAGCTCCTAGGGCCATGCCATCCACATTGACCTTTATCCATGATGGAAGTGGGGGGATCCATCTATTGAACTTCAGGATCATCAGTTTTCTGCTTCTTCCAGCAACCCGTAGTGAGTGCAATAATATCAGGTCATTGACATCGTTCCACATCGAACCTGTTTGTAATTGTGATGCATTCTGGATTATCTTGTGGATGGTCGCCACCACCCCATGCATCGAGAGGGGCTATCGATTGAAGGCAATAGCATTGAGAGAAGCCTAAACATAGTGAACAGTCCTCTTCGCACCAGCAAGTAGCAGATTATGGACCTAGTCACTTCAGTTCATCTCCACCAGGCCGCGCAAAAAAAATTGCAGATCAATCCTTGCAAACTGTAGGTCAGACCGAAGCACTGTGACAGGTAACGCCATAGTTACGCAGTAAAGGTGCAGTGTAGGAAGATGTGATTGTAGTGATCCTTAGCCTTCCTACATAAGAAACAAGGAGAGGCAAGTTGCCAGCCGGCCATCTTCAGCTGCTCATGAATTGGAATCCGATTTTGCCAGATTTTCCAAATAAGCACAAAGTGTGAAGGGGGAATAAAAGGTGCCCTGAATTTAAGCACCCATGATGGGGAGACCAAACCTTGAGGATACTTCAATCGATAAAAATCACGGCTATTAAATTTACCAACCATACTGGGCATCCATATGAGTGTATCAATGTCTGCGAAGGCATATCGCTGGACTTACATGGAAATATTATCCTGAAGCAGTACCCCCGAGTCACCACATTGCTGGATGAGACCAGTAATGGTTAAGTTCAATAGATCTTGGGGAGGCGTCATCACCTCCGAGATGGGCTACTCCAGCCATGGGGAAGACCAACAGTTCAAGGCAGAGTGCCTTGACCCAATCCATTTTGATTTAGACATAATATCCTTATATGAGGATCATAAAGCAGTCCAGACCGAGGAAGAAATATACCCAGCAAATCCATTGCATAACCTGCACGTGAATCTCTCCTTGAGAAAATCCAGGCCATCACCATTAGGGTTGAGCAGACTCCATGTGAATTTCCCAATCATGGCATCATTGAAATGTTGCAGGTCTTTAATACCAAGCCCACCCAGATCAATTGGCTTTGTGCAGTGTTTCCCGGCCACATAGGCCAATTTATGTTCGCTGATAGAACCTTTCTAGACAAAATTCCTTATCCTTTCATTCAATCTTTTGAGGATACTAGCTAACCGTCTATAGATAGAGAAAGCATGCACAAAGATAGAGGTAATAACAGAGTTAACCAGGCAGACTCTGCCATCTTGAGAGAGGCACTTGCCCTTCCATTTAGACATTTGCTGAGTAATTTTAGAAGCAATGCACTCAAAGTAGCAGCTCTTTTCTTTCCCCCAAAAAAAGAGGCACACCCAGGTAGATGAAGGGTAATGATCCCCTCTTCACCCCAAGAACATTGGAAATGCGGAGCTGCCTGGCAGGAGAGACCCCATTGCCAAAAACAATCAATGATTTCATCCAGCTAATAGTTTGCCTAGCCACACTCTCATAGTGGCGAAAGATCAGTTTGACTGTAGACAGGGTTTTATTATCAGCCTACCCAAATAGAAGGATGTCATCCGCATAAAGAATGTGCGAAGGGACATAAAGGTCCCAACCTGCTTTAATTGGTGAGTACAGCCCCGCTTGCACAAGATCAAGGATGCATCGACCCATGTAATCCTCCACCATTACGAAGAGAAATCTAGAGATAGGATCCCCTTGTTGAACTCCACGGGAGCATGGGAAGAACCCATGGGGGGATCCATTAATCAGGGCCAAGACTCTGGCACTATGAAGAATTGAGGAAATAACGTGATGCAGTTTCTAGAAAATCCATATCTACCAAGGACCTTGAAGATGAACCTCTATTTTATAGTATCAAAGGCCTTTGAAATATCAAGCTTTATTACAAAACTACCTTTCTTGGATTTCTTCCACATTATATTAATCCCTTCCGAGGCAGTAAATAGGCACGTTTAGATACATCATCCAGGAATAAATCCAAACTGATTTGGAGTAACAATGTCGCATAAAATCTTCCCAACCTTATGACAAGAATCTTGCTAATTATATTCCTCGTTATGTTTTTAAGGTTTCTTAATGTTTTTAACGTTTTTATGGGTTTAAAAGGTTTTTATATTTTTTGGTGGGTTTTAGGTTTTTTATGGGGTTTTTGGGTTTTTAAAGTTTTTGGAATTTTTTTTGGTTTTCAAGGAGTTTTAGGGTTTCGGTTTTTGTATGTTTTTAGGGATTTTATGCTTTTTTATGCTTTTTTATATTTTTAGGGTTTTTAAGGTTTTGATGGATTTTGATGGTTTTCTTGGTTTTCTTGGTTTTTAGGTGTTTTCAGGGTTTTTAAGGTATTTTTTAGGGATTTTTTGAGTTATTTAGGGTTTTTGAGGGTTTTAGACTGTTTTTTTACATTTTTAATTTTTTAGAGGTTTTAAGGGTTTTAGAGTTTTTAATGGGTTTTTATTTGTTTTAGGGGTTTTAGGGTTTTTAAAGGTTTTTAGGGGTTTTATGGTTTTTAGGGGTCTTTCAGGGTTTTTAGAGTTTTTTATGTTTTCAAGGATTTTTAAGGATATTTTACGTTATTTATTATTTATATCATTTTAGGGGATTTTGAGGGATTTCATCGGTTTTTAGGGTTTTTAGGGTTTTTCTATTTTCAGGTTCTTTTTGGGGTTGTTGGTGTTTTTTTTTTGTGTTTTTTAGTGTTTTATGTTTTTTTACTATTGTTAATATTTTTGGGGAGTTTATGGGTTTTTAGAGTTTCTAGTGGTTTTTAGGGTTTTTAAGGTTTTTAGGGGTTTTAGAGTTTTTTACATTTTCAAAGATTTTTAAGGATTTTTTAGATTTTTATTGTTTTTAGGGTTTTTTGGGGGTTTTAGGGATTTTGACGGGTTTTCATGATTTTTAGGGGTTTTAGGGTTTTTAGGGTTTTTAGGTTTTTTTGTCCTTAGGGTTTTTTTAGCTTTTAGCATTTTTAAAGTTTTTTTAGAGTTTTTAGGTTTTTTAGTGTTTTTAGAGTTTTTAGTTATTTTTAGGGTTTTATGGTCTTTTGGGGTGTTTTTGTTTTCAGGGGGTTTTCATGTTATTTAGGGTATTTTATGTTTTGAGGGATATTTAGGGATTTTGTAGGATTTTTATGGTTTTTAGGGCTTGTAAGGGTTTTTTGGGATTTTGAGGGTTTTTAGGTTTATTCAGGGATTTTAAGGGTTTTATGGTTATTTGGGGTTTTTAGGGATTTTTTTAATTTTTTTGGTTTTAAAACCTTTTAAATTTTTAAACGTTTTTTCGGGATTAAAGTGTTTTTAGAGATTCTAGTGGGTTTTAAGGTTTTAGGGTTTCTTAAGGTTTTTAGTATTTTTATGGTTTTCTGGGGTTTAAAGGGTTTTTAGTGCTTTTTTACTTTTTGAGGGGTTTTAGGTCTTTTTTAGTCTTTTTAAGGGTTTTAATGTATTCTTGGGGTTTTAGGGCCTTTTAGGGTTTTTAGCATTTTTTTTTGAGTTTTTAGGGTTTTTGAGGGTTTTAATGTTTTCCAGGGGTTTTAGGGCCTTTTTGGGTTTTTATCATTTTTTTGAGTTTTCAAGGTTTTTAGAGTTTTTAATGTTTTTAGGGGTTTTAAGAGTTTTTAGAGTTTTTAGTGGGTTTTAGTGGTTTTTAGGGGTTTTAAATGTGTTTAGGTTTTTCAAGGTTTTTAAAGGGTTTTATTGTTTTTAGGGGTTATTCATGGATTTTATGGTTTTTTTATGTTTTCATGGATTTTTAGGGCTTTTTTAGGTTTTTATGGTTTTTAGAGTTTTTAAATATTTTTAGGGATTTTGAGTGTTTTTAGGGGTTTTCAGGGTTTCTAAAGTCTTTTGGGTTTTTAGGGTTTTTTTGAGTTTTTTAGGGTTTTATGGTTTTTTATAAATTTTAATGTTTTAGGGGTTTAAATATTTTTTAGAGTTTTTATTGAAATTTTAGGGTTTTTATGGTTTTTTAAGGTTTTAAAGGTTTTTAGGGGGTTTTATGGTTTTTAGGGGTTTTGGGGTTTTAGAGTTTTTTATGTCTGCAGATATTTTTAGGGCTTTTTAGAATATTTATGATTTTTTTAGGGTTTTTAGGGTTTTTAGGGATTTTGAGGGGTTTTAGGGTTTTCTGGTTTTTAGGGTTTTTATGGTCTATTCTGTTTTTTTTTGAATTTTTTAGTGTTTTTAAGGTTTTTTAGAGTTCTTTAACATTTTTAGAGGTTTTAAGGGTTTTTAGTGTTTTTACTTGTTTTTTAGGGTTTTATTGTTTTTAGGAGTTTTTAAGGATTTTCATGGTTTTATGGTTTTCATGGGACTATCAAGGTTTTTATGCTTTTTTACGTTTTCTGGGATTTTTAGAGCTTTTTAGGGAATTTTATGGTCTTTTGGGTTTTTGAAGTTTTTAGGTATTTTGAGGGGTTTTAAGGTTTTTAAGGGTTTTTATGGTTTTTCAGGGTGTTTAGGATCTTGTGGGGTTTTAGGGTTTTTTTAGTTTTTTAGGGTTTTAATGGTTTTTTAGAGTTTTTAACATTTTTAGGGGTTTTAAGTGTTTTTAGAGTTTTTAGTTGTTTTTTAGGGTTTTGTGTGTTTTACGGTTTTGGGGTTTTTTATTGTTTTTAGTGGGTTTTCATGGTTTTTAGGTTTTTTTATATATTTAAGTATTTTTGGGGATTTTTTGGGATTTTTATGGTTTTAGGGTTTTTTGGGTTTTTTGGGATTTTGAGTGTTTTAGGGGTTTTCAGTATTTTTTTAGGGTTTTTCAATGTTTTTAATGATTATTAGGGGTTTTTTGTTATTTTTGGGGTTTTATGGTTTTTTGAGTGTTTTAGGGGTTTTAAGGGTTTTTAGAGTTTTTTAAACATTTTAGGGGTTTTAAGAGTTTTTAGAGTTTTTAGTGGTTTTAGGGTTTTTATGGGGTTTTAGGGTATTTTAACATATTTAGAAGTTTTATGGTTTTCAGGGAGTTTTTAGGGTTTTTTATTTTTAGGGATTTTTAGGATTTTTATGGTTTTGATGGTATTTCAGAATCTTTTTGGGTTTTTTAGGGTTTTAGTGTCTTTTTGGGTTTTTATTTGTTTTTTTAGTTTTTTAGTGTTTTTAAGACTTTTTAGAGTTTTTTAACATTTTTAGGGGTTTAAAAGGTTTATAGAGTTTTAGTGGGTTTTTTGGTTTTCTATGGTTTTCAAGAGGGTTTTTAAGGTTTTTAGAGTTTTTTATCTTTAAGGGATTTTAAGGCCTTTTTAGTATTTTTATGGTTTTGGGGGTTTTTTACAGTTTTTAGGGATTTTGAGTGTTTTATGGGTTTTCATGGGTTTGTATGGTCTTTTATAATTTTAGGTTTTTTTTTGGTTTTTTAGGTTTATAAGGTTTTTTAGAGTTTTTAATGTTTTTAGGGATTTTTAGGGTTTTTAGTGGTTTTTAGTGTTTGTATTTGTTTTTAGGGTTTTTTAATGTTTTTAGCAGTTTTTATGGTTTTCAGGGGCTTTTCATGGTTTTTTATGTTTTTAAGGATTTATAGGGCTTTTGTAGGATTTTATGATTTTTATGGTTTTTATGGTTTTTGATGGTTTTAAGGTGTTTTCAGGGTTTTTATGGTTGTTTAGAGTTTTTAGGGGGGTTTTGATTTTTTGTTGGGGTTTTAAGGTTTTTTAGATTTTTTCTTTTTTTTGTGAGTTTTAATGGTTTTTAGAGTTCTTAGTGGGTTTTAGGGATTTTATGGGTTTTAAGGGGGTTTTATGGTCTTTAGGGATTTTTACTTTTTTGGGGATTTTAGGGATATTTTGGGATTTTTATGGTTTTAGGGTTTTTCAGGGTTTTTTAGTTCTTTTAGGGTTTTTTGGGTTTTTTGGTTTTTTTAAGGTTTTTAGTGTTTTCAAGGTTTTTAGAGTTTTGTTGTTTTTTGGGGGTTTGAGGGTTTATATAGTATTTAGTTGGGTTTTATGGTTTTTATGGTGTTTTAGTGTTTTTTAATATTTTTAGAGGGTTTAATGGCTTTCTGTTGTTTTCAGGGTTTTTAGGGTTTTTTACGTTTTCTTGGATTTTTAGGAATTTTTTAGGATTTTTATGGTTTTTAGGGTTTGGAGGGATCTTGATGGTTTTTATGGTTTTTATGGTTTTTGGGTGGGGGGGTTAGGTTTTTTATGGGTTTTTTGAGTTTTTTAGGGGTTTTAATGTTTTTTAGAGTTTTTAGCATTTTATAGGTTTTAAGAGTTTTTAGAGTATATACCGGTTTTATGGTTTTTATGGGTTTAGGGTTTTTTAATGTTTTTAGGGGTTTTTATGGTTTTTAGGGGGGGTTAGGCATTTTAGAATTTTTATGTTTTTTGGGATTTAAGGATTTGTTTAGGATTTTATGATTTTTAGGGTTTCTAGGGGTTTTAGGGATTTTGAGGGTTTTAGGGTTTTCATATTGTTTAGGATTTTATGGTTTTTCAGGGTTTTTAGGGTCTTTGGGGGTTTTAGAGTTTTTTAACATTTTTAGAGGTTTAAATGGTTTTTTGAGTTTTTAGGGTTTTTTAGGTTTTTAGGGTTTTATGTTTTTTAGTGTATTTTTTGTTTTTAGGGTTATTTTGGATTTCATGTATTTTTAGGGATTTTTTATGTTTTCTATGGTTTTTATGGGTTTTAGGGATTTTTAGAGTTTTTTGGGGTTTATCAATGTTTTTATGGTCTTTTAGGATTTTAAGGGGTTTTTTAGTTTTTTAGGGGATTAAGTGTTTTTGAGTTTTTTAACATTTTAAAGGGTTTAAAGGGTTAGAGTTTTTAGGGGTTTTTAGGGTTTTAAAGGGCTTTTCATGGTTTTTAGGGCTTTTAGGGCTATTAGGGTGTTTACTGTTTTCATGGTTTTTAGGATTTTTCAGGATTTTTGGGGTTTTATGGGGTTTACAGGATTTTTTATTATTCTTTAGAGTTTTTATGGTATTTACAGTTTTTTACATTTTAGGGGTTTTAATGGCTTTTATAGTTTTTAGTGGGTTTTTATGATATTTTGGGTTTTTTATGTTTTTTAGGGTTTTTATGGTCTTCAAGAGTTTTTCAGAGATTTTATGGGTTTTTACATTTTGCAGGTATTTTTATTGATTTTTTATGATTTTTATGGGTTTTTTGGTTTTTTGGGGTTTTAGGGATGTTGAGGGTTTTTTGGGGGGTTTCGGTTTTTTTAGATTTTTTAATATGTTTTTGGGGTTTTATGGTTTTTTTGAATTTTTGAGGGTTTTTAAGGTTTTTAGAGTTTTTAAGGTTTTTACAGTTTTTTTACATTTTATGGGTTTTAAGGGATTTGAGAGTTTTTAGTCGGGTTTTATGGTATTTTGGGGTTTTTAAGTTTTTTAGGGTTTTTATGGTCTTCAGGTGTTTTTGAGGGATTTTATGGGTTTTTACATTTGTAGGGATTTTTATTGATTTTTTATAATTTTTATGGTCTTTAGGGTTTTTTGGGGGTTTTAGGGATGTTGAGGGTTTATTTGGAGGGTTTAGGGTTTTTTAGAGTTTTTAAGGTGTTTTGGGTTTTTATGGTTTTTTTGAGTTTTTTAGGGATTTTAAGGTTCTTAGAGTTTTTTAAAGTTTTTGGGATTTTGATGGTTTTTAGAGTTTTAGTGGGTTATAATGGTTTTTATGTGTTTTTGGGGTTTTTATGGTTTTTAGGGGTTTTATGGTTTTCAAAGTTTTTTCAGGGTTTTATGGGTTTTTACATTTTTAGGGATTTTGGGGGATTTTTTTGATTTTTTAGGTTTTTTAGGTTTTTAGGTATTTTATGGTTTTTAGGGTTTTTCAGGGTTTTAAGAGGTTTTAGGGGTTTTCTGGGTTTTTAGGGTCTTTTGGGTTTTTAGGGTTTTTTTAGTTTTGTTGGGGTTTTAAGGTTTTTTAGATTTTTTTTACTTTTTTATCTTGTTTAGGGGTTTTAGTGGTTTAGATTTTTTTTTAGTGGGTTTTTAGGTTTTTTATGGTTTTTTAGGGTTTTTAAATATTTTTATGGGTTCTTATGGTTTTCATGGTTTTATGGTTTTTTATGTTTATATGAACTTTTAGGGATTTTTTAAGATTTTTATGGTTTTTAGGGTTTTTCAGGTTTTTAGGGGCTTTTAGTGTTTTCTGTGTTTTATATGGTTTTTTGAGGTTTTTACGGTTTTCGGGAGTTTTTAAGGTTTTTAGGGTTTTTTACGTTTTCTGGGATTTTTAGCTTTTTTTAGGATTTTTATGGTTTTTATGGGTTTTAGGGTTTTTATGGTATTTTGGGGGTCTTAGAGTATTTTTAATATATTAGGGTTTTGAGGATTTTTAGAGTTTTTAAATGTTTTTAGGGGTTTAAAGACTTTCTAGAGTTTTTAGTGGGATTTTAGGGGTTTTATGGGGTTTTAGGGTTTTATAAGGTTTTTAGGGATTTTTATGGTTTTCAGGGGGTTTTAGGGTTTTTAGGGTTTTTTATGTTTTCAAGGATTTTTTAGGTTTTTAACGTTTTAGGAGTTTTAGGTATTTTTATGGTTTTTTGGGTTTTTCAGGGTTTTTTAAGGTTTTTAGGGTTTGAGGTGTTTTATGGTTTTTTGGGTTTATAGCTTTTTTTTGCATTTTTAGGTTTTTAATGTATTTTAGAGTTTTTTAACATTTTAAGGGGTTTTATGGTTTTTTTTACAGTTTTTAGAGTTTTTTGGGTTTTTAGGGGTTTTATGGTTTTCAGAGATTTTTCAGTGTTATTATGGTTTTTTATGTTTTCTAGGTTTTTTAGGGATTTGTTGGATTTTTATGGTATTTAGAGATTTTAGGGTTTTAGGGATTTTGAGGGGTTTTAGGGGTTAGGAATTTTTTATAGTTTTTAGGGTTTTTAGGATTTTTTTGGGTTTTTAAGGATTTTTTTATATTTTTTAGGGTTTTTATGGTTTTCTAGAGTTTTTAACGTTCTTAGGGGGTTTAAGGGTTTTTAGGGTTTTTAGTGGTTTTTAAGGTTTTTATGTGTTTTAGGGTTTTCTAAAGTTTTTAGGGATTATATGTATTTCAGGGTTTTTTCAAATCTTTTAAGGTTTTATTACGTTTTTAGGGGTTTTTAGGATTTTTTTTTTATTTTTATGGTTTTTAAGGGGTTTTAGGGTTTTTATGTATTTTGAGGGTTTTTATGGTTCTTTACGGCTTTTTAGGGTTTTTAGGGATTTAAGGTATTTTGGGGGGTTTTAAGTTTTTAGTGGTAGAGTTTTTTAACATTTTTAGGGTTTTTAATGGTTTTTAGAGATTTTAGTGGGTTTTTAGGGTTTCTAAGTGTTTTTAAGGGTTTTAAGGTTTTTAGAGGTTTTATGGTTTCTAAGGGGTTTTAAGAGTTTTTATGGATTTTTACATTTTCATGGATTTTTAGGGATATTTTAGGATATTTTTTTGGGTTTTTAGGGTTTTTGGGATTTTGATGGTTTTTAGGGTTTTTAGGGTTTTAGGGGTTTTTAGGGTTTTAAGGGTCTTTTGGGTTTTAAGGTTTTTTTGAGTTTTTTAGGGGTTTAAAGTTTTTTAGAGTTTTTAACGTTTTTTGAGGTTTTATGGGTTTTTATATATTTTTAGTGGGTTATTATGGCTTTTATGGGGTTTTAGAGTTTTTAAGATTTTTAGGGGGTTTGTGGTTTTTAGGGGGTTTCAAGGTTTTTAGAGTTTTTTACATTTTTATGGATTTTAGGGATTTTTAAGGATTTTTATGGGATTATGGTTTTTAGGGATTTTGAGGGGTTTTAGGGTTCTTTAGGGTTTACTAGGGTTTTTAGGGTCTTTTGTGTTTTAGGTTTTTTTTTGAGTTTTAAAAGTTTTTTCTAGTTTTTTAACATTTTTAAGGGGTTTAAGAGTTTTTACAGTTTTTAGTGGATTTTATGGTTTTTATGGGGTTTTAGGGTTTTCAAGGGTTTTAGTGGTTTTGATGGTTTTTAGGGGACATTTAAGGTTTTTAGGGGGTTTTACATTTTTTTTGGGATTGTTAGGGATTTTTTAGGATTTTTATGGGTTTTAGTGTTTTTAGGGGTTTTAGGGATTTTGAGGGTTTTTACAGTTTTTCAAGATTTTTTGTGTTTTTAGGTTTTTGTGTTTTTCAGGGTTTTTAGGGTCCTTTTGTGTTTTTATGTGTTTTTTGAGCTGTTTAGTGTTTTTAAGGTTTTTTATAGTTGTTTAATGTGTTTAGGGGATTTAGGTATTTTTAGAGTTTTTAGTGGGATTTTAGGGGTTGTTAGGTTTTTTTAGGGTTTTATATGGTTTTTAGGGGTTTTTATGGTTTTCATGGGTTTTTTTGGGTTTTGGGGTTTTTTTACGTTTTTAGGGATTTTTAAGGATTTTTATAGTTTTTAGGGATTTTATGGTTTTTCGTGATTTTTGTGGGTTTTAAGGGTTTTAAGAATTTTTACGGTCTTTTCAGGGTTTTTAGGGTCTTTTGGGGTTTTTTTTGAATTTTTCAGGGTTCTTACTGTTTTTTAGAGTTTTTAAACCTTTTTAGCAGGTTTAAGGGTTTTTAGATTTTTAGTTTTTTATGGGGTTTTATGGTTTTTTGAGGTTTTTAGATGTTTTTTATGGTTTTATAGGGTTTTTTTAGGTTTTTTTACGTTTTTTGGGATTCTTAGGTTTTTTTTGGAATTTTATAGTTTTTAGGGTTTTTAGGGATTTTGAGGGTTTTTAAGGGTTTTTAGGGGTTTTAGGGCCTTTTGGGGGTTTAGGGTTTATTTGAGATTTTTAGGGTTTTCATGTTTTTTAGAGTTTTTTAATGTTTTTAGTGGTTTTAAGGGGTTTTAGAGTTCTTAGTGGTTTTTAATGGTTTTTAGGGTTTTTATGGTTTTTGGGGTTTTTTTTGTTTTTAGGGTTTTTTCAGAAGTTGTACGGATTTTTACTTTTATAGGGATTTTTAAGAATTTTTAGGATTTTTATGGTTTTTTGGGTTTTTTGGGAATTTGAGGGTTTTAGGTTTTCATGTTTTTTTTTGGATTTTTAGAGGTTTTTAGGGTTTTATGGCCTTTTTGGGGTTTTAAGGTTTTTTTTGAGTTTTTGCTCTTTTAAAGATTGTTTAGAGTGGTTTAACGTTTTTAGGGGTTTAAAATGTTTTTAGAGTTTTTAGTGTTTTTTTAGGGTTTTTTGGGTTTTAGGGGTTTTTTTGGTTTTAGGGGTTTTTATGGTTTGCAAGGTTTTTTAAGGTTTTTAGGGTTTTTTACATTTTCATGGATTTTTAGGGCTTTTGTAGGATTTTTATGGTTTTTTGGGGTTTTTAGGTTTTTTAGTGATTTTTATGGTTTTATGATTTTTCAATATTTTTAGGGTTTTACGGTTTTACGGTTTTTCAGGGTTTTTTTATCTTTTTGGATTTTTAGGTTTTTTGAGATTTTTATGATTTTAAAGGTTTTTAGAGTTTTTTAATCATTTTAGGGGTTTTAAGGGGTTTTAGAATATTTTGTTGTTTTTAGTGTTTTTATGGATTTGTAGGGTTTTTAAGGTTATTAAGTATTTTTATGGTTTTCAGGGGGGGGGGGGGTTTAGGGTATTTAGTTTTTTTTATCTTTTCATATATTTTTAGGGATTATTTAGAATTTTTATGGTTTTTAGATTTTTTTTAGGGATTTTAGGGATTTTGAGGGTTTTTATTGGTTTTTAGGGTTTTTTAGGGTTTTAGGATTTTTCTTGTTTTTAGGGGTTTTTGGGGGTTTTAGGGTTTTTAAGTTTTTTTAGATTTTTTTATCATTTTTTTAGGGCTTTAAGGGTTTTTTGAGTTTTTACGGGTTTTATGATTTTTATGGTCTTTAAGGTTTTTACAGGTTTTTGTTGTTTTCAGGAATTTTTCATGGGTTTTAGGGTTTTTATGTTTTTAGGGATTTTTATGGCATTTTAGGATTTTTATGGTTTTAGGGTTTTTTAGGGTTTTCAAGAATTTTGAGGAGTTTTAAGGGTTTCCATGTTTTTTAGGATTTTAGGAGTTTTAGGGTTTTTAGGGCCTTTGCGTTTTTATGGTATTTTTTCGTTTTATAGGGTTTTTATAGTTTTTTAATGTTTTTAGGGGTTTTAAGGGTTTTTTGAGTTTTTAGTGGGTTTTTAGGGTTTTATGGGTCTTTAGTATTTTTGAAGGTTTTTAGGGTTTTATGGTTTTCTGGGGGTGTTCAAAGTTTTTAGGGTTTTTTACATTTTTATGTATTTTTAGGGTATTTTTATATTTTTATGGGTTTTTAGGGTTTTAGAGGTTTTGAGTGTTTTTAAGTTTTTTTTTGGGTTTTTTGGTGTTTGAGGGTTTTAAAGGTATTTTTCGGTTTTAGGGTTTTTTGGGTTTTTTTGGGTTTTTTTGGGTTTTTAATGTTTTTTATAATTTTTAAAATTTTTTAGGGGTTGAAATGGTTTTTAGAGTTTTTAGGGGGTTTTCATGTTTTTATGGGTTTTGGGGGTTTTTATGGTTTTTAGAGAGTTTTTAGAGCTTTTAGGATTTTAACTTTTTTCGGGATTTTTTAGGATTTTTATGGTTTTAGGGTTTTTAGGAATTTTGAGGAGTTTTAGGGGTTTTTTCAACGTTTTTAGTATTTTTTTGGTGTTTTTTGGTTTTTTGTGTTTTTTTAGTTTTTTAGGATTCTTAAGATTTTTTAGAGTTTTTAACATTTTTGAGGTTTTAAGAGTTTTTAGCTTTTTAGTGTTTTTTATGGATTTTATGGGTTTTTTGGGATTTTAAAGTTTTTAGGGTTGTTTATGGTTTTTAGGGCTTTTTAAGGGATTTTAGGATTTTTTACGTTTTCATGGATTTTTACTATTTTTTAAGGTTTTTAGGGTTTTTAGGGTTTAAAGGGGTTTTGGGGGTTTTGGGGGCATCATGGTTTTTAAAGCTTATTAGGGTTTTAGGGTCTTTTAGGTTTTTAGGGTTGTTTATAGTTTTTATGGTTTATAAAGTTTTTTAGAGTTTTTCAACATTTTAGGTTTTTAAGGGGTTTTTAAGGGTTTTTAGATTTTTCATCTTGTTTTTTGGGATTTTAGGGGTTTTTAGGGGTTTTTATGGTTTTCAGAATTTTTCTAGGGTTTGTAGGGTATTCTACATTTTTAGGGATTTTTAGGTATTTTTTTAGGATTTTTTTGGTTTTATGGTTTTAGTGTTTTTAGGTATTTTGACATGTTTTAGATTTTTTTGGGTTTTTAAGGGATTTTGGGTTTTTCTGGGTATTTAGGGGTTTTAGGGGTTTTAGGGTTTTATGATTTTTTAGGTGTTTTATGGTTTTTTAGAGTTTTTTTTATCATTTTTAGCATCTTTAAGAGTTTTTTGAGTTTTTAGTGATTTTTAGGGTTTTATGGTTTTCTTAAGTTTTTCAGTGTCTATAGGGTTTTTTATTTTTTAAGGGATTTTTAGGGATTTTTTATGGTTTTTATGTTTTTATGGTTTTAGGGTTTTTAGGATTTTTAATGATTTTGAGGGTTTTTAGTGTCTTTTTGGGTTTTTATGGTTTTTTGAATTTTTTAGGTTTTTAAGGTTTTTTAGAGTTTCTAAGGTTTTTATGCGTTTTTTAGGATTTTTAAGGTTTTCTTGGGGTTTTATGGTTTTCAGATGTTTTTTGGGTGTATAGGGTATTTTACGTTTTCCAGGATTTTTATGGATTTTTCAGGATTATTATGGTTTTTATGGTTTTTTATGGTTTTTTGGGATTTTTAGGGTTTTAGGCTGTTCCATAGTTTTTAGGGTTTTTAGGGTTTTTAGGGTCTTTTTGGTTTTGTAGGGTTTCTTTTTAGTTTTTTAGAGTTTTTAAAGTTTTTATGGGGTTTTAGGGTTTTTAAATGTTTTAGGGGTTTT
Organism: Viscum album; assembly: GCA_963277665.1. Classification (NCBI taxonomy): domain Eukaryota; kingdom Viridiplantae; phylum Streptophyta; class Magnoliopsida; order Santalales; family Viscaceae; genus Viscum; species Viscum album. Next base: position 1,049,818,256 of record OY728121.1, on the reverse strand, counting down.
TATTGTTTTTGGAGGATTTTTTAGGATTTTTACGCTTTTAGGGATTTTTAGGTCTTTTTTACGATTTTTATCGCTTTTTTAGGTTTTTAAAGTTTTAGGGATTTTGAAGATTTTTATGTTTTCTTCAGGGTTTTTAAGGTTTTTAGGGATTTCTGGGGGTTTCGGGTGTTTTGGATTTTTTGGATTTTTATAGTTTTTTGGGCTTTTAATGTTTTCCTAGTTTTTTAATGTTTTTAGGGGTTTTAAAGACTGAGTTTTTAGTGGTTTTTTGGTTTTTATGGGTTTATAAGGTTTTTTATGATTTTGAGAGGTTTTATGGTTTTATGGGGGGTTTTTAGGTTTTTTGGGGTTTTTGGGTTTTTTACATTTTGATTGATTTTTAGGGAATTTTTTAATTTTTTTGGTTTTTAGGGTTTTTATGGATTTTGTTGGTTTTTAGGGTTCTTCATGTTTTTATGGTTTTTAGGGGTTTTCAGAGTTTTAAGTATCTTTTTGGGTGTTATGTTTTTTTGAGTTTTTTTGGGTTTTAAGGTTTTTAAGAGTTTTTAAAGTTTTTGATGTTTTTAGAGGTTTTAAGGTTTTTTGAGTTTTTAGTGGGTTTTAGTATTTTTATGGAATTTTAGGTTTTTTATGGTTTTTAGGGTTTTTATGGTTTTAGTGGGCTTTTTATGGTTTTAAGGGTTTTTTACATTTTAATGGATTTTTCAGGATTTTATGCTTTTTTTGGGTTTTTAGCAATTTTGAGAATTTTTAGGTTTTTCAGGGTTTTTAGGGTTTTTGCGGTTATTCCAGGTTTTTAGGGTCTTTTAAGTTTTTATGGTTTTTTTGAGTTTTTTAGGGTTTTTAGAGTTTTTAGCATTTTTTAATGTTTTTAGGGGTTTTAAGGGTTTTTTGTGTTTTTTGTGGTTTTTAAGTTTTTCATGGGAGATTAAGGATTTTAAGGGTTTTAAGGTTTTTAGCGGGTTTTATGGTTTTCAGGGTTTTTTGGGGGTTTTATGGGTTTTTATGTTTTCAGGGAATTTTTGGGTTTTTTAATATTTTTATGGGTTTTATTGTTTTTATAGATTTTAGGGATTTTTAGGGTTTTTCGGGGTTATAGGGGTTTAAGGGTTTTTAGGGTCTTTTTTTGGTTTTTAATTTTTTTTTTGAGTTTTTAGGGTTTTTTAGGTTTTTTATGGTTTTTAAGGTTTTTTTAGTTTTGTAACTTTCTTAGGGTTTTAAAGGGTTTTTAGAGTTTTTAGTGGTTTTAGGGTTTTTTGGGTTTTTATGGATTTCAGGGGTATTTTTGGTTTTTTAGTCCTTTCTATGTTTTTAAAAAAAATTAGGGATTTTTTAAGATTTTTATGGGTTTTAGGGTTTTTTAGGGTTTTTAGGGTTTTTATAGATTTTGTGGAGTTTTAGGGTTTTTAAGTGTTTTTAGGGTCTTTTGGGTTTTAGGGTTTTTTTTATCTTTTTAGGGTTTTTAAGGTTTTTTAGAGTTTTCTAATGTTTTTAGGAGATTTAAGGGTTTTTAGAGTTTTTAGAGCTTTTAGGGTTTTTATGGATTTTTAGGGTATTATAAGGTTTTCACTGTTTTTTTAGGGGTTTTAGGGGGTTTTACAATTTCATATATTTTGTTGGGTTTTTTATGTTTTTTTGTGTTTTTAGGATTTCTTAGGTTTTTAGGGTTTTTTAGGATTTTTAGGGGTTTAAAGGGTTTTTTGGTCTTTTTGGGGTTTTAGGGTTTTTAAAGTTTTAGTGGTTTTTTGGGTTTTTTTGGTGTTTTAGGTGTTTTTAAGGGTTTTTGGGGTTTTTATCTTTTTCAAGGGCATTTCATCATTTTTAGGGGTTTTAGGATTTTTTACGTTTTTAGGTATTTTTCGGGATTTTTTAGGATTGTTATGGGTTTTAGGGTGTTTAGGGTTTTTAGGGATTTTGATTATTTTTGGGTTTTTCTGTTTTTCAAGATTTTTAGGGGTTTTCAGGGTTTTTAGGGTCTTTTGGGGTTTTCAAGTTTTTTTGAGTTTTTTAGGGTTTTAAATGTTTTTAGAGTCTTAATATTTTTAGTGTTTTAAAGGGTTTTTAGAGTTTTTAGTGGGTTTTTGGAGTTTTTAAAGGATTTTAGGGATTTTTTATGTTTTTTTGTTTTTTAGGGTTTTTAGGGATTTTGAGGGTTTTTAATGGTTTTTTGGGTTTTTTGGGTTTTTTTTTTGTTTTAGGATTTTTAGGGGCTTTTGGGTTTTTTGGGCTTTTGGGTTTTTTTGGGTTTTTTTACATTTTTAGGGGTCTTAAGGGGTTTTAGAGTTTTTAGTGGTTTTTATGGTTTTTATGGGTTTTTAGGTTTTTAAGGTTTTTGGGGGTTTTATGGTTTTCATGGGTTTTTCAAGGTTCTCATGGTTTTTAACATTTTTAGGGATCTTTTGGGATTTTTTAGGATTTTTATGTTTTGGGGGTTTTTATGGATTTTAGGATTTTAGAGATTTTTTCGGTTATTAGGGTTTCTAGGGGCTTTTAGGGTTTTTCAGGGTTTTGGGTCTTTTTGGGTTTTTAGGGTATATTTGAATTTTCAGGGTTTTTAAGAGTTTTTTACAATTTTTAACTTTTTATAGGTTTTATGGGTTTGTAGGGTTTTTATGGTTTTTATGGTTTTTTACGTTTTGAGGGATTTTTAGAGCTTTTTAAGATTTTTATAGTTTTTAGGGTTTTAATGTTTTTTGGGAATTTGATGGTTTTTAGAGGTGTTTAGGGTTTTTATGGTTTTTAGGTTCATTTGGGGGTTTATGGTTTTTTTGAGTTTTTTGAGTTTTTTTGGGTTTTTAATGTTTTCTAGAGTTTTTAACATTTTTAGGGGTTTTGAGGGTTTTTAGAGTTTTAGCGGTTTTTAGGGTTTTTATGTATTTTTAAGATTTTGTATGGTTTATAGGGGTTTTATGGTTTTCATGGTTTTTTAGGGTCTTTAGAGTTTTTTACATTTTAATGGATTTTCAGGGATTTTTTTGGATTTTTATGGTTTTTGGGTTTTTAGGGTTTTTCGGGTTTTTAGGGATTTTGAGGGTTTTTAGGGTTTTCTGGGCGTTTTAGGATTTTTAGGGGTTTTCTTTATTTTTAGGGTCTTTTGGAGTGTAAGTATTTTTTTGTGTTTTTTAGGGGTTTTAAGGTTTTTTAAAGTTTATTAACGTTTTTAGGGGTTTTAATGGTTTTTAGAGTTTTTAGTGGATTTTCAAGGTTTTTATGGGGTTTTGAGTTTTTTAAGTTTTTAGGGGTTTTATGGTTTTCATGGGTTTTTATGGTTTTTAGGGTTTTTAGGGTTTTAAGGATTTGGAGAGGTTTTAGGTTTTTGCCTAGGTTTAGGTTTTTTTTTAATTTTTAAAGGTTTTTTTAGCATTTTTAATGATTTTAGAGGGTTTAAGGGTGCTTGGTGTTTTTATTGGTTATTATGGTATTTGTGGGTTTTTAGGGTTTTTTTAAGGTTTTAGGGGGTTTTATGGTTTTCAAGTGGTTTTCTTGGTTTTGAGGGTTTTTAACATTTTAGGGGACTTTTAGGGCTTTTTTATGATTGTTATGTTCTTTAGGGCTTTTAGGGAATTTGAAGGTTTTTAGGGGTTTTCAGGATTTTTAGGGTTTTTGGGTTTTTCTGGGTTGTTAGGGTTTTTTGGGTTTAGGGTTTTCTTATTTTTTTAGGGGTTTTAAGGGTTTTAGAGTTTTTAATGTTTTTTAACAATTTTAGGCTTTTATAGGTTTTTTAGAATTTTTATCAATTTTTAGAGTTTTTATGGGTTTTTAGGGGTTTAAAAGGGTTTTAAAGGTTTTATGGTTTTCAGGGGGTTTTCAGGGTTTTAGGGGTTTTTAAGTTTTTAGGGAATTTTAGTTTTTTATGGTATTTCTAATTTTTTAGGGTTTTGGGGTTTTTTAAGGTTTTCAGGGTCTTTGGGAATTTGGGTTCTTTTAATTTTTTTTAGGGATTTTAAGGTTTTTTAGAGTTTTTAAAGTTTTTAGGGGTTTTAAGGGTTTTTATAGTTTTTATTGGGTTTTTATGGTTTTTATGGGTTTTCATTTTTTTAATTTTTTAGGGGTTTTTATTTTGGGTTTTTTAGCGTGTTTAGGGTTTTTCAGGGTTTTAGGGTCATTTAGGATTTTAGGATTGTTTTGATTTTTTTAGGGGTTTTAAAGGTTTTTAGAATTTTTAGTGGGGTTTTAGTGTTTTTATGGGTTTTTGGGTTTTTAATTATTTTATGGGTTTTTATGGTTTTCAATAGATTTTAGGGTTTTTAGGGTTTTTAGTGTTTTTTTACATCTTTTGGGATTTTTCTAGAATTTTTACGGGTTTTTAGAATTTTAAGGTGTTTAAGGTTTTTTTTGTTTTCAGGGTTTTTTAAGGGTTTTTAGGTTTTTTTACGTTTTTAGGAATTTTTCACATTATTTTTTGGATTTTTATGATTTTTAGGGATTTTAGGGTTTTAGGGATTTTAAGGGATTTTATGTGTTTTTAGGGTTTTTAGGGTTTTTGGTTTTCTTGTGGTTATTAGGGCCTTTTTTAGGTTGGGGGAGGGGGGGGGGTTATTTTTTTAGGTTTTTTAAGAATTTTTAGAGTTTTTTTATCATTTTTAACATCTTTGAGGGTTTTTTCGAGTTTTTTTGTTGTTTTAGAGTTTTTATGGGTTTTTGGGTTTTTAATGATTTCAGGGGTTTTGTGGTTTTCAATGGGTTTTTAGGGGTATTAAGGGTTTTTCATTTTAAGGTATTTTTAGGGATTCTTAAGGTTTTTTATGCTTTTTTGGTTTTTAATGATTTTGCGGGATCTTAGGGGTTTTCAAGGTTTCTAGGGTTTTTAGGGGCTTTTAGGGTTTTTTTTTGTTTTTTGGATTTTTTCATCTTTTTTAGGGTTTTTAAGATTTTTTTAGAGTTTTTTAGTGTTTTTCAGGATTTTAAGATTATTTAGTGTTTTTAGAGGTTTTCATTTTTGTTTGGGTGTTTATGGTTTTAAAGGTTTTTTGGAATTTTTATAGTTTTCATGAGTTTTCAGAGGGTTTTTTAAGTTTTAAAGGATTTTTAGTGCATTTTTAGGATTTTTATAGTTCTAGGGATTATAGGGATTTTGGAGGGTTTTAGGGATTTTCAGGGTTTTTAGGGGTTTTAGGGTTTTAGGGTTTTTTGAGTTTTTTGGGCTAATAAGGGTTTTTAGAGTTTTTTTAATGTATTTAGGGTATTTAAGGGTTTTTAGAGTTTTTTTGCATAGGAAGGGTCTTATAGTTTTTAGTGGGTTTTAGGGGTTTTATGGGGTTTTACGGTATTTTAATGTTTTTATGGAATTTTATGGTTTTCAAGGGTTTTTTTCTTGGTTATGTATGATTTCAGGGATTTTTTGTTTTTTTGGTATTTTATAGTTTTGGGGGTTTTTAGAGATTTTGAGGGTTTTAGCAACCTTTTGGATTTTTAGTGTTTTTTAGTTTTTTAAGATTTTTATGGTTTTTAGATTTTTTTTAATATTTTAGGGGTTTTAAGGGTTTTTAGTAGTTTTTTTGTTTTTTATGGGGTTTTAGGATTTTTTTTAAGGGTTTTAGGGGTTATTATGGTTTTCAGGGGTTTTCAGGGTTTTTTGGGTTTTTATGTTTTAAAGGATTTTTAGAGCTTTTTTAGGATTTTTATGGGTTTTAGGGATTTTGGGGATTTTGAGGGGGTTTAGGGATTTTAGGGATTTTGAGGGATTTTAGAGGGTTTTAGGGGTTTTCAGGGTTTTTTACCGTTTTTTTTCTCAAGTTTTTAGGGTCTTTTGGGTTTTTAGTGTTTTTTTGAGTTTATTTATGGGTTTTAAGGTTTTTTATAGTTTTTTAACATTTTTATGGGTTTGAAGTGTTTTGGGGGGGGAGGGGGGTTTAGTTGTTTAGGGTTTTTTTGGCCTTTTAAGTTATTTTAAGGTTTTTTAGGGATTTTATGGTTTTCATATGTTTTTTAGGGTTTTCACGGTTTTTATGTTTTTAGGGATTTTTAGGGTTTTTTTGGATTTTAATGGATTTTCGGGATTTTTAGGGTTCCTAGGGATTTTGTGGGATTTTATTTTTTTTAAGGTTTTTTACAGTTTGTAGGGTTTTTCAATGTTTTTACTATCTTTTGGGTTTCTAGGGTTTTTTGAGTTTTTTAAGGGTTTTAAGGTTTTTTAGAGTTTTTAACATTTTTCATGTTTTAAGGGTGTTTAGAGTTTTTAGTTGTTTTTTTCGGTTTTATGGGTTTTTAGGGGTTTTTAAGGATTCAGGGGTGTTTTTGGTTTCCAGTGGTTTTTCATGGTTTTTAGGTTTTTTTTATGTTTTCCAGGATTTTTTGAGATTTTTTATGATTTTTTATTGTTTTTAGGGTTTTTAGAGTTTTTAGTTATTTTGAGGGGTTTTAGGGTTTTTCACGGTTTTGGGGGTTTTCAAGGTTTTTAGGGTCATTTTGGGGTTTATGGTTTTTTTGAGTTTTTTTAGGGTTTTTAAGGTTTTTTAGAGTTTTTAACATTTTTAGGGGTTTGAAGGGTTTTTAGTGTTTTTTGTGGTGTTTAGGGTTTTATGAATTTTTAGTGATTTTAAGGGATTTAGGGGTTTTTATGGTTTTTAAGGTTTTCAGGGGATTTTTAGGGTTTTTATGAGTTTTTATGTTTTTCCTGGATTTTTAGGCCTTTTTTGGATTTTAATGGTTGTTAGGAAATTTTAGGATTTTAAGGGATTTTGTGGGGTTTTAGGTGTTTTCAGGGGGTTTAATGGTTTTTAAGGTTTCTTTGAGTTGTTCTTTTCAGTTTTTATGGTATTTAGAGTTTTTAATGTTTTTAATGTTTTTAGGAGTTTTAAGGTGTTTTAGAGTTGTAAGGTATTTTCTAGGATTTTAAGGGTTTTTAGTGTTTTTAAGGTTTTTATGGATTTTTATGGTTTTTAGGGTTTTTATGTTTTCAAGGGGGTTTTCTAGGATTTTAGGGTTCATTACATTTTCAAGGTTTTGTTTGGGATTTTTTAGGATTTTAATTTTTTTTAGTATTTTTCGGGTTTTCTTGGATTTTAAGGGGGTTTATGGGTTTTAGGGGGTTTTCAGGGTTTTTTGGGTCTTTTTAGGGTTTTTGGGTTTTTTGAGTTTTTTGGATTTTTATTATTTTTTAGATCTTTTTAAACTTTTTAGGGGTTTTAAGGGTTTTTAGAGTTTTTAATGGTTTTTGGAGTTTTAGGGTTTTTTTAAGTATTTTATGGTTTTTAGAGTTTTTAGGGGTTTTTCAAGGTTTTTAGGGTTTCTTATATTTTCAAGGATTTTTAGGGATTTTTTTAGGATTTTTATGATTTTAGGGTTTTTAGGGTATTCTAGGGTTTTTAGATTATTTCTGGGCTTTTTGGATTTTTTTTGAATTTTTTATGGATTTTAATGTTTTTAAACTTTTCAGCTCTTTTTAACGTTTTTAGGGGTTTTTATAGGTTTTGAAGGTTTTTAAAGTTTTTTGGGGTTTGTATGGTTTTCAAGGGTTTTTGAGGGGTTAAGGGTTTTTTTTATGTTTTTAGGGATTTTTAGGACCTTTTAAGGATTTTTATGATTTTTAGAGTTTTTTTATGTTTTTTACGTTTTTTAGGGATTTTGAGGGTTTTTAATGTTTTTATGGGTTTTCTTGGTTTTTAAGGTCTTTTGGGTTTTTAGTGTTTTTTGAGTTTTTTAGGGGTTCTAAGGTTTTTAGAGATTTTAAACATTTTTAGGTGTTTTAAGGGTTTTTTGAGTTTTTTATGGGTTTTAAATGTTTTATGGGTTTTTAGGTTTTTTTGATGTTTTTAGGTGTTTTATAGTTTTTTGGGGTTTTAAAGGTTTTTTTGTTTTTTACATTTTTAGGGATTTTAAGATTTTTATGGTTTTTATGGTTTTTAGTGATTTCGAGAGTTTTTAGTGTTTCTAGGGCTTTTATGATTTTTAGGTTTTTTCAGGATTTTTAGGGATATTTTGGGTTTTTGTAGTTTTTTTTTGAGTTTTTAGCATTTGTACGGTTTTTTAGAGTTTTTTTAACATTCTAGGGGTTTTAAGTGTTTTAAAGTTTTAGTTGTTTTTTAGGGTTTTTATAGTTTTGTGGGTTTAGGGTTTTTGAGAGATTACTCAGGGTTTTTAGTGTTTTTTACATTTTTAAGGATTTTTAATGCATTTGTTGGATTTTTAGGATTTTGGGGGGTTTTACGGTTTTCATGGATTCTGAGGTTTTTTTGGGGGTTTTCAGGGTCTTTTAGCCTTTTAGGGTTTTTAGGATATTTTGGGTTTTAGGGTCTTTTTGAGTTTTTTAGGGTTGTTAATATTTTTAGCTTTTTTAAGTTTTTAGGGGTTTTATAGGTTTTTAGAGTTTTTAGTGATTTTATGGGTTTTTAAGGGTTTTAGGTGTTTTATGGTTTTGAAGGGTTTTTCAGGATTTTTCGGATTTTATATGTTTTCAGGGACTTTAAGGTGTTTTTAGTATTTTTATAGTTTTTAGGGGGTTTTAGGGTTTTTAGTGAATTTGAGGGTTTTAGGGTATTCCGGGATTTATAAGGGGTTTTCAAGGTTTTTAGGTTCTTTTGGGTTTTTTGGGATTTTTTTGTGTTTTTTAGGTTTTTAAGGCTTTTTGGGGGTTTTAACATTTTTTAACGTTTTTAGGGGTTTTATGGGTTTTTGGAGTTTTTAGTCGGTTTTTTAGGGTTTTATGAGTTTTTAGGGTGTTTAATGGTTTTTAGGGGTTTTATGATTTTCAATGGTTTTTATGGTTTTTAGGTATTCTTCAATGTTGTTTGGGTTTTATTATGTTTTCATGGATTTTTACATCTTTTTTTGGATTTTTATGGGTTTTAGTGATTTTTAGGGTTTTAGGAATTTTCAGGTGTTTTGGGGAGTTTTATGATTCTTTTAGGGTTTTCAGAGTCTTTTTGAGGTTTTATGGTTTTTTTTGTGTTTTGTAGGGTTTTTAATGTTTTTAGAGTTTTTAGTGGTTTTAAGTGTTTTTATGGGTTTTAGGGATTTTTATAGTTTTTAGGGGTTTTTAGGATTTTTAGGATTTTTTACATTTTCCGGGATTTTTAGGGATTTTTAGGATTTTTATGGTTTTTTAGGGTTTCTATGGATTTTTAGGGTTTTTAGGGGTTTCCACGGTTTTTAGGGGTTTGGGGGGGGGGTCATGGGTTTTTATGGGTTTTTTGGGGTTTTAGGGTCTTTTTAGGTTTTTTGGGTTTTTTGAGTTTTTAGGGTTTTATAGGTTTTTTAGATTTTTTTAAACATTTTCAGGGGTTTAAAGGGTTTTTAGAGTTTTTAGGGTTTTATGGTTTCCATGTGTTTTTCTGCGTTTTTAGGGTTTTTTACATTTATAGGGATTTTTTAGACGTTTTTATTATTTTTATGGTTTTTATGGGTTTTTTGGGGTTTTAGGGGTTTTTAAGGAATTTTAGGGGTTTGAGGGTTTTTTGGGCTTTTAGGGACTTTTGGGGTTTTTTGGTCTTTTTTGGAGTTTTTGAGGGTTTAAAAGTTTTTTAGAGTTCTTTAACGTTTTTAGGGGTTTTACTGGTTTTACAGGTTTTTAGTGTTTTTTGTGGTTTTTAGTGTTTTTATGGGGTTTTAGTGTTTTTAAGGTTTTTAGGTGTTTTAATGGTTTTCAAGGGGTTTTCAAGGTTTTAGGTTTTTTTAGGATTTCAGGGATTTTTAGGGATTTTTAGGATTTTTATTGGTTTTAGGGTTTCTAGGTATTTTAGGGTTTTTAGGGTTTTTAAGGTTTTTAGAGTTTTTTATCGTTTTTAGCATTTTTAGAGTTTTTAGTGATTTTTAGGGGTTTTAGGCGTTTTAGGGGGTTTAGGGGTTTTTATGGGTTTTATGATTTTCTGGGGTTTTTAAGGGTTTTTATGGTTTTTTCTGTGTTCGGACATTTTTAGAGCTTTTATAGGATTTTTTTTGGTATTTATGCTTTTCATGGTTTTTAGGGTTTTTTGGGATTTTGATGTGTTTTTCAGGTTTTTAGGGTTTTTAGGGTCTTTTGGGGGTTTAGGGTTTTTTTGAGTTTTTTATGGTTTTTAATATTTTTTAGAGTTTTTAATATTTTTAGGGGTTTAATGAAATTTTAGAGTTTTTAGTGGGTTTTTAAGTTTTTTATGGGGTTTAGGGTTTTTTCAAGTTTTTTCAGGTTTTTAAAGTTTTTAGGGGGTTTTAAATATTTTAGGTTTTTTTAGGTTTTTTATGGTTTTTAGGGGTTTTAAGGGATTTTAGGTATTTTGAGGGTTTTTTCTAGGGTTTTAGGGTCTTTTTGAGTTTTTAGGGATTTTTAGGGGTTTTAAGGTTTTTTATAGTTTTTTAACATATTTAGGGGTTTTAAGGGTTTTTACTATTTTTATTGGGGTTTTATGGTTTAATGGAGTTTTGTGTTTTTCAAGGTTTTTAGGGTATTTATAGTTTGCAAGAGGTTTTTAGGGTCTTAGTGTTTTGTATATTTTTAGGGATTTTCAGGGATTAGAATTCATATTTTTAAGGGTTTTAGAATTTTCAAGGGTTTATAGGGATTCTGAGGTTTTTTGGGGTTTTCATGGTGTTTAAGAGTTTTCAAAGTTTTTTGGGGTTTTCAAGGGTTTTTGGGCCTTTTGGGTGTTTAGGGTTTTTTTTGAGTTTTAAGGGGTTTTTAGGTTTTTTATGTTTTTGAATGTTTTATGGGTTTAAAGGGTTTTTTGAGTTTTTAGTGGCTTTATGGTTTTTATGAGGGTTTTTTCAAGGTTTTTATGGTGTTTTGGGGTTTTATGATTTTTTTTGTTTTTAAGATTTTTAATGTTTTTCTAGTGTTTTTTAACATTTTTTTGGGGTTTTAAGGGTTTTTTAAATTTTTAGGGGGTTTTTAGGGTTTTTAGGGTTTTTATGGGTTTTAGGGTTTTTAAAGGTTATTTGGGGTTTTATGGTTTTCGGGGGGGGGGGGTTCATGGTTTTTTGAATTTTTATGTTTTCATTGATTTTTTTGATTTTTTTTTTGTTTTTGGGTTTTTATGGTTTTTAGGGATTTTGATGGTTTTTAGATTTTTTAGGGTTTTAGGGTTTTTAGGGTCTTTTGGCGGTTTAGGGTTTTTTTGAGTTATTTTTTTTAAGGTTTTTAGAGTTTTTAACATTTTTAGGGGTTTTTGGGTTTTTATGGGTTCTTAGGGTTTTTACAGTTTTTTAGAGTTTTTATAGAGTTCAGGTGGTTTTTAGCATTTTTAAGTCTTTTTCATTTTTATGGATTGTTAGGGCTTTTTTGGATTTTTTTGGTTTTTAGGGTTTTTTAGGACTTTTAGTGGTTCTGAGGGTTTTTCCTGTTTTAAGGGTTTTCGAGGGCTTTTATGGTTTTTAGGGTCTTTTGTGTTTTTAGGGATTTTTTTGCAGGGCTGAGTTTTTAGGGGTTTTTTCAGTTTTTTAGGGTTTTTAAGGGTTTTTAAAGTTTTTAACGTTTTAGGGTTTTTTTTAGTTTTCATGGTTTTTATGGTTTTATAGGGTTTTTATGGTTTTAGGATGGTTTTATGGTTTTTCGGGGTTTTCATGATTTTTATGTTTTTTTTTTGTATTTTTAGGGATTTTTTACGTTTTTTATGGTTTTTAGGATTTTTAGGGATATTGAGGGTTTTTTTGGGTTATTCAGGGATTTAGGGTTTCAAGGTTTATATGGTTTTTTATTGGGTTTTTTGGTTTTTTTTTGGGTTTTTAAGGTTTTTTAGATTTTTCTATCATTTTGAGGAGTTTTAAGGGTTTTTAGATTTTTTAGTGGTTTTTAGGATTTTTATGGGGTTTTAGGGTTTTTATGGGTTTTTAAGGTTTTTGGGGTTTTATGGTTTTCAGGGGAATTTTCAAGGTTTTTAGGATTTTTTACATTTTCAAGGATTTTTAGGGATATTTTAGGATTTTATGGTTTTTAAGGATTTTAGGGATTTTGAGGGTGTTTATGGGGTTTCATGATTTTTTAGGGTTTTTAGGGGTTCTGGGGTTTTATGGTTTTTTGGGGTTTTGTGGTTTTTTAGTTTTCAGGGTTTTTAAGCTTTTTTTCAAAAAAAAATTAGAGGTTTTAAGGTTTTTTAGAGTTTTTATTAGTTTTTAGGGACTTTATGTGTTTTTATGGGTTTTTATGTTTTTTAGGGGGTTTATGGTTTTCAGGGGTTTTTCAGGGTTTTTGGGATTTTTAAGTTTTTAGGGTTTTAGTGATTTTTAGGATTATTTTTATTTTTTAGGGTTTTTAGAGATTCTGAGGGGTTTTAGTGCGTTTCGTGGTTTTTTAGGGTTTTTAGGGGTTTTAGGGTTATTATGGTCTTTATGGGTTTCTAGCCCTTTTTATGTTTTTTAGATTTTTTAGGTTTTTAGTGTTTTTAACATTTTTAGGGGTTTAAAGATTTTTAGAGTTTTTAGTGGGTTTTAATTTTTCCATGGGGTTTTAGGGTTTTTTAAGGTTTTAGTGGGTTTTATGGTTTTTTAGGGTTTTTAGGGTTTTTTACATTTTTAGGGATTTTTTTGGATTTTAATGGTTTTTAGGGTTTTTAGGGATTTTGAGGATTTTAGGGGGTTTGAAGGGTTTTTAGGTTCTTTTGGGTTTTTTAGGGAACTTTTTGAGTTTTTGGGTTTTTAAGGTTTTTAAATTTTTTTTATCATTTTTGGGGTTTTAATGGTTTTTAGAAATATAGTGGGGTTTTATTATTTTTATTATATTTTATGAGTTTTTATGGTTTTTAGGAATTTCACGGGTTTTTCATGGTTTTTAGTGTTTCTTACATTTTCATGGATTTTAGTAGTATTTTATTTTTATTATTTTTAAATTTTTCAGTGTTTTTTTGGATTTTTAGAGTTTAACGGTTTTTATAGGTTTTTTTATGGATTTTATGGTTCTTATGTTTTTAGGGTCTTTAGGGGTTTTAGGGGTTTTTTTTGAGTTTTTAGGGTATTAAAGGTTTTTAGAATTTTTTTAACATTTTTGGGGTTTAAATGGATTTTAGGGTTTTTGGTGGTTTTTATTAGTTTTTATGATTTATAAATGCTTTTAGCAGTTTTTATCATTTTCAGGGGGATTTCTGGGGTTTTGGCATTTTTTATGCTTTTTAGGATTTTTAGGATTTTTATGGTATCTAGGTGTTTTAGGGTTTTGAGGGATTTTAGGGTTTTTAGGTTTTTAGGGGTTTTAGGGTTTTTTGAGTTTTTATTATCTTTTTTGGAGTTCTAGGGTTTTTCTTTGAAATTTTTAGTGTTTTAAGTGTTTTAAATTTTTTTTACATTTTTAGGGGTTTTAAGGGGTTTTGGGTTTTTATGGTTTTTAGGGGTATGGTCGTTTGTGGATTTTTAGGTATTTAAGGATATTTTATATTTTCAAGTATTTTATGGTTTTTTTATGATTTTTATGGTTTTTAATTTTTTTAGTGTTTTTAGGATTTTTATTAATTTTGAGGGATTTTAGTGGTTTTCATAAGTTTTTAGGTTTTTTCTCAATTTTATGGTTTTTTTGGGCCTTTAGGGTTTTTTATTTTTATAGGGTTTTTAAGGTTTTCTAGAGTTTTTCAATGTTTTTAAGGGTTTAATGTGTTTTTAGAGATTTTAGTGGGTCTTAGGGTTTTTATCGGTTTTTAGGGTTTTCTAAGGTTTTTAGAGGGTTTTATGGTTTTTAGGAGTTTTTCATGGTTTTTAGTATTTTTTACTTTTTCAAGGGTTTTTTGGGATTTTTATGATTTTAATGCATTTTAGGGTTTTTAGGGATTTTGTGGGTTTTTATTGATTTTCTGGTCATTTTAGGGAATTAAAGGTTTTTCAAGCTTTTTAGGGTATTTGGTAGTTTTAAGGGGTTTTTTGAGTTTTTTAGGGTTTTTAAGGGTTTTTAACATTTTTAGGGGTTTAAAGGGTATTTAGATTTTTAGTGGGTTTTTTGGGTTTTATGGATTTTAGGGGTTTTTAGGTTTTTAGGATTTTTATGGTTTTAAGGGGGTTTTCAAGGTTTTTATGATATATTTTTTAGTGATTTTTAGGGCTTTTTTGAATTTTTATGGTTTTTAGGGTTTTTTATGGTTTTTAAGGATTTTAAAGGTTTTTTATATTTTTTAAGATTTTTAGGTTTTTTAGGGTTTCAGTGTTTTTAGGGTCGTTTGGGTTTTTAGGGGGTTTTTTTGAGTTTTTTTTATGGTTTTATGCTATTTTATGGTTTTTAACGTTTTTAGAGGTTTTATGGTTTTTTAGATTTTTTCGTGGTTTTAATGGTTTTAATAGGGTTTTTATGGTTTTTAAGGTTTTAGGGGTTTTTATGGTTTTTAAGGGTTTTTCATTGTTTTTCAGTTATTTTATGTCTTCAGGGATTTTTAGGAATTTTTTAAAATTTTTATAGTTTTATGGTTTTTAGGGATTTTTGGGGTTTTTAGGGTTTCCATAGTTTTTAGTGTTCGTAGGGTTTTTAAAGTTTTTAGGGTCTTTTTGGGATTTTAGGTTTTTTGAGTTTTTATGGATTTTAAGGGTTTTTAGAGTTTTTAACATTTCTAGGGGTTTTCATTATTTTTAGATATTTATCGGTTTTAAGAGTTTTTATGGATTTTGAGGGTCTATAAGGTTTAAGGTAATTTTATGATTTTCTAGTATTTTTTAGGGTTTTAGGGGGTTTTAGGGTTTTTATAGTGCTTTAGGGTTTTCCAAGGTTTTTGGGGTCTTTTTGGATTTTTAGAGTTTTTTTACTTTTTAGGGGTTTTGAGTTTTCTTAGAGTATTTTTTGGGTTTTTAACGTTCTTAGGAGTTTTAAGGATTTTTAGAGTTTTTAATGGTTTTTAAGGTTGTAGGGGTTTTTTAGGTTTTTAGGGGTTTTTATAGTTTTTAGGGGGTTTTCTAGGTTTTTAGGGTGTATTACTTTTTCATGGATATTTAGAATTTTAATAGGATTTTTATGGTTTTAGGGTTTTTAGGTTTTTTTTGGATTTTGAGTGTTTTTAGGGTTTTCTGGGATTTTATAATTTTTAGGGTTTTTAGGGGTTTTTTTTTGAGTTTTTAGGTTTTTAAGGGATTTGGATTTTTTTAGCCCTTTTTAATTTTTTTCGGTGTTTAAATGGATTTTAGAGTTTTTAGTTGGTTTTTAGGGTTGTTATGGGTTTTTAATGTTTTTAGGGGTTTTATGGTTTTCAGGGGGTTTTCAAGTTTTTTACGGTTTTTAAAATTTTCAGTGATTTTTAG
Source organism: Viscum album (assembly GCA_963277665.1). Taxonomy (NCBI): domain Eukaryota; kingdom Viridiplantae; phylum Streptophyta; class Magnoliopsida; order Santalales; family Viscaceae; genus Viscum; species Viscum album. The sequence goes on along the minus strand of OY728121.1, from coordinate 1,049,803,142 downwards.
GGGTTTTTTAGGATTTTTATGGTTTTTATGATTTTTAAGGATTTTGTGGGTTTTAAGGGATTTTCAGGGTTTTAGGTTTTTTTGGGTTTTTAGGGTTTTTATGGTCTTTTGGGGGTTTTAGGGTATTTTTTGAGTTTTTAGGGGTTTAAAGGTTTTTTAGAGTTTTTAACATTTTTAAGGGTTTAAAGGGTTTTTAGATTTTTTAGTGGTTTTTAGGGTTTTTATAGGTTTTTAGGGGTCTTAACGTTTTTCAGGGTTTTGTGGTTTTCAGGGGTCTTTAGGGTTTGTTACGTTGTTAGGGATTTTTAGGGATTTTTTAGGTTTTTTATGTTTCCGAGAGTTTTTGGGATTTTGAGGGTTTTTCATGTTTTTAGGGTTTTCATGGATTTTTAGGGGTTTTAGGGTATTTTGGGTTTTTAGGGTTTTTTGAGTTTTTTAGGTTTATATGGTCTTTATAAATTTTTAATGTTTTTTGCTGTTTAAAGGGTTTTTTGAATAATTAGTGGTTTTAAGGGTTTTATGGATTTTAAGGGTTTTTTAAGGTTTTTAGGGGTTTTGTTTTACATTTTCAGATATTTTTAGTGATATTTATGATTTTTTTGGGTTTTAGTGTTTTTAGGGATTTTAAGGGATTTTTAGAGTTTTTATGGGTTTTCAAGGTTTTTTAGGGGTTCTTCGGATTTTTAGGGTATTTAGTGTCTGTTTGGATTTTAAGGGTTTTTTGAGTTTTTTAGAGTTGTTAAGGTTTTTTATAGTTTTTAATGTTTTAACATTTTTAGGGGTTTTGTGTGTTTTTAGAAATTTTAGTGAGTTATTAGGGTTTCTTTGGGTTTTTAGGGGTTTTCAGGTTTTTAAGGGTTTTATGGTTTCTGGGGGTGGGGGTTTAGAGTTTGAGGGGATTTTTTACATTTTTAGAGATTTTTATGGATTTTTAGGATTTTTATTGTTTTTAGACTTTTTATGGTTTTTATGGGTGTTTAGGGCTTTTAAGATTTCTAGGGGGTTTATTATTTTTAGGGGTTTTTAAGGTTTTTAGTGTTTTCACATTTTATGGGATTTTTGGGCGTTTTTAGGATTTTTTTTGGGTTTTAGGGATTTTGAGGGGGTTTTGGGTTATTCAGGGTTTTTAGGTGTTTTTAGGGTTTTATTGTGATTTTTAGGGGTTTAAAGGATTTTTTGAGTTTTCTATATTTTAATGTTTTTGGGGTTTTAATGTGTTTTAGATATTTTAGTGGTTTTAGTGATTTTCTATGTTTCTTGGGTTTTTGAAGGTTTTTAGTGATTTTAATGGATTTCAGGGGTTTTTAGGGTTTTTCGAGTTTTTTATATTTTCAGGTATTTTAATGGATTTTATAGGATTTTTATGGTTTTTAGGTTTTTTTTGGATTTTGAGGGTTTTTAGGGTTTTTAGGAGTTTTCAGGGTTTTTAGAGTCTTTTTGGGGTTTTAAGGGTTTTTTTTAGTTTTTAGGGTTTTTAGAGCTTTTTTTTAACTTTTTAGGGGTTTTAAGGTTTTTTAGTGTGTTTTAGGATTTTTATGGGTTTTTAGAGTTTTTAAGGGTTTTTTGTTTTTTTGGGTTCTTTAGTTTTATAGGGTTTTTTAAGTATATTTGGTTTTTTAGAGTTTTTAACGTTTTTTGGGGTTTTGAGGTTTTTTAGAGTTACTAGGTAGTTATTAGGGTTATTATGGGTTTTATGGTTTTTTATGCTCTTTAGGGGTTTTTATGGTTTTTAGGGGGTTTTCATCCTTTTTAGGTGTTTTTATGTTTTCATTGATTTTTAGGACTTTTTTAGGTTTTTTATGGTTTTTAGAGTTTTTAGATTTTTTAGGGATTTTGATGGGTTTTCATGGTTTTTTAGGGTATTTAGGGTTTATTGTTATATTAGGGTTCTTTTGGATTTTTAAAGGTTTCTTTTAGTTTTTTAGGGTTGTTAAGTTTTTTTAGAGTTTTTAACATTTTTATCATTTTTGGGATTTTAATTGTTTTTAGAGTTTTTAGTTGGGTTTTATGGGGATTTATATTTTTAAGTTTTTTATGGTTTTTTGGGTTTTAAGGGTTTTAAGTGATTTTGAGGCATATTTGGATTTTTTAGGGCGTTTTGTGTTTTTGTGTTTTTGGGGTCTTTTAGCGTTTTAGGGTTTTTTTAGAGTTTTTCGAGATTTAAATATTTTTTAGAGTTTTTTAATTTTTTCAGTTTTTTAAGTATTTTTATAATTTTTAGTGGGTTTTAGGGTTTTATGGGTTTTAGGATTTTATGGGTTTTAGAGTTTTTAAGGTTTTTTATTGATTTCAGGGATTTTTCTAGATTTTAGGTTTTTTACATTTTTCGGGATTTTTAGGGATTTGTTTGGATTTTTATGGTCTTAGGGTTTTTACGGTTTTTAGGGATTTTGATGGTTTTTAGGGTTTTTCAAAGTTTGTTATGGTTTTTTGGTTTTTTGGTTTTTAGTGTCCTTTTGGGTTTTTAGGTTTTTTTAGTTTTTTAGGGGTTTTAATTTTCTTTTTGATTTATTTAATGTTTTTAAGGTCTTTAAGGGTTTTTATTGTTTTTAGTGATTTTTTTGGTTTTTTTATGTTTTAAGGGATTTTTAGGCGGTTTTTAGGATTTTTATGGTTTTAAGGTTTTTAGGGATTTTGTGGGTTTTAGGGGTTTTGAGGGTTTTTTAGGGTTTTAAGGTTTTTTCTAGGTTTTTAGCTTCTTTTTGGGTTATGATGGTTTTTTGAGTTATTTAGGGTTTTAAGGTTTTCAAGATTTTTAAATGTTTTTAGGAGTTCTGGGGGGTTTTTGAGTTTTTAGTGGTTTTAGGGGTTTTAGGTTTTTCTTTGTTTTTTAGGGGGTTTTATGGTTTTCAGGGATTTTCAATGTTTAGAAGGGTTTTTATGTTTTATGTAATTTTAGGGATTTTTAGGACTTTTATGGGTTTAGGGTTTTTAGGTTTTTTAGGGATTTTGAGGGGTTTTCAGGGTTTTTAGGGCTTTTAGGGTCTTTTGGGTTTTTAGGGGTTTTTTGAGTTTTTAGGGATTTTAAGTTATTTTTAGTTTTTTAATGTTTTAAGGGGTTTTAAGGGGTTTTATAGTTTTTAGTGGTTTTTAGGGTGCTGATGGGTTTCTAGGGGTTTTATGGGTTTAAGGAGGTTTTTCAAGGTTTTTTGGGTTTTTTACATTTTCATAAATTTTTATGGATTTTTTAGGATTTTTATGGGTTTTAGGGTTTCTTAGGGTGCTAAGGGATTCTGAGGGGTTTTCAGGGGTTTTTAGACTTGTAAGATTTTATGGGTTTTTAGGGGTTTTATTGTCTTTTTAGGGTTTTCGGTTTTTTTTGATTTTTTTTGTGTTTTTATGGTTTTTAGTGTTTTTAACGTTTTTTTGGGTTTAAATGGGTTTTATAGTTTTTATTGGGGTATTAGGGTTTTGAAATACGTTTAGGGTTTTTAATAGTTTTTAGTGGTTTTTATGGGTTTTAGAGGGTTTTGAGGGTTTTTATTGTTTTTTATGTTTGAAGTGATTTTTAGGGCTTTATTAGGATTTTTATGGGTTTTGGGGGGTTTTAGGGTTTTTAGGGATTTTGAGGCATTTTAAGGGTTTTCAAGGTTTCTATGGGTTTTAGGGTTTTTAGGGTCTTTTGGGGGTTTTAGGGTTTTTTAATGTTTTTTAGGGTTTATAAGGTTTTTTAGAGTTTTAAAAGTTTTTATAGGTTTTAAGGATTGTAGAGTTTTAAATGGTTTTAGGTTTTTTAGGGTTTTTAAGCTTTTTAGGGATTTTTATGGTTTTTAGGGATCTTTATGGTTTTCAGTAGTTTTCAGGGGTTTAATGGTTTTTTACATTTTCTGGGATTTTTAGGAACTTTTTAGTATTTTTATGGTTTCTAGGGTTTTTTTGGGTTTTTATGGATTTTGATGGTTTTAGTGTTTTCAAGGATTTCAGGGTTTTTAGGGTCTTTTGGGTTATTTTACTTTTTTAGGGGTTTTAAGTTTTTTAGATTTTTTTTGGGGTTTAAAGGGTTTTTAGATTTTTTTAGTGGTTTTTAGTGTTTTTTATGATATTTTAAGGTTTTTTAATGTTTTAGGGGGTTTTACGGTTTTTCAGGGTTTTTGAGTCTTTTATGTTTTTAGTGATTTTTAAGGCTTTTTTAAGGATTTTTATGGTTTTTAGGGTTTTTTAGGGATTCTGGGGATTTTGAGGGGTTTTAGGGTTATTAGGGTTCTTTAGGGGTTTGGGGGGGGGGGTTGAGATTTTAGGGGGGGTTTAGTTTTTAGGGTTTTAAATCTTTTTTTAGTTTTTAACATTTTTAGGGTTTTAATGGTTTTTGGAGTTTTTAGTGTGTTTTTAGGGTTTTTATGTGTTTTTAGGGTTTTAAGGTCTTTAGTGGTTTTTTCATTCATGTGTTTTTCAGGTTTTTTAGTGTTTTTTACTTTTTTAGGGATTTTTACTACATTTTAGGATTTTTATGGTTCCTAGGTTTTTTTAGAGTTTTTTGGGATTTTGAGGTTTTTTATGGTTTTTAGGGTTTTTGGGAGTTTTCTAAGGGTTTAGGGTCTTTTAGGTTTTTATGGTTTTTTTGTGTTTTTAGAGTTTTTAATGTTTTTCAGAGTTTTGTAACGTTTTTATGAGCTTTTTGGGTTTTTAATGTTTTTAGTGGTTTAGGGTTTTATGGGGTTTTAGGGGTTTTTTAAGGATTATAGGGGTTTTATTGTTTTCAATGGGTTTTTATGATTTTTTTTTACATTTTCACTCTTTTTAGGGATTTTTAGGATTTTCTGGTTTTTATGGTTTTTAGTGTTTTTAAGGATTTTGTGGATTTTTAGGGGGTTTCAAGGTTTTTTTGGGTTTTTGGTTCTTTTAGGTTCTTTTGTTTTTTAGTTTTTTGTTTGATTTTTTAGGGTCTTAAATGTTTTTAGAGTTTTTTAACATTTTAGGGGTTTTGGGGTTTTTATAGTTTTAGTTGTTTTTAGGGGTGTTTTTTGGTTTTTTTTTTGTTTTTAAGGTTTTTTTTCTAGGTTTTGTCAAGGGTTTTTGGTTTTTTTAATTGTTATGGATTTTTGGGTTTTTAGGGGTTTTGTGGGGTTTTAATGTTTTTAGGGGTTTTCAGTGTTTTTTAGTGTTTTTTGGGTTTTTTGGTTTTTTAAGGTTTTTTAAAAGTTTTTTTTGGGGTTTTAATCATGTTTATGTTTTCTAATGTTTTTAGGGGTTTTAAGGGTTTTTATAGTTTGTTTTGGTTTTTTAGGGTTTTTGGGGGTATTAGGGGTTTTATGGTTTTAGGGGTTTTATGGTTTTCAGGGAGTTTTTAGGGTTATTAGGGGTTTTTTAGGTTTTTTTATTGTTTTTACGGTTTTTTGGTATTTGTATGGTTTTTAGGGTTTTTTAGGGGTTTTAGTATCTTTTGGGTTTATAAGGTTTTTTTTGAGTTTTTAGCGTTTTTAAGGGTTTTTAGAGTTTTTTAAAGTTTTCTTTTGTTTTTAGGAGTTTAATGGGTTTTTAGAGTTTTTAATGGGTTTTAAGGCCCTTATGGGATTAAGGTGTTTAAATATTTTTTGGGGTTTTTATATTTTTCAGGGGGTTTTCATGGTCTTTAGGGTTTTTTATGTTTTCATGTATTTCTTGGGTTTTTTTATTTTTTTTAGGGGTTTTAAGGATTTTGAGGGGTTTTATGGTATCTTAGGGTTTTTATGGTTTTTACTGGTTTTCAAAGACTTTTTGGATTTTTTGGGTTTTTACGGTTTTTTTTAGTTTTTACGGTTTTGAGGTTTTTTAGAATTTTTTAACATTTTTAGGGGTTTTAAGAATTTTTAGTGTTTTTGTGGATTTTTGGGTTTTATGGGGTTTTATGGTTTTTTATAGATTTTTAAGGTTTTTTGGTTTTTTGGGGTTTTTCATGGTTGTAATGGTTTATTACATTTTCAGGGATTTTTAGGATTTCTATGGGTTTTTGTGTTTTTAAGGATTTTGAGGGGTTTTAGGGGTTTTCATGGTTTTTAAGGTTTTTTGAGTTTTTTGGGTTTTAGGTTCTTTTAATGGTTTTTGGTTTTCATGGTTTTTAGGGTTTTTAGAGTTGTTTAGGGGTTTTATGGGTTTTTAGGGATTTTATGGCTTTTTTGGGGTTTTAGGGTTTTTTTGAGCATTTTAGGGTTTTAAGGTTTTTAAGAGTTTTTTTAGAAATTTTTAGGGGGTTTGAGGGTTTTTAGAGTTTTAGTGGATTTTTAGGTAATTTATGGGGTTTTAAAAGTTTTTATGGGTTTTATGGTTTTCCGAGATTTTTTAGGATTTTTAGGGGTTTTAAGTTTTCATAGATTTTTTGGGATTTTTTAGTATTTTTACTGTATTTAGAGTTTTATGGGTTTTAGGGATTTTTAGGGTTGTAGGGATTTTTTGAGTTTTTAGGGGTTTTAAGATTTTTTAGATTTTTTAAACCTTTTTAGGTGTTTTAAGGGTTTTTAGAGATTTTAGTGGGTTTTTAGGGTTCTTATGGGTTTTAGTGGTTTTTAACATTTTTAGGGGTTTTATGGTTTTCATGGGGTTTGCAAGGTTGTTAGCGTTTTCTATGTTTTCATGGATTTTAGTGATTTTTTAGCATTTTTATAGTTTTTAGGGTTTTCTAGGATTTTTACTGATTTTGAGGGGCTTTCATGGGCTTTCTGGGTTTTAGGGTTTGTAGGTTTTTCCATGTTTTCAGGGTTTTTAGGGTCTTTTTGGGTATGTTGGGTTTTTTTTTGAGTTTTTAGGGTGTTACTCTTTTTAGTGGGTTCTATAGTTTTAAGAGGTTTTTTACATTTTCTAGGATTTTAATGATTTTTTGTATTTTTATGGGTTTTAGGGTTTTTAAGGGTTTTGGGGATTTTGAGGGGTTTTAGGGTTTTCAAGGGTATTTAGTTGTTTTAGAGTTTTTTAGGGTTTTTAGGGTCTTTTTGGGTTTAGGTATTTTTTTTGCATTTGTAACTATTTTAAAGGATCTTAAGTGTTTTTTAATGCTTTTAGTGGTTTTTAAGAGTTTTTATAGTTTTTAATGGTTTTTGGTTTTTATGGGCTTTTAGGGTTTTTAAGTTTTTAGGGGTTTTATAGTTTTCAGTGGGTTTTCATGGTTTTTATGGTTTTTATGTTTTTTTACATTTTTAGGGATCTTTAGGGTTTTTTTAGTATTTTATGGTTTTTAAGGATTTTAAGGATTTTTGGGATTTTGAGTGGTTTTATGGCTTTCAATGGTTTTTAGTGTTTTTAGGGTTTTTTAGGGTTTTTAGGGTGTTTTTGGGTTTTTTGTGTTTTTAGGTCTTTTAAGGGTTTTAGAGATTGTTAACTTTTTATAATTTTTAGGGGTTTTAAGGGTCTTTAGAGTTTTTAGTGGGTTTTCATGTGTTTTATGGGTTTTAGGGTTTTTTTGGGATTTTAGGGGTTTTTTAGGTTTTCAAAGAATTTTAGAGCTTTTTTAGGATTTTTATGGTTTTGAGGGTTTTTTGGATTTTTAGGTATTTTGAGAGTTTTAGGGGGGTTTATGGTTTTTAGTGTTTTTAGTGTTTTTTGGTCTTTTAGTGTCTTGTTTTTTTGGGGGGGTTTTAATGTTTTTTAAAGTTTTTAACCTTTTTAGGGTTTTAAGGTTTTTAGAGTTTTTAGTGGTGTTTTGGGGTTTTCTTGTGTTTTGGGGGTTTTTATGTTTTTAGGGGTTTTTGGTTTTCAGGGGATTTTAAGGGTTTTTTTGGAGTTTTTACGTTTTTATGGATTTTTAGGGATTTTTTGTATTTTTATGGTTTTTGGGGGTTTTAGGGATTTTGAGGGGTTTTAGTGTTTTTAGGTTCTTTTTGGGACTTTACGGTTTGTTTAGTTTTTTTGGGTTTTAAGGTTTTTTTTTGATTTTTTTAACATTTCTGGGGTTTTTAAGGTTTTTTAGATTTTTAGAGGTTTTTCGGGTTTTCATGGGTTTTAAGGGTTTTTAAATATTTTGAGGGTTTTTTTGATTTTTAGGGGGTTTTTTGGATTTTTTGGATTTTTTTTGTTTATTTTGAGTTTTCTATGGATTTAGGGGTATTTAGAGTTTTTTAAACATTTTTAGGTGTTTAAATGGTTTTTGGGGTTTTTAGTGGGGTTTGGGGGATTTTTGTGATTATTTAATGTTTTTATGGGCTTTTATGGTTTTCAAGGTTTGTTAGGGTTTGTTAGGTTTTTAGGGATGTCTGGGGATTTTTTAGGAATTTTAGGGTTTTTTAGTGTTTTTATGGTTTTTAGGAATTTTGAGGGATTTTAGAGGTTTTCAAGGTTTTTTTGGTCTTTTGAGAATTTAGGATTTTTATGGACTTTTGGGATTTTAGTATTTTTATTGTTTTTATAGGTTTTTAGGGTTTTTATGGTTTTTAGAGGTTTTAGGGTTTTAGGTGTTTTTTACATTTTCATGGATTTTTAAGGATTTTTTTAGGATTTTTATGGTTTTAGTGTTTTTATGTTTCTTAGGGATTTTGGGGGGTTTTAGGGTTTTTCAGGCTTTTTAGAGTTTTAGTATTTTTATGGCCTCCTTTTGGATTTTTATGGGTTTTTTGAGTTTTTTAGGGTTTTTAAGGTTTTTTAGAGTTTTTTAACTTTTATAGTGTTTTTATAGGTTTTACGATCTTTTAAAGTTTTAGTGGGGTTTTAGGGTTTTTATGGGTTTATTGAGTTTTCCAAGGTTTTTAGTTATTTTTTTGCTTTTGAAAGGATTTTTAGGGTTTTTAGGGTTTTTAAGTTTTTAGTGATTTTTAGGGATTTTTTAGGATTTTTATAGTTCTTAGGGGTTTTTTTATTTTAGGAATTTTGAGGGTTTTCAGGGGGTTTAAGGTTTTTTAGGGTTTTAGGGGTTTTAGGGTTTTTAGGGACTTTTTGGGTTTTTAGGGTTTTTTTAGTTTTTAGGGGTGTAAATGTTTTTTACAGTTTTTAACATTTTTAAGGGTTTAGAGGTTTTTAGAGGTTTTAATGGGTTTTAGGATTTTTTGGGTTTTTAGGGTTTTTTGTGGTTTTTATGGGTTTTTATGGTTGTGAGGGGTTTTTTAGGTTTTTTAGGGGTTTTTACAGATTTTTAGGATTTTTGTGGTTTTTGGGGTTTTTTAGGGTTTTAGGGTATTTTTGGATTTTTATGGTTTTTGTTGAGTTTTTTAGAGTTTTTAAGGTTTTTTAAAGTTTTTTTAACATTTTTAGGAATTTTAAGGGTTTTTAGAGATTTTAGTGGGTTTTATGGGTTTTTAATGGTTTTTAGGGGGTTTTAGGGGTTTTAGGGGGTTTTTAGGGTTTTTTATGGTTTTTCAAGTTCTAGGGTTTTTAAGGATTTCGATGGGTATGGTGGTTTTTCTTGGTTTTTTGGGTTTTTAGTAGTTTTAGGGGGTTTTTTGAGTTCTTAGAATTTTTAAGGTTTTTCGGAGTTTTTTAACATTTTTTGGGGTTTTAAGAGCTTTTAGAGTTTTTAGGGGTTTTTAGGGTTTTATGAGTTTTGCTAGATTTCAAGGGTATTAAAGGTTTTTATGGTTTTCAAGGGTTTTTTAGGTGTTTTCTCATTTTTTACATTTGTAGATATTTTTAGGGATTTTATAGGATTTTTATGGTTTTGAGGGTTTTTAGGGGTTTTGAAGGTTTTTATGGGTTTTTTGGGTGTTTTTTGGGTCTTTAAGGTTTTTATAGTTTCGTTTTTTTAACGTTTTAAGAGGTTTAAAGGTTTTTAGAGTTTCCAGTGGATTTATAGGGTTTTATGGGTTTTATGGTTTTATGGTTTTACAAGGATTTTCGGGGTTTTTTACATTTTCATGGATTTTGGGGGCTTTTTTAGGATTTTTAGAGTTTTCAGTGTTTTTATGTTTCTTTAGGGATTTTTTGTGTTTTGAGGGTATTTCAGGGTTTTTAGGGTCTTTTTGGGATTTTAGGGTTTTTTTATTTTTTTAGAGTTTTTAACGTTTTAGGGGTTTTAAGGGTTTTTAGATTTTTAGTGGTTTGTTTGGGTTTTTATTGATTTTTAGTGTTTTATGGTTTTTATGGTTTTAAGGGTTTTTATGGTTTTGGGTGGTTTTAGCGTATTTAGGGTTTTTACATTTTCTTGGATTTTATGATCTTTTTTAGTATTTTTAAGGTTTTTAGGTTTCTAAGTATTTTGAGGATTTTTAGGGTTTTTCAATGTTTTTTAGGGTTTTTAGGGGTTTTCAGGGTTTTTAGGGAATTTTTGGATTTTTAGGGAATTTTTGAGTTTTTTTGGGTTTTAAGGTTTTTTTAGTTTTTTTTAATGTTTTTAGGGCAAGGAAGATGCGAGGGTCAGGCTATTCCCCCCCCCCCCCCCCAATTTATTAGCAAGGAAAAAGAGACACTTCAAACAAGAGAGGGGAGGGGTCAAACAACCCACACCCGAAAACCCCTTACAACTCACACAAAAAAAAGAAAATCAAAAAAAGAAAAGAAAAAAAGAAAAAAACACACACACAACCAAGCAGCCACCACCATCATCCAGCATCAACTAGCATCCAGTAACTCACAGCTAACCAATGAACAGCATCCAAACTCAAAAAACCATAATCCAGCACCTCCCAGCCAAACAACAACCAGCGCAACAAACATCCATCAGCACCAACAACACCATTTCAAACCACCACAACCATTCACCATCATCAAAAACAGACCACAACAGCATCCAGCCAACCAGCACCAGCAACCAACAACAGCATCCAGCACCACCACCAAAACATCACAGCCACGGAGCAGAACCATCCCATCCAATCCAACTCTCCCCAAACAACCATTCCATCGAACCAACTCGCCAGCACCCACGTCAATTCAAATCCTCCATAGCATGTCAAAAAAAAAACCAGCACACAGAACCACAACCAAAGACCATAAGCAGCAGCAAGAGATAGAGAATCAGAAGAAGAACCAAAGCCTCCCTCCTCCAAGCAACAGCACCCGAACCTGAGCGCACCAAGCCACACGTGCAGCCAACATCGAACTAGTAAGACATGCGAGGGGCCGGAAGCATGCCAGGGTTTTCATGGTTTTTTGTGTTTTTTTTTGGTTTTTTGTGTTTTTTGAGTTCTTTAGGGGTTTCAAGATTTTTTAGAGTTTTTTACGTATTTAGGGGTTTTAAGGGTTTTAAAAGTTTTTAGTGGTTTTTAGGGGTTTTATGGGTTTTTAGGGTGTTTTATTGTTTTCAAGGTTTTCTACAGGTTTTTAAGGTTTTTTATGTTCTAAGGATGTTTTGGATTTTAAAGGATTTTTATAGTTTTTAGGGTATTTTAAGGATTCTGAGATTTTAGGGGTTTTAGGGTATTTTAGGGGTTTTAGGTGTTTTAGGGTTTTTAGGGTCTTTTGGGTTTTAGGGTATTATTGAATTTTTTAGGGATTTTATGGTTTTTAGAGTTTTTAATGTTTTTAGGGGTTTTAGGGTTTCTAGGACTTTTAGTTGGTTTTTGGGTTTTTATGGTTTTTAGTGTTTTTTTAATGTTGTTAGGGGTTTTTATTGTTTTCTGGGGTTTTAGGGAGTTTAACGGCTTTTAGGTTTTTAGGGATTCTTAGGGATTTTTGAGGATTTTTATGGTTTTTATGGTTTTTATAGATTTTGAGGGTTTTTATTGGTTTTCAAGGTTTTTAGGTTATTTTTGGGTTATTATGGTTTTTTTGTGTGTTTTATAGGGGTTTTATGGTTTTTTAGTGTCTTTTTACGTTTTTAGGGTTATAAGTTGTTTTAGAGTTTTTGTGGTTTTAGAGTTTTATGGGTTTTTAGGGTTTTTTATGGGTTTTCAGGGTTTTTACAGGTTTCAATCATTTTTTAGGGTTTTAGGGTTTTTTATGTTTTCAGGGATTTTTTGGGATTTTTAAGGATTTTTATGGTTCTTTTAGATTTTTAAAGTTTTTAGGGATTTTGAGGGATTTTTTAGGGTTTTCAATCTTTTTTAGGGTTTTTAGGTGTTTTTTGGGTTTTTTGGGTTTTTTGGAGTTTTTAAGGGTTTTTTTTAGTTTTTTATAACTTTTAGGGGGTTTTAGAATTTTTTTTAACATTTTTTAGTGGTTTTAGGGATTTTAGAGTTATTAGTGTGTTTTTAGGGTTTTTATGGGGTCTTAGGGTTTTTAAGGTTTTTACGAGTATTATGGTTTTCAAGGGTTTTTCAGGGTTTTTCGGTTTTTTTCATTTTTCAGGATTTTTATGGTTTTTTAGGATTTTTATAGGTTTTAGGGGATTTTAGGGTTTTTTGGGTTTTTTGGGTTTTTTGGGATTTTGAGGGATTTTACGGGGTGTTAGAGTTTTTCATGGTTTTTAGGTCTTTTAGAATTTTAGGGGTTTTGTTGAGTTTTTTAGGATTTTAAGGGTTTTTTGAGTTTTAAGGGTTTTTAGAGTTTTTAATGTTTTTAGGGGTTTTAAGGGTTTTTAGTGTTTTAGTTGTTTTTAGGGTTTTTAGTGGTTTTTAAAGTTTTTAGGGGGTTTTCAGGGTTTTTTGGGGGGGTTTTTTGGGATTTTTAGGGATTTGTTTGGTTTTTTATGTTTTTAGGGTTTTTAGGGATTTTTGTGAATTTTTATGGTCTTTCAGGGTTATTTATGTTTTTAGTGTTTTTCAAGGTATTTTGGGTTTTTTTAGGTATTGAGGGTTTTTTTGCTTCTTTTTTTTAAGGTTTTTCAGTTTTTTAGAGTTTTTAAACATTTTTACATTTTTAGGGTTTTTAAGTGTTTTTAGAGTTTTTAGTAGTTTTTAGGGGTTTTATTGGTTTTTTGGGTTTTTTAAGGTTTTTAGTGATTTTTTGGTTTTTAGGGGGCTTTCAGGGTTTTTAGGGTCTTCTACATTTTCAAGGATTTTTGGGATTTTTTAGGGTTTATATGGGTTTTTTGGGTTTTTTTATGGTTTTTACGGATTCTGAGGGTTTGGGGGTTTCTAGAGATTTTGAGGGTTTTTTCAGGTTTTTAGGGTCCTTTAAGGTTTTTTTCATTTTTATGTGTTTTTAAGGGTTTTTAGAGTTTTTTTAACTTTGTTATGGGTTTTAATGGATTTTAGAGTTTTAGTGGGTTTGTAGGGTTTTTTTATGGATTTTTAGTGTTTTAAGGTTTATAGGGAATTTTCAGGGTTTTTAGGGATTTTTACAATTTTACGGATTTTTATGGTTTTTATGGTTTTTATAGTTTTTAGGTGTTTTTTGGGTTTTAGGATTTTTTGGGTTTTTAGGGTACTTTTGATATTTTAGGGTTTTTCTGAGTTTTTTTGGGTCTTTTATCAGTTTTAGGGGTTTTTATGATTTTTAGAGTTTTTTCAGGGTTTTTATGAGTTTTTACATTTTCAAGGATTTATAAGGATTTTTGAGGATTTTTTAGGATTTTTATAGTTTTCAAGATTTTTAGGGTTTTTAGAAATTTTGAGTGTTTTAGGTGTTTTCAAGGTTTTTAGGGTTTTTAAGGTTTTTAAGGGTTCTTAGGGGCTTTTGGGTTTTTAGGATTTTTTTTAGTTTTTTTGGGTTTTTAGGGGTTTTTAGAGTTTTTAATGTTTTTTAACATTTTAGGTGTTATAAGGGTTTTTAGATTTTTAGTGGGTTTTTTGGGTTTTATGGATTTTAGGGTCTTTTAAGGTTTTAGGGTTTTTTTATGGTTTTTAGACATTTTTCAGGGTCTTTTGGATTTTAAAGTGTTGAGGGATTTTAGGAATTTTTTAGGATTTTTGTGGTTTTAAGGAATTTTTAGGGTTTTTAGGGATTTGAGGGTCTTTTAGGGTTTTAGGGTCATTTTGATTTTGGATTTTTTTGTGTTTTTTGGGGGTTTAATTTTTTTTTTGATTTTTTTAAAGGTTTTTAACGTTTCTATGGGGTTTAAGGGTTTTTAGAGTTTTTATTAGTTTTTAGGGTTTTTATGGGTCTTTATGGTTTTTAGGGGTTTTTAAGGGCTGAGGGTTTTTTATGTTTTTAGATAATTTTAGGGGTTCTAGGAATTTTCATGATTTTTATGGTTTTCCAGGTTTTTTAGGGGTTTTATGGTTTTTTCAGTTTTTTTTGAGATGTTTTAGGTTTCTTAAGGATTTTTAGAGTTTTTTTAAACTTTTTTAACATTTTTAGGGGTTTTGAGGGTTTTAGAGATTTTAGTGGTTTTTTAGGGTTTTAAGGTTTATTAGGGTATTTTAATGTTTTCTTGGTTTTCATGGGTTTCTTAGGGTTTATGGGTTTTTACGTTTTTGGGGATTTTAGGGATTTTATAGGAATTTTATGGTTTTTAGGGTTTCTTAGGGTTCTTAGTGATTTTGTAGGTTTTTAGGGTTTTTCAGGGGTTTTAGGATTTTTTAGGGTTTGGGGTTTTTTGGGTGTTTTAGTGTTTTTTTTTTGAGTTTTTAGGGTTTTTTGGTTTTTTAGAGTTTTTAACATTTTTAGGGGTTTAAAGGGTTTTTAGAGTTTTTTGTTGATTTTTAGGGTTTTTGTTATTTTATAAGGTTTTTAGGGGATTTTATGGGTTTTAGAAGTTTTTTCAAGTTTTTTAGGGTTTTTCATGTTTTCAGGGATTTTTAGAGCTTTTTATGCCTATTATTTATTTTATGGTTTTTAGGGATTTTGAGGGTTTTAGGGGTTTTTAGGTTTTTGGGTATTTCCGGGTTTTCAGGGGTTTTAGGGTCTTTTTTGGTTTTTTTGGTTTTTAGGGTTTTTTTAGTTATTAGGTTTTTTATAGTTTTTTTTATCGTTTTTAATGCTTTGAGCGGTTTTATGGGTTTTTTCTAGGGTTTTAGGGTCTTTTTGAGTTTTTAGGGATTTTTAGGGGTTTTAAGGTTTTTTATAGTTTTTTAACATATTTAGGGGTTTTAAGGGTTTTTACTATTTTTCGTGGGGTTTTATGGTTTAATGGAGTTTTGTGTTTTTTAAGGTTTTTTGGGTATTTATAGTTTGCAAGAGGTTTTTAGGGTCTTAGTGTTTTGTATATTTTCAGGGATTTTCAGGGATTAGAATTCAGATTTTTAAGGGTTTTAGAATTTTCAAGGGTTTATAGGGATTTTGAAGTTTTTTGGGGTTTTCATGGTTTTTAGGAGTTTTCAAAGTATTTTTTGTGTTTTCAAGGGTTTTTGGGCCTTTTTGGGTTTTTAGGGTTTTTTTTGAGTTTTAAGGGGTTTTTAGGTTTTTTATGTTTTTGAACGTTTTATGGGTTTAAAGGGTTTTTTGAGTTTTTAATGGTTGTATGGTTTTTATGAGGGTTTTTTCAAGGTTTTTATGGTGTTTTGGGGTTTTATGTTTTTTTTTTGTTTTTAGGATTTTTAATGTTTTATAGTGTTTTTCAACATTTTTAGGTGTTTTAAGGGTTTTTTAAGTTTTTAGGGGGTTTTTAGGGTTTTTATGGGTTTTAGGGTTTTTAAAGGTTATTTGGGGTTTTATGGTTTTCAGGGGGGTTCATGGTTTTTAGAATTTTTATGTTTTCATTGATTTTTTTGATTTTTTTTTGTTTTTTGGATTTTTATGGTTTTTAGGGTTTTACGGTTTTTAGGGGTCTTCGGGTTTTTAGGTTGTTTTGGGGGTTTAGGGTTTTTTTGAGTTTTTATTTTTTTTAAGGTTTTTAGATTTTTTCAACATTTTTAGGGGTTTTTGGGTTTTTATGGGTTCTTAGGGTTTTTACAGTTTTTTGGAGTTTTTATAGAGTTCAGGTGGTTTTTAGCATTTTTAAGTCTTTTTCATTTTTAGGGATAGTTAGGGCTTTTTTAGGATTTTTTTTGGTTTTTAGGGTTTTTTAGGACTTTTAGTGGTTCTGAGGGTTTTTCCGGTTTTAAGGGTTTTCGAGGGCTTTTATGGTTTTTAGGGTCTTTTGTGTTTTTAGGGGTTGTTTTGCAGGGCTGAGTTTTTAGGGGTTTTTTCAGTTTTTTAGGGTTTTTAATGGTTTTTAAAGTTTTTAACGTTTAGGGTTTTTTTGAGTTTTAGTGGTTTCTTTGGTTTTTATAGGGTTTTTATGGTTTTAGGATGGTTTTATGGTTTTCCAGGGTTTTTCATGGTTTTTATGTTTTTTTTGTATTTTTAGGGATTTTTTACATTTTTTATGGTTTTTAGGATTTTTAGGGATATTGAGGGTTTTTTTGGGTTATTCAGGGTTTTAGGGTTTCGAGGTTTATATTGTTTTTTATTGGATTTTTTGGTTTTTTTGGGTTTTTAAGGTTTTTTAGATTTTTCTATCATTTTGAGGAGTTTTAAGGGTTTTTAGATTTTTAGTGGTTTTTAGGATTTTATGGGGTTTTAGGTTTTTATGGGTTTTTAAGGTTTTTGGGGTTTTATGGTTTTCAGGGGAATTTTCAAGGTTTTTAGGATTTTTTACATTTTCAAGGATTTTTAGGGATATTTTAGGATTTTATGGTTTTTAGGGATTTTGAGGATTTTGAGGGGGTTTATGGGATTTCATGATTTTTTAGGGTTTTTAGGGGTTTTGGGGTTTTTTGGGTTTTTTGGGGTTTTAGGGTTTTTTAGTTTTCAGGGTTTTTAGGCTTTTTTTAAAAAAATAGAGGTTTTAAGGTTTTTTAGAGTTTTTATTAGTTTTTAGGGATTTTATGTGTTTTTATGGGTTTTTATGTTTTTTAGGGGGTTTGTGGTTTTCAGGGGTTTTTCAGGGTTTTGGGTATTTTTATGTTTTTAGGGTTTTAGTGATTTTTAGGATTATTTTTATTTTTTAGGGTTTTTAGAGATTTTGAGGGGTTTTAGTGGGTTTCGTGTTTTTTAGGGTTTTTAGGGTTATTATGGTCTTTATGGGTTTTTATCCCTTTTTTATGTTTTTTATATTTTTAAGGTTTTTAGTGTTTTTAACATTTTTAGGGGTTTAAAGATTTTTAGAGTTTTTAGTGGGTTTTAATTTTTCTATGGGGTTTCAGGGTTTTTTAAGGTTTTAGTGGGTTTTATGGTTCTCTAGGGTTTTTAGTGTTTTGTACATTTTTAGGGATTTTTTTGGATTTTAATGGTTTTTAGGGTTTTTAGGGATTTTGAAGATTTTAGGGGGTTTTAAGGGTTTTTAGGTTCTTTTGGGTTTTTAGGGAACTTTTTAAGTTTTTGGGTTTTTAAGGTTTTTAATTTTTTTTATCATTTTTGGGGTTTTAATGGTTTTTAGAAATATAGTGGGGTTTTATTGTTTTTATTATATTTTATGAGTTTTTATGGTATCTAGGTGTTTTAGGGTTTTACTGGATTTTGAGGGTTTTTAGGTTTTTAGGGGTTTTAGGGTTTTTTGAGTTTTTATTATTTTTTTTGGAGCTCTAGGGGTTTTTTTTGAAATTTTTAGTGTTCTAAGTGTTTTAAAAGTTTTTTTACATTTTTAGGGGTTTTAAGGGTTTTGAGATTTTTATGGTTTTTAGGGGTATGGTCGTTTGTGGATTTTTAGTAATTTAAGGGTATTTTATATTTTCAAGGATTTTATGGTTTTTTATGATTTTTATGGTTTTTAAGCTGTTTAGTATTTTTAGGATTTTTATTAATTTTGAGGGCTTTTAGGAGTTTTCATAAGTTTTTTCTCAGTTTTATGGTTTTTTTGGGCCTTTAGGGTTTTTTTATTTTTATAGGGTTTTTAAGGTTTTCTAGAGTTTTTCAATGTTTTTAAGGGTTTAAAGTGTTTTTATATATTTTAGTGGGTCTTAGGGTTTTTATCAGTTTTTAGGATTTTCTAAGGTTTTTAGGGGGTTTTATGGTTTTTAGGAGTTTTTCATGGTTTTTAGTATTTTTTGCGTTTTCAAGGGTTTTTTGGGATTTTTATGATTTTAATGCATTTTAGGGTTTTTAGGGATTTCGAGGGTTTTTATTGATTTTCTGGTCATTTTAGGGAATTAAAGGTTTTTCAAGCTTTTTAGGGTATTTGGGAGTTTTAAGGGGTTTTTTGAGTTTTTTAGGGTTTTTAAGGGTTTTTAACATTTTTAGGGGTTTAAGGGTATTTAGATTTTTTTGTGGTTTTTTTGGGTTTTATGGATTTTTAGGGGTTTTTAGGTTTTTAGGGGTTTTATGGTTTTAAGGGGGTTTTCAAGGTTTTTATGATATATTTTTTAGTGATTTTTAGGGCTTTTTTGGATTTTTATGGTTTTTAGGGTTTTTATGGTTTTTAAGGATTTTAAATGTTTTTTAGATTTTTTAAGATTTTTATGTTTTTTAGGGTTTTCAGTGTTTTTAGGGTCGTTTGGGTTTTTAGGGTTTTTTTTTGAGTTTTTTAGGATTTTATGCTATTTTATGGTTTTTAAAGTTTTTAGTGGTTTTAAGGTTTTTTAGATTTTTTCGTGGTTTTTATATGGTTTTTATTGTTTTTAAGGTGTTTAGGGGTTTTTATGGTTTTTAAGGGTTTTTCAGTGTTTTTCAGTTATTTTATGTCTTCGGGGATTTTTAAGAATTTTTTAGAATTTGCATAGTTTTATGGATTTTAGGGATTTTTTGGGTTTTTAGGGTTTTCATAGTTTTTAGTGTTTGTAGGGTTTTTAAAGTTTTTAGGGTCTTTTTCAGATTTTAGGTTTTTTGAGTTTTTAGGGATTTTAAGGGTGTTTAGAGTTTTTAACATTTCTAGGGGTTTTCATTATTTTGAGATATTTATTGGTTTTAAGAGTTTTTATGGATTGTGAGGGTCTATAAGGGTTTTAGGTAATTTTATGATTTTCTATTATTTTTTAGGGTTTTAGGGGGTTTTAGGGTTTTTCTAGTGCTTTAGGGTTTTCCAAGGTTTTTAGGGTCTTTTTGGATTTTTAGATTTTTTTTACTTTTTAGGGGTTTTGAGTTTTCTTAGAGTTTTTTTTGTGTTTTTAACGTTCTTAGGGGCTTTAAGGGTTTTTAGAGTTTTTAATGGTTTTTAATGGTTTTTAAGGTTGTAGGGGTTTTTTAGGTTTTTAGGGGTTTTTATAGTTTTCAGGGGTTTTTCTAGGTTTTTAGGGTGTATTACTTTTTCATGGATATTTAGAATTTTTTTAGGATTTTTATTGTTTTAGGGTTTTTAGGTTTTTTTGGATTTTGAGTGTTTTTAGGGTTTTCTGGGATTTTATAATTTTTAGGGTTTTTATTGAGTTTTTAGGGTTTTAAGTGATTTGGATTTTTTTAGCCCTTTTTTATGTTTTTCGATGTTTAAATGGATTTTAGAGTTTTTAGTGGGTTTTTAGGGTTGTTATGGGTTTTTAATGTTTTTAGGGGTTTTATGGTTTTCAGGGGGTTTTCAAGTTTATTACGGTTTTTAAAATTTTCAGTGATTTTTAGGGTTTTTTTAGGATTTTTATGGTTCTTATGATTTTTAAGGGTTTTGTGGGTTTTAAGGGATTTTCAGGGTTTTTAGGTTTTTTTGGGTTTTTTAGGGTTTTTATGGTCTTTTTGGGTTTTTAGGGTATTTTTTGAGTTTTTAGGTGTTTAAAGGTTTTTTAGAGTTTTTAACATTTTTAGGAGTTTAAAAGGTTTTTAGAGTTTTTAGTGGTTTTTAGGGTTTTTATAGGTTTTTAGGGGTTTTAACGTTTTTCAGGGTTTTATGGTTTTCAGGGGTCTTTAGGGTTTGTTACGTTGTTAGGGATTTTTAGGGATTTTTTAGGTTTTTTATGTTTTCGAGAGTTTTTGGGATTTTGAGGGTTTTTCAAGTTTTTTAGGGTTTTCATGGGTTTTTAGGGTTTTTAGGGTATTTTGGGTTTTTAGGGTTTTTTGAGTTTTTTTAGGTTTTTATGGTCTTTATAAATTTTTAATGTTTTTTGCTGTTTAAAGGGTTTTTTGAATAATTAGTGGTTTTAAGGGTTTTATGGATTTTAAGTGTTTTTTAAGGTTTCTAGGGGTTTGGTTTTACATTTTCAGATATTTTTAGTGATATTTATGATTTTTTTTTGGGTTTTAGTGTTTTTAGGGATTTTTAGAGTTTTTATGGGTTTTCAAGGTTTTTTAGGGGTTCTTGGGATTTTTAGGGTATTTAGGGTCTGTTTGGATTTTAAGGGTTTTTTGAGTTTTTTAGAGTTGTTAAGGTTTTTTATAGTTTTTAATGTTTTAACGTTTTTAGGGGTTTTGTGTGTTTTTAGAAATTTTAGTGAGTTATTAGGGTTTCTATGGGTTTCTATGGGTTTTCGGGTTTTTAAGGGTTTTATGGTTTCTGGGGGTGGAGGTTTAGAGTTTTAGGGGTTTTTTTACATTTTTAGAGATTTTTATGGATTTTTAGGATTTCTATTGTTTTTAGACTTTTTATGGTTTTTATGGGTGTTTAGGCTTTTAAGATTTCTAGGGGGTTTATTATTTTTAGGGGTTTTTAAGGTTTTTAGTGTTTTTCACGTTTTTAGGGATTTTTGGGCGTTTTTAGGATTTTATTGTTTTTTGGGTTTTTAGGGATTTTGAGGGGGTTTGGGGTTATTCAGGGTTTTTAGGGGTTTTAGGGTTTTATTGTGATTTTTAGGGGTTTAAAGGTTTTTTTTTGAGTTTTCTATATTTTTTAATGTTTTGGGGTTTTAAGGTGTTTTAGATATTTTAGTGGTTTTAGTGATTTTCTACGTTTCTTGGGTTTTTGAAGGTTTTTAGGGATTTTAATGGATTTCAGGGGTTTTTTGGGGTTTTTTGAGTTTTTTATATTTTCAGGCATTTTAATGGATTTTATAGGATTTTTATGGTTTTTAGGTTTTTTTGGGGGTTTTAGGGGTTTTAGGGTTTTTAGGAGTTTTCAGGGTTTTTAGAGTCTTTTGGGGGTTTTAAGGGTTTTTTTAGTTTTTAGGGTTTTTAGAGATTTTTTTTAACTTTTTTGGGGTTTTAAGGTTTTTTAGTGTGTTTTAGGAGTTTTATGGGTTTTTAGAGTTTTTAAGGGTTTTTTGGGTTCTTTAGTTTTATAGGGTTTTTTTATTATATTTGGTTTTTTAGAGTTTTTAATGTTTTTTGGGGTTTTGAGGGTTTTTAGAGTTACTAGGGAGTTATTAGGGTTTTTATGGGTTTTATGGGTTTTTATGCTCTTTAGGGGTTTTATGGTTTTTAGGGGGTTTTCAAGGTTTTTTTAGGGGATTTAGGGTTTTTTGTTATATTAGGGTTCTTTTGGATTTTTAGGGGGTTTTTTTGAGTTTTTTAGGGTTGTTAGGTTTTTTAGAGTTTTTTTAACATTTTTATCATTTTTGGGATTTTAATTGTTTTTAGAGTTTTTAGTGGGGTTTTATGGAGATTTATATTTTTAGGGTTTTTAGGGGTTTCCTAGTTTTCAGGAGTTTTTCAACTTTTTTACATTTTCTGGGATTTTTAGGGATTTTTAGGATTTTAGGGATTTTAGGGTTTTTAGGGTCTTTAGGGATTTTGATGGGATTTAAGGGGCCTTCAGGGTTTTTAGTGTTTTTTAGAGATTCTTAGGGTATTTTTGAGATTTTAGGGTTTTCAAGTTTTTCAGGGGTTTTTAGGTTTTTAGTTTTTTTTAACATTTTAGTTGTTTTGAGGGTTTTTAGATTTTTTTTAGTATTTGGGGTTTTTCTGGGTTTTTAGGGTTTTTAGTGATTTTAGTGTTTTTTAAAATTTTAGAGATTTTTAAGGGGTTTTCAGGATTTTTATGGGTTTTAGTGTTTTTAAAGATTATGAGGGTTTTAAATGCTTTTAGGGTTTTTTGGCTTTTATGGAATTTTTAGGTTTTTAGGGTTTTTTAGTTTTTTATGGTTTTAAAGGTTTTTAGAGTTTTTTACATTTTTATGGGGTTTGAGAGATTTTGGAGTTTTTAGTGGGTTTTAGGGTTTTTATGGATTTCAAGGTTTTTTATGGTTTTTAGGGGCTTTTAGGGGTTTTAGGGGTTTTCCAGGGTTTTCGGGGTTTTTTCATTTTCAAGTAATTTTAGCGCTTTTTTAAGATTTTTATGGTTTTTAGGGGTTTTTTTGGGGTTTTCAGGATTTTGAGGGTTTTCTTCTTTTTTGGGTTTTTCAGGGTTTTTCAGGGATTTAATATTTTTTTGGGTTTTTTGAGTTTTTTATGGGTTTTAAGGTTTTTAACATTATCTATGTTCTAGGGGTTTAAAGGGTTTTTAGATTTTTAGTGGGTTTCTAGTGGTTTTATGGGGTTTATAAGGTTTTTAGGGGTTTTTATTATTTTTAGGGTTTTTTTTGTTTTCAATGATTTTTTATGTTTTTTATGGTTTTTTGGGTTTTAAGGGTTTTAAGTGATTTTGAGGCATTTTTGGATTTTTTTGGGTGTTTTGGGTGTTTTGGGTATTTAGGGTCTTTTTGCGTTTTAGGGTTTTTTTAGAGTTTTTTGAGATTTAAATATTTTTTAGAGTTTTTTAATTGTTTCGGTTTTTTAAGTATTTTTATAATTTTTAGTGGGTTTTAGGGTTTTATGGGTTTTAGGGTTTTATGGGTTTTAGAGTTTTTAAGGTTTTTATTGATTTCATGGATTTTTCTAGATTTTAGGGTTTTTACATTTTTAGGGATTTTTAGGGATTTGTTAGGATTTTTATGGTCTTAGGGTTTTTAGGGTTTTTAGGGATTTTGATGGTTTTTAGGGTTTTTCAAAGTTTTTTATGGTTTTTTGGTTTTTTGGTTTTTAGGGTCTTTTTGGGTTTTTAGGTTTTTTTAGTTTTTATGGATTTTAATGTTCTTTTTGATTTATTTAATGTTTTTAAGGTCTTTAAGGGTTTTTATTGTTTTTAGTGGGTTTTCTGGTTTTTTTATTATTTAAGGGATTTTTAGGCGGTTTTAGGATTTTTATGGTTTTAAGGTTTTTAGGGATTTGTGGGTTTGAGGGGTTTTGAGGGTTTTTTAGGGTTTTTAGGTTTTTTATAGGTTTTTAGCTTCTTTTTGGGTTATTATGGTTTTTTGAGTTATTTAGGGTTTTAAGGTTTTTAAGATTTTTAAATGTTTTTAGGAGTTCTGGGGGTTTTTTGAGTTTTTAGTGGTTTTAGGGGTTTTAGGTTTTTCTTTGTTTTTTAGGGGGTATTATGGTTTTCATGGATTTTCAATGTTTAGAAGGTTTTTTATATTTTTATGTATTTTTAGGGATTTTTAGGACTTTTATGGGTTTAGGGTTTTTAGGGTTTTTAGGGATTTTGAGGGGTTTTGGGGTTTTTTAGGGGTTTTAGGGTCTTTTGGGTTTTTTGGGGTTTTTTGAGTTTTTAGGGATTTTAAGTTATTTTTAGTTTTTTAATGTTTTAAGGGGGTTTATAGTTTTTAGTGGTTTTTAGGGTGCTGATGGGTTTCTAGGGGTTTTATGGGTTTAAGGAGGTTTTTTATGGTTTTTTGGGTTTTTTACATTTTCATGAATTTTTATGGATTTTTTAGGATTTTTATGGGTTTTAGGGTTTCTTAGGGTGCTAAAGGATTCTGAGGGGTTTTCAGGGTTTTTTAGGCTTTTAAGATTTTATGGGTTTTTAGGGGTTTTATTGTCTTTTTAGCGTTTTGGGTTTTTTTTATTTTTTTTTGTGTTTTTATGGTTTTTAGTGTTTTTAACGTTTTTTTGGGTTTAAATGGGTTTTAGAGTTTTTAGTGGGGTATTAGGGTTTTGAAAGACCTTTAGGGTTTTTAATAGTTTTTAGGGGTTTTTTGGGTTTTTGAGGGTTTTGAGGGTTTTTATTGTTTTTTATGTTTGAAGTGATTTTTAGGGCTTTATTAGGATTTTTATGGGTTTTGGGGGGTTTTAGTGTTTTTAGGGATTTTGAGGCATTTTAAGGGTTTTCAAGGTTTCTATGGGTTTTAGGGTTTTTAGGGTCTTTTGGGGGTTTTAGGGGTTTTTATGTTTTTTAGGGTTTATAAGGTTTTTTAGAGTTTTAAAAGTTTTTATAGGTTTTAAGGATTTGTAGAGTTTTAAGTGGTTTTAGGTTTTTTAGTGTTTTTAAGCTTTTTAGGGATTTTTATGGTTTATAGGGATCTTTATGGTTTTCAGTGGTTTTTAGGGGTTTAATGGTTTTTTACATTTTTAGGGATTTTTAGGAACTTTTTATCATTTTTATGGTTCGAGGGTTTTTTTTGGGTTTTTATGGATTTTGATGGTTTTAGTGTTTTCAAGGATTTCAGGGTTTTTTGGGTCTTTTGGGTTATTTTACTTTTTTAGGGGTTTTAAGTTTTTTAGAGTTTTTTTTTGGGTTTAAAGGGTTTTTAGATTTTTTAGTGGTTTTTAGTTTTTTTATGATTTTTTAAGGTTTTTTAATGATTTAGGGGGTTTTACGGGTTTTTAGGGTTTTTCAGGGTTTTTGAGTCCTTTACGTTTTTAGTGATTTTTAAGGCTTTTTAAGGATTTTTATGGTTTTTAGGGTTTTTTAGGGATTTTGGGGATTTTGGGGGGGTTTAGGGTTATTAGGGTTCTTTAGGGGTTTTTTTTTGGGGGGGGGGGATTTTAGGGGGGGTTTAGTTTTTAGGGTTTTAAATATTTTTTTAGTTTTTAACATTTTTAGGGGGTTTAATGGTTTTTGGAGTTTTTAGTGTGTTTTTAGGGTTTTTCTGTGTTTTTAGGGTTTTAAGGTTTTTATGGTTTTTTTTTCATTCAGGTGTTTTTCAGGGTTTTTAGTGTTTTTTACTTTTTTAGGGACTTTTACTACATTTTATGATTTTTATGGTTCCTAGGTTTTTTTATAGTTTTTTGGGATTTTGAGGTTTTTTATGGTTTTTAGGGGTTTTGGGAGTTTTCTAAGGGTTTAGGGTCTTTTGGGTTTTTATGGTTTTTTTTGTGTTTTTAGGGTTTTTAATGTTTTTTAGAGTTTTGTAACGTTTTTATGAGCTTTTGGGTTTTTAATGTTTTTAGTGGTTTAGGGTTTTATGGGTTTTTAGGGGTTTTTTAAGGATTATAGGGGTTTTATTGTTTTTAATGGGTTTTTATGGTTTTTTTTACATTTTCACTATTTTTAGGGATTTTTAGGATTTTATGGTTTTTATGGTTTTTAGGGTTTTTAGGGTTTTTAAGGATTGTGTGGATTTTTAGTGGGTTTCAAGGTTTTTTTGGGTTTTTGGTTCTTTTAGGTTCTTTTTTTTTTGATTTTTTAGGGTCTTAAATGTTTTTAGAGTTTTTTAACATTTTAGGGGGGTTTGGGGTTTTTATAGTGTTAGTTGTTTTTAGGGGTGTTTTGGGTTTTTTTTTGTTTTTATGGTTTTTTTTTCAGGGTTTTTTCATGGGTTTTAGGTTTTTTTAATTTTTATTGATATTTATGGCTCTTTATGGATTTTTGGGTTTTTAGGGGTATTGCGGGTTTTTAATTTTTTTAGGGTTTTTCAGTGTTTTTTAGTGTTTTTTGGGTTTTTTGGTTTTTTAAGGTATTTTAAAAGTTTTTTTGGGTTTTTAATCATGTTAAATGTTTTCTAATGTTTTTAGGGGTTTAAAGGGTTTTTATAGTTTGTTTTGGTTTTTTAGGGTTTTTGGGGGTATTAGGGGTTTTATGGTTTTAGGGGTTTTTATGGTTTTCAAGGAGTTTTTAGGGATTTTTAGGGTTTTTTTTGGATTTTTATGGTTTTTATGGTTTTTACAGTTTTTTGGGATTTGTATGGTTTTTAGGGTTTTTTAGGGTTTTTAGGATCTTTTTGGGTTTATAAGGTTTTTTTGAGTTTTTAGCGTTTTTAAGGGTTTTTAGAGTTTTTAAAAGTTTTTTTATGTTTTTAGGGGTTTAAAGGGTTTTTAGAGTTTTTAAGGGGTTTTAAGGCCCTTATGGGATTAAGGTGTTTAAATATTTTTTGGGGTTTTTATATTTTTCAGGGGGTTTTCAGGCTCTTTAGGGTTTTTTATGTTTTCATGTATTTCTTGGGTTTTTTAAATTTTTAGGGGTTTTAAGGATTTTGAGGGGTTTTATGGTATCCTAGGGTTTTTAGGGTTTTTACTGGTTTTCAAAGACTTTTGGGATTTTTTGGGTTTTCATGGTTTTTTTTAGTTTTTACTGTTTGAGGTTTTTTAGATTTTTTTAACATTTTTAGGGGTTTTAAGAGTTTTTAGTGTTTTTTGGTTTTTTGGGTTTTATGGGGTTTTATGGGTTTTTATAGATTTTTAAGGTTTTATGGTTTTTTGGGGTTTTTCATGGTTGTAATGGTTTATTACGTTTTTAGGGATTTTTAGGATTTCTATGGGTTTTTGTGTTTTTAAGGATTTTGAGGGGTTTTCATGATTTTTAAGGTTTTTTGAGTTTTTTGGGTTTTAGGTTCTTTTAATGGTTTTTGGTTTTCATGGTTTTTAGGGTTTTCAGAGTTTTTAGGGGTTTTACGAGTATTTAGGGATTTTATGGCCTTTTTGGGGTTTTAGGGTTTTTTTGAGCAATTTAGGGTTTTATGGTTTTTAAGAGTTTTTTAACATTTTTAGGGGGTTTAAGGGTTTTTAGAGTTTTAGTGGATTTTTAGGTAATTTATGGGGTTTTAAAAGTTTTTATGGGTTTTGTGGTTTTCGGAGATTTTTTTAGGATTTTTAGGGGTTTTTACGTTTTCATAGATTTTTTAGGATTTTTATTGTATTTAGAGTTTTATGGGTTTTAGGGATTTTTAGGGTTTTAGGGATTTTTTGAGTTTTTAGGGGTTTTAAGATTTTTTAGAGTTTTTAAACCTTTTTAGGTGTTTTAAGGGGTTTTAGAGTTTTTAGTGGTTTTTTTGGGTTTTTTTGGGTTTTAGTGGTTTTTAACATTTTTAGGGGTTTTATGGTTTTCAGGGGGTTTGCAAGGTTGTTAGAGTTTTCTATGTTTTCATGGATTTTAGGGATTTTTTAGCATTTTTATAGTTTTTAGGGTTTTCTATGATTTTTACTGATTTTGAGGGGCTTTCATGGGCTTTCTGGGTTTTAGGGTTTGTATGTTTTTCCATGTTTTCAGGGTTTTTAGGTTCTTTTTGGGTATGTTGGGTTTTTTTTGAGTTTTTAGGGTTTTACTCTTTTTAGTGGGTTTTATGGTTTTAAGAGGTTTTTTACATTTTCTGGGATTTTAAGGATTTTTTGGATTTTTATGGGTTTTAGGGTTTTTAAGGGTTTTGGGGATTTTGAGGGGTTTTAGGGTTTTCAGGGGTATTTAGTTGTTTTAGATTTTTTTAGGGTTTTTAGGGTCTTTTTGGGTTTTAGGATTTTTTTTTGCATTTGTAACTATTTTAAAGGATCTTAAGTGTTTTTTAATTCTTTTAGTGGTTTTTAAGAGTTTTTAGAGTTTTTAATGGTTTTGGGTTTTTATGGGCTTTTAGGGTTTTTAAGTTTTTAGGGGTTTTATAGGTTTTCAGTGGGTTTTCATGGTTTTTATGGTTTTTATGGTTTTTATGTTTTTTTACATTTTTAGGGATCTTTGGGGTTTTTTTAGTATTTTATGGTTTTTAAGGATTTTATGGATTTTTGGGATTTTGAGGGGTTTTATGGTTTTCAATGGTTTTTAGTGTTTTTAGGGTTTTTTAGGGTTTTTCGGGTCTTTTGGGGTTTTTTTGTGTGTTTAGGTCTTTTAAGGGTATTACAGATTGTTAACTTTTTATAATTTTTTAGGGGTTTTAATGGTCTTTAGAGTTTTTAGTGGGTTTTCATGTGTTTTATGGGTTTTAGGGGTTTTTTTTGGGATTTTAGGGGTTTTTTAGGTTTTCAAGGAATTTTAGAGCTTTTTTAGGATTTTTATGGTTTTGAGGGTTTTTTGGGTTTTTAGGGATTGTGAGAGTTTTAGGGGGGTTTAGGGTTTTTAGTGTTTTTTGGTCTTTTAGGGTCTTTTGTTTTTTTGGGGGGTTTTAATGTTTTTTAGAGTTTTTAACCTTTTTAGGGTTTTAAGGTTTTTAGAGATTTTAGTGGTGTTTTGGGGTTTTCTTGTGTTTTTGTGGTTTTTATGTTTTTAGGGGTTTTTGGTTTTCAGGGGATTTTAAGGGCTTTTTTGGGTTTTTTACGTTTTTATGGATTTTAGGGATTTTTTGTATTTTTATGGTTTTTAGGGGTTTTAGGGTTTTTGAGGGGTTTTAGTGTTTTTAGGTTATTTTTGGGAATTTACAGTTTGTTTAGTCTTTTTGGGTTTTAAGGTTTTTTTGAGTTTTTTAACATTTCTGGGGTTTTTAAAGTTTTTTAGATTTTTTAGAGGTTTTTCGGGTTTTTATGGGTTTTAAGGGTTTTTATATATTTTTAGGGTTTTTTTGATTTTTAGGGGGTTTTAGGGGTTTTTTGGATTTTTTTTTGTTTATTTTGAGTTTTCTATGGATTTAGGGGTTTTTAGAGTTTTTTGACATTTTTAGGGGTTTAAAGGGTTTTGGGGGTTTTTAGTGGGTTTTTGTGGGTTTTTGGGATTATTTAATGTTTTTATGGGATTTTATGGTTTTTAAGGTTTTAAGGGTTTGTTAGGTTTTTAGGGATGTCTGGGGATTTTTTAGGAATTTTATGGGTTTTTGGTGTTTTTATGGTTTTTAGGAATTTTGAGGGATTTTAGAGGTTTTCAAGGTTTTTATGGTCTTCTGAGAATTTAGGATTTTTATGGACTTTTGGGATTTTATTATTTTTATTGTTTTTATAGGTTTTTAGGGTTTTTATCGTTTTTAGAGGTTTTAGGGTCTTAGGTGTTTTTTACATTTTCATGGATTTTTAAGGATTTTTTTAGGATTTTTATGGTTTTAGTGTTTTTATGGTTCTTAGGGATTTTGGGGGGTTTTAGGGTTTTCAGGCTTTTTAGAGCTTTAGTATTTTTATGGCCTCTTTTTGGATTTTTATGGGTTTTTTTAGTTTCTTAGGGTTTTTATGGTTTTTTAGAGTTTTTGACTTTTATAGTGTTTTTTTGGGTTTTACGATCTTTTAAAGTTTTAGTGGGGTTTTAGGGTTTTTATGGGTTTATTGGGTTTTCCAAGGTTTTTAGTTATTTTTTTTTCTTTTTAAAGGATTTTTAGGGTTTTTAAATTTTCAGGGTTTTTTAGGGATTTTTTAGGATTTTTATAGTTCTTAAGGGTTTTTTTATTTTAGGAATTTTGAGGGTTTTCAGGGGGTTTAAGGTTTTTTAGGGTTTTAGGGGTTTTATGGTTTTTAGGGAATTTTAGGAATTTTAGGGTTTTTTTAGTTTTTAGGGGTTTAAATGTTTTTTACAGTTTTTCACATTTTTAAGGGTTTATAGGTTTTTAGAGTTTTTAATGGGTTTTAGGATTTTTTGGGTTTTTAGGGCTTTTTATGGGTTTTATGGGTTTTTATGGCTGTGAGGGTTTTTTTAGGTTTTTAGGGGTTTTTACAGATTTTTAGGATTTTTGTGGTTTTGGGGTTTTTTTAGGGTTTTAGGGATTTTGAGGGTTTTTAGTGTTTTTTAGGGCTTTTTAGGGTTTTTTAGGGTTTTAGGGTATTTTTTGATTTTTATGGTTTTTGTTGAGTTTTTTAGAGTTTTTAAGGTTTTTTAAAGTTTTTTTAACATTTTTAGGAATTTTAAGGGTTTTTAGAGTTTTTAGTGGGTTTTATGGGTTTTTAATGGTTTTTAGGGGGTTTATGGGTTTTTAATGGTTTTTAGGGGGTTTTATGGGTTTTAGAGGTTTTTCAGGGTTTTTATGGTTTTTCGAGTTCTAGGGTTTTTACGGATTTTGATGGGTATGGTGGTGTTTCTTGGTTTTTTTGGGTTTTTAGTAGTTTTAGGGTGTTTTTTGAGGTCTTAGGATTTTTAAGGTTTTTCGGAGTTTTTTACCATTTTTTTGGGGTTTTAAGAGCTTTTAGAGTTTTTAGTGGTGTTTAGGGTTTTATGAGTTTTGCTGGATTTCAAGGGTTTTAGGGGTTTTTATGGGTTTCAAGGGTTTTTTAGGGTTTTTCTCATTTTTAACATTTGTAGATCTTTTTAGGGATTTTATAGGATTTTTATGGTTTTGAGGGTTTTTAGGGGTTTTGAAGGTTTTTATGGGTTTTTTGGGTTTTAGGGTCTTTTTCAGATTTTAGGGTTTTTTTGATTTTTTTTGGGTCTTTAAGGTTTTTATCGTTTAGGTTTTTTAATGTTTTAAGAGGTTTAAAGGTTTTTAGAGTTTTTAACGGGTTTATAGGGTTTTATGGGTTTTAGGGTTTTATGGTTTTCCAAGGATTTTTGGTGTTTTTTAAATTTTCATGGATTTTGGGGGCTTTTTTAGGATTTTTAGAGTTTTCAGGGTTTTTAGGGTTCTTTAGGGATTTTTTGTGTTTTTAGGGTATTTCAGGGTTTTAAGGGTCTTTTTGGGTTTTTAGGGTTTTTTAATTTTTTTTCGAGTTTTTAACGTTTTTAGGGGTTTTAAGGGTTTTTAGATTTTTTGTGGTTTTTTTGGGTTTTTATTGATTTTTTGTGTTTTATGGTTTTACGGTTTTAAGGGTTTTTATGGTTTTGGGTGGTTTTTAGCATTTTTAGGGTTTTTACATTTTCTTGAATTTTTTGGGCTTTTTTTGGTCTTTTTAAGGTTTTTAGGTTTCTAAGTATTTTGAGGATTTTTAGGGGTTTTCAAGGTTTTTTAGGGTTTTTAGGCATTTCAGGGTTTTTAGGGTTTTTAGGGAATTTTTGGATTTTTTGGGATTTTTTGAGTTTTTTTGGGTTTTAGGGTTTTTTAGTGTTTTTTTAATGTTTTTAGGGCAAGGAAGATGCGAGGGTCGGCCTATTTCCGCCCCCCCCCCCCAAATTTATTAGAAAGGAAAAAGAGACACTTCAGACAAGGGAGGGGAGGGGTTTTTAGTGGTTTTTAGGGGATTTAGGGTCTTTTTTGGTTTTAGGGTTTTTTTATTCTTTTAGGGGTTTAAGGTTTTTACAGTTTGTTATCGTTTTTAGGGGTTTAAGGATTTATAAATTTTTATGGGGTTTTTAGGTTTTTATAGTTTTTATCGTTTTTAAGTTTTTTAGGGATTTTGGGTGGTGTTAGGGGTTTTCAGGGGTTTTAGGGTCTTTTGGGATTTTTGGGTTCTTTATTTTTTTTTTATGATTTTTATGTTTTTTAGAGTTTTTTAATGTTTTTAGGGGTTTTAGTGTTTTTAGAGCTTTTAGTGGTTTTGAGGTTTTTATGGGTTTTTAAGGTTTTTAGAGGTTTTTATGGTTTTACGGGTATTTTCAAGGTTTTTAAGGTTTTTGACGTTTTTAGAGATTTTTATGGATTTTTTAGGATTTTTATGATTTTTAGGGTTCTTAGGGATTTTAAGGGTTTTCAGGATTTTTTAAGGGTTTAAGGTTTTTTTTCTGGACTATTATTGTCTTTTTTGTTTTTTAGGTTTTTTTTAATTTTTAGGGTTTTTATGGTTGTTAGAGTTTTATAACATTTTTATGGCTTTTAAAGGTTTTAGATTTTTAGTGATTTTTGGATTTTTTTGGGTTTTCAGGGTTTTTTAAGTTTTTAAGGTTTTTTTATGTTTTTCAGGAATTTTGGGGGTTTTTTACGTTTCTAGGGATTTTTAGGGATTTTTAGGGATTTTTTAGGATTTTTATGGTTTTTAGGGTTTTTAGGGATTTTAAGGGTTTTGAGGGTTTTTTAGTGTTTTAGGGTCATTTTGGATTTTTAGGTTTTTTTTGAGTTTTTTAAGGTTTTAAATGTTTTTAGAGTTTTTTAACATTTTTAGGGGTTTAAAAGGTTTTTCGAATTTTTAGTGCTTTTTTAGGGTTTTTAGGGGTCTTAGGGGTTTTTTTGGTTTCTAGGGGGTTTTCAATTTTTTTTGGAATTTTTACATTTCAAGGGATTTTTAAGGATTTTTTAGGATTTTTTTGGTTTTTAGGGTTTTTTAGGGTTTTTAGTGATTTTGTGGTTTTTAGGGTTTTCAGAGTTTATTGGGTTTTCATAGTTTTTAGGGTCTTTTTGGGTTTTTAAGGGTTTTTAGAGTTTTTAAAGGTTTTTAGGGGTTTTTTTGGGTTTTTAAGGGTTTTAGGGGTTTTTATGGTTTTATGGGTTTTTTCCTAGTTTTTAGAGTTTTTACATTTTCAGGTATTAGTTAGGGTTTTGTTATGATTTTTTTGGTTTTTTGGGTTTTTTGAGTTTTTTAGG
This sequence comes from Viscum album, assembly GCA_963277665.1. Taxonomy (NCBI): domain Eukaryota; kingdom Viridiplantae; phylum Streptophyta; class Magnoliopsida; order Santalales; family Viscaceae; genus Viscum; species Viscum album. The sequence continues at coordinate 1,049,771,454 of OY728121.1, read as the reverse complement.
GTTTTAAAGGGTTTTATTGTTTTTTATCATTTTAGGGATTTTATGTGTTTTTAGAGTTTTTAGTAGTTTTTAAGGGTTTTATGGGTTTTTATGGGTTTTTATGGGTTTTACTGGTTTTATGGTTTTTATGGTTTTTTGGGGTTTTATGGTTTTAAGTGTCTTTTCGGGGTTTTTTGAGTTTTTTACATTTTCAGGGATTTTTGGGGATTTTAAGTATTTTTTTACTTTTTAGGGTTTTTTAGGGATTTTGAATGTTTTAGGATATTTCGGTGTTTTTTCAGTGTTTTTAGGCAAAGGAAGGCTCAGGTCCAGGCTATTCCTGGCACCCCCCAAAATTTATTAAAAGAAAAGACACAAAGACCTGCAGACAAGGGAGGGGAGGGGTCAAACGACCCACACCCAAAAACCCTTCACAGCAAAAGACCCAAAAAAAGGAAAATCAAAAAAGAAAACAAAATAGAGGAATAGACACAAAACAAAACACAACAGCAGAGTCCACAAATCTTGTCCAGCCAACACCAGCATCCAGCACCAATACCAAACAGCACAGCCAAGCAGCGTCCACACATCCAGCATCACAACATCCATCATCCAGTGCATTCCAGCATCCAACAACACCACATCCAATCATCACAGCAATACAGCAGCCACAACACATCAAAACCAACCAGCCCCAGCAACCATCAGCAGCACCACATCCATTCGCCATAGCAACACAGCAGCACCACATCCAAACCAACCAGCCCCAGCAACCAACAGCACCAAATCCTCCTGAAAAACAGCAACCGGCAGCACACCAAACAACATCCAGCACACTCACCAGAACAAAAATCCCACACCCATAGCTATTCAAAACCAAACCAACACCACAGCCATCAACCTCCATCTCAACTTGCCTCAAATCCAACTTCAGCAACAACTCACAACCAAACCAGCAATAGCTCAAAAGACCACATTCCACCATAGCAGCCAGGACGCAACTTAGCTTGTCCAGAAACTCATCAGCAGCATAAATCAAAGGTGAAACTAAGGAAACAGAAGCACGAACCTGCACGTTCACTTTCCGTAGCCCCCAGAAACCGTCAAAATGCAAGAGATCCAGCAAAAACCTCCCAGACTCAGATCTGGAAAACCAGACCCAAGCATGGAAGCGGACATGCCATTTCCAGAACATCGCAGATCCCACTGCACCCACCGTTCAGCATCATGGATCCAAAAAGGCCAGGCCACCGTTCGGAGAAGACCAAACCGCCGAAGACATTGGAAGAACCCGTATTGCCAAGATCTTATCCACACCTCCATGGAAACGAAGCGCCGCATGGTGGAAATCCCAGACGGCTCCACCATAGTCCTGCAACGCTGCGCCAAGGATGAGCCATAGCCAGTCCACGCCTCCACGAATCGTCGAAGGGGCCAGAGTCCACACCGCCGATGAAACTCCCTCCACCGCTGCAGCTGCTTCGCGAACCGACAGAAGAAACGAGCTTCTGCAATGTAAGATCGAGAAGACCCCGACCAGCGTCGCCAGACCAGATCGTCGCACCATCCGCCTAAACGAAGCACCTTCTAAAAAGAACCTGAACGCTGAAGCAACCAGCTTTCCCATTGCGCCCTTTGACTGCGTTGACCCGCCAGCAGAAACCATAGATCTGAAAAAACAACCCCAATCTGCGGCTGCTGGAGGATGTCGACCTAAGCAAGAACATCTGAAGGCATCACGACCACCATAACAGATGGAAGCCAGACGTGCCAGCAACAGAACAAAGCCATGTAGAAGTCCGAAGTCCAGAGCACTCGGGGAAGACGATGTTGTCGAAGTGCAAAATCCACCACCGTCTTGAGGCCGAAGATCACATCCAGGTCATACCATCTCTGAGAACGAAGGAGCAAGGATCCACCGATGAAGCTTCGATCTGGATCCAGGGGAAAGCCTGGAAGAATCGTCGAGCGAGAGAGAATTCCAGGAGAGTGCGCCGCCATCTTTCTTCTTTCTTTCAGTGTTTTTAGGGTTTTCAGGGTTTTAGGGTCTTTTTGGGTTTTAAGTGGTTTTTTTTATTTTTTAGGGGTTTTAATGTTTTTATAGTTTTTTAAAGTTTTTTGGGGTTTGGGGGGTTCTTATTTTTTTTTAGTATTTGTTTGGGTTTTTCGAGTTTTTAGGGTTTTTAGGGATTTTTATGGTTTTTATGGGGTTTTCTAGGGATTTTAGGGTATTTTACGTTTTTAGGGATATTTAGGGATTTTTTAGGATTATTTGGTTTCTAGGGTTTTAGAGATTTTTAGGGTTTTTAGGGGTTTTTTAGTTTTTTTGGTCTTCAAATGCTTTTTAGTGTTTTTTAACATTTTTAGGGGTTTAAAGGTTTTTTTATAGTTTTTAGTGGTTTTTTTCTGGTTTTTATGGGTTTTTATGGGTTTTTTGGGTTTTTAAAGTTTTTTGGGTTTTTTCATTTTAAGGGGTTTTAGGGATTTTTTGGGATTTTTACATTTTCAGGGATTTTTTAGGATTCTTTAGTTTTTTATGGTTTTTAGGTTTTTATAGATTTTGAGGGTTTTTAGGTTTTTCATGATTTTTAGGGGTTTTATGGGTTTTCATGGTTTTTAGGGACTTTTAGGAATTTTAGGTCTTTTTGAGTTTTTTTAGGTTTTCATGGTTTTTTGAGTTTTTATTATTTTTAGGGGTTTAATTGTTTTTTAGGGTTTTTAGTGGTTTTTAATGTTTTTATGGGTTTTAGGGTTTTTATGGTTTTTAGTGGTTTTTTGGTTTTTAGGGGTTTATCAGGGTTTTTATGATTTTTATGTTTTCATGGATTTTTAGGGTTTTATGTTTTTTTATGGTTTTTAGCATTTTTAGAGATTTTGAGAGTTTTTTGGGGTTTGGGGGGGGGTAGGGTTTTTAGGGTTTTTAGTGTATTTAAGTTCTTTTTGGGATTTTAGGGATTTTTTGAGTTTTTTAGGTTTTTAAAGGTTTTTAGTGTTTTTAATACTTTTTTCGGTTTTAAGGGTTTTAAGAGTTTTTAGTTGTTTTGGGAGTTTTATGGTTTTAGGATTTTTTATGGGTTTTAGGGGTTTTTATAGTTTTTCGGCGATTTTTTAGTTTTTTTAGGGTTTTTTAAGTTTTCGGAAAAATTTGGGCTTTGTTAAGATTTTTTTATTTTTTTAGGGATTTAAAGAGTCTTTAGGATATTTAGGGTCATTTGGGTTTTTATGGTTTTTAGGGATTTTTAGGGTTTTAGGGTCTTTTTATGTTTTTCGTGTTTTTTTTGAGTTTTTTATATTTTTAAGGTTTTTTAGAATTTTTAACGTTTTAGGGGTTTTAAATATTTTTAAAGTTTTTTGTGGTTTTTAGGGTTTATATGGGGTTTTGGGGTTTTTATGGTTTTGGGGGTTTTTAAGGTTTTCATGGATTTTTATGGGATATTAGGGTTCTTTATGTTTTCATGGATTTTTTAGGGTTTTTAGGATTTTTATGGTTTATAAAGATTTTTATTGTTTTAATGGATTTTGAGGGGCTTTAGGGTTTTTAGGGTCTTTTGAGATTTTAGGGTTTTCTTTTAGTTTTTTACGGTTTTAAAGGTTTTTTTGAGTTTTTAACGATTTTTTGGGTGTTAATGGTTTTTAATGCCTTTTTAGTTTTTTGAAGGTTTTTAGGGTTTTTAAAGTTTTTAGAGGTTTTTATGGTTATAAGGGGTTTTTACGGGTTTTAAGGTTTTTTATGTTTTCTGGTATTTTTTGGGACTTTTTAGTATTTTTATGGTTTTTATGGTTTTTAGGGTTTTTTTGGGATTTTTGAGGGTTTGAGGGGTTTTTAGGGGTTTTTTAGGGTTTTTAGGGTCTTTTTTGTTTTTAGGGTTTTTTTTTGAGTTTTTTAGGCTTTATAAGGTTTTTTATATTTTATCAACATTTTTTGGGGTTTAAAGGGTTTTTATAGTTTTTAGTGATTTTTGGGTTTTTATATGTTTTAAAAGGTTTTTAGGGGTTTTATGGTTCTCAGGGTGTTTAGGTTTTTTTACGTTTCACATATTTTTAAGTATTTTTTAGGATTTTTTTGGTTTTTAGGGTTTTTAGGTTTTTAGCAATTTTGTGGGTTTGTTGCATTTTCATGGATGTTTTAGGGTTTTTATTTTTATTTTTTAGGGGGTTTGAGGTTTTTTTGAATTTTTAACGTTTTTCGGGATTTTAAAGGTTTTTATAGTTTTTAGTGGTTTGTGTTTTTTATGGTTTTTTTGGGTTTTTTAGTTTCTTAGGGGTTTTTATGGTTTTCATGTGTTTTGAGGCGTTTTGGGGTCATTTATATTTTCTAGGATTTTTAGGGTTTTTTAAATATTTTTATGGTTTTAGGGTTTTTTGGGTTTTTTGGGTTTTTTGGGATTTTGAGGATTTTTAGGGGGTTTTAGGGGGTTTTAGGTGTTTTTAGGGTTTTTAGGGGTTTTAAGGGGTTTTAGGGTCTTTTGGGTTTTAGTTTTTTTTTATTTTTTGGGGTTTACAGGTTTGTAGAGTGTTTTAACGTTTTTAGGGGGTTTTACATTTTTAGTTGGTTTTTTGGGTTTTATGTGTTTTTAGGGTTTTTAAGATTTTTAGGGGTTTTATGGTTTTTAGGGGTTTTTTCAGGATTTTTTTGCAGTTTTTATGTTTTCAGGGATTTTTAGGGATTTTTTAGGTTTCTTTGTTTTTAGGGTTTTTTAGAATTTTTAGATATTTTGATGGATTTTAGGGGGTTTTAGAGTTTTTTAGGGTTTTTAGGTTTTTTCTTGGTTTTTAGGGTCTTTTGTGATTTTACTTTTTTTTTGAGTTTTTTTAGGGTTTTTAAGGTTTTTTGGCATTTTTAAACTTTTTCGGGGTTTAAGGGAATTTATATTTTTATTTTTTTTTAGGTTTTTATGAGTTTTTTATGGTATTTAGGGGTTTTCAAGGTTTTTAGGGTTTTTTACATTTTCAAGTATTTTTTGGGCACTTTTAGGATTTTTTATGGTTTTCAGGGTTTTTTAGGTTTTTAGGGATTTTATGGCGTTTTTTTATGCTTTTGGGATTTTAGGGATTTTTCTTGAGATTTTGGTGCTTTTTTGGCTTTTTAAGAGTTTTCAGTGGTATTTTGAGTTTTTATGGGGTTTTAGGATTTTTAGGTTTTTAGGATTGTTAAGTTTTTCATGGGTTTTTCAGGGTTTTTAGGGTTTTTTATGTTTTTAGGGATTTTTAGTATTTTTTAGGGTTTTTTGGATTTTTATTATTTATAGGGGTTTTTAGGGTTTTTAGGGGTTTTGAGGGTTTATAAAGTTTTTTATAAATTTTAGGGGTTTTAAGGGTTATGAGAGTTTTTAGTGAGTTTTTAGAGTTTTCATGTGTTTTTAGGGATTTTTATGATTAACAGGGTTTTCAAGGTTTTTTTGGTTTTTTTTACGTTTTCAGGGATTTTTAGGTCTTTGAGGATTTTTATGGTTTTTAGGGTTTTAAGAGGTTTTAGGGATTTTTAGAGTTTTAAGGGTAATCTAGTTTTTTTAGGTTTTTTAGGTTTTTTCAAGGTTTTACAACCTTTTTTGGTTTTTAGGGGTTTTTATGAGTTTTTTGGGGTTTTATGGTTTTTTTTATTTTTTAAACGTTTTTAGGGGTTTAAATGGTTTTTAGAGTTTTTAGTGGGTTTGAGGGTTTTTATGGGTTTTTAGGGGTTTTTAGGTTTTTTCTGATTTTTTAGGTTTTCAGGGTTTCAGGTGTTTTTCTATGTTTTTTAGGGTCTTTTACGTTTTAAGCGATTTTTAGGGATTTTTTGGGGTTTTTATTATTTTAGCATTTTTTTGGTTTTTTGGGATTTAGAGAGATTTTAGGGGTCTTCATGGTTTTTAGGTTTTTTCAGGGTTTTTAGGTTCTTTTTGGGTTTTAGTGGTTTTTTTTAGGTTTTTTAGGTTTTTAGGGTATTTGAACATTTTTAGGGGTTTTAAGGCTTTTTAGAGTTTTTTGGGTTTTTTGGGGTTTTTAAAGTATAGTGTTTTTACAGGTTTTTAAGGTTTTCTGGGGGTTTTAGTGGTTTTAGGGGGTTTTAGTGGTTTTAGGGGGTTTTCATGTTTTTAGAGATTTTTATGAATTTTTTAGGATTTTTATGGGTTTTTGGGGATTTGGGTTTTAGGGATTTTGAGGGTTTAGGGGTTTTCAGGGGTATTTTATGGTTTTTTAGGTTTTTAGGATCTTTTTGGGTTTATTGGGATTTTTGAATTTTTTTAGGGGTTTTAAAGTTTTTTTAGAGTTTTTTAAAATTTTTAGGGGGTTGGAGGGTATTTAGAGTTTTTAGTGATTTTAGGGTTTTTATCAATTTTAAGGGTTTTATGGTTTTTAGCGATTTCATGGTTTTTTGGGGTTTTTAGGGTTTTTATGTTTTCATGGATTTTTAGGGGTTTTTACGTTTTTTATGATTTTTATGGATTTTAGGGATTTTGGCGAGTTTTAGGGGTTTTTAGGTTTTTTATGTGTTGTAGGGTATTTCAGGGTTCTTAGATTCTTTTTTTGTTTTTGGTTTTTTTTAATTTTTTAGGGTTTAAAAGGTTTTTTATAGTTTTTTAACATTTTCATGGTTTTGAGGGTTTTAAGGGGGTTTATGGGGTTTTTAAGGTTTTTAGGTATTTCTATAGTTTTAAGGGGTTTTAGGGTTTTTTACATTGGCTAGGATTTTTAGTGATTTTCAGGATTTTTATGGTGTTTAGGGTTTTTAGGGATTTTGAGGGGTTTTAATGTTTTTAAGTTTTTTTTGGTTCTTCTAGGATTTTTAGGGGGGGTTTACTGATTTTAGGGTATTTAAGGGTTTTAGGGGTTTTTATAGGGTTTTCAGAGTTTTTAGGGTTTTTTAAATTTTATGGGATTTTTAGGGATTTTTTAGGAATTTTATGGTTTTTAGGGATTTTGAGGGTTTAAGGGTTTTTTAGGGTATTATGGGTTTTCAGGGTTTTTGGGTTTTTGGGGGCTTTAGGGTTTTTTTGAGTTTTTTAACAGTTTTAAGGGTTTTAAGTGTATTTAGAGGTTTTAGTGGGTTTTAGGGTTTTTATCGATTTTTAGGGTTTTTAAGGTTTTTAGGGGTTTTATAGTTTTCAGGGGTTTTTAGTTTTCTAGGGTTTTTTACATTTTTAGGGATTTTTAGGGGGTTTTTTTGGATTTTTATGATTTTTACTATTTTTTAGGCTTTTAGAGATTTTGAGGGTTTTTATGGGTTTTTAGGTTTTTTAGTGTTTTAGGGTTATTTATGGGTTTTACGATAGTTTTGGAGTTTTAGTTTTCTTTTTATTTTTTTGGGTTTTTAAGGGGTTTAAGATTTTTTTAACGTTTTTAGGGGTTTTAATGGTTTTTAGAGTTTTTAGTGGATTTTTATGTTTTTTATGGGTTTTTAATATTTTTATGGTTTTTATGTGTTTTTATAGTTTTCAGGGATTTTTCAGGGTTTTTAGTGTTTTTACATTTTCCTGGACTTTTAGGGGTTTTTAGGATTTCTAGTTTTTTAGGGTTTTTATGTTTTTGAGTGGTTTTAGGGGGTTTTATGGTATTTTAGTGGTTTTAGGGGCTTTTATGGTTTTTTGGGTCTTTTTGGGTTTTTCGTATCTATTTTTGGCTTTTCATGGTTGTTAAGGTTTATTAGAGTTTTTTAAACATTTTTAGAGGTTTTAAGGGTTTTCAGAGTTTTTAGTGGTTTTGAGTGTTTTTGTGGGTTTTAGGGTTTTTAAGGTTTTAGTGGGTATTTATTTTTTTAGGGGTTTTAGGGTTTTTTTACATTTTTAGGGATTTTTTTAAATTTTTTATATTTTTAGGGTTTTTAGGGTTTTGGGAGATTTTGAGGCTTTTAGGGTTTTTTAGGGTTTTAAGGTCTTTCACGGTTTTTAGCGAATTTTGGGGTTTTATGGTTTTTGCGAGTCTTTTTGGGTTTAAAGTTTTTTATAGCACTTTATGGTTCTTAGGTGTTTTTATGTGTTTTAGGAGTCTTTAGGGGTTTTAGGGGTTTTTACGTTTTTAGGGAGTTTTAGGGATTTTTTAGGATTTTTATGGTTTTTAGGGGTTTTTATTGTTTTTAGGGATTTTGAGTGTTTTTAGGGGTTTTAAGTGTTCTTAGTGTTTTTAGGGATTTTTGAGTCTTTTTGGGTTGTGAGGGTTGTTTTTTGTATTTTTAGGGTTTTTAATGGTTTTTAGAGTTATTTAATATTTTTAGGGGTATCAAGGGTTTTTAGAATTTTATGTATTATGTATGGTTTTTATGGGTTTTCAAGGTTTTTAGTGGTTTTTATTGTTTTCAGGGTTTTTTCAGAGTTCTTAGGGTTTTTTACGTTTTTAGGGATTTTTAGGGATTTTTTAGGATTTTTGTAGTTTTTAGGGTTTTTAGCTATTTTGTGGGGGTTTCAATATTTTTAGGGTTTTTAAGATTTTTAGGGTCTTTTGGGGTTTTTAGGTTTTTTTTAGTTGTTAATGGTTTTTTGAGTTTTTTAACAATTTTAGGTGTTTAAAGGGGTTTTTAGAGTTTTTGGTCATTTAGTATGGTTTTTATGTGATTCTAGGTTCTTTTAAGGATTTTTGGGGTTTATATGGTTTTCAAGGGTTTTTCAGGGATTTTTAGGAATTTTTTAGGATTTTTATGGTTTTTAGGTGGTTTAGGGATTTTGAGGGTTTTTTTTTGAGTTTTCTAGGGTTGTCAGGAGTTTTAAGGTCTTTTGGATATTTATGTTTTTTTAGTTTATTAGGGTTTTTAAGGTTTGAGAGTTTTTTAATATTTTCAGGGGTTTTAAGGTTTTTAAAAGTTTTTAGTAGTTTATATCGTTTTTTTGGTTTCTAAGGTTTTTACGGTTTTTAGGGGTTTTTATTATTTTCAGGGGGTTTTCAGGGTTTTAGGGTTTTTTATGTTTTCAAGTGTTTTTAGGGATTTTTTAGGTTTTTATGGTTTTTATGGTTTTAAGGGATGGGTTTTAGGGGTTTTCATTATATTTAGGGTCTTTTTTGGATTTTTAGAGTTTTTTAAAGTTTTTTAGGTTTTAAATTTTTTTAGAATTTTTAATCATTTTTAGGGGTTTAAAAGGTTTTTAGAGGTTTTAGTGGTTTTAGGGTTTTATGAGTTTTTAGGGGGTTTTTTATGTTTTTAGGGGTTTTTATGTTTTAAAGTGTTTTTAGGGTATTTAAGGTTTTTTACGTTTTATGGACTTTTATTGAATTTTTAGGATCTTTATGGTTTTTTGGGTTTTTATGGTTATTATGGATTTTGTGGGGTTTTAGGGTTTTTTAGTGTTATTTAGGGTTTTTTGAGTTTTTAGGGTTTTATGGGTTTTAGAGGTTTTTAACCTTTTCATGGGTTTTATGGTTTTTAAGAGATTTTATTGGGTTTTTAGTGTTTTTATGGGGTTTTATGGATTTTAGGTTTTTAGGGGTTTTTATGGTTTTCAGGGTTCTTTTGGGTTTTAGCGTTTTTTATGTTTCTAGGATTCTTTGGTCCCTTTTAGGAATTTTATGGGTTTTAGGGTTTTTTAGGGTTTTTAGGGATTTTGAGGTGTTTTAGGGTTTATGACAGTGTTTTAGAGGTTTTAGGGATTTTCAGGGCTTTTACATATTTTTGGGGTTTTAGGGTTTTTTTATTTTTTAGGGTTTTAAAGGTTTTTTATAGTTTTTAACATTTTAGGGGTTTATGGGTGTTTATAGGTTTTACCATTTTAATATAGTTTTTATGGGTTTTTAGGAATTTTTTAATGTTTTTAGGGGTTTTATGGTTTTCAGGGTTTTGTAGTGTTTTTTAGGAATTTTATTGTTTTTATGGTTTTTAGAGATTTTGAGGGTTTTTAGGCTTTTTTAGTGATTTTAGGTTTTTTTCAAGGTTTTTAGGTCTTTTTGGCTTTTGACGGATTTTTGAGTTTTTTAGTGTTTTAGAGTTTTTAATTTTTTTTTGGGATTTTACAGGAATTTAGAGTTTTTTGTGTTTTTTATGAGTTTAATGGGTTTTATTGTGTTTTGTGGTTTTTACTTTTTCATGGGTTTTTCAGGTTTTTTATGTTTTTAGGGATTTTTAAGATTTTTATAGTATTTAGGGTTTTAGGTATTTTTAGGGGTTTTAGAGGTTTTCATTATTTTTTAGGGATTTTAGGGTTTTTATGGGTTTTATGTCTTTTTGGGGTTTTAGGGGTTTTTTTGATTTTTTAAGGTTTTTTAAAGTTTTTATAGTTTTTTAACGTTTTAAAGGGTTTTAAGGGTTTTTAAAGTTTTATTGAGTTTTTAGGTTTTTCTTGGTTTTTAGGATATTTTATGGTTTTTATGGTTTTCTAGGGTTTTCTGGGGTTTTATTGTTTTTTTATGTTTTTAGGGATTTTGAGGGGTTTTATGGTTTTTCATGGTTTTTTTGGGTTTTTAGAGTTTTTATTTTGTTTTTTAGGGTTTTTAATGTTTTTAGGGGGTTTATGGTTTTTAGGGTTTTTTACGTTTTCAGGAATTTTTTAGGATTTTTAAGGTTTTTAATTTTTTTAGTGTTTTTAAAGATTTTGAGGGTTTTAAAGTGTTTTAGGGTTTTTAGGGATTTTTAGCGTTTTTATGGTTTTTTCGTGTTTTTAGGGGTTTTTAAAGTTTTTTAGGGTTTTTAATGTTTTGTAGAGTTTTTAACATTTTATGGGGGTTTAAGGGTTTTTAGAGTTTTTAGTGGGTATTTAGTGTTTTTATGGGTTTTTATGGTTTTTCAGGGTTTTTTTTGTTTTCAAGGAATTTAGAGATTTTTTAGGATTTATAGGGATTTTGATGGTTTTTAGGGGTTTTCAGTGGTTTTTTAGGTTTTTAGGGTTTTACAGGGTTTAAGGATCTTTTGGCGTTTTAGGGTATTTTTAGTTTTTTTACGGTTTTAAAGGTTTTATAGATTTTTTTTAACTTTTTGGGGGTTTTAAGGGTTTTAAGAGTTTTTAATGGGGTTTTAGGAATTTTATTGATTTTTAGGGGGTTTTAAGGTTTTAATGGGTTTTTTAAAGGTTTTCTAGGTTATTTTGGTTTCCATGTATTTATATTGATTTTTTACGATTTTTATGGTTTTTTGGCCTTTTTAGGGTTTCTAGGGTCTTTTTGGGTTTTTTTATTTTTAGGGGTTTGAAGCTGTTTTAATGTTTTTTCACATTTGTAGGGTTTTTGAGGGTTTTTAGAGTTTTTATGATTTTTTAGGGTTTTTATAGGTTTTGGGGTTTTTGAAGGTATTTATGGGATTTATGGTTTTCGGGGGTTTTTGTATTTTTACATTTTCTGGGATTTTATAGAATTTTTTTGGATTTTTATGGTTTTTAGGGTTTCTAGGGATTTATTGGGTTTTTAGGGTTTCCATGGATTTTTTGGGTTTTTAAGGCTTTTATATTTTTTGGGGTTTTAGGTTTTTTTTGATTTTTTTAGGGATTTACCATAAAACCCCATTAAAAACTCTAAAAACAATTAAAATCCAAAAAATGATAAAAAACCACTAAAAATTCAAAAAAACCCTTTAAACAGCTCAAAACATTAAAAATTTATAAAGACCATAAAAACCTAAAAAAACTCAAAAAACCATAAAAACCCAAAATACCCTAAAACGCCTAAAAATCCATAAAAACCCTAAAAACTTGAAAAACCCTCAAAATCCCTAAAAACTCTCGGAAACATAAAAATCCTAAAAAATCCTTAAAAATCCATAACAACGTAACAAACCCTAACGACCCCTGAAAATCATAAAACCCCGAAAAACGTTAAAACCCCTAAAAACCTATAAAAACCCAAAAAACCACTAAAAATCCGTAAAACCCCCTAAAAATGTTAAAAACTCTAAAAAACCTTTAAACCCCTAAATACTCAAAAAATACCGTAAAAACCCAGAAAGACAATAAAAACCCTGAAAAACCCAAAAAAACCTAAAAACCTTGAAAATCCCTTAAAACCCACAAAATCCCTAAAAATCATAAAAACCCTAAAAACCATAAAAATCCTAAAAAACCCTAAAAATCACTGAAAATTTTAAAAACCGTAAAAACCTTGAAAACCCCCTGAAAACCATAAAACCCCTAAAAACAAAAAAAAAACCCATAACAACCCTAAAAACCCACTAAAAACTCTAAAGACCATTTAAACACTGAAAACGTTAAAAAGGGCTAAAAACTCTAAATCCCTTAAAAACCTAAAAACTCAAAAAAAAACCCTAAAAAACTTAAAAACTATAAAAACCCAGAAAACCATAAGAACAGTCAAATCCAAAAAATCCTAAAAATCCTAAAAACCCTAAAACCCTAAAAACCATAAAAATCCTAAAAAATTTCTAAATATCCATGAAAAAGTAATACACCCTAAAAACCTAGAAAAACCCCTGGAAACTATAAAAACCCCTAAAAACCTAAAAACCATTAAAAACTCTAAAAACCCTTAAAACCCCTAAGAACGTTAAAAACACAAAAAAAAACTCCAAGAAAACTTAAAACCCCTAAAAAGTAAAAAAACCCTAAAAATCTAAAAAGACCCTAAAAACCTTGGAAAATCCTAAAGCACTAAAAAAACCCTAAAAACCCATAAAACCCAAAAAAATACCTGAAAACCATAAAATTACCTAAAACCCTTATAAACTATCAAAATCCATAAAAACTCTTAAAACCGATAAATCTCTAAAAATAATGAAAACCCCTAGAAACGTTAAAAACTCTAAAAACCCTTAAAATCCCTAAAAACTCAAAAAACCAAAAATCCCAAAAAGACCCTAAAAACCCTACAAACACTAAAAACAGTGAAAACCCTAAATGCCCAAAAAAATCCCAGAAATCCCTAAAAACCATAAAACTATAAAAATTCTTAATAATTATTAAAAATCCCCGAAGACAAAAAATAACCGAAAAACACAAAAAAACCCTTAAAAACCATAAAAAACCCTAAAAACCTTAAAAACCATAAAAACCCTATAAAAACATAAAAACCACAAAAAAATCTAAAAAACCTTAAAACCTCTAAAAACGTTAAAAACCCAAAATAGCATAAAACCATAAAAAACTCAAAACCCCCCCCCCTAAAAACACTGAAAACCCCCAAAACCATAAAAACCTTAAAAAATCCAAAAAACCTTTCAACTCCTTAAAAACCATAAAAAACCCTAAAAACCCTAAAAATCCAAAAATAGCACTAAAAATCACTAAAAAATATATCATAAAAACCTTGAAAACCCCCTTAAAACCATAAAATAATTAAAAACATTAAAACCCATAAAAATCCATAAAACCCCAAAAATCCACTAAAAAATCTAAAAAACCTTAAACCCCTAAAAATATTAAAAACCCTTAAAAACCCTAAAAAAGTCAAAAAACCCCTAAAAACTCCCAAATGCCCTAAAAAGCTTGAAAAACCTTTAATTCTATAAAATGACCAGAAAATCAATAAAAATCCCCGAAATCCCTAAAAACCCTAAAATGCATTAAAGTCATAAAAAACCCAAAAAAACCTTGAAAACATAAAAAATACTAAAAACCATGAAAAACTCCTAAAAACCATAAAACCCGCTAAAAACCTTAGAAAACCCTAAAAACCGTTAAAAACCCTAAAACCCACTAAAATCTCTAAAAACACTTTAAACCCTTAAAAACATTGAAAAACTCCTAAAACCTTAAAAACCCTATAAAAATAAAAAAACCCCAAAGGCCCAAAAAACCATAAAACTAAGAAAAAAACTAAAAATTTATGAAAACCCCTAAAAGCCCTCAAAATCCATAAAAATCCTAAAAACCCTAAAAACCTTAAAAACAATAAAAATCATAAAACACAATAAAATCCTTGAAAATATAAAATACACTTAAATTACTAAAAATCCACAAATGACCATACCCCTAAAAACCCTAAAAACCCAAAAACCCTATAAAAATTAAAAACTAAAAAACCCTTAAAACCCTGAAAATGTTAAAAACTTTAAAAACGCTTAAAACACTAAAAATTTCAAAAAACCCCTAAAACTCCAAAAAAAATAATAAAAACTCAAAAAACCCTAAAACCCCCCAAAAAAACTAAAAACCCTCAAAATCCCTCAAAACCCTAATACACCTAGATACCATAAAAATCCTCAAAATGTTGAAAAACATAAAAAATAACAAAACCCCAAAAAATTTTAAAAACAATAAAAATAAAAAACTACTAAAATCCATGAAAAACCCCTGAAATTCCTGAAAACCCATATAAACCACTAAAAACCATAAAAACCCATGAAATATAATAAAAATAATAAAACCCCACTATATTTCTAAAAACCATTTAAACCCCAAAAATGATAAAAAATTTAAAAGCCTTAAAAACCCAAAAACTCAAAAAGTTCCTTAAAAACCCAAAAGAACCTAAAAACCCTAAAAACCCCCTAAAATCCTCAAAATCCCAAAACACACTAAAAACCATTATAATCCAAAAAAATCCCTAAAAATGTAAAAAACCATAAAAACCCTAGAAAACCTCTGAGAACCATAAAACCCCCTAAAACCTTAAAAAACCCTAAAATCCCATAGAAACATTAAAACCCACTAAAAACTATAAAAATCTTTAAACCCCTAAAAATGTTAAAAACACTAAAAAACAAAAAAAAACGCTAAAAACCCATAAAGACCATAATAACCCTAAAAATCCTAAAAAACCACAAAACCCACTAAAAACCCTCAAAATATCTAAAAACCCTAAAAACAAAAAAAAAATCCTAAAAATCACTAAAACCCTAAAAACATAAAAAACCCTAAAACCCTAAAAACGATAAACCCCCTAAAAAACATAAAAACCCATAAAAACACATAAAATCCCTAAAAACTAATAAAAACTCTAAAAAACCTTAAAACCGCAATTTTTTTTTTAAAAGCCTAAAAACCCTGAAAACTAAAAAATCCTAAAACCCCAAAAAACCATAAAAACCCCAAAAACCCTAAAAACCCTAAAAAATCATGAAACCCCATACCCCCCTCAAAATCCCTAAAATCCTTAAAAACCATAAAATCCATAAATATCCCTAAAAATCTTTGAAAATGTAAAAAATCGTAAAAACCTTGAAAATTCCCCTGAAAACCATAAAACCCCCCAAAACCTTAAAAATCCATAAAAACACGAAAACCCCTTAAAATCCTAAAAACCACTAAAAACTCTAAAAACCCTTAAAACTCCTCAAAATGATAGAAAATTATAAAATACCTTAAAACCCTAAAAAAACCAAAAAACCCAATAAAAAACCATAAAAACCTTGAAACCCTAAAACCCTGAAAAACCCAAAAAACCCTCAATATCCCTAAAAATCCTAAAAACCATAAAAAACGTAAAAAATCCCTAAAAATACAAAAAAAACATAAAAACCCCTAAAAACCATGAAAAACACCTGAAAACCATAAAACCATCCTAAAACCATAAAAACCCTATAAAAACAATAAAAACCACTAAAACTCAAAAAACCATAAAACATTAAAAACTTTAAAAACCATTAAAAACCCTAAAAATCTGAATAAAACCCTAAAAACTTAGCCCTGCAAAAAACCCTTAAAAACACAGAAGACCCTAAAAACCATAAAAGCCCTAGAAAACCCTTAAAACTGGAAAAACCCTCAGAACCACTAAAAGTCCTAAAAACCCTAAAAACCAAAAAAATCCTAAAAAATCTCTAACAATCCCTAAAAATGAAAAAGACTTAAAAATGCTAAAAACCACCTGAACTCTATAAAAACTCCAAAAAAATTTAAAAACCCTCTGAACCCATAAAAACCAAAAAACCCCTAAAAATGTTAAAAAAAATCTAAAAACATTAAAAAACATAAAAACTCAAAAAAAAACCCTAAACCCAAAAGACACTAAAAACTCGAAGACCCCTAAAACCCTAAAACCCTAAAAAATCTAAAAACCATCAAAATCCCTAAAAAAAATAAAAAAGCAAAAAATCAAAAAAATCAATGAAAACATAAAAACCCTAAAAACCCTGATCCCCCCCACGAAAACCATAAAAACCCCAAATAACCTTTAAATACCCTAAAACCCATAAAAACCCTAAAAACCCACTAAAAACTTAAAAAACCCTTTAAACCCCCCAAAATGTTGAAAAACACAATAAAACATTAAAAATTCTAAAAACAAAAAAAAATCCTAAAACCCCAAAACACCATAAAAATCGTGAAAAACCCCTCATAAAAACCATAAAACCACTAAAAACTCAAAAACCTTTAAACCAATAAAATGTTCAAAAACTTAAAAAACCTAAAAACCCCTTAAAACTCAAAAAAAACCCTAAAAACCCAAAAAGTCTCAAAAAACCTTGAAAACCCCAAAAAACATTGAAAACCCCTAAAAACCATGAATACCCCTAAAAACCTCAAAATCCCTATAAACCCTTGAAAATTCTAAAACCCTTGAAAATCTCAATTCTAATCCCTAAAAATCCCTGAAAATATACAAAACACTAAATCCCTGAAAACCTCTTGCAAACTATAAATACCCTAAAACCTTAAAAAATACAAAACTCCATTAAACCATAAAACCCCACTAAAAATAGTAAAAACCCTTAAAACCCCTAAATATGTTAAAAAACTATAAAAAACCTTAAAACCCATAAAAATCCCTAAAAACTCAAAAGACCCTAAAATCCCAAAAAAAACCTCAAAATCCCTAAAATCCCTTAAAACCCCTAAAAACCATAAAAATCCTAAAAAATCTCTAAAATTCATTGAAAACCTAAAAAAACCTAAAACCTTTAAAACCCCCTGAAAACTATAAAACCTGAAAAAACCTGAAAAAAAACCTAAAACCCATAAAAAACCAAAAAACCCACGAAAAACACTAAAATTTCATTAAACCCCAAAAAACGTTAAAAACTCTAAAAAATCTTAAAAACCATAAAAAACTCAAAAAAACCCTAAACCCCCAAAAGACCCTAAAAACCCTAAAAACTTGAAAAACACCTCAAATTCCCAAAAAACCATAGAAACCATGAAAACCACAAAATCCAAAAATATAAATCCTATAAAATCTCTAAAAATGTCTGAACACATAAAAAACCGTAAAAACCCTTAAAAACCCCAGAAACCCATAAAACCCATAAAAACCCCTAAAACCCCTAAAAATCACTAAAAACTCTAAAAACGCTAAAACACCTAAAAACGACAAAAAACTCTAAAAACCTTAAAAACCCTAAAAAATCAAAAAACCCTAGAAACCCTAAAACCAATAAAAATCCAAAAAATCCCTAAAAATTCCTGAAATCCTAAAAAAACCTAAAACCTTGAAAACCCCTTGAAATCCATCAAAACACCTAAAAATCTTAAAAACACTAAAACCCCATAAAAACACTAAAAACCAAAAAAAAACACTACAACCTGTAAAACCTGTAAAACCCCTAAAAACGTTAAAAAACTTTAAAAAACATTAAAACCCTCAAAAATTCAAAAAAAGACCAAAAAACCCCAAAAGACCCTAAAAGTCCAAAAAACCCCGAAACCCCTAAAATTCCTTAAAAAGCCCTAAAAACCTTAAAATTTTCTTATAACCCAAAAAAGCCATAAAAACCATAAAAATAATAAAAACGTCCTAAAAATCCCTGTAAATGTAAAAAACCCTAAAAACCCAGAAAAATACATGGAAACCATAAAACCCTAAATAACCTTAAAAACCTTAAAAACTATAAAAACCCTAAAAAACTCTAAAAACCCTCAAAACCCCTGAAAGTGTTAAAAAAATCTAAAAAACCTTTAAAACCCTAAAAACTCAAAAAACCCAAAAAACCTAAAAAGACCCTAAAACCCTAAAAACCCTAAAAATCCCTAGAAACCCTAAAAACCAAAAAAAAAACAAAAAAACCATAAAAATCTTAAAAAATCCCAAAAATCCCTGAAAATGTAAAAAATCCTAAAACCCTGAAAACCCCTAAAAACTATAAAAATCCCTAAAACCCATAAAAACACTAAAACCACTAAAAAATCTAACAACCTTAAAAACCCTAAAAAACACAAAAAAAACCACAAAACCTCCAAAAGACTCTGAAAACCCTAAAAATCATAAAACCCTCAAAAAAACACCTTAAAACCCATAAAACCCTAAAAACACTAAAAACCATAAAAATCCAAAAAAAGATGAAAAAATCCATAAAAATATAATAAAACCCAAACAACCTTGAATAATACCTAAAAACCATTGAAAATCATAAAACCCCTAAAAACCATTAAAACCCCTAAAAACTCATAAAACCCTAAAAAACCGACTAAAAACTCCAAAAACCCATAAAACCCCTAAAAACGTTAAAAAGTGTTAAAAACCCAAAAAATCCTTAAAAACCTAAAAAACACAAAAAATACCCAAAAATACCCAAAAACCCTAAAAACTTTGAAAAACCCCAAAAGACCCAAAAACCTTGAAAAACCCCTATAAATCCCAAGATACCCTAAAAACCCTCAAATTCACTAAAAACCCTAAAACCCCCTAAATACTATAAAAATCCTAAAACACCCTTAAAGTCCCTGAAAACATATAAAATCCAAAAAATCTTGAAAACCCCCTCAAAACCATAAAACACCAAAAACCCTTAAAAACCCATAAAATCACTAAAAACCTATAAAACCCCTAAAAACTTGAAAAAGCTAAAAATATTAACAGCCCTAAAAAACTCAAAAAGACCATATAACCCAAAAGATCCTAAAAACCCTAAAAGGCTAAAAGACCCTGAAAAAACCCAAAAAACCCTGAAAAAACCCAAAAAACTCTCAGAATCCCTGAAAACCGTAAAACCCCCCAAACTCTAAAAAATCCAACAAATGCACTAAAAATCCCTAAAAACGTAAAAAACAATAAAAACCTTGAGAAATCTCTCAAAACCGTAAACCCTCAATACCATAAAAACCCTAAAAACAACTAAAAACATTAAAACACTTTAAACCCCTAAAATGTAAAAAAAACTCTAAAAAACCGTACAAAACCTAAAAAGTCAAAAAAACTACAAAAATCCAAAAATAAACTAAAAATCCTGAAAAAACCTAAAAAACATAAAATCCCTAGAAACATTAAAAACTCTTAAAATCCCTAAAAACCATAAAAACCATAAAAACCATAAAAACCATAAAAACCATAAAAACCATAAAAACCATAAAAACCAAAAAATCCTAAAATCCCTAAAAATGTAAAAAACAAAAAAAACCTTGAAAACCCCTAAAAATCATAAAACACCTAAAAACCTCAAAAAAAATCTAAAAACCCATAAAACGTTTAAAACCCACAAAAAACTCTAAAAACCCTTAAAACACCTAAAAATGTTAAAAAACTCTAGAAACCTTAGAACCCCTAAAAAACTCAAAAAACCCTAAAAACCCAAAAGATCTTAAAAACCAAGAAAACCCATAAAAACATGAAAAATCCTAAAATCCTCAAAATCCCTAAAAAGCGTAAAAAACCTAAAAAACCATAAAAACCATAAAAATCATTAAAAGGTCCTAAAAATTCCTAAAGACATAAAAAACCCCTAAAACCCCTTAAAAACCCTTGAAAACCATACAAACCCCAAAAGAACTTTAAAAACCTTCAAAACCTATAAAAACCCTAAAACCACTAAAAACTCTAAAAACCCTTAAAACCCCTAAAAATGTTAAAAAGAGTTGAAAAGTCTAAAAATAATTAAAATTTATAAAAAACTCAAAAAAAATCCTAAAAGCCCAGAAATAATCTAAAAACCCCGAAATACCCTAAAAACCTAAAACCATAAAAATCCTAAAAAATCCCTAAAAATCCTTGAAAATGTAAGAAACCCTTAAAACCTTGAAAAACCCCTAAAAACTATAAAAACCCAAAAATACTTAAAAAAACCCTAAAAACCCATAAAACCATTAAAAACTCTAAAAACTCATAAACCACTAAAAAGTTTAAAAAGCTCTAAAAAATAATAAAAACCCAAAAAAACTAAAAAAACCCAGAAACCCTAAAAAGACCCTAAAAACCACCTAAAACCCCTAACCCCCCCCCTAAAATCCCGGAAAACCCAAAAAATACTAAAAACAATTAAAATCCTAAAAAATCCCAAACAAAACCTTGAAAATGTAATAAACCCTAAAATCCCAGAAAACCCCCTTGAAAACCTAAAAACCCCAAAAAACCATAAAAAACCATAAAAACCCATAAAAACCTTAAAAACACTAAAAACCCTTAAAACAATAGAAAATGCCTTCAAACTCTAAAAACCCTTAAAACTCCTAAAAATGTTAAAAATATTAAAAACTCTAAAAACCATAAAAACTAAAAAGAAAAACTCAAAGAAACCTCAAAAACCAGTCAACCCCCTAAAAAACCCTAAAACCCCACAAAATCCCTTAAAATCCTAAAATTGCCTAACAACCATATAAACTAAAAGGCCTAAAAATCCCTAGAAAACCATAAAAACCCCTAAAACCATTAACACCACTAAAAATCCATAAAACCCAAAACACCACTAAAAACACTAAAACCCTTCAAACCCCTAAAAATGTTTAAAAACTCTAAAAAACCTTAAAACCCTAAAAAAAAACTCAAAAAAACCCTAAACCCCCAAATGACCCTAAAAACCCTGAAAACCCCCAAAACCGTGAAAACCCCTAAAAACCCTCAAAATAACTAAAAACTCTAAAAACCCTAAAAACAATAAAAAATCATAAAAAATCTCTAAAAATCCTTGAAAACATAAAAAAACCTAAAAACCATGAAAAACCACTGGAAACCAAAAAAACCATGAAACCATAAAAACCCCTAAAAACCCATAAAACTGAAAAAACAACTGAAAACTCTAAAAACCCTTCATACTTGAAAAATGTTAAAAACTCTAAAAAACCTTTAAACCCTTAAATAACTAAAAAACCCCTAAAAAACAAAAAGATACTAAAACCATTGAAAAACCCTACAAACCATAAAAAAACCTTAAAAAAATAAAATCCCTCAAAATCCCTAAAATCCATTAAAATCCAAAAAATCCCTAAAAATCCCTAAAAACGTAAAAACCCTAAAAACCCTAAAAAACATCGGAAAACCATAAAAACCCTAAAAAACCTTAAAATAACTTAAAAATCCAAAAAAAAACCTAAACAACTAAAACCCCCCAAGACTTAAAACCCATAAAAATGTTAAAAAACTCTAAAAAACCTTAAAACCCATAAAAAACTCAAAAAAACCCTAAAAACCCAAAAAGAACCTAAAACACTTGAGAAAAAAAGGGTATAAAACCTTGAAAACCCCTAAAAACCCTAAAAAACCCTCAAAATCCCTAAAAACCCTCAAAATCCCTAAAATCCTTAAAAACCCTAAAAACCATAAAAATCCTAAAAAAGCTCTAAAAATCTTGAAAACATAAAAACCCTGAAAACCCATGCACACCATAATAACCCCTAAAACCCTTAAAAACCCCTAAAACCCTAAAAAATTCAAAAAAAAACTACTAAAAATACTAAAAACCCTTAAAACCCCTACAATGTTAAAAAACTCTAAAAACCATAAAAATGCTAAAAAACTAAAAAACACTAAAAATTCAAAAGGTCGCTAAAACCATCAAAATCTCTTAAAACCTAGAAAACTATAAAATCCCAAAAAAACCCAAAAAACCCTGAAAACATACATAACCAAGAAAAAAACCCTTAAAACCATAAAAATCCATAAAAACATTAAAATACCCTAAAACCCACTAAAAACTATAAGACCCTTTCCATGCAAAAAAACTCAAAAAACCCTTAAATACCCTAAATACATTAAAAAACTCTAAAAACCCTTATAAGCACAAAAAACTCAAAAAACACTAAAACCCCTAAAAACCGTGAAAAAACCCTAAAACCCCCAAAATCCCTAAAAACCCTAAAATCCCTAGAACTATAAAAATCCAAAAAATGCACTAAAAATACTTGAAAACATAAAAAACCCTATGAAAACTCATGAAAACTATAAAATTCCTAAAAACCTTTAAAACCATAAACACCAAAAAAAATGAAAACCTCTAAAAACACTAAATAATCTTAAAATCATGAAAAAAACTAAAAAACTCTAAAAAATCTTAAAAACCCTAAAAAAGTCAAAAAAATCCAAAAAACAAAAAAAATCCTAAAAGCCCCTAAAACCCTTGAAACCTTGAAAAACCCCCTAAAATCCCACAACATCATTAAAAAAATATAAAAAACCTAAAGAGGCCCTAAAAATACCTTAAAATGAAAAAACCCTTAAAAACCCTAAAACACCCTTGAAAACCATAAAAACCCCTAAAAACCTAAAAAACCCTAAAACCCATAAAAACTCTAAATCAAAAAAAAAACTCAAAAAAACCCTAAAAGCTGTTAAAAATGATAAAAAACTCTAAAAATTCTTAAAAACCCTAAAAAAATAAACCCCGCCACCCAAAAAAGGACATAATAACCACAAGAAAACCAAAAACACTAAAAACCCTAAAACCCATAAATCACTTAAAATCCCTAAAAATCATAAAAATCCAAAAAATAACGTTAAAAATTCCTAAAAATGTAAAAAAACCTAAAAACCCTTAGAAAACCCTTAAAAAACCCTGAAAACCAAAAAAACCCTAAACAACTTAGAATCCTAAAAACCGTAAAACCCCTAAACCTACTAAAAACTCTAAAAACCCCTAAAACCCCTAAAAACGTTAAAAATGTCTTAAAACCTTAAAAACCATAAAAACTCAAAAAAACACCTAAAACCCCTAAAATACCCTAAACCCCCCTCAAATTTCATTAAATCCCTAAAAACCATAAAAATTCTAAAAAATCTAGAAAAATCCCGAAAGATGTAAAAAACACTAAAAACACTAAAAACCCTAAAAACCAATGAAAACCACAAAAAACCATAAAATAATTAAAAACCCTAAAACCCATAACAACCCTAAAACCCACTAAAAACTCTAAAAACCATTAAAACCCCTAAAAACTCAAAAAAACCCTAAAATCCAAAAGACCCTAAAAGGCTGAAAAACCCTAAAAATGCTAAAAAATCCAAAAAAATCCCTCAAAATCTATAAAACCCCCACCAAAAAAAAACTAAAAACCATAAAAATCATAAAAATGCCCAAAAAATCCCTGAAAGTGTATAAAATCCTAAAAACCCTAAAACCCCCTAAAAACAATAAAAACCCTAAAAATAATAAAAAACCAAAAACCCACTAAGAACTCTAAAAACCAATAAAAACATTATAAAACTCATAAAAACATTAAAACCCTCAAAAACCAAAAATAATCCTAAAAAAATTGAAACCCCTAAAAACCCCAAAAATCCATAAAAACCATAAAAATCCAAAAAAATCCCTGAAAACATAAAAAACCCTAAAAACCGTAAAATCTCCTAAAAACCATAAAACCCACTAAAACCTTAAAAAACCCTAAATTCCCATAAAAACCTTTAAAACACTAAAAAATCTAAAAAACTTTTAAACCCTTAAAAATGTTAAAAAAC
The DNA here is from genome assembly GCA_963277665.1 of Viscum album. NCBI lineage: Eukaryota > Viridiplantae > Streptophyta > Magnoliopsida > Santalales > Viscaceae > Viscum > Viscum album. Next base: position 1,049,748,093 of record OY728121.1, on the reverse strand, counting down.
TATAAAAACCATAAAAATCCATAAAAAAAATAAAAAAAACCCTAAAGACCCCAAAAAACCATAAAAGCTAATACCCCTAATAACCCTAAATCCTTGAGAAACCCTAATAACCCTTAAAACCCCTAAAACCCAAAAAAACCATAAAACCAAAAAATTAAAAAACCCTAAAAACCCAGAAAACCTCCTAGAAACCATAAAGACCACTAAAAAATCTAAAACCCCTTAAACCCCATTAAAACCCATCAAAACCTTAAAAAACTTTTAGAAAACTTAAAACACCTAAAAAACTCTAAAAAACACTAAAAAATCAAAAGACCCTAAAAACCCTAAAAACCCTGAGAAACCATAAAAACCCTAAAACCTTTAAAACACATAAAAATCCTAAAAATACCTGAAATACCTAAAAATGTAAAAACCCCAAAAAATCCTGAAAAAAACCTTAAAACCATTAAAACCTGTAAAAACATTAAAAACCCTAAAAAGCACAAGAAACTCTAAAAACCCTTAAACCCCCCAAAAAATCTAAAAACTCTTAAAATACTTAAAAACCCTAAAAACTCATAATAAACCCTAAAAACCTAAAAGGTCCTAAAAACCATAAAAACCCTAAAAACCCTAAAAACTCTAAAAACCCTAAAACCCCCAAGTCCCAAAAACTGTATAAACCCTAAAAATAATAAAAATCCTAAAAATCCCTAAAAATCCCTGAAAACATAAAAAACCCAAAAAACCCTGAAAACCCCAGAAAACCATAAGAACCCCAAAAAATATTAAAAACCCAAAAAAACCTAAAAACCACTAAAAACCCTAAAAACACTGAATACCCCTAAAAACATTAAAAACATTAAAAAACCTAAAAAACCAAAAAGGCCATAAAACCCTGAAAACCCCAAAAAAACATGAAATCCCTAAAAACCCTAAACCACCTAAAAACCATAAAAATCCTAAAAAATACCTAAAACCCCTGAAAATGCACAAAACCCTAAAGCCCCTAAAAAACCCCTAATAACCATAAAAAACTTTAAACCCCTAAAAACATTAAAAATCCTAAAAACCCAAAAAAAAAAACCGTAAAATCGCCTAAAACCCTAAAAGCACTTAAAATGCCTAAAAATATTAAAAATTTTCAAATCCTAAAAACCCTGAAAAACAAAAAAAAACCTAAAAAAACCAAAAAGACCATAAAAACTTTGAAAACCCCAAAGAACCATGAAATCCCTAAAACCCTCAAAATTTTCCAAAAACCCAAAAACCCTTGAAAACCATAAAAATCCTAAAAAATCCCTAAAACCCCTGTAAATGTAAAAAACCGTAAAGCCCCTGAAAAATCCCTAAAAACAATAAAAAAACCTAAAACCACAAAAAACCCCTAAAAACCTAAAAAACCCTAAAAACCACTAAAAAACATCAAAATCATTAAAAACCATAAAAAATACTATAAACCATAAAATCCTAAAAAATCCCTCAAAATCCCAAAAAAACCCGAAAAACTCGAAAAACCCAAAAAACCATAAAAATCTCTTAAAAGGTAAAACAAACTAAAATTTCTCAAAAAGCTCTAAAAACCATAAAAACCCCTAAAAATTTAAAAAACCCTTAAAACACTAAAACCCAATAAAAACTCTATAACCCTAAACCCCCTGAAAATGAAAAAACCCTAAAACCCCCTGAACACCAAAAAACCCCTAAAACCCATAAAAACTCTAAAAATAAAAAAAACTCTAAAAACCCTTAAAACTGTTAAAAATGTACAAAAAACTCGGAAAAATCTTTAATACCCTAAAAAACTAAAAAAACCAACACCCAAAAAGGGCCCTAATAACTACCAAAAAACCGAAAAACCATAAAAACCCTAAAAACCCTTAAAATCCCTTAAAATCCCTAAAAAGCCTAAAAATCATAAAAATCCAAAAAGGCTAAAAATTCCTGAAAACATAAAAAACACTAAAAAACCCTTGAAAACCATAAAGCCCCCTAAAAATCGTAAAATCCTAAAAACCCATAAAACCTACTAAAAACTCTAAAAACCCTTAAAACCCCTAAAAACATTAAAAAGTCTAAAACCTTAAAAAACATTAAAAAACTCAATAAAAATACAAAAAAACCCCAAAAAACTTTTAAAAACCCTAAAAACCATAAAAAATCTAAAAAATCTTGAAAAATCCCTAAAAATGTAAAAAACACTAAAAACCCTAAAAAACCTTGAAAACCATTAAAACCCTTAAAATTATTAAAACCCCTAAAACCCCATAACAACCATAAAAACCCACTAAAAACTTTAAAAGCCCTGAAAAGCCCTAAAAAACTCACAAAAACCTAAAACCCCAAAAGACCCTAAAACCCTGAAAAATCCCTAAAAACGCTAAAAAACGAAAAAAAATCACAGAAATCCCTCAAAGGCCCTAAAACCCCAAAACACCCTAAAACACATAAAAATCATAAAAAATCCCAAAAAATTCATAAAAAGTATAAAACCCTAAAAGCCTTAAAAACCATTGAAAACCATAAAACCCCAAAAAACCATAAAAATCACGAAAGACCCTAAATCCCCTAAAAACATTAAAAAACCATAAATACCCACAAAATCCCTAAAAACCCAAAAACCATAAAATTCCTAAAAAATCCTAAAAATCCCTAAAAACATATAAAACCCTAAAAAACCCATTAAACCATAAAAACCCCTAAAACCTTAAAAAACCCTAAATTCCCATAAAAACTTTAAAAACACTAAAAAATCTAAAAACCCTTAAAACCCATAAAAATGTTAAAAAACTCTAAAAACCATAAAATCCCTAAAAAATTTAAAAAAACCCTAACCCCCCCCCCCCCAAAACCTTAAAACCTAAAAACACTAAAAACCCGGAAAAATACTAAAAACCCTAAAAATCTGAAAAAACCCAAAAAACCACAAAATTCGAAAAGCCCTAAATCCCCAAAAATGTAAAAAACCCTAAAAATCCAACCCCCCCCCGAAAACCATAAAGACCACTAAAAATTATAAAACCCCATTAACCCCATTAAAACACCTAAAACCTAAAAAAATTTAAAAACCTTAAAACACCGAAAAAACCCTAAAACCCCAATAGACCCTAAAAACCCCTAAAACCCTAAAAACTCAAAGAAAACCTAAAAACCCTAAAAATCCCTAAAAACCCTAATAAACCTTAAAAACCATAAAAATCCTAAAAAATCCTAAAAAATCTCTAAAAATCCCTAAAAACATAAAAACCCCATAAAAACCTTAAAACCCACTAGAAACTCAAAAACCCTTAAAACCCCAAAAATTGTTAAAAAAACTCTAAAAATACTTAAAAACCCTAAAAAACTCATAATAAACCCTAGAAACCTAAAAGGACCTAAAAATATTAAAAACTCTAAAATACCCCAAACCCCTGAAAGTCCCAAAAATAGTAAAAACCATAAAAATCCTAAAAAATCCCTAAAAATACCTTAAAACATAAAAAAACCTAAAAAACCCGGAAAACCCCCGAAAAACCCCAAAAAACCCCAAAAAACCTGAAAACCCCTAAAACACCAAAAAATAGTAAAAACCCAAAAAACACTTAAAACCCCTAAAAATGTTAAAAACATTAAAAATCCTAAAAAATCATAAAAAAACCTAAAAACCCAAAAGACCATAAAAACCCTGAAAACCCCTAAAAATCATGAAAGCCCAAAAAACCCTAAAAAAATCCCAAAGACCCTAAATACCCTAAGAACCTTAAAAATCCTAAAAAATCCCAAAAACCCCTAAAAATGTAAAAACCCCTAAAGCCTCCTAAAAACCATAAAAACCCCTAAAATCCATTAAAAATCCAAAAAATCCATAAAAACCCTAAACACAATAAAAACACTAAAAACCCTTAAGACCCCTAAAAATGTTAAAAAGCTCTAAAAATCCTCAAAACCCCTAAGAAACTAAATAACACCTAAAAATAATAAATAGCCCTAAAAATCTTGAAAATGCCTAAAGACTCCTAAAACCTAAAAAACCATGAAAACAAATAAAAACCCTGAAAAATCCTATAAACCATAAAATCCTAAAAAATCCCTCAAAATCCTGAAATCCTAAACACCATAAAAATCCTAAAAAAAGTCATACAAAAATATGAAAACATAAAAAAAAATAAAAAATCTGAAAAACCTCTGTAAACCATAAAAACCCCTAAAAATTTAAAAAAAATGAAAACCCATAAAAACCCCAAAAACCCAATAAAAACTCTAAAAACCCTTAAAACCCTAAATACTTTAAAAAACTCTAAAATATCATAAAGTCCCTAAATTTTTTCAAAAGAACCCAAATACCCAAAAAGAGCCTTAAAACCTTAAAAAAAACCCCAAAACCCTAAAAAAATCTAAATACCATAAAAACCTAAAATACCTAAAATTCCCTGAAAACGTAAAAACCCCTAAAACCCTGAAAAACCCGTAAAAACCACAAAAAACTTTAAAAACCTATTAAACCCCTAAAAACCCATAAAAACGCTAAAAAATGATAAAAACTCTAAAAAACCTTTAAAAACCTAAAAATGTTAAAAAACATTAGTAACTCTAAAACCCTTAAAAACCCTAACAAATAAAAAATACCCTAAAACCCAAAAAACCCTAACAACATAGAAAAACCCCAAACCCCCTAAAAATATAGAAAACCCCTAAAAACATTCAAATTCCCTAAAATCCCTAAAAAATATAACAATCATAAAAAATCCCTAAAAGTCCCCAAAAATGTTAAAAACCAAGAAAACCACTTGAAAACCATAAAACCCCCTAAAACCTAAAAAAACCCTAAAAACTCACAAAAACCATAATAACCAATAAAAACACCAATCACCCTTAAACCCCCTAAAATCATTAAAAAACTCTAAAACACCTTTAAAAACAAAAAAAAACCTAAACCCCTGCAAAGACCTAAAACCTCTCAAAATCCTTAAAACCCAAAATACCCAAAAAACCATAAAAATCCTAAAAAATAGTAAAAACCCTTGAAAAGGTAAAAACCCTAAAAACCCTAAAAAACCCATGAAAACCATAAAACCCCTAAAAACTTAAAAAACAAAAAACCCCTTAAAAACCCTGAAAGTCCACTAAAAACTCTAAAAACCATTAAAAACCCTAAAAAACTAAATAAACTCTAAAAAACCTTAAAACCTCTGAAAAACACAAAAAAAAATCCTTACACCCCAAAAGACCCTAAAAATAAAGAAAACCCCTAAAAATCCTAAAACACCCAGAAAACCCTAAAAATCCTCAAAATCACTAAAAACCCAAAAAACTTAAAAAACCCAAAAAACCCAAAAAACCATAAAAATCCTAAAAAATCCTTGAAAATCCATTAAAACGTGAAAAACCCTAAATACACTAAAAAAACCTAAAAACCATAAAACCCCTACAAACCTTACAAAATCTTAAAAATCCATAAAAACCCTAAAAACCGATAAAAACTCTCAAAATCAATAAAAACTCAAAAAACCATTAAAACCCCTAAAAATGTTAAAAACTCTAGAAAACATTAAAAACCCAAAAAAACTCAAAAAAACCCTAAACCCTGAAATGAACCTAAAAACCCTAAAAACCTCTAAAAACCTCAAATTCCCTAAAAACATTAAAACCCTAAAAACTATAAAAATCTTACAAATCTCTAAAAATCCATGAAAACGTAAAAAACCATAAAAACGCTTGAAACCTCTGAAAACCATAAAAATCCATAAAAACCATAAAAAACCCTAAAAACCTGAAAAACCGTACAAACCCATAAACCCCCTAAAAAGTTAAAAATTATAAAAAACTCATAAAAACCCTAAAAATTCAAAAATACCCTAAAAACCCAAAAAGACCAAAAACACTAGAAATCCCTAAAAACCCAGAGAAACCCTAAAAACACAAAAAATACCTAAAATCCTAAAATCCCTAAAAACCCTAAAAACATAAAAATCCTAAAAAATCCCTAAAAATCCCTAAAAATGTTAAAAACCCTGAGAACCTTGAAAAACCCATGAAAACAATAAAATCCCTAAAAACCTTAAAACCCATAAAAACCATAAAACCACTAAAAACTCTAAAACCCCTTAAGACCCCTAAAAATGTTAAAAAACCTTAAAAAACCAAAAAAACCCTAAAAAAACAAGTCCCTAAAAATCCTAAAAATAACAAAAAACCCAAAAAAACCACTAAAAACCCTTAAAACGCTCTAAATCCCAAAAAACCCTAAAAAACATAAAAATCATAAAAAATCCCCAAAAATCCTTTAAAAACCTGAAAAAAACCACTAAAAACTCTAAAACCCCTTTAAAATGCTAAAAATATTAAAACTCTAAAAACATTTAAAACCCTAAGAAAATCAAAAAAACTTGAAAACCCCAAAAAATCTTGAAAAACAGAAAAACCCTAAAACAATCAAAATCCCTAAAAGCCCTAAAAAACCCTAAAAACTATAACAATCCTAAAAAATCCCTAATAATCCCTAAAAACGTAAAAAAATCCTAAAACCCCTAAAAAACATGAAATGCATTTGAAAAAGATTAAAACCCCCAAAACCCTTAAAAACACATAAAACACCAAAAAACCCAAAAAACCACTAAAACATAAAAAACCCTAAACACCCCAAAAGACCAAAAAACCCTTAAAACCCCTAAAAATCCTAAAAAACCCTAAAAACCTAAGAAATCCTTAAAACCAAAAAAATTATAAAAAATCCATGAAAATATATAAAATTGTAAAACCCCCTAAAACCCCTGAAAATATAGTGAAAACCATAAAAATCCTAAAAATCCATAAAAACCCTAAAAGCTCTAAAAACTCTAAAAACCCTTAAATCTTCTAAAAATAATAGAAAACTCTAAAAAACATTAAAAACCCTAAAAATATAAAAAAACCCCAAAACCCAAAAAATACCCTTTTTTTAAGGTTGGGGCCGAAGCCTCATTTTATTATTAAAGCAAAGCAAAGACCTCTTTTAACTGGGTAGAGGGAGACCCATTACATAGCTCGAAGGCCTAGTGGGCATGTAGCCCATTACATAGCCCATAGGCCCAATTTTTTGGCCTAAGGCCCATTCTATGAATAGTAACCTGGCTGCTACAGTATCCGCCACTACTACAGTACCCTGCCGCCGCTATAGTACCAGCTGATCAATAGTACCACCACTGCTACAGTACCGCTACATTACTATTACAGTACCTGCATCCCATGGGTTTTGAACCCCCATTTTTCTTTTAGGATTACGGGGTGCTTACCACTAAGCCAAACCCCAACTACAAACCCAAAAAATACCCAGAAAACCCTTAAAAACCCTAAAACTCCACAAAATCTCTAAAAACCCTAAAAAACCCCTGAAAAACCCTAAAACCCATAAAAATCCTAAAAATCTCTAATTTTTTTTAAAAACATAGAAAGAACTATAAAACCTAAAGTACCTGAAAACCATAAAACCCCAAAAACATAAAAAACCCTAAAAACCCCATAAAACCCTAAAACCACTAAAAACTCTAAAAACCCTTTAAACCCCTAAGAAAGTTATAAAACTAAAAAAACCTTAAAAACCCTAAAAAACTCAAAAAAAAAATTAAAAACCAAAAAAGAACCTAAAAACCCTTAAACCTCTAAAACCCTAAAAAACTTGAAAAACCCTAAAAATCCCTAAAATCGATAAAAAAATAAAAACCATAAAAATACTAAAAAGCCCAAAAATTCCCTAAAAACGTAAAAAACCATAAAAACCCAGAAAACCCATGAAAACCATAAAACCCGCTAAAAACCTTAAAATCCTTAAAATCCCTCATCTCACATGAAAACCTTAAAAACCAAAAAAAACATTAAAAACCCTTAAAACCCCTAAAAACATTAAAAAATGTTAAAAACCCCAAAAACTCAAAAATACCATAAAAACACAAAGGCCTTAAAAACCCCTAAAACCCATAAAAAACATAGAAACCCTTTAAACCCCTGAAATTTCCTGAAAACACTAAAAAACCCTAAAAACATAAAATCCTAAAATGCCATAAAAATCCCTGAAAACATAAAAAACCTAAAAACCCTGAAAAATTCATGAAAACCATAAAAACCTGTAAAAACCTTAAAGACCATAAAAATCATAAAACCCGTAAAAACTTCAAAACCCTTAAAAACACAAAAAATGATAAAAAAACTCTAAAAAAAACTTAAAAACCCATAAAAACATAAAAAACCCTAAAACCCCAAAAAAACCCCTAAAAACATGAAAAATCCTAAAGCCCTAAAAAACCCTAAAAACCAATAAAAACCCTCAAAATCCCTAAAAGCCCTAAAAACACTAAAACCCACAAAAATTCTAAATAATCCATAAAAATATATGAAAACATAAAAAACACTAAAAACCCTAAAACCTCCCCTGAAAAGCATAAAAATACTTAATAACCTTAAAAACCCTACAAACCCATAAAAACACAAAAACAACAAAATACTCTAAAACCCATTAAAACCCCTAAAATGATTAAAAAACTCCAAAAAACCTTTAAAATCATAAAAATCTCAAAAAACCTAAAAAGCCATTAAGATAAAAAAACCCTAAAAAACCCTAAAAATATTAAAAAATCATAAAACCATAAAAACACTAAAAAACCTAAAAAACCCTAAAAACCCTAAAAATCCTAAAAAATCCCTAAAAATCCCTGAAAATGTAAAAAACAATAAAAACCTTAAAAAAACCCATGAAACCATAAAAACCCCTAAAACCATAAAAACCCCAAAAAACCCAGAAAACCCTAAAAACACTAAAAACTCTAAAAACCTTTTAAACCCCTAAAAATTTTAAACCACTCTAAACAATCTTTAAATAGTAAAAACTCAAAAAAAAACCTTAAAACCCCCAAAAGACCATAAAACCCTAAAACCCTCAAATTCCCTATAAACCCTAAAAACCATAAAAATCCTAAAAATTCTTAAAAATCCCTATAAATGTAAAAATCCGTACAACTTCTCAAAAAACCCTAAAAACAAAAAAAAACCCAAAAAACCATAAAAACCCTAAAACACTTAAAAACCACTAAGAACTCTAAAAACCCTAAAAATATTAAAAAACTCTAAAAAACCTAAAAACCCTACAAAACTCAAATAAACCCTAAACCCCCAAAAGGCCCTAAAAACCCTGAAAACCCTGAAAACCCTCAAAATCCCTAAAAACCCTAGAAACTATAAAAATCCTAAAAAACCTAAAAATCCCTAAAAATGTAAAAAACCCAAAAAAACCTCAAAAAACATAAAAAAACCCTAAAAACCTCAAAAAACCATAAAACCCCATAAAAAACTAAAAATCCAAAAACCTTAAACCTGCTAAAAATGTTAAAAAATTCTAAAAAATAGTAAGAACCATAAAAAATTCAAAAAAAAAACAAAAACCCAAAAAGATCCTAAAAACCCTGAAAAGACCGTAAAAACCCTTAAAACCCATAAAACCCAAAAAACCCACAAAATCACTAAAAACTGTAAAAAACCTAAAAACTGTAAAAATCCTTTAAAATCCCTAAAAACGTAAAAAACCCCCAAACACACTAAAAAACCCATGAAAACCATAAAAACCCCTAAACACCATAGAAAACCCTAAAAAACCCTAAGCCCCCTAAAATCTCACTAAAAACTCTAAAAATCCCTAAATCCCCTAAACACATTAAAAAATATAAAAAACCTTAAAACGCTAAACAACTCAAAAAACCCATAAAAACACAAAAGACCCTGAAAACCCTGAAAAACCCAAAAACCTAAAAACACAAAAAATCTTGAAAAAACTCTAAAACCCCTCAAAATCCCTAAAATCCATAAAAACACTAAAACCCATAAAAATTCCTAAAAAATTCCTAAAAGTCCCTGAAAATGTAAAACCCCCTAAAAACCTTAAACGTCCCCTAAAAACCATAAAACCCCTAAAAACCTTTAAAACCCTAAAACCCCATAAAAACCCTAAAAGCCACAAAAAACTGTAAAAACTCTTAAAACCTTTAAAATGTTAAAAAAATAGGAAAAACTTTTAAAACCCTAAAAAAAAAACCTGAAACCCAAAAAGACCCTAAAAACCCAAGTAAAACCTAAAGAACCCTAAAACCCCTCAAAATCCCTAAAAACACTAATCCCATAAAAATCCTTAAAAGGCCCTAAAATCCATAAAAAAGTAAAAAACTTTAAAAACCTTGAAACCCCCAGAAAACCATAAAACCCACTAAAAACCTTAAAAACTCTAAAACCCCAAAAAAGCCATAATAACCCACTAAAAATCTAAAAACCCACAAAACCCCTAAAAATGTTAAAAACTATAAAAAACCTTTAAACCCCTAAAAAAATTCAAAAAAAACCCTTAAAACCCCAAAAGACCATTAAAACCCTAAAAACCCCAAAAACCCTAAAAAACCCAAAAACCATAAATATCCTAAAATATCCCTAAAAATCCAGGAAAATGTAAAAATCCATAAAAACCCTTAAAACCCCTTAGAAACCATAAAACCTCTAAAAACCTTAAAACCCTTAAAATACATAGAAATCCTAAAAAACCACTAAAATCTCTAAAAACCCTTAAAAACCCTTAAAAACCCTAAAAATGTTAAAAAACTCTACCACTAAAAACTTAAAAAACCCCCAAAATACCTTAAATCCCAAAAAGTCCTAAAAAACCGTAAAGAACCATAAAAACCCTCAAAATACCTAAAAACCCTAAAATCCATTAAAACCAATAAAAATCATAAAAAATTCCTAAAAACCCCTGAAAACGTAAAAAACCTTAAAATCTTTGAAAAAACCATGAAATACATATAATCCCTAAAAACTTTAGAAAACCCTAAAACACATAAAAACCCTAAAACCACTAAAAACTATAAAAACCCTTAAACCCCCTAAGAATGTTAAAAACTCTAGAAAACCATAAAACCCCTATAAAACACAAAAAAGCCCTAAAAATCCAAAAAGATCCTAAAAACCCTAAAAACTATGAAAAATCCTAACAACCCCTAAAACCCCTCAAAATCCCTAAAGACCCTGAAATCTATAAATACCATAAAAATCCAACAAATCCCTAAAAAACCAACAAAACATAAAAAACCATAAAAACACTGAAAAATCTCTGAAAACCATAAAACCCCTAAAAACCCAAAAAACACTAAAAACTGTAAAAAAACTATAAAACCCCTAAAAACATTAAAAAAACTCTAAAATACTTTAAAACCCTAAAAATGCAAAAAAAGCTATAATGCCAAAAAACCATGAAACACCTCAAACCCTAAAGACCCTAAAAAACTCTGAAAACCCAAAAAACCATAAAAATACCTAAAAATTCTAAAACGATAAAAACAAAAAAAAAATCCTCGAAAACATAAAAACCCTAAAAACCCTAAAACCCCATAAAAACCATAAAAATCCGTAAAAATCATATAAAACCCTAAAACCCCATAAAAACCCTAAAATCCCACTAAAAACTCTAGAAAGTCTTTAAAACCCTAAAAACATTCAACAACTCTAAAAATCCTCAAACCCCTAAAATACTAAAAAGACAATAAAACCCCAAAAGTCCCCGAAAGACCCTAAAACCCATAAAAACCATAAAAACCCTAAAAAGAGCTAAAAATCCCAAAAAACGTAAAACACCCTAAACACCTTAAAAACTCCTGAAAACCATAAAAACCTCAAAAAACCATAAAAACCCTAAAATCCCACTGAAAACACTAAAAACCCCTAAAAATGTTTTAAAATTCTAAAAACATTAATAAACCCTAAAAATGTAAAAAAAATATTCAAAAACCAAAAAGACCCTAAAAACCCTGAAAACCATAAAAATCCTAAAAAATCCCTAAAAATCCATATAAACATAAAAAACCATAAAACTTTGAAAACCATAAGAACCCATAAAAATCTTTAAAAACACTAAAAAACCATAAAAATCCAAAAAACCCACTAAAAAATCTAAAAACCACTAAAACCCCTAAACATGTTAAAAAAGTTAAAAAAATCTATAAAACCTTAAATCCCCAATAAAACTAAAAAACTCTAAAAAACCAAAAGACCCGAAGAACCCTGAAAACCCCTAAAACCTCAAAAAACCCTAAAAAACCCTAAAAAACTTAAAATACCTAAAAACCTAAAAAACCAAAAAAAATAAAAAAATCCCCCAAAAGCCCTAAAAATGTTAAACCCATAAAAAACCTGAAAAAACATTGAAAACCATAAAACCCCTAAAAACCATAAAAACCCCTAAAAACCATAAAACCCCCAAAAACGCATAAAAACCCTTATAACCCACTAAAACACTAAAAACCATCAAAATCCCAAAAACATTAAAAAACTCTAAAAACCTTAAAAGCCCTCAAAATCTCAAAAAAAACCATTAAAACCCAAAACCACCTTAAAAACTCTAAAATACCAAACCCCCCCCCCCCCCCCGAAAAAACCCTCAGCATACCTAAAACCCCAAAAATCCCTAAAAAACATAAAAATTATAAAAAATAAATAAAAATCCCTCCAAACGTAAAAACCCATAAAATCCTTGAAAACTCCCGAAGACCATAAAAACATAAAAAACTCAAAATATCATAAAACACCACTAAAAAATCTCAAATCCCTTAAAACCCCTAAAATGTAAAAAAACTGTAAAAACCTTAAAAACACTAAAAACCTTAAAAGCCCTAAAAAATTCAAAAAAAACCATAAAAACCCAAAAACACCTTAAAAAATCTAAAAAAACCCAACCCCCCCCCAAACCCTTAACATCCCTAAAACCCCAAAAAACCATAAAAACCATAAAAATCGTAAAAAATCAATAAAAATCCCGCAAACATAAAAACCCATAAAATCTCTGAAAAACTCCTGAAGACCATCAAAACCCTAAAAAACTTAAAATACACAAAATATCATAAAAACCCACTAAAAACACTAAAAGCCCTTAAAACCCCTAAAATGTAAAAAAACTGTAAAAACCTTAAAAACTCTAAAGAACAATAAAAAATCCTGTAAAACCCATAAAACCCCAAAAATCCTAAAAATTCCTAAAAACCCTAAAAACCATTTAAACCCCTTTAAAACCATAAAACCCCCTAAAAACCATAAAAAACCACTAAAAAATATAACCCTTATAACCCTTTAAAATGTTAAAAACTCAAAAACACTTAAACCCCTCAAAAACTAAAAAAAATCCTTAAAAACTTAAAAGACCATAAAAACATTGATAAACGCAAAACAACTTATAAAAACTTGAATACCCCTAAAAACTCTCAAAATCCCTAAAACCCATAAAAACCATAAAAAAAATAAAAAAATCCCTAAAAATCCATGAAATCCTAAATAACCCTAAAAAACCAAAAAATCCACTAAAAAACATAAAACCCCTAAAAACCTAAAAAAATATAAAAACATAAAAAACCTAAAAAACACTAAAAACTCAAAAAACCCTTTAAACCCCTAAAAATGTTTAAAAAGTCTAAAAACCTTAAAAACCCTAAAAAACTCTAAAAATCAAAAACCCTAAAAACCCTGAAAAACCATAAAAGACTAAACAATATGAAAACCCATAAAACCCTCAAAATCCCTAAAACAACTAGAAAACCTAAAAACCAAAAAAATCCTTAAAAATCCAAAAAATGCCAAAAAAACATAAAAATACTAAAACCCCTAACCCCCCAGAAAACCTTAAAAACCCCTAAAAACATTAAAAACCATAAACCCATAAAACCCTAAAAACCGGTATATACTCTAAAAACTCTTAAAACCTATAAAATGCCAAAAACTCTAAAAAACATTAAAACCCCTAAAAAACTCAAAAAAAAACCATAAAAACCCCAAAAAACCATAAAAAACCTAACCCCCCAACAAACCATAAAAACCCTAAAAACCCTCAAGATCCCATCAAACCCTAAAAACCACAAAAATCCTAAAAACCCCTAAAAATCCATGAAAATGTAAAAAACCCTAAAAATCCTGAAAACAGTAGAAAGTATTTAAAACCTCTAAAAACATTAAAAAACACTAAAACACCATAAAAACCAACTAGATACTATAAAACCCCTCAAAACCCCAAAAAACAACAAAACTCTAAAAACCTTAAAAACACTAAAAACGCGAAAAAGAAACCAAAATACCCAAAATATCCTAAAAGAACTAAAAACCCTGAAAAACCCTAAAACCATAAAAATAAAAAAGATCACTAAAATCCCTAAAAAAGTAAAAATCTTTAAAGACCCTGAAAACCCCCTGAAACTCATAAAAACTTTAAAAATCCCTAAAAACCCATAAAATTTCTAAAAACCACTAAGAACTCTAAAAACCATTAAAACTCATAAAAAGATAAAAAATCTAAAAAACCTTTAAAACCCAAAAAACTCAAACCCCCCCCCCTAAAAACTCAAAACAACCATAAAAACCCTGAAAACCCCTGAAAACCATCAATAACCATAAAAACCATAAAATCCATAAAATCCTACAAAAGCCCAAAAAATCCTTAAAGACATAAAAAACTATGAAAAGCCCCTGAAAACCATAAAAACCCCTAAAAACCTAAAAAACCACAAAAACCCTAAAATTCTAAAAGACCCTACAAAACCCTGAAAACCCATAAAACACTCAAAATCCCTAAAAACTCTAAAAAACCCCTAAAACCATAAAAATACTAAAAATCCCTTAAAAATCCCTTAAAGATAAAAAACCCTAAAAACCTTAAAAACCCTCCTGAAAACCAAAGAAAACAAAAACCTTAAAAAGACCAAGAAACCAATAAAAACCCACTAAAACTCTAAAAACCCTTAAAACCCCTAAAAATGTTAAAAAACACTAAAAAGTATTAAAAACACTAATAAACTCAAAAAACCCATAAAAACACAAAAGACACTAAAACCCTGAAAAACCCTAAAAATTCGGAAATACCGTCAAAACCATAAAAATCCTAAAAATCCCTAAAAAATAAAAAAACCCTAAAAACTCCCTGAAAACAATAAAACCCCTAAAAACGTTAAAAAACCCTAAAACCCCATAAAAACCCTAAAACCACTAAAAACTCAAAAAACTCTTAAAACCCTTAAAATGTTTAAAAAACTATAATAACCCTTAAAACCCCTAAAACACTAAAAAAACCATAAAACCCCAAAAATAACACAAAACCCATAAAAATCCTAAAAAACATTGAAAACCCCTAAAAACCCAAAAAAATACTAAAAACCCCTAAAAAATCAAAATCCCTAAAAACCCTAAAAATCCTAAAACCATAAAAATCCCAAAAAACCATGAAAATCCACTAAAAACAATAAAAAACCGAAAAAACATAAAACACACAAAACCCAAAAAACAACTAAAAACTCTAAAAACACTTAAAACCCCAAAAAACGTTAAAAACTCTAAAAAACCTTTAAAACCCTAAAAAAATAAAAAAATAAACCCTAAAACCCTAAAACCCCAAAAGACCCTAAAACCCCTAAAAACCCTTAAAAACCTCAAAACCCCTCAAAATACCTAAAAACATCAAAAACCTTAAAACCATAAATAGCCCTAAAAAGCACTAAAAATCCCAGAAAACATAAAAAGGCATAAAAACCTTGGTAATCCCATGAAAACCATAAACCACTAAAATCCTTAAAAACTCCTAAAAAACCATAAAATCCAAAAAAACCAGTAAAAACACTAAAAATCCTTAAAACCTCTAAAAATGTTAAAGAACTCTAAAAAACCATAAAAACACTAAAAAATTCAAAAAATCCTAAAAACCAGAATAGACCATAAAAACCCGAAAAACCATGAAACCCTAAAACCTCTCAAAATCCCTAAAAACCCTAAAAACACAAAAAATCATAAAAATCATAAAAATCTTCAAAAGCCCTAAAAATAACTGTAAACATAAAAAACCATAAAACCCCCAAAAAAACCCCTAAAAACCATAAAACCCCCAAAAAAACTTTAAAACCCTAAAACCCATAACAACCATAAAATCCAATAAAAACTCTAAAAACTATTTAAACCCCTAAAAACATTAAAAATTATAAAAAACCATAAAACCCTAAAAAACTCAAAAAAACCCTAAAAACCCAAAATACTTTAAAAACTTAAAAGAACCCTTAAAACCCCAAAAAACACTAAAAATCCCTAAAAATATCTAAAAACTCTAAAAACCATAAAAACCTGAAAATTCCAAAAAATCCATTAAAACAGAACCCCCCCCCCTAAAATCCATGAATAACCCCTAAAAACCATAAAAATCTTTAAAAACCTTGAAAAACCTAAAAACATATAAGACCCCTAAAAACCACTAAAAACTCTAAAAACTCTTAAAACCCCTAAAAACATTAAAAACTCTAAAAACCCTGAAAACTCAAAAAATGATAAAAACCCAAAAGGCCCTAAAACCCCTGGAAAACATTAAAACCCTTTAAACCCCTAAAAACTCAAAAAAATTGCTAAAAATCCAAAAAGGCCCTAAAACCCATGGAAAACATTAAAACCCTTAAAAAGACTAAAAAATCCCTAAAAGCCCTAAAAAATAAAAAAAAACACTAAAAAAACTTAAAACCCCCGAAAACTATAAAAACTCCAAAAAACATTAAGAAGCCCTAAAACCTTAAAAACCCACTGAAATCTCTAAAAACCCTTCAAACCCCAAAAAAGGTTAAAAACTTTATAAAGTTTTAAAACAAAAAAAAAACTAAAAAAATCCCTAAAAACCCCAAATAACCATAAAACCCCTAAAAACACTGAATAACCCTAAAAACCCTAAAAACCCTAAAATCCCAAAAAACCCTCACAACCCCGAAAAACCATAAAAATCCTACAAAATCCCTAAATATCTCAGAAAACATAAAAAACCCTAAAAACCATGAAAACACCCTGAAAACCAAAACATGCCGAAAAGACCATAAAACCCTAAAAACAACTAAAAACTCTAAAAACACTAAAAATACCTAAAAACTCTAAAAAACTTTGAAAATGCTAAAAGCTAAAAAACCCTAAGGACAAAAAAACCTAAAAGCCCTAAAAACCCTAAAACCCCTAAAAATCATGAAAACTCGTCAAAATCCCTAAAACCCCCAAAAAACCCTAAAACCCATAAAAATTATAAAAAATCCATAAAAATCCTTAAAACTGTTAAAAACCCTAAAACCCCTAAAAACCTTAAAAACCCTAAAAACCACTAGAAACTCTAAAAACCTTTAAAATCCCAAAAAAATATTAAAAATATTAAAAACCCATAAAACACTAAAAAACACACAAAAACACCTACAAACCCAAAAAAGAACCTGAAAATAGAAAAACCCTAAAAACCCATGAAATCCCTCAAAATCCCCTAAAATGATAAAAATAATAAATAACGTAAAATATCCCTAAAATCCCATGAAAACATAAAAAACCCTAAAAACCCTGAAAGACCACTGAAAACAGTAAAAACCCTAAAACCCATTGAGAAAATAAAAATCCATTATAAACTCTAGAAACCCTTAAAACCCCTAAAAATTTAAAAACGTAAAAAAACAGTCTAAAACCCTCAAAACCCTAAAAAACTCAAAAAAACCCTTAAAACCAAAAAAGACCTTAAAAACCCTAAAAACCCCTAAAAACCATGAAAACCATGAAAACCCTCAAAATCCATCAAAACCCTAAAAAACCCTAAAAATCTAAAAAATCCTAAAAGAGCATAAAAATCCCTAAAAACATAAAAAAATGAAACCATGAAACTCCTTGAAAACCAAAAAAATCCCAAAAACCTTAAAAACCCAAAACCCCATAAAAAACCTAAAACCCACTGAAAAATCTAAAAACCTTTTAAACCCATAAAAACTTTAAAAACTTTAAAAAAACCTTAAAACATAATGAGGAAGATAATTAGAAAGATTATTGTCATAAGGTTGGGGAAGATTTTATGAAACATTGTTACTCCAAATCAGTTTGGATTTATTCCTGGATAATGTATCCAAACGTGGCTCTTTACTGCCTCGGAAGGGATTAATATAATGAGGAAGAAATCAGAGAAAGGTAGTTTTGCGCTAAAGCTTGATATTTCGAAGGCCTTTGATAATATAAAATGGAGCTTCATCTTCAAGGTCCTTGGTAGATATGGCTTTTCTAGAAACTTCATCAAGTTGATTTCCTCAATTCTTCACAATGCCAGAGTCTCAGTCCTGATTAATGCCCCCCATGTGTCCTTCCCATGATCCTGTGGAGTTCAACAAGGAGATCCTCTCTCTGGATTTCTCTTTGCAATGGCACTCACACATTCTTTATGCGGATGATATCCTCCTATTTGGGCAGGCTGATAAGAAAACTCTGTCTACAGTCAGGCAGATCTTTCGCTACTATGAGAGTGTGGTTGGGAAAATTATTAGCTGGATGAAATCATCGATTGTTTCTGGAAATGGGATCGCTCCTGTTAGGAATCTCTGCATTGCCAATGTTCTTGGGGTGAAGAGGGGCTCATTACCCTTCATCTACCTAGGTGTGCCTCTTTTTGGGGGGAAAGCAAAGAGCTGCTACTTTGAGTGCATTACTTCTAAAATTACTCACCAAATGTCTAAATGGAAGGGCAAGTTCCTCTCTCAAGCTGAAGGAGTCTACCTGGTTAACTCTATTATTACCTCTATGTTTGTACATGCTTTCTCTATCTATAGATGGCCGACTAGTCTCCTCAAAAGTTTGAATGCAAGGATAATGAATTTTGTCTGGACAGGTTCTATCAGCGAACAAAAATTGGTCTCTATGGCCTGGAAACACTGCACAAAGCCGATTGATCTGGGTGGGCTTGGCATTAAAGACCTGCAACGTTTAAATGACACCATGATTGGGAAATTCACATGGAGTCTGCTCAACCCTCATGGTGATGGCCTGGATTTTCTCAAGGAGAGATTCATGCGCAGGTTATGCGATGGCTTTGGTGGGTATATTTCTTCCTCGATCTAGCCTGCTTTATGATACTCATACAAGGATACTATGTCTAAATCAAAATGGATTGTGTCAAGGCACTCTTCCCTGAATTTTTGGTCTACCCCATGGCTGGAGTATCCCATCTCGGAGGTGATGACGCCTCCCCAGGATCTTCGGAACTTAACCATTGCTACTCTCATCCAACAATGTGGTCACTCGGGGGTACTGCTTCCGGATAATATTGCCATTCAAGTCCAGCAATATGCCTTCACAGACATTAATACAATCATATGGATTCCCAGTATGGTGGGTAAATTCAATACCCATGATTTTTATCGATTGAAGTGTCTTCATGGTTTGGTCTCCCCATCATGGCTGCTTAAATTCAGGGCCCCTTTTATTCCCCCTTCACACTTTGTGCTTATCTGGAAAATCTATCAGAATCAGATTTCAATTCATGAGAAGCTGAAGATGGTCAGCTGGCAACTTGCCTCTGCTTGTTTCTTATGTAAGAAGGCTGAGGAGCACTACGATCACATCTTCCTACACTGCACCTTTTTTGCGGAACTTTGGCGTTACCTGTCACAGTGCGTCATCCTGACCTACAGTTTGCAAGGATCAATCTGCAATTTTTTGCGCGACCTAGTGGAGATGAACTGAAGTGACCAGGTCCATAATCTGCTGCTTGCTGGTGCGGCAGCGACTGTTCACTATGTTTGGGCTGCTTGCAATGCTATTGCCTTCAATCGACAGCCCCTCTCGCTGCATGGGAGGGTGGCGAAAATCCACAAGATGATCCAGAATACATCACGATTACAAACAGGTTCGATGTGGAATGATGTTAATGACCTGACATTATTGCGCCCACTTGGGGTTGCTGGAGGAAGTAGAAAACTGATGATCCTAAAGTTCAGTAGATGGATCCCCCCACTTCTATCATGGATAAAGGTCAACATGGATGGCATGACCCTGGGAGCTCCTGGACCTTCGGGGTGTGGTGGTGTTTTTCGTACCTCCAGAGGATTTGTAAAGGGCTGCTTCTTTCATGTTATTGGGGATGGATGTGCTTATGAAGCGGAGCATTGGGCTATCATAAAGGCTGTGAAATTCGCGAGTCAATTTAAGTGGATAAGGATTTGGATTGAATCTGATTCGATGCTCGTGGTTGCTGCTCTAAAGGGATTTTCCAGGGATATTCCTTGGAGACTTCTACCACATTGGATTGAGTGCCTTAATATTTCTCGGACCTTGAGCTTCAGTGTTTCACATGAATATAGGGAGGCCAACTCAGTTGCGGAAGCTCTCTCCAAAAGATCAATTGAAAAAAGATGTTCGATGTGGTCCTTCGTCACTCCACCTTTTTAAACTCCGTTTTTTTCTCGGATTTGAGGGTGAGATACAATCTTTCCCTTATAGACCCATCTTGTAGCTGCCTTTTTATGTTTTATTGAATTTTGGAGGGCTAGGATAGCCTAGTCCTGAACCTCTTCTGCCCTAAAACCACTTAAAATCCATAAAAAACCATAAAAACCCTAAAAACAATAAAAATCCAAAAAAATCCAAAAAATCTCTAAAAACATAAAAACCCATCAAAACCCCTCAAAAGCATAAAACCCCTAAAAACCATAAAAACCCCTAAAAACCATGAAATCCTAAAAGCCAATAAAACTCTAAAAAACCTTAAAACCCCTAAAAAGGTTGGAAACTCTAAAAAAACTTTAAAACCCTAAAAAACTAGAAAAACCCCAAAAAAATCCAAAAATACCCTAAAACCCCTAAAAAACCAAAAAAACCCAAAAAAACCCTGAAAACCCCAAAACCCCCCAAAATCCCTAAAACCCGTAAAAAACCCTAAAGACCAAAAATATCCTAAAAACTCCCTAAAAACCCTAAAAAACCCAAAAAATCCTCAAAATCACTAAAAACTATAAAAATCCCAAAAAAACCTAAAAATCCCAGAAATCATGAAAAACCCTACAGACCTTAAGAAAAACCTAAAAACCTAAAAACCCTAAAAATCTTAAAACCCAAAAAATCCCTAAAAACATGAAAAACTCTGAAACCCTTAAAACCATGAAAACATTAAAAAACTATAAAAACTATAAAAACCCTAAAACCCATAAAAAACCTTAAATACACTATAACACTATAAATCCATTTAAACCCTCAAAATCTCGAAAACCCTAAAAAACCCTTATACCCATAAAAATCCCAAAAAAGACCTAAAATCCCTAAAAATATAAAAACCTCAAAAAACACTTAAAACCCCTTGAAAACCATAAAACCCCCTTAAAAACTTTAAAAATCCCTAAAACACTAAAACCCCACTAAAACCTCAAAACCCCTTAAACCCCTTAAACCCCATAAAAACATTAAAAAGTTTAAAAAACCTTAAAAATCCAAAAAAGACCCTAAAAAATCCTAAAAACCCCCAAAACCCTAAAAACCCACAAAATCTCTAAAAACCCTAAAAACCATAAAAATACTAAAAAAGCCATAAAAATCACTAAAAACGTAAAAAAAACTAAAACCACCCTCAAAACCATAAAAACCCAAAAAAAACACTAAAAAACCATAAAACCCGGAAAACCATCAAAATCCCTACATACCCTAAAAACCATAAAACCAAAAAATCTTAAAAAATCATAAAAAATCCTAAAAATACATAAAAACAAAAAAACCTGAAAACTAAAAATAAACCCTAAATACCTTAATAAACCCAAAAAACCCCTAAAACCTCTAAAAACCCTTAAAACCCCTAAAAATGTTAAAAATGTTGAAAAATTCTTAAAAATCTTAAAAATCCTAAAAAACTCAAAAGAAGACCCTAAAATTAAAAAAGACCATAAAAATCATGACCACCCTAAAAACCCCTAAAACACCACAAAATCCTTAAAAACCAAAAAACCCTAAAACCATAAAATTCCTAAAAGACCCTGAAAACATAAAAAACCCAAAAAACCCTGAAAACACCTAAAATCCATAAAAACTCTAAAAAACTTAAAAACCCTAAAAACTATAAAAACCCTAAAACCCTAAAAATCACTTAAATCCCTAAAAAATCCTAAAAATAATTAAAATATAAAAAAATCCCGAAACATTTCAAAAAACATAAAAAACCCTAAAAAACCCCTAAAAACCATAAAACCCCTTGAAAACATTTAAAAACCCTAAAAACCTACAGAAACCTTAAAAACCACTAAAATACTAAAAAAAAATTAAACTCTTAAAATGTTAAAAACTCTAAAAAATCCTTAAAAAATAAAAAAAAACCAATAAACTTAAAAGCCTTGAAACCCCCTAAAAACCCTAAAAAACCCTAAAACACCTCAAAATCACTAAAAAATAAAATCCCCTAAAAACCATAAAAATCCAAAAAAATCCCTAAAATTCCATGAAAACTTAAGAAACCCTAAAACCCTGAAAAGATAAAAACCCCTAAAAATCATTAAAACCCAAAAAAACCCCTAAAAACCACTAAAAATGCTAAAAACCCTTTAAACCCCTAAAAACGTTAAAAACACAATAAAACCTTAAAAAAACTTAAAGACTCAAAAAACCCTAAAAACCCAAAAGACCCTAAAACTCAAAAAAAATCTTTAAAACCCTAAAACCCCAAAAAACCCTCAAAATACCAAAAAAACATAAAACCCTAAAACCATAAAAATACGAAAAAATCCATAAGAATCCCTAAAAACATAAAAAACCTAAAATCCACTGAAAACCATAAACCCCCTAAAAACCTTAAAAACTCTAAAAACCCAGAAAACCCTAAAAACCCCATAAAAATCTAAAAATCCTTTTAACCTTTAAAAAATAAAAAAACAATAAAAATCCCTAAAATAACTAAAAAACAAAAAAGACCCAAAATGCAAAAAAGACCCTAAAACCCCTAAAAACCCTCAAAATCTCGAAAAAACCTAAAAAATCCTAAAAATCCCTAAAAATACCTGAAAACATAAAAAACCCTAAAAACCTTCAAAATCCCCTAAAAACCAGAGAACCCCATGAAAACCTTAACAACCCTAAAAACCATTCAAAACCTAAAAAACCACTAAAAACATTAAAACCCTTAAAACCCAAAAAAATGTTTAAAACTCTAAAAAAACCTTAAAACCCCTAAAAAACTAAAAAAACTCTAAAAACCAAAAAGACTTGAAAAATACTAAAAACCCTAAAAACCATAAAACCATAAAATTGTAAAAAATATCTCAAAATCAATGAAAACATAAAAACCCAAAAAAGCCCCTAAAAATCATAAAAATCCCTAAAATCCTTAAAAACCTTTAAACCCCCCAAAAATCACTAAAAACTCAAAAAACCCTTAAAACATATAAAAACATTAAAAACTCTAAAAAACCTTTGAAACCCTAAAAACATTAAAAACTCTAACAAACCTATGAAACCCTAAAAACTCAAAAAAAACCCCCAAAAACCCAGCAAAACAAAAGAAGCCTGAAAACCCTAAAACCCCATAAAAACCCTCAAAATCCCTAAAAACCCTAAAAAATCATAAAATCCTTAAAAATCCCTAAATAAATAAAAAACCTTAAAAACCAATGAAAACCATAAAACCCCCTAAAATCCTTAAAACCAAAAAAAACCCATTCAAACACTAAAAACCCAATAAAAAATCTAAAAACCCTAAAAAATGAAAAAAAATCTAAAAGACCTTAAAAACCCTATAAAACTTTAAAAACCCAAAAAGTCCATAAAAATCCTAAAAACCCTAAAAACAATAAAAATCCTAAAAAATCCCTAAAAATTCCTAAAAACTTAAAAACCCTTAAAAACCTTGAAAACCCCCTCAAAACCATAAAACCCCCTAAAATCATTAAAAACCTAAAAAACCCCTAAAATCTCAAAAAACCCCTAAAAACCCTAAAACTCTTTAAATCCCTAAAAACATTTAAAAACTTTAAAAAACCTTTGAAACCCTACAAACTCAAAAAAACCCTAAAAAACCAAAAAACCAAAAAAATCTGGAAAACCCTAAAACCCCCTAAAACCCTCAAAATCCATAAAAAACCCCTGAAACCCCCAAAAATCCTTAAAAATCACTAAAAACCTAAAAAACCTAAAAAACCCTTAAAAACTAATGAGAACCATAAACCCCTTAAAAACCTTAAAAACCCTAAAAATCCATAAAAACCATAAAAAACACTAAAAACTCTAAAAACCCTGAAAACCCCTAAAAGCGTTTAAAACTATAGAAAACCTTAAAAACCTTAAAAAAATAAAAAAACCCTAAAACACAAAACAAACAACAAAAACAATAAAAAATCCTAAAAACCCTCAAAATCCCTAAAAAGTCCTAAAACCCATAATATCTTAAAAATCCCTTAAAATCGGGAAAAAATATAAAAAACCCTAAAACCACTTAAAAACCCCTAAAAACCAAAAAAACCCTAAATTCCATTAAAAACATGACAAACCCATAAAAAGCCCAAAACCCACTAAAAACTCTAAAACCCCTAAAACCCCAAAATACGTTAGAAAACTCAAAAAAGTCCTTAAAACCCTAAAAAACTCAAAATGACCCCTAAAAACCCAAAAGGACCATAAAAACCCTAACACCCCCAAAAAACCCCTAAAAACCCTAAAAACCCTCAAAAATATCAAAAGACCCTAAAAAACATAATTATCCTAAAAATGACATAAAAATCCTTGAAAACATACAAAACCCAAAACCCCCCTAAAAACCTTAAAACCCCTAAAAAGCTTAAAAACCAATAAAACCCCCAAAAACTACTAAAAACTCTAAAAACTCTAAAAACCCTTAAAACCCCTAAAAACATTAAAAACCCTAAAAATATTTAAAATACCTAAAAACTCAAAAATAACCCAAAAACCCTAAAAATCCTAAAAGAGCCTAAGAACCCTCAAAATCCCTAAAAAAAATCCATAAATCCACTGAAAATCCTCTAAATACCATAAAAACCTTAAAAACCTTAAAAACATAAATGCCCATAAAACCCTAAAAATGATTAAAAATTATAAAAAGCCTTAAACCCCCTAAAACGTTAAAAAACTCTAAAAAACCTTTAAAACCCTAAAAACTCAAAAATAACCCTAAAACACAAAAATTACCTAAAACCCCGGAAAACCTAAAACCCCTAAAAACCAAGAAAAACACTAAAAATCCTCAAAATCCCTAAAAACCCTAAAAAACCTAAAAGCCCATAAAAATACTTAAAATGCCCAAAAAATCCCAAAAAAATTAAAAAATCCTGAATACCCCCTAAAAACCATAAAAAAACATTGAAAACCATAAAAACCCTAAAAACCCTAAAACCCCTAAATGTCACTAAAAACTCTAAAACCCCTTAAAACCCCAAAAACATTAAAAAATTCTAAAACAAAACTTAAAGACCGAAATAATAAAAAAAACCAAAAAAACCTTGAAAATCCCAATAAAACCTCTGAAATACCCTAAAACCCCTCAAAATCCCCAAAAATCCAAAAAACCCTAAATACCATAAAAAACCTAAAAAACCATAAAATCCCTGAAAAGATAAAAACACCTAAAAACCTTGAAAACCCCCTGAAAACCTTAAAAACCACTAAAAAACATAAAAATCCTAGAAACTCATAAAAATCCTAAAAGCCACTAAAAACTCTAAAACCCCTTTAAACCCCTAAAAACCAAAAGAAGCATAAAAACCTTGTAAAAGCAAAAATAACCTAAAAAACCTTAAATACTAAAAAAATCCTAAAAATCCTAAAAAATCTCTAAAAACCACAGGAAACTTTAAAACCCTAAAGACCCTAAAAACCATTAGAAACCATAAAAACCCCTAAAAACGTTAAGAAACACTAAAAATCCTAAAAATAACAAAAAACTCTAAACACCCTTAAAACCCCTAAAAACGTTAAAAACACTAAAAAACTTAAAAAACTTAAAAAACTCCTAAAAATCTAAAAAACTCAAAAAACCATAAATTCCTAAAAAATCTTGAAAGACCATAAAAACACTCAGAATCCCTGATAATCCCAAAAAACTCAAAAAACCACAAAAATCCTTAAAATCCTTAAAAATCCCTAAAAACGTACGAAACCCTAAAAACTATAAAAAATACCTAAAACCATTAAAAACCACTAAAACCCCATAAAACCCTCAAAACCATGAAAAGCACTAAAACCCTTAAAATAACTAAAGATGTTAAAAAACTCTAAAAAACCCAAAAAATCCAAAAAACTCAAAAAACCCCTAAAACCCCATAAAGACCCTAAAAACCCTAAAAACCTTCAAAACCCTGAAAACCCCTGAAAACCCCTAAAAACCTTCAAAATACCTAAAAACCCTAAAACCCCCTAAAAACCATAAAAAACCTCAAAAGGCACTAAAGCACCTAAAATTGTAAAAAACCCTAAAATCCCCTGAAAACTATAAAAACCCCTTAAAACCATAAAAAACCCAAAAAACCAAAAAACCACTAAAAACTCTAAAAACCCTTCAAACCCCTAAAAACTTTAAAAACTCTAAAAAAACTTAAAAACCCTAACAAACTCAAAAAAAAACCCAAAAGACCATAAAACCCATGAAAATCCCTAAAAACCATAAAAAACCAGGAAAACCCTTAAAAACCCGCAAAATCCCTAAAAACCATAAAAACCAATAAAAACCATAAAAATCCTAAAAAATACCAAAAAAACCCTGAAAAAATAAAAAACCATAAAAGAAAAAACCCCCTAAAACCATAAAAACCCCAAAATAATTTTAAACCCCTAAAAAGCCATAAAAATGCTAAAAACCCACTAAAAATTCAAAACCCATAAAACCACTAAAAATGTTTAAAAACTCTAAAATAACATAAAACCACTAAAAATTAAAAAATGATAAAAACCAAAAAGACCATAAAAACCTAGAAAACCCCTATAAACACTAAAAAACCATGAAAAACCCTAAATACCCTCAAAATCATAAAAACCTAAAAATCCTAAAAACCATAAAAATCCTAAAAGGCCCTAAAAATCTCTAAAAATAAAGAAAACCATTAAAACTCTAAAAACCATAAAACATCTTGAAAACCCTAATAAAAGAATAAAAACCCTAAAACCCCTAAAACCACTAAAAACTCTAAAAAATCCTTAAAACCCCTAAAAATGAAAAAAACTTTAAAAACCTTTAAACCCCAAAAAACTGAAAAAAAAACACCTAATAACCCAGAAAAACTCGAAAACCCCAAAAAACCCTAAAAGACCCTAAAAACCCTCAATATAAAAAAAACCCTAAAAACCATATAAATCCTCCAAAATCCCAAAAAATGTCAAAAAATTTAAATACCTCTAAAACCCCCTAAAAACCATAAAAAACCCAAATACCTTCAAAAACCATAAAATCCCATAAAAAATAACCCCCCCTAAAAACCCTTAAGACCCCTAAAAATGTTAAAAAATCTAAAAACCTCTAAAAACCCTAAAAACTCAAAAACCCAAAAAACCATAAAAATTCTAAAAAAGCACTAAAAATCCCTTAAAACCTAAAGAACCCTAAACACACAAAAAAACCCTGAAAACCATAAAAACCCCTAAAACCTTAAAACCCCTAAAAACCAATAAAATCCCTCAAATCCACTAAAATCCTAAAAACCCTTAAAAAACCTAAAAATGTTAAAAAACTCTAATAACCCAAAACACCCTAAATACCTAAACAAACCTTAAAAACCACTAAAACACTAAAAATATTTAAACCCTTAAAATGTTAAAAACTCTAAAAAACCGTTAAAGAATAAAAAAACCAAAAAACTCAAAAATACCTTAAAAGGCTTGAAAACAACTAAAAAACCAAAAAAAAACCCTAAAACACCTCAAAATCACTAAAAAACTAAAAACCCCTAAAAACCATAAATATCCCAAAAAATCCCTAAAAACCCATGAAAATTTAAGAAACCCTAAAACCTTGAAAAGATAAAAACCCCTAAAATCATTAAAAACCCAAAAAACACAAAAAACCCCTAAAAACCACTAAAAATTCTAAAAACACTTTAAACGCCTAAAAACGTTAAAAACACTATAAAACCGTAAAAAACTTAAAAACTCAAAAAACCCTAAAAACCCAAAAAGTCCCCAAAACTCAGAAAAATTCTTAAAACCCTTAAAACCCTAAAACCCCCAAAAGCCCTCAAAATACCAAAAAAAATATAAAAACCCTAAAACCATAAAAATCCTAAAAAATCCATAATAATCCCTAAAAACATAAAAAACCCCAAAAACCACTGAAAACCATAAAACCCCCTAAAAACCTTAAAAACTATAAAACCCATAAAACCCATAAAAACCCATAAAAATCTAAAAACCCTTTTAACCCTGAAAAAAGATAAAAAACAATAAAAACCCCTAAAACAACTAAAAAACAAAAAAGACCCAAAACCCAAAAAAGACCCTAAAACCCCTCAAAATCTCGAAAAAAACCCTAAAAAATCCTAAAAACCATAAAAATCCTAAAAATCTCTAAAAATACCCGAAAACATAAAAAACTATAAAATCCTTCAAAACCCTCTGAAAACCATAGAACCCCATAAAAACCTTCAAAACCCTAAAAAACATTAAAACCCTAAAAACCACTAAAAACATTAAAACCCTTAAAACTGGAAAAAAATGTTTAAAAACTCTAAAAAACCTTAAAATCCCCAAAATACTCTAAAAACTCTAAAAACCCTAAAAACCATAAAACCATAAAACTTTAAAAAATCTCTAAAAATCCACGAAAACATAAAAACCCAGAAAAACCCCTAAAATCCTTAAAAACCTTCAAACCCCCTAAAATCACTAAAAACCACTAGAAACTCAAAAAACCCTTAAAACTTATAAAAACATTAAAAACTCTAAAAAATCTTTGAAGCCCTAAAAACTCAAAAAAACCCCTAAAACCCCAACAAAACAAAAGAAGCCTGAAAACCCTAAAACCCCCTAAAACCCTCAAAATCCCTAAAAACCCTTAAAAACCTTAAAATCCCTAAAAATCTCTAAGAAAATAAAAAACATTAAAATCCAATGAAAACCATAAAAACCCCTAAAAACCTTAAAACCCCTAAAAACCCATTGGAACACTAAAAACCCAAGAAAAACTCTAAAAACCATAAAAAATATAGAAAATTCTAAGCCCTTAAAAACCCTATAAAACTTTAAAATATTTTAAAATACAAAAAGACCATAAAATTCCTAAAAACCCTAAAACAATAAAAATCCTAAAAAATCCCTGAAATCCCAAAAAACGTAAAAACCCCCTAAAATCATTAAAAACCTCAAAACCCCGAAAATCTCAAAAAACCCCTAAAAACCCTAAAACCCTTTAAATCCCTAAAAACATTTAAAAACTCTAAAAAACCTATGAAACTTTAAAAAAATCCTTAAAAACCAAAAAACCAAAAAAATCCTGAAACCCCTAAAACCCCCTAAAACCCTCAAAATCCATAAAAAACCACTAAAAAATCTCTAAAAATCTTTGAAAACATAAAAAAACATAAAAACCCTTAAAAACTAATGTAAACCATAAACCCCTTAAAAACCTTAAAAACCCTAAAAATCCATAAAAACCATAGAAAACAATAAAAACTCTAAAAACCCTTAAAACCCCTAAAAACTTTAAAAACTATAAAAAACATTTAAATCCCTAAAAAACTAAAAAAACCCTAAAACACCAAAAAAACACAAAAACAATAAAAAATACCAAAAAAATCCTAAAAACCCTCAAAATCCATAAAAAAGTACTAAAACCCATAAAATCCTAAAAATCCCTAAAATCCAGAAAAAATACAAAAAACCCTAAAACCACTTAAAAACCCCTAAAAACAAAAAAAAACCCTAAAAACCTTTAAAAACATGAAAACCCCATAAAAATCCAAAAACCCAGTAAAAACTCTAAAACACCTAAAACACCTAAAACCCCAAAATACATTAGAAAACTCTAAGAAATCCTTAAGACCCTAAAAAACTCAAAATGAACCCTAAAACCCCAAAAGGGACATAAAAACCCTAACACCCCCAAAAAACCCTTAAAAACCCTAAAAGCCCTCAAAAATTTCTAAAGACCCTAGAAAACCACAATTATCCTAAAAATGACATAAAAATCCTTAAAAATATAAAAAACCCAAAAACCACCAAAAAACCTTAAAACCCAATAAACCCCCCCAAAACTACTAAAAACTCTAAAAAACCTTAAAACCCCTAAAAACATTAAAAATCCTAAAAATATTTAAAATACCTCAAAACTCAAAAATAACCCAAAAACCCAAAAAAACATAAAACTCTAAAACCCCCTAAAAACACTAAAAATCCTGAAAGAGCCTAAGAACCCTCAAAATCCCTAAAAACCATAAAAATGATAAAAAAACCCTAAAAATCCCTAAAAAAGAAAAAAATCCCTAACCCCCTGAAAAATACTCTAAAAATTCCAATAAAACCCTAAAAATGATTAAAAATTCTAAAAAGCCTTAAACCCCCTAAAAATGTTAAAAACTCTAAAAACCTTTAAAACCTGAAAAACTAAAAAATAACCCTCAAACACATAAATTACCTAAAACCCCTGAAAACCTAAAATCCCTAAAAACCAAGAAAAACACTAAAAATCCTCAAAATCCCTAAAAACCCTAAAAACTAGAAAACCCATAAAAATACTTAAAATGCCTTAAAAATCCCAAAAATATTAAAAAACCCTGAAAACCCCTTAAAAACCATAAAAAACCCTAAAAACCATAAAACCCTAAAACCCATAAAACCCCTAAAAGTCACTAAAAACTCTAAAACCCCTTAAAACCCCAAAAACATTAAAAAATTCTAAAAAAACTTAAAACCTAAAAAAGTAAAAAAAACCCAAAAAACCTTGAAAACCCCAAAAAAACTCTAAAATACCCTAACAACCCTCAAAATCCCCAAAAACCCAAAAAACCCTAAATACCCTAAAAAACCTAAAAACCCTATAAATTCTCTGAAAACATAAAAACACATAAAAACCTTGAAAACCCCCTGAAAACCTTAAAAACCACTAAAAAACATAAAAATCCTAGAAACTCATAAAAACCATAAAAGCAACTAAAAACTCTAAAACTACTTTAAACCCCTAAAAACCAAAAGAAGCATAAAAACCCTGAAAAACCAAAAATAACCTAAAAAACCTTAAAATCTCCGAAAAACCATAAAAATCCAAAAAAATCTCTAAAAACACCTGGGAACTTTAAAACCCTAAAGACCCTAAAAACCCTTAGAAACCATAAAAACCCCTAAAAACCTTAAGAAACCCTAAAAATCCTAAAAATCACTAAAAACTCTAAACACCCTTAAAACCCCTAAAAACATTAAAAACACTAAAAAACATTAAAACCTTAAAAAACTCATAAAAAGCTAAAAAACTCGAAAAAACCTAAAAATCCAAAAAAAACCCTGAATGACCATAAAAACACTATGAATCCCTAAGAATCCTAAAAAACCCTAAAAACCACAAAAATCATTAAAATCCCTAAAAATCCCTAAAAACGTAAGAAACTTTAAGAACTATAAAAAAACCCAAAAACCATTAAAATCCTCTAAAACCCCTTAAAACCCTCAAAACCATGAAAAGCACTAAAACCCTTAAAATGACTAAAGATGCTAAAAAACTCTAAAAAACCTAAAAAATCCAAAAAAAAACTAAAAAAACCCTCTAAAACCCCATAAAGACCCTAAAAACCCTAAAAACCCCTAAAAACCATAAAAAACCTCAAAAGGCACTAACACCTAAAATTGTAAAAAACCGTAAAATCCCCTTAAAACTATAAAACCCCCTAAAAACCTTAAAAAACCCAAAAAAACCAAAAAACCACTAAATACTAAAAAAACCCTTCAAACCCCTTAAAACTTTAAAAACTCTAAAAAACTTAAAAACTCAGAAAAATAAATATATAAACCAAAAGACCCTAAAACACATTAAAATCCCTAAAAACCTTAAAAAACCAGGAAAACCCTTAAAACCCTCAAAATCCCAAAAAACCCTAAAAACCTATAAAAACCATAAAAATCCTAAAAAATACCTAAAACCCCTGAAAACATAAAAAACCATAAAAATCCCAAAATAATTTAAAACCCCTCAAAAGCCATAAAAACGCTAAAAACCACTAAAAACTAAAAACCCTTAAAACTACTAAAATTGTTTAAAAAACTCTAAAAAACCTTAAAACCACTAAAAATTCAAAAAATGATGAAAACCAAAAGGACCATAAAAACCTAGAAAACTCCTACAAACACTAAAAAACCATGAAAAATCCAAAATACCCTCAAAATCATAAAAACCCAAAAATCCTAAAAGCAATAAAAATCCTAAAAGGCCCTAAAAATCTCTAAAAATAAAGAAAACCATTAAAACTATAAAAACCATAAAACACCTTGAAAACCTTAATAAAACAAAAAAACCAAAAAAACCCTAAAACCACAAAAAACTCTAAAAAATCCTTAAAACCCCTAAAAATGATAAAAACCTTAAAAACCTTTAAACCCATAAAAACTGAAAAAAACCCCCCTAATAACCTAGAAAAACTCGAAAAATCCAAAAAATCCTAAAAGACCTTAAAAACCCTCAAAATCTAAAAAACCCTAAAAACCATATAAATCCTCAAAAATCACAAAAAATCATTGAAAATGTCAAAAACTCTAAATACCCTTAAAATCCCATAAAAACCATAAAAAACCCAAAAACCTTCAAAAACCCTAAAAGCCCATAAAAAAAATAATCCCCTCCTAAAAACCCTTAAGACCCCTAAAAGAGTTAAAAATTCTAAAAACCCATAGAAACTCTAAAAACCCTAAAAACTCAAAAACCCTAAAAACCATAAAAATTATAAAAAAGCCCTAAAAATACCTTAAAACCTAAAGAACCCTAAACACATAAAAAACCCCTGAAAACTATAAAAACCCCTAAAACCTTAAGACCACTAAAAACCAATAAAATCCCTAAAACCCAAAACACCCTTAAAAAACCCAAAAATGTTAAAAAACTCTAATAACCCAAAAACACACTAAAAATATATAGAAACCTTAAAAACCAATAAAACACTAAAAAAAATTTAAACCCTTAAAATGTTAAAAACTCTAAAAAAAACCCTTAAAGAATCAAAAAAACCATAATAACCCAAAAATACCCTAAAAGGCTTGAAAACCCCTAAAAAACCAAAAAACCCCTAAAACACCTCAAAATCACTGAAAAAATAAAAGCCTCTAAAAACCATAAAAATCCTAAAAAATCCCTAAAAAATCATGAAAAATTAAGAAACCCCAAAACCCTGAAAAGATAAAAACCCCTAAAAATCATTAAAAACAAAAAAAACCCAAAAAAAACCCCTTAAACCCACTAAATATTCTAAAAACACTTTAAACCCCAAAAAATGTTAAAAACACTATAAAACCTTAAAAAACTTTAAAACTCAAAAATTCCTAAAAACCCAAAAAATCCCTAAAACTCAGAAAAATCCTAATAACGCTTAAAACCCTAAAACCCCATTAAACCCTCAAAATACCAAAAAAAGTATAAAAACCATAAAACCATAAAAATCCTAAAAAATCCATAATAATACCTAAAAATATAAAAAATCCTAAAACCACTAAAAACCATAAAACCCCCTAAAAACCTTAAAAACACTAAAAACCCATAAAACCCTAAAAACCCCATAAAAATCTAAAAACCCTTTTAACCCTGAAAAAAGATAAAGAACAATAAAAACCCCTAAAACACGTAAAAAACAAAAAGGACCCAAAACCCAAAAAAGACCCAAAAACCCTAAAAACCCCTAAAAACCCTCAAAATCTCGAAAAACCCTAAAAAATCCTAAAAAAAATAAAAATCCTAAAAATCCCTAAAAATACCCGAAAATATAAAAAACCCTAAAAACCTTCAAAACCCCCTGAAAACCATAGAACCCCATAAATACCTTCAAAACCCTAAAAATATTCAATCCCTAAAAAACCACTAAATACATTAAAACCCTTAAAACTGAAAAAAAATCTTTAAAAACTCTAAAAAAACCTTAAAATCCCCAAAGAACTCTAAAAACTCTAAAAACCCAAAAGACCAGAAAAATCCTAAAAACCCTAAAAAACCAAAAAATCATAAAATTGTAAAAAATATCTAAAAATCCATGAAAACAAAAAAACCCATAAAAACCCATAAAACCCCCTAAAAACCATAAAACCCCTAAAATCCTTAAAAACCTTCAAACCCCCTAAAATCACTAAAAACCACTAAAAACTCAAAAAAACCCTTAGAACTTCTAAAAACATTAAAAACTCTAAAAAACCATTGAAGCCCTAAAAACTCAAAAAAATCCCTAAGAACCCAACAAAACAAAAGAAGCCTAAAAACCCTAAAACCCCCTAAAAACCCTCAAAATCCCTAAAACCCTAAAAACCCTAAAATCCCTAAAAATCCCTAAATGAATAAAAAAAACATTACAACCCAATGAAAACCATAAAACCCCCTAAAAACCCATTCAAACACTAAAAACCCAATAAAAACTCTAAAAACCCTAAAAAATGTAAAATATTTTAAAAGACCTTAAAAACCCTATAAAATTTTAAAAACCCAAAGGACCATAAAAATCCTAAAAACCCTAAAACCATAAAAATCCTAAAAAATCCTTGAAATTCTCTAAAAACATAAAAACCCTAAAAAAACTTGAAAACCCCCTCAAAACCATAAAACCCCATAAAATCATTAGAAACCTCAAAACCCCCTAAAATCTCAAAAAACCCCTAAAAACATTAAAACCCTTTAAATCCCTAAAAACATTTAAAAACTCTAAAAACATTTGAAATCATAAAAACTCAAAAAAACCCTAATAAACCAAAAAACCAAAAAAAACATGAAAACCCTAAAACCCATTAAAACCCTCAAAATCCATAAAACCCCCTAAAACCCCCTAAAATCCTTAAAAATCAATGAAAACCTAAAAAAACTTAAAAAAAACTTAAAAACTAATGAAAACCATAAACCCCTTAAAAACCTTAAAACCCCAAAAAATCCCTAAAAACCATAAAAAACAATAAAAACTCTAAAAACCCTTAAAACCCCTAAAAATATTAAAAACTATAAAAAACATTAAAAACCCTAAAAAACTAAAAAAACCCCTAAAACACCAAAAAACAAAAAAAACAATAAAAAACCCTAAAATTCCTAAAAACCTTAAAAATCCCTAAAAAGTCTAAAACCCATAAAATCCTAAAAATCCCTAAAAATCCCTAAAAATATAAAAAACCCTAAAACCACTTAGAGACCCCTAAAAACCAAAAAAACCCTAAAAACCATTAAAAATATGAAAAACCCACTAAAAACTCTAAAACACCTAAACCAAAAAATACGTTAGAAAACTCTAGAAAATCCTTAAAACCCTAAAAACTCAAAATGACCCCTAAAAACCCAAAAGGAACATAAAAACCCTAACACCCCCAAAAAACCCTTAAAAACCCTAAAAACCCTCAAAAATATCTAAAGACCCTAAAAACCATAATTATCCTAAAAATGACATAAAAATCCATGAAAACATACAAAACCCAAAACCCCCCCTAAAACCCTAAAAACCCCTAAAAACCTTAAAAACCAATAAAACCCCCAAAAACTAATGAAAACTCTAAAAACCCTTAAAACCCCTAAAAACATTAAAACCCTAAAAATATTTAAAATACCTAAAAAATCAAAAATAACCCAAAAACCCAAAAAAAACTCTAAAACCCCTAAAAAACCTAAAAATCCTGAAAGAGACTAAGAAACCTCAAAATCCCTAAAAACCATAAAAATTCTAAAAAACCCTAAAAATCCCTAAAAAAGAAAAAATCCCTAAACCTACTGAAAAATCCTCTAAATACCATAAAAACCATAAAACCCTTAAAAACATAAATGCCCATAAAAACCCTAAAAATGATTAAAAATTCTAAAAATCCTTAAACCCCCTAAAAATGTTAAAAAACTCAAAAATAACCCTAAAACATAAAAATTACATAAAACCCTTGAAAACCTAAAACCCCTAAAAACCAAGAAAGACACTAAAAATCCTCAAAATCCCTAAAAACCCTAAAAACATGAAAACCCATAAAAATACTTAAAATGCCCTAAAATCCCAAAAAAATTAAAAACCCTAAAACCCCCTAAAAACCATAAAAAACCCTAAAAACCAATAAAACCCCTAAAAGTCACTAGACATAGATGGTGGTGCAATCTCCTGGTGCTCTCTCCCCCTCGACGCGACTTCTAGGGTTTCCTTCAGATTTCCTTGGAGATGGCGGTGATGGATCCTTTCCCTTACCCTCTCGGCCTTGTGGGGGGTGCTCGTGGTGCCAGTGGGCTGATGCTGAGTTCTTCGGTGCGACAGTTGCTCTTCGGCAACTTCGTGTTTTCCAAGTGGCGGTGTTGATCGGGGTTTCGGCACCCTTCGCGGTCCTACCCTCTTGTGCTTATGTGGGGAGATCTCGGCGACAACGAGCCTCAACAGCGTTCTATGGATCAAAGATGACAGGTGTTCTTTGGCAGCTTCCTCTTTTCTGAGCGGCGGGTTTTCCCGAGTATCCAGTGACTCTAGAAGCTGCCTGGAATACTGTAGCTTTGGCAAGCTTGGATCATCGGGCAATGTTGGTTCATCCTCATTTCAGTTCTCATAGTCTCGATCTCACGATGTAGAAGGTTTGTACAGTGATCTGGTCCGTTCTTTTATTCGTTTCGCGAAGCAGATGTAGGTGCGTGTTCGACATGGTCCCTCGACTTTATCTCCGCTTCACATTATTGATGATGGATTTGGTCAGATTCATTGTCTTTTAATGATATTCTGTTTATTTTTTGTTGTTGTGGTTATGAGACATTGTGGGTACTGGTTATTGGATTTGATGAGATTTGTTAGGCGGTTTTTGGTGATGTTGTGCACGTTTGTTCTGTCCAAGGGGTGTTGGGTGCTATGGTTTGGTACTGGCTATGACTGCTGGTGGTACGTCGTTAGCTATGCTGCGAGGTGTGGAATGCTAAAATTTTTTCAGTCCAAAGGCCATGTTTGCTAGATATTGAGCTATGATATCTTAGGAGATGATGGTTTAGGATGTGCTGGATGCTGGAATTTGACATGATTTTTTATAGGAGCTGGTTGGATTGGAGGCGGTGATGTTTATGACATTGATACTGGTTTTTATGTGATGTTTTGTGTCGATGGCTGCTACTTGTTTCTTGGGCAGATGAGCTTGGCTTGGCATTGGTTTGTCCAGAAGATGTAGGTTCATATTTATGGTCTCGCTTTTTCAAATTTGTTTCATGATGTTGGTGATGAGATCGTTAATCTATGTTGCGTTTTGGATGCCATGTTGGACTGTGGTTTTTTGTGTTGTGGCTGGTCTGGTTGTGAATTGTTTCAGGTGATGGATTTTGGATATACTAAGTGGTGCTGGATGATGTCTTACCTTTGGGTGTCATGGATGGGTCCTCTGCATGGGCGCTGGTTTCCTTGTGTTCCTGGAGGTGATACCTAGTGCGAAATGCTTGAAGTTGACTAGATAGGAGGTGATGGTTTCTAGAATCTAAGTTGCTGCTGATGGAAGCCAGCTTCAGGTGTAGTGTTGATGTGCGGTGTTTGGATGATCTGCTGGGTGACTATTGGAATTGGATTCTGGGGTGCGTCTGCTCACCTTTGTCTCTCCCCTTGACTCGTGTAACCACCTCTGCTCATGCTGCCCTTCCCATCACACTAGACTCCATATTAGTTTAGTATGATGGTGCATGTCGCAGTGTTGGGATGGTGTTGGTGGTTCAGCTTGGCGTCAAGGGCGCATCTCGGAGGGGCGACATTGTTCTGTGGTGTAGGTTTGATAAGATAAGATTGGAGTATAGGCTGATGGTTGTCGAAATTGGTACGATGCTTAATTATGGTGTTTGTGAGGCAGGGTTTACTGTGGTGATACTGATTTCATGCTGATGATTGCTGATGAATTTGTCGGTGGTGGTTATGGTGCTCCTTGATGATGGTTGTTGATTGGCTGGGAGGTGATGATGGGGACAGTTTTGTTTTGCTGCTTTGTTTGTCTTTTTGTGTTCTTTTTGGTTTTTTTGGTTTTCTTGGGTTTGGGGTTAAGGGTTTTTGGGTGTGGGTTGTTTGACCCCTCCCCTCCCTTGTCTGCTACGTCTTTTTATTTTATAATAAATTTGGAGGGGTTGGGAATAGCCTGAACCTCACATCTTCCTTTCCCTAAAAGTCACTAAAAACTATAAAACCCCTTTAAACCCCAAAAACATTAAACAATTCTAAAAAAACTAAAAGACTTAAAAAAGTAGAAAAACTCAAAAAACCTTGAAAACCCCAAAAAACCCTCTAAAATACCCTAAAAACCATCAAAATCCCCCAAAACCCCAAAAACCCTAAAAACCCTAAAAAACCTAAAAAACCCATAAATCCCTGAAAACATAAAAACACCTAAAAACCTTGAAACCCCCCCGAAACCTTTAAAAACCACTAAAAAACATAAAAATCCTAGAAACTCATAAAAACCCTAAAAGCCTCTAAAAACTCTAAAACCCCTTTAAACCCCTAAAAACCAAAAGAAGCCACTACTGGAAATGGGGTCTTTCCCAACGGTTCTGAACCGTTGGGAAAGCCTGCAGAACCGTTGGTATATGTTATACCAACGGTTTTGCAAACCATAGGGAAGCAAGCCGTTGGAAAAACCTATCCCAACGGTTTACAAAGAACCGTTGGTATAGGTTAGTAAAATTAACTATGCCAATGGTTTGGCCAAACTGTTGGCATAAATTTTACCAACGGTTTCCCAAAACCGTTGGTAAAACTAAGGAAATCAACTCTTTCCCAATGGTTTCTAAACCGTTGGGAATGGTTTTTGCCAATGGTTCAATGAGAACCGTTGGCAAAAAAATCCCTATAAACCTTTCCCAACGGTTTGTAAACCGTTGGGAAAAGGTTATTACAAGCCTATGCCAATGGTTTGAAACCGTTGGCATAGGCTATGCTGTACAAATTGCACAACAACCTGTAATTTTCACAGCAGCCTCTAATAATGTCCATTCTGCTCCTTCAATTACTATACCTACAATAACAAAATAAGACATACATATAGAGAACAGATTCATACACATTTAACAAATAATTCATTTTTGAACTATACACATCCATAATTAAATCATAATTCATAACGTAATTATAAACATACATAATTGATTTAGAATTCAATTTAAAATTTAAATGACAATTATTTGTGGAATCCGGAATTAAATTCATAATTGAATACATACATAATTTAATTATCAATTATCAATAAAATACATAAAAAACTGAATAAGTATCAACAGAATCCGAATACGTTTGTTCGGTTTTTGTATACCAGTTGTTTTTACTAAAAATGATGTCCATTTTAAACAAAATACATACACTTGGAGGGATACCGGCCAATCTGAATACGTTTGTTTGGATTGAGGTGGGGTTGACTCGTACACATCACAAATGATCCATGGATCGTTGTACTAAAGGTTCAACAAAATCTGAATGCGTTTGGTCGGTTTTTCGTATGTTAGTTGTTGTTTTCACTTAAAATGAAGTCCATTTTAAACTAAAGAGAGACACTTTGAGTGGTGCCGGCCACACCGGGCTTCAAATTTAGGCGGTGTTGACTCATACACGTCACATATGACCCATGGATCGTTGTTCTAAAGTATTAACACAATCCGAATGCGTTTGGTCGGTTTTCCGTATGCTAGTTGTTATTTTCACTTAAAATGTTGTCCATTTCAAATAAACCTGAGACACTTTGAGTGGTGCCGGCCACACCAGGCCTTGGATTGAGGCGGGTTTGACTCATACATGTCACAAATGACCCAAGGATCATTTTCCTAAAGTATCAACACAATCTGAATGCGTTTGGTCAGTTTTCCGTATGTTAGTTGTACTTTTCACTTAAAATGTTATCCATTTCAAACAAAAGTGAGACACTTCAAATGGTGTCGGCCACACCGCCCCTCGGATTGAGGCGAGGTTGACTCGTACATGTCACATATGACCCATGGATCGTTGTGCTAAAGTATCAACGCAATCAGAATCTGTTTGGTCAGTTTTCCTTATGCACTTAAAATGTTGTCCATTTTAAACATAAGAGAGACACTTAGAGTGATCCCGACCACACCGTGACTCGAATTGAGCCAAGGTTTACTTGTACACGTCACATATGACCCATGGATCATTGTAATAAAGTATCAATAGAATCTGAATGCGTTTGGTTGGTTTTCCATATGCCAGTTGTACTTTTCACTTAAAATCTCATCCATTTTAAACAAAAGAGACACTGTTAGAGTGCTACAGGCCACACCGCACCTCGTATTTAGACGGGGTTGACTCGTACATGTCACAAATGACCCATGGATCATTTTCCTAAAGTATCAACACAATCCTGGTAGCCCTCACCTAGAAACCAAAGCATACATCCAGGAATTTCAAGTCTAAATTCCCTGAGCATGACGAGTCCGTCCATGAGTCCTTAACATGTAACCCATGTCCTATCCTAACAATTGACAAGTAAAACAAATCAAAAAAGGCATAATTCACATAATAAGGAGAATGTACAACAAGTCTTTGTATTAAAATTAAATCATATCATCACATGCATTTTATGAGCATGAGCTAATAAGTTTACCAAGACATTCATATAATTCCAGACATACAAAAATGGAATAATCCTAAATAACATTTCATGATCAGAGAAATAAAAAAAAAGGCATGTGAAATCAAGGAGGAGGGTGGGGGGGTGTCTGGGGGTCTATGGAGAAGGGTGGGGGGGCTATCCGAGGGGGTTGTCCGGGGTCCAGGGAGGAGGGTGGGGGGCTGTCTGGGGGGCTGTCCGGTGGGCGTCCAGGGGGCTGTCTGGGGACCAAGGAGGAGGGTTGGGTGCTGTGCGGCGGGGGGGGGGGGGGGTGTTCGGGGGGATGTCCGAGGTCCAAGGAGGAGGGTGGGGGGGCTGTCCGGGGGCTGTCTGGGGTCCAAGGAGGAGGGTTGGGGGGCTGTCAGGGGGGTGTCCGAGGGGGGTGTCCGAGGGGATGTTCGGGGACCAAGGAGGATGGTGGGGGGGCTATGCGGCGGGCTGTCCGGGGTCCAGGGAGGAGGGTGGGGGGCTGTCTGGGGGGTGTCCGGGGGGCTGTTCGGGGGGCTGTCCGGGGTCCAAGGAGGATGGTGGGGGGTTGTCTAGGGTCCAGGAAAGAGTGGAGTTGTCCAGGGAGTTCCCAAACACACAAAACTCTATAAACATGCTCAAGATACACCGCAACCACTAAAATACATCAACATCCATGAAAACAGACAATATATAAAAATAACTCAACTCCAATACTATACTATGGGTCTAGATAAAACCAACAACTAGAATAGATTAAACATCAAATCTCAGTAATATTAGTCAAAAATGTAACAGATCAAATTTTCCCACATCACCATCACCATCATCACCCTCTTCCTTATCCTCGACCTCCTTAACGCCCTCCTCCTCGCCCTACTCCTCACTCTCGCCATCCGCCTCGCCCTCCTCCTCTCCCTCCTCTTCCGCATCAGACTCCTCGCCATCATCATCGTCAGGATGGACATCGTCTTGACCACCACTAGAACTGTCACCTGGTGCACCATATATAGAACGTATCGAAGACATATATTCATCAAAAGCTGGGCTGGCCTCTGGTGGAAGTGTTGGACGTAGAACTTCAATAAATTTCATAAATGCACTGTTTTCCCTAGCAGACTGTTCTGACGTCTCTGTGGGCCTTTTTTCAACCTTTTCTGCCTGTGCTCTAACTTGTTGTAGCTCGGTGGCACTACAACTTGTACCTGAGGAGGGACAATACCTCGTTGGGGCTATCCTAGGTCGGCAACGTACTCTGTCAGGATGCTCCTCTCCCAACACCTGATGTAAGCGATCAGTTGGCCCAAAATTGTCTGGTTCTTGGGAATCAAGGGCCTCTAAAGTTGCCTATTAGAAATATAAATATATTATTAAGTTAAAAAATAGATATTAAAATATAAAATCAATAGATTAAAACTTACAATCTGCTACTGAGTCTCTTCGTTGATGGCACTTCCATCCTTTTTTCGTCTACTCGAGAAAACCAGTTTTGCTCAAGGCACACATCATTCAATATTCTGTATTTGCTTCTACAATGACATTGAAAACTAAAGTTATATGAAAACTTTATCAAACGATTAAATAATTGAGTAAAAAAAGAGTGTAAGTCGTAAAGAAAGCTTATAAACAATTGGCATACCTGCTTCCTCTCATGATCTGGCATCGTAGTACGTCCCAGTGTGTGGAGGCATTTTTTTGTATCAATGTTTTTTTTTATTTTTTCCAAATGATTCCTAAATAAAATTCAATAATGAAAAAGATAGTATTAATGAAAAACATGAAAGTTATTATTTAAATACCTCAAATTTAATTAATACCTTAAACTGGGTAGTTGTCCAATGAGTAATCATCTGATGATACTGCTCTATAGGACAATCATCCATGAACGGTACCGCCTCTAACTCAGTGCCAACTCTAGCACACTAGCCAATATACAAATAATTCTTTTAGGCTCTCCAAAGCTCACCTAAATCCTTTAGACGTTCCAGTCGTGCACCCCTCACCATCAGGAAAATTAAATCGAAGCTGACATCAAAATATTAATTCATATAAATACAAAAATAATTCATGGCATTAAATACAACATATTCTTTTACCCATATCTCTTCCCAAGCTCTATCCTTGACCTCGTGTGGAAAATTTCTCCATGATAGCGGGCTGATGGGAATGATGTTGGAGTATTTGGCAAGCGTCGCCAAAAAACTCCGACATTGCTACCCTGTTTT
The DNA here is from genome assembly GCA_963277665.1 of Viscum album. Taxonomy (NCBI): domain Eukaryota; kingdom Viridiplantae; phylum Streptophyta; class Magnoliopsida; order Santalales; family Viscaceae; genus Viscum; species Viscum album. Next base: position 1,049,705,425 of record OY728121.1, on the reverse strand, counting down.
CTCGACCATTTGGTTCTCTTCATTGTAATCCACCATAAACTGTGTGTGGCAATTCCACACCGCACGCATGCATGTACGCCCCCGCCCCCGACTCCTATAATTAGATGTATCTGTCATGAAAGAAAAACAAATATTTTATCAAAACATGTTATAATGAAAATAAATATTGCTATAAAAATTTATTAGGGTTCTATAAATATACATGCGCCAGTCTGATCGCTGAGCGCCGCTGGATCCACAGAAACTGATGGAACACCCTGTGGTGGAACAGGATTCGAAGACGATGGAATATAGAAGCTCAGAGAGACATAAGTAGAAGGAAAAGAAGATGAGACAGCTGTATGACCGGATTCTGACTAGGGAGTGGGAATCGTCATGGGATGTGAAAAAGATGGGCCAGAAGATGCAAAAGGTGGCGAAAACATGGGAGGCCTAAATATCCCGTGTGTCCCTAACGACGCACTAGGATCAGAATGTGGGAAGTATGACATGTCAGTGGGAGGGACAGGGTCTAGTAGGGTACACGAAGCTGCTCGTCCACCTCTGGTACGAACCCTCCTCGTACCACCGACCTGAGTACTTGGACCAGTACTAGGATCCTCGTCGAATAACTGTCGACGTATAGGTAGATCCTACAAAAATGTTTACAAAAAAATTAATCACATGACATTATATATTCTTTAAATATATATATTTGAAATAATGTACTCACTGCATACACTAATGGTGGAACACCCATCTCTGCCATTTGACGATTGTTCTCTATCATTTTTTTCCTTCGTCTCTCTTCAATTGGCTGCATTTCCTGCTTTTGAAAACAAATATGTAATTAATTAGAAAAAGGAAACTAATATGTAACCCAAAAAACTAAATATATGAGGGAATAGGGGGATTAATTGGTAATTTAGCTATCAATTGTTTTAGAAGAGTTTGAATGGATTTAATAAATCATACAAGTTGTAATGTTCACCAAGTTAGAAATATTGTTTGACTAGGTTTGAATATAGTTCAATTCCAAATTAGAAAATTCAATTCAAATAAAACTGCAACCAATAAACATTGAAAATTCACATAACGGTCAAGTAAGCTAAAACATATTTGTGATCAATACTAAATCAATTTGAATATTACCAACCTTAACAACCCAACTCGAGGTAAACCAAAAGAATTGAGAACATGGATGAATGATTCTATATATTTTCAACCACCACTTCAGGTTCACAATCTACTCTGACAATTGAGCTATTGGAGTCATCAAATGAAATAAATGGATTGGTTCCAATGGCACTAGGGAAAGTATCAATTCCATCATCACCATAATCAAAAATATATCTTGGAATTACTTCAACTATGACACCAAATTCAGGTTGAAGTTGGTCTTTGACATAAAAAACTTGTTTATCCATTGATGTCAACACATATGGTTCTTCGGTAGCAAGAGTGCGAGTCATATTATTTACTCTAAATCCACAATCATCAATAAATGTGCTCTGTCTCATCATCGAATCAAACCAATGACATTTCATCATTGTGACTCGTCTATGAGAGTAATAATCCAATATTATTATTTTCTCAACGACTCCATAATAACCCACATTTTCAAATCGCGGTCTACTATCTGATGCACTGGCATAAAAATATGTTGTGGCAGTAACCATAACACCATCATGTTGTGTTCTCATGTTCTTTGCTCGTTCAGTGACAATAAATTTGTACCCATTGATAACAATTGATTTACAGTCACGAACCACGGTATTAGGACCAAAAGCCAAAGCTCTTATTTCCTCAGAGACAGAGTCAGCAGACAAATTCAATACCTGCAATATAAATGAATATTAAACTTAATTAAATATTGATATAATTATTTTAAACGGTAATATTTTTACCTTCCATTTTAACCAAGCAGAAAACTCTTTGCTTTGCAAAGTCTCCATCCTTCTCAAAGATAAAGAACGATGCTTTATATTTATCATTGTTTTATGTTCCCTGTAGATAAAAAATATGAATATTTTAACAGATATATATGTAAAATATACATATTCAATTTAGTTACCTGATATAGTCATTGAACAAATCACAGTTAAACAAAACTGTGCGATGTGCCATCTCCCGCTCTTCATGGCTTAATGTCTTCAATGTATATGATCCCGGAATTCCTCCTGTTTGAGGAAGTGATGGAAAACTGGGTTCAATTTTCTCATACTTTTCTTCTTCATTTATCATTGTTCTGTTTATTCTCTTAGTAAGATCCAACAAATACATTGAGCAGAAATCCATACATTCTTGAGCCAAGTAACCGTTCACGATAGAACCTTCGAGATGATTCCTGTTTTGGACATAAGACTTTAATGTGTACATATTTATTTCAGTTGGATACATCCAATGAAAAGAAACAGGTCCTTCGAGAAGTATTTCAGTGGGAATATGGACAGTCAGATGCAGCATGCATGTGAAAAATGATGGAGGAAATATTTTCTCCAACTCACACAAAATTAATGGGGCATCTGTCAACATTTTTTGCAAGAAAGACTTGGACAACTTATTAGCACAAAGATCTCTAAAAAATGGAACAACTGAATAACAGTCACCCTTACATTATTGCACAAAAGATGACAAATTACTATTGGAAGCAACTCATGCAGTAGAACGTGATAATCATGAGTCTTCAAAGATTTTAGCTTCAACTCTCTTATGTTGACCCGTTTAGATATGTTGCTTGAATAGCCATCAGGAACTCTAATAGTCTCTAATACTTCCAGATTTTTTTCCATAGGTGTCATCACATAAGAAGCACATGGAAGTTCGCATTTATTTTCACTGATACGCACAGGATGCAATTCTGGTCTGATGCCCCAATCCACCAAGTCACGCCGAGATCGTAAATCATCTTTTGTCTTCCCCTTGACATTTAGATGAATCGAAAGCAACATTTCGCATATATTATTTTCAATATGCATTAAGTCTAAGAAATGACGTAACAAATTGGTTGACCAATAAGGAAAATCAAAAAATATACTCCTCTTCCTCCAATTGTAATAGGTTTCAGTGGAAACATTCTTTCTCTTTCCAGATTTCATTTGACCCTTCCCGAATGAAAAACTGAAATCTTTCAATTCATTAAGAACATCAGTTCCAGACATATGCTGAGGTGGATCATCAGTCTCTATGGTGTTATCAAATCTTCGACGATTCATTCTATATGGATGATCCTTTGGCAAGAATCGACGATGTCCCATAAAACTGAAACTACATCGATGTTTTAGTCTTCTGGATTGTGTATTCTTCATACAAACTGGACATGACAGTTTTCCCTTCATGCTCTATCCGGACATCATTGCATAAGCCGGAAAATCATTGATCGTCCACATAAGTGCAACACACATCTGAAATATGTCTTTCGAACATGCATCGTATGTGAACACACTCATCCCAAAGAAGTTTCAACTCTTTTATTAAAGGTTGCATGTATACATCAATATCAATGCCAGGATCCAAAGGACCAGATATGAGTATACTCATGAAAGTGAAAGGTTTTTTCATACACAACCATAGGGAAGATTATAAATATGTATAAAAACTGGCCATGTGCTGTGCGAAGTAAGCATCTGCCCAAACAGATTACAACCGTCGCATGAAAGACCTAGCCTCACATTACGCACGTTAGCTACAAAATCAGGATGTCAAGCATCAAATCTCTGCAATGCAAATCCATCTGCAGGATAAACCAACTCATCATTATTCTTCTTTCTCTCGGTATCATGCCATCTCATTTTTGTTGATATGTCATCAGACATGAAAATATTCTGGAGTCTGGGGATCAATGGAAAGTGCTACATTACTTTCTATGGAACGCGGGATGGTGTTCCATCAGATTTTGACTTCCAGTGGGATGTGCCACATTTTATACAATCATTTCGTTCAACGGTTTCCTCCCAAAAATAAACTGAAATATTTTGGGAAAGCATGAATTTTGTTTCTTGAAAATCCAAGTTCCTCAAATAACTTCCACGACATATAGTGGTTTGAGGGAATATCTACATCATCTAGAAGTAAATCCTTCAAGAGGGTAAGCATGTAATCGATTGCTGTATTAGAAATCCCATACATAGTTTTCCCATGAAACAATCAGATTAAAAATTCCATCTTTTTTCATTTTATTGCATTGTCGATATACTAGAGTCGTGGCAGCATCATTCAATTTTTTCACCCTATCAATATCATCATTTTCACTAGATGCATCATCTTTCCTCATATCAAAGTTTTCTTGAGTCGAAATCCTTTATTTTTCAGGATGAAGAATAAACAGAAACCAATCATCTAAGAAATTCTCCATTCCAGTCCTTTCATTTCGATCATCACCAATTTGAGATTTCATTTTCTCCCCATTGTGATACCATACAAAGTAGTTTGCTTGGAAACCATATTTGGTTATGTGGTAGCTAACTTCTTCATGGCTCAACCAAGGTCTACCAACACAATTGGAACATGGGAAGTGTATGCGACCACTATCTGAAGCATTGTGAAATGAAAAATCTATAAATCTTTCCAAATTATTTTGAAAATCTCTTGAGATCCGATCGGTTTCATACATCCAACTTCTATCCATTATATAAAAAGAATTTATATAAGTCATTTTTTCATAAACAATTCAATAGTATTGAACTTTAATAGAAAATACATTTAAGTAGATGATAAAGGAAGAAGAATCTAGTCGACGTAGTGAACTATTAAAATAATGTAAATAACAAGTACTCAAAAATTAAATTAAAATTTAGTTATATTCATTTTCATTAGGTCTATAAGAGGCACATGACTCAGGTCCCATTATGTGTTATAGGCATCCCAAATCATTCACTCATGTTCAATAACTCATTATTGGCACCTCTATGGCCATACCTTTCATTACCCAATTACTTCCCCAAGTCAAGTGCACCCCATGGGTGAATAAATTTTAGGCTTCTACACTAATTGTTTATTCATGGCTTGTAAAAATATTTAATTTCATAAAGTATAGACAAAAACATTTATTTCTAAATTTGAGATTAATAATAAAGTATGTCAATGATAACAACATTACTGAATTAAACTTGTGACTTATCTAACATTTTTATGGATGTCTACACATGCCAGCATGACTAGTGAAAATCACCCCACCCTCATAAAAGTGAGTATTGGACAAGAAGGACACATAATATACAACGTACAATGAGAACCATATTTAATTGACCCTAAAGTTATATTAGTTCAGTCATCTTGGGGGAAATTGAATATATGATCCTGGTTAACTGATCAATTCAAAAGCTCGTATTCCATATGTTGGACATTATCTCAGGTAAGAAATCATGTGAGGATGGGTATACATCATTCAATTTCTTACATGCTAGTGAGAATGAAGGCTTGAATTAATGACTTGAGTTCACTGATTAAATGAGGGTAGAGGTTGCATAGGCTATGTAAACAGAATGGTTAAATAAGGGTAGAGGTTGCATACACTGTGCATGGTGGGGGAGTCTCAGCCGATTTAGAAACTAAAATAAATTCCATCATAGGTATCAATAAGAAACATCATCATCAAAAGAAACTCCAAAAAAAGGACTAAAAACATCAAACACTTTTTATGTTATCCCACCAAAAAATGATCACGAATGTCCCTATACATTTTCATACTTCCAGAATTTATAGAGAGTTTATAGTTATGAGCTTCATCCACCTGCACACCCTCCCCACCCCACTTGGACAGCCCTACCCCCACCCCACTTGGACAACCCAGCCCCCACCCCACTTGGACAACCCAGCCCCCCCCACCCCACTTGGACATCCCTACCCCACCCCACTTGGACAACCCAGCCCCCCCCCCCCCACCCCACTAGGACATCCCTACCCCCACCCCACTTGGACAACACTGCCCCCCACCCCACTTGGACAGCCCTACCCCCACCCACTTGGAAAACCCAGCCCCCCCCCCACCCCACCTGGACACCCCTACCCCCCACACCCCACTTGGAAAACCCAGCCCCCCCCCACCTGGACAGCCCTACCGTCACCCCACTTGGACAACCCATCCCCCCCCCACCCTACTTAAACATCCCCTCCCCCACCCCACCTGCACACCCTCCCCACCTGATGCGTCGCCGGAAGCTCAAAACGAGTAAGTGAAGAGGAGCAGCGTAATGTAGCCGAATGACCGAGGCTTAAAGGCAATGCCACCCGCCAAGGTTTCTCCACGCTTAAAGACAACGTCACCAGCGATGGAGATGCACCACCAATTCCGGGCAAAGGGAAGAGGCTAAAGCAAGAAGATTGCACAGCAAACTTCAAAATCCCGTCACATTCATGCATGCCCATTACAAAGGGGTGAAAATACAATATAAAGACAAAATAAATAAAGGAAAATGCCCCAATTCGAGTTACAAGACATGGGGAACCCAAAAGGCACATAAAAAGCATAAAATAACACTTTTCCATGCCATTTAATGACCCCACTAGCCAAAGTAGCGGGATTCCCTCTTAATGATGCTTTTCTCCACCTTCTCTCTCCTCATTAATGTGCAGCTACGAATTTCAACCATTTGCCATGTGGATAAATGATTTTGGGTCCCAAATAAGTGTGTTGTGGCCCACCATAGTGTTAGACATCAAGAAGTGTGGGCTGGTCCAATTCGAACGACAATTGGGCTTGGAATTTTTATAAAGCCCAAAATTATTCTCCTTGGGCTGAATGTGATCCATATCATTCTCCCCTGGTTGAAGAGGATTTGCCCTCAAATCCACGACATCATCTTCTTCAATGTAAGGGGATAAGTCCCCAATGTTGAACGTTGCAGAAACGCTGCCAAAATCATCTGGTAAATCAATTTTGTAGGCATTGTTTCCCACTCGTTCAAGCACTTTGAATGGACCTTCAGCTCGTGGTGCCAGCTTGCTCTTCCTTTTGGATGGAAATCTCTCCTTGCGAAGGTGAATCCACACTTTGTCTCCAGGTTGGAATATAGCCTGCTTCCGATGCTTGTTTGCTCGCCTCTTGTATGCTTCATTAGACTTCTCTATTTGAGCACGAATAGATTCATGGAGCTTCTTCATCTGCTTTGTCTTCTCCTCCGAATCAAGAGGCAAAGAGCACAATTCTATAGGAGTGATTGGATTGATTCCATAAACCACTTCGAATGGAGAATGTCGGGTGGTAGCACTGGGAGATCTATTGTATGCAAATTCAGCTTGTGCAAGTTGCAAATCCCAATCTCTCATGCTCTTGTTCACCAATGTTCTCAGAATAGTGCCCAATGTACGATTGGTAACTTCTGTTTGTCCATCCGTTTGAGGGTGATGGGATGTGCTGAAAAGAAGTTTCGTACCAAATTTCCCCCATAATGTTCTCCAAAAATGGCTGAGAAATTTTGTGTCTCTATCCGAAACGATGCTGCGAGGAATTCCATGAAGGCGAACAATCTCTTTGAAAAACAATTCTGCCACTTTCACCGCATCTTCAGTCTTATGACAAGGTATGAAATGAGCCATCTTAGAAAATCGATCAACAACAACCATTATTGAATCTTTACCTCGCTGAGTCTTTGGTAAAGCCATAATGAAATCCATGCTGAGATCTTCCCATGGCTGCTCTGGAATAGGTAACGGAGTGTATAAACCAGGCTTGAAATGACTCTTTGCTCTTTGACATGTTCCGCATCTTGAAAGAATAGCTTGGACATTTGATTGCATCTTCGGCCAGTAGAAATGCTCTTTTAGTATCTCCAAGGTTTTATGGATGCCAAAATGACCAGCAAGTCCCCCTTCATGTGCTTCCCGAATAAGCAAGTCCCTGTAATTACCCTTTGGAACACACAACTTGTTTCTCTTAAAGAGAAACCCATCATGTACAGAATAATCCTCCACAAATCCATCTTGACATTGGATTAAAATAGAATTAAACTCCATATCATGCTGATAATCTTCTCTCATAAGCTGAAATCCAAGAATTCGAGCATCAAGAATTGTAAGTAATGCATACCTCCGAGATAAAGCATCTGCCACTAGATTATCTTGCCCCTTCTTGTATTTTGACACAAATGAGAATGATTGTAAGAATTCCACCCACTTTGCATGCCTCGAACTCAGCTTGTGTTGACCATTGATAAACCTCAAAGCCTGATGGTCAGAATGAAGAACGAACTGCTTCGGTCTCAAATAATGAGACCAATGATCTAGGGCTCTTATAACCGCATAAAATTCCTTATCATAGGTGCTGTAATTCCTCCTTGAATCATTCAGTTTCTCGCTGAAATAAGCAATAGGGCGCTTGCTTTGGATGAGAACAGCGCCTATCCCAACTCCACTTGCATCACATTCCACTTCAAAGACTTGATCAAAATCAGGCAACGCCAAAACCGGTGCTTCACACAACTTTTTCTTAATGATTTCAAATGATTCATTTGCTGCCTTTGACCACTCAAATTTCCCCCTTTTCAAGCATTCAGTGATAGGTGCCATAATAGTGCTGAAATTGGAAACAAAGCGACGATAAAAAGATGCCAAACCGTGGAAACTTCTTACTTCGGTAATGGATTCTGGTTGTGGCCAGGACTTGATTGCTTCCACTTTTGATTCATCCACCAAGATGCCTTCTTTGGTTACCACATATCCCAAAAAAACCACTTCTGTTGAAAAGAACTCGCATTTTTCAAGCTTCCCATATAGCTTTTGTTTCCGTAGAACGTCAAATACCCACCGAAGATGATCCACATGGCTCTCCACATCCTTGCTGTAAATCAAAATGTCATCCAAATAAACTACCACAAATTTACCAATAAATGGTTTCAGAACTTCATTCATGAGTCGCATGAATGTGCTAGGAGCATTTGAGAGGCCGAATGGCATGACTAGCCACTCAAACAATCCGCCTTTAGTTTTGAAGGCTGTTTTCCACTCATCCCCTTCCTTCATTCGAATCTGGTGGTATCCACTACGAAGATCAACCTTTGAAAAGATTGATGAACCATGCAATTCATCAAGCATATCATCGAGTCGTGGGATGGGATACCTGTATTTGATGGTAATATTATTGATAGCTCTACTATCAATGCACATGCGATACGTACCATCTTTCTTTGGCACCAATAATGCTGGAACAGAACACGGGCTCATGCTTGGCCTTATAAAGCCTCGATCCATCAACTCATCTACTTGCTTTTGCAATTCCCTTGATTCTCCAGGATTACACCGATATGCTGGTTTATTTGGCAATTGTGCACCCGGAACGAGATCAATCTGGTGTTCAATGCCCCTAAATGGTGGTAATCCTGCTGGAAGATCATTAGGAAAAACATCATGATATTCCCCAATTAAGGAATGAGCTAAAGGATGTTGATGACTCTTCTCCTCATGGCATGACTTTTCCATCATCAATAAAGCAAAAACTGGCTTTTGCTTATTTATGGCTTTCTCCACTTGAGCTTTGCTGATAAAGAGACTACCTTTGGGCACTTCTGGAACAGATTTTTCTTGAAGAGTTTGGGATGACTTCAAAGGAGCAAGTGTGATATTCTTTTCCCCAGATCGAAAAGAATATGTGTTCTTCCTCCCATCATATTTCACTTCCCTATCAAACTGCCAAGGCCTACCCAACAACAAGTGACAAGCATCCATAGGAATAACATCACACAATACTTCATCAGCATAGTTCTTACCAATGGAGAATGAAATCAGAACCTGTTTGTTGACTTGGAGTGTGCTCCCATTGTTCAACCATTGCAATTTATACGAGCGAGGATGATTCTGAGTTGGAAGCTTCAATTTCTCCACTAGTGTTGTCGAAGCCACATTTGTACAGCTCCCACTATCAATAATCACCATGCATACCCGCTGATTAATGGTGCAGCGAGTTTGGAACAAGTTTTCTCTTTGATCTTCTTCCGAGCAGATTTGAGCTTGCAAAACTCTTCGTAGCACCAGCATGTTTCCCACATCAGCTTCTTCCACAACATGTTCCTCATTTTCAGATTCTTCACCATCATGTTCATCCTCTTTGATTGCCTCTTCAATCTCTTCAATCTCTTTAATAGTAATAATCCGGTTGTTAGGGCAATTGGCCTGAAAATGACCATACCCATGGCATTTGAAACACTTTCGATTCCCACGTTCAAAGGAGTTCGACTTCCCTTTTGTTTGTTCCATAGCCTTATCTTTCCCTTTATCCAGCATCTTGTTCCTTCCAAATTCCTTCTCAACAACACCTGATTTATTAGAAGAAATGCCCTTATAAAAAGTTGTACCTCTATTGTAGTTTTTGAGCGCCGGTGCCTTTGAGGTCCGTTTTTGCTTTTCCACCTTGATCGCCAGCTTACAAACATCATCAAGTGAGCAGAATGGTTGCAACTCCACTGAATGTGCAATTTCTTCATTTAATCCACCCAAAAACCTTGCAATTGTTTGCTCTTTATATTCTGGAACATCACTTCGCATCAACAAACGATCAAATTCCCGAATGTACTCTTCAACAGACTTATCTCCTTGTCGTAGGCTATGCATTCTAAAATAAAGATCTTGCTTATAATTCTCAGGCAGAAATCGTCTCCTTAAAAGCTTTTTCAACTTCTCCCATGAGCGTATCTTGCCTTTATCATCACGTTCCCGCTGTTTCTTCAGATTTTCCCACCAAAGTGATGCATAATCTTTAAATTTCAGAATGGCCACCTTGCATTTCTTCTCATCAGAACAATTCTTAAATTCGAAGAACCGTTCGATTTCCCGCATCCAATCCGGAAAATCATCCGGATTCATACTCCCATAAAAATCTGGAATGTCAATCTTCAACCCTCTTTCAATGTCTTCATCATCTCTTCTTCTTCGCATATCTACCTCTGAATCACTAGAATCATCACCATTGGTACGATCTTCATAAAATGGTGCTGGATTGCGCCTATTCTGTGGTGATGGACGGCGGGGATGCCGCTGCGGTAGAGGGGATTCAGGTCGCCGCGCTCGCAAAAGTTGAGCAAGTTGCTCACCGATTTGAGTAATTTGGGATTGTAGCTGTGCATTAGCTATTTCCCATGGAGCAGGAGGAGTAGAAGATCCGCTCTTGCGAGACATGATGGAGAGTAATAAGAAGAATGCGATAGAACTTACTCGTTGGAACCGCACCTCTCATACCAATTGATGCGTCGCCGGAAGCTCAAAACGAGTAAGTGAAGAGGAGCAGCGTAATGTAGCCGAATGACCGAGGCTTAAAGGCAATGCCACCCGCCAAGGTTTCTCCACGCTTAAAGACAACGTCACCAGCGATGGAGATGCACCACCAATTCTGGGCAAAGGGAAGAGGCTAAAGCAAGAAGATTGCACAGCAAACTTCAAAATCCCATCACATTCATGCATGCCCATTACAAAGGGGTGAAAATACAATATAAAGACAAAATAAATAAAGGAAAATGCCCCAATTCGAGTTACAAGACAAGGGGAACCCAAAAGGCACATAAAAAGCATAAAATAACACTTTTCCATGCCATTTAATGACCCCACTAGCCAAAGTAGCGGGATTCCCTCTTAATGATGCTTTTCTCCACCTTCTCTCTCCTCATTAATGTGCAGCTACGAATTTCAACCATTTGCCATGTGGATAAATGATTTTGGGTCCCAAATAAGTGTGTTGTGGCCCACCATAGTGTTAGACATCAAGAAGTGTGGGCTGGTCCAATTCGAACGACAATTGGGCTTGGAATTTTTATAAAGCCCAAAATTATTCTCCTTGGGCTGAATGTGATCCATATCACCACCCCACTTGGACAACCCAGCCTGGACACCCCCCCCACCCCAAACAGCTCTACCCCCACCCCCTCCCCAACCCTACCTAGACAGCCCCTCCCCCACCCCACCTGCAAACCCTCCCCACCCCACTTGGACAACCATACCTGGACACCCTCCCCCACCCCACCTGCACACCCTCCCCCGCCCCAAACAGCCCTACCCCCACCCCATTTGGACAACCCACCCCCTCCCCCACCCTACCTAGACAACCCCTCCCCCATCCCCCACCCTACCTAGACAGCCCCCCCACCCCATCTGCACACCCTCCCCCACCCCAAATTGAAACAGAAATTCATCCAAATCAAAACATAAAACAAAAATTCATACATTCATAAATCCAAATCAAAACATAAAACAAAAATTCAAACATTCATAAATCCAAATCAAAACAAAAAACAAAAAATCATAGAATCATAACAACAAAACAAAGATAGCACTTACCGACTTACCAATTTGCAGTGTAGAACAAGAAAAGTGTTGATTGAAGAGGATGGAAGGAGTTTCAGAAAGTGGGTAATGAGATACCTTCGGGAGAGACAGTGAGCTAGGGAAGTCGCGCGCGGACATGGAATTGGGTGTTTTGTATATTTGGAGGAAAACTTTCCCAACAGTTTAAAAAAAAAACCTTGGGAAAGGTATTTTTTACCAACGGTTTTGTATAACTGTTGGTAAAGGATGTTAAAAATAGAGATTTCCCAACGGTTTAAGGAAAGCGTTGGAAAAAAGTGTTCTAATGGAAGATTTCCCAACGATTAAAGGAAACCATTGGAAAAAATGAACTATGCAAACAGTTTTCTCAAATCGTTGGCATGAAACTGTTGGTATATCCCACCATTCCAGTAGTGAGCATAAAAACCCTGAAAACCCAAAAATAACCTAAAAAACCTTAAAAACTCCAAAAAATCCAAAAAATCCTAAAAAATCTCAAAAAACCCCTGAAAACTTTAAAACCCTAAAGACCCTAAAAACCCTTAGAAACCATAAAACCCCCTAAAAACCTTAAGAAACACTAAAAATCCTAAAAATCACTAAAAACTATAAACACCCTTAAAACACCTAAAAACGTTAAAAACACTAAAAAACTTAAAAACCTTAAAAAACTCATAAAATGCTAAAAAACTCAAAAAACCCTAAAAATCCTAAAAAACCTTGAAAGACCATAAAAACACTCAAAATCCCTGAGAATCCTAAAAAACCCTAAAAACCACAAAAATCCTTAAAAGCCCTAAAAATCCCTAAAAACTCAAGAAACCCTAAAACTATAAAAAACCCTAAAACCATTAAAAACCTCTAAAACCCCATAAAACCCTCAAAACCATGAAAAGCACTAAAACCCTTAAATTGAATAAAGATGTTAAAAAACTCTAAAAAACATAAAAAATCCAAAAAAACTAAAAAAACCCCTAAAAACCCATAAGACCCTAAAAACCCTAAAAACCTTCAAAACCTTGAAAACCCCTAAAAACCTTCAAAATACCTAAGAACCCTAAAAACCCCTAAAAACCATAAAAAACCTCAAAAGTCCCTAAAACACCTAATATTGTAAAAAACCCTAAAATCCCCTGTAAACTATAAAAACCCCAAAAAACCTTAAAAAACCAAAAAAACCAAAAAAACCAAAAAAAACACTAAAAACTCTAAAAACTCTTCAAACCCCTAAAAACTTTAAAAACTCTAAAAAAACTTAAAAACCCTAAAAAACACAAAAAATATATATATAACCCCAAAGACCCTAAAACCCATGAAAATCCCTAAAAACCTTAAAAAACCAGGAAGAGCCTTAAAAACCCTCAAAATCCCTAAAAACCCTAAAAACCTATAAAAACCATAAAAATCCTAAAAAATACCTAAAAACCCCTGAAAACATAAAAAATCATAAAATCGAAAACCCCATAAAAACCATAAAAACCCCAAAATAATTTAAAACCTCTAAAAAGCCATAAAAACGCTAAAAACCCACTAAAAACTCAAAACCCTTAAAACAACTAAAAATGTTTAAAAAATTCTAAAAAACCTTAAAACCCCTAAAATTTTTAAAAATGATAAAAACCAAAATGACCATAAAAACCCAGAAAACACCTACAAACACTAAAAACCCATGAAAAACCCTAAATACCCTCAAAATCATAAAAACCCAGAAATCCTAAAAACCATAAAATTCCTAAAAGGCCCTAAAAATCTCTAAAAAATAAAGAAAACCATTAAAACTCTAAAAACCATAAAACACCTTCAAAACATTAATAAAACAAAAAAACCCATAAAAACCACCAAAGCAATAAAAAATCTAAAAAACCCTTAAAACCCCTAAAAATGATAAAAACTTTTAAACCCCTTTATATCCCTAAAAACTGAAAAAAAACCCCTAATAACCCGGAAAAACCAGAAAAACCCAAAAAACCCCAAAAAACCCTAAAACCCCTCAAAATCCCAAAAAACCCTAAAAACCATATAAATCCTCAAAAATCCCCAAACCCCCTAAAAACTATAAAAAACCCTAAAACCTTCAAAACCCCTAAAAACCCATAAAAAAATAAAACCCCACTAAATACACTTAAGACCCCTAAAAACATTAAAAAATATAAAAACCCATAAAAACTATAAAAACCCTAAAAACACAAAATCCCTAAAAACCCTAAAAACCTTAAAAACCATTAAAATTCTAAAAAAGCCCTAAAAATCCCTTAAAACATAAAGAACCCTAAAAACACAAAAAAACCCCTCAAAACCATACAACCCCCTAAAACCTTAAAACCCCTAAAACCCAATAAAATCCCTAAAACCCACTAAAACCCTAAAAACCCTTAAAAACCTAAAAATGTTAAAATAATCTAAAAAATCTTAAAACCGCTAAAAATCTCAAAAAATCCTAAAAACCCCAAATGTCTCTAATAGTTGTTAAACCCTAAAAACAATAAAAAACACATAAACCCCTTCAAAATCCTTTACAACAGAAAAAAAACCAAAAAACCATAAAAATCCTTGAAATTCCCTAAAAATACTTTAAACCCCTAAAAACACTAAAAACATTAAAATCCCTAAAAAACTCAAAAAACCGAAAAAACCTAGAAAACCATAAAAACCCTTAATAACCCTTAAAACCCTAAAAACCAAGAAAAAAAATAAAAACAGTCAAAATCCCTAAAAACCCTAAAAACCTTAAAACCATAAAAATCCTAAAAATCCCTAAAAATCCCTAAAAATCCTTGAAAACGTAAAAAAACCTACAAAACCTGAAAACCATAAAACCCCTAAAAACACATAGAAACTCAAAAAACCTACTAAAAACTCAAAAAACCCTTTAAACTGCTAAAAACATTAAAAAATCTAAAAACCATAAAAATGCTATGAAACTCATAAAAAATCTAAAAACCCAAAATTCCATAAAAACCCTAAAAACCCTAAAAAATCCAAAAAATCCGAAAAATTCCTAAAACCTCTAAAAACATAAAAAACCTAAAAAATCCCTAAAAATCCCTGAAAACAAAAAAAACCTAATAAATACTAAAGAAACCCTAGAATCCATAAAGCCCCTAAAAACCTTAAAAACACTGAAACCCATAACAACCCTATCAAACCACTGAAAACTCTAAAACCCCTTAAGATCTATAGAAACAGTAAAAAACTATAAAAACCTTAAAAACCCTAAAAAACTCAAAAAACCACAAGAAAACCATAATAACCCTAAATCCCCTAAAAACCTAAAGAACTCTGAAAACCTCTTAAAACTTTCAAAATCCCTAAAAACCCTAAAAAACCCTAAAAAACCATAAAAACCATAAAATTCCTTAAGAATTCCTAAAATTCCTTGAAAATGTAAAAAACCTTAAAAACCCTTAAAACCCTTGAAAACCATAAACCGCTAAAAACAGTAGAAACCCTAAGAAACCCATAAAAAACCTAAAAATCCTAAAAAATTTAAAAACTCTAAAAAACCTTAAAACCCATAAAAACCCTGAAAACCCCTAAAATCCTAAAAAACCATAAAACCCTCAAAATCCTTAAAAAAACCCTAGAAAACCCAATAAACCATAAAAATCTTAAAAATCCCTAAAAATCCCCGAAAACACAAAAAAAAACCCAAAACCCATAAAAACCCCTAAAACATTAAAAACCATTAACTCCATAAAAACCCTTAAAACCACTAAAAACTCTAAAAACCCTTAAACCCCTAAAAACATTAAAAACTCTGAAAACCATAAAAACACTAAAAAACTCAAAAAACCATAAAACCCCAAAAAACCCAAAAAAACCCTAAAAAACCCAAATAAAACATAAAAATCATAACAAAAGCTTAAAAATCACTGAAAATTTAAAAAAAATCTAAAAACCCTGAAAAACATATGAAAACCATAAAACCCTTAAAAACTTAAAAACACCTAAATACCCTAAAGAACCAATAAAATTTATAAAACCCCATAAAACCCATAAAACATTAAAAACTCTAAAATCCTTAAAAACTCAAAAAAATCCTAAAACCCGAAACAACCCTAAAAACCATGAAAACCCCTAAAAACCATAAAAATCCCTTAAAATGTAAAAAACCCTAAAAACCACATTAAAACCATATAAAACCCCTAAAAACTAGAAAATAACCATAAACACCTGAAAAAACCCAAAAACCACTAAAAAATCTAAAATCCCATAAAACCCTAAAATTGTTGAAAACTCAAAAAAAAACATAAACCCTAAAAACTCCAAAAAAACCAAATAACCCAAAAGACCCTAAAACCCCTAAAAACCCTCAAACACCCTAAAAAGCCAAAAGAACCCTAAAACCCATAAAATCCCTTAAACTCCCTAAAAACATAAAAAACCCCAAAAGCCCTGAAGACACATGAAAAAAAACCTTTTAAAACCTAAAAATACTAAAAAACCAATAAAAACTCTAAAACCATTAAAA
The DNA here is from genome assembly GCA_963277665.1 of Viscum album. Classification (NCBI taxonomy): domain Eukaryota; kingdom Viridiplantae; phylum Streptophyta; class Magnoliopsida; order Santalales; family Viscaceae; genus Viscum; species Viscum album. The sequence continues at coordinate 1,049,688,729 of OY728121.1, read as the reverse complement.
CACCTAAAAATGTTAAAAACTCTATAAAAATATAAAAACCCTAAAAACTCACCCCCCCCTAAAAACCCTGAAATTCCCTAAAACCCCTAAAAACCCCTAAAAGCACTCAAAATACCTAAAAACCCTAAAACCACTAGAAACCATAAAAAGTTAAAAGATCCCTAAAATTATCTGAAAACATAAAAAACCCTGAAAAACCCTAAAAAAACCTAAAAAACCCTAAAAAACCCTAAAAAACCCTTGAAAACCATAAAAAACCTAAAACTAGAAAAAACCCTAAAAACCCATAAAAAACCTAAAAACCACTAACAACTCTAAAAACCATTAAAACCCCTAAAAATGTAAAAAACTTTAAAAATCCTTTAAACCCCTAAAAAACAAAAACCCGACCCCAAAAACCCAAAAAACCCTAAAGATATGGAATAACCCTGAAAATCCTTCAAAACCCTAAAAACCATAAATTTTTTAAAAAATCCCTAAAAATCACTTAAAATGTAAAAACCCCTAAAAACCTAGAATGACCCTTGTAAACTATAAAATACCCCTAAAATCCTTAAAATCCCCTAAACCTCATAAAACCCCCAAAACACACAAAAAAACTCTAAAAACCATTAAAACCACTAAAAGCATTAAAAAATCTAAAAAACCTTAAAACCCCTAAACATTAAAAAACCCTTAAAATTAAAAAAACATAAAAATCCTAAAAATCCAAAAAAACTCAAAAAAAATCCCCTAAAAACCCCAAAAGACCATAAAATCTCTAAAATCCTAAAAAACTTAAAAAATCCAAAAAAGCCCCAAAACCCATACAAATCCTAAAAAATCCGTTAAAACCCTTAAAACCCATTAAAACCATAAGAGACCACTAAATGATCTAAACCCCTAGAAATGTTAAAAAACTCTAAAAAAACTTAAAACCTAAAAATCTAAAAAAACTCTAAAAACACAACAGACCTTAAAAACCAAAAAACCCCTAAGAACCCTAAAAACACCTAAAAATTCTTAAAATCCCAAAAAACCATAAAACTGAATTAAATAATCTAAAAACCCTTTAAACCCTTAAAACCCCTAAAAATGTTAAAAATGTTAATAAAACTCTAAAAACCCTTAAAATCCCTAAAAAACTAAAAAAAACCCTAAACCCCAAAAATTCCCGAAAACCCTAAAAAACCGTCAAAATCCCTAAAAATAATAAAATCCACTAAAACCCATAAAAATCCTAAAAAATCCCTAAAAATCTCTAAAAACATAAAAAATCCTAAAAACACTGAAAACCCCTGAAAACCATAAAAACCCCTAAAAACCTTTCAAAATCCTAAAAATAAATAAAAATCATAAAACCACTAAAAACTCTAAAAACCCTTAAAACCCCTAAAAAATTTAAAAAAACTATAAAAAACCATAAAAACTCAAAAAAACTTAAAACGCAAAAAGACCCTAAAAACCCTGAAAATCCCTAAAAACCCTAAAAGCCTTTAAACACCCTAAATCCCTCAAAATCCCAAAAAAACCAAAAAATCCTAAAAAATACCTAAAAACGTAGAAAACCATAAAACCCCCAAAAGTCCCTAAAAACCCTGAAAACACCTAAAACCCCTAAAACCCCCAAAAATCCTAAAACACCTAAAATTCCCTAAAAACACTAAAGAACCCTAAAACCCATACAAATCCAAAAAATTTCCAAAAATCCCTAAAAAGGTAAAAAACCCTAAAAAACCAATAAAAACCTTAAAAAACCCTAAAAACCTATAAAAATCTGATAAACATAAAAAAAATAAAAACCCTTTAAACAAATAAAAACATTAAAAAACTCTAAAAAACCAAAGAAACCCTAAAAACAAAAAAAAACCCTAAAACCCCAACAAAAACATAAAATCCCTAAAATCCCTAAAAACCTTAAAAACCCCCAAAACAATAAAAATCCTAAAAATTACCTAAAAACATTAAAAATGTAAAAAACCAAAAAAACCCTGAAAAACCCCTAAATATAATAAAAACCCTTGAAACCATAAAAATCCCAAAAACCCCAAAAACCCCAAAACCCACTAAAAACTCTAAAAACCCATAAAACCTGTTAAAACGTTAAAAACTCTAAAAACCTTAAAATCCCTAAAAAACTCAAAAAAAAACCCTAAAAAATTGTAAAAACACAAAAAACCATGAAAACCCTAAAAACCATCAAAATCCCTAAAACCCTTAAAAAACATAAGAATCTAAAAAGCTATAGAAATTTATGAAAATGTAAAAAACCTAAAAAAACTTAAGGAACCCCTCAAAACCATAAAAACCCAGAAAAACCTTAAAATACCCTAAAAACCCATAAAAACCATAAAAATCATAGAAACTACTAAAAACTCTAAAAACCCTAAAAATCTCTAAAAATTCTAAAAAACTTTAAAACCCTTAAAAACCATAAAAAACTTGAAAAAACATCTAAAAACCCCAAAAGACACTAAAATCCCTGAAGAAAACTAAAAACACTAAAAACCATAGAAATCATAAAAAAACCTCAAAATCCCTAAAAACGTAAAAATACCCTAAAAACCATAAATACCCCATAAAAACTATAAAACCCCCCAAAACCTTAAAAAACCCTAAAATCCCTGAAAAACCATAAAAAATACTAAAACTATAAAAACCCTTGAAACCCCTAAAAATGTTAAAAAACTCTAAGAAACCTCAAAACCCCTAAAAACTCAAAAAAACCCTAAAATCCCAAAAAGACTTTAAAAACACTGAAAACCCCTAAAAACCCAAAATACTCTAAAAACCCTAAAAACCCTAAGAACCATAAAAATCCTAAAAAAATCCCTAAAAATCCCTGAAAATGTTAAAAACCCTAAAACCCATAAAAATTCTAAAAAACCTAAAAACCCATTAAAAACACTAAAAACCCTTAAAAACTCAAAAAATTTAAAAACTCTAAAAAACCATAAAAACCCTAAAATTAAAAAAAAAACCAAAAAAACATAAAAAAACCCTAAAAACCGCAAAAATCTAAAAAATACTAAAAACACAAGAAAAATCCAAAATCCACCAAAATCCTTAAAAACCAAAAATACCCTAAAAACATAAAAATCTTTAAAACCCCTAAAAATTTAAAAAATCCTAAAAACCCAAAAACCCCTGAAAAAAATAAAACCCCCTAAAACCCATTAAAAACTTAAAAACCCATAAAAACCACTAAAAAATCTAAAAACCCTTGAAACTCATAAAACGATAAAAAACTCTAAAAATCATAAAAACCCTAAAAACTAAAAAACCCTAAAGACCCAAAAAGACTATAAAAACTCTAAAAAACACTAAAACCCCTAAAACATTAATAAACACTCAAATCTCTAAATACCCAAAAAAAACCTAAGACCCATAAAAATATTTAAAAATCCTTAAAAATTCTTGAAAATGTAAAAAACCTTAAAAACCCTGAGAACCCCTAAAAACATAAAAGATAGTAAAAACAATAAAAGCCCCATAAAATCCCTAAAACCCACTAAAAACTCAAAAACTTGTCCAAACCCCTAAAAATGTTTAAAAACTCTAAAAAACCTCAAAACACCTGAAAAATTCAAAAAAACCTTAAAACCCCAAACAAATTATAAAAACCCAAAAAACCCTGAAAGACCATAAAACCCTCCAAATCCTTAAAAACCATAAAAACCTAAAAATCTATAAAAATCATATAAAATCACCAAAAAAATCACTAAAAACATAAAAAACCCTAAAAACCCTGAAAAACTCCTTAAAACCATAAAAAGCACTAAAAACATTAAAAAAACTTAAAACTAAAAAAACCCTAAAAACAACTAAATACACTAAGAACCCTTAGACCCCCTAAAAAAATTTAAAAACATTAAAAGCCTTAAAAAACATAAAACCCCCAAAACCCCTCAAAATCCCTCAAAACCCTAAAAACCCAAAAAACAATAAAATCATAAAATAACCCTAAAGTCATTGAAAACATAAAAACACCTAAATTCCCTAAAACCCCTGAAAACCATAAAATCCCATAAAAACTTAAAAAAACCCAAAAACCCATAAAAATCCTAAAGCCACTAAAAACTCAAAAAACCCTTTAAACCCAAAAAATGTTTAAAAAACTCTAAAAACCTTAAAAAACCTAAAAACTAAAAAACCCTAAAACCCAAAAAGGCCCTTGAAAAACCTGGAAACCCTAAAACCCTAAAAAATACTAAATAAACCTCAAAATCCCGAAAAATCCAAAAAAACCCTAAAAACCATTAGAATCTAAAAAAATCCCTAAAAATCCCAGAAAACATAAAAAACCATAAAACCCCTGAAAACCCCTAGAAAACCATAAAACCCTCTAAAAACGTAAAAACCCTAAAATCCCCATAAAACCCCTAAATAAGCACCAAAAACTTTAAAAACCACAAAACCCTAATGAACTCAAAAAACGCTTAAAATCCAAAAGACCCTAAAACCCAAAAAAACTCTAAAAACCCTTAAAAACACTAAAAGGCCAAAACAACCCAGAAAAGCCCAAAAACCCCTCAAAATCCTGAAAACCCAAAAAATCATAAAAACCATAAAAAATGAAAGTCCTGAAAATCCTTACAAACATAAAAACCCTTAAAACCAGGAAAAAAACCCTAAAAACCATAAACAACCCCTAAAACATTAAAAAACCCGAAAAAACCCATAAAAACCTTAAAGCCACTAAAAAATCTAAAAACACTTAAAATACCAAGAAAAGTTAAAAAACTATAAAAAACTATAAAAACCCTAAAAACCCATAATACCCCTAAAAACAACTAAAATACTAAAACCCCTTAAAACCCCTAAAAATGTTAAAAACTCTAAAAAACCATAAAAACCCTAAAAAATCATGAAAAACCCAAAAACCCCTTAAAATCTCTAAAACCCATAAAAACCCTAAAACCCTAAAAATCCTAAAAAAGATCTAAAATCCCTAAAAACATAAAAAACCCTAAGAATCCTAAAAAACCCTTGAAAACCAAAAAGACCCCTAAAACATTTAAAACCCCAAAAAACCCATAAAAACCCAAAAATCCACTAAAAACTCTAAAAACCCATAAACCCGCTAAAAATGTTAAAAATCTCTAAAAAACCTTAGAAACACAAAAAAAATAAAAAAATCCTAAAAACCCAAAAAAACCCCTTAAAACCTTGAAAAATCCTAAAAACCTGACCCCCCCCCAAAACCCCTCAAAATACCTAACAACCTAAAAAACCCTAAACACCATAAAAATCCTAAAAAATCACTGAAAAACCATGAAAACGTAAAAAATCCTAAAAACCCATAAAACCTTAAAAACCCACTAAAAATCTACAGAACCTTTTAAAACCCCCATAACATTAAGAAAATCAAAAAAATTAAACCCTAAAAATCAAAAATACCTTAAAACCCGAAAAACCCATAAAAACCCTTAACCTTAAAAACCGTAAAACCCCTAAAAAACCTTAAAAACCTTCAAAATCACAAAAAACCCTAAAAGACCCTAAAAACCATAAAATTCCTAACAAAAACCTTAAAAATCCATAAAAACATAAAAAACCCTAAAACCCCTAAAAACTATAAAAACCAAAAAAACCCTTAAAATCCATAAAAAGCATAAAAAAACACTAAAAACTATTAGAACCCTTAAAACCCATAAAAATATTAAAAAACTCTAAAACATTTAAAACACTAAAAAACTCCTATAAAACCCTAAAAAACCAAAAAAACACAAAAAACCCAAAAACCCAAAAACCCCCGAAAAATACCTAAAATCCGAAAACCCCTAAAAATCCCAAAAACCCAAGAAAACCCAAAAAACCATAAAATACTAAAATTCCCTAAAAATCCCTGAAAACGTAAAAACCACTATGAACCTTGAAATCCATCCAGAAAAACATAAAAACCCTTATGGACATTAAAAAACCTAAAAACCCATAAAAACACTATAAACCACTAAAAAATCTAAAAACCCATAAGACCCCTAAAAACGTTAAAAACTCAAAAAAACAATAAAACCCCACAAAATTCAAATATATATATATATATATATAAACCCTAAACCACCTAAAAAACCTAAAAACCCCTGGAAACCCCTAAAAACCATCAAAATTCTTAAAAACCCCTAAAAACCATAAAATTCCTAAAAAGCCCTAAAATGAAAAAAAAACCCTAAAACCCTGAAATACCTCTTAAAAACATAAAAACCCCTAAAACCCATAAAAACCCATAAAAACCCTAAAAACAATAAAAACTCTTAAACACTCTAAATTTTTTGAAGACTCTAAAAAACCTTAAAAATCCTAAAAACTCAAAAGAAGCTGAAAAACCCCAAAAAGACCCTAAAAACCAAAAAATCCCCTAAAATCCCTAAAACCCTTAAAAACCCTAAAGCCCCCTAAAATCCCCAAAACCCAGGAAAATCCTAAAAAATCCCTAAAAACCTTGATAAACCCCTGAAAAACATAAAATCCTTAAAAACTCCAAAACCTCATAAAAACCCTAAAAACAACTAAAAAATCTAAAAACCCTTAAACCCCTAAAAATGTTTAAAAACTCTAAAAATCATAAAACACTGAAAAACTCAAAAAACCCCTAAAAACCCAGAAGACCCTAAAAACCATAAAAACCCTAAAAATGCCTAAAAACACTCAAAATCCCTAAAAACCCTAAAAACCCAAAAAACCATAAAAAACCATAAAAACCCACAAAAACCCTAAAGAACCCCAAAAAAACTTTAAAAGTACTTAAAACCCATAAATGTGTTAAAAATATTTGTAAAACCATAAAAACACTGAAAAAACTCAAAAAAACCCCTCGATGCCCCAAAAGACCCTATAAACCTTGAAAACCCTAGAAACCATATGTATTAAAAAATCCCTAAAAATATTAAAAAATGTAAAGAACCATAAAAACCATAAAAACATTAAAAACCCTAAAATCCCATAAAACCCCAAAAAACCAATAAAAACTCTAAAAATATTTAAATTTCCAAAAAATGTTAAAGACTAAAAAAACCTTAAAACCCTTAAAAAATAAAAAAGCCCAATAAGCCAAAAAGACCCTAAAACCCCTCAAAATCCCTAAAACCCCCAAAAAACCCAAAAAACCCTAAAATCCTAAAAAATCCCTAAACAACCCTAAAAAACTTGAAAACTCCCCTGAAAACCCACTAAAAATTCTAAAACCCCATAAAAACCCTGAAACTTTCAAAATTCAAAAAATGTTAAAAATCCAAAAAAGAAAAAAACCTAAAAAACCCAAAAGACCATAAAACTCTAAAAACCTAAAAAACCCTAAAATTCCATGAGAAACCCTAAAAAAACTCAAAATCTGTAAATACCCTAAAAACACTGTAAATACGCCTAAAAACCATAAAACCCCTCAAAACCTTAAAATCCTATAAAACCCCCAAAAAAACACTAAAACCTCTAAAAAACCATAAAACCCCTAAAAATGTTAAAAAACACTAATAAACATTAAAACGCCTAAAAAGAAAAAAACGTTAAAAACCCCAAAAATAATAAAAATCCTTAAAACCCCCTAAACCCCCTAAAAAACCCTAAAAAACCTTAAAACCCCTCAAAGTACCTAAAACCCCTAAAATCCTCTAAAAACAATAAAAATCCTAAACAATCTCTAAAAATCCCTTAAAATGTAAAAAACCTTAGAAACCTAGAAAAACCCATATATACCATATAAACCCCTAAAAACATTAACACCCCTCCCCCAACCCATAAAAACCCAAAAAATCCTCTAAAAATCTAAAAAATGTTAAAACCACTAAAAAGGTTAAAAATTTAAAAAACCTTAAAACCACTAAAAATTTAAAAAACCCTATAAAAAAACAAAGAACCCTAAAAACATTATGAAAACCCTAAAAACCCTTTAAATCCCTAAAAACCCCAAAAACCAATAAAAATCATTAAAAAACCTTAAAATTCCCTGAAAACAAGAAAACCCTAAAAACTCTAAAAAACCCCTGAAAATCATAAAACACCTAAAAACCTAAAAACCCCTGCATAACTATAAAACCCCTAAAAACTAATAAAAAATATAAAAACCCTTAAAGCCCTTAATAACATAAAAAAACTCTAAAAACCTTAAAAAACTAAAAAGCTCAAAAAACCCCCTAAAATCCCAAAACACCCTGAAAACCCCTAAAAACCCTCAAAATCCCAAAACATCCAAAACCCCCTAAAAATCTTTAAAATCCAAAAAAAATCCCTTAAAATACCTGAAAATGTAAAAAACCCTAAAAACCCAATGAAAACTTTAAACCCCTAAAAACCTTAAAAAACCCTAAAAACCCATAAAAACCTAAAAAACCCTAAAAATCCATAAAAACCAAAAAATCACTAAAACTCTAAAAACACTCAAAAACCCTAAAAATGTCAAAAAAAACTCTAAAAACCTTTAAAATCATAAATACTCAAGAAAACCCCTAAAAACTCAAAAAGACCCTAAAAACCCAAAAAACTCGAAAATATTGAAAAACACTAAAAACCATAAAAATCCCTAAAAACACTAAAAACCATAAAAATCCTCAAAATACAAAAAAATCTCTAAAAACGTAAAAAACCCTAAAAACCCTAAAAACCCCTAAAAACCATAAAACCCCTAAAACTTTAAACTTCCCAAAAATCCATGAAAAACCTAAAACACACTAAAAAATCTAAAATCCATTTAAACCCCTAAAAATGTTAAAAACCTTAAAAGACTCTGATAAACCTTAAAACCACTAAAAACACAAAAACACCCTAAAACTGCCAAAAGATCCTAAAAATCCTGGAAAACCCTAAAACCCCAAAAAAACCTAAAAAAACCATAAAATCCCAAAAATTCCTAAAAACCCCTAAAAATAATAAAAATCCTAAAAACACCCAAAAATACCTAAAAACGTAAAAAACCCTAAAAACCTTGGAAATCCCTAAAAACAATAAAAACCCCAAAAAAGCATAACAAACCCAACAAACCCAAAAAACCACTAGAAACTATGAAAACCCTTAAAACCCCTAAAAACTTTAAAAAAATCTAAGATCCCTTAAAACCTTAAAAAACTATAAAAACCCATAAAAACCCAAAAAGACCCTAAAAACCTTGAAAACCTAAAAAACACTAAACACCCTGAAAAACCATAAAAACCATAAAAAATCCCTAAAACCCCTAAAAACTCTAAAAACCATGAAAATCATAAAAAAGCCCTAAAAATCCCTTAAAATGTAAAAAAACCCTGAAAACCATGAAAACCCCCTAAAACCCCTTGAAAATTATAAAAACCCCTAAAAACCATAAAAACCCCTAAAACCCAAGAAAAACCTATAAGCCCACTAAAAACTCTAAAACCCTTAAAACCCCTAAAAACATTATAAAACTCTAAAAACCCTTTAAACCCCTAAAAACTCAAAAAACCCTAAAACCAAAAAAGTCATGAAAACCCTTAAACCCTCAAAAATCCTAAAACCCCCCAAATCTCTAAAAACACCTAAAAACCACTAAAAATCCCAAAAATTCCCAGAAAACATAAAAAACATTGAAACCCCCTAAAAACCACAAAAATATGAAAACCCACAAAGACCCTAAAACATAAAAAAATCTAAAGGCCCTTTAAACCCCTAAAAATGATAAAAATCTCTAAAAACCCTTAAAAACCCTAAAACACCAAAAAAAACCCCTAAACCCGCCAAAAAACCATAGAATCAGTGAAAATGATGAAACCCCAAAAAAACAATGAAAATCACTAAAACCCCTCAAAATCCCTAAAATCTTTAAAAAACCCTAAAAACCATAAAAATAATAAAAAATCCCAAAAAAATACCTAAAAACCTAAAAAAATCCAAAAAACCCTAAAAACGTAAAAAACTGTAAAAAACACAAAAACTCTAAAAACCCTTAAACTCTTAAAAATGTTAAAAAATAATAAAAATTCTAAAAAATAGTGAACACCCTTAAAATCCCAAAAACCCGTAAAAACCCTCAAACCCATAAAAATCCTAAAAATCCTTAAAAATACTTGAAAATGTAAAAAACCTTAAAAACCCAGAAGACCCCTAAAACCACAAAACCTCTAAAAACCTTAAAACCCCTAAAAATCCACTAAAAACTCTGAAAACACTTTTAACCCTTAGAAAAGTTAAAAAACACTTCAAAACCTTAAAAACCCAAAAAACAAAAAAAAACCCTAAAAACCCAAAAAATACACTAAAAACCCCTAAAACCCTAAAAACATTGAAAACCCCTAAAACCCTAAAACTCCCAAAAAACCCAAAAAACCCTAAAAATGATAAAAATCCTAAAAAATACCTAAAAATACCTAGAAACATAAAAAAACTATAAAAATCTAGAAAACCCCCAGAAAACCATAAACCCCCTAAAACCATAAAAAACACTAAAAATAATAAGACACAAAAAACCCCAATAAAAATCTAAAAACCCTCAAAACCCATAAAAAAGTTAAAAAGCTCCAAAATAACCTTTTAACCCATAAAAACTCAAGAAAAACCTAAAAACCCTTAAAAACCCTGAAAACCCCTAGAAACTCCTAAATACCCTAAAATCTCTAAAAACCCTAAAAACTATAAAAATCGTGAAAAATCCCTAAAAATCCTTGAAAATGTACAAAAAAACACTAAAAACCTAAAAACCCCCTAAAAAGCATAAAAACACATAAAAACCTTAATAACCTTAAAAACGCAAACCTTAAAAACCACTAAAAACTCTAAAAACCCTTATAGCCCTAAAATTATTAAAAAACTCTAAAAAACCTTAAATGCCATAAAAACTCTAAAAAAACCTAAAAACCCAAAACACCCCCAAACACTAAAAACCCCTAAAGACCCTAAAAAACCTTGAAAACCCCTAAAAATACTAAATTTATAAAAATCCTAAAAATCCCTAAAATCCCTGAAAATATAAAAAACCCTGAAAACCATAAAAACACCCAAAAACCTTAAAAACCTTAAAAACCATAAAAAAACACTAGAAAATATAAAACCCTAAAACCCCTTAAAATCCCTAAAAACATTAAAAACTCTAAAAACCCATAAAACCCTAAAAAATAAAAAAAACCTTAAAACCTTCCTATAAAAACTCTGAAAACTCGTAACCCCCCCCCCCCCAAAAAAATCCCTAAAAACCCTAAAAACCTTAAAAATAAAAAAGTCCCTGAAAATCCCTAAAAGCATAAAAAACCTTGGAAAACACCTAATAACCATAAAACTTCTAAAGACTATAAAAAACACTAAAAACCATAAAACCATAAAAATCACTAAAAACTCAAAAAAAACCCTTTAAACCCCTAAAAATATTATTCTTTCGATCAAGTGGTTACACTTGTGAGATCACCTATGATGGATTTGAGTGCATATTCTTTCACAGTGGTATCCTCAGACAAGGCTTCTAAGAGGAAACTTGATGGGAATTCATCCAAAGAAATTTTTTTCACCTTGAATAAATTCATCACACTAAATAGGGATTTTTGGAGTGATATAGCTGAGGACTCTCAGGCCCATGAAGATAGTGAGGAGCATGCCATTGGTCCTGAACCCATGGACTATCTTGAAGACAAACATAACCTAATGGAGAAATACATTGACATGGAACCCAAAAGCCAGTCTGTAGGTAATCCCAAAAAGAAAGGAAAGAATGGTAGGGAAGGGAATAAATACCTCCTCCAAACCTATAAAAAGATAAAATGCCTCTTTTGGGGGAAACACCCCCACTTCTCAATGAGGATCATGTTTTGGAATTGCCAAGGGCTTGTGAACTCTCCCACAGATGCAGCCCTTCGGCACTTTCTTCTCTCTAATAGGACAATTCTCATAGATGAGCCCATGATAAAGTATGAAAATTGGAAGGGATTCCACTGGGCCAGCCTTGGATACTCTCTTGTTTCTCATAATAGGGATATCAGTGCATTGGAAACCTTATGGGTAATGAAGCACGATGATGTCCAGTTTCTTTCTTATGATGAGAGCTCTCAAACTTTATTCCTCTCAATATGCCTTCAGGCTACCACCTAACACTGTCCTTTGTGTATGCATCCTTCTTGTACGCTAGGAAAAGGCACCTATGGAAGAAGTTGGCTCAATTAAATGAGACTAGCGTCCGAAACTGGGTTGTTAATGGTGATTTCAACACTATTCTGAGACCAGATGAGAATATTGTTCCTAACTTCTATCATACTGCTGTAGAGGATTTCTCTTCCTTCTTGTACCAATGTGATCTCACCGAGGTACCTATTACTAGAGCATATTTCACATGGGGAAGGTTCACTATTAATGGAATACAAGATAGTAACCTTGACAGGCGTTTCTTTTAGATCAGTGATAGGAGTGTCCTTATGGATATCTCTGTGTTCACTATTCCCAAGTTCAACTCGGATCACAATCCCATTATTGTTGATTTAGGTGAGGGTATTACAAGTTCAACCCCTATATCCTTCAAATTTAATAATGCTTGTCTCATGATTCCTGGATGTAGGGAAGTGGTTATCAATGGATAGAATAACATCTTTCATGGCAGTCCAAATTTTATTATGGCCTCTAAGATTAAGAGAATCAAATTCCTTCAGAAATAGTGGATCATGAGATCTTTTTCCAGGTTGGATGATGACATTAAGGCCGCGGAATCTTAGATTTCCCTTTTCCAGATTACCAATCAGCAGCATCACATGCCTTCCTGGGAGGAGCTATAGCTTCATTCCAAGATAGATGATCTCCTGGATCTTAATAAGTGTCAAAGAATCAATTTAATGTTATGTGGCTCAAATATGGGGATAGGAATTCCAAATTCCTCCATTATCTATGTAGGGATAAGAGGGCCAAGAAAAACCTGAATGTCATTCACATCAATGGCTCCACTTTCACATCTATGGATGATATCTCTAATGCTGTTGTGGATTATTTTAGGCACTGTACAATGATGATTGTGCTATTCATATATATGACTCCATCATGCCTTGCATTGATGATCACTAGAACAAGGCCTTAATAGATTCCCCATTTGTAGAGGTAGTCAAATCTGCACTATTCTCTTTGAACATGGAAAGTGCAACGAGATCAGATGGATTTAACAACAATTTTTTTCATGTTCTATTGGGACATTTTGCAAGTGGAGGTCACCAATTCAATCAGGGGATTTTCTCTCTCCAGTTCAATCCCTCATGGGGCTAATTCCAATTTTATTGTTTTGATACCAAAGAAGGAAAATGCTATTGATATAGAGGACTTCCACCCTATTTCCATTGGGAACACCAATCCAAAAATTATAAGCAAAATTATGTTCATTAGGTTGGGGAAGATTCTATAGGATCTTATAAACCCAAATCAACTTGGGTTTGTTCTTGGGAGGAGTATTCAAACCAATCTCTTTACAACCTCAAAAGGCATAAATATCCTAAAGAAGAAAACAAAGCATGGGAGTTTTGCTTTGAAATTGGATATCTCAAAGGTCTTTGAAACCATTAAGTGGAGCTACATCTTCAACGTTCTTGGAAAGTATGGTTTCTTTATCATTTTCATCAAAACGATTAACACTATCTTGACTAGTGCTAGGGTTTCTATCCTTATACCCAAAAGGGTTTTTTCAATGCTCCCGAGGAGTTAGGCAAGGGGACCTACTCTTGGGTATTCTATTTGTGATTGATGATGATTACATGATTCAGGGAATTATTGATCTCTTGCAGGATAGTTTGTACAAATCGATTAAGGCAGGGAGAGACCTTCATGTGCCCTATCATTTTATTTATACGGACGGCATCCTTCTATTCTGGCAAGAGAATAAGAAAACCTTATCTTCAATTAGAATGATCTTTTTCCATTATGAAAGTGTGGATAGGAAGTCCATTAGCTAGAATAAATCCTTTATTATCTTTGGAAAAGGGGTTTTAGCCTCTAGACAACTCTTCATTTCCAGGTCACTTGGGGTGAAAAGTGGCTCACTCCCCTTTACAAATCTGGGTGTCCCTCTTTTCTATGGGAAGGCCAAAAGGTGTTAACTTGAGGGAATATCAACTAAAATCACTCAACAACTTGCTAAATGGAAAGGAAAATGCTTAAGTCAGGCCATAAGGGTTTTTCTGATCAACTCAGTCATCACCTCCAAGTTTGTTCATGCGTTCTCCACTTATAGATGGACGACTATCCTTGTTAAAAGCCTGCATGCCAAGATTAGGAACTTTTCATAGATGAGATGCATTAGTGAAAGGAAGATGGTTTCTATGGCTTGGAAAGAATTTACTAAGACAGTTGACCTGGGTGGGCTAGGCATAAAGGACCTAAGGAGATTTAATGATGAACTACATGGAAAGTTCACCTGGAATTTGTTCAATCCACATGATGATGGTATGTATTTTCTTCATGAGATGTTCACACATAGACTATGTGATGATTTCACAGGTTATATACCTTACTATGTCTGGCCTGTACTCATGTCCTCATATAAGGACATTATATCTCAATCAAAATGGGTTGTGTCAAAATAATCAAACTTAAATTGTTGGAAAACTACCTGGCTCAGAAGACCCCTATCTGAAATTGTGGCACCTCCCCATGAGTTGCAAGACATGTTTATTGCTACTCTCAACCAAAGAATTAATGATTTACATGGGACTCTTCCAGCCCATATTATTTTCAGATCTAGAGGTATATTTTTATGGATAGTGACACCCTAATTTGGAAGTCGAACCTGGTTGGAAAGTTCTATATACAATAGTTTTATCAGCTGAAATGTCCACAAGCCACGGTCCCGCCATCTTGGCTTTTAAAATTCAAGGTGCCATTCATTCCATCTACAAACCACCTTCTATTGTGGAAACTATGGAGGAATAAGATACCTACTTAAGAGAAATTGAAGAAATCCAATTAGAATCTGGCCTCCGTTTTCTACCTCTACCTTCGGTATGAGGAGAACACCCGTCACACCTTCATTCACTGCAGTTTTCGCTACTGAATTGTGGGATCACCGGAAAATAGATGTTCGGGTTTTCTTGTAGCATGCATGGCTCTATGGTTGATCTGATCAGTAGCCTTGTGGAGATGCAGTGCAGTGAACAGGTTCATAACATGCTACTTACAAGCATTGTTGCAACGAATTCCTACATTTGTACTGCTCGCAATATGGTGGCCTTCAACCATAAGCCTTTCTCCTTCCATGGTGGAGTTGTGACAATCCACAAGGTGGTACACTCTTTTGTGCGCCTGACGTGGACTCTGATATGAAGGGTGAACTTCACAGTTGTGTTTGTAAACCCTCCTTGTAACGCTTTTTCTTTATTTTTCTAATAAATTGGGGGGGAGGCATGCATGCCTGGCCCTGGGCCTTCCTTTCCCAAAAAACGTTAAAAACTCTAAAAAACTTTAAAACCCTAAAAAACTCAAAGAACCCCCTAAACACCAAAAAAGACCATAAAAACACTAAAAACCCTAAAAACCATAGAAATCCTAAAAAATACCTAAAAATCCTAGAAAAAGGTAAAAAACCCTAATACCTTAAAAAACTACTAAAAACCATCAAACCCTTAAAAACCATTAAAAACCCTAAAAATCCATAACAACCCTAAAACCCCACAAAAAACTCTAAAAACCCACAAAACCCCTAAAATTTTTAAAAACTATAAAAACCTCAAAACCCCTAAAAAATAAAATAACCAAAAAGACCCTAAAAACCCTGAAAACCCCTAAAACCCCAAAAAATCCTAAAAACCCCTGGAAACCCATCAAACCCTTCAAAATCCCTAAAAGCCCTAAAAACCATAAAAACCAAAAAAAATCCTAAAAAAACCGTAAAAACCGTAAAAACCCCTGAAAATGTAAATAACCCTAAAAACACTAAAAAACCTATGAAAACCATAAAAACCCCTAAAAACCATAAAAACCTTAAAAATCCATAAAAGCACTAAAAACTGAAAAAACACTTAAAACCCCTAAAAACGTTAAAAAACTCTAAAAACCTTAAAACCTGAAATAACTAAAAAAACCCTAAAAGACTCGAAAAACCATAAAAAACCTGAGAAATCCTAAAAACCCTAAAAAACCTGAAAACCCATAAAAATCCTAAAAATTCCATGAAAATGTAAAAAACCCTTAAAACCTTAAAAATCCCTAAAAACCATAAAAACCACCAAAAACATTAAAATCCCCAAAAAAACCCCATAAAAACCCTAAAAACCAAAAAATATAAAAACCCTTAATACCCCTAAAATTTTAAAAAACTCAAAAAACCATAAAAACCCTAAAAAACCATAAAAACCGTAAAAATTCTAAAAAATCACTAAAAATCTCTGAAAACTTAAAAAACCCTAAAAACCATTAAAAGCCCCTGAAAGCCATAAAAACACCTAAAAAACAAGAAAACCCCTAAAAACCCACTAAAAATTATAAAAATAATTAAAACCACTAAAAACTTCAAAAAATCTCTAAAGACCTTAAAAACACTAAGAAACTCAAAAAACCCTAAAAACCAAAAAAGACCATAAAAACCCTAAAAAGCCCTAAATCCCTAAAAACCATGAAAACCCATAAAAACCACAAAACCCTCAAAACCCATAAAATCCCTAAAAACACTAAAAACCATAAAAATCCTAAAAAATCCATAAAAATCCATATAAACGTAAAAAACCCTAAAAACTGTAAAACCACTAAAAACCTTAAATCTCTAAAAGTTCTAAAAACCATTAAAACCCCTAAAAATGTTAAAACACATTAAAAAACCTTAAAACCCCCAAAAAAAACTCAAAAAACCTAGAAAACCTAAAAAGACGCTAAAAACCCATAAAAATCCTAAAAAACATAAAAATGCCTAAAAACCAATAAAACCCAAAAAATCCCTAAAAACCCTTAAAACTCTAAAACCATAAAAATCCTAAAAAGCACAAAAAATTCCTAAAAATGAAAAAACCCTAAAAAATATGAAAACCCCATGAAAACTATAAAATATCTTAGAAACCTAAAAACGACAAAAAACTCTAAAAACCCTTAAAACCGCTAAAAACGTTAAAAGCTCTAAAAACCCTTAAAATCCCTAAAAATGAAAAAAGAAAGCATAAAACCCCCCCAAAAGACCCTAAAACCCCTAAAAAACCTAAAAACCATGAAAACACCTAAAAATCCTCAAAATTCCTAAAAGCCTTAAAAAACACTAAAACCATAAAATCATAAAAAAGACCTAAAAATCCTTGAAAATGTAACAAACCCTAAAAACCCTAAAAAAACTCTAAAACCCATAAAAATATTAAAAAATCCTAAAACCCATAAAATCGCTCAAAACCACTAAAAACTGTTAAAACCCTTAAAACCCCTAAAATGTTAAAAAAACTCAAAAAAACCTTCAAAACCCAAAAAACTCAAAAAAACGCTAAAACCCAAAATTCCATTAAACCCTGAAAAACCCAAAACCCTAAAAAACCATAAAAACCCAAAAAACTCTCAAAAACCCTAAAAACACGAAAAAACCCTAAAAACCATAAAAATCCTAAAAAATCCCTAAAAAACCTTGAAACATAAAAACCCCTAAAAACCCTAAAAACCATAATGGCAACTAGGGCCTCCTCACGAGCTGTCAAACTGAATCTAAAGGTGAATAAGCGAGAGAAGCCTTATTTTTCTGCTGAGCAGGTAAAAGCTATGGAGAAGCTGCGGTCCAGACTTGGCATGCAAGAAGATTTCGACCCTGGATGGGACTCAATGGACCAGGGTGATGAATCAGATTTTAGCTTTGCTGACGATGGCGGTGGCTTTGGTGTTGGCATGGGGTTTCGTGATGTGGAGCTGGAGGATTTTGGCGGCGATGTTGACTGACCCACTCTGTGTGTGATTTTCTTTTGGACACTGTGTCTTTTTTGGTCTTGCGCTTTGTTTCTTTTTTTTCTTTCCTTTTGTGGCCCTCGGGCTGAGGTTGTAAGGGGTTTTGGGTGTGGATTGATTGATCCCTCCCCTCCCTTGTCTGCAGTGTCTGTATCCTTTATTTATAAATTTTGGGGGGTTCCGGGAATAGCCTGGACCCGTGCCTTCTTTGCCTAAAAACCATAAAACCCAAAAAAAATTAAAACCCCCTAAAACATATAAAAACCCCAAAACAACTGCAAATTCTAAAAATCCAAAAAAACATTAAAAACATTAAAAAATCTAAAAAACCCTAAAAAACTCAAAAAAAACCCTAAAACACCAAAAGTCCCTAAAACCCCTAAAAACCCTAAAAACCCCTAAAACCCCCTAAGACCTTAAAAATACTTAAAACCCCTAAAACCGCTAAAAACCATAAAAATCCTAAAAATCCATTAAAATCCCTAAAAAGGTAAAAAAATCCTAAAAATAATGAAAACCCTCTAAAAACTATAAAACCCCCTAAAACCATGAAAAAACCTACAAACCCATAAAAAAACTGAAACCACCAAAAACTCTAAAACCCCTGAAAACTCCTAAAACATTAAAATACTATAAAAACCCATAAAAATCCTTAAACTCAAAATACCCTAAAAACCCAAAAGTTACTAAAAACCCTGAAAACCCCTAAAAATTCTGAAAAACATGAAAACCCCTAAAACACTCAAAAATCCCTTTAAACCATAAATACCCTAAAAAACTAAAAATCTAAAAAAATCCCCAAAAATCCCTGAAAATGTAAAAAACCCTAACAACCTAGTAAAACACTTAAAAACCATAAAACCCCTAAAAACCTTAAAAACCCAAAAAACGACTACAAAATCTAAAAACCCTCAAAACCCCTAAAACTGTTAAAAAACTCAAAAAATCCTAAACAACCAAAAAAATCAAAAAAACTCTAAAAACCCAAAAAACCCAAAAAGCCCTGAAAACCCCTAAAAACATAAAATACCATGGAAACCCCTAAAACCCTCAGAATAACTGGAAATCCTAAAAAAACCTAAAAATCCTAAAAAACATAAAAAATCCCTGAAAATACCTAAAGGCGTAAAATACCCTAAAAACCTCAAAAAACCCTTGAAACCCATAAAACCCCTAAAAACCTTTAGAAACCCTAAAACCCATAAAACCCTAAAAACCCAGTAAAAACTCTAAACCCTTAAAACCCCTATTTTTTTTGAAAAACTCTACAAAACCTTAAAAACCCTAAAAAACTAAAAAAAAACCTAAAAACCCAAAAATTCTTTAAAACCCATAAAAAACCCTAAAAACCATAAAAAACCTCAAAACCCCTAAAAACCTTTAAAAATCCTAAAAACCATAAAATCCTAAAAAATCCCTAAAAACATTAAAACCCCTTAAAACTCTGAACCCCCCTCCCGAAAACCATAATCCCCCCTAAAAACCCATGAAAACCCTAAAAACAAATAAAAACTCTAAATACCATTAAGACCCCTAAAAAACTTGAAGACTCTAAAAACCATAAAACCCCTAAAAACTCAAAAAAAACCTAAAAACCTAAAATGACTCTAAAAACCCCTAAAAACATAAAAACCCTCAAAATCCCTAAAACCCCTAAAAAACATAAATACCATAAAAATACTAAAAAAGCCCTAAAAATATCTAAAAATGTAAAAAACCCTATAAACCCACTAAAGACCAAAAAAACCCCTAAAAACCTTAAAAACCCTAAAACCCATAAAACCCTAAAAACCCATAAAAACCCAAAAAACCCACAAATAACTCTAAAAACCCTTTAAACCCCTAAAAACATTAAAAAACTCTAAAATCATAAAAACCCTAAAAAAATAAAAAAAACCCTAAGAACCCAAAAAGTCTCTAAAAACACTAAAACCCCCTAAAACCCTACAAAACCCTGAAAAACCCTAAAATCCAACAAAATCCTCAGAAACCCTAAAAACCCAAAAAGCTATTAAAATCCTAAAAAATCCTTAAAATCCCCTAAAATGTAAAAAATATAAAAACCCTGAAAACCCCTATGAAAACCATAAATACCCCTAAAAACCTTAAAAACAGTAAAACCCCATAAAAACTACTAAAAACCCCAAAAATGATAAAAAAATCTAAAAAAGCTTAAAACCCATGAAAACTCAATAAAACACTAAAAGCACAAAAAAGTACCTAAAACCCCTGAAAAACCCAAAAAAACCCTCAAAATCCCTACAAACCCTAAAATCCATAAAAATCCTAAAAAATCCCTAAAAACCTTGAAGATGTAATAGATCCCAAAAAACCATAAAAAATCCTTGAAAACCAAAAACCCCCCAATAAAATACATAAAAAACCCAAGAAACTCATAAAAACCATAAAAAGCAATAAAAATAGTTTAAACCCTCAAAACCCCAAAAAACATTTAAAAAAGTATGAAAATATTTAAAACCACTGAAAACTCAAAAAACCATAAAACCCAAAAAGACCCTAAAAACCCTAAAAAATCCAAAAAACCGAAAGAAACCAAAAAACCCTACAAAATCCCTAAAAACCATAAAAAACACTAAAAACCATAAAAAACCTAAAAAGGTCCTAAAAATACCTGAAAACATAGAAACCCTAACCCCCTGAAAACCACAAAACCCCTAAAAACCCAAAAAAACACTAAAACCCACTAAAAAATCTAAAAATGCTTTAAAACCCTAAATATATTTAAAAAATTAAAAAAAAATAAAAACCCAAAAAAACCCAAAAAAACTCAAAAAACCCATAAAACCCCAAAAGACCCTAAAAGCCCTTAAAATCCAAAAAAAAATTAATGAAAACCCCCAAAAACCCTTAAAATCCCTAATAAACCAAAAATCCCTAAAACCATAAATTTCCTAAAAATCTTAAAAAATACCTAAAAGCATAAAAACCCCTAAATACCCTTAAAACACCACGAAAACCATAAAAACCCCCAAAACCTTAAAAAACCCTAAAACCCCTAAAAACTCAAAAAACCCACAAAAAACCCTAAAAACCCTTAAATCCAATAAAAAATGTTAAAAAACTCTAAAAACCCTTAAAACCCCTAAAAATTCAAAAAATCCATAAAAACCCATAAAAACCCTAAAAACCTAAAAAAACCCTAAAGCCCCTAAAAACATGAAAACCCTAAAACCCCTCAAAATCTCTAAAATCCCAAAAAAAACCCTAAAACCAAAAAAATATTAACAAATCCGTAAAACCCTGAAAATGTAAAAAAAACCCTAAAAACCCTAAAACCGTTAAAAACTCTGATAATCATTAAAAACTCTAAAAACGACAAAAAACTCTAAAAAACCTTAAACCCCTAAAAAACTCAAAAAACCCTGAAAACCCATAAAACCCCTAAGAAACCCTGAAACCCCCGAGAAACACAAAAAATCCCTAAATACCATAAAAACTCTAAATGGTCCCTAAAAATCCCAAAAAACATAAAAATACTAAAAACCCTGAAAATACCCTGAAAACCATAAGAACCCCTAAAAACTATAAAAAACCTAAAACCCATAAAAACCCTAAAAACAACATAAAGTGAAAAAAACTCTTAAAACCACTAAAAAATGTTAAAAAAATTATAGAAAACCATAAAACCCATAAAAACTGGAAAAACCCCTAAAAATCCTTATAACCCCTAAAATCCTTAAACAACCTAGAAAACCCCTAAAACCCCTCAGAAATCCCCAAAAATCCATAAAATCCCTAAAAACATAAAAAACACTAAAACCCCAAAAAACCCCTGAAAACCATAAAACCCTTAAATCCTTAAAAAACCAAAAACCCCATAAAAAACTTAAAAAGCACTAAAAACTCAGAAAACCCTTTAAACCCCTAAAAATGTTAAAAACTTTTAAAATATTAAAACCCCTAAAAAACTAAAAAAAATCATAAAAAACCTAAAATACCTTAAAAACCCTTAAAACACCTAAAAATCATAAAAAAGCCTAAAAACTCTAAAAACCTCTCAAAATACCTAAAAACCCAAAAAACCAAAAAAATCTTTAAAATCCCAAAAAATGTAAAAACCTTAAAAACTCAAAAAAACCCCTTGAAATCCATAATAACACTTAAAAACCATAAAAAATATTAAAAACCCCTAAAACCCCTAAAACTACTAAATGCTATAAAAACCCTTAAAACCATTAAAAATGTTATAAAACTCTAAAAAACCTTAAAATCCTAAAAAAACTAAAAAACCCTAAAAACCCAAAAGACCCAAAAAGCCCAAAAAAACCCAAAAAACCCCAAAAATCCCAAAAATCCCAAAAAACCCAAAAAAACCCCAAAAAGTAAAAATACCTTAAAAACTCCTAAAAACCAGAAAAACCACTAAAGCACTTAAAAAATACTAAAAACAAATAAAACCCCTAAAACCCACTAAAAAGTCTATAGACCCATAAACCCCTTAAAATGTTAAAAAACTCTAAAAATCCATAAAACCCCTAAAAACTCATAAAAACCATAAAAACACAAAAACACAAAAACACAAAAAAATACCCCTAAAAACCTCTAAAAAACCCAAAAACCCTGAGAAACACTAAAATACCTCAAAATCCACAAAACCCCTAAAAGCCCTAGAGAGCATAAAATAAAAAAAAATCCCAAAAATCCCTAAAAATGTAAAAAACCCCGAAAAACCCCTAAAAACCAAAAAAAACCCACGAAACACCTTAGAAAACCCTAAACCCCCTAAACCCCTAAGAACCCACTAAAAACACTCAAATCATTAAAAATACTAAAAACTATAAAAACTCAAAAAATCCTTAAAAACCCTAAAAAACTAAAAAAAAACCAAAAAACCCCAAAAAATCCAAAGACCATAAAAACCTTAAGAACCATATAAAAACCTAAAAAACTCTAAAACCCTATAAAACCATGAATAACCCTAAAGCCCCCCCAAATTCCTAAAATTACTAAAACCCACAAAAACCATAAAAATCTTAAAAAATCCATGAAAACATAAAAAACCCTAAAACCTTAAAAGACCCTAAAACCCATAAAACCCAAAAAACCCACTAAAAACTCTAATAACCCTTATAACCCCCTAAAAACGTTACAAAACATTAAAAACTCTAAAAACCCAAAAAAACCCCAAAAAACTATAAAAACAATCCTAAACCCAAAAGCCCCTAAGAACCCTAAAAAACCATAAAAACACAAAAAACCTTGAAAACACCTAAAACAAACAAAATTTTTAAAACCCTAAAAATCCTGAAAACAATAAAAATCCTAAAAAATCTCTATAAATCTTTGAAAATGTAAAAACCCATAAAAACCCTGAAAAACCTCTAAAAACCATAAAAACCCCGTAAAGCCCATAAAAATGTTAAAAGCATAAAAAAATATAAAAACCCAAAAAAAAAATCAAAAAACCCCTAAAATATCAAAAGTACCCTAAAAACCAAAAAAAATCATAAAACCCCTAAAAATCCCTAAAAATCCCTAAAAACCATAAAAATCATAAAAATTGTAAAAATCCATAAAAACCTAAAAATCACCTATAAACCTTAAAAAATTAAAAATCCATAAAAACACTAAAAACCCACTAAAACTCTAAAATCCATTAAAACCCATAAAAAGTTAAAAAAACTCTAAAAACCCATAAAACCACCTAAAAACGAAAAAAACCCTAAAGGACCATAAAAACCTGGAAAACCCCTTAAAATCCCTAAAACCCCCCCCAAACCCTCAGAATCCGTAAAAACCCTAAAACCCCAAAAAAACCATATTAACCCTAAAAATTCTAAAAATTCTTGAAAATGTAAAAACCCTAAAAACCCTGAAAGCCACCTAAAAACAAAAAAAACCCTAAAAACCTTAAAAAACCCAAAAAACCAATAAAACCCCTAAAAACTACTAAAAGCACTAAAACACTTAAAATGCCTAAAAATGTTAAAGTGTTTAAAAACTCTAAAAAACCGTAAAACCTTAAAAAAGGAAAAAAAACCCTCAATACCTAAAAAGACACAAAATACCTTGAAAAACACTAAAAACATAAAAAAGCCTGAAAGACCATAAAAACCCACAAAATCCCTAAAAACCCTAAAAACATAAAAATCCAAAAAAAATCCTTAAAAATCCCAAAAAACATAAAAAACCCAAAA
This sequence comes from Viscum album, assembly GCA_963277665.1. Lineage (NCBI taxonomy): Eukaryota > Viridiplantae > Streptophyta > Magnoliopsida > Santalales > Viscaceae > Viscum > Viscum album. The sequence goes on along the minus strand of OY728121.1, from coordinate 1,049,664,793 downwards.
AACCCTGAAAACCCCCTGAAAACAATAAACCCCTATAAACTTTAAAAACCACTAAAAACCCTAAAAACATCTAAAACACTAAAAACCCTTAAAACCCAAAAAAATTAAAAACTCTAAAAACCCTTAAAACTCAAAAAACCCTTAAAACCCTAAAAAACTCAACAAAACCCCTAAAAACGCAAAAGATCCTAAAAACCCTGAAAAACCCTAAAAACACGTAAAATCCCTCAAAATCCCAAAAAACCCAAAAAACCCAAAAATCCCCTAAAACCTATAAAAATCCTAAAACCCGCCTAAAAATCCTTGAAAATAAAAAAAAACCGTAGAAACCCTGAAAAACCCTTGAAAATCATAATACTCTAAAAACCTTAAAACCCTAAGACCCCTTACAAACCCTAAAAACACACTAATAACTATTAAATCCCTGAAACCACTAAAAATGTTAAAAATCTCTAAAACCCCCTAAAAGTTATAAAAAACTCAAAAAAACCTTAAAAAGTCCAAAAGACCCTAAAAACCCAAAAAACACCTAAAAATCCTAAAAGGCCTGAAAACCCAAAAAAAATCCCTCCAAATCCCTAAAATCTTTAAAAATCTACAAGAACCATAAAAATCCTTAAAAATCCCAAAAAATACCTAAAAACTTAAAAAACCCTAAAACCCTAAAAAATGATTGAAACCTGTAAAAACTCCGAAAAACCATAAAAAACCCTAAAAACCCATAAAACTCTAAAACCACAAAAAACTCTTAAACAAATTAAAACCCTAAAAATGTAAAAAGACACTAAAAAACCATAAAACCCCTATAAAACACACAAAAAACCATAATAACCCAAAAATAACCTAAAAACCATGAAAACCCCTAAAAACCTCAAAATCTCTAAAAACCATAAAAATAATAAAAATCGTCAAAAAGCCCTAAAAATACCTAAAAACGTAAAAACCGTTTAACCCCCTAAAAACCCTAAAAACAATAAAAATCCCTAACATCATTAAAAAACCCTGAAAACCATAAAAACCCAAAAACCCAGTAAAAGACCTAGAAACCCCAAAACCCCTAAAAACGTTAAAAACTCTAAAAACCATAAAAACCCTAAAAAACTCAAAAATACCCTAAAACCCAAAAGACCCTAAAAACCCTAAAACCCCTAAAACCCTAAAATACCTTGAAAAACGCTAAAACCTCAGAATCCATAAAATACCCTAAAAACTATAAAAATCCTTTAAAGTCCAAAATATCCTTTAAAACATAAAAAACCTTAAAAACCTATAGAAAACCTTGAAAACAATAAAACACCCTAAAAACCCTAAAAACACTAAAAACACCAAAACCCCTTAAAACAACTATATACGTAAAAAACTCTAAAAAATATTGAAAACCCTAAAGAACTCAAAAAACCAAAAAAACCAAAAAAACATAAGAAACCATGAAAACCACTAAAACCCAAAAAAACCCAAAAAATCTTAAAAATTCTAAAATAGCACAAAAATCCTTAAAAACATAAAAAACCCTAAAAACCATGAAAACCCCTTGAAAACCACAAAAACCGATAAAAAACATAAAATACCAAAACCCCATAAAAATCCTAAAACCATAAAAAACTCTAAAAACCCTTAAAACCACTAAAACTTTAAAAATGCTTAAAAACCCTAAAATCATTAAAAAACTCTAAAAAAACCTTGAAACCCAAAAAAACTCAAAAAATCACAAAAAATCCAAAAAATCCCTAAAAACCCTTAAAAACCCTAAAATCCCTCAAAATCCTAAAAAACCTAAAAACCTTAAAAAAACTAAAAAAAACCAAAAAATCCAAGAAAATGTAAAAAACCTAAAAACGCTAAAAACCACCCAAAACAATAAAAAACCTTAAAACCATAAAAATCATAAAACACTAAAAATCAATAAAAACCCAAAAAATCCACAAAAAATCTAAAAAACCTTAAAACCCTTTAAAACGTTAAAAACTCTAAAAAACTCTAAGAAAATAAAAACCCTAAAAACCGAAAAAGACCCTAAAAACCCTGAAATACCCTAAAAACACAAAAAATCCCTAAAGAACCCTAAAAACCATAAAAACTGTAAAAATCCTAAAAAAGCCCCAAAAATCCATGAGAATGTAAAAAACCCCGAAAATCCTTTGAAAACCATAAAACCTTAGAAACCAATAAAACCATATAAACCCACTAAAAAATCTAAAAACCTTTAAACCTCTTAAAACGTTAAAAAAGCTAAACAACTATAAAAACCTTAAATACCCAAAAAAACTCAAAAAAACCCTAAAATCCGAAAAAAACCCTAAAACCCATAAAAACCCTCAAAATCCCTAAAAACCCTCAAAACCATAAAAAACCAATAAAATCCCTAAAAATATCTACAAATGAAAAAAATTCTAAAAACCCTAAAAAACCCTTGAAAACCACAAAAACCCCTAAAACCCTTGAAAACCAGAAAAACCCATAAAACCCTGAAAACTACTAAAAACTCTAAAAGCCCTTAAAACCCCAAAAAATGTTAAAAAACTCTTAAAAACCTTTTAAATCCTAAGTACTCAAAAAAACCACTAAAACCACTAAAAACCCAAAAAACCAAGAAAACCCACGAAACCCATCAAAATCCATAAAAACCCTGAAATTCGAAAAACCATAAAAATCCTAAAAAATCCCTAAAAAACCTTGAAAACGTAAGAAACCCTATAAACCATGAAAACCCCCTGAAACCCATAAAACCCCCTAAAACCCATTAAAAACCCCTAAAACCCCTAAAACCCCTAAAACCCACTAAAAACTCTAAAAACCCTTATAATCCCTAAAAATGTTAAAAAACTTTAAAACCCCTAAAAAACCCTAAAAAACCCTAAAAAGCCATAAAAACACTAAAAATACTAAAAATACCTAAAACCCTAAAAAACCCGAAATACCGCAAAAATCCTAAAAATCTGTAAAACCCCCTAAAAAACTTAAAAAACCCCTCACAACCATAAAAACCCATAAAAACCATAAAAACCCTAAAAACCCAAAAAATCCTAAAACCCATTAAAAACTCTAAAAACCTATAAAACCCTTAAAAATGTTAAAAACTCTAAAAAACATTTAAACCCCTAAAAACTAAAAAAACCCTAAAACCCAAAAAGTCCCTAAAAACCATAAAACCCCTAAAACCCTAAAAACCCCAAACTCTCTAAAACCCCTCAAAATTCCTAAAAACAAAAAAACCCTAAGAACTATAAAAATCCTAAGAAATCCCTAAAAATCCCAGAAAACTTTAAAAACCCTAAAAACCCTAAAATTCCTCCAAAAACAAAAAAAATAACCAAAAACCTTGAAAAACCCAATAAACCCAAAAAACCCTAAAACTCCCCTAAAACTTTAAAATATCGTCAAACCCATAAAAACATTATAAAAGTTAAAAACCTCAAAAAACCCCTAAAAACCCAAAAAGATCCTAAAAACTCTGAAAAACCCTAATAACCCTAAAAACTCTTGAAAAACCCTAAAACCCCTCAAAATCCATAAAAGCCTTAAAAAACCATAAAAATCCTAAAAGCCCTAAAAATCCCAAAAAATGTAAAAAACACTAAAAACCTTGAAAACAACTGAAATTCACAAAACCCCCTAAAAATATTAAAAAACCATAAAACCCATAAAAATAGTAAATACCCACTAAAACACTAAAAACCCCTAAAAACATTAAAAACTCTTAAATCCTTAAAACCCCTAAAATACTAAAAAAGGATAAAAACCAAAAAGGAAGAAAAACCAAAAAAGGCCATAAAAATACTAAAACACTAAAAAGTTTGAAAAACCCTAAAACCCCCAAAATCCCTAAGAACCATAAAAACACTAAAACCATAAAAATCCTAAAAAAATACCTAAAAATCCATGAAAATGTAAAAAACACTAAAAACCCTAAAAGCCCTGAAAACCATAAAAACCCTAAAAACCTATAAAAACAATAAAAATAATAAAATCCAAAAAGTCCATAAAAAACCTAAATTCCCAAAAGACCATAAAAAACTTGAAAACCCATAAAAACCCTCAAAATTCCTAAAAACCATAAAAACACTAAAAACCGTAAAATTCCTACAAAATCCCCAAACATCCCTGAAAACCTAAAAAACCCTTAAAACCTTGAAAACCATAAAAACCCATAAAAACATTAAATAATCATAAAAACCCACAAAACCCCCAAAAACCCTTTAAACCACTAAAAATGTTAAAAAACTCTAAAAACCTCTAGATCCATAGAAAACTCAAAATCCAAAAAATCCAAAAAACCCCTAAACCCCCCTAAAAACAAAAAAAAAACCCTAAAAATATTTAAAAACCCTTAAAACCCATAAAAACCAGAAAAACCTCTAAAAACACTAAAAAACCTTAAAATCCCCAGAAATTTTAAAAAACTCAAAAAAACCTTAAAACCCAAAAAAACTAAACCAACTGTGAAATCCCATAAAGAACCTAAAAACACAAAAACCCCTCAAAATCCCTAAAACCCCAAAAAACCATAAAAATCCAAAAAATACCTAAAAAACCATAAAAACGTAAAAAACCCAAAAAACCCTTAAAATCCCCTGAAAACCATAAAACCCCTAAAAACATTAAAACCCCCAAAACACAAGAAAACCCTAAAACACCACTAAAAACTCTAAAAACCTTAAAACCCTAAAAGGTTAAAAACTCTAAAAAACATTAAAACCCAAAAAAAAGACCCTAAAAGCCCTAAATACACTAATGCTGGTTATTGGTTGCCACTTTCTTTGAGGACTGGAAGTGGTGGGTGCTAGAAGACTGTTTTGGCTGTGATGATTGGAATTGGTGTTGCATGGTAATTTGTTGTAGGTTCTTGATCTATATGAGTGGTCCTATGGAGGCTGGTGGTCTGATGTTGTTGGTTGCGCTGCTGGATGTTATGTGATGGGAGTTGTTTGGTTAGGAAGTGCTGCTTGTTGTCTGACTGGTTGGATGTGTGCTGGCCTTTGGAAGTTGAGATGTTGGATGACTGATTGGTGGTTATGGTGCTGCTGGATGCTGGTTACTGATTGGTTGGGAAGTGACAATGTGGACAGTTCTGTTTTGCTGCTTTGTCTTTTCCTGTTTGGTCTTTTGTGTCTTTTTCTTTCTTTGTTTTCCTTTTGGGGATTGTTTTTTGGGTATGGGTTGATTGACCATGCTCCTCCCCAGTCTGCAATGTCCTATTTTTCTTAATAAATTTTGGGGGGGCCAGGAATAGCCTGAATCCCGCATCTGCCTTTCCCTAAAAACACTAAAAACCATAAAAACCCGAAACCCCCCTAAAACTCTCACAATCCCTAAAAACCCAAAAAACCCTCAAAACCATAAATATCCTAAAAAAGCTCTAAAATTCCTTAAAAACCTAAAAAACACCTAAAATCCCCAAAAAACCTTCAAAACCCACAAAATCCCTAAAAGACATAAAAACCCTAAAACCCATAAAACACATGAAAACCCACTAAAAACTCTAAAAACCCTTAAAACCCCTAAAAATTTATAAAAAGCTAACAATCTCTAAAACCCTTAAAAGACCTAAAAACACAAAAAACCCTAAAAGACCCTAAAAACCCTAAAAAACCCTAAAAACCCTAAAAACACTAAAAACCATAAAACCCCTCAAAATCCCTAAAATCATTAAAAACCATAAAAACCATAAAAACCATAAAAACCATAAAAACCATGAAATCCTACTGAAAACCATAAACCCCCTAAAAACTTAAAAACCCTAAAAGCCCATAAAAACCCAAAACCATTAAAAAACTCTAAAAATACTGAAAACAACTAAAAACATTAAAAAACACTATCGATCCTTTAAAATAGTTAAAAACACAAAAAAAATCCAAAAAAACCCAAAAAGACCCTAAAAACCCTGAAAAACTCTAAAACCACTAAATACCACTGAAAACCCTAAAACCCCTCAAAATCCCCAAAACCCTTAAAAACCCTAAAACCCATAAAAATCAAAAAATCCTTAAAATCCCAGAAAATGTAAAAAACCTCTTAAAAACATAAAACCCACCAAAAACTGTAAAACCCTAAAAACTAAAAAAATAACCAAAAAACCAAAAGACCCTAAAAACCCTGAAAACATGAAAAAACCTACAAACCTTAAACCTAAAAAGCCCATGAAATCCCCTCAAAATCAGTAAAAATCCAAGAAAAGCCTAAAAACTATAAAAATGCTAAAAAAGCCCTAAAATCCATGAAAACATAGAAAATGCTAACAACCTTGCAAACCCCCTGAAAACCATAAAAACCCCTAAAAATGTTAAAAACCACTAAAAACCCATAAGAACCCTAAAAATCCACAAAAAACTCTAAAAACCCTAAAAACAACTAAAAAAGTTTAAGAACTCTAAAAAACCTTAAAACCCATAAAAACTCAAAAAAATCCCCAAAACCCTCAAAATCCCTAAAACCCATAAAACTCTGAATACAATAAAAATCCTAAAAAATCCCTAAAAATCCTAAAAACCCTAAAAGGCCTTAAAATCCCTAAAACCCCTAAAAACCCTAAAAAACTTTGAAAACCCTAAAAACCCTGAAAACCAAAAACCCTTAAAAGACCCTAAAACTCAAAAAAAAACTCAAAAAATCTTAAAAACCATGAAAACCCCTAAAACCCTTCAAAATCCCCTAAAACCCCAAAACCCATAGAAATCCTAAAAATCCCTGAAAACGTAAAAAACCATTACAACCATGAAAAATCCCAAAAAACCATAAAACCATAAAAATCTGTAAAAACCCATAAAACCCCAAAAAAACCAAAAAACCACAAAAAACACTAAAAACTCTTAAAACCCATAAATTTTTTAATAAAATCTAAAAAACCTCAAAACCGTAAAAACTCAAAAAAACCGTAAAAACCCAAAAAATCCCAAAAGACCCCGAAAACTAGAAAAAAACCCAAAAAACCCTAAGATACCATAAAACCCCCCAAAATCCTTAAAAACCCTAAAAAAATAAAAAATCCCAAAAAATGCATGAAAACATAAAAAACCTAAAGACCCTGAAAAATATAAAAATCCCAAAAAATATTTCAACACCTAAAACCCATAAGGGCCTTAAAACCCATTAAAAACTCTAAAAACCCTTAACACCCCTAAAAACATAATTTGTTTTAAATCTCTAAAAACCCTTAAAAATGCTAAAAACTCAAAAAACCCCTATAAACCCAAAAAGATCCTAAAAACCCTGAAAAACCCTAAGAACTTTAAAAATACCTAAAACCGTAAAAACCATAAAAACCATAAAAATTCTAAAAAACCCTTAAAAATCCCTAAAAACGTAAGACCCCTAATGACCCTAAAAAATCCCTGAAACCCATAAAAACCCTTAAAAACCATAAAACCCCTAATACCCACAAAAACCCTAAAAACCCAAAACAAACTATAAAAACCCTTAAAACCCCTAAAAACATTAGAAAACACTAAAAAGGAATAAAAACCCAAAAAATGGTTAAAAAACAGTTAAAAACCTCAAAAAACCAAAACACTCAAAAAACACTAAAAAAAACTGAAAAACCCTAAAAATATTAAAAACCCACGAAAGCCCTAAAAACCCAAAAATCCATAAAAATCCATAAAAATCCCTAAAAATTAAAAAAACCTAAAACCCTTGAAAAAACCCTGAAAACCAAAAAAACCTTAAAAACAAAAAAACCCCAAAAAACCCCTAAAAACAAATAAAACTATAAAAACCTTAAAACCCCCTAAAATATTAAAAAAACTGTAAAAAAATTTAAGAACCCAAAAAAATAAAAAAAAACCTAAAAACAAAAGAACCTAAAAGAACCAAAAACCCAAAAAAACCTTGAAACCCCCTAAAAATCCACTAAATCCTTAAAACCCTAAAAATCATAAAAACCAAAAATTCCTAAAAATCCCTAAAAATCATGAAAATGTAAAAAACCCTAAATACCCATTGAAAAAAATAAAACCCCTATAATCCTTAAAAACCCCTAAAAACCCATAAAACCCTAAACCACTAAAAACATTAAAAAACCAAAAAACTCTTAAACGTTACAAAACTCTGAAAAACATTAAAAACCCTAAAAACACAAAAAAAACCATAAAAACCCAAAAGACCTAAACCCCTAGAAAACTCCCAAAAACCCTAAAAAAACATAAAAAACCTCAAAAGCCCAAAAAACTCTAAAAAATCTTAAGAACCATAAAAATCCTAAAAAGTAGTAAAAATCCCTAAAAAAGTAAAAAACACTAAAAACCCTGAAAAACACCTGAATGAAAAAAACCCGCAAAAACCTTAAAAAACCCAAAAAACCCCTAAAGAACCCTAATAACCCTAATAACCCTAAAAACCCTAAAAACCCCTAAAAACCCCTAAAAACCATAAAAATTATAAAAAAGCCTTAAAAATCCCAAAAAACTTAAAAGACCCAAAAACCCTAAAAAACCCCAAAAAACCGTAAAAACCCCTAAAACCTTAAAAAACCTTAAAACTCATAAAAACACTAAAAACCACTAAAAACTCTAAAAACCCTTTAAACCCCAAAAATCTCTAAAAACCTTAAAACCCCTAAAAAGTAAAATAACCCTAAAAACCCAAAAGATCCTAAAAACCCTGAAAACCTTGAAAACACTAAAACCATCAAAATCCATAAAAACACTAAAAACCCTAGAAACCATAAAAATACTAAAAAGCTCCTAAAAATCCCTGAAAATGTAAAAAAACCATTAAAACCCTGAAAACCACTCAAAACCATAAAGATCCCTAAAACCTTAAAAACCCTAAAAAACATAAAACCACTTAAAACTCTACAAATCCTTAAAACCTCTAAAAACTTTTAAAACTCCAAAAAACCATATAAACCCTAAAAAACATAAAAAACCCTAAAACCACCAAAAGACCCTAAAAACCCTAAAACCCTTAGAAGTCTTGAAAACCCTTAAAATGCGTAAAAACCCCCAAAACCCGAAAAAACCCCAAAACCCAGAAAAATCCTAATAAAGACCTAAAAATCACTTCAAACATAAAAAACCATAAAAACCCTCAAACCCCTTTGAAAACCATAATAACCCCTAAAAACTATTAAAAACCCTAAAAGTCCTTCAAAACCCTAATACCCCACTAAATACTCTAAAACCCATTTAAACCCTAATTTTTTTAGAAAAACTAATAACCATAAAACCCTAAAAAATAAAAAAAACCCAAACCCCAAAAAGATAATAAAACCCCTAAAAACCCATAAAATCTTAAAATCCTAAAAACCTGAAAACCCCTCAATATCCCTCAGCACCCTAAGAAACCCTAAAAACCATAAAAATCGTAAAAAATCCCTAAAAATTCATGAAAATGTAAAAAACCCAAAAAAACCCTTAAAACCCCCTTAAACCCCTAGAAACCCATCAACACCATAAAAACCACTAAAAACTATAAAAACCCTTAAAACCCCTTAAAACGTTAAAAAACTGCAAATAACTTAAAATCCCTAAAAACTCAAACAACCCCTAAAAACCCAAAAGACCCTAAAAACCCTAAAAAATCCTGAAAACCCCTAAAACCCATCAAAATCCCTAAAAACCCTAAAAACCCCAAACCCCAAAAAGTCCTAAAAAAGCCCTAAAAATCCATAAAAACATAAAAATCCTTCTAAACATTGAAAATCCCTCAAAACCATAAAAACCCCTAAATAACAAATAAAAACCTAAAACCCATAGAACTCCTAAAAACTTTAAAAAATCTTAAAAAACCCTAAAACCCTAAATAACTCAAAAAACCCTAAAAACCCAAAAAGATGCTAAAAACCCAGAAAAAAACCTAAAAACCCTAAAAAAGCCTCAAAACCACTAAAAACCCACAAAATCCCTAAAAACCTAAAAACCATAAAAATCCTAAAAACCGCCTAAAAATCCCATAAAACATAAAAAACCCAAAAAAAACCCAAAAAACAACTAAAAACTCTAAAAACCCCTAAAGCCCTTAAAAACATTAAATAAATCAAAAAGAACATTAGAATCCCTAAAAAACTAAAAAAACCTAAAAACCCAAAAAGACCCTTAAAACCAAAGAACCAAAAAACCACAAAAAACTTTGAAAAACCCTAAAAACCATTAAAATCCCTAAAAACCCTAAAAACCTAAAACTATAAAAATCCTAAAAAATCCCTAAAAATGTAAAACCCCTAAAATCTTGAAAAATACCTAAAATCAATAAAAACCTTAAAAAATCTAAAACCCATAAAACCCTAAAACCCACTAAAAATTACAAAAATACTTAAAACCCCGAAAACATTAAAAAACTCTAAAAAATATTTAAATCTCGAAAAACTCTAAAAAACCCAAAAACGCAAAAAGACCCTAAATACCCAAAAAACCCAAAGCAGCCTAAAAAATCAAAAATGCCTCAAAATCCCTTAAAACCCTTAAAAACCTTAAAACCCAAAAAACCATAAAAATCTTAAAAATTCCTTAAATACATAAAAAACCCTAAAAACAATAAAAATCCCTAAAACCTTATAAACCCAATAAAACCACTAAAAACCCACTAAAAATCTAAAAACCCCTTAAACCCCTAAAAAACATAGAAAACGTTAAAAACCTTAAACCCGTAAAAACTCAAAAAACCCAAAAAACCTAAAAAGACCCAAAAAAACTTAAAAACCCCAAAAAACCCAAAAAAAATTAAAAACCCCAAAAAACCCAAAAAACACTCAAAATCCTGAAAAACCCAAAAAACTCCTAAAAACCATAAAAATCTTTAAAAAGCGCTAAAATTACTTGAAAATGAAAAAACCCTAAAAACCCTGGAAAACCCCTAAAATCCCTAAAAGCCCCTAAAAACAATAAAAAACCCTGAAATCCATAAAAACTCCAAAAAAATGTTAAAAACTCTAAAAAACAAAAAATACTCAAAAAAACCCTATAAAACTAAACGACCTTAAAAACCCTAAAACCCCTAAAAACCCTTATAAATTCTAAAAACCCATAAAGCTCCTAAAAACACACTAAAAACCTTAAAACCCCTAAAAAGTTAAAAATAGCTCTAAAAAACCTAAAAAACCCTAAAAACTAAAAAAAACCCTTAAAAACCCAAAAAGACTCTGAAAACCCTGAAAAATCCTAAAAACCCTTAAAATCCCAAAAAAAACCTAAAAACCATAAAAATCCTAAAAAATCCATTAAAATCCCTGAAAATATAAAAAACTTGAAAAACCCTGAAAACCCCAGAAATCCATAAAAAGCCCTAAAACATTAAAAAACCCAAGAAACATAGAAAATCACTAAAACCACTAAAATATATAAAACACCTTAAAACCCCTAAACATAAAAAAATATAAAAAACTCTAAAAAACTTAAAACCCCTAAAAATTACAATAAAACCCTAAAACCCCCTAAAAACACCTCAAAATCCCTAAAAACCCAAAAAACAATAAAATCCTAAAACCCCCAAAAAATCCCTGAAAACGTGAAAAACACTAAAAACCTTACAACCCCTAAAAATAATAAAACCCCCTATAAATCATAAAATCCCTAAACACCCATAAAAACCATAAAACCACTAAAAACTCTAAAAACCACTTAAAACCCTAAAATGTTAAAAATAATAAAAAACCTTATTACCTAAAAAACATTAAAAAAAACCTGAAAACCTAAAAAGACGCTAAAACCCTAAAAAACCCTAAAAGAAATGATAAAAACACTCAAAACCCCTCAAAACCATAAAAATTCTAAAAACAATAGAAGTCCTAAAAATCCCTAAAAATCTCTAAAAACGTAAAAAACCCTAAAACTCTAAACCCCCACCCCCCAAAAACAATAAAACCCTTAAAAACCTTAAAAACCCTAAAAACCCATAGAAACCCTAATAACCCACTAAAATTTAGAAAAACAAACAAACCCCTAAAAATGTTAAAACATTAAAAACTATAACAAACCTTAACAACTCTAAAAAACTCAAAAAACCCCTAAAATCGAAAGAGACCCTAAATACCCTAAAAATCCCAAGAACCCATAAAAAATATTGAAAACCCATAAAAACTCTAAAAATCCATAAAAAACCTAAAACCCAAAAAATTGTAAATATCACAAAAAATCCCTGAAAATGTAAATAACCCAAACCCCTAGAAACCTTAAAAAACCCTTAAAATCCATAAAACCCTTAAAACCACTAAATATTCAAAAAACCCTTTAAATAACTAGAAACATTAAAAATTTATAAAGACCATAAAAACCTAAAAAAACTCAAAAAACCATAAAAACCCAAAATACCCTAAAAACGAAAAAAAATCCATAAAAACCCTAAAAAACTTGAAAAACCCACAAAATCCATAAAAACTCTAGGAAACATAAAAATCCAAAAAAAATCCCTACAACGTAACAAACCCTAAAGACCCCTGAAAACCATAAAACCCTGAAAAACGTTAAAACCCCTAAAAACTTATAAAAACCCTAAAAACCACTAAAAAGTCTAAAAACCCTTACAACCCCTAAAAATCTTAAAAACTCTAAAAAACCTTTAAACCCCTAAAAACTCAAAAAATACCCTGAAAACCCAAAAAGGCTATAAAAACCCTGAAAAAACAAAAAAAAACCTAAAATCCCTGAAAATCCCTTAAAACCCACAAAATCCCTAAAAATCATAAAAACCCTAAAAACCATAAAAATCCAAAAAAAACCCTAAAATCTCTGAAAATTTTAAAAACCGTAAAAACCGTCAAAACCCCCTAAAAACCATAAAACCCGTAAAAACATTAAAAACCCATAACAACCCTAAAGACTCTAAAAACCATTTAAACACCGAAAAATGTTAAAAAGGGCTAAAAATATCTAAATCCCTTAAAAACCAAAAAAGTTAAAAAAAACCCTAAAAACCCAGAAAACCCTAAAAACTCTAAAAATCCAAAAAAACCAAAAAACCCTAAAACTCTAAAAAACCAAAAAAATCCTAAAAAATTTCTAAATATCCATGAAAAAGTAATACACCCTAAAAACCTAGAAATACCCCTGAAAAGTATAAACACCTCTAAAAACCTAAAAACCCCTAAAACCCCCTACAACCTTAAAAACCACTAAAAACTCTAAAAAAACCTTAAAACCCCTAAGAACGTTAAAAACACACAAAAAAACTCTACGAAAACTCAAAACAAAAAATCCCTAAAAACCCCTAAAACCCTAAAAAATACCTAAAAACCATAAAATTACCTAAAACCCGTATAGACCCTCAAAATCCATAAAAACTATTAAAACCGATAAATCTATAAAAATAATTAATACCCCTAGAAATGTTAAAAACTCTAAAAACCCTTAAAATTCGTAAATAATCAAAAAACCCTAAAATCCCCAAAAGACCCAAAAAACCTTTTAAAACCCTACAAACACTAAAAACAGTGAAAACCCTAAAAACCCTAAAAATCCCTAAAATCCCTAAAAACCATAAAACTATAAAATTCTAAAAAATTCATAAAAATCCCCGAAGACATAAAATAACCGAAAAACCCCAAAAACATCTTTAAACCCATAAAAACCCCTAAAAACCTTAAAAACCCTAAAACCCATATAAAAACCATAAAAACCGCGAAAAAATATAAAGAACCATAAAACCTCTAAAAATGTTAAAAATCCTAAAATAGCATAAAACCCTAAAAAAATAATAATAAAACTCCTAAAAACCCAAACGACCCTAAAAACACTGAAAACCTAAAAACCTTAAAAACCTTGAAAATCCTTAAAAACCATAAAAACCCTAAAACCATAAAAGTCATTAAAAAGCCCTAAAAATCCCTAAAAATATCATAAAAACCTTGAAAAACCCCTTAAAACCATAAAACCCCCAAAAACCTAAAAACCCCTAAAAATCCATAAAACCCCTAAAAACCACTAAAAAATCTAAAAACCCTTTAAACCCCTAAAAATGTTAAAAATCCCTAAAAACCCTAAAAAACTCAAAAAACCCCTAAGAACTCCCAAATACCCTAAAAATCCTGAAAAACCTTTAAATCCCTAAAATGACCAGAAAATCAATAAAACCCTCGAAATCCCTAAAAACCCTAAAATGCATTAAAATCATAAAAATCTCAAAAAAACCTTGAAAACGTAAAAAATTATAAAAACCATGAAAAACTCTTAAAAACCATAAAACCCCCTAAAAACCTTAGAAAACCCTAAAAACTGATAAAAACCCTAAAAACCACTGAAAACTCTAAAAACACTTTAAACCCTTAAAATTTGGGGGGGGGACGAGAATTGCCCGACCCTCGCATCTTCTTTTCCTTAAAAGCCCTCAAAATCCATAAAAAACCTAAAAACCCTAAAAACCTTAAAAACCATAAAAATCATAAAAAAACCTTAAAAACCATTAAAAAACATTAAAAAACCCTAAAATCCTTGAAAATATAAAATAACCTTAAATTACTAAAAATCCAGAAACGACGATACCCCTAAAAACCATAAAAACCTAAAAACCCTAAAAAAAGTAAAAACTAAAAAACCCTTAAAACCCCTAAAAATGTTAAAAACTTTAAAAACACTTAAAACACTAAGAATTTCAAAAAATCCCTAAAACTACTAAAAACCTAAAAACCTAAAAACCCTCATAATCCTTCAAAACCATAAAACACCTAGATACCATAAAAATCCTAATAATCCTGAAAAACATAAAAATTCCAAAACCACAGAAATCCCCCTGAAAATGATAAAAACCGCTAAAAGCATTTATAAATAAAAAAAACTAATAAAAACCACCAAAACCCATAATGTTAAAAACTCTAAAAACCTTTAATACCCTAAAAAACTCAAAAAAACCCAAAAAACCCGAAAGACCCTAAAAACCTAAAAACCATAAAATCCATAAAAAACCCTAAAAAAACCTTTAAACCCAAAAAATCCAAAAAAACCCTGGAAATTTTAAAAACCAAAAAAATGAAAAAACTACAAAAATCCATGAAAATGTAAAAAACACTAAAAACCATGAAAAACCCCTAAAATTCCTAAATACCCATAAAATATAATAAAAAAAATAAAACCCCACTATAATTCTAAAAACCATTAAAACCCCAAAAATGATAAAAAGATTTAAAAACATTTGAAACCCAAAATCTCAAAAAGTTCCCTAAAAACCCCAAAAGAACCTAAAAACCCTAAAAACCCCCTAAAATCCTAAAAATCCCTAAAAGCCCTAAAACCCATTAAAATCCAAAAAAAATCCCTAAAAATGTAAAAAAAAACCCAAAAAACCATAGAAAACCTCTGAAAACCATAAAACCCCCTAAAACCTTAAAAACCCTAAAACCCCATAGAAACATTAAAACCCACTAAAAACTCTAAAAATCATAAAACCCCTAAAAATGTTAAAAACACTAAAAACCTTAAAAATCTAAAAGACCTAAAAAGTGCTAAAAACCCATAAGGCCGTAATAACCCTAAAAACCCTAAAAAACCATGAAACCCACTAAAACCCTCAAAATCTCTAAAAACCTTAAAAACCCTAAAAACAAAAAACCTAAAAATCACTAAAACCCGAAAAACATAAAAAACCCTAAAACCCTGAAAAACCCCTGAAAACCATAAACCCCCTAAAAAACATAAAAACCCATAAAAACACATAAAATCCCTAAAAATTAATAAAAACTCTAAGAAACCTTAAAACCTCTAATTTTTTTAAAAAATTCTAAAAACCCTAAAAACTAAAAAACCCTAAAACCCCAAAAAACCATAAAAACCCCAAAACCCCTAAAAACCTTAAAAAATCATGAAACCCATATACCCACTCAAAATCCCTAAAATCCTTAAAAACCATAAAATCCTAAAATATCCCTAAAAATCCTTGAAAATGTAAAAAATCCTAAAACCCTAGAAAATTATTCTAAAAACCATAAAACCCAAAAAAACCTTAAAAAACCATAAAAACCCTAAAAACACATAAAATCCTAAAAACCACTAAAAACTCTAAAAACCCTTAAAACTCCTCAAAATGATAGAAAAATCTAAAAAACCTTAAAAACCCAAAAAAAACAAAAAACCCAATAAAAAACCATAAAAACCTCGAAACCCTAAATCCCTGAAAAACCCAAAAAACCCTCCATATCCCTAAAAATCCTAAAAACCATAAAAAACGTAAAAAATCCCTAAAAATACAAAAAAAAACATAAAAACCCCTAAAAACCATGAAAACCCCTGAAAATCATAAAACCACACTAAAACCATAAAAAACCTATAAAAACCATAAAAAACACTAAAAACTCAAAAAACCATAAAATGTTAAAAACTTTAAAAACCATTGAAAACCCTAAAAACTGAAAAAAAAACCCCTAAAAACTCAGCCCTGCAAAAACCCCTAAAAACACAAAAGACCCTAAAAACCATAAAAACCCTAGAAAACCCTTAAAACCACAGAAACCCTCAGAATCACAAAAAGTCCTAAAAACCCCTAAAAAGTAAAAAAATCCTAAAAAGCCCTAACAATCCCTAAAAATGAAAAAGACTTAAAAATGCTAAAAACCACCTGAACTCTATAAAAACTCCAAAAAACTGTAAAAACCCTAAGAACCCATAAAAACCCCAAAACCCCTAAAAATGTTAAAAAAATATAAAAACCTTAAAAAACATAAAAACACAAAAAAACACTAAAAAATCTAAAAACTGTCAAAATCCATAAAAACCCTAAAAACCCAAAAAACCAAAAAAAATCAAAAAAATCAATGAAAACATAAAAACCCTAAAAATCCTAAAACCCCCCAAAAACCATAAAACCCCAAATAACCTTTAAAAACCCTAAAACCCATAAAAACCCTAAAAACCCACTAAAAACTTAAAAAACCCTTTAAACCCCTAAAAATGTTGAAAAACACTATAAAACATTAAAAATCCTAAAAACAAAAAAAAAATATAAAACCCAAAAACCCCATAAAAACCTTGAAAAAACCCTAAAATCCCAGGAAAACCCTAAAAATCCTCAAAATCCCAAGAAACCATAAAAACCCCTAAAAATCCTAAAAAATCTAAAAAATCCCTAAAAATCCTTAAAAACGCAAAAAAACCGAAAAAAACCATGAAATCCCCCTAAAACAATAAAAACCATAAAATCCCTAAACACCCATAAAAACCATAAAACCACAAAAAACTCAAAAAACCCTTAAAACCCATAAATACGTTAAAAACATAAAAACCCTATAAACCCCTTAAAACTCAAAAAAAAACACAAAACTCCATTAAACTATAAAACCCCACTAAAAATAGTAAAAACCCTTAAAACCCCTAAATATATTAAAAACTATAAAAAACCTTAAAACCCCTGAAAATCCCTAAAACTCAAAAGACCCTAAAAACGCTGAAAAACCATCAAAATCCTTAAAATCACTTAAAAACCCCTAAAACCATAAAAATCCTAAAAAATCTCTAAAATTCGTTGAAAACCTAAAAAAACCTAAAACCTTTAAAACCCCCTAACAACTATAAAAATCGATAAAAACCTGAAAAAACCTGAAAAAACCCTAAAACACATAAAAACCTAAAAACCCACTAAAAACTCTAAAATTTCATTCAACCCCTAAAAACGTTAAAAACTCTAAAAAATCTTAAAAACCATAAAAAAATTGAAAAAAACCCTAAACCCCCAAAAGACCCTAAAAACCCTAAAAACATGAAAAACACCTCAAAATCCCAAAAAACCGAAAAAACCATGAAAAACATAAAAACCAAAAAAAATCCTAAAAAAGCTCTAAAAATGTCGGAAAACATAAAAAACCGAAAAAACCCTTAAAAACCCCAGAAACCCATAAAACCCACAAAACCCCTAAAACCCCTAAAACCCTTAAAAATAACTAAAAACTCTAAAAATGCTAAAAACCCCTAAAACGACAGAAAACTCTAAAAATCTTAAAAACCCTAAAAACTCAAAAAAAACCCCTAGAAACCTAAAAACCCAAAAAACCCCCAAAAAACCTAAAAAACACTCAAAATCCCTAAAAACGCTAAAACCAATAAAAATCCTAAAAATCCCTAAAAATCCCTAAAATCCTAAAAAAACCTAAAACCTTGAAAACCCTTGAAAACCATCAAAACACCTAAAAACCTTAAAAACACTAAAACCCCATAAAGACACTAAAAACCACAAAAAACACTAAAAACCTGTAAAACCAGTAAAACCCCTAAAAATGTTTAAAAACTCTAAAAAACTTTAAAACCCTCAAAAACTTAAAAAAACACCAAAAACCCACAAAAGACGCAAAAATCCCAAAAATCCCCCAAACCCCTAAAATTCCTTAAAAACCCCTAAATACCATAAAAATTTCTTAAAACCCAAAAAACCCACAAAAATAATAAAAATAACAAAAACATCCTAAAAATACCTATAAATGTAAAAAACCCTAAAAACCTAGAAAAACACATGGAAACCATAAAACCCTAAACAACCGAAAAAACCATAAAACCTTAAAAAATATAAAAACCCTAAAAATCTAAAAAACCTCAAAACCGCTAAAAATGTTTAAAAAAATATAAAAAACCTTTTAAACCATAAAAACCCCTAAAACCCCCTGAAAACCCCCCAAACCCCTAAAAACCATAGAAAACCCTAAAAACCCTAAAATTCCCAAGAAACCCTACAAACCAAAAAAACCATAAAAACCCTATAAAATACCTAAAAATCCCTGAAAATGTAAAAAATCCTAAAAACCATGAAAACCCCTAAAAACTATAAAAATCCCTAAAACCATAAAAACTCTAAAAACCACTAAAAACTCTAAAAACCTTAAAACCCCTACAAAACACAAAAAAACCTTAAAACCTCCAAAAGACTCTGAAAACCCTAAAAAATCCTAAAACCCCCCAAAAAACACCTCAAAATCCCTAAAACCCTAAAAAACACTAAAAACCATAAAAATCCAAAAAAAAGATGTAAAAATCCATGAAAACATAATAAAATCCAAACACACTTGAAAAATACCTAAAACCCATAAAAACCATTGAAAACCATAAAACCCCTAAAAACCATTAAAAATCTAAAAACTCATAAAACCCTAAAAACTGACTAAAAACTCTAGAAACCCATTAAACCCCTAAAAATGTTAAAAAATGTTAAAAACCCTAAAAAGACTTAAAAACCTAAAAAACACACAAAAAACCCAAAACCCCCAAAATACCCTAAAAACCGTGAAAACCCCCCAAAAGACCCTAAAAAACTTGAAAAACCCCTATAAATCCTAGAAAACCCTAAAACCCCTAAAAACTATAAAAATCCTAAAAAACCCTTAAGTCCCTGAAAACATATAAAAGACAAAAAATCCTGAAAACCCCTCGAAACCATAAAACATGTAAAACCCTTGAAAACCCATAAAATCACTAAAAACTCTAAAAACCTATAAAACCCCTAAAAACTTAAAAAAGGTAAAAATATTAACAGCCCTAAAAACTCAAAAAGTCCATAAAACCCAAAAGATCCTAAAAACCCTAAAGGCTAAAAGACCCTGGAAAAACCCAAAAAAACCCTCAGAATCCCTAAAAATCGTAAAACCCCCAAAAATCTTAAAAATCCAACAAATGCACTAAAATTCCAAAAAAACGTAAGAAACACTAAAAACCATGAGAAATATCTCAAAAACCATAAACCCTCAAACCCATAAAAACCCTAAAAAACCACTAAAAACATTAAAACACTTAAAACCCCGAAAAATGTTAAAAAAATCTATAAAACCGTACAAACCCTAAAAACTCAAAAAAACTATAAAAACCCAAAAAGACTATAAAAATCCTAAAAAAACCTAAAAATCATAAAAGCCATAGAAACACTAAAAACTCTCGAAATCACTAAAAACCGTAAAAACCGTAAAAATCAAAAAATCCCTAAAAATGTAAAAAACAAAAAAAAAACCTTGAAAACCCCTAAAAACCAAAAAAAGCCACTAAAAACTCTAAAAACCCTTAAAACACCTAAAAATGTTTAAAAATCCCTAAAAACATAAAAAACCCTAAAACCCCTTAAAAACCCCTGAAAACCATACAAACCCCAAAAAAACCTTAAAAACCTTCAAAACCTATAAAAACCCTAAAACCACTAAAAACTCTAAAAACCCTTAAAACCCCTAAAAACTTTAAAAAGAGTTGAAAAGTCTAAAAACCTTAAAATCCATAAAAAACTCAAAAAAATCCTAAGAACCCATAAATAATCTAAAAACCCTGAAATACCCTAAAAACCCCGAAATACCCTAAAAACCCTAAAACCATAAAAGTCCTAAAAAATCCCTAAAAATCCTTGAAAATGTAAGAAACCCTAAAAACCTTTAAAAACCCCTAAAAAATATAAAAACCCTAAAATACTTAAAAAACCCTAAAAACACATAAAACCCATAAAACCATTAAAAACTATAAAAACCCTAAAAACACCTAAAAAGTTTAAAAAACTCTAAAAATAATAAAAACCCAAAAAAAACTTAAAAAACCCCAAAACCCTAAAAAGACACTAAAAATCCCGGAAAACCCAAAAATACTAAAAAAAATTAAATCCCTAAAAAATCCCAAACCAAACCATGAAAATGTAATAAACCCTAAAATCCCAGAAAACCCCCTTGAAAACATAAAAAACCCATAAAACCCTAAAAAACCATAAAAACCCATAAAAACCTTAAAACACTAAAAACCCTTACAACCCCCTGAAAACACCTGAAAACCCCCTAAAAATCCTCAAAATCCCAAAAAACCCAAAAAACACATGAAAACCATAAAACCCTTAACAAACTAAAAAACCCAAAAAAACATTAAAATCCCAAAACTGCTAAAAATTATAAAAACCTTTAAAATCCCTAAAGATGTTAAAAATTAAAACAAAACCTCAAACCCCCTAAAGAAAATAATAACCCTAATAATCCATGAAAACACAACAAACCCTCATCATTCCTAAAAAACCCAAAAAACCACAAAAATCCTAAAAAATACTTAAAAATTTGTGAAAAGTAAAAAAACCTAGATACCCTGAGAACCATAAACCCCTAAAAACCTTTAAAAACATATAAAAACCCTAAAACCACTAAAAACTCTAAAAACCCTTTAAACCCTAAAAAAGTTGATAAACTATAAAATACCTTAAAATCGTAAAAAACTAAAAAAACCCTAAAAATACTGAAAAAGACCCTAAAAATTCTGAAAAACTTGTAAAACCCTTAAAACCCCAAAAAACCCCTCAAACCCTAAAAAATCCCAAAAAACCCTAAAAAACCATAAAAACCATAAAAACCATAAAAATCCTAAAAATCACAAAAAATCCCAGAAAACATAAAAAACCTAAAAACCACTAAAAAACCCTTATAACCATAAAAACCTATAAAAACATTAAAAACCCTAAAACCCTTCAAAAACCTAAAAAATCATTAAAAATCCTTAACGCCCCAAAAAACGTTAAAAACTCTTTAAAACCATTAAAACCCTAAAAAACTAAAAGAAAACCCTAAAAGCCCTCAAAATCCATTAAAACACTAAAAATATTTATAAACCATAAAAATCCTAAAAATTCCCAAAAAATACATGAAAACGTAAAGAACCCTAATAACCCAGAAAAATCCATGAAAACCTTAAAACCCCTAAAACCATAAAAACCCAAAAACACCATATAAACCCTAAAAACCACAAAAAACTCTAAAAACCCTTAAAACCCCTAAAATGTTAAAAACTCTAAAAAACCTTAAAAAATATAAAAAACTCAAAAAAACACCAAAAACCTATAAATACCCTAAAACCCTAAAAATCCCTAAAAACCCTAAAAAACCGAAAAGACCCAAAATACCCTTAAGACTATTTAAATCCCTAAAAACCTAAAAAAATATATCTTAACAAAGCCCAAAATTTCCTTGAAAATGTAAAAAACAATAAAAAAACAGCCGAAAAACTATAAAAACCCCGAAAAACCATAAAAAAGCCGAAAAATCAGAAAACTCCTAAAAACAACTAAAAACTCTTAAAACCCTTAAAACCAAAATAAACATTAAAAAACACTAAAAACCTTAAAAACCCTTAATAACTCAAAAAATCCCTAAAATCCAAAAAATAACTTAAATACCCTGAAAACCCCTTAAACCCTACCCCCAAACCCCCAAAACCCTCAAAAATCCCTAAAAACCCTAAAAACCATAAACAACATAAAAACCATAAAAATGTTGATAAACCCCTAAAAACCATAAAACAACTAAAAACCATAAAAACCACTAAAAACCCTAAAAACCCTAAAGACCCATTAAACCCCTAAAAATGATAAAAACAAAAAAAACCACGAAAACCTAAAAAAACTCAAAAAGCCCTAAAATTCCTAAAAGACCCTAAAAATGCTGAAAACCCAAAAAAATCCAAAAAATTCATGAAAACCCTAAAACCCCTTAGAATCCCTAAAAACCTAAAATCCATAAAAAAACTAAAAAATCCTAAAAAATCCCTGAAAACGTAAAAATCCCAAAAAAACCCCTTAAAACCAAAAAACCCAAAAAACCTTTAAAAACCCAAAAAAACCCCATAAAACCCAGAAAAAACCGCTAAAAACTATAAAACCCCTCAAAATCCCTAAAAAACCTAAAAACCATAAAAAAACTAAAAAATCCTAAAAAAACCCTGAAAATGTAAAAATCCCAAAAAAACCATAAAAACCCAAAAAAACCTTTAAAAACACACAAAACTCATAAAAACCAGAAAAAACCACTAAAAACTATAAAACCCCTTAAAATCCCTAAAAATGTTAAATAACTCTAAAAAATATTTGAACACCTAAAAACCTAAAAAAACCTTAAAAACCCTAAAAATATCTAAAAACCCTAAAAACAAAAAAAATCCTAAAAAATCCCCGAGAATCCCTAAAAACGTAAAATGCCCTAAACACTCGAAAAACCCATAAAAACCAAAAAAAATACTAAAAATATAAGAACCCCCCAAACCCCAAAAAACATTAAAAAACTCTAAAAAACATTAAAACCCCTAAAAAATAAAAAAAACCCTAAAACCCTAAAAACCCTAAAAACACTGAAAAAACACTGAAATGTCTTAAAACCTTCAAAATCCCTAAAAATCCCTAAAAGATATAAAAACCTTAAAAAATCCCTCAAAATCCCTAAAAACATAAAAAAACTCTAAAAACCCTGAAAAGACCCTTAAAACCATAAAACCCCTAAAAACCATAAAAACCAATAAAACCCTTAAAAACTACAAAAAACTCTAAAAACAATTAAAATACCTCAAACGATAAAAAACTATAAAAACCTAAAAAACTCAAAAAAACCCAAAAAGGCCTTAAATGCCCTAAAAACTCATAAAAACCCTGCAAACCTTAAAACCCTCAAAATCCCTAAATACCCTAAAAAACCCCAAAAACCCCAAAAACCCCAAAAAATACTAATAAATCCATAACTAATATTTGAAAACGTAAAAACTCTAAAAACCAGGAAAAAACCCATAAAACCATAAAACACCTAAAACCCTTAAAAACCATAAAACCAATAAAAACATTTAAAAACCTTAAAAACCCTATTAAAAAAAACTAAAAAACCATTAAAAACTCAAAAAACCCTAAAAACCCCAAAAGACCCTAAAAATTCTGAAAACCCAACAAACTCTGAAAACCCTAAAAACCACAAAATCGCTAAAAACCTAAAAACCATAAAAATCCTACAAAATCCATAAAAATCCATTGAAATGTAAAAATACCAAAAAACTCTGAAAACACCCTAAAAACCAAAAAAACCCCTAAGACCCCTAAAAACCCTAAAAACCACCAAAAACTTAAAAAACCTTTAAAACCCCTAGAAATGTTAAAAAACTCTAACATTTAAAACCTTAAAAAACTCAAAAAACCCATAAAACCCCAAAATGACCCAAAAACACTAAAAACCCTAAAAACCATAAAAAACCCAAAAAACACTAAAACCCCTCAAAATCCCTCAAAACCCTAAAAACCATAAAAATCCTAAAAAGCCCTAAAAATACCTGCAAATGTAAAAAACCCCAAAAACTCTTGAAAAACATTAAAAAAACACTAAAAACTTAAAAAAACTCTGAAAACCCATAAAAATCCAAAAACCACAAAAAATATAAAACCTTTAACGCCCTAAAAATTCAAAAAAAAAATGAAAATCCAGAAAAGACCATAAAACTAAAAAAAATGATAAAACCCTTAAAAAATTATGAAAAACCCTAAAAACCCTCAAAATCCCTAAGAACCCTAAAAATCATAAAAATCCTAAAAAATCCATAAAAATATCTAAAAACGTCAAAAACCTTTAAAACCCCATAAAACCATAAAAACCACTAAAACCCTTAAAAACCCATAAAAAACCTCAAAACCACTAAAATCTCTAAAAACACTTAAAACACCTAAAAACATTAAAATTCTCTAAAAAGCATAAAAATCATAAAAAATAAAAAAGAACCCTAAAAATCCAAAAAGACCCTAAAACCCCTAAAACTGCGAAATACCCTACAAAAACCTAACCCCAACCAAAATCCCTAAAAAATCTAAAAACCATAAAAACCTAAAAACCCTAGAAACCTAAAAAAACCATCAAAATCCATAAAAAATAAAAAATCCTAAATCCCTAAAAAAACCCTAAAATCCATAAAACCCCAAAAATATTTAAAAAATCCTAAACCCCTTTAAACACTAAAAACCACTAAAAACACTCAAAATCCTTAAACCCCTAAAAATGATAACAAACTCTAAAAAACATTAAAACCCCTAAAAAATTCAAAAATCCCTAAAACCAAAAAGGACCCTAAATCCCCTCAAAACCACTAAAAACCCTAAAAACTCACAAAAACCCAAAAACTATAAAAATCCTGAAAAAGCCCTAAAATTCCTAGAAAACATAAAAAACCCTAAAACTATTGAAAAATACCTAAAAACCATAAAAATCCCTAAAACCTTAAAAACCATAAAACCCCATAAAAACCCTAAAACCCCACTAAACACTCTAAAAACCCTTAAAATCGTAAAAATGTTAAAAAAATATAAAACCCCTAAAAACTCAAAAAGAAACTTTAAAACATCAAAAGACCCTAAAATCAACTAAAACCCTAAAAGCCCCAAAAATCCCTCAAAATCCCTAAAAACCCTAAAAACCATAAAAATCATAAAAAAAACCTTAAAAAAATGATAAGATACAAAACGATAAAAACCCTGAAAACACTTAAAAACCATAAAACCTCTAAAAACCTTGAAAAACCCTAAAAATCAATAAAAACCCAAAAGAACTACCAAAAACTATAAAAACTCTAAAAACCCTTAAACCCCTTAAAATGTTATAAAACTCTAAAAAACCCTTAAAACCTTAAAAACTAAAAAAAACTAAAAACACAAATAGACCCTAAAAACCATGAAAACCGATAAACCCCAAAAACCATGAAACCCTAAAACCCCTCAAAATCCAGAAAACCCCAAAACCCCTAAAAATCATAAAAAACCTAAATATTCCCTAAAAATCCTTGAAAATGTAAAAAACCCTAAAAACCTTGAAAAATATCTATAAAAAAACCCCAAAAAACATAAAAAACACATAAAACCCCTAAAAACACTAAAAAATCTAAAAACCCTTTAAACCCCTAAAACATTAAAAAACTTTTAAAAATCCTTAAAAAACCTAAAAAACACAAAAAACCCCAAAACCCAAAAAGGATCCTAATAGCCCTAAAAACACGAAAAACCCTGAAAACCCCTAAAACCCCTCAAAATCCCTAAAAAACATAAAAACCCCTAAAATGCATAAAAATCCCAAAAACCCCAAAAACCCTGAAAAACCACTGAAAACAAAAAAAAATCAATAAAAACATTAAAAAACATATAAAACCATAAAACCACAAAAAACCATTAAAAACTCTAAAAACCATTAAACCCCTAGAAATCTTAAAAATAACTCTATAAAATATTAAAAGCCTTAAAAAACCCAAAAAACCCCTAAAATCTCACCAAAAAATAGAAACCCTAAACCCCTCAAAATCCTTAAATACCCTAAAAACCCAAAAAACCATAATCAAACAAAAAAATCCCTAAAAATATCTGAAAACATAAAAACCCTAAAACCCTGAAAACCCCCTGAAAACAAGAAAATCCCTAAAAAAACAAAAAAACACTAAAAAACTCTAAATATGACAAAAAATCGTAAATTCACTAAAAACCACGAAAAGGTAAAAAAACCTTGAAAACCATAATATCCCCTAAAATCATTAAAAACCCTAAAAACTAATAAAAACCCCAAAAAACTAAAAAATATAAAAACACTTAAAACCCATAAAAACTTTAAAAAACTCACAAAACCCTTTAAAACCCCCAAAAACCCCAAAAAGACCCTAAATACCTTGAAAAACATTAAAAACCCTAAAAAATTGAAAACCCCTAAAACCCCTTAAAATCACTAAAACACTAAAAACCATAAAACTCCTACAAATCCCTAAAAATCATTGAAAACGTAAAAAACACTAAAAATCAGGGAAAAACCCCTGAAAACCATAAAAACCCTAAAACCCCATAAAATCCCTAAAAACCCACTAAAATCTCTAAAAACCATTAAAACCCATATAAACATTAAAAAACTCTAAAAAACCTTTAAACCCCTAAAAACTCAAAAAAACCCTAAAACCCCCAAAAGACCCAAAAACCCTGAAAAAACCTAAAAACATTGAAAAATATTAAAAAACCCGCAAAATCCATAAAAACCCTAAAAACCCTAAGAACATTAAAAACATTAAAAAACATAAAATAACCTAAATATCTCTGAAAAAACCCGGAAAAACCCTTGAAAACCATAAAAACCAATAAAACCCTAAAAATCGAGAAAAACACTAAAAACTACTAAAAACTTTAAAACCCATTAAAACCCCTAAAAACATTAAAAATTCTAAAAATATTTAAAACCCCTAAAAACTCTAAAAAAACCCTAAAACCTAAAAAGACATAAATCCCCTGAAAAATACTAAAAACCCTAAAAAACCCTAAAAAATCTTTAAGACCCATAGAAAACCCTAAAACCCTAAAAATCCTAAAAAATCTCTAAAAATCCCTGCAAACGTAAAAAACCCTAAAGAATAAAAAAACCAAAAAACCCCAAAAAACCTAAAATAACCCTGAAAACCAATAAAAACCCTAAGAACCCTATAAACCCCTAAAACCCCTCAAAATCCCTAAAAACCCTAAAAAATCCTAAAAAACTTAAAAAACCTAAAAATTCCCAATAAATACATAAAAACGTAAAAAACCCTAAAAAACCTAAAAACTCCTAAAAACCATAAAACCCCTAAAAACCTTTAAAATCCATAAAAACACATCAAAACACTAAAACCCGCAAAAAACTCTAAAAACCATTAAACCCCTAATATGTTAAAAATCTAAAAACCTTAAAAGCTGAAAAAACTCAAAATAAAACCCTAAAAACCCAAAAGACCATAAGAACCCTAAATCTCTAAAAACAATAAAAACCCATAAAAACTCTAAAAATTTCTGAAAACCTTTAAAAAATCCCCAGAACCCCAAAAACCAGTAAAAACTCTAAAAACCCTTAAAAACATAAAATTTTAAAAATGTAAAAAAACATTAAAAATACCTAAAAACTCAAAAAGAACCCTAAAAACCCTCAAAATCCCTAAAAACCAAAAAAAATATTTAAAATCCATAAAAATCCATAGAAACGTAAAAAAAAACTAAAAACCAGGGAAAACCCCTGAAAACCATCAAACCCCCTAAAACATTAAAAAAATCCTAAAAAATAATAAAAATCCCAAAACCCTATTAAAAACTATAAGAAACTTTAAAACCTCAAAAAAAATGTTTAAAAACTGTAAAAACTTTAGAAACCCAAAAAACTCAAGAAAACCCTAAAACGCAAAAGACACTAAAAAACCTAAAAACCCAAAAAACACAAAAAATGTTAGAATCCTCAAAATCTCTAAGAAACCTTAAAAACAGTAAAAGAATAAAAGTCCTACAAAAGCACAAAAATCACTAAAAACATAAAAACAAAAAAAAGCTTGAAAAACCCCAAAAAACCAAAAAAAACCCATAAAACCCTAAAATCACTAAAAACTCCAAAAGCCTGTAAAACCCCTAAAACATTAAAAAACTCTAAAAATCCATAAAAATAAAAAAACCCAAAAAGATAATAAAAACCCCGAAAAACACTAAAAACCACAAAAACCGTAAAAGGCCAAAAAATTCCTAAAAATGAAAAAAAACCCCTAAAAACCCTAAAAACCCTAAAAATGTCCTAAAAAACATAAAACTCTTAAAAACCTTAAAACCCCTAAAATCCCATAACATGTCTAGAAAACAAAAAACTATAAAAACACTTAACAACCCTAAAAATGTTTAAAAACTCTAAAAAAAATTAAAAACCTAAAAAGCTCAAAAAAATGCTAAAAACAAAAAAACCCTAAAAACCCTAAAACCCCTAAAAACCCTAAAAAACCCTAAAAACCCTAAAAACCCTAAAAAACCTAAAAACCCTCAAAATTTAAACCCCCCCTGATATCCATAAAAACCCCTTAATACCTTAAAAACTCTAAAAACACATAAAACATAAAAAAACCACTAAAAACTCTAAAACCCTTTAAACCCCAAAAAACATTAAAAACTCTAAAAAACCTAAAAAACCTAAAAAACTAAAAGAAACCTTTAAACCCAAAAATAGTCCCTAAAAACCCTGAAAACCACCAAAACCATAAAAACCTCAAACAACCCCTAAAAATCCTAAAATTCCATAAAAACCCTAAAAACCTTAAAAACCATAAAAATCCTAAAAAATCCCTAAAAACCCTAAAAACATAAAAACCATTAAAAACCCCTTGAAAACCATAAAATCCCCTAAAACCCTTAAAAAACAAAAAACCCTTAAAAACCTTAAAACTACTAAAAATTATAAAGACCCTTTAAACCCTTTAAACCCCTTAAAAATGGTAAAAAATATCTAAAAACCTAAAAACACCGAAAAAACTAAAAAACTAAAAACCCATAAATAACCTTAAAAACTGTAAAAACCCTGAAAAACCCACAAAATACCAAAAAACCCAAAACCCATTAAAAATAATAAAAAACCTAAAAAAATATCTAAAAATACTTGAAAATGTAAAAAACCCTAAAATCCAAAAAACCCCCTTCAAAACCATAATAACCCCAAAAAACATAAAAAACCCATTAAAACCCAAAAAACTCTAAAACCCCTTAAATCCCCTAAAAATGTTAAAAATATATAAAAATACCTTAAAAACCCTAAAAACTCCAAAAAACCCTAGAAAACCCAAAAAGACCCTAAAAACTCCTAAAACCCCTAAAAACCATAAAAATCCTAAAAAATCTGTAGAAGTCCCTGAAAACGTAAAAAACCCAAAAAACCTTGAAAACCCACTGAAAACCATAAAATCCCAAAAACCCTAAAAACTACTAAAAATTCAAAAAACCCTCAAAATCCTTAAAAATTTAAACAAACTATAAAAACCTCAGAAACCCGAAGAAACTAAAAAAAATCCCTATATACCCAAAAAGACCTTAGAAACCCTGAAAATTCCTAAAACCCTAAGAACCCAAAAAACCATTAAAATCCTAAAAAAAACCCTAAAAATCTATGGAAGCGTAAAAACCCCTAGAAATCCTAAAAAACACATGAAAATCATAAAACCCCTATAACCTTAAAATACCCTAAAAATCCATAAAACCCCTAAAACCCACTAAAAACTCTAAAAACACTTAAAAACACTAAAAATGTAAAAAACTCTAAAAAATATTAAAAACCCTAAAAATACGAAAAACCATAAAAACCCTAAAAAATATAAAAACCCTAAACCCCCTGAAAAACCCTAAACCCTGTAAAATTCCTAAAAACCATAAAACCATAAAAATCCTAAAAAAACCTAAAAATCCCTGAAAACA
This sequence comes from Viscum album, assembly GCA_963277665.1. Lineage (NCBI taxonomy): Eukaryota > Viridiplantae > Streptophyta > Magnoliopsida > Santalales > Viscaceae > Viscum > Viscum album. The sequence goes on along the minus strand of OY728121.1, from coordinate 1,049,634,946 downwards.
TAAAAAACCCCAAAAACCCAGAAAATCAAGAAAAAACAATAAAAACCCTTAAAAACCTTTAAAAAACCTAAAAACCCATAAAAAACAAAAAAAAACAAATAAAAATCTACAAACCCTTAAAATCCCAAAAAAGTTAAAAAACTCTAAAAAACCTTAAACACCTTAAAAACTCAAAAAAAACCCTAAAACCCCTTAAAAACCACAAAACCCTCAAAATCCCCAAAACCCCAAAAACCCTAAAAGCCATTAAAATCCAACAAAATCCATAAAAATCCCTGAAAAAGTAAAAAATCGTAAAAGCCCTGAAAACCCCTGAAAATCATAAAACCCCTAAAAACCTTAGAACACATAAAAACCACTAAAAATTCTAAAAACCCTTAAAAACCCTAAAAACTAAAAAAAGCCAAAACCTCAAAAAGACCCCCAAAACACTGAAAACCCATAAAAATCTCTAAAAATCCCTGAAAACTTAAAAAACCATATAAAACCCCTAATAATCATAAAAACCTCTAAAAACCTAAAAACCCCTAAAACCCCATGCAAACCAAAAACTACACTAAAAAGTCAAAAAATCCATAAAAATGTCAAAAAACTCTAAAAAATATTTAAACCCCTAAAAACTCAACCCCGCCCCTAAAATTCCAAAAAGATTATAAAGACTCTAAAAAAACCCAAAAAACCCAAAAACTCCCTAAAAACCCTCAAAATCCCTAAAAAATACTAAAAACCCATATAACAATAAAAATCCTTAAATTACCAGAAAAATCCACGAAAAGGTAAAAACCCCTAAAATCCCTGAAAAACCCCTCTGACCCATAAAATCCCCTAAAAACCTATAAAACCCTAAACCCCAAAAAACCCTAAAAACTACTAAAAACTCTAAAAACCCTTAAAAATCCAAAAAATGTTAAAAAAACTCTAAAAAACCATAAAACTCCTAAAAAACTCAAAAAAAACCTAAAAACCAAAAAAGAGCCTAAAAACCCTTAAATCCCTATAACCTTAAACCCCTAAAAACCATAAAAATGCTAAAAAAATCTCAAAATCCATGAAAATGTTGAAAACCCTTAAAAACATGAAAACCCCCTGAAAACCATAAAACCCCCTAAAAACTATAAAAACCCATAAACACCTATAAAAATCCTAAAAACCGTTAAAACTATAAAACTTTTTAAACCCCTAAAAATGTTAAAAAACACAAAAAAACCTTAAAAAACCCTAAAACATTGAAAAAACCCTACATCCTCAAAAGACCCTAAAAACCTTAAAAAGACCTAAAACCCCTAAAAATCCCTAAAAACACTAAAAATCCCTGAAAAACCCCCAAAACCATTAAAATCCTTAAAAACCCTAAAATTCCTTAAGAACCATGAAAATCCTAAAAAATCCATAAAAATCCCTAAAAATGTAAAAAACCCTAAAAATTACTAAAATCCATAAAACACCTAAAAACCGTAAAACCCCATAAAACCCCTAAAAACGCACTAAAATTTTTAAAAACCACAAAAACCTCTTAAAAAGTCAAAAAACTCTAGAAAACCTTAAACCCTAAAAAATTCAAAAGAAACTGAAAAAATACTAAAGGCCCTAAAAACCTTGAGAAACCAAAAAAACTCTAAATTACCAAAAAACATTAAATATCCTAAAAAATTCCAAAATATCCATGAAAATACTAAAAAACCTAAAAATCCTAAAAACAAAAAAAACCCTAGAAAACCTGAAAAACATCTGAAAACCATAAAAATCCCTCAAATCCACAAAATATTATAAAACCCACTAAAAACTTTAAAAATACTTTAAACCCCAAAAAATGTTAAAAAAATATAAGAAACATTAAAAATCCTAAAAAAATAAAAAATAAACCTAAAAACCCAAAGGTCCTTAAAACCCTAAAAAACCCTAAAAGCCCTCAAAATTTCTAAAACCCCTATAAACCCTAATACAATAAAATCCTAAAAATAAAATCCTAAAAGTCCCTAAAAAAAACTAAAAACTTAAAAAATCCTAAAAACCTTGAAAAACACCGAAAAACCATAAAAACATCTAAAACATTAAAAAACCCATAAAAACCCTAAAATCCAATAAAAACTCTAAAAAAACCAAATAACCCCTAGAAATCATACAAATCCTAAAAAGCCATAAAAATCCCTGAAAACGTAAAAACCCTTAAAAACCCTAAAAACCCCTAAAAACCATATAAACCCCTAAAACCTTAAAAAATCCTAGAAACCCATAAAAATCCTAAAAAACAACTTATATTTTTAAAAACCCTTAAAACCTCTAAAAACATTAAAAAACTCTAAAAAACCTTAAAAACACTATAAAACTCAAAAAAACCTAGGAAACCCAAAAAGACCCTAAAAACCATGAAAATCCCTAAAAACCCTAAAAACCCTTAAAAACCCCTAAAACACCTAAAAATCACTAAAAACCCCCCAAATCCATAAAAATTCTTAAAAATACCTAAAAACATAAAAAATATTAAAAACCCTAAAAAACCTATGAAAACCATAGAAACCCCTAAAAACCTTTAAAACCCCTAAAACCCATAAAAACCCATAAAAACCCTACAAACCACTAAAAATTCTAAAAACCCTTAAAACACCAAAAAATGTTAAAAAACACTTAAAAACATTAAAACCCCCAAAAAATTCAAAAAAACCCAAAAAACAAAAAATAACCATAAACCCCTAAAAACTTAAAAAAACCAAAAAACCATCAAAATCCCGAAAAACCCTAAAACCATAAAAATCATAAAAAATCCATAAAATCCCTAAAAATGTAAAAAACACTAAAAAACTTAAAAAACCTAAAAACATTAAAAACCTAAAACTCATAAAAACCATATAAAGCAACTAAAACTCTAAAAACCATTAAAACCCCAAAAAATATTTAAAAAACTCTAAAAACCTTAAAACCCAAAAAAATTGAAAAAAAACTAGGCATCAAAAAAGACCCTAAAAACTTTGAAAGCCCTTAAAACCCCTAAAAAAGCCGAAAATCTTAAAAACCATCAAAATCCCTAAAACCCTAAATTGCTTTAAAAACCAAAAAAAATCCTAAAAAACCCTAAAAATCCCTAAAAACGTAAAAACCCCTCAAAACCACTGAAAACCGTACAAACCCCTAAAAAACTTAATAAACCCAAAAAAACCCTAGAAACCACTGAAATATCTAAAATCCCTTAGAACCCCTAGAAACGTTAAAAAACTAGGAGAATATTTAAAAACCTAAAAAACTAAAAAGAAAACCCTAAAAACCAAAAAAACCATAAAACCCTAAAAACCCAAGAAAAATTCTAAAACCCTTCAAAATCTCTAAAAACCCTAAATATGCCATAAAACCCCCCAAAATCCTACAAAATTACTAAAAATCTCTGAATACATAAAAATCCCTAAAAGTCCTGAAAACCCCTAAAACCCTAAAACCCCTAGAATTCCCTAAAAATCCAAAAAATCCCTAAAAACCCCTCAAAACCCAAAAAATATTCAAAATCCCAAAAAACCCTACAAAGCCCCTTAAACCATAAAAATCATAAAAAATCCCTAAAAATCCCTGAAAACTTAAAAAGAACCTAAGAAGCCTCGGGAACCCCTGAAAACCATAAAGATCGCTAAAAACCTTAAAAACACCAAAGACCCATAAAATCACTAAAAACCATTAAAAACTCTAAAAATACTTAAAATCTCTAAACATGTTAAAAAACTCAAAATCCCATAAAACCCATAAAACCCATAAAAAACTCAAAAAACCCTAAAAACCATAAAAGACCCGAAAAACCCGAAAAAACCCCTAAAAAGCATAAAAAGTCTGAAATTCCATAAAAACCCTTAAAATCTCTATAAATTCGAAAAAAAATAAAAACCATAAAAATTCTAAAAATCTCTGAAAACATAAAAGCCCTAAAAAACCTAACAACCCCTTGAAATCCATAAAAACACCAAAAATCCTTAAAACCCCCAAAATACCCATTAAAACCATAAGACTTCTAAAAACTCTAAAACCCTTAAAACCCTAAAAATATTAAAAAACTATGAAAAACTTTTAAAACCATAAAAACCCCTAAAAACAAAAAAAAACTAAAAAATTCCAAATAATCATTGAAAAGGTAAAAAACCCTAAAACCCACCAAAACCATAAAAACCCTAGACCGCTAAAAACTATAAAAATCCTTTAAAGGAATAAAACTTTTAAAAACTCAAAAACTATAAAACGCTAAAAAACTCAAAAAAAACCGTGAAATGGAAAAAGACCCTAAAAACCCAAAAAACTATTAAATACCCTAAAACCCCTAAAACCCTCAAAATCATAAAAATCCTAAAAAATCCCTAAAATTCCCTGAAAATATAAAAAACCCTAAAAACCATAAAAACCCTTAAAACCATAAAAACTCTAAAAACCCATTAAAACCCTAAAAACAACTAAAAGCTCTAAAAATATTTAAACCCCTAAGAAAAACCTAAAACTCCAAAAACAACCTGAAAATTTTAAAAAACATTAAAAGCCTAAAAAACCTGAAAAACCTAAAACCCTCAAGATTCATAGAAACCATAAAAAACCCCAAAAACATAAAATTCCTAAAATCCCTAAAAATCCCTTGAAATTTAAAAACCCCAGAAAACCCTAAAATCCCTTAAAATAATAAAAAACCCAAAAAACATTAAAAGCACATAAAAGCCCAAAAATCCCTTAAAAACCCTAAAACCCACTAAAAACCATAAAAATCCTAAAAATCCCTGAAACTTAAAAAGCGCTAAAACCCCCTAAAAACCATAAAAACCACTTGAAACTATAAAAACACCTAAACCCCAGAAAAACCATAATGAAACACTAAAAACTCTAAAACCCCTTAAAATCCATAAAAACTTTAAAAATTATAAGAAACCTTTAAAACACCAAAAAAACATAAAAATTCCCAAAAAACACTAAAAGACACTAAAAACCCCTAAAACCACTAAAAAACTTGAAAAACCCTAAAACCCATAAAATCCCTAAACACCCTAAAAACCATAAAAAATCCCATAAATATCTAAGAATCCATGAAACCATAAAAACTATAAAAACCTTGAAAACCCCAGAAAACCATAAAACCCCTAAAAATATTAAAAACCCTAAAAATCAATCAAAACCCTGAAAACACACTAAAAAATTTAAAAACCATTAAAACCCCTAAAAACCCATTAAAATCCTAAAAACCCACTAAAAACTCTAAAAATCCTTTAAACCCCTAAAACATAAAAAACTCTAAAAACCATTAAAACCCTAAAAAACTCAAAAAAACCCAAAAAACACTAAAAGACCCTAAAAACCCCTAAACCCCCTAAAAACTAATGAAAACCCCTAAAACCCTAAAAATCACTAAAAACTCTAAAAACCCTAAAAATAATAAAAATCCTAAAAAAGCCCTAAAAACCCTGAAAAGTAAAAAACCTTAAAGACCCTGAAAAACCCCAAAACCATAAAAAACAATAAAAACCTTAAAACCCCTAAAAAACCATAAAAACCCAAAATAAACCACTAACACTCTAAAACCCCTAAAAACATTAAAAAACTCTAAAAACATTAAAAGCCCTAAAAAACTCAAAAAAATCCCAAAAACCCAAAAAAATGACCTAAAAGGACTGAAAACCCAAAAACCCTAAAAAACCTAAAAAATCCTAAAAACCCTCAAAATACTTAAAATCCCTAAAACCCCTACAGACCATAAAAATCCTAAAAAATCCCTAAAAATTCTTGAAAATGTAAAAAAAAAACGGAAAACCCCCTACGGAAAATTGACTTTTTTATTATGTAAAGAACTTTTATGGAAAAAGTGGAAAGTCATTCAAGTTTGGGACAGGTTATCAACTAACACCATAAGAAATGATTTATTAAAATCATGTTTAAGCCTATTTAAAACCTTACCTCTTTAGAGACTCCATTCAAGAGTAGTGGCCTTCTTGTTCGGATCATCTATGATGTGGTCTTTAAAGTTGTAGACCATATTTTCTTAAGTTTATATAAACTATTCCGTACAAGTCTTCATTTCATTGAATCCGTGTGTGAAAATTCAATTTTTCTTATTGATCCATACATAATGTTTTTCATTGTGGTCCACTCAAATCATTTTCTCAACCATCCTATCGAACTCCTCCTGGGTAGCATTGATTTCCAATTTCTCCTCTAATATTTCATCCTTGGGAATTATAGATGAGGTCTCATGATTCCCTTTTTTTTTGCATCCTCTTTATCAGTTACCCTGACCTTACCATTAAAAACCACCTGCTCTATAATCAAATCAACTATCATAACAACACCCTATTTTTGTTCCTTGTCCACACCAAAATCCGTCGTCTTATGTTCACTTATAATAATTGAATTTACTTCCTAATCATGAGATGTGATTTCATTATCCATTTCCTTATTCTTTATGGAAAACCTTATTTCAATCTGCTTTAGTATCTAAGAGTAGTCCTTATATCCTTTAGAATTCCTTCCATTCAACAAAATGTGATTCTCTAAATCCCTTTTTCCCTTCCACCCCTTATTCCTCCTAGGGATTTGTTGACATATTTCATTCCCTCCATCAAATATGACTGCTGAAACATGGATAGATATCTCATCCTCTGAATCTATCCCATAAAATCCATGATCATCTAGGAGATTCTTATTTTGTACAGAGGTTTGGGTGCCCTTTCTGGATTATGTATCATCCCCTGGTTCTTGTACCAAACCTTTAAAATCCCTTTTTCCAAAGTGATTACTAACATGAATTGTCAAACTGGTCCTTCATGACCTCGCCTTACTTGTTGCATGAACCCAGTCCTCGTTGCCTTTACTGGTTAAGTAGGCTAATGAATTTTTCTCACCTGCCTTCTATAGCACCTTCTTACCCTTATCTCTATCGACTATTTCCAATGTTGTCTCATTTAAATCCTCTAAAGATTATTTCAATTGAAACTCCACAGGCCTTGATGCACACACCCCCTCCAGGCCATGATTCAATCTGTCATAAATGTCTATAACATTCAGATCAGGAGGTAAAATATGCGCCTTCTTCTAGATGGTGACATCCTTTTCTATGCCGCATGAAAATAGTTTTCGGTAAAATGGCTAGGAAGAAATTTTTTCCCCACCGTCTCCTTGCCCTCATGAGTTCCATCGCACACAACCAATGAGTATCTGTTTCGATCAGTTGACACCCTAACAAGAACCTGTTCCTTTTGACTTGCACCAGAATTGGATGCCAATTCTTTATCACTACTTCCCAATCTCGTAACTATCTTATGATAAATATTCAAACTCCCATGCCTATACATTTCCAAAGAGTGACCCATTTTCTTGTACAAAGAGCAGAAATCAAACCATGACTCAAAAAAAAGCTGATTGCTTGTAACGAAACCCTTCTCTAATAACAACCCAAATAAATTCAATGGGGAATCTTGAAACATCCACTTCAACAAATATTCATAGAGAAATCGGGTGAAAATTGATCTAGTTCTACTATTAGAGAAAAGACAATGTCCTACGAGATTCCCTAGCATTCGAGTAATCAAGGGATTTTGAAATAGGAGCGGGAGTTCTAGAAGTCTAACCTAAATCATCGTGGTTGGTGTATCGTGTTTCATGTGGAAATTGTAAGTTCATCTGAAGAGGAAGAACCAGGATCCATTAGAGATGTAGGGGGAACTAGACTAGGGTAGGACCAAGTTTTTATCTGATGTGAACCTTACCATGATGTTCCTCTTATCGAGAAGACCCACCATGGTCAATCCTATAAACCACAAAATCTGAAAATAAGTCTGTGAAAAGAATCCACCAACATACGATGTTGTTTGAATCATTCTATTAGCATTAGATTCAGTAGAGATGAGGCATCTGTGAACTTCAAAGAAGAGATCAAAAGTTGCAAGAATCCATCAAACAATTTTGGGACTTTAGGGCTAAGTGAGATCTAAGGGAAGGAAGGAAGATAGTTTAGGTTAGAAAAGGGGGAGAAAGAACGGGGCCAAGCCCCCTCAAAGGATGAAGGAGATCCCTCCCCCACCCAGGGGAGGGAATCCACAACCATCACCGTGTGCAGGGGTGCTTGCTATGGGAAGTGCTTCTCCAGCTACGGTCCCTGCTCGTGGTGTTCCTTGCTTGCTGCCTCTTATTTCTGGATGCCCGCTTGGAGTTGTTGGGCCTATGGTGTAGTTTTGGTTCTTTTGTAATGCTGCGTGTTGGGCAGATCCTACTCCTTGTGGTGGCGGCTATTGTTGATGCCTGCTCTTATGGGTTGGCTACTTGCTGGATTTTTGTTGTTGCTTACTGATGTGGCATGGTGGTGGTTCCTGTAGCTGATCACCCTTGCTCGGCTCTGCTTTCTCTTTCCTACTAGATGGAACTATTATGGATGCAAGTTGACTCGTGAGCTTTTGTTGCGATGATGCCGGTTCCCTGGGTTATTGGTTCTTCCAGCTTGCCTTTCTGGTTTCTCTTTGGTTGGTGCCCTTGTTTGGGGTTGGTTTCAGTCTCTGGTTTGGCTTGAACCAGAACCTTGTTTGGGCGGGCTGGGTCTCACCCTTTGGTGATTGATAGTAATTCATCTTACTTACTTACTTTCTTTATAAATATATATATATATGTGTGTGTGTGTGTGTGTGTGTGTGTGTGTGTTCTATTTGCCTTGAAAAAAAACTTAAAAAAACCCTGAAACCCCTTAAAACCATAAAAACCCTAAAATGTTAAAAAACTATAAAAACCATTAAAACCATAAAAAATCAAAAAAAAAACCAAAAAAAACTAAAAGTCCCTAAAAACCTAGAGAAACCCTAAACCCCCTAAAAACCCTAAAAACCCCTGAAAACCCTAAAAAATCCCTAAAACCCTAATAAAATCTAAAAACCATAAAAATCCCCAAAAATCCCTAAAAATCCCAAAAGGCATAAATAACCGTAAAAACCCTGAAAACCCCCTAAAACCCACTAAAAACACCTAAAACCCTTAAAAACCCATAAAACCCTAAAAACTAATAAAAACTCCAAAACCCATTAAAACCCCTAAAAATGTTAAAAGCACTAAGAAACCTCAAAAACCCAAAAACCATAAAATCCTCTAGAACCAAAAAAATCCAAAAACCTATTAAGAACCCACTAAAACTCTAAAAACCTCATAAATCCCTAAAAACATAAAAAAATATAAAAAACCTTTAAAAACCTAAAAAATCCAAAAATCCAAAACACACTAAAAGACCTGAAAAATCCTAAAAATCCTAAAAACCTCCCAAAATCCCAAAATACCCCCAAAACCCCTAAAAAACATAAAAATCCTAAAAATCCCTAAAAATCATTGAAAACATAAAAAACCTAAAAACCTTCAAAACCCCCTAAAAACCATAAAATACCCTAAGAACCTTAAAAAACCCTAAAATCTCATAAAACCCCTAAAGCCCCACTAAATACTCTAAGAACCCTTAAAACCCCTCAAAATGTTAAAAACTCTAGAAACCCTTAATAATCCTAAAACTAAAAAAAAAATCCTAAAACACAAAAAACCCCCTAAAAAGCATTAAAACACCTAAAAAAATCAAAATCCCTAGAGACTATAAAAACCCTACAAACCATAAAAATCCTAAAATATCACTTAAAATATTTGAAAATGTAAAAAAGCATGAAAAATTACTAAAAACCATAAAAACCCCTAAAACATTAAAAAACCCTTAAAACCCCTTAAAACCCTAAAAACTAAAAATTCTAAAAACACTTAAACCAATAAAACATCAAAAGATCCAAAAAACATAAAACCCCTAAGAAACTCAAAAAAACCCCTAAAAGCCCAAAACAAACACTAAAGACCCTAAAAGCCCCTAAGAACCCTAAACACCTTGAAAACCCATAAAAACCCTCAAAATCCCTAAGAACCTTAAAAACATTAAAAATCATAAAAATTACCGAAAATTCATTGAAAAATTAAAAACCCCTAAAACCCTGAAACCCCCTTAAAAACCATAAAAATCCCCTAAAAACCTTAAAAATCATAAAACCCCATAAAAACCCTAAAAAATCTAAAAACCCATAAACCCCCCCTAAAACGTAAAAAACTCTTAAAAACCTTAAAACCCCTAAAAAACTCAAAAAATCTAAAAAAAACTAAAAGACCCTTAAAACCCCTAAAAACCCAGAAAAACCCTTAAAACCCTTAAAATCCATAAAAACCCTAAAACCCCTAAAAACCATAAATATACTAAAAATACCTAAAAATACATGAAAATATAAAACCCCATAAAATCCAAAAAACATCCCTAAAAACCATAAATACTTAAAAACCCTAAAACCCCATAAAACCCTAAAAACACACTAAAAACTCAAAAAATATTAAACCCCTTAAAATGTTAAAAAATGCTAAAACCGTTAAAACCCCTAAAAACTCAAAAAACCAAATAAACATTAAAATAACCTTAAAACCCAGAAAACTCTAAAACCCTAAACACCAAGAAAACCCCTAAATGTGCTCAAAATCCCAAAAAACACTAAAAACCTAAAAACCGTAAAAATTCTTAAAAAACCCTGAAAATCCCAGAAAAAAACCCCTAAAACCCTGAAAAACCCCTGAAAACAATAAAACCCCTAAAAACCTTCAAAAACACTAACAACCAATAAAATCCCTAATCCACTAAAAACCCTTTAAACGTCTAAAAATGTTTAAAAAAACTATAGAAAACCTTAAAACACCGAAAAACTCAAAAAATCACCTAAAACCCCCCAAAACCCAAAAACCCAAAAACCCCTTAAAAACCCTAAACACCATGAAAACCCTAAAAACCCCTAAAAATGAAAAAAAAAACTCTAAAAACCCTTAAAACCCATAAAAAACTCAAAAAATCCTAAAAACCCAAAAACACCCAAAAACCCCTAAAAACCACTAAAGACCCCGCAAAAACTCTAAAAACCCTAAAAACACTAAAATCAATAAAAATCCAATAAAAACCCAAAAATCCCCTTAAAAAGGTAAAAACCCATAAAACCCCATAAAACCATAAAATCCGTAAAAACCATAAAAACCCTAAAACCCCATAAAAACCACAAAAATCCACTAAAAACTCAAAAAATCCTTTAAACCCCTAAAACATTAAAAAAATCTAAAAACCATTAAAAATACAAAAAAACTATAAAAAACCCTAAAACCCCCAAAAGACCCTAAAAACCCTAAAAACCCTGTAAACCCCTAAAAACCCGCAAAATCCCAAAAAACCCTAATAAACCCTAAAAACCATAAAAATCCTAAAAATCGCTAAATATCTCTAAAAACTTAAAAAACCACAAAAAACCCATTAAAACCATTAAAATCCCTAAAACATAAAAATACGTAAAAACCCATAACAGCCCTAAAAACCACTAAACACTCTAAAACCACTTAAATCCCCTAAAAATGTTAAAAGACTCTAAAAACCTAAAAATCTCTAAGAAAATCTTAAAACCAAAAAAAACTGAAAGACCCTAAAAACTCTAAAAACCCCTAAAAACACTTCAAAACCATGAAAAACCTGAATTCCACAAAATCCATAAAAACCAAAAAAAGCCTAAAAATCATAAAAAACCCAAAAAATCACTGAAAAGTAAAAAACCCTAAAAACCCTAAAAAAACCCAAATCTATAAAACCCATAAAACCTTACAAAACCCATAAAAACCCTAAAATCCACTAAAACTCTGAAAACCCTAAAACCCCTTAAATGTTAAAAAACACTAAAAACCCTTAAAACCCAAAAAAATCAAAATACCCTAAAAATCCAAAAATATCCTAAAACCCCTGAAAAACCCTAAAAACATGAAAACCCCTAAACCCCCTCAAAATCCCTAAAAACCCTACTAACCATTAAAGACCATAAAAATCTTAAAAAATCCATAAAAATCCCTAAAAACGTAAAAATCCCTAAAAACCATGAAACACCCCTAAAAACCATAAAAACTTCTAAAAAACTTAAAAATACCTAAAAATCCATATCAACCCTAAAAAACCACTAAAAACTCTAAAAACACTTAAATCTCCTAAAAATGATAAAAGACTCTAAAAATCTTAAAACTTTAAAAAACTCAAAAATCCCAAAAAACACTTCAAGACCCTAAAAACCCTAAAAACACCTAAAAACTATTAAAAATCCTAAAAACCCCTAAAATTCCAGAAGATTTCTAAAAACCCAAAAAAAACCACAAAAACCACAAAAACCACAAAAACCATAAAAATCCAAAAAATTCACAAAAATCCCTAAAAGTAAAAAATCCTAAAAACTCTAAAAACCCTAAAAACAATTAAACCACTAAAAACCTTAAAACCCCTAAAATCCCTAAATACCACTAAAAACTCTAAAAACCCTTAAAACCCCTAAAAATGTTAAAAACTCTAAAAAAACTTAAAAACCATAAAAAACTCTAAAAATCCTAAAAGCCCAAAAAGACTCACAACACCATGAAAACCACTAAAAAACCTATAAAACACAGAAAACCCCTAAAATCCCTAAAAAACTAAAAAAACCCTAAACACCATAAAAATCCAAAAAAAATCTTGAAAAATCCATGATTATGTAAAAATCAGTAAAAACCCAGAAAAAACACTGAAAACCATAAAACCCCTAAAACCCTAAAAATCAATAAAAACCCACTAAAAACTCTAAAAACCAATAAAAACCCTAAAAATGTAAAAAAACTATAAAAATCCATAAAAATCCTAAAAAAATAAAAAAATACAAAAAAATACTAATTGACACTGAAAACCTTGAAAACCCCTCAAAACCCTAAAAAACTCTAAAAACCCCTAAATACCAAAAAAATCCTAAAAAATCCCTAAAAATCCTTGAAAACGTAAAAACCCTGAAAGCCCCCTAAAAACCATAAAACCCCTAAAACCTTTAAAAACCCCAAAAACCCATACAAACCCAAAAAAAACCACTAAAAACTCTAGAAACCATCAAAACCCCTTAAAAATTAAAAAACTCAAAAAAACCTTACTAACCCAAAAAACTAAAAAAAAACCTAAAATCCAAAAAAAACCATTAAAACCCTAAAAACCATTAAAACCCCTTAAAACCCCCCAAAACAATCAAAATCCCTAAAAACCCTAAAAAACCCTACAAACCATAAAATTCCTAAAGGAGCCCTAAAAATCCCTAAAAATGTAAAAAATCTAAAAAACCATTAAAAACTATTAAAAACCATAAAACCACCAAAAACCTTTAAAAAACCTTAAAACATAGAAAAAATCTAAAATAACTAAAAATTCTAAAAATCCTTAAACCCATAGAAATGTAAAAAACTCTAAAAGCCTTAAAACCCATAAGAAACTCAAAAAAACATGAAAAACCCAAAAAGACACTAAAAACCCTAAAAACCCCTAAAACCCCTAAAAATCCCTAAAAACCCAAAAAACCCTCAAAATCCCTAAAAACACAAAAAACCCTAAAAACTATAAAAACACTAAAAAATCACAAAATATCCCTAAAAACATAAAAAACCCAAAAAAGCTTGAAAACCCATGAAAAACATAAAACCCCTGAAAACCATCAAACCCGAAAAACCCCATAAAAATCCTAAAACCATTAAAAACTCTAAAAACCATTAAAACCCCCTAAAAACAAAAAAAACTCTAAAAAGCCTTAAAACCGCTAAAAAACTCAATAAAACCCAAAAAACACTAAAAGACCCTAAAAACCCTGAAAACCCTAAAAACCATAAAAATCCATAAAACCCATAAAAACCCTAAAATCCACAAATATCCTAAAAATCCATGAAAACCTAAAACCACTAAAAACTCTAAATACCCTTAAAACCCCTAAAAACGTCAAAAACTCCAAAAACCTTAAAACCCTAAAAAACTAAAAAAACACTAAAAATATAGAAACAACATAAAACCCTAAACACCCTAAAAACCCTAAAAAACTTTAAAAACCCTAAAACCATTATAATCCCAAAAAATCCAAAAAAACCCTAAAAACCAAAAAAGTCCTTAAAATCCCTAAAAATCTCTGAAAACATAAAAAACCATAAAATCCCTAAAAACCCTAAAACCCTCAAAAAACTGAAAAAAGCCTCAAACCGCCTCAAAATCACTAAAATCTGTAAAAAACCTAAAAAACATGAAAATCCTAAAAAGGCTTAAAAATCCCAAAAAATGTAAAAAACACTAAAAACCCTAAAGAACCCCTGGAAATGACGAGCATGGGGCTTCAGCTCCCTCAATTTGAAGCCTGGCCTCTTAAGAATCCAAGAGTGGGATCGGAATTTCGACCCATCGAATGTTAAGAATACCTCTACATAGGTATGGATTCGGATATGTAAGCTTAGATGGATTTATTAGAATCCTCGGATCTTATGGGAAATTGCCTCCTCGGTGGGTTATCCTATACGTGTTGATAAGGAGACGAAAAATCCAAAGTATAGACATTATGCTCGTGTCCTTGTTGAAGATGATTTGGCTTCCACGCTGGTTGAGGAAGTGGTGCTCAACACTGATGAGGACAGCTTCACACTGGGAATTCAATATGAGCACAAACCTCAGATGTGCCTTCACTGCAACCTCTTTGGACATCTCATCTCTGATTTTCGGTGACTTAAAGTGTGTGTCAAGTGCAATCTCAAAGGGCATGTTGTTGAATCCTGCAACAGGAAATCATGAACTGGAGCGGGGAGGCAGGCCCCCGATTCTAGTCAGGCCCCTGCCCCCTCTCAGCCTAACCCTGCTGTGGTAGGAAGTCCTGCAGAGCCATCTTTGCTAAAGGGGGTGACGGGGGTGGATGGAACCTGCTGTCAAGAGACGCCCCCCCCCCCATATACAGGGAGTGGCTGCTGGGCCTAACCCCCTGCTGATCTTTTGGATTATCTGACCTTTGCTACCTCAGAGCCTGCTTCTGTCATACCTGGCTCTCAGGCAGCCATGGCTGAGCCCAGTCAGACCTCCACTCAACCTGGTCCTGATACGGTGGTGAGCCCCCCTGTTTCTCTACTGGATGATCTAGTCCCTGCTACCTCAAGGCCTGCCGTAGCCATCCCTGGGTCTCAGGAAGCTATGGAAGAGCCCGGACAGACTATCACTCAACCTAGCCCTAACACGGTGGCGTGCCCTGTACCGCTTGCTGGCCTCCCCAGGGAGGTGCTGGTGGTGAATGACACCTGCTGCCATGGAACCCCCCGCTAATGCAGGGGGTGGCTGATGGGCTGATCCTTCCTATGACTGCAGCTATTTCAGGGTATGCTACTACCTCCCCCGGTCCTACGAAGGACTTCTCACCTTTGGCCCTTCTGCTGGTGATTAATGACTCCTTTATAGCTGTGTCCCTGGTAATGTTGCAAGGCATAATTCGACAAGGAATTCCTCCCCTGTGGCACTCTTCCCCCAGAATAAGTTCACCCCTCTAAGTGGTAGCTTCTGGGATGATGAGGCTGAGGAACAGAATGACGAGGATGCAGAAGGATCCCCCAAACCAGCTGATGAGGATCTGCCACATGAGGTTGGATCTCAATCTCTGGATGATTCTGGACTGAAATACTAGATCGCTGAAGCCACTGATACTTCCCCTAAGAATAACCCTATGGGCAGGCCCAAGAAGAAGGGGAAAAAGGTAAAGGAAAAGGCAATGCCTCTGAATGAAAAAATCATCCCTGTGAGAGGGATGTTTCCTGCCTAAATTAATGAGGATCCTCTTCTGGAACTGCCAGGGGATTGGGAATCTTTCCACAACCTCAGCCCTTCTGCATTTTCTCCTTGCTCAGAGGCCTATGATTCTTAGAATCATTGAACCAATGATCTCATTCGAAAACTGGATGGGTTTCAATTGTGATAACCTTGGATACTCCTGTGTGTCCAAGACTACTAATGAGAATGTTTTGGACACATTATGGGTGATGAAGCATGATGACATCCAGTTGCTGTCTGTGGATGTGGGTAACCAGGTCATCACCTTGTCTGCTTTATGCAGTGATACCCCTCTTTCCCTATCCTTTGTGTATGCATCTTGCTCGTACACAAGAAGACGGGGCCCTATGGGAAAAGCTGATTATTCTGAATGGGATCATCGAGAACAACTGGATTGTGAGTGGGTACTTCAACACTGTTTTGCGCCCAGATGAGAGGATTATCTCCAGCTTCTCTCACTCGGCTACTGAAGACTTCTCCTTCTACTTGGACACTTGTGACCTCATGGAAGTTCCCGTTTCTGGAGCCTCCTTTACATGGGGGCGTTTCACTGTTAATGGAATTCAAGCCAACAAGTTGGACATGTGATTTTATAGGATTAGTGAAAGTATTTCTCCTTTTGATGTCTTCGGATTTAACCTCCCCAAATTTCACTCAGATCATAATCCTTTGATTGCTGATTGTTCTACGGGTTCCTCAAGGTCATCACCCCTACCTTTCAGGTTCAACAGTTCCAGGCTATAGGGAAATTGTCACCAATGGTTGGAGTGAAGACCTCTGAGGTCGTCATTATTATATTTTGGTCTCCAAGCTAAAAACTATTAAGTCCTTACTCAAGGAGTGGATTAGGAACTATTTCTATGGGCTGGACAACGACATTCGGGCTGCTGAGCAACAGCTCGCATTCCACCAGGATTCCAACCAGCATTTTCCTCTACCCTCCCCAGAGGATTTTCAGCTTCATTCCAAGCTTGATGATCTTTTGGTTCTTAAGGAAAAGTTGTCCAAAAATCAATTCAATGTTAGATGGCTCAAAGATGGACATCGCAACTTGAAATTTTTCCACCGGTTTCATAGGGAGAAAAAGGATAAAAAGTGTTTAAAAGAAGTTCGTATTTTAGGCTCTACCTTCACCTCAGAGGATGATATTTCCATTTCCATTATCAATCACTTCCAAGATATTTACTCGGATGATGGTCACCCTTCCTTTGATGGATTCTTTCATTCCATATGTTGATGGGTAGCAGAACAGGGCTCTAAAAATTCCCCCCCTTGAGGAGGATATAAGGGCTTCTTTGTTCTCTTTAAACATTGATAGTGCAGCGGGACCAGATGGTTTCACTAACAAGTTCTTCATGTTCTTCTGGGATATCATGCATGAGGGCATCACCAGCGTTGTTAGGGAATTTTTTCTCTCTAGTGCTTTTCCACATGGAGTCAACTCTAACTTCATTGCCCTGATTCCCAAACGGGACAACGCCGTTGACATTGGTGACTTTCGGCCAGTGGCTATTGGGAATACTATTCCCAAAATCATCAGCAAGATTCTGGTCATGCGAATTGAGAAATTTGTGGGGGAAATTCTCATTCCAAAACAATTTGGGTTCATCTTGGGGAGGGACATACAGGATTGCCTATTCACAACCTCTAAGGGCATCAACGTCATGCGGAAGAAGTCCAAGCAGGGCAATTTTGTGCTTAAGATTGACATCTCTAAGGCTTTAGACACTATAAAGTGGAGTTTCATTTTTTAGGTTCTCTCCAAGTATGGATTGTCAAATATATTTATCAAAATGGTTAGATCCATATTAAGTAGTGCTTGGGTCTCCATCCTTATCAATGGATCTCCCAAGGGGGTTTTCCCCTGCTCTCGTGGGTTTAGACATAGTGACCCGCTATCCGGAATTCTCTATGCGATTGTTGAGGATTACTTGATCAGGTGTCTCATTGACCTTGGCCAGGCTGGTCTCTTCAATTCTATCAGGGCAGGGAGAGATCTTCATGTGTCGTCCCATCTGTTTTACGATGATGATATTCTCCTATTTGGGAAAGCTGACGAACAGACCTTGTTCTCAATCCGGATGATTTTCCGGCATTATGAAAGTGTGGCGGGGAAATATATCAGTTGGAACAAGTCTATGATTGTCTTTGGGGAGGGGGTCTCTCAGCCCCATCAGATTTCCATTGCAAGGTCCCTTGGGGTCAAGAGAGGGTCACTTCCCTTTGATACCTGGGTGTCCCCATCTTTTGGGGAAGAGTCAAGCGTTGTCATCTTGAGGGCATTGCCACTAGAATTACTCAGCATATGGAGAAATGGAAAGGGAAGTGCTTATCGCAAGATGGAAGGGTCTGCCTCATCAACTCGGTTATCACTTCTATGTTCACATTTGCTTTCTCTATCTACAGGTGACCAATTAATCTTCTTAAGGAACTGCAAGCAAATATCGGGAACTTTGCCTGGATGGGATGCATTCGCGAAAGGAAACTGATTACGGTGGCCTAAAGGGACTGTACCAAGCCAATTGAGTTGAGAGGGCTTGGCATTAAAACCCTAGAAACCTTGAAAGCCACCAAAAATCCCACAAAATCATTAAAAACCAAAAAATTAATAAAAACATAAAAAACCTTAAGAAGCCCTAAAAATACCTTAAAATGAAAAAAACACTTTAAAACCCTAAAATCCCCTTGAAAACCATAAAAACCCCTAAAAACCTTAAAAACCCTAAAACCCATAAAAACTCTAAAACAACAAAAAAAAACTCAAAAAAACCCTAACAGATGCTAAAAATGATAAAAAAACTCTAAAAATTCTTTAAAATCCTAAAAAAATAACCCCCCCAACTCAGACATGAAGGGTGAATTGCACACTCGGCTGTGCAAACCCTCCTTGTAATGCCTTGTACCTTTATTTTATGTTATTATATTTTGTGGGGATGGGATCCGCCCAGCCCCAAACCTGCTTTGCCTAAAACCCTAAAATCCCTAAAAATCCAAAAAATCCAAAAAATAACATGAAAAATTCCAAAAAAATGTAAAAAAACTTAAAACCCTTAAGAAAACCCAAAACCCAAAAAAACCCAAAAAAACCTTAAAATCCTAAAAACCCGTAAAACCCCTAAACCTACTAAAAACTCTAAAAAACCTTAAAAATTCTAAAAATTCCAGAAAAATCCCGAAAGATGTAAAAAAACACTAAAAACCCTAAAAACCATTGAAAACCATAAAAACCCATAAAATAATTAAAAACCCTAAAACCCATAACAACCTTAAAACCCACTAAAAACTCTAAAAACCTTTAAAACTCCTAAAAACTTAAAAAAACCCTAAAATCCCCAAAGACCCCCAAACCCTAAAAAACGCTAAAAACGCCAAAAACGCTAAAAAACCAAAAAAATCCACAAAAATCCCTCAAAAACCCTAAAACCCCCCAAAACACCCTAAAAACCATAAAAATCATAAAAATGCCCAAAAAATCCCAGAAAGTGTATAAAATCCTAAAAGCCCTAAAAAACCCTAAAAATCATAAAAATCCTAAAAACAATAAAAAACCCAAAACCCACTAAGAACTCTAAAAACCAATAAAAACATTATAAAACTCGTAAAAACATTAAAACCCTCAAAAACCCAAAATAACCCTAAATTTTTTTGAAACCCCTAAAAACCCACAAAATCCCTAAAAACCATAAAAACCATAAAAAATCCTAAAAAATCCCTGAAAAAATAAAAAAACCCTAAAATCTCCTAAAAACCATAAAACCCCCTAAAACCTTAAAAAACCCTAAATTCCCATAAAAACCTTTAAAACACTAAAAAATCTAAAAACCTTTTAAACCCTTAAAAATGTTAAAAACTCTAAAAACCATAAAATTCAAGAAAAAATAAAATAAACCCTAAAGACCCCAAAAAACCAAAAAACCTAATACCCCTAATAACCCTAAATCCTTGAGAAACCCTGATAACCCTTAAAATCAATAAAAACCCAAAAAAACCATAAAACCAAAAAATTCAAAAACCCCTAAAAACCCTTAAAACATAAAAAACCCTAAAAACCTCCTAGAAACCATAAAGACCACTAAAAACTCTAAACCCCCTTAAACCCCATTAAAACCCATAAACCCCTCAAAATCCCTAAAAACCCTAAAAACCCTAAAACACGTAAAAATCCTAAAAATACCTAAAAATGTAAAAACACCAAAAAATCCTGAAAAAAACCTTAAATCCATTGAAACCTGTAAAAACATTAAAAACCCTAGAATCACATAAAAACCCTAAAAATCATAAGAAACTCTAAAAACGCTTAAAACCCCACAAAAAATTAAAAAACTCATAATAAAACCTAAAAACCTAAAAGGCCCTAAAAACTATAAAAATCCTAAAAACTCTAAAAACCCTAAAACCCCCAAAATTCCCAAAAACTGCAAAAACCCTAAAAACCCTAAATACCATAAAAATCCTAAAAATCCCTAAAAATCCCTGAAAGCATAAAAAACCCAAAAAACCCTAAAAAAACCCCAAAACACCATAAGAACCCCAAAAAATATTAAAAAACCTAAAAATCAAAAAAAAACCTAAAACCAATAAAACCCTTAAAAACACTTAAAACCCCAAAAAACATTAAAAACATTAACAAACCTAAAAAACCAAAAAGACCATAAAACCCTGAAAACCCCCAAAAACCATGAAATCCCTAAAAACTCTAAAAAATCCCTAAAAACCCTAAACCCCCTAAAAACCATAAAAATCCTAAGAAATCCCTAAAACTCATGAAAATGCAAAAAACCCTAAAACCCTAAAAAACCATAAGAACCCCAAAAAATATTAAAAACCCTAAAAATCCAAAAAAACCTTAAAACCACTAAAAACCCTAAAAACACTTTAAACCCCTAAAAACATTAAAAACCCTAAAAACCCAAAAAAACCCTAAAACCCACTAAAAACCCAAAAAACACATAAAACACCTAAAAACATTAAAAATTTAAAAACCTAAAAACCCCAAAAAACAAAAAAAAACCTAAAAAACCAAAAATACCATAAAACCATAAAACCCCCTAAAAACCACGGAATCCATAAACCCCTCAAAAATCCCAAAAAACCCTAAAACCCCTAAAAACCATAAAAATCCTAAAAAATCCCTAAAACCCCTGAAAATGTAAAAAACCCTAAAGCCCCTGAAAAATCCCTAAAAACAATTAAAACCCCCAAAACCCCTAAAAACCCCTAAAAATCTAAAAACCCATGAAAACCACTAAAAACCATCAAAATCCCTAAAAACCCTAAAAAATCCTATAAACCATAAAATCCTAAAAAATCGATCAAAATCCCGAAAAACCTGAAAAACCCAAAAAAATATAAAAATCCTAAAAAACTATAAAAATCTCTGAAATGGTAAGACAAAATAAAAATTCTCAAAAATCTCTAAAAACCATAAAAACCCCTAGAAAATTAAAAAACACAAAAAACCTATAAAAACACTAAATACCCAAAGAAAACTCTAAACCCTTAAAACCCTAAAACCCCCTGAAAACCAAAAAAACCCTAAAAACCATTAAAAACCATAAAAACCCTGAAAACCCCCTGAACACCAAAAAAACCCTATGAACTTTAAAAACCCTAAAACCCATAAAACTCTAAAAATAACAAAAAACTCTAAAAACCCTTAAAACTGTTAAAAATGTACAAAAAACTCTGAAAAATCTTAAAAATCCTAAAAAACTAAAAAAAAACAGCACCCAAAAAAAGGCCCTAATAACCACCAAAAAAGCAAAAAACCCAAAAAACCATTAAAAACCCTTTAAATCCCTAAAAACCCTAAAAATCATAAAAATCCGAGAAAGGCTAAAAATTCCTAAAAATGTAAAAAACCCTAAAAAACCCTTGAAAACCATAAAGCCCCCTGAAATTCATAAAATCCTAAAAACCCATAAAACCCACTAAAAACTATAAAAACCCCTAAAACATTAAAAAATTCTAAAACCGTAAAAAACATTTAAAAACTCAATAAAAATATTTAGAAACCCTAAAAACCCTTAAAAACCCTAAAAACCATAAAAAATCTAAAAAATCCTGGAAAATCCCTAAAAATATATAAAACACTAAAAACCCTAAAAAAACCTTGAAAACCATAAAAACCCTTAAAATTCTTAAAACCCCTAAAGACCCATAACAACCACAAAAACCGACTAAAAACTATAAAAACCCTTAATACCCTTAAAAACTCACAAAACCCTAAAACCCCAAAGGACCCTAAAACCCTGAAAAATCCCTAAAAATGCTAAAAAACCCAAAAATCACAAAAAACCCTCAAAAGCCCTAAAACCCCAAAAGACCCTAAAACCCTGAAAAATCCCTAAAAATGCTAAAAAACCCAAAAATCACAAAAACCCTCAAGACCTAAAACCCCAGAACACCCTAAAACACATAAAAATCATAAAAAATCCCAAAAAATCCATAAAAGCGTATAAAACCCTAAAATCCCTTAAAACCCTTGAAAACCATAAAAACCCCTAAAACCATAAAAAAACTAAAACCAAATAAAAACCCCTTAAAACAACTAAAAACTCTAAAAACCACTAAAATCCTTTAAAAAGTCTTAAAAACATTAAAAATCCTAAAAAACTCAAAATAACCCAAAAACCCCCAAAAAACCATTAAAATCACGAAAGACCCTAAAATCCCCTAAAAATATTAAAAAACCCTAAACACTCACAAAATCCCTAAAAATCCTAAAACCATAAAATTCCTAAAAAAGCCTAAAAATCCCAGAAAACATATAAAACACTAAAAAAAGATTAAACCATAACCCCCCCCCGAAAACCATAAAGACCACTAAAAAATCTAAAACCCCATTAAAACACCTAAAAACCTAAAAACATTTAAAAACCTTAAAACACCTAAAAACCCTTAAACCCCAAAAGACCCTAAAACCCCCTAAAACCCTAAAAACTCTAAGAAAACCAAAAACCCTCAAAATCCCTAAAAATCCTAAAAAACCTTAAAAACCATAAAAAACATAAAAATCCTTAAAAATCCCTAAAAACATAAAACACCCAAAAAAGCCTGAAAAAATCCTTAAAACCTTAAAAAACCCAAGTAACCCATAAAAATCTTAAAACCCACTAGAAACTTAAAAACCCTTAAAACACCAAAATATGTTAAAAAACTCTAAAAATACTTAAAAACCCTAAAAAAACTCATAATAAACCCTAAAAACCTAAAGGGAACTAAAAATCCTAAAAGCTCTGAAATACCCAAAACCCCTGAAAGTCCCAAAAACCGTAAAAACATAAAAATCCTAAAAAATCCCTAAAATCCCCTAAAACATAAAAAACCTAAAAAACCCTGAAAACCCCCAAAAACCATAAAATCCCCTCAAAAACCCTAAAATTCCCTAAAACCCCAAAAAAACACTAAAAACCCAAAAAACACTTAAAATCCCTAAAAAAGTTAAAAACATTAAAAATCCTAAAAAATCCTAAAATCCCAAAAAGACAAAAAAAACCCTGAAAACCCCTAAAAACCATGAAAGCCCAAAAAACCCTAAAAAATCCCCAAAAACCCTAAATACCATAAGAACTGTAAAAATCCTATAAAATCCCCAAACCCCTGAAAATGTAAAAAACCCCAAAGCCCCTAAATCCCCCTAAAAACCATAAAAACCCTAAAAACCATTAAAAATCCTAAAAATCCACCGAAACCCTAAACACAATAAAAACTCCAAAAACCCTTAAGACCCCTAAAAACGTTAAAAAGCTCTAAAAGACCTCAAAACCCCTAAAAAACTAAAAAACACCTAAAAATAATAAAGAACCCTAAAAACCTTGAAAATTACTAAAAACCCCTAAAACCTAAAAAACCATGAAAGCAAATAAAACCCCTGAAAAATCTTATAAACCATAAAATCCTAAAAATTCCCTCAAAATCCTGAAATCCTAAAAACCCTAAAAATTCTAAAAAAAGTCATAAAAAATCTGAAAACATAAAAAAATAAAAATTCTGAAAAACCTCTGAAAACGATAAAAAACCCTACAAAATTAAAAAAATGAAAACCCATAAAAATCCTAAAACCAAATAAAAACTCTAAAAACCCTTAAAACCCCTAAAAACATTAAAAAACTCTAAAAAACCTTAAAATCCCTAAATTTTTTCAAAAGAACCCAAATACCCCAAAAGACCCTGAAAACCTTAAAAAACCCCAAAACCCTAAAAAAATATAAATACTATATAAACCTAAAAATACCTAAAATTCCCTGAAAACGTAAAAACCCCTAAAACCCTGAAAACCCCCTAAAAACCATAAAAACCTTTTAAAAACTTTTAAACCCCTAAAAACCCCTAAAAACTATAAAAACCAATAAAAACTCTAAAAACCCTTTAAAACCCTAAAAATGTTAAAAAACATTAAAAACTCTAAAACCCTTAAAACCCCTAAAAAATAAAAAAACCCTAAAACCCAAAAAACCCTAACAACCCAAAAAACCCAAAACCCCTAAAAATCCTAAGAACTCCTAAACCCCATCAAATTCCCTAAAAACCCTAAAAAACATAACAATCATAAAAAAGACCTAAAAGTCCCCGAAAACGTTAAAAACCCTCAAAACCAAGAAAACCACTTGAAAACCATAAAACCCCCTAAAACCCTAAAAACCCACAAAAACCATAACAACCAATAAAAACACCAAGCACCCTTAAACCCCCTAAAATCATTAAATAACTCTAAAAAAACCTTTAAAAACTAAAAAAAAACTAAACCCCTGCCAAAACCTAAAACCTCTCAAAATCCTTAAAACCCTAAAAACGCAAAAAACCATAAAAATCCTAAAAAATCGTAAAAATCCCTGAAAAGGTAAAAACCCTAAAAACCCTAAAAAACCCATGAAAACCATAAAACCCCTAAAAACATAAAAAACTCAAAACCCCATAAAAACCCGGAAAATCCACTAAAAACTCTAAAAATCATTGAAACCCCTAAAACCGTTAATAAACTATAAAAAACCTTAAAACCCCTAAAAAACACAAAAAAAATCCTTACACCCCAAAAGGCCCTAAAAATAAAGAAAACCCCCCAAAATCCTAAAAATGCCTAGAAAACCAATAAATATCCTAAAACGTCCAGAAATCCCTAAAACCCTCAAAATCCCGAAAAACCCGCAAAACACTAAAAACCCAAAAACCAAAAAAAAAACCTAAAAAATCCCTAAAAATCCATTAAAACGTAAAAAACCCTGAAAAACATAAAACCCCTACATACATTACAAAATATTAAAAATCCATAAAAACCCGAAAAACTGCTAAAAACTCTAAAAACCCTTAAACCTCCTAAAAATGTTAAAAACTCCAGGAAACATTAAAAACCTAAAAAAACTCAAAAAAACCCTAAACCCCCAAATGAACCTAAAAACCTAAAAACCCTTAAAATCTCTAAAAACCCTCAAATTCCCTAAAAACATTAAAACCCAAAAAACTATAAAAATCTTAAACAGCTCTAAAAATCCCTGAAAACATAAAAAACCATAATAACCCTACAAACCCATAAAACCCCTAAAAAGTTAAAATTTTAAAAAAAACTCTTAAAAACCCTAAAAATTCAAAAATACCCTAAAAACCCAAAAAGACCCAAAACACTGAAAAACCGTAAAAACCCAGAGAAACCCTAAAAACCCAAAAAATCCCTAAAATCCTAAAATCCCTAAAAACTCTAAAAACATAAAAATCCTAAAAATCCATAAAAATCCCTAAAAAAGTTAAAAACCATGAGAACCTTGAAAACCCCATGAAAACCATAAACCCCTAAAAACTTTAAAAAACCTAAGAAACCATAAAAACCATAAAAACCACTAAAAAATATAAAACCCCTTAAGACCCCTAAATATGTTAAAAAACCTAAAAAACCATAAAACCCTAAAAATCCAAAAGTCCCTAAAAATCCTAAAAACAACAAAAACCTCAAAAAACCCCTCCTATAAACCCTTAAACCCTCAAAATCCCTAAAAACTCTAAAAAATATAAAAATCATAAAAAATCCCTAAAATCCTTTCAAAACCCCCAAAACCACTAAAAACTCTAAAAACCCTTTAAAATGCTAAAAATATTAAAACTCTAAAAACATTTAAAACCCTAAAAAACTCAAAAAAACTTGAAAACCCCAAAAGACCCTAAAAACACTTAAAACCCCTAAAAATATTAAAAAACAGAAACACCCTAAAACAATCAAAATCCCTAAAAACCCTAAAAAACCCTAAAAACCATAACAATCCTAAAAAATCCCTAAAAATCCCTAAAAGCGTAAAAAATCCTAAAACCCCTAAAAACCTTGAAATTCCCTTGAAAAAGATAAAAACCCCCCAAAACCATTAAAACACCTAAAACACCAAAAAACCCTAAAAACCTAAAAAGACCAAAAAACCCTGAAAACCCCTTAAAATCCTAAAAAACCCTAAAAACCAAAAAATTCATAAAAAATCCATCAAAATATATGAAATTGTAAAACCACCTAAAACCCCTGAAAAAATAGTGAAAACCATTAAAAACCCTAAAAATCCATAAAAACCCTAAAAACTCTAAAAACTCTAAAAACCGTTAAATCTCAAAAAAACATTAGAAAAATCTAAAAAACCTAAAAAACCCTAAAAAGATAAAAAACCCTAAAACACAAAAAAGACCCTGAAAACCCTAAAACTCCAAAAAATCTCTAAAAACCCTAAAAACCCTAAAAAAACCTAAAACCCATAAAAATCCTAAAAAATCCCAATTTTTTTTAAAAACATAGAAAGGAGTGAAAAACCTAAAATACCCTTGAAAACCATAAAACCCCAAAAAACTTAAAAAACCCCAAAACCCCTATAAGTCCCTAAAAACCACTAAAACTCTAAAAACCCTTTAAAACCATAAGAAAGTTATAAAACTAAAAAAAGCTTTTAAACCCTAAAAAACTCAAAAAAAATTAAAAACCAAAAAAGACCCTAAAAACCCATAAACCCCCTTAAACCTCGAAAAACCCTGAAAAACATGAAAAACTCTAAAAATCCCTAAAATCGATAAAAACAATAAAAACCATAAAAATACTAAAAAGCCCAAAAAATCCCTGAAAACTTAAAAAACCATAAAAAACCACAAAAAACATAAAGAACCCTTAAAACCACTAAAAATATTAAAAAATGTTTAAAACACTAAAAAACCTAAAAAACTCCAAAATAACCCAAAAGACCCTAAAAACCCAGAATAACTGAAAAACCCTAAAACCCTAAAAAACCTAAAAATTCTCAAAATTTCTAAAAACCCAAAAAAGCATAAAATCCAGAAAAATCCCTTAAAACATTAAAAACCCTTAAAATCATAAAAATCCCACTAAAACCATAAAACCACTAAAAACCATAAAAAACTAAAATCCCATAGAAACCCTAAAGCCCACTAAAAACTCAAAAAAACCTTAAAACCCCTAAAAACATCAAAAACTTTAAAAACTCTTAAAACCCTTAAAACCAAAAAAACTCAAAAAAAAGCATAACACCCAAAAAGACAAAAAAAAACTCAGAAAACCCCTAAAAACCATAAAAAACAAGAAGAACCCTAAAAACCAACAAAATCCATAAAAACCATAAAAACCCAAAAAACCAAAAAAACCAAAAAAAATATAAAAAACCCAAAAAATCAATCAAAATGTAAAAAACCCAAAAAACCCTAAAAAACACCCTAAAACCCTAAAACCCCTCAAAACCATAAAAACCTTATAAAACCATAAAAACCCAAAAGACCACAAAAAACTCTAACATACCTTAAACCCCCTAAAAACATTAAAAACTAGAAAAACATAAAAATCCCAAAAAAATTATAAAAATCCCAAAAACCCAAAAGTCGATAAAACCCCTGAAATCCCTAAAAACCTTGAAATACCCTGAAAAAACCATAGAAATATTCAAAATCCCTAAAACCCTAAAAACCTAAAAAAGCGATAAAAATCGTAAAAAATACCTAAAAATCCCTAAAAGTGTAAATATCCTGAAATCCCCCCAAAACAATAAAAACCCCTAAAACCTTTAAAAACCCTAAAACCCCATAAAAACTGTAAAAACTCACTAAAAACTCTAAAAACCCTTTAAACCCCTAAAAATGTTAAAAAACTCTAAAAACCTTAAAAACCCTAAAAAACTAAAAAGAAACCCTACAAAACCAAAAAGACCCTAAAAAGCCCAAAAACCCAAAAAAATGATGAAAAAGTCTAAAACCCTAAAAAACCCAAAAAACCCCAAAAAACCATAAAAACCACAATAATCCTAAACAATCCATAAAAATCCTGGAAAACATAAAATACCCTAAACACCCAAAAAAAACTCTGAAAACCATAAAACCCCAAGAAAACCTTAAAAACGCATAAAAACCTTAAAAACGCATAAAAACCTTAAAAACTCTAAAAAACCTTCAAACCCTAAAAAATTCAAAAAACCCTAAAAACCCAAAAAGACACTAAAAACACTCAAAATCCTTTAAAACCTGAAAAACCCTAAAAACCATAAAAAAATAAAACCCATAAAAAATCCCTTAAAACACAAAAAACCCTATAGACACTGAAAAACATCTGAAAACCATAAAAACCCTAAAAATCACTAAAAACTCAAAAAAATCTTAAAGTTGCTAAAAATGATAAAAATATCTAAAAAACCTTAAAACCCCTAAAAAATCATAAAACCCTAAAACCCCCAAAACACCTAAAAACCCAAAAAAACGAAAACCCTTAAAAAACACAAAAAAAAAATCTAAAACACGTCAAAGTACCTAAAAACCATAAAACCCTAAAACCCTAAAAATCCTAAAAAAAACAAAAAAAATCCCTAAAAATGTGGAATACCCTACAAACCCTAGAAAAATACTGAAAACCATAAAAACCCCTAAAACCCCGTAAAATCCCAAAAAATACGCTGAAAATTCTAAAAACCCTTAAAAAA
The DNA here is from genome assembly GCA_963277665.1 of Viscum album. NCBI lineage: Eukaryota > Viridiplantae > Streptophyta > Magnoliopsida > Santalales > Viscaceae > Viscum > Viscum album. The sequence goes on along the minus strand of OY728121.1, from coordinate 1,049,606,365 downwards.
CCTAAAATGTTAAAAAAACGCTAAAAAAATTTATAAACCCTAAAAACTATAAACAACCCTAAAAACCTAAAAGACCCTAAAACCCTAATAAGCTTTAAAAGACCATGATGCCCCCAAAACCCCCAAAACCCCCCAAACCCCTTTAAACCCTAAAAACCCTAAAAAACCTTAAAAATTAGTAAAAATCCATGAAAATGTAAAAAACCCTTAAAAACCCCTTAAAAGCATAAACATCCCTAAAAACCTTAAAATCCAAAAAAATCATAAAATCTATAAAAAACAACAAAAATCTAAAAACTCTTAAAACCTAAAAAATTTAAAAACTCTAAAAAGATTTTAAATCCTAAAAAACTAAAAAAACACTAAAAACCCAAAAAAAAATAGTACTAAAAACCTTGAAAAAAACCCCAAAACCCCTCACAATTCCTAAAAACCCTAAAACCATAAAAATCCTAACAAATCTTAAAAAATGTAAAAATCTTAAAACCTCTAAAACCCCCCTAAAAACCATAAAAACCCCTAAAACCATTAAAAACCCCAAAAACCCATAAAACACGAAAACCCCTTAAAACTCTAAAAACCCTTTCAACCCCTAAAAACTTTTAAAATTTATAAAAAACCTTAAAAACCCTAAATAACCCAAAAAAAAACCCTAAAACCCAAAAATACCTTTGAAACCCTCCAACCCCAAAAAACCAAAAAAACCCAAAAAATACTTAAAAACACTCAAAATCTCTACAACCCTAAAAAACATAAAAATCTAAAAATTCCCTAAAAATAACTGAAAACCTAAAAAAAACCCTAAAAAAATTGAACACCTGAAAACCATAAAACCCTAAAAACCTTCAAAAATACTAATGACCCATAAAACCCCTAAAAACCCACTAAAACTCAAAAAACCCTTAAAACCCATAAAAACATTAAAAAACTATAAAAAACCTAAAAAACTCAAAAATATAATAAAAACACAAAGGCCCTAACAACCCTAATAACCCCTAAAACCCTAAAAACATGGAAACCCTTAAAACCCCTCAAAATTCCTAAAAAACCCAAAAAACCCTAAAACCATAAAAATCCTAAAATGCCATAAAAATCCCTGAAAACATAAAAACCCTGAAAAATTCTTGGAAACCATAAAAACACGTAAAAACGTTAAAGACCATAAAAATCATAAAACCCGTAAAAACTCCAAAAACCATTAAAGACCCAAAAAATGATAAAAAAAACTCTAAAAATACTTAAAAACCTGTAAAAACATAAAAAACCCTAAAACCCAAAAAAACCCATAAAAACAGGAAAAATCCGAAAACCCTAAAAAACCCTAAAAACCAATAAAAACCCTCAAAATCCCAAAAGCGCTAAAAAACTCTAAAAACCATAAAAATTATAAATAATCCCTAAAAATATATGAAAACAAAAAAAAACAGTAAAAACCCTAAACCCCCTGAAAACCATAAAAATACTTAATAACCTTAAAAACCCTACAAACCTATAAAAACAATAAAATCAACAAAATAATCTAAAACTCATTAAAACCCCTAAAATGATTAAAAAACTCTAAAAAACCTTAAAAATCATAAAAATATCAAAAAACCTAAAAAGCCAAAAAGATAAAAAAAACCTTAAAAAACCCTAAAACCCTAAAATTATTGAAAAATCATAAAACCATAAAAATCACTAAAAAACCTAAAAACCCTAAAACCATAAAAATCCTAAAAAAGCCCTAAAAATCCCAGAAAATGTAAAAAACCATAAAAACCTTAAAAACCCTTAGCAAACCATAAAAACCCCTAAAAACCCACAAAACCCTAAAAACACTAAAAACTCTGAAAACTTTTTCAACCCCTAAAAACGTTAAACTACTCTAAACAATCTTTACAAGATTAAAAACTCAAAAAAACCTTTAAACCCCAAAAAGACCATAAAACCCTAAAAATACCTAAAAACCCAAAAAACTATGAAAACCCTAAAACCCTCAAATTTTCTAAAAACCCTAAAAACCATAAAAATCCTTAAAAATACCAATAAAGGTAAAAATCCGTACAACTTCTGAAAAAACCCTAAAAACAAAAAAAACCCAAAAAACCATATAAACCCTAAAAACCCTTAAAAACCACTAAGAACTCTAAAACCCCTTAATACACCTAAAACAATTATAAAACTCTAAAAAACATGAAAACCCTAAAAAACTCAAATAAACCCTAAACCCCCAAAAGGCCCTAAAAACCCTGAAAACCCATAAAAACCGTCAAAATCCATAAAAACCCTAAAAACTATAAAAAACCTAAAAAACCTAAAAATCCATAAAAACGTAGAAAACCCAAAAAACCTTTGAAAACCATAAAAAACCCTAAAACCCACAAAAAACCATAAAACCCCATAAAAAACTAAAAATCTAAAAACCCTTATACCTGCTAAAAATGTTAAAAAACTCTCAAAAACAGAAAGAACCCTAAAAAATTCAAAAAAACAAAAACCCAAAAAGACCTTAAAAACCATAAAAAGACCGTAAAAACCCTGAAAACCCTTAAAACCCTTAAAACCCACAAAATCACTAAAAAACGTAAAAACCCTAAAACCTGTAAAAATCCTTAAAAATCCATAAAAACGTAAAAAACCCCAAGACCCTAAAATACCTATAAAACCATAAAAACCCCTAAAACCCATAGAAAACCCTAAAAACCCTAAACCCCCCTAAAATCCCACTAAAAATCTAAAAATACCCAAATCCCCTAAACACATTAAAAAACTATAAAAGACCTTAAAAACACTAAACTCAAAAAACCATTAAAAACACTTAAGACCCAAAACGCCCTGAAAACCCCAAAAACCGAAAAACACAAAAAATCTTGAAAAACTCTAAAAACCCTCAATGGTGGAGGATTACATGAGTCGATGCATCCTTGATCTTGTGCAAGCAGGGTTGTACTCAACAATTAAATCATGTGGGGACCTTTATATCCCCTCACACATTCTTTATGCGGATGACATCCTCCTATTTGGGCAGGCTGATAAGCAAACACTGTCTACAGTCAGGCTGATCTTTTAACACTATGAGAGTGTGGCCAGGAAAACTATTAGCTGGATGAAATCATCAATTACTTTTGGCGATGGGGTCTCTCTTTCCAGGCAGCTCCACATTTCCAATGTTCTTGGGGTGAAGAGGGTCTTGTTACCCTTCATCTACCTGGGCGTGACTCTTTTTTGGGGGAAAGCAAAGAGCTGCTACTTTGAGTGCATTTCTTATAAAATTACTTAGCAAATGTCTAAATGGAAGGGAAACTATCTCTCCCAAGCTGACAGAGTCTTCCTGGTTAACTCTGTTATTACCTCTATGTTTGTGCATGTTTTCTCTATTTATAGATGGTCGGGTAGTCTCCTCAAAAGCTTGAATGCAAGGATAAGGAATTTTGTTTAGACCGGTTCTATCAGTGAACATAAATTGGTGTCTATGGCCTGGAAACACTTCACAAAGCCGATTGATCTGGGTGGGCTTGGTATTAAAGAACTGCGATGTTTTAATGACACCATGATTGGGAAATTCACATGGAGTCTGCTCAACCCTCATGGTGATGGCCTGGATTTTCTCAAGGAGATTCATGCGCAGGTTATGTGATGGATTTGCTGGGTATATTTCTTCCTTGGTCTAGAGTTATTTATGATCCTTATACAAGGATATTATATCTAAATCAAAATGGATTGTGTCAAGGCACTCTGCCCTGAATTGTTGGTCTACCCCATGGCTGGAGTAGCCCATCTCAGAGGTGATGACACCTCCCCAGGATCTGCAAAACTTAACCATTACTAGTCTCATCCAGCAATGTGGTGAATCGGGGGTACCGCTTCTGGATAATATTTCCATGAAAGTCCAGCGATATGCCTTCACAGACATTGATACACTCATATGGATGCCCAGTATGGTGGGTAAATTCAATACCCATGATTTTTATCGATTGAAGTGTCCGTAAGGTTTGGTCTCCCCATCATGGCAGCTTAAATTCTGGGCCCCTTTTATTCCCCCTTCACACTTTGTGCTTATCTGGAAAATCTTTCGGAATCAGATTCCAATTCATGATCAGCTGAAGATGGCCGGCTGGCAACTTGCCTATGCTTGTTTCTTATGCAGGAAGGCTGAGGAGCACTGTGATCACATCTTCCTACACCACACCTTTGCTGTAGAACTTTGGCGTTACCTGTCATAGTGCGTTGGCCTGACCTACAGTTTGCAAGGATCGATCTGAGATTTTTTGCGCGACCTGGTGGAGATGAACCGAAGTGACCAGGTCCAAAATCTGCTGCTTGCTAGTGCAGTAGTGACTGTTCACTATGTTTGGGCTGGTCGCAATGCTATTGCCTTCAATCGATATCCCCTCTCACTACATGTGGGGTGGAGACCATCCACAAGATGATCCAGAATACATCACAATTACAAACAGGTTCGATGAGGAACAATGTTAATAACCTGACATTATTGAGCTCACTTGGGATTGCTGGAGGAATCATAAAACCGATGATCCTGAAATTCAATAGATGGATCCCCCCACTTCCATCGTGGATAAAGGTCAACGTGGATGGCGCGACCCTGGGAGCTCCTGGACCTTTGGGGTGTGGTGGTGTTTTTCGTACCTCCAGAGGATTCGTAAAGGGATTCTTATTTCATTTTATTGGGGATGGATGTTCTTATGAAGCGGAGATTTGGGTTATCATATAGGCTGTAAAATTCGCGAGTCATTTTAAGTGGACAAGGCTTTTGATTGAATCTGATTCGATGCTCGCGGTTGTTTCTCTAAGAGGATTTTCCAGGGATGTCCCTTGGAGACTTCTACCACATTGGATTGAGTGTTTTAATATTTCTCGGACCCTAAGCTTCAGTGTTTCACATGCATATAGGGAGGCCAACTTGGCTGCAGACGCTCTCTCCAAAAGAGAGATTGAAGAAAGATGTTTGATTTGGATTTGAAGGGTGAGATGCACTCTTTCCCTTGTAGACCCATCTTATAGTTGCCTGTTTATATTTTATTCAATTTTGGGGGGCTAGGATAGCCTTGTCCTGAACCTCTTCTACCATAAAACCCCTTAAAATCCATAAAAAACTTTAAAAACCCTAAAAACCAAAAAAATCCTAAAAAATCTCTAAAATCCCTAAAAACATAAAAACCCTTCAAAACCCCTCAAAACCATAAAACAACTAAAAATCATAAAAAACCCCTAAAAACCATAAAATACTAAAACCCAATAAAACTTTAAAAAACCTTAAAACCCCAAAAAAGATTAAAAACTCTAAAAAAACTTTAAAACCCTAAAAAACTCGAAAAAACCCAAAAAACCGAAAAATACCCTAAAACTCCTAAAAAACCTAAAAACCCTGAAAACCCTGAAAACCCCAAAACCCTCAAAATACCTAAAAACCCTAAAATCCCTAAAGACCATAAATTTCCTAAAAACTCCCTAAAAACCTTGAAAACCCCTAAAAAGCATCAAAATCACTAAAAACCATAAAAAACCCAAAAAACCCAGAAATCATGAAAAACCCTAAAAACCTTAAGAAAAACCAAAAAACCATAAAAAACCTAAAACCCTAAAACCCAATAAAAACCCTAAAACACTAAAAACTCTAAAAACCTTAAAATCATGAAAACATTAATAAACTCTAAAAACCATAAAAACCCTAAAAAACTCCAAAGAAACCCTAAAAACCCCAAAACCCATAAAAAACCTTAAATACACTAGAACATATAAATCCATTAAAACCATCAAAATATCGAAAACCCTAAAAAACCATTATACCCATAAAAATCCTTAAAAAGACATAAAAATCCCTAAAAACATTAAAAACTTTAAAAAACCTTAAAAACACTAAAAAACTCAAAAAACCCTAATATCCAAAAAAGACCCTAAAAAATCTGAAAACCCACAAAACCCCTAAACACCCACAAAATCTCTAAAAACCCTAAAAAATAAAAATACTAAAAAGGACGTAAAATTCACTGAAAACATAAAAAAAACTGAAACCACCCTGAAAACCATAAAAACCCAAAAAACATTAAAATCCTAAACCCGTTAAAAAACAAAAAACCACTAAAAAAATCTAAAACCCATTAAACTCCTAAAAACTCTAAAACACTCTAAAAACCATAAAAACCCAGAAAACCATCAAAATCCCTAAATACCCTAAAAACCCTAAAACCAAAAAATCCAAAATAATCCTAAAAATACATAAAAACATAAAAAACTCTGAAAACCAAAAAAAACCCTAAATACCCTAATAAACCCAAAAAATCTCTAAAACCTCTAAAAACCCTTAAAACCCCTAAAAATGTTAAAAAATGTTGAAAGATTCTTAAAAATATTAAAAAACAAAAAAAAACTCAAAATAAGACCCTAAAATTCAAAAAGACCATAAAAATTTTGAACACCCTAAAAACCCTAAAAACCCCTAAAACCCCACAAAATCCTTAAAAACCAAAAAAACCGTAAAACCATAAAAATCCAAAAAGACCCTAAAAATCCCTGAAAACATAAAAAACGCAAAAAAACCCTAAAAACACCTAAAATCCATAAAACCCCTTATAAAACTTAAAAACCCATAGAAACCCTAAAATATAATAAAAACTCTAAAAACCCTTAAAACCCCTAAAAATGTTAAAAAACTCTAAAAAACCTTTAAAACCCTAAAATATAAAAAAAAAACCCTAAAAAACCATAACATACCCTAAAACAATAAAAAAAATCCTAAAAACCCTAAAATCCCTAAATCCCTAAAAATCACTTAAATCCCTAAAAAATCCATAAAACAATTAAAATATAAAAAAATCCCAAAACATTTCGTAGAACAAAAAAACCCTAAAAACCCCTAAAAACAATAAAACCCCCTGAAAAACTTTAAAAACCCTAAAAACCTATACAAATCATAAAAACCACTAAAACACTAAAAAACATTTAAACCATTAAAATGTTAAAAACTCTAAAAAATCCTTAAAAATAAAAAAACCCTAATAACCCAAAAATACCATAAAAGGCTTGAAAACCCCTAAAAACCGTAAAACACCTCAAAATCACTAAAAAAATAAAATCCCCTAAAAACCATAAAAATCCTAAAAAACCCCTAAAAATCCATGAAAACCTAAGAAAACCTAAAACCCCAAAAAATCATAAAAACCCAAAAAAACCCCTAAAACCACAAAAAATTCTAAAAAACCCCTAAAAACATTAAAAACACAATAAAACCTTAAAAAACTTAAAGACCCAAAAAACCCTAAAAAACTAAAAGACCCTAAAACTCAGAAAAATCCTAAAACCCCAAAAAACCCTAAAACACCAAAAAACCCTCAAAATACCAAAATAACATAAAAACCCTAAAACCATAAAAATCCTAAAAAATCTATAAGAATCCCTAAAAACATAAAAAACCCTAAAAACCACTGAAAACCACTGAAAATCATAAAACCCCCTAAAAACCATAAAAACTCTAAAAACCCATAAATCCCTAAAACACCCCAAAAAATCTAAAAACCCTTTTAACCTTTAAAAAAGATAAAAATCAATAAAAACCCCTAAAACACCTAAAAAACAAAAAAGACCCAAAACCCAAAAAAGACCCTAAAAACCCTGAAAACCCTGAAAACCCTAAAGACGATAAAAAACCCTAAAAACCTTGAAAACCCCTAAAAACCCTCAAAATATTGAAAAAACCTAAAAAATCCTAATAATCCCTAAAAATACCTGAAAACATAAAAAAACCTAAAAACCTTCAAAATCCCCTAAAAACCATAGAACCCCATAAAAACCTTAAAAACCCTAAAAAAACATTCAAACCCTAAAAAACCACTAAAAACATTAAAACACTTAAAACCCAAAAAAAATGTATAAAAACCCTAAAAACCAAAAAGACATGAAAAATCCTAAAAGACCTAAAAACCATAAAACCGTAAAATTCTAAAAAAACTCTAAAAATAAATGAAAACATAAAAACCCTGAAAAACCCATAAAAATCATAAAAATCCCTAAAATCCTTAAAAACCTTCAAAACCCCTAAAATGACTAAAAACCACTAAAAACTTGAAAACCCTTAAAACACCTAAAAACGTTAAAAACTCTAAAAAACCTCTGAAACTCTAAAAACATTAAAAACTCTAGAAAACCTAAGAAACCCTAAAAACTAAAAAAAACCCTAAAAACCTAGCATAACAAAAGATGCCTGAAAACCCAAAACCCCCTAAAAACCCTCAAAATCCCTCAAAACCCTAAAAAGCCTAAAATCCTTAAAAATCCCTAAACAAATAAATAACCTTAAAAACCAATGAAAACCATAAAACCGCTTAAAAACCTTAAAACCCCTAAAACCCTTTCAAACCCTAAAAACCCAATAAAAACTCAAACCCTAAAAAATGTAAAAAAAATCTAAAAGACCTTAAAAACCCTATAAAACTTTAAAAACCCAAAAGACCATAAAAATCTTAAAAATTCCCTGAAAATCCCTGAAAATCCCTAAAAATGTAAAAATCCTTAATAACTTGAAAACCCCCTCAAAACCATAAAACCCCCTAAAATCATTAAAAACCTCAAAAACCCCTAAAATCTCAAAAAAAAACCCTAAAAAATCTAAAACCCTTTAAATCCCTAAAAGCATTTAAAAACTCTAAAAAACCTTTGAAACCCTAAAAACTCAAAAAAAAAACCAAAAAAAATCCTGAAAACCCCAAAACCTCCCAAAACCCCCCAAACCCCTCAAAATCCATAAAACCCCTAATCCCCCCTAAAATTCCTAAAAAACATTGAAAGTGATGGCAGTCCTGTGTTGTTGATGGTATGCCTAGGTGTGGAATGCTAGAAGCTACCAGGATAAGAGGCCTTGAATACTGGAATCTGAGCTGCTGGTTGATGGACGCTGCTTGGATTGATGCGGTTGAAGAGGGTGGCGGTTGGCTTGGTTGGGACTCTATGTTGGTGCTGGATGATGGTGGTGATGCTGATGCTTATGCTTCTGGTGATGGTGATTCTGTGTTGTTTGTGGTGAACCTGCTTGGAGAGAAAGAGCTGGATACTGGAATTTGTGATACTGGATGCTGGAAATTGTGATGCTGGATGATGGTTGCTACTTAGCTAAGAGGTGTTGAAGTCATGGTTTATGGTCTTGCTGCTGCTGGTTGCTGATTGTTGTTTGGTTGGAACTGTTGTTGGGTTCCTTTCTGTTTGCATGCTTTTCTTGTTTTTGTGTGCCTTTTGGTCCTTTGGGTTTTTTGGTTTTGGGTTTGTTAATGGTTTTTGGTTGTGGGTCGTTTGACCCATCCCCCCTTGTCTGCTGTGTCTTTTTTCATAATAATAAACTTGTGGGGGGGGGGGGGGTGAGGAATAGCTTGACCCTCGCATCTTCCTTGCCCTAAAAATCTCTGAAATCCTAAAAAACCTAAAAAACCCTTAAAAACTAATGAAAACCATAAACCCCTTAAAAACCTTAAAAACCCTAAAAATCCATAAAAACCCATAAAAAACACTAAAAACTCTAAAAACCCTTAAAACCCCTAAAAACGTAAAAAACTATAAAAAACCTTAAAACCCTAAAAAACTAAAAAAACCCTAAAACACCAAAAAAACAACATAAACAATAAAAAACCCTAAAAAATCCTAAAAACCCTCAAAATCCCTAAAAAGTCCGAAAACCCATAAAATTCTAAAAATCCCTAAAAATGTAAAAAACCCTAAAACCACTTAAAAACCCTAAAAACCTTAAAAAACATGAAAAACCCATAAAAATCCAAAAACCCACTAAAAACTCTAAAACCCCTAAAACCCCAAAATACTTTAGAAAACTCCAAAAAATCCTTAAAACCCTAAAAAACTCAAAATGACCACTAATAGCTTGACCCTCGCATCTTCCTTGCCCTAAAAATCTCTGAAATCCTAAAAAACCTAAAAAACCCTTAAAAACTAATGAAAACCATAAACCCCTTAAAAACCTTAAAAACCCTAAAAATCCATAAAAACCCATAAAAAACACTAAAAACTCTAAAAACCCTTAAAACCCCTAAAAACGTAAAAAACTATAAAAAACCTTAAAACCCTAAAAAACTAAAAAAACCCTAAAACACCAAAAAAACAACATAAACAATAAAAAACCCTAAAAAATCCTAAAAACCCTCAAAATCCCTAAAAAGTCCGAAAACCCATAAAATTCTAAAAATCCCTAAAAATGTAAAAAACCCTAAAACCACTTAAAAACCCTAAAAACCTTAAAAAACATGAAAAACCCATAAAAATCCAAAAACCCACTAAAAACTCTAAAACCCCTAAAACCCCAAAATACTTTAGAAAACTCCAAAAAATCCTTAAAACCCTAAAAAACTCAAAATGACCACTAAAAACCCAAAAGGACCATAAAAACCCTAACACCCCCAAAAAAACCCTTAAAAACCCTAAAAACCCTCAAAATATCTAAAGACCCTAAAAACCCATAATTATCCTAAAAATGACGTAAAAATCCTTAAAAACATACAAAACCTAGAAACCCCCAAAAACCCTTAAAACCCCTAAAAACCTTAAAAACCAATAAAACACCCAAAAACTACTAAAAACTCTAAAAACCCGTAAAACCCCTAAAAACATTAAATACCCTAAAAACATTTAAATTACCTAAAACTCTAAAACCCCTAAAAACCCTAAAAACCGAAAAGAGCCTAAGAACTCTCAAAATCCCTAAAAACCATAGAAATGCTAAAAAACCCTAAAAATCCCAAAAAAAAGAAAAAATCCCTAAACCCCCTGAAAAATCCTCTAAATACCATAAAAACCTTAAAACCCTTAAAAAACATAAATGCCCATAAAAACCCTAAAAATGATTAAAAATTCTAAAAAGCCTTAAACCCCCTAAAAATGTTAAAAAACTCTAAAAAACCTTTAAAACCCTAAAAACTAAAAAATAACCCTAAAACAAAAAAATTACCTAAAACCCCTGAAAACCTAAAACAACTAAAAACCAAGAAAAACACTAAAATTCCTCAAAATCCCTAAAAACCCTAAAAAACCTGAAAACCCCTGAAAATACTTAAAATGCCCTAAAAATCCAAAAAAAAATATTAAAAAACCCTGAAAACCCCCAAAAAACCATAAAAAACCCAGAAAACCATAAAAACCCTAAAAATCCATAAAACCCCTAAAAGTCACTAAAAACTATAAAACCCCTTAAAACCCCAAAAACATTAAAAATTTCTAAAAAAAACTTAAAGACCTAAAAAACTAAAAAAAACCCAAAAAACCTTGAAAACCCCCAAAAACCTCTAAAATACCCTTAAAACCCTCAAAATCCCCAAGAACCCAAAAAACCCAAAAAACCCTAAAAAACCTAAAAAAAACCCTAAAAATCCCTGAAAACATAAAAACACCAAAAACCTTGAAAACCCCCTTTGAAAACCTTAAAAACCACTAAAAAACTTAAAAATCCTAGAAACTAATAAAAACCCTAAAAGCCACTAAAAACTCTAAAACCCCTTGAAACCCCTAAAAACCAAAAGAAGCATAAAAACCCTGAAAAACCCTATAAACTCCAAAAATCATAAAAATCCTAAAAAACCTTCAAAAATACCTAAAAACCCTAAAACCCCCTAAAAACCATAAAAAACCTCAAAATACCCTAAAACACCTAAAATTGTAAAAAACGCTAAAATCCCCTAAAAACTATAAAAAACCCTAAAAACCTTAAAAAACCCAAAAAAACAAAAAACCACTAAAAACTTTAAAAACCCTTCAAACCCCTAAAAAATTTAAAAACTCTAAAAAAATATAAAAACCCTAAAAAAATCAAAAAAAATATAACCAAAAGACCCTAAAACCCATGAAAATCTCTATAAACCTTAAAAAAACCAAGAAAACCCTTAAAAACCCTCAAAATCCCTAAAAACCCTAAAACATATAAAAACCATAAAATCCTAAAAAAATACCTAAAAACCCCTGAAAACATAAAAAACCATAAAATCGAAAACCCCATAAAAACAATAAAAACACCAAAATAATTTAAAACCCCTAAAAATCCATAAAAACCCTAAAACCCACTAAAACTCAAAACCCTTAAAACCACTAAAAATATTTAAAAACTTTAAAAAATCATAAACCACTAAAAATTCAAAAAATGCTAAAAACCAAAAAGACCATAAAAACCTAGAAAACCCCTACAAACACTAAAAAACCATGAAAAACCCTAAATACACTCGAAATCATAAAAACCCAAAAAATACTAAAAGGCCCTAAAAATCACTAAAAATAAAGAAAACTATTAAAAATCTAAAAACCATAAAACACCTTGAAAATCTTAATAAAACAAAAAACCCATAAAACCCTAAAACCACTAAAAACTCTAAAAAATCCTTAAAACCCCTAAAAATGATAAAAACATTAAAAACCTTTAAACCCCTAAAAACTGAAAAAAAAACCCTTGTAACCCAGAAAAACTCGAAAAACCCAAAAAACCCTAAAAGACCCTAAAAATCCTAAAAATCCCAAAAAACCCTAAAAAGCATATAAATCCTCAAAAATACCAAAAAATCCTTGAAAATGTCAAAAACTGTAAATACCCTTAAAATACCCTAAAAACCATAAAAAACCCAAAAACCTTCAAAAACCCTAAAAACCTATAAAAAACAACCCCCCCTATAAAAACCCTTAAGACCCCTAAAAACCCTTAAGACCCCTAAAAACGTTAAAAAATCTTAAAACCCATAAAAACTCAAAATCCCTAAAAATCTCTTAAAACCTAAAGAACCCTAAACACACAAAAAACACCTGAAAACCATAAAAACTTCTAAAACCATAAAACCCCTAAAAACCAATAAAATCCCTAAAACCCAATAAAACCCTAAAAACCCTTAAAAAACCTAAAAATGTTTAAAAACTCTAATAACCCAAAACACCCTAAAAACCTATAGAAACCTTTAAAACCATTAAAACACTAAAAAACATTTAAACCCTTAAAATGTTAAAAACTCTAAAAAACCCTTAAAGAATAAAAAAACCTAATAACCCCAAAAAACCTTAAAAAGGCTTGAAAACCCCTAAAAAACAAAAAAAAAACCCTAAAACACCTTAAAATCACTAAAAAACTAAAAACCCCTAAAAACTAGAAAAATCCTAAAAAATCCCTAAAAATCCATGAAAACTTAAGAAACCCTAAAACCCTGAAAAGATAAAAACCCCTAAAAATCATTAAAAACCCAAAAAACCTAAAAAACCCCTAAAAACCACTAAAAATTCTAAAAACACTTTAAACCCCTTAAAAACATTCAAAACACTATAAAACCTTTAAAAACTTAAAAACTCAAAAATCCCTAAAAACCCAAAATGTCCCTAAAACTCAGAAAAATCCTAAAATCCCTTAAAACCCTAAAACCCAAAAAAACCCTCAAAATACCAAAAAAACCATAAAACCATAAAAATCGTAAAAAATCCATAATAATCTGTAAAAACATAAAAAACCCTAAAAACCACTGAAAACTATAAAACCCCCTGAAAACCTTAAAAACTCTAAAAATCCATAAAACCCTAAAAACCCCATAAAAATCTCAAAACCCTTTTAACCCTAAAAAAAGATAAAAATAATAATAAAACCCCCTAAAGTACCTAAAAAACAAAAAAGACCCAAAACCCAAAAAAGACCCTAAAAATACTAAAAACCCTAAAGATGGTAAAAAACCCTAAAAACCCTGAAAACCCCTAAAACCCCTCAAAATCTCAAAAAACCCTAAAAAAATACTAAATACCATAAAAATCCTAAAAATCCCTAAAAATACCTGAAAACATGAAAAACCCTAAAAACCTTCAAAAACCCCTGAAAACCATATAACCCCATAAAAACCTTAAAAACCCTAAAAAACATTCAAACCCTAAAAAACCACTAAAAACATTAAAACCCTTAAAACTGAAAAAATGTTTAAAAACTCTAAAAAAACCTTAAAACCCCAAAAAAACTCTAAAAACTCTAAAAACCCAAAAGACCTGAAAAATCCTAAAAACCCTAAAAACCATTAAACCATAAAATTGTAAAAAATCTCTAAAAAACCATTAAAACATCAAAACCCAAAAAAACCCCTAAAAATCATAAAACCCATAAAATCCTTAAAAACCCCCTAAAATCACTAAAAACCACTAAAAACTAAAAAAACCCTTAAAACTTCTAAAAATGTTAAAAACTCTAAATACCCTTTGAAGCCCTAAAAACTCAAAAAACCCCTAAAAACCCAGCAAAACAAAAGAATCCTGAAAACCCTAAAACCCCCTAAAACCCTCAAAATCCCTAAAAACATTAAAAAACCTTAAAATCCCTAAAAATATAAAAAAAAACCCTTAAAAACCAATGAAAACCATAAAACCCCCTAAAAACCTCAAAACCCCTAAAAACCCATTCGAACACTTAAAACCCAATAAAAACTCTAAAAACCCTAAAAAATGTAAAAATTCTAAAATACCTTAAAAACCCTACAAAACTTTAAAATCTTTAAAAATCCAAAAATTCCATAAAATTCCTAAAAACCCTAAAAACCATAAAAATCCTAAAAAATCCCTGAAATCCCTAAAATCGTAAAGCCCCCTAAAATCATTAAAAACCCCAAAAACCCCGAAAATCTCAAAAACCCCCTAAAAACTCTAGAACCCTTCAAATCCCTAAAAACATTTAAAAACTCTAAAAAACCATTGAAACCCTAAAAACTCAAAAAAACCCTAAAAACCAAAAAACAAAAAAAATCCTAAAACCCCTAAAACACCCTAAAACCCCCAAAATCCATAAAAAACCATAAAACCCCCTAAAATCCCTACAAATATCTAAAAACATAAAAAAAAACTTAAAAACCCTTAAAAACTAATGAAAACCATAAAACCCTTATAACGTTAAAAACCCTAAAAATCTATAAAAACCATAAAAACACTAAAAACTCTAAAAACCCTTAAAACCCAAAAAAATGTTAAAAACAATAAAAAACCTTAAAAACCCTAAAAAACAAAAAAAAACCCTAAAACACCGAAAAAACATAAAAACAATAAAAAAGCCTAAATAATCCTGAAAACCCTAAAAATCCTTAAAAATTCCAAAAACCCATAAAATCCTAAAAATCCCTAAAATCCCGAAAAAATGTAAAAAATCCTAAAACCACTAAAAACCCCTAAAAACAAAAAAAAACCCTAAAGACCTTTAAAAACACGAAAAACCCATAAAAAGCCCAAAAACCACTAAAAACTCTAAAACCCCTAAAACCCCAAAATACGTTAGAAAACTCTAAAAAGCCCTAAAAACCCTAAAACACTCAAAATGACCCCTAAAAATCCAAAAGGACCATAAAAACCCTAAAAACCCTCAAAATATCTAAAGACCCTAAATAACCATAATTACCCTAAAAATGACATAAAAATCCATGAAAACAGACAAAACTCTAAAACCCCCTAAAAATTTAAAACCTTTAAAAACCTTAAAAACCCATAAAACCCCTAAAAACCACTAAAAAATCTAAAAACCCTTAAAACCCCTAAAAACATTAAAAACCCCTAAAAATATTTAAAATACCTAAAAACTCAAAAATAAACCAAAAACCCAAAATAAACTAAAACTCTAAAACCCCCTAAAAACCCTCAAAGAGCCTAAGAGCCCTCAAAATCTCTAAAAACCATAAAAATGCTAAAAAACCCTAAAAATCCATAAAAACAAAAAATTCCTTAAAACCCCTTAAAATCATCTAAATACCATAAAAACCTTAAAACCCTTAAAAAACATAAATGCCCATAAAACCCTAAAAATGATTAAAAATTCTAAACATCCTTAAACCCCCTAAAAATGTTAAAAAAACTCTAAAAGACCTTAAAAACCCCCAAAACTCAAAAATAACCCTAAAACACAAAAATTACCTAAAAACCCTAAAATCCTAAAACCCCTAAAAACCAAGAAAAACACTAAAAATCCTCAAAATCCTCAAAATCCATAAAAACCCTAAAAAACCTGAAAACCCATAAAAATACTTAAAATGCCCTAAAAATCCCAAAAAGTTTAAAAAACCCTGAAAACCCCCAAAAAACCATAAAAACCCTGAAAACCATAAAAAAACCCTAAAAACCCATAAAACTCCTAAAAGTCACTAAAAACTCTAAAACCCCTTAAAATCCCTTAAAACCCCCAAAACATTAAAAAATTCGAAAAACCCTTAAAGACCTAAAAAAGTAAAAACACCCAAAAAACCTTAAAAACCCCCAAAAACCTATGAAATACCCTAAAAACCCTCGAAATCCCCAAAAACCGAAAAAATCCTCAATACCCTAAAAAACCTAAAAATCCCCTATAAATCCCTGAAAACATAAAAACACCTAAAAACCTTGAAAACCCCCTGAAAACCATAAAAACCACTAAAAATATTAAAAAATCCTAGAAACTCATAAAAACCCTAAAATCCACTAAAAACTTTAAAACCCCTTTAAACCCCTAAAAACCAAAAGAAGCATAAAAACCCTGAAAAACCAAAAATAACTTAAAAACCTGAAAAACTCCAAAAACCCATAAAATTCCTAAAAAATAACTAAAAACCCCTGAAACCTTTAAAACCCTAAAGACCCTAAAAACACTTAGAAACCATAAAAACCCCTAAAAACCATAAGAAAAATTAAAAACCCATAAAAATTCAAAAAATCACAAAAAAATCTAAACACCCTTAAAACCCCTAAAATCATTAACAACACTAAAAAACTAAAAACCATAAAAATCTCATAAAATTCTAAAAAACCCAAAAAATCCCTAAAATCCTAAAAAGCCCTGAAAGACCATAAAAACACCCAGAATCCCTGAAAATCCTAAAAAACCCTAAAAATATAAAAATCCTTAAAAGGACTAAAAAACCTTAAAAGGACTAAAAATCCCTAAAAACATAAGAAACCCTAAAAACTATAAAAAACCCTAAAACCATTAAAAACCTCTAAAACCCCATAAAACTCTAAAAACCATGAAAAGCACTAAAACCCTTAAAATGACTAAAGATGTTAAAAAACTATAAAAAACCTAAAAAACTAAAAAACCCCTAAAAACCCATAAAGACCCTAAAAACCTTCAAAATACCTAAAAACCCTAAAAACCCCTAAAAACCATAAAAAACCTCAAAAGGCCCTAAAACACCTAAAATTGTAAAAAACCCTAAAATCCCCCCGAAAACTATAAAAACCCCAAAAAACCAAAAAAACCACTAAAATCTCTAAAAACCCTTCAAACCCCTAAAAATTTTAAAAACTTTAAAAAAACATAAAAACCTGAAAAAACTCAAAATATAAAAACCCCAAAAAACCAAAAAAACCACTAAAATCTCTAAAAACCCTTAAAACCCCTAAAAATTTAAAAAATGCTAAAAACCAAAATGACCATAAAAACCCAGAAAACCCCTACAAACACTAAAATACCATGAAAAACCCTAAATACCCTCAAAATCATAAAAACCCAAAAACCCAAAAAACCATAAAAATCCTAAAAGGCCCTTAAAGTCTCTAAAAATAAAGAAAACCATTAAAACTCTAAAAACCATAAAACACCTTGAAAACCTTAATAAAAAAAACCCATAAAAACCCAAAACCACTAAAAACTCTAACAAACCCTTAAAACACCTAAAAATGATAAAAACTTTAAAACCCCTTTAAACCCCTAAAAACTGAAAAAAAACCCCTAATAACCCAGAAAAAACCCAAAAATCCCAAAAAACCATAGAAGACCCTAAAACCCCTCAAAATCCAAAAAAACCGAAAAAACCATATAAATACTCAAAAATCCCAAAAAATCCTTAAAAATGTCAAAAACTTTAAATACCCTTAAAACCCCCTAAAAACCATAAAAACCCATAAAACCTTCAGAAACCCAAAAAACCGATAAAAAATAAAACCCCACTAAAATCCTTAAGACCCTTAAAAATGTTAAAAAATCTAAAAACCCATAAAAACTCTAAAAACCCTAAAAACAAAAAATCCCTAAAAACCTTAAAAACCGTAAAAATTCTAAAAAATCCCTTAAAACATAAAGAACCCTAAAAACACAAAAAACCCCCCTCAAACCCATAAAAAAACCCTAAAACCCTAAAACCCCCAAAAACCAATAAAATCTCTAAAACCCACTAAAACCCTAAAACCCCTTAAAAAACCTAAAAATGTTAAAAAAAACTCTAAAAAACCTTAAAACTGCTAAAAATCTCAAAAAGTCTGAAAACCCCAAAAGTCCCTAATAGTCGTGAAACCCTAAAAACAGTAAAAAACACCTAAACCCCTCAAAATCCCTAACCAAAAAAAACCAAAAGAACAAAAAAAATCCTTGAAAAACCCTAAAAATCCTTTAAAGCTCTAAAAACTCTAAAAACAATTAAAATCCCTAAAAAATCAAAAAAAAACCTAGAAAACCATAAAAACCCTTAAAACCCCTTAAAACCCTAAAAACCATGAAAAGCATAAAAAAGTCAATATGCCTAAAAATTTGGGGGGGGGTCGGGAATAGCACGACCCTCGCATCTTCCTTGCCTAAAAACCCTAAAAAAGACTCAAAATCCCAAAAATCCGAAAACCCCTAAAAACATAAAAACCCAAAAAAATCCCTAATAATCCATGAAAACAAAAAAAAACTTATAAATACTAAAGAAACCCTAAAATCCATAAAGCCCCTAAAAAGATTAAAAACTCTAAAACCCTTAACAACCCTATAAAACCACTAAAAACTCTAAAAACCCTTAAGATATATAAAAACCTTAAAAAACTCTAAAAACATTTAAAACCCTAAAAAACTCAAAAAACCAAAAGAAAACCATAATAACCCTAAAACCCCTAAAAAACCTAAAATACTATGAAAACCTCTTAAAACCCTAAAAACCCTAAAAACCCTAAAACCCATAAAATTCCTTAAGAATTCCTAAAAATCCTTGAAACCGTAAAAAAAATTAAAAACACTTTAAACCCCTTGAAAACCATAAACCCCTAAAAACAGTATAAACAATAAAAACCCCATAAAAACCCTAAAAACCCTGAAAACTTGAAAAACTCTTAAAAAACATAAAACCCCTAAAAACCCTGAAAACCCCTAAAACCATAAAAAACTACAAAACTCTCCAAATCCTTAAAAAACCATAGAAAACACAATAAACCATAAAAATACTAAAAATCCCTAAAAATCCCTAAAAACACAAAAAACCCTAAAACCCATAAAAACACATTAAGATCATTAAAACCCCTAAAACATTAAAAACCATTAACTCCATAAAAACCCTAAAAATCACTAAAAACTCTAAAAACCCTTAAACCCCTAAAAACATTAAAAACTTTAAAAGCCATAAAAACACTAAAAAACTCAAAAAACCCTAAAACCCCAAAAAAACCCAAAAAAACCTCAAAAACACAAACAAAACATAAAAATCCTATCAAAAGCTTAAAATCACTGAAATTTTAAAAAACTCTAAAAACCCTGAAAAACACAGGAAAGCCATAAAACCCTTAAAAACTTAAAAACCCCTAAATACCCTAAAGAACCAATAAAAAATATAAAACCCCACAAAACCCATAAAATGTTAAAAACTCTAAAAACCCTTAAAACCCTAAAACCATAAAAAAACCCTAAAACCAAAAACAGCCCTAAAAACCCTGAAAACCCCTAAAAACCATAAAAAACCTAAAATCCCTAAAAATCCCTTAAAATTTAAAAAACCCTAAAAACCCCATGAAAACCATAAAAACCCCTTAAAACGAGAAAAAAACCTTAATCACCTAAAAAAACCCAAAAACCACTAAAAACTCTAAAATCCCATAAAACCCTAAAAATGTTAAAAACTCAAAAAAAACCACAAACCCTAAAAACTCAAAAAACCCAAATAACCCAAAAGACCCTAAAACCCCTAAAACCCTCAAACTCCCTAAAAATAATAAAAACCACTAAAACCCAAAAAAATCCGAAAAATTCTTAAAAATCTCCGAAAACATAAAAAATCCTAAAAACACTGAAAACCCTCTGAAAACCATAAAACCCCTAAAAAACATTCAAAATCATAAAAACAAATAAAAATCTTAAAACCACTAAAAACTATAAAAACACTTAAAACTTTAAAAAACTATAAAAAACCTTAAAAACTAAAAAAAACTTAAAACGCAAAAGACCCTAAAAATCCTGAAAACCCCTAAAAACCCTAAAATCCTTTAAACCCCCTAAAACCCCTCAAAATCCAAGAAAACCCTAAAAATCCCTAAAAACCATATAAATCATAAAAAATCCCCAAAAATACCTAAAAATGCAAAAAACTAAAAAACCCGTCAAAACCCGTCAAAACCACGAAAAATATAAAAAACTTAAAACCCCTAAAAACTAAAAAAACCCCTAAAAACCCAAAAAGAGCCTAAAAACCGTGAAAACACCTAAAACCCCTAAAAATCCCAAAAATCCTAAAACCCCTAAAATTCCCAAAAAACACTAAAGAACCCTAATACCAATAAAAATCCCAAAAAATCCCAAAAATCCCTAAAAAGGAAAAAAACCCTGAAAAACTAATAAAAACCTTAAAAAACCCTAAAAACCTATAAAACATGATAAAAACAAAAAAACACTAAAAATCCTTTAAATGACTAAAAACATTAAAAAAAACTCTAAAAACCAAAAATACCTAACAACCCCAAAAAACCCTAAAACCCCAATAAAAACAAAAAATCCCTAAAAACCCTAAAAACCCTAAAAACCCCTAAAAACCATCAAAATTCCTAAAAACCTTAAAAACCCCAAAAACCATAAAAAGCGTAAAAAATTCCTAAACAACATTAATAATTTTAAAAACCAAAAAAACCTTGAAAACCCCTAAATATAATAAAAACCCTTGAAACCATAAAAATCCCAAAAACCCCAAAAACCCTAAAAAACCACTAAAAACTCTAAAAACCCATAAAACCTGTTAAAACATTAAAAAACACTAAAAACCTTAAAATCCCTAAAAACTAAAAAAAACCCTGAAAACCCAAAAAAACTATAAAAACTCTAAAAAACTGTAAAAACACAAAAAAAACCATGAAAACCCTAAAAACCCTAAAAATTCCTAAAACCCTTAAAAACAATAAGAATCTAAAAAGGTATAGAAATTTATGAAAATGTAAAAAACCTTAAAAAACTTGAGGAACCTATGAAAACCATAAAACCAATAAAAACCTTAAAATATCCTAAAAAACCATAAAACCGTAAAAATCATAGAAACATCTAAAAACTCTAAAAACCCTAAAAATCTCTAAAAAGTTAAAAAAAACTCTAAAACCCTTAAAACCCCTAAAAAACTTGAAAAAACCTCTAAAACCCAAAAAGACACTAAACTGCCTGAAGAACACAAAAAACCCTAAACCCTAAAAAACCTGAAAAATCCTAAAAACCCTAAAAATCCCAAAAAACCCTAAAAACCATAGAAATCATAAAAAATCCTCAAAAATCCCTAAAACATAAAAACCCTAAAACCATAAATACCCCCTAAAAACTATAAAACCCCCGAAAACCTTAAAAAACCCTAAAAACCCATAAAAAATACTAAAACTATAAAAAACCTTAAAACCCCTAAAAATGTTAAAAAACTCTAAGAAACCTTAAAACCCCTAAAAAAATCAAAAAACCCCTAAAATCCCAAAAAGACTTTAAATACACTGAAAACCCCTAAAACCCCAAAATACTCTAAAAACCCTAAAAAGCCTAAGAACCATAAAAATCCTAAAAAATACCTAAAAATCCCTGAAAATGTAAGAAATCCTAAAAACCACTGAAAACCCTAAAACCCATAAAAAGCCTAAAAAGCCCTAAAAACCATTAAAAACACTAAAAACCCTTAAAAACTCTAAAACTTTAAAAAACTCTAAAAAACCATAAAAACCCTGAAAGCTAAAAAAACCATAAAAACACAAAAAACCCCAAAAAACCAGAAAAATCCAAAAAATACTAAAAACCCAAGAAAAATAAAAAAATCCACCAAAATCCCTAAAAACCAAAAAAATCCTAAAACCATAAAAATATTTAAAATCCATAAAAATGTAAAAAATCCTAAAAACCCAGAAAACCCCTGAAAAAATAAAACCCCCTAAAACCCATTAAAACCTTAAAAACCCATAAAAACCCTAAAACCATTAAAAATTCTAAAAACCCTTGGAACTCATAAAACAATAAAAAATCTAAAAATCATAAAAAACCTAAAAACTAAAAAACCCTAAAAACCCAAAAAGACTATAAAAACTCTAAAAAAACTCTAAAAAACTCTAAAACTCCTAAAAACTTGAAAAACACTCAAATCTCTAAATACAAAAAAATCCTAAGACCCATAAAAATCTTTAAAAATCCTTAAAAATTCTTGAAAACGTAAAAAACCTTAAAAACCCTGAAAACCCCTATAAAACATAAAAGACACTAAAAACATTGAAAACCCCATAAAATCCCTAAAACCCACTAAAAAATCAAAAAATCCTCAAAACCCCTAAAAATGTTTAAAAACTCTAAAAAACCTTTAAACAACTGAAAACTTAAAAAAACCTTAAAAACCCAAAAAAATTATAAAAACCCTAAAAACCCTCTAAATCTTTAAAAACCATAAAAACCTAAAAATCTATAAAAAACCTATACAATCCCAAAAAAATCCCTAAAAACATAAAAAACCCTGAAAACCCTAAAAAACTCCTTAAAACCACAAAAGCACTAAAAACATTAAAAAACCTTAAAACTAAAAAAACCTTAAAACTAAAAAAACCCTAAAAACAACTAAATATACTAAGAACCCTTAAACCCCCTAAAAAGTTAAAAACAATAAAAACCTTAAAAACAAAAAAAACATAAAACCCCTAAAAACCTCAAAATCCCTCAAAACCCTAAAAAACATAGAAATCAAAAAATAACCCTCAAGTCCTTGAAAAAAAACACCTAAAACCCTAAAACCCCTGAAAACCATAAAATCCCATAAAAACACTAAAAAACCATAAAACCCATAAAAATCCTAAAGCCACTAAAAACTCTAAAAACTCTTTAAACCCAAAAAATGTTTAAAAAACTCAAAAAACCTTAAAAAACCTAAAAACCCTAAAACCCAAAAAGACCCTAGAAAAAACCAAAAACCCAAAAACCCTAAAAATACTAAATAACCCTCATAATCCTGAAAAATCCAAAAAAACCTAAAAACCCTAAAAATAAAAAATAAAATCCCAAAAAAATCCCGAAAAACATAAAAAATTATACAACCCCTGAAAACCCCCAAAAAACCATAAAACCCCCAAAAAACATAAAATACCTAAAATCCCATAAAACCCCTAAAACCCAGAAAGGCCCAAAAAACCCCTCAAAATCCTTAAAACCCAAAAATCATGAAAACCATAAAAATATGAAAAAGTCCTAAAAATCCTTAAAAACATAAAACCCTTAAAACCATGAAAAAAACCCTAAGAACCATAAAAAACCCTAACAAACTTAAAAAACCCTAAAAACCCATAAAAACCTTAAAGCCACTAGAAAATATAAAAACACTTAAAACACAAAGAAAAGTTAAAAAAATATAAAAAACCATAAAAACCCTAAAAAACTAAAAAATAACCCTAAAAATGCAAAAAACCCAAAAAAACACTAAAAAACCAATTTAAAACCCTAAAAGACCCTAAAAACCATCAAAATGCCTAAAACCCCATAAAACCATATAAATCCTAAAAAATCCTAAAATCCCTAAAAATGTGAAAACCCTAAAAACCCTAAACCTAAAAACCCTAAAACCCCTAAAAACCCATAATACCCCCTAAAAACCACTAAAACACTAAAAACCCTTAAAACCCCTAAAAATGTTAAAAACTATTAAAAACATTAAAAACCCTAAAAAATCATAAAAAACCCCTTAAAATCTCTAAAACCCCTAAAAACCCTAAAACCATAAAAATCCTAAAAAAGATTAAAATCCCTAAAAACATAAAAAACCCTAAGAATCCTGAAAAACCGACAACAACCCCTAAAAACCTTTAAAACCCCAAATAACCCATAAAAACCCAAAAACCCAAAAACCCACTAAAAACTCTAAACACCCATAAACCCGCTAAAAATGTTAAAAAACTCTAAAAAACCATAAAAACCCAGAAAAAATCAAAAAATCCTAAAAACCCAAAAAAAAACAAAAAACCTTGAAAAAACCTATTAACCTGAACCCCCCCTAAAACCCCTCAAAATACCTAACAACCTAAAAAAACCCTAAACACCATAAAAATCTTAAAAAATCACTAAAAACCATGAAAACATAAAAATCCATAAAAACCCATAAAACCTTAAAACCCACTAAAAATCTAAAGAACCCTTTAAAAAACAACAATACCTTAAAACCCCCAAAAAAACCATAAAAACCCTAAAAGACCCTAAAACCATAAAATTCCTAACAAAATCCTTAAAAATCCATAAAAACATAAAAAACCCTAAAACCCCTGAAAACAATAAAAACCAAAATAACCATTAAAAATCCATAAAAACCATAAAAAAACACTAAAAACTATTAGAACCCTTAAAACCCATAAAAAATTAAAATACTCTAAAACCTTTAAAACACTAACAAACTACTATAAAACCCCAAAAACCCAAAAAAACATAAAAACCCCAATAACCCAAAAACCCCGAAAAATACCTAAAATCCCAAAACCCCTAAAAATCCCTAAAAACCCAGAAAATCCAAAAAATTATAAAAATACTAAAATTCCCTAAAATTCCCGAAAAACGTAAAAACCCCTATGAACCTTGAAATCCCTCCAGAAAAACATAAAAACCCTTATGGATATTAAAAATCCTAAAAACCCATAAAAACACTATAAAACCACAAAAAATTTAAAAACCCATAAGACCCCTAAAAACGTTAAAAACTCAAAAAAACCATAAAACACAAAAAATTCAAAAAAAAAAACAAAAATAATATAAAAACTCTAGACCCCCTAAAAAACCTAAAAACCTCTGAAAACCCCTAAAACCCTCAAAATTCCTAAAAACCCCGAAAAACCATAAAATTCCTAAAAATCCCTAAAAAGCCCTAAAATGAAAAAAACCCCATAAAACCCTGAAATACCTCTGGAAACCATAAAGCCACTTAAAAATCCATAAAAACCCTAAAAACAATAAAACCTCTTAAACACTCTAAAAACTTTGAAAAATCTAAAAAACCTTAAAAATCCTAAAAACTCAAAAGAAACTTAAAAAACCGAAAAAGACCCTAAAAACCAAAAAAACCCCTAAAAACTCTAAAAACCCCAAAAACCCTAAAAACCCTAAAACCCCCTAAAAACCCAAAAACCCAAAAACCCATGAAAATCCTAAAAAATCCCTAAAAATGATAAACCCCTGAAAAACATAAAATCCTTAAAAACTCCAAAACCCCATAAAAACCATAAAAACCACTAAAAAATCTAAAAACCCTTAAACCCCTAAAAATGTTAAAAAAACCCAAAAAACCCCAAAAAATCCAAGACCCTAAAAACCATAAAAACCCTAAAAATGCCTAAAAACCCTGAAAATCCCTAAAAACCATAAAAACCGAAAAAACCATAAAACCCATAAAACCCTAAAGAACCCCAAAAAAACTCTAAAAACCCTTAAAACCCATAAAAACATTAAAAATATTTGTAAAACCATAAAACACTAAAAAAACTCAAAAAAAAACCTAGAAACTCCCAAAGACATTAAAAACTTTGAAATACCCTAGAAACCATAAGTCTAAAAAATCCCTAAAAATATTAGAAAATGTAAAGAACCCTAAAAACCATAAAAACATTAAAAACATTAAAAAACCCTAAACTCCCTTAAAACCCCAACAAACCAATAAAAACTCTAAAAATATTTAAATCTCCAAAAAATGTTAAAGACTAAAAAAACTTAAAACCCTTAAAAAATAAAAAAGCCTAACAAGCCAAAAGACCCTAAAACCCCTCAAAATCCCAAAACCCCCCAAAAAACCCAAAAAACCCTAAATCCCTAAAAAATCCCTAAAAATCCCTAAAAAACTTGAAAAATCCCATGAAAACCCACTAAAAACTCTAAAAACCCACAAAACCCCTAAAACTTTCAAAATTCTAAGAACGTTAAAAATCTGAAAAAGAAAAAAATCCTTAAAAACCCAAAAGACCCTAAAAACCTTAAAAACCTAAAAAACCTTAAAAATCCACGAGAAACCCTAAAAAATCAAAATCCATAAACACCCTAAAAAGACTGTAAATACCTTTAAAAACCAAAAAACCCCTCAAAACCTTAAAATCCCATAAAAACTGAAAAAAACACTAAAACCTCTAAAAAACCTTTAAACCCCTAAAAATGTTAAAAAAATCTAATAAACATTAAAAATCCTAAAAAACACAAAAATGATAAAACCCCAAAAATAATAAAAAACCTTAAAACCCCTAAACCCCCCTAAAAACCATAAAAACCTTAAAACCCCTCAAAGTACCTAAAACCCCTAAAATCCCCTAAAAACCATACAAATCCTAAAAAATCTCAAAAAATCCCTTAAAATGTAAAAAACCCTAGAAACCTAGAAAAACCCATATATACCATATAAACCCCTAAAAACATTAAAACCCCCCCAAAACCCATAAAAACCCAAAAAATCCTCTCAAAAATCTAAAAATCGTTAAATCCACTAAAAAGGTTAAAAATTTAAAAAACCTTAAAACCGCTAAAAAATTAAAAAACCCTAAAAACCCTAAAAAAACTTAAAAACCCTAAAAACATTAAAAAAACCCAAAAAACCCTATAAATACCTAAAAACCCCGAAAAACCATAAAAATCATTAAAATTCCTTAAAAATCACTGAAAACCAAAAAAACCCTAAAAACTCTAAAAAACCCCTGAAAATCATAAAACACCTAAAAACCTTAAAACTCCTACAAACCTATAAAACCCCTAAAAACTAATAAAAATATAAAAACCCTTAAATCCCCTAATAACATAAAAAACTCTAACAACCTTAAAAAACTAAAAAGCTCAAAAAACCCCTAAAATCCCAAAACACCCTGAAAACCCCTAAAAACCCTCAAAATCCCAAAACATCCAAAACCCCCTAAAAATATTTAATATCCAAAAAAATCCCTTAAAATACCTGAAAATGTAAAAAAACCTAAAAGCCCTATGAAAATTTAAACCCCTAAAAATCTTAAAAACCCTAAAAACCCATAAAAACCTAAAAAACCTAAAAAACCCTAAAAACCCATAAAAACCAAAAAAAATACTAAAAACTCTAAAAACACTCAAAAACCATAAAATTGTTTAAAAAACTCTAAAAACCTTTAAAATTATAAATACACAAGAAAATCTCTAAAAACTCAAAAGACCCTAAAAACCCTAAAAACTTGAATATATTGAAAAACACTAAAAACCCTAAAAATCCCTAAAAACACTAAAAACCATAAAAATACAAAAAAATCCAAAAAAATCCAAAAAAATGTAAAAACCCTAAAAACCCAGAAAATCCCTAAAAACCATAAAACCCCTAAAACCATAAAATTCACAAAAATCCATGAAAACCCTAAAACACACTAAAAACTCTAAAAACCATTTAAACCCCTAAAAATTTCAAAAACCTCAACAGACTCTGATAAACCTTAAAACCACTAAAAACACAAAAAACCCTAAAACTGCCAAAAGGCCTAAAAATTCTGAAAAACCCTAAAACCCCAAAAAAACCTCGAAAACCCATAAAATCCCAAAAAGTCCTAAAAACCCCTAAAAATAATAAAAATCCTAAAAACACCCAAAAAATACGTAAAAATTTAAAAAACCCTAAAACCTTGAAAAATCCCTAAAAACCATAAAACCACAAAAAACCACGACAAAGCCAAGAAACCCAAAAAACCACTAGAAACTATGAAAACCCTTAAAAAACTCTAAGATCCCTTAAAAGCTTAAAAAACTAAAAAACCCATAAAAACCCAAAAAGTCTCTAAAAACCTGGAAAACCTAAAAAACCCTAAACACCCTGAAAAACCATAAAAACTGCTAAAAATCCGTAAAACCCTAAAAACTCTAAAAACCATGAAAATCCTAAAAAAATCCCTAAAATCACTTAAAATGTAAAAAACCCTAAAAACCTTGAAAAACCCCTAAAACCTTTAGAAAATTATAAAAATCCCTAAAAACCATAAAAAACCCTAAAACCCATGAAAACCCTAAAAGCCCACTAAAAACTCTAAAACCCTTAAAACCCCTAAAAATGTTAGAAATCTCTAAAAACACTTTTAACCCCAAAAAACTCAAAAAAACCTAAACCCAAAAAAGACATGAAAACCCTTAAAACCCAAAAAAATCCTAAAACCCCCCAAAATCTCTAAAAACACCTAAAAACCATCAAAACCATAAAAATCCCAAAAATTCCCTAAAAACATAAAAAACATTGAAACCCCCTAAAAACTATAAAAATCTGAAAACCCTAAAACACTAAAAAATCTAAAGGCCCTTTTAACCCCTAAAAATGTTAAAAAACTCCTAAAACCCTAAAAACCCAAAAAAAACCCCTAAAACCCCAAAAAACCATAGTAACTGTGAAAATGTTGAAACCCCTAAAAAACACTGAAAAATCACTAAAAACCCTCAAAATCCCTAAAACCTTAAAAAAACCCTAAAAACATAAAAAACTGTAAAAACCACAAAAATTCTAAAAACCCTTAAACTCTTAAAAATGTTAAAAAATAATAAAAACCCTAATAAAACACTGAACACCCTTAAAATATCTAAAACCCGTAAAAACCCTCAAACCCATAAAAATCCTAAAAATCCTTAAAAATACCTAAAAATGTAAAAAACCATAAAAACCCGAAAAACCCCTAAAACCATAAAACCTCTAAAAACCCTTTTAAGCCTTAGAAACATTAAAAACACTAAAAACCTTTAAAACCAAAAAAATAGAAAAACCCAAAAAATAAACTAAAAAACCCCTAAAACCCTAAAAACATTGAAAACCCCTAAAACCCTAAAAATCCCAAAAAACCCAAAAACCCTAAAAATGATAAAAAACCTAAAAAATCAAAAAAAATCCCTAGAAACATAAAAAACTATAAAAAACTAAAAAAAACTCTAGGAAACCATAAACCCCCCTAAAACCTTAAAAAACAAAAAATCATAAAACCCAAAAAAAACCCCACTAAAAATCTAAAAACCCTCAAAACCCATAAAAAGTTAAAAAGCTCCAAAATAACCATTTAACCCATAAAAACTCAAGAAAAACCTAAAAACCCAAAAGACCCAAAAATAACCTTAAAACCCCTATAAACTCCTAAAAACCCTAAAATATCTAAAAACCCTAAAAATTATAAAAATCCTGAAAAATCCCTAAAAATCCTTGAAAATGTACAAAAAACACTAAAAACCTATAAAACCCCCTAAAAATCATAAAAAATCCTAAAAACATTAATAACCTAAAAAACCAATACAAACCTTCAAAACCACTAAAAACTCTAAAAACCCTTATAGCCCTAATTTTTTTAAGAACTCTAAAAACCTTAAATGCCATAAAAACACTAAAAAAACATAAAAACCCAAAACATCCCCAAACATTGAAAACCCGTAAAGACCCTAAAAACCTTGAAAATCCCTAAAAATGCTAAATCTATAAAAATCCTAAAAAATCCCAAAAATCCCTGAAAATATATAAAACCCTGAAAACCATAAAAACCCCTAAAAACCTTAAAAAACCTAAAAATCACTAAAAACTCTAAAAACCCTATAAACCCTTAAAATCCCTAAAAAAATTAAAAACTCTAAAAACCCATAAAACCCTAAAAAAATAAAAAAACCTAAAAAACCAAAAGGACCCTAAAAACCATGGGGGACCCTAAAACCCTAAAAAACTCTGAAAACCCCTAAACCTCCCCCACAATCCCTAAAAACCCTAAAAACCTTAAAAATAAAAAAATTCCCTGAAAATCCCTAAAAGCATAAAAAACCATGGAAAACCCCTAATAACCATAAAACTCCTAAAGACTGTAAAAAACCCTAAAACCCATAAAACCCTAAAAATCACTAAAAACTAAAAAAACCCTTTAAACCCCTAAAAATATTATTCTTTAGATCAAGTGGTCACACTCGTGAGATCACCTATGATGGATTTGAGTGGAGATTCTTTCACAATGGTATCCTCAGAAAAGATGATAAGAGAAAACTTGATGGGAATTCATCCAAAGAAATAGTTTGCACCTTGAATAAATTCATCCCACTAAATGGGGATTTTTGGAGTGATATAGCTGATGACTCTCGGGCCCATGAAGATAGTGAGGAGCATGCCATTGGTCCTAAACCTATGGACCATATTAAAGACATGCATAACCTAATGGAGAAATACATTGACATGGAACCCAAAATCCAGTCTGTAGGTAAGCCCAAAAAGAAAGGAAATAATGGTAGGGAAGGTAATAAATCCCTCCTACAAACCTATAAAAAGAGAAAATGCCTCTTTTTGGGCGAAACACACCCCCTTCTCAATGAGGATCATGTTTTGGAATTGCCAAGGGCTTTTGAACTCTCCCACAGATGCATCCCTTCAGTACTTTCTTCTCTCTAACTGGCCAATGCTCATAGCAGGGCACACGATAAAGTTTGAAAATTAGAAGGGATTCAACTGGGCCAGCCTTGGATACTCTCTTGTTTCTCATAATAGGGATATCAGTGCATTGGAAACCTTATGGGTAATGAAGCATGATGATATCCAAGTTCTTTCTTATGAGGATAGATCTCAAACTGTCTCCCTCTCATTCTGCCTTCACGCTACCACCTAACCCTATCCTTTGTGTATGCATCCTTCTTGTACGCTAGGAAAAGGAACCTATGGAAGAAGTTTGCTCAATTAAATGAGACTATCATCCAAAACTGGGTTGTTATTGGTGATTTCAACACTATTCTGAGACCAGATGAGAATATTGTTCCTAACTTCTCTCATACTGCTGTAGATGATTTCTCTTCCTTCTTGGACCAATGTGATCTCACTGAGGTACCTATTACTGGAGCATATTTCACATGGGGAAGGTTCACTATTAATGGAAGATAAGATAGTAATCTTGACAGGTGTTTCTTTTAGATCAGTGATAGGGGTGTCCTTATGGATATCTCCGCGTTCACTCTTCCCAAGTTTAACGTGGATCACAATCCCCTTATTGTTGATTTAGGTGAGGGTATTACAAGTTCAACCCCTATATCCTTCAAATTTAATAATACTTGGCTCACAATTCCTGGATGTAGGGAAGTGGTTATCAATGGATGGAATAACATCTTTCATGGCAGCCCAAATTTTATTATGGCCGTTAAGATTAAGAGAATAAAATGCCTTCTGAAAGAGTGGATCGGGAGATCTTTTTCCAGTTTGGATGATGACATTATGGCTGCTGAATTTTAGCTTTCCCTTTTCCAGATTACTAATCAGCAGCATCACATGCCTTCTCGGGAGGAGCTACAGCTTCATTCCAAGATGGATGATCTCCTGGATCTTAAAGAGTGTCAAAGAATCAATTTAATGTTATGTTTCTCAAATATGGGGATAGGAATTCCAAATTCTTCCATTGTCTATGCAGGGAGAAGAGGGCCAAGAAAAACCTGAATGTCATTCATATCAATGGCTCCACTTTCACATCTATGAATGATATCTATAATGTTGTTGTGGATTATTTTAGGCACTGTACAATGATGATGGTGATGATTCTATTCATATATATGACTCCACCATGCCTTGCATTGATGATCACCATAACAAGTCCTTAACAGATTTCCCATTTCTAGAGGTAGCCAAATCTGCACTATTCTCTTTGAAAATGGAAAGTGCAATGGGATCAGATGGATTTAACAACAAGTTTTTCATGTTCTATTGGGACATTTTGCACGTGGAGGTCACCAATTAAATCAGGAGTTTTTCTCTCTCCAGTTCATTCCCTCATGGGGATAATTTCAATTTTATTGTTTTGATCCCAAAGAAGGACAATGCTATTGAAATAGGGGACTTCCATCCTATTTCCATTGGGAACACCATTCCAAAAATTATAAGCAAAATTATGCTCATTAGGTTGGGGAAGATTCTATAGGATCTTATCACCCCAAATCAACTTGGGTTTGTTCCTAGGAGGAGTATTCAAACCAACCTCTTTACAACCTCAAAAGGAATCAATATCCTAAGGAAGGAAACGAAGCATGTGAGTTTTTTATTGAAGCTGGATATCTCAAAGGTCTTTGACACCATTAAGTGGAGCTTCATCTTCAACGTCCTTGGAAAGTATGGTTTCTCTAACATTTTCATCAAAATGATTAACACTATCTTGACTAGTGCTCGAGTTTCTATCCTTATCAATGGCTCCCCAAAAGGGTTTTTTCAGTGCTCTTGAGGATTTAGGCAAGGGGACCCACTCTTGGGTATTATATTTTCGATTTATGAGGATTACATGAGTCGGGTAATTATTGATCTCTTATAGGATAGTTTTTACAAATCGATTAAGACAGGGAGAGACATTTATGTGCCCTATCAATTTCTTTATACGGATGACATCCTTCTATTCGGGCAAGAGAATAAGAAAACCTTATCTTCAATTAGAATGATCTTTTTTCATTATGAAAGTGTGGATAGGTAGTCCATTAGCTAGAATAAATCCTTTATTATTTGTGGCAAAGGGGTTTTAGCCTCTAGACAACTCCACATTTCCAGGTCACTTAGGGTGAAAAGAGGCTCACTCCCCTTTACATATTTAGGTGTCCCTCTTTTCTAGGGGAAGTCCAAAAGCTGTTACCTTGAGGGAATATCGACTAAAATCACTCAACAACTTGCTAAATGGAAAGTAAAATGCTTATGTCAGGCCAGAAGGGTTTGTCTGATCAACTCAGTCATCACCTCCATGTTTGTTCATGCATTCTCCATTTATATATGGATGACTATCCTTGTTAAAAGCCTGCACGCCAAGATTAGGAACTTTTCATAGATGAGATGCATTAGTGAAAAAAAGCTAGTTTCTATGGATTGGAAAGAATGTACTAAGCCTATTGTTCTGGGTGGGCTAGGCATAAAGGACCTAAGGAGATTTAATGATGACCTACATGGAAAGTTCACCTGGAATTTGTTCAATCCACATGATGATGGTATGTATTTTGTTCGTGTGATGTTCACACTTAGACTCCGTCATGGTTTCACAGGTTATATACCTTACTATGTATGGCCTGTACTCATGTCCTCATATAAGGAGATTATATCTCAATCAAAATGGGTTGTGTCAAAATAATCAAACTTAAACTGTTGGACAACTACCTGGCTTGGAAGACCCCTATCTAAAATTGTGGCACCTCCCCATGAGTTAGAGGACATGTCTATTGCTACTCTCAACCAAAGAATTAGATATTTACATGGGACTCTTCCATCCCATATTATTTTTCCAATCCAGAGGTATATTTTTATGGACAGTGACACTCTAATTTGGAAGTCGAACCTAGTTGGAAAGTTCTATATACAAGAGTTTTATCGGCTGAAATGTCCAAAAGCCACGATCCCACCATCTTGGCTTTTAAAATTCAAGGTGCCATTCATTCCATCTATAAACCACCTTCTATTGTGGAAATTCTAGAGGAACAGGCTAGCTACTTAAGAGAATTTTAAGAAATCCAGTTAGAATATGGCATCCGTTTTCTACCTCTACCTTCGGCCTGAGGAGAACACCCAACACACCTTCATTCACTGTAGTTTTCGCTACTGAATTGTGGGATCACCTGCAACAGATGTTCGGGTTTACTTGTAGCATGCATGGCTCTCTGGTTGATCTGATCAGTAGCCTAGTGGAGATGTAGTGTAGTGAACAAGTTCATAACATGCTACTTGTAGGCATTGCTGCAACGATTTCCTACATTTGGACTGCTCGTAATATGGTGGCCTTCAACTATCATCCTTTCTCCTTCCATGGTGGAGTCGTGACAATCCACAAGGTGGTACAGGCAGCGTCTATCATACAAACATGTTTGATGGATAATGATGTCAATGATCTCATACTCTTGTGTTTTCTTAGAGTTTCTAGAAGGATAAAAAATCCATAGGTTCTAAAATTTATCTGATGGATCCCCCTGATTACATCATGGATCAAGGTCAATGTGGACTGTGCGGCTTTGGGAGCACCCGACCCCTTGGGGTGTGGTGGGGTCTTCCGTAGATACAGAGGCTTTGTGAAGGGATGATTTTACCACTTTATTGGAAGAAGATGTTCTTATGAAGCTAAGCTTTGGGTAATAATGAAGGTGGTCAGCTTTGCGGCTTAAATGAGGAAAGGAGCTCGTTGTGGTCCTTTTCCACAACACTCTTTTGTGTGCCTGACATGGACTCTGATA
This sequence comes from Viscum album, assembly GCA_963277665.1. Taxonomy (NCBI): domain Eukaryota; kingdom Viridiplantae; phylum Streptophyta; class Magnoliopsida; order Santalales; family Viscaceae; genus Viscum; species Viscum album. The sequence continues at coordinate 1,049,572,056 of OY728121.1, read as the reverse complement.
TGAAGGGTGAACTTCACAGTTGTGTTTGTAAACCCTCCTTGTAAGTCTTTTTCTTTATTTTTCTAATAAATTTGGGGGGGGGGGAATGCATGCTTAGCCCTGGGCCTTATTTTCCCTAAAAATGTTAAAAAACTCTAAAAAACCTTAAAACCCTAAAAACTCAAAGAACCACCTAAACACCAAAAAAGACCATAAAAACAAAAAAAAACAACCCTAAAAACCTTTTAAACTCTAAAAACCTTTAAAACCTTAAAAAACCTTTAAAACCCTAAAAACCCAAAAAGTCTCTAAAATCCCAAAAAACTTAAAAACCCTTAAAAACCTTGAAAACCCCCTAAAAACCCTAAAAAAACATTAAAAACCTTAAAAACCCATAAAAACCACTAAAAACTCTAAAGGCCCTAAAAACCCTTAAAACCCTAAAAAACTCCAAAAAACCCCTAAAAACCCAAAAAGTCCCTAAAACACTAAAAAACCTAAAAATCTAAAAAACCCTGAAAAACCCCAAAACCCACAAAATCCTTAAAAACCCTAAAAAATCCAAAAAAAAAATTAAAATACTAAAAAAACACTAAAAATCCCAGAAAATGTTAGAACACCTAACAACTCTGAAAATCCCCTGAAAAACATAAAAATCTTAAAAAACCCTAAAAATAACTAAAAACTCTAAAAACCCTCAAAACCCCTAAAAACGTTGAAAACTCTAAAAACCCTTGAATAACCTAAAAATTTAAAAAAAACCCTAAAAACAAAAAAAAAACATAAAATCCCTAAAAACCCTAAAAACCCTAAAAACCCCTTAAAAACCCAAAAACCCTCAAAATCACTAAAAAACCTTAAAACCATAATAATTATAAAAAATCGCTGAAAATCCTTAAAAACATAAAAACCCTAAAATCCCTGAAAAACCCCTCAAAGCCAAAAAAACTCCCTAAAACCCACCAAAAACTCTAAAAATCCTTAAAACTGCTAAAAATGTTAAAAAAACTCTAAAAACCTTAAAACTCCCAAAAAAATCAACAAAAAAACACTAAAAATACATTAAGACCCTAAAAACCCCTAAAACCCTTAAAAATACTGAAAAACCCCCAAATCCCTCAAAATCCCTAAAAACCCTAAAAGTCCTTAAAAACCATATAAATCCTAAAAACTCCCTAAAAGTCCCTGAATACGTAAAAACCCCTAAAAACATTAAAAAAACCCTAAAAACCGCAAAAAACAATAAAACCCCATAAAAACCCTAAATACCACTAAATCCTCTAAAAAACTTAAAACCCCCAAAAACGTTAAAAACTTCAAAAAACCTTAAAACCCTAAAAACTCATAAAAACCCTAAAAACCCAAAAAACCATAAAAACCATAAAACCCTAAAAGACCCTAAAAACCCTAAAACCCCTCAAAATCCCAAAAAAACCCCTAAAACCCCTAAAAACCATAAAAGTCCTAAAAATTTACTAAAAATACCTGAAAACATAAAAAACCATAAAACCCCAAAAAAACATATGAAAATCATAAAAACCTCAAAAAAAATTAAAAATCCTAAAAACCCATAAAAACCAAATAAAGACTATAAAACCCCTCTAAACCCCAAAAAATGTTAAAAACTATAAAAACCATAAAACCCTAAAAACTCAAAAAAATCCCTAAAAACCCAAAAGACCCTAAAAACCCTAAAAAACCCTAAAAACCCTAAAAAATATGAAAACCCCTTAAAACCCAAAAAATCCTTAAAAACTTAAAAAAACCCTAAAAACACTAAAAAAAATTAAAACCCATAAACCCTCCCCAAACTCAAAGAACCCTAAAAACACATAAAAATATTAAAAAACACTAAAAACACTTGAAACCCCTAAAACCGCAAAAAAGGCCCTAAAACTCTTGAAAATGCCTAAAGCCCTAAAAACCCAGAAAACCCCTAAAACCCCTCAAAATCACAAAAACCCTAAAAACCATAGAATTCCTAGAAACCCCTAAAAAAATTAAAAAACTCAAAAAAACCCGAAAAACCCAAAAGTCCCTAAAAACTCTTAAAACACCCCAAAATCCTAAAAACCTTGAAAACCTCAAAAAACTATCAAAAATATATAAAAACATTAAAAATCCTAAAAACCAAAAAAAATCCTAAAAAAACCTCAAAATCCATGAAAAATGTAAAAACCCCTAAAAACCTTGAAAATATCCATAAAACCATAAAGACCCCTAAAAACCCTAAAAAACACCACAAACCCACAAAACCCTAAAAAATCTATAAAAACTCTAAAAATCCTTAAAAACCCTAAAAACCTTAAAAAACACTAAAAACCTTTAAAACCCTAAAAAATATAAAAAATCTAAAATCCCAAAAGACCCTAAAAGCTTAAAAAACCTCTAAAAACCCCAAAACTCCCTAAAAACCTCTAAAACCCCACAAAATCCTAAAAAACAATAAAAATAATAAAAATCCCTAAAAATGTAAAAAAACCAAAAAATCCTAAGAAACCCTTAAAAACCACAAATACCATAAAACTCCTAAAAACCCATAAAAACCCTAAAACCACTAAAAACTGTAGAAACCCATAAAACCCATAAAAATGCTAAAAAACTAAAAAAACATAAAAACCCAATAAACCAAAAAACCACTAAAACCCCTAAAAAACCCAAAAACCCTGAAAACCTTAAAATCTGTAAAAAACCTTGAAAATCCCTAAAAATCATCAAAATCCTTAAAAACCCTAAAACACACCTAAAACACCTAAAAATCCAAAAAATCCCTAAAATCACTGAAAACATAAAAAATCCCGAAAAACCCTGAAACCGCCTAAAAATAATAAAATTCCCTAAAAACATTAAAAAATCCTAAAAACCCATAAAAACCCAAAAAACCACTAAAAACTCTAAAACCCTTAAAACCCTTACAAAAATTAAAAATCTCAAAAAACCATAAAACTGAAGAAAAAAAAACTCAAAAAACCCCTAAAAACCCAAAAAAAAGTCCTTAGGTACCTGAAAAACCCTAAAACCCCTAAAACCCCTAAAAATCCCTAAAAGCCATAAAAACCTAAAAACCATAAAAACCATAAAAATCCTAAAAATCCTTAAATGTCCATGAAATATAAAGAACCCTAAAAACCATTAAAACCCTAAAAACCCTAACAGCCCACTAAAAACACTAAAAAATCATCAAACCCCTAAAAATGATTAAAAATAGAAAAAACATTAAAAAATCTAAAAAAATCAAAAAACCCTAAAACCCCCAAACACCATAAAAACCTCAAAACCCTAAAAACCCTATAAAAATATGAAAAACCCTAAAACCCCTCAAAATTCCTAAAAACCAAAAAATACCTAAAAACCCAAAAAATGATTAAAAATCCCTAAAAGTACACGTAATGTAAAAACCCTTAAACCCCTAAACCCTGAAAACCCCATGAAAACCATAAAACCCCCTAGAAACCATAAAAACATAAAACACTAAAATCCACTAAAAACTTTAAAAACCCTTAAAACCCCTAAAAACACTAAAAAACACTAAAAACCATTAAAACCCCTAAGAAATCAATTAAAACCATAAAACCCTAAAACCACTCTAAAACCCTTAAAACCCCTAAAATCCTTAATACCCTAAAAATCTCTAAAAATCCCTAAAAACCCTAAAACCCCTAAAAACCATAAAACTCCTTAAAAATTCCTAAAAATCCATAAAAATGTAAAAACCCATAAAACCCTTAAAAACCTTAGAAAACCATAAAATCCCATAAAAACCATAAAATCCCATAAAAACCACTAAAAACTTTAAAAATCCTTTAAACCCCTAAAAACGTTTAAAACCTCTAAAAACCTTAAATAACCTAAAAAACTAAAAATCCCTAAAAACTATAAAGACCCTAAAACCCCTAAAAATCCCTAAAAACCCTAAACCCCCAGAAAACCCCTAAAAATACACAAAATCTATAAAAACCCTAAAAACCATAAAAATACTAAAACATCCCTAAAAATCTCTAAAAACATAAAAAACCCTAAATCCCGGAATAAATCCCAAAAACCCCTTAAAACCCCTAGAAACATTACAAACTCTAAAAAACATTTAAAACTCACAAAAACTCTAAACCCCTTAAAAACCCTAAAAGACCCTAAAAACCTTTAAACCCCCTAAAAAACCCTGGAAAATCCAAAAAACCCTCAAAATCCCAAAAAACCTTGAAAAACACTAAACCTATAAAATACTAAAAAGACATAAAAATCCTAAACAACATAAAAAACCCTAAAAACCTGAAAAACTCTAATATGCATAAAAAAACTAAAAATCCACTAAAAACTATAAAAACCCATGCATACCCCCAAACGTTGAAAACTCTAAAAAAATTAAAAACCCTAAAAACCTTGAAACCCCCCTAAAAACCATAAAAATACTAAAAACCCACTAATACTTTAAAAAACCCACTAATACTCTAAAAACCCTAAAAACACTTGAAAACCATAAAACCCCTAAAAACCTTTAACAACCCTAAAAACCAATAAAAACCCTAAAACCATTAAAAACTCTAAAAACCCATAAAACCCCTAAAAATGTTAAAAAAATATAAAATCCCTTAAAAACTAAAAAAATCAAAACAAAACCTTAAAACCCCCAAAAGAACTTAAAAACCCTAAAACCCCCAAAAGAACTTAAAAACCCTAAAACCACTCAAAATCCCTAAAAACCCTAAAAACCATATAAATAATAAAAAAGCCCTAAATATCCTTGAAAACTTAAAAAAAAACTAAACCCTAAAAATCCCCTTAAAAACATAAATATCCCAAAAATCGTGAAAAACCCTAAAAGCCCTTCATATCTATAAAAACACACTAAAACTCTAAAAAGCCTAAATTTTTTAAAAACTCTTAAAACCATATAAAAAAAATCAAAAAAACCCTAAAAACCCAAAAGACCCTAAAACCTTGTAAAACCCTAAAACCCCTACAAATTATTAAAAACCCCTAAAAACCCTCCAAATCCCTAAAAACCATAAAAATACTAAAAAACCCCTAAAATCCCTGAAAATGTAAAAAACCCAAACAACCTCTGAAAAACATAAAAACCCGTAAAAACCTTAAAAAAAATCCAAAAAACCCATAAAAACCCTAAAACCCACCAAAAACTCTAAAAAACCTTAAAAACGCTAAAAGCATTAAAAAATCTATAAAACATTAAAAATCCTAAAAAACTCAAAAAACCCCTAAAATCCTAAAAAGTCCCTAAAAACCGTACAAAACCATGGAAAACCCTAAAACCCCTAAAAACCTTAAAACCATTAAAATTCTAAAAAACCTTAAAAATCCCAAAAAACGTAAATAATCCTAAAAACCCCAAAAAGCCCTAAAAACCCCCTAAAAATATTCAAACCCTAAAAAGCCATAAAAAAGTCTAAAACCCCTACAAATGTCAAAAAACCCTAAAAACCTTTAAACCAATTAAAAATCATAGAAAACCCCCTTAAACCCCAAAAAACAACCTAAAACCCTAAAAATCCTAATAAACCCTAAAAACCCTCAAAAATCCTAAAAGCCCATAAAAACCCTAAAATCCATAATAATCCTAAAAATCCCTAAAAATCCATAAAAACATAAAAAATCATAAAAACCTAAAAAAACCCTAAAAACTCACTAAAAACTCTAAAAATCCTTAAAACCACTAAAAGGTTAAAAACTCTAAGAAACCTTAAAACCACTAAAAACTAAAAAAATCCTAAAAACCCAAAAAGACCCTAAAACCCCTGAAAAACCCTAAAAACACATAAAAAATCATGAAAATACCTAAAACCCCTCAAAATCCAAAAAAAAATCCAAAAAATCCAAAAAACCCTAAAAACCATAAAATCCTAAAAAAGTCATAAAATCCCTGAAAATGTAAGCAACACTAAAAACTCTAAAAACAAAATAATAATAATAAAAACAATAAAAAACCATAAAAACCCATAAAACCCCAAAAAATACTAAAGACTATAGAACCCCTTAAAACCCTCAAAAATCTGAAAAACTCTAAAACACCTTAAAACCCCTAAAAATTTAAAAAAACAATACAAACCCAAAAGGCCCTAAAAACCTAAAAAACCTGAAAACCCTAAAAAAACCTGAAAATCCCCAAAAAATCATCAAAATCATTATAAACCCTAAAAACCCAACGAAAACCATAAAACCCCTATAAACCTTAGAAAACCATAAATCCCAAAAAACCCCTAAACCACAAAAAAATACTGAACCCCTTAAAGCTCCTAAAAATGTTAAAAAAAACTTTAAAAAACCTTTAAACCCCAAAAAACGTAAAATAAACCATAAAAACCCAAAAAGACCCAAAAACCCAAAAAACACCTAAAACACCCTGAAAACCTCTAAGGAACCTCAAAATCCATAAAAACCATAAACAAAACTAAAAACCATCAAAATCCTTAAAAACCCCTAAAATCCTTGACAACATAAAAAACCCTAAAAACCCTGAAAAAACCCCTGAAAACCATAAAAACCTTAAAAAACCTAAAAACCACATAAAAACCCTAAAAACCACCAAAAACACTAAAAACTCTTAAATACCCTAAAAATGTTAAAAACTCTAAAAACCCCTTAAAAACCTAAAAAATACAAAAAAAACCACTAGAAACACAAAAAAAAACCAAAAACCCCAAAAAACCCAAAACCCCCCTAAAAACCTTAAAAATCCTAAAAAATCCCTTAAAATGTAAAAACATCTAAAAACCATAAAAATCCTAAAAACCCAGAAAACCCTAAAAAACCACTAAAAACTAAAAAACATTAAAACCCCTAAAAATGTTAAAAAACTCTAAAAAATCTTAAAAACACTACAAAATTGAAAAACCCCTAAAACCCCAAAAGATCATAAAAAACATGAAAACCCCTAAAAACCCCTAAAACCCTCAAAATTTAAAAAACCATAAAAATCCTAAAAAATACCTAAAAATCCATGAAAATTTTAAAAAACTTGAAAATACCCCTGAAAATCATAAAAACATCAAACAAAACCCCTAAAACCCTAAAAAACCATAAAAAACTAAAAAACTAAAACTCTATACACCATTAAAACCACTGAATATGTTAACTAACTATAAAACCTCAAACCCTTAACAACTAGAAAAACATGAAAAACCCAAAAAGATAAAAACCCTAAAAACCATAAAAACCCTAAAAACCCTTAAAACACATAAAAAACCAAAAAATATTGAAAATCCCTAAAGACCGTAAAAATTATAAAAAATCCCTAAAAATCCTTAAAAACGTAGAAACCTATAAAAGACCATAAATCCCCCTAAAACCCATAAAAACCCTTAAACCCCCATAAAATCCCTAACAACCTAAAAAAACTAAAAACCCTTTAAACCACTAAGAAATTTAAAAAACTCTAAAAAAACCTTACAAAACCAAAAAGACCTTAAAAATCCTAAAAACCCATAAAAAACCTAAAACCCCTCAAAATCCCTAAAAACCCAAAAATCCCTAAAAACGCTTGAAAACCATAAAAACCCCTAAAAACTTTAAAAAACCTTAGAAACACATAAAAACACTAAAATCCAACTAAAAAATCTAAAAATCCTTAAAACCCATAAAATGTTAAAAAACTCAAAAAAACATTAAAAACCCTAAAAACTAAAAAAACCATAAAAACCAAAAAAGACCCTAAAAACCAAAAAACCTTAAAAACCTTAAAAAACACTAAACCCCTCAAAACCCTAAAACTCTAAAAACCATAAAAATCCTAAAAAGGCCCAAAAATCCCTAAAAATATAAAAAACCCCTAAAAACACATTGAAAACCATAAAACCCCTAAAAACCTTAAAAACCCTAAAAATACATAACATCGTCAAAACCCACTAAAAATCTAAAAAACCTTTAAACCCCTTAAACATCAAAGAACTCTAAAAACCCTTTAAACCCCTAAAATGTTAAAAACTCTAAAAGAAATTTAAAGCCATGAAAACTCAAAAAATAACCTAAAAAAACCCCACAAGACCCTAAAAATGCCGAAAACCCCCAAAACCCCTAAAAAACCCTAAAAACCATCAAACCCATAAAATTCCAAAAAATCCAAAAAAATCCTGGAAAAAGTAAAAAACCCTGAAAACCCCAGAAAAAACCCAAGGAAAACCATAAAAACCCCAAAAAACCTTTAAAAATCCAAAAATTACATAAAACCCTTAAAACCCATTAAAAACTCTAAAAATCATTTAAACCCCTAAAAACATTAAAAACACTAAAAATCTTAAAAACTATAAAAAAATCTAAAAATCCTAAAAGACCATAAAAACCCTAAAACCCCTAAAAACCCTAAACCCCTCAAAATCCAGAAAAACCCTAAAATACCCTAAAACCCATAAAAACCCTAAAAATCCCTAAAAACATAAAAACCCCAAACCACCATGAAAAACACTTGAAAACCATTAAAACCCTCAAACCTTAAAAAATCCTATAAGACCCTAAAACCCTAAAAACATTAATAAACTCTAAAAAACCTTAAAACCCCTAAAAAACTCAAAAAACACTAGAAATCCAAAAGGATCATAAAAACCTTAAAACCCCTAAAACCATGAAGAGACATAAAAAACACTAAAACCTTAAAAATAATCCATAAAAATCCCTGAAAACATAAAAACCCATAAACACCATGAAACCCCCCTAAAAACCATAAAACCCTAAAACCTTAAAAAATCCTAAAAGACCCTAAAACCCTAAAAACACACTAAAAACTATAAAAACCCTTAAAAACCCTTAAAACCCTAAAAGCATTAATAAACTCTAAAAACCTTAAAAATTATAAAAAACACAGAAAACCCTAGAAATCCAAAAGGATCATAAAACCCTAAAACCCCTAAAAACCCTAAAACCCTAAAACCCTGAAAAAACATAAAATCCTCAGAACCCTAAAACCCCTAAAAACCATAAAAATCAATAAAACTCATAAAACCCGTAAAAAACTACGAAAAACTCTAATAATCGTAAAAACCCCTAAAAAGATTAAAAACTCAAAAAAAAAACCTTAAAACCCAAAAGACCCTAAAACCCCTGAAACCCTAAAAACTATAAAAAACCTAAAAAATCGCTAAAAAACTCTTAAAAACCCTTAAAAACAACTAAAAACTATAAAGGCCCTAAAAACATTAAAAACTCTTAAAAACCCTAAAAAACTCAAAAAAAACCACCAAAATCCTAAAAAACCCTAAAAACCAAAAAAGCCTAAAAAATCAATGAAAACATAAGAAACCCTAAAAACCTTGAAAAAACCTTGAAAACTATAAAACCCCCAAAAAATATAAACACCCGAAAAATCCTAAAAATGTACAAAAAACTCAAAAACCCCTTACACCCCTAAATATGTTGAAAAACACTAAAACCCCTTAAAACCCTAAAAAACTCAAAAACCCCATAAAAACCCAAAAAGTCTCTAAAAACACTAAAAAACCTAAAAACCTAAAAATCCCTAAAAACCTTAAAACTCTCAAAATCCCAAATAACCTTAAAAAATCCTAAAAATAATAAAAATACTAAAAAGCACTAAATATCAAAAAAAATGTAAAATCCCTTAAAACCTGGAAAATCCCTTGAAAAACCTAAAATCCTTAAAAAAACCTAAAAATCACTAAAACCTCTAAAAACCCTCAAAACCTCAAAACCCCAAAAAATATTAAAAACTCTAAAAAAACTTGAAAAACATAAAAAAATAAAAAAAACCCTAAAAACAAAAAAACCATAAAATGCCTAGAATCCCTAAAAACCCCTTAAAAACCCAAAAAACCCTCAAAATCACTAAAACCCCTTAAAACCATAATAATTATAAAAAATCACTATAAATCCTTAAAAACATAAAAACCCTAAAAACCCTGAAATACCCCTGAAAACAACAAAACCCCTTAAAACCATAAAAAACTCTAAAACACCATAAAACCCCAAAAACCCACTAAAAACTCTAAAAACCCTTAAAACTGCTAAAAATGTTAAAAAAACTCTAAGAACCTTAAAACCTCCAAAAAACTCAACAAAAACACACTAAAAAACCAAAAAGACCCTAAAAACCCTAAAAATCCTTGAAAACCATAAAAATTCTAAAAAATCCATAAAAATCCATGGATATGTAAAAACCACAAAAAAGCCATAAACCCCCCCTAAAAACCCCAAATACCACTAAATCCTCTAAAAAACTTAAAACATCCAAAAACATTTAAAATCCAAAAAACCTTAAAAAACCTAAAAACTCATAAAACCCTAAAAATCTAAAAAACCATAAAAACCCTAAAACACTAAAAGACCTTGAAAACCCAAAACCCCTCAAAATCCCAAAAAACCCTAAAAACCATAAAAAACCTAAAAAATTACTAAAAATACCTGAAAACGTAAAAAACCATAAAAACCCAGAAAAACATATGAAAATCATAAAAACCTCAAAAAACTTAAGAAACCCTAAAAACCCATAAAACCCAATAAAAACTATAAAACCCCTTTAAACCCCTAAAAATATTAAAAACTATAAAAACCTTAAAACCATAAAAACATTAAAAAAATCCCCAAAACCCAAAAGACCCTAAAAACCCCGAAAAACCCTAAGAAACCTAAAAACCCCTAAAACACCTAAAAATCTATAAAAACCCTAAAAACCATAAAAATCCTAAAAAATCCATAAAAATCCATGAAAACGTAAAAAAGCCTGAAAACATTGAAAAAATCTTAAAAACCATAAACCCCCCCCCCCCCAAAACATAAAAACCCTAAAAACACATAAAAACATTAAAAACCACTAAAAACACTAAAAAAACTTTAAACCCCTAAAAACATTAAAAACTCTAAAAAACATTAAAATCCTAAAAAACTCAAAAAACCCAAAAAAGGCCTAAAACCCTTGAAAATGCCTAAAACCCTAGAAACCCCTGAAAACCCATAAAACCCCTCAAAATCCCTAAAACCATAAAAACAATAGAATTCCTAAAAACACCTTATGAAAATTTAAAAAACCCTGAAAAACTCATGAAAACCATAAATACCTGAAAAACTCATGAAAACCATAAATACCTGAAAACCCATAAAAACCCCTAAGACTGATAATTACCCTAAAAACCCACTACAAATATAAAAACCCTTAAAACCCATAAAAATATTAAAATACTATAAAAAAACCTTTAAAACCCCAAAAAACTAAAAAAACCCTAAAATTAAAAAAAGTCCTTAAAAATCATGAAAACAATAAAAATTCTAAAAAATCCCTAAAAATCACTGAAAATGTAAAAAACAATAAAAAAATCTAAAAATCCCTAAAACCCCTACAACCCCTAATAACTCTAAAAAACCATAAAAACCCATAAACCCCTAAAAAACTTTAGAAACTCTAAAAACTTTTAAAACCCTAAAAAACTAAAAAAACCCTAAAACCCAAAAAACCTTAAAAACCCTAAAATACCCTAAAACCCCTAAAACCCCTCAAAATTCCTAAATACCCTAAGAAACAATAAAACTATAAAAATCACAAAAAAATCCCTAAAAATATATGAAAACATAAAAAACCCAAAAAACCCTAAAAATCCCCTAAAAAGCATAAAACCCCTAAAAGCCATTAAAACCCTAAAAACCCATAAAAACCCAAAAACTCTAAAAACTCTAAAAACCCAAAAAACCCTAAAAATTAAAAAAAACCCTAAAAACCCTGAAAGACCCTAAAAACCCTAAAAGATCCTAAAAACCCAAAAAACCCTAAAACTCCATAAAAACCCCCAAAACCAGTGAAAATCATAAAACTCCTAAAAATCCCTAAAAATCTCAGAAAGCGTAAAAAACCCAAAAAACACTAAAAGCCCCCTAAAAAACATCAAAATCACTAAAAACATTAAAAAAATCAAGAAATCCATAAAAACCCTAAAAACCACAAAAATACCTAAAAACCAATAAAAACCCTATAACGTTAAAAAATCTATAACCCATAAAACCCATAAAAAAATAAAAAAACCCTTAAACCCCCCTAAAAACCCTAAAATCCATAAAATCCATAAAATCCCTAAAAAAACAAAAAAAAGAATAAAAACCCAAGAAAACCTATAAAATCCTGAAAATCCGTAAAACATAAAAACCCTAAAAAACCTGAAAAACAACTAAAAACCCTAAAAATCCTGAAAAACAACTAAAAACCATTAAATCCTTAAAAATCCTAAAAACCCATAAAAACAAAAAAAAAATCCACTAAAAAATCTCAAACCCCTTATAACCCTTAAAAATGTAAAAAAACTCTAAAAACCATTAAAACCCCTAAAAAAAAGTAAAACCCCCAAAAACCAAAAAACCCTAAAAGTCTTAAAACCAATCAAAATCTCTAAAACCGCTCAAAATCCCTAAAATCCCTAAAAACTCTAAAAACTTCAAAATCCTAAAAATCCCAAAAAATCCCTAAAAACGTAAAAAACCCTTAAAACCCATGAAAACAATAAAATCCCCCTTAAAACATGTGAGGTTGGAAGCTGGGAATTTCTTGGTAATGAGCTGTTGGATGCTTGATGCTGCTGGATGAAGGTGATGGTTGCTAATTGGACCTGGGTGTGCTTGTTTGGCGTTTCTTTTCTTTTATTTGATTTTTCTTTTTTGGCGTGGGTTGTAAGGGGTTTTTGGGTGTGGGTCTTTTGACCCCTCCCCTCCCTTGTCTGCTGTGTCTCTTTTTTTCTTTCTAATAAATTTGGGGGGGGGGTCAGGAATAGCACGACCCTCGCATCTTCCTTGCCCAAAAAAACCCCATAAACCAGTAAAAATTTTAAAAACCCTTAAAACACCAAAAATACATTAAAGAACTCTAAAAAACCTAAAAAACCCAAAAAACCAAAAAAAAACCCTAAAAATACCTAAAAACACTTAATATCTTAAAAAACCCTAAAACACATAAAAACCATAAAATTTATAAAAATCCCTAAAAACATTAAAAACCTAAAAAACATTAAAAATCCTAAAAACCCCCCATGAAAGCCATAAAAACCCACTAAAAACTTTATAAAATAGTAAAACTCCATAAAAACCTTAATAACAACTAAAAAATCTAAAAACCCATAAAACCCCTAAAATGTTAAAAACTCTAAGAGACCTTAAAAACTCTAAAAAATTCAAAAAAAACTTAAAAAAATCCATAAATACCTGAAAAACTTTGAAAAACTATAAAAACATTAAAAACATAAAAAACCCTAAAAACCCTGAAAACCATATGAAAACCATAAAAACCGCTAAAAACCTTAAAAAACACTAAAACCCCATGAAAACCCTAATAAACATAAAAATCCTAAAAATCCCTAAAAACGTTGAAAAGATAAAAAACTCTAAAACCCCTAAAAACCCATGAAAACCATAAAAAACCGATAAATACCTTAAAACACTAAAACCCCCAAAAAACCTAATAACCAGTAAAAACCATGGAAATCCAAAGAAAAGAACTAAAACATTAAAAAACTTAAAAACACGTAAAAACCCTAAAAGCTACTAAAAACTCTAAAACCCCTTAAAACCTTTAAAATCTTAAAAAATCCCAAAAAATCCTTGAAAACGTAAAAAATTATAAAAACCCTGAAAAACACCAAAAAACCATAAAATCACCAAAAAACCTTAAAACCCATAAAAACCCTAAAACTCTTCTACAAAATCTAAGACCCGTAAAACCCCTAAAAATATTAAAAAACTCTAAAAAACTATAAAACCCCTAAAAACTCAAGAAAATACCCCGAAAAACCCAAAAGTCCCTAAAAACTCATAAAACCTCCCAAAATCCTAAAAACACTGAAAACATAAAAAAACTCTCAAAATATCTAAAAAACCCTAAAAACCCTAAAAACCCTAAAAACCAAAAAAATCTTAAAAACCCCTCAAAATCCATGAAAAATGCAAAAAGCCCTAAAAACCTTGAAAAACTACGTAAAACCATAAAGACGCCTAAAACCCCTAAAAAACACCACAAACCCATAAAACCCTAAAAACGTATAAAAACTCTAAATACCCTTGAGAACCTTGAAAACCATAAAAGAAACTAAAAAAACTTAAAACCCTAAAAAAACACAAAAAACCCTAAAAGCCCAAAAGACCCTAAAAGCCCTGAAAACCCCTAAAAACCCTAAAAACCCCTAAAACCCTCTAAAATTCCTCAAAATCCCTAAAAACACTAAAAATAATAAAAATCCTAAAAAATCCCTAAAAATCAGCCAAACGTAAAAAACCCTAAAAACCCTGAGAAACCCCAGAAAACCATAAATACCATAAATACCCCTAAAAACCCATAAAAACCCTAAAACCACTAAAAACTGTAAAAACACATAAAACCCCTAAAAACGTTAAAAAACTCTAATAAACCTTAAAATCCTAAAAAACTAAACAACCATAAAAAACAAAAAAAACCCGTAAAACCCCTAAAAAACCTGAAAAACACTAAAATACCTCAAAAACCTTGAAAATCCCTAAAAATCATCAAAATATTTAAAATCCATAAAAAACACCTAAAACCAAAAAAAATCTAAAAAACCCTAAAAATCATTGAAAACATAAAAAATCCCAAAAAACATTGAAAACCCCTTAAATACCTAAAACTCCTTAAAAACATTAAAAAACCCTAAAAACCCATAAAAATCCAAAAAACCTTAGGTACACTAAAAAACCCTAAACACCTCTAAAACCCCTAAAAATTCCTAAAACCCATAAAAACCTAAAAACCATAAAAATCCAAAGAAGCCTTAAAAGTCCATAAAACATAAAGAACCCTAAAAACCATAAAAACCCCTAAAAACCATAAAAACCATTAAAATCCTAACAACCCAATAAAAATCTAAAAATCCATCGAACCCCTAAAAATGATTAAAAACATTAAAAACATTAAAAACTCTTAAAAAATCCAGAAAACCCTAAAACTCCCAAACACCATAAAAACTCCAAAACCCTAAAAACCCTAAAAAACCCAAAAAACCCCAAAAACCCCTCAAAATTCCTAAAAACCAAAAAAAACCCTAAAACCCATAAAAATGATTAAAAATCCCTAAAATTACATATAATGTAAAAACCTTTAGAACCCTGAAAACCCCATGATAATCATAAAACCCCCTAAAACCATAAAAAACATAAAACACTAAAATCCACTAAAAACTCTAAAAACCCTTAAAACCCCTAAAAGCACTAAAAAACTCTAAAAACTATTAAAAAACCTAAAAAATCAATTAAAACAATAAAAACCTAAATCTACCCTAAATCCCTAAAAACCCTAAAAACCCTTAATACCCTAAAAATCTCTAAAAATCCCTAAAAACCCTAAAACTCATAAAAAACATAAAATTCCTTAAAAATTCCTAAAAATCCCTAAAAATGTAAAAAACCATAAAAACTTAAAAACCCCTGAAAACAATAAAATCCCATAAAAACCATAAAACCCCATAAAAACCACTAAAAACATTAAAAACCCTTTAAACCCCTAAAAACATTTAAAAACTCTAAAAACATTAAATACCCTAAAAAACTCAAAATCCCTAAAAGCTCTAAAGACCCTAACAACCCTGAAAATCCTATAAAAACCTAAAAACCCTAAACACCCTAGAAAACCCCTAAAACCCCACAAAATATTTAAAAACCCTAAAAACCATAAAAATCCTAAAACATCCATAAAAATCTCTAAAACATAAAAAACCCTAAAATCCATGAAAAAATTACAAAAAACCAAAAAACCCCTAAAACCTTTAAAATCCATAAAAACTCATAAAAACCCTAAAACCCAGTAAAAATTCTAAATACCCTTCAACCCCAAAAAATGTTAAAAAAATTTAAAAAACCATAAAACCCTAAAAAACTCAAAAACCCCAAAAAACCCAAAAAGCCCCCTATAACCCCCCAAAAACCCAAAATCCCCTTAAAACCCTGAAAACCCCTAAAAATAATAAAAAATATTGAAAAACTATAAACCCTCAAAGTCCCTAAAAACACAAAAAATCTAAAAACCCATAAAAATCCTAAAAAGCCCTAAAACTCCCTTAAAACATAGAAAACCCTATAAACCCTGAAAAATAAATGAAATCCATAAAAACCCCTAAAAACTTTAAAAACCCGTAGAACAATCAAAAAACAGATAAAAACTATAAAAACCCATAAAACCAGTACAAACATTTAACAAAATTTAAAAACCCTAAAAAACCCCCAAAAAGTCCATAAAACCCCTAAAAACCATAAAAACCCTAAAAACACTGAAAACCCCATCAAAATCCCTAGAACCCTAAAAACCCCCTGAAACCCGAAAAAACCTTAAAAACTCCTAAAGGCCCATAAAACCCCAAAAAAACTAAAAACTCCAAAAACCCTTTAAATCCCTAAAACTTTTTAAAAATTTAAAAACCTTAAACCCCTAAAATCTAAAAAACAATAAAAACCCTAAAAACTCTAAAAACCCCTGAAAACCCCTGAAAACCCCTCAAAATCCCTAAAAACCCTAAAAAACCATAAAAATCCTAAAAAATCCTAAAAAATCCCAAAAAACATAAAAAACCCTGAAAACCCTGAAAACCCCCTGAAAAATATAAAAACCACTTAAAAACATTAAAAACCCTCAAAACCTACTAAAAACTTTAAAAACCCTTTAAATCCCTAAAAACGTGAAAAAAAACTAAGAAAACCTTAAAAACCTAAAAAACTCAAAATAAAACCCTAAAACCCCAAAAAGACTCTAAAAACCCTAAAAAAACCTAAAAATCCCCAAAATCCCTAAAAAACCTAAAAAACCTTAAATACCATAAATACCATAAAAATACTAAAGTTCCCTAAAAATCCCTAAAAACATAAAAACCCATTAAAACACTGAAAACCCCATCAAAACCAAAAAACCCCTAAAAACAATAAAACCTGAAAAACCCATAAAAACACGAAAACACACTAAAAACTCTAAAAAACCTTAAAAGTAATTAAAACCTTTAAAAACTCTAAAAACCTTTAAAATCCTAAAAGAATAAAAAACCCCAAAAAACCAGAAAAGACCCTAAAAATCCTAAAAAACCTAAAAAACCCTGAAAACCATAAAATTATAAATAATCCGTAAAAATCCTTGAAAACTTAAAAAACCCTAAAAACTTGGAAAACCCCCTAACAACCATAAAAACACTAAAAATCCATAAAACCCCTAAAAACCCACTAATACTCTAAAAAACACTTAAATCCCATAAAATCCCTACAAAATTAAAAAAAACCCTACACCCCAAAAAAATCATAAAAACCCCAAAATTCTAGAAAAATCCTAAAACCCCTCAAAATCCAAAAAACCCATGAAAACCGTAAAAACCATTAAACTCCTAAAAACCTCTAAAAATCCCCCAAAATTTAAAAAATCCAAAAAACCCAAAAAACACTTGAAAACCATAAAACCCTTTCAACAACCCTAAAAACCATAAAAACCATTAAAAATTATAAAAACCCTTAAAACCCCTACAAATGTAAAAAAAATATAAAAACCCTTAAAAACTAAAAAAATCAAAACAAAACCCTAAAACACCAAAAAGAACAAAAAAACCCAAAAAACCCTTAAAATCCCTAAAAACCCTAAAAACCCTAAAACCATACAAACCATAAAAAGCCCTAAACATCCCTAAAAACATAAAAAAAACTAAAAACCCTAAAAATTCCCTTAAAAACATAAAAATCCATAAACCTCAAAAAACCCTAAAAAACCCATCAAATCTATAAAAACACACTAAAATTCTAAAAACCCCAAAAAAATTTAAAAACCCATAAAACCCTAAAAAACTAAAAAAAAACCCTAAAAGCCAAAATACCCTCAAACCCTGTAAAACCCTAAAACCCTATAAAACCCTAAAACCCTAAAAATCATTAAAAACCCCCCAAAACCCTCCAAATCCCTAAAAACCATAAAACACCAAAAACCATAAAAATGCTAATGAACCCTAAAATCCCTGAAAACTTAAAAAACCCAAAAAAAACCCTAAAACCCACAAAACCCCTAAAAACATTAAAAAATCCTAAAAACCCATAAAACCCACCAAAAAATCAAAAAATCCTTAAAACCACTTAAAAATTTAAAAAATCTAAAAAAATTAAAAAACATACGAAACTAAAAAAACCCCTAAAACTCCCCAAAACCCTGAAAACCCCTCAAAATATCTAAAAACCCTAAGAAATCCTAAAACCATAAAAATCCTAAAAAACCCCTAAAAATCCCAAAAAAATGTAAAAAACCCTAAGAACCCCCAAACCCCCTCAAAACCGCAAAACCCCTGAAAATATAAAAAACCTAAAACCCATAAAAAACTTAAAACCAATAAAAAGTCTAAAAATCCTTAAAACCCCTAAAAATGTTACAAACCCCTAAAAAACCATAAAACCCCTAAAAACGCAAAAAAATCCCTTACACCAAAAAAACAACCTAAACCCCTAAAATCTATATTAATCCTAAAAAGCCCTAAAAATCCATAAAAACAAAAAAAACCATGAAAACCAAGAAAAACCCCACTAAAAACTCTAAAAAGCCTTAAAACCCCTAACAAAGTTAAAAAACTCTATAAAACCTTTAAACCCCTACAAAAATAAAAAACCCTAAAAACCTAAAAAAGAACCTAAAACCCCTAAAAAACCCAAAAAACACTAAAAAAATCCTGAAAAAACCTAAAAACCTCAAAATCCCAAAAAATTCAAAAAACCCTAAAAACCATAGAAATCCTAAAAATCCATAAAAATCCTTGAAAATGTAAAATAACCTAAATACACTATAATAATAATAAAAACCATAAAAACCCACAAAACCCCTAAAAATACTAAAGAATCTAGAACCCCTTAAAACCCTCAAAAACATGAAAAACTCTAAAACATCTTAAAACCCTAAAAATATAAAAAAACCCAAAAAAAATCCCTGAAAAACCTAAAAACACTAAAAAAACCTTAAAATCCCCCCAAATCCCCAAAATCCCTATAAACCCCAAAAACCCAAAAAACCATGAAAACCCACTAAAAACCCTAAAACCCCTAAAAACCTTAGAAAACCCTGAATCCCATAAAACCCCTAAACTAAAAAAAAACTCTAATCCCATAAAGCCTCTAAAAATGTTAAAAAACTCTAAAAAACCTTTAAAATCCTAAAATCATAACAGAAACCTTAAAACCCCAAAAAGACCCTAAAAACTCTAAAAAACCGAGAAAACCCCGAAGGAAGCTCAAAATCCATAAAAACAATAAACAAAACTAAAAACCATCAAAATCCTTAAAAAAACCTAAAATCCTTCACAACATAAAAAACCCTAAAAAACCCTGAAAATAATAAAAACCTTAAAAAACCTAAAAACCCCATACAAACCCTAAAAACCCCATACAAACTGTAAAAAAACTACTAGGAACTCTAAAAAAACCTAAATCCCCTAAAAGTGTTAAAATATCTTAAAACCCCTTAAAAACCTATAAAATACAAAAACCACTAAAAATCCAAAAAAAAGAACCAAACACCCCAAAAAAACCCAAAAACCCGTTAAAAACCACAAAAAACCTAAAAAATCCCTTAAAATGTAAAAACCTCTAAAAACCCTAAAAAACCCATAAAAACCATAAAACCTCTAAAAACCATAAAAATCCTAAAATCCCATAAAACCCTAAAAAACCATTAAAACTAAAAATCGATAAAAACCCAAAAAAAATTAAAAAACTCTGAAATATCATAAAAACCCTACAGAATTGAAAACCCCTAAAAAACCCAAAATACCATAAAAATCATGAAAAACCATAAAAACCCTAAAACCCCCCTAAAAACACCTAAAACTCTCACAATTTTTAAAAACCACAAATATCCTAAAAATACCAAAAAATCCATGAAAAATTAAAAAACCGTGAAAATAACCCTGAAAATCATAAAAACATCTAAAAACCATAAAAACCCTAAAAACCCCTAAAAACCCATAAAAACTAAAAAAACTAAACCTCTAAAAACCATTTAAAACTACTAAATATGTTAAAAAACAATAAAAATATAAAACCCTTGAAAACAAAAAGAACTTTTAAAACCCAAAAAGACCCTAAAAACCCTAAAAACCATAAAAACTCTGAAAACCCCTAAAAACCCAAAAAATCTTGAAAATACTAAACACCGTAAAATTTATAAAAAATCCCGAAAAATCCTAAAAAATATAGAAACCTCTAAAAACCATGAAATCCCCCTGAAAACCATAAAATCCCTTAAAACCTTCAAATATCCTATAACCCCATAAAACCCTTAAATCCTAAAAAAAATCTAAGAACCCATTAAACCATTAAGAATGTTAAAAAACTCTAAAAAACCCTAACAACCCTAAAAACTCAAAAAAACCTTACAAACCCAAAAGACCTTAAAAATCCTAAAAAACCCAAAAAATCTTAAAAACCCTAAAAATCCTAAAAACCATAAAAATCCCTAAAAACCCAAAAATCTCTGAAAAACCCCTGAGGACCATAAAAACCCCTAAAAACTTTAAAAAACCAACTTAAAACAATAAAAATCCTCAAAACCCCTAAAATCATTAAAAAACTTAAAAAACCTTAAGAACCCTAAAAACTGAAAAAACCCTAAAAACCCAAAATGACCATAAAAACCACAAAAACCCTAAAACCCCTCAAAATACGTCAAAACCCTAAAACCCTAAAAATCATAAAAATCCAAAAAAGGCCCAAAAAATCCCTGAAAATATAAAAAACCCTAAAAAACCTGAAAACACCTTGAAAACTATAAAACCCCTAAAAACCTTAAAAACATTAAAAAACTCATAAAATCCTCAAAACCCACTAAAAAATCAAAAAAAATTTAAACCCCTAAAACATTAAAGAACTCAAAAAATCTTAAAACCCCTAAAAAACTAAAAAAAACTAAGAACCCAAAAAGAAACTAAAAACCTAGAAATACTCTAAAAACTATAAATACCCTAAAATCCCTAAAAATACCAAAAAAATACTAAAAAACACTAAAAACTATAAAAATACTAAAAATATCTAAAAATTTATAAAAATTTATAAACCCCTAAAACTCCTAAAAACCATAAAACCCCTAAAAACCTTTAAAACCCCTAAAAACCAATAAAAACCCTAAAAACCCAATAAAAACTCTAAAAACCCTTTAAATCCCTAAAAAAATTAAAAACTCTAAAGACATTAAAAAGGCAAAAAAGCTCAAAAAACCCCTAAAACCCAAAAAGACACTAAAAACCCTAAAAAACCCAAAAAATTCCTTGAAAACATTAAAACCTTCAAAATCCCTAAAAACCTTTAAATTCTTAAAAAGGCCCAAAAAATCACAAAGAATGTAAAAAACCATAAAATCCTTGAAAAATACATGAAAACTATAAAAACCCGTAAAAACCTTAAAAACACTAAGAACCCGTAAAACATTCAAAACTCTAAAATCTATTAAACCCCTTAAAAATGTTAAAATACTCTAAAAAACCTTTAAACATATAAAAAATGAAAAAAACCTTAAAACCCTTAAAAATAGAAAACAAACCTTAAACCCCAAAAGACCCTAAAACCCCTGAAAACCCATAAAAACCCTAAAAACCATGAAAACCGCTAAAACCCCTCAAAATCCCTAAAAACCCTAAAACCCCAAAAAACCATAAAAATCCTAAAAAGCCCAAAAAATCCCTAAAATCATAAAAATACTAAATACCCTGAAAACCATTAAAAACATTAAAAAACCCTAAAACACATAAAACCCCCCAAAACCTACTAAAAACTCTAAAACCCCTTTAAACCCCTAAAATGTTAAAAAACTCCACAAAACCTAAAACCCCCAAAAAACTAAAAAAGACCATAAACCCACAAAAGACCCAAAACCCCTAAATTTTCAAAAAAATCCATAAACCCCTGATAACCCCTAAAAACCTTTTAACCACTAAAAACGTTAAAAAACTCAAAAAAAACCTTAATAACCCTAAAAACTCAATAAACCCCTAAAAACCCAAAAAGACCCCAAAATCCTGAAAAAACCTAAAACCCCCTAAAAGTCATAGAAACCCTGAAAAACCTAAAAAAATATAAAAAACCATGGGAATCCCTGAAAATGTAAAACCCTCAAAAACCAGAAAACCCCTTGAAAACCATAAAACCCTTAAAAACCTTAAAACCATAAAATCCATAAAACCCAAAAAAACCACTAAAAATCTAAAAACCCTTTAAAACCCTAAAAACGTTAAAAACTCTAAAAACATAAAAAAATTAAAAAACTCAAAAAAAACCCCTAAAAACCCTAAAAACCCCCAAAACCCTAAAACTATAAAAATCCTAAAAAGGCCTTAAAATTCCCTGAAAATGTAAAAAAAAACCCTAAAAACACTAAAACCCCATGGAGACCATAAAATCCTCTAAAACCTTTAAAAACTCTAAATGCCCATAAAACCACAAAAATCTACTTAAAACTCTAAAAACCCTTTAAACCCCTTAAAACATTAAAAACTCAAAAAAAAACATTAAAACACCCAAAAAAATCAAAAAACCCCTGATAACCCAAAAGACCCTAAAAATCCCTAAAAACCCTGAAAACCCCAAAATCCCTAAAAACCCAAAGAAACCTAAAATCCATAAAATCCTAAAAGGCCCTCAAAATCCCTAAAAACATAAAAGCCCTACAACCCTTGAAAACCATAAGACCCCTAAAGACATTAAACCCCTAAAAACCCAAAAAAACCATTAAACCCCTAAAAACATAAAAACACTAAAAAACCCTAAAACCCCTAAAACCCCTCAAAATCCCTAAAACCCTAAAACCCATAAAAATTTTAAAAAGCCCTAAAAATCTCTAAAAATGTAAAAAAAACAAAAAAAACTGAACTCCCCCAAAGACCATAAAACCCATAAAAACCATAAAAACCCATAAAAACTCTAAAAGCCCTTAAAACCCATAAAATGTTAAAATACTCTAAAAACCCTTAAAAACCCAAAAAACTCAAAAAACCCTAAAACCCTAAAACCCTAAAAGTCCTTAAAAACCTTGATAACCCCTAAAAACCATAAAAAACTCTGAAACCCCCTAAAGACCCTCAAAATCCCTAAAAACCTTAAAAATTAAAAAACTAAAAAAATCTATAAAAATCACTGAAAACATAAAAAACCCGAAAAACATGGAAAAACCCCAAAAAACCAAAAAACCACTAAAACCTTAAAAACCCCTCAAAACCCATAAAACCCATAAAACCCTCTAAAACTCTAAAAACCTTTAAAACCCTTAAAAATGTTTTGAAAAATCTAGGAAAACTAAAACCCTAAAAAAACTAAAAAATCCCAAAAAAATTAATAAAAAACCTAAAAACCCTCAAAATCCCTTAAAATCCTAAAAACCATAAAAAATAAAAACAAAAAAAATCCTTAAAAAACACAAAAAATCCTTGAAAACGTAAAAATCCAAAAAAAATTCTTAAAACCCCTGAAAACCATAAAACCTCTAAAAACCTTTAAAAACTTGAAAACTAATAAAAACCCTAAAAATCCCTAAAACCCATTAAAAATAAAAATCCCAAAAAACCCCTAAAAACCATAAAATCCTAAAAAATCCTTAAAAATCACTTAAATTATAAAAACCTTGAAAACCCTTGTAAACCGTAAAACCCCAAAAACCATAAAAACTCCTAAAACCCTAAAAAACCCTAAAAATCCACTAAGATCTCTAAAATCCCTTTAAACCCCTAAAAATATTAGAAACCTCTAAAAACCTTAAAACCCCTAAAAAATTCAAAAAGCCCTAAAAACCCAAAAAAGAACATAAAAACCCCTCAAAACCCTAAAAAACATAAAAACCCTACAAAAACATCAAAAAAATCATGAAAATTAACCAAACCTGAAAACCCCTTGAAAACCATAAAAACCTCTAAAAACCTTAAAAACCCTAAAAACACATAAAACCCATAAAAACATCCCAAAACTCTAAAAACCCTTAAAACCCATAAAAATATTTAAAAACTCTAAAAAATCATTAAAACCCTAAAAAGTTAAAAAACCCCTAAAACCCCTAAAAACCCTAAAAAACCTGAAAACCATTAAACCCCTCAAATTCCCTAAAAACCCAAAAATACAAAAAACCATTAAAATCCTTAAAAAGCATTAAAAATCCTTGAAAACATAAAAACCCTAAATATCTTGAAAAACACCTGAAAACCATAAAAACCGCTAAAAATATTAAAAACCCATAAAACCCTAAAAACGGCTAAAACTCTAAAAACCCATCAAACCCCTAAAAACGTTAAAAACTCTAAAAACCTTAAAAATCCTAAAAAACTCAAAAAATTCCAAAAAACCCAAAAGACCCTAAAAACCATGAAAACCCTTAAAAACCCCTAAAAGCCCTCAAAACTCTAAAAACCTAAGAAAAAGTCCTAAAAATTCCATAAAAATCCAAGAAAATGTAAAAAACCCTAAAAACCATAAAACCCCCTGAATAACATAAAAATAACTAAAAACCTTAAAACCCCCTGAATAACATAAAAATAACTAAAAAACTTAAAAAACCCTAAAACCCGGTAAAAATCACTAAAAACACTGAAAACCATTAAACCCCATAAAAATTAAAAACTCTAAAAAAACTATAAACCCCTCTAAAACTCTAAAATCCCCTAAAAACCCTCACATACCCTAAAAACCATAAAAATCCTAAAACCCCTAAAGACCCCTGAAAAACCCAAAAGACACAAAAAAATCCATAAAAACCCTAGAAAACATAAAATAATAAAAATCCCTAAAAATCCCTAAAAATCCCAGAAAACTTAAAAATTCCTAAAAAACCTAAAAACCCTAAAATCCATAAAAACCGCTAAAAACCCTAAAAACCAGTAAAAATCTAAAAAACCTTCAAACCCCAAAAAATGTTTAAAAAGTATAAAAAACATTAGCAGCCCTGAAAACACAAAAAAAAACTTAATAACCCAAAAGACCCTAAAACCCCTAAAAATCATAAAAACCCTGAAAATATTGGAAAACTCTAAAACCCCTCAAAATCCCTAAAAACCCTAAAAGCCCTAAAATCCAAAAAAATCCTAAAAAACCTAAAAAACCTAAAAAACCTAAAAATCCCTTAAAATGTAAAAGACCCAAAAAACTAGAAAAACCCTAAAAACCCTAAAAACCTTACAATTATAAAATCCCATAAAACCCCTAAAAACAACTAAAAACTCTAAAACCCTTAAAACCCCAAAAAAATAAAAAAATCTAAATAACCTTAAAAACCCTAAATACACAAAAAAAATCCCTCAAAAATCCTAAAAAACCTAAAACCCCCCTAAAAACCAAAAAATTCCAAAAAAATCCCTAAAAATCCTTCAAAACATAAAAACCATAAAAACCCTAAAAAACCCCCAAAACCATAAAATCCCACAAATACATTAAAAAACGAAAAAATATATAGATAATAAAAATAACTAAAAACTCAAAAAACTCTTAAGCCCCTATGAACTTAAAAAAACTCTAAAAACCCTTAAAAATCCTAAAAACTCAAGAAAACCCTAAAAACCCAAAAGGCCCTAAAACCCTTGAAAGACCCCAAAACCCTAAAAACCTTGAATACCCCAAACACCCCTCAAAATCCCTAAAAATCCAAAAAAACCCTAAAAACCATAAAAATCCCAAAAAATCACTAAAAATCCATAAAAAAGAAAAAAAATCCTAAAAACCTTGAAAAACCCCTAAAAACCACAAAACCCTTAAAAATCTTAAAAACCATAAAATCCCATAAAACCCTAAAACAAATACAAATTCTAAAATCCCTCAAAACCAATTAAAACGTCAAAGAACTCTAAAAGACCTTTAAAATCCTAAAAAACTCAAAAAAAACCCCTAAAACCAAATTAGACAAAAAACCCCTGAAAACCCCAAAAAACCCCTAAAATACCTAAAAATCCATAAAAACCATAAAAAATATGAAAAGGCCCTAAAAATACTTGAAAACATAAAAAACCATAAAAACCATAAAAACACCAAAACCCAAAAAAACTCTAAAAACCCTTAAAACCCCATAATACCTTAAAAAACTCTAAAAAACCATAAATCTCTAAAAAAATCAAAAAAACCTAAAACCCAAAAAAATCATAAAAGCCTTAAAAACCCAAAAAATCCATGATTACTCTAAAAAACCTAGAAATCCCTAGAAACCCTAAAAACTCTAAAGAACCATAAAAATCCAAAAAAAACTATAAAAATCCCTGAAAATGTAAAAAATCCTAAAAACCCTGAAAAACCCCTTAAAACCATAAATCCAATAAATACCTTTAAAAACCCAAAAAACCCAAAAACCAATAAAATTCCTAAAAAACCATAAAAACTCTAAAAATCCTTAAAACCACTACAAATGTTAAAAAACATTAAAACAGCCTAAAAAACCTAAAAATAAAAAAACACAAAAAACCCAAAAAGACTCTAAAAACCCCAAAAACACCAAAAAACCATAAAAATCTAAAACAAAATCCATAAAAATACCTGGAAACCAAAAAAACCTAGAAAACCTTGAAAAACCCATTAAAACCATAAAACCCTAAAAATCAATAAAATCCCTAAAACCCCATTAAAAACTCTTTAAACCCTTAAAACCCCCAAAAAGTTAAAAAACTGTATAAAACCGTAAAAAAACTAAAAATACCCTAAAACCCCAAAAGATCCTCAAACCCTATAAAACCCTAAAAACTTCAAAAACCACTGAAAACCCCTAAAAACCATCAAAATCCCTAAAAATCCAAAAAATCCCTAAAGTCCCTAAAAACATAAAAAACCCTAAAATCCCTAAAAACCACAAAAACCGCTAAGAACCTTAAAAAATCCTAAAAACCCATAAAAACCCTAAATACCCACAAAAAACTCTAAAACCCCTAAAAATGTTAAAAACTCTACAAAACATTAAAAACCCTATAAAACATAAAAAAATCCGTAAAAACACAAAAAGACCATAAAACCACTAAAAACACCTAAAAATCCTAAAACACTTTAAAACCCTCAAAATCCCTAAAAACCCTAAAAAAATAAAACATAAAAAATCCTGAAAAATCCCTGAAAACATAAAAAACCCTAAAACCCCTAAAAACATTAAAAACCCTAAAATCTCAAAAAAAACCCTAACAACCACTAAAAACTCTAAAACTCCTTTAAACCCCCAAAAACCTTAAAAAAATCTTAAAAACCTTAAAACCCCTAAAAACTCAAAAAACCCTAAAACCTAAAAAACAAAATAAGAACTCTAAAAACCATTAAAAACCATAAAAACCCTCAAAATCCCTAAAACCCTTCAAAAAGCTGAAAACCATAAAAATCCTTAAAAATCCCTAAAAACATAAAAAACCCTAAAAACCCATAAAACCATCAAAATCATAAAATATCCTAAAAACCTAGAAAAACCTAAAACTCAATAAAACTTTAAAAACCCTTAAAACCCTATAAAACATTAAAAAACTATAAAAACCTTAAAAAACTGAAAAAAACACCAAAAAACCCAAAAAGACACTAAAACCCATAAAAACCCTAAAACCCCTAAAAACTATAAAAATATTAAAAATCCCTAAAAACATAAAAACCCTTAAAAACCCTAAAAACCCCATGAAAAAAAACCATAAACACCATAAAACCCATAAGACTCCTAAAAAACACTAAAAACTCTAAATATATGTAAAATCCCTAAAAATTAAAAACTCTAAAAGACTAAAAAACCCTAAAAAAACTCAAAAAACCATCAAAAGCCAAAAAGGCCTAAAAATCCTGAAAAAAAACCTAAAATCACTAAAAACCCTAGAAACCCCTAAAACCCCCTAAAAACCCTCAAAATCTCTAAAAACCATAAAACCCATAAAAACCATTAAAATCCTAAAAAATACTACAAATCTTTGAAAATGTAAAAACCCCTAAAAACCCTGAAAACCCCTAAAAACCATAAAACCCCAAAAAACATTAAAAAAGCCTAAAAACTCATAAAAACTATATTAAACCGCTAAAACCACTAAACAACCATAAACCCCTATAAATGTTAAAAACTATAAAACCCCTAAAAAATCAGAAAAAACCCTAAAACCCCAAAAAGATGTAAAAGTCCTAAAAATCCCTAAAACCTTTAAAACACTCTAATAAACCCTAAAACCCTTCAAAATCACTAAAAACCCTAAAACCCATAAAAATCTGAAAAGGGACCTAAAAATCCTAGAAACATAAAAAACCCTAAAACCCAAAAGAACCATGAAAACCATAAAACCCCTAAAAACCTAAAATCCATAAAACCCTATAAAAACACTAAAACCCACTAAAAGCTCTTTAAAACCGCTGAAAAAGTTCAAAAACTCTAAAACCCATAAAACCCTAAAAACTCAAAAAAACCCTAAAAAACACTAAAAATCCCAAAACCCCACAAAATCCATAAGAACCATAAAAACCCAAAAAAACCATAAAGATCCTAAAAATTCAATAAAAGTCCATAAAAATGTAAAAAACCTTAAATACCCTAAAAACACCTTAAAAACATGAAAACCCCTAAAACAATAAAACCCCTAAAAGCCCATAAAACCCTAAAAACCACTAAAACCTCTAAAAACATTTTAAACCCCTAAAAATGTTAAAAAATCTAAAAAAATTAAAACCTAAAAAAACACAAAAAAATCCTAAAAATCCAAAAAAGACCCTAAAAATAATGAAAACCCATAAAACCAGAAAAAACCCTAAAACCCATCCCTTAAAACCCTAAAAACCATAAAAAACCAAAAAATCCCAAAAAACACTTGAAAACATAAAAAACCCTAAAACCCTGAAAACCCCCTTAAAATAATAAAAACACCTAAAAACCGTAAAAACCTTAGAAACCCAAAAAATGAAGTAAACTACAAAAAAACTTTTAAAACCCTTAAAACCCCTAAAAATATTAAAAAACTTTAAAACCTTAAAAACCCTAATAATATAAAAAAACATAAATATCCAAAAAGACATTAAAAATCTTGAAAAACCTAGAAAACTAAAAAAACCCCATCAAAATCCCAAAAAATTCCTATAAATCCCTCAAAATGTAAAAAACCCTACAAACCCTGAAAAACCCTTGAAAACTATATAAACCCCAAAAAACCTTAAAAACACCTAGAATCCCATAAAAACCATACTAAATGACCAAAAAGTCTAAAAACCCATTTAAACAACTAAAATTGTTTAAAATACTAAAAAACCATTAACAACCCAAAAAATCCAAAAAAACCTAAAAACCCCAAAATACCCTAAAAAATTAAAAAACCTAAAACCTTGAAAACCCATAAAAACTATACATACTACATAAAATTCTAAAAACCCTTAATACCCCTAAAAATATTAAAAAACTCTAAAAACCATTAAAAACCCTAAAAATAAAAAAAAAACAACCCTAACAACCCCAAAAGACCCTAAATCCCTAAAAAACCCTAAGAACCCTTAAAACCCCTAAAAACACTCAAAAACCATAAAAACCCCTAAAACCATAAAAATCCTAAAAAATCCCAAAAACTCCCTAAAACCGTAAAACCCCTAAAAACCCTACAGACCCCTAAAAAACATAAAACCCCCTAAGAACCATAAAGTGATATAAAAAACTTTAAACCTAAAAAAACTCGCAATACCATAAAACCCCAAAAGTCCCTAAAAACCGTGAAAGACCCTAAAAATGCCTAAAATCCTCAAAATTCCCGAAATCCCTAAAAACCCTAACAACATAAAAATTTAAAAAAATCCCTGAAAATGTAAAAAACCCCTAAAACCCATGAAAAATATAAAACCACCATAAAAACCTTAAAAACCCTAAAACCCATAAAAACACTCAAAACCACTAAAAAATCTTAAAATTCTTAAAGATTCTAAAAATCTTTAAAAAACTCTAAAAAACCTTAATAACCATGAAAAGCCCAAAAAAGATACGAAATTCCCAAAAAGACCATAAAACCCCGAAAAACCCCTAAAACCCTAAAATACACTGAAAACCCCTAAAACCACTCAAAAAACATAAAAACCCTAAAAACATAGAAATCCTAAAAACCCCTAAAAATCCAGAAAAATGTAAAAACCCTAAAAACCCTGAAAAATCCTTGAAAACTATAAAAACACCTAAAAATCATAAAAATATTAAAAGCCCATAAAAATATAAAAATCCACTAAAAACTCTAAAAACCCTTAAAACACCTAAAAATGATAAAAAACTCTAAAACCCCTTAAAAACAAAAAAAACAAAAAATCTCTAAAACTCCAAAACTATCATAAAACCCATAAATAACCCTAAAAACACTAAAAAACCGGAAAGCCCATAAAAACCCTCAAAATCTCTAAAACCCAAAAAAATAGTAAAAATCAAAAAAATCCAAAAAACACCCGAAAAATCACTAAAAATGTAAAAAACCCTAGAACCCTAAAACCCCTGAAAACTACAAAACCCTTAAAAACCTTAAAAACCCTAAAACCCCATAAAAACCTCTAAATACACTTTAAACCCCTAAAAGTGTTAAAAAACTCAAAAAATATTTAAAACACTAAAAACTTAAAAAAAACCCAAAGCCCCAAAAAACCCCTAAAAAACCCTGAAACCCTCAAAATCCCTAAAAACACTAAAAAAACCCTAAAAACCATAAAATTCCTAAAAAATCCCTAAAAATCCCGTAAAATGTAAAAAATCCTAAAAACCCTGAAAACACCATGAAAACCCCCAAAACCATTAAATACCCTAAAATCGGTAACCCCCCCTAAAAACCAATAAAAACTCTAAAAACCATTTAAACCACATAAAACATTAAAAAACTCTAAAAAAACTAAACACCAACAAAACTCAAAAAACCCTTAAAACCCAAAAAGGCCCTAAAAACCCTGGAAGAACCAAAAAACCAAAAAACCCCAAAAAACACTAAAACCACACAAAATCCCTAAAAACCCTAAACACCATAAAAATCCTGAAAATCCTTAAAAATCCTAGCCAATGTAAAAAACCCTAAAACCCCTTAAAACTATAAAAACACCTAAAAACCTTAAAAACCCCTAAAAACCCTCAAAACCATGAAAATGTTACAAAACTATAAAAAACCTTTAAAACCCTAAAAATTTGAAAAAAAAACAAAAACAAAAAATGACTCTAAGAACCCTGAAATACCCTACAACACATAAAAAAACCTAAAATACCCTAAAACTCTCCAAAATCCCTAAAATCCCTAAAAATCATAAAAAATGTAAAAACCCTAAAAACCATGAAAACATAAAAACCCTAAAAAACCCCTAAAAACCATAAAATCTCTAAAAACCATAAAACCCTAAAAATTGATAAAAACACTAAAATCACTAAAAACTCTAAAAGCCCTCCAACCCCCTAAAAATGTTTAAAAACTCTAAAAAACATTAAAACCCCTAAAAATATTTGAAAAACCCTATAAACCCAAAATGATCCTAAAAACCCTAAAAAACCATAAAATACCCCTAAAACCCCCTAAAAGCTTCAAAATCCCAAAAACCCAAAAACTAATAAAAATCCTAAAAAATCCATAAAAATCTCTAAAAACATGAAAAACACTAAAAACCCAGAAAATCCTAGAAAACCGTAAAACCCAGTAAAAACTTTAAAAAACACTAAAAACCCGAAAAAACCTAAAATCACTAAAAACATTAAACCCCTCTAGAATCCTAAATACATTAAAAAACATTAAAAAACTTTAAAACCCCTAAAAAACATAAAAAACCCCTAAAAACATAAAAAACCCCTAAAACCCCCAAAAGACCCTAAATACCCTTAAAACCCCCAAAACCCATAAGAAACCTTGAAAACCCCTCAAACTCCCAAAAAACCCCTAAAATATTCTAAACCAAAAGAATCCATAAAATCCTAGAAAACGTAAAAAACCCTAAAACCCATGAAAACCAGAAAACCTCGAAAAACCCTTAAAAAACCCCTTAAAACAATAAAATCCACCCAAACCATAAGAAACCATAAAAACCTAGAAAAATATGAAAAACCAACTAAAACACTAAAACCCCTTAAAACCCCTAAAAATGTAAAAAAAAATCTAAAAACCCTTAAAATCCCTAAAAATTTCAAAAAACCTTAAAAACTCGAAAAGACCCTAAAAACCCTGAAAACCCTAAAAACCCTAAAAACCTCGAAAACCCCTAAAAATCTTCAAAATTCCTAAAAACCCTCCAAAACACTAAAAACCATAAAAATAATAAAAAAGCCCAAAAAATCTATGGAAACATAAAAATCCATAAAAACACTGAAAACCCTATGAAAACCACAAAACCCCTAAAAATCTTAAAAAACCATAAAAACCATAAAACCCTAAAAACCAAAAATAACTCTAAAAACCCTTAAAACCAATAAAAACATTAAAAAACTATATGAAACTTTAAAATCGCTAAAAAAATCAAAAAAAACCATAAAACCCCAGAAAAACCACAAAACCCCTAAAAACCCTGAAAACCCTGAAAACCCTGAAAACCCCTAAACCCCCTCAAAATCAATAAAACCCTAAAAACCCTAAATATCTTTAAAATCCCTAAAAACATAAAAAAAACACCAAAAACCACTAAACCCCCCTGAAAACCTTAAAACCCATAAAAACATTACACCTTAAAACCCAAAAAAACCCTAAAAACCCACAAAAAACTCTGAAAACCCTTAAAACCCCTAAAAATATTCAAAAACCCAAAAAACCCAAAAAACCCTAAAATATAAAAAATAAAATCACTAAGACCCAAAAAGACCCTAAAAACCCTAAAAAACACTGAAAACCCCAAAAATATCTCAAAATACCAAAAAACCCCTAAAATAATAAAAACCCAAAAAAATCCCTAAAAATTCCATAAAACGTAAGACCCTAAAAACACAGAAAAACACATGAAACCCTAAAAACTTATAAAAATCGGAAAAAACCTAGAAACCCCTAAAAACCCATAAATACCCTAAAACCCACTAAAAACTCTAAAAACCATTTAAACCCCTAAAACGTTTAAAAAATATAAAAAACCATAAAACCACTAAAAACCCATGCAAAACACTAATAACCAAAAAAGACAGTAAAACCATGAAAAAACCTAAAAAACCTAGATTACCCCTAAAAACTCTAAAAATCCCTAAAAACCCTTAAAACCATAAAAACCATAAAAAACCTAAAAAAGCCTAAAAATCCCTGAAAACGTAAAAAACAAAAAAAACCCTAAAAACCCCTGTTAATCATAAAAATCTCTAAAAACCAATGAAAACTATAAAATCCCACTAAAAACTCTCATAACCCTTAAAACCCCTAAAATTTATAAAAAATTATACAAACCCCCAAAATCCCTAAAAACCTAAAAATCCTAAAACCCCATAAAAACTCAAAAAACCACTGAAAACTCTAAAACCCTTAGACCACCTAAAATTGGTAAAAAACTCTAAAACCCCATAAAACCCCCAAAATCTCAATAAAAAGCCCTAAAACCCCCTAAAAACCCAAAAGCACCCCAAAACCCCATAAAATCCCTAAAAACCTAAAAAACCATAAAAATCCTAAAAGTGCCCTAAAAATCCTTGAAAATGTAAAAAACCGTAAAAACCTTGAAAAACCCCTGAAAACCATAAAAAACTCATAAAAACCTAAAAAACACTAAAAATCTAAAATCCCTTAAACCCCTAAAAAAGTTAAAAATGCTAAAAAACCTTAAAAACCCTAAAAAACTCAAAAAAAAAGTAAAAGTACAAAAGACCCTAAAAACTAAGAAAAAACCTAAAAACCCTAATAAACTCTAAAAACCCCTAAAATCCCTCAAAAAATCTAAAATTGCTAAAAATCCCTAAAAACTACGAAACCTAAAAAAAGCCCTAAAAATCCCTGAAAACATAAAAACTGAAAAAAAGCCTGAAGAACCCCTGAAAACCATAAAAACCCCTAAAAAGCTTAAAAACCCTAAAATTACATAAAGCCCAAAAAAACCAACTAAAAATCTAAAACCCCTTAAACCCCTAAAAACGTTAATCCTTAGATCCTCGAAAGAGGAAACTGAGGAAGGATTATTCTACTTTGCCCAGAGATTACTACACCACCTTCCTAAAGCAATATGAATCATCTGAATGGGAGTCAGTGGAGTCTAATGCTTCCACTGGTTATGGTGCTGATGGAGACCCATATGGGGATGAAGACTTTTGATTTGTTGTCTGTCGTTTGTGTGGTTTGTCTTTTTCTTTCTTTTCTTTTCTTTTTTTTGCGGTCCTTATGTGTGTGTTTGTTAAGGGTTTTTGGGTGTGGGTTGTTTGACCCCGCCCCTCCCTTGTCTGCAGTGTCTTCGTGTCTTTTTATAATTAATTTTGGGGGAGGTCAGTAATAGCCTGGCCCCAAGCCTTCCTTACCCTAAAAACATTAAAATACTCTAAAAACCTTTAAACCCAAAAACTCAAAAAACCCCTAAAACCCAAAAGACCCTAAAAACCCTTAAAACCCCTAAAAACCCTTAAAACCCCATAAAACCCCCTAAAAATCCTAAAAATCCCAAAAAACCCAAAAAACCCTAAAACCATAAAATTTTAAAAAATCCCTAAAAATCCTAGAAAATATAAATGACTCCAAAACCCCTAAAAAATAAATCAAAACCATAAAACCCTTAAGAAACTAAAAAACCCCCAAAAACCTTAAATACCCAAAACCATTAAAAACTATAAAAACCTTTAAAATCCCTAAAGGCATTAAAAATTCAAAAAAAAACCTCAAACCCCCTAAAAATAATAATAATAACCCTAATAATCCATGAAAACTTAACAAACCCTCAAAATTCCTAAAAACCGCTAAAAACCACAAAAAACCTAAAAAATACTTAAAAATTTGTGAAATGTAAAAAAAAACTAAACACCCTGAGAACCATAAAACCCCTTAAAACCTTTTAAAACATATAATAACCCTAAAACCACTAAAAACTCTAAAAATCCTTTAAACCCCAAAAAACTATAAAAAACCTTATAAATCCTAAAAAACTAAAAAAATCCTAAAAACAAAAAAAGACCCTAAAAACCCTGAAAATCCCCTAAATCCCCTAAAAACCCAGAAAACCCTCAAAGCCTCAAAAATCCCAAAAAACCCAAAAAACCATAAAAATCCTAAAAAATCCCAAAAAATCCCGGAAAACATAAAAAACCTGAAAACCCCTAAAAACCCATTATAAACATAAAAACCTCTAAAAACATTAAAAACCCTAAAACCCTTCAAAAACCTAAAAAACCATTAAAAACCCTTAACTCCCCAAAAAACGTTAAAAACTCTAAAAAACCTTTAAAACCCTAAAAAACTAAAAGAAAGCCCTAAACCCCCTCAAAATCCATTAAAACACTAAAAATCCTTATAAACAATAAAAATCCTAAAAATCCCGAAAAAATCCATGAAAACGTAAAGAACCCTAATAACCCAGAAATATCCATGAAAACCTTAAAAACCCATAAAACCATAAAAACCCCAAAACCCCATATAAACCCTAAAAACCACAAAAAACTCTAAAACCCTTAAAACACTAAAATGTTAAAAACTCTAAAAAACCTTAAAAAATATAAAAAACTCCAAAAAACACCAAAAACCTAAAAAGATCCTAAAACCCTAAAAATGCCTAAAACCCCTAAAAACCATAAAAGACCCAAAAGACCCTAAATACCCTGAAGACTCTTTAAATACCTAAAAACCTAAAAAAATATATCTTAACAAAGCCCAAAATTTCCCTGAAAATGTAAAAAACAATAAAAAAACTAAAAAACCGCCGAAAAACTATAAAAACCCCTAAAAACCATAAAAAAGCCTAAAAATCATAAAAATCCTAAAAAGAACTAAAAAAACTTAAAATTGAAAAAAACATTAAAAACACTAAAAACCTTAAAACCCTAAAAAACTCAAAAAAATCCCTAAAATCCCAAAAAGAACTTAAATACCCTAAAAACCCCTAAAAACTCTACCCCCCCAAACCCCAAAAAACTCTCAAAATCTCTAAAAACCCTAAAAACCATGAAAAACATAAAAACCATAAAAATCCATGAAAACATAAAAACCATAAAAACCTTGATAAACCCCTAAAAACCAGAAAACCACTAAAAACCTTAAAAACCCTAAAAACCATAAAAACCATAAAAACCACTAAAAACCTTAAAAATCCTAAAACCCATTAAACCCCTAAAAATTATAAAAACTCAAAAAACCATGAAAACAAAAAAAACTCAAAAAGCCCTAAAATTCCAAAAAGACCCTAAAAATGTTGAAAACCCATAAAACCCCTAAAAATCATGAAAACCCTAAAAACCCTAAAAACCCCTAAAAAACCTAAAAACCATAAAAATCTAAAAAATCCCTAAAAATATAAAAATCCCAAAAAACCCTAAAAAACCAAAAAACCTTTAAAAACTCCCAAAACCCATAAAAAACAGAAAAAACCACTAAAAACTACAAAAACCTTAAAACCCCTAAAAATATTAAAAAACACTAAAAATCATTTGAACACCTAAAAAACTAAAAAAAACCTAAAAACCCTAAAAATCTCTAAAAATCCTAAAAACCAAAAAAATCCTAAAAAATCCCCGAGAATCCCTAAAAACGTAAAATACCCTAAAATCCCTGGGAAACCCCCTGAAAACCATAAAAATCCCTAAAAACCCTAAAACCTCGAAAAACCCAAAAAAATACTAAAAAAATATAAGAACCCCCCAAACCCCAAAAAACATTAAAAAACTCTAAAAAACATTAAAACACCTAAAAAATCAAAAAAAACCTTAAAACCCAAAGAGACCCTAAAACCCTTAAAACCCTAAAACACTGAAAAAACATTAAAATGTCCTAAAACCTTAAAAATCCCTAAAAAACCCTAAAAATATAAAAATCCTTAAAAAATCCCTCAAAATCACTAAAACGTAAAAAACTGTAAAAACCCTGAAAAGACCCTTTAACCACAAAACCCCTAAAAACCATAAAAACCCCATAAAACCCTTAAAAACTACTAAAAGCTCTAAAAACACTTAAAATCCCTCAAACAATAAAATACTATAAAAACCTAAAAACCTCAAAAAAACCCCCTAAAAACCCAAAAAGACATTAAATACCCTAAAAACTCATAAAAACCCTGCAAACCTTAAAACCCTAAAAATCCCTAAATACCCTAAAAACCCAAAAAAACAAAAAATTCCTAACAAATCTCTAACTAATACCTAAAAATGTAAAAACTCTAAAAACCAGGAAAAAATCCATAAAACCATTAAAACCCCTAAAACCCTTAAAAACCCTAAAAACCCTGAAAACCTTTAAAAACTCTAAAAACCCTTAAAACCCTTATTTTTTTTAAAAAAACTCTAAAACTCATTAAAAACTCAAAAAACCCTAAAAACCCCAAAAGACCCTAAAAACTCTGAAAACCCAATGAACTCTGAAAACCCTAAAAACCACAAAATCGCTAAAAACCCTAAAAAACATAAAAATCCAAAAAAAACATAAAAATCCATTGAAATGTAAAAATCCCAAAAACACTCTAAAAACCCCCTAAAAACCAAAAAAACCCCCTAAGACCCCTAAAAACCCTAAAAACCCATCAAAAACTCGAAAAACCTTTGAAACCCCTAAAAATTCTAAAAAACACGAAAAACATTTAAAACCTTAAAAAACTCAAAAAACCGTAAAAACCCAAAATGACCCTAAAACACTAAAAAAACCTAAAAACCATAAAAAACCCCAAAAACCATAAAAATCCTAAAAAAACCCTAAAAAACCCTGGAAACGTAAAAAACCCCAAAATCTTCTGAAAAACATAAAAAACCCTAAAAACTTAAAAAACTCTGAAAACCCCTAAAAATCCAAAAACTACTAAAAATCTAAAACCTTTAAAAGCCCTAAAAATGTTTTAAAACTATAACAACCTTAAAAACCCAAAAAATTCAAAAAAAACCTAAGAACCAGAAAAGACCATAAAACTCCAGAAAAAAACCATAAAACCCTTAAAAAATTTTCAAAAACCCTAAAACCCTCAAAATCTCTAAGAACCCAAAAAATCATAAAAATCCTAAAAAATTCAAAAAAATCCTTAAAAACGTCAAAAACCTTAAAAACCCATAAAAACCTCAAAACCAATAAATGCTATAAAAGCACTTAAACCCCTAAAAACATTAAAAAACTCTAAAAAACAAAAAATCATAAAAAAATAAATAAGAACCCTAAAACCCCTGAAAACCCCTAAAACTGCAAAATACCCTGAAAAACCCTAACCCCACCCAAAATACCTAAAAACCTAAAAACCATAAAAATTTAAAAAACACATAAAAATTCCTAAAAACATAAAAAATCCTAAATCCCTAAAAAACCCTAAAATCTATAAAACCCAAAAAATATTAAAAAACCCTAAACCCCATTAAACACTGAAAACCACAAAAAACTCTCAAAATCCTTATACCCCTAAAAATGACAACAAACTCTAAAAAACATTAAAACCCCTAAAAGAATCAAAAAACCCTAAAACCAAAAAAGACCCTAAAAACTCACAAAAACCCCAAAACTATAAAAATCCTAAAAAAGACCTAAAAATCCTAGAAAACATAAAAAAACCCTAAAACTATTGAAAAATACCTAAAAACCATAAAAACCCCTAAAACTTTAAAAACCATAAAACCCCATAAAAACCCTAAACCCCCACCAAATACTCCAAAACCACTTAAAAACGTAAAATTGTTAAAAAATTATAAAACCCCTAAAAACTCAAAAAGAAACTTTAAAAACTCAAAAGACCCTAAAATCACCTAAAACCTTTGAAAGCCCCCAAAATCCTTCAAAATCCCTAAAACCCCTAAAAACCATAAAAATCCTAAAAAATCCTTAAAAAACATGATAAGATAAAAAAACCCTAAAAAACTGAAAACACTTAAAAACCATAAAACCTCTAAAAACCTTTAAAAACCCTAAAAATCAATAAAAACTCAAAAGAACCACCAAAAACTCTAAAACCCTTAAACCCCTTAAAACGTTATAAAACTCTAAAAAAACTTTAAAACCCTAAAAAATAAAAAAAACTAAAAACACAAATAGAACCTAAAAATCCTGAAAACCCATAAACCCCTAAAAAACAAGAAAACCCTAAAAACCCCTCAAAATCCCCAAAATGCAGAAACCCCCCTAAAAATCATAAAAAACCTAAAAAATCCCTAAAAATCCCTGAAAATGTAAAAAACACTAAAAACCTTGAAAAATCACTAAAAAAATAAAACCGCCAAAAAATATAAAAAACACATAAAACCCCTAAAAAGACTAAAAACTCTAAAAACCCTTTAAACCCCTAAAACATTAAAAAACTTTAAAAATCCTTAAAAATCCTTAAAAAATCAAAAAACCCTAAAACCCAAAAAAGACCCTAACTAAAAAAAGAAAAACCATGAAAACCCATCAAAATCCCTCAAAAACCTAAAAACCCCTAAAATGCATAAAAATCCCAAAAACCCCAAAAACCCTAAAAAAGCACTGAAAAAAAAAATCACTAAAAACATTAAAAAACCTAAAAAACCACAAAACCACAAAAAACCACTAAAAACTCTAAAAACCATTAAACCCCAAGAAATCTTAAAAAAACTCTATAAAACATTAAAAGCGTTAAAAAAACCCAAAAAACCCCTAAAATCTCCCCAAAAAATAGAAACCATAAAACCCCTCAAAATCCTTAAATACCCTAAAAACCAAAAAAACCATAAAAAACCTATAAAATTCCTAAAAATCCCTAAAAACAAAAAAACCCTAAAACCCTGAAAAATCCCCTGAAAACAAGAAAATCCCTAAAAAAACTAAAAAACCCTAAAAAACTCTAAATATGATAAAAATCCTTAAAAATCACTAAAAACCATGAAAAGGTAAAAAAACCATGAAAACCATAATATCCCCTAAAAACATTAAAAAATCCTAAAAACTAATAAAAACCGAAAAAACTAAAAAAATCTACAAACACTTAAAACCCATAAGAACTTTAAAAAAATTTCAAAACCCTTAAAACCCCCAAAAAACCCAAAAAACCCAAAAAACCTTAAATACCCGGAAAACCTTAAAAACCTTAAAAACATTGAAACCCCATAAAACCCCTTGAAATCACTAAAACACTAAAAAATATAAAACTCCTAAAAATCCCTAAAAATCATTGAAAACGTAAAAAACCTTAAAAATTCTGGAAAACCCCTGAAACCCATAAAAACCCTAAAAACTTTAAAAACCCAAAAAACCCATAAAATCCCTAAAAACCCACTAAAATCTCTAAAAACCATTAAAACACATATAAACATTAAAAACACTAAAAAACCTTTAAACCCCTAAAAACTAAAAAAACCCTAAAACCCCCAAAAAAACCCTGAAAAAACCTAAAAACCTCGAAAAATACTAAAAACCCTCGAAATCCATAAAAAACCTAAAAACCCTAAGAAACCTAAAACATTAAAAACTGTAAAATAGCCTAAATATCTCTGAGAAAAACCCTGAAAAACCCTTAACAACCATAAAAACCAATAAAACCCTAAAATCGTGAAAACCCTAAAAACTACTAAAAACTTTAAAAACCATCAATACCCCTAAAAACATTATAAACTCTAAAAATATTTATACCTCTAAAAACTCTGAAAAAACCCTAAAAGCTAAAAAGACATAAATCTCCGGAAAAATACAAAAAAAACCCTAAAAACCCTGAAAAATCTTTAAGACCCTTAAAATCC
The DNA here is from genome assembly GCA_963277665.1 of Viscum album. NCBI lineage: Eukaryota > Viridiplantae > Streptophyta > Magnoliopsida > Santalales > Viscaceae > Viscum > Viscum album. The sequence continues at coordinate 1,049,531,441 of OY728121.1, read as the reverse complement.
TTAAAACCCTTAGAAAATCCTAAAACCATAAAAATCCTAAAAAATCTCTAAAAATCCCTCCAAACGTAAAAAACCCTAAAAAACCCCTGAAAACCATAAAACCATTAAAAAACTTAAAAACCCCTAAAAACCTTAAAAACCCTAAAGACTCAAAAAACCAAAAAAACCCCCAAAAACCCAAAATAACCCTGAAAACCCGTAAAAATGCTAAAAACCCCTAAAAACCACTAAAACAACCCTAAAAAATCCTAAAAAACTTAAAAATCAAAAAAAACCCAATAATTACTTAAAAACGTAAAAAACCCTAAAAACACTAAAAACCCCCTGAAAACCATAAAACCCCAAAAAACCTTTAAAACCCATAAAAACACATCAAAACACTAAAACCCACAAAAAACTCTAAAAACCATTAAACCCCTAATATGTTAAGAACTCTAAAGACCTTAAAAGCCTAAAAATTCAAAATAAAACCCTAAAACCCCAAAAAGACCGTAAGAACCCAAAATCTCTAAAAACAATAAAAACTAATAAAAACTCTAAAAATTGCTAAAAACCTTTAAAAACCCAAAAAACTAAAAAAACCACGAAAAACTATAAAAACCATTAAAAACCATAAAATTTAAAAATGTAAAAAAATATTAAAAATACCTAAAAACTCAAAAAGAACCCTAAAATCCCTCAAAATCCCTAAAAACCCTAAAAACCAAAAAAATATTTAAAATACTTAAAAATCCATAAAAACGTAAAAAACCCTAAAAACCATGGAAAACCCCTGAAAACCATCAAAACCCCTAAAAGATTAAAAACACTAAAAACTAATAAAAACCTCAAAAAATCATTTAAAAACTCTAAAAACTTTAGAAACCCTAAAAACTCAAGAAAACCCTAAAACGCAAAAGACCCTAAAAAACCTAAAAAACCCTAACAACCCTAAAAACTGTTAGAACCCTCAAAATCTCTAAGAAACCTTAAAAACACCAAAAGCATAAAAATCCTAAAAAAACACAAAAATCACTAAAAACATAAAAACAAAAAAATCTTGAAAAACCCCTAAAAACCATAAAAATCCATAAAACCCTAAAATCACTAAAAACTCTAAAATCCCGTAAAACCCCTAAAAGATTAAAAAACTCTAAAAATCCGTAAAACTCAAAAAAACCCAAGAAGATCATAAAAACCCTGAAAAACACTAAAAACCTTAAAAAATATTTAAATCCCTCAAAATCCCTAAAAACTTGAAAAAACACTAAAAACCACAAAAATCCTAAAAAGGCAAAAAAATCTTGAAAATGCAAAAAACCACTAAAAATGCTAAAAACATCCTAAAAAACATAAAACTCTAAAAAACCTTAAAACCCATAAAATCCCATAACATGTCTAGAAAACAAAAAACTATAAAAACCCTAAAGACGTTAAAAAACTCTAAAAAAAATAAAAACCTAAAAAGTTAAAAAAAATGCTAAAAACAAAAAAACCCTAAAAACCCTAAAAAACCCTAAAAACCCTAAAAAACCCTAAAACCCCTAAAAATCCTAAAAATAACTAAAAAACCCTCAAAATGTAAAAACCCTTAAACCCTAAACCCCCATTGATATCCATAAAACCCCTTAATACCTTAAAAACTCTAAAAACCAATAAAACTTAAAACCACTAAAAACTTTAAAACCCTTTAAACCCCAAAAAACTTTAAAAACTCTAAAAAACCAGAAAATTCTAAAAAACTAAAAGAAAGCTTTAAACCCCAAAATAGTCCCTAAAAACCCTAAAAACCCCCCAAAACCATAAAAACCTCGAACAACCCCTAAAAATCCTAAAATTCCATAAAAACCATAAAAACCTTAAAAACCATAAAAATATTAAAAAATCCCTAAAAACCCTGAAATCATAAAAACCCTAAAAACCCCTTGAAAACCATAAAAGCCCCTATAACCCTTAAAAAACAAAAAACCCGTAAAAACCTAAAATCTACTAAAAATTATAAAGACCCTTTAAACCCCCAAAACCCCTTAAAAATGTTTAAAAAGATCTAAAACCCTTAAAACACCTAAAAAACTAAAAAACTAAAAACCCATAAATGACCTTAAAAACCGTAAAAAAAAATGAAAACCCCTCAAAATCCCCAAAAACCCAAAAAGCATTAAAAATAATTAAAAACATAAAAAATATCTAAAAATACTTAACTGTTTATGAGGAAAAGGTTGCTGGAAGCTGAGTTTCTGGGTGATGTTTGCTGTTGGGTGTCAGTTTTGCTATGAGTCACTGTTATTGCTGGTTGGCGGTCTTGACGTGAGATGGTGTGGGTGCTGGTTGTCCTGGGTTGCTGAAAATGATGCCGAATATGGAATGCTGGAAGCTGATTGGCAAGGAGGTGCTGGTGGTGGGATTATGAGTTGTTGGGTGCTGGTTGTTGTTTGGCTGGAATCTGTTGACGGAGGTGTTGGTTGTTGGAAACTGAGGCTGAGAGATGATTTTCTCGGAGGTGTTGGATGCTTGGATATGAGCTGCTGGTGGTTGAATGCTGATTGGCTGGGAGGTGATGAGCTGCTGGATGCTGGTTAATGCTGGATGGTGGTGATGGTTGCTGCTTGGTTTTTTGGGTTGTTTTTGTTTGGATTTGTTTTGTTTCTTATCTTTTTTGGGTTTCTTTTTCTAGGTTTGGGGTGTTTAAGAGCTTTTGGGTGTGGGTCATTTGACCCCTCCCCTCCCTTGTCTGATGTGTCTTTTTTCATAATAATTTTTTTTGGGGGGGGGTCAGGAATAGCCTAACCCTCGCATCTTCCTTGCCCTAAAAACTCCAAAAAAACCCTAGAAAACCCAAAAAGACCCTAAAACTCTTAAAACCCCAAAAAACCCTAAAAATCCTAAAAAATCTGTAGAAGTCCCTGAAAATGTAAAAAACCAAAAAAACCTTGAAAACCACCTAAAAACCATAAAATCCCAAAAACCCATAAAAACCCTAAAAACCCTAAAAACCATTAAAAATTCAAAAAACCCTCAAAACCCTTAAAAATGTAAACAAACTATAAAAGCCTTAGAAACCCTAATAAACTCAAAAAACCCTAGATACCCAAAAATACCCTAAAAACCCTTAAAATTCCTAAAACCCTAAGAACCCAAAAATCCATTAAAATCCTAAAAAAAACCCAAAAAATATACGGAAGCATAAAAACCCCTAGAAACCCTAAAAAACACATGAAAACCATAAAACCCCTAAAACCTTAAAATACCCTAAAAATCCATAAAACCACTAAAACCCACTAAAAACTCTAAAAACACTTAAAAACACTAAAAACGTTAAAAACTCTAAAAAATCTTAAAAACCCTAAAAACACAAAAAACCATAAAAACCCTAAAAAATCTAAAAACCCAAAACCCCCTGAAAATCCCTAAACCTCACAAAAATCCTAAAAACCCTAAAACCCTAAAACCCTAAAACCATAAAAATCCTAAAAATACCAAAAAAACTCTGAAAACATAAAAAACACTAAAAACCCAAAAAATCAAGAAAATTAATAAAAACCCTTAAAAACCTTTAAAAAACCTAAAAACCCATAAAAACAAAAAACCCAATAAAAAATCTACAAACCCATAAAATCCCAAAAAAAAGTTAAAAAAACTCTAAAAAACCTTAAAACACCATAAAAACCACTAAAACTCTAAAAATGCTTAAAACCCCTAAAAGCCAAAAAAATCCAAAACCCAAAAAAGACCCCCAAAACACTGAAAAACCATAAAAATCATAAAAATTCCCTTAAAATTGCTGAAAACTTAAAAAACCATATTAAACCCCTGAAAATCATAAAAACCTCTAAAAACCTAAAAAACCCTAAAACCCCATGGAAACCAAAAACTCCACTAAAAGGTCCAAAAACCCATAAAAATGTCAAAAAACTCTAAAAACCCTTTAAACCCCTAAAAACTCAAGGAAGATGGCGGCCTGCTCTCCTGGTGGTTTGCTCTCGTCGCGGCGCTCTCCAGATCTTGGTGATTCGGCTCTTCCAGATCAAAGTTATTTTCCCCATGGTGGTTGCGGTTTTCTTTCGCGGTTCTCGGTGGCATCGGTCTTCGGTGGCATTAGGCGGTGCTGGACGGCGTCGATCTTCGGTGGTGCTGAGTTCCACGGTGATGGGATTTCTGCCTCTGGATTGATAGATCTGGATGCTACTATTGGTTTCGGGCTTTTCTGTCTCAGATATGTGTGGTTTGAGTGGAGATCTGGCGAGGCATGGGGTTTCGTCGACTGTGTGGATCTTCAACTTTGGCTCAACAGATGGGTTCAGCTATGGTGCAGGATGGATTCAGATGCGGTGTTGCGACTCTTTGTTTGGGATGGCGGAGGCTTTTCTCTGTTGTCTCGCGTGGTTAAAGGTGAAGATAAGTGCGTGGTGCTGCGGATCTGGAATTAGAAGGATTTCTGTGGCTTCTCTGGTTGATGAGGAAGGCATGGTGCCGGCTTTCTGGGGATGCGCCAGATCTTTTTCTTTCCAGATCTGCAGGTGATTGGTCTACACAGAAGATCCAGATTGCGGTTGCTGAGACGATTCCTCCATGGATGGGTCAACGGTTTCAAAGATATCAACGGTGGATGAGACTTCCTCGGTGGCGTGGTTCCTGGCCTCCTCCACGACGTTTTGTGGGGGTCTGGCTTTCTCAGATTTCGATGTTGCATGCTTCCCATCTATTTGTGGAGCTGTGCCTGGGCAAAGTTCAGCGGTTCCGATGGTGTTGCGTCGTTTCTCGTTGGATGCAGAAGGCGTGGATGGTTGGTGGTATCATGTTTGATTCAGGTTTCTAGGTTTTCAAATTTGCTCATTCTCGTTCCGCGATTAAGCTTCAGGTTTGTTCCTCTGCCCGATATTTGTTTCATGCTTCTGATACTGGCCATTTTATGTTTTGCGGTGTTATGGTTTTGGTCCTTTCATTCTGACAGTGCCAAAGCGGTTTTTTTGGCCTCGAATTTACTGCTGAATTCTATGGTTGGATCCTTCTGTTATGGATCTTCCTATGGTGGTGGATGCTTCCGCTATGGGATGATGTTGGTGCTGTTCGCTGGGCTTGTATTGAGGTGCTGCATTTTGGTTATGTGTTGCAACTTCTGGGTTGTTGGAAGAGCTGTTTGAGTTGTGTGATTGTTCCTGCTCTGGATGATGGTTATGTGTTGTTAGTAGTTGCTTGTTTTGGTGTGAAGGTGCTCGATTTTGGTCTTTGTGAGATTGGATGCTGGTTGCTACTTGGTGGTGAGCTGCTGAATGCTGGTGATGGTGAAGATTGTGATTTTGATGCTGATGGTTCTGTGATCTTGGATGCTGGTGGTTTTGTGATGTGGGATGCTGGTGGTTCTAGATGCTGGTTGTTTCTCAGATGGGAGGTGTTGAAGATGTGGTTTATGGTCGTGCTGCTGCTGGATGTTGTTCGTTGTTCGAGTTTGGATGCTGGTTGTTGGTAAGCTGTGAGCTGCTGGATGCTGGTTGATGCTGGATAATGCTGGTGGCTTCTTTTCTTTGTGTGTTTTCTTTTTTTGTTCTTGATTTTTCTTTTTTTGGGGTCTTTTGTCTTGGGTCGTTAAGGGTTTTTGGGTGTGGGTCGTTTGACCCCTCCCCTCTCTTGTCTGCTGTGTCTCTTTTTTCTTTCTAATAAATTTGGGGGGGTCGGGAATAGCCCGTCCCTCGCATCTTCCTTGCCCTAAAAACTCAAACCCCCCCTAAAATTCCAAAAAGACCACAAAAACCCCAAAAAACCCAAAAACCCCAAAAATTCCCTAAAAACCCTCAAAATCCCTCAAAAATACTAAAAATCCATATAACCCTAAAAATCCTAAAATAACCAGAAAAATCCATGAAAACGTAAAAACCCCTAAAATCCCTAAAAAACCCCTCAGACCCATAAAAACCCCTAAAAACCTATAAAACCCTAAACCCAAAAAACACAAAAAAATACTAAAAATTTAAAAACGCTTAAAAACCCAAAAAATGATAAAAAACTCTAAAAAACCATAAAACCCCTAAAAAACTAAAAAAAACCTAAAAACCAAAAAAGACCCTAAAAACCCTAAAATACATATAACACTAAAACCCCTAAAAACCATAAAAATCCTATGAAACTGTAAAAATCCATGAAAACGTTGAAAACCCTTAAAAACCTTAAAACCCTTTGAAAACTATAAAACCCCCTAAAAACCTTAAAAACCATAAACACCCATAAAACCCCTAAAATCCGTTAAAACTATAAAACTTTTTAAACACCTAAAAATGTTAAAAAACACAAAAAAAACCTTAAAAACCCTAAAACACAGAAAAAACCCTACATCGCCAAAAGACCCTAAAAACCTTAAAAGCCCTAAAACCCCTAAAAATAAATGAAAACCCTAAAACCCTAAAAAATCCCTGAAAACCCCCCAAAACCATCAAAATCCAAAAAAAACCCCTAAAATACCCTAAGAACCATGAAAATCTTAAAAAATCCCTAAAAATGTAAAAAACCCTAAAAATTACTAAAATCCATAAAACAACTAAAAACACTCAAAACACACTAAAAATTATAAAAACCATAAAAACCTCTTAAAATGTTAAAAAACTCTAAAAAACCTTAAAGCCCTAAAAAATTCAAAAAAACTGAAAAAATCCAAAAGACCCTAAAAACCCTAGCAAACCCAAAAAACTCTAAATTACCAAAAAACAATAAATATCGTAAAAAATCCCAAAATAATCATGAAAACACTAAAAACCTGAAAAATATCTGAAAACCAAAAACCACCCTCAAAATCCTCAGAATATTAAAAAACCCACTAAAAACATTCAAAATCCTAAAAAACACCTAAAACCCCAAAGGTCCCTAAAACCCTAAAAACCCTAAAACCCTTAAAAAACCTCAAAAACCTCAAAAATTCTAAAAACCCTATAAACCCTAATACAATAAAATCCTAAAAATCCCTATAAAACTGAAAATGTAAAAAACCCTAAAAACCCTGAAAACCCCCTAAAAACGATAAAAACCGCTAAAACATTAAAAAAACCCATAAAAACCCTAAAATCTACTAAAAACTCAAAAAAACCCAAAAAAACCCCTAGAAATCATACAAATCCTAAAAAGTCAATAAATCCCTGAAAATGTAAAAAGCCCGAAAAACTCTAAAAAAACTTCCTAAAAACCATATAAACCCCTAAAACCTTAAAAAATCCTAAAAACCCATAAAAATCCTAAAAACCCACTTATATTTTTAAAAACCCTTAAAACCACTAAAAACATTAAAAAACTCTAAAAAACCTTAAAAACACTATAAAACTCAAAAAAATCTAGGAAACCCAAAAAGATCCTAAAACCCATGAAAACCTCTAAAAACCTTAAAAACCAATAAAACCCCCAAAACGTCTAAAAATCACTAAAAACCCCCCAAATCCATAAAAATTCTTAAAAATCCCTAAAAACATAAAAAATCCTAAAAACCCTAAAAAACCTATGAAAACCATAGAAACCCCTAAAAACATTTAAAACACCTAAAACCCATAAAAACCCTACAAACCACTAAAAATTCTAAGAACCCTTAAAACCCCAAAAAATGTTAAAAAACTCCTAAAAACATTAAAACCCCAAAAAAATTCAAAAAAACCCTAAAAAAAGCCATAAACCCCTAAAAACTAAAAAAAACCAAAAAACCTTGAAAACCCATCAAAATCCCTAAAAACCCTAAAACCATAAAAATCATAAAAAATCCCTAAAATCCCTAAAAATATAAAAAACACTAAAAACCTTAAAAACCCTAAAAACCTTAAAAATCCTAAAACCCATAAAACCCATATAAAGCAACTAAAACTCTAAAAACCATTAAACCCCCAAAAATTGTTTAAAAAACTCTAAAAACATTAAAAACCATAAAAATTTGAAAAAACAACTAGAAGGCCCAAAAGACCCTAAAAACCTTGAAAGACCTTAAAAACCCTAAAAATCTAAAAATCCTAAAAACCTTCAAAATCTATAAAACCCTACATTGCCCTAAAAACCAAAAAAAATTATAAAAAACCCTAAAAAATCCCCAAAAATGTAAAAAATCCTAAAAACAACTGAAAACCATACGAACTCCTAAAAACATTAATAAACCCAAAAAAACCCTAGAAACCACTAAAAAATCTAAAATCCCTTAAAACCCCTAGAAACTTTAAAAAACTATGAAAACCTTTAAAAACCTAAAAAACTAAAAAGAAAACCCTAAAAACCAAAAAAACCATAAAACCCTAAAAACCCATGAAAAATCCTAAAAACCCTAAAAATATTTAAAAACCCTAAATATGCCATAAAACCCCCCAAAATCCTACAAAATTACTAAAAATACCTGAATACATAAAAATCCCTAAAAATCCTAAAAACCCCTAAAAGCCTAAAAAGCCTAAAAAGCCCTAAAAATCCCTAAAAATCCAAAAAATCCCTAAAAACCCCTCAAAACCCTAAAAATATTCAAAATCCCAAAAAACCCTACAAAACCTTTTAAACCATTAAAATCATAAAAAATCCCTAAAAATCCATAAAAACTTAAAAAAGAACCTAAAAAGCCTCGGGAACCCCTCAAAACCATAAAGACTGCTAAAAACCTTAAAAAACAATAAAACCCCATAAAAACACTAAAAAAACTAAAAACTCTAAAAATACTTAAAATCTCTAAACACGTTAAAAAACACAAAATCCCATAAAACCTATAAAATCTTAGAAAAACCCTAAAAACCATGAAAGACCCTAAAACCCCCTAAAAAGCATAAAAACACTGAAAATCCATAAAAACCCTTAAAATCTCTAAAAAAACTAAAAACCATAAAAATCCTAAAAATATCTGAAAACATAAAAGCCCTAAAAATCTTAAAAACCCCTTGAAATCCATAAAAGCACCTAAAATCCTTAAAAAACCCAAAACACCTATTAAAACCATAAAACTTATAAAAACTCTAAAATCCTTAAAACCCTAAGAATGTTAAAAAAAACTATGAAAAGAATTAAAAATCCAAAAAACCTGTAAAAACCAAAAAAAAACTAAAAAATCCCAAATAATCATTGAAAAGGTAAAAAACCTTGAAAACCCAAAAAAACCTGAAAAAAATATATAACACATAAAAACCATAAAACCCACCAGACCCATAAAAACCCTAAAACCACTAAAAACTATAAAAATCCTTTAAACCCATAAAACTTTTAAAAACTCAAAAAACTATAAAACCATAAAAACTCAGAAAAACCCTAAAATGGAAAACGACCCTAAAAACCCTAAAAAAATTTAAATACCATAAAAACCCTAAAACCCTCAAAAATCATAAAAATCCTAAAAAATCCCTAAAATTCCCTGAAAATGTAAAAAACCCTAAAAACCCTAAAAACCATAAAAACCCCTAAATCCATAAAAACTCTAAAAACCCATTAAAAAACTAAAACAACAAAAAAAATATAAAAATATTAAAACCCCCAATAAAAACCTAAAACTCCAAAAACAACATGAAAATTTTGAAAAACATTAAAACCCTAAAAACCCTAAAACCCTCAAAATCCCTAAAAACCATATAAAACCCCAAAAAACATAAAAAATATAAAATCCCTAAAAATCCCTTAAAATTTAAAAACCCCAAAAAACCCTAAAATCGCTTAAATAAATAAAAAACCCAAAAAACCTTAAAAAAACGTAAAATCTCAAAAATCCCTTAAAACCCCTAAAAAACCTCAAAATCCATAAAAACACTAAAAACCAATAAAATCCATGAAAATCTAAAAAATTCCTGAAACATAAAAAGCGCTAAAACCCCCTAAAAACCATAAAAACCACTTGAAACTATAAAAAAACTGAAACCCCAAAAAAAACCCTAAAGAAACACTAAAAACTCTAAAACCCCTTAAAATCCATAAAATATTTAAAAACTACAAGAAACCTTTAGAATCCCAAAAAACATAAAACCCCCCCAAAAAACACTAAAAGACCCTAAAAATCCCTAAACCACAAAAAATCTGAAAAACCCATAAAATCCCTAAACACCCTAAAAACCATAAAAAATCCTAGAAATCTCTAAGAATCCATGAAACCAAAAAATACTGTAAAAACCTTGAAAACCCCAGAAAACCATAAAACCCCTAAAAACCTTAAAAATCCTAAAAACCCATAAAAACCTTGAAAACACACTAAAAACTCTAAAAACCATTAAAACCCCTAATAACCCATTAAAATCCTAAAAACCCACTAAAAACTCTAAAACCCATTTAAACCCCTAAAACATAAAAAACTCTAAAAACCATTTAAACCCTAAAAAACTCAAAAAAACCCAAAAAACACTAAAAGATCCTAAAGACCCTAAAAACCCCTAAACCCCCTAAAAACTCATGAAAACCCCTGAAACCCTAAAAATCCATAAAAACTCTAAAATCCCTAAAAATAATAAAAATCCTAAAAAATCCATAAAACCATGAAAAGTTAAAAACCTTAAAGACCTTGAAAAACCCCCAAAACCATAAAAAACAATAAAAACCTTAAAACCCATAAAAAACCATAAAAACCCAAAATGAACCACTAACACTCTAAAACCTCTAAAAACATTAAAGAACTCTAAAAACATTAAAAACCCTAAAAAACTCAAAAAACCCAAAAAATGCCCTAAAATGACTAAAAACCCAAAAAACCTAAAAAACCTGAAAACTCCTAAAAACCCTCAAAGTACTTAAAATCTCTAAAACTCCTACAGACCATACAAATCCTAAAAAATCCCTAAAAATCCTTGAAAATTTAAAAAAACAAAAAATAACAGAAAAACCCGTACGGAAAATTGACTTTTTTATTATGTAATGCACTTTTATGGAAAAAGTGGAAAGCTGATCAAGTTTGAGATAGGTTATCAAATAACACCATAAGAAATGATTTATTGAAATCATTTTTAAGCCAATTAGAAACCTTAGCTCTCTAGTGACTCCATTCAAGAGTAGTGGCCTTCATGGTTGGATCATCTATGATGTGGTCTTCAAAGTTGCACGCCATATTTTCCTAAGTTTATATAAAATATTCCATAAAAGTATTCATTTCATTAAAGTCATGTGTAAAAATTCAACTTTTCTTATTGATCCATACATAATGTTTTTCATTGAGGTCCACTCAAATCATTCTCTCAACCATCCTTTCGAACTCCTCCTGGGTAGCATTGATTTCCAATTTTTCCTCTAATATTTCTTCCTTGGGAATTATAGATGAGCTCTCATGATTCCCTTTTTTCTGCATCCTCTTTATCAGCTGCCCTGACCTTACCATTAGAAACCACCTCCTCTAGAATCAAATCAACCATCATAACAACACACTATTTTTGTTCCTTTTCCACACCAAAATCCATTGTCTTTTGTTCACTTAGAATAATTGAATTTCCTTCCTAATCATGAGACATGAATTCATTATCCATTTCCTTATTATTTTTGGAAAACCTTATTTCAATCTACTTTAGTATCTGAGAGTAGCCCTTACATCCTTTAGAATTCCTTCCCTTCAACAAAATGTGATTCCCTAAATCCCTTTTTCCTTTCCTCCCCTTCTTCCTCCTAGGTATTTGTTGACATCATTCATTCTCTCCATCAAATATGTACCTTGAAACAAGGATTGGTATCTCATCCTCTGAATCTATCCCATAAAATCCATGATCATCATAGAGGTTCTTATTTTGTATAGAGGTTTGGGTTCCCTTTCTGGATTATGTCTCATCCCCTGGTTCTTGTACCAAACCTTTAAAATCCAATTTTCCAAAATGATTACTAATATGAATTGTCATACTGGTCCTTCATGACCTCACCTTACTTGTTGCATGCACCTAGTCCCTGTTGCCTCTACTGGTTAAGTAGGCTAATTAATTTTTCTCACCTACCTCCTGTATAACCTTCTTACCCTTAGCTTTATCTCCTATTTCCAATTTTGTCTCATTTAAATCCTCTAAATATTCTTTTAATTGAAACTCCACAGGCCTTGATGCACACACCCCCTCCAGGCCATGATTCAATCTGTCATAAATGTCTATAACTTTCAGATCAGGAGGTAAAATACGTGTCTTCTTATGGATAGTGACATCCTTTTCTATGCCGCATGAAAACAGGTTTTGGTAAAATGTCTAGGAAGAAATTTTTCCCCACCGTCTCCTTGCCCTCATGAGTTCCATCGCACACAACCAAAGAGTATCTGATTCGATCAATTGACACCCTAACCAGAACCTGTTCCTTTTGACTTGCACCAGAATCGGATGTCAATTCTTTATCACTAATTCCCAATCCTGTAACTATATTATGATAAATATTCAGACTCCCATGCCTATAAATTTCCAACGAGTGACCCATTTTCTTTCACAAAGAGCAGAAATAAAACCATGACTCAAAAAAACTGATTGCTTGTAATGAAACTCTTCTCCAACAACAACCCAAATAAATTCAATGGGAAATATTGAAACATCCACTTCAACACAGATTCACAGAGAAATAGGGTGAAAATTTGATCTAGTTCTATTATTAGATAAAAGAAAATGTCCTACGAGAGTACCTATCATTCGAGTAATCAAGGGATTTTGAAATGGAAGTGGGAGTTCTAGAAGTCTAACCTAAATCATCATGGTCGGTGTATCGTGTTTAATGTGGAAATAATAAGTTCATCTAAAGAGGAAGAACCAGGATCCATTAGAGATTTAGGGGTCACTAGACCAGGTTAGGACCAAGTTTTTATCTAATGTGAACCTTAAAATGATGTTCCTCTTATCGAGAAGACCCACCATGGTCAATCCTGTAAACCACAAAATCTGAAAATAAGTCTGTGAAAAGAATCCACCAACAAATGATGTTGTTTGAATCATGCTATTAGCATTATATTTAGTATATATGAGGCATCTGTGAACTTCAAGGACGAGATCAAAAGTTACAAGAATCCATCAAACAATTTTGGGACTTTAGGGCTAAGTGAGATCTAAGGGAAGGAAGGAAGATAGCTTGGGTTAGAAAAGGGGGAGAAGGAACGGGGCCAAGCCCCCTCAAAGGATGAAGGAGGTCCCTCCCCCACCCTGGGGGAGGGACTCAACAACCATTACCATGTAGGGAAAGATGTGGAATGCTTTTACTATCAAGATCGAACCTTCCATGGACTGAAAACCCCTAAAACGTTTAAAAACCCTAAAAACCCAAAAAAACCCTAAAAACCCCTAAAAACCATAAAAATCCCTAAAAAACCTAAAAACCCATAAAAATCCAAAAAACAAATCCCTAAAAAACCCTTCAACTTAAAAAAAACCCTTGTGTTTGCATGAGTGTGCAGGGGTGCTTGTTGTGGGTAGTGCTTCTCCAGCTGCGGTCCCTACTCGTGATGTTCCTTGCTTACTGCCTCTTATTACTGGATGCCCGCTTGGAGTTGTTGGACCTATGGTAGAGTTCGGGTTCTTTTGGTCTGCGGCATGTTGGGTAGATCCTGCTCTATATGGTGGCAGCTATTGTTGCTGCCTGCTCTTGTGGGTTGGTTGCTTGTTGGATTTTTGTTGCTGCTTGTTGATTTAGCCTACTGGTGGTTCCTGTTACTGATCACCCTCGCTCAGCTCTGCTTGCTCTTTCTTGCTAGATGCATCTATTGGATGCAGGTTGACTCATGTTATTTTTCTGTGGTGGTTGTAAAGACCTGGAATTTTCAAGGATTTTTTTTTCTAAATTCTTTGGAATTTTATGAGTCTGTGGCTTCTGACGGCACTTGATTCTGAGGCCTGGTGTGCTCGGAATCAATTTCTGAAGTTTTGTTCGGGTATGTTCAGTAAACGTATGTGTGGGTTTTTATATCTTTTGAACCGGTGCTCGGAATTGAAATCCAAGGACACCGACGAACTCGCAGTGCCGATATTCGCTTAAGGGGACCTTTACCATAGTTGCATTTTATGTGGGTTGAAAGTTAATTTTTGGGGTTTATTAAAAAAGTTAAATAAAATTGTTGAGAACAATTTTAATTATCCTGGTAGTTTAATCCTACATGGGGAAGTTATTTTTGGGGCCCACGCCCACATAACTTCCCATGTGTGGATATTTGTGAGGTGGGGCCCACACGAGCCCTAACCTTTCATCTCCCCATAACTCCACTCAAATTCCATTAATTCCCTACTGTTTAATTTGAAAACTCCTCATTGATGGTGGAACCTTCCCACCTCCCTCTTCCCATCAATTCTGCCAATTCGTATAATTAATATCAGCGTTAATTAAATTGGCACCTCTTTTGAATTAATATGAATTGCATAGAAATTCTATTAATTTGAGAGCCTCTTTATTTCTTTTGTGTTGGAAAATCACTTTTTTGGGGAAAAGGATCTGGATAATTAAAAGAGAGGTGATCCTTCTTTAACGAAGAACATCCCCGGTGAAGAACGCGAAGGACTTCTTCCAACGATGCATCTTCCTTGGATGCACCTCGACGTCAAGGAGCCTACGTCGCCTACGACAAAGACTCTTCCTCCATCGTTTACGAGACGACACCGTTCTTCTGCAACGCCCGACTACCGCGATGCTCGTCTTCCACGGATCGACGACGTGCGACATATTTTTCGAGGTAGGGGGATTTTTATATTTTCATTTATGTGATTTATACCCTCGAGCATGGGCGTTTAATTGTTGGGAGATTATTTGAACCACTAACACGGTGTGTACGGACTAACGAACAAGTCCAGACCCATCGCTGTATCGTTCTTGATGTGCGGAATGTTGGAGATGATGAAACAGGACCACAACAGCGATTTGGAGTTTTCATAGTGAAGTTCGGGTCCTGAGATGACCGCAGGCGTAGACGGGAGCAGAAACGGACCACCGGAATGACTTCGGTGGCCCGCAAAAGACCGTGGCGGCGCGGGTCGCCAGCATGGAGACCGGAGGTGACGGTCGGCCACCTAGAGGCAGTGATGCCCTAGCGCGCCATCGGCAGGAGTCCGCCACGACATCGGTCGCGGCGGCGTGGAGCGGATCCCGCACCGCGTGGGATCCAAGGAGACAGTCGGCGCCAGCCTGGCGCCGCCGTTACGCGGAACCGGGGGCCGCGTTCCCCCCCGCTCGGCCAACTGGCCAAGCCCTCACACCCCCCCCCCCTAGTCAGTCCGGGATGGGCCGCACCCTACTGGGCCGAACCCGGACCCTGGTCGGGTCGACCCGGTTCGGGCCGGACCGGGCCCAGACCCCCCACTTCGGACCGTTTTCGGTCATTCACCCATAACTTGAGCTACATACCTTTGATCGATGCACCATTAGTTGTGTAGGAATCCTTGGATCGAGACGGTCGTTTCTGTATATTACACTCAAGGTTTCGACGAAGTTTGGGTATGGCCGGATTGGTTCGAACCCGAAACCAATCGGGCCCTTGGAGCGGAAACGCCTATAACTTAAGGATCAGACGTCCAATTGACGTGCTGTCAACTATGTTGGATTCCTTTTGATGACACAGTTCTTTTGGAATACTCCACTTGAGTTTTGGATGTAGATAGAGTATGTTCAGGTTGGTTTTAGCTTAAAATCCAACTGGGCCCCTGGAACGGAAAGACCAATAAGTCTCAGACCGGGCGTCCGATTGACGCACCGTCTGTCGCGTTGGGCTCCTTTTGACGAGACGGAACTTCGAGATACATCAACTCTGGACTTCGTGACAGTTTATGTATTGACCCTTTGGTTTGAGAAGTGGACCCTCCCAGAATCGAGCGTGCTGTGTGCGGGAACCCTAGAGCCGGCTGCGACTGCATCGACTACTGTATTGGAATCCTCCGTGGGTTCGACAGCGATGACTACCATACTGGAATCCTCCGTGGGTTCAACGATGATGACTACTATTCTTGTATCCTATGTGGGTCCGGTAGTATTGACCTCTGTACTTGTATCCTGTGTGGGTCTGGCAGTGTAGCTGGTCTTGTATCCTGTGTGGGTTCGACAGCTTAGTTGGTCTTGTATCCTGTGTGGGTCCGACAGCTTAGATGAATCAGTGACTACATCTGATCATCTCTATCGCTATACGAAATATGTATACCTCTGTGAGATGAGTCTTGACTTTCAATCATTACCATTTGTGTGGTTGATTTCTTTCCTGTGTGGACTGGGTTGTGCTTGGGCTCAGGAGTTGGAGCCTAACTGGGATTGATGACTTAGGTATATGTATGGGCATATACCTAAGTAGGGTTGGTTGATACTTCGTGATTGTATCTTTCCTTTTTGGTTTATCCTTTGTGGATTCTGGGAGACCTTCAGGGGTCTCGGGGTCCCTACTGAGTATCCTATACTCACCCCTACATGGGCTTTGTCCGCACTACGTTGTGTTGGTTGCAGACGAAGAACAACACTGATCGAGGTAGAGACTTGTAGAGCTGGACGGTACCCGGAGGTGGACCACTTGGCGAGACATACACAAAACGGACAGACAGACTGGAGGTGCTGAGGAGGCCATCTATACCCACCCTTCAGGTGGGATTCCCAGAGGACGACTCAATGGTTGCTGTTTTTCTTTACTGTAGTTGTGCTAGCTTTCAGTTGTACTGTACTTTCAGTTGGGTTTGTATAGTGACCCATTTACTTTTCAACACTTACTTTTGTACTCAGTTTACTTAGTGTTTACTTCAGTTGTGTGCTTTGTTGTGATGTTTACTCTTATAAAGGCAATGCCTTCCCTTTTATCAGGATTTACGCTTTTGGTGCTAGTCGCCAGCCCTTGGCCTATGGAAGGTGGGCTTGGGTTAGTCACGACACAGGCCCCGAGGATGGGTCGTGACAAATTGGTGTCAGAGGAGTCGGTTCTACCGCAAAACTTGGGATTCTGATCTATCTTACTATGAAGTAATAGTGTTAAGAGTATTGAGTGTGGTTTTTAGTCCAGGGAGTCCAGTGTTGGTGTGGTGGCCGATGTATCCATACACCAGGACCCTGACCTCTGATTTCCGACTCAGTGCACGAAAACACTAATTGTGTGTGTGTTTTCGTTGAAAAGTTCTCTTTGTGATTACTTTGTGTCAGCTCACCAGGTATACTGTTTTAACCGTGGCACACCTGTTTCTTTTCAGGATGGCCCCACGAAGGCAGCCAACTTGGGTTCCGAGTTACATGCGAGATGGCAGCCCACCGAGCGACGAGGCCTCGGTGTAGGGCTCCATCACAGCGGAGACACCAGCGGTACCACTACCCGCTGAGCCACTGATACTACCAGCCCCGGCAGCAGAGAGTACATGTCGCCTGAGTGCATTACACGAGTTTCAGCGACAGAGGCTACCCAGGTTTTGCGGAGAGAAGGACCCTCAGGCAGCCGAGGATTGGCTGGAGGATATTGTCAGAGTCTTCAGGTTTATAGGGACACCATCCGACCTTAGGGTGATCCTTACCGCGAGTCTCCTACACGCAGTAGTAGGTAGATGGTGGAGCTTGATGCTCCAAGTGCACGACGAGGCATATCTACTTTGGACAGACTTCGAGAGTCTCTTCGGCTTGGAGTTTGTTCTAGCCACCCTTCGTGCGGTGCAGATTCAATAGTTACTACATCTACAGTAGGGTAGCATGACAGTAGCTGAGTACTCAGTGAGGTTTACTGACCTCTCAAGCTACTCTACGGATATGGTACGAGACCCGTTCTTCAGGGCACGGACCTTCAAGCAGGGACTGAGGCACGAGATCAGGGATTCGACGATTCCCCTCAGCATCCCGACGCAGGAAGGGATGTTGGAGCGAGCCCTTTTGGTGGAGAGATTTCTCGCTGAGCAGTCACCAGCGGTGAGACCCACTGCAGGGCGACACGTAGCGGAGTCTTCTGCAGCCGGTAGTAGATAGATGTCGCAGGGGTCCAAGTGGACCAGGCCATCAGGTGGGAGACCTCAGGATACAGGTTCGGTTTTCCGGGGCACATGAAACAGAGCCAGTCTTATGAGGAGTAGGCAGTGCTATGCATGTGGCGGGCAGGGTCACATGGCTCGAGACTGCCCGACCCGCCGTGCGGATGAGCAGCAGACAGTGGAGGGACCTCCCAGGCAGAGGCAGATGTTCGACTATGGGGTCTGCAGGGAGCAGGTGGACGAGGCAGAGGAGCTGGCCGAGCAGTGGGTGGTGGACGACGTTTTGAGGCTCTAGCACCACCACCACCAGGAGGTCCACCCCGACCATAGGGAGCTGGCAGACATAGGCATGCTTAGCTCCAGGAAATGGAGTCTTACGACCACGGCGCACCTGAGATGATTTGAGGTACTATCTGTATCTACTCCACCCTTGTTGTGGTACTTATAGACATAGGTGTGAGTCATTCTTTTATTGTCGTTGCCCTTGTTCGGAGCTCAGAGATTCCAACGGAGCCGTTGGCTCGATCCTTACAGCTAGAGACTCCTACGGGAGCAGACTCGACGATTACGCACTGGTACCAGCAGTGTGAGCTTACTCTAGGAGGCAAGAGCTTCGGCTGAGATCTTCTTGTAGCGGCGTCGAGGCCTTACGACATCTTGGGTATGGACTGGTTATCTATAGTCCATGCTCAGATCGACTGTATTAGGCACAAGGTGCGATGTATTCGCACAGATGGGAGCAGGTTCACCTTCACCGGCGACAAGGGAGCCTTTGTAGTGTAGGATGGACTTGCGCAGGGGAGAGGGCAGCTGATCACACATCAGTTGCCTAGTCTCATCCTTAGGTCAGTTGATGTGCGGAGTCCGAGTACCCTGGGACGTCACTAATATCGACTCCAGCATATTGGATGGCTCCCACTGAGCTTCGTGAGCTGCGGGTACAGCTAGAGGACTTGCAGGGGAAAGGATTTATCCGACCCAGTGTTTCACCCTGGGCTTCTCCGATTTTTTTCACCAAGAAGGCGGATGGGAGCTTGAGACTGTGTGTCGACTACTGTCTCCTGAATCAGGTGACCTTAAGGAACAAGTACCCACTTCTGAGGATTGATGACCTCTTCGATCAGCTCAAGGGAGCACGATGGTTCTCGAAGATATACCTCATGTCAGGCTATCACCAGCTCAGAGTTCGAGATGAGGATGTGTAAAAGATGGCCTTCAGGTGTCGGTATGGCCACTACAAGTTCTTGGTTATGACCTTCAGCGTAACCAATGCTCCAGCAGTTTTCATGAGTCTCATGAACAGGATCTTTGAGCCTTACCTTGATTGGTTTATCGTAGTCTTCATTGATGACATACTGATTTACTCAACTACTGAGGAGGAGAATGCCTACCACTTTCGGGTCGTACTGGATACACTCTGAGAGCACCAGATTTATGGTAAGCTCTCGAAGTTCCAGTTTTGGATTCAAGAGGTACACTTCTTGGGACACGTCATCTCAAAGCCGGGAGTTGCAGTGGATCCAGTGAAGATCGAGGCATTGCTTGCTTGGGAGCCACCTAGGAGCATGACAGAGGTGCAAAGTTTCCTAGGTCTAGCTGGGTACTATTGGAGATTTGTGCCAGACTTCTCCAAATTTTCAGCACCGCTTTTAGCTTTGACGAAGAAGGAGAAACCCTTTGTGTGGTCAGATAAATGCCAGTAGAGCTTTCAGGAGCTGAGATGGAGATTGACCAGTGCGCCCATCTTGAGGATACCAGAGGAGGGTGTTGGGTACGTAGTTTACTACGATGCATCGGGGACCGGACTCGGGTGTGTCCTGATGCAGGAGCGAGGAGTGATCGCTTATGGTTTGCAGCAGTTGAGACAGCACGAGCATAACTACGCTACCCATGACCTGGAGTTAGTAGCAGTGGTCTTTGCCTTGAAGATGTGGCAACACTATCTAATGGGTGAGCACTTTACAGTCTATTCTGACCACCAGAGTCTTAGGTAAATCTTCTCGCAGAAGGACCTGAACCTGAGACAGCGGCGATGGCTCGAGTTCCTCCAGGAATATGACTTTGAGATAGTCTATACTCCTGGGAAAGGGGAAAGTTGTAGCCGATGCTCTCAGCTGGAGATCAGGCATTCAGCTACTAGGATAGGCGAAGAAGTAGCTAGCCGTGTTGCAGATATCCTTTGTGGATATAGATGGAGCAGACTTTCTTCAGTCTATCACATTCACTCCTCTACTTCTTCAGCGAGTTAGAGAGGCACAACGAGGGGACATTGACTGTGAGATACGATGTGCTCAGATATCCTCAAGGTTGGCACCCAAAGGATTTTCTGAAGGAGGGGAGCACGTCATCCTCTTTAGGGGACGTATGATGGTACCGGTTTCACTACAGGAGGAGGTGCTGAGGGAGTTCCACACTTCCCCTCTAGTAGTAAATCCAGGAGTGGCGAAGATGTATCAGGACCTCAGACGACAACACTGGTGGCCAGGTATGAAGAAGGATGTAGCAGTCACGATGCCTCACTTGACAGCAAGTGAAGGCGGAGCACCAAGTACCAGTGGGCTTGGTACAACTCTTAGAGGTCCCGGAGTGGAAGTGGGATGGGATATCCATGGATTTCATGACGGGGCTTCCACTTACATCCATAGGACGCGAATCTATCTGGGTGATCGTATACCGACTCACCAAGTCGGCCCACTTCCTACCGATCAGAGAGCAGGGCTCAGTAGAGAGCTTGGGACGCCTCTCTGTTTAGGAGATCGTACGGCTTCACGGTGTGCCATCGACTATAGTTTCCAATCGGGATACTCGATTCACTTCCCAGCTTTAGAAGGGGTTACAGGAGGCTTTTGGGATGTAGCTACGTCTGAGCACCACCTTCCATCCTCAGACGAATGGTCAGACTGAGAGGACCATTCAGACACTCGATGACATACTCCATGCATGTTTCCTTGACTTTGGTCGCATCTAGGAGGATCACCTAACCTTGGTGGAGTTTGTGTACAACAATAGTTACCACTCCACCATTTGGATGGCACCATACGTGGAACTGTACGACCGACCTTGCAGATCACCTCTGTGCTGGACTGACCCTGGGGAGTCAGCATTTGTAGGACCAGAGATGGTTCAGGCTATGACAGAGAAGGTGCAGATCATCCAGGAGCGGATGAGGACTGTACAGAGTAGATAGAAGTCCTATGCTGATAGGAGATGGAGACCACTGGAGTTCGAGGATGGCGACCACGTTTTCTTATGGGTCTCACCTCGACGAGGTCTGCAGAGATTTGTCTAGGGTGGAAAGGTATCTCCGCATTTCATCGGACTTTTCCAGGTCCTTAGCAGAGTAGGTGAGGTGGCTTACGTGCTGCTTGGAGAGAGAATGAATTGGGAAGCATCAAAGATACATTTCCATCATTTCAAGGGAAGAGTGACCCAGAACTTTATTTGGAGTGGGAGCGGAAGGTCGACCATGTGTTTGGAATTCACAACTACTCAGAGGAGAATAAGGTAAAATTGGCGGCGCTTGAGTTCAATGACTATGCAAGTATTTGGTGGGACCAATTACAAGTAAGTCGACAATGAAATGTAGAAAGTCCAATTCGAACTTGGGAAGAAATGAAGATAGTAATGCGCAAAAGGTACATTTCTAGTCATTACTACTGAGATTTTCATTTGAAGTTACAAAAACTTGTGCAAGGTTCCATGTGTGTGGAGGAATACTACAAGGAAATGGAGATATCAATGATTCGATCCAATTTGGAGGAGGATCGCGAAGCTACCATGGCAAGGTTCATCAATGGATTGAATCTGACAATTAGAGATGTGGTGGAACTACATACTTATATTGACATGGAAGAGTTGCTACATAAGGCGGTGAAGGTCGAAATACAACTACATTCTGTAAGGAGTCAAGTAAGTTCTCATAATTTTTGGAAGGATAACCGGAAAGATCCAAAATCAACTTCTAAGTGGAATGAAACCAAACCAAGAGATTGCAAATTTGTTCCAAAACAAAGAGAAGAGGCCAAAAATAAGTTCTTCCCCACTGATTCAAAAGGAAAAATGGACACAAATTTCCCTTATAAATCTCATGATATGTGTTTTAAGTGTCAAGGACATGGTCATATTTCATATCAATGCCAAAACAAAAGGGCCATGATTATTTTGGATAATGGAGACATCCTTAGTGAGAACTCTAGCGATGATGAGATTCCATCTTTGGATGAGAGTTCAGATGTAGAAGTTGAAGAACCCGTACATGGAGATGCATTGGTGGCAAGAAGAGATTTAAACATTCAACCCAAAGATGATCATCATTAAGAGTGAAAAAGGAGAGTTGAGTGACATAAAAAGAAATGAGGGAAATCAAAGAGTTGAAAACAAGAGTGATGAGCGGAAGGTGAGTTTATTTTTTGGAAAAAGTGAGGTGAAAGGTGCTTTATTGAGCGGGAAAGTTTTCTTACTAATTATTAAGGATGCTTACCTTGAAACTAATGAACATCACCATTAATTTCCTGCTTGTGTTGTGTCTTTATTGTAGAAATTTGGTGATTTGTTTCCCAAAGAAACACCCAATGGATTACCCCCTTTGAGAGGCATTGATCATCGGATTGACTTCATACCTGGTGTCGTAGTTCCCAACAGGCCAGCATATAGAGATAATCTGGAAGAGACTAGAGAAATCCAATGTCAATTTGAAGAACTCATGAAGAAAGGATTAGTAAGGGAAAGCATGAGTCCATGCGCCATTCCGGTGATCCTAGTACACAAGAAAGATGGAATATGGCGAATGTGTGTGGATTGTCGCGCCATCAACAAAATAACAGTTAAGTACTGTTATCCCATCCCTCGACTTGATGACATGCTTGATGAATTACATGAGGCATCTTTGTTTTCTAAAATTGATCTTAAAAGTGGATACCACCAAATTCAAATGAAAGAAGAAGATGAGTGGAAAACTGCTTTTAAAACTAAGCTCGTTTTGTATGAGTGGTTAGTTATTCCATTTGGTTTAACTAATGTACCAAGTACATTTGTGAGCTTAATGAACCATATCCTTCGTTCATTCATTGGAAAATTTGTGGTTGTCTATTTTGATGATATCTTGGTGTATAGAAAATCTCTAGACAACCATGTTGAACACTTGCGCTTGGTGTGCGAGACCCTTAAAGAAAACCATCTTTATGCCAATCTTCAAAAATGTACCTTTTGCGTGGATTCTGTTGTGTTTCTTGGATTTGTTGTAGGGTCGGAAGGGATTCATGTGGATGATGAAAAGATCAAAGCAATTCAGGAGTGGCCCACACCGAAGAGTGCAACTGAGGTTAGGAGTTTTCATGGATTGGAAAGCTTCTATAGGAGGTTTGTAAAGGATGAGAATGAACTTGTAAAGAAACATGTGGTCTTTAAATGGGGTAAAAACACGAAAAAGAATTTAACACACTCAAAGAAAAATTGGTCAATGCTCCCCTTTTAAGGCTACCAGATTTCACTAAAGTCTTTGAAATTGAGTGTGATGCACCAAGAGTTTGTATTAGTGCTGTTTTGACTCAAGAGTCACGTCCAATTGCTTACTTTAGTGAGAAATTGAATGGGGAAACATTAAATTATTCCACTTATGATAAAGAACTTTATGATTTGAAATGAACCCTGGAAACATGGAAACATTACTTATGGTCTAAAGATTTCATTATTCATTCTGACCATGAAATCCTTAAGTATTTGAAGTCCCAAGGCATGTTGAATCAATGGCATGCATCTTGGTAGTAATTCATTGGGACTTTCCCCTATGTGATCAATCACAAAAAAGGTAAGGAAAATGTGTTTGTTGATGCTCTTTCACGAAGGTATTCACTTCTTACTTCTCTTCATTCTAGATTACTTGGACTTGAGTTACTAAAGGGAATGTATGAAAATAATGGATATTTTTCTCAAATTTGGACATCTTGTGAAAAACATAGATTTAAAGACTATTACAAAAATGATGGGTTTATTTTCAAGAGGGATAAATTGTGCATTCCAAATTGTTCAACTCGAGAATTGCTTGTAAAAGAAACTCATGGGGGTGGTTTGATGGGGAATTTTGGGGTTGATAAAATGATAGCTACTTTGCATGAACATTTTTATTGGCCAAGAATAAGAAAAGATGTTATTGTGATTTGTGCTAAGTGTGTCACTTGTAAGCATGCAAAGTCAAAGGTTCAACCTAATGGATTGTATTCCCCCTTACCTGTTCCATCCCATCCTTAGACCGACATCTCTATGGATTTTGTGTTGGGATTTCCTCGATCCCAATCAGGAAGAGATATCATTTTTATTGTTGTGGATTGATTCAGAAAAATGGCCCATTTCACTGCATGCTCAAAAACTAATGATACTATACATATAGTAGATTTGTTTTTCAAAGAAATTTTGAGATTACATGGACTGTCCAAAACCATTGTAAGTGATAGGGATGTGAAATTCCTTTTCCACTTTTGGATGACTTTGTGGAATAAATTGGGAACTAAATTATTTTTCTAAACTATTACACATCCTCAAACTGATGGGAAAACTGAAGTGGTGAATAGGACTCTTTCTACCCTCTTGCGTGGAATAATTCAAAAAAATCTGAAGAATTGGGAAAAATGTTTGCCACACATAGAGTTTGCATATAATAAAGTAGTGCATTCCACTACTAACTTCTCACCTTTTGAGATTGTATATGGATTTTACCCAATGACTCTGTTAGATATTCTTTCATTGCCTACTAATGAGGTCGTTGATCTTACAGGTGATGAGAAGGCAAAAAAAATTCGGCATTTACATGCCAAGGTGAAAGCCAACATTGAAAGAACAAATGAACAATATGCGAAGCAAGAAAACAATGGTAGGAATAAGGTTGTACTAGAACCAGGAGATTGGGTGTGGGAGAATTTGAGGAAGTAAAGGTTACCAGAGAAAAGAAAATCAAAACTTCAATCACGAGGAGATGGTCCATTTCATGTTTTAGAAAGAATCAATGATAACGCCTACAAGATTGACTTGCCCAGCAGGTATGGAAATGTGAGTGATACCTTTAATATTTCTGATCTCTCTCCTTTTGAATATGCAGATTTGAGGACGAATTCTTTTGAAGAAGGAGGGGATGATGCGAATCATGGTGCACACATGTAGCGAGGAGTGGAGGATGATCATGGCATTGATGGTGGAAGGAGCATTAATGGACAAGACCCATTGCATGATATTGGTGACCCAATGACAAGAGGAAGAATGAGGAGGATTAAAGAGGCTTTACATGGTCTCATTTTGAAATTACAAGAGGAGGCCCAACATGCATGCATGAGAGGAGAAAATGGTCCTTTAATCACACTTATTAAATCCCAACAGTGAACCTAAATGGCCCACCCAATTGATCCCACGAATTTTAAGCCACTTGCTTTAATGAAATCTCCAAAGTCATAAAGTGGTGGGCCCCTTGTCTATAAAGTCATGGTAGAAATCTTCAAAGTCTTTGGGGTGGTGCTAAAAAGTATTCTTGGTGGATATCTTGTCTCTTAAAGCCATGGACAAGTGTAAACAATGTCAACATTCGTTTTTTAGGCTTTAGACTTTTGGAGACTAGGTGTTTGACATGTATCTCTCTCATTTGGCTATAAATAGCCACCTCTTTATACCCTTTGAAGCTTAATTTAGAATTTGAGTGTTTTCTAGCATTGTTATGCTTGTGTTTCTTATGTTCTTGAATGAATGCAAGTAAGGCTTATCAAAGGAGTGATCAACCTTTGTGGTGCTTTATAATTAGAGTTTCAAGGGGCAAGTCTCCTTGGGGTCCTAATTAATCATCCCCCTTCCCATTTATTTTCCTTGCATTTCTTTTAATTTCATTTTCCTCTTCTTCCTTCACTTGTGTTTCTGCATTTTTTTCGCCAGTGAATACCGCACTCGCATATGGTATCATATCAGTAAATATCCACTAAAACTCTTAAAACTTTAAACACCCTAAAAGACTAAAAATGGATAAAAATCCAAAAGGAACAAAAACCAAAAAAGCCCGTAAAAATACTAAAACTCTAAAAAGCCTGAAAAAACCCTAAAACCCCCCAAAATCCCTAAGAAACATAAAAACACTAAAACCATAAAAATCCTTAAAAAAGCCCTAAAAATCCATGAAAATGTAAAAAACACTAAAAACCCTAAAACCCCTAAAAACCATAAAAACCAAAAAATCCTATAAAAAAAATAAAAATACTAAATCCCAACAGTCCACAAAAACCCTAAATTCCCAAAAGACCATAAAAATCATGAAAACCCCTAAAAACCCTCAAAATCCCTAAAAACCATAAAACACTAAAAACGGTAAAATTCCTAAAAAATCCCCAGACATCCATGAAAACCTAACAAACCCTTAAAACCTTAAAAATCATAAAAACCCATAAAAACATTAAATAACCCACTAAAAACCCCAAAACCCCTTTAAACCCCTAAAATTGTTAAAAAACTCTAAAAATCCCTAAATCCATAGAAAACTCAAAATAAACAAAAAAAATCCCAGAAACACCTAAAACCCCCTAAAACCAAAAAAAAACCCTAAAAATATTTAAAAACCCTTAAAAACCATAAAAAACCTTAAAAACCATAAAAACCCAAAAAAGCTCTAAAAACTCTAAAAAACCTTAAAATCCCGAGAAATGTTAAAAGACTCAAAAAAACCTTAAAACCCAAAAAAACTAAACAAACTATAAATTCCAAAAAAGAACCTAAAAACACTAAAACCCCTCAAAAACTCTAAAACCTCTAAAAACCATAAAAATCCAAAAAGACCCTAAAAATCCATAAAAATGTAAAAAACCCAAAAAAACCATTAAAATGCCCTGAAAACCATAAAACCCCAAAAGCACAAGAAAACCCTAAAACACCACTAAAAACTCTAAAAACCTTAAAACCCTAAAAAGGTTAAAAACTCTAAAATACATTAACCCCCCCCCCAAAGACCCTAAAAGCCCTAAAAACACTAAAAACCCTAAACCCCCTTAAAACTCTCACAATCCCGAAAAACCCAAAAATCCCTCAAAACCATAAAAATCCTAAAAAAGCCCTAAAATCCTTGAAAACCTAAAAAACCACTAAAATCCAAGAAAAACCCCTAAAACCTACAAAACCCCTAAAAGACATAAAAACCCTAAAACCCATAAAACACATGAAAACCCACTAAAAACTCTAAAAGCCCTTAAAACCCCTAAAAAAATTATAAAAAGTTAACAATCTCTAAAACCCTTAAAATACCTAAAAACATAAAATACCCAAAAAGACCCTAAATACCCTAAAAACCCCTAAAAACACTGAAAACCATTAAAAACCATAAAACCCATCAAAATCCCTAAAATCCTTAAAAACCTTAAAAACCATAAAATACTAAAAAACCCTAAAGATCCCTAAAAATATAAAAAACCATAAAAACCGTGATAACCCACTGAAAACCATAAAACCCCTAAAAACTTAAAAACCCTAAAAGCCCATAAAAACCCAAAACTATTAAAAACTCTAAAAACCGTTAAAACCACTAAAAACATTAAAAAACACTAAAGATCCTTTAAAATAGTTAAAAACACAAAAAAAATCCTAAAAACCCTGAAAAACTCTAAAACCACTAAATACCCTTGAAAACCCTAAAACCCCTCAAAATCCCCAAAACCCTTAAAAACCCTAAGACCAATAAAAATCCAAAAAATCCTTAAAATCCCAAAAAATATAAAAAACCTCTTAAAGCCATAAAAACCATTAAAAACAGTAAAACCCTAAAAACTCAAAAAAACCCAAAAAACCCATAAAGACCCTAAAAACCCTGAAAACATGGAAAAACGTACAAACCCTAAAACCCAGAAAGCTCATGAAAGCCCCTCAAAACAGTAAAAATCCTAGAAAACCATAAAAACTATAAAAATGCTAAAATTCCCTAAAATCCATTAAAACATAGAAAATGCTAACAACCTTGCAAACCCCCTGAAAACCATAAAAACCCCTAAAAATGTTAAAAACCACTAAAAACCCATAAGAACCCTAAAAACCCACTAAAAACTCTAAAAAACCTTAAAACACCTAAAAAAGTTTAAAAACTCTAAAAAATCTTTAAACCCCTAAAAACTCAAAAAATCCCTAAAACCCTCAAAATCCCTAAAACCCATAAAACTCTAAATACAATAAAAATCCTAAAAATCCATAAAAATCTATGAAAACGTAAAAACCCCTAAAAATCCTGAAAAATCTCCGAAGACCATAAAACCCATACAAACTTTTAAAACCCCATAAAATACCTAAAAATTCACTAAAACTCTAAAAATCCATCAACACCCTAAAAATTTAAAAAAATTCTTAAAAAACTTAAAAACCCTAAAACCCCAAAAGGCCATAAAATCCCTAAAAACCCCTAAAACCCCTCAAAATCCCTAAAAACCCAAAAACCCATAAAATCCTAAAAATCCATGAAAACATAAAAAACCATTACAACCATGAAAAATCACTAAAAACCATAAAACCATAAAAATTCGTAAAAACCCATAAAATCCCAAAAAACCAAAAAACCCACAAAAAACAATAAAAACTCCTTAAACCCCTAAAAATGTTAAAAAAATCTAAAAAACCTCAAAATCGTAAAAACTCAAAAAAAAAACCATAAAAACCCAAAAAATCCCAAAAGTCCCTGAAAACCAGTAAAAACCCTAAGATACCATAAAAACGCTCAAAATCCTTAAAAACCCTAAAAAAATAAAAATCCCAAGAAATGCATGGAAACATAAAAAACACTAAAGACCCTGAAAACCCACTAAAAATATAAAATCACCAAAAAATCTTTAAAAACCCAAAACCCATAAGGGCCTTAAAACCCATTAAAAACTTTAAACACCCTTTAAACCCCAAAAAACATAAAAAAACTTTAAAAAACTCTAAAAACCCTTAAAAAGGCTAAAAACTCAAAAAAAACCCTATAAACCCAAGAAGATCCTAAAAACCCTTAAAACCCCTAAAAATCCCTAAAAACTGTAAAAACCATAAAAACCATAAAAATCCTAAAAAACCCCTAAAAATTCCTAAAAACGTAAAACCCCTAATAACCCTAAAACTCTCTAAAAACCGTAAAAACCCCTAAAAACCATAAAACCCCTATTACCCACAAAAACCCAAAAAAACCAAAACAAACTATAAAAACCCTTTAAACCCCTAAAAACATTAGAAAACACTAAACATGATTAAAAACCCAAAAAAAACTTTTAAAAAACCTTAAAAAACCAAAAAACCCAAAAAACACTAAAAAACACTGAAAAACCATAAAAACATTAAAAACCCACAGAACCCCTAAAAACCCAAAAATCCATAAAGAGCCATAAAAATCCCTAAAAATTAAAAGAAAACCTAAAACCCTTGAAAAACCCCTGAAAACCAAAAACAACTTAAAAACAAAAAAAAACCCAAAAACCCCTAAAAACAATTAAAACTATAAAAACCCTAAAAACCCCTAAAATGTTAAAAAGATCTAAAAACATTTAAGACCCTAAAAAATAAAAAAACCCTAAAAAAAGAACCTAAAAGAACCAAAAACCCAACAAAACCTTGAAACCCCATGAAAACCCACAAAATCCTTAAAAACCCTAAAAATCGTAAAAACCAGAAAATCCTAAACGTGAAAATGTAAAAAACCCTAAAAAAACAATAAAAATAATAAAAACACTATAATCCTTAAAAAACCCATAAAAACCCCTAAAACCCAAAAAACTCGTAAAAATGTTACAAAACTCTGAAAAACAATAAAAACCCTAAAAACAAAAAACAAACCATAAAAACCCAAAAAACTCTAAACCCCTAGAAAACTCCCAAAATCCCTAAAAACCATAAAAAACTTCAAAATCCCAAAAAAAAATCTAAAAAAACCTAAGTACCATAAAAATCCTAAAATGTAGAAAAAATACCAAAAAAAAGTAAAAAACCCTGAAAAACACTTGAATGAAAAAAAACCCTAACAACCCACTAAAAACTCCAAAAACCCTTAAAACCCCTAAAAATATTAAAAACTAAAAAAAAAGCTTTAAAACCCTAAAAACTCAAAAAAAAACCCTAAAACCCCAACCCCGCCCCAAAAAACCCCTAAAGAATCCTAATAACCCTAAAAACCCTCAAAATCCCTAAAATCCCTAAAAAACTATAAAAACCATAAAAATCCTAAAAAAACCATAAAAATCCCTAAAAACGTAAAAGTCCCAAAAACCCTAAAAAACCCCCAAAAAACTGTTAAAACCCCTAAAACCTTAAAAAACCTTAAAAACTCATAAAAACCCTAAAAACCACTAAAAAATCTAATAACCCTTTAAACCCCAAAAAAACTCTAAAAACCTTAAAACCCCTAAAAACCCAAAAGACCCTAAAAACCCTGAAAACCTTGAAAGCACTAAAACCATCAAAATCCATAAAAACCCTAAAAACCCCTAGAAACCATAAAAATACTAAAAAGCTCCTAAAAATCCCTAAAAATGTAAAAAACTATTAAACCCCTGAAAACCACTGAAAACCATTAAGATTCCTAGAAAACATAAAGATCCCTAAAAACTTTAAAAACCATAAAAAACCTAAAACCACTTAAAACTCTACAAATCCTTAAAACCTCTAAAATATTTTAAAACTCTAAAAAACCTTATCAACCCTAAAAAACATAAAAAACCCTAAAACCCCCAAAAGACCCTAAAAACTCTAAAACCCTAGAAGCCTTGAAAACCATTAAAATGCCTCAAAATCCCTAAAAACCCAAAAAAAACCCAAAACCGATAAAAATACTAATAAAGCCCTAAAAATCACTTCAAACATAAAAAACCATAAAAACCCTCAAAACCCTCTAAAAACCATAAAACCCCTAAAAACTATTAAAAACCCTAAAAGTCCTTCAAAACCCTAATAATCACTAAAAACTCTAAAACCCATTTAAACCCTAAAAACGTTAAAAACACTAAAAACCATAAAAACCCAAAAAAATCAAAAAAAAAACAAAAACCCCAAAAAGACAATAAAACCCATAAAAACCCATAAAATCTTAAAATCCTAAAAAACCCTGAAAACCCCCCAGAATCCCTTAGCACCCTAAGAAACCCTAAAACCCATAAAAATCCTAAAAAATCCCAAAAAAATCATGAAAATGTAAAAAACCCAAAACACCCTGAAACCCCCCCTAAAACCCATAAAACCCCTAGAAACCCATCAACACCTTAAAACCACTAAAAACTATAAAAACCCTTGAAACCCCTTGAAACCCCTTAAAACATTAAAAAACCACAAATACATTAAAATCACTAAAAACTCAAAAAAAACCTAAAAACCCAAAAGACCCTAAAAATCCTAAAACCCCCTGAAAACCCCTAAAACCCCTCAAAATCCCTAAAAATCATTGAAAACCTAAACCCATAAAAGTCCTAAAAAAGACCTAAAAATCGATAAAAACATAAAAAACATTCTAAACATTGAAAATCCCGGAAAACCATAAAACCCCCTAAAAAATAAGAAAAACCTAAAACCCCTAAAACCACTAAAAACTCAAAAAAACCGCTAGAACTCCAAAAAACTTTAAAAAATCTTAAAAACCATGAAACCCTAAATAATTCAAAAAACCCTAAAAACCCAAAAAGAAGCTAAAAACGCAAAAAAAAACCTAAAAACCCTAAAAAACCCTCAAAACCCCTAAAAACCCACAAAATCCCAAAAAACCTTAAAACCATAAAATCCTAAAAACCGCCTAAAAATCCCTTTAAACATAAAAAAACCCAAAAAAACCCAAAAAACCCACTAAAAACATTAAATAAATCAAAAATAACATTAAAACCCCTAAAAAACTAAAAAAACCTAAAAACCCAAAAAGACCCTAAAAACCAAAAAACCAAAAAACCATAAAAAACATCGAAAAACCCTAAAAACCATCAAAATCCCTAAAACCCCTAAAAGCCCAAAAACCATAAAAATCCTAACAAATCCCTAAAAATGTAAAAACCCTAAAATCTATAAAAATCCCTAAAATCAATAAAAACCTTAAAAACTCTATAACCCATAAAACCCTAAAACCCACTAAAAATTATAAAAATACTTAAAAAGCCGAAAACATTAAAAAACTCTAAAAAATATTTAAATCTTGAAAAACTCTAAAAAAAACCTAAAACGCAAAAAGTCCCTAAATACCCAAAACACCCTAAAAAATCCAAAAATACCCCAAAATCACTTTAAACCCTTTAAACCCAAAAAACCATAAAAATCTTAAAAAATCCTTGAAAATGTAAAAAACCCTAAAAACAATAAAAACCCCTAAAAACCTTATAAACCCCATAAAACCACTAAAAACCCACTGAAAATCTAAAAACCCTTTAAATCCCTAAAAACATAGAAAATGTTAAAAACCTTAAAACCTGTAAAAAACTCAAAAAACCCAAAAAACCTAAAAAGACCCTAAAACCCCCCCTAAAAACCCCAAAAACCCCAAAACCCCTCAAAATCCTGAAAACCGCAAAAAACCCCTAAAAAACATAAAAATCTTTAAAAAGTGCTAAAATTACTTGAAAATGAAAAAACCCTAAAAACCATGGAAAACACCTAAAATCCCTCAAAGACCCTAAAAACCATAAAAAACCCTGAAATCTATAAAAACCCTAAAACCCACTAAAAACTCTAAAATCTCTCAAACCCCATAAAAATGTTAAAAACTCTAAAAACCTTTAAAACCCTAAAAAACTTAAAAACTTTTAAAACCCTCATAATCTTTAAAAACACTAAAACCCATAAAAATCCTAAAAACCCCTTAAAAATCTCTAAAAATGTAAAAAGCACTAAAATCATTGAAAACCATAAAAAACCTAAAACAATAAGAAAATCTTAAAAACCTAGAAAAACCCTAAACACTAAAAAAAATCTAAAAACCCTTAAAACACCTAAAATGTTTAAAAACACTAAAAACCTGAAAACCCCTAAAAACCTAAAAACCCTAAAATCCCAAAAATACCCTAGAATCTCTAAAAAACACTAAAAACCCCGAAGGCCCCTAAAACCCATCAAAATACCCAAAGACCCTTACAACCCTAAAATCCATAAAATCCTAAAAATCCCTAAAAATCCCAGAAAATGTAAAAAACTTGAAAAAAACCTAAAAACTAGGAAACCCCTAAAAACCATAAAAAAATATAAAACCCTAAAACCCCACTAAAAACGCTAAAAACAATTAAAATCCCAAAAATGATAAAAATGTTAAAAACTCTAAAAAAAACTTAATAACCCTAAAAAACTCAAAAAACCCCATAAAAACCCAAAAGAACCCTAATAAACCAAAAAACCCTAAATCCCCTAAAAACCTTGAAAACCCCTCAAAATCCCTAAAAATTCTAATAACTCTAAAAAATATAAAAAACCTAAAAAAGCCCTAAAAATCAATGAAAACATAAAAACACCTAAAAAGGCTGAAAATCTCAAAAAAAACATAAAAACCCCAAAAGATCATAAGGAAAAAACACTAAAAAATGTCGTCGATCTCTCCTGGGCTCTCCCGCTCGACGCAGCGATTTCCAAGGTTCCCTCTCAGAATCCTTCTCTTCGGCTTCGTGGATCACTCCCCGATCAAGCTTTGTGATGTGGATGGAGTTCAGAGGCTTTCTTCCTGGGTGCAATGGTGGAAGACGAGGCAGATGCTTGATGGTCGTGGGATCTGGTGGGCTGCGACGGGGAAAGGCGAACATGGATGGGTCTGGTTTTCACAAGGTTTTGGACCGGCTTTGGTAGATTTGGGCCTCCTCCTCAGTAACTGTCTTTGCTGCTCTGTGGTTGATGGTTTCCCGGTGGTTTGGGTGAATTCTATGAGGTCGATGGCGAAGTCAACCTTACCTCCAGATCTGATTTTCCGGTGGCTTTGCTTTGTTTTGCTGTTTCGCTACTCATCCCTGTTGGCCCTTCGTTCTCAGCATCGGTCTGCTCTGGTGGTGCTCTTATGTCTGAAGAAGGTGGTCATATCCGCTTAGTATAAGGCTTTGAAGAAGATCCAGTAGTGTGGTGCAGGTGCGACAGATCTGGAATCTGCATCTTGGGTTTCAAGATCCGTAGATCTGACAGTGGCGGTCCTCGAT
The DNA here is from genome assembly GCA_963277665.1 of Viscum album. Classification (NCBI taxonomy): domain Eukaryota; kingdom Viridiplantae; phylum Streptophyta; class Magnoliopsida; order Santalales; family Viscaceae; genus Viscum; species Viscum album. The sequence goes on along the minus strand of OY728121.1, from coordinate 1,049,497,543 downwards.
TGGGGAGGCAAGGTTCATTTTCGACTTGCTTCTTTTCTTGTTGTTGTCGATCTTCTAGATTTTTGCTGCACGTTGGATGCTATACTGGGCTTTGGAGGTGCTTTGTCTGTTCTTGTTAGCTGCCGTAGTGATGATGCTTGGTTTGGTTGTGATTTATTGTTGCTGCTGGATCATGAGCTTGTTGCAAGATGTGAATTCTAGATTATCATGTGGTTTTATGTGGAATGGTTCTTCTTTTTTCCTACTGGTGATTCATTTACACTGGTTTTGCTGCTGGGTGCGAATTGATGGAATGTTGGCTGTTTTATGGCTGAGATGTGAAAAATTTCTTGTTCCTGCTTCTGTTGGCGGGAATTCTGGAAATGGGTATGCTGGAAAATACAGGTGTATTATGTTTGCTATCTTTGGTTTTGTGTTGTTGTCTATGGATCTGACTGGTGTGGAGGTGTTGGCTGCTGTGGAGGCTAGTGTTTATGGTGCTGGTGGTTTGCTGTTGTTGGCTGTGAGTCTCTTTTGTGGGAATTTGTTGGGTACTGGAAGGTGTACTGCTGGTCTCTGGTTGCTGCTTAGCTGGGAAGTGCGGAAGGGATGTGGCTATATGACTCTGCTTGCTGGTTGCTGGTTGTTGTTTGGCTGGGAGGTGCTGGATGCTGGTTTTTTTGAGTTTGGATGCTGGTCGTTGGTTAGCTATGAGCTGATGGATGCTGATTGATGCTGGATGATGGTGGTGGCTACTTGGTTGTGTGTGTTTTTTTTTCTTTTTTGGTTTTTCTTTTTTGATTTTCTTTTTTTGCGTGAGTTGTAAGGGGTTTTCGGGTGTGGTTCGTTTGACCCCTCCCCTCCCTTGTCTGCTGTGTCTCCTTTTCCTTGCTAATAAATTTGGGGGGCCAGGAATAGCCCGACCCTCGCATCTTCCTTTCCCAAAAGAGCATAAAAAACCATAAAACCCATAAAAACCCTAATAACAACCGAGTAACTCTAAAAACCCTCAAAACCCCAAAAAACGTTAAAAACTCAAAAAAACCAAATAATGCTAAAAAAACCCTATAAAACCGAACGACCCAAAAAACCCTTAAAAACTCTAAAAACCCATAAAACTCCTAAAAACACACTAAAAACCCATAAAACCCCTAAAAAGTTAAAAAAAGCTCTAAAAAACCTAAAAAACCCTAAAAACTAAAAAACCCTTAAAACCCCAAAAGACTCTAAAAACCATGAAAACCCCTCAAAACCATGAAAACTCCTAAAAACTCTAAAAACCCTCAAAATCCCCAAAAAACCTAAAAACCATAAAAATCTTAAAAAATCCCTTAAAATCCCTAAAAATATAAAAACCTCAAAAAACCATGAAAACCCATGAAATCCATTAAAAGCCCTAAAAACCTTAAAAAACCCAAGAAACATAGAAAATCACTAAAACCACTAAAATATCTAAAAAACCTTAAAACCCCTAAAACATAAAAAAATATAAAAAATTAAAAAAACCTTAAAACCCCTAAAAATCACAATAAAACCCTAAAACCCCTAAAAACCCTCAAGACCCCCAAAACCCCTCAAAATCCCTAAAAACCCAAAAAACAATAAAATCCTAAAAACCCCCAAAAATTCCCTGAAAACGTGAAAAACACTAAAAACCTTAAAAACCCCTAAAAACAATAAAACCCCCTAGAAATCCTAAAAGCCCTAAACACCCATAAAAACCATAAAACCACTAAAACTCTAAAAAAACCTTAAAACCCTAAAAATGTTAAAAATAATAAAAAACCTTATTACCCTAAAAAACATAAAAAACCCTGAAAACCTAAAAAGACCCTAAAACCCTAAAAAACCCTAAAAAATGCTAAAAACCCTCAAAATCTTCAAAACAATAAAAAGTCTAAAAACAATAGTAATCCTAAAAATCCCTAAAAATCTCTAAAAACGTATAAAACCCTAAAACTCTAAACCCCCACCCCCCCAAAAACCATAAAACCCTTAAAAACCTTAAAACCCCTAAAAACCCATTGAAACCCTAATAACCCACTAAAATTTCTAAAAACACACAAAACCCCTAAAAACACTAAAACATTAAAATCCATAAAAAACCTTAACAACTCTAAAAAACTCAAAAAACTCCTAAAATCCAAACATACCCTAAATACCCTAAAAATCCCAAGAACCCCTAAAAAACCTTGAAAACCCAAAAAAACTCTAAAAATCCCTAAAAAATCCTAAAAACGCTAAAACCCAAAAAAATCGTAAATATCACTAAAAATCCCTGAAAATGTAAATAACCCAAACCCCTAGAAACCTTAAAAATCCCTTAAAATCCATAAACCCTTAAAACCGCTAAAAATTCAAAAAACCCTTTAAACAACTAAAAACATTAAAAATTTATAAAGATCATAAAAACCTAAAAAACTCAAAAAACCCTAAAAACCCAAAATACCCTAAAAAACCTATAAATCCATAAAAACCCTAAAAAACTTGAAAACCCTCAAAATCCCTAAAAACTCTCGGTAACATAAAAATCCTAAAAAATCCCTAAAAATCCCTAACAGCGTAACAAACCCTAAAGACCCTTGAAAACCATAAAACCCTGAAAAACGTTAAAACCCCTAAAAACCTAGAAAAACCTTAAAAACCACTGAAAATGTAAAAAACTCTAAAAAACCTTTAAACCCCTAAAAACTCAAAAAATACCCTAAAAACCCAAAAAGACCATAAAAACCCTGAAAAAACCCAAAAAAAACCTAAAAACCCTGAAAATCCCTTAAAACGCACAAAATCCCTAAAAATCATAAAAACCATAAAAATTCTAAAAAACCCCTAAAAATCACTGAAAATTTTAAAAACCGTAAAAACCTTGAAAACCCCTGAAAACCATAAAACCCCTAAAAACATTAAAATCCCACAATAACCCTAAAAACCCACTAAAAACACTAAAAATCATTTAAACACTGAAAAACGTTAAAAAGGGCTAAAAAACTCTAAATCCCTTAAAAACCTAAAAACTCAAAAAAAAACCCTAAAAATCCGAAAAACCATAAAAACCTAGAAAACCCTAAAAACTCCAAAACTCCAAAAATCCCAAAAAACCCTAAAACCATAAAAATACTAAAAAATTTCTAAATATCCATGAAAAAGTAATACACCCTAAAAACCTAGAAAAACCCCTGAAAACTATAAAAACCCCTAAAAACCTAAAAACCCCTAAAACCCCCTACAACCTTAAAAACCATTAAAAACTCTAAAAACCCTTAAAAACCCTAAGAACGTTAAAAACACAAAAATACTCTAAGAAAACTCAAAACCCCTAAAAAAGTAAAAAAACCCTAAAAATCCCAAAAGACCCTAAAAACCTTGGAAAAACCTAAAGCACTAAAAAAACCCTAAAAACCCTAAAAACCCTAAAAAATACCTAAAAACCATAAAATTACCTAAGACCCTTATAGACCCTCAAAATCCATAAAAAATATTAAAACCGATAAATGTCTAAAAATAATGAAAACCCCTAGAAACGTTAATAACTATAAAAACCCTTAAAATCCCTAAAAACTCAAAAAAACCCTAAAATCCCAAAAAGACCCTAAAAACCTTTAAGAACCCTACAAACACTAAAAACAGTGAAAACCCTAAAAACCCAAAAAATCCCTAAAATCCCGAAAAACCATAAAACTATAAAAATTCAAAATAATTTATAAAAATCCCCGAAGACATAAAATAACCAAAAAACACTGAAAAACACTTAAAAACCATAAAAACCCCTAAAAACCTTAAAAACCTTATAAAAATTATAAAAATCATGAAAAAATCTAAAAAACCTTAAAACCTCTAAAAACTCTAAAAACCCTAAAATAGCATAAAACCCTAAAAAACTCAAAAAAAACCCCTAAAAACCAAACGACCCAAAAAACACCGTAAACCCTAAAAAACATAAAAACCTTGAAAAATCCAAAAAACCAAAAAATCCAAAAAAACACTAAAAATTCCTAAAAAATATCATAAAAACCTTGAAAACCCCTTAAAACCATAAAACCCCTAAAAACCTTTAAACTCCTAAAAATCCATAAAACCCCTAAAACCCACTAAAAAATCTAAAAACCCTTTAAACCCCTAAATGGTAAAAACCCTAAAAAAGTCAAAAAAAACCCTAAAAACTCCCAAATACCCTAAAAATCTTGAAAATCCTTTAAATCCCCAAAATGACCAGAAAATCAATAAAAACCCTGGAAATCCCTAAAAACCCTAAAATGCATTAAAATCATAAAAATCCCAAAAATACCTTGAAAACGTAAAAAATAATAAAAACCATGAAAAAATCCTAAAAACCTAAAACCCACTAAAAACCATGGAAAACCCTAATAACTGATAAAAACCCGAAAACCCACTAAAAACTCCAAAAACACTTTAAACCCTTAAAAACATTGAAAACTCTAGAAAACCTTAAAAACCCTATAAAAAACCGTAAAGACCCAAAAAACCATAAAACTGAGAAAAACCTAAAAACTTATGAAAACCCCTAAAAGCTTTCAAAATCCATAAAAATCCTAAAAACCCTAAAAATCTTAAAAACCATAAAAATCATAAAAACCCCTAAAATCCTTGAAAAAATAAAATACCCTTAAATTACTAAACATCAAAAAACGACCATACCCCTAAAAACCATAAAAACCTGAAACCCCTAAAAAACTAATAACTAAAAAATCCTTAAAACCCCTAAAAATGTTAAAAACTTTAAAAACACTTAAAACACTAAAAATGTCAAAAAACCCCTAAAACTCCAAAAAATAATAATAATAACTCAAAAAACCCTAAACCCCCTAAAAAACATAAACACCCTCAAAAACCCTCAAAACACCAAAACACCTAGATACCATAAAAATACTAAAAATCCTGAAAAACATGAAAAATTCCAAAACCCCAGAAATCCCCTGAAAATGATAAAAACCGCTAAAAGCATTTAAAAATCATAAAAACTAATAAAAACCACCAAAAACCCTATAAGACATTTAAAACCCAAAAATGTTAAAAAAAACTCTAAAAACCTTTAATACCCTAAAAAACTCAAAAAAACCCCTAAAAACCCTAAAGACCCTAAAAACCTAAAAACCATAAAATCCATAAAAACCCTAAAAATCTAAAAAACCCTAAAGATTTAAAAAAAAACTACTAAAATCCATGAAAATGTAAAAAACACTAAAAACCATGAAAACCCCCTGAAATTCCTAAAAACCCATACAAACCACTAAAAACCTTAAAAATCCATAAAATATAATAAAAACAATAAAACCCCACTATAATTCTAAAAACCATTAAAACCCCAAAAATGATAAAAAGATTTAAAAACCTTTAAAACCCAAAAACTCAAAAAGTTCCTTAAAACCCCCAAAAGAACCTAAAAACCCTTAAAACCCCCAAAATTTCTTAAAATCCCTAAAAACCCTAAAAACCTTAAAATCCAAAAAAATCCCTAAAAATGTAAAAAACCCTAAAAACCCTAGAAAACCTCTGAAAACCATAAAACCCCCTAAAACCTTAAAAAACCCTAAAATCCCATAGAAACCATAAAACCCACTAAAAACTCTAAAAATCTTAAAACCGCTAAAAATGTTAAAAACACTAAAAGCCTTAAAAATCTAAAAAACATAAAAAGAACTAAAACCCATAAAGACCATAATAACCCTAAAAACCCTAAAACCCCACGAAACCCACTAAAAACCCTCAAAATCTCTAAAACCCTAAAAACCCTAAAAACAAAAAAAAATCCTAAAAATCACTAAAACCCTAAAAACATAAAAAAACCCTAAAACCCTGAAAAACCCTTGAAAACCATAAATCTTCTAAAAAACATAAAAACCCATAAAAACACATAAAATCCATAAAAACTAATAAAAACTCTAAAAAACCTTAAAACCACAATTTTTTTAAAAAAAAACCTAAAAACCTAAAAACTAAAAAACCCTAAAACCCAAAAAAACCATAAAAACCCCAAAACCTCTAAAAACCCTAAAAAATCATGAAACCCCATAAATCCCCTCAAAATCCCTAAAATCCTTAAAAACAATAAAATCCTAAAATATCCATAAAAATCCTTGAAAATGTAAAAAATATGAAAAACCATGAAAATTCCCCTGAAAACCATAAAACCCCAAAATCCATAAAAACCCTAAAATCCATAAAATCCTAAAAACCACTAAAAACTCTAAAAACCCTTAAAACTCCTCAAAATGATAGAAAAATCTAAAAAACCTTAAAAACCCAAAAAAACCAAAAAACCCAATAAAAAACCAAAAAACCTTGAAACCCTAAAACCCTGAAAAACCAAAAAAAACCCCTCAATATCCCTAAAAATCCTAAAAACCAAAAAAAACTTAAAAATCCCTAAAACTAAAAAAAAAACATAAAAACCCCTAAAAACCATGAAAAACCCCGAAAAACCATAAAACCATCCTAAAACCATAAAAACCCTATAAAAACCATAAAAACCACTAAAAAATCAAAAAAAAACCTAAAACGTTAAAAACTTTAAAAACCATTAAAACCCATAAAAAATTGAAAAAACCCTAAAAACTCAGCCCTGCAAAAATCCCCAAAAAACACAAAAGACCCTAAAAACCATAAAAGCCCTAGAAAACCCATAAAACCGCAAAAACCCTCAAAACCACTAAAATTCCTAAAAAACCCTAAAAACCAAAAAAATCCTAAAAAAGCCCTAACAATCCCTGAAAATGAAAGACTTAAAATGCTAAAAACCCCCTGAACTCTATAAAAACTCCAAAAAACTGTAAAAACCCTAAGAACCCATAAAAACCCAAAAACCCCTAAATATGTTAAAAAAATCTAAAAACCATAAAAAACATAAAAACTCAAAAAAAACCTAAACCCCCAAAAGACCCTAAAAACCCAAAAACCCCTAAAAACCCTAAAAGCCTAAAAAAATCTAAAAACCGTCAAAATCCCTAAAAACCCTAAAAAACCAAAAAATCAAAAAAATTCAAAAAATTCAATGAAAACATAATAACCCTAAAAACCCTGACCCCCCCCCCCCCCGAAAACCATAAAACCCCAAATAACCTTAAAAGCACTAAAACCCACAAAACCCCTAAAAACCCACTAAAATTTTAAAAAACCCTTTAAACCCGTAAAAATGTTGAAAAACACTATAAAACATTAAAAATCCTAAAAACCAAAAAATCCTAAAACCCCAAAACACCATAAAAACCATGAAAAAACCCTCATAAAAACCATAAAACCACTAAAAACTCAAAAAACCCTCAAAACCCATAAAGACGTTCAAAAACTTACAAAACCTAAAAACCCCTTAAAACTCAAAAAAAACCCTAAAAACCCAAAAAGGCCCAAAAAACCTTGAAAACCCCAAAAAACCTTGAAAAACCCTAAAAACCATGAAAACCCTAAAAACCTAAAAATCCCTATAAACACTTGAAAATTCTAAAACCCTTAAAATCCTAATTTTAATCCCTAAAAATCCCTGAAAATATAGAAAACACTAAAACCCTGAAAACCTCTTGCAAACTATAAATACCCTAAAAACCTTAAAAACACAAAACTCCATGAATCCATAAAACCCCACTAAAAATAGTAAAACCCCTTAAAACCCCTAAATATGTTAAAAAACTATAAAAAACCGTAAAACCCCTAAAAATCCCTAAAAACTCAAAAATACCCTAAAATCCTATAGAAACCCTAAAAATCCTTAAAATCCCTTAAAACCCCTAAAAACCATAAAAATCTTAGAAAATCTCTAAAATTCATGAAAACCTAAAAAACCTAAAACCTTTAAAACCCCCTAAAAACTATAAAAATCTGAAAAAAAATCCTAAAACCCATAAAAAACCTAAAAACCCACTTAAAACTCTAAATTTTTTTAAACCCCTAAAAGCGTTAAAAACTATAAAAAATCTTAAAAACCATAAAAAACTCAAAAAAACCCTAAACCCCAAAAAGACCCTAAAACCCCTAAAACCCCTAAAAAACCTAAAATCACTAAAAACTCTAAAAATGCTAAAAACCGCTAAAAACGATAAAAAACTCTAAAAACCTTAAAAACCCTAAAAAAATCAAAAAACCCAAGAAACCTAAAAAATGATAAAACCCCCCAAAACCTGAAAAACACCCAAAATCCCTAAAACCCTAAAACCAATAAAAATCCTAAAAATCCATAAAAATACCTGAAATCCTAAAAAAACCTAAAAGCTTGAAAACCCCTTGAAAACCATCAAAACACCTAAAAACCTTAAAAACACTAAAACCCCATAAAAACACTAAAACCCACAAAAAACACTAAAAACCTGTAAAACCTGTAAAACCCCTAAAAACGTTAAAAAAATATAAAAAACTTTAAAACCCTCAAAAACTCAAAACAAAACACCAAAAAATCCCAAAAGACCCTAAAAGCCCAAAAAACCCCTAAAATCACTAAAAATTTCTTAAAACCCAAAAAACCCATAAAAACCATAAAAATAATAAAAACATCCTAAAAATCCCTCTAAATGTAAAAAATCCAAAAAACCCAAAAAAACACATGGAAACCATAAAACCCTAAACAACCTTAAAAACCTTAAAAACCTTAAAAACTATAAAAACCCTAAAAACTCTAAAAACCCTTAAAACCCATAAAAATGTTAAAAAAATCTAATTTTTTTTAAACCCTAAAAACCCTAAAAACCCCTAGAAACCCTAAAAACCAAAAAACCCATAAAAGCCTAAAAAACCCCTAAAAATCCCTGAGAATGTAAAAAATCCTAAAAAACCCTGAAAACCCCTAAAAACTATAAAAATTCCTAAAACCCATAAAAACACTAAAAACCACTAAAAACTCTAAAAACTTTAAAAACCCTACAAAACAAAAAAAACCATAAAACCTCCAAAAGACTCTGAAAACCCTAAAAAATCCTAAAAACCCAAAAACACACATCAAAATCCATAAAACCCTAAAAAACACTAAAAACCATAAAAGTCCAAAAAAGATGTAAAAATCGATAAAAATATAATAAAACCCAAACAGCCTTTAAAAATACCTAAAAACCCTAAAACCATTGAAAACCATCAAACCCCTAAAAACCATTAAAAACTCATAAAACCCTAAAAAAACTGACTAAAAACTCCAAAAAACCCAAAAAACCCCTAAAAACGTTAAAAATGTTAAAAACCCTAAAAATCCTTAAAAACCTAAAAAAGACAAAAAAACCCCAAAAAAACCAAAAATACCCTAAAAACCTTGAAAAACCCTCAAAAAGACCCTAAAAACCTTGAAAAACCTCTATAAATCCCACAAAACCCTAAAACCCCTCAAATTCACTAAAAACCCAACAAACTATAAAAATCCTAAAAAACCCTTAATGTCCCTGAAAACATATAAAATCCAGAAAATCCTGAAAGCCCCCTAAAAACCATAAAACACCTAAAACCCTTAAAAACCCATAAAATCACTAAAAAATATAAAAATCTATAAAACCCCTAAAAACTTAAAAAAGCTAAAAATATTAACAGCCCTAAAAAACTCAAAAAGACCCTAAAACTCAAAAGATCCTAAAAAGGCTAAAAGACCATGAAAAATCCCAAAAAAACCCCCAGAATCCCTAAAAACTTTAAAACCCCGCCAAATTTTAAAAATCCAACAATTGCACTAAAAATCCCTAAAAATGTAAAAAAGACTAAAAACCCTGAGAAATCTCTCAAAAACCATAAACCCTCAAACCCATAAAAACCCTAAAAAACCACTAAAAACTTTAAAACACTTAAAACCCCTAAAACTTTAAAAAAAAACTCTAAAAAACCGTACAAACCCTAAAAACTCAAAAAAAACTATAAAAACCCAAAAGACCCTAAAAATCCTGAAAAAACATAAATATCATAAAAGACCTAGAAACACTAAAAACTCACGAAATCACTAAAAACCCTAAAAACCATAAAAACCATAAAAATCCTAAAATCCCTAAAAATATAAAAAACAAAAAAAACCTTGAAAACCCCTAAAACCCATAAAAACACATAAAAACCCATAAAACATTTAAAACCCACTAAAAACTCTAAAAAATCTTAAAACACCTAAAAATGTTTAAAAACTCTAAAAACCTTAGAACCCCTAAAAAACTCAAAAAACCCTAAAAACCCAAAAGACCTTAAAAACCAAGATAACCCATAAAAACATGAAAACCCTAAAAAACTCAAAATCCCTAAAAAATGTAAAAAACATAAAAAACCCTAAAAACCATAAAAATCCTTAAAAGGTCCTAAAAATCCCTAAAAACATAAAAAAACCCCAAAACCCCTTAAAAACCCTTGAAAACCATACAAACCCCCAAAAAACTTTAAAAACCTTCAGAACATATACAAACCCTAAAACCACTAAAAACTCTAAAAACCCTTAAAACACCTAAAAATGTTAAAAAGAGTTGAAAAGTCTAAAAACATTAAAATCCATAAAAAACTCAAAAAATCCTAAAAACCCAGAAATAATCTAAAACCCCTGAAATACCCTAAAAACCCTAAAACCATAAAAATCCTAAAAAATCACTAAAAATCCTTGAAAATGTAAGAAACCCTAAAAACCTTGAAAAACCCATAAAAACTATAAAAACCCTAAAATACTTAAAAAAACCTAAAAACCCTAAAAACCCAAAAAAACCAATAAAAACTCTAAAACCCATTAAATCCCCTAAAAAGTTTGAAAATCTCTAAAAAATAATAAAAACCCAAAAAAACTCAAAAAACCCAAAAACCCTAAAAAGACCCTAAAAACCCTGAAAACCCCCTAAAACCCCTAAACCCCCCCTAAAATCTCTGAAAACCTGAAAAATACAAAAAACAATTAAAATCCTAGAAAATCTCAAACCAAACCTTGAAAATGTAATAAAACCTAAAATCCCAGAAAACCCCCTTCAAAACATAAAAAACCCATAAAACCCTAAAAAACCATAAAAACCCATAAAAACCCATAAAAACCTTAAAAACACAAAAAACCATTAAACCCCTAGAAAATGCCTTAAAACTCTAAAAACCCTTAAAACTCCTAAAACGTTAAAAACATTAAAAAAATCAATAAAAACCATAAAAACTGAAAAGAAAAACTCAAAGAAACATTAAAAACCATAAAACCCACTGAAAAACCCTAAAACCCCACAAAATCCCTTAAAATCCTAAAACTGCCTAATAACCATAAAAATCCTAAAAAGGCCTAAAAATCTAGGAAAAATATAAAAAACCCTAAAAACCCTAAAAATCCCCTGAAAACCATAAAAACCCCTAAAAACCTTAAAGTCACTAAAAATCCATAAAACCCTAAACACCACTAAAAACACTAAAAACCCTTCAAACCCCTAAAAATGTTTAAAAACTCAAAAAAACCTTAAAAACCAAAAAAAAACTCAAAAAAACCCTAAACCCCAAAACCCGTGAAAACCCCTAAAAACCCTCAAAATAACTAAACACTCTAAAAACCCTAAAAACAATAAAAAATCATAAAAAATCTCTAAAAATCCTTGAAAACATAAAAAAACCTAAAAACCCTGAAAAACCACTGGAAACCAAAAAAAACCCCTTAAACCTTAAAAACCCGTAAAAACCCATAAAACCAAAAAAACAACTAAAAACTCTAAAAACCCTTAAAACATGAAAACTGTTAAAAACTCTAAAAAACCTTAAAACCCTTAAAAAACTCAAAAAAAACCTACAAGCCCAAAATATACTAAAATCATTGAAAACCCCTACAAATCGTAAAAAAACTTAAAAAAATAAAATCACTCAAAATCCCTAGGAACCCTAAAAATCCAGAAAATCCATTAAAATCCAAAAAATCCCTAAAAATCCCTAAAAACGAAAAAACCCTGAAAACCCTAAAAAACATCTGAAAACCATAAAAACCCTAAAAAACTTTAAAATAACTTAAAAGGCCAAAAAAACCCTAAACAACTAAAACCCCCCAAAACACTTAAAACCCATAAAAGTGTTTCAAAACTCTAAAAAACCTTAAAAACCGTAAAAAACTCAAAAAAACCTAAAAACCCAAAAAGACCCTAAAAACTTGAGAAAACAAAAAAAAAACGGTAAAAACCCTGAAAACCCGTAAAAACCCTCAAAATCCCTAAAATCCCTAAAAACCCTCAAAATCCCTAAAATCCATAAAAACCCTAAAAACCATAAAAATCCTAAAAAAGATCTAAAAATCCTTGAAAACATAAAAACCCAAAAAACCCTGAAAACCCCTAGAAACCATAATAACCCCTAAAACCCTTAATAAACCCTAAAATCCCATAAAAACCAAAAAAACTACTAAAAACACTAAAAACCCTTAAAACCCCTAAAATGTTAAAAAACTCTAAAAACCATAAAAATTCTAAATAACTAAAAAACACTAAAAGTCCAAAAGGTCGCTAAAACCCTCAAAATCTCTAAAAACCGCAAAAACTATAAAATCCCAAAAAACCCTGAAAACATACACAACTAAGAAAAAAACCCTTGAAAACCATAAAAATCCATAAAAACATTAAAATACCCTAAAACCCCATTAAACCCCTGAAACGAACTAAAAACTATAAGACCCTTGCCATGCAAAAAAACTCTAAAAACCCTTAAATACCCTAAATACATTAAAAAACTCTAAAAACCCTTATAAGTCCAAAAAACTCAAAAAACCCCTAAAACCCTAAAACCCCTAAAAAACCCTGAAAACCCCTAAAACCCTCCAAAATCCCTAAAAACTCTAAAATCCCTAGAAATATAAAAATCCTAAAAATGCACTAAAAATCCTTGAAAACATAAAAAACCTTATGAAAACTCATGAAAACTATAAAAATTCCTAAAAACCTTTAAAACCATAAACGCCAAAAAAATGAAAACCTCTAAAAACACTAAATAATCTTAAAATCCTGAAAAACACTAAAAAACTCTAAAAAATCTTAATAACTCTAAAAAAGTCAAAAAAATCCAAAAAACAAAAAAAAACCTAAAAGCCCCTAAAAACCCTAGAAACCTTGAAAACCCCCTAAAATCCCACAAAATCATTAAAAACCAAAAAAAATAAAAACCTAAAAAACATAAAGAACCCTAAAAATACCTTAAAATGAAAAAACCCTTAAAAACCCTAAAACCCCTTGAAAACTATAAAACCCCTAAAAACCTTAAAAACCATAAAACCTATAAAAACTCTAAAACAACAAAAAAACTCAAAAAAACCCTAAAAGCTGTTAAAATGATAAAAAAATCTAAAAATTCTTAAAATCCCTAAAAAAATAACTCCCCCAAACCTAAGAAAGGCCCTAATAACCACATGAAAACCAAAAAACCAAAAAACCCAAAAAACCCCTAAAATCCCTTAAAATCCTTAAAACCCTAAAATCCCTAAAAATCATAAAAATCCGAAAAATAACGTGAAAAATTCCTAAAAACGTAAAAAATCTAAAAACTCTAAAAACTCTAAAAACCAAAAAAACCCCTAAACACCTTAAAATCCTGAAAACCCGTAAAACCCCTAAACCTACTAAAAACTCTAAAAACCCTTAAAACCCCTAAAAATGTTAAAAACGTCTTAAAACCTTAAAAATCATAGAAAACTCCAAAAAAACACCTAAAACCCTAAAAAGATACTAAAAACCCCTCAAATTCTATTAAATCCCTAAAAACCATAAAAATTCTAAAAATTCCAGAAAAATCCCAAAAGATGTAAAAAACACTAAAAACCCTAAAAACCTTAAAAACCCTAAAAACCATTGAAAACCATAAAAACCCAAAAAATAATTAAATACCCTAAAACTCATAACAACCCTAAAAACCCACTAAAAACTCTAAAACCTTCAAAACCCCTAAAAACTAAAGAAAACCTAAAATCCCAAAACACCCTAAAACGCTAAAAAACCCAAAAAAATCCAAAAAATCCCTCAAAATCCCTAAAACCCGGAAAAACCCTAAAAACACTAAAAAACCCAAAAAATACAAAAAATCCATCAAAATCTCTTAAACCCCAAAGACACCCTAAAACCATAAAAATCAAAAAAATGCCCAAAAAATCCCTGAAAGTGTATAAAATTCTAAAATCCCTAACTACAACTAAAAACCATAAAAACCCTAAAAACATTAAAAAACCTAAAACCCACTAAGAACTCTAAAAACCAATAAAAACATTATAAAACTCGTAAAAACATTAAAACCCTCAAAACCCCAAAATAACCCTAAAAAAATTGAAACCCCTAAAACCCCACAAAATCCCTAAAAACCATAAAAATCCTAAAAAATCCTAAAAGATCCCTAAAAACATTAAAAACCCTAAAATCTCATAAAAACCATAAAAACCTTCAAAACACTAAATAATCTAAAAACCTTTTAAACCCATAAAAATATTAAAAACTCTAAAAAATCATAAAAATCTAGAAAAAATAAAAAACCTTAAAGACCCCAAAAAACCATAAAACCTAATACCCCTAATAACCTTAAATCCTTGAGAAACCATAATAACCCTTAAAATCCCTAAAACCCCAAAAAAACCATAAAACCATAAAATTCAAAAACCCCTAAAAACCCTTAAAACATAAAAAACCAATTAAACCCCATTAAAACCCCTAAAAAGCTTAAAAAACTTTTAAAAAACTTAAAACAACTAAAAAACTCTAAAAAACCCCCAAAAAGCAAAAGACCCTAAAGCCCCTAAAAACCCTGAGAAACCATAAAAACCCTCAAAATCCCTAAAAACCCGAAAACCCGTAAAACACGTAAAAATCCTAAAAATACCTAAAAATACCTAAAAATGTAAAAACCCCAAAAAATCCTAAAAGAAACCTTAAAACCATTAAAACCTTCAAAAAATTTAAAAAACCCTAAAAACCACAAGAAACTCTAAAAACCCTTAAAACCCCCAAAAAAATTAACAAACTCTTAAAATACTTAAAAAACCTAAAAACTCATAATAAGCCCTAAAAACCTAAATGGCCCTAAAACCATAAAAACCCTAAAAACTCTAAAAACCCTAAAACTCTCAAAAGTCCAAAAAACTGTAAAAACCCTAAAAACCATAAAAATCCTAAAAATCCATAAAAATCCCTGAAAACTAAAAAACCCAAAAAACCCTGAAAAACCCCAGAAAACCATAAAAACACCAAAAAATATTAAAAAACCCAAAAAAAACCTAAGGACCACTAAAAACCCTAAAAACACTTAAAACCCCTAAAATCATTAAAAACATTAAAAAACCTAAAAAACAAAAAAGACCATAAAACTCTGAAAACCCTAAAAAACCATGAAATCCCTAAAAACCCTAAAAAATCCCTAAAAACCCTAAACCCCAAAAAACCATAAAAATACTAAAAAATCCCTAAAACCGCTGAAAATGCAAAAAACCCTAAGGCCCCTAAAACCCCTAATAACCATAAAAAAACTTTAAACCCCTAAAAACATTAAAACCCCTAAAAACCCAAAAAACCCTAAAACCCAATAAAAACCCTAAAAACACATAAAACGCCTAAAAACATTAAAAACTTTAAAAACCTCAAAACCCTGAAAAACCAAAAATACCTAAAAAACCAAAAAGACCATAAAACCCTAAAAACCATGAAATCCCTAAAACCCCTGAAAATGTAAAAAACCCTAAAGCCCCTGATAAATCCCTAAAAACAATAAAAAACCCTAAAACCCCTAAAAATGTAAAAAAACCCTAAAGCCCCTGGTAAATCCCTAAAAACAATAAAAAAACCCTAAAACCCCTAAAAACCACTGAAAACCTAAAAAACCATGAAAACCACTAAAAACAATCAAAATCCCTAAAAACCCTAAAAATTCCTATAAACCATAAAATCCTAAAAAATCCCTCAAAAATCTCAAAAAACCCAAAAAAATTGAAGAACCCAAAAAACCATAGAAATCCTAAAAAACCATAAAAATCTTTAAAAAGGTAAAACAAACTAAAAATTGTCAAAAATATCTAAAAACCATAAAACCCCCTAAAATTTTAAAAAACACAAAAAACCCCTAAAAACCATGAAAAACCCTAAAACCCCTAAAACCCCCTGAACACCAAAAAAACCCCTATGAACCTTAAAAACCCTAAAACCCATAAGAACTCTAAAAATAACAAAAACTCTAAAAACCCTTAAAATTGTTAAAAATGTACAAAAAACTCTGAAAAATCTTTAAAACCCTAAAAATATAAAAATACCCAACACACAAAAAAAGGCCCCAATAACCACTAAAAAACTAAAAAACCATAAAAAACCCTAAAACCCCTTAAAATCCCTAAAAACCCTAAAAATCATAAAAATCCAAAAAAGGCTAAAAATTCCCGAAAATGTAAAAAACCCTAAAAAACCCTTGAAAACCATTAGGCCCCCTGAAAATCATAAAATCCTAAAAATCCATAAAACCCACTAAAAACCCTTAGAACCCCTAAAAACATTAAAAAAGTCTAAAACCTTAAAAAACATTAAAAAACTCAATAAAAATACCTAAATACCCAAAAAGACCCTTAAAACCCTAAAAACCATAAAAAAATCTAAAAAATCATGCAAATTCCCTAAAAATGTAAAAAACACTAAAAACCCTAAAAAAACCTTGAAAACCATATAAACCCTTAAAATTATTAAAACCCATAACAACCATAAAAACTCAATAAAACTATAAAAACCCTTAAAACCCCTAAAAAACTCACAAAACCCTAAAACCCCAAAAGACCCTAAAACCCTGCAAAATCCCTAAAAACGCTAAAAACCCAAAAAATCACAAAAATCCCTCAAAAGCCCTAAAACCCCAAAACAACCTAAAACACATAAAAATCATAAAAAACCCAAAAAATCCATAAAAGCATATAAAACCCTAAAATCCCTAAAAACCCTTGAAAACCAAAAAAACGCCTAAAACCATAAAAAACTAAAACCAAATAAAAACCCAAAACAACTAAAAACTCTAAAAACCACTAAAAATGTTAAAAAACTATTAAAAAATTAAAAATCCTAAAAAACTCAAAATAACCCTAAAAATCCCAAAAAACCATAAAAATCACAAAAGACCTTAAAATCCCCTAAAAACATTAAAAACCATAAACACCCACAAAATCCCTAAAAACCCTAAAACCATAAAATTCCTAAAAAAGCCTAAAAATCCCTAAAAACATGTAAAACCCTAAAAACACCATTAAACCATAAAACCCATAAAACCTTAAAAACCCTAAATTCCCATAAAAACCTTAAAAACACTAAAAACTCTAAAAACCCTTAATACTCGTAAAAATGTTAAAAAAATCTAAAAAACATAAAAACCCACAAAAAATTAAAAAAACCCTAACCACCCCCCCCAAAAAAAACCTTAAAACCTAAATAACCTAAAAACCCTAAAAACACAAAAAACCCTAAAAATACCAAAAAACCATAAAATTCAAAAATCCCTAAAACCCCAAAAATATAAAAAAACCCTAAATACCCTAACCCCCCCCAAAAAAAACCATAAAGACAACTAAAAAATCTAAAACCCCATAAACCCCATTAAAACACCTAAAAACCTAAAAAAACTTTTAAAAAACTTAAAACACCTAAAAAACCCTAAAACCCCAAAAGACCCTAAAACCCCTAAAATTGTCAGAACTCGGTATTTTCTATAAAAGACTTTGGAATATTCTTGATGTTATTCCAGAGCAGCGCCTTCAGACGGCGTAGGATTCTGAGCCCCGGTGTGGCCAGAATTAAATTTTCAGTGCGTTCACATTGGGAACGCCAAGTAAATGAAATAACTTCTAAATGGTAACTTGGATTGGAAAACATAGGGCACCGTTGAGTCTGGAACATTCCGTTTACCCTAGGAGGGGTGTAATTTTCGTGGGCGCGACCCTTTTGTGAAAAATGGTTCCAGGGGCGTTTTCGTAATTTAGAGGCCTCAGACGTTAAATTTTATAACTTTAGAACAGAGCCTCGGATTAAAATTACGATACTGTCGTTGTGCTCGGGAGGTGATTTTTACCCTAGGGGAGGCTTAACCTCATCCCCATCAAGAGTTGGGGTACGGGTCCACTGGTGGGAGAATAAAATTTATTTAAAATTAATTTGTTTTTTTTCTCCTACTTAAGTCCAAACCCATATTCCTCCCTTGGAATTCTCTGGCGGAGGAACTCCCAAGAAACCAAGGAAGCCCTCCCATCCCTCCATCTCCTCTCTCCACCTCTCCAAGAAGGCGACTGCGGTTCCAGATTTGGTGGATCGCTTGCGAAGCGTCGGGCTACTCCCAAGAGGTAGGATCGTGCGTTTCCATTTTTATTTCTTGCACCTACTTTGCTATCAATTTATCACATATAATTGCCTTCAAATGGTCTTGCTAAGCCCATGGTTGTGTATTACTTGTTCTAAGCTTCCCGATGCATGTTTCAGATTGCAAATCCAAGTTCTGAGGCGATCGCAGTCGTTCGACGAAGATCCGCAGGTTTTGGTGTTTTCTGGCAGTTCTGGCCAGTCCGGCAGGCGGTCCAGTGAGCTCCCAGGTGGCGGGCCGGCTTCCTCAAGGGTGATAGGTTGGGCTAGGTGGCTTCGGCGGTCGAGCGGGGGTGCCAATGAGGGGTGGTCGGGCGTCGGTGCGGCGCGGGAGACCAGGCGACTTTGCCGGCCGGGTTGACGCGGGAGAACCGGGGTCCTCGTGACCCCAGTCCGCAGACAAGGACCCGCACCCCGTGGGTCCTATGAGAACTCAGCCAAACCGGCTGATCCGGTCCGGGCGAGATGGACTGGCTCGTGCGGTGAACCGCGGGTCGGTTCAGGCAAGGTGGGCCGGCCGAACCGGCCCGACCCACCTATTTCAGTCCATTTAGAATTAAAATGCTCCTAAAATTCAAACCGTAAATCGGATTCGTGTGCCGTATGTGGAAACGCACTCCTTGGATCGAGGTGAACATTTTGACATGGTCTTGGGGATTTTTAATTCCCGAGACGAGGGGCTCGGTGGCACGACACGTACGTTAAGTGGTTCAACGTTTTTCTCTGAGGTTCTTGTTTTAGGAGATGCAGACACATCTAGAGTCCATTTTGAGCGCCATCAATGGCATTTTTACCCTGGCGTCGAAACAAAGATTTACAAAGTGTTTTTGGGCGTTGAAACTAGAGTTGAGGTGTGGGCCCCACGAGCCGTCTTTCGAGCTGCACGCAGCAATTTGTAACTTTTTCATCGGATGTCTGTTCGGGGCATGCGAGCAGTCGATTCAGGGTGTTTTTTCTGAGGGCATTGCAATGGCACAATCCGTCCGCTTTAATTCTGCATGGTGGTGCGGGCCCCATGAGGGATTTTTTGGGCATTGATGGTGAATTCCAATTTCTTCACCGGGTGTCCGTTTGTGACAAATGTTCAGTCAATCTTGTGTACTTTTTCAAGAGGATCGCAACGGTGCGATCCATTCATAGCACTTCGGGACTAGGATGCGGGCCCCACATAGCACCGCTCGTGTGCGGTATGGAAATATGCATCTTTTTCTCCGGAAATCCATTCCACTCAAGTAAGCAGTCAATTTGACGTGCCTTTCTGAGGAGATCGTAACGAAGCGACGCGCCCGACTATTTTCGGGACCGAGGCTCAGGACCATGGGGCGCCGTTCAGGTGTAAAGTAGTGTTGAATGACTTTTACATCAGATGCATGTCGGAGGTGAGTAAATAGTCTATCTCGTGTGTTTTTTTTTCATGAGGATTACAATGGTGCGATCTGTTTGGATGTGCGGAGTCTCATTCGAGATCTCATCAAATGTGAAAGCATGAAAGGTGCTCCGGTGGCGGTTGTTTTTTCTATGTTTGAAAGATAACCCTTGGCGTGTGATCGTGTTCACTCCCGTGTGAGTGAAGTTGATCTTTGAAGTGTTATGGTTGGCTTTGCTAGGGTCGTGGAGGAAGCAGGTTGGCGAAATTATGTTTTTCCCTTCGCGCTGACGTTGGGTGTCGTGTGCACGATAGTCTTTGGGCCAGAGTTGTGATGTACTCTAGGAGTATACAGGGATGCTAGGAGGTACATTTTGTAGTTGTACTCAGGAACGTTTGTGTTCTTGGTTTGGAGATGAGATAGGGCCACACGTCATGTGGGCCCCTTGTGTGCATCGTGTTCTACTTTACGTACCTTTGACCTCTCGTGACGTAGAGGGTCCTCCTATTCTCGATGGTTTCGACCAACAGGGTTGAGTGGGTTCCCCCTGATTCTGTTCTCGATGGTTTGGCTGACAGAGTTGTTTAGGTTCCCCTATTTCTTCAGTTGTGAGGTGTTTCAGTATCACATCCCTTTCACTAGACTGTGACATCGTTTATGACTACGTGCATTCATATAGTGTGGGTTTTTTCCACTTTCTGGAGTGAGTTGTCTCGATCCGCTTCGAGAGTGACTCAGCGGATTAGAGCATGATCGTGTTGAGAGGCCCGGGGAGATCCTCACGTCCCTTCGTGTACCCTAGTAGAGTTATTTGGGTATATGGGTGACTAACACATTACGCGGGCCCCGATCCTCTACCCAGGAGGTTGTTTCCAGTAGGGTAAGGAGCCCCGAGTAAGCCCTAGGCGCAGACTCCCTAGCTGTGTATCGTGATCATATCTTCCTTCCACGATCTTTCATTAAGTGTTTCCCACTTTATGTTTCGATCGCCAGCATTGTACCATCCAGCAGGGATGGCCAGAGTTGTACCATCCCGCAGGGATGACCAGTGAGGTACCATCCAGCAGGGATGGCCAGTGGAGGACCATCCAGCAGGGATGGCCAGAGCGGTTCCGGGTTTACCTCAAGTGGGGCTGGGAAGTTGTCCCCGATGACGGTGTCGGGTCTCCCTCGAGCGGGTACCCTTTCACAGGGCTGGGCAGTGGGAACCCATCGACTTTGATAAGACCTATCAGCTGTGTGACAGAGACGAGGTGTGGTTAGACATTCCCCAGAACTCTCAAGTACGAGGGGCGCTTTCCCCACCAAGACGCATCCTTGAGATGCAACCTAAAACCATGCAGGCGAGTTAGTGCCACCCAAAGTGGATAGTGACAAGTTGCGGTGATTTGATCCCCTTGACTTGCAGTTAGGGGCAGACGTGCAGGATGCTAGGCATCGATGGTGTTTACTTTTGGGACTATTGGCTACTCACTTTCTTGGGATGAGCTACGGGATAGAGATCCCCTTACGATATTGTTCAGGTTTCTTAGTAGAGCATATATATATGTATACCTTGTTCCAGTACCCACTCCTTGGGTTTTGGTTAATCTCCTTCCAGGAGAGGCGAAGACACACGGGGTATGCCACATGCTTTCCATGTCCAGCTTCTTGTGGTTGGACGAGTCTACTCTCCCACTATAGGTAGCAAAGACTCGATGAGAAGTTCATATTCTCACCATTTCTAGCTCCTTGTGTTTGGCCGAGTGTACTTCCTTCCTATTGTTGGGTTGAGCTGTTACTCTATTGTACTCCTTACTGCACTCTTGGTTGTACTCATTTACATTTCCCTGTTTGATCTACTGCTCACCTCTTTAGTACCTCCTTTGTTGCTCCCTCGAGTCTTTGGGGCATCCTACTGTGTATTTTTATACTCACCCCTGCTTGGTCTTTGCCCTCACTTGGTGTGCCCTTGCAGACGACGGACAGGTCGATCATGACGTCAAATGAGCTTAGGAGTTTGGGAGCTTGGAACGCGTGTGGTGGTCGTAGTCGGGTTCCAGGTGTGGGACTCTCCCACCTGTTTACTTTTGTTTACCTGTTGCTGGGTTGTGGGACTTTTCTAGTTGCGCATATGTTTTGACCCTTTTCTTTTCATTTTACCATCAGCATTTACTTTTTACTATTTAAAGGTCAATGCACTTTTGTGGTTGTTTATAGCAGATGGTACTTTACTTTTTCTTTTACTCTACACTTCCGCATTGAGTGGGTTGCGTGAGTGTGTAAAGGTACTTAGGAAAAGGCCTCCCCGAGTTGTTTAGCCTTCGGCGCTTGTCGCCAGCCCCTGTCCTATAGAGGCGGGCTTGGGGTAGTTTCCGCTCAAGACTTGGTAGGTTCGGGTCGTGACAAAGTGGTATCATAGGTGGTTCGTTCCTTGGGATGTTGTTTGGACGTCCCTAAAAAGGAATTGGTTGGGATCTAGGGAAATAGTGTCAACGTGTCTCGAGAGCGGCTCTCAGGCTAGGGAGTCCAGTGATGGTGCGATGGCCGATGTATCCATTCACCAGGACCCTGATTACCTGCTTGTCGACTCAGCATGCTGAGACACTCGTTGTATGGAAAATTAGTTTGTGCATCACATAGGCTTGAGTCTTTGACCGTCCTTCTTGATTTAGCTCCCCATTATTGTTACTATTATATACATATATGCTCATCTGACTGCAACACTCATTGATAACATTCAGGATGTCTCTGCAAAGACAGCCAACTAGGATACCAGCTTTGGTTCGTGACGATGACCCTGTGAGCGACGAGGCCTCAGTCTAGAACCCATCATGCGAGCCCCTTTCTCCAGGTGGGCCGGTAGTAGCACCCCCACCTGGTGAGAAGTAGACAACTCCAGCAGAGCAGATGGAGCTTGAGCGCGCTTCATGAGTTCCAGCGATAGAGACCGATGAGGTTTAGTGGTGAGCCAAACCCCCAGGCAGCAGAGGTTTGGCGGGAGGCAGTGGTTCGCCTTTTCAGGCTTGTACAGATGCCGACAGATCTTATGGTGACTTTGGCTGCCAACCTTTTCCATGGAGCAGATGAGCATTGGTGGAGTCTGGTGACTCATTTACTCGATGAGTTGTCACTTTCATCAACTTTCAGCTACTATTTCGTGAGGAGTTTTACCCCTCCTGCTTATGCTCTGTTCAGATCCAGGAACTTCTGCAGTTTCAGCAGGGAGGGATGACGGTGATTGGGTACGCGACTAGTTTCGCAGATCATGCACGTTTTTTTACCTGGACTTGGTCCATGACGACAACTTATGAGCACGGAAGTTCAAGAAAGGTCTCTGTAGAGAGATTCATGCTATCATAGTACCCTTGGGCATTCCCACTTTTGCCGAGGTTCGAGAGCAGGTGCTGGTGAAAGAGAGCTCCTGTCACGTTCTACAGTTGGTGGTGGAAGTAGCCACAATGGAGCCGAGACGTCTGTCGTAGCTAACAGGCATCAGTAGATAGAACCTCGACGCAGGTGACCTTCCACCTGCCAGTTTTAGAGACGTGGTCGTGCACCACTGTGGCGACAAGGCACAGGGGCTCAGCCGAGAAGACCCTTCCGTGAGCATACCCAGGGGCAGGGTCGTACACCACAGTGGCGCCGGATGGCACCAGGGCATCCCGGGGAGTGTTAGTGCTATGATTACGATGGGCGAGGTCACTTGGCACGGGACTGCCTGACTAGGTATGATGAGAACATTAGGCAGGAATCAGGCACACCACCATGGCAGAGGCAGCGCCATGATCGGAGTAGTTCCCAGAGAGGTGGTGCTAGTAGAGGAGCGGGAGGATCTAGAAGTGGGGGATGACATTACGAGGTCTTCCCATCACCACCAGACGGTCCACGTCAGGCTCCAGGAGTTGAAAGTTGGGACCAAGGACAGCCGCGAGCTTTGGATGTCTACGATCCTGCAGAGAATGAGGTGATAAGAGGTACACTCTACAGCTATTCTACTTTTTGTAGTAGAATTGTTAGAATTTTTGTGTGAAATGATTTTCTCTCTGCTCTTTGCTTGAGTTGTTACCAGGGTGACGCGGGGCGTCGGTGTAACCCTATGTTAGTGGAATAGAAGGCGTAAAACTTTTCTCTTTAGTTGATGGTGTCGACTCAATCGCTTTCCGAGTGTGTAAGAGTGTTTTTGTTGCGAGACATCGGCTGTGAAACCTTGCGTGGCTGGATATCCTTGGGTGTTCCACCATATGGATATTCTGAAGGAGGGAATCACCGAGCTTTGTCCCAGGTCCAAGCGGTGACTCCAGTCGTAGCGTGTGACATATAGGTTCGATCAGGGAGGTGAACTACCCCCGAGGGCCTTTGGGCCGTTTGAGACCGTGCGAAGGGATGATGAGGTTGTCTACCACCTTGCCCTAAACTGAAAGGCTGGTTTGGGTGCATAACGTCTCCCACGTGCCTCACCTAAAAAGAAATGTGCATGCACCTATGCACGTCTTCAGCAAGGGCAGAACCCACGCAAATGGACCAAATCCTTTGGTCCATTCCAGGTGATGCAGAACTGTGCAAGAGTTTTTCGGGGTACGGAAGAGCAAAGTACGGGCTTAGTACCCGGAGTTATTCCCTGGTTTTTCTTTTCGGGGATGAAAATCTTGAAGGATGGAATTATGTAAGAACCCAGTTTTTTCTATAAAATACTTTTTGAATATTCTTAATGTTATTCCAGAGCAGTGTCTTTAGACGGCGTACGATTCCAAGCCCCGGTGTGGCCGAAATTAAATTTTCAGTGTGTTTGCACTAGGAACGCCAATTAAATAAAATAACTCCTAAACGGTATCTCGTATTGGAAAACTGAGGGTACCTTTAAGTCCGGAACGTTCCATTTATCCTAGGAGGGGTGTAATTTTCCCAGGTGCGGCCCTTCTGTGAAAAATGGTTCCAGGGGCATTTTCGTAATTTAGCAGCCTCAGACGTTAAATTTTATAACTTTAGAATGGAGCCTTATATGAGAATTCTGAGACCTCCATTGTGCTCAGGAGGTTTTTTTTACCCTAGGGGAGGCTTAACTTCGACCCCGTCGAGAGTTGGGGTACGAGTCCACTGGGGGGAGAATAAAATTTATTTGAAATTAATTTGTTTTTTTTCTCCTAACTAAGTCCAAACCCATCTTCCTCCCTTGGAATTATATGGAAGAGGAACTCACAAGCAACCAAGGAATCCATCCCATCCCTCCAGCTCCTCTCCCCACCTCTCCAAGAAGGCGATTGCGGTTCTGGCTTCAGTGGATCGCTTGCCAAGCGTCGGGCTACGCCCAAGAGGTAGGATCATGCGTTTCCATTTTTATTTCCCGCACCTACTTTGAGCTCAATTTATCTCATATAATTGCCATCTAATGGTCAATATAATACCATGGTTTTGTATTACTTGTTCTAAGCTTCCAGACGCATGTTTTCGTTTGCAAATCCAAGTTCCGAGGCGATCGTAGTCGTCCGATGAAGATTCGCGGGTTTTGGTGTTTTTCGGCGGTTCTGGCCGGTCTGGCAGGCAGTCTGGTGAGCTCCCAGGTGGCGGGATGGCTTCCTTGAGGGAGATCGGACGGGCGAGGTGGATTTGGAAGTCAAGCGGGGGCGCCAGTGAGGGGCGGTCGGGCGTCGGCACGACGCGGGAGACCGGTCGACTTTGCCGGCCGGGTTGACGCGGGAGACCCGGGTCCTCATGACCTCGGTCCGCAGACAAGGACCCGCACCCCGCGGTCCTATGGGAACTCAACCAGACTGGCTGAGCCAGTCCAGGAGAGATGGACCGGCCCACGCGGTGAACCCTGGGTCGGTTCAGGCAAGGTGGGCCGGCATAACCGACCCAACCCACCTATTTCGGTCCGTTTAAAATTAAAATGCTCCTAAAATTCAAACCGTAAATCGGATTCGCGTGACATCTGCAGAAAATGCGCTCCTTGGATCAAGGAAAACATTTTTAGATGGTATTGGGGATTTTTAATTCCCAAGATGATGGGCTTGGTGGCGCGACACCTACGTTAAGTGGTTCAGCGTTTTTCTCCGAGGATCTTGTTTTGGGCGACACAGACACATCCGGAGTCCGTTTTGAGTGCCGTCAGTGGCATTGCGACCATGGAATCGATACGAAGATTTAAAAAGGGTTTTAGGGCATTGAAATCAGAGTTGAGGTGTGGGCCCAACAGGTCGTCTTTTGAGCTGCATGCAGCAATTTGTAACTTTTTCATTGGACATCCGTTCGGGGCGTGCGAGCAATCGATTCATGGTGTTTTTATGAGGGAATTGCAATGGCACAATCCGCCCGCTTTAATTTTGCATGGTGGTGTGGGCCCCAGGAGGGATATTTTGGGCGTTGACGGTGAATTCCAATTTCTCCACTGAGTGTCTATTTTGGACAAGTGTTTAGTCAATCTTGTGTACTTTTTTAAGAGGATCGCAACAGTGCGATCTGTTCGAAGCGCTTTGGGACCAGGATTCGGGTCCCATATAGCAATGCTCTTGTGCAGTATTGAAATATGCATCTTTTTCTCCGGACATCTGTTCCACGCAAGTAAGTAGTCAATTTGGCGTGTCTTTTCGAGGATATCGCAACGACACGACGCACCTGACTATTTTCGAGACTGAGGCTCGGGACCACGAGGCGTCGTTTCTGGCGTAAAGCAGTGTTGAATGACTTTTACGTCGGATGTCTGTTGGAGGCGAATAAATAGTCGATCTCGTGTGTTTTTTTATGAGGATTACAACGGTGTGATCCGTTTGGATGTGCAGAGTCTTATTCGAGATCTCGTTAAATGTGAAATCATGAAACGTGCTCTGGTGGCAGTTCTTTTTGCTGGGTTTGAAAGAGAACCCTTAGCGTGTGATTGCTTTCACTAACGTGTGAGTGAAGTTGATCTTTGAAGAGTTATGGTTGGACATGATAGGGATGTGGAGGAAGCAGGTTCCTGAAATTATGTTTTGCCCTTCATGCTGACTTTGGGTGTCGTGTGCACGATAGCCTTTGGGCTAGAGATGTGGTATACTCTGGGAGTATACGGGGATGCTGGGAGGTACATTTTGTAGTTGTACCTGGGAACATTTGTGTTCGTGGTTTGGAGATGATATAGGGCCACACGTCATGTGGGCCCCTTGTGTGTGCCATGTTCTACTTTACATACCTTTGACCTCTCGCGACGTAGAGGGTCCTCCTGTTCTCGATGGTTTCGACCAGCAAGGTTGAGTGGGTTCCCCCTAGTTCTATTCTCGATGGTTTGGCCGACAGAGTTGTTTGGGTTCCCCTATTTTTTCAGCTGTGAGGGGTTTTAGTATCACGTCCCTTTCACCGGACTGTGACATCGTTTACGACTACATGCGTTCGTACAGTGTGGGTGTTTTCCCACTTTCTGGAGTGAGTTGTCTCGGTCTGCTTCGACAGTGACTTAGAGGATTTGAGCATGATCGCCCTGAGAGGCCCAGGGAGATCCTCACATCCCTTAATATACCCTGGTAGAGTTCTTTGGGTATAGGGGTGACCAACACATTATGCGGGCCCCGATCCTCTACCCAGGAGGTTGTTTCCAGCAGGGTAAGGAGCCCCCAGTGAGCCCTGGGCGTAGACTCCCTAGCTGTGTATCATGATCATATATTCCTTCCATGATCTTTCGTTACGTGTTTCCCCCTTCGTGTTTCGATCGTCAGCATTGTACCATCCAACAGGGATGGCCAGAGTTGTACCATCCAGCAGGGATGGCCAGTGAGGTACCATCCAGTAGGGATGGCCAATGGAGGACCATCCAACAGGGGTGGCCACTGGGACACCATCCAGCAGAGATGACCAGAGAGGTTCCGGTTTTACCTCCAACAGGGGTGGGAAGTGGTCCCAGATGACGCTGACGGGTCTCTCTCCAGTGGGTACCCTTTCACGGGGCCGAGTAGTGGGAACCCGTCGACTTTGAGAAGACCTCTTGGCTGTGTGACAGTGGCGAGGTGTGGTTTGACTTTCCCCAGAACTCTCAAGTACGAGGGGTGCTTTCCCCACCAAGATGCGTCCTTGAGATGCGACCTAAAACCGTGCGGGCGAGTTAGTGCCACCCAAAGTGGATAGTGTCAAGGTGCAGTGATTTGAGCCCCTTGACTTGAAGTTTGGGGTAGACGTGCAGGATGCTAGGCATCGATGGTGTTTACTTCTGGGACTGTTGGCTACTCACTTTCTTAGGCTGAGCAACGGGATGGAAATCCCCTTATGATCTTGTTCAGGTTTCTTGGCAGAGCATATATATATGTATACCTTGTTCTAGTACCCACTCCTTCGGTTTTGGTTACTCTCCGTTCAGGAGAGGCAAAGACGCGCGAGGTATGCCATGTGTTTTCCGTGTCTAGCTTCTTGTGGTTGGACGAGTCTACTCTCCCACTATAGGTAGCAAAGACTTGACGAGAAGTTCATCTTCTCACTGTTTCCAGCTCCTTGTGTTTGGATGAGGGTACTTCCTTCCTCTTTTTGGGTTGAGCTGTTACTCTACTGTACTTCTTACTGCACTCTCAGTTGTACTCCTTTACTTTTCCCTATTTGATCTACTGCTCACCTCTTCAGTACCTCCTTTATTGCTCCCTAAAACTCCTCAAAATTCCAAAAAACCCAAAAACCAGAAAAATCCTAACAAATCCCAAAAAATGTAAAAATCATAAAACCTCTAAAACCCCCCCTAAAACCCATAAAACCCCCAGAGCCCATAAAAACACAAAAAACCCCTAAAAACTATAAACACCCTTTCAACCCCTGAAAAATTTTAAAAATTATAAAAAAACCTAAAAACCCTAAAAAAACCCAAAAATACCTTTAAATCAAACCCCAAAAAACCCAAAAAATACTTAAAAACACTCAAAATCTCTAAAACCCTAAAAACCATAAAAATCTAAAAAATCCCTAAAAATATCTGAAAACGTAAAAAACCCTAAAAACATTGAACACCCCCTGAAAACCATAAAACCCTAAAAACCTTCAAAAATACCAAAGACCCATAAAACCCCTAAAAACCCACTAAAAATCAAAAACCTTTTAAACCCCTAAAAACATTAAAAAACTATAAAAAACCTAAAAAACTCAAAAATACCATAAAAACACAAAGGCCCTAAAATCCCTAAAACCCCTAAAACCCTAAAAAACATGGAAACCCTTAAAACCCCTCAAAATTCCTAAAAACCCTAAAAAACCCAAAAACCATAAAAATCCTAAAATGCCATAAAAATCCTTGAAACATAAAAAACCAAAAAACCCTGAAAAATTCATGAAAACCATAAAAACCCATAAAAACCTTAAAGACCATAAAAATCATAAAACCCGTAAAAAATCCAAAAACCCTTAAAAACCCAAAAATTGATAAAAACTCTAAAAAAAACTTAAAAACCAATAAAAACTTAAAAAACCATAAAACCCCTAAAAACATGGAAAAACCTAAAACCCTAAAAACCAATAAAAACCCTCAAAATCCCTAAAATCCCTAAAAAACAATAAAAACAATAAAAATTCTAAATAATCCCTAAAAATATATGAAAATATAAAAAACACTAAAAACCCTAAACCCCCGTGAAAACCATAAAAATACTTAATAACCATAAAAACCCTACAAACCCATAAAAACACTAAAAATAAAAAAATACTCTAAAACCCCTTAAAACCCCTAAAATGATTAAAAAACTCTAAAAAACCTTAAAAATCATAAAAATGTCAAAAAACCTAAAAATCCAAAATGATAAAAAAACCCTAAAACCTTAAAACCCTAAAAATATTGAAAAATCATAAAACCATAAAAATCACTAAAAAACCTAAAAAACCCTAAAAACCATAAAAATCCTAAAAAATCCCTAAAAATCCCTGAAAATGTAAAAAACCCTAAAAACCTTAAAAAACCCTTGCAAACCATAAAAACCCCTAAAAACCCACAAAAACCTAAAAAGACACTAAAAACTCTAAAAACCTTTTAAACCCCTAAAACATAAAACCACTCTAAACAATCTTTAAAAGAGTAAAAACTCAAAAAAACCTTAGAACCCCAAAAAGAACATAAAACCCTAAAACTATAAAAATCCTAAAAAACCTAAAAATCCCTAAAAATGTAAAAAACCCAAAATGCCCTCGAAAACCATAAAAAACCCCTAAAAACCTCAAAAAACCATAAAACCCCACAAAAAACAAATAATCAAAAAACCCTTAAACCTGCTAAAAATGTTAAAAAACTCTAAAAAACAGTAAGAACCCAAAAAAATCAAAAAAACAAAAACCCGAAAAGACCCAAAAAACCCTGAAAAGACCGTAAAAACCCTTAAAACCCTAAAAACCCTAAAAACCCACAAAATCACTAAAAACCATAAAAACCCTAAAAACTGTAAAAATCCATAAAAATCCCTAAAAACATAAAAAACCCTGAAAAACCCATGAAAACCATAAAACCCCTAAAAACCATAGAAACCCCTAAAAAACACTAAAACCCCCTAAAATCCCGCTAAAAACTATAAAAAATCCCTAAATCCCCTAAACACATTAAAAAACTATAAAAAACCTTAAAAACTCTAAAGAACTCAAAAAACCCATAAAAACACCAAAAACACCAAAAACTGTAAAAAAACCATAAAACCCCTAAAAACATTAAAAAATTCTAAAATACTTTAAAACCCTAAAAATGCAGAAAAAGCTATAAACCCAAAAAACCATAAAACACCTCAAACCCTAAAACCCTAAAAAACCCTGAAAAACCCAAAAAACCATAAAAATACCTAAAAATCATAAAATGATAAAAACCTAAAAAATCCTCGAAAACATAAAAAAAACCCTAAAAACCCTAAAACCCCCTGAAAACCAAAACAATCCCTAAAAACCTTATAAAACCCTAAAACCCCATAAAAACCCTAAAATCCCACTAAAAAATCTAGAAAGACTTTAAACCCCTAAAGACATTTAAAAACTCTAAAAATCCTCAAACCCCTAAAATAATAAAAAAAATCTAAAACCCCAAAAGACCCTAAAAACCCTAAAACCCATAAAAACCATAAAAATCCTAAAAAAGAGCTAAAAATCCCAGAAAATGTAAAAAACCCTAAAAACCTTAAAAACTCCTAAAAACCATAAAAACCTCAAAAAACCATAAAAAACCATAAAAACCCATAAAAACCCTAAAATCCCACTAAAAACACTAAAAGCCCCTAAAAATATTAAAAAACACCAAAAACATTAAAAAACCCTAAAAATGTAATAAAAATACTCAAAACCAAAAAAGACCCTAAAAACCACTAAAAACCCCTAAAAACCCTAAAAACCATAAAAATCCTAAAAAATCCCTAAAATTCCATATAAACATAAAAAACCATAAAACCATGAAAACCATAAGAACCCATAAAAATCTTTAAAAACACTAAACAACCATAAAAATCCTAAAAACCCACTAAAAAAATCTAAACCACTAAAACCCCGAAACATGTTAAAAAAGTAAAAAAATCTAAAAAACCTTAAAACCCCAACAAAATTAAAAAACCCTAAAAACCCAAAAGACAATAAAAACCCTGAAAAACCCTGAAAACATCTAAAAACCCTGAAAACCCCTAAAAACCTTAAAATACCTAAAAACCTAAAAACCCATAAAAAATCAAAAAATCCCCCAAAAGCACTAAAAATTTAAAAACCCATAAAAACCCTAAAAACATTGAAAACCATAAAACCCCTAAACCCAAAAACACATAAAAACCCTTATAACCCACTAAAACTCTAAAAACCATCAAAATCCCAAAAACTTTTAAAAAATATAAAAACATTAAAAGCCCTCAAAAATTCAAAAAACAACCATAAAAACCAAAAACACCTTAAAAACTCTAAAAAACCCGAAACCCCCCAAAAAACCCCTCAACATCCCCAAAACCCCAAAAAACCCAAAAAACCATAAAATTATAAAAAATCAATAAAATCCCTATAAACGTAAAAACCCATAAAATCCCTGAAAACTCCTGAAGACCATAAAAACCCTAAAAAACTTAAAAAACCCAAAATACCATAAAACCCCACTAAAAACTCTCAAATCCCTTTAAACCCCTAAAATGTAAAAAAACTGTAAAAACCAAAAAAAACTCTAAAAACCTTAAAAGCCCTCAATAATTCAAAAAAAAGCACCCAAAACACCTTAAAAACTCTAAAAAAACTGAAACCCACCAAAAAACACTCAACATCCCTAAAAGCCAAAAAAACCAAAAAAAACCGTAAAAATCGTAAAAAATCAATAAAAATCCATGCAAACGTAAAAACCCATAAAATCTCTAAAAAAACATGAAGACCATAAAAACCCTAAAAAACTTAAAATACCCAAAATACCATAAAAACCCACTAAAATGTAAAAAAGCTGTAAAAACCTTAAAAACTCTAAAGAACAATAAAAAAATCCGGTAAAACCCATAAAACCCCAAAAATCCTGAAAATCCTAAAAACCCTAAAACCCATGAAAAACAGTAAATACCCTAATGCCCCTAAAAACCCTAAAAACCCCTTAAAACCATAAAACCCCCTAAAACCCATAAAAACCATAAAAACCCACTAAAAACTATAACCCTTAAAACCCTTTAAAACGTTAAAAAACTCAAAAACACTTAAACCCCTCAACAACGAAAAACCCCTTAAAACCCTAAAAGACCATAAAAACCTTGATAAATCCCAAAAAACTTATAAAAACATGAATACCCCTAAAAACTCTCAAAATCCCTAAAACCCATAAAAACCATAAAAAAATATAAAAAATCCCATAAAATCCATGAAATCCTAAATAACCCTAAAAAACAAAAAAATCCAATAAAAACATAAAACCCCTAAAAACCTAAAAAATAGAAAAACATAAAAAACCTAAAAAACACTAAAAACTCAAAAAACCCTTTAAACCCCTAAAAATGTTTAAAAAGTCTATAAACCTTACAAACCCTAAAAAACTTAAAAATACTCTAAAAACCCCAAAGACCCGAAAAACCATGAAAAACCATAAAATCCTAAACAATATGAAAAACCCTAAAACCCTCAAAATCCCTAAAACCCCTAGAAACCCGGAAAACTAGAAAAATCCTAAAAAAATACCTAAAAATCCCGAAAAACATAAAAATGCTAAAACCCCTAACCCACCTGAAAATCATAAAAACCCCTAAAAACATTAAAAAACTCTAAACCCAAAACCCCCCCTAAAAACCGGTATATACTCTAAAAATTATTTAAACCTATAAAATGCTAAAAACACTAAAAAACATTAAAACCCCTAAAAAACTCAAAAAAACCATAAAAAACTCAAAAAAACCATAAAACCCCAAAAAACCATAAAAAACCTAACCCCCCCCCCCCCACAAACCATAAATTCCCTAAAAACCCTCAAGATCCCTTAAAAACCTAAAAACCATAAAAATCCTAAAAAATCCCTAAAAATTAATGAAAACGTAAAAAACCCTAAAAACCCTGAAAACAGCAGAAAGCCATGAAAACCTCTAAAAACATTAAAAAACACTAAAACACCATAAAAACCATAAAAACAAACTAAATAATATAAGAACCCTCAAAAACCCAGAAAACAAAAAAACTTTAAAAACCTTAAAAACACTAAAAACCCTAAAAAAACCAAAAAACCCTAAAAAACCCTAAAATAACTAAAAACCCCTGAAAACCCCTAAAACCATAAAAATCCAAAAAGACCCCTAAAATCCCAAAAAAAGTAAAAATCCCTAAAGACCCTGAAAACCCCCTGAAACCAATAAAACTTTAAAAATCCCTAAAAACCCATAAAATCCCTAAAAACCACTAAGAACTCTAAAAACCATTAAAACTCATAAAAAAGAGAAAATCTAAAAAACCTTAAAACCCAAAAAAAAACTCAAAACCCACCTAAAAACTCAAAACAACCATAAAAACCTTGAAAACCCCTAAAAACCATCAAAAACCATAAAAACCATAAAAACTATAAAAACCATAAAAACCATAAAAACCATAAAAACCATAAAATCCTACAAAAGCCCTAAAAATCCTTAAAAACTTAACAAATCATGAAAATCCCCTAAAAACAATAAAACCCCCTAAAAACATTAAAAACCCTGAAAAAAAAATACAAACACTAAAAACCACTAAAAACTATAAAAACCCTTTAAATCCCTAAAAACGTTAAAAACTCTAAAAAACCTTAAAAACCTAAAAAATCACAAAAACCCTAAAAATTATGAAATATCATCAAAACCATAAAAATCCTAAAAATCCCTAAAAAATAAAAAACCCTAAAAACTCCCTGAAAACCATAAAACCCCTAAAAACGTTAAAAACCCCTAAAACACCATAAAAACCCTAAAACCACTAAAAACTCTAAAAACTCTTATAACCCCTAAAATGTTTTAAAAACTCTTAAAACCCTTAAAACCCCTAAACACTCAAAAAACCATAAAACCCCAAAAATAACACAAAACCCCTAAAAAACATAAAAAACATTGAAAACCCCTAAAAAACCTAAAAAATACTAAAAACCCCTAAAACACTCAAAATCCCCAAAAACCCTAAAAACCCTAAAACCATAAAAATCCCAAAAAAAAGCCCCAAAAATCCCTAAAAATATAAAAAACCCTAAAAACCATGAAAACCCACTAAAAAAAATAAAAACCCCCAAAACCTTAAAACACACAAAACCCTAAAAAACAACTAAAAACTCTAAAAACACTTAAAACACCTAAAAACGTTCAAAACTCTAAAAAACCTTTAAAACCGTAAGAAACACAAAAAAAACCTTAAAACCCCAAAAGACCCTAAAAACCCAGAAAAACCCTAAAAACCCTTAAAAACCTTAAAACCCCTAAAAACCTTAAAACCCCTCAAAATACCTAAAAACATCAAAAATCCTAAGAACCATATAAAGACCTAAAAAGCTATAAAAACCCCAGAAAACATAAAAAAGCATAAAAACCTTGACAATCCCATGAAAACCATAAAACTACTAAAATCCTTAAAAACTCCAAAAAACCATAAAACCCTCAAAAACCCGTAAAAACACTAAAAATCCTTAAAACCTCTAAAAATGTTAAAGAGCTCTAAAAAACCAAAAACACTAAAAAATTCAAATAAACCTAAAAAACCAGAATAGACTATAAAAACCCTAAAAACCCAGAAAATCCTGAAAACCCATAAAAATCCCTAAAAACCCTAAAAACACAAAAAATCATAAAAATTCTAAAAATCCCTAAAAATATCTGTAAAAATAAAAAAACCCTAAAACGCCCAAAAAACCCCTAAAAACCATAAAAACACCTAAAAACCTTTAAAACCCCCAAAACCCATAACAACCCTAAAAATCCAAAAAAAACTCTAAAAACTATTTAAACCCCTAAAAACATTAAAAATTATAAAAAACCATAACACCCTGAAAAACTCAAAAAACACCCTAAAACCCCAAAAGACTTTAAATACTCTGAAAACCCCTAAAAACACTCAAAATCCCTAAAAATATCTAAAAACTCTAAAAACCATAAAAACCTAAAAACGCCCTAAAAATCCATGAAAACACAAAAAACCCTAAAATCCATGAATAACCCCTAAAACCATAAAAACCTTTAAAAACCTTGAAAAACCTAAACACATATAAAA
Source organism: Viscum album (assembly GCA_963277665.1). Lineage (NCBI taxonomy): Eukaryota > Viridiplantae > Streptophyta > Magnoliopsida > Santalales > Viscaceae > Viscum > Viscum album. The sequence continues at coordinate 1,049,462,358 of OY728121.1, read as the reverse complement.
CCCCTAAAAACCACTAAAAACTCTTAAAACCCCTAAAAACATTAAAAACACTAAAAACCCTGAAAACTCAAAAAAAATGATAAAAACCCAAAATGGACATAAAACCCCTAGAAAACATTAAAACCCTTAAAAGACTAAAAAATCCCTAAAAAACCTAAAAAAGTAAAAAAACACTAAAAACCCTTAAAACCCTCGAAAACCATAAAAACTCCTTAAAACCTTAAGAATTCCTAAAACCTTAAAAACCCACTAAAATCTCTAAAAACCCTTTAAACCCCAAAAAACATTAAAAACATTAAAAAGTTTAAAAATAAAAAAAAAACTAAAATAATCCCTAAAAACCCCAAATAACCATGAAACCCCTAAAAACCCCGAATAACCCTAAAAACCCTAAAAATCCCAAAAAACCCTTATAACCCCTAAAAACCATTAAAATCCAACAAAATCCCTAAATATACCTGAAAACATAAAAAACCCTAAAAACCATGAAAACCCCCTGAAAACCAAAACACTCCCAAAAGACCATAAAACCCTAAAAATAACTAAAAACTCTAAAAACACTAAAAATACCTAAAAACTCTAAAAAACTTTAAAAATGCTAAAAGCTAAAAAACCCTAAGGACAAAAAAACCTAAAAACCCTAAAACCCCTAAAAATCATGAAAACCTGTCAAAATCCCTAAAACCCCCCAAAAACCCAAAATCCATAAAAATTCTAAAAAATCCCTAAAAAATAATTGAAAATGTAAAAAACCCTAAAACCTCTAAAAACATTAAAACCCCTAAAAACCAATAGAAACTCCATTAACCCTTTAAATCCCCAAAAATATTTAAAATAGTAAAAAACCATAAAACACTAAAAAAACAAAAAAACACCTACAAACCCAAAAAAAACCTGAAAATAGAAAAACCCTAAAAACCCATGAAATCCCTCAAAATCCACAAAAATGCTAAAAATAATAAATAACATAAAATATCCCTAAAAATCCTTGAAAAACATAAAAAACCCTAAAAACCCTGAAATACCCCTGAAAACCATAAACACCCCTAAAAACCTTTAAGAACCCCAAAACCCATAAAGTAAATAAAACCCCATTAAAAACTCTAAAAACCCTTAAAACCCCTAAAAAAATTAAAAACGTAAAAAAACTATATTAAAACCTCAAAACCCCTAAAAAACTCAAAAAAAAACCAAAAAACCAAAAAGACCTTAAAAACCTTGAAAACCCCTAAAAACCATGAAAAACCTGAAAACCCTCAAAATCCATCAAAGCCCTAAAAAACCCTAAAAATCTAAAAAATCCTAAAAAATCATAAAAATCCCTAAAAAAATAAAAAAACCTGAAACCCTTAAACTTCTTGAAAACCAAAAAAACCCCAAAAACCTTAAAAACCCAAAAACCCCATAAAAAACCTAAAACCCATTGAAAAATATAAAAACCTTTTAAACCCATAAAAATGTTAAAAACTTTAAAAAACCTTAAAAACATAATGATGAAGATAATTAGCAAGATTCTTGTCATAAGGTTGGGGAAGATTTTATGCGATAGTATTACTCCAATTCAGTTTGGATTTATTCCCGGATGATGTATCCAAACATGCCTCTTTACTACCTTGGAAGGGATTAATATAATGAGGAAGAAATCGGAGAAAGGTAGTTTTGCACTAAAGCTTGATATTTCGAAGGCCTTCGATACTATAAAATGGAGCTTCATCTTCAAGGTCCTTGATAGATATGGCTTTTCTAGCAACTTCATCAAGTTATTTCCACAATTCTTCATAGTGTCAGAGTCTCGGTCCTAATTAATGGATCCCCCATAGGTTCTTCCCATTCTCCCCTGGAGTTCAACAAGGGGGTCCTCTCTCTGGCTTTATCTTTGCAATGGTGGAGGATTACATGAGTCGATGCATCCATGATCTTGTGCAAGCAGGGATGTACTCACCAATTAAAGCAGGTAGGGACCTTTATGTCCCTTCACACATTCTTTATGCAGATGACATCCTTCTATTTGGGTAGGTTGATAAGAAAACTCTGTCTACAGTCAGGTTGATCTTTCTCCACTGTGAGAGTGTGGTCGGGAAAACTATTAACTGGATAAAATCATCGATTGTTGTTGGAAATGGGGTCTCTCCTGCCAGGAATCTCCGCATTGTCAATGTTCTTGGGGTGAAGAGGGGCTCATTACCCTTCATCTACCTAGGTGTGCCTATTTTTTGGGGGAAAGCAAAGAGCTGTTACTTTGAGTGAATTGCTTCTAAAATTACTCAGCAAATGTCTAAATGGAAGGGAAGTGCCTCTCTCAAGCTGGCAGAGTCTTCCTGGTTAAATCTGTTATTACCTCTATGTTTGTGTATGCTTTGTCCATATATAGATGGCTGGCTAGTCTCCTCAAAAGATTTAATGAAAGGATAAGTAATTTTTTCTAGACATGTTCTATCAACGAACGTAAATTGGTCTTTGTGGCCGGGAAACACTGCATAAAACCGATTGATCTGGGTGGGCTTGGTATTAAAGACCTACGATGTTTCAATGATGCCATGATTGAAAAATTCACATGGAGTCTGCTCAACACACATAGTGATGGCCTGGATTTTCTCAAGGAGTGATTCACGTGAAGGTTATACGATGGCTTCGCTGGGTATATTTCTTCCTCGGTCTGGCCTGCTTTACGATCCTCATACAAGGATATTATGTCTAAATCAAAATGGATTGTGTCAAGGTACTCTGCCCTGAATTTTTGGTCTACCCCATGGCTGGAGCATCCCATCTTGGAGGTGATGACGCCTCCCCAGGATCTACGGAACTTAACCATTTCAAGTCTCATCCAGCAATGTGGTGACTCGAGGGTACCGCTCCCAGATAATATTTCCATGCAAGTCCAGCGATATGCCTTTGCAGACATTGATACACTCATATGGATGCCCAGTATGATGGGTAAATTCAATACCCATGATTTTTATCGATTTAAGTGTCCGCAAGGTTTGGTCTCCCCATCATGGCTGCTTAAATTCAGGGCCCCTTTTATTCCCCCTTCACAATTTGTGCTTATCTGCAATATCTGGCGGAATCGGATTCCAATTCATGAGCAGATGAAGATGGTCGGCTGGCAACTTGCCTCTGCCTGTTTCTTATGTAAGAAGGCTGAGGAGCACTAAGATCACATCTTCCTACACTGCACCTTTGCTGCGGAACTTTGGTGTTACCTGTCACAGTACTTCGGCCTGACCTACAGTTTGCAAGGATCAATCTGCGATTTTTTGTGCGCCCTGGTGGAGATGAACCAAAGTGACTAGGTCTATAATCTACTGCTTGTTGGTGTGGCAATGACTGTTCACTATGTTTGGGCTGCTCGCAATGCTATTGCCTTCAATCGACAGCCCCTCTCACTACATGGGGGGGTGGCAACCATCCACAAGATGATCCAGAATTCATCACGATTACAAACAAGTTCGATGTGGAACGATGTTAATGACCTAACATTATTTCGCTCACTTGGGGTTGCTGGAGGAAGTAGAAAACTGATGATCCTGAAGTTCAATAGATGGATCCCTCCACTTCCATCATGGATAAAGGTCAACGTGGATGGCATGGCCCTGGGAGCTCTTTGACCTTCGGGGTGTGGTGGTGTTTTTCGTACCTCCAGAGGATTTGTAAAAAGATGCTTCTTTCATTTTATTGGGGATGGATGTGCTTATGAAGTGGAGCTTTGGGCTATCATAAAGGCTATGAAATTCACGATTTAGTTTAATTGGACAAGGCTTTGGATTGAATCTAATTCGATGCTCGCAATTGCTTCTCTAAAGGGATTTTCCAGGGATGTCCCTTGAAGACTTCTACCACATTGGATTTAGTGCCTTAATATTTCTCGGACCATATGCTTCAGTGTTTCACATGCATATAGTTAGGCCAACTCGGTTGCAGACACTCTCCCCAAAAGAGCGATTGAAGAAAGATGTTCGATGTGGTCCTTCGTCAGTCCACCTTTTTGTACTCCATTTGTTGATTTAGATTTGAAGGGTGAGATACACTCTTGCCCTTGTAGACCCATCTTGTAGTTGTTTGTTTATGTTTTATTGAATTTTGGGGGGCTAGGCTAGCCTATTCCTGAACCTCTTCTTCCATAAAACCCCTTAAAATCCATAAAAAACCTTAAAAACCCTAAAAACCATAAAAATCCTAAAAAATCCCTAAAATCCCTAAAAACATAAAAACCCTTCAAAACCCCTAAAAACCATAAACCTCTAAAAACCATAAAAAACCCCTAAAAATAATAAAATACTAAAACCCAATAAAACTCTAAAAAACATTAAACCCCCAAAAAAGGTTAAAAACTCTAAAAAAACTTTAAAACCCTAAAAAACTCGAAAAACCCAAAAAACCCAAAAATACCCTAAAACCCCTAAAAATACCTAAAAACCCTAAAAAACCCTGAAAACCCCAAAATCCCTCAAAATCCCTAAAAACCCTAAAAAACCCTAAAGACCATAAATATCATAAAAACTCCCTAAAATCATGAAAACCCCTAAAAAGCCTCAAAATCATAAAAACCCATAAAAATCCAAAAAAAACCTAAAAAACCCGGAAATCATGAAAAACCCAAAAAACCTGAAGAAAAACCTAAAAACCATAAAACCCTAAAAACCATAAAACCCAATAAAAACCCTAAAAACACTAAAAACTCTAAAATCCTTAAAACCATGAAAACATTAAAAATCTCTAAAAACCATAAAAACCCTAAAAAAACTCCAAAGAAACCCCAAAACCCCAAAACCCAGAAAAACCTTAAATAAACTAGAACACTATAAATCCATTAAAACCCTCAAAATCTCGAAAACCCTAAAAAATCCTTATACCCATAAAAATCCTAAAAAAGACCTAAAAATCCCTAAAAATATAAAAACCTCAAACCATCCTAAAAACCATAAAAACCCAAAAAACATTGAAACCCTAAACCCCTTAAAAAAACAAAAAACCACTAAAAAAATCTAAAACCCATTAAACCCCTAAAAACGCTAAAACACTCTAAAAACCATAAAAACCCGGAAAAAAATCAAAATCCCTAAATACCCTAAAAAAATAAAACCAAAAAATCTTAAAAAATCCTAAAAATACAAAAAAAAAACATAAAAAACCCTGAAAACCAAAAAAGACCCAAAATACATTAATAAACCCAAAAAACACCTAAAACCTCTAAAACCCCTTAAAACCCCTAAAAATGTTACAAAACGTTGAAAAAATCTTAAAAATCTTAAAAACCCTAAAAAACTAAAAATAAGACCCTAAAATTCAAAAAGACCATAAAAATCCTGAACACCCTAAAAACCCTAAAAACCCCTAAAACCCCACAAAATCCTTAAAAAAACCCTAATACCATAAAAATCCTAAAAGACCCTAAAAATCCATGAAAAGATAAAAAACCCAAAAAACACCTAAAATCCATAAAAACCCCTAAAATACTTATTAACCCTAAAAACCCATAGAAACCCTACAATATAATAAAAACTCTAAAAACCCTTTAAACCCCTAAAAATGTAAAAAAACTCTAAAAAAACTTAAAAACCCTAAAATCTAAAAAACCCCTAAAAAACCAAAACATACCCTAAAACAACAAAAAAAATCCTAAAAACCCTAAAACCCTAAAAATCACTTAAATCCCTAAAAAATCCCGAAACATTTCAAAAAACATAAAAAACCCCAAAAAACCCCTAAAAAACATAAAACCCCTGAAAACCTTTAAAAACCCTAAAAACCTATAGAAACCTTCAAAACCACTAAAACACTAAAAAACATTTAAACCCTTAAAATGTTAAAAACTCTAAAAAATCCTTAAAAAATCAAAAAAACCTTAATAACCCAAAATACCCTAAAAGGCTTGAAAACCCCAAACAACCTAAAAAAACCCAAAACACCTCAAAATCACTAAAAAACCAAAATCCCCTAAAAACCATAAAAATCCTAAAAAATCCCTAAAAAATCATGAAAACTTAAGAAACCCTAAAACCCCGAAAAGATAAAAACCACTAAAAATCATTAAAAACCCCAAAAACCCAAAAAAACACCTAAAAACAACTAACAATTCTAAAAACACTTTAAACCCCTAAAAACGTTAAAAACACTATAAAACCTTGAAAAACGTAAAAACTCAAAAAACCCTAAAAACCCAAAAAGTCCCTAAAACTGAGAAAAATCCTAAAAACCCTAAAAACCCTAAAACCCGAAACCCCCCCCCTCAAAATACCAAAAAAACATAAAAACCATAAAACCATAAAAATCCTAAAAAATCCATAATAATCCCTAAAAACATAAAACCCCTAAAAACCACTAAAAACTATAAAACCCCCTAAAAACCTTAAAAACTATAAAAACCCATAAAACCCTAAAAACCCCATAAAAATCTAAAAACCATTTTAACCCTAAAAAAAGATAAAAAACAATAAAAACCCCTAAAACACCTAAAAAACAAAAAAGACCCAAAACCCAAAAAAGACCTTAAAAACACTGAAAACCCTAAAGATGATAAAAAACCTAAGAACCCTAAAAACCCCTAAAAACCCTTAAAATCTCAAAAACCCATAAAAAATCATTAAAACCATAAAAATCCTAAAAATCCCTAAAAACCTTCAAAACCCTCTAAAAACCATAGAACCTCATAAAAATCTTAAAAACCCTAAAAAACATTCAAACCCTAAAAAACCACTAAAAACATTAAAACCCTTAAAACTAAAAAAATGTTTAAAAACTCTAAAAAAACCTAAAACCCCCCAAAAAACTCTAAAAACCCAAAAGACCTGAAAAATCCTAAACACCCTAAAAACCCTAAAACCATAAAATTGTAAAAAATCTCTAAAAATCCATGAAAACATAAAAACCCATAAAAACCCATAAAAACCCATAAAAACCCCTAAAACCATAAAACCCCTTAAAATCCTTAAAAACCATCAAACCCCCTAAAATCGCTAAAAACTACTAAAAACTCAAAAAACCCTTAAAACTTCTAAAAACATTAAAAACTCTAAAAACCCTTTGAAGCCCAAAACACTCAAAAAAACCCTAAAAACCCAGCAAAACAAAAGAATCCTGAAAACCCTAAAACCCCCTAAAAACCCTCAAAATCCCTAAAAACCATAAAAAACCCTAAAATCCCTAAAAATAACTACAAAAATAAAAAACCTTAAAAACCAATGAAAACCATAAAACCCCCTAAAAACCGTAAAACCCCTAAAACCCCATTCGAACACTAAAAACCAAATAAAAACTCTAAAAACCCTAAAAATGTAAAAAATTCTAAAAGACCTTAAAAACCCTATAAAACCTTAAAATCTTTAACAATCCAAAAAAACCATAAAATTCCTAAAAACCCTAAAAACCATAAAAATCCTAAAAAATCCCTAAAATCCCTAAAAACGTAAAACCCCCCTAAAATCATTAAAAACCTCAAAACCCCCAAAAATCTCAAAAAACCCCTAAAAACTCTAAAACACTTCAAATCCCTAAAAACATTTAAAAACTCTAAAAAAACTTTGAAACCCTAAAAACTCAAAAAAAACCCTAAAAAACCAAAAAACCAAAAAAATCTTGAAAACCCTAAAACACCCTAAAACCCTCAAAATCCATAAAAAACCCTAAAACCCCCTAAAATCCCTAAAAATCTTTGAAAACATAAAAAACCTTAAAAACCGTTAAAGATTAATGAAAACCATAAACCCCTTAAAGACCTTAAAACCCCTAAAAATCCATAAAAACCATAAAAAAACTAAAAACTCTAAAAACCCTTAAAACCCCTAAAAATGTTAAAAACTATAAAAACATAAAAACCCTAAAAAACTAAAAAAAACCTAAAACACCAAAAAACTATAAAAATAATAAAAAACCCCTAAAAAATCCTGAAAACCCTCAAAATCCCAAAAATGTCCTAAAACCCATAAAATCCTAAAAAACCATAAAAATTCCGAAAAATGGAAAAAATCCTAAAACCACTTAAAAATCCCTCAAAATAAAAAAACCCTAAAAACCATTAAAAACACGAAAAACCCATAAAAAGCCAAAAACTCTAAAAATGATTAAAAACCATAAAAATCCATAAAAAGGAAAAATTCCCTAAAACCCCTGAAAAATCCTTTAAATAAGATAAAAACCTTAAAACCCTTAAAAACATAAATTCCCATAAAAACCCTAAAAATGATAAAAAATTATAAATAACCTTAAACCCCCTAAAAATGTAAAAAAAACTCTAAAAAACCTTTAAAACCCTAAAAACTCAAAAATAAACCTAAAACACAAAAATTACCTAAAAGCCCTAAAAACCTAAAACCCCTAAAAACGAAGAAAAACACTAAAAATCCTCAAAATCCTCAAAATTCCTAAAAATCCTAAAAAACCTGAAAACCCATAAAAATACTTAAAATGCCCCAAAAATCCCAAAGAGTTTAAAAAACCCTGAAAACCCCCTGAAAAGCATAAAAAACCCTAAAAACCCCAAAAAGTCACTAAAAACTCTAAAACCCCTTAAATCCCCCAAAACATTAAAAAATTATAAAAAATCTTAAAGACCTAAAAAAGTTAAAAGACCCAAAAAACCTTAAAACCCCCAAAAAAACCTATGAAATTTTCAAAAAACCCTCAAAATCCCCAAAAACCCAAAAAAAACCCTAAAAACCCTAAAAAACCTAAAAATCCAGGAAAACATAAAAACACATAAAAACCTTGAAAACCCCCTGAAAACCATAAAAACCACTAAAAATATTAAAAATACTAGAAACTCATAAAAACCCTAAAAGCCACTAAAAACTCTAAAACCCCTTTAAACCCCTAAAAACCAAAAGAAGCATAAAAACCCTGAAAAACAAAAAATAACCTAAAAAACCCTAAAAACTCCAAAAAACAATAAAAATCCTAAAAAATCTCTAAAACCCCCTGAAAACTTTAAAACCCTAAAGACCCTAAAAACCCTTAGAAACCATAAAAACCCCTAAAAACCTTAAAAAACCCTAAAAACTATAAAAGCCCCTAAAACCATTAAAAACCTCTAAAACCCCATAAAACCCTAAACACCATAAAAAACACTAAAACCCTTAAAATGACTAAAGATGTTAAAAAACTATAAAAAACCTAAAATACTAAAAGACCCCTAAAAACCCATAAAGAACCTAAAACCACTAAAAACCTTCAAAACCCCTAAAAACCCCTAAAAACCTTCAAAATACCTAAAAACTCTAAAAACACCTAAAACCCATAAAAACCATAAAAAACCTCAGAAGGCCCCAAAACACCTAAAATTGTAAAAAACCCTAAAATCCACTGAAAACTATAAAAACCCCAAAAAACTTTAAAAAACCCAAAAAACCAAAAAACCACTAAAAACTCTAAAAACCCTTCAAACCCCTAAAAACTTTAAAAACTCTAAAAAAACTTAAAAACCTTAAAAAACTCAAAAAAAAAATATAAAACCCAAAAGACCCTAAAACCCATGAAAATCCCTTAAAACCTTAAAAAACCAGACAAACCCTTAAAAACCCTCAAAATCCCTAAAAACCCTAAAAACCTATAAATACCATAAAAATCCTAAAAAATACCTAAAATCCCTAAAAACATAAAAAATCATAAAACCAAAAACCCCTTAAAAACCATAAAAACCCCAAAATAATTTAAAACCCCTAAAAATCGATAAAAATGCAAAAACCCCACTAAAAACTCAAAACCCTTAAAACAACTAAAAATGTTTAAAAAACTCTAAAAAACCTTAAACCCCCTAAAAATTTAAAAAATGCTAAAAACCAAAATGACCATAAAAACCCAGAAAAACCCTACAAAAACTGTGATGGTGTCTGGCTTGGGGATGCTAGAGGTGGATGTTTATGGCTTTGTAGTGCTGAAGCTGAGTTGATGAAGTTGATGCTTATGGTCTGGTGTTTCTGATTGCGGGCTCTGATTGGTTAGGAGGTGATGTTAGGGATCTTTCATTTTATGTTTGTTTCTTTTGGGCGCTTTTTGGTTTTTTTCTAATTTTCTTTTGGGTTTTTTGGGTTTGAGTTTGTTAGGGTTTTTTTTGGGTGTGGGTCGTTTGACCCCTCCCCTCCCCTATCTGCTGCTTTTTATTTCTAATAAATTTTGGGGGGGGGGGGTCGGGAATAGCCTAACCCTCGCATCTTCCTTGCCCCAAAAAATCTCTAAAAATAAAGAAAACCATCAAAAATCTAAAAACCATAAAACACCTTGAAAACCTTAATAAAACAAAAAACCCATAAAAACCCCCAAACCACTAAAAACTCTAAAAACCCCTTAAAAACCCTAAAAATGATAAAAACTTTAAAACCCTTTAAACCCCTAAAAACTGCAAAAAAAACCCCAATGACCCAAAAAAACCTGAAAACTAAAAAAACCCTAAAAGACCCTAAACTCCTCAAAATCCCAAAAAACCCTAAAAACCATATAAATCCTCAAAAATCCCAAAAAATCCTTGAAAATGTCAAAAACACTAAATACCCTTAAAACCCCCTAAAAACCATAAAAAACCCAAAAACCATCAAAAACCCTAAAAACCCATAAAAAAATAAAACCCTACTAAAAACCCTTAAGACCACTAAAAATGTTAAAAAATCTAAAAACCCATAAAAACTCTAAAAACCCTAAACACACAAAATCCCTAAAAAGACTAAAAACCTTAAAAACCATAAAAATTATAAAAAACCCTAAAAATCCCTTAAAACATAAAGAACCCTAAAAACAAAAAAAATCCTCAAAACCAGAAAACCCCTAAAACCTTAAAACCCCTAAAAACCAATAAAATCTCTAAAACCCACTAAAACCCTAAAAACCCTTAAAAACCTAAAAATATTAAAAAACTCTAAAAAACCTTAAACCGCTAAAAATCTCAAAAAATCCTAAAACCCCTAAAAGTCCCTAACAATTGTGAAACCCTAAAAACACTAAAAAACACCTAAACCCCTTCAAAATCCCTAACAACTGAAAAAAAAACCAAAAACCTATAAAAATCCTTGAAAATCACTAAAAATCCTTTAAACCCCTAAAAACTCTAAAAACATTAAAATCCCTAAAAAACTCAAAAAAAACCAAATAACCTAGAAAACCATTAAAACCCTTAGCAACCCTTAAAACCCTAAAAAACCATGAAAAAACATAAAAACAGTCAAAATCCTTAAAAACCCTAAAAACCCTAAAACCATAAAAATCATAAAAATCTCTAAAAATCCTTGAAAACGTAAAAAAAACCTAAAAAATATGAAAACCATAAAACCCCTAAAAACCCATAAAAACTCAAAAAACCTACTAAAAACTCAAAAGACCCTTTAAAATGCTAAAAACATTAAAAAATCTAAAAACCCTAAAAACCCTAAAAAAGCCTCAAAATCCCAAAAAATCCTAAAACCCCTAAAAACATAGAAAACCTAAAAAAGCCATAAAAATCCATGAAAACCATAAAACCACTAAAAAACTCTAAAACCCATAACAACCCTATAAAACCACTAAAAACTCTAAAAACCCTTAAGATCTATAAAAAGGTTAAAAAACTCTAAAAAACTTAAAAACACTAAAAAACTCAAAAAACCCCAACAAAACCATAATAACCCTAAAACCACTAAAAACCTAAAAAAAATTGAAAACCTCTTAAAACTATCAAAATCCCTAAAAACCCTAAAAACCGTAAAAAACCCTAAAAACCCTAAAAACCATAAAAATTCTTAAGAATTCCTAAAAATCCTTGAAAACAGAAAAAACCTTAAAAAACCCTTAAAACCCCTTGAAAACCATAAACCCCTAAAAAGAGTAAAAACCCTAAAAACCCATAAAAATCCTAAAAAACCTAAAAACTTTTAAAACTCCAAAAACCCTTAAAACACCTAAAAACCCTGAAAACCCCTAAAACACTAAAAAACAATAAAACCCTCAAAATCCTTAAAAAACCCTAGAAAACCCAATAAACCCTAAAACCCATAAAAACCCATGAATATCATAAAAACCCCTAAAACATTAAAAACCATTAACTCCAAAAAAACCCTAAAAACCACTAAAAACTCAAAAAACCCTTAAACCCCTAAAAACATTAAAAACTCTAAAAACAATAAAAACACTAAAAAAATCAAAAAAACCCTAAAAACCTAAAAAACCCCAAAACCCTGAAAAACTCAATAAAACATAAAAATCCTAACAAAAGCTTAAAAATTACTGGAAATTTAAAAAAACTCTAAATAACCCTAAAAACCCTAAAAAACCCTAAAAACCATAAAATACCTAAAAAAATGCCTAAAAATCCTTAAAATGTAAAAAACCCTAAAAACACCATGAAAACCATACGAAACCCCTAAAAACCAGAAAAAAACATTAAACACATGAAAAAACCTAAAACCCACTAAAAACTTTAAAATCCCATAAAACCCTAAAAATGCTAAAAACTCAAGAAAATCCATAAAACCTAAAAAATCAAAAAACACAAAGAACCCAAAAGACCCTAAAACCCCTAAAAACCTCTAAAAACACTCAAACTCCCTAAAAACCCAAAAGAACCCTAAAACCCACAAAAACATAAGAAAGCCCTCAAACAACCCTGAAAACATAAAAAACCCCAAAAGCCCTGAAAACCCCTGAAAACAAAAAACCTTTTAAAACCTAAAAATTATAAAAAAACAATAAAAACTCAAAAACCATTAAAACACATAAAAACATTAGAAAACCTGTAAAAATAAAAAAACTCTAAAAAACTCAAAAAACCCCTAACCCTGAAAATCCCTAAAACCCCTAAAACCCCTTCAAAACCCCTAAAAGCCCTCAAAATACCAAAAAACCCTAAAAACCCTAGAAACCATAACAAGTTAAAAGATCCCTAAAATTATCTAAAAACGTAAAAAACCATGAAAACCCCTTGAAAACCATAAAAAACCCTAAAACTAGAAAAAACCCTAAAAACCCATAAAAAACCTAAAAACCACTAAAAACTATAAAAACCAATAAAACCCCTAAAATTGTTAAAAACTTTAAAAATCCATTGAACCCATAAAAAACACAAACCCAACCCAAAAAACCCAAAAAACCCTAAAAATATGGAATAAATCTCAAAATCCTTTAAAACCCTAAAAACCATAAAATTTTAAAAATCCTAAAAATAACTTAAAATGTAAAAAACCATAAAAATCTCGAAAAACCCTTATAAACTACAAAATACCCCTAAAATCCTTAAAATCCCCTAAAACCTCATAAAACCCCCAAAACACACTAAAACTCTAAAAACTATTAAAACCACTAAATGCGTAAAGAAATCTAAAAAAACTTTAAACCCCTAAAAATTAAAAACCCTTAAAATTAAAAAAAACATAAAAATCCTAAAAATCCAAAAAAACTAAAAAAAAATCCCCTAAAAACCCAAAAAGACCTTAAAACCCTAAAACCCTAAAAAAATTAAAAAATCCAAAAAAGCCCCAAAACCCATACAAATCCTAAAAAATCCATAAAAAACACATAAAACCCATTAAAACCATAAACGACCGCTAAAAGATCTAAACCCCTTAAAACCCCTAGAAATGTTAAAAAAACTCTAAAAAACCTTAAAACCTAAAAATCTAAAAAAAAATCTAAAAACACAACAGACCTTAAAAACCTTAAAACCCCTAAAAACCCTAAAAAACCCTAAAAATTCATAAAATCCCTAAAAACCATAAAACACAACTGAATAATCTAAAAACCCTTTAAACCCCTAAAAATGTTAATAAAACTCTAAAAAACTTTAAAACCCCTAAAAAACTTTAAAAACCCCTAAAACCCTAAAAAACCCTCAAAACTTGTCAAAATCCCTAAAAATAATAAAAACCACTAAAACCCATAAAAATCCTAAAAAATCCCTAAAAATCTCTGAAAACATAAAAAATTATAAAAACAAATAAAAATCCTAAAAACCACTAAAAACTCTAAAAACCCTTAAAACCCCTAAATTTTTTAAAAACCTATAAAAAACATAAAAAACTCAAAAAAAACTTAAAACGCAAAAAGACCCTAAAAACCCTGAAAACCCCTAAAAACCCTTAAATCCTTTAAACACCCTGAAACCCCTCAAAATCCTAAAAAAACCCCTAAAACCCCTAAAAACCATATAAATCCTAAAAAATCCCTAAAAATATCTAAAAACGTAAAAAACCATAAAACCCCTAAAAACATTAAATAACACTAAAACCCATCAAAACCCTAAAAACCAATAAAAAATCTAAAATACTTAAAGCACCTAAAAACTAAAAAAACCCTAAAAACCCCAAAAGAACCTAAAAACCCTGAAACACCTAAAACCCCTAAAAACCCAAAAAATCCTAAAACCCCAAAAATTCCCTAAAAACACTAAAGAACCATAAAAACCCATAAAAATCCCAAAAAATCCCAAAAAACCCTAAATTGGTAAAAAACCCTAAAAAATCAATAAAAACCACAAAAAATCCTAAAAACCTATAAAAACCTGATAAACAAAAAAAACACTAAAAACTCTTTAAACAACTAAAAACATTAAAAAAACTCTAAAAAACCAAAAAAACCCTAAAAACACAAAAAAAACCCTAAAACCCAACAAAAACATAAAATCCCTAAAAACCTTAAAAATCCTAAAAACCCCTAAAAACCATCAAAATTCCTAAAAACCCTAAAAACCCCCAAAACCATAAAAATCCTAAAAAATACCTAAAAATATTAAAAATGTAAAAAACCAAAAAAAAACCCTGAAAACCCCTAAATATAATAAAAACCCTTGAAACCATGAAAATTTCAAAAAACCCCAAAAACCCTAAAAACCCACTAAAAACTCTAAAAACCCATAAAACCTGTTAAAACGTTAGAAACACTAAAAACCTTTCAATCCCTAAAAACTCAAAAAACCCCTAAAAACCCAAAAAAAAACTATAAAAACCCTAAAAACTGTAAAAACACAAAAAACCATGAAAACACTAAAAACCCTAAAAGTCCATAAAACCCTTAAAAACCATAAGAATCTAAAAATCTATAGAAATTCATGAAAATGTAAAAAACCTTAAAAAACTTGAGGATCCCCTCAAAAACCATAAAAACCCATAAAAACCTTAAAATACCCTAAAAACCCATAAAAATAATAAAAATCATAGAAACCACTAAAAACTCTAAAAACCTAAAAATCTCTAAAAATGTTAAAAAAACTCTAAAACACTTAAAAACCATAAAAAACATGAAAAACCCTCTAAAAACCCAAAAATACACTAAAATCCCTGAAAAACACTAAAAACCCTAAAAACCCTAAAAACCCTAAAAAACCCTTCAAATCCTAAAAACCCTAAAAATCCCAAAAAACCCTAAAAACCATAGAAATCATAAAAAATCCTCAAAATCCCTAAAAATGTAAAAAAAAACCCTAAAAACCATAAATACCCCCTAAAACTATAAAACCCCCTAAAACCTTCAAAACCCCTAAAAACCTGAAAAACCATAAAAAATACTAAAACTATAAAAACCCTTGAAACCCCTAAAAATGTTAAAAACTCTAAGAAACCTTAAAACCCCTAAAAACTAAAAAAATACCTTAAAATCCCAAAATGACTTTAAAAACACTGAAAACCCCTAAAAACCCAAAATACTCTAAAAACCCTAAAAACCCTAAAAACCATAAAAATACTAAAAAATCCCTAAAAAACTATGAAAATCTAAAAAACCCTAAAAACACTGAAATCCTTTAAAGCCCCTAAAACCCATAAAAATCCTAAAAATCCTAAAAATCATTAAAAACACTAAAAACCCTTAAAAACTTTAAAACTTTAAAAAACTCTAAAAAACTATAAAAGCCTTGAAAGATAAAAAACGATAAAACACAAAAAAAACCTTAAAATACTGAAAAATCAAAAAAATACTAAAACCCTAAGAAAAATCAAAAGATCCACCAAAATCCCTAAAAACCAAAAAACCCCTAAAACCATAAAAATCTTTAAAATCCCTAAAAATGTAAAAAATCCTAAAAACCCAGAAACCCCCTGAAAAAAATAAAACCCCCTAAAAACCATTAAAACCATTAAAACCCATAAAAACCCTAAAACCACTAAAAATTCTAAAAACCCTTGAAACTCATAAAATGATAAAAAACTCTAAAAATCATAAAAACCCTAAAACTCAAAAACTCAAAAACCCCAAAAAGACTATAAAAACTCTTAAAAAGACTAAAACCCCTAAAACCTTGAAAAACACTCAAATATCTAAATACCAAAAAAATCCTAAGACCCATAAAAATATTTAAAAATCCTTAAAAATTCTTGAAAACGTAAAAAACCTTAAAAACCCGGAAAATCCCTAAAAACATAAGACACTAAAACATTAAAAACACAATAAAATCCCTAAAACCCACTAAAAACTCAAAAACTCCTCAAAACGCCTAAAAATGTTTAAAAACTCAAAAAACCTTAAAACTCCCAAAAAATTATAAAAACCCAAAAAACCCTCCAAATCCTTAAAAACCAAAAAATTCTAAAAATCTATAAAAATCCTACAAAATCCCAAAAAAATCTCTAAAAATGTAAAAAACCCTGAAAACCCTGAAAAACTCCTTAAAACCATAAAAACACTAAGAACATTAAAAAACCTTTAAACCAAAAAAATCCTAAAAATAAATAAATACACTAAGAACCCTTGAACCCCCTAAAAAAGTTAAAAACATTAAAAACCTTAAAAAAACATAAAACCCCTAAAAACCCTTAATATCCCTCAAAACGCTAAAAATCTTAAAACCATAAAAATCAAAAAAATAACTCTAAAGTCCCTGAAAACATAAAAATAACTAAAAACCCTAAAACCCCTAAAAACCATAAAATACCTTAAAAACATTAAAAACCCCTAAAACCCATAAAAATCCTAAAGCCACTAAAAACTCTAAAAACCCTTTAAACCCTAAAAATGTTTTAAAAACCCTTAAAACCTTAAAAAACCTAAAAACTAAAAAACCCTAAAACCCAAAAAAACCCTAGAAAAACCCAAAAACCCAAAAACCCTAAAAAATATTAAATAACCCTCAAAATCCCGAAAAATCCAAAAAAACCCTAAAAATAATAAAAATCTAAAAAAATCCCTAAAAATCCCAGAAAACATAGAAAACCATAAAACCCCTGAAAACCCCCAGAAAACCATAAAACCCTCTAAAAACATAAAAACCCTAAAATCCTATAAACCTCATAAATAAGCACTAAAACTCTAAAAAGCACAAAAACCCTAATGAACTCAAAAAAACGCTTAAAATCCAAAAGACCCTAAAACTCAGAAAAACTCTAAAAACCCTTAAAAACACTAAAAAGCCAAAAAAAAAACCCAGAAAAGCCCAAAAAACCCCTCAAAATCCTGAAAACCCAAAAAATCATAAAAACCATAAAAATATGAAAAAGTCTTATAAATCCTTAAAAACATAAAAACCCTTAAAACCATGAAAAAATCCCTAAAAACCATAAAAACCCCTTAAAACCTTAAAAACCCTAAAAACCCATAAAAACCTTAAAGCCACTAAAAACTCTAAAAAACACTTAAAACACCTAGAAAAGTTAAAAAACTATAAAAAACCATAAAAACCTTAAAAAAACTCAAAAATAACCCAAAAAAAGAAAAAACCCCAATAAAACCCTAAAAATGAATTTAAAACCCTAAAAGACCCTAAAAACCATCAAAATGCCTAAAACCCCATAAAACCATATAAATCCTAAAAAATCCTAAAATCCCTGAAAATGTGAAAACCATAAAAACCCTAAAAACCCATAATACCCCTAAAACGCTAAAAACCCTTAAAACCCCTAAAAATGTTAAAAACTCTAAAAAACCGTAAAAACCTGAAAAAATCATGAAAACCCCCAAAACCTCTTCAAATCTCTAAACCCCTAAAAACCCTAAAATCATAAAAATCCTAAAAAAGATCTAAAATCCCAAAAAACATAAAAATCCCTAAGACCCCTAAAAAACCCTAGAAAACCCCAAAAACCCTTAAAAACCTTTCAAACCCCCAAAACCCATAAAAACCCAAAAACCCACTAAAAACTCTAAAAACCCATAAACCCGATAAAAATGTTAAAAAACTCTAGAAAACCTTAGAAACACAAAAAAATCAAAAAATCCTAAAAACCCAAAAAAAACCCCTAAAAACCTTGAAAAACCCTAAAAACCTGAAACCTACACCCTAAAGCCCCTCAAAATACCTAACAACCTAAAAAAACCCTAAACACCATAAAGATCCTAAAAAATCACTAAAAACCATGTAAACAAAAAAAAACCCTAAAAACCCATAAAACCTTAAAAACCCACTAAAAATCTAAAGAACCCTTTAAACCCCCCATAATATTAAGAAAATAAAAAAAAACCCTAAAAAATCAAAAATACCTTAAAACCCCCAAAAAACCAAAAAAATCCTTAACCTTAAAATCCCTAAAACCTCTAAAAACCATAAAAACAATCAAAATCCCTAAAAACCCTAAAAGACCCTAAAAACCATAAAATTGCTACAAAAACCTTAAAAATCCATAAAAACATAAAAAAAACCCAAACCCCTGAAAACCCCTGAAAACAATAAAAACAAAAAAAACCCTTAAAAATCCATAAAAACCATAAAAATCGCTAAAAACTATTAGAACGCTTAAAACCCATAAAAACATTAAAAAACTATACAACCTTTAAAACACTAAAAAACTCCTATAAAACCCTAAAAACCCAAAAAAACATAAAAACCCCAAAAACCCAAAAGCCCTGAAAATACCTAAAAGCCCAAAACCCATAAAAATCCCAAAAAAACCCAAAAAACCCAAAAAACCATAAAAAATACTAAAATTCCCTAAAAATCCCTGAAAACGTAAAAACACCTATGAACCTTGAAATCCCTCGAAAAAAACATAAAAACCCTTATGGACATTAAAAATCCTAAAAACCCATAAAACACTATAAAACCACTAAAAAATCTAAAAACCCATAAGACCCCTAAAAACGTTAAAAACTCAAAAAAAAGCATAAAACCCCAAAAATTAAAAAAAAACAAAAACCATAAAAACCCTAAAAATGCATAAAAATCCTAAAAACCCTCAAAATCCCTAAAAACCATAAAAACCCAAAAAAGATAAAAACCCAAAAAACATAAAAACCCAAAAAACCATAAAAACCCTAAAGAACCCAAAAAAACTCTAAAAACCCTTAAAACCCATAAAATTGTTAAAAATCTTTGTAAAACCATGAAAAAACTCAAAAAACTCAAAAAAAGCCCTAGAAACCCCAAAAGATCCTAAAAACCTTGAAAAACAATAGAAACCATAAGTCTTAAAAAATCCCTAAAAATATTAGAACATGTAAAGAACCCTAAAAACCCTAAAAACCATAAAAACATTAAAAACATTAAAAATCCTAAACTCCCATAAAACCCCAAAAAACAAATAAAAACTCTAAAAATATTTAAATCTCCAAAAAAATGTTAAAGACTAAAAAAACCTTAAAACCCTGAAAAAATAAAAAAGCCTAATAAGCCAAAAAGACCCTAAAACCCCTCAAAATCCATAAAACCCCCAAAAACCCTAAAAACCCTAAAAACCCTAAAAACCCTAAAATCCTAAAAAATCCCTAAAAAACTTGAAAACTTCCCTGAAAAGCCATTAAAAACTATAAAACCCCATAAAAAACCCTAAAACTTTGAAAATTCTAAAAACGTTAAAAATCCGAAAAAGAAAAAAAGCCTAAAAAACCCAAAAGACCCTAAAAAACTCAAAATCTGTAAAAATGCTAAAAACACTTTAAATGCCCCTAAAAACCCTAAAACCCCTAAAAACCTTAAAATCCCATAAAAGCCCAAAAAAATACACTAAAACCTCTAAAAACCTTTAAACCCCTAAAAATGTTAAAAAACTCTAATAAACATTAAAACTCCTAAAAAACACAAAAATGTTAAATACCCAAAAAATAATAAAAATCCTTAAACCCCCTAAAAACCCTAAATAACCTTAAAACCCCTCAAAGTACCTAAAACCCCTAAAATCCCATAAAAACCATAAAAATCCTAAAAAATATCTAAAAATTCCATAAAATGTAAAAAACCCTAAAAACCTAGAAAAACCCATATATACCATATAAACCCCTAAAAACATTAAAACCCCCTCAAAACCCATAAAAACCCAAAAAAATCCTCTAAAAACTCTAAAAATCATTAAAACCACTAAAAAGGTTAAATTTTTAAAAAACCTTAAAACTACTAAAAAATTAAATAACCCTACAAACCCAAAAAAACCCAAAATACCCTAAAAACATTAAGAAAACCCTAGAAACCCTTTAAATCCCTAAAAACCCCGAAAACCCTTAAAAATAATTAAAAATACTTAAAAATACCTAAAGACAAAAAAGCCCTAAAAACTCTAAAAAACCCCTGAAAATCATAAAACACCTAAAAACCTAAAAACCCCTACAAACCTATAAAACCCCTAAAAACTAATAAAAAATATAAAAACCCTTAAATCCCCTAATAACATAAAGAAATCTAAAAACCTTAAAAAACTTAAAAGCTCAAAAAACCCCATAAAATCCCAAACATCCAAAACCCCCTAAAAATCTTTAAAATCCAAAAAAATACCTTAAAATACCTGAAAATGTAAAAAAACCTGAAAACCCTATGAAAACTTTAAACCCCTAAAAACATTAAAAAACCCCTAAAACCCATAAAAATAAAAAAAAATCACTAAAAACTCTAAAAACACTCAAAAACCCAAAAAATGTTAAAAAACTCTAAAACCCCTTTAAAATCATAAATACTCAAGAAAACCCCTAAAAACTCCAAATAAAGTTCTAGGTCACTCATCCCTTGAAAGGATGGAAGTGTCACTTTGATGCTTCCCAAGTCTTTTTCTCCCCAAGCAGCACGTTGCCCTCACCTAGGAATTGATTCTTCGAAATTGGAGTACTCATCATCACATTCATGAATTTATTGCCTTCTTGGAGCCTTTGAAACTGAGGAAATTTTCATATCATCCAACCTAGCATTCAATCTTATAAACTGGTCAGCGACTGCTTTCATGAATATTTTAAAGTCAATCTCACTTATTTATCCCTCACTTTCCATTTTTTTTAATTCCTCACACACTCTTTATCTCTCTTTTTTATCTCTCAAAAGGTTCCTCAAAATTTCTAGCACAACAACTTGGTTCCTACAAGTATTATTAAATAGAATCAAGAAGATAACTAGTAGAAGCAATCAATTCACAACAATCTTTAAAAATCATAAATTTTAAAAGGGTTTGAATCAACGGAGTCCAAGAAATATGGGAGGTAAATGGGAGAAATGGTTATAGAAGAAGGTTGGATATGGATGAAGGAAAGAAGATGATGGATAAGAAAATGCCATCAAATATATAACTTATGAGAGAACACAATGTTTCAAATGATTATCTTTTTTTTATTTATTATTTTTTTGATTTTGTTTTTGATTTTTTTACTACTCAATAAACAAGAAATGAGATACAAAGAGTGCGCTTTTTGTGCTCGAAGTAAAACAAATGAAAAATGAACTAATCTGATTGCAATGATGTAAATGGTTGATATAACATGAACTTCAAACTCAAATGGAAATCTGCCTTGGAGATTGTTATATTTCACAAGGGTGAAACTGTAGCACGAATTGATTCGGTTATATCTCCAAATATAGGTGTCGGATTTTAGTGTTTCTAAGTCAAGAAGAAAGATGAGATTATGAACTATTAAAATGACATATTATATGTCTAGAAACTCAAAGAAAAATCATACGAAAATGTGGAAGAAAGTTGCATCTAGAATTGGTGATGGTAGGAAAAGGAAGAAGGGGAAGGAAAAAAAGATGGGAGAAATATAAATATGAAAGAACCTGGTTTCTGTTGCCTTCCTCTGATACCAAATGGTATGATACCATATGCGAGTGCAGTATTCATTGGTGAAAAATGCGGAAACACAAGTTAAGGAAGAAGAGGAAAATGAAATTAAAATAAATGCAAGGAAAATAAATGGGAAGGGGGATGATCAATTAGGACCCCAAGGAGACTTCCCCTTGAAACTCTAATTATAAAGCACCACAAAGGTTGATCACTCCTTTAATAAGACTTACTTTCATTCACCTAACAACACAAGAAACACAAGCATAATAATGCTAGAAAACACTCAAATTCGAAAATTAACCTTCAAGGGGTACAAGAGGTGGCTATTTATAACCAAATGATAGGAATACATGTCAAACTACCTATCCCACAAGTCTAAAGACTATCCCACGAATTTGACTTTGTTTACACATGTCAATGGTTTTAGGGGACAAGATATCTCAAAAGACGACTTTTTTGGAACCACCCCAAAGACTTTGAAGATTCCCACCATGACTTTGGAGACAAGGGGCCCACCACTTTTGCTCCTTCATGCAAGTGGAATAAATTTCAGGGAAGCATTTGGGTGGGCCTTTTAGGTCCACTTTTGGGCTATAATAAGTGTGATTAAAGGCCTATTTTCTCCTCCCATGCATGCATGTTGGGCCTCCTCTTGTAATTTCAAAATGAGGCCATGTAAAGCCTCTTTCATCCTCCTCATTCTTCCTCTTGTCATTGGGCCACCAATCCCATCCAATGGGTCTTTTCCATTAATGCTCCTTCCACCATCAATGCCGATCACCATCAACTCCTCACTACATGTGTGCACCATGATTCACATCAAGATCTCTAAAAACACTTTAAACCACTAAAAATATTAGTAACCTCTAAAAACCTTAAAACCCCTAAAAAACTCAAAAATCCATAAAAACCAAAAAAAGAACCTAAAACCCCTAAAACCCGTAAAAAACATAAAAACCCTAAAATACATCAAAAAAATCATGAAAATATAACAAACCCTAAAAACCCCTTGAAAACCATAAAAACCTCTAAAAACCTCTAAAAACCTTAAAAACCTTAAAAACCCTAAAAACACCTAAAACCCCTAAAAACATCCCAAAACTTGAAAAACCCATAAAACCCATAAAAATGTTAAAAAACTCTAAAAACCTTTAAAACCTTAAAAATTAAAAAAACCCCTAAGTACACAAAATGACCCAAACCCCCTAAAACCCCTAAAAAAACTAAAAAACCCTGAAAACCATAAAACACCTCAAATTCCCTCAAATTCCCTAAAAACCCAAAAACCCATCAAAATCCTTAAAAAGCACTAAAAATCCCTGAAAACATAAAAACCATAAATACCTTAAAAACACCTGAAAACCATAAAACCCCTAAAAATATTAAAAACCCCTAAAACCCATAAAACCCTAAAAACAACTAAAACTCTAAAAACCCAACAAACCCCTAAAAATTTTCAAAACTCTAAAAACCTTAAAAATCCTATAAAACTCAAAAAAAAAACCCTACAAACCCAAAGACCCTAAAAACCCTGAAAAAACCTCAAAACCCCTAAAGCCCTCAAAAATCTAAAAAACCTAAGCAAAATTCCTAAAAATGCCATAAAAATCCAAGAAAATGTAAAAAACCATAAAAACCTTGAAAACTCCTGAATACTATAAAAATCCCTAAAAACCTTAAAAAACCCTAAAACCCTGTAAAAACCACTAAAAACACTGAAAACCCTTAAAAAATTAAAAACTCTAAAAAAACCATAAAACCCCTCTAAAACTCTAAAAACCCCTAAAAACCCTCACATACCCTAAAAACCCTGAAAAATCATAAAACCCCTAAAGACCCCTCAAAAACCCAGAAGACCCAAAAAATCCATAAAAACCCTGAAAAACATAAAATAATAAAAATCCCTAAAAATCCCTAAAAATCCTAGAAAACATAAAAAATCCTAAAAAACCTAAAAAACCCTGATATCCATAAAAACCGCTAAAAACCCTAAGTACCCATAAAAACCCTAAAAACCAGTAAAAATATAAAATCCCTTTAAACCACAAAAAATGTTTAAAAAGTATAAAAAACATTAGCAACCCTGAAAAGAAAAAAAACTTAATAACCCAAAAGACCCTAAAACCCCTAAAAATCTTGGAAAACTTTAAAACCCCTAAAAATCCCTAAAAACACTAAAAAAGCCTAAAACCCAAAAAAATCCTAAAAAACCTAAAAATCCTTTAAAATGTAAAAGACCTAAAAAACCCAAAAAAACACCCTGAAAACCATAAAAACCTTACAACTGTAAAATCCCATAAAACCCCTAAAAACAACTAAAAACTCTAAAACCCTCAAAATACAAAAAAATCTAAATAACCTTAAAAACCCTAAAAACTCAAAAAACCATAAAAATCATTAAAACCCTAAAACCCATTAAAACCCCTAAAACCCTCAAAAGTCCCTAAAAACCTAAAAACCCCTAAAAACCATAAAAGTCCAAAAATGTCCCTAAAAATCCTTCAAAACATAAAAAACCATAAAAACCCTTAAAACCCCCTAAAAACCCAAAAAGGCCCTAAAATCCTTGAAAACCCCCAAAAACCCAAAAACATTGAAAACCCCTAACACCCCTCAAAATCCCTAAAAATCCTAAAAACCCCTAAAAACAATAAAAAACCTAAAAAACCCTAAAAACCATAAAAATCCAAAAAATCACTAAAAATCCATGAAAAGGAAAAAACTATGAAAACCATGAAAAACCCCTAAAAACCACAAAACCCTTAAAAACCTAAAAACCCATAAAATCCCATAAAACCCTAAAACAACTATGAATTCTAAAAACCCTAAAACCCCATTAAAACGTTAAAGAACTCTAAAAAACCTTTAAAATCCTAAAAGACTCAAAAAACCCCTAAAACCAAATAAGACTACAAGAAAACCCTGAAAACCCCTAAATATCCCTAAAATCCCTAAAAACCCATAAAAACCATAACAAGTATGAAAAGGCCCTAAAAATCTTTGAAAACATAAAAAATCCAAAAAACCCTAAAAACCCCATCAAAACCATAAAAAACATAAAACCCCCAAAAAACCCATAAAATCCCTAAGAACCCACAAAAAACTCTAAAAACCCTTAAAACCCCTAGAAACATTAAAAAATTCTAAAAAACCATATATCCCTAAAAAACTCAAAAAAAATCTAAAACCCAGAAAAATAATAAAAGCCTTAAAAACCCAAAAAATCCATGAAAATCCTAAAAACCCTAGAAATCCCTAGAAACCCTAGAAACCCTAAAAACCCATAAAAATCCCAAAAAAACTATAAAAATCCCTAAAAATGTAAAAAATCCTAAAACCCATGAAAACCATAAATCCCATAAATACCTTCAAAAACCCAAAAACCAATAAAAACCCTAAAAACCCATAAAAACTCTAAAAACCCTCAAAACTCCTACAAAGGTTAAAAAACATTAAAAGAGATTCAAAACCCTAAAAATAAAAAAAACCCAAACCCCCAAAAGACCCTAGAAACACTAAAAAGACCAAAAAACCATAAAAATCATAAAAAATCCATATAAATACCTAGAAACCAAAAAACCTAGAAAAACTTGAAAACCCCGTTAAAACCTTTAAAACCCCTAAAAATCAATAAAATTATTAAAAACCCATTAAAATCTCTTAAAACTCCAAAAACCCTTAAAACCGCCAAAAAGTTAAAAAACTCTATAAACCCTTTAAAACCGTAAAAAAACTAAAAATACCCTAAAAAGCCAAAAGATCCTCAAACCCTGTAAAACCCTAGAAACCTTAAAAACCACTGAAAACCACTGAAACCCCCTAAAAACCCTCACAATTCCTAAAAATCCTAAAAAATCTCTAAATTCCCTGAAAAGATAAAAACCCTGAAAAACCGTTAAAAACCTTAAAAAAATCCTAAAAACCCATAAAAACACTAAATACCCACTAAAAACTCTAAAAACCCTTAAAACCCCTAAAAATGTTTAAAACTCTACAAAACATTAAAAACCCTAAAAAACATAAAAAATCCATAAAAACACAAAAAGACCATAAAAACCCTGAAAACCCCTAGAATCCCTAAAACACTTTAAAACCCTCAAAATCCCTAAAAACCCTAAAAAAATTATATACCTAAAAAAGCCTAAAAAATCACTGAAAACGTAAAAACCCTAAAATCCATAAAACCCATAAAAACATTAAAAACCCTAAAAACCCATAAAAACCCTAACAACCACTAAAAACTGTAAAACTCCTTTAAGCCCCCAAAAACATTAAAAAACTCGAAAAAATCTTAAAACACCTAAAAACTAAAAAAACCATAAAACCTAAAAAAGAAAATAAAAACTCTAAAAACCCAAAAAAAAACATGAAAAACTATAAAAACCCTCAAAATCCCTAAAAACCTTTAAAACACTAAAAACCATAAAAATCCTTAAAAATCCCTAAAAATCCCTAAAAACATAAAAACCCTAAAAACCCAGAAAACCCTAGAAAATCATAAAAACCATAAAATATCCTAAAAACCTAGAAAAGCCTAAAACCCCAATAAAACTTTAAAAACCCTTAAAACCCTTAAAACGTTAAAAAATATAAAAACATTAAAAACCTTACAAAACTAAAAAAAACCCTAAAAACCCAAAAAGATAGCAAAACCCATAAAAGCCCTAAAACCCCTAAAAATAATGAAAACCTCTAAAAACCCTAAAAATCCTCAAAACCCTAAAAACTATAAAAATCTTAAAAATCCCTAAAAACATAAAAAACCTTAAAAACCCTGAAAACCCCATGAAAAAATAAAAACAATAAAACACCATAAAACCCATAAAACTTCTAAAAACACTAAAAACTCTAAATTCCTGTAAAAACCCTAAAAAAATTAAATAATCCAAAAAAATAAAAAACCATAAAAAACTCAAAAAACCGTCAAAATCCAAAAAGACCTAAAAACCCTAAAAAAACCTAAAATCACTAAAAAACCATAAAAACCCCTAAAAACCCTCGAAATATCTAACAACCATAAAAATCCTAAAAAGCACTACAAATCCTTAAAAATGTAAAAACCCCTAAAGACCCTGAAAACCCCTTGAAAACCATAAAACCCCTAAAACATTAAAAAACCCTAGAAAGCCATAAAAACTATATTAAACCGCTAAAACCTCTAAACACCCATAAACCCCTAAAAATGTTAAAAACTATAAAAAACTTTTAAAGCCCTGAAAAATAAAAAAACCCTAAAACCCCTAAAAGATGTAAAAGCCCTAAAAATCCCTAAAACCTCTAAAACACTCTGATAAACTCTAAAACACCTCAAAATCCCAAAAAACCCTAAAAACCCTAATACCCATAAAATTCCTAAAAGGGACCTAAAAATCCTAGAAACATAAAAGACCTTAAAACCCAAAAGAACCCTAAAAACCATAAAAACCCCTAAAAACCTAAAATCCATAAAACCCCATAAAAACACTAAAAACCCACTAAAAGCTCTTAAAAACCTTAAAACCCCTAAAAAGGTTAAAAAACTCTAAAACCCATAAAACCCTAAAAACTCAAAAAACCCTAAATAACACTAAAAAGCCATAAAACCCCACAAAATCCATAAGAACCATAAAAACCCAAAAACCCATAAAGATAATAAAAATTCAATAAAAGTCTATAAAAACGTAAAAAACCTTAAACACCCTAAGAAACCTTAAAAACATGAAAACCCCTAAAAAACATAAAAAACCCCTATTAACCCATAAAACCCAAAAATCCACTAAAACCTCTAAAAACCTTTTAAACCCCTAAAAATGATTAAAAAATCTAAAACAAATTTAAAACCTAAAAAAAACTCAAAAAAACCCTAAAAATCCAAAAAAGACCCTAAATATAATGAAAACCTGAAAAACCCTAAAACCATAAAAAACCCAAAAAATACCTAAAAACACTTGAAAACATAAAAAACCCAAAAACCTTGAAAACCCCCTGAAAATAATAAAAACACCTAAAAACCGTAAAAACCTTAGAAACCCAAAAAAACGATGTAAACTACTAAAAACTTTTAAAACCCTTAAAACCCCTAAAAACATTAAAAAACTCTAAAACCTTAAAAACCCTAATAAACTAAAAAACATAAATATCCAAAAAGACCTTTAAACTTTTGAAAACCCTAGAAAACTCAAAAAAATCCCCTCAAAATCCCTAAACCCCCTAAAACCATAAAACCATAAAAATCCTAAAAAATTCCTAAAAATCCCTGAAAATGTAAAAAACCCTACAAACCCTAAAAAACCCTTGAAAACCATATAAACCCTAAAAAAACCTTAAAAGCCCCTAGAATCCCATAAAAACCATACTAAATGACCAAAAACTCTAAAAAACCCTTTAAACACCTAAAATTGTTAAAAAAACATAAAAACCCATTAACAACCCAAAAAAATAAAAAAAACTAAAAACCCAAAAAGACCCTAAAAATCTTAAAAACCCTAAAAATCTTGAAAAACCCACAAAATTCCTAAAAACCCTAAAAACCATAAAGATCCTAAAAAAGCCCTAAAAATCCCTAAAAATGTGAAAAACCCTAAGAACTTTGAAAAAACCCTAAAAACCATAAAAACCACTAAAAACCTTGAAAACCCATAAAAACCATATATACTACATAAAATTCTAAAAACCCTTGATACCCCTAAAAATATTAAAAAACTCTAAAAACCATTAAAAACCCTAAAAATAAAAAAAAATAGAACCCTAATAACCCCAAAAGACCCTAAATCCCTAAAAAACCCTAAGAACCCTTATAACCCCTAAAAACACTCAAAATCCATAAAAACCATAAAATCCCTAAAAACCATAAAAATCCTAAAAAATCCCTAAATCTCCCTAAAAATGTAAAACCCCCTAAAAACCCTGAAGACCCCTAAAACACATAAAAATCCCTAAGAACCATAATGTTCTATAGAAAACTTTAAACCCAAGAAAAACTAGAAAAAACCATAAAACACAAAAGTCCCTAAAAACTGTGAAAGACCCTAAAACCCTAAAAACCCTAAAATCCTCAAAATCCCCCAAACCCCTAAAAACCCTAACAATTTAAAAATTTTAAGAAATCCCTGAAAATGTAAAAAAACCCTAAAACCCCTGAAAAATATAAATACCCCTAAAAACCTCAAAAACCCTAAAACCCATAAAAACACTCAAAACCACTAAAAACTCTAAAAACCCTTAAAACCTCTAAAAATGTTTAAAAAACTCTAATAAACCTTAACAACCATGAAAATACAAAAAAAGATACGAAAAACCCAAAAGACCCTAAAAACTCTGAAAACCCCTAAAAACCCTAAAATACCCTAAAAACCCCTAAAACCTCTCAAAAAACATAAAAACCCTAAAAACGTAGAAATCCTAAAAACCCCTAAAAATCCAGGAAAATGTAAAAACACTAAAAACCCTAAAAAATCCATGAAAACTATAAAAACACCTAAAAACCATAAAAATATTAAAAACCCATAAAAAATATAAAAATCCACTAAAAACTCTAAAAACCCTTAAAACCCCTAAAAATGTTAAAACACTCTAAAACCCCTTAAAAACCCAAAAAACTCAAAATAACCCTAAAACTTCAAAACTATCATAAAACCCATAAATAACCCTAAAAACACTAAAAAAACCTGAAAATCCATAAAACCCCTCAAAATCTCTAAAACCCTAAAAAATAGTAAAAATAATAAAAATCCAAACCCCCCTAAAAATCCCTAAAAATGTAAAAAACCCTAGAAACCTAAGAACCTTGAAAACTATAAAACACCTGAAAACCTTAAAAACCCTAAAAACCCATAAAAACCCTAAAACCCACTAAAACCTCTAAATACCCTTTAAACCCCTAAAACTATTAAAAAACTCAAAAAAACCTTCAAAACATTAAAAACTCAAAAAAAAACCCAAAAGCCCCAAAAGCCCCTAAAACCCTGAAAACCCATAAAACCCTAAAAGACCCTTAAACCCTAAAAATCCCTAAAAACACTAAAAAACCCCTAAAAATCATAAAATTTCTAAAAATTCCATAAAAATTCCATAAAATGTAAAACCCTAAAAACCCTGAAAACCCCATAAAACCCCATAAAACCCTTAAATATCCTAAAATCGGTAAAACCCCCATAAAACCAATAAAAACTCTAAAAAACCTTTAAACCTCTTAAAACATTAAAAAACACTAAAAAAAACTAAAACACCAAAAAAAATCAAAATAACCCTTAAAACCCAAAAGGCCCTAAAAACCCTAGAAGAACCAAAAAACCCAAAAAACCCAAAAAACCCAAAAAACACTAAAACCCCTCAAAATCCCTAAAAACCCTAAACACCATAAAAATCCTGAAAATCACTAAAAATCATAGCCAATGTAAAAAACCCTTAAAACCCCTAAAAACTATAAAAACACCTAAAAACCTTAAAACCCCATAAAACTCCTAAAACCCCTCAAAACCATGAAAATGTTAAAAAATCTATAAAAAACCTTTAAAACCCTAAAAAATTAAAAAAAACAAAAACAAAAAATGTCTCAAAGAACCCTGAAATACCCTATAACACATAAAAAACCTAAAAAACCCTAAAACTCGCCAAAATCCCTTAAATCCCTAAAAATCATAAAAAACGTAAAAACCCCTAAAAATCCATGAAAACATAAAAACCCTAAAAAACCCTAAAAACCATAAAATTTCTAAAAACCACAAAACCCTTAAAGTTGATAAAAACCCTAAAATCTCTAAAAACCCTCCAACCCCCTAAAAATATTAAAAAACTCTAAAAAACTTTAAAACCCCTAAAAAAATTAAAAAATCCCTATAAACCCAAAATGATCCTAAAAACCCTAAAAACCATAAAATACCCCTAAAAACCCATAAACCTCTCAAAATCCCTAAAACCCACAAACCCAAAAACCCATAAAAATCTCTAAAAACATGAAAAACCCTAAAAACCCAGAAAATCCCAGAAAACCATAAAACCCAGTAAAAACCTTAAAAAAACTAAAAACCCCTAAAAAACCTAAAACCACTAAAAACTTAAAACCCCTATAAAATCCTAAATACATTAAAACATTAAAAAACTTTAAAACCCCTAAAAAACACAAAAAACCCTAAAACCCCAAAAAGACCCTAAAGACCCTTAAAACCCCTAAAAACCCTAAGAAACCTTAAAACCCCTCAAACTCCCAAAAAACCACTAAAATATCCTAAAAACCAAAAGAATCCCAAAAATCCTAGAAAACGTAAAAAATCCTAAAACCCAGAAAAACCCATGAAAACCAAAAAACCTCTAAAAACTGTAAAATCCAAAAAAAACCCATAAAACCACTAAAAAGTCTAAAAACACTAAACCCTAAAAAACATTAAAAACTCAAAAAATCCTTAAAAACTCAAAAAACCCATAAAACCCCAAAATACCCAAAATACCATGAAAAACCCTTTAAACCCTAAAAAACCCTAAAAACCCCTAAACCCTCTCAAAATCCATAAAAACCCTAAAAACCCATAAAAATCATAGAAATACTAAAAAAGTCCTAAAAACCGTGAAAATGTAAAAAATCCGAAAAACCGTTAAAAATAATTAAAACCATAAAACCCCCAAAACCATAAAAAAACCCTAAAAACCCAAAAAAATCCTAAAAACCAATTAAAACTCTAAAACCCCTTAAAATCCCTAAAAATGTTAAAAAAATAAAAACCCTTAAAATCTTTAAAAAATTTAAAAAACCCTAAAAACCAAAAAAGACCCTAAAAACCCCAAAAACCATAAAAACCCTGAAAACCCCAAAACCCCCTCAAAATCCCTAAAAACCCTCTAAAACACTAAAAACCATAAAAATCATAAAAAATCCCAAAAAATCCATGGAAACATAAAAATCCCTAAAAACACTGAAAACCCTCTGAAAACCACAAAACCCCTAAAAATCATTAAAAACCATAAAAACCATAAAACCCTGAAAACCACAAATAATTCTAAATACCCTTAAAACCAATAAAAACATTAAAAAACTATAAGAAACTTTAAAATCCCTAAAAACTCATAAAAACCATAAAACCCCCAAAAAACCACAAAACCCCTAAAAACCTTGAAAACCCCAAGACCCCCTAAAAATCAATAAAACTCTAAAAACCCTAAAAACCATAAAACCCTAAAAATCCATAAAAACCCTGAAAACATAAAAAACCCCTAAAACCACTAAAAATCCCCTAAAAACCTTAAAAACCCGTAAAAAAATTATACCTTAAAACCCCCCAGAAACCCAAAAAACACACAAAAATCTCTAAAAACACATAAAACCCATAAAAATGTTCAAATACCCTAAAAACCTAAAAACCCTAAAAAAACCACTAAAACCCAAAAAGACCCCAAAAACCCTGAAAAAACATAAACACGCTGAAAACCCCTAAAATCTCTCAAATTCCCAAAAAACCAAAAAACCCCTAAAACAATAAAATCCCAAAAAATCCCTAAAAATCCCTTAAAACCTAAAAGACCCTAAAAACACAGAAAAACACCTGAAACCCCGAAAACCTAAAAAATCAGAAAAAACACTAAAAACCCATAAAAACCCTAAAACCCACTAATAACTCTAAAAACCATTTAAATCCCTAAAAACGTTTAAAATATATAAAAACCCATAAAACCATTAAAAACTCATAAAAACCCTAAAAACAAAAAAAAGACTTTAAAACCTTGAAAAAACCTAAAAAACCTAAAAAACCTAAATTACCCCTAAAAAATCTAAAAATCCCTAAAAACCCTTAAATCCGTAAACCATAAAAATCCTAAAAAACCTAAAAAATCCCTGAAAACCTAAAAAAACCAAAAAAAACCTTGAAAACCCCTGTTAATATGACTGCACAGGAGAGGGTGAATGAAGGTGTGGCTGGCTGCCGGTCTACTGGAGTGGAGTTGAATACGCCTAAGGCGGTGGTTGAGGGGGCTGCTAGTGATATTGCTACCATGTGACTGAGCAGGGGGAGATGGAGGTGCAGGTGCCAGCGAATGAGTTGCAGGAGGTGGCTGGGAAGGGGTGCAGGCAGGAGGAGGGCACAACGACGAGGGATTATCATGGGAAAGGGGATGCTGCTACACATGGGGAGGGTGGGAGCCAATTATGGAGGGGCATGAGGAAGCCCCGACTGATGGGGGTGCCTTCACCAGGTCTTTGAAGAACGCTCCCGACTCCCATGAACTAGTGCCAATCGCAGTGGATGCATCAGAGGTGCTCATCTCCTTTGGATCACATGATGCTAAATTTGTTGAAGATTTGATGATTAGGGACAATGAGGATGGGAACTCCAAATATTTGGTTCTGAAAGACATGGCTTTGGAGGACCCTAATATGATGAAAGTACCTATGTAGATTTCTCTTTTACAGGAGGGAATGAAATCCCAGTGCTTGATGTTTTGGGGGTGTGGCTTTGATGATGATTCTAGGATGAAATTCAACATGGCCCAAATTTTGAAAGAAAAGGCCATACTTGGAGATTTTTCCACTTTTGGGAAAGAAATATTTGTTGGGGGCTATCTAGGGAGAGGTTTCCACCTCCCACCTCTTGTTTACTCAACCAGGAGGACACGGTTATCCCTATTTAGGAAAAATATGGTGATGTTGTCGCTGCAGTTCTGAAAGGGAGGAGGCTAAGGAAGGAATACTCTTCCTTTTCGAGAATGGTTTCTACTAAGGATTCCAACAAAGCTTCGAAGAACTCCTCTAGAAAGGTGGGGCGGCCTACTAAGAAGAAGCTAAATGTGGAGCAGAAGAACCTAAGGGAGTATTACACCAACTTCTTGAAGCAATATGACTCTTCTGAATGGGAGTCAGCAGACACTGATGCGGCCTCTGGTTATGGTGCTGAGGGAGACCCGCTGGTGTGGACTATGATGATGATGATGGTGGGGAAGGCTGGTAGACCCTGTGCTGGTGTTTTCCCTTGTTCTTTTCTGCTTTCTTCTCTCATGTGGACTTGTTCTTGCTCTTTATTTTTCTTTTGAGGCTTTTTTGGGTATGGGTCGATTGACCATGCCCAACCTCTGTCTGTTGCATCTTTTTCTTATTAATAAATTTAAGGGGGTTCAGGAATAGCCTACCCTCACACCTCTTCGTCCCTGTTAATCATAAAAATTCCTAAAAACACATGAAAACTCTAAAAACCCACTAAAAACTCTCATAACCCTTAAACCCCCTAAAATTTATAAAAAACTCTATAAACCCTCAAAATCCCTAAAAACCCTATAACCAATAAAAATCCTAAAAACCCTAAAAAATACTAAAAATCCCTAAAAACATAAAAAAACCCTAAAAACCCTGAAAAACCCATGAAAAAATTAACAATCCTAAAAACCTAAAAACCCTAAAACCCCATGAAAACTCAAAATACCACTGAAAACTCTAAAATCCTTAAACCACTTAAAAATGATAAAAAATTCTAAAAACCCATAAAACCCCTAAAATCTCAAGAAAAAGCCCTAAAAACCCAAAATCACCCAAAAACCCCATAAAATCCCTACAAACCTAAAAAACCCTAAAAACCATAAAAATCCTAAAAGTGCCCAAAAAATCATTAAAAATTTAAAAACCTCTAAAAACCTTGAAAACCCCCCTAAATACCATAAAAAACTCATAAAAACCTAAAAAACACTAAAAATCTAAAATCCCTTAAACTCCTACAAAAGTTAAAAATGGTAAAAAACCTTAAAACCCCTAAAAAAACTAAAAAAAAGTAAAAGCACAAAAGACCCTAAAAACCAAGAAAAAACCTAAAAACCCTAAAAAACTCTAAAAACCCCTAAAATCCCTTAAAATATCTAAAAATTCTAAAAAAACCCTAAAAACAAAGAAACCTAAAAAAAGCCCTAAAAATCCTTGAAAACATAAAAACTGCAAAAAAGCCTGAAAAACCCCCTGAAACCCATAAAAAGCCCTAAAAATCCTTGAAAACATAAAAACTGCAAAAAATCTTGAAAAACCCCCTGAAACCCATAAAAACCCCTAAAAATCTTAAAACCCCTAAAAGCACATAAAACCCAAAAAACCAACTAAAATTTTAAAACCCCTTAAACCCCCTTAAAAACGTTAAGAAATCCCCTAAAAACCCTAAGAGAGGATGGCGCTGCTCTCCCCTGGGTTCTCCCTCTCAACGTTGTGCTTTCCAGGGTTTCCTCTCCAGATCTTCCATGGCGGCTTAAATCTGGCGTTCTTCTGCTCCTCTTCAGTCGTCTCCCTCTCGACTGCTCTCCCTTGGTGGGATATTTGCGCTTTGGTCGAGGTGAGTAATTTCGTCTGTGGCGGCAAGGGATGGGGTTTCGCTCAGGCAGATTCGTTCTCCGGTGAGCTTTGGTGTCGCTCCAAGCTACGTGATGGACGGTGGTGGTTACAGAGGGCTCTGGGTCGATCTGTTGGTGGTGCTCTTGGTCCGATCGCGTGCGCGTTCAGATCTACTGGTCAACGACATGTGTCGAAGCTTCAGGTTTGGCCTTCTGGTCCCTTGGATCTGTCTATTTTTCTTACTGTTGACATGGGGTGGCTCAAGCTGTATTGGGATCTGGATGTTTTGCTCATCTACAGTTTGTCGGGGTACCAAAACGGTTCCTTTGGTCCCCTGAATTATGCTGATAATCTTGGTTGGAGCCGGCTTCTTGCGGATGATTTTGTTTGGTTCGCATTCTGCGATGATTTGGTTTTGGTTTATGCTTTACTATGGTGCCAAAGCAGTTTTTTTGGTCCCAAGATACTGGTTTTGTTTGCTGACAGTGATACGAGGTGTTGTGTTTTGGTCGTGCTTTGCGGACTTTGTGTTGATGGAAGGTCCCTTTGGGCTGCAGATCTGGCGGTTCTTCGACCTTGGCTATGTTGCTGGGTGAGATATGCTGGAATGTTGCTTGTTTTCTGGCTGAGATGCGTTGCAGATGATGTTTTTGCTGCTGGTGCTGGGGATTCTATTCTGCTAGAAACGGACCTGTTTCAATTTTGGTTTCTGCTATGCTGTTTTGTCGCTGGTGTGGTTATGATTCGATGTGGATGTTGGCTTGTGGTTCTGTTGTGTGGTGTCGGATGTTGTTCTGTTTTTGGGTGCTGCGGTCTTGTTTCTGGGTGTGCTACTGGGTGTGAGTTGCTGAAGGCTGATTGGTTTGAAGGTGATTGTTACTGCTGGTGCTTGGTAAGGGGTGTTGTTTCACCCCTTCGTGACGAAGGTGATATTTGTGACTATGGTGTTGATGGTTCTATGTTGTTTAGCTGGGAACTGCGGAAGGGATGTGGCTCTATGACTCTGTTTGCTGGTTACTGGTCGTTGTTTGGATGGGAGGTGCTGGATGCTGGTTTTTTGAGTTTGGATGTTGGTCGCTTGTTAGCTGTGAGCTTCTGGATGCTGGTTGATGTTGGATGAAGGTGGTATCTGCTTGGTTGTGTGTGTTTTCTCCTCTCTTGTTTTTATTTTTTGATTTTCCTTTTTTTGCGTGTGTTGTAAGGGGTTTTCGGGTGTGGGTTCTTTGACCCCTCCCCTCCCCTATCTGGTGTGTCTCTTTTTTCTTTGCTAATAAATTTGGGGGGGCCGGGAATAGCCCGACCCTCGAATCTTCCTTTCCCTAAAAACGTTAAAATACTCTACAAACCTTTAAACCCCAAAAACTCAAAAAAAACCCTAAAACCCAAAAGACCCTAAAACCCCTTAAAACCCCTAAAAACCCTTAAAACCCTTAAAACCCCCTAAAACCCCCTAAAAATCGTCAAAATCCTAAAAAACCCAAAAAACCCTAAAACCATAAAAATATTTAAAAAGCCCTAAAATTCCTAGAAAATATAAATGACCCAAAACCCCTAAAAACACATGAAAACCATAAAAACCCCAAAAAAACTAAAAAACCCAAAAAAACCTTAAAAACCCCAAACCACTAAAAACTATAAAACCTTTAAAATCCCTAAAAATGTTAAAAATTGAGAAAAACCTCAAACCCCCTAAAAAATAAAAAAAAAACCCTAAAAATCCAAGAAAACGCAATAAACCCTCAAAATTCCTAAAAAACCTAAAAACCCTAAAAACCACAAAATCCTAAAAAATACTTAAAAATATGTGAAACGTGAAAAAACCTAAACACCCTCAGAACCATAAAACCCCTAAAAACATTTTAAAACATATAAAAACCCTAAACCACTAAAAACTCTAAAAACCCTTTAAACCCCAAAAAACGTTGATAAACTATAAAAAACCTTATAAATACTAAAAAACTAAAAAAAAGACCCCTAAAAACAAAAAAAGACCCTAAAAACTCTAAAAAAACCCCAAAAACCCCAAAAACCCTCAAAAATCCCAAAAAACCCTAAAAAACCATAAAAACCATAAAAATCCTAAAAAGTCCCAAAAAATACCAGAAAACATAAAAAACCTGAAAACCCCTAAAAACCCCTTATAACCATAAAAACCTTTAAAAACTTTAAAAACCCTAAAACTCTTCAAAAAACTAAAAAAAACATTAAAACCCCTTAACGCCCCAAAAAACGTTAAAAACTCTAAAAAAACTTTAAAACCCAAAAAAACTAAAAGAAACCCTAAAATCCCAAGACCCTAAAAGCCCTAAAAAACCCTAAAACCCCTCAAAATCTATTAAAACACTAAAAATCCTTATAAACCATAAAAATCCTAAAAATTCCTAAAAAATCCATGAAAACGTAAAGAACCCTAATAATCTAGGAAAACCTTAAAAACTCCAAAAACCATAAAATCCCAAAACCCCATATAAACCCTAAAAACGAAAAAAAACTATAAAAACCTTTAAAACCCCTAAAATGTTAAAAACTCTAAAACCTTAAAAAATATAAAAAACTCAAAAAAAACACATAAAACCTAAAAAGACCCTAAAACCCTAAAAATCCCTAAAAACCCTAAAAAACCCAAAAGACCCTAAATACCCTGAAGACTCTTTAAATCCCTAAAAACCTAAAAAAATAAATCTTAACAAAGCCCAAAAATTCCCTGAAAACGTAAAAAACCCTAAAAAAACTAAAAAAGAGCCGAAAAACTATAAAAACCCCTAAAAACCGTAAAAAATCCTAAAAACCATAAAACTCCTAAAAACAACTAAAAACTCTTAAAACCCTTAAAACCGAAAAAAAACATTAAAAAACACTACAAACCTTAAAACCCTGAAAAGCTCAAAAAAATCCCTAAACTCCAAAAAGAACTTAAATACCCTGAAAACCCCTAAAAACCCTACCCCCCTAAACCCTAAAAAACTCTCAAAATCTCTAAAAACCCTAAACACCATAAAAAACATAAAAACCCTAAAAATCCAGGAAAACATAAAAACCATAAAAACCCTGATAAACCCCTAAAAACAAGAAAACCACTAAAAACCTTAAAAACCCTAAAACCAATAAAAACCAAACCACTAAAAACCCTAAAAACCCTAAAAACCCTAAAAACCCTAAAAACCCATTAAACCCCTAAAAATGATAAAAACTCAAAAAACCATGAAAACCTAAAAAAACTCAAAAAGCCCTAAAATTCCTAAAAGATCCTAAAAACCATGAAAACCCATAAAAACCCTAAAAAATCATGAAAACCCTAAAAACCCTCAAAATCCCTAAAAAACCTAAAAACCATAAAAAACTAAAGAATCCTAAAAAAACCCTGAAAATGTAAAAATCCCAAAAAATCCCTAAAAACCCCCTTAAAACCCAAAAACCCAAAAACCCGAAAAACTTTTAAAAACCCAAAAAACCCATAAAAACTAGAAAAAACCACTAAAAACAATAAAACCCCTTTAAACCCCTAAAAATGTTAAAAAACACTAAAAATAATTTGAACACCAAAAAAACTAAAAAACCCCTAAAACCCCTAAAAACCCTAAAAATCTCTAAAAACCCAAAAAACCAAAAAAATCATAAAAAATCACTGAAAATCCCTAAAAACGTAAAATACCCTAAAATCCCTGGAAAAACCCTAAAAACCATAAAAATCCCTAAAAACCCTAAAAACTCGAAAACCCAAAAAAATACTTAAAAAATATAAGAACCCCAAAACCCAAAAAACGTTAAAAAACTCTAAAAAACATTAAAACTCCTAAAAATAAAAAAAAACCCTAAAACCTAAAAAGACACTAAAACCCTAAAAACACTGAAAAAACAATGAAATATCCTAAAACATTCAAAATCCCTAAAAAAACTAAAAACTATAAAAATCCTTAAAAATCCCTAAAAATCCCTGAAAACGTAAAAAACTCTAAAAACCCTGAAAAGACCCTTAAAACCATAAAACCCCTAAAAACCATTAAAACCCATAAAACCCCATAAAACCCTTAAAAACAACTAAAAACTCTAAAAACGCTTAAAATCCCTAAAAGGATAAAAAACAATAAAACCCTTTAAAACACTAAAAAACTAAAAAAAACACCTAAAACCCCCAAAGGACCTTAAATACCCAAAATATCATAAAAACCCTACAAACCTACCCTAGAAAACCCAAAAAACCAAAAAAAATACTAACAAATCCCTAACTAATACCTAAAAACGTAAAAAATCTAAAAACCAGGAAAAAAACCATAAAACCATAAAACCATAAAAACCCCTAAAACCCTTTAAAAAGCCAAAAACCCCTAAAAACCTTTAAAAACATTAAAAATACTTAAAACCCCTATTTTTTTTTTAAAAACTCTTAAACCCATTAAAAACTAAAAAAACCCAAAAAACCCCAAAGACCCTAAAAACTCTGAACACCCAATAAACTCTAAAAACCTTAAAAACCACAAAATCACTAAAAACCCTAAAAACCATAAAAACCATAAAAATCCTAAAAAATCCTTAAAAATCCCTTAAAATGAAAAAAACCCAAAAAATTCTGAAAACCCCCTAAAAACCAAAAAAACCCCTAAGACCCCTAAAAACCCAAAAAACCACCAAAAACTCGAAAAACCTTTAAAACCCCTAAAAGTGTTAAAAACTCTAAAAACATTTAAATCCTTAAATAACTCAAAAATACCCTAAAACCCAAAATGACTCTAAAACACTAAAAAACCCTAAAACCATAAAAAACCCAAAAAACACTAAAAACCCTAAAAACCCTTAAAATCCCTAAAAACCCTAAAAACCATAAAAATCCTAAAAAAGCCCTAAACTTCCCTAGAAACGTAAAAAACCCCAAAAATTCCAGAAAAACATAAAAAAACATTAAAAACTTAAAAAACCCTAAAAACCCATAAAAATAAAAAAAACCACTAAAAATATAAAACCTTTAAAAGCCCTAAAAATGTTATAAAACTCTAACAACCTTAAAAACCCTAAAAATTCAAAAAAAAACCTAAAAACCAAAAAGGACCATAAAACTCCAGAAAAAAAAAACCTTAAAACCGTTAAAAAATCCTAAAAACACTCAAAAACCCTAAGAACCCTAAAAATCATAAAAATCCTAAAAATCCATAAAAATATCTAAAAACATCAAAAACCTTAAAAACCTTGAAAAACCCCATAAAACCATAAAACCACTAAAAACCTTAAAAACCCATAAAAAACCTCAAAACCACTAAAAGCTCTAAAAACACTTAAAACCCCTAAAAACATTAAAAAACTCTAAAAAACATAAAAATAATAAAAAAATTAAAAAGAACCCTAAAATCCCAAAAGACCCTAAAACCCCTGAAAATCACTAAAACTGCGAAATACCCTAAAAAATGCTAACACCACCCAAAATCCCTAAAAACCTTAAAACCATAAAAACCTAAAAACCCCATCAAAATCTATAAAAACATAAAAAATTATAAATCCCTAAAAAACCCCTGAAATCCATAAAACACCAAAAATTTTAAAAAACCCTAAACCCCGTTAAACTCTAAAAACCGCTAAAACCTCTCAAAATCCTTAAACCCCTAAAAACAATAACAAACTATAAAAAACCTTAAAACCCCTAAAATAATCAAAAAACCCTAAACCCAAAAAAGACCCTAAATCCCCTAAAAACCCCTAAAAACCATAAAAACCCCAAACTATAAAAATCCGAAAAAATCCCTAAAAATCCAAGAAAACATAAAAAACCCTAAAACTGTTGAAAAGTACCTGAAAACCATAAAACCCCCTAAAACCTTAAAAACCATAAAACCCCTAAAACCCCACCAAACACACTCTAAAAACCCTTAAAACCGTAAAAATGTTAAAAAACAATAAAACCCCTAAAAACTCAAAAAGAAACTTTAAAACCTCAAAAGACCCTAAAATCACCTAAAACCCCTAAAATCCCCTAAAATCCCTCAAAATCCCTAAAACCCCAAAAAACAATAAAACTCTTAAAAAATCCTTAAAAAACATGATAAAATAAAAAACCCAAAAAACCCTGAAAACACATAAAAACCATAAAACCCCTAAAAACCTTTAAAAACACTAAAAATCAATAGAAATCGAAAAGAACCACCAAAAACTCTAAAAACCCATAAACCTCTTAAAACTTTATAAAACTCTAAAAAACCTTTAAATCCCTACAAACTCAAAAAAAACTAAAAATTCAAATAGACCCTAAATACCAAGAAAACCGCTAAACCCCTAAAAACCAAGAAAACCCTAAAACCCCTCAAAATCCCAAAAACCCCTAAACCCCCCAAAAAATCATAAAAACCCTAAAAATCCCTAAAAATCCCTGAAAATGTAAAAAACCATAAAAACCCTAAAAAACCTATAAAAAAATAAAACCCCCAAAAAACATAAAAAAACACATAAACCCCTAAAAACATTAA
Source organism: Viscum album (assembly GCA_963277665.1). Classification (NCBI taxonomy): domain Eukaryota; kingdom Viridiplantae; phylum Streptophyta; class Magnoliopsida; order Santalales; family Viscaceae; genus Viscum; species Viscum album. The sequence continues at coordinate 1,049,420,791 of OY728121.1, read as the reverse complement.
AAACTCTAAAAACCCTTTAAACCCCTAAAACATTAAAAATCCTTAAAAATCCGAAAAAAATCAAAAAACCCTAAAACCAAAAAAACACCCTAATATCCCTAAGAAAAATCATTTAGGCCTCAGAGCGGCGGCTTTTTCCCTCTCCTCGCGCAGCTAGGGTTTCTTCGACCGATCTTCCCCTCCCCTCCTCCGGCACGGGCCGACTTCGTCGCTGGTTGCCTCCCTTTGGCTCGGCGTAGATCGGTGTTGGCTCTGGTTGGATCGACTTCGGTTTTGGTCCAATGGCAACTGCTTCGAACCCTTCAACTTCGGGATCTCGCTTTGGCTCTCGTATGTTTGACGCCAGACCTGTTTTGCTTGTGGTTTTGAGTTTTTAGATCTGCGTCGACGTGCAACGGCCTCGGTGTTCCTGGCTTCGGGGTTTCGGTCCGGTGTTGAATTCGCTTCGCTTAGCTTCGGTTTCTCCCCGCGGCCTTGGGCGTTTCATGTCGACTGGATTGGTGTTGGCTACGGAGTGTCTTCAGCTTCGGGATCTCACTGCGGCTTCGGAGTGCTCTTTGATTCCGGGGTGCTCACCGTCGGCCACGATGGTTGCTGGTTCTATTGCGGCTTCTGGCATTGGATCCGGTGTGCGCAGCGTCTGCCACGGTGACCTCCGGCTCCGATTCTTCTGCTTGGCTTCACCCTGTCTAATCGTCAGCTTGGCGTGCAACGGTGTTTCGAAGTCGGATCCAGCGGCTTGGAGGGAGGGGGGACCTTGTGTTTCTGGTTTTCTTGCGTTGCTTTGGTTTGATGGGTTGTTTGGTTTGTTGAAATGGTTTGATTTGATCTGCTTGGGTCAGAATTTGATGGTAATGTTGGTGTTGGTGAAAAAAAAATGCTTCTGGAGTGGAAGTGGGATGCTGGGGGATGTTTGGTGGTCGAAAGAGGTGCTAGCTGTCTGAAAATGAGGATGCAGGTTGCTGGTTTGTTGTGGATGCTGGTTGGCTGGTTGCTGCTGCTGGATGTTGTTTGCTACTGTAGTCTGAATGCTGGTTGTTGGTTAGCTGTGAGCTGCTGGATGCGGGTTAACATTGGATGTAGTGCTGTTGGATGCTGGTACTGGCTGGATGTGATGTGATGATGCTGCGGTTTTGTCTGTTTTTGTGTCTTTTTCTTTCTTTGTTTTTCTTTCTTTGGCGTGGGTTGTAAGGGTTTTTGGTTGTGGGTCGTTTGACCCCTCCCTTCCCTTGTCTGCAGTTTTTGTGTCCTTTTGTTTAATAAATTTTGGGGGGGTGCCAGGAATAGCCTGGACCCGAGCCTTCTTTACCCTAATATCCCTAAAAACACAAAAAACCCTGAAAACCCCTAAAACCCCTCAAAATGCCTAAAAACCTAAAAACCCCTAAAATGTATAAAAATCCCAAAAACCCTAAAAACCCTGAAAACCAACTGAAAACAAATTAATCACTAAAAACATTAAGAAACCTAAAAAACCATAAAACCACAAAAGCCACTAAAAACTCTAAAAACCACTAAACTCCTAGAAATGTTAAAAAACTCTATAAAACATTAAAAGGCTTAAAAAACTCAAAAAACTTCTAAAATCTCCCCAAAAAATAGAAACCCTAAAACCCCTCAAAATCCTTAATTACCCTAAAAACCCGAAAAACCATAAAAAACACAAAAAACTCTAAAAATTCCTGAAAACATAAAAACCCTAAAACCCTGAAAACAAGAAAATCTCTAAAAAACTAAAAAACCCTAAAAATTCTAAAAATGATTAAAATCCTTAAAAATCACTAAAAACCATGAAATGGTAAAAAACCTTAAAAACCATAATATCCCCTAAAAGCATTAAAAAACCCTAAAAAATAATAAAAAACCAAAAAAATCTAAAAAATCTAAAAACACTTAAAACCCATAAAAACTTTAAAAAACTCTCAAAATAATTAAAAACCCCAAAAAACCCAAAAACCCCAAAAAGACCCTAAAAACCCTAAAAACTGTTAAAAACACTAAAAAACATTGAAAACCTCTAAAACCCCTTAAAACCACTAAAAACACTAAAACCCATAAAACTCTGAAAAATCCCTAAAAATCCTTGAAAACGTAAAAAACCATAAAAATCCTGGAAAACCCCTGAAAACCATAAAAACCCTAAAACTTTAAAAACCCTAAAAACCCATAAAATTCCTAAAAACCCACTAAAATCTCTAAAAACCATTAAAACCCATATAAACATTAAAAAACTCTAAAAAACCTTTAAACCCCTAAAAACTCAAAAAAAAACCCTAAAACCCCCAAAAGACCAAAAAAACCCGGAAAAAACCTAAAAACCTCAAAAAATACTAAAAAACCTCGAAACCCATAAAACCCCTAAAACCCTAAGAACCCTAAAAACATTAAAAACCATAAAATAACCTAAATATATCTGAAAAAAACCCTGAAAAAACCCTTGACAACCATAAAAACCAATAAAACCCAAAAAACCGAGAAAAAACCCTAAAAACTACGAAAAAAATTAAAAACCATCAAAACCCCTAAAAACATTAAAAACTCTAAAATTATTTAAAACCCCTAAAAACTATGAAATAACCCAAAAATCCAAAAATACATTAATCCCCTGAAAAATACTAAAAACCCTAAAAAACCATAAAAAATCTTTAAGACTCTTAAAATCCTTAAAACCCCTAGAAAACCCAAAAACCATAAAAATCATAAAAAATATCTAAAAATCCCTACAAACGTAAAAAACCCTAAAAACCATAAAACCCCTAAAAACCATAAAAACCCCTAAAACCATAAAAACCCTAAAGACTCAAAAAAACCAAAAAACCAAAAAACCCAAAATAACCTTGAAAACCCATGAAAACCTAAAACCCCTAAAACCCAATAAAACCCCTCAAAATTCCTGAAAACCCTAAAAAATCATAAAAAACTTAAAAATCCTAAAAAATCCCAATAAATACTTGAAAACGTAAAAAACCCTAAAAACGCTAAAAACCCCTAAAAACCATAAAATCCCTAAAAACCTTTAAAACCCATAAAACACATCAAAACACTAAACCCACAAAAAACTCTAAAAACCATTAAACCCCGAATATGTTAAAAAATCTAAAAACCTTAAAAGCCTAAAAAACTCAAAATAAAACCCTACAAACCCAAAAAGACCATAAGAACCATAAATCTCTAAAAACAATAAAAACCCATAAAACTCTAAAAATTTCTAAAAACCTTAAAAAAACCCAAAAACCCCAAAAAACCACTAAAAACTACAAAAACCCTTTAAACCCGAAAAATTTTAAAAATGTAAAAAAAACATTAAAAATACCTAAAAACACAAAAAGAACCCTAAACCCCCTCAAAATACCTAAAAACCCTAAAAACCAAAAAAATATTAAAAATCCTTAAAAATCCTTAAAAATCCCTAAAAACGTAAAAAAACCTAAAAACCATGGAAAACCCCTAAAAACCATCAAAACCCCTAAAACCTTAAAAATACTAAAAACTAGAAAAAAACCCCCAAACCCCATTCAAAACTATAAAAAACCTTAAAACCTCAAAAAAACATTTAAAAGCTATAAAAACTTTAAAAACCCTAAAAACTCAAGAAAACCCTAAAAATGCAAAAGACCCTAAAAACCCTAAAAAACCATAAAAACCATAAAAAAACTGTTAGAACCCTCAAAATCACTAATAAACCTTAAAAACATAAAAATCCTAACAAAGTACAAAAATCATTAAAAACATAAAAACAAAAAAAGCTTGAAAAACCCCTGAAAACCATAAAAACCCATAAAACCCCTAAAACATTAAAAAAACTCAAAAAAACCATATAACTCAAAAAAACCCAAAAAGATCGTAAAAACCATGAAAAACACTAAAAACCTTAAAAAATATTTAAATCCCTCAAAAACCCTAAAAACCAGAAAAAACACTAAAAACCACAAAAATCCTAAAAAGCCCAAAAAATTCCTAAAAATACAAAAACCCCTAAAAACCTGAAAACATCCTAAAAAACATAAAACTCATAAAAACCTTAAAAACCCTAAAATCCCATAATATGTCTAAAAAACAAAAACCTATAAAAACCCTTAAAAACCCTAAAAATGTTAAAAAACTCTAAAAAAATTAAAAACCTAAAAAGCTCAAAAAAATTGCTAAAAACAAAAAAACCCAAAAAACCCCCCAAACCCCTAAAAACCCTAAAAACCCTAAAAACCCTAAAAATCATAAAAATACTAAAAATCTTTAAAAATGACTCAAAATTTAAAAACCCTTAAACCATAAAACCCCCCTGAGATCCATAAAAACCCCTTAATACCATAAAAACTCTAAAAACTCAAAAAACATAAAAAAACACTAAAAACTCTAAACCCTTTAAACCTCAAAAAACATTAAAAACTCTAAAAAACCTAAAAATCCTAAAAAACTAAAAAAACCTTTAAACCCCAAAATAGTCCCCAAAACCCTGAAAACCCCCCAAAACCATAAAAACCACGAAAACATAAAAACCCTAAAACCCCCTTACAAACCATAAAATCCCCTAAAACTCTTAAAAAACAAAAAACCCTTAAAAACCTAAAAAGTACTAAAAATTATAAAGACCCTTAAAACCCCCAAAACCCCTTAAAAATGTTAAAAAAGATCTAAAAACCATAAAACACCTAAAAACTAAAAAACTAAAAAATCATAAATGACCTTAAAAACTATAAAAATCCTGAAAAAACCTCAAAATCCCCAAAAACCCAAACACCCAAAAACCCTTAAAAATAATTAAAAACCTAAAAAATATCTAAAAATACTTGAAAATGTAAAATGCCCTAAAATCCCAAAAAACCCCTTGAAAACCATAATAACCGCTAAAAAACTTAAAAAACCCCTAAAAACCCATTAAAACCCAAAAAACTACTAAAAATTCTAAAAACCCATAAATCCCCTAAAAATGCTAAAAAACTATAAAAAAACCTTAAAAACCCTAAAAACTCCAAAAAAAGCCCTAGAAAACCCAAAAGGGCCCTTAAAAACTCTTAAAACCCCTAAAACCCCTAAAACCCCTAAAAGCCATAAAAATCCTAAAAAATCTATAGAAGTCCCTGAAAACGAAAACAACACAAAAAAACTTTGAAAACCCCCTGAAAACAATGAAACCCCAAAATAACCTTAAAAATCCCCAAAACCCATAAAACCCTAAAAACACTAAAAATTCAAAAAACCCTCAATATCCTTAAAAATGTAAAAAAAAACTATAAAAACCTTAGAAACCCTAAGAAACTCAAAAAAAACCCCAAGATACCCAAAAAGACCGTAGAAACCCTGAAAATTCCTAAAACCCTAAGACCTAAAAAAACCTTTAAAATCCTAAAAAAACCCTAAAAATCTATGGAAGCGTAAAAACCCCTAGAAACCCTAAAAAAACCCAAAAACCATAAAACCCCAAAAACCTTAAAATACCCTAAAAATACATAAAACCCCTAAAACCCACTAAAAACTCTAAAAACCCTTAAAAACACTAAAAACGTTTAAAACCCAAAAAAATCTAAAAAACCTAAACCCCCTAAAAAAACCCTAAACCCCGCAAAATTCCTAAAAACCCTAAAACCACAAAAACCTAAAAATACATAAAAATCCCTAAAAACGTAAAAAACCCTAAAAACCCAGAAAATCAAGAGAAAACAATAAAAACCCTTAAAAACCCTAAAAAACCATAAAAAAAAAAAAAAAAAAAAAAATCTACAAACCCTTAAAATCCCAAAAAGGTTTAAAAAACTCTAAAAAACCTTAAACACCATAAAAAACTCAAAAAAACCCCTAAAAACCCTTAAAAACCACAAAACCCTCAAAATCCCCAAAACCCAAAAAACCCTAAAAGCAATTAAAATCCAACAAAATCCATAAAAATCCTTGAAAAAGTAAAAAATAGTAAAAGCCCTGAAAACCCCTGAAAACCATAAAACCCCTAAAAACCTTATAACACCATAAAAACCACTAAAAACTCTAAAAACCCTTAAAACCTTAAAAAAGTCAAAAAACCCATAAAAACACTAAAAACTAAAAAACCAAAAACCCAAAAAAGACCCCTAAAGCACTGAAAACCCATAAAAATCCTAAAAAATCCCTAAAAATCCCTAAAAACTTAAAAAACCATAAAAACCCCTAAAAATCATAAAAACATCTAAAAAACTAAAAAACCCATAACACCCCATGGAAACCAAAAACTCCACTAAATAGTCCAAAAACCAATAAAAATGTCAAAAAACTCTCAAAAACCTTTAAACCCCTAAAAACTCAAAACCCCCCTAAAATTCCCAAAATACCATAAAAACCCCAAAAAACCCAAAAATACCCTAAAATCCCTCAAAATCCCTAAAAAATACTAAAAACACATATTACCATAAAAATCTTAAAATAACCAGAAAAATCCATGAAAACGTAAAAACCCCTAAAACCCTTGAAAAAACCCTCAGACCCATAAGAACCCCTAAAACCTATAAAACCCTAAACCCAAAAAACCACTAAAAACTACTAAAAACTCTAAAACCCTTAAAAACCCAAAAAATGTTAAAAAAACTTCAAGAAACCATAGAATCCCTAAAAAACTCAAAAAAAAACCTAAAAACCAAAAAATACACTATAAACCCTAAAATCCCTATAACCCTAAAACCCCTAAAAACCATAAAAATCCTAAAAAACTCTAAAAATTCATCAAAACGTTGAAAACCCTTAAAAACCTAAAAACCCCCCCTGAAAACCATAAAACCCCCTAAAAACCTTTAAAAACCATAAACACCCATAAAAACCCTAAAAACCGTTAAAACTATATAACTTTCTAAACCCCTAAAACACTAAAAAAACCCTATATCCCCAAAAGACCCTAAAAACTTTAAAAACTCAAAAACCCCTAAAAATCCCTGAAAAACCCTAAAATCCCTAAAAATCTCTGAAAAATCCTAAAAACCATCAAAATCCATAAAATCCCTAAAATACCCTAAGAACCATGAAAATTCTAAAAAATCCCTAAAAATCCCTAAAAAAGTAAAAAACACTAAAAATTACAAAAATCCATAAAACACCTAAAACCCCCATAAAAACCCTCAAAACACACTAAAAATATAAAAACTGTAAAAACCTCTTAAAACACTAAAAAACTCTAAAAACCCTTAAAACCCTAAAAACTTTAAAAAAAACTAAAAACGTTCAAAAAGACCCTAAAAACCCTGAGAAATCCAAAAAAAACTCTAAATAACCAAAAAACAATAAATATCATAAAAAATCCAAAAATATCCATGAAAATATTAAAAAACCTAAAATTCCCAAAAACAAAAAAAAACCCTAGAAAACCTGAAAAACATTTGAAAACCATAAAACCCCCTCAAAATCCACAAAAAAATATTCAAAAACCCACTAAAATCTTTAAAAATCCTTTAAACCCCAAAAAATGTTAAAAAAATATAAGAAACATTAAAAATCCTAAAAAACTCAAAAAAACACTAAAAACCCAAAGGTCCCTAAAAACCCTAAAAAATCCTAAAACCTTGAAAAAACCTAAAAACCCTAAAAAATTCTAAAAATCCTATACACCATAATGCAATAAAATCCCAAAAATAAAATCCTAAAAATCCCTAAAAAACTGAAAACGTAAAACACCCTAAAAAGCCTGAAAAACCCCTAAAAACATAAAAACACCTAAAACATTAAAGAACCCATAAAAACTCTAAAATTCACTCAAAACTCTAAAAAATCAAGAAAAACAAAAAGACCCTAGAAATCATACAAATCCTAAAAATCTATAAAAAACCCTAAAAACATAAAAAGCCTTAAAAACCCAGAAAATGCCCCTAAAAACCATATAAACCCCTAAAACCTTAAAAAATCCTAAAAACCCATAAAAAGCCTAAAAACCCACTAATATTTTTAAAAACCCTTAAAACCTCTAAAAACATTAAAAAATCTAAAAGACCTTAAAAACACTATAAAACTCAAAAAAACCTAGGAAACCCAAAAAGAACCTAAAAGCATGAAAACCCCTAAAACCACTAAAACCCACTAAAAACCACTAAAAACCCCTAAAATGCCTAAAAATCACTAAAAACCCCCCAAATCCATAAAAACCCTAAAAACATAAAAAATCCTAAAAACCCTAAAAAACCCATAGAAACCCCTAAAAACCTTTAAAACCCCTAAAACCCATAAAAATCCTACAAACCACTAAAAGTCTAGAAACCCTTAAAACCCAAAAAAAGTTAAAAAACTCTTAAAAACATTAAAACCCCAAAAAAATTAAAGAAACCCATAAAAATAAAAATAAACCATAAACCCCTAAAAACCTAAAAAATCCCAAAACCTTGAAAAACCATCAAAATCCCTACAAACCTGAAAACCCTAAAAATCCTAAAAATTCCCTAAAATCCCTAAAATTTTAAAAAAACACTAAAAAACTTAAAAACCCCTAAAAACCTTAAAAACCCAAAAACCCATAAAAACCATATAAAGCCACAAAAACTCTAAAAACCATTAAAAGCCCAAAAAATGTTAAAAAACTCTAAAAACCTTAAAAACCTTAAAAAATTGAAAAAAAAACAGAAAGCCCATAAGACCCTAAAAACATTGAAAGCCCTTAAAAACCCTAAAAAAACTGAAAATCCTAAAAACCTCCAAAATCCCTAAAGCCCTACATTGCCCAAAAAACCAAAAAAATCCTAAAAAACCCTAAAAATCCCTAAAAACCTAAAAAACCCAAAAAACCACTGAAAACCATACAAACCCCTAAAAACCTTAACGAACCCAAAAAAATCCTAGAAACCACTAAAAACTCTAAAAACCTTTAAAACCTAAAAAATTGAAAAGAAACCCCTAAAAACCAAAAAAAATCATAAAAACCCTAAAAACCCATGAAAAATCCTAAAACCCCTCAAAATCAATAAAAATCCTAAATATGCCATAAAAACCCCCAAAATCCTAAAATATTACAAAAAATCCCTGAATATGTAAAAAACCCTAAAAATCCTTAAAACCCCTAAAACCCTAAAAACCCGTAAAAATCCCTAAAAATCCAAAAAATCCCTAAAAAACCTAAATATCTTTAAAATCCCTAAAAACCCAACAAAACCCTAAAAACAATAAAAATCATAAAAAAATCCCTAAAAATCCCAGAAAACTTTAAAAAAAACTAAAAAGCCTCGGGAACCCCTGAAAACAATAAAGACTGCTAAAAACCTAAAAAAACCATAAAAACCCATAAAATCACTAAAAACCACTAAAAAATCTAAGAATACTTAAAATCTCTAAACACGTTAAAAAACTCAAAATCCCATAAAACCTATAAAAAACTCAAAAAACCCTAAAAAACCCTAAAAAGTATAAAATGCCTAACAATCCTTAAAAACCCTTAAAATATCTAAAAAACCTAAAAAAACAAAAAAACCTAAAAATCCTAAAAATATCTGAAAATATAAAATCCCTAAAAATCCTAAAACCCCTAAAAATCCATAAAAACACCTAAAATCCTTCAAAACCCCAAAACACCCATTAAAACCAAAAAACTTCTAAAAACTCTAAAACACTTTAAACCCTAAAAACGTTAAAAAACACTAAAAACCTTAAAAACCCTAAAAACTCAAAAACCCCGCCTAAAACCCCAAAACACACTAAAACCCCTAAGAAGCCCTAAAAACCCAAAAACCAATGAAAAACCCTCAAAATACCTAAAACCCTAAAAACCCTCAATACCTTATATATCCTAAAAAGCCCTAAAAATCCCTCAAAATGTAAAAAACCCCTGAAAAACCCCTAAAAACCATAAAAACCCCTAAAATCCTTAAAAACACTAAAAATCCATACAACCCCTAAAACCACTAAAAACTTCAAAAACCCTAAAAATGTTAAAAAACTCTAAAAAACCATAAAACACCTAATAAAATAAATAAACTAAAAATCAAAAAGTCCCTAAAAACCTTAAAAAACCCTAAAACCCATAAAAACAATAAAAAATCCTTAAAGCCCTCAAAATCCCTAAAAACCGTAAAAACCCATAAATCCATAAAAATCCTAAAAAATCCCTAAAAATCACTGAAAACGTTAAAAACCCTAAAACCCTGAAAAACCAATAAAAACCATAAAAACCCATGAAATCCTTGAAAACCCATAAAACCCCTAAAAATACACTAAAAACTTAAAAAATCCTTAAACCCCCCAAAAATGGTAAAAAAGTATAAAACCCCTTAAAAATCCAAAAAAGCTCAAAAAACCCAAAAACCCTAAAAAATACATGAAAAATCTAAAAACCCCTAAAAACCATAAAATCCTAAAAATCCAAAAAAAATATTTGAAAATGTAAAAACCCTAAAACTATGAAAAAATCTTGAAAACTCCTAGAAAACCATAAACCCCTAAAAATATTAAAAAACCCTAAAAACCCATAAAAACTCTAAAAACCCGCAAAAATATCAAAAAACATTTAAAACCCCTAAAAATGTTAAATTTTTCTAAAAACCTTTAACCACAACTAAAAAAACATAAAAAATCCAAAAGACCCTAAGAACCATGAAAAACCCCAATAACCCTAAAAAGCCATGAAATCCCCTAAAATCCCCTCAAAATAACTAAAAACCCCTAAAACCAAAAAAACCTAAAAAATCCCAAATAATCATTAAAAAGGTAAAAAATGCACAAAACACAAAAAAAACCTGAAAAAAATATAACCCATAAAAACCATAAAACCCACTAAACCCCAAAAAACCCAAAAACCACTAAAAACTCTAAAAATCCTTTAAACCCATAAAACTTTTAAAAAATAAAAATACTATAAAACCCTAAAAAACTCAAAAAAACCCTAAAATGGAAAAGGACCCAAAAAACCCTAAAAACTTTTAGATACCCTAAAAACCCTAAAACCCTCCAAATCATAAAAATCATAAAAAATCCCTAAAAATACCTCAAAATGTAAAAAATCCTAAAAACCCAAAAAACCCAAAAAACTATAAAAACCATAAAAACCCTTAAAACCATAAAAACTCTAAAAAACCCATTAAAACCCTAAAAACAACTAAAAACTCTAAAAATATTTAAACCCCTAAGGAAAACCTAAAACTCCAAAAACAACCTGAAAATTTTGAAAAACATTAACGCCCTAAAAAGTCTTGAAAACCCTAAAACTCTAAAAATCCCAAAAAACCATAAAAACCCCAAAAAACATAAAAAATCCAAAAATCCTTAAAAATCCCTTAAAATTTAAAAACCCCAGGAAACCCTAAAAATCACTTAAAATAATAAAAAACCCTAGAAACCTTAAAAACCCGTAAAAGCCCAAAAATCTTTTAAAACCCCTAAAAAACCCTCAAAATCCATAAAAACCCTAAAACCCACTAAAAACCATAAGAATACCTGAAACTTAAAAGGTGCTAAAAACCTCGAAAACCCCCTAAAACCATAAAAACTACTAGAAACTATAAAAACACCTAAACCCCAGAAAAACCCTAAAGAAACACTAAAAACTCTAAAACCCCTTAAAACCCATAAAATCGTTAAAAACTATAAGAAAAATTTTAAACCCCAAAAAAAGACTAAAAGACCCTAAAAGCCTTAAAAACCCCTAAAACCACTAAAAAACAAGAAAAAACCCTAAAACCCACAAATTCCCTAAACACCCTAAAAACCATAAAAAATCTTAAAAATCTATAAGACTACATGAAACCATAAAAAAATGTAAAAACCTTGAAAACCCCATAGTACCATAAAACCCCTAAAAACCTTTAAAACCCTAAAAACCCATAAAAACCCTGAAAACACACTAAAAACTCTAAAAACCTTTAAAATTCCTAAAAAACCATAAAAATCCTAATTACCACTAAAAACTCTAAAACCCTTTAAACCCCTAAAACATAAAAAACTCTAAAAAACATTAAAACCCTAAAAGGCTAAAAAAACCCAAAAAACACTAAAAGATCCTGAAGACCCAGAAAACCTCTAAACCCCCTAAAAATCATGAAAACCCTTAAAACCCTTAAAACCCTAAAAATTCCTAAAAACTCTAAAAACCCTAGAAACAATAAAAATCCTAAAAAAACCCTAAAAACCCTGAAAAGTAAAAAACCTTAAAGACCATGAAAAACCCCCAAAACCTTAAAAAAATAAAAAACATAAAAACCCTAAAAAACCATAAAAACACAAAATAAACCACTAACACTCTAAAACCCATAAAAATATTAAAAAACTCTAAAAACATTAAAAACCCTAAAAAACTCAAAAAAAAACCCAAAAACCCAAAAAATTCCCTAAAATGAATGAAAACTGAAAAACCCTAAAAAACATGAAAACTCCTCAAAACCTTCAAAATACTTAAAATCCCTAAAACCCCTACAGAACATAAAAATCCTAAAAAATCCCTAAAAATTCCTGAAAATGTAAAAAAAAACACGAAAAACCCCCTACGGAAAATTGACTTTTTTATTATGTGAAGCACTTTTATGGAAAAAGTGGAAAGCCATTAAAGTTTGGGACAGGTTATAAACTAACACCATAAGAAATGATTTATTGAAATCATGTTTAAGCCTATTAGAAACCTTACCTCTATAGAGACTCCATTCCAGAGTAGTGGCCTTCATGTTTGGATCATCTATGATGTGGTCTTCAAAGCTGTAGGCCATCTTTTCCCTAGATTATATAAACTATTCCATAAATGTCTTCATTTCATTGAATCCACGTGTGAAAATTAGATTTTTCTTATTGATCCATACATAATGTTTTTCATTGAGGTCCACTCAAATCATTCTATCAACCATCCTATCAAAATCTTCCTGGGTAGCTTTGATTTCAAATTTCTCCTCTAATATTTCTTCCTTGGGAATTATAGATGAGCTCTCATGATTACATTTTTTTTACGTCCTCTTTATCAGATACCCAGACCTTACCATTAGAAACCACCTGCTCCAGAATCAAATCAACCATCATAACAACACCCTATTTTTGTTCCTTGTCCACACCAAAATCCATCATCTGATGTTCACTTAGAATAATTGAATTTCCTTCCTAATCATGAGACGTGAATTCACTATCCATTTCCTTATTCCTTTTGGAAAACCTTATTTCAATCTGCTTTAGTAGCTGAGAGTAGTCCTTACATCCTTTAGAATTCTTTCCCTTCAACAAAATGTGATTCCCTAAATCCCTTTTTCACTTTCACCCCTTCTTCCTCCTAGGGATTTGTTGACATTCTTCATTATCTCCATTAAATATGTCCCTTGAAACATGGATAGATATCTCATCCTCTGAATCTATCCCATAAAATCCATGATCATCATAGAGGTTCTTATTTTGTACAATGGTTTGGGTGCCCTTTCTGGATTATGTCTCATCCCCTGGTTCTTGTACCAAACCTTTATAATCCATTTTTCCGAAGTGATTACTAACATGAATTGTCAGACTGGTTCTTCATGACCTCACCTTACTTGTTGCATGCACCCAGTCCTCGTTGCCTCTACTGGTTAAGTAGGGTAATGAATTTTTCTAACCTGACATCTATAGAACCTTCTTAACCTTATCTCTATCGCCTATTTCCAATGATGTCTCATTTAAATCCTCTAAATATTATTTTGATTTAATCTCTATAGGCTTTGATGCACACACCCCTCCAGGCCATGATTCAATCTGTCATAAATGTCTATAACTTTCAGATCAAGAGGTAAAATATGTGCCTTCTTCTGGATGGTGACATTCTTTTCTATGCTGCATGAAACCAGGTTTCAGTAAAATGTCTAGGAAGCAATTTTTTCCCCACCATCTCCTTACCATAATGAGTTCCATCACAAACAACCAAAGAGTATATGCTTCGATCAATTGACACCCTAACTAGAACCTGTTCCTTTTGACTTTCACCAGAATTGGATGCCAATTCTTTATCATTACTTCCCAATCTCGTAACTATCTTATGATAAAGATTCAAACTCCCATGCCTATAAATTTCCAACGAGCAACCCATTTTCTTGAACAAAGAGCAGAAATCAAACCATGACTCAATGAAAACAGATTACTTTTAATGAAACTTTTCTCCAACAACAACCCAAATAAATTAAACGGGCAATCTTGAAACATCCACTTCAACACATATTCATAGATAAATAGGGTGAAAAATTGATCTATTTCTACTATTAGAGAAAAGACAATGTCCTACGAGATTCCCTATCATTTGAGTAATCAAGGTATTTTGAAATTGAAGCGGGAGTTCTGGAAGTCTAACCTAAATCGTCATGGTCGGTGTATCGTGTTTCATGTGGAAATCATAAGTTCATCTGAAGAGGAAGAACCATGATCCATTAAATATGTAGGGGGAACTAGACTAGGGTAGGACCAAATTTTATCTGATGTGAACCTTACCATGATTTTCCTCTTATCAATAAGACCCACCACGGTTGATCCTGTAAACCACAAAATCTGAAAATAAGTCTGAGAAAAGAATCCACCAACAGACGATGTTGTTTGAATCATGATATTAGTGTTAGATTCAGTAGAGATGAGGAATTTGTGAACTTCTAGGATGAGATCAAAAGTTGCAAGAATCCATCAAACAATTTTGGGACTTTAGGGCTAAGCGAGATCTAAGGGAAGGAAGGAAGATAGTTTGGGTTAGAAAAGGGGGAGAAGGAACAGGGCCAAAACCACTCAAAGAATGAAGGAGGTCCCTCCCCCACTATGAGGGGGGGGGGGGACTCAACAATCATCACCGTGTAGGGAAAGAATAGGGATGCTTCTATTGTCAAGCTCGAACCTTCCATGGGCTGAAAAACCCTAAAACCATAAAAACCCCTAAAAACTTTAAAACCCCAAAAAACCCTGAAAACCCATAAAAATCCCTAAAAATCCTAAAAATCCATAAAAATCCCCAAAAAAATCCCTAAAAATCCCTAAAACTTAAAAAAAAAACCTTGTGTTTGCATGCAGGTGCAAGGGTGCTTGCTGTGGGCAGTGCTTCTCCAGCTTTGGTCCCTGCTCGTGATGTTCCTTGCTTGCTGCCTATTATTGCTGGATCCCCTCTTGGAGTTTTTGGACCTATGGTGTAGTTTTGGTTCTTTTGGCCTGCGGTGTGTTGGGTAGATCCTGCTCCTTGTGGTGGTGGCTATTGTTGCTGCCTGCTCTTGTGGGTTGGCTGCTTGCTGGATTTTTCTTGCTGCTTGCTGATGTGGCCTGCTGCTGGTTCCTGTTGCTGATCTCCCTTTCTCAGCTCTGGTTTCTCTTTCCTCCTGGATGCAACTATAATGGATGCAGGTTGACTCGTGTTCTTTTGTTGTGGTGGTGTCGGTTCCCTAGGTGCTTGGTTCTGGCAGCTTGTCTTTTTGGTTTCTCTTTGGTTGGTGCCCTTGTTTGGGGTTGGTTTCAGTCTCTGGTATGGCTTGAACCTGAACCTTGTTTGGGTGGGCTGGGTCTGACCCTTTGGTGGATGATTTTAATTCATCTTACTTTCTTTCTTTATATATATATGTCCTATTTCCTTGCAAAAAAAACATAAAAAAAACCCTGAAATCCCTAAAAACCATAAAACCCTTAAAAACTATAAAAATACTAAAACCCCACAAAAAACCTAAAGAACCACTAAAAACTCAAAAAACCCTTAAAACCCCTAAAATGTTAAAAAACAATAAAAACCATTAAAACCCTAAAAAATAAAAAAAACCAAAAAACACTAAAAGACCCTAAAAACCGAGAAAACCCCCAAAACCCCTAAAAACCCTAAAAAGCCCTAAAACCCTAAAAAATCCCTAAAAACCCTAAAAACCCTAAAAACAATAAAAATCCTAAAAAATCCCTAAGAACCCAAAAGGCATAAAAACCATAAAAACCCTGAAAACCCCCTGAAAACCATGAAAACTCCTAAAATCCTTAAAACCCATAAAAACCCTAAAAACTAATAAAAATTCCAGACCCCCTTAAAACCCCTAAAAAATTAAAAGCACTAAGAAACCTCAAAAACCCAAAAAAACTAAAAGACTAGAAAACCCCTAAAAACCCAAAAAACCCCAAAACCCCCCTGAAAAACCATAAAACCCTAAAAATCCCTAAAAAACATAAAAAACCTATGCCATAAAAATCCTAAAAAATCCCTTAAAATAATTGAAAACATAAAAAATCCAAAAAACCCTAAAAAATCCCTAAAAACCAGAAAACTCCTAAAAACAAAGAAAAACCATAAAACCCCATAAAACCCTAAAACCCACCAAAACCCTTAAAACCCCTAAAAATTTTAAAAAATCTAAAAAACCGTAAAAAAACATAGAGAACTGAAATAAGCCCTAAAAACCCTGAAAACCCCCTAAAGAAACACTAAAAACTCTAAAAAACCTAAATACCCCTCAAAATTCTAAAGAACTCTCAAAAACCATAAAACCCTAAAAAACTCAAAAACCCAAAAAAATACAAAAAGACCCCAAAAACACTAAAACCTGTCAAACCCTCAAAATCCCTAAAAACCCTAAAACCCCTAAAAACCATAAGAATCCTTAAAATCCCTAAAAATCCCTAAAAACATAAAAAAACATAAAAACCCTGAAAACCCCCTAAAAAACAAAAAACACCTAAAAACCCATAAAAATCACAAAACCACTAAAAACACTAAAATCCTTTAAACCCCTAAAACATTAAAAACACTAAAAACCATAAAAACACTAAAAAATGATAAAATCCTAAAAACCCAAAGGACCCTAAAAATCTTGAAAAATCCTAAAACCCCCGAAAACCCCTAAAAACCCTCAAAATTCCAAAAAAACCCTAAAAACCTTAAAATTAGTAAAAATCCCTAAAAATTCTTGAAAATGTTGAAACCCCTAAAAACCTTGAAAAACCCACTAAAAACTTGAAAAACCCATTAAACCCCTAAAAACCCTGAAAAACCCACTAAAAACTTGAAAAACCCATTAAACCCCTAAAAACATTAAAAAACTATAAAAACCCTAAAAGAAATCAAAAAAACCAAAGAAATATTAAAGAAACTAAAAACCTTAAAAATTATAAAAACCCTAAAAAACCCTAAAAACCCTTAAAATACCTAAAAACACTAAAAACCCCTAAAACCATAAAAATCCTATTAAAAGACTTAAAAATCCCTCAAAATGTTGGAACACCTAAAAACTCAAAAAACACCAAAAAACCAAAAAAACACTAAAAATTTTAAAAACACCTAACAACCAAGAAAAACCCCCAAAACCAATAAAAATCTAAAAACCCTTTAAACAACTAAAAATGTTAAAAAACTCAAGAAAACCTTGAAATCGTAAAAAACTCAAAATAACACCTAAAAACCCAAAAGACCCTAAAAACCCTAAAACCCCCCTAAAAACCATAAAGACCTTGAAAACCCCTAAAAATTCTAAACATATCTAAAAATCCTAAAACTCCTAAAACCATAAAAATCCTAAAAAATCCATAAAAATCCCTAAAAATGTAAAAAACCCTTAAAAACCCTTGAAAACCATAAAAATCCCCAAAACCTTAAAAACCCTAAAACCTCATAAAAACCCAATAAAAATTTTCAAAACCCTTAAAACCTCTAAAAATATTAAAAAACTCTAAAACACATTAAAACTTCTAAAAAACTCAAAAAACGCTGAAAGACCCGAAACGCCCTGAAAAACCATACAAATCTAAAAACATTAAAAACCTCTAAAAACCTTTTAAAACCCTAAAAACCCCATAAAAACAAAAAGCCCACTAAAAACTATAAAAACACTTTAAACCCCTAAAAACATTAAAAAACTATAAAACCCCTAAAAACTCAAAAATCCCTAAAAACCCAAAAGACCCTAAAACCCTAAAAACCCCTAAAAACCCTAAAAATCATAAAAACCCTAAAACCCTGAAAACCACTGAAAATAATAAAACCCGCTAAAAACCATAAAAACCCAATATACTCATAAAAATCTTAAAATCCACAAAAAACTCCAAAAACCTTAAAACCCCTAAAAACTTTAAAAAACTCAAAAAACCCTTAAAAACCTTAAAAACTCAAAAAACCCTAAAAACCCAAAAAGACCCTAAAACCCATAAATCCCTTAAAAACCCTAAAAGCCTTGAAACCCCAAAAAACACTCAAAATCCATAAAAATCGAAAAAAACCCTAACAACAATAAAAATCCTAAAAAACCATAAAAATCCTTGAGAATGTAAAAAACCCTAAAAACATTGAAAAACCCATGAAAACCATAAAACCCCTGAAAACCTTAAAACCCCCTAAAAACCCTTAAAAACCTAAAAAATCCACTAAAAACTCTAAAAACCCTCAAAACCCCTAAAACATTAAAAAAACCCTAAAAGACCTTAAAACCCCCAAAAAACTCTAAAAACCCCCTAATGGCCCAAAAGGACCTGAAAAACCTTGAAAACCCTAAAAACCCTGAAAACCCCAAAAACCCTCAAAATTTCTAAAAACCATAATAAACCCTAAAAATCCCTGTTTTCTACTGAAAATCTTGGCTGGAGCTTGTTTCTTGCTGAAAACCATGGCTGGTTTGCATTTTGCTTCATTTTGGTTTTGGTTTATGCTTTCCTTTGGTGCCAAAGTCGTTTTCTTGTCCCCGAGATGATGGTTCTGTTTGCTGTGATGTCTCTTGATGCTGGAAGGTGTATTGCGATATAGTTTGTGGAATTTTGTGCTGTTTCTAGTTTCGTCAGAGGCTGCTGCTGGTTTTCTAGGCAGATGAGCTTGGCTTGGTATTCTGAGCAGGAGTTGCATCTGTGCAGCGTTTTGGCTGCTATCTGTAGTTCTCTGTGCTGTGGTTGGTTTGGTTGTGTTTCGTTGCGAACTATGGTCTTTGGTCATGGATGATGGTGCTTGGTGATGGTTTCTGTTCTGCTGCGAGGTGATGAAGCTAGTTTGGTTGTGGCTTGAGGTGGATGCTGACTATTGGTTCTGTTGAGTGGTGCTGCACTTTGTTCTGCCTTTGGGTGTTGTAGAGCTACTGCTTCATCCCGAAGTGATGAAGGGGGGATTTATGATCTATGTGCTGATGGTTCTGTGCTGATGGCTGTGGATCTTCTTGGTGAGAAGGTGTTGGATGCTGGTTTTTGTGAGTTTGGGCACTGGCCTTTGGATGGTTGTGAGCTGCTAGTTACTGGTGAATGCTGGATGATGGAGTTTCTTATGGTGGAGCTTCTTGGCGAGAAGATGTTAGATGCTGGAAAATGTGAGATTGGATGCTGGTCACTACTTGGCTGTGAGCTTTGGATGCTGGTTTCTGCTTGGTTGAGAAGTGATAAAGGGGTGATAGAGCTGCCGACAGCTGGAATTGGCTGAGATGGTGCTGAAGCTACTGTGAGTTTGGCGTTGTGTCTTTTCTTCTTTTGATTTTTCTTTTTTTTTGTGGTCTTTGGGTGTGTGTTTGTTAAGGGCTTTTGGGTGTGGGTTGATTGACCCCGCCCCTCCCTTGTCTGCAGTGTCTTCGAGTCTTTTTTCTAATAAATTTTGGGGGTGTCAGGAATAGCCTGGCCCCGAGCCTTCCTTGCCTAAAACCCCACTAAATACTCTAAAAACCCTTAAAACCCCTTAAAATGTTAAAAACTCTAAAAACCCTTAATAATCCTAAAAACTCAAAAAAAAACCCCTAAAAACCCAAAAAAAACCCTATAACCATTAACACACCTAAAAACAATCAAAATTCCTAAAGACCCTAAAAACCCTACAAGCTATAAAAATCCTAAAAGATCACTAAAAATATCTGAAAATGTAAAAAACCATGAAAAACTACTAAAAACAATAAAAACCCCTAAAAACATAAAAAACACTTAAAACCCCTTAAAAAACTAAAACAACTAAATTATTTAAAAACCCTTAAACCAATAAAACAATAAAAACTCCAAAAAACATAAAACCCCTAAGAAACTCAAAAAAACCCCTAAAAACCCAAAATGCACATTAAAGACCCTAAAAGCCCCTAAAAACCCTAAAAACCTTGAAAACCCATAGAAAACCTCAAAATACCTTAACAAATTTAAACCTCAAAAATCATAAAAAAAACCCTAAAATTTGCTGAAAACATAAAAACCCCAAAAACCCTGAAAACCCCTTGAAAACCATAAAAATCCCCGAAAACCCTTAAAAACCATAAAACCCCATAAAAACCCTAAAAACTCTAAAAACCCAAAAAACCCTCTAAAAACGTAAAAAGACTATTAAAAACCTTTAAACCCCTAAAATCTCAAAAAAATTAAAAAAACTAAAAGACCCTTTAAACCCCTAAAACATCAGAAAAACCCTAAAAACCCTTAAAATCCATAAAAACCCTAAAAACCCCTAAAAACCATAAATATCCAAAAAATACCTAAAAATACATGAAAATATTAAACCACATAAAAACCCAAAAAACACCACTGAAAACCATAAAACCCCTAAAAACCTTAAAACCAATAAAAACCCATAAAAACCCAAAAACCCACTAAAAACTCAAAAAAACATTAAACCCCTTAAAACGTTAAAAAATGCTAAAACTGTTAAAACTCTTAAAAACTCAAAAAAACCAATAAACATTAAAATAACCTTAAAACCCTGAAAATGCTAAAACCATAAAAACTAAGAAAACCCCTAAATGAGCTCAAAATCCCAGAAAACAAAAAACCCCTAAAAACCTGAAACCCCCTGAAAATAATAAAACCCCTAGAAACCTAAAAAAACCCTAACAACCAATAAAATCTCTAATCCACTAAAAACCCTTTAAACCCCTAAAAATGTTAAAAAAAAGTCTATAAAACCTTAAAACACCTAAAAGACTCAAAAAAACTGCCTACAACCCCAAAAAACCCAAAAACCCTTAAAAACCATAAACACCATGAAAACCCATAAAACCCCTCAAAAACCCTAAAAACCCTAGAAACCCTAAATACCATAAAATTCCTAAAAAATCCATAAAATCCCTAAAAACGTAAAAAACTCTAAAAACCCTGAAAAACCCCTGAAAACCATAACCCCACCATAACCCCCCCCCCATAACCTTAAAAACCCTAAAACCCCAAAAAACACAAAAAAACCCCTAAAAACTCTAAAACTCTTAAAACCCCTAAATATGTTTAATTTTTTTAAAACCTTAAAACCCCTAAAAACTCAAAAAACACTAAAAGACCCTAAAAATCCATAAAAACCTTAAAAAAACCTGAAGGTGATGCTAATTGGTAAGTAGGTGATGGTTACTGGAATGTAAGTTGTTTGGTGTTGGGTGATGTTTGCCTGGGATGTGATGAAGGTGATGCTAATGATTTTGGTGTTGGTAGTTATATGCTGAGGTGAGGGATCTTCATGGAAAGGATTCGAGGGATCGTGGGATCTGTGATGAGGGATGTTGGATGATGGTGATGGTTACTACTTGGCTGTGATGTGATGAAAGTGATCTTTATGCTTTTGACACTGGTGGTTCAGTGTTGCTGGTAGTGGATATGCTCGACAAGGAGGTGATGGATGCTGAGAACGGTTTTGTGGGACGTTGGTTGCTGATTGGCTGGGAGATGCTGATGGAGATGATTTTGAATTTCTACTCTGTCGGGTTTGGTGTGCCTTTTGGGTTTTTTAGGGACTTTTGGGTTTTGTGGGGGTGTACAGGGTTTTTGGGTGTGGGTTGATTGACCCGCACCTCCCTTTTCTGTTGTGTCTTTTTTTTTTTCTAATAAATTTTGGGGGGTCAAGAATATCCTGTCCCGTGCCTTCCTTGCCCTAAAACCCCTTAAAATCCCCAAAAATCCAAAAATCCACTAAAAACCATAAAAATCCTTAAAAATCCCTAAAAACGTAAAAAAACCCTAAAACACTAAAAAACCCAGAAAAAAAAATAAAAAACCCCCAAAACCACCAAAAAACAAAAACCACCCATTAAAAACTCTAAAAATCCTTAAAACCCCTAAAAAGAAAAAAAACTCTAAAAACCCTTAAAACCCATAAAAAACTCTAAAAACCCTAAAAACCCAAAACACCCTAAAAACCCTAAAAACCACAAAAGACCCCAAAAAACCCAAAAAACCCTGAAAACACTAAAACAATAAAAATCCTAAAAAATCCTAAAAGCCCCTTAAAAAGTTAAACACCTGAAAACCCCCATAAAACCCGTAAAAACCATAAAAACCCTAAAACCCCATAAAAACCACAAAAATACACTAAAAACTCTAAAAATCCTTTAAACCCCTAAAACGTTAAAAAAATCTAAAAAACCTTAAAACACAAAAAAACTCAAAAAAACCCTAAAACCCCCAAAAGACCCTAAAAACCCTAAAAACCCTGTAAACCCCTAAAAAAACCCAAAATCCCAAAAAAACCCTAATAGACCCCAAAAACCATTAAAATCCTAAAAATTCCTAAAAACATAAAAAAACCACAAAAAACCCATTAAAACAACTAAAATCCCTAAAAACATAAAAATACGTAAAAACCCATAACAACCCTAAAAACCACTAAACACTCTAAAACCCCTTAAATCTCATAAAAATGTTAAAAGACTCTAAAAAACCTGATAATCTCTAAGAAAATCTTAAAAACCCAAAAAAACTGAAAGACCCTAAAAAATCTGAAAACCCCTAAAAATAATTCAAAACCCTGAAAAACCTAAATTCCACAAAATCCCTAAAAACCATACAAACCAAAAAAAACCATAAAAATCCTAAAAATCCCCAAAAATCGTTGAAAAGTAAAAAAACCTAAATACCCTAAAAAAACCCTAAAACCATAAAACCCATAAAACCTTACAAAACCCATAAAAACCCTAAAAACCCACTAAAACTCTAAAACCCCTAAAACCCCTAAAATGTTAAAAAAACATTAAAACCCCTTAAAAACCCAAAAAAATCAAAAAACCCAAAAAAACCAAAAAGACCCTAAACCCCTTAAAACCCCTAAAAACCATGAAAACCTCTAAAAGCCCTCAAAATCCATAAAAAACCTACTAAATATAAAAGACCATAAAAATCTTTAAAAATCCATAAAAATTAATAAAAATGTAAGGTTTGTTTGATGGCTGGACGAGATGTGATGAAGCTTGCAGTTTTTAATTTGGTGCTGGCGGTTTTGTGCTGCTGGTGGACGTGCTAGCATTAGATGCTGCTTGATGATGGGCTGGGTTGTGATGAAACTATTACTCAAAAGTTTGGTGATGGTGGCTCTACACTACTGGTGGTGGATCTTCTTGGCGAGGAGGTGCTGGAGGCTGGTAATGCTTGTGGTTTTGTGCTGCTGATGGTTGATCTCCTTGGCAAGGAGATGAGTGATGATGGCAAGGCTGCTCTAGGATGGTTGCTGGCTGGCTGGGAAGTGATGAAGATGATGAGTTTGAATTTTGTGTTGATGGTTCTGTACTGGTGGCGGTGGATCTTTTTGTGGGTTGCTGGATGCTGGTTAATGCTGGAGATAGTGATGGTTGCTGCTTGGCTTTGTGTGTCTTTTGCTTGGTTTTGTTTTGCTTCCTATCTTTTTTGGGTTTCTTGTTCTGGGTTTGGGGTGTTTAAGGGTTTTTGGGTGTGGGTCATTTGACCCCTCCCCTCCCTTGTCTGCTGCGTCTTTTTCTCATAATAATTTTTTTTGGGAGGGGGTCAGGAATAGCCTGGCCTTGCACCTCTTCTGCCCTAAAAATGTAAAAAAACCCTAAAAACCATGAAACACCCCTAAAGACCATAAAAACTACTGAAAAACTTAAAAATACCTAAAAACCCATAACAACCCTAAAAACCCACTAAACACTCTAAAAACACTTTAATCTCCTAAAAATGATAAAAGACACTAAAAAATCTTAAAACTATAAAAAACTCAAAAAAATCCCAAAAAACACTTCAAGACCCTAAAAAACCTAAAAACACCTAAAAACCATTAAAAATCCTAAAAACCCGTAAAAATCCAAAAAATCCAAAAAATCCCTAAAAACCCATAAAACCATAAGGTGATGCCTTGGTTTCGGCTGATCTGAAATCGGCTCTTCCTAAGGTGAAGCCTTGCGCCTCGTCTGTGATTTTTGGTCCCGATTGTCTCTTGAGGAGCCACAATACGACAGGATTCAGCATCAATGAGCTGAGGCTAGGTGCTTCTCGATGGCGTGACTGTTTTTGTGAAGGAATAAAGTCTTTGATGCTCACTGCGGCTACGGGTTGGCGGCTGGTAAGTGTGAAGATGCAGGTTTTCTTCTCTGGTTCTATTTTTCGGTTCTTGGATCTTGCCGCTGATGAAGGTATGGTTATACTATGCTATGTTATTTGTGTTATGCTGGTCTGAGTGTTCTTGAATTGCGGTTGGTTTGGTTTTGTGCTATTGTAATTGTTTGGTCACTGGATTCTGGGTGTGATCCTTGGCGAGTTGCGGTTTTTTGTTTTTGAGGAAATGTGTTTGTCTGAGAATGATGTGTATTGGTGGCTGCTGGAATGCTGCTTGGATGGGAGGTGATGATTTTGACCTGGTGCTGATGGTTTATGTCATTGTTTGCTGTGGTTGTGGTGACTGTGTGATTTGCTGCTAGTCCTTTCTGATGGGCTGGTTGTATGATGGGGCTGCTCTCCCTGATGGTGTGTCATTGACTCGAACACCCACCGCTGCTCTGGCCGCCCTTCCCAATGTATCGGACCCAACTTTGGTCTGGTATGCTGGTGTTTGTGGAGGCTTTTGTAAGGGTTGGTGTCCTCAGAACCAACTATTTTGTACTTTGATTACATAAATGTTCACTTATTATATATTGTTCATTGTTCTGCATGACTATAATATAAAAATGTCCTGAAATATTTGTTGCATTAATAAGGTCATAGCAGATCCCCGCTATGATGAGAACCTTGAAATGCTATAACAATATTCTTAAATAAAGTTCTGCGGTTGGATGACATACTATGATAGGACACATAGTATACAGACCGTCATGTGCGAGTACTCATAAGAAGACGAGACTCTCTCTCATGGAGTTCGCACTTGGTAATCTCCAAGATGGGAGATTATGAGAACAGACCCGCCAGTAGTAATTCTGCATGTCTTGGTGTCATCGGATATTGCTATCTACGAGCGTGTGTAATGGTCCTTAGACTGGAATATTATCATTAACTCATGTCATGACTCGCGCACTTAGATTTACTGATGAAAACCGTCACGCAGACAGTTGGCGGGAAGTAGGGTACGTTGGGTGCGTCACGAGTGACATGTTGTTAATGGATAAGTCAAGGAAGGATTTGTCCCTTCCATTTATGGAAGTTGATATCTCGGCCCTTTGATTGAAATAGAACTGTCGCATTAAATTCCATGGCCATGGTGTAAACGATGAGTTTATTTCAGGTAGTCAAAGAACGACATATCAAGCATATAGGTTTATGACACTGCCATGAAACCTGCTTGATGAGATATTGAGACAAAGGGATTAAATTACACAGTAAGCGTTCGTATGAGGTGATACGTCAATGCGGCGTCAACTTCTTTCTCTTGGGTGCCTTGACCCGTTGCTAGACAGTAATCTTGGACTTTAGGCAAGCCCGCCTAATGCCAACGAGAAAGAGGCCTAGAGGGTCACACACTAAGTGTATCCAAGTATCTCAAGTTGAATAAAGATTATTCTCATACGTGGTTTAATAATTATTCAAGGAAGCCTATGTTATTTTTAATGATGGAGGAAAAAGAAAATAAAACAAGTACACGTCGTGTATTATTATTACATGCCGTGTAGTTTTATTTTGGAAAGGAAATGAATAAATGAAAACAAGATATACACGCCGTGTACATTTAATGTACACGCCGTGTAGTTTTCAAAGAAAAACAAGTACACGCCGTGTATTTATTAATACACGCCGTGTAGTTTTTTTTAGTTGGGATTTTGAGGATATAATATTGTTTTAAATGATATTTATTATAATCAGTGTGGGTGCATGTCAAGGAATTATTTATTCGA
Organism: Viscum album; assembly: GCA_963277665.1. Lineage (NCBI taxonomy): Eukaryota > Viridiplantae > Streptophyta > Magnoliopsida > Santalales > Viscaceae > Viscum > Viscum album. Next base: position 1,049,394,950 of record OY728121.1, on the reverse strand, counting down.
CATGGGGTTTTAAATAAAGAGTCAATGAAATAAATAAAACGCGTAACGCGTTTATTTATTGTCATAACTCTATAACCCCACACACCCGATTATAAATATCCTCACAACCCCAACTCTTTTCGGACACACAAGAGAATCATTGTGCACAACATCTCTGGAGAATTATTTCAAGGCCCGAAAGAACCTCTTCCTCCAAGAACGCTCTCAAGACCGAGAGAGATCCTCTTCCATCGGATCAAGACAATCTAAGGCGGACAACCCAAGCAAAGGCTTCTCCACGCTAGCACCCGGAGAATCTTTTGGCGACATCCAGAGATACGAGGTACACGTGTGGATCACCGCTAGAGGGAGTCTACACTTGGCTTCCGCGATGCAACGACAGATCACATCGACAACGTGATTGAGAACATCAACGAAGAAAGAACACCCAAAAGGTATTTCTTTATAATTAATTAAATTAATTATAATCAACCTGTAACGATCCTTATTTGTGGTTCCGGGAAAAACCATCTTCTTTGTCTTTTTATGTGATTCGATCCGTGGAGACTGGCGTTTATCGTCGTATTGATCCCGGATTGATCATTGCTAATGACAAAAAGCCAAGTGGGCACATCCACCCATGCGCTTCTGCTGCGCCCGGAACCTTCAAATGGTATCAGAGGGGGGTTACAACGTTGATTATAGTTATTTAATTTTCGTTGATAATTTACGCATTCATATTTGATTCAATTCAAAATAAATCGTTCTATAAATCTGAATTAACGAGATCTATTCTTCCTCCTTCGTTTCTCGATTCATATCACAGAAACGACCTTTTAATTTTAATTTTGATTAAAATAAAAACGAGGAACTCATCCGGAGGAGCCGCTCTTTCTGTCTGTACAACACGGGATTACACGGCGTGTAATTAAAACTACACGCCGTGTACTTAGGTTCAACGAACCGTCACTGGTCCGCCAAACCACGCCGTGTGAATTGATTATGCCTAAGTTTTAACTACACCGTGTTGACCAGAATAGAACGGCGCGTGGAAACCGGAATACACGACGTGTATGTTGGAACAACACGCCGTGTAGTCCGTTCCGACCCAGGTGAAACCGTGTACAAAGATAAGTCGCGTACCGCGTATACGGGATCGCCAGGCTGGTTACCGCGTAACAAGGAAGTACACGCCGTGTATGATTCATCTACATGCCATGTACTCTAAAATTTGCAAAGTACAGAAAAACACGCCAAAGCCCCGGCGTGTACTTTGGACAAAGGGTGAAAAGAAAAATACACGCCGTGTAATTATAAACTACACGCCGTGTACTTTCCAGAAATGGAATTTCACCAGGTTTCCTCCAATGTACAAAGACCCGTACAAGGAATATGGATGAGAAGAATCTCAAGGAAATTCAGAAAGGAATTTAAGATAAAGAATTGATTAATTATAAGATCATAATTAATTGAATTCGAGCGCGTCTTATCTTAAATAAAAGAACGATTAAAAGAATTTGAATTCTAAATATGCGTAAATGTCGTTGCATACTATGGATGATCATGAGCTAGACCAAAGACCCTTTGTATGTGTATGGTTTCATTTAAATTTATTTAATTTAAATTTGTTGGCCTGCGAGCCTTCTTCCAATAAAATGTAGGGCCTGCGTGCCCATGGTTTCTTTAATGTAAACCCATGTAATGGAGGATCTCCCAAGCCAGAGGAGATGGTTCAAATCCCGAAGCCGAGGCGAAACTGACACAAGAAGATACAAAGGTGGACAGGTGGGAGCTGCAAAACACGAACCATCAGGTTCAAGGTGTTTTCCCTAGGTCAGGGTAAGCTTATCAAAACCGCTAGATAAGCTAACCAAATAGAAGCTCATGATCATGCCATCTTATTTTATTTCTGTCTGATTGCATGGTTTATATATTATGCATGTGTTGTCGCGATCACATAATTAATAAAATGAACAAGCATGCAAAGATGGAATAAAATAAAAACCGGTCTATGCGTATACATTATCGGAACATGGTTAATCACTTAAGCAAGCATCACTTAATATTAACAAGCATGTGATAATGCAAAGATACGCATAAAGAATAAAATCCCTCAAATACCATATTAAGTCAGACCAAGCCTTCCGTTACTTGATTAAGGGCAAGACTCAATAAAACTATGTGTTTGACCAACCCTTGTTGGGACACTTACTTTTATAAAGGAAGCCCTTATGAAAGGTTTCGGGTTGACTTAACCATATTACATCAAGAGAAGTAGCCCTTTCTAGACTTGATGTAATATTGGAGGCAAGAGTTGAGGAAATCCAAGTTAGGATTTCAGGATTGGGGAGTCCACTCAACAGATCAAGGAACTGTAAGCTCACAGTTGGCAAAGACCCGCCTACCTAAATACCTTCAAATAGCTTGACCAACCCTTGTTGGGGTTATGCGAAGGGAAATATGGATCCTTGCCATTAGAATGTCAAAGCAACTGGACATTCCGAGCTCAATGGTGAGGGCCATTGGGAATTGATAAAATAGTGGGAGACTTAATAAAATTTATTATTTCTCATAAAATGTAATCAAGAAAGTACTGATGAATCTGCTCTTTTAAATTGTAGAATCAAAATGACAAACACATCAACCACATTTTCTCTGCGATCAATTCTGGATAAAGACAACATCCTCACCGGCAGTAACTTTCAGGAATGGTTTAGGCGCCTTCGGGTTATCCTACGTCATGAACAGAAGTTTTATGTGCTGGAGTCCTCACTTCCTGATTCTCCTGCCCCAGGGGCAAGTGATGAAGATTTCCTAGTCTATGATCAACATTTGAACGATGCTCTCGACGTTCAATGTTTGATGCTGTCATCTATGTCTAGTGAGCTCATGAAGTCTCATGAAGACATGGATGCCTACAGCATGCTCGAGCACCTCTGTGGTTTATACCAGGAGAGAGCAAGACAGGAAAGGTTTGAGATCTCCAAGGCTCTGTTTCAGAGCAAGCTTGGAGAGGGTGCCCCAGCTGGGCCTCATGTAGTCAAGCTCATTGGCTACATTGAGCGCTTGGAGGTTCTAGGGTTTAAACTCCCTGAAGAACTGGGTACCGATCTCATTCTCGCATCACTCCCCCAGAGCTTCTCAAACTTTGTTGTTAATTTCAACATGAACAATATTGAGAAGTCTCTATCTGATCTTCTTATACTTATTCGCCAAGTGGACAATGACATGAAGCGTGAAAAGCCTTCTGTACTTATGGTGAATAAAAGGAAAGGGAAGGCGAAGAGCTTTAAGCCCAAAGATTCTTCAAGGCCTTCCAAGAAAAGGAAGATCAAAGGGGAGGCAAAGGAACAAGATGCTGTTTGTTTCGCATGTGGCAAGAAGGGCCACTGGAAGAAAAATTGCACCCAGCCAAGGAAGCAAGGGGAAGCTTCAGGTGCGTTTGTTATCGAATGAAATCTATCCGTTTCTACTAATTGGGTATTAGATACTGCTTGTGGTTCTCACATCTGTATCCAAATACAGGAACTAAGTAGATTCAGGAAGATTGATCGAGGGGAGATAGATCTACGAGTAGCCAATGGAGCCAGACTTGCTGCTGTAGCTATCGGGGACTACCACCTCACATTGCCTACCGGGATGGTCTTGGTTTTGAAAGGATGTTATTATGTACCCTCTGTAACCAAAAACATTATTTCAGTATCCAGATTAGATACTGATGGATTCATATTCAAGTTTGGAAATGAATGTTGCTACTTTTATAAAGATAGCATTTGTTTTGGTAGGGCACATTTATATAACGGCCTTTATGTGTTAGACTACACAAACCAAGTAATGGCAATTGATAACAAAGTTAATTTACATGACTCATACCACACCCAACTTTGGCATCACCGGCTAGGTCATGTCAATGAGAAACGTTTGACAAAATTACATCAAGATGGGTATTTAGATTCTTTCGAACTAAAACCACTTGGTGTATGTCATGCGTGTCTACAAGGCAAAATGACCAAAGCCCCATTTAGTGGGAAAGGTGAAAGAGCTAAAGAGCTTCTAGAATTAGTTCACACAGATGTGTGTGGACCATTTCCAGTTGAAGCAAGGGGTGGGTTCTCGTACTTCATAACTTTTACTGATGATTTTAGTAGATATGGATATATCTATTTAATGAGGTATAAGTCAGATTCTTTTGATCGGTTCAAAGAATACAAGAATGAAGTTGAGAACCAGCTTGGTAAGAAGATTAAGAAACTACGCTCAGACAGAGGAGGAGAATATCTTAATCAAGACTTCATTGATTTCTTACGGGAGTTTGGGATTCTATCTCAACTCACTCCTCCTTACACACCGCAGTGGAATGGTGTAAGTGAAAGGAGGAACCACACCCTGTTGGACATGGTGAGATCAATGATGAGTCATGCGAGTCTTCCATTATCCTTTTGGGGATATGCATTACAAACAGCAGCACACATACTAAATCAAGTACCAACTAAATCGATAAATGGTATTCCATACGAGTTATGGAGTGGAAGCAAAGCCATGTTATCGAATTTACACGTGTGGGGTAGCGAAACATTTGTTAAGGCCTCTTCAGGTAACAAACTTGCACCCCGAGGCACAAAGTGTATCTTTATAGGATATCCCAAGGAAACAAGGGGATATTACCTATACAACCCCTCATACAAAAAGGTTACAGTGGCAAGACACGCCATATTCCTTGAGAGGGAGCACATATCCAGAAGAGATAGTGGGAGCGAGATAGACTTCGATGAAGTCAAGGCTCAAGATACACATGAGTTGGTACAAGAACAGATTCCACAAAGCCCCGTGGAAGAACAATCTGTTCCAGAGACACAAGAACTGCGTAGGAGCACGAGAGAGGTGAGAGAACCAGAACGATATGGTTTTCTTGTCACTGAGGATGGTGACTCATTATTGGTTGACAATGATGATCCTCTTACCTACAAGGAAGCAGTTGAAGGCACAGACGTTTCCAAGTGGCAAGAAGCCATGAATTCTGAAATGGATTCCATGTACCAAAACCAAGTCTGGATTTTGGTAGATCCTCCAGTTGATGTAAAGCCTATTGGTAATAAATGGGTATTCAAGAAGAAACTGGACATGGAGGGGCAAGTCAGCACCTACAAGGCACGACTGGTTGCAAAAGGTTTTAGACAGCGTCAAGGAATTGACTATGATGAAACCTTTTCACCGGTTGCAATGCTGAAGTCTATCAGAATCCTATTGGCCATTGCTACTTACCATGACTATGAAATTTGGAAAATGGATGTCAAAACAGCTTTCCTTAACGGGAACCTCCAGGAAGATGTCTACATGACACAACCTGAAGGGTTTGTGACTTCAAAGGATGCCAACAAGGTATGCAAGTTGCAAAAATCCATTTATGGATTAAAGAAAGCATCAAGGTCATGGAACATTCGTTTTGATGAAGCTGTTACAGAATTTGGCTTTGTTAAGAACGAATGTGATCCTTGTGTCTACAAAAGGTTTAGTGGAAGTGCAGTCGTTTTCCTAATAGTATATGTCGATGACATATTGCTAATTGGAAACGAAGTACCTGTCTTACAGTCAGTTAAGGCATGGTTGAATAAATGCTTCTCCATGAAAGACTTGGGCGAGGCGGCATATATTCTTGGGATCAAGATCCATCGTGATAGATCCAAGAAAATGTTGGGCCTAAGTCAAAGTACATACATTGACAAGATACTGAAGAGATTCAGTATGGAACAGTCCAAGAGGGGATTGTTGCCAGTGTCACATGGCATTCATCTTTCCAAGAAAATGTGTCCTCAGACACATGAGGAAAGAAAGAGAATGGCAAGGATCCCTTACGCATCCGCGATTGGGTCAGTCATGTATGCTATGCTATGTACGAGGCTAGATGTTGCTTATGCATTAAGTGCGGTAGGCAGATATCAAGCTGATCCAGGAGACCGCCATTGGATGGCAGTCAAGACTATCTTTAAGTATCTGAGGCATACTAAGGATATGTTCTTGGTTTATGGAGGAGATGAGGAACTAGTCATCAGAGGACATGTAGATGCTAGTTTCCAGACTGATCAAGATGACATGAAGTCGCAGACTGGATACATATTCAGTTTGAATGGAGGTGCAGTGAGCTGGAAGAGCTCAAAACAAAGTGTGGTGGCAGATTCTACAGCGGAGTCCGAGTATATCGCAGCTTCTGAGGCAGCTAAAGAAGCAGTATGGATGCGAAGCTTCGTCCAAGAGCTGGATGTTGTACCGAGCAGTAAAGATCCTATCACACTCTATTGTGATAATACTGCAGCGGTGGCACTTGTAAAAGATCCAAGGTCACATCAGCGGACAAAGCACATACTTCGGAAGTATCATCTCTTGAGGGATTTTTCTCAGAGAGGTGAAGTTTCAGTGAGCAGTATTTCCACGGAAGACAACGTGGTGGACCCATTGACTAAAGCCTTGACTCAGCAGAAACATGATCATCATGTGAGGTCTAGCGGACTAAAAGTCGTAGGCAGTTGGCTCTAGTCCAAGTTGGAGTTTGTAAGGGTTGGTGTCCTCAGAACCAACTGTTTTGTACTTTGATTACATAAATGTTCACTTATTATATATTGTTCATTGTTCTGCATGACTATAATATATTAATGTCCTGAAATATTTGTTGCATTAATAAGGTCATAGCAGATCCCCGCTATGATGAGAACCTTGAAATTCTATAACAATATTCTTAAATAAAGTTCTGCGGTTGGATGACATACTATGATAGGACACATAGTATACAGACCGTCATGTGCGAGTACTCATAAGAAGACGAGACTCTCTCTCATGGAGTTCGCACTTGGTAATCTCCAAGATGGGAGATTATGAGAACAGACCCGCCAGTAGTAATTCCGCATGTCTTGGTGTCATCGGATATTGCTATCTACGAGCGTGTGTAATGGTCCTTAGACTGGAATATTATCATTAACTCATGTCATGACTCGCGCACTTAGATTTACTGACGAAAACCGTCACGCAGACAGTTGGCGGGAAGTAGGGTACGTTGGGTGCGTCACGAGTGACATGTTGTTAATGGATAAGTCAAGGAAGGATTTGTCCCTTCCATTTATGAAAGTTGATATCTCGGCCCTTTGATTGAAATAGAACTGTCGCATTAAATTCCATGGCCATGGTGTAAATGATGAGTTTATTTCAGGTAGTCAAAGAACGACATATCAAGCATATAGGTTTATGACACAGCCATGAAACCTGCTTGATGAGATATTGAGATAAAGGGATTAAATTACACAGTAAGCGTTCGTATGAGGTGATACGTCAATGCGGCGTCAACTTCTTTCTCTTGGGTGCCTTGACCCGTTGCTAGACAGTAATCTTGGACTTTAGGCAAGCCCGCCTAATGCCAACGAGAAAGAGGCCTAGAGGGTCACACACTAAGTGTATCCAAGTATCTCAAGTTGAATAAAGATTATTCTCGTACGTGGTTTAATAATTATTCAAGGAAGCCTAAGTTGTTTTTAATGATGGAAGAAAAAGAAAATAAAACAAGTACACGTCGTGTATTATTATTACATGTCGTGTAGTTTTAATTTGGAAAGGAAATGAATAAATGAAAACAAGATATACACGCCGTGTACATTTAATGTACAGGCCGTGTAGTTTTCAAAGAAAAACAAGTACACGCCGTGTAGTTTTTTTTAGTTGGGATTTTGAGGATATAATATTGTTTTAAATGATATTTATTATAATCAGCGTGGGCGCATGTCAAGGAATTATTTATTCGACATAGGGTTTTAAATAAAGAGTCAATGAAATAAATAAAATGCGTAACGCGTTTATTTATTGTCATAACTCTATAACCCCACACACTCGATTATAAATATCCTCACAACCCCAACTCTTTTCGGACACACAAGAGAATCGTTGTGCACAACATCTCTGGAGAATTCTTTCAAGGCCCGAAAGAACCTCTTCCTCCAAGAACGCTCTCAAGACCGAGAGAGATCCTCTTCCATCGGATCAAGACAATCTAAGGCGGACAACGCAAGCAAAGGCTTCTCCACGCTAGCACCCGGAGAATCTTTTGGCGACATCCAGAGATACGAGGTACACGTGTGGATCACCGCTAGAGGGAGTCTACACTTGGCTTCTGCGACGCAACGACGGATCACATCGACAACGTGATTGAGAACATCAACGAAGAAAGAACACCCAAAAGGTATTTCTTTATAATTAATTAAATTAATTATAATCAACCTGTAACGATCCTTGTTTGTGGTTCCGGGAAAAACCATCTTCTTTGTCTTTTTCTGTGATTCGATCCGTGGAGACTGGCGTTTATCATCGTATTGATCCCGGATTGATCATTGCTAATGACAAAAATCCAAGTGGGCACATCCACCCACGCGCTTCCGCTGCGCCCGGAACCTTCAGCTTTGGGATGGTGCTGGTGGTAGCATCTGGGGTCAGGGGCATATCACGGTGGAGTGGCATTGATGATTGCTGGTTATTGGTTGCTGATTACTGGAAGATGATGATGGCTGCTGTGGTCTGTGGTTTCTATTGTGGTTTGATGGTGTAGGTTGTGATTGGCTGTGATGTCGGAGATGGTGTTGTTGGTTGCTGGTGATGGTCGAATTGGACGTGTTGTTTCTGCTGCGAGGCTGTGATATTTGGGTTTAGTGTTGGATGCTGGTGTCGGCTGGACAAGATGTGTGGATGCTGCTGGGGCTGGTTGGTTTGGACGTGTTGTCTTTGCTTCTTGGCTGTGATGTTTGGTAATGGTGCTGGATGCTAGTGTTGGCTGGACAAGAGGTGTGGACGCTGCTGTCGTGTTTTGTTTTGTGTCTTTTTCTCTGGTTTTGTTTTTATTTTTTGATTTTTCTTTTTTTTTTGGGTCTTTTGCTGTGAAGGTTTTTGGGTGTGGGTCGTTTGACCCCTCCCCTCCCTTGTCTGATGTGTCTTTTTTCTTCTTAATAAATTTGGGGGGGGGGGGGGTCGGGAATAGCCCGACCCTCGCATCTTCCTTTCCCTAAAACCATAAAACCCTAAAAATCTATAAAAACCCACTAAAAACTCTAAAAACCAATAAAACCCTAAAAATGTAAAAAAAACTATAAAAATCCATTAGAAGCCTAAAAAAAGAAAAAAATACAAAAAACTACTAATTAACACTGGAAACCTTGAAAACCCCTAATAACCCTTAAAACCCCTAAAAACCTCAAAATCCTTAAAAACCCTAAAAACCCCTAAATACCAAAAAACCCCTAAAAATCCCTGGAAACGTAAAAACCCTGAAAACCCCCTGAAAACCATAAAACCTTTAAAAACCCAAAAAACCCAAAAAACCCAAAAAAACCACTAAAAGCTCTAAAAACCCTCAAAACCCCTTAAAATATTAAAAAACTCTAAAAAACCATACTAACCAAAAAAACTAAAAAAACCTAAAATCCCCAAAAAACCCATTAAAACCCTAAAAACCATTAAAACCCCTAAAAACAATCAAAATCCCTAAAAACCCTAAAAAACCCTACAAACCCTAAAAATCATAAAGGATCACTAAAAAACCCTAAAAACGTAAAAAATCCAAAAAACCATGAAAAACTATTAAAAACCATAAAACCCCTAAAAACCTTTTAAAAAACCTTAAAACACATCAAAACTCTAAAATAACTAAAAACTCTAAAAACCCTTAAACCCCTAGAAATGTAAAAACTCTAAAAACCTTAAAACCCAAAAAGACACTAAAAACCCAGAAAACCCCTAAAAACCCTAAAAATCCCTAAAAACCCTAAAAACCCTCAAAATCCCTAACAAAAAAAACCCTAAAAAAACTATAAACAAACTAAAAAATCACAAAATATCCCTAACAACATAAAAAACCCTAAAAACCTTGAAAACCCATGAAAACCAAAAAAACCATGAAAACTCTAAAAACCATAAAAATCCATAAAAACCCTAAAAACCCTAAAATCCAAAAATATCCTAAAAATCCAAGAAAACATAAAATCACTAAAAACTCTAAATACCCTTAAAACCCCTAAAAACATTAAAAAAACTCTAAAAACCTTAAAACCCCTAAAAAACTAACCCCCCCTAAAAATCCAGAAACACCATAAAACCCTAAACATCCTAAAAACCCTAAAAAACTCTAAAAACCCTAAAACCATCATAATCCCTAAATATCCTAAAAAACCCCAAAACCCCTAAAAACTAAAAAAATCCTTAAAAATCCCTAAAAATTTCTGAAACATAAAAAACCATAAAAACCCTCAAAACCCTAAAACCCCTAAAAAACTAAAAAAACCCTCAAACCGCCTCAAAATCCCGAAAATCTGTAAAAAACCAGAAAACCATAAAAATCATAAAAGACCTAAAATTCCCAAAAAATGTAAAAAAACACTAAAAAGTCTAAAGAACCCTTGAAAACCATAAAAAACCCTAAAAACCTTAAAAAACCCTAAATGCAAAAAAAATACTTACAAACCTATAAAAACACATAAAACCCACTAAAAACTCTAAAAACCCTCAAAACCCCTAAAAATGTTAAAAAACTCTAAAAACATTAAAACACTAAAAAACATAAAAAACCCCAAATCCGTAAAAAAAATAAAAACCCTAAAAATTCCTGAAAATTTTTAAAACCCTAAAAACCTTGAAGTACCCTGAAAACATAAAACCCCCCCAAAACCATAAAAAAATAAAAACCCATAAAACCCTAAAAACACACTAAAAACTCTAAAAACCCTTAAAACCCTTAAAACCCCTAAAAACATTAAAATATTCTAAACCCCTTAAAAATAATTAAAAACCCTAAAAAACTCAAAAATTCCTAAAACCCTTAAAAAACCATATAACCTTAAAAACCATAAAAATCCTAAAACCCCTAAAAACCTCTAAAAACACTCAAAATCCCTAAAAACCCCAAAAAACCCAAAAACCCATAAAATACTGAAAATATACTTAAGAATACCTAAAACGGTAAAAAACCCTAAAATCCCTGGAAACCACCTAGAAACAATAAAAACCCCTGAAAACCTTTAAAACCCCCAAAAAACCCAATAAAACTATAAAAACCCTTAAAACAACTAAAATAATAAAATACTCCAAAACCCCTTAAAAATAGTAAAAAACTCAATAAAAACCCTAAAACCCCAAACCCCAAAAACCTTGAAAACCCCTAAAACCCTAAAAACCACCAAACCCCCAAAATCCCTCAAAATCCCTAAAAATCCTAAAAATCTTAAAAATCCTAAAAACCCCCTAAAATGACTTCAAACATAAAAAACACTAAAATTCCATAAAAACCCTTGAAAACCTTAAAAACCTTAAAAACGTTAAAAACCCTTCAAGCCCATAAAAACCCTAAAACCACATAAAACACTAAAAAAACTTAAAAACCCTAAAAAATAAAAAAAATACTAAAGACCCTAAAAAACCTGGAAATACTAAAACCCATGAAAACCATGAAATATAATAAAAACCCACAATTCCATAAAAGCACTAAAAAATCATAAAATCCATAGAAATCCTACAAAATCCCACAAAATACCTGAAAATGTAAAAAATATTAAAAACCCTGAAAAACCCATAAAAACCATAAAAATCCAAAGAAAACTTAAAAAATATTAAAAACCCATAAAGCCTCTAAAAACTCTAAAAACCCTTAAAATCCCTAAAAAGTTGAAAAAACTCTAAATACCTTAATAACTCAAAAAAACCCTAAATACACAAAAAAAACCCTAAAACCCAAAAAACCTTAAAACCCCTAAAAACACTAAATGGATGTTGTGATGCTGGATGTGTGGACGCTGCTTGGCTGTGCTGTTTGGTATTGGTGCTGGATGCTGGTGTTTGCTGGACAAGATTTGTGGACTCTACTGTTGTGTTTTGTTTTGTGTCTGTTCCTCTATTTTGTTTTCTTTTTTGATTTTTCTTTTTTTGGGTCTTTTGCTGTGAAGGGTTTTTGGGTGTGGGTCGTTTGACCCCTCCCCTCCCTTGTCTGCAGGTCTTTGTGTCTTTTCTTTTAATAAATTTTGGGGGGTGCCAGGAATAGCCTGGACCCGAGCCTTCCTTTGCCTAAAAACACTAAAAATCCATCAAAACCATAAAAATACTAAAATATCCCTAAAAATCTCGGAAAACTTAAAAAACCCTAAAAACCCTGAAAATCCCCAAAAAAACCAAAAAACCCCTAAAACATTAAAAAAACCTAAAAACCCATAAAACCATAAACCATAGGAAGAGATGTCATAGTGGAGCCCCATCCTCCGTCTCCCATAGCCAAGGCTCAAGGAGGGGCAGCATCGCCGTTGCTTGGGTTTCAAAGAATTTTTATGTTTTTAGGGATTTTTAGGACTTTTTTTAGGATTTTTATGATTTTTTTTGTTTTTTGGGGTTTTATGGATTTTGAGGGTTGCTTGGGTTTTTTTGGGTTTTTTAGGATTTTTAGGGAATTTTATATTTTTATCTTTTTTTTAGTTTTTAAGGGTTTTAGGGTTTTTATGGGTTTTAGTGGGTTTTATGGTTTTCAAGGGGTTATCAGGGTTTTTATGTTTTTTTATAAAATTTATGGATTTTTAGGGATTTTTAGGTTTTTTTATAATTTTTAGTGTTTTTTATTGTTTTTAGAGATTTTTATGGGTTTTCACTATTTTTAGGGGTTTAGAGTTTTTAGGGTCTTTTGGTTATTTATGGTTTTTTGGAGTTTTTAGGGTATTCGTGGTTTTTTAGAGTTTTTATAATTTTTAGGTTTTTAAGTGTTCTAATAAATTTTTGTGTATTTTTAAGGTTTTTATGGTTTTTAAAGTTTTTAAGAGTTTTAGGGGTATTATGGTTTTCATGGATTTTCAGGGGTTTTATGGTTTTTTATGTTTTCAGGGATTTTTCGATTTTTTATTATTTTAGGTATTTTTAGTTTTTTATGCATTTCTGGGGGTTATAACGGTTTTTAGGGGTTTTTAGGTTATTTTGGGGTTTTCAGGGTTTTAGGGTCTTTTTGGTATTTATAGTTTTTTTTTGTGTTTTTTAGGGGTTTTAAGGTTTTTAGAGTTTTTTTAATTTTTTTTCAGAGTTTCAAGGATTTTTAGAGTTTTTAGTAGTTTTTATGTTATTTATGGGTTTTAGGGTTTTTAGGTTTTTAGGGGTTTTATGTTTTTTAGGGGTTTTTCATGGTTTTTAGGTTTTTTTACATTTTTACGGATTTTTGGGATTTTTATGGTTTTTATGGTTTTTTAGTGTTTTTAGAAATTATGAGGGTTTTTGGGGTTTTTTAGGGTTCTATATTATTTTTTGTGTTTTTTAGGGTTCTATATTATTTTTATTGTTTTTTCATTGGTTTTAGGGTCTTTTTTGGGCTTTAGAGTTATTTATTTTTTTAGGGGTTTTAATGTTTTTTTAGAGTTTTTAATGTTTTAAGGGGGTTTTAGGGGGTTTAGGATTTTTATTGGTTTTTAGGATTTTTATGGGTTTTTAGGACTTTAAAGGTTATTAAGGGGTTCATGGTTTTCAAGCGTTTTTCAATGGTTTTAGGGGTTTTTACATTTTTTGGAATTTTTATTCCTTTTTAGGATTTTTATGGTTTTTAGGGGTTTTTAGGGTTTCAAGAGACTTAGTGAGGGTTTTGATTTTTTTCATTTTTTAGGGTTTTAGGATTTTTTAGGGTTTTTAGGGTCTTTTTTGGTTTTTAGGTGTTTTTGATTTTTTAGCGTTTTAAAGAGTTTTTAGGGTTTTAACGTTTTTATGGGCTTAAATGATTTTTCGAGTTTTTGGTGGCTTGCTAGGGTTCTTATGGGTTTTTACGGTTTTTTTGGGGTTTTATGTTTTTCATGGGTTTTTTCAAGGGGTTTAGGGATTTTGAGGGGTTTTAGGTTTTTTTTGGGTTATTTAGTGTTTCTAGCTTGTTAGTGTTTTTAGTTTCTTTTTGGGTTTTTAGGGGTTTGAGGTTTTTATAATTTTTTAACATTTTAGTGGTTTTAATGGTTTAAGAGTTTTTAGTAGGTTTTTAGGGTTTTTATGGGGGTTTAGTGATTTTAATGTTTTAGTATTTTTTTGGATTTTAGGGTTTTTTAGGGTTTTAGGGGTTTTACGATGTCAAGGATATCTAGGGATTTTTTTGGATATTTATGGTTTTCATGTTTTTTTAGGGTTCTTAGGGATTTTGAGGGGTTTTGGGGTTTTCAAGGTTTTTTGGGTTTTTTGGGGGTTTTAGGGTTTTAAGGTTCATTTTGGGTTTTAAGGGGTTTTTTGAGTTTTTTTTATCATTTTTAGTTCTTTTACAATTTTTAGTGGGTTTTTAGGGTTTTAATGGGTTTTAGTTTTTTTAAAGGTTTCTCTGAGTTTTTATTGTATTTATGGGGTTTTTAGGTTTTTAGAGTTTATTATGTTTTTAGAAATTTTTAGGGATTTTTTTGGGATTTTTAGGGTTTTTAGGGGTTTAAATGCTTCTTAGGGTTTTTTTTTGGGTTTTTTGGGTTTTTTTGAGTTTTTTAGAGTTTTTAGCATTTTTCGTTGTTTTAATTGTTTTTAATGTTTTAGTGGTTTTTAGGGTTTTTAGGGTTTTCATGGTTTTTTATGTTTTTAGGGGTTTTCTGGTCTTTAGGGGTTTTCAAGTGTTTTAGGGTTTTTTGGTTTTTTGGGTTTTTTATGTTTTCTGGGATTTTTAGTGTTTTTTGGGTTTTTATGATTTTTAGTGTTTTGAGGGATTCTGTGGGTTTTTTGGGTTTTTCATGGCTTTATATGGTTTTAGAGGTATTATGGGATTTTAGGGTTTTTTTAGTTTTTCTAGGTTTTTAGGGTTTTTGAGAGTTTTTAAAAGTTTTTTAACATTTTTAAGAGTTTCAGGGGTTTTATAGTATTTAGTGGTTTTTAGGGTTTTATTGGTTTTTATGGTTATTTATGGTTTTAGTGGATTTTCAAGGATTTTATGGTTTTTTACGTTTACAGGAAATTTTAGGACTTTTTTAGAGTTTTTATGGTTTTTAAGAATTTTTTGTTTTTGTTTTTAGGGTATTTAGGGGTTAGAGATTTTTTTTGGGTTTTTGGGGTTTTTGGGGTCTTTTGAGGTTTTAGGGGTTTGAATGTTTTTAGGGTATTTTGACGTTTTTAGGGGTTTTAAGTGTTTTAGAGTTATTTATCGCTTTTTAGGGATTTATGTGATTTTAGGGTTTTTTTACATTTTTAGGGATTTTTATGACTTTTTTAGGATTTTTATGGTTTTTAGGGGTTTTAGGGGTTTTCATGATTTTTTGGGTCTTTTGGGGGTTTTTAAGGGTTTTAAGGTTTTATAGAGTTTTTTAATATTTTTAAACATTTTTAGGGGTTTTTGGGGTTTTGAAAGATTTTAGTGGTTTTTACAGTTTTTATGCGGTTTTAGGATTTCATAAGGTTTTTTAGGTTTTGAGGGGATTTTAAGGGATTTTAGGGGTTTTAATGTTTTAAAGGATTGGTAGGGCTTTTTAAGAAATTTTATGGGTTTTAGGGTTTTTTAGGGTTTTTAGGGATTTTTAGGATTTTTAGGGATTTTCACTGATTTTTTTTGGTTTTTAGGATTTTTTAGGGTTTTTAGGGTTTTTTAAGGTTTTTAGAGTTTTTTAACCTTTCTAGGGGTTTTAGTTGTTTTTAGAGTTTTCAATGGGTTTTAAGGTTTTTATGGAGTTTTAGGGTTTTCTATGGTTTTTTGGGGTTTTATGGTTTTCAGTGGTTTTTCAGGTTTTTAGGTTTTTTTAAGTTTTCAAGGATTTTTAGGGCCTTTTTAGGTTTTTTATTTTTTTAGGGTTTTTAGGGTCTTTAGGGATTTTGAGGGTTTCTAGTGTTTTCAAGGTTTTCATGTTTTTTCATGGTTTTTAGGGTCTTTTAGGTTTTCAGGGGTTTTTTGATTTTTTGGGGGGTTTTAAGGTTTTTTAGTTTTTTTAACATTTTTATTGGTTTAAATAGTTTTTAGAGTTTTAGTTGGTTTTTAGGGTTTTATGGGTTTTTAGGGTTTTATGGGTTTTTAGGTTTTCTTAAGGTTTTTAGGGGTGTTTTATGGTTTTTTATATTTTCAGGTATTTTTTTATATTTTCATGGTTTTTTGGGTATTTTAGGGTTTTCAGGGTTTTTAGGGATTTTGAGGGGTTTTAAGGTTTTTTATGGTTTTTAGGATTTTTCAGGGTTTTTAGGGTCCTTTTGGGTTTTTAGGTGTTTTTGAATTTTTAGGGTTTTTAAGGGGTTTTAAGGTTTTTTAGAGTTTTTCAATGTTTTTTTATTATTTTTATGGTTTTTTAGATTTTTTAGTATTTTTTATTTAGTTTTTAGGTTTTTCATGGGTTTTTAGGGTTTTTAATGATTTTTAGGGGGTTTTATAGTTTTCAAGGGGTTTTCAAGGTTTTTAGGGTTTTTAAAATTTTTAGGGATTTTTACTGGTTTTGAGGATTTTTATGAGTTTTAGGGTTTTAGGGATTTAGGGGGATTTAGGGGTTTTATGTTTTTTGAGTGTTTTTAGGGGTTTTTAGGGGTTTTAAGGTTTTTAGAGTTTTTTTTATCATTTTTGTTGGTTTTGAGTTTTTTAGAGTTTAATTGGTTTTTAGGGTTTAATGATTTTTAGGTGTATTTATGGTATCCGAGGGTTTTCAGTGTTTTTAGGGTTTTTGACATTTTTATGGTTTTTTTTGATTTCAGGGTTTTTTCAATTTTAAGGGATTTTGAGGATTGTTTTGGGGGTCTTCAGGTTTTTTTTGGGTTTTATGGTTTTTAGGGTCTTTTGGGTTTTGTGTTTTTTTTGAGTTTTTATGTTTTTTTGGAGTTTCTTAACTTTTTTAGTGGTTTAAAGGGTTTTTAGAGTTTTTAGTGGGTTTTAGGGTTTTTGTGGGTTTTAGGGTTTTTACGGTTCTTAGGGGTTTTATGGTTTTCAGGGGGTTTTCCGAGTTTTTAGATTTTTTTAATGTTTTAGGGATTTTTAGATATTTTTAAGTATTTATATAGTTTCTATGGGTATTTAAGGGTTTTTTAGATTTTGATGGTTTTTATGGGGTTTTTAGGGTTTTTAGGAATTTTAGGGTTTTAAAGGTCTTCTGGGTTTTTTGGTTTTTTTTAGTTTTTTACATTTTAATGGTTTTTTATAGTTTTTAACATTTTTGGGATGTTTTAAGGGTTTTAAGAGTTTTAGTGGGTATTTAGGGTTTTTATGTGTTTTTAGGGGTTTTTAAGGTTTTATGGTTTTTTATGCTTTTTAGGTGGTTTTTAGGTGGTTTTTTGGGTTTTTTGGGTTTTTTACTTTTTCAAGGAATTGTTGTGATTTTTTGGACTTTTATGGTTTTCTTGTTTATTATGGGTTTTAGGGATTTATATGGTGTTTAGGGGTTTTGAGGTTTTTTTAGGAATTTAGGGCTTTTGAGGGTTTTTAGGGTCTTTTGGGTATTTAGGTTTTTTTTTGAGTTTTTTACGTTTTTAATGGTTTTTAGAGTTTTTTTAACTTTTTTACCATTTTAGGGGTTTTACGGGTTTTTAGAGTTTTTAGTGGTTTTTATGTTTTTTAGGGGTTTTAAGATTTTTAGGTGTTTTAGGGTTTTTCTGTGTTTTTCTGGGTTTTTAGGATTTTTTAACATTTTCACGGATTTGTAGGGATTTTATAGGATTTTCATGGTTTTTAGGAGTTTTTAGGGTTTTAGTCATTTTGAGGGGTTTTAGGGGATTTCATGGTTTTTTAGGGTTTTATGGATTTTTAATGTTTTTATGGACTTTTTTGGGTTTTTTTATTTTTTCAAGGTTTTAGGTTTTTAAATTTTTTGGGGTTTTAAGGGTTTTTTTAGTTTTTAGTTGTTAAAAGGTTTTTATGGTTTTTATTTGTTTTCAAAATTTTAGAGGTTTTATGATTTTCATGGATTTTTCAGGGTTTTTAGTGTTTTTATGTTTTCAAGGATTTTTAGGGATTTTTAGGTTTTTTATGGTTTTTAGGATTTTTTGGGTTTTTTGGGATTTTAGGGGGTTTAGGGGTTTTCAATATTTTTAGTGTTTAAAAGGTTTTTCATAGTTTTTTTGGGTTTTTTTGGTTTTTAGGGTTTTTTTAGTTTCTTATGGGTTTAAAGGATTTTTCAAATTTTTAAAGTTTCTAATGTTTTTATGGGTTTAAAGGGTTTTTAGAGTTTTTAGTGTGTTTTATGGTTTTATGGGTTTTAGGGTTTTTAAGGGTTTTGAGGATTTTTATAGGTTTTAGGGGGTTTTAGGGGTTTTAGCGATTTTTACGTTTTTAAGGATTTTTAGCTTCTTTTAGGATTTTTAGGGTTTTTATGGTTTTTAAGGTTTTTCTGGATTTATAGGGTTTTTTGGTTTTTTTGGATTTTTTGGGTTTTTCAGGGTTTTTAAGGTCTTTTGGGGTTTTTAGGGATTTTTTAGTTTTTTATGCGTTTTATGGTTTTGTAGAGTTTTTTTTAACATTTTTACGGTTTTTTGGGGATTTTAAAGTTTTTAGTGGTTTCCAAGGTTTTTATGGATTCTTTTGGATCTTTAAGGATTTTAAGGGTTTTTATCATTTTTATGGGGTTTTAATGGGTTTTAGGGTTTTTAAATTTTCAGTGATTTTTAGGGCTATCTTAGGATTTTTTTTTAGGGGCTTTCAGAGTTTTTTGGGTCTTTTAGGTTTTTAGGGGTTTTTATAGTTTTTAGTGGTTTTAAGTTTTTTAGAGTTTTAACATTTTCAACATTTTTAGGAGGTTTAAGGTTTTCTAGTTGTTTTTAGGGGTTTTATGGGTTTTTATGGTTTTTTTGGTTTTTAGGGGTTTTACAGATTTTTATGGTTTTCAGGGGTTTTAAGGGGTTTTAGGGTTTCTTATGTTTTCTGGGATTTTTATGGATTTTTCGGATTTTATGGGATTTAGTGGTTTTTAGGGGTTTTAGGGATTTTGATGGGTTTTTGGATTTTTTAGTGTTTAATGGTTTTTCAAATTTTTTATTTTCTTTTTGGGTTTATGGGGTTTCATTATGAGTTTTTAGTGTTTTAAAGGTTTTTTAGAGTTTTTATCTTTTTAGGGGTTTTAAGGGGTTTTTATAGATTTTAGTGGTTTTAGAGTTTTATGGGGTATTAGGATTTTTTAAGGTTTATTGGGATTTGTAGGGTTTTTAGGGGTTTTTTGGGTTTTTAGGGGTTTTTTAGGGTTTTTAATATTTTCTGGGATTTTTAGGGATTTTTTTAGGATTTTAATGTTTTTAGGGTTTTTAGGGATTTTAGGGTTTTTAGGGTTTTTGAGGGTTTTAAGGGGTTTTCATGGGTTTTAGGGTTTTAGGGGTTTTCAGTGTTTTTAGGGTCTTTTTTGGTTTTTATAAATTTTTAGGGGTTTAAATGTTTTTTTATAGTTTTTAAAGCTTTTATGGGTTTTAAGGGTTTTTAGAGTTTTAGGGGGGGTTAGGTTTTTATGGGTTTTTGGGGTTTTTTAAGGTTTTAAGGGGTTTGATGGTTTTTAGGGTTTTTTTCATGTTGTTAGGTTTTTTTTTGTTTTTAGTTATTTTTAGGGTGTTTTTTAGGATTTTTATGGTTTTTAGTGTTTTTAGGCTTTTAGAGATTTTGAGGGTTTCAACGGGGTTTCAAGGTTTTTTTTTAGTTTTTTAGGTGATATCAGTGTTTTATTTTGGGTTTTTAGGGGTTTTTTTAAGGTTTAAAATTAATTTTATAGTTTTATAAGTTTTTAGGGATTTTATGGGTTTTCGGTTTTTTATGCTTTTAGGGGGTTTTATGGTTTTAAAGGGTTTTAGGGTTTTTTACACTTTAATGGATTTTTTGGGATTTTTTTGGATTTTTATAGTTTTTAGGGTTTTTAGGGTTTTTAGGGTTTTTAGAGATTTTGATGGTTTTTATGGTTTTTCATTGTTTTTATTGTTTTGAGGGTTTTTTATAGTTTTAGGGACTTTTATGAGTTTTAGGGTTTTTTTATTTTATAAGGGTTTTTAAGTTTTTTTAAAGTTGTTAACATTTTTAGGGGTTTTAATGGATTTTAATGGATTTTAGTGTATTTAGTGGGTTTTTATGGGTTTTAGGGTTTTTTATGGTTTCCAACAGTTTTAAAAGTTTTTACATTTTCAAGGATTTTTATTGAATTTTTAGGATTTTAATGGTTTTTTTGGGATTTTTAGTGTTTTTAGGGGTTTTGATGGGTTTTAGGGACTGTTAGGGTTTTTTGGGTTCTTAAGGGTTTTTAGGGTTTTAGGTTATTTTTGAGTTTTTTGGGTTTTTTTGTGATTTTAGTGGTTTAAAGGGTTTTTAGAGTGTTTGGTGGGTTTCTACAGTTTTTATGGATTTTTAGAGTTTTTTAGGTTTTTATGGGTTTTTATGGCTTTTATGGGTTTTCAAGGTTTTTAGTGTTTTTTACATTTTCCAAGATTTTTAGGGCTTTTTGAGGATTTTTATGATCTTTATGTTTTTTAGGGTTTTTAGTAATTTTTAGGGTTTTTAGTGGTTTTCAGGTTTTTAGGGTTTTATGGGTTTTCAGGGTTTTTAGGGTCTTTTTGGGGATTTATGGTGTTTTTGAGTTTTTAGGGTTTAAAAGTTTTTTATAAATTTTTAAGGTTTTTAGATTTTTTATTGTGTTTTATAGTTTTTTATCAGCTTTTAGGGGTTTTTAAGGTTTTTAGGAGTTTTTATGGTTTTCAAGGGTCTTTAGGATTTTTATATTTTCATGGATTTTTAGGGATTTTTTAGAATTTTTATGCTTTTTAAGGGTTTTAAAGAATTTTAGGTATTTATAAGGGATTTTAGGGGTTTTGTGGATTTTCTAGAATTTTAGGATTTTTCATGATTTTAGGGCCTTTTGGGGTTTTAGGGATTTTTTTGGGTTTTTTAGGGGTTTTTAGGTTTCTAGAGTTTTTCAATGTTTTTAGTATTTTTAAGGTTTTTTAGAGTTTTAGTGGTTTTTATTTTTTTAGGGTTTTTGGGGTTTTTAAGGTTTTTATGGGTTTTTATGGTTTTTAGGGGATTTTCAGGGTTTTAGTATTTTTTACGTGGTCAAGGATTTTTAGGGTTTTTTAGAATTTTTTGATTTTTGGGTTTTTATGGTTTTTAGGGATTTTATGGGTTTTTAGGGTTTCTTAGGGGTTTTTAGAGTTTTTCGAGTTTTGTAACATTTTTAGGGGTTTAAAGGGTTTTTAGAGTTGTTAGTAATGTTAATGGGTTTTTAGGGGTTTTAAGGGTTTTAGGGTTTTTTATATTTTTTAAGGGTTTTTACAATTTTTTGAGTTTTCAGGGACTTTTGGGTATTTTTTATAATTTTAATGGTTTTAGGGTTTTTAGGGGTTTTAGGGTTTTTAAGGATTTTGAGGGTTTTGGGTTTTTTATGTTTTTTAGGGTTTTTTTGGTCTTTTGGGATTTTAGGGTTTTTTGAGTTCTTTGGAATTTTAGGGGTTTCTAATTCTTTTAGTTTTTTTTCTTATTTTTGAGGGTTTTTACATTTTCCGGTATTTTTAGTGATTTTTTAGTGTGTTTATGGTTTTAAAGATTTTATAGGGTTTTTGTGGATTTTAATGGTTTTTAGGGGTCTTTAAGGGTTTTTGGGGTTTTATGTTTTTAGGGTCTTTTGGGTTTTAAGGGTTTTTTTTGAGTTTTTTAGGGTTTTAAGGTTTTATAGAGTTCTTTTTGTTTCTTAGGGTTTTAAGGATTTTTAGAGGTTTTAGAGGTTTCCGTGGTTATTCAGTGTTTTTAGGGTTTTTTATGTTTTTATGTAATTTTATGGCTTTTTTAGGATTTTCATTGTTTTTATGGACCTTTAGAGTTCTTAGGGACTTTGTGGGTTTTTGGGTTTTTCTAGGTTTCTAGGGTTTCTACGGGTTTTATTGGTTTTTTTGGGTTTTATGGGTTTTTTTTGAGTTTTTAGGGGTTTTAATGTTTTTTAGAAATTTTTAACGTTTCTAGGGGTTTTAAGAGTTTTTAGAGTTTTTAGTGGCCTTTTATGGTTTTCAAGGGCTTTCAAGGTTTTTAGGGTTTTTTACATTTTAAAGTATTTTTAGGGACTTTTAGGATTTTCCTGGGTTTTAGGGTTTTAGGGTTTTTAAGGATATTGAGGGTTTTTAGGGTTTTCAGGGGTTTTTACGGTTTTTAGGCATTTTTGGGTTGTAAGGTCTTTTTTGGTTTTTTTAGTTTTTTATGTTTTTAAAGTATTTTTATAGTTTTTTAACATTTTTAGGTGTTTTAAGTTTTTTTAGAGTTTTTAGTGGTTTCTTTTGGGTTTTTATGGGTTTTTAGAGTTTTTTAGGTTTTTATGGGGTTTTATGGTTTTCAGGGTTTTTTTGGGTTTTTTATGTTTCTCAGATGTTTAATACTTTTTTAGGATTTTTCGAGTTTTCAGTGTTTTTAGGGTCTTTTTTATGTTTTAGAGTTTATTGAGATTTTAAATTTTTTAAGGTTTTTAGTGTTTTTAATGTTTATTAAAAAATTTAGGGGTTTAAAGTGTTTTAGAGTTTTTAGTGAGTTTTTATGTTTTTTATGTGTTTTAGGGTTTTGTAATGTTTTTTGGGGTTTTTTACATTTTTAAGGATTTTTTGGGGTTTTTAAGGTTTTTTATGGATTTTAGGGTTTTAGGTGTTTAGAGGGTTTTTAGGTATTTTCATGATTTTTAGGTCTTTTAGGGTTTTTAGGGTTTTTTTAGTTTTTAAGGTATTTAAGGTTTTATTGAGTTTTTTAACGTTTATAGGGGTTTTATGGGATTTTAATTTTTTTAGTAGTTTTTTGGATTTTTATTGGTTTTTAAGGTTTTTAAGGCTTTTAGGTTTTTTATGGTTTTCAGGGGTTTTTCATTGTTTTTAGGTTTTTTTATTTTTTAGGGGATTTTTAGGGATTTTTTATGATTTTTATGGTTTTTAGGGATTTTTGGGTTTTTTAGGGTTTTTAGAGTTTTTAAGGGTTTTTCGAGTTTTTAGGGGTTTTCAAGGTTTTTTTTAGGTCTTTTTGGTTTTTAGGTTTTTCTTTTGTTTTTTATGGTTTTTAGTGCAAAGTAGGTGTAGGGCCATGCTATTCCCAACCCCCCCCCCCAAAAAAAAATTATTAGAGAAAAAGGCCCATCAGACAAGGAAGGGGTGGAGTCAAACGACCCACACCCAAAACCCTTAACATCCCCAAACCCAAAACAAAGAAGAAGAAACCCAAAACCCAAAAGCACACAAGAAAGGGTAGTAGAGTCAAGCAACCCATGGATTTTACGGTTTTAGGGGTTTTCAGGGTTTTTAGGGATTTTTATGTTTTCATGGATTTTTAGGGACTTTTTAGGATTTTTATGGATTTTATGGGTTTTTAGGGATTTTGGGGGTTATTTAGGGTCTTTTGGGGGTTTTAGGGGTTTTTAGGGTCTTTTGGCATTTTTAGGGTTTTTTTTGAGTTTTTTGGGGGATTTTAGGTTTTTTTGAGTTTCTATCCTTTTTATGGGTTTTATATGTTTTTATAGTTTTTATTGGGTTTTTTGGGTTCTTATGGGTTTTTAGGGTTTTTTAGGTTTTTGGGGTTGTTATGGTTTTCAAGGGGTTTCCAGGGTTTTTACGGTTTTTTATGTTTTCAGAGATTTTTAGGGATTTTTAGGTTTTCTATGGTTTTTAGGGTTTTTAAAGATCTTGAGGGTTTTTAGTGTCTTTTAGGGTTTTTATTGTTTTTAAGGATTTTCATTATTTTTAGGGTATTTTTGGTGTTTTATGGTTTTTTGATTTTTTTAGGATTTTAAGAGTTTTTAGAGTTTTTTTAACATTTTTAAGGGTTTTAAGTTGATTTAGATTTTTTTAGTAGGGTTTTAGGGATTTTATGGATTTTTATGGATTTTAAGGTTTTTAGGAGTATTGTGGTTTTTAGGGGGTTTTCAGGGTTTTTAGGGTTTTTTACATTTTTTGGGATTTTTATGGATTTATTAGGATTTTTACGATTTTTAGGGGTTTAGGGTTTTTGAGTTTTTAGGGTTTATTTGGTGTGTTCTAGGTTTTATGGGTTTTTTGGGGTTTTATGGATTTTTTGAGTTTTTTTTTGGGTTTTAATGCTTTTTATAATTTTTTGACGTTTTTAGGGTTTTATGTGTTTTTAGAGTTTTTTGTGGTTTTTAGGTTTTTTATGAGCGTTTTGGGTTTCTAAGGTTTTTATGGGTTTCTATGGTTCCCATGGTTTTTTATGGTTTCTCGGGTTTTTTACGTTCTTTGGTATTTTTAGGGATTTTTATGATTTTTGTGGGGTTTTGGGGTTTTTGGGATTTTGTGTGTTTTTACGGTTTTTCAGGGGGTTTTATTTTTTTTTTATGGGCTTTTAGGATTTTTAAGCTTTTTAGGGGTTTTATGTTTTTCAGGGGGGTTTATAATTTTTAGGGATTTTTATGCATTCATATATTTTTAGGGTTTTTAGGGTTTTTTTTTGGGTTTTTAGAGTTTTTAGGGTTTTTAGGGATTTTGAGGGTTTTATGATATTTTCAGGGTTTTTAGGGTTTTTAAGTGCATTGGTGTTTTAGGATTTTTTTTAGTTTTTAGGGGTTTTATGGTTTTTAGGGGGTTTTTAGGATTTTAGGGTTTTTTTACGTTTTCATGGATTTTTATGGATTTTTTAGGATTTTGATGCTTTTTAGGGATTTTGAGGGGTTTTAGGTGTTTTCCAGGTTTTTATGGTTTTTAGGGTTTTTTGGGTTTTTTTTGAGTTTTTTAGGGTTTTAAGGTTTTTAGAGTTTTTAAACATTTTTAGGGGTTTTCAGGATTTTTAGAGTTTTTAGTGGATTTTGGGGTTTTATGGGTTTTTATGGTATTTTAAGGTTTTTAGGGGTTTTTATGGTTTTAAGGGGTTTTTATGCAGTTTTAGGGTTTTTTACGTTTTTAGGGATTTTTATGGATTTTCTAGTATTTTTATGACTTTTATGGGTTTTTATGATTTTTAGGGTTTTTAGGGGTTTTCAACATTTTTTAGGGGTTTCAAGGGTTTTCAAGTTTTTATGGTTTTTTGAGGGTTTGATGGGAGGTCTTTGAGTTTTAAGGGCAAGGAAGGCTCGGGTCCAGGCTATTCCTGACCCCCCCAAAATTTATTAGAAAAAGGACACTACAGACAAGGGAGGGGCGGGGTCAATCAACCCACACCCAAAAACCCTGGACGCCCTGACAAAACCCAAAACTCCAAACCCCAAAACCACCAAAAGACACACAAAACGTGGAAAGAAAGAAAAACAAAAGCAAAACCAACAACATCTCCTAGCCAACCCACAACCAGCATCCAGCACAGGGTCTACCAGCCATCCCCACCATCATCATCATAATCTGCACCAGGGGGTCTCCCTCGACACCATAGCCAGAGGCCGCATCAGTGTCTGCTGACTCCCATTCTGAAGAATCATACTGCTTCAAAAAGTTGGTGTAGTACTCCCTTAACTTCACCTGCTCCACATTCAACTGCTTCTTAGCAGACCGCCCCACCTTACCAGAGGAGTTCTTCGAAGCCTTGCTGGAAGCCCTCGTAGAAACCGTTCCTGGAAATGAGGAGTAGTCTTTCCTTGGCCTCCTTACTTTCAGGGCTGCAGTGCCAAGATCACCATGATTCCCCTAGACAGGTATAATAGAGTCCTCCTGGTTGAGAAAACAAGAGGTGGGAGGTGGAAAACACTCCCTGGACAGGCCCCCAGCAAAATTTTCTTTCCCAGCGACTATGGCCTTGTCCTTTAAAATCTGGGCCATGTTGGATTTCATCCTAGAGCCATCATCCGAGCCACTCTCCCAAAGCATCGAGCACTCAGATTCCATTCCCTCCTGCAAAAGAGAAGGCTGCAAAGCCAAGTCTTTCAGAACCAAACATTTGGAGTTCTCATCCACACTATCCCTAATCATCCCATCTTCAACAAAATGAACATCATTTTCTCTGAAGGAAATGAGCACCTTTGAATCATCCACTGTGAGAAGAACAGTTTCAAAGGATTCTGAAGCGTTCATCAAAGACCTGGTGAGGATACCCCCATTACCGTCAGCCTGGGCAGCATTCACACCATTCTCGGTCCTCAGATCAGCCCTCGCCTTATGCTCCCATTCACCGACATTATCAAAGCTCCCAAAAGTGCTCAAAATCATTTCGGCTTCACTAGAAATGAGTTCCACACTCCCTCCCCCTGCCCAGTAGTAGGAAAATTAGCCATCACCTAAGAAGGAGACTTTGCGCTCCCAGCATCAGCCACCAGAGGGTTCTGGGACACGCTCCCTCCATCATGCCCAGCAACATCGGCCTGCACCTGATTCTGTATCTATTCAGCAGACATCTCACCTCCCGTATTGTTCGGGGGCCCCTGAACCTCCTCCTCAAGCTCCAGCGTAGCAGAGGCCTCCATTCCAAGAGACCTTCCAGCATCCGGAAAATGCAAATCACTCCTCAAGCACTTGCAGATATCATGAACCTTGGGTTCCGGTTGACACTGGACGACCATTTTCCCAAGCACAACCGGAGGACTAGCCTACACAATCTGTGAGTTCAGTGGTCCATAACCCAGACCAGGAGTGGATTCCACCCCCTCAACAATAGTCCTCTCAATCCCAGTTGAAAAAGCCACATCAAACTCCTTGGCATAGACCTCCACCAGAGCCTGACCCCCTCCATCAACCTGCATCAAAACATCCCCAGTCGCGAAATCCTCTTGTTCCTCAAAAGCAGCATGACTCATAGGGTATTCAGCCACACCAATATCTGGAGCCAAAACTCCCATATTAGGTGAGCCCCCAGCCACTATCTCAGCAAACGATGATGGAGCTACAACAGAAGGCCCAGGCACAGAGGGGCCGCTACCACGTCGGCACACAGATGCAGTGTGGCCTAACCTACAGCAAGTCGAGCAGAAGAAGACCCAGGATTCAAAACAAACCTGCTGCTCCCACCGGAGTTCATCTTCAATCTCGACACAAACCAAATTGACCAGGGGTTTGGACATGTCCACCTCTATGCAAATCTGTGGAGTAAAGGGATGACATGCAGTGCTCGTCCATGCATCCATACACAGAAATCGTCCAATGAGATTACCTATGATATGAAGGATAGCCAGATTCTGGAAGGGGAGCGCAAGTCCAGGAAGAGTTACCCACAAAGCCGCACTTGGGGGATCACGATTCAAGTGGAAGTCAAAGCTCCACCGGAACAAGTAGAACCGAAAAACAGAAACAATTCATGGAGCCACGACCCAGGCTGAGATCAAATCATCCTCATTCCCAAATCGAACCAAAAAGTGTCGAGCATCAAGTAACCCTACAATAGATCTTTCACGGAGATTCCAAGATGAGGCAAAAAATCTATCAAAAACATCGATAGGAGGCCGAATCCTCCCAAACCGAACCACCAATGTCAAATCCAGAAGAGCAGAGGCCAAAGAAAGCTCTTGAGCAGAAATCAAAACCGAGGGAACACCGTTCAGGCACTGAGGGACTTTCTGGTAAAGCGTTGTCTCAGGAAAAAGGGGGGGAAACTCCTCCTCTGCTTGCAGGGGAAGCCCATCTGCCGCCCCTCCAATCCTAGGGAGGGGCAGCACTACCGCATCCATCAATTACGGCGACATCATCTTCAAGGGAGCCGAGAATTGCCATCTCAAAAGAGAGAGAGACGGAGCAGCGCCATCTCCATCCTTTTTATATTTTAGGGGGTTTCTGAGTTTTTAGGGGTTTTAAGGTTTTTTAGAGTTTTTTAACATTTTTTGGGGATTAAAGGTTTTTTACATTTTTAGTGGGTTTTTAGGGTTTTATGGGTATTTTAAGGTTTTAGGGGTTTTTATGGTATCAGGATGTTTTTCAAGGTTTTTAGGATTTTTTACATTTTTAGAGATTTTTAAAGATTTTTTATTATTTTTATTGTGGTTTTGAGTTTTTAGTGTTTTTTTAAGTTTTTAGGATTTTTTAATGATCTTAACATTTTAGTTAAGGTATTGTTGAGTTTTTAGTGGTTTAGGGTTTTTATGGGTTTTTACGGTTTTTTGTGTTTTGGTGTTTTAAGGTTTTTTAGGTTTTTAGGGTTTTTATGTTTTCAAAGATTTTTAAGGAATTTTTAGGATTTTCATGGATTTTTGTGGTTTTTAGGGACTTTTTTATTGTTTTTAGGGGTTTTTGCGATCTTTTGGGGTTTTAGGTTTTTTTAGTTTTTAGGGGTTTGAGGATTTTTAGAGTTTTTTAACGATTTTAGGGGTTTTAGAGTTTTTTTGTGCTTTTTTGGGTTTTTATGGGTGTTTTAATGTATTTAGGGTTTTTTTGTTTTTAGGGGGTTTTCAAGGTTTTTATATTTTCAGGGATTTTAGGGTTTTTAGGAGATTTTAGGGTTTTAGGGTCAATTCAAATTTTTAGGGTTTTTTGAGTTTTTAGGGTTTAAAGGGTTTTTTAAAGTTTGTTAATTTTTATAAGGGTTTAAAGAGTTTTTATTGTTTTTACTGGGCTTTTAAGGATTTTAGGATTTTTAGGGTTTTTAGGGTTTTTAGGGGTTTTTTAGGGTTTTCAGGGGTTTTTATGTTTTCATGGATTTTTAGTGCTTTTTAGGATTTTTATGGGTTTTAGGGTTTTTATGGATTTTGAGGGGTTTTAGGGGTTTTTTGGGTTTTAGGGTTTTTAGGGTCTTTTTGAGTTTTTATGGTTTTAAAGAGTTTTTAGAGTTTTTTAATTTTTAAGGGGTTTTAAGGATTTTTAGAGTTTTTAGGGATTTTAAAGTTCTTTGGTGTTTTTATGGGTTTTAGGTGTTTTCCTTGGGTTTTTAGGGTTTTTTTCATTTTTCAGGGTTTTTTAGGATTTTTATGGTTTATAGTGTTTTTGGGTTTTTGGGATTTTTAGGGATTTTGAGGGGTTTTAGGGTTTTTTTGGATTTTTAGGGTTTTATGGTTTTTCAGTGTTTTTATGGTTTTTAACGTTTTTAGGGGTTTAAAAGGTTTTTAGAATTTTAGTGGGTTTTTAGGGTTTTTAAGGGGTTTCAAGGTTTGTTAGGTTATTAGTGATTTTACTATTTTCATGGGTTTTTCAGGGTTTTTAGGGTTTTTTATGATTTCCAGGATTTTTAGGGATTTTTTAGGACTTTTAATGTTTTTAGGGTTTTTATGGATTTTCAAGGTTTTAGGGGTTTTCACTGTTTTTTAGAGTTTTAGGGGATATCCATGATTTTAGGGTCTTTTTGGTTTTTAGGGGTCTTTGTGTTTTTTAGGGTTTTTAAGTGTTTTTAGAGTTATTCAACATTTTTATGGGTTTTAAGGGTTTTTAGAATTTTTAGTGGTTTTGGGTTTTTTTGGGTTTTTAGGTTTTTTAAGGTTTTTTGGGGTTTTTATGGTTTTAAGGTGTTTATTAGGGTTTTTAGGGTTTTTTACATTTTGAGGGATTTTTAAGACTTTTTTAGAATTTTTATTGTTTTTAGGGTTTTTTAGGGTTTTTGGGGATTTGGAGGGTTTTTAGGGGTTTTTAGGGGTTTTCAGGGTTTTTAGTATTTTTATAGGTTTTTAGGGTTTTCAGGGTCTTTTGGGATTTTAGGGCTTTGTTTGAGTTTTTAGGGGTTTAAGGGTTTTTAGTGTTTTTTAACATTTTTATGGGTTTTAATGGATTTTAGAGTTTTTAGGGGTTTTCGGGTTTTTGTATGTTTATAGGGTTTTTACGGTTTTAGGGGTTTTATGGTTTTTAGGGGTTTTTAGTGTTTTTAGTAATTTTTATATTTTCATTGATTTTTATGGATTTTTTAGTATTTTTATGGATTTTATTGGTTTTTAGGGATTTTGGGGGTTATTTAGGGTATTTTTTGGGGGTTTAGGGATTTTTAGGTTCTTTTGGCATTTTAGGTCTTTTTTGAGTTTTTAAGGGTTTTTTAGGTTTTTTTGTGTTTCTATCCTTTTTATGGGTTTTATATGTTTTTATAGTTTTTATTGGGTTTTTTGGGTTCTTATGAGTTTTTAGGGTTTTTTAGGTTTTTGGGGTTGTTATGGATTTCAATGGTTTTCCAGGGTTTTTACAGTTTTTTACGTTTTCACAGATTTCTAGGTTTTCTATGGTTTTTTGGGTTTTTAAAGATTTTGAGGGTTTTCAGTGTTTTTCAGGGTTTTTATTGTTTTTAAGGATTTTCATTATTTTTAGTGTATTTTGGGGGTTTTAGGGTTTTTTTTATTTTTTTTAGGATTTTAAGAGTTTTTAGAGTTTTTTAAACATTTTTAAGGGTTTTAAGTTGTTTTAGTGTTTTTAGTGGGGTTTTAGGGATTTTATGGAATTTTATGGATTTTAAGGTTTTTAGGAGTATTGTGGTTTTTGGGGGGTTTTCAGGGTTTTTAGGGTTGTTTACATTTTTTGGGATTTTTATGGATTTTTATGGATTTATTAGGATTTTTACAGTTTTTAGGGGTTTAGGGTTTTTGAGTTTTTAGGGTTTATTTGGGGTGTTCTAGGTTTTATGTGTTTTTTGGGGTTTTATGGATTTTTTGAGTTTTTTTGGGGTTTTAATGTTTTTTATAATTTTTTGACGTTTTTTAGGGTTTTGTGTGTTTTTACGGTTTTTCAGGGGTTTTTATTTTTTTATGGGATTTAAGGGTTTTTAAGATTTTTAGGGGTTTTATGGTTTTCAAGGGGGTTTTTAGGATTTTTAGGGTTTTTTACACATTGATAGATTTTTAGGGTTTTTATTTTGTGTTTTTAGAGTTTTTAGGGATTTTAGGGATTTTGAGGGTTTTAGGATTTTTTTTTCAGGGTTTTTAGGGTTTTAAAGTGTATTGGGGTTTTAGGGTTTTTTTTTGAGTTTTTTGGGGTTTTATGGTTTTCCGGGGTTTTTCAGGGTTTTAGGGTTTTTTACGTTTTCATGGATTTTTAGGGATATTTTATGATTTTGATGCTTTTTATGGATTTTGAGGGGTTTTATGGGTTT
Source organism: Viscum album (assembly GCA_963277665.1). Lineage (NCBI taxonomy): Eukaryota > Viridiplantae > Streptophyta > Magnoliopsida > Santalales > Viscaceae > Viscum > Viscum album. The sequence continues at coordinate 1,049,364,175 of OY728121.1, read as the reverse complement.
TAGGGTTTTTATGGTTTTTAGGGTCTGTTGGGTTTTTTGGGTTCTTTTTGAGTTTTTTAGGGTTTTAAGGTTTTTTGGAGTTTTTAAATGTTTTTAGGGGTTTTCAGGATTTTTAGAGTTTTTAGTGGGTTTGGGGGTTTTATAGGTTTTTATGGGGTTTTGAGGTTTTTTGGGGTTTTTATGGTTTTCAGGGGTTTTTATGGAGTTTTAGGGTTTTTTACGTTTTTAGGGATTTTTAGGAATTTTGTAGTATTTTTATGATTTTTCCGGGTTTTTATGTTTTTAGGGATTTTGCGGGTTTTTATGGGTTTTCAGCATTTTTTAGGGGTTTGAAGGGGTTTCAGTTTTTTATGGTTTTTCGGGGGTTTGATTGGAGGTCTTTGAATTTTTAGGCGTTTTAACGTTTTTTAGAGTTTTTTAACATTTTTTAGGTTCTAAAGGTTATTTATATTTTTAGTGGGTTTTTAGGGTTTTATGGGTATTTTAGGGTTTTTAGGGGTTTTTATGGTATCCGAAGGTTTTTCAAGGTTTTTAGGCTTTTTTACATTTTTAGAGATTTTTAGGGATTTTTTATGATTTTTATGGTGTTTTTGAGTTTTTAGTGTTTTTTTAATTTTTTAGGGTTTTTTAAAGCTCTTAACATTTTAGGGGTTTAAGGGATTGTTGAGTTTTTATTGGTTTAGGGTTTTTATGGGTTTTAGTGTATTGGTGTTTTTAGGTTTTTAGGGTTTTTACGTTTTCAAATATTTTTCAGGCATTTTTAGGATTTTCATGGATTTTTGGGGTTTTTTGTGTTTTTAGGGGTTTTGTGGCTTTTTTTGGGGGGGGGGGGTTTGGGTCTTTTTTATTGTTTTTAGGGGTTTTTAGGGTTTTTACGATCTTTTGGGGTTTTAGTTTTTTCTAGTTTTTAGGGGTTTAAAGGGTTTTTAGAGTTTTTTTAACATTTTTAGGGGTTTTAGAGTTTTTTGTGCTTTTTTGGGGTTTTAGGGGGTTTTTATTGTATTTAGGGGTTTTTTGGTTAATAGGGGGTTTTCAAGGTTTTTATATTTTTAGGGATTTTAGGGTTTTATGTGTTTTCAGGGTTTTAGGGTCAATTTGGATTTTTAGGGGTTTTTTTTGAGTTTTTAGGGTTTAAAAGGTTTTTTAAAGTTTGTTAATGTTTACAAGGGTTTAAAATGTTTTTATTGTTTTTACAGGGCTTTTAAGGTTTTTATAATTTTTAGGGTTTTTAGTGGTTTTATGGTTTTCAAGGGTTTTTTAGGGTTTTCAGGGGGTTTTATGTTTTCAGGGATTTTTAGCGTTTTTTAGGATTTTTATGGGTTTTAGGGTTTTTATGGATTTTGAGGGGTTTTAGGGGTTTTTAGGGTTTTTAGGTCTATTTGAGTTTTTATGGTTTTAAAGGGTTTTTATAGTTTTTTAAAGTTTTAAGGGGTTTAAAGGATTTTTAGGGTTTTTAGGGATTTTAAAGTTCTTGGGTATTTTTATAGTTTTTAGGTGGCTTCCTTGGGTTTCTAGTGTTTTTTACATTTTTCGGGGTTTTTTAGGATTTTTATGGTTTATAGGTTTTTGGGTTTTTTGGGATTTTTAGGGATTTTGAGGGTTTTTTTAGGGTTTTATGGGTTTTCAGTGTTTTTATGGTTTTTAGAGTTTTTTAACGTTTTTAGGAGTTTTAAGGGGTTTTAGGGTTTTAGTGGGTTTTTAGGGTTTTTATGGGGTTTCAAGGTTTTTAAGGTTATTAGTGATTTTATGGTTTTCAGGGGTTTTTTAGGATTTTTAGGGATTTTTATGTTTTCCAGGATTTTTAGGGATTTTTTAGGACTTTTAATGTTTTTAGGGTTTTTATGGATTTTCAGGGTTTTAGGGTTTTTCGCTGTTTTTTAGAGTTTTAGGGGATTTCCAAGATTTTAGGTCTTTTTGGGTTTTTAGGGGGTTTTAGGGAATTTAAGTGTTTTTAGAGTTATTTAACACTTTTTTGGGTTTTAAGGGTTTTTAGAGTTTATAGTGGTTTTGGGTTTTTATGGGTTTTTAGGGTTTTTAAAGTTTTTGGGGGTTTTTGTGGATTTCAAGTATTTATTAGGGTTTTTTACATTTTGAAGGATTTTTAAGACTTTTTTAGAATTTTTATTGGTTTTAGTGTTTTTGGAGATTGGGAGGGTTTTCAGGGTTTTTAGTGTTTTTTTTGGGTTTTTAGGGTTTTCATGGTCTTTTGGGATTTTAGGGTTTTGTTTGAGTTTTTATGGGTTTAAGGGGTTTTAGTGTTTTTTTAAGATTTTTAGGGGTTTTAATGGATTTTAGAGTTTTTAGGGGTTTTTAGGGTTTTTGTGGGTTTACAGGGTTTTTACAGTTTTAGGGGTTTTATGGTTTTCAGGGGTTTTCAGGGTTTTTAGAGATTTTTATATTTTCATGGATTTTTATGGACATTTTAGGTTTTTTATGGATTTTATGGGTTTTTAGGGATTTTGGGGGGGTATAGGGTTTTTTGGGATTTTAGGGGGTTTTAGGGTCTTTTGGAATTTTTTGATTTTAGGGGGTTTTAGGGTCTCAAAACCCTTAAAAATCCCAAAATCCTAAAAAATCCTAAAACCATAAAAATCCCAAAAAATTTCCTAAAAAACTGTAAAAAGGTAAAAATCTCTTAAAACCATGAAAAACCCCAAAAAACTATAAAAACCCCTAAAAACCTTAAAAACCCCAAAAAGTAAAAAAAAAACCCCAAAACACCCACCAAAAACTCTAAAAACCCTTTAAACCCCTAAAAATGTTAAAAAACTCAAAAATACCATAAAAACCCTAAAAACTAAATTAAAACCCCTAAAACCCAAAAAGAACCTTGAAACCTTAAAAACCCTTAAAACCCTAAAACCCCCCCAAATCCCTAAAAAACCTAAAAAACCCTAAACACTATAAAAATCCTAAAATCCCTAAAAATCACTAAAAACATAAAAACCCTAAATACCCTTAAAACCCCTAAAAACCATAAAATCCTTAAAAACAACTATTACCCCATAGATATGCTAAAAACCCATTAAAAACTTTTAAAACTCTTAAAACCCCTAAAAACACTAAAGAACCCCAAAAACTCAAAAAAACCTAAAAACCCAAAAATCCATAAAAATCCCTAAAAACTCTAAAAACCCATAAAACCATAAAAATCATAAAAAAGACCGAAAATTCCTAAAAACATAAAAAAATCTAAAAACCTTGAAAACCCCCTAAAAACCATAAAATCCCATAAAAACATTAAAAACCCTAAAAATCCTAAAACCATTAAAAACTCTAAAAACCCTAAAAACCCAAAAAGGCCTTGAAAACCCCTAAAAATCATCAAAATCTGTAAAAACTCTATAAAACCCTAAAAACCTTAAAAATTCTAAAAATATCCCTAAAAATATCTGAATATGTAAAAACCCATAAAACTTCTAAAAAATACCCGAAAACCATAAAACCCCTACAAACCTTAAAAAACCATAAAATTCCATAAAACCCTAAAAACCCAGTAAATACTTAAAAATCCTTAAAATCCCTAAAAATGTATAGAAACTCTAAAAAACCTTAAAAAATCTAAAAAAATCCCTAAAACCCCAAAAAAATCCTAAAAGATCTCTAAAAATACTTGAAAACAAAAAAAAACCCTCAAAACATGAAAAGTCCCCTAAAACCATAAACCCCTAAAACCTTAAAAAAATCCTAAAACCCCTAAAAACACTAAAAACCAACTAAAAACTCGGAAAAAACCTTTAAACGCCTAAAAACGTTAATAACTCTAAAAAAATTTAAGCCCTCAAAACTCAAAAAAACCAAAAAAACCCAACATGACCCTAAAAATGCTGAATACCCCTAAAAACCCCGAAAAACCCTAAAAACCTACAAAATCCATAAAAACCCTAAAACCCATAAAATCTTGAAAAATCAAAAAAAAATCCTAGAGAAAGTAAAAAACCTAAAAAACCCTGAAAAAACCCAAGGAAAACCATAAACCCCCCGAGAAACCTTTAAAACCCTAAAAATCCCAAAAATCCCATAAACCCATTGAAAACTCTAAATATTCTTTAAAACCTTAAAAACGTTAAAAAACACTAAAAAATCATAAAAACTATAAAAAACTCAAAAAAACTTAAAAAATACAAAAAGACCATAATTACCCAAAAAAACCATAAAACCCCTAAATTCCTAAAATCCCTAAAATCCCGACAAACCCTAAAATACCATAAACCCATAAAAATCCTAAAAATCCCTAAAAATACCTGAAAACATAAAAACCCCTAAACTCCATCAAAAACCCCTAAAAACATAAAAAACCCTAAAACCCTAAAAACCCACTAAAACCTCTAAAACACCTTAAAAACCCTAAAAACATTAATAAACTCTAAAAAACCTTTAAACCCCTAAAAACTTAAAAACCCCTAGAAATCCAAAATGATCATAAAACCCCTAAAAACCCTGAAAAAATAAAAAATCCTCAAAATCCTAAAACCCCTAAAAACCATAAAAACCTATAAAACCCATAAAAATTACTAAAAACTCTAAAAATCGTAAAGAACCCCTAAAAGATTAAAAACTCAAAAAAACCTTAAAAACCCTAGAAAACCCAAAAAAACCCCCTAAACCCTCAAAGACCCTAAAAACCCAAAAAGCCTAAAACATTTAAAAATCCTAAAAAATCCCTAAAAATCCCAAAAAACATAAAAACCCTTAAAAACCTTGAAACCCCCCTGAAAACCATAATAAACATTAAAACCCTAAAAACTCATAAAAACCACTAAAAACTCTAAAGGCCCTAAAAACCCTAAAAACCCTAAAAACCCTAAAAATCTCCAAAAAAGCCCTAAAAACCCCAAAAGTCCCAAAAAATACTAAAAAACCTAAAAACCTAAAAACCCCTAAAAAACCCTAAACCCCCCAAAATCCTTAAAAACCCTAAAAATCCAAAAAACAATAAAAACCCTCAAAACCCCTTGAAACATTGAAAACTCTAAAATCGCTTGAAAAACCTAAAACAAAAAAAAACCCTAAAAACAAAAAAAACCATAAAATCCCTAAAATCCCTAAAACCTTAAAAACCCTTAAACCCCCTTAAAACCCCAAATTACCCTCAAAATCACTAAAACCCTTAAAAATATAATAATTATAAAAAATCGCTAAAAATCCTTAAAAATATAAAAACCCTAAAATCCCTAAAAACCCCTGAAATCCACAAAACTCCCTAAAACCTTAAAAAACTCTAAAAACCCATAAAACCCCTAAAACCCACTAAAAACTCTAAAAATCCTTAAAACTACTAAAAATGTTAAAAAACATTAAAAAACCTTAAAACCCATTAAAAAACTCAACAAAAAAACACTAAAAATACAAAAATACCATAAAAACCCTAAATACCCCTAAAACCCTTAAAAACACTAAAAAACCCCCAAATCCTTCACAATCCCTAAAAACCCTAAAAATCCTTAAAAACCATATATATCCTAAAAAATCCCTAAAAGTCCCTGAATACGTAAAAACACATAAAAACACTAAAAAACCCCTAAAATTAACAAAAAAACCATAAAACCCCCAAAAAACCCTAAATACCACTAAATCCTATAAAAAAATTTAAACCCCCAAAAACGTTAAAAACTTCAAAAAACACTAAAAACTCATAAAAGCCCTAAAACCCCAAAAAACCAAAAAACCCTAAAAGACCCTAAAAATCCTAAAACCCCTAAAAATACCAAAAACCCTAAAAAATTCTAAATACCATAAAATTCCAAAAAAAAATTACTAAAAATACCTAAAAAGATAAAAAACCATAAAAACCCAAAAAAACATATGAAAATCATAAAAACCTTGAAAAAAATTAAAACCCCTAGAAACCCATAAACACCAAATAAAGATTATAAAACCCCTTTAAACCCCAAAAAATGTTAAAAACTATAAAAACCTTAAAACCCTAAAAAATCCAAAAAAATCCCTAAAAACCCAAAAAGACCCTAAAAACCCTAAAAAATTTGAAAACCCCTAAGATTCCCTAAAAACATTAAAACCCATAAAAATCCTAAAAAATACCTAAAAATCCAAGAAAACGTAAAAAACCCTAAAAACACTAAAAAACTCTTAAACACTAAAAACCCTCAAAACCCATAAAAACATTAAAAACTCTAAAAAACATTAAAATCGAAAAAAACTCAAAAAACCCTAAAATCCCAAAAATGGCCCTAAAACTCTTGAAAATGCCTAAAACCCAGAAAAAACCTTAAAACCCCCCAAAATCCCAAAAACCCTAAAAGCATAGAATTCCTAAAACCCCCTGAAAATCCATGAAAATTTAAAAAACCATAAAAACCCGAAAAACCCCCTAAAAACCATAAATAACCCAAAAAACCATAAAAAAACCTAAAATCCATAAATACCCTAAAAACCCACAACAACTCTAAAAATACTTAAAACCCATAAAAATGTTAAAAAACTATAAAAAACCATTAAAACCCTAAAAAACTTAAAAAACCCCTAAAAATAAAAAATACCCTAAATACCATGAAAACCATAAAAATTCTAAAAAAACCCTCAAAATTGCTGAAAACTTAAAAAACAAAAACCCCTAAAACCACTAAAAACCCTAAAAAACCATAAAAACCCCTAAATTCCACTAAAACCCCTAAAAACCATCAATACCCATAAAAATTTTAAAAACTCTAAAAACATTTTAAACCCTAAAAAACTCAAAAAACCCCCTAAAAACTAAAAATACCATAAAACCCCTAGAAACCCTAAAACCGCTAAAATACCCTAAAAACCCTAAAAATCTTCAAAATTACAAAATATCCTAAGAAACCCTAAAACCATAAAAATCATAAAAAAATCCCTAAAAATATATGAAAACAATAAACCCTAAAAACCCTAAAAACCCCCTGAAAACCATAAAACCCCTAAAAACAATTAAAACCCTAAAACCCATAAAAACCCTAAAAATCTAGAAACACTAAAAACCCTTAAAACCCCTAAAATGTAAAAATTCTCTAAAATCCCTTAAAAACCCAAAAAAACTCAAAAAAACCCTAAAAAATAAAAAAGACCCTAAAAACCCTAAAAACCCTGAAAGATAATAAAACCCATGAAAAGCTCTAAAAACCCTAAAAATCGATAGAAACCCCAAAACCCGTAAAAATCGTAAAACTCCTAAAAAATCACTAAAAACTCAGAAAACGTAAAAAACTCTAAAAACCCGAAAACCCCCCTAAAACCCATCAAAATCGCTAAAAACATTAAAATACCCAAGAAACCCATAAAAACCCTAAAACCACTAAAATACCTAAAAACTAATAAAACCCTAAAAATGTTAAAAAAATCTAAAACACATAAAACCCCTAAAAATCTAAAAAAACCCTTAAACGCCAAAAGACCCTAAAATCCCTAAAATCCCTAAAAAACCTCAAACCCATCAAATTCTCTAAAACCCTAAAACACTAAAAAACCTAAAAAATCCCAAAAATCCCTAAAACACAAAAACCCTAAACATCCTGAAAAACAACTAAAAACCATAAAATCCTTAAAAATACTAAACACCCATAAAAACAAAAAACCACTAAAAACTCTAAAACCCCTTATAACCCCTAAAAATGAAAAAAAACTCTAAAAACCATCAAAACCCCTAAAAACTTAAAAACACCACAAAAAGTCCTAAAAGTCCTAAAACCACTAAAAATCCCTAAAACCCCTAAAAACTGTAAAACTTAAAAATCCTAAAAATCCCAAATAAAATCCCCAAAAACGTGAAAAACCCTTAAAGCCCACGAAAATAATAAAAACCCTAAAACCCATAAAACCACTAAAAACTCTACAAATCCTTAAAACCCTTTAAAACATTAAAAAACTATAAAAACATAAAAACCCTAAAAAACTCAATGAACCCTAAAGACCCAAAACGATAATAAAACCCTAAAAAACCCTAAACATAAGAAAAATCCCTAAAAACCTAAAAACACTCAAAATCCTTAAAAACAATAAAAAGTTCTAAAAATAATAAAAATATTAAAAAATCCATAAAAATCCATGAAATCTTAAAAACCCTAAAACTTTGAAAAATCCATAAACCATAAAAACCCCTAAAAACCTTAAAACACCTAAAAACCCAGAAAACCTCATAAACCACTAAAAACTCTAAAAACCCCTAAAACACTAAAAAACATTAAAGAACTCTAAAAAACATTAAAACCCCCCAAAAAACACAAAAAAAAAACTTAAAATCCAAAAAAGACCCTAAAAACCCAGAAAAAACCCTAAAAATACTAAAAAAACCTTGAAAATAAATAAAAACACTAAAAATCCAAAAAACCCCAAAAAACCCAAAAAACCCTGAAAATCCTAAAAATCCCTAAAAAATGTTGAAAACATAAAAAACACTAAAAACCCTAAAAACCCCATAAAAAACATAAAAACCATAAAAAACTACTAAAAACATTAAAAACACTAAAACCCCATAAAACCCCTAATAGCCACTAAAAACTCTAAAAACCCTTAAAACCCCTAAAAATGTTAAAAACTCTAAGAGACCTTACAAGCTCTAAAAAACTCAAAAAAACTAATAAAAATCCATAAAGACCTGAAAAACATTGAAAACCCATAAAAACATAAAAAAACATAAAAACCCTGAAAACCCCATGAAAAACATAAAAAACAACTAAAAACCATAAAAACACTAAAACCCCATAAAAACCCTAATAACCATAAAAATACTAAAAATCCCTAAAAACGTTGAAAACATAAAAACCCTAAAAAACCTGAAAACCCCATGAAAACCATAAAAACCGCTAAAAAACCTAAAAAACCCTGATATCCATAAAAACTCTTAAAAACCATAAAAATCCAAAATACCAATAAAAACACTAAAAACACTAAAAACCCACTAAAAACTCTAGAAACCCCATAATACCCCAAAAAACATTAAAAAATTTAAAATACCTTAAAAACCCTATAACCAAAAAAGTCTCTAAAATCCCTAAAAATCCAAAAAAAATTAAAAACCATAAAAACATTAAAAACCTTAAAAACCCATAAAAACCACTAAAAACTCTACAGGCCCTAAAACCCAAAAAACTCCAAAAAACCCCTAAAAACCCCAAAAGTCCCTAAAAACACTAAAAAATCTAAAAACGTAAAAAACCCTGAAAACCCTGAAAACCCACAAAATCCTTAAAAACCCAAAAAAAATCCAAAAAACTATAAAAAAACTAAGAAAAACTAAAAATCCCAACAAATGTAAAAATCGCTAACAACACTGAAAATCCCAGTAAAAACATAAAAATCTTTAAAAACCCCAAAAATAACTAAAAACTCTAAAAACCCCCAAAACCCCTAAAAATGTTAAAAACTCTAAAAACCCTTGAAAACCCTAAAAACTAAAAAAAACCCTAAAAAACAAAAACAAAAACATAAAATCCCTAAAATCCCTAAAAACCCCTCAAACACCGAAAACCCCCTCAAAATCACTAAAAACCCTTAAAACCATAATAATTATAAAAAATCACTAAAAATCCTTAAAAACATAAAAACCCTAAAATCCCTGAAAAACCCCTCAAAGCCACAAAACTCCCTAAAACCTTAAAAAACTCTAAAAAACCATAAAACCCCTAAAACCCACTAAAAACTCTAAAAATCCTTAAAACTGCTAAAAATGTTAAAAAAACTCTAAAAAACCTTAAAACCCCCAAAAAAACACTGAAAATACAAAAAGACCCTAAAAACCCTAAAAGCCCCTAAACCCTTAAAAACGCTGAAAACCCCCAAAATCCCTAAAAATCCCTAAAAACCCTAAAAATCCGTAAAAACTATATAAATACTAAAAAAATCCCTAAAAGTCCCTGAATACGTAAAAACCCCTAAAACCCACAAAAAACCATAAAACCCCATAAAAACCTGAAATACCACTAAATCCTCTAAAAAACATAAAACCCACAAAAACGTTAAAAACTTCAAAAAACCTTAAAAACCCTAAAAACTCATAAAAACCCTAAAACCCCAAAAAAACCATAAAAACCATAAAACCCTAAAAAACCCTAAAGACCCTAAACCCCTCAAAATCCCAAAAAACCCTAAAACATCCTAAAAACCATAAAATTCCTAAAAAATTACTAAAAATCATCAAAATATTTAATAGCCCTAAAAAACACCTAAAACCCAAGAAAATCTAAAAAATCCATAAAAATACATAAAAATCACTTAAAACATAAAAAATCCCAAAAAACATTGAAAACCCCTTAAAACCATAAAACTCCCTAAAACATTAAAAAACCCTGAAACCCCATAAAAATCCAAAAAACCACTAAAAAATCTAAAAAACCTTTAAACCCCTAAAAATTGAAAAGCTCAAAAACCTTAAAACCTGTAAAAAATCTCAAAAAACCCCAAAACCCCCAAAAAAACCATAGGTACACTAAAAAACCTTAAAAACCTCTAAAACCCCAAAAAAATTCCTAAAACCCATAAAAACCAAAATACCATAAAAATCCAAAAAATCCTTAAAATTCCATGAAACATAAAGAACCCTAAAAACCATAAAAACCCCTGAAAACCATAAAAACCTTTAACATCCTAACAACCCAATAAAAACTCTAAAAATCCATCAAACCCCTAAAAATGATTAAAAACATAAAAAACATTAAATACTCTAAAAAAATCAAGAAAATCCTAAAACCCCCAAACACCATAAAAACCCCAAAACCCTAAAAACTCTAAAAAACCCCGAAAACCCCTAAAGCCCTAAAAATCCCTAAAAACCCAAAAAACCCCTAAAACCCATAAAAATGATTAAAAATCCATAGAAGTAAATGTAATGTAAAAACCTTGAAAACCTTGAAAACCCCATGATAACCATAAAACCCCCTAAAAACCATAAAAAAATTAAAACACTAAAATCCACTAAAAACTCTAAAAACCCTTAAAACCCCTAAAAACACTAAAAAAATGTAAAAACCATTAAAAACCTAAAAAATAAATTAAAACAATAAAAACATAAAACTACCCTAAACCCCTTAAAACCCCCAAAAACCCCAAAAACCCTCAATACCCTAAAAATCTCTAAAAATCCCTAAAAACCCTAAAACTCCTAAAAACCATAAAATTCCTTAAAAATTCCTAAAAATCCCTAAAAATGTAAAAAACCATAAAAACATATAAACCCCTGAAAACCATAAAATCCCATAAAAACCATAAAAACCTTAAAACCCCATAAAAACCACAAAAAACTTTAAAAACCCTCTAAACCCCTAAAAATGTTTAAAAACTCTAAAAACCTTAAATACCCTAAAAAACTCAAAATCCCTAAAAGCTCTAAAGACCCTAGCCACCCTGAAAACCCTTTAAAACCCTAAAACCCCTAAAACCCTAGAAAACCCCTAAAAACCCACAAAATCTCTAAAAACCCTAAAAACCATAAAAATCCTAAAACATCCATAAAAATCTCTAAAAACATAAAAAACCCTAAAATCCCTAAAAAATTACAAAAAACCAAAAAATCCCTAAAAACCTTTAAAACCCAAAAAACTCATTAAAAACCTAAAACCCCGTAAAAATTCTAAATACCCATCAACCCCATAAAATGTTAAAAAATTTTAAAAAACCATAAAACCCTAAAAAACTCAAAAACCCCAAAAAACCCCAAAAAAGTACCCTATAACCCCCCAAAAACCAAAATCCCCTTAAAACCCTGAAAACCCCTAAAAACAATAAAAAATATTGAAAAAACCCTAGAAACCCTCAAAATCCCTAAGAGCCCAAAAAATCTAAAAATCCATAAAAATCCTAAAAATCCCTAAAACTCCTTGAAAACATAAAAAACCCTAAAAACCCTGAAAAACAAATGAAATCCATAAAACCCCTAAAACATTAAAAAACCCATAGAACAATAAAAAACAGCTAAAAACTATAAAACCCATAAAACCAGTAAAAACATTTAACAAAATCTAAAAACCCTTAAAAACCCTAAAAAACCCCAAAAAGTTCCTAAAACCCCTAAAACCCATAAAAACCCTCAAAAACCCTGAAAAACCCTAAACACCATCAAATTCCCTAAAACCCTAAAAACCATAAAAATCCTAAAAAATCCATAAAAATCCCTAAAAAACCCTTGAAACCCGAAAAAAACCTTAAAAAATCCTAAAGGCCCATAAAATCCCAAAAAACGAAATACTCTATAAACCCTTTAAATCCCTAAAAGTTTTTAAAAATTTAAAAACCTTAAAAACCATAAAAACTATAAAATAATAAAAACCCTAAAAACCCTCTAAAAACTCAAAAAACCCCTGAAACCCCATAAAAACCCTCAAAATCCCTAAAAACCCTAAAAAACCCTAAAAACCATAAAAATCCTAAAAAATCCTAAAAAATCCTAAAAAATCCCAAAAAACATGAAAAACCCTAAAAACCTTGAAAACCCTATGAAAAATATAAAAACCCTAAAGCCTGGAAAAAACCCTAAAACCCCACTAAAAACTCTAAAAAGCCTTAAAACCCTTAACAAAGTTAAAAAAAAATCTAAAAAACCTTTAAATCCCTAAAAAAAACCCCTAAAAACCTAAAAAAGAACCTAAAACCTTTGAAAAACCCTAAAAACACTAAAAAAATCCTGAAAAAAACCTAAAAACCCTAAAAATCCGAAAAAATCCAACAAACCATAAAAACCATAGAAATCCTAAAATCCATAAAAATCCCTGAAAATGAAAAAAACACTATAAACACTATAATAATAATAAAAACCATAAAAAACTATAAAAACCCATAAACACCTAAAAATACTAAAGTCTCTACAACCCCTTAAAACCCTTAAAAACATGAAAAACTCTAAAACACCTTAAAACCCTAAAAATCTAAAAAAAACCCAAAAAGAACCTAAAAACCGTGAAATAACCAGAAAACCCTAAAAAACCTTAAAATCCCCCAAAATACTCAAAATCCCTATAAACCCAAAAGACCCAAAAAAGCATGAAAACCCACTGAAAACCATAAAACCCCTAAAAACCTTATAAAACCCTGAATCCCATAAAACCCATAAACTAAAAAATCTCTAACCCCTTAAAGCCTCTAAAAATGTTAAAAAAACCCTAAAAAACCTTTAAAATCCTAAAATCATAAAAGAATCCTTAAAAACACAAAAAGACCCTAAAAACATCTAAAAAACCCAAAAAACCCTAAAGTAATATCAAAATCCATAAATACCATAAACAAAACTAAAAACCATCAAAATCCTTAAAAACATAAAATCCTTGACAACATAAAAAACCCTAAAAACCCTAAAAAACCCATGAAAACCATAAAAACCTAAAAAAGCCTAAAAACCCCATACAAACCCTAAAAACCCCATACAAACCCTAAAAAACTACCAGGAACTCTAAAAAACCTTAAATCCCCTAAAAGTGTTAAAATATCTTAAAACCCCTTAAAACCAAAAAAAATACAAAATAACACTAAAAACCCAAAAAAAACAAAAAACCCAAAAAAAAACCCAATAACCTGCTAAAAACCATAAAATCCTAAAAAATCCCTTAAAATGTTTAAACCGCTAAAAACCCTAAAAAACACTGAAAATACCCCTGAAAATAATAAAAACATCTAAAAACCATAAAAAACCTAAAACCCCTAAAAACCCATAAAAAAATAAAAAAACTAAAACTCTAAAAACCCTTAAAACCACTAAATATGTTAAAAAACTATAAAAACTTAAAACCCTTTAAAAAACTTGTAAAACCCAAAAAGACCCTAAAACCCCTAAAAACCCTAAAAACCCTGAAAAACCCTAAAACCCAAAAAATCTCAACAAACCCTAAAGACCATAAAATTCATAAAAAAACACGAAAAATCCTTAAAAACGTAGAAACCTCTAAAAACCCTGAAATCTCCCTAAAAACCATAAAAACTCTTAAAACCTTAAAATATCCTAAAACCCCATAAAAACCCTTAAATCCTAAAAAAATATAAGAACTCATTAAACCATTAAGAATGTTAAAAAACGCTAAAAACCCCTAACAACCCTAAAAACTCTAAAAAAACCTTACAAACCCAAAAGACCTTAAAAATCCTAAGAAACCCGAAAAATCCTAAAAACCCTAAAAATCCTAAAAACCCTAAAATTCTCTGAAAACCCCTTGAGGACCATAAAAACCCCTAAAAACATTAAAAACCAACTAAAAATAATAAAAATCCTCAAAACCCCTAAAATCGTTAAAAACCTTAAAAACATTAAAAACCCTAAAAACAAAAAAAACTCTAAAAACCAAAAATGACCGTAAAAACCACAAAAACCCTAAAACCATCAAAATACCTCAAAACTCTAAAACCCTAAAAACCATAAAAATCCTAAAAAGGCCCAAAAATTCCCAAAAAATATAAAAAAACCCTAAAAACCTGAAAACACCTTGAAAACCATAAAACCCATAAAAACATTAAAAACCGTAAAAAACACATAAAATCCTTAAAACCCACTAAAAACTCTAAAAAGCCTTTAAATCCCTAAAACATTAAAGAACTAAAAAATCCTTAAAACCCCTAAAAAAATCAAAAAAATCCTAAGAACCCAAAAAGGCACTGAAAACCCAGAAATCCCCTAAAAACTATAAATACCCTAAAACCCCTAAAAATACCAAGAAAATCCTAAAAACACTAAAATATTTAAAAATACAAAAAATCTCTAAAAATTTATAAAAAATGTATAAACCCCTAAAAACCCTAAAAACTAATAAAAACCCTAAAACCCCACTAAAAACTCTAAAAACCCTTTAAATCCCTAAAAACGTTAAACACTTTAATGACATTAAAAAGCCAAAAAAGCTAAAAAAAACCCCTAAAACCCAAAAAGACAATAAAAACCCTAAAAAACCCAAAAAAACCTTGAAAACCATAAAACCTTCAAAATCTCTAAAACCCTTTAAAATCTTAAAAAGGCCCAAAAACCACTAAAAATGTAAAAATTCCTAAAATCCCTGAAAAATCCATGAAAACTTCAAAAACCCGTAAAATCCTTAAAAAACACTAAAACCCCGTAAAACATTCAAAACTATAAAACCCCTTAAACCCCCTAAAAAGTTAAAATACTCTAAAAAAATTTAAACATATAAAAAAATGAAAAAAACCATAAAAACCTTAAAAATAGAAAACAAAACTTAAACCCCAAAAGACCCTAAAACCCCCCAAAACCCCTAAAAACCCTAAAAACCATGAAAACCGCTAAATCCCCTCAAAATACCTAAAACCCATAAAAACCCAAAAAAAACCATAAAAATCCTAAAAAAGCCCAAAAAATCCTTAAAAACATAAAAACACTAAAAACCCTTAAAACCCCTAAAAACATTAAAAACCCTAAAACACATAACAAACGACATCTAGCAGCAGCAACCAGCCAACCAGCATCCACACCCAACCAACAACCAACATCCTCATTTTCAAACAACCAGCACCTCTTTCGACCACTGAACATCTCCCAGCATCCCACTTCCACTCCAGCAACCAGCCAAAAAACAGTAGCAACTCAAAGAGGAACCAACAGCTAGCAACAAGCATCATAAAACAACTCAGAACCGAACCAATCACACACCCCCACCAGCACTCAGACCATGCAGTGGAACCATGTCTTGCACTTCCTCTCAGAGCAGTAAAGAAAAGCCAGCAGCCCAGTAACCAGAAGCCATTCCTTTCAAACCAGTCAAGGCCCAACATATAGCAAATTTCATCCAACAATACACATCTATCTTCACAACTAGCAGAACAGGACCAGCAACCCTTGCGCCAAGAACCAAACCTCAGCACACTGAGAGACAACAACCAGCACCACATGTCGTGGCCATCAACCATCACCGAACTAAACCCATACCACTTCAGGAACCAGCCACCACAGCCCAACAAAACTCTTAGAACCCAGCACTTATCCAGACCATCAACAAGACCATAGCACAAAAAAGAAACCCAGAAACGAACCTGCCTCCGCGCTGAGTTCCAATGTGAGAAAACAGCACCATCTCCTGGCTGTATGTGACGTGATGTTGCTGCTGTTGTGTCTGTTTTTGAGTCTTTTTCTTTCTTTGGTTTTCTTTTTTTGGCGTGGGTTGTAAGGGGCTTTTGGGTGTGGGTCGATCGACCCCTCCCCTCCCTTGTCTGGTGTGTCTCCTTTTCATTCTAAACAAATTTGGGGGGGATAGGAATAGCCTGTCCCTCGCATCTTCTTTGCCTAAAACACATAAAAACCCCAAAACCTACTAAAAACTCTAAAACCCCTTAAAACCCCTAAAAATGTTTATAAACTCTACAAAACCTAAAACCCCCAATAAAACTCAAAAAGACCATAAACCCCCCAAAGACCCAAAACCCCTAAATATTAAAAAAAAAACCCATAAACCCCTGAAAAACCCTTAAAAACTATTAAAACCCCTAAAAACTTTTAAAAAACCTAAAATCCCATAAAACACTAAAAACCACTAAAAACCCCAAAAAACCTTTAAACCCCTAAAAACGTTAAAAAACTCAAAAAAACATTAATAACCCTAAAAACTTAGAAAAACCCTAAAAACCCAAAAAGACCCCATAATCATGAAAAAACCTAAAAAACCTAAAAACCCATGGGAATCCCTGAAAATGTAAAAACACTCAAAAACCAGAAAACCCCCTGAAAACCATAAAACCATTAAAAACCTTAGAACCCTAAAACCCATAAAACCTTAAAAACCACTAAAAAATCGAAAAACCCTTTAAAACCCTAAAAACGTTAAAAACTCTAAAAATAATAAAAACATTAAAAAACTCAAAAAAAACCCCTAAAAACCCTAAAAAATCCAAAAACCCCTAAAACCATGATAACCCATAAAACCTTCAAAATCCCTAAAAACCCTAAAACTATAAAAATCTTTAAAAGGCCTTAAAAATCCCTAAAAATGTAAAAAAACCCTAAAAACACTAAAACCCCACGGAAACCATAAAATCCTCTAATACCTTAAAAAACTCTAAACACCCATAAAACCACAAAAATCTACTTAAAACTCTAAAAACCCTTTAAACCCTTAAATCATTAAAAACTCAAAAAATCTTTAAAAGACCCCAAAAAACCCTAATAACACAAAAAGACCCTAAAACCCTAAAAACCCTGAAAACCCCAAAAAACCCAAAAATCCCTAAAAACCCAAAGAAACCTAAAATCAATAAAATCCTCAAAGGCCCTCAAAATCCCTAAAAACATAAAAACCCAAAAACCCTTGAAAACCATAAAAACCCTAAAAACATTAAACCCCTAAAAACCCACAAAAACCATTAAACCCCTAAAAAACACAAAAACACTAAAAAACCCTAAAAACCCCAAAACCGCTCAAAATCCCTAAAAACCCTAAAACCCAAAAAAATCATAAAAATCCCTAAAAATCTCTAAAAATGTAAAAAACCCCAAAAAACCCCGAACCCCCACGAAACCATAAATCCCATAAAACCCATAAAAACCCATAAAAACCCCTAAAAACTCTAAAAACCCTTAAAACCCATAAAATGTTAAAATACTCTAAAAACCATAAAAAAAAACCTAAAACCCCTAAAAACCCATAAAAAAATAAAAAAAATAAAACTCTAAAAACCCTTAAAACCAATAAATATGTTAAAAAACTATAAAAACTTAAAACCCTTAAAAAACTTGTAAAACCCAAAAAGACCCTAAAACCCTAAAAACCCTAAAAAACCCTAAAAACCCAAAAAATCTCAAAAAACCCTAAAGACCGTAAAATTCATAAAAACTCCCAAAAAAATCCTTAAAAACATAGAGACCTCTAAAAACCCTGAAATCTCCCTAAAAACCATAAAAACCCTTAAAACCTTAAAGTATCCTAAAACCCCATAAAAACCCTTAAATCCTAAAAAAATATAAGAACCCATTAAACCATTAAGAACGTTAAAAAACTCTAAAAACCCCTAACAAACCAAAAAACTCAAAAAAAACCTTACAAACCCAAAAGAAATTAAAAATCCTAAAAAACCCTAAAAATCCTAAAAACCCCTAAAAATCCTGAAAACCCTAAAAATCCCTGAAAAACCCCTGAGGACCATAAAAACCCCTAAAAACATTAAAAACCAACTAAAAACAATAAAAATCCTCAAAACCCCTAAAATCATTAAAAAAAATTAAAAACATTAAAAACCCTAAAAACTAAAAAACCATAAAAACCCAAAATAACTGTAAAAACCACAAAAACCCTAAAACCCCTCAAAATACCTCAAAACTCTAAAACCCTAAAAACCATAAAGATCCTAAAAAAGCCCAAAAAATGCCTGAAAATATAAAAAAACCCTAAAAAACCTGAAAACACCTTGAAAACCATAAAACCCCTAAAAACATTAAAAACCTTAAAAAACCGATAAAACCCTCAAAACCCACTAAAAAATCTAAAAAACCTTTAAACCCCTAAAAAATTAAAGAACTCAAAAAACATTAAAACCCTTAAGAAAATCAAAAAAATACTAAGAACCCAAAAAGACACTAAAAACCCAGAAATCCCTTAAAAACTATAAATACCCTAAAACCCTAAAAACCTTAAAAATACCAAAAAATCCTAAAAAACACTAAAAACTATAAAAATACTAAAAATATCTAAAAATTTATAAAAATGTATAAACCCCTAAAACCCCTAAAAACCATAAAACCCCTAAAAACCATTAAAACCCCTAAAAACTAATAAAAACCCTAAAACCCCACTAAAAACTCTAAAAACCCTTTAAATCCCTAAAAACGTTAAAAATTTTAATGACATTAAAAGGTCAAAAAAGCTCGAAAAACCCCCTAAAACCCAAAAAGACACTAAAAACCCTAAAAACCCAAAAAATCCTTGAAAACCATAAAACCTTCAAAATCCCTAAAACCCTTTAAAATCATAAAAAGGCCCAAAAAATCACTAAAAATGTAAAAAATCCTAAAATCCCTGAAAAATGCATGAAAACTACAAAAACCCATGAAAACCTTAAAAAACATTAAAAACCTGTAAAACATTCAATACTATAAAATCTCTTAAACCCCCTAAAAAAGTTAAAATACTCTAAAAAACCTTTAAACATATAAAAAAATGAAAAAAACCTTAAAACCCTTAAAAATAGAAAACAAAACTTAAACCCCCAAAGACTCTAAAACCCATAAACCCCCTAAAACCACAAAAAACCATGAAAACCACTAAAACCCCTCAAAACCCCTAAAAACCTTAAAAACCCAAAAAACCATAAAAATCCTAAAAAATCCCAAAAAATCCTTAAAAACATAAAAACACTAAAACCCCTGAAAACCCCTAAATATATTAAAAACCCTAAAACACATAAAAACCCCAAAACCTACTAAAAAATCTAAAACCCTTAAAACCCCTAAAAATGTTAAAAAACTCTACAAAACCTAAAACCCCTAAAAAAACTCAAAAAGACCATAAACCCCCAAAAGACCCAAAACCCCTAAATATTAAAAAAAAAACACATAAACCCATGAAAACCCCTAAAAACTATTAAAACCCCTAAAAACCTTTAAAAAACTAAAATCCAATAAAACACTAAAAACCCCTAAAAACCCAAAAAAACCTTTAAACCCCTAAAAACGTTACAAAACTCAAAAAAACCTTAATAACCCTAAAAACTCAGAAAAACCCTAAAAACCGAAAAAGACCCCAAAATCATGAAAAAACCTAAAAACCCCTAAAAATCATAGAAACCCTAAAAAAACCTAGAAAAACCTAAAAACCCATGGGAATCCCTGAAAATGTAAAACCCTCAAAAACCGGAAAACCCCCTAAAAACCATAAAACCATTAAAAACCTTAGAACCCTAAAACCCTAAAACCCTTAAAAACCACTAAAAAAATCTAAAAACCCTTTAAAATGCTAAAAACGTTAAAAACTCTAAAAAACATAAAAACATTAAAACAAATAAAAAAAACCCCTAAAAACCCTAAAAACCCCCAAAACCCTTAAAACCATGACAACCCATAAAACCTTCAAAATCCCTAAAAACCCTAAAACAATAAAAATTCTAAAAGTCCTTAAAAGTCCCTAAAATTGTAAAAAAACCCTAAAAACACTAAAACCCCATGGAAACCATAAAATCCTCTAAAACCTTAAAAAAACTCCAAACACCCATAAAACCACAAAAATCTACTTAAAACTCTAAAAACCCTTTAAACCCCTTAAAACATTAAAAACTAAAAAAAACTTTAAAACACCCAAAAAACTCAAAATAAACCCTAATAACCCAAAAGACCCTAAAACCCCCTAAAAACCATGAAAACACAAAAAAACCCCAAAATCCCTAAAAACCCAAAGAAACCTAAAATCAATAAAATCCAAAAAGGCCCTAAAAATCCCTAAAAACACAAAACCCTAAAACCCTTTAAAACCACAAAACCCCAAAAAACATTAAACCCCTAAAAACCCACAAAAACCATTAAACCCCTAAAAACACAAAAACACTAAAAAAACCCTTAAAACCCCTAAAATGCCTCAAAATCCCTAAAAAACCCAAAAAAAATCATAAAAGCCCTAAAAATATCTAAAAATGTAAAAAAACCGAAAAAAACATGAACCCCCACGAAGACCATAAAAACCATAAAAACCATAAAAACCCATAAAAACCATAAAAACCGATAAAAACTCTAAAAACCCTTAAAACCCATAAAATGTTAAAATACTCTAAAAACCCTTAAAAACCCAAAAAACTCAAAAAAAAACATAAAACCCTAAAAGTACTTAATAACCTTGATAACCCCTAAAAACCATAAAAAAACTCTGAAACCCCCCTAAAGACCCTCAAAATCCCAAAAACCTTAAAAATTAAAAAATCCTAAAAAAGATATAAAAATCACTGAAACATAAAGAACCCTAAAAACCTGGAAAAACCCCTAAAAACCATAAAACCACTAAAACCTTAAAACCCCTCAAAACCCATAAAAACCTCTAAACTCTAAAAACCTTTAAAACCCTTAAAAATGTTTTAAAAATTCTAGAAAAACTAAAACTCTAAAAAACTAAAAAATCCAAAAAAAAAATAAAAAACCTAAAAACCTAAAAATATTAAAAAACATGAAAAACCCTAAAATCCCTCAAAATATTTTAATCCCTAAAATCCATAAAAAAATAAAAACCAAAAAAATCCTAAAAAAACACAAAAAATCCTTGAAAACGTAAAAACCCTAAAAACCCTGAAAAATGCTGAAACCACCTAAAAACCATAAAACCCCTAAAAACCTTTAAAAACATGAAAAATGATAAAAACCCTAAAAATCCCTAAAACACATTAAAAATAAAAATCCCAAAAAACCCCTAAAAACCATAAAAATCCTAAAAAATCCCTAAAAACCCCTTAAAATGTAAAAACCTTGAAAACCCTTGTAAATCGTAAAACCCCCAAAAAAACTTAAAAACTCCTAGAAACCCAAAAAAACCCTAAAAATCCACTAAGATCTCTAAAAACCCATTAAACCCCTAAAAATATTAGAAACCTCTAAAAACCTTAAAACCCCTAAAAAAATTCAAAAAGCCCTAGAAACCCAAAAAAACCTAAAAACCCCTAAAAACCCTAAAAAACATCAAAACCCTAAAAACATAAAAAAATCATTAAAATTAACAAACCCAAAAAACACCTTGAAAACCATAAAAACCTCTAAAATCCTTAAAAACCCTAAAAACACATAAAACCCATAAAAACTCCCAAAACTCTAAAAACCCTTAAAACCCATAAATATGTAAAAAAACTCTAAAAAATCTTTAAACCCCTAAAAAGTTAAAAAAAACCCCTAAAACCCCTAAAAACCATTAAACACCTCGAATTCCCTAAAAACCCAAATAACACAAAAAACCATTAAAATCCTTAAAAAGCATTAAATATCCCTGAAAACATAAAAACCCTAAATATCTTGAAAAACACTTGAAAACCATAAAAACCCCTAAAAATATTAAAAACTTCTAAAACTCATAAAACCATAAAACGACTAAAACTCTAAAAAACCATCAAAACCCTAAAAATGTGAAAAATCTCTAAAAACTTTAAAAATACTAAAAAACTCAAAAAAACCCTAAAAACCCAAAAGATCATAAAAACCCTGAAAAACCATAAAACCCCCTAAAAGCCCTCAAAACTCTAAAAAACCTAACCAAAAATCCTAAAAATTCCATAAAATCCAAGAAAATGTAAAAAACCATAAAAAATCTTGAAAACCCCTACCTGAATCCCATAAAAATACCTAAAACCCTGTAAAAACCACTAAAAACACTGAAAACCCTTAAAACCCATAAAAAATTAAAAAATCTAAAAAAACCATAAAACCCCTCTAAAGCACCACTAAAAACCCCTAAAAACCCTCACATACCCTGAAACCCTGAAAAATCCAAAAACCCCTATAGACCCAAAAAAATCCATAAAAACCCTAAAAAATATAAAATAATAAAAATCCCTAAAAATCCCAGAAAACATAAAAATCATAAAAAACAAAAAAAAAACCCTAAAATCCATAAAAACCGATAAAAACCCTTAGTAGCCATAAAAACCCTAAAAATTAGTAAAAATCTAAAAACCCTTCAAACCCCAAAAAAATGTTTAAAAAGTCTAAAAAACATTAGTAACCCTAAAAACACAAAAAAAAATTATTAACCCAAAAGACCCTAAACCCCCTAAAAATCATAAAAACCCTGAAAATATTGGAAAACTCTAAAACCCCTCAAAATCCCTAAAAACCCTAAAAAACCCTAAAATCCAAAAAAATCCTAAAAATCCTAAAAATCCCTTAAAATGTAAAAGAACCAAAAAAACTAGAAAAACCCATGAAAACCATAAAAACCTTATAGCTATAAAATCCCATAAAACCCCTAAAAACACTAAAAACTCTAAAACCCTTAAAAGCCATAAAAGTCCAAAAAATCCCTAAAAATCCTTCAAAACAAAAAAACCAAAAAAACCCTGAAAACCCCCTAAAAACCATAAAATCCCATAAATACATTAAAAACTGAAAAAATATACAAATAATAAAAAGAACTAAAAACTCAAAAAACCCTTAAAGCCCCTAAAAACTTTAAAAAACTCTAAAAACCCTTAAAAATCCTAAAAACTTAAGAAAACCCTATAAACCCAAAAATTACCTAAAACCCTTGAAAAACCCCCAAACCCCTAAAAACCTAGAAAACCCCCAAAACCACTAGAAATCCCTAAAAATCTTAAAAAACCCTAAAAACCATAAAAATCCTAAAACCCACTAAAAATCCATGAAAGAGAAAAAACCCATAAAACCCCCCTGAAAACCAGAAACCCTTAAAAACCTTAAAAACCATAAAATCCCATAAAAGCCTAAAACAACTACGAATTATAAAAACCCTCAAAACCCATTAAAACGTTAAAGGACTATAAAATACCTTTAAAATCCTAAAAGACTCAAAAAACCCCTAAAACCTAATAAGACCACAAAAAAAACCCTGAAAACCCAAAAAAATCCCTAAAATACATAAAATCCATAAAAACCATAAAAAATATGAAAAGGCCCTAAAAACATTAAAAACATAAAAAACCATAAAAACCCTAAAAAAACCCTTAAAACCATAAAAACCTTAAAAACCCGAAAACCCATAAAATCCCTAAAAACCCACAAAAATATAAAAACCCTTAAACCCCCTAAAAACATTAAAAAACTATAGAAACCATAAATCCCTAAAAAACTCAAAAAAAAACCTAAAACCCAAAAAAATCATAAAATCCTTAAAAACCCCAAAAATCCATGAAAACCCAAAAAACGCTAGAAATCCCTATAAACCCTTAAAAACTCTACAAAACATTATAAACCCTAAAAAAAACAACCCCCTAAAAACACAAAAAGACCATCAAAACCCTAAAAACCCCTAAAAACCCTAAAACACTTTAAAACACTCAAAATCCCTAAAAACCCTAAAAAAATAAAACCTAAAAAAGCCCGAAAAATCCCTGAAAACGTAAAAAACCATAAAATCCATAAAACCCCTAAAAACATTAAAAACCCAAAAATCCCATAAAAACCCTAAAAACCACTAAAAACTTTAAAACTCCTTTAAACCCCAAAAAATGTTAAAAAACTCTAAAAATCCTTAAAACTCCTAAAAACTCAAAAAACCCTAAAACCTAACAAACAAAATAAGAACTCTAAAAACCCTAAAAACCCTAAAAACACTAAAAACCAAGAAAACCCATAAAACCCCTCAAAATCCCTAAAACCCTTCAAAACACTTAAAACCATAAAAATCCTTAACAATCCCTAAAAACACAAAAAACCCTAAAAACCCAGAAAACCCAAGAAAACCAGAAAAACAATAAAATATCCTAAAAACCTAGAAAAACCTAAAAACCCAATAAAACATTAAAACCCCTTAAAACCCCTTAAAACAATAAAAAACTATAAAAAATTTAAAAACCTTAAAAACTAAAAAAACCCCTAAAAAACCAAAAAGACACTAAACCCATAAAAACCCTAAAACCCTTAAAAATAATGAAAACCTCTAAAAACCCGAAAAATGCCTAAAAACCTAAAAACTTTAAAAATATTAAAAATCCCTAGAAATCCCTAAAAACATAAAAAACATTAAAAACCCTTAAAACCCCATGAAAAAATAAAAACCATAAAACACTATAAAACCCATAAAACTTCTAAAAAACACTAAAAACTCTAAATTCCTGTAAAACCCCTAAAAAAATTACAAACTCTAAAAAACTAAAAAACTCTAAAAAAACTCAAAAAAACCGTCAAAAGCCAAAAAGACCAAAAAAAACCTTAAAGAATAAAAAAATCACTAAAAACCCCTAAAACCCCTCAAAATCTCTAAAAACCCTAAAAACCCTAAAAAACCCTAAAAACCATAAAAATCCTAAAAAACACAACAATTCCCTGAAAATGTAAAAACCCCTAAAACCCCTAAAACCCCCCAGAAAACCATAAAACCCCCAAAAAACATTAAAAAAAGCCTAAAACTCATAAAAAATATATTAAACCGCTAAAACCTCTAAACACCCACAAACCCCTAAAAATGTTAAAAACTAAAAAAACCCTAAAAAATCAGAAAAAACCCTAAAACCCCAAAATGATGTAAAAGCCCTGAAAATCCCGAAAACCTTTAAAACCTTTTGATAAACCCTAAAACCCTTCAAAATCCCAAAAACCCCAAAAACCCATAAAAATCCTAAAAGGGACTTAAAAATCCTAGAAATATAAAAAATCCTAGAAACATAAAAAATCCTAAAACCGAAAAGAACCCTAAAAACCATAAAAACCCTTAAAAACCTAAAATCCATAAAACCCAATAAAAACACAAAAAACCCACTAAAAGCTCTTAAAACCCTTAAAACCCCTAAAAAAGATGAAAAACTATAAAAACCGTAAAACCCTAAAAACTCAAAAAACCTAAATAAAATAAAAATCCCTAACACCCCACAAAATTCATTAGAACCATAAAAACCCAAAAAACCATAAAGATCCTAAAAATTCAATAAAATTCCATAAGAACGTAAAAAACCTTAAATACCCTAAAAACAACTTAAAAACATGAAAACCCCTAAAAAACATAAAAACCCATAAAACCCTAAAAACCATTAAAACATCTATAAACCTTTTACACCCCTATAAATGTTAAAAAATCTAAAAAAATTTAAAACCTAAAAAAAACTCAAAAAATACCCTAAAAATCCATAAAAGACCCTAAATATAATGAAAACCCCTAAAACCCATCCCTTAAAACCCAAAAAACCATTAAAAAACCTAAAAATACCTAAAAACACTTGAAAACAAAAAAAAAACCCTAAAACCCTGAAAACCCCTTGAAAATAATAAAAACCCCTAAAAACCGTAAAAGCCTTAGAAACCCAAAAAATGAGGTAAACTACTAAAAACTTTTAAAACCCTTAAAACCCCTAAAAACATTAAAAAACTCTAAAACCTTAAAAACCCTAATAAACTAAAAAAACATAAATATCCAAAAAGACCTTAAAAGTCCTAAAAACCCTAGAAAACTAAAACCCCCCCTCAAAATCCCTAAAACCCCTAAAAACCATAAAACCATAAAAATCCTAAAAAATTCCTAAAAATACCTGAAAATGTAAAAAACCCTACAAACCCTAAAAATCCCTTGAAAACCATATAAACCCCAAAAAACCTTAAAACCCCTAGAATCCCATAAAAACCATACTAAATGACCAAAAACTCAAAAAACCCTTTAAACACCTAAAATTGTTAAAAAAACTCAAGAAAACATTAAAAACCCTAAAAAATATTAAAAAAACCTAAAAACCCCAAAAGACCCTAAAAACTTAAAAACCCTGAAAATCCTGAAAAACCCACAAAATACTAAAAACCCTAAAAACCATAAGAATCCTAAAAAGCCCTAAAAATCCCTAAAAATGTAAAAACCCCTAAGAACTCTAAAAAAACCCTTAAAACCCAGAAAACCCCTAAAAACCTTGAAAACCCATAAAAACCATACATACTACATAAAATTCTAAAAACCCTTAATACCCCTAAAAATATTAAAAAACTCTAAAAACCATTAAAAACCCAAAAAATACAAAAAACAGCCCTAACAACCCCAAAAGACCCTAAAGCCCTAAAAACCCGAAGAACCCTCAAAACCTGTAAAAATACTAAAAAATCCCTAAAAAACATAAAAACCAATAAAACCCATAAAAATCCTAAAAAATCCCTAAAACTTCCTAAAAACGTAAAAACCCCTAAAAACCCTATAGATCCCTAAAACACATAAAAACCCCTAAGAACCATAAAGTGCTATAAAAAACTTTAAACCTAAAAAAACTTGCAAAAACCATAAAACCCCAAAAGTCCCTAAAAACTATGAAAGACCCAAAAAACCCTAAAACCCCTAAAAACCCCTAAAACCTTCAAAATCCCCCAAATCCCTAAAAACCCTAACAACATAAAATCTTAAAAAATCCCTGAAAATGTAAAAAAGCCCTAAAACACCTGAAAAATATAAACCCCCCCAAAAAACCTTAAAAACCCTAAAACCCATAAAGACACTCAAGCCCACTAAAAACTCTAAAACCCTTAAAACCTCTAAAAATATTTAAAAAACTCTAAAAAAACCTTAAAAACCATTAAAATCCCAAAAAAGATACGAAATTCCAAAAAAGACACTAAAAACCTGAAAAACCCCTAAAATCCTAAAATACCCTGAAAACCCCTAAAACCTCTCAAAAACATAAAAACCCTAAAAAACATAGAAATCCTAAAAACCCCTAAAAACCCAGAAAAATGTAAAAACCCTAAACCCTAAAAAATCCCTGAAAACTATAAAAACACCTAAAAACCATAAAAATAATAAAAACCAGTAAAAAAAATAAAACTCCACTATAAACTCTAAAAACAATTAAAACCCCTAAAAATGTTTAAAAACTCTAAAACCCCTTAAAAACCAAAAAAATCAGAAAAACCCCTAAAACTCCAAAACTGTCGTAAAACCCATAAATAACCCTAAAAACACTAAAAAACCTGAAAGACCATAAATAACCCTAAAAACACTAAGGATTTTTAGAGATTTTAGGGCTATTTAGGATTCTTATGGTTTTTAAGGTTTTTGGGGATTTTGAGGGTTTTAGTGTTTTTAATGTATTTTAGAAATTTTTAACATTTTAAGGGGTTCTAAGGTTTTTATAGTTTTTAGGGTTATTTTGTATTTTATATATTTTGAGGGTTTTTAGGGGTTTTCAAGGGATTTTAGGGTTTTTAGGGGTTTTCTGGTTTTTTTGGGCCTTTTAAATATTTTAGGGTTTTTTTTGTGTTTTAAGGGTTTTAAGGGTTTTTTGTTTTTTTTAACATTTTGAGGTGTTTTAAGGGTTTTTAGATTTTTTAGTGGTTTTTAGGGTTTTTATGGGTTTTTAGGGGTTTTAAATATTTTTAGAGGTTTTTATGGTTTTTAGGGGGTTTTCATGGATTTTAAGTGTATTTATGTTTTCAACGATTGTTAGGGATTTATTATCCGATTTTATAGTTTTTATTGGTTTTTCAGGGTTTTAGGAATTCTGAGGGTTTTTAGTATTTTTCAAGGGTTTTTAGGTTTTTTAGGTTTTCTCAGGGTTTTTTGGGTTTTCTGGGTATTAGGGTTTTTATGAATTTCTTAGAGTTTTTAATTTTTTTTAGAGTTTTTTTACATTTTTACGAGTTTTAAAGGTTTTTTAGTGTTTTTTGGGTTTTAATGGGGTTTTACCGATTTTTAAGGTTTTTAGGGGTTTTTATGGTTTTCGGGTGTTTATCAGGGTTTTTAGGGTTTTTTATATTTTTAGGGTTTTTTAGGGCTTTGTAGTATTTTTATGGTTTTAAGGGGTTTATAGGGGGTTTTAGAGTTTTTCGAAGTTTTTTTCAATTTTTTAGGGTTTTTAGAGTTTTTAGGGTTTTTTGAGTTTTTTAACATTTTTAGAGATTTAAATTAATAGTGTTTTTATGTTTTTATGGTTTTTTATGGTTTTTAAGGTTTTTAGAGTTTTTATGGTTTTCCGAGTTTTAGGGTTTTTTATATTTTCAAGGATTTTAAAAGATTTTTCATATTTTTATGGTTTTTTAGGTTTTTATGGATTTTAGGAATATTGAGGGTTTTTAGGATCTATTAGTGTTTTTTAGGGATTTAGGGGTTTTTGGGGTCTTTTTGGTGGGTTGGGGGTTTTTTTTGAGTTTTTTAGGGTTTTAATTTTTTTTAAAGTTTTAAACATTTATAGCAGTATAAAGGGTTTTAAGATTTTTTTAGTGGTTTTCTGGGTTTTCTGGGTTTTTAGGGTTTATTAAGATTTTTAGGGGTTTTATGATTTTTAGGGGGGTTTCAATGTTTTTTGTGGTCTTTACGCTTTCTGTGATTTTTCAGATTTTTAGGGTTTTTTGGGGGTTTTTTGGGTTTTTATGGATTTTGAGTGTCTTTATTGTTTTTTAGGTGTTTTATGGTCTTTTTGGTTTTAGATTTTTTTTAAAAAAAATTTAGGGTTTTAAGGTTTTTTAGAGTATTGACATTTTTTAGATTTTTAAGCATTTTTTGAGTTTTTAGTGGTTCTGGTTGTTTTATGGGGTTCAAGGTTTTTTAATGTTTTTAGGGGTTTTCCATTTTTTAGAATTTTGACGGTTTTTTTACGTTTTCAGGGATTTTTATGGATTTTTTAAATACTTTTATTGATTTAATGTTTTTTTGGGTTTTTTTGGGGATTTTGAGGGATTTTATGGGTTTTCAAGGTTTTTAGGGTCTTTTGGGTTGTTAGAATTTTTCGAGTTTTTAAGAGTTTTTTAACATTTTTAAGAGTTTAAAGGGTTTTTAGAGTTTTATTGTGTTTTTAGGGTTTTTGTGAGGTTTTAAGTTTTTTAAAGTTTTTAGGGGTTTTTAGGGGTTTCTGGGGTTTCTTACGTTTTCAAGGATATTTAGGGATTTTTAGGTTTTTAATGGTTTTTGGGTTTTTTGGTTATTTAGTGTTTTTAGGTATTTTTTGGGTTTTTATGGTTGTTCAAGGTTTTTAGGGTGTTTTAGGTTTCAGGATTTTTTAAGGTATTTAGCATTTTTAAGGTTTTTAGAGTTTTTTAACTTTTTATGGGTTTTAAGGGGTTTTAGTGTTTTTATTACTTTTTAGGGTTTTTGATTTTTTATGGTTTTTGGGGTTTATGGTTTTTAGGTGTTTTTCAGTGTTTTTAGTGTTTTTTATGTTTTCATGTATTTTAGGGATTTTTAGTATATTTATGGTTTTTAGGGTTTTCTAAGTTTTTAGGGATTTTGAGGGTTTTTAGGGATTTTGAGGGTCTTTAAGGTTTTCAATGGTTTTTAGGGTTTTATGGTCTTTTTATATTTTTAGGTGTTTTTTAATGTTTTTTAGGGTTTTGAGGATTTATATAGTTTCTTTAACTTTTTAAGGGTTTTAAGGGTGTTTAGAGCTTTTAGTAGTTTTTTAGGGTTTTATGGATTTCTATGATTTTTTACATTTTTAGGGGTTTTCATGGTTTTCAAGGGGTTTATGATTTTTAGGGTGTTTTAGGTTTTCATGGTTTTTTAGGGATTTAAGGATTTTTATGGTTTTTAGGATTTTTAGAGATTTTAAGGGTTTTCGGGTTTTGGGGGGGGGGGTTTGGGGTTTTTGGGGTTTTTGGGTTTTTCATGGTTTTTGGGTTCTTTTTGTGTTTTTGGGGTTTTTTTGAGTTTTTTTAGGGTTTAAATGTTTTTAGGGCTTTTTAACATCTAGAGGGGTTTTGAGGGTTTTTTGATTTCTTTATGGGTTTTTAGGGTTTTTATGGGTTTAAAGGGTTTTTAGGGGCTTTATGGTTTTCAGGTGTTTTTATGGTTTCTAGGGTTTTTTACATTTTAAAGGATTTTTGGGGCTATTTTAGGATTTTTTATAGTTTTTAAGGTTTTTAGGGGTCTAGGGATTTTGAGTGTTTTTAGGGGTTTTCAAGGTTTTTTACGATTTTTGGGGTTTTTAAGGTTTTTATTGTTTTTTAGTGTTTTTTTGAGTTTATAATGGTTTTAAAGTTTTTTATAGTTTTTTCACGTTTTTAGGGCGTCATTTAAGGGTGTTTAGAGTTTTTGTGGTTTTTAGGGTTTTTATGGGCATTTTGGTTTTTAAGGTTTTTTTATGGTTTTTAAAGTTTTTAGTGGTTTTTCAAGTTTTTTATGTAGTTTTAGGGTTTTTATGTTTTTCAGGGTTTTTATAGTTTTTTAGGGGTTTTCAGGGTTTTAAGGTTTTTTACATTTTCATGGATTTTGAGGCATTTTTTAGAATTTTGTGGTTTTTAGGGTTTTTAAGGGTTTTTTGGGATTTTTAAGCATTTTGGGGTTTTATGGGTTTTAGGGGTTTTCAGGGGTTTTAGGGTCTTTTGGGTTTTTATGGTTTTTTTGTTTTTTAGATTTTTTAAGGGTTTTAGTGTTTTTTAACATTTTTTGGGTTTTTAAGGGTGTTTAGAGTTTTTAGTGGTTTGTAGGTTTTTTATGTGTTTTTAGGGGTTTTAAATTTTTTAGGGGTTTTTATTCTTTTCAAGGGCTTATCATTTTTTTAGGGTTTTTATGTTTTCAGGTATTTTTAGGTATTTTTTATGATTTTTATGGGTTTTTTGGGGTTTTTAGGATTTTGAGGGGTTTTAGAAAATTTGCTATGTTTTTCAGGGTTTTAGGGTTTTTCAGAGTTTTTAGTTTCTTTTTGGGTTTATAGGTTTTTAGCTGTTAAGGTTTTAAGGTTATTTAGCATTTTTAATGTTTTTAAGGGTTTAGGGTTATTAGAGTTTTTTGTGCATTTAGGGTTTTTAGGGATTTTTAATCTTTTTAGGGGTTTTTATTTTTTGGCAGTTTTTCAGGATTTCTAGTGTTTTTTATGTTTTCCAGGATATTTAGGGAGTTTTTAGGAATTTTATGATTTTTAGGGTTTTAGGGTTTTTAGGGATTTTGACTGTTTTTAAGTGTTTTCAGGGATTTTTAGGATTTTTAGGATTTTTTAGGGGTTCAAAGGTTTTTAAGAGTTTTTCAATGATTTTATGGGTTTAAAGGTTTTTTAGATTTTTTAGTAGTTTTAGGGGTTTTATATTTTGTATAGTTTTTAAGGTTTTTACGGGTTTTAATATTTTCATAGTGTTTTTGGGGTTTCTATGTGTTTTTAGGATTTTTCATCTTTTATGGTTTCCAGGGGTTTTAGGGGTTTTTTACATTATTA
This sequence comes from Viscum album, assembly GCA_963277665.1. Classification (NCBI taxonomy): domain Eukaryota; kingdom Viridiplantae; phylum Streptophyta; class Magnoliopsida; order Santalales; family Viscaceae; genus Viscum; species Viscum album. Next base: position 1,049,332,537 of record OY728121.1, on the reverse strand, counting down.
GGTATTTTTAGAGATTATGTAGGATTTTATGTTTTTTGGGGTTTTAGGGATTTTAAGGTTTTCTAGGGGTTTCTGGGTATTTTAGGCTTTTTAGGGTCTTTTGGGTTTTTAGTGTTTTTTTTGAGTTTTTAAGGGTTTTAAGGATTTTTAGAGTTTTTAAATTTTTTTAGGGGTTTTAAGGGTTTTTAGATATTTTTGTGGGTTTTTAGGTTTTTATGGGTTTCTTGGGCAGAAGAGGTGCCGGACCAGGCTATTCCTGGTCCTCCCAAAATTTATTAGAAAAAAAAGACACCAAAAGAGAATACAGACCGAGGGAGGGGCGGGGTCAATCAACCCCAACCCAAAACACAATCCCCAAAATAAAGACAAAGAAAAGAAAAAATACAAAAGGCAAAACACAACATCAACTTCAAAACCCTCTCATCCAACTCCATCATTCAGCAGCTCCATCACCTTCATCTGCGCTCCCAACTAATCAGCAACAAACATCTCGAAGCACATGTTCCATCATCCATCACCTTCAGCATCAACATATCACTCAGCACTTTCTAGGGAAAGGGTAATCCTCCCATCCAAGCAACAACAAGCATCCAATAGCTCAAGTTCTAGCATCCAGTACCACCTAAACAGCTATCTCCTAGCATACCGCATCTCAGATTCCAGCAACCAGCCTCTCCTAAGAAAGCGTCTAGCACCTCCCGACCAAACCTCTTCCAGCAATTGACACCCAACATGACCATCTTACAGCACCATACACCCCTTATAACACCAAACAGCCCCTTCACCAGACATCACCCATCCTTAGGCATCTCCTTGCCAAGAAAATCAACTGCCATCAGTATAGAACCATTAGCCTCACCGACCTTCAACATCCCCTCACCAAGAGGATCCACAACCAGAAGTATAGATCCGCCAGCCCCAAACTTGTAAACCAACAATTCATCACCACCCATCCCATCAGAAAGCAGAAACCAATGACACCATTTCCAGGAGCCAACACCTCCTTCTGCACCTCGTAAACAAGCAGTGACAGAACCGACAGCTTCAATACATCCTAGCCTAGCAGCAAGCAGAAACCATCACCAAAGTTTCTTATAACCATCAAATCCATCCATGCCTTCAGGACAATCAGCATAATAGAACCAAAGTCTCGCATCGGCACACGCCAAATGCCGCAACAACAACAAAAAATCCAAATGAACCAGAGTCATTGCAACCAGAAAATAAAATCGAAGGCCTCTGACCAAGAGCACAACCCAACCAGAAGAACCAATCACCGACGAGCCAATCCAAAATTGCAGATAAAGCATATACCCACAAAGTAGAAGGAATTAGAAGCCACGAGCCACCAGCACGCCAGAAAAGAAGAAGAATCTCAAGATCAAAACTGCAGAAGTGGCAACGTACCAGATCATCATCGGAGGAGAAATTGAAACCTACAACAGCAAAATGAAAGGGATAAAAAACAGTTGAAGGGAACATAATATAGCCCACCACTACAACCCTCTCCATTTTTGAATCCCTCAATGTCGTTGAACCATCTGAAGAAGCCCCAGATCTACAAGCTTGACCACGATCCACAGATGAAGAACGGAAGGGCTTCTAGATGCTAGAGATTCGTCTGCGAAGACAACATGTCGAACAAAGATCCCAAGCAACTGCGTGGTCTCCAAGGAAAATTTAACCCGAACGCACAAAAACCAAGCCCCTCCAAGATCCGAGGTCAAAACCTCAAAAGACGCCACCAGGGGGAGTCGAAGTTGCTGACAACAGGAAACTGCCACCGACTTGAGACCGATAAGCACCTCCAGAGCACAACTTCACCGAGAGCAAGGAAGAAGCACGAATCCATGGCCGAATCCCTAAAGAGAATCCATGGGAAACCCTAGGAGAATTGATGAATGAGAGGGATACTTTTAGTGGTTTGTATGGGGTTTAGGGTTTTTTTACGTTTTATGAGATTTTTAGGACCTTTATAAGACTTTTATGGTTTTAGGTTTTTTTTGGTGTTTTAGTGATTTTGACAGGTTTTATGGGTTTTAAGTTTTTAGGGATTTTTAGGGTTTTTAGAATCTTTTGATTTTTTAGGGTTTTTTGAGGTTTTTAGGGGTTTAACGAATTTTTAGAGTTTTTTAAACCTTTTTAGGGGTTTTAAGGTCTTTTAGAGTTTTTATTTTTTTAGGGTTTTATGGGGTTTTATGGTTTTTAAATGTTTTTATGGGTTTTTGTGGTTTTTAGGGGTTTTTCAAGGTTTTGAGTGTTTTTTTACATTTTCAAGGATTTTTTAGGATTTTAGTGTATTTAGGGATTTTAGGGATTTTGAGGGGGTTTAGGCTTTTTTCATGGTTTTTAGCATTTTTTCAGGTTTTTAGGTCTTTTTGGGTTTTGAGATTTTTTTTAATTTTTTCAGAGTTTTAAAGGTATTTTCGAGTTTTTTTATATTTTTAGGAGTTTTAAAGGTTTTATGGGTTTTTATAATTTTTGGGATATTTAGGGATTTTTTGGATTTTTATGGTTTTTGGGATTTTGAGGGTTTTAGGGTTTTTCAATGTTTTTAGGGATTTGAGGGTCTTCATGGGTTTTATGAGCTTTTGGATTTTTAGGGGGGGGGTTTAGTTTTTTAGGTTTTTTAATTTTTTTTAGAATTTTTTAATGTATTTAGAGGCTTTAGGGATTTAAGAGTTTTTAGCGATTAAAGGGTTTTTATGATTTTTTTGGTTTTTTAAGGTTTTTTGAGGTTTTATGGTTTTCCAGGTTTTTTATGTTTTTTAGGGTTTTTAGGGTTCTTACAGATTTTGACGGTTTTTAGGGGTTTTAGGGTTTTTCATGGTTTTAAGGGTTTTTAGTGTTTTATGGTTTTTAATAGTTTTTCAAGGTTTTTGATGGTTTTAGAGTATATAAATGTTTTTAGGGGTTTTAAGTTTATTTAGGGTTTTTCATGGTTTTTAGGGTTTTTGTGGGTTTTTAGGTTTTCAAGGCTTTTAGATTTTTTTATTCTTTTGAGGGGATCTTCAAGGTTTTTAGAGTTTTTTACTTTTTCAGGGATTTTTACGGATTTTTTGAATTTTTAATGTTTTTTGGGTTTTTTACTATTTTTAGGGATTTCGAAGGTTTATATGGGTTTTCATGGTTTTAGGATTTTTTTTCTAGGTTTTTAAGGTCTTTTTTGGGTTTTCAGGGTTTTTTTTTGAGATTTTAGGGATTTTAAGTTTTTTAGAGTTTTTTTACATCTTTAGCTGTTTTAATAAATTTTTATGTTTTTATTGGTTTTAGGGGTTTTATGGTGTTTCAGGTTTTTTTATAGATTTCAGGGGTTTTATGGTTTTTTGGGGTTTTTAGGGGTTTTAAGGTTTTTTTACCTTTTAAGGGTTTTTAAGGGGTTTTTAGGATTTTTATCATTTTTAGGGTTTTTACGGATTTTTAGGTGCTTTTAGGATTTCTATAGTTTTTTAGGTTTTTAGGGTCTTTTGGGGATTTTAGGGTTTTTTATGTGTTTTTTAGGGGTTTAATGGTTTTTTAGTGTTTTTAACATTTTTAGAGGTTTAAAGGGTTTTCAAAGTTATTTGTGGTTTTGTGGTTTTTATGGGGTTTTAAGGTTTTTTATGGGTTTTAGGGGGTTTTATCGTTTTCAGGGGGGTTTCAAGTTTTTAATGCTTTTTACGTTTTCAGATATATTTTGGGTTTTTTTATGGTTTTATGGTTTTTAGTGTTTTTAGTGTTTTTATGGATTTTTGGGGGTTTTGGGGGTTTTAGGGATTTTTAGGGTTTTTAGGGATTTTCAGGGTATTTTGGGGTATTATGGGGTTTTTTTTGATTTATTTAGGGTTTTACGGGTTTTAAGAGTTTTTTTAACACTTTTAGGGGTTTAAAGGGTTTTTAGAGTTTTTAGTGGGTTTTCGGGGTTTTATGTGTTTTTAGGGTTTTTTAAGGTTTTAGGGGTTTTATGGTTTTCATGGGTTATTCGGGATTTTTATGGTCTTTTACATTTTCTTGGATTTTTAGGGATTTTGTAGGATTTTCATGGTTTTTCGGGTTTTTTGTGTTTTTAGGGATTTTGAGGGTTTTTAGGGTTTTTCATGTATTTTAGGGACTTTTGGGTTTTCATTTTTTGAGTATTTTAGGGGTTTTATGGTATTTTAGTGTTTTGTAACATTTTTATAGTTTTCAATGTGTTTTTAATGTTATTATTTGTTTTAAGGGTTTTTATGGTTTTTATGATTTTCAAGGGGTTTTTAAGGATTTTGGTTTTTTTACATTTTTAGCGATTTATATGGATTTTTTAAGGATTTTTATAGTTTTTAGGGTTTTTAGGGTTTTTTAGGATTTTTTAGTTTTTTGCAGTTTTAAGGGTTTTTATAATTTTTATTAGGTTTCTATGGTTTTTATGGGTTTTTAGGGATTTTAGAGGTTTTTAAAAGGTTTTATGGTTTTCTTTGGTTTTCTAGGGTTTTTAAGGTTTTTTACATTTTCAGGGATTTTTTGGGATTTTTATGGTTTTTATGATTTTTAGGGTTTTCTAGGGTTTTAGGGTGTTTTTAGGGTTTTTAGGGGTTTTTTTCGTTTTTTAGGATTTTTAAGGTTTTTTGTGTTTTTTAACGTTTTTTGGGGGTTTGAGGTTTTTATAGTTTTTATTAGTTTGTTAAAGGATTTATGGGTTTTTAAGGTTTTTAGAGGTTTTATGTTTTTAGGGGTTTTTCATGGTTTTTATGGTTTTTATATTTTCAGGGATTTTGAGGGATGTTTTAGGGTTTTAATGGTTTTTAGGTTTTTTTAGGGTTTTTAGAGTTATATAAGGTTTTCAGGGGGTTTAGAGTTTTTTTGGGTCTTTCGGCTCTTTTTAGGTTTTTAGTTGTGTTTTTTGTATTTTTTAGGGTTTAAAGTTTTCCTAAGGTTTTTTAATGTATTAGGGGTTTTAAGGGTTTTTAGAGGTTTTAGTGGGTTTTAGGGTTTTTATGATTTTCAGGGGGTTTTCAGGGTTTTTAGGGGTTTTTTACATATTAAGGGATTTGGGGTATTTTTTGTATTTTGATGGTTTTTGCGATATGGAGGGGTTTTAGGGTTTTTTCGATATTTTAGGTTTTTTCAGTGTTTTTAGGGTCTTTTTTGGTTTTCTAAGTTTTTTTTTCTGTTTTTAAGGTTTTTATGGTTTTTATGGTTTTCAGGGATTTTTATGTTTTCCAGAACTTTAAGGGATTTTTTTATGATTTTTATGGTTATTAGGGTTTTTAGGGTTTTTGGGATTTTTGGAGGTTTTAGGGGTTATTTCAAGGTTTTTAGAGGGTTTTAGGGTTTTTATTGAGTTTTTTGTGGCTTTTTATGTTATTTATATTTTTTTAACTGTTTTAGAGGTTTTAAGGGTTTTTAGAGTTTTTATCCTTTTTTAGGGTTTTAGGGGTTTTAAGGTTTTCAAGGGTTTTATGGTTTTTAGGGGTTTATTGGGATTTTGAGGGGGTGTTTTTAGGGTTTTTAGGTCTTTTTTAGGATTTTTATGTTTTTTAGGGTTTTCAGGTTTTTAGGGATTTTGAGGGGTTTTTGGGTTTTTTAGTGTCTTTATGGTTTGTAGAGTTTTTAGGGTCTTTTTGGGTTTTGAGGGTTTTTTGAGTTTTTAAAGGTTTAAATATTTTTAGAGTTTTTTAATGTTTTTAGTGTTTTAAGGGTTTTTAGAGGTTTTGAGGGTTTTTTAAAGTTTTTAGGGAAAGGAAGATGCTAGGGTCGGGCTATTCCCGACCCCCCCAAATTTATTAGGAAGGAAAAAAGAGACACAACAGACAAGGGAGGGGAGGGGTCAAACAACCCACACCCGAAAACCCCTTACAACGCACGCAAAAAAGAAAAGAAAAAAAGAAAAAAAAAGAAAAAAGAAAAAAACACACACAACCAAGCAGCCACCACCACCATCCAGCATCAACCAGCATCCAGTAGCTCATAGCTACCCAACCACCAGCATCCAAACTCATAAAGACCATCATCCAACACCTCCCAGCCAAAAAACAACCAGCAATCAGCAACCAGAGACATAGAGCCACATCCCTCCCGCATTTCCCAGCTAAACAGTAACCAGAGACAAGCAGTACACCTTACAACACCCTTTTTAAAGTTTTTAGGGGTTTTATGGGCTTTTAGGGTTTTTACATTTTAAGTAATTTTAGGGATTTTTTCTAATTTTTACAGTGTTTAGGTTTTTTATGGTTTTTTGGGATTTTTAGAGGTTTTATGGGTTTTCTAGGTTTTTGGGGTCTTAAGGGGTTTTAGGGTTTTTTTGGGTATTTGGGGTTTTTAGAGTTATATTCAGTTTTTAGGGTTTTTATGGTTTTTAGTGATTTTTACGTTTTTATGGTTTTTAAGAGTTTTTAGAGTTTTTAGTGGGTTTTTAGGGTGTTTATGGGATTTTAGGGTTTTTAAGGTTTGTTGGGATCTTTATGGTTTCCAGGTATTTTTTAGGGTTTTTTGTGTTTTCAGAGATTTTTTAGGATTTTTATGGTTTTAGTGTTTTTTAGGGTTTTTAGGGATTCTGAGGTTTTTTAGGGGTTTTAGGTTTTTTCGAGGGTTTTTGGGGTTTTTGGGTTTTTGGGGTTTTCATTTGAGTTTTTTGGGGTCTTAAGGTTTTTTAGAGTTCTTTAATGTTTTTGGGGTTTTGAGGGTTTTTAGAGTTTATAGTGGTTTTCAGGGGTTTTGAGGGTTTTTAGAGTTTATAGTGGTTTTCATGGGTTTTGTGGGTTTTTAGGGTTTTTATGTTTTTTAGGGGGTTTTATGGTTTTCAGATGTTTTTTAAGGTATTTAGGGTTTTCTAGGTTTTAGGGATTTTTAGTGATTTTTTTTAGATTTTTAGGGTTTTTTGTGTTTTTGGGACCTTAGGGATTTTGAGAGGTTTTAGGGATTTTATGGGTTTTCATGGTTTTTAGGTTCTTTTGGGGTTTTATGGATTTCTTGAGTTTTTTTCGGGCTTTTAATGTTTTTTAGAGTTTTTAATATTTTTACAGATTTTAAGGGGTTTTAGTGGGTTTTAGGGTTTTTATGGGGTTTATGGTTTTTAAATTTGTTAGAGGATTTTATGATTTTCAGGGGGGTTTAAGTTTTTTAGGGTTTTTTATGTTTTTAGGGACTTTTAGGGATTTTTTAGGATTTTTATGGCCTTTTGGTTTTTTTGGGTTTTTATAAATTTTGAGGGTTTTTAGGGGTTTTATGTTTTTTAGGGGTTTTAGAATTTTTCAGGGTTTTTAGGGGTTTTAGGGTTTTAGCAGTTTTTTTAGTATTTTAGGGTTTTTTTGTTTCATTAACCTTTTTAGGGATTTTAAGTGTTTCTATAGCTTTTAGTGGTTTCTTTGTGGTTTATTGGTTTTTAGTGTTTTTAATATTTTTTGTGTTTTTAGGGTTTTTATGAGTTTTTAGGTTTTTCATGTTTTCTAACGCTTTTAGGGGTTTAAGTGTTTTTATATTCTTTAGTGGTTTTTAGGGTTTTTATGGATTTTTAGGGGTTTTAATGGTTTTAGGGGTTTTATGGTTTTTTGGGTGTTTGGGGTTTTTTTGGGTTTTTTACACTTTCGTTGTTTTTAGGGATTTTTTTGCGTTTTTATGGATTTTAGGGTTTTTAGGGTTTTTAGGGGTTTTCATGGTTTTTTGGGTCTTTTGGGTTTTATATTTTTTTTATTTTTTTAGGGTTGTTAATGTTTTTTAGATTTTTTAACATTGTTAGTGGTTTTAAGGGTTTTTAGAGTTTTTATGGTTTTAGGGTTTTTATGGGTTTTTAGAGATTTTTTATGGTTTCCGGGGTTTTATGGTTTTTTTGGTTTTTAAGGTTTTTTTGGACTTTTAGGGCATTTTTACTTTTTCATGGATTTTTAGGGATTTTTTATAATTTTAATGGGTTTTTTGGTTTTCATGGTTTTAAGGGATTTTGAGGGATTTTACTGGTTTTCAGGGTTTTTTTGGGATTTTAGGGACTTTTTGTTTTAGGGTTTTTTTTGGATTTTTTAGTGTTTTAGGGTCTTATGGATTTTTTATTGGTTTTTCTGATTTTTTACAATTTTTAAGATATTTTATAATTTTTTAATGTTTTAGGGGTTTTAAGGGTTTATAGAGTTTTTAGTTGTTTTTATGGTTTTGGGGGTTTTAAAGGTTTATTGGGGTTTTTATGTATTTTAGGGGTTTTTCTAGGTTTTTTAACCTCTTCAGGGATTTTTAGGGATTTTTTAGGAATTTTAGGGTTTTAAGGGGGTTTTAGGGTTTTTAATGGATTTTGAGGCTTTTAGGGGTTTTTTGGGATTTTTTGGGTATGCATGATTTTTTTGGGGTTTTAGGGTCTTTTTGGGCTTTTAGGGTTTTTTGAGTTTTTTTGGGTTATAATGTTTTTTACGTTTTTTGGCATTTAAGGGTTTTATGGATTTTTAGTGTTTTTAAGGTCTTTAGGGGTTTTTATGGTTTTCAAGGTTTTTCAGGGTTTTTTTATTTTTATGTTTTCTTGGATTTTTGGGTATTTTTAGTATTTTTATTGTTTTTAAGGTATTTTTGGGTATTTAGAGATTTTGAGGGTTGTTAAGAATTTTTATGGTTTTTTAGGTTTTCAAGGCTTTTATGGTCTTTTGGTTTTTTAGAGTTTTTTTGTGTTTTTTAAGTGTTTTAATGTTTTTTAGAGTTTTAATGTTTTTATGGGTTTTAAGGTTTTGTAGAGTTTTTATTATTTTTAGGGGTTTTTATTATTTTTGGTGTTTTTATGGTTTTCAGTTTTTTAGGGATTTTAAGGTTTTTTATGTTTTTAGGGATTTTTTTTGATTTTTTTTATTTTTAGGGTATTTTAGGGATTTTATGGATTTTGAGGGGTTTTAGGGTCTTTTCGGGTTTTTAAGGTCTCTTTGGGTTTTTAATGTTTTTCTAGGTTTTTAGGGTTTTTATGGTTTTTTAGAGTTTCTTAATATTTTAGGGGTTTTAAGGATTTTTAGAGTTTTTAGTGGTCTTTAGGGTTTTGAGGGGCCTTTTAGGGTTTTTAAAGATTTTTGGGATTTTGAGAGTTTTAGGTTTTTTAGGGATTTTTAGGGTTTTATGGGTTTTTAGGTTTTTTGGGGTCGTTTTTGGTTTTAGGGTTTTTTAGAGTTTTTAAGATATTTTAGTGTATTTATGGTTTTTTGGGTTTTTTATGGTTTCCATGGTTTTTGCAGGGTTTATAGGGTTTTTTATGTTTTCAATGATTTTTATGGTTTTTAGGGTTTTAGGGATTTGGAGGGGGGTTTGGGTTTTTTCATATTTTTTAAGGATTTTTTGAGTTTTTAGGGAATTTAAGGTTTTTTAGAGTTTTTAAAAATTTTACAGGTTTAAAGGGTTTTTAGATTTCTTAGTGGTTTTTAGGGTTTTTCTTGGTTTTATGGGTATTTATGGTTTTTAGGGGGGGTTTTATGGTTTTCAGGAGTTTTTCAAGGTTTTTAGGGTTTTTTACATTTTAATGGATTTTAGGGGGGTTTTTTATCATTTCTATAGTTTTAGTATTTTTAGGGGTTTTAGGGATTTTGAGGGCTTCTATGGGTTTTAAGGGTTTTGGGGGGTTTTCTCAGTTTTCAGGGTATTTTTTCGATTTTTAGGGGTTTTTTTTGAGTTTTTTAGGGGTTTTAAGGATTTTTAGAGTTATTAACGTTTTAGAGGTTTTAAGGGTTTTTAGAGTTTTTAGAGTTTTTAGTAGTTTTTAGGGTTTTCAAGGTTTTTTGTGTTTTTTCAGGTTTTTATAGTTTTCAGGGGTTTTTCTGATTTTTTAAGGTATGTTACGTTTTAAGGGATTTATAGGGATTTTTTTTAAGATTTTTATATTGTCTAGGGGTTTTTGGGATTTTTGGGGATTTTGAGGGGTTTTTAGGGTTTTTAGGGGTTTTTTTTGTGTTTTAGGGTTTTTTCGGGGTTTTTAGGGTCTTTTGGTGGTTTTATGTTTTTTTGATTTTTTTAGTGTTTTTAAAGATTTTTAGAGTTCTTAAATTTTTTTAAGGGTTTTAAGGGTTTTTAGAGTTTTTAATGGTTTTTATGGTTTTTATGGGGTTTTAAGGCTTTTAGATATTTTTATGTATTTAAAGGATTTTTTAGGGTTTTTTATGTTTTCAAGGATTTTTTAGGATTTTTATGGTTTTTGTGGGTTTTAGTAATTTTAGGAATTTTGGGGGGCTTTAGGGTTATTCATGGTTTTATAGGGTTTTAGAGTTTTTTAGGTTTTTATATGGTTTTAAAGGTTTTTTATGGTCTTTTGGGTCTTTTGGGTTTTTTGTTTTTTTTTGAGTTTTTTTAGGGTTTTTAAGGTTTTTTAGAGTTTTTAGTAGTTTTAACGATTTTTAGTGTTTTTAGTGGGTTTTTAGGGGGTTTAGGGGGTTTAGGGTTTTCTATGGTTTTTCGTGGTTTGTTTTTGGTTTTAAGGGGTTTTTTCGGGCTTTTTTACATTTTTTGGGATTTTGGGGATTTTTTTGATTTTATAGTCTCTAGGGTTTTTAGGGGTTTGTGGATTTTGAGGTATTTTAGGGTTTCTCAGTGTTTTTAAGTTTTTTAGAGGTTTTTAGTTTTTTTTTTGTGTTTTTGGGTTTTTATGGTTATTATGAGTTTTTAGGGGTTTTATGGATTTTTAGAGTTTTTTTAACATTTTAAGGGGTTTATGGGTCTATAGACTTTTTAGTGGGTTTTAGGGGTTTTATTAGTTTTTAGTATTTTTAAGTGCTTTAGTAGTTTTTATGGTTTTTAGGAGTTTTTAAGATATTTTTACTTTTTTTTTGGGATTTTTAGGGTTTTTAGGGATTCTGAGGGGTTTTAGGGTTTTTTTGGGTTTTTTTGGGTTTTTTTGGGTTTTTTTTTGGTTTTTTGGGTTTTTTAGTTTTTTTAGGGTTTTAAGGTTTTTTAGAGTTTTATAACATTTTTAGTGGTTTTAAGGGTTTTTACAGCATTTAGTAGTTTTAGGGGTTTATTTTTTTACTGTTTTTTATGGTTTTTAAGTGTTATTATGGATTTCAAGGGGTTTTTAGAGTTTTTTGGGATTTTTAGGGATTTTAAGGATTTTTATGGTTTTTAGGGTTTTTAGGTATTTTGAGAGTTTTTAGAGTTTTTAGGACTTTTAAGGATTTTTAGGTGTTTTTTGGGTTTTTAAGGTCCTTTAGGTTTTTTTTTTATTTTTTTAGTTTTTAGGGGTTTTAATATTTTTTAAAGTTTTTAACATTTTTTAAAGTTTTTAACATTTTTAGTGGTTTAAAGGGTTTTCTGAGTTTTTAGTGCTTTTTAGGGTTTTTATGGGGTTCTTGGTTTTTTAAGGATTTAAGGGTTTTATGGTTTTCAGGGGTTTTTTGGGGTTTTAGTGTTTTTTATGTTTTTAGGGATTTTATAGATTTTTAGGATTTTTTTGGTTGTTAGATTTTTTTGGGTTTTTGGGGATTTATGAGGAGTTTTAGGGGTTTTCTACGTTGTTTAAGGTTTTTAGGGGTTATAAGAGTTTTTAGGGTCTTTTGGGTTTTTAGGGTTTTTTCCAGTTTTCCGGTTTTTATGGGTTTTATGGTTTTCTAAATTTTTTAAACATTTTTTAGTGGTATTAAGATTTTTTTGAGCTTTATGTTGTTTTTTGGGTTTTTATGGGTTTTAGTTTTTTTATGGTTTTTAAGGGTTCTTATGATTTTTCGGGTATTTTCAGGTATTTTAGTATTTTTATTTTTTTTTGGATTTTTGGGGAATATTTAAAATTTTTATGGTATTTAGGGGTTTTTTGGGTTTTTAGGGATTTTTTGTGTGCCTCATGGGTTTCAGGGTTTCTTAGGGGTTTTATTGGTTTTTAGGGTTTTTTGAGTTTTTTAGGGGTTTAAGGTTTTTTAGAGTTTTTTTGGCATTTTTTGAGTTTTTAATGATTATAATAGTTTTTAGTTTTTAGGGTTTTTTGGGTTTTTTTACATTTTCAGGGTTTTAGGGATTTGTTAATATTTTTTTGGTTTTAGGGTTTTTTTGGGATTTTAGAGATTTTGAGGGGTTTTAGGGTTTTCATGTTTTTAGGGGTTTTATGGTTTTCAGGTTTTTAGGGGTTTAAAGGTTTTTTAGAGTTTTTTAACATTTTTATGGGATTTAAGGGTTTTTAGGGTTTTTTGTGGGTCTTTAAAAGTTTTTAGGGGTTTAGGGTTTTTTAAGGTTATGGGGTTTTTTATGGTTTTCATGGTGTTTTAAGGGTATTTAGGGGTTTTTATGCTTTTAGGGATTTTTTGAGCTTTTTATGAAATTTATGGTTTTAGGGATTTTTGGTTTATTAGGGATTTTGAGGGTTTGTGAGTGTTTTCATTATTTTTTTTTTGGGTTTTTAAGGGCTTTTAGGGTTTTATGGTCTTTTGGGGTTTTAGGGGTTTTTTGAGTTTTTTTGGGTTTTTAATTTTTTTAAAATTTTTTAAATATATTTAGTGGTTTAAAGGGTTTTTAGAGTTTTTAGTGGGTTTTAGTGTTTTTTGGGTTTTTAGGGGTTTTAAGGTTTTTAGGGGTTTTTTTGGTTTTCAGTGGGGGTTTTAGGGTTTTTAAGGTTTCTATGTTTTTAGGTATTTTTAGGACCTTTTTAGGATTTTTATGGTTTTTAAAGTTTTTTATGGTTTTCAAGGATTTTGAGGGGTTTTTTGGTTTTTTGGGTTTTTTAGATTTTTTAGGGTTTTTAGGTTCTTTTTGGGTTTTTTGGTTTTTTGAGTTTTTTAGGGGTTTTAAATACTTTCATAGTTTTTTAAATGTTTTTTGAGGTTTTGAGGGTTTAAACTATTTTTATTGCTTTTTATGGTTTTTATGAGTTTCTTGGTTTTTTTATGTATTTTATTGGGGGATTTTGGTTTTCAAGGATTTTTTATGGTTTTTTGGGTTCTATTACATCTTCAAGGTTTTTTTATGGATTTTAGGGTTTGTGGGGATTTTGAGGGGTTTTGGGGTTTTTCAGGGGTTTTAGGTACTTTTTTGTGTTTTTAGTGTTTTATTGAGTTTTCATGGGTTTTAAGCTTTTTTAGATTTTTTTATCGTTTTTAGGGGTTTTTAGTAGTTTTATCGGTTTTTAGGGTTTTTCAGGTTTTTAGGAGTATTTATGGTTTTCATAGGGGTTTTCAGGGTTTTTATATTTTTTACATTTTAGGGGATTTTTAAGGATTTTTTAGGATTTTATTAGTTTTTTGGGTTTTTAGGGTTTTTCAGGGTTTTGTAGGGTTTTAGGGGTTTTTAGTGTTTTTAGAGACTTTTTGGGTTCTTAGGGTTTTTTTTGAGTTTCTTAGGGTTTTTACGGTTTTAGAGTTTTTTAATGTTTTTAGGGGTTTAAAGAGTTTTTAGAGTTATTAGTGGGTTTTTAGGGTTTTTATGGGTTTTTAGGGTTTTTAAGGTTTTTAGGGGTGTTTATGGTTTTTCGTGGATTTTTAGGGTTTTTTACATTTTTAGAGATTTTTTGGAATTCTTTAGTATTTTTATGGTATTTACGTTTTTCGGGGTTTTACGGATTTTGAGGGGTTTTATGGTTTTTAGTGGGTTTTAAGTTATTTCAGGTTTTTAGGTTTTTTTTTTGAGTTTTTAGGGGTTTTATGGTTTTTAGAGTTTTCAACAATTTTAGGGGTCTTAATGGTATTTAGAGTTTTTATTTGTTTTTAGGGTTTTTATAGGTTTTTATGGGGTTTTATGGTTTTTTTTGGGCGGGGGGGGGGGGGGTTCAGAGTTTTTAGGGGTTTTAATGTTTTCAAAGATTTTTTTTTTGATTTTATGGTTTTAAGGATTTTTTAAGGTTTTTAGGGGTTTTGAGGTTTTTTATGGTTTTTAGGATTTTTAGGGGTTTTAAAGTATTTTTGGGTTTTTAGGGTTTTTTTAGTTAATTAGGGTTTTTAAGGTTTTGTAGAGTTTTTTTAAAAAAATTAGGGGTTTTATGGGTTTTAGATTTTTTAGTGGGTTTTAGTGTTTTTATGGGTTTTAGGGTTTCTAAAGGTTTTTAGGGGTTTTATGGGTTTCAGGGGTATTTTAGGGTATTTTACACCTATAGGTATTTTCAGGGATTTTTAGGTTTTTTGTATGGTTTCTAGGATTTTTAGGGTTTTTAGAGATTCTGAGGGTTTTAGGGGTTTCCATGGTATTTTATGTTTTTAGGGGTTTTCAGGATTTTTTGGGTTTTTTTTGGTTTTTAGAGTCTTTTTTTTATTTTTTAGGGTTGTTTAGGTTTTTTAGAGTTTTTAAAAAAATTTAGGGGTTTTGAGGGTTTTTAGATTTTCTAGTTGTTTTTTGGGTTATTAAGGGTTTTAGGAGTTTTTTACATTTTCAGGGATTTTTGGGGATTTTTTAGGTTTTTTAGTTTATTTAGGGTTTTTAGGGTTTTAAGGGATTTTGAGGGATTTAGGGGTTTTCATTGTTTTTAGGGGTTTTCAAGGTTTTTAGCAACTTTTGGTTTTTTAGGGTATTTCGAGTTTTAGGGTTTTATGGTTTTTTAGAGTAGTTTAATGTTTTAGGAGTTTTAAGGGGTTTTAGAGTTTTGGTGGTTTTAGTTTTTCTTTGGGTTTGTAGTTTTTTTCATGGTTTTAGGGTGTTTTATAGTTTTTAGGGGGGTTTTCATTATTTTTAGGAGTTTTTTACCTTCTAGGGATTTTAATGGATTTTTAGGATTTTTATGGTTTTAGGGTTTTTTTGGGGTTTTAGGTATTTTTAAGGTTTATGGGGTTTTAGGGGTTTTTAGGGTTTTAGAGGTTTTATGTACTTTTGAGGTTTTTATTGTTTTTTTTTGAGTTTTTTATGGTTTTTTAGATTTTTTAAAGTTTTTAATGTTTTTTTTGGATTTTTAGAATTTGTAGTTGTTTTTAGGGTTTTTATATGTTTTTAGGGGGTTTTAATGTTTTTAGGGTTTTTATGTTTCAAAATTTTTTAGGGATTTTTTAGGATTTTATGGTTTTTAGGGTTTTTTCATGTTTTTAGGGTTTTTGAGAGTTTTTTTGGGTTTTTTTGGTTTTTTTGGGTTTTTGGGTTTTTGGGTTTTTCAGGTTTTAATGGCCTTTTGGGGTTTTAGCGATTTTTTGAGTTTTTAGGGTTTTGAAGGTGTTTTAGAGTTTTTTTAACATTTTAGGGGTTTTAAGGGTTTTAACAGTTTTTAGTGGTTTTGAGCGATTTTATGGGTTTTAGGATTTTTTAAGGTTTTTATGGGTTTTAGAGTTTTTTTAGGGTTTTTAGGTTTTGTTACATTTTCAAGGATTTTTAGCTCTTTTTTATGATTTTTATGGTTTTAGTGTTTTTTAAGGCTCTTAGGAATTTTGAGGATTTTTAGGTTTTTTCATGGTTTCTAGGGTTTTTAAGGGTTTTAAGGTCTTTTGGGGGGGTTTTATGCTTTCATTTTGCGTTTTTAGGGGTTTTAACGTTTTTTAGAGCTTTTAACGTTTTTATCAGTTTTAAGGGTTTTTATAGTTTTTGTCGTTTTTAGGTTTTTTATGGGTTTTATTATTTTTAAGGTATTTAAGATCTTTTATAGTTTTCATGGGTTTTTTCATTTTTTGAAAATTTTAATGCTTTTTAGGATTTTTATGGTTTTAGAGTTTTATGGGTTTTGAGGGATTTTTTGGGTTTTATGGGTTTTTATGTTTTTTAGGATTTTTATGGGTTTTTAGTGTCTTTTTAGGTTTTTGAGTTTTTTTTGAGTTTTTTGGGGTTTTAAGGGGTTTTAGTGTGTTTTAACATTTTTAGGAGTTTTAATGGTTTTTAGTGGGTTTTTAGGACTTTTAGAAATTTAAGGTTTTTAGTGGTTTTACAGTGTTTAGGGTTTTTTACGTTTCTAAGGATTTTTATATATTTTTTTAGTAATTTTATGGTTTTTAGTGTTTTTAGGGATTTTATGGGTTTTGAGGGTTTTATGGTTTTTATGGGTTTTCATGGTTTTTAGGGTCTTTTTAGTTGTTAGGGTTTTTTGAATTTTTTATGGGTTTTGTGGTTTTTTAGAGTTTTTTAATGTTTTTAATATTTTAGGAGTTTTTAGTGGTTTTGGGGGTTTTATGGGGTTTTAGGGTTTTTAAAGGTTTTTGGGGGTTTTTATGCTTTTCAAGGGTTTTTAGGGGTTTTAGGGTTTTTTATGTTTGTAGGGTTTTTAGGGTTTTTTTATGATATGTATGGAATTTAGGGGGGTTTTGGGTTTTTTGGGATTCTGATGGTTTTAGGGTTTTTTAGGGATTTTTAGGGATTTAGGGTTTTTCAGGGTTTTTAGGGTCTTTTGGGTTTTTAGGGTTTTTTAATTTTTTTAGTGTTTTTAAGGCCTTTAGGGTTTTTTTGAAGTTTTTAGTGGTTTTAAGTATTTTTATAATTTTTAGTGGGTTTTTAGGAGTTTTCTTGGTTTTTAGGTGTTTTTATCGCTTTCAGGGGCTTTTATTGGATTTTAGGGTTTTTTTAGTATTTTTACGGTTTTTATGGTTTTTTAGGTTTTTTAGTGATTTTGAAGGGTTTTCAAGGTTTTTAGGGTTTTTTTAGTTTTTTAGGGTTTTTATGGTTTTTTGAGTTTTTAACATTTTTAGTGGTATTAATGGTATTTTATATTTTATTGGTTTTTTGGGGTTTTTAATGTTTTTAGTGGTTTTAATGGTTTTTAGGGATTTTTCAAGGTTTTAAGGGTTTTTTACATTTTCATGGATTTTTTAGGATTTTTATGGGTTTTCAGGTTTTTAGGGTTTTTAGGGATTTTGATGGTTTTTAGGATTTTGATGGTTTTTTATGGTTTTTCGAGTCTTTCAGGGTTTTTAGAGTCTTTTTTACGATTTTATGGTTTTTTTAGTTGTTTCGGGTTTTTAGGTTTTTAGAGTTTTTTAACGTTTTTTTGGGGTTTTAAGTGTTTTTTCAGTTTTTAGCGTTTTTATGGATTTTTAAGGTTTTTATGGTTTTTAGGGGTTTTCATGGTTTTTACAGGTTTTTTAGGGTTTTTAGGGTTTTTTACATTTTTAGGGTTTTTAGGGTTTTTTTAGGATTTTTATGGTTTTTAGGGTTTTTAGGGCTTTTAGGGATTTTGAAGGGTTTGATGGGTTTTCAGGGGTTTTTAGTATTTTTAGGGGTTTTAGGGGCTCTCAGGGTTTTTAGGGTCTTTTTGGTTTTTTTAGTTTTTAGGGGTTTTGAGGTATTTACAATTTTTAAAAAATTTAGGGGTTTATGGGTTTTTATAGTTTTTTTGGGTTTTTAGGGTTGTTATGCATTTTTAGGGGTTTTAAAGGTTTTAAGGGTTTGATGGTTTTCAATAGTTTTTCAGGGTTTTGTATTTTTTACGTTTTCTAGGATTTTTAGGTCTTTTAGGATTTCTATGGTTTTAGGGTTGGTTTTTTAGTGTTTTATGGTCTTTTTTGTTGTTTTAGTGGTTCTTTGAGTTTTTTTAGGGTTTTAAGGTTTTTTAGAGTTTTTTAATGTTTTTTGGGAAAAGAAGGCCCAGGGCCAGACATGCATGCCCCCCCCCTGAATTTATTAGAAAAATAAAGAAAAAGTGTTACATGGAGGGTTTACAAACACTGCTGTGAAGTTCACCCTTCATATCAGAGTCCACGTCAGGCGCAAAAAGAGTGTTGTGAAAAAGGACCACAGCGAGCTCCTTTCCTCAATTAAGACACAAAGCTGACCACCTTCATTATTACCCAAAGCTCAGCTTTATAAGCACATATTCTTCCAATAAAGTGGTAAAATCATCCTTTCACAAAGCCTATGTATGTACAGAAGACCCCACCACACCCCAAGGGGTCGGGTGCTCCCAAAATCGCACTGTCAACTTTGACCTCGATCATTGATGTAATTAGGGGGATCCATCTGATAAATTTTAGAACCTGTGGATTTTTTATCCTTCCAGAAACTCCAATAAAATACAAGTGTATGAGATCATTGACATCATTATCCATCAAACATTTTTGTATGAGAGACGATGCCTGTACCACCTTGTGGATTGTCACGACTCCACCATCGAAGGAGAAAGGCTGATAGTTGAAGGACACCATATTATGAGCAGTCCAAATGTAGGAAATCGTTACAACAATGCCTGCAAGTAGCATGTTATGAACCTATTCACTGCACTACATCTCCACTAGTCTACTGATCAGATCAACCAGAGATCCATGCGTGCTACAAGTAAACCCGAACATCTGTTGCAGGTGACCCCACAATTCAGTAGCCAAACTGTAGTGAATGAAGGTGTGCTGGGTGTTCTACTCAGACCGAAGGTAGAGGTAGAAAATGGAGGCCATATTCTAACTATATTTCTTCAAATTCTCTTAAGTAGGTAGCCTTTTCCTCTATAGTTTCCACAATAGAAGGTGGTTTGTAGATGGAATGAATATCACCTTGAATTTTAAAAGCCAAGATGGTGGGACCGTGGCTTGTGGACATTTCATCCGATAAGACTCTTGTATATAGAACTTTCCAACCAAGTTATACTTCCAAATTAGGGTGTCACTGTCCATAAAAATATACCTTTGGATATGAAAAATAATATAGGCTGGAAGAGTCCCATGTAAATCTCTAATTCTTTGGTTGAGAGTAGCAATAGACATGTCCTGCAACTCATGGGGAGGTGCCACAATTTCATATAGGGGTCTTCCAAGCCAAGTAGTTGTCCAAAAGTTTAAGTTTGATCATTTTTATACAACCCATTATGATTGATATAAAATGTCCTTATATGAGGAAATGAGTACAAGAAAGACATAGTAAGGTATATAACCTGTGAAACCATCAGAGAGTATTTGTGTGAACATATCATGAAGAAATTACATACCATCATCATGTGGATTGAACAAATTCTAGGTGAACTTTCCATGTAGGTCATCATTAAATCTCCTTAGGTCCTTTATGCCTAGCCCACCCAGATCAATAGGCTTTGTACATTCTTTCCAATCCATAGAAACAATCTTCCTTTCACTAATGCATCTCATCTTTGAAAAGTTCCTAATCTTGGCATGGAGGATTTTAACAAGGATAGTCGTCCATCTATAAATGGAGAACGCATGAACAAACTTGGAGGTGATGAGTGAGTTGATCAGACAAACCCTTCTTGTCTGACATAAGCATTTTCCTTTCCATTTATCAAGTTTTTGAGTGATTTTAGTTGATATTCCCTCAAGGTAACAACTTTTGGCCTTCCCCTAGAAAAGTGGGACACCCAGATATGTAAATGGGAGTGAGCCTCTTTTCACCCCAAGTGACCTGGAAATGCAGAGTTGTCTAGAGGCTAAAACCCCTTTGCCAAAGATAAAAAAGGATTTATTCCAGCTAATGGAATTCCTATCCACACATTAATAATGAAAAAATATCATTCTAATTGAAGATAAGGTTTGCTTATTCTTTTGCCCGAATAGAAGGATGTTATCCGTATAAAGAAAATGATAGGGAGCATGAAGGTCTCTCCCTACCTTAATCGATTTGTACAAACTAGCCTGCAAGAGATCAATAATGCCTCGACTCATGTAATCCTCAACAATCTCAAATAGAATACCCAAGAGTGGGTCCCCTTTCCTAACTCCTCAGAAGCATTGAAAAAACCCTTTTGGGGAGCCATTGATAAGGATAGAAACCCGAGCACTAGCCAAGATAGTGTTAATCATTTTGATGAAAATTTTAGAGAAACCATACTTTCCAAGGACGTTGAAGATGAAACTTCACTTAATGGTGTCAAAGACCTTTGAGATATCCCGCTTCAATGCAAAACTCCCATGCTTTGTTTCTTTCCTTAGGATATTGATGCCTTTTGAGGTTGTAAAGAGGTTGGTTTGAATACTCCTCCCAGGAACAAACCCAAGTTGATTTGGGGTGATAAGATCCTATAGAATCTTCCCCAACCCGATGACCATAATTTTCCTTATAATTTTTGGAATGGTGTTACCAATGGAAATAGGATGGAAGTCCCCTATGTTAATAGCATTTTCCTTCTTTGGGATCAAAACAATAAAATTGGAATTATCCCCATAAGGGATTGAACTAGAGAGGGAAAATCCCTTGATTGAATTGGTGATCTCCACATGAAAAATGTCCCAATAGAACATGAAAAAATTGTAGTCAAATCCATCTAATCCCATTGCACTTTCCATGTTCAAAGAGAATAGTGCATATTTGACTACCTCTACAAACGGGGAATCTGTTAAGGCCTTTTTCTGGTGATCATCAATGCAAGGAATGATGGATTCATATATATGAATATAATCAGCACCATCATCATTTTACAGTGCCTAAAATAACCCAAAACAACATTAGAGATATCATTCATAGATGTGAAAGTGGATCCATTGATGCGAATGACATTCAGGTTTTTCTTGGACCTCTACTCCCTGCATAGAAAATGGAAGAATTTGGAATTCCTATCCCCATATTTGAGCTACATAACATTAAATTGATTCTTTGACACTTTTTAAGATCTAGAAGATCATCAATCTTGGAATGAAGCTATAGCTCCTCTCGAGAAGGCATGTGATGCTGCTGATTGGTAATCTGGAAAAGGGAATGCTAAGATTCAGCAGGCTTAATGTCATCATACAACCTGGAAAAAGATCTCCTGATCCACTCTTTCAGAAGGCATTTGATTCTCTTAATCTTAGAGTCCATAATAAAATTTGGGCTGCCATGAAAGATGTTATTCCATCCATTGATAACCACTTCCCTACATCCAGGAATCATGAGCCAAGCATTATTAAATTTGAAGGATATTGGGGTTGAACTTGTAATACCCTCACCTAAATCAACAATAAGGGGATTGTGATCTGAGTTGAACTTGGGAAGAGTGAATGCAGAGATATCCATAAGGACACTCCTGTCACTAATCTAAAAGAAACACCTTTCAAGATTAATATATTTTCTTCTATTAATAGTGAACCTTCCCCATGTGAAATATGCTCCAGTAATAGGTACCTCAGTGAGATCACATTGGTCCAAGAAGGAATAGAAATCCTCTACAGCAGTATGAGAGAAGTTAGAAACAATATTCTCATCTGGTCTCAGAACAGTGTTGAAATCACCATTAACAACCCTGTTTTGGATGATAGTATCATTTAATTGAGCCAACTTCTTCCCTAGGTTCCTTTTCCTAGTATACAAGAAGGATTCATACACAAAGGATAGGGTTAGGTGGTAGCCTGAAGGCAGATTGCGAGGGAGATAGTTTGAGAGCTCTCCTCATAATAATGAACCCGGACATCATCGTGCTTCATTACCCATAAGGTTTCCAATGCACTGGTATCCCTACTATGAGAAACAAGAGAGTATCCAAGGCTAGCCCAATTGAATCCCTTCTAATTTTCAAACTTTATCATGGGCTCAGTTATGGGAATTGGCCTATTAGAGAGAAGAAAGTGCCAAAGGGATGCATCTGTGGGAGAGTTCACAAGACCATGGAAATTCCAAAACATGATCCTCATTGATAAGGGGGTGGTTTCCCCCCCAAATAGGCATTTTATCTTTTTATAGGTTTGGAGGAGGGATTTATTCCCTTCCCTACCATTCTTTCCTTTCTTTTTGGGCTTACCTATAGACTGGATTTTGGGTTCTGTGTCAATATATTTCTCCATTAGGTATGCCTGTCTTCAAGATGGTCCATGGGTTCAGGACCAATGGCATGCTCCTCAATATCTTCATGGGCTTGAGAGTCCTTAACTATATCACTCCAAAAATCCCCATTTAGTGGGATGAATTTATTCAAGGTGCAAACGATTTCTTTGGATGAATTCCCATCAAGTTTCCTCTTAGCAGCCTTGTCTGAGGATACCACTGTGAAATAATATGCACTCAAATCCATCATATGTGATCTCACAAGTGTGACCGCTTGATCTAAAGAATAATAGTTTTATGGTTTTAAAGGGGTTTTTGAGTTTTTAGTGATTTTTAGGGTTTTTATGGGTTTTAGGTTTTTTTACAGTCTTTAGGAGTTTTTATGGTTATTAGGGGTTTTCTAGGGTTTTTTATGGTTTTAGGTATTTTCATGGACCTTTTCTTTAAGTTTTTTAGGGTTTTTAGGGATTTGGGAGGGGGGAGTTTTATGGGTTTTCAGAGTTTTTTAGGGTTTTAGGGTCCCCCATGGTTTTTAGGGTCCTTTTCGGTTTTTAGGTTTTTTTTTTAATTTTTTAGGGTTTTATGGGTTTTTAGAGTTTTTAATTTTTTTGGGATTTTAAGGGTTTTTAGGGGTTTTAGAGTTTTTAGTGATTTTTAGGGGTTTTAAGGTTTTTAGGGGTTTTTATGGTTTTCAGTGTGTTTTCAGGTTTTTTTATATTTTCTAGGATTTTGGGTATTTTTTAGGATTTTTATAGATTTAGCATTTTTAGGGGTTTTCAAGGTTTTTTAGGGTCTTTAGGGGTTTTCAGTGTTTGGGGGTGTTTTGGGTTTTTAGGTTTTTTTAGTGTTTTTAGGGGATTTAAGGTTTTTAAAGTTTTTTAATAATTTTAGGGCTATAAGGGTTTTTAGAGTTTCTAGTGGTTTTTAATGTTTGTATGGATTTTTAAGGTTTTTAAGGTTTTTAGAGTTTCTAGTGGTTTTTAATGTTTGTATGGATTTTTAAGGTTTTTAAGGTTTTTAGTGGTTTTTATGCTTTTTAGGGGGTTTTCAAGGTTTTTAGTGTTTTTTTTTACATTTTCAAGGATTTTTAGGGATTTTTCATGATTTTTATAGTTTTTAGGGTTTTTAGAGATTTTAGGGTTTTAGGAGTTTCTAGGGGTTTTCAGGGTTTTTAGGGTTTTAAGGGTTTTTTGGGTCTTTTGGGGTTTTAGGTTTTTCTTGAGTTTTTATGGGTTTAAAGGTTATTTTGGAGCTTTTTAACTCTTTTATGGGTTTTGAGGGTTTTTAGATTTTTAGTGGGGTTTTTTGGGTTTTATGATTTTTAGTGTTGTTGACCTCACCTGTTTTGATAATCCCAATCTTTTATTCATATGCTTTGACAATCCCAATTATGAGTTCATATATTATGATATTCACAATTACTTTTGATCTACACTTTAATTCTTTCAAAATCGATGATCAAGTTAATAATAGTGTTAAAATAATTTCTGATTTATGTTAATCTCGATTATCCATGTTTATATAAGTTTTGAAATGATTCTAAGTGGATTAGATGTGTTTTGCATAAGACAGTCAAGTGTAAGTATCACTGACCTGAATAGAGACACCAATGCACAGAGCTACCAATGCACAGAGCTACCGATGCACAGAGCTACCGATGCACAGAGCTACCGATGCACAGATCTCACAGATCTACTGATGGACAGAGAGATACCGATGCATAGAGCTACCGACAGTCAAGAGCAACCGATGGAACTAAGTTCATCGAGCTACCGATAAGAGCTACCGATAAGAGCTACCGATAAGAGCTACCGATAAGAGCTACTGATAAGAGCCACCGATAAGAGTTTGAAGAGCTACCGATGGAAGATCCTGCACAGAGTCAACCGTACACGTCTACAAACAAACGGCTACCTATAATGAACTGCGGAGTCAAATCCTATATCCTCGACCCTATTTGTTTATTACACTAACGGCTTCATTTATTACTTTTGATACATTTAATGTTATTAAATGATTTATGTTTCCATTTCAGGAAACCGTACCAAGTACGATTAAAAAGCATAATCATTCCTTCTTCTCAGTATAATAAAGGCATACAAGACAACGTGTATGAGAAAGTGAATTAAGACAAGAGACTTGAAGAGATTGAGCACACGGGAACACACTTGCGATCAAGATCAAACGTGCCAAGAACAACTGGAGAACTTGCACTCACAAGACTACTACTACTACCAGACTCCAGAACACAGAGCATACATCGAGCAATCTATGCTAAAGAAGAACTACACAGAACACTTCATTTTCTGAGACGATAACCAAGCTGAACCTGGAAGCACTGAAAGAAGAAACGATACTCTGTTTTTTTAGTCAAATACCATAGAAGGACTCAGAACCGTTTCTGATCAAATCCAAAGGAGTCCAGAGATGCACTGCAATCACTAGAGCCTTCCTAAACTCTATATCTTGCTCTAAGTGATTTAGTAATTGCATTACAAACAGTGTGTGTAGTCTGTTAATTATTACACACACACTGTCTCCTGAACCTTAACTGGAGGATTTGTAAATCCTCACTCACAATCTTTACATCCATTATTTCCCACTGTGGATAGTGGTAGAGGTCGAGTGTGACTTGGACATCTTTGAACTATTGTTTGTTAGCTCACGTATAACTGTGGTAGAGGTCTCTTGACCTGAACAGTGTGATCACTGTTGTTAACCCAGATCCAGGGTGTGGATCACTTTATATAAATTTTGAGAGGACTAAGTCTCGGCTTGAGACTAAACCTCTTGGTTAACTCTTGTGTTTTTTTGTTAAAACCTATATCCATACTATAAACATTTATTTCATATTCCGCTGCTATTACTTTGAAATATAATTTATTTTCAAAGCTACTTTGATAGTTAAACTCGCAAGTGTTTATATTTATTATAAACCAGTAAGTTAGTTTCAAAAGTTAATTTAATCATAAGATTAAGTTAACTGAGAATTAATCAATCTTTTAGAAATTAATTGAACCTTTATAATCTGTATTAATTCACTACAGTTTAATTTGTTTTTGAAATTGGGGGATTTTAATAGAAATTGTTTTTAGCAGAAATTTTAATTGGAACTCAATTCACTCCCCTCTTGAGTGTCCACTCCGACCAACATTTGCTATCAGAGGTTGTGTGTTTTGCAAAACTTTTTATTTACTCTCTGCTTTTCAACTGTGATTTTAGTTGTATTTTAAAGTTCTTAAAATTTCTGTTATTGCTAAATTTTTATCTCTTTAAATTGTGTTTATAATGGATAATAGACTTGAGGGTGATGCTACTAATCGGCCACCTTTCTTTAATGGAAATAACTATGCTCAGTGGAAACTTAAAATGAAAATTCATCTAGAAAGCATGAGTTTTGATATTTGGACTGCTATTGAATCTGAATACAAAATTCCCACTACTGATAGATCTACTTGGGATGAACCTACAAAGACTGCTTACAATAATAATTGTAAAGCTATGAATGCTCTGTACTGTGCTCTAGGAGATGAAGAATTCAACAGAATTTCTGCATGCAAAACTGCCTTTGAAATTTGGGATACCTTGGCTGTTTCTCATGAAGGAACAAATAATGTTACAGAAATGAGATTGAACAATTATACTATTAAGTATGATAATTTTAAAATGAAGTCTGATGAACCTATTTCTGACATGTATCTCAGGTTTAATGAGATAGTCAACATGATGAATTCACTCAGAAAAGCTGTTCCAGCAAAGGAACAAATTATGAGAATCTTGAGATGTCTACCAGACCGATGGAGAGGCACATCTGTCTCAATCAGAGAATCATGTGACATTGCTACTCTACCTTTCAAAGAGATTGTTGGAAAATTGATGATGTATGAAGAAGAGATCAAGGTAAACAAAGAGGAAGATGATGAACCGAAAAGAAAATCTGTAGCTTTCAAGTCTACTGCTTTGAAGAGTAAGGAGAAGGAAAAAATACAAATGGAGGATGAGAGTTCAATAAGTGAAAACTCAAAGTATGACAGTGATGCAGAAATGGATCAGATAGCCAGGAGATTCAAGAAGTTTTATAGGAAAAAGAAATTCTTTAGGAAAACAATTTACAAAGGAAAGTATGATCAACAAGGCAAATGAAAAAAGGATTGGAAGAAAGCTGACAGAACTGATGAAGTTATCTGCTACGAATGCAAGCGAAAAAGACATATCAAAGCAGACTGTCCAAAGTTAAAATTCAAAAAGAAATATTATTACAAAGACAAGAAGTACAAGAAATCCATGAAGGCTACCTGGAGTGCTTCAGAAGACAGCACAAGTGAAGCCGAATCTTCGGACTCTGAGAGGAATCGAGCCAACATGTGTTTCATGACAAATACTTCTGAGGTAACATCTGACACTCCTGTTTTAAATTCATATTACTCTGGAGATGATTCTGATTCGGAAAACATGTCAAAATCTGAACTATTTGAATACTGTGATATGTTAGAAGAAACCTGTAATGAGCTTAAATACAAATACAAAGGTTTAAAGAAACAATATGCTTTAAGTGTTAAGCATAAATCTGATCTTGATATAGAAAAGTAAAAGAATGCTCAACTATTAAAGGAAAATACAGAACTGAAACTGTCAAATGAGCAACTCAGAAAGGACTTAGAAAAATTCACAAATGGAAAGAATGCTCTAACTCAAATGCTAGGAAAGCAAGTTGCACCTAGATATGCTACTGGTTTAGGATACCAACCTGGACAAAGATAGTTCACCAGAACCCAATTTATTCCTAAGTCTGAAAAAAATATTGCTAGTTCCAGTTTTGGAAATTCATATGCTTCAACAGGATATTCATATGGTTATAGACCAAATAAAGTTTATCTTTCAAAATTTTTTACTTCTGTTAATTGTATGAAACCAATAAAACAAATCTGGGTACCTAAAGCCCTGATTGCTAACCTATCTGGACCTAAGAAAATCTGGGTACCCAAGTCATTTCCTGTTTAAATCTGTTTTATAGGAGACCTGCTTGAAGAGCTATCACAAGAAGATATGGTATTTAGACAGTGGGTGCTCAAGACACATGACTGGAGATTATTCTTGCTTCAAGAGCTTAATAAAGGTTGATGGAGGCCATGTCACCTTTGGTGACAACTCTAAAGGAAAAATCATCAGCCTAGGCCAGATTGGTAACACTGAATCAGTATTAATTTCTAAAGTTTTATTCGTTGATGGACTTAAATATAACTTGCTTAGTATATCTCAATTATGTGATGATGGTTTCAATGTCAAGTTTGAAAATGATTCCTGTGATGTTTTTAACTCCAAAAATGCTTTAGTATTTTCTGCTCTAAGGAATGAAAATGTTTATGTTGTTGATTTAAATTCTTTAGCTAAACAAAATATTCCTTGTTTGAATGCTTTTCATAAAGAATCTTGGCTATGACACAGAAGATTAGGACACTGCAACATTCACTCACTTAGAAAACTGGCTAGGAAAAACTTAGTTAGAGACTTACCTAAATTAGAATTCCCAAATGACAAAGTGTGTAATCCCTGTCAAAAGGGAAAACAACACAAAGTTTCTTTTAAATCAAAGAAAGAAGTCTCAACTTCTCAACCACTTGAGATGGTTCACATGGATTTGTTCGGACCATCAAGAGTTTCTAGTTTAAATGGGAAGCACTATGTCTATGTTCTAGTAGATGACTTCTCTAGATATACTTGGGTATATTTCTTAGCTCACAAAAGTGAAGCTTATTCTTCCTTTGTTAAATACTCCAAGTCTGCAGAAAATCTTAGTGGACTCAAAATTAAGACCCTGAGAAGTGATCATGGCCGTGAGTTTGAAAATCAAGACTTTGAATCTTACTGCTTATACAATGGATACACTCATAACTTTTCAGCTCCTAGGACACCTCAGCAGAATGGCGTAGTAGAAAGGAGAAACCGAACCCTTCAAGAAATAGCTAGAACCATGCTCAATGAATATGAACTGCCTATTTACTTTTGGGATGAAGCTGTAAATACAACTTGTTATGTTATCAATAGAGTCTTTATCAGACCTGTTCTTAAGAAAACCCCATATGAGTTGTGGAACAATAGGAAGCCTAAGGTTAATTACTTCAGAGTTTTTGGTTGCAAAGTCTTTATTCTTAACACAAAGGATAATCTGGACAAGTTTGCTTCTAAAAGTGATGAAGGAATTTTTCTGGGTTACTCTACTTCAAGTAAAGCTTATAGAGTGTTTAATAAGAAATCCTCACCGATAGAAATCCTCACCGATAGAAATCCTCACCGATAGAAATCCTCACCGATAGAAATCCCCACCGATAGAAATCCTCACCGATAGAAATCCTCACCGACAAAAATCATCACCGATAAAGTGCTGTTTTAAATCTTTTTGTCTGCCGTCAAGAATCTGAACCGTTTTTTCTTCTTCTTTTTTATTTTATTTTATTTTATTTTTATTCATTTAACTTATGATTCCTAAATGATAAAACTAATTCTAAGCTGCTTCTCACTCCACCGAACCCAAAACCTTTTACCTTCGAACCTTAGAACCCGAACCCTCTGCAAACCTGAGATCCCTCGAACCAGCGATGGAAAAAACCAAAATTCCTGTCATCCGAGACGACTGTGTTGAGCCTAAAGCAAAACGGTAGAAGTCTGAGCTAGAAGCAAGTAGTGTTGTTAGAACTAGGTCAGGAAGGAGACCAGTAAATCCTCATCTGCAAAATAGAGCTATTGTGATCGAAAAAGAGCTGTGTGTAGACTGGTTGTTGCCCAGCAAGTCCTTGGTGCTCGAAGTTATGGAAGCTCAGAGATGGGTAGACTGCTTTTCAAATAACAACGGTCCCTACTACCCAAAGTTGGTAAAACAGTTTTACGAATTCGTAAGCTTCGAGAAGCTAGAGAATGAGAACCGAGTATCTTCGTTTGTAAATGGTAAAGTGATATCATTTTCATTAGTAGAATGGGCTGATTGCTTAAAAGTTCCTCATGAAGGTGTGTCTGGATATGTATCAAGAGCAATGCCACCTACCAGTGACATTTTTTATCATGAGATCGCGTTGAAAGAACTGACTGGTGATGGAACTCCAAGGCAAGTGGTTGCTGCAGAAATGGATGGAGAGAACAGATTACTGTTCAAGTTTGTTCAACATGTGTTGATACCAAGGAGAGGAGACTTTTCTAATTTGAGATATCAGGATATCTATCTCCTACATCTTTTGAGACATGATTTCAAAGTCAATTTATGCAGATTGGTGATGAGTCAAATGGAAGATATGACAAGGCCGAAATCAAAGACTAACGCCCTATTCTTTGCTAAGCTGATTTCTGTAATGATCAAAGTGAAATGGATAGCTGAGTCTCAAGATGAGACAGTTGTAGTGAAGAGAAACTTTTGTATCACTACTACAGTTTGCAAATATATGAAGATTAATTGGAATCCGTGGAGAGGAGAATGGGTCAATGATGACCAAAAGGTATATGATAAGTTCAATCCTGTGGATTATCCTTCAAGGCCAAAGGATAAAAGAGATCCAGGTCTAGGACCTGATGAAGAGGAACCTGAGTAAAGCGATGAGTCAGAAGAAGAAGAAGAAGAAGAGGAAGAAACTCCTATGGATGAGGGAGGAGATCCTGACTTGCCTCCAAGCCCTGCTGCTGAAATTATGTCTTTAGAAAAGGAAGTGCTAGCAGAAGTGGAGACACCTGCTAATAAGGAAGACCAGTCGGTCTCTGATCATGTAGAGGAAGAAAAGAATGTCTCTGAATTATCTGATTCTGCTGATTTGAGTCTGATTCCAGTTATTGGAAGCTTAGTTGTACCTTCTATGGATGAAGAAAGAGAAAGAGTAGAAGCTGTACCTATTCCAGAAAATCATCTTGCTACTGCAGAGATGGAAGTTGTTGTGGAAGATTCTGATGAAGAAAGACCAGCAGAGAATGTAGTTGCTATATATGAGAATGCACCCATTGAGGGGGAGCATCACACCAAGTTTGGAAATGTTACAGTGACTATCGAGTCTGAAGACTGGGTAGAAGACCCAGGTTTTATAGTCTTTGGCTTGGATTATCCTGATTCGGATAATGAAGTATCTTTGAATAGACCAACGATCAGCTATGACATCAATTCTGAGTTATTACCTGCTGATGTGGTCCGAGTACATGATTTAGATGTGCTGAAAGAAAATCTCAAAGTCAGTTTTGTAGAAGAAGTAAAGACAATGGAATCTTTTTTAGTATCCTCGATTCAATCAGTCATGGCTGACTCTGTAGTCAGTTTAGCTTCTGAAAGAGTATCTACTACAGTTGCTCCTACTGATTTTGTTACAAAGTCTGACCTCAAATCCCTAAAGCATGAGCTGAAGGAATCCTTCAGTGCCTCTTTTTCTGAGATAAAGCACTATTTTGGTGAAGAAATGAATATGTTAGAAAGGTCTTTTGAGCTTTCTCTTGGTTGCAATCTGTCAACTTTTGTGGGTGAGCTAATGGAAGAAGTCAAGGAGTGCCAGACTCAAACTTCTAGGCTAGAAGCATATCTTGAAGCTCTACGGATATCTGTTGTTGCCTTAGACTCTTTCATGAGTTCAAAATCTCAAGCTGATAAGGATTTAGCCTATGTGAAGAGTGTTGTAAGTCAGCTGGTCTCGGTGTTTGAAGCTTTCAAAACATCTGTGAAGGATCATGTCAAAGATCAGGACTCTCAAATGCAAAATCTGATTAGTGGGTTGACCACAAGCTTCAAAGAAACTGTATCCTTCTCTCTTGGTCCTCTAGTTCCAAAACCTACAATTGATCTGAATCAATTTCGTGCTCTGATGAAGGAGGAGCTTGGTTCTATTTCAACCAGTGGCTCTGTGGACTCATCAGATTTAAGTCGAGTTGTGCTGTCTACCAGGGATTCAGCCAGAGAAATAATGAAAATCGTCCAGGACTACATGAGAGAGGCCTCTGCTTCTCAAGAGGCAATCAAGAATAAGGTGGATACTTATTTTGGAAAGGTTTATACCAAGCAACAACTGACCAGCCATTTCAAACTTCTGCTTGAGAATCTAAAGTTACGTCCAGTGACTCAGGCCTTCAGAGAGCAGGTTAGTAAGCTCAGGGAGCTTACTCCTGCTTTGGATAAATTTATTGAAAATAGAGATGATTTTGTGTCTGCAATGGAGAGAGGAGGAAGAATTATAATGGATTTCAGAAACCTGTTGCTGCCCTTCCTGCATGTGGATGCCAGACCGATCATTGTACCTCCTGCTTTGCCTGCCTCTGCCTCTACTGCGTCTCCAGTTCAGCTGACTCCTGCTCAAGCCATAAGAAGTCTCACACCTATGATCACTCAAAGGACTTCCCATTACAGGCCTGACACTGTATCAGTTGCTCAGCCTCCTCTGATCATTTCTGGAATTCCAAATTCCTCCCCAGTATCCTCAACACCTGACTTCTCTTCTGATCCCAAGGGAAAAGCTCACATTGAAGATGTGGATTGTAAAAGTGGCAAGGATTTTTGATAGGAATCATTCTGTTTTTTCTATTCTATTTATGTAATTTGTGTCTGATCTAATACAAATGCCTTTCTTTCCACTGTCTCAGTTTGACAGTTTTCTATGTTTGGTTTCCCACTTTTTGATTATCACAAAGGGGGAGAAAAGGGGAGAAATATAAAAGGAGAAATATAAAAGGGGGGAAATATGATCAAAGGAGGAGCCTTTGATACTATTTCTTACATTTCCTTATTTGGTACCAATTATTTCAAAACCTTATCTCTGATACTATTGTATTTAATTCTACCTATGATACTTTTTGATCTATATCTTTCTATTACTATTTCCTCTTTCCTCTGATACTGTTTTCTTTGAGAAAATTGAATATTAATGTCATACTATCTAATACTATATTCTCACTATTTTAAAATGGCCATATCATAAGTTGTGATTATCAAAAAGGGGGAGATTGTTGACCTCACCTGTTTTGATAATCCCAATCTTGTATTCATATGCTTTGACAATCCCAATTATGTGTTCATATATTATGATATTCACAATTACTGTTGATCTACACTTTAATTCTTTCAAAATCGATGATCAGGTTAATAATAATGTTAAAATAATTTCTGATTTATGTTAATCTCGATTATCCATGTTTATATAAGTTTTGAAATGATTCTAAGTGGATTAGATGTGTTTTGCATAAGACAGTCAAGTGTAAGTATCACTGACCTGAATAGAGCTACCGATGCACAGAGCTACCGATGCACAGTGCTACCGATGCACAGATCTCACAGATTTACCGATGGACAGAGAGCTACCGATGCATAGAGCTACCGACAGTCAAGAGCAACCGATGGAACTAAGTTCATCGAGCTACCGATAAGAGCTACCGATAAGAGCTACCGATAAGAGCTACCGATAAGAGCCACCGATAAGAGTTTGAAGAGCTACCGATGGAAGATCCTGCACAGAGTCAACCGTACACGTCTACAAACAAACGGCTACCTATAATGAACTGCGGAGTCAAATCCTATATCCTTGACCCTATTTGTTTATTACACTAATAGCTACATTTTTTACTTTTGATTTATTTAATGTTATTAAATTATTTATGTTGCCATTTCAGGAAACCGTACCAAGTACGATTAAAAAGCATAATCATTCCTTCTTCTCAGTATAATAAAGGCATACAAGACAACGTGTATGAGAAAGTGAATTAAGACAAGAGACTTGAAGAGATTGAGCACATGGGAACACACTTGCGATCAAGCTCAAACGTGCCAAGAACAACTGGAGAACTTGCACTCACAAGACTACTACTACTACCATACTCCAGAACACAGAGCATACATCGAGCAATCTATGCTAAAGAAGAACTAAACAGAACACTTCATTTTCTGAGCCGATAACCAAGCTGAACCTGGAAGCACTGAAAGAAGAAAGGATACTCTGTTTTTTAGTCAAATACCAGAGAAGGACTCAGAACCATTTCTGATCAAATCCAAAGGAGTCCAGAGCTGCACTGCAATCACTAGAGCCTTCCTAAACTCTATATCTTGCTCTAAGTGATTTAGTAATTGCATTACGAACAGTGTGTGTAGTCTGTTAATTATTACACACACACTGTCTCCTGAACCTTAACTGGAGGATTTGTAAATCCTCACTCACAATCTTTACATCCTTTATTTCCCACTGTGGATAGTGGCAGAGGTCGAGTGTGACCTGGACAGCTTTGAGCTGTTGTTTGTTATCCCACGTATAACTGTGGTAGATGTCTCTTGACCTGAATAGTGTGATCACTGTTGTTAACCCAGATCCAGGGTGTGGATCACTTTATATAAATTTTGAGAGGACTAAGTCACAGCTTGAGACTGAACCTCTTGGTTAACTCTTGTGTTTTTTTGTTAAAACCTATATCCATACTATAAACATTTATTTCATATTCCACTACTATTACTTTGAAATATAATTTATTTTCAAAGCTACTTTGATAGTTAAACTCACAAGTGTTTATATTTATTATAAACCAGTAAGTTAGTTTCAAAAGTTAATTTAATCATAAGATTAAGTTAACTGAGAATTAATCAATCTTTTAGAAACTAATTAAACCTTTATAATCTGTATAAATTCACTACAGTTTAATTTGTTTTTGAAATTGGGGGATTTTAATAGAAATTGTTTTTAGCAGAAATTTTAATTGGAACTCTATTCACCCCCCTCTTGAGTGTCCACTCTGACCAACAAGTGTTTTTTAAGGTTTTAGGGGGGTTTATGGTTTTTTGGGTTTTTTCTAGGTTTTTATTGTTTTTTTATGTTTATAGGGATTTTTAGGGATTTTTTAGGATTTTTATCATTATTAGGGTTTTTTGGGATTTTTAGGTTTTTAGGGGTTTTTTAGTGTATTTTTATTGAGTTTTTAGGGTTTTTTCTGTTTTTTGGGTTTTTAAGGTTTTTTAGTGTTTTTTAGTGTTTTTTAACGTTTCTAAGGGTTAAAAGTGTTTTTATAGATTTTAGTTCGTTTTTAGGGTTTTTAAGGTTTTTAGAGGTTTTACGGTTTTTAGGGGTTTTCCAGGTTTTTAAGGTTTTTTACATTTTTAAGTATTTTTAAGACTTTTTAGGATTTTTATGGGTTTGAGGGTTTTTACGGGTTTTAGGGATTTTAAGGGTGTTCACTATTTTTTAGGGATTTTATTATTTTTTAACCTTTTTAAGAGTTTAAGGGTTTTTAGAGTTTTTGTGGTATTTACATTTTTTTAAGTTTTTAGGGTTTTTTGGATTTTTTTAGGTTTTTAGGTATTTTTTGGAATTTTTTTATGATTTTTATGATTTGTAGGGTTTTTTTAAGGTTTTAGGGATTTTGAGGGTTTTTAGTGATTTTCAGCGTTTTTTAGGGGTTTCAAAATTTTCATAGTTTCTATGGGTTTTTGGGGGGTTTTAGGGTTTTTCTGGGTTTTTAGGGTTTTTAAGGGTGTTTAGAGTTTTTTAACATTTTTAGGGTTTTAAAGGGCCTTTAGATTTTTTAGTGTTTTAGGGTTTTTGTGGGTTTTCATATTTTTATGGTTTTTAGGGGGTTTCAATGTTTTTTATGTTTTCAACGAATTTTTGGGATTTTTAGGATCTTTATGGGTTTTAGGTGTTTTTAGATATTTTGTGGTTTTTTAAATTGTTTTTATAGTTTTCTAACCTTTTTAGGGGTTTTAAGGGTTTTAGAGTTTTTAGTGGGATTTTAGGGTTTTCATGGGTTTTAGGGTTTTTTATGGTTTTTAGGGATTTGTATAATTTTCAAGGGGTTTTAGGGGTTTTTCAAGGCTTTCAGGGTTTTTTACATTTTATGGGATTTTTAGGGATTTTTTAGGATTTTCATGGTTTTTGTTTTTAGGGTTTTTTGTGATTTTTGATGGTTTTTTATGGTTTTTCAGGGTGTTTAGGGTTTTTTTAGGTTTTCAATCTTTTTAGGGTCTTTTTGGATTTTTATGGGTTTTTTTAGTTTTTTAAGGTTTTAAGGGATCTTAGAGTTTTTTAAAGTTGTTAGGGGTTTTTACGTTTTTAGGTATTTTTTCGGTGTTTTTAGGTTTTTATTATTTTTAGGGGTTTTTAGGACTTTTTGGGATTTTATGGTTTTTCGATGGTTTTTTGGGGTTTTAGGGTTTTTCAGGATTTTTAGGGTCTTTTGGCGGTTTTAGGGGTTTTTTGTGTTTTTAGGGGTTTTAAGGATTATCAGAGTCTTTTAAGGTTTTTAACATTTTTAGGGCAAGGAAGATGCGAGGGTCGGGCTATTCCCGGCACCCCAAAATTTATTAGAAATAAAAAAGAGACACAGCAAACAAGGGAGGGGAGGGGTCAAACGACCCACACCCAAAAACCCCTTACAACCCAAGACGCAAAAGACCCAAAAAAAAAGTCAAATGCCAAAAAAGAAAAAACACACAAAGCCAAGCAACCACCACCATCATCCAACATCAACCAGCATTCAGTAGCTCACAGCTAACCAACGACCAGCACTCAAACCCAACCAGCAGTCAACATCCAGCAGCAGCACGATCATAAACCACAACTTCAGCAACTTCCAGCTCCGCAACAACCAACATCCAGCATCATAATTTCCATCATCCAACGCATTCCAACATCTAGCAGCACCACATCCAGTCATCAAAGCAACACAGTAGCAGCAACACATCCAAACCAACCAGCCCCAGCATCCCACACCAAAACTGACATTGCAACCAATCACTACCAGCAACCAAAAACCACAGCACGAGCACCACAAACAGACGCAGCCATCACCACCTCCCAGCAAACAACAAACATCAACTCCATTCACACTATTTCATAGGGTTTTTAGGGTTTTTCACATTCTCAGGTATTTTAACGTATTTTTTTGGATTTTAAAGATTTTTAGGGGGTTTTGGATGTTTTGGGATTTTGAGGGTTTTTAGGGGTTTTCGGGGTGTTTTGGGATTTTAGGGGTTTTTTTGCTTTTTAGTTTTTTAAGGTTTTTAGAGTTTTTTTCATGTTATTAGGGGATTTAAGGGTTTTAATATTTTTTATTAGTTTTTAGGGGTTTGATAGGTTTATAGGGGTTTTTAGGTTTTTAGGTTTTTAGGTGTTTTATGATTTTCAGGGATTTTTAGAGTTTTTAGGGTTTTTTTGTTTTCAGGGATTTTTAAGGATTTTTAATGATTTTTATGGGTTTTCAGGGTTTTTAGGGATTTACAGGGCTTTTAGGGTTTTTTGGTTTTTTTTGGATTTTTAGGGTTTTTTAAATTTTTAGTGGTTTTAAGGTTTTTAAAAATTTTAACCTTTTTAGTGGTTTTAACGATTTTTAGAGTTTTTAGAGGATTTTTTTGGTTTTTATGGGTTTGGGGGGGGGGGGTTTAATGTTTTTAGGGGTTTATATGGTATATATGGGTTTTTCTAGGTTTCTAGGGTTTTTTACATTTTAAGGGATTTTTAGAGATTTTTTAGGATTTTTATGGTTTTTAGGGGATTTTAGGGGTTTTATGTACTTTGAGGGGTTTTATGGGTTTTTAGGGTGTTTAGGGGTTTTAAGGATTTTTATTATTTTTTGGGTTTTTAACGTTTTTGTGTTTTTTAGGAGTTTTAATGTTTATTAGAGTTTTTTAACATTTTTAGGGGTTTAAAGGTTTTTGAGAGGTTTTAGTGTTTTTTTGGGTTTTTATGGGATTTTAAGGTTTTTAGGGGTTTTATGGTTTTTAGGGGTATTTATAGTGTTTTTTGGGTTTTTACGGATTTTGATTTTTTTAGGGTTTCTCTTGGATTTTTAGGGTTTTTTAGGTTTTTAAGGTTTTTAGGGTCTTTTGGGTTTTTTAGGTTTTTTTCTTCTTTTTCGTATTTTTAACGTTTCTAAAATTTTAAAAGTTTTAGGGTTTTTATGGGGTTTTAGAGTTTTTAGTGGGTTTTCAGGGGAGTTTTTCAGTTTTTAGGGTTTTTAGGGATTTTTTAGGATTTCAGGGTTTTTAGGGTTTTTTGGGGGTTTTAGGGATTTTGAGGGGTTTTGGGGTCTTTTGGCTTATTAGGCCTTTTTATTTTTTAAGGGTTTTAAGGTTTTTTTGTCTTTAACATTTTTTGGAGATTTAAATATTTTTAGTGTTTTTATTGGTTTATTGGGGAGTTTAGGGTTTTTAATGTTTTTTTGATTTTTATGGTTTTTGGGTTCTTTACATTTTCTATTATTTTTAGGGATTTTTTAAGACTTATGGTTTCTAGGGGTTTTCAAGGTTTTTAGGGTCTTTTGGGGTTTCTTGGTTTTTTTTTTATTTTTTTAGTGTCGTTATGGTTTTACAAATATTTTTAACATTTTTATGGGTTTTAAGGGTTTTTAGAGTTTTTTTGAGGTTCTTTAGGGTTTTTATGGTTTTTTGTGTTTTTATGGTTTTTAGGGATTTTGAGCGTTTTTAGGGTTTTTAGGAATTTTAGGGTTTTTATGGTTTTTACGGTCTTTTGGGTTATTAGGGGTTTTTTTAGTTCTTTAGGTTTTTTTATTTTTAGGATTTTTTTAACATTTTTAGGGGTTTAAGAGTTTTTAGATTTTTTAGTGGTTTTTAGGGTTTTTATGGGGTTTTGAAGTTTTTAAGGATTTTATGTTTTTAGGGGTTTATCAGGGTTTTTAGGGATTTTTAGGATTTTCATGGGTTTTTGGGTTTTAGGGGTTTTTAGGGTTTTTAAGGGTTTTAGGGTTTTTAGGGGATTTTTTGGTTTTTAGGGTCTTTTTGTGTTCTTTCTGTTTCTTTTGAGTTTTTTGGATTTTTAAGGTTTTTTAGAGTTTCAACGTTTTTAGAGTGTGTGTAAGAGTTTTTATTGTTTTTAGGGTTTTTATGGGTTTTTAGGGTTTTTATGGGTTTTTATGGTTTCTAGAGGTAGTTCTTGGTTTTAGGTTTTTTTCTTTTTAGGGCTTTTAGGGATTTTTAGGAATTTTATGGTTTTTAGGGATTTTAAGGAATTTTGAGGGTTTTTAGGGGTTTTCAAGGGTTTTTAGTTTTTTTAGGGGATTTAGGGTTTTTATATTTTTTTTGTTTTTTTTTTGAATTTTTCGGGGTTTTATGGTTTTTTTTGAGTTTTTAACGTTTTTAGGGGTCTTATGGGTTTTTAGATATTTTAGTGGTTTTTTAGTGTTTTTATGGGTTTTTAGGATTTTTATTGTCCATAAGGTTTTTATGTTTTTTTGGAGGGATTTCAAGGTTCATGGGGGTTTTTACATTTTTAGGGAATTTTAGGGAATTTTAATATTTTTATGGTTTTTTGGATTTTCTGGGTTTTTTGGGATTTTTAGGGGTTTTGGGATTTTAGGTATTTTTCGGGGTTTTGAGTTTTTGGGGTTTTTATGTTTTTTGGGGTTTTAGGGGTTTTAGGGTTTTATAAGAGTTTGTTAGTGTATTAAAGGTTTTAGAGTTTTTAATGCTTTTATGGGTTTAAAGGGTTCTTTTAGTTTTTAGTGATTTTTATGGTTTTTATTGATTTTTAAGGGTTTTTTTGGGTTTTTATTGTTTTTAGGGGGTTTTCAAGGGTTTTAGGGTTTTTTATTTTTTTATGGATTTTAAGGATTTTGTTAGGAATTTTATGGTTTTTAGGGTCTTTTAGGGTTTTTAGGGATTTTGAAGGTTTTCGGGTTTTTATGGGTTTTAGGGTTTTTAAGGTTAAGGGTTTTTATGGTTTTTTTGGGGTTTTAAGGTATTTTTTATTTTTTAGGGTTTAATTTTTTTTTGATTTTCTTAATGTTATGGGGGGGTTAAAGGGTTCTTTAGATTTATAGTAGGTTTTTAAGGTTTTATGGGTTTTTAGGGTTTTTTATGTTTTCATAGTTTTTTAGTGATTTTTAGGACTTTTATGGTGTTTAGGGTTTTTTTAGGTTGTTAGGTATTTTGAGGGGTTTCAGGGGGGGTTTTCAGGTTTTTAGGGGTTTTCAAGGTTTTTAGGGTTTTTTAGGGTTTTTAGGATTTTTTGCTTTTTTTGTGTTTCTAAGGTTTTTAGAGTTTTTTAATATTTTTAGCGGGTTTATGGGTTTTTAGAGTTTTTAGTGGGTTTTTGGGTTTTTATGGGTTTTTTGGAGTTTTAATGGTTTTTAGGGGTTTTTGTGGTTTTCAAGGGTTTTTTAGGATTCTTAGGGTTTTTTATGTTTTTAGGGATTTTAGATCTTTTTTAGGTTTTTTATGGTTTTAGGGTTTTTAGGGGTTTTAGAGATTTTAAGTGGTTTTTGGATTTTTCATGATTTTTTAGGGTTTTTAATGTTTTTTTAGAGATTTTAACATTTTTAGGGGTTTTAAGGGTTTTTAGTGTTTTAGTGGGTTTTAGGGGTATTATGGATTTTTAGGGTTTTTATGGTTTTAAGGGGGTTTTAGGGTTTTCACATTTTTAGGTATTTTAGGATTTTTTAGTATTTATATTGTTTTATGGGGTTTTAGGCATTTTGATGGTTTTTTGGGTCTTTTAGGGTTTTAAAT
Organism: Viscum album; assembly: GCA_963277665.1. NCBI lineage: Eukaryota > Viridiplantae > Streptophyta > Magnoliopsida > Santalales > Viscaceae > Viscum > Viscum album. The sequence goes on along the minus strand of OY728121.1, from coordinate 1,049,293,635 downwards.
TAGTTTTTTTACGGTTTTTTGGGTTTTTTTTTCGTTTTTAGGGTTATTTTTGAGTTTTTTAGGGTTTTATGGTTTTTTATGGTTTTTTAACATTTCTAGGTGTTTTAAGTGTTTTTAGAGTTTTTAGTGGCTTTAAGGTTTTTATGGGTTTTTAGGGTTTTTTAAGGTTTTAAGGGATTTTTATTGTTTTTAGGATTTTTTTCATGGTTTTAAGGGTTTTTATGTTTTTAAGGATTTTTAGGACTTTTTCATATTTTTATGGTTTTTATGATTTTTTGGGTTTTCAGGATTTTGAGGGGTTTTTTGGGCTCTTTTGGGTTTTTTTGCTCTTTGTGTTTTTAAGGGTTTTTAGAGTTTTTTTAGGTTTTAGGGTCTTTTGGATTTTAAGCATTTTTTTGAGTTCATTGGGGTTTTGTGGTTTTTAGATTTTTTAGTGCTTATTTAAGGGTTTTATGGGAATTTAGGATTTTTATGTTTTTAGAGGGTTTTATGGTTTTCTGGGGGTTTTCAGGGGTTTTATGGTTTTTTATGTTTTCCAGGATTTTAAGGGATTTTTTTAGATTTTTATGGTTTTTAGGTTTTTTTTTGGATTTTTCGGGATTTTTAGGGTTATTAAGTATTTTGTAGGTTTTTAGGGTTTTTAGGTTTTTCTAGGGTCTTTTGGGGTTTTAGGGTTTTTTAGTTTTTAGGTTTTTTTAGGTTTTTAGAGTTTTTTAAACATTTTTAGGGTTTAAAGGGTTTTTAGAGTTTTTAGTGGCTTTAGGGTTTTTATGGGTTTTAGGGTTTTTTAATGTTTTATGGGATTTTATGGTTTTCTGTGGTTTTAGACAAGGAATATTAGAGGGTCGGGCTATTCCCCCCCCCCCCAAATTTATTAAAGAAAAGACGCAGTAGACAAGGGAGGGGAGGGGCTAACGACCCACACCCAAAAACCCTTTACAATACCAACCCAAAGATCAAAAAAAAGAAAGAGCAAAAGAAAAACAAAGAAAGAAAAGAAAACAGATCAGTCAACGTCACCACCAATATCCGAAACAGAAGCCACACCATAAGGGTCTCCATTCGCACCATATCCAGAGGCCGCATCATCAAAGCAGGAGTGAGAGTCATCCCATCCTGACTCATAATCCTCATTGAGCTTGAGGAGTGTCATGAACTTCTCCTTGCGTTTTCTTTGTTCTGGGGAATGCGGCTGCTCCCGATTATTAACCTTGACTTTCATCTTAACCGCCTTTGAAGACGCCCGAGTAACCATGGGTCTGGGGAGAGTGGAGTAATCCCGATTCCTCCTCCACTTTGAGGAGATCAAGGTGGGACCATCATCCATCCCTTTCACCTTCTCGATCTCAAATGAGCGCCCCTCCGCTTCCATTCCATGCTCTGGGATAGAGGAGGCTTCCTGATTAAGGGTGCACTCAACAAGAACTTCATCCTAAGGCAAGCTTAGATTCACTAAGGCAGGTATTTCTGCACTCCCAGTGACAGCAACTGGAGGCCTTTGCCCATCCTCCCTAGGCAGGACCGTCCCCTCATCATCATGCCTGGCCAAGTAGTCAGGCTTGTCAGCCAGCTGCAAAAGCCCCTCCTCTCTTGGAACCACCTCCTGCGCAGCAGCACCCCCATGGTTGGGGGCATCCCCCGTTCCAAGTCCCTCCCCAAGCCCGCACCCCAACCCTACTTCAGGTGCGCTCCCTTGAGAAGTTTCCCCCTCCTAGATGTCCACTGTCCCCTGCCCAGCCACCTCCTCCAAATTATTCTCTGGAAGCTGCACCTCCACCTCCCCCTTCTCAGACACCTGGCAGGAAGCAGCACTAGCTGCCCTATCAACCCCCGCCTCAGACGCATTCGAAACCAGTCCCGTGGACCAGCAACCAGCCACACCTTCAGAGCCATCCTCCCCAACCACCACCACCACCCCCTGCTGCTACCTCCTCTTCTGCCGCCGCATGTCCAAAATGCTCAACACTGTCACTAGCGACATGACTGAGAAGGAGGACCTGCACATCAGAGCCCGTGAACGCCTTCACGTTGCCAGCAGGAGGCGCCACCACCTGCACCCCCTTGCCCATATCCTCACAAGAAGATTCCTGGGTCCAAGGCAGGTATTCTTCCCATCTTGATCCTCAAAGTCACCAGCAGACGCCTCCTCATTACCAGCGGGTGGCGCCACCACCTACAACCCCTTGCCCATATCCTCACAAACAGCTCCCTAAGGCTCAGGGAAGGTATTCTGGTCATCTTGTTCATCAAAATCACCATCCAAATTTACTTGAACAGTGTCATGCTCTTGAAACAACTCCTCCTAACCCAAGACATCAGACATATTGCACAAGGGAACACCCTCATCACCCTTATTCACTGAAAAAGGTTCACCAGTGATGCGAGACGCACGGGGTGGCCCGATCTTCAAGGCGTAGGGCGGCGGATGATGGATGCGGTTTGGGGCTAAGTGACGGGTGAAGGGTATGGATAGTGGAAGCAAGTAGTCAACCAACACTATATGGAGCGTGACCTACTACTTAGACAACGCACTCAAGGGAGGGGTGTGATGGCCAATCCACACAACAACGCACTTGGGTTGAGGCACGGAATTGGGGGATTTGTGATCTTGATCACCAATCTAACTTGTAGCTTGACAAGGCAAGAATGCACAAGAGCAAGGGAAATTTGGAACAATTCTCACACAACGGAGAGAAACAAAGCATAAGCTCTCAATTAGAATCTTGAATGCCAATACAATATCATGGGGTGGCTATTTATAGCCAAGGGGGTGATACAATGGTCAAGGGTCTAATACCCTAAAGTCATAAAGTCTAAGCCTACCTTGTCCCCTTAAAATTCAAAAAGATAAAATCCAACAAAGACTTTTGGAAAAGAAGCACACAACTTTCCAACATAGCCCACCGGATTTGACTTTGAGTGCATAGCCCACCGGATTTGACTTTGGTGTCCAAAGATGCCATTTCTAGAATCCTCCATGTGGGCAAGGCCTCCAAATTCGTACAACCATGTGGGCCAAGTTTTAATCATCAATTTTGGGCTTTAATAAGTGATATTATAGGCCCATTTGCTCCATCCATGCAAGGTAATACCCATTGGGCCTTTAATGAAGCAATATGAGCGCCCATTGAAGCATTCAACCTCTTTAATCTTCCTCGTGTCATTGGGCATTGCAAATCCAATTCCTCCACCCGAGCAATCGACTCTGTGCCTTCCGCATGGTTCGCATCATCCTCCTCCTCTTGAAAAGGAGTCATCATCGACTCTTCATCCTCTACACCCAAAAAAGGAGAAAGATCAGAAACATTGAAAGTGGCACTTACACCATACTCACCTGGCAAAGCTATCTTGTAAGCATTGTTGTTAATCTTCTCAAGCACTCGGAATGGTCCATCGCCTTGTGGCATGAGTTTTGATTTCCGATTTTCAGGGAATATTTCCTTCCGCATATGAATCCCAACCAAGTCACCGGGCTCGAACAACATTTTCTTGCGACACTTGTTTGCACGATCCATATATTTTTGGGTTATCCGCTCGATATTTAACCTTGCCTTTTCATGGATTTTCTTGATGAATTCTGCATGCCCTTTTGCATCCATATTAACTGCTTCCTGTAAAGGCAAAGGAACTAGATCAATAGGCACAAGGGGGTTAAAGCCGTAAACTATTTCAAATGGAGAATATTGAGTAGTGGAATGCTTGGCCCTGTTATATGCGAATTCCACATGTGGCAGACACTCCTCCCAATTCTTGATATTCTTTTTGACAATTGTTCGCAGAAGGGATGATAGTGTGCGATTCACCACCTCCGTTTGCCCATCGGTTTGTGGATGACAAGTAGTGGAAAATAATAACTTTGTACCAAGTTTGCTCCACAAGGTCTTCCAAAACTAACTAAGAAATTTTGTGTCTCGATGCGACACAGTGGTCCTTGGCATTCCATGATGCTTGACTACTTCCTAAAAGAAAAGTGTTGCAATGTTAGTGGCATCATCTGTTTTGTGACAGGGAATAAAATGTGCCATTTTTGAAAACCGATCCACCACAACAAAAATGGAATCTCTCCCCCTCTTGGTCCGTGGTAACCCCACAATAAAGTCCATTGATATGTCCTCCCAAGGGGTGTTGGGAATTGGGAGAGGAAGATATAGTCTATGTGGGTTCAGCTTTGATTTGGCTTTATGGCAAACAATGCACTTTCCCACAAATTTCTCAACATCTCTAGATATCCTAGGCCAATAAAAATGCTCACTAAGAACACTTAGAGTTTTTGAAACACCAAAATGCCCCATTAACCCACCCGAATGTGACTCCTTTAGTAAAAGTAAACGGATAGAGCAATTAGGAATGCAAAGCTTATCAATCCGAAATAAGAATCCATCATGTAAATAGAACTTTTCCCAACTAACTCCAGGTTTACAATGTTCATAAGGTTCTCTAAAATCACTATCAGTGGCATATAAATCCTTAATGTATTCAAAACCAAGAAGTTTTGAATCCAACAAGGATAAAAGAGAATATCTACGTGAAAGTGCATCGGCCACCGTATTTTCTTTACCCTTTTTATGCTTGATGACATATGGAAATGATTCAATGAATTCCAGCCATCTATCATGTCTCCTATTTAGTTTATGTTGGCTCCTAAGGTATTTAAGAGCCTCGTGATCAGAATGGATCACAAATTCTTTAGGCCAAAGATAGTGTTTCCATGTTTCGAGTACTCTAAACAATGCAGACAACTCTTTATCATATGTAGCATAGTTTAGAGTTGGGACATTTAACTTCTCACTAAAATAAGAAATAGGCTTACCTTCTTGCATGAGTACTCCTCTTATGCCAATTTTGCTTGCATCACATTCAATTTCAAAGGTCTTACCGAAGTCTGGAAGTGCAAGTAGAGGGGCATGGGTGAGTCTATCCTTTAGCGCATGGAATGCTTTTTCTTGAGTTGTCCCCCATTTGAAAGGAACATTCTTCTTTGTCAATTCATTCAATGGTGCTTCTAGTGTACTGAAGTCTTTCACAAATCTCCTGTAAAAACTAGCAAGCCCATGAAAACTTCTTACCTGTCCAATGGAGGTTGGAGTTAGCCATTCTTGTATTGCTTTGATCTTCTCAGTGTCCACTTCAACTCCATTGCCACTCACAACAAATCCAAGGAAAACAATATTATCGAGACAAAATTCACACTTTTTTATGTTTCCAAATAGGTTTTCTTTCCTTAACACCTCTAGGACTTTTCTCAAGTGATCTACATGCTCATGCAAAGTCCTACTATACACCAGAATATCATCAAAGTAAACTACCACAAATTTTCCAATACATGCACGTAAGACATGATTCATTAACCTCATAAATGTGCTAGGTGCATTGGTGAGACCAAAGGTCATGACTAACCATTCATAAAGTCCATGTTTTGTCTTAAATGAAGTTTTCCACTCATCTCCTTCTTTCATCCTAATTTGATGGTAGCCACTTCTTAAATCAATTTTTGAGAAAATAGTTGAACCATTTAATTCATATAGCATATCATCTAACCTAGGGATAGGATGACGATACCTGACCGTGATGCTGTTGATGGCTCTACAGTCAATGCACATTCTCCATGTTCCGTCCTTCTTTGGTACTAGAAGCAGCGGTACCGCACAAGGACTAAGACTCTCTCTCACATACCCCACATTCAACAACTCTTGAACTTGCCTTTGAATTTCTTTTGTCTCCTCTGGGTTGGTGTGATATGCTGGGCGGTTCGGTAGTGATGCTCCAGGTATGAGGTCAATTTTATGCTCAATACCTCTAATGGGTGGCAAACCCGGTGGCACCTCTTCGGGAAACCCATATTCAAATTCCTGCAATAAAGACTCAACAACATGTGGCAAAGAAGATGTTAAGCCGTTAGTGTTCAACATCACCTCTTTGTACATAAGTACTAAGAGATTTTGTCGAGAAATCAAAGCTTCCTTAACCTCACTCTTTTTTGCCAACATCACACTTTTCTCTCCTCTCAAATCTTTTTCCCCTCTTGATTTTTCTTTGTTCTCCATTTCTTTGCTTCTCTCATTTTCTATTTTTCCCTCATTCTCTCCTTTTTCATTTTCTCTCTTTTTTTCCTCATCACTCTTTTTTTTTCTTTTCTCTCAAAATGTGATCTTCCAGAATTTGCTTGGGGGACATGGGGTTGAGGGTTATAGGTTCCCCTCGGAGTACAAAAGAGTGACGGTTCAAGAAACCATCATGAGTAACACGTCGATCGTACTGCCATGGTCGACCCAACAACAACTGGCACGCCTTCATAGGAACAATGTCGCACAATACCTCATCTTTGTACATACCGATGGTGAACAATACCTTCACTTGCTTGGTGACCTTCATCTCCCCAAAATCATTCAACCACTGAAGTCGGTATGGATTTGGATGCCTTAAAGTCGGGAGTCCCAACTTCTCCACCAACTCGGTGCTCGCCACATTGCTACAACTTCCACCATCAACAATAACACTACATACCTTCCCATTGATCTTGCATCGTGTATGGAAAAGGTTCTCCCGCTTCTCCTTTTCTCCAATGGTCATTTGTGCACTTAAAACTCTTCTAGTGACAAGAATCTCGCCATCTTCTGCAAATTCTCCATTTTCAATTTCTGGAGATTCATCTTCCTCCTCTTTGGAGCTCTCTCCATCGGTCTCCCATTCTCCATACTTGTTGATGATCATGGTGCGACGGTTTGGGCATTCACTAGCAATGTTACCCCTTCCTTGACATTTAAAACACCGAATATCCCTATTCTTGGTTTGGTTAGCCTCAAAAGTAGGTTTCTTAGGTGGAAGAATTACCTTATCACTTTTGCGATCAACCACCTCTTTTGCCTTTGATGGTTCTCCAATCTCCTTACTTGGAGTTCTCCATGGTGTGAAAGGGGTAGTGGGTTTCCTCATGTTGCTCCTCCTTTTGATTTGTTTCTCGATCTTGGTGGCTTGGTGGATCATATCTTGTATCTCTACATGGTGGTACATCTCCACTTGATCCGCAATCTCCCGATTGAGCCCATGTAAAAACCGTGCCATGGTTGCCTCCAGATCCTCCTCAATGTTTTCCCAAATCATGGCAATTTGCATCTCCTTGTAGTAGTCTTCTACACTCTTACTCCCTTGGATGAGGCATTGAAGTTTGTTGTGGAGATCTCTATGGTAATGTGTGGGAACAAACCGCTTCCGCATGGTGAACTTCATGTCTTCCCAAGTGTTCATGGGACGTCCACCATATCTAACCCTCTCCTTTTGAACATGATCCCACCAAATTAAAGCATAATCAGAAAATTCAAGGGAAGCAAGTTTGACCTTTTTCTCCTCGGAATATGCATGGCATGAAAAGACCTGCTCGATCCGCATCTCCCACTCCAAGTATGCTTCTGGATCACTTTTCCCAAGAAAAGAAGGGACCTTCACCTTGATCCCGCCAAGCAGGTCATCATCATGTTGCCTCCTTTGGCCTCCTCTCGGTTGTTGGTACAACCTCCTCCTTTGTGGGACTTCATCAAGATCATCATCAAAGTTCACCATCTCCTCCTCCGTGATGTGGGGACGACGTGGTGCGGGAGAGCATCGTGGGTTATCATGGAACATCCTTGGGCTTGGTTTATTCTCCAATTCATCAATCCTCTCATGTAACACCTCCAACTTCCGATCAAGAAGCTTCTCTAAGTGGCTCACCAAAGCTTGCATTTGGAATTGCGTAGCTTCAGGTGCAGGAGATCTACTTCGACTTCCTTCATCGCTAACATGAGCAATTTTCTTCCCATGATCTTTTGCCATGATAAGTTACACAAACACAAACACACACCAGGGGGGGAACACACACAATGATACACACTCACTCACACACGCGAGATGTACACACTCACACAAGATGTACACACTCACACACACAAAGATACACACTCACGCACACAATATATACACACTCACACGCACAAGATGTACACACACACGCACATAACAAGATGTACACACTCACACACACAAGATATATTTTTTTTTTTGCTTATTTCTCTCCACTCTCAAAACTCAATTTGAATCCCAAGCTCTTATAAAATATAATACCTTGTTTAGGGCGATCAAGTGCCACCAATTCCTCCCCAATCAAGATTGTGTCGGGGGATGGTTTAACACAACCCGCTTGAGTGGTAAGGGGTTTAACAATGCTAAAGGGTCAAAAAGAGGGTGGAAAGAAGGGTTAGATAGGTGGATTGTGGGTTTTGCCCGATTGTGCAAGATAAGATAAATGAATAACAATATGAGCCAAATACAAAATGGGGATGAAGTAAAATGATGGAAAAAGTTATATATGGAAATAGAAAGTGCTAATAAGGTAAAGCACAAAGGAGTAATTGTATCCGCTCTTTTTTTTTCTTTTTTTTTGTCAATTCTCCCCAAAAAGTGTTGTGCTTGGAGTTTTAAAGCACAAGATGATTGAACAGAGAGTAAGAAAAAAAAATTTCTTTTTTTTTTCGAAATATCTCAAATAAAGGATGTGCTTAATTTTGAAAAGCACAAAATGATGAGTTGAGAGAATTTTTTTTTGCCGGATACAAATCACATAAAGAGAATTAAATGCGGAAAGAAGATGAATGAAAATTTGGCTTAATTTATAATAATCCAAGCTTGCACAAACTAGGACAATTCGGGAGGCTTTCAAGAAAAATGGATTTTTTTTGTTGAATGGGTGAATAATATGGAAAGATAAGGAGGTTAATGGATAGAATTAAAGTAAATGAAGGGATAGATGCCTACCGTGTCAACCAGAGCTCTGATACCAACTGATGCGAGACGCACGGGGTGGCCCGATCTTCACGGCGTAGGGCGACGGTTGATGGATGCGGTGTGGGGCTAAGTGACGGGTGAAGGGTATGGATAGTGGAAGCAAGTAGTCAACCAACACTATATGGAGCGTGACCTACTACTTAGAAAACGCACTCAAGGGAGGGGTGTGATGGCCAATCAACACAACAACACACTTGGGTTGAGGCACGGAATTGGGGGCTTTGTGATCTTGGATCACCAATCTAACTTGTAGCTTGACAAGGCAAGAATGCACAAGAGCAAGGGAAATTTGGAACAATTCTCACACAACGAAGAGAAACAAAGCATAAGCTCTCAATTAGAATCTTGAATGCCGATAAAAAGCCATGGGGTGGCTATTTATAGCCAAGGGGGGTGATACAATGGTCAAGGGTCTAATACCCTAAAGTCATAAAGTCTAAGCCTACCTTGTCCCCTTAAAAGTCAAAAAGATAAAAGCCAACAAAGACTTTTGGAAAAGAAGCACACAACTTTCCAACATAGCCCACCGGATTTGACTTTGAGTGCATAGCCCACCGGATTTGACTTTGGTGTCCAAAGATGCCATTTCTAGAATCCTCCATGTGGGCAAGGCCTCCAAATTCGTGCAACCATGTGGGCCAAGCTTTAATCATCAATTTTGGGCTTGAATAAGTGATATTATAGGCCCATTTGCTCCATCCATGCAAGGTAATACCCATTGGGCCTTTAATGAAGTAAGATGAGCTCCCATTGAAGCATTCAACCTCTTTAATCTTCCTCGTGTCATTGGGCCTTGCAAATCCAATTCCTCCACCCGAGCAATCGACTCTGTGCCTTCCGCATGGTTCACATCAACCAGAGACCCCAACCACCTCCAGACCTCCAGGAGAAGATCTAGGCAGCACCATGACTCCTTCCACATGTTTCACCACACCCATACTTTCCAATATTCCAAGATCATTTTTCAGCCTATCAAATACATCACAAAACCTTGGGTTGAGGAGGGACTGACAATCATCCTGCATCAGAACATCCCCGACCACAAAAACCTCCTGCTCCTCATCCAGAGGCGGATTAACCATTCCAGAGAGGATACCCTCATTTTGCAAACCATATTCCCCCCAAGGAGGCATAACTGCTAGCGAGAAATCAGAAGGAGCAGACTTGACAGAGAAAGTACTCCTACAAGAAGAGGCATAATGACCCAGCCTTTTACAGGATGAGCAGAAAGGCACCCAGGATTCAAAGAAAACATCCTGATGCCACCTTATCTCACCTTCAATCTCAACACAAACAATATTAACCGGAACTTTGGACACATCCACCTCAACACAAATCCTCAGCGCAGCTGGGTGGCAAGCAACACTTGTCCGAGCATCCATACATAGAAATATACCAATGAGGTTACCAATGATGTGGAGGATGGCTGGATTTTGGAATGGCAGGGAAAGACCAGGAAGGGTAATCCACAGAGACACACTCGGGGGGTCACGATGCAGGTGAAAATTAAAATTCCAACTGAATAAATAAAACTGAAGGCCATCAATAACTCAAGGAGAAAAAGCCCAGATAGAGAAAAGATCATCTTCATTCCTAAAGCGAATCAGAAAGTGTCGAGCATCCAACAAAATCACAACCACTTGATCATGGAGATTCCAATAAAAATTTACAAACCTATTAAAATACTCCACAGAGTGTCGAATCCTTCCAAAATGGTCCACCAACGTGAGATCCATAAGGGTGGAGGCCATCGAGAACTCCCGGGAAGAGATCTGGAATGAAGTCACACCATTCTCACAGAGCGGGACTTTAGGGAAAACATTGATCTCTGGAAAGTGAGGAAGTTGTGCTGGAATAGAAGAAGGAGACAAGGGAAGTTGCGGGGAGGGCCCAACCACCGCCTCCCCTGGCCAGGGAGCAGGGCGGGGTGAAGCTGATGACGCCATAGGCTATGTCGTCATCAACCTCCATGCCGAGAAGCAGGGAAACCATCGCGAGAGCTCTGACGCCATCCTCCCTTTAGGGTTTTTAGGTGTTTTTATATTTTTAAGGACTTTAGGGTTATTTTATGATTTTTAGGGTTTTTAGGATTTTTAGGGTTTTGAGGGATTTTGAGGGTTTTTAGGGGTTTTATATTTTTTTTGTTTTTAAGGTTTTTAATGTTTTTAACTTTTTTATGGTGTTTAAGGGTTCTTAGTGTATTTAGTTATTTTAGGGGTTTTTTAGTTTTAAGTTATTTTAATATTTTTAGTGCTTTTTATGGTTTTAAGGAGTTTTTCTGGGTTTTCAGGGTTTTTTACGTTTCTAGGGATTTTTAGGGATTTTATTGAATTTTTATAGATTTTTAGGTTTTTGTGGTTTTTAAGGATTTGGAGGGTTTTATGGTCTTTTAGGGTTTTTTGGGTTTTAATTTTTTTTTGGGTTTTTAAGGTTTTTTTGAGTTTTTCAGGGGTTTGAAGGTTTTTTAAAGTTTTCAAACATTTTTAGGGGTTTTGAGGAGTTTTTGAGTTTTTAGTGGGTTTTAGGGATTTTATGGGGCTTTTAATGTTTTTAGTGTCTTTTATGTTTTTAGGGGTTTTCAGGGTTTTTAAGGTTTTTTACATTTTCAAAAAAATTTAAGGATTTTTAAACATTTTTATGGGTCTTAGGATTTTTTTGGTATTTAGAGATTTGAGTTTTTTTCAAGGTTTTCGGGGTTTTAGTGTTTTTTAGAGTTTTTACAGTCTTTTTGGGTTTTTAGGGTTTTTTAGTTTTTAGGGTTTTTAGTGGTTTTAGGGTTTTTATGGGTTTTTAAGGTTTTAATGGTTTTTAGGGGGTTTTATTTTTTTCAAGGGTTTTCTGGGTTTTTAGGATTTTTTACATTTTTAGGGATTTTAAATATTTTTATGGTTTTAGGGTTTTTTTGGTTTTTAGGGATTTTGGTGGATTTTTGGATTTTTCTTGGGTTTTTAGTATTTTTTGGATTTTTTAGGTTTTTAGGGTTTTTTGTGTTTTTTTGGTTTTTTTAGCATTTAGGGTTTTTATGGTTTTTTAGAGTTTTTTAAAGTTTTAGAGTTTTTAAGGGTTTTTAGTGTTTTTAATGGGTTTTTTAGGTTTTAAAGGATTTTTATGGGTTTTCAGTGGTTTTTAGGGTTTTTTACATTTTTAGGTATATTTAACGATTTTTTAGGATTTTTATGGTTCTTAGGGTTTATAGGGTTTTTAGAGTATTTTGGGTTTTTAGGAGTTTTTAGTGTTTTTGAAGTCTTTTTGGGATTTTAGGGTTTTTTTTGAGTTTTTAGGGGTTTTAAGGTTTCTTAGAGTTTTTTACCATTTTTAGGGCTTTCAAGGGTTTTTATAGTTTTAGTATTTTTTTTATGGTTTTCATGGTTTTTAGGGTTTTTTAAGGTTTTAGGGGTTTTATAGTTTTTAGGGGGTATTTATGGTTTTTCAAGTTTTTTTACGTTTTTAGAGATTTTTGAGGTTTTTTTATGATTTCTATGGTTTTTAGGGTTTTTTGGGTTTTTTAGGGTTTTTAGGATTTTTAGGGATTTTAAGGGTTTTTAGGGTTTTTGGTGTTATTTGGGGATTTTAGTGTCTTTTTGGGTTTTTAGAGTTTTTTTCAAGTTTTTTATGGTTTTGAAGGGTTTTAGATTTTTTTAACATTTTTAGAGATTTTTAGGGTTTTTAGAGTTTTTAGTGGTTTCTATGATTTTTTTGTTTTTTATGGGTTTTTTGGATATTTTAAGGTTTTTATGAGTTTTTATGGTTTTTAGGGGTTCCTCAAGTTTTTTAAGGTTTTTTACATTTTTATAAATTTCTATTGCTTTTTAGATTCTTATGGATTTTAAGGGTTTTAGGGATTTGGAGGGGTTTTAGGGTTTTCATGGATTTTTTGTGTTTTTATAGTTTTTTGGGTTTTTATAGTTTTTTGGGTTTTTATAGTTTTTTCGGTTTTTAGCGTTTTTTGAGTTTTTTGGGGATTTTAAGGTTTTTAGAGTTTTTTAACATTTTAACAGGTTTTATGGGTTTTTAGAGTTTTTAGAGTTTTTAGTGGGTTTTTAGGGTTTTGGGGGTTTTGAGGATTTTTATGGTTTCAAGGGTTTTTATTATATTTAGGGGTTTTTCAGGGTTTTTTTGGTTTTTTACATTTTTAATGTTTTTTAGGTATTTTTTAGGATTTTTATGGTTTTGGGGGTTTTTAAGGTTTTTCGGAATTTTGATGGTTTTTAGGGGTTTTTAGGGTTTTTAGGGATTTTATGTTTTTGTTGGGGTTTTAGGGTTTTTTTGTGTTAAGGTTTTTTTGGTTTTTTAGAGTTTTTTTAATGTTTTTAGTTGTTTAAAGGGGTTTTAGTGTGTTTTTTTGTGTTTATCAGGTTTTTATAGGTTTTTAGGGTTTTTAAGGTTTTTATTGGTTTTTTAGGGTTTTTTACCTATTTAGGGAATTTTGGGTTTTTTTGGGATTTTTATGGGTTTTAGGGTTCTTTAGTGTTTTTAGGGTATTTTTGGGGTTTTAGGATTTTTGTGGTTTTTAGGGGTTTTTGTTGTTTTTAGGGTTTTTAGGGTCTTTTGGGGGTTTTAGGGTTTTTTTAGTTTTTAGGGGTTTTTTAGGGTTTCGTTGGGTTTTAGTGTGTTTTAAGGTTTTTAGGGGTTTTGTAGTTTTTTACGTTTTCAGGTATTTTTAGAGATTTTTTAGGATTTATATGGTTTTTATGGATTTTTAGGGTTTTTTGGGATTTTGAGGGGTTTTAGGGTGTTTAAAGGCTTTTAGGGTTTTTAGGGTTTTTCAGGGTTTTTAGGGTCTTTTTGCGTTTTAAGTTTTTTTTGAGTTTTTAAGGTTTTTTAAAGTTTTTAGGGGTTTTAAGGGTTTTTAGAGTTTTTAGTGGTTTTTAGGATTTTTATTTATTTTTAGGATTTTGAAAGGTTTTTAGGGGTTTTATGGCTTTCAGGGGGTTTTTAGTGATTTTAGGATTTTTTATGTTTTATGAGATTTTTATGGATTTTTATGGATTTTTATGGGTTTTAGTGGTTTTTATTATTTTAAGGGATTTCGACGGTTTTTAGGGTTTTTAGGAATTTTTGGGTTTTTTGGGATTTTGAGGGGTTTTAGGGTGTTTAAAGGATTTTAGGGTTTTAGGGTTTTTCAGGGTTTTTAGGGTCTTTTTGCGTTTTAAGTTTTTTTTGAGTTTTTAAGGTTTTTTAAAGTTTTTAGGGGTTTTAAGGGTTTTTAGTGTTTTTTAGGATTTTTATTTGTTTTTAGGATTTTGAAAGGTTTTTAGGGGTTTTATGGATTTCAGGGGGTTTTTAGTGATTTTAGGATTTTTTATGTTTTCTGAGATTTTTAGGGAATTTTTAGGATTTTTATGGGTTTTAGTGGTTTTTATTATTTTAAGGGATTTCGACGGTTTTTAGGGTTTTGGGAATTTTTGGGTTTTTAGGGTTTTTTTTTTGTTTTTTAGGATTTTAAAGGTTTTTTAGAGTTTTATTAACATTTTTAACATTTTTAGGGGTTTAAAGTGTTTAAAGGGTTTTTATATTATTTAGTTGGGTTTTATGGTTTTTAGGGATTTAAATAGTTTTTAGGGGTTTTTAGGGTTTTTAGGGGTTTTTAGGTTTTTAAGGTCTATTGTGTTTTTAGATTTTTTTTAGATTTTTAGGTTTTAAGGTTTTTTATGTTTTCAGATAATTTTAGGGATCTTTTAAATTTGTATGGTTTCTAGGGTTTTTAGGTATTTTGTGGGATTTTAGGGGATTTTAGGGGTTTTAGTGATTTTCAAGGTTTTAGGGGTTTTTTGAGTTTTTTAGGGTTTTTAGATTTTTATACAATTTTTAACGTTTTTAGGTGTTTTAATGGTTTTAGAGTTTTTATTGGTTTTTTAGAATTTTTAGGTTTTAAATGGTTTTTTGTTTTTAGGGGTTTTAGGGCTTTTGGGGTTTTTTAGGTTTTCAGGGAGTTTGAGGGATTTTTTCCGTTTTTATGGGTTTTAGAATTCTTTTGGGTTTTTAGGGAGTTTGAGTGTTTTTAGGGGCTTTTAGGGGGTTTAGGGTCTTTTGGGTTATTTGGGTTTTTTGAGTTTTTAGGGTTTATGGTTTTTTTTGAGTTTTTAACATTTTTAGGGTTTTATGGGATTTTAGAGTTTTTAGTGGTTTTGGGTTTTTTCCAGTGTTTGAGGTTTTTTATGGTTTTCATGGGTTTTTAGGGTTTTTTACATTTTAAGTTATTTTTAGGGATTTTTTTGATTTTTTATGGTTTTTAGGGGTTTTCAGGGTTTTCTGGGTTGTTTTGGGTTTTAGGGTTTTTTTGTGTTTTTAGGGTTTTAAGGGTTTTTAGAGTTTTTTACATTTTTTGGGTTTTATGGGGTTTTTTAATTTTTATTGGTTCTTTAGGGTATTTAGGGGTTTTTAAGTTTTTAAGGGTTTTATGGTTTTCATGTGTTTTTTAGGGTTTTTAGAGTTCTTTAAATTTTCATTGATTTTTAAGCTTTTGTTAGGATTTTTAAGTTTTTTTGGGGGGGAGGGTTTGGGTTTTTTGGGGTTTTTGGGTTTTTTGAGTTTTATAGTGTTTTTATGTTTTTTATAGTTTTTAATGTTTTTAGGGGTTTGAGGGTTTTTAGAGTTTTTAGTGGTTTTTAGGGTTTTTATGGAGTTAATGGTTTTTAATGTTTTACGGGTTTTTATGATCTTGATGGGTTTTTATGGGTTTTAGGGTTTTTTCTGTTTTCAGGGATTTTTAGGATTTTTATGGTTTATTGGTTTTTCTAGGGTTTTTTAAAGATTTTAAGGGTTTTATGGTTTTTTAGGGTTTTCAGGGGTTTTCAGGGTTTTCAGGGGTTTTAAGGATTTTTAGAGTTTTTAAAGTTTTTAGGTTTTTTAGGGTTTTTATGGGGTTTTTAGGGTTTTTACTATTTTTAGGGGTTTATGGTTTTCAAGGGGTTTTAAGGAATTTTATGGTTTTTAGGGTCTTTAGGGTTTTTAGGGATTTTGATAGTTTTAAGAGGTTTTCAGAGTTTTTTAGGTTTTTTACGGTTTTTAGGGTTATTTTGGTTTTCTTGAGGTTTTTTGTGTTTTTTAGGGTTTTTAATGTTTTTATAGTTTTTTAACATTTTTATAGATCTTAAGGGTTTTTAGAGTTTTTAGTGGTTTTATAGGGTTGTTATGGAAAAGAAGATGCGAGGGTCGGGCTATTCCCGACCCCCCCCCCCCCCCCAATTTATTATAAAGAAAAAGTGACTCTGCAGACAAGGGAGGGGAGGGGTCAATCGACCCACACCCAAAAACCCTTAATGACCCAAGAAAAAAGACCCAAATAAAAGAAAAAGTCAAGAACGAAAAAAGAAAACACACAAGGGAAAGCAGCCACCACCATCATCCAGCATCCCAGCATCCAGCACCTCACAGCATCCAAACTCAAAAAACCAGCATCCAGCACCTCCCATCCAAATGACAACCAGCGCAGCAAACATCCATCAGCACCAACAGCACCATTTCAAACCACCACAACCATTCACCACCAGCAAAATAGACCACAACACCATCCAGCCAACCAACACCAGAACAACATCCAGCACCAACATTCAATATTTATATGGTATTTTTTTGTTTTCATGGATTTTAGGGCTTTTAGGATTTTTTTGGATTTTGAGGCATTTTTAGGGTTTTTATCGAATTTTGGGTTTTTATATTTTTTATGATCTTCTTAGAATTTTTAAGGTTTTTAGATTTTTTAAATGTTTTTAGCAGTTTAAAGGGTTTTTTGAGTTTTTAGTAGGTTTTTGATTTTTTATGGTTTTTAGGGGTTTTATGGTATTATTTTTTTAGGTTTTTTTACGTTTTGAAGGATTTTTAGGGATTTTTAGGATTTTTATGGATTTAGGGTTTTTAGGGTTTTTAGGGGTTTTAGGGATTTTGACTGTTTTTATGTTTTTCCACAGCTTTTTAGGGTTTTAAGGGTTGTTAAGGGTTTTTATGGTTTTCTAGGTTATTTGGTTTTTTTGAGTTTTTTAGGAATTTTAATGTTTTTAGAGTTTTTAGGGGTTTATAGGATTTTTAGTGATTTTCAAGGAATTTTATGGTTTTTTGGTGTTTTTTTGGTTGTTTGGGATTTTGAGGGGGTTTAAGTGTTTTTTAGTGTTTTTAGGGTTTCACGACTATTAGTGACTTTTGGGGTTTTTAGGATTTTTTGAGATTTTTAAAGGTTTTAAGGTTTTTTAGAGTTTTTTTAACATTTTTAGGTTTTTAAGGGTTTTTAGGGATTTAGTGGGTTTTAGGGATTTTATTGGTTTTTAGGGGTTTCAAGGTTGTAGGGGGTTTTATGGTTTTGAGGGGTTTTTTGTGTTTTTAGGGTTCTTTATGTTTTAAGGGATTTTTAGGGTTTTTTGGAATTTTTATGGTTTTTAAGGTTTTTGGGGTTTTTAGGGTTATTAGAGTTTGTATGGTTTTTTAAATTTTTTTAACATTTTTAGGTGTCTTAAGGGTTTTTAGTGGGGTTTTATTTTTTATGGGTTTTTAGGGTTTTTGAAGGTATTAGGGTTTTTTATAGTTTTTAGGGGGTTTTAAGGGTATTTAGAGTTTTTTACATTTTAAAGGATTTTTTGGGATTTTTGAGGATTTATATGGTTTTTAGGGTTTTTGGTATTTTGAGGGGTTTTAGGGTCTTTTAGGGTTTTTTTGGTTTTTCGGATTTTTCTGGGTTATTAGGCATTTTTTAGTTTTTAGGGGTTTAAAGGGTTTTCTACGTTTTTATCATTTTTAGGGGTTTTAAGGGTTTTTAGAATTTTTAGTTGTTTTTGGGTTTTTATGGGTTTTTTTATTAAGGTTTTGAAGGTGTTTTATGGTTTTTAGAGTTTTAATGGTTTTCTTTATTTTTAGAGATTTTTAGGGCCTTTTAGGATTTTTATGGTTTTTAGGGTTTTTGGGTTTTTATGATTTTGAGGGTATTTAGGTTTTTCATGGTTTTTTAGTGTTTTTAGGGGTTTTCTGGGTTTTTATGGTCATTTAGGTTTTTAGCATTTTTAAAATTTTTAGGGGTTTTAAGGTTTTTTAGAGTTTTTTAAACATTTTTAGTTGTTTTAAGGGTTATGACTTTTTAGTGGGTTTTTAGTGTTTTTGTTGCTTTTTAGGGGTTTTAAATTATTTTTGGAGGGTTTTATGGTTTTTAAGGGGTTTTTGGTTTTATGGTTTTTTATGTTTTCAAGGGTTTTTAGGTATTTTTTTAGGACTTTTATGGTTTTTATAGGTTTTTTGGGTTTTTAGGGATTTTGAGGGTTTTTAAGGGTTTGCCTGGTTTTTTAAGGTTTTTAGGGATTTTCATAGGTCTCAGGGTCTTTTGGGTTATATATTTTTTTTTGAGTTTTTTATGGTTTTTAAATTTTTTTATAGTTTTTAAATTTTTTAGGGGTTTTAAGGGTTTTTAGAGTTTTTAGTGGTTTTTTGGGTTTTTTTAAGGTTTTTTGGGGTTTTTATAGTTTTCAGGGGATTTTAGGATTTTTTACAATTTTAGGTGTTTTAGGGCCTTTTGAGGTTTTTTTTGGTTTTTAGAGGTTTTTAGGGTTTTTAGGTATTTTGAAGGTTTTCAGGGGTTTTGAAGGTTTTTTGGGTTTTTAGGGTCTTTATGGGTTTTTAGGGGTTTTTTAGTTTTTTAAGTTTTTTATAGTTTTTTAACATCTTTAGTCATTTTAAGGGTTTTAGTGTTTTTCATGGTTTTTAGGGTTTTATGGGGTTTTAGTGGTTTTTAATGGTTTTTGGGGTTTTTATAGTTTTTAGGTTTTCTTTTGTTTTTAGGGATTTTTAGTGCTTTTAAGGATTTTTATGTTTTTATGGTTTTTTAGGATTCTCAGGGATTCTGAGTCTTTTTATGGTCTTTCAGGGCTTTTAGGATTTTTAGGGGGGTTTTTTGGGTTTTTTATCTTTTTATGAGTTTTTTATGGTTTTTAAGTTTTTTAGTGTTTTTAACGTTTTTAGAGGTTTTAAGGGTGTTTAGAGTTTTTAGTGATTTTTTGAATTTTTATTGGTTTTTAGTGTTTCTTAAGGTTTTTAGGGGTTTTTATGGTTTCTAAGGGTTTTTAGGGTCTTTAGGGTTTTAAAGTTTTCAGGGGTGTTTAGAGATTTTTTAGGATTTTTATGGTTTTTTGGAGTTTTTAGGGTTTTTTTGGTTATTTTTGGTTTTTTAGGGGTTTTTATAATTCTTTTGCTTTTTAGGGGTTTAAAGGGGTTTTAGATTTTTTAGTGGCTTTTAGGGTTTTTATTAGTTTCTAGGAAAAGGAAGGCTCGGGTCCAGGCTATTCCTGGCACCCCCCAAAATTTATTAAAAGAAAAGACACAAAGACCTGCAGACAAGGGAGGGGAGGGGTCAAACGACCCACACCCAAAAACCCTTCACAGCAAAAGACCCAAAAAAAGGAAAATCAAAAAAGAAAACAAAATAGAGGAACAGACACAAAACAAAACACAACAGCAGAGTCCACAAATCTTGTCCAGCCAACACCAGCATCCAGCACCAATACCAAACAACACAGCCAAGCAGCGTCCACACATCCAGCATCACAACATCCATCATCCAGCGCATTCCAGCATCCAACAACACCACATCCAATCATCACAACAATACAGCAGCCACAACACATCAAAACCAACCAGCCCCGACAACCATCAGTAGCACCACATCCATTCGTCATAGCAACACAGCAGCACCACATCCAAACCAACCAGCCCCAGCAACCAACAGCACCAAATCCTCCTGAAAAACAGCAACCAGCAGCACACCAAACAGCATCCAGCACACTCACTAGAACAAAAATCCCGCACCCATAGCTATTCAAAACCAAACCAACACCACAACCATCAACCTCCATCTCAACTTGCCTCAAATCCAACTTCAGCAATAACTCACAACCAAACCAGGAATAGCTCAAAAGACCACATTCCACCATAGCAGCCAGGACGCAACTCAGCTTGTCCAGAAACTCATCAGCATTTTATTAGTTTCTAGGATTTATTAAGATTTTTAGTGATTTTTATGGTTTTCAGGGGGTTTCCATGGTTTTTAGGTGTTTTATGTTTTCAGGTATTTTTAGGGTATTTTTAGGTTTTTTAGGGTATTTAGGGGTTTTTGGGGTTTTTGGGGATTTCGAGGGTTTTTAGGGATTTCATAGGTTTTTTGGGGTTTTCAAGGTTTTTTGGTTTTTTTTCTTTTTTAGGTCTTTAATGTTTTTTAGAATTTTTTAATGTTATTGGTGTTTTAAGGGGTTTTAGATTTTTTAGTAACTTTTAGGGGTTTTTAGGGTTTTTAGGGTTTTTATGGTTTTCAGGGTTTTTTATGGTTTTCAGGGGGTTTTCAGGGTTTTTTAAACTTTTTGGGATTTTTAGGGCATTTTAAGTATTTTTATGGGTTTTCAGGTTTTTTAGGGTTTTTAGCGATTTTGTGAATTTTTGAGGATTTTTAGTGTTTTTCTTGGTTTTTAGGGGTTTTAGGTAATTTTTTGTTTTAGGGTTATTTTTGAGTTTTTAGGGTTTTAAGGTTTTTTAACATTTTTCGGGGGTTTAAGGCTGTTTAGAATTTTTAATCATTTTTAGGGTTTTTATGGGCATTTATGTTTTTTAAGGGTTTTATGGTTTTTATGGTATTTAGAGGATTTTTCAGGGGTTTTAGGTAATTTTTCATTTTTATGGATTTTTAGGGTTTTTTAGCATTTTTATGGTTTTTAGAGATTTTGAGGGATCTTAGGCTCTTTCAGGGTTTTTAGGGTTTTTAGGGGTTTTTAGAGTTTTAGGTTATTTTGGGTTTTTGGGTTATTTTTGAGTTTTTAGGTATATTAAATATTTTTAGGGTTTTTAATGTTTTTAGGGGTTTTAAGGGTTTTTAGAGTGTTTAGTGGTTTTTAGGGGTTTTATGGGTTTTTAATGTTTTTATGGGTTTTAAGGTTTTTAGGGGGTTTTAGGGTTTTATATGTTTTCAAGGATTTTTATGTCATTTTTAGGATAATTATGGTTTTTAGGGTCTTTAGATTTTTTGAGGGTTTTTAGGGTTTTTATTGTCCTTTTAGGTTTTTAGGGGTCATTTTGAGTGTTTTAGGGTTTTAAGGCTTTTTTAGAGTTTTCTAACATATTTTGGGGTTTTAGGGGTTTTAGAGTTTTTAGTGGGTTTTTGGATTTTTATGGGTATTTCATGTTTTTAAAGGTTTTTTGGTTTTTTTTTGTTTTCAGTGGTTTTTAAGTGGTTTTAGGATTTTTTACATTTTTTTGGGATTTTTAGGGATTTTTTGGATTTTATGGGTTTTAGGACTTTTTAGAGACTTTGAGGGTTTTTAGGATTTTTATGGTTTTTTATTGTTTTTATGGGTTTTTTGGAGTTCTATGGTTTTTTTAGTTTTTTAGGGTTTTTAAGGTTTTTTATAGTTTTTAACATTTTTAGAGGTTTAAATGGTTTTTAAAGTTTTTAGTGTTTTTATGGTTTTTATGGATTTTTAGGGTTTTTAAGGTTTTTAAGGGGTTTATGGTTTTCATTAGTTTTTAAGGGTTTTTAAGGTTTTTTATGTTTTCAGATATTTTTAGGGATTTCAGGGGTTTTTAGGGTTTTTTATGGATTTTGAGTGTTTTAGGGGGTTTTAGGGTTTTTAGGATTTTTTTTGGTTTTTTGGTTTTTTTAGGGGTTTTTTGAGTTTCTAGGGTTTCAAAGGTTTTTTAGAGTTTTTAAATGTTTTTAGGTATTTAAAGGGTTTTAGAGTTTTTAGGGGTTTTTTGAGATTTTTGGCGGTTTTGAGGTTTTTAATGATTTTAGGGGGGTTTTACGTTTTTGGGGATTTTAGGGATTTTTTAGGATTTTTAGGGTTTTTAGGAATTTTATGGTCTTTTGGATTTTTAATGACTTTAAATTTTTGTAGGGTTTTTAAGGTCTTTTAGAATTTTTTAGATTTTTTAGGGTTTTTAGAGTTTTTATTTGGTTTTTAGTGTTCAAATGGGTTTTAGGGGTTTTAAGGTTTTTAGGGGGTTTTATGGTTATCATTGGTTTTTAAGGTTTTTAATTTTTTTAGAGATTTTTATGGATTTTAGGGTTTTTTAAGGTTTTTAGGGATTTTGAGGGTTTTTAGGGGGTTTTAGGGTTTCTAGGCTTCTTTTGTTTTTTAGGGATTTTAGGTTTTTTGAGTTTTTAGGGCTTCAAAGGTTTTTTAGAGTTTTTAATGTTTTTAGAAGTTTTAAGGGTTTTTTTGAGTTTTTAGTGGATTTTAGTGATGTTATGCGGTTTGAAGGTTTGTAAGGATTTTATGGGGTTTTATGGTTTTAGGGGTTTTTATGGGTTTTTATGGTTTCATGATTTTTTAGAGATTTTTTACAATTTTATGGTTTTATGGGTTTTAGGGTTTTTAGGATTTTTCTGGACTTTTGGGTTATTAGAGTTTTTAGTGTTTTTTGGGGGGTTTTAAGATTTTTTTAGAGTTTTTAAACATTTTTTTTCAGTTTTAACGGTTTTAATGTTTTTAGTGGTTTTTTAGGGTTTGAATGTTTTTTAGGGTTTTAAAGTTTTTTACGGGGTTCTATGGTTTTCAGGGGGTTTTGAAGGTTTTTAGGGTTTTTTATGTTTTCGGGTATTTTTTGGGATTTTTAGGATTCTATGGTATTTAGGATTTTTTAGGGTTTTTCGAGATTTTGAGGGTTTTTAGGGGTTTTCAGGGTTTTTAGGGGTTTTTATCATCTTTTTGGTTTTTAGGGTCTTTTTTGGGTTTTGGGTCTTTTTTGTTTTTTAGGTGTTTTAGGTGTTTTTATTGTTTTTTATCTTTTTTTAGGGTTAAAAGGGTTTTTTATTTTTATGGGGTTTTAGGGTTTTATGGGTTTTTAGAGTTTTTAAGGTTTTTTGGGGGTTTTATGGTTTTCATTGGTTTTTAGGGTTTTTTCTGTTTTTAGGGATTATTATGGATTTTTAGGAATTTTATGGTTTTAGAGTTTTCATATTTTTCTGGTATTTTGAGGGTTTTTTGGGGTTTTAGGGTTTTAAGGGTTCTTAGGATTTTTCTGAGTTTTAGGGACTTTTTGGGTTTTTAGGGTTTTTTGAGTTAATAAGTTTTTTAATGTTTTATTGTGTTTTTAATGTTTTAGGGGTTTAAAGTGTTTTTAGAATCTTTAGTGGGGTTTAGAGGGTTTTTTGGGTTTTTTGGGTTTTTAATTATTTTTAAGGATTTTTAGCTTTTCAGGGTTTTAGGGTTTCTTAAGTTTTCATGGATTTTTAGGGATTTTTTTGGATTTTTATGATTTTTAGGGGTTTTTAGTTTTTTAGTGATTTTGAGGTGTTTTAGGGTATTTTTGGTTTTTTGGGGGGTTTTCTAGCCTTTTAGGGTATTTTTGGGTTATTAGGGTTTTTTTGATTCTTTAAGAGTTTTTTAGAGTTTTTAACATTTTAAGGGTTTAAATGTTTTTAGTGTTTTAAAGGTTTTTTAGGTTTCTATAGGTTTTTAGGGTGTTTTTGGGTTCTTAGATTTTTTTTAACATTTTTGGGTTTTTAAGCGTTTTTATGGTTTTTAGTGGGTTTTAGGGATTTTATTGGTTTTTAGGGGTTTAAGGTTTTATGTGTTTTTATGGTTTTCTGGTGTTTTTTTGTGTGTTTAGGGTTCTTTAGGCTTTAATGGGTTTTTACGGATTTTTTAGAATTTTTATGGTTTTTAGGGTTTTTAGGGTTTTTAGGGATTTTGAGTTTTTAGGGTTTTTAGATTCTTTATGGGTTATTATATTTTTTAAAGTTTTTAGGGGTCGTAAGGGTTTTTAGGGGGGTTTAATTTTTTTATGGGTTTTTAGGGTTTTTGAAAGTTTTTGGGTTTTTTATAGTTTTAGGGGGTTTTAAGGGTATTTATCGTTTTTCACATTTTCAAGGATTTTTTGGGATTTTTGAGGATTTATATGGTTTTTAGGGTTTTTTAGGATTTATAGGGTTTTTTAGGATTTTGAGGGTTATTAGGGTCTCTTAGGGTTTTTTGGGTTTTTCAAGTTTTTCTGGGTTATTAGGGTTTTTTTTTCAGTTTTTAGGGGTTTAAAGGTTTTTAAAGTTTTTATCATTTTTAGGGGTTTAAAGGATTTTTTAGAGTTTTTAATGGTTTTAGGGTTTTTATGGGTTTTTTCTTTTATTAAGGTTTTCAAGGTGTTTTATGGTTTTTAGAGTTTTAATTGTTTTCTTTATTTTTAGAGATTTTTAGGTCCTTTTAGGATTTTTATGGTTTTTTTGATTTTTGGGTTTTTATGATTTTGAGGGTATTTAGGGTTTTTCTTAGTTTTTTAGTGGTTATAGGGGTTTTTTAGTGGTTATAGGTGTTTTCTAGGTTTTTATGGTCTTTTTGGTTTTTAGCATTTTTTGAATTTTTAGTGGTTTTAAGGGTTTTTAGAGTTTTTTAAACATTTTTAGTGGTTTTAAGGGTTTTGAGTTTTTAGTGGGTTTTTAGCGTTTTAAGGATTTTTAGGGGTTTTAAATTATTTGGGGGGTTTTATGGTTTTTATGGGGTTTTCATTTTTATGGTTTTTTATCTTTTCAGGGTTTTTAGGTATTTTTTAGGATTTTATGGTTTTTATAGGTTTTTAGGGTGTTTAGGGATTTTGAGGGATTTTAAGGGTTTTCCTGGTTTTTTAAGGTTTTTAGGGATTTTCATGGGTTTTAGGGTCTTTTGGGTATTATATTTTTTTGAGTTTTTTAGGGTTTTTAAGTTTTTTTTAGAGTTTTTAATGTTTTTAGGGGTTTGAAGGGTTTTTAGAGTTTTTAGTGGTTTTTTGGTTTTTTGGGTTTTTTTAAGGTTTTTAGGGGGTTTTATAGTTTTTAGGGGATTTTAGGGTTTTTTACAATTTTAGGTGTTTTAGGGCCTTTTGAGGTTTTTATGGTTTTTAGGGGTTTTTAGGTTTTTTAAGTTTTTTAGGTATTTTGAAGGTTTTTAGGGATTTTCAGGGGTTTTCAGGGTTTTTGAAGGTTATTTGGGGTTTTAGGGTCTTTATGGTTTTTAGGGGTCCTTTTAGTTTTTTTGGATTTTTTAGGTTTTTTTAGAGTTTTTTAACATCTTTATCATTTTAAGGGTTTTAGTACTTTTCATGGTTTGGAGGTTTTTA
The DNA here is from genome assembly GCA_963277665.1 of Viscum album. Lineage (NCBI taxonomy): Eukaryota > Viridiplantae > Streptophyta > Magnoliopsida > Santalales > Viscaceae > Viscum > Viscum album. The sequence goes on along the minus strand of OY728121.1, from coordinate 1,049,268,768 downwards.
TGGGGTTTTAGAGGTTTTTAATGGTTTTAGGGGTTTTTATAGTTTTTAGGGTTTCTTACATTTTAGGGATTTTTAGGGCTTTTAAGGCTTTTTGTGATTTTTAGTGTTTTTTAGGATTCTCAGGGATTTTGAGTGTTTTTCAGGGTTTTTTAAGGTTTTTAGGGTTTTTTGAGTTTTTTAGCTTTTTATAAGTTTTTTAAGGTTTTTATGTTTTTTAGTGTTTTTAACGTATTTAATGATTTTAAGGGTGTTTAGAGTTTTTAGTGATATTTTGGATTTTTAGTGTTTCTTATGGTTTTTAGGGATTTTTATGGTTTATAAGGGTTTTTAGGGTCTTTTGGGTTTTAAAGTTTTCAGGGGTTTTTAGATATTTTTTAGTATTTTTATGATTTTTTGGAGTTTTTAAGGGTTTTTAGGTTATTTTTGGTTTTTCAAGGTTTTTATGCTTCTTAGAGTTTTTAGTGGCTTTTAGGGTTTTTATGAGTTTCTAGGATTTTTATGTTTTTTAGTGGTTTTTAAGGTTTTCAGTGGGATTTCTAGGTTTTTAGGTGTTTTTATGTTTTCAGGGATTTTATGGGTTTTTTGGGGTATTTAGGGTTTTTTGGGTTTTGGGGGATTTCGAGGGTTTTTAGGGTATTTCATAGGTTTTTTGGGTTTTCTAGGTTTTTTGGTTTTTTTAATTTTTTAGGTCTTTAAGTTTTTTTATAATTTTTTAATGTTTTGGTGTTTTAAGGGGTTTTAGAGTTTTTAGTGACTTTTTGGGGTTTTATGGGTTTTTAGGGTTTTTATAGTTTTCATAGTTTTTTCTGATTTTTAGGGGGTTTTCAGGGTTTTTAAATTTTTTTGGGATTTTTAGGGCATTTTAAGTATTTTTATGGGTTTTCAGGTTTTTTAGGGTTTTTAGCGATTTTGAGAATTTTTAGTGTTTTTCTTGGTTTTTTGGGGTTTTAGGTTTTCAGGGGTTTCAGGTAATTTTTTTGTTTTAGGGTTATTTTTGAGTTTTTAGGGTTTAAAAGGTTTTTTAGAGTTTTTTAACGTTTTAAGGGGGTTTAAGGATTTTTAGAATTTTTAATCATTTTTTGGGTTTTTATGGGCATTTATGTTTTTAAGGGTTTTAAAGTTTTTATGGTATTTAGAGGATTTATCAGGGGGTTTAGGGATTTTTTTTCTTTTTTAGGGATTTTTAGGGTTTTTTAGCATTTTTATGGTTTTTAGGGATTTTGAGGGTCTTTTGGATTTTTTGGGTTTTTAGGGGTTTTAGAGTTTTATGTTATTTTTGTTATTGGGTTATTTTTGAGTTTTTTGGTATTTTAAATATTTTTAGGGTTTTTAATGTTTTTAGGGTTTTTAGATTTTTAGTGGTTTTTAGGGGTTTTACGGCTTTTTAAGGTTTTTAGGGGTTTTGAGTTTTTTAGGGGGTTTTAGGGTTTTGTATGTTTTCAAGGATTTTTATGTCATTTTTTGGATAATTATGGTTTTTAAGGGTCTTTAGATATTTTGAGGGTTTTTAGGGTTTTTAGGGTTTTTATGGTCCTTTTGGGGTTTTAGGGGTCATTTTGAGTGTTTTAGGGGTTTTAAGGATTTTTTTAGAGTTTCCTGACGTATTTTAGGGTTTTATGGGTTGGAGTTTTTAGTGGGTTTTTGTCTTTTTATGGGTATTTCGCATTTTTAAAGGTTTTTAGGGTTTTTTTTGGTTTTCAGGGGTTTTAAAGTGGTTTTAAGAATTTTTACATTTTTTTGGGATTTTTAGGTATTTTTTGGATTTTATGGGTTTTAGGACTTTTTAGGGATTTTGAGGGTTTTTAGGATTTTTTTATGGTTTTTTAATGTTTTTATTGTTTTTTTGGTGTTTTAGGGTTTTTTTAGTTTTTTAGGGTTATTAAGGTTTTTTATAGTTTTTAACATTTTTAGGGGTTTTCAGGGTTTTTAGAGTTTTCAGTGTTTTTATGGTTTTTATGGATTTTTAGGGTTTGTAAGATTTTTAAGGGGTTTATGGTTTTCATTAGTTTTAAGGGTTTTTAAGGTTTTTTATGTTTTAAAAGATTTTTCGGAATTTCAGGGGTTTTAGGGTTTTTTATGGATTTTGAGGGTTTTAGGGGGTTTTAGGGTTTTCAAGAATTTTTTGGTTTTTTGGGTTTTTAGGTTTTTTTTTGTGTTTTTTGGGTTTGAAAGGTTTTTTATAGTTTTTAAATGTTTTTAGGGATTTAAAGTGTTTTAGAGTTTTTAGGGGTTTTTTGATATTTTTGGGTTTTTTGAGGTTTTTAATGATTTTAGGGGGGTTTTACGTTTTTGGGGATTTGAAGGATTTTTTTGGATTTTTATGGTTTTTAGGGTTTTTATGAATTTTATAGTCTTTTTGGATTTTTAGAGATTTTAATGTTTTATAGTGTTTTTAAGGTCTTTTAATTTTTTTTACATTTTTTAGGGTTTTTAGAGTTTTTATTTGGTTTTTAGTGTTCGAATGGGTTTTTAGGGGCTTTAAGGTTTTTAGGGGGTTTTATGGTTTTCATTGGTTTTTAAGCTTTTTTATTTTTTTAGAGATTTTTTGGGATTTTAGGGTTTTTTAAGGTTTTTAGGGATTTTGAGAGTTTTTACGGGGTTTTAGGGTTTTTAGGCTTCTTTTGTTTTGCTGGGTTTTTGGGTTTTTTTTTTGAGTTTTTAGGGCTTCAAAGGTTTTTTAGAGTTTTTAGTGTTTTTAGAAGTTTTAAGGGTTTTTGGAGTTTTTAGTGGATTTTAGTGATTTTAGGGGGTTTGAAGGTTTTTATGGATTTTAGGGGTTTTTAGGATTTTAGGATTTTTTTTGGGTTTTTATGTTTTCGTGGTTTTTTAGATATTTTTTTACAATTTTATGGTTTTATGGGTTTTAGGGTTTTTAGGATTTTTCAAGACTTTTGGGTTTTTAGAGTTTTTAGAGTTTTTTGGGGTTTTAAAGGTTTTTTAGAGTTTTTAAACATTTTTTTCTCAGTTTTAAGGGTTTTAATGTTTTTAGTGGTTTTTTAGGGTTTGAATGTTTTTCAGGGTTTTCAATGTTTTTATGGGGTTCTATGGTTTTCAGGGGGTTTTGAAGGTTTTTAGGGTTTTTTATGTTTTCAGGTATTTTTTGGGATTTTTAAGATTTTTATGGTATTTTGGATTTTTTAGGGTTTTTCGAGATTTTGAGGATTTTTAGGGGTTTTCAGGGTTTTTAGTGTTTTTTATCGTCTTTAGGGTTTTGGTGGTTTTTACGGTCTTTTTTGAGTTCTGGGTCTTTTTTGTTTTTTAGGCGTTTTAGGGGTTTTTATTGTTTTTTATCTTTTTTTAGGGTTAAAGGGGGTTTTAGATTTTTATGGGGGTTTTAGGGTTTTGTGGGGTTTTAGAGTTTTTAAGGTTTTTAGGGTTTTATGGTTTTCAGTGGTTTTTAGGGTTTTATGGTTTTCAGTGGTTTTTAGGGTTTTTTATATTTCTAGGGATTATTATGGATTTTTTAGGATTTTTATTGTTTTAGGGTTTTTATGTTTTTTGGTATTTTGAGGATTTTTGTGGTTTTAGGGTTTTAAGGGTTTTTAGGATTTTTCTGAGTTTTAGGGACTTTTTGGGTTTTTTGGGTTTTTTGAGTTTTTAAGTTTTTTAATGTTTTATAGTGTTTTTGACGTTTTTAGGGGTTTAAAGTGTTTTTAGAATTTTTAGTGGTTTTTAGGGGTTTTTTTTGGGTTTTTAGGGTTTTTAATGATTTTTAGGGGTTTTATCTTTTCAGGGTTTTAGGGTTTCTTAAGTTTTCATGGATTTTTAGGGGTTTTTAGGATTTTTATGGTTTTAGGGGTTTTTAGTTTTTTAGTGATTTTGAGGTTTTTTTGGGTTTTTTTGGTTTTTAGGGGTTTTCAGCCTTTAGGGTATTTTGGGTTTTTAGGGTTTTTTTTATTCTTTAAGGTTTTTTTAGAGTTTTAAACATTTTAAGGGTTTAATTTTTTTTAGTGTTTTAGTGGTTTTTAAGGTTTTTATAGGTTTTAAGGGTGTTTTTGGGTTATTAGAGTTTTTTAACATTTTTAGTTTTTTAGGGTTTTAGGGTTTTAGTGGGTTTTAGGGATTTTATTGGTTTTTAGGGGTTTTAAGGTTTTAGGGGTTTTATGGTTTTCAGGGGTTTTTTGTGTGTGTTTAGGGTTCTTTAGGTTTTAATGGATTTTTACGGATTTTTTAGAATTTTTATGGTTTTTTTGGTTTTTAGGGTTTTTAGGTATTTTGAGTTTTTAGGGGTTTTAGAGTTTTTATGGGTATTTATATTTTTTTGATGTTTTTAGGGGTCTTAAGGGTTTTTATGGGGGTTTTATTTTTTGAGGGGTTTTTAGGGTTTTTTAAGGTTTTTGGGTTTTTTATGGTTTTTAGGGGGTTTTATGGGTATTTAGAGTTTTTGAAATTTTCAAGGATTTTTTGGGATTTTTGAGGATTTATATAGTTTTTATGATTTTTTAAGGTTTTTGGGTTTTTTATGGTTTTTAGGGGGTTTTATGGGTATCTAGAGTTTTTGACATTTTCAAGGATTTTTTGGGATTTTTGAGGATTTATATAGTTTTTATGGTTTTTTGGGATTTTGGGGGTTTTTAGGGTATTTTAGGGTTTTTATGGGTTTTTTATTAAGGTTTTTAAGGTGTTTTATGGTTTTTAGAGTTTTAATGGTTTTCTTTATTTTTAGAGATTTTTAGGGCCTTTTAGGATTTTTATGGTTTTCATGGTTTTTGGGTTTCTATGATTTTGAGGGTATTTAGGTGTTTTCATGGTTTTTTAGTGTTTGTAGGGGTTTTACAGGTTTTTATGGCCTTTTTGGTTTCTAGCATTTTTTGAATTTTTTGTGGTTTTAAGGTTTTTTAGATTTTTTTAAAAAAAATTAGTGGTTTTAAGGTTTTGAGTTTTAGTGGGTTTTTAGCGTTTTTATGGCTTTTTAGGGGTTTTAAATTATTTGGGTGTTTTTATGGTTTTTAGGGAGTTTTCGGTTTTATGGTTTTTTAATTTTTCAGTGTTTTTTAGGTATTTTTTAGGATTTTTATGGTTTTTATAGGTTTTTAGGGTTTTTAGGGATTTTAAGGGTTTTTAAGGGTTTTCCTGGTTTTTTAAGGTTTTTAGGGATTTTCATGGGTTTTAGGGTCTTTTGGGTTTTATATTTTTTTTGAATTTTTAGGGTTTTTATGTTTTTTTAGAGTTTTTAAAGTTTTTAGGGGTTTAAAGGGTTTTTAGTGGTTTTTTGGTTTTTTGGGTTTTTTAAGGTTTTTAGGGGTTTTTATTGTTTTCAGTGGATTTTAGGGTTTTTTACAATTTTAGGTCAAGGAAGTTTTTACAATTTTAGGTGTTTTAGGGTCTTTTGAGGTTTTTTATAGTTTTTAGTGGTTTTTAGGGTTTTTATGTATTTTGAAGGTTTTAGGGGTTTTTTTAGTTTTTTTTGGATTTTTTAGGTTTTTTAGAGGTTTTTAACATCTTTAGACATTTTAAGGGTTTTAATGTTTTTCATGGTTTTGAAGGTTTTATGAGGTTTTATAGGTTTTTAATGGTTTTAGGGTTTTTTATAGTTTTTAGGGTTTCTTACGTTTTAGGGATTTTTAGGGCTTTTAAGGATTTTTTTTGGTTTTTAGGGTTTTTTAGGATTCTCTGGGATTCTGAGTGTTTTTATGGTCTTTCAGGGATTTTAGGATATTTAGGGTTTTTTGAGTTTTTTAGCTTTTTATGAGTTTTTTAAGGTTTTTAAGTTTTTTAGTGTTTTTAACCTTTTTAGGGGTTTTAAGGGTGTTTAGAGTTTTTAGTGATTTTTAGGATTTTTAGTGTTTCTTAAGGTGTTCAGGGGTTTTTTTATTTCTAAGGGTTTTTAGGGTGTTTAGGGTTTTAAAGTTTTCAGGGGTTTTTAGAGATTTTTTAGGGGTTTTAAGGTTATTTTTGGGTTTTCAGGGTTTTTATGCTTATTTTGGTTTTTAGGTGTTTAAAGGGGTTTTAGAGTTTTTAATGGCTATTAGGGTTTTTATGAGTTTCTAGGATTTTTATGTTTTTAGTGGTTTTTAATGTTTTCAGGGGGCTTTCAAGGTTTTTAGGTGTTTTTATGTTTTCACGGATTTTTAGGGGTTTTTTAGGGTTTTTAGGGTTTTTAGGGTTTTTTGGGTTGTTGGGGATTTCGAGGGTTTTTAGGGTATTCAGAAGGTTTTGGGGGTTTTCAAGGTTTTTTGGGTTTTTTTACTTCTTGAGGTCTTTATGTTTTTTTAGAATTATTTAATTTTTTTTGGAAAAGAAGGCGCGAGGCCAAGCAGAAGGCTTGGTCACTCAAGTGTATAAATGAAAAATAAAGTGTGAGGCATTACAAGGGGGACTTATGCAATCGGGTACGGGTAGCCCCCTTCATGTCCGAATCCACAATTGACTCACAAAAAGAGGGAGCAACAAAAGACCACCATGAGCAGCGTTCTTCAATAGCCTTCTTGGAAAGCACATCAGCTACCATATTAACTTCCCTGTATGCATGGGTGATCTTAATAACCAGATTTTTGGATAAACTAATGCAATAAATCCATTGGGGTAGAAGCCGCCAGGGAACCTTCCTTGAATTTTGACGAAATACCTCAACCGCAAGCATAGAGTCAGACTCAATCCAGAGTTTCTTCCAACCAAACTGGTTTGCAAACCTTACTGCCTTGATGATAGCCCAAAGCTCTGCTTCATAAGCACAACCAATTTTGATGAAGTGATAAAAAGTGCCCTTGACAAAACCTCTATAAGTACGGAAGACACCACCACAGCCAGAAGGCCCTGGAGAGCCTACTGCCGCACCATCAACATTGACTTTGATCCAAGACGGGATAGGTGGAATCCATCGGATTGACTTCACCACCAAAGGTTTTTTTCACCCTCATGAAGGGAGCTTGACTTATTCCGGAACATAGCAGAGTTCCTGGCAGCCCATAGAAAAGCCACAATGGCTGCCGAAGCAGCAAGGAGAAGATTGTAGATCTGCTCACTATACCTCGATTCCGTGATGAGAGACATCATCTGAGCAAAGGTTCTATCCAGGGGAAATTGAAAACCAAAGACATCCTACAGATACTTCCACAGACCATAGGCAAGCTTGCATTCAACAAAAAGATGCTGCACATTTTCAGCATCCTGCATGCATATACAGCAGGCCGAAGCAAGACGCAAACCAACTTTTTGAAGTTGGCCATGCATGGGCAGCCGATTCCTCCAGATCCTCCAGAAGAGCAGAAAATATCTAGGAGGAATATAATGGCATTTGTATCTCATGAGCCATGAGGGGGGATCTATTCCTTTCCGACATTTGTGATTGTAATAGTCCTTTGCAGTAAGCAGTCCAATCAAGTTCGGTTTCCAGATAATTGTGTCATAATCCATGTAACTATAGAGTTGAATCTTAGAAATGATATGGGCAGGTAAGATCCCAGCCAGCTCCGGCAGTCTGGTGTTGAGTTCATTAATGGACATGTGTTTCAAGCCATGCGAAACCTGCATAGATTCATGCAGTGGACTCTTGAGCCAAGGGGTGGACCAACAATTCAAGTTGGATTGCCTCAAGACAACCCAAGTAGATTGAGAGATAATGTCCTTGTATGAGTATTTAACCGTTTTCCAGAAAGAGGAGAGCATGTACCCAGTATAACCATTGCAAAGTTTCCCAGTAAAGCGTTCTTTGAGAAAGTCCAAATCACCCTCTCTGTGTGTGAAAATATTCCAAGTGAATTTGTCCAACAAGGCATCATTGAAGATCCTGAGATCCTTCATGCCTAGCCCACCCATTTCAAGTGGTTTGATGCACTCCTTCCAGGAAACAGTGATCAATTTCCTTTCATTAATACAACCTGTCCATCAAAGTTCCGGATCTTGGCTTGAAGGGATTTAATTAGGCTAACTGGCCATTTATATATGGAGAAGGTATGAGCAAACATTGAGGTGACAACAAAATTGATGAGACATATCCTTCCTGCTTGTGGGAGGGTCTTTCCCTTCCATTTGGCAAGCTGCTGAGTGATGTTAACAGAGATTCTTTCAAGATGAAAACTTTTAACCTTCCCCCAAAATAAGGGAACACCAAGATAGTTGAAAGGCAAGGATCCTTTTTTGACATAAAGGCATCTGAAAATCTTGTTCTGTCTCATAGTAGAGCTCCCTTTCCCAAACACAATAGATGATTTACTCCAGCTAATGGCCTGTCCAGCAACAGCCTCATAATGAGTGAAGATTTTCTGGATAGAAGATATGTTCCGCACATTAGCCTGCCCAAAGAGGAGGATATCATCAGTATAAAGTAGGTGTGAAGGCACAAATAAATCTCTCCCATCTTTAATAGGCTGTAGTATCCAGCCAGCATAGCATTAGTAACAAGGTGACTTAGGTAGTCCTCAGCAAGTGCAAAGAGAATTCTGGAAAGAGGATCACCCTGTCTGACCCCCCGAGAACACTGAAAGAATCCTTTTGGAGCTCCATTAATCAAAACAGAAATTCTGGCACTATTCAAGATGGTGGAAATCATGCAAACAAATTTTTCTGAGAAACCATACATGCCAAGAATCTTGAACAGGAAATCCCACTTAATAGTATCAAAGGCTTTGGATATATCTAGTTTAAGGAAAAGGACCCAAACTTCGATGCCCTCCTCATGGCATTAACTCCTTCAGAGGCCGTGTATAAGAAGTTCTGAATACTTCGTCCAGGAACAAAACCAAATTGGTTAGGTGTAATCATGTTGCCAACAATCTTCCCAAACCGGACAACAATGATTTTGCTAAAAATATTGGGTATAGTGTTCCCAATGGCAATTGGCCAAAAATCACCTATCTCAATTGCAGCTTCCTTTTTAGGAAGCAGGGCAATAAAATTGGAGTTGACTCCATGAGGGATTAACCCCAAGAGAAAGAATTCCCTAACAGCTTTAGTGATTTCTGCATGAAAGATGTCCCAATAAAAGGTGAAGAATTTGTTGGTGAAGCCATCCGGGCCGGGAGCACTATCCGAATTGAGAGAAAAAAGGGCATATTTGACTTCCTCCTCAAGAGGTGGAGAGGTCAAGGGTGTAGGTATTTTTTCTTTTTTAGGTATTTTTAGGGCTTTTACCATTTTTATAGTTTTTAGATATTTTGAGGGTTCTTAGGCACTTTCAAGATTTTTAGGGTTTTTAGGGGTTTTTAGAGTTTTAGGTTATTTTGGGTTTTTGGGTTATTTTTGAGTTTTTAGGTATTTAAAATATTCTGAGGGTTTTTAATGTTTTTAGGGGTTTTAAGGGTTTTTAGAGTTTTTGAGGGTTTTATTGGTTTTTAAGGTTTTTAGGGGTTTTAAGGTTTTTAGGGGGGTTTTGGGTTTTGTATGTTTTCAAGGATTTTTATTTCATTTTTATTATAATTATGGTTTTTAGGGTCTTTAGATATTTTGAGGGTTTTTAGGGTTTTTAAGGGTTTTGGGGGTGTTAGGGTTTTTATGGTCCTTTTGGGTTTTTAGGGGTCATTTTGAGTTTTTTAGGGTTTGAAGGATTTTTTAGAGTTTTCTAAAGTATTTTGTGGTTTTAGGGGTTTTAGAGTTTTTAGTGGGTTTTTGGCCTTTTATGGGGTTTTCATGTTTTTAAAGGTTTTTAGGGTTTTTTTGGTTTTCTGGGGTTTTTAAGTGGTTTTAGGCTTTTTTACATTTTTTTGGGATTTTTAGGGATTTATAGGATTTTATGGATTTTAGGACTTTTTAGGGATTTTGAGGGTTTTTAGGGTTTTTTATTGTTTTTGTTGTTTTTTTTGTGTTTTAGGTTTTTTTTAGTTTTTTAGGCTTTTAAAGGTTTTTTTATAGTTTTTAACGTTTTTAGGGGTTTTAAGGGTTTTTAAAGTTTTTAGTGTTTTTTATGGTTTTTATGGATTTTTAGGGTTTTTAAGGTTTTTAAGGGGTTTATGGATTTCATTAGTTTTTAAGTATTTTTTAGGTTTTTTAGGTTTTCAGAGATTTTTAGGGATTTTAGGGGGTTTTAGGGGTTTTTTATGGATTTTGAGGGTTTTAGGGGGTTTTAGGGTTTTCAGATTTTTTTTGGTTTTTTAGGGATTTTTTGAGTTTTTAGGGTTTCAAAGGTTTTTTAGAGTTTTTAAATGTTTTTAGGGATTTAAAGGGTTTTAGAGTTTTTAGGGGTTTTTTGAGATTTTAGGGGTTTTGAGGTTTTTAATGATTTTAGGGGGTTTTATGGTTTTGAGGGGTTTTAAGGTTTTTAAAGATTTTTACGTTTTTAGGTATTTTCTGGGATTTTTTAGGATTTTTCTGGTTTTTTGGGTTTTTATAATTTTTTTGGTCTTTTTGGGTTTTTAAAGTTTTATAGGTTTTTTAAGGTCTTTTAGAATTTTTTACATTTTTAGGGGGTTTTAGAGTTTTTATTGGGTTTTTAGTGTTTGAATGGGTTTTTAGGGGTTTTAAGGCTTTAAGGGGTTTTATGGTTTTCATTGGTTTTTAAGGTTTTTTATTTGTTTAGGTATTTTTAGGGATTTTAGGAATTTTTAGTGTTTTTAGGGATTTTGAGGGGTTTTAGGGGGTTTTAGGGTTTTCAGGCTTCTTTTGTTTTGCTGGGTTTTAGGGTTTTTTTGAGTTTATAGGGTTTCATAGGTTTTTTAGAGTTTTTAATGTTTTTAGGGTTTCATAGGTTTTTTAGAGTTTGTAATGTTTCTAGATGTTTTTAAGGGTTTTTTGAGTTTTTAGTGGTTTTTAGCGATTTTAGGGTGTTTGAAGATTTTTAAGGATTCTAGGGATTTTTATGATTTTTAGGGGGTTTTCCGGGTTTTTATGTTTTCATTGATTTTTAGAGATTTTTTACAATTTTATGGTTTTATGGTTTTTAGGATTTTTCTTGTCTTTTTGGTTTTTAGAGTTTTTAGAGTTTTTAGGGGTTTTAAGGTTTTTTTTGAGTTTTTAAACATTTTTTGGGGTTTTAAGGGTTTTAATGTTTTTAGTGTTTTTTTTGGGTTTGAATGTTTTTTAGGGATTTTAAGGTTTTTATGGGGTTCTATGGTTTTTAGGGGCTTTTGAAGTTTTTTAGGGTTTTTTTATGTTTTCAGGTATTTTTAGTGGTTTTTAGGATTTTTATGGTTTTTAGGATTTTGTTGAGTTTTTCGAGATTTTGAGGGTTTTTAGGGGTTTTCAGGGTTTTTTATCGTCTTTAGGGGTTTCAGGGTTTTAAGGGTCTTTTTTGTGTTTGGGGTATTTTTTGTTTTTTAGGTGTTTTAGGGGTTTTTATTGTTTTTTATCTTTTTTAAAGGTTAAAAGTGTTTTTATATTTTTATAGGGTTTTATGGGTTTTTAGAGTTTTTAAGGTTTTTAGGGGGTTTTATGGTTTTTAGTGGTTTTTAGGGTTTTTTATGATTTTAGGGTTTCTTATGTATTTTTTAGTACTTTTATGGTTTTAGGGTTTTTATATTTTTTTGGTATTTTGCGGGGTTTTTGGGGTTTTAGGGTTTTTAGGATTTTTAGGATTTTTCCGAGTTTTAGGGTCTTTTGGGTTTTTAGGGTTTTTTGAGTCTTTAAGTTTTTTAAGGTTTTATTGCGTTTTTAACGTTTTTAGGGGTTTAAAGGGTTTTTAGAATTTTTTGGGGTTTTTATGGGTTTTTTGGGTTATAATTATTTTTAGGGGGTTTTATCTTTTCAGATTTTTAGGGTTTCTTAAGTTTTCATGGAATTTTAGGGGTTTTTTAGGATTTTTATGGTTTTTAGGGGATTTTAGTTTTTTTTTTATTTTGAGGTGTTTTAGGGTTTTTTAGGTTTTTAGGGGTTTTCAACCTTTTAGGGAATTTTTGGGTTATTAGGGTTTTTTTGATTTTTGAAGGATTTTTTAGAGTTTTTAACATTTTAAGGGTTTAAATTTTTTTTACGGTTTTAGTGGTTTTTAATTTTTCTATAGGTTTTTAGGGTTTTTAATGGTTTTTGGGGGGGTTTTATGATTTTTAGGTATTTTTTAGGGTTTTTTTTTTGTTTTTCGAAATGTTTCGGGATTTTTTATATTTTTAGGATTTTTAGGATTTTTAGGATTTTTTTAGGGATTTAAGTGGTTTTTAGGGTTTTAGGATTTTTTTGTTGTTTTAGGGTATGTTATGGTTTTTTAGGATTTTTTTAGATTTTAGGGTTTTTAAGGTTTTTTGGAGTTTGTTAACATTTTTAGGGGTTTTAAGTGTTTTTAGAGTTTTTATTATATTTTAGGGATTCTACGGGATTTTACGGTTTTTATGTTTATTAGGGGTTTTTATGGATTATAGGTGTTTTCAGGGTTTTTTGGGTTTTTTATGTTTTCAGGGATTTTTAGGGTCTTTTAGGATTTTTATGGTTTTAGGGTTTTTTAAGGATTTTGTGGGGTTTTAGGGGTTTTTAGGGTTTTTAGGGTGTTCAGGATTTTTATGGTCCTTTTGAAATTTAGGGTAGTGTTTTGAGTTTTTTAGGGTTTTTAATATTTTTAAAAAAAATCAACATTTTTTAACATTTTTAGGGGTTTTAAGGGTTTTTAGAGGTTTTAGGGGGTTTTTTGGGTTTATTAAGGTATTTAGGGTTTTTTTTGGATTTTAGGGTTTTTTATGTTTTTATGTATTTTTAGGATTTTTTAGGATTTTTTGGTTTTATGGTTTTTAGGTTATTTATGTATTTTGATGGTTTTCAGGGGTTTTATGGTTTTTAGAGTGTTTTAGAATTTTTAGGGGTTTAATGGCTTTTAGATTTTTTAGTGGTTTTTTAAGGGGTTTAGGGTTTTAATGTTTTTGGGTTTTTATGGTTTTCAGGGTGGTTTTAGGTTTTTTTATGTTTTTAGTGAATTTTATGGCTCTTTTAATATTTTTTTATGGTTTTTAGGGTTTTTAGAGATTTTGTGGGTTTTTAGGGGTATTTAGGGTATTTGTGGGTTTTTAGATTTTTTAGGGTCTTTTTTGGATTTTAGGGTTTTTTGAGTTTTTTTAGGGTTTTTAAGGTTTTTTAAAGTTTTCGAGATTTTGAGGGGTTTAATGGATTTATAGTGTTCTAGTGTATTTAAGGTTTTTCATGGGTTTTGGGGGTTTTAGGATTTCTTTGGAGTTTTTTTAGGGTTTTTATGGATTTTCGAGTTTTTTAATGTTTTCATGGTTTCAAGTGTTTTAGAGTTTTTAGTGTTTTTAGGGTTCATAGGGTTTTTAGGGTTTTTATTCGGTTTTAAGGTTTTTAGGGTTTTTATGTTTTTTATGTTTTTCTTAAGGTTTGTAGGGTTTTTCATGATTTCTGGGATTTTAAGATTTTTTGGGATTTTTATGGTTTTTAGTGATTTTGATGCTTTTTAGGGGTTTTCAGGGTTTTTAGGGAGTTTTTAAGATATTTATGGTCTTTAGGGTTTTTTATGGTTTTTAGGGTTTTTTAGGGGTTTTGGGGTTTTCAGGGTGTTTTAGGGTTTTTAGGTTTTTTAGGGGTTTTAGGGTATTTTTGGGTTTTTTGGGTTTTTTCGAGTTTTTTAGTGTTCTAAAGTTTTTTTAGAATTTTTAACCTTTTTAGGGGTTTTAAGATTTTTTAGAGTTTTATTGGGTTTTAGGATTTTATGTTTTAGGGGTTTTTTTATGGTTTTGAGGGGTTTTATGGTTTTGAGGGGTTGTGAAGGGTTTTTATGTTTTTTAGGGATTTTAGTGATTTTTTAGGATTTTTATGGTTTTTTGGGTTTTTAAGGTTTTTTATGGATTTTAAGGGTTTTAGGGCAGAAGAGGTTCAGAACTAGGCTAGCCTGGCCCCCCAAAATTCAATAAAACATAAACAGACAGCTACAAGATGGGTCTACAAGGGCAAGAGTGTATCTCACCCTTCAAATCCGAATCAACAAACGGAGTACAAAAAGGTGGAGCAATGAAGGACCACATCGAACATCTTTCTTCAATCACTCTTTTCGATCGAGCGTCCGTAACCGAGTTGGCCTCCCTATATGCATGTGAAACACTGAAGCTCAGGGTCTCAGAAATATTAAGGCACTCAATCCAATGCGGTAGAAGTCTCCAAGGGACATCCCTAGAAAATCCCTTTAGAGCAGTAACCGCGAGCATCAAATCAAATTAAATCCAAAGCCTTATCCACTTAAACTGACTCGCGAATTTCACAGCCTTTATGATATCCCAAAGATCCGCTTCATAAGCACATCCATCCCCAATAAAATGAAAGAAGCAGTTTTTTATGAATCCTCTGGAGGTACGAAAAACACCACCACACCCCGAAGGTCCAAGAGCTCCCAGGGCCGCGCCATCCACGTTGACCTTTATCCATGATGGAAGTGGGGTGATCCATCTATTGAACTTCAGGATCATCGGTTTTCTCCTTCAGCCAGAAACCCCAAGTGAGCGTAATAATGTCAGGTCATTAACATCATTCCACATCGAACCTGTTTGTAATCGTGATGTATTCTAGATCATCTTGTGGATGGTCTCCACCCCCCCCCCCCCATGCAGTGAGAGGGGATGTCGATTGAAGGTAGTAGCATTGCAAACAGCCCAAACATAGTGAACAGTCGCTGCCGCACTAGTAAGAAGCAGATTATGGACCTGGTCACTTCGGTTCATCTCCACCAGGCCACGCAAAAATCGCAGATCGATCCTTACAAACTGTAGGTCAGGCCGACGCACTGTGACAGGTAATACCAAAGTTCCACAGCAAAGGTGCAGTGTATGAATATGTGATCACATTGCTCCTCAACCTTCCTATATAAGAAACAAGCAGAGGAAAGTTGCCAGCTGGACATCTTCAGCTACTCATGAATTGGAATCCGATTTTGCCATATTTTCCAGATAAGCACAAAGTGTGAAGGGGGAATAAAAGGGGCCCTGAATTTAAGCAGCCATGATGGGGAGACCAAACCTTACAGACACTTCAATCGATAAAAATCATGGGTATTTAATTTACCCACCAAACTAGGCATACATATGAGTGTATCAATGTCTATGAAGGCATATCGTTGAACTTTCATGGCAATATTATCTGGAAGCAGTACCCCCTGAGTCACCACATTGCTGGATGAGACCAGTAGTGGTTAAGTTTCGTAAATCCTGTGGAGGTGTCATCACCTCCTAGATGGGCTACTCCAGCCATGGGGTAGACCAACAATTCAGGGAAGAGTGCCTTGACACAATCCATTTTGATTTAGACATAATATCCCTGTATGATGATTGTAAAGCAGGCCAGACCGAGGAAGAAATATACCCAGCAAATCCATCGCATAACCTACGCGTGAATATCTCCTTGATAAAATCAAGGCCATCACCATGAGGGTTGAGTATAACCCATGTGAATTTCCCAATCATGTCGTCATTGAAACCTCGCAGGTCTTTAATACTAAGCCCACCCAGATCAATCGGCTTTGTGTAGTGTTTCTATGCCACATAGACCAATTTCCGTTCACTGAAAGAACTTGTCCAGACAAAATTTATTATCCTTGCATTTAAGATTTTGATGAGACTATCCGGCCATCTATAGATAGAGAAATCATGCACAAACATAGAGGTAATAACAGAGTTAACTAGAAAGACTTTGCTAGCTTGAGAGAGGCACTTGCCCTTCCATTTAGACATTTGCTGAGTAATTTTAGAACCAATGCACTCAAAGTAGTAGATATTTTCTTTCCCCCAAAAAATAGGCACACCCAGGTAGATGAAGGTTAATGATCCCCTCTTCACCCCGAGAATATTGGAAATGCGAAGCTTCTTGGCAGGAGAGACCCCATTTCCAAAAAAAATCGATGATTTCATCCAGCTAATAGTTTGCCCGGCCACACTCTCATAGTGGCGAAAGATCAGCCTGACTATAGAGAGAGTTTTCTTATCAGCCTTCCCAAATAAGAGGATGTCATTCGCATAAAGAATGTGTGAGGGGACATAAAGGTCCCTACCTACTTTAATTGGTGAGTACAACCCCATTTTCACAAGATTAAGGATGCATCGACTCATGTAATCCTGCCCCATTGAAAAGAGAAATCCACAGAGAGGATCCCCTTGTTGAACTCCACAGGAGCATGGGAAGAACCCATGGGGGAGCCATTAATCAGGACCGAGACTCTGGAACTATGAAGAATTGAGGAAATCAACTTGATGAAGTTGCTAGAAAATCCATATCTACCAATGACCTTGAATATGAAGCTCCATTTTATAGTATCAAAGTCCTTCGAAATATCAAGCATTAGCGAAAAACTACTTTTCTCCGATTTCTTCCTCATTATATTAATCCCTCCCGAGGTAGTAAAGAAGCAAATTTGGATACATTGTCTAGGAATAAATCCAAACTGATCTGGAGTAACAATGTCGCATAAAATCTTTCCCAACCTTATAACAAGAATCTTGCTAATTTTCTTCCTCATTATGTTTTTAATGTTTTTAAAGTTTTCAAAGTTTTTATGGGTTTAAAAGGATTTTATATTTTTCAGTGGGTTTTAGGTATTTTATGGGGTTTTTGTGTTTTTAATGTTTTTGGGTTTTTTTTTGGTTTTCAAGGAGTTTTAGGGTTTCAGGTTTTTTTTATGTTTTTAGGGATTTTTATGCTTTTTTATGCTTTTTTAGATATTTAGGGGTTTTTAGGGTTTTGATGGATTTTGAGGGTTTTCATGGTTTTAAAGTTTTTAGGGGGTTTTCAAGGTTTTTAAGGTCTTTTTTGGTTTTTAGGGGTTTTTTTGAGTTTTTTAGGGTTTTTGAGGGTTTTAGACTATTTTTTACGTTTTTAAATTTTTTAGGGGTTTTAAGGTTTTTAATGTTTTTAATGGATTTTTATTTGCTTTATGGGTTTTAGGGTTTTTTAAGGGTTTTAAGGGTTCTTATGGTTTTCAGGGGTCTTTCAGATTTTTTAGGGTTTTTTACGTTTTCAAGGATTTTTAGGGATATTTTAGGTTATTTAATATTTTTAGCATTTTAGGGGATTTTGAGGGATTTCACGGGTTTTTAGAGTTTTTAGGGTTTTTCTATTTTCAGCTCTTTTTGGGTTTGTAGGTTTTTTTTTGTGTTTTTTAGTGTTTTATGGTTTTTTACTATTTTTAATATTTTTTTTTGATTTTAAGTGTTTTTAGAGTTTCTAGTGGTTTTAGGGTTTTTAAGGTTTTTAGGGGTTTTATGGTTTTTTACATTTTTAAGGATTTTTAGGGATTTTTTATAATTTTTATAGGTTTTAGGGTTTTTTGGGGGTTTTAGGGATTTTGACGGGTTTTCGTGATTTTAAGGGGTTTTAGGGTTTTTAGTTTTTTTTTGTCCTTAGGGTTTTTTTAGCTTTTAGCATTTTAAAGTTTTTTTTATAGTTTTTAGGTATTTTTAGTGTTTTTAGAGTTTTTAGTTGTTTTTAGGGTTCTATGGTCTTTTGGGCGTGTTATGGTTTTCAAGGGGTTTTCATGGTTTTTAGGGTTTTTATGTTTTCAGGGATATTTAGGGATTTTTTAGGATTTTTATTATTTTTAGGGGTTGTAAGGGTTTTTTGGGGTTTTTAGGGGTTTTATGGTTATTTGGGGTTTTTAGGGTTTTTTTAGTTTTTTTAGTTTTTTTGGGGTTTAAAGTGTTTTTAGAGATTTTAGTGGGTTTTTTGAGGTTTTAGGGCTTCTTAAGGTTTTTAGGAGTTTTTATTGTTTTGGGGGGTTTTAAGGGTTTTTAGTGTTCTTTTACTTTTTTTGGGTTTTTAGGGATTTTTTAGTCATTTTAAGGGTTTTAATGTTTTCTAGGGGTTTAGGGCCTTTTTGGGTTTTTAGCATTTTTTTGAGTTTTTAGGGTTTTTAAGGGTTTTAATGTTTTCCAGGGGTTTTAGGGAATTTTTGGGTTTTTATCATTTTTTTTAGTTTTCAGGGTTTTTAGAGATTTTAAGGTTTTTAGGGGTTTTAAGAGTTTTAAGAGTTTTTAGTGGGTTTTAGGGGTTTTATATGTGTTTAGGTTTTTCAAGGTTTTTAATGTTTTCTATGATTTTTAGGGGTTATTCATGGATTTTATGGTTTTTTTATGTTTTCATCGAATTTTAGGGCTTTTTAAGGTTTTTATGGTTTTTAGAGTTTTTTAGATATTTTTAGGTATTTTGAGTGTTTTTAGGGGGTTTTAGGCGTTTTTAGGGTTTTTAGAGTTTTTAAGGTTTTTAGGGGTTTTAAGAGTTTTTAGAGTTTTTAGTGATTTTTAGGGGTTTTATATGTGTTTAGGTTTTTCAAGGTTTTTATTTTTTTTATGGTTTTTAGGGGTTATTCAGGGATTTTAGGGTTTTTTATGTTTTCATGGAATTTTAGGGCTTTTTAAGGTTTTTATGGTTTTTAGAGTTTTTTAGATATTTTTAGGGATTTTGAGTGTTTTTAGGGGGTTTTAGGGGTTTTCAGGGTTTTTAAAGTCTTTTAGGTTTTTAGGGTTTTATTTTTATTTTTAGGG
Source organism: Viscum album (assembly GCA_963277665.1). Lineage (NCBI taxonomy): Eukaryota > Viridiplantae > Streptophyta > Magnoliopsida > Santalales > Viscaceae > Viscum > Viscum album. The sequence goes on along the minus strand of OY728121.1, from coordinate 1,049,250,442 downwards.
TTTTATAGTTTTTTATAATTTTTAATGTTTTTACGGGTTTAAATAGTTTTTAGAGTTTTTATTGGATTTTTAGGGTTTTTATGGGTTTTAAATGTTTTTGGGGGGTTTTATGGTTTTTATGGGTTTTTTGGGGGTTTTTAGGGTTTTTAGGGATTTTGAGGGGTTTTAGGGTTTTCAGGGTTTTTATGGTCTATTCTAGTTTTTAGGTTTTTTGGAATTTTTTAGTATTTTTAAGGTTTTTTAGAGTTCTTTAATATTTTTAGAGGTTTTATGGGTTTTTAGTGTTTTTACTGGTTTTTTAGGGTATTATGGTTTTTTAGGAGTTTTTTAAGGATTTTAGTGGTTTTATTTTTTTTCATGGGGTTGTTAAGGTTTTTATGCTTTTTTACGTTTTCTGGGATTTTTAGAGATTTTTAGGGATTTTATGGTTTTTAGGGTTTTTGATGTTTTTAGAGGGTTTTAGGGTTTTTAGGGTCGTTTGGGGTTTTAGGGTTTTTTAGAGTTTTTTAGGGTTTTAAAGGTTTTTTTATAGTTTTTAACGTTTTTAGGGGTTTTTATTTTTTAGTGGGTTTTCATGGTTTTTAGGGTTGTTTATATTTTTAGGGATTTTTAGGGCTTTTTGGGGATTTTTATGGTTTTAGGGTTTTTAGGGTTTTTAGGGATTTTGAGCGTTTTAGGGGTTTTCAGTATTTTTTTAGGGTTTTTAGGGTTTTTCAATATTTTTTATGATTTTTAGGGGTTTTGTGTTATTTTTGGGTTTTTATGGTTTTTTGAGTGTTTTAGGGTTTTAAGGGTTTTTAGAGTTTTTAAAATGTTTTAGGGGTTTTAAGAGTTTTTAGCATTTTTAGTGGTTTTAGGGTTTTTATTGGGGTTTAGGGTTTTTTAACATTTTTAGGTGTTTTATGGTTTTCAGGGATTTTTTAGGGTTTTTTATTTTTTAGGGATTTTTTGGATTTTTATGGTTTTGATGGTATTTCAGAATTTTTAGGGTTTTTCAAGGTTTTAGGGTCTTTTGGGTTTTTATGGGTTTTTTGACTTTTTAGAGTTTTTTTAACATTTTTAGGGGTTTTAAGGGTTTTTAGAGTTTTAGTGGGTTTTTATTGGTTTCTTCGGTTTTTAAGGTTTTTTGGTTTTCTATGGTTTTCAGGAGGGTTTTTATGATTTTTTGGGTTATTTATCTTTAAGGGATTTTTAAGGGATTTTTAGAATTTTTATGGTTTTGGGGGTTTTTTAGAGTTTTTAGGGATTTTGAGTGTTTTATGGGTTTTTAGGGGTTTGTAGGGTCTTTTAGAATTTTAGGGTTTTTTGTGGTTTTTTAGGTTTTTAAGAGTTTTTAACATTTTTAGGGATTTTAAGGGTTTTTATAGTTTTTAGTGGTTTTTAGCGTTTGTATTTGTTTTCAGGGTTTTTTTAATGTTTTTAGGGGTTTTTATGGTTTTCAGGGGCTTTGCATGGTTTTTTATGTTTTTAAGGATTTTTAGGGCTTTTGTAGGATTTAATGGTTTTTATGGCTTTTAGGGGTTTTGATGGTTTTTAGGGGTTCTCTAGGTTTTTATAGTTGTTTTGGGTTTTTAGGGGGGTTTTTGAGTTTTTTTTTTGTTTTTAAGGTTTTTTAGATTTTTTCTCTTTTTTATGAGTTTTAATAGTTTTTAGAGTTCTTAGTGGTTTTTAAAGATTTTATGGGTTTTAGGGATTTTTAAAATTTTTATGGGTTTTAGGGGGTTTTCAGGGTCTTTAAGGATTTTTAAATTTTTAGGGATTTTAGGGATCTTTTTGGATTTTTATGGTTTTAGGGGTTTTCAAGTTTTTTTAGTTTTTTTAGGTTTTTTTTGGGTTTTTTGGTTTTTTTTTTCAGGTTTTTAGTGTTTTTAAGGTTTTCAGAGTTTTGTTGTTTTTTGGGGTTTTGAGGGTTTTTATAGTATTTAGTTGGTTTTTATGGTTTTTATGGTGTTTTAGTGTTTTTAATGTTTTTAGAGGTTTTAATGGCTTTCTATTGTTTTCAGGGTTTTTAGGGTTTTTTTCGTTTTCATGGATTTTTAGGGATTTTTTAGGATTTTTATGTTTTTAGGGTTTGAAGGAATATCAAGGGTTTTTATGGTTTGTGGGGGGGGGGGGGTGGTGGTTAGGTTTTTTATGGTTTTTTGGGGGGTTTTATGGTTTTTTTGAGTTTTTTAGGGGTTTTAATGTTTTTAGAGTTTTTAGCATTTTATAGGTTTTAAGAGTTTTTAGAGTATATACCAGTTTTTAGGGTTTTTATTGGTTTAGATTTTTTTAATGTTTTTAGGGGTTTTATGGTTTTCAGGAGGGTTAGGGGTCTTAGTATTTTTTGTGTTTTTGGGGATTTTTAGGGATTTTTTAGGATTTTTATGGTTTCTAGGGTTTTTAGGGGTTTTATTGATTTTGAGGGTTTTAGGGTTTTTCATATTTTTTAGGATTTTATGGTTTTTTAGGGTTTTTATGGTCTTTGGGGTTTTTTTTATTTTTTTAGGGTTTTTAATGTTTTTAGACTTTTTTAACATTTTTAGGTGTTTAAATGGTTTTTTGAGTTTTTAGTGTTTTTTAGGTTTTTTATGTTTTTCTATTTTTTTAGGTTTTTAGGGTTTTTATGTTTTTTATTATATTTTTTGGTTTTTTAGGTTTATTTAGGATTTCATGAATTTTTAGGGATTTTTTATGTTTTTTATGGTTTTTATGGGTTTTAGGGATTTTGAGAGTTTTTAGGGGTATTCAGGTTTTTATAAGTTTTTTTGGGTTTATCAAGGTTTTTATGGTCTTTTTGGGTTTTAAGGGTTTTTTTACTTTATGAGGGGTCAAAGTGTTTTTGAGTTTTTTAACATTTTAAAGGGTTTTAAGGGTTAGATTTTTTTAGTGGTTTTTATGGTTTTTTGGGTTTTATGGTTTTTATGGTTTTTAGGGGTTTTATGGTTTTAAAGGGGTTTTGATGGTTTTTACGGGTATTAGGGTTTTTACTGTTTTTCATGGTTTTTAGGATTTTTCAGTATTTTTGGGGTTTTATGGGTTTTCTAGGATTTTTTATTGTTCTTTAGATTTGTTAAGGTTTTTACAGCTTTTTTACTTTTTAGGGGTTTTGAGGGCTTTTAGAGTTTTTTGTGGGTTTTTATGGTATTTTGGGTATTTTATGTTTTTTAGGGTTTTTATGGACTTTAGGAGTTTTTCATATATTTTATGGTTTTTTATGTTTGTAGGGATTTTTATTGATTTTTATTGATTTTTATGATTTTTATGGTTTTTTGGGGTTTTAGAGATGTTGAGGGTTTTTGGGGGGGGTTTCGGTTTTTTTAGGGGTTTTAAGTGTTTTTGGGTTTTTATGGTTTTTTTGAATATTTGAGGGCTTTTAATGTTTTTAGAGTTTTTAAGGTTTTTATAGTTTTTTTTACATTTTAGGGGTTTTAAGGGCTTTGAGACTTTTTAGTGGGGTTTTATGGTATTTTGGGTTTTTTAAGTTTTTTAGGGTTTTTATGGTCTTCCGGAGTTTTTCAGGGATTTTATGGGTTTTTACGTTTGCAGGGATTTTTATTGATTTTTCATAATTTTAACGGTTTTTTAGGGTTTTTTGGGGTTTAGGGATGTTGAGGTTTTTTTTTTGGGGGGGGGGGGTTCAGGTTTTTTAGAGTTTTTAAGGTGTTTCTGGGTTTTTATGGTTTTTTTGAGTTTTTGAGGGCTTTTATGGTTTTTAGAGTTTTTTAAAGATTTTGGGATTTTGATGGGATTTTGAGTTTTAGTGGGTTATAAGGGTTTTAATGTGTTTTTGGTGTTTTTATGGTTTTTAAGGGTTTTATGGTTTTCAATGTTTTTTCAGGATTTTTATGGGTTTTTACATTTTTAGGGTTTTGGGGGATTTTTTGATTTTTTATGGTTTTTTAGGTTTTTAGGTATTTTAAGGTTTTTAGGGTTTTTCAAAGATTTTAGAGGTTTTAGGGGTTTTCAGGATTTTTAGGGTCTTTTGGGTTTTTAGGGTTTTTTAGTTTTGTTGGGGTTTTAAGGTTTTTTAGATTTTTTTTTATTTTTAACATGTTTTGGGGTTTTAGTGGTTTTTAGATTTTTTTTAGTGGGTTTTTAAGATTTTTAAGGATTTTTAGGGTTTTAAAGATTTTTATGGGTTATGATGGTTTTCATGGTTTTTTATGTTTATATGGAATTTTAGGGATTTTTTAGGATTTTTATTGTTTTTTGGGTTTTTAGGGGTTTTAGGGTCTTTTGGGTTTTGAGTATTTTTGTTACATTTTTAGATTTTTTTAATGTTTTTAGAGTTTTTTAATATTTTTAGGGGGTTTTAGTGTTTTCGGTTGGATTTTAGGGTTTTTTATGGTTTTTTGAGGTTTTTATGGTTTTCAGGAGGTTTTAAGGTTTTTAGGGTTTTTTACATTTTCTTGGATTTTTAGCTCTTTTAAGGATTTTTATGGTTTTTATGGGTTTTAGGGTTTTTAGGGTCTTTTGGGGTTTTACATTTTTTTTAGTATTTTAGTGGTTTGAGGATTTTTATAGTTTTTGTAGTTTTTAAATGTTTTTAGGGGTTTAAAGACTTTCTAGAGTTTTTTCTGGGATTTTAGGATTTTTATGTGGTTCTAGGGTTTTATAAGGTTTTTAGGGATTTTTATGGTTTTCAGAGGGTTTTAGGGTTTTTAGGGTTTTTTATGTTTTCAAGGATTTTTTTGGTTTTTATCGTTTTAATATTTTTAGGTATTTTTATGGTTTTTTGGGGTTTTTAGGGTTTTTAGGGTTTTTAGGTTTGAGGTGTTTTATGGTTTTTTGGGTTTATAGCTTTTTTTTCATTTTTAGGGTTTTAAAGTATTTTAGAGTTTTTTAATGTTTTTAGGGGTTTTATGGTTTTTTTACAGTTTTTAGTGTTTTTTGGGTTTTTAGGGGTTTTATGGTTTTCAGATATTTTGAAGGGTTTTAGGGGTTGTTAGGATTTTTTATAGTTTTTAGGGTTTTTAGGATCTTTTTGGGTTTTTAGGGATTTTTTTGTGTTTTTTAGGGTTTTTATGGTTTTATAGAGTTTTTAATGCTCTTAGTGGGTTTAAGGGTTTTTAGGGGTTTTAGTGGTTTTTAGGGTTTTTATGTGTTTTAGGGTTTTCTAATGTTTTTAGGGATTATATGTGTTTCAGTGTTTTTTCAAAGATTTTAAGGTTTTTTACGTTTTCAGGGGTTTTTAGGAATTTTTTATGATTTTTATGGTTTTAAAGGGGTTTTAGGGTTTTTCATTATTTTGAGGGTTTTTATGGTTCTTTACAATTTTTTAGGATTTTTAGGGATTTAATGTATTTTTGGGGTTTTTTAAATTTTTAGTGGTAGAGTTTTTTAACATTTTTAGGGTTTTTAAAGGTTTTTAGAGATTTTAGTGGTTTTTAGGGTTTCTAAGTGTTTTTAAGGGTTTTAAGGTTTTTAGAGGTTTTATGGTTTCTAATGGGTTTTATTGGTTTTTATGGATTTTTAAAATTTCATGTATTTTTAGTGATATTTTAGGATATTTATGGTTTTTTGGGTTTTTTAGGGTTTTTGGGATTTTGATGGTTTTTAGGGTTTTTAGGGTTTTAGGGGTTTTAAGGGTCTTTTTGGGTTTTAAGGTTTTTTTTTGAGTTTTTTAGGGGTTTAAAGGTTTTTTAGAGTTTTTAATGTTTTTAGGGGTTTTATGCGTTTTTAGATTTTTTTTTAGTGGGTTATTATGGCTTTTATGGGGTTTTAGTGTTTTTAAGGTTTTTAGGGGGTTTTATGGTTTTCAGGGGGTTTCAATGTTTTTAGAGTTTTTTACATTTTTATGGATTTTAGGGCTTTTTAAGGATTTTTATGGGATTAGGGTTTTTAGGGATTTTGAGGGGTTTTAGGGTTCTTAGGGTTTACTAGGGTTTTTAGGGTCTATTTGGATTTTAGGTTTTTTTTTTAGTTTTTTAGGGTTTAAAAAAAAATTCTAGTATTTTAACATTTTTAAGGGGTTTAAGAGTTTTTACAGTTTTTAGTGGATTTTAGGGTTTTTATGGGGTTTTAGGATTTTTAGGGGTTTTCAGGGATTTTTGGGGATTTTTTAGGATTTTTATGGTTTTTTTTGTTTTTAGGGTTTTTAGGGATTTTTAGGGTTTTTAGGGGTTTCCATGGTTTTTAGGGTTTTTTGGGGTTTTTTGGGGTTTTTAGTGGTTTTTAGGGTTTTTAGGTTTTTTAGGGTCTTTTTAGGTTATTTGGGTTTTCTGAGTTTTTAGGGTTTTAAAGGTTTTTTAGATTTTTTTAACATTTTTAGGGATTTTAAGGGTTTTTAGAGTTTTTAGGGTTTTTGTAGTTTTTAAGGTTTTTAAAGTTTTTAAGGTTGTTTAGGGTTTTATGGTTTCCATGTGTTTTTTGGGGGTTTTTAGGGTTTTTTACATTTACAGGGATTTTTAGGATGTTTTTATATATTTTTATGGTTTTTATGGTTTTTTTTGGGTTTTAAGAAATTTTTAGGGTTTTTAGGGTTTTTAAAGGAATTTTAGGGGTTTGGGGGTTTTTTGGTCTCTTTTGGTCTTTTGGGGTTTTTTGGTGTTTTTTTTGAGTTTTTGATGGTTTTAATGTTTTTTAGAATTTTTTAACGTTTTTAGGGTTTTACTGGTTTTACAGGTTTTTAGTGTTTTTGTGGTTTTTAGTGTTTTTGTGGGGTTTTAGTGTTTTTAAGTTTTTTAGGTGTTTTAATGGTTTTCAAGGGGTTTTCAAGGTTTTAGGTTTTTTTAGGATTTTAGGGTCTTTTAGGGATTTTTAGGATTTTTATTGGTTTTAGCATTTTTAGGGATTTTGAGTGTTTTTCGGGTTTTGGGGGTTTTATGGTATTTTCGGTTTCTCGGGTTTTTTGAGTTTTTAGGGGTTTTAAGGTTTTTAGAGTTTTTTATCGTTTTTAGGGTTTTTTTTGCATTTTTAGAGTTTTTAGTGATTTTTAGGGGGTTTAGGGGTTTTATGGGTTTTATGGGTTTTATGGCAAGGAAGATGCGAGGGTCGGGCTATCCCCCCCCCCAAATTTATTAGCAAGGAAAAAAGAGACACAACAGACAAGGGAGGGGAGTGGTCAAACAACCCACACCCGAAAACCCCTTCCAACGCACGCAAAAAAGAAAAGAAAAAACGAAAAACAAAAAAGAAAAAAGAAAAAAACACACACAACCTAGCAGCCACCACCACCATCCAGCATCAACCAGCATCCAGTAGCTCACAGCTACCCAACCACCAGCATCCAAACTCATAAAGACCATCATCCAGCACCTCCCAGCCAAAAAACAACCAGCAATCAGCAACCAGAGACATAGAACCACATCCCTCCCGCACTTCCCAGCTAAATAGTAACCAGAGACAAGCAGTACACCTTCCAGCACCCGACAACCTCCCACCAAGGAGAATCACAGCCAACAACAGCAAACCACCAGCACCAAAAACAGCCTCCACATCATCCAGCTCCTCCACGCCATTCAGATCCATAACCAACAGCACAGAAACAAAGACAACAAACAACATACACCAGCATTTTCTGGCACATCCATTTCCAGAACCACCACCAGCCGAGGCAGGAACAACAACTTGGTCACAACTCAGCCAAGAAATAGCCAACATTCCATTAAGTCGCACCCAGTAGCAAACCTAGTGGAAATAAGACACTAGAAGCTAAGAGAAGAACCATTCCACAACAGAACAAGACAACCACAGGCAATACCACATGATAATCCAGAATTCATGTCTTGCAACAAGCGCATGATCCAGCAACAACAATAAATAAAGTACAAACCAAGAATCATCACCACAACGGCTAACAGGAACACACACAACACCTCTAAAATCCAACATAGCATCCAACATGCAGCAAAAAGCCAGAATATCAACAACAGCAAGAAAAGAAGCAAGTTGAAAATGAACCTTGCCTCCCCGAACAAGGACCACCACTATCAGATCTGTGGGTCTTAAAACCCTATAAGCATATTCCAGAACTGTTTCACTCACACCACACCACTGGAGCATCTTCGTAGCCTTATACCAAGAGGATATGACCACCTTCCTCAAACAGAAAAGCACCACCAAAGCAGACCTATGCCGATAACATATTCGAAGCGCCAACAGGGGCGAGAAGTGGAACAGCAAGGCAAAGCAAAGCCACCGGAAAATCAGATCTGGATCCAGGGTTGACTTGATCAAAGACTTCACCCAAACCACCAGAGTACCATCAAAGTTGCCACAGAGCAACAAAATTAGCATCCGAGGAAGAGGGAGGCCCAGATCTACCAAGTCCGGTCCAAAGCCTTGCAAAAACCAGACCAAGCCACCATTGACTTTGCCCATCAAAACACACAAGATCCCACCGCCAGCAAGCATCTTCCTCTTTTTCCACCATCGAGCCCAAGAATAAATCCTCTGAACTCCATCCGCATTACAAAGCTTGAGATCCATGAAGCCGAAGAGAAGGATTCCGAGAGGGAACCTTGGAAATCGCCGCACTGAGCGGGAGAGTCCAGGAGAGAGTGACGACATCGTTTTCTTTTTATTATGGGTTTTATAGGTTTCTGGGTTCTTTAAGGGTTTTTTTGGTTTTTTATGTTTTCCGACATTTTTAGAGATTTTATAGGATTTTTTTGGTTTTTAGGGTTTTTTGGGATTTTGATGTGTTTTTCAGGTTTTTTGGGGTTTTAGGGTCTTTTGGGGGTTTAGGGGTTTTTTTTGAGTTTTTTATGGTTTTTAAGATTTTTTAGAGGTTTTAACATTTTTAGGGGTTTAGTGAAATTTTATAGTTTTTAGTGGGTGTTTAGGATTTTTATGGGTTTTAGGGTTTTTTCAGGTTTTTATCGGTTTTTATAGTTTTCAGGGGGTTTTAAAGGTTTTAGGTTTGTTTAGGTTTTCAATGAATTTTAGAGATTTTTTAGGATTTTTATGATTTTTAGGGGTTTTAAGGGATTTTAGGGATTTTGAGGGTTTTTCAAGGGTTTTAGGGTCTTTTTGAGTTTTTAGGGATTTTTATGGGTTTTAAGGTTTTTATAGTTTTTTAACATATTTAGGGGTTTTAAGGGTTTTTAGTATTTTTAGTGGGGTTTTATGGTTTAATGGAGTTTTGTGTTTTTTAAGGTTTTTAAGGTATTTATAGTTTGCAAGAGGTTTTCAGGGTTTTAGTGTTTTGTATATTTTTAGGGATTTTTAGGGATTAAAATTACGATTTTTAAGGGTTTTAGAATTTTCAAGGGTTTATAGGGATTTTGAGGTTTTTACGTGTTTTCATGGTTTTTAGGGGTTTTCAAGGTTTTTTGGGGTTTTCAAGGTTTTTTGGGCCTTTTTGGGTTTTTAGGGTTTTTTTTGAGTTTTAAGGGGTTTTTAGGTTTTTTATGTTTTTGAACGTTTTTATGGGTTTTAAGGGTTTTTTGAGTTTTTAGTGGTTTTATGGTTTTTATGGGTGTTTAGGGTTTTTATGGTTTTTAAGGGTTTTTATTGTTTTTAGGGGGATTTTAGGGTTTTTGGGGTTTTTAACATTTTAAAGGATTTTTAGGGATTTTTTAGGTTTTTTATGGTATTTAGGGGTTTTATGGTTTCTTGGGATTTTTAGGATTTTTAGGGTTTTCCCAGGATTTTAGGGTTTTTTCAAGGTTTTTATGGTGTTTTGGGGTTTTAGGATTTTTTTTGTTTTTAGGATTTTTAATGTTTTATAGTGTTTTTCAACATTTTTAGGGGTTTTAATGCTTTTTTAAGTTTTTAGTGGGTTTTTAGGGTGTTTATGGGTTTTCGGGTTTTTAAAGGTTATTTGGGGTTTTTATGGTTTTCGGGGGTTTAGGGTTTTTATGTTTTCATTGATTTTTTTGATTTTTTTGGGTTTTTTGGCTTTTTAGGGATTTTAGGGATTTTGACGGTTTTTAGATTTTTTAGGGTTTTGGGGTTTTTAGGGGTTTTCGGTTTTTTAGGGTCTTTTGGGGGTTTAGGGTTTTTTTTGAGTTTTTATGTTTTTTAAGGTTTTTAGATTTTTTTAACATTTTTTGGGGTTTTTGGGTTTTTATAGGTTCTTAGGGTATTTACAGTTTTTGGAGTTTTTATAGAGTTCAGGTGGTTTTTAGCATTTTTAAGTCTTTTTCATTTTTAGGGATTGTTTGGGTTTTTTTGGATTTTTTTGGTTTTTAGGGTTTTTTAGGACTTTTAGTGGTTATGAGGGTTTTTGCAGTTTTAAGGGTTTTCTAGGGCTTTTTTGGTTTTTAGGGTCTTTTGTGTTTTTAGGGTTTTTTTGCAAGGATGGCTTTTTTGGGTTTTTTTTCAGTTTTTTAGGGTTTTTAATGGTTTTTAAAGTTTTTAACGTTTTAGGGTTTTTTTTGAGTTTTTAGTGGTTTATGGTTTTTATAGGGTTTTTATGGTTTTAGGATGGTTTTATGGTTTTCTGGGGTTTTTCATGGTTTTTAAGGGTTTTAATGTTTTTTGGTATTTTTAGGGATTTTTTACATTTTTATGGTTTTTAGGATTTTTAGGGATATTGAGGGTTTTTTGGGTTTTTCAGGGTTTTAGGGTTTCAGGGTTTTTATGGTTTTTTTATTGGTTTTTTGTTTTTTTTTCATTTTTAAGGTTTTTTAGATTTTTCTATTATTTTGAGGAGTTTTAAGGGTTTTTAGAGTTTTTAGTGGTTTTTAGGATTTTATGGGTTTTTAGGGTTTTTGTGGTTTTTTAAGGTTTTTTGTGGTTTTATAGTTTTTAGGGGAATTTTCAAGGTTTTTAGGATTTTTTACATTTTTAAGGGTTTTTAGGGATATTTTAGGATTTTATGGTTTTTAAGGATTTTAGGGATTTTAAGGGGGTTTCATGATTTTTTTAGGGTTTTTAGGGGTTTTGGGGTTTTTATGGTTTTTTGGGGTTTTAGGGTTTTTTAGTTTTTAGGGTTTTTAGGTATTTTTTTAAAAAATAGAGGTTTTAATGTTTTTAAGAGTTTTTATTAGTTTTTAGGGATTTTAGTTGTTTTATGGGTTTTTATGTTTTTAGGGGGTTTATGGTTTTCAGGGGTTTTTCAGGGTTTTAGGGTTTTTTATGTTTTTTATGTTTTTAGGGTTTTAGTGATTTTTAGGATTTTTTTGTTTTTAGGGATTTTTAGGGTTTTTAGAGATTTTGAGGGTTTTTAGTGAGTTTCGTGGTTTTTTAGGGTTTTTAGGGTTATTATGGTCTTTATGGGTTTTAACGCTTTTTACGTTTTTTCAATTTTTAAGGTTTTTAGTGTTTTTAACATTTTTAGGGATTTTAATATTTTTAGAGTTTTTAGTGGGTTTTAATGTTTCTCTGGGGTTTTAGGGTCTTTTAAGGTTTTAGGGGGTTTTATGGTTTTCAGAGTTTTTATAGGGTTTTTAGGGTTTTTTACATTTTTAGGTATTTTTTTGGATTTTAATGGTTTTTAGGGGTTTTAGGGATTTTGAGGATTTTTGGGGGTTTTAAAGGTTTTTAGGTTCTTTTGGGGTTTTTAAGGAACTTTTTTAGTTTTTGGGTTTTTAAGGTTTTTAAATCTTTTTATCATTTTTGGGGTTTTTATGGTTTTTAGTATTATAGTGGGGTTTTATTGTTTTTATTATATTTTATGGGTTTTTAAGGTTTTTAGTGGTTTATATGGGTTTTTAGGAATTTTAGGGGTTTTTCATGGTTTTTATTGTTTTTTACATTTTCATGAATTTTAGTAGTTTTTTTATTTTTATTGTTTTTAAAATTTTTAGGGGTTTTTTTTGGATTTTTATGGTTTAAAGGTTTTTTAGGGTTGTTTATGGATTTTATGGTTTTTATGTTTTTAGGGTCTTTAGGGTTTTTAGGGGTTTTTTGAGTTTTTTAGGGTTTGAAGGTTTTTAGTGTTTTCTAACATTTTTGGGGTTTAAATGGATTTTAGGGTTTTTGGTGGTTTTTATTAGTTTTTTATGATTTATAAATGCTTTTAGCAGTTTTTATAATTTTCAGGGGGATTTCTGGGGTTTTGGCATTTTTAATGTTTTTCAGGATTTTTAGGATTTTTATGGTATCTAGGTGTTTTAGGGTTTTGGGGGATTTTGAGGGTTTTTAGGTTTATCAGGGGTTTTAGGGGTTTTTGAGTTTTTATTATTTTTTTTGGAGTTTTAGGTTTTTTTTGAAATTTTTTTTGTTTTAAGTGTTTTTAAAGTTTTTAACATTTTTATGGGTTTTAAGGGTTTTTTAGTTTTTAGTTTTTTTAGGGTTTTCGGGTTTTAATGGTTTTTAGGGGTATGGTCATTTGTGAATTTTTAGTAATTTAAGGGCATTTTATATTTTCAGGGATTTTAGTGTTTTTTATGTTTTTTATGGTTTTTAAGGCTTTTAGGGTTTTTAGGATTTTTATGGATTTTGAGGGCTTTTAGGGGTTTTCATAAGTTTTTAGGCTTTTTCTCAGTTTTATGGTTTTTTGGGGTCTTTAGGGTTTTTTTTTATTTTTACAGGGTTTTTAAGGTTTTCTAGAGTTTTTCAATGTTTTTAAGGGTTTAAAGTGTTTTTAGAGTTTTTAGAGTTTTTAGTGGGTTTTAGGTTTTTTATCGGTTTTTAGGGTTTTCTAAGGTTTTTAGGGGGTTTTATGGGTTTTAGGAGTTTTTCATGGTATTTAGTGTTTTTTAAGTTTTTAAGGTTTTTTTGGGATTTTTATGATTTTAATGCATTTTACGGTTTTTTCATGCTTTTTAGGGTATTTGGGAGTTTTTATGGGTTTTTTGAGTTTTTTAGGGTTTTTAACATTTTTAGGGGTTTAAAGGGTTTTTAAAATTTTTAGTGGGTTTTAGGGGTTTTGTGTATTTTTCGGGGTTTTAAGTTTTTTCGGGGTTTTATGGTTTTAAGGGGTTTTTCAAGGTTTTTATGATATTTTTTAGGGATTTTTAGTGCTTTTTTGGATTTTTATAGTTTTTAGGGTTTTTATGGTTTTTACGGATTTTTAAGGATTTTTGGATTTTTCAAGGTTTTTATGGTTTTTAGGGTTTTCAGTGTTTTTAGGGTCGTTTGGGTTTTTAGGGTTTTTTTTTGAGTTTTTTAGGGTTTTTATGCTATTTTAGGGTTTTTAACGTTTTTAGAGGTTTTAAGGTTTTTTAGATTTTTTCATGGTTTTTATGGTTTTTATAGGGTTTTTAGGGTTTTTAAGGTTTTTAGTGCAAGGAAGATGCGAGAGTCAAGTTATTCCCAACCCTCCAGATTTATTAGAAAGAAAGATGCATCAGACAAGGGAGGGGAGGGGTCAAATGACCCACAACCAAAAAACCCTTTACAACCCCAACCACAAGAAGACCCCAAAAAACCCAAAGAAGAAAAAAAGACACACAAAGCAAAAAAACATAAATTCACCATCATCACCTCCCAGCGCATCAGCAACCAGGAGCCAGCAAAACCAAATCATATGCAGCAACTTCATCAACCCATCTTCAGCACCACAAAGACACAAACACCAACCTCCAGCAGCCTCAAGCAAACCACCATCACAGTATTCACCACCAAGCAACATCATCTTCCAACAAACAGCGACTAGTAACCAGTAGCAACAACCACAAAAAACACCCACCACAACAAAATACCAACAACATTTGATGAAAATCGCAAGAAACCAGAAGATACGGAGAGTAGGTCCTCCCCCCTCCAAGCCACTGGAGCCAATCCCGAGTAGACCAAGGTACACCAGAACCATCGTCAGGCGGGGAAAAAGTTGGGTTGGGATTTTGTGGCCGAAAGAGCCAGGTCTGACACCAAGAACCCACAACTGAGACCACATCCCGAAATCTAGGAGGAGCCCACCGCATCTTGCAACTCAATCCAGAGGTAGTAGCGAATGGGTGGAGGCCGCAACGAGATCCCAAAGATAGGGGAATGCCAAATCGGACACCAAGAACACCAAGGGCAACACCAAGCTCTCGCAGCCACAAAAAAAATCCCAGATCTGGAAAGGATGACATCGATCTGGCAACCCAGATCCGGACCACACCGAACCAAAGCAATCCAAAACCAGACAGGGATCCCAAAGCCAGGAGAGCCGAAGTCACCTCTGCACGAACCTGAGTTTAGAATTTTTTTAGGATTTTTATGGTTTTTAGGGTTTTAGGGTTTTTAAGGTTTTTTTGGATTTTGAGAGTTTTTAGGGTTTTCAGGTTTTTTATGGTTTTTAGTGTTTTTAGGGGTTTTTTTGAGTTTTTAGGTTTTTAAGGGATTTAGAGTTTTTTAGCCCTTTTTAACGTTTTTCGTTGTTTTAATGATTTTTAGAGTTTTTAGTGAGTTTTTAGGGTTGTTATGGGTTTTCAATGTTTTTAGGGGTTTTATGGTTTTCAGGGGGGTTTTCAAGGTTTTTACAGTTCTTAAAATTTTCAGTGACTTTTAGGGGTTTTTTTGGATTTTTATTGTTTTTTGGGTTTTTATGATTTTTAGGGATTTTGTGGGTTTTAAGGGATTTTTAGGGTTTTTAGGTTTTTTTGGGTTTTTTAGGGTTTTTATGGTCTTTTGGGTTTTTAGGGTATTTTTTGAAATTTTAGGGGTTTAAAGGTTTTTTAGTGTTTTTAACATTTTTAGGGGTTTTAAGGGTTTTTTGAGTTTTTAGTGGTTTTTAGGGTTTTTATAGGTTTTTAGGGGTTTTAACGTTTTTCAAGGTTTTATGGTTTTCTGGGGTCTTTAGGGTTTGTTACGTTGTTAGGGATATTTAGGGATTTTTTAGGATTTTTATGATTCCAAGAGTTTTTAGGGATTTTGAGGGTTTTTTTTATGTTTTTAGGGTTTTTATGGATTTTTAGGGTATTTTGGGTTTTTAGGGTTTTCTGATTTTTTTCAGGTTTTTATGGTCTTTATAAATTTTTAATGTTTTTCGATGTTTAAAGGGTTTTTTGAATTTTTAGTGGTTTTAAGGGTTTTATGGATTTTAAGGGTTTTTTAAGGTTTCTAGGGGTTTGAGTTATTTACATTTTCAGGGATTTTTAGTGACATTTACGTTTTTTTTGGGTTTTAGGGTTTTTAGGATTTTTTAGGGAGTTTAGAGTTTTTATTGGTTTTCATGGTTTTTTAGGGGTTCTTGGGATTTTTAGGGTATTTAGGGTCTTTTTGGAATTTAGGGGTTTTTTGAGTTTTTTAGAGTTGTTAGAGTTTTTTATTGTTTTTAATGTTTTAAAGTTTTTAGGGGTTTTTTGTGTTTTTAGAAATTTTAGTGGGTTATTATGGGTTTTTAGGGGTTTTAAGGTTTTTAAGAGTTTTATGGTTTTCGGGGGGTGGGGGTTTAGTGTTTAGGGTTTTTTTCATTTTTAGAGATTTTTAGGGATTTTTAGGATTTCTATTGTTTTTAGACTTTTTATGGTTTTGAGGGGTTTTTAGGGTTTTTAGCATTTTTAGGGTTTTTAGGGTAATAAGGTTTTTTATTATTTTTTAACATTTTTAGGGTTTTAAGGGTTTTTTAGAATTTTTAGTGGTTTTATGGATTTTATGGGTGTTTAGGGATTTTAAGATTTCTATTGGGTTTTATTGTTTTTAGGGGTTTTAAAGGTTTTTAGTGTTTTTCACGTTTTTAGGGATTTTTTGGGCATTTTTAGGATTTTATTGTTTTTTGGGTTTTTAGGGATTTTGAGGGGTTTTGTGTTCTTCAAGGTTTTTAGGGGTCTTAGGGTTTTATTGTGATTTTTAGGGGTTTTAAGGTTTTTTTGAGTTTTTTATATTTTTTTATGTTTTTAGGGGTTTTAAGGTGTTTTAGATATTTTAGTTGTTTTAGTGATTTTATATGTTTCTTGGGTTTTTTAAGGTTTTTAGGGCTTTTAATGGATTTCAGGGGTTTTAGGGTTTTTTGAGTTTTTTATATTTTCATGTATTTTAAGGGATTTTTTAGGATTTTTATGGTATTTAGGTTTTTTTGGGATTTTGAGTGGTTTTAGGGTTTTTAGGAGTTTTTAGGGTTTTTATAGTCTTTTTGGTGTTTTGAGGGGTTTTTTAGTTTTTAGGGTTTTTAAGGTTTTTAGGGCTTTTTTTAACTTTTTAGGGGTTTTAAAGGTTTTTAGTGTGTTTTTAGGTGTTTTATGGGTTTTTAGAGTTTTTAAGGATTTTTAGGGGTTTTAGGGTTTTTAGGGTCATTTAGTTTTATAGGGTTTTTTGAGTATTTTTGGTTTTTTAGAGTTTTTAATGTTTTTTGTGTTTTTCAGGGTTTTTAGAGTTACTAGGTAGTTATTAGGGTTTTTATAGGGTTTATGTTTTTTTATGCTCTTTAGGGGTTTTTATGGTTTTATGGGTTTTTTAGCTTTTTTAGGTGTTTTTATGTTTTCATTGATTTTTAGGGATTTTTTAGGTTTTTTATGGTTTTTAGAGTTTTTAGAGTTTTAGGGATTTTGAGGGGTTTTCAAGGTTTTTTTAGGGGATTTAGTGTTTTTTGTTTTATTAGGGTTCTTTTGGGTTTTTAGGGGATTTTTTGAGTTTTTTAGGGTTGTTGATTTTTTTAGAGTTTTTAATATTTTTATCATTTTTGGGATTTTAATTGTTTTCAGAGTTTTTAGTGGGGTTTTATGGGGTTTTATATTTTTTATGGTTTTTAGTGGTTTCCTAATTTTTAGGAGTTTTCCAAGGTTTTTACATTTTCTGGGATTTTTAGGGATTTTTAGGATTTTATGGATTTTAGGGTTTTTAGGGTCTTTAGGGATTTTGATGGGTTTTGGGGGCCTTCAGGGTTTTTAGTGTTTTTATAGATTCTAGGGTATTTTTCGGATTTTTGGGTTTTCAAGTTTTTCAGGGGTTTTTAGGTTTTTAGTGGTTTTTAAAATTTTAGGTTTTTAAGGGTTTTTAGATTTTTTGTTAGTGTTTAGGGTTTTCTTGGGTTATTAAGGTTTTCTTATTGTTATAGGTTTTTTATGGTTTTCCCTGATTTTATGTTTTTTACATTTTTAGATATTTTTAATGGGTTTTTGGGATTTTTATGGGTTTTAGTGTTTTTAAAGATTATGAGGGTTTTAAAAGTTTTTTGGAGTTTTTTGGGTTTTATGGACTTTTTAGGTTTTTTAGGGTTTTTAGTTTTTTAGGTTTTTAAAGGTTTTTAGATTTTTTTAACATTTTATGGGGTTTGAGATATTTTAGAGTTTTTAGTGGGTTTTATGGTTTTTATGGATTTCAGGGTTTTTTATGGGTTTTAGGGGCTTTTAGGGATTTTAGGGGTTTTCCTGGGTTTTTAGGGTTTTTTCATTTTCAAATAATTTTAGCGCTTTTTAAAGATTTTTATGGTTTTTTTTTTGGGGTTTTCAGGATTTTGAGGGTTTTTGGGGGTTTGGGGGTTTTCAAGGTTTTTTAGGATCTTTTTAGATTTTTTGGGTTTTTTGAGTTTTTTACGGGTTTTAAGGTTTTTAACATTTTCAATATTTTTTAGTGGGTTTTTAGTGGTTTTATGGGGTTTATAAGGTTTTTAAGGGTTTTTATTATTTTTAGGGTTTTTTACGTTTTCAAGGATTTTTTAATATTTTTATGGTTTTTTGGGTTTTAAGTGTTTCATGGGATTTTGAGGCATTTTTGAATTTTTTTAGGGTGTTTTGGGGTTTTTTTGGGTATTTAGGGTCTTTTTAGATTTTAGGGTTCTTAAGTATTTTTATAATCTTTATTGGGTTTTAGGGTTTTATGGGTTTTAGAGTTTTTAAGGTTTTTATTGATTTCAGGGATTTTTCTAGATTTTAGGGTTTTTACATTTTTAGGGATTTTTAGGGATTTGTTAGGATTTTTATGGTTTTAGGTTTTTTAGGGTTTTTAGGGATTTTGATGGTTTTTAGGGTTTTTCAAAGTTTTTTATGGTTTTTTGGTTTTTTGGTTTTTAGGGTCTTTTTGGGTTTTTTGGATTTTTTTAGTTTTTATGGGTTTTAATATTCTTTTTGATTTATTTAATGTTTTTAAGGGATTTAAGGGTTTTTGTAGTTTTTAGTGGTTTTTTAGGTTTTTTTATATTTTATGGGATTTTTAGGCGGTTTTTAGGATTTTTATGGTTTTAAGGTTTTTAGGGATATTGTGGGTTTTTAGGGGTTTTGAGGGTTTTTTAGGGTTTTTAGGTTTTTTCTGGGTTTTTAGCTTCTTTTTGGGTTTTTAGATTCTTTTTGGGTTTTTAGGGTTTTTTGAGTTATTTAGGGTTTTAAGGTTTTTATGATTTTTTAAAGTTTTTAGGAGTTCTAGGGGTTTTTTTTTGAGTTTTTAGTGGTTTTAGGGGTTTTAGGTTTTAATTTGTTTTTAGGGGGTTTTATGGTTTTCAGGTATTTTCCATGTTTAGAAGGTTTTTTATGTTTTTATGGATTTGTAGGGCTTTTTTGGACTTTTATGGGTCTAGGGTTTTTAGGGATTTTGAGGGGTTTTCAGGGATTTTCAGGATTTTTAGGGTTTTTAGGGTCTTTTGGGTTTTTAGGGGTTTTATGAGTTTTTAGGGATTTTAAGGTATTTGTAGTTTTTTAATTTTTTAAGGGGTTTAAAGGGTTTTTATAGTTTTTAGTGGTTTTTAGGGTGTTGATGGGTTTCTAGGGGTTTTTTTGGGTTTTTTTGGTTTTTTTACATCTTCATGAATTTTTAGGGTTTTTTTAGGATTTTTTTGCTTTTTAGGGTTTCTTAGGGTGATAAGGGATTCTGAGGGGTTTTCTGGGTTTTTAGGCTTTTCGGATTTTATGGGTTTTTAGGGAAAGGAAGGTTCGGGGTCAGGCTATTCCTGACACGCCCCAAAATTTATTATAAAAATACACGAAGACACTACAGACAAGGGAGGGGAGGGGTCAAATGACCCACACCCAAAAACCCTTAACGACCCAAGACAAAGACGCCAAAAAAAGAAAAATCAAAAAAAGAAAAAAAACACACAATGCCAAAAAAAGTCCGTAGCATCCCCTTCCCTCCAAGCAGAAACCAATGTCCAGCAACGTCAAAACCATCAACAGCATCCCATTTCACTATCTCCAGCCTCCAGCATCTCCTCATCCCAGCACCCCGATTCAATTCCAGCAACCAACAACACCAATTCCAATCAACACAGCCATAGAAGTCTTCTAGCACCAACCACCTCCAAACCTCAAGGAAAGCAGCAACCAATAACCAACAACTCAACAGCCAACAACCATTACTTCCGAACCAAAAAGCATCCAGAAACCATAGACCAGCAGTGAATACAGACCAGTAGGACCAGTAGTGAATCATCCATTCACCACATCCACAGCAAGCAATGACTTAATCCATCAACACCAGACCAAAAGCATCACCCCCCATCCGGGGAACATTCCAGGAGCCACCATCGCACAACAACCACAGCCAAACACCTTTCCTTAAAACCAAAAACCACAGCTCACGAAGGATCACACCCAGACCAGCCACCACCACAAACCAGTATATCAAACAAAACCAGGCATTTCGACCAAAACCAGCATTAGAATCATGAAGCAAAAACGGAGACAGAGAGCCAGATCGAGACAGCAGATGCGCAAAACACAGAAAAAATCTCTCTCGAGCATAATATAGACATGTAACAGCATCAATCCACCATGAGAGGGTAGATCTATTCTTGAAACGTGCCACAAACCTCCGTGCTAAAAATCGACGATCCACTTGCCAAATGCGCCACCACCCGTTGAGGACGACTCCATGTCTCATGCACCGTACTGCCACCGCAACCGCAACGCAGATCCAGATCGACATGACGCCATGGAATGGGTTTTTAGGGGTTTTATTGTCTTTTTGGGGTTTTGGGTTTTTTTTATTTTTTAGGTTTTTTAATGGTTTAAATGGGTTTTAGAGTTTTTAGTGGGGTATTAGGGTTTTGAAGGACTTTTAGGGTTTTTAATAGTTTTTAGGGGTTTTTATGGTTTTTAGAGGGTTTTGAGGTTTTTTTATGGTTTTTTATGTTTGGAGTGATTTTTAGGGCTTTTTTAGGATTTTTATGGGTTTTGGGGGGGTTTTAGGGTTTTTAGGGATTTTGAGGCATTTTAAGGGTTTTCAAGGCTTATAAGGGTTTTAGGGTTTTTAGGGTCTTTTGGGGTTTTTTGGGTTTTTTATGTTTTTTAGGGTTTATAATGTTTTTTAGAGTTTTAAAAGTTTTTAGAGGTTTTAAGGATTTTTAGAGTTTTAAGTGGTTTTAGGTTTTTTAGGGGTTTTTAGGTTTTTAGGCATCTTTATGGTTTTTAGTGGTTTTAAGGGGTTTAATGGTTTTTTACATTTTCAGGTATATTTAGGATCTTTTTTAGTAATTTTTTGGTTTCTAGGGTTTTTTAGGGTTTTCATGGATTTTGATGGTTTTAGTGTTTTCAAGGTTTTCAGGGTTTTTAGGGTCTTTTGGGTTTTTATGGTTAATTTACTTTTTTAGGGGTTTTAGGGTTTTTAGAGTTTTTTGGGGTTTAAAGGGTTCTTAGAGTTTTTAGTTGTTTTTAGTGTTTTTATGAGTTTTTAAGGTTTTTAAGGTTTTAGGGGTTTTTACGGTTTTTTGGGGGTTTTCGGGGTTTTTGGGTCTTTTACGTTTTTAGGGATTTTAAGTCTTTTTTTGGATTTTTTTGGTTTTTAGGGTTTTTTAGGGATTTTGAGGGGTTTTGAGGGGTTTTAGGGTTATTAGGGTTCTTTATTGGTTTTTTTTTGGGGGGGGGGTGGAGTTTTAGGGTTTTTGGAGTTTTTAGTGGATTTTTAGGGTTTTTATGTGTTTTTATGGTTTTTAAGGTTTTTAGGGGTTTTTTCATTAAGGTGTTTTCAGGGTTTTTAGTGTTTTTTACTTTTTTAGGTATTTTACTATATTTTAGGATTTTTATGGTTCTTAGGTTTTTTTAGACTTTTTTGGGATTTTGTGGTTTTTTATGGTTTTTACAGTTTTTGGGAGTTTTCTAGTGGATTAGGGTCTTTTGGGTTTTCAGGTTTTTTTTTGTGTTTTTAGGGGTTTTAATGTTTTTGAGAGTTTTGTAACATTTTACGAGCTTTTAGGGTTTTTAATGTTTTTAGTGGTTTATGGTTTTATGGGTTTTTAGGGGATTTTTAAGGATTATAGGGGTTTTATTGTTTTCAATTGGTTTTTAGTGTTTTTTACATTTTCATGAGTTTTATGGATTTTTAGGAATTTCAGGTTTTTATGGTTTTTAGGGTTTTAAAGGATTTTGCGGATTTTTAGGGGGTTTTAAGGTTTTTTTGGTTTTTGATTCTTTCATGTTCATTTTTTATGATTTTTATGATTTTTTAGGGTATTAAATGTTTTTAGAGTTTTTTAACATTTTAGGGGTTTTTAGGGTTTTTGTAGTTTTAGTTGTTTTTAGGGGTTTTTAGGGTTTTTTTGTTTTTAAGGTTTTTTTGGTTTTCAGGGTTTTTTTCAAGGGTTTTAGTTTTTTTTTAATTTTTAAGGATTTCTATGGATCTTTATGGATTTTTGGGGTTTTAAGGGTTTTAAGGGTTTTTAATGTTTTTAGGGTTTTTCAGTGTTTTTTAGTGTTTTTTGGGTTTTTTGGTTTTTTATGGTTTTCTAAAAGTTTTTTTGGGATTTTAATCCTATTTAGAGTTTTTTAATGTTTTTAGGGGTTTTAAGGGTTTTTATAATTTGTTTTGGTTTTTTAGGGTTTTTGTGGGTATTTGGGGTTTTATGGTTTTTAGGGGTTTTTATGGTTTTCAGGGAGTTTTTAGGGATTGGTTTTACGTTTTTAGGGATTTTTAGGAGTTTTTTAGGATTTTTATGGTTTTTATGGTTTTTATGGTTTTTACGGTTTTTAGGTATTTTTAGGGTTTTTAGGGGTTTTCAGGGTTTTTAGGATCTTTTTGGGTTTATAGGGTTTTTTTTTGAGTTTTTAGCGTTTTAAGGGGTTTTAGAGTTTTTTGAAGTTTTTTTTTTGTTTTTAGGGGTTTTAAGGGTTTTTAGAGTTTTTAATGGGTTTTAAGGCCCTTATTGGTTTTATATGTTTAATGATTTTTTGGGGTTTTTATATTTTTTAGGGGTTTTTAGGGTATTTGGGGTATTTTATGTCGTCATGCATTTCTTGTGATTTTTATTTTTTTGGGATTTTGAGGATTTTGAGGGTTTTTATGGTATCTTAGGGTTTTTAGGGTTTTTAGGATTTTTACTAGTTTTCAGGGACTTTTGGTATTTTGGGGGTTTTTACAGTTTTTTTGAGTTTTTACGGTTTTGAGGTTTTTTAGATTTTTTTAAACATTTTTAGGGGTTTTAAGTGTTTTTAGTGATTTTTGTGGTTTTTTGGGTTTTTTGGGGTTTTATGGGTTTTTACGGATTTTTAAGGTTTTATGGTTTTTAGTGGTTTTTCATGGTTGTAATGGTTTTTTACGTTTTCAAGGATTTTTAGGATTTCTATGGGTTTTTGGGTTTTTAGGGATTTTGAGGGGTTTTAGGGGTTTTCATGGTTTTTAAGGTTTTTTGAGTTTTTTGGGTTTTTGGGTTTTATGGCCTTTTTGGGTTTTTTGGGTTTTTTAAGCATTTTAGGGTTTTAAGGTTTTTAAGAGTTTTTTTTATCATTTTTAGAGGGTTTAAGGGTTTTTAGAGTTTTAGTGGATTTTTAGGTATTTTATGGGGTTTTAAAAGTTTTTATGGGTTTTATGGTCTTCGGAGATTTTCAGGATTTTTAGGGGTTTTTACGTTTTCCTAGATTTTTAGGGATTTTTAGGATTTTAATTGTATTTAGTGTTTTATGGGTTTTAGGGATTTTGAGGGTTTTATGGATTTTATGAGTTTTTATGGGTTTTAAGGTTTCTTTGAGTTTTTAAACTTTTTTAGGTGTTTTAAGGTTTCTTAGAGCTTTTAGTGGGTTTTTAGGGTTCTTAGGGGTTTTTTGTGGTTTTTAACATTTTTAGGTGTTTTTATGGTTTTCAGGGGGTTTGCAAGGTTGTTAGCATTTTCTATGTTTTCGTGGATTTTAGGGATTTTTTAGCATTTTTATATTTTTTAGGGGTTTCAAGGATTTTTACTGATTTTGAGGGGCTATCATGGGCTTTCTGGGTTTTAGGGTTTGTAGGTTTTTTCATGTTTTAAGGGTTTTTAGGGTCTTTTGGGTTTTTAAGGATTTTTTGGATTTTTATGGGTTTTAGGGTTTTTAATGGTTTTGGGGATTTTGAGGGGTTTTAGGGTTTTCAGGGGTATTTAGTGGTTTTAGAGTTTTTCAGGGTTTTTAGGGACTTTTGGGTTTTGAGGATTTTTTTTGTGTTTTTAACTAGTTTAAAGGATATTTAGTGTTTTTTAATTTTTTAGTGGTTTTAAGAGTTTTTAGAGTTTTTAATGGTTTTGGGTTTTTATGGGATTTTAGGGTTTTTAATTTTCTATGGGTTTTATTGTTTTCAGTGGGTTTTCATGGTTTTTATGGTTTTTTACATTTTTAGGGATCTTTAGGGTTTTTTATTATTATATGGGTTTTAAGGTTTTTAAGGAATTTAGGGATTTTGAGGGGTTTTATGGTTTTTAATGGTTTTTAGTGTTTTTAGCATTTTTTAGGGTTTTTAGGGCCTTTTGGGTTTTTTGTGTTTTTAGGCCTTCTAAGGGTTTTAGAGATTGTTAACTTTTTATAATTTTTAGGGGTTTTAGTGGGTTTTCATGTGTTTTATGGGTTTTAGGGTTTTTTTGTCTTTTAGGGGTTTTGTGGGTTTTAGGGGTTTTTCTGTGATTTTAGGGTTTTTTAGGTTTTCAAGGAATTTTAGGATTTTTTAAGGATTTTTATGGTTTTGAGGGTTTATGGGTTTTTAGGGATTGTGAGAGCTTTAGGGTTTTTAGTGTTTTTAGGGTTTTTAGTGTTTTTAGGGTTTTAGGGTTTTTAGTGTTTTTAGGGATTTTAGGGTGTTTTGTTTTTTTTGTTGATTTTTTGGTGTTTTAATGTTTTTTAGAGTTTTTAGCCTTTTTGGGTTTTAAGGTTTTTAGAGTTTTTAGTGGTGTTTTAGGGTTTTCTTTTGTTTTTTTGGGTTTTTATGTTTTTAGGGGTTTTATGGTTTTCAGGGGATTTTAAGGGTTTTTTTGGGTTTTTTACGTTTTTATGGATTTTTAGGGACTTTTTAGATTATTATCGTTTTTAGGGGTTTTAGGGATTTTGAGGGGTTTTAGTGTTTTTAGGTTCTTTTTGGGATTTTACAGTTTGTTTAGTTTTTTTGGGTTTTAAGGTTTTTTGGAGTTTTTTTAACATTTTTGGGGATTTTAAGGTTTTTTAGAGTTTTTAGAGGTTTTTCGAGTTTTTATGGTTTTTAAAGATTTTTAGGTTTTTTGGTTTTTAGGGGGTTTTAGGGGTTTTTTGGATTTTTTTTTGTTTATTTTGAGTTTTCTATGGATTTAGGGGTTTTTAGATATTTTTAACATTTTTAGGGGTTTAAAGGGTTTTGGGGGTTTTTTAGTGGGTTTTTGTGGGTTTTTATGATTATTTAATGTTTTCAGGGGTTTTATGGTTTTCAAGGTTTTAAGGGTTTGTTTGGTTTTCAGGGATGTTTGGGGATTTTTTAGGAATTTTACGGTTTTTATAGTTTTTATAGTTTTTAGGAATTTTGATGGTTTTGGGGGGGTTTTAAGGTTTTTATGGTCTTTTGGGAATTTTGGGTTTTTATGGACTTTTGGGATTTTAGTAGTTTTATCTTTTTTATATGTTTTTAGGGTTTTTATTGTTTTCAGGGTTTTTAGGGTTTTTAGGGTTTTTTACATTTTCATGGATTTTTAGGGGTTTTTAGGATTTTTATGGTTTTAGTGTTTTTATGGTTCTTAGGGATTTTGGGGGGTTTTAGGGTTTTTCAGGCTTTTTAGAGTTTTAGTATTTTTATTGCCTTTTTTGGTTTTTGTTCCTTTTTGGTTTTTATCCATTTTTAGTCTTTTAGGGTTTTTAATGTTTGAAGAGTTTTTAATGTTTTTAGGGGTTTTTAGAGTTTTAGTGGGTATTTAATATTTTTATGGGTTTTATGGTTTTTTAATATTTTTAGGGGGTTTTGTGAATTTTAGTTGTTTTCAAGGTTTTTAGTGTTTTTTACATTTTTTGGGATTTTTAGGGCTTTTAGGATTTTTATGGTTTTTAAGGCTTTTTGGTATTTTTAGGGGTTTTATTGTTTTTTAATAGTTTTTAGGGTTATTAGGGTTTTTCAAAGTTTTTAGGGTATTTTTGGGTTTTTATGGGTTTTTTGAGTTTTTTAGAGTTTTAAGGTTTTTTAGAGTTTTTTAACTTTTATAATGTTTTTATGTGTTTTACGATCTTTTAAAGTTTTAGTGGGGTTTTATGGGTTTTATGGGTTTATTGGGGTTTTCAAGGTTTTTAGTTATTTTTTTTCTTTTTAGAGGATTTTAGTTTTTTTAGAGTTTTTAAGTTTTCAGGGATTTTTAGGGATTATTTAGGATTTTTATAGTTCTTAGGGTTTTTTATGTTTTTAGGAATTTTGAGGGTTTTTAGGGGGTTTAGGGTTGTTTAGGGTTTTAGGGGTTTTAGGGCTTTTAGGGACTTTTTGGGTTTTTAGGGTTTATTTAGTTTTTAGGGGTTTAAATGTTTTTTAGAGTTTTTAACATTTTTAAGGGTTTTACAGGTTTTTAGAGTTTTTAATGGGAATTAGGATGTTTTGGGTTTTTAGGGGTTTTTATGGTTTTTATGGGTTTTTATGGTTGTGAGGGGTTTTTTTGGTTTTTATAGGGGTTTTTACAGTTTTTTATGATTTTTGTGGTTTTTGGGGTTTTTTAGGGTTTTAGGCAAAACAGGTTTTGGGCCAGGCGGATCCCAGCCCCACAATATTCAATAACATAAAATAAAGGTACAAGGCATTACAAGGAGGGTTTGCACAGCCGAGTGTGCAATTCACCCTTCATGTCTGAGTCCACAAGAGGAGTGCAGAAATCTGGTGCAATAAATGACCACATGGAACATCCATCCTCAATTGCTTTCTTGGAGAGTATGTCTGCCACCTTGTTCGCTTCCCTGTATATATGTGTGACCATAATGTTCATACCCTAAGAGATTCTCAGACAGTTAACCCATTGTGGGAGGAGCCTCCATGGGATTGTCCTTGTTTTGCTTTTGAGGGCTTCCACTGCCAACATCGAGTCAGATTCAATCCAAAGCTGCTTCCACCTGAAGTGGACCGCAAACTGTACAGCCTTAATCATGGCCCATAACTCTGCTTCATAAGCACATCCATTCCCAATGTAATGATAAAAGCATCCTTTAACAAAACCTCTATACGTCCGGAAAACACCACCACACCCGGAGAGACCAGGCGCGCCTAGGGCTGGGGTTTTAGGGATTTTTAGTGTTTTTAGTGTTTTTTAGGGTTTTTTTGGGTTTTAGGGTATTTTTGGATTTTTATGGTTTTTGTTGAGTTTTTAGGGTTTTTAAGAGTTTTTAAAGTTTTATTAACATTTTTATGGATTTTAAGGGTTTTTAGAGATTTTAGTGGGTTTTATGGGTTTTTAATTGTTTTTATGGGGTTTTATGGGTTTCAGGGGTTTTTTAGGGTTTTTAGGGTTTCTTACTTTTTCATGGGTTTTTAGGGATTTTTCAGGATTTTTAAGCTTTTTTGAGTTTTAGGGTTTTTAAGGATTTCGATGGGTTTGGGGGTTTTTTCTTGGTTTTTTGGGTTTTAAGTAGTTTTAGGGATTTTTTTTGAGTTCTTAGGATTTTTAAGGTTTTTCAGAGTTTTTTAACATTTTTTGGGGTTTTAAGGGCTTTTAGAGTTTTTAGTGGTTTTTTGGGTTTTATGGGTTTTTCTTGTTTTCAAGGGTTTTTTGGGTGTTTAGCGTTTTTAGCATTTTTTACATTTGTAGATATTTTTATGGATTTTATAGGATTTTTATTGTTTTGAGGGTTTTTAGGGATTTTGAGGGATTTTATGGGTTTTAAGGGTTTTTTTGGTTTTTAGGGTCTTTTTCGGATTTTTGGGTTTTTTTGAGTTTTTTTGGGTCTTTAAGGTTTTTATAGTTTATCTTTTTTAACGTTTTAAGAGGTTTAAAGCTTTTTAGAGTTTTTAGTGGGTTTATAGGGTTTTATGGGTTTTTAGGGTTTTATGGTTTTTAAAGGATTTTCAGGGTTTTTTACATTTTCATGGATTTTTTGGGCTTTTTTAGGTTTTTTACGGTTTTCTAGGTTTTTAGGGTTCTTTATGGATTTTTTGTGTTTTTAGGGTATTTCAGGGTTTTTAGGGTCTTTTTGGGTTTTTAGGTTTTTTTATTAGAGTTTTTTAGAGTTTTTAACGTTTTTAGGGGTTTTAAGGGTTTTTATTGATTTTTAGTGTTTTATGGTCTTAAGGGTTTTTTTGGTTTTGGGTGGTTTTTTGCGTTTTTTGGTTTTTTACATTTTATTGGATTTTTTGGCATTTTTTAGTATTTTTTAGGTTTTTAGGTTTTTAAGGATTTTGAGGGGTTTTAGGTTTTTCAGGGGTTTTTAGGTTTTTTAGGGAATTTTTGGATTTCTAGGGATTTTTTGAGTTTTTTTGGGTTTTAAGGTTTTTCTAGAGTTTTTTTTAATGTTTTTAGGGGTTTTAAGCATTTTTAAAGTTTTAGTGGTTTTAAGGGTTTTTAGAGTGTTTTATGGTTTTAGGGTTTTATGGGGTTTTTGTATTTTTATGGTTTTTAGCGGTTTTTGTGGTTTTCAAGGGTTTTTTCATGGTTTTTAGGGTTTTTTATGTTTTCAGGGATTTTTGGGCTATTTTAGAATTTTGAAGGTTTTTAGGGTTTTTACAGATTTTTAGGGTTTTTTAGGGTTTTAGTGGTTTTCATGGTTTTTTGTGTTTTTTTGGGTTTTTTGGGTTTTTTGAGTTCTTTAGGGGTTTCAAGATTTTTTAGAGTTTTTTACATATATAGGGGTTTTAAGGGTTTTTAAAGTTTTCAGTGGTTTAGGGTTCCTATTGGGTTTTAAGGGGTTTTATTGTTTTTAAGGTTTTCTACAGGTTTTTAAGGTTTTTTATGTTTCAAAGGATATTTTGGATTTTAAAGGATTTTTATATGTTTTAGGGTATTTTATGGATTCTGAGGTTTTAGGGTTTTGGAAGGTATTTTAGGGTTTTTAGGGGTTTTTGGGTTTTTAGGGTCTTTTGGGTTTTAGGGTTTTTTGAGTTTTTTAGGGTTTTATGGTATTCAGAGTTTTTAACATTTTTAGGGGTTTTAGGGTTTCTAGGTCTTTTAGTAGGTTTTTATGGTTTTCAGGGTTTTTTAATGTTGTTAGGGGTTTTTATTGTTTTCAGGGGTTTTAGGGGGTTTAACGGTTTTTATGTTTTTATGTATTTTTAGGGCTTTTGAGGATTTTTATGGTTTTTATGGTTTTTAGAGATTTTGAGGGTTTTTAGGGGTTTTCAAGGTTTTTAGGTTATTTTTGTTTTTTATGGTTTTTTAGTGTCTTTTTTCATTTTTAGGGTTTAAGTTGTTTTAGTGTTTTTTTTGGTTTTAGACTTTTATGGGTTTTTTATGGTTTTTTGGGGGTTTTTACAGGTTTCAATCATTTTTAGGGTTTTAGGTTTTTAAGTTTTCAAAGAATTTTTTGGATTTTTAAGGATTTTTATGGTTCTTTTTAGATTTTTAAAGGTTTTAGGGATTTTGAGGTATTTTTTAGGGTTTTCAGGCTTTTTTAGGGTTTTTGGTGTTTTTGGGTTTTTAGGGTCTTTTGGGGTTTTAAGGTTTTTTTTTTGATTTTTTATAACTTTTAGGTGGTTTTAGAGTTTTTTAACATTTTTAGTGGTTTCAGTGATTTTAGAGTTATTAGTGTGTTTTTAGGGTTTGTATGAGGTCTTAGGGTTTTTATGGTTTTTACGAGTATTATGGTTTTCAAGGTTTTTTCAGGGTTTTTACAGTTTTTTTCATTTTCAATGAATTTTAGGGGTTTTTTAGTATTTTTATAGGTTTTAGGGGATTTTAGGGTTTTTTTGGGTTTTTTAGGTTTTTTCAGGGTTTTTAGGGTCTTTTTCCGTTTTTAGGGGTTTTGTTGAGTTTTTTAGGGTTTTAAGGGTTTTTTGAGTTTTAAGGGTTTTTAGTGTTTTTAATGATTTTAGTGGTTTTAAGTGTTTTTAGTGTTTTAGTTGTTTTTAGGGTTTTTAGTGGTTTTTAAAGTTTATAGGGGTTTATAGTTTTCTGGGTTTTTTGGGTTTTTTATGTTTTTTTTTTGATTTTTAGGGATTTTTTTGGATTTTTATGTTTTTAGGGTTTTTGGGGATTATTTGGGTTTTTATGGTCTTTCAGGGTTTTTTATGTTTTTAGTGTTTTTCAAGGTATTTTGGGTCTTTTAGGTATTGAGGTTTTTTTGCTTTTTTTTACGGTTTTTTAGAGTTTTTAAACATTTTAACATTTTTAGGGGTTTAAAGTGTTTTTAGAGTTTTTAGTAGTTTTTAAGGGGGTTTTTGGTTTTTAGGGGGCTTTCAGGGTTTTTAGGGTTTTTTACATTTTCAAGGATTTTAGGGATGTTTTAGGGTTTATATGGTTTTTGGGGGTTTTTAGGGTTTTTACGGATTCTGAGGGTTTTGGGGGGTTTTCAAGGATTTTAAGGGTTTTTCCAGGTTTTTAGGGTCCTTTAGGGTTTTTTTCGTTTTTAGGTGGTTTTTAGGGTTTTTAGAATTTTTTAACTTTCTTATGGGTTTTAATGGATTTTAGAGTTTTAGTGGGTTTTTAGGGTTTTTATGGATTTTTAGTGTTTTAAGGTTTATAGGGGATGTTCAGGGTTTTTAAGGAATTTTACAATTTTAGGGATTTTTAGGATTTTTATTTTTTTTAGAGTTTTTAGGAATTTTTAGGGTTTTTTAGGGGGTTTTAGGATTTTTGGGGTTTTTAGGGTACTTTTGATATTTTAGGGTTTTTCTGTGTTTTTTTTTGTTTTTAGAGTTTTTTATTGTTTTAAACGTTTTTAGGGGGTTTAAGGGGTTTTTGGGTCTTTTATTGGTTTTAGGGGTTTTATGGATTTTAGAGGTTTTTTAGGGTTTTATGGCTTTTTACATTTTCAAGGATTTATAGGGATTTTTTAGGATTTTTATAGTTTTCAGGGTTTTTAGGGTTTTTAGAAATTTTGAGTGTTTTAGGTGTTTTCAAGGTTTTTATGGTTTTTAAGGATTTTTAGGGTTCTTAGGGACTTTTGGGTTTTAGGGATTTTTTAGGATTTTTGTGGATTTAAGGGATTTTTTGGGATTTTAGGGATTTTGAGTGTTTTTAGGGTTTTAGGGTATTTTCGATTTTAGGGGGATTTTTGCATTTTTTTGGGGTATAATTTTTTTTTTATTTTTGTAATGTTTTTTAAAGTTTCTATGGATTTTATGGGTTTTTGGAGTTTTTAGGGTTTTTATGGGTTTTTATGGTTTTTAGGGGGTTTTAAGGGCATAGGGTTTTCCAGGTTTTTAGGGGTTTTAGGGGTTTTTAGGGGTTTTAGTGTTTTTTAGGATTTTTTCAAGTTTGTTTGAGATTTTTAGGTTTCTTAAGGATTTTTAGAGTTTTTTAAACATTTTTATCTTTTTTAGTGGTTTTGAGGGTTTTAGAGATTTTAGTGGTTTTTAGGTTTTTAAGGTTTATTTGGGTATTTTATGGTTTTCTTCGTTTTCATGGGTTTCTTAGGGTTTGTGGGTTTTTATGTTTTCAGGGATTTTTAGGGATTTTTAATGAATTTTATAGTTTTTAGGGTTGTTTAGGGTTCTTAGTGATTTTGTAGGCTTTTAGGGTTTTTCAGGGGTTTTAGGATTTTTCATGGTTTGAGGGTATTTTGGGGGTTTTAGTGTTTTTTTGATTTTTTTAGGGTTTTATGGTTTTTTGGAGTTTTTAACATTTTTACGGGTTTAAAGGGTTTTTAGAGTTTTTTGGTTGATTTTTAGGGTTTTTGTTATTTTTTAAGGTTTTTAGGGGATTTTATGGGTTCAGAGGTTTTTTCAAGTTTTTTCTGGTTTTTCATGTTTTAAGGGATTTTTAGAGCTTTTTATGCCTATTATTTATTTTATGGTTTTTAGGGATTTTGAGGGTTTTTAGTGGCTTTTTGTTTTTTGTGTCTTTTTTGGGTTTTCAGGGGTTTTAGGGTCTTTTTTGGTTTTCTTGGTTTTTAGGGTTTTTTTAGTTATTAGGTTTTTTATAGTCTTTTTATAGTTTTTAATGTTTTGAGCGGTTTTAAGGTTTTTTTATTTTTTATTGGTTTTTAGTGATTTAATGGGGTTTTAGGTGTTTTTAGGGTTTTTAGGGGTTTTTATGATTTTTAAAGTTTTTCTTGGTTTTTAGGGGTTTTTACGTTTCCACAGACTTTTAGAGACTTTTAGGGATTTTTATGGTTTTTAGGGTTTTTTTGGGTTTTTTGGGATTTTGAGGGTTTTTATAGTTTTTAGTGTTTTTCATTGTTTTTAGGTTCTTTTTGGGTTTTTAGGGTTTTTTTAAATTTTAAGGTTTTTAAGTTTTTTTAGATTATTTTAACGTTTTTTGGTTCTTTTGGGTTTTTAGGGGTTTTTTTAGTTTATTAGGGGGTTTAAGGTTTTTTTATAGTTTTTAATGTTTTTTTCATTTCTAGGAATTTTAAGGTTTTTTAGAGCTTTTTTGTCGTTTTTAGGGGTTTTTGGGTTTTTAAGGTTTTTAGGGGTTTTATGGTTTTTCTGGGGTTTTTATGATTTTTTATGGATTTTAGGATTTTTTAGGGTTTTATGATTTTTAGGTATTTTAAGATTTTTTAAGCAGTTTTAGAGTTTTTTAATGTTATTTACATAATTGAGGGTTTAATGGGGTTTTAGAGTTTGTAGTGGTGTTTTAGGGCTTTAATGGGTTTTTGGGTTTTTTAATGTTTTAAGGGTTTTTTACGTTTTTAGGGATTTCTTGTGCATTTTAAGGATTTTAATGGGTTTTATAGTTTTTAATATTTTTATAGATTTTGAGGGTTTTAAGGGGTTTTCAAGGTTTTAAGGGTTTTTTGAGTATTTTCAACGCTTTTATGGAATTTTTGGGAGTTTAGTGTTTTTTTGAGTTTTTTATGCCTTTTAAGGTTTTTTAGAGCTTTTTAATGTTTTTAACATTTTTATGGGTTATAAGGATTTTTAGAGTTTTTATTGGGGTTTTAGGATTTTTATGGGTTTGTATGGGGTTTTATTATTTTTGTGGTTTTTAGGGTTTTTTTAATTTATAAGTATTTTCAGAGAGTTTTTAGAAATTTTATGATTTTTAGGGTTTTTTAGTGTTTTAGGGATTTTTAGGGTTTTTAGGGCGAAGAAGGCACAGGACCAGGCAATTCCTGGTCCCCCAAAATTTACTGGAAAAAAGAAAAAGCATTCAAGGGGAGAAGTCAAACAACCCAACCAAAAAGGAGTTACATGTCATAAAGGTCAACATCCCCACCAACGTCATAATAAGAAGATGCACTGTAAGGGTCTCCATCAGCACCATATCCATAGTCTACATCAGTATCTGCCGACTCCCATTCAGATTCATGTTGCCTAAATAAGGTAGTGTAGTTTTCTCTGAGCCTTTTCTGCTCCTCATTTAGTTGCACCTTGGCAGGCCGCCCTCCCCTGTTAGAAGCATTTTTATTTGGATATTTGGAGGAGGCTTTGGTGGACACTGTCTTTGGAAAACTAGAGTAGTCTTTCCTCGACTTCCTATTTTGGTGGTCTAATGTGACGCCTACAGATTTATTTTCCTTCCCATACAGAATGACCTCCTCTATCAAAGCCCTCTTCTTAATTATCATAGACATGTTAAAGATCATCCTACTACGCTCCTCCTAGAAAAGACTTTTGTGTTCGGGGATGTAGGTGTCTTCCTGATTTATAATACGGTCAGACAACACTTCACATTGCATCATGCCTTGGACCACAAACTCTTGACCAGGATCACCAGCATTGTGATCCAAGGGAAAGAAATCCATCCTGTAATCATTAGGAACATTCAGAGCCACCGACCCCTGCTTAAAACCAGTACAACTCCTAACAACCTCCAAGCCAGTGTCACCTGAATCTACCGAAATAAATTACAGGCCCTCGTCCTCCTCATGAGCAATCTGCCCTGCATGTACTCCCTACTGAGTAGCAATTTTAGCCTTTTTCGTCCTCGTCTCAATCCCCGCACATGCATCACAACTAGACAGGGGAACCTGAACATCATCCTCTACGAACTCATCCTCATTACAAGTAGACCGAGCGACATGCACTCCCTTTAGCACAAAAGATTTATCCACTACAATTTGAACTGAAGATCCATTTACAACAACACTAGAATCATGCACAACAGCATAATCCTCATCCCCTGTACCATATAGCACAATATCACAACAGGTCAAGACATCTTGTAAACCCCACCACTATCTTCAAAAGCAACACCCTCAAGCCCAGAGAAAGCAGTCTGCCCAGGTTGTTCTTCAATGCCACCGGCCAGCTTCAGTTGCACAACATGCTTCTCATGTACCAACTCCTCATAAACAAATCCATACAATTGATTGTACAATGGGACACAATCACTACCCTTATGCACTACCAGTTGATCTGAAGAATCCATGGCCTCCACCAAAACTCCAAAATTGCGGCACAACAAGGGCCGAGACATTTGCCGCATATCCACCATCCTCAGACTATTGCATCCTTCCTCAGTTTCCATCACCCCCAGTCACAATTCCCAAGTCACATTTCAACCTATCAAACAGAGCACAGACCCTCGGTTTGGATGAGAAATTTCAAACAACCTTCAATGGAACATCTCCATCAACTATAACAGCATGATCATCAGCCAGAGGCACATTAGTCTGTCTAGCAGGTATACCTGCACCATCTATAGAGGTGCATCTGGTTGCAAAACAGGAGTTATAGCAGTCGGCCACTGCAGTGTAGACTTGACAGTACTACTAGGGAACTTATAGGTAGATGCATAGTGGCCCAGTCTATGGCATTTTGAATAGAAAGAAACCCAGGATTCAAAGTAAATCTTCTAATTCCACCAGAGCTCACCTTCAATCTCAACGCATGCATAATTTACCAGTGCCTTAGACACATCCACCTCTATGCATATCCATAGTGAAATTGAGTTGCAGGAGGTACTAGTTCACACATCTATACAAATAAATCTACCGATGTGGTTGCCAATGATGCAGAGGATGGCTGGATTTTGGAAGGGTAGGGAAAGACCAGGAAGAGTAATCCATAAGGCCATGCTCATGGGATCACGATGAAGATGGAAATCAAAATTCTAGCAGAACAAATAAAATCGAAGGCCATCAATGATCTATGGTGAAAAAGCCCAGGCCGAAATCAAATCTTCTTCACTCTAAAACTAAATCAAAAAGTGTCGAGTGTGCAACAACCCTACAATATCCTATTCACAGAGATTCTAGGTAGAAGAAACAACCTATAAAATTCGTCAACAGAGGGCCAACTCCTACCAAAACGAGCCACCGATGTGAGATCCAGGAGTGGAGAGGCCATTGAGAACTCCTGAGAAGAGATCAAAAATGAGGGAACACCATTCTCGCAGTAGGGGAGTTTAGGAAAAATTTAAATCTCTAGAAAGCAAGGAAGCCGCACAGGATCAGTAAAAGGCAAGAGGAGATGTCGTAGTGGAGCCCCATCCTCCACCTCCCCTGGCCAAGGCTTAGGGAGGGGCAGCATCGCCATAGCCATCGGCTATGTCATCGTCATCTTTAAAGATTCCCTTAGGGTTTTCATCTCTTTTTTAGGGTTTTTAGGGGGTTTCAAGGTTTTTTAGGATTTTTTGGTTTTAGGGTCTTTTTTGGGTTTTTACGGTATTTTAGAGCTTTCAACGTTTTTTAAAGATTTTAATGGTATTTTGATTTTTAGGGGGTTTGAGGGGTTTTATGGATTTGTAGGGGTTTTGAAGATTTTTATTGGTTTTCATGGTTTCTAGGTTTTTTTTACATTTTTAGGTATTTTTAGGATTTTTTTAGGATTTTTATGATTTTTATGATTTTTTGGGTTTTTTGGGTTTTTATGGATTTTGAGGGTTGGTAGGGTTTTTTAGGGTTTTTAAGGGTCTTTAGGGTATTTTATGTTTTTATATTTTTTTAGTTTTTAATGGTTTTTAGAGTTTTTTGTGGGTTTTAGGGTTTTTTTGGGTTTTAGTGGGTTTTATGGTTTTCAGGGGTTTTTCAAGGTTTTTATGTTTTTTTATAAAATTTATGGATTTTTAGGTTTTTTTTTAATTTTTGTTGTTTTTTATTGTTTTTAGGTATTTTGAGGGGTTTTAGGGGTTTTCACTATTTCTAGGGGTTTTAAGTTTTTAGGGTTGTAGGGTCTTTTGGTTATTTAGGGTTTTTTGGAGTTTTTAGGGTATTCGTGGTGTTTTAGAGTTTTTATAATTTTTAGGTTTTTAAGTGATCTAATAATTTTTAGTGTATTTTTAAGGGTTTTATGGTTTTTAGAGTTTTATGGGTTTTAGGGGTATTATGGTTTTCATGGATTTTCAGGGGTTTTATGGTTTTTTATGTTTTCAACGATTTTTAGGGCTTTTTCAACTTTTTATTGTTTTAGGTATTTTTAGTTATTATGAATTTTTAGGGGTTCTAGTGGTTTTTTGGGGTTTATAGGTTACTTATGGGTTTTAAGGGTTTTAGGGTCTTTTTTGGTATTTATGTTTTTTTTGAGTTTTTTAGGGTTTTAAAGTTTTTTAGAGTTTTTTTAATTTTTTTCAGAGTTTCAAGGATTTTTAGAGTTTTTAGTGGTTTTTATGTTATTTATGGGTTGTGGGGTTTTTAAGGTTTTTAGGGGTCTTGTGGTTTTCAGGGTTTCTTCAGCGTTTTTAGGTATTTTTACGTTTTTACGGATTTTTGGGATTTTTATGGTTTTTAGGTTTTTTTATTGTTTATAGCAATTATGAGGGGTTTTAGGGTTTTTTAGGGTTTTATATTGTTTTTAGTGTTTTTTATGGGTTTTAGGGTCTTTTTTGGGTTTTAGAGTTTTTTATTTTTTTAGGGGTTTTAATTTTTTTTAGAGTTTTTAATGTTTTAGGGGTTTTAAGGGTTTTAATGTTTTTTATTGGTTTTTAGGGTTTTTATGTGTTTTTAGGGTTTTTTAAGGTTATTAGGGGTTTTATGGTTTTCAGGGGGTTTTCAAGGGTTTTAGGGGTTTTACGTTTTCAGGGATTTTTACGCCTTTTTAGGATTTTTATGTTTTTTAGGGGTTTTTAAAGTTTCAAGAGACTTTTAGGGTTTTAATTTTTTCAGGTTTTTTAGGATTTTTCAGTGGTTTTAGGGTGTTTTGGGGTTTTTGGGGGTTTTTAATTTTTTAGCATTTTAAAGAGTTCATAGAGTTTTTAATGTTTTTATGGGTTTAAAATATTTTTAGAGTTTTGGTGGCTTGTGAGGTTTTTTATGGGTTTTTAAGGTTTTTTGGGGTTTTATGTTTTTCATGGGTTTTTTCAAGTATTTTAGGGATTTTGAGGGTTTTTAGGTTTTTTAGGGTTATTTAGGGTTTTTAGGTTGTCTGTGTTTTTAGTTTCTTTTGGGGTTTTTAGGGATTTTTTGAGTTTTTTAGGGGTTTAAGTTTTGTATAATATTTTAACATTTTAGGGGTTTTAAGGGTTTTAGAGTTTTTAGTGGGTTTTTATCAGGGTTTAGGGCTTTTTAATGTTTTAGGATTTTTTTTTGGTTTTTAGAGGTTTTTTAGGGTTTTAGGGGTTTTTACGATGTCAAGGATATATAGGTATTTTTTAGGATATTTATGGTTTTCAGGGTTTTTTTGGGTTTTTAGGGATTTTGTGGGGGTTTTCGGGTTTTCTAAGTATTTAGGGTTTTTTTGGGGTTTTAGGGTTTTAAGGTTCTTTTTGGGTTTTAAGGGATTTTTTGAGTTTTTTAGTGTTTCTACGGTTCTTAGAGTTTTTTTTATCATTTTTAGTGGGTTTTTAGGGTTTTAATGGGTTTAGCTTTTTTTAAGGTTTCTCTGAGTTTTTATTGTTTTTAGGGGGTTTTAGGTTTTTAGGGTTTATTAAGTTTTTAGAAATTTTTAGGGATTTTTTTAGGATTTTTAGGGTTTTTTGGGGTTTTAATGCATTTTAGGATTTTTTTGGGTTTTTTGGGTTTTTTTTGAGTTTTTTTTAAAGTTTTTATAGTTTTTAACATTTTTATTTGTTTTAAGTGATTTTAATGTTTTAGTGTTTTTATGGGTTT
This sequence comes from Viscum album, assembly GCA_963277665.1. Lineage (NCBI taxonomy): Eukaryota > Viridiplantae > Streptophyta > Magnoliopsida > Santalales > Viscaceae > Viscum > Viscum album. The sequence continues at coordinate 1,049,213,528 of OY728121.1, read as the reverse complement.
TAGGGTTTTCGTGGTTTTTTAAGGTTTTTAGGGGGTTTTCTGGTCTTTAGGGGGTTTTCAGGTGTTTTAGGGTTTTATGGTTTTTAGGGATTTTTATGTTTTCTAGGATTTTAAGGGATTTTTTGGGTTTTTATGATTTTTAGTGTTTTGAGGGATTCTGTGGGTTTTTTGGGTTTTTCATGGATTTATATGGTTTTAGTGGTATTCTGGGGTTTTAGGGTTTTTTTAGTTTTTTTGGGTTTTTAAGGTTTTTGAGAGTTTCTTAAAGTTTTTTAATATCTTTAGGAGTTTTAAGGGGTTTTAGAGTATTTAGTGGTTTTTAGGGTTTTTAGGGGTTTTATGGGGTTTTATGGTTATTTATGGTTTTAGGGGATTTTCAAGGTTTTTATGGTTATTTACATTTTTAGGAAATTTTAGGGATTTTTTAGAGTTTTTGTGGTTTTTAGGAATTTTTTGTTTTTGTTATTAGGGTTTTTAGGGGGTTTTAGAAAGAAAAAATTTGGTTTTTTGGGTTTTGGGGGTCTATTGAGTTTTTAGGGGTTTTAAGCATTTTAGAGTTATTTGTGCCTTTTTAGGGTTTTATGTGATTTTAGGGTTTTTTATGGTTTGTAGGTTTTTTATGGTTTTTAGGGTCTTTTCAGAGTTTTTAGGGGTTTTTATATTTTTTGGGACTTTTATTACTTTTTTAGTATTTTTATGGTTTTTAGGGGTTTAAGGGTTTTTTAAGGATTTTGAGATGTTTTAGGGTCTTATGGGGTTTTAGGGGTTTTAGGGGTTTTCATGGTTTTTTTGGTCTTTTTGGGGTTTTAGGGGTTTTAAGTTTTTATATAGTTTTTTAATATTTTTAAACATTTTTCTGGTTTTTGGGGGATTGAAAGATTTTAGTGGTTTTCAGGGTTTTTATGTGGTTTTAGGATTTTTTAAGGTTTTTGTTTTTGGTTTTTAGGGTTTTTTCAGGGATTTTAGGGGTTTAAAGTTTTTATGGATTAGTAGGGTTTTTTAAGGATTATTCTGGGTTTTTGGGATTTTTTGGGTTTTAAGGATTTTAAGGGTTTTTATGGATTTTCACTGATTTTTTTGAGTTTATGGGATTTTTTTGGGTTTTTAGGGCCTTTTGGGTTTTTAGTGTTTTTTTAGTTTTTAATGGTTTTTAGAGTTTTTTAACATTTTTAGGGGTTTTAGGTGTTTTTAGAGATTTCAGTGGTTTTTAGGGTTTTTATGGGGGTTTATGGTTTTCTATGGTTTTTAGGGGTTTTATGGTTTAGTGGTTTTTCTGGTTTTTAGGATTTTTTAAGTTTTCAAGGATTTTTAGTTCCCTTTTAGGTTTTTTATGGTCTTTAGGGATTTTGTGGGTTTCTATTGTTTTCAAGGTTTTCGTGGTTTTTCATAGTTTTAGGGACTTTTAGGTTTTCATGGTTTTTTGAGTTTTTTAGGGTTTTTAAGGTTTTTTAGTTTTTTTAACATTTTTATGGGTTTTAAGGATTTTTAGAGTTTTTAGTTGGTTTTTAGGGTTTTATGGGTTTTAAGGTTTTCTTAATGTTAATAGGGGTTTTTAGGGTTTTTTATATTTTCAGGGATTTTTTTTATATTTTCATGGTTTTCTGGGAATTTTAGGTTTTTCAGGGTTTTTAGGGATTTTGAGGGGTTTTCGGGGGTTTTAGGGTTTTTGGGGTTTTTAGGGTTTTTAAGGGTTTTTAGAGTTTTTCAATGTTTTTTATTATTTTTATGGTTTTTTAGAGTTTTTAGTGTTTTATTTATTTTTTAGGGTTTTCATGGGTTTTTAGGGTTTTTAATGATTTTTAGGGGGTTTATGGTTTTCAAGGGGTTTTCAAGGTTTTTAGATTTTTTTAAAATTTTTATGGATTTTTATGAATTTTAGGGTTTGGGGGATTTGGGGGGATTAGGGATTTTATGTTTTTTTAGGGTTATGGGGTTTTGGGTTTTAAAGGTATTTTATGTTTTTAGGGGTCTTAAGGTTTTTAGTGTTTTTTATCATTTTTGTTGGTTTTAAGTTTTTTAGAGTTTAATTGGTTTTTTGGTTTTTTGGTTTTTTAGGGGTATTTATGGTATCCAGGGGTTTTCAGTGGTTTTAGGGTTTTTGACATTTTTAGGGATTTTTTTGATTTCAGGGTTTTTTCAATTTTAAGGGATTTTGAGGATTTATTATGGGTTTTCATGTTTTTTAGGGTTTTTAGGTTTTTAGGGACTTTTGGGTTTTATGGTTTTTTTGAGTTTTTATGGTTTTTTGGAGTTTTTTAACATTTTTATGGGTTTAAAGGGTTTTTAGAGTTTTTAGTGGATTTTAGGGTTTTTGGGGGTTTTAGGGTTTTATGGTTTTTGGGGGTTTTTTGGTTTTCAGGGGTTTTTCTGAGTTTTTAGGGTTTTTTATGTTTTAGGTTTTTTTAGCGATTTTTAAGATTTATATAGTTTTTATGGGGTTTTGAGGTTTTTAGGGGGTTTTAGGGGCTTTATGGGTTTTTACATTTTCAGGGGTTTTGAGGATTTTTTATGATTTTTACGGTTCTTAGGGTGTTTAGGGTTTTTGGGGATTTTTTATGGTTTTTTGGGCTTTCATGGTTTTTAGGGGTTTTCAGGGTTTTTATGGTCTTTTTGGGTTTTTAGGTTTTATAGGATTTCTTAAGATTTTTAATGTTTTTAACATTTTTAGGGGTTTTAAGTGTTTTTTGGGTTTTTAGTGTTTTTTCAGGTTTTAGGGATTTTTAGGGTTTTTTTGTGGGGGTTTTATGGTTTTTATGGGATTTTTAGTGGTTTTTTAGGATTTTTATGGTTTTTACTATTTTTGGGACTTTCAGGGGTTTTTGGTATTTCAGAGTTTTTGGGATTTTTAGTTCCTTTTAGGTTTTTAGGGTTTATTATGAGTTTTTTAGAGTTTTAAAGTATTTTTAGAGTTTTTTAACATTTTTTTGGGTTTAAAGGGTTTTTGAGTTTCTAGTGGGTTTTAAGGTTTTTATGGGTTTCTTGGGTTTTTATGGTTTTAAGGGGGTTTTCAGGATTTTTTTGGGGTTTTTATGTTTTTAGGGATTTTTATGGATTTTTTAGGATTTTTATGGTTTTTAAGGGTTTTTAGGGTTTTTAGGGATTTTGAGGGTTTTTAGGTTTTCTTAGGTTTTTAGGGTTTTAGGGGTTTTTAGGGTCTTTTGGGGTTTTTATTATTTTTAGGTGTTTTAATGTTTTTATTATTTTTAGGTTTTTAGGTGTTTTAATGGGGTTAATGGGGTTTTAGTGTTTTTAGTGGTCTTTATGGTTTTCAGGGGGGGTTAGGGTTTTTTACATTGTGGGGTTTTAGGGCTTTTCGAATTTTATGGTTTTTTGGGTTTTTTGTGTTTTTTAGGTTTTTTAACATTTTTACGGGTTTTAAGGGTTTTTAGTGTTTTTAATGTTTTTATGGGAATTTTGGGTTTATTAAGGTTTTAGCGGTTTTTACGGTTTAATGGGTTTTATAGGGTTTTATATGTTTTCAGGGAATTTTAGGCTTTTTTAGGAATTTTATGGTTTTAGGGTTTTTAGGGATTTTTTTGGGTGTTTAGGGTTTTTTAATGTTTTTAGGGGATTTTAGGGTCTTTCGTGATTTTTATGGGTTTTTTAGGGTTATTTTGAGTTTTTTTAGTACTTTTAATGTTTTTAAGAGTTTTTTAACATTTTTAGTGGTTTTTAGAGTTTTTAGTTGTTTTTAGGGTTTTTATTTGGTTTTAGTTTTTTTATGGTTTTAGGGGTTTTTATAGTTTTCATGGGTTTTCAGGGATTTTAGGGTTTTATATGCTTTTATGGATATTTTGAGACATTTTTATGATTTGTATGTGTTTTTTGCTGTTTTGGGGTTTTAGGGATTTTGAGGGTTTTTTGTGATTTTTTTTGGGTTTTTTAGCGTTTTTAGGGATTTTCAGGGTTTTAGGGTCTTTTGGGGTTTTAGGGTTTTGTGAGTTTTTAGGGGTTTTAAGGGTTTTTGTAGTTTTAGTAGGTTGTTTTGGTTATTATGGGTTTTATGGGTTTTAAGAATTTTAAGGGTTTTTATGGTTTTCAAGGTTTTTTAGGGTTTTTAGTGGTTTTTACATTTTTAGGGATTTTTCATGATTTTTTAGATTTTTTATGGTTTTAGGGTTCTAAGGGTCTTTTTGGGTTTTTAGGTATTTTTATTGAGTTTTTTAATATTTTTCAAGGTTTTAGACTTTTTTAATGTTTTTAGGGGTTTTAAGGGTTTTTAGAGTTTTTAGTGGGTTTTATGGGTTTTTAGGATTTTACGATTTTGAGGGGGATTTATGGTTTTCAAGGGTTTTTTAGGGTTTTTTACATTTTCAATAATTTTTATCCTTTTTTGGATTTTTATGATTTTTATGGTTTTTAGGGATTTTAAGGGGTTTTTAGGGCTTTTAGGGCTTTTAGGGTTTTGATGTTTTTTGGTGGTTATCAGGGCCGTTTTTGGGTGTTGGTTTTTTTTTACTTTTTTAGGATTTTTAATATCTTTTAGAGTTTTTGTATATTTTTAACAGTTTTATGGGTTTTTAGAGTTTTTTGTTGTTTTAAGAGTTTTTATGGATTTTAGGGGTTTTAAGGTTCATAGGGGTATTTTGGTGTTTAGGCGGTTTTAAGGGTTTTAGGGTTTTTTGGGTTTTTTGGGTTTTCAGGGTTTTAGAGTTTTTATTGGGTTTTTAGTGTTTTTATGGGTTTTTTTGTGTTTTTTAATTTTTAGGGGTTTTTATGTTTTTTAGAGCCTTTTGATAATCTTTAGTTTGTTTTACCTTTTCAGAGATTTTTATTGTTTTTTAAGGATTTTTATGTTTTTTTTGAGTTTTTTGGGTTTTTCGGGATTTTGAGGAGTTTTTTTAGGATTTTATGGTTTATAGGATTTTTTAGGGTTTTGTGGGATTTTGATGGTTTTTAGTGGTTTTCATGGTTTTTAGGTTTTCAGGGGTTTTTAGGGGTTTGGGGGTTTTTTGTTGTGTTTAGGTATTTTTCAGGGGCTTTAGGGTTTTTTACATTTTCAGGGGTTTTAGGGATTTTTTAGGATTTTTGTGGTTTTCAGGGGTTTTAGGATTTTTAGGGATTTTTTTGGGTTTTAGGGATTTCAATGTTTTTAGCGGTTTTCAGGGTTTTGTGGTCTTTTTGGGTTTTTAGGTTTTTTTTTGTTTTTCGGGGTTTTTAGGTTTTTAAATTTTTAATGTTTTTAGGCGTTTTTAGTGTTTTTAGGGTTTTTAGTGGGTTTTAGGGTTTTTTGGGTTTTTTGGGTTTTTAATGTTTTTAGGGGTTTAAAGTTCTTTTATGGTTATTAGGTGTTTTTTAGGGGCTTTAGGGTTTTTTTCATTTTAAGGGGTTTTAGGGATTTTTTAGGATTTTTATGGTTTTTAGGTGGTTTAGGGTTTTTAGGGATTTTTATGGTTTTCAGGGTTTTATGGTATTTTGGTTTTTTAGGTTTTTTAATGTTTTTAATGTTTTTAAGGGTTTTAAGTGTTTTTAGTGGTTTTTTGGTTTTTTTTGGATTTTCAGGGTTTTTAATATTTTTTGGGGTTCTTATTGTCTTCTGGGGTTTTTCAGGGTTTTTTGGGTTTTTTATGTTTTCAGGGATTTTTAGGGATTTTTAAGATTTTTATGGTTTTTAGGGTTTTTTTAGTTTTTGGGACATTTGGGGGTTTTAGGGTTTTTAGAGTTTTTAGGGTTTTTATGATTTTTAGGGCCTTTTAGGTTTTTAGGGTTTATTACGGGTTTTTAGGGTTTTTAAGTATTTTAAGAGTTTTTTAACTTTTTTGGGGGTTTTAAGGGTTTTTAGAGTTTCTTGTGGTTTTTAGGGTTTTTATGGGATTCTAGGGTTTTAAAAGTTTTTACAGGTTTTAATGGTTTTAAGATTTTTCTCAGGATTTTTTGTGGTTTTTACATATTTAGGTATTTTTAGATAATTTTAGGATTTTTACGTGTTTTAGGGGTTTTAGGGTTTTTAGGGATTTTGAGGGGTTTTATGGTTTCTCAAGGTTTTTATGGGTTTTATGGTCTTTTGATTTTTTAGGGTTTTTAGAGTTTTTTCGGTGTTTTAAGTTTTTTAGGGGTTTTAATGGGGTTTAAGGGGTTTTAGAGTTTTTAGTGGTCTTTATGGTTTCTAGGAGGTTTTCTAGTTTTTTAGGGTTTTTTATGTTTTAAGGGTTTTTATGGGTTTTTGAATTTTATGGTTTTATGGTTTTTTTGGGTTTTTAAGGATTTTAAGGGTTATTAGGGTTTCTCAAGGATTTAGGGTTATTAGGGGTATTAGGTTTTATGGTTTTTTGGGGTCTTTAGGGGTTTTTTTTATTTTTTCTGGATTTTTATGGTTTTTAGAGTTTTTTAACATTTTAAGGGTTTAAAAGGTTTTTAGATTTTTTAGTGTTTTAAAGTTTTTTATGGGAATTTAGGGGTTTTTAAGGTTTTAGGGGTTTTATGGTTTTTAGGATATTTGAGGGTTTTTTGGGTTTTTTATGTTTTTAGGGTTTTTAAGGATTTTTTAGGATTTTTATGGTTTTTAGGGGTTTCAATTTTGTTAGGTTTATTTTGGGTTTTTGAGGGTTTTAATGTTTTTACGAGTTTTATAACGTTTCTATTGGTTTTTAGAGTTCTTAGTGGGTTTTAGGTTTTTTTTGCTTTTTGGGTTTTTATGGTTTTTAGGGGTTTTTTGGGCTTTTAGGATTTTATACACTTTCAGGGATTTTTTGGGCATTTTTATGATTTTTATGGTTTTTAGGGTGTTTTGGGGGTTTTAGGGATTTTGAGGGATTTTTTGGATTTTTTGGGTTTTTTTATCGTTTTTACTGTTTTTCAGGGTTTTAGGGTCTTTTGGGATTTTAGGGTTTCTTAATTTTTTAGGGGTTTTAAATGTTTTTAGAGTTTTTAGTGGGTTTTTATGGTTGTTATGGTTTTTAGGGTTTTTAAATATTTTATGGGTTTTTATGGTTTTTAGGGTATTTTGGGGGTTTTAGGGATTTTGAGGGATTTTTTGGATTTTTTGGGTTTTTTAGGGTTTTAGGGTTTTTTAGGGTTTTAGGGATTTTGAGGGATTTTTTGAATTTTTTGGGTTTTTTAGCATTTTTAGGGGTTTTCAAGGTTTTAGGGTATTTTGGGATTTTAGGGTTCTTTTGATTTTTTAGGGGGTTTAAAGGTTTTTAGAGTTTTTAGTGGGTTTTTTAGTGTTGTTATGGGTTTTCGGGTTTTTGGGATTTTTCTGGAATTTTTAGAATTTTTATGGTTTTTAGGGATTTAATGGAATTTGAGGGGTTTTTAGCGTCTTTTTTGGGTTTTAGTTGTTTTTTTGGAGTTTTTATGTTTTTTAAGGTTTTAAGACATTTTTAACGTTTTTAGGGGTTTTGAGGGTTTTTAGAGTTTTTAGAAGGTTTAGGGGTTTTACAGGTTTTTAGGATATTAAGGTGTTTAGGGTTTTTTTTGTTTTTAGGGTTTTTAAGGGTTTTTAGGTTTTTTTTCGTTTTTAGGAATTTTTCAGGTTATTTTTTGGATTTTTATGATTTTTAGGGATTTTAGGGCTTTAGGGATTTTACGGAATTTTAAGGGTTTTTTTGGTTTTTTGGGTTTTTGGTTTTCTTGTGGTTATTAGGGCCTTTTTTGGGTTTGGGGGGGGGGGGTTATTTTTTTAAGGTTTTTAAGAATTTTTAGAGTTTTTTTATCATTTTTAACATCTTTTAGGGTTTTTTTGAGTTTTTTTATTGTTTTAGAGTTTTTATGGGTTTTAGGGTTTTTAAGGTTTTTAGGGGTTTTATGGTTTTTAAGGTTTTTTTTAATTCTAAGGTATTTTTAGGGATTCTTAAGGATTTTTATGTTTTTTTTTTTGTTTTTAATGATTTTGTGGGATTATAGGGGTTTTTCAAGGTTTCTAGGGTTTTTAGGGGCTTTAGGGTTTTTTTTGTTTTCTGGATTTTTTTTGACTTTTTTAGGGTTTTAAAGATTTTTTAGAGTTTTTTAGTTTTTTTTCAGGATTATAAGATTATTTAGTGTTTTTAGAGGTTTTCATTTTTTTTGGTGTTTATGTTTTTAAACTTTTTTTGGAATTCTTATAGTTTTCATGAGTTTTCAGAGATTTTTTTACGTTTTCAAGGATTTTTAGTTCATTTTTAGGATTTGTATAGTTCTAGGGATTTTAGGTTTTTTAGGGATTTTGAAGGGCTTTAGGGGTTTTCAGGGTTTTTTAGGGGTTTTAGGGTTTTAGGGGTTTTTTGAATTTTTTGGGCTTATAAGGGTTTTTAGAGTTTTTTAATGTATTTAGGGTATTTAAGGGTTTTTGGAGTTTTTTTGCATGGCAAGGGTCTTATAGTTTTTAGTGGGTTTTAGGGGTTTTATGGGGTTTTAGGGTATTTTAATATTTTTATGGATTTTTATGGTTTTCAAGGGTTTTTTTTCTTTGTTATGTATGTTTCAGGGTTTTTTGGGTTTTTTGGGATTTTATAGTTTTTGGGGTTTTTAGAGATTTTGAGGGTTTTAGCAACCTTTTTGGATTTTTAGTGTTTTTTAGTTTTTAGTGTTTTTATGGTTTTTTGATTTTTTTAACATTTTAGGGGTTTTAAGGGGTTTTAGTGTTTTTAGATGTTTTTTTTTGGTTTTTATGGGGTTTTAGGATTTTTTAAGGTTTTTAGGGGTTATTATGGTTTTAAGGAGTTTTCAGGGTTTTTTGGGTTTTTATGTTTTCAAGGATTTTTAGAACTTTTTTAGGATTTTTATGGGTTTTAGGGATTTAGGGATTTTGAGGGTTTTTAGGTATTTTAGGTATTTTGGGGGTTTTTAGGGGTTTTTAGGATTTTTACTGTTTTTTTTTCTTTTCTCAAGTTTTTTAGGGTCTTTTGGCTTTTTTAGGGTTTTTTTGAGTTTTTTTTATGGTTTTTAAGGTTTTTTATAGTTTTTTAACATTTTTATGGGTTTTAAGTGTTTTTGGGGTTTTAGTTGTTTAGGGTGTTTTTGGATTTTTAAGTTATTTTAAGGTTTTTAGGGTTTTTATCGTTTTCCGATGTTTTTTAGGGTTTTCAGGGTTTTTACATTTTTAGGTATTTTTAGGGCTTTTTTGGATTTTAATGGATTTTAGGGATTTTTAGGGTTCCTAGGGATTTTGAGGGATTTTATTTTTTAAGTTTTTTTACGGTTTGTAGGGTTTTTTCAATGTTTTTAGTATCTTTTGGGTTTTTAGGGTTTTTTTTGAGTTTTTTAAGGGTTTTAAGGTTTTTTAGAGTTTTTTACCTTTTTCAAGTTTTAAGGGTTTTTAGAGTTTTTATTTTTTTTCTGTTTTATGGGTTTTTAAAGTTCAGGGGTTTTTTGGTTTCCAGTGGGTTTTCAGGGTTTTTAGGTTTTTTTATGTTTTCAAGGATTTTTAGATATTTTTTATGATTTTTTATTGTTTTCAGGGTTTTTAGAGTTTTTAGGGTATTTTGGGTTTTAAGGACTTTTTGAGTTTTTTAGGACTGTTAATAGTTTTAGCTTTTTTATGTTTTTAGTGGTTTTATAGGTTTTTAGAGTTTTTTGTGATTTTATGGTTTTTAAGGGTTTTACGTGTTTTATGGTTTTCAGGGGGTTTTCAGGATTTTTTGGATTTTATATGTTGTCAGGGACTTTAAGGGTTTTTAAGGTTTTTAGTAAATTTGAGGGTTTTTATTGTTTTTCTGGATTTATAGAATTTTTTAAGGTTTTTAGGGTCCTTTTGGGGGTTTTCAAGGTTTTTAGGGTATTTTGAGGTTTTGGGTTTTTTTTTGTGTTTTTTAGGTTTTTAAGGATTTTTAGGGTTTTTAACATTTTTTAACATTTTTAGGGGTTTTATGGGTTTTTGGAGTTTTTGGTCAGTTTTTATGGTTTTATGAGTTTTTAGAGTTTTTAATGGTTTTTAGGGGTTTTATGGTTTTCAATGGTTCTTATGGTTTTTAGGTATTTTTCAAGGTTGTTTGGGTTTTATTATGTTTTCATGGATTTTTACATCTTTTTTTGGATTTTTATGGTTTTTAATGTTTTTTAGGGTTTTAGGGATTTGAGGTGTTTTTTTGGGGGGGTTGGGATTTTTTTGGGTTTTCAGAGTCTTTTGGAGGTTTTATGGGTTTTTTTGTGTTTTGTAGGGTTTTTAAGGTTTTTAGAGTTTTTAGTGGGTTTTAGTGTTTTTATGGGTTTTAGGGATTTTTATAGTTTTTTGGGGTTTTCAGGGTTTTTAGGATTTTTTAAATTTTCAGGGATTTTTAGTTATTTTTTAGGATTTTTATGGTTTTTTTAGGGTTTCTAGGGATTTTTAGTGTTTTTAGGGGTTTGGGGGGTTTTTAGGGGTTTTTAGTGGTTTTTAGGGTTTTTAGGGTCTTTTTAGGTTTTTTGGGTTTTTTGAGTTTTTAGGGTTCTAAAGGTTTTTTAGATTTTTTTAACATTTTAGGGATTTTAAGGGTTTTTAGGGTTTTTGTAGTTTTTAAGGTTTTTAAAGTTTTTAAGGTTGTTTAGGGTTTTATAGTTTCCATGTGTTTTTTGCGGGTTTTTAGGGTTTTTTACACTTACAGGGATTTTTAGGATGTTTCTATATATTTTTATGGTTTTTATGGTTTTTTTTGGTTTTAAGAAATTTTTAGGGGTTTTAGGGGTTTTTAAGGAATTTTAGGGGTTTGGGGGTTTTTTGGTCTTTTTGGCCTTTTGGGGTTTTTTGGTGTTTTTTTTTGAGTTTTTGAGGGTTTTAAAGTTTTTTAGAGTTTTTTAACGTTTTTATGGTTTTACTGGTTTTACAGGTTTTTAGTGTTTTTTGTGGTTTTTTGTGTTTTTATGGGGTTTTAGTGTTTTTAAGTTTTTAGGTGTTTTCATGGTTTTCAAGGGGTTTTCAAGGTTTTAGGTTTTTTAGGATTTTAGGGTTTTTTAGGGATTTTTAGGATTTTTATTGGTATTAGCGTTTTAGGGATTTTGAGTTTTTTTTCAGGTTTTGGGGGTTTTATGGTTTTTTAGGTTTCTCGGGTTTTTTGAGTTTTTAGGGTTTTTAAGGTTTTTAGACTTTTTTTATCATTTTTAGTGGTTTTTAGAATTTTTAGAGTTTTTAGTGATTTTTAGTGATTTTAGGGTTTTTAGGGGTTTTTATGGGTTTTTTTGGTTTTTTATGTTTTTTGACATTTTTAGAGATTTTATAGGATTTTTTTTGGTTTTTATGGTTTTCATGGTTTTTAGGGTTTTTTTGGGATTTTGAGGTGTTTTTCAGGTTTTTTTGGTTTTTAGGGTCTTTTGGGGGTGTAGGGTTTTTTTGAGTTTTTTATGGTTTTTAAGATTTTTTTGAGTTTTTAACGTTTTTAGGGGTTTAGTGAAATTTTATAGTTTTTAGTGGGTTTTTAGGTTTTTTATGGGTTTTAGGGTTTTTTCAGGTTTTTATCGATTTTTATAGTTTTCTGGGGGTTTTAAAGGTTTTAGGTTTGTTTAGGTTTTCAATGAATTTTAGAGATTTTTTAGGATTTTTGTGGTTTTTAGGGGTTTTAATGGATTTTAGGGATTTTGAGGGTTTTTCTTGGGTTTTAGGGTCTTTTTGAGTTTTCAGGGATTTTTAGGGGTTTTATGGTTTTTATAGTTTTTTAACATATTTAGGGGTTTTAAGGGTTTTTGCTATTTTTAGTGGGGTTTTATGGTTTAATGGAGTTTTATGTTTTTCAAGGTTTTTAGGGTATTTATAGTTTGCAAGATGTTTTCAGGGTTTTAGTGTTTTGTATATTTTCAGGGATTTTTAGGGATTAATATTAGGATTTTTAAGGGTTCTAGAATTTTCAATGGTTTATAGGGATTTTGAGGTTTTTAGGGGTTTTCAAGGTTTTTTGGGGTTTTAATGGTTTTTGGGTTTTTACGGGTTTTTTGAGTTTTAAGGGGTTTTTAGGTTTTTTATGTTTTTGAATGTTTTTATGGGTTTTAAGGGTTTTTTGAGTTTTTAGTGGTTTTATAGTTTTTATGGGTGTTTAGGGTTTTTATGGTTTTTAAGGGTTTTTATTGTTTTTAGGGGGATTTTAGGGTTTTTTGGGGTTTTTACGTTTTTAAGGATTTTTAGGGATTTTTTAGGTTTTTTTATATTTAGGGGTTTTATGGTTTCTTGGGATTTTGAGGATTTTTAGGGTTTTCCCAGGATTTTATTGTTTTTTCAAGGTTTTTATGGTGTTTTGGGGTTTTAGGATTTTTTTTTTGTTTTTAGGATTTTTAATGTCTTATAGTGTTTTTCAACATTTTTAGGGGTTTTAATGCTTTTTTTAGTTTTTAGTGGGTTTTTTGGGTGTTTATGGGTTTTAGGGTTTTTAAAGGTTATTTGGGGTTTTTATGGTTTTTGGGGGCTTAGGGTTTTTAGGGTTTTTATGTTTTCAATTTTTTTTTGATTTTTTTTGCTTTTTTGGCTTTTTAGGGATTCTAGGGATTTCGACGATTTTTAGATTTTTTAGGGTTTTAGGGTTTTTAGGGGTTTTCGGGTTTTTAGGGTATTTTGGGGGTTTAGGGTTTTTTTTTTGAGTTTTTATGTTTTTTAAGGCCTTTAGATTTTTTTACCATTTTTTGGGGTTTTTATGGGTTCTTAGGGTTTTTACAGTTTTTGGAGTTTTTATAGAGTTCAGGTGGTTTTTAGCATTTTTAAGTCTTTTTCATTTTTAGGGATTGTTTGGGCTTTTTTAGGATTTTTTGGTTTTTAGGGTTTTTTAGGACTTTTAGTGGTTCTGAGGGTTTTTGCGGTTTTAAGGGTTTTCTAGGGCTTTTATGGTTTTTAGGGTCTTTTGTGTTTTTTGGGGTTTTTTTTGCAAGGCTGAGTTTTTAGGGGGGTTTTTTTTTCAGTTTTTAGGGTTTTTAATGGTTTTTAAAGTTTTTAACGTTTTATGGTTTTTTTGAGTTTTTAGTGGTTTATGGTTTTTATAGGGTTTTTATGGTTTTAGGATGGTTTTATGGTTTTCAGGGGTTTTTCATGGTTTTTTGGGGTTTTTATGTTTTTTTTGAATTTTTAGGGATTTTTTATGTTTTTATGGTTTTTTGGATTTTTAGGGATATTGAGGGTTTTTTGGGTTTTTCAGGGTTTTAGGTTTTCAAGGTTTTTATTGTTTTTTTATTGGGTTTTTTGTTTTTTTTTCATTTTTATGGTTTTTTAGATTTTTCTATTATTTTGAGGAGTTTTAAGGGTTTTTGGAGTTTTTAGTGGTTTTTAGGATTTTATGGGTTTTTAGGGTTTTTATGGTTTTTTAAGGTTTTTTGCGGTTTTATGGTTTTTAGGGTAATTTTCAAGGTTTTTTGGATTTTTTACATTTTTAAGGATTTTTAGGGATATTTTAGGATTTTATGGTTTTTAAGGATTTTTGGGATTTTAAGGGGGTGTATGGGGTTTCATGATTTTTTAGGGTTTTTAAGGGTTTGGGGGTTTTTATGGTTTTTGGGGTTTTAGGGTTTTTTAGTTTTTAGGGTTTTAGGCTTTTTTTTAAAAAAATAGAGTTTTTAAGGTTTTTATGAGTTTTTATTAGTTTTTAGGGATTTTAGGTGTTTTTACGGGTTTTTATGTTTTATAGAGGGTTTATGGTTTTCAGGGGTTTTTCAGGGTTTTATGGTTTTTTATGTTTTTAGGGTTTTTTTTATTTTTAGGTTTTTTTTTGTTTTTAGGGTTTTTAGGGTTTTTTGAGATTTTGAGGGTTTTTAGTGGGTTTTGTGGTTTTTTAGGGTTTTTAGGGTTATTATGGTCTTTATGGGTTTTAGCGCTTTTTACGCTTTTTCTATTTTTAAGGTTTTTAGTGTTTTTAACATTTTTAGGGCTTTTAAGATTTTTAGAGTTTTTAGTGGGTTTTAATGTTTCTATGGGGTTTTAGGGTCTTTTAAGGTTTTAGGGGTTTTATGTTTTTCAGATTTTTTCTAGGGTTTTTAGGGTTTTTTACATTTTTAGGGATTTTTTTTTGGATTTTAATTGTTTTTAAGGTTTTTAGGGATTTTTAGGATTTTAGGGGGTTTTAAGGGTTTTTAGGTTCTTTAGGGGGTTTTAAGGAACTTTTTGAGTTTTTGGGTTTTTAAGGTTTTTAAATCTTTTTATCATTTTTGGGGTTTTAATGGTTTTTAGAAATATAGTGGGGTTTTATTGTTTTATTATATTTTATGGGTTTATAAGGTTTTTAGTGGTTTATATGGGTTTATAGGAATTTTAGGGTTTTTTCATGGTTTTTAGTTTTTTTATATTTTCATGAATTTTAGTAGTTTTTTTATTTTTATTGTTTTTAAAATTTTCAGGTTTTTTTTTGGATTTTTAGGGTTTAAAGGTTTCTTTAGGGTTTTTTATGGATTTTATGGTTTTTAGGTTTTTAGGGTCTTTAGGGTTTTTTGAGTTTTTTAGGGTATTAAAGGTTTTTAGAGTTTTTTAACATTTTTGGGTTTTAAATGGATTTTAGGGTTTTTGGTGGTTTTTATTAGTTTTTTATGATTTATAAATGATTTTAGCGGTTTTTATAATTTTCAGGGGGTTTCTGGGGTTTTGGCATTTTTTATGTTTTTCAGGATTTTTAGGATTTTTATGGTATCTAGGTGTTTTAGGGTTTTGAGGGATTTTGAGGGTTTTTTGGTTTTTTAGGGGTTTTGGGGGGGTTTTGAGTTTTTATTATTTTTTTGGAGTTTTTGGGTTTTTTTGAAATTTTTATTATTTTAAGTGTTTTTAAAGTTTTTAACATTTTTAGGGGTTTTAAGGGTTTTTTAGTTTTTAGTTTTTTTTAGGGTTTTCTGGTTTTAATGGTTTTTAGGGGTATGGTCGTTTGTGAATTTTTAGTAATTTAAGGGTATTTTATATTTTCAAGGATTTTAGGGTTTTTATGATTTTTATGGTTTTTAAGGCTTTTAGGGTTTTTAGGATTTTTATGGATTTTGAGGGATTTTAGGGGTTTTCATAAGTTTTTAGGTTTCTTCTCAGTTTTATGGTTTTTTTGGGTCTTTAGGGTTTTTTTGATTTTTATAGGGTTTTTAAGGTTTTCTAGAGTTTTTCAATGTTTTTAAGGGTTTAAATTGTTTTTAGAGTTTTTGCTGGGTTTTAGGTTTTTTATCGGTTTTTTGGGTTTTCTAAGGTTTTTAGGGGGTTTTATGGTTTTTAGGAGTTTTTCATGGTTTTTAGTATTTTTTACGTTTTCAAGGTTTTTTTGGAATTTTTATTATTTCAATGCATTTTACGGTTTTTCAAGCCTTTTAGGGTATTTGGGAGTTTTTATGGGTTTTTTGAGTTTTTTAAGGTTTTTAACATTTTTAGGGGTTTAAAGAGTTTTTAGATTTTTTAGTGGGTTTTAGGGGTTTTGTGTATTTTTAGGGGTTTAAAGGATTTTAGGGCTTTAATGGGTTTTTCAAGGTTTTTATGATATTTTTTTAAGGATTTTTAGTGCTTTTTTGGATTTTTAGGGTTTTTGGGGTTTTTATGGTTTTTAAGGATTTTTAAGGTTTTTTGGATTTTTCAAGGTTTTTATGGTTTTTAGGGTTTTCAGTGTTTTTAGGGTCGTTTGGGTTTTTAGGGGCTTTTTTTTGAGTTTTTTTTGGGTTTTATGCTATTTTAGGGTTTTTAACGTTTTTAGAGGTTTTAAGGTTTTTTAGATTTTTTCATGGTTTTTATAGGGTTTTTATGGTTTTTAAGGTTTTTAGTACAAGGAATATGTGAGGGTTAGGCTATTCCCAACCCCCCCCCAGATTTATTAGAAAGAAAGATACAGCAGACAAGGGAGGGGAGGGGTCAAACGACCCACACCCAAAAAAACCTTTACAACCCCAACCCCAAGAAGACCCCAAAAAAACCCAAAGAAGAAAAAAGGACACACAAAGCAGAAAAATAGTAAATTCACCATCATCACCTCTCAACGCATCAGAAACCAACAGCCAGCAAAACCAAACCATATGCAGTAACTTCATCAACCCAGCTTCAGCACCACAAAGACACAAACACCAACCTCCAGCGGCCTCAAGCAAACCACCATCACAACATTCACCACCAAGCAACATCATCTTCCAGTAAACAACGACTAGTAACCAGCAGCAGCAACCACAAAAAACATCCACCACAACAAAATACCAACAACAATTGATGAAAATTGCAAGAAACCAGAAGATACGGAGAGCAGGTCCTCCCCCCTCCAAGCCACTGGAGCCAATCCCGAGTAGAACAAGGCACACCAGAACCATCGTCAGGCCGGGAAGAAGTTTGGTTGGTATTTCGTAGCCAAAAGAGCCAGGTCCGACACCAAGAACCCACAGCCGAGACCAAATCCCGAAATCTAGGAGGAGCCCGCCGCATCTTGCAACTCAATCCAGAGGCAGTAGCGAACGGGTGGAGGTTGCAACGAGAACCCGAGGACAGGGGAATGCCAAATTGGACACCAAGAACGCCATTGGAAACACCAAGCTCTCGCAGCCACAAAAAAAAATCCCAGATCTGGAAAGGATGACATCGATCTGGCAAACCAAATCCGGACCACACGGAACCAAAGCAAGCCAAAACCAGACCGGGATCCTAAAGCCAGGAGAGCCTAAGTCACCTCTGCGTGAACCTGAGTTTAGAATTTATTTTAGGATTTTTATGGGTTTTAGGGTTGTTTTGGATTTTGAGAGTTTTTAGGGTTTTCAGGGTTTTTATGGTTTTTAGTGTTTTTAGGGGTTTTTTTGAGTTTTTAGGTTTTTAAGGGATTTAGAGTTTTTTAGCCCTTTTTAACGTTTTTCGGGGTTTTAATGATTTTTAGAGTTTTTAGTGGGTTTTTAGGGTTGTTATGGTTTTTTAATGTTTTTAGGGGTTTTATGGTTTTCAGGGGGGGTTTCAATGTTTTTACGGTTTTTAAAATTTTCAGTGATTTTTAGGGGTTTTTAGGATTTTTATGGTTTTTTGGGTTTTTATGATTTTTAGGTATTTTGTGGGTTTTAAGGGATTTTCAGTGTTTTTAGGTTTTTTTGGGTTTTTCAGGGTTTTTACGGTCTTTTGGGTTTTTAGGGTATTTTTTGAATTTTTAGGGGTTTAAAGGTTTTTTAGTGTTTTTAACATTTTTAGGGGTTTTAAGGGTTTTTGGAGTTTTTAGTGGTTTTTATAGGTTTTTAGGGGTTTTAACGTTTTCAGGGTTTTATGGTTTTCAGGGGTCTTTAGGGTTTGTTACGTTGTTAGGTATTTTTAGAGATTTTTTAGGATTTTTATGTTTCCAAGAGTTTTTAGGGATTTTGAGGGGTTTTCATATTTTCTAGGGTTTTTTATGGATTTTTAGGGTATTTTGGGTTTTTAGGGTTTTTTGAGTTTTTTCAGGTTTTTATGGTCTTTAATGGGTTTTTTGAATTTTTAGTGGTTTTAAGGGTTTTATGGATTTAAAGGGTTTTTTAAGCTTTCTAGGGGTTTGAGTTATTTACATTTTCAGAGATTTTTAGTGATATTTACGATTATTTTGGGTTCTAGGGTTTTTAGGATTTTTTAGGGATTTTTAGAGTTTTCATGGGTTTTCATTGTTTTTAGGGTTCTTCGGATTTTTAGGGTATTTAAGGTCTGTTTGGATTTTAGGGGTTTTTTGAGTTTTTTAGAGTTGTTAAGGTTTTTTATTTTTTTTAATGTTTTAACGTTTTTAGGGGTTTTGTGTGTTTTTAGAAATTTTAGTGGGTTATTAGGGTTTTTATGGGTTTTTAGGGGTTTTAAGGTTTTTAAGGGTTTTATGGTTTTCTGGGGGTGCGGGTTTAGAGTTTAGGGTATTTTACTTTTTTAGAGATTTTTAGGGATTTTTAGGATTTCTATTGTTTTTAGACATTTTATGGTTTTGAGGGGTTTTTAGTGTTTTTAGCATTTTTAGGGTTTTTTAGGGTTTTAGGGTCTTTTTAGGTTTTCAGGGGTTTTTTTATGTTTTTTAGGGTTATAAGGTTTTTTATTATTTTTTAACATTTTTAGGGTTTTAAGGGTTTTTTAGACTTTTTAGTGGTTTTATGGATTTTATGGGTGTTTAGGGATTTTAAGATTTCTAGTGGGTTTTATTGTTTTTAGGGGTTTTAAAGGTTTTTAGTGTTTTTCATGTTTTCAGGGATTTTTTGGGAATTTTTAGGATTTTATTGTTTTTTGGGTTTTTAGGGATTTTGAGGGGTTTTTGGGTTCTTTAGGGTTTTTATAGGTTTTTATGGGTCTTTGGGTTTTATTGTGATTTTTCGGGGTTTTAAATTTTTTTTGAGTTTTTTATATTTTTTTATGTTTTAGGGGTTTTATGGTGTTTTGGATATTTTAGTGGTTTTAGTGATTTTCTATGTTTCTTGGGTTTTTTAAGGTTTTTAGGGCTTTTAATGGATTTCAGGGGTTTTTAGGTTTTTTTGAGTTTTTTATATTTTCTGGGATTTTAAGGGATTTTTTAGGATTTTTATGGTATTTAGGGTTTTTTGGGATTTTGAGGGGTTTTAGGGTTTTTAGGAGTTTTTAGGGTTTTTATAGTCTTTTTTGGGTTTTAATGGGTTTTTTTAGTTTTTAGGTTTTTTAAGGTTTTTTAGAGCTTTTTTTAACTTTTTAGGGGTTTTAGGGTTTTTTATGTGTTTTTAGGTGTTTTATAGGTTTTTAGAGTTTTTAAGGATTTTTAGGGGTTTTAGGGTTTTAGGGTTGTTTAGTTTTATAGGGTTTTTTGAGTATTTTTGGTTTTTTAGAGTTTTTAATGTTTTTTGGGTTTTTGAGGGTTTTTAGAGTTACTAGGTAGTTATTAGGGTTTTTATGGGGTTTATGGTTTTTTATGCTCTTAAGGGGTTTTTATGGTTTTAGGGGTTTTTAGCTTTTTTATGTGTTTTTATGTTTTCATTGATTTTTAGGGTTTTTTAGGTTTTTTATGGTTTTTAGAGTTTTTAGATTTTTTAGGGATTTTGAGGGGTTTTCAAGGTTTTTTAGGGGATTTAGGGTTTTTTGTTTTATTAGGGTTCTTTTGGGTTTTTAGGGGGGGTTTTGAGTTTTTTAGGGTTGTTAAGTTTTTTTAGAGTTTTTAAAATTTTTATCATTTTTTCTATTTTAATTGTTTTAGAGTTTTTAGTGGGGTTTTATGGGGTTTTATATTTTTTATGGTTTTTAGTGGTTTCCTAGTTCTTAGGAGTTTTTCAAGGTTTTTACATTTTCTGGGATTTTTAGGGATTTTTAGGATTTTATGGATTTTAGGGTTTTTAGGGTCTTTAGGGATTTTGATGGGTTTTAGGGGCCTTCAGGGTTTTTAGTGTTTTTAAATATTCTAGAGTATTTTTGGCATTTTAGGGTTTTCAAGTTTTTCAGGGGTTTTTAGGTTTTTAGTGTTTTTTAACATTTTAGGTTTCTTAAGGTTTTTAGATTTGTCGTTAGTGTTTAGGTTTTTTTGGGGGGTTTTAAGGTTTTCTTATTGTTATAGGTTTTTTATGGTTTTCATTTATTTTAGCATTTTTTACATTTTTAGACATTTTTAATGGGTTTTTAGGATTTTTATGGGTTTTAGTGTTTTTAAAGATTATGAGGATTTTAAAAGTTTTTAGGGGTTTTTTGGGTTTAATGGACTTTTTAGGTTTTTAGGGTTTTTTAGTTTTTTAGGGTTTTAAAGGTTTTTAGGTTTTTTAAGATTTTTATGGGGTTTGATAGATTTTAGAGTTTTTAGTGGGTTTTAGGGTTTTTATTGATTTCAGGGTTTTTATGGTTTTTAGGGGTTTTTAGGGATTTTAGGGGTTTTCCTGGGTTTTTAGGGTTTTTTCATTTTCAAATAATTTTAGCGCTTTTTAAAGATTTTTATGGTTTTTAGGGGTTTTTTGGGTTTTTCAGGATTTTGAGGGTTTTTTTGGTTTTTTGGTGTTTTCAAGGTTTTTTTAGGATATTTTTAGGTTTTATGGGTTTTTTGAGTTTTTTACGGGTTTTAAGCTTTTTAACATTTTCTATGTTTTTTAGGGGTTTAAAAGGTTTTAAGATTTTTAGTGGGTTTTTAGTGGTTTTATGGGGTTTATAAGGTTTTTAGGGGTTTTTATTATTTTCAGGGTTTTTTACGTTTTCAAGGATTTTTAAGATTTTTATGGTTTTTTGGGTTTTAAGTGTTTTATGGGATTTTGAGGAATTTTTTGTATTTTTTTAGGGTGTTGTGGGTTTTTTGGGTATTTAGGGTCTTTTTTCGTTTTAGGGGTTCTTTAGAGTTTTTAATGTTTTCGGGTTTTTAAGTTTTTTTATAATTTTTAGTGGGTTTTAGGGTTTTATGGGTTTTAGAGTTTTTAAGGTTTTTATTGATTTCAGGGATTTTTCTAGATTTTAGGGTGTTTACATTTTTAGGGATTTTTAGGGATTTGTTAGGATTTTTATGGTTTTAGGGTTTTTAGGGATTTTGATGGTGTTTTGGGTTTTTTGGGTTTTTCAAAGTTTTTTATGGTTTTTTGGTTTTTTGGTTTTTTTGGTCTTTTTGGGTTTTTAGGTTTTTTTTAGTTTTTAGGGGTTTTAATATTCTTTTTGATTTATTTAATGTTTTTAAGGGCTTTAAAGGTTTTTATAGTTTTTAGTGGTTTTTTGGGTTTTTTTGAGTTTTTATATTTTAAGGGATTTTTAGGCGGTTTTTAGGATTTTTATGGTTTTAAGGTTTTTAGGGATTTTGTGGGTTTTTAGGGGTTTTTAGGGTTTTTAGGGTTTTTAGGGTTTTTAGGTTTTTTCTGGGTTTTTAGCTTCTTTTTGGGTTTTAGATTCTTTTTGGCTTTTTAGGGTTTTTTTAGTTATTTAGGGTTTTAAGGTTTTTATGATTTTTTAAAGTTTTTAGGAGTTCTAAGGGTTTTTTGAGTTTTTAGTGGTTTTAGGGGTTTTAGGTTTTACTTTATTTTTTAGGGGGTTTTATGGTTTTCAGGGATTTTCAATGTTTAGAAGGTTTTTTATGTTTTTATGTATTTTTAGTCCTTTTTTAGGACTTTTATGGGTTTAGGGTTTTTATGGTTTTTAAGGATTTTGAGGGGTTTTCATGGTTTT
This sequence comes from Viscum album, assembly GCA_963277665.1. Lineage (NCBI taxonomy): Eukaryota > Viridiplantae > Streptophyta > Magnoliopsida > Santalales > Viscaceae > Viscum > Viscum album. The sequence continues at coordinate 1,049,192,659 of OY728121.1, read as the reverse complement.
TAGGGTTTCTAGGGCGTTTTAGGTTTTTAGGGGTTTTATGAGTTTTTAGTGATTTTAAGGTATTTTTAGTTTTTTAATGTTTTAAGGGGTTTAAAGGGTTTTTATAGTTTTTAGTGGTTTTTAGTGTGTTGATGGGTTTCTAGGGGTTTTATGGGTTTAAGCGGGTTTTCAGGGTTTTTTGGTTTTTTTACATCTTCATGAATTTTTAGGGATTTTTTAGGATTTTTATGTTTTTTAGGGTTTCTTAGGGTGCTAAGGGATTCTGAGGGGTTTTTAGAGTTTTTTAGGCTTTTCAGGTTTTATGGGTTTTTAGGGGTTTTATTGTCTTTTTGGGGTTTTGGGTTTTTTTTTTGATTATTTATGGTTTTTATGGTTTAAATGGGTTTTAGAGTTTTTAGTGGGGTATTAGGGTTTTGAAGGACTTTTAGGGTTTTTAATAGTTTTTAGGAGTTTTTATAGTTTTTAGAGGGTTTTGAGGGTTTTATGGTTTTATATGTTTGAAGTGATTTTTAGTGATTTGTTAGGATTTTTATGGGTTTGGGGGGGAGGGGGGTTTAGGGTTTTGAGGGATTTTGAGGCATTTTAAGGGTTTTCAAGGCTTCTAAGGGTTTTAGGGTTTTTAGGGTCTTTTGGGGGTTTTAGGGTTTTTTATGTTTTTTAGGGTTTATAATGTTTTTTAGAGTTTTAAAAGTTTTTAGAGGTTGTAAAGATTTGTAGAGTTTTAAGTGGTTTTAGGTTTTTTAGGGGTTTTAAGGTTTTTAGGGATCTTTATGGTTTTCAGGGGTTTAATGGTTTTTACATTTTCTGGGATTTTTAGGATCTTTTTAGTATTTTTATGGTTTCTTGGGTTTTTTAGGGTTTTCAGGGATTTTGATGGTTTTAGTGTTTTCAAGGTTTTTAGGGTTTTAGGGTATTTTGGGTTTTTATGGTTAATTTACTTTTTTAGGGGTTTTAAGGTTTTTAGAGTTTTTTGGGGTTTAAAGGGTTTTTAGAGTTTTTAGTTGTTTTTAGTGTTTTTATGAGTTTTTAAGGTTTTTAAGGTTTTAGGGGTTTTTATGGTTTTTTGGGGTTTTTTCTGGGTTTTTGGGTCTTTTACCTTTTTAGGGATTTTTAAGTATTTTTTGGATTCTTTTGGTTTTTATGGTTTTTTAAGGATTTTAGGGATTTTGAGGGGTTTTATGGTTATTAGGGTTCTTTAGTAGCTTTTTTGGGGGGTTTGGGGTTTTAGGGTTTTTTTGAGTTTTTAGGGTTTTAAAGATTTTTTTTAGTTTTTAACATTTTTAGGGGTTTTAAGAGTTTTTGGAATTTTTAGTGGGTTTTTAGAGTTTTTATGTGTTTTTAGGGGTTTTTAAGGTGTTTAGGGGTTTTTTTCATTAAGGTGTTTTTCAGGATTTTTAGTGTTTTTTACTTTTTTAGGGATTTTTACTACATTTTAGGATTTTTGTGGTTCTTAGGTTTTTTTAGAGTTTTTTGGGATTTTGGGATTTTTTATGGTTTTTACGGTTTTTGGGAGTTTTATAGGGGTTTAGGGTCTTTTGGGTTTTTATGTTTTTTTTTTCTGTTTTTATGGTTTTTATTGTTTTTCAGATTTTTGTAACATTTTTACGAGTTTTTAGGATTTTTAATGTTTTTAGTGGTTATGGTTTTAATGGTTTTTAGTGGGTTTTTAAGGATTATAGGGTTTTTATTTTTTTCAATGGGTTTTTAGGGTGTTTTACATTTTCACGTTTTTTAGGGATTTTTAGGATTTTCTGGTTTTTATGGTTTTTATGGTTTTTAAGGATTTTGTGGATTTTTAGGGGGTTTCATGGTTTCTTTGGGTTTTTGGTTATTTTAGGTTCTTTTGTTTTTTATGGATATTTTGATTTTTTAGGGTCTTAAATGTTTTTATAGTTTTTTTAACATTTTAGGGGTTTTGGGGTTTTTGTAGTTTTAGTTATTTTTAGGGGTTTTTTGGGGTTTTTTTGTTTTAAGGTTTTCTTGGTTTTTAGGGTTTTTTCAAGGGTTTTAGTTTTTTTTTAATTTTTAGGGATTTTTATGGCTCTTTATGGATTTTTGGGTTTTTAAGGGTTTTACGGGTTTTTAATGTTTTTAGGGTTTTTCAGTGTTTTTTAGTGTTTTTTGGGTTTTTTGGTTTTTTAAGGTTTTCTAAAAGTTTTTTTGGGATTTTAATCCTGTTTTGAATTTTCTAATGTTTTTAGGGGTTTTAAGGGTTTTTATAGTTTGTTTTGGTTTTTTAGGGTTTTTGTGGGTATTTGGGGTTTTATGGTTTTTAGGGGTTTTTATGGTTTTCAGGGAGTTTTTAGGGTTATTAGGGGTTTTACGTTTTTAGGGATTTTTAGGGGTTTTTTAGGATTTTTATGGTTTTTACGGTTTTTAGGGATTTTTAGGGTTTTTATGGTTTTTCAGGGTTTTTAGGATCTTTTTGGGTTTATAGGGTTTTTTTTGAGTTTTTAGCGTTTTAAGGGTTTTTAGAGTTTTATGAAGTTTTTTTAGGGGTTTTAAGGATTTTTAGAGTTTTTAATGGGTTTTAAGGCCCATATGGGTTTTAGATGTTTAATGATTTTTTGGGGTTTTTATATTTTTCAGGGGGTTTTCGGGTATTTAGTGTTTTTTATGTTGTCATACATTTCTTGGGATTTTTATTTTTTTAGGGCTTTTAAGGATTTTGAGGGTTTTTATGGTATCTTAGGGTTTTTAGGATTTTACTAGTTTTCAGGGACTTTTGGTATTTTTGGGGGTTTTATGGGTTTTTTTGAGTTTTTACGGTTTTGAGGTTTTTTAGATTTTTGAAACATTTTTGAGGTTTTAAGAGTTTTTATGATTTTTGTGGTTTTTTGGGTTTTTTGTGGTTTTATGGGTTTTTACGTATTTTTAAGGTTTTATGGTTTTTAGTGGTTTTTAGTGGTTTTTCATGGTTGTAATGGTTTTTTACGTTTTCAAGGATTTTTAGGATTTCTCTGGGTTTTTGGGTTTTTAGGGATTTTGAGGGGTTTTAGGGGTTTCATGGTTTTTAAGGTTTTTTGAGTTTTTTGGGTTTTAGTGTCTTTTAAGGGTTTTTGGTTTTTAGATTTTTTAGGGTTTTCAGAGTTTTTAGGGGTTTTAGGGGTTTTTAGGGATTTTATGTCCTTTTTGGGTTTTTAGGGTTTTTTGAGCATTTTAGGGTTTTAAGGTTTTTAAGAGTTTTTTTATCATTTTTAGGGGGTTTAAGGGTTTTTAGAGTTTTAGTGGATTTTTGGGTATTTTATGGGGTTTTAAAAGTTTTTATGGGTTTTATGGTCTTCGGAGATTTTTCAGGAATTTTAGGGGTTTTTACATTTTCATAGATTTTTAGGGATTTTTTAGGATTTTAATTGTATTTAGAGTTTTATAGGTTTTAGGGATTTTGAGGGTTTTGTGGATTTTTTTAGTTTTTAGGGGTTTTAAGGTTTTTTTGAGTTTTTAAACATTTTTAGGTGTTTTAAGGTCTTTTAGAGTTTTTAGTGGGTTTTTAGGGTTCTTATGGGTTTTTAGTGGTTTTTAACATTTTAAGGGGTTTGCAAGGTTGTTAGCATTTTCTATGTTTTCATAGATTTTAGGGATTTTTAGCATTTTTACGGTTTTTTGGGTTTTCTAGGATTTTTACTAATTTTGAGGGGATTTCATGGCTTTCTGGGTTTTAGGGTTTGTAGGTTTTTCCATGTTTTAAGGGTTTTTAGGGTCTTTTGGGTTTTTTGGCTTTTTTTTTGAGTTTTTAGGGTTTTACTGTTTTTAGTGGTTTTTATGGTTTTAAGAGGTTTTTTACATTTTCTGGGATTTTAAGGATTTTTTGGATTTTTATGGGTTTTAGGGTTTTTAAGGGTTTTGGGGATTTTGAGGGGTTTTAGGGTTTTCAGGGGTATTTAGTGGTTTTAGAGTTTTTCAGGGTTTTAAGGTTCTTTTGTGTTTTGAGGATTTTTTTGTGTTTTAAACTAGTTTAAATGATCTTTAGTGTTTTTTAATGTTTTTAGTGGTTTTAAGGGTTTTTAGAGTTTTTAATGGTTTTGTGTTTTTAAGGGATTTTAGGGTTTTTAAGTTTTTAGGGGTTTTATTGTTTTCAGTGGGTTTTCATGGTTTTCATGGTTTTTATGGTTTTTTACATTTTTAGGGATCTTAGGGTTTTTTAGTATTTTATGGTTTTTAAGGTTTCTAAGGAATTTAGGGATTTTGAGGGGTTTTATAATTTTTAATGGTTTTTAGTGTTTTTAGCGTTTTTTTGGGTTTTTAGGGTCTTTTGGGTTTTTTGTGTTTTTAGGTCTTTTAAGGGTTTTAGAGATTGTTAACTTTTTATAATTTTTTAGGGGTTTTAAGGGTTTTTAGATTTTTTAGTGGGTTTTCATGTATTTTATGGGTTTTAGGGTTTTTATGTCTTTTAGGGGTTTTGTGGGTTTTAGGGGTTTTTCTGGGATTTTAGGGGTTTTTTAGGTTTTCAATGAAATTTATTACTTTTTTATGATTTTTATGGTTTTGAGGGTTTTATGGGTTTTTAGGGATTGTGAGAGTTTTAGGGTTTTTAGTGTTTTTAGGGTTTTTAGTGTTTTTAGGGTTTTTAGTGTTTTTAGGGCTTTTAGGGTCTTTTGTTTTTTTGTTGATTTTTTGGGGTTTTAATGTTTTTTAGAGTTTTTAGCCTTTTAGGGTTTTAAGGTTTTTAGAGTTTTTAATGGCGTTTTAGGGTTTTCTTGTGTTTTTTGGGTTTTTATGTTTTTAGGGGTTTTATGGTTTTCAGGGGTTTTTAAGGGGTTTTTTGGGTTTTTTACGTTTTTATGGATTTTTAGGGACTTTTTAGATTATTATGGTTTTTAGGGGTTTTAGGGATTTTGAGGAGTTTTAGTGTTTTTAGGTTCTTTTTGGGATTTTACAGTTTGTTTTGTTTTTTGGGTTTTAAGGTTTTTTTGAGTTTTTTAACATTTTTGGGGATTTTAAGGTTTTTTAGAGTTTTTAGAGATTTTTGGAGTTTTTATGGTTTTTAAATATTTTTAGGGTTTTTTAGGGTTTTAGGTGGTTTTAGGGGTTTTTTGGATTTTTTTTTGTTTATTTTGAGTTTTCTATGGATTTAGGGGTTTTTAGAGTTTTTTAACATTTTTAGGGGTTTAAGGGTTTTTGGGGTTTGTAGTGGGTTTTTGAGGGGTTTTATGATTATTTAATGTTTTTATGGGTGTTTATGGTTTTCAAGGTTTTAAGGGTTTGTATGTCTGGGGATTTTTTCGGAATTTTATGGTTTTTATTGTTTTTATGGTTTTTAGGAATTTTTATGGTTTTTAGGGGGTTTCAAGGTTTTTATGGACTTTTGGGATTTTAGTATTTTTATTGTTTTTATAAGTTTTTAGGGTTTTTATTGTTTTCAGTGGTTTTAGGGTTTTTAGCATTTTTTTACATTTTCATGGATTTTCATGGATTTTTTATGATTTTTATGGTTTTAGTGTTTTTATGGTTCTTAGGGATTTTGGGGGGTTTAGGGTTTTTTAGGCTTTTTAGAGTTTTAGTATTTTTATTGCCTTTTTTGGTTTTTGTTCCTTTTTGGTTTTTATCCTTTTTTTAGTCTTTTAGGGTTTTTAAAGTTTTGAGAGTTTTTAATGTTTTTAGGGGTTTTTAGAGTTTTAGTGGGTATTTACTATTTTTATGGGTTTTATGGTTTTTTAATATTTTTAGGGGGTTTTGTGAATTTTAGTTGTTTTCAATGTTTTTAGTGTTTTTTACATTTTTTGGGATTTTTAGTGCTTTTAGGCTTTTTATGGGTTTTAAGGCTTTTAGGTATTTTGAGGGGTTTTAGGGTTTTTTAATATTTTTTAGGGTTATTAGGTTTTTTAAGTTTTTAGGGTATTTTTGGGGTTTCAGGGGTTTTTTGAGTTTTTTAGGGTTTTAAAGGTTTTTTAGAGTTTTTTAACTTTTATAATGTTTTTTTGGGTTTTACGATCTTTTAAAGTTTTAGTGGGGTTTTAGGGTTTTTATGGGTTTATTGGGTTTTTCAAGGTTTTTAGTTATTTTTTTGAATTTTAGAGGATTTTTAGGGTTTTTAGGGTTTTTAAGTTTTTAGGGATTTTTAGGGATTATTTAGGATTTTTATAGTTCTTAGGGTTTTTTATGTTTTTAAGAATTTTGAGGGTTTTTTTGGGGGTTTAGGGTTTTTTAGGGTTTTAGGGGTTTTAGGGTTTTTATCGACTTTTTGGGTTTTTAGGGGTTTTTTAGTTTTTAGGGGTTTAAATGTTTTTTAGAGTTTTTAACATTTTTAAGGGTTTTACAGGTTTTTAGAGTTTTTAATGGGATTTAGGATTTTTTGGGTTTTTAGGGTTTTTTATGGTTTTTATGGGTTTTTATGGTTGTGAGGGGTTTTTTAGGTTTTTATAGGGGTTTAACAGAATTGGAGGTTGTCACGGCCCTCAAAATTACATTTATTAACCTACACTAGCACAATGGTGCAGGGTCGAACCACAGAGAAGACAGATGAGCAAATTCTAAGGTTTTAAAACTAAAGACCTCACTGTTGTCAGCAATGAGGTAAACAACTTTTTATTTCTTTATTATTTTTTTAAGTGATGAAGTGAAAACAAGATGATGAAATAAGTCTTTTAACAAAGAAGCTAAAATTTTATACTAAGTACTGTTAAACTAAGAAATATAGCAAACTAACATTAAGCAACAGAGACAAAGGAGCTAAGATCCACATAAGTCACTCTGGAAATTTAATCTACTGGTTAAAATATTTGACTTCTTCATTACTTTTATTGAATCACTCCTCAAAAACATGTTGAAGAATCTGCCTCGCCAAGAAATTCAACAGGCAGAAGATTAAGTTTTGGAGTTCACCACACCAAAACATAACCGAACTGCTAGGAAGTTTGAAAAAGATTAAATTTGGAAATAAACTCGCAGTAAATTTCCAATGTTAATGACATTAAAATTCTGAAAGATGCATTCAAAAAAAACCTTGCCAGTTGAATTTGAATTATTAATTTTGAAATCAATTAAGAAGTGAATCAACTAAACAGAGAATCATAATTCAATCTCGCCGATTGTTTATGATTCTGAAAAATATAAAGTAATTGAAGAAGTTTTAAAGATAAACTTGCAGAATTGAATTCCAAAGCTAAGAAAATATTAACCTATGATCATCTTGATTATAGTAGTGAAAACATCAAAAAACAGAGTACAAACATAAAGGACAAAGGGAAGAAGAACTCCCTAAGTGAAACTCTGCCTTCGGGCTCCTTAGTCTCCAGCTCGTCTCTAGTGTTGCTCCCAGGTATCCGCTCTTGAGACTGGTGTGTTCGTGGAATCAGAATGAGAGTTTTTTTTTCTTAAAAATTATGTTGCTTGCTCTGTTTTAATACCAACTGTCAACTGCTGCCTGTCACCACACGTCTTCCACCGATTTCCAAAATTCTTCACCCACGCACTGCAAAATGTGCATTTTTTTGTGACAAGCACGTCGCGCTAGAATTTCTCACATAACTAACTCCTGCTGAGTTAGTTGTATGAACCTAGACGCGTTTAAGTCCCTTGAATGAACATACAAAATAAAATATAATAGAAAAATAAAGAAATGAGATGCAAAGAAAAATAATTATTTTTAAAGTAAATTGTTATATTACTCGTTACAAATTAACTTTAGTTAATTGATAATTACTTAACAAAACTAAGGTAAAACATAATTTATTAAAAAGTTACTAAGTTAATAAAATAATTACTAAATTATTAATTTTATTATTTTTAACTAAGTTATTAAAAATTACAATATAAATAAATAAATAAATAAGTTATTATTTAAGATTATATTAATAATTTAATTATTACTATTAAAGAAATTAAGTTTCTAGATTAATCTATTATTTAGTTAGTTTAAATTAAGTAATTAAAATTAATACTTAAGTTTTAAATATTTCTTAAATTATTAAGTATATTTTATAGTTAATTATAATTACCTAAAATTATTTTATAAAAACTGAATTAATTTATTATTATCATTTATTATTAATTAAGTTTTATATTTTAATTTATAATTTATCTTAGTATTAAAATTTTAATTATTTTTAAAACTTTTAAATAAAATCCACTTTATACTTTTGACTTATTAAATTTAACCCTAACTTCAACCTTTATTTTTTTGTCTTCATCTTTTTTACTTTAGTTTTATTATTATTGTAATCTATTTATTATTATTGTTTTTTATTCATTTTTTTATCTAACCCTCCCCCAAGTTGGCGCACAGGGGTAGGGGGAGGTTTTCTTTGGTGCCGCAAAACAGGGACGACACCCTTCCAGCATTACGGAGGCTTCCTCCTCGGCACAGGCAGATCACGGCTCGGCTCCACAGGGCAACAGCGGTGCGACTCCCTCAACAGCGGCCCTCCTCCATTAACAGAGGGTAGCGGCGGCCAGGTCTCCTCCAGCATAAGCGGCCTCATAAGGTGTTCCAGATTCCCTCTATGGCGTCTCTCCCACTCACCCAGGTTTGCAGCAAGGTGATGCGCAAGTATCCCACAGCGGCTGTCCCAGCTCGGCTGCTCCTCCGAGCAGCGGTGCGGCTTCAACTTCAAAGATGGTGGCTCGAGCCTTGGATACGGCGCATCCCTGCCCGTGGTGTGAAATACAGTCCCTCCTAAGTTTTCCATGGTGGCTACGGTTTATGATCTTTTGCAGGATTTCATCAGTTCTTGATTAAAATTCTGGTTTGTAGTGGAAGAGAATGAAACTGTGGTAGAGGAAGAGTTTCGGTGGCTAATGGCGGGTTGGAGGAAGGACACCGTTGGCTGAGGACTGACAGTGTTATTGGGGCATCGGTGAGAAACAGGGGAGAGAAGAAAAGCTATCAGTGAGGTGTATACCGGTAGCAAGGCTACTGATAGAATAGGTGTGTTGACGGTGAGGAAATAAAAAAATAAATTGGAGGCTAACAGTGAAGTTGAAAGTGTGGGCTGTAACGGTGAGCCAGAAATTGGTTGAGGAAGGGGAAATGAGGGTCACTGAAAGACATAAATAAAATAAAAGAGAAGCAGCGGAAAGGATCACCGTTAGAAATAAAAATAAAGAAAAGAACAGTGAACCGGTGAGGAAAAACATCGGTGAGGGGGTGCGGTATCAGTGAGGGACAGCTCACTGATAGAGGATAAAAAAGAGAAGTCACTGGTAAAAATAAAATTAAAAAATTCACCCTTTAACAACAAAAATAGAAAGGGTCACTGCTAGTATAAAAAAGCTCACTGATACTTAAAGAAAAACTAACGATGTCCTTAAAAAATGAAATTGAACTTAAATTAAAACTAAAGCAAAATAAAAAATTAAAAACAATTAATTACAAGGAAGCTAAATCTAAACACCATTAATTTAAAATAGAATTTTTATTAAACTTTAAAACATTAAAATAATTAATTAAGAACACTAAAATTATAAACTGAATAATTTTTAAACTAAATTAATAAAAGACTAAAATTAAAATAACTATATAAATTAATTAGAGAGTAGTAGCAAATAAATAGAAAAACAATGGTGACCCAAATAAATCACCGCAAGAGCTCGTCTACCTCACCGGTAGACCAAAACAATTATAAAATGAATTAAAAATCAATCTGCATACATAAAATAATATAATTAATGTTTAAAAACTATTAATTAATTAATTAATTATCTAATTGAACACATAAAATTAAGGGAGAACCATTTTATTTAATTTAAAACACAAATTTTTTACTTGAATGACTAGCAGAAATGCTAAACACATTAATTAACATGGCTAACCTATTCTAATGTAGCTAAGTTAAAAGATTAATTATTAAAATAAAGATTAAGTTAATTGAATAGGATTACATCAATTAAATAATTGTTTAAATAGATATTAAATAATAAAAAAATCAAGCATATTTAACTTAACCAAACTAAATAATCACCGTTATTAAAATAAAAGGGTTAGCGCTTCTTATAAAATTAAAGGCTCACCGGTGGTTTAAATTAAAGGCTACTGATAGCACATAAAAATAAAGTTACTGTTAAACTTAAATGAGGGATACCGATAGGAAATAATAATGGTAACAAAGGTAACCGGTATAAACAAGGTCACTGTTACAACTCAAAATAGGCTACTGATAAGCAAAAAGAAAGCAGGTCACCGTTAGACAGTACTGGTAACCTGGCTACCGGTAGATCAAATTTAACCCTGCTATCGGTAGCTTAGCTACCGGTAGTCTGGAAAGCCATAACTAAGTTGTATAAACTTAAAAATTAAAAGTAAATTAATTATCAGACTCAATAAATATTAAAAATAAAAAATAAAATAAAATAAACAAAAATAGATTAAATAAATAAATTGAAAATTAATTATATTAAAAACAAAGAAAGAATAAATCAATTATTTAAGGGTCCATAATTACATAATATGTTATAAAAAAGAATATTTGACAAATTTAATTATAAAAATACAAAAGAACAAATATTTAGCATTAAGTGATTAAATAATTGATTAAATCAATAAAAATTAAGTAAAAAGATGTGAAAAAACATGTGTTTTAAAGGTCACATCAGGGGGTTTTACATTTTTTTAGGATTTTTGTATTTTTTAGGGTTTTAGGGATTTTTAGTGTTTTTAGTGTTTTTTTTGGGTTTTTAGGGTATTAGGGTATTTTTGGATTTTTGTGGTTTTTGTTGAGTTTTTTAGGGTTTTTAATTTTTTTTTAACATTTTTAGGGATTTTAAGGGTTTTTAGAGATTTTAGTGGGTTTTATGGGTTTTTAATGGTTTTTAGGGGTTTTATGGGTTTCAGGGGTTTCTTAAATTTTCATTATTTTTTAGGGATTTTTTAGGATTTTTAAGGTTTTTTGAGTTTTAGGGTTTTAAAGGATTTCGATGGGTTTGGGGGTCTTTTTCTTGGTTTTTTTGGGTTTTTAGTAGTTTTAGGGGTTTTTTGGAGTTCTTAGTATTTTTAAGGTTTTCAGAGTTTTTTAACATTTTTTGGGGTTTTAAGGGCTTTTAGAGTTTTTATTGGTTTTTTGGGTTTCATGGGTTTTTCTTATTTTCAAGGGTTTTAGGGGTTTTTTGGGTTTTTAGCATTTTTTAGATTTTTAGATATTTTTAGGGATTTTATAGGATTTTTATGGTTTTGATGGTTTTTAGGGATTTTGAGGGCTTTTATGGGTTTTCTGGGTTTTTTTTGGGTTTTGGGGTCTTTTTCAGATTTTAGGGTTTTTTTGAGTTTTTTTTGGGTCTTTAATGTTTTTTTATTTTAGATTTTTTAAAGTTTTAAGATGTTTAATGGTTTTAAGAGTTTTTAGTTGGTTTATAGGGTTTTATGGGTTTTTAGGGTTTTATGGTTTTCAAAGGATTTTTGGGGTTTTTTACATTTTCATGAATTTTTTGGGCTTTTTAGTATTTTTACGGTTTTCAGGGTTTTAGGGTTCTTTATGGATTTTTTGTGTTTTTAGGGTATTTCAGGATTTTTAGGGTCTTTTTGGGGTTTTTGGGTTTTTTTTATTAGAGTTTTTTAGATCTTTTAACATTTTTAGGGGTTTTAAGGGTTTTTATTGATTTTTATTATTTTATGGTTTTAAAGGTTTTTATGGTTTTGTGTGGTTTTTAGCGTTTTTAGGTTTTTTACATTTTATTGGATTTTTTGGGCATTTTTTAGTATTTTTAAGGTTTTTAGGTTTTTAAGGATTTTGAGGGGTTTTAGGGGTTTTCACAGTTTTTAGGGTTTTTAGGGAATTTTTGGATTTCTAGGGTTTTTTTGAGTTTTTTTGGGTTTTAAGGTTTTTTAGATTTTTTTAATGTTTTTAGGGGTTTTAAGCGTTTTTAAAGTGTTAGTTGTTTTAAGGGTTTTTAGAGTTTTTTATTGTTTTAGGGTTTTATGGGGTTTTGGTATTTTTTTGGTGTTAGCGGTTTTTGTGGTTTTCAAGGGTTTTTCATGGTTTTTAGGGTTTTTTATGTTTTCAGGGATTTTTGGGATATTTTAGAATTTTTAAGGTTTTTAGGGTTTTTACAGATTTTTAGGGTTTTTAGGGTTTTTTAGGAATTTAGTGGTTTTCATGGTTTTTTATGTTTTTTTTGGGTTTTTTGGGTTTTTTGAGTTCTTTAGGGGTTTCAAGATTTTTTATAGTTTTTTAAGTATATAGGGGTTTTAAGGATTTTTAGAGTTTTTAGTGGTTTAGGGTTTTTATGGGTTTTTAGGGGGTTTTGTTGTTTTTAAGGTTTTCTACAGGTTTTTATGGTTTTTTATGTTTTAAAGGATATTTTGGATTTTAAAGGATTTTTATATGTTTTAGGATATTTTATGGATTATGAGGTTTTAGGGTTTTGCAAGGTATTTTAGGGTTTTTAGGGGTTTTAGGTGTTTTAGGGTTTCTAGGTCTTTTAGTGGGTTTTTATGGTTTTCAGGGTTTTTTAATGTTGTTAGGGGTTTTTATTGTTTTCAGGGGTTTTAGGGGGTTTAACGGTTTTTATGTTTTTAGGGATTTTTATGGATTTTGAGGATTTTTATGGTTTTTATGGTTTTTAGAGATTTTGAGGGTTTTTAGGGGTTTTCAAGGTTTTTAAGTTATTTTTGGGTTTTTATGGTTTTTTAGTGTCTTTTTACGTTTTTAATGTTTAATTTGTTTTAGTGTTTTTTTGGTTTTAGATTTTAATGGGTTTTATGGGTTTTTTATGGTTTTTCAGGGTTTTTACAGGTTTCAATCATTTTTTAGGGTTTTAGGGTTTTTTAAGTTTTCAGGGATTTTTTGCATTTTTTAAGGATTTTTATGGTTCTTCTGGATTTTTAAAGGTTTTAGGGATTTTGACGGATTTTTTAGGGTTTCAAGCTTTTTTAGTGGTTTTAGGTGTTTTTTGGTGCTTTTGGGTTTTTAGGGTCTTTTGGGGTTTAAAGGTTTTTTTATTTTTTTATAACTTTTAGGTGGTTTTAGAGTTTTTAAACATTTTTAGTGGTTTCAGAGATTTTAGAGTTATTATTGTGTTTTTAGGGTTTGTATGGGGTCTTAGGGTTTTTTTGGTTTTTAAGGTTTTAAGACATTTTTAACGTTTTTAGGGGTTTTGAGGGTTTTTAGAGTTTTTAGTAGGTTTAGGGGTTTTACGAGTTTTTAGGATTTTAAGGCGTTTAGGGGTTTTTTGTTTTTAGGGTTTTTAAGGGCTTTTAGGTTTTTTTACGTTTTTAGGAATTTTTCACGTTATTTTTTGGATTTTTATAATTTTTTAGGGATTTTAGGGTTTTAGGGATTTTAAGGGATTTTATGGGTTTTTTTGGGTTTTTTAGGTTTTTTGGGTTTTTGGTTTTCTTGTGGTTATTAGGTCCTTTTTTGGGTTTGGGGGGGGGGTTATTTTTTTAGGGTTTTTAAGAATTTTTATAGTTTTTTATCATTTTTAACAGCTGTTAGGGTTTTGTTGAGTTTTTTTGTTGTTTTAGAGTTTTTATGGGTTTTAGGGTTTGTAAGGTTTTTAGGGGTTTTATGGTTTTTAAGGGTTTCTTCATTCTAAGGTATTTTTAGGGATTCTTAAGGTTTTTTATGTTTTTTTTTGTTTTTAATGATTTTGTAGGATTATAGGTGTTTTTCAAGGTTTCTATGGTTTTTAGGGGCTTTAGGGGTTTTTTGTTTTTTGGATTGTTTTGACTTTTTTAGGGTTTTTAAGATTTTTTAGAGTTTTTTAACGTTTTTCAGGATTATAAGATTGTTTATGTTTTTAGAGGTTTACATTTTTTTGGTGTTTATGTTTTTAAATGTTTTTTGGAATTCTTATAGTTTTCATGAGTTTTCAGAGGGTGTTTTACGTTTTTAAGGATTTTTAGTTCATTTTTAGGATTTGTATAGTTCTAGGGATTTTAGGGTTTTTAGTGATTTTGAAGGGTTTTAGGGGTTTTCAGGGCTTTTTAGGGGTTTTAGGGTTTTAGGGTTTTTTTGAGTTTTTTGGGATTATAAGGGTTTTTAGAGTTTTTTAATGTATTTAGGGTATTTAAGGGTTTTTAGAGTTTTTTTGCATGGCAAGAGTCTTATAGTTTTTAGTGGGTTTTAGGGGTTTTATGGGGTTTTAGGGTATTTTAATGTTTTTATGGATTTTTATGGTTTTCAAGGGTTTTTTTCTTTGTTATGTATGGTTTCAAGGTTTTGTGGGGATTTTTGGGGATTTTATAGTTTTTGGGGTTTTTAGAGATTTTGAGGGTTTTAGCGACCTTTTGGATTTTTAGTGTTTTTTAGTTTTTAGCGTTTTTATGGTTTTTCAAGTTTTTTAACATTTTAGGGGTTTTAAGGGTTGTAGTGTTTTTAGTTGTTTTTTTGGTTTTTATGGAGTTTTAGGGTTTTTAAAGTTTTTTAGGGGTTATTATGGTTTTAAGGAGTTTTCAGGGTTTTTTGGGTTTTTATGTTTTCAAGGATTTTTAGAACTTTTTTATGATTTTTATGGTTTTTAGGGTTTTTAGGGATTTTAGGGATTTTGAGGGTTTTAGGGATTTTAGGGATTTTGGGCGTTTTTAGGGGTTTTTAGGGTTTTTACCATTTTTTTCTTTTCTCAAGTTTTTGAGGGTCTTTTTACCTTTTTAGGGTTTTTTTAGTTTTTTATGTGTTTTAAGGTTTTTTAGAGTTTTTAAACAATTTTATGGGTTTTTAGTGTTTTGGGGGTTTTAGTTGTTTAGGTTTTTTTGGGATTTTGAAGTTATTTTAAGGTTTTTTAGGGTTTTTATTGTTTTCTGATTTTTTCGGGTTTTCAGGGGTTTTTACATTTTTAGGGATTTTTAGGGCTTTTTTGGATTTTAATGGATTTTAGGAATTTTTAGGGTTCCTAGGGATTTTGAGGGATTTTAATTTTTTGATTTTTTTTAAGGGTTTTATGGTTTTTTAGAGTTTTTAACATTTTTCAAGTTTTAAGGGTTTTTAGAGTTTTTAGTTGTTTTTTCAGTTTTATGGGTTTTTAAAGTTTCCGGGTTTTTTTTTGTTTCTAGTGGTTTTTCAAGGTTTTTAGGTTTTTTTATGTTTTCAAGGATTTTTAGAGATTTTTATGATTTTTTATTGTTTTTAGGGTTTTTAGAGTTTTTAGTTATTTTGAGGGTTTTTAGGGTTTTTCACGGATTTTGGGGTTTTCAAGGTTTTTAGGGTCATTTTGGAGTTTATGGGTTTTTTGAGATTTTTTAGGGTTTTCAAGGTTTTTTAGAGTTTTTAAACATTTTTAGGGGTTTGAAGGATTTTTAGTGTTTTTAGTGGTATTTAGGGTTTTATGGATTTTTAGTGATTTCAAGGGTTATAGGGATTTTTATGGTTTTTATGGTTTTTATGGTTTTTTATGTTTTTCCTGTATTTTTAGGCCTTTTTTAGGATTTTTATGGTTGTTAGGAAATTTTAGGATTTTAAGGGATTTTGTGGGGTTTAAAGGTTTTCCAGGGGGTTTTATGGTTTTTAAGGTTTCTTTGAGTTTTTCTTTTCATTTTTTACGGTTTTTAGAGTTTTTTAATGTTTTTAACGTTTTTAAGAGTTTGAAGGGTTTTTATAATTTTAAGTCATTTTCTAGGGTTTTAAGGGTTTTTAGTGTTTTTAAGGTTTTTATGGGTTTTTAGGGTTTTATGGGTTTTATGGGTTTTTTATGTTTTCAAGGGGGTTTTCTGGGATTTTATGGTTTATTACATTTTCAAGGTTTTGTGAGTTTTTAGGGGTTTTAAGGGTTTTGTAGTTTTTAGTAGGTTTTTATGGTTGTTATGGGTTTTATGGGTTTTAAGAATTTTAAGGGTTTTTATGGTTTTTAAGGTTTTTTAGGGTTTTTAGTGATTTTTACATTTTTAGGGATTTTTCATGATTTTTTAGATTTTTTTGTGGTTTTTAGGGTTTTTAAGGGTCTTTTTGAGTTTTTAGGTATTTTTATTGAGTTTTTTAATTTTTTTAAGGTTTTAGACATTTTTATTGTTTTTAGGGTTTTTAAGGGTTTTTAGAGTTTTTAGTGGGTTTTATGGGTTTTTAGGATTTTACGATTTTGAGGGGGCTTTATGGTTTTCAAGGGTTTTTTAGGGTTTTTTACATTTTCAAGAATTTGTAGCCTTTTTTGGATTTTTATGATTTTTAGGTTTTTTAGGGATTTTAAGGGGTTTTTAAGGGTTTTTAGGGATTTTAGGGTTTTTTTGGTTTTTTGGGGGTTATTAGGGCCTTTTTTGGGTGTTGGGTTTTTTTTTAGTTTTTTAGGATTTTTAAGATTTTTCAGATTTTTTGTATATTTTTAACAGTTTTAAGGGTTTTTAGAGTTTTTTATTGTTTTTAAAGTTTTTATGGATTTTAGGGTTTTTAAGGTTCATAGGGGTTTTTT
This sequence comes from Viscum album, assembly GCA_963277665.1. Lineage (NCBI taxonomy): Eukaryota > Viridiplantae > Streptophyta > Magnoliopsida > Santalales > Viscaceae > Viscum > Viscum album. The sequence continues at coordinate 1,049,176,390 of OY728121.1, read as the reverse complement.
TGGTGTTTAGGCAGTTTTCAGTGTTTTTATGGTTTTTAAGGGTTTTTAGGGTTCTTTTGGTTTTCAGGGGGTTTTAGGGTTTTTAGTGTTTTTATGGGTTTTTTAATTTTTTAGGGGTTTTTATGTTTTTAGAGATTTTTGAGATTTTTTAGTTTGTTTTACCTTTTCAGAGATTTCTATGGTTTTTTTAGGATTTTTATGGTTTTTTTGAGTTTTTCAGGTTTTTTCGAGTTTTTCAGGTTTTTCGGGATTTTGAGGAATTTTTTAGGATTTTATGGTTTATAGGACTTTTTAGGGTTTTGTGGGATTTTGATGGTTTTTAGCGGTTTTCAGGGGTTTTTAGGGGTGTTAGGGTTTTTTATTGTTTTTAGGTATTTTTCAGGTGCTTTGGGGTTTTTTACATTTTCAGGGGTTTTAGGGATTTTTTAGGATTTTTATGGTTTTCAGGGGTTTTAGGATTTTTAGGGATTTTTTTGGGTTTTAGGGATTTCATTGTTTTTAGGGGGTTTCAGGGTTTTATGGTCTTTTTGGTTTTTTAGGTTTTTTTTTGTTTTTGGGGTTTTTAGGTTTTTAAAATTTTAATGTTTTTAGGTGTTTTAAGTGTTTTTAGGGTTTTTAGTGGGTTTTTGGGTTTTTTGGGTTTTTAGGGTTTTTAATGTTTTTAGGGGTTTTTCAGGGGCTTTAGGGTTTTTTGCATTTTCAAGGGTTTTAGGGATTTTTTAGGATTTTTATGGTTTTTAGGGGGTTTAGGGTTTTTAGGGATTTTTTAGGGTTTTTAGGGATTTCGTGGTTTTTTGGGGTTTTCAGGGTTTTATGGTCTTTTTGGTTTTTTAGGGTTTTTAATGTTTTTAATGTTTTTAAGGGTTTTAAGTGTTTTTAGGGTTTTTAGTGTTTTTTTGGTTTTTTTGATTTTTAGGGTTTTTAATATTTTTTTTCTGGTTCTTATGGTCTTCTGGGGTTTTTTAGGGTTTTTTTGGGTTTTTTATGTTTTCAGGGATTTTTAGGGATTTTTAGGATTTTTATGGTTTTTAGGGTTTTTACAGTTTTTGGGACTTTTGGGGGGTTTAGGGTTTTTAGAGTTTTTAGGGTTTTTAGGTTTTTAGGGCCTTTTAGGTTTTTAGTGTTTATTACGGGTATTTTAAGTATTTTAAGAGTTTTTTAATTTTTTTGGGTGTTTTAAGGATTTTTAGAGTTTCTTCTGGTTTTTAGGGTTTTTATGGTATTCTAGGGTTTTAAATTTTTTTACAGGTTTTAATGGTTTTAAAGTTTTTTTCAGGATTTTTTGGGGTTTTTACATTTTTAGGTATTTTTAGGTATTTTTAGGATTTTTACGTGTTTTAGGGGTTTAGGGTTTTTAGGGATTTTGAGGGTTTTTATGGTTTCTCAGGGTTTTTATGGGTTTTATGATATTTTTCTTTTTTAGGGTTTTTAGAGTTTTTTAGGTGTTTTAAGTTTTTTGTGGGTTTTAATGGGGTTTAAGGGGTTTTAGAGTTTTTAGTGTTCTTTATGGTTTCTAATAGGTTTTCTAGGTTTTTATTGCTTTTTATGTTTTAAGGGTTTTTATGGGTTTTTGAATTTTATGGTTTTATGGTTTCTTTGGGGTTTTAAGGATTTTAATGGTTATTAGGGTTTCTCAAGGATTTAGGGTTATTAGGGGTATTAGGTTTTATGGTTTTTTGGGGTCTTTAGGGTTATTATTTTTTTCTGGATTTTTATGGTTTTTAACATTTTAATGGTTTAAAAGGTTTTTAGATTTTTTAGTGTTTTAAAGGTTTTTATGGGAATTTAGGGTTTTTTTAAGGTTGTAGGGGTTTTATGGTTTTTAGGAGATTTTAGGGTTTTTAGGGTTTTTTATGTTTTTATGGATTTTTTAGGATTTTTTAGGTTTTTTATTGTTTTTAGGGATTTTGTCGGATTTTAGGGGTTTCAATTTTTATAGGTTTATTTTTAGTTTTTAGGGTTTTAATGTTTTTATGAGTTTTATAACGTTTCTATTGGTTTTTAGAGTTCTTAGTGGGTTTTATGTTTTTTTTTTGCTTTTTGGGTTTTTATGGTTTTTAGGGGTTTTTAGGGCTTTTTGGATTTTATACACTTTCAGGGATTTTTTGGGCATTTTTATTATTTATATGGTTTTTAGGGTGTTTTGGGGGTTTTAGGGATTTTGAGGGATTTTTTGGATTTTTTAGGGTTTTTAGGGTTTTAGGGTCTTTTGGGATTTTAGGGTTTTTTTATTTTTTTAGGGGTTTTAAAGGTTTTTAGAGTTTTTAGTGGGTTTTTATGGTTTTTATGTGTTTTAGGGTTTTTAAATATTTTATGGGTTTTTATGGTTTTTAGGGTGTTTTGGGGGTTTTAGGGATTTTGAGGGATTTTTTGGATTTTTTGGGTTTTTTAGGGTTTTAGGGTTTTTTTAGGGTTTTAGGGATTTTGAGGGATTTTTTGATTTTTTTGGGGTTTTTAGCATTTTTAGGGTTTTTTAGGGTTTTAGGGTCTTTTGGGATTTTAGGGTTTTTTTGATTTTTTAGGGCAAAGAAGGCGCGTGCCAAGCAGAAAGCTTGGCGCCTCAATTAATAAAAAGAAAAGGTACAAAACATTATAGGGGGGACTTGTACATTCGTGTGCGGGTAGCACCCATCATGTCAGCGGCTACATGAGACGTGCAAAAGGAAGGAGCAATGAATGACCACCGTGAGCAGCATTCTTCAATAGCCATCTTGGAGAGAGCATCAGCCACCATTTAAGGTTTTTTTGTTTTTTAAATTTTTAGGGATTTTAGGATTTTTATGGTTTTTAGTGATTTCGAGAGTTTTTAGTGTTTCTAGGGCTTTTATGATTTTTAGGTTTTTTCAGGATTTTTAGGGTCTTTTAGGTTTTTATAGTTTTTTGAGTTTTTAGGGTTTGTTAGGTTTTTAGAGTATTTTTAACATTTTTAGGGGTTTTAAGTGTTTTAAAGTTTTTAGTGGGTTTTTAGGGTTTTTATGGGTTTGTGGGTTTATGGTTTTTGAGAGATTTCTAGGGGTTTTGGTGTTTCTTTACGTTTTTAGGGATTTTTAGTGCATTTGTTGGATTTTTAAGATTTTGGGGGGTTTTACGTTTTTTAGGGATTCTAGGAGTTTTTTTTGGGTTTTTAGGGTCTTTTAGCCTTTTAGGGTTTTTAGGGTCTTTTGGGTTTTAGGGACTTTTTGAGTTTTTAGGGCTGTTAATAGTTTTAGCTTTTTTATGTTTTTAGTGGTTTTATAGGTTTTTAGAGTTTTTTATGATTTTACGGGTTTTTAAGGGTTTTATGTGTTTTATGGTTTTCAGGGGGTTCTCAGTATTTTTTGGATTTTATTTGTTTTCAGGGACTTTAAGGGTTTTAAAGGTTTTTAGTGAATTTGAGGGTTTTTATTGTTTTTCAGGATTTATAGGGTTTTTTCATGTTTTTTAGGGTCCTTTTGGGGGGTTTTCAAGGTTTTTAAGGTATTTTGAGGTTTTGGGTTTTTTTTGTGTTTTTTAGGTTTTTAAGTCTTTTTAGGGTTTTTAACATTTTTAAACATTTTTAGGGGTTTTATGGGTTTTGGGAGTTTTTAGTCAGTTTTTAGGGTTTTATGAGTTTTTAGAGTTTTTAATGGTTTTTAGGGGTTTTATGGTTTTCAATGGTTTTTATTGTTTTTAGGTATGTTTCAAGGTTGTTTGGGTTTTATTATGTTTTCATGGATTTTTACATCTTTTTTTGGATTTTATGGTAGTGTTTTTTAGGGTTTTAGGGATTTTGAGGTGTTTTTTGGGGGGTTTTAGGATTTTTGTGGGTTTTCAGAGTCTTTTGGAGGTTTTAAGGTTTTTTTTTGTGTTTTGTAGGGTTTTTAAGGTTTTTAGAGTTTTTTGTGGTTTTTGGTGTTTTTATGGGTTTTATGGATTTTTATAGTTTTTTGGGGTTTTCAGGGTTTCTAGGATTTTTTACATTTTCAGGAATTTTTAGGGAATTTTTTGGATTTTTATGGATTTTTTGGTTTTTAGGGTTTTTAGGGATTTTTAGGGGTTTTAAAGGATTCCATGCTTTTTAGGGGTTTGGGGGTTTTTCAGGGGTTTTCAGTGGTTTTTAGGGTTTTTAGGGTCTTTTTAGTTTTTTTTGGTTTTTTAAACTTTTAGGGTTTTAAAGGTATTTTATATTTTTTTAACATTTTTAGGGATTTTAAGGGTTTTTAGAGTTTTTAGGGTTTTTGTAGTTTTTATGGTTTTTAAATTTTTTAAGATTGTTTAGGCTTTTATGGTTTCCATTTGTTTTTGGGGGTTTTAGGGTTTTTTACATTTATAGGGATTTTTAGGATGTTTTTATATATTTTTATGGTTTTTATGGTTTTTTTTGGGTTTCAAGAAATTTTTAGGGTTTTTAGGGGTTTTTAAGGAATTTTAGGGGTTTGGGGGTTTTTGGTCTTTTTTGGTCTTTTGGGGTTTTTTGGTGTTTTTTGAGTTTTTGAGGGTTTTAAAGTTTTTTAGAGGTTTTTAACGTTTTTATGGTTTTACTGGTTTTAGAGGTTCTTAGTGTTTTTTGTGGTTTTTAGTGTTTTTATGGGGTTTTAGTGTTTTTAAGTTTTTTAGGTGTTTTTATGGTTTTCAAGGGGTTTTCAAGGTTTTAGGTTTTTTTAGGATTTTATGGTTTTTTAGGGATTTTTAGGATTTTTATTGGTTTTAGCGTTTTTAGGGATTTTGAGTGTTTTTCGGGTTTTGGGGTTTTATAGTTTTTTCAGTTTCTCGGGTTTTTTTAGTTTTTAGGGTTTTTAAGTTTTTTAGAGTTTTTTATCATTTTTAGGGGTTTTTAGCATTTTAGAGTTTTTAGTGTTTTTTAGGGATTTTAGGGATTTTAGGGGTTTTAGGGGTTTTTATGGGTTTTATTGGTTTCTAGGGGTTTTAAGGGTTTTTTTGGTTTTTTATGCTTTCTGACACTTTTAGAGATTTTATAGGATTTTTTTTGGTTTTTACGGTTTCCATGGTTTTTTGGGTTTTTTGGGATTTTGATGTGTTTTTCAGGTTTTTTTGGTTTTTAGGGTCTTTTTGGGGTTTAGGGGTTTTTTTGAGTTTTTTATGATTTTTAAGATTTTTAGAGTTTTTAACGTTTTTAGGGGTTTAGTGAAATTTTATAGTTTTTAGTGGGTTTTTAGGTTTTTTATTGGTTTTAGGGTTTTTTAGGTTTTTATCAGTTTTTATAGTTTTCAGGGGATTTTAAAGGTTTTAGGTTTGTTTAGGTTTTCAATGAATTTTAGAGATTTTTTTGGAATTTTATGGTTTTTAGGGATTTTAAGGGATTTTAGGGATTTTGAGGGTTTTTCTAGGGTTTTAGGGTCTTTTTGAGTTTTTAGGGATTTTTAGGTGTTTTAAGGTTTTTATAGTTTTTTAACATATTTAGGGGTCTTAAGGGTTTTTACTATTTTTAGTGGGGTTTTATGGTTCAATGGAGTTTTGTGTTTTTTAAGGTTTTTAGGGTATTTATAGTTTGCAAGTAGTTTTCAATGTTTTAGTGTTTTGTATATTTTCATGGATTTTTAGGGATTAAAATTAGGATTTTTAAGGGTTTTAGAATTTTCAAGGGTTTATAGGGATTTTGAGGTTTTTAGGTGTTTTCATGGTTTTTAGGGGTTTTCAAGGTTTTTTTGGGTTTTAAAGATTTTTTGGGCCTTTTTGGGTTTTTAGGGTTTTTTTTAGTTTTTAGTGGTTTTATGGTTTTTATGGGTGTTTAGGGTTTTTATGGTTTTTAAGGGTTTTTATTGTTTTTAGGGGGATTTTAGGGTTTTTGGTGTTTTTTTACGTTTTTAAGGATTTTTAGGGATTTTTTAGGTTTTTTATGATATTTAGGGGTTTTATGGTTTCTTAGGATTTTGAGGATTTTTAGGGTTTTCCCAGGATTTTAGAGTTTTTTCAAGGTTTTTATGGTGTTTTGGGGTTTTAGGATTTTTTTTGTTTTTAGGATTTTTAATTTTTTATAGTGTTTTTCAACATTTTTAGGGGTTTTAATGCTTTTTTAAGTTTTTAGTGGGTTTTTAGGGTGTTTATGGGTTTTAGGGTTTTTAAAGGTTATTTGGGGTTTTATGGTTTTCGGGGGTTTAGGGTTTTTAGGGTTTTTATGCTTTCATTGATTTTTTTGATTTTTTTTTGATTTTTTGGCTTTTTAGGGATTTTAGGGTTTGATGTTTTTTGGATTTTTTAGGGTTTTATGCTTTTTAGGGGTATTCGGGTTTTTAGGGTCTTTTGGGGGTTTAGGGTTTTTTTGAGTTTTTATGTTTTTTAAGGTTTTTAGATTTTTTTAACATTTTTTGGGGTTTTTGGGTTTTTATGGGTTCTTAGGGTTTTTACAGTTATTGGAGTTTTTATAGAGTTCAGGTGGTTTTTAGCATTTTCAAGTCTTTTTAATTTTTAGGGATTGTTTGGGCTTTTTTAGGATTTTTTTAGTTTTTAGGGTTTTTTAGGACTTTTAGTGGTTCTGAGGGTTTTTGCGGTTTTAAGGGTTTTCTAGGGCTTTTATGGTTTTTAGGGTCTTTTGTGTTTTTAGGGTTTTTTTTGCAGGGCTGAGTTTTTAGTGGGGGATTTCAGTTTTTTAGGGTTTTTAATGGTTTTTAAAGTTTTTAACGTTTTAGGGTTTTTTTTGATTTTTTAGTGGTTTATGGTTTTTATAGGGGTTTTATGGTTTTAGGATGGTTTTATAGTTTTCTGGGATTCTTAATTGTTTTTAGGGGTTTTTTTTTTTGTATTTTTAGGGATTTTTTACGTTTTTATGGTTTTTAGGATTTTTAGGGATGTTGAGAGTTTTTTGGGTTTTTCAGGGTTTTAGGGTTTCAAGGTTTTTATGGTTCGTTTATTGGGTTTTTTGTTTTTTTTTTATTTTTAAGGTTTTTTAGATTTTTCTATTATTTTGTGGAGTTTTAAGGGTTTTTAGAGTTTTTAGTGGTTTTTAGGATTTTATGGGTTTTTAGGGTTTTTATGGTTTTTTAAGGTTTTTTGTGGTTTTTTGGTTTTTTGGGGAATTTTCAAGGTTTTTAGGATTTTTTACATTTTTAAGGATTTTTAGGGATATTTTAGGATTTTATGGTTTTTAAGGATTTTAGGTATTTTAAGGTGGTTTATGGGGTTTCATGATTTTTTAGGGTTTTTAGGGGTTTTGGGGTTTTTATGGTTTTTTGGGGTTTTAGGGATTTTTAGTTTTTAGGGTTTTTAGGTTTTTTTTTAAAAAAATAGAGGTTTTATGGATTTTAAGAGTTTTTATTAGTTTTTAGGGATTTTAGGTGTTTTTATGGGTTTTTATGTTTTTTAGGGGGTTTATGGTTTTTAGGGGTTTTTAAGGGTTTTAGGGTTTTTTATGTTTTTAGGGTTTTAGTGATTTTTAGGATTTTTTTTGTTTTTAGGGTTTTTTAGGGTTTTTAGAGATTTTGAGGGTTTTTAGTGGGTTTTGTGGTTTTTTAGGGTTTTTAGGTTTATTATGGTCTTTATGGGTTTTAGAGCTTTTTACGTTTTTTTGATTTTTAAGGTTTTTAGTGTTTTTAACATTTTTTTGGCTTTTAAGATTTTTAGAGTTTTTAGTGGGTTTTAATGTTTCTATGGGGTTTTAGGGTCTTTTAAGGTTTTAGGGGGTTTTATGGTTTTCAGAGTTTTTTTAGGGTTTTTAGGGTTTTTTACATTTTTAGTGATTTTTTTGGATTTTAATGGTTTTTAGGGTTTTTAGGGTTTTTGGGGATTTTAGGGGGTTTTAAGGGTTTTTAGTTTCTTTTGGGGTTTTTAAGGAACTTTTTGAGTTTTTTGGATTTTTAAGGTTTTTAAATCTTTTTATCATTTTTGGGGTTTTAATGGTTTTTAGAATTATAGTGGGGTTTTTATTGTTTTTATTATATTTTATTGGTTTTTGAGGTTTTAAGTGGTTTATATGGGTTTTTATGAATTTTAGGGTTTTTTCATGGTTTTTAGTGTTTTTTACATTTTTCAAGAATTTTAGTAGTTTTTTTATTTTTATTGTTTTTAAAATTTTCCGGGTTTTTTTTTGGATATTTAGGGTTTAAAGGTTTTTTTTGGGGTTTTTTATGGATTTTACTGTTTTTAGGTTTTTAGGGTCTGTAGAGTTTTTAGGGGTTTTTTGAGTTTTTTAGGGTATTGAAGGTTTTTAGAGTTTTTTAACATTTTTGGGTTTTAAATGACTTTTATGGTTTTTGGTTGTTTTTATTAGTTTTTTATGATTTTAAATGCTTTTAGCAGTTTTTATAATTTTCAGGGGGATTTCTGGGGTTTTGGCATTTTTTAGGTTTTTCAGGATTTTTAGGATTTTTATGCTGTCTTGGTGTTTTAGGGTTTTGAGGGATTCTGAGGGTTTTTAGGTTTTTTAGGGGTTTTAGGGGTTTTTGAGTTTTTTTGGAGTTTTAGGGGTTTTTTTAGATTTTTATTGTTTTAAGTGTTTTTAAAGTTTTTAACATTTTCAGGGGTTTTAAGGGTTTTTTAGTTTTTAGTTTTTTTAGGTTTTTTCAGTTTTAATGGGTTTTAGGGGTATGGTCGTTTGTGAATTTTTAGTAATTTAAGGTTATTTTATTTTTTCAAGGATTTTAGGGGGTTTTATGATTTTTATGGTTTTTAAGGCTTTTAGGGTTTTGGGTTTTAAGGTTTTTAGGATTTTTATGGATTTTGAGGGCTTTTAGGGGTTTTCATAAGTTTTTAGGCTTTTTCTCAGTTTTATGTTTTTTTTGGGTCTTTAGGGTTTTTTTTTTGATTTTTATAAGGTTTTTAAGGTTTTCTAGAGTTTTTCAATGTTTTTAAGGGTTTAAAGTGTTTTTAGAGTTTTGAGTGGGTTTTAGGTTTTTTATCGGTTTTAGGGTTTTCTAAGGTTTTTAGAGGTTTCATGGTTTTTAGTAGTTTTTCATTGTTTTTAGTATTTTTTACGTTTTCAAGGTTTTTTTTGGATTTTTATGATTTTAATGCATTTGATGGGTTTTCAAGCTTTTTAGGGTATTTGGTAGTTTTTATGGGTTTTTAACATTTTTAGGGGTTTAAAGGGTTTTTAGATTTTTTTAGTGGGTTTTAGGGGTTTTGGGTATTTTTAGGGGTTTTAAGGTTTTTAGGGGTTGTAAGGTTTTTAGGGGTTTTATGGTTTTAAGGGGTTTTTCAAGGTTTTTAGATTTTTTTAGTGGGTTTTAGGGGTTTTGTGTATTTTTAGGGGTTTTAAGGTTTTTAGGGGTTGTAAGGTTTTTAGGGGTTTTTGGATTTTTCAATTTTTTTATGGTTTTTAGGGTTTTCAGTGTTTTTAGGGTCATTGGGGTTTTTAGGGGTTTTTTTTGAGCTTTTTAGGGTTTTATGGTATTTTAGGGTTTTTAACGTTTTTAGAGGTTTTAAGGTTTTTTAGATTTTTTCATGGTTTTTATGGGTTTTATAAAGTTTTTAGAGTTTTTAAGGTTTTTAGTGCAAGGAAGATGCGATGGTCAGGCCATTCCCAACCCCCCAGATTTATTATAAAGAAAGATACATCAGACAAGGGAGGGGAGGGGTCAAACGACCCACACCCAAAAACCCCTTTACAACCCCAACCCCAAGAAGACCAAAAAAAACCCAAAGAAGAAAAAAAGACACACAAAGCAGAAAAACAAAAAATTCACCATCATCACCTCCCAGCGCATTAGCAACCAGCAGCCAGCAAAACCAAACCATATGCAGCAACTTAATCAACCCAGCTTCAGCACCACAAAGACACAAACACCAACCTCCAGGAGCCTCAAGCAAACCACCATCACAGCATTAACCACCAAGCAACATCATCTTCCAGCAAACAACGACTAGTAACCTGCAGTACCAACCACAAAAAACACCCACCACAACAAAATACCAATAACATTTGATGAAAATCGCAAGAAACGAGAAGATATGGAGAGTAGGTCATCCCACCTCCAAGCCACTAGAGCCAACCCCGAGTAGACCAAGGCACACCAGAACCATCATCAGGCCAGGAAGAAGTTGGGTTGGGATTTCGTGGTCAAAAGAGCCAGGTCCGACACCAAGAACCCACAGCCGAGACCAAATCCCGAAATCTAGGAGGAGCCTGCCGCATCTTGCAACTCAATCTAAAGGCAGTGGCGAACGCGTGGAGGCCGCAACGAGAACCCAAGGACATGGGAATGCCAAAACGGACACCAAGAACGCTAAGGGAAACACCAAGTATCGCAGCCACAAAAAAAATCCAAAATCTGGAAAGGATGACATCGTTCTGGAAACCCAGATCCGGACCACATAGAACCGAAGCAAGCCAAAACCAGACAGGGATCTCGAAGCCAGGAGAGCCGAAGTCACCTCTGCGTGAACCTGAGTTTCGAATTTTTTTAGGATTGTTATGGTTTTTATGGTTTTAGGGTTTTTAGGGTTTTTTTGGATTTTGAGAGTTTTTAGGGTTTTCTGGGTTTTTATGGTTTTTAGTGTTTTTAGGGTTTTTTTTGAGTTTTTTGGTTTTTAATGGATTTAGATTTTTTAAGCCCTTTTTAACGTTTTTCGGTGTTTTAATGATTTTAAGAGTTTTTAGTGGGTTTTTAGGGTTGTTATGGATTTTTAATGTTTTTAGGGGTTTTATGGTTTTTAGGGGTTTTCAAGGTTTTTACGATTTTTAACATTTTCAGTGATTTTTATGTGTTTTTTAGGATTTTTATTATTTTTAGGGTTTTTATGATTTTTAGGGATTTTGTGGGTTTAAAGGGATTTTCAGGGTTTTTGTGGGTTTAAAGGGATTTTCAGGGTTTTTAGGTTTTTTTGGGGTTTTCATGGTTTTTATCATCTTTTGGGTTTTTAGTGTATTTTTTGAATATTTAGGGGTTTAAATGTTTTTTAGTGTTTTTAACATTTTTAGGGGTTTAAGGGTTTTTAGAGTTTTTAGTGGTTTTAGGGTTTTTATAGGTTTTTAGGGGTTTTAATGTTTTTCAGGGTTTTATGGTTTTCAGGGGTCTTTAGGGTTTGTTACGTTGTTAGGAATTTTTAGGGATTTTTTAGGATTTTTAGGTTTCCAAGAGTTTTTAGGGATTTTGAGGGTTTTTCATGTTTTTAGGGGTTTTTTGGATTTTCAGAGTATTTTGGGTTTTTAGGGTTTTTTTAGTTTTTTTAGGTTTTTATGGTTTTTATAAATTTTTAATGTTTTTAGATGTTTAAAGGGTTTTTTGAATTTTTAGTGGTTTTAAGGTTTTGATGGATTTTAAGGGGTTTTAAGGTTTCTAGGGGTTTGAGTTATTTACATTTTCAGGGATTTTTAGTGATATTTACGATTTTTTTGGGTTTTAGGGTTTTTAGCGTTTTTTAGGGATTTTTAGAGTTTTTATGGGTTTTCATGGTTTTTAAGGGGTTCTTGGGATTTTTAGGGTATTTAGGGTCTGTTTGGATTTTAGGGGTTTTTTGAGTTTTTTAGAGTTAAGGTTTTTTATTGTTTTTAATGTTTTAATGTTTTTAGGGGTTTTGTGTGTTTTTAGAAATTTTAGTGGGTTATTAGGGTTTTTATGGGTTTTAGGGATTTTAAGGTTTTTAAGGGTTTTATAGTTTACGGGGGGTGGGGGTTTAGAGTTTAGGGTTTTTTACGTTTTTAGAGATTTTTAGGGATTTTTAGGATTTCTATTATTTTTAGACTTTTTTTCGTTTTGAGGGTTTTTTAGGGTTTTTAGCATTTTTTATGGATTTTTAGGGTTTTAGGGTCTTTTTAGGTTTTCAGGGTTTTTTTTATGTTTTTAGGGTAATAAGGTTTTTTTATTATTTTTACCATTTTTAGGGTTTTAAGGGTTTTTTAGAGTTTTTTAGTGGTTTTATGAATTTTATGGGTGTTTAGAGATTTTAAGATTTCTAGTGGGTTTTATTTTTTTAGGGGTTTTAAAGGTTTTTCGTGTTTTTTAGTGTTTTTTAGTGTTTTTCACGTTTTCAGGGATTTTTTCAGAATTTTTAGGATTTTATTGTTTTTTGGGTTTTTAGGGATTTAGAGGGGTTTTTGGGTTCTTCAGGGTTTTTAGGGGTTTTTAGGGGTCTTAGGGTTTTATTGTAATTTTTAGGGGTTTTAAGGTTTTTTTTGAGATTTTTATATTTTTTTATGTTTTAGGGGTTTTAAGGTGTTTTAGATATTTTAGTGATTTTAGTGATTTTCTATGTTTCTTGGGGTTTTTTAAGGTTTTTAGGGCTTTTAATGGATTTTAGGGGGTTTTAGGCTTTTTTGAGTTTTTTATATTTTCAGGGATTTTAAGGGATTTATTTGGATTTTTATGGTATTTAGGTTTTTTGGGATTTTGAGGGGTTTTAGGGTTTTTAGGAGTTTTAGGGTTTTTATAGTCTTTTTGGGGTTTTAAGGGGTTTTTTAGTTTTTAGGTTTTTTAAGGTTTTTTAGATATTTTTTTAACTTTTTAGGGGTTTTAAGGTTTTTAGTGTGTTTTTAGGTGTTTATGGGTTTTTAGAGTTTTTAAGGATTTTTAGGGTTTTTAGGGTTTTTTGGGTTGTTTAGTTATATGGTTTTTTGAGTAATTTTTTTTAGAGTTTTTAATGTTTTTTGGGTTTTTGAGGGTTTTAGAGTTACTAGGTAGTTATTTGGGTTTTTATGGGGTTTATGGTTTTTTATGCTCTTTAGGGGTTTTATAGTTTTAGGGGGTTTTCAGATTTTTTAGGTGTTTTTATGTTTTCATTGATTATTAGGGCCTTTTTAGGTTTTTTAAGGTTTTTAGAGTTTTTAGATTTTTTAGGGATTTTGAGGTGGTTTTAAGGTTTTTTAGGGGATTTAGGGTTTTTTGTTTTATTAGGGTTATTTTGGGTTTTTAGGGGATTTTTTGAGTATTTTAGGGTTGTTAAGTTTTTTTAGAGTATTTAACATTTTTATCATATTAGGGATTTTAATTGTTTTTAGAGTTTTTAGTGGGGTTTTATGGGGTTTTATATTTTTTATGGTTTTTAGTGGTTTCCTATTTTTTAGGAGTTTTTCAAGGTTTTTACATTTTCTAGGATTTTTAGGGATTTTTAGGATTTTAGGGATTTTAGGGTTTTTAGGGTCTTTAGGAATTTTGATGGGTTTTAGGGGCCTTCGGGGCCTTCGGGGTTTTTAGTGTTTTAGACATTCTAGGGTATTTTTTGGATTTTAGGGTTTTCATGTTTTTCAGGGGTTTTTTGATTTTTAGTGTTTTTTAACATTTTACGTTTTTAAGGGTTTTTAGATTTTTTTGTTAGTGTTTAAGGTTTTTTTGGGTTTTTAAGGTTTTCTTATTGTTATAGGTTTTTTATGGTTTTCATTGATTTTTGTATTTTTACATTTTTAGAGATTTTTAATGTGTTTTTAGGATTTTTATGAGTTTTAGTGTTTTTAAAGATTATGAGGGTTTTAAAAGTTTTTAGGTGTTTTTTGGGTTTTATGGACTTTTTAGGTTTTTAGGGTTTTTTAGTTTTTCAGGGTTTTAAAGGTTTTTAGATTTTTTAACATTTTTATGGGGTTTGATAGATTTTAGAGTTTTTAGTGGGTTTTAGGGTTTTTATGGATTTTGGGGGTTTTTATGGTTTTTTGGGGATTTTAGGGATTTTAGGGGTTTTCCTGGGTTTTTAGGGTTTTTTCATTTTCAAATAATTTTAGCAGTTTTTTAAGAGTTTTATGGTTTTTATGGGTTTTTTGGGTTTTTCAGGATTTTGAGGGTTTTTTGGTTTTTTGGGTTTTTTGAGTTTTTTATGGGTTTTAAGGTTTTTAACATTTTCTATGTTTTTTAGGGGTTTAAATTGTTTTAAGATTTTTAGTGGATTTTTAGTGGTTTTATGGGGTTTATAATGTTTTTTGGGGTTTTTATTGTTTTCAAGGTTTTTTACGTTTTCAAGGATTTTCTAAAATTTTTATGGTTTTTTGGGTTTTAAGTGTTTTATGGGATTTTGAGGCATTTTTGGATTTTTTTAGGGTGTTTTGGGGTTTTTTGGGTATTTAGGGTCTTTTATCATTTTAGGGTTTTTTTAGGGTTTTTAATGTTTTCGGGTTTTTATGTATTTTTATAATTTTTATTGGGTTTTTGGGTTTTATGGGTTTTAGAGTTTTTAAGGTTTTTATTGAATTCAGGGATTTTTCAAGATTTTAGGGTTTTTACATTTTTAGGGATTTTTAGGGATTTTTTAGTATTTTTATGGTTTTAGGGTTTTTAGGATTTTCAAAGTTTTTTATGGTTTTTTGGTTTTTAGGGACTTTTTGGGTTTTTAGGTTTTTTTAGTTTTTTAGGGGTTTTAATATTCTTTTTGATTTATTTAATGTTTTTAAGGGCATTAAGGTTTTTTATAGTTTTTAGTGGTTTTTTGGGTTTTTTTGGGTTTTTTTATATTTTAAGGGATTTTTAGGCGGTTTTTAAGATTTTTATGGTTTTAAGGTTTTTAGGGATTTTTGTGGGTTTTTAGGGGTTTTTAGGGTTTTTTTGGGTTTTTAGGTTTTTTCTAGGTTTTTAGCTTCTTTTTAGGTTTTTAGATTTTTTTTGGGTTTTTAGGGTTTTTCGTGGTTTTAGGGGTTTTAGGTTTTACTTTGTTTTTAGGGGGTTTTATGGTGTTCAAGGATTTTAAATGTTTAGAAGGTTTTTATGTTTTAATGGATTTTTAGGGCATTTTTAGGACTTTTAGGTGTTTAGGGTTTTTATGGTTTTTAGGGATTTTGAGGGGTTTTAGGGGTTTTCAAGGTTTTTAGGGTTTTTAGGGTCTTTTGGGTTTTTGGGGTTTTATGAGTTTTTATGGATTTTAATGTATTTTTAGTTTTTTAATGTTTTAAGGGGTTTAAAGGGTTTTTATAGTTTTTAGTGGTTTTTAGGGTGTTGATGGGTTTCTAGGGGTTTTATGGGTTTATGGGGGTTTTCAGGGTTTTTTGGTTTTTTTACATCTTCATGAATTTTTAGGGATTTTTTTAGGATTTTTATGGTTTTTAGGGTTTCTTAGGGTGCTAAGGGATTCGGAGGGGGTTTTCAGGGTTTTTTAGGCTTTCCAGATTTTATGGGTTTTTAGGGCAAAGAAGATGCGAGGGTCGGGCTATTCCTGACCACCCCAGATGGGTTTTTATGGGTTTTTAGGGGTTTTATTGTCTTTTTGGGTTTTGGGTTTTTTTTGATTTTTTAGGGTTTTTATGGTTTAAATGGGTTTTAGAGTTTTTAGTGGTGTATTAGGGTTTTGAAGGACTTTTAGGGTTTTTAATAGTTTTTAGGGGTATTTATGGTTTTTAGAGGGTTTTGAGGGCTTTTATGGTTTTTTATGTTTGAAGTGATTTTTAGGGCTTTGCTAGGATTTTTATGGGTTTTGGGGGTTATTAGTGTTTTAGGGATTTTGAGGCATTTTAAGGGTTTTCAAGGCTTCTAAGGGTTTTAGGGTTTTTATGGTCTTTTGGGGGTTTTAGTGTTTTTTATGTTTTTTAGGGTTTATAATGTTTTTTAGAGTTTTAAAAGTTTTTAGAGGTTGTAAGGATTTGTAGAGTTTTAAGTGGTTTAAGGTTTTTTAGGGGTTTTAATGTTTTTAGGGATCTTTATGGTTTTCAGTGGTTTTAAGGGGTTTAATGGTTTTTTACATTTTCAGGGATTTTTAGGATCTTTTTAGTATTTTTATGGTTTCTAGGGGTTTTTAGGGTTTTCTTGGACTTTTATGGTTTTAGTGTTTTCAAGGTTTTCAGGGTTTTTAGGGTCTTTTGGGTTTTTAGGGTTAATTTACTTTTTTAGGGGTTTTAAGGTTTTTAGAGTTTTTTGGGGTTTTAAGGGTTTTTAGATTTTTTAGTTGTTTTTAGTGTTTTTTTGAGTTTTTAAGGTTTTTTAAGGTTTTAGGGGTTTTTACGGTTTTCTTGGGGTTTTTCAGGGGTTTTGGGACTTTTACGTTTTTAGGGATTTTTAAGTCTTTTTTTGGATTTTTTTTGGTTTCTTGGGTTTTTTAGGGATTTTAGGGATTTTGAGGGGTTTTAGGGTTATTAGGGTTCTTTATTATTTTTTGGGGGGGTTGGGGTTTTAGGGTTTTTTTTGAGTTTTTAGGGTTTTAAATCTTTTTTTAGTTTTTAACATTTTTGGGGTTTTGGAGTTTTTAGTGGGTTTTTAGGGTTTTTATGTGTTTTAAGGGGTTTTTAAGGTTTTTAGGGGTTTTTTCATTCAGGTGTTGTTCAGGGTTTTTAGTGTTTTTTACTTTTTTAGGGATTTTTACTACATTTTAGGATTTTTATGTTTCTTAGGTTTTTTAGAGTTTTTTTGGATTTTGGGGTTTTTATGGTTTTTTATGGTTTTTGGGAGTTTTCTAGGGGTTTAGGGTCTTTTGGGGTTTTTATGGGTTTTTTGTATTTTTAGGGTTTTTAATGTTTTTCAGTGTTTTGTAACATTTTTACGAATTTTTAGGGTTTTTAATGTTTTTAGTGGTTTATGGTTTTATGGGTTTTTAAGGGGATTTTAAGTATTATAGGGGTTTTATTGTTTTCAATGGGTTTTTAGGGTTTTTTACATTTTCACGGTTTTTAGGGATTTTTAGGATTTTCTGGTTTTTATGGTTTTTAGGGTTTTTAAGGATTTTGTGGATTTTTAGGGTGTTTCAAGGTTTTTTTGGGTTTTTGGTTCTTTTAGGTTCTTTTGTTTTTTATATTTTTTTTGATTTTTAGGGTCTTAAAAGTTTTGAGAGTTTTTTTAACATTTTAGGGGTTTTTAGGGGTTTTTTGGGTTTTTTTGTTTTTAAGGTTTTTTTGGTTTTCAGGGTTTTTTAAAGGGTTTTAGTTTTTTTTTAATTTTTAGGGATTTTTATGGCTCTTTATGGATTTTTGGGTTTTTAAGGGTTTTACGGGTTTTTAATGTTTTTAGGGTTTTTAAGTGTTTTTTAGTGTTTTTTGGGTTTTTTGGTTTTTTAAGGGTTTCTAAAAGTTTTTTTGGGCTTTTAATCCTGTTTAGCATTTTATAATGTTTTTGGGGGTTTTAAGGTTTTTCATAGTTTGTTTTGGTTTTTTAGTGTTTTTTTGGGTATTAGGGGTTTTATGGTTTTTAGGGTTTTTTATGGTTTTCAGGGAGTTTTTAGGGTTTTTAGGGGTTTTACATTTTTATGGATTTTTTGGGTTTTTTTTAGGATTTAATGGTTTTTATGGTTTTTATGGTTTTTACGGTTTTTAGGGATTTTTAGTGGTTTTAGGGTTTTTCAGGGTTTTTAGGATCTTTTTGGTTTTATAGGGTTTTTTTGAGTTTTTTAGAGTTTTAAGGTTTTTTAGAGTTTTTGGAAGTTTTTTTTGTTTTTAGGGGTTTTAAGGGTTTTAAGAGTTTTTAATGGGTTTTAAGGACCTTATGGGTTTTAGATGTTTAATGATTTTTGGGGGTTTTTATATTTTTCTGGGGTATTTAGGGTATTTAGTGTTTTTTATGTTGTCATGCATTTCTTGGGTTTTTTATTTTTGTAGGGCTTTTAAGGATATTGAGGGTTTTTATGGTATCTTAGGGTTTTTAGGGTTTTTACTAGTTTCAGGGACTTTTGGTATTTTTCGGGTTTTTACGGGTTTTTTTTGAGTTTTTACGGTTTTGAGGTTTTTTAGATTTTTTAAACATTTTTAGGGGTTTTAAGAGTTTTTAGTGATTTTTGTAGTTTTTTTTTGTTTTTTGGGGTTTTATGAGTTTTTATGGATTTTTAAGGTTTTATGGTTTTTAGTGGTTTTTCGTGGTTGTAATGGTTTTTTACGTTTTCAAGGATTTTTTGGATTTTTATGGGTTTTTGGGTTTTTAGGGATTTTGAAGGGTTTTAAAAGTTTTAGTGGATTTTTAGGTATTTTATGGGGTTTTAAAAGTTTTTATGGGCTTTATGGTCTTCGGAGATTTTTCAGGATTTTTAGGGGTTTTTACGTTTTCAGAGATTTTTATGGATTTTTTAGGATTTTAATTGTATTGAGAGTTTTATGAGTTTTAGGGATTTTGAGGGTTTTGTGGATTTTTTGAGTTTTTAGGGGTTTTAAGGTTTTTTGAGTTTTTAAACTTTTTAGGTGTTTTAAGGTTTTTTAGAGTTTTTAGTGGGTTTTTAGGGTTCTTATGGGTTTTTGATGGTTTTTAACATTTTTAGGGGGTTTTATGGTGTTCAGGGGGTTTGCAAGGTTGTTAGCATTTTCTATGTTTTCTTGGATTTTAGGGATTTTTTAGAATTTTTTTGGTTTTTAGGGTTTTCTATGATTTTTAATGATTTTGAGGGGCTTTCATGGGTTTTTTGGGTTTGTAGGTTTGTAGGTTTTTCCATTTTTTAATGGTTTTTAGGGACTTTTGGGTTTTTTGGGGTTTTTTTGAGTTTTTAGGGTTTTACTGTTTTTAGTGGTTTTTATGGTTTTAATAGGTTTTTTACATTTTCTAGGATTTTAAGGATTTTTTGGATTTTTATGGGTTTTAGGGTTTTTAAGGGTTTAGTGGTTTTAGAGTTTTTCAGGGTTTTTAGGGTCTTTTGGATTTTGAGGATTTTTTTGTTTTTTAACTAATTTAAAGGATCTTTAGTGTTTTTTAATGTTTTTAGTGGTTTTAAGGGTTTTTAGAGTTTTTAATGGTTTTGAGTTTTTATGGGATTTTAGGGTTTTTAAGTTTCTAGGGGTTTATTGTTTTCAGTGGGTTTTCATGGTTTTTATGGTTTTTATGGTTTTTTACATTTTTAGGGATCTTTAGGGTTTTTTAGTATTTTATGGTTTTTGAGGTTTTTAAGGAATTTAGGGATTTTGAGGGGGTTTATGGTTTTTAGTGGTTCTTAGTGTTTTTAGCATTTTTTTGGGTTTTAGGGTCTTTTTGGGTTTTTTTGTGATTTTAGGTTTTTAAGGGTTTTAGATTTTGTTAACTTTTTATAATTTTTTACGGGTCTTAATGGTTTTTAGAGTTTTTAGTGGGTTTTCATGTGTTTTATGGGTTTTAGGGTTTTTATGTCTTTTAGGGGTTTTGTGGGTTTTAGTGGTTTTTCTGGGATTTTAGGGGGTTTTTATGTTTTCAAGGAATTTTAGGACTTTTTTAGGATTTTTATGGTTTTGAGGGTTTATGGGTTTTTAGGGATTGTGAGAGTTTTTGGGTTTTTTGTGTTTTTAGGGTTTTTAGTGTTTTTAGGGTTTTTAGGGTTTTTAGGGTTTTTAGGGCTTTTAGGGTCTTTTGTTTTTTTGTTGATTTTTTGGGGTTTTAATGTTTTTTAGAGTTTTTAGACTTTTAGGGTTTTAAGGTTTTTAGAGTTTTTAGTGGTGTTTTAGGGTTTTCTTGTGTTTTGGGGTTTTTAGGTTTTTAGGGGTTTTATGGTTTTTAGGGGATTTTAAGGGTTTTTTTTGGGGTTTTTTACGTTTTTATATATTTTTAGGGGCTTTTTAGATTATTATGGTTTTTAGGGGTTTTAGGGATTTTGAGGGGTTTTAATGTTTTTAGGTTCTTTTGGGGATTTTACTGTTTGTTTAGTTTTTTTTGAGTTTTAAGGTTTTTTTGAGTTTTTTAACATTTTTGGGGATTTTTAAGTTTTTTTTGAGTTTTTTGACTTTTTTCGAGTTTTTATGGTTTTTACGGGTTTTTAAAATTTTTTAGGGTTTTTTAGGATTTTAGGGGGGTTTTGGATTTTTTTTGTTTATTTTGATTTTTCTATGGATTTAGGGGTTTTTTGAGTTTTTAACATTTTTAGGGGTTTAAAGGGTTTTGGGGGTTTTTGTGGGTTTTTGTGGGTTTTTATGATTATTTAATGATTTTATGGGTTTTTATGGTTTTCAAGGTTGTAAGGGTTTGTTGGGTTTTCAGGGATGTCTGGGGATTTTTTAGGAATTTTAAAGTTTTTATTGTTTTTATGGTTTTTAAGAATTTTGATGGTTTTTAGGGGTTTTCAAGGTTTTTATGGTCTTTTAGGAATTTTGGGTTTTTATGGAATTTTGGGATATTAGTATTTTTATCGTTTTTATAAGTTTTTAGGGTTTTTATTGTTTTCAGGGGTTTTAGGGTTTTTAGTGTTTTTTACATTTTCATGGATTTTTAGGGATTTTTTAAGGATTTTTATGGTTTTAGTGTTTTTATGGTTCTTAGGGATTTGGGGGGGGGGGGTTAGGGTTTTTCAGGCTTTTAGGGTTTTAGTATTTTTATTGCCTTTTTTGATTTTTGTTCCATTTTGGTTTTTATCCTTTTTTTAGACTTTTAGGGTTTTTAAAGTTTTAAGAGTTTTTAATGTTTTTAGGGGTTTTTAGAGTTTTAGTGGGTATTTACTATTTTTATGGGTTTTATGGTTTTTTAATATTTTTAGGGGGTTTTGTGAATTTTAGTTGTTTTCAAGGTTTTTAGTGTTTTTTACATTTTTTGGGATTTTTAGGGCTTTTAGGATTTTTATGGTTTTTTAAGGCTTTTAGGTATTTTGAGGGGCTTTAGTATTTTTTAATAGTTTTTAGGGTTATTAGGGTTTTTCAAAGTTTATAGGGTATTTTTGGGTTTTTAGGGGTTTTTTGAGTTTTTTTAGGGTTTTTAAGGTTTTTAGAGTTTTTTAACTTTTATAATGTTTTTATGGGTTTTACGATATTTTAAAGTTTTAGTGGGGTTTTAGGGTTTTTATGGGTTTGTTGGGGTTTTCATGGTTTTTAGTTATTTTTTTGCTTTTTAGAGGATTTTTAGGGTTTTTAAGTTTTCAGGGATTTTTAGTGATTATTTAGGATTTTTATACTTCTTAGGGTTTTTTATGTTTTTAGGAATTTTGAGGGTTTTTAGGGGGTTTAGGGTTTTTTAGGGTTTTAGGGGTTTTAGGGTTTTTAGGGACTTTTTGGGTTTTTAGGGTTTTTCTAGTTTTTAGGGGTTTAAATATTTTTTAGATTTTTTTAACATTTTTAAGGGTTTTACAGGTTTTTTGAGTTTTTATTGGGATTTAGGATTTTTTGGGTTTTTAGGGTTTTTTATGATTTTTATGGTTATGAGGGGTTTTTTAGTTTTTTATAGTGGTTTTTATAGTTTTTTAGGATTTTTGTGATTTTTGGGGTTTTTTAGGGTTTTAGGGATTTTTAGTGTTTTTAGTGTTTTCAGGGGTTTTTTAATGTTTTTGGATTTTTTTGGTTTTTGTTGAGTTTTTTAGGTTTTTTAAGTTTTTTTTAAGTTTTTTTAACATTTTTAGGGATTTTAATGGTCTTTAGAGATTTTAGTGGGTTTTATGGGTTTTAATGGTTTTTAGGGGGTTTTATGGGTTTCAGGGGTTTTTCAGGGTTTTTAGGGTTTCTTATGTTTTCATGGTTATTTAGGGATTTTTCAGGATTTTTAAGGTTTTTGGAGTTTTAGGGTTTTTAAGGATTTCGATGGGTTTGGGGGTTTTTTCTTGGTTTCTTGGGTTTTAGTAGTTTTAGGAGTTTTTTGAGTTCTTAGGATTTTTAAGGTTTTTCAGAGTTTTTAACATTTTTTTGGGGTTTTAAGGGATTTTAGAGTTTTTAGTGTTTTTTTGGGTTTTTCTTGTTTTCAAGGGTTTTAGGGGTTTTAGGGGTTTTTAGGGTTTTTAGCATTTTTTACATTTGTAGATATTTTTAGGGATTTTATAGGATTTTATGGTTTTGAGGTTTTTTAGGGATTTTGAGGGCTTTTATGGGTTTTCTGGGTTTTTTGGGGTTTTAGGGTCTTTTTCGGATTTTAGGGTTTTTTTGAGTTTTTTTGGCTCTTTAAGGTTTTTATAGTATAGCGTTTTTAACGTTTTAAGCGGTTTAAAGGTTTTTAGAGTTTTTAGTGGGTTTATAGGGTTTTATGGGTTTTTGGTGTTTTATGGTTTTCAAATGATTTTCGGGTTTTTTTTACATTTTCATGGATTTTTTGGGCTTTTTTAGGATTTTTACGGTTTTTAGGGTTTTTAGGGTTCTTTATGAATTTTTTGTGTTTTCAGGGTATTTTAGGGTTTTTAGGGTCTTTTTGGGTTTTTAGGGTTTTTTATTAGAGTTTTTTAGAGTTTTTAACGTTTTTA
Organism: Viscum album; assembly: GCA_963277665.1. Classification (NCBI taxonomy): domain Eukaryota; kingdom Viridiplantae; phylum Streptophyta; class Magnoliopsida; order Santalales; family Viscaceae; genus Viscum; species Viscum album. Next base: position 1,049,154,547 of record OY728121.1, on the reverse strand, counting down.
GGGGTTTTAAGGGTTTTTATGGATTTTTAGTGTTTTATGGTTTTAAGGGTTTTTATGGTTTTGGGTGGTTTTTAGCATTTTTAGGTTTTTTACATTTTATTGGATTTTTTGGGCATTTTTTAGTATTTTTAAGGTTTTTAGGTTTTTAAGGATTTTGAGGGGGTTTAAGGGTTTTCAGGGTTTTTAGGGGGTTTTAGAGTTTTTAGGGAATTTTTGGATTTCTAGGGATTTTTAGAGTTTTTTTTGGGTTTTAAGGTTTTTTTAGAGTTTTTTAATGTTTTTAAGGGTTTTAAGAGTTTTTAAAGTTTTAGTGGTTTTAAGGGTTTTTAGAGTTTTTTATGGGTTTAGGGTTTTATGGGGTTTTGGTATTTTTACGGTTTTTAGTGGTTTTTGTGGTTTTCAAGGGTTTTTCATGGTTTTTAGGGCTTTTTATGTTTTCAGGGATTTTTTGGGCTATTTTAGAATTTTTTAGGGTTTTAGGGTTTTTTAGGGTTTTAGTGGTTTTCATGGTTTTTTGTGTTTTTTTGGGTTTTTTGGATTTTTTGAGTTCTTTAGGGGTTTCAAGATTTTTAGAGTTTTTTATGTATATAGGGGTTTTAAGGGTTTTTAGAGTTTTTAGTGGTTTAGGGTTTTTAGGGGGTCTTATTGTTTTTAAGGTTTTTTTATAGGTTTTTAAGGTTTTTTATGTTTTAAAGGATGTTTTGGATTTTAAAGGATTTTTTTATGTTTTAGGGTATTTTATGGATTCTGAGGTTTTAGGGTTTTGCAAGGTATTTTAGGGGTTTTAGGGGTTTTAGTTTTTTTAGGGTCTTTTGGGTTTTAGGGTATTTTTGAGTTTTTTAGGGTCTTTTTGGTTTTCAGAGTTTTTAACGTTTTTAGGGGTTTTAGGGTTTCTAGGTCTTTTAGTGGGTTTTTATGGTTTTCAGTGTTTTTTAATGTTGTTAGGGGTTTTTATTGTTTTCAGGGGTTTTAGGGGGTTTAACGGTTTTTATGTTTTTAGGTATTTTTAGGGCTTTTGAGGATTTTTATGGTTTTTATGGTTTTTAGAGATTTTGAGGGTTTTTAGGGGTTTCCAAGGTTTTTAGGTTATTTTTGGGTTTTTATGGTTTTTAGCGTCTTTTTACGTTTTTAGTGTTTACGTTGTTTTAGTGTTTTATGTGGTTTTAGAGTTTTATGGGTTTTATGGGTTTTTTATGGCTTTTTGGGGTTTTTACAGGTTTCAATCATTTTTTTAGGGTTTTAGGGTTTTTTAAGTTTTCAGGGATTTTTTGGGATTTTTAAGGATTTTTATGGTTCTTTTGGATTTTTAAAGGTTTTAGGGATTTTTTAGGGTTTTCAAGCTTTTTAGGGTTTTAGGCGTTTTTTGGGTTTTTAGGGTCTTTTGGGGTTTTTAAGTTTTTTTTTTTTGATTTTTTATAACTTTTAGGTGGTTTTAGAGTTTTTTAAGATTTTTTAGTGGTTTCAGGGATTTTAGAGTTATTAATGTGTTTTAGGGTTTGTATGGGGTCTTAGGGTTTTTATGGTTTTTACGAGTATTTTGGTTTTCAAGGGTTTTTTAGGGTTTTTACAATTGTTTTCATTTTCAAGGAATTTTAGGGTTTTTTTAGGATTTTTATAGGTTTAGGGGATTTTAGGGTTTTTTGGGTTTTTTGGGTTTTTTGGGTTTTTTGGGATTTTGAGAGATTTTACAGGTTTTTAGGGTTTTTCAGTGTTTTTTGGGTCTTTTTTCGTTTTTAGGGGTTTTGTTGAGTTTTTTAGGGTTTTAATGGTTTTTTTGAGGTTTAAGGGTTTTTAGTGTTTTTAATGATTTTAGGGGTTTTAAGGGTTTTCAGTGTTTTAGTTGTTTTTAGGGTTTTCAGTGGTTTTTAAAGTTTATAGGGGTTTATAGTTTTCAGGGTTTTTTTGGGTTTTTTATGTTTTTTTTTTGGATTTTTAGGGATTTTTTTGGATTTTTATGTTTTTTGGATTTTTAGGGATTATTTGGGTTTTTATGGTCTTTCTGGGTTTTTTATGTTTTTAGTGTTTTTCAACGTATTTTGGGTCTTTTTAGGTATTGAGGTTTTTTTTGCTTTTTTTAAGGTTTTACGATTTTTTAGAGTTTTTAAACATTTTAACATTTTTAGGGGTTTTAAGTGTTTTTAGATTTTTTATTAGTTTTTAGGGGTTTTTTTGGTTTCTTAAGGTTTTTAGGGTTTTTTTGGTTTTTAGGGGCTTTCAGGGTTTTTAGGGTTTTTTATATTTTCAAGGATTTTAGGTATTTTTTAGGGTTTATATGGTTTTTTTGGGATTTTTAGGGTTTTTACGGATTCTGAGGGTTTGGGGGGGGGGTTTCAAGGATTTTAAGAGTTTTTCCAGGTTTTTAGGGTCCTTTAGGGTTTTTTTCATTTTTAGGTGGTTTTAAGGGTTTTTAGAGTTTTTTAACTTTCTTATGGGTTTTAATGGTTTTTATTATTTTAGTGGGTTTTTAGAGTTTTTATGGATTTTTAGTGTTTTAAGGTTTATAGGGAATGTTTAGGGTTTTTAGGGGATTTTTAGGGTTTTTTAGGGGGGTTTAGGATTTTTGGGGTTTTAGGGTACTTTTGATATTTTAGGGGTTTTCTTAGTTTTTTTGGTTTTTAGAGTTATTTATTTTCTTAAACGTTTTTTGGGGGTTTAAGGGTTTTTTTGGGTCTTTTATGGGTTTTACGGGTTTTATGGTTTTTAGAGGTTTTTCAGGGTTTTATGGGTTTTTACATTTTCAAGGATTTATAGGGATTTTTTAGGATTTTTATAGTTTTTAGGGTTTTTATGGTTTTTATAAATTTTGATTGTTTTAGGTGTTTTCAAGGTTTTTAGGGGTTTTAAGGATTTTTATGGTTCTTAGGGACTTTTGTGTTTTAGGGATTTTTTAGGATTTTTGTGGTTTTAAGGGATTTTTTGGGATTTTAGGGAGTTTGAGGGTTTTTAAGGGTTTTAGGGTCTTTTCGATTTTAGGGGGTTTTTTGTGTTTTTTTTGTGTTTAATTTTTTTTGCTTTTTGTAATGTTTTTTAAAGTTTCTATGGATTTTAAGGGTTTTTAGAGTTTTTATTAGTTTTTAGGGGTTTTATGGGTTTTTATGGTTTTTAGGGGGTTTTAAGGGATTACGGTTTTTTATGTTTTTAGATATTCTTAGGGATTTATTATATTTTTTAAGTTTTTTAGGGGGTTTAGGGATTTTGATGGTTTTTAGGGTTTTCTAGGTTTTTAGGGGTTTTAGGGGGTTTTAGGGGTTTAGTGCTTTTTAGGGTTTTTTGAGTTTTTTTTGAGATTTTTAGGTTTCTTAAGGATTTTTAAAGTTTTTTAAACATTTTTAACATTTTTAGTGGTTTTGTGGGTTTTAGAGATTTTAGTGGTTTTTTTGGGTTTAAAGGTTTATTAGGGTATTTTAAGGTTTTCTTGGTTTTCATGGGTTTCTTAGGATTTATGGTTTTTTTACCTTTTCAGGGATTTTTAGGGATTTTTAATGAATTTTATGGTTTTGGGGGTTTTTTAGGGTTCTTAGTGATTTTGTAGGCTTTTAGGGTTTTTCAGGGGGTTTAGGATTTTTCAGGGTTTGGGGGTATTTTGGGGGTTTTAGTGTTTTTTTTGAGTTTTTAGGGTTTTATGATTTTTTAGAGTTTTTAACATTTGTAATGGTTTAAAGGTTTTTTAGAGTTTTTTGGTTGATTTTTATGGTTTTTGTTATTTTTTAAGGTTTTTAGGGGATTGTTTTGGGTTTTACAGGTTTTTTCAAGTTTTTTCGAGTTTTTCATTTTTTCAGGGATTTTTAGAGCTTTTTATGCCTATTATTTATTTTATGGTTTTTAGGGATTTTGAGGGTTTTTAGTGGTTTTTAGGTTTTTGGGTCTTTTGTGGTTTTCAGTGGTTTTAGGGACTTTTTTGGTTTTTTTGGTTTTTAGGATTTTTTTAGTTATTAGGTTTTTTATAGTCTTTTTATAGTTTTTAATGTTTTGAGCGGTTTTAAGGTTTTTTTAGTTTTTATTGATTTTAGTGATTTAATGGGGTTTTAGGGGTTTTTATGGTTTTTAGGGGGTTTTATGGTTTTCAATGCTTTTCTTGGTTTTTAGGGTTTTTTACATTTCCACAGACTTTTAGGGACTTTTAGGGATTTTTATGGTTTTTATGGTTTTTTTTGGGTTTTTTGGGATTTTGAGGGTTTTTATTGTTTTTAGGGTTTTCCAAGGTTTTTTAGATTATTTTAACATTTTTTGGGTCTTTTGGGTTTTTAGGGGTTTTTTGAGTTTATTAGGGTTTTTAAGGTTTTTTTATAGTTTTTAATGTTTTTAACATTTCTAGGCGTTTTAAGGGTTTTTAGAGTTTTTTGTGGTTTTAGGGGTTTTGGGGGTTTTGGGTTTTTAAGGTTTTTAGGGTTTTTATGGTTTTTCTGGGGGTTTTAGGATTTTTGAGTTTTTTATGTTTTCATGGATTTTTAGGGCCTTTTTATGATTTTTTATGGATTTTAGGATTTTTTTGGGTTTTATGATTTTTAGGGATTTTAAGATTTTTAAGCGGTTTTAGAGTTTTTTAATGTTATTAACATCATTGAGGTTTTAATGGGGTTCTAGAGTTTTTAGTAGTGTTTTAGGGCTTTAATAGGTTTTTGTGTTTTTTAATGTTTTAAGGGTTGTTTACGTTTTTAGGGATTTCTTGTGCATTTTAAGGATTTTTATGGGTTTTACAGTTTTTAATATTTTTATATATTTTGAGGGTTTTAATGGGTTTTCAAGGTTTTTAAGGGTTTTTTTGAGTATTTTCAAGGATTTTATGGACTTTTTGGGAGTTTAGTGTTTTTTTTAGTTTTTTATGCTTTTTAAGGTTTTTTAGAGCTTTTTAATGTTTTTAAAATTTTTATGGGTTATAAGGGTTTTTAGAGTTTTTATTGGGGTTTTAGGAGTTTTATGGGCTTTTAGGGGGTTTTAATATTTTAGTGGTTTTTAGGGTTTTTTAAATTTATAAGTATTTTCAGAGATTTTTTAGAAATTTTATGATTTTTAGGGTTTTTTAGTGTTCTTAGAGATTTTTAGGGTTTTTTAGGACGAAGAAGGCACAAGACCAGGAAATTTCTGGTCCCCCAAAATTTATTAGAAAAAAGAAAAAGCATTCAAGGGGAGAAGTCAAACAACCCAACCCAAAAGGAGTTACATGTCATAGAGGTCAACATCCCCACCACCGTCATAATAAGAAGCTACACTGTAAGGGTCTCCATCAGCACCATATCCAGAGTCTACATCAGTATCTGCCGACTCCCATTTAGATTCATGTTGCCTATATAAGGTAATGTAATTTTCTCTGAGCCTTTTCTGCTCCTCATTTAGCTGCACCTTGGCAGGCCGCCCTCCCCTGTTAGAAGCATTTTTATTTGGATATTTTGAGGAGGCTCTGGTGGACACTGTCTTTGGAAAACTAGAGTAGTCTTTCCTCGACTTCCTCTTTTGGGGGTCTGATGTGAAGCCTATAGATTTATTTTCCTTCCCATATGGAATGACTTCCTCTATCAAAGCCCTCTCCTTAATGATCGTAGCCATGTTAAATATTATCCTACTACGCTCCTCCTAGAAAAGACTTTTGCGTTCGGGGATGTAGGTGTCTTCCTGATTTATAATACAGTCAGCCAACACTTCACATTGCGTCATGCCTTGGACCACAAAATCTTGACCAGGATCACCATCATTGTGATCCAAAGGAAAAACATCCATCCCGTAATCATCAAGAACATCCAGTGCCACCGACCCCTGCTTAAAACCAGTACAACTCCTAACAACCTCCAATCCAATGTCACCTGAATCTACATGAATCAATTACAAGCCCTCGTCCTCCTCATGAGCAATCTGCCCAGCTTGTACTCTCTCCTGAGTAGAAATGGTAGCCTTGTCCGGCCCCGTCTCAATCCCAGCACAGGCATCACAACTAGACAGGGGAACCTAAACATCATCCTCTGCGAACTCATCCTCATTACAAGTAGACCGAGCGACATGCACTCCCTTAAGCACAAAAGATTTATCCACTGCAATCTGAATTGAAGATCCATTTACAACAACACTGGAATCATACACAATAGCATAATCCTCATCCCCTATACCATATAGCACAATATCACCACAGGTCAAGACATCTTGTAAACCCCACCCCTATCTTCAAAAGCAGCACCCTCAAGCCCAGAGCAAGCAGTCTGCCCAGGTTGTTCTTCAATGCCACCGGCCAGCTTCGGTTGCACAATATGCTTCTCATGGACCAACTCCTTAGAAACAAATCCATCAAATTGATTGTACAAACGGACACAATCACTACCCTTATGCACTACCAGTTGATCTGAATAATCCCAGACCTCCACCAAAACTCTATAATTGAGGCACAACAAGGGTCGAGACATCTGTCGCATCTCCACCATCCTCAGACTATTGCATCCTTCCTCAGTTTCCATCACCCCCAGTCACAACTAAAAATTCATGTTTCAACCTATCAAACACAGCACAGACCCTCGGTTCAGATGAAAAATTTCAAACAACCTTCAATGGAACATCTCCAACAACTATAACACCATGATCATCAGCCAGAGGAACATTAGTCTGTCTAGCAGGTATACCTGCACCATCTATAGAGGTACATCTGGTTGCAAACCATGAGTTATAGCAGTCGTCCACTACAGTGTAGACTTGACAGTACTACTAGGGAACTTACAGGTAGATGCATAGTGGCCTAGTCTATGGCAGTTCTAACAGAAAGAAACCCAGGATTCGAAGTAAATATTCTAATTCCACCAAATCTCACCTTCAATCTCAACGCAGATAGAATTTACCAGTGCCTTAGACACATCCACCTCTATACATATCCACAGCGCAATCGAGTGGCAGGAAGCACTAGTTCACGCATCTATACAAATAAATCTACCGATGAGGTTGCCAATGATGTAGAGGATGGCTGGGTTTTGGAAGGGTAGGGCAAGACCAGAAAGAGAAATCCATAAGGCCATGCTCATGGGATCATGATGAAGATTAAAATCAAAATTCCAGCATAAAAAATATAATCGAAGGCCATCAATGATCTATGGTGAAAAATCCCAGGCTGAAAGAAAATCTTCTTCATTCCAAAACCGAATCAAAAAGTGTCGAGCGTCCCACAACCCTAAAATATCCTATTCATAGAGATTATAGGAAGAATAAATAACCTATAAAATTCATCAACAGAGGGCCAACTCCTACCAAAACGAGCCACCTATGTGAGATCCAGAAGTGGAGGGGCCATTGAGAACTCCTGAGAAGAGATTGAAAATGAGGGAACACAATTCTCGCAGAAGGGAATTTAGGGAAAATGTAAATCTCTAGAATTAAAGGAAGCCACACAGGATCAGTAAAAGGCAAGAGGAGATGTCCTAGTGGAGCCCCATCCTCTGCCTCCCCTGGCCAAGGCTTAGGGAGGGGCAACATCACCATAGCCATCGGCCGTGTCGCCATCATATTTAAATATTCCCTTAGGGTTTTCAGCTCTTTCTTAGAGTTTTTAGGGGTTTTCAAGGGTTTTTATGATTTTTTGGTTTTTAGGGTCTTTTTGGGGTTTTTAAGGTATTTTAGAGTTTTCAACATTTTTTAAAGTTTTTAAGGGTATTTTGATTTTTAGGGGGGTTTGAGGGGTTTTATGGATTTGCAGGGGTTTTGAAGGTTTTTATTGGTTTTTATAGTTTCTAGGGTTTTTTTACATTTTTAGGTATTTTTAGGACTTTTTTAGGATTTTTATGATTTTTGGGGTTTTTTGGGTTTTTATGGATTTTGAGGGTTGGTAGGGTTTTTTAGGATTTCTTAGGGTCTTTAGGGTCTTTTACGTTTTTATCTTTTTTTAGTTTTTAAGGTTTTTTAGAGTTTTTTGTGGGTTTTAGGGGTTTTTTTGGGTTTTAGTGGGTTTTATGGTTTTCAGGTGTTTTTCAGGGTTTTTATGTTCTTTTTATAAAATTTATGGATTTTTAGGTTTTTTATAATTTTTATTGTTTTTTATTGTTTTTAGGGATTTTGAGGGGTTTTAGTGGTTTTCACTATTTCTAGGGGTTTTAAGTTTTTAGGGTTGTAGGTTCTTTTGGTTATTTAGGGTTTTTTGGAGTTTTTAGGGTATTCATAATTTTTTAGAGTTTTTATAATTTTTAGGTTTTTAAGTGTTCTAAGAATTTTTAGTTTATTTTTAAGGTTTTTATGGTTTTTAAGGGTTTTAGGGGTATTATGGTTTTCATGGATTTTCAGGGGTTTTATGGTTTTTTATGTTTTCAGTGATTCACTACGGGAAAAAGGGGTTTTTGCGACGGGTTATTTGCGAAGGGAATAAATCCCGTCGCAAATAAACTTATTTGCGACAGGGGTATTTTCCCGTCGCAAATAACCACTTATTTGCGACGGGGAAATCTCACTCGTCGCAAAAGGCTTGGCGCGCTTTGCGCGCCAAAACGCGGGAAAGTCATTTGCGACGGGTGGTTACCACCTGTCGCAAATAACCGACGGTGGTAAAAACTATTTGCGACGGGAATATACCCCATCGCAAATACCCGGCGGCGGTAAAAACTATTTGCGACGGTAATATACCCCCCGTCGCAAATAGTATGTCGGCAGGTTAATATTTGCGATGGGACCCGTCGCAAATAAATATTTAACCATTGACCGTGATAAATTCGGGCTCAAGTATTTGCGACGGGTCCCGTCGCAAATAATCTAACCTATAAATACCCCCACCCGTTTTTTTCCATTCATTCTCAACTTCTCTCAAAACTCTATTTTTAGAGTTCACAGTTTCTTAAGTTTAATTTTTATTTCCAGATTTGATATTGATGTCTTCAACAATTATCGGAGATCAACCTCAGATCAATTTTAAAGGTATTTATTTTCTTTTTAATTTAATATTTAATTTAAATTTTTTATTAGTTTTATTTATTTTTAATTAGTTGTAATTTAATTGTGTTTATATTGTTTTGTTATTTAATAAATTTAAATTATTAGTATTAGTTGTTCATAGTTAATGGTAATTAGTAGTAATTAATAATAATTAGAAATAATTAATAATAAATTGGAATAAACCTCCCCAATGCGCGCATTAACCTTTACAACTAATCCATTTCATTTTTTTATACATTTAATGATCTATCTATATATATATAGTTATATTTATTCGTATATTAATATAGATTTATACTAATATAAATATATTTGGTTATATAGATATATATATATTTATTTATTCGTATATTAATATATATTTATTCTATATATATATATATGTAGTTATAAGTTTTTATTCGTATATTTATTTGTATATTAATTAATATATATTTATAAGCTTAGTTTTAAATAAATTTATAAAATATGGTTTTTTATGTATATGTATAAATAAATAAATAAATACATATATACAATAGATACACACACACACACATACACACATATATATATATGTATAGTTATGAATGAATTCATAGGAATGAGGGGGTGAAAATCCACCGAGAATGTTAAAACGGCTATAACTTATAATCCATAAGTCCGTTACAACTCCACAACCAGTCAAATCGAAGAACATGAAACGATATTCGATATGATATGCGGTACAGGCCAAACAGACATCCGGATCGGATGTTATATCCATTTGAATGTTTAAATGACCATAACTTCTAATCCAGAAGTCTGTTTCAGCTCCACAATCAGTCAAATCGAAGAACATGAAACGATCTTCGATATGATATATGGTAGAGGTTTATCGGACATCGGGAGCAGAAGTTATAGTTGTTTAAACGGTGAAAAATCGGGGTACCCCGACTAAAAACTCAGTTTTGGAGGCCTTTTGGGCCTTTTTTGGCCTTGAAACAACCTTGGACGGGTTCCACCGGTCCACAGCGCTGTATAGATCGTCGCAGGCTTCGATTTGATATACTGTGGAGGTCAAACGGAGTCCCGGATCAAAAGTTATGGCCGTTTGAAGTTTGGGTTTCATTTTTAACTTATTTTCCATCTTTCATTAATTTTTTTTATTTTTTTTATATTCAAAGAGTTATTAAATGACTATTAACTGATAAAAATTACATAATTACTAATTAAAAATATTTTTTAATTTATTTTATAAGCCTCTTTTACTGAACATCTTATACATTCATATTTGATTTTCATTCTTCCTTTCTAAAACATATTTAAAAAATAAATATTATATTTATATCAATATAAATAGGTTTATTGATTTATATAATAATAAATAAATTTTTAATTTTTTTATTATTATTTGCGACGGGAATATATTCCCGTCGCAATTACTTATTTGCGATGGGCCCGTCGCAAATACCCGCTTCGAAGCAACCATTTGCGACGGGAATATGACCCGTCGCAAATACTTTTTGCGACGGGCCCGTCGCAAAAGATTTTTTTAAAAAAATCAGAAACCTATTTGCGACGGGTCAATTTCCCGTTGCAAATACGTGTTTTTGCGACGGGACCGTCGCAAAAAAAACAGTTGCGACGGCGTTTTCTGCAACGGGCGATTTGCGACGGGGCCCCGTCGCAAAAGGCTATTTGCGAGGGGATCCCGTCGCAAATGACCCGTCGCAAATATCTATATTTCCTGTAGTGATTTTTAAGGCTTTTTCAACTTATTATTGTTTTAGGTATTTTTATTTTTTATGCCTTTTTAGGGGTTCTAGTGGTTTTTAGGGGTTTATAGGTTATTTAGGGGTTTTAAGGGTTTTAGGTTATTTTTGGTATTTATGGTTTTTTTGAGTTTTTTAGGGTTTTTAAGGTTTTTAGAGTTTTTTTAATTTTTTTCAGAGTTTCAAGGATTTTTAGAGTTTTTAGTGGTTTTTATGTTATTTATGGGTTTTAGGGTTTTTAAGGTTTTTAGGGTTTTTGTGGTTTTCAGGGTTTTTTCAGGGTTTTTAGGTTTTTTTAGATTTTTACGGATTTTTGGGATTTTTATGGTTTTTAAGTTTTTTTTAGTTTTTTTAGTAATTATGATGGGTTTTAGGGTTTTTTAGGGTTTTATATTGTTTTTAGTCTTTTTTATGTGTTTTAGGGTCTTTTTTGGGTTTTAGAGTTTTTTATTTTTTTAGGGGTTTCAAGGTTTTTTAGAGTTTTTAATGTTTTAGGGGTTTTAAGGGTTTTAAGGGTTTTTATTGGTTTTTAGGGTTTTTATGTGTTTTTATGGTTTTTAAGGTTATTAGGGGTTTTATGGTTTTCAGGGGGTTTTCAAGGGTTTTAGGGGTTTTACGTTTTCTAGGATTTTTACGCTTTTTTAGGATTTTTATGGTTTTTAGGGGTTTTAAGGTTTCAAGAGACTTTGAGGGTTTTAATATTTTTCAGGTTTTTTAGGATTTTTCAGGGTTTTTAGGGTGTTTTTGGGATTTTAATTTTTTAGCGTTTTAAAGAGTTTTTAGAGTTTTTAATGTTTTTATGGGTTTAAAGGATTTTTAGAGTTTTGGTGGATTGTGAGGGTTTTTATGGGTTTTTAAGGTTTTTTGGGGTTTTATGTTTTTCATGGGTTTTTTCAAGGGTTTTAGGGATTTTGAGGGTTTTTAGGTTTTTTAGGGTTATTTAGGGTTTTAGGCTATCAGTGTTTTTAGTTTCTTTTTGGGTTTTTAGGGATTTTTTGAGTTTTTTAGGGGTTTAAGGTTTGTATAATTTTTTAACATTTTAGGGGTTTTAAGGGTTTTAGAGTTTTTAGTGGGTTTTTAGGGTTTTTATCAGGGTTTAGGGTTTTTTAATGTTTTGGGATTTTTTTTGGTTTTTAGGGGTTTTTTAGGGTTTTAGGGGTTTTTACGATGTCAAGGATATATAGGGATTTTTAGGATATTTAGGGTTTTCAGGGTTTTTTTGTGTTTTTAGGGATTTTGTTGGGGTTTTGGGGTTTTCTAGGTTTTTAGGGTTTTTTGGCGGTTTTAGGGTTTAAAGGTTCTTTTTGGGTTTTAAGGGGTTTTTTGAGTTTTTAGTGTTTCTACGGTTTTTAGTGTTTTTTATCATTTTTAGTGCGTTTTTAGGGTTTTAATGGGTTTAGTTTTTTTAAGGTTTCTCTGAGTTTTTGTTTTTTTAGGGGGTTTTAGGTTTTTAGGGTTTATTAAGTTTTTATAAATTTTTAGGGATTTTTTTGGATTTTTTTGGGGTTTTTGGGTTTTTTGGGGTTTTAATGCGTTTAGGGTTTTTTTTTGTTTTTTGGGTTTTTTTGAGTTTTTTTTATTTTATAAGGTTTTTAGAGTTTTTAACATTTTTATTTGTTTTAAGTGTTTTTTATTTTTTAGTGGTTTTTAGGGGTTTCATGGTTTTCATGGTTTTTTAAGGTTTTTAGGGGGTTTTTTGGTCTTTAGGGGGTTTTCAGGTGTTTTAGGGTTTTATAGTTTTTAGGGTTTTTTTATGTCTTCTAGGATTTTAAGGGATTTTTTGGGTTTTTATGATTTTTAGTGCTTTGAGGGATTCTGTGAGTTTTTTTGGTTTTTCATGGATTTTTATGGTTTAGGGGTATTCTTAGGGTTTTTTTAGTTTTTTTGGGTTTTTAAGGTTTTTGAGAGTTTTTTAAAGTTTTTAAACATTTTTAGGAGTTTTAAGGGTTTTAGAGTATTTAGTGGTTTTTATGGGTTTTATGGGTTTTTATGGTTATTTATTGTTTTAGGGGGTTTTCAAGGTTTTTATGGTTTTTTACATTTTTAGGAAATTTTAGGGCTTTTTTAGAGTTTTTATGGGTTTTTAGGATTTTTTTTTGTTTTTTTAGGGTTTTTAGGGGGTTTTAGAAAGAAAAAATTTGGTTTTTTGGGTTTTTGGGGTCTATTGTGTTTTTAGGGGTTTGAATGTTTTTAGGGTATTTAGAGTTTTTTAGGGGTTTTAAGCATTTTAGAGTTATTTGTGCCTTTTTAGGGTTTTATGTGATTTTAGGGTTTTTTAAGGTTTTTTGGTTTTTTTATGGTTTTAGGGTCTTTTCGGATTTTTTAGGGGTTTTTACATTTTTAGGGATTTTTATGACTTTTTTAGGATTTTTATGGTTTTTAGGGGTTTTAGGGTTTTTGATGGATTTTGAGAGGTTTTAGGGTCTTAGGGGTTTTCATGGGTTTTAGGGGTTTTCATGGTTTTTTTCTCTTTTTGGGGGTTTTTAGGGGTTTTAAGGTTTTATATGGTTTTTTAATATTTTTAAACATTTTTAGGGGTTTTTGGGGGATTGAAAGATTTTAGTGGTTTTTAGGGTTTTTATGTGGTTTTCGGATTTTTAAGGGGTTTTTTTTGTTTTTAGGGGGTTTTCAGGGATTTTAGGGGTTTTAAGTTTTTATGGACTGGTAGGGTTTTTAAGGATTTTTCTGGGTTTTAGGGATTTTTAGGGTTTTTAAGGATTTTGAGGGTTTTTATGGATTTTAACTGATTTTTTTGGGTTTTTAGGATTTTTAGGGATTTTAGGGCCTTTTGGGTTTTTAGGGTTTTTTTAGTTTTTAATTGTTTTTAGTGTTTTTTAACATTTTTAGGGGTTTTAGGTGTTTTTAGAGATTTCAGTGGGTTTTAGGGTTTTTATGGGGTTTTTAGGGTTTTTATGGGGGTTTAGGGTTTTCCATGGTTTTTAGGGGTTTTATGGTTTTTAGTGGTTTTTCTGGTTTTTAGGATTTTTTAAGTTTTCAAGGATTTTTAGGGCCCTTTTAGGTTTTTTATGGTCTTTAGAGATTTTGATGGTTTCTAGTGTTTTCAAGGTTTTCATGGTTTTTCATGGTTTTAGGGTCTTTTAGGTTTTCATGGTTTTTGGAGTTTTTTTAGGATTTGTAAGGTTTTTTAGTTTTTTAACATTTTTATGGGTTTTAAGGGTTTTTAGTTGGTTTTTAGGGTTTTATGGGTTTTAAGGTTTTCTTAATGTTTTTAGGGTTTTTTATATTTTCAGGGATTTTTTTATATTTTCATGGTTTTCTGGGAATTTTTGGGTTTTCAGAGTTTTTAGGGAATTTGAGGGGTTTTAGGGGTTTGTATGGTTTTTAGGGTTTTTAGGGTTTTTATGGTCCTTTTGGGTTTTTAGGGGTTTTTGAGTTTTTTAGGTTTTTAAGGGCTTTTAGAGTTTTTCAATGTTTTTTTTATTTTTATGGTTTTTTAGAGTTTTTAGTGTTTTATTTAGTTTTTAGGGTTTTCATGGTTTTTAATGATTTTTAGGGGGGTTTTATGGTTTTCAAGGGGTTTTCATGGTTTTTAGAGTTTTTTACATTTTTATGGTTTTTTATTGGTTTTGAGGATTTTTATGAGTTTTAGGGATTAGGGTTTTCATGTTTTTTTAGGGTTTTTAGGGTTTTTAGGTTTTTAGGGTCTTTTTGGGTTTTATGGTTTTTTTGAGTTTTTACGGTTTTTTGGAGATTTTTAACATTTTTAGGGGTTTAAAGGGTTTTTAGTGGATTTTAGGGTTTTTTTTGGGTTTTAGGGTTTTTAAGGTTTTTAGGGGTTTTTTGGTTTTCAGGGGTTTTTCTGAGTTTTTAGGGTTTTTTATGTTTTAGGTATTTTTATCAATTTTTAAGATTTATATAGTTTTTATGGGTTTTTATGGGTTTTTAAGGTTTTTAGAGATTTTGAGGGTTTTTATGGGGTTTTTATGGTTTTTAGGAATTTTAGGGTTTTTTTTATTTTTTTTAGGGTTTAATGGTTTTTTATAGTTTTTATCATTTTTGGGGTGTTTTAAGGGTTTTAAGAGTTTCAGTGGGTATTTAGGGTTTTCATGGGTTTTTAGGGGTTTTTAAGGTTTTAGAGTTTTTTATGGTTTTTAGGGGTTTTTTTGGGTTTTTTACCTTTTCAAGGAATTGTTGTGCTTTTTTGGACTTTTATGGTTTTCAGGTTTATTAAGGATTTTAGGGACTTATATGGTTTTTAGGGGTTTTGAGGGTTTTTTAGGAATTTAAGGCTTTTGAGGGTTTTTAGGGTCTTTTGGGTATTTAGGGCTTTTTTTGAGTTTTTTACATTTTTAATGTTTTTTAGAGTTTTTTAACTTTTTTAACAATTTTAGGGGTTTTACAGGTTTTTAGAGTTTTTAGTGGTTTTTATGATTTTTTAGGGGTTTTATGATTTTTAGGTGTTTTATGGTTTTTCTGTGTTTTTCTGGGTTTTAAGGATTTTTTTACATTTTCACGGATTTGTAGGGATTTTATAGGATTTTTATGGTTTTTAGGGTTTTTTAGGGTTTTAGTCATTTTGAGGGGTTTTAGGGGATTTCATGGTTTTTTAGGGTTTTAGGGATTTTCAGTGTTTTTATGGAATTTTTGGGTTTTTAGGGGTTTTTTAGTTTTTCAAGGTTTTAGGTTTTTAAATATTTTTGGGGTTTTAAGGGTTTTTGTAGTTTTTAGTTGTTTTTAGGTTTTTATGGTTTTTAGTTGTTTTTAAAATTTTAGAGGTTTTATGATTTTCATGGATTTTTTAGGTTTTTAGTGTTTTTGTGTTTTCAAGGATTTTTAGGGCATTTTAGGTTTTTTATGCTTTTTAGGATTTTTTGGGTTTAATAGGGATTTTAGGGGGTTTGGGGGTTTTTAAATTTTTAGGGTTTTAAAGAGTTTTCATGGGTTTTTTGTACTTTTTTGGGTTTTTATGGGGGTTTTAATGTATTTATGGGTTTTTTTGTTTTTACGGGGTTTTCAAGGTTTTTATATTTTCAAGGATTTTAGGTTTTTTAGGTGCTTTCAGGGTTTTAGGGTCAATTTTGATTTTTAGGGTTTTTTTGAGTTTTTAGGGTTCAAAATGTTTTTTAAAGTTTGTTAATTTTTACAAGGGTTTAAAGGGTTTTTATTGTTTTTACTAGGCTTTTATGGATTTCATGATTTTTAGGGTTTTTAAGGATTTTAGGGGTTTTATGTTTTTTAAGGGGTTTTCAGGGTTTTCAGGGGTTTTTATCTTTTCGGGGATTTTTAGTGCGTTTTAGGATTTTTATGGGTTTTAGGGTTTTTATGGATTTTGAGGGGTTTTAGGGGTTTTTAGGGTTTTTAGGGGTTTTAGGGTCTTTTTGAGTTTTTATGGTTTTAAAGGGTTTTTAGAGTTTTTTAAAGTTTTAAGGGGTTTTAAGATTTTTTTGAGCTTTAGGGATTTTAAAGTTATTGGGTGTTTTATGGTTTTTAGGTGTTTTCCTTGGGTTTTTAGGGTTTTTTACATTTTTCGGGGTTTTTAGGATTTTTATGGTTTATAGGGTTTTTGGTTTTTGGTATTTTTAGGGATTTTGAGGGGTTTTAGGGTTTTTCTGGATTTTTTTAGGGTTTTATGGTTTTTCAGTGTTTTATGGTTTTTGAAGTTTTTAACGTTTTTAGGGGTTTTAAAGGTTTTTAGAGTTTTAGTGGGTTTTTGAGGGTTTTTAAGGTGTTTCAAGGTTTTTAAGGTTATTAGTGATTTTATGGTTTTGAGGGGGTTTTCTGGGTTTTTAGGGTTTTTTATGTTTTCCAGGATTTTTTAGGACTTTTAATGTTTTTAGGGTTCTTATGGATTTTCAGGGTTTTAGGGTGTTTCATTGTTTTTTAGAGTTTTAGGGGATTTCCAGGATTTTAGGGACTTTTAGGTTTTTTAGGGTTTTTTGAGTTTTTAGGGTTTTTAATTGTTTTTAGAGTGAATTAACATTTTTATGGGTTTTAAGGGTTTTTAGAGTTTTTAGTGGTTTTGGGTTTTTATGGGTTTTTTGGGTTTTTTGGGATTTTTATTATTTTAAGGTGTTTATTAGGATTTTTAGGGTTTTTTATATTTTGAGGGATTTTTAATAATTTTTTAGATTTTTATTGGTTTTATGGTTTTATAGGATTTTTGGGGATTTGGAGGGTTTTTAGGGGTTTTCAGGGTTTTTAGTGTTTTTATAGGTTTTTAGGGTTTTCAGGGTCTTTTGGGATTTTAGGGTTTTATTTGAGTTTTTAGGGGTTTAAGGGTTTTTAGTGTTTTTTAACATTTTTAGGGGTTTTAATGGATTTTAGAGTTTTTAGGGTTTTTTTGGGTTTTTGTGGGTTTATATGGTTTTTACAGTTTTAGGGGTTTTATGGTTTTTAGGGGTTTTCAGGATTTTTATGGATTTTTATGTTTTCATTGATTTTTAGGGATTTTTTGGATTTTTATGGGTTTTATGGGTTTTTAGGAATTTGGGTGGTTATTTAGGGTTTTTTGGGGTTTTAGGGTTTTTTAGGGTCTTTTGGTATTTTAGGGATTTTTTTGAGTTTTTAAGGGTTTTTTAGGTTTTTTTGAGTTTTTATCATTTTTATTGGTTTTATATGTTTTTTATAGTTTTTATTGGGTTTTTTGGGTTCTTATGGGTTTTTAGGGTTTTTTAGGTTTTTGGGGTTGTTATGGTTTTCAAGGGTTTCCAGGGTTTTTTCGATTTTTTACATTTTCACGGTTTTTTAGTGATTTTTAGGTTTTCTGTGGTTTTTAGGGTTTTTAAAGATTTTGAGGGTTTTAAGTGTTTCTCAGGGTTTTTATTCTTTTTAAGGATTTTCATTATTTTTAGGGTATTTTGGGGGTTTTAGGGTTTTTTGAATTTTTTAGGATTTTAAGAGTTTTTAGAGTTTTTTAACATTTTTATGGGTTTTAAGTTGTTTTAGAGTTTTTAGTGTGGTTTTAGGGAATTTATGGATTATATGGATTTTAAGGTTTGTAGGAGTTTTGTAGTTTTTAGGGGGGTTTTAGGGTTTTTAGGGTTTTTTTACATTTTTTGGGATTTTTATGGATTTATTAGGATTTTTAAGGTTTTTCGAGGTTTAGGGTTTTGAGTTTTTTAAGGTTTATTTGGCGTTTTCTAGGTTTTTTGGGTTTTTTGGGTTTTTAGGGATTTTTTGAGTTTTTTGGGGGTTTTGATGTTTTTTATAATTTTTTGACATTTTTAGGGTTTTATGTGTTTTTAGAGTTTTTTTGTGGTTTTTAGGGTTTTTATGATCGTTTTGGGTTTTTAAGTTTTTTATGGGTTTCTATGGTTCCCAAGGGTTTTTATGGTTTCTAGGGTTTTTTACGTTCTTTGGTATTTTTAGGGATTTTTATGGGTTTTTGGGATTTTGTGTCTTTTTACGGTTTTTCAGGGGTTTTTATTTTTTACGGGCTTTTAGGATTTTTATGGGTTTTAGGGGTTTTATGGTTTTCAGGGGGGGTTTAAGATTTTTAGGGTTTTTTACGCATTCATAGATTTTTAGGGTTTTTATTTTGTGTTTTTAGAGTTTTTAGGAATTTTATGGATTTTGATGGTTTTTGGATTTTTTTCAGGGTTCTTTGGGTTTTTTTGAGTTTTTAGGGGTTTTATGGTTTTCAGGGGTTTTTCAGGGTTTTAGGGTTTTTTACGTTTTCATGGTTTTTTAGGGATTTTTTAAGATTTTGATGCTTTTTAGGGATTTTGTGGGGTTTTTGGGTTATTTTTGAGTTTTTTAGGGTTTTAAGGTTTTTTAGAGTTTTTAAACATTTTTAGCGGTTTTCAATATTTTTAGAGTTTTTAGTGGGTTTTTGGGATTTATGGCTTTTTATGGTTTTTGAAGGTTTTTAGGGGTTTTTATGGTTTTCATGAGTTTTTATTGGTTTTAGGGTTTTTTACATTTTCAGCGTTTTTAGGGATTTTGTAGTATTTTTATGAGTTTTACGGGTTTTTATGATTTTTAGGTATTTTGCGGGATTTAAGGGTTTTCAGCATTTTTTAGGTGTTTGAAGGGTTTTCAGGTTTTTATGGTTTTTTGGGGGTTTGATGGGAGGTTTTTGAGTTTTTAGGCATTTTAAGGTTTTTTAGAGTTTTTTAAAAAAATTTGGGTCTAAAGGTTTTTTAGATTTTTAGTGGATTTCTATGGTTTTATGGGTATTTTAAGGTTTTTAGGGGTTTTATGGTATCCAAAGGTTTTTCATGATTTTTAGGATTTTTTACATTTTTGGAGATTTTTATGGATTATTTTTTTTAGGCATTTTTAGGATTTTCATCGATTTTTGTGGTTTTTTGAGTTTTTTGGGATTTTGTGGTTTTTAGGGGTTTTTGGGTCTTTTTTTTTGTTTTTCGCAGTTTTTTTTTATTTTTAAAATATTTTGGGGTTTAGGTTTTTCTAGTTTTTAGGGGTTTTTAAGGGTTTTTAGAGTTTTTTTAACGTTTTTCGGGGTTTTGGAGTTTTTTGTGTTTTTTTGGGTTTTTATGGGGGTTTTAATGTATTTAGGGTTTTTTTTGTTTTTAGGGGGTTTTCAAGGTTTTTATATTTACAGGAATTTTAGGGTTTTTAGGAGTTTTAAGGGTTTTAGGGTCAATTTGGATTTATAGGGTTTTTTTTAGCTTTTAGGGTTTAAAAGGTTTTTTTATGTTTGTTGATGTTTTCAAGGGTTTAAAGGGTTTTTATTGTTTTTACTAGGCTTTTAAGGTTTTTATGATTTTTAGGGTTTTTAGGTTTTTTAGGGGTTTTATGGTTTTTGAGGTTTTTTCAGGGTTTTCATCGGGTTTTATGTTTTCAGTGATTTTTAGTGCTTTTTAGGATTTTTATGGGTTTTAGGGTTTTTATGGATTTTGAGGGGTTTTAGCAGTTTTTAGGGGTTTTAGGTTTTTTAGGGTATTTTTGAGTTTTTATGGTTTTAAAGGGTTTTTAGAGTTTTTTAATGTTGTAAGGGGTTTAAAGGATTTTTAGAGTTTTTAGGGATTTTAATGTTTTTGGATGTTTTTATAGTTTTTAGGTATTTTCCTTGGGGTTTTTTTTACATTTTTCGGGGTTTTTTAGGATTTTTAGGGTTTATAGGGTTTTTGGGTTTTTGGGATTTTTAGGGATTTTGAGGGGTTTTAGGGTTTTTCTGGATTTTTAGGGTTTTATGGTTTTTCAATGTTTTTATGGTTTTTAGAGTTTTTTAACGTTTTTAGGGGTTTAGTGGGTTTTTAGGGTTTTTGGGATTTTCAGGGTTTTAGGGGTTTTCACTGTTTTTTTTGAGTTTTAGGGGATTTTCAGGATTTTAGGTCTTTTTGGGTTTTTAGGTTTTTTAGGGTTTTTAAGTTTTTTTAGAGTTATTTAACATTTTTATGGGTTTTAAGGGTTTTTAGAGTTTTTAGTGGTTTTGGGTTTTTATGGGTTTTTAGGGTTTTTAAGGTTTTTTGGGGTTTTATGGCTTTCAGGTGTTTATTAGGGTTTTTAGGGTTTTTTACATTTTGTGGGATTTTTAAGACTTTTTTAGAATTTTTATTGGTTTTCGGTTTTTTGGGGATTTGGAGGGTTTTTAGGGTTTTCAGGGTTTTTAGTGTTTTTAGGGGTTTTTAGGGTTTTTAGGGTTTTCAGGGTCTTTTGGGATTTTAGGGCTTTGTTTGAGTTTTTATAAGTTTTTACGGTTTTAGGGGTTTTACGGTTTTTAGGGGTTTTCAGGGTTTTTATGGATTTTTCTGTTTTCATAGATTTTTAAGGACTTTTTAATATTTTTATGCATTTTATATGTTTTTAGGTATTTTGGGGGTTATTTAGGGTTTCTTGGGGTTTTAGGTATTTTTAGGGTCTTTTGGCATTTTTAGTGCTTTTTTGAGTTTTTAGGGGTATTTTAGGTTTTTTTGAGTTTCTATCCTTTTATGGGTTTTATATGTTTTTATAGTTTTTATTTGGTTTTTTGGGTTATTATGGGTTTTTAGGGTTTTTTAGGTTTTTGGGGTTGTTATGGTTTTCAAGGGGTTTCCAGGGTTTTTATGGTTTTTTACGTTTTCACGGATTTTTAGGGATTTTATGTTTTCTGTGGTTTTTAGGGTTTTTAGTGTTTTTAAAGATTTTGAGGGTTTTTTGTGTTTTTTAGGGTTTTTATTGTTTTTAAGGATTTTAATTATTTTTAGGGTATTTTGGGGGTTTTAGGGTTTTTTATTTTTTTAGGATTTTAAGAGTTTTTGAGTTTTTTAACATTTTTAAGGGTTTTAAGTTGTTTTAGGGTTTTTAGTGGGGTTTTAGAGATTTTATGGATTTTTATGGATTTTAATTTTTTAGGAGTTTTGTGGTTTTTATGGGGTTTTCAGGGTTTTTAGGGTTTTTTACATTTTTGGGGATTTTATGGATTTATTAGGATTTTTATAATTTTTAGGGGTTTAGGGTATTTGAGTTTTTAGGATTTATTTGTTGTTTTCTAGGTTTTTTGGGTTTTTTGGGTTTTTAGTGATTTTTTGAGTTTTTTTGGGGTTTTAATGTTTTTTTAAATTTTTTGACGTTTTTAAGGTTTTATGTGTTTTTAGAGTTTTTTGTGGGTTTTATTGTTTTTATGATCATTTTGGGTTTTTAAGGTTTTTATGGGTTTCTATGGTTCACATGGGTTTTTATGGTTTCTAGGGTTTTTTACGTTCTTTGGTATTTTTAGGAATTTTTATGATTTTTATGGGTTTTTGGAATTCTGTTTGTTTGTATGGGTTTTTAGGGGGTTTTATTTTTTATGGACTTTTAGGTTTTTTAAGTTTTTTAGGGATTTTATGGTTTTCATGGGGGTTTTTAGTATTTTTAGGGTTTTTTACACATTCATAGATTTTTAGGGTTTTTTTGGGTTTTTAGAGTTTTTAAAGATTTTAGGGATTTTGAGGGTTTTAGGATTTTTTCAGGGTTTTCAGAGTTTTTAAGTGCATTGGGGTTTTAGGATTTTTTTGAGTTTTTAGGAGTTTTATAGTTTTCAGGGGTTTTTTAGTGTTTTAGGGTTTTTTATGTTTTCTTGGATTTTTAGGGATATTTTTGGATTTTGATTCCTTTTAGGGATTTTGAGGGGTTTTAGGGGTTTTCAGGGTTTTTTTGGTTTTTAGGGTCTTCTGGGTTTTTTTGGGGGTTTTTGGGTTTGTTAGGGTTTTAAGGTTTTTTAGAGTTTTTAAATGTTTTTAGGGGTTTTGAGGATTTTTAGAATTTTTGGTGGGTTTTGGGGTTTTATGGGTTTTTATGGTTTTTAAGGTTTTTAGGGGTTTTTATGGTTTTTGGGTTTTTATGGGGTTTTAGGGTTCTTTACGTTTTTAGGGATTTTTGGGGATTTTGTAGTATTTTTATGATTGTTACGAGTTTTTATGATTTTTAGGGATTTTGAGGGTTTTTAGAGGTTTTCAGCATCTTTTAGGGGTTTGAAGGGTTTTCAGGTTTTTATGGTTTTTTGGGGATTTGATGTGAGGTTTTTGAGTTTTTAGGGGTTTTAAGGTTTTGTCGAGTTTTTAAACATTTTTTGGGGTTTAAAGGTTTTCTAGATTTTTAGTGGTTTTTATGGGTTTTATGGGTATTTTAAGGTTTGTGGGGGTTTTTATAGTATCCAGAGGTTTTTCAAGGTTTTTAGGATTTTTTACATTTTTAGAGATTTTTAGGGATTTTTTATGATTTTTTTGGTGTTTTTGAGTTTTTAGTGTTTTTTAAGTTTTTAGGGTTTTTTAAAGCTCTTAAAATTTTAGGGGTTTTAAGGGATTTTTTAGTTTTTAGTGGTTTAGGGTTTTATGGGTTTTTACGGTTTTTAGTGTTTTGGTGTTTTTAGGGTTTTTATGTTTTCAAAGATTTTTCAGGCATTTTTAGGATTTTCATGGATTTTTGGGGATTTTTTAATTTTTAGGGATTTTTTGGATTTTTAGGGGGTTTTCGAGTCATTTTTATTGTTTTTAGGGGTTTTTAGGGTTTTTACGATCTTTTGGGGTTTTAGGTTTTTTTTGTTTTTAGGGGTTTTAAGGGTTTTTAGAGTTTTTTAACGTTTTTATTGGTTTTAGAGTTTGTTTTGTGTTTTTTTGTGTTTTTATGGGGGTTTTAATGTATTTCTTGTTTTTTTGGTTTTTAGGGGGTTTTCAATGTTTTTATATTTTTAGGGATTTTAGGGTTTTTAGGAGTTTTCAGGGTTTTAGGGTCAATTTGGATTTTTAGGGTTTTTTTTTTGAATTTTCATGGTTTAAAAGGTTTTTTAAAGTTTGTTAATGTTTACAAGGGTTTAAAGGGGTTTTATTGTTTTCACTGGGCTTTTAAGGTTTTTATGATTTTTAGGGTTTTTAGGGTTTTTAGGGTTTTTAGGGGTTTTATGGTTTTCAAGAGTTTTTCTGAGTTTTCAGGGGTTTCTATTTTTTCAGGTATTTTTAGTGCTTTTTAGGATTTTTATGGGTTTTAGGGTTTTATGGATTTTGAGGTGTTTTAGGGGTTTTTAGGGTCTTTTTAAGTTTTTATGGTTTTAAAGGGTTTTTAGAGTTTTTTAAAATTTTAAGGGGTTTTAAGGATTTTTAGTGTTTTGAGGGATTTTAAAGTTCTTTGGTGTTTTTATGGTTTTTAGGTGTTTTAGTGTTTTGAGGGATTTTAAAGTTCTTTGGTGTTTTTATGGTTTTTAGGTGTTTTCCTTGGGTTTTTAGTGTTTTTTTCATTTTGGGGGTTTTTTAGGATTTTTATGTTTTATAGGGTTTTTGGTATTTTTAGGGATTTTGTGGGGTTTTTGGGTTTTTTGGATTTTTTAGGATTTTATGGTTTTTTAGTGATTTTATGGTTTTTAGAGTTTTTTAACGTTTTTACGGGTTTTAAGGGTTTTTAGTATTTTAGTTAGTTTTTAGGATTTTTACGGGGTTTCAAGGTTTTTATGGTTATTAGTGATTTTATGGTTTTTAGGGGTTTTTCAGGGTTTTTTGGGTTTTTTATGTTTTCCAAGATTTTTAGGGAATTTTTAGGACTTTTAATGTTTTTAGGGTTTATAGGGATTTTCATGGTTTTAGGGTTTTTCACTATTTTTTAGAGTTTTAGGGGATTTTCGGGATTTTAGGGTCTTTTTGGGTTTTTAAGGTTTTTTGAGTCTTTTAGGGGTTTTAAGTGTTTTCAGAGTTATTTAAAAATTTTATGGGTTTTAAGGGTTTTTTGAGTTTTAGTGGTTTGGGGTTTTTATGGGTATTAGGGTTTTTAAGCTTTTTGGCGGGTTTTTATGGTTTTCAGGTGTTTATTGGGGTTTTTAGGGTTTTTTACTTTTTGAGGGATTTTTAAGACTTTTATAATTTTTTTTGGTTTTTGGGTTTTTGGGGATTTGGAGGGGTTTTAGGGGTTTTCAGGGTTTTTAGTTTTTTTATGGGTTTTTAGGGTTTTCAGGGTCTTTTGGGATTTTAGGGCTTTGTTTGAGTTTTTTTGGGTTTAAGGGTTTTTAGTGTTTTTAACATTTTTAAGGGTTTTAATGGATTTTAGAGTTTTTAGGGGTTTTTAGGGGTTTTTAGGGTTTTTGTGGGTTTATAGGGTTTTTCAGGGTTTTTAGGGTTTTTTATGTTTTCATGGATTTTTAGGGACTTTTTAGGATTTTTATGGATTTTATGGTTTTTTAGGGATTTTAGGGTTTTAGGGGTTTTTAGGGTCTTTTTGCATTTTTAGGGCTTTTTTGAGTTTTTAGGGGTTTTTTAGGTTTTTTGAGTTTCTATCCTTTTTATGGGTTTTATATGTTTTTATAGTTTTTATTTGGTTTTTAGGGTTATTATGGATTTTTAGGGTTTTTTAGGTTTTTGGGGTTGTTATGTATTTCAAGGGGTTTCCAGGGTTTTTACGGTTTTTTATATTTTCACGGATTTTTAGGGATTTTTAGGTTTTCTATGGTTTTTACGGTTTTTAGGGTTTTTAAATATTTTGAGGGTTTTTAGTGTTTTTCAGGGTTTTTATTGTTTTTAAGGATTTTCATTATTTTTAGGGTATTTTGAGGGTTTTAGGGTTCTTTTAATTTTTTAGGATTTTAAGAGTTTTCAGAGTTTTTTAACATTTTAAGGGTTTTAGTTGTTTTAGAGTTTTTTGTGGGTTTTAGGGATTTTATGGATTTTTATGGATTTTAAGGTTTTTATGAGTTTTGTGGTTTTTAGGGGGTTTTTTAGGGTTTTTTACATATTTGGGGATTTTTATGGATTTATTAGGATTTTTATGGTTTTTAGCGGTTTAGGGTTTTTGAGTTTTTTAGGGTTTATTTGGAATTTTATAGGTTTTTTGGGTTTTTAGGGATTTTTTCAGTTCTTTTGGGGTTTTAATGTTTTTTATGATTTTTTGACGTTTTTAGGGTTTTATGTGTTTTTAGAGTTTTTTGTGGTTTTTTAGGGTTTTTATGAGCGTTTAGGGTTTTTAAGGTTTTTATGGGTTTCTATGGTTCCTAGGGGGTTTTATGGTTTCTAGGGGTTTTTACGTTCTTTGGTATTTTAGGGTTTTTTATGATTTTTATGGGTTTTTGGGGTTTTTGGGATTTTGTGTGTTTTTACGGTTTTTCAGGGGTTTTTATTTTTTTATGGCCTCTTAGGGTTTTTAAGGTTTTTAGGGGTTTTATGGTTTTCAGGGGGGTTAGTATTTTAAGGGTTTTTTACGCATTCATATATTTTTAGGGTTTTTAGGGTTTTTAGAGTTTTTAGGAATTTTGAGGGTTTTATGATTTTTTTCAGGGTTTTAAGGGTTTTTAAGTGTAATGGGGTTTTAGGGTATTTTTGAGTTTTTAGGGGTTTTATGGTTTTCAGGGGTTTTTCAGAGTTTTAGGGTTTTTTATGTTTTCAAGGATTTTTCATGATTTTTTAGGATTTTGGTGATTTTTAGGGATTTTGGGGGGTTTTAGGGGTTTTTATGGTTTTTATGTTTTTTAGGGTCTGTTGGGTTATTTTGGTTTTTTTTGGGTTTTTAGGGTTTTAAGGTTTTTTAGAGTTTTTAAACGTTTTTAGGGGTTTTTGGGATTTTTAGAGTTTTTAGTGGATTTTGGGGTGTTATGGGTTTTATGGTTTTTTACGTTTTCAGGGATTTTTAAGGATTTGGGATTTTATAGTATTTTTAGGATTCTTATGTGTTTTTATGATTTTTAGGGATTTTGAGGGTTTTTAGGGGTTTTCAGCATTTTTTAGGTGTTTGAAGGGTTTTCAGGTTTTTATGGTTTTTTTGGGGTTTGATGGGAGGTCTTTGAGTTTTTACGGGTTTTAAGGTTTTTTAGAGTTTTTAAACATTTTTTGGGATTTAATGGTTTTTTAGATTTGTAGTGGGTTTTTAAGGTTTCATGGGTATTTTAAGGTTTTTAGGGGTTTTTATGGTATCTGAAGAGTTTTCAAGGTTTTTATGATTTTTTACATTTTTAAATATTTTTAGGGATTTTTTTATGATTTTCATGGTGTTTTTGAATTTTTAGTGTTTTTTAAGTTTTTAGGGTTTTTTAAAGCTCTTAACATTTTAGGGGTTCTAAGGATTGTTGAGTTTTTAGTGGTTTAGGGTTTTTATGTATTTTTTCGATTTTTAGTGTTTTTAGGTTTTTTCAGTTTTTAGGGTTTTTACGTTTTCAAAGTTTTTTCAGGCATTTTTAGGATTTTCATGGATTTTTGGGTTTTTTTGAGTTTTTAGGGATTTTGTGGATTTTTAGGTGGTTTTCGAGTCTTTTTTTATTGTTTTTAGAGGTTTTTAGGGTTTTTTACGATTTTTTGGGGTTTTAGGTTTTTTTTAGTTTTTTTTTGTTTTAAGGATTTTTAGATTTTTTTAATGTTTTTAGGGGTTTCAGAGTTTTTTTGGGTTTTTTGGGTTTTTATGGGGGTTTTAATGTATTTAGGGTTTTTTTTTGTTTTTAGGGGGTTTTCATGGTTTTTATATTTTCAAGGATTTTAGGGTTTTTGGAGTTTTCCGGGTTTTTGGGTCAATTTGGATTTTTAGGGATTTTTTTGAGTTTTTAGTGTTTAAAATGTTTTTTAAAGTTTGTTAATGTTTACAAGCGTTTAAAGGGTTTTTAGGGGTTTTATGGTTTTCAAGGGTTTTTCAGGGTTTTCAGGGGATTTTATGTTTTCAGGGATTTTTATTGCTTTTTAGGATTTTTATGGGTTTTAGGGTTTTTATGGATTTTGAGGGGTTTTAGGGGTTTTTAGATTTTTTAGGGTTTTTAGGGTCTTTTTGAGTTTTTATGATTTTAAAGGGTTTTTAGAGTTTTTAAAAGTTTTAAGGGGTTTTAAGGATTTTTAGAGTTTTTAGGGATTTTAAAGTTCTTGGGTGTTTTTATGGTTTTTAGGTGTTTTCCTTGTGTTTTTAGGGTTTTTTTACATTTTTTGGGGTGTTTTAGGATTTTTATGGTTTATAGGGTTTTTGGGTTTTAGGGATTTTTAAAGATTTTGAGGGGTTTTAGGGTTTTTCTGTATTTTTTAGGGTTTTATGGGTTTTCAGTGTTTTTATGATTTTTAAAGTTTTTTAACGTTTTAAGGTGTTTTAAGGGTTTTTAGAGTTTTAGTTGGTTTTTATGATTTTTATGGGGTTTCAAGGTTTTTATTGTTATTAATGATTTTATGGTTTGTCGGGGGGTTTTAGGGTTTTTTGGGTTTCTTTATGTTTTCCAGGATTTTTAGGGTTTTTAGGGATTTTCAGGGTTTTAGGGGTTTTTGCTCTTCTTTAGAGTTTTAGGGATTTCTTGGATTTTTGGGACTTTTTGGCTTTTTAGGGGGTTTTGAGTTTTTTAGGGGTTTTAAGTGTTTTTAGAGTTATTTAACATTTTTATGGGTTTTAAAGTTTTTAGAGTTTTTAGTGGTTTTGGGTTTTTATGTGTTTTTTGGGTTTTAAAGGTTTTTTGGGGTTTTTATTATTTTTAGGTGTTTATTAGGGTTTATTAGGGGTTTTTTACATTTTCATGGATTTTTAAGACTTTTTTAGATTTTTTATTGGTTTTAGGGTTTTTGGGGTTTTGGGGGATTTGGAGGGTTTTTAGGGGTTCTTAGGGTTTTTAGTTTTTTATGGGTTTTTAGGGTTTTCAGGGTCTTTTTGGGATTTTAGGTCTTTGTTTGAGATTTTAGGGGTTTAAGAGTTTTTAGTTTTTTTTAACATTCTTAGGTGTTTTAATGGATTTTAGAGTTTTAGGGGTTTTTAGGGTTTTTGTGGGGCTATAGGGTTTTTAGTGTTTTTAGGGGTTTTTGGGTTTTCAGGTTTTTTAGGTATTTTTATGTTTTCATGGATTTTTAAGGACTTTTTAAAAATTTTATGGATTTTATGGGGTTTTAGGGATTTTGGGGGTTATTTAGGGTTTTTTGGGGGTTTTAGGGGTTTTTAGGGTCTTTTGGCATTTTTAGGGCTTTTTTGAGTTTTAGGGGTTTTTTAGGTTTTTTTGAGTTTCTATCCTTTTTATGGGTTTTATATGATTTTATAGTTTTTATTGGGTTTTTTAGGTTCTTATGGGTTTTTTGGGTTTTTGGGGTTATGGTTTTCAAGCGGTTTCCAGGGTTTTTACAGTTTTTTACGTTTTCACGGATTTTTAAGAATTTTTAGGTTTTCTATGGTTTTTAGGGTTTTTAAAGATTTTGATGGTTTTTAGCGTTTTTTAGGGTTTTTATTGTTATTAAGGATTTTCATTATTTTTAGGGTATTTTTGGGGTTTTATGGTTTTTTTATTTTTTTAGGTTTTTAAGAATTTTTAGATTTTTTAACATTTTTAAGGGTTTTATGTTGTTTTAGATTTTTAGTGGGGTTTTAGGGATTTTATGGATTTTTATGGATTTTAAGGTTTTTAGGAGTTTTGTGGTTTTTAGGGGGTTTTTAGGGTTTTTAAGGTTTTTTACATTTTTATGTATTTATTAGGATTTTTATGGTTTTTAGGAGTTTAGGGTTTTTGAGTTTTTTAGGGTTTATTTGGGGTTTTCTAGGTTTTATGGGTTTTATGGGTTTTTAGGGATTTTTTGAGTTTTTCGGGGGTTTTAATGTTTTTTATAATTTTTTGATGTTTTTAGTGTTTTATGAGTTTTTAGAGTTTTTTTGTGGTTTTAGGGTTTTAGGAGCATTTGGGGGTTTTACGGTTTTTATGGGTTTCTATGGTTCCTAGTGGTTTTTATTGTTTCTAGGGTTTTATTACGCTTTGGTATTTTTAGAGATTTTTATGATTTTTACGGGTTTTGGGGGTTTTTGGGATTTTGTATGTTTTTACGGTTTTTCAGGGGTTTTTAATTTTTTATGGGCTTTTTGGGTTTTAAAGGTTTTTAGGGGTTTTATGGTTTTCAGGGGGGTTTAGGGTTTTTAAGTTTTTAGGGTTTTTTTGGGGGGGGGGTTTAGAGTTTTTAGGGATTTGAGGGATTTTGAGGGTTTTAGGATTTTTTCAGGGTTTTAGGGTTTTTAAGTGCATTGGGGTTTTATGGTTTTTTTTGAGTTTTTAGGCGTTTTATGGTTTTCAGGGGTTTTTCAGGGTTTTAGGGTTTTTTTCATTTTCATGGATTTTTAAGGATTTTTTAGGATTTTGATGTTTTTAGGGTTTTTTTTGATTTTTTTAGCATTTTTAATAATTTTTAGTATATTTTATGTTTTTATAGGGTTTAGGATTATTAGATTTTTAATGGGTTTTTAGGGTTTTGATGGGGTTTTTGGGTTTTTTATGTTTTTTAGGGCAAGGAAGATGCCAGGGTCAGGTTATTCCCGACCCCCCCCCCCCAAATTTATTAAGAAGAAAAAAGACACGACAGACAAGGGAGGGGAGGGGTCGAACGACCCACACCCAAAAACCCTTCACAGTAAAAGACCCAAAAAAAGAAAGTTAAAAAAGAAAAACGAAAACAGAGAAAAGACACAAAACAAAACCCAACAGCAGCGTCCACACCTCTTGTCCAGCCAGCACCAACATCCAGCACCAATACCAAACATCACAGCAAAGCAGCAGAGACAACACATCCAAACCGACCAGCCCCAGCAGCCTCCACACATCTTGTCCAGCCAACACCAGCATCCAGCACCAAAGCCAAATATCACAGCCTGTAGCATCAAACCACAATAGAAACCGCAGACCACAGCAGCCATCATCATCATCTAGCAATCAGCAACTAATAACCAGCAGTCATTAAAGCCACTCCACCGCGATATGCCCCTGACCCCGGACGCTACCACCAGCACCATCCCAAAGCCTCCACAAACAGCAGCATACCAGACCAAAGTGGGGTCCGATATGTTGGGAAGGGCGGCCAGAGCAGCCTCATCATACAACCAGCCCATCAAACAGGACCAGCAGCAGATCATCCAGTCACCACAACCACAACAAGCAACGTCATAAACCATCAGCACCAGGGCAAAAACATCACCTCCCATCCAAGCAGCATTCCAGCAGCCACCAATACACAGCATTCTCAGACAAACACATTTCCTCAAAAGCAAAAATTGCAGCTCGCCAATGATCACACCCAGACCGGACATCATCCAGCAAATTAAAATTCGATCACAGTTCAGCAGTAACATATGAGAGAACCAACAACCCGTAGCAAACATCACAAAGCAACTCAGGATCCAGCGACCAAGCAGTGACAACAACACAAAACCAAACCAGCCGCAAATCAACAGCACACAGACCATAATAGCACAAAGAACACATCACAGTATAGCTATACCTTCATCAGCAGCAAGATCCAAGGACATAAAAATGGAACCAGAGAAGCAAACCTGCATCTTCACACTTACCAGCCACCAACCCATACCCGTAGTGAAAATCAAAGACCTTATTCCTTCACAAAAATAGTCATGCCATCGAGAAGCACCTAGCCTCAGCTCATTGATACCGAATCCCACCGCATCATGGCTCCTCGAGAGACACTCAAGATCGAAAATCGCAGACGAGGCGCGAGGCTTCACCTTAGGAAGAGCAGATTTCAGATCAGTCGAAGCCAAGGCAAGTCGTTGCCACCAATCCAAGTCAACGTCGTTCTTGTCAGATCCCCCCGGAGACCACGTAGATCTGAGAAGGGGAAGCCTGAAGAATCCTTTGGCCGCAGAGACCAGATCTGCTATCCAAACATCCAGATCCGCCCAACTTGAAGTAGAACAAGAAGCAGATCGTCTGAAGCCATGTAAAGAAATACCGCCAAAGATCGACGCCATCGAGAGCCTCCAAAACCCATCACCGTCCAGAAACAACATCGCACGCCAAAGCAAGCCGCAACTGACCAGCCAATCTACATCACGAACAGTCCCCAAGATGAATCCGCCGTGAGAAGATGCTGGAAATTGCGTCGTCGGGAGAGGGAGCCCAGGGGAGAGCCCATGCGAGAGCGGCGGCTTATGTTTTTAGGGGTTTTTATGGTTTTCAGTGTTTTTTCAAGGTTTTAGGGTATTTTACGTATTCAGGGATTTTAGGGTTTTTTAGGAATTTTATGGTTTTTAGGCTTTTTTGGGTTTTTTAGAGTTTTTAGGGTTTTTCAGATTTTTTTTTTGAGTTTTTAAATTTTTTTAGGGGTTTTAATGGTTTTTAGAGTTTTTAGTGGAGTTTTAGGATTTTTTTGTGGTTTTATTTTTTTTAAGGGTTTTAGGGGTTTTAAGTTTTTCATGGGGTTTTCAGGGTTTTTTACGTTTTTAGGGATATTTCAGAACATTTTTAGGATTTTAGGGTTTTTTAGGTTTTTTGGGTATTTAGGGATATTTGGAGGGGTTTTCGAGGTTTTCAGGGTTATTACGGGGTTTTGTGTTTTTAGTTTTTTTTTAGTTTTTTAGGGCTTCTAATATTTTTTAGAGATTTTAACATTTTTAAGGGTTTTTAGGTTTTTAGTGGTTTTATGGGTTTTAGGGTTTTTAAGGTTTTTATTATTTTTTATTATTTTCTGAGGTTTTTCAGGGTTTTTAGGGTTTTTTACATTTTTATGAGTTTTAAAGATTTTTATATATTTTTAACATTTTTAGGGGTTTTAATGTATTTTAGAGTTTTTTTATGATTTTTAGGGTTTATATGTGTTTTTAGGGTTTTAAAGGTTTAAGGTGTTTTATGGTTTTCAAGGAGTTTTTTAGGTTTTTTACATTTTACGCATTTTTAGGATTTTTTTGGAATTTTTTTTTAAAGTTTTTATGGCTTTCAGGGATTTTGATGGTTTTTAGGGGTTGGGAGGTTTATGGTTTTTTTGTTTTTTTTTTGCTTTTTAGTGTTTTTAGGGATTATTTTTGTTTTTAAGGGTTTTAAATTTTTTTAGAGATTTTAACTTTTTTAGGGTTTTTATGGGTTTTAGAGTTTTTAGTGTGTTTTTAGGGTTTTAGATGGTTTTAGGGTTTTTATGGTTTTAGGGATTATTATGGTTTTCATGGGTTTTCACAGTTTTTAGGGTTTCTTAAATTTATAAGGATTTTTATAGCTTTTTAGGATTTTTATGGATTTTAGGGGTTTTTATGTTTTTTAGGGATTTTGAGGGTTTTTTAGGGTTTTCATGGTTTTTAGGGTTTTTATGGTTTTTTTGGGTTTTAATGCCTTTTTTTATTTTTTAGGGGTTTTAAGGCTTTGTAGAGTTTTTTAATATTTTTAGGGGATTAAGAGTGTTTATATTTTTTACTGGGTTTTTGTTATTTTTTATTTTTTTTTGGGTTTTTTGTGATTTTTAAGGATTTGAAGTGTTTTTATGGCTTTCCGAGACTTTTCAGGCTTTTTAGGGTTTCTTACATTTTCAAGGAGTATTAAGGTTTTTTTAGTATTTTTAAAGTTTTTAGGGTTTTTAGGGATTTTGAGGGATTTTTTAGTTTTTTAGGTTTTTAATGTCTTTCAGGGTTTTAAGGGTCTTTTGGGGTTTTTATAGTTTTTTTTTATTTTTAAGGGTTTTTATGGTTTTTTGAGTTTTTTAACGTTTTATGGGTTTTATGGGTTTTTTGAGTTTTTTAGGGATTTTATGCATTTTTAGGGTTTTAAGTTTTTTATAGGTTTTATGGTTTTTAAGGGTTTTTAGGGTTTTTTAGGGTTTTAGGGTTTTCAACATGTTCAGGGATTTTTAGGGATTTTTAGATTTTTTATGGGTTTTAGATTTTCTTAGGGGTTTTAGGGAATTTTAGGGTTTTTCTGGGTTGAGGATTTGGGGTCTTTTGGGTTTTTAGGGTTTTTTTTATGTTTTTATGGTTTTTTAGGTTTTATTATTTTTTAGCGTTTTAGGGATCTTAAGTGTTTTTAGAGTATTTAGTAAATTTTTAGGTTTTTTAGGGTTTTACGGGTTTTAGGTGTTTTTATGGATTTTGGGGGTTCTTTAGGGTTTTTAGGGTTTTTTTTATGTTTTTAGGTATTTTTAGGTATATTTTATTATTTTTATGGATTTTAGGGTTTTTAGGGTTTTTATGGATTTCGTGTGTGTTTTAGGGGTTTTTAGGGTTATTTTAGGGTTTTTAAGTTTTTTATGGTGTTTTTCTTTTCTGTTTTTAGGGGTTTTTTATTTTTAGGATTTTTAGAGTTATTAGTGATTTTTTCGGGGTTCTTAGGGTTTTCAGGGATTTTAGAATTTTTTATATTTTCAAGGATTTTTAGGGATTATTAAGGATTTTTATAGATTTCAGGGTTTTTTGGGATTTCAAGGATTTTGAGGAATTTTAGAGTTTTTTTGGTTTTTAGGGATTTTTATGGTTTTTTTATTTTTTAGGGTTTTTAAGGTTTTTAGAGTTATTAATGTGCTATGAGTTTTAATGGATTTTATAGTTTTTAGTGATTTATAGGGTTTTTATGGGGTTTTAGGTTTTCATGGGTTTTAAAGGTTTTAAGGGTTTTTTACATTTTCAGAGATTTTTAGGGAATTTAGTATTTTTTGGTTTTTTGGGTTTTTTAGGGTACTTTGGGATTTTGAGGGTTTTTTGGATTTGTAAAGTTTTTTAGTGTTTTTAGGGTCTTTTGGAGGTTTAAAATTTTTTATTTAGTTTTTAGTGGTTTTAAGGATTTTTAGAGTTTTTAACGTTTTTAGATGTTTAAAGGGTTTTTCAAGTTTTCAGTGGTTTTAGGGTTTTATGGGTTTTTATATTTCTTTATTTTTTAGGGTATTCATGGTTTTTGATGGGGTTTTAGGGTTTTCTAGGGATTTTGAGGGGGTTTAGGATTTTTCATGGCTTTTTTGGTTTTTTTGGAGTTTTTTTTATTTTTTTCGAGGTTTTAGGATTTTTATATTTTTTAATGTTTTTAAGGGTTTATGGTTTTTTATAGTTTCTAGTAGATTTTAGGGGTTTTATGGGTTTTTATAATTTTATGGGTTTTATGGTTTTCGGGGTTTTTTAGGGTTTTTAGGGTTTTTACATTTTCATGGATTTTTTGGGATTTTTTTTGGATTTTATGGGTTTCTGGGTTTTTAGGTTTTTAGGTATTTTTATGGTTTTTAGGCTTTTTTGGGGGTTTTATGGTTTTTAAGGTTTTTATAGTTTTTAATGTTCTTAGGGTTTTAAGGTTTTTTATAGTTTTTATTTTTTTAGGTTTTTTTTCTATTTTATGGTTTTTAGGTATTTTAACAGTTTTTAGGGATTTTTCAGGTTTTTTGGACTTTTCATGTTTCAAGGTATTTTTAGGGATTTTTTAGGATTTTAATGGTTTTGATGGATTGTTAGGGTTTTTTAGGGACTTTGAGAGTTTTTAAGGGGTTTTTTGGTTTTTTGGGTTATTTTTGGTTTTTATGGTGTTTTTGGAGTTTTGGGTTTTTTAATAGTTTTTAAGTTTTTTAATGGTTTTAAGAGTTTTTTAATATTTTTAGGTGTTTTAAGTGTTTTTAGAGTTTTTAGTGGGGTTTTAGTGTGTGTATGAGCTTTTAGGGGTTTTAAATATTTTTAGGTGTTTTATGGTTGTCAACTGTTTTACAGGGTTTTTAGTGGTTTTTATGTTTTCAGGGATTTTCAGGGATTTTTTTGGATTTATATAGTTTTTAGGGTTTTTAGGGAATTTGAGGAACTTAGGGTTTTTAAGGGTTTTAGAGTT
The DNA here is from genome assembly GCA_963277665.1 of Viscum album. Taxonomy (NCBI): domain Eukaryota; kingdom Viridiplantae; phylum Streptophyta; class Magnoliopsida; order Santalales; family Viscaceae; genus Viscum; species Viscum album. The sequence continues at coordinate 1,049,120,074 of OY728121.1, read as the reverse complement.
TTAGTGGTTTTCAAGTTTTTAGTGTCTTTTTTGGGTTCTTTTTAGTTTTTTAGGATTTTTAAGGGGTTTTGGAGTTTTTTTAACCTTTTAGGGGTTTTAATGGTTTTAAATTTTTAGTGATTTTTAGGTGTTTATGGGGTTTTAAGGTTTTTATGGGTGTATATGGTTTTCGGGGAGTTTTTAGGGTTTTTTCATTTTTCGTAATTTTTAGGGATTTTTAGGGATTTTTACTGTTTTTAGGTTTTTTAGGTTTTAGAGGTTTTTAGGGTTATTCAGGATTTTTAGTTTTTTTAGGTTCGTTTTAGGTTTATAGGGTTTCTTTGATATTTTTAGGGTTTTTAAGGTTTTTAGAGTTTTTAATGTCTTTTAGGATTTTAATGGTTTTTAGAGTTTTTAGTGGGTTTTATGGGTTTTTAGGGGATTTTTAGGGGATTATATGGTTTTAAGGGGTTTTCAGGGTTTTTTTTACATTTTTAGTAATTTTTTGGGATTTTTTAGGATTTTTATGGGTTTTATGGTTATTAGAGTTTTTAGGGATTTTGAGGGGTTTTAGAGGGTTTAGGTTTTTTAATGTTTTTAGGGTTTTTTGTTTTTTGGCTTTTTTTTGAGTTTTTTGGATTTTTAATGTTTTTTAGAGTTTTTTAACATTTTTAGGGGTTTTAAGGGTTTTTATAGTTTTTAGCGGTTTGTAGGGTTTCTATGGGCTTTTAGTATTTTTAAATTGTTTTTAGGGGTTTTTATGGCTTTTAGGGGTTTTTCATTATTTTTATGTGTTTTTACATTTTCAAGGATTTTTAGTGCTTTTTTATGATTTTTATTGTTTTCGAAATATTCTTATTATTTTTAGGGATTTTTTGGGGTTTTAGGGTTTTAGGGTTTTTCTTTGTTTTTTAGGTCTTTTGGGTATTTAGGGTTTTTTTAAATTTTTTATAATTTATAAGACTTGTAGAGTTTTTAATGTTTTCATGGGTTTAAAGTATTTTTTGTGGATTTAGTTGTTTTTAGGGTTTTTATTGGGTTTTAGGAATTTTTATAGTTATTAGGGGTTTTCATGGTTTTTAGGGGGTTTTAAAGTTTTTTGGGGTGTTTTATGTTTTTGGGGATTTTAAGGGATTTTACAAGATTCTTATGGGTTTTAGGGTTTTTAGGGATTTTGAGCGTTTTTAAGGACCTTCAGGGTTTTTTTTGATTTTAGGGTTTTTCATTGTTTTTAGGGTCCTTTAGTGTTTTGGGTTTTTTTGGGTTTTTATGGTTTTTTAGGTTTTTAGGGTTTTTTAACATTTTTAGGGGTTTTTAGAGTTTTTAGTGGTTTCTTAGGGTTTTTATATGTTTTATTGTTTTTTAAGGTTTTGTGGGTTTTTATTGTTTTTAAGGGGTTTGGGGGGTTTTCACATTTTAAGGGATTTTTAGGGATTTTTTAGGTTTTTTATGTTTTTTAGAGCTTTTAGATTTTAATGGATTTTGAGCGTTTTTATGGGTTGTTCAGTGTTTTTAGGGGGTTTTAGGTTTTTAGGATCATTTTGGTTTTTAGTTTTTTTGTGTTAGTGTTTTATGATTTTTTAGAGGTTTTTAATGTTTCTAGGGATTTTAAGGGTTTTTAGATTTTGTAGTGGTTTTTTGGGTTTTTATTGGTTTAACAATTTTTTAGGTTATTAGGGGTTTTTATGATTTTAAGGGGGTTTTAGGGTTTTTTATGTTTTTAGGAATTTTTAGGGATATTTTTATGATTTTTATGATTTTTATGGTTTTAAGGTTGTTTCTGGTTTTTAGGGATTTTGTGGGTTTTATGTGTTTTCAGAGCTTTTTAGGCTTTTAGGTGATTTCATGGTTTTGGGGTCTTTTGAGCTCTTAGGGATTTTTTTGAGTTTTTTGGGGTTTTAAAGTTTTTTAGAGTTATTTAACATTTTTAGGGATTTTAATGGTTTTTAGATTTTTTAGTGTTTTTAGGATTTTTATAGGGTTTTAGAATTTTGTATCGTTTCTAGGGGTTTTAGGGTTTTCTATATTTTCAAGATTTTTAGGGTTTTTTAGGATTTTTATAGTTTTTAGGATTTTTTAGGGTTTTTAGGGATTTTGAGGGTTTTAGGATTTTTAGGGGTTTTAGGGGTTTTTAGAGCTTTCAGGGTCTTTTAGTGTTTTTAGGTTTTTTAAAAAAAATTAGTATTTTATGGGTTTATAGAGTTTTATATTGTTTTTAGGGGTTTTAATGGATTTTATATATTTAAGTGGGTTTTTAGGGCTTTTATGGGTTTTTATAATTTTTATGGGTTTTGGGTTTTTTTTTATTTTTTAGGGTTTATTTTGTTTTTTAGAGTCTTTTAACATTTTTAGGGGTTTAAAGGGTTTTTAGAGTTTTATGGTTTTTGGTTTTATGGGTTTTTAGGTTTTTTAATGTTTTAGGGGTTTTGGGGGAATTTTTAGAGTTTTTAGGGTTTTTTAAGTTTTTAGAGATTTTTAGGGATATTTTAGTACTTTTATGGTTTTGATGGATTTTAAGGGGTTTTAGGGATTTTTGAGGGATTTTAGGGTTTTTAGGGGTTTAAGGTTTTTTGGGTTCGATGGTTTTTCTTTGTATTTAGGGTTTTTTTGAGTTGTTAAGGTTTTTAGAGTTTTTTAATTTTTCAGGGATTTTAAGGGTTTTTAGAGTTTTTAGATGCTTTATGGGTTTTTAGGATTTTTTAAGATTTTTTTGGGTTTTTATGGTTTTTAGGGGTTTTTCAGGGTTTTTAATATTATTTACATTTTCAGGGATTTTGAGGGATTTTTTAGTATTTCTATAGTTTTTAGGAGTTTTTAGTGTTTTTAGGGATTTTGTGGGTTTTTATGAGTTTTCATGGTTTTTATGGGTATTAGGGGTATCCAAGTTTTTTAGGGTCTTTAGTGTTTTTTTTTATTTTTTAGGGTTTTAGAGTTTTTTTTTGGGTTTTAGGGAATTTATGGGGTTTTAGTTTTTTTTTATGTTTGTAGGAATTTTAGGATTTTTTAGGATTTTTACGATTTTTAGGCTTTTTAGGGATTTTGAGGGATTTTTGGGGTTTGGGGTTTTTTTGGGTTTTTGGGGTTTTTGGGTTTTAGGGTTTGTTTGAGTTTTTTAGAATTTTTAAGGGATTTTAGAGTATTTTATTGTTTTAGGGGTTTTGAGGGTTTTTTAGAATTTTAGTGGGTTTTTAGGGGTTTTAAAGGTTTTTAGGGGTTTTTATTATTTCTAGGGATTTTTCATGGATTTTAGGGTTTTTCCCATTTCAAGTATTTTTAAGTATTTTGTTAGTATTTTTATGGGTTTTTGGATGGTTTTAGAGATTTTGAGTGTTTTTAGGGTTTTTTCAGGGGGTTTTAGGGTTTTTATGGTTTTTAGGGTTATATGGTTTTTTGGGGTTTTGGGGTTTTAGGATTTTTTGAGTTTTTTAGGGTTTTTTGTTATTTTTAAGGGGTTTTAGAGTATTTTAATTTTTTAGGGGTTTTAAGGGGTTTTAGAGTTTTTAGTGGGTTTTTAGGATTTTAGGGGGTTTTATGTTTTTATGGTTTTGGGGGTTTTTATGTTTTAAGGGGTACTTAATGGTTTTTAGGGTTTTTTTACATTTTTTGGAATTTTTAGTGGTTTTTTTGGTTTTTATGGCTTAGGGACTTGCATCGTTTTTAGGGATTTTGAGGGTTTTAAGGACTTTTAGGGGTTTTATTTTTTGGGGGGCTTTGGGGTCTTTTAAGTTTTTTAGGGTTTTAATGTTTTTAGAGTTTTTTAACATTTTTAGGGGTTTTGAGGGTTTTTAGAGTTTTTAGTAGATTTTATGTGTTTTTACAGGTTTTTAAGGTTTTTATTGTTATTTAGAGTTTTTTAAGGTTTTTATGATTTTTTATTGTTTCCAGGGGTTTTTAGGGTTTTTAGGGTTTTTAGTGTTTTTTTAAATTTTTAGGGTTTTTAGGCCTTTTAGGATTTTCATAGTTTTTTGGGTTTTTATATATTTTAGGAATGTTGAGGTGGTTTGAGGGTTTTTTGAGTTTCTCAGGGGTTTTAGGGTTTTCATGGTTTTTATGGTTTTTTATGTTTTCAGAGATTTTTAAGGACTTTTTTGTTTTTTAGGGTTTTTATGATTTTTAGGGATTATGATGGTTTTAGGGTTTTTATAGTTTTTTAGGGTTTTTAGGGTGTTTAGGGTTTTATGGTGTTTCTGGATTTTTCTTGTTTTTTTAGTTTTTTAGGGTTTTAAGGTTTTTAGAGTTTTTTTATGTTTTTAGGGGTTTTAAGGGTATTTAGAGTTTTTAGTGGTTTTACATTTTCATGGATTTTTAGGATATTTGTGGATATTAGAGTTTTTAGGGTTTTTATGGATTTTTATGGTTTTTAAGGTTTTCAGGGTATTTTAGTGTTTTTTGGGTTTTATTGGGTTTTTTAGCGGTTTTAAGGATTTTTAGAGTTTTTTTTGTTTTAGTGGGTTTTAAGGGTTTTAGGTGTTTTTAATGGTTTTTAGGATTTTTATGGGGTTTTATGGGTTTTATGGTTTTAAGGTATTTTTATGGTTTACATGGATTTTCAATGTTTTTTGGGTTTTTTTTTGTTTTTAGGGATTTTGAGGGTTTTTTGGGTTTTTTGGGATTTTTAGGGTTTTTAGGGGTTTTCTGGGTTTTTAGTGTCTTTTGGGGTTTTTAGTGTCTTTTGGGGTTTTTAATGTTTTTTTGAGTTTCTTACGGGGTTTTAGGTTATTAGAGTTTTTTACATTCTTAGGGGTTTAAGGGTTTTTAGAGTTTTTAGTTATTTTAGAGTTTTTATGTGTTTTAAGGTTTGTTAAAGGTTTTTAGGGGTTTTTTTGGTTTTTAATAGTTTTTCATGGATTTTTGGATTTTTTACGTTTTCAGGGATTTTCAGGGATCCTTTAGGATTTTTATAGTTTGTAGGTTTTTTTATGGTTTTTTATGGTTTTTAAGGATTTTGATTGTTTTTAAGGGTTTTAAGGGGTTTTAATGATTTTTAGGGTTTTAATGGATTTTTGGGGATTTTAGGTTTTTTTTAGTTTTTTTGGTTAGTAATGTTTTTTAGAGTTTTTTAATGTTTTAAGGGGTTTTGAGGGTTTCTAGGGTTTTAGTGGTTTTTTGGGTTTATATGGGTTTTTGGGGTTTTTAAAGGTTTTAGGGGTTTTATGGTTTTCAAGGGGCTTTCAAGGATTTTACGTTTTCAAGGATTTTTAGGGATTTTTTAGGATTTTTTTGGTATTTAGGGGTTTTTAGGGTTTTTAGGTATTTTGAAGGTTTTGGGGTTTTTAAGGGTTTTGAGGGGTTTTCAAGGTTTTCAAGGTCAATTAGTATTTTTTTGTATTTTTTTCTTTTTTTAGGATTTTTATGAATTTTTATAGTTTTTTTTTACATTTTTAGGGTTTTTATTGGTTTTTAGAGTTTTTAGTGGGTTTTTATCAATTTTTAGGGTTTTTATGGTTTAGGGGTTTTATGGTTTTCAGTGATTTTTACTAGGTTTTTAGGGCTTTTTACATAATCACGGATTTTTCGATATGGTTTTGGATTTTTATGGTGTTTAGGGTTTTTTTAGTTTTTTTTGGGATTTTAGGGGTTTTCTATGTTTTATAGGTTTTTAGTGGTTTTTATGGCGTTGAGATTCCTTTTGGGGTTTTATGGTTTTTTGAGTTTTTTATGGTTTTTAAGTTTTTTTTAGTGTTTTTAACATTTTTTGGGTATTTATGGGTTTTTAGAGTTTTTAGTGGTTATTAGGGATTTTAGGGGGTTTATGGTTTTTAAGGGTTTAATTGTTTTCAGGGTTTTTTCAGGTTTTTAGGATTTTTTACTTTTAGGGATTTTTAGGATTTTTTACTTTTAGGGATTTTTGTGAATTTTTATAATTTTTGTGGTTTTTAGGGTTTTTTAGGGTTTTTAGGGATTTTGTGGATTTTTAGGGGTTTTTAGGATTTTTAAGGATTTTTAGGTGTTTTTAGGGTTTTTAGGGTCTTGAAGTGTTTTTTGGGGTTTTTTTTGAGTTTTTTATTGTTGTAAGATTTTTTAGAGTCTTTTATCATTTTTAGGATATTTAAGTGTTTTTAGAGTGTTTAGTGGGTTTTTAGGGTTGTTATGGGTTTTTAGGTATTTTAAATTTTTTTAGTAGTTTTTATGGTTTTTAGGGGTGTTTCGTGGTTTTTAGGGTTTTTTTACGTTTTTAGGGATTTTTATGGATTTTTTAAGATTTTTATGGTCTTTAATGGTTAGTAGAATTTTTTGGGATTTTGAGGAGTTTTCATGGTTTTTAGGGTTTTTCAGGGGTTTTAGGATATTTTTGGATTTTTTTGGGATTTTAAGGGTTTTTAGTGTTTTTTAACATTTTAGGGGTTTTAGGGGTTTTAGAGTTTTAGTGGATTTTAGGGTTTTTATGGGTTTTGTAAGGTTTATGGGTTTTATGGTTTCAGGTTTTTTTAAGGTTTTTATGGTTTTTTACTTTTCAGTGATTTTTTGGGATTTGTTAGGATTTTTATGGTTGTTTTTGGTTTTATGGTTTTTAGGGATTTTTTGGAATTTATGTTTTTCAGGGTTTTGAAGTGTTTTTATGGGTTTTTAGAGTTTTTAGGGTCTTTTAATTTTTTGGGGGGTTTTAAGATTTTCTTAGATATTTTCAGGTATTTTAGAGTATTTTTACATTTTTAGGGGATTTAAGGGGTTTTAGAGTGTTTAGTGGTTTTTAGAGTTGTTATGGGTTTTTACGTATTTTTATGTTTTAGGGATTTTAATGGTTTTAATGGGGTTTTGGTGGTTTTTTAAGTTTTTAAGGATATTTAGTGGTTTTTAAAAATTTTATGGTTTTTAGGGTTTATTAGGGTTTTTGGGATTTTGAGGGGTTTTAGGGGTTTACAGGGTTTTTAGTGTTTTAGGGTTTTATGGACTTTTGGGGGTTTTAGGGTTTTTTGAGTTTTTTTTGTTTTTAAGGTTTTTTAGATTTTTTTAACGTTTTAGGAGTTTAAAGGTTTTTTAGTGTTTTTAGTGGATTTTTGTGGTTTTTATGGGGTTTTAGGGTTTTTATGGGTTTTATGGGTTTTATGATTTTATGGGGGTTTTAGGGTTTTTTCCTTTTTAAGGGACTGTTAGGGTTTTTTAGGATTTTTATTGTTTTTAGTGTTTTTAGGGTTTTTAGGGATTTTAAGGGTTTTGCGGCGTCTTTAGTGGTTTTTAAGGTTTTTAGGGTGTTTTGGGTTTTTAGGGTTTTTTGAGTTTTTTATGGGTTTTAAGGGTTTTTAGAGTTTTTTTTCATTTTTTGGGGTTTTTAGGGTTTTTAGAGTTTTTAGTGCAGTTTTTTTGTTTTTTGGTGTTTTTTGGGTTTTTTATTTTGTTTCTGGGTTTTTTAGTGTTTTTAGTTTTTTTTACGTGTTTAGTGAATTTTAAGGATTTTTATGGTTTTTAGTGGGTTTTTTGGTTTTTTGGGATTTTAAGGTGTTTTAGGGCAAGGAAGGTACGGGCCAGGCTATTCCTGACCCGCCAAAATTTATTAGAAAAAAATGACATCGCAGACAAGGGAGGGGCGGGGTCAATCAACCCACACCCAAAAACCATGGACACCCCCACAAAACCCAAAAGTCCCCAAAAAACTCAAAAGGCACACCAAACGAGACGGAGAATAAATTCAAAATCATCTCTATCAGCATCTCCCAGCCAATCAGCAACCAACGTCCCGCAACACCATTCTCAGCATCCATCAACTCCTTGCTGAGCATATCCACTACCAGCAACACAGAACCACCAGCGTCAACATCATAAAGATCGCCTTCATCACATCACTGCCAAGCAACAACCATCACCATCATCCAATATCCCTTATCACAGATCCCACGATCCCTCACCTCCTTGCCATGCAGATCCCTCATGTCAGCATATAACTTATCAGCACCAAAATCATCAGCATCACCTTCATCACATCCCAGCCAAACAACACCCATCACCCAGCAACTTAGATTCCAGTAACCATCACCTCCTAACCAATTAGCATCACCTTCAGGGGTTTTTATGGTTTTTATGGGTTTTTAGGGTCTTTTAGTGTTTTTTTAGTTTTTAGGGGTTTTAAGGTTTTTAAAAAACTTTAAACATATTTAGGTGTTTTAAGGGTTTTAGAGTTTTTAGTGGGTTTTTTGGGTTTTTGGGGGTTTTAGGGTTTTTAAGGTTTTTTTTGGGGGGGTTATGGTTTCTAGGGGTTTTTTAGGGTTTTTAGAGTTTTTTATGTTTTTAGGGATTTTATGGATTTTTTAGGAATTTTATGGTTTTTAGGGTTTCTAGGGTTTTTTTGGGATTTTGAGGGGTTTTATGGGTTTTCATGGTGTTTATGGTTTTTAAGGGTTTTCGGGTTTTTTGGGGTTTTAAGCAGTTTTTTGAGTTTTTTAGGTGTTTTAAGGTTTTCTAAAGTTTTTTTTAACAGTTTTAGGGGTTTAAAGGGTTTTTAGTGGATTAGGGATTTTATTGGTTGTTAGGGTTTTTTAAAGTTTTTAGGGGTTTTATTGTTTTCAGGGGTTTTTTAGGGATTTAGGGGTTTTTCGTTTTCTAGGATTTTCAGGGTTTTTAAAGAATTTTTATGGTTTTTAGGTTTTTACTATTTTTTGGGATTTTGAGGGCATTTAGGGGTTTTCTTGGTGTTTAGGGTTTTAGCATTTTTAGGGTTTTAAGGCTATTTTAATATTTATTGGGTTTTTTGAGTTTTTAGGGGTTTTAACGGTTTTATCATTTTTTAACGTTTTAAGGGGTTTAATGTTTTTTTTAGTTTTTAGTGGATTTTTAGGGTTTTTATGGGTTTTTAGGGTTTTTAAGGTTTTTAGGGGTTTTATGGTTTTCATGGGTCTTTTTGGGTTTTTGTGGGGTTTTATATTTTCATGTATTTTTAGGTATTTTTAGGATATTTATGGTTTTAGTGGTTTTTAGGGTTTTTATGGATTTTAAGGGGTTTTAGGGTTTCTCTAGGGTTTTAAGGGTTTTAAGGGTCTTTTAGTTTTTTTATATTTTTTGAGTTTTTTAGGGGTTTTAGGGGATTTTAGGGTCTGTAGTGTTTGTTTTGGATTTTTATGGGTTTTTTTTTATTTTCTTAGGGGTTTTATGTTTTTTGGAGTTTTTAATGTTTTATTGGTTTAAGGGTTTTTAGAATTTTTAGTTTTTTTAGGATTTTAAGGTGTTTTAAGTGTTTTTTAAAGTTTTAGGGGTTTTTATGGTTTTTAGTAGTTTTTCATTGTTTTTTACATTTTCAAATATTTTTAGTGATCTTTTAGGATTTTTAGGTTTGTAGGGTTTTTAGGGTCGTTAGAAAATTTGATTTTTTAGGTGTTTTAATGCTTTTTAGGGTTTTTTTTATTTTAGGGGGTTTTTTTAGTTTTTGGATTATTAAGGGTTTCTAGAGTTTTTATCATTTTGATGGGTTTTAAGGGTTTTTAGAGTATTTAGTGGGGTTTTAGGGGTTTTATGAGATTTTAGGGTTTTTTAAGGTTCTTAGGGTATTTTATGGTTTTTAGGGGGTTTTGAAGGTTTTAGGTTTTTTTATGTTTTCAATTATTTTTAGGGATTTTTAGGTATTTTTAAGATTTTTATGGTTTTTAGGGGTTTTGGGTTTTTTTTTGGGATTTTGAGAGGTTTTTAGGATTTTTAGGATTTTTCCGATCTTTTAGTGTGTTTTGGATTTTTTGATTTTTTTAGGTTTTTAATGGTTTTTTTATAGTTTTTTATGTTTTTAGGGATTTAAGAGTTTTTTAGAGTTTTAGCAGGTTTTTAATAGGTTTTTGGGTTTTTTTGGTTCTAGAGGATTTTTTGGTTTTCATGATTTTTTCATTGTTTTCAGGGTTTTTTAACTAATCAAGGATTTTTGGGGCTTTTTAGGAATTTTATTGTTTTTAGGTTTTTTTTAGGGATTTAGGGTTTTTAGGGTTTTTAGAGGTTTTTAGGGTTTTTAAGATATTTTAGGGTTTTTAGGGGTTTTCAGGGGTTTTAGAGACGTTTTGGGGTTTTAGGGTTTTTTTTATTTTTTAGGATTTTTAAGGATTTTTAGAGTTTTTTAACATTTTTATGGGTTTTAAGGGGTTTTAGAGTTTTAGTGGGTTTTAGTGATTTTCTGGGTTTTAGGGTTTTATGATTTTTAGGGGGTTTTATAGTTTTCATGGATTTTTCTGGGTTTTTAGGGTTTTTTACTTTTCCTGGATTTTTTGGGTTTTTTATGATTTTTATGGTTTTTAAGGGTTTTAGTGATTTTTTGAATTTTTTGGGGTTTTAGGGATTTTAAGGGGTTTTATTGGTTTTCTCTATTTCTAGGGTTTTTCAGTGTTTTTTTGGGTTTTTTAGTTTTTTAGGGATTTAAGGTTTTTTAGAGTCTTTTAACATTTTTTTGGGGATTTAAGGGTTTTTAGAGTGTTTAGTTGTTTTTTAGGATAGTTATGAGTTTTTAGCTATTTTTAAGTTTTTAGGGGGTTTTATGATTTTAAGGTGTTTAGGTTTTTTTTACATTTTCAGGGATTTTTGGGGATTTTTAGGTCTTTTATGATTTTTAGGGTTTATTAGGGTTTTTAGGGATTTTCAGGGTTTTAGGTGTTTTCAGGGTTTTTAGGGTTTTTGAAGGTTTTTAGGGTCATTTTGGGTTTTTAGGGGGTATTTAGAGTTTTTTGAGGTTTCTAAGGTCTTTTAGGGTTTTTTTAATGTTGTAGTGGTTTTGAGGGGTTTTAGAGTTTTTATTGGATTTTTGAGGTTTTTAAGGGTTTTTAGGGGAAGAAGAGGTTCAGGGCTAGGCAAGCCTAGCCCCCCCAAACATAATTAAAACATAAATGAGAGAGCTACAAGATGGGCCTACAAAGGAGAGTGTGAATTTCACCCTTCCGATCTGAGTCCAAGAACGGAATACAATAAGATGGGGTGGGAAAAGACCACATTGAGGATCTCTCTTGAATCGCCTCTTTGGAGAGGGCATCAACAACTGAATTAGCTTCCCTGTAAGCGTGCGACACATTGAGGTTCAGGTTCCGATACAGGTCAAGGAACTCAATCCAATGCGGAAAAAGTCTCCAATGAACGTCCCTGGAAAGTCCCTTTAAGGCAGCAACCGCAAGCATTGAATCTAATTCAATCCAAAGCTGTGACCAATTGAATTGGCATGCAAACTTCATAGCCTTTATGATCGCCCATAGCTCTGCTTCATAAGCACATCCATCCCCAAGAAACTAAAAGAAGCATCCCTTCAAGAAGCCCCGAGAGGTGCAGAAGACGCCACCACACCCCAATGGGCCAGGAGCTCCAAGGGTTGTGCCATCAACATTAACCTTTATCCATGGTGGAAGTGGAGGGATTCATCTAATATACTTCAAGACCAGTGGTTTTTTGCTCCTTCCAGCCACGCCAAGTGATCGCAGCACTGTCAGATCATCGACATCATTAAACATCGAACCTTTTGGTATCTGTGAGGCACTTTGTATCTCCTTGTGGATCGTCACCACACCCCCTGTAGTGAGAGGGTTGCCAATTGATGGCAGCTGTGTTCCAGGCAGCCCAAACATAATGAATGGTCGCAGCCACCCCAGACAGCAGTAGATTCCGGACCTGGTCGCTCCGGCTCAGCTCAACCAGTGCGTCCAGGAAGTCACAAATCTTCCCTTACAAATAGCAGTCCAAACCAAAACTCTGTGATAGGTAGTGCCATAGCTCTGCAACAAAGGTATAGTGCAAGAAAATATGGATACAACTCTCCTCAGCCTTCCTGCATAACAAACAAACCGAAGCAAGTTTCCATCCTACAAGCTGGAGCTGATCATGTGTTGGGAGCCTATTTTTCCAAATTTTACAGATAAGAGTGAAGTGTGAAGGGGGAATGAAAGGTGTCCTGAATTTGATCATCCATGGTGGCGAGACAGGACCTCGAGGGCACTTCAACCGATAGTAATCAGGGGTATTCAATTTTCCAACCATGCTGGGCATCCAGATGAGAGTGTCAATATCAGCAAAAGCATACCGTTGAAATTGCATAGAAATACTATCTAGGAGGTGGCAATTGAGTCATCACATTACCGTACGAGATCAGCAATGGTAAGATTCTGCAGGTCAAGCGGCGGCGTCAAAACCTCCTAAATGGGTTGTTCCAACCATGGTGTAGACCAGCAGTTCAGATTAGAATGCCTGGACACAATCCATTTTTCTTTGGACATAATATCTCTTTACGAGGATCTTAAGGTCAGCCAGACTGAGGAGGAAAGATACCCCGTAAAGTCGTCATACAGTCTGTGCGTGAATCTTTCCTTGAGGAAGTCAAGTCCGTTATTCTGAGGTTTGAGCAAGCCCCAAGTAAATTTCCTGATCATAGCATCATTGAAACGTCGCAGGTCCTTGATACCAATCCCACCCATATCAAGCGGCTTTGTGAAATGTTTTCAGTGGGTTTTTAGTTTTTTATGGTTTTTGACATTCTCAAGGATTTTTATGGTTTTTTAGGATTTTTATTGTTTTTAGGTTTTTTACGGCTTTTAGGGATTTTGAGGGATTTTTGGGGTTTCAAGGGTTTTAGTGTTTTTAGGGGATTTATGGGTTTTAGGGACTTTTTGGTTTTTTAGGTTTTTTTGAGTGTTTAAGGTTTTTAAGGGTTTTTGGAGTTTTTAAACGTTTTTAGGGGTTTTAAGGTTTTTGGAGTTTTTAGTGGATTTTAAGATTTTTATGGGTATATAGGGTTTTTATGGTTTTTTACGGGTTTTATTATTTTTAGTGGTTTTCAGGGTTTTAGAGTTTTTATGGTTTTTATGGTTTTTAGGGTTTTTAGGGGTTTTCATGGTTTTTATGGTCTTTTGGGTTTTAGGGTTTTTTGAGTTTTTAGGGGTTTTAGAGTTTTTTAACGTTTTTAGGGGTTTAAAGTATTTTTATAGTTTTTAGTGGGTTTTTCGTTTTTATGGGGGTTTTTAGGGTTTTAAATGGTTTTTATATTTTTTTAATGTTTTTGGATTTGTATGGTTTTTCAGGGATTTTCGGGTTTTTCAGCGTTTTTGGGTTTTTTAGAAGTTTTAATGTTTTTTAGAGTTTTTTAATATTTTTAGAGGATTAAGGGTTTTGAAAGTTTTTATTGGGTTTTGATGGGGTTTTAGGGTTTTTAAGGTTTTGGGGATTTTTATGGTTTTCTAGGGGTTTTAAGGGTGTTTTACGTTTTAGGGATTTTTATGGATTTTTTAGGATTTTTATGGTTTTTGGGTTTTTAGGATTTTTAGGTATTTTTAATTTTTTTAGGGCTTTTCAAAGACTTTATGGTTTTTAGGGGTTTTCAGGGTTTTTACGGTCTTTTTGGGTTTATAGGAATTTTTTTTGGGTTTTTTACAGTTTCAAGGTTTTCTTGATTTTTTTAACATTTTTAGCTGTTTAAAGGGTTTTTAGAGTTTTTATTGGTTTTTGGGGTTTTTATTGGTTGTTAGGGGTTTTTAAAGTTTTTAGGGTTTTTTTTTGTTTTTAGGGTTTTTTTAGGGTTTTTAGGGGGTTTAACATTTTGAGGGATTTTTAAGGGATTTTTTTTTGGATTTTTATGGTTTTAGGATTTTTTTAGTGTTTTTAGGTATTTTGAGGGGTTTTAGGGGTTTTCAGGGTTTTTTCAGGGTTTTTATCATTTTTAAGGTTTTTAGTTTCTTTTAGATTTCTTTGGGTTTTTTGAGTTCTTTTAGGGTTTTTATTGTTTTTTAATGTTTTTAGGGGTTTAATGGGGTTTTCGAGTTTTTATTGGGTTTTTAAGGTTTTTAATATTTTAGGGGTTTTTATGGGTTTCATGGGTTTTTAGGGTTTTTAGGGGTTTCAACATTTTCCATAATTTTTAGGGATTTTTACTAATTTTAAGGGTTTTTTGGGTTTTTTGGAATTTTGATGGTTTTTAGGGGGTTTCAGGGGTTTTTAGGGTTTTTTAGGGTTTTTAGGGTCTTTTGGGGTTTTTAGGGTTTTTAGTGTTTTTAATGTTTTAGGGGTTTAAGGGATTTTAGTGTTTTAAGTGGTTTTAGTATTTTTATGGGTTTTTAGGTATTTTTTTAGGGGGTTTTCATGGTTTTTATGTTTTTTATGTTTTTAGGGATTTTTAGGGATTTTTTAAGGTTTTTTATGGTTTTTAGGGTTTTTAGGGATTTTGAGGGTTTTAGGGGTTTTAGTGTTTTTGGGTTCTTTTTGTATTTTTTGGGTTTTTTGAGTTTTTTAGGGTTTTATGGTTTTTTAGAGTTCTTTAGCGTTTTGAGGGGTCATTAGGGTTTTTAGAGTTTTTAGTGTTTCCTTAGGGGTTTTTCAGGGTTTTTAGGGTCATTTGGGCTTTAAGGCTTATTTCAGTTCTTTAGGTTTTTACGATTTTTTAGATTTTTTAAAAAATTTATGGGTTTCAAGGGGTTTTAGTGGGTTTTAGGGTTTTATGGGGTTTTATGGTTTTTAGTGATTTTTTAGGGTTTTTTTCATTTTTTATGGTTTCAAGTATTTTTAGGGATTATTTAAGATTTTTATGGCATATTTGTTTAGGGTTTTTATGTATTTTGAGGGTTTCATGGTTTTCAGGTTTTTTGGGTTTTTTGGGTTTTTAGGGGTTTTATGGTCTTTTAGTTTTTTTGGGTTTTTTGTGTTTTTGTGGTTTCTTAGTGATTTTAACATTTTTAGGGGCTTTAAGGGGTTTTTGATTTTTTTTATTAGTTTTTAGGGTTTTTATGGATTTTTAATGGTTTTAGGAGTTTTTATGTTTTTAGGGGGTTTTCAGGGTTTTTAGGGTTTTTTATGCCTTCTGTAATTTTTAGGGATTTTTGAGGATTTTTATGGTTTTTAGAATTTATTAGGTTTTTTAGGGATTTTTTAGGGTTTTCAGGGGATTTCAGGGTTTTCAGGGGTTTTAGGTTTTTCTAGGTTTTTAGGGTCATTTAGTGTTTTATGGTTTTTTTTTTGAGTTTTTAGGGTTTTAATGGTTTTTATTGTTTTTTAACATTTTAGGGGTTTTAAGGGTTTTTATAGTTTTTAGTGGTTCTTTAGGGTTTTTAGAGTTTTTAGTGGTTCTTTAGGGTTTTTGTGGGGTTTTAGTATTTTTATAGTTTTTAGGGGTTTTTATGGTTTTCAGGGGTTTCAAGGTTTTTAAAATTTTTTTTTTCAAGGAAAATAGAAGCGTCCCTTTTCTTTCCCTACACAGTGATGGTTGTTGAGTCTCTCCCCTAGAGTGGGGGAGGGACCTCCTTCGTCCTTTGAGGGGGGTTGGCCCCATTCCTTCTCCCCCTTTTCTAACCCAAACTATCTTCCTTCCTTCCCTTAGACCTCACTTATCCCTAATGTCCCAAATTTTTTTGATGGATTCTTGCAACTTTTGATCTTGTCCTCAAAGTTCACAAATGCCTCATCTCTGCTGAATCTAACACTAATAGCATGATTCAAACAACATTGTCTGTTGGTGGGTTCTTTTCATAGACTTATTTTCAGATTTTGTGGTTTACAGGATTGACCATGGTGGGTTTTCTCGATAAGAGGACCATCATGATAAGGTTTACATCAAATAAAAACTTGGTCCTACCCTGGTCTAGTGCCCCTACATCTCTAATGGATCTTGGTTTTTCCTCTTCATATGAACTTACGATTTCCACATGAAACACGATACACCGACCACGACGATTTAGGTTAGACTTCTAGAACTCCCACTTCCATTTCAAAATCCCTTGATTACTCGAATGATAGATAATCTCCCAGGACATTGTCTTTTCTCTAATAGTAGAACTAGATCAATTTTTCACCCTATTTCTCTGTGAATATGTGTTAAAGTGGATGTTTCAAGATTTCCCATTGAATTTATTTGGGTTGTTGTTGGAGAAGTGTTTCATTACAAGCAATCAGTTTTTTTTGAGTCATGGTTTTATTTCTGCTCTTTGTGCAAGAAAATGGGTCACTCATTGGAAATGTATATGCATGGGAGTTCAAATATTTATCATAAGATAGTTATGGGATTAGAAATTAGTGATAAAGAATTGGAATCCAATTCTGGTGAAAGTCGGAAGGAATAGGTTCTGGTTAGGGTGTCAATTGATCGAAGCAGATACTCATTGGTTGTGTGCGATGGAACTCATGAGGGAAACGAGACGGTTGGAAAAAGATTTCTTCCTAGACATTTTACCGAAACCTATTTTCATGCGGCATAGAAAAGGATGTCACCATCCAGAATAACGCACGTATTTTACCTCTTGATCTAAAAGTTATAGACATTTATGACAGATTGAATCATGGCCTGGAGGGGGGTGTGCATCAAGGCCTGTGGAGTTTCAATTGAAATAATATTTAGAGGATTTAAATGAGATAGCATTGGAAATAGGCGATAGAGCTAAGGGTAAGAAGGTTCTATAAGAGGCAAGTGAGAAAAAATCATTAGCCTACTTAACCAGTAGAGGCAACGAGGAATGGGTACATGCAACAAGTAAAGTGAGGTCATGAAGGACAAGTCTGACAATTCATGTTAGTAATCACTTTGGAAAAATAGATTTTAAAGGTTTGGTAAAAGAACCAAGGGATGATACATAATCCATAAAGGGAACATAAACCTCTATAAAAAATAAGAACCTCCCAGATGATCATGGATTCTATGGGATAGATTCAGAGGATGAGATATCTATCCATGTTTCAGGGGATATCTTTGATGGAGAGAATGAAAGATGTCGACAAATCCCTAGGATAAAGAAGGGGAAGAAGGGAAAAGGGATTTAGAGAATCACATTTTGTTGAAGGGAAGGAATTCTAAAGGATGTAAGGACTACTCTCAGATACTAAAGCAGGTTGAAATAACTTTTCCCAAAAATAATAAGGAAATGGATAATGAATTCACATCTCATGATTAGGAAGGAAATTAAATTATTCTAAGTGAACATAAGACGATGGATTTTGGTGTGGACAAGGAAAAAAAATAGGGTTTTGTTATGATGGTTGATTTGATTCTAGAGCAGTTGGTTTCTAATGGTAAGGTCAGGGCAGCTGATAAAGAGGATGTAGAAAAAAATGAATCATGAGAGCTCATCTATAATTCCCAAGGAAGAAATATTAGAGGAGAAATTGGAAATCAATGCTACCCAGGAGGAGTTCGATAGGATGGTAAAGAGAATGATTTGAGTGGACCTCAATGAAAAACATTATGTATGGATCAATAAGAAAAATTTAAGTTTCACACATGACTTCAATTAGATGAAGACTTGTATGGAATAGTTTATATAAACATAGGAAAATATGTCCTACAACATTGAAGACCACAACATAGATGATCCGAACATGAAGGCCACTACTCTTGAACGGAATCTCTATAGAGGTAAGGTTTCTAATAGGATTAAACATGATTTTAATAAATCATTTCTTATGGTGTTAGTTGATAACCTATCCCAAACTCGTACAGCTTTCCACTTTTTCCATAAAAGTGCTTTACATACTAAAAATGTCAATTTTCCGTAGGGGGTTTTCCATTTTTTTTTGTTTTTATTACATTTTCAGGGATTTTTATCAATTTTTAGGATTTTTATGGTCTTTAGGGTTTTTATGGATTTTAAGTATTTCGAGGGGTTTTAGGAGTTTTTAGGTTTTTTAGGGTTTTTGGGTTTTCAATCATTTTCGGGCATTTTTTGGGTTTTTTGGTTTTTTTGAATTTTTTAGGGTTTTTAATGTTTTTAGAGTTTTTTAATGCTTTTAGGGGTTTTAGATTGTTAGTGGTATATTTTGGGTTTTTATGGTTTTTTAGGTTTTTTAAGGTTTTTATTGTTTTTTATGGTTTTGGGGGTTTTTTCAGGCTCTTAAAGGTTTTTTACTTTTAAGGGTTTTTAGGGATTTTTTAGGTTTTTTATTTTTTTAGGGTTTTTAGAGTTTTTACGGATTTTTCGGGTTTTAGGGATTTTCATGAGTTTTTAGGGGGTTTAGGGGTTTTCAGGGTCTTTAGGATCTTTTAGTGTTTTTTGGGTTTTTTTGAGTTTTTAGGGTTTTAATGGTTTTTAGAGTTTTTTTGTTTTAGGGGTTTAAAGGGTTTTTAGGGTTTTAGTGAGTTTTTTGGATTTTAATGGGTTTTTAGGGGTTTTAAAGGGTTTTAGAGTTTTTAGTCTGTTTTTAGGGTTTTTATGGGTTTTTAGTGTTTTTAGTGTTTTTAAGGTTTTTGGGGGTTTTATGGTTTTCTGGGGTTTTCAAGGTTTTTACAGTTTTTTATGGTTTCATGGATTCTTAGATATTTCTAGAATTTTTTATGGTTTTTAGGGTGTTTAGGGTTTTTATGGGTTTTAGGGGTTTTCAGGTTTTTTAGTGGTTTTAGGGTGTTTTAGGGTCTTTTAGTGTTTTTTGGGGTTTTTTATGTTTTTTGGTGTTTTAAAGGTTTCCTATAGTTTTTAAAGATTTTATGGATTTTAAGGGGCTTTAGAGTTTTTAGTGTTTCTTTAGGGTTTTCTGGGGTTTAGGTGTTTTTACAGTTTCAAGTGGTTTTTATATTTTTTAGGGGGTTTTAGCACTTTTTAAGTTTTAGCGTTTTTTAGGATTTTTATGGTTTTTAGTGTGTTTTAGGGTTTTTATGGATTTTGAGGGTTTTTAGGGTTTTTAAGGGATTTTTGGGCTTTTACAGGTTTTTTTAGGTTTTTAGTTTTTTTATTATTTTAAGGGATTTTAGGGTTTTCGAGGGTTTTTAAATTTTAAGGGATTTTTAGGGATTTTAGGGTTTTTATGTTTTTTTTGTGTTTTTATGGTTTTTAGGGATTTTGAGGGTTTTAGGGTTTTCAGGGTTTTTTAGGGTTTTAATTTTTTTCAAAATTTTCAAGTTGTTTTTGGAGTTTTAGGTTTTTCTTAGGGTTTTAAATATTTTTAGAGTTTTTAGTTTTTTTTAGGGTTTTAATGGGTTTTTAGAGTTTTTATGGTTTTAAGGGATTTTATGGTTTTTAGGGTTTTTTGTATTTTCAGGGAATTTTAGGGATTTTTTATGATTTTTATGATTTTGAGGGTTTTAGGGTTTTTAGGGCATTTAAAATTTTTTAAGGTTTTTCGGGTCTTTTTCCATTTTAGGATTTTTTTTTTGAGTTTTTTAGGGTTTTATTGTTTTTTGAGTTTTTAAAAGTTATATGTGTTTAAAGGATTTTTAGAGTTTTTAGTGGTTTAGTGTTTTTATGGGTTTGGTGGGTTTTATGGTTTTATGGGTTATATTTTTTTTTCAGGTTTTTTAGGTTTTTTACGGGTTTATACCTTTTTAATGATTATTTGGGATTTTTTAGTTTTTTTGGTTTTTAGGTGTTTTTAGATTTTTTAATTGTTTTCATAGTTTTTTAACATTTTTAGGGTTTTAAGGGTTTTATAGTTTTTAAAAGTTTTTTGGTTTTAATGGGTGTTTTTGGGTTTTTAAGGATTTTAGGATTTTTTTTGGATTTCAAGGGGTTTCTAGGATTTTTAGGTCTTTTATGTTTTCAGAGATTTTTAGGATTTTTAAGGTTTTTAGTTTTTTTTTGTATTTTTAGATATTTTCAGGCTTTTTATGCTTTTTAGGGGTTTTTAGGGTTTTTAGGGTCTTTTATGGTTTTTAGGGTTTTTTTTATTTTTATGGGTTTTATGGGATTTTGAGTTTTTTAAGATTTTAAGTATTTTTAGAATTTTTAGTGGTTTTTAGTGATTTTATGGGTTTTTATTAGTTTTTAAGGTTTTTAGCGGTCTATATGGTTTTTAGGGGATCCCGAGGCTTTTTAGGTTCTTTTTATGTTTTTAGGGATTTTTTGGGATTTTTTATGATTTTTATGGTTTAAAGGGTTTTGTAAAATTTTTAGGGATTTTGAATATTTTTAGGGTTTTGAGGGGTTTTTTGGGATTTTTTGGATTTTTAGGGAATTTTAGGGGGTTTTAGGGTATTAGGGGTTTTCAATGTTTTTAGGGATTTTTATGTATTCGGGGATTTTTAGTAATTTTGTAGGATTGTGGGTGGTTTTATGGCGTATTTAGGGTTTTTAGAGATTTTGAGGGGTTTTTAGGATTTTTCATGTGTTTTTTGGGTTTTATGGTTTTTTTGGTTTTTTGGGTTTTCTGTTTTTTAGGATTTTTAAGGGATTTGAAAGTTTTTAGGGTCTTTTGAGCTTTCTATATTTTTTTCAATTTTTTATGGTTTTTAAGGTTTTTAGAGTTTTTTAAACATCTTTTGGGGTTTTAATGGTTTTTAGAGTTTTAGTGGCTTTATAGGTTTTAGGGTTTTAAAGGTTTTTCGGGTTTTTTAAGGTTTCTAGTGTGTTTTATATTTTTAGGGATTTTAGGGATTTTTTATGATTTGTATGGTTTTAGGGTTTTTATGGATTTTGATGGGTTTTCAGGGTTTTTTTGGTTTTTTTAAGTTTTAGGGGTTTTAATGTTTTTAAGAGTTTTTTATCATTTTTTGGGGTTTTAAGGGTTTTAGAATTTTTAGTGGTTTGTAGGGTTTTTATTGGTTTTAGGGGTTTTAAAGGTTTTTAGGGGTTTCTATGGTTTTCATAGGATTTTTAGGGTTTTTAGGATTTTTTATGTTATAGGGATTTTTAAGTATTTTTATGGATTTGGGGGGGGGGGTTTAGTGATTTTTATGCGTTTTAGGGGTTTTTAGTGGTTTTTAGAGGTTTTTAGGGGTTTTTAGGGGTTTTCATGGTTTTTAGGGTCTTTTTGGGTTTCCTAGATTTTTTATGATTTTTATAGTGTTTTTAATGTTTTTTAGAGTTTTTTAATGTTTTTAGAGGTTTTAAGGTTTTTTAAAAATATAAATGGGTTTTTAGGCTTTTTATGGGTTTTTAGAATTTTTTAAGGTTTTAGGGGTTTATATGATTTTAGGGGGGTTTTCAGGGTTTTTAAGGCTTTTTACATTTTTAGGGATTTTTATGGATTTTTAGAATTGGTATGATTTCTAGGGTTTTTTTTGGTTTTTTTAGAGTTTTAAGTAGATTTTAGGGTTTTTATGGGTTTTTTAATGTTTAGGTGTTTTTATGGTTTTTAGGGGTTTTTCAGGGTTTTTAGGGTTTTTACATTTTCAGTTTTTTAGGGATTTTATTTTATTAGGGTTTATAGGGTTTTTAGAAATTTTGAGGGTTTTTAGGTTTTTTCAGGGTTTTAGGGTTTTTACGTACCTTTGGGTTTTTAGGGTTTTTTTTTGAGTTTTTTAGGATTTTTAATATTTCTTATATTTTTTTTAACATTTTTTGGGGTTTGAAGGATTTTTAAATTTTTTAGCGAGTTTTATAATATTTTGTGTGTTTTGATGGGGTTTTATGATTTTCATATGTTTTTCAGGTTTTCTAGGGTTTTTTTGTTTTTAGGATTTTTAGTTTTTTATTCTTTTCATGGATATTTTGGGATTTTTAGGATATTTTAAGGTTTTTGGGTTTCTCAGGGTTTCTAGTGTCTTTTTGGATTTTTTCTGTTTTTTTTTATTTTTTTAGGGTTTTAAGGTTTTTTAGAGTTTTTTAACGTTTTAATAGGTTTTTATGGTTTTTATAATTTTTAGTGTGTTTTGAGGGTTTTTATATGGTTTTTAGGGTTTTTAGGATTTTTAGGTGTTTTATGGATTTTAGTAATTTTTAGGGTTTTTTACATTTTTAGGGATTTTTAGGGATTTTTTAGGATTTTCATGGTTCTTTGGGTATTTTAGGGGTTTTATGGATTTTGATGGTTTGGGGGGTTTTTCAGGGAATTTTAGGGTTTTCAGGGATTTTTAGGGGTTTTAGGGCTTTTATGGTTTTTAGGGTCTTTTGGGGATGTAGGGTTTTTTCAGTGTTTTAGGGTTTTTAATGTTTTTTTGGGGTTTTTAACATTTTTAGGGGTTTAAAAAGTTTTATAGTTTTAACGGTTTTAAGGTTTTTATGGGTGTTTATGGTTTTTTAAGGTTTTTAGGGGGTTTTATGGTTTTCAGGGGGTTTTCAGGTTTTTAAGGGTTTTCAACGTTTGCATGGATTTTTAGAGTTTTTTAGGGTTTTTATGGTTTTTAGGGGTTTCAGGGTTGTAGGGATTTTAGGGTTTTTAGGGACTTTTTTGGTTTTTTGGTTTTTTTGAGTTTTTTAGGGGTTTTATGGTTTTTTAGAGTTTTAACATTTTGGGGTTTTTAAGGGTTTTTAGAGTTTTTAGTAGTTTTTAGGGTTTTGGGGGGTTTAGGGTTTTATAGGTTTTTAGGGGTTTTTATGGGTTTGAGGGGGGTTTTCAGGGATTTTAGGGGTTTTTATGTTTTCATGGATTTTTCTGGTTATTTTAGGATTTTTATGGTTATATGGTTTTTTAGTATTTTTGGGGGATTTTGAGGGGTTTTAAGGAATTTTTGGGGTTTTTTGGGTTTTTTGGGTTTTTTGGGGGTTTTATGGTCTTTTTGGAATTTTAGGGGGGTTTTTGAGTTTTTAGGGGTTTAAAGGTTTTTTAGAGTTTTTTTACATTTTTATTGGTTTTTGGACTTTTTAGTGGAGTTTTTGTATTCCATGGGGTTTTAGGGGGTTTTTAGGTTTTTAGAGGTTTTTCGGATTTTCAGAGGTTTTATATGGTTTTTTAAGTTTTCAGGTATTTTTAGGGATTTTTTCGGATTTTTATTGTTTTTCAGTGTTTTGGGGGGTCTTTTTTAGGGTTTTGGATTTTTTTAGTTTTGAGGGGTTTTAAGGGTTTTTAGAGTTTTTATGGTGTTCTAAGGTTTTTAGGGGTTTTTTGGGTTTCAGGGGTTTTCAGGGCTTTTACTATTTTTTACTTTTTCAGGGGTTTTTATGGCTTTTGTTGGATTTTAATGGCTTTAGGGTTTTTGTGGTTTTGCAGATTTTGAGGGTTTTTGTGGGTTTTAAGGGTTTTTAGGGTTTCATTTTGAGTTTTTAAGTTGTTTAAGGTTTTTTTAGAGTTTTTTAACTTTTTTGGGGATTTTAAGGGTTTGTAGATTTTTTATTGGTTTTTGGTTTTCTATGGGTTTTTAGGTTTTTTAAAGGTTTTTAGGTTTTTTATTATTTTTTCTTGATTTTCTAGGTGTTTAGGGTTTTTTATGTTTTAAGGGATTTTTAGGTATTTTTAGGCTTTTTATGGTTTTAGGTTTTTTAGGAATTTTGCGGGTTTTAGGGTTTTTCAGGGGGTTTAGATTTTTTATATTTTTTCGGGTTTTTATGGTTTTTTGTGTTTTTAGGGTTTTAATGATTTTTTAAAGTTTGTAACATTTTTAGTGTTTTTAAGTGTTTTTAGAGTTTTTAGTGTGTTTTAGGGGTTTTGTGGATTTTTAGGGTATTTTAAGGTTTTATGGGTTTTATGGTTTTTAGGTGTTTTTAGGGTTTCTAGGGATTTTTACGCTTCCATAGATTTTTAGGGTTTTTTTAGGATTTTAATGGTCTTTTAGGTTCTTAGGGTTTTAAGAATTTTCAGGGTTCCTAGGGTCTTTTTGGGTATCTAGCGGGTTTTTTGAGTTTCTTAGGGTTTCTAAGGTTTTTTATAGTTTGTTTACATTTTTAAGGATTTTGAGGTTTTTATTAGTTTTTAGGGTTTTTTAATATTTTGGGGGTTTTGATGGTTCTCAGGGGTTTTCCATGGTTTTTATGTTTTTTTTTTACGTTTTTAGGGATTTTTAAGGATTTTAATTTTTTTTTTGTTTTTAGGGTTTTTAGGAGTTTTAGGGATTTTTAGGGGTTTTAGGGTTATTTTTGAGTTTTTAGGTATTTTTAATGTATTTTTTACATTTTTAAAATTTTATGGTTTTTATGGGTTTTTAGAGTTTTTAGTGTTTTTTTGGTTTTTTTGGATTTTTTAAAGGTTTTTAGCAATTTTTAGAGTTTTTATGGGTTTTTATTGTTTTTAGAGATTTAGGGTTCTTATGGTCTTTTTGGGTTTTTAGGGTTTTATGAGTTTTTTAGGCTTTTAAGGTTTTTAGAGTTTTTAACATATTGGGGGTTTTAGTGTTTTGATGCATTTTTATGGGTTTTAAAGGTTTTTAGGGGATTTATGGTTTTAAGGGGTTAGGGTTTTTTAGGGGTTTTATGCGTTTTCAGGGTGATTTTGGATTTTTTGGGGTTTTTTGGTTTTTTTGAGTCTTTAGTGTTTTTAATGTTTTTAGGGGGTTTTAAGGTTTTTAAGGGTTTTATGATTTTCAGGGATTTTTAGGTTTTTTTACGTTTGTCGGGATTTTTAGAGATTTTTTAGAATTTTTATGGTTTTAGGGTTTTCTAGGGGTTTTAAGGATTTTAAGGGTCTTAAAGATTTTTCAGGGTTTTTTATGGTTTTTAGTATTTTTCAGGGGATTTATGTCTTTTTAGGTTTTTGGGTTTTTTCAGAGTTTTTCGAGGTTTTAAATATTTTAGAGTTTTTAATGTTTTTAGGGGTTTTGATGGTTTTGAAAGTTTTTAGTAGTTTTTAGGGGTTTTCTCGATTTTTAGGGTTTTATTAGATTTTATGGTTGTCAGGTGTTTTTCAGGGTTTTTTTAAAAGATATTTAGGTTATTTTACAGGTTTTAATGTTTTTAGGTTTCTTAGGGTTCTTAGGATTTTTAGGGTTTTTAGGGTTTTTATAGATTTCGAGGGTTTTTAGTATTTTTTGAGGTTTTTAGGTTTTTTTAGGGTTTTTTGGGTTTTTTGGGGGTTTTAGGGTTTTTTGAGTTTTTAGGGGTTTAAAGGTTTTTTAGAGTTTTTTAATGTTTATATGGGTTTTAATGGTTTTTAGAGATTTTAGTGGGTTTTAGGGATTTTATGGGTTTTTAGGGTTTTTATGGTTTTCAGGGGTTTTCCAGGATTTTTAGGGTTTTTTTTACTTTTCAATGAATTTTAGGGATTTTTAGGTGTTTTATGGTTTTTAGTGTAGTGATTTTAAGGGGTTTTAGGGGTTTTCATTGTTTTTAGGGTTTTTAGGTTTTTTAGGCTATTTAGGGTCTTTTGGGGTTTTTTGGGTTTTTTGGGTTTTTTGGTGTTTTTAAGGGTTTTGAGAGTTTTTTAAAGTTTTATGGCTTTTAAGTGTTTTTAGATTTTTTAGTTTTTTTGAGTTTTTATTAGTTTTTAGGGTTTTTTAATGTTTTTAGTGGATATTATGGTTTTCAAGGTTTTTTTACCTTTTCATGGTTTTTAGTGATTTTTATGGATTTTTATCATATTTAGGGTTGTTATGGTTTCTTTTATTTTTTTTCAGGATTTTCTTGTTTTCATGCGGTTTTCTGGGATTTAGGGTTTTTATGTTTTCAGGGATTTTTAGGGATTTTTTGGGTTTTTTATGGTTTTTCTGGTTTTTAGGGTATTTAATGATTTTGAGGGGTTTTAGGGTTTCTATTTTTTGGGGAGATTTTAGGGGTTTTTTGGTTTTTTTATGGATTTTAATGTTTTATAGAGTTTTTTAAAGATTTATAAGGGTTTAATGGTTTTTAGAGTTTTTAGTGGTTTTTTGTGGTTTTATGGTTTTTTTGGTTTTTTAATGTTTTTAGTAATTTTTTTTATTAGTTTTTCAGGGTTTTTAGGGTTTTTGTGATTTTTATGCATTTTAGGGGTTTTTAGGTTTTTAGGGATTTTGAGGGGTTGTAGGGTTTTTTAGGGTTTTTTGTGTTTTTAGGGCTATTAGGGTATTTTTGGGGTTTTTTGAGTTTTTTAGGATTTTAATGTTTTTTAATGTTTTAGTGGATTAAAGTGTTTTTAGAGTTTTTAGTGTTTTTAGGGGTTTTATGTGTTTTTTATGTTTTTTGGGGGTTTTATTTTTTTTTAATTTTCAAGGTTTTTAGGGTTTTTTACATTTTTAGGGCTTTTTAGGGATTATTTAGGTTTTTTTATGATTTTTAGGGGGGTTTCGGGTTTTTTGGGATTTTGAGGGGGTTTTAGGGTTTTCTTGGTTTTTAGGGGTTTAGGGGTTTTCATGGTTTTTATGGTCTATTTGTGTTTTTAG
This sequence comes from Viscum album, assembly GCA_963277665.1. Classification (NCBI taxonomy): domain Eukaryota; kingdom Viridiplantae; phylum Streptophyta; class Magnoliopsida; order Santalales; family Viscaceae; genus Viscum; species Viscum album. The sequence goes on along the minus strand of OY728121.1, from coordinate 1,049,094,309 downwards.
TTTTTTTTTTGATTTTTTAGGGTTTTAAAGGTTTTTTAGAGTTTTATAACGTTTTAAGGGGTTTAAGGGTTTTTAGAGTTTTTGGTGGTTCTTTTCAGTTTTTATTGATTTTTAGGGGTTTTAAAGGTTTTTAGAAGTTTTATAGTTTTTAAGTGTTTTCAGGGTTTTTAGGGTTTTTTATCTTATCATGTTTTTAAGGATTTTTTAGGATTTTGATGGTTTTTTGGGGTTTTAGGGATTTTGAGGGATTTTTGGGGCTTTTAGGGGTTTTAGGTCATTTTAGGGTCTTTTGAAGTTTTAAAGTTTCTTTTTGAGTTTTTAGGGGTTTTCTAGTTTTTTAACATTATTACAGTTTCAAGGGGTTTTAGAGTGTTTAGTTGGGTTTTAGGGGATTTTATGGGGTTTTATGGTTTTTAAGGTTTTAGGGGTTTTATGGTTTTCAGGTATTTTTAAATAGTTTTAGGGTTTTTCTATGTTTTCTAGGATTTTTAGGGCTTTTTCAGTATTTTTATAGTTTTTGGGTTTTTGTGAGTTTTTAGGGTTTTTAGTGGTTTTGAGGGGATTTAGGGTCTTTTTTGGTTTTAGGGTTTCTTGATTCTTATAGTTGTTTTAATTTTTTTTAGAGTTTTTTATCATTTTTCGCGGTTTAAGGATTTTGAGAGTTTTTTGTGGTTTTTAGTATTTAGTGGGGTTTAGGGTTTTTTTAATATTTTTGGGGTTTTATGGATTTCCGGGTTTTTTAGGGATTTAGGATTTTTTATGTTTTTATTGATTTTTATGGGTTTTTTTTATGTTTTTATGGTTTTTAGGTTTTTAGGGATTTTGGGTGGGGTTAGGTTTTCCAGGATATTTCACAGTTTTAGTGGTTTTCAGGGGTTTTAGGGTCTTTTGGGATTTTTAGGGTTCATTTTTATTTTTTTTATGATTTTTATGTTTTTTAGAGTTTTTTAATGTTTTTATGGGTTTTAAGTGTTTTTAGAGCTTTTAGTGGTTTTGAGGTTTTTTATGGGTTTTTAAGGTTTTTAGCCGTTTTTATGGTTTTATGGGGTTTTGCAAAGTTTTTAAGGTTTTTGACGTTTTTAGAGATTTTTATGGATTTTTTAGGATTTTTAGGATTTTAGGGTTCTTAGGGATTTTGAGAGTTTTTAGGGTTTTTCAGAATTTTTTTAGGGTTTAATGGTTTTTTTCTGGAGTTTTATGGTCATTTTTGGTTTTTAGGTTTTTTTTTGAATTTTTAGGGTTTTTAAGGTTGATAGAGTTTTATAACATTTTAGGGATTTTAAAGGTTTTAGATTTTTAGTGGTTTTTGGATTTTTATGGGTTTTGAGAATTTTTTATGTTTTTAGGGGTTTTTTATATTTTTCAGGAGTTTTGGGGGTTTTTTACGTTTCCAGGGATTTTTAGTGCTTTTTTTAGGATTTTTATGGTTTTTAGGGTTTTTAGGGATTTTAGGAATTTTGAGGGGTTTTAGTGTTTTTTGGGTTTTTTAGTGTTTTAGGGTCATTTTGGATTTTTAGGGTTTTTTGAGTTTTTTAAGGTTTTAAATGTTTTTTAGAGTTTTTTAACATTTTTAGTGGTTTGAAAGGTTTTTTGATTTTTTGGTTGTTCTTTGGTTTTTAGGGGGTTTTCAAAGTTTTTTGGGATTCTTACATTTCAATGGATTTTATGGATTTTTTAAGGATTTTTTATGGTTTTTAGGGTTTTTAACGATTTTTTGGTTTTTAGGGTTTTCAGAGTTTTTGGGTTTTCAGAGTTTTTAGGGTCTTTTGTGGTTTTTATAGTTTTTAATGGGTTTTATAGTTTTTTTAAAAAAATAGGTGTTTTAAGGGTTTTAGAGTTTTTAAAGGTTTTTAGGTGTTTTTAGGGTTTTAAGGGTTTTAGGGGGTTTGTGGTTTTATGGGTTTTTTCCTGGTTTTTAGAGTTTTTACGTTTTTTGGTATTTGTTAGGGATTTGTTAGGCTTTTTTTGGTTTTTTGGATTTTTAGGGAATTTGGGGATTTTGAGGGTTTTAAGGTTTGCAGGGTTTTTATGAGTTTTCAGGGTATTTAAGGTCTTTTGGGTTTTTAGGGGTTTTTTTGAGTTTTTTAGGTTTTTATAGTTTTTATCTCTTGAGGGATTTTAAGTGTTTTTAGAGTTTTTAGAAGTTTTTAAGGGTTTTATGGGTTTTTAAGGGTTTTTATTATTTTTAGGGGTTTTATGGTTTTAAGGGTCTTTTAAGGGTTTTTAGAGTTTTTTACGTTTTTAGGGATTTTGAGAGATTTTTTAGGGATTTTGAAGGTTTTAGGACATTTCAGTGATTTTTCAGTGTTTTTAGGGTTTTGAGGGTTTTATGGTCTCTTTGGGTTTTAGGTTTTTTTTGATTTTTTAGGGGTTTTAATGTTTTTTTGAGTTTTTAACGTTTTTTGGGGTTCGGGTGGTTCTTATATTTTTAGTATTTTTTGGGTTTTTATGGATTTTTCAAGTTTTTAGGGTTTTTAGGGATTTATATGGTTTTCAGGGGGTTTTCTAGGGATTTTAGTGTATTTTATGTTTTTAGGGATTCTCGGGGATTTTTTAGGATTTTTTTGGTTTTTAGGGTTTTTAGAGATTTTTAGGGTTTTTAGGTGTTTTTTAGTTTTTTAGGTTGTCAAATGATTTTTAGTGTTTTTTAACATTTTTAGGGGTTTAAGGGTTTTTATAGTTTTTAGTGGTTTTTATGGTTTTTTTTTGGTTTTTTAAAGGTTTTTTGGTTTTTTGGTTTTAAGGGGTTTTTATTGGTTTTTTTGGGATTTTTACATTTTCAGGGATTTTTAGGATTTTTTAGTTTTTTATGGTATTAATATTTTAGAGAATTTGAGGGGTTTTATGGATTTCATAATTTTTTAGGGTCTTTATGGGTTTTCAACGTTTTTAGGGTCTTTTAGGAATTTTTGGGCTTTTTGAGTTTTTTTAGGTTTTCATGGTTATTTGAGTATTTATCATTTTTAGGGGTTTAATGGGTTTTAGGGTTTTTAGTGGGTTTTAAGGATTTTATGGGTTTTAGGATTTTTAAGGTTTTTAGTGGTTTTCTGGTTTTTAGGGGTTTATCAAGGTTTTTATGGTTTTTATTTTTTAATGGATTTTTATGGTTTTTATATTTTTTATGGTTTTTATATTTTTTATGGTTTTTTGGGTTTTGAGAGATTTTGAGAGTTTTTTGGGGTTTGGGGGGGTATGATTTTTAGGGGGTTTTAGGGTATTTATTGTTTTTTGGGATATTAGGGATTTTTTGTGTTTTTTTAGGGTTTTTAAGGTTTTTAGTGTTTTTAGTGTTTTTTTCGGTTTTAAGTATTTTAAGAGTTTTTAATTGTTTTTAGGAGTTTTATGATTTTTATGCTTTTTTATGGTTTTAGGGGTTTTTATAGTTTTTCGATGGTTTTTTAGTTTTTTATTGTTTTTTACGTTTTTAGGGAAATTTTAGGCTTTGTTAAGATATATTTTTTTTAGGTTTTTAGGGATTTAAAGATTCTTCAGGGTATTTAGGATCTTTTGGGTTTTTAGGGGTTTTAGGTATTTTTAGGGTTTTAGGGTATTTTTAGGTTTTTGGTGTTTTTTTTGAGCTTTTTATATATTTTAAGGTTTTTTAGAGTTTTTAACATTTTAGGGGTTTTAAGGGTTTTTAGAGTTTTTTTGGTTTTTAGGGTTTATATGGTGTTTTGGGGTTTTTATGGTTTTAGGGGTTTTTAAAGTTTTCCTGGATTTTTTAGGGATTTTTAGGATTTTATGGTTTATAAGAATTTTTAGTGTTTTAATGGATTTTGAGGTGTTTTAGGGGTTTCTTTTAGTTTTTAGGGTTTTAATGGTTTTTTAGAATTTTAACGTTTTTTGGGGCGTTAAGGGTTTTAATGGTTTTTTAAGTTTTTGAAGGGTTTTAGTGCTTTTAAAGTTTTTAGAGGTTTTTATGGTTATAAGGGTTATTTAGGGGTTTTCATGTTTTTTATGTTTTCTGGGATTTTTTGGGATTTTTTAGGATTTTTATGGTTTTTATCGTTTTTAGGGTATTTTGGGATTTTTGAGGGTTTGAAGGGTTTAAGGGGTTTTTAGGGGGTTTAGGGGTTTTTCAGGGTCTTTAGGGTCTTTTTTTTTGTTTTTAGGGTTTTTTTAGTTTTTTAGGATTTATAAGGTTTTTTATAGTTTATCAACTTTTTTGAGGGTTTAAAGGGTTTTTAGAGTTTTTAGTGGTTTTAGGGTTTTTATATGTTTTAAAAGGTTTTTAGGGGTTTTATGGTTCTCACGGTGTTTAGGTTTTTTTTTATGTTTCACAAATTTTTAAGTATTTTTTAGGATTTTTGTGGTTTTTAGTGTTTTTTAGGAATTTTGAGGGTTTTTGCATTTTCATGGATTATTAGGGTTTTTATTAATATTTTTTAGGGGTTTTGAGGTTTTTTTTGAATTTTTAACGTCTTTAGAGATTTTAAAGGTTTTTATAGTTTTTAGTGGTTTTGGGTTTTTAAGGTTTTTTTGGTTTTTTTAGTTTCTTAAGGGTTTTTATGGTTTTGAGGTGTTTTTAGGGGTTTTGGGGTCATTTATATTTTCTAGGATTTTTAGGGCTTTTTTAAGATTTTTATGGTTTTAGGCTTTTAGGGTTTTTTGGGATTTTGAGGATTTTTAGGGTGTTTTAGGGGTTTTCAGGGGTTTGAGGTGTTTTCAGGGGTTTTTAGGGGGTTTTAGGGTTTTTAGGGTCTTTTGTGTTTTAGGGTTTTTTTGAGTTTTTGAGTTTTAAAGGTTTTTAGAGTATTTTAACATTTTAGGGGGTTTTAGGGGTTTAAGATTTTTAGTTGGTTTTTTTGGTTTTATATGTTTTAGGGTTTTTAATCTTTTTAGGGGGTTTTATGGTTTCCAGGGGTTTTTTCAGGCTTTTCTACAGTTCTTAAAAATTCAGGGATTTTTAAGGCTTTTTTAGGTTTCTTTGTTTTTAGGGTTTTTTAACATTTTTAGATATTTTGAGGGATTTTAGGGGTTTTTAGAGTTTTTTAGGTTTTTTAGGATTTTTAGGTTTTTTCTTGGTTTTTAGGGTCTTTTGTGCTTTTACTTTTTTTGAGTTTTTTTAGGGTTTTTAAGGTTTTTTAACATTTTTAACTTTTTTAGGGGTTTAATGGATTTTATATTTTTAGTTTTTTATAGGTTTTTATGAGTTTTTTATGTTTTTAGGGTTTTTTTAAGGTTTTTAGGGTTTTTTACATTTTCAAGGATTTTTAGGGCACTTTTTGGATTTTTATGGTTTTTAGGGTTTTTTAGGTTTTTAGCGATTTTATGGGGTTTTGGGTGCTTTTGGGTTTTCAAGGTTTTTTCTTGAGATTTTGGGGTTTTTTATGGGGTTTTAGAGTTTTTTACGATTTTTTGGTGGTTTAAGGGTTTTAGAGTTTTCAGTGGTTCTTTGAGTTTTTATGGGGTTTTAGGATTTTTTGGTTTATAGGATATTTAAGTTTTTCATGGGTTTTTTCTCTGTTTTTAGGGTTTTTTTATGTTTTTAGGGATTTTTAGTATTTTTTTTAACATTTTTAGGATTTTTATTGGTTATAGGGATTTTTAGGATTTTTAGGGATTTTGAGGGTTTATAGAGTATTTTATAAATTTTAGGGGTTTTAAAGATTATGAGAGTTTTTAGTGGGGTTTTAGAGTTTTCATTGGTTTTTAGGGATTTTTATGATTAACAAGGGTTTTCGGGGTTTTTTTGGTTTTTTTACGTTTTCAGGGATTTTTAGCATTTTTAGGATTTTTATGATTTTTATGGTTTTAAGGTTTTTTAGGGATTATTAGAGTTTTTAGGGGTAATATAGGTTTTTTAGGTTTTTTCAAGGTTTTACAGACTTTTTTGGTTATTAGGGTTTTGCATGAGTTTTTAGTGGTTTTAGGGTTTTTTATATTTTTTTTAAACATTTTTAGGGGTTTAAATGGTTTTTAGAGTTTTTAGTGGGTTTTAGGGTTTTTATGGGTTTTTAGGGGTTTTAGGGTTTTTCCAATTTTTATAGGTTTTTAGGGTTTTAGGGTTTTAGGTGTTTTTCTGTGTTTTTAGGGTCTTTTATGTTTTAAGGGATTTTTAGGGAATTTTTTGGGTATTTATTATTTTAGGGGTTTTTTGGGATTTTGGGATTTTGAGAGATTTTAGGGGTTTTTATTGTTTTTAGGGTTTTTAGGGTCTTTTTGGGTTTTAGTGGTTTTCTTTTTGTTTTTTAGGGTTTTTAGGTTTTTAGGGTTTTTGAACATTTGTTGGGGTTTTAAGGGTTTTTAGAGTTTTTTGTGGGTTTTTTTGGGTTTTTTTGGGGTTTAAGGTATAATTGTTTATGTGTTTTCACGGTTTTTAGGGGCTTTTTAGTGGTTTTAGGGGTTTTTTATGTTTTTAGGGATTTTTAAGGATTTTTAGGGTTTTTAGGGATTTTAGGGTTTTATTGATTTTGAGGGAGTTTAGGGGTTTTCATTGTTTTTATGGGTTTTGCGGTTTTTGGGGGTTTTTATGGTTTTTTTGATTTTTTTTGGGATATTAAATTTTCTTATAGTTTTTTAATGTTTTTATTGGTTTTAAGGGTTTTTAGAGTTATTTTTGGTTTTTAGGGTTTTATGGTTTTTATGGTTTTTTAAGATTTTTAGGGGTTTTGTGGTTTTCATAGGGTTTTCAGTGTTTTTAGGGATTTTTATGTTTCCATGAATTTTTTGGTCTTTTTTATGATTTTTATGGTTTTTAGTGTTTTGGAGGGGTTTTAGGGTTTTTTCAGGATTTTTAGGGGTTATCAGGGTTTTTAGGGTTTTCAGGGTCTTTTCATGTTTTTAGGGTTTTTTGAATTTTTTAGGGCTTTTAAGGGTTTTTATAATTTTTTAACCTTTTTAGGGGTTTTAAGGGGTTTTAGATTTTTAACTGGTTTTTAGGATTGTTCTGGTTTTTTAGGGTTTTTTTTGGTTTTCAGGGGTTTTATGGTTTTCAGGGGTTTTTAAGGGTTTTTAGGGTTTTTTAAATTTCAGGGATTTTACGACTTTTTTAGGATTTCTATGGTTTTTAGGGGTGTTTAGGGTTTTTTTGGATTCTAAGGGAGTTTATGGTTTTCAGGGTTTTTTAGGGTTTTAAGGGTTTTCATGGTATTTTGGGTCTTTTGTGTTTTAAGGGATTTTTTGAGTTTTTTAGAGTTTTTAAGGATTTTTTAATTTTTTTTAATGTTTTTTAGGGTTTTAGTGTTTTTAGACTTTTTAGTGGTTTTTAGAGGTTTTATGGGTATTTACAGTTTTTCGAGGTTTTCTGGTTTTCAGGGGTGTTTCTGGGTTTTAGGGTTTTTTATGTTTTCTAGGATTTTATGGGTTCTTTTGGGTTTTAGGATATTTTAGGGGTTTTTTGGGAGTTTGAGGGGTTTTCAAGGTTTATTAGGGGTTTTAGGGGTTTTAAGGGTATTTAGGATCTTTTGGGGTTTGGGTTTTTTTTGTTTTTAGGGGTTTTAAAGTTTTTTAATGTTTTTTATTGTATTTAAGATTTTAGAGGGTTTTAATGTTTTTAGTGGTTTTTAGTGGTTTTTGGTTTTTTAGGGTTTTTAGTGTTTTTTAAGGTTTTTACTGGGTTTTATGGTTTTCTGGGATTTTCTGGGTTTTTAGGGTTTTTCCTGTTTTTAGAGATTTCTTATGGATTTTTTAGGATTTTTATTGGTTTTAGGGTTCTTGGGATTTTGAGGGTTTTAGGGGTTTTAGGGGTATTTTATGGTTTTCTTTAGGGTTTTTAAGATCATTTTGGGTTAATAGGGTTTTTTAAATTTTTTTAGGGGTTTTAAGGTTTTTTAGAGTTTTTTAACATTTTTAGGGGGTTGGAGGGTTTTTAGAGTTTTTAGTGATTTTAGTGTTTTTGTCAATTTTTAGGGTTTTATGGTTTTTAGAGATTTTATAGTTTTTATGGGTTTTCATATTTTTAAGGTGTTTTTAGGGTATTTAAGGTTTTTTACATTTTTATGGACTTTTATTGAATTTTTAGGATCTTTTATGGTTTTTTGGGTTTTTATGGTTTTTAAGAATTTTGTGGGGTTTTAGGGATTTTTAGTGTCATTTAGGGTTTTTTGAGATTTTAGGGTTTTGTAGGTTTTAGAGTTTTTTAACTTTTCCAGGGGTTTTATGGGTTTTAAGAGCTTTTAGAAGGTTTTTAGGGTTTTATGGGGTTTTATGGATTTTAGGTTTCTAGGGATTTTTATGGTTTTCAGGGTTTTTTTGGTTTTAGGGTTTTTTTATGTTTCTACGATTTTTAGGTCCCTTTTAAGATTTTTATGGGTTTTAGGGTTTCTAGGGATTTTGAAGGGTTTTAGGGTTTATCAGAGTGTTTTAAAGGTTTTAGGGATTTTCAGGGATTTTATATCTTTTTGGGGTTTTAGGGTTTTTTTTATGTTTTAGGGTTTTAAAGGTTTTTTGTAGTTTTTAACAATTTTAGGGTTCTATTGGTGTCTAGAGGTTTTATAGGTTTAATATAGTTTTTATGGGTTTTTAGGTTTTTTTAATGTTTTTTGGGGTTTTATGGTTTTCAGGGGGTTTTCAGGGTTTTTAGGGGTTTTTACATTTTCAGGGATTTGTAGTGTTTTTTAGGATTTTTATGGTTTTTAGGGGTTTTTAAAGTTTTTGAGGGTTTTTACATTTTTAGGGGTTTTTAGGGTTTTTAGCGATTTTAGGTTTTTTTCAGGGTTTTTAGGTCTTTTTGGCTTTGACGGTTTTTTGAGTTTTTTAGGTTTTTTTTAGTTTTTTAGAGTTTTTAATTTTTTTAGGGATTTTACAGGAATTTAGAGTTTTTAGTGTTTTTAGGAGTTTTATGGGTTTTATGGTGTTTATGGTTTTTATTTTTTCATGGGTTTTCAGGGTTTTTAAGGTTTTTTATGTTTTTAGTGATTTTTAGGGATTTTTAAGATTTTTATAGTTTTTAGGGTTTTAGGTATTTTTCTGGTTTTTATAGGTTTTCAATATGTTTTAGGGGTTTTAGGGTTTTTATGGGTTTTAGTGTCTTTTTGGGTTTTTCGGGGTTTTTTTGATTTTTTTTGTAGTTTTTAAAGTGTTATAGTTTTTTAATGTTTTAATGGGTTTTAAGGGTTTTGAAAGTTTTATTGGGTTTTTAGGTTTTTCTAGGTTTTTAGGATATTTTATGGTTTTTATGGTTTTCTAGGGTTTTCTTGGTTTTTAGGGGGTTTTATGTTTTTAGGGATTTTTAGCGATTTTTAATGATTTTTATGTTTTTTAGTGTTTTGAAGGGTTTTAGGGATTTTTAGGGGTTTTATGGGTTTTCATGGTTTTTTAGGGTTTTTAGAGTTCTTATTTTGTTTTTTAGGTTTTTGGATTTTTTTAGTTTTTAGGGGTTTTTAGGTTTTTAGAGTTTTTTAACGTCTTTGGGGGTTTAAAGGAGTTTTAGAGTTTTTAGTTGTTGTTAGGGTTTTTATAGGATTGTAGGGTTTTTAATGTTTTTAGGGGTTTTAGGGTTTTTAGGGTTTTTTACCATTTCAGGGATTTTTCAGGAGTTTTTAGGTTTTAATTTTTTTAGTGTTTTTTAAAGTTTTCAGGGATTTTTCAAGTGTTTTTAGAGCTTTTATAGGTTTTTTAGGGTTTTATGGGTTTGCATTTTTCATGGATTTTGAGGTGATTTTAGGATTTTTTGGTTTTTAGGGTTTTTAGATATTTTTAGAGTTTTTTTATGTTTTCAGGGTTTTTAGGATTTTGGGGGGTTTTTTGAGTTTTTAGGGCCTTTTTGGTTTTTAGTGTTATTTTTTAGTTTTTAGGAGTTTTATAGTTTTTTAGGGTTTTTTAATATTTTTAGGGGTTTTGCGGGTCTTATATTTTTTACAGATTTTAGGGTATTTTTATGTTTTAAGGTTTTTTGGTGTTTTTCAGGCCTTTTAGGGTTTTTTACTTTTTCAAGGATTTTTTAAAGGTTTTTATGGTTTTTATGTGTTTTTAAGATTTTCAAGGGTTCTTAGGGTTTTTAGGGTTTTTTTAGGGTTTTTAGTGTCTTTATGGTTTTTTGGGTTTTTAGGGTCTTATTTGAGTTTTTAGGGTTTTTATTGTTTTTTAAGAGTTTTTATGGTTTTTAGAGTTTTTTAACATTTTTAGGGGTTTTAAGGGTTTTTAGAGTTTTTAGTGGCTTTTAGGGTTTTTACTTGCTTTTATGTTTTTTAATGTTTTTATGATTTTCTTGGGATTTCCAGGGGTTTTAGGGGTTTTACTAGTTATTAGGTTTTTTGGGGGTTTTAGTGTTTTTTTAGGTTTTTAGCGAGTTTTTATGGTTTTCATGGTTTTTAGGGGTTTTAGGGTTTTTTATGTTTTCAATGTTTTTAGGGATTTTTAGATTTTTTACGGTTATTAGGGTTTTCATGGGGTTTTAGTGTTTTTTAAGTTTTTTAGCGGTTTTTATGGTTTTCATGAGGTTTTTAGGGTTTTTAGGGTTTTTTATGTTTTCAATTTTTTTTATAGTTTTTCAAAAAAATTTAGCTCTTTATGGATTTTTATAAGTTTTTTTTTTGAGTTTTTTAGAGTTTTTAAGGTCTCTTAGAGTTTTTAACATTTTTAGGGGTTTTAAGGGTTTTTAGAGTTTTTAGTTGTTATTAGGGTTTTTTATGGAGTTTTCCTGTTTTTTAAATTTTTAGTGGGTTTTTATGGTTTTCATGGGGTTTTTAGGGTTTTTAGTGTTTTTTATGTTTTCAAAGTTTTTAGGGATTTTTAGGATTTTTATGGTTTTTTAGGTGTTTTCAGGATTTTAAGTGTTTTTAGGTATTTTCAGGGTATTTTCAGGGTATTTTCAGGGTATTTTCAGGGTTTTTAGGGTCTTTTTGGGTTTTTAGATTTTTTTGTGTTTTTAGGGTTTTTAGGTTTTTAAGAGTTCTTTAATGTTTTTTTGGTTTTTAAGGGTTTTTAAAACTTTTACTGGTTTATGGGGTTTTGTGGGGTTTTAGGGGTTTTAAGAGTTTTCGGGTTTTTATGATTTCATGGATTTTTAGGAATTTTTTAATATATTTATTGTTTTTAGGATTTTTAGGGTATTTAAGGATTTTGGGGGTTTTAGGGTTTTTAGTGTATTTAGGGTTTTTCGTGTGTTAAGGGGTTTTTAGGGTTATTACGATCTTTTTGGGTCTTTAGTTTTTTTTTTGAGTTTTTTAGGGTTTTTATGTTTTTTATAGTTTTTTAATATTTGTAAGGGTTTTAAGGGTTTTTAGAGTTTTTAGTGGTTTTAGGGGATTTATGGGTTTTAGGGTTTTTAATGTTTTAAGGGGGTTTTATTGTTTTATGGGTTTTAAGGGGTTTTTACGTTTTTGGGGATTTTTTGGGATTTTTAGGATTTTTAAGTTTTTACCGTTTTTAGGGATTTTAGGGATTTTAGGGATTTTGAGCGGTTTTAGGGATTTTGAGTGGTTTTAGGACTTTTAGGGTTTTTTTGGTGTTTTATGGTTTTTCGGGTTTTTACGGTGTTTTTAAATTTTTCGGGGTTTTAACGGTTTTTAGATTTTTTTACATTTTTAAATGTTATAAGGGGTTTCATAGTTTTTAGTGGATTTTTTTATGGGTTTTTAGGATTTTTAAGGATTTTATGGTTTTTAGTTTTTTTTCAGGATTTTTAGGGTTTTTATGATTTAGGGATTTTCAGGATTTTTTATGTTTTTTAGGGTTTTTGGGGTTTTTTAGGAATTTTAGGGATATTGGGGATTTTAGGGATTTTAGGGTCTTTTGGGGGTTTAAGTGTTTTTTTAGTTTTTAGGGGTTTTATGGGTTGTATATTTTTTAACATTTTAGGGTTTTTATTGGTTTTTAGGTATTTTAGTGGTTTTTAGGGTTTTTATGGGTTTCTTGGGTTTTTAATGTTTTTAGTAATTTTGATGGTTTTTAGGGGGTTTCAGTGTTTTTCGGGTCTTTCGGGGTTTTAGGGTTTTTTTAATTTTTAGTGTTTTTTTGAGATTTTTGTGTTTTTAATGTTTTTTAGATATTTTTAACATTTTTAGGGGTTTTATGGGTTTTTAGAGTTTTTAGGGTTTTAGGGTTTTTATGGGCTTTTAGGTTTTTAATGGTTTTTAGGGGTTTTATGCTTTTCAGGGGGTTTTCAGGGTTTTTAGGGTTTTTATGTTTTCATATATTTTTAGGGATTTTTTTTGTTTTTATAGTTTTAGTGTTTCTTAGGGTATTTAGGAATTTTGAGGGTTTTAGGGGCTTTCAGGGTATTTTAGGGTTTCTATGATTTTTATGGTTTTTTTGGGTTTCAGGGTTTTTTTTTTAGTTTTTTAGGGTTTTAAATGTTTTTAGAGTTTTTAATGTTTTTAGGGGGTTTTAAGGTTTTTAGGGGTTTTAGTGGATTTTAGGGGTTTTATGGGTTTTTATGGGTTTTTAGAGTTATTAGGGGTTGTAGGGGTTTTAGGGATTTTTATATTTTGGTTTGGTATTTTACATTTTCAGAGATTTTTAGGGATTTTTTATAATTTTTATAGTTTTCATGATTTTTAGGGTCTTTTTTTACTTTAAGGGTTTTTTGAGTTTTTTAGGGCTTTAAAGGTTTTTTATAGTGTTTTAACATTTTTATGGGTTTTAAGGGTTTTTAGAGTGGTAGTGGGTTTTTAGGGTATTTATGGGTTTTAGGGGTTTTTAAGGTTTTTGGGGTATTTATGGTTTTCAGGCATTTTTCAAGGTTTTTTATATTTTCATTGATTTTTAAGGGGTTTGAGGAATTATATGGTTTTTATGGTTTTAGGGATTTGAGGGGGTTTAAGGGTTTTCAGGGGTTTCTTGGGTTTTATGCATTTTCAAGGGTTTTAGGCCTTTTTGGGTTTTTAGGGTTTTTAGGGTTTTTTGAGTTTTTTAGGATTTTAATGTTTTTTAGAGTTTTTAATGTCTTTAGGGGTTTAAAGGGTTTTTAGAATTTTTTTAGTGGTTTTTAATGTTTTTATGTTTGTTAGGGTTCTTTAAGTTTTTTGGGGGTTTATGTTTTTTAATATTTTTTCAAAGTTTTCAGGATTTTTTACGTTTTCAAGGATTTTTATGGATTTTTAGGATTTTTATAGTTTTTAGGGTTTTTATGGATTTTTAGGGGTTTTAGGGGTTTTTAGGTTTCTTAGGGTTTTTCAGGGTTTTTAGGGTCTTTTGGGTTTTTGGGGATTTTTTAAAAGTTTTTATGGTTTTAAGGATTTTATAGTTTTTAATATTTTTAGGGGTTTAAAGGGGTTTTATAGTTTTTATTAGGTTTTATGAGTTTTTAGGGTTTCTTAAGGTTTTGTGGTTTTAATGATTTTCATATGTTTTTTCTGGGTTTTATGGATTTTTACGTTTTTAGGTATTTTTAGAAATTTTTTAGGATTTTTATAGTTTTTAGGGTTTTTTGAGATTTTGAGGGGTTTTAGGGTTTTCAAGGTCTTTTAGGGTTTTATGGTTTTTTTGATTTTTAGGGTTTTATGAATTTTTAGGTTTTTTTGAGTTTTTAATGTTTTTGGGCGTTTTAAGTTTGTAACAGGATTTAGTGGTATTTGGGGTTTTTAGGGGGTTTTATGGTTTTTTGTTGTTTTTAGGGGTTTTTACGTATCCAGGGATTTTTATGGATTTTTTAGGATTTATATGGTTTTCAAGGATTTTTAGGGTTTTTAGGGATTTTGAGGGATTTTAGGGTTTTTAGTGTTTTTAAGGGTTTTAGGGTTTTTAGGGTTTTTAGGGTCTTTTTGGATTTTAAGTGTGTTTTTGTGGAGTTTTTTGGGGGTTTTAAGGTTTTTAGAGTTTTTTAACATTTTTAGCAGTTTTAAGGGTTTTTAGAGTTTTTAGTGGGTTTTAGGGGTTTTATGGTGTTTTAGGGTTTTTTAAGGTTTTAGGGGGTTTTGTGGTTTTCAGGGGTATTTCAGGGTTTTTAGGGTTTTTATGTTTTTAAGGATTTTTAGCGATTTTTTATAATTATTATGGTTTTAAGATTTTTTAGTGATTTTGAGGTTTTTTTAGGGGTTTTTAGGGTTTTTAGGGATTTTAGGCATTTTGTGATTTTTTTTTTTTTAGGGTTTTTTTTAGAGTTTTTAATATTTTTAGAAATTTTGAGGGTTTTGAGGGTTTTTACAGTTTTTAGTGATTTTTAGGGTTTTTAAAGGTTTTTAGGTTTTTCAAGGGATTTTCTGAGTTGTTAATGGATTTTACATTTTCTTTGATTTTTAGTGCTTTTTTAGTATTTTTATTATTTTTAGGATTTTTTTAGGGTTATTTGGGATTTTTAGAGTTTTACGGTTTTTAGGGTTTTTTAGGTTTTTATGTTTTTAGTGTTTTTAGTGTTTTTAGGGAATTTTTGTGTTTTTAGGGGTTTTTTGAGTTTTAAGGGTTTTTATTGTTTTTCAACATTTTTAGGGGTTATAAGGGTTTTTTAAGTTTCTTGTACATTTTTAGGATTTTCCATGTGTTTATATTTTTTCAGGGTTTTATAGTTTTCAAGGTTTTTAGGGTCTTTTATGTTTTCATAGATTTTTAGGCTTTTTTTGGTTTTTAGGGTTTTTTAGGATTTTTGTGGTTTTTTTGAGTTTTTTAGGGTTTTTAAGAGTTTTTAATGTTTTAAGGGTTTTTAGGGCCTTTATAGTTTTTAGTGGTTTTTAAGGGTTTTTAGGGTTTTTAAGGGTTTTTATGTTTTTCCAGATTTTTAGGGATTTTTTAGGATTTTTATTAGTTTTAGTGTTTGAGGGGTTTCAGGGTCTTTTGGGTTTAGGGGGTTTTGGGTTTTCTAAGGGTTTTATGGTTTTTTTGAGTTTTGAATATTTTTAGGAGTTTTTACGATTATTAGAGTTTTTCGTAGTTTTTACGGGTTTTTTGAGTTTTATGGATTTTTATGGTTTTTAGGGGTTTTAGGGTTTTGAGGATTTTATGTTTCTTCCGGGTTTTTAGGGTTTTTAGGGGTTTTAGGGTTTTATGATCCTTTTGGATTTCTATGGTTTTTTGAGTTTTTTAGGATTTTAAAGGTTTTTTAGAGTTTATTAATGTTTTTTGGGATCTTAAGGTTTTTTTCTAGTTTTTAGTGAATTTTTAGGGTTTTAGGGTCTTTTAGGATTTTGTAAGGTTTTAGGGTTTTTATGGTTTTTAGGGGGTATTCATGGTGTTTATGGGTTTTTATGTTTTCAGGGATTTTTAGGGATTATTTTTATGGTTTTAGTGTTTTTTATGTTTCTTCAGGGTTTTTTGGGTTTGTAAGGTTTTTATGATCATTTTGGATTTCTAGGGTTTTTTGAGTTTTTTAGGGGTTTTAAGGTTTTTTAGAGTTTATTAATGTTTTTAGGGTTTTGGGGTCTTTTAGGATTTTTTAAGGTTTTAGGGTTTTATGGTTTTCAAGGGTTTTTCAAGGTGGTTAGGGGTTTTTATGTTTTTAGAGATTTTTAGGTTTTTTTAGGATTTTTATGGGTTTTAGGGTATTTTAGGGTTTGTCAAGATTTTGAGGGGTTTTAGGGTTTTTAGGGGTTTTAGGGTTTTTTAGGGTTTTTATGGTATTTTTTGGATATTTATATTTTTTTTATAGTTTTTAAGATTTTTTAGTGTTTTTAATGTTTTTATGGGTTTAAACGATTTTTAGAGTTTTTAATGGGTTTTAGGGGTTTAATGGGATTTTTGGATTTTTTAAGGTTTTTTGGGGTTTTTATAGTTTTCCTTGGGTTTTTTCTGGGGTTTCCAGGGTTTTTTACGTTTTCCAGGATTTTTTTGGATTTTTTGGAATTTTATGGGTTTGATGGTTTTTAGGCTTTTTAGGGTTTTTAGGGGTTTTCAGCAGTTTTAGGGTCTTGTGGGGGTTTTTTAGGATTTTTTGAGTTTTTAGGGCTTTAAATTTCTTTTAGAGTATTTAACGTTTTTGGGGTTTAAATGGTTTTTAGAGTTCTTTAATGTTTTTTGGGTTTAAAGGTTTTTTAGATTTTTTAGTGGGTTTTGAGGATGTTATATATTTTTAGGGTTTTTAAGGTTTTTAGAGTTTTAGGGTTTTGAGGGGTTTTGAGTGGTTTTAGTGTTTTTTAAGGTTTTTTAAGGTTTTTGTGGTTTTAGGGTATTTTTGGGTTTTTATGGTTTTTAGTGTTTTTTAGAGTTTTTTAACATTTTAGGGGTTTTAAGGATTTCTAGAGGTTTTAGTTGGCTTTTAGTGTTTTTATGTGTTTCTAAGGGTTTTTAAAGTTTTTAGGGGTTTTTATGGTTTTCAAGGGTTTTTAGGGATTTAAAGGGGTTTTAGGTTTTTTTTATGATTTCTTAGTATTTTAAGGTATTTTTGGTTTTAAAAGGTTTTTTAGAGTTTTTTTTAACTTTCTTAGTGGTTTAAAGGGTTTTTATATTTTTTTTTAGGTTTTTAGGGGTTTTATGGGGTTTTAGGGTTTTTATGGTTTTTAGGGGGATTTTAGGGTCTTTTACAGGTTTCTACATTTTTAAGGATTTTTAGAGATTTTTTATGATTTTTATGGTCTTTAGGGATTTTCGAGATTTTTTGGTTTTTAGGTGTTTTCAGGGTTTTCAGGGTTTTTAGGGTCTTTTTGGGTTTTTTTATGTTTTTCTAGTTTTTAAGGGTTTGAGTTTTTATAGTTTTTTAACATATTCAATGGTTTTAAGGATTTTTAGAGTTTTAGTTTTTTTAGTTTTTTATGGTTTTTAGGGTTTTAGAGTTTTTTATGGTTTTTTTATGTTTTTATGATTTTCAGGGGTATTTTCAAGATTTTTAAATTTTTCATGGATTCTTAGAGATTTTTTAGGATTTTTATGGTTTTTTAAAATTTTGAGGGTTTTAGGGGTTTTTAAGGGGGGGTAAGGGTTTTTAGGGGTTTTTCATGGTTTTTATTATCTTTTGGGGGGTTTTAGGGGTTTTTCAATTTTGTAGTGTTTTAAAGATTTTTTAGAGTTTTTTAACATTTTTAGGGGTTTTAAAGATTTTTAGTTTTTTAGTCGTTTTTCGTGGTTTTCTGGGGTTTTAGGTTTTTTGGGTTTTAGAGGTTTTTAGATTTTAAGGGATTTTTAGGGTTTTTATGGTTTTTAGGGGGGTTTGGGTTTTTTGGGGGTTTTTGGTTTTTTTGGGTTTCTAGTGGATTTTTTTGTATTTTTTAGGTTTTTAAGGGGTTTTAGAGTTTTTAACTTTTTAGGGTATTTAAGGGTTTTTAGAGTTCCTGGTGGTTTTTAGGGTTTTTATGTGGTTTTTAGGTTTTTTAAGGGTTTTATTTTTTTCAGGGTTTTTTTCAGGGTTTTTAGGGTTTTTTATGTTGTCAAGGATTTTAGGGGTTTTTAAGGAGTTTGATGGTTTTTAGGTTTTTTATGGTTTTTATGGATCTTGAGGTTCCTTAGAGGTTTTCAGGGTGTTTTAGGGTCTTTTTGGGTTTTTAAGGTTTCTTTTATGTTTTTAGGGGTTTAAGGTTTTTTAGAGTTTTTTTAACATTTTTAGGAGCTTTAAGGCGTTTAGTGTTTTTTGTGGTTTAGGGGTTTTATGGGATTCATGGTTTTCTAAGGTTTTTAGGGGTTTTATGGTTTTCGGTGGGTTTTTAGGGTTTATAAGGATTTTGAGGGTTTGGGGGGATTTTCATGTTTTTTTAGGCTTTTTAGGGTTTTTCAGGTTTTTAGGGCCTTTTTGGTTTTTATTATTTTTTTAGTTTTTAGGGGTTTTAAGGTGTTTTATAGTTTTCATTTTTTAAGGGTTTTAATGGGTTCTAGAGTCTTTAGTTTTTTTTTTGGGTTTTGTGGGTTTTTATGGGTTTTTATTGTTTTTATTGTTATTATAGTGTTTTTAGAGTTTTTAGAGTTTTTTACATTTTTAGGGATTTTTATGGCTTTTTTAGGATTTTATGGTTTTTAGGGGTTTTTATATTTTTTTTGGATTTTGAGGGGTTTTAGGTATTTTCAGGATTTTTATGTGTTTTTAGGGGTTTTCAGGGGTTTTAGGGTCTTTTTTGGGTTTTTAGGTTTTTTTTAGTTTTTTAGGGGTTTAAAGGTTTTCTTAGAGTTTTTAACTTTTTTAGGAGTCTTAAGGATTTTTAGAGTTTTTGGTGATTTTTTAGGGTTTTTCTACATTTTTATGGTTTTTTATGTTTTTATGGATTTTTAGGGATTTTTTGGATTATTATGGAGTTTAGGGTTTTTAAGGGCTATTAGGATTTTGAGGGTTTTCAGGGTTTATTAGGATTTTTAGGGTTTTAGGTTGTTTTTTGGGTTTAAGGGGTTTTTCTATGATTTTTAATGGGTTTTAAGGTTTTTTAGGGTTTTTTAATATTTATAGGGGTTTTAAGGCTTTTTAGAGTTTTTAGTGGTTTTAGGGTTTTATAGATTTTTAGGGTTTGAATATTTTTAGGGGTTTTTTGTTTTTGAGGGGGTTTCGGGGTTTTTAGGATTTTTTACATTTTTGGGATTTTTATAGTTTTTAGGATTTTTATGGTTTTAAGGTTTTTTAGGGTTTTTTAGGGTTTTCAGGGATTTTGAGGGGTTTTAGGGTTTTCTAGGGTTTTTGGGGGGTTTAGGGTTTTTTCAGGGTTTTTAGAGACTTTTTTGGTTTTTTGGGGTTTTTAGGGATTTTTTGAGTTTTTAAGGATTTTTAATGTTTTGTAGATTTTTTTAATGTTTTTAGTGATTTTAAGGGGTTTTATAGTTTTTGGTGGGTTTTAGGGTTTTTAGGATTTTTTAAGGTTTTTAAGCATTTTTATGGTTTTCAGAGGTTTTTTGGGTTTTTTTATGTTTTTAGGGATTTTAGTGTTTTTTAGTATTTTTATGGTTTTTGTAGTTTTTATGGTTTTTAGGGATTTGGAGGGTTTTTAGGGGTTTTTAATGATTTGTAGGGGTTTTAGGGTTTTACAGGGTTTTAGGGTTTTACAGGGTTTTAAGGTCTTTTAGGTATTTAGGGTTTTTTTTTATTTTTTTAGGGTTTTAAGGGTTGTTAAAAATTTTAGGCTTTTTAGAGTTTTAGTTTGTTTTTATAGATATGATGGGTTTTTAGGGTTTTTTATGGTTTTTGGGATATTTATGTTTTTAAAGGGATTTTAGGTTTTTAGGGTTTTTTTTAAGTTTTTAGGGATATTTAGTGCTTTTTTATGATTTGTATGGTTTTTAGGGAATTTTGGGTTTTTAGGGATTTTGAGTGGTTTTCGGGTTTTTAATTTCTTTTGGGGGTTTTAGGGTTTTGTTTTTATTTTTTTAGTTTTTTAAGGGCTTTTATATTTTTTTAATATTTTTAGGGGTTTTATGGGTTTTTAGAGTTTTTAATAGTTTTAGGGTTTTTATTGCTTTTTAGGGTTGTTGAAGGTTTTAAGTGTTTTATGGATTTCAGGTGTTTTTAGGGTTTTTAGAGTATTAGTGGGTTTTTAGGGTTTTAAGGGTTTTTAGTATTTTTATGGTTTTTAGGGGGTTTTCAAGGTTTTTAGGGTTTTTAATGTTATTTAGAGTTTTTAACGTTTTTTGGGGAATATAGGGGTTTTTAGAGTTTTTAGTGGGTTTTTAGTGTTTTTATGGGTATTTTGGGGTTTTATGGTTTTCAAGAGTTTTTATGGATATTAGAGTTTTTCAGGGTTTTAGGATTTTTTTATGTTTTCTAGGATTTTTATGTCTTTTTAGGATTTTATTGGTTTGGGGTTTTTTAGGATTTTTTGGGATTTTGAGGGTTTCTCGGGTTTGTCGGGGTTTTTTAGGGGTTTTTAGGGGTTTTATGGTTTTTATGGTCTTTTAGGGTTTTTAAGTGGGTTTTTAGTTTTTGTGATTTTTAAATGTTTTTTAGAGTTTGTAATGTTTGTTGGGGTTTTAAGGGATTTTTGGGATTTTTTCAGGGTTTTTAGGGTTTTTTATGTTTTTAGAGATTTTTAGGAATGTTTATGTATTTTTATGGTTTTTAAGGTTTTTAGAGATTTTGTGGGTTTTTAGGGGTTTTCTGGGGGTTTTGGGGTTTTTAGTGATTTTCAGGGTTTTTAGGGTCTTTATAGTTTTTAGGTTTTTTTTAGTTTTTTAGGTTATTTAAGGTTTTTAGAGTTTTTAGGGGTTTAAAGGATTTTTAATGTTTTTAGTGGTTTTTATGGGGTTTTATGGTTTTTATGGGATTTTATGGGATTTTATGGTTTTTTACATTTTTATGGATTTTTAGGAATTTTTAAGGAATTTTATGGTTCTTAGGGGTTTTATGGATTTTAGGGATTTTTAGAGATTTTTAGGGTATTAAGGATTTTTAGGGGATTTAAGGTTTTAGAGTAGTTTTTGGTTTTATGGTTTGAATTGATTTCTTAGTGTTTTAAATGGTTTTTAGAGTTTTTTAGTGTTTTTAGGGTTTTTAGAGTTTTTAGTGAATTTTAGTGTATTAGGTTTTTTATGGTTTTTAGGGGGTTTTATGGTTTTCATGGGGTTTTCAGGGGGGTTTAGGATTTTTACATTACATGCACTTTTAGGGATTTTTAATCAATTTTATGGGTTTTAGGGTTTTTTGGTTTTTAGGAATTTTGAAGGGTTTTAGGGTTTTTCGGATTTTTTTAGGGTTTCTAGGGTTTTGGGGTTTTTATGGTGTTCGGGGGTTTTATGGTTTTTTATTTTTTATTTTAGAGTTTTTAATGTTTTTTCTATTTTTAATCAATTTTAGTGGGTTGTTAGGGTTTTTTGGGGTTTTAATGGTTTTTATAGTTTTCAAGGGTTTTATATGGTTTTTAGGGTTCTTTACATTTCATGGAAATTTAAGGATATTTAGGATTTTTATGGTTTTTAGGTTTTTATAGATTTTAGGGATTTTTAGGGGTTTTAGGAGTTTTTAGGGGTTTTCAGGTACCTATAGACTTTTTTGGGTTTTTAGGGGTTTTTTGAGTTTTTTTTGGGTTTTAAGGTTTTTTTTTGCTTTTTAATTTTCTTAAGGGTTTTAAGGGTTTTTATAGTTTTTAGTGGTTTTTTGGGTTTGTATGATTTTTTAATGTTTTTAGGGAATTGTATTGTTTTTTGGGGGTTTCAGGGGTTTTTGGGATTTTTTATGTTTTCATTGATTTTTAGGGTTTTTTAGGATTTTTAGGGGTTTTAGGTTTGTTTTAGGGTTTTTAAGGATTTTGATGATTTTTAGTGATTTTAGTGTTTTCAAGGTTTTTTGGTTTTTTAGGTGTTTTTTGGGTTTTTTGGGTTTTTATGTTTTTTAATTTTTTTAGGGGTTTTAAGGTTTATGAGAGTTTTTTAATGTTTTTATGGGTTTTATGGGTTTCTAAATTTTTTAGTGGTTTTTGGGTTTTTATGGGTTTTTAGGAGTTTTTATGGTTTTCTAGGGTTTTCTAGGGTTTTTTGGGTTTTTTTACATTTTCAGAGATTTTTATTATTTTTAGTGTTTTTTGGTATTTTTTGGGGTTTTAGAGGTTTTTAGGGGGTTTTAGGGTTTTTAGAGGTTTTTTAAGCTTTTAGGGTCTTTTGGGATTTTAGATTTTTTTATATTTTTTAGGGTTTTTAAGGTTTTTAGTTTTTTTAATTTTTTTAGGGTTCTTAAGGGTTTGTACAGTTTTTATAGGTTTTTTTGGGTTTTATGGGTTTGTGGTGTTTTTTAGGGGTTTTAGGGGTCTTTATGGTTTATGGATATTTTCAAGGTTTTTAGGGGTTTTTACATTTTTCATGGATTTTGAGGCTTTTTTAATATTATTTTGGTTTTTAGGATTTTTAAGGTTTTTAGATATTTTGATCGTTTTTTGAGGTTTTCAGGGTTTTTAGGATTTTGGGGGGTTTTAAGAGTTTTTAGGGGCTTTTGGGCTTTTAAGGGGTTTATTTGAGTTTTTTTAATTTTTTAGGGGTTTTTAGGAATTCTATGGTTTTTAGGGTTTTTGTGATTTTGAGGGGTTTTAGGGGTTTTCTGGGTTTTTAGTGTTTTAGGAATTTTCATGATTTTTAGGGCCTTTTTTGGGTTTTAGGGTTTTTTGAGTTTTTCTAGATTTTAATGTTTTTTAGAGTTTTTAATGTTTTTATGGGTTTCAAGTGTTTTTAGTGTTTTTTAATGTTTTTATGTGTTTTTATGGTTCTTTAATTTTTTGGGTGGTTTTATGGTTTTTAAGTGTTTTTTAGTGTCATTAGGGTTTTTTACGTTTTCATAGATTTTTAGGCCTTTTTTAGGATTTTTATGGTTTTTAATGTTTTTAGGGATTTTTTGGGTTTTAATGGGTTTTCATGTTTTTAGGGTTTTTTAGGGTTTTTAGGGTCTTTTTCGGTTTTTAGGGATTTTTTGAGTATTTAGGGTCTTAAGGTTTTTATGATTTTTAACATTTTTTGGGGTTTATAGGGGTTTTATAGTCTTTATTTTGTTTTTATGAGTTTTAATTTTTTTTGAGGTTTTTATGATTTTCGTATGTTTTTTTTGGGTTTTTATGGTTTTTTACGTTTTCATGTATTTTTAGAAAATTTTTAGGACTTTTATGGTTTTTAGGAGTTTTTTGAGTTTTTTGGGATTTTGATGGGTTTTAGGGTTTTTAGGGTCTTTTAGGGTTTTATGGTTTTTATGGTTTTTTGGGTTTTTAGGGTTTTTATGAGTTTTTAGGGTTTTTAATGTTTTTTGAAGTTTTTAACGTTTTTGGGGGGTTTAAGTTTTTAGAGTATTTAGTGATATTTAGGGTTTTTATGGGTTTTTATGGTTTTTGTGGTTTTCATTGGGTTTTTAGTGTTTTTTGGGGTTTTTACGTATTCAGGGACTTTTAGGGATTTTTTAGGATTTATATGGTTTTTAAGGATTTTTAGGGTTTTTAAGGATTTTGAAGGATTTGGGGGGTTTCAGCATTTTTAAGGGTTTTTAGGGTTTTTAGGGTCTTTTTGTATTTTTAGTGTTTTTTTGTTGAGTTTTTTTTGGGGTTTAATGTTTTTTCGAGTTTTTTTAACATTTTTAGCAGTTTTAAGGATTTTTAGAGTTTTTGGTGGGTTTTAAGGGTTTTATGGTTTTTTAGATTTTTTTAAGGTTTTAGGGAGTTTTGTGGCTTTGAGGGGTTTTTCAGGGATTTTAGGGTTTTTATGTTTTTAAGGATTTTTAGTGATTTTTTATAATTATTATGGTTTTAAGGGTTTTTAGTGATTTTAAAGGGTTTTTTGGGTTTTTAAGGGGTTTTAAGGGTTTTTAGAGATTTTAGGGATTTTATGTTTTTTTGTTTTTTAAGGTTTTTTTGAGTTTTTAGGATTTCAAGGGTTTTTAGAGTTTTCAACGTTTTTAGGGGTTTTGAGGGTTTTTAGAGTTTTTAGTTATTTTTAGGGTTTTTAATGTTTTTTGGATTTTTTAGAGTTTTTAAGGATTTTGTGGGTTTTTTAGGGTTTTTCAGGGTTTTAGGTTTATAGATTTTTTAGTGTTTTTAGGGACTTTTTGGGTTTTTTGGGGTTTTTTTGGAGTTTTTTAGGGTTTTTAGGGTTTTTAGGGCCTTTAGAGTTTTTAGTGGTTCTTATGGGGTTTTAAGTTTTTTAATGTTTTTATGGTTTTTAGGGGGTTTTCAAGGTGTTTATGGGTTTTTAAGTTTTTAGGGATTTTTAGGGATTTTAGAGAATTTTTGGGTTTTTAGGGTTTTAATGGTTTTTTAGAGTTTTTAACGTTTTTTGGGGTATGAAGGGGTTTCTAGAGTTTTTAGTGGGGTTTTAGTGGATTTATGCATATTTTGGGTTTTTATGGTTTTTAAGAGTTTTTAAGGATATTAGGGTTTTTCAGGTTTTTAGCGGTTTTTTGTGGTTTTCATGGGGTTTTCAGGGTTTTCAGGGTTTTTATGATTTTAATGTTTTTAGGGATTTTTAGGATTTTTATGGTTATTAGGGTTTTTATGGGGTTTTTGTGTTTTTATGGTTTTTAGCTATTTTTTATGTTTTTCATGGGGTTTTTAGGGTTTTTATGGTTTTTTATGTTTTTTATGTTTTTATGGGTTTTCAATGTTTTTCAGGTCTTTATTGATTTTTATTAGTTTTTTTTAGTTTTTTAGAGTTTTAATGGTCTCTTAGAGTTTTTAACATTTTTAGGGGTTTAAAGGATTTTTAGAGTTTTTAGTGGTTATTAGGGTTTTTATGGGGTTTTAGTGTTTCTAAGGATTTTAGCGGTTTTTTATGGTTTTCATTGGGTTTTTAGGATTTTTAGTGTTTTTTATGTTTTCAACATTTTTTAGAGCTTTTTAGGATTTTCATGGTTTTTAAGGTTTTTTGGGGTTCTCGGGTTTTTTAGTTTTTTTATGTATTTTCAGGGGTTTTTTAGTGTTTTTAGGGGTTTTTTTGGGTTTTTAGGGTCTTTTTAGGTATTTTTTTTTGTTTTTTGGGGTTTTAAGGTTTTTTAGAGTTCTTTAATGTTTTTTGGTGTTTTAGGGGTTTTTAGAGTTATTAGTGGTTTATGGGGTTTTCTGGGTTTTTTAGGGGGGTTAAGGTTTTTAGGGGTTTTTATGGTTTAGGGGTTTTTATGGTTTAGGGGTTTTTCAGAGTTGTAGGGTCTTTATGATTTCATGGATTTTTAGGGATTTTTTAATATTTTTATTTTTTTAGGTTTTTTATGTTTTTAAGGATTTTGAGGGTTTTTAGGGTTTTTAAGGTTTTTTCGTGTGTTTAGGGTTTTTTAGTGTTTTATGATCTTTTTTGGTCTTTCGGGTTTTTTTGAGTTTTTTAGGGTTTTTATGGGTTTTAAGGGTTTGTAGAGTTTTTAGTGGTTTTAGGGTTTTATGGGTTTTACAGTTTTTAATATTTTGAAGGGTTTTTATTATTTTCTTGGGTTTTAAGAGATTTTCACATTTTCAGGGATTTTTTTGGGATTTATAGGATTTTTAAGTTTTATAGTTTTTTGGGGTTTTAGGTATTTTTAGTGGTTTTAGGTCTTTTAGATTTTTTTTGGGTTTTTATGGTTTTTTGGGTTTTTGTGGTGTTTTTAAGTTTATAGGGGTTTTGATGGTTTTTAGAGTTTTTTTCATTTTTAGGGGTTATATGGGGTTTTAGAGTTTTTAGTGGATTTTGTTGTTTTTATGGTTGTTTAGGATTTTTAAGGAATTTATGGTTTTTAGTTGTTTTTCATGATTTTTAGGGTTTTTATGTTTTTGGAACTTTTGGGATTTTTTAGGTTTTTTAGTGTTTTTAGGGTTTTTAAGGTTTTAGAGAATTTGAGGGGTTTGAGGTTTTTTTAGGGTTTTAGGGATTTTAGGGTCTTTTGGGGTTTAAGGGTTTTTTAGTATTTTAGGGGTTTTATGGGTTTTAGTTTTCTTAACATTTTTATGGTTTTTATTAGTTTTTAAGTATTTTAGTGGTTTTAGGGTTTTTATGGGTTTCTTGGGTATTTTATGTTTTTAGCGATTTTGATGGGTTTTATGGGGTTTTCAGAGTTTTTATAGTTGTTTACGTTTTCTGAGATTTTTAGAGAATTTTTAGGAGTTTTACAATTTTTACAGTTTTTGGGGTTTAAATAGATTTTTAGGGTTTTTTAGAGCTTTTCATGGTTTTTAGGCTCTTTCAAGGTTTTTAGGGTCTTTTAGGGTTTTTAGGTCTTTTTATTTTTTAGGGTTTTTTTTGGGGTTTTAAGGTTTTTTAGAGTTTTTTTAACATTTTTAGGGGTTTTAAGGGTTTTTAGTGTTTTTAGGGTTTTGGTGTTTTTATGGGTTTTTAGCGTTTTAATTGTTTTTAGGAGTTTTATGGTTTTCAGCGGTTTTTCAGGGATTTTAGGGGTTTTTTGTTTTCATATGTTTTTAGGGTATTTTAGAGTTTTGAGGATTTTTAGGGTTTTCCGGGTATTTTAGGGGTTTTAGGGTTTCTAGGGGTTTTATGGTTTTTTTGGGTTTTGGGTTTTTTTTTTAGTTTTTCAGCGTTTAAAATGTTTTTAGAGTTTTTAAAGTTTTTAGGGGCTTTGATGGTTTTTTAGGGGTTTTAGTGGCTTTTAGGGGTTTTTATGGGTTTTTAGGGTTTTTAGGGGTTTCAGGGGTTTTCGGGGTTTCTGTTTTTTACGTTTTCAGCGATTTTTAGGGATTTTTCATAATTTTTATGGTTTTCATGGTTTTAGGGTTTTTTAGGGTTTTTTGAGTTTTTTAGGGTTTTAATGTTTTTTTATAGTTTTTAAACATTTTATGGCTTTTAAGGGTTTTTAGAGTTTTTGTAGGTTTTTATGGTATTTATGGGTTTTAGGGGTGTTTAAGGTTTTTTTTGGGTTATTTATGGGTTTTAGGGGTTTTTTAGGGTTTTTATGGTTTTTTAAATTTTTATGGTTTTTTAGGGGGTTTTAGGAATTCTATGGTTTTTCGGGTTTTTGGGATTTTGAGGGGTTTTAGGGTTTTTCTGGGTTTTTTAGGGTTTTAGGCATTTTCAAGAGTTTTAGGGCCTTTTGGGGTTTTAGGGTTTTTTGAGTTTTTTTTTCGATTTTAATGTTTTTTAGAGTTTTTAATGTTTTTAGGGGTTTTAAGGTTTTTTAGTGTTTTTTAATGTTTTTATGTGTTTTTAGGGTTCTTTAAGTTTTTTTTTGGGGGGGGGGGTTATGGTTTTAAATATTTTTTTAGTGTTTTTTGGGTTTTTTACATTTTCATGGATTTTTAGGTCTTTTTTAGGATTTTTGTGGTTTTTGATGTTTTTAGGGAATCTTAGGCTTTTTAGGGGTTTTTAGGCTTTTTAGGGTTTTTAGGGTCTTTCTTGGTTTTTAGGGATTTTTTTTGAGTTTTTAGGGTTTTAAGGATTTTATAGTTTTTAACATTTTTTGGGGTTTAAAGGGGTTTTATAGTCTTTATTTGGTTTCTATGGGTTTTTAGGGTTTTTAATTTTTTTTAGGTTTTTATGATTTTCATATCTTTTTCTGGGTTTTTATGGTTTTTTATGTTTTCAGGTATTTTTAGTATTTTTTAAGGACTTTTATGGTATTTAGGATTTTTTAGGGTTTTTGGGATTTTGAGGGGTTTTAGGGTTTTTAGGGTCTTTTAGGGTTATATGGTTTTTATGGTTTTTTGGGTTTTTAGGGTTTTTGTGAGTTTTTAGGGTTTTTAAGGTTTTTTGAAGTTTTTAACATTTTTGGGGGATTAAAGTTTTTTAGATGATTTAGTGGTATTTAGGGTATTTAGGGTTTTTAGGGGGTTTTATGGTTTTTTGTGGTTTTTTAGGGCTTTAAGGGGTTTTATGGTTTTTTGATGTTTTTAGGGTTTTTAGGGTTTTTAGGTCCTTTAGAGTTTTTAGTGGTTTTATGGGTTTTTAGGGTTTTTAATGTTTTTAGGGTTTTTAGGGGGTTTTCAACGTTTTTAAGGGTTTTTAAGTTATTTAGGATTTTGAGGGATTTTGAGGGATTTTTTAGGATTTTTATAGGTTTTAGGGTTTTAGGGTTTTAGGGTCTTTGGGGGTTTAGGGGTTTTTTTTGGGTTTTCTAGGGTTTTTAAGGTTTTTCTGAGTTTTTAATCTTTTAGGGATTTTTACGATTTTTAGAGTTTTATTAGTTTTTATGGGTTTTATGGTTTTTAGGGGTTTTGAGGATTTTGAGGATTTTTTTGTTTTTTCAGGTTTTTTAGGGTTTTTATGATCCTTTTGGATTCTAGGGGTTTTAAGTTTTTATGGGGTTTATGGTTTTAGGGGACTTTTCAAGTTTTGAGGGTTTTTCATGTTTTCATTTATTTTTAGAGATATTTGAGGATTTTTTTGGTTTTTAGGAATTTTTTAGGATTTTCAGGGTTTTTATGGAGTTTTTTAGGGGTTTTAAGGATTTTTTTTTTATATTTTTTATGGTTTTTTAGAGTTTTTATACATTTTTAGGGATTTTAAGGATTTTTTAAGTATTTAGTGTGTTTTTAGGGTTTTATGGAATTTTATGTTTTTTAGGGTTTGTAGGGATTTTATGGTTTTCGGGTATTTTTTAGAATTTTTATGGGTTTTTACATGTTCGGATATTTTTAGGGATTTTTTCAAGGATTTTTAAGTTTTTTATGGTTTTGTAGAGTTTTTAGGGATTTTGATGGTTTTTAGGGGTTTTCAAGGTCTTTTTGGGTTTTTAGGATTTTTTGAATTTTTTGGGTTTTTAAGAGTTTATAATAATTTTATGGGTTTCAAGGGTTTTTAGAGTTTTTAATGGTTTTTAGGGTTTTTAGGGTATTTAATGTTTTTAGGGGATTTTATAGTTTTTATGGGGTTTTCAAGGTTTTTAGTGTTTTTTATGTTTTTAGGAATTTTAGGTCTTTTTTAGGATTTTTATGGTTTTTATGGGTTTTTAGAGTTTTTAGGGATTTTGATGGATTTTTGGGTTTTTAGGTTTTTTTTTTGAGTTTTTGGGGGTTTTCAGTGTTTTTTGGGATTTAAGAGTTTTAAAAGTTTTTAATGGGTTTTTAGCATTTTTATGGGGTATTAGTTGTTTTTAAGGATTTTATGGTTTTCAGGGGTTTTAATGGTATTTAGGGTTTTTATGTTTTTAGGGTTTTTTAGAGTTTTTAGGGATTTGGGGGGTTTTAGGGTTTTTAGGGGTTTTTATTTAGTTTTTTGGGTTTTTATGGTATTTTCGAGTTTTTTAACAATTTTAGGGGTTTAAAGGGTTTTTAGAGTTTGGTGGGTTTTTAGGGGTTTTTTTTCTTTTTTGGGTTTTTATGGTTTTTAGGTGTTTTTATAGTTTTTTGGGGTTTTTTCAGGGTTTTAAGGGATTTTTACATTTTCACAGTTTTTAGGGAATTTTTGGGATTTTTATGGTTTTAGGATTTTAAGGGTTTTGAGGGATTTTTAGGGTTTTTAGAGGTTTTTATGATTTTTAGTGAGGCTTTTTAGGCTCTTTTTGGAGTTTTAGGATGTTTATACTTTTTATGGTATTTAAGGTTTTTTAGAGTTTTATTTGTCTTGAGGATTTTTAT
Organism: Viscum album; assembly: GCA_963277665.1. Lineage (NCBI taxonomy): Eukaryota > Viridiplantae > Streptophyta > Magnoliopsida > Santalales > Viscaceae > Viscum > Viscum album. The sequence continues at coordinate 1,049,065,639 of OY728121.1, read as the reverse complement.
GGGGCTTTTGGGTTTTTAATGTTTTTAGGGGTTTTTATGGTTTTTATTAATTCTTAGGCTTTCATAATTTTTTTTGGTATTTTTTAGGATTTTTATGTTTTTTAGGTTGTTTAGGATTTTTAGGGTTTATAGAGATTTTTAGGGTTTCTAGGGTTTTTTAGAGTTTTTAAGGTTTTGAAGGTTTTTATGGTGCTTTTGGGTTTTAGTTTTTTAGGGGTTTTGAGGTCTTTTACATTTTTTTAATGTTTTTGAGGGGTTTTAAGGGTTTTTAGAGTTTTTAGTGGGTTTTTAGGGTTTTTATTGGTTTTTATGGTATTTACGGTTTTTAGGGGTTTTCTGGATTTACGTGGTTTTTCATAGTTTTTAGTTTTTTCATGTTTTTTGGGATTTTTATAGTTTTTAGGGTTTTTTATTGTTTTTAAGGATTTTGATGGTTTTGGGGTATTTCCTGGTTTTTATGGGTTTTAGGAGTTTTCTCGGTTTTTTGGGTCTTTTTGAGCTTTTAGGTTTTTTATGGTTTTTAGAGTTTTTGAACGTTTTTAGGGGTTTTTATTTTTTTCAGGGTTTTTTAGAGTTTTTACGAATTTTGAGGGGTTTTATGGGTTTTCAGGGATTTTTTGGGTTTAGGGGTTTTCAAGGTTTTTAGGGACTTTTTGGGTTTTAGTGGTTTTTTTATATTTTTAGGGATTTAAAGGTTTTTAGACTTTTTAACATTTTTAGGGTTTTAAGGGTCTTTAGAGTTTTTAGTGGTTTTTTAGGTTTTAGGGTTTTTTAGTGTTTTTAGGGGTTTTATGGTTTTCAGTGGGTTTTAGGGTTTTTTTATGTTTTCAGGGATTTTTTCAGATTTTTTAGGATTTTTATGGTTTTTTGGTTTTTTAAGGGTTTTAGGGATTTTAAGGATTCTAAGGGTTTTTCATAGGTTTTTTGGGTTTTTAGGTTTTTTAGTGTTTTTATGGGTTTTTTGGGTTTTTAGGGTTTTTTATGTTTTTAGTGGTTTTAAGGTTTTTTAACATTTTTAGGGGTTTAAGGGTTTTTATATTTTTTAGTGGGTTTTAGGTTTTTAGGGGATTTTAGAGGTTTTAATTTTTTTTTTGTTTTGAGAGGGTTATTATGTTCTTTTAGGGTTTTTTATGTTTTCAGGAATTTTTAGGGTTTTTTTATTTTTTTATGGTATTTATGGTTTTTGGGGAGTTTTTTTTTTGGGATTTTGAGGGTTTTTAGGGATTTTGAGGGTCTTTAGGGTTTTTAGGATTTTTTAGGGTTTTTTGGTTTTTTTTGGATTTTTAGGGTCTTTTTGAGTTTTTTAATGTTTTTAAGGTTTTTTAGAGTTTTTTAACATTTTTAGGGGGTTTAGAGTTTTTAGTTGTTTTTAGGGTTTTGGGATTTTTAGGCTTTTTAGTGGTTTTTATGGTTTTAGGGCTTTTTAAAATTTCAGGTATTTTTAGGGATTTTTTGTGTCTTTTAGAGTTTTTAGGGATTTTGAGCGTTATTGGGGGTTTTTAGGGTTTTTATGGTTTTTATGGTTTTCAAGGGTTTTCAGTGTTTTTAAGGGTTTTGGGGATTTTAAGGTTTTTTTGATTTTTATAGTTTTTTAGGTTTTCAGAGCTTTTTAAAGTTTTTATGGGTTTTAAGGGGTTTTAGAGTATTTAGTTGTTTTTTGGGTTTTTATGAGGTTTTAGGGTTTTAATGTTTTTATGGGTTTTTATGGTTTTCTGGGGGTTTCAGGGTTTTTAGGATTTTTTACGTTTTCAGGGATTTTTTGGGATTTTTTAGGATTTTTATAGTTTTTATGGTTTCATAGGGTTTTTAGGGATTTTGTGGGGTTTTAGTGTTTTTGAGGGTTTTAGGGTTTATTTTTTATTTTTTTAGGGTTTTTAAGGTTTTTATATTTTTTAAATTTTTTTGTGGTTTTGGGGGGTTTTATGGGTTTTTAAGGTTTTTAGCACTTTTATGGTTTTCATGGGGTTTTTAGGTTTTTTTTTGGATTTTATGTTTTCAGGTATTACTAGGGAATTTTAAGGATTTTAGTGGTTTTAAGGTTTTTTTTACATTTTTAGGGATTTTGAGGGATTTTAGGGGATTTTGGGGTTTTAGGGTGTTTTTGAGCTTTTAGAGGTTTAAAGGTTTTTAGAGTTTTTTACCATTTTAGGGGTTTAAAGGTTTTTAGAGTTTTTAGTGGGTTTTAGGGGTTTTATGGTTTTATGGTTTGTAAGGTTTTTAGGGATTTTTATTATTTTCAGGGGTTTTTTAGGGGTTTTAGGGTGTTTTATTTTTTCATGGATTTTTTTGGGCTATTTAGGATTCTTATGGTTTTAGGGTTTTTAGGGTTTTGGGGGATTTTGAGGTTTTTAGTGTTTTTAGTGTTTTTAATGTTTTTTAGATATTTTTAACATTTTAATGGGTTCTAAGGGTTTTTAGAGTTTTTAGCGTTCTTTTATGGTTTTTAGGTTTTTTTAAAGTTTTTAGGGTTTTTATGGTTTTCAGGGTTTTTTCAGTGTTTTTAAGCTTTTTTTACATTTTTAGTGATTTTTAGGGATTTCTTAGGTTTTTTATTTTTTTAGGATTTTTAGGGATTTTGACGTTTTTTCATGGATTGTAGGGTTTTTAGGGTTTTTAGGGTCTTTTTGATTTTTTAGGGGTTTTAAGGTTTTTACATTTTTTTTAATGTTTGTAGGGGTTTTAAGGGTATTTGGAGTTTTTAGTGGTTTTTAGGGTTTTTATGGGTTTTGGGGTTTTTTAATGTTTTTAGGGGTTTTTATCATTTTTAGGGGGTTTTCAAGGTTTTTAAAGTTTTTTACATTTTCAAGGATTTTTTGGGCTTTTTCACAATTTTTACGAGTTTTTATGGGTTTCGAGGGTTTTTAGAAATTTTGAGTGTTTTTTGGGGTTTCAAGGTTTTTAAGGGTTTTTAGTGTTTTTTACGGGGTATAGGATCTTTTGTTTTTTAGCATTCTTTTCTGAGTTTTTTAGGTTTTAAATGTTTTTTTTATTTTTTTATCGTTTTATGGGTGTAAAGGGTTTTTAGTGGTGTTTACTGTTTTTATGGATCTTTATGGGTTTTAGGGGTTTTATTGTTTTTAGGGTTTTTTTCGAATTTTTAAGTTTTCAGGGATTTGTAGGGTTTTTAAGGATTTTTATGGTTTTTAGGGTTTCTAGGGTTTTTTAGGATTTTAAGGGTTTTTAGAGATTTTCAGGGTTTTTTAGGGTTTTAGATTTTTTTAGGTTTTTAGGTTCCTTTTAGGTTTTTAGAGTATTAAACTTTTTTAGGGGTTTTAAGGGGTTTTAGAGTTTTTAGTATTTTAAGGTTTTTTTTGGATTTTAGGGTTTTTAACGATTTTAGGAGTTTTATGGTTTTTAGTGTTTTTATGATTTTTAATGTTTTCTGGGATTTTAAGGGATTTTTTATGATTTTGATGGTTTTTAATGTTTTTATGGATTTTGATGGGTTTTTTTCAGATTTTTTAGGCTTTTTGGGTTTTTCAGGGGTTTTAGGGTTTTTTGGGGTTTTGGGGGTTTTTTGAACTATTTAAAGTGTTTAATGTTTCATAGAGTTTTTAATTTTTTTATGTGTTTTAATGTTTTTTTGTGTTTTTGTGGGTTTTAGGGTTTTTTGGGGGGTTTTAGGGTTTTTAAGGTTTTTAGGGGTTTTGTGGTTTTCAACGGTCTTTTTGGATTTTTTATGTTTGTAGGGATTTTCCAAATTTTTTAGGAATTTTATTTTTTTCATGGTTTTTTAGGGATTTTAGGGATTTTAATTGTTTTTATGGGTTTTTAAGGTTTTTTAGGGTTTTTATGGGATTTATGGGTTTTTAGGGTTTTTAGAGTCCTTTTGGTTTTAGAGTTTTTTTTTACTTTTTTAGGGTTTTCATGGTTTTTAGAGTTTTTTAACGCAATTTTGGGTTGTGAGGGTTTTTAAATTTTTTAGTTGTTTTTATGGTTTGTATGGTTTTTTAGGGTTTTTATTGTTTTTAGGGATTTTTATGGTTTTCATGCGGTTTTTAGGGTTTTTACGTTTATAGGTATTTTTAGCACTTTTTTCTTGATTTTTATTGATTTTTGGGTTTTTCAGGGGATTTAGGGATTCTGAGGGTTTGAGGGGTTTATGGTTTTTAACGTTTTTCAAGGTTTTTAGGGTCTTTTGTGGGTTTTTTTAAATTTTTTGGGGTTTTAAGGCTTTTTAGAGTTTTTTAACGTTTTTAGGGGTTTTTAGGGTTTTTAGATTTTTTAGTGGGTTTTAGGGGTTTTAGGGGTTTAAAAGAGTTTTTTAAGGTTTTTAGGCGGTTTAGGGTTTTCTACATTTTAGGGACTTTTAGGGATTTTATTTCCAGATTTTATGGTTTTTATGGTTTTTTTGGGGTTTTAGGAATTCTGAGGGTTTTTAGTATTTTTCGGGGGTTTTTTTTGATTTTTTTAGAGTTTTAATGTTTTTTAGGGGTTTTTTAACATTTTTACAAGTTCTAAGGTTGTTTTAGTATTTTTTGGGTTTTAATGGGGTTTTATGATTTTTTAAGGTTTTTAGTGGTTTTTATGGTTTTTGAGTGTTTATTAGGGATTTTAGGGCTTTTTATATTTTTATATATTTTTATGGATTTGTAGGATTTTTATGGTTTTAGGGGGTTTTATGGGGGTTTTTTTGGGGGGGGGGGTTAGGGATTTTTAAGGGCTTTGGGGATTTTAGGGGTTTTTAGAGTTTTTATGGGGTTTTGAGTTTTTTAGGGTTTTTAGAGATTTTTAGGGTTTTTAGAGTTTTTTTAACATTTTTAGGGATTTAAATGATTAGTGATTTTAGTGGGATTTTTAGGTTTTTATGGTTTTTTATAGTTTTTACGGTTTTTAGGAGTTTTTATGGTTTTTAGGGTTTTTTATATTTTCAAGGATTTTTAGGCTTTTTTCATATTTTTATGGTTTTTTAGGAATTTTAGGGATTTTAGGGATATTGAGGGTTTTTAGGAGCTATCAGTGTTTTTTAGGGCTTTAGGGGTTTTCTCGGTTTTTTGGGTTTATTAATATTTTTAGGGGTTTTATGGTTTTTTAGGGCAAGGAAGATGTGAGGGTCGGGCTATTCCCGACCCCCCCAAATTTATTAGAAAGAAAAAGGAGACACAGCAGACAAGGGAGGGGAGGGGTCAAACGACCCACATCCAAAAACCCCGTATAAACCACAGCTAACCAATGACCATCATTTAAACTCAACCAGCAATCAACATCCAGCTGCAGCACGATCATAAACCACAGCTTCAGCAACTCCCAGCTCAGTAGCAACCAGCATCCAGCAGCACAATTTCCCTCATCCAGGGCATTCCATCATCCAGCAGCACCACATCCCATCATCACAGCAACACAGTAGCAGCAACACGTCCAAACCAACTAGCCCCAGCAATAAACAGCACCAAAGCCGACATCGCAACCACTCACAACCAGTAGCATGAAACCAAAACACGAGCACCGCAACCAAACGCATCCATAATCACCTCCCAGCAAACAACAACCAGCAAACCCAATCACACCATTTCCAGCAACTAGCATGTCCTCCCCAGTAGGATCCACTGCCAGTGAAAACAAGCAGCAAACTCCAAAGAACGATAGCACCAAAACACCAACATCAGCAACAAAAGCATCACCGCCTCCTTGTCGACCATCTCTTATCAACTTGCAGCTCATAAAGCAACCACCAACACATCCTAACCCATTGTCAAACAAGGAATCGTAGCTCAACAACCAGCAGTCATGGTCTTCGAACCGAACAACTTTCAGCATTCTACATCTCATAGCATAACAAACCTCATACCACTAGCAATTGCAAAAAAATCGCCAAACCCATCTCAGAGAACCCAGAAACCAGCACTCATTCATAACCGAAATTACAACAAAGTAGGAGGAGAACATGGAATGCCAAAAGGTCCGACCGAAACAAGCATCAACAAACTGGAGCAGAGACAAAGCCGAGAGACTAGGTTGAGAACGCACCTGCAGTTGCTTCATGAACTGACAAAAGAATCGAACCAGGGCAAAGAGAAAACCTCCTTCTGCAACACAGGATTGAGAAGGATCCTACCAGTGCCACAAGACCAGATTGTCGCACCATCCGCAGGAACAAAGCGCCTTCCGAGTAGAACCTGGACGCGTTGACCCGCCTGCAGAAACCCTAGATCTGAAAAAGCGAACCTAGCCCGCGGCTGCTGGAAGATGTCGACCCATTCAAGATCAAGCCGATCTGAAGACGTTGTGACCACCATAGTCGTCGGAGGCCAGACTCATCAGCAATGGAGCAAAGCCGCGTCAAAGTCTGAAACCCAGAGCAAAGGAACTCGAGGAGGTCGAAGCCATCGAAGCGTGAAAGCCACCACCTTCTTGAGGCCGAAAATCACATCCAGGGCATTCCATCGCCAAGAACTGGGAAGGATCAAGGAACCTCTATGGAAGCTCCGATCTGGATCCAGGGGAAGGCCTGGAAGAAGCGTCGAGCGAGAGAGAATCCTAGGGGAGTGCGCCCTTATGGTTTTTCAGGGGGTTTCAAGGTTTTTTGTGGTTTTACATTTTCTGTGATTTTTTCATATTTTTATAGTTTTAGGGGGTTTAGGTTTTTATGTATTTTGAGTGTTTTTATTGGTTTTCAGGTGTTTTACGGTCTTTTTGGTTTTATATATTTTTTCATTTTTTAGGGTTGTAAGGTTTTTTAGAGTATAAACATTGTTTTTGGTTTTTAAGAATTTTTAGAGATTTTTGTGGTTCTAGTTGTTTTATGGGGTTCAAGGGTTTTTTAATGTTTTTAGGGGATTTCTATTTTTTAGAAGCTTTAGGGTTTTTTTATGTTTTCATAGATTTTTATGGATTTTTTAAATACTTTTATGGCTTTAATGTTCTTTTGAGTTTTTTTTTGGAATTTGATGGATTTTAGGGGTTTTCAGGGTTTTTAGGGTCTTTTGGGGTTATGTGATTTTTTGAGTTTTTAAGGTTTTTAATATTTTTTTAATATTTTTAGGAGTTTAAAGGGTTTTTAGAGTTTAGTGGGGTTTTTAGGGTTTTTGTGGGGTTTTAATTTTTTTAAAGGTTTTAGGGGTTTTTAGGGGTTTCTGGGGTTTTTCAGGGTATTTAGGGTTTCTTATGTTTTCAAGGATTTTTAGGGATTTTTAGGCTTTTAATGGTTTTTTGGGTTTTTTTAGTGTTTTTAGGTATTTTTAGGGTTTTTATTGTTGTTCAGGGTTTTTAGGGTCTTTTGGGTTTCATGATTTTTTAAAGTTATTTAGCATTTTTAAGGTTTTTAGTGTTTTTTAATATTTTATAGGTTTTAAGGGGTTTTTGTGTTTTTAGTAGTTTTTAGGGTTTTTTTGGGTTTATGATTTTTTATGGTTTTTTAGGGTTTATGGTTTTCAGGGGGTTTTCAGTATTTTTAATATTTTCATGTATTTAGGGATTTTTAGTATAATTATGGTTTTTAGGGTTTTCTAGGTTTTTAGGGATTTTGAGGGTTTTTAAGGTTTTCAATGGTTTTTAGCATTTTATTGTCTTTTTATATTTTTAGGTGTTTTTAAATGTTTTTTAGGATTTTAAGGATTTATATAATTTATTTAACTTTTTAAGGGTTTTAAGGGTGTTTAGATTTTTTAGTATTTTTTTAGGGTTTTTATGGATTTCTAGGGTTTTTACATTTTTATGGGTTTTTATGGTTTTCAAGGGGTTTATGATTTGTAGGGTGTTTTAGGTTTTCATGTATTTTTAGAGATTTAAGGATTTTTATGGTTTTTAGGGTTTTTATAGATTTTTAGGTTTTTTGGGTTTTAGGGGGGTTTTGGGCTTTTCAGGGTTTTTTGGTTCTTTTTGGGTTTTTGGGGTTTTTTTTGAGTTTTTTAGGGTTTAAATGTTTTTAGGGTTTTTAACATCTATAGGGATTTGAGGGTTTTTTGAGTTCTTTATGGGTTTTTAGGGTTTTTTTGGGTTTTAAGGTTTTTTAGGGGCTTTATGGTTTTTAGGGGTTTTTATGTTTTCTAGGGTTTTTTACATTTTAATAGATTTTTGGGGCTATTTTAGGATTTTTTATAGTTTTTAAGGTTTTTAGGTGCTCTAGGGATTTTGAGTGTTTTTAGGGTTTTTCAAGGTTTTTTACAATTTTTTGGGATTTTCAGGGTTTTTATTGTTTTTTAGTGTTTTTTTGTGTTTATAATGGTTTTTAAAGTTTTTTATAGTTTTTTCACGTTTTTAGGGGGGCTTTTAAGGGTTTTTAGAGTTTTAGTGGTTTTTAGGGGTTTTATGGGTATTTTAGGTTTTTAAGGTTTTTTAATGTTTTTAGAGTTTTTAGTGAGTTTTCAAGTTTTTTATGTAGTTTTATGTTTTTAAGTTTTTCAGAGTTTTTATAGTTTTTTGGGGGTTTTAAGGTTTTTTACATTTTCATGGATTTTTAGGCCTTTTTTAGAATTTTTTTTAGGGGTTTTAAGGGTTTTTTTTGGATTTTTAATCATTTTGGGGTTTTTATGGTTTTTAGGGGTTTTAGGGGTTTTAGGGTCTTTTGGGTTTTCATGGTTTTTTTGTTTTTTAGGTGTTTTAAGGGTTTTAGTGTTTTTTAACATTTTTTGGGTTTTTAAGGGTGTTTAGAGTTTTTAGTGGTTTGTAGGTTTTTTATGTGTTTTTAGGGGTTTTTAATTTTTTTTATGGGTTTTTAGGCTTTTCAAGGGTTTGTCATGTTTTTTAGGGTTTTTATGTTTTCTGGAATTTTTAGGTATTTTTTATGATTTTTATGGTTTTTTGGGATTTTGAGGGTTTTTAGAAACTTTTCTATGTTTTTCAGGGTTTTAGGTTTTTCATAGTTTTTAGGTTCTTTTTGGGTTTATAGGTTTTTTAGCTTTTATGGTTTTTAAGATTATTTAGTGTTTTTAATATTTTTAAGGGTTTAGGGTTTTTAGAGTTTTTTGTGCTTTTAGGATTTTTAGTGGTTTGGAGGGCTTTTTCATCTTTTATGGGTTTTTATTATTTGGCAGTTTTTCAGGATTTCTAGTTTTTTTATGATTTCCATGATATTTAGGGAGTTTTTTAGGATTTTTATGATTTTTAGGGTTTTAGGGTTTTTAGGGATTTTGAATGTTTTTAAGGGTTTTCTAGGTATTTTAGGATTTTTAGGATTTTTTAGGGTTTTTAGGAGCTTTTTTTTAGGGTTTTTTTAGTTTTTTAGGGGTTCAAAGGTTCCTAATATTTTTTCAATGATTTTATGGGTTTAAATGTTTTTTATAGTTTTTAGTGGTTTCTAGGTTTTTTACATTTTTTATAGTTTTTTAAGGTTTTGGGGTTTTATTATTTTCAGTGTTTTTTTGGGTTTCTATGTGTTTTTAGGATTTTTCAGCTTTTATGGTTTTTAGGGGTTTTTGGGTTTTTTACGTTATTAGTGATTTTTAGAGCTTATTTACGATTTTATGGTTTTTATGGTTTTAGGGGTTTTAAGGTTTTCTATGGGTTTCTGGGTATTTTTGGCTTTTAGGGTCTTTTGGTTTTTTAGTTTTTTTTTGAGTTTTTAAGGGTTTTAAGGTTTTTTAGAGTTTTTAAAAAAATTTAGGGGTTTTAAGGGTTTTTAGATATTTTTTTTTGGGATTTTAGGTTTTTTATTGGTTTCTAGGGGTTTTAAGGTTTTTAGTGGTATTTATGGGGTTTAGGGTTTTTTACGTTTTATGAGATTTTTAGAACCTTTATAAGATCTTTTATGGTTTTAGGGTTTTTTTGGTGTTTTAGTGATTTTGATAGGTTTTAGGGGTTTTTAGAGTTTTTTAGGGTTTTTAGGATCTTTTTGGTTTTTAGGGTGTTTTTGAGGTTTTTAGGGGTTAACGAATTTTTAGAGTTTTTAAAACTTTTTTAGGGGTTTTAAGGGCTTTTAGAGTTTTTAGTTTTTTTAGGGTTCTATGGGGTTTTATGGTTTTTAAATGTTTTTATGGGTTTTTGTGGTTTCTGGGGGTTTTTCAAGGTTTTGAGGGTTTTTTTACATTTTCAAGGAATTTTAGGGGTTTTTTAGGATTTTAGTGTATTTGGGGTTTTTAGGGACTTTGAGGGGTTTTATGCTTTTTTTCATGGTTTTTGGGTCTTATTGGGTTTTAGGATTTTTTTAATTTTTTCAGGGTTTTAAAGGTTTTTTCGAGTTTTTTTACGATTTTAGGAGTTTTAAAGGTTTTTAGGGTTTTTTATAATTTTTGGGATTTTTAGGGATTTTTAGGATTTTTATGGTTTTATTGTTTTTTGGGATTTTGAGGGGTTTTAGGGTTTTTCCATGTTTTTAGGGATTTGAGGGTCTTCATGTTTTTTAAGATCTTTTGGGTTTTTAGGGGTTTTATTTTGAGTTTTTTAGATATTTTATATTTATTTAGAATTTTTTAACGTTTTTAGGGGGCTTTAGGGATTTAAGAGTTTTTAGTGATTAAAGCGTTTTTATGACTTTTTTGGTTTCTTACAGTTTTTTTAGGTTTTATGGTTTTCCAGATTTTTTATGGTTTTTTATGTTTTTAGAGATTTTTATGGTGTTTTTGGATTTTTATGGTTTTTAGGGTTTTTAGGGTTTTTAGGGTTCTTACGGATTTTGACGGTTTTTAGGGGTTTTAGTGTTTTTCATGATTTTAAGGGTTTTTAGTGTTTTAGGGTTTTTAAGAGTTTTTCAAGGTTTTTAATGTTTTTAGAGTATATAAATGTTTTTAGGGGTTTTAAGTTTATTTATATTTTTTCATGGTTTTTAGGGTTTTTGTGGGTTTTTAGGTTTTCAAGGCTTTGATATTTTTTATGCTTTTTAGGGGATTTTCAAGGTTTTTAGAGTTTTTTTACGTTTTTAGGGATTTTTACAGATTTTTTTTTTGAATTTTTATTGTTTTTTTGGGTTTTTTACTATTTTTAGGGATTTTGAGATATTATATGGGTTTTCACAGTTTTTAGATTTTTTTTCTGGGTTTTTAAGGTCTTTTTTGGGTTTTCAGGGGTTTTTTGAGATTTTAGGGATTTTTAGATTTTTAGATTTTTTTAATGTTTTTATTGGTTTTAAGAAATTTTTAAGTTTTTATTGGTTTTAGGGGTTTTATGGTGATTTAGGTTTTTTATGGATTTTAGGGGTTTTTATGGTTTTTTGGGGTTTTTAGGGTTTTTAAGGTTTTTTTACCTTTTAAGGGTTTTTTAAGGTTTTTTTAGGATTTTTGTCATTTTTAGGGTTTTTACGGAATTTTAGGGGCTTTTAGGATTTCTAAGGTTTTTTAGGGTTTTAGGGTCTTTTGGGGGTTTTAGGGTCTTTTGGGGGTTTTAGGGTTTTTTATATGTTTTTTATGGGTTTAAAGGTTTTTTATAGTTTTTAGAGGTTTAAAGGGTTTTCAAAGTTATTAGTGGTTTTGTTGTTTTTATGGGTTTTTAAGGTTTCTTTTGGGTTTTAGGGGTTTTTATCATTTTTAGGGGGGTTTTCAAGTTTTTAAGGCTTTTTACGTTTTCAAAGATATTTAGGGTTTTTTAGGGTTTGTATGTTTTAAAGTGTTTTTAGTGTTTTTATGGATTTTTGGGGGTTTTGGGGGTTTTATGGATTTTTAGGGATTTTTTGGGTTTTTAGTGTCTTTTGGGTTTTTTTATTTATTTATGGTTTTATGGGTTTTAATAGTTTTATAACACTTTTAGGGGTTTAAAGGGTTTTTAGAGTTTTTAGTGGGTTTTAGGGTTTTTATGTGTTTTTAGGTTTTTTCAAGGTTTTAGGGGTTTTATGGTTTTCATGGGTTATTCAGGATTTTTATGGTTTTTTACATTTTCTTGGATTTTTCGGGAATTTTTAGGATTTTCATGGTTTTTTGGGTTTCTTGGGATTTTAGGGATTTTGAGGGGTTTTAGGGTTTTTTGGGGTTTTTTATGATTTCTAGGGGCTTTTGGGTTTTCATTTTTTTGGAGTGTTTTAGGGATTTTATGGTATTTTAGTGTTTTATAACATTTTTATAGTTTTCAATGGGTTTTTAGTGTTTTTATTGGTTTTTAGGGTTTTTAAGGATTTTGGGTTTTTTTACATTTTTAGTGATTTTTATGGATTTTTTTAGTATTTTTATGATTTTTATGGTTTTTAGTGTCAGAACCCGGTTTTTGCTATAAAATAATTTGCAATTTTCTTGATGTTATTCCAGAACAGCGCCATCAGACGGCATGCGATTCCGAGGCCCGATGTGGCCGGAATTAAATTTTCAGTGCGTTCACACTGAGAACGCCAAAAATATAATAAATCCTAAATTGTATCTCAGATCGGAAAACCAAAGGCTTCGTTGAGTCCAGAGCGTGTCGTATACCCTAGGAGGGGTGTAACCTTCGCGGGTGCGGGCCTCCTGTGAAAAATGTCACCAGGGGCATTTTCATAATTTAGCGGTCTCGGTCGTTAAATTTTATAAATTTTGAACGGAGCCTCAGATTAAAATTCTGAGACCGCCATTGTGATCGGAAGGTGGTTTTTACCCTAGGGTAGGCTTAACCTCGACCCCGTCGAGAGTTTCAGATGCGGGTTAATTTGGGGGTTTTAAATTAATTAAAATTTTAATAAGTTTTTCTTTATTTAATCCTTAACCCACACCCCTCTCATCCCTTCTCCCATTTGCATCCTTTGGCGGAAGGGGCTCCCAATCAAGGAGCTCCCAACTTCAACCTCTTCTCCTCCTCCCCCGAGCCAAGCGGAAGCAACAACGGTGGTGGCGCGACGAAGGATCGAAGCTTCGGGCTACGCCCAAGAGGTAGGATCATTGCGGTTTCATTTTTTTATTTTCCGCATCGCCTTTACACTTGATTTTTATCATCTAATTGCCTTTATTTTATCGAGCTAATCCCTTGTTTGCGTAGTATATTTTCCGAGATTCCCGACGCTATTTTCGGATCGAAAATCCGAGTCCCGACGAGTCCGGGGTGGTCCGTTGAAGTTTTCCGGTGGTTTTGGAGCTTTTCCGGCTGGATTTGGGGGTTCCGGCGGTGGTCTGGCGAGCGTTAGGAAGATCAGATGGCGGTGGCTCCTTCAGGTGGTTCGGCGGAGCAACGGTCGATGGCGGCTTCAGCGGGGCGGTCGGCTGCGGGTGGTCCGGGAGAGGCGGCGTCAGCTAGGCGAGCGGGCGGCCTGCGTGCAGGGGCGAGCTAGGGGCAATGGCGAGTGGGCACCAGCGGGGCGCGACGATGCGGAAGACAGGGGTCATCGACCCCAGCCGGCGGACAGCGGACCCGCCTTTGCGGGTCCCCAAGTGGAAGGAAGACCGGCCTCCGGGCCGGTCCATATCAGGGGACCGTGGTCCGTACGGGCGGTCCGCGGCGGCTCAGCCGGCTGAGCCACGGGCCGGCCAGCTTGGGACGGTCCAGGGGGTGTGGATTGGCCGGACCGGTCTGGACCACCCCCTCTTCCGTCGGATGACGTTTAAACTGGCGTAACTCCTAAACCACATTTCAGATTTGCGTGCCGTATGCGGCAATGTGATTCTTGGATCGAGACGGAGATTTTGAGATGGTTTTGGGAATTTATAATTTCTGAGATGGGGGCTCAGTGACGCAAAGCGTCCGCTAAATACTACTTAGCGCACTGTCGAGATTTTGTTTCGGATGGCGCGAGCATGTCTGGGGTCCTATTTGAGCGCCTTCAGCGGCATTGCGACCCTGGTGTCAAGAAGGAGATTTCCAGTATGGTTTCGGGCGTTCAAACTGGAGTTGAGTCATGGGACCCATGGCCCGTCTTTTAAGCTGCGAGCACCGTTTAACAACTTTTTCATCGGACGTCCGTTCAGGTTTTGCGAGTAGGCGATTCAGGGTGTTTTTCTGAGGGAATTGCAATGGCGCAATCTGCCCTCTTTAATTCTGCACAGTGGTGCGGGCCCTACGAGGGATGTTTTGGGCGTTGACAGTGAATTCCAATTTCTTCACCGGGTGTCCATTTTGGACAAGTGTTTAGTCAATCTTGTGTACTTTTCTGAGAGGATCGCACCGGTGTGATCTGTTTGTTGCATTTATGGACCAGGAAGCGGGTCCCACGAAGTACTGCTCGTGTGCAGTATGGAAATATGCATCATTTTTCTCTGGATATCTATTCCATGCAATTAAGCAGTCAATATGATGTGTCTTTCCGAGCAGATCGCAACAATGCGACAAGCCCGACTGTTTTCGGGACCGAGGCTCGAGACCATGGGACGACGTTCGGGCGTAAATCATTGTTGAACAACTTTTATGTCGGATGTCTGTTGGAGGAGAGTAAATAGTCTATCTTGCATGTTTTTCCATGAGGATTACAACGGTACGATCCGTTTGGATGTACGGAGTCTCCTTTGAGATCTCATTAAATGTGAAAGCATGGAAGGTGCTCCGGTGGCGGTTCTTCTTACTGTGTTTGGAAGCGAACCCTTGGCGTGTGATCGCGTTCACTCTCGTGTGAGTGAAGTTGATGTTTAAAGATATGTGGTTGGCCTTACTAGGGTCGTGGAGGAAGTAGATTGGTGAAATTGAATTTTCTCCCTTCGCATTGATGTTGGGTGTCGTGTGCATGATAGCCTTTGGGCTAGATATGTAGTATATTCTAGGAGTTTACGGGAATTCTTGGAGGTACATGTTGTAGTCTGTACCTGATAACAGTTGCGATTGGTTTGGAGATAAGTTAGGGCCACGCATCTTGTGGGCCCCACGTGTACGCCATGTTCTAGTTTACGTACCTTTGACCTCTCACGATGTAGAGGGTCCTCCTGTTCTCGATGGTTTCGACCAACAAGGTTGAGTGGGTTTCCCCTAGTCCTGTTCTCAATGGTTTCGACCAGCAGGGTTGAGTGGGTTCCCCCTGGTTCTGTTCTCGATGGTTTGGTCGGCAGAGTTGTTTGGGTTCCCCTTTTTCTTCACCTGTGAGGGGTTTTAGTATCATGTCCCTTTCACCGGACTACGACATCATTTACGACTATGTGCATTTGTACAATGTGGGTGTTTTCCCACTTTTTGGAGTGAGTTCTCTCGGTCTGCTTCGACACTGACTCAACAGATTTGAGCATGATCTCCCTGAGAGGCCTAGGGAGATCCTCACGTCCCTTCGTGTACCCTGGTAGAGTTCTTCAGGTATAGGGGTGACCAACACATTACGCGAGCCCTGATCCTCTACCCAAGTGGTTGTTTCTAGTAGGGTAAGGAGCCCCAGTGAGACCTGGGCGTAGACTCCCTAGCTGTGTATCGTGATCATATCTTCCTTCTGTGATATTTCATTACATGTTTCCCCCTTCTTGTTTTGATCGCTAGTGTTGTACCATCCAGTAGGGATGGACAGAGTTGTACCATCCAACAGGGATGGCCAGTGAGGTACCATCCAGCAGGGATGACCAGTGGCAGACCATCCAGCAGGGATGGCCAGTGGGGCACCATCCAGCAGGGATGACCAGTGGCAGACCATCCAGCAGGGATGGCCAGTGGGGCACCATCCAGCAGGGATGACCAGTGGCAGACCATCCAGCAGGGATGGCCAGTGGGGCACCATCCAGTAGGGATGGCCAGAGTAGTTCTGGGTTTACCTCCAGCGGGGCTGGGAAGTAGTCCTCGATGACGGTGTCGGGTCTCCCTCCAGCGGGTACCCTTTCATGGGGCTGGGCAGTGGGAACCCGTTGACTTTGAGAAGACCTATCAACTGTGTGGCAGTGACGAGGTGTGGTTTGAATTTCCCCAGAATTGTCAAGTAGGAGGGGCGCTTTCCCCACTAAGATGCATCCTTGAGATGCGACCTAAAACCGTGCGGGCGAGTCAGTTCCACCCGAAGCAGATAGTTTCAAGGTGCGGATATTTGAGCCCCTTGACTTGGAGTTCGGGGCAAACATGTAGGATAATGGGCATCAATGGTGTTTACTTTTGGGACTATTGGCTACTCACTTTCTTGGGCTGATCTATGAGATGGAGATCCCCTTACGATATGGTTCGGGTTTCTTGACAGAACATATATATATATATACACCTTGTACCAATACCCACTCCTTGGGTTGGTTACTCTCCTTCCAGGAGAGGCAAAGACACGTGAGGTATTTCATGTTCTTTCCGTGTCTAGCTTCTCGTGGTTGGATGAGTCTACTCTCCTGCGATAGGTAGCGAAGACTCGACGAGAAGTTAATCTTCTCACCGTTCCTAGATCCTTTTGTTTTGGACGAGTCTGCTTCCTTTCTCTTGTTGGGTTGAGCTGTACTCTTTACTGCACTCTATGTGGTACTCTTTTATTATTCCCTATTTGATCTACTTATCACCTTTTCAGTACCTCATTTTTTGCTCCCTCGAACCTCCGGGGAATCCTACTGAGTATTTTTATACTCACCCCTGCTTGGGCTTTGCCCACACCTGGTGTGTCCTTGAAGACGATGAACAGGTTGGTCAAGACTACCAAGGAGCTTAGGATTTCAGGAGCTTGGACCACGTATAGTGGTCGCAGAGGGGTTTCCATGTGGGAGACTCTCCCACTGTTTACTTTTGTTTACCTGTTGCTGGGTTGTGGCAATTTTTTGGTTGGGTGTGTCTTTTTCTCTTTTCTTTTCAGTTTACCTTCAGCACATACTTTGTACTGTTTAGAGGTCGATGCACATTTGTGGTTTATTTATAGTAGTTGGTACTTTACTTTTCTTTTTACTCTGCACTTTTTCATTGAGTGGGTTGTGTGTGTTTGTATAGGTACTTAGGCAAAGGCCTCCCCGAGTTGTTTATCCTTCGGTGCTTGTCGCCAGCCCTTGGCCTATGAAGGCAGGCTTGGGGTATTTGCGGCCCATGCCCAGGTAGGGTCGGGTCATGACAAAGTGGTATCAGAGGTGGTTTGTTCCTTGGGACATTTTTCAGACGTCCATAAAAGGTAATTGGTTGGGATTTAAAGCAACATTGTCAACGTGTCTCGAGAGCGACTCTTAGGCCAGGGAGTCCAGTGATGGTGCGGCGGCCGACGTATCCATTTACCATGACCCTGATAACCCACTTGTTGACTCAGCATGCTAAGACACTCGTTGCACGAAAATTGGTTGGTGCATCATATAGGATTGAGTCTTTGCCTGTCCTTCTTGATTCAGCTACCCATTGTTGTTACTGTTATATACATTTATGCTCATCTGACCGTGGCACTCCAAGATAACATTCAGGATGTCTCCATGAAGACAACCAGCCAGGATACCAGCTTTGGTTCGTGATGAGGACCCTGTGAGTGAGGAGGCCTCAGTCCAGAACCCATCATGTGATCCCCTTTCTCCGGGTGGGCCGGTAGTAGCACCCCCACCTGATGAGAAGCAGATAGCTCCAGCAGAGCAGATGGAGCTTGAGCGTAGGTTGAGAGCGCTCTGTGAGTTCCAGTGATAGAAACCGCTGAGGTTTAGTGGTGAGCCAAACCCTCAGGCAGCAGAGGTTTGGCTGGAGGCAGTGGTTCACCTCTTCAGGCTTGTGCAGACACTGGCATATCTTATGGTGGCTTTGGCCGCCAGCCTTTTCCACAGAGCAGCTGGGCGTTGGTGGAGTCCGGTGACTCAGTTACTCGATGAGTCATCGCTTTTGTGGGACGAATTTCAGCTGTTGTTTTGTGAAGAGTTTTACCCCTCCTGTTTATGCTCTATTCGGATCCAGGAGCTCCTATAGTTTCAACAGGGAGGGATGATGGTGACTGAGTATGCGACTAGGTTCACAGATCATGCATGTTTCTACCCGGACTTGGTCCGTGACAGCAACTTCCAAGTGCGGAAGTTCGAGCAGGGTCTCTGTAGAGAGATTCATTCTATCATTGTAACATTGTGCTTTCGCACGTATGCTGAGGTGCTGGATCAGGTGCTAGTGACAGAGAGCTTCCTGTCACGCTTTACGGTTGGTGGCAGAAAAAGCACAGGGGCTCAGCCGAGGATACCCTTCTGTGAGTGGACTCAGGGCCATGGTCGTACACCAAAGTGGAACCGGAGGGCACCAGGGAAGCCCAGAGAGCGCTGGTGCTATGCTTGTGATGGGCGAGGTCACTTGGCATGGGACTGCCTGACCAGGCATGCTGAGAAATTCAGGCAGGCAGCAGGTGCACCAACGCGGTAGAGGCAGTGCTGTGTTCGGAGTGGTACCCAGAGAGGTGGTGCTTGTAGAGGACCAGGAGGAGCTGGAAGTGGAGGATGACCTTAAGAGGTCTTCCCATCACCACTAAGCGGTCCACCTCAGGCTCCGGGAGCTGACAGTTGGGACCACGGATAGCCGCGAGCTTTGGATGTCTATGATCCTGCAGAGCATGAAGTGACAAGAGGTACGCTTTATGACTCTTCTACTTTCTACAGTATAATTGTTAGACTCTACGTGTGAAATGTTTTTCTCCCTTCTCCTTACTTGATTTGTTACCAGGGTGACGCAGGGCGTCGGTGTAACCCTGTGTTGGTAGAGTAGAAGGCATGGAACATTTTCTTTAGTTGATGGTGTCGACTCCTTCGCCTTCTGAGAGTGTAAGAGAGTCTAGGTCATGGGGCATCGACTGTGAAATCTTGCGTGACTAGATATCCTTGGGTGTTTCACCATATGTATTTTCTGAAGGAGGGAAACACGAGCTTTTTCCTAGGTCCAAATGGCGATTCCAGTCGCGGCATGCGATGTAGAGGTTCGATCGGGGAGGCGAGTTACCCCCAAGGGCCTTCGGTCCATTTGAGAATATGCGAAGGGATGACGAGGTTGTCTACCACCTTACCCTAAACCCAAAGTCTGGTTTGGGTGCATAGCGTCTCCCACGTGTTTCATCTGAGAAGAAGTATGCATGCTACAATTCACTTCATCATAGAGGGAAGACCTCACGTGAACAGATCAATCCTTGGTTATTTTGTGGTGATGCGGGACTGTGCAAGAGTTCTTCTGGGTACGGGAGAGCCAGGTTTGGGATTAGTACCCTGAGTTTTTCCCTGGTTTTTCTTTTTGGGGATGAAAATCTTGAAGGAGGGAATGATGTAAAAACCTATTTTTTTCTATAAAAGACTTTGGAATTTTCTTGATGTTATTCCAGAGCAGCGCCTTCAGATGACATGCAATTCTGAGGCCCGGTGTGGCCGGAATTAAATTTTTCGTTCATTCACACTAGGAACGCCAAAAAAAATAGAATAACTCCTAAAAGGTAGCCCGGATCAGTAAATCGAGGGCACCATTGAGTTCGGAGCGTGCCTTTTACCCTAGGAGAGGTGTAACCTTCGCGGGCGCGGGCCTCCTGTGAAAAATGTCACCAGGGGCGTTTTCATAATTTAGCGGCCTCGGTCGTTAAATTTTATAACTTTCGAGCGGAGCCTCGGATTAAAATTCCTAGATCTCCATTGTGCTCGCAAGGTGGTGTTTACCCTAGGGGAGGCTTAACCTCGACCCTGTCAAGAGTTTCAAATGCGGGTTAATTTGGGGGTTTAAAATTAATTAAAATTTTAATAAGTTTTTCTTTATTTAAACCTTAACCCACACCCCTCTCATCCCTTCTCCCATTTGCATCCTCTGGCAGAAGGAGCTCCCAATCAAGGACCTCCCAACGTCAACCTCTTCTCCTCCTCCCCCGAGCCAAGTGGAAGCAACAACGGTGGTGGCACAACGAAGGATCGAAGCTTCGAGCTACGCCCAATAGGTAGGATCATTGTGGTTTCATTTTTTTATTTTATGCATCGCCTTTGCGCTTGATTTGTAGCATCAAATTGCCTTTATTTTTTCGAGTGAATCCCTTGTTCATGTAGTATATTTTCCGAGCTTCCCGATGCTATTTTCGGATCGAAAACCCGATTCCCGACGAGTCCGGGGTGGTCCTTTGAAGTTTTCCAGTGGTTTTGGAGCTTTTCTGGCCAGATTTGGGGGTTCTGGCAGCGGTCCGATGAGCGTCAGGCGGATCAGGCGGCAGCGGCTCCTTCAGGTGGTTCGGTGGAGCGGGGGTCGGCGGCAGCTTCAGCGGGGCACTCGGCTGCGGGCAGTCCGGGCGAGGCGGCATCGGCCAGGCGAGCGGTCGGCATGCATGCGGGGGTGAGCCAGGGGAGACGGCAAGCGGGCGCCAGCGGGGTGCGACGACGCGGAAGATCAGGGTCAGCGACCCCGGCCGACGGACAGCGGACCCGCCTTTGCGGGTCCCCGCGTGGAAGGATGACCGGCCTCCGGGCCAGTCCAGATCGGTGGACCGCGGTCTGCGGGCCGTGGCGGCTCAGCCGGCTGAGCCGCGGGCTGGCGGACTTGGGACGGTCCAGGGGGTGTGGACCTGCTGGACCGGTCCGGACCACCCCCTCTTGCATCCGATGACATTTAAACTGGCGTAACTCCTAAACTGGGTGTTATATTTGAGTGTCGTTTGCGGAAACATGATCCTTGGATCGAGACAGAGATTTTGAGATGGTTTTGGGTATTTATAATTTCTAAGATGGGGGATCAGCGATGCAAAGCGTCCTCTAAATACTATTTAGCGCACTGTCAAGATTTTGTTTCGGATGGAGCGAGCGCGTATGGAGTCTGATTTGAGCACCGTCAGTGGCATTGTGACCCTGGCGTCGAGACCAAGATGTACAGTATGGTTTAAGGCATTGAAACCGGAGTTGAGGTGTGGGACCCACGACCCGTCTTTTAAGCTACGAGCAGCGTTTATCACCTTTTTCATCAGACGTCCGCTCGGGGCGTGCGAGTAGGCGATTCATGGTGTTTTTCCCAAGGGAATTGCAATGGTGTAATCTGCCCACTTTAATTCTACACAGTGGTGCGGGCCCCACGAGGGATGTTTTGGGCATTGACGGTGAATTCCAATTTCTTTACCGGGTGTCTGTTTTAGGAAAGTGTTTAGTCAATCTTGTGTACTTTTTTGATAGGATCGTACCAGTGCGATCCGTTTTTTTCATTTCAGGACCAGGATGCGGGTTCCACGATGCACCACTCATGTGCGGTATGACAATATGCATCTTTTTTCTCCAGATATCCGTTCCGCGCAAGTAAGCGGTCAATCTGACGTGTCTTTCCAATGAGATCGCAACAGTGCGATGCACCCGACTATTTTCGGGACCATGGCTTGGGACCACGGGATGTCGTTTGGGCGTAAAGTAGTTTGGAATGACTTTTACGTTGGATGTCCATTGGAGGAGAGTAAATAGTCTATCTCGCATGTTTTTCTGTGAGGATTACAACGGTACGATCCGTTTGGATGTGAAGAGTCTCATTTGAGATCTCATTAAATGTGAAAGTATGGAAGGTGCTCCGGTGGCGGTTCTTCTTGCTATGTTTGGATGCGAACCCTTGGCGGGTGATCGCGTTCACTCCCATGTGAGTGAAGTTGATGTTTAAAGAGATTTGGTTGGCCGTGCTAGGGCCGTGGAGGAAGCAAGTTGGCGAAATTGCATTTTCTCTCTTCGCGTTGACGTTGGGTGCCGTGTCCATGATAGACTTTGGTCTAGAGATGTGGTATACTCTGGGAGTATACGGGAATTCATGGAGGTACATTTTTTAGTCTGTACCTAAGAATGATTGTGCTTAGTTTGGAGATAATTTAGGGTCACACGCCGTGTGGGCCCCATGTGTGCGTCGTGTTCTAGTTTACGTACCTTTGACATCTCGTGACGTAGAGGGTCCCCCTATTCTTGATGGTTTCGACCAGCAGGGTTGAGTGGGTTTCCCCCTAGTCCTGTTCTCGATGGTTTCGACCAGCAGGGTTGATTGGGTTCCCCCTGGTTCTATTCTCGATGGTTTGGCCGGCAGAGTTGTTTGGGTTCCCCTGTTTCTTCAGCTGTGAGGGGTTTTAGTATCACGTCCCTTTCACCAGACTGCGACATCATTTACGACTACGTGCATTCGTATAGTGTGGGTGTTTTCCCACTTTTTGGAGTGAGTTGTCTCGGTCCGCTTTGACAGTGACTCAGCGGATTGGAGCATGATTTCCCTGAGAGGCCCGGGAAGATCCTCACGTCCCTTCGTATACCCTGGTAGAGTTATTTGGGTATAGGGGTGACCAACACATTACGCGGGCCCCAATCCTCTACCCTAGAGGTTGTTTCTAGTAGGGTAAGGAGCCCTAGTGAGCCCTGGGCACAGACTCCCTAGCTGTGTATCATGATCATATCTTCCTTCCGTGATCTTTCGTTACGTGTTTCCCCCTTCGTGTTTCGATCACCAGCATTGTACCATCCAGTAGGGATGGCCAGAGTTGTACCATCCAGCACAGATGGCCAGTGAGGTACCATCCAGCAGGGATGGCCAGTGGCGGACCATCCAGCAGGGATGACCAGTGGGGCACCATCCAGCAGGGATGGCCAGTGCGGTTCTGGGTTTACCTCCAGCGGGGATGGGAAGTAGTCCCCGATGATGGTGCCGGGTCTCCCTCCAGCGGGTACCCTTTCATGGGGCTGGGTTGTGGGAACCCGTCGACTTTAAGAAGACCTATCGGCTGTGTGGAAATGAAGAGGTGCGGTTTGACTTTCCCCAGAACTCTCAAGTATGAGGGGCGCTTTCCCCACCAAGACATGTCCTTGAGACGCGACCTAAAACCTTGCAGGCGAGTCAGTGCCGCCCAAAGCGGATAATGTCAAGGTGCGGTGATTTGAGCCCCTTGACTTGCAGTTCAGGTCAGACGTGCAGGATTCTAGGCATCAATGGTGTTTACTTCTGGGATTATTGGCTACTCGCTTTCTTGGGCTGAGCTATGAGATGGAGATCCCCTTACGATCTGGTTTGGGTTTCTTGAAAGAGCATATATATATGTATAAATTGTACCAGTACCCACTCCTTGGGTTGGTTACTCTCCTTCTAGGAGAGGCGATGATGCACGGGGTATTCCATGTGCTTTTCGTGTCTAGATTCTCGTGGTTGGATGAGTCTACTCTTCTGCTATAGGTAGTGAAGACTCGATGAGAAGTTCATCTTCTCACCATTCCTAGATCCTTGTGTTTTGGATGAGTTTACTTCATTTGATGCGTCGCCGGAAGCTCAAAAATGAGTAAGTGAAGAGGAGCAGCGTAATGTAGCCGAATGACCGAGGCTTAAAGGCAATGCCACCCGCCAAGGTTTCTCCACGCTTAAAGACAACGTCACCAGCGATGGAGATGCACCACCAATTCCGGGCAAAGGGAAGAGGCTAAAGCAAGAAGATTGCACAGCAAACTTCAAAATCCCGTCACATTCATCTATCCCCATTACAAAGGAGTGAAAATACAATATAAAGACAAAATAAATAAAGAAAAATGCTCCAATTCGAGTTACAAGACATGGGGAACCCAAAAGGCACATAAAAAGCATAAAATAACACTTTCCCATGCCATTTAATGACCCCACTAGCCAAAGTAGCGGGATTCCCTCTTAATGATGCTTTTCTCCACCTTCTCTCTCCTCATTAATGTGCAGCTACGAATTTCCACCATTTTCCATGTGGATAAATGATTTTGGGTCCCAAATAAGTGTGTTGTGGCCCACCATAGTGTTGGACATCAAGAAGTGTGGGCTGGTCCAATTCGAACAACAATTGGGCTTGGAATTTTTATCAAGCCCAAAATTATTCTCCTTGTGCTGAATCTGATCCATATCATTCTCCCCCGGTTGAAGAGGATTTGCCCTCAAATCCACGACATCATCTTCTTCAATGTAAGTAGATAAGTCCCCAATGTTGAATGTTGCAGAAACGCTGCCAAAATCATCTGGTAAATCAATTTTGTAGGCATTGTTTCCCACTCGTTCAAGCACTTCGAATGGACCTTCAGCTCGTGGTGCCAGCTTGCTCTTCCTTTTGGATGGAAATCTCTCCTTGCGAAGGTGAATCCACACTTTGTCTCCAGGTTGGAAAATAGCCTGCTTCCGATGCTTGTTTGCTCGCCTCTTGTATGCCTCATTAGACTTCTCTATTTGAGCACGAATAGATTCATAGAGCTTCTTCATCTGCTTTGTCTTCTCCTCCGCATCAATATTTACCTGAAAATCAAGAGGCAAAGAGCACAATTCTATAGGAGTGATTGGATTGATTCCATAAACCACTTCGAATGGAGAATGTCGGGTGGTAGCACTGGGAGATCTATTGTATGCAAATTCAGCTTGTGCAAGTTGCAAATCCCAATCTCTCATGCTCTTGTTCACCAATGTTCTCAGAATAGTGCCCAATGTACGATTGGTAACTTCTGTTTGCCCATCCGTTTGAGGGTGATGGGATGTGCTAAAAAGAAGTTTCGTACCGAATTTCCCCCATAATGTTCTCCAAAAATGGCTGAGAAATTTTGTGTCTCTATCCGAAACGATGCTGCGAGGAATTCCATGAAGGCGAACAATCTCTTTGAAAAACAATTCTGCCACTTTCACTGCATCTTCAGTCTTATGACAAGGTATGAAATGAGCCATCTTAGAAAATCGATCAACAACAACCATTATTGAATCTTTACCTCGCTGAGTCTTTGGTAAAGCCATAATGAAATCCATGCTGAGATCTTCCCATGGCTGCTCCGGAATAGGTAACGGAGTGTATAAACCAGGCTTGAAATGACTCTTTGCTCTTTGACATGTTCCGCATCTTGAAAGAATAGCTTGGACATTTGATTGCATCTTCGGCCAGTAGAAATGCTCTTTTAGTATCTCCAAGGTTTTATGGATGCCAAAATGACCAGCAAGTCCCCCTTCATGTGCTTCCCGAATAAGCAAGTCCCTGTAATTACCCTTTGGAACACACAACTTGTTTCTCTTAAAGAGAAACCCATCATGTACAGAATAATCCTCCACAAATCCATCTTGACATTGGATTAAAATAGAATTAAACTCCATATCATGCTGATAATCTTCTCTCATAAGCTGAAATCCAAGAATTCGAGCATCAAGAATTGTAAGTAATGCATACCTCCGAGATAAAGCATCTGCCACTAGATTATCTTGCCCCTTCTTGTATTTTGACACAAATGAGAATGATTGTAAGAATTCCACCCACTTTGCATGCCTCGAACTCAGCTTGTGTTGACCATTGATAAACCTCAAAGCCTGATGGTCAGAATGAAGAACAAACTGCTTCGGTCTCAAATAATGAGACCAATGATCTAGGGCTCTTATAACCGCATAAAATTCCTTATCATAGGTGCTGTAATTCCTCCTTGAATCATTCAGTTTCTCGCTGAAATATGCAATAGGGCGCTTGCTTTGGATGAGAACAGCGCCTATCCCAACTCCACTTGCATCACATTCCACTTCAAAGACTTGATCAAAATCAGGCAACGCCAAAACCGGTGCTTCACACAACTTTTTCTTAATGATTTCAAATGATTCATTTGCTGCCTTTGACCACTCAAATTTCCCCCTTTTTAAGCATTCAGTGATAGGTGCCATAATAGTGCTGAAATTGGAAACAAAGCGACGATAAAAGGATGCCAAACCGTGGAAACTTCTTACTTCGGTAATGGATTCTGGTTGTGGCCAGGACTTGATTGCTTCCACTTTTGATTCATCCACCATGATGCCTTCTTTGGTTACCACATATCCCAAAAACACCACTTCTGTTGAAAAGAACTCGCATTTTTCAAGCTTCCCATATAGCTTTTGTTTCCGTAGAACATCAAATACCCACCGAAGATGATCCACATGGCTCTCCACATCCTTGCTGTAAATCAAAATGTCATCCAAATAAACTACCACAAATTTACCAATAAATGGTTTCAGAACTTCATTCATGAGTCGCATGAATGTGCTAGGAGCATTTGAGAGGCCGAATGGCATGACCAGCCACTCAAACCATCCGCCTTTAGTTTTGAAGGCTGTTTTCCACTCATCCCCTTCCTTCATTCGAATCTGGTGGTATCCACTACGAAGATCAACCTTTGAAAAGATTGATGAACCATGCAATTCATCAAGCATATCATCGAGTCGTGGGATGGGATACCTGTATTTGATGGTAATATTATTGATAGCTCTACTATCAATGCACATGCGATACGTACCATCTTTCTTTGGCACCAATAATGCTGGAACAGAACACGGGCTCATGCTTGGCCTTATAAAGCCTCGATCCATCAACTCATCTACTTGCTTCTGCAATTCCCTTGATTCTCCAGGATTACACCGATATGCTGGTTTATTTGGCAATTGTGCACCCGGAACGAGATCAATCTGGTGTTCAATGCCTCTAAATGGTGGTAATCCTGCTGGAAGATCATTAGGAAAAACATCATGATATTCCCCAATTAAGGAATGAGCTAAAGGATGTTGATGACTCTTCTCCTCATGGCATGACTTTTCCATCATCAATAAAGCAAAAACTGGCTTTTGCTTATTTATGGCTTTCTCCACTTGAGCTTTGCTGATAAAGAGACTACCTTTGGGTACTTCCGGAACAGATTTTTCTTGCAGAGTTTGGGACGGCTTCAAAGGAGCAAGTGTGATATTCTTTTCCCCAGATCGAAAAGAATAAGTGTTCTTCCTCCCATCATATTTCACTTCCCTGTCAAACTGCCAAGGCCTACCCAACAACAAGTGACAAGCATCCATAGGAATAACATCACACAGTACTTCATCAGCATAGTTCTTACCAATGGAGAATGAAATTAGAACCTGTTTTTTGACTTGGAGTGTGCTCCCATTGTTCAACCATTGCAATTTATATGAGTGAGGATGATTCTGAGTTGGAAGCTTCAATTTCTCCACTAGTGTTGTTGAAGCCACATTTGCACAGCTCCCACTATCAATAATCACCATGCATACCCGCTGATTAATGGTGCAGCGAGTTTGGAACAAGTTTTCTCTTTGATCTTCTTCCGGGCAGATTTGAGCTTGCAAAACTCTTCGTAGCACCAGCATGTTTCCCACATCAGCTTCTTCCACAACATGTTCCTCATTTTCAGTTTCTTCACCATCATGTTCATCCTCTTTGATTGCCTCTTCAATTTCTTCAATCTCTTTAATAGTAATAATCCGGTTGTTAGGGCAATTGGCCTGAAAATGACCATACCCATGGCATTTGAAACACTTTCGATTCCCACGTTCAAAGGAGTTCGACTTCCCTTTTGTTTGTTCCATAGCCTTCTCTTTCCCTTTTTCCAGCATCTTGTTCCTTCCAAATTCCTTCTCAACAACACCAGATTTATTAGAAGAAATACCCTTATAAACAGTTGTACCTCTATTGTAGTTTTTGAGCACCGGTGCCCTTGAGGTCCGCTTTTGCTTTTCCACCTTGATCGCCAGCTTGCAAACATCATCAAGTGAGCAGAATGATTGCAACTCCACTGAATGTGCAATTTCTTCATTTAATCCACCCAAAAACCTTGCAATTGTTTGCTCTTTATATTCTGGAACATCACTTCGCATCAATAAACGATCAAATTCCCGAATGTACTCTTCAACAGACTTATCTCCTTGTCGTAGGCTATGCATTCGAAAATAAAGATCTTGCTTATAATTCTCAGGCAGAAATCGTCTCCTCAAAAGCTTTTTCAACTTCTCCCATGAGCGTATCTTGCCTTTATCATCACGTTCCCGCTGTTTCTTCAGATTTTCCCACCAAAGTGATGCATAATCTTTAAATTTCAGAATGGCTACCTTGCACTTCTTCTCGTCAGAACAATTCTTAAATTCGAAGAACCGTTCGATTTCCCGCATCCAATCCAGAAAATCATCCGGATTCATACTCCCATAAAAATCTGGAATGTCGATCCTCAACCCTCTTTCAATGTCTTCATCATCTCTTCTTCTTCGCATATCTACCTCTGAATCGCTGGAATCATCACCATTTGCATGATCTTCATAAAATGGTGCTGGATTGCGTCTATTATGTGGTGATGGACGTCGAGGATGTCGCTGCGGTGGAGGGGAGTCAGGTCGCCGTGCTCTCAAAAGTTGAGCAAGTTGCTCACCGATTTGAGTAATTTGTGATTGTAGCTGTGCATTAGCTATTTCCCATGGAGCAGGAGGAGTAGAAGATCCGCTCTTGCGAGACATGATGGAGAGTAATAAGAAGAATGTGATAGAACTTACTCGTTGGAACCGCGCCTCTGATACCAATTGATGCGTCGCCGGAAGCTCAAAAATGAGTAAGTGAAGAGGAGCAGCGTAATGTAGCCGAATGACCGAGGCTTAAAGGCAATGCCACCCGCCAAGGTTTCTCCACGCTTAAAGACAACGTCACCAGCGATGGAGATGCACCACCAATTCCGGGCAAAGGGAAGAGGCTAAAGCAAGAAGATTTCACAGCAAACTTCAAAATCCCGTCACATTCATCTATCCCCATTACAAAGGAGTGAAAATACAATATAAAGACAAAATAAATAAAGAAAAATGCTCCAATTCGAGTTACAAGACATGGGGAACCCAAAAGGCACATAAAAAGCATAAAATAACACTTTCCCATGCCATTTAATGACCCCACTAGCCAAAGTAGCGGGATTCCCTCTTAATGATGCTTTTCTCCACCTTCTCTCTCCTCATTAATGTGCAGCTACGAATTTCCACCATTTGCCATGTGGATAAATGATTTTGGGTCCCAAATAAGTGTGTTGTGGCCCACCATAGTGTTGGACATCAAGAAGTGTGGGCTGGTCCAATTCGAACAACAATTGGGCTTGGAATTTTTATCAAGCCCAAAATTATTCTCCTTGTGCTGAATCTGATCCATATCATCATTTCTCTTATTGGGTTGAGTTGTACTCTTTACTTCACTCTCTGTGGTACTCCTTTACTATTACATGTTCGGTCTACTGCTCACCTCTTCAGTACCTCCTTTTTAGCTCCCTCGAGCCTTCGGGGCATCCTAATGAGTATTTTTATACTCACCCCTGCTTGGGCTTTGTCTGCACCTAGTGTGCCCTTACAGACAACAGACAGGTTTCTCGAGACTACAAAGAATCATAGGATTTTTGGAGCTTGGACCGCGTACGGTGGTCGCAGAGGGGTTTCCAGGTGGGAGAATCTCCCACTGTTTACTTTTGTTTACCTATTGCCGGGTTGTGGCACTTTTCTGGTTGGGAACGTGTTTTTCCCTTTTTTTCAGTTTACCTTCAGCACTTACTTTATACTATTTAGAGGTTGATGCACATTTGTGGTTTATTTATAGTAGTTGGTACTTTAATTTTCTATTTACTCTGCACTTTTGCATTGAGTGGGCTGTGTGTGTGTGTGTACATGTACTTAGGAAAAGGCCTCCCCAAGTTTTTTAGCCTTCGGTGCTTGTCTCCAGCCCCTGGCCTATGGAGGCGGGCTTGGGGTAGTTGTGGCTCGAGCCCGGGTAGGGTCGGGTCATGAAAATTAGGGTTTTTAGGGATTTTTAGGGGTTTTGGGTATTTAGGGGTTTTTAGGATTTTTTAGTTTTTAGCAGTTTTTGGGATTTTAAAATTTCTATTAGGTTTCTATGGTTTTTATGGGTTTTTAGGGATTTTAGAGGTTTTTAAAAGGTTTTATGGTTTTCTTTGGTTTTCTAGGGTTTTTAAGGTTTTTTACATTTTTAGGGATTTTTTTGGGATTTTTATGGTTTTTACGATTTTTAGGGTTTTCTAGGGTTTTTAGGGTGTTTTTAGGGTTTTTAGGGTTTTTTTTCGTTTTTTAGGATTTTTAAGGTTTTTTGTGTTTTTTAACGTTTTTGGGGGGGTTTAAGGGTTTTTATAGTTTTTAGTGGTTTGTTAGGGTTTTTATGGGGTTTTAATGTTTTTATAGGTTTTATGTTTTTAGGGGGTTTTCAGGGTTTTTATGGTTTTTTATGTTTTCAGGGATTTTTAGGGATTTTTAGGATTTTAATGGTTTTTAGATTTTTTAGGGTTTTTAGAGTTTTTAGAGTTTTTTTGGGAGTTTAGACTTTTTTTTGGGTCTTTCGACCCTTTTTAGGTTTTTAGTTGTATATTTGAGTTTTTTAGGGTTTTAAAGGTTTCCTAATGTTTTTTAATGTTTTAGGGGTTTTAAGGGTTTTTAGAGTTTTTAGTGGGTTTTAGGGTTTTTATGGTTTTCAGGGTTTTTAGGGTTTTTTACATTTTTAGGGATTTTGGGGTATTTTTAGGATTTTTATGGTTTTTGGGATATAGAGGGGTTTTAGGGTTTTTTCTATATTTTAGGTTTTTTCAGTGTTTTTAGGGTCTTTTTTGGTTTTTTGGGTTTCAGTTTTTAGGGTTTTAAATGTTTTTGGAGTTTTTTAACGTTTTTAAGGGTTTTAAGGGTTTTTAGAGTTTTTAGTAGTTTTTATGTTTGTTATGGGTTTTATGGTTTTAAGGGGGTTTTCATACTTTTTAGGGATTTTTATTTTTTCAAGGATTTTTAGGTTTTTTTTATGATTTTTATGTTTATTAGGGTTTTTAGGGTTTTTGGAGATTTTGGGAGGTTTTAGGGGTTATTTTAAGGTTTTTTAGGGTTTTCAGGGGGTTTTAGGGTTTTTCGAATCTTTTTGGGGTTTAGGGATTTTCTTGAGTTTTTTATGGGTTTTTATGTTATTTATAGTTTTTTAACTATTTTAGAGGTTTTAAGGGTTTTTAGAGTTTTTAGCATTTTTTAGGGTTTTAGGGGTTTTATGCTTTTCAAGGGTTTTATGGTTTTTAGGGGTTTATTATAATTTTTAAGGGGTTTTTTAGGGATTTTTAGGTCTTTTTTAGGATTTTTATGCTTTTAGGGTTTTTTGGGTTTTTAGGTATTTTGAGGGGTTTTATGGGTTTTTAGTGTCTTTAGGGTTTTTAGGGTTTGTAGAGTTTTTTGGGTCTTTTTGGGTTTTTGAGGGTTTTTTTTAGTTTTTAAGGGTTTAAATATTTTTAGAGTTTTTTAATATTTTTAGGGCTTTAATGGTTTTTTGTGGTTTTGAGGGTTTTTTAAAGTTTTTAGGGGTTATTATGGGATTTTAGGGTTTTTACATTTTAAGTAATTTTTGGGATTTTTTATAAATTTTATCGTTTTTTATCGTTTTTAGGTTTTTTATGGTTTTTGGGATTTTTAGAGGTTTTAGGGGTTTCTAGGTTTTTTGGGTTTTAAGGGGTTTTAGGGGTTTTTTTGGGGTATTTAGGGGTTTTTAGAGTTATCTTCAGTTTTTAGGGTTTTTAAGGTTTTTAGTGATTTTTATGTTTTTAGGGGTTTTAAGGATTTTTAGAGTTTTTAGGGGGTTTTTAGGGTGTTTATGGGATTTCAGGGTTTTTAAGGTTTGTTTGGATCTTTATGGTTTTTAGGTATTTTTTGTGTTTTCAGGGATTTTTTGGGATTTTTATGGTTTTAGTGGTTTTTAGAGTTTTTAGGGATTCTGAGGGTTTATTTTATTTTTCAGTGTTTTTAGGGGTTTTAGGTTTTTTTCATGGTTTTAGGGATTTTTGGGTTTTTGGGGTTTTCATTTGAGTTTTTTGGGGTCTTAAGGTTTTTAGAGTTCTTTAATGTTTTGGAGTTTTGAGGGTTTTTAGTGCTTTTAGTGGTTTTCAAGGGTTTTTAGGGTTTTTAGGGTTTTTATGTTTTTAGGGGTTTTTATGGTTTTCAGAGTTTTTTTAAGGTATTTAGGGTTTTCTAGGTTTTTAGGGATTTTTAGGTATTTTCTCTAGATTTTTAGGGTTTTTTGTGTTTTTGGGACCTTAGGGATTTTGAGGGTTTTCAGGGAATTTATGGGTTTTCATGGTTTTTAGGGTCTTTTGCGGTTTTATTGATTTCTTGAGTTTTTTTGGTCTTTAAATGTTTTTTAGAGTTTTTAATATTTTTATGGATTTTAAGGGGTTTTAGTGGGTTTTAGGGTTTTTATGGGGTTTATGGTTTTTAATATTTTTTAGAGGTTTTTATGATTTTTTTTGTTTTTTTATGAATTTTGAGGGTTTTATGGGTTTACGGTTTTTTAGGGTTTTTAGGGGTTTTAGGATTTTTCAGGGTTTTTAGGGGTTTTAGGGTTTCCAGGTTTTTATGGTCTTTTTGGGTTTTTAGTAGTTTTTTTAGTATTTTAGTGTTTTTTGTTTCATTAAATTTTTTTGGGATTTAAATTTTTTTAGAGATTTTAGTGGTTTCTTTATGGTTTTATGGGTTTTTTGTGTTTTTAATATTTTTTGGGTTTTTAGGGTTTTTATGAGTTTTTAGTTTTTCATGTTTTCTAACGCTTTTAGGGGTATAAGGGTTTTTATATTCTTTAGTGGTTTTTAGGGTTTTTATGGATTTTTCGGGTTTTTAATGGTTTTAGGGGTTTTAAGGTTTTCGGGAGTTTGGGGTTTTTTTGGGTTTTTTACACTTTTGTAGTTTTTAGGGTTTTTTTGGGTTTTATGGATTTTAGGGGTTTTAATGGGTTTTAATGGGTTTTAAGGGTTTTTAGGGGTTTTCATGGTTTTTGGGTCTTTTGGGTTTTAGATTTTTTATATATTGTTAGGGTTGTTAATGTTTTTTAGAGTTTTTTAACATTGTTAGTGGTTTTAAGAGTTTTTAGAGTTTTTATGGTTTTTAGGGTTTTTATGGGTTTTTAGAGATTCTTATGGTTTCAAGGCTTTTATGGATTTTTTTGGTTTTTAAGGTTTTTTTGGACTTTTACGGCTTTTTCACTTTTTCATAGATTTTTAGGGATTTTTATAATTTTAATGGGTTTTTTTGGTTTTCATGGTTTTTAGGGATTTTGAGGGATTTTAGGGGTTTTCAGGGTTTTTTTAGGGATTTTAGGGACTTTTTTGTTTTTAGGGTTTTTTGAGTTTTTTTGGGTTTTTAAAGATTTTTAGAGTTTTTTAACATTTTAGGGGTTTAAATGGTTTTAGAGTCTTTAATGGGTTTTAAGGGATTTGGGGTTTTTTAAGTTTTTAAGTTTTTTAGAGGTTTTATGATTTTTAGGGGTTTAGGGTTTTTTCTGTTTTCAGGGTTGTTAGTGCTTTTTTAGGATTTTTATGGTTTTTTGGGATTTTAGGAATTTTGATGGTTTTTACAGGTTTTTGTGGTTTTTTTGGATTTTTCAGTGTTTTTAGGGTCTTATGGATTTTTTCACGGTTTTTCTGATTTTTTACGATTTTTATGAATTTTTAGATTTTTTTTAATGTTTTAGGGTTTTAAGGGTTTTTAGAGTTTTTAGTAGTTTTGTGAGTTTTTTGGGTTTTTCAGGTTTTTTGGGGTTTTTATGTATTTCAGGGTTTTTTCTAGGTTTTTTAGCTTTTCAGGGATTTTTAGGGATTTTTTAGGAATTTTAGGGTTTTAAGGGGGTTTTAAGGTTTTTATGGATTTTGAGGCTTTTGAGGGATTTTTTGGGTATGCAGAGTTTTTTGGGTTTTTAGGGTCTTTTGGGGCTTTAGGGTTTTTTGAGTTTTTAGTGTTTTAATGTTTTATACATCTTTTGGCATTTAAGGGTTTTATGGGTTTTTAGTGTTTTTAAGGTTTTTAGGGGTTTTTATGGTTTTCCGGGTTTTTCAGGGTTTTTAGGGATTTTTATGTTTTCTTGGATTTTTAGTATTTTTATTGTTTTTAAGGTATTTTTGGGTATTTAGAGTTTTTGAGGGTTGTTCAGAGTTTTTAGGTTTTTTTAGGTTTTCAAGGCTTTTAGGGTCTTTTGGTTTTTTTGAGTTTTTTTTGAGTTTTTTAAGGGTTCTAATGTTTTTTAGAGTTTTTAATGTTTTTATGGGTTTTAAGGTTTGGTAGAGTTTTTATGATTTTTAGGGATTTTTATTATTTTTGGTGTTTTTATGGTTTTCAGTTTTTTTAGGGATTTTAAGGTTTTTATGTTTTTAGGGATTTTTAGGGATTTTTAGGATTTTCTTTTGTGTTTATGGTATTTTATGGATTTTATGGATTTTGAGGGTTTTTAGTGGTTTTCAAGGTTTTTAGGGTCTTTTTGGGTTTTTAAGGTCTCTTTGGGTTTTTAGTGTTTTTCTAGGTTTTTATGGTTTTTATGGGTTTTTAGAGGATTTTAATATTTTAGGGGTTTTAAGGGTTTTTAGAGTTTTTAGAGCCCTTTAGGGCTTTTATGGGCCTTTTAGGGTCTTTAAAGATTTTTAGGATTCGGAGAGTTTTAGTTTTTTTAGGGATGTTTAGGGTTTTATGGGTCTTTAGGGTTTTTTAGAGTTTTTAAGATTTTTTAGTGTTTTTTTGGTTTTTTTGGTTTTTTCTGGGTTTTCTTGGTTTCTGCAGGGTTTTTAGGGTTTTTTATGTTTTCAATGATTTTTATGGTTTTTAGGGTAATAGGAATTTGAGGGGGGTTTTGGTTTTTTCATGTTTTTTAAGGATTTTTTTGAGTTTTTAGGGAATTTAAGGTTTTTTAGAGTTTTTAACAATTTTATAGGTTTAAAGGGTTTTTAGAGTTTTTAGTGGTTTTTTTGGTTTTTTTGGTTTTATGGGTATTTATGGTTTTTAGGGGGGTTTGTGGTTTTCATGAGTTTTTCAAGGTTTTTAGGGTTTTTTACATGTTAAGGGATTTTAGGGGGTTTTTTAGCATTTCTATAGTTTTTAGTATTTTTAGGATTTTTAGGGATTTTGAGGCTTCTATGGGTTTTAAGGGTTTTTAGGGTTTTTAGGGGTTTCTCTGGGTTTTTAGGGTATTTTTGGATTTTTAAGGTTTCTTTGATTTTTTTTGGGTTTTTAAGGATTTTTAGAGTTATTAACATTTTCGGGGTTTTAAGGGTTTTTAGAGTTTTTAGAGTTTTAGTGCTTTTTAGGGTTTTTAAGGGTTTTTGGGTTTTTAAAGGTTTTTATAATTTTTAGGGGTTTTTTATATTTTTTAAGGTATGTAACATTTTAAGGGATTTGTAGGGATTTTTTTAAGATTTGTATGTTTTCTAGGGGTTTTTAGGGTTTTTATTGATTTTGAGGGGTTTTAGGGTTTTTCAGGGTTTTTTTTTGCGTTTTAGGGGTTTTTTCAGGCTTTTTAGGGTCTTTTCGTGGTTTTATGTTTTTTTTGAGTTTTTTAGGGTTTTTAAAGATTTTTAGAGTTCTTAAAAGATTTAAAGGGTTTTAAGGTCTTTTAAAGTTTTTAATGGTTTTTCAGGTTTTTATGGGGTTTTAAATATTTTAGAGATTTTTATGTATTTAAAGGGTTTTGGGGGTTTTTTTTATGTTTTTAGGGATTTTTTAGGATTTTTATGGTTTTTGTGGGTTTTAGTAATTTTGGGAATTTTGGGGGGATTTAGGGTTATTCATGGTTTTATAGGGTTTTAGATTTTTTTAGGTTTTTATATGGTTTTTAAGGTTTTTATGGTCTTTTGGGTTTTTTGTTGTTTTTTGGTTTTTTTTTTGAGTTTTTTAGGGTTTTTAAGGATTTATAGAGTTTTTATAATTTTTAGTAGTTTTAACAATTTTTATTAATTTTAGTGTGTTTTTAGGGGTTTTAAGGGGTTTAGGGTTTTCTATCGTTTTTCGTGGGTTTTTTTGGGTTTCAGGGGTTTTTTGGGGAAATTACATTTTTAGGGATTTTGGGGATTTTTTCGATTTTATGGTCTCTAGGGTTTTTAGGGGTTTTGTGGATTTTGAGGTATTTTAGGGTTTCTCAGGGTTTTTAGGTTTTTAGACATTTTTTTTGTTCTTTTTGTGTTTTTGGGTTTTTATGGTTTTTATGAGTTTTTAGTGATTTTATAGATTTTTAGAGTTTTTTAACATTTTAAGGGGTTTATGGGTCTATAGACTTTTTAGTGGATTTTAGGGGTTTTATTAGTTTTTAGTAGTTTTTAAGTGCTTTAGTGGTTTTTATGGGTTTTAGGAGTTTTTAAGGTATTTTTACTTTTTTGGGGGATTTTGAGGGTTTTTATGGATTTTGAGGGGTTTTAGGGTTTTTTTTGTTTTTTTGGATTTTAAGGTTTTTTAGATTTTTATAACATTTTTAGTTGTTTTAAGGGTTTTTACAGCATTTAGTAGTTTTAGGGGTTTATGGGTTTTTACTGTTTTTTATGGTTTTTAAGTGTTACTATGGATTTCAAGGGGGTTTAAGAGTTTTTAGGGTTTTTATGTTTTTGGGGATTTTTAGGGATTTTAGGTTTTTTAACATTTTTTGGTTTTTTAAGGATTTAAGGGTTTTATGGTTTTCAGGGGTTTTTTAGGGTTTTAGTGTTTTTTATGTTTTTAGGGATTTTTTGGATTTTTTGGATTTTTTTGGATTTTTTATTTTTTTTTGGGTTTTGGGTGATTTCTGAGGGGTTTTAGGGATTTTCTAGGTTGTTTAAGGATTTTAGGGGTTATAAGGGTTTTTAGGGTCTTTTGGGTTTTTAGGGTTTTTTCTAGTTTTTATGGGTTTTATGGTTTTTTTGATTTTTTAACATTTTTAGGGGTTTTAAGAGTTTTTTGAGGTTTATGCTGTTTTTAGGGTTTTTATGGGTTTTTGGTTTTTTATGATTTTTAGGGGTTCTTATGGTTTTCAGGGTATTTTGAGGTTTTTTAGTATTTTTATGTTTTTTTGGATTTTTAGGGAATATTTAGTGTTTTTATGGTATTTAGGGTTTTTTTTTGGTTTTTAGGGATTTTTTGTGTTCCTCAGGGGTTTCAGGGTTTCTTAGGGGTTTTATGGGTTTTCAGGGTTTTTTGAGTTTTTTAGGGGTTCAAGTTTTTTAGAGTTTTTTGGTGCTTTTAGAGTTTTTAATGATTATTAGAGTTTTTAGTGGTTTTAGGGTTTTTAGGGGTGTTTTTAGATTTTCAGGGTTTTAGGGATTTGTTGACTTTTTTTTGGTTTTAGGGTTTTTTGGGATTTTAGAGATTTTGAAGGGTTTTCAAGTTTTCAAGTTTTTTGGGGTTTTAGGGTTTTCAAGTTTTTAGGGGTTTTTGGGGTTTTTGGGGGGTTTTAGGGTCTTTATGGGTTTTTATTGATTTTTTGAATTTTTAGGGGTTTTAAGGTTTTTTAGAGTTTTTTAACATTTTTATGGGATTTAAGGGTTTTTAGGGTTTTTAGTAGTTTTTAGGGGTTTTAGGGTTTTTTAAGGTTTTGGGGGGGTTTTATGGTTTTCATGGTGTTTTAAGGGTATTTAGGGGTTTTTATGCTTTTAGGGTTTTTTGAGCTTTTTAGGAAATTTATGGATTTAGGGATTTTTGGTTTATTAAGGATTTTGAGGGTTTGTGGGGGTTTTCATTATTTTTTTGGTTTTTAAGGGCTTTTAGGGCAAGGAAGATTCAAGGGTCGGGCTATTCCCGGCCCCCCCAAATTTATTAGTAAAGAAAAAGAGACACAACAGACAAGGGAGGGGAGGGGTCAAACAACCCACACCCGAAAACCCCTTCCAACACACGCAAAAGAAAAGAAAAAATAAAAAGACACACAAAATGAGAAAAGAAAGAAAACAAAAGCAAAAACAACAACATCTCCCAGCCAACCCGCAACCAGCATCCAGCACAGGGTCTACCAGCCATCTCCACCATCATCATCATAATCTGCACTAGGGGGGTCTCCCTCGGCACCATAGCCAGAGGCCGCATCAGTGTCTACTGA
Organism: Viscum album; assembly: GCA_963277665.1. NCBI lineage: Eukaryota > Viridiplantae > Streptophyta > Magnoliopsida > Santalales > Viscaceae > Viscum > Viscum album. The sequence continues at coordinate 1,049,028,459 of OY728121.1, read as the reverse complement.
CTCCCATTACGAATAATCATACTAATTCAAAAAGTTAGTGTAGTACTCCCGTAACTTCACCTGCTCCACATTCAACTGCTTTTTAGCAGACCGCCCCGCCTTACCAGAGGAGTTCTTCGAAGCCTTGCTGGAATCCCTCGTAGGAACCGTTCTTGTAATGGAGGAGTAGTCCTTCCTTGGCCTCCTTACTTTCAGAGCAGCGGTGCAAATATCACTATGATTTTCCTAGACAGGTATAACAGAGTCCTCTTGGTTGAGAAAACAAGAGGTGGGAGGTGGAAAACACTCCCTGGACAGGCCCCCAGCAAAATTCTCTTTCCCAGCGAGTATGGCCTTGTCCTTTAAAATCTGGGCCATGTTGGATTTCATCCTAGAGCCATCATCCGAGCCACTCTCCCAGAGCATCGAGCACTCGGATTCCATTCCCTCCTGCAAAAGAGAAGGCTGCAAAGCCAGGTCTTTCAGAACCAAACGTTTGGGGTTCTCATCCACACTGTCCCTAATCATCCCATCTTCAACAAAATTAACATCATTTGCTCCAAAGGAAATGAGCACCTTCGAAGCATCCACTGTGATCGGAATAGGTTCAAAGGATTCTGAAGCTTTCATCAAAGACCTGGTGAGGATACCCCCATTACCCTCAACTTGGGCAACATTCACACCATTCTCAGTCTTCAGATCGGCCCTCGCCTTATGCTCCCGTTCACCGGCATTAGAAAAGCTCCCAAAAGTGCTCAAAATCATCTCGGCTTCACTAGAAATGTGCTCCACACTCCCTCCCCCATGCCTAGTAGCAGGCACATTAGCCAGAACCTGACAAGGAGACTTTGCGCTCCCAAAATCAGCCACCAGAGGGTTCTGGGACACGCTCCCTCCACCATGCCCAACAGCATCGGCCTGCACCTTATTCTGTATCTGTTCAGCAGACATCTCACCTCCCGCATTGTCCAGGGGCCCCTGCACCTCCTCCTAAAGCTCCAGCCCAGCAGAGGCCTCCATGCCAAGAGAACTTCCAGCATTCGGAAACTACAGATCACTCCTCATGTGCTTGCAGATATCATGTACCTTCGGTTCCGGTTGGCACTGGATTTCCATTTTCCCAAGCGCAACCGGAGGACTAGCATGCACAATCTGTGAGTTCAGTGGTCCAGAACCCAAACCAGGAGCGGATTCCACCCCCTCAGCAAGATTCCGCTCACTCCCAGTTGAAAAATCCATAACAACCTCCTTGGAATAGACCTCCACTCGAGCCTGACCCCCTCCATCAACCTGCATCAAAACATCCCCAACCGCGATAGCCTCCTGTTCCTCAGAAGCAGCATGACTCATAGGGTATTCAGCCACACCAGTATCTGGAGCCAAAACTCCCATATTGGGTGAGCCCCCGACCACTATCTTAGAAAATGATGATGGATCCACAACTGGTGGTCCAAACATAGAGGGGTCGCTTCTACATCGGCACACAGATGTAGTGTGGCCTAACTTGCAGCAAGTCGAGCAGAAGAAGACCCAGGATTCAAAACAAACCTACTGCTACCACTGGAGTTCATCTTCAATCTCGACACAGACCAAATTGACCGGGGGTTTGGACACATCCACCTCTATGCAAATCCGAGGCGCAAAGGGATGACATGCAGTGCTCGTCCGCGCATCTATACACAGAAATCGTCCAACGAGATTACCTATGACCCGAAGGATAGCCGGATACTGGAAGGGGAGCGCATGTCCAGGAAGAGTTACCCACAAAGACGTGCTTGGGGGGTCACAATTTAAGTGGAAATCAAAGCTCCACCGGAACAAGAAGAACCGAAAACCAGAAACAATCCATGGTGCCACAACCCAGGCCGAGGTCAAATCATCCCCATTCCCAAATCGAACCAAAAAGTGTTGAGAATCAAGTAACCCTACAATAGCTCTTTCATGGAGATTCCAAGAAGAGGCAACAAACCTATCAAAAACGTCGATAGGAGGCCGAATCCTCCCAAACCGAACCACCAGCGTCAAATCCAGAAGAGCAGAGGCCGAAGAAAGCTCTTGAGCGGAAATCGAAACTGAGGGCACACCGTTTTGGTTTTCAAGGATTTTTTATGGTTTTTTGGGTTCTATTACATCTTCAAGGTTTTTTGGGATTTTTAGGATTTTTATGGATTTTAGGGTTTGTAGGGATTTTGAGGGGTTTTTTGGGTTTTTCAGGGGTTTAAGGTTCTTTTTTGTGTTTTTAGTGTTTTATTGAGTTTTCATCAGTTTTATGATTTTTTAGATTTTTTATCGTTTTTAGGGGTTTTTAGGGGTTTTAAGTAGTTTTTATGGGTTTTTAGGGTTTTTAAGTTTTTTAGGGTTATTTATGGTTTTCATAGGGGTTTTCAGGGTTTTTATATTTTTTACATTTTAAGGGATTTTTAAGGATTTTTTAGGATTTTAATAGTTTTTTGGGTTTTTAGGGTTTCAAAGTATTTTTTATGGTTTTTAGGGTTTTTCAGGATTTTGTAGGGTTTTAGGGGGTTTTAGTGTTTTTATAGACTTTTTAGGTTCTTAAGGTTTTTTTAAGTTTCTTAGGGTTTTTAAGGTTTTAGAGTTTTTTAATGTTTTTAGGGCAAGGAAGATGCGAGGGTCGGGCTATTCCCAGCCCCCCCAAATTTATTAGAAAGAAAAAGGAGACACAACAGACAAGGGAGGGGAGGGGTCAAACGACCCACATCCAAAAACCCCTTACAACCCAAAACAAAAAAGACCCCAAAAGAGAGAAAACAAAAGCGAAAAAAGTAAAAGCACACAAAGCCAAGAAGCCACCACCACCATCCAGCATCAACAAGCATCCAACATCTCATAGCTAACCAACGGCCAACATTCAAACTCAACCATCAATCAACATCCAGAAGCAGCACGATCATAAACCACAGGTTTAGCAACTCCTAGCTCAGCAACAACCAGCATCCAGCAGCACAATTTCCCTCATCCAGGGCATTCCAGCATCCAGCAGCACCACATCCCATCATCACAGCAACACAACAGCAGCAACACGTCCAAACCAACCAGCCCTAGCAACCAACAGCACCAAAGACGACATCGCAACCACTCACAATGAGTAGCATGAAACCACAACACGAGCACCACAACCAAACACATCCATCATCACCTCCCAACAAACAAAAACCAGCAAACCCAATCACACCATTTCCAGCAACTAGCATTTCCTCCCCAGGAGGATCCACTGCCAGTGAAAACAAGCAGCAAACTCCAAAGAATGATAGCACCAAAACACCAACATCAGCAACAAAAGCATCACCGCCTCCTTGTCGACCATCTCTTATCAACTTGCAGCTCATAAATCAACCACCAACACATCCTAACCCATCGTCAAACAAGGAATCGTAGCTCAACAACCAGCAATCATGGTCTTCGAACCGAACAACTTTCAGCATTCTACATCTCATAGCATAGAAAACTGCATACCACCAGCAATTGCACAAAATTCGCCAAACCCATCTCAAAGAACACAGAAACTAGCACTCATTCATAACCGAAATCACAACCAAGCAGGATGAGAACATGGAATTCCAAAAGGTCCGACCGAAACAAGCATCAACAAACTGGAGTAGAGACGAAGGCGAGTGACTAGGTTGAGAACGCACCAGCAGATGCTTCATGAACTGAAAAAAGAATCGAACCAGGGCAAAGAGAAAACCTCCTTCTACAACACAGGATCGAGAAGGATCCGACCAGTTCCACAAGACCAGATTGTCGCACCATCCGCAAGAACGAAGCGCCTTCCGAGTAGAACCTGGACGTCGAAGCAACCAACTCTGCCAATAATCCCCTTGACCGCGTTGACCCACCTGCAGAAACCCTAGATCTGAAAAGGATACCCCAGCCCGCGGCTGCTGGCAGATGTCGACCCATTCAAGATCAAGCCGATCTGAAGACGTTGTGACCACCATAGCCGTCGGAGGCCATACTCGCCAGCAACAGAGCAAAGCCGCGTCAAAGTCCAAAACCCAGAGCAAAGGAACTCGGGGAGGTCGAAGCCGTCGAAACGTGAAAGCCACCACCATCTTGAGGCCAAAAATCACATCCAGGGCATACCATCGCCAAGAACTGGGAAGGAGCAAGGAACCACTACGGAAGCTCCGATCTGGATCCAGGGGAAGGCCTGGAAGAAGCGTCGAGCGAGAGAGAATCCCAGGGGAGTGCGCTGCCATCCATTAATGTTTTTAGGGGTTTAAAGGGTTTTTAGAGTTATCAGTGGGTTTTTAGGGTTTTAATGGGTTTTATGGGTTTTTATGGTTTTTAGTGGGTTTTTAGGATTTTTAGGGTTTTTTACATTTTTAGAGATTTTTGGGATTTTTTAGTATTTTTATGGTATTTAACTATTTAGTGGTTTTAGGGATTTTGAGGGATTTTATGGTTTTTTGGGGTTTTTAGAGTCATTTTAGGTCTTTAGGTTTTTTTTAGTTTTTAGGGGTTTTATGGTTTTTAGAGTTTTCAACGTTTTTAGGGGTCTTAATTGTATTTAAAGTTTTTATTTGTTTTTAGGGTTTTTATGGGTTTTTAGGGTGTTTTATGGTGTTTGGGGGGGTTCAGAGTTTTTAGGGGTTTTAATGTTTTCCGGGATTTTTTAGGATTTTATGGTTTTTAGGATTTTTAAGGTTTTAAGTGGGTTTGAGGTTTCTTTATGGTTTTTAGGGTTTTTAGGGGTTTTAAAGTATTTTTGGGGTTTTAGGGGTTTTTTTAGTTTTTTAGGGTTTTTAAGGTTTTGTAGAGTTTTCAAAAAAAAATTAGGGGTTTTAAGGGTTTTAGAGTTTTTAGTGGGTTTTTAGGGGTTTTATGGGTTTTTAGGGATTTTATGGGTTTCAAGGGTATTTTTTGGTTTTAGGGTATTTTACGACTTTAGGTATTTTCAAGGATTTTTTAGGGTTTTTATGGTTTTTAGGTTTTTTAGGGTTTTCAAAGATTCTGAGGGTTTTAGGGGTTTCCATGGTATTTTATGTTTTTAGGGGGGTTTTGGTTTTTTTTTTTGTTTTTAGAGTTTTTTTTGATTTTTTAGGGTTGTTTAGGTTTTTTGAGTTTTTTAACATTTTTAGGGGTTTTGAGGGTTTTTAGATTTTGTAGTCGTTTTTTGGGTTTTTAAGGTTTTTAGGGATTTTATGGTTTTTAAGTGTTTTACTAGGTTTTTAGGGTTTAAAGAGATTTTGAGGGTTTTGGAGGTTTTCATTGTTTTTTAGGATTTTTAGGAGTTTTCAGGGTTTTTAGTAAATTTTGGGTTTTTAGGGTATTTTGAGTTTTAGGGTTTTATGGGGTTTTAGAGTATTTTAATGTTTTAGGATTTTTAAGGGGTTTTAGAGTTTTTGGTTGTTTTAGTTTTTTATGGGTTTGTAGGGGTTTTCATGGTTTTAGGAGGTTTTATAGTTTTTAGGGGGTTTTCATTATTTTTAGGGTTTTTACCTTTTTAGGGATTTTAATGGATTTTTAGGATTTTTATGGATTTTAGGGTTTTTAGGGGTTTCGGGTATTTTTTAGGTCATAGGGGGTTTTATGGGTTTTTAGGGTTTTAGGGTTTTTAGGGGTTTTAGGGACTTTTGAAGTTTTATGGTTTTTTTTGAGTTTTTTAGAGTTTTTTAGATTTTTTAAAGTTTTTATTGTTTTTTTGGATTTTTAGAATTTGTAGTTGTTTTTAGGGTTTTTATATGTTTTTATGGGGTTTTAATGTTTTTAGGGTTTTGTGGTTTTTAGGGTATTCGGGTTTTTAGGGTTTTTAGAGGTTTTTATGTTTCAAGGTTTTTAGGGATTTTTTAGGAATTTTATGGATTTTAGGGTTTTTTCATGTTTTTAGGGTTTTTGAGAGTTTTTTTTGGGTTTTTATGGTTTTTTAGGGTTTTTGGGTTTTTCAGGGTTTAATGGTCTTTGGGGGTTTTAGCGTTTTTTTTTTGAGTTTTTAGGATTTTGAAGGTGTTTTAGAGTTTTTTTAACATTTTAGGGGTTTTAAGGGTTTTAACAGTTTTTAGTGGTTTTAATTGATTTTATGGGTTTTAGGATTTTTTAAGGTTTTTATGGGTTTTAGAGTTTTTTAGGGTTTGTTACATTTTCAAGGATTTTTAGGTCTTTTTTATGATTTTTATGGTTTTAGTGTTTTTTAAGGCTTTTAGGAATTTTGAGGATTTTTAGGTGTTTTCATGGTTTTTAGGGTTTTAGGGGTTTTAGGGTCTTTTTTGGGGGGAGGGTTATACTTTATTTTTGTGTTTTTAGGGGTTTTAAGGTTTTTTAGAGCTTTTAATGTTTTTAGCGGTTTTAAGGGTTTTTAGAGTTTTTTGTCGCTTTTAGGTTTTTTATGGGTTTTATTATTTTTATGGTTTTTAAGATCTTTTATAGTTTTCATGGGTTTTTCATCGTTTTTAGGGTTTTTTCATTTTTAAGAATTTTTAGTGTTTTTTAGGATTTTTATGGCTTTAGAGTTTTAAGGGTTTTCAGGGATATTTTTGGGTTTTAGGGGTTTTTAGGGGTTTTATGTTTTTTAGGATTTTTATGGGTTTTTAACATCTTTTTAGGTTTTCGGGGTTTTTTTGAGTTTTTTTTGGGGTTTTAAGGGTTTTTAGTGTGTTTTAACATTTTTAGGGGTTTTAATGGTTTTTAGTGGGTTTTTAGGACTTTTAGAGATTTAAGGTTTTTATTAGTTCTACAATTTTTAGGGTTTTTTACATTTCTGAGGACTTTTATGGATTTTTTAGGATTTTTATGGTTTTTAGTGTTTTTAGGGATTTTATGGGTTTTGAGGGTTTTATGGTTTTTATGGGTTTTCATGGTTTTTAGGGTCTTTTTGGTTGTTAGGGTTTTTTGAAATTTTCAGGGGTTTTGTGGTTTTTTAGTGTTTTTTAATGTTTTTAATATTTTAAGAGTTTTTAGAGTTTTTAGTGGTTTTAGGGTTTTTTAAGGTTTTTTGGGTTTTTATGGTTTTCAACGGTTTTTTAGGGTTTTTAGGGTTTTTTATGTTTGTAGGGTTTTTTAGGGGTTTTTTATGATTTGTATGGATTTTAGGGGATTTTTGGGTTTTTGGGATTTTGATGGTTTTTAGGGTTTTTTAGGGGTTTTTAGGGATTTAGGGTTGTAAGGGTTTTTAGGGTCTTTTTGGGTTTTTAGGGTTTTTTGAGTTTTTTAGAGTTTTTAAGGTCTTTAAGTTTTTTTGAAGTTTTTACTGGTTTTAAGTATTTCTATAATTGTTAGTGGGTTTTTAGGGGTTTTCTTAGTTTTTAGGTGTTTTATGGATTTTAGGGGATTTTAATGGTTTTTAGGGTTTTTTAATTTTTCAGATATTTTTAGTGATTTTTTAGGATTTTTACGGTTTTTTTGGTTTTTTAGGGTTTTATGGTTTTTTGAGTTTTTAACATTTTTAGGGGTATTAAGGGGTTTTGATATTTTATTGGTTTTTAGGGTTTTTATGGGTTTTTTTCAGGGATTTTTCAAGGTTTTGAGGGTTTTTTACATTTTCATGGATTTTTTAGGATTTTTATGGGTTTTCAGGTTTTTTAAGGTTTTGTAGTGATTTTGATGGTTTTTAGGATTTCTCAGGTTTTTTATGGTTTTTTGAGTCTTTCCGGGTTTTTTTAGTTGTTTCGGGTTTTAAGGTTTTTAGAGGTTTTTAATGTTTTTAGGGGGTTTAAGTGTTTTATCAGTTTTTACTGTTTTATGGATTTTTAAGGTTTTTATGGTTTTTAGGGGTTTTATGGTTTTTATAGATTTTTTAGGGTTTTAGGGTTTTTTTACATTTTCATGGATTTTTAGGGTTTTTAGGGGTTTTTTAGGATTTTTATGGTTTTTAGGGTTTTTAGGGCTTTTAGGGATTTTGAAGGGTTTGATGGGTTTTCATGGGTTTTTAGGATTTTTTGGGTTTTTAGGGGTTTTCAGGGTTTTTAGGGTCTTTTTGGGTTTTTTAGTTTTTAGGGGTTTTGAGGTTTTTACAGTTTTTAAAATCTTTAGGGGTTTTATGGGTTTTTATAGTTTTTTGTTGGTTTTTTGGGTTGTTATGTATTTTTAGGGTTTTTAAAGGTTTTTAGGGGTTTGATGGTTTTCAATAGTTTTTCAGGGTTTTAGGGTTTTTTAGGTTTTCTAAGATTTTTAGGTCTTTTTTAAGATTTCTATTATTTTTAGGGTTTTTAGGGGTTTTAGTGTTTTTATGATCTTTTTTTGTGTTTAGGAGGTTCTTTGAGTTTTTTAGGGTTTTTAGGTGTTTTAGAGTTTTTTAATGTTTTTAGGGAAAAGAAGGCCCAGGGCCAGGCATGGATGCCCCCCCCCCAAATTTATTAGAAAAATAAAGAAAAAGCGTTACAAGGAGGGTTTACAAACACAGCTGTGAAGTTCACCCTTCATATCAGAGTCCACGTCAAGCACACAAAAGAGAGTGTGGAAAAGTACCACAGTGAGATCCTTTCCTCAATTAAGCCACAAAACTGATCACCTTCATTATTACCCAAAGCTCAGCTTCATAAGCACATATTCTTCCAATAAATTGGTAAAATCATCCCTTCATAAATCCTCTGTATGTACGGAAGACCGCACCACACCCCAAGGGGTCGGGTGCTCCCCAATCTGCACCGTCTACATTGACCTTGATCCATGATGTAATCAGGGGGATCCATCAGATAAATTTTAGAACCTGTGGATTTTTTATCCTTCCAAAAACTCTAGGAAAACACAAGAGTATGAGATCATTGACGTCATTATCCATCAAACATGTTTGTATGAGAGACACTGCCTATACCACCTTGTCTATTGTCATGACTCCACCATAGATGGAGAAAGGCTGATGGTTGAAGGCCACCATATTACGAGTAGTCCAAATGTAGGAAATTGTTGCAGCAATGCATGCAAGTAGCATGTTATGAAACTTTTCACTGCACTGCATCCCTACTGGGCTACTGATTAGATCAACCAGAGATCCATGCCTGCTACAAGTAAACTCGAACATCTCTTGCAGGTGATCCCACAATTCAGTAGTGAAAACTACAGTGAATGAAGGTGTGTTGGGTGTTCTCCTCAGACCGTAGGTAGAGGTAGAAAATGGAGGCCAGATTCTAACTGGATTTATTCAAATTCACTTAAGTAGGTTGCCTGTTCCTCCAGAGTTTCCACAATAGAAGGTGGTTTGTAGATGGAATGAATGGCACTTTGAATTTTAAAATCCAAGATGGTGGGACCGTGGCTTGTGGACATTTTAGCCGATAAAACTCTTGTATATAGAACTTTCCAACCAATTTTGACTTCCAAATTAGGGTGTCACTATCCATAAAAATATACCTATGGATTTGAAAAATAATATTGGCTGGAAGAGTCCCATGTAAATCTCTAATTATTTTGTTGAGAGTAGCAATAGACATGTCCTGCAACTCAGGGAGAGGTGCCACAATTTCAGATAGGGGTCTTCTAAGCCAGGTAGTTTTCCAACAGTTTAAGTTTGATTATTTTGACACAACCCATTTTGATTGAGATATAATGTCCTTATATGAGGACATGAGTACATGCCAGACATAGTAAGGTATATAACCTGTGAAACCATCACAGAGTCTTTTTGTGAAAATATCATGAAGAAAATACACACAATCATCATGTGGATTGAACAAATTCCATGTGAACTTTCCATGTAGGTCATCATTAAATCTCCTTAGGTCCTTTATGCCTAGCCCACCCAGATCAATAGGCTTATTACATTCTTTCCAACCCATAGAAACTAGCTTCCTTTCACTAATGCATCTCATCTATGAAAAGTTCCAAATCTTGGCATGCATGCTTTTAACAAGGATAGTCATCCATCTATAAATGGATAATGCATGAACAAACTTGGAGGTGATGACTGAGTTGATCAGACAAACCCTTCTGGCCTGAAATAAGAATTTTTCTTTCTATTTAGAAAGTTGTTGAGTGATTTTAGTTGATATTCCCTCAAGGTAATAGCTTTTGGCCATCCCCTAGAAAAGAGGGACACCCAAATATGTAAAGGGGAGTGAGCCTCTTTTCACCCCAAGTGACCTGGAAATGCGGAGTTGTCTAGAGGCTAAAACCCCTTTGCCAAAGATAATAAAGGATTTATTCCAGCTAATGGATGACCTATCTGCACTTTCATAATGACAAAATATCATTCTAATTGAAGATAAGGTTTTCTTATTCTCTTGCACGAATAGAAGGATGTCATCCGTATAAAGAAAATGATAGGGCACATGAAGGTCTTTCCCTTCCTTAATTGATTTGTACAAACTCGCCTGAAAGAGATCAATAATGCCCCGACTCATGTAATCCCGAGCAATCACAAATAGAATACCCAATAGTGGGTCCCCTTTCCTAACTCATAAGGAGCATTGAAAAAACCCTTTTGGGGATCCATTGATAAGGATAGAAACCCTAGCACTAGTCAAGATAGTGTTAATCATTTTGATGAAAATGTTAGAGAAACCATACTTTCCAAGGACATTGAAGATGAAGCTCCACTTAATGGTTTTAAAGACCTTTGAGATATCCAGCTTCAATGAAAAACTCTCGTGCTTCATTTCCTTCCTTAGGATATTGATGCCTTTTGAGGTTGTAAAGAGGTTGGTTTGAATTCTCCTCCCAGGAACAAACCCAAGTTGATTTGGGGTGATAAGATCCTATAGAATCTTCCCCAACATAATGACCATAATTTTTCTTATAATTTTTGAAATGGTGTTCCCAATATAAATACGATGGAAGTCCCCTATGTCAATAGAATTGTCCTTCTTTAGGATCAAAACAATAAAATTGGAATTAGCCCGATGAGGTATTGAAATGGAGAGAGAAAATCCCCTGATTGAATTGGTGACCACCACGTGAAAAATTTCCCAATAGAACATGAAAAACTTTTTTGTTAAATCCATCTGAAGCCATTGCACTTTCCATGTTCAAAGAGAACAGTGTAGATTTAAATACCTCTACAAATGGGGAATCTATTAAGGCCTTGTTCTGGTGATCATCAATTCAAGGCATGATGGAGTCATATATATGAATAGAATCAGCACCATCATCATTTTACAGTGCCTAAAATAATCCACAACAGTATTAGAGATATCATTCATAGATGTGAAAGTGGATCCATTGATGCGAATGACATTCAGGTTTTTCTTGGCCCTCTTCTCCCTACATAGACAATGGAAGAATTTGGAATTTTTATCCCCATATTTGAGCCACATAATATTAAATTGATTCTTTGACACTCCTTAAGATTCAGGAGATCATCCCTCTTGGAATGAAGCTGTAGCTCCTCCTGAGAAGGCATGTGATGCTTCTGATTAGTAATCTGGAAAAGGGAAAGCTAAGATTCAGCAGACTTAATGTCATCATCCAACCTGTAAAAGTATCTCCCAATCCACTCTTTTAGAAGGTATTTTATTCTCTTAATCTTAGAGGCCATAATAAAATTTGGGATTCCATGAAAGATGTTATTCCATTCATTAATAACCACTTCCCTATATCTAGGAATCATGAGCCAAGCATTTTTAAATTTTAAGGATATAGGGGTTGAACTTGTAATACCCTCACCTAAATCAACAATAAGGGGATTGTGATCCAAGTTGAACTTGGGAAGAGTGAACGCAGAGATATCCATAAGGACACTCTTGTCACTAATCTAAAAGAAACACCTTTCAAGATTTCTATCTTTTCTTCCATTAATAGTAAACCTTACCCATGTGAAATATGCTCCAGTAATAGGTACCTTATGATATCACATTGGTCCAAGAAGTAAGATAAATCCTCTACAGCAGTATGAGATAAGTTAGGAACAATATTCTCATCTGGTCTCAGAATAGTGTTGAAATCACCATTAACAACCCAGTTTTGGACGATAGTATCATTTAATTGAGCCAAATTTTTCCATAGGTGCCTTTTCCTAGCGTACAAGAAGGATTTATACACAAAGGATAGGGTTAGGTGGTTGCATGAAGGAAAATTGAGAGGAAGACAGTTTGAGAGCTCCCCTCATAAGAAAGAACCTGGATATCATCGTGCTTCATTACCCCTAAGGTTTCCAATGCACTGATATCCCTATTATGAGAAACAAGAGAGTATCCAAGGCTGGCTGAGTTGAATCCCTTCCAATTTTCAAACTTTATCATGGGCTCATCTATGAGTATTGGCCTGTTAGAGAGAAGAAAGTGATGAAGGGCTGCATCTTTGGGAGAGTTCACAAGCCCTTGGTAATTCCAAATCATAATCCTCATTGAGAAGGGGGTGTGTTTCCCCCAAAAGAGGAATTTTCTCATTTTATAGGTTTTTAGGAGGGATTTATTCCCTCACCTACCATTCTTTTCTTTCTTTTTGGGAGTACCTACAGACTAGATTTTGGGTTCCGTGTTAATGTATTTCTCCATTAGGTTATGCCTATCTTTAAGATGGTCCATTGGTTCAGGACCAATGGCATACTCCTCACTATCTTAATGGGTCTGAGAGTCCTCATCTATATCACTCCAAAAATCCCCATTTAGTGGGATTGATTTATTCAAGGTGAAAATGATTTCTTTGGATGAATTCCCATCAAGTTTCCTCTTAGCAGCCTTGTCAGAGGATACCACTATGAAAGAATCTGCACTCAAATACATCATAGGTGATCTCACAGGTGTGACCAATTGATCGAAAGAATAATATTTTTAGGGGTTTAAAGGGTTTTTTTATTTTTTAGTGATTTTTAGGGTTTTTATGGGTTTTAGGGTTTTTTACAGTCTTTAGGAGTTTTATGGTTACTAGGGGTTTTCCAGGGATTTTTATTCCTTTAGGGATTTTCAGGGACATTTTTTATTTTTAATGTTTTTAGGGTTTTTAGGGATTTGGGGGGGAGGTTTAGGGGTTTCAGAGATTTTTTTAGGGTTTTAGGGTCACCCATGGTTTTTAGGGTCCTTTAGGGTTTTTAGTTTTTATTTATTTTTTTAGGGTTTTATAGGTTTTTAGAGTTTTAAATGTTTTTAGGGATTTCAAAGGTTTTTAGGGTTTTTAGAGTTTTTAGGGATTATTATGGTTTTCAGGGGGTTTTTAGGGATTTTTATATTTTCAGGGATTTTAGTGATTTTTTAGGATTTTTATAGATTTAGCATTTTTAGGGGTTTTCATGGGTTTTTAGGGTCTTTAGGGGTTTTCAGTGTTTTGGGGTGTTTAGGTTTTTTAGGTGTTTTTAGAGTTTTTATGGCATTTAAGGTTTTTCGAGTTTTTTAATAATTTTAGGGCTATAAGGGTTTTTAAAGTTTCTAGTGGTTTTTAAGGTTTGTATGAGTTTTCAAGGTTATTAATGTTCTTAGGGGTTTTTATGCTTTTTAGGGGTTTTCTAGGTTTTTAGTGTTTTTTGTACATTTTCAAGGATTTTTAGGTATTTTTCATGATTTTTATAGTTTTTAGGGTTTTTAGAGATTTTAGGGTTTTTAGGAGTTTCTAGGGGGTTTTAGGGTTTTATGGTTTTTAAAGGTTTTTTTGGGTCTTTTAGGTTTTTAGGGTTTTCTTGTGTTTTTATGGGTTTAAAGGTTATTTTGGAGCTTTTTAACTTTTTTATGGGTTTTGAGGGTTTTTATTTTTTTAGTGGGGTTTTTTGGGTTTTTTGATTTTTAGTGCTTTTTAAGGTTTTAGGGGGGTTTATGTTTTTTTGGGCTTTTTCTAGGTTTTTATAGTTTTTCTATGTTTCTATGGATTTTTAGGGATTTTTTAGGATTTTTATCATTTTTTGGGTTTTTTGGGTTTTTTGGGATTTTTAGGGTTTTAGGGGTTTTCAATGTTTTTAGGGTTTTTGGGGTTTTTTAGTGTATTTTTTAGGGTTTTTAGGGTTTTTTCGGTTTTTTGGATTTTTAAGGGTTTTTAGTGTTTTTTAACGTTTCTAAGGGTTAAAAGGGTTTTTAGAGTTTTTAGTGGGTTTTAGGGGTTTTAAGGTTTTTAGAGATTTTATGGTTTTTAGGGGTTTTTCGGGTTTTGAAGGTTTTTTTAATTTTCCAGTATTATAAGGCTTTTTAGGATTTTTATGGGTTTGAGGGGTTTTATGGGTTTTAGGGATTTTAAGGGTGTTCTCTGTTTTCTAGGGTTTTATTATTTTTGAACATTTTTAAGAGTTTAAGGGTTTATAGAGTTTTTGTGGTTTTTACAATTTTTACGTTTTTAGGGGTTTTTGGATTTTTTTTGGTTTTTAGGTTTTTTTTCGGATTTTTTATGGTTTTTATTGTTTTTTAAGTTTTTAGGGATTTTAATGGTTTTTAGTGATTTTCAGTGTTTTTTAGGGGTTTCAGCATTTTCACGATTTCTATGTTTTTTTGGGGTTTTAGGGTTTTTTGGGGTTTTTAGGGGTTTTAAGGGTTTTTAGAGTTTTTTAGCATTTTTAGGGGTTTAAAGGGACTTTAGATTTTTTAGTGTTTTAGGGTTTTGTGGTTTTTTTTTATTTTTATGGTTTTTAGGGGGTTTCAATGTTTTTATGTTTTTAGGGAATTTTTGGGATTTTTAGGATTTTTATGGTTTTTAGGTGTTTTTAGAGATTTTGGGTGGTTTTAGGATTTTTGTGGGTTTTAAGGTTTTTCATGTCTCTTTTGGTTTTAGGGTTTTTTTTGAGTTTTTAGGGGTTTAAAGGGTTTTTTCTAGTTTTCTAATGTTTCTAGGGGTTTTAAGGGTTTTAGAGTTTTTAGTGGGCTTTTAGTGTTTTCATGGATTTTAGGGTTTTTATGGTTTTTTGGATTTTTATAATTTTCAAGGGGATTTAGGGGTTTTTCAAGGTTTTTAGGGTTTTTTAAATTTTAAGGGATTTTTTGGGTTTTTTAGGATTTTCTTTGTTTCTATATTTTTTAGGGTTTTTATGGATTTTTTAGGGTTTTTTTATGGTTTTTTAGGCTGTTTAGGGTTTTTTAAGTTTTCAAGGTTTCTAGGGTATTTTTGGGTTTTTATGGGTTTTTTTAGTTTTTTATGGTTTTAAGGGATCTTATAGTTTTTTAAAGTTTTTAGGGGTTTTAAGGGTTTTCCTAGTTTCTAGTGGTTTTTTTGGGGGGGGGGTTTGGTTTTTTTGGGTTTGTTATGGTTTTTTGGGGTTTTTATGGTTCTTAGAGATTTTTCAAGATTTTTAGGGTTTTTTACATTTTTAGGTATTTTTGGGTGTTTTTAGGATTTTATTATTTTTTGGGGTTTTGAGGACTTTTTGAGATTTTATGGTTTTTCGAGGTTTTTTGGGGTTTTAGGGTTTTTTCAGGATTTTTAGGGTGTTTTGACGGTTTTAGGGGTTTTAAGGTTTATCAGAGTCTTTTAAGATTTTTAACATTTTTAGGGGTTTAAATGGTTTTTAGAGTTTTTAGTGTGTTTTAGGCAAAGAAGGCACTGGTCCAGGCTATTCCCGGAACCCCCCAAAATTTATAAACTAAGGATACAGACACTGCAGACAAGGGAGGAGAGGGATCAATCAATCCACACCCAAAACCCCTTACGACCTCAGCCCGAGGGCCACAAAAGGAAAAAAAAGAAACAAAGCGCAAGACCAAAAAGGACACAGTGACCAAAAGAAAATCACACACAGAGAAGGTCAGTCAACATCGCGGCCAAAATCCTCCAGCTCCGCATCACGAAACCCCATGCCAACACCAAAGCCGCCGCCATCATCAGCAACGCTAAAATCTGATTCATCACCCTGGTCCATTGAGTCCCATCCAGAGTCAAAATCTTCTTGCATGCCAAGTCTGGACCGCAGCTTCTCCATAGATTTTACCTGCTCAACAGAAAAATAAGGCCTCTCTCGCTTATTCACCTTTAGATTCAGTTTGAAAGATCGTGAGGAGGCCCTAGTTGCCATTGGGTGTGGGAGGGAAGAGTAATCCCTCCTCCTTCTTCTTCTTGGTGGGGCAGAGGAGGTTCCCGCAGCAGACATCTTTGTTCCATTGCCACCATCACTAGCGGCTAATGGTGCCTTGCCCTTCTTGCTTTCTGCCTCAGGAGTTTCAACACCTCCGCTGATTTTTTTTCTCCCTTGATGTGACCATAGCAGCATTTATCCGTCGATCAGCCTCAGCAAGCCTCTCCCCAAGCCTCCTTGCCTCACCTTCAAGAGGGAACCTTTCCCTTTCAACCCATACCATCTCATGGAGCTGCACACAAAAGTCTTCAGCAGAGGGAACATCATGAAGGATCATCTCCCTCTGCAGGTCCATGGAAGGACCACCAACATCACCAGCATATCAGAGCTGGTCACTAGGAAGGTCCTCAGCACTGCCGTCAGAGGGGGATGATAACCCAGGCCCCATGCCAGGTCCCCCCACGCCAGGATACCCATGCAGGACCAGCGAGGCATCACGCCAGTCTATATCCCCATCCAGTATGGGCTTTTCCTCAGTTGAGCATGAAATCCAGTCATCTCCAGACCTGGTTTCCTGAGCAACAGAATCCTCCTTTGCAGCATCTTCCACCTGTACCCCACCCATAGCAGGCTCAGCCGAAACATTCACAGGAGCCTCATCCGTTAGAGCAGATCCACCAGCATTCTCATCAACCTTTAACCCAGTTGTGTCATCCCATCCCAGATCCTTGCAGGAATTTTTCACATTTCCTGGACAGACATCCATCGCAATTGTCCTATCTATCTCAGTTTTCTTCCTAATATCTTCACCAGACCCATGAAAACCTTCAACAGAGCCATGAATTCCTCCCTCAGCGAGCATGACTTCATCCTCAACAACATTCCCTGAGACACCGGCTCTTGCTTCCAGACTCACCAAGAAGCCACCCGAATCCATCAGAGAGATTTCTAACCCATTACCAGCCAACAGAGGAGACGAGCAGGGCACATCGGCAGCCACAGAGTGGGAAACCTCCCCGATCGTCCCCTTCACCTCCACCCGAGGGGGGCCGCTCCCACCAGCAGACAGAGATTCACCACCCCTAGAAGAGCCAGAACAAATTCCAGAACGGTCACTGTGCCCAAACCTCCAGCACGAAGAGCAGAAGACTGGCCATTGCTCAAAGACAACAGATTGTCTCCATCTGAGCTCCTCTCCCACAGCAATCCAGACAGAGTCCACAGGGGGTTTCGACGCATCAATTTCGAAAAAAGCCCTTGGAGCAACCGGATGACAGAGGGCCCTCGTCCTACTATCCACACAGAGGAATTTCCCCACCAGGTTTCAGAGCATCGAAATAATTGAGAAATTCTGAAAGGGGAGTGGAAATTCAGGAAAACGCACCCAGGTAGCAGCAATCGGGGAGCTTCGCTTCATATGAAAATCAAAGCTCCATCGAAAGAGGGAGAATCGAGCGCCATTGCATGACCGAGGAGCCGGTGACCAGGAAAGGATGAGATCATCCTCCGTTACAAACCGAACCATGATATGAGAGCTGTCGAGCAGGCCCACAGTCGCGTGAGCCCTAAGATTCCAGGAAGCCATAACGAACCTGTCGAAGGTGACCACCGGGGGTCTCCGCCTCAGAAAACTTGCAACCAGAGTCAATAGGTGGAGATCTGCTGCCTCAGTGAACTCCCAAATTGAGAGAGGAAGCTGATGGCAGCCATCTAATAACTCCGGAACCTTTGGGTCAAGCACCGTTCGCGGGAAGGCGGGTAACAGATCAGAAGAAGAGAGCAACGAGAAATGTTTCATAGTTTTTTTAGGGGTTTTTACATTTTCAGGTATTTTAAGGGATTTTTTTGGATTATAAATATTTTTATGGGGTTTTGGATGTTTTGGGATTTTGAGGGGTTTTAGGGGTTTTCAGGGTGTTTTGGGATTTTAGGTGTTTTTTTGAGATTTTTAGTTTTTTAAGGTTTTTAGAGTTTTTTTATGTTATTAGGGGCTTTAAGGGTTTTTATATTTTTTATTAGTTTTTAGGGGTTTTATAGTTTTGTAGGGGTTTTTAGGTTTTTAGGTGTTTTATTATTTTCAGGGGTTTTTTAGAGTTTTTAGGATTTTTTTTGTTTTTAGGGATTTTTAAGGATTTTTAATGATTTTTATGGGTTTTTGGGGTTTTTAGGGATTTAAAGGGTTTTTAGGGTTTTCTTAACATTTTTAGGGTTTTTTTGGTTTTTTTTGGTTTTTAGGGGTTTTTTTAATTTGTAGTGGTATTAAGGTATTTAAACTTTTTAACCTTTTTAGTGGTTTTAACAATTTTTAGAGTTTTTATAGGATTTTTTGGGTGATTATGGGTTTGGGGGGGGGGTTAATGTTTTTAGGGGTTTATAGGGTATATATGGGATTTTTTAGGTTTCCAGGGTTTTTTGCATTTTAAGGTATTTTTAAAGATTTTTTAGGATTTTTATGGCTTTGAGGGGATTTTAGGGGTTTTAGGTACTTTGAGGGGTTTTAAGGTTTTTTAGGGGGTTTAGGGGTTTTAAGGAGTTTTATTATTTTTTAGGTTTTTAACATTTTTGTGTTTTTTATGTGTTTTAATGTTTATTAGAGTTTTTAAACATTTTTAGGGTTTTTAATGTTTTTTAGAGGTTTTAGTGTTTTTTGGGGTTTTATGGGATTTTAAGATTTTGAGGGGTTTTATGGTTTTTAGGGGTATTTATAGTGTTTTTAGGGTTTTTAAAGATTTTTAGTTTTTTAGGGTTTCTCATGGATTTTTAGGGTTTTTTAGGTTTTTAAGGTTCTTAGGGTCTTTTGGGTTTTTTAGGTTTTTTTTTTCTTTTTTGGATTTTTAACGTTTTTAGAATTTTGAAAGTTTTAGGGTTTTATGGGGTTTTAGAGTTTTTAGTGGGTTTTAAGGGGAGTTTTCATGTTTTTTATGGTTTTTTAGGGATTTTTTAGGATTTTAGGGTTTTTTGGGTTTTTTGGGGTTTTAGGGATTTTGAGGGGTTTTAGGGTCTTTTGGGCTTATTAGGCTTTTTTTACAGGTTTTAAGGTTTTTTAGTCTTTAATATTTTTTGGAGATTTAAATATTTTTAGAGTTTTTATTGGTTTTTTGGGGTTTTATGGGAGTTTAGGGTTTTTATGGTTTTTATGGTTTTTAGGGTTCTTTACATTTTCAAATATTTTTAGGGATTTTTTAAGACTTATGGTTTCTAGGGTTTTCAAGGTTTTTAGGGTCTTTTGGGGTTTCTATGGGTTTTTGAGTTTTTTTAGTTTTTTATGGTTTTACAAATATTTTTAACGTTTTAATGGGTTTTAAGGGTTTTTAGACTTTTTTTGGGTTCTTTAGGGTTTTTATGGGTTTTTATGATTTTTAGGGATTTTGAGGGATTTTAGACATTTTTAGGGTTTTTATGGTTTTTAGGGTCTTTTGGGTTTTAGGGGTTTTTTGAGTTTTTTAGTGTTTTATGCTTTTTAGAGTTTTTATTGGTTTTTAGGGTTTTTATGGGGGTTTGGAGTTTTTAAGGATTTTTTGTTTTTTAGGGGTTTATTAGGGTTTTTAGGGATTTTTAGTATTTTCATGGGTTTTTGGGTTTTTATGGGTTTTTAGGATTTTTAGGGAATTTTTTGATTTTTAGGGTCTTTTTGGGTTTTTTCTGCTTCTATTGAGTTTTTAGGATTTTAAAGGTTTTTTTAGAGTTTTCAACGTTTTTAGAGGGTTTAAGAGTTTTTAATGTTTTTATGGTTTTTAGGGTTTTAGGGGTTTTATGGTTTCCAGAGGTATTTCAGGGTTTTAGGGTTTTTTTTCATTTTAGGGATTTTATGGATTTTTAGGAATTTTATGGTTTTTAGTGGTTTTCAGGAATTTTGAGGGTTTTTAGGTTTTTTAAGGGGTTTAGGGTTTTTATATTATTTTTTTTATTTTTGAATTTTTTGGGTTTTGTGGTTTTTTTGAGTTTTTAACGTTTTTAGGGGTCTTATGGGTTTTTAGATTTTTTTAGTCGATTTATAGTGTTTTTATGGGTTCCATAAGGGTTTTATCTTTTTATAGAGGGATTTCAAGGTTCATAGGGGCTTTTACATTTTCAGGGATTTTTAGGGATTTTTAGTATTTTATGGTTTTTTGGGTTTTCTGGGTTTTTTGTGATTTTTAGGGGTTTGGGGATTTTAGGTATTTTTTTGGGGTTTTTGGGTTTTTGGGGTTTTTATGTTTTTTTGGATTTTTAGGGTTTTATAGTAGTTTGTTAGTGTTTTAAAGGTTTTAGAGTTTTTTTAATGTTTTTATGGGTTTTGAGGTTTCTAATAGTTTTTAGTGATTTTTATGGTTTTTGTGTATTTTTAAGGGTTTTTTTGTTCTTTATTGTTTTCAGGGGGTTTTCAAGGGTTTTAGGGTTTTTTTATGTTTTTATGGATTTTTAAGTATTTTGTTTAGGAATTTTATGCCTTTTAGGGTCTTTTAGGGTTTTTAGTTATTTTGAAGGTTTTTAGGGTTTTTAGGGGTTTTAGGGTTTTTATGATTTTTTTGGGGGTTTTAAGGTATTTTTGATTTTTAAGGGTTTGATTTTTTTATTTATTTTCTTAATGTTATGGGGGGTTTGAAGGGTTCTTTAGATTTTTAGTGGGTTTTTCAAGTTTTATGGGTTTTTATGTTTTCATGGTTTTTTAGTGATTTTGTAGGATTTTTATGGTGTTTAGGGTTTTTTTAGTTTGTTAGGTATTTTGAGGGGTTTTATGAGGGGGGGGGGGTCAGGTTTTTAGGGTATTTCAAGGTTTTTAGGGGTTTTTTTGGGTTTTTAGGATTTTTTGATTTTTTGTGTTTATAAGGGTTTTTAGTGTTTTTTAACATTTTTAGCGGGTTTATGGGTTTTTAGAGTTTTTAGTGGGTTTTGGGGTTTTTTTTTGGTTTTTTGGGGTTTTAAAGGTTTTTAGAGGTTTTTTTTGGTTTTCAAGGGTTTTTCAAGATTCTTAGGATCTTTTATGTTTTTAGGGATTTTAGATCTTTTTTAGGATTTTTATGGTTTTAGGGTTTTTAGGGGTTTTATATATTTAAAGGGTTTTTTGGGTTTTTCATGATTTTTTAGGGTTTTTAAGGTTTTTTAGAGTTTTTAACATTTTTAGGGGTTTTAAGGGTTTTTAGTGTTTGAATGGTTTTTAGGGGTAATATGGGTTTTTAGGGTTTTTATGGTTTTAAGGGGGTTTTAGGGTTTTTAGGGTTTTCACATTTTTAGGGATTTTAGGATTTTTTTGGATTTATATGGTTTTATGGGGTTTTAGGCATTTTGATGGTTTTTAGGGTCTTTTGGGGTTTAAAATTGGTTTTTTAGGGTTTTTTGGGGTTTTTGCATTTTTAGGGTTATTTTTGAGTTTTTTATGGTTTTATGGGTTTTTATAGTTTTTTAACTTTTCTAAGTGTTTTAAGTGTTTCTAGAGTTTTTAGCGGCTTTAAGGTTTTTATGGGTTTTTATTGTTTTTTAAGGCTTTAAGGGGTTTTTATGGTCTTTAGGGTTTTTTTCATGGTTTTAAGGGTTTTTATGTTTTTATGGATTTTTAGGACTTTCATATTTTTATGGTGTTTATGATTTTTTGGGTTTTCATGATTTTGATGGGTTTTTTGGGATTTTCTGGGTTTTTTTTGGCCTTTTAGTGTTTTTAAGGGTTTTTAGAGTTTTTCTGGGTTTTAGGGTCTTGGATTTTAAGCGTTTTTTGAGTTCATTAGGGTTTTTGTGGTTTTTAGAGTTGTTAGTTCTTATTTAGTGGTTTTATGGGATTTTAGGGTTTTTATGTGTTTAGAGGGTTTTATGGTTTTCTGGGGGTTTTTAGGGGTTTTGTGGTTTTTTATGTTTCCTGGGATTTTTAGGGATTTTTTTAGATTTTTATGGTTTTTAGGGTTTTTTTTGGATTTTTCCAGATTTTGAGGGTTATTTAGAATTATTTAGGGTTTTAGGGTTTTCAGGTATTTCTAGGGTCTTTTTGGGTTTTAGGGTTTTTTAGTTTTTAGGTTTTTAAAGCATTTTAGAGTTTTTAAACATTTTTAGGGTTTAAAGGGTTTTTATATTTTTTTAGTGGCTTTAGGATTTTTAAGGTTTTGTAGAGTTTTCAAAAAAAAATTAGGGGTTTTAAGGTTTTTAGAGTTTTTAGTGGGTTTTAAGGGTTTTTATGGGTTTTAGGGTTTCTATAGGTTTTTAGGGGTTTTATGGGTTTCAGGGGTATTTTGGGGTTTTTAGGGTATTTTACGCCTTTAGGTATTTTCAGGGATTTTTTAGGTTTTTTATGGTTTTTAGGTTTTTTAGGGTTATCAAAGATTCTGAGGGTTCTAGGGGTTTCCATGGTATTTTATGTTTTTAGGGGATTTTTGGGTTTTTTTTTGGTTTTTAGAGTTTTTTTTTATTTTTTAGGGTTGTTTAGGTTTTTTCAGTTTTTTAACATTTTTAGGGGTTTTGAGGGTTTTTAGATTTTGTATTTATTTTTTGGGTTTTTAAGGTTTTTAGGGGTTTTATGGTTTTTAAGTGTTTTTACTAGGTTTTTAGGGTTTTTTACATTTTCAAGGATTTTTGGGGATTTTTTAGGATTTTTTGTTTTTTAGGGTTTTTAGGGCTTAAAGGGATTTTGTGGGTTTTAGAGGATTTCATTGTTTTTTAGGGTTTTTAGGGGTTTTTAGGGTTTTTAGTAACTTTTGGGTTTTTAGCGTATTTTGAGTTTTAGGGTTTTTATGGGGTTTTAGAGTATTTTAATGGTTTAGGATTTTTAAGGGGTTTTAGAGTTTTTGGTTGTTTTAGTTTTTTAAGCGTTTGTTGGGTTTTTCATGGTTTTAGGGGGTTTTATAGTTTTAGGGGTTTTTCATTATTTTTAATGTTTTTACCTTTTTAGGGATTTTAATGGATTTTTAGGATTTTTATGGTTTTTATGGTTTTTAGGGGTTTCATGTATTTTCAATGTCTTAGGGGGTTTTAGGGACTTTTGGGGTTTTTTATGGTTTTTTTAGAGTTTTTTAGAGTTTTTTAGATTTTTTAAAGTTTTTAATGTTTTTTTTGGATTTTTAGAATTTGTAGTTGTTTTAGGGTTTTTATATCTTTTTAAGGGGTTTTAATGTTTCTAGGGTTTTGTGGTTTTTAGGGTTTTATGGTTTTTAGGGTTTTTAGAGGTTTTTATGTTTCAAGGTTTTTTAGGGATTTTTTAGGATTTTTTTGGATTTTAGGGTTTTTTCGTGTTTTTAGGGGTTTTGAGAGTTTTTTTGGGTTTTTATGGTTTTTTAGGGTTTTTGGGTTTTTCAGGGTTTAATTGTCTTTTGGGGTTTTAGCGTTTTTTTGATTTTTTAGGGTTTTGAAGGTGTTTTAGAGTTTTTTTTAACATTTTAGGGGTTTTAAGGGTTTTAACAATTTTTAGTGGTTTTGATTGACTTTATGGGTTTTAGGATTTTTTATGGTTTTTATGGGTTTTAGAATTTTGTAGGGTTTTTAGGGTTTGTTACATTGTCAAGGATTTTTAGATCTTTTTTATGATTTTTATGGTTTTAGTTTTTTTAAGGCTTTTAGGAATTTTGAGTATCTTTAGGTGTTTTCATGGTTTTTAGGGTTTTTAGGGGTTTTATGTATTTTTTTGGGGGAGGGTTATACTTTCTTTTTGCGTTTTTTGGGTTTTTAAGGTTTTTTAGAGCTTTTAACATTTTTAACGGTTTTAATTGTTTTTAGAGTTTTTTGTCGCTTTTAGGTTTTTTATGGGTTTTATTGTTTTTAAGGTTTTTAAGATCTTTTATAGTTTTCATGGGTTTTTCATCGTTTTTAGGGTTTTTTCAGTTTTAGGAATTTTTAGTGTTTTTTAGGATTTTTATGGCTTTAGAGTTTTAAGGGTTTTCAGGGATATTTTTGGGTTTTACGGGTATTTAGGGGTTTTTATGTTTTTAGGATTTTTATGGGTTTTTAGCATCTATTTAGGTTTTTGGGGTTTTTTTGAGTTTTTTGGGGGTTTTAAGGGTTTTAGTGTCTTTTAACATTTTTAGGGGTTTTAATGGTTTTTAGTGGGTTTTTAGGACTTTTAGAGATTTAAGGTTTTTATTGGTTTTACAATTTTTAGGTTTTTTTACATTTCTAAGGACTTTTATGGATTTTTTAGGATTTTTATGGTTTTTAGTGTTTTTTGGGATTTTATGGGTTTTGAGGGTTTTATGGTTTTTATGGGTTTTCATGGTTTTTAGGGGCTTTTTGGTTGTTAGGGTTTTTTTGAAATTTTTAGTGTTTTTGTGGTTTTTTAGTGTTTTTTAATGTTTTTAATATTTTAAGAGTTTTTTGAGTTTTTAGTGGTTTTAGGGTTTTTATGGGGTTTTAGGGTTTTTTTAAGGTTTTTTGGGGTTTTTATGGTTTTAAATGGTTTTTTAGGGTTTTTAGGGTTTTTTATGTTTGTAGGGGTTTTTAGGGGTTTTTTATGATTTGTATGGATTTTAGGGGTTTTTTGTGTTTTTGGGATTTTGATGGTTTTTAGGGTTTTTAGGGGGTTTTATGGATTTAGGGTTTTTAGGGTTTTTAGGGTCTTTTTGGGTTTTTAGGGTTTTTTGAGTTTTTTAGTGTTTTTATGGTCTTTGGAGTTTTTTTGAAGTTTTTAGTGGTTTTAAGTATTTTTATAATTGTTATGGGATTTAGGGGTTTTCTTAGTTTTTAGGTGTTTTATGGATTTTTGGGGATTTTAATGGTTTTTAGGGTTTTTTAAGTTTTCAGATATTTTTAGTGATTTTTTAAGATTTTTACGGTTTTTTTTTGGTTTTTTAGGGTTTTATTGTTTTTTGAGTTTTTAACATTTTTAGGGGTATTAATGGTTTTTTATATTTTATTGGTTTTTATGGGTTTTCGGGGGTTTTTAATGTTTTTAGTGGTTTTTATGCCTTTTAGGGATTTTTCAAGGTTTTAAGGGTTTTTTACATTTTCATGGATTTTTTAGGATTTTTATGGGTTTTCAGGTTTTTTAGTGTTTTTAGGGATTTTGATGGTTTTTAGGAATTGTCAGGTTTTTTATGGTTTTTCGAGTCTTTCAAGGTTTTTTTAGTTGTTTCAGGTTTTAAGGTTTTTATAGTTTTTTAACGTTTTTAGGGGTTTTGAGTGTATTTTCAGTTTTTAGTGTTTTATGGATTTTTAAGGTTTTTATGGTTTTTAGGGGTTTTATGGTTTTTACAGCTTTTTTAGGGTTTTTAGGGTTTTTTACATTTTCATGGATTTTTAGGGTTTTTAGGGTTTTTAGGGATTTTAGGGATTTTGAAGGGTTTGATGGGTTTTCAGGGGTTTTTAGGATTTTTTGGGTTTTTAGGGGTTTTCAGAGTTTTTAGGGTCTTTTTGGGTTTTTTAGTTTTTAGGGGTTTTGAGGTTTTTGCAGTTTTTAAAATTTTTAGGGGTTATATGGGTTTTTATAGTTTTTTGTTGGTTTTTTGGGTTGTTTTGTGTTTTTAGGGTTTTTAAAGGTTTTTAGGGGTTTGATGGTTTTCAATAGTTTTTTAGGGTTTTAAGGTTTTTTACGTTTTCTAAGATTTTTAGGTCTTTTTTAGGATTTCTATTATTTTTAGGGTTTTAGTGTTTTTAGTGTTTTTATGATCTTTTTTTGTTTAGGGGGTTCTTTGAGTTTTTTAGGGTTTTTAGGTGTTTTAGAGTTTTTGAATGCTTTTATTGAAAAGAAGGCCCTAGGGCCAGGCATGCATGCCCCCCCCCAATTTATTAGAAAAATAAAGAAAAAGCGTTACAAGGAGGGTTTACAAACACAGCTGTGAAGTTCACCCTTAATATTAGAGTCCACATCAAGCACACAAAAGAGTGTTGTGGGAAAGGACCACAGTGAGTTCCTTTCTTCAATTAAGCCACAAAGCTGATCACCTTTATTATTACCCAAAGCTCAGCTTCATAAGCACATATTCTTCCAATAAAGTGGTAAAATCATCCCTTCATAAAGCCTTTGTATGTACGAAAGACCCCACCACACCCCAAGGGGTCGGGTGCTCCCAAAGCCTCACTGTCCACATTGACCTTGATCCATGATGTAATCAGGGGGATCCATCAGATAAATTTTAGAACCTGTGGATTTGTTATCCTTCCAAAAACTCTAAGAAAACACAAGAGTATGAGATCATTGATGTCATTATCCATCAAACATGTTTATATGAGAGATGCTGCCTATACCACCCTGTGGATTGTCATGAATCCACCATGGAAGGAGAAAGGCTGATGGTTGAAGGCCACCATATTATGAGTAGTCCAAATGTAGGAAATCGTTGCAGCAATGCATGAAAGTAGCATGTTATGAACCTTTTCACTGCACTGCATCCCTACTGGGATACTGATCAGATCAACCAAAGATCCATGCCTGCTACAAGTAAACTCGAACATCTATTGCAGGTGATCCCACAATTTAGCAGTGAAAACTACAGTGAATGAAGGTGTGTGGGGTGTTCTCCTCAGACTGAAGGTAGAGGTAGAAAATGGAGGCCAGATTCTAACTGGATTTATTCAAATTCTCTTAAGTAGGTTGCCTTTTCCTCCAAAGTTTCCACAATAGAATGTGGTTTGTAGATGGAATGAATGGCACTTTGAATTTTAAAATCCAAGATGGTGGGACCGTGGCTTGGGGACATTTCAGCCAATAAAACTCTTGTATATAGAACTTTCCAACCAGTTTTGACTTCCAAATTAGGGTGTCACTGTCCATAAAAATATACCTCTGGATGTGAAAAATAATATTGTCTGGAAGAGTCCCATGTAAATCTCTAATTATTTGGTTGAGAGTAGAAATAAACATGTCCTGCAACTCATGGAGAGGTGCCACAATTTCAGATAGGGGTCTTCGAAGCCAGGTAGTTTTCCAACTGTTTAAGTTTGATTATTTTGACACAACCCATTTTGATTGAGATATAATGTCCTTATATGAGGACATGAGTACAGGCCAGACATAGTAAGGTATATAACCTGTGAAACCATCACAGAGTCTCTGTGTGAACATATCATGAAGAAAATACACACAATCATCATGTGGATTGAACAAATTCCATGTGAACTTTCCATGTAGGTCATCATTAAATCTCCTTAGGTCCTTTATTCCTAGCCCACCCAGATCAATAGGCTTAGTACATTCATTCCAAGCCATAGAAACCAGATTCCTTTCACTAATGCATCTCATCTATGAAAAGTTCCTAATCTTGGCATGCAGTATTTTAACAAGGATAGTTGTCCATCTATAAATGGATAATGCATGAACAAACTTGGAGGTGATGACTGAGTTGATCAGACAAACCCTTATGGCCTGAAATAAGCATTTTTCTTTCTATTTAGCAAGTTGTTGAGTGATTTTAGTTGATATTCCCCCAAGGTAATAGCTTTTGGCCCTCCCCTAGAAAAGAGGGACACCCAAATATGTAAAGGGGAGTGAGCCGCTTTTCACCCCAAGTGACCTGGAAATGCGGAGTTGTCTAGAGGCTAAAACCCCTTTGCCAAAGATAATAAAGGATTTATTCCAGCTAATGGACGACCTATCCACACTTTCATAATGAAAAAATATCATTCTAATTGAAGATAAGGTTTTCTTATTCTCTTGCCCGAATAGAAGGATGTCATCCGTATAAATAAAATGATACGGCACATGAAGGTCTCTCCCTTCCTTAATCGATTTGTACAAACTCACCTGCAAGAGATCAATAATGCCCCGACTCATGTAATCCTCAGCAATCGCAAATAGAATACCCAATAGTGGGTCCCCTTTCCTAACTCATCGAGAGCATTGAAAAAACCCTTTTGGGGAGCCATTGATAAGGATAGAAACCCTAGCACTAGTCAAGATAGTGTTTATCATTACATTCCAAGGACATTAAAGATGAAGCTCCACTTAATGGTTTCAAAGACCTTTGAGATATCCATCTTCAATGAAAAACTCTCGTTCTTTGTTTCCTTCCTTAGGATATTGATGCCTTTTGAGGTTGTAAAGAGGTTGGTTTGAATACTCCTCCCAGGAACAAACCCAAGTTTATTTGGGGTGATAAGATCCTATAGAATCTTCCCCAACCTAATGACCATAATTTTTCTTATAATTTTTGGAATGGTGTTCCTAATAGAAATAGGATGGAAGTCCCCTATATCAATAGAATTTTCCTTCTTTAGGATCAAAACAATAAAATTGTAATTATCCCAATGAGGTATTGAACTAGAGAGAGAAAATCCCCTAATTGAATAGGTGACCTCCACGTGAAAAATGTCCCAATAGAACATGAAAAACTTTTTTTCTAAATCCATCTGAACCCATTGCACTTTCCATGTTCAAAGAGAGTAGTGCAGATTTGACTACCTCTACAAATGGGGAATCTATTAAGGCCTTGTTCTTGTGATCATCAATGCAAGGCATGATGGAGTCATATATATGAATAGAATCATCACCATCATCATTGTACAGTGCCAAAAATAATCCACAACAGTATTAGAGATATCATTCATAGATGTGAAAGTGGAGCCATTGATGCGAATTTCATTCAAGTTTTTCTTGGCCCTCTTCTCCCTTCATAGACAGTGGAAGAATTTGGAATTCCTATCCCCATATTTGAGCCACATAATATTAAATTGATTCTTTGACACTCCTTAAGATCCAGGAGATCATCCCTCTTGGGATGAAGCTGTAGCTCCTCCCGGGAAGGCATGTGATGCTTCTGATTGGTAATCTGGAAAAGGGAAAGCTAAGATTCAGCGGCCTTAATGTCATCATCCAACCTAGAAAAGGATCTCCCAATCCACTCTTTCAGAAGGTATTTGATTCTCTTAATCTTAGAGGCCATAATAAAATTTGGGATTCCATGAAATATGTTATTCCATTCATTGATAACCACTTTCCTATATCCAGGAGTCATGAGCCAAGAATTATTAAATTTTAAGGGTATAGGGGTTGAACTTGTAATACCCTCACCTAAATCAACAATAAGGGGATTGTGATCCGAGTTGAACTTGGGAAGAGTGAACGCAGAGATATCCATAAGGACACTCTTGTCACTGATCTAAAAGAAACACCTTTCAAGATTACTATCTTTTCTTCCATTAATAGTAAAACTTGCCCATGTGAAATATGCTCCAGTAATAGGTACCTTAGTGATATCACATTGGTCCAAGAAGGAAGATAAATCCTCTACAGTAGTATGAGAGAAGTTAGAAACAATATTCTCATCTGGTCTCAGAACAGTGTTGAAATCACCATTAACAACCCAGTTTTGGACGATAGTATCATTTAATTGAGCCAACTTCTTCCATAGGTGCCTTTTCCTAGCGTACAAGAAGGATTCATACACAAAGGATAGGGTTAGGTGGTTTCCTGAAGGCAAATTGAGAGGAAGACAGTTTGAGAGCTCTCCTCATAAGAAAGAACCTGGATATCATCGTACTTCATTATCCATAAGGTTTCCAATGCACTTATATCCCTATTATGAGAAACAAGAGAGTATCCAAGGCTGGAATAGTTGAATCCCTTCCAATTTTCAAACTTTATCATGGGATCAGCTATGAACATTGGCCTATTAGAGAGAAGAAAGTGTCGAAGGGTTTCATCTGTGGGAGAGTTCACAAGCCCTTGGCAATTCCAAAACATGATCCTCATTGAGAAGGGGGTGTTTTTCCCCCAAAAGAGGAATTTTCTCATTTTATAGGTTTGGAGGAGGGATTTATTCTTTCCCCTACCATTCTTTCCTTTCTTTTTGGGCTTACCTACAGATTGGATTTTGGGTTCCGTGTCAATGTATTTCTGCATTAGGTTATGCCTGTCTTTAAGATGGTCCATGGGTTCAGGACCAATGGCATGCTCCTCACTATCTTAATGGGCCTGAGAGTCCTCAGCTATATCACTCCAAAAATCCCCATTTAGTAGGATTGATTTATTCAAGGTGCAAATGATTTCTTTGGATGAATTCCTATCAAGTTTCCTCTTAGCAGCCTTGTCAAAGGATACCACTATGAAAGAATCTGCACTCAAATCCATCATAGGTGATCTCACAGGTGTGACCAATTGATCGAAAGAATAATATTTTTAGGGGTTTGAATGGTTTTTTGAATTTTTAGTGATTTTTAGGGTTTTTATGGGTTTTAGGATTTTTTACAATCTTTAGGAGTTTTATGGTTACTAGGATTTTTCCAGGGATTTTTATGCCTTTAGGGATTTTCAGGGACATTTTTTATTTTTAAGGTTTTTAGGGTTTTTAGGGATTTGGGGGGAGGTTTAGGGGTTTTCAGAGTTTTTTAGGGTTTTAGGGTCACCCATGGTTTTTAGGGTTCTTTTGGGTTTTTAGTTTTTATTTATTTTTTTAGTGTTTTATGGGTTTTTAGAGTTTTAAATGTTTTTATGGATTTCAAAGGTTTTTAGGGTTTTTATAGTTTTTAGTGATTTTTAGGGTTTTTAAGTTTTTTAGGGGTTTTTATGGTTTTCAGGGGGTTTTCAGGGATTTTTATATTTTCAGGGATTTTAGGGATTTTTTAGGATTTTTATAGATTTATCATTTTTAGGGGTTTTCATGGTTTTCTAGGGTCTTTAGGGGTTTTCATTGTTTGGGGGTGTTTTGGGTTTTTAGGTTTTTTTAGAGTTTTTATGGCATTTATGGTTTTTAGAGTTTTTTAATAATTTTAGGGCTATAAGGGTTTTTAAAGTTTCTAGTGGTTTTTAAGGTTTGTATGGGTTTTTAAGGTTATTAATGTTTTTAGGGGTTTTTATGCTTTTTAGTGGTTTTCTAGGTTTTTAGTGTGTTTCTGTACATTTTCAAGGATTTTTAGGGATTTTTCATTATTTTTATAGTTTTTAGGGTTTTTGGTGATTTTAGGGTTTTTCGGAGTTTCTAGGGATTTTTAGGGTTTTATAGTTTTTAAGGGTTTTTTGGGTCTTTTGGGTTTTTAGGTTTTTCTTGTGTTTTTATGGGTTTAAAGGTTATTTTGGAGCATTTTAACTTTTTTATGGGTTTTGAGGGTTTTTAGTTTTTTATTGGGGTTTTTTGGGTTTTATGATTTTTAGTTTTTTAAGGTTTTAGGGGGGTTTATGGTTTTATGGGGTTTTTCTAGGTTTTTATAGTTTTTCTATGTTTCTATGGATTTTTAGGGATTTTTTATGATTTTTATCATTTTTTGGGTTTTTTTGGGTTTTTTGGGATTTTTAGGGTTTTATGGGTTTTCAATGTTTTTAGGGTTTTAGGGGTTTTTTAGTGTATTTTTTTTGGGTTTTTAGGGTTTTTTCTATTTTTTGGGTTTTTAAGGGTTTTTAGTGTTTTTTAACATTTCTATGGGTTAAAAGGGTTTTTAGAGTTTTTAGTGGGTTTTAGGGTTTTTAAGGTTTTTAGAGATTTTATGGTTGTTAGGGGTTTTGAAGGTTTCTTAAATTTTCCATTATTTTTAAGGGTTTTTAGGATTTCTATGGATTTGAGGGTTTTTATGGGTTTTAGGGATTTTAAGGGTGTTCTCTATTTTCTAGGGTTTTATTATTTTTTAACATTTTTAAGAGTTTAAGGGTTTATAGAGTTTTTGTGGTTTTTACAATTTTTACGTTTTTTGGGTTTTTTGGATTTTTTTTGGTTTTTAGGTATTTTTTGGGGTTTATTATGGTTTTTATGGTTTTTTAAGGTTTTAGGGATTTTAATGGTTTTTAGTGATTTTCAGTGTTTTTTTGGGGTTTCAGCATTTTCGCGGTTTCTATGGTTTTTTTTGGGGGTTTTAGGGTTTTTTGGGGTTTATAAGGGTTTTTAGAGTTTTTTAACATTTTTAGGGGTTTAAAGGGCCTTTATATTTTTTTAGTATTTTAGGGTTTTTGTGGGTTTTCAGATTTTTATGGTTTTTAGGGGGTTTTAATGTTTTTATGTTTTCAGGGAATTTTTGGGATTTTTAGGATTTTTATGGTTTTTAGGTGTTTTTAGAGATTTTGGTAGTTTTAGGATTTTTGTGGGTTTTACGGGTTTTCATGTCTCTTTTGGTTTTAGGGTTTTTTTTTGAGTTCTTAGGGGTTTAAAGGGTTTTTTTAGTTTTCTAATTTTTCTAGGGGTTTTAAGGGTTTTAGAGTTTTTAGTGGGCTTTTAGTGTTTTCATGGATTTTAGGGTTTTTATGGTTTTCTGGATTTTTATTATTCTCAAGGGGTTTTAGGGGTTTTTCAAGGTTTTTAGGGTTTTTTAAATTTTAAGGTATTTTTAGGGATTTTTTAGGATTTTCATGGTTTTTAGAGTTTTTAGGGGTTTTAGGGTTTTTTAGGGTTTTTTGTGGTTTTTCAGGCTGTTTATGTTTTTTTAGGTTTTCAAGGTTTTTAAGGTATTTTTGGGTTTTTATGGGTTTTTTTAGTTTTTTATGGTTTTAAGGTATCTTATAGTTTTTAAATTTTTTTAGGGGTTTAAAGGGTTTTCATAGTTTCTAGTGGTTTTTTTGGGGGGGGGTTTGGGTTTTTTGGGTTTGTTATGGTTTTTTGTTGTTTTTATGGTTCTTAGAGATTTTTCAAGGTTTTTAGGGGTTTTTTTTCATTTTTAGGTTTTTTTGGGTGTTTTTATGATTT
Organism: Viscum album; assembly: GCA_963277665.1. Classification (NCBI taxonomy): domain Eukaryota; kingdom Viridiplantae; phylum Streptophyta; class Magnoliopsida; order Santalales; family Viscaceae; genus Viscum; species Viscum album. Next base: position 1,048,996,176 of record OY728121.1, on the reverse strand, counting down.
TATTATTTTTAGGGGGTTTTGAGGACTTTTTGGGATTTTATGGTTTTTCGAGGTTTTTTTGGGGATTTAGGGTTTTTTCAGGGTTTTTAGGGTCTTTTGACGGTTTTAGGGTTTTTTTTTGTGTTTTTAGGGGTTTTAAGGTTTATCAGAGTCTTTTAAGATTTTTAACATTTTTAGGGTTTTAAATGGTTTTTAAAGTTTTTAGTGTGTTTTTGGGTTTTCATAGATTTTTGGGAAATTTAAGGTTTTAGGGGTTTTATAGTTTTTAGGGGTTTTCAGGGTTTTTAGGGTTTTTTACATTTTTAGGGATTTTTTTTGGATTTTGAGGATTTTTATGGTTTTTATAGTTTTAGGGATTTTTAGTGTTTTTCAATATTTTTGAGTTTTTAGGGTCTTTTTGAGTTTTACGGTTTTTAGGGTCTTTTGAGTTTTTAGGGGTTTTCTTGGGTATTTATGATTTTAAATGTTTTTTAGAGTTTTTTTAACATTTTTATGGTTTTTGAGTGTTTTTAGAGTTTTTAGTGATTTTTTGGTTTTTATGGGTTTTTAGGGTTTTTAGGGTTTTTAGGGTTTTTAAGGTTTTTAGGGGTTTAAAATTTTCATAGGTTTTTAAGGGTTTTTACATTTTCAGGTATTTTTAGGGATTTTTTTGGGTTTTAAATATTTTTTTGGGGTTTTGGATGTTTTGGGATTTTGAGGGGTTTTATGCGTTTTCAGTGTGTTTTGGGATTTTAGGGGGTTTTTTGAGCTTTTTAGTTTTTAAGGTTTTTTGAGCTTTTTATGTTATTAGGGGCTTTAAGGGTTTTTATATTTTTTATTAGTTTTTAGGGGTTTTATAGTTTTGTAGGGGTTTTATGGTTTTTAGGTGTTTTATGATTTTCAGGGGGTTTTTAGAGTTTTTAGGGTTTTTTTGTTTTCAGGGATTTTTAAGTATTTTTATGGGTTTTGGGGGTTTTAGGGATTTAAAGGGTTTTTAGGGTTTTCTTAACATTTTTAGGGTTTTTTGGTTTTTTTTGGTTTTTAGGGTTTTTAAAATTTTTAGTGGTTTCAAGGTATTTAAAATTTTTAACCTTTTTAGTGGTTTTAACAATTTTTAGAGTTTTTAGAGGATTTTTTGTGTGATTATGGGTTCGGGGGGGGGGGGGGGGGTTAATGTTTTTAGGGGTTTATATGGTATATATGGGTTTTTTTAGGTTTTTAGGGTCTTTTGCATTTTAAGGTATTTTTAGTGATTTTTTAGGATTTTTATGGTTTTGAGGGGAATTTAGGGGTTTTAGGTACTTTGAGGGGTTTTAAGGTTTTTTAGGGGGTTTAGGGGTTTTAAGGATTTTTATTGTTTTTTAGGTTTTTAACGTTTTTGTGCTTTTTTATGCGTTTTAATGTTTATTAGAGTTTTTTAACATTTTTAGGGGTTTTAATGTTTTTTAGAGGTTTTAGTGTTTTTTTTGGGGTTTTATGTGATTTTAAGCTTTTGAGGGGTTTTATGGTTTTTAGGGGTATTTATAGTGTTTTAGGGTTTTTACAGATTTTTAGTTTTTTTAGGGTTTGTCATGGATTTTTAAGGTTTTTTAGGTTTTTAAGATTCTTGAGGTCTTTTGGGTTTTTTAGGTTTTTTTTCTTTTTCGAATTTTTAACGTTCTTAGAATTTTGAAAGTTTTAGGGTTTTTATGGGGTTTTAGAGTTTTTAGTGGGTTTTCAGGGGAGTTTTCATGTTTTTTAGGGTTTTTTAGGGATTTTTTAGGATTTTAGGTTTTTTTGGGTTTTTTTGGGTTTTAGGGATTTTGAGGGGTTTTAGGGTCTTTTTGGATTATTTGGTTTTTTTATGGGTTTTAAGGTTTTTTCGTCTTTAATATTTTTTGGAGATTTAAATATTTTTAGAGATTTTATTGTTTTTTTTTGGGTTTTATGGGAGTTTAGGGTTTTTATGGTTTTTATGGTTTTTAGGGTTCTTTATATTTTCAAATATTTTTAGGGATTTTTTAAGACTTATGGTTTCTAGGGGTTTTCAAGGTTTTTAGGGTCTTTTGGGGTTTCTAGGGGTTTTTGAGTTTTTTAGTGTTTTTATGGTTTTACAAAGTTTTTTAACATTTTAATGGGTTTTAAGGGTTTTTAGAGTTTTTTGGGTTCGTTAGGGTTTTTATGGGTTTTAATGGTTATTTGGGTTTTTATGGTTTTTAGGGATTTTGAGGGTTTTTAGACATTTTTAGGGTTTTAGGGGTTTTTTGAGTTTTTTAGTGTTTTATGCTTTTTAGAGTTTTTATTGGTTTTTAGGGTTTTTATGGGGGGTTTGGAGTTTTTAAGGATTTTTTGTTTTTCAGGGGTTTATCAGGGTTTTTAGGTATTTTTTTAGTATTTTCATGGGTTTTTGGGTTTTTAGGGGTTTTTACGGTTTTTACGGTTCTTAGGGCTTTTAGGGGATTTTTTGGTTTTTAGGGTCTTTTTGGGTTTTTCTTTGCTTCTTTTGAGTTTTTAGGATTTTAAATTTTTTTAGAGTTTTCAACGTTTTTAGTGTGTTTAAGAGTTTTTAATGTTTTTAGGGTTTTTATGGGTTTTTAGGGTTTTAGGGGTTTTATGGTTTCCAGAGGTATTTCAGGGTTTTATAGTTTTTTTTCATTTTAGAGATCTTATGGATTTTTAGGAATTTTATGGTTTTCAGGGGTTTTCAGGAATTTTGAGGGTTTTTAGGGGTTTTCAGGGGTTTTTAGGTTTTTTAAGGGGTTTTCAGGGGTTTTTAGGTTTTTTAAGGGGTTTAGGGTTTTTATATTATTTTTGTTATTTTTGAATTTTTTGGGTTTTATGGTTTTTTTGAGTTTTTAACGTTTTTAGGGGTCTTAGGAATTTTTAGATTTTTTTAGTGGTTTTATAGTGTTTTTATGGGTTCCATAAGGGTTTTTATCTTTTTATGGAGGGATTTCAAGGTTCATAGGGGATTTTACGTTTTCAGGGATTTTCAGGGAATTTTACTATTTTTATGGTTTTTTGGGTTTTCTGGGTTTTTTGGGATTTTTAGGGGTTTTTGGATTTTAGGTATTTTTTTGGGTTTTTGGGATTTTTATTTTTTTTGGGTTTTTAGGGTTTTATAAGAGTTTGTTAGTGTTTTAAAGGTTTTAGAGTTTTTTAATGTTTTAATGGGTTTTAAGGGTTCTAATAGTTTTTAGTGATTTTTATGGTTTTTATGGATTTTTAAGGGTTTTTTTCTTTATTGTTTTCAGGGGGTTTTCAAGGGTTTTAGGGTTTTTTTATGTTTTTATGGATTTTTAAGGATTTTGTTAGGAATTTTATGCCTTTTAGGGTCTTTTAGGGTTCTTAGTGATTTTGAAGGTTTTTAGGGGTTTTAGGGTTTTTATGGTTTTTGGGGGGTTTTAAGGTATTTTTGATTTTTTAGGGTTTGATTTTTTTATTTTCTTAATGTTATGGGGGGGTTTAAAGGGTTCTTTAGTTTTTTAGTGGGTTTTTAAAGTTTTATGGGTTTTTATGTTTTCATGGTTTTTTAGAGATTTTGTAGGATTTTTATGGTGTTTAGCATTTTTTAGGTTATTAGGTATTTTGAGGGGTTTTATGAGGGGGGGGTTCAGGTTTTTAGGGTATTTCAAAGTATTTAGGGTTTTTTGGGTTTTTAGGATTTTTTGAATTTTTTTTGTGTTTATAAGGTTTTTTAGGGTTTTTTAACATTTTTAGCGGGTTTATGGGTTTTTAGAGTTTTTAGTGGGTTTTGGGGGTTTTAGGGGTTTTAAAGGTTTTTAGAGGTTTTTTTTTGTTTTTCAAGGGTTTTTTAGGATTCTTAGGGTTTTTTATGTTTTTAGGGATTTTAGATCTTTTTTAGGATTTTTATGGTTTTAGGGTTTTTAGGGGTTTTAGAGATTTTAAGGGTTTTTTGGGGTTTTTCATGATTTTTAGGGGTTTTAAGGTTTTTTTAGAGTTTTTAACATTTTTAGGGGTTTTAAGGGTTTTTAGTTTTTTAGTGGTTTTTAGGGGTAATATGGGTTTTTAGGGTTTTTATGGTTTTTAGGGGGTTTTAGGGTTTTTAGGGTTTTCACATTTTTAGGGATTTTAGGATTTTTTTGGATTTATATGGTTTTATGGGGTTTTAGGCATTTTGATGGTTTTTAGGTCTTTTAGGGTTTTAAATTGGTTTTTTAGGGTTTTTTTGGATTTTTGCATTTTTAGGGTTATTTTTGAGTTTTTTATGTTTTTTATGGGTTTTTATAGTTTTTTTAACTTTTCTAAGTGTTTTAAGTGTTTTTAGAGTTTTTAGTAGTTTTAAGGTTTTTATGGGTTTTTATTTTTTTTAAGGTTTTAAGGGTTTTTTATGGTCTTTAGGGTTTTTTTCATGGTTTTAAGGGTTTTTATGTTTTTATGGATTTTTAGGACTTTCATATTTTTATGGTGTTTATGATTTTTTGGGTTTTCATGATTTTTAGGGGTTTTTTGGGCTTTTCTGGGTTTTTTTGGCTTTTTAGTGTTTTTAAGGGTTTTTAGAGTTTTTCTGGGTTTTAGGGTCTTTTGGATTTTAAGCGTTTTTTTGAGTTCATTAGGTTTTTTGTGGTTTTTAGAGTTTTTAGTGCTTATTTAGGGGTTCTATGGGATTTTAGGGCTTTTATGTTTTTAGAGGGTTTTATGGTTTTCTGGGGGTTTTCAGGGGTTTTGTGGTTTTTTATGTTTTCTGGGAATTTTAGGGAATTTTTTACATTTATATGGTTTTTAGGGGTTTTTTGGATTTTTCCGGATTTTGAGGGTTATTTAGAATTTTTTAGGGTTTTAGGGTTTTCAGGTTTTTCTATGGTCTTTTTTGGGTTTTAGGGTTTTTTAGTTTTTAGGTTTTTTAAGCATTTTAGATTTTTTAAACATTTTTAGGGTTTAAAGGGTTTTTAGAGTTTTTAGTGGCTTTAGGATTTTTATGGGTTTTAAGGTTTTTTAATGTTTTTATGGGTTTTTATGGTTTTCTTGGGTTTTAGGGTTTTTAGGTGTTTTTATGTTTTCAATGACTTTAGGGTTATTTTATGATTTTTATGGTTTTTAGGGTTTTTAGGGTTTTGAGGGATTTTGAGGGTTTTTAGCGGTTTTATGTTTTTTTTTATTTTTAAGGTTTTTAATGTTTTTGACTTTTTTAGGGGGTTTAAGGGTTCTTAGTGTATTTAGTTGTTTCTAGGGTTTTTTTAGTTTGAAGGTTTTTTAATGTTTTCAGTGCTTTTTATGGTTTTAAGGAGTTTTTTAGGATTTTCAGGGTTTTTTACGTTTTTAGAGATTTTTGGGGATTTTATCGGATTTTTATAGTTTTTTGGTTTTTATGGTTTTTAAGGATTTGGAGGGTTTTTATGGTATTTCAAGGTTTTTTGGGTTTTTATAGTTTTTTTAGGTTTTTAAGGTTTTTTTGAGTTTTTCCGGTATTTTAAGGTTTTTTAGAGTTTTTAACCATTTTTATGGGTTTTGAGGAGTTTTTGAGTTTTTAGTGGGTTTTAGGGATTTTATGGGGGTTTTAATGTTTTTAGTGTCTTTTATGTTTTTAGGGGTTTTTAGGGTTTTTAAGGTTTTTTATATTTTCAATAATTTTTAAGGATTTTTAAAGATTTTTATGGGTCTTTGGATTTTTTTGGTATTTAGAGATTTGAGTGTTTTTCAATGTCTTAAGGGTTTTTAGGGTTTTTTTTGTTTTGGGGGTTTTTATGATTTTTAGAGTTTTTTATCGTTTTTTGAGTTTCAAGGGTTTTTAGAATTTTTAGTGGTTTTTAGGGTTTTTATGGTTTTTTAAGGTTTTAATAGTTTTTAACAGGTTTTATTTTTTTTCAGGTGTTTTCTGGGTTTTTATGATTTTTTACATTTTTAGGAATTTAAAATATTTGTATGATTTTAGTATTTTTTTTGGTTTTTAGGGATTTTGGTGGATTTTTGGATTTTTCTTGGGTTTTTAGTATTTTTTTTTTATTTTTCAGGTTTTTAGGGTTTTTTTGTGTTTTTATGGTTTTTTAGATTTCAGGGGTTTTATGGGTTTTTTTTATAGTTTTTTAATGTTTTAGAGTTTTTAAGGATTTTTAGTGTTTTTAATGGGTTTTTAGGTGTTTTTAGATTATTAAGTGTTTTAGGGGCTTTAAATGGTTTAAGTGATTTTTAGGGTTTTTTTACATTTTTAGGGATTTTTTAGGATTTTTATGGTTCTTAGGGTTTTTAGGGTTTTTAGAGTATTTTGGGTTTTTATGGGTTTTTAGTGTTTTTAAAGTCTTTTTGGGATATTAGGGTTTTTTTTGAGTTTTCAGGGGTTTTAAGGTTTCTTAGAGTTTTTTAACATTTTTAGGGGTTTCAAGGGTTTTATAGTTTTAGTATTTTTTATGGTTTTTCAGGGTCTTTAGGGGTTTTTAGGGTTTTATGGGGTTTTATAGTTTTTAGGGGGTATTTATGGTTTTTAGGGTTTTTTTACGTTTTTAGCAATTTTTGAGGATTTTTTATGATTTCTATGGTTTTTAGGGTTCTTAGGGTTTTTTGGGATTTTAGGGTTTTTAGGATTTTTAGGTTTTTTAGGGTTTTGAGTGTTCTTTGTGGATTTTAGTGTCTTTTTGGGTTTTTAGAGGTTTTTCAAGTTTTTTATGGTTTTTAAGGGTTTTAGAGTTTTTTTAACATTTTTAGAGATTTTTAGGATTTTTAGAGTTTTTAGTGGTTTCTATGATTTTTATGGTTTTTATGGGTTTTTAGGGTATTTTAAGGTTTTTCTGGGTTTTTATGGTTTTGAGGGGTTCCTCAAGTTTTTTTTTAGGTTTTTTACATTTTCATAAATTTCTATAGCTTTTTAGATTCTTATGGTTTTTAAGGGTTTTAGGGATTTTGAGGGTTTTTAGGGTTTTCATGGTTTTTTGTGTTTTTACAGTTTTTTAGGGTTTTATAGTTTTTTTTGGGTTTTAGGTTTTTTTTAGTCTTTTAGTGATTTTAAGGATTTTAGAGTTTTTTAACGTTTTAACAGGTTTTATGGGTTTTTAGAGTTTTTAGTGGGGTTTTTGGGTTTTTGAGGTTTTTGGGATTTTTATTGTTTCAAGGGTTTTTATTATATTTAGGTGTTTTTTAGGGTTTTTGTGGTTTTTTACATTTTTAATGTTTTTCAGGTATTTTTTAGGATTTTTATGGTTTTTGGGGGTTTTAAGGTTTTTAGTAATTTTTGATGGTTTTTAGGGGTTTTTAGGGTTTTTAGGGATTTTATGTTTTTGTTGGGGTTTTAGGGTTTTTTTGTGTTTTTACGGTTTTTTTGGTTTTTTAAATTTCTTTAATGTTTTTAGTTTTTTAAAGGGTTTTTAGTGTTTTTTTTGTGTTTATCAGGTTTTTTTAGGTTTTTAGGGTTTTTAAGGTTTTTAATGGTTTTTTAGGGTTTTTTACCTTTTTTGGGATTTTTTGGATTTTTTGGGTTATGGCAGAAAAGGTGTGGGGTCAGACAAAGCTGATCCCATGATTTATTAAAGAACATAAAAGTAAAGTACAAGGCATTACAAAGGAGGCTTACATATCCTAGTGTGGGTCGTCCCCTTCAAGTCTGAGTCAACTGAAGACAAACAGAAGCCTGGAGTCCTGAAAGACCATACCGAAGTTCCATCATCAATCGATCTCTTGGAAAGAGCATCTGCAACCCAATTTTCCTCCCTATATGCATGTGAAATGCTCAAGGTAAGCGTCTTGGCAACATTGAGGCACTCGATCCAGTGCTGGAGAAGCCGCCATGGTACAAGTCGTGACTGCTTCCTGAAGGCCTCCACCACCAATGATGAATCAGATTCAATCCAGATCTTATTCCATCTGAAATGGGTTGCATATTGAATCGCTTTTATGATGGCCCAAAGTTCTGCCTCATATGCAGTACCGCTCCCAAAGAAGTGGTAAAAGCATCCTTTTACAAAGCCCCGAGAGGTACGAAATACCCTGCCACATCCTGAAGGACCCGGCACACCCATGGCAGCGCCATCAACATTGACCTTGATATGACCTGCAATCGGAGGGATCCACCTGATAAATTTCAACATCTTAGGTCTTTTGCATCTCCCTGGAATTCCAATTCTATGCAAGACCAGGAATTCATTCATATCATTATGCATCTCCCCATCCTGGATACCTGCCGCCGCATGGATAGCCCTGTGAATGCTTACCACCCCTTCATGGAAGGAACCTGTTTCATTCCGATGTGCCACCGCATTTCTGGCAAACCAAACAAAGGAGAGCAGTGCCACCACCGCTGCCAGAAAAAGATTGTAAAGTTGTGGGCTTAGACCGACCTCAGTTACCGCACCAAGAAGAATCTCCAGCTCCTGTTGCCTACTCAAATTAAGATGAATTTCAAAGACATACTGAATATAAAGCCATAGCTCAGAAGCCATACTGCAGTGTATGAAAAGATGACTACTAGTTTCCTCCGCTCGCAAGAAAATGTTACAGCCTGAAACGATCTGCCATCTGGCCAGCTTTAGCGCTCCATGTAGAGGCAGTCTTCCTTTCCATATTTTCCATAGGAAAATCTGCCTTGAAGGAGGAATAAATGACTTCCTAAATTTGGAAAGCCACGCTGGAACAGAGGCGCTATGTTCACATTTGTGCCTATATAATCCTTTGGTATAAAGAATTCCGCACTGATCAGGTTTCCACACTAAAGCATCAACATTGAAAAATTTGTATCTCTTTATTTCCATGGCTGTCCTGCTCGGAAGCATGCAAGCCATGCTTTCAAAATTCTGCAAAAACTCAGAAATTTGCATATTCTGCATGCTGTCTGGCGGCTGAAGTATTGTATTTAGCGGAGTGTGCAACCAAGTACTGGTCTAGCAGTTCAGGCCAGATTGCTTCGAGACAATCCACCTTGAATTGAAGATAATATCATGGTATGCTGCCTTGATGGAGGGCCAAACCGAAGAGAGAGAATAACCAGTGGATTCATTCATCAGCCTGCAGACAAACCTATCATTTAGGAAATCCAGACCTTCATTTCTAGAATTGATCAGATTCCAGACAAAGTTACCCAGTAGTGACTCATTGAACTTCCTCAAGTCCTTGATACCAAGGTCACCCATATCAATTGGTTCAGTACACTTTTTCCAGGCCACTGTGACAAGCTTCCTTTCATTGATACATCCTGTCCACATGAAGTTCCTGATTTTCTCTTGCATTTTCTTAAGCACACTAACCGGCCACCTGTAAATCGAGAAGGTATGCACCAACATGGGTATTAAAACCGAATTGATCAGACAGACCCTTCCTGCTTGTGACAAAGATTTTCCTTTCCACCGGGCATGTTGGTTGATGGATCTTGCTACAATCGATTCAAAATGAGAACATCTTGGCTTGCCCCAAAAGAGAGGAACCCCGAGGTACGTAAATGGTAACGACCTCCTCTTCACACCCATAAGATGGGCATATCATATCTTCCGAGAATTGGAGATTCCTTTTCCAAAGATGATGAATGATTTCCCCCAGCTCTGAAGCCATCAGGACCCACTGCACTGTCCATGTTTAGTGAAAATAGAGCAATCCTGATCTCATCATCAGAGGGAATAGCAGCCAGATGCATGTTCTGCTGCTCATTGATACACGGTTAAATGGAATTTAAAATCTGGCAGGTCTGCGATGTTCGAGGTTCTGTATATAGATCCTGGAAATAATCCACCACTACTCTAGATATATCAGGCTCTTCCGTAAAGAGGGCTCCATTAACCCGCACGACACTAAAAACTTTCTTTGCCTTTTTCTCCTTCTGAAGACAATGGAAGAATTTTGTGTTCTTGTCTCCTTCTTTGATCCATGTCACATTGAACTGATTTATTATCAACCTCTCCTTTAACAGAAGAAGATCATCCAGTTTTGAGGTAAGCCGCAATTCCTCCTTCGAAGGCTCATGCTGCTGCTGGTTCAGAAGCTGGCAATGAGCAAGCTGAGATTCCTCCTCATTAATTTCATCGTCCAATTTGGAGAATTAATTCCTGCTGCTGGACCATATTGAAATTTAATTACCAATGGGTTATGGTCTGAGTGATACTTTGGAAGGGTGTGCCCAGTAATTTCCATAGGCACCCCATTCTCATTTATTCGAAGAAAACATCTGTCGAGCTTACTAGCTTGCCACCCATTTCTAGTGAACCTTACCCATGTAAATTTATCCCCAGAAATTGGGATCTTGGTCAAATTGCAGGAATCAATGCAACAGGAGAATTCATCTACAGCAGCACGAATGAAATGAGGACCAATTTTCTCCTCATCCCTTAGGACTGTATTAAAGTCCCGCACTACAATCCAGTGACAATCCACTTGATGGTTGATTCTTTCCAGATCTCCCCACAGCTCCCATCTTCTGATGTAAGAACAGGATGCATTAACGAAGGAGAAACAAGCTTGAAGCCCATAAAAACTCGCTAATATGGTTATAATTTGAGGGAATACTTCTACAGAAAGAAGTTGAACCCCCTGATGGTTAAGGATCTATAATGATTCACTTCCATTGGAATCCCCATTGTGTGCCTCCAGGGAGTATCGAAGGTAACTCCAACTGAAGCCTTTCCATTTACTAAACTCAACCTTGGGCTCGGCAATTGCAATCAGCCCTGGTTTATAATGCGAGATAAAATATCTAAGATCAGAGGTCATTGGGGAATTCACAAGTCCTCTGTAATTCCAATATAGAATCTTCATTGATCCTGACGGTGTACCTTTCCACCCTTTTTCTTGGGTGGTCTTCCAGCCGGTCTCTTGCTAGGCTTGGATTCATTAACCAAGTTCGCCCTATCATCTTCATGTTGTTCTTGTGCCTGATCCGAGTCATCAGCCCAAAACTTACCTGATAGCGGAGAGAAAGTGTTCAATGAGCACATTCCTTCCTGCATGGTTTGACCTTTGGGGTTCCTCTTCGCACATTTCTTTGAGGTAACTGTCGTGAATCTGTCAGCTTCTGCAACTCCCAGAGCATGTAATGGTTGCTCCAATGCTAGACTCGTAATAGGGGTCAGTGTCTCCTTGTTCCGCCATCTTTTTAGGGTTATTTAGTGTTTTTATTGAATTTTAGGTGTTTTAGGATTTTTGGAGTTATAGGGGTTTTTGGTGTTTTTAGGGTTTTTAGGGTCTTTTGGGGTTTTAGGGTTTTTTTTTAGTTTTTAGGGGTTTTAAGTTTTTTAGATATTTTAGTGGTTTTTTAGGGTCTTGATGGATTTTAGTGTATTGTAAGGTTTTTAGGGGTTTTATGGTTTTTTACATTTTTAGGTATTTTTAGGGATTTTTTAGAATTTATTTGATTTTTAGGGATTTTTAGGGTTTTTTTGAGATTTTGAGGGGTTTTAGGGTGTTTAAAGGCTTTTGGGTTTTTAGGATTTTTTAGGGTTTTTAGGGTCGTTTTGCATTTGATTTTTTTTTTAGTTTTTAAGGTTTTATATAGTTTTTTAAAGTTTTTAGATATTTTAAGGGTTTTTAGAGTTTTTAGTGGTTTTTAGGATTTTTATTTATTTTTAGGATTTTGATAGGTTTTTAGGGGTTTTTATGGTTTTCCGGGGGTTTTCAGTGTTTTTAGGATTTTTTATGTTTTCAGATATTACTTGGGATTTTTTTTTGGATTTTTATGGTATTTAGTGGTTTTTATTATTTTTAGGGATTTTGACGGTTTTTAGGGTTTTTTAGGGTTTTAGGGAATTTTTGGGTTTTTAGGGTTTTTTTAGTTTTTTAGGGTTTTTAAGGTTTTTTAGAGTTTTATTAACATTTTTAACATTTTTAGGGGTTTAAATGGTTTAAATGGTTTTTAGATTAATTATTTGGGTTTTATGGTTTTTAGGGATTTTAAGAATTTTTAGGGTTTTTAGGGTTTTTAGGGTTTTTAGGGGTTTTTAGGTTTTTAAGGTCTATTGTGTTTTTAGAGTTTTTTTTAGTTTTTAGGTTTTTACGGTTTTTTAGAGTTTTTTAAAATTTCTAGGTGTTTTAAGGGGTTTAGATATTTTAGTGGTCTTTTATGATTTTAATGGGTTTTAACAGTTTTTATGGATTTTTAGGATTTGTATGGGTTTTGGGGATTTTTTGGATTTTTTAAGTTTTTTAGTGTTTTAGGGATTTTAAGGTCTTTTTGGGTTTTTTGGGGATTTTTTTAGGTTTTGTGGATTTTTAGGATTTTTATGTTTTTTTTATTTTAAGGGTTTTTTAGTTTTTAGGGGTTTAAAGGTTTTTTAGATTTTTTTACGCTTTTAGTGGTTTTAATGGTTTTTAGAGTTTTTAGTGCGTTTTGGGGTTTTTATGAGGTTTTAAGTGATTTTAAAGATTTTAGGGGTATTTTATAGTTTACAAGGGGTTTTCTAGGTTTTTAGGGTTTATAACATTTTAAGTGATTTTTAGGGATTTTTTAAAATTTTATGGTTTTTAGGGTTTTAAAGGATTTTGAGTGTTATTCCATATTTTTAGGGTTTTTTAGTGTTTTAGGGGTCGGGTTTGTGTTTTTTAGGGGTTTAAAGGTTTTTTTATAGTTTTTAACATTTTTAGGGGTTTTAATGGTTTTTAGAGTTTTTAGTGGTTTTTAGGTTTTTATGGGTTTTAGGGTTTTTTCTAGTTTTAGGGTTTTTTATGGTTTTCAAGGGGTTTTAAGGGGTTTTTACTTTTTCAGATAATTTTATAGATCTTTTAACTTTTTATGGCTTCTAGGGTTTTTAGGGTTTTTAGGGGTTTAGGGATTTTTAGGGTTTTTAGGGGTTTTTTGAGTTTTTTAGGTTTTTTAGATTTTTATAGAGTTTTTAACGTTTTTAGGTGTTTTAATGATTTTAGAGTTTTTATTGTTTTTTTATAATTTTTAGGTTTTAAAAGGTTTTTTGTTTTCCGGGGTTTTTAGGGCTTTTGGGGTTTTTTATGTTTTCAGAGAGTTTGAGGGATTTTTATGTTTTTATGGGTTTTAGGGTTCTTTTGTGTTTTTAGGGAGTTTGAGGGTTTTATGGGGTTTTAGGGGTTTTAGGGTCTTTTGGGTTATTTTGGTTTTTTGAGTTTTTAGGGTTTATGGGTTTTTTTTGAGTTTTTAACATTTTAAAGATTTTATGGGATTTTAGAGTTTTTAGTGTTTTTGGGGTTTTTTTAGGTGTTTAAGGTTTTTTTTTGATTTTTAGGGATTTTTTATGGTTTTCATGGGGTTTTTAGGGTTTTTTACATTTAATGGTATTATTAGGGATTTTTTAGGTTTTTTATGGTTTTTAGGGGTTTTCAGGGTTTTTAGGGTTGGTTTTGGTTTTAAGGTTTTTTTTTGAGTTTTTAGGGTTTTATGGGTTTTTAGAGTTTTTAACATTTTATGGGTTTTATGGGGTTTTATAATTTTTATTGGTTCTTAAGGGTATTTAGGGGGTTTTAAGTTTTTAATGGTTTTATGGTTTTCATGTGTTTTTCAGGTTTTTTAGAGTTTTTTAAATTTTCAGTGATTTTTAAGCTTTTGTTTGGATTTTTATGTTTTATTTGGTTTTTTCATGGGTTTTTTGGTTTTTTGGGGTTTTAGGGTTTTTTGAGTTTTTTAGTGTTTTTATGGTTTTTAGAGTTTTTAATGTTTTTAGGGGTTTAATGTTTTTTAGAGTTTTTAGTGGTTTTTAGGGTTTTTATGGAGTTAATAGTTTTTAATGTTTTAGGGGTTTTCATGATCTTCATGGGTTTTTATGGGTTTTAGGGTTTTTTATGTTTTCAGGGATTTTTCGGGATTTTTCGGGATTTTTCTGATTTTTATGGTTTATTGGGTTTTCTAGGGTTTTTTAAGGATTTGAGGGTTTTATGGTTTTTTAGGATTTTAGGGGTTTTTAGGGTTTTTAGGGGTTTAAAGGTTTTTTAGAGTTTTTAAAGTTTTTTTGGTTTTTTAGGTTTTTTATGGGTTTTTTAGGGTTTTTACTATTTTTAGGGGTTTATGGTTTTCAAGGGGGTTTAAGGGTTTTTAAGGATTTTTAGGAATTCTTAAGGAATTTTATGGTTTTTAGGGTTTTTTAGGGATTTTAGGGATTTTAGGGATTTTGATAGTTTTAAGAGGTTTTTAGAGTTTTTTAGGGTTTTTAGGGGTTTTACGGTTAATATGGTTTTCTTGGGGTTTTTTGATCTTTTTAGGGTTTTTAAGGTTTTTAGAGTTTTTTTAACGTTTTAATAGATCTTAAGTGTTTTTAGAGTTTTTAGTGGTTTTATAGGATTGTTATGGGTTTTAGGGTTTTTAAGATTTTTAGGGGCTTTATGGCTTCTAGGGTTTCTTCTGTATTTATAAGGCTTTTTTGTTTTCATGGAATTTTAGGGCTTTTTTTATGTTTTTTATGTTTTTAGGGGTTTTAGGATTTTTCGGGATTTTTATTGAATTTTGGGTTTTTATATTTTCTATGAGTTTCTTAGAATTTTTAAGGTTTTTATATTTTTTATTGTTTTTATCATTTTAAAGATTTTTTTTGAGTTTTTAGGGGTTTTATGGTATTCAGGTTTTTTAGGTTTTTTTACGTTTTCAAGGAATTTTTGGGTTTTTTACGATTTTTATGGTTTTAGGGTTTTTAGGGTTTTTAGGGATTTTTACTGTGTTTATGTTTTTTCATGGTTTTTAGGGTTTTAATGGTTGTTAAGGGTTTTTATGGTTTTCTAGGTTATTTGGTTTTTTTGAGTTTTTTAGGGATTTTAATGTTTTTAGAGTTTTTAGGGGTTTAAAGGTTTTTTAGGGATTTTCAATGATTTTTATGGTTTTTTTTTTCGGTTGTTAGGGATTTTGAGGGGGTTTAGGTGTTTTTTAGTGTTATATGGTTTCACTACTCTTAAGGACATTTAGGGTATTTAGGATTTTTTGAGATTTTTAGTGGTTTTAAGATTTTTTATAGTTTTTTAACATTTTTAGGTTTTTTAAGGGTTTTAGGGTTTTAGTGGGTTTTAGGGATTTTATTGATTTTTAGGGGTTTTAAGGTTTTAGGGGTTTTTATTGTTTTGAGGGATTTTTTTGTGTTTTTATGGTTCTTTACGTTTTAAGGGATTTTTAGGGATTTTTTAGAATTTTTATGGTTTTTAAGGTTTTTAGGGTTTTTGGGATTTTGTGTTTTTAGGGTTTTTAGAGTTTTTATGGGTTTTTAGATTTTTTAACGTTTTTAGGGGTCTTAAGGGTTTTTATTGGGGTTTTATTTTTTATGGTTTTTTGGGGGTTTTGAATGTTTTAGTGTTTTTTATGGTTTTTAGGGGGTTTTAAGGGTATTTAGAGTTTTTGAATTTTTTTGGGATTTTTGAGGATTTATATGGTTTTTTGGATTTTTTGGGATTTTGAGGGTTTTAGGGTCTTTTAGGGTTTTTGGGTTTTTTCGATTTTTTCTGAGTTATTGTGGTTTTTTCAGTTTTGAGGGGTTTAAAGGTTTTTAAAGTTTTTATCATTTTTAGGGGTTTTAAGGATTTTTTAGAGTTTTTAGTGGTTTTAAGGTTTTTATGGGTTTTTTGTTTTATTAAGGTTTTCAAGGTGTTTTATGGTTTTTAGAGTTTTAATGGTTTTCTTTATTTTTATAGATTTTTATGGCCTTTTAGGATTTTTATGGTTTTTAGGATTTTTGGGTTTTTATGATTTTGAGGGTATTTAGTGTTTTTCATGGTTTTTTAGTGTTTGTTGGGGTTTTCTGGGTTTTTATGGTCATTTTGGTTTTTAGAATTTTTTAAATTTTAAGGGTTTTTAAGGTTTTTTAAGAGTTTTTTTAAACATTTTTAGTTGTTTTAAGGGTTTCTAATTTTTAGTGGGTTTTTAGTGTTTTTATGGATTTTTAGGGGTTTTAAATTATTTTGGGGTTTTTATTTATTTAGGGGGTTTTTGGTTTTATGGTTTTTTATGTTTTTAGGTGTTTTTAGGTAATTTTTTAGTATTTTTATGGTTTTTATAGGATTTTAGGGTTTTTAGGGATTTTGATGGGTTTTAAGGGTTTGTCTGGTTTATTAAAGTTTGTAGGGATTTTCATGGGTTTTTGGGTCTTTTGGGTTATATATTTTTTTTAGTTTTTTAGGGTTTTTAAGTTTTTTAGTGTTTTTAAAGTTTTTAGGGGTTTGAAGGGTTTTTAGAGTTTTTTAGTGGTTTTTTGGTTTTTTGGGTTTTTTATGTTTTTTTTGGGGGTTTTATAGTTTTTTGGGGATTTTAGGGTTTTTTACGATTTTAGGTGTTTTATGGCCTTTTCAGGTTTTTTATGGTTTTTTGGGTTTTTTGGGTTTTTTGGTATTTTGAAGGTTTTTAGGGGTTTTTAGGGTTTTTGAAGGATTTTAGGTTTTTTAGGGTCTTTATGGGTTTTTAGGGGGTTTTTAGTTTTTTAGGTTTTGTATCGTTTTTTTACATCTTTAGTCATTTTAAGGGTTTTAGTGTTTTCCATGGTTTTTAGGGTTTATGGGGTTTTAGAGGTTTTTAATGGTTTTAGGGGTTTTTATAGTTTTTAAGGTTTCTTATGTTTTTAGGGATTTTTAGTGCTTTTAAGGTTTTTTATGTTTTTAGGGTTTTTTAGGATTCTCAGGGATTCTGAGTGTTTTTATGGTCTTTTAGGGCTTTTTAGGATTTTTAGGGGTTTTTTGGGTTTTTTAGCTTTTTATGAGTTTTTTATGGTTTTTAAGTTTTTTAGTGTTTTTAACGTTTTTAGGGGTTTTAAGGGTGTTTAGAGTTTGTAGTGAAATTTAGGATTTTTATGGGTTTTTAGTGTTTCTTAAGGTTTTTAGGGGTTTTTATGGTTTCTAAGGGTTTTTAGGGTCTTTAGGGTTTTAAAGTTTTTTAGGGGTTTTTAGAGATTTTTAGGATTTTAATGGTTTTTTCGAGTTTTAGGGTTTTTAGGTTATTTTTTGTTTTTCAGGGTTTTTATGCTTCTTTTGGTTTTTAGGGGTTTAAAGGGGTTTTAGATTTTTTAGTGCTTTTATGGTTTTTATGAGTTTCTAGGATTTTTAAAAAATTTAGTGGTTTTTAGGGTTTTCAAGGTTTTTAGGTGTTTTTATGTTTTCAGGGATTTTTAGGGAATTTTTAGGTTTTTTAGGGTATTTAGGGTTTTTTTGGTTTTTTGGGATTTCTACGGTTTTTAGGGTATTTCATAGGTTTTTTGGGGTTTTCAATGTTTTTTGGGATTTTTTACTTTTTTAGGTCTTTAAGGTTTTTTAGAATTTTTTAATGTTTTTTGGGTTTTAAGGGGTTTTAGAGTTTTTAGTGACTTTTAGGGGTTTTATGGGTTTTTAGAGTTTTTTATGGTTTTTAGGGTTTTTTAAGGTTTTCAGGGGGTTTTCAGGGTTTTCAGGGTTTTTTAAACTTTTTGGGATTTTTATGGCATTTTAAGTATTTTTATGGGTTTTAATGTTTTTTAGGGTTTTTAAGGATTTTGAGGATTTTTGAGAATTTTTAGTGTTTTTATTGGTTTTTAGGGGTTTTAGGTTTTTAGGGTTTTTAGGTAATTTTTGTGTTTTAGGGTTATTTTTGAGTTTTTAAGGTTTTTTAGAGTTTTTTAACATTTTTAGGGGGTTTAAGGCTGCTAGAATTTTTAATCATTTTTAGGGTTTTTATGGGCATTTATGTTTTTAAGGGTTTTATGGTTTTTATGGTATTTAGAGGATTTTACAGGTGTTTTAGGGAATTTTTCATTTTTATGGTCTTTTAGGGTTTTTATCATTTTTATGGTTTTTAGAGATTTTGTGGGCTCTTTTCAGGGTTTTTAGGGTTTTAGGGGTTTTTAGAGTTTTAGGCTATTTTAGGTTTTTGGGTTATTTTTGAGTTTTTAAGTATTTTTAATATTTTTAGGGTTTTTATTGTTTTTAGGGTTTTAAGGGTTTTTAGAGTTTTTAGTGGTTTTAGGGGTTTTATGGGTTTTTAAGGTTATTAGGGGTTTTAAGGTTTTTAAGGGGTTTTAGGGTTTTGTATGTTTTCAAGTATTTTTATGTCATTTTTAGGATAATTATGATTTTTAGGGTCTTTAGATATTTTGAGGGTTTTTACGGTTTTTATGGTCCTTTTGGGATTTAGGGGTCATTTTGAGTGTTTTAGGGTTTTTAAGGCTTTTTTAGAGTTTTCTAACATTTTTTGGGGTTTTAGGGGTTTTAGAGTTTTTTGTGGGTATTTAGTTTTTTATGGTTTTTTCTTGTTTTTAAAGGTTTTTAGGGTTTTTTTGGTTTTCAGGGGGTGTTAAGTGGTTTAAGGATTTTTTACATTTTTTTTGGGGATTTTTAGGGATTTTTAAGATTTTATGGGTTTTAGGACTTTTTAGGGATTTTGAGGGTTTTCATGATTTTTAGGGTTTTTTATTGTTTTTATGTTTTTTTTTGTGTTTTAGGGATTTTTTAGTTTTTTTAAGGTTTTTTATAGTTTTTAACATTTTTAGGGGTTTTTAGAGTTTTTAGTGTTTTTTATGGTTTTATGGATTTTTAAGGTTTTTAAGGGTTTTATGGTTTTCATTAGTTTTTAAGGGTTTTTAAGGATTTCTAGGTTTTCAGAGATTTTTAGGGATTTTAGGGTGTTTTAGGGATATTTTTATGGATTTTGAGGGTTTTAGGGGGTTTTAGGGTTTTCGGGATTTTTTTGGTATTTTGGTTTTTTTGGGTTTTTTTGAGTTTTTAGGGTTTCAAAGGTTTTTTAAAGTTTTTAAATGTTCTTAGGGATCTAAAGGGTTTTTGATTTTTTAGGTTTTTTTTGAGAATTTAGGGGGTTTTGAGGTTTTTAATGATTTTAGGGGGTTTTATGGTTTTGAGGGGGGTTTCATGGTTTTTAAGGGTTTTTACGTTTTTAGGGATTTTCAGGGATTTTTTTAGGATTTTTATGGTTTTTTGGGTTTTTAGGATTTTTATGGCCTTTTTGTGTTTTTAAAGTTTTATAGGGTTTTTAAGGTCTTTTAGAATTTTTTACATTTTTTAGGTTTTTTAGTGTTTTTATTGGGTTTTTAGTGTTTGAATGGGTTTTAGGGGTTTTAAGGTTTTTAAGGGGTTTTATGGTTTTCAATGGTTTTGAAGGTTTTTTATTTGTTTAGGGATTTTAGGGATTTTAGGGTTTTTAGGGATTTTTAGGGTTTTTAGGGGGTTTTAGGGATTTCAGGCTTCTTTTGTTTTTCTGGGTTTTTAGGTGTTTTTTGAGTTTTTCGAGTTTCCTAGGTTTTTTAGAGTTTTTAATGGTTTTAGATGTTTTAAGGGTTTTTTGAGTTTTTAGTGGTTTTTAGTTATTTTAGGGGCTTTGAAGTTTTTTAAGGATTTTAGGGATTTTTATGAGTTTTAGAGGGTTTTCAGGGTTTTTATGTTTTCATTGATTTTTAGAGATTTTTTACAATTTTATGGTTTTTTGGTTTTTAGGGTTTTTAGGATTTTTCAAGTATTTTTAGTTTTTAGAGTTTTTAGAGTTTTTTAGGGGTTTTAAGGATTTTTTCGAGTTTTTAAACATTTTTTTTGGGTTTTATGGGTTTTAATGTTTTTAGTGGTTTTTTAGGGTTTGAATGTTTTTAGGGTTTTTTATGTTTTCAGGTATTTTTAGGGATTTTTAGGATTTTTATAGTTTTTAGGATTTTTTAGGTTTTTTCGAGATTTTGAGGGTTTTTAGGGGTTTTCAGGGTTTTCAGAGTTTTTAGGGTTTTTTATCGTCTTTATGGTTTTTTGGGTTTTTAGGGTGTTTTTTGGGTTTTGGATCTTTTTTGTTTTTCAGGTGTTTTAGGGGTTTTTATTGTTTTTTATCTTTTTTAAAGGTTAAAAGGGTTTTTAGATTTTTATGGGGTTTTTAGGGTTTTATGGGTTTTTAGAGTTTTTAAGCTTTTTAGGAAGTTTTATGGTTTTCAGTGGTTTTTAGGGTTTTTTATGTTTTTATGGATTCTTTTGTATTTTTTAGGATTTTTATGGATTTAGGATTTTTATGTTTTTTTGGTATTTTGAGGGCTTTTGTGGTTTTAGGGTTTTTAGGGGTTTTATGATTTTTCTGAGTTTTAGGGTCTTTTTGGGTTTTTTGAGTCATTAATTTTTTTAAGGTTTTATTGTGTTTTTAATGTTTTTAGGGGTTTAAAGGGATTTTAGAATTTTTAGTGGTTTTTAGCGGTTTTTTTGGGTTTTAATGATTTTTAGGGGTTTTTATCTTTTCAAGGTTTTAGGGTTTCCTAATTTTTCATGGAATTCTAGGGATTTTTTAGGATTTTATGCTTTTTTGGGGATTTTAGTTTTTTAGTGATTTTGAGGTGTTTTGGGGTTTTTTAGGTTTTTAGGGATTTTCAAGGCTTTTAGGGTATTTTTGGGTTATTAGGGTTTTTTTGATTTTTTGAGTATTTTTTAGAGTTTTTAACATTTTAAGGGTTTAAATATTTTTTAGTGTTTTAGTGGTTTTTAAGGTTTCTATAGGTTTTTAGGGTTTTTAAATGTTTTCAAGAGGTTTTATGGTTTTTAGGGGGGGGGGGTTAGGGTTTTTTTATGTTTTTCGAAATGTTTCGGGATTTTTTTATATTTTAATTGTTTTAGGTTTTTTTAGGGATTTAAGTGATTTTTAGGGTTTTTAAGATTTTTTTGTTTTAGGGTATGTTATGATTTTTAGGGTTTTTTTAGATTTTAGTGTTTTTAAGGTTTTTTATAGTTTTTTAACATTTTTAGGGGTTTTAAGGGTTTTAGAGTTTTTATTATATTTTAGGGTTTCTATGGGTTTTTGTAGGGTTTTTAAGTTTTTTAGGGCAGGGAAGGCTTGAGACCAGGCAACCCTGGTCCCCCAAAATTTATACCAAAAGGAAAGAACAAATGGAGGGATACAAAGAGGGGTTACATAACCGGGTGTGCAACTCACCCTTCAAGTCAGAGTCCACAAGCGAGGAGCAGGAGGGCGTGGCCACAAAGGACCACAACGAGCATCTCTCCATAATAGCTTGTTTGGAGAGAGCATCTGCAACTGCATTCTCCTCCCAATAGGCGTGTGTCACAGTAAGATTCAGCCTTTGTCACATGGTAAGGCATTCCTTCCATTGGGTGAGGATCCTCCATGGAACGCACCTAGATATGTTTTTAAGAGCATTCACAGCAAGCATGGAGTCGGACTCAAGCCACAGGAAGCTCCACCCAAAACGGACAGCATATTCAATCACCTTTATCATGGCCCACAATACTTCTTCAAGGGCACACCCATCGCCAATGAAGTGTTGGAAGTAAACTTTGACAAAGCCCTGATAGGTGCGGAAGACGGCACCGCATCCAGCAGGACCTGGTGCACCAAGGGCTACACCATCCACGTTAACCTTAATCCAGGAGGGGAGGGGAGAAATCCATCGAATAAACTTGGAAACCATTGGTTTTTTCCCTACCAGAGACTCTAAGCAGTCGAAGGATGATGAGCTCGCGAACATCATTCTCCATATGGCCAGTCTGAATGCGGGAAGCCGCATAAACATCCTTGTGAATCATCACCACACCACCATGAATGGAGATCCATTTTTTATTGAAGGCAACTTCATTCCGAATGGTCCAGATAAAGGAGATGGTGGCTGCAACAGCAACCAGTAGGATATTGCAGACTTGTTCTCTATAATCCCAAGTGAACAGGTCGGTCAGGACCTCAAAGAGAGGCACGTCCAGGCCAGCTGGGAACCCAAAAATCTACTGTATATAGCCCCAAAGTTCTGAACTAAACCTGCATTGGAGGAAGGTGTGCTGAATATTTTCTTCCGCACCAAGGCAGAGGAGGAAAACAGAGGTGTGACAGTGCCCAGCTTTCTGTAACTGGTTCTGCATTGGCAGCCGATTCTTCCAGATTTTCTAGAGAAGGAGATGGTTGGCTAGGGGGATGAAATTTCTCCTAAATTTGGAGAGCCAGGCCGGGGGAGGGGATCCCCTGGCACAGTTGTACCGATAATAATACTTAGCAGTTAGTCTTCCTACCAGGCTGGGCTTCCAGATCAAGATGTCAGAGTCGACGGAGGCATAACGCTGGATTTACAGCAAGGCTTCCGTTGGGAGGGGGGCCTCAGTCAGTTCTAACCGCAGAAGGAGCACCACAATGGACAAGATTTTAAGGCCAGGAGAGGGATTCATCCATTCCTGGAGGGGCCTATCATGCCAAGGTGTGGACCAAGCATTCAATTCTGAGTGCTTTGATATGATCCATTTAGATTGAGAAATAATGGCCATGTACGAGTCATGAATTGCTGGCCAAATAGAAGAGTTTAAGTTTTTTATGGTTTTTTATGGATTTTAGGTGTTTTCAGGGTTTTTTGGGTTTTTTATGTTTTCAGGGATTTTTAGGGTCTTTTAGAATTTTTATGGTTTTATGGTTTTATTGGTTTTTAAGGATTTTGTGGGGTTTTAGGGGTTTTTAGGGTGTTCGGGATTTTTATGGTCCTTTTGAATTTTAGGGTCTTGTTTTGAATTTTTTAGGATTTTTAGGATTTTTAAGAATTTTTCAACTTTTTCAACTTTTTTAGGGGTTTTAAGGGTTCTTAGAGGTTTTTTGGGTTTATTAAGGTATTTAGTATTTTTTTTGGTTTTTAGGGTTTTTTATGTTTTTATGTATTTTTAGGGTTTTTAAGGATTTTTTAGTTTTAAGGTTTTTAGGGTATTTAGGGATTTTGATGGTTTTCTGAGTTTTTATGGTTTTCAGACTCTTTTAGATTTTTTATGGGTTTAATGGGTTTTAGATTTTTTAGTGGTTTTTTGTTTTTTTAAGGGGTTTAGGGTTTTAATGTTTTTTTGGGTTTTTATGGTTTTCAAGGTGGTTTCAGGTTTTTTTATGTTTTTAGTGATTTTTACAGCTTTTTTAGTATTTTTATGGTTTTTAGGGTTTTTAGAGATTTTGTGGGGTTTTAGGGGTTTTTAGCGTTTTTGTGGGTTTTTAGATTTTTAGGGTCTTTTTTGGATTTTAGGGTTTTTTGAGTTTTTTTAGGGTTTTTAATGTTTTTATGGGGTTTAAGGGGTTTTTTAGGTTTTAGTGGGGTTTTAGTGTTTTAGGTATTTTTAAGGTTTTAAGTGGGTTTTATGGTTTTCAAGGGGTTTTAAGTGTTTTTTGAGGTTTTTATATTTTTAGGGATTTTTAGGTCTTTTTTATTATTTTTTGGTATGAGGGATTTTTAGGGTTTTTGAGATTTTGAGGGTTTTAATGGATTTATAGTGTTCTAGTGTATTTATGGTTTTTTATGGGTTTTGGGGTTTTTAGGGTTTCTTTGAAGTTTTTTTAGGGTTTTTATGGTTTTTAGAGTTTCTTAATGTTTTCATGGTTTTAAGGGTTTTTAGGTTTTTCTTAAGGTTTGTAGTGTTTGTCATGATTTTTGGGTTTTTTAGGTTTTTTTGGGATTTTTATGGTTTTTAGTGATTTTGAGGCTTTTTAGGGGTTTTCAGGGTTTTTAGGATATTTGTGGTCTTTAGGGTTTTTTAGGGTTTTTAGGTTTTTAGGGGTTTTAGGGTATTTTTGGGTTTTTTGGGTTTTTTCGAGTTTTTTAGGGTTTTAAAGTTTTTTAGAGTTTTAAAATTTTTAGGGGTTTTAAGGTTTTTTAGAGTTTTATTGGATTTTAGGATTTTATGGTTTTTAGGGGTTTTTTATGGTTTTTAGGGGTTTTATGGTTTTGAGGTGTTTTGAAGGGTTTTTTATGTTTTTAGGGATTTTAGGGATTTTTTAGGGTTTTTATGGTTTTTAGGGTTTTAGGGTTTTTTATTGATTTGAAGGGGTTTTAGGTAAGAAGAGGTTCGTGACTAGGCTAGCATAGCCCCCCCAAAATTCAATAAAACATAAAAAGACAGCTACAAGATGGGTCTACAAGGGAAAGAGTGTATCTCACCCTTCAAATCCGAATCAACAAACGGAGTACAAAAAGGTGGAGTGACAAAGGACCACATTGAACATCTTTGTTCAATCGCTCTTTTGGAGAGAGTGTCCGCAACCGAGTTGGCCTCCCAATATGCATGTGAAACACTGAAGCTCAGGGTCTGAGAAATATTAAGGCACTCAATCCAATGCGGTATAAGTCTCCAAGGGACATCCCTGGAAAATCCCTTTACAGCAGTAACCACGAGCATCGAATCAAATTCAATCCAAATCCTTGTCCACTTAAACTGACTCGTGAATTTCATAGCCTTTATGATAGACCAAGGCTCTGCTTCATAATCACATCTATCCCTAATAAAATGAAAGAATCAGCCCTTTACGAATCCTCTGGAGGTACGAAAAACACCACCACACCCCAAAGGTGCAAGAGCTCCCAAGGCCGCACCATCCACATTGACCTTTATCCATGATGGAAGTGGGGGGATCCATCTATTGAACTTCAGGATCATCAGTTTTTTGCTTCCTACAGCAACCCCAAGTGGGTGCAATAATGTCAGGTCATTAACATCATTCCACGTCAAACCTGTTTGTAATCGTGATGTATTCCGGATCATCTTGTGGATGGTTTCCACCCCCATGTAGCGAGAGGGGCTGTCGATTGAAGGTAATAGCATTGTGATCAGCCCAAACATAGTGAACAGTCGCCGCTGTACCAGCAAGCAGCATATTATGGACCTGGTCACTTCGGTTCATCTCCACCAGGTCGTGCAAAAAATTGCAGATAGATCCTTGAAAACTGTAGGTCAGGCCGACACACTGTGATAGGTAACGCCAAAGTTCCATAGTAAAGGTGCAGTGTAGGAAGATCATAGTGCTCCTCAGCCTTCCTACATAAGAAACAAGCAGAGGTAATTTTCCAGCCGACCATCTTCAGCTACTCATGAATTGGAATCCGATTCCTCCAGATTTTCCAGATAAGCACAAAGTGTGAAGGGGGAATAAAAGGGGCCCTGAATTTAAGCAGCCATGATGGGGAGACCAAACCTTGTAGACACTTCAATCGATAAAAATCACAGGTATTGAATTTACCCACCATACTGGGCATCCATATGAGTGTATTAATGTCTGCGAAGGCATATCGCTGGACTTGCATGGAAATATTATCCCGAAGCGGTACCCCTGAGTCACCACATTGCTGGATGAGACCAACAATGGTTAAGTTCCGCATATCCTGTGGAGGCATCATCACCTCCAAGATGGGATGCTCCAGCCATGGGGTAGACCAACAATTCAAGGCAGAGTGCCTTGACACAATCCATTTTGATTTATACATAATATCCCTGTATGAGGATTGTAATGTAGGCCATCCCGAGGAAGAAATATACCCAGCAAATCCATTGCATAACCTGCACGTGAATCCCTCCTTGAGAAATTACAAGCCATCACCATGAGGGTTGAGTAGAATCCATGTGAATTTCCCAATCATGGCGTCATTGAAACATCGCATGTCTTTAATACCAAGCCCACCCAGATCAATCGTCTTTGTGCAATGTTTCTAGGCCACAAAGATCAATTTCTATTCGCTGATAGAACCTTTCTAGACAAAATTCATTATCCTTGCATTAAAGCTTTTGAGGAGACTAGCCGGCCATCTATAGATAGAGAAAGCATGCACAAACATAGAGGTAATAACAGAGTTAACTAGGCAGACTCTGCTAGCTTGAGAGAGGTACTTGCCCTTCCATTTAGACATTTGCTGAGTAATTTGAGAAGAAATGAACTCAAAGTAGCAACCTTTGCTTTCCCCCAAAAAAGAGGTACACCCAGGTAGATGAAGGGTAATGAGACCCTCTTCACCCCAAGAATATTGGCAATGTGGAGCTTCCTGACAAGAGAGACCCCTTTGCCAAAAACAATCATTGATTTCATCCAGCTAATAGTTTTCCTGGCCACACTCTCATAGTGGTGAAAGATCAGCCTGACTGTAGATAGAGATTGCTTATTAGCCTGACCAAATAGGAGGATGTCATCTGCATAAAGAATGTGTGAGGGGACATAAAGGTCCCTACCTGCTTTAATTGGTGAGTACAACCCCTCTTGCACAAGATCAAGGATTCATCGACTAATGTAATCCTCCACCATTGAAAAGATAAATCCAGAGAGAGGATCCCCTTGTTGAACTCCACGGGAGCATGGGAAGAACCCATGGGGGCCATTATTCAGAACTGAGACTCTGGCACTGTGAAGAATTAAGGAAATAAACTTGATTAAGTTGCTAGAAAAGCCATATCTACCAAGGACCTTGAAGATAAAACTCCATTTTATAATATCAAAGGCCTTTAAAATATCAATCTTTAGTGCAAAACTACCTTTCCCTGATTTCTTCCTCATTATATTAATCCCTTCTGAGGTAGTAAAGAGGCACGTTTGGATACATCGTCCAGGAATAAATCCAAACTGATTTGGAGTAACAATGTCACATAAAATCTTCCCCAAACTTATGACAAGAATCTTGCTAATTATCTTCCTCATTATGTTTTTAAGGTTTTTAAAAGTTTTTAAAGTTTTTATGGGTTTAAAAGGTTTTTAGATTTTTCAGTGGGTTTTAGGTTTTTATGGGGTTTTTGGATTTTTAATGTTTTTGGGGTTTTTTTTGGTTTTCAATGAGTTTTAAGGTTTCAGGTTTTTTTATGTTTTTAGGGATTTTTATGATTTTTTAGGATTTTTAGATTTTTAGAGTTTTTTAGGGTTTTGATGGATTTTGAGGGTTTTCATTATTTTCATGGTTTTTAGGGTTTTTCAGGGTTTTTAAGGTCTTTTTTGGGTTTTAGGGTTTTTTTCAGTTTTTGAGGGTTATTGAGGGTTTTAGACTGTTTTTTAGGGATTTTTATGGTTTTCAGGGTTTTTAGGGTTTTTTACGTTTTCAAGGGTTTTTAGGGATATTTTACATTATTTATTATTTTTAGCAATTTAGGGGATTTTGAGGGATTTCATGGGTTTTTAGGTTTTTTCTGTTTTCAGGTTCTTTTTGGGTTTGTAGGTGTTTTTTTTGTGTTTTTTAGTGTTTGATGGGTTTTTACTATTTTTAATATTTTTTGGGATTTAAAGGGTTTTTAGAGTTTCTAGTGGTTTTTAGGGTTTTTAAGGTTTTTAGGGGTTTTCGGGTTTTTTACATTTTCAAGAATTTTTAGGGATTTTTTAGATTTTTTTGTGTTTTTGGGTTTTTGGGGGGTTTTAGGGATTTTGACAGGTTTTCATGATTTTTAGGGGGTTTAGGTTTTTAGGGTTTTTAGGTTTTTTTTGTCCTTAGGGTTTTTTTAGCTTTTAGCATTTTTAAAGCTTTTTAGAGTTTTTAGGTATTTTTAGTGTTTTTTGAGTTTTTAGTTTCTTTTAGGGTTTTATGGTCTTTTGGGCCTGTTTTGGTTTTCAGGGGGTTTTCATGGTTTTTAGGGTTTTTTTATGTTTTCCGGGATATTTAGGGATTTTGTAGGATTTTTATGTTTTTAGGGGTTGTAAGGTTTTTTTTGGGATTTTGAGGGTTTTTAAGGTTATTTAGGGTTTTTAGGGGTTTTATGGTTATTTGGTGTTTTTAGGGATTTTTTTAGTTTTTTTTTAGTTTTTAAACTTTTTAAAAAAATTAACGTTTTTTGGGGTTTAAATGGTTTTTAGAGATTTTAGTGGATTTTTAAGGTTTTGGGGCCTCTTAAGGTTTTTAGGAGTTTTTATGGTTTTCTGGGGTTTTAAGGATTTTTAGTGTTTTTTTACCTTTTTAGGGGTTTTAGGGTTTTTTTAGTCTTTTTAAGGGTTTTAATGTTTTCTAGGGGTTTTATGGCCTTTTTGGGTTTTTTTCATTTTTTGAGTTTTTAGGGGTTTTAAGGGTTTTAATGTTTTCCAGGGGTTTTAGGGCCTTTTGGGTTTTTATCATCATTTTGAGTTTTCAGGGTTTTTAGAGTTTTTAATGTTTTTAGGGGTTTTAAGAGTTTTTTGGAGTTTTTAGTGGTTTTTAGGGGTTTTATATGTGTTTAGGTTTTTCAAGGTTTTTAATGGTTTTTATGGTTTTTAGGGGTTATTCATGGATTTTAGGGTTTTTTTTATGTTTTCATGGATTTTTAGGGCCTTTTCAGGTTGTTATGGTTTTTAGAGTTTTTAGATATTTTTAGGGATTTTGAGTGTTTTTAGGGGTTTTCACGGTTTTTAAAGTCTTTTAGGTTTTTAGGGGTTCTTCTTTGAGTTTTTTAGGGTTTTATGGTTTTTTATAATTTTTAATGTTTTTCGGAGTTTAAATAGTTTTTAGAGTTTTTATTGGATTTTTAGGGTTGTTATGGGTTTTTAGGGTTTTAAAGGTTTTTGGGGGGGTTTTATGATTTTTAGGGGTTTTTTTGGGGGTTTTTAGGGTTTTTTATGTTTACAGATATTTTTAGGGATTTTTAGGATTTTTTTGATTTTTTGTGTTTTTAGGGTTTTTAGTGATTTTGAGGGGTTTTAGGGTTTTCAGGGTTTTTATGGTTTTTATGGTCTATTCTAGTTTTTAGGATTTTTTGAATTTTTTAGTGTTTTTATGGTTTTTTAGATTTCTTTAAAAAAAATTGAGGTTTTAAGGGTTTTAGTATTTTTACTATTTTTTTAGGGTTTTGTGGTTTTTTAGGATTTTTTTAAGGATTTTAGTGGTTTTATGGTTTTCATGGGATTGTCGAGGTTTTTATGCTTTTTTACGTTTTTTGGGATTTTTAGAGCTTTTTAGGGCTTTTTATGGTTTTTAAGGTTTTTGATGTTTTTAGGTATTTTGAGGGGTTTAAAGGTTTTTATGGGTTTTTAGGGTTTTTCAGGGTTTTTAGGGTCTTTTGGGGTTTTTTGAGTTTTTTAGGGTTTTAATGTTTTTTAGAGTTTTTAACGTTTTTAGGGGTTTTAAGTGTTTTTAGAGTTTTTAGTTGTTTTTTAGGGTTTTGTGTGTTTTAAGGTTTTGGGTTTTTTTATTGTTTTTAGTGGGATTTCATGGTTTTTAGGGTTTTTTATATTTTTTGTGATTTCTTGGGTTTTTTTGGGATTTTTATGGTTTTAGGGTTTTTAAGGTTTTTAGGGATTTTGATGGTTGTAGGGGTTTTCAGTATTTTTTAGGGTTTTTAGGGTTTTTCAAGGTTTTTAATGATTTTTAGGGGTTTTGTGTTATTTTTGGGGTTTTATGGTTTTTTGAATGTTTTAGGGGTTTTAAGGGTTTTTAGAGTTTTTTAAACATTTTAGGGGTTTAAAGAGTTTTTAGAGTTTTTAGTGGTTTTAGGGTTTTTATGGGGTTTTAGGGGTTTTTAACGTTTTTAAGGGTTTTATGGTTTTCAGGGAGTTTTTAGGGTTTTTTATTTTTTAGGGTTTTTTAGGATTTTTATGGTTTTGATGGTATTTCATAATTTTTAGATTTTTTTTGGGGTCTTTTGGGTTTTTATGGGTTTTTTGAGTTTTTTAGTGTTTTAATACTTTTTAGAGTTTTTTAACGTTTTTAGGGGTTTTAAAGGTTTTTAGAGTTTTAGTAGGTTTTTAATGGTTTCTTGTTTTTGTAAGGTTTTTAGGTTTTCTATGGTTTTCAGGAGGGTTTTTAAGGTTTTTAGGGTATTTCATCTTTAAGGTATTTTTAAGGCCTTTTTAGTATTTTTATGGTTTTGGGTTTTTTTAGAGTTTTTAGGGATTTTGAGTGTTTTATGGGTTTTCAGGGTTTTGTTGGGTCTTTTAGAATTTTAGGGTTTTTTGTGGTTTTTTTAGGTTTTTAAGGTTTTTTATAGTTTTTAACGTTTTTGGGGATTTTATGGGTTTTTATAGTTTTTAGTGGTTTTTAGTGTTTATATTTGTTTTCAGGGTTTTTTAATGTTTTTAGGGGTTTTATGGTTTTCAGGGGCCTTTCGTGGTTTTTTTATGTTTTTAAGGATTTTTAGGGATTTTGTAAGATTTTATGGTTTTTATGGTTTTTGATGGTTTTTGATGGTTTTTAGTGGTTTTCGGGGTTTTTATGGTTGTTTTGAGTTTTTAGGGGTATTGATTTTTTTTGGGTTTTTAAGGTTTTTTAGATTTGTTCTCTTTTTTATGAGTTTTAATGGTTTTTAGAGTTCTTAGTGGTTTTTAGGGATTTTATGGGGTTTTATGGATTTTTAAAGTTTTTATAGGTTTCAGGGGGTTTTTAGGGTCTTTAGGGATTTTTAGTTTTTTAGGGATTTTAGGGGCTTTTTGGATTTTTATGGTTTTAGGGTTTTTGAGGGTTTTTTAGTTCTTTTAGGGTTTTTTTTCTTTTTTGGTTTTTTTCGGGTTTTTAGTGTTTTTAAGGTTTTTAGAGTTTTGTTGTTTTTTAGGTTTTGAGGGCTTTTATAGTATTTAGTTGGTTTTTATTGTTTTTATGGTGTTTTAGTGTTTTTTAATGTTTTTAGAGGTTTTAATGGCTTTTTATTGTTTTCAGGGTTTTTAGGGTTTTTTACGTTTTCATGGATTTTTAGGGGTTTTATGGTTTATGGTGGGGGGGGGGGGGGTTAGGTTTTTTATGGTTTTTGGGGTTTTTTATGGTTTTTTTAGTTTTTAGGGGTTTTAATTTTTTTAGAGTTTTTAGCATTTTATAGGTTTTAAGAGTTTTTAGAGTATATATCCGTTTTTATGGTTTTTATGGGTTTAAGGTTTTTTAATGCTTTTAGGGGTTTTATTATTTTTTATGTTTTTGGGGATTTTTAGGGATTTTTTTAGGATTTTCATGATTTTTAGGGTTTCTAGGGGTTTTAGGGATTTTGATGGTTTTAGGGTTTTTCATATTTTTTAGTCTTTTATGGGTTTTCAGGGTTTTTAGGGTCTTTGTGGTTTTTAGAGTTTTTTTTATTTTTTAGGGTTTTTTAAGACTTTTTGACATTTTTAGGGGTTTAAAGGGTTTTTTTTTTGATATTTTAGTGTTTTTTAGGTTTTTTATGTTTTTCTATTTTTTTTAGGTTTTTAGGGGTTTTATGTTTTTTAGTGGATTTTTTGGTTTTTTAGTGTTATTTAGGATTTGATGGATTTTTAGGTATTTTTTATGTTTTTATGGTTTTTATGGGTTTTAGGGATTTTGAGAGTTTTTAGTGGTATTTGGGTTTTTATAAGTTTTTTTGGGTTTACCAAGGTTTTTATGGTCTTTTAGGGGTTTAAGGGGTTTTTTTAGTTTTTGAGGGGTTTAAGTGTTTTTGAATTTTTTAAAGTTTTAAAGGGTTTTAAGGGTTAGAGTTTTTAGTGGGTTTTAGGGTTTTTATGGTTTTAAGGGTTTTATGGTTTTAAAAGATTTTTCATGGTTTTTGGGGTTTTTAGGGGTATTAGGGTTTTTACTGTTTTTTATGGTTTTTAGGATTTTTCAGAATTTTTGGGGTTTTATGGATTTTAGAGGATTTTTTTTTGTTCTTTAGAGTTTTTAAGGTTTTTACATTTTTTTTACATTTTAGGGGTTTTAAGGGCTTTTAGAGTTTTTAGTGGGTTTTTATGGTATTTTGGGTTTTTATGTTTTTTAGGGTTTTTGTGGTCTTTAGGAGTTTTTCAGAGATTTTATAGGTTTTTACATTTTCAGGAATTTTTATTGATTTTTTGCGATTTTTATGGTTTTTATGGTTTTTTGGGATTTTAGGGATGTTGAGGGTTTTTTAGGGGGTTTCGGTTTTTTAGAGTTTTTAAGGTGTTTTGGGTTTTTATGGTTTTTTTGAATTTTTGAGGGCTCTTAATGTTTTTAGATTTTTTAAGGTTTTTATAGTTTTTTTAAATTTTAGGGGTTTTAAGGGCTTTGAGAGTTTTTTATGGTATTTTGGTTTTTTAACGTTTTTTTAGGGTTTTTATGGTTTTTAGAGTTTTTAACATTTTTATGGGTTTTAGGGTATCTAGGTCTTTTAGTGGGTTTTTGGGTTTTTATGGTTTTTTGG
Source organism: Viscum album (assembly GCA_963277665.1). Lineage (NCBI taxonomy): Eukaryota > Viridiplantae > Streptophyta > Magnoliopsida > Santalales > Viscaceae > Viscum > Viscum album. Next base: position 1,048,964,628 of record OY728121.1, on the reverse strand, counting down.
GTTTTTTAATGTTGTTAGGGTTTTTTATTATTTTTAGGGGTTTTAGGGGGTTTAACGGTTTTTACGTTTTTAGGGATTTTTAGGGATTTTTGAGGATTTTTATGGTTCTTATGGTTTTTAGAGATTTTGAGGGGTATTAGGGGTTTTCTAGGTTTTTAGGTTATTTTTGGTTTATTTTGGTTTTCTGTGTGTTTTATAGGGGTTTTATGGTTCTTTAGTGTCTTTTTAAGTTTTTAGGGTTTTAAGTTTTTTTAGAGTTTTTTTTTGTTTTAGAGTTTTATGGGTTTTTAGGGTTTTTTATGGTTTTTTTGGGTTTCTACAAGTTTCAATCAATTTTTAGGGTGTTAGGGTTTTTTAAATTTTCAAGGATTTTTTGGGATTTTTAAGGATTTTTATGGTTCTTTTGGATTTTTAATGGTTTTAGGGATTTTGAGGGAATTTTTAGGGTTTTCAGGCTTTTTTAGGGGTTTTAGGTGTTTTTTGGATTTTTAGGGTCTTTTGGGGTTTTTAAGGTTTTTTTGAGTTTTTTATAACTTTTAGGGGGTTTTAGAGTTTTTTTATCATTTTTTAGTGGTCTCAAGGATTTTAGAGTTATTAGTGTGTTTTTAGGGTTTGTATGGGGTCTTAGGGTTTTAAGGTTTTTACGAGTATTATGGTTTTCAAGGGGTTTTCAGGGTTTTTACGGTTTTTTTCATTTTCAAGGATTTTTAGGGTTTTTTTTAGGATTTTTATAAATTTTAGAGGATTTTAGGGTTTTTTTGGTTTTTTTGGGTTTTTTGGGATTTTACGGGTTTTTAGGGGTTTTCCGGGTCTTTAGGGTCTTTTTGCGTTTTTAGGGGTTTTGTTGAGTTTTTTAGGGTTTTCAGGGTTTTTAGGGTCTTTTTGAGTTTTTAGGGGTTTTGTTGAGTTTTTTAGGGTTTTAAGGGTTTTTTGAGTTTTAAGGGGTTTTAGAGTTTTTAATGTTTTTAGGGGTTTTTAGAGTTTTTAATGTTTTTAGGGGTTTTAAGGGTTTTTAGTGTTTTAGTTGTTTTTAGGGTTTTTAGTGGTTTTTAAAGTTTATAGGGGTTTATAGTTTTCAGGGGGTTTCAGGGTTTTTTGCGTTTTTTATGTTTTTTGGGATTTTTTTTTGGATTTTTATGTTTTTAAGGTTTTTAGGGATTTTGTGGGTTTTTACGGTCTTTCGGGGTTTTTTTATGTTTTTAGTGTTTTTCAAGGTATTTTGCGTCTTTTTAGGTATTGAGGGGTTTTTTTTTATTTTTTTTAAGGTTTTATGGTTTTTTAGAGTTTTTAAACATTTTAACATTTTTAGGGGTTTTAAGTGTTTGTAGAGTTTTTAGTAGTTTTTAGTGGTTTTATTGGTTTTTTGGGTTTTTTAAGGTTTTTAGGGGTTTTTTGGTTTTTAGGGGATTTTAGGGTTTTTAGGGTTTATATGGTTTTTTTTGGGTTTTAGGGTTTTTACAGATACTGAGGGTTTTGGGGGGTTTTCAGGGATTTTAAGGGTTTTTTCAGATTTTTTGGGTCCCTTAGGGTTTTTTTGTTTTTAGGTGGTTTTAAGGGTTTTTAGAGTTTTTTTTAACTTTTTATGGGTTTTAATGGATTTTAGAGTTTTAGTGGGTGTTTAGGGTTTTTATGCATTTTTAGTGTTTTAAGGTTTATAGGGGATTTTAAGGGTTTTTAGGGATTTTTACAATTTTAGGGATTTTTAGGATTTTTAGTGTTTTTAGAGTTTTTAGGGATTTTTAGGGGTTTTCCGGGGGTTTTAGGATTTTTTGGGTTTTTAGGGTACTTTTGATATTTTAGGGTTTTTCTATGTTTTTTTTGGTTTTTAGATTTTTTTAATGTTTTTAATGTTTTTAGGGGGTTTAAGGGGTTTTTATGTCTTTTATGGGTTTTAGGGGTTTTATGGTTTTTAAAGGTTTTACAGGGTTTTTATGTTTTTTTTACATTTTCAAGGATTTATAGGGATTTTTTAGGATTTTTATAGTTTTCAGGGTTTTTAGGGTTTTTATAATTTTTGCGTGTTTTAGGTGTTTTCAAGGTTTTTTGGGTTTTAAAGGTTTTTTAGGGTTCTCAGGGGCTTTTGGATTTTTAGGATTTTTTTAGTTTTTTTGGGTTTTTTTGGGTTTTTAGAGATTTTAATGTTTTGAAAGATTTTTAGGGGTTATAAGGGTTATTAGAGTTTTTAGTGGGTTTTTAGGGTTTTATGGGTTTTAGGGTCTTTTAAGGTTTTAGGGTTTTTTTATGTTTTTAGGGATTTTTTAGGGTTTTTGTGGTTTTTGTGGGTTTTAGTAATTTTGGGAATTTTGGGGGGATTTAGGGTTATTCATGGTTTTATAGGGTTTTAGAGTTTTTTAGGTTTTTATATGATTTTTAAGGTTTTTATGGTACTATTAGGTTTTTTGGGGTTTTTGGGGTTTTTTGGAGTTTAATAGGGTTTTTAAGGATTTTTAGAGTTTTTATATGTAAGAACCTGGACCTTCTTTTCAGGTATATTTTTCCTTTTCTGGTCGTTTTTGAGAAAAAGAGGAATTTCTGGAAATTTTCTAAGTACACGCCGTGTACTTTATGAGTACACACCGTGTACTCGGTTATCGCGGGTAGCCATATGCTGGTCGTGTAGCGGCCTTGCACACGGCCGTGTGGGGTGACTTGGAGGCTGCCTAAAGCAGAGTACGGGAAAGGAAAGTACACGCCATGTACTTAAAAAAAGTACATATCATGTAATTTATTTTTTTTCATTAAACACACCAGGGTCACGTCTGACAGACAGAACATCCTACTTCTAGGTCTCGTTCATCTGAGAGCACCCATACAATGCCGAGAATTCCCCGAGCCCCTGATCGCGCGTTCGTTCTCCCAATCGACCGCAGTCAATTGCGTTGGAACCACAATGTTAAGCTCTTCCTTCTACTAGAGCCTCATTTCCTGATTCATCTTCTTATCCAAGTTATCCTTGGTTGAGCATTGTAGCATTTTTGTAGATCTACATTGTTCTTGGGCGATTCAAGGCTTGAGGTTCACATATAGCGATCCTACGATGCTATGTTAGGTGGTTTGTGCCTTTCCGTTGAAAGTCTTTGAGTATTATGTGCAATTGTGCCCAATACCCTTGAACAGGGTATTGCACGTTTACCGTTTTATCCCTAAAAATTGCTTGCCATGCTTGTATGCTTGAGTAGAGGATATTTGATTGTGAATAGGGTTTTTCTATGCTTTGGAAGTGTTGCCCATGCATGTTCTGTTTATGGTTGTTTGGTCTGCTTAGCCTGTTAGGCTGTTTTGCCTGTTTCCATGCCTAGTGCTAATAGGATGGAGTGATTGTTTTCTGACATGCTGAGATGCTGTAGACTATTTAGCCAAGTAGTTCTTGAGGTTTAATTTGGCAGTATCTCATTGCTATGCTAGATCTACTTACACAAGGCCGTGAGAACCCGGTGTAGTAGACTATAAGGGGAATTGACTGAGTGAGCCTCCTCAGAGAGTCCTTAATCACTGTAGACTATAAGGGGAATTGACCGAGTGAGCTTCCTTAGAGAGTCTTAAATCGCCTTAGACTATAAGGGGAATTGACCATGTGAGCTTCCTCAGAGAGTATTTTATCACATTTGACTATACGGGGAATTGACTAAGTGTGCTTCCTCATAGAGTCTTTGTTACGTCCTTATGACTGAACCAGAGGGGATAGGCTATGTGTACTTCCCAGAGGGTTACTGTTGTGTTAGCTACATGCTTGACTTGATAGGTTGAACCAGAGGGGTTAGGCTATGAGTACTACCCAGAGGGTTACCTGCTTTGATTAAGCTGTTTACTTGCTTTGTGTTATTGATTGCTCTGAACTGTAAGAAATGGTTACTGCTGAGCACTTCCTTGTTTATTTCTGCTGTTTACTTCTATCTTGCCATATATATTCACTGACTGTTAGACATAGATCTTTGGGTGTTTTCCTACTGGGATTTAGTCTCACACCCTATTTGGGCCCAAACAGATTATATTCCTGCAGGTATAGACAAGGGAAAGCGCCCTTCTACTTCAGGTACTTGATTACTGTGGAGCTGGAGAGCATGGGACCAAGCTATGACTTGTGATGCTGAGGAGTTGTTTATCTATTTTCTTTAGTAATTTTTTTTATTGTATTCCAGCATTGTGATTTGTTTGGCTGTTTTCCTAGACATATGTTTCATGCATCATTATATATATATATATATATTCTCCTGTTATCCTTTCAGTTTTCCGTTGTTTTTTGTTGTATGGAATGATTACTGTTTCCACTATTACAATCTGTTTACTTCCACTGTGTACTCTACCAATGAGGGAATAGTTTCCCCACTATCACACCCAAGGCCCTTGCTGCTAGTCAGCAGCCTTTGGAATTCGGGAAAATGCGCTTGAGTCCATGTGACCAACCGGGTACGAGGCGCCTCTGGGTGGCTTCCAGAACCGGGACATTACAAAGTGGTATTAGAGGGATTCTTTTCTTCTTAATTTACTATTTGGAGCCTATATCTAGGGAAAGGACAGAATAGGTAATTAGTAATAAGTTGTGCCCCAGAGTAGCTAACCCGTGTACAGGGAAAAACTAATTTACCTCGGTTATTGCAATTTTTCTGATTTTTCAATTTGACAGTTTATTTGATTTCACCATTTCACATGTTTTTTATTACTGTTGATGCTATTGAGGTTCTATTTCTATCGCAACCTGATGAGATGAGGGTATTCCATCTCATGCATTATATAGGCACTTTCTAGAAATCACATGTCATGCATTCTTGTCATGCCATTTAGGGTGCATTAGCAATTTCATGTTGTTGTTATAGATGTTGTGTAGAATATGCATGCTTTTGTGATAGATGCCTTGATAAAATACCTGTTGTTTGATAGGGTATTTTTGTGTAAGGTTTTTTTTCAAATGAACGCCCAAATTTGGTTCTTGGGGTGTTATGGGCCCTCATGAATTATAATTTGGTGGATCATTGACTTGTTTACCTTGTTATAACATATATAAGATTCCAATCTTTGATTCGCGGGGGAGTATGGGCCCTCACGGATCGAAATTTGGCACCTTCAATGTCTGTTTCAGTGTTTTTATGGGTTCTAGAGTAGTTTCTGAGGCTCACTATCTGGAAAAACCTAAAATACATGGTGTGTAGTTGTGAACACATGTCATGTATCCTTATGTTTGGGAAGGAACAATTGTTCTTAAGTACACACCGTGTACTGAATGTACACACCGTGTACTGAATGTACACACCGTGTAGTCTATAGTTGTGTCACTGAATGTGTGGGCAGAGACATGGGGTCATGAAAAATATTGTTGGAACACATCATGTATTCTATATACACGCCGTGTTGTGATGACCATGTGTCTACTCGTGTGACTAATGATACGGAGGGATGAAGCTTAAAATATGCACACCATTTTAGGATAGAACATGTCATGTAGTGTAATCCGAGTATCCAGTCGTGTAACAAACATCACGGGTTGGGAAAATCCTTCAAGTACACACCGTGTCCACCTGGAACACGCCATGTAGAGTGAGCCGTGTAGCCGTCCGTGTAACTAACAATACGGGTCATTGAAACTTGTCTAGAACACGTCATATCTAGAACAAACACGTCGTTTAGTATTAGTTTAAGATAATTGAGTGGCCTAGCCATGTAGAGGACTTGGGTAGGGGATGAGAGTTCAAGTACACACCGTGTGTAAGGGAAACATGTTGTGTGTTTGGGGTGTTACACGACCTGGGCTGGAATAAGTACACGCCCATGTTAATGGCTTGATGGAACACGCTTTGTAGGGTACATACACGCTGTGTAGTCATTTTTGCTAAACTTGAATGCTTCCTTTCTCCTATTCCCTTATTTTACTTCTAAGCTTTCAGTCCTGGATAAAGTTGATCTAAGGTGTGCGCTTTACCTTGTAGATTCATGCCACCGATACATCCTCTTGTTGTCTGTAAGTTGCAGGGGAATGATCAGACGCCATATATGGTTGATCGGGGACTTCCTGCAGATCCTCCAGTTGTGTCAGTCTTGGCACCAGCAGTTATACCTGACACAGGTGCTGATGCATAGTTCAGGGAGGGTTTTATGAGGATGACGCAGACCTTTCAGGGGGAACTAGCTCCTGCCCCGTCGATGGAAGAACTGACGCGAGTCTTTCAGCAGCAGCATCCTCCCACGTTTTTAGGGGATGGGGGACCCCAGGCTGCAGAATCATGTCTAGAAGCCATATTGACGATCTTCGAGCATCTAGAGACGCCTCCAAATAGAAGGGTCAAGCTCTCTACCTACATGATTCGAGAATCCACCAAGAGGTGGTGGGATGTGATCTCATAGGCGAGACGCCAACAAAATATGGCATGGGAGGAGTTCTGGAACACCTTCTATGATTACTTCTATCCAAAGACCTTGAGGAAAGATCGAGCCCGAGAGTTCATGAGTATAGAGAAGAGTACTCTTTCTATTCTGGAGTATTCTTCTCACTTCACTGAGCTGCACCGCTTTACACCCTTCCTAGGGGGAGATGATTTGTTCCTTTCATGGAAGTTTGAGGATGCTCTCAGGCAGGATATCTGATCCCAGGTGAACATATTAAGGTTAACTTTGATATCCTCTATAGTCAACCAGGCACTGATCACGGAGCGCAATTTGAAGGATTCTAGAGCTGTGAGCTGGGGCGGTTCAACATCCAGGGTTAGTGCTTCGCTGGCTGATAGCAGGAAGCGCCTCAGGGAGGCTGCATGAGGAGATCTGAGTAGGCGGGATGCATCTTCTGGTAGCCAAGTGGTGTGCTACCAGTGCGAGAGAAGCGGGCATACGAGGCCACAGTGCCAGAGATACCTAGTGGAGTGCTGATATTGTGGCAAGATGGGTCACCTTCAGCGTTTCTGTCGAGTTTTCTCACTAGCAGCTGGTGAAAGGGGTTTATCTATTACTCCATGTACAGGATAAGCTCCACCAATTTCTCACTAGTCTGGGAACTGGAGTTCTTTTGTCCATTCAAGCTAAGGTGGAGGTCGCGGCTGCGGTTTTCAGTCACCAGGTTACTAGCGACAGTAGGGTGGATCAGCTCAGAGTGGTCAGGCAAGGTCACAGGGTTGTGGAGTAGGCCAAAATTTTGCAGTGGAGCAGACCTAGTAGGATCAGGATCCTAACCCCTCTATAGTTCGAGGTACGATCCTAGTTTCCTCAGTTTTATCTTCAACTCTTTTTGACACAGGGGATTTCCATAGCTTTATATCTGTTGCTGTTGTGGAGAGCCTTGGGCTCTGCATCTTTTCTTATGCTGATATCTTGACACTAGATACTCTGTTGGGGATGAGAATATCTAGTGTATGTCAGTGAAAGGAGTTCCCTCTTGAGGTTTGTGGGTGTCACTTCCTTTGGGATCTCTATGTCCTAGAGATGACAGGCTATGATGTCATTCTCGAAATGGAATGGTTAGTTCTTTTCTAGGCAGTTGTCGATTGGTATCGCCATATGGTGAGTTTCATATCACCAGAGGGCGAATTGTTTCTTTATAAAGGTGAATGGGATGTCCAGGTGAGCAGATCGGGTCTAAAGTATCATGGGTTAGGAGGAGTTACAGCCCAGATTGCTAGTCTGTATCAGGATGATCAGGGGACTTCACAGTTAGACTTTCCTCCAGTAGTGTATCGTTTCAAGGATGTATTTCCATAGGACTTTTCAGGTCTTCCTCTGGAGAGAGAGGTGGACTTTTCTATTGAGCTCGTTCCAGGAGAGGCACCGGTGTCCATTCCTCCTTATAGGATGGATACACCAGAGTTGTAGGAGCTTAAGAAGCAGTTGGAGGAGTTGCAGGCAAAGGGTTTCATCCGACCCAATACTTCTCCTTGGGGTTCGCCTATTCTATTTGTGAAGAAGGCATACGGTACCCTCAGACTTTGTGTGTCTTATTAAAAGTTGAACTAGTTGATGGTCAAGAACTGATATCCCTTGACGAAGATTGATGATATCTTTAACTAGCTTCGAGGAGCTCGAGTTTTCTCGAAGATTGACTTGTGGTCCGGTTATCATCAGTTGCACATTAGACCACTAGATATACGTCTTACAGCCTTCCGGAGCAGGTGTGGTCTATATGAGTATGTGGTTATGTCATTCGGTCTCATGAACGCACCTTTAATTTTCATGGCACTGATGAACCGAGTGTTCTATCCATACTTGGATTCCTTCATGGTAGTTTTCGTGGACAATATCTTGTTGTACTCTCACTCTCGACACTACCATACCACACATCTTGATATCGTTCTGAGTACACTGAGAGAGCATCAGTTATATGTTAAGCTCTCAAGGGTGCAAAGTTCTTGTGAACAGATTCTTGTGAGTCAGCCTTTTAGGAGCTGAAAGGGAGGTTTACTTCAGCACTGATACTATTATTTCCAGATCTGAGAAAGAGTTATACCATTTATTGTGATGCTTCATGTATCGGTCTAGGAGCTGTTCTTATGCAAGGATAAGAAGTCATTGCGTACGGGTCCCGGCAGTTGAGGACACATGATAGGAATTATCCGATGCATGATCTTGAGTTAGCGGTAGTTGTTCATGCCTTACGCTGTTGGAGACATTATCTTTTGGGAGAGAATTTTGTGGTTTTCACTGACCACAAAAGTATCAAGTACATCTTCACTCAGTGTGATCTGAATTTGAGACAGCAAAGGTGGGTTGAGTACCTTCCGTCTTTTGACTTGAGCTTGCCTACACTCCTGGGAAAGGCAACGCAATGACTGATGCATTGAGAAGGAGGACTCAGATACAGGTAGTTCGGGAGGCCAAAAGTGAGTGTAAACTTATGGATATGTTCTCTAATATGCATTTGGAGGTGCACAATAGATAGGGGCAGACATTTCAATCTTCTGTAGTTGTTATCTCTACTCTTATTGATCGAGTGTGAATGAGGCAGCTATTAGATTCTAAAAGCCTAGTACTATAGGAAATCGTGTCAGGAGAGGACCCTATTCCTGGATGGACCATAGGCGAGGATGAAATCTTGCATTTCCAGGGGTGTGTATGGGTGCCAGCAAACATATGCGAGGAGCTGATGCGTAACTTTCATTCCTCAGTTTGGGTAGTTCATCCTGGTGTCACCAAGATGTATCGTGATCTACACCGTTAGTATTGGTGGTCAGGTATGAAGAGAGATGTTTCTGGTTTCGTCATGAGGTGTTCCACCTGTCAGCAGGTGAAGGTGGAGCATCAACGACCAGTAGGGATTTTACAGCAGTTACCCATTTCCGAGTGGAAGTGGAATGACGTCACGATGGATTTCGTGATAGGTTTACCGAGATCGCCTCGAGGGAATGATGTAGTTTGGGTTGTCATTGATAGACTCATGAAGGTTTCTCACTTCTTTCCGATCAAGGACACCTTCAGTGTTGATGAGCTGGGATGGTTGTACATCTGAGAGATTATACGTCTACATGGAGTTCAACACTCCATTTTTTCAGACAGGGATGCATGTTTACTTCTCGGGTCTGGCAGGGGCTTCAGAAGGCTTTGGGTACACAGGTACTTTTGAGTACAGCTTACCACCCTCAGACAGATGGCCATTCCGAGCATACGATTCAGGTGCTTAAGGACATGCTCTGAGCATGAATTCTGGATTTTGGAGGTTCTTGAGATATACATTTACCTCTTATGGAGTTATCCTACAATAATAGTTTTCAAGAAACTATTCAGATGGAAACTTATGAGGCTTTGTACGGTAGGCCATGCTGATCACCCTTATATTGTCTGGAGGCAGGAGAGGCAGCTATGATGGGACTTCATCTTGTCCAGGAGACCACAAAGCGGATAGAGTTGATTCGGAAGAGGATGACTACTGCACAGTCTCGTCAGAAGTCTTATGATGATCAGCGGAGACGACCTCTAGAGTTCTAGGTCGGGGATTAGGTTTTTCTGTGTGTCACACCGAGGTTGGGACACAAGAGGATTATGAGACATGGTAAGATTTTTCTAAGGTATGTCGGGCCGTTTGAGGTGTTAGAGAGATTTGGGACGGTTTCCTATCGGTTGCAGTTACCTCAGAGGTACAGGGATATGCATGACGTCTTCCACGTTTCTCAGATTCGACGTTACTTCTTAGACTTGTCTCATGCTTTCCAACCCGAGGAAGTCGATTTGGAGGTGGATGCATCATTCGAGGAGCATCCTATCTAGATTTTTGATAGAAGTACGAAGGTTCTCTGTGTCCAGTCTGTTCTTTTGTTATGAGTGCTATGGAAGCACGGGAGAATACAGGACAAGACTTGGGAGAGGGAGCCTGATGTACGATCACAGTGGTCGGAGCTGTTCGAGGTTTCTTCTTCTGGACCTTGCTAGGGAAACTCAGGGATGAATTTCTTTAAAGGGGGGGGGGGGGTTTGTAAGGACCCAAGCCTTCTTTTCAGGTATATTTTTCCTTTTATGGTCGTTTTTGAGAAAAAGAGGAATTTCTAGAAATTTTTTAAGTACACGTCGTGTACTTTATGAGTACACGCAGTGTACTCGGTTACTACGGGCAGCCGTGTGCTGGCCGTGTAGCGGCCTTGCACACGGTCATGTGGGGTGACTTGGAGGCCGCCTAAAGTGGAGTATGGAAAAGGAAAGTACACGCCGTGTACTTATAAATTATACACCGTGTATTTTTTTATCAAACGCTCTGGGGTCACGTCTGACGGATAGAACATCCTACTTCTAGGTCTCGTTCGTCCGAGAGCACCCGTATTGCTCTGAGACTTCCCTGAACCCCCGATCACACATCCGTTCTCTGAATCAACCGCATTCGATTACATTGGAACTGAAATGGTAATATCTTCCTTATATTAGATCCTCGTTTCCTGATTCCTCTTCTTATCCAAGTTATCCTTGGTTGATCTTTTTAGCTTTTTTTGTAGATCTACGGTGTTCTTGGTAAATTCAAGACTCAAGGTTCCCGTATAGAGATCCTACGATGCTAAGGTATGTGTTTTGTGCCTTTCCGTTGAAATTATTTGAGTATTATGTGCAATTATGCCCAATACCCTTGAACGAGGTATTGCAAGTTTATCGTTTTAGCCCTGAAAATTGACCACCATGCTTGTATGCTTGAGTAGATGATATTTTATTGTGAATAGGGTTTTTCTATGATTTGGAAGTGTTTCCCATGCATGTTCTGTTTATGACCATTTGGTATTCTTAGCCTATTAGGCTGTTTTACCTATTTCTGTGCCTAGTGCTAATAGGATGGAGTGATTGTTTTCTGACGTGCTGAGATGATATAGACTATTTAGCGAAGTAGTTCTTGAGGTTTACTTTGTCTGTATTGCATTTCTATGCTTGATCAACTTACACAGGGCCGTGAGAACCCGTTGTAGTAGACTAAATGGAAAATTGACTGAGTGAGCTTCCTCAGAGAGTCCGTAATCACTATAGACTATAAGGGGAATTGACCGAGTGAGCTTCCTCAAAGAGTCTTAAATCGCCTTAGACTATAAGGGGAATTGACTGTGTGAGCTTCCTCAAAGATTCTTTTATCACGTTTGACTATACGGGGAATTGAAAGAGTGTGCTTCCTTAGAGAGTCTTTGTTACATCCTTATGACTGAAGCAGAGGGGATAGGCTATGTGTACTTCCCAGAGGGTTACTGTTGTGTTAGCTGGAAGCTTGACTTGTTAGGTTGAACCAGAGGGGTTAGGTTGTGAGTACTACCAAGAGGGTTAGTGATTTTTAGGGATTTTTTTAGGATTTTTTTTATCATTTTTAGGGTTTTTTGGGTTTTTTGGGATTTTTAGGGTTTTAGGGGTTTTCAATGTTTTTAGGCTTTTAGGGGGGTTTTAGTGTATTTTTTGGGTTTTTAGAGTTTTTTCTATTTTTTTGGGTTTTTAATGTTTTTTAGTGCTTTTTAACATTTCTAAGGGTTAAAAGGGTTTTTAGAGTTTTTAGTGGGTTTTAGGGTTTTTAAGGTTTTTAGAGGTTTTATGGATTTTATGGGGTTTTTGGGTTTTTAACGTTTTTTACATTTTCAGGTATTTTTAAGGATTTTTAGGATTTTTATGGGTTTGAGCGTTTTTACGGGTATTAGGGGTTTTAAGAGTGTTCACTATTTTTTAGGGTTTTTATTATTTTTTAACATTTTTAAGAGTTTAAGGGGTTTTAGAGTTTTTGTGGTTTTTAAAGTTTTTTACGTTTTTAGGGTTTTTTGGATTTTTTAAGGTTTGTAGGTATTTTTTGGGATTTTTTATGATTTTTTTATTGTTTTTAGGGTTTTTTAAGGTTTTAGGGATTTTTGAGGGTTTTTAGTGATTTTCAGTGTTTTTAGGGGTTTCAGCATTTTCACGGTTTCTATGGTTTTTTGGGATTTTAGGGTTTTTTTTGGGTTTTTATAGTTTTTAAGGGTTTTTAGAGTTTTTTGACATTTTTAGGGGTTTAAAGGGCCTTTATATTTATTAGTGTTTTCGAGTTGTTGTGTGTTTTCATATTTTTATGGTTTATAGGGGGTTTCAATGTTTTTTATGGTTTTAGGGAATTTTTGGGATTTTTAGGATTTTTATGGATTTTAGGTGTTTTTAGAGGTTTTGGGGGGTTTTAGGATTTTTGAGGTTTTTAAGGGTTTTCATGTCTTTTTTGGTTTAAGGGGTTTTTTGAGTTTTTAGGGGTTTCAAGGGTTTTTAGAGTTTTCTAACAATTTTAAGGGTTTTATAGTTTTTAGTGGGCTTTTAGGGTTTTCATGGGTTTTAGGGTTTTTCATGGTTTTTAGGGATTTTTATAATTTTTAGGGGGTTTTAGTGGGTTTTTAGGGTTTTCATGGTTTTTTACATTTTAAGGGATTTTTTGGGCTTTTTTAGGATTTTCATGGTTTTTAGAGTTTTTTGGGTTTTTAGGGATATTTTAGGGTTTTTATGGGTTTTCAGGGTGCTTAGGGTTTTTTAGATTTTTAAGGGTTTTAGGGTATTTTTGGGGTTTTATGGGGGTTTTTTAGTTTTTTAAGGTTTTAAAGGATTTTAGAGTTTTTTAAAGTTTTTAGGGTTTTTAAGAGTTTTCATAGTTTCTAGTGGTTTTTTGGGTTTTTTTGGGTTTTCTGGGTTTGTTATGGTTTTTTGGGTTTTTTTAGGGATTTTTCAAGTTTTTTAGGGTTTTTTATGTTTTTAGGTATTTTTTGGGTGTTTTTAGGATTTGTATTATTTTTAGGGGTTTTTAGAACTTTTTAGGATTTTATGGTTTGTTGAGGTTTTTTTTGGGTTTTATGGTTTTTCAGGATTTTTAGGGTCTTTTGGTGGTTTTAGAGTTTTTTTCTGTTTTTAGGGGTTTAAAGGTTTATCAGAGTCTTTTAAGGTTTTTAACATTTTAGGGGTTTAAATGGTTTTTATAGTTTTAGTGTGTTTTAGGGTTTTCAAGGATTTTTGGGATTTTTAAGGTTTTAGGGGTTTCTAGGTTTTTAGGGGTTTTCAGGGTTTTTAGGGTTTTTTACGTTTTTAGGGAGTTTTTTGGATTTTGAGGATTTTTATGGTTTTTAGGGATTTTTAGGGTTTTTAGTGTTTTTCAATATTTTCGATTTTTTAGGGGTTTTAGGGTCTTTCTGAGTTTTTAGGGTTTTTAGGGTCTTTTTGAGTTTTTAGGGGTTTTCTTGAGTATTTATGATTTTAATGGTTTTTAGAGTTTTTTTAACATTTTTAGGGTTTTTGAGTGTTTTAGAGTTTTTAGTGATTTTTTTTTGGTTTTTATGGGTTCTTAGGGTTTTTTAAGGTTTTTAGGGGTTTAATGTTTTCGTAGGGTTTTTAGGGTTTTAAACATTTTTAGGTATTTTAAGGGAATTTTTTGGATTTTAAAGATTTTTAGGGGGTTCTGGATGTTTTGGGATTTTGGGAGTTTTTAAGGGTTTTCAGGGTGTTTTGGGATTTTAGGGGTTTTTTTTGAGATTTTTAGTTTTTTAAGGTTTTTAGAGTTTTTTTATGTTATTAGGGGCTTTAAGGGTTTTTATATTTTTTATTAGTTTTTAGGGGTTTTTAGGTTTTTAGGTGTTTTATGATTTTCAGGGGTTTTTTAGAGTTTTTAGGGTTTTTTTGTTTTCATGAATTTTTAACGATCACTACTGGAATTTGGGTTTTTCCCAACGGCAGTATACCAATGGTTCAATTAAACTGTTGGTATACTCAGCCTTTGCCAACGGTTTACTGAAACTGTTGGCAAAGGGCAGCTAAACTTATCCCTTTCCCAACGGTTTATTGAAACCGTTGGGAAAGGTTGCCTTTGCCAACGGTTTTTACAAACCGTTGGCAAAGGTTTTGCCCAAATAGCAACCCCGATCTGCTCTACCTCATTCGAGACAGAGCCCTAATTATCCTCCGCTCCCGTGCTCTCGCGAACCCCCCGTCCGAACATCATCGACCCCCATCCGAATAGGTACACCCCCATCCGAACAGGTAAAAATTGATCTCAATCAAGTTGTTGTAGTTGTTTTAATGAATTGAGTTTTACATTAATTAAAACATAAACACTATGGTTCCATTTTTATAGAATCTTACATGCCAATGGTGGACAATTTTATAACGCATATAAATTCTATTATTTTTAGATTTCTTCTCTTATGGATATGTGTTGGTTTTCCACATGGAATGCCTTGACTATCTACTTAGCATGATAGAGGGTTTCTTTTGGAAATTTCCAATGGAAATTACATGATCCTATAAACATTTTGTTGAATTTTCCTAACCTAGATGGATTGTCTGATGTTTCTCTAATGATCAAGGATGGAATGTTTGGAGGACATCACAAGTCCTGACTGGTTGATCCTAGAAGCAATTTCATGATAATGGATGTAATGCCTATAGGGAATCTCTTGATTTTGGTGATCTTCTCCATTTTCATCAAAAGACATGTTTGACACACTTGGAGGGAAACTCTAGAGTCAGTGTGACATGTCTTGAAGGGTGATTTATGTCCATAGTGACATGATTTGAGGACATCACATGACCTAGTTGGTGTGCCTGGAGGGTGTTAAGGGAGACATCTAACATTCCTGACATTTAATATGAGACTGAGATAATATGTATTGATTCCCCTATATAGAAGGAGATACATATCTATTGGAAAACATGTAGTCTATATGGTGAGAATTAAAGGCTTTTCATTACAAGGGTGGCATATTCATGGGTGCCATCTGATTTTATTTGACATGTCAAGGGGACATCAAATGATCAAAATAGGTTTCCAATGGAATGTATTGTGAACAGGATGAAATTTCCTAGTGAAATAAAATTTCATAGGTGATTCATGTTATGAACATTAGGGTCAACATATATTTCCTTCACCTTAGTCTCCCATATTTTAGTATTTCATCCATCCTTTTATCCCAAATTCCATAGATTTATACATTATTTTATTATATTATGTCTCAAATTATCTAAAATATGTGTTTGATGTTCTTCACGTGACCTATCATAATTCCTTCTCATAATCTATAGTGATCATGGGAAGATCCCATGCATGATTCATGATCACTCAAATTATTCTGCAGATCATACATAAAGGAAGCCTTACAGGATGTGAGATGATTATATCTATGAAATCTACTTAGGTACCTGGTGAGGAAGTGCATATTATTTCAAAAAGGTAAATCGCATATGAGGATACCCTACTAATATGGTTATGGGATGAGGCATGCTCTGATGTGATAACACATTAAGTTCTTGTTGGTTTTACATTTTTTCAATAACACATTAGTATGTTTTTTTCACATGTGTAGTTGATACCATGATTATTTTCTTCCTTTATCGTTTACTTAAATGTATTTTCTATTAAAGTTCAATCCTATTGAATTGTTTATGACAAAATGACTTATATGAATTCTTTTTACAGAATGGACAGAAGTTGGATGTATGAAACCGATCGTATCTCAAGCGATTTTCAAAACAATTTGGAGAGCTTTATAGATTTTGCATTTCACAATGCTTTAGATAGTGGTCGCATACACTTCCCATGTTCCAATTGTGTTGGTAGACCTTGGTTGAGTCGTGAAGAAGTCAGCTTCCACATAACCAAAAATGGTTTTCAAGCAAACTACTTTGTGTGGTATCACAATGGGGAGAAAATGAAATCTCAAATTGGTGATGATCGAAATGAAAGGACTGGAATGGAGAATTTGTTAGATGATCGGTTTCCGTTTATTCGTCATCATGAAAAAGAAAAGATTTCGACTCAAGAAGACGTCGATATGAGGACAACTGATGCATCTAGTGAAAATGATGATATTGATAGGGTGAAAAAATTGAATGATGCTGCCACGACTCCAGTATATCGACAATGCGATAAAATGAAAAAGCTGGAATTTTTAATCCGATTGTTTAATGGAAAAACTATGTATGGGATTTCTAATACAACAATCGATTACATTCTTACCCTCTTGAAGGATTTACTTCCAGATGATGCAGATATTCCCTCAAACCACTATATGGCATGGAAGTTAGTTGAAGAACTTGGATTTTCCAGAAACAAAATTCATGCTTGCCCGAAAGATTGCAGTTTATTCTGGGAAGAAACCACTGAACGAAATGAATGTATAAAATGTGGTACATCCCGCTGGAAGTCAAAATCTGATGGAACACCATCCCGCGTTCCACAGAAAGTAATGTGGCACTTTCTATTGATCCCCAGACTCCAGAATCTTTTTATGTCTGATGACATATCAATAAAAATGAGATGGCATGATACCGAGAGAAAGAAGACTAATGATGAGTTGGTTCATCCTGCAGATGGATTTTCATGGCAGAGATTTGATGCTCGACATCCTGATTTTGCAGCTGACGTGCGTAATGTGAGGCTGGGTCTTTCATGCGACGGTTTTAATCCGTTTGGGCAGATGCTTACTTCGCACAGCACATGGCCAGTTTTTATACACATTTATAATCTTCCCCCATGGTTGTGTATGAAAAAATCTTTCACTTTCATGAGTATACTCATATCTGGTCCTTCTGATCCCGGCATTGATATTGATGTATACATGCAACCTTTAATAAAAGAGTTGAAACTTCTTTGGGATGTGGGTGTGCGCACATACGATGCATGTTCGAAAGACATATTTCAGATGCGTGCTGCGCTTATGTGGATGATCAATGATTTTCTGGCTTATGCAATGATGTCTGGATGGAGCACGAAGGGAAAACTGTCATGTCCAGTTTTTATGAAGAATACACGATCCAGAAGACTGAAACATCGTTGTAGTTTCAGTTTTATGGGACATCGACGATTTTTTCCAAAGGATCATCCATATAGAATGAATCGTCGAAGATTTGATAATACTATAGAGACCGATGATCCACCTCAGTGTATGTTTGGAACTGATGTGCTTAATGAATTGAAAGATTTCAGTTTTTCGTTCGGGAAGGGTCAAATGAAATCTGGAAAGAGAAAGAATGTTTCCACAGAAACCTGTTACAATTGGAGGAAGAGGAGCATCTTTTTTGATTTGCCTTATTGGTCAACCAATTTTCTACGTCATTACTTAGACGTAATGCATATTGAAAAGAATATATGTGAAATGTTGCTTTTAGTTCTTATAAATGTCAAGGGGAAGACAAAAGATGATTTACGATCTCGATGTGACTTGGTGGATTGGGGCATCAGACCATAATTGCATCCTGTGCGTATCAGTGAAAATAAATGGCAACTTCCATGTGCTTCTTATGTGATGACACCTACTGAAAAAAAAACAATTTCTGGAAGTATTAGAGACTATTAGAGTTCCTGATGGCTATTCAAGCAACATATCTAAACGGGTCAACAGAAGAGAGTTGAATCTAAAATCTTTGAAGACTCATGATTATCACGTTCTACTGCATGAGTTGCTTCCAATAGCAATCTGTCATCTTTTGTCCAATAATGTAAGGGTGGGTGTTATTCGGTTGTGCCATTTTTTTAGAGATCTTTGTGCTAAGAAGTTGTCCAAGTCTTTCTTGCAAAAAATGTTGACAGATGCCCCATTAATTTTGTGTGAGTTGGAGAAAATATTTCCCCCATCATTTTTCACATGCATGTTGCATCTGACTGTCCATATTCCAACTGAAATACTTCTCGGAGGACCTATTTCTTTTCATTGGTTGTATCCAACTGAAAGAAATATATTCACATTAAAGTCTTATGTTCGAAACAAGAATCATCCCGACGGTTCTATCGTGAACGGTTACTTAGCTCAAGAATGTATGGATTTCTGTTCGATGTATTTGTCTGATCTTACTACAAGAATGAACAGACCAATGAGAATTGAAGAAGAACAATATGAGCAAATTGAACCCAGTTTTCCATCACTTCCTCAAACAGGAGGAATTCCTGGATCATATACATTGAAGACATTAAGCCATGAAGAGCGGGAGATGGCACATCGCACAGTTTTGTTCAACTGTGATTTGTTCGATGACTATATCAGGTAACAAAATTGAATATGTATATCTTACATATATATCTGTTAAACTATTCATATTTTTTTATCTACAGGGAACATAAAACAATGATAAATAGGAAGCATCGTTCTTTATCTTTGAGAAGGAGAGAGACTTTACATAGCAAAGAGTTTTCTGCTTGGTTAAAATTGAAGGTAAAAATATTACTGTTTAAATTAATTATTTCAATATTTACTTAAGTTTAACTGTCATTTATATTGCAGGTATTGAGTTTGTCTGCTAACTCTGTCTTTGAGGAAATAAGAGCTTTGGTTTTTGGTCCTAATACCGTGGTTCGTGACTGTAAATCAATTGTTATCAATGGGTACAGATTTATTGTCACTGAACGAGCCAAAAACATGAGAACACAACATGATGGTATTATGGTTACTGCCACAACAGATTGTTATGCCAGTGCAACAGATAGTAGACCGCGACTTGAAAATGTGGGTTATTATGGAGTCGTTGAGAAAATAATAATATTGGATTATTACTCTCATGGACGAGTCACAATGATGAAATGCCATTGGTTTGATTCGATGAAGAGACATGGCACATTTATTGATGATTGTGGATTTCAAGTAATTAATATGACCCGCACTCTTGCTACCGAAGAACCATATGTGTTGGCATCAATGGATAAACAAGTTTTTTATGTCAAAGATCAACTTCAACCTGAATTTGGTGTCATAGTTGAAGTAATTCCAAGACATATTTTTGATGATGCTGATGATTGAATTGACACTGTCCCTATTGCCATTGGAACCAATCCATTTATTTCTTTTGATGACTCCAATAGCTCAATTGTTAGAGTTGATTGTGAACCTGAAGTTGTGGTTGGAAATATATAGATCATTCATCCATGTTCTCAATTATTTTGGTTTACCTCGAGTTGGGTTGTTAAGGTTGGTAATATTCATATTTATTTAGTATTGATCACAAATATGTTTTAGCTGACTTGACCGTTATGTGAATTTTCAATGTTTATTGGTTGCTGTTTTATTTGAATTGCATTTTCTAATTTGGAATTGAACTGTATTCAAACCAAATAAAACAATATTTCTAACTTGGTGAACATTACAACTTGTATGTTTTATTAAATTCATTCAAGCTCTTCTAAAACAATTGATAGCTAAATTACCAATGAATCCCCTCATTCCCTCATATATTTAGTTTTTTGGTTTACACATTAATTTCCTTTTTCTAATTAATTACATATTTGTTTTCAAATGCAGGAAATGCAGCCAATTAAAGAGAGACGAAGAAAAAAAATGGCGGAGAACAATCGTCGGATGGAGGAGCTAGGCATTCCACCATTAGTGCCTATAGTGAGTACTTTATTTCAAATATATATATATATATATATATATATTTACAGAATATATAATGTCATGTGATTAATTTTTTTGTAAACTTTTTTGTAGGATCCACCGTTACGTCGACAGTTATTCGACGAGGAGCCTAGTACTGGTCCTAGTACTAAGGCCGGTGGTATGAGGAGGGTTCGTACCAGAGGTGGATGTAGAGCTGTGCGTGCTCGACTAGACCCTGCCCCTCCCACTGACATTTCAGCCTTCCCACATTCTGATCCCGGTGTGTCGTTAGGGACACACGGGGTATTTAGGCCTCCCATGTTTTCGCTACCTTCTGCATCTTCTGCCCCATCATTTTCACATCCCATGATGATTCCCACTCCCCAGTCAGCATCAGGTCATACAGCTGTTCCATCTTCTTTTCCTTCTACTTCTGTCTCTCCGAGCTTTTATATTCCATTGTCTTCGACTCCTGTTCCACCAGAGGGTGTTCCATCATGTTCTGTGGATCCGGCGCCACTCATTGATCAGACTAGCGCAGGTATATTTATAAAACCCTAACAAATTTTTATAGAAATATTTATTTTCATTATATCATGTTTTGATAAAATATTTGTTTTTATTTCATGACAGATACATCTACTGACAGGAGGCAGGGGCGGGGCCATACACGCATGCGTTCGGTGTGGAACCGTCGCACATAGTTTATGGTGGAATATAATGAAGACAATCATATGGTTGAGAAAATAGGGCAGCAATGTCGGAGTTTTCTGGCGACGCTTGCCAAATACTCCGACATCATTCCCGTCAGCCTGCTGTCGTGGAGACATTTGCCACATGAGGTCAAAGATAGAGCTTGGGCAGAGATATGGGTAAAAAAATCTATTGTATTTAATGCCATGAATTATTTTTGTATTTATATGAATTAATATTTTAATTTCAGCTTCTATTTAATTTTCCTGATGGTGAGGGTGCACGACTGGAACGTCTAAAGGATTTAGGCGAGCTTTGGAGAGCCTACAAGCATGAGCTATATATTGGCTGGCGTGCTAGAGTTGGCACTGAGTTAGAGGCGGTACCAGTCATGGATGATTGTCCTATAGAGCAGTATCGTCAGATGATTACTAATTGGATGAGTACCCAGTTTAAGGTATGAATTACATTTGAGGTATTTAAATAATAACTTTCAAGTTTTGCATTAATATTATCATTTGCATTATCGAATTTTATTTAGGAATCATCTGGAAAAAATAAAAAAAAAACATTGATGCAAAAAAATACCTCCATACACTAGGACGCACGACGATGCCGGATCATGAGAGGCAGCAGGTATGACAATTGTTTATAAGTTTTATTTACGACTTACATTTTCTTTTGTTTCCTCAATTATTTAATCAGTTTCTAAAGTTTTTATATAACTTTTGTTTTAAATGTCATTGTAGAGGCAAGTAAAAAATATTGAAGGACGTGTGCCTCGAGCAAAACTGTTTTGCTCGAGTAGACGAAAAAAGGATGCAAGTGCTGTCAACGAAGCGACTCAGCAGCAGATTGTAAGTTTTAATCTGTTGGTTTTATATTTTAATATCTATTTTTTAACTTAATAATATATTTATATTTGTAACAGGATGCTTTAGAGGCCCTCGATGCCCAAGAAGCAGACAATTTTGGGCCATCTGATCACTTACATCAGGTGTTGGGAGAGGATCATTCTGGAAGAGTACGCTGCCGACCTAGGATAGCCCCGATGAGGTATTGGCCTGCCTCAAGTATGAGTTGTAGTGCCACCGAGCAACAGCAAGTTAGGGCACAGGCAGAACAGGCTGAGAAAAGGGCCACAGAGACGGCAGAACAGTCTGCTAGGGCAAACAGTGCATTTATGAAATTTATTGAAGTTCTACGTCCAACACTTCCAGCAGAGGCCAGCCTAGCAATTGATGAATACATGTCGTCGATACATTCTATATATGGTGCACCAGGTGGCAGTTCCAGTGGTGGTCAGGCCGATGTCCAGCTTGAAGATGATGATGGCAAGGAGTCTGATGCGGAAGAGGAGGGAGATGAGGAGGGCGAGGAGGAGGGCGCTGTGGAGGGTGAGGACGATGAGGAGGACGATGACGAGGGTGATGATGATGATGGTGATGGTGATGGTGATGCTGATGTGGGACATATTGATCCGTTACATTTTTGACTTATATTACTGAGATTTGATGTTTAATCTATTCTAGTTGTTGGTTTTATCTAGACTCGTAGTATAGTATTGGAGTTGAGTTATTTTTATATATTGTCTGTTTTTATGGATGTTGTTGTCTTTTAGTGGTTGTGTGTTTGAGAACTCCCTGGACAACCCCCCTCATTCTTGGACCCTAGACAACCCCCCTCCCCCTTGGACCCCGAACACCCCCCAAACACCCCCCGGACAGCCCTGCGGACAGCCCCCTGGACAGCCCCCCGTACTGCCCCCCACCCTCCACCCTGGACCCCAGATATCCCCCCGGACAACCCCCTGGACAACCCCCCCACCTCCCCCTTGGACCCCAGAAAACCCCCCAAACACCCCCCATACAGCCCCCCGAACAGCCCCCTGAACAACCCCGGATAACCCCCTGAACAACCCCTGAACAACCCCTGAACAACCCCTGAACAACCCCCTGAACAACCCCCGGACAGCCCCCTGAAAAACCCCGGATAGCCCCCTGAACAACCCCCAAACACCCCCCCCCCCGGACAGACCCCGCACAACCCTCCCACCATCCTCCTTGGTCCCCGGACAGCCCCCCGGACACCCACCGGACAGCCCCCCCGGACAGCCCCCCGGACAGCCCCCCGGACAGCCCCTCCACATTCCTTAATTTCATTAGCTCTGAAATGTTTCATAGCACGATCAACTAAAATCTAATTCATACTAAATATGATATAAAAATATTCTATATGAATTTCCATAAGATTTTAAGTGAAAACAAAAAGTGACATACGAAAAACTGACCAAACGCATTCGAAATGTGTTGATGCTTTAGGAAAATGATCCATGGGTCATATTTGATGTGTACGAATCAACCCCGCCTCAATCCGAGGCACGGTGTGGCCGGAACAACTCAAAGTGTATGTCTTTTGTTTCAAAAGGACATCATTTTAAGTGAAAAACATCAACTGGCATACGTAAAACTGGCCAAACGCATTCGGATTGTGTTAATACTTTAAGAAAACGATCCATGGGTCATTTGAGACGTATACGAGTCAACCCCGCCTAAATCCGAGATGCGGTGTGGTCGGGACCACTCTAAGTGACTTTCTTTTGTTTAAAATGGACAGTATTTTAAGTACATACAGAAAACCAACCAAACGCATTCGGTTTCTATTGAAACTTTAGGAGAACGATCCATGGGTCACATGTGATGTGTATGAGTCAACTCCACCTCAATACGAGGTGCAGTGTGACCGACACCACTCAAAGTGTCTCTATTTTGTTTAAAATGGACTTCATTTTTAGTGAAAACAACAAATGACATACGGAAAACCGGCCAAACGGATTCTGATTGTGTTGATACTTTAGCACAATGATCCATGGATCATATGTGACGTGTACTAGTCAACCCCGCCTCAATCCGAGGTGCGGTGTGGCCGGCACAACTCAAAGTGTATGTCTTTTGTTTCAAAAGGACATCATTTTAAGTGAAAAACATCAACTGGCATACGGAAAACCGACCAAACGCATTCGGTTTCTATTGAAACTTTAGGAGAATGATCCATGGGTCATATGTGACGAGTACGAGTCAACGCCACCTCAATCTGAGGCGCGGTGTGGCCGACACCACTCAAAGTGTCTCTATTTTGTTTAAAATGGACTTCATTTTTAGTGAAAACAACAAATGACATACGGAAAACCGACCAAACGGATTCTGATTGTGTTGATACTTTAGAACAATTATCCATGGGTCATATGTGACGTGTACGAGTCAACCCCGCCTCAATCCGAGGCGCGGTGTGGCCGGCACAACTCAAAGTGTATGTCTTTTGTTTCAAAAGGACGTCATTTTAAGTGAAAAACATCAACTGGCATACGGAAAACCGGCCAAACGCATTCGGATTGTGTTGATAATTTAGGAAAACGATCCATGGTTCATTTGAGACGTGTACGAGTCAACACCGCCTAAATCCAAGACGCGGTGTGGCCGGTACCACTCTAATTGTGTCTCTTTTGTTTCAAACGGACAAGATTATAAGTGAAATAAACAACTGGCAGATGAAAAACCGACCAAACGCATTCAGAATTTGTTGAAATTTTAGGACAACGATCCATGGGTCATATGTGACGCGTACGAGCCAACCCTGGCTCAATCTAAGTCACGGTGTGGTCGGGACCACTCTAAGTGACTTTCTTTTGTTTAAAATGGACAGTATTTTAAGTACATACGGAAAACCGACCAAACGCATTCGGTTTCTGTTGAAACTTTAGGAGAAAGATCCATGGGTCATATGTGACGTGTATGAGTCAACGCCACCTCAATCCGAGGCGCGGTGTGGCCGACACCACTCAAAATGTCTCTATTTTGTTTAAAATGGACTTCATTTTTAGTGAAAACAAAAAATGACATACGGAAAACCGACCGAACGGATTCTGATTGTGTTGATACTTTAGCACAATGATCCATGGGTCATATGTGACGTGTAAGAGTAAACCCCGCCTCAATACGAGGTGCGGTGTGGCTGGCACAACTCAAAGTGTATGTCTTTTGTTTCAAAAGGATGCCATTTTAAGTGAAAAACATCAACTGGCATACGGAAAACCGGCCAAACGCATTCGGATTGTGTTGATACTTTAGGACAATGATCCATGGTTCATTTGAGACGTGTACGAGTCAACCCCGTCTAAATCCGAGATGCGGTGTGGCCGGTACCACTCTAAATGTGTCTCTTTTGTTTAAAACGGAAAAGATTATAAGTGAAATAAACAACTGACAGATGAAAAACCAACCAAACGCATTCGGAATCTATTGAAATTTTAGGACAACGATCCATGGGTCATATGTGACGTGTACGAGCCAACCCAGGCTCAATCCGAGTCACGGTGTGGTCAGGACCACTCTAAGTGACTTTCTTTTGTTTAAAATGGACAGTATTTTAAGTACATACGGAAAACCAACCAAACACATTCGGTTTCTGTTGAAAATTTAGGAGAACGATCTATGGGTCATATGTGACATGTACGAGTCAATGCCACCTCAATCCGAGGCGCGGTGTGGCCGACACCACTCAAAGTGTCTCTATTTTGTTTAAAATGGACTTTATTTTTAGTGAAAACAACAAATGACATACGGAAAACCGACCAAACGGATTCTAATTGTGTTGATACTTTAGCACAATTATCCATGGGTCATATGTGATGTGTACGAGTCAACCTCGCCTCAATTAGAGGTGCAGTGTGGCCGGCACAACTCAAAGTGTATGTCTTTTGTTTCAAAAGGACGTCATTTTAAGTGAAAAACATCAACTAACATACGGAAAACCGACCAAACGAATTCGGATTGTGTTGATACTTTAGGAAAAATATTCATCGGTCATTTGAGACGTGTACGAGTCAACCCCGTCTAAATCTGAAACGTGATGTGGTCGGTCCCACTCTAACTGCGTCTCTACTGTTTAAAAGGGACAAGATTATAAGTGAAATAAACAACTGACAGACAAAAAACCGACCAAACACATTCGGAATCTGTTGAAATTTTAGGACAACGATCCATGGGTCATATGTTACGTGTAAGAGTCAAATGCGCCTCAATCCGAGTCGCGGTTTGGCCGAGACCACTCTAAGTGTATCTATTTTCTTTAAAATGGACTACATTTTAAATACATACGGAAAACCAACCAAACGCATTCTGATTGTGTTTATATTTTAGCACAACAATGCATGGGTCATGTGTGATGTGTACGAGTCAACCCCGCGTCAATCCGAGGCGCGGTGTGGCCGGAACCATTCAAAGTGTCTCTCTTTTATTTAAAAAACACTTCATTTTAAGTGAAAACAACAACTGGCATACGGAAAACTGACCAAACGATTTCAGAATATGTTGATACTTTAGGACAACGATCAATGAGTCATTTGTGATGTGTACGAGTTAACCTCGCCTCAATCCGAGGCACGGTGTGACTGGTATCATTCTAGGTGTATGTATTTTGTTTAAAATGTATATGATTTCGAGTAAAAATATATGGTGTACAAAAAACCAATCAAATTATGAATTGAATTCTAGATTCCACATATGATTGTCATCTAAATTTTAAATTGAATTCTAAATGAATTATGTATGTTTATAATTATGTTATGAATTATAATTTAATTATGGATGAGTATATTCCCAGGATGCATTATATGTGTTGGTTGGTTGGTTTGCATTATTTAAATGTGTTGGTTTGTTCTCTATATGTATGCATTGTATATGTGTTACAGTTACAATAATTGGATTGAAATTGAATTGAAAATGAAAATTGAATTGAAAATGAGCCCAAAACAGACCTGCTGTGCCAAAATGGGCCCAAAACAGACCTGCTGTGCAAATTGCAGCCTGCTGTGCAATTTGCACAGCAAAGCCTATGCCCATATGGAGCTGTTTTTACCAACGGTTCATTAAACCGTTGGTAAAAACAGACTATCCCAACGGTTTGAACCATTGGGATAGCTTTTGGAATTGGTTTTTTTACCAACGGTTGGTAGAACCATTGGTAAAAACCTTTCCCAACGGTTTTCAAACCATTGGGAAAGAAAATATTCATGGGATTCCCCAACGGGCCAAACCGTTGGGAAAGGCTTTTCCCAACGGTTTGGCACAACCATTGGGGTAGGTTGATTTTTTCTAACCTATCCCAACGGTTCCTTGTAAACCGTTGGGAAAAGCCTTTCCCAACGACTTACTTCCCCACGGTTGGCAAAACCGTTGGTATAACATATACCAACGGTTCTGCAGCCTTTCCCAACGGTTCAGAACTGTTGGGAAAGGATGGATTTCCAATAGTAGATTTTAATGATTTTTATGGGTTTTTGGGGTTTTTAGGGATTTAAAGAGTTTTTAGGGTTTTCTTAATGTTTTTAGGGTTTTTGGGTTTTTAGGGTTTTTTAAATTTTTAGTGGTCTTATGGTTATTTAAATTTTTAACCTTTTTAGTGGTTTTAACGATTTTTAGAGTTTTTAGAGGATTTTTTAGGTTTTTATGGGTTTTTGGGGGGGGGGGGGTTTAATGTTTTTAGGCGTTTATATGGAATATATAGGGTTTTCTAGGTTTTTAGGGTTTTTTACATTTTAAGGGATTTTTAGAGATTTCATAGGATTTTTATGGTTTTTAGGGGACTTTAGGGGGTTTAGGTACTTTGAGGGGTTTTAAGATTTTTAGGGTTTTTTTAGGAATTTTAGGGGTTTTAAGGATTTTTATTATTTTTTGGGTTTTAAACGTTTTTGTGTTTTTTAGGCGTTTTAATGTTTATTAGAGTTTTTTAACATTTTTTGGGGTTTTAAGGTTTTTAGAGGTTTTAGTGTTTTTTTGGGGTTTTATGGGATTTTAAGCTTTTGAGGGTTTTTATGGTTTTTAGGGGTATTTAAAGTGTTTGTAGGTTTTTTAAGAATTTTGAGTTTTTTAGGGTTTCTCATGGATTTTTTAGGTTTTAAAGGTTTTTAGGGTCTTTTTGGTTTTTTAGGTTTTTTTTTCTTTTTCAGATTTTTAATGTTTTTAGAATTTTGAAAGTTTTAAGGTTTTTATGGGGTTTTAGAGTTTTTAGTGGGTTTTCAGGGGATTTTTCAATTTTTTGGGGTTTTTTAGGATTTTAGGGTTTTTTGGGGTTTTTGGGGGTTTTTGGGATTTTGAGGGGTTTTGGGGTCTTTTTGGCTTATTAGGCTTTTTTATATTTTAATGGTTTTAAGGTTTTTTTAGTCTAACATTTTTTGGAGATTTAAATATTTTTAGAGTTTTTATTGGTTTTTTGGGGTTTTAGGGGAGTTTAGGGTTTTTAATGTTTTTATGGTTTTTAGGGTTCTTTACATTTTCTAATATTTTTAGGGATTTTTTAAGACTTATGGTTTCTAGGGTTTTTAAAGGTTTTTAGGGTATTTTTGTGTTTTTAGGGGTTTTTTTGAGTTTTTTTAGTGTTTTTATTGTTTTACGAATATTTTTAACGTTTTATGGGTTTTAAGGGTCTTTAGAGTTTTTTGGGGGTTCTTTAGGGTTTTTTCTGGGTTTTTATGGTTTTTTGGGTTTTTATGGTTTTTAGGGATTTTGAGGGTTTTTAGGGTTTTTAGTCATTTTTAGGGATTTTATGGTTCTTACGGTCTTTTGGGTTTTTTGAGTTTTTTAGTGTTTTATGCTTTTTAGAGTTTTTTAACATTTTTAGGGGTTTCATGGTTTTTAGATTTTTTAGTGGTTTTTAGGGTTTTTATGGGTTTTTTGGAGTTTTTAAGGATTTTATGTTTTTCAAGGGTTTATCAGGGTTTTTAGGGATTTTTTAGGATTTTCAGGGGTTATTTGGGTTTTTAGGGGTTTTTAGGGTTTTAGGGTTTTTTAGGGGATTTTTTGGTTTTAGGGTCTTTTTGGGTTTTTTCAGCTTCTTTTGAGTTTTTAGGATTTTTATGGTTTTTTTATAGTTTTCAATGTTTTTAGAGTGTTTAAGATTTTTTATTGTTTTTAGGGTTTTATGGGGTTTGGGGGTTTTTAGGACTTTTTATGGTTTACAGAGGTATTTCAGGGTTTTTGGGTTTTTTTTCATTTTAGGGCTTTTTAGGGATTTTTAGGAATTTTATGGTTTTTAGGGGTTTTTAGGAATTTTGAGGGGTTTTAGTGGTTTTCAGGGCTTTTTTGGTTTTTAGGGGGTTTAGGGTTTTTATATTATTTTTGTTATTTTTGAATTTTTTGGGGTTTTATGGCTTTTTTGAGTTTTTAATGTTTTTAGGGGTCTTATGGGTTTTTAGTTTTTTAGTGGTTTTATCGTGTTTTTATGGGTTTTTAGGATTTTTAATGTCCATAAGGGTTTTTATGTTTTTTTGAAGGGATTTTAGGGTTCATAGGGGTTTTTACGTTTTTAGGGATTTTTAGGGGATTTTAGTATTTTTATGGTTTTTTGGGTTTTTTGGGTTTTTTGGGATTTTTAGGGGTTTTTGGGTTTTTGGGGTTTTTATGTTTTTGGGGGTTTTTAGGTTTTTATTGGAGTTTGTCTGCATTTTAAAGGTTTTAAAGTTTTTAATGTTTTTATGGGTTTTAAGGGTTTTAATAGTTTTTAGTGATTTTTTATGGTTTTTATGGATTTTTAATGGTTTTTTTTGTTTTTATTTTTTTCAGGGGGTTTTTAAGGGTTTTAGGGGTTTTTATGTTTTTATGGATTTTTAAGGATTTTGTTAGGAATTTTATGGTTTTTAGGTTCTTTTAGGGTTTTTAGTGATTTTGAAGGTTTTTAGGGTTTTTAGGGGTTTTAGGGTTTTTAAGGTTAAGGGTTTTTTTGATTTTTTTGGGGGGTTTAAGGTATTTTTGATTTTCTAGGGTTTAATATTTTTTTATTTTTTTAATGTTATGGGGGGTTTAAAGGGTTCTTTAGATTTTTAGTTGGTTTTTAAGGTTTTATGTGTTTTTATGGTTTTTTATGTTTTCAGGGGTTTTTAGTGATTTTTTAAGGATTTTTATAGTGTTTAGGGTTTTTTAGGTTGTTAGGTATTTTGAGGGGTTTTAGGGGTTCATGTTTTTAGGGTTTTTCAAGGTTTTTAGGGGTTTTTTGGGTTTTTAGGATTTTTTGAATTTTTTGTGTTTCTACGGATTTTAGAGTTTTTTAACAATTTTAGCAGGTTTATGGGTTTTCAGAGTTTTTAGTGGGTTTTGGGTTTTTATGGGGTTTTGGGGTTTTAATGGTTTTTATGTGGTTTTGTGGTTTTCAATGGGTTTTTTAGTATTCTTAGGGTTTTTTATGTTTTTATGGATTTTAGATCTTTTTAGGATTTTTATGGTTTTAGGGTTTTTAGGGGTTTTAGAGATTTTAAGGGTGTTTTGGGTTTTTCATGATTTTTTAGGGTTTTTAAGGTTTTTTAGAGTTTTTAACATTTTTAGGGGTTTTAAGGGTTTTTAGTGTTTTAGTGGTTTTTATGGGGTTTTGTGGGTTTTTTAGGGTTTTTAGGGTTTTCACATTTTTAGGGATTTTAGGATTTTTAAGGATTTATATGGTTTTACGGGTTTTAGGTATTTTGATGGGTTTTAAGGTCTTTTAGGGTTTTAAATGGGTTTTTTAGGGTTTTTATGGGTTTTTATAGTTTTTTAACTTTTCTAGGTGTTTTAAGTGTTTTTAGAGTTTTTAGTAGCTTTAAGGTTTTTATGGGTTTTTAGGATTTTTTAAGGTTTTAAGGGTTTTTTATGGCTTTTAGGGTTTTTTTCATGGTTTTAAGGGTTTTATGTTTTTAAGGATTTTTAGGAATTTCATATTTTTATGGTTTTTATGATTTTTTGGGATTTCAGGATTTTGAGGGGTTTTTTGGGCTTTTCTGGTTTTTTTCTTTTTAGTGTTTTTTGTGGTTTTTAGAGTTTTTCTAAGTTTTAGGGTCTTTTAGATTTTAAGCGTTTTTTTGAGTTTATTAGGGTTTTGTGGTTTTTATAGTTTTTATTTCTTATTTAGGGGTTTTATGAGATTTTAGGGTTTTTATGTTTTTAGAGGGTTTTCTGGTTTTCTGGGGGTTTTCTGGGGTTTTATGGTTTTTTATGTTTTCTGGGATTTTTAGGGATTTTTTTATATTTTTATGGTTTTTATGGTTTTTTTGGATTTTTCGAGATTTTGAGGTTTATTTAGTATTTTTTAGGGTTTTTGGGTTTTCGGGTTTTTCTCGAGTCTTTTTGGGTTTTAGGGTTTTTTAGTTTTTAGGTTTTTTAAGGTTTTTAGAGTTTTCTAAACATTTTTAGGGTTTAAAGGATTTTTAGAGTTTTTCATGGCTTTAGAATTTTTATGGGATTTAGGGTTTTTTAATCTTTTTATGGGATTTTATGGTTTTCATGGGTTTTAGTGTTTTTAGGTGTTTTTATGTTTTCAAGGACTTTAGGGTTAATTTATGATTTTTATGGTTTTTATGGTTTTTAGGGTTTTTAGGGTTTTGAGGGATTTTGATGGTTTTTAGGGGTTTTATGTTTTTTTTTGTTTTTAAAGTTTTTAATGTTTTTAACTTTTTAGGGGGTTTAAGGGTTCTTAGTGTATTTAGTTGTTTTTAGGGTTTTTTTAATTGTAAGGTTTTTTAATTTTTTTAGTGCTTTTTATGGTTTTAAGGAGGTTTTTAGGGTTTTCAGGGTTTTTTACATTTTTATGGATTTTTTTGGG
Organism: Viscum album; assembly: GCA_963277665.1. NCBI lineage: Eukaryota > Viridiplantae > Streptophyta > Magnoliopsida > Santalales > Viscaceae > Viscum > Viscum album. The sequence goes on along the minus strand of OY728121.1, from coordinate 1,048,933,591 downwards.
ATTTTATAGGATTTTTAAAGATTTTTAGGTTTTTATGGTTTTTAAGGATTTGGAGGGTTTTTTGGGTCTTTCATTGTTTTTTGGGTTTTTATATTTTTTTTGGGGTTTTAAGGTTTTTTTAGTTTTTCATGTGTTTTAAAGTTTTTTAGAGTTTTTAAAAAAATTTAGGGGTTTTGAGAAGTTTTTGAGTTTTTAGTGGGTTTTAGGGATTTTATGGGGTTTTTAATATTTTTATTGTGTTTTATGTTTTTTAGGGGTTTTCAGGGTTTTTAGGGTTTTTTACGTTTTCAAGAATTTTTAAGGATTTTTAATGATTTTTATGGGTCTTAGGTTTTTTTTGGTATTTAGAGATTTGAGTGTTTTTCGTGGTTTTAGGGGTTTTAGTGTTTTTTAGAGTTTTTATAGTCTTTTTGGGTTTTTAGGGTTTTTTAGTTTTTAGGGTTTTTATGATTTTTAGAGTTTTTTATCATTTTATGAATTTCAATGGTTTTTAAAATTTTTATTGGTTTTAGGGTTTTTAAGATTTTAATGGTTTTTAGGGGGTTTTATTTTTTTTTCAGGGGTTTTCTGGGTTTTTAGGATTTTTAGGATTTTTTACATTTTTAGGATTTTAAATATTTTTATGGTTTTCGGGTTTTTTTGGTTTTTCGGGATTTTGGTGGATTTTTGGATTTTTCTTCGGTTTTTAGTATTTTTTGGATTTTTTCAGGTTTTTAGGGTTTTTTTGTGTTTTTATGGTTTTTTAGCTTTTAGGGTTTTTATGGTTTTTTAGTGTTTTTTAAAGTTTTAGAGTTTTTAAGGGTTTTTAGTGTTTTTAATGGTTTTTAGGATTTTTAGGATTTTTATGGGTTTTAGGGGCTTTAAAGGTTTTCAGTGGTTTTTAGGGTTTTTTACATTTTCAGGGATTTTTAGGGATTTTTTAGAATTTTTATGGTTCTTAGGGTTTTAAGGGTTTTTAAAGTATTTTGGGTTTTTAGGGGTTTTCAGTGTTTTTAAAGTCTTTTTGGGCTTTTAGAGTTTTTTTTGAGTTTTTAGGGGTTTTAAGGTTTCTTAGAGTTTTTTAACTTTTTTAGGGGTTTCAAGGGTTTTTATAGTTTTATTATTTTTTATGGTTTTTCAGGGTTTTTAGGGTTTTTAAGGTTTTAAGAGTTTTATAGTTTTTAGGGGGTATTTATGGTTTTTAGGGTTTTTTTTAAGTTTTTAGGGATTTTTTAGGATTTTTTATGATTTCTATGGTTTTATGGGTTTTTTGGGTTTTTTGGGATTTTTAGGGTTTTTAGGATATTTAGGATTTTTTAGGGTTTTTAGGGTTTTTAGTGTTCTTCCAGAATTTTAGTGTCTTTTTGGATTTTTAGAGGGTTTTTCAAGTTTTTTATGGTTTTTAACGGTTTTAAAGTTTTTTGTCATTTTTAGATATTTTTAGGGTTTTTAGAGTTTTTAGTGGTTTTTATGATTTGTATGGTTTTTATGGGTTATTAGGGTATTTTAAGGTTTTTCTAGGTTTTTATCGTTTTGAGGGGTTCCTCAAGTTTTTTACTATTTTTTACATTTTCATAAATTTCTATAGTTTTTTATATTCTTATGGTTTTTAAGGCTTTTAGGGATTTTGAGGGTTTTTAGGGTTTTCATGGTTTTTTTGTGTTTTTACAGTTTTTTAGGGTTTTTGTAGTTTTTTTTGGGTTTTAGGGTTTTTTTGAGTTTTTTACTGATTTTAAGGTTTTTAGAGTTTTTTAACGTTTTAACAGGTTTTATGGGTTTTTGGAGTTTTTAGTGGGTTTTTTGGTTTTTGGGGGTTTTTTGGGATTTTTATGGTTTTAAGGGTTTTTATTATATTTAGGGGTTTTTCAGTTTTTTTTGGTTTTTTACATTTTTAATGTTTTTTGGGTATTTTTTAGGTTTTTTATGGTTTTTGGTGTTTTTAAGGTTTTTAGGAATTTTGATGGTTTTTAGGAATTTTGATGGTTTTTAGGGGTTTTTAGGGTTTTTAAGGATTTTTCGTTTTTTTTGGGGGTTTTTTTTGTGTTTTTAAGTTTTTTTTGGTTTTTTAGAGTTTTTTTAATGTTTTTAGTTGTTTAAAGGGTATTTAGTGGTTTTTTTGTGTTTATCAGGTTTTTATAGGTTTTTAGGGTTTTTTTAAGGTTTTTATTGGGTTTTAAGGGTTTTTTTACCATTTTATGGTTTTTTGGGATTTTTTGGGATTTTTATGGGTTCTAGGGTTCTTTAGTGTTTTTAGGGAATATTAGGGGTTTTAGGATTTTTGGGGTTTTTAGGGGTTTTAAGGTGTTTTCAGGTTTTTCAAGGTCTTTTGAGGTTTTTAGGGTTTTTTTTAGTTTTTAGGGGTTTTAAGTTTTTTAGATTTTTTAATGGTTTTCTAGGGTTTAATGGGTTTTAGTGTATTTTATGTTTTTTATGGGTTTTATAGTTTTTTACGTTTTTAGGTATTTTTAGGGATTTTTTAGGATTTATATGGTTTTTAGGGATTTTTAGGGGTTTTTTGGGATTTTGAGGGGGTTTAGGGTGTTTAAAGGCTTTTAGGGTTTTTAGGGTTTTTCAGGGTTTTAGGGTCTTTTTGCGTTTTAAGTTTTTTTTGAGTTTTTAAGGTTTTTTATAGTTTTTTAAAGTTTTTGGGGGTTTTATGGGTTTTTAGAGTTTATAGTGGTTTTTAGGATTTTTATTTGTTTTTAGGGGTTTTTATGGTTTTCAGGGGGTTTTCAGTGTTTTTAGGATTTTTTATGTTTTCAGAGATTTTTAGGGATTTTTTAGGATTTTTATGGGTTTTAGTGGTTTTTATTATTTTTAGGGATTTTGACGGTTTTTAGGGGTTTTAGGGTTTTATGGAATTTTTGGGTTTTTAGGGTTTTTTTAGTTTTTTAGGTTTTTAAGGTTTTTTAGAGTTTTATTAATATTTTTAACATTTTTAGGGGTTTAAAGGGTTTAAAATATTTTTATATTATTTAGTTGGGTTTTATGGTTTTTAGGGATTTTAAGAATTTTTAGGGGTTTTAGGGTTTTTAGGGGTTTTAGGTTTTTAAGGTCTGTTCTGTTTTTAGAGTTTTTTAACATTTCTAGGGGTTTTAAGGGGTTTAGATCTTTTAGTGGTATTTTATGGTTTTAATGTGTTTTAAGGGTTTTTTATGGATTTTTTAGGATTTGTATGGGTTTTGGGGATTTTTTGGATTTTTTAAGTTTTTTAGGGTTTTTGGGTTTTTAAGTCTTTTGGGTTTTTAGGGGATTTTTTTTTGAGTTTTTTTGGTTTTTGTATTTTTATGTTTTTTTTAATTTTAAGGGTTTTTTAGTTTTTAGGGGTTAAAAGGTTTTTTAGATTTTTTATGCTTTTAATTGTTTTAATGATTTTTAGATTTTTTTAGTGTGTTTTGGGGGTTTTATGAGGTTTTAGGGGATTTTTTGGATTTTAGGGGTATTTTATAGTTTACAAGGGGTTTTCTAGGTTTTTAGGGTTTTTTACATTTTAAGTGATTTTTAGAGATTTTTTAAAATTTTATGGTTTTAGGGTTTTAAAGGATTTTGAGGGTTATTTAAGATTTTTAGGGTTTTAGGGGTTGGGTTTGTGTTTTTTAGGGGTTTAAATGATTTTTAATGTTTTTAACATTTTTAGGGGTTTTAATGGTTTTTAGAGTTTTTAGTAGTTTTAGGGTTTTATGGGTTTTTGGGTTTTTTCTAGTTTTAGGGTTTTTTATAGTTTTCAAGGGTTTTTCAGGGTTTTTCAGGGTTTTTTACGTTTTCAGATAATTTTAGGGATCTTTTAACTTTTTATGGTTTCTAGGGTTTTTTGGGTTTTTACATATTTTGAGGGATTTTAGGGGTTTTGAGGGGTTTTGAGGGGTTTTAGGGATTTTCAGGGTTTTTAGGTGGTTTTTGAGTTTTTTAGGGTTTTAATATTTTTATAGAGTTTTTAACGTTTTTAGGTGTTTTAATGGTTTTAGAGTTTTTTTTGGTTTTCTAGAATTTTTAGGTTTTAAAAGGTTATATGTTTTTTTGGGTTTTAGGGTTCTTTTGGGTTTTTAGGGAGTTCGAGGGTTTTTAGGGGTTTTTAGGGGTTTTAGGGTCTTTTGGGTTATTTGGGTTTTTTGAGTTTTTAGGGTTTATGGTTTTTTTTTGAGTTTTTAACATTTTTAGGGTTTTATGGGATTTTAGAGTTTTTAGTGGTTATTGGGTTTTTCAGGCGTTCAATGTTTTTTTCTAGTTTTTAGGGGTTTTTATGGTTTTCATGGTGTTTTAGGGTTTTTTACATTTTAAGGGATTTTTGGGGATTTTTTAGGTTTTTTATGGTTTTTAGGGGTTTTTCGGGTTTTTAGGGTTGTTTTGGGTTTTATGGTTTTTTTGGAGTTTTTAGGGTTTTAAGGGTTTTTAGAGTTTTTAACTTTTTATGGGTTTTATGGAGTTTTATAATTTTTATTGGTTCTTTAGGGTATTTAGGGTATTTTATGTTTTTAAGGGTTTTATGGTTTTCATATGATTTTAAGGGTTTTTAGAGTTTTTTAAATTTTTAGTGATTTTTAAGCTTTTGTCTAGGATTTTTATGTTTTATTTGGGTTTTTCAGGGTTTTTTGGGGTTTTAGGGTTTTTTGAGTTTTTTACTATTTTTATGGTTTTTAGAGTTTTTAATGTTTTTAGGTGTTTAAGGGTTTTTAGAGTTTTTAGTGGTTTTTAGGGTTTTTATGGAGTTAATTGTTTTTAATGTTTTAGGGGTTTTTATGATCTTCATGGGTTTTTATGGGTTTTAGGGTCTTTTTGTGTTTTCATGTATTTTTAGGAATTTTTAGGATTTTATGGTTTATTGGGTTTTCAAGGGTTTTTAAGGATTGTGAGGGTTTTATGGTTTTTTAGGATTTTAGGGGTTTTCAGGGTTTTTAGGGGTTTTAAGGTTTTTTAGAGTTTTTAATGTTTTTAGGTTTTTAAAGGTTTTTATGGGTTTTTAGGGTTTTTACTATTTTTAGGGGTTTATGGTTTTCAAGGGGTTTTAAGGGGTTTTAAGGTTTTTTACATTTTCAAGTATTTTTAGGAATTCTTAAGGTATTTTATAGTTTTTAGGGTTTTTTAGGGTTTTTAGGGATTTTGATAGTTTGAAGAGGCACTACTGGAAATCTGAACTTTCCCAACGCTTCTATACCAACGGTTTGTAAAAACCATTGGTATAGGTTCCCTTTCCCAACGGTTTGGCCAAACTGTTGGGAAATCCGACTTTGAGGCCACCTTTCCCAACGGTTTGGCCAAACCACTAGGAAAGGGTATGACTTTCCCAACTGTTTGGACAAACCATTGGGAAATCCCACATTTTGGCCACCTTTCCCGACGGTTTGCCCAAACCGTTGGGAAAGGTCCCCCCCAAACCAACCTTCCACCCAAAAAACAAAATCTAGAATCAAAATCTATACCAACGGTTGTGACAACCGTTGGTATAGATCCTTTGATTTTTTATCATTTCTTCTTACCGAGAACATTATATAAATCAAAATTTAAAATAATTATGAGAATACATATATATATTTATGTAATTATATTCACAAAATTCATGTTAGGTTAGTGGTTAAGTCGTTCAATGATAAACTAGGGGTCCTGGGATCAAATCCCAGCGAATGTTTTATTTTTTTGAAATACATATACCAACGGTTGCATAACCGTTGGTATAGATTTTCATATTAATTATACCAACGGTTTCCAAAACTGTTGGGATAGGTCTATACCAACGGTTTTGGGAAAACTATTGGTATAGACCTATCCCAACGACTTACTTGGAAACAGTTCTCCAAACCGTTGGTATAGGCTATACCAATGGTTTGGAGGCCTATACCAACAATTTCAAACCATTGGTATAGGTTAGTTTTCCAGTAGTGAGGTTTTCAGAGTTTTTAAGGTTTTTAGGGGTTTTAGGGTTATTATGGTTTTCTTGGGGTTTTTTGAGTTTTTTAGGGTTTTTAAGGTTTTAAGATTTTTTTAACATTTTTATATATCTTAAGGGTTTTAGAGTTTTTAGTGGTTTTATAGGATTGTTATGGATTTTAGGGTCTTTAAGGTTTTTAGGGGCTTTATGGCTTCTAGGGTTTCTTCAGTATTTATAAGTTTTTTTTTGTTTTCATGGATTTTTAGGGATTTTTTAGGTGTTTTATGTTTTTAGGGGTTTTAGGATTTTTTGGGATTTTGAGGCTTTTTAGAGTTTTTAGGGTTTTTATGGAATTTTGGGTTTTTATTTTTTTACGAGTTTCTTATAATTTTTAAGGTTTTTAGATTTTTTAATGTTTTTAGTAGGGTAAAGGTTTTTTTGAGTTTTAGTGGGTTTTTTGAGTTTCTATGGGTTTTTAGGGGTTTTTAGGGGTTTTATGGTTTTCATGTTTTTTAGGTTTTTTTACGTTTTCAAGTATTTTTTGGGCTTTTTAGGATTTTTTTTGGTTTTAGGGTTTTTAGGGATTTTTACTATTTTTATGTTTTTTCATGGTTTTTTAGGGGTTTAAGGATTGTTGAGGGGTTTTATGATTTTCTAGGTTATTTGGTTTTTTTTAGTTTTTTAGGGTTTTTAATGTTTTTAGAGTTTTTAGGGGTTTAAAGGATTTTTAGGGATTTTCAAGGATTTTTATGGTATTTTGGTTTTTTTCATTTGTTAGGGATTTTGAGGGGGTTTATGTGTTTTTTAATTTTTTTATGGTTTCACGACTATTAGGGACTTTTGGGGTTTTTAGGATTTTTTTAGATTTTTAGCGGTTTTAAGATTTTTTAGAGTTTTTTAACATTTTAAGGTTTTTTAAGGGTTTTTAGGGTTTTAGTGGGTATTAGGGATTTTATTGGTTTTTCGGGGTTTTAAGTTTTTAGGGGTTTTTATGGTTTTGAGGTGTTTTTTTTTGTGTTTTTTGGGTTCTTTATTTTTTAAGGGATTTTTTGGGCATTTTTAGAATTTTTATGGTTTTTAAGGTTTTTAGGGTTTTTAGGGATTTTGTGTTTTTAGGGTTTTTGGAGTTTTTATGGGTTTTTAGATTTTTTCACATTTTTAGGGGTCTTAAGGGTTTTTAGTGGGGTTTTATTTTTTTATTGGTTTTTAGGGTTTTTAGGATTTTTGAAGATTTTAGGGTTTTTTAGGATTTATATGGTTTTTAGGGGGGTTTAAGGGTTAATAGAGTTTTTAGGGCCTTTTAGAATTTTTATGGTTTTTAGGATTTTTGGTTTTTTATGATTTTGAGGGTATTTGGGGTTTTCATGATTTTTTAGTTTTTGTAGGGGTTTTCTGGGTTTTTATGGTCATTTTGGTTTTTAGCATTTTTTAAAATTTGAGGGGTTTAAAGGTTTTTTAGAGTTTTTTACACATTTTTAGTTGTTTTAAGGTTTATGAGTTTTTAGTGGGGTTTTAGTGTTTTTATGGCTTTTTAGGGGTTTTAAATTATTTTGGGGTTTTTATGGGTTTTAGGGGTTTTCAGTTTTATTGTTTTTTATGTTTTCAAGGGTTTTTATGTATTTTTTAGGATTTTTATGGTTTTTATAGGTTTTTAGGGTTTTTAGGGATTTTGAGGGATTTTAAGGGTTTGCCTGGTTTTTTAAGGTTTTTAGGGATTTTCATGGGTTTTAGGGTCTTTTGGGTTTGATATTTTTTTTTGAGTTTTTTAGGGTTTTTAAGTTTTTTTTAGAGTTTTTAAAGTTTTTTGGGGTTTGAAGGGTTTTTAGAGTTTTTAGTGGTTTTTTGGTTTTTTGGGTTTTTTAAGGTTTTTTGGGGTTTTTATAATTTTCAGGGGATTTTAGGGTTTTTTACAATTTTAGGTGGTTTAAGGCCTTTTGAGGGTTTTTATGGGTTTTAGGGGTTTTTAGGGTTTTTAGGTATTTTGAAGGTTTTTAGGGGTTTTAGGGTTTTTGAAGGTTTTTAGGGTCTTTATGGGTTTTTAGGGGTTTTCTAGTTTTTTAGGTTTTTTATAGGTTTTTAACATCTTTAGTCGTTTTAAGGGTTTTAGTGTTTTTCATGGTTTTTAGGGTTTTATGGGGTTTTAGAGGTTTTTAATGGTTTTAGGGGTTTTTATAGTTTTTAGAGTTTCTTATGTTTTTAGGGATTTTTGGTGCTTTAAGGATTTTTATGTTTTTGTGGTTTTTTTAGGATTCTCAGGGTTTCTGAGTGTTTTTATGGTCTTTCAGGGCTTTTAAGGATTTTGAGGGTTTTTTGGGTTTTTTAGCTTTTTATGAGTTTTTTAAGGTTTTTATGTTTTTTAGTGTTTTAACATTTTTTGGGGTTTTAAGGGTGTTTAGAGTTTTTAGTGATTTTTAGTATTTTTATGGGTTTTTAGTGTTTCTTAAGGTTTTTAGGGGTTTTTATGGTTTCTAAGGGTTTTTAGGGTCTTTAGGGTTTTAAAGTTTTCATGGGTTTTTAGAGATTTTTTAGGTTTTTTATGATTTTTTGGAGTTTTTAGGGTTTTTTAGGTTATTTTTGGGTTTTCAGGGTTTTTATGCTTCTTTTGGTTTTTAGGGGTTTAAAGGGGTTTTATAGTTTTTAGTGGCTTTTAGGGTTTTTAAGAGTTTCTAGAATTTTTTAAGATTTTTAGTGGGTTTTATGGGTTTTAGGGGGTTTTCAAGGTTTTTTTATTTTCAGGGATTTTTAGGGGATTTTTAGGGTTTTTAGGGTATTTAGATTTTTTGGGTTTTTAGAGATTTCGAGGGTTTTTAGGGTATTTCATAGGTTTTTTGGGGTTTTCAAGGTTTTTTGGGCTTTTTTTTTTACTTTTTTAGGTCTTAAGGTTTTTTAGGTATTTTTAATGTTTTGGGGGTTTTAATGGCTTTTAGAGTTTTTAGTGACTTTTAGGGGTTTTATGGGTTTTAGGGTGTTTTATGGTTTTAGAGTTTTTTATGGTTTTCAGGGGGTTTTAGGGTTTTCAGGGTTTTTTAAACTTTTTTGATTTTTAAGGCATTTTAAGTATTTTTATGGGTTTTTAGGGATTTTTAGGATTTTTAGGATTTTTAGTTTTTTTCTTGGTTTTTAGGGGTTTTAGGTTTTCAGGGTTTTTAGGCAATTTATGTATTTTTGGGTTATTTTTGAGTTTTTAGGGTTTTTAAGGTTTTTTAGAGTTTTTTAACATTTTTAGGGGGTTTAAGGCTGTTTAGACTTTTTAATCATTTTTAGGGTTTTTATGGGCATTTTTTTAAGGGTTTTAAGGTTTTTATGGTATTTAGAGGATTTTTTAGGGGTTTTAGGGATTTTTTTATTTTTTTTGGATTTTTAGGGTTTTTTAGCATTTTTATTGGTTTTAGAGATTTTTAGGGATCTTAGGCTCTTTCAGGGTTTTTAGGGTTTTTAGGGGTTTTTAGAGTTTTAGGTTATTTTGGGTTTTTGGGTTATTTTTGAGTTTTTAGGTATTTTAAATATTTTTAGGTTTTTTAATGTTTTTAGGGGTTTTAAGGGGTTTTAGAGTTTTTAGTGGTTTTTAGGGGTTTTATGGGTTTTTAAGGTTTTTAGGGGTTTTAAGGTTTTTAGGGGTTTTAAGGTTTTTAGGGGGTTTTAGGGTTCTGTATGTTTTTAAGTATTTTTATGTCATTTTTATGATAATTATGGTTTTTAGGGTCTTTAGATATTTTGAGGGTTTTTAGGGTTTTTATGGTCCTTTTGGGTTTTTAGGGGTCATTTTGAGTGTTTTAGGGTTTTAAGGCTTTTTTAGAGTTTTCTAACGTATTTCGGGGTTTTAGGGGTTTTAGAGTTTTTAGTGGGTTTTTGGCTTTTTATGGGTTTTTCGTGTTTTTAAAGGTTTTTAGGATTTTTTTGGGTTTTGAGGGGTTTTTAAGTGGTTTAAGGATTTTTTACATTTTTTTAGGATTTTTAGGGATTTTTAGGATTTTATGGGTTTTAGGACTTTTTAGGGATTTTGAGGGTTTTCAGTATTTTTTAGGGTTTTTTTATTGTTTTTATGGTTTTTTGGTGTTTTAGGGTATTTTTTAGTTTTTTTTGGGGTTTTAAGGTTTTTTTATAGTTTTTAACATTTTTAGGGGTTTTAAGGGTTTTTATAGTTTTTAGTGTTTTATTGTTTTTATGGATTTTTAGGGTTTTTAAGGTTTTTAAGGGGTTTATAGTTTTCATTAATTTTTAAGGGTTTTTAAGGATTTTTATGTTTTCAGAGATTTTCAGAGATTTTAGGGTGTTTTAGGGTTTTTTATGGATTTTGAGGGTTTTAGGGGGTTTTAGGGTACTCAGGATCTTTTTGGTTTTTTTAGGGTTTTTTTTAGTTTTTAGGGTTTCAACGGTTTTTTAGAGTTTCTAAATGTTTTTAGGTATTTAAATGGTTTTAGAGTTTTTAGGGGTTTTTTGAGATTTTTGGGGTTTTGAGGTTTTTAATGATTTTAGGGGGTTTTTACGTTTTTTAGAATTTTAGGGATTTTCTAGGATTTTTATGGTTTTTAGGGTTTTTAGGAATTTTATGGCCTTTTTGGATTTTTAATGATTTTAATGTTTTATAGGGTTTTTAAGGTCTTTTATAATTATTTACATTTTTTATGGTTTTTAGAGTTTTTATTGGGTTTTTAGTGTTCGAATGAGTTTTTAGGGGTTTTGAGGTTTTTATTGTTTTAGAAATTTTTAGGGAATTTAGGGTTTTTTTAGGGTTTTTAGTGATTTTGAGGGTTTTTAGGGGGTTTTAGGGTTTTCAGACTACTTTTGTTTTGCTGGGCTTTTAGGGGTTTTTTTGAGTTTTTAGGGCTTTAAAGTTTTTGTATTTTTTTTAATGTTTTTAGAAATTTTAAGGTTTTTTTGAGTTTTTAGTGGTTTTTAGTGATTTTAGGGGGTTTTATGGTTTCTATGAGTTTTTCTAGGTTTTTTGGATTTTTATGTTTTCATGGATTTTTAGAGATTTTTTACAATTTTATGGTTTTATGGTTTTTAGGGTTTTTAGGATTTTTAAGGTCTTTTGGGTTTTTAGAGTTTTTAGTGTTTTAAGTTTTTTTAGAGTTTTTAAACATTTTTTCAGTTTTGAGAGTTTTAACGTTTTTAGTGGTTTTTTAAAGTTTCAATGGTTTTTAGAATTTTTAAGGTTTTATGGGGTTCTACGATTTTCAAGGGGGGTTTTGAAGGTTTTTAGGGTTTTTTATGTTTTCGGGTATTTTTAGGGATGTTTAGGATTTTTATGATTTTTATGATTTTTTAGGGTTTTTTCGAGATTTTGAGGGGTTTTAGGGGTTTTTATTGTTTTTAGGGTTTTTTATCGTCTTTAGGGTTTTCAGGGTCTTTTTTGGGTTTTGGGTCTTTTTTGTTTTTTCAGTGTTTTAGGTGTTTTTATTGTTTTTTATCTTTTTTCAGTGTTAAATGGGTTTTTAGATTTTTATGGGGGTTTTAGACTTTTTATGGTTTTTATGGGGTTTTATGATTTTCAATGGTTTTTATGGTTTTTTATGTTTTTAGGGATTATTATAGATTTTTTTTATTTTTATGGTTTTAGGGTTTTCATATTTTTCTGGTATTTTGAGGGTTTTTCAGGGTTTTAGGGTTTTAAGGGTTCTTATGATTTTTATGAGTTTTAGGGACTTTTTGGGTTTTTAGGGTTTTTTAAGTTTTTAAGTTTTTTAAGTTTTTATAGTGTTTTTAACGTTTTTAGGGGTTTAAAGTGTTTTTAGAATTTTAAGTGGTTTTTAGAGGTTTTTTTTTGGGTTTTTTGGGTTTTAAATGTTTTTTAGGGGTTTTTATCTTTTCAGGGTTTTAGGGTTTCTTAAGTTTTCATGTATTTTTAGGGATTTTTTTGGATTTTTATGGTTTTTAGGTGTTTTTAGTTTTTTAGTAATTTTGATGTGTTTTAGGGTATTTTTTGTTTTTTGTTTTCAAACCTTTTAGGGTATTTTTGGGTTATTAGGGTTTTTTTATTCTTTAGGTGTTTTTTACAGTTTTTAGCATTTTAAGGGTTTAAATATTTTTAGTGTTTTAGTGATTTTGAAGGTTTCTATAGGTTTTTAGGGTGTTTTTGGGTTATTAGAGTTTTTTTAACATTTTTAGGTTTTTAAGGGTTTTTAGGGTTTTAGTGGGTTTTAGGGATTTTATTGGTTTTTAGGGGTTTTAAGGTTTTATGGGTTTTTATGGTTTTCAGTTGTTTTTTATGTGTTTAGGGTTCTTTAGGTTTTAAGGGATTTTTAGGGATTTTTTAGTATTTTTATGGTTTTTATGGTTTTTAGGGTTTTTAGGGTTTTTAGGGATTTTGAGTTTTTAGGGTTTTTAGAGTATTTAGTTGTTTTTAGATTTTTTAACATTTTTAGGGGTCTTAAGGGTTTTTAGGGGGGGTTTATTTTTTTATGGGTTTTTAGGGTTTTTGAAGGTTTTTGGGTTTTTTATGGTTTTCAGGGGTTTTAAGGGTATTTAGAGTTTTTGACATTTTCAAGGATTTTTTGGGATTTTTGAGAATTTATATGGTTTTTAGGGTTTTTTGGGATTTTGAGGGGTTTTAGGGTATTTTAGGTTTTTTTGGGTTTTTTGAGTTTTTATGGGTTTTTTGGGGGTTTTTTTCAGTTTTGAGGGGTTTAAAGGTTTTTAAATTTTTTATCATTTTTAGGGGTTTAAAGATTTTTTTAGAGTTTTCAGTGGTTTTAGGGTTTTTATGGGTTTTTTTTATTAATGTTTTCAAGGTGTTTTATGGTTTTTAGAGTTTTAATTGTTTTCTTTATTTTTAGAGATTTTTAGGGCCTTTTAGGATTTTTATGGTTTTTAGGATTTTTGGGTTTTTATGATTTTGAGGGTATTTGGGGTTTTTCATGGTTTTTTAGTGTTTATATGGGTTTTCTAGGTTTTTATGGTCTTTTTGGTTTTTAGCATTTTTGAATTTTTTGTCGTTTTAAGGTCTTTTAGATTTTTTTAAACATTTTTAGTGGTTTTAAGGGTTTTGAGTTTTTAGTGGGTTTTTAGCGTTTTTATGGCTTTTTAGTGGTTTTAAATTATTTGAGGGTTTTTATGGTTTTTAGGGGGGTTTCTTTTTTATGGTTTTTTATATTTTCAGAGGTTTTTAGGTATTTTTTAGGATTTTTATGGTTTTTATAGGTTTTTAGGGTTTTTAGGGATTTTGAGGGTTTTTAAGGGTTTTCCTGGTTTTTTAAGGTTTTTAGGGACTTTCATGGGTTTTAGGGTCTTTTGGGTTATATATTTTTTTTTGAGTTTTTTTTGGGTTTTAATGTTTTTTAGAGTTTTAAAAGTTTATAGGGGTTTGAAGGGTTTTTAGAGTTTTTAGTGGTTTTTTGGTTTTTTGGGTTTTTAAGATTTTTAGGGGTTTTTATAGTTTTCCGAGGATTTTAGGGTTTTTTACAATTTTAGGTGTTTTAGGTCCTTTTGAGGTTTTTATGGTTTATAGGGGCTTTCAGGGTTTTTAGGTATTTTGAAGTTTTTTAGGGATATTCAGGGGTTTTGATGGGTTTTTGGGTTTTTAGGGTCTTTATGGGATTTTAGGGATTTTTTTAGTTTTTTGGATTTTTTAGGTTTTTTAGAGTTTTTTAACATATTTATTCATTTTAAGGGTCTTAGTACTTTTCATGGTTTTGCTGGTTTTATGGGGTTTTATAGGTTTTTAATGGATTTAGGGTTTTTTTATAGTTCTTTGGGTTTCTTACATTTCAGGGATTTTTAGGGATTTTAAGGATTTTTGTGGTTTTTAGGGTTTTTTAGGATTCTTAGGGATTCTGAGTGTTTTTATGGTCATTCAGGGTTTTCTAGGATTTTTAGGGTTTTTTGAGTTTTTTAGCTTTTTATGATTTTTTTAATGTTTTTATGATTTTTAGTGTTTTTAACGTTTTTAAGGATTTTAAGGGTGTTTAGATTTTTTAGTGATATTTAGGATTTTTAGTGTTTCTTATAGTTTTTAGGGATTTTTATGGTTTATAAGGGTTTTAGGGTCTTTAGGGTTTTAAATTTTTTAGGGGTTTTTAAAGATTTTTTAGGATTTTTTGGATTTTTTGGTTTTCTTAAGGTCTTTAGGTTATTTTTGGTTTTTCAGGGTTTTTATGCTTCTTAGAGTTTTTAGTGACTTTTAGGGTTTTTATGAGTTTCTAGGATTTTTATGTTTTTTAGTGGTTTTTAAGGTTTTCAGTGGGTTTTCAAGGTTTTTAGGTGGTTTTATGTTTTAAGGGATTTTATGGGTTTTTTAGGTTTTTTAGGGTATTTAGGGTTTTTTGGGTTTTTGGGGATTTCGAGGGTTTTTAGTGTATTTAAGAGGTTTTTTGGGGTTTTCAAGGTTTTTTGGTTTTTTTACTTTTTTAGGTCTTTAAGTTTTTTTATAATTTTTTTAATGTTTTGGGGTTTTAAGGGGTTTTAGAGTTTTTAGTGACTTTTAGGGGTTTTATGGGTTTTTATGGTTTTTATGGTTTTCAAGGTTTTTATGGTTTTTAGGGGGTTTTCAGGGTTTTTAAATTTTTTTGGGATTTTTAGGGTATTTTAAGTATTTTTATGGGTTTTCAGGTTTTTTAGGGTTTTTAGGGATTTTGAGGTTTTTTATTGTTTTTCTTGGCTTTTAGGGGTTTTAGGTTTTCAGGGGTTTTAGGTAAGCTTTGTGTTTTAGGGTTATTTTTGAGTTTTTAGGGTTTAAAATGTTTTTTAGAGTTTTTTAACGTTTTTATGGGGTTTAAGGCTTTTTAGAATTTTTAATAATTTTTAGGGTTTTTATGGGCATTTATGTTTTTAAGGTTTTTTAGGTTTTTATGGTATTTAGAGGATTTTTCATGGGGTTTGGGGATTTTTTTTCTTTTTTAAGGATTTTTAGGGTTTTTAGGATTTTTATGGTTTTTAGGGATTTTTAGGGTTCTTAGGCTCTTTTAGGATTTTTAGGGTTTTTAGGGGTTTTTACAGTTTTATGTTATTTTGGATTACTAGGTTATTTTTTAGTTTTTAGGTATTTTAAATATTTTTAGGGTTTTTAATGTTTTTAGGGGTTTTAAGGGTTTTCAGAGTTTTTAGTAGTTTGGGGGGGGGGGGTTATTGGTTTTTAAGGTTTTTAGGGGTTTTAAGGTTTTTAGGGGGTTTTGTATGTTTTCAAGGATTTTTATGTCATATTTAGGATAATTATGGTTTTTTAGGGTCTTTAGATATTTTGAGGGATTTTAGTGTTTTTAAGGGTTTTTGGGGGTGTTAGGGTTTTTATGGTCCTTTTGGGGTTTTAGGGGTCATTTTGAGTTTTTTAGGGTTTTAAGGATTTTTTAGAGTTTTCTAACGTATTTTGGGGATTTAGGGGTTTTAGATTTTTTATTGGGTTTTTGGATTTTTATGGGTTTTTTTGGTTTTCAGGGGTTTTTAAGTGGTTTTAGTGTTTTTTTACATTTTTTGGGATTTTTAGGGATTTTAAGGATTTTATGGGTTTTAGGACTTTTAGGGATTTTTAGGGTTTTAATGATTTTTTTAGGGTTTTTTAATTGTTTTTGTATTTTTTTGGTGTTTTAGGGTTTTTTTAGTTTTTTAGGGTTTTAAGGTTTTTTATAGTTTTTAACGTTTTTAAGGGTTTTTATAGTTTTTAGTGTTTTTTATGGTTTTTATGGATTTTTAGGGTTTTTAAGGTTTTTAAGGGGTTTATGGTTTTCATTAGTTTTGAAGGGTTTTTTAGGTTTTCAGAGATTTTTAGGGATTTTAGGGGGTTTTAGGGGATTTTATGGATTTTTAGGGTTTTAGGGGGTTTTAGGGCTTTCAGGATTTTTTTGGTTTTTTGGTTTTTTGGGTTTTTTTTTGAGTTTTTAGGGTTCCAAAACTTTTTTAGAGTTTTCAAATGTTTTTAGGGATTTAATTCGTTTTAGAGTTTTTGGGGGTTTCTTGATATTTTAGGCATTTTTGAGGTTTTTAATGATTTTAGGGGGTTTTATGGTTTGAGGGGGTTTTCAAGGTTTTTAAGGGTTTTTACGTTTTTGGGGATTTTCAGTGATTTTTTAGGATTTTTATGGTTTTTAGGGGTTTTTTTTCATTTTTATGGTCTTTTTGGGTTTTTTAATGTTTTATAGGGTTTTTAAGAACTTTTATAATTTTTTATATTTTTTAGGGTTTTTAGAGTTTTTATTGGGTTTTTAATATTTGAATGGGTTTTTAGGGGTTTTAAGGTTTTTAGGAGGTTTTATGGTTTTCATTGGTTTTTAAGGTTTTTTTATTTATTTAGGGATTTTTTGGGATTTTAGGGTTTTTTAGGGTTTTTAGGGATTTTGAGGCTTTTTAGGGGGTTTTAGGGTTTTTAGGATTCTTTTGTTTTGCTGGGTTTTTAGGGTTTTTTTTGAGTTTTTAGGGTTTCATAGGTTTTTTAGAGTTTTTAATGTTTTTAGTGTTTCATAGGTTTTTTATAGTTTTTAATGTTTTTATATGTTTTAAGGGTTTTTTGAGTTTTTAGTGGTTTTTAGTGATTTTAGGGGGTTTGAATGTTTTTAAGGATTTTTATGGATTTCTAGGGGGTTTTCAGGGTTTTTATGTTTTCATTGATTTTTAGAGATTTTTTTACAATTTTATGGTTTTATGGTTTTTAGGGTTTTTAGGATTTTTCAAGTCTTTTTGGTTTTTAGAGTTTTTTAGGGGTTTGAAGGTTTTTTTTAGAGTTTTTAAACATTTTTTTTGGGTTTTGAGGGTTTTAATATTTTTAGTGATTTTTTAGGGTTTGAATGTTTTTTAGGGTTTTTAAGGTTTTATGGGGTTCTATGGTTTTTAGGGGCTTTTGAATGTTTTTAGGGTTTTTTATGTTTTCAGGTATTTTTACGGATTTTTAGGGTTTTTAGGTTTTTTAGGTTTTTCCAAGATTTTGAGGGTTTTTAGGGGTTTTCACGGTTTTTAGGGTTTTTTTATTGTCTTTAGGGTTTTCAGGGTTTCTGTGGTCTTTTTTGGGTTTTGGGTCTTTTTTTAAGTGTTTTAGGTGTTTTTATTGTTGTTGTCTTTTTTAAAGGTTAAAAGGGTTTTTAGATTTTTATGGGGTTTTTGGGTTTTATGGGTTTTTAGAGTTTTTAAGGTTTTTAGGGGGTTTTATGGTCTCAGTGGTTTTTAGGGTTTTTTTATGTTTTAAGGGATTCTTATGGATTTTTTAGGATTTTTATGGTTTTAGGGTTTTTATGTTTTTTTGGTATTTTGAGGGTTTTGGGGGGTTTTATGGTTTTTAGGGTCTTTAGGATTTTTCTGAGTTTTAGGGTCTTTTGGGTTTTTAGGGTTTTTTGAGTCTTTAATTTTTTTAAGGTTTTATTGCGTTTTTAACGTTTTTAGGGGTTTAAAGGGTTTTTAGAATTTTTAGTGGTTTTGGGGGGGTTTTGGGTTTTAATGATTTTTTGGGAGTTTTATATTTTTAGGGTTTTAGGGTTTCTTAAGTTTTCATGGAATTTTAGGGATTTTTTAGGATTTTTATGGTTTTTAGGGGATTTTAGTTTTTATTGATTTTGAGGTGTTTAAGGGTTTTTTAGGTTTTTAGGTGTTTTCAAGGCTTTTAAGTTATTTTTGCGTTATTAGGGTTTTTTTTATTTTTTAAGGATTTTTTAGAGTTTATAAAATTTTAAGGGTTTGAATGTTTTTTTGTGTTTTAGTGTTTTTTAAGTTTTCTATAGATTTTTAGGATTTTTAAATGTTTTTAGGGGGTTTTATGGTTTTTCGGGGGTTTTCAGGGTTTTTTTATGTTTTTCGAAATGTTTTGGGATTTTTTTATATTTTAATTTTTTTTAGGATTTTTTACGGTTTTAAGTGATTTTTAGGGTTTTAGGGTTTTTAGGATTTTTTGTTTGTTTTTGGGTATGTTATGGTTGTTTAGGGTTTTTTTAGATTTTTGGTTTTTTATGGTTTTTTAGAGTTTTTTAACATTTTTAGGGGTTTAAAGGGTTTCTAGAGTTTTTATTATATTTTAGGGTTTCTAGGGGTTTTTAAGGTTTTTAAGTTTTTTAGGTGTTTTTATGGATTTTAGGTGTTTTCAGGGTTTTTTGGGTTTTTATGTTTTCATAGATTTTTGGGCCTTTTAGGATTATTATGGTTTTAGGGTTTTTTTGGTTTTTAAGGATTTTGTGGGGTTTTAGGGGTTTTTACGGTTTTTACGGTGTTCAGGATTTTGATGGTATTTTTTAATTTTAGGGTCTTGTTTTTAGTTTTTATGATTTTTAATATTTTTAATATTTTTTCAACGTTTTTTAACATTTTTAGGGGTTTTAAGGGTTTTTAGAGGTTTTAAGGTTTTTTGGGTCTATTAAGTATTTAGGGTTTTTTTGTTTTTCCAGGTTTTTTATGTTTTTATGTATTTTTAGGATTTTTTAGGATTTTTTGGTTTTAGGGTTTTTAGGGTATTTAGGGATTTTGATGGTTTTTTAGGTTTTTATGGTTTTTAGCGTTTTTAGGGGTTTAATGGGTTTTAGATTTTTTAGTGGTTTTTTATTTTTTAAGGGGTTTAGGGTTTTAATGTTTTTTGGATTTTTTTGGTTTTTAGGGTGGTTTAGGTTTTTTTATGTTTTTAGTGATTTTTACGGATTTTTGAGTATTTTTATGGTTTTTAGGGTTTTTAGATATTTTGTGGGTTTTTAGGGATTTTTAGGGTTTTTGTGGGTTTTTAGATTTTTTAGGGCCTTTTTTGGATTTTAGGGTTTTTTGAGTTTTTTTAGGGTTTTTAAGGTTTTTTAATGTTTTTAATGTTTTTATGTGGTTTAAAGGGTTTTTGAGGTTTTAGTGGGATTTTAGTGTTTTAGGGATTTTTAAGGTTTTAAGGTTTTTGTGGTTTTCAAGGGGTTTTAAGTGTTTTTTGAGGTTTTTATATTTTTAGGGATTTTTAGATCTTTTTTTAGGATTTTTATGGGTATAAGGGTTTTTTAGGGTTTTTGAGATTTTGAGGGTTTTAATGGATTTATAGTGTTATAGTGTATTTAAGGTTTTTATGGGTTTTGGGGTTTTAGGGTTTCTTTGGAGTTTTTTAGGGTTTTTATGGTTTTTATGGTTTTTAGAGTTTTTTAATGTTTTCATGGTTTTAAGGGTTTTAGAGTTTTTAGTGTTTTTAGGGTTTTTATTGGGTTTTTAGGTTTTTAGTGTTTTAGGGTTTTATGGTTTTTAGGATTTTTTAAGGTTTGTGGGTTTTTTCATGATTTCTGGGATTTTTAGGTTTTTTGAGATTTTTATGGTTTTTAGTGATTTTGAGGCTTTTTAGGGGTTTTCAGGGTTTTTAGGGAGTTTTTAGGATACTTATGGTCTTTAGGATTTTTTAGGGTTTTTAGGGATTTTGAGGGTTTTTTGGGTTTTCAGGGTTTTTTAGGGTTTTTAGTTTTTTTAGGGGTTTAGGGTATTTTTGGGTTTTTGGGGTTTTTTCATGTTTTTTTGGGTTTTAAAGTTTTTTAGAGTTTTTAACCTTTTTAGGGGTTTTAAGGTTGTTTAGAATTTTATTGGGTTTTAGGATTTTATAGTTTTTAGGGGTTTTATGGTTTTGAGGGGTTTTATGGTTTTGAGGGGTTTTGAAGGGTTTTTATGTTTTTAGGGATTTTAGGGATTTTTTTGGATTTTTATGGTTTTTAGGGTTTTTAAGGTTTTTTATGGATTTTAATGGGTTCTAGGGCCGAAGAGGTTCAGGAATAGGCTAGGCTAGCCCCCCAAAATTCAATAAAACATAAACATACAGCTACAAGATGGGTCTACAAGGGAAAGAGTGTCTCTCACCCTTCAAATCTGAATCAACAAACGGAGTACAAAAAGGTGGAGTGACGAAGGACCACATCGAACATCTTTCTTCAATCACCCTTTTGGGGAGAGCGTCCGCAACCAAGTTGGCCTCCCTATATGTATGTGAAACACTGAAGCTCAGGGTCCGAGAAATATTAAGGCACTCAGTCCAATGCGGTAGAAGTCTCCAAGGGACATCCCTAGAAAATCCCTTTAGAGCAGCAACCGCGAGCATTGAATCAGATTCAATCTAAAGCCTTGTCCACTTAAACTGACTTGCGAATTTCATAGCCTTTATGATAGCCCAATGCTTCGCTTCATAAGAACATCCATCCAAAATAAAATTAAAGAAGAATCCCTTTACGAATCCTCTGGAGGTACGAAAAACACCACCACACCCTGAAGGTCCAGGAGTTCCCAGGTTCGCGCCATCCACGTTGACCTTTATCCATGATGGAAGTGGGGGGGTCCATCTATTGAACTTCAGGATCATCGGTTTTATGCTTCGGCCAGCAACCCCAAGTGGGTTCAATAATGTCAGGTCATTAACATCTTTCCACATTGAACCTGTTTGTAATCGTGATGTATTCTGGATCATCTTGTGGATGGTCGCCACCCCCCATGCAGCGAGAGGGGCTGTCGATTGAAGGAAATAGCATTGCGAGCAGGCCAAACATAGTGAACAGTCGTCGTCGCACCAGTAAGTAGGAGATTATGGACCTGGTCACTTTAGTTCATCTCCACCAGGCCGCGCAAAAAATCGCAGATCGATCCTTGAAAAATGTAGGTCAGGCCGATGCACTGTGACAGGAAACGCCAAAGTTCCGCAGCAAAGTTGCGGTGTAAGAAGATGTGATTACAGTGCTCCTCAGCCTTCCTGCATAAGAAACAAGAAAAGGCAAGTTGCTAGCTGACCATCTTTAGCTTCTCATGAATTGGAATCTGATTCCTTCAGATTTTCTAGATAAGCACAAAGTGTGAAGGGGGAATAAAAGGGGACCTGAATTTAAGCAGCCATGATGGGGAGACCAAACCTTTCAGACACTTAAATCGATAAAAATCATGGGTATTAAATTTACCCACCATACTGGGCATCCATATGAGTGTATCAATGTATGCAGAGGCATATCGTTGGATTTTCATGGCAATATTATCCAGAAGAGGTACCCCCGAGTCACCAAATTGCTGGATGAGACTAGCAATGGTTAAGTTCCGCAGATCCTGGGGAGGCGTTATCACCTCCGAGACGGGCTGATCCAGCCATGGGGTAAACCAACAATTCAGGTCAGAGTGCCTTGACACAATCCATTTTGATTTAGACATAATATCTTTGTATCAGGATCATAAAGCAGGCCAGACCGAGGAAGAAATATACCTAGAAAAGCCATCGCATAACCTGGGTGTGAATCTCTCCTTGAGAAAATCTAGGCCATCACCATGAGGGTTGAACTGACTCCATGTGAATTTCCCAATCATAGCATCATTGAAACTTTGAAGGTCTTTAATACCAAGCCCACCCAGATCAATCGTCTTTGTGCAGTGCCTTGACACAATCCATTTTGATTTATACATAATATCTTTTTATGAGAATTGTAAAGTAGGCTAGACCGAGGAATAAATATACCCAACAAATCCATCTCATAACCTACGCGTGAATCTCTCCTTGAGAAAATCCAGGCCATCACCATGAGGACCATAAAGCAGGCTAGACCGAGGAAGAAATATACCCAGCAAAGCCATCGCATAACCTACGTGTGAATCTCTTCTTGAGAAAATCCAGGCCATCACCTTTAGGGTTGAATAGACTCCATGTGAATTTCCCAATCATAGCGTCATTGAAACTTTGCAGGTCTTTAATACCAAGCCCACCCAGATCAATAGGCTTTGTGCAGTGTTTCCAGGCCACAAAGACCAATTTTTGTTTGCTGATAGAACCTGTCTAGACAAAATTCCTTTTCAAGCTTTTGAGGAGACTAGCCGGCCCTCTAAAGATAGAGAAATCATGCACAAACATAGAGGTAATAACAGAGTTAACCATGTAGACTCTGCCAGCTTGAGAGAGGCACTTGCCCTTCCATTTAGACATTTGATGAGTAATTTTAGAAGCAATGTACACAAAGTAGCAGCTCTTTGCTTTCCCCAAAAATAGAGGCACACCCAGGTAGATGAAGGGTAATGAGCCCCTCTTCACCCCAAGAACATTGGCAATGTGGAGCTGCCTGGCAGGAGAGACCCCATTGCAAAAAACAATCGACGATTTCATCCAGCTAACAGTTTTCCCAACCACACTCTCATAGTGGTGAAAGATCAGCCTGACTGTAGACAGAGTTTGCTTATCAACCTTCCCAAATAGAAGTATGTCATCTGCATAAAGAATGTGTGTGGGGACATAAAGGTCCCTACCTGCTTTAATTGGTGAGTACAACACCGCTTGCACAAGATCAAGGATGCATCGACTCATGTAATCCTCCACCATTGCAAAGACAAATCCAGAGAGAGGATCCCCTTGTTGAACTCCACGGGAGCATTTGAAGAACCCATGTGGGGAGCCATTAATTAGGACTAAGACTCTGGAACTGTGAAGAATTGAGGAAATCAACTTGATGAAGTTTCTAGAAAATCCATATCTACCAAGGACCTTGAAGATAAAGCTCCATTTTATAATATCAAAGGCCTTTGAAATATCAAGATTTAGTGCAAAACTATCTTTCTCCGATTTCTTCCTCATTATATTAATCCCTTCCTAGGCAGTAAAGAGGCACGTTTGGATACATCGTCCAGGAATAAATCCAAACTGATTTGGAGTAACAATGTCGCATAAAATATTCCCCAACCTTATGACAATAATCCTGCTAATTATCTTCCTCATTATGTTTTTAAGGTTTTTTAAAGTTTTTAATGTTTTTATTAGTTTAAAAGGTTTTTAGATTTTTCAGTGGGTTTTAGGTTTTTTATGTGGTTTTTCGGTTTTTAAAGTTTTTGGGTTTTTTTGGTTTTCAAGGAGTTTCAGGGTTTCAGGTTTTTTTATGTTTTTAAGGATTTTTATGCTTTTTTATGATTTTTTAGATTTTTAGGGTTTTTTATGGTTTTGATGGATTTTGAGGGGTTTCATGGTTTTCGTGGTTTTTAGGGGTTTTAGGGTTTTAAGTTATTTTTTGGTTTTTAGGGTTTTTTGATTTTTTTAGGGTTTTTGAGGATTTTAGACTGTTTTTTTACGTTTTAATTTTTTAGGGGTTTTAAGGGTTTCTAGAGTTTTTAATGGATTTTTATTTGGTTTATGGGTTTTAGGGTTTTTAAAGGTTTTTAGGGGTTTTATGGTTTTCAGGGGTCTCTCAGGGTTTTTAGGGTTTTTTACATTTTCAAGGGTTTTTAGGGATATCTTACATTATTTATTATTTTTAGCATTTTAGGGGATTTTGAGGGATTTCATGGGTTTTTAGGGTTTTTCTGTTTTCAGGTTCTTTTTGAGTTTTTAGGTGTTTTTTTGTGTTTTATGGTTTTTTACTATTTTTAATATTTTTTGGGATTTTAAGGGTTTTTAAAGTTTCTAATGGTTTTTAGGGTTTTTAAGGTTTTTAGGGGTTTTAGGGTTTTTTACATTTTCAAGGTTTTTTAGGGATTTTTTAGAATTTTTATGGGTTTTAGGATTTTTTGGGGTTTTTTTGTCCTTAGTATTTTTTTATCTTTTAGAGTTTTTAGTTGTTTTTAGGGTTTTATTGTCTTTTGGGCATGTTTTGGTTTTCAGGGGGTTTTAGGGTTTTTATATTTTCTGGGATATTTAGGGATTTTATAGGATTTTTATAGTTTTTTGGGGGTTGTAAGGGTTTTTTGGGATTTTAAGGGGTTTAGGGTTATTCAGGGTTTTTAGGGGTTTTGTGGTTATTTGGGGTTTTTAGGGATTTTTTTAGTTTTTTTTTAGTTTTTAAACTTTTTAAAGTTTTTAACGTTTTTTGGGGTTTAAAGAATTTTTAGAGATTTTAGTGGGTTTTTAAGGTTTTAGGGCTTCTTAAGGTCTTTAGGAGTTTTTATGGTTTTTAGGGGTTTTAAGGTTTTTTAGTGTTTTTTTACTTTTTTAGGTTTTTTGGGCTTTTTAGTCTTTTTAAGGGTTTTAATGTTTTCTAGGGGTTTTAGGGCCTTTTTGGATTTTTTGCATTTTTTTTGAGTTTTTATGGTTTTTAAGGGTTTAAATGTTTTCCAGGGGTTTTAGGGCCTTTTTGGGTTTTTATCATATTTTTGAGTTTTCAGGGTTTTTAGAGTTTTTAATTTTTTTAGGGGTTTTAATAGTTTTTAGAGTTTTAGTGGTTTTTAGTGGTTTTTAGGGGTTTTATATGTGTTTAGGTTTTTAAAGGTTTTAAAAGGTTTTTATGGGTTTTAGGGTTTATTTGTGGATTTTACGGGTTTTTTATGTTTTCATGGATTTTTAGGGTTTTATCAGGTTTTTATGGTTTTTAGAGTTTTTAGATATTTTTGGGGATTTTGAGTGTTTTTAGGGGTTTTTAGGGTTTTTAAAGTCTTTTGGGTTTTTAGGGTTTTTTTTGAGTTTTTTAGGGTTTTATGGTTTTTTATAATTTTTAATGTTTTTAGGGGTTTAAATAGTTTTTAGAGTTTTTATTGGATTTTTAGGGTTGTTATGGTTTTTTAGGGTTTTAAAGGATTTTGGGGGGTTTTATGGTTTTTTGGGGTTTTAGGGTTTTTTTATGTATACAAATATTTTTAGGGATTTTTAGGATTTTTATGATTTTTTGTGTTTTTGAAGGTTTTTAGGGATTTTGATGGGTTTTATGGTTTTCAAGGTTTTTAGGGTTTTTATGGTCTATTCTAGTTTTTAGGATTTTTTGAATTTTTTAGAGTTCTTTAACATTTTTATATGTTTTAAGGGTTTTTAGTGTTTTTTCTGGTTTTTTAGGGTTTTATGGTTTTTTAGGAGTTTTTAATGATTTTAGTGGTTTTATGGTTTTCATGGGATTGCCAAGGTTTTTATGCTTTTTTACGTTTTCTAGGATTTTTAGAGCTTTTTAGGGCATTTTATGGTTTTTAAGGTTTTTGATGTTTTTAGGTATTTTAAGGGTTTTAAGTTTTTAAGGGTTTTTAGGGGTTTTCAGGGTTTTTAGGGTCTTTTGGGGTTTTAGGGTTTTTTTGAGTTTTTTAGGGTTTTAAAGGTTTTTTAGAGTTTTTAACGTTATTAGGGGTTCTAAGTGTTTTTAGAGTTTTTAGTTGTTTTTAGGGTTTTGTGTGTTTTAAGGTTTTGGGGTTTTTTATTGTTTTTAGTGGGTTTTCATGGTTTTTTTATATTTTTAGGGATTTTTATGGTTTTAGGGTTTTTAGGTATTTTGATTTTTTTAGGGTTTTTCAGTATTTTTTAGGGTTTTTAGGGTATTTCAATGTTTTTTATGATTTTTAGGGGTTTTTTGTTATTTTCAGGGTTTTATGGTTTTTTGAGTGTTTTAGGGGTTTAAGGGATTGTAGAGTTTTTTAAACATTTTAGGGGTTTTAAGTGTTTTTGGAGTTTTTAGTTGTTTTAGGGTTTTTATGGGGTTTTAGGGTTTTTTAACGTTTTTAGGGGTTTTATGGTTTTCAGGGAGTTTTTAGGGTTTTTTATTTTTTTAGGGATTTTTAGGATTTTTATGGTTTTGATGGTATTTCATAATTTTTAGGGTTTTTCAGGGTTTTAGGGTCTTTTGGGGTTTTATGGGTTTTTTGATTTTTTTAGTGTTTTTAAGACTTTTTAGAGTTTTTTAACATTTTTAGGGGTTTTAAGGGTTTTTATAGTTTTAGTGGGTTTTTATTGGTTTCTTGGTTTTTTGGTTTTCTATGGTTTTTAGGAGGGTTTTTAAGGTTTTTAGGTTTTTTTATCTTGAAGGGATTTTTAAGGCCTTTTTAGTATTTTTATGGTTTTGTGGGTTTTTTAGAGGTTTTAGGGATTTTGAGCGTTTTATGGGTTTTCAGTGGTTTGTAGGGTCTTTTAGAATTTTAGGGTTTTTTGTGGGTTTTTTGTGGGTTTTTAGGTATTTAAGGTTTTTTAGAGTTTTTAACATTTTTAGGCATTTTAAGGGTTTTTATAGTTTTTAGTGGTTTTTAGTGTTTGTATTTGTTTTCAGGATTTTTTAATTTTTTTAGGGGTGTTATGGTTTTCATGGGCTTTTCATTGTTTTTTATGTTTTTAAGGATTTTTAGGGATTTTTTAGGATTTTATGGTTTTTAGGGTTTTTATGGTTTTTATGGTTTTTGATGGTTTTTAGGGGGGGTTTCAGGGTTTTTATGGTTGTTTTGAGTTTTTAGGGGGGTTTTGAGTTTTATTTGGGTTTTTAAGGTTTTTTAGATTTTTTCTCTTTTTTATGAGTTTTAATGGTTTTTAGAGTTCTTAGTTGTTTTTAGGGATTTTATGGGTTTTTTGGAATTTTTAAAGTTTTTATGGGTTTCAGGGGGTTTTCAGGGTCTTTAGGGATTTTTACTTTTTTAGGGATTTTAGGTATCTTTTTGGATTTTTATGGTTTTAGGGTTTTTCAGGACTTTTTAGTTCTTTTAGGGTTTTTTTGGGTTTTTTGGGTTTTTTGGTTTTTTTCAGGTTTTTAGTGTTTTTAAGGTTTTTAGAGTTTTTTGTTTTTTGGGGTTTTGAGGGTATTTATAGTATTTATTTGGTTTTTATGGTTTTTATGGTGTTTTAGTGTTTTTTGATGTTTTAGAGGTTTTAATGGCTTTTTGTTGTTTTCAGGGTTTTTAGGGTTTTTTACGTTTTCATGGATTTTTAGGGATTTTTTAGGATTTTTATGGCTTTTAGGGTTTGAAGGGATCTTGAGAGTTTTTAGGGTTTTTATGGTTTGTTTGGGGGGGGGGGTAGGTTTTTTATGGTTTTTGGGGGGGTTTTATGGGTTTTTTCAGTTTTTTAGGGGTTTTAATGTTTTTTAGAGTTTTTAGCATTTTATAGGTTTTAAGAGTTTTTAGAGTATATACCAGTTTTTAGGGTTTTTATGGGTTTAGGGTTTTTTAATGTTTTTAGGGGTTTTATGGTTTTCAGGGGGGTTAGGGGTTTTAGTATTTTTTATGTTTTCTGGGATTTTTCGGGATTTTTTTTAGGATTTTTATGGTTTTTAGGGTTTCTAGGGGTTTTAGGGATTTTAAGGGTTTTAGGGTTTTTTGTATTGTTTAGGATTTTCTGGTTTTTTAGGGTTTTTAGGGTCTTTGTGGTTTTTAGAGTTTTTTTTTGAGTTTTTTAGGGTTTTTAACTTTTTTAACATTTTTAGGGGATTAAAGGGTTTTTTGAGTTTTTAGTGTTTTTTAGGTTTTTTATAATTTTCTATTTTTTTAGGTTTTTAGGGGTTTAATGTTTTTTAGTGGATTTTTTGGTTTTTTAGGTTTATTTGGGATTTCATGGATTTTTAGGGATTTTTTATGTTTTTATGGTTTTTATGGGTTTTAGTGATTTTGAGAGTTTTTAGGGGTATTCAGGTTTTTATATTTTATTTTGGGTTTATTAGTGTTTTTATGGTCTTTTAGGGTTTTAAGGGGTTTTTTTAGATTTTTAGGGGTTTAAGTGTTTTCTGTTTTTTAATGTTTTAAAGATTTTTAAGGGTTCGAGTTTTTAGTGGTTTTTTATGGTTTTAGGTTTTTTATGGGTTTTAGGGGTTTTTATGGTTTTAAAGGAGTTTTCTTGGTTTTTAGGGTTTTTAGGGGTATTAGGGTTTTTACTGTTTTTCATGGTTTTTAGGGTTTTTAGGATTTTTCAGGATTTTTGGGGTTTTTTGGGTTTTACAGGATTTTTTGTTGTTCTTTAGAGTTTTTAAGGTTTTTACAGTTTTTTTACATTTTAGGTGTTTTAAGGGATTTTAGAGTTTTTAGTGGGTTTTTATGGTATTTTGGGTGTTTTATTTTTTTTAGAGTTTTTATGGTCTTCAGGAGTTTTTCAGAAATTTTATGGGTTTTTACGTTAGTAGGTATTTTTATTGATTTTTTATGATTTTTATTGTTTTTATAGTTTTTTGGGGTTTTAGGGATGTTTAGGGTTTTTTGGGTGGTTTTTGTTTTTTTAGAGTTTTTAAGGTGTTTTTGGGTTTTTATGGTTTTTTTGAATTTTTGAGGGCTTTTAAGGTTTTTAAAGTTTTTAATGTTTTTACAGTTTTTTTACATTTTAGGGGTTTTAAGGGCTTTGAGAGTTTTAGTGGGGTTTTATGGTATTTTTTGGTTTTTTATATTTTTTAGGGTTTTTATGGTCTTCAGGAGTTTTTCAGGGATTTTATGGGTTTTTACGTTTGCAGGTATTTTTATTGATTTTTTATAATTTTTATGGTTTTTACGGTTTTTTGGGGTTTTGGGGAAGTTGAGGGTTTTTTTTGGGGGGGGGGGGTTTCGGGTTTTTTAGAGTTTTTAATGTGTTTTTGGGTTTTTATGGTTTTTTTTTTGAGTTTTTTAGGGCTTTCAAGGTTTTTAGAGTTTTTTAAAGTTTTTTGGGATTTTTATGGTTTTTAGAGTTTTAGTGGTTTATAAGGGTTTTTGTGTGTTTTGTCATTTTTATGGTTTTTAGGGGTTTTATGGTTTTCAATGTTTTATCAGGGTTTTTTATGGGTTTTTTCATTTTTAGGGTTTTTGGGGGATTTTTTGATTTTTTATGGTTTTTTAGGTATTTTAAGGTTTTTAGGGGTTTTCAGGGTTTTTAGCGGTTTTCAGGGGTTTTCAGGGTTTTTAGGGTTTTTTTGTTTTGTTGGAGTTTTAAGGTTTTTTAATTTTTTTTACTTTTTTAACATGTTTAGGGTTTTTAATGGTTTTTATATTTTTTTTAGTGGGTTTTTAGGATTTTTATGGGTTTTTAGGGTTTTTAATGATTTTTATGGGTTCTAATGGTTTTCATGGTTTTATGGTTTTTTATGTTTATATGGATTTTTAGGGATTTTTAAGGATTTTTATGGTTTTTAGGGTTTTTAGAGTTTTTAGGGTCTTTTTGGGTTTTGAGTATTTTTGTTACATTTTTATGATTTTTTAATGTTTTTAGAGTTTAACATTTAAGGGGGTTTTAGTGTTTTCAGTGGGATTTTAGTGTTTTTTACGGTATTTGGAGGTTTTTATAGTTTTCAGAAGTTTTTAAGGTTTTTAGGATTTTTTACTTTTTCTAGGATTTTTAGCTCTTTTTTAGGATTTTTATGGTTTTTATGGGTTATAGGGTTTTTAGGGTCTTTTGGGGTTTTAAAGTTTTTTTAGTATTTTAGGGGTTTGAGTATTTTTAGAGTTTTTGAATTTTTTTAGGGGTTTAAAGATTTCTGGAGTTTTTAGTGGGATTTTAGGGTTTTTGTGGAGTTTTAGGGTTTTATAAGGTTTTTAGAGATTTTTATGGTTTTCAAGGGGTTTTAGGGTTTTTAGGGTTTTTTATGTTTTCAAGGATTTTTTTAGGTTTTTATCATTTTAGGATTTTTAGGTATTTTTATGGTTTTTTGGGTTTTCAGGATTTTTTAGGGTTTTTTGGGTTTGAGGTGTTTTATGGTTTTTTGGGTTTATAGCTTTCTTTTTTTGCATTTTTAGAGTTTTAAATTATTTTAGAGTTTTTTAATGTTTTTAGGCGTTTTATGGGTTTTTTACAGTTTTTAGTGTTTTTTGGGTTTTTAGGGGTTTTTTGGTTTTCAGAGAATTTTCAGTGTTATTATGGTTTTTTATGTTTTCTAGGTTTTTCAGGGATTTGTAGGATTTTTATGGTATTTAGAGATTTTAGGGTTTTTTTTGGGATTTTGAGGGGGTTTAGGGGTTGTTAAGATTTTTTTACAGTTTTTATGGTTTTTTGAATCTTTTTGGGCTTTTAGGGTTTTTTTGGTTTTAGGGTTTTTATGGTTTTCTAGAGTTTTTAACGTTCTTAGGGGGTTTAAGGTTTTTTAGGGTTTTTAGTGGTTTTTAGGGTTTTATGTGTTTTAGGGTTTTCTAATGTTTTTAGGGATTATATGTATTTCAAGGTATTTTCAAAGCTTTTAAGGTTTTTTACGTTTTCAGTGGTTTTTATGAACTTTTTATGATTTTTATGGGTTTTAAGGGGTTTTAGGGGTTTTAGGTATTTTTAGGATTTTTATGGTTCTTTACAGTTTTTTAGAATTTTTATAGATTTAATGTATTTTGGGGTTTTTTTAAGTTTTTAGTGGTAGAGTTTTTCAACATTTTTAGTGTTTTTAGGTGGGGTTTTAGAGTTTTTAAGCTTTTTAAGGGTTTTAAGGTTTTTAGAGGTTTTATGGTTTCTAAGGGGGTTTAAGAGTTTTTATGGTTTTTTAGGGTTTTAGGGGTTTTCAGGGTTTTAAGGGCCTTTTTGGGTTTTAAGGTTTTTTGGAGTTTTTTAGGGGTTTAAAGTTTTTTTAGAGTTTTTAACATTTTTAGGGGTTTTATGGGTTTTTAGATTTTTTAGTGGGTTATTATGGATTTTATGGGGTTTTAGAGTTTTTAAGGTTTTTAGGGGGTTTTATGGTTTTTAGGGGGTTTCATGGTTTTTAAAGTTTTTTACATTTTTATGGATTTTAGGGATTTTAAAGGATTTTTATGGGATTAGGGTTTTTAGGGATTTTGAGGGGTTTTAGGGTTCTTTAAGGTTTACTAGGGCTTTTAGGGTCTTTTTGGGTTTTAGGTTTTTTTTAAGTTTTTTAGGGTTTTAAAACTTTTTTCTAGTTTTTTAACATTTTTAAGGTGTTTAAGAGTTTTTACAGTTTTTATGGCTTTTAGGGTTTTTATGGGGTTTTAGGGTTTTTAAGGTTTTTAGGGGTTTTTATGGTCTTTAGGGGACATTTATGGTTTTTAGGGGGTTTTACATTTTCAGGGATTTTTAGGGATTTTTTAGGATTTTTTTTGGGTTTTAGTGTTTTTAGGGTTTTTAGGGATTTTGAGGGTTTTTAAAGTTTTTCAAGATTTTTTTTGTTTTTAGTTTTTTGGGTTTTTCAGGGTTTTTAGGGTCTTTTTGTGTTTTTATGGGTTTTTTGATTTGTTTAGTGTTTTTAAGGTTTTTTATAGTTTTTTAATGTGTTTAGGGGATTTAGGGATTTTTAGAGTTTTTAGTGGGATTTTAGGGGTTTTTGGGTTTTTTAGGGTTTTCTATGGTTTTTAGGGGTTTTTTACTTTTTTTATATATTTTTAAGGATTTTTAAAATTTTAGGGTTTTTAATGATTTTGTGGGTTTTTAGGGTTTTAAGGGTTTTTACTATCTTTTCAGGGTTTTTAGGTTCTTTTTGGGTTTTTGTTTTTTTGAATTTTTATGGTTCTTAGTGTTTTTTAGAGTTTTTTTACATTTTTAGCAAGTTTAATGGTTTTAGTTTTTTAGTTTTTCATGGGGTTTTATGGTTTTTTGAGGTTTTAAGGTTTTTATGGTTTTCGAGGGTTTTTTGGGTTTTTTATGTTTTTAGGGATTTTTAGGTTTTTTAGGATTTTTATAGTTTTTAGGGTTTTTAGGGATTTTGAGGGGTTTTCAGGGTTTTCAGGGTTTTCGAGCCTTTTGAGGGTTTAGGGTTTATTTGAGTTTTTTAGGTTTTTCTTCTTTTTTAGAGTTTTTTAATGTTTTAAGGGGTTTTAAGGGGTTTTAGAGTTCTTAGTGGTTTTTAAGAGTTTTTATGGTTTTTATGGGTTTTTGGGTTTTTTTGTTTTTAGGGTTTTTTGAGAAGTTGTTCGGATTTTTACCTTTATAGGGATTTTTAAGGATTTTTAGGATTTTTATGGTTTTAGGGTTTATAGTGAATTTGAGGGTTTTAAGGTTTTCATGGTTTTTTGGGGTTTTTAGGGGTTTTTATTGTTTTCTGGTCTTTTTTGTGTTTTAAGGTTTTTTTGAGTTCTTACTCTTTTAAATACTGTTTAGAGTGGTTTAACGTTTTTAGGTCTTTAAAAGGTTTTTAGAGTTTTTAGTGTTTTTTAGGGTTTTGTGTGTTTTTAGGGGTTTATATGATTTTAGGGGTTTTTGGTTGGGTTGTAAGTTGGGGTTCCGGAAACCCATAAACCAGCTCTTTAAAATAGATAAAAAAATGATTTTCAGCATTTTTATGGTTTTCATGAAATTTTCCGGGTTTTTAGGGTTTTTATGTTTTCAGGGATTTTTATGGCATTTTAGGATTTTTATGATTTTTAGGGTTTTTAGGAATTTTGAGGGGTTTTAAGGGTTTCCATGTTTTTTAGGGGTTTATGGGTTTTAAGAGTTTTTAGGGCCTTTTTGTATTTATGGTATTTTTGAGGTTTTTAGGGCTTTTATAGTTTTTTAATGTTTTTAGGGGTTTTAAGGGTTTTTTTTAGTTTTTAGTGAGTTTTTAGGGGTTCTATGGGTATTTAATATTTTTGAAGGTTTTTAGGGTTTTATGGTTTTTAGGGGGTGTTCAAAGTTTTTAGGGTTTTTTACGTTTTCAGGTATTTTTAGGGAATTTTTAGATTTTTATGGGTTTTTAGGGTTTTAGAGATTTTGAGTGTTTTTAAGTATTTTTTGGGGTTTCAGGGTTTTAAAGGTATTTTTGGGTTTTAGGGTTTTTTTTGGGTTTTTTAGGGTTTTTAAGGTTTTTTATATTTTTTAAAAGTTTTTATGGGTTGAAAGGGTTTTTAGAGTTTTTAGGGGTTTTTTGTGTTTTTATGGGTTTTGGGGTTTTTAATGGTTTTAGGGGTTTTTATGGTTTTAGGGGGTTTTTAGAGGTTTTAAGATTTTTACATTTTTTGGGATTTGTTAGGATTTTTATGGTTTTAGGGTTTTTAGGAATTTTGAGGGGTTTTAGGGGTTTTTTCAAGGTTTTTAGTAGTTTTTTAGTTTTTTATGATTTTTAAGCTATATTAGAGTTTTTAACGTTTTTTAGGTTTTGAAAGTTTTTAGATTTTTAGTTTTTTATGGATTTTATGGGTTTTTTGGGATTTTAAGGTTTTTAGGGCTGTTTATGGTTTTAAGGGGTTTTTAAGTGTTTTTAGGGTTTTTTTACGTTTTCATGATTGTTTACTGATTTTTAAGGTTTTTTAGGATTTTTAGGGTTTAAAGGGGTTTTGGGGGTTTGGGGGCATCATGGTTTTTTAAATCATATTAGGGTTTTAGGTTCTTTTAGGTTTTTAGGGTTGTTTATAGTTTTTTCGGGTTTATAAAGTTTTTTAGAGATTTTTTATTATTTTAGGTTTTCTAAGGGTTTTTAGAATTTTCAGCGTGTTATTTGGGATTTTACGGGTTTTTAGTGGTTTTTTATGATTTTCAGTATTTTTCTAGGGTTTGTAGGGTATTCCACATTTTTAGAGATTTTTAGGGATTTTTTTAGGATTTTTATGTTTTTTGGGTTTTAGTGTTTTTAGGTATTTTGACGTGTTTTAGATTTTTTGGGGGTTTTAAGGATTTTTGGGTTTTTCTGGGTTTTTAGGGGTTTTGGGGGTTTTAGGGTTTTATGATTTTTTAGGGTTTTTAAGGGTTTTTAGAGTTTTTTTATCATTTTTAGCATCTTTAAGAGTTTTTTGAGTTCGTAGTGATTTTTAGGGTTTTTATGGTTTTCAAATGTTTTTTAGTGTCTATAGGGTTTTTTATGTATTAAGGGATTTTTTAGGGATTTTTTATGGTTTTTATGTCTTTAGGGTTTTTAGGGTTTTTAAGGATTTTGAGGGTTTTTAGTGTCTTTTTGGGTTTTTTGAATTTTTTAGGGTTTTAAGGATTTTTAAGGTTTTCTTGGGGTTTTATGGTTTTTAGAGGTTTTTTGGGTGTTAGGGTATTTTACGTTTTCCAAGATTTTTATGGATTTTTTAAGATTATTATTGTTTTTTTGGTTTTTAGGGTTTTTTGGGTTTTTTAGGGTTTTAGGTTTTTTCATAGTTTTTTGGGTTTTTAGGGTTTTTAGGGTCTTTTTGGTTTTGTAGGGTTTCTTTTTAGTTTTTTAGGGTTTTAAAGGTTTTTAGATTTTTTTAACATTTTTATGGGTTTAAAGTGTTTTTAGAGTTTTTAGTGAGTTTTTATGGTTTTTATGGGGTTTTAGGGTTTTTAAAGGTTTTAGGGGTTTTTATTGTTTTTGGGGGATTTCAGGATTTTTATGATTTTTGGGATTTTTAGGTATTTTTTACGATTTTTATCACTTTTTTAGGTTTTTAGGGTTTTAGGTATTTTGAATATTTTTCTGTTTTTTTTTTCAGGGTTTTTCATGTTTTTTAGGGATTTCAGGGGTTTTAGGATCTTTTGGGTTTTGGGGATTTTTATAGTTTTTTGGTGCTTTAATGTTTTCCTAGTTTTTTAATGTTTTTAGGGGTCTTTTGGGTTTTTATGGGTTTATAAGTTTTTTTATGGTTTTGAGGGGTTTTATGGTTTTATGGGTTTTTTTGGGTTTTTTGGGTTTTTTACATTTTGATAGATTTTTAGGGATTTTTATAATTTTTTTGGTTTTCAGGGTTTTTATGGTTTTCAGGGGTTTTTAGTGTTTTTTCGGTGTTCTTTTTAGTTTTTTTGTGTTTTAAGTGTTTTAAGAGTTTTTAAAGTTTTTGATGTTTTTAGGGGTTTAAAGGTTTTTTTGAGTTTTAGTGGGTTTTATGGTTTTAGTGGGCTTTTTATGGTTTTAAGGGTTTTTTATGTTTTAAGGGATTTTTCAGAATTTTATGCTTTTTTGGGTTTTTAGAAATTTTGAGAATTTTTAGGTTTTTCAAGGTTTTTAGGGTTTTTCAGTTATTCCAGGTTTTTAGGGTCTTTTGGGTTTTTATGGTTTTTTTTGAGTTTTTTAGGTTCTTTTGAGTTTTTAAAATTTTTAATGTTTTTAGGGGTTTTAAGGGTTTTTAGTGTTTTTTGTGGTTTTTAAGTTTTCATGGGAGATTAGGGATTTTAAGGGTTTTAAAGTTTTTAGTGGGTTTTATGGTTTTCGGGGGGTTTTCGGGGGGTTTTATGGTTTTTTACGTTTTCAGGGAATATTTGGGCTTTTTAGTATTTTTATAGTTTTTATTTTTTTTATCGATTTTAGGGATTTTAGGGTTTTTCACGTTTTTCGGGGTTTTAGGGTTTTAAGGGTTTTATGGTCTTTTTTGGTTTTTAATTTTTTTTTTGAGTTTTTTAGGGTTTTTAAGGTTTTTTTAGTTTTATAACTTTCTTAGGGGTTTAAAGGGTTTTTAGAGTTTTTAGTGGTTATTAGGGTTTTATGGGGGTTTTAGGGTTTTTTAAGTTTTTTGGGGTTTTATATTTTTCAGGGGTATTTTAGGATTTTTAGTCCTTTCTATGTTTTAAAAAAATTAGGGATTTTTTAGGATTTTTATAGGTTTTAGGGTTTTTAGGGTTTTTAGGGTGTTTAGAGATTTTGTGGAGTTTTAGGGTTTTTAAGGGTTTTCTGGGTCTTTTTTGGGTTTTAGGGTTTTTTTTATCTTTTTAGGGTTTTTATGGTTTTTTAGAGTTTTCTAATTTTTTTAGGAGATTTAAGGGTTTTTAGAGTTTTTAGAGCTTTTAGGGTTTTTATGGATTTTTAGGGGTTTTTTTATGATTTTCACAATTTTTTCATGGGTTTTAGGGGGTTTTACAATTTCATATATTTTGATGGATTTTTTATGATTTTTTTGGTTTTTAGGATTTCTCATGTTTTTAGGATTTTTAAGGATTTTTAGGGGTTTTTTGGGTTTTTGGGTCTTTTGGGTTTTTAGGGTTTTTAATATTTTAGTGGTTTTTTGGTTTTTTTGGTGTTTTAGGTGTTCTTAAGGGTTTTGTGGGTTTTTATCTTTTTTGAGGGAATTTCAGGATTTTTAGTGGTTTTAGGATTTTTTACGTTTTTAGGGATTTTTAGGGATTTTTTAGGATTGTTATGGTTTTTAGGGTTTTTTAGGGTTTTTAGGGATTTTTATTGTTTTAGGGTTTTCAGTTTTTCAAGATTTTTAGGGGTTTTCAGGGTTTCTAGGGTCTTTTGGGGTTTTGATGTTTTTTTGACTTTTTTAGGGTTTTAAATGTTTTTAGAGTTTTAATATTTTTAGAGTTTTAAAGGGTTTTTAGAGTTTTTTGGGGTTTTTTGGGGTTTTTAAAGGATTTTATGGATTTTTTATGATTTTTATGTTTTTTGGGTTTTTAGGGATTTTGAGGGTTTTTAATGGTTTTTATGGGTTTTCAGGGGGTTTGGGTTTTTTTTTTGTTTTTAGGATTTTTTAACATTTTTAGGGGTCTTAAAGGTTTTTAGGGTTTTTAGTGGTTTTTATGGTTTTTATGGGTTTTTAGGTTTTTTAAGGTTTTTAGGGGTTTTATTATATTTTTGGATTTTTCAAGGTTCTCATGGTTTTTAACATTTTTAGGGATTTTTAGTGATTTTTTAGGATTTTTACATTTTTAGGCTTTTTAGGGATTTTAGGTTTTTAGGGATTTTTTTGTTTTTTGGGTTTCTCTGGGTTTTTAGGGGTTTTTAGGGGTTTTTAGTGTTTTGGGTCATTTTGGGTTTTTAGGGTATTTTTTAATTTTTAGGGTTCTTAAGAGTTTTTTACAATTTTTAACTTTTTAGGGGTTTTATGGGTTTGTAGGGTTTTTATGGTTTTTAGGAGTTTTTATGGTTTTTATGGATTTTTATGGTTTTCATAGGTTTTAAGGGTTTTTATGGTTTTTTACATTTTCAGGTATTTTTAGAGCTTTTTAATATTTTTATAGTTTTTATGGTTTTAATGTTTTTAGGGAATTTGAGGGTTTTTAGAGGTTTTTAGGGTTTTTAGGTTCATCTGGGGGTTTAGGGTTTTTTTTGAGTTTTTTTGGGTTTTTAATGTTTTCTAGAGTTTTTAACATTTTTAGGGGTTTTAAGGGTTTTTTAGCGATTTTTATGGTTTTTATGGATTTTTAAGATTTTGTAAGGTTTTTAGGGGTTTTAGGGTTTTTAGGGTTTTTAGGTTATTTAGGTTTTTTTACGTTTTAATGGATTTTCAGGGATTTTTTAGGATTTTTATGGTTTTTGGGTTTTTAGTATTTTTCGGGTTTTTAGGGATTTTGAGGGTTTTCTGGGTTTTCTGGGCATTTTAGGATTTTTAGGGGTTTTCATTATTTTTAAGGTCTTTTGGGGTGTAAGGATTTTTTTGTGTTTTTTAGGGGTTTAATTTTTTTTAGAGTTTATTTACGTTTTTAGGGGTTTTAATGGTTTTTAAAGTTTTTAGTGGATTTTCAGGGTTTTTATTTGGTTTTGCGTTTTTTAAGTTTTTAGGGGTTTTATGGTTTTCATGGGTTTTTTTAGGGTTTTTAGTGTTTTTACCTTTTCAGGGATTTTACTATTTTTTAGTATTTTTATGGTTTTTTGTGTTTTTAGGGTTTTAAGGATTTTGAGAGGTTTTACGTTTTTGCAGGGGTTTAGGTTTTTTTAGTTTTTAAAGGTTTTTTTATAGTTTTTAATGATTTTAGGGGGTTTAAGGGTGCTTGGTTTTTTATTGGTTGTAATGGTTTTTTGTGGTTTTTTAGGGTTTTTTAAGGTTTTAGGGGATTTTATGGTTTTCAAGTGGTTTTCTTGGTTTTGAGGGTTTTTAATGTTTTCGGGGACTTTTAGGGATTTTTTATGATTGTTAACTTTTTTAGGGTTTTTAGGGAATTTGAAGGTTTGTAGGGGTTTTCAGGATTTTTAGGGGTTTTGGGTTTTTCTGGGTTGTTAGGGTTTTTTAGGTTTTAAGGGGTTTTTTATTTTTTAGGGGTTTTAAGGGTTTTAGAATTTTTAATGTTTTTTTAACATCTTTAGGTTTTTAAAGGAATTTTAGAGTTTTTATCGGTTTTTAGGGGTTTAAAAGTTTTTTAAAGGTTTTTATGGTTTTTATGGTTTTAGGGGTTTTTACGTTTTCAGGGAATTTTAGGTATTTTTAGGTTTTTATGGTATTTAGATTTTTTTAGTGTTTTGGGGTTTTTTAAGGTTTTTAGGGTCTTTTTGGGTATTTGGGTTCTTTTGAAAAAATTTAGGAATTTTAAGGTTTTTTAGAGTTTTTTAAATTTTTTAGGGGTTTTAAGGGTTTTTAGAGTTTTAATTGGGTTTTTAGGGTTTTTATGGGTTTTCATTTTTTTTAAAAAAACTTAGGGTTTTTTTTGGTTTTCAGAGGTTTTTCAGAATTTTCATTTTTTTATGTTTTCAGATTTTTTATGGCTTTTTTTAGGATTTTTAGGGTTTTTAGGATTTTAGGATTTTGAGGGATTTTTTAGGATTTTATGGTTTATAGGATTTTTAGGGTTTTTATTTTCTTTCATGGTTTTTTAAGTTGTAGGGATTTTTAGGCATTTTACAGGTTTTTAGGGTTCTTTATTAATTTTAGGTGTTTTTTAGTTATTTAGGTGTTTTGAGATTTTTTAGAGATTTTTAATATTTTTAGGGGTCTTAAGGGTTTTTATAGTTTTTATTGTGTTTAGGGTTTTTATGGATTTTTAGGATTTTTAATGGTTTTTAGGGGTTTTTACGGTTTTTAGTGGTTTTTTGGGCCTTTAGGGGTTTTTACATTTTTAGGTATTTTTGGGGATTTTTTAGGATTTTTACGATTATTAGGGTGTTTTGGGGTTTTGGGGATTTTTTAGCTTTTTTTGGGCATTCGTGTTTTTAGGGGTTTTCAGGGTTTTTATGGTCTTTTGGGTTTTAGGTTTTTTTAGTATTTTTTAGGATTTTTAATATTTTTAACATTTTTAGGGGTTTTAAGTGTTTTTTTGGGTTTTTAGTGTTCTTTTGGTGTTTTTATGGTTTTTCTGGGGTTTTCAGGGTTTTTAGGGTTTTTATGTTTTAAGGGATTTTTAGAGATTTTTTAGGGTTTTTATGGTTTTTACAGTTTTTGGGACTTTTAGGGGTTTTGGGTATTTCAGAGTTTTTAGAATTTTTAGGTCCATTTAGGTTTCTGGGGTTTATTATGAGTTTTTAGGGTTTTTAAGTATTTTTAGAGTTTTTAACATTTTTTAGGGTTTTAAGGGTTTTTGAGTTTCTAGTGGGTTTTAAGGTTTTTATGGGTTTCTTGGGTTTTCTAAGGTTTTAAGTATTTTTTTCATGCTTTTTGGGGGGTTTTATGTTTTTAGGTATTTTTAGGTATTTTCTAGGATTTTTATGGTTTTTAAGGTTTTTTAGGGTTTGTAGGGATTTTGGGGGTTTTTAGGTTTTCTTAGAGTTTTTAGGGTTTTAGGCATTTTTAGGGTCTTTTGGTGTTTTAGGGTTTTTTAGGTGTTTTAAGGTTTTTAAATGTGTTCTTAGGTTTTTAGGTGTTTTAATGGGGTTTATGGGGTTTTAGAGTTTTTAGTGGTCTTTATAGTTTTCGGGGGTTTTAGGGTTTTTAGGGTTTTTTATATTTTTGGGGTTTTAGGGATTTTCGATTTTTTTTTGTTTTTTGGGTTTTTTGGGATTTTTAGGGTTTTTAGTGTTTTTCAGGGTTTTTAGAATTTTTAGGGTTTTTAGGGTATTTAGGTTTTAAGGTTTGGGGGGGGGGTGTTTAGGGGTTTTTTAATTTTTTAGGGATTTTATGGTTTTTAGAGTTTTTTAACATTTTTATGGGTTTTAAGGGGTTTTAGAGTTTTTAGTGTTTTTAAGGTTTTTATGGGTATTTAGGGTTTTTTCAGGTTTTAGGGGTTTTTATGGTTTAATGGGTTTTTTAGGGTTTTATATCTTTTCAGGGATTTATAGGCTTTTTTAGGAATTTTATGGTTTTAGTGTTTTTAGGGATTTTGTGGGTGTTTGGGGTTTTTTAATGTATTTAGGGGATTTTATGGTCTTTCGTGATTTTTATGTTTTTTGGGGTTTTTGGGTTATTTTGAGTTTTTTAGGATTTTTAATGTTTTTAAGATTTTTTTAATGTTTTTAGTGGTTTTTAGAGTTTTTAGCTGTTTTCGGGTTTTTATTTTGTTTTAGTTTTTTTTATGGTTTTAGGGGTTTTATGGTTTTCAAGGGTTTTCAGGGATTTTAGGGTTTTATACACTTTTATGGATTTTTTGGGATTTTTAATAATTTTTATGTTTTTTGGGGTGTTTTTGGGTTTTAGGGCTTTTGAGGGATTTTTGTGATTTTTTGGGTTTTTTAGCATTTTTAGGGATTTTTCAGGGTTTTAGGGTCTTTTGGGTTTTAGGATTTTTTGAGCTTTTTAGGGGTTTTAAGGGTTTTTATAGTTTTTAGTGGGTTTTATGGTTGTTATGGGTTTTTAGGGGTTTAAAGAATTTTAAGGGTTTTATGGTTTTCAAGGTTTTTTAGGGTTTTTAGTGTTTTTTACATTTTTAGGGATTTTTTAGATTTTTTATTGTTTTTAGGATTTTTAAGGGTCTTTTTTGGTTTTTAGGTATTTTTATTGATTTTTTTTTAATGTTTTTTAAGATTTTAGACTTTTTTAATGTTTTTAGGGGTTTTAATGGTTTTTAGAGTTCTTAGTGGGTTTTATGGGTTTTTAGAATTTTACGATTTTCTATGGGCTTTATGGTTTTCAAGGGTTTTTTAGGGTTTTTTACGTTTTTAGGAATTTTTAGCGTTTTTTGAATTTTTATGATTTTTAGGGTTTTAGAGATTTTAAGGGATTTTAAGGGGTTTTAGGGTTTTTTAGGGTTTTTTGGGTTTTTGGTGGTTATTAGGGCCTTTTTTGGGTGTTGGGTTTTTTTAGTTTTTTAGGGTTTTAAATATTTTTCACAGTTTTTTGTACATTTTTAACAGTTTTAGGGGGGTTTTAGAGTTTTTTTTTTATTTTTAGAGTATTTATGGGTTTTAGGGTTTTTAAGGTTCATAGGGGTTTTTTTTGGTGTTCAGGGGGTTTTTAGGGTTTTTAGTGTTTTTAATGGTTTTTAGGGTTTTTTTGGTTTTCAGGGGGTTTTTAGGGTTTTAAGGGTTTTAGAGTTTTTATTGTGTTTTTAGTGTTTTTATGGGTTTTTTGTGTTTTTTAAATTTTTATGGGTTTTTATGATTTTTAGATCTTTTTGAGAATTTTTAGTTTGTTTTACCTTTTCAGATATTTTTATTGTTTTTTTAGGATTTTTATGGTTTTTTTGGGTTTTTCATGTTTTTCAGGTTCTTTTAGGATTTTGAGGGATTTTTTTGGATTTTATGGTTTATAGTATTTTTTGGGGATTTTAGGGATTTTGATGGTTTTTAGTGGTTTTCATGGTTTTTTAGGTTTTTAGGGGTTTTTAAGGGTTTTAGGGTTTTTTGTTGTGTTTTGGGATTTTTTCGGGGCTTTAGGGTTTTTTACATTTTCAGGGGTTTTAGGGTTTTTTGAGGATATATATGGTTTTAGGGGTTTTAGGGTTTTTAGGGGTTTTTGAGGGTTTTAGGGATTTCATGGTTTTTATGGGTTTTTAGGGTTTTACAGTCTTTTTGGTTTTTTAGGTTTTTTTTGTTTTTCGGGGTTTTTAGGTTTTTAAAGTTTTTAATGTTTTTAAGCATTTTAAGGTTTTTTAGGGTTTTTAGTGGGTTGTAGGGTTTTTTGGGTTTTTAGGGTTTTTAATGTTTTTAGGGGTTGAAAGTATTTTTATGGTTATTAGGGGGTTTTTAGGGGCTTTAGGGCCTTTTACATTATTTAGGGCTTTTAGGGATTTTTTAGGATTTTTATGGTTTTTAGGGGGTTTAGGGTTTTTATGCATTTTGAGGGTTTTTAGGGATTTGATGGTTTTTTGGGGTTTTTAGGGTTTTATGGTTTTTTTGGTTTTTAGGTTTTTTAATGTTTTTAATGTTTTAGGGGTTTTCAGTGTTTTTAGGGTTTTTAGTGGTTTTTAGGTTGTTTTTGGGTTTTTCAGGTTTTTAAAATTTTTTTGGGTTCTTATGGTTTTCTGGGGTTTTTCAGGGTTTTTTGGGTTTTTTATGTTTTCAGGGATTTTTAGGGATTTTTAGGATTTTTACGGTTTTTAGGGTTTTTACAGTT
This sequence comes from Viscum album, assembly GCA_963277665.1. Lineage (NCBI taxonomy): Eukaryota > Viridiplantae > Streptophyta > Magnoliopsida > Santalales > Viscaceae > Viscum > Viscum album. Next base: position 1,048,892,322 of record OY728121.1, on the reverse strand, counting down.
TTTGGCACTTTTGGGGGTTTTATGGTTTTTAGAGTTTTTATGGTTTTAGGGCCTTTTAAGTTTTTAGGGTTTATTATGATTTTTTAGGTTTTTTAAGTATTTTAAGAGTTTTTTAATTTTTTGGGGGGTTTAAGGGTTTTAGAGTTTCTTGTGGTTTTTAGGGTTTTTATGGGATTCTAGGGTTTTTAAAGTTTTTTCAGGTTTTAATGGTTTTAATGTTTTTTTAGGATTTTTTGGGGGTTATACATTTTTAGGTATTTTTAGGTATTTTTAGGTATTTTTAGGATTTTTACGTGTTTAGGGGTTTTATAGTTTTTAGGGATTTTGAGGGTTTTTATGGTTTCTCAGGGTTTGTAGGGGTTTTAGGGTCTTTTGCTTTTTTAGGGTTTTTTAGAGTTTTTTAGGTGTTTTTAGTTTTTTAAAAGTTGTTTAAGGTTTTTAGGGGTTTTAATGGGGTTTAAGGGGTTTTAGAGTTTTTGGTGGTCTTTATGGTTTCTAGGATGTTTTCAGGGTTTTTAGGGGGTTTTATGTTTTAAGGGTTTTTAGGGGTTTTTGAATTTTAGGGTTTTATGGTTTTTTTGGGGGTTTTAGGGATTTTAAGGGTTATTAGGGGTTCTCAAGGATTTAGGGTTATTAGGGGTATTAGGTTTTATGGTTTTTTTATTTTTTTTCTTTATTTTTACGGTTTTTAGAGTTTTTAAACATTTTTAAGTGTTTAAAAGGTTTTTATATTTTTTAGTGTTTTAAAGGTTTTTATGGGAATTTAGGGTTTTTTAAGGTTTTAGGGGGTTTTATGGTTTTTATGAGATTTTAGGGTTTTTAGGGTTTTTTATGTTTTCAGGGATTTTTTTGGATTTTTATGGTTTTTAGGGATTTTGTGGGTTTTTAGGGGTATCAATTTTTTTAGGGTTATTTTGGGTTTTTGAGGGTTTTAATGTTTTTATGAGTTTTTTAACATTTTTACTGGTTTTTATAGTTCTTAGTGGGTTTTAGGTTTTTTATTATTTTTAGGGTTTTTAGGGGTTTTTAGGGGTTTTTAGGGATTTTAGGATTTTATACACTTTCAGGGATTTTTTGGGCATTATTATGGTTTTTATGGTTTTTAGGGTGTTTTGGGGGTTTTAGGGATTTTTTGGATTTTTTGGGTTTTTGAGCGTTTTTAGGGTTTTTCAGGGTGTTAGGGATTTTGAGGGATTTTTTGGGTTTTTTAGTATTTTTAGTGTTTTTCAGGGTTTTAGGGTCTTTTGGGATTTTAGGGTTTTTTAGTGTTTTTTAGGGATTTTAAAGGTTTTTAGAGTTTTTAGGGGGGGTTTAGGGTTTTATGGGTTTTTATGGTTTTCAATGGGTTTTTAAGGTTTTTTGTGTTTTTTACATCTTTCGGGATTTTTCTGGAATATTTTGAATTTTTAGGGTTTTAGGGATTTAATGGAATTTGAAGGGTTTTTTGGGTATTTTTGGGGTTTTATGTGTTTTTCTGGAGTTTTTATGGTTTTTAAGGTTTCAAGACATTTTAAACTTTTTTAGGCGTTTTAATGATTTTTAGAGTTTTTAGTAGGTTCAGGGGTTTTTTCGGGTTTTTAGGATTTTAAGGTATTTAGGGGTTTTTTTGGTTTTCAGGGTTTCTTATGGGTTTTTAGGTTTTTTTACGTTTTTAGGAATTTTTCACGTAATTTTTTGTATTTTTATGATTTTTAGGGATTTTAAGTGTAAGAAACCAGTTTTTGCTGCGAAAGACTATGGAATATTCTTGATGATATTCCCGAGCAGCGCCTTTAGACGGCGTGCAATTCCGAGCCCCGGTGTGGCCGGAATTAAATTTTCAGTGCGTTCACACTGAGATCACCAAATAAACGGGATAAATCCGAAACGGTGATCTGGATCAGAGATCTGAGTGTACGGATGGGTTCAGAATGGGGTGTTTACCCTAGGTACGACATAAAACATGTCGGTGTGGGACGTTTGGACCCCTCGCTCGCTTTCGGAGCGTGGAACGGATAAATTAAATAATTAATTTATTCGTTTAACGGATTAACTCAAGTATCTCCTAAAAGGTGGCTCGGATTGGAAAACCGAGGGCACCGTTGAGTTTGGAGCGTGCCGTTTACCCTAGGAGGGGTGTAAGTTTCGCGGGCGCGGGCCGTTTGTGAAAAATGGCCTCAAGGGCGTTTTCATAATTTGGCGGCTTTGGGCGTTCAGTTTTATAACTTTTGAACGGGGCATCAGATTAAAATTTCGAGACTGCCGTTGCATTCAGAGTATGGTTTTTAGCCTAGGGGAGGCTTAATCCTGACCCCGTCAAGAGTTTGGGTTCGGGCCGACGGGTGGGTGGTTAAGTGTTTTCTATTTAAACACTTAACCTACCCCCTCCCTCTGCTTCTTCTTCTTCTTCGCCTGGATAGCAGCAAGCAGCAGCCTCCCCTCTCCTCCTCTCTTCCACCACTCCGGTGAGGCGCGGCAACTCTGTAGGTCCGTCCGTGAAGCGTCGGGCGAAGCCCAACAAGGTAGGATCGTGCGTTTCATTTTATTCTTCCGGCACCTACTTTGAGATTGAATAATCATGTCGAATTACTGTCAAATCTGCAAAAAAAAAGCCCATGGTCGTGTAGTATAATTTATGATCTTTCCAATGAATCTTTCGGTTTCGAATTTGGAGTCTTGAGGCCTCCGCAATCGCCCGCCTAATTTGCGGGTTTTCGGTTTCCGACGGGCTCGAGCGGCGGCGCGGCGTCCCTAGGCGGCGGCGGCGCGGGTGTTCGGTGGCTGCGTCAGTAGGGCGTCAGCCGCGGGCTCTAGGTGCGGCGGCGGTGGGGGGGGGGATCCCTTTAGCGGAGCTGGCAGGGCGCGACGACCGCGGGGTCGTGGTTTGTGACCCCCGCGTGGGAGACAAGACCCGCCTTCGGCGGGTCTTCACGCGGCGGGACGACCGACCCACGAGGGTCAGTCGGCGGTGCACCGCGGCTCATCACCGGGCCGGCCGGCGCGGGCCGGCTGCGGAAGTGGAACCGTATCGATGAGAAGGAGTTTTGGGATGGTTTCGGGAATTTTTAATTCCCGAAACGAGGGGCCTCGGAGGCGCGACACGTCTTTAAGTGAATTAACGTTTTTTCGGGGAATCTTATTTTGGACGGCGTGGACGCGTCTGACGTCTGTTTTGAGTGCCGTCAACGGCATTGGGACCCTGGCGTCGGGGCAAAGATTCCATGGTGGTTTCGGGCATTGAATCCGGAGTTGAGGTGTGGGCCAGATGGCCCGTCTTTTGAGCTGTGAGCAGCGTTTAGCGACTTTGTCATCGGGCATCCTTTCGGGGTGTGCGAGCAGTCGATTCTGGATGTTTTTCTGAGGGGATTGAAATGGTGCAATCCGCCCACTCTAATTCAGAATGATGGTGCGGACACCATGAGGGTCGTTTGGGCATTGATGGTGATTTTCCGTCTCTATCACCGGGCGACCGTTTTGGACAAGTGAATAGTCCCTCTTGTGTACTTTTTCGAGAGGGTCGCAACAACGCGATCTGTTCTTTGTGTTTCAGGACCGAGATGCGTGTTCCATGTAGCACCGCTCGTGTGCGGTGTGCCGAAATGCATCTTTTTCTCCGGATATCTGTTGCACTCAAGTGAGCAGTCCTTTTGACGTGTTTTCCCGAGGGGATCGCAATGGTGTGATGCGCCCGACTATTTTCAGGGCCGAGGCTCGGGACCACGGGACGCCGTTCGGGCGTAAGGCGGTGCTGGAAACTTTTCTGTCGGATATCCGTTTGGGGCGATTAAGTAGTCTATCTCGCGTGTTTTTCCGCGAGGATTACAATGGTGTAATCTGTTCAGGCGGGCAGAGCCTCTTACACGATCTTATTAAATGTGAAAATATGTAAGGTGTATCGGTGGTGGTTCCTTCCGCGGTGTTTGCAGGGAACCCTTGGCATATGATCGCGTGCACTCTCGTGTGAATGAAGTATATGTTTTAAGAGATGTAGTTGGTCGTGCCTAGGCCAATGAGGTGGAAAGTTGGAGTTGTTACTTTCACGCCTTCGCGTTGACGTTGGGTGTCGGGTGCATGTTAGCCTTTGGGCTAGAGACGTAGTATATACTCTGGGAGTATACGGGAATGCTTGGAAGTACATGTGGTTCTTTTTACATGAGAATGTTTCTACGCTCGGTTGAGGTTGACTTGGGGCCACACATCGTGTGGGCCCCATGTGCGTGCCGTGTTCTGCTTTGCGTGCCTTTGACCTCTTGCGACGTAGAGAGTTCCTCGGTTCTCGACTTTTGACCAGTAGGGTTGAGTCTTCCCATAGCTTTGTTCTCATCTGTTAGACCAACAGGGTTGCATTTTCCCCTAGTCCTCTTCTCGATGGTTTTGACCAACAAGGTTGAGTGTTTTCCCCCTGGTTCTATTCTCGATGGTTTCAGTCGGAAGAGATGGTTTTGTTCCTCTGTTTCTTCAGATGTGAGGGGTTTCAGTATCGTGCCCTTTCACCGGACTACGGCACTGTTTGCGACTACGTGTGCTCGTATAGCGTGGGTGTTTTCCCACTTTCTGGGATGAGTTGTCTCAGTCCGCTTTGACAGTGACTCAGTGGATTGGAGCGTGATCGCCTTAAGAGGCCTGGGGAGTTTCTCTCATTTCCCCGTGTTCCCTAGTAGAGTTCTTGTGGATTCGGTGTGACCAACACTTTACGCAGGCACCGATCCTCTACCCAGGAGGTTGTTACCAGTATGGCTGAGGTTGTTACCAGTAGGGTTGAGGTTGTTACCAGCAGGGCTGAGGTTTTTTTGAGCAGTGGTGTTCACCGAGCAGTACCATCCAGCAGGGATGGCCAGAGCATTCTGGGTTTACCTCCAGCGGGGCTGGGCAGTGGTCCTCGATTCCAGGCTTACCTCCAGCTGGGTTGGGCAGGGTTCCCCGATGCCGGGCTTTCCTCCAGCTGGGCTGAGCAGTGGTCCTTGATGTCGGGTTACCTCCAGCTGGGCTAGGCAGTGGTCCAGTCGCTGACTTTATTCGGGTCACCCTTCAGTGGATTACCCTGCTACGGGACTGGGCAGTGTGGAACCCGTCGATACTTGCTTGGTCTCCCTGTAGGTGGAACCTATCGACTTCCAGGGACCCTCCAGCGGGGCTGGGCAGGGGGTCGCCCGTCGACTTTGAGGAGACCTTTCGACTGCGGGGCAGTGACGAGGTGTGATTGACGTTCCCTCAGAACTCTCAAGTACGAGGGACACTTTCCCCACCAAGACGTGTCCTTGTGACGCGACCTAAAACCGTGTGGGCGAGTCAGTGCCGCCCAAAGCGGATAGTTTCAAGGTGCGGTGATTTGAGCCCTTGACTTGCAGTTCAGGGCAGATGTGCGGGATGCTGGGCATTGATGGTGTTTTCTTCTAGGACTGTTGGATACTCACTTTCTTGGGCTGAGCTACGGGATGGAGATCCCCTTAAGATCTTGTTTGGGCTTCTTATTTGAGCATATGTATATGTATATACCTTGTTCTAGAACCCACTTCTTGGGTTTGGTTACTCCCCTTCCATGAGAGGCGAAGACGCATGGGGTATGCCACGTGCTTTCTGTGTTTAGCTTCTCGTGGTTGGACGAGTCTACTCTCCGGCTATAGGTAGTGAAGACTCGACGGGAAGTTCATCTTCTCACCGTTTCTAGCTCCTTGTGTCTGGACGAGTCTACCTTCTTTCATCTTGTTGGGTTGAGCTGGACTCTTTACTGTACTCTCTACTGCACTCCTTGTTGTACTCTTACTGCACTCTCGGTTGTACTTCTTTACTTTTCCATATTCGATCTACTGCTCACCCTTAGGTACCTCCTTTGTTGCTCCCTCAAGCCTTCGAGGTATCCTACTGAGTATTTTTATACTCACCCCTGCTTGGGCTTTGTCTGCACTTGGTGTGCCCTTGCAGACGATAGACAGGTTGGTCGTGACTTTAGTGGATCTTAGGAGTTCGAGAGTTTGGACTGCGTGCGGTGGTCGGAGTCGGGTTCTAGGTGGGGGACCCTTCCAGCTGTTTTTTTTCTTTTGTTTACCTGTTGCCGGGTTGTGGCACTTTTTCTGGTTGGGCACATGTTTTGCCCCTTTTCTTTTATGTTTACCTCAACACTTTCTTGTACTTTTTATAGGTCGATTCACTTTTGTGGTTTATTTATAGCAGTTGGTACTTTGCTTTTCTTTTTTACTTTTGCGTTGAGCGGGCTGCGTGTGTGTGTACAGGTACTTAGCCAAAGGCCTCCCTGAGTTGTTTAGCCTTCGGCGCTGGTCGCCAGCCCCTGGCCTATGGAGGCGGGCTTGGGGTAGTTGCGGCTCGAGCCCGGGTAGGGTCAGGTCGTGACAAAGTGGTATCAGAGGTGGTTCGTTCCTTAGGATGCTGTTCAGACGTACCTAAAATAAAATAAATTGGTTGGGATTTAGGGCAACAGTGTTAACGTGACTCGAGAGCGGCTCTCAGGCTAGGGAGTCCAGTGATGGTGCGGCGGCCGACGTATCCATTCACCAGGACCCTGATAACCTGCTTGTCAACTCGGCATGCTGAGACACTTGTTTCAGGGAAAATTGGTTTGTCCATCACATAGGATTGAGTCTTTGACTGTCCTTCTTGAGTCAGCTCCCCATTGTTGTTACATTTATATACATATATGCTCATCTGACCGCGGAACACCTTGATAATATTCAGCATGCCTCCGCGAAGACAGCCAGCCAGGATGCCAGCTTTGGTTCGTGATGATGACTCTGTGAGCTACGAGGCCTCATTCCAGGACCCATCATGCGATCCCCTTTCTCCGGGTGGGCTGGTAGCAGCACAACCACCTGTTGAGCAGTAGACAGCTTCAGCAGAGTGGACTGAACTTGAGCGCAGGTTGAGCGCGCTCCGTGAGTTCCAGCGGTAGGGACCGCTGAGGTTCAGTGGTGGGCTAGACCCTCAGGCAGTAGAGGTTTGGGTGGAGACAGTGGTTCTCCTTTTCAGGCTTGTGCAGACACCGACAGATCAGAGAGTGGCTTTGGCCACCACCCTTTTCCGCGGGGTAGCTTGACGTTGGTGGATTCTGGTGACTCAGTTTCTTGACGAGTCATCGCTTTCGTGGGGCGGATTTCAGTTGTTGTTCAGTGAGGAGTTTTTTCCCTCCTGCTTGTGCTCCGTTCGAATTAAGGAGCTCCTGCAGTTTCAGTAGGGAGGGATGACTGTGGCCGAGTACGCGGCTAGTTTCGCAGACTGTGCACGCTTTTACCCGGACTTGGTCCATGACAACAACATTTGAGCGTGGAAGTTTGAGCAGGGTCTCCGCTGAGAGATTCGTGCTGTCATAGTGCCCTTGGGAATTTCCATATATGTCGAGGTGCAAGAGCAGGCGCTGGTGACAAAGATCTTCCTGTCACGTTCTAGAGTTGGTGGTGGTAGCATGCACGTTGGAGCTGAGACGTCTGTCGCAGCTAGCAGGCGTCGGCAAGCAGAACCTTGACGTAGGTGGCTTTCTGACAACCGGACTCAGGGGCATGGTCGTACACCACAGTGGCACCGAAGGGCACCAGTGCAGCCCAAAGGGAGTCGGTGTTATGCTTGTGACGGGCGAGGTCACTTGGCACGAGACTACCCGACCAGGCATGCGGAGAGCTTCGGGCAGGCAGCAGGTGCACCACCACGATGGAGGTAGTGCCATGATCGGAGTAGTACCTAGAGAGGTGGTGCTAGCAGAGGACCGGGAGGAGCTGGTAGTGGGGGACGACTTTACGAGGTATTCTTATCACCACTAGGTGGTCCACGTCAGGCTCCGAGAGCTGACAGTTGGGACCGTAGACAGCCACGAGCTTTAGATGTCTACGATCCTGTAGATCATGAAGTGATAAAAGGTATGCTCTACAGCTCTTCTACTTTTTACAGTAGAATTGTTAGACTCTGCGTGTGAAATGCTTTTTCTCCCTGCTCCTTGCTTGAGATGTTACCAGGGTGACGCGGGGCATCGGTGTAACCCTGTGTCAGAAAGGTAAAAGGCGTATGACCTTTCTCTTTAGTCAATGATTTTGAATCCTTCACTTATGAGCGTGTAAGAGGGTCTTGGTTGTGAGACATAGACTGTGAAATCTTGGGTGACTAGATATCCTTGGGTGTTTCACCATATGGATGTTCTGAAGGAGGGAATCACCGGGCCTTGTTCCAGGTGCGGGCGATAATTCCAGTCATGGAGTGCAACGTAAGGGTTCGGTCGGGGAGGTGAAATACCCCCGAGAGCCTTCAGGTCGGTTGAGACCATGCAAAGGGATGGTGAGGTTGTATACCACCATGCCCTAACCCCAAGGGCTGGTTTGGGTGCATAGCGTCTCCTGTATGACTCACCCAAGAAGATGTGTGCATGACCCTATGCACGTCATCAGCGAGGGAAGACCTCATGCGAACAGATCAAATCCTTTGGTCTGTGTGCGGTGATGCGGGACAGTGCAAGAGTTCTTCTGGGTACAGGAGAGCCAGGTGTGGGCTTAGTACCTTGAGTTGTTCCCTGGTTTTTCTTTTTGGGGATGAAAATCTTGAAGGAGGGAATGATGTAAGAACTCGGTTATGCTGTAAAAATCTTTGGAATATTCTTGATGATATTCCCGAGCAACGCCTTCAGACGGCGTGCAATTCCGAGCCCTGGTGTGGCCGGAATTAAATTTTCAGTGTGTTCACACTGAGAACACCAAATAAACGGTATAACTACTAAACGATGATCCAGATCAAATATCTGAGTGTACTGATGGGTCCAGAATAGGGTGTTTACCCTAGGAATGACATAAAACATGTCGGCGTGGGACGTTTGGACCCCTCGCTCGCTTTCAGAGCATGGAACAGATAAATTAAATAATTAATTTATTCATTTAATGGATTAACTCAAGTATCTCCTAAATGGTGGCTCGGATTGGAAAATCGAGGGCACCATTTAGTTCGGAGCGTGCCGTTTACCCTAGGAGGGGTGTAAGTTTCGCGGGCGTGGGCTGTTTGTGAAAAATGGCCCCAAGGGCATTTTCGTAATTTGGCGGCTTTGGGCGGTCAGTTTTATAACTTTTGAACGGGGCCTCAGATTAAAATTCTAAGACCACCTTTGCGTTAAGAGCATGGTTTTTAGCCTTTGGGAGGCTTAATCCCGACCCCGTCAGGAGTTTGGGTTCGGGTCGACGGGCAGGTGGTTAAGTGTTTTCTATTTAAACACTTAACCCACCCCATCCCTCTGCTTCTTCTTCTTCTTCGGCTGGACAATAGCAGGCGACAACCTCCCCTCTCCTCCTCTCCTCCACCACTCCGGCAAGGCGTGGAAACTCCGGCGGTCCGTCCGTGAAGCGTCGGGCGAAGCCCAACAAGGTAGCATCGTGCGTTTCATTTTATTCTTCCCGCACCTACTTTGAGATTGAATAATCATGTTGAATTGGTGTAGAATCTGCAAAAAAAAATCCCATGGTCGTTTAGTATAATTTATGATCTTTCCAATTCATCTTTTGGTTTTGAATTTGGAGTCTCGAGGCCTCCGCAATTTCCCTCCGAAATTTGCGGGTTTTCAGTTTCCGCCGGGCTCGAGCGGCGGCGCGGCGTCCCTAGGCGGCGACGACGGGGTTTTAGGGTTATTAGGGTTCTTTAAGGGTTTTTTTGGGGTGGGGTGGGACAGGTAGGTTCAAGTCCAGGCTATTCCTGACCCCCAAAAAAATTATTAAAGGAAAGGCAAAGCAGACAGGGGCGGGGTGAGGCCAAACAGCCCACACCCAAAATTCCCTAGACCCCGTGACATCGAAACCCCAAAAGACCCAAAAATCAGGAGAGAAAACAAAGGGAACTACAAGTCAACATCATCCTTATAAGGGTCCCCATCAGCACCATAGCCATAGGAAGCATCCGAATCCACTGAATCCCATTCAGATGATTCATATTCCTTTAAGAAGGCCTTGTAATACTCCCAGAGACGTTGCTGTTCCACATTCAATTGTGCCTTGCTAGACCGACTTCCCCTACCAGAGTCAGCCTCCTTAGCTTTGCAAGAGGATCTCATGGTCACTGTCTTTGGAAAATCCGAATAGTCCTTCCTTGGTTTCCTCCTACGAGGAACTGAAGAGGCCTCCACAGATTTTTTTCCTTCCCATAAGGAATGGCCATCTCCAGCAGGACCCTCTCCTTGATGACATATTCATGTTCTGCTCCATGATTCTATGATCCTCCTGGATAAAAACATGATTAGGAATGAAGGAGGCTTCCTGATTAGGGGAACATGCGGCAAGAATCCCACATTGCATCACATCAGGAGCCACCGCAGGTTGGGGGGGTTGGGGTTTTAGGTTTTTTTTTTTGAGTTTTTATGGTTTTAAAGCATTTTTTTAGTTTTTAACATTTTTAGCAGTTTTAAGGATTTTTGGAGTTTTTAGTGGTTTTTAGGGTTTTTATGTGTCTTTAGGGTTTTTTAAGGTTTTTAGGGTTTTTTTCATTCAGGTGTTTTTCGGGGGTTTTAGTGTTTTTTACTTTTTTAGGGATTTTTACTACTTTTTTGGATTTTTATGCTTCTTAGTTTTTTTTAGTGTTTTTTGGGATTTTGAGGTTTTTTATAGTTTTTAGGGTTTTGGGAGTTTTCTAGGGGTTTAGGGTCTTTTGGGTTTTTTTGGTTTTTTTGTGTTTTTAGGGTTTTAATGTTTTTCAGAGTTTTGTAACACTCTTACAGGTTTTTTGGGTTTTTAATGTTTTTAGTGGTTTAGGGTTTTTTGGTTTTTTAGGGGGTTTTTAATGATTATATGGGTTTTATTGTTTTCAAGGGGTTTTTAGGGTTTTTTTACATTTTCACTATTTTTAGGGATTTTTAGGATTTTATAGTTTTTATGGTTTTTAGGGTTTTTAAGGATTTTGTGGATTTTTAGGGGGTTTCAAGGTTTTTTTGGGTTTTTGCTTATTTTAGGTTCTTTTGTTTTTAGGATTTTTTTGATTTTTTTAGGGTATTAAATTTTTTTAGAGGTTTTTAACATTTTAGGGTTTTTATAGTTTTAGTTGTTTTTAGGGGTTTTTTGGGTTTTTTTTGTTTTTAAGGTTTTTTTGGTTTTTAGGGATTTTTCAAGGGTTTTAGGTATTTTTTTAATTTTTAGGGATTTTTATGGCCCTTTATGGATTTTTGGAGTTTTAGGGGTTTTGTGGGTTTTTAATGTTTTTAGGGGTTTTCGGTGTTTTTTAGTGTTTTTTGAGTTTTTTGGTTTTTTAAGGGTTTTTAATAGTTTTTTTGGGTTTTTAATCATGTTTAGTGTTTTCAAATGTTTTTAGGGGTTTTAAGGGTTTTTATAGTTTGTTTTGGTTTTTAGGGTTTTTGTGGGTATTAGGGATTTATGGTTTTTAGGGTTTTTTAAGGTTTTCAAGGAGTTTTTAGGGTTATGAGGGGTTTTACGTTTTTAGGGATTTTTAAGGGTTTTTTAGGATTTTTATGATTTTTATGGTTTTTACAGTTTTTAGGGTTTTTTAGGGTTTTTAGGTTTTTTTAGGGTTTTTTGGATCTTTTTGGGTTTATAGTGTTTTTTTGAGTTTTTAGCATTTTTGAGGGTTTTAGATTTTTTTAAAGTTTTTTTTATGTTTTTAGGGGTTTTAAGGGATTTTATAGTTTTTAATGGGTTTTAAGGCCCTTATGTATTTTAGGTGTTTAAAGATTTTTTGGGATTTTATATTTTTCAGGGGGTTTTCTAGGTCTTTAGGGCTTTTTATGTTTTCATGCATTTCTTGGGATTTTTATTTTTTTAGGGTTTTTAATGATTTTGAGGGTTTTTATGGTATCTTAGGGTTTTTAGGGATTTTACTGGTTTTTAGGGACTTTTGGAATTTTTTTGGGTTTTTACGAGTTTTTTTGAGCTATTACAGTTTTGAGTTTTTCAGATTTTTTTTACATTTTTAGTGGTTTTGAGAGTTTTTATTGTTTTTGGTGTTTTTTTGGGTTTTTTGGGGTTTTATGGGTTTTTACGGGTTTTTAAGGTTTTCTGGTTTTTAGGGGTTTTTCATGGTTGTAATGGTTTTTTATGTTTTCAGGGATTTTTAGGATTTCTATTTGTTTTTGGGTTTTTAGGGATTTTGAGGGATTTTAGGGGTTTTCATGGTTTTTAAGGTTTTTTGAGTTTTTTGGGTTTTAGGGTATTTTATGGGTTTTTGGTTTTCAGGGTTTTTTGGGTTTTCAGAGTTTTTTAGGGGTTTTAGGGGTTTTTAGGGATTTTATGGCCTTTTGGGTTTTTAGGGTTTTTTTGAGCATTTTAGGGGTTTTAGGGTTTTTAAGATTTTTTTAACATTTTTATGGGGTTTAAGGGTTTTTAGAGTTTTAGTGGACTTTTAGGTATTTTATGGGGTTTTAAAAGTTTTTATGGGTTTTATGGTCTTTGGAGATTTTTCAGGATTTTTAGGGGTTTTACGTTTTCATAGATTTTTAGGGATTTTTTAGGATTTTTATTGTATTTAGAGTTTTATGGGTTTTAGGGATTTTAAGGTTTTTAGGGATTTTTTGAGTTTTTAGGGGTTTTAAGGTTTTTTAGAGTTTTTAAACTTTTTTGGTGTTTTAAGGGTTTTTATAGTTTTAGTGGGTTTTTAGGGTTCTTATGGGGTTTTAGTGGTTTTTAACATTTTAGGGGTTTTTATGGTTCTCAGGGGGTTTTCAAGGTTGTTAGCATTTTCTATGTTTTCATGGATTTTAGGGATTTTTTAGCATTTTTATAGTTTTTAGGGTTTTCTAGTATTTTTACTGATTTTGAGGGGCTTTCATGGGCTTTCTGGGTTTTAGGGTTTGAATGTTTTTCCAATTTTTAGTGTTTTTAGGGTCTTTTTGGGTTTTTGGGGGTTTTTTTAGTTTTTAGGGATTTACTATTTTTAGTGGGTTTTATGGTTTTAAGAGGTTTTTTACATTTTTTGGGATTTTAAGGATTTTTTGGATTTTTATGGGTTTTAGGTTTTTTAAGGGTTTTGGGGATTTTGAGGGGTTTTAGGGTTTTTAGGATTTTTAGGTCTTTTTTGGTTTTTAGGATTTTGTTTTGTGTTTTTAACTATTTTAAAGGATCTTTAGTGTTTTTTAATGTTTTTAGTGGTTTTAAGGGTTTTTAGTGTTTTTTAATTGTTTTGGGTTTTTATGGGCTTTTAGGGTTTTAAAGTTTTTAAGGGTTTTAAAGTTTTATGGGTTTTATGGTTTTTAGTGGGTTTTCATGGTTTTTACGATTTTTACGGTTTGTTACATTTTTAGTGATCTTTAGGGTTTTTTAGTATTTTATGGTTTTTAAGTTTTTTAATGTTTTTAAGGATTTTAGGGGTTTTGAGGGGTTTATGGTTTTTAATAGTTTTAGTGTTTTTAGAGTTTTTAGGGTTTTTTAGGGTTTTTAGGGTCTTTTTGTGTTTTTTGTGTTTTTAGGTCTTTTAAGGGTTTTAGAGATTGTTAACTTTTTACAATTTTTGGGGGTTTTAAGGGTTTTTAGAGTTTTTAGTGGGTTTTCATGTGTTTTATGGGTTTTAGGTTTTTTATGTCTTTTAGGGGTTTTGTGGGTTTTAGGGGGTTTTCTTGGATTTTATGGGTTTTTTAGGTTTTTAAGGAATTTTAGGGATTTTTTAGGATTTTTATGGTTTTGAGAGTTTTTTGGGTTTTTAGGGATTGTGAGAGTTTTATGGGTTTAGGGATTTTAGGGTTTTTAGTGTTTTTAGGGATTTTAGGGTCTTTGTTTTGGGGGGTTTTAATGTTTTTTAGAGTTTTTAACCTTTTAGGGTTTTAAGGTTTTTAGAGTTTTTATTAGTGTTTAGGGTTTACTTGTGTTTTGGGGGGTTTTATGTTTTTAGGGGTTTTATGGTTTCCATGAGATTTTAAGGTTCTTTTTCGGTTTTTTACGTTTTTATGGATTTTTAGGGATTTTTTAGATTTTTATGTTTTTAGGGGTTTTAGGGATTTTGAGGGGTTTTAGTGTTTTTAGGTTCTTTTTGGGACTTTACAATTTGTTTAGTTTTTTGGGTTTTAGGTTTTTTTTAGTTTTTTAACATTTCTGGGGATTTTATGGTTTTTTAGAGTTTTTAGAGGTTTTCGGGTTTTTATGGGTTTTAAAAGATTTTTAGGGTTTTTTTTGTTTTTAGGGGGTTTTTAGGGGTTTTTTGGATTTTTTTTATTTTGATTTTTATATGGATTTAGGGGTTTTTAGAGTTTTTTAACATTTTTAGGGGTTTAAAGGGTTTTGGGGTTTTTAGTGGGTTTTTGTGGGGTTTTATGATTATTTAATTTTTTTATGGGTTTTTATGGTTTTCAAGGTTTTAAGGGTTTGTTAGATTTTCAGGGATGTCTGGGGATTTTTTTAGGAATTTTACGGTTTTTAGTGTTTATATGGTTTTTAGGGATTTTGAGGGTTTTTAGGGTTTTTCAAGGTTTTTATGGTCTTTTGGAATTTAGGGTTTTTACGAAATTTTGGGATTTTAGTATTTTTATTGTTTTTATAGGTTTTTAGGGTTTTTATGATTTTCTGGGGTTTTAGGGTTTTTAGTTTTTTTTACATTTTCATGGATTTTTAGGGATTTTTTAGGATTTTTATGGTTTTAGTGTTTTTATGGTTCTTAGGGATTTTGGGGGGTTTTAGGGTTTTTCACTCTTTTTAGAGTTTTAGTATTTTTATGGACTTTTTTTGTTTTTGTTCCTTTTTGGTTTTTATCCTTTTTTTAGTCTTTTAGGGTTTTTAAAGTTATAAGTTTTTTTAATGTTTTTAGGGGTTTTTAGAGTTTTAATGGGTATTTACTATTTTTATGGGTTTTATGGTTTTTTAATATTTTTAGGGGGTTTTGTGAATTTCAGTTGTTTTCATGGTTTTTAGTGTTTTTCACATTTCTTGGGATTTATAGGGATTTTAGGATTTTTATGGTTTTTTAAGGATTTTAGGGATTTTGAGGGCTTTTAGGGGTTTTCAAGAGTTTTTAGGGTTGTTAGGGTTTTTCTGAGTTTTTAGGGTCTTTTGGGTTTTTAGGGTTTTTTTTTATTTTTTAGGGTTTTTAAGGTTTTTTATAGTTTTTTAACTTTTATAATGCTTTTATGGGTTTTACGATCTTTTAAAGTTTTAGTGGGGTTTTAGGGTTTTTATGGGTTTATTGGGTTTTTCAAGGTTTTTAGTTATTTTTTTTTCCTTTTTAGAGGATTTTTAGGGTTTTTAAGTTTTCAGGGATTTTTAGGGATTTTTTAGGATTTTTATAGTTCTTAGGGGTTTTTATGTTTTTAGGAATTTTGAGGGGTTTTTAGGGGGTTTAGTGTCTTTTATGGTTTTAGGGGTTTTAGGGTTATTAGGGACTTTTTGGGTCTTAGGATTTTTTTAGTTTTTAGGGGTTTAATGTTTTTTAGAGTTTTTAACATTTTTAAGGGTTTTACAGGTTTTTAGAGTTTTTAATGGGTTTTAGGATTTTTTTTCAGTTTTTAGGGTTTTTTATGGGTTTTATGGGTTTTTATGGTGTTTGTGAGGGGATTTTTAGGTTTTTAGGGGGTTTTACATATTTTTAGGATTTTTGGGGTTTTTGGGGTTTTTTAGTGTTTTAGGGATTTTGAGTGTTTTTACTGTTTTTAGGGCTTTTATGGCTTTTTAGGTTTTTAGGGTATTTTTGGATTTTTATGGTTTTTATTGAGTTTTTAGGGTTTTTAAGGGGTTTAAAACTTTTTTAAACATTTTTTGGTATTTAAAGTGTTTTTAGACTTTTTAGTTGGTTTTAGGGGTTTTATGGGTTTTTAACGGTTTTTAGGGGGTTTTATGGGTTTCCGGGTTTTTTAGGGATTTTAGGGTTTCTTACTTTTTCAGGTTTTTTAGGGCTTTTCTAGGATTTTTATGGTTTTTTGAGTTTTAGGGTTTTTAAGGATTTCGATGGGTTTGGGGGTTTTTCCTGGTTTTTTTTGGGTTTTTAGTTGTTTTAGGGGTTTTTTTGAGTTCTTAAGATTTTAAAGGTTTTTCAGAGTTTTTTAACATTTTTTGTGGTTTTAAGGGCTTTTAGAGTTTTTAGTGGTTTTTAGGGTTTTATGGGTTTTTCTGGTTTTCAAGGGTTTTAGTGGTTTTTATGGTTTTCAAGGGGTTTTTAGGGTTTTTAGAATTTTTTAAATTTGTAGATATTTTTAGGGATTTTATAATATTTTTATGGTTTTGAGGGTTTTGAGGGTTTTTATGGATTTTGATGGGTTTTATGGGTTTTCTAGGTTTTTTGGGTTTTAAGGTCTTTTTCGGATTTTAGGGTTTTTTGGGTCTTTAAGGTTTTTATAGTTGTTTAGATTTTTAATGTTTTAATAGGTTTAAAGGTTTTTAGAGTTTTTAGTGGGTTTATAGGGTTTTATGGGTCTTTAGGGTTTTATGGTTTTCAAATAATTTTTGGGTTTTTTTACATTTTCATGGATTTTTGGGGCTTTTTAGGATTTTTACAGTTTTCAGGGTTTTTAGGGTTCTTTAGGGATTTTTTGCATTTTTTGGGTATTTCAGGGTTTTTTGGGTCTTTTTGGGTTTTTTTATTTTATTAGAGTTTTTTAGCATTTTTAAAGTTTTTAGGGGTTTTAAGGGTTTTTATATTTTTAGTGGATTTTTTTGGGTTTTTATTGATTTTTAGTGTTTATGGTTTTAAGGGTTTTTTTGGTTTTGGGTGGTTTTTAGCATTTTTAGGTTTTTTACATTTTCTTGGATTTTTTGGGTTTTTTTAGTATTTTTAAGGTTTTTAGGATTTTAAGGATTTTAAGGGGTTTTAGGGGTTTTCAGGGTTTTTTAGGGTTTTTAGGTGTTTTCAGGGTTTTTAGGGAATTTTTGGATTTTTACGGATTTTTAGAATTTTTTTGGGTTTTAAGGTTTTTTAGAGTTTTTAGTGTTTTTAGGGGTTTTAAGCATTTTTAAAGTTTTAGTGGTTTTGAGGGTTTTTAGAGTTTTTTATGGTTTTAGGGTTTTTATGAGGTTTTGGTATTTTTATGGTTTTTTGCAGTTTTTGTGGTTTTCATGGGTTTTTCAAGGTTTTTTGGGTTTTTTATGTTTTCAGGGATTTTTGGGCTATTTTAGAATTTTTAAGGTTTTTTGGATTTTTACAGATTTTTAGGGTTTTTAGTGTTTTTTAGGGTTTTAGCGGTTTTCATGGTTTTTGTGTTTTTTTGGGTGTTTTGGATTTTTTGAGTTCTTTAGGGGTTTCAAGATTTTTTATAGTTTTTTACGAATATTGGGGTTTTAAGGGTTTTTAGAGTATTTAGTGTTTTTTAGGGTTTTATGGGTTTTTAGGGGGTTTTACATTTTTCAAGGTTTTCTACAGGGTTTCAAGGTTTTTTATGTTTTAAAGGATATTTTGGATTTTAAAGGATTTTTATAGTTTTTAGAGTATTTTATGGATTCTGAGGTTTTGGAGTTTTTCGGGGTTTTAGGGTTTTTAGGGTCTTCTGGGTTTTAGGGTATTTTTGAGTTTTTTAGGGTTTTTATGGTTTTTAGAGTTTTTAACATTTTTATGGGTTTTAGGGTTTCTAGGTCTTTTAGTGGGTTTTTGGGTTTTATGTTTTTCTGGGTTTTCTAATGTTAGGGGTTTTTATTATTTTCAGGGGTTTTAGGGGGTTTAACGGTTTTTAGGTTTTTAGGGATTTTTAGGGATTTTTGAGGATTTTTATGGTTTTTATGGTTTTTAGTGATTTTTAGGGTTTTTACGGGTTTTCAGGGTTTTTTGGTTATTTTTGGGTTATTACTGTTTTTTGTGTGTTTTATAGGGGTTTTATGGTTTTAGTGTCTTTTTAAGTTTTAGGGTTTTAAGTTGTTTTAGAGTTTTTTGTGGTTTTAGAGTTTTATGGGTTTTTAGGGGTTTTTATGGTTTTTCAGGGTTTTTACAGGTTTCAATTATTTTTTAGGGTTTTAGGGTTTTTTATGTTTTCAAGGATTTTTTGGGATTTTTAAGGATTTTTATTGTTATTTTGGATTTTTAAAGGTTTTAGGGATTTTGAGGAATTTTTTAGGGTGTTTTTGTTTTTTATGGGTTTTTTGGTGTTTTTTGGGTTTTTAGGGTCTTTTGGGGTTTTAAAGATTTTTTTTGAGTTTTTTATAACTTTTAGGGGGGTTTGGAGTTTTTTAAACATTTTTTAGTTGTTTGAGGGATTTTAGAGTTATTAGTGTGTTTTTAGGGTTTGTATGGGGTCTTTGGGTTTTTAAGGTTTTTATGAGTATTATGGTTTTCCAGAGTTTTTCAGGGTTTTTACGGTTCTTTTCATTTTCAAGGATTTTAAGGGGGTTTTTAGGATTTTTATAGGTTTTAGGGGATTTTAGAGTTTTTGGGTTTTTTTGGATTTTGAGAAATTTTATGGGTTTTTAGGGTTTTTCAGGGTTTTTAGGGTCTTTTGTATTTTTAGGGGTTTTGTTTAGTTTTTAGGGTTTTAATTGTTTTTTGAGTTTTAAGGGTTTTTAGAGTGTTTAATGTTTTTAAGGGGTTTAAGGGTTTTTAGTGTTTTAGTTGTTTTTAGGGTTTTTAGTGGTTTTTAAAGTTTGTAGGGGTTTATAGTTTTTAGGGGGGTTTTAGGGTTTTTTAGGTTTTTTATGTTTTTTCGGATTTTAGGGATTTTTTTGGATTTTTATGTTTTTAGGGTTTTTAGGGATTTTGTGGGTTTTTATTGACTTTCAGGTTTTTTTTATGGTTTTGTGTTTTTCAATGTATTTTGGGTCTTTTTAGGTATTGAGGTTTTTTTTTCTTTTTTTAAGGTTTTACGGTTTTTTAGAGTTTTTAAACATTTTAACATTTTTAGGGGTTTTAAGTGTTTTTAGATTTTTTAGTAGTTTTTAGGGGTTTATTGGTTTATTGGGTTTTTTAAGGTTTTTAGTGTTTATTTGGTTTTTAGGGGGCTTTCAGGGTTTTTAGGGTTTTTTACATTTTCAAGGATTTTAGGGATTTTTTAGGGTTTATATGGTTTTTTTTGTTTTTAGGGTTTTTACAGATTCTGAGGGTTTTGGGGGGTTTTCAGGGATTTTAAGGGTTTTTCTATGTTTTTAGGGTCCTTTAGTGTTTTTTTCGTTTTTAGGTGGTTTTAATGGTTTTTATGGATTTTAAGTGTTTTAAGATTTATAGGGGATTTTAAGGGTTTTTAGGGATTTTTACAATTTTAGGGATTTTTACAATTTTAGGGATTTTTAAGATTTTTATTGTTTTTAGAGTTTTTAGAGATTTTTAGGGATTTTTAGGGGTTTTTAGAATTTTGGGGGGTTTTAGGGTACTTTTGATATTTTAGGGTTTTTCTTAGTTTTTTTGGGGGTTTTAGATTTTTTTAATGTTTTTAACTTTTTAGGGGTTTAAGGGTTTTTTGGGTATTTTATGGGGTTTAGGGGTTTTATGGTTTTTTGCGATTTTTAGGGTTTTTTGGGTTTTTACATTTTCAAGGATTTATAGGGATTTTTTAGGATTTTTATAGTTTTCAGGGTTTTTAGAAATTTTGAGTGTATTAGGTGTTTTCAAGGTTTTTAGGGTTTTAAAGGTTTTTAGGGTTTTTAGGGGCTTTTGGGTTTTTAAAAAAAAATTTAGTTTTTTTGGGTTTTTAGAGTTTTTAATGTTTTGTATCATTTTTAGGGGTTATAAGGGTTATTAGAGTTTTTAGTGGGTTTATGGGTTTTATGGGTTTTAGGGTCTTTTAAGGTTTTCGGGTTTTTTATAGTTTTCACGCATTTTTTCGGGTCTTTAGGATTTTTAAGTGTTGAGGTATTTTAGATATTTTTTTGGTTTTCTGTGGTTTTAAGGGATTTTTAGGGTTTTTAGGGATTTTGAGGGTTTTTTAGGGTTTTAGGGTCTTTTTGATTTTAGTGTTTTTTTTTATTTTTTGGGGGTTTCATTTTTTTTTGATTTTTTAAAGTTTTTTAACATTTCTATGGGTTTTAAGGGGTTTTAGAGTTGTTTTAGTTTTTAGGGTTTTTATGGTTTTTAGGGGTTTTTAAGGGCTTAGGGTTTTTTATGTTTTTAGATATTTTTAGGTATTTGTTATATTTTTTAAGGTTTTTAGGGGTTTTAGGGATTTTGATGGTTTTTAGGGTTTTCTAGGTTTTTTAGGGGTTTTGGATATTTTTTTGATATTTTTTGGTTTCTTATGTATTTTTAGAGTTTTTTAAACATTTTAAACATTTTTAGAGGTTTTGAGGGTTTTAGAGATTTGAGTGTTTTTTAGGGTTTTAAGGTTTATTAGGTTATTTTAAGATTTTCTTGGTTTTCATGGGTTTCTTAGGGTTTATGGGTTTTTACATTTTTGGGGATTTTTAGGGATTTTTTAGGAATTTTATGGTTTTTAGGTTTTCTTAGGGTTCTTAGTGATTTTGTAGGTTTTTAGGGGTTTTCAGGGGTTTTAGGATTTTTCAGGGTTTGGGGGTATTTTGGGGGTTTTAGTGTTTTTTTTTAGTTTTTAGGGTTTTATGGTTTTTTATAGTTTTTAACATTTTTAGGGGTTTAAAGGGTTTTTAGAGTTTTTTGTTGATTTTTAGGGTTTTTTGTTTTTTTTAAGGGTTTTAGGGGATTTTATGGGTTTTATAAGTTTTTTCAAGTTTTTTAGGGTTTTTCATGTTTTCAGGGATTTTTAGAGCTTTTTATGTCTATTATTTATTTTATGGTTTTTAGGGATTTTGAGGGGTTTTAGGGGTTTTCAGGTTTTTGGGTCTTTTGGGGTTTTAGGGTCTTTTTTGGTTTTTTGGTTTTTTTTAGTTATTAGGTTTTTTATAGTTTCTTTATAGTTTTTTTATAGTTTTTTATAGTTTTTAATGTTTTGAATGGTTTTAAGGTTTTTAGTTTTTATTGTTTTTAGTGATTGAATGGGTTTTTAGGGTTTTTTATGGTTTTTTGGGGTTTTTATGGTTTTCAAAGGTTTTCTCAGTTTTTAGGGGTTTTTATATTTCCACGGACTTTTAGAGACTTTTAGGGATTTTTATGGTTTTTAGGGTTTTTTTGGGTTTTTTGGGATTTTGAGGGTTTTTATAGTTTTTAGGGCTTTTCAAGGTTTTTAGGTTGTTTTTGGGTTTTTACGGTTTTTTTAGTTTTTAAGGTTTTTTAGAGTATTTTAACGTTTTTTGGGTGTTTCGGTGTTTTTTTGGGTCTTTTGGGTTTTTAGGGTTTTTTTTGAGTTTATTAGTGTTTTTAAGGTTTTTTTATAGTTTTTAATGTTTTCAACATTTCTAGGCGTTTTATGGTTTTTTAGAGTTTTTTTGGTTTTTAGTGGTTTTATGGGTTTTGGGGGGTTTTTAAGGTTTTTAGGGGTTTTTTAAGGTTTTTAGGGGTTTTATGGTTTTTCTGGGGTTTTTAGGGTTTTTGAGTTTTTTATGTTTTCATGGATTTTTAGGGCCTTTTTATGATTTTTTATGGATTTTAGGAATTTTTAGGGTTTTATGATTTTTATGGATTTTAGGATTTTTTAAGCAGTTTTAGAGTTTTTTAACGTTATTAACATCCTTGAGGATTTAATGGGTTTTTAGAGTTTGTAGTGGTGTTTTAGGGATTTAATGGTTTTTTGGGTTTTTTTAATGTTTTTAGGGGTTTTTTACGTTTTTAGGGATTCTTTGGGCTTTTTTAGGATTTTTATGGGTTTTATGATTTTTAAGATTTTTATAGATATTGAGGGTTTTAAGGGGTTTTCAAGGTTTTTAAGGGTTTTTGAGTATTTTTAGGGCTTTTATGGACTTTTGGGGGGTTTAGTGTTTTTTTTAGGTTTTCATGCTTTTTAAGGTTTTTTAGAGCTTTTTAATGTTTTTAACATTTTTATGGGTTATAAGGGTTTTTAGAGTTTTTATTGGGGTTTTAGGAGTTTCATGGGTTTTAGGGGGTTTTATTATTTTAGTGGTTTTTAGGGTTTTTTAGGTTTATAGGTTTTTTCAGAGATTTTTTAGAAATTTTACGATTTTTAGGGATTTTTAGTGTTTTTTGGGATTTTTAGGGTTTTTAGGGCGAAGAAGGCACATGACCTGGCAATTCCTAGTCCCCCAAAATTTATTAGAAAAAATAAAAATCATTCAAGGAAGAGGAGTAGTCAAACAACCCAACCCAAAAGGAGTTACATGTCATAGAGGTCAACATCCCCAACATCGTCATAATAAGAAGATGCACTGTAAGGGTCTCCATCAGCACCATATCTAGAGTTTGTATCAGTATCTGCCGACTCGCATTCAGATTCATGTTTCATGAATAAGGTAATGTATTTTTATCTGAGTGTTTTCTCCTCCTCATTTAGCTGCACCTTGGCAGGTCACCCTCCCCTGTCAGAAGCATTTTTCTTTGGAGATTTGGAGGAGGCTCTGGTGGACACTGTCTTTGGAAAACTAGAGTAGTCTTTCTTCAGCTTCCTCTTTCAGGGGTCTGATGTGACGCATACAGATTTATTTTCCTTCCCATACGGAATGACCTACTCTATCAAATCCCTCTCCTTAACGATCATAGCCATGTTAAAGCTCATCCTACTACCCTCCTCTTAGAAAAGACTCTTGTGTTTGGGGATGTAGGCGTCTTCCTAATTTATAATACAGTCAGCCAACACTTCTTATTGCTTCATGCCTTGGACCACAAACTCTTGACCAGGATCACCAGCATTGTGATCCAAGGGAAAAACATACATCCCATAATCACCAAGAACATTCGGAGCCACCAACCCCTGTTTAAAACCAGTACAACTCCTAACAACCTCCAAGCCAGTGTCACATAAATCTACCAGAATCAATTGAAAGCCCTCATCCTCCTCACGAGCAATCTGCCCAGCATGTACTCCCTCCTGAGTAGCAATGGTAGCCTTGTCCGGCCCCATCTCAATCCCAGCACAAGCATCACAACTAGACAGGGGAACTTGCACATCATCCCCTACGAACTCATCCTCATTACAAGTAGACCGAGCGACATGCACTCCATTAAGAACAAAAGATTTATCCACTGCAATCTGAACTGAAGATCCATTTATAACAACACTAGCATCATGCACAACAACATAATCCTAATCCCATGTACCATACAACACAATATCACCATAGGTCAAGACATCTTTTAAACCCTACCCCTGTCTTCAAAAGTAGTACCCTCAAGCCCAGAGCAAGCAGTCTGCCCAGTTTGTTCTTCAATGCCGTCATCCAGCTTCGGTTGCACAACTTTGTTCTCATGGACCAACTCCTCAGAAACAAATCCATCAAATTTATTGTACAAAGGGACGCAATCACTACCCTTATGCATTTCCAGTTGATCTGAAGAATCCATGGCCTCCACCAAAACTCCATAATTGAGGCACAACAAAGGCGGTAACATCTGCCGCATCTCCACCATCCTCAGACTATTGTATCCTTCCTCAGTTTCCATCACCCCCTTACTAGTCAAAATTCCCAAGTCACGTTTCAACATATAAAACATAGCACAGACCCTCGGTTTGGATGAATACTTTTGAACAACCTTTAATGGAACATCTCCAACCACTATAACAGCATGATCATCGGCCAAATTCATATTAGTCTGTCCAGCAGGTATACCTGCACCATCCATAGAGGTTCATCTGGTTGAAAACCATGAGTTCTAGCAGTTGGCCACTGTAGTGTAGACTTTACAGTACTACTAGGGAACTTATAGGTAGATACATAGTGTCCCAGTCTATGGTAATTTGAAAATAAAGAAACCCAGGATTCAAAGTAAATCTTCTAATGTCACCAGAACGCACCTTTAATCTCAACGCAGACAAAATTAACCAGTGCCTTAGACACATCCACCTCTATGCATATCCACAGTGCAATCGAGTGGCAGGCAACACTAGTTCATGCATCTATAAAAATAAATCTACTGATGAGGTTTCCAATGATGCAGAGGATGGTTGGGTTTTGGAAGGGTAGGGCAAGACCAGGAAGAGTAATCCATAGAACCATGCTCATGGGATCACGA
The DNA here is from genome assembly GCA_963277665.1 of Viscum album. NCBI lineage: Eukaryota > Viridiplantae > Streptophyta > Magnoliopsida > Santalales > Viscaceae > Viscum > Viscum album. The sequence goes on along the minus strand of OY728121.1, from coordinate 1,048,868,508 downwards.
TGCAGATGAAAATCAAAATTCAAGCAGAACAAATAAAATCGAAGGCCATCAATGATCTGTGGTGCAAAATCCCAGGCCGAAATCAAATCTTTTTCATTCCAAAACCGAATTAGAAAGTGTCGAGCGTCCAACAACCCTACAATATCCTATTCCCAGAGATTCCAGGAAGAAGAAACAAACTTGTCAAATTCATCAACAGAGGGCCAACTCCTACCAAAACAAGCCACCGATATGAGATCCAGGAGTGTAGAGGCCTTTGAGAACTGGCAACATCGTCGTAGCCATCGGCTATGTCGTCATCATCTTCAAATATTCCCTTAGGGTTTTCAGCTATTTCTTAGGGGTTTTAGGAGTTTTCAAGGTTTTTTAGGATTTTTGGGTTTTTAGGGTCTTTTTTGGGTTTTTAAGGTTTTTTAGAGTTTTCAATGTTTTTTAAAGTTTTTAAGGGTATTTTGATTTTTTGGGGGGTTTAGGGGTTTTATGGATTTGTTGGGTATTTGAAGGTTTTTATTGGTTTTCATGGTTTCTATATTTTTTTACATTTTTAGGGATTTTTATGGCTTTTTAGGAATTTTATAGTTTTTTGGGTTTTTTGGGTTTTTATGGATTTTTAGGGTTGGTAGGGTTTTTTAGGGTTTCTTAGGGTTTTTAGGGTCTTTTATGTTTTTATCTTTTTTTTAGTTTTTAAGTGTTTTTAGAGTTTTTTTTGGGTTTTTGGGTTTTTTTTGTGGTTTTAGTGGGTTTTATGGTTTTCAGGGGTTTTTATGTTTTTTTATAAAATTTAGGGATTTTTAGGTTTTTTTTATAATTTTTAGCGTTTTTATTGTTTTTAGGGATTTTGAGGGGTTTTAAGGGTTTTCACTATTTCAAGGGGTTTTGAGTTTTTAGGGTTTTAAGGTCTTTTGGTTATTTAGGGTTTTTTGGAGTTTTTAGGGTATTCCTGGTTTTTTAGGGTTTTTATAATTTTTTAGGTTTTTAAGTGTTCTAAGATTTTTTAGTGTATTTTTAAGGTTTTTATGGTTTTTAGAGTTTTTAGGGGTTTTAGGGGTATTACGGTTTTCTTGGATTTTCAGGGGATTTATGGTTTTTTATGTTTTAGGGGATTTTTAGGGCTTTTCAACTTTTTATGGTTTTAGGTATTTTTAGTTTTTATGCATTTTTAGGGGTTCTAGTGGTTTTTAGGGGTTTATATCTTATTTAGGGGTTTTCAGGGTTTTAGGGTTTTTTTAGTATTTATGGTTTTTTGAGTTTTTTAGGGTTTTAAATGTTTTTAGAGTTTTTTTAATTTTTTTTGGAGTTTCAAAGATTTTTAGAGTTTTTAGTGGTTTTTATGTAATTTATGGGTTTTAGGGTTTTTAAGGTTTTTAGGGGTTTTATGCTTTTCAGGATTTTTTCAGGGTTTTTAGGGTTTTTTAGGTTTTTAGGGATTTTCAGCGCATTTTTGGGATTTTTATTGTTTTTACAGTTTTTTATCTTTTTGGGTTTTTCAAGGTTTTTTGAGTTTTTAGGGGTTTTCAGTATTTTTATGATCATTTTGGGTTTTTAGGGTTTTTTTTAGTTTTTAGGGTTTTAAATTTTTTTTAGTGTTTTTTAACATTTTTAGCGGTTTTAAGGGTTTTTAGAATTTTTAGAGTTTTTATGGGTTTTATGGGATTTAAGCATTTTAAAGGTTTTTAGGGGTTTTTATGGTTTTCTGAGTTTATAGGTTCTTTTACATTTTTAGGAAGTTTTAGGGATTTTTATGGCTTTTTAGGATTTTTATGGTTTTTAGTGTTTTTTAGCATATTTAGGGAATTTGAGGGGTTTAAATGTTTTTAGGGTTTTTTTCGGTGTCCATGGTTTTTGGGGTATTTTGGGGTTTTATAGGGCTTTTTGAGTTTTTTAGGGTTATTAAGGGTTTTTAGAGTTTTTAAGGTTTTTTAACATTTTAGAGGTTTTGAGGGTTTTTAGAGTTTCAGTGAGTTTTAGGGGTTTTATGGGTTTTTAAGGTTTTTTGGGGTTTTTATAGTTTTTAGGGGTTTTTTGGGGTTTTTAGGGTTTTTATGTTTTCAGGTATTTTTAGCGCTTTATTAGGATATTTATGTTTTTTATGGTTTTTAGGGGTTTTATGGTTTTTAGGGATTTTGAGGGTTCTTATGGTTTTTAGGGTTTTTAGGATTTTTAAGGGTTTTCAGGTCTTTTAGGTTATTTTTCTGTTTTTAGGGTTTTTGATTATTTTTAGAGTTTTTTAACATTTTTAGGGGTTTTAATGATTTTTAGTGTTTTTAATGGTTTATTAGAGTTTTATGGGTTTTTATGGTTTTTATGTTTTTAGGAGTTTTATGGTTTTTAGGGGTTTTATGGTTTTTTATGTTTTTAGTGATTTTTTGGGACTTTTATATTTTTTATGGGTTTTAGGGTTTTTTAGAGTTTTTAGGGATTTGGAGAGTTTTTAGGGGTTTCATGGTTTTAGGGTTTTAGGGTCTTTTGGGTTTTAATGGTTTTTTGATGTTTTTAGGGGGTTTTAAGTTTTTTTAATGTTTTTTAATGTTTTTAATATTATAAGGATTTTAAGGATTATATGTGTCGCCAAAAGTTAAAAACAAGTGAGCAAAGAGGAGTAGCGTAATTTAGCCGAATCGACGAAGGATTAAAGGCAATTCCACCCACCAAGGTTTCTCTATGCTTAAAAACCACGTCAACAGTAATGGAGTTGCACCACAAATTTCGGGAAAAAAGAAGAGGCTAAAGTTAGAAAAAGGCACAACAAGCTTCACTAATTCATCCAATTCAAATACCTCCTTTACAAAGGGGTGAAAATACATTATAAAGACAAAATAAAGAAAGGAAAATGACCCAATTTGAGTTACAAGGCATGGGGAACCCAAAAGGCACATACAAAGCATAAAATAACATTTTCCCATGCCATTTAATGACCCCAGTAGATAAAGTAGTAGAATTCCATCTTAATGATGCTTTTCTCTACCTTCTCTCTCTTCATTAATGTTCTGCTACGAATTTCCATCCATGTCCATGTGGATAAGTAATTTTGGGCCCCAAATAAGTGTGTTGTGGCCCACCATAGCATTGGATGTTAAGAAGTGCGGGCTGGTCCAGTTTGAATAAAAATTGGGCTTCAAATTTTTATCAAGCCCAAAATTATTCTCCTTGGGATGAATCTAATCCATATCATTCCCCCGTGGTTAGAGAGGATTTTCCCTCAAATCCATGGAATCGTCTTCTTCAATGTAAGGAGATAAGTTCCCAATGTTGAATGTTGTAGAAACACTGGCAAAATAATCTGGTAAATCAATTTTGTAGGCATTGTTTCCCACTCGTTCAAGAACATTGAATGGACCTTTAGCTCATGGTGCCTGCTTTCTCTTCCTTTTGGATGGAAATATCTCCTTGCAAATGTGAATCCACACTTTGTCTCCAGGTTGGAAAATAGCCTGCTTCTGATTCTTGTTTTCTCACCTCTTGTATGCTTCATTAGACTTCTCTATTTGAGCACAAATAGATTCAAGGAGTTTATTCATCTTCTTTATCTTCTCATCGACATCAATATTCACCTGAAAATCAAGAGGCAAAGAGCACAATTCTGTAGGAGTGATTGGATTGATTCCATAAACCACTTCGAATAGAGAATGTCGAGTGATTGCCCTGGGAGATCTATTGTATGCAAATTGAGCTTGTGCAAGTTGCAAATCCCAATCTCTCATGATTTTTTTCACCAATGTTCTCATAATAGTGCCCAATGTACGATTGGTAACTTCCATTTTCCCATCCGTTTGAGGGTGATGGGATATGTTGAAAAGAAGTTTCGTACTGAATTTCCCCCATAATTTCCTCCAAAAATGGCTAAGAAATTTTGTGTCTCTCTCTAAAACGATGTTGTGAGGAATTCCATGAAGGTGAACAGTCTCTTTGAAAAACAATTCTACCACTTTCATCGCATCTTCAGTCTTATGAAAAGGTATGAAATGAGCCATCTTATAAATTCGATCAACAACAAACATTATTTAATCTTTACCTTGCTGAGTCTTTGGTAAAGCCATAATGAAATCCATGTTGAGATCTTCCCATGGCTGCTCCAGAATAGGTAACGGACTGTATAAACTAGGCTTGAAATGACTCTTTTCTCTTTGACATGTTCCGCATCTCTAGGGGTTTTTAGGGGTTTCAAGAGTTTAAAGGGGTTTTAGGGTTTTTAGGGTTTTATGGGTTTTCAATATTTTTTGGGTCTTTTTAGGTTTTTAGCGTTTTTTGAGCTTTTAGGGTTTTCAATGTTCTTTTCTAGTTGTTTTAATGTTATAGGGGTATTTGGTGTTTTTATATTTTTAGTGGTTTTTAGGTTTTTTATCATTTTAAGGGTTTTTATGGTTTTTAGGGGTTTTTAGGGTTTTTAGGGATTTTATGGTTTTTCACGTTTTTAAGGATTTTTAGGGTTTTTTTAGGTTGTTTATGCGTTTTAGGGTTTTTTTGGGCTTTTAGGGATTTTGAATATTTTTGGGGGTTTTTCAATGTTTTTAGGATCCTTTTGGGTATTAGTGTTTTTTTGTTTTTTAGGGTTTTTAAGGTTCTTTAGAGTTTTTAATGTTTTACGTGTTTTAAGGGTTTTTAGAGTTTTTAGTTATTTTTTATGGATTTTTAGGCGTTTTGTGGGTTTTTTAATGCTTTTATGGTTTTCAAGGGTTTTTAGGGTATTTAATTTTTTAGGGATTTTTTGGGATTTTTGGTATTTTTATTGTTTTTAGGGTTTGTAGGGTTTTTAACAGTTTTAGGGGTTTTAGGGGCTTTCAGGGCTTTTAGGGTTTTTATGGTTTTTAGGGTTTTTACTGCCTTTTGCGGTTTTAGGAGTTTTTTTTGAGTTTTATGGTTTTTAAAGTTTTTTAGAGTTTATTAATGTTTTTAGGGATTTTAAGGGTTTTTATAGTTTTACTGGGTGGGGCTTTATGGTTTTTAGAGTGTTTAAAGGTTTTTATGGGTTTTATGGTTTTTTTTTGGGTTTTTCAGGGTTTTTAGGGTTTTTTAGGTTTTCAAGGATTTTTGCATATTTTTATGGATTTTTATGATTTTTATGGGTTTTAGGGTTTTTTTAGGTTTTTAGGGTTTCTAGGTTTTTAAGTGTGTCAGGGGATTTTAGGGTTTTATGGTTTTTTGAGTTTTTTGGGGTTTAATTTTTTTCCGAGTTTTTAACATTTTTAGGGACATAAAGGGTTTTTGAGTTTTTAGTGGGTTTTGGGGGTTTTATGGGTTTTTCAGGGTAGAAGAGGTTCAGGACTAGGCTAGCCTAGGCCCACAAAATTCAATTAAACATAAACAGCCAGCTACAAGATGGGTCTACAAGGGCGAGAGTGTATCTCGCCCTTCAAATCTGAATCAACAAACAGAGTACAAAAAGGTGGAGTGACGAAGGACCACATGAAACATCTTTCTTCAATCGCCCTTTTGGATAGAGTGTCCACAACCGAGTTGGCCTCCCTATATGCATGTGAAACACTGAAGCTCAGGGTCTGAGAAATATTAAGGCACTCAATCCAATGCGGTAGAAGTCTCCAAGGGACATCCCTGGAAAATCCCTTTAGAGCAGCAACTGCGAGCATTGAATCAGATTCAATTCAAAGCCTTATCCTTTTAAACTGACTCGAGAATTTCACATCCTTTATGATATCCCAAAGCTCCACTTCATAAGCACATACATCCCCAATAAAATGAAAGAATCATCCCCTTACGAATCCTCTGGAGGTACAAAAAACACCACCACAGCCCGAGGGTCCAGGAGCTCCCAGGGTCGTGCCATCAACGTTGAACTTTATCCATGATGGAAGTGGGGGGATCCATCTAATGAACTTCAGAACCATCAATTTTCTTCTTCTTCCAGCAACCCCAAGTGAGCGTAATAATTTCAGGGGGTTTGGGATTGTTTTGGTTTTTAGGTATTTTTAGGGATTTTTTAGGATTTTAATCATTTTTAGGGTTTTTAGGGTTTTTAGGTCGTTTTGAGATTTTGTGGGTTTTTAGGGGTCTTTATAGTTTTTAGGGGTTTTCAAGGTTTTTAGGATCCTTTTTGTATCTTGTGTTTTTGGAGTTTTTTTATGGTTTTTACGGTATTTAGAGTATTTTAATATTTTTGTGGTTTTAAGGGTTTTTAGAGTTTTCAGTGGTTTATTTTTTATGGGTTTCTATGGTTTTTATGGGTTTTAGGGGTTTTTATGGTTTTCAAGATTTTTCAGGGCATTTAGGGTTTTTTGAATGTTTTTTTGGGTTTTTAGGGGTTTTCAAGGTTTTTAGGTTCTTTTAGTGTTTTATGCATTTTTTTTGTGTTTTTAGGGTTTCTAAGTGTTTTTTGGATTTTTTAATCATTTTTAGGGGTTTTAAGGGGTTTTTTTAGTTTTTATAGGTTTTTGGGTGTTTATGGGTTTTTGGGGTTTTTTATGGTTTTTAGGATTTTTAGGGGGTTCTCAAAGATTTTAGGGTTTTTTATGTTTTTAGGGATTTTTAGGGATTTTTTAGGATTTTTATGGATTTTAGGGTTTTTTAGGGTATTTAGGGTTTTGAGGGGTTTTAGGTTTTTCAAGGTTTTTAGGGGTTTGGGGGGTTTTTAGAGATTTTTATGGGTTTTTAGGTTTTTTATGGGTTTTTAAGGGTGTTATTATTTTCAAGGGGGTTTTTAGGGTTATTAGGGGGTTTTTACATTTTCAAGGATTTTTTTTGGGATTTTTTAGGATTTTTGTGGACTTTTGCGTTTTTTATTGTTTTGATGGATTTTGAGGGTTTTTTGGGTTTTTAAGGCTTTTTAGTGTTTTTAAACCTTAAAACCCCTAAAAAACACAAAAAAACAAAAAAACCCAAAAAACCAAAAAAAACCCCTAAAACCCCGAAAAACCCTAAAAACCCTTAAAAACACTAAAATCCCTAAAAAAGCTTGAAAATCACTAAAAATCATCAAAACCCTAAAACACACCTAAAACCCATAAACAAATCCTAAAAAAGCCCTAAAAATCTCTGAAAAACATAAAAAATCCCAAAAAACCCTCAAACCCCCTAAAAACAATAAAATTCCCTAAAAACATTAAAAACCCAAAAAAACCCCCCAAAAAACCACTAAAAATATAAAAACCCTTAAAAAATTAAAAGGCTCAAAAAACCTTAAAACCCATAAAATCTTTAAAAACCCCTAAAAAATAAAAAAGACCTTAAGTATACTGAAAAACCCTAAAAACCCCTAAAACCCCTAAAAAACCCTAAAATCCATAAAAATCTAAAAACCATAAAAATACTTTAAATCCTTAAATGTCCATGAAACATAAAGAACCCTAAAAACCATAGAAACACCTTGAAAATCGTAAAAAAAATTAAAACCATAAAACCTAACAACCCATTAAAAACTCTAAAAATCCATCAAACCCCTAAAAATGATTAAAAATAGAAAAACATTAAAAACTCTAAAAAAAGACAAAAAACCCTAAAACCCCCAAACACCATAAAAACCCCAAAATACCTCAAAATACCCAAAACCCCACAAAATCCCTAAAAACAAAAAAACCCTAAAACCCATAAAAATAATTAAAAATCCCTAAAAGTACATGTAATGTAAAAACCATTAAAACCCTAAAACCCCCCAGAAAACCCCATGAAAACCATAAACCCCCTAAAAATCATAAAAAACCAAAAACACTAAAATCCACTAAAAACTCTAAAAACCCTTTAAACCTCTAAAAACACTAAAAAGCCCCAAAAACCATTAAAAACCCTAAAAATCAATTAAAACCATAAAAACCTAAAACTACCCTAAAACCCTTAAAACCCCTAAAAATCATTAATACCCTAAAAATCTCTAAAAATCCCTAAAAACCATAAAATTCCTTAAAAATTCCTAAAAATCCGTAAAAATGTAAAAAACCATAAAAACTTTAAAAACCTTTGAAAACCATAAAATCCCATAAAAAACATAAAAACCTTAAAACCCCATAAAAACCACTAAAAACTTTAAAAATCCTTTAAACCCCTAAAAACGTTTAAAAACTCTAAAAACCTTAAATAACCTAAAAAACTAAAAAACCCTAAAAACTCTAAAGACCCTAAAAACCCACAAAATCTCTAAAAACCCTAAAAACCATAAAAATACTAAAATATCCCTAAAAATCTCTAAAAACATAAAAAACCATAAAATCCATGAAAAAATCCCAAAAAACGATAAAAACCCTAAAAACCTTAAAAACCCAGAAAAACTCATAAAAACCCTAAAACCCACTAAAAATTCCCAATACGCTTAAACCCCATAAAATGTTAAAAAACTCTAAAAAACCATAAAAAAACCTAAAAAACTTAAAAAACCCAGAAATACCTAAAAAGCCCCTATAACCCCCTAAAAACCCAAAAGCCCCTTAGAACCCTGAAAACAAATGAAATCCATAAAAACCCCTAAAAAAATTAAAAACCCTAGAACCTCATAAAACTAGGAAAAAAATGAAAACTATAAAAACCCATAAAACTCGTAAAAATGTTTAAAAAAATCTAAAAAACCTTAAAAGTCCTAAAAAATCAAAAAACCCTAAAAAATCATAAGACCCTAAAAAATCATAAGACCCTAAAAAACTAAAAGACACTGAAAACCCCTAAAAAACTTTTCAAACCCCTAAAAGCCCCCAAAATCCCTAAGAACTCTAAAAAAACCTATATAAAAAAAATCCTAAAATGCCCTAAAAATCCCAGAAAACCTAAAAAACTCTAAAATCCTAGAAAACCCACTAAAAACCATAAAACCCCTCAACACCATAAAAATACCTAAAACCCCACAAAACCACTAAAAACTATAACACCCTTAAAACCCCTAAAAACATTACAAACTCTAAAAAACCTATAAAACTCACAAAAACTCTAAACGCCCTTAATAACCCTAAAAGACCCTAAAAACATTGAAAACCCTTAAAAAACCATGACAAACCCAAAAAAACCCTCAAAATCCCTAAAAACCCTAAAAACCCTAAACCTATAAATTCCTAAAAAGGCATAAAAATCCTAGAAAACATAAAAAACCCTAAAAACCTAAAAAACTCTGATATCCATAAAAACTCTTAAAAACCATAAAAACCCAAAATACCCATAAAAACAACAAAAAATCCACTAAAAACCCTTCAAACCCCAAAAAACGTTAAAAACTATAAAAAACCTTAAAAACCCTTAAAAATCGTAAAAACCCTAAAAAACCCTCCAAACCCCTAAACTCCATCAAAATCCTTAAAACCCAAAAAAATCCTTTAAAATATCTAGAACGTAAAAAACCCCAAAATCCCCCTAAAACCAAAAAAACCTTAAAAACTCCTAAAGGTCCACAAAATGATAAAAACTAAAAACTCTAGAAACCCTTTAAATCCCTAAATTTTTTAATAATTTTAAGAAACCTTGAAAACCCTAAAAACTAAAAAAACAATAAAAACCCTAAAAACTCTAAAAACCCGTGAAAACCCATAAAATCCCTAAAAACCCTAAAGAATCATAAAAACCATAAAAACCCTAAAAAATCCCGGAAAACATGAAAAACCCTAAAACCCTCAAAACCCCCTGAAAAATATTAAAACCACTAGAAACTTTAAAAACCCTAAATCCTACTAAAAACTCTACAAACCCTTTAAACCACTAAAAATGTTGAAAAAAACTAAGAAAACCTAAAAAAGCTAAAAAAACTCAAAATAAAACCCTAAAAACCCGAAAGACCCTAAAACCCTTAAAAAACCTAAAAATCCTCAAATTCCCTAAAAATCCTAAAAAATCCTAAAGACAATAAAAATCCTAAAAAATCCCTAAAAATCCCTAAAAATGTAAAAACCCCTTAAAACACTGAAAAAACAATCAAAACCATAAAACCTCGAAAAACCATAAAAAACCCTAAAAACCTATAAAAACCTGAAAACACACTAAAAACTCTAAAAAATGTTAAAAGTCATTAAAACATTAAAAAAATCTAAAAACCCTTTAAAGACCTAAATGATTCAAAAAAAACCCTACAAACCAAAAAAAGACCCTAACAAACCTAAAAGACCCTAAACCCCCAAAAAATCATTGAAAACCCTAAAAACCATAAAAATCATAAAAAATCCCGAAAAATACTTAAAAACTTTAAAAACCCCCTAAAAACGATAAAAATACTAAAAACCCATAAAAACCCTAAAAACCCACTAATACTCTAAAAACCCTAAAAACACCTGAAAACCATAAAACCCTTAAAAACCTTCAACAACCCTAAAAACCAATAAAAACCCTAAAACCATTAAAAACTCTAAAAACCCATAAAACCCCTAAAAATGTTAAAAAAATATATAAACCCTTAAAAACTAAAAAAAATCAAAACAAAACCCTAAAACCCCCAAAAGAACTTAAAAACCCTAAAATCCCTCAAAATCCCTAAAAACCTATAAATCCTAAAAACCATACAATTCATAAAATAACCAAAAATATCCCTGAAAACTTAAAAAAACCCTAAGACCCTAAAAATCCCGTTAAAACCATAAAAATTCCAAAAACCTTGAAAAACCCTAAAAGCCCATCATATCTATAAAAACACACTAAAACTCTAAAAACCCTAAAAATTTTAAAAACCCTTAAAACCCAAAAAAACTCAAATAAACCATAAAAACCCAAAAGACCCTAAAACGCTGTAAAACCCTAAAACCCCTACAAATCATTAAAACCCCTAAAAACCCTCTAAATCCCTAAAAACCATAAAAACAACAAAAACCATAAAAATACTAAAAAACCCTAAAATCCTTAAAAACGTAAAAAAAACCCAAAAAAACCCCTCAAAACCATAAAAACCTTTAAAACCTTAAAAAAATCCTAAAAACCCCTAAAATCCACCAAAAACTCTAAAACCACTTAAAACACTAAAAACATTAAAAAAATCTACAAAACATTAAAAATCCTAAAAAACTCAAAATACCCCTAAAAAGCTCTAAAAACCCAAAAAGTCCATAAAAACCCTAAAAACCCCTAACCCCCCCCACCCAAACCCTAGAAAACCCTAAACCCCTCAAAATCCCTAAAAACCAAAAAAAACCTTAAAACCAAAAAAATCCTAAAAAACCCTAAAAATCCCAAAAAAAACCGTAAAAAATCCTAAAAACCCCAAAACCCCCTAAAAAACAAAAAACCCTAAAAATATTCAAATCCTAAAAAGTCATAAAAAACCCTAAAACCACTAAAAACTCTAAAAAGCCTTAAAACCCCTACAAACATTAAAAAACCTAAATAACCTTAAAACCCATTAAAACTCATAGAAAAACCCCTTAAACCCAAAAGAAGAACCTAAAACCCTAAATATCCTTATAAACTTTGAAAACCCTCAAAATCCTAAAAACCCTTAAAAACCCTAAAATCCATAATAATCCTAAAAAGCCCTAAAAATCCATAAAAACATAAGAAACCATAAAAACCTAGAAAAACCCTAAAAACTCACTAAAAACTCTAAAAATCCTTAAAACCCCTAAAAAGTTAAAAACTCTCAAAAACCTTAAAATCCCATAAAAACTAAAAAACCCCTAAAAACCCAAAAAGACCCCAAAACCCCTAAAAACCCTAAAAACACATAAAAATCCCAAAAATCCAAAAAACACCTAAAACCCCTCAAAATCCCAAAAAATCCAAAAAACCCTAAAAACCATAAAATCCTAAAAAAGCCAAAAAATCCCTGAAAATGTAAAAAACCCTAAAAAATCTAAAAACACTATAAGAACAATAAAAACAATAAAAGACCATAAAACCCCATAAACCCCCAAAAATACTAAAGACTATAGAACCATTTAAAATCCTTAAAAACATGAAAAAATCTATAACACCTTAAAAACCCTAAAAACTAAAAAAACAATAAAAACACAAAAGGCCCTAAAAAACCTGAAAATCCCCCAAAATCTGCAAAATCCTTATAAACCCTAAAAACCCCAAAAACCCTAAAAACCCACTGAAAACCATAAAACCCCTAAAAACCTTATAAAACCCTACATCCCATAAAACCCCTAAACCCAAAGACACTAAACCCCTTAAAGATACTAAAAATATTAAAAAACTCTAAAAAACCTTTAAACCCCTAAAAACATAATATAAACCCTAAAAACCCAGAAGACCCTAAAAACACCTAAAGAACCCTGAAAACCTCTAAGGAACCACAAAATCCATAAAAAACATAAACAAAACTAAAAACCATCAAAATCCTTAAAAACCCCTAAAATCCCTGACAACATGAAAAACCCAGAAAAAACCCCTGAAAACCATAAAAACCATAAAAAAACCTAAAAACCCTATAAAACCCCTAAAAACCACAAGGAACTCTAAAAACCCTTAAATCCCCTAAAAATGTTAAAAACTCTAAAACCCCTTAAAAACCTAAAAAATACAAAAAAAAAACCACTAAAAATCCAAAAAAACCAAAAACCGTAAAAAAACCCAAATACCCTCTAAAAACCATAAAAATTCTAAAAAATCCCTTAAAATGTAAAAACCTCTAAAAACCATAAAAAACCTAAAAACCCATAAGAATTCAAAAAAGTACTAAAAAACTAAAAAATGTTAAAACCCCTAAAAAAGTTAAAAAACTCTAAAAAATCTTAAAAACACTAGAAAATTGAAAAACCCCTAAAAACCCAAAAAAATCATAAAAACCATGAAAACCCCTAAAAACCCTAACCCCCCCCCCCTAAAAACCCCTAAAATCCTCAAAATTTGAAAAAACAATAAAATCCTAAAAAAACCCTAAAAATCGATGAAAAATTTATAAACCTTGAAAATACCCCTGAAATCATAAAAACATCAATAAACCATAAAAACCCTAAAAACCAAAAAAACCCTAAAAACCCAAAAAAACCCCTAAAACCCCTCAAAATCCCAAAAAAACCCTAAAAACCATAAAAATCCTAAAAAATTACTAAAAATACCTAAAAATGTAAAAAACCATAAAAACCCAGAAAAACATGTGAAAATCATAAAAACATAAAAAACCCAATAAAAACTAAAAAACCCCTTTAAACCCCTATAAATGTTAAAAACTATAAAAACCATAAAACCCCCAAAAAACTTAAAGATCCCTAAAAACACAAAAAAATGTTAAAAACCACTAAAAATGCTAAAAACCCTTAAAACCCCTAAAAACATTAAACACTCTAAAAAATATTAAAATCCTTCAAAACTCAAAAAATCCTAAAAACCCAAAAAAGGCCTAAAACCCTTGAAAATGCCTAAAACCCTAGAAACCCCTGAATACCCCTAAACCCCCTCAAAATCCCTAAAACCATAAAAACCATAGAATCCTAAAAACCTCTAAAAATCCATGAAAATTGAAAAAACCCTGAAAAATGCTTGAAAACCCTAAATACCCCGAAAAACATTAAAAACCCTAAATACCCCGAAAAACATTAAAAACCCCTAAAACCCATAAATTCCCTAAAAACCCACTAAAACTCTAAAAACCCTTAAAACCCATAAAAATGTTAAAAAACTATAAAAATCCTTTAAAACTCTAAAAAACTCAAAAAAACCCCTAAAAGTAAAAAAGACCCTAAATATAATAAAAACTATAAAAATTCTAAAAAATCCCTAAAAAACTCCGAAAATGTAAAAAAAACAAAAAAAACTAAAAATCCCTAAAACCCCTACAACCCCATAAAACCCTAAAAACCATAAAAACCCATAAAACCCCTAAAAGCCACTAAAACCCCTAAACCCCTAAAAACTTTAAAAACTCTAAACAATTTAAAACACTGAAAAACTAAAAAAATACTGAAACCTACAAAAGCCATAAAAACCATCGAAACCCTAAAAACCCTAAAATACCCTGAAAACCACTAAAAACCCTCAAAATTCATAAATACCCTAAGAAACCCTAAAACTATAAAAATCACAAAAAATCCCTAAAAATATATGAAAACATAAAAAACCCTAAAAACCCTGAAAACCCCCTGAAAAGCATAAAACCCCTAAAAACCATTAAAACCCTAGAAATCCATAAAAACCCTAAAATCCTAAAAACTCTAAAAAAAACCAAAAAACCCCTAAAAACGTTAAAAATCTCTAAAAAACATTAAAAACCTAAAAAACTCCAAAAAACCCTAAAAATTAAAAAAATCCTAAAAAAACCGAAAGACTTAAAAACCCAAAAGAGCCTAAAAACCCTGAAAAACTCAAAAACCCTAAAACTCCATAAAAACCCCAAAATCCCGTAAAAATCATAAAACTCCTAAAAAATCCCTAAAAATATCAGAAAGCGTAAAAAAACCCGAAAAACACTGAAACCCCCCTAAAAACCATCAAAGCCCTAAAAACATTAAAAACCCAAGAAACCCATAAAAACCATAAAAGCCACTAAAATACATGAAAACCAATAAAAACCCTAAAACGTTAAAAAATCTATAACCCATAAAACCACTAAAAATCTAAAAAAACCCTTAAACCCTGAAAAGACCCTAAAATCCCTAAAATACCTAAAAACCCCTAAAACCACCCAAATTATCTAAAACCGTAAAAAACCTAAAAAATCATGAAAATACCTAAAAAATAAAAAGCCTAAAAATCCCGAAAAACAACTTAAAATCATAAAATCCTTAAAAATCCTAAAAACCCATAAAAACAAAAAAAATCCACTAAAAACTCTAAAACCCCTTATAACCCCTAAAAATGTAAAAAAGCCCCTAAAAACTGTTAAAACCCCTAAAAATTTAAAAACACCATAAAAACCCAAAAAACCAAACCCCCCCCCCCCCAAAAAAAACCCTAAAAGTCCTAAAACCACTCAAAATCCCAAAAAATGCTCAAAATGCCTAAAATCCCTAAAAACTATAAAAACATAAAAATCCTAAAAATCCCTAAAAATGTAAAAAACCCTTAAAACTCATGAAAAAAAATAAAAAACCCCCTTAAAACATTAAAAACCCTAACACCCATAGATCCCCTAAAACCACTAAAAACTCTAAAAACCCTAAAAACCCTTAAAAATATTAAAAAACTATAAAAAACATAAAAACCCTAAAATACTCAAAAAAAACTAAAGACCAAAAAAGTTCATAATAACCCTAAAAACCCGTAGAACACGAAAAAACCTTAAAAACCCTAGAACCCTCAAAATCCTTAAATACCCTAAAGAATAAAAAAATAAAAAAAATATTAAAAAATCCCTAAAAATCCATTAAATCAAAAAAACCCTAAAACTCTGAAAAACCCCTGAAAACCATAAAACCCCTAAAAACCTTAAAACCCTAAAAAACCCAGAAAACCCCATAAACCAGTAAAAACTTTAAAAACCCTTAAAACACCAAAAAAACATTAAAGAACTCTAAAAAACCTAAAAACCCCTAAAAAACACAAAAAAACCCTAAAACCCCCAAAAGACCCTAAAACCATGAAAATACCTAAAAACACGTAAAATCCTGAAAACCCCTAAAACACCTAAAAAACCATAAAATTCCTAAAAATCCCTAAAAACATTGAAAACATAAAAAACACTAAAAACCCTAAAAACCCCATGAAAACCATAAAAACCCCACTAATAACTTTAAAAAACAGTAAAACTCCATAAAACCCTAATAACAACTAAAAACTCTAAAACCCCTAAAAATGTTAAAAACTCTAATAGACATTAAAAACTCTAAAAAACTCAAAAAAAACTTACAAAACACTAAAACCCCATGAAAACCCTAATAACCATAAAAATCCTAAAAATCCCTAAAAACATTGAAAACATAAAAAAACCCAAAACCCCCTAAAAACCCCATGAAAACCATAAAAAATCGTTAAAAACCTTAAAAAACACTAAAACCCCCCAAAAACCCTAATAACTAGCAAAACCCTAAAAACCCTAAAAACCCTAGAAATCCCAAGAAAAGCATAAAAACATATAAAAACCCTAAAATCCACTAAAAACTCTAACACCCCTTAAACCCCCTAAAAATGTTAAAAAACTCTAAAAAACCTTAAAAAATATTAAAAAACAATAAAAACCCTAAAAACTCAAATAAGACACTAAAAACCAAAAAAACCATAAAACACTAAAAACCCTAAAAAACCCCTAAAAACCCTAAGAGCCCTTGAAAATCCTCAAAACCCCTAAAAACCATAAAAATATTAAAAAATCCTTGAAAACATAAAAAAACCTAAAAACCCTTAAAAACACCAGGAAACCCCATAAAAGCACCAAAAAACGTTAAAAACCATAAAAACTCTAAAAATCTGCTAAAAAATCTAAAACCCTCAAAACCCATAAAAATATTAAAAAACTCTAAAACCCCTAAAAACTCAAAAAAATACCCCTAAAACCCAAAAGTTCCTAAAAACTCATAAAACCCCCAAAATCCTAAAACCCCTGAAAACATTAATAAACTCTCAAAATATCTAAAAACCCCTAAAAACCCTAAAACCCCCCTTAAAATCCATGAAAAATGCAAAAACCCCTAAAAACCTTGAAAAAATCTGTAAAACCATAAAGACCCCTAAAAACCCTAAAAAACACCACAAACCCATAAAACCCTAAAAAATATATAAAAACTCTAAAAACCATCGAGAACCTTGAAAACCTTAAAAAACACTAAAAACCCTTAAAAACAGAAAAATCCCGAAAAGCCTAAATGACCCTAAAAGCCCTGAAAACCCCTAAAACCCTTAAAACCCTCTAAAACCCCTCAAAATCCCTAAAAACACTACGAATAATAAAAATCCTAAAAAATCCCTAAAAATCCCTGAAAATGTAAAAAACCCTAAAAACCATGAGAAACCTCAGAAAACCATAAATACCATAAAAACCCATAAAAACTCATAAAAACCCTAAAACCACTAAAAACTGTAAAAACCCACAAAACCCCTAAAAATGTTTAAAGACTCAAATAAACCTTAAAACCCTAAAAAACTAAAAAAACCATAAAAACCGAAAAAACCCCCTAAAACCCCTAAAAAACCTTAAAACCCTAAAAAACGCTAAAATCCCTAAAAAACCTTGAAAATCCCTAAAAATCATCAAAATACTTAAAAGTCCTAAAAAACCCCTAAAACCCATAAAAATACTAAAAAATCCCTAAATATCACTGAAAACATAAAATATCCCAAAAAACACTAAAAACCCCTTAAAACCATAAAACTCCTTAACAACATTAAAAAACCCTAAAAACACATAAAAATCCAAAAAACCACTAAAAACTCTAAAAACCATTAAAACCCCTAAAAACATTAAAAAGCTCAAAAACCTTAAAACCCGTAAAAAAACTCAAAAACCCCCTAAAAACCCAAAAAAACACTAGGTACACTAAAAAACCCTAAAAAACTCTAAACCCCCTAAAAATTCCTAAAACCCATAAAAACCTGAAAACCATAAAAATCCAGAAAAGCCTTAAAAGTCGATGAAACATAAAGAACCCTAAAAACCATAAAAACCAATAAAACCATAAAAACCATTTAAACCCTAACAACCAAATAAAAACTCTAAAAATACATCAAACCCCTAAAAATGATTAAAAACATAAAAAACTCTAAAAAATCAAAAAAAAAACCATAAAACTCCCAAACACCATAAAAACCCCAAAACCCCAAA
The DNA here is from genome assembly GCA_963277665.1 of Viscum album. Taxonomy (NCBI): domain Eukaryota; kingdom Viridiplantae; phylum Streptophyta; class Magnoliopsida; order Santalales; family Viscaceae; genus Viscum; species Viscum album. Next base: position 1,048,850,966 of record OY728121.1, on the reverse strand, counting down.
ACCCCTAAAAACCCCGAAAACCCGTAAAACCCCAAAAAAACCCCTAAAACCCATAAAAATGATTAAAAATCCCTAAAAGTACATGTAATGTAAAAACCTTAAAAACCCTAAAAACCCCATGAAAACCATAAAACCCCCTAAAACCCATAAAAAACCTAAAACACTAAAATCCATTAAAAGCTCTAAAAACCCTTAAAACCCCTAAAACGCTAAAAAACTCTAAAAACCATTAAAAAATCTAAAAAATAAATTAAAACAATAAAAACCTAAAACTACCCTAAAACCGTTAAAACCCCAAAATACCCTAAAAATCCTTAATACCCTAAAAAACGCTAAAAAACACTAAAAACCCTAAAACCCCTAAAAACCATAAGCCCTAGAAGATGGAGGATCTGGCGATTCTGGCTATTCGGCTCCCTCGCGATGGCGGCTTCCTCCCAGGTTGAAGACGATGGAAAATGAAGCACCTTTCCCCTCTACGGGGGAGGATCCTCTCTCAGAGGATATCTCTTTGCTCTCCTCTGCTGACTTGTTACCCTCTTTCCCGAGAACGGTGCTCTGCCCGAAGGTTCCGGAGGTTTTCGAAGGTTTCCCACTGCTTCCCCTCTCGATTCGGGAGTTCAATGAGGCTTCAGACCTACACTGTTTGACTCTAATTTCAAGCTTCCGGATGCGGCGACCCCCCGTTGTCACTTTTGACAGGTTCGTTTTAGATTTTAGGAATCTTAGGGCTCGGGCGACTGTGGGCCTAATCGATAGATCCCACATTATGATCCGCTTTGCCATGAAGGAAGACCTGGTCCTTTCCTGGTCAGCGGCTCCTTGGTCATGCAATGGTGCTCAATTCTCCCTCTTTCGGTGGAGCTTTGATTTTCATCTGAAGCAGAGTTCCCCGTTTGCTGCTACCTGGGTGAGGTTTCCTGAGCTTCCCCTTCCCTTTCAAAATATCTCTATTATTTCAATGCTTGGGAATTTGGTGGGGAGGTTCCTCTGTGTGGATAGTAGGACTAGGGCCCTTTGTTATCCGGTGGCACCAAGAGATTTTGTTGAAATCGATGCTTCGAAGCATCCTGTGGATGCTGTCTGGATTGCAGTGGGGGAAGAACTCAGGTGGAGACAGTCTGTCATTTTCGATCAATGGCCGGGTTTCTGCTCATCTTGTTGGAGTTATGGGCATAGTGATCGCTCTGGAGGCTGCTCTGGCACTGTCAGGTGGTGGTTCTATGGATCTCATGTCTTCTGATGATATTATCCTCCCTCTGGAGGAGGTGAAGGAGACAGAGGAGGTAGCTTCCTCCCAACCTCGGAATGCTGATGTTCCCTGCTCATCTGCTTTACTGCCTAGAAGTGATTTAAAGGTGGCTCTGATGGATTCGGGTGGCTTCGTTGTGAGTCTGGCTGGAGGTGCTGGTGTTTCGGGAAATGATGATGAGAAGGAAGTGCTGCTAGCTGAGAGGGATAATCAGGCTTTTGCTGAAGGTGTTCATGAGTGTGGTGACTCCCCTTCAAAGCAGACAGACTTAGGGAAGACTGCTGTGATGGGTGTCTGGAAAGGAAATGTGGAGGAGGCCTGTGCTATGGATCTGGAGTGAGATGGTATAGTTGGCTTGAAGGTCAATGAGATCATTGCTGGATCCCTTCTAGCAATTGAGGGGGCTGCGTTTTCTCCAAACCACTTCCAGGTTGCAGCATTGGCTGAGCCTGCCGTGGTGGGTGTGCTGGTGGCAGATGCTGTGAAGGGAGCAGTGGTTACTCAGGGCCTGAAGACTGGGGATGAGTGGAGCTTGCCTTCAGCTGAGGAAAAGTCTAGGGCAGAGGAAGAGACCTGGATCTCCAAGGGGCCGCACATGAACTGGCGTGATGCCCCCCTGGTCCTGTCCGGGTGTCCTGACATGGGGCCTGGGTTATCTCCTCCCTCTGACAGCACAAGCGGTGCTGAGGATCCTCCCAGTGACAAGTGCTTTAGCCCTCGGCCCATGGACCTACAGAGGGCTATGGTCCTTCATGGTGTCCCCTCTGCTGAAGATTCTTGTGTGCAACTTCATGAGATGGAGTGGGTTGAACGGGAAAGGTTCCCGCTTGAGGATGAAGCCGAGAGGCTCGGGGAGAGGTTTGCTGAGGCTGATCGCTGGATAAACGCTGCTATGACCAGGTCAAAGGAGAAAAGAACCGGAGGAGGTGCTGAAACTCTTGGGACAAAATGTAAGAAAGGGAAGGCACCATTGGCTGTCAGTGATGGAGTCACTTGTGCGAAGGCGGGTGTTGCAGCTGGTTCCACTTCCGCCCCTCCGAGACGAAGGCAGAGGAGGGACTACTCTGCCCTCCCACGTCCCATGGCAACTAGAGCCTCTTCACGAGCTGTCAAACTCAATCTAAAGGTGAATAAGCGAGAGTGGTTTTCAATGTCTGCAGAGCAAGAAAAGGCTAGGAGGAAGCTGATATCAAGGCTTGGCATGCAAGAGGATTTTGAATTTGGATGGGACTCAACAGACGTGGGTGCTAAGTCAGATTTCAGTTTTGATGATGTGGAAGATGGATTTGGTGTGGACATGGGGATTCGAGGTGCGGAGCTGGAGGATTTTGGTGGAGATGTTGACTGATCCTCCCCTTGTGTGCTCTCCCTTCTGGTCTCTTGACTTGTTGTTTTTCCTTTTTACTTTTCTTCCTCTCTTTCTGTGGCCTTCGGGCTAAGGCCGTAAGGGGTTTTGGGTGTGGATCGATGGATCCCTCCCCTCCCTTATCTGCTGTGTCTGTGTCTTTTCTTTTAATAAAATTTGGGGGGTCCCAGGAATAGCCTGGACCCGAGCCTTCCTTGCCCTAAAAACCATAAAATTCCCTAAAAATTCCTAAAAATCCCTAAAAAATGTAAAAAACCATAAAAACCCCTGAAAACCATAAAATCCCATAACACCATAAAAACCTTAAAACCTCATAAAAAACACAAAAACTTTAAAAACCCTTAAAACCCCTAAAAACATTTAAAAACTCTAAAAACCTTAAATACCCTAAAAAACTCAAAAGCCCTAAAATCTCTAAAGACCCTAACTACCCTGAAAACCCTTTAAACCCCTAAAAACCTTAAAAACTCTAGAAAACCCCTAAAAACCCAGAAAATCTCTAAAAACCACAAAAACCATAAAAATCCCAAAGCATCCCTAAAAATCTCTAAAAACATAAAACCCCAAAATCCCTGAAAATTTTTCAAAAAACCAAAAAACCCATAAAAACCTTTTAAACCCAAAAAACTCATAAAAACCCTAAAACCCAGTAAAAATTATAAATACCCTTCAACCCCATAAAATGTTAAAAAACTCTAAAAATCCATAAAACCCTAAAAAACTCAAAAACCCCGAAAAAACCCAAAAATCCCCCTATAACCCCCCAAAAACACAAAATCCCCTTAAAACCCTCAAAACCTCTAAAAACTATAAAAAAAATCTTAAAAAATCCTAAAAACCCACAAATTCCCTAAAACCCCTAAAAATATAAAAAACCCATAAAAATCCTAAAAAGCCCTAAAACTCCCTGAAAACACAAAAAACCCTAAAAACCTTGAAAAGCAAATAAGATCCATAAAAACCCCAAAAAACAGTAAAAAACACAAAAAACCCATAGAACAATAAAAAACAACTAAAAAATATAAAAACCCATAAAACCTGTAAAAACATTTAACAAAATCTAAAAAACCTTAAAAACCCTAAAAAACCCCAAAAGTCCCTAAAACCCCTAAAAACTGTAAAAACCCTAAAAAACCCTGAAAACCCCTAAATCCCATCAAAACCCTAAAACCCTAAAAACCAAAAAAATCTTAAAAAATCCTAAAAAATCCATAAAAATTCCTAAAAACCACCTGAAACCTGAAAACCTTAAAAACTCCTAAAGGCCCATAAAAACCACAAAAAACAAAAAAACTCTAGAAACCCTTTAAATCCTGAAAAGTTTTTAAAAATTTTAAAAACCTTAAAAACCCTAAAAACTAAAAAACAATTAAAACCCTAAAAACCCTAAAAACTCTAAATACCCCAAAAACCCCCTCAAAATCTCTAAAACCCCCAAAAAACCCAAAAAACCATAAAAATCCTAAAAAATCCTAAAAAATCCCAGAAAACATGAAAAACCCTAAATACCCTGAAAACCCCCTGAAAAATATAAAAACCAATTAAAAACATTAAAAATCCTAAAAACCTACTAAAAATTCTAAAAACCCTTTAAACCCCTAAAAATGTTAAAAAAAACTAAGAAAACATTAAAAACCTAAAAACCTCAAAATAAAACCCTAAAAGGCCCTAAAAACCCTTAAAACCCCTAAAAATCCCCAAAATCCCTAAAAAACCTAAAAAACATTAAAAACCATAAAAATCCAAAAAAAACCAAAAAACCCCAAAAAACCCTAAAAACGTAAAAACCCCTTAAAACACTGAAAAACTGAAAACACACTAAAAACTCAAAAAAACATTAAAAGTCATTGAAACATTAAAAAACTCTAAAAAACCATTAAATCCTAAAAGACTAAAAAAACCCTAAAAACCAAAAAAAGACCCTAAAAATCCTAAAAAACCTAAAAACCCTAAAAACCATAAAATCATAAATAATCTGTAAAAATCCTTGAAAACTTAAAAAACCCTAAAAACCCGGAAACCCCCGTAAAAACTATTAAAACACTAAAAAGCCATAAAACCCCTAAAAACCCACTAATACTCTAAAAACCCTTAAAACCCATAAAAATGTTAAAAAAACTCTAAAAAACTATAAAATCCCTAAAAAATCAAAAAACCCATAAAATCCCTAAAAACTCAAAAAAACCCTAGACCCTAAAAAAATCATAAAAACCCTAAAATTATGGAAAAATCCTAAAACACCTCAAAAATCGAAAAACCCATGAAAACCCTAAAAACCATTAAATTCCTAAAAAACTCTAAAAATCCCCAAAAATGTAAAAAATCCTAAAAACCCTAAAAACACCTGAAAACCATAATACCCTCAAAAACCTTCAACAACCCTAAAAAATAATAAAAACCCTAAAACTGTTAAAAACTATAAAAACCCTTAAAACCCCTACAAATGTTAAAAAAATATAAAAACCCTTAAAAAACTAAAAAAAATCAAAACAAAACCCTAAAACCGAAAAAAGAACCAAAAACCCAAAATGAAAATATCAATACTAATGACTATAAATGTACTTGTAGTATTCCTCCACATACATGAAACTTTGAACAATTTTTTGTAACTTCAAATGAAAATATCAATACTAATGACTATAAATGTACCTTTTTCACATTACTATCTTCATTTATTCCCAAGTTTGAATTGGCCTTTCTCCGTTTCATCGTCGACTTACTTGTAATTGGTCCCACAAAATACTTGCATAGTCATTGAACTCAAGCACCTCCAATTTTACCTTCTTCTCCTCCAAGTAGTTGTGAAGTTCAAAAACATGGTCAACCTTCCGCTCCCAGTACAAATAAAGTTATGGGTCACTCTTCCCTTGAAATGATGGAAGTGTCACTTTGATGCTTCCCAAGTCATTTTCTCTCCAAGCAGCACGTTGCCCTTTCCTAGGAATTGATTCTTAGAAATTGGAATACTCATCATCACCATCATGAATTTCTTGCATTCTTGGAGCCTTTGAATATGAGGAACTTTTCATATCATCCAACCTAGCATTCAATCTTGTAAATTGGTTAGTGACTGCTTTCATGAATAATTTAATGTCGATCTCACTTCTTTCTCCCTCACTTTCCATTTTTTTTAATTCCACACACACTCTTTCTATCTCTTTTTTATCTCTCAAAAGGTTCCTCAAAATTTATAGCACAAAAACTTGGTTCCTAAAATTATTCTTAAATAGAATAAAGAAGACAACTAGTAGAAGCAATCAATTCATGGCCATATTTAAAAATCAGAAATTTTAAAAGGGGTTGAATCAACGGAGTCCAAGAAATATGGGAGGTAAATGAGAGAAATGGTTATAAAAGAAGGTTGGATATGGATAATAAAATGAAATCAAATATATAACTTATGAGTGAACGCAATGTTTCAAATGAGCATCTTTTTTTTTTATTTCTTTTTTTTTTGATTTTTTTTTATTGTTGATTTTTTTGATTTTTTTACTACTCAATAAACAAGAATTGTGATACAAAGAGTGCGCTATTTGTGCTCAAAGTACAAAAAATGAAAAATGTACTAATATGATTTCAATGATGTAAATGGTTGAGATAACATGAAATTCAAACTCAAATGGAAATCTTCTTTGGAGATTGTCGGATTTCACAAGTGTGAAACTGTAGCACGAATTGATTCGGCTATATCTCCAAATATAGGTGTTGGATTTTTGTGTTTCTAAATTGAGAATAAATATGAGATTATGTACTATTTAAATGAAATATTATACATCTAGAAACTCAAATAAAAATCACACAAAAATGTGGAAGAAAGTTTCATCCAGAATTGGTGATGGCAGGAAATGGAAGAAGGGGAAGGAAAAAAGATAGGAGAAATAGAAATATGAAAGAACATGGTTTCCATTTCCTTCCTCTGATACCAAATGGTACGATATCGTATGTGGGTTTGGTATTCGTTGGTGAAAAATGCGGAAACACAAGTGAAGGAAGAAGAGGAAATTTAAATTAAAAGAAATGCAAGGAAAATAAATGGGAAGGGGGTGATCAATTAGGACCCCAAGGAGACTTGACCCTTGAAACTCTAATTATAAAGCGCCAAAAATGTTGATCACTCCTTTGATAAGTCTTACTTGCATTCACCAAAGAACACAAAAACACAAGCATAATAATGCTAGAAAACACTCAAATTCGAAAATTAACCTTCAAGGGGTACAAGAGGTGGATATTTATAGCCAAATGAGAGGAATACATGTCAAACTACCTATCCTACAAAAGTCTAAATCCTATCCCACGAATTTGACTTTGTTTACACATGTCCATGGATTTAGGGGACACGATATCTCCAAAGAAGACTTTTTAGAACCACCCCAAAGACTTTGAAGATTCCCACCATGACTTTGGAGACAAGGGGCCCACCACTTTTGACTTTGGTGATTTCCTTCATGCTAGTGGATTAAATTTCGTGGAAGCATTTGGGTGGGACTTTTAGGTTCACTTTTGGGCTTTAATAAGTGTGATTAAAGGCCCATTTTCTCCTCCCATGCATGCATGTTGGTCCACCTCTTGTAATTTCAAAATGAGGCCATGTAAATCCTCTTTCATCCTCCTCATTCTTCCTCTTCTCATTGGGCCACCAATCCCATCCAATGGATCTTATCCATTAATGCTCCTTCCACCATCAATGCCATGATCGCCATCAACTCCTCGCTGCATGTCTGCACCATGATTCGCATCAAGATCTCTAAAAACACTTTAAACCCCTAAAAATATTAGAAACCTCTAAAAACCTCAAAACCCCTAAAAAGCTCAAAAAACCCTAAAAACCAAAAAAAGAACCTAAAACCCCCTAAAACCTGTAAAAAACATAAAAACCCTAAAAACATCAAAAAATTAGGAAAATATAACAAACCCTGAAAAACCCTTGAAAACCATAAAAACCACTAAAAACCTTTAAAAACCATAAAACCCTAAAAACACATAAAACTCCTAAAACATCCCAAAACTATAAAAACCCTTAAAACCCATAAAAATGTTAAAAAACACTAAAAACCTTTAAAACCCTAAAAATTAAAAAAAAAACCCAAGAACACAAAATGAACCAAACCCCCTAAAACCCCTAAAACCCTAAAAAACCCTGAAAACCATTAAACCCCTCAAATTCCCTAAAAACCCAAAAAACACAAAAAACCATTAAAATCCTTAAAAAGCACTAAATATCCCTGAAAACATAAAAACCCTAAATACCTTGAAAAACACCTAAAAACCATAAAAACCCCTAAAACGTTAAAAACTCTAAAAACCTTAAAAATCCTAAAAAACTCAAAAAACCCTACATACCCAAAAGACCCTAAAAACCCAGAAAAACATTAAAACCCCTAAAATCCCTCAAAACTATAAAAAACCTAAGCAAAATTCCTAAAAATGCCATAAAAATCCAAGAAAATGTAAAAAACCCTAAAAACCTTGAAAACCCCTGAATACCATAAAAATCCCTAAAAACCTAAAATAACCCTAAAACCCTGTAAAAACCACTAAAACACTGAAAACTCTTAAAACCCATAAAAAATTAAAAACTCTAAAAAAACCATAAAACCCCTCTAAAACTCTAAAAACCCCTAAAAACCCTCACATACCCTAAAAACCATGAAAATCCTAAAACCCCTAGAGACCCCTGAAAAACCCAAAAGACCCAAAAAAATCCACAAAAACACTAAAAAACATAAAATAATAAAAAACCCTAAAAATCCTAGAAAACTTAAAAAATCCTAAAAAAACTAAAAAACCCTGAAATCCATAAAAACTCTTAAAAACACTAAGTACCCATAAAAATCCTAAAAACCAGTAAAAATCTAAAATCCCTTCAAACCCCAAAAAATGTTTAAAAATTCTAAAAAAGATTAGCAACCTTGAAAACACAAAAAAAAAACTTAATAACCCGAAAGACCCTAAAACCCATAAAAATAAAAAAAAACCCTAAAAATCTTGGAATAATTTAAAACCCATAAAAATCCATAAAAACCCTAAAAACCCTAAAACCCAAAAAAATCTTAAAAAACCTAAAAATACCTTAAAATGTAAAAGACCCAAAAAAACCAGAAAAACCCCTGAAAACCATAAAAACCTTACAACTGTAAAATCCCTAAAACCCCTAAAAACAACTAAAAACTATAAAACCCTTAAAATCCAAAAAAAATTAAAAAATCTAAATAACCTTAAAAACCCTAAAAACTCAAAAAACCCCTAAAAATCATTAAAATCCTAAAACCCTTGAAAACCCCTAAACCCCTCAAAAATCCCTAAAAAACCTAAAACCCCTTAAAAACCATAAGAGTCCAAAAATATCCCTAAAATCCTTCAAAACATAAAAAACCTTAAAAACCCTGAAAACCCCCTAAAAACCCAAAAAGGCCCTAAAACCCTTGAAAAACACCAAAAACCCAAAAACCCTGAAAACCCCTAACACCCCTCAAAATCCCTAAAAATCCTAAAAAACCCTAAAACCCATAAAAAACCTAAAAACCATATAAACCATAAAAATTTTAAAAAATCACTAAAAATCCATGAAAAAGAAAAAAACTGTAAAAACCATGAAAACCCTTAAAACCACAAAACCCTTAAAAACCTTAAAAATCACATAAAACCTAAAACAACTACAAATTATAAAAACCCTCAAAACCCATTAAAACTTTAAAGAACTCTAAAAATCCTTTAAAATCCTAAAAGACTCAAAAAACCCATAAAATATAAGAAGACCACAAGAAAACCCTGAAAACCACTAAAAATCCCTAAAATCCCTAAAAATCCATGAAACCATAAAAAATATGCAAAGTACCTAAAAATCCTTGAAAACATAAAAAACCCTAAAAACCTTAAAAACCCCTGAAAACCATAAAAACCCCAAAAACCCATAAAATCCATACAAACCCACAAAAAACTCTAAAAACCCTTAAAACCCCTAAATACATTAAAAACCTCTAAAAAACCATAAATCCCTAAAAACTCAAAAAAAAGCCTAAAACCCAAAAAATCCATGAAAACCCTAGAAATCACTAGAAACCCTAAAAACCCTAAAAAACCATAAAAATCCAAAAAAATCTATAAAATCCCTGAAAATGTAAAAAATCTTAAAACCCATGAAAACCATAAATCTCATAAATACCTTCAAAAACCCAAAAAACCAATAAAAACCAGAAAAACTCTAAAAAACATCAAAAACCCTACAAATGTTAAAAAACATTAAAACACCTTCAAAACCCTAAAAATAAAAAATCCCAAAAAACCCCAAAAAGACCCTAGAAACCCCAAAAATACCAAAAAACCATAATCATAAAAAATCCATATAAATACATGGAAACCAAAAAAACCTAGAAACCTTTGAAAAAACCATTAAAACCTTAAAAACCCCTAAAAATCAATAAAATCCCTAATATCCCATTAAAAACTCTTAAAACCCTTAAAACCCCCCAAAAGTTAAAAAACTATATAAAACCTTTAAAACCGTAAAAAACTAAAAATAACCTAAAAATCCAAAAGATCATCAAACCCTGTAAAATCCTGAAAACCTTAAAAACCACTGAAAACCCCTAAAAACCATCAAAATCCCTAAAAATCCTAAAAAATCTCTAAATTCCCTAAAAACATAAAAAACCCTAAAAAACCATAAAAACCGCTAAAAACCTTAAAAAATCCTAAAAACCAATAAAAACACTAAATACCCACTAAAATCACTAAAAACCCTTAAAACACCAAAAATTGTTAAAAACTCTACAAAACATTAAAAACCCTAAAAAACTTAAAAATCCCTAAAAACAAAAAAGACCATAAAAACCCTGAAAACCCTGAAAACCCCTAAAACACTTTAAAACCCTCAAAATCCCTAAAACCCTAAAAAAATTAAAAACCTAAAAAACCTAAAAAATATCTGAAAACGTAAAAAACCCTAAAAACCATAAAACCCCTAAAAACATTAAAAACCCTAAAATCCCATAAAACCCCTAACAACCACTAAAACTCTAAAACTCCGTTAAACCCCAAAAAATGTTAAAAAAATCTAAAAAATCTTTAAACCCCTAAAAACTCAAAAAACCCTAAAACCTAAAAAACTAAATAAAAACTCTAAAAACCCAAAAAAACCATGAAAAATCATAAAACCCCTCAAAATCCCTAAAAACATTCAAAACACTAAAAACCATAAAAATCCTTAAAAATTCATAAAAATCCCTAAAAACATAAAATACCCTAAAAACACAAAAAACCCTAGAAAACAATAAAAACCATAAAATATCCTAAAAACCTAGAAAATCCTAAAAACCCAATAAAACATTAAAAACCCTTAAAACCCCATAAAACGTTAAAAAACAATAAAAACTTTAAAAACCTTAAAAAACTCAACCCCCCTAAAAACCCAAAAAGACATAAAACCCATAAAAACCCTAAAACCCCTAAAAAATAATGAAAACCTCTAAAAACCCTAAAAATACCTAAAACCCTAAAAACTATAAAAATCTTAAAAATCCCTAAAAACATAAAAAACCAAAAAAACCCTAAAAAACCCATGAAAAAAATAAAAACCATAAAACACCATAAAACCCATAAAACTCCAAATAAACACTAAAAACTCTAAATTCCTGTAAAATCACTAAAAAATTAAAAACTCGAAAAAACTAAAAAACCCTAAAAAAACACAAAAAACCCGTCAAAATCCAAAAAGACCTAAAACCCTGAAAAAAAACCTAAAATCACTAAAAAACCCTAAAAACCCCTAAAAACCCACAAAATCTCTAAAAACCATAAAAATCCTAAAAAACACTATAAATCCCTGAAAATGTAAAAACCCCTAAAAACCCTGAAAACCCCTTTAAAACCATAAAAACCCCTAAAAACAATAAAAAAGCCTAAAAACAATAAAAACTATATTAAATTGCTAAAACCTATAAACACCCATAAACCCCAAAAATGTTAAAAACTATAAAAAAACCTTTAAAACCCTAAAAAATAAAAAAACCCTAAAACCCCAAAAAGATGTAAAATCCCTGAAAATCCCTAAAACCTCCAAAACACTCTGATAAACCCTAAAACACCTCAGAAATCCCTAAAAACACTAAAAACCCTAAAACCCATAAAATTCCTAAAAGGGACCTAAAAATCCTAGAAACATAAAAAACCCTAAAACCCAAAAGAACCCTAAAAACCATAAAAACCCCTAAAAACCTAAAATCCATAAAACCCCATAAAAACACTAAAAAGCCACTAAAATATCTTAAAAACCTTAAAACCCATGAAAAAGTTAAAAAAACACTAAAACCCATAAAACCCTAAAAACTCAAAAAACCCTAAATAACACTAAAAATCCCCAAAACCCCACAAAATCCATAAGAACAATAAAAACCCAAAAAAACATCAAGATCCTAAAAAATCAATAAATGTACATAAAAACATAAAAAACCATAAATCCCCTAAAAACACCTTAAACACATGAAAACCCCTAAAAACATATAAAACCCCTAAAAACCCATAAAACCCTAAAACCACTAAAACCTCTAAAAATCTTTTAAACCCCTAAAAATGATTAAAAAATCTAAAAAAATATAAACCTAAAAAACTCAAAAAATCCCTAAAAATCCAAAAAGACCCTAAATATAATGAAAACCCAGAAAACCCCTAAAACCCATCCCTTAAACCCCAAAAAACCATAAAAAACCTAAAAAATCCCTAAAAACACTTGAAAACATAAAAACGCCTAAAACCCTGAAAACCCCCTGAAAATAATAAAAACCCCAAAGAACCGTAAAAACCATAGAAACAAAAAAAAAACGATGTAAACTACTAAAAACTTTTAAAACCCTTAAAATCCCTAAAAACATTAAAAAACTCTAAAACCTTAAAAACCCTAATAAACTAAAAAAACATAAATATCCAAAAGGACCTTGAAACTCCTAAAAACCCTAGAAAACTCCAAAAACCCCTCAAAATCCCTAAACACCCTAAAAACCATAAAAACCATAAAAATCCTAAAAAATTCCTAAAAATCCCTAAAATTGTAAAAAACCCTATAAACCTTGAAAAACCCATGAAAATCATATAAACCCCAAAAAAACTTAAAAACCCCTAGAATCCCATAAAAACCATACTAAATGACAAAAAACTCAAAATAAACCCTTTAAACACCTAAAATTGTTAAAAAAACTCAAAAAACCATTAATAACCCAAAAAATCAAAGAAAACCTAAAAACCCCAAATGACCCTAAAAATATTTACAACCCTAAAAATCCAGAAAAACCCACAAAATAGCAAAAAACCCTAAAAATTATAAAAAACCAAAAAAAGCCCTAAAAATCCCTAAAAACGGGAAAAAACCCTAAGAACTCTAAAAAACCCTGAAAACCATAAAAACCTCTAAAAACCTTGAAAAACCATAAAATCCCATAAAAACCATACATACTACATAAAATTCTAAAAACCATTGATACCCCTAAAAATATTAAAAAAATCTAAAAACCATTAAAAACTCTAAAAATACAAAAAACAACCCTAACAACCCCAAAAGACCCTAAATCCCTAAAAACCCTAAGAACCCTTAAAACCCCTAAAAACACTCAAAATCCCTAAAAACCATAAAAACCCCTAAAAACCATAAAATCCTAAAAAACCCCTAAAACCCCTAAAGACCCTTAAAACACATAAAAGCCCATAAGAATCATAAAATGATATAAAAAACTTCAAACCAAAAAAAACTCACAAAAACCATAAAACCCCAAAAGTCCCTAAAAACCGTGAAAGACCCTAAAACCCTAAAAAACCCTAAAACCCTCAAAATCCCCCAAACCCCTAAAAACCCTAACAATATAATTTTTTTTAAAAATCCCTAAAAATGTAAAAAAAACCCTAAAACCCATGAAAAATATAAATACCCCCCTAAAAACCTTAAAAACCCTAAAACCCATAAAAACACTCAAAACCACTAAAAGATCTAAAAACCCTTAAAACCTCTAAAAATGTTTAAAAAACTCTAATAAACCTTAATAACCATGAAAATCCAAAAAAGATACAAAAAACCCCAAAAGACCCTAAAAACCCTAAAAACATAAAAATCCAAAAAACCCCTAAAAATCCAGGAAAATGTAAAAACACTAAAAACCCTGAAAAATCCCTGAAAAATATAAAAACACCTAAAAAACATAAAAATATTAAAAAACCATAAAAAACATAAAAATCCACTAAAAAATCTAAAAAACCCTTAAAACCCCTAAAAACGTTAAAAAACTCTAAAACCCCTTAAAAACCCAAAAAACCCTAAAACTCCAAAACTATCGTAAAACCCATAAATAACCCTAAAAACACTAAAAAACTCGAATACCCAAAAAAACCCTCAAAATCTCTACAACCTAAAAAATAGTAAAAATAATAAAAAACCAAAAAACCCCCTAAAAATCCCTAAAAATGTAAAATACCCTTGAACCCTAAAAACCCCTGAAAACTATAAAACCCCTAAAAACCTTAAAAACACTAAAAACCCATAAAAACCCTAAAAACCACTAAAACTTCTAAATACACTTAAAACCCCTAAAACTGTTACAAAACGCAAAAAAACCTTTAAAACACTAAAAACTCAAAAAAAAATCTAAAGCCCCAAAAAATCCTAAAACCCAGAAAACCCTAAAAACCCCTTAAACCCTCAAAATCCCTAAAAACACTAAAAAACCCCTAAAAACCATAAAATTCTTAAAAAATCCCATAAAATGTAAAAAAAAAACCCTAAAAACCCAGAAAACCCCCATAAAAACCCCTAAAAACCTTAAATACCCCAAAATCGGTAAAACCCCCTAAAAACCAATAAAAACTATAAAAACCCTTTTAACCCCTTAAAACATTAAAAAACTCTAAAAAAACTAAAACACCCAAAAAAACTCAAAAAAACCCTTAAAACCCAAAAAGGCCCTAAAAATCCTGGAAGAATCAAAAAACCCAAAAAACCCCAAAAAACACTAAAACTCCTCAAAATCCCTAAAAACCCTAAGCAACATCAAAATACTGAAAATCACTAAAAATCCTAGCCAACGTAAAAAACCCTAAAACCCCTTAAAACTATAAAAACTCCTAAAAACCTTAAAAACCCCATAAAACCCCATAAAACCCTCAAAACCATGAAAATATTAAAAAACTATAAAATAACCTTTAAAACGCTAAATTTTTTTCAAAAAACCAAAAATAAAAAAAGACTCTAAGAACCCTGAAATACCCTACAACACATAAAAAACCTAAAAACCCCTAAAACTCGCCAAAATCCCTAAAATCCCTAAAAATCATAAAAAAAATGTAAAAACCCCTAAAAATACATGAAAACATAAAACCCCTAAAAAACCCCTAAAAATCATACAATCGCTAAAAACCATAAAACCCATAAAATTGATAAAAACCATAAAATCACTAAAAACTCTAAAAACCCTCCAACCCCCTAAAAATGTTAAAAAACTCTAAAAAACTTTAAAACTCAATAAAATTCAAAAATCCATATAAACCCAAAAACTCTAAAAACGCTAAAACCCTAAAAAACATTAAAAAACTAAAAAAACCTTAAAAACTCTAAAAAACTCAAAAAAACCCATAAAACCCAAAATACCATGAAAAACCCTTAAAACCCTAAAAAACTCTGAAATCCCATAAACCCTTTCAAAATCTATAAAAACCCTAAAAACCCCTAAAAACCATAGAAATCCTAAAAAATTCCTAAAAATACCTGAAAATGTAAAAAACCCTAAAAACCCTAAAAACCCCATAAAACCATAAAACCCCCCAAAACCATAAAAGACCCTAAAAAGACCCTAAAAAGACTCTAAAAACCCTGAACAAACCAAAAAACACTAAAAACCCCTAAAATCTCCCAAAATACCAAAATCCCAAAAAACCCCTAAAATAATAAAAACCCAAAGAAATCCCTAAAAATACCTTAAAACGTAAAAGACCCTAAAAAACACAGAAAAACACCTGAAACCCTAAAAATCAGAAAAATCGGAAAAACCCTAAAAACCCCTAAAAACCCATAAAAACCCTAAAACCCACTAAAAACTCTAAAAACCATTTAAACCCCTAAAAATGTTTAAAAAATATAAAAAACCATAAAACCACAAAAAACTCATAAAAACCCTAAAAACCAAAAAAGTCTGTAAAACCTTGAAAAAACCTAAAAAACCTCAAAAAACTAGATTACCCCTAAAAACTCTAAAAATCCCTAAAAACCCTTCGAACGATAAAAACCATAAAAATTCGAAAAAACCTAAAAATCCCTGAAAAGGTAAAAAAACCATAAAAAACTTGAAAACCTCTGTTAATCATAAAAATCCCTAAAAACACATGAAAACTCTAAAAACCCACTAAAAATACTCATAACCCTTAAAACCCCTAAAATTTATAAAAAACTCAATAAACCCTCAAAATCCCTAAAAGCCCTAAAAAACCCTATAATCAATAAAAATCCTAAAAACCCTAAAAAATACTAAAAATCCCTAAAAAACATAAAAACCCCTAAAAACCCTGAAAAACCCATGAAAAACATAAAAATCCTAAAAACCTGTAAATCTTAAAACCCCATAAAAACAAAAAATACCAAACTCAAAATACCACTGAAAACTCTAAAACCCTTAAACCACTTAAAAATGGTAAAAAACTCTAAAAACCCATAAAACCCCCAAAAATCTCAAGAAAAATCCCTAAAAACCCAAAAGCACCAAAAAACCCCATAAATCCCTAAAAACCTAAAAAATCCTTGAAAATGTAAAAAACCCTAAAAACATTGAATAAACCATAAATACCATAAAAAATCATAAAAACCTAAAAAACTCTAAAAATATTAAATCCCTTAAACCCCTAAAAAAGTGAAAAATGCTAAAAAACCTTAAAAAACCTAAAAAACTCAAAAAAAAAGTAAAAGCACAAAATACCCTAAAAACCAAGAAAAAACCTACAAACCCTAGAAAACTCTAAAAACCCCTAAAATCCCTCAAAATATCTAAAAATGATAAAAAATCCTAAAAACAAAAGAAACCTAAAAGAATCCCTATAAATCCCTGAAAACATAAAAACAAAAAAAAGCCTAAGAAACCCCTGAAAACCATAAAAACCCCTAGAAAGCTAAAAAACCATAAAAACACATAAAACCCAAAAAACCAACTAAAAAACTAAAACCCCTTAAACCCCCTATAAACGTTAAAATACTCTACAAACCTTTAAACCCCAAAAACTCAAAAAAAACCCCTAAAACCCAAAAGACCCTAAAACCCCTTAAAACCCCTAAAAACCCTAAAAACCTCTAAAAACCCTAAACCCCCTAAAAATCCTCAAAATACAAAAAAAAGCCAAAAACCCAAAAACCCAAAACCATAAAAATCATAAAAAATCCTAGCAAATATAAATGACCCCAAAACACCTAAAAACACATGAAAACCATAAACACCCCTAAGAAACTAAAAAACCCCAAAAACCCTTAAAAACCCCAAACCACTAAAAAATATAAAAACTTTTAAAATCCCTAAAAATGTAAAATATTCAAAAAAACCTCAAACCCCCTAAAAATAGAAATAAAAACCCTAAAAATCCATGAAAACGCAAGAAACCCTCAAAATTGCTAAAAAACCTAAAAACCCTAAAAACCACAAAAATCCTAAAAAATACTTAAAAATATGTGAAACGAAAAAAACATAAACACCTTGAGAACCATAAAACCCCTAAAAACCTTTTAAAACATATAAAAACCCTAAAACCACTAAAAACTCCCAAAACCATTTAAACCCCCAAAAATGTTGATAAACTATAAAAAACCTTATAAATCCTAAGAAACTCAAAAAAACCCGAAAAACAAAAAAAAGGACCCTAAAAGACCCCTAAAAACCACTCAAACCCCTCAAACCCTCAAAAAACCCAAAAAACCCTTAAAAACCATAAAAACCATAAAAATCCTAAAAAGTCCCGAAAAATACCAGAAAACATAAAAAACCTGAAACCCCTAAAACCCCTTATAACCATAAAAAACTTTAAAAACCCTAAAACTCTTCAAAAACCTAAAAAAGCATTAAAAACCCTTAACGCCCCAAAAAACATTAAAAACTCTAAAAACCTTTAAAACCCTAAAAAACTAAAAGAAAACCCTAAAATCCCAAAAGACCCTAAAAGCCCTAAAAACCCTAAAACCCCTCAAAATCCATTAAAACACTAAAAATCCTTATAAACCATAAAAATCCTAAAAATCCCTAAAAAATCCATGAAAATGTAAAGAACCCTAATAACCCATAAAAATCCATAAAAACATTAAAAACCCCAAAAATCATAAAAACCCCATATAAACCCTAAAAACAAAAAACCCTAAAAACCTTTAAAACCCCTAAAACGTTAAAAACTCTAAAAAACTTAAAGAAAATAAATACTAAAAAACCCCCAAAAAACCTAAAAAGACCCTAAAACCCTAAAAATCCCTAAAATCCCTAAAAAACCCAAAAAACCCTAAATACCTTGAAGACTCTTTAAATCCCTAAAAACCTAAAAAAATAAATCTTAACAAACCCCAAAATTTCCCTGAAAACGTATAAAACCCTAAAAAACTAAAAAACCGCCGAAAAACTATAAAAAACCCTAAAAACCATAAAAAGCCTAAAACCATAAAACTCCTAAAAACAACTAAAAACTCTTAAAACCCCTAAAACCGAAAAAAGCATTAAAAAATACGAAAAACCATTAAAACCCTAAAAAACTAAAAAAATCCCTAAAATCCCAAAAAGAACATAAATACCCTAAAAACCCCTTAATACCCTACCCCCAAACCCCAGAAAACTCTCAAAATCTCTAAAACCCTAAAAACCATAAAAAACATAAAAACCCTAAAAATCAATGAAAACATAAAAACCATAAAAACCCTGATAAACCCTTAAAAACCAGAAAACCACTAAAAACCTTAAAAACCCTAAAACCCATAAAAACCTTCAAAACCACTGAAAAACCTAAAAACCCTAAAAACCTTAAAAACCCTAAAAATTCACTAAACCCATAAAAATGATAAAAACTCAAAAAACCATGAAAACCTAAAAAAACTCAAAAATCCCTAAAATTCCTAAAAGACCCTAAAAACCATGAAAACCCATAAAAACCCTAAAAAATCATGAAAACCCTAAAACCCCTCAAAATCCCTAAAAACCTAAAAATCATAAAATACTAAAGAATCCTAAAAAATCCCTGAAAATGTAAAAATCCCCAAAAAAACCCTAAAACACCCTTAAAACCAAAAAAAACAAAAAACCAAAAAAACCTTTAAAAACCCAAAAAACCCATAAAAACCACTAAAAACTATAAAAACCCTTTAAACCCATGAAAATGTTAAAAAACACTAAAAAGCATTTGAACAACAAAAAAACTAAAAAACCCCTAAAAACCCAAAAATTCTCTAAAAACCCTAAAAACCAAAAAATTCCTAAAAGATCCCTGAAAATCCCTAAAAATGTAAAATACCCTAAAATCCATGGAAAACCCCCTGAAAACCATAAAAATCCTTAAAAACCCTAAAAACTCAAAAAACCCAAAAAAAATACTAAAAAAATATAAGAACCCACCAAACCCCAAAAAATGTTAAGAAACTCTAAAAAACATTAAAACTCCTAAAAAATCAAAAAAAACCCTAAAACCCAAAAGACCCTAAAACCCAGAAAACACTAAAAACACTGAAAAAACACTGAAATATCTAAAACATTCAAAAATCCCTAAAAACCCGTAAAAAGTATAAAAATCCTTAAAGATCCCTAAAAATCCCTGAAATCGTAAAAAACTATAAAAACCCTGAAAAGACCCTTAAAACCCAAAAACCCTAAAAAACCATAAAAACCCATAAAAACCCATAAAACCCCATAAAACCCTTAAAAACTATGAAAAAATCTAAAAAAACTTTAAATCCCTAAAACGATAAAACACAATAAAACCCTTTAAAACCCTAAAAAACTCAAAAAAATAGCTAAAAACTCCAAAAGACCTTAAATACCCTCAAAAATCATAAAAACCCAACAAACTTTAAAACCCTCAAAATCCCTAAATACCATAAAAACCCAAAAAAATCAAAAAAATCCTAACAAATCCCTAACTAATACCTGAAAACGTAAAAACTCAAAAAAACCAGGAAAAAATCCATAAAACCATAAAAACCCCTAAAACCCTTAAAAACCCTAAAAAAACCCTAAAAACCTTTAAAAACCCTAAAAACCCTAAAACCCCTATTTCATTAAAAAAACTCTAAAACCCATTAAAAACTAAAAAAACCCTACAAACCCTAAAATACTCTAAAACTCTGAAAACCCAATAAACTCTGAAAACCCTAAAAACCACAAAATCACTAAAAACCCTAAAAACCTGAAAAACCCTAAAAACCCTAAAAATCATAAAAATTCCTTAAAAATCCCCTGAAATATAAAAATACCAAAAAATTCTTAAAACCCCCTAAAAACAAAAAAACCCCTAAGACCCCCAAAACCCTAAAAAACCACCAAAAACTCGAAAAACCTTCAAAACCATTAAAAATGTTAAAAAATGTAAAAACACTCAAAACCTTAAAAACTCAAAAAAACCCTAAAACCCCAAAATGACCCTAAAACGCTAAAAAACACTAAAAACCATAAAAAACACAAAAAACCCTCAAAACTCCTAAAATCCATATAAACCCTAAAAACCATAAATATCCTAAAAAAGACCTAAAAATCTCGAGAAACATAAAAAACCCCAAAAATTCCTGAAAAACATAAAAAAAACCTTAAAAACTTAAAAACCCCTGAAAACCCATCAAAATCCAAAAACCACTAAAAATCTAAAACTCTAACAACCTTAAAAACCCAAAAAATTCAAAAAAACCTAAAAAACAAAAAAGGCCATAAAACTCCAGAAAAAAAACCTTAAAACCCTTCAAAAATCTTGAAAAACCCTAAAACCCCTCAAAATCCCTAAGAACCCTAAAAATCATAAAAATCCTAAAAAATCCATAAAAATATCTAAAAACATCAAAAACCTTAAAAACCTTGAAAACCCCCATAAAACTATAAAAACCACTAAAAACCTTAAGAACCCATAAAAACCTCAAAAACACTAAAAGCTCTAAAAAACACTCAAAACCCCTAAAACATTAAAAAACTCTAAAAAACAAAAAAAACATAAAAAAATAAAAAAGAACCCTAAATATCCCAAAAGACCCTAAAACTCCTGAAAACCCCTAAAAATGCGAAATACCCTGAAAAAACCTATAAAAATCCATAAATATGAAAAAAAATTATAAATCCCTAAAAAACCCCGAAAATCCATAAAACACTAAAAATATTAAAAAAAACCCTAAACCCCATTAAACACTAAAAACCACTAAAAACTCTCAAAATCCTTAAACCCCTAAAAAAGATAACAAACTGTAAAAACCCTTAAAACCCCTAAAAGAATCAAAAAACCCTAAACCCAGAAAAGACCTTAAATCCCCTAAAAACCTCTAAAAACCCTAAAAACTCATAAAAACCCCAAACTATAAAAATCCTTAAAAATCCCTAAAAATCCTAGAAAACATAAAAAACCCTAAAACTATTGAAAAATACCTGAAAACCATAAAACCCCCCTAAAACCTTAAAAACCATAAAACCCCATAAAAACCCTAAACCCCACTAAACACTCTAAAAACCCTTAAAACCGTAAAAATGTTAAAAAACTATAAAACTCCTAAAAACTCAAAAAGATACTTTAAAACCTCAAAAGACCCTAAAATCACCTAAAACCCCTAAAAACCCCTACAATCCCTCAAAATCCATAAAACCCATAAAAACCATAAAAATATTAAAAAATCCTTAAAAAACATGATAAAATAAAAAACCCTAAAAACCCTGAAAACACCTAAAAACTATAAAACCCCTAAAACCCTTTAAAAACCCTTAAACCCCTTAAAACGTTATAAAACTCTAAAAAAACCTTTAAATCCCTAAAAACTCACAAAAAACTAAAAACCCAAATAGACCCTAAAAACCATGAAAACCCCTAAACCCCTAAAAACCAAGAAAATCCTAAAAACCCATCAAAATTCCCAAAACCCCTAAACCCCCCTAAAAATCATAAAAAACCTATAAAATCCACAAAAATACCTGAAAATGTAAAAAACCCTAAAAACCCTGAAAAACCACTAAAAAAATAAATCCCCAAAAAAACATAAAAAACACATAAAATCCCTAAAAACTCTAGAAACTCTAAAAACCCTTTAAACCCCTAAAACATTAAAAATCCTTAAAAATCCTAAAAAACTCAAAAAACCCTAAAACCCAAAAAAGACCCTAATATCCCTAAAAAAACAAAAAACCCTGAAAACCCTGAAAACCCCTCAAAATCCCAAAAAAATAAAAACCCCTAAAATGCATAAAAATCCCCAAAACCCTAAAAACCCTGAAAAATCACTAAAAACAAAATTATCACTAAAAACAATAAAAAACCTAAAAAACCATAAAACCACAAAAAAACCACTAAAAGCTCTAAAAACCATTAAACCCCTAGAAATGTAAAAAAAAACACTATAAATCATTTAAAGCCTTAAAAAAACTCAAAAAACCCCTAAATTCTCCCCAAAAAATAGAAACCCTAAAACCCCTCAAAATCCTTAAATACCCTAAAAACCTGAAAAAACATAAAAAACCCAAAAAAACTCTAAAAATTCATGAAAACATAAAAACCCTAAAACCTTGAAAACCCCCGGAAACCAAGAAATTCCCTAAAAAAACTAAAAAACCCTAAAAATTTCTAAAAATGATAAAAATCCTTAAAAATCACTAAAACCATGGAAAGGTAAAAAACCTTGAAAAACATAATATCCCCTAAAAACATTAAAAAACCCTAAAAATTAATAAAAACCCAAAAAAATTAAAAAATATAAAAACACTTAAAACCCATAAAAACTTTAAAAAACTCTCAAAACACTTAAAAACCCCAAAAAAGCAAAAAAAACCAAAGACCCTAAAAACCCTGAAAACCTGAAAACCCTTAAAAACACTAAAAACATTGAAAACCCCTAAAACCCATTAAAATCACTAAAAACACTAAAAACCATAAAACTCCTAAAAATACCTAAAAATCCTTGAAAACATAGAAAACCCTAAAAATCATGGGAAACCATAAAATCTCTAAAAACATTAAAAACCCTAAAAACCCATAAAATCCCTAAAAACCCACTAAAATCTCAAAAAACCATTAAAACCCATATAAACATTAATAAACTCTAAAAAACCTTTAAACCCCTAAAAACTCAAGAAAAAATCTAAAACCTCCAAA
Source organism: Viscum album (assembly GCA_963277665.1). Classification (NCBI taxonomy): domain Eukaryota; kingdom Viridiplantae; phylum Streptophyta; class Magnoliopsida; order Santalales; family Viscaceae; genus Viscum; species Viscum album. Next base: position 1,048,828,038 of record OY728121.1, on the reverse strand, counting down.
AGATCCAAAAAACCCTGGAAAAACCTAAAAACCTCGAAAAATAATAAAAAACCCTCAAAATCCATAAAAACCCTAAAAACCCTATGAACCCTAAAAACATTAAAAATAGTAAAATAGCCTAAATATCTGTGAAAAAACCCTGAAAAACCTTTGACAACCATAAAAACCAATAAAACCCTAAAAATCAAGAAAAACCCTAAAAACTACTAAAAACTTTATAAACCATCAAAACCCCTAAAAACATTAAAAAATCTAAAAATATTTTAAACCCCTAAAAACTACAAAAAAACCCCAAAACCAAAATAGACATTTATCCCTTAAAAAATACTAAAAACCCTAAAAACCCTGAAAAATCTTTAAGACCCTTAAAATCCTTAAAACCCCTAGAAAACCCTAAAACCATAAAAATCCTAAAAAATCTCTTAAAATTCCTACAAATGTAAAAAACCCTAAAAACCCATGAAAACCATAAAACCCCTAAAAACCTTAAAACCATGAAAAACCCTAAAGACTCAAAAAAACCAAAAAACCCAAAATAACCTTGAAAACCCATAAAAACCCTAAAAACCCCTAAAAACCAATAAAACCCCTCAAAATCCCTAAAACCCTAAAAAAATCCTAAAAAACTTAAAAATCCTAAAAAATACCAATAAATACTTGAAAACGTAAAAACCCCTAACAACACTAAAACCCCCTGAAAACCATAAAACCACTAAAAACCATTAAAACCATAAAAACACATCAAAACACTAAAACATGCAAAAAACACTAAAAACCATTAAACCCCCAAATATGTTAGAAAATATAAAAACCTTAAAAGCCTAAAAAACTCAAAATAAAACCCTAAAAACCCAAAAATACCCTAAGAACCATAAATCTCTAAAAACAATAAAAACCCATAAAAACTCTAAAAATTTCTAAAAACCTTAAAAAAACCCAAAAAGCCCAAAAGCCCAAAAAACAACTAAAAACTCTAAAAAACCTTAAAACCCAGAAAATTTTAAAAAAGTAAAAAAACATTAAAAATCTCAAAAATCTCAAAAAGAACCTTAAAAACCCTCAAAATCCCTAAAAACCAAAAAAATATTAAAATTCCTTAAAAATCCTGAAAAATCCCTAAAAACGTAAAAAACCTAAAAACCATGGAAAACCCCTAAAAACCATCAAAACCCCTAAAACATTAAAGAACCCTAAAAACTAATAAAAACCCCAAAACCCCATTAAAAACTATAAAAAACTTTAAAACCTCAAAAAAAATTAAAAACTGTAAAAACTTTAAAAACCTTAAAAACTCAAGATAACCCTAAAACGCAAAAGACCCCAAAAAACCTAAAAAACCCTAAAAACCATAAAAAAACTTTTAAAACCCTCAAAATCTCTAAGAAACCTTAAAAACACTAAAATTATAAAAATCCTAACAAAGCTGAAAAATCCCTAAAAACATAAAAACAAAAAAAAGCTTGAAAAACCCCTAAAAACCTTAAAAACCCATAAAACCCCTAAAACATTAAAAAACTCTAAAAATCCATAAAACTCAAAAAAACCAAAAAAGACCACCAAAACTCTGAAAATCACTAAAAACTTTAAAAAATATTTAAATCCCTCAAAAACCCTAAAAACCCGACAAAACACTAATAACCACAAAAATCCTAAAAAGCCCAAAAAATTCCAAATAATTCAAAAACCCCTAAAAACCCTAAAAACATCCTAAAAAACATAAAACTCTTAAAAACCTTAAAAACCGTAAAATCCCATAACACCTCTAAAAAAATATATATAAAAACCCTTAAAAACCCTAAAACGTTAAAAAAATCTAAAAAAATTAAAAACCTAAAAAGCTCAAAAAAAAATGCTAAAACAAAAAACCCAAAAAAACCAAAAAAAACCCAAAAAACCCAAAAAACCCTAAAAAACATAAAAATCATATAAATATCTAAAAATCCCTAAAAATATATAAACCCTTAAACCCTAAACCCCCCTGAGATCCATAAAAACCCGTTAATACCTTAAAAAGTCTAAAAACCCATAAAAATTAAATAACCACTAAAAACTCTAAAACCCTTTAAACCCAAAAAAACATTAAAAACTCTAAAAAACCTGAAAATCCTAAAAAACTAAAAAAACCCTTTAAACCCCAAATGGTCCCTAAAAACCCTGAAAACCCCCCAAAACCAAAAAAATCCCTAACAACCCCTAAAAATCCTAAAATTCCATAAAAACCCTAAAAAACTTAAAAAAATAAAAAATCATAAAAAATTCCTAAAAACCCTAAAAACATAAAAACCCTAAAACGCCCTTGCAAACCATAAAAACCCCTAAAACCCTTAAAAACAAAAACCCCATAAAAACCTAAAAATTACTAAAAATTATAAAGACCTTTAAAACCCCACAAACCCCTTAAACTATTTAAAAAGATCTAAAAACCATAAAACACCTAAAAACTAAAAAACAAAAAACCATAAATGAGCTTAAAACTGTAAAAATACTGAAAAACTCTCAAAATCCCCAAAAACCCAAAAACCCTTAAAAATAATAAAAATCCTAAAATATATCTAAAAATACTTGAAAATGTAAAAAACCCTAAAATCTCAAAAAACCCCTTGAAAACAATAATAACCCCTAAAAACTTTAAAAACCGTAAAAACCCATTAAAACCCAAAAACTACTTAAAACTCTAAAAACCCATAAATCCACTAAAATTGTTAAAAAATAATAAAAAAACCTTAAAACCCCTAAAAACCATAAAAATCCTCAAAAATCTGTAGAAGTCCCTGAAAATGTAAAAAACTGAAAAAACCTTGAAAACCCCCTGAAAACCATGAAATCCCAAAATAACCTTAAAAATCCAAAAAACACATAAAAACCCTAAAAACCAATAAAAATTAAAAAAACCCTCAAAATCCTTAAAAATATAAAAAAACTATAAAAATATTAGAAACCCTAAGAAACTCAAAAAAAACCCTAGATACCCAAAAAGATCCTAGAAACCCTAAAAATTCCTAAAACCCTAAGAACCCAAAAAACCATTAAAATCATAAAAAAACCCCTAAAAATCTATGAAAGTGTGAAAACCCCTAAAAACCCTAAAAACGCCTGAAAACCATAAAACCCCTAAAACCTTAAAATACCATAAAAACCCCTAAAACCCCTAAAACCTACTAAAAACTCTAAAAACCCGTAAAAACACTAAAAACGTTTAAAACTCTAAAAAATCTTAAAACCCTAAAAACACAAAAAACCATAAAAAACCCAAAAATACCATAAACCCTAAAAAAATATTAAAACCCTAAACCCCACAAAATTCCTAAAAACCCTAAAACCATAAAAATCCTAAAAATACCAAAAAACCCTTAAAACATAAAAAACCCTAAAAACCCAGAAAATCAAGAGAAAACAATAAAAACCTTTAAAACCCATTAAAAACCTAAAAACCCATAAAAAAAACAATAAAAAATCTACAAACCCTTAAAATCCCAAAAAAGTTAAAAAAAATCTAAACAAACATTAAACACCATAAAAAACTCAAAAAAACCCCCTAAAAACCCTTAAAAACCACAAAACCCTCAAAATCCCCAAAACCATAAAAGCAATTAAAATATAAGAAAATCCATAAAAATCCCTGAAAAAGTAAAAAATAGTAAAAGCCATGAAAACCCCTAAAAAACATAAAATCCCTAAAAACCTTAGAACACCATAAAAATCACTAAAAACTCTAAAAACCCTTAAAACCTTAAAAAACTCAAAAAACCCTAAAAACTAAATAAACCAAAAAACCCAAAAAAGACCCCCAAAACAATGAAAACCCATAAAAATCCTAAAAAATCCCTGAAAACATAAATAACCATATAAAACCCCTGAAAATCATAAAAACATCTAAAAACCCAGAAAACCCAGAAAACCCCATGGAAACCAAAAACACCCCTAAAAAGTCCAAAAACCAATAAATATATCAAAAAACTCTAAAAAACCTCTAAACCCCTAAAAAATCAAAACCCCTCCTAAAATTCCAAAAAGACCATAAAAACCCCAAAAAACCCCAAAAATGCCCTAAAACCCCTCAAAATCCATCAAAAATACTAAAAAACCATATATACATAAAAATCCTAAAATAACCAGAAAAATCCATGAAAACGTAAAAACCCCTAAACCCCTTGAAAAACCCCTCAGACCCATAAAACCCCTAAAAACCTATAAAACCCTAAAACCAAAAAACCCTAAAACTATTAAAAGCTCTAAAAACCCTTAAAACCCCAAAAATGTTAAAAAACTATAAAAAAACATAAAACCCCTAAAAAACTCAAAAAAAAACCTAAAAACCAAAAAAGACCCTAAAAACCCTAAAATCCCTATAACCCTAAAACCCCTTGATATGATACCGTATGAGAGTGCAATATTCCTTGGCAAAAATGTGGAAACACAAGCGAAGAAAGAAGAGGGGAATGAAAATTAAAAGAAATGCAAGAGGAATAAAAGGGGATGGGGATGATCAATTAGGACCCCAAGGAGACTTGCCCCTTGAAACTCTAATTATAAAGCGCCACAAAGGTTGATCACTCCTTTTATGAGCCTTACTTGCATTCACCTAAGAACACAAGAAACACAAGCATAATAATGCTAGAAACTCTCAAATTCAAAATTTACCTTCAAGGGGGTACAAGAGGTGGATATTTATAGCCAAATGAGAGGAATACATGTCAAACTACCTATCCCACAAAATTCTAGAGCCTATCCCACGAATTTGACTTTGTTTACACATGTCCATGGCTTTAGGGGACAAGATATCTCTAAAGAAGACTTTTAGGAACCACCCCCAAAGACTTTAAAGATTCCCACCATGGATTTGGAGACAAGGGGCCCACCACTTTTGACATTGGATATTTCATTCATGCAAGTGGATTAAATTTCATGGAAGCATATGGGTGTGCCTTTTAGGTTCTCTTTTGGGCTTTAATAAGTGTGATTAAAGGCCCATTTGCTCCTCCCATGCATGCATGTTGGGCCTGCTCTTGTAATTTCAAAATGAGGCCATATAAAGCCTCTATCATCCTCCTCATTCTTCCTCTTGTCATTGATCCCCCAATACCATGCAATGGGTCTTGTCCATTAATGATCCTTCCATGATCAATGCCATGATTACCCTCAACTCCTTGCTGCATGTGTGAACCATGATCCGCATCATCCCATCACTCTTCAAAAGGATTCGTCCTCGAATCTGCATATTCAAAAGGAGAGAGATCAGAAATATTAAAGGTAGCACTCACATTTCCATACCTACTAGGCAAGTCAATCTTGTAGGCATTATCATTGATTCTTTCTAAAACTTTAAATGGACCATCTCCTCGTGATTGAAGTTTAGATTTTCTTTGCTCTGGGAACCTTTCCTTCCTCAAATGCACCCACACCCAATCTCTAGGTTCTAGTACAACCTTATGCCAACCCTTGTTTGCTTGCTTCACATATTGTTCATTTCTTCTTTCAATGTTGGCTTTCACCTTGGCATGTAAATCCTGAACAAATTTGGCCTTCTCATCACCTGCGAGATCAACAACCTCATTAGTAGGCAATGAAAGAATATCTAATGGAGTCATTGGATTAAATCCATATACAATCTCAAAAGGTGTGAAGTTAGTAGTGGAATGAACTACTCGGTTAAATGCAAACTCTATGTGTGGCAAAAAAAATTCCCAATTCTTTAGATTTTTTTGAATTGTTGCACGCAAGAGGGTAGAAAGAGTCCAATTCACCACTTCAGTTTGCCCATAAGTTTGGGGATGTGCAATAGTTGAGAACAATAATTTAGTTCCTAATTTATTCCACAATGTCTTCCAAAAGTGGCTAATGAATTTCACATCCCTATCACTTACAATGGTTTTGGACAGTCCATGTAATCTCACAATTTCTTTGAAAAACAAATCTGCTATATGTATAACATCATTAGTTTTTGAGCATGCAATGAAATGGGCCATTTTTCTAAATCAATCAACAACAACAAAAATGCTATCTTTTCCCAATTGGGATTGAGGCAATCCCAACACAAAATCCATAGAGATGTCGGTCCAAGGATGGGATGGAACAGGCAAGGAGGAATACAATCCATTAGGTTGAACCTTGGACTTTGCATGCTTACAAGTGACACACCTAACACAAATTGTAATAACATCTTTTCTCATGCTTGGACAATAAAAATGTTCATGCAAAGTAGAAAGTGTTTTATCAACCCCAAAATGCCCCATCAAACCACCCCCATGAGTTTCTTTTACAAGCAATTCTCGAGTTGAACAATTTGGAATGCACAATTTATCCCTTTTGAAAAGAAACCCATCATTTTTTGTGATAGTCTTTAAAACCATGTTTTTCACAAGATGTCCAAATTTGAGAAAAATATCCATCATTTTCATACATTCCCTTTAGTAACACAAGTCCAAGTAATCTAGAATGAAGAGAAGTAAGAAGTGAATACCTTCGTGAAAGAGCATCAGCAACCACATTTTCCTTACCTTTTTTGTGCTTGATCACATAGGGGAAAGTCTCAATGAATTCCAGCCAAGATGCATGTCGCCGATTCAACTTACCTTGGGAATTCAATACTTAAGGATTTCATGGTCAGAATGAATAATGAACTCTTTAGGCCATAAGTAATGTTGCCATGTTTCCAGGGTTCATTTCAAAGCATAAAGTTCTTTATCGCAAGTTGAATAATTTAATGTTGCCCCGTTCAATTTCTCACTAAAGTAAGAAATTGTACGCGACTCTTGAGTCAAAACAGCACCAATACTAACTCTCGATGCATCACACTCAATTTCAACGACTTTGGTGAAATTAGGTAGCCTTAAAAGGGGATCATTGACCAATTTTTATTTGAGTGTGTTAAAGGATTTTTCTTGTTTTAACCCCATTTAAAGACCACATGTTTCTTTACAATTTCATTAAGAGGTGCCGCAATGGATGAAAAATCCTTTACAAACCTTCTATAGAAGCTTGCCAATCCATGAAAACTCCTAACCTCGGTTGCAATCTTTGGTGTGGGCCACTCCTGAATTGCTTTGATATTTTCATCATCCACATGAATCCATTCCGACCCTACAGCAAAGCCAAGAAACACAACAGAATCCATGCAAAAGGAACATTTTTGAAGATTGGCATAAAGTCGGTTTTCTTTAAGGTTCTCACACACCAAACGCAAGTGTTCAACATGGTTGTCTAGAGATTTTCTATACACCAAGATATCATCAAAATAGACAACCACAAATTTTCCAATGAATGAACGAAGGACATGGTTCATTAGGCTTATGAATGTACTTGGTGAATTATTTAAACCAAATGGCATAACTAACCACTCATACAAACCGAACTTAGTTTTAAAAGCAGTTTTCCACTCATCCCATTCTTTCATTTGAAATTGGTGGTATCCACTTTTAAGATCAATTTTAGAAAACAAAGATGCCCCATGTAATTCATCAAGCATGTCATCAAGTCGAGAGATGGGATAACGATACTTAACTATTATTTTTTTGATGGCGCGACAATCCACACACATTCGCCATGTTCCATATTTCTTGGGTACTAGGATCACCAGAACGATGCATGGACTCATGCTTTCCCTTACTAATCCTTTCTTCATGCGTTCTTCAACTTGACATTGGATCTCTCTAGTCTCTTCCAGATTAGCTCAATATGCTGGCCTGTTGGGAATTGCGGCACCGGGTATGAAGTCAATCCGATGATCAATGCCTCTCAAAGGGGTTAATCCATCGGGTGTTTCTTTGGGAAACAAATCACCAAATTCCTGCAGTAAAGACACAACACAAGAAGGAAAAGAATGGTGAAGTTTATTAGTTGCAAGGTAAGCATACTTACTAATGAGTAAGAACACTTTCCCACTCAATAAATCACCTTTCACCTCACTTTTTCCAAAAAATAATCTCACCTTTCACTCATCACTCTTGTTTTCAACTCTTTAATTTCCCTCATTTCTTTTTATGTCACTCGAATCTCCTTTTTCACTCTTAATTTTTCCACTCTTTTCATTTTTTTCTCTCATTTCCTTTTTCATCAACTCATTACTCTCTTTTTTATCACTCAAAATTTTATTTTTCCCACTTTCTTTTTCACTCATTTCTTTTTTCTTTTTGTATTATTTCTCTATACTCACTTGATCTTCATATGCTTGTATGGGACTTAGAGGAGTCAAAACAATATTTCTACTGCTAAAATTAAAAGAGAAGTGGTTAGTATAGCCATCATACATCACCCTCCTATCAAATTGCCACGGTCTCCCTAGTAGCAAATGTCCAGCTTGCATTGGAGCAACATCACACAACACCTAAAACATTAAAAAAACCTAAAAGACCTTAAAACCCCCAAAAAACTCTAAAAACCCACTAACAACCCAAAAGGACCCTAAAAACCTTGAAAATCCCTAAAAACCCTAAAAACCCTGAAAACCCCTAAAACCCTCAAAATCCCTAAAAACCATAATAAACCCTAAAAAACATAAAAATCCCTAAAAATCCATGAAAATCCATGAAAATGTAAAAAAATCCTCAACACCTTAAAACCATAAAACCCCCTAAAAAACTTAAAAATAGCTAAAAACTCATAACTACCCTAAAAAGCACTAAACACTCTAAAACCCTTAAATCCCCAAAAAATGTTAAAAGACTCTAAAAAAACTTAAAACCATAAAAAACTCAAAAAACCCAGAAAAAACACTGAAAGACCCTATAAACACAGAAAACCAATAAAACGCTTAAAATCCCTAAAACCCCAAAAAATCACAAAATCCCTAAAACCCTTAAAAACCATAAAAATCATAAAAAACCCCAAAAAATCTATGAAAAGTAAAAAACCCTAAAAATCCAAAAAAATACATGAAAACCATAAAACCCACTAAAAATCTTAAAACACTAAAAACCCATAAAATCCCTAAAACCCACTAAAAACTCTAAAAACCCTTAATACCCATAAAAATGTTAAAAAACTCTAAAAATCCTTAAAAATCCTAAAAAACTCAAAAAACCCCTAAACCCCTAAAACCTCTCTAAAACCCCTGAAAACCCCTAAAAACCCTGAAATAGCTTAAAAACCCTAAAAATCTCCAAAAACCCTAAAAACCCTAAATCCCTAAAAAAAACCCTAAAACAATAAAATTCCTAAAAAAGCCCGAAAACCTATTAAAAACCCCAAAAACCAATTAAAAACCCAATAAAAACTCTAAAAACCTCTTAAATCCATAAAAACATAATAAACTATAAAAAACCTTTAAAAACCTAAAAATTCCAAAACACACTAAAAAACCTGAAAAATCCTAAAAACCTTTCAAAATCCCAAAAACCCCCTAAAACCCATAAAAATCCTAAAAATCCCTAAAAATCATTGAAAACATAAAAAACCTAAAAACCTTCAACACCCCCTAAAAACCATAAAACACACTAAAAACCTTAAAAAAACTAAAATCCCCTAAAATCCATAAAACCCCCCACTAAATACTCTAAAACCCATAAAACACCTTAAAATGATAAAAAATCTAGAAACCCTTAATAATCCTAAAAAATCAAAAAAAAACCCTAAAAAGAAAAAAACCCTAAAAACCATTAAAACACCTAAAAATATATGAAAATGTAAAAAACCATGAACAACTAATAAAAACCATAAAACCCCTAAAAGCATAAAAAACACTTAAAACCCCTTAGAACCTAAAACAACTAAATTTTTTAAAAACCTTTAAACAAATAAAACATTAAAAAATCCAAAAAACATAAAACCCCAAAGAAACTCAAAAAACCCCTAAAAACCCAAAACGCACACTAAAGACCATAAAAGCCCCTAAAAACCCTAAAAACCTTGAAAACCAATAAAAAACCTAAAAATCCCAAAAAACTTTAAAAGCCTTAAAAATCATAAAAAATCCCTAAAATTCGATGAAAATGTAAAAAACACCTAAAACCCAGAAAACCCCTTGAAAACCATAAAAATCTCCTAAAACCATAAAAACCATAAACCCCATAAAAACATAAAAACTCTAAAAACCCATAAAACCCCTAAAAACGTAAAGAAACTCTTAAAAACCTTAAAACCCTTAAAAACTCAAAAAAATTAAAAAAACTAAAGGACCCTTAAAACCCTTAAAACCTCAAAAAAACCCTAAAACCCCTTAAAATCCATTAAAACCATAAAAACCCCTAAAACCCATAAATATCCTAAAAATATCTAAAAATACATGAAAATATAAAACCCCATAAAAACCCAAAACACCCCTAAAAAGCATAAAACCCCTAAAAACCTTAAAAACCATAAAACCTATAAAAACCCTAAAAACCCACTAAAAATACAAAAAAACATTAAACCCCTTAAAACCTTAAAAAATGCTAAAACCGTTAAAAATCCTAAAAACTCAAAAAACCCAATAAAAATTAAAATACCCTTAAAACCCAGAAAATTCTAAACCCCTAAAAACAAAGAAAACCCCTAAATGCGCTCAAAATCCCAAAAAACACTAAAAACCTAAAAAACATCAAATTCCTTAAAAAATATTGAAAATCCCAGAAAATGAAAAACCCCTAAAACCCTGAAAACCCCCTGAAAATAATAAAACCCCTAGAAACCTAAAAAAACCCCAACAACCAATAAAATCCATAATCCATTAAAAACACTTTAAACCCCTAAAAATGTTAAAAAAACTATAGAAAACCTTTAAACACCTAAAAAACTCAAAAAAAACCGCCTAAAACACCAAAAAACCAAAAAACCCTGAAAACCCTTAAAAACCATAAACACCATGAAAACCCATAAAACCCCTCAAAATCCCTAAAAACCCTAGAAACCCTAAAAACCATAAAATTCCTAAAAAATCCATAAAATCCCTAAAAACGTAAAAAACTCTAAAAACCCTGAAAAACCCCTGAAAACCATAAACCACCCCAAACCATAAAAACCCTAAACCCCCCAAAAAAACCTAAAAATCCACTAAAAACTCTAATACCCTTAAAACCCCTAAATATGTTTAATTTTTTTTAAAACCTTAAAACCCCTATGAACTCAAAAAACACTGAAAGACCCTAAAAATCCATAAAAACCTTAAAAAACCCTGAAGGTGATTCTAATTGGTTAGGAGGTGATGGTTATTAGAATCTAAGTTGCTGGTGATGGGTGATGTTTGGCTAGGATGTGATGAAGCTGATGCTAATGATTTTAGTGCTGGTAGTTATATGCTGAGGTGAGGGATCTGCATGGCAAGGAGGCGAGGGATCGTGGGATCTGTGATGAGGGTTATTGGATGATGGGGATGGTTTCTACATGGCTACGATGTGATGAAGGTGATCATTATGCTATTGACGCTGGTGGTTCAGTGTTGTTGGTAGTGGATATGCTCGACAAGGAGGTGATGGATGTTGAGAATGGTGTTGTGGGACGTTGGTTGCTAATTGGATGGGAGATGTTGATGGAGATGATTTTGAATTTTTACTCTATCTGGTTTGGTGTACCTTTTGGGTTTTTTGGGTTTTTTGGGGACTTTTGGGTTTTGTGGGGGTGTCCAGGGTTTTGGGGTGTGAGTTGATTGACCCGCCCCTCCCTTGTCTACTGTGTATTGTTTTTCCTAATATATTTTGGGGGTCATGAATATCTTGGCTCTTGCCTTCCTTGCCCTAAACCCCCTTAAAATCCCCAAAAACACAAAAATCCACTAAAAACCATAAAAACCCTAAAAAAAACTAAAAAAAACCAGAAAAAAATAAAAAACCCCAAAAAACACCAAAAAACAAAAAACACCCCACTAAAAACTCTAACAACCCAAAGAACCCTTAAAAAAGAAAAAAACTCAAAAACCCCTTAAAACCCATAGAAAACTCAAAAAACCCTAAAAATCCAAAAAGACCCTAAAAACCCTAAAAATCACTAAATACCCAGAAAACCCCTAAAAACCCTGAAAACACTAAAACAATAAAAATCCTAAAAAACCCTGAAAACCCCCATAAAACCATAAAACCCGTAAAAACCATAAAAACTGTAAAACCCCATAAAAACCACAAAAATCCACTAAAAACTCTAAAAATCCTTTAAACCCCTAAAAGGCTAAAAAATCTAAAAAACCTTAAAATAAAAAAAACTCAAAAAAACCCTAAAACCCCAAAAGACCCTAAAAACCCTAAAAACCCTATAAACCCCTAAAAACCCAAAATCCCAAAAAACCCTAATAAACCCTAAAAACCATTAAAATCCTAAAATCCCTAAAAATTTCTAAAAACATAAAAAAACCACAAAAACCCATTAAAACCATTAAAATCCCTAATAACATAAAAATACGTAAAAAAACCCATAACAACACTAAAAGCCACTAAACACCCTAAAACCCCTTAAATCCCCTAAATTTTTTAAAAGACTCTAAAAAACCTTAAAATCTCTAAGAAAATCTTAAAAACCAAAAAAAACTGAAAGACCCTAAAAACTTTGAAAACCCCTAAAAAAATCAAAACCCTGAAAAACCTAAATTCCACAAAATACCTAAAAACCATAAAAACCAAAAAAACCAAAAAAATCCTAAAAAATCCCCAAAAATCTCTCAAAAGTAAAAAACCTTAAAACCCTAAAAACCCCTGAAACCATAAAACCCATAAAAACTTACAAAACACATAAAAACCCTAAAAATCCACTAAAACTCTAAAAACCCTAAAACCCCTAAAATGTTAAAAAACACTAAAAACCCTTAAAACCCTAAAAAATAAAAAAACCCCAAAAAATCAAAAAGACCCTAAAACCTCTTAAAACCCCTAAAAACCAGGAAAACCCCTAAAACCCCTCAAAATCCATAAAAACACTACTAACCACTAAAGACCATAAAAATCTTAAAAAATCCATAAAAATCCCTAAAAATGTAAAAATACCCTAAAAACCATGAAAACCCCTCAAAATGCATAAAAACCCAACTAACCACTAAAGACCATAAAAATCTTAAAAAATCCATAAAAATCCCTAAAAATGTAAAAATACCATAAAAACCATGAAAACCCCTAAAAACCCTCAAAATCCATAAAAACCCTACTAACCACTAAAGACCATAAAAATCTTTAAAAATCCATAAAAATCCCTAAAAATGTAAAAAAAACCCTAAAAACCATAAAACACCCCTAAAAACCAAAAAAACTACTGAAAAACTTAAAAATACCTAAAAACCCATAAAACCCTAAAAAACCACTAAACACTCTAAAAACACTTAAGTCTCCTAAAAATGATAAAAGACTCTAAAAAATCTTAAAATTATAAATAACTCAAAAAAATCCCAAAAAACACTTCAAGACCCAAAAACCCTGAAAACACCTAAAACACATTAAAAATCCAAAAAACCCCTAAAAATCCACAAAATCCATAAAAACCCTAAAAACCCATAAAAACCATAAAAACCATAAAAATCCTAAAAATTCACATAAATACCTAAAAGTAAAAAATCCTAAAAACACTAAAAAACCCTAAAAACAATTAAACCCCTAAAAACCTTAAAACCCCTAAATCCCTAAAAACCACTAAAAACTCTAGAAAACCTTAAAACCCATAAAAAACTCAAAAAACCCTAAAACCCACAAATGATTCTCAACACCATGAAAACCACTAAAAAAACCTATAAAACACAGAAAACCGCTCAAATCCCTAAAAAACTAAAAAAACCCTAAACACCATAAAAATCCAAAACAATCTCAAAAAATCCTTGATTATGTAAAAACCCTAAAAACCCAGAAAATTCACTAAAAACCATAAAACCCCTAAAATCATAAAAACCCTAAAAATCGATAAAACCCCACTAAAAACTCTAAAAATAAATAAAAACCCTAAAAATGTAAAAAAACTATAAAAATTCATAAAAAGTCTAAAAAAAGAAAAAAATACAAAAAAAATACTAATTGACCCCTGAAACCTTGAAAATCCCTAAAAATCCTAAAACCCACAAATTCCCTAAAAACCCTAAAAACCCCTAAATACCAAAAAGATCCTAAAAAATCCCTAAAAATCCTTGGAAACGTAAAAACCCTAAAACCCCCCTGAAAACATGAAACCTTTAAAAACCCAAAAAACCCATACAAACCCAAAAAAACACTAAAAACTCTAGAAAACCTCAAAACCCCTTAAAACATTAAAAAACTCTAAAAAACCATACTAACCCAAACATCTAAAAAAACCTAAAATCCCCAAAAAACCATTTAAACCCTAAAAACCATTATAACCCCTTAAAACCCCTAAAAACAATCAAAATCCCTAAAAACCCTAAAGACCCTAAAAACCCTAAAAATCCTAAAGGAGTCCTAAAAATCCCTGTAAACGTAAAAAATCAAAAAAAATTGAAAAAAATATTAAAAACCATAAAACCCCTAAAAACGTTTAAAAAACCTTAAAACACATAAAAACTCTAAAATAACTAAAAACTCTAAAAACCCTTAAACCCCTAGTAATTTAAAAAACTCTAAAAACCATAAAACCCATAAGAAACAAAAAAAACATTAAAAACTAAAAAGACACTAAAAACCCAGAAAACCCCTAAAAACCGTAAAAATCCCAAAAACCCTAAAAACCCTCAAAATACCTAAAAACACAAAAAACCCTAAAAACAATAAAAACACTAAAAAATCACAAAATATCCCTAAAAACATAAAAACACTAAAAACCTTGAAAACCCATGAAAACCATAAAAACCTCTAAAAACCATAAAACCCCTAAAACCCCAAAAAAATCCTAAAAACCATTAAAAACTTGAGAAAACCCTAAAACCCCCTATAAACAAAAAAAACTTTAAAAATCATTTAAACCTCTAAACAACTCAATAAAACCCAAAAACACTAAAAGACCCTAAAAACCATAAAAATCCATAAAAACCCTAAAAACCCTAAAATCCACAAATATCCTAAAAATACATGAAAACGTAAAACCACTAAAAACTCTAAATACCCTTAAAACCCATAAAAACGTCAAAAAACCTTAAAAACCCTAAAAAACTAAACCCCCCTAAAAATCCAGAAACACCATAAAACCCTAAACACCCTAAAAATCCTAAAAACTCTAAAACCCCTAAAACCATCATAATCCCTAAATATCCTAAAACCCTAAAAACAAAAAAAATCCTTAAAAATCCCTAAAAATCTCTGAAAACATAAAAAACTATAAAATCTCTAAAAACCCTAAAACCACCGAAAAACCGAAAAAAACCCTCAAACTGCCTCTAAATCCCTAAAATCTGTAAAAAAACCTAAAAACCATAAAAATCATAAAAGACCTAAAAGTCCCTAAAATTGTAAAAAACCCATAAAAACCTTAAAAACCCTAAATACCAATAAAAACCTGGAAAAACACATAAAACCCACTAAAAACACTAAAAACCCTCAAAACCCCTAAAAATGTTAAAAAGCTCTAAAAACATTAAAACCCTACAAAACATAAAAAACCCCAAATCCCAAAAAAAACCCTAAAAAGTCCTTAAAACCCTCAAAATCCCTAAAAATGATAAAAATCCCTACACCATAAAAAAAAATCCTTAAAAAATCCGGAAAATTTAAAAAACCCTAAAAACCCTGAAGTACCCTTGAAAACATAAAACCCCCCCAAAACCCGAAAAACATAAAAACCCATAAAACCCATAAAACCCACTAAAAACTCTAAAAACCCTTAAAACCCCTAAAAACATTAAAATTCTCTAAAACCCCTTAAAAATAATTAAAAACCCTAAAAAATCAAAAATTCCTAAAACCCCCAAAAAACCATATAACCATAAAATCCCTAAAAATCCTAAAAGCCCCTGAAAAACCATAAACACACTCAAAATCCCTAAAACCCCCCAAAAAAACCCAAACGCTCATAAAAATACTAAAAAAATTCTTAAAAGTACCTAAAAAGGTAAAAAACCATAAAATCCCTGAAAAACCCCTAGAAACAATAAAAACCCCTAAAAACCTTTAAAACCCCAAAAAACCCACTAAAATTCTAAAAACCCTTAAAACCCCTAAAACAATAAAATACACCAAAACCCCTTAAAATCCTAAAAAACTCAAAAAACCCAAAAACCCAAAAACACCAAAAACACCAAAAACCTTGAAAACCCCTAAAACCCTAAAAACCCCAAACCCCAAAAATCACTCAAAATCCCTAAAAGCCTAAAAATCGTAAAAATCCTAAAAAAACCTCTAAAATTCCTAAAAACATAAAAAAACACTAAAACACCATAAAAACCCTGGAAAACCTTAAAAACCCTAAAAGCCCAAAAAACCCTAAAACCACAAAATACTCTAAAAAACTTAAAAACACTAAAAAATAAAAAAAAACACTAAAGACCCTAAAAAACTTGAAAACCCCTAAAACCCATAAAAACCATGAAAACTCCTAAAAACCCACAAAATCCCTAAAAATACTAAAAAAATCCTAAAATCCATAGAAATCCTAAAAAACCCCACAAAATACCTGAAAATGTCAAAAATATTAAAAACCCTGAAAACCCTTGAAAACAATAAAAATAAAAAATACATAAAAAATACTAAAAACCCATAAAGCAACTAAAAACTCTAAAACCCCTTAAAATCCCTAAAAAGTTAAAAAAACTCTAAAAACCTTAATAACTCAAAAAAACCCTAAATACACAAAAAAACCATAAAACAGAAAAATCCTTAAAACCCTAAAAAACCCTAAAAACCCTCAAAATCTCTAAAAACACTAAAAATCCATGAAAACCATAAAAATACTAAAATATCCCTAAAAATATCTGAAAACTTAAAAAACCCTAAAAACCCTGAAAATCCCCAAAAAACCAAAAAAACCCCTAAAACATTAAAAAACCTAAAAACCCATAAAACCATAAACCATAAAACTCTAAAAACCGTTTAAACCCCTAAAAATGTTAAAAGACTCTAAAAAACATAAAAAACCCTAAAAAACTCAAAAAAATCCCTAAAACCCATAAAAACTATTAAAACCCTAAAACCCATGTAAATCTATAAAATCCATTTAAACCCCTAAAAACGATATAAAACTCTAAAACCCCATAAAAACACTAATTTTTTTTAAAAAAACCTAAAAAACACTTAAAGACCCTGAAAGCTCTAAAAACCCCTAAAACCCCTAAAAACCTTATAAAATTCTAAAACCCCAGAAAAAACCTAAAAACACTAAAAACTCTAAAAACCATTAAAATCCCTAAACATGTTAAATAACACAAAAAAACTTTAAAAACCCAAAAAAACTCAAAAAATCCCTAAGTTTTCAAAAGGCCCAAAAACCATGAAAACCCCTAAAAGCCTAAAAAGCTCTGAAAACACATAAAACCCACAAAATCCCTAAAAAACAGAAAAAACCTTAAAACCATAAAAATCATAAAAAAATCCCTAAAAATCCCTAAAACATAAAAAACCCTAAAACCCCCTTAAAATCATAAATACCCCTAAAAACCTAAAAAAACCGTAAAACCCATAAAAACCCAAAAAAAACACTACAAAATCTAAAAACCCTTAAAATCCCTAAAAACATTAAAAACCTCTAAAAACCATAAAACACTAACACAAAAAAAACTAAAAAACCAAAATGATCCTAAAACCTAAAAACCCCCTAAAAACCCTGAACAAACCTTAAAACCCCTCAAAATCCATTAAAATCTAAAAGATCTAGAAAACATAAAAAACATAAAAAAGCCCTAAAAATCCCGGAAAACGTCAAATACACCAAAACCCCTTAAAAATAATAAAAACCCCAAAAACCTAAAAAACGCTAAAAACCCAAAAAAAACCCAAAACACTAAAGGACCCTAAAAACAATGAAAAACCCTAAAAACCCAAAAAAATCCTTGAAGGTCCTTAAAAACACTCAAAATCCCTAAAAACCCTAAAACCCATAAAAATCGTGTAAAATCCCTAAAATCCCCAAAAACATAAAACACCCTAAAAACTTGAAAACCTCCTAAAAACCATGAAAACCCCTAAAAACTATAAAAATCCCTAAAAACCAATAAAAACCCTAAAAACCACTAAAACCTTTAAAAATCCTTTAAACCCGTAAAAACATTAAAAACTCTACAAGTCTTATAAATGATAAAAACTGTAAAAAAACCCTCAATAGCCAAAAGACCCAAAAGACCCAGAAAACCCTAAAAACCATAAAACCCCCACAAAATCCCTAATAACATTAAAAATACCGCAAAAACCATAAAAACATAAAAAAGCACTAAAAATCCCAGAAAACGTAAAAACACATAAAAATAATGAACCCCCCTAAAAACCATACAAACCACTAAAAAAATTTAATAATACTAAAAGCCCATAAAACCCTACAAACCACTAAAAAATCTAAAAACCCTTAAAACCCCTAAAAATGTTAAAAATATCTAAAAAACAATAAAAATCCAAAAAACTCAAAAAATCCAAAAAAACCCCTAAAAACAATAAAACAACCTGAAACCCCTAAATACCCTCAAAATCCCTAAAATTCCTAAAAACCATAAAAACCATAAAAATCCTAAAAAAGCCCAAAAAAATTTCTAAAAATGTAAAAAAGAAACCCTGAAAACCCAGGAAAACCATATAATCCCCTAAAAGAAAAAAAACCCTAAAACCCCATAAAACCCACTAAAAACTCTAAAAACCATTAAAATCCTAAAAAATAATAAAAACTCTAAAAAACCTTAAAAAACCTTAAAATATCAAAGAAAACCTAAAAACCCAAAACGAACCAAAAAAAACCTAAAAATCCTGAATAACCCTAAAAACCTCTAAAACCTAAAAAACATAAAAAACATAAAAATCCCTAAAAATCCTGAAAAATTATGAAAAATTCAAAAACCCTAAAACCCCCTGAAAACCATAAACAGCCATAAAAACCTTAAAAACCCATAAACACCTAAAAATCACTAAAAAATCTAAAAACCATTAAATCCCCTAAAAGGTTTAAAAAACTCTAAAACCCCTTAAAAATCCTAAAAAACTAAAAAGAACCCCCCAAACCCCCAAAAGACCCTAAAAAACTTGAAAACCCCTAAAACCTTAAAAACCTTGATAACCCCTAAGTTCCTCAAATTCACTAAAAACCCTCAAACACCCTAAAAACTATTAAAATAAAAAAATCCCTAAAATCCCTAAAAATGTAAAAAACACTAAAAACCCTGTAAAACAGTTGAAAACCATAAAAACAACTAAAAATCTTTAAAACCTCATAAAAACCCTAAAAACCCACTAAAAACTCTAAAAACACTTAAAACACCTAAAAATGTTAAAAAAACTCTTAAAACCCTTAAAACCCCTAAAAACTATTAAAAAACCTGAAACACAAAAAACACCATAAAAACCAAAAATACCCCAAAAAACAAGAAAAACCCCTAAAAACTCTCAAAATACCTAAAAACCCCTAACAAACCGTCAAAACCATTAAAATACTAAAAAATCCCTAAAAATACCTAGAAATAAGAAAACCCATAAAAACCCTAAAAAAGCCTTAAAAACTGTTAAAATACCTAAAAATCATAAAAATAGAAAAAACCCCCAAAAAATAAAAACTCTAAAAATCCTTAAAACCCCTAAAAACATTAAAAACTATAAAAACCTAAAAAACCATAAAAAACCTCAAAAAAACCCAAAAAAAAAACCAAAAAACCATCAAAATACCTAAAACACTCAAAACCCTAAAACACATAAAAATCCTAAAAAATCCCTAAAAATCCATGAAAACGTAAAAAACCCTAAAAACCCTGAAAACCCCCTAAAAACCATAAAACCTATAAAAATTATAAAAACCAATAAAACCCCTAAAAACTACTAGAAACTATAAAAAATCATAAACCCTTAAAAACATTAAAAAATTTAAAAATCCTAAAAACCCCTAAAAAAATAAATAACCCCCAAAAAAGCCATAAAAATCCCAAAACCTCTCAAAATACCTAGAAAACCCTAAAAACCATAAAATCCAAAAAAATGCCCTGAAAATCCTTGAAAACATAAACAACCCTAAAAACCCCTCAAAAACTATGAATACCCAAAAAACATAAAAAATATAAAACCCTTTAAACATCTAAAAATGTTAAAAACTATAAAAACCCTTAAAACCCCAAAAAACTAAATAAAAAATTTTAAACCCCAAAAAGACCCTAAAAACCTTGAAAACCCTAAAAAACTTTAAAAATCCATAAAACCCCTCAAAATCCCAAAGTACCCTAAATAATCCAAAAAACTGAAAAGTACTAAAATCCCTAAAAATCCCTGAAAATGTAAAAAACCCTTAAAACCTTTAAAACCCATGAAAACCATAAAACCCTTAAAACCCTTAAAAAATATAAAACCCCATAAAAACACTATAAATCACTAAAAACTATAAAAACCCTTAATACTCATAAATCATTAATAACTCTAAAAAACATTAAAAACCCTAAAAAACTCAAAAACCCAATAAACACTAAAAGTCCCTAAAAACCCTAAAAAGCCCTAAAAATCTAAAAACTCTAAAAATCCTCAAAATCCATGAAATCCCTAAAAAACCCTAAAATCTATAAAAATCATTAATAATCCCTAAAAATCCTTGAAAATATAAAAAATTCTGAAAACCCCAAAAATCATAAGAACCCCTAAAAAATTACTAAAAACTCTAAAAACCCTAAAAACAAAAAAAACCAAAATACAGAAAAACACTATAAAAAATTTAAAAACCCTAAAATAACCCTGAAAACCCATAAAACACACAAAATACAAAAAAAACCCTAAAAACCCTAAAACCCATAAAAATAATAAAAAATACCTAAAATACCTAATATAATAAAAAAACCTAAAAACCCTAAAGAACCCCTAAAATCCGTAAAAACACCTAAAAACCGTAAAACCGTAAAAACCCTAAAAATATACCAAATACTCTAAAAACACTTAAGACCCCTGAAACGCTAAAAAACTGAAAAACCCTAAAAACTTAAACAAAAACCCATAAACACCCCAAAAGACCCTAACACCCAAAAAAACCCAGAAAACCCCTAAAAAACCCGAAAACCCCAAAAAAAATCTAAAACCCATAAAAATTCTAAAAATCCCTAAAAAGCCCTGAACATGTAGAAAACCCTAAAACCCTAAAAAACCACTAAAAAACATAAAAACCTCTAAAAACCTTAAAAACCCTAAAAATCCATAAAATCCGTAAAAAACACTAAAAACTCTAAAAACCCAGAAAACCCATAAAACGTTAAAAAACTCAAAAAACCATAAAAAACCTTAAAAACTCAAAAAAAAACTATAAAACCCCAAAAGCCCCTTAAAACCCTTAAAGACACTAAAAACCCAAAAAACTAAAAAATCCCTCAAAATCCCTAAAAATACTAAAAACCCTAAATTCCATAAAAATACTAAAAAAACCTTAATAATCCTTGAAAATGTAAGAAACCCTAAAAATCCTGAAAAGTCCTTGAAAACCAAAAAAAAACTTAAAAAACCCAAAAAAAAATCCTAAAAAATAATATAAACCTAGTAAAAAATATAAAAACCCTAAAACCCCTAAAACGATTAAAAAACTCTAAAAACCCTTTAAACCCCAAAAAACTCAAAAAAATCACTTAAAACCCAAAAAAACCATAAAAACCCTGAAAACCCTAAAAACCCCTCAAAATCCCTAAAAATCACAAAAACCCCTAAAACAAATAAAAATCCTAAATAGCTATAAAAATCCCTAAAAATGTAAGAAACCCTAAAAACCCTGAAAACCATAATAACTGCTAAAACCATATAAAACCCCCTAAAACCCTAAAAACACACAAAAAATTCTAAAACCCAAAAAACCCTTAAAATGTTAAAATCTCTTAAATGCTGTAAAACCCCTAAAAACGAAAATAATCCCTATCAACACTAAAAAACGAAAAAGAACCCAAAAAACCCTAAAACCCCCTAAAAAAATCAAAATCCCTAAAATCCATAAAAACATTAAAAAACCTAAAAATCCAAAAAAAAACCTAAAAATGCCTAAAATGTAAAAAAACCTAAAAACCCAAAAAAATCCTTGAAAACCATAAAACACCTTAAAACCTTTAAAACCCTAAAAACCCATATAAACCCTAAAAACACTAAAAACTCTAAAATACCTTTAAACCCATAAAAATGTTAAAAAGCTCTAAAAATCCTTAAAACTCATAAAAATGTAAAAAACCATGGAAAATAATAAAAAATCATAAAAACCTTAAAAACCATAAAACCCATAAAAAGCACTAAAAACTCTAAAAACCCTTAAAACTGTTAAAATTGTTAAAAACTCTAAAAAACATTAAAAACCCTAAAAAACTCAAAAAAAAACATAAAAACACAAAACCCCGTAAAAACCCTGAAAACCCCTAAAACCCCTCAAAATATCCCTAAATACCTAAAAACCCAAAAAAACTCTAAAATCCCAAAAAAATACTAAAAATGTCCTTAAAAATCCTGAAAAACGTAAAATCCCCTGAAAAACCCAAGAAAAAAATTAAAAACCCCTAAAAACCTTAAAAACCTAAAACTACAAAAAAAAAACTAAAACTCCACTAAAAACACTAAAAACCATTAAAACCCCTAAAAAAATTAAAAAACTCTAAAAAACCTGAAAACCCTAAAAACTCTAAAAAACCCAAAAAACACTAAAAGACCCTAAAAACCCAGAAAACCCCCAAAACCCCTAAAAACCCTAAAAACCCCTAAAACCCTCAAAATTCCTAAAAACACTAAAAAAATCCTAAAACCCATAAAATTCCTAAAAAAACCTAAAATCCCTGAATACGTAAAATGCTCTAAACCCATGAAAAAACCCTGAAAACCATACAAACCCCTAAAAAACATAAAAACCCAAAAAACCCATTAGAACCCTAAAAACCCTGTAAAAAACTAAAAACCCTAAAACCTATAAAAATGTAAAAAATACTAAAAATTATTAAAAATGCTAAAAAACTCAAAAAACCCCCCTAAAAATACAAAAAACGCCATAAAAACCCTAAAACCCCTAAAAACCCTGAAAACCCCTAAAACCCCTCAAAATCCCTAAAAAGCATCAAAATCCTAAAAAATCCCTAAAAATCCATGAAAATGTAAAAAACCCTAAAACCCTGAAAAAACTCTAAAAACCATAAAATCCATAAAAACTCAAAAAAAACCCTAAAACCCCAAATACACTTAAAAACACTAAAAAATTCCTAAAACCCTCAAATCCCTCAAATCCCAAAAAACCCAAAAAAACCCCTAAAACCCTAAAAATCTATGAATGCATAAAAAACCCAAAAATTCCTAAATACCCCCTGAAAACCATAAAAACCGTAAAAACGTTAAAAACCCTAAAATCCCATAAAAAAATAAAAATCCCTGAAAACCCGTAAAAACACACAAAATCCCAAAAACCCAAAAACCCCATAAAAAAATAAAAATCCCTTAGAATACCAAAGAACACAAAAAACCCTAGAAACCATAAAATCTCAGAAATCCCCTAAAAACCTTAAAAACCATTAAAACTATAAAAATATGAAAAAAAAAACAAAAAATCCCTGAAAAATAGACATCTTTAAAAATCATGGAAACCCTTGAAAACCATAAACCCCCTAAAAAACATAAAGACACAAAAAACAAATAAAAACCCTAATACCCACTAAAAGCTCTAAAATCCCTACATACCACTAAAAACAGTAAAAAAATCTAAAAACCTTAAAAATCCTAGAAACTCAAATAAAACCCTAAAAACCCAAAAGACCCTAAAAACCCCGAAAAATCCTCAAAATAGCTAAAAACCCAAAAAAACCCAAAAAACCATAAAAAACCTAAAAAATCCCTAAATTACCTAAAAATGTAAAATACCATAAAAATCTTAAAAATCCCCTGAAAACCCCCGGAAAACCAAACCCAAAAAACATTAAAAAACTCAAAAAACAGACAAAAACCCTAAAAACCCACTAAAGACACTAAAAACTCTTAAAAATCCTAAAAACATTAAAAAAACTCTAGAAACCTTGAAACCCTCAAGAAAATCCTCAAACCCCCAAAAGCCCTAAAAACCCTAAAAACCCCCAAAACCCTAAAAAACTCTAAAACCCCACAAAATCTCTAAAAACCCTAACAATCCTAAAAACATAAAAAACCTAAAAAGTCCCTGAAAGTCCCTGAAAACGTAATAAAATCTAAAAAACTTGAAAAAACTTTGAACACCATAAAACCCCCTAAAAACCTTAAAAACCATTCAACCCATAAAAACATAAAAAACCACTAATTACTATAAAAACCCTTTAAACCCATAAAAACGTTAAGAAACACTAAACAATCTTAAAAAACTAATAAAATAAAAAAACCTAAAAACCCAAAAACCCAAAAATACCATCAAATCCATTAAAAACCCTAAAACCCCTAAAAACCCTAAAACCTCTAAAATCCCTAAAAACCCCTAAACCCCTAAAAAATCTAAAAAAACCCTAAAAACCTTGAAAAGCCTAGAAAATCCCTTAAAATCCCTAAAAATATAAAAAAACCTAAAAACCTTGAAAACCCCCTGAACACCATAATACCCCTAAAAATTTTAAAAACCCCTAAAACCAAAAAAACCCCTAAAACCACTAAAAACTATAAAAACCATTTAAACCCCTAAAACGTTAATAAACTCTAAAAACATTAAGAACCCTAAAAACTCAAAAAAAAAACACTAATACCCAAAAGACCCTAAAGAAAATGAAAACCCCTAAAAACCTTAAAAAACCTTGAAAATCATTAAAAACCATCAAATTCCATAAAAAACCTAAAGACCCTAAAAACCAAAAAACCCCTAAAACCTTAAAATACCATATAAAACCCGAAAAAAAACTAAAACTCTAAAACCCCTTTAAAAAACTAAAAAAGTTAAAAACTATTAAAAACTCAAAAAAAAAACCATGAAAACTCAAAAAGTCCCTAAAAACCCTAAAAACATTTGATACCATAACAAACCCTAAAAAACCAAAAAACCCTCAAAATTCCTAAAACCCATAAAAAACTTAAAAACTATAAGAATCCTAAAAATTCCCTGAAAATATTAAAATTTTAAAAAACCATAAAAACCCTAAAATTCCCTAAAAACTATAAAAACACTTAAAAACCTTAAAAAAAATTCAAAAACCCCATAAAAACCCTAAAAACCACGAAAAACTCTAAAACCCCTTTTAAACCCCTAAAAATGTTAAAAAACTCTAAAACCTTAAAACCTCTAAAAAGCATCAAAAAACCACTAAAAACCCAAAAAACCCTAAAATAAATAAAAACACTCAAAATCCCTAAAACCCGTAAAAACCCTAAAAATCATAAAAATCCTAAAAGCCCTTTAAAATCTCTAAAAATGTAAAACCCTAAAAACCTTGGGAAACCCCTTGAAAACTATACAAACTCCTAAAAACCTTAATAAAATCTAAAAATTCCTAAAAACCACTAAAAACTCTAAAAACCCTTTAAACCCCTAAAACGTTAAAAAAATCTAAAAACATTAAAACCCTTAAAAATAAAAAAACCGAAACCCAAAAAGACCCTAAAAATCCTACAAAACCCTGTAAAACTTTAAAAACACTCATAGTCCCTAAAACCCCTAAAACCCCTAAAACCCCTAAAACCCATAAAAATCCAAATAAATACTTAAAAGTCCCTGAAATCATAACAAAACCAAAAAACACCTTGAAAACCATAAAAACCTTAAAAACCCTAAAACCCAATTAAAACCCTAAAAACCACTAAAAACTCTAAAACCCCTTAAAACCCATAAAATGTTAAAAACCTCTAAAAACCCATAGAACCCCTAAAAACTCAAATAAACCTTAAAAACCCAAAAATACCCTAAAAACCTGGAAAAACCCTAAATACCCAAAAAACCCAAAAAAACCATAAAAATATTAAAAACAAAAAATAAATCCTAAAAAAGTTCTAAAACCCCATTAAAACCCTAAAACCACTAAAAACTCTAAAACCCCTTTAAACCCATAAAATGTTAAAAAACTCTAAAATCCATAAAACCCCTAAAAACTCAAAAAAACATAAACACCCAAAAGACCCTAAAAACCTTGAAAAACCCTAAATACCCAAAACAACCCTAAAATCCCCTAAAACCCTAAAAATCCCTAAAAACGTTAAAAACCAACAAAAATACTAAAAAATCCCTATAATTCCCTTAAAATGTAAAAAAATCATAAAACCCTTAAAACCCCTAGAAAACCATAAAAGCCCTAAAAACCTTAAAAACACCTAAAACCCTATAAAACCCTCAAAATTCCTAGAAACCCTAAAAACATTAAAAAAATAAAAAACCTCAAAAAGACATAAAAATTCCAGAAAAAATTAAAAATCATGAAAAACTTGAAAACCCCCTGAAACAGATAAAAATCCCTAAAAACCTCAAAAAAACCTAAAACCCCATAAAAACCATAAAAACCCTAAAAACCCCAAAAGGTGTTAAAAATACTCTAAAAATCCTTTAAACCCCTAAAATCTAAAAAACCTTACAAACTCAAAAGGTCCTTAAATACATTAAACCCCTAAAAACCGAAAAAAACCCTGAAAACCACTAAAAAACCTCAAATACCAAAAAAATCCTAAAAACCATAAAAATAATAAAAATATCCCTGAAAATGTAAAAAACCTTAAAAACACTAAAATTTCCTTGAAAAACAGAAGAGCCACTAAAAAACATAAAAAACCTTAAAACCCATAAAAACCTTAAAACCACTAAAAAATCTAAAGACAGATAAAACCCATAAAACATTAAAAAACTCTAAAATCCATAAAACCCTAAAAAACTTTAAAAAACGATAAAAACCCTAAAAGACACCAGAAACCCTGAAAACCCCTGAAAATGCTGAAAAACCTTGAAAACCCAAAAAATAATCAAAATCTCTAAAAACCTTAAAATTCCTAAATACCATAATAATCGTAAAAAATCCCTAAATATCCATGAAAATGTAAAAAATGCAAAAAACCATGAAAACCATAAAACCCCTAAAAACCTTAAAAAACCCTAAAAACCCATAAAATCCTAAAACACACCAAGAAATCTATAAACCCTTAAAACCCTAAATACCCATAAAAACCCTGAAAAACCATAAAACCCACAAACTCCCTAAAAACTTAAAAACTATAAAAACCATAAAAAATCCCTGAAAACAAAATATACCCAAAAAACCCCAAAAAACCCCTAAAACCCTAAAAACATTAAAAACCATAAAACCCACTTAAAACTCCCAAAACCCTTAAATCCCTTTAAAATGTTAAAAAAATCAATAAACCTTGAAACCCCTAAAAACGCAAAAAAACAATAAAACCCCAAAAAAACCATAAAAACCCTAAAACCCCTAGAAACCCTAAAAACCCTAAAAACCTAAAAACCCCTCAAAATCCATAAAAACCCTAAAATCCCTAAAATCCCTAAAAAATCCCCAGAAATACCTAAAAACATAAAAACTCTAAAAAACCCTCAAATGCCCGTAAAACCTTAGAAACCCCCAAAACCCATAAAATCCCTAAAAACCCACTAAAAACTATAAAAAAACCTTTAAACCCTTAAAAGCCTTAAAAACTCTAAAAACCATAGAAACCCTAAAAACTCAAAAAAATATCCTAAAAACCCAAAAGACTCCCAAAACCCCTAAAAACATTGTTTGGCTTTGTGTGTCTTTTTCTTTTTTTGATTTTTTTTGTGTCTTTGTCTTGGGTCGTTAAGGGTTTTTGGGTGTGGGTCATTTGATCCCTCCCCTCCCTTGTCTGCAGTGTCTTCGTGTCTTTTTAAAATAAATTTTGGGGGGTGTCAGGAATAGCCTGACCGCCTTCCTTGCCCTCAAAATCCCCAGAAACCCTAAAAACCCTAAAAACCCTAAAAACCATAAAAATCCTAAAAATCCCGGAAAACGTAAAAAACCAAAAAACCTTGAAAACCCTCTGAGAACCATAAAAACCCCTTAAGACCTTAAAAAACCATAAAACCCATACAAACCCTAAAAAACCCAACAAAATCTCTAAAACCCTTTTAAACCCCTAAAAACGTTAAAAAACTCTAAAAAACTTTAAAAGGACTAAAAAACAGAGAAAATCCCTGAATCCCTAAAAACCATAAAAATAAAAAAAAATCCATTAAAATTCATGAAAACGTAAAAAAACCCAAAAAACCATGAAAGAAACATGAGAACCATAAACCCCTAAAACCCTTAAAAACCCTAAAAACCTAGAAAACCCCTAAAAATCCACTAAAAACTCTAAAAAACCTTAAAACCCCTAAAAATGTTAAAAAAATCTAAAAAACCCTTAAAACTCAAAAAAACCCTAAAACCCCTGAAAATGGTCCTAAAAACTGTAAAAACTTTGAAAAACTCTAAAACCCCCCAAAACCACTCAAAATCCCTAAAAACTCAAAATTCCTCTAAAAACCATAAAAATGGTAAAAATCCCAAAAAATCCGTAAAAACATAAAAACCCCTAAAACCCCTGAAAACCCCCAAAAAAACATAAAAACTTTAAAAAACCATAAAAATCCATAATGACCCTAAAAACCACCAAAAACTCTAAAAACCCTTAAACCCTAAAATTTTGTAATACCTCTAAATACCATAAACCCCCCAATAAATCATAAAAACCCTAAAAACCGTAAACAAATCTTGGAAAGCCCAAAAAACACTCAAAATACCTAAAACCCCTAAAAACCTCTAAAAACCAAAAAAAATCCAAAAAAATACGTAAAAATACCTGAAAACATAAAAAAACCTAAAAACCCTGAAACCCCCCCAAACCATAAAAACCCTAAAACCCGCTAAAAACTCTAAAAACCATTAAAACCCCAAAAAATGATATAAAACAAGACAAACACTCAAAAACTCTAAAAATTTAAGAAAGAACCCCCAAAACCCAAAATACCCTAAACCCCTAAAAACTCCTAAAAACCCCCAAAAGACCCTAAAAACCCACAAAATCCATATGAACCTTAAAAAAGAATAAAAATATGAAAAAATCCTAGAAAATGTAAAAAACCTCAAAAACCATAAAAATCCCTAGAAAACCATAAAAACCCCTACAACCATTAAAAAAAACCTAAAACCCATTAAAACCCTAAAAAACCTCTAAAAGCATTTAAAAGCTATAAAAACTCGAAAAAAAAAACTCTAAAACCCTAAAACCCCAAAAGACCCAGAATACCCTAAAAACCTTAAAAACCCTAAACACCCAGAAAAAAACCCTATAAACCCTCTAAATCCATAAAAACCCTCTAAACCATAAAAATACTAAAAAATCCTTAAAAATCCATAAAAACATAAAACCCCTAAAAATCCTAAAAAACCCTTAAAACCCTTAAAAACTCTAAAAACCCTAAAAACACCTAAAAATGTTAAAAAACTCTAAAAATCCTCAAGAACCTAAAAAACTAAAAAAAACCCTAAAACCCCCAAAAAACAATAAAAACCCTAAAAAACCAATAAAACCTTAAAACCATGAAAGACCCCTGAAAACCATAAACCCCTAAAACCCTCAAAAACCCTAAAAACCCAGAAAACCCCTAAAAAACACACTAAAAACTCTAAAAAACCTTAAACCCCCTAAAAGTGTTAAAAAAACTCTAAAAAACCCTTAAATACCTAAAAATTCAAAAAGACCCTAAACCCCTGGAAAAGATCCTAAAAACCCTAAAAACCCTAAAAATCTCTGAAAACCCCTAAAATAACTCAAAATCCCTAAAAACCCTAAAAATCCTAAAATTGATAAAAAACCCAAAAAGTCCCTGAAAATGTAAAAATACCCTAAACACCTAGAAAACCCCCTGAAAACCATAAAACTTTAAAAAATCGTAAAAATACTTAATGACCCTAAAAGACCAATAAAAACTCTAAAAATCCTTAAGCCTCTAAAAATGTTAAAAAACTCTAAAAAACATTAAAACTCCTAAATAACCCAAAAAAAAACCCTAAAAACGATAAAAAAACATAAACACCCTAAAAACCCTAAAAAATCCTAAATACCCAAAAAAACGCTCAAAATACTGAAAACCCCCATAATAGACTTATAAACCCACTAAGTCTCTAAAAACCTATAAATCTACAAACAATGTTAAAAAACTCTAAAAACCCATAAAAATCCTAAAAGAATCCCTAACCCCCCCAAACCATAAAAATCTAAAAATCCCTTAAAACCCTAAAAATGTAAAAAACACTAAAAACCCTAAAAAACCCTTGAAAACCAAAAAAACCCTTGAAAACCAAAAAAAAACCCTTGAAAACCAAAAAAAACCCGAAAAACCTTAAACACCTAAAAACCCAAAAAACCCATAAACCAATAAAACTCTTAAAACCCTTAAAAACACTAAAAATGTTAAAAACCTATAAAAAATCATTAAAACCCTAAAAATTCAAAAGACCATAAAACCCAAAAGACCCTAAAACCCTAAAAAACTCTACAAAACCTAAAATCCCTAAAAAATACCAAAACCCTCAAATTCCCTAAAAACCCCCAAAACCCCAAAAACAATAAAAATCCTAAAAATCCCTAAAAATCCCTAAAAATCCCTAAAAACGTAAAAACCCCTAAAAACCATGAAAAACTCCTAAAAAACATAAAACCCCCTAAAAACCTTAAAAAATGCTAAAACCCATGAAAATCCTAAACCACTAAAAATTATAAAGACCTTTAAAACCCTGAAAACGTTAAAAACACTAAAAAACCTTAAAAACCCTATAAAACCCAAATGAACCCTAGAAACCCAAAAGACCCTAAAAACCCTAAAATCCCAAAAAACCCTAAAAAACTCTAAAAACCGTAAAAACCCTCAAAATCCCTAAAATCCCTAAAATCCCTAAAAACTGTAAAACCCATAAAAACCAAAGAATACCCTAAAAATTCTTGAAAACTTAAAAACCCAAAAAAACTACAAAAAACTCCTGAAAACCATAAAAACCATTAAAAACCCTAAAAACCCATAAAACTCTAAAACCCCTTAAAACACTAAAAACCCATTAAACCCCTAAAAACGTTAAAAACTCTAAAAAACCTAAAAAAACCTAAAAATAAAACAAATCCCCTAAAAACCATCAAAATCCCTAAAACCATAAAAATGCCTAAAAACATAAAAATCTTAAAAAGGCCCTAAAAATCCATAAATATGTAAAAAACCCTAAAAACCCCTTGAAAAACTTAAAAACCCCTAAAAACCTTAAAAACCCTAAAAACCCAAAAAAACCCAAAAAACCTCTAAAAACTCTAGAAAACCTGAAAACCCTTAAAACTGTTAAAAATTTTCAAAAACCATTAAAACCCGGAGAAAACTAAAAAACCCCTAAAAACCCAAGAAACCCTAAAACCCAGAGAAATCCTAAAACCCATAAAAAACCTTGAAAACCCATAAACCCCCTCAAAATCCCTAAACACCCTAAAACCCGTAAAATTCTTAAAAATTCCCTAAAAAACCTAAAAACGTAAAAAACCCTAAAACCCTTGAAAAATCCCTAAAAACCATACCTTAAAACCCCTAAAACCCCATGAAAACCAGAAAAACCACTAAAAACTCTTAATACCCTTAAAACCCCTAAAAATGTCAAAAATTCTAAAAAAACTTTTAAAACTCTAAACAACTAAAAAACCCCTAAAAATCCCAAAAAACCCTAAAACCCCAAATAATCCGAAAAATCACTAAGAACCCTAAAAACGTAAAAACCATAAAAATCCTAAAAAATCCCCAAAAATCCCTGAAAAGATAAAAAAACCTAAAAAGTCCTATAAACCCCATGAAAAAAATAAAACTTTAAAAACCCATAAAAACCTTAAAACCCACTAAAAACTCTAAAACCCATTTAAACCCCTAAAAACATTAAGAAACTCTAAAATTACTTTAAAACCCAAAAAAAAATTAAAAACCCCTAAAACCCCAAAAAACATAAAAACTCTAAAAGCCATAAAAAACCCTGAAACCCCTTAGAAAGCCTCAAAATCCCTAAAAACCATAAAAATCCTACAAATCCATAAAAATACCTAAAAACGTAAAAACCTTAAAAATCCTGAAAAAACCCCTAAAAACACATAAAAACCCTAAAAACCATTAAAAATATTAAAACCCTTTAAACCCCTAAAAACTTTAAAAAGCTCTAAAAATGTTAAAATCCCTAAAAAACACAAAAAAACCTAAAAGCCAAAAAAGAGCCTAAAACCTAGAAAGTCCCTAAAACCCTTAAAAACCCTAGAAATCCAAAAAAACATCAAAATCCAAAAAAAAATACTAAAACCCCCTAAAACCCACAAAAATACTATAAAATCCCTAAAAACATAAAAAACCCTAAGAACCTCGAAAAACCTCTGAAAACCATAAAAAATGCTAGAAACCTTAAAAACACAAAAGGCCCTAAAAACACAAAAAACTCAGAAATACTTAAAACACTAAAAAACATTAAAAAACACTAAAACCCCTTAAAACCCTAGAAAACTCAAAAACATCCTAAAAATTAAAAAACAACCTAAAAACCCTGAAAACAACTAAAAACCCTAAAAAATCATAAAAACTCTTAAAATTTTTAAAAACCCTAAAAACCATAAAAATGAACTAAAAATCCCTAAAAACGTAAAAAAACAAAAAAAACCTGAAAACCCATAAAAACATAAAACCCCTAAAAACACAATCAAAACTATAAAAACCACTAAAACCCCTAAAAATGTTTAAAAACTCTCAAAACCATAAAAACCAGAAAAATATCAAAAAAACCTAAAACCCCAAAAGTCCCTTGAAAACCCTTAAAACCCTAAAAAACCTTGAAAACCCAAAAAATCCTCAAATCCCTAAAAAACCTAAAATCTACAAAAACAATAAAAATCCTAAAAATGCCATAGAAATCCCTGAAAACATAAAAAACTCTAAAAACCCTAAAAACCCACTGAAAACCATAAAACCCCTAAAAACATAAAAAAATCCTAAACCCCATAAAACCGCTAAAAACCCACTAAAAATGCAAAAAATCCTCACAACCCCGAAAAGGTATTAAAAACACTAAAAAACCTTAAAATCATAAAAAATAACCTATAGAAAGACCCTTAAAAACCTGAAAAATCCTAAAACCCCTTAAAAACCACATAACCCTCAAAATCTGTAAAAACCCTAAAAATCTGTAAAAACCCTGAAAAACTCTAAAAACCACAAAAATAAAAAAATACACCTAAAAATCCTTGAAAATGAAAAATTCACAAAAAACCCTGAAAACCCCTCAAAACCATAAAAAACATCAAAAACCCTAAAACCCCACTAAAAACTCTAAATACCCTTTAAACTCCTAAAAATGTTAAAAGACACCAAAAAAACAAAAAACCCCTAAAAACTAAAAAAACCATGAAACCCCTAAAAGCCATAAAAACCCTAAAACCCTTAAAACCCACTAAAAACTCTAAAACCGCTTTAAACCTCTACAAATGTTAAAAACTCTAAAAACCCTAAAAACCCAAAAAAAGACAAAAAACCCTAAAGCCCAAAAAGACCCTAACAACATTAAAAACCCATAAAAGTCTAAAAAATTCTGAAAACCCATCAAAATCCCTAAAAAAACAAAAAAAACCCTAAAAATTATTGAAAACATAAAAACCCCTAAAAACCTTGAAAATCCCCTAAAAACAAAAAAAAAACTGAAAATCTTTAAAAAACCCCAATAACCCAATATAAACCCAAAAAATACACTAAAAACTCTAAACCCTTAAAACCCCAAAAAACATTAAAAACTCTAAAAAATATTTAAAACCCTAAAAAACCTCAAAAAAACCTAAAAACCACCAAAACACTCTAAAAACATGGAAAAACCATAAAAACCCAGAATAACATATAAAAACCCTAAAAACCCTAAAACCCCCCAAAACCCCAAAACCATTAAAAATCATAAAAATCCTAAAAAAGCCCTAAAAATCCATGAAAACATAAAAAAATCTAAAAACCACTAAAAACCATAAAACCCTTAAAAACCATAAAACCCTTAAAACCACTAAAAACTCTAAAAACCCTTAATACCCATAAAAACATTAAAAATATCTAAAAAACCATAAAAACCCTAAAACCCAAAAGGATCGTAAAACCCTAAAACCCTAAAAGCTAAAAAATACCCTAAAAACCCTCAAAATCCCTAAAAACCCTAAAAAACATAAAAACCATAAAACCCTAAAAATCCCTAAAAAAACTCTGAAATCATAAATAACCCTAAAAACCACGAAAAACCTCTGAAAACCATAAAAACATTAAAAAAACCTAAAATCCAATAACAACCCTAAAACACGAAAAAAACTCTAAAAACCATTAAATCCCTTAAAACATTAAAAAATCTAAAAAACCATAACAACTCTAAGAATCTGATAAAAACCTTATATCCCCAAAAAATCCTGAAAACCCTGAAAACCCTAAAAAACCCCTGAAAACCCCCAAAACCCCACAAAATCCCTAAAACCCCTAAAAAATCCTAAAAACCATAAAAATCCTTAAAAAGACCTAACAATCCCAAAAAAAATTAAAAACCCAAATAACCATGAACCCCCCCCCCCCCCTAAAACCAAAAAACCCCCTAAAAACCTCAAAAAAACCTAAACCCCCCCCCCCAAAACCCTAAAAACCACTAAAAACTTTAAATCCCTAGAAACCCCCCAAAACATTAAAGGACTCTAAAAACCATTAAAACCCCTAAAAATCAAATAATCCTAAATACCCAAAGGACCTCAAAAACACTGAAAACCCCTAAATACCCAAAATCCCTGAAAAAATAAAAAAAAACCTTAAAACCCTAAAAACACTAAAAAACTACTAAAACCCCTACAAGCCTTAAAAACCCTAAAACCCTTGAAAACCCAAAAAAACCCATAAAAGCGTTAAAAAACTCTAAAAAACTTAAAATTCCAAAATAAATTAAAAAAAACCCTAAAAACCCCAAAGCACCATAAAAACCCTGAAAAACCCTAAAACTCCTAAAAAACCCTGAAAACCCCTAAAACCCTCATAATCCCTAAAAA
This sequence comes from Viscum album, assembly GCA_963277665.1. Classification (NCBI taxonomy): domain Eukaryota; kingdom Viridiplantae; phylum Streptophyta; class Magnoliopsida; order Santalales; family Viscaceae; genus Viscum; species Viscum album. The sequence continues at coordinate 1,048,793,110 of OY728121.1, read as the reverse complement.
CCCTAAAAACCCCAAAAAATCATAAAAATCCTAAAAAATCCCTAAAAATCGCTGAAAATGTAAAAAACCCCTAAAATCCCTAAAAGCCCCTAAAAACCATAAAACCCCTAAAAATATTTTAAATTCCTAAAAACCCATACCAACTTAAATCTCTAAAAACTCTTAAACCCTGTAAAATTGTTAAAAAACTCTAAAAACCCTTTAAAACCCAAAAATACTCAAAAAAACACCAAAAAACAAAAAGATCCAGAAAACCCTAAAACCCCTAAAAAATCAGAAAAACACTAAAAACCCTTAAAATTCCTAAATACCATAAAAAAATCCTAAAACCCATAAAATCCTTAAAAAATCCCTAAAAATCCATGAAACTGTAGAAACCCTAATAACTAGAAAAACCCATGAAACCCATAAAAACCTTTAAAACCCCTAAAAACCCATAAAAAAATAAAGACCCACTAAAAACTCTAAAAGTATTTTAAACCCCTAAAAACCTAAAAAACTCTAAAAAAACATTTAAACCGCTAAAAATCCTAAAAATCCATAAGATCCCTAGAAACATAAAAAAACCCTAAAAACAGCCTAAAACCCCTAAAAACCCCTAAAAACCATAAAAACTCTAAAGCCCCATAAAAATGTTAAAAACCACTAAAAACACCAAAAACAATTAAAATGCATAAAACTTTAAAAAAAACTTTAAAAACCATAAAAACCATAAAAAACTAAAAAAAACCCTAAAAAAACCCAAAAAGACCCTAAAACCTTGAAAAATCCTCAAAACCCTTAAAACCCTGAAACCCCCTAAAAACACTCAAAATCCCTAAAAACCCTAAAAACCCATAAAATCCATAAAAATACTAAAAAATCTATAAAAATCCCTAAAAGCATAAAAAACCCAAAAAACCCAGAAAACCCCTTGAAAACCATAAAACCCTTAAAAACCTTAAAAACCCAAAAACCACATAAAAACTCTAAAAACCCTTAGAACCTCTAACACATTAGAAAACTCAAAAAAAATACTAACCAAAAGACCCTAAAAACCTCGAAAAACCCAAAAACCCTAAAAAATCCTGAAAACCCCTAAAAACACTCAAAATCCCTAAAACCCTTAAAAACCACAAAAACAAAAAAAATCATAAAAAACCCCTAAAAATCATTGAAAACATTAAAAACCCATAAAACCCCTGAAAAACCATTGAAAACCATAAAAATCGTAAAAACCCCTAAAAACCCCTAAAAACCCATAAGAACTCTAAAAACCACTAAAAACTCCAAAAACCCATAAAACTCCTAAAAATGTTAAAAACACTAAAAAACATAAAAAACATAAAAACTCAAAAAAAAACCCTAAAAATCATAAAAACATTAAAAACCATAAAAAACATTGAAAACCCCTCAAAATCTCTAAAATCCCTAAAATTCCTAATAACATAAAAATCCTAAAAAAGGATAAAAAAACTCTAAAAACATTAAAAGCACAAAAACGCAAAAAAACCATAAAAACCCTAAAATCCCTGAAAACCCATAAAACCCTCAAAATCCATAAAAAACAGAAAAAAAACCAAAAAACAAAAAAACTATAAAAATCCTTAAAAGACCTAAAATCCCTAAAAATGTAAAAAACCCCCAAAATACCCAGAAAAACCCTAAAAACCATAAAACCCTTAAATCCTTAAAAAACCAAAAAACCCATAAACACCTTAAAAACAATAAAAAATATAAAGCCCTTAAAGCCCATATTTTTTTTGAAAAACTCTAAAAAACCATAAAACCCTAAAAAACTCAAACAAAACCTGTAAAACCACTAAAACCCCTTAAAACCCTAAAAAACCCTCAAAATCCCTAAAAATCCTAAAAAACATAAAACCATAAAAATCCTATAAAATCCCTAAAAATCTATGAAAATATAAACAACCATAAAAACCCTGAAAACCCCTTGAAATCCCATATAAACCCCCAAAAACCTTAAAACCCTAAAAACCCTTAAAAACAGTGAAAATCCCTCAAAATCCCTAAAAACCTAAGAACACAAAAAACCATAAAAATCCCTATGAATGTAAAAAACCCTAAAACCCTAAAACCCCCCCTAAAAACCATAAACACCCCTAAAAACCTATAAATACTTAAAAAAATAACAACTCTAAATACCCTTAAAACCCCTAAATACATTAAAAACTCTAAAAAAACTCTAAAAAACCTCTAAACACCTAAAAACTCATAAAAAACACCAAAACCCCAAAAGTCCCTAAAAACCCTGAAAACCCCTAAAAACCCTAAAAACCCTGAAAAACCCAAAAAACATCAAAATCCCAAAAAAACCTTTAAACATCTAAAAAACATAGAAGGCCCTAAAAATCCCTAAAAACTTAAATAACACTAAAAACCCTAAAAATCCCCAGAAAACCATAAAACCCCTAAAACCTATAAAACCCTACAAAAAAACTAAAGACACAAAAAAACCCTTAAAACCCTTAAAACCCCAGAAAACATTAAAAAACTCTAAAAACCATAAAAACCCAAAAAAAACTCAAAAAAATACAATAAACTCCCCAAAAAACTAAAAACCCAGAAAACCCTAAAAACCCTAAAACCCTAAAAACACTAAAAACCTATAAACCCCTCAAAATACCTAAAATCCCTAAAAACTCTAAAAACAATAAAAATCCAGAATACACCTAAAAATTCCAGAAAATGTAAAAAATAAAAAATAACCTTGAAAACCCCTTGAATACCATATAAACCCCTAAAGATCTAATAAACCCTAAAACCCCCTAAAAATTCTAAAACCCACTAAAAACTCTAAAAACCCTTAAAACCCCTAAAAATGTTAAAAAACTCTAAAAACCCTTAAAACCCCTAAAAACTAAAAAAACACCAAAAACTTAAAAAGTCCTTAAAACCCTAAAAAACACTAAAAACCCTAAAAACCTAGGAAACCCTTAAAATCACTAAAAACCATAAAAAACCTAAAAACCGAAAGACTCATAAGAAATCCCTAAAAATGAATAACAACGTAAAAACCCCAAAAACCCAAAAACCACCCTGAAAACCCAGAAAAACCTTTAAAAATCCTAAAATCCCACAAAACCCCTAAAACCCACCAAAAATATAAAAACCATTAAACCCCTAAAAACGTTAAAAAACTAAAAAAAATCATAAAAATCCCAAAAAACTCAAAAAACCCTAAAAACCCAAAATGACCCTGAAAACCCTGAAGACCCTAAAAACATAAGAAACCCTGAAAACCCCCAAACCCTCAAAATCCCAAAAAAACTCAGAAAAACCCTAAAAAACCTAAAAATTCCCTAAAAATTCCTAAAAACATAAAAAGTACCTAAAAACCATGATTGGACCCTAAAAACCATAAAAACCTTAAAAAACCCTAAAAACCCATAAAAACCCTAAAACCACAAAAAACTCTAAAAACTCTTATGACACCTAAACATGTTAAAAAACTCTAAAAACAATTAAAAGTCCTAAAAAATTAAAAAAACACTGAAAACCAAAAAAAAACCATAAAAGCCCTGAAAACCCCAAAGAACCCTCGAAATCCCTAAAAACCCTAAAAAACCCCAAACCCATAAAAATCCTAAAAAATACCTAAAAATTCCTAATAACATAAAAAAAATCCTAAAAACCCAGAAAACCCCCTATAAGCTATTAAAAGCCTTAAAACATTAAAGACAACACGTTTTATGAAAATCCCAAGAAAGATGGTGATTCCCCTGCGCGCTCCCAAACCTAACGATGGCGACTCCCCATCGAAGCCATGACGGCGACGACTGTCGTGGTCCTACCTCCCCCTCCTTTGGGGGTGGTCTCCTCGCCTGAGGATGATCAGGACCTCGTTTTCGTTTCTCCCCCTGCTTCTAGTTTTCTTCCACCTTTTCCAACTATTGAGCTGTGTCCGAAGGTCCCTGACCTTTTTGAAGGATATCCTCAGCTTTCACTTTCAGATTTGGAATTTCATGCGGCCTTCGTGCTTCATAGGCTGACATTGATCGCCCGATTTGTGAATCGACGCCCCTCGGTAAACTCTTTCGATAACTTCATTTTCAAATCTTGGGCTTTAAAGGATCGTGTCACGGTAGGGTTGCTTGATGGCCATCAGATCATGATTCGCTTCTCCTCAGAGGAAGACTTGATCTGTGCATGGTCTTCGGCTCCTCACTACATCAATGGCATCCGCTTTTTTCTGTTCAGGTGGAGTTTTCATCTTCACATGAACCGCGACTCACCGATGTATGCTACATGGGTCAGGTTTTCTGAACTGCCGCTTCCGTTCCAAAACCATTCTATTATGAGTATGTTAGGAAATATGGTGGGTCGTTTCCTTTGCTCTGATAGCAGAACTCAAGAAATCTCCCACCCCATCGCCCCAAGGATTTGCGTCGAGGTGGATGCATCTAAGGAGATGGTTGATTATGTCTGGATTACTTTGGGCAAGGAATTCCGATACAAGAAATCGGTCCTTTTTAAATCATCAGTTGCTTATTACTACTCCTGCAGGAAAATGGGTCATCTCTGGAGTGACTACAGACATAGGATCATAAGAATTAATGAGCTGGGGTTGGGTCATGAAGAGGCGAGGGTGGGTCCTGCTGTTTCAACGGCTGGTGTTTGTGCTGTTATGGTGGTTCATGATGTGAAGGAGGTTGGGGATGTTATGGTGGAGCTTTCCCGACAGCCAGTGACTAAACAGGGTGGGTACGCTGGGGTTGGTCTGCTGATCTTGAGGTGTGATGAGGAGCTGAGGAAGGATGACAGCAATGGAGGTGATGCTGATCAACCCGGGGCAATAGCTGTTGATCCCATCCTGGTGGAGACTCCCTCACAGTCTTTAGGGACTGGGGGGATGATGCCCATTGGTGATGGCATGGCACCTGGGGTTGGCCCTGCCGTTGAGGAGGAGGCTATGGCTTCCCATGAGGAAGCGCAGGCCGTTGTGCAGACGTCGGTTCTTGCTGGAGAAGGCGAATTACAGAGAGAGGCAAGGCCTCAAGATAATGTTGAACCTAGGTCACAGTCCTCTGGGGAGTCGGGTGGTATTTGGCCGGTGGTGTCTGCACATACCATGGTGTCTGGCTTTGACCTGGGAGGCTTGGCCGCGAGCTCCAATCTGGCTATTGCTGCTGTCTTTGAGAGACTGAAGCAAGATCTTACCCCGGGGGATAATATGATTTGTGAGAATATAGCTGCTGCTGACCACAGTGGAGGCACTGGGCATGTTGATTTTTTTGAAGTTGTTGATCATGTAGAGGCTCCTGGATCTCAACAGATTGAAAAGGATGTGGCTCAATAGGAACTAAGGGAGGTGATCAAACTGGGGGAGTCCTCTCAGCAAGGGGATCTAGAAATTCATGGATTGGTGGTATGTGCTAAGACAGAGGTGACCAATGTGGTGTGGGAGAGACTGGTCGCGAAGGGGTGGCTGGTGGAAGGTTATCTGAAGTGGTCTTACTTTCATCTGGGGTGGTGCTTAAGGGGACAGTTGGTAGGGATAATATGATTACACAGGAGAGGGTGGAGGAGCAAGGGTTTGTAGAGAACCTGGAGGAGGCCGCTGATCAGGGGGAGGGACAAGGGATGGGGGTTGCTTCCGAGCAGAGAGATGATGCTGCTCATGCACATGAAAGGGCTTTTGCAGGCTGTTCACTTAACCAGTAATCCCCCTTCATTCCCGATCAAGTCCAAGAGGATAATAGTAGGATGTATCACAACATGGATATGGTCCTTAAGGAGAGGTCCATGCTTGAGGAGGCCATCGGGAAAGAAAACAAGCCTGTTGGGATCCATGTTGATCCAAAAAGGAGGAAGACAAGAAAGGACTAATCATCCTTGATAAAGACTGTGTCCACAAGAGCATCCTGTAAAGCTAAGGAAAATGCCTCTGGAGGAGGTGAAAGGGCTGCCAAGAAACAGCTGAATGTGGAGCAGATGAGGTTAATGGAGTACTATGCCAATTTCTTGAAGCAATACGACCCTTCTGAATGGGAATCAGTAGACTCTGATGCGGCCTCTGGTTATGGTGCCGAGGGAGATCCCCCTGGTGCAGATTATGATGATAATGGTGAGGAAGGCTGGTAGATCCTGTGCAAGGATGGGCTGGTGATGGATGCTTGGTGCTTCTTTTGGGTTTTCTTTTCTGTGTCCTTTGGGTGTGTGTTTGTTAAGGGCTTTTGGGTGTGGGTTGATTGACCCTGCCCCTCCCTTGTCTGCAGTGTCTTTCTTTTCTCTAATAATTTTGGGGGGAGTCAGGAATATCCTGGCCCCGAGCCTTCTTTTCCTTAAAACCTTAAAACCCTAAAACCCCTCAAAAACCCTAAAAGCCACTAAAAACGCTAAAAACCCTTAAAACCCCAAAAAAATTAAAAAAACTCTAAAAAACATTTAAAACCCTAAAAAAAATCAAAAAACCCAAAAAGTCCATAAAGACCCTAAAAACCCTAAATAACCCTAAACCCCCCAAAATCCAAAAATACATAAAAATCCAAAAAAAATCCCTAATAATCTCTGAAAACATAAAAACCACTAAAAACTCTAAAAAATCCCTTAAAACCATAAAAATCTTAAAAACCAAAAAACCCATAAAAACCATAAAAAACTCTTAAACCTCAAAAACCTCAAAAACCCCTTATAACCCCAAAAACATTAAAAACTCTAAAAAACGTTAAAACCCAAAAAACTCACAAAAACCCTATAAACCCAAAAATAACCATAAAATCCAAAAAAACCATAAAAACCCTAAAACCTTGAAAAACACTAAAAACCCTCATAATCCCTAAAAACCCTAAAACCCCCTAAAATCCATAAAAATCCAAAAAACCCCCTAAAAATCCCAGAAAACATAAACACCCTAAAAACCCCCTAAAAACCATGAAAACCCCTAAAAATATTTAAAAACCCTAAATAACCCTAAAAACCACTAAAAACTCTAAAAACACAGAAAACCCCTAAAAACGTTAAAAGACTCTAAAAAACCTTAAAACACATAAAAACTATAAAAAACTCTAAAAACAAAAAAAAGACCCTAAAAACCAAAAAAACACTAATAACCCAAGAAAACCCAAAAAACCCTAAAACCCCTCAAAATCCATAAAAATCAAAAGAACCCTAAAAATAATAAAAATCATTAAAAAGCCCAAAAAACTATAAAAACCTAAAAAACCCTAAAAACCAATGAAAACCATAAAAACTGTAAAAACCATAAAAACTAATCAAACCCCTAAAAACCAATAAAAACTCTAAAAAACCTCAAAACCCCTAAAAATGTTAAAAAACTCTAAAAACCTTAAAACCCAAAAAACTCCAAAAAAACCCAAAAAAACAAAAAAATTATAAGAACCCAAAAAACCTTTAAAATCCCTAAAACCCCTCACAATCCCTAAAAACCCTAAAAAACCAAAAAAACCTAAAATATCCTCAAGACTCCATGAAAACATAGAAACCCTAAAAACACTGAAAAACCCTTGAAAACCATAAAAACCCCTAAAAACCCATAAAATCCTAAAAACCAATAAAAACTCTAAAAACCTGTAAAACACATAAAACATTAAAAAACTCTAAAAAACATTAAAAACCCTAAAAACTCAAAAAACCCCTAAAACCCATAAAAATACTAAAATCCCTAAAATCCCAGAAAAACCCTAAAAGACCTCAAAATCCCTAAAGTCCCAAAAAAATCTTAAAAATCCTAAAAAATCCCTCAAAATCCCAGAAAACGTAAAAACCCTAAAAACATTGAAACACCCCTGAAAACCATAAAAAGCCCTAAAAACATTAAAGACCATAAAACAACATAAAACACATAAAACCCACTGAAAACTTTTAAACCCCACAAAAAACGTTAAAAACTATGAAAGCCCTTAAAACCCTAAAATACTCAAAAAAACACAAAAAAAATGAAAAATAGACCCTAAAAACCCTAAAAACCCCTAAAACCCCAAAAAACCCAAAAAACTTCTAAAAGCTCCCAAAATCCCTAAAACCATAAAAAGCATAAAAAATACTAAAAATGCCTAAAAATCCTTGAAAACATAAAAAACCCTAAAACCCCCCTAAAAACCATAAAACCCTTAAAATCCTTAAAAACCCTAAAAACCCAAAAAAACACAAAAAACACTAAAAACTCTAAACCCCCTTAAAACCCCTAAAAACATTAAAAAACCATTAAACCCGTAAAAAATAAAAGAAAAATCTAAAACCCAAAAGACCCTAAAAACCCTAAAAAACTGTACACACACTAAAAAACAAAAGAAAACCGTAAAAACCCTCTAAATATTGAAAAACCCAAAAAAACCAAAAAACCATAAATTCCTAAAAATACCCTAAAAATCCTAGAATATGTAAAAACCCCTAGAAACCCTGAAATACCACTAAAAACCAAAAAACTACTAAAAACTTAAAAAACCATAAAAACTGAAAAAAACCAAAAAAACCACTAAAAAATCTAAAAAACCTTAAACCCCAAAACACATTAAAAACTCTAAAAAAACTTTAAAACACTTAAAAACTCAAAAACCCCTAAAACCAAAAAAACCCCTAAAAACCGTAAAATAATATGAAAAAACCTAAAACCCCTCAAAATCCCTAAAAACCCTAAAAACCATTAAAATCCAAAAAATCCCTAAAAATTCATAAAAACCTTAAAATTCCAAAAAAAATCGTTAAAACCCCACTAAAAACTCTAAAAACCATTTAAAGACCCCAAAAATCATTAAAAAGCTACAGAAACATTAAAACCCTAAAAAATTCAAAAATAAACTTAAAACTCTATAAAAACCAAAATAACCTAAAACCATAAAAACCACGAAAAACCAAAAAACCCCTCAAAATCCCAAAAAACCATAAAAATCATAAAAAAAGGAAAAAATACCTGAAAACATAAAAAACCCTAAAAACCATGAAAACCCCCTAAAAACCATAAAAACATTAAATACCCTAAAAATCCCTAAAACCCCAAAAAACACTAAAAAATCTAAAAGCCTCAAACCCCTAAAACATTAAAAAACTTGAAAAAAACCTTTAAAACCCTAAAAAACTGGGAAAAAAAACATAAAAACCCAAAAACCCAGAAAATCCCAAAAACCCTAAATAACCCTATAAAAAAGCCCCAAAATCCCTAAAAACTATAAAAAAACCTAAAAGCCCTAAAAATCCTAAAAAATACCTCAAAATACATGAAAACGTTAAAAATCCTAAAAATCCTAAAACCCCTGAAAACTTTAAACAATCCTAATATCCTATAAAAACCCTAAAAACCAATAAAAATTGTTAAAACCCTTAAAACCCTTAACAACATTAATAAACTCTAAAAACCCTTAAAAACACTACAAAACTCTAAAAAACACTAAAACTCCCAAAAGACCCTAAAAACCTTAAAAACCCCTAAACACCCTAAAAAATCTAAAACCCCATAAAACCCCTCAAAATCCTTAAATACCATAAAACCATAATAATCCTAAAAAATCCATAAAAATACTTGAAAACATTAAAAACGCTAAAAACGATTAAAACCCTTGAAAACCATAAAAACATTTAGAAATCCTTAAAAACCCTAAAATCCACTAAAACCCTTCAACCCCTAAAAATTATCAAAAAACTCTAAAAACCTTAATACCCCTAAAAACTCAAAAATCCCTAAAAAACCAAAACGACCCTAAAACCCTAAAACCCCAAAAGACTATGAAAAATCCAAAAAACCCTAAAAATCCCTAAAAATCATAAAAAAAGTAAAAATCCTAAAAAATCCCTATCTCTAAAAAACCTCTAAAACTCTAAAAACCCCTAAAATGTTAAAAAAACTCAAAAAAACCTAAAAACCCAAAAAGACCATAAAAACCTGAAAACACCCTAAAATCCCAAAAAAACCTAAAAAGCCTCAAAATCTCAAAAAATAATAAAAACCCCTAAACCCCATAAAAATCCTAAAAATACCCTAAACCCCCTAAAAATCAATGAAAATGTAAAAAACACAAAAAACTATAAAACCCCCTGAAATTGTAAAAACATCTAAAACCAGAAAAAAAACCTAAAAACCCATCAAAAACCTAAAAACCACAAATAACTATAAAAACCTTTAAAAACAATAAAACTTCAAAAACCTCTTAAAAACCCTAAAAACTAACCCCCCCCTAAAAAATCCAAAAGACCCTAAAAACCCAAAAAATATGAAAAAACCCTAACCACCCCCCAAATATCTAAAACCCTAAAACCATAAAAAACCTAAAAAACCATAAAACCCCTTAAAATGTAAAAAACCCCAAAACCCCTGAAAAACATAAAAACCAAAAAAACCCATAAAACCCTGAAAAGGCCTAAACACCCTAAAAAACCATGCAACCCCCTAAAATCCCATCAACCAAAAAAACTAAAACCCATAAAAATCCAAAAAAACGCCAAAAATCCCTAAAAACCTAAAAAATGCTTAACCCCCCCTAAAATCCATAAAACACGAAAAACCTTAAAAACCCTAAAAACCAATAAAAACCTAAAAAACCACTAAAACCCGAAAAACTTTTAAACCCTTAAAAATGTTTAAAAACTCTAAAAAACCTAAAACCCCCTAAAAATTTAAAAAAACCTTAAAAACATAAAAACCTTGAAAAAACCGAAAAACACTCAAAATCCATAAAATACCTAAAAACCATAAAAACTATGAAAACCCCCTGAAACACATAAACACCCCTGAAAATCTAAAAAAATCTAAAAAACCACTAAAAATCTAAAAACCTTAAAACCCCTTAAAAATGTTAAAAAAGTCCAACAACCCATAAAAACAAAAAAACACAAAAAATACCCTAAAAACCCAAAAAAAAAACCATAAAATCCATGAAGAACCCTAAAAACCCTAAAAACCTTCAAAATACCTAAATACTCTAAAAAATTCCTAAAAACCATAAAAAACCTAAAAAAACCCTAATAATCCCAAAAAATGAAAAAAACCCTAAAACACTAAAATACCCTAGAAAACCATAAAAACCCCTAAAAACATAAAAAACCCTAAAACCCAATAAAAACACTAAAAACCACTAAAAACTCTAAAACCCCTAAAAAGTTAAAAAACTCGAAAAAACCTTAAAAATTCTAAAATACTCAAAAAAAACCCTAAAAACCCAAAAAATCCATAAGACCCCTGAAAACCCCTAAAAACCATGAAAACACATAAAATCCCTCAAAATACCTAAAACCAACATAAAACCCTAAATACCAAAAAAATCATATAAAAGTCCTTAAAATCCTTGAAAATGTAAAAAACCTGAAAAACCCCTGAAAACCATAAAACCCCTAAAAACCATAAAAACCCTAAAAACCAATAAAAAAAATAAAACCCACTAAAAACCCTAAAAAACCCTCAAAACCCCTAAAAACGTTAAAAAATATATAAAACCTTAAAAACCCTAAAAACTAAAAAAACCCATAAAAACCCCAAAGGACTCTAAAAACCCCTGAAAACCCTGAAAAAAAATAAAATTCCAAAAAATGTAAAAAAAACTAAAAACACTAAAAATCCCCTAAAAACCATAAAAACCCCTTAAAACATTAAAAATCCTAAAAACCCATAAAAACCATAAAAGCACTAAAAACAATAAAAACCTTTAAAACCCAAAAAACTTTGAAAACCCTAAAAACCCTGAAAACCTAAAAGACCTTGAAAACCCCCTAAAAACCTTTAACACCCCTAAGAACCCATGAAAACCCCCAAAATCAAAAAAAAATTCTAAAAAATATTAAAACACATAAAACATTAAAAAACTCTAAAAATGTAAAATAACCTTAAAATAGCTCCACAAAACCCCCTAAAACCCCAAAAAAGCAAAAAAAAAAACCCTGAAAACCCCAACAATACACAAAGACCCCTAAAACCCCTCTAAATCCCAAAAAATTATAAAATTACCTAAAAACCATAAAATCCTAAAAAGCCCTAATAATCCCTAAAAATGTATATAACCTTAAAAACCCTGAAAACCCCTGAAACCATAAAAACCACTAAAAACCTTTAAAACACCTAAAAATCCACTAAAAATAATAAAAACCCTTTAAACTCCTAAAAATATTAAAAAACTCTAAAAACCTTGAAAACCCTAAAAAACTAAAGAAAAAACCCCTAAACCCCCAAAAGCTAAAAAACCCTAAAAACCCCTTTAAACCCTAAAAAACCCTAAAAACCTTGAAAACCCTCAATAATCCCTAAAATCCTTAAAAGCCATTAAAAACTCTAAAAACTTGAAAACCCCCTTAAAACCCATAAAAAACCCTAAAAACCTTAAAAAAACTAAAAACACATAAAACCCTAAAAACACCAAAAACTCTAAAAACCCTTAAAACCCCTAAAAACTTTAAAAACTCTAAATACCATAAAAACCCTAAAAAACAAAAAAGAGCCTAAAAATCCAAAAAAAAGTTTTTAAAATCCTAAATTCCCTAAAACCCCTAAAACCCCTGAAGTCCCTAAAAGCCTTAAAATGCCCTAAAAACCATACAAATCCTAAAAAATCCCAAAAATCCCTAAAAACATGAAAAACCCTAAAAACCCTAAAATCCCCCTAAAAACCATAAAACCCATAAAACCTTAAAAACCCCTAAAAACCCTAAAAACCCACTAAAAACTCTAAAACCCATTGAAACCCCTAAAAACATTAAAAACCCTAAAAACTAAAAAAACGTAAAATAAAAAAAACCCATAAAACCTCTTAAACCCTAAGAAAATATAAAACCCCGAAAAATACCTCAAAATCCAAAAAAACCATAAAAAATAAAAAACCTAATAAGGCCCATAGATTCCCTTAAAATGTAAAAAACCATAAACCCCTAAAAAATCCTTGAAAATCATAAACACCCCAAAAAACTTAAAAAACCTAAAACCCATAAAACCCTAAAATCCCACTAAAAAATATAAAAACCCTTTAAACCCCTAAAAGTGTCGAAAAGATATAAAAAGAATTAAAAACCATAAAAAACGGAAAAAAACCCTGAAACCCAAAAAGGATTAAACACCATATAAACCCTAAAACTCCTGAAAACCCTCAAAATCCATAAAAACTCTAAAATACATTAAAACCCATAAAAATCTTAAAAAGTCACCAAAATTATCTTAAAACGTAAAAAATCCCAAAAAACCTGAAAACCCCCTTAAAACCATAAAAACTCTTATAAAACACTTAAAACTCACAAAATCTCTAAAACACAATTAAAACTCTAAAACGCCTTAGACACCTAAAATTGTTTAAAAAATCTAGAAACCTTAAAAACTCAAATAAAACCCTAAAAATGTTGAAAACCACTAAAAACCCTAAAAATATATGAAAACCCCTAAAAACCATAAAAAACCCTAAAAATCCTAAAAAAGCCTTAAAAATCCGTGAAAATGTAAAAAACACTAAAAACCTGAAAAAACCCCTGAAAACCATAAAACCCCTAAAGACCTCAAAAACCCTAAAAAACCATAAAACCCCTAAAAACCATTAAAAAAATCTAAAAACCCTTAAACCCCAAAAAAACTTTAAAAACTCTAAAAACGTTAAAAACCTGAAAAAACTCAAAAAACCCTAAAAACCCCAAAAAAAACCCCATAAAAACACTAAAACCCCTAAAAACCAAGAAATTCCCTAAAAACCCTAAAAAACCCAAAAACCAATAAAAATACTAAAAAGGATATAAAATCCTAAAAACACAAAAAACCCCTAAAACCCTCCCAAAAAAATAAAAACCTCTAAAAAACTTAAAAGACCCCAAAACCCCACTAAAATCTCTAAAAACCCAAAAAAAACCATAAAAACATTAAAAACTCTGAAAGCCCTTTAAATCCTAAAAACACAAAAAACCCTAAAACCCCCAAAAAACCACAAAACCCGAATACCCTTGAAAACCCCCCAACCCCCTAAAAAAATAAAAACCATAAAAACCTTAAGAATCCCTAAAAAACATTAAAATGTAAAAAACCCAAAAAAACATTGAGAACCCCATGAATACCGTAAAAACCCATAAAAACCTTAAAAACTCTAAAACCCCATAAAAATCCTAGAAACCACTAAAAAATCTAAAATCCCAGAAACCCCTGAAAAATGTTAAAAAACAATAAAACCATTAAAACCCCAAAAAACAACTCAAAAAAACCAAAAAAACCATAAAACCATAAAAACTATAAAACCCCAGAAAACCCCTAAAACCATTAAAGTCCTTAAAAAGCTTAAAAATCCCTAAAAACCATTAAAAACATAAAAAGTCCAAAAAAATCAATGAAAACGTAAAACCCCTAAAAACTTGACAACACCTTGAAAACCATAAAAGAAACTACACACTCTAAAACCCCTAAAACCACCAAAATCTCTAAAAACCCATAAAAACCCTAAAAACATTAAAAAACTCTAAAAACCCTAAAACCCCGTAAAAACGAAAAAAATCTTAAAACAATGAAAATCATAAAAACCCTAAAAGACACTAAAATCCACAAATTCCCTAAAAACCTAAAAACCCTAAAAATCATAAAAATCCTAAAATGACCTAAATATCAATGAAGATGTAAAAAAAACCTAAAAATCATGAAAACCATAAAACCCATAAAAACCTTAAAAACCCATAAAAACCTTAAAAAACCTAAAAACGTTAAAAACAGCATTAAACCTTAAAAATCCTGAAAAACTCAACTTCCCAAAAATAAATCATGAAAATATCAAAATCCCTAAAACCCTTCAAAAAAAACCATAAAACACCTAAAAACCCTAAAAAGAATCCTAAAAAAACCCTAAAAACCCCAAACCCACAAAATCCATAAAACCCCTAAAAACCTTAAAACCAATAAAAATCCAAAAAACATCACAAAAAATCACCAATAACATAAAAACCCCTCAAAACCAAGAAAACCCCCTCAAATTGCTAAAACCCGTAAAAACCTTAAAAACCCAAAAAACCCCAAAAAACCCAAAAATAACTCTAAACACACTTAAAACCCAAAAAACTCTACAAAAACCCTAAAACCCCCTAAAAACCCTAAAACCTGAAAAAATACCTAAAAATACCTGAAAACAGAAAAAAAATCTAAAAACCCTCAAAACTCCTAAAAAGGTAAAAAAAACCCCAAAAACCCATAAAAAACCCCAAACTACTAAAAACTCTAAAAACCCTTAAATCCCTTAGAAACGTTAAAAACTCTAAAAAACCCAGAAAACTCAAAAAAACCCTAAAAACCCTAAAAACCATCAAAATCACTAAAAACTATAAAAACATAAAAACCATAATAATTCTAAAAAATCCCTTAAAATCTCAAAAAAAATCAGTAAAAATGTAAAACACCCTAAAAATAATGAAAAACCCCTAAAAGCCATAAAAACCCCTAAAAACCATGAAACCCTAAAAACCCAAAAAACAACTAAAATTATGAAAACCGTAAAAACCCCTAAAAATGTAAAAAGCTCTAATAGATTAAAATCCCTAAAAAACGCAAAATAACCCATCAAAACCCAAAATATTTATAAAACCCAAAAAACCCAAGAAACACTGAAAAACCCTAAAAACCATCAAATTCCCTAAAAACACAAAAAATCAAAAAATACCCATAAAACCCTAAAAATCCCTAAAAATACCAAAAAATAAAAAAACCACTAAAACCCTTGAAAACCCTAAACGACTCTAAATAAATTAAAACCCCTAAAAACCCATAAAAACCTAAAAAACCTAAAAAACCTAAAAAACCTAAAAACCCCTAAAACTCAAAAAAATCCTAAAAAATCCCAAAAAATCTATAAAACCATAAAACCCCTAAAAGAATGAAAAACCCATGAAAACCATAAAACCCCTAAAACATTAAAAAGCCCCAAAACCACTAAATGTAGTAAAAACTCTTAAAACCCTTAAAAACATTAAAAACTCTAAAATACATTAAGGAACTAAAAAACTCAAAAAAATCCTAAAAACCCAAAAACCCAAAAAAAAAACTAAACACCCCTAAAAACCCTAAAAATTCCTAAAAACACTAAAAACACAAAAAAAATCCCAAAAAATCCCAAAAAACATAAAAAACCCTAAAAACCCGAAAAATACCAGGAGAACCTTAAAACCCCCTAAAAAGCTTAAAAAATCCCAAAACCCATAAAAACCCTAAAACCGCCAAAACACTAAAAACCCTTAAAACCAATAAAAACATTAAAAAATCTAAAAAACCATAAACCCTGTTAAAACTCCAAGAAAACACTAAAAACCAAATACCATAAAAACCCTAAAAAACCCTGAAAAACCCCTCAAAATCCCTAAAAACCAAAACAACCGTAAAACCCAAAAATATTCTAAAAAATCCTTAAAGTCTCTAAAAACTCAAATCTCTAAAAACCCCCAAAACCCTTAAAAACCTCAAAAATTCTAAAACAGATAAAAACCCAAAAATCACTAAAAACCCTTAAAACCCTGAAAACATTACAAAACTCTTGAAAACCTTAAAAATCCTAAAAGGCTCAAAAAAACCCTAAAACCCTCAAAATTCGTAAAAACTCTAGAAACCCTAAAAACATTAAAAAAAATTAAAAATACCTAAAAAACCTTGAAAACATAAAAACCCTAAAAACATTGAAACCCCATGAAAAAGATACAAATCCCTAAAAACATTAAAAGCTCTAAAACCCATAAAACCCTAAAAACCCACTAAACCCATAAAACCCCTTTAAACCCCTAAAAACGTTAATAAATTCCAAAAAACCGTATAAACCCAAAACACTATAAAAACCATAAAACCCTAAATACCCTGAAATCTCTTAAAACCCCTCAAAATCAATAAAATTAATTAAAACCCTAGAGACTGTAAAAATCCAAAAAAAACCAAAAATGACTAAAAATGTAAAAAACCCTAAAAATCCCTAAAAATGTAAAAAGCCCTAAAACCCATGAAAACCACCTAAAAATAATAAAAACACCTAAAACCATAAAAACACTAAAAACCCATAAAAACACTAAAAACCCATAAAAACACTAAAAACCCTAAAACCCCTTTAAACCCTTAAAACGTTAAAACACTCTAAAAAACCTTAAAAACACTAAAAACTCAAAAATAATCTAAAAACCCAAAATGAAAAAAATACATTGAAAACCCCTAAAACCCCTAAAAACCATAAAATACCTAAAAACATAAACACCATAAAAACCATAAAATTCCTAAAAAATCCCTAAAAACTGAAAAAACCCTAAAAACCATGAAAACCCCTAAAACCCACAAAACCCCCCAAAAACCTTGAAAACCCTAAAACCCATAAAACCCCAAAAAACCCACTAAAAACTATAAAAACCCTTTGAACCACTGAGAATGTTAAAAAAACTCTAAAAGGGATTTAAAACCCTAAAAACATAAAATAAAATCCTGAAAACTCAAAAAAACCATAAAAACCCCAAAAAACTTCAAAAACCCTAAAAATCCTAAAAGGCATAAAAACCCATAAAACCCATAAAAACCCAAAAAATCCTCTAAAAAGTAGAAAAACTCTAAAATCATAAAAAACCATAATAACCCCTAAAAACTGACTAAAAAATATAAAAACCCATAAAACGTTAAAAAATCATTAAAACCCTAAAAACACAAAAAAAACCTAAAAACCTAAAAAGACCCTAAAAACCCTAAAAACCATAAAACCTCTAAAGACCAAAAACCCAAAAACCCTTCAAAATCCATAAAAACCCTAAAAACCATAAAAATCCTAAAAAATCCCTAAAAATCCATGAAAAAACAAAAACCCTAAAAACAATAAAAACCCCTAAAACCGTAAAACCCTTAAAAACCTAAAAACACTAAAAATTATAAAATCCCCTAAAACCCATGAAACATTAAAAACATTAAAAAACCTTAAAAACCGTAAAAAACTAAAAAAACCCTAACAACCTAAAAGACCCTAAATCCCAAAAGGAATATAAAAACCCTAAAACACCCTAAAATCCTTAAAAACCTAGAAAAATCCTTTAAACCCTCAAAGTCCCTAAAAACCCTAAAAAATACAAATATTAAAAAAACCCTACAAATCCCTGAAAATGTAAAAATCCATGAAAACCCAGAAAACCAAAAAAACCCCTAAAACCCTTAAAAAACCTAAAAACCTATAAAACCCCTAAAAACCCACTAAAACACTAAAACCCCTTAAACCCCCTAAAAATGATAAAAAACTCAAATAAACCTTAAAACTACTAAAAAGACAAAAACCCTAAAACCCCAAAAGACCCTAAAAATCCTAAGAAACTCGAAAAACCCTAAACATATTGAAAAATCCTAAAACCCCTCAAAATCCCTACAACCCCTAAAAACCCCAAAAAATATAAAAAACCTAAAAATCCATAAAAAGCCCTAAAAACGTAAAAAACCCTAAAACCCGAAAAAACCCCTTAAAACCATAAAATCCCATAAAAACCATAAAAACTATTAAAAAACCAAAAAACTTCTAAAAACTTTAAAAATCCTTAAAACCCATAAAATGTTAAAAAAACACCAAAACACCATAAAAACCATTAAAAAATCATAAAAACCCTAAAACCCAAAAGACCATAAAAACCCTGAAAACCACTAAAAATCATAAAACCCCTGAAAAACTTAAAACCATCAAATTACATTAAAGCCTTAAAAACCCTAAAACCATAAAAATTCTAAAAAAATACCTAACAACCCTTGAAAACACAAAATATGCTAAAAACCTAGAAAACCCCAGAAAATCATAAAACCCCCAAAACCTTAAAAACTCTAAAAACCTATAAAAACCCTAAAAACCACCAAAAACACTAAATCCCCTTAAAATCTCTAAAAAAATAAAAAACTCTAAAAACCATTAAAAACCCTAAAAACACAAAAAACCTAAAAACCCTAAAAAAACCCAAAAACCCCTCAAAATATCTAAAATCCCTAAAACCACTAGAAATATTAAAAAATCTCTAAAATACCTAAAAACGTAACTACCTAAAAAGGTAAAAGCCCCTAAAACCCTGAAAACCCCCTAAAAACCAAAAAAAGTCCAAAAACATTAAAAATTGAAAACACCCTAAAAAATAAAGAAAACCTCTAAAAACCCTTAAAGTCCCTAAAAACGTTACCAAACACTTAAAAACCATAAAAATCATAAAAGGCTAAAACCCCCCCAAAAAACATAAAAACCCAAAAAACCTTAAAAAACCCTGAAAACCCTTAAAAAACCTCAAAACCATTATAAACCCTAACAACCCAAAAAACATAAAAATCCTTGAAAATTTTAAAAAACCTAAAAACCCTACCCCCCACCCCACCCCCACTGAAAAACATAAAAGCCCCTAAATACCTTGAAAACTCTAAAACACCATAAAAACCCTAAAAACCCACTAAAAACCCTAAAAACCCTTTAAACCCATAAAAACATTGATAAATTATAAAAATCATTAAAATACAAAAAACTCAAAAAAACCCCCAAAACCTCAAAAACCATAAAATCCTAAAAACCATAAACAAATCTTGAAACCCCCTAAAAACCCTCAAAATACCTAAAAAACATTAAAATTATAAAAAACATATAAAATTCCCTAAAAATATAAAAAACCCTAAAACCCCTCATAAACCCTTAAAAACCCGAAAACCCCCCTTAAAACCCATAAATCCCCCTAAAAACTATAAAAACCCTAAAAACCCATAAAAACCACTAAAAACTCTAAAAACCCATAAAACAACTAAAAAACCTAAAATCCTATTAAACCCTTAAAATGTTAAAAATCTCTAAAAACCATAAAACCCATAAAAACTAAAAAAAAGTGAAAAACCCATAAAGAACCTAAGAACCTAGAAAAACCCTAAAAACCCAAAAAAAACCTAGAAAACCCCTAAAACCCCTTAAAATCCCCCAAAACCTTAAAAACCCCTAAAACCATAAAAATACTAAAATTCCCTAAAAATGTTTTATGTTTTTTAGGGTTTTTAAGGTTTTTAAAAACCTTAAACCCCCTAAAAATGTTAAAAAACTCCAAAAACACTTAAAAACCTAAAAAAACCCTAAATACCCTAAAAACCATCAAAACCCTAAAAACCTTGGGAAATCCTAAAAACCCATAAACACCCTGAAGAACCACTAAAAACTTTAAAAACCCTTAAAACCCTAAAAAATGTTACAAACTGTAAAATTTTAAAAAACCCTAAAACCCCAAAAAAACCATAAAAACCCTAAACACCCAAAAAGGAAAAAAACTATACTAAAAATACCCTAAAAATCCCTAAAAAGGTAAATATACCAAAAAACCCAAAAAAAACCCTAATAAACCCCCAAACCCCAAAAACCTTAAAAACCCTTAAAGCCCCATAAAAACATTGAAAATCGCTAAAAACACTAAAACCCAATAAACCATTAAAACGATAAAAAACTCTAAAAACCATAAAACCCCTAAAAACTAAAAAAACCCTAAAAAACATTAACACTATAAAAACCCCAAAAACCCCTAAAAACCTAAAAAACCAGAAAAACCTAATAACCCTCAAAATCCATAAAACCCTTAAAAACCCTAAAAACCATAAAAACCATAAAAATCTGAAAAAAAAACACTTATAAATACCTGAAAACGTAAATTCCCAAAAAACCCAAAAAATCCCTTAAAAACCGTAATAACCCCTAAAACTTTAAAAACACCAAAAACCCATAAAAACTCTAAAAACCACTAAACACTCTAAAAACCCTTAAAACCCCTAAAACATTAAAAATTAAAAAAAAATTAACACCCCTAAAAAACTAAAAAAATCCTTAAAAACCCAAAAGACCATAAAACCCCTAAAACCCTAAAAACCCAGAAAAACCAAAAAAATCCCCCAAAAACCTAAAAAATCCTAATGACCATAAAAACCATTAAAACTCCCTAAAAATCCTTGAAAACATAAAAAACCCTAAAAACCCTAGAAAACCATAAAAACCCATAAATACCTAAAAAAACATTAAAACCAAATAAAAACCCTAAAAATCACTAAAATAACTAAAAACCCTTAAAACCTCTAAAAAGTTAAAAAACTCTAAAAAAAACTTTCAACCCTAGAAAACTCAAACAAAACCTAACCCCCCCCCAAAAGGCCATAAAAACATTAAAAACCCTAAAAACCATAAAATATAATGACAACCCATAAAAACTCTCAAAACCCTAAACAACATGAAAATCCTAAAAAATCCCTTAAAGGACCGGAAAACATAAAAACCCTAAAAACCCTGAAAACCCCCTAAAAACCAGAAAATCCCTTAAAACCCTAAAACCCCATAAAAAACATAAAAACCCACTAAAAACATTAAAAACCCTTAAATCCCCTTAAAATGATAAAAACTCTAAAAAGCACAAAAACTCAAAAATCCCTAAAACCCCCAAAAGACCCTAAAAACCCTAAAAAAACTAAAACCCCCTAAAAACCCCTACATCCCACAAACTCCACAAAATTCCTAAGAACCCAAAAAATGATAAAAACGTACAAAATCCCTAAAAATCCTTGAAAACTTAAAAACCCTAAATATCTTGAAAAGTCCCTAAAAACCATAATACCCTTAAAACTATAAAAAACCCTAAAAACCCACAAAAGCCCTAAAAACAAACTAAAAACTCTAAAACCTCTTAAAAACCCTAAATTTTTTAAAAACTCTAAAAAAACTAAAAACCCCTAAAAAACTCAAAAAACCCTCTAAAACCGAAATAGAGCATAAAACCCCTGAAAAAACCAAAAAATTGAAAAACCCTCAATATCCCTAAAAACCCTAAAAACCCTAAAAAATAAAAATATCTTAAAATCCCTAAAAATCCCTAAAAACATAAAAACCCCAAAAAACCCTAAAAACCAAAAAACCCCTAAAACCATAAAAATTTATAAAAAACCATAAAAAACTGAAACCCCAATAAAAACTCTAAAAACCCTTCAAACCCTTAAAAACGTTAAAAAACTCTAAAAACCCTTGAAACCCCGAAAAACACAAAAAAATCACCTTAAAAACCAAAAAAAACCTAAAAATATGAACAACCCTAAAAACCTTAAAAATCTCTTAAAACCCACAGAAACCCTCAAAATCCTTAAAAACCCTAAAAACCATAAAAACCATAAAAATCCCAAAAAATCCTTGAAAACATAAAAAACCCTAAAAATCTTGAAAACCCCCTTAATACCATAAAAAACATAAAAACCTTTAATAACTTAAAAACCCATAAAACCCCAAAAAACCACTAAAAACTCTAAAAAACCTTAAAACCAATAAAAAAGTTAAAAAACTCTAAAAACATTAAAAACCCTAAAAAAACAAAAAACCTACAAAAAACAATGATAACCCCTAAAAATTCTGAAAATCCCTAAAAAGACTAAAAATCCTAAAAACCATAAAAATCCTAAAAAAACTGAAAAATACCTGAAAATGTAAAAAACCCAGAAAACCCCTTTAAATTCCTAAAACCCCCTAAAAACATTAAAAAACCCCAAAGCCCCTAAAAACCATAAAACCCAATAAAACCCCAACAAATGTTAAAAAACTCCAAAAAACCTTTAAACTCATAAAAACTCAGAAAAAAAAACCCTAAAACCCTAAAAACCATAAAAACCCTAAAAACGCTAAAAACCCTGAAAAACCCTAAAACCCCCCCAAAATCCCTAAAAACCCTAAAAGGCCATAAAAACAAAAAAAACTCCTAAAAATACCAAAAAACCTTAAAAAACCCAAAAAACCCCACTAAAAACGCTAAAAACCCTTCAAACCCCTAAAGATGTTAAAAAATTCTAAAAGGCTTAAAATCCTAAAAAACTCAAATAAAAACCCAAAAAAACCTTAAAAACACTAAAATCCCAAAAATCCAAAAAAAACCCCAAAACACCCAAAAACCCTTAAAATCCCTAAAAACCCTAAAAACACAAAAGAGTATAAAAAATCCTAAAATATCCATATAGATCCCTGAAAATGTAAAAAACCCTAAAAACCCTAAAAACCCCTTGAAAACCAGAAAATCCCCTAAAAACAGAAAAATCTAAAAACCGAAAATACCCCTAAGAACAAAAAAAATTAGAAAAACCCCTAAAAAACATAAAAACCCTGAAAAACCTAAAACCCCACAAAATCCCTAAAAACCCTAAAAACCCCAAAAAACTAAAAAAATCCTAAAAATTCCCTAAAAATTCCTCAAAACATAAAAAACCCTAAAACCCTAAAAAATCTTGAAATCTATAAAAAACCCTAAAAATATTTTAAAACCATAAAAACTAATAAAAACCCAAAAAACACTAAAAACTACAAAAACTCTTAAAACCTGTAAAAACCTTAAATACTGTAAAATACATTTAGAACCCTAAAAACTCAAAAAATACCCTAAAACCTAAAAATACCATAAAATTAAAAACCTAAAAACCCATAAAAACCCATAAAACCCCTAAAAACCCTCAAAATCCCTAAAAACCATAAAAATCCTAAAACAACCATAAAAATCCCAAAAAACATAAAAACCATTAAAAAACACTAAAAACCCTTAAAACATTAAAAAACTCTAAAAAAACCTTAAAACCCTTAAAAACTCAAAAAAACCCAAAAAACTCGAAAAAATAAAAGCCCTAAAAACCATAAAAATTCCTAAATACACCTAAAACCATAAAAATCCCTAAAAACCATAAAACCCTAAAAATCCCTAAAACCATAAAAACCCTAAAAAGCCTTAAAAACCCCTGAAATCTTTAAAAACCCTAAAAACCATGAAAACCCCTAAAAACATTAAAAACACCAAAAACCAATAAAAATCCTAAAACCACTTAAAAATCTAAAAACATTTGACACTTAAATATTTTAAAATCTCTAAAAAAACATAAAACCCCTAAAAACTCTAAAAAATCCTAACAACCCAAAAAAAACATAAAATCCCTAAAAACCCTAAAAACCCTAAAAACCATAAAAATCCTAAAAACCACTAAAAATCCATGAAAACATAAAAGAACCCTAAAAACTCCCTGAAAACCATAAAAACCCCTAAAAAATTTAAAAAACCAAAAAAACACTTAAAACCTCTAAAAACACTAAAAAGTCTAACAACCCTTAAAACCCCTAAAAACGTAAAAAAACTCATAAAAACCTTAAAACCCCCAAAGAGGAGTTCAAGGAAGGGCTACTTTGCTCTTCCAAAGCCCATGGTCACGAGGGCCTCTTATAAGGCCTCCAAAATGTATGTTGATGATACCAAGAAACGCCAAAACTCTATGGAGCAACAAAGACTCAGAGACACATACTTGGTGCTTTTTAAGCAGCATGAATATGAATGGGAAATGGGGGATGATGATGCAACTTCTGGATATGGTGCTGATGGTGATCTTTTTTATTATGGTGGAGAGGTCGATCCATATGACATGTAACTCATTTTGGGTGTGGGTTGTTTGACCTTTCCCTTTCTTGTTTGTGTCTTTCTTTTTTTCTCAGGGTTTTTGGGTGTGGTTCGATCGAATCTGCCCCTCCCTTGCCTGTTGTGTCCTTTTTCTAATAATTTTTTTTTGGGGGGGGGGGGGGTCACGAATAGCCTAAAAACCCACCAAAAACTCTAAAAACCCTTAAAATCCATAAAAACATTAAAAAACTCTAAAAACCCTTAAAACCTTAAAAAACTCTAAAAACCCTAAAAACCCCAAAACACCCTAAACCCCCTAAAAACCCTGAAAACCCGTAAAAACCCTAAAAAAGAGGTAAAATCCCAAAAGAGGTAAAAAAAACCTGAAAACCCGTAAAAACCCTAAAAAAGAGGTAAAATCCCAAAAGAGGTAAAAAAAACCTGAAAACCCCTTGAAAACAATAAAAACCCTAAAAACACTTTAAAAACAATAAAATCCCAAAAAACCCTAAACCCCATTAAAAATTCTAAAAACCCTTAAACCCCCTAAAATGTTAGAAAACTCTAAAAAACCATAGAAAACCTAAAAAACTCCAAAAAACCCCTAAAAACCTAGAAAAACCATGAAACCCCATAAAACCCCTCAAAATCAATAAAATCCCTAAAAATCATAACAAATCTCTAAAAATCCCTGAAAACATAAAAAGCCTAAAACCCCCTACAAAACTTAAAAACCCCTAAAAACCCTTAAAAACCTTAAAAATCCATAAAAACACTAAAACCACTAAAATCTCTAAAAACCCTTAAAATCCATAAATACGTTAAAAAAATCTAAAAACCCTTATAACCCTAAAAAACTCAAAAATCGCTAAAACTGTATAAGACCCTAAATGCCCTGAAAATCCCTAAACCCCCTAAAAATCCACGAGAAATCCCCAAAACCAAAAAATCCCTAAAAACTCTAAAAACCATAAAAATCCTAAAAATCCCTGAAATCCCTGAAAACGTAAAAAAACCCTAAAAATCCCTAAAAACCAAAAAACCCTAAAAACCACAAATCCTAGAAACCAATAAAAACCGTCAAACCCCACTCAAAACTCCAAAACCTTTTAAAACCTCTAAAATTGTTAAAAACTCTAAAAAACCTTATAACCCTGAAAAACTCAAAAAAATAAAAAAAACAATAAACCCCGCAAAAGACTGAAAATCTCGAAAAACCCTAAAAAATCCATCAAAATCTCTAAAACCCTAAAAACTCTAAAAAATCAAAAAACCAAAAAAATCCCAAAAAATCCCTTAAAACATAAAAAACCCTAAAAAACTTTGAAAGCCATAAAAACCCCTAAAAACCTTAAAACCCCCCAAAACCCATAAAAACCCAGAAAATCAACTAAAAACATAAAAAACCCTTTAAACCCCTATAAACTTTAAAAAACATTAATTATTTTAAAAACCATAAAAAACTAAAAAAAATTTGAAAAACCCAAAAAGATCCTAAAACCCATGAAAAACCTTAAAAACCCAAAAAATGGCCTAAAAATACATGAAAATGTAAAAAACCCTAAAAACTTTATAAACCCCTAAAAACCCATAAAAATACAAAATATCACTAAAAACTATAAAACCCCTCAAAACCCCTTAAAATGTAAAAAAACTCTAAAAATCCTTTAAAACACTAAAAACTCAAAAAAACCCATAAAAACCCAAAAAAGTCCCTAAAAATCCTGAAAACCCTAAAAACCCAAAAAACAAAAAAAAACCCCTAGAAAATCTTTAAAAACCCTCATAATACCTAAAAATGATAAAAACCCTTAATACCATAAAAATCCTAAAAAATCACGAAAATTCCCTGAAAATGTAAAAAATCCCAAAAATCCCAAAAAACCCAATAAAAATATAAAAACCCTGAAAACCTGTAAATTTTTTAAAAAACTCTAAAATACCTTAAAACCCTAAAAAACTCAAAAAACCATAAAACCCAAAAAAACCCCTAAAACATTAAAAACCCTAAAAACCTCTAATATCCCTTCAAATTCATAAAAACCCAAAAAAACTTAAAACCGCATAAAAATCCAAAAAATCCATGAAAATGTAAAAAACCATAAAAACTTTAAAAAACCTCTGAAAACCAAAAACACACTAAAATCATAAAAACCCTAAAAAACCATAAAAAACATAAACCACTAAAAACTCTAAAAACCCTTAAATCCCCTAAAAATGATAAAAACTCTAAAAACCCATTAGAAACATAAAAAACTCAGAAAACCATAAAAACATAAAAAGGCCCTAAAAACCCCGAAAATCATAAAAACCCTAACAAACCCTGAAACCCCACCCCCTAAAGGTCCTCAAAAATCCTAAAAAATACCTAAAAATCCCTGAAAAATTAAAAAAACCAAAAAACCCTAAAAAACACCTAAAAACCATAAAAACCCTAAAATTTTAAAAACCCCTAAAAGACCATAAAAACCAATTGAACCCACTAAAAATTTAAAAACCCTTAAAACCCCTGAAAATGTTAAAAACTCTAAAAACCTCAAAAACCCTAAAAAACTCAGAAAAACCACAAAAGACCCTGAAAACCATAAAAACCTAAAAAACACTGAAATACCCCTAAAAACCCTCAAAATCACTGAAAACCAAATAATTCCTAAAAACCATAAAAATCTTCAGAAATCTCTAAAAATTTATAAAAACATAAAACCCCCAAAAATCCTTATAAATCCTTTGAAAACCACAAACCCCCTAAAATCCATAAAAAACCCTAAAATCCCATAAAAAACCTAAAATCCCACTAAAATCTCTACAAACCCCTAAAGCCACTAATAAAATTTAAAACTCTAAAAACCCTTAAAACCCCTAAAAGCTTGAAAAAAAACCCTAATGCATAAAATGACCCTAAAAGCCCAAAAAAAACCTAATAAACCCTAAAACCCCATAAAATCCCTAAAACCCCAAAAAAAACCCTGAAAACCATAAAAATACCTAAAAATCTCTAAAAACGCAAAAAACATGAAAAACCTTTGAAAACCATAAAACCCCATAAAACCCCATAAAACCCACTAAAAACCCTTAAGAACCCTAAAAAAGTTAAAAAATTCTAAAAACCTTAAAACCCTTAAAAACTCAAACCCACCCCTAAAAGCCCAAAAATAACTTAAAAACCCTAAAAAACACTAAAAACCCCAAAAACACTACAAAACCCTAAAAACCCTAAAACAATCCAAATCCCAAAAAACCCTAGAAACCAAAAAAAAATCGTAAAAACCCCTAAAAATCCTTGAAAACGAAAAAACCCTAAAACCCTAAACAACCCCTGAAAACCTTAAAACCCCCTACAAACACTAAAAACTCTAAAAACCCTTTAAACCCTTAAAATTTCCAAAAAACCTAAAAAATCCAAAAAAAAACTCAAAAAACCCTAAAACCCCAAAAGACCCAAAAAACCCTGAAAAACCCTAAACACCCTCAAAATCCAAAAAACTCCTAAAAACACTAAAAACTATAAAAATCCTAAAAAATTCCTAAAAACCTATGAAAATCATAAAATCCCCTAAAAACATTTAAAACCATAAAAACTCATAAAAACCCTAAAAGACCACAAAAAACACTAAAAACCCCTAAAAATGTTTAAAAAATCTAAAAAGCATTAAAACCCTAAAAACTCAAATAAAAAACCCAAAACCCAAAAAGTCCCTAAAAACCCAAAAATAAAAAAACCCCTAAAACCCCTAAAACCCCTAAAACCCCTCAAAATACATAAAAACTCTAAAATACCCTAAAAAACATAAAAAACCATCAAAATCCATCAAAATCCCATAAAACATAAAAAACCCTAAAAACCCTTAAAAACCCTTTAATACCATAAAACCATTATAAAACGCTTAAAACCCATAAAATCCCTAAAATAAAAAAAAACTCTAAAAACCCTTAAACCCCTAAATTTTTTTAAAAATTCTAAAAAACCATTAAAACCCTAAAAACTCAAAAAAACTCTAAGAACACTAAAAACTCCAAAAACCCTAAAATCCCTTAAAACCCCCAAAACCCCTCAAAATCCTTAAAAATTCTAAAAACCCTTAAAACCCATAAAAAACCTTAAAAACTATAAAAATCCATGAAAAAAATAAAAAACCCTAAAAACCCAGAAAACCCCCTAAAACCCATAAAAACCCTTGAACCTTAAAAAACCCTAAAAACCCTTAAAAACCTAGAAAGAATACTAAAAATTATAAAAACCCTTAAAACCCAAAAAACATTAAAAATACTAAAAAACCTTTAAAACTCTAAAAACTCGAAAAACTCCTAAAACCCTAAAAGATCCTAAAAACCCTGAAAGCCTGTAAAAACCCTAAAAACCCAGAAAACTCATAAAAAACCCACCAAATCACTAAATTCCTAAAAAAACCCCAAAACAATACAAATCCTAAAAAACACTAAAAAACCCTTTAATGTAAAAAATGCTAAAACCCCTAAAAACAAAAAAACCCCTTAAAACCTCAAAAATCACAAAATACCCAAAAATAGTGAAGAACTTCTAAAAACTATAAAAACACTTAAAACCTCTAAAAACACTTAAAACCTCTAAAAACGTAAAAAAAACTCTAAAAACCTTAAAACCCTAAAAAACTAAAAAAAACCTTAAAAACTCAAAAAGAACCTAAAAACCCTGAAAATCCCTAAAAAACTAAAACCCTAAAAAACACAAAAAACCATAGAAATCCCTTAAAACCTTTAAGCCCATAAAAATCCTAAAAAATCCCAAAAATCCTAGAAAATGTAAAAAACCCTAAAAACCCTGAAAAGACCTTGAAAACCCATAAAAAATCATAAAAACCTTTAAAAACCCTTTAAAACCCTAAAAACATTAAAAAAATATAAAAACCCATAAAACCCATAAAAACCCTAAAAACCCAAAACTCCATAAAACTTAGAACCCCTTAATATATTAAATAACCTCGGAAACCCTTAAAAAACATCAAAATCCCTAAAAACCCTAAAAACCCTTAACCATAAAAATCCTAAAAAAGCCCTAAAAAGATAATAAAATCAAAAAACCCTTTAAAACCCTAAAAACTCAAAAAAAACAACCTTGAATACTCTAAATGACCCGAAACTCCCTCAAAAACCAAAAAAACCCTCAAAATCCTTAAAAACCATAAAACCCCTAAAACCCATAAGAATCCTAGAAAATCCCTAAAAACGTTGAAAACCATAACAACTACTAAAAACCTTAAAATCCCTAAAAACCCAAAAAAATCCTAAAAAGCACTAAAACCCCTTAAAAACCCTGAAAATGTTAAAAAACTCTGAAAACCCTTTGAAAGCCTAAAAATCTAAAAAAACCCCTAAAACACAAATGACCTAAAAACCCTGAAAACCCCTAAAAACCCTAAAAAACATTGAAAAACCCTAAAACCCCCCAAAAAATCAAGAAACCTAAAAAAATCTAAAAATCATAAAAAACCTAAAAAACCCTGAAAATGTTAAAAACCCTAAAATCCATAAAAAAACTGAAAACCATAAAACCTCTAAAAAATATAAAACCCTAAAAACCAACTAAAAACTCTAAAACCCTTTAAACCCCTAAAACCATTAAAAAACTCTAAAAATCTTAAAACCCCTAAAAAACTCAAAAAAAACCTAAACACTAAAAAGACCCTAAAAATCCAAAAAAACCTAAAAACCCTCAAAATCCCTAAAACCTTGAAAAACCCTAAAAACCAAAATTATCCTTAAAAACCCTAAAAATCCATGAAAACGTAAAAAACCATAAAAACCCTTAAAAACCTTTAAAATCTTTAAAACCCCCTAAAACCCATAAACACACCTAAAAACCCCTAAAAATGTTAAAAAACTCTAAAATTTTGAAAACCCTGGACAATTCGAAAAAAACTAAACCCCAAAAACCCTAAAAACCCTGAAAAACCCTAAAAATTCTAAAACCTCTAAAAATACTGAAAACCCTAAAACCCCTAAAAACCATAAAAATCCTAAAAAGAAATACAAATCCATGAAGAGATAAAAAACCCCAAAAACTCTGAAAACCCTTGAAAACTATAAGAACCCAAAAAAACCTTATAAAACCATAGAAAACCCATAAAACCCCTAAAACCCACTAAAAACTCTAAAATTCCTTTAAGCCTCTAAAAATGTTAAAAAACTCTAAAACACATAAAACACATAAAAAGTCCAAAAAAACCTAAAACCTCAAAAGGACCTTAAAAGTCCTAAAACCCCTAAAACCCCTAAAAACCATAAAAAACCTTGAAAACCCCTAAAGACCCTCAAAATACCTAAAAACCCCTAAAACCCTAAAAACCATAAAATCGTAAAAAAGCCATAAAAATAACTGAAAACATAAAACCCTAGAAACCCTTAAAAAACACTAAAAAACATAAAAACCCATAAAAACCATAAAAAAAATAAAAAACCATAAAAACCCTAAAAACCACTAAAAAAACTCTAAAAACCCTTAAAACCCCTAGAAATGTTAAAAAACAGTGCAAAACCTTAGAAACCCTTAAAAACTCAAAAAAACCCTAAAACCCCTAAAACCCCTAAAAATCATAAAAACCATAAAAACCATAAAAAATATATAAAAATCCCTGAAAAATAAAAAAACCTTATAAACCCGTAAAAACCCTAAAACCCCACTAAAAACTCTAAAACCCCTAAAACGTTAAAAAACTATAAAAACCTTAAAAACCAACAAAAATAAAAAAACCAATAAAAACCAAAAACACTATAAAATCCTTGAAAACTTCTAAAAAGCTAAAAAACCATAAAACCCCCTAAAAACCCTCAAAATACCTGAAAACCCTAAAAACCCCTAAATCCAAAAAATCATAGAAAGCCCTAAAGATGCCTAAAAACATAAAAAATCCTTAAAATCCCTGAAAAAACCATAAAACCCCTAAAACCTTTTTTTATAAAAGCGATTTCATGAATTTGTCACCCAATTAATTCCCCAATGAAATTTATTAAAATCAAAAGTTACAATACATGTACGAGGTGTAAAGAGATTACACTAGCAGGGTTTGAGGGGAATACAAGCTAAGATTTACAAGGAAACAACCAAGAGCTCAAGTTGCATAAAATATGATTGAAACTTACTATCACCAACCAGTCTGTGATCTCTATAAAGGGCAGTTGCATGGAAGATGTTGTCCAATGAGGATTCCACCAAGGGATACTGCATCATCATTAACCAAAGCTCATTATAAAAAATAGTGAATTAACAAGCTGTTGTAGCATCATAAAAGCATTGGAAGTCATGTGTTTCGGCATCTGAGTAGCACAATGTAGTGGTAGTTCATTCTTGAGCATGCGGTAAGCAATCTGTAAATTTATACATTCAATCCAAATTAAAGCTCATCATTTGGCCTAGGATAATATGAGATCCAAACGCATCAAATCATTACTCAATGATCAACATATTCATCATATAATTTTATAGCTACACTACTTCTAGCACACAAATTTCTTTAATAAAAACCAATGTTGTAATATAATTCTGTTCCATTAAGTAGAAAATATCATACCATAAAATGATTCCAAAACATCCACACAACTTTATGAATATATATATACTTCCCTTAAATCACTTAGAGTACTCAACATAGTTTCTTGCCTACGAATCCATCAGATCTGGAGGGTAGCCAAAATCTAGTTCACTCATCCAAACAGGCCAGTCAATGAGGATTCATACCCAGCCAGAATCAGATCAACTCCAAATTGTTCAAAAAATAAGAACAACAATGAGTAGAAAAAGATAACACAAAAATCACCAGCAATAAAAACTTTTTGTCAGCATAAATCATTCCTAGGGTATGTCTCTAAACCTAAAATTAAGATTCATCTTGTATTCATCAACCATCCTGATGAACATACGTTCCTAATTTAAAGATACATCTCAACTGAAATATCACCATTGTTGTATTTCTGGGATGTAATTTCATCTTTTTCATCCATCCATGCACTAATTACTTCGCTCACATCATTCGTAATCTTATGGGCATCTATATACAAAGGATCAATATTTTCATCATATTATTCCTCTTCTAAACCATAGGTTGCAGCAGGTTCAACAACTATCGGTTGTTTTGGAAGCTCAGTGTTTCCTTTCTAGAGGATTCAAGTGATCTTATGACTAATGTTATTTTAAGATTTGAGTAGTCCCTACATTTCCTAGTTTCTTTGGGAATTTGGTTAATATATCCATTAGTATCCACCATTAGTTTTCCCCTTCCTAGCATGCAATTTGAAATATGCTTCCTCAATTTGATTAGTTTTTTCCTCATCCTCTTGTAAAGAATCACTAGAATCAGAGAGGTCACCCTGCTCCTTATCTTGTGTACCATGTGATTCAAATTGTTTCTCCTATTCCTACACTAGAGTAGAAGGGGAATGCTGGTACTTGTGGCAGCAAGTAGGGTGTCAACAAGGCCTAAAATTCCTTTAGTTTCAGAAGGCTGCTCATTATTAACCAAAATCTCCTTATTTACATCAGTCTTCTGCCCTTCATTAGATATCCCAGGGGGTCCAACATTAACCATGTGACTAACATTGGTCCCATCTAGTCCATTATTTTGCTTTCCTTTTTCAACCCAAGTGGATTTTTTGGACTCAAGACGTGTAGTCTTATAGCCACATTATTTCAGAGTGTGTCTAAGATTAAGTAAAAACTGACAATAATCTGGAATCCTTTCATAAACAACCTCCTAAAAGAATCCATAATAACCATTCTGAATCCATATTTGAGAAGCTAGATCCTAAGAGACACCCATTTCAACGCAAAATGTAGCAAAAGATGGTCTTGAGAGATTCCTTGTCACTGAGTCCAGCTTCAATGGATTACCAATGAGCGTAGAGATCGTAAATAGAGAAACTTATTTAAACAAATGTAGTAGAAGCCTAGGGAAGCCAATCCAAATTGGAACAATGGGAGACTCAGAGTAGGGGTCAAAATCGGGGGTCCATTTGGGAACTTTCATGGAACAACCCCCAAAAAACCATGATCATTTTTCCCAAAGACAATAATAGTCATCCTCGGAAGAAAGGCAAAAAAAAATATTGGAGGAGTTCAGTAGGCCGATATGAAAACCCAAAAAGCGGATGGATTCAAGATAGGTTCTTAATAATTTCAATGATGTTTTGTGGTTAAAAAAACTTCCCAATAAGAACAAAGCATAGATCTGATGCAAGATGGGTTACCTCATTTTTTGAGAATGAAATCTCTAGTTGTCCACAGTGATGAAAATTCTTATGGTTAATGCAAAGATTAGGAGTCGTAGAATCATTTGAGAAAGGCCCAGTGTTCTCAGTCATTCTTCCGGTGACCACATCCGTGAAGGATCTAAAACCCCTAAAACCTTAAAAACCCTCAAAACACATAAAAAACCTAAAACCACTAAAAAGTCTAAAAATCCCTAAAAACCCCTATGAACATTAAAAAACTCTAAAAACCATAAAATCCCTTAAAAACTCAAAAAAACCCAAAGAAACTAAAAAACTAAAAAACCCAAAAAACACTAAAAACCCTAAAAAACCATAAAAATCCCTGAAAAAATGCTAAAACCCCTCAAAATCCCAAAACACCTAAAAAACCCTAAAACAATAAAAATCCTAAAAAATCCCTAAAATTCCCTAAAAGCATAGAAAACCCTAAAAACCCTTAACCCCTTGAAAACTATAAAACCCCCAAAACCTTAAAAAGTCAAAAAGCCCATAAAACCCTAAAACCCACTAAAAACTCTGAAACACTTAAACCCCCTAAAAAGTGAAAATACTCTAAAAACACATAAAACCCTAAAAAACTCAAAAACCCTAAAAACCCAAAAGACCCCCCGAAAACCCCGAAAACCCCTAAAAACCTTGAAAACCCCTAAAATCCCTAATATCTTTAAAAATTCCTAAAAACAATAAAAAAAGTAAAAAAATCCCTAAAATTCCTTTAAAACGTAAAAAACCATAAAACCCCTAAAAAAATACCCGAAACACATAAAACCCCGTAAAACCTTAAAATCCATAAAGCCCTAAAAAATCACTAAAAACTCTAAAAACACATAAAACCCCAAATTTGTTAAAAAACACTAAAGGACCTTAAAAACCCTAAAAACTCAAAAAAACCCCTAAAAACCCTAAAAGACCCTAAAACCCTAAAAACCCTAAAAACACTGAAAAAACCTAAAACCCATCAAAATCCCTAAAAACCCTATAAACCACTAAAACCCATAAAAATCCTAAAAAATCCCTAAAAATCCCTGAAAATGTAAAAAATACTAACAACCCTGAAAAGACCATTGAAAACCCTAAAAACTCCTAAAAACCGTTAAAACCCCTAAAACCCCATAATACCCTAAAAACCACTAAAAGTCTAAAAATCTCTAAAAATGCTAAAAAATCTAAAAAAACTTTAAACTCCTAAAAAACATAAAAAACCATAAAAATGAAAAAGACGCTAAAAACCCCGAAAAACCCTAAACTCCTAAAAACCCTAAAAACCCTCAAAATCCCTAAAAACCCTAAACACCCCTAAAACCCATATAAATCCTAAAAAATACCCCAAAACCCCTAAAAACATTTAAAAACCTAAATACCTAGAGAAACCCCCTAAAACCCACAAAACTCCCCAAAACCTAAAAAGTCCACTAAAAACTATAAAAACCCTTAAAACCCATAAAAAGGTTAAAAACTCTAAAACCCCTTAAATACCAAAAAAACAAAAAAACCCTAAAACCCAAAAGACCCTAAAAACCCTAAAAACACCTAAATAACCTAAAAACCCCCTGAAATCCCATAAAACCCTCAAAATCCCTAAAAACTCTAAAACCCCCCAAAACCATAAAAATCCTAAAAATCCCATAAAATGTAGAAAACCAAAAAAAACCCTAAAACCCTAAAAACCCCTAAAAACCCCTAAAAACCATAAAAATTCCTAAAACCCTAAAGCCCCTAAAAACCCTAAAACCACTAAAAACTCTAAAACCACTTTAAACCCCAAAAAATGTCAAAAAACTCAAAAAAAACTTAAAGCCTAAAAAACTCAAAAAACCCTAAAAACCCAAGAAGACATTAAAAACCCTGAAAACCCCTAAAAACATTGAAAAATATTAAATACCATCAAAATCCCTAAAAACCATAAAACACCTAAAACCCATAAAATTCTAAAAAAACCCCTAAAAATCTCTGAAAATGTAAAAAACATTAAAAACCCGGAAAAGACTAATGAAAACCCTAAAAACTCCTTAAAATCTTTAAAACCCTAAAAACCCATAAAACCCCTAAAAAACACTAAAAACTCTAAAACCCCTATAAACACAAAGAAAACTCTAAAAAACTATAA
The DNA here is from genome assembly GCA_963277665.1 of Viscum album. Lineage (NCBI taxonomy): Eukaryota > Viridiplantae > Streptophyta > Magnoliopsida > Santalales > Viscaceae > Viscum > Viscum album. The sequence continues at coordinate 1,048,757,484 of OY728121.1, read as the reverse complement.
AACCTCTAAAAACTCAGAAAAAACCCTAAAAACCCAAAATACCGTAAGAACATAACCCTAAAAAAACACTAAAAAACCTTTTAAAACCTTAAATATATCAAAAACCTTATAAACCCTAAAAAACCCATAACAATAAAAATCCCAAAAAATCCCTAAAAATCCATAAAAATACAAAAAACCCTAAAACCCCCCATAAAAACATAAAAATCCCTAAAAACCTTTTAAAACCCATAAAACCCCTAAAAACCCACTGAAAACTCTAAAAACCCTAAAACCCTTGAAATGTTAAAAAAACTCTAAAAAACCTTAAAAACACTAAAAAAAATCAAAAAAACCCTAAATACTCTAAATGAACCAAAACCCCCTCAAAACCCTGAAAATCCCTAAAACCCTCAAAATCCTTAAATCACCTTAAAAACCCTAAAACCCATAAAAATTCCTAAAAATCCCCAAAACCCCTAAAACTCCACTAAAAACCATAAAAACTCCTAAAAACCTTAAAAATCCCTAAAAACACAAAAAAAATCCTAAAAACCCACTAAAAACTCTAAAAACCCTTAAAACCCCTAAAAACGTCCAAAACTAAAAAAAACCATTAAAATTATAAAAAAACAAAAAAAAAACCCCTAAACCCCAAAAAGACCATAAAAATCACAAAAATGCCTAAAAACCATAGAAAAACCTAAAAACCATAGAAAAACCTAAAAACCCTAAAAAACCAAAAAACCCAAAAAAACCCTAAAAAATATAAAAACCATAAAAATCTTTGAAAGCATAAAAAACCATAAAAACCAAGGAAAACCCGGAAAACAATAAAACCCCTGAAAACATTAAATACCCAAAAAACCCATAAAAACCCTAAAAACCCACTAAAATCTCTAAAACCCTTAAAAATCCTAAAAAAATTAAAAAAATCTAAAGAACCATAGAAACCCAAAAAAAAACAAAAAAACCCTAAAAACCCAAAAAGACCTAAAAATCCTAAAAAACCCTAAAACCCCTAAAAAACCATAAAAACCCTAAAGACCCTTGAAATCCCAAAACCCCCTCAAAAACCCTAAAAACCATAAAAATCCTAAAAAAATCCCTAAAAATCCTAGAAATCGTAAAAAATCTTAAAAAAAATTGAAAACCCTTAAAACCAATAAAAACCTTTAAAACCCCTAAAAACCCAAAAAAACACTAAAAACTCTAAAAACACTTTAAACTACTAAAAATGTTAAAAAAATCTAAAAAATTTTCAAACCCTAAAAAACTCAAAAAAAACCCTAAGAACCCAAAAACACCATAAAACCCCTGAAAAAGACGAAAGACACTAAAACCCCTAAAAACCCTAAAACCCCTCAAAATATATAAAAAACATAAAAATCCCTAAAAACCATAAAAATCCTAAAAAATCCCTAAAAATGTAAAAACCCTAAAAACCATGAAACCCCACTGAAAACTATAAAAACCCAGAAATACCTTAAAAATCCTAAAAATCCATAAAAACCATAAAACCCCCTAAAAGCCTTACAAACCCAAAAACTGTTTTAAAAAAATTAGAGAACATTAAAAACCCTAAAAATACTCAAAAAACCCTTAAAACCAAAAATGACCATAAAAAGACTCAAACACCCTAAAAACCCTTAAAACCTATAAAATAATAAAAATCTCGAAAAATCCTAAAAAATACCATAAAAACATAAAAAATCCCTAAAAATCCCTTAAAACGTAAAAAACCCTAAAAACCTTTAATGACGCCTAAAAACCATAAAAGCCCTAAAAACCTTAAAAACCCTAAAAACTGAGAATAAAACTAAAAACACACTAAAAACTATAACAACCCTTAAAACCACAAAAAATAATTAAAACTCTAAAAACCTTAATAACCCTAAAAACACAACAAAATCACTAAAACCCAAAAAAGACCCTAAAAACCCCTAAAACCCCTGAAAACACTAAAAACACACAAAATAAATAAATCCCCTAAACACCCTAAAAACCATAAAAATCCAAAAAAGGCCATAAAAATACTTAAAATTTAAAAACATCCTAGAAACCCTAGAAAACCCAAGAAAACCATAAAACCCCTAAAAACCTTAAAAACCCCTAAAAACCTATAAAAACCCTAAAAAACAAAAAACTCTAAAACCACTTCTACATTGCAAAGAAACTCTAAAACCGCTTCAAACCCTTAAAAATATTAAAAAACTCTAAAAAACCTTAAAAACCCAAAATAACTCAAAAAACCCCAAAAGACCCTAAAACCCCTAAAACCCATTAAAAACCCTAAAACCCCTAAAAACCCCTAAAAACCATCAAAATATATAAAAACCCTAAAATCCATAAAAACCCTAAAAACTCTAAAAACCATAAAAATCCAAAAAAAGTCCTGAAATCCCTAAAAATGTAAAAAAACCTAAAAACCCTAAAAACCACCAAAATACCTTAAAACCCCTAAAAACATTAAAAAGATCTAAAACCGATAAAAAAACACCAAAACTCTAAAAATCCATAAAAACCCTAAAACGTTAAAAAACACTAACGGCCCTTAAAACCCCTAAAAAATATAAAAAACCCCTAAAAACCAAAAAACCCAACCCCCCCCCCCCCCCGCAAAATCCCTAAAAACCATAAAAACAATAAAAATCCTGAAGAATCCCGGAAACCCCTAAAAATGTAAAAACTCTTAAAAACCCCAAAACACCTTTTAAAACACTAAAAAAACCTAACAACCTTAAAAATCCCTAAAAACCCTAAAACCCACAAAATCTCTAAAACCCCCTAAAACATCAAAAAAATCTAAAAAATTCAAAAAAACCCTAAAAACCAAAAAAACCATAAAATCCCTAAAAACCCTTCAAAATATTGAAATCCCTAAAACCCTCAAAACCCTAAAAACTCTAAAAATCCTAAAAATTCCCTAAAAATCGCAGAAAACTTAAAACCCCCTAAAAATCCCAAAAAACCCCTAGAAACCATAAAATCGCTAAAAAGAGTAAAAACCCATAAAAACCCTAAAACCAATAAAAACTCTAAAAACCCTTTAAACCCCTAAAAATGTTAAAAATTCTAAAAAACATTAAAATACCAAAAAACTACAAAAACCCTAAAAACCCAAAAAAAACCAAAACAATCCTAAAAACCCTAAACAAAACTTAAAAACCCTAACCCCCCCCCCCAATCCCTAAAATCCCTAAAACCCCCCAAAATAATAAAAACCATAAAAAATCCTTGAAATCTTAATAAACCTTAAAAACCCATAAAATCCTCTAAAAAATATAAAAACCTGTAAAACCTTAAAAACCATAAAATCCCTAAAAACACTAAAAAAACATAAAATCCCTAAAATCCCTAAAAACATTAAAAACTCTAAAAAATCTCAAAAACCCTAATAAACTCCAAAAAACCCAAAAACCCATAAAAACCCAAAAAACCCTAAAAACTATGAAAACCCCTAAAACCCTAAAAATCATTTAAAACCCTAAAAACCATAAAAACTATAAAAATCCTAAAAGGCTATAAAAATCTCTAAAAATCTATAAAACCCAAAAAACCCCATTGAAACCATAAAAAACCCTAAAAACATTAAAAAAACACCCATAAATACCGTAAAAACCACTAAAAACTCTAAAAACCCTTTAAACCACTAAAAACATTAAAAACTATAAAAAAACTTTAAAACCCTAAAAAACTCAAAAAAAAACCCAAAACCCCCAAAAAACCAAAAAACCCTAAAAATGCTAAAAACCCTCAAAATCCCTAAAAACCAAAAAATCAATAAAAATTCAAAAAAAATATCCTTAAAAATATCTGAAAATGAAAAAAACCCTAAAAACCCCTTCAAATCCATAAAACCCCTAAAACCTTAAAAACACTAAATACCCATAAAAATCATAAAAACCTACTAAAAATTCTAAAAACCCATCAAACCCCTAAAAATGTTAAAAAAAACTCTAAAAACGTTAAAAAAACCATAAAACTCGTAAAAACCATTAAACCCCTAGAAACCCTAAAAAACCTAAAAACCCTCAAAATCCCAAAAAATCCTTAAAAACCATAAAAACTATAGAAATTATAAAAAACCACTAAAAAGTAAAAACCCAAAATACCATGAAAACCCCCGAAAAACAAAAAAAAACATAAACCCTAAAAGTCACTAAAAACTCTAAGAACCTTTAAAGCCTCAAAAAAAGTTAAAAACTATAAAAAACCTTAAAACCATAAAAACTCAAAAATAAAAATCTAAAAAAAACATAAAACCTTAAAAACCCTAAAACCCTGAAAAACCATAAAAACCCTCAAAATCCTTAAAACCCTAAAGAATCCCAAAAAGAAAAAATCCCAAAAAATACCTAAAAACGTAAAAAACCCCTAAAAACCCAAAAAAACCTCTAAAAACTATAAAAACTCCTAAAAACCTTAAAAACCCAGAAAATTGTATTAACCAACTAAAAGATCTAAAAACCCTTAAAACCCTTAAAAACATTAAAAAACTCTAAAATTTTTAAAAACCCTTAAAAACTCAAAAAATCCCCTAAAACGCCCACAAAACAATAAAAACCCTAAAACCCTAAAAAACCCTAAAAACACTGAAAATCCCCTAAAAACCATAAAACCCCTTAAAACCTTAAAAACTTAAAAGTTGATAAAGACCCTAAAATCTAGTAAAATATCTAAAAACCCTTAAACCCCCTAAAAACATTAAAAAACTCTAAAAATATTAAAACCCTAAAAAACTCAAAAAGACCAAAAACCCCAAAAAACCATAAAAACATTAAAAACCCTAAAAACCCCTACAAACCATAAACCCCTAAAAATCCCTAAAAACCATAAAAACATAAAAACTATAAAAATCCTTAAAAATCCCTAAAAATATCTAAAAATGTAAAAAACTATAAAACCCTTGAAAACCTCAAAACCCTTTAAAAACTTAACGGAAAAACTCTTAAAACCCATAAAAACTCAAAAAAAAACACTAAACACTCTAAAAACCATAAAAACCCCTAAAAATGTTTAAAAACTTTAAAAACATTAAAACCCCCAAAAAACTTAAAAAACCCTAAAAATCCAAAAAACCAAAAAACCCTGAACACCCCTAAAAACAATAAAAAACACATAAAACTACAATAAAAATTCAAAATCCCTAAAAACACTAAAACCTTAAAAACCATAAAAATCCTTAAAATCCCTAAAATCCCAAAAAATGTAAAAAAACCTTATACACCCTGAAAACCCCCTGAAAAACATAAAAAGCCTCTAAAACTGTAAAAACCCATAAAATCACTAAAAACTCTAAAACCCTTAAAACCCCTAAAAATGTTACAAAAAAATCTAAAATGCTTAAAAATCCTAAAAAATCAAAAAAAGAAACCCATGAAAACCCAAAAAGACACTAAAAACCACGAAAAACTTTATAAAACCTTGAAAACCCCTAAATACCCTCAAAGTCCCCCAAAACCCTAAAAGCCACTATAACCCATAAAAATCCTAAAAATCCCTAAAAATCCATAAAAACATAAAAATCCCTAAAAACCTTGAAAACCCCCAGAAAACCATAAAACCCCCTAAAAACCCTAAAAACCCTAAAACCCCATAAAAACCCTAAAAACGACTAATAACTATAAAATCCCTTAAAACACCTAAAAGCATTAATAAACTCTAAAACCCCTTAAAAACCCTAAAAACTCAAAAAAAAACCATAAAAACACAAAAAAAACCAAAAAAACCCTAGAAACCCAAACCCCCCCTGAAAAATCATAAAAACCGTCAAAACAGCTAAAACCCCTAAGAAACCATAAAAATTCTAAAAAAGCCCCAAAAATCCCTTAAAATGTAAAAACCCTAAAAATTTGAAATACACCTGAAAACCATAAAGCCCTTAAAAACCCTAAAAACCCTAAAAACCCATAAAAATCCTAAAAATTTGTTTAAATCTATAAAACACCTTGAAACCCCTAAAAATTCTAAGAAAACTCTAAAAACCCTTAAAAACCTAAAAATTCAAAAAAAACACTAAAACCCCCAAAAAATCATAAAAACCCTAAAACCCCTAAAAAATCCTGAAAACCCATAAAGACCCTCAAAATCCCTAAAAACCCTAAAAACCCAAAAAATTGTAAAAGTCCTAAAAAAACCCCAAAAATCCCTAAAAACATAAAAACCCCTAAAAACATTGGAAACCCCCTAAAATCCACAAAACCCTTAATAACTTTAAAACCCCGAAAAACCAATAAAACCCCAAAAAACCACTAAAAACTCTAGAAACCCCTAAAACCCCTAAAACGTTAAAAACTCTAAAAAAAACTTAAATACCCAAAGATACTTAAGAAAAATCCTAAACACCCAAAAACACCCTAAAACCCTTAAAAAATATCAATACAATAAAAATCCCTAAAACCCCTTAAAAAACTAAAAACTACAAAAATCCTAAAAAGCATTAAAAATTCCTCAAAACCTAAAAACCCTAAAAACCTTGAAAACCCCTAAAAACTATAAAAATACCTAAAAACAAAACCTTAAAAACCACTAAAAACTCGAAAACCCTTAAACCACCTAAAAACATTTAAAGCTCTAAAAAATTAAAAACCCTAAAAACTCAAAAAAAAACACAAAACCCCCAAAAAAACATAAAAACCCTAAGACTCCTAAAAACAAAAAAAAACGCTGAAAACCCCTCAAAATCCTGAAAACCCCTAAAACCTATAAAAATCCTAAAAAATCCCTTACCATCCCCAAAAACATAAAAAAAACAAAAACCTTGAAAAACCCCTCAAAACCATCAAAACCCCCAAAAAATAATAAACCCTAAAAACCCATAAAACCCCTAAAAACAACTAAAAACTTTAAAACCCCTTAAAACCCATAAAAATATTAAAAAACTAAATACCTTAAAACCCCTAAAAAAGCTCAAAAAAATAATAAAACCCCCAAAAAATAATAAATACCCAGAAAAACCCTAAAAATCATGAAAACCCCTAAAAATCCCCAAAACCCTAAAAGAGTCTAAAAAAATAAATATCCTAAAAAAACTCTAAAAATCCCTTAAAACATAAAAAAAACTGAAAACCCCTGAAAACTCCTGAAAACCCAAAAAACCCCAAAAAACATTAGAAAACCCTAAGGCGCTAAAAATTAATAAAATCTATAAAAGTCCTTAAAAACATAAAACGTTAAAAAACTCCAGAAACCTTAAAACCCTAAAAACTCAAAAAAACACTAAAACCCCAAAAAAAGCCATAAAAGCCCTAAAAACCCCCAAAACCCTAAAAACATTTTAATTCCCTAAAATTACACAAAATCCCTGAAAACCCTAAAAATCAGAAAAACCCTCAAAAATACCATAAGATCCTTGAAAACGTAAAAAACCCTAAAAGCCCTGAAAACCCACTGAAAATCATAAAACCCCCTAAAAACATAGAAAATCCAAAACACCCATAAAAACCCTAAAACCACTAAAAACTCAATAACCCCTTAAAACACATAAAAATAGTGAATAAACCTAAAATCATTAAAAACCTAAAAAACTCAAAAAAAAACCTAAAAACCCAAAAAAAAACATAAAAACCCTAGAAAAACTAAAATCCTCGAAAACCCTTAAAACCCACAAAATCCATAAAAAATCTAAAAAACCCTAAAAACCAAAAAAAATCTTAAAAAATTCCCAAAAATAATGGAAAACATAAAAAACCATAAAACCCCCTAAAAAAAATTAAAACCCCAAAAAACATTAAAAACTACAAAAACCCTAAAAACCACAAAAACTCTAAAAACCCTTAAAACACGTAAAAACATTAATAAATGCTAAAAAACCTTAAAACCCATAAAAACTCATAAAATTCCTAAAAACTCCAAAAAAAACATAAAAATCTAAAAATCTATAAAAACCATAAAAACCATAAAAACCATAAAAATCCTAAAAAATCCCAAAAAATCCCTGAAAATAGAAATAACCCTAAAAACCGTTAAAACTTTTGAAAATCATAGAAACCCCTAAAAACCTTAAAGACCCTAAAAACCCATAAAAACCCTAAAACCACTAAAAACTCTAAAAACCCTAAAAACCATTAAAACCCCTTAAAATGTTTAAAACCCTAACAAATCCAAAAACACTAAAAGCCCAATAACAACATCAAAATCCAAAAAAACCCTAAAAATCCTGAAAAATCCTTTAAACCCTAAAAAACCCTTAAAACCCAAAAAAACCCTAAAAACCATTAATAAACATAAAAAATCCTAAAAAATAATAAAAAATCTCTAAAAACATAAAAAAACCCCTAAAACCCCTAAAAAACATTAAAACCCCCCTAAAAACCCTAAAAAACCCATGAAAACCATAAAACCCCCTTAAAACCTTAAAAACACTAAAACCCAATAAAAAACCCTAAAAATCTACTAAACACTCTAAAACCCCTTAAAACCCTAAAAACGTTAAGAAAATTCTAAAGAACCTTAAACCCCCTAAAAAGTCAAAAAAAAACATGAGAACCCAAAAAAACCAAAAAAAAAACCTAAAAACCCACAAACACAAAAAACCTCTGAAACCCATAAAACCCCCCAAAATCCCTAAAACCATTAAAAACCCTAAAATAATAAAAAACTGAAAAAAATTATTAAAATCCCCAAAACCATAAAAAACCTAAAAACCCTGAAAAAACCTATATTTCATAAAAACCCCAAAAAATCTTAAAAAATATAAAAACCCTAAAAACCCACTAAAAATATAAAAAAGTTAAAATACTCTAAAAACCTTAAAATTCCTAAAAAAACGCAAAAAATCCCTAAAATATGAAAGACCCTAAAACCCCTGAAAAACCATAAAACCCCTAATAAAACCCTGAAAATCCCTAAAATCCCTGAAAATCCCTTAAAATATAAAAAACCTTAAAAATACTTAAAAACCATAAAAACCACTAAAAACATTAAAAACCCCTAAAACCCATTAAAACCTAAAAACCCTCAAAAAATTCTGAAACCCCTTAAAATCTATAAAAATGTTAAAAAATATCTAAAAACATTAAAAATAATAAAAAACCCAAAAAAACCCAAATACACAAAAATACCTTAAAAACCCTGAAAATCCCTAGAAACTCTAAAGAACCCTAAAAACCCTCAAAATACATAAAAATCATAAAAAACACTAAAACCATAAAAAACCTAAAAAGCACTAAAAATCCCTGAAAACATAAAAAACCTTAAAAAACCTGAAAAAACCCTGAAAAACATAAAAACCCTACAAACCATAAAAACACTAAAAACCTATAAGAACCCTAAAAACCCAATAAAAACACCAAAAACTCTTAAACCCCCTAAAACATTAAAAACTCTAAACACCTTAATAACTCAAAAAAACTCTAAAAACCCTAAAAACCCAAAAAGATCCTAAAAACCATAAAAACCCTAAAATCACTAAAACCCTTAAAAACCATAAAAATCCTAAAAGAGCCCTAGAAATCCCTTAAAACATAAAAAACCATAAAAACCCTAAAAACCCTGAAAACCATAAAAACCTCTAAAAACCTTAAAACCCCATAAAACCCTAAAACCACTAAAAACTCTAAAACCCTTTAAATCCCTAAAAACATTAAAAAACTCTAAAAACCCGTAAAACACATAAAAAACTCAAAAAAACCATGAAAAACCCAAAAAACAAAAAAAAACCCCTAAAAACCCCTAAAAACCCTCAAAATACCTAAAATCTTAACAAACTTAAAAACCCTAAAAACCAATAAAATCCTAAAAAATCCCTAAAAATATCTAAAAACATAAAAACACTAAAAACCCTGAAAACCCATGAACATGAAAAAACCCATTTGGAACCTTAAAAAACCCTAAAAACCTATAAAAACCTAAAAATCCACTAAAACTCTCAAAACCCTCAAATCCCCTAAAAAAGTAAAAAAACTATAAAAAACACTAAAACCCAAAAAAACTGTAAAAACCCCTAAATACCCAAAAAAACATAAGAACTCTAAAAACACTAAAACCCCTAAAAAATCGAAAAAAAACCTAACTCCCATGAATCCCTAAAAATCCTAAAAATCCCTAAAAACCATAAAAATCATAAAAAATCCATAAAAGTCACTAAAAACATAAAAAAACCTAAAACCCTGAAAAACCCCTAAAAACCATAAAAACCTTAAAAACATTAAAATCCCTAAAAACCAATAAAAACCCTAAAACACTACAAATTCTAAAAACCCTTTAAACCCCTAAAAATGTTAAAAACTCTAAAAATCCTTAAAAACTCCAAAAAACTAAAAAAACCCAAAAAACCTAAAAAAACCAGAAAACCCTAAAAACCTTAAAAAACCTTGAAAACCCCCTAAAAACATCAATATTTATAATAATCCTAAAAAACCCTAAAACCCATAAAAAATCCTATAAATCACTCCTTGTAAACGTAAAACCCCCCAAACCCCATAAAGACTCCTAAAACCCATATAAACCACTAGAAACCTTAAAAACCCTAAAACCCCATAAAAACCCTAAAAACACTAAAAACTCTAAAAACCCTTAAAACCCCTACAAATGTTAAAAACTCTAAAAACCTTTAAACCCCTAAAAAAACCCTAAAACCCCAAATAAACACTAAAAACCCTAAAGCCCTAAAATCCCTAAAAAACCCTAAAAACCCCTAAAAATCTAAAAAAACATTAAAAACACTAAAAACCCTAAAATCTTAAAAAACCCCAAAAAACCATAAAAACCCCTAAAACCCTAAAAACGCTAGAAAACCCTAAAAACCAAAAAATCCTAAAAAAAACTAAATAACCCAAAAAACCATAAAAATCCTAAAAAAGCCATAAAATCCCAGAAAATATAAAAAACGCTAAAAACACTAAAAACACCCTGAAAACCAGAAAACCCCCTAAAAACCTTAAAACCCAGAAAACCCCATAAAACCCTAAAAACCACTAAAACTCTAAAAACCTTTAAAACCGAAAAAAACTTAAACACTCTTAAAAACCTTTAAACTCTAAAAAAACTCAAAAAACCCTAAAACCCCAAAAAACCAAAAAAACCCTAAAAAACCTCAAAATACCTAAAAAGCCAAATAAACACTAAAAACCATAAAAATCCTTAAAAATCCTTAAAAATCCATGAAAACATAAAAATAAAAATAAACCTTGAAAGACCCCTAAAAACCAGAAGACCCCTAAAAACCTAAAAAAACACTAAAACACCATAAAACCATAAAACCACTAAAAATATAAACACCCTTGAAACCCCTAAAATGTTAAAAAAACTCTTAAAAACCTTAAAAAATAAAAAAATAAAAAAACCCTAAAACCCTTAAACCCCTAAAAACCATAAAAACCCTAAAAACCCTCATATCCCTAAAAACCCTAAAAACTATAAAACCCTAACAAGCAATAAAATCCCTAAAAATGTAAAAAACCTTAAAACCCCTAAAAAAACTAAAATGCATAAAAACCCTAAACCACAAAAAAAACGTTAAAACGTTAAAAAACCCAAAAAATTATAAAACCCTGAAAAAACCTAAAACCCCTCAAAATCCATAAATCCCCTAGAAAACCATAAAAACCATAAAAATCATTAAACTCCATAAAAATTCCTAAAAATGAAAAAAAATCTAAAACCTTTGAAAGCCTTAAAAACCATAAAAACCTATAAAAACCCAAAAAACCCATACAAACTCTAAAAACCCTAAAACTCAAGAAAATTCTAAAAACCTGAAAAACTTAAAAAACGAAAAAAAACCCCAAAAAACCCTAAAACCCCCAACACACCCTAAAACCCCCAACACACCCTAAAACCCCCAAAAAACCCAAAAAACCCCTCGAAATCCCTCAAACCCCTAAAAACCATAAAAATCCTAAAAAATTAGTAAAAATCCTTGAAAATGTAAAAAATCCCCTAAAAACCCCTAAAAACCATAAAAACCCTCAAAACATTAAAAAACCCAAAAAAGCCACTAAAAACTCTAAAAACCCTCAAACCCCCTAAAAATGTTAAAAAATCAAAAAAACCTTCAAACCCTAAAAAATCAAAAACCCCTAAGACGCAAAAAACCCCTAAACCCCCTAAAAACCCTGAAAACCCCTAGAAACCATCAAAATCCCTAAAACCCCTAAAAACCATAAAAACCATAAAAATCTATTAAAATCCCTTAAAATATCTGAAAATGTAAAAAACCCAAAACTTTGAAAAATCCCTGAAACCATAAAAACTTCTAAAACCTTAAAAACCCCTTGGAACCCATAAAAACCCTAAAAAACATTAAAAACACTAAAAACTGAAAAAACCCCTAAAAACTCAAAAAACCCCTAAAAATCCTAAAAACGCATAAAAACCCTAAAAACCCTAAAAACCAAAAAAAACTGAAAGACCCTAAAACCCCCCAAAATCCTGAAAAACCCAAAAAACCATAAAAATACTTAAAAATCCCTAAAAATCCCTTAAAACGTAACAAACTCTAAAAACCCTAAAAACACCTTGAAACCCATAAAAGCCCCTAAAACCTTTAAAAATCCTAAAAACCCATAAAAACTATAAAAACCAAGAAAAAATCTATAAAAATTTAAAACCCCTAAAAATCTTAAACACTCTAAAAAACTATAAAATCCCCTATAAACTCAAAAAACCCTTAAAAACCCAAAAAGCATAAAAACCCTAAAAAACCTTAAAACCCTATAATATCCCAAAAAAACCTCAAAATCCCTAAAACCCCTAAAAAAACTAAAACCCCTTAAAACCTTAAAAATCATAAACAATCCTAAAAATTCCCTAAAAACATAAAAAACTTGAAAAACCCTGAACACCCCCTTAAAACCCTAAAAACCAATGAAAACCCAAAAAACCACTAAAAAATCTAAAAAACATGAACCCCTGATTTTTTTAAAAAATCTTAAAAACCTTACAAACCCTAAAAAATTTAAAAAATCCCTTAAAACCCCAAAAAACAATCAAAACCCTAAAAACCAAAAAATCCAAAATAACCCTGGAAAACCGTAAAAACCCACAAATACCTAAAAATACTAAAAACCCTAAACACAATAAAAACCCCTAAAACCCTTTAAACCCATATGTCAGTGAACCTCTTGTCCCCTCGACTCCGTGGGAACTGGCCCAAGCCCAAGGGTTGGCCACCTTGGGCCTAGCTGGGGGCGTGCGGCGCGCAGGTGGGCAGGCCAGCCCTATACCTCGTTACCCATACAACACGTTTTAAAGCCCACGGCGGCTGGGTGAGTTGGTTCAAGGCGGTGGAGACCTATCACTGAGGTTCCGGGTTCGAGTCCTCACAAAGGCAACGTGCACCATATGTCAGCGAACCTCTCGTCCCCTCGACTATGTGGGAACTGGTCCAAGCCCAAGGGTTGGCCACCTTGGGCCTAGCTGGTGGTGTGCGGCGCGCAGGTGGGTAGACCAGCCCTATACCTCGTTACCCATACAACACGTTTTGGGTGAGTTGGTTCATGGCGGTGGCGACCCGTCGCTGAGGTTTCGGGTTCGAGTCCTCACAAAGGCAACGCGCACCATATGTTAGCGAACCTCTCGTCCCCTCGACTCCGTGGGAACTGACCCAAGCCCAAGGGTTGGCCACCTTGGTCCTAGTTGGGGGCGTGCGGCGCGCAGGTGGGCAGGCCAGCCCTATACCTCGTTACCCATACAACACGTTTTGAAAATGAAGATGGAGGCGCACTCTCCTGAAATTCTCTCTCGCTCGACGATTCTTCCAGGCTTTCCCCTGGATCCAGATTGAAGCTTCATCGGTGGATCCTTGCTCCTTCGTCCTCAGAGATGGTATGACCTGGATGTGATCTTTTTCCTCAAGACGGTGGTGGATTCTGCTCTTCGACAACATCGTCTTCCCCGAGTGCTCTGGACTTCGGACTTCGACACGGCTTTGTTCTGTTGCTGGGACGTCTGGCTTTCGTCTGCTATGGTGGTCGTGATGCCTTCAGATGTTCTTTCTTGGGTCAACATCCTCCAGCAGCAGCAGAATGGGGTTTTTTTTCAGATCTAGGGTTTCTGCAGGCGGGTCAACGCAGTCAAAGGGCGCAATGGCAAAGCTGGTTGCTTCGGCATTCAGGTTCTTTTAAGAAGGTGCTTCGTTTAGGCGGATGGTGCGATGATCTGGTCTGGCGATGCTGGTCGGGGTCTTCTCGATTGTACACTGCAGAAGCTCGTTTCTTCTGTCGGTTCACGAAGCAGCTGCAGCGGTGGAGGGAGTTTCATCGGCGGTGTGGACTCTGGCCTCTTTGATGATTCGTGGAGGTGTGGACTGGCTATGGCTCATCCTTGGCGCAGCGTTGCAGGACTATGGTGGAGCCGTTCAGATCTGGGATTTCCACCATGCGGTGCTTCGTTTCCATGGAGGTGTGGATCAGATCTTGGCAATACGGGTTCTTCTAATGTCTTCGGCGGTTTGGTCTTCTCCGAATAGTGGCCTAGCCTTTTTGGATCCAGGATGTTGAACGGTGGGTGCAGTGGGATCTGCGATGTTCTGGAAATGGCATGTCTGCTTCCATGCTTGGGTCTGGTTTTCCAGATCTGAGTCTGGGAGGTTTTTGCTGGATCTCTTGGCATTTTGACGGTTTCTGGGGGCTATGGAAAGTGAACGTGCAAGTTCGTGCTTCTGTTTCCTTAGTTTCACCTTTGATTTATGTTGCTGATGAGTTTCTGGACAAGCTGAGTTGCATCCTGGCTGCTATGGTGGAATGTGGTCTTTTGAGCTATTGCTGGTTTGGTTGTGAGTTGTTGCTGAAGTTGGATTTGAGGCAAGTTGAGATGGAGGTTGATGGTTGTGGTGTTGGTTTGGTTTTGAATAGCTATGGGTGCGGTATTTTTGTTCTGGTGAGTGTGCTGGATGCTGTTTGGTGTGCTGCTGGTTGCTGCTTTTCAGGAGGATTTGGTGTTGTTGGTTGCTGGGGCTAGTTGGTTTGGATGTGGTGCTGCTGTGTTGCTATGACGAATGGATGTGATGCTGCTGATGGTTGCTGGGGCTGGTTGGTTTTGATGTGTTGTGGCTGCTGTATTGCTGTGATGATTGGATGTGGTGTTGTTGGATGCTGGAATGTGTTGGATGATGGATGTTGTGATGCTGGATGTGTGGACGCTGCTTGGCTGTGCTGTTTGGTATTGGTGCTGGATGCTGGTGTTGGCTGGACAAGATTTGTGGACTCTGCTGTTGTGTTTTGTTTTGTGTCTGTTTCTCTATTTTGTTTTCTTTTTTGATTTTCCTTTTTTTGGGTCTTTTGCTGTGAAGGGTTTTTGGGTGTGGGTCGTTTGACCCCTCCCCTCCCTTGTCTGCAGGTCTTTGTGTCTTTTCTTTTAATAAATTTTGGGGGTGCCAGGAATAACCTGGACCCGAGCCTTCCTTTGCCTAAAAAACTCAAAAAAAACCCTAAACACCCCAAAATCATAAAAATCCCTAAAATCTATAACACCACTAAAAACACGGAAAAACCCCCAAAATCCCTAAAAACCATAAAAACCATAAAACCATAAAAATTATAAAAAATCACTTAAAATCCCTGAAAATGTAAAAAACACAAAAACCCAAAAAACCCCTGAAAACCATAAAAAAACTCTAAAACCCTTAAAAACCCCTAAAACCCCATAAAACCCTAAAAATCACTAAAAAATCTAAAAAAAATTTAAACCCCTAAAAAAATTAAAAACTCTAAAAAATATTAAAAACCCTAAAAAACCATAAAAATATTTTGAAAGCACTAACAATCCATGAAAACATAAAAAAAACATAAAACCCTAAAAAACCCTTAAAAACCATAGAAACCCCTAAAAACCTTAAAACACTAAATACCCATAAAACTTTAAAAACACGAAAAACTCTAAAACCCCTTAAAACCAAAAAAATTGATAAAAAAATCTACAAAAAACATTAAAATGATAAAAAACTCAAAAAAACCCTAAAATCGAATAAAAACTATAAAACCCTAAAAAACCTTAAAAACCGTAAGAAACCCTAAAAACCCCAAAAAACTCATCAAAATCTGTAAATCCTAAAATCCATAAAACACTAAAAACCATAAAAAGACCCTAAAAACCCTAAATGACCCTAAAATCCCACAAGACCATAAAACCCTAAAATACCCTAAAAACCCTAAAACCCCTCAAAATCCATAAAAACCCTCAAAACCCCTAAAACCCATAAAAATCCAAAAAAATCACTAAAAACCCTAAAAACAAAAAAAACCCTAAAAACCCATTAAAAACATAAAAACCCCTAAAAACCATAAAAACCCCTAAAACCCCATAAAACCCTAAAAAATCACTAAAAATATTAAACTCTTAAAACATCTAAAAACTTTAAAAAAACTCCAAAAACCCTTAAAAACCCAAAAATACATTAAAAAACTCCAAAAACAAAAAAACCATAACAACATTAAAACCTTAAAAAAACCCTGAAAACCCATAAAACCACTCAAAATCTCTAAAAAACCTAAAAACTCAAATAACCACAAAAATCATAAAAAATATTTAAAAATCCATGAAAATATAATAAACCCTAAAAACACTTAGAAAACCCTAAAAACCATAAAACCCCAAAAACATTCAAAAAACATAAAACCCTTAAAAATCGTAAAACCCACTAGAAACTCTAAAATCCCTTAAACCCCCAAAAAACATTAAAAATTTCTAAAAAACCTTACAAACCCAAAAAAATAAACAAATACCTTAAAAACTCCAAAAAACCATAAAAACCCAAAAAACCCAAAAAAATCCTAAAAAACCCTAAAAACCCTCATAATCCCTAAAACCCCTAAAAATACATAAAAAACATAAAAAAAATCCTAAAAAATACCTAAAAATACCTAACAACATAAAATAACCTAAAAAACCTGAAAACCCCCTTAAAATGATAAAAACCTTAAAAAACCCTAAAACCCCATAAAATCCCACTAAAAACACAAAAACCCTTTAAAGACCTAAAAAGTATTAAAAAAAACTCTAAAGAATATTAAAAACCATAAAACCCCTCAAAATCCATAAACCACTAAAAAACCTAAAAACCATAAAAATTCTATAAAGATCTAAAAATTTCTGAAAGTGTAAAAAACCATAAAAACCCTGAAAACCCCCTGAAATCCATAAAACTCCTAAAAACCTTTAAAGCCCCTAAAAACCCATAAAACCCTTAAATATCACTAAAAACTCTAAAAATCCTTAAAACCCCTAAAAATGTTAAAAAACTCTACAAAAACCTAAAAACCTTTAAAACAAGAAAACCCCCCCTTAAAACCCAAAACGACAATAAAAACCCTAAAACCCATTAAACCCCATACAAATCCTCAAAATCCCTAAAATCCTAAAAACCCTAAAATGCATAAAATCCTAAAAACCGCAAAAAAATCCCTGAAAATGTAAAAAACCCTAAAACCTGTCAAAAACTCCTAAAATCCAAAAAGGTCCTAAAAAATTTTGAAACCCAAAAAAACCGAAAACCCACTAAAAACTCTAAAAACCCTTCAACCCCCTAAAAATGTTTAAAAACTCTAAAAGCCGTAAAACCCCTAAAAAACTCAAAAAACCCCCTAAAAACCTGAAAGACCCTAAAACTCCTATAAACCTTTAAAAGACCCTAAAAACCCTAAAATCCCTAAATAACCTAAGAAAACTTAAAAACCATAAAAATCCCTAAAAATCCCTAAAAATCCCTAAAAGTGTAAAAAACCCTAAAACCTGGAAAAACCTTGAAAACCATAAAACCCCTAAAAACCTTAAAAACTCTAAAATATCATAAAACCTTAAAAAAACTAGAAAATCTAAACACCCTTAAACCCCCTAAAATTTTTATAAAACTCTAAAAACCCATTAAAACATTAATAGCTCAAAAACACCCTAAAAACCCAAAAATACTCTAAAAACCTTGAAAATGCTAAAAACCCTAAAAAAATACTGAAATAAAACCCTAAAAACCATCAAAATCCCTAAAAAACCTAAAAACCTTAAAAATATTTAAAAAACCCCTAAAAATACATAGAGACATAAAAACCCTAAAAACCCTAAAAATCCCAAAAAACCATAAAACCCCTTAATTTTTTTTAAAAACTATAAAAAAAATATTTAAACCATAAAAAATCAAAAAAACACTAAAAACCCAATAAGGGGGATGTCGGTGTTGTTTCAACCATCATAGACGATGCACTTCCTTTGTAAAAACTTGGAATTTCCATGTAATTTTTTTTAAATATATGGGAATTTTACAAGTCCATGAAAATTGACGGTGCATGATTCTGAGGCCCGGAGTGCCCGGAATCATTTTCTGAATTAATGTTTGGGTACGTTCAGTAAACATACGAGTGGGTTTTTCTAAATTTTGAACCGGTGCTCGGAATTGAAATCTGAGAGAACTGTTGAACTCGCAGCATCGATATTCGCTTAAGAAGACTTTCACCTCGACGACCGTTTGTCAAGGGTGAAAGTTAGTTTTTGGATTTTTCAGGGAAATAATAAAATAAAATAAACACATGTTTTATTTTATTTCTTCTATTGTAACCACCCATGTGGAAGTTGGAGGTGGGGACCACCACACCTTAACCTCCCATGAGAGGTTATGGTGGTGGGGCCCACTCGAACCTAACCTCCCACGAGAGGTTACGGTGTGGGGACCACCCGGGACTAAACCCCCCATTTAATTGAGGAAAACCTCTCAACTCCCTCATAAATGAGGGAGCGCCTCTTGAACTCCTCTACCATTAATGGTGCCACCACCTCCCTTAATTTAATTCTTCCAACGCACATGCCATTTAGTGTGCAAACCAAGTGATTAATTATCCTTTTTGAATTCTTTGCCAACAAAATAATAGTTTTCTTAATCTATTATTTTGGGGCTCACTTGGCAATTGGGTGGAATTGGGAGAGGACAGAGCTTGGGAGAAATAAATTTCTCCAACGGAGAACACTCTCCAGATGAAGAATGCTCCACTGACGAAGAACGCCGATGAGGTACGCCTTTAACTACGAAGAATGACCTCAACCTCGACATTCTTCCTCGGAACCTCCTTCGACGTAGGATGTGTTCATCTACAACGTATCGATGTCTGCCTTCTCGCGCCAATGTCAACGAACAACGAACATGGTAGGTATTTTATTTAAGTATGATTTTATTCCCTCGATTCTTCCCTTCTAAAACAAATAATCGTTGTGGCTGTTTTCCTTGTGGGTTGGGAATAAATTGTTGCGAGAGGGTTTGATGTGCTATGTTCTTGTGAGCCATATGCTACCACCCTAAACGCGGAGGGTGCGGAACAAACCAACATGGACTGACCCCTCCGCCGTTCTCTTTTGCAGTGTTCTTCGAATCAGAGGAAGGCAGCAACGACATTAAAGGTGACAGGCAATGATTGTGCTACCCGTGGCCTTCGCAACCCGCGCCGCCCTCACGACGCTCTGGCTAAACCGGCTCCGCCGCCCCGGGCCGAACCGCGCCGCCCGTTGTCTTCCGAACCGTGTCGGCCACGCCGCCCACTGACCGTGAGGCCCACCGACCCGAGCCGCGCCGCGCCCCGGCCGCCCGCGCCTCCCGAGCGCCCCAGCCGAACACCGCCTACCTGTCGCGCCCTGACCGCACCTCCCAGCTTCCGGCCACCCACGCCTCCTGAGCGCCCTGGCCGAACTGGCCTCCCGCACCCCATGCAGCGCCCCAGCTGAGCCGGCCTCCCATGCCCCTCGTGGCTCCCCGGCCGAGCCGGCCTCCCGCGCCCCTCGCGGCGCCCCTGACCGAATCGGCCCGCGCCCTCACGGCCCTCCATGGCCCCTCGCAGCCTGCTGGGTCAGGCCCAGCGGGCCGGGCCAGACCCAACGGGTCAGGCCGGGTCGACCCGAACCCGGTCGTCCCAGACTGGGTTGGGTCGGGTCAGTCCAACCGGGTTGGATCGGACCCGATCCCAATACGCCCCTTTACTTTCTTTTGGCCATATCTTTGGCACCGACCGTCCTTTTGACGAACCGCGACGCTAGTAATATTGAAGCGTGATGGTCCCTTTGAGTATACCCCACTGGAGTTTGGGTATAGTTGAGATATGGTCAGGTTGGATCGTGCACGAATCCAACCAGGCCCCCAGGACTAAAAGGATAATAACTCACAGACCGGGCATCTGATTGGCGCACTGTCAGTTCCATTGATACCCCTATGACGTGGAAGACCTTTGAGTTACTTCTTCGTGAGACTTCTGTGGCAGTTTTAGCATCGACCAGTAGCTTGTGTAGCGGATCTTCCAGAGATGAGTGAGCATTTGTGGGGGAACCTAGTAGCTGGATGAGACTTGTAGACTAATGACTGATTGACTCAGAGTGACTCATATGGCCTAGTAGGGAGTGCCTTGTTGTGGCGGTAGACCCATGGAAGAGGAGCGTCTGGTTGTAGCGGTAGACCCACGGTACTCGATAGGAGGAGTACCTCTGCAGGCTATGAGGGGGAGTGCCTGGTTGTGGCAGAAGACCCATGGTGGGGAGCGCCTCTGTGTGACGCAGCAGACCCACAGTACTCGACAGGAGGATTACCTCAGCAGTCCAAGGTTAGTGGGAAGTGTCTCTATGTGATGAGGTAGGCCCACTGTACTCGATAGAGGAGGAGTTCTCCAGCAGCCGAGGGTTCAAAATGTTACTACCCCTATAATAAATCCTGGTTTGAGCTGAGTCAGTAACTTTTGTGTTATCCTCATGATTGAGATGGATTACTTGATAATTTATGTATATGTATGGGCATATACCTAAGTGGGGTTATATGTTGATTTCATACTTTGTGGTTTATCCTTATTGGATTTTGTGAGACCTTGAGTGTCTCGAGGTCCCTACTGGGTATCGTTATACTCACCCCTGAACGGGCTATGCCCGCACCTTGTTGTGTTGGATGCAGACGACGGACAACGCTGACTGAGGCTGAGAGTACCAGGACTGGACAGTACCTGGAGGTGGACCTTACGACGAGTCGGTACATAGAGGAGACTGACAGACGTGGAGTGCTAAGGAGGCTATCTGTACCTACCCTTTAGGTAGGAATCCCAGAGGATGACCCAGCAGTTGTTTTTCCTTTCTTCAGTGGTACTTGTACTTCTAGTTCCTTGTACTTTACAGTTGGGCTTGTATTTCTGGCCCCTTCTACTTTTCATCACTCTTTAGTTATATAGTTTACTTAGTGTTTTGTTTCCATCTTTGTGCTTGGTTGTGTGTGTTTATAGTTTATAAAGGAAATGTCTTCCCAGTTTTAGGGAAATAAGCCTTTTGTGCTAGTCACCATCCCCTAGACTTTAGAAGGCGGTCTTGGGGTAGTCACAGAACGGGCCCTGGGGGACGGGTCGTGACAAATTGGTATCAAAGGAGTCGGTTCTACCGTAGAACTTAGGACTCTGATCTTTTCTATGAAGCAATAGTGTTAAGGGTATTGAGTGTGGTTTTCTGTTCAGAGAGTCCAGTGTTGGTACAGCGGCTGATGTGTCTATACACCAGGACCCTGACTTCTGATTTTTGACTCAGTGCACAATATCACTGATTGAGTGTGTGTTTTCAAAAGTTCTCTTTAAGTCATCTCAACCAGGTCATCTCACCAGGTATAACTTTTGACCATGTCGCATATGTTTCTTTCAGGATTCCTCCATGCGGACGACCAGCTAGAGTCTCAAGATTTGTACACACGGATAGCCCACTGAGAGACGAGGCTTCGGTGTAGGGACCTCTTTCAGTAGAGACACCAGCGGAGGCACCAGTGGTACCACTCCCCGTTGGGCCACTCATGCCACCAGCCCCAGCAGCAGACGGTTCATGCCGCTTGAGCACGTTGCACGAGTTCCAGTGCCAGAGGCCACCCAGGTTCAGGGGAGAGACGCACAGGTAGCTGAGGATTGGATGAAGGTTGTGGTGAGAGTTTTCAGATTGGTAGGGACACCAACAGACCTCATGGTGATACTTGCTACCAGCCCTATGTAGGAAGCAGTGGGAATATGGTGGATCGTGATGCTCTAGGTTCATGGCGAGATGATGTTTCTCTGGGCAGACTTCGAGAGCCTGTTTCGGGCAGAGTTTGTCCTAGTGACTCTTCACGCAGTGCGCATACATGAGCTACTTCATCTGCAGTAGGGAAAAATGATTGTAGCTCAGTGCTCAACGAGGTTCACATACCTCTCATGCTACTCCACCGATATGGTGCGGGACCCATTCTCCAGGGCCCAGACCTTCAAGTAGGGACTCAGGTGGGAGATCAGGGCTTTAGTGATCTCACTCAGCATCCCAACACAGGTGGGGTTGTTAGAGAGAGCCATCTTGGTGGAGAGTTTCCTTGATGAGCAGTCTCTAATAGCGAGATCCACCACCAGTAGACAGTGGAGTCTTCTGCAGATGGCAGCAGACAGTCGTCACAAAGGTCCAAGAGGATCAGACCTACGGGTGGACGACCTCATGATCAGGGTCAGTTGTGTGGGGCATAGGAGATAGAGCCGTACATGCCAAGAGCGGGAAGTGTTGCACATGCGGTGGGTAGGGTCACATGGCTTGTGACTATCCAACCCACTGTGCAGATGATCAACAGATGGTCGAAGGACTGCCCAAGAAGAGACTAAGGTTCAATCAAGGCGGTTCGCAGGGAGAAGGCAGACGTGGCAGAGGAGCTGGTCTTGCAGCTGGCGGTGGGCGATGATTCAAGATGTTACCGCCACCACCACCAGGAGGTCTACCCTGACTACAGGGAGCAGGTGGACAGGGTAGAGCTCAACTCCAGGTAGTTGAGGCCTACGACCATGGAACTATAGAGATGATATGAGGTACGGTTTGTGTCTACTCCACCTTAGCTGCAGTTCTTATAGACATAGGTTTCAGTCACTCTTTTATTGACACTGCCCTCGTTCAGAGCTCAGAGATTCCGATGGAGTTGTTGGCTCGATCCTTACAGCTAGAGACTCCTACGGGAGAAGATTTGATGATTACGCATTGGTGATGGCAGTGTGAGCTTACTCTAGGAGGCGAAAGCTTCAGCTGGGATCTCTTAGTAGTGGTGTCGAGGCCTTACGACGTCATCTGGGGTATGGACTGGTTATCTGCAGTCCATGCTCATATTGATTATATTAGGCACAAAGTGCAGTGTGTCCGCACGGATGGGACCAGGTTTACCTTCACTGACGAGAAGGGATCCTTTGCAGCACATGATGGACTTACTCGGAGGACAGTGCAGCCGATCACTCATTAGTTGGCTAGCCTTACCCTCGGTGTTGTTGATGTAGAGAGTCTGAGTTATCCTGTAGTGGTGGACCAGTATGCGGATATCTTCCCTGATGATGTCCCAGGTCTACCTCCTTGCAGAGAGGTGGACTTTTATATTGAATTGTACCCCAAGATGGCACTGATATCTACACCATCATATCAGATGGCTCCCGCTGAGCTTTCTGAGTTGTGGGTACAGTTGGAGGACTTGCAGGGAAGGGGTTCATCCGGCCCAGTTTTTCTCCCTGGGCAGCCCCGATTCTGTTCACCAAGAAGGCGGATGGGAGCTTGAGGGTTTGCGTTAGGTTCCTGAACCAGGTGACCGTTAAGAACAATTACCCACATCTGAGGATTGAAGACATCTTTGATCAGCTGAAGGGAGCACGATGGTTCGAAGATAGACCTCAGGTCAGGCTATCACCAGCTCAGAGTGCGAGATGAGGATGTGCAGAAGATGGCCTTCAGGTGTCGGTATGGCCACTACGAGTTCTTAGTTATGCCATTCGGCATAACCAATGATCTAGTAGTGTTCATGGGACTCATGAATAGGATCTTTTAGCCCTACCTTGATCTCTTCATAGTAGTCTTCATCGATGAAATTCTGATCTACTCAGCTACCGAGGAGGAGCATGCCTACCATTTGTGGGTAGTACTGGACACACTCTGAGAGCACCAACTTTATGGTAATCTCTTGAAGTGTCAGTTCTGGATCCGAGAGGTTCACTTTCTGGGACATTTCATCTTGGAGGTTGGAGTTTCAGTGGATCCAGTTAATAGTAATGCTGTGTAAGTAGGAGGCCCTCGCACGTATGACTCACCTTTCCCGTCGTCACTGCACTTGCCTACCCCAAAAATGGACACCCTATATGATAACCCATAAAGGGATATCCCTCCTATAGGGGTACCCAATATATGTATATATGTACATGTATAAACATGTACATGTCATATCAACCAAGGTGCCAACTGGGTCATCACATCACATGAACTTTTAAACCATTTCCCAAAGCACTTTAAGTTGCCAACCGGGCGTTCACACTTTCAAAGTGACATAAGGTACCAATCGGATTGTCATGTCACACGAACTTTTAAACCATTTCACAAAGCACTTTAAGTTTCCAACTGGGCATTCACACTTTCAAAGTGACATAAGGTGCCAACTGGGCATTTAATACCATTATTCTAATATTCCATAAAAATATTCCAAACCAAATTCATTTCGCAAATCCATTTCCAATTTCTGGTTAAAAACACACAACATACTTAAAAAGTTCCAAAAGGGCCTTCATGTCATTGAATTGTCAAACCATACTTCAAGGTTCTTAACAAGTCAGGTTTTAAACAACATATTTAACCAAATACTTTTAGTTTCATAAGATACACTTCACAACTAGGGAACTTTTAGTAAAATATTTTAAAATAATTAGGACACCCTCATAATTAAAAAAAATTTGTAAACAGGCTTAGACAAGTTATGAAAATTAATGGGAAACCAATATCCAAGAGGTGAAATACATTTCACCAAACACATATACATATCTACATATATAAATACCACATGAATATGTAAACACACTTTTTAAAAAATGCTAAGCAATCATGGAATTCAAATTAAAGGCGTGGGCATGGATGACCTACCTTAAAAAGTAAGCGGATCAAGCTGAGGCACTTTATCTCTTGAAGATTTTGATGAAAATAACCCACAAGAGCACACAAAAACATTCTCATACATATATATATACCCTTAATCCAATGTACATATTCCCCACGCCATGAGGGAATATGTGCAAGCAAGATATATATATATACATAGACACATACATACCTATGTATATGTGCGTGCATACCACCAATGAGCCACCGAAGATTTAATTAATTAATCTAGAGGGACCAACAACATTTAGAAAACAAAGAACCATTTAAGGAACCACGGTACAATTTGAAAACCAAATAATCATTAAAGAAACAAAGGTACAAGAAGAGCATTGTTTTAAAGTTTCATCTTCATTTGAAATGAACATCCAATGGAAATACTTTAATACTAATGAGAGTAGCCAAAAAACATTTTCAACATCACCAATTACTTTCAAACCAAACACATCAATTTCACATAATCTCAAAAAGTTAAAATGAACTTTTTAAAGATAAGTAGAGCTTTCAAAAACAACTTACAACCCACGCCACAAAAAATGATATTCCACATAAAAGCCCAAACCAAAATCCAACCATTTTAACACAATAATTCAACGGGGAAACACCACACAAAACACCTAATTTTACTATTAAAACCTAATTAACATTTAACCAAGCACATTGGAAACCTACATACATAGGCATAATTGAAGATTCACTTCGAAATCTATTTTTGAAAAAATCAACTACCATATAAACACTATAACTAGCTAATGACACGTATTACCAGTGTGCGAATAATGTATAAAAGATTATTGAAACACCCAAGATTTAAATAAATTGCATCAAAATGGAAAACTGTAGAAACCCCTACCTCAATGTCGTGCAAACACGACGCCGCTTTATTGGAAGGAATAACCAAGGTTTGCGGTCCCTTCGCACAACCTAAAATTGAGGGAAATGCACAAACAAACCATATGATTAGGATTTTTCCAAATTAAAAGGAAAACCCCCAAACTTTTGAAAGACAAATTGCCAGAGGAAGAGGTTACTGGCGAGAGAGGCATGACCGGAGCAATGACCGCCGACGAGGAGGGAGGGGCGTTGATAGTGGGAGGTGCGAGGAGGGTCGGGATTCCAGATCAAGGTGGAGCAAAGACCGGAGCTAGGGGTGGGGTTTTCCAGCACAAGGGAATGGGGAAAGTGGCGTCGACCTGTGCGATGGAGAGGGAGGCTTCCGTTGGTGGGAGGCGCGATGAGGAGGAGAGCAGCCGGAGCAGGGTTCAGCCGGCCAGAGGTGCATAAGGGTGGGGGGGGGGGTTGGGTGCAGCGTGAAGAGGGGGAGGGGGTCTAGGTTTTTCCCTTTTTTCATTTTATAATAATAGTAGTAGTAATAGTATTAGTAATAATACCGTTAATATAATAATAATTTTTTTAATAATAATTATAATCATTTATCTTAAAAAAATAACAATAAAAATAATAATAATATCAATAATACAATAATAAAAATTCTAATAATAATTATAATAATAGTAATAATCTCGTTAACAACATTTTTTCCATTTCTTAAAAAATACTATTAATATCACTTTAGAAATAATAGTGTCACCATAATTTATTAATAATAATAATATTATCATCTACACAATAATAATAATAATATTAAGGTATTAACATTTATAAAATTTATTTATTTTTAATATTTGGGTAATCGCACGGTCATTGGGGCTGACTGTATGATTACCACTAACTGTACGGTGCTCGTACACTGGCCCAAAACCCACCAAAAATAACAATCCTAAAAACTTTTATCCTCGTGTTAAACCTGATCCTCGATGAGAGAACCCAGATCCAGTAAATAATAAAATAAAAATAAATTTAAAAGTCAGGGTGTGACAATTATCCCCACCATAGACACTTTCTACCCTCAGAAATTCACCCAGCTGAACAATAGATAGAACTTGAATCCATGTCCGATTGAAACCAAAAGAAACCACAACACAAGAGAACATGAGAACACAAGAAGGTTCTCCCCACCATAAGAACTCAATTAGTGCTGAAATTTAACACCCAAACATACCACCCCGAGAAGGGGGGGCTATGCGGGAACTCCAAACCAAACCAAACTAACTTCTATAGTACGAGCAAAACAACACCTCCACTAAAAATTGGAACTCTCGACCCAGACCAAAAACCCCCAACACTAGAGAAAAACCTTCGAGAAGAACTTATCCCAAGCAGTGAAACCAAGCATAACTACAAACATCGATTCTTCCATAGGCACATACATCTCCAAATGAACACAGTTAAACTGATATCAACCAATATAAGGGACAAACACACTTTAAGAAAAATGAACGATTTAGAAAACCATAATCAGGAAAAAGGAACTATTGGATTACAATAGAACAAGCTCATCGCATTCCCCCATTGAAACGATGAACTTACAATAACAGTAAAACTTCAACATTGGAGAAACAAGGAAAAAAAGTTCTTAAATGTTCCAATACCAACATGGAACACAAAACCCAAACCAAGGCTTCACACCCCCCCGAAAACTCTTGACTATGCGTGAGCTCCACCCCAAGACTTGTGGTTGGGGATCTGATGGCTGAAGCATCTTCTGCCTCACAGTCAGGCACTATAATCCTTCAGTCACGACGTCTTCTTCAGGTGATGCTTCATATAGAACTTCTCTAGATGACCTAGACACCTGCAATGATGGCACATCTTCAGAGGGATGCGACATGATATCTTCGAGTGCCCGAATTGGCCACACTGGTGGGACACACGAGGATGATCTGATGAAATGGAAGCTGAAATCAATGAAGGAGATTTTTCAAAAATAGGTCCCTCTAGCACACCCTTCTCTCCGAATGGGTAACCTTCACAAGCAACTGGATACGCTGGATTTCCAACCATCTACGCTCTAGAGACCAACTCAGCTAAGAACGCCTCATCCACCAACTTCTCAAAAATATGGTCCTTATAAGGGAGGACCCACTCCTTGACCTTTGGATGAAGACACCCGGTGAAGAGAAAAGTCTTCATCAAATCCTACGATGCTACCTCTGTAGAAAAGGACACAAGTTCCTTGAAATGATCAACATATGTCGTCACCATCTGTTGGACTTGTTGAATGCACACAAGTTCTTACCTTTTCTTCATCTTTACCTCTTCAGGTATGATCCCTCAGATGACGATGGATTTAAAGACATCCCATGTCATCCCAACTTGTATTGATGGAAGGGCGAACAACTCCCATTTGTCCAGAGATGGACCTTTGAACAGACCCAAAAAAGCATGCACTCTGATAGATTCAGGAGTTCCCATTACCCTGAAGATGCGCTCAACCTCTTCTAGCCACTCTACTGCCTCTAACGGACCCTGATCACCGTAAAGTATAGACAATGCTTTAGAAGGACCAAAAACTGGGCATGAATTATCAAAATCCTTGGGGACCTTTTTGGACATCATTTTCTGAACAACTTATAAAACACATAGCCAAAACCAATATGAAGCCGAAGAAACATCAATGAAAGTGCCTTCATCCAAAAACAACCAGCTCAAAAATAAAACTAATATAAACATATCCAAAATCATACCTTTCAAAAACCACCTTTAAAAAACAAGTTCAGTCCTTTAATTTCAAATAAACACCCATGGAATCCCATGAATTGTCACATGTGTGTCCATCCATTCCATTTCTTTACCAATTTGAAACAATTACCAAATTTTCAAGCCAACACATTTTTCCTTCAAAACCAATTTTACCAATCCCTAAACCATTTAAAAGAAAGCATCATCATTTAAAAAATCCTTTTCATTTTCAAAAACACACTTACACCAACTATCAAAGAGAGGGACTAGTGTCTATTCCCAACTAGGTGACATGGTAGTGAACCATGCTCCAAGTAGGCAATAACACTAAGTGGAACTTGAACTGGGCACTTGGTTATCACATGGGTCACTACTCCATGAAAAATCACAATATGACACCGGCTCGCCTCCATTGTCATCCCTCAAACTAAAACAAACCAGAATAATACAAAGACTCAAAACCTAGACAACCCCTCATAACTCTGGTCTCGTTACGAGTGGTGGTTATCAAGCATTTACCCGTAACCTACCTCCTTAGCCCCGAAAATCCTAATCTCCAACTACTAGACACCCCAAATAACAATAACCTGCATCTGATACCATTTTTTCACGAACCAACCCAGGTCGATCCTGAACTGGTCATCCAAGCCGGTCTGCGGCAAGGCCCAAAGGTCATTCCTGATCCCCACAGGCAAACAACTAGTGTCAGACATCAAAACCAACATGTGGAAATGATTTTGACCATAAATAAAACACAAGTAAATAAAGAAAACTGACAATAAAATGAAAACTAGTAGTGAAACGAGAAAATGAATAAAGTGCACATACCTCCACGTGACCTACTAGGTCACCACCTAACTCAGAACTAGGATCATTCCAAGAGCAATGTGAAACTTGGAGAACCTGAAACTGAAAAGATAGAGTAGGCGTGAGCATTGAGATTCACAGTAGGAATGCCAAAATAAACCATGCCTGAAACCCCACCTATAAAATGAAATCCAATCTTTATAATTTGAAAATAGGATATATAAAAAATATGGTTTTCCAATCCTTTAACAAAATATGTAACAAGATTTTACTTTTAAGAAAAACCCCCTTTTCCATTTCATTTTTCTAAATCAATTACCAAATCATATTAGTCATTTCAATGAATTATTTTAAAATCCAACTAGTACCAAAATAGGTTCTATAATATAAAAAGAAAAGTAAAAGTGTCATGAGATCAAATAACAAAAATTTCCATAAAAGAAAGTATGAACATACAAGTATGCAACCATGGGAATTTCCTAAAAATCCCTAGAGCGATCTCTAGACGTACTGAGTTCAGAACCACCTGTCGGTGTATGGTGAATCCCCTAAGACAATAACCAACTAGATGCCCTAATCCAGCCTCACTAGTGGCACAACCTGCTTGGCCTAACAATAAATCCATGGGTACTAACCCGTATAATCAGGTTTGATCAGCAATCGTCACTCAGTCCTCTAAAAGATGCCCAGGAACCCATGGTGGTAATAGTAATGTTGTGTAAGTAGGAGGCCCTCGCACGCATAACTCACCTTACCTACAGTCACTGCACTTGCCTACCCCAAATACGGACACCCTATACGATAACCCATAAAGGGATATACCTCCTATAGGGGTGACCACTATATATATATATAAACATATATATGTCATATCAACCAAGGTGCCAACTGGGCCATTACGCCACATGAAATTTTAAATGATTTCATAAAGCACTTTAAGTTTCCAACCGGGAGTTCACACTTTCAAAGTGACATAAGGTTCCAATCAGGCCTTTAATACCATCATTCCAATATACCATAAAAATATTTCAAACCAAATTCATTTCGCAAAGCCATTTCCAATTCTGGGTTAAAAACACAAAACATACTTAAAAAGTTCCAAATGGGCCTTCATGTCATTGAATTGTCAAACCACGCTTCAAGGTGCCAAAAAAAGTCAGGTTTTAAACAACACATTTAACCAAATCCTTTTAGTTTCACAAGATACACTTCAAAACTAGGGAACTTTTAGTAAACTATTTTAAAATACTTAGGACACCTTCATAATTAAAATAAATTTGTAAACAAGCTTAGACAAGTTATGCAAATTAATAGGAAACCAATCTCTAAGAGGTGAAATACACATCAACAAACACATAGACATATCTACATATATAAATTCCACATGAATATGTAAAATCACTTTTAAAAA
Organism: Viscum album; assembly: GCA_963277665.1. Taxonomy (NCBI): domain Eukaryota; kingdom Viridiplantae; phylum Streptophyta; class Magnoliopsida; order Santalales; family Viscaceae; genus Viscum; species Viscum album. The sequence goes on along the minus strand of OY728121.1, from coordinate 1,048,726,868 downwards.
AATGTTAATAAATCATGGAATTCAAATTAAAGGTGAGAGCATGGAGGACCTACCTGAAAAAGGAAGCAGAGCAAGCCGAGGCACTTCAACTCTTGAAGCATTTGATGAAAATTTCCCACACCAGCACACACATACATTCTCATGCAAATATATACCCTTAATCCAATGTACATATTCCCCACGCCATGAGGGAATTTGTGCAAGGAAGATATATATATTCATATACACATACGTACCTATGTATGTGTGTGTACGCACCACCAAGGAGCCACCACAGTTTTAATTATTTAACCTAGAGGGACCAAAAACATTTAGAAAACAAGGAAGCATTTAAGGAACCAAGGTACAATTTGACAACCAAAGAATCATTAAAGAAACCAAGGCACAAGAAGAGCATTGTTTTAATGTGAGATCTTTATTTGAAATTCACATCCAATGGAAATAATTTAATACCAATGAGAGTACCCAAAAAAACATTTTCAACATCACTAATTTATTTCAAACCAAACACATCAATTTCACATAATCTCAAAAAGTGAATATGGACATTTTAAAGATAAATAGAGCTTTCCAAAACAACTTAAAACCCACTCCACAAAACATGATATTCCACATAAAATCTCAAACCACAATCCGACCATTTTAACACAATAATTCAAAGGATAAACACCACAAAAAACACCTAATTTCACTATTAAAACCCAATTGACATTTAACCAAGCACATTTGACACCTGCGTACATAGTCACAATTAAAGATTCACTTCGAAATCTATTTTTGAAAAAATCAACTACCATAAAAACACCATAACTAGATAATGACATGTATTACCAATGTGAGAATCATGTATAAAAGATTATTAAAACACCTAAGTGTCAAATAAATTTCATCGGAATGGAAAACTAGAGAAACCCCTACCTCAATGGCATGCAAATGCAATACCACTTCAACGGAAGAAATAACTGAGGTTTGTGGTCCCTTCACACACCCTAAAACCAAGTAAAATGCACCAATAAACCCTACAATTAGGGTTTGGACAAATTGAAAGGAAAACCCCCAAACTTTTGAAAGAAAAATCACTATATGGAGAGGTTACCGGTGAGGGAGGTGCGGTCGGAGTGACGACCGCCGAAAAGGAGGGGAGAGACCCTAGTAGAGGGTTGTGCGAGGAGGTTCGGGCCACCGGAGCAGGGCATAATAGAGGCTAGATCTAGGGGTTGGGTTCACCGAAACAAGGTAAGGGTGCAAGGGGAGTCGACTGACATGATGGAGAGGGAGGCCACCGCCGGTGGGAGGTGCGGTGAGGAGGAGGGAAGCCGGAGCGGGGTGCGGCCAGCCGGATGTGAGGAAGGGTGGGGGGGGGGGGGTCTGGGTGCAACGCGTAGCATGAAGGGGGGGGGGGGTCTAGGTTTTTTCCTTTTTTCATTTTTTATTTTATAATAATAATAATAATAATACCATTAATATAATAATAAAAAATTTAATAGTAATTATAATCATTTTTCTTAAAAACAATAACAACAACAACAATAATAATATCAGTAATAAAATAATAAAAAATCTAATAATAATTATAATAATTGTAATAATTACATGAATAACATTTTTTCCATTTCTTTAAAAATAATACAATTAATATCACTTTATAAATAATAATATCACCACAATTTAATAATATTAATAATATCATCATCTACACAATAATAATAATAATAATATGGTATTAACATTTATAAAATTTATTTATTTTTATGATTTGGGTAATCGTACTGTCACCGGGGCTGACCGCATGGTTTTTGCTAACCGTGCACTGGCCCGAAACCCACAAAAAATAACAATCCTCAAAAAATTTAACCTTGCATTCAACCCAAGACTCGATGAGAGAACTCAGAACCAAGAAATAATAAACTAAAAATAAATTTAAAAGTCTAGGTGTGACATGGAAATCTTGAACATTTCCAGCACATATGATTTATTTTTTATAATCATCACATTAGTCATTATCAAAAAGTCATCAATAAATGTGATCAAGTAAAGATCACCTTGAGTGCGATTGTGTCTCATGGGTCCAAAAAAAATAAAAAAAATTCAACTAAGGATGATTGTTGGACTGAATTTCCACCCTTTTATGAATGCCTTTAATGATTTTCTCTTTTGGATTATCTCACTAATCTATCCCCTTTAGATTTTGAGATGAGTCAAGTCTCTCAGCACATCTCAATATTAATTTTTTCACAAAATTCTTTGAAAAATATTACTCAACCTTTTATAACATCATTTTTTCTCATTAATTGAACTCAGATAGTTGGAATGGTTGGAGTCTCCATCCGGAAAGAGATTCCCTCTGGTCCCCTCACATGGGTTAACAATCATTCCATATTTTATCCTATTTAATAGGAATGTTTTATTTCTAAATAAAACCTCATTATAATCATCACATAGCTAAATTAACCTAAAAAAATTGTGTTTAAGACCATCGAAAAACAAAAAATCTTATGTCTTCAAAATTAGTATGGGGTTGTATTTATTTTACTATGTTGTGATATTCTGCTGTAAGGGTTACATATATTTTTATCAATTTAAGTTTATTTTATAAAGATATATATACATACATATACATACATACATACATACATATATATATATAATTAAAAAAGTTTGTGAAGGGAGAGAAATACAACAGAAATCCTAATTTACACCAACAGGGAATAACTCGGCAAGACTCGAACATGAGACCTCACCGATACCCTACAGAGTCTCTACCAACTGATCTGGACCCTAGGGGTATATATATATATATATATATATATATATATATATGAAAATAAATATCTTTGTATCTATTTATATGAGTTTTCATAACTTATAATGTAAGAGTGATTTTATAATTATTTATTCATAAATTATGGTTCTGGATTTCCAAATTAGGAATAGATTTTATTTATTTTCATTAAAAATTATGTTTAAATGTGAATTTGTTTTGTAATTATTTTCTTATATCCAATTCACCATTTTCTTCAACATACTGAAATTATTTGAAATAATAAATTGTTGATTTTCCCTTATTAGAATTGTCTATAACTTTCACCTTTGATAATAAATATCTTATGTGTATTTATTTATATATTGTACAAAATTAATCTTTTATAAACCCAATAGGATGGATATGAATAGAATATGGATTCACACTAATCATTTGACAAATGAGTATGAAGATGGAGTTAAATAGTTCATCAAGTTTGTAAGAGAGCATGTAGAAGACCCTTCTAAAATCCTCTGTCCGTGTTTACGTTGTTGATTTGATTTTCATTATTCCTTACAGAGTTCATTTATTTTAGAATATTTTTATCCATGTTTCATGCCTTTTCAAGAAGAGAAATGACGTTGTCTCTTCTCAATCACAGAGGTAATATTGATATTTTCATAGTAAAATCATTTTCCATAGAATTAATGTATTGTTTCATATTTATGTTTAAATTATTTCTTTTTAGTATTACTCACATAATAATTGCTTTCTTATATAGGTGGATTATTTTGTTCGAGTTGGGGTGGTATGTCCATCTTTCATGTCTTTTTTCACCAAAACTTCCACAGAATTCTTCTCCCTCATAACATTTTCACCCTTACAGTGGTGCATTTATCACTTTCTTTCAAGTTCCCTCCATTGACTTTTCAGGAAGAGCAACAATGCTACCTATGCTCAATTATAGAGGTAATATTAATATTTTCAGATTAAAATCATTGTCCATAGAATTAATGTATTGTTTCATATTTATGTTTATTTTATTTCTTTTTAGTATTACTCACATAATAATTTTTTCTTTATACAGGTGGATTCTTTTGTTCAAGTTGGGGTGGTTTGTCTCATGCCTTTGTACACCAAAACTTCCACAGACTTATTCTCCCTAAAAAAATTCTCACCCTTGTAGTGGTTCATTTATCACTTTTTTTAAAGTCCCCTCCACTGCCTTTCTAGGAAGTGCAACGACGCTGCCTCTACTCAATTATAGAGGTAATATTGATTTTGTACAGTAAAATCATTATCCATAGAATTAATGTATTGTTTCATATTTATGTTTCATTTATTTCTTTTTATTATTACTGAAATAATAATTGTTTTATTATATAATTGGATTGTTTTGTTTGAGTTGGAGTGGTCTGTCCATATTTCATGCCTTTCTACACCAAAACTTCTATAGACTTCTTCTCCCTCAAAACCTTTCACCCCTACAGTGTTAAAATTTATCAGTTTACTTCACGTTCCCTCCACAAATCAATCACATAGGTAATCTTGATATTTTCATAGTAAAATAATTGTCCATATAATTAATATATTATTTCATATTTATGTTTAATTTATTTCTTTTTAGTATTACTTATAATAATTTTTTTCTTATACAGATGGATTTTTTTGAGTTGATGTGGTTTGTTCGAAGCTGCTCATGTAGTGTTGGTAGTTCAATAAATAAAGTTAATGGAAATCATGGTAACATTGATAGTTAGGATTTTTTTGAGACTTTGGGACATGTAGGAATCAGTCTCACCTCAATTTGACACATGATGTGACCGATATGACTCTAAGTACTTCTTTCAATTTAAAACCGACATTAATTTTAGTAAAAAAGACGACTAACATACTCAAAACTGAAAAAAAAAATCAGATTATTTTGATAATTTAAAACAACTATCCATAAGTCATTTTTAATGTGTAATAATCATCCACACCTCAATCTGATACACAATGTTCTCAATATGACTCAATGTGTCCGTTATTAGTTTAAAATCGATAGTTGATTTTAAAAAGAGTCACTCACTGAAAATTGATCAAATGCACTCGTTTTTTTTTATAATTTAGCACATTGATTCATAAATAATTTGTGATTTATAGGAATTAGTATCACGTCAAATGGATGCATGATGTTATCTGTATGAGTTAATGTGAAAGCTTCATGTTTAAAATGACATTTTAATAAAAAATAAAAGTGACATACTCAAAACCAGGAAAACAAATTCAGATTGTTTTTATAATTTATTAAAATGATCCATAAGTCACTTGGGACATGTAGGAATCAACCGAACCTCAATCTGATGTACAGTGTGATCGGTATGACTCTAAGTGCATCTTTATTTAAAATAGACATCAATTTTAGTAAAAAAACAAACCGACCTACTCAAAACCACAAAAACACATTCAGATTATTTTGATACTTTAGGAAAACAATACATAAGTGATTTGAGACATGCATGAATTAGCCTCACCTCAATCTGATGCACGGTGTGACCGTTATGACTCCAAGTGCGTGTTTTTATTTAAAATTGACATTAATTTTAGTAAAAAGGTAAAATGACCTACTCAAAACTGAGAAAACACTTTCAAATTGTGTAAATACTTTAGGAAAAGGATCCATAAGTCATTTGTGAGGTTTAGTAATTAGATACACCTCAATAAGATACACAATGTGATTGATATAAGTCAAAAGTGTGTGTTTCAATTTTAAAATGAAATTTTAGTAAAAAAAGACAAGTGACATACTCAAAATTGAGAAAACACGTTCAGATTATTTTGATACATTTGGAAAACAATCCATAAGTGATTTGAGAAGTTCATGAATCATCCACACCTCAATCCGATGCACAATGTGACCGATATGACTCCAACTGTATGTTTTTATTTAAAATTGACATCAATTTTAGTAAAAAGGGAAACTGACTTACACAAAACCAATCAAACACATTCACACTGTTTAAATAATTTATGATAATGATCCATAAGTCATTTGTGATGTGTAGAAATTAACTACACCTCAATCCGATACACAATGTGATCGGTATTAGTCAAAGTGTGTGTTTCAATTTTAAAATGACATTTTAGTGAAAAAGACAAGTGACGTACTCAAAACTGAGAAAAAATATTCATATTGTTTTAAAACTGTAGAAAAATGGTCCATAAGTCATTTGGGACGTGTATGAATCATCCGCACCTCAATCCGACACATGGTGTAACCGGTATGATTGAAAGTGCATCTTTTTATTAAAAATTGTCATCAATTTTAGTAAAATGAGAAATTATTCTACTCAAAATTGACAAAATACATTCAGATTGTTTTGATACTTTATGAAAATGATCCATAAGTCATTTTTGAAATGTAGGAATCATCCATATCTCAATATGATACATGATGTTCTCGGTATGAGTCAAATTGTGTGTTTTAATTTTAAAATGATATTTTATTAAAAAAGAAATGTGAAATACTCAAAACTGAGAAAACACATTTAGATTGTTTTTAAACTTCAGGAAAACAATCCATAAGTTATTTGGGATGTGTAAGAATTACCCACACATAAGTACGACACACAGTGTGAATGGTATGACTCAAAGTATGTATTTTTATTTAAAATTATCATCAATTTTAGTAAAATAGAAAATTGTCCTACTCAAAACTGAGAAATCACATTTGGATTGTTTCGATACTTTACGAACACGATCCATAAGTAATTTATGACGTGTAGGAATCAGTCACACCTCAATATAATACATAATTTGATTGGTATGAATCAAAGTTTCCGTTATCAGTTTAAAATCGACATTTTAGTTCAAAAAGTGTCATTCACTGAAAACTGATCAAACGCGCTTAGATTTTCATGATAATTTAGGGCAATGATTCATAAGTCATTTTTGATGTGTAGGAATCTGTTTCACAACAAACTGATATATGATGTGATCAGAAGGATTCAAAAGTGTGTGTTTCCAGTTTAAAATGACATTTTAGTAAAAAAGACAACTGACATACTCAAAACCAAGAAAATACATTCAAATTGTTACTATAGTAAAATGTTCCACAAGTCATTTGAGATGTGTTGGAATCATCCATACCTCAATCTGATGCACGATGTGACTGGTATGACTCTAAGTGTGTCTTTTTATTTAAAATTGACATCAATTTTAATAAAATTAATACTTTCTATTAATTTATTTCTTTATATTATTACTAACATAAGAATTTTTTTCTTATATAGGTGTTTTCTTTTTCTTGAGCATGGGTGGTTTGTTCAGAAATTTCATGAGTTGGGTCGATTAAAAGATAAAGGAACATTGATATTTTTTAATGTATATATTAATTTGTATTTATGTAATTGTATAAACCAATGTTTGAAATGTCTATAATATAGTTTTTTTCTTATGTTTGTGTTGTAAATTTCATTTCATTTAAATCCTGTATTGGTACTTATTTCTGTTGATATCTAGTGTGTTTCTGGTGATACGGTGTGCTGTTATAGCACAATGCAGTGATGATGCAGTGTGCTGTTACAACAAACTACAGTATGGACCTTTATCGTCACTTTTAAAAGTGCTCATAAAAGACCAGGGCTTTTAACCACGCTCATGTAGTCAACGCTTTTCTAGCATTGTTAAAGACCATTTTTGTAGTAGTGAATGTTAAAAAACTCTAAAAAACATCAAAACCCCTAATACCCTAAAAAACCCTGAAATCCACTAAAAACATCAAAATCCCACAAAACCCTAAAAACCCTAAAACCCCTAAAAATCCTTTAAAACCCTAAAAATCCCAAAAAATGTAAAAGCACTAAAACCCTAAAAAACCCATAAAAAATTAAAAACCCATAAAAAACTAAAAACCACTAAAAACTCCAAAACCCTTAAAAACCCTAAGAATGTTAAAAAACTCTAAAACCCTAAAAAACTCAAAAAAACCCCTAAAACCCAAAAAAACAAAAAAAAAACCCCTAAAAACCCTGAAAACACTAAAACCCTCAAAATCCCTAAAAACCCTAAAACCCTAAAATCCATAAAAATCCTTAAAAATCCTTAAAAATCCCTAAAAACGTAACAAACCCTAAAGACCCTGAAAACACCTGAAAACCATAAAAATCCCTAAAAACCTTTAAAAACCCTAAAACCTATAAAAACCCTAAAACTACTAAAAACTCTAAAAAACCATAAAACTCTACGAACCCGTAAAAACATTAAAAACACTAAAAATATTAAAAACCCTAAAAAACTCAAAAAACCATAAAACCACAAAAAACCATAAAATCCTAAAACCCCTAAAAACCAACCCCCCTCAAAATCCCTAAAAACCCTAAAAACCCTAAAAACCGTAAATACCATAAAAATACTAAAAAATCCCTAAAAATACCAGAAAACGTAAAAAACCCTAAAAATCCTAGAAAACCCCTGAAAACCATAAAACCCCCAAAAAACCTTAAAAACCCCAAAACCCCATAAAACCCTAAAAACTATTAAAAACTCTAAAAACCCTTTAAACCCCTAAAAATGTTAAAAAACTCTAAACACCCTTAAAACCCCAAAAAACTCTATAAAAAACCCTAAAACCCCTAAAAACCCTAAAAACCCCTAAAGACCCTCAAAATCCCTAAAAACCATAAAAACCATAATAATCCTAAAAACCATAAAAATTCTAAAAAATCCCTAAAAATGCCTAAAAACATAAAAAACCACAAAAAACTTGAAAATACTTAAGAAAACCTTAAAAATATAAAAACACTTAAAACCCCTAAAAAACCTAAAAACGGTAAATACTATAAAAAACCCTAAAAACCCAAAAAACATTAAGACCCTAAAAAACAATAAAAATTTGAAAAAAAACCCCTAAAAGATGTTAAAACCCCTAAAACCCTAAAACCACTCAAATCACTAAAAACCCCACAAAAATCATAAAAACCCCAAAAACACTAAAATACCCTAAAAACCCTAAGAGACCCTAAATAGCCCAATAAAACCCTTGAAGAACCCTAAAACACCCTCTAACCCCAAAGACCCCTAAGAACCCCTAAAATACCATAAAAACCATAAAAATCCTAAAACCCCTAAAAACCTAAATAGCCCCTAAAACCCACAAAAAACCTAAACATCAAAAACCCTAAAATACCCCTAAAACCCCTAAAAATATTGAAAATCCTAAAAAACCATAAAAAATCCCGAAAACCCTAAAAACTTTAAAATGATCCTAAAAAGCATAAAGAAACCCTGAAAACCATAAAACACCTAAAAACCTTAAAAAACCTAAAAACCCATAAAAACCCTAAAAACCACTAAAACCCATAAAACCCCTTAAAACCCCTAAAATGTTGAAAAACTCTAAAAAACATTAAAAACCGAAAAAAACTCAAAAAAACCCTGAAAACCCAAAAAACCATAAAAACCCTAAAGAAACTGAAAAATCGAGAAAAATACAAAAAACCCTCAAAATCCGAAAAAACCCTAAAACCCCTAAAACCCATGAAAATCCTAAAATACCCATAAAAATCAATGAAAACATAAAAACCATAACCCCCCCCCCCAAACCTTAAAACCCCTAAAATCCCATAAAGATCCTAAAAACAACTAAAAATTGAGAAACCCTTAAAACCCCTAAAACATTCAAAATCTCTAAAAACCTTAAAAACCCTAAAAAATTCAAAAAAAGCGCCTAAAACCATAAAAAACCATAAAACCATAAAAACCTTAAATCCACAGAAAAATCCTAAAAACCCTCAAAATCACTAAAAACACTAAAAACCCTAAAACCAAAAAATCTTAAAAAATTCCTAAAAATCCCTGAAAACGTAAAAAACCCTAATGACATGAAAAACCCCGGAAACCATAAAACCCCTAAAAACCTTTAAAACCCCTAAAATCCCTTAAAATCTCTAAAAATCCAAAAATAACTCTAAAACCCCTTAAATCCCATAGAAATGTTAAAACTCTAAAAAACCTTGTAGACCCTCAAAAACTCAAAAATACCCTATCCCCAAAAAACCATAAAACCTCTAAAAACCAAAAAAAACATGAAAAACCCAAAAACCTTCAAAATCTGAAAAAACCCAAAAAACCATAAAAAACCTAAAAAAGCACTAAAAATCCCTGAAAATGTTAAAAATCCAAAAAACCCTAAGAAAACCTTAAAAACCTAAAAACATTTAAAACCCCTAAAAATTAAAAACCCGGAAAACACTAAAAACCCTAAAACCCCTAAAAACCTTTAAGACAATTAAAAACACTAAAAGTCCCAAAAAACCCTAAAAGACCCCAAAACCCCCCAAAACCCTAAAAACCCTAATATGCCTAAAAACACTAGAAAATCCATTAAAATTCATAAAAACCCCTAAAAACCATAAAATGCCCTTCAAACCCTAAAATACCCTAAATAACACAATGAAAACCCCAAAACCCAATAAACACCCTAAAACGCTAAAACACCATAAAAACCCTAAAAACCCAAAAACCCTATAAACTCATTAAAACCCTAAAAAACCTAAACAACCCCTAAAAACCAAAAAAACCTAAAAACTATTTAAACAAATAATACCCATAAAACCATAAAAACACGAAAAACACTACAAATCATAAAAAACCCTAAAAAATCCCGAAAACCTAAAAAACCCTAAAAAATTAAAAGCACCCAAAAACCCTCGGAATATAAAAAAAACCAAAAACCTTAAGAACCCTAAAAACCCATAAAAGCCCTAAAACTCACTAAAAACTCTTAAAACCCTTAAAACTTATAAAATGTTAAAAAACTCTAAAAACCCTTAAAAATATGAAAAACTCAAAAAAACCCCTAAAACCCCAAAAAATAATAAAAACCCAAAAAACCCAAAAAACACTGAAAAACCTTAAAAACTGCCAAATTCCCTAAAAACTATGAAAACCCTGAAAACCCCTAAAAACCATAAAAATCCCTAAAACCTTAAAAAAATCCTACAAAACCATAAAAACCCAAAAAAAACACCCAAAACTCTAAAAACCAGTTAAACAGCTAGAAACATTAAAAAACTCTAAAAACCTTTAAACCCAAAAAAACAAAAAAAAACAATGATAACCTAGAAAACCATAAATCCAAAAAAACCGTAAAAACCCTTGAACAACCCTAAAAACCCTAAAAATACCTAAAAACCCTAAATTCAATAAAAACCCTAAAAGAACTTAAAATACCTAAAAACAAAAAAAAAAACACCAAATTTCCTTGCAAAAAAAGATAAAAAACCTTGAAAACCCCTGAAAACCATAAAACCCTTAAAATCCTAAAAAACCCTAAAATCCCATAAAAACATTAAAATCCACTAAAAAATCTAAAAACCCTTAAAACCCCTAAAAACATTAAACACTCTAAAAACCCTCAAAAACCATAAAAAACTCAAAAAAACCTAAAAACCCAAAAAAACCAAAAAAAACCCAAAAACCTAAAAAAAACCTGAACAACCCACAAAATCCCTAAAATCCTAAAAAACACTAAAAACCGTTAAAACCCTAAAAAATCCCCAAAAATACTTGAAAATGTAAAAAACCCTAAAAACCCTGAAAAACCCTCTCAAAACAATAAAATCCCTAAAAACATTAAAAACCCTAAAAACCCATAAACACTAAATAACCACTAAAAACTCTAATAACCCATAAAACCCCCCATACACATTTTAAACTCTTAAAAACCTTAAATTCCCTAAAAAACACAAAAAAAACTTAAAAACAAAAAAAACTATAAACCCCTAAAAACCCTAAAAATGCTAAAAAACATTTAACAAATCTAAAAACCCTAAAAACGCTAAAAACCATAAAATCCCCTATAAACCTTAAAAACCTTGAAAACTCTAAAAACCAATAAAAACTCTAAAAACCCTTAAAACACTTAAAAAATTTTAAAAACTCTAAAAAAACTTAAAACCCCTAAAATTTTCAAACAAAAACCCTAAAAATCCATGAAAACCCTTAAAAAACATAAAAATTCCTAAACACCCTAAAAACCATAAAAATCGTAAAAAATCCCTAAAAATCCCTAAAACGGTAAAAAACCCTGAACCCCCCTTAAAACCATAAAAACCCCTAAAAACCTTAAAACTCCTAAAAACCCAAAAAACCCCAAAAAATCGTGAAAAACTCCAAAAACCATTAAAACCTTTAAAACATTAAAAACTATAAAAAACCTTAAAAACACTAAATAGTCAAAAAAACCCTAAAAACTAATAAAAAACATAAAAATGCTAAAAACCCTAAAAACCCTGAAAAACCCTCAAAATCCCTAAAATCCCTCAAAACCCTAAAACTATAGAAATCATAAAAAATCTCTAAAAAATCCCTGAAAATGTAAAAAATCCTGAAATCCCATGAAAACCAAAAAACCCCTCAACAACATTAAAAACACTAAAACCCCATAAAACCCTAAAAACACTAAAAACCCTTAAATCCCCTAAAAATATTAAAAAATCTAAAAAATATTTGAAACCATAAAAACTGCAAAAATACCCTATAAACCCAAAAAAAAACAGAAAAAACCTGAAAAACCCTAAAACCCCCTGAAAAACCTTCAAAACCCTCAAAATCTCTAAAAACACCCAATAAACCTAAAACCTATAAAATCCTAAAATATCCCTAAAAATTCCTAAAAAAGTAGGACTAGGGCCCTTTGTCATTCAGTAGCACCAAAGGATTTTGTTGAAATCGATGCTTCGAAGTCTCCTATGGATGTTGTCTGGATTGCAGTGGGGGAAGAACTCAGGTGGAGACAGCCTATCATCTTTGAGCAATGGCTGGTTTTCTGCTCATCTTGTTGGAGTTATGGGCACAATGATCACTCTGGAGGCTGCTCTAGCACTGTCAGGGGTGGTGGTTCTATGGCTCGCATGTCTTCTGATGAGATTATCCTCCCTCTGGTGGAGGTGAAGGGGACAGAGGAGGTAGCTTCCTCCCAACCTCTGAATGCTGATGTTCCCTGCTCGTCTGCTCTACTGCCTAGAAGTGATTTAGAGGTGGCCCTAATGGATTCAGGTGGCTTCGTTGTGAGTCTGGATGGAGGTGCTGGTGTTTTGGAAAATGCTGATGAGCAGGAAATGCTGCTGGCTGAGAGGGATAATCAGGCTTCTACTAAAGGTGTTCATGAGTGTGGTGACTCCCCTTCGAAGCAGACAGACTTAGGGAAGAATGTTGTGATGGGTGTCTGGAAAGGAAATGTGGAGGAGGATTGTGATATGGATTTGGAGCGAGATGGTATAGCTATCTTGAAGGTCAATGAGATCACTGCTGGATCCCTTCCAGCAATTGAGGGTGCTGCGATTGCTCCAAACAACTTCTAGGTTGCAGCATTGGCTGAGCCTGCCATGGTGGATGTGCTGGTGGCAGATGCTGTGAAGGGAGCAGTGGTTTCTCAGGGCCTGAAGACTGGGGATGAGTGGAGCTTGTCTTCAGCTGAGGAAAAGTCTAGGACGGATGAAGAGACCTGGATCTCCAAGGGTCCACAAATGAACTGGCGTGATGCCCCCCTAGTACTGTCTGGGTGTCCTGACATGGGGCCTGGGCTATCTCCTCCCTCTGACAGTACAAGCGGTGCTGAGGATCCTCCCAGTGACAAGTGTGTTAGCCCTCGGCCAGGAAATGCTAGCGACGTTGGTGGTTCGTCCATGGACCTGCAGATGGCTATGGTCCTTCATGGTGTCCCCTATACTGAATATTTTTGTATGCAGTTGCATGAGATGGAGTGGGTTGAACGGGAGAGGTTCCTGCTTGAGGATGAAGCTGAGAGGATCGGGGAGAGGTTTGTTGAGGCTGATCGCCGGATAAACGCTGCTATGGCCAGGTCAAAGGAGAAAAGAATCGGAGGAGGTGCTGAAACTCCTGGGACAAAATGTAAGAAAGGGAAGGAACCATCGGCTGTCAGTGATGGCGTCACTTGTGCGAAGGCGGGTGTTGCAGCTGGTTCCACCTCCGCCCCTCCGAGACGAAGGCGGAGGAGGGATTACTCTTCCCTCCCACGTCCCATGGCAACTAGAGCCTCTACACGAGCTTTCAGACTCAATCTAAAGGTGAATAAGCGAGAGCGGATTTCAATGTCTGCAGAGCAGGAAAAGGCTAGGAAGAAGCTGATATCCAGGCTTGGAATGCAAGAGGATTTTGAATTTGGATGGGACTCAACGGACGTGGGTGCTGAGTCAGATTTCAGTTTTGCTGATGTGGGCGACGGCTTTGGTGTGGACATGGGGATTCGAGGTGCGGAGCTGGAGGATTTTGGTGGAGATGTTGACTGATCCTCCCCTTGTGTGCTCTCCCTTCTGGTCTTTTGACTTTTTGTTTTTGTTTTGCTTTTCTTCCTTTCTTTCTGTGGCCTTTGGGCCAAGGTCGTAAGGGGTTTTGGGTGTGGATCGATGGATCCCTCCCCTCCCTTTTCTGCAGTGTCTGTGTCTTTTCTTTTAATAAAATTTGGGGGGTCCCAGGAATAGCCTGGACCTGAGCCTTCCTTGCCCTAAAAACCATTAAAAACCCTAAAACCCCATAAAAACCCTAAAACCCACTAATAACTCTAAAAACCCTTAAAACCCCTAAAATGTTAAAAAACTTTAAAACTCTTTAAAACCCCTAAAAACAAAAAACCCATAAAAACTAAAAAACCCCAAAAAACCATGAAAACCCCTAAAAACTCTAAAAAACCTAACACCCTAAAAATCCTTAAAAACCATAAAAATCCTAAAAACCCCTAAAAATTCTTGAAAATAAAAAAACCTAAAAACCATGAAAAACCCCATGAAAACCATAAACCCTCCCAAAACACTAAAAATCCATAAAAACCCTAAAAACCACTAATAATTCTAAAAACCCTTAAAACACCTAAAAAAAATTAAAAGACACTAAAAAACTTAAAACCACAAAAAACTCAAAAAAACCCCTAAAACCACAAAAAAACCAAAAAATTGCTAAAAACCTTAAAACTCCTCAAAAATTCTGAAAAAACTTGAAAACCCTCAAAATCCCTAAAAACACTAAAAAACCCTAAAAACCAAAAAAAATCCTTAAATGCCCTAAAAATCCCTGAAAACATAAAAAAACCTAAAAACCCCTAAAAACCCTAAAACCACTAAAAAATCTAAAAGCCTTTAAACCCCTAAAAAAATTAAAAAAACTCTAAAAAACTGTAGAAATCCTAAAAACTAAAAAAGCACCTTAAACCCCCGAAAGACCCTAAAAAGACTAAAAATCATGAAAAATCCTCAACATCCCTAAAAACCCAAAAAACCCAAAAAACATAAAAATCCTGATAAATCCTTAAAAATCCCTAAAAACATAAAAACCCATAAAACCCCTAAAAATACCAAAAAAAAATAAAAACCTTTAAAAAACCCTAAACCCCATAAAAACCCAAAAAACCATTAAAAATTATAA
Organism: Viscum album; assembly: GCA_963277665.1. NCBI lineage: Eukaryota > Viridiplantae > Streptophyta > Magnoliopsida > Santalales > Viscaceae > Viscum > Viscum album. The sequence goes on along the minus strand of OY728121.1, from coordinate 1,048,711,702 downwards.
AAACCCTTAAAATCCCTAAGAATGTTTAAAAACTCCAAAAAACCTTTAAAACCCAAAAAAACTCAAAAAAACATAAAAACCATAAATATCTAAAAAAAATCCCTAAAAATCCATGAAAATGTAAAAAGCCCTAAAAACCCTAGAACCCCTGAAGAACATAAAACCCCATAAAAACCTTTAAAAAATATAAAAATACTAAAAACTAATAAAGATTCGAAATACCCTTAAAACCCCTAAAAACATTAAAAAACTCTAAAAAACCTTAAAACCCTTAAAAACTCAAAACAAACCCTAAAAACCTAAAAACCCTAGAAAACATTGAAAACACCTGAAAACCATATAAAACTTTGAAAAAATAGAAAAAACCTAAAAATTCCAAAATATCGTAAAAATCCTAGAACCATAAAAATCCTAAAAAAGCACTAAAATTTCCCAAAAATGTAAAAAACCCCAAAAACCTAAAAACACCCAAAAACCATAAAACCCCTAAAAACCTTAAAAACCCTAAAAACTCATAAAAACACTAAAAACCCACTAAAAACTCTAAAAACACTTTAAAACCCTAAAAATGTTATAAAACTCCAAAAAATCATAAAATGCTAAAAAGCTCAAAAACCCTAAAGACCCTAAAGACCCTAAAACACCAAAAAACCCTAAAAACACTAAAAAAACCCTAGAAATACCAAAAACCCCTAAAACCACCACAAATCCGTAAAACCACTAAAAATACTAAAAAAAATAAAAATCCCAATAAAGATCAAAAAACTCTTAAAAACTGTAAAAACCATAAATACTCAAAAAAAACCCTGAAACCCCCAAAAAACCATTAAAACCCTAAAAACCCTAAAAACCCCCAAAAACCCAAAAATCCCAAAAATCCCTCAAAATCCCTATAAACCCTAAAATACCCTAAGAACTGTGAAAATCCTAAAAATCCTTGAAAACAAAAAAACCATAAAAACACCGAAACCCCCTGAAAACCATAGAAACCCCTAAAAACCATAAAAACTCTAAAAACCCATAAAAACCCCTAAAACCCACTAAAACTCTAAAAACCCTTAAACCACTAAAAGCATTAAAAATAATAAAAACATTAAAAACCCCTAAAACCCCAAAAAACCCAAAAACCCCAAAAAGATCCAAAAAACCAGGAAAACCCCTAAAAACTCTGAAAACCTTGAAAACCCTTAAAATCCCTAAAAACTTTAAACAACTCTAAAAACAAAAAAAAATTCCTAAATAATCGCTCAAAAAACCTATAAATGTAAAAAACTGTAACACCCCAAGCTTCCACGATACGCTTCTCTTTGAATAATACAATAGCTTGCGTTGTACGCAACTTCGAGTTCTAACCCACCACGACCAATCAAACTAGCCGTTATGAATAGTAATACCCACTTTTTGAAATTTTATAAATTTTATTTTTCAAAATGGACTTCATTTTTGGATTCAGAATATCAAAATTATCTTAGGGTGGATTTTTGGTATTTTTCTGATAACTTTCAATTTTTGATTAATTGTGAAAAACATTGCATTATTGTTTAAAACAGACCTTTTATTTAAATAATTATTTATTTTATTAAAATTTATTAACTCAAAATAGATACATAATAACTATATTTGTTCAATGTAATTCACTGGAGTCATTTTATATTAAAATTAGATGTATAAAATTTTATTGAACTTTTTATCGTCTTTTACCCACCTTCTAGGCACGTTAGCAAATTTGCATAAAACGTAATTTTACCGCTTATGTGAATTGAATTTAAAAAATCCGAGAGACACAGTTGATATCAGTAAGTAAAATGTGGTTCAATAAGATGAAAATAATTTTTGGTGAATAGTAACTTTTGATTTTTATTTACCACGGTTAAAAGTAAATGGGGTAATTAAAGGAAAAAATGGAATTATAATTACCCTTAAGCATGTCATAATTCTATTGGATAAGTATATTTTGACCAAAAACAACCTTAGGAATAAAATATGATCCTTTTGGTCCACTTGGATTAGATTAGGACATTTATTATTATTTTATTTAAAGAAGAGTTAAAAGTGTTAAATTCAAAGTTTAATAACTAAACCATTTTTAATATATGTCTACACATAATATAAATTCAAGTATAAATATTAATTAGAAATATAAAATTATTTCCTACATAATGGTATTTTATTTATAATTTTTAGACATTAAATAATTTAATTTATTTATGATACAATGATGATGTAGTAATTACCTTGTTGATGAAATATTAAAATAATTGATAGTATAAATATACAAATAAATGTATATTGAGACTTTTTATGAATTCCACGAATTTTATAGGTTAATATGACATGTTAGGGTTGATTAAATTAGTTTTTTTGAAGTAATCAAGTTTTTCGGACTTTAAAAAAAATCAATTACTAAATAGTGTCAAAATTGACATAAATGAGTTTTTTAAAACAAATACTATATTATTAATTGATATTATATTACTAAAAATATAATATTTGTAAAACTTACTTGTATAAGGTTATATATATCAATAATAAACCACCTGGGGTTTTCTTGGTAGTTTATAATAATTTTATTAACCATATAATATAAAAATACAAAGAGACATGGTAAATGTCAAATTATTTAACTAAGAGTTAAATCTAAAAGATAAGGTTAATATGGTGACCTAAACCTATCTAAAACCTATTGGTTGATATTTTTTCGACCCATCCCCACCTTATCCTCGAAATAAATCATTTTGGATCCATTATAAACTGAATATGATTGTATAATAAACTAATATTTCAAGCCTTTCCTAAAGTGACCCTCACCTCTCTTATAAAAGGGTACTTCCACTTCTCTAAAAATCACACCTCCAAAGACATCTGGATTGTCCAATACCTAAAAAAATATCCTCCCAACTTCCCTCACTTCAACCTAGAGGCCTTACTTTGATCAAAAAGTCAACCTAAGTATCCTTTTGATAAAATCAAAAGGAAACACTCGAAGAAGAGGTAATTATTCCATCACCTCTTTCAAGTTCTTTTCTTCTTCCACTTCCTCTTTCATTGTTGTTTCCATAAAAAAATAATAAATCATGTACCTTATATATACTATGGTTTTATTATAAATATGGTACAACCATATTCATTATTCTATCCATCCTATGAATGACAAAGTTACCATACGTGCGTATGTACGGCTTACCGTCTCCACGTCGTGGTGTAGTTTGTCATTCAACACTTCACTGCATGGATGGGTATAATAATGAGTATAATTGATGTAAATAATAAATATAACATATTAATTATTCTTTATATATGATATACCATCCAATTACATATGATTCCACCATCAATAGAATGGTATTGTCGCTCATGCGTACGTATTGATTACCTTCTCCACAAACATGATGAGATTAATTCCCCGTTGTAATCATTCAAGAATAATTTTCATTTTATGATTAAAAATAATGTTTAAGAACATAATATAATTCTGTATATGAATCAAATTCATCCTATCCATAACAAACATGACTTACAAAACAAAAACATATAAAGGAAAATGAATCAGTTAACACCCGAAATGATGATACTACTAAAATATTATTAACAAAGAAATAATTGAAGATCATATATGATATCATATTTATATATATGATTATTTTATAATTTAATAACAATGATTTAAAAATTATATAGGAGGTTAACGTACCTTCGAACAAGGAAAAGTACAAGGTAAGGGTTAAATTTCACAATCTCTTTAACGTAAGTATTACTGGGACCTCTTTATCATCCACATCCGTGTTTCTTAAAAATGTATTTCAAAACATTTTTAAAAATTCCTAGACAATGGGTTAAAGTCATTTATACCATTGTTTGACTTTTTATAAGATTTTTATAAAGTAATATTTCCGTCGTTTTCCAAACAAGGTCCTTTATGACCTTTTCGACAAAATTAAGGAAAGAATGTTTTTTAACTTATACGGCGGGTGCAGCTATTTTCCACCGTTATAACACCTTCAAAGCTTCCATTATAATCTTATAAGAATATTTTCAAAATAAATGTTTTCTTTTATAATTATGTGACTTTTAAATAATTTCAAAATAGAAAGAGATATTTCTTTCAAATAGTTTTCATTTCATCTATGTCAATATCCTCTGATGGATTTTAAATTTGTTTGAAGTTGATTTCTTATGATAAAAATCTTCCATATTGTATTGAAGGTTTTGTGGTAAGTTTGACTATGAATGTGTTATTTTTATATCATTCATGGTTTATGGATAAACTATTGATATTTCATATTTTAGTTTTAATACGAATGTTTATGTTATGTTTAAACCTTTTCATATGAGGAATGCATTGAACTTAGTAAGTGATGGGTGGAGCCCGCTATTGCTCCTCGATGCATCGGTAGGTCTAATGAGACAAACTAGTGTCTTGGAACAAGTCATTGACAAAATCTTATTTGTAGTCTTGGCACGAGACCTTGACTATGTGGTTATAATGTCCGACATTATGCATTCCAACATTATAAAATTGGCTATTGATATTGCATGTGATCATTCGACTAGTATAATATCCATGTGAATAAGTAAATGGAATTATTTTATTTATATTTTCCATATTATGGTGAATTTTAAGTTTAAAAGTCTTATGTTTTAGTCTTATAGATTGCCTTAAATTTTTATGCTTATTTATGAAAGTTTCCGCTATATTTTTATCCTTACTAAGAATCTGAGCTCACCCCTTTCTATGTTTTATTTTTTCCAAGATGTGAATAAGTATATTATGACTGACCTGTAGGGATATTCTAAGCCATATTAATGTGGTCAATGGAGATAATTTTGTTGTTGTTTTTCATTTTTTAATGTAATGTAAAACTTATGAATGTATCTAGTGCTTCCTAGTCTACTAAACTTATCGGTCTTTCGGGACATGATTCCTTATATCATGAGAATATTATGTAATAATGCATTGACTCTGGAGAACTAGGTTCGGGGAATTTCAGTTGGTATCATAGGAAGTTTAGTACAAACCTTGGAAGCTAGATTTAGAAAAACTCTGATTAGAGAATGTTACCCTAAGATAGACTTTGAGGTTTAGTATAGAAGAACTTCCTAGAATTTTGGTAATTTAGAGATTTTGTGTATTTTCCAAGAAATACATCCCTATATGGATATGAGCAGGTAGAGGTGGATCTGACATAAATGTAACTAGGAGTGAAAACTCTGACAAGGAGTTTCGGGCTTGACCTGGGGTATCTTGGTACACGACAATGGGTCTTGCTACACTCTTGGTTATGAAACTCCTGGGGGATATGCTTAGGATAATTCATATTTTCTTTAAAACCCATTATAAAGGATTTATGATTATATACTTCCTCAAGTAAAACATTTTTTATGATTATGGATTATATCTATAAACTGTTCAATTTATGTTAAGTGTTTTACAAGTTTGGAATTATGTATTGCGATTCATAAACTAATCTAGTGTATGCCATTGTTTAGAAATGGTACATAGTGTAAGGAATGTAAACCATATCAATGCACGTAATCCATGTAGGGACTTCCCTCTAACTCAAGATAATTATAGTGGAGCTGGTGATGCAACTGGTGTTGATCAGCTTATCACCATACTGAGGCAACTTACTCAGGTTATGAATAATAACCTTACCCGTATGGATCACCCTGATCCACAAAATGGAGGATCAATGTTAGACCGCTTCATGAGGCAACAAACACCAAAATTAAATGGGACTACAAATCCATTTGTATCTGAGCAATGGATAAGTTCCTTAGAGAAAATATTTCATGCTTTGGAGAGTAACGAAAGGGAAAAAGTTGTTATGGCAGTTTATCGCCTCACGAGAGATGCATATCAATGGTGGACATTAATTAAGAACACAAAGGAGGATGAATAAGTATCAAATATGGAATGGAGGGAGTTTAAAGAGATTTTCTTAGAAAAATACTTTCCTTGTGACCATCGAGCAGATATGGAAAGGCAATTTCTAAGTCTGAGGAAAAAGGAGGATGAGAATTTCGTAAAGTATGAGGCTAACTTTACAATGTTATCAAGGCATGCTACTGATTATATACATAACCCAAGGAGTAAGATTTATCATTTATTTGATGGGTTCAAACCATTTCTCCGTCAATAATTAGTCTCACAATCCTTCTCATCGTACGAAGATATTGTCTCATGTGCTATCAAGACAGAAAAAGAATTATCTAAGTCTTATGACTTTAAATAAAAGTAGGAGTAGAAGAGATCTGATGAACACTCTGGAAATGAAAATAAGGGGAAGAAGGGAAAAGTTTAATTTCCATCCTATAGTAAATGTGAGAAGAAACACTCTTGTACTTTCCTGAAGGGAATATGAGTTTGTTACAAGTGTGGTGAAAAGGCCGCCAAACTCGTGATTGCAAGGGGAAGAAAGTGGTTGTCAATGTTGAATGCTATAGTTGTAAGAAATGGGGCATTATGAAAATAAATGTCCTAAGCATCAGGGAAACTTACCTCAGAAAAGGCCAAGGGATCAAGGCCAAGCTTACGCGATCACTACTGCTGAGGTTGAAGCTCTAAATGACGTGGTGGTAGGTAATTTAATGGTTTCCTCAAGTTTAGCCAATTCTTTATTTGATTCTGGATCATCGCATTGTTTCATATCTTCCTAGTTTTCTAAGAAAATTATATATTTCCAATTTTATTTAGCAATGGAGTTATCAGTCAAAACTTATAAGGGAAGTATCAATGCAACAAAGTTTTGTGAATCAGTTCCCATTAGGTAATATAAACATTATTTATCTGTTGATCTCATCGTTATACCCATGATTGAATTTGATATAATCCTTAGTATGGATTGGATTTCGGACCATGATGCGAAAATATATTGTAAGAAGGAGGTTAAATTTTTTGATGATGATAAGGGGTACCTTATCTTTAGAGCAGAAATGTCACCACATGATTCTTATCTAGATCCACCCCTAGTAGCTCTACTAAATTCAATTATTGGGGAGAAAGATAATGAAACAACTATGGGTGAGGAAAGGAATGTTCAAATAGAGGATGTACCTATTGTGCAAGAATATGTTGATGTATTTCTAAAGAATTTACCTAGACATCCTCCAAAACGATAAATTGAGTTTTCCATTGACTTAATTCTTGGTTCAAGGCTCATATCGAAGACCCCTTATAGAATGTCCACTGTAGAATTAGTGAAACTAAAGAAACAACTAGAGTAATTGAGTAATAAGGGATTTATTCACCCTAGTTTTTCTCCATGGGGAGCCCCTATTCTTTTTTTAAGAAGAAAGATGGATCTATGATGTTGTGCATTGACTACAGGAAGATCAATGTTATAACAATAAATAACAAGTATCCCCTACCTCGCATTGATGATTTATTCGACCAACTTCATAGAGCTCGATATTTTTCAAAGATTGACCTTTGATCTGGATATCATCAGTTGTGTGTGAAGAAGGAATACATTCTGAAAACAACATTTCGAACCCGGTACGGGCATTATGAGTTTACAATAATGCCTTTTGGATTGACTAATACACCCTCTGTCTCCATGGATCTAATGAATAGAGTTTCAAGGAATATCTTGATGAATTTGTAGTGGTATTTATTGATGATATCTTAGTATACTCCAAAAGTTATGAAGATCATGAAAATCACTTGCACACTACTCTGAAAACCCTTAGAAGAAATGAATTATATGGGAAGTTTAGAAAGTGTGAATTCTAGCTTCATGAGATTTATTTTCTTGGCCATATTGTCTCTAAGTATGGAATATCTTTTGATCCTTCAAAGACCAAGGAAATCCAAGAATGGCCAGCACCAATGATTATAACTGAGGTACGCAGTTTTATTGGTTTGGCAGGTTATTATTGGCACTTAATCCATAATTTTGCCCGATTGGCTAAGCCATTAACCAAGATCACACGTAAAGGGGTTAAATTTGTTTGAAAAAAATAGTGTTAAGAATGTTTTGAAGAACTGAAGATAAGATTATTCAATGCTCCTATATTGACTCTACCATCGGGGAATGATGGGTTTGTTATTTATAGTGATGCTTCAAAGAAAGGACTTGGTTGTCTCCTTATGCAGAATGATAGATTTATTTCCTATGAATCACGACAGCTAAAAATTCATGAACAAAACTATACCACACATGATCTTGAGTTAGCAGCTATAATATTTTCTTTGAAGATATGAAGACACTATCTCTATGGTAAAAAATGTGAGATATATACCGATAACAAGAGTTTGAAGTATATTTTATCACAGAAAGAAATCAACATGAGGCAAAGACAATGGCTTGAACTACTCAAATATTAGGATTGTACTATACAAAACCACCCAGGGAAGGAAAATAAGGTGGCAGATGCTTTGAGCAGAAATGATCATAGAGTTTTGAACAAAATGAGAGTTAAAAGGGATCCTATGTTCATGGATCTAGTAAAGATGGATATGAGAATAATCATGGAAGGTAAAACATCAATACTTTTTCAAATGGTTGCCAAACCATCTTTACTAGAAAGGATAAAAATTTCTCATATTAATGATGTGGAGTTTCAAAAGAAAATTAATGCTGTGAATGATGATAGATTGATTGACTTCGTATATGAAGATGGTATTTTGAAATTTGGAAAGAGGATTTGTGTTCCCAATATACCTGATCTAAAAATGGAATTGTTGGATGATGCTCATAGCTCCAATTTCTCTATACACCATGGGAACACCAAGATGTATAGATATTTGAAGGAACATTTTTTGTGGGACAACATGAAGATGGAGATTTCTGATTTTGTGTCAAGATGTATGGTTTTTCAACAAGTGAAAACTAGAAGGCAATAGCCTGGAGGAGTCATGAAACCTCTTCCCATAACTGAGTCTAAATGGGATGATATTATGATGGACTTTGTCACGGGGTTACCAAAGACTCCTAGAAGGAATGATGCAATATGGGTCATTGTTGATCGTCTTACTAAGTCAACACAGTTTCTTGCTATAAGAGAAGATTTACCACTTGAACATTTAACAAGACTATATATTAATGAAGTTTTAATACTTCATGGTGTACCCCTATCAATTGTTTCTGATCGTGATCCCCATTTTACATCAAGATTCTGGAAGAGTCTTCAGAAGGCCCTGGATACTGAACTTCTTTTGAGCACTGCCTACCACCCTCAAACTGATGGACAATCCAAACATACTATTTAAACCATAGAAGACATGTTGAGATCTTTCTTACTTGAGTTTCAAGGTATGTGGGATCAGTATTTACCTCTAGTAGAATTTTCCTATAATAATAACTTCCATTCAAGTATTCAGACAGCACCATATGAATCATTATATGGAAAGAGATGTCGCACACCAACTTTTTGGGATGATGTTGGTGAAAGAAAACTCGTAGGCCCAGAACTTGTTGACAAAACAATGGAAAAGGTGAATATTATCCAAACCCACATCAAAGCAGCCCAAAGTAGACAAAAGAGCTATGCCGATAACCAAAGGAAGGATTTAGAATTTCAAATAGGAGATCATGTTTTCTTAAAGGTATCTCCATGGAAGGGTGTTATACGATTCAGTAAAAAGGGTAAATTAAGTCCCAGGTATATCAAACCTTTCGAAATTATAGAACGAATTGGAGTTGTAGCTTACCGTTTGGCAATTTCGCCAAGTCTCTCCAAAGTGCATGATGTGTTCCACGTATTACTATTGAGAAAATACATGTCTGACCCAACACATGTGCTCACCTATGAAGAAATAGAAATGGAATTCAAACTATCTTATTGTGAATAGCCTGTCAATATTCTTGATACCATAGAACAAGTGCTGAGAAACCGGGTGACTCGTCTGGTAAAAGTTCTATGGAGAAACCATAAGATGGAAGAGGAAACGTGAGAACCTGATGAACTTATGATGAAGAACCACCTGAATCTTTTTGTAAAGTAGTATTCTAGAAATTTCAAGGATGAAATTATTTGAATTAGGGGAGAATATAACACCCCAAGCTTGCATGGTACACTTCTCTTTGAATAATACAATAGCTTGCACTGTATGCATGTTCGAGTTCTAACACACCACGACCAATCAAACTAGCCATTACGAATAGTAATACCCACTTTTTAAAATTTTATAAATTTTATTTTTCAAAATGGACTTCATTTTTGGATTCAGAATATCAAAATTAGCTTAGGGTGAATTTTTGATATTTTTCTGAAAACTTTCAATTTTTGATGAATAGTGAAAAACACTGCGTTATTGTTTAAAACTGACTTTTTATTTAAATAATTATGTATTTTATTTAAATTTATTTTAACTCAAAAATAGATACATAATACCTATATTATTTCAATGTAATTTATTGGATTCATTTTATAATAAAATTAGATGTATAAAATTTTATTGAACTTTTTACTGTCTTTTACCTACCTTCTAGGCATGTTAGCAAATTTGCATAAAACGTAATTTTAACACTTCTATGAATTTAATTTCAAAAATACGAGATACACGGTTGATATCACTATGTAAAATTTGGTTCAATAAGATGAAAATAATTTTTGGTGAATAATAACTTTTGACTTTTATTTACCGCGCTTAAAAGTAAATAGGGTAACTAAAGGTAAAAATGATATTATAATTACCCTAACACATGTCGTAATTCTATTGGATAAGTGTATTTCAACCAAAAAACAACCTTCAGAATAAAATATGATCCTTTTGGTCCACTTGGATTAGATTAGGACATTTATTATTATTTTATTTAAAGAAGAGTGAAAAGTGTTAAATTCAAAGTTTAAACTAAACCATTTTTAATATACAGATACACATAAGATAAATTCAACTATAAATATTAATTAGAAATATAAAAAGATTTCATACATAATTGTATTTTATTTATAATTTTTAGACATTAAATAATTTAATTTATTTATGACACAATGATGATGCAGTAACTACCTTATTAATGAAATATTAAAATAATTGATAGTGTAAATATCCAAATAAATGTATATTGAGACTTTTGATGAATTACACGAATTTTATAGGTTAATATGACATGTTAGGGTTGATTAAATGAATTTTTTCCGAAATAATCAAGTTATTCTGACTTTAATAAAAATCAATTATTAAATAGTGTCAAAATTGACATAAATGAGTTTTTTAAAACAAATACTATATTATTAATTGATATTATATTCCTAAAAATCTAATGTCTGGAAAAAGGACTTAGATAAGGTTATATATATTAATAATTAACCACTTGGGGTTATCTTGGTAGTTTATAGTAAGTTTATTAATCATATAATATAAAAATAAAAAGAGACATGGTAAATGTCAATCTATTTAACTAAGAGTTAATTCTAAAAGATAAGGTTAATATGGTGACCTAAACCTATCTAAAATAGTTTGGTTGAGAGTTTTTCAACCCATAACCACCTTAGCCTCGAAATAAATCCTTTTGGAGCCATTATAAACTTAATATGATTGTATAATAAACTAATATTTCAAGCCTTTCCTAAAGTGACCCTCACCTCTCTTATAAAATGGTATTTCCCATTCTCTCAAAATCACACCTCCAAAGCCATTTGTCTAGGCCAAACCCTACCCAAATATCCTCACAAATTTCCTCACTTCAACCTATAGGCCTTAATTTTATCATAAAGCTAACCTAAGGGGCCTTTTGATCAAATCAAATGGAAACACTTGAAGAAGAGGTAATTATTCCATCACCTCTTTCAAGTTCTTTTCTTCTTCCACTTCCTCTTTCGTTGTTGTTTCCATAAAAAAATAATAAATCATGTACCTTATATATACTATGATTTTATTATAAATATGGTACAACCATATTCATTATTCTATCCATCCTATGAATGACAAAGTTACCATACGTGCGTATGTATGGCTTACCGTCTCCACGTCGTGGTGTAGTTTTTCATTCAACACTTCACTGCATGGATGGGTATAATAATGAGTATAATTGATTTAAATAATAAATATAACATGTTAATGATAATTTATATATGATATACCATCCAATTACATACAATTCCACCATCAATAGAATGGTATTTTCGCTCATGCGTACGTATGGATTACCGTCTCCACAAACGCGATGAGATTCATTCCCCATCGTAACCATTCAAGAATAATTTTCATTTATGATTAAAAATAATGTTTAAGAACATAATATCATTCTGGATATGAATCAAATACATCCTATCCATAACAAACATGACTTAAAAAACAAAAACATATAAAGGAAAATGAATCAGTTAACACCCGAAACGATGATACTACTAAAATATTATTAACAAAGCAATAATTGAAGATCATATATGATATCATATTTATATATATGATTCTTGTATAATTTAATAACAATTACTTAACTATTATACATGAGGTTAACGTACCTTCGACCAAGGAAAAGTATAAGGTAAGGGTTAAATTTTACAATTTCTTTATTATCCGAGGTTGTTTATACATGAGTATTTACTGGGACCTCTTTATCATCCACTTATGCGCTTCTTAAAAAAGTATTTCAAAACATTTTTACTATTTCCTAGACTATGGGTTAAAGTCATTTATACCATTTTTTGACTTTTTATAAGATGTTTATAAAGTAATCTTTCCTTCGTTTTCCAAACAATGTCCTTTATGACCTTTTTGACAAAATTAAGGAAAGAATTTTTTTTAACTTATACGGAGGGTGCGGCTATTTTCCGCTGTTATAACACCTTCGAAGCTTCCCTTACAATATTACAAGAATATTTTCAAAAAAAATGTTTTCTTTTATAATTATGTGACTTTTAAATAATTTCAAAATAGGAAGAGGCATTTCTTTCAAATAGTTTTCATTTCATCTATGTCAACATCCTGTGATGGATTTTAAACTTGTTTGAAGTTGATTTATTATGATACAAATCTTCCATATTGTATTAAAGGTTTTGTGATATGTTTGACTGTGGATGTGTTATTTTTATACCATTCATGGTTTATGGATAAATTATTGACATTTCGTATGCTATTTTTAATACGAATGTTTATGTTATGTTTAAACCTTTTTATATGAGGAATGCATTGGAATTAGTAAGTCACGGGTGGAGCCCGTTATAGCTCCTCGATGCATCGGTAGGTCTAATGAGACAAACTAGTGTCTTGGCACAAGGCGTTGATAAAATATTATTTGTAGTTTTGGCAAGAGGCCTTGACTATGTGGTTATGATGTACGACATTATGCATTCCATCATTATGAAATTGGCTATTGATATTGAATGTGATCATTTGACTAGTAGAATATCCAAATAAGTAAATGGCAATATTTGATTTATATTTTCCATATTATTCTGAAGTTAAAGTTTAAAAGGATTATGTTTTAGTATTATACATTGCCTTAAATGTTTATGCTTATTTATGAAAGTTTCCGCTATATTTTTATCCTTACTGAGCATCTGATCTCACCCCTTTCTATGTTTTATTTCTCCCAGGATGCGAAAAAGTATATTATGACTGACCTGTAGGGATAGTCTAAGGGATATGAATTTTTTCAATGGAGACAATGTTGTTGTTTTTTTTCATTTTGTAACGTAATGTAAAACTTATGAATGTATCAAGTGCTTCCGAAGCTACTAAATTGATCAGTCTTTTAGGACATGATTCCCTGTATCATGCCAATATTATGTAATAATGCACCGACTCTGGGTAATTAGGGTTGAGGCATTACAAAAACCCAAAAAACCCTAAAAAAATAAAATCCCATAAAAATCATAAAAACCCTAAAACCCCACACAACCCCTAAAAATCTACTAAAACCTATAAAAACCCTTTAAACCCCTAAGAACATTAAAAAAATCTAAAAACCTTAAAAACCCTAAAAAATCAAAAAAAAACCCCAAAAACCCAAAAACCATAAAAACGTAAAAACCCTAAAAACCCCTAAAAACCCTAAAATCCATTAAAATGCCTAAAAACCTAAAAACCATAAAAATCCTAAAAACGCCCATAAAACCCTAAAAACATAAAAAAAACCCCTAAAAATCCCGAAAACCCCTTGAAAAACTTAAAACTCCTAAAAACCTTAAAAACTCGTAAAACCCATAAAAATCCTAAAAACCACTAAATACTCTAAAAACCATTAAAAACCCTAAAAACATTAAAAAAACTCTAAAACCCTTAAAAAACCTAAAAACCCTAAAACCCTAAACAACTTGGAAACCCCTAAAAACCCTCAAAATCCCTAAAACCCCTAAAAAACCCTAAAAACCTTAAAAAACCTAAAAATTCCCTAAAAATCCTTAAAAACATAAAAAACCCTAAAAACCCTTAAAAGCCCTTGAAAACCATAAAACCCCTAAAAACCTTAAAAACCCAAAAACCCATAAAAACCCCAAAACCGCTAAAAACTATAAAAATCCTTAAAACCCCAAAAAATGTTTAAAACCCCTAAAAACATAAAACAAAAAAAACCTCAAAATCCCTAAAACCCCCAAAATCATAAAAATCCTAAAAGCCCAAAAAATCCATGAAAACGTAAAAAACCTAAAAAAACCCTAAAAAGACCCTTAATACCATAAAATCCAATAAAACCATAAAAATCATAAAAACCTATAAAAACCCTAAAATCCCATAAAAACTCTAAAAATACTTTAAACACCTAAAAATGATAAAAAAACTCGAAAAACCCTAAAACCCCTAAAAACTCAAAAAAACCTGAAACTCCAAAAAGACCTTAAAAACATTGAAAAATCCTAGAACCCTAAAAAACCTTGAAAAACCCTAAAAACACGCAAAATCACTAAAAACCCTTAAAACCCAAAAAACTATAAAAATACTAAAATCCCTACAAATCTCTAAAAACTTAAAAAACCCTCAAAACCCCCTAAAACCCATAAAAACCATAAAACCCCTAAAAAGCAATAAAAACCACTAAAATATCTAAAAAACCTTTAAAACTAGTAAAAACATTAAAAAACATTAAAAACCATAACAATCATAAAAAAAATCAAAAAACCATAATTACATAAAAAACCATAAAAGCTCTAAAAAACCGTAAAAACCCTTAAAATTTATAAAAACCCCTTACACCCCTCAATATACCTAAATTCCTTAAAAACCCTTAAAACCATAAAAAGTCAAAAAATCCCTAAAACCTCTGAAAACGTACAAAATCCTAAAAACCCTAAAAACCACAAAAACACATAAACTCTCCAAAAATCCTAAAAACTCATAAAACCCCAAAAAACTACCACAAACTCTAAAAACTAATAAAACCTCAAAAATGTTAAAAAACTCTAAAAACATTAAAATGCTAAAAACTCGAAAAAAACACAAAAAAACCATAAAACCCCAGAAAAACCCTAAATACCCTCAGAATCCCTAAAAACCCTAAAAGTCCTAAAAACCATAAAATTCATAAAAAAAAACCCTATAAACCTTGAAAAACCCCTGAAAACCATAAAACCCTTAAAAACGATTAAAAACCCTTATAAACCCTAAAAACCACTAAAGACTCTAACAACGTTTAAAATCGCTAAAAACATTAAAAACTCCAAAAAACATACAAACCCTAAAAACTCAAAAAAAAAGAGAAAAACCATAAAATTTTAAAAAACCGTAAAAACTAAAAATAACCCAGAAACCAAAAAAACCCCTCAAAATCCCAAAAAATCCCAAAAAACCCTAAAAAACATAAAAATTCTAAAAGGCCCCTAAAATCATTGAAAGTGTAAAAAACACTAAAAACCTAGAAAAACCCTTGAAAACCATAAAAAAAGCCCTAAAACCCTAAAAAAGTTTAAAAAACCTAAAATCAAATAAAACCCCTAAAAACCCAAAGAAACCCTAAAAACCCTAAAAACCCTAAAAACCAGAAAAAACCCAAAAATTCCCTAAAAACATAAAGAAACCTAAAACTCATTAAATCCCTAAAAACCCACTAAAACCCATAAAAACCTTGAAAACCTATAAAAACTTAAAAGCTCTTAAAACCCGTAAAAATGTTAAAAACTCTAAAAAAGATTTAAAACCCTAAAAACTTAAAATAAAACCCTAAAAACTCAGAAAACCTATAAAAACCCTAAAACCCCTCAAAAATCGTAAAAATCTTAAGAGCCCTAAAAATCCATAAAAACCCAAAAAAAGCCTCTAAAAAGTTTAAAAACCCTCAAAACCCCTAAAAATGTGAAAAAACTCTAAAAATCCTAAAAACCCCCCAAAACCCACTAAAACTCCCAAAAAACCTTAAAAACCCTAAAAAGTACTAAAAACCATAAAAATCCTAAAAAATCCCAAAAAATCCATGAAAACGTAAAGAAACCAAAAACCTTGAAAACCCCCTAAAAACCCTGAAAACCCTGAAAACCCTGAAAACCTTAAAAACCCCTAATAACCCATAAAAACCCTGAAAACCCACTAAAAACTCTAAAACCCCATAAAACGTTAAAAAACCTTTAAATCCCTAAAAACTCAAAAAAACCCTAAAAACCCAAAAAGACGCTAAAAACTCTAATAACCCCTAAAACCCCTATAAAACCAAAAAACCCCATAAAAACCTTCAAAATCAATAAAAACCATAAAAAAGTTAAAAAATCCCTGAAAACATAAAAAACCCAAAAAAACTGTAAATCCCCTGAAAATATTGAAAACCCCTAAAAACTAATAAAAACCTAAAAATACTAAAAACTCTAAAATCTCTTAAAACCCCTGAAACATTAAAAACTCTAAAAAACCTTGAAAACCCTAAAAAACTAAAAAAACCCTAAAATCCCAAAAATTCCCTAAAACCCAAAAGATCCTAAAAACCATGAAAACCCCTAAAATCCCTAAAAACCCAGAAAAATATTTAAAACCCTAAAAATCCATAAAAAGCTTAAAAACCCTAAAACAAATCCTAAGAAAGCCTTAAAAATATCTGAAAATGTAAAAAATCCTAAAAAACCCCTAAAAACCTTAAAAACCTAAAAACCTATAAATCTCGTAAAAAACCCCACTAAAACACTAAACCACTTAAACCCACTAAACAAGATAAAAAACTTTTAAAAACCTTAAACCACTAAAAAGAAAAAAACCCTAAAACCCAAAAACCCTAAAAACCCTAAGAAACTTGAAAAACCCAAAACATGTTGAAAAACCCTTAAACCCTCAAAATCTCTACAAACCCTAAAAACCCAAAAAATTATAAAAATCCTAAAAACCCATAAAACCCCAAAAAACTACCACAAACTCTAAAAATCCTTAAAACCTCAAAAATGTTAAAAAAACTCTAAAAACCTTAAAATGCCTAAAAAACTCAAACAAACCACAAAAAACCATAAAACCCCAGAAAAATCCTAAAAACCCTAAAAATCATTGAAAACCCCTAAATACCCTCAAAATCCCAAAAAAAACCCTAAAAGACCTAAAAACCATAAAATTCATAAAAAAACCCCTAAAAATCTTTGAAAACGTAAAAAACCCTATAAACCTTGAAAAACCCCTGAAAACCGTAATACCCTTAAAAACCTTTAAAAACCCATATAAACCCTAAAAAACAATAAAGACTCTAAGAACACTTAAAATAGCTAAAACATTAAAAACTCCAAAAAAAATACAAACCCTAAAAACTCAAAAAAAACAATAAAACCCCAAAAAAACCACAAAAATCCAAAAAAAACCCTAAAAACCCAAAATAACCCAGAAAACCAAAAAAACCCTCAAAAACCCAAAAAACCCAAAAAATCCCTAAAAATCATAAAAATACTAAAAGGCCCTTAAAATCATTGAAAGTGTAAAAAATCCTAAAAACCTAGAAAAACCATTGAAAACCATAAAAAACCCTAAAAACCTTTAAAAACCCTAAACTCCAATAAAAACCCTAAAAACCAAAGAAACCCTAAAAAACCAAAAAACCCTAAAAATAAAAAAAACCCAAAAAATCCTTGGAAACATAAAAAAAACCTAAAACCCATAAAAACCCTGAAAAACCACTAAAAACCCTAATAACCAGAAAAAACCATAAAACCCCTCAAAATCCATAAAAATCCTATAAACCGTAAAAATCATAAAAAATCCCTAAAAACATAAAAAACCTTGAAAACACTGTAAATCCCCTAAAAATAATAAAAACCCCTAAAAACCTTAAAACCCCAAAAAGTTGATAAAAACCAAAAAACACTAAAAACTCTAAAATTCTTTAAAACCCCTGAAACATTAAAAATTCTAAAAAAACCTTAAAAACCCTAAAAAACTAAAAAAAACCTAAAAACCCAAAAAGTCCCTAAAACCCAAAAGACCCTAAAAATCCTAAAACCCCTAAAATACCTGAAAACCCAGAAAAATACTTAAAATCCTTAAAATCACTAAAAACCCTAAAAAGTAAAAATGTAAAAAACCCCGAAAAACTATTGAAAACCATAAAAACCCATAAAAACCATTAAAACGTAAAAAGATATAAATACCCTAAAAACCCCTACTAAAAACACTATAAATACTTAAACCCACTAAACACGATAAAAAACTTTTAAAAACCTTAAACAGCTAAAAAGAAAAAATACGAAAATCCCAAAAGACCTTAAAAACCCTAAGAAACTTGAAAAACACTAAACATGCTGAAAAAACCCTAAAACCCTCAAAATCCCTACAACCCCTAAAAACCCAAAAAATTAAAAAAAAACCTAAAAATCTTTAAAAATCCCAAAAAACATATTAAAACCCAAAAAACCCAAAAAAACCCATTAAAACATAAATCCCTTAGAAACCCTAAAATCTATTAAAATCCTCTAAAAACTCTAAAAAAACCATTAAACCCACAAGACAATAAAAAACTCTAAAAACACATAAAACCATAAAAAAATAAAAAACCCCTAAAAATCCAAAAATAATGTAAAAACACTGAAAATCCCTAAAAACACTAAAACCCCTAAAAAAACCTAAAACCCTGAAAATCCATAAAAGCCTAAAAAACCCTAAAACAATAAAAAATCTAAAAAATCCCTAATAATCCTTTAAAAAGTAAAAAATGAATAAAACCTAGAAAAAACCCAAAGACCTTAAAAATCCTAAAAACCTATAAAAACCCTAAAACCACCAGAAAATCTAAATCCCCTTTAACCCCCCCCCCCCAAATAAAAAACTCTAAAAAACCTTTAAAACCCTAAAAAACTAAAAAAACCCTAAAACTATAAAAAGACCCTAAAAACCCTTAAAAAACCCTAAAACCCCTCAAAATACCTAAAAGACCTAAAACCCTAAAAATCATAAAAATCCTAAAAAAATCTCTAAAACCTTTGAAATGTAAAAAACCCTAAAACCCTGAAAAACACCTAAAAACCATAAAAAACCCAAAAAACAATAAAAATCTATAAAAACCCTTAAATCCCCTAAAAACTTTACAAAACACTTAAAAACCTTTAAATCCATAAAGTTCCCAGAAAACCTGAAAAACCCAAAAAACATAAAAACCCAAAAACCTTAAAAATACCCTAAAAAACCCTAAAAACCCTGAAAATTCCTATAAACCCTAAAAACCCAAAAAACCATAAAAATTATAAAAATTCCCTAAAAATCAAAAAAAAGGTAAAAAAACATAAAAACCCTAATCCCCCACTAAAAACCATAAAAACCCTGAAATATCTTAAAAACACTAAAACCCCATAAAACACTAAAAACCCACAAAAATTCTAAAAACCCTAAAAACGTTAATAAAATTTAAAAAACATTAAAAATACTAAAAACTCAAAAAACCCAAAAAATCCCAAAAAACCATACAACCCTTAAAACCATTAAAAACCCCGAAAACCCCTCAAAATCCCTAAAAAACCTAAAAACCATAAAAATAAAAAAAAGCATTAAAATCCCTAAAAAAGTAAAAAACCCTAAAAATCCAAAAACCCCTTGAAAACCATAAAACCCCCTAAAACTATAAAAACCCTAAAAACACATAAAAACCACTAGAACCCCATTACTCCCTTAAAAATGTTAAAAATATCTAAAAAACCGTAAACACTCAAAAAAAGAAAAAACCCCAAAAAGAGCCTAAAAACCTAGAAAAAACACTAAAACCCTAAAAACCCTAAAAAACCCATAAAAACCCTCAAAATCTCTAAAAACACTAAAAACCCCTAAAACCATAAAAATCCCAAAAAATTAAGGAAAACATAAAAAAAACCTAAAAACCCTAAAAAACCCTTGAAAACTACAAAACCCCTAAAATCCTTAAAAAACCTAAAACCCATAAAAAAATCCCCTAAAATGTTAAAAACTCAAAAAAAAAACCTTTAAAAACACTAAAAACCTAAAAAACCCTAAATTCCCTAGAAACCCTAAAAGCCCTAAAAACTGTTGGAAATCCTAAAAACCCTAAAAACACTAAAAAGCCATGAAAACAATAAAAACCCTTTAAACCCCTCAAAACTATAAAAACTCTAAAAAACTTCAAAAACCCTAAAAAATCAAAACAACACTAAAACCCAAAAAAAAATCATAAAAACCTAAAACCCTAAAAGGCATAAAAATACTAAAAAGACCTTAAAAATCCCTAAAAAACTAAAAAAACAAAAAAACTATGAAAAACCCTAAAAAACCCCAAACCCAAAAAACCATAAAAACCCCCAAAACCCCATAAAAACCCAAAAAACCACTAAAATCTCTAAAATCCCTTAAAACCCCTAAAACATTAAAAAACTATAAAAACCTTAAAAACCCTAAAAAACTCCAAAATAGGTTTAAGGGTTTTAAGGGGTTTTATGTTTTTAGGGATTTTTAAGACTTTTTCAGGTTTCTATGGTTTTTAGGATTTCTTGGGTTTTCAGGATTTTGAGGGGGGTTTTGGGATTTTCTAGGTTTTTTTTGGATTTTTAGTGTTTTAAAGGGTTTTTAGAGTTTTTATGGGTTTTATGGTATTTTGGATTTTAAGCGATTTTTTGAGTTCATTATGGTTTTGTGGTTTTTAGAGTTTTTAGTGATTATTTAGGGGTTTTATGGAATTTTAGGGTTTTTATGTTTTTAGATGGTTTTATGGTTTTCTGGGGGGGGTTTAGGGGTATTATTGTTTTTAATGTTTTCCGAGATTTTTAGAGATTTTTTTAAATTTTTATGATTTTTAGGGTTTTTTTGTATTTTTAGTGATTTTGAGGGTTATTTAGTATTTTTAGGGTTTTAGGGTTTTCAGGTTTTTCTAGGGTCTTTTTGGGTTTTATGGTTTTTTAGTTTTTAGGTTTTTTAAGGTTTTTAGAGTTTTTTAAACATTTTCAGGGTTTAAAGGTTTTTTAGAGTTTTTAATGGCTTTAGGATTTTTA
Organism: Viscum album; assembly: GCA_963277665.1. Lineage (NCBI taxonomy): Eukaryota > Viridiplantae > Streptophyta > Magnoliopsida > Santalales > Viscaceae > Viscum > Viscum album. The sequence continues at coordinate 1,048,690,432 of OY728121.1, read as the reverse complement.
TGGGTTTTAATGTTTTTAATGTATTTATTGGATTTTATGGTTTTCAAGGGTTTTAGGGTTTTTAGGTGTTTTCATGTTTTCAAGGACTTTAGGGTTATTTTATGATTTTTATGGTTTTTAGGGTTTTGAGGTATTTTGAGGGTTTTTATGTTTTTTTTTGTTTTTAAGGTTTTTAATGTTTTTAACTTTCTTAGGGGGTTTAAGGGTTCTTAGTGTATTTAGTTGTTTTTAGGGGTTTTTTAGTTTTAAGGTTTTTTAATGTTTTTCGTGATTTTTATGGTTTTAAGGTGTTTTTCTGGGTTTTCAGGGTTTTTTACATTTTTAGGGATTTTATAGGATTTTTATGGATTTATGGGTTTTTATGGTTTTTAAGGATTTTGAGGGGTTTTATGGTCTTTCTGGTTTTTTTTTGTGATTTTATAATTGTTTTTGGTTTTTTTAAGATTTTTTAGTTTTGTAGGTGTTTTAAGGTTTTTTAGAGTTTTTAAATATTTTTAGGGGGTTTTGAGGAGTTTTTGAGTTTTTAGTGGGTTTTAGGGATTTTATAGGGGTTTTAATGTTTTTAGTGACTTTTCTGTTTTTTATGAATTTTCAGGGTTTTTAAGGTTTTTTATGTTTTCAGGAATTTTTAAGGATTTTTAAAGATTTTTATAAGTCTTAGAATTTTTTTGGTATTTAGAGATTTGATTGTTTTTCAAGTTTTTAGGGGTTTTAGTGTTTTTAGAGTTTTTATAGTATTTTTGGGTTTTTAGGGTTTTTTTTAATTTTTAGGGTTTTTATGATTTTTAGCATTTTTTAACATTTTAGGAGTTTCAAGGGTTTTTAGAATTTTTAGTGGTTTTTAGGGTTTTTATGTGTTTTTAAGGTTTTAATGATTTTTAGGGGGTTTTGTTTTTTCCAGGGGTTTTCTGGGTTTTTAGGATTTTTTACATTTTGAAGGATTTTAAAGATTTTTATGGTTTTAGGGTTTTTTGGTTTTTAGGGATTTTGGTGGATTTTTTATTTTTCTTGGGTTTTTAGTATTTTTAGGATTTTTTAGGGTTTTCGGGGTTTTTATGTTTTTATGGTTTTTTAGCTTTTAGGGTTTTTAAGGTTTTTTAGAGTTTTTAAAGTTTTATATTTTTTAAGGGTTTTTAGTGTTTTTAATGGTTTTTTAGGGTTTTTAGGATTTTTATGGGTTTTAGGGGCTTTAAAGGTTTTTTAGGGTTTTTAGATTTTTTTTTTTGGTTTTTAGGGGTTTTAAGGTTTCTTAGAGTATTTTAACGTTTTAAGGGGTTTCTAGGGTTTTTATAGTTTTAGTAGTTTTGTAAGGTTTTTCAAGGTTTTTAGGGGTTTTAAGGTTTCTTAGAGTTTTTTAACGTTTTAAGGGGTTTCAAGGGTTTTTATAGTTTTAGTAGTTTTGTAAGGTTTTTTAAGGTTTTTAGGGTTTTTTAAGGATTTAGGGGTTTTTATAGTTTTTAGGGGGTATTTATGGCTTTTAGGGTTTTTTTTTACGTTTTTAGGGTTTTGGGGGATTTTTATGGTTTTTGGGATTTTTAGGGTTTTTTAGGGGTTTTAGGATTTTTAGGGTTTTTAGTGTTCTTTGGGGATTTTAGTGTGTTTTGGGTTTTGAGGTTTTTTTAGGTTTTTTATGGTTTTTAATGGTTTTAGATTTTTTAACATTTTTAGATATTTTTAGGGTTTTTAGAGTTTTTAGTGGTTTTTAAGATTTTTATGGTTTTTATGGGTTCCTCCAGTTTTTTAAGGTTTTTTACATTTTCATAAATTTCTATGGGTTTTTAGATTCTTATGGGTTTTAAGGTTGTAGGGATTTTGAGGGGTTTTAGGGTTTTCATGGTTTTTTTAGGTTTTTATTGTTTTTAGGGTTTTTATAGTTTTTTTGGGTTTTTAGGGGTTTTTTAGTTTTTTAGGGATTTTAAGGTTTTTAGAGATTTTAACGTTTTAACAGGTTTTATGGGTTTTTAGAGTTTTTAGTGGTTTTTTAAGGTTTTGGGGTTTTTGAGATTTTAATGGTTTCAAGGGTTTTTATTAAATTTAGGGTTTTTTTTGTTTTTTACATTTTTAATGTTTTTTAGGTATTTTTTAGGATTTTTATTGTTTTTTGGGTTTTTAATGTTTTTAGGAATTTTGATGGTTTTTAGGGGTATTAGGGTTTTTAGGGTTTTTAGGGATTTTGTGTTTTTGTTGTGGTTTTAGGGATTTTTTTTGTGTTTCTAGGGTTTTTTTAGGTTTTTTAGAGTTTTTTAAATGTTTTTAGGGGTTTTAGGGATTTTTTGTGTTTCATGATTTTTTACGTTTTTAGGGATTATTGGGATTGTTTTGGGATTTTTTGGGTTTTAGGGTTCTTTAGTGTTTTTAGGGATTTTTAGGGGTTTTAGGATTTTGGGGGTTTTAGGTGTTTTAGGCATTTTTAGGGTTTTTAGGGTCTTTTTGGGTTTTTAGGGTTTTTTTAGTTTTTAGGGGCTTTAAGTTTCTAGATTTTTTAGTGGTTTTTAGGCTTTATATGGGTTTTAGTGTTTTTTATGGGTTTTAGGGGTTTTACAGTTTTTAGGGGGTTTTCAAGGTATTTAGGGTTTTTTACTTTTTACGTATTTTTATGGATTTTTTAGGATATATATGGTTTTTAGGAATTTTTAGAGATTTTTTTGGGATTTTGAGATGTTTTAAGGAGTTTAAAGGATTTTAGGGTTTTTAGGATTTTTCAAGTTTTTAGGGTCTTTTTTCCTTTTAATTTTTTTTGAGTTTTTAAGGTTTTTAGAGTTTTTTAAAAATTTTAGGGGTTTTAAGGGTTTTTAGAGTTTTTAGTGGTTTTTAGGATTTTTATTTGTTTTTAGGATTTTGAAATGTTTTTAGGGGTTTTCAGTGTTTTTAGGATTTTTTATGTTTTTAGAGATTTTTAGGGATTTTTTAGGATTTTTATGGGTTTTAAAAGTTTTTTTTATTTTTAGGGATTTTGACAGTTTTTAGGTTTATTTAGGGTTTTAGGGATTTTTTTGGGTTGTTATGTTTTTTTTTGAGTTTTTTTTGGGTTTTTAAGGTTTTTAGAGTTTTATTAACATTTTTAACATTTTTTGGGGTTTAAAGGGTTTTTAGATTATTTAGTTGGGGTTTATGGTTTTTAGGGATTTTCCGAATTTTTAGGGGTTTTAGGGGTTTTTCGGTTTTTAAGGTCTGTTGTGTTTTTAGAGTTTTTTTAGATTTTTAGGTTTTAAGTTTTTTTAGAGTTTTTTAACATTTCTAGGGGTTTATATCTTTTAGTGGTATTTTATGGTTTTAATCGGTTTTTTACGGATTTTTTAGGATTTGTATGGGTTCTGGGGTTTTTTTTGGTTTTTTTGGGATTTTGAGGGTTTTTTTATGTTTTTAGGGTTTTTAAGGTGTTTTTGGGTTTTTAGGGGATTTTTTGAGTTTTTTTGGGGGGTTTTAGTATTTTTATGTTTTTTTAATTTTAAGGGTATTTTTGTTTTTAGGGTTTTTATGTTTTTTTAGATTTTTGAAATCTTTTAGTGGTTTTAATGATTTTTAGAGTTTTTAGTGTGTTTTGGGGGTTTTATGAAGTTTTAGGGGATTTTAAGGATTTTAGGGGTATTTACATTTTAAGTGATTTTTAGGGTTTTTTACATTTTAAGTGATTTTTAGGGATTTTTTGAAATTTTTATGGTTTTTAGGGTTTTAAAGGATTTTGAGGGTTATTCCAAATTTTTTTTGGTTTTTAGGGTTTTAGGGGGCAGCGGGTTTGTGTTTTTTAGGGGTTTAAAGGATTTTTAAAGTTTTTAACATTTTTAGGGGTTTAAATGGTTTTAGAGTTTTTAGTGATTTTTAGGGTTTTTATGGGTTTTTAGGGTTTTTTCTAGTTTTGGGGTTTTTATTGTTTTCAAGGGTTTTTCAGGGTTTTTTAGGTTTTTTTACGTTTTCAGATATTTTTAGGGATTTTTTAGCTTTTTATGGTTTCTAGGGTTTTTAGGTATTTTGAGGGCTTTTAGAGATTTTTAGGGGTTTTCAGGAGTTTTAGGGCTTTTTAGGGCTTTTCGGGGTTTTTTGAGTTTTTTACGGTTTTTAGATTTTTATAGAGTTTTAAACGTTTTTAGGAGTTTTAATTATTTTAGTATTTTTATTGGTTTTTTAGTATTTTTAGATTTTTAAAGGTTTTTGGTTTTCAGGGGTTTTCAAGGCATTTGGGGTTTTTTATGTTTTCGGGGAGTTTGAGGGAATTTTTATGTTTTTAAGGGTTTTAGGGATCTTTTGGGTTTTTAGGGAGTTTGAGGGTTTTTAGGGGTTTTGGGGACTTTTGGGTTATTTGGGTTTTTTGAGTTTTTAGGGGTTATGGTTTTCTTTCGATTTTTTTAACATTTTTTGTGTTTTATGGGATTCTAGAGTTTTTTGTGGTTTTTGGGTTATTTTGGGTGTTTAAGGTTTTTTTCTAGTTTTTAGGGTTTTTTATTGTTTTCATGGGGTTTTAGGGTTTTTTAGATTTTTATGGATTTTTAGGGATTTTTAGGATTTTTATAGTTTTTAGGGTTGTTTTGGGTTTTACTATTTTTTTTGAGTTTTTAGGGTTTTAAGGGTTTTTAGAGTTTTTAACTTTTTTATGGGTTTATGGGGTTTTAGAATTTTTATTGGTTCTTTAGGGTATTTATGGGTTTTTATGTTTTTAAGGGTTTTATGGTTTTCATGTGTTTTTCAGGGTTTTTAGAGTTTTTTAAATTTTCAATGATTTTTAAGCTTTTGTTAGGTTTTTTTTGTTTTTTGTGTGTTTTTCAGGGTTTTTTGGGTTTTTGGGGGTTTTAGGCTTTTTTGAGTTTTTTAGGGTTTTATGGTTTTTAGAGTTTTTTAATGTTTTTAGGGGTTTAAGGGTTTTTAGAGTTTATAGTGGTTTTTAGGTTTTTTATGGAGTTAACGGTTTTTAATGTTTTTAGGGGTTTTTATGATCTTCATGGGGGTTTTAGGGTTTTAGGGTTTTTGTGTTTTCAGTGGTTTTTAGGGATTTTTAGGATTTTTATGGTTTATTGGGTTTTCTAGGGTTTTTAAGGATTTGGGGGGTTTTATGTTTTTTTAGGGTTTTAGGGGTTTTCATGGTTTTTAGGGGTTTTAAGGTATTTTAGAGTTTTTAAAGTTTTTAGTTTTTTTAGGGTTTTTATGGGTTTTTTAGGTTTTTTATGGTTTATTTGATTTATATTTTCCATATTATTATGAAGTTTAAGTTTCAAAAGATTATGTTTTAGTCTTATACATTGCCTTAAATTTTTATGCTTATTTATGAAAGTTTCCGCTATATTGTTAACCTTACTGAGCATCTGAGCTCACCCCTTTCTATGTTTTATTTCTCCCAGGATGCAAAAAAGTATATTATGACTGACCTGCAGGGATAGTCTAAGGGATATGAATTTGTTCAATGGAGACAATGTTGTTGTTGTTTTTCATTTTGTAATGTAATGTAAAACTTATGAATGTATCTAATGCTTCAAAGCTACTAAACTGATCGGTCTTTCGGGACATGATTCCTTGTATAATGCCAATATTATGTAATAATTCACTGACTCTGGGTAATTCGGGTCGGTGATTTACAAAAACCCTAAAAACCTATAAAAATAATAAAACCCCCTAAAAATCTTAAAAACCCCAAAACCCCACACAACCCCTAAAAATCTACTAAAACCTATAAAAACCCTTTAAACCCCTAAGAACATTAAAAAACTCTAAAAACCTTAAAAACCCTAAAAACTCAATAAAAACCCCCCAAAACCCAAAAACCATAAAAACTTAACAACCCTAAAAACCCATAAAAACCCTAAAATCCATCAAAATGCCTAAAAAACCTAAAAACCATAAAAATCCTAAAAACGCCCATAAAACCCTAAAAACATAAAAAAAACCCTAAAAAGCCCGAAAACCCCTTGAAAAACTTAAAAACTTCTAAAAACCTTAAAAACTCGTAAAAAACACTAAAAACTCTAAAACTCATTAAAAACCCTAAAAACGTTAAAAAAACTCTAAAACCCGTAAAAAATCCTAAAAACCCTAAAACCCTAAACAACTTGGAAACCCCTAAAAACCCTGAAAATCCCTAAAAACCCTAAAAACACCTAAAAACCTAAAAAATCCCTAAAAATCCCTAAAAATCCCTGAAAACATAAAAAACACTAAAAACCCTTAAAAGCCCTTGAAAACCATAAAACCCCTAAAAACCTTAAAAACCCAAAAACCCATAAAAACCCCAAAACCGCTAAAAACTCTAAAAATCCTTAAAACCCCAAAAAACGTTTAAAACCCCTAAAAACATAAAACCAAAAAAAACCTCAAAATCCCTAAAACCCTCAAAATCATAAAAATCCTAAAAAGCCCCAAAACTCCATGAAAACGTAAAAAACCTAAAAAACCCCTAAAAATACCCATAATACCATAAAATCCCATAAAACCATAAAAATCATAAAAACCCATAAAATCCCAAAAAACCCATAAAAACTCAAAAAATACTTTAAACACCTAAAAAAGATAAAAAACTAAAAAAACCCTAAAACCCCTAAAAACTCAAAAAAACCTGAAACTCCAAAAAGACCTTAAATACATTGAAAAATCCTAGAACCCTAAAAAACCTTGAAAAACCCTAAAAAACTCAAAATCCCAAAAAACCCTTAAAACCCAAAAAACTATAAAAATACTAAAATCCATACAAATCTCTAAAAATTTAAAAAACCCTCAAAACCCCCTAAAACCCATAAAAACCTTAAAAACCCTAAAAAGAAATAAAAACCCTAAAAAACCACTAAAATCTCTAAAAAAACCCTTAAAACTAGTAAAAACATTAAAAAACATTAAAAACCATAACAATCATAAAAAAAAATCAAAAAACCATAATTACATAAAAAACCATAAAAGCTCTAAAAAACCGTAAAACCCTTAAAATTTATAAAAACCCCTTACACCCCTCAAAATACCTAAAATCCTTAAAAAACCCTAAAAACCATAAAAAGTCAAAAAATCCCTAAAACCTCTGAAAACGTACAAAACCCTAAAAACCCTAAAAACCAAAAAAACACATAAACCCCCCCCCCAAATCCTAAAAACACATAAAACCCCTAAAAACTACCACAAACTCTAAAAACCAATAAAACCTCAAAAATGTTAAAAAACTCTAAAAACCTTAAAATGCCTAAAAAACTCAAAAAAAACACAAAAAAACCATAAAACCCTAGAAAAATGCTAAAAACCCTAAAAATCATTGAAAACCCCTAAATACCCTCCAAATCCCTAAAAACCCTAAAAGTCCTAAAAACCATAAAATTAATAAAAAAACCCCTATAAACCTTGAAAAAACCCTGAAAACCATAATACCCTTAAAAACGATTAAAAACCCATATAAACCCTAAAAACTACTAAAGACTCTAACAACATTTAAAATCTCTAAAGACATTAAAAACTCCAAAAAACATACAAACCCTAAAAACTCAAAAAAAACCAAAAAAAACCATAAAATTTTTAAAAACCCTAAAAACCCAAAATAACCCAGAAAACCAAAAAAACCCCTCAAAATCCCAAAAAACCCTAAAAACCCTAAGAAACATAAAAATCCTAAAAGGCCCTTAAAATCATTGAAAGTGTAAAAAACACTTAAAACCTAGAAAAACCCTTTAAAACCATAAAAAAACCCTAAAACCCCTAAAAAGTTTAAAAACCCTAAAATCCAATAAAACCCCTAAAAACCCAAAGAAACCCTAAAAACCCTAAAAACCCTAAAAACTAGAAAAACCCAAAAAATTCCTAAAAACATAATGAAACCTAAAACCCATTGAAACCCTGAAAACCCACTAAAACCCATAAAAACCTTGAAAACCTATAAACACTGAAAAACCTCTTAAAACCCCTAAAAATTTTAAAATCTCTAAAAAAGATTTAAAACCCTAAAAACTTAAAATAAAACCCTAAAAATTCAGAAAACCCTTAAAAACCCTAAAACCCCTCAAAAATCGTAAAAATCTTAAAATCCCTAAAAATCCATAAAAACCCAAAAAAGCCTCTAAAATGTCTAAAAACCCTTAAAACCCCTAAAAATGTTAAAAGAACTCTAAAAATCCTAAAACCCCCCAAACCCCCTAAAACTCCCAAAAAACCTTAAAAACCCGAAAAAGTCTAAAAAACCATAAAAATCCTAAAAAAGCCCAAAAAATCCATGAAAATGTAAAGAAACCAAAAACCTTGAAAACCCCCTAAAAACCCTAAAAACCCTTAAAACCTTAAAAACCCATAATAACCCATAAAATCCCTGAAAACCCACTAAAAACTCTAAAACCCCATAAAACATTAAAAAACCTTTAAATCCCGAAAAACTCAAAAAAAACCTAAAAACCCAAAAAGACCCTAAAAACTCTAAAAACCATTAAAACCCCTATAAAACCAAAAAAACCCAAAAAAACCCTCAAAATCAATAAAAACCATAAAAAAGCTAAAAAATCCCTGAAAACATAAAAAACCCTAAAAAACATTAAATCCCTTGAAAATAATGAAAACCCCTAAAAACTAATAAAAACCTAAAAATACTAAAAATGCTAAAATCTCTTCAAACCCCTGAAACATTAAAAATTCTAAAAAACCTTGAAAACCCTAAAAAATTAAAAAAACACTAAAAACCCAAAACGTCCCTAAAACCCAAATGACCCTAAAAACCAAGAAAACCCCTAAAATCCCCAAAAACCTAGAAAAATACTCAAAACCCTCAAAATCCCTAAAAAGCTTAAAAACCCAAAAAAAAATAAAAATCTTAAAAAATCCTTAAAAATATAAGAAAATGTAAAAAATCCTAAAAAACCCCTAAAAACCTTAAAAACTTAAAAACCTATAACTCCCGTAAAAACCCCACTAAAACACTAAACCCCTTAAACCCACTAAACAAGATAAAAAAAATTTAAAAACCTTAAACCACTAAAAAGAAAAAAACCATAAAACCCCAAAACCCCCAAACCCTAAGAAACTTGAAAAACCCAAAACATGTTGAAAGACCCTTAAACCCTCAAACCCTCAAAATCCCTACAACCCCTAAAAACTCAAAAAATTATAAAAATCCTAAAAACCCATAAAACACCTAAAAACTACCACAAACTCTAAAAACCCTTAAAACCTCAAAAATGTTAAAAAACTCTAAAAACCTTAAAACGCCTAAAAAACTCAAAGAAACCACAAAAAACCAAAAAACCCCAGAAAATCCTAAAAACCCTAAAAATCATTGAAAACCCCTAAGTACCCTCAAAATCCCTAAAAACCCTAAAAGGCCTAAAAACCATAAAGTTCATAAAAAAACCCCTAAAAATCTTTGAAAACGTAAAAAACCCTATAAACCTTGAAAAACCCATGAAAACCATAATACCCTTAAAAACCTTTAAAAACCCATATAAACCCTAAAAACCAATAAAGACTCTAACAACACTTAAAATAGCTAAAACATTAAAAACTCCAAAAAACATACAAACCCTAAAAACTCAAAAAAAAACCATAAAAACCCAAAAAAACAACAAAAATCCTATAAAACCCTAAAAATCCAAAATAACACAGAAAACCAAAAAACCCCTAAAAAACCCTAAAAAAACCCAAAAAAACCTAAAAATACTAAAAGACCCTTAAAATCATTGAAAGTTTAAAAAATCCTAAAAACCTAGAAAAACCCTTGAAAACCATAAAAAACCATAAAAACCTTTAAAACCCCTAAACTCCAATAAAACCCCTAAAAAACCAAAGAAACCCTAAAAAACCAAAAAACCCTAAAAATCAGAAAAACCCAAAAAATCCTTGGAAACATAAAAAAAACCTAAAACCCATAAAAATCCTAAAAACCGTAAAAATCCAAAAAAATCCTAAAAAAACCCTGAAAACATAAAAAACCCTAAAAACAATGTAAATCCCCTAAAAATAATAAAAACCCCAAAAAACCTTAAAACCCCTAAAAGTTGATAAAAACAAAAAAACACTAAAAACTCTAAAATTCTTTAAAACCCCTGAAACATTAAAAATTCTAAAAAAACCTTAAAACCCCTAAAAAAATAAAAAAACCCTAAAAACCAAAAAAGTCCCTAAAACCCAGAAGACCCTAAAAATCCTAAAAACCCCCAAAATCCCTAAAAACCCAGAAAAATACTTAAAACCGTTAAAATCACTAAAAACCCTAAAAAATAAAAATGTAAAAAACCCTGAAAAACTATTGAAACCATAAAAACCAATAAAACCTTTAAAACGTAAAAAGATATAAATCCCCTAAAAACCACCACTAAAAACACTATAAACCCTTAAACCCACTAAACACGATAAAAAACCTTTAAAAACCTTAAACCACTAAAAAGAAAAAAAATACTAAAATCCCAAAAGACCTTAAAAACCCTAAGAAACTTGAAAAACACTAAACATGCTGAAAAGACCCTAAAACCCTCAAAATCCCTACAACCCCTAAAAACCCAAAAAATTATAAAAAACCTAAAAATCCCTAAAAATCCCTAAAAACATAAAAAAACCCTAAAAAACTGGAAAAATCCATTAAACCATAAATCCCCTAGAAACCCTAAAATCTATTATAAGCCACTAAAAACTCTAAAAAACCATTAAACGCATAAGACAATAAAAGACTCTAAAAAAACATAAAACCATAAAAAAATTAAAAACCCCTAAAAATCCAAAAATACCGTAAAAACACTAAAACCCCTAAAAAACCCTAAAACCATAAAAATACTAAAAAATCCCTAATAATCCTTTAAAACGTAAAAAATGAATAAAACCTAGAAAAACCCCAAACACCTTAAAAATCCTAAAAACTTATAAAAACCCTAAAAACCACCAGAAACTCTAAATCCCCTTTAAATCCCCCAAAAAATAAAAATCTCTAAAAAACCTTTAAAACCCTAAAAAACTAAAAAAACCACTAAAACCGGAAAAAGACCCTAAAAACCCTGAAAAAACCCTAAAACCCCTCAAAATCCCGAAAAGACCTAAAACCCTAAAAACCATAAAAATCCTAAAAAAATCTCTAAAACCTTTGAAATGTAAAAAACACTAAAACCCTGAAAAACCCCTAAAAACCATAAAAAACCCAAAAAATAATAAAAATCTATAAAAACCCTTAAAGCCCCTAAAAACTTTACAAAACACTTAAAAACCTTTAAACCCATAAAAGTCCCAAAAAACCCGAAAAACCCAAAAAACTTAAAAACCCAAAAAACATAAAAACCCAAAAAATGTAAAAAAACCCTAAAAAACCCTAAAAACCCTCGAAATTCCTATAAACCCTAAAAATCAAAAAAAACCATAAAATCTTAAAAATTCCCTAAAAAACACAAAAAAGGTAAAAAACCATAAAAACCCTAATCCCCCACTAAAAACCATAAAAACCCCGAAATATCTTAAAAACACTAAAACCCCATAAAACACTAAAAACCCAACAAAATTTCTAAAAACCCTAAAAACGTTAATAAAATTTTAAAAACATTAAAAATACTAAAAACTCAAAAAAACCCCAAAAATCCCAAAAAACCATACAACCCTAAAAACCATTAAAGAACTCTGAAAACCCCTCAAAATCCCTAAAAAACCTAAAAACCAAAAAAATCCAAAAAAAATCCTTAAAATCCCTAAAAATGTAAAAAACCCTAAAAATCCAAAAACCCCTTGAAAACCATAAAACCCCATAAAACTATAAAAACCCTAAAAACACATAAAACCACTAAAACCCCATTACTCCCTTAAAAATGTTAAAAATATCTAAAAAACCGTAAACACTCAAAAAAAGCAAAAAACCCAAAAAGATCCTAAAAATCTAGAAAAAACCCTAAAACCCTAAAAAACCCATAAAACCCATAAAACCCTCAAAATATCTAAAAACACTAAAAACCCCTAAAACCATAAAAATCTCAAAAAATTCAGGAAAACATAAAAAAACCTAAAAACCCTAAAAAACCTTGAAAACTACAAAACCCTTATTAACCTTAAAAAACCTAAAACCCATAAGAAACCAAAAAATACATAAAAAACTCCCCTAAAATGTTAAAAAAAAACTCTAAAAAACCTTTAAAAACACTAAAAACCTAAAAAACCCTAAATTCCCTAAAAACCCTAAAAGCCCTAAAAACCGTGGGAAATTCTAAAAACCCATGAAAATAAAAAAAACCCTTTAAACCCCTCAAAACTTTACAGACTCTAAAAAACTTCAAAAACCCTAAAAAATCAAAAAAACACTAAAACTAAAAAAAATCATAAAACCCAAAAACCCTAAAAGGCATAAAAATACTAAAAAGACCTTAAAAATCCCTAAAAATTTAAAAAAACAAAAAAACTAGGAAAAACCCTAAAAAACCCAAAACCCAAAAAACCATAAAAACACCCAAAACCCCATAAAAACCCAAAAACCCATAAAAACCCCCCAAAACCCCATAAAAACCCAAAAAACCATTAAAATCCCTTAAAACCCCTAAAACGTTAAAAACTCTAAAAACCTTAAAACCCTAAAAAACTAAAAAACAATTTGAAGGGTTTTTTATGGTTTTTAAGGTTTTCTTTATGGTTTTAAGGGTTTTTATGTTTTTAAGGATTTTTAAGACTTTTTCAGGTTTTTATGGTTTTTAGGATTTTTGGGGTTTTCAGGATTTTGAGGGGTTTTGGGGATTTTCTGGGTTTTTTTGGGCTCTTTAGTGTTTTAAGGGTTTTTAGAGTTTTTCTGGGTTTTAGGATATTTTGGATTTTATGCATTTTTTTGAGTTCATTATGGTTTTGTGGTTTTTAGAGTTTTTAGTGCTTATTTAGGGGTTTTATGGGATTTTAGGGTTTTTATGTTTTTAGAGGGTTTTATGGTTTTCTGGGGGGTTTTAGTATTATGGTTTTTAAAGTTTTCCGAGATTTTTAGGGATTTCTTTAAAGTTTTATGGTTTTTAGGATTTTTTTGGATTTTTAGTGATTTTGAGGGTTATTTAGTATTTTTTAGGGTTTTCGGGTTTTCAGGTTTTTCTAGGGTCTTTTTGGGTTTTAGGGTTTTTTAAACATTTTTAGGGTTTAAAGGATTTTTAGATTTTTTAGTGGCTTTAGGATTTTTATGGGTTTTAGGGTTTTTTAATGTTTTTATGGGATTTTATATTTTTCAAGGGTTTTAGGGTTTTTATGTGTTTTTTTATGTTTTCAAGGACTTTAGGGTTATTTTATGATTTTTATGGTTTTTAGGGTTTTTAGGGTTTTGAGGGATTTTGAGGGTTTTTTTGTTTTTTTAAGGTTTTTAATGTTTTTAACTTTTTTAGGGGGTTTAAGGGTTCTTAGTGTATTTAGTTGTTTTTAGGGTTTTTTTAGTTCTAAGGTTTTTTAATGTTTTTCGTGCTTTTTATGGTTTTAAGGTGTTTTTCAGGGTTTTCAGGGTTGTTTACGTTTTTAGGGATTTTTTAAGGATTTTATAGGATTTTTATGGATTTCTGGGTTTTTATGGTTTTTAAGGATTTTGAGGGTTTTTATGGTCTTTCAGGGTTTTTTGGGATTTTATAATTGTTTTTGGTTTTTTATGGTGTTTTTAGTTTTTCGGGTGTTTTAAGGTTTTTTAGAGTTTTTAAATATTTTTAGGGGTTTTTGAGTAGTTTTCGAGTTTTTAGTGGGTTTTAGGGATTTTATGGGGGTTTTAATGTTTTTAGTGTCTTTTATGTTTTTTAGGAATATTCATGGTTTTTAAGGTTTTTTACGTTTTCAGGAATTTTTAAGGATTTTTAAAGATTTTTATGGGTCTTAGAATATTTTTGGTATTTAGAGATTTGAGTGTTTTTCAAGGTTTTAGGGGTTTTAGTGTTTTTAGAGTTTTTATAGTATTTTTGGGTTTTTAGGGTTTTTTTTAATATTTAGGGTTTTTATGATTTTTAGCATTTTTTAACGTTTTAGGAGTTTCGAGGGTTTTGATAATTTTTAGTGGTTTTTAGGGTTTTTATGTGTTTTTAAGGTTTTAATGTTTTTTAGGGGGTTTTGTTTTTTCCATGGGTTTTCTAGGTTTTTAGGATTTTTTACATTTTTAAGGATTTTAAAGATTTTTATGGTGTTAGGGATTTTTGGTTTTTAGGGATTTTGGTGTATTTTTTTTATTTTTCTTGGGTTTTTAGTATTTTTAGGATTTTTCAGGGTTTTGGGGGTTTTTTTCTGTTTTTATGGTTTTTTAGCTTTTAGGGTTTTTATTGTTTTTTAGAGTTTTTAAAGTTTTAGATTTTTTAAGGGTTTTTAGTGTTTTTAATGGTTTTTTAGGTTTTTTAGGATTTTTATGGGTTTTAGGGCTTTAAAGGGTTTTTAGGGTTTTTAGAGTTTTTTTTGGGGGTTTTAGGGGTTTTAAGGTTTCTTAGAATTTTTTAGCGTTTTTAGGTGTTTCGAGGGTTTTTATAGTTTTAGTATTTTTTAAGGTTTTTCAAGGTTTTTAGGGTGTTTTAAGGATTTCGGGGTTTTTATAGTTTTTAGGAGGTATTTATGGTTTTTAGGGTTTTTTTACGTTTTTAGGGTTTTTAGGGATTTTGAGGGTTTTTGGGATTTTTAGGGTTTTTTAGGATTTTTAGGGTTTTTAGTTTTCTTTGGGGATTTTAGTGTGTTTTGGGATTTTAGAGGTTTTTTAGGTTTTTTATGGTTTTTAAGGGTTTTATAGTTTTTTAACATTTTTAGATATTTTTAGGGTTTTTAGAGTTTTTAGTGGTTTTTAAGATTTTTATGGTTTTTATGGGTTTTTATGGTTTTAAGGGCTTCCTCCGGTTTTTAAGGTTTTTTACATTTTCATAAATTTCTACGGATTTTTAGATTCTTATGGGTTTTAAGGGTTTTAGGGATTTTGAGGGTTTTTTGGTTTTTTCATGGTTTTTTTGGGGTTTTTACAGTTTTTAGGGTTTTTATTGTTTTGTTTGGGGTTTTAAGGGTTTTTTGAGTTTTTTAGGGATTTTATGGTTTTTAGAGTTTTTAACGTTTTCACAGGTTTTATGGATTTTTAGAGTTTTTAGTGGTTTTCTAGAGTTTTGGGATTTTGGGGATTTTTATGGTTTCAAGGGTTTTTATTATATTTAGGGTTTTTTTTTGTTTTTTATATTTTTATTATTTTTTAGGTATTTTTTAGGATTTTTATTTTTTGGGGGGTTTTTAATGTTTTTAGGAATTTTGATGGTTCTTAGGGGGTATTAGGGTTTTTAGGGATTTTAGGGATTTTATGTTTTTGTTGGGGTTTTAGGGATTTTTTGTGTTTCTAGGGTTTTTTAGGTTTTTTAGAGTTTGTTTAATGTTTTTAGGGGTTTAAATGGGTATTATTGTTTTTTTTGTGTTTATCAGGTTTTTATAGATTTTTAGGGTTTTTAAGGTTTTTAGTGGGTTTTCAGGGTTTTTACCTTTTTAGGGATTATTGGGATTTTTTTGGGATTTGTATGGGTTTTAGGGTTCTTTATTGTTTTTAGGGATTTTGAGGGGTTTTAGGATTTTTGGGGTTTTAGGTGTTTTAGGTGTTTTTAGGGTTTTTAGGGTCTTTTGGGGTTTTAGTGTTTTTTTAGTTTTTAGGGGCTTTAAGTTTTCTAGATTATTTAGTGGTTTTTAGGGTTTATATGGGTTTTAGTGCTTTTTACGGTTTTTAGGGGTTTTATGGTCTTTAGGGGGTTTTCAAGGTATTTAGGGTTTTTTACTTTTTAGGTATTTTTATGGATTTTTTAGGATTTATATGGTTTTTAGGGATTTTGAGGGATTTTTTTGGGATTTTGAGGGGTTTTAGGGTGTTTAAAGGCTTTTAGGGTTTTTGGGGCTTTTCAGGTCTTTAGGGTATTTTTTCCTTTTAATTTTTTTTTGAGTTTTTAAGGTTTTCAGATTTTTTAATGTTTTTAGGGATTTTAAGGGTTTTTAGAGTTTTTAGTGGTTTTTAGGATTTTTTTTGGATTTTGAAAGGTTTTTAGGGGTTTTCGGTGTTTTTAGGATTTTTTTGTTTTTAGAGATTTTTAGGGATTTTTTAGGATTTTTATGGGTTTTAAAGGTTTTTATTATTTTTAGGGATTTTGACCGTTTTTAGGGTTGTTTAGGGTTTTAGGGATTTTTTGGGTTGTTAGGTATTTTTTTGAGTTTTTTAGGGTTTTTAAGGTTTTTTAGAGTTTTATTAACATTTTTAACATTTTTAGGGGTTTAAAGGGTTTTTAGATTATTTATTTGGGGTTTATGGTTTTTAGGGATTTTCAGAATTTTTAGGGGTTTTTCGGGTTTTAAGGTCTGTTGTGTTTTTAGAGTTTTTTTAGATTTTTAGGTTTTAAGGTTTTTTAGATTTTTTTAACATTTCTAGGGGTTTATATCTTTTATTGGTATTTTATGGTTTTAATGGGTTTTATGGGTTTTTTACGGATTTTTTAGGATTTGTATGGGTTCTGGGGTTTTTTGGATTTTTTTGGATTTTTAGGGTTTTTTGGATTTTTTATGTTTTTAGGGTTTTTAAGGTGTTTTTGGGTTTTAGGGGATTTTTTTTGAGTTTTTTTTGGGTTTTTAGTATTTTTATGTTTTTTTTAATTTTAATGGTATTTTAGTTTTTAGGGTTTTTAAGTTTTTTTAGATATTTTAAAGCTTTTAGTGGTTTTAATAGTTTTTAGAGATTTTAGTGTGTTTTGGGGGTTTTATGAAGTTTTAGGGTAATTTAAGGATTTTAGGGGTATTTTATAGTTTACAAGGGTTTTTCTAGGTTTTTAGGGTTTTTTACATTTTAAGTGATTTTTAGGGATTTTTTGAAATTTTTATGGGTTTTAGCGTTTTAAAGGATTTTGAGGGTTATTCCAGATTTTTTTGGTTTTTAGGGTTTTAGGGGGCATCGGGTTTGTGTTTTTTAGGGGTTTAAAAGATTTTTAAAGTTTTTAACATTTTTAGGGGTTTAAATGGTTTTTAGGGTTTTTATGGGTTTTTATGTTTTTTTCTAGTTTTAGGGTTTTTATTGTTTTCAAGGGTTTTTCAGGGTTTTTGAGGTTTTTTTACGTTTTCAGATATTTTTAGGGATTTTTTATCTTTTTATGGTTTCTAGGGTTTTTAGGGTTTTTAGGTATTTTGAGGGATTTTAGGGGTTTTGAGGGGTTTTGAGGGATTTTAGGTCTTTTTAGGGGTTTTAGGGGTTTTTTTGAGTTTTTTACAGTTTTTAGATTTTTATAGAGTTTTTAACATTTTTAAGAGTTTTAAGGGTTTTAGTATTTTTATTGGTTTCTTAGTATTTTTAGGTTTTTAAAGGTTTTTGGTTTTCAGGGGTTTTCGGGGCATTTGGGGTTTTTTATGTTTGAGGGGAGTTTGAGGGCTTTTTTATGTTTTTAAGGGTTTTAGGGTTCTTTTGGGTTTTTAGGGAGTTTGAGGGTTTTTAGGGGTTTTTAGGAGTTTTAGGGACTTTTGGGTTATTTGGGTTTTTTTAGTTTTTAGGGGTTATGGTTTTCTTTTGATTTTTTAACATTTTTAGGGTTTTATGGGATTCTAGAGTTTTTAGTGGTTTTTGGGTTATTTTGGGTGTTTAAGGTTTTTTCTAGTTTTTAGGGGGTTTTATTGTTTTCATGGGGTTTTAGTTTTTTTGAAATTTTGATGTATTTTTAGGGATTTTTAGGATTTTTATGGTTTTTAGGGTTTTTCAGGGTTTTTAGGGTTGTTTTGGGTTTTAAAGGTTTTTTTTGAGTTTTTAGGGTTTAAAGGGGTTTTAGAGTTTTTAACGTTTTTATGGGTTTTATGGGGTTTTAGAATTTTTATTGGTTCTTTAGGGTATTTATGGGTTTTTATGTTTTTAAGGGTTTTATGGTTTTCATGTGTTTTTCTGGTTTTTTAGAGTTTTTTAAAATTTCAATGATTTTTAAGCTTTTGTTAGGATTTTTTTGTTTTTTGTGTGTTTTTCAGGGTTTTTAGGGTTTTAGGCTTTTTTGAGTTTTTTAGGTTTTTTATGGTTTTTAGAGTTTTTTAATGTTTTTAGGGGTTTAAGGGTTTTTAGAGTTTATAGTGGTTTTTAGGGTTTTTATGGAGTTAACGATTTTTAATGTTTTTAGGGGTTTTTATGATCTTCATGGGGTTTTTAGGGTTTTAGGGTTTTTTGTGTTTTCAGGGGTTTTTAGGGATTTTTAGGATTTTTATGGTTTATTAGTTTTTCTAGGGTTTTTAAGGATTTTGGGGGTTTTATGTTTTTTTAGGTTTTTAGGGGTTTTCATGGTTTTTAGGGCAGAAAAGGTGTGGGATCAGACAAACTGATCCCATGATTTATTAAAGAACATAAAAGTAAAGTACAAAGCATTACAAAGGAGGCTTGCATATCCTAGTGTGGGTCATCCCCTTCATGTCTGAGTCAACTAAAGACAAATAGAAGTCTGGAGTCTTGAAAGACCATACCGAAGTCCCTTCATCAATCAATCTCTTGGAAAGAGCATCTGCAACCCATTTTGCCTCCCTATATGCATGTGAGATGCTCAGGGTTAGAGTCTTGGCAGCATCGAGGCACTCGACCCAGTGTTGGAGAAGTCGCCATGGTACAAGTCGTGACTGCTTCCTGAAGGCCTCCACCGCCAATGATGAATCAGATTCAATCCAAATCTTATTCCATCTGAAATGGGTTGCATATTGAATCACTTTAATGGGTTTTTTAGAGTTTTTACGGTTTTTCGGGGTTTATGGTTTTCCAAGGGGTTTTAAGGGTTTTTTTACGTTTTCATGGATTTTTAAGAATTCTTAAGGAATTTTATGGTTTTTATGGGTTTTTAGAGTTTTAGGGATTTTGATACTTTTAAGAGGTTTTCAGAGTTTTTTTAGGTTTTTTAGGGGTTTTAGGGTTATTATGGTTTTCTTGGGGTTTTTAGAGTTTTTTAGTTTTTTTAAGGTTTTTAGAGTTTTTTAACGTTTTTATAGATCTTAAGGGTTTTTAGAGTTTTTAGTTATTTCATAGGGTTGTTATGGGTTTTAGGGTTTTTAATGTTTTTAAGGGTTTTTAGGGGGTTTTATGGTTTTTAGGTTTTTTAGGTTTTTTTAAGTTTTCAAGGATTTTTAGGGCTTTTTAGGATTTTTATGGTTTTATGGTTTTAGGGTTTTTAGGAATTTTGATTGTTTTTATGTTTTTTCATGGGTTTTTAGGGTTTTAAGAGTTGTTAAGAGTTTTAAAAACCCAAAAGACCCTAAAAACCATGAAAATCCTAAAAACCCAAAAAAACCTGAAAAGTCCAAAAAAACCTAACAAATCCTAAAAACCATAAAAATATTTAAAATGCCCTAAAAATCCTTGAAAATATAAAAACCCTAAAAACCCTAAAAACCCCCAAAAATCATAAAACCCATAAAAACCGGAAAAAAACTGAAAACCCAAAAAAAGCCTAAAAATCACAAAAAACCCTTAAAACCACTAAAAACGTTAAAAATCTCTAAAAACCTTTAAAAACCTTAAAAACCCTAAAAAACTCAAAAAACCCCCAAAACCCAAAAGACCCAAAAGACACTAAAAACCCCGAAAACCATAAAAAACCATAAAACCCCCTAAAAACTCTCAAAATACCTAAAAACACTAAGAAACATAAAAAATCCAAAAAAAATTCCTTAAAAGCTGGGAAAATATAAAACACCCTGAAAACCTCCTAAAAACAAAAAATCCCTTAAAAATCTAAAAACAAAAAAAAACGACTAAAAATTTTAAAAACACTTAAAATGCCATAAAACGATAAAAAATCTAAAAAGCCTTAAAACCCATTAAAAAAACTCAAAAAAACCCTTAAAACCCAAAAAAACATTGAAAATCCAAAAAAAAAACTAAAACCCCCTAAAAACCCTAAATCCCACAAAATCCACAAAATTCCTAAGAACCCAAAAACCATAAAAGCCTAAAAAACCCTAAAAACCATAAAAAAAACCATAAAACCCCTAAAACCCAACTAAAAACTCTAAAACCCCTTAAAACCCCTAAAAATTTTTAAAACCCTAAAAATCCTTTAAAACCCTAAAAAACTCAAAAAAAGCTCTAAAAACTGAAATAGACCCTAAATACCCTAAAAAAGCCAAAAAATCCAAAAAAGCATTGAAAACCCCTAAAACCCCTCAATATCCCAAAAACCCCAAAAACCCTAAAAACTAAAAAAAATCCTAAAAATCCCTAAAAATCCCTAAAAACATAAAAACCCTGTAAAACCCTTGAAAACCATAAAATCCCATAAAACCATAAAAAACTCTAAAAACCCTTTAAACCCTTAAAAATGTTAAAAAACTCTAAGAACCCTTAAAAACACAGAAAGACACTCAAAAAATCAAAAAAGACCCCAAAAATATGAAAAACCCTAAAAAACTTAAAAAAACTCTAAAAACCCCTAAAAACCCTCAAAATCATTAAAAACTCTAAAAACCCAAAAAATAATAAAAATTAAAAAAATGCCCTAAAATCCTTGAAAACGTAAAATCCCTAAAAACCTTAAACCCCCCCAAACCATAAAAACATAAAAACCTTAAATACCCTAAAAACCCATAAAACCCCTAAAAACCACTAAAAATCTAAAAACCTTAAAACCACTAAAACGGTTAAAAAACTCAAAAAACATAAAAACCCATAAAAACTCAAAAAACCCCCAAAACCACTAAAAAATATGAAAATCCCTAAAAAATGAGAATACCTAAAAACCCTAAAAACCACAAAAACCATAAAAATCCTAAAAAAGACATAAAAATCCCTGAAAATGTAAAAAAAACTTGAAAACCCCCTTAAAACCCTAAAACACCCTAAAACCATTAAAAACCCCTAAAGCCTATAAAACTCCTAAAACCCACTAAAAACCATAAAACCCCTAAAAACCATAAAAACCACAAAAATCCTAAAAAAATCCCTAAAAATACCTAAAAACATAAAAAACCAAAAAACCCTGAAAACCCCCCTAAAAAGAATAAACCCCCCAAAAAACCTTAAACAACCCAAAGAACCCATAAAAAACCTAAAAAACGCTAAAACACAAAAAAAACCATTAAACTCCCTAGAAACATTAAAAAACTCTAAAAACCTTAAAATCCTAATAAACTCAAATAAAAACCCCAAAAAACCTTAAAATCCGTAAAAACCATAAAACCCCAAAAAACCATAAAAAATCCTAAAAAATCCATAAAAATCCATGAAAACTTAAAAAACCCCAAAACCCTTAAAACCCCTTGAAAACCATAAAAGCCCCTAAAAATATTAAAAAAATAAAAAACCAAAAAACCCCTAAAACCCGCTAAAACCTATAAAACCCCTCAAAACCCGTAAAAACATTAAAAAAACCTATAAAACTCGTAAAATACTAAAAAACCCCCTAAAAGCACAAAAAACCATAAAAACCCCTAAAAATCATAAAAATCCTAAAAAATCCATAAAAACCCCTAAAACTATTTTAAAACCCAAAAAACCATTAAAACCCTAAAAACCATTAAAAACTACAAAAACACTTAAAACCCGTAAAAACGTTAAAAACAGTAAAATACATTTAAAACCCTAAAAACTTAAAAAAACACCCTAAAAACCTAGCAATACAATAAAAAAAACAAAAAACCAAAAAAAAACATAAAAAACATCAAATTCCCTAAAATCCCTCAAAACCATAAAAATCATAAAGGTGCCCTAAAATACCTAAAAACATAAAAAACCCTAAAAAGGCTAGAAAACCTTTGAAAACCATAAAAAACACTAAAACCCCTAAAAACCCCTAAAACCCCCTAAGAACCCTAAAATCCCACCAAAAACACTAAAAGCACTTAAAACCCTTAAAATGTTAAAAAACTCTAAAAAACATTAAAACCCATAAAAAACTAAAAAAACCCTAAAAACTAAAAAAACAAAAAACCCTAAAAATCATAAAAAATCCTAAAAACACATAAAAACCATCAAAACCCCTAAAACCCTAAAAACCTCTAAAACCATAAAAACCCTAAAACCCTATAAAAATCCCTGAAAACTTTAAAAACCATAAAACCTAAAAAAACCCCTAAACCATTCAAAAATCCCAAAAACCAATAAAAACCCTAAAACCACATAAAACTCTAAAAACCCTTAAACCCCTAAAAATATTAAAATCTCTAAAAAACATAAAACCCCTAAAAAATCAAGACAACCCTAAAAACCATCCAAATCCCTAAAACCCTAAAAACCCTAAAATGATAAAAATCCCTAAAAATCCCTAAAAATCCCTAAAAATGTAAAAGATCCCTAAAAACTCCCTGAAAACCATAAAACCCCCTAAAAACTTTAAAAACCCCAAAAAACCCATAAAAATCCTAAAAATCACTAAAAATTATTATAACCCTTTAAACCCCTAAAAACGTAAAAACTCTTAAAAACCTTTAAACCCCAAAAAATAAAAATAAAAATGTAAGAAACCCAAAAAACCCATAAAAACCCTAAAAACACTGAAAATCTATAAAAACCCCCAAAATCCCAAAAAACCCAAAAAATCCATAAAAACCATAAAACCCCCAAAACTCTATAAAAATCCTTGAAAATGAAGAAAATCCAAAAACCCTTATAACCCTTGAAAACCATTAAAACCTATAAAAACCTTTAAAAACCCAAAAAAAACCTAAAACCCCCTAAAAATCCTAAAACATTAAAACCCTAAAAACCCTCAATATCCCTAAAAACCCTAGAAACCAAAAAAATCCTAAAAATCCCTAAAATCCCTGAAAATGTAAAATACCATAAAAGCCTGAAAACCCTCTAAAAACCACAAAAATCCCTCAAACCCTTAGAAAACACGAAAATCCATAAAATCCATAAAAACCACTAAAAAAACCAAAAAATGTTAAAAAACTCTAAAAACCTTTAAAACCCTAGAAACTCAAAAAACCACTAAAAACCCAAAAACCATAAAAACCTTAAAATCTTGAAAACCACTAAAACCCCTCAAAATTCTTAAACCCCCTAAAAAACTCTAAAAACCATAAAAATCCAAAAAATCCCAAAAAATATGAGAAAACGTAAAAAAACACTCAAAACTCTGAAAATCCCATTAAAGAGTTAAAAAACCCTAAAACCCACTAACAAATCTAAAAAACCTCAAAACCCCTAAAAACGTTAAAAAAATCTAAAAGCCTTAAAAACCCTAAAAACTCAAAAAAAAACCCTAAAAACCCCGTAACACTGAAAACCATAAAAAAACCCTAAAAACCCTAAAACCCCTTAAAATAAATAGAAACCATAAAACCCCTAGAAACCAAAAAAAATCTGACAAATCCCAAAAAAACCCGAAAATGTAAAAAGTTCAAAAAAAACCTGAAAAATCCTTGGAAACCATAAACACAAAAAAAACTTAAAACCCCAACCCCCCCCCCCCCAAAAAAAAACGAGATAAAAACTCTAAAAACTCTTTAAACCCCTAAAAATGTTAAAAAACACTAAAACTCTCTAAAATCCCTAAAAACTCAAAAAACCCTAACCCCCCCCCCAAAAAAAAACCATAGAAACCCAAAAACCCGATAAAATACTAAACAACCCTAAACACCCCTAAAACCTTCAAAATCCCTAAAAACCATTAAAATCCTAAAAGTCCCTAAAAATCCCTAAAAATATAAAAACCACTAAAAACCCTAACCCCCCCTGAAAGCCATAAAACCCCTAAAAGGAAAAAACCCCTAAAACCCCATAAAACACTAAAAACAAACTAAAACCCCCAAAATTCCTTAAAACCTTAAAAATGTTAAAAACTATAAAAAACCTTAAAGCTCTAAAAAACTCAAAAAAATCCTAAAAACACAAAAAAAAACATAAAAACACAAAAAAAAAACCCAAAAAAACCTCAAAAAAACTAAAAACCCTCAAACCCCTAAAATTCCTATGAACATAAAAACCCTAAAAACCCAGAAAACCCTTGAAAACCATAAAACCCCTAAAAACCATAAAAACACTAAAAACCCACAAAAAAACTCTAAAACCCCATTGAATCCCTAAAAACATTACAAAAAAATCTAAAAACCCTTAAAAACTCTAAAAAACTCCAAAAACAATAAAAAACAAAAAAGACCCAAAAAACCCTAAAAACCAGAAAAACCGTAAAAACCCTAAAAAAGTAGTAAAAATCCGTAAATAGGTAAAAAACCCTAGAAAACCCTTGAAAACTAGAAAACCCCTAAAAACATTGAAAAACCATAAAACCCATAAAACCCTAAATACCCATTAAAAACTCTAAAAACCCTTAAAACCCATAAAAACATTAAAAAACTCTAAAAACCCATAGAAACCCTAAAAAACTCAAAAAACCCCTAAAAACTCAAAAAGACACTAAAAACCCTAAAAAACCCTAAAACCCTAGAAAAACTCTAAAAACCCTCAAAACCCCTCAAAATCAACAAAATCTCTAAAAATATTGAAAACCATAAGAATCATAACAAATTTATAAAAGTCCCTAAAAACATAAAAGACCATAAAAACCCTAAAACCCACTAAAAAACATAAAACCCTTAAAAACCTTTAAAAACACTAAAAATCCATAAAACCCCTAAAAACCACTAAAAACTCTTAAAACCCTTAAAATCCCTAAAAAAGTTTAAAAACTCTAAGAACCCTTAAAACCCCAAAAAGATCAAAAAATTCTGAAAAACTGAATAAGAACCTAAATACCATAAAAACCCTAAAAAACCTAAAAGTCCAGGAGAGAACCCTAAACCCCTCAAAATCCCTAAAAACCTTAAAAACCCAAAAAATCGTAAAAATCCTTGAAAATCCTTGAAAACATAAAAAACACAAAAAAACCCTAAAAAACCCCTAAAAACCATAAAACCCTAAAAACCCTAAAACCCCATAAAAACTATAAATACCCACTAAAAACCCAGAAACCCATTAAAACCCCTAAAATCTTTAAAAAACTCTAAAACCCTTAAAACCCTAAAAAACTCAAAAGAAACTCAAAAAAACA
The DNA here is from genome assembly GCA_963277665.1 of Viscum album. Taxonomy (NCBI): domain Eukaryota; kingdom Viridiplantae; phylum Streptophyta; class Magnoliopsida; order Santalales; family Viscaceae; genus Viscum; species Viscum album. The sequence continues at coordinate 1,048,665,596 of OY728121.1, read as the reverse complement.
TTAATCCCCAAATAGACTTTGAAAACCAATAAAAACCCTGAAGAAAACTAAAATCCATCAAAATCCTAAAAACCCTAAAAAACTCAAAAAAAAATAAAAAACCTAAAAAAGCCCTCAAAATACCTGAAAACATAAAAAATCCTGAAAAAACCATGAAAACCATAAAACCCCTAAAAACCTTAAAAAATCCAAAAAACCCATAAAAACCCAGAAAACTAACTAAAAACTTGAAAAACCCTTTAAATCCCAACAAACTTTAAAAAACATAATTTTTTTAAAAAAAAACCCTAAAAAACTAAAAAAAACTTGAAAAACCCCAAAATACCCTAAAAACCCTAAAAAACCTAAAAACCCTAAAAAGCCATGAAAAATCATAAAATCCCTAAAAACATAAAAACCATAAAAATCATAAAAATTCCCTTAAATAAGAGCCTCCTATAAGGCTAAGGAAAATGCCTCTGGATGGGGAGGAAGAGCTGTCAAGGTGCAACGCAATGTGGATCAACAACAACTTAGGGAGTATCTCTCTAACTTTCTCAAGCAATATGAATCATCTGAATGGGAGTTGGTGGATTCAGATGCCTCCTCTGGGTATGTTGCTGATGGGGATCCATATGTAGATGATGCGGCTTACAGATATAATGCAGAGGGTGTCCCTTATGGAACTACTGTTTATGACTTCGGTGGCGATGTTGACTGATTTGTTTCTCTTCGATCTTTCTTTTTCTTTCTTTTTTGGTTTTGGGGTTGTTAAGGGTTTTGGGTGTTGGTTGATTGACCCCTCCCCTCCCTTATCTGCTGTGTTTTTTCTTTTTTTCTAATAAATTTCGGGGTGGGGTCGGGAATAGCCTAACCCTAAAAATCCATGAAAATGTAAAAAACCCTAAAAAACCCCTGGAAACCATTAAAACCACTAAAAACCTTAAAAACCCCTAAAACCCATAAAAATACAAAAAATCACTAAAAACCCTTTAAACCCCTTAAAATGTTAAAATGCTAAAAATCCTTTAAAACAATAAAAAATCCAAAAAAAAAACCGTAAAACCCAAAAGGTTCCTAAAAACATTGAAAACCCTAAAACCCTAGAAAATACTAAAAAACACTCAAAATCCATTAAAATCCCTAAAAATCCGTCAAAACATAAAATCCTTAAACACCTGAAAACCGAAAAAACCTATAAAAACCTAAAAAACTCAAAAAAAAACCCATAAAAACCCTAAAACCCAATAAAACTCTAAAAACCCTTAAAACTCGTAATTTTTTTAAAAAACTCTAAAAAACCTTAAAACACTAAAAAAATAAAAAAACCATAAAACCCAACCCCCCCTAAAATCCCTAAAACCCCCTAAACCCCTAAAAACCCTAAAAACCCCAAAACCCCCAAAAATCCCTTCAAATCTCTAAAAACCCAAAAAACCCAAAAACCCATAAAAATCCTAAAAAGCACTAAAAATCCCTAAAATTGTAAAAAACCATAAAAACCCCTAAAAACCAAAACCCCCCTACAACCAAAAAAACCCTAAAAATAAAAAAAACATAAAACCACTAAAAAAATCTGAAAACCCTTCAAAACCCTAAAAATGTTGAAAAACACTAAAAACCATTAGAAACCTAAAAAACACAAAAAACTTTAAAAACACAAAAAGACCCTAAAAACCCTGAAAAATCATAAAACCCTGAAAAACCCTGAAACCCCCAAAAAGCCCTCAAAATCCCTAAAAACCCTAAAAACCATAAAAATCCTAAAATATCCCTAAAAATTCTTAAAAAGTTAAAAAACCCAACAAAAACCCTAAAAACACCTAAAACCCCAAAACCCCAAAAAACTTTAAAAAAACCCATATGAACCCAAAGAACCCACTAAAACCCTTAAAACCCCTAAAAATGTTAAAAAACTCTAAAAACCTCATAAACACAAAAAAACTCAAAAATACCCTTAAAACCCCCAAAATAGCCTAAAAACCCCTAAAAATCCAAAAAAACAAAAAACCCTGAAAAAACCCTAAAAACCCTCAAAATGCCTAAAAGACCTAATAAACCCTAAAAACCAAAAAAAAATCCTTAAAAATCCTTAAAAATTCCTAAAAACATAAAAACCTCTAGCAATCCTTAAAACCCATGAAAACCATAAAAACCCCTAAAATCCATAAAAACCCAAAAACCCAAAAAATCCTAAAATCCCATTAAAAACTCTAAAAACCCATAAAACCACTAAAAATGTGTAAAACTCCAAAAACCCTTAAAACCCTTAAAAACTCAAAAAAACCCTAAAAAATACCTAAAAACCCTAAAACCCCTAATAAACCTAAAACCCCTGAAAACCATAAAAATACTAAAAAATCCCTAAAAATCCCTGAAAATGTAAAAAACATGAAAAATCATGAAAAACCTCTGGAAAACATAAAAACCCCTAAAAACTATTAAAAACCCTAAAATGCCATAAAAACCATTAAAAACTCTAAAAACCCCAAAAATGTTAAAAAACTCTAAAAACCTTCAAAACCCTAAAAAACTCAACAAAACCCTAAAAACCCCAAAAGGACCTAAAAGCCCTAAAAACTCTAAAAAACCTAACAAAACCCTAAAACCCCTAAAATAATCAAAATCCCTAAAAACCCTAAATACCAAAAAAATCCTTAAAATCCCTAAAAATGTAAAAACCCTAAAAAAATCCGTGAAAACCATAAAACCCCCTAAAAATAAAAAAAAAACCCCATAAAACCCCTAAAAACACTAAAAACTCTAAAAACCCTTTAAACAATTAAAAATTAAAAAAAAAACCTTAATACCCCAAAAAAACTCAAAAAAACCCTAAAAGCCCAAAAGACCCTAAAAACCCTAAAAACTCCTAAAAACCCTTAAATCAATGAAAACCCTAAAAACCCTAAAACCCCTAAAAACCCTAAAAACCATTAAGGGATTTTGGGTGTGGGTTGATCGACCCTGCCCCTCCCTTGTCTGCAGTGTCCTTGTATCTTTTTTCTAATAAACTTTGGGGGGTGTCAGGAATAGTCTGGCACCAAGCCTTCCTTGCCCTAAAAACATTTAAAACCATAAAACCCATAAAAAACCTAAAAACCCAAAAAAAAACTCTAAAAACCCTTAAAACCCCTAAAAATGTTAAAAAAATCTAAAAATAAATAAAACCCCAAAAAACTAAAAAAACACTAAAACCCAAAAAGGCTCTAAATACCCAAAAAACCCAAAAAACCCTAGAAACCCCTAAAAACACTCAAAATCCATAAAAACTATAAAATACCCAAAAAATTATAAAAATCCTAAAAAATCCCTCAAAATACCATAAAACATAAAAAACTCTAAAAACCCTTAAAAACCCCTTAATACCATAAAACCCTTTAAAAACATAAAACCCTAAAATACAACTAAAATTCCAAAAATCCTTAAACCCCTAAAATTGTTTAAAAACTCTAAAAATCCTTAAAAACCCTAAAAACTAAAAAAACTCTATGAATGCTGAAAACCCCAAAAAACCATAAAAATACCTATTACCCCTAAAACCCTTAAAAATTCATAAAAATCCTAAAAAACACTAAAACACATAAAAATCATAAAAACCCCTATAAATCCCTAAAAACATAAAAAACCCTAAAACCTTAGAAAACCCCTTAAAAGCCATAAAAACCCATAAAAATCCCTAAAACATTTAAAAAACCTAAAAACCCCATATAAACCATGAAATACCACTAAAAACTATAAAAACCCTTAAAACCAATAAAAACATTAAAAAAACTAAATACCCTTTAAAACCCTAAAAAATAAAAAAAACCCCTAAAACCCCAAAAAGACCCTAAAAACCATGAAAGCCCCTAAAAACTAAATACCCCTAAAAACGCTTGAAAACCCCTAAAACCCTCCAAATCCATAAAAACCCTAAAAACCCTAAAACTATAAAAATCCTAAAAAACTCTAAAACTTCCTAAAAACGTAAAAAACCCTAAAACCCCTGAAAGCCATAAAACCCCAAAAAACATTAAAAACCATAAGACCCCAAAAAACACTGAATAACCACAAAAAACTATAAAAACCCTTAAAACCCATAAAATGCTAAAAAAACTCTAAAAACCCTTAAAACTATAACACCCTAAAAAACTCAAAAAAAAAACAATAAAAACCGAAAAATAACATAAAAACCCTAAAAAACCATAAATACCCCAAAACCATGAAAAACACTAAAAACCATAAAAATAACTAAAAATCCTAAAAACACTAAAGCCCATAAAAATCCTAAAAAACACTAAAAATCCAAAAAAATATAAAAAACCATAAAAACTATGAAAAGGCCCGTAAAAAATATAAAAACTCCTAAAAACCTTTAAAAAACCTAAAACCCATTAAACCCATAAAAACACACTAAACTCTAAAAACCCTTTAAACCACTAAAAATGTTTAAAAAATCTAAAATAACATAAAACCCAAAAAACTCAGAAAAAAACCTAAAAACCCAAAACTCCCTAAAACCATGAACCCGTAAAAACACTAAAAAACCCTAAAAACCTTAAAAAACCTCAAAATTCCTAAAAACCCTAAAAACCCCTTACCCAAAAAAATCCTAAAAATTCCTAAAATCCTTAAAAACAAAAAAACCCCTAAAAACCCTAAAACCCCCCTAAAACTATAAAAACCCCTAAAAACCTTAAAAACCCTAAAAACCCTAAAAACCACTAAAAACCCACTGAAAAGTCTAAAAAAACCCTAAAACCCTGACAAAGTTAAAAAACTCTAAAAAACCTTTAAACCCCCTAAAAAATCAAAAGACAACCCTGAATTCTCAAAATGACCCAAAACCCCCAAAAAACCCCTAAAAACCCTAAAAATCCCTAAAAACCATAAAACCCTAAAATTCATAAGAATCCTAGAAAATCTATAAAAAACCCTGAAAACCATAAAAACATAAAAATCCCAAAAAACCAATAAAAATCCTAAAAACCACTAAAATCCATTAAAACCCCTAAAATGTTAAAAAAACTCTAAAAAGACTTTGAAACCCTAAAAAACTCAAAAAACCCTAAAACCTAAAAAGACCTTAGAAACCCTAAAACCCCCTAAAAACACTAAATAACCCCTAAAACCCCTAAAATCCCCCCAAAAAACCTAAAAACCTAAAAACATCTAAAAACCATAAAAATATTAAAAAACCCACCCAAAATCCCTAAAAATGTAAAAAACTCAAAAACCCTGAAAACCCCTGAAAACAATAACACCCATAAAACCCTTAAAAACCTTAAAACCCATAAAATTCCTAAAAACCAACTAAAAACTCTAAAAACCTTAAAACCCCTAAAAAAATTTACAAAAATCTAAAATCTTTAAAACCCCTAAAAAACTCAAAAAAAAACTCTAAAACCAAAAAGACCCTAAAAACCCCTAAAAGGCCCTAAAAACCATAAAGATCCAAAAAAAATATTTAAAAATCCATGAAAACGTAGAAAACCTTATAAACCCATGAAAACCATAAAAACACCTAAAAACCTAAAAACCCCTAAAAACCCATAAAAACCCATAAAACCCTAAAACCCACTAAAAACTCTAAAAACCCTAAAAACCCCTAAAAATGTTAAAAAACTCTAAAAATATTGAAAACCCTAGAAAATTCAAAAAAAAAACCCTAAAACCCCAAAAACCCTAAAAACCCATAATAACCCTAAAAACCCCTAAAAATTTTAAAACCCCTAAAAATCCTGAAAACCATAAAATCCATAAACATCCTAAAAAATCACTACAAATCCTTAAAAATATAAAAAACTCTGAAAACTCTAAAAACCCCTTAAAAACTATAAGAACCCAAAAACCTTATAAAACCAAAGAAAACCCATAAAACCCCTAAAAATACACTAAAAACTCAAAAAACCCTTAAACCCCTAAAAATGTTAAAAAACTCTAAAAAACCTTAAAATCCATAAAAAAATAAAAAAAACCCTAAAACCTCAAAAGGACCCTAAAATGATAAAAACCCCTAAAACCCTAAAAAACCTTGAAAATCCCTTAAAAATATGAAAATACCTAAAAACCCCTAAAACCCCTAAAAATAATTAAAGTTCTAAAAAAGCCCCAAAAATACCTAATAATATGAAAAACCCTAAAAAACCTAAATAACCTCTAAAATGAATAAAAACCAATAAAAACCCATCAAAACCATAAAAAACTAAAAAAATCATAAAAACCCTAAAACCACAGAAAACACTAAAACCCCTTAAAACCCTTAAAATGTTAAAAAACTATACAAAATCGTAGAGACCCTAAAAAAACCATAAAAACCCAAAAAGACCCTAAAACCCTAAAAATCTGTAAAACCCTGAAAATATTTAAAACACTCAAAATCCCTAAAACCCCTAAAAACCATAAAATTCCTAAAAAAACTCTAAAAATCCCTGAAAAATAAAAAAAAAACTAAAACCCCATAAAAACCCTAAAAACCCACTAAAAAGTCTTAAAACCCCTAAAATGTTAAAAAACTCTAAAAAACTTTAAAAACCTAAAAGGCTCAAAAAACCATAAAAACCAAAAAGACCATTAAACCCTGAAAGACCCTGAAAAGCCAAAAAAAACCCTGAAAACCCCTAAAAACCCTAAAAATCCCTAAAAATCCTAAAATTCATAAAAATCCTAGAAATCCCTAAAAATGCCTAAAAACATGAAAACCTTAAAATCCCTGAAAACCATAAAACCCCTAAAACCTTAAAAAAAGTAAAAATGTATAAAAACCCTATAACCACTCAAAAGTCTAAAAACACCTAAAAACCCATAAAAGACATTAAAAATATCTAAAAACTATAAAATCCCTTAAAAAATAAAAACAAGGCCTAAAAAACTAAAAACCCCAAAACCCTTAAAATTCCTAAAAACTATAAAAAACCCTGAAAGCCCCTAAAACGCCTCAAAATCACTATACACCTAAAACCCTAAAATGATAAAAATCTTAAAAAATCAAAAAAATTCCCTAAAAACATAGAAAACCATAAAAACCCTTAAACCCCCCTGAAAACTATAAAAACTCCTAAAAACGCTAAAAACTCAAAAATCCCATAAAAACCCTATAAATCTACCAAAAACTCTAAAAACACTTAAACACACTAAAAATGTTAAAATACTCTAAAATGATAAAACAATAAAATGCTAAAAAATCCACAAAAATCCTTGAAAACATAAAAAACAATAAAATGCTAAAAAATCCACAAAAATCCTTGAAAACATAAAAAACTATAAAAACCCTTAAAAGCCATGAAAACCATAAAAGCCCGTAAAAACCTTTAAACCCCTAAAAACACATAAAAACCCTAAAAACCCACTAAAAACTTTGAAAACCCATAAAACCAGAAAAAATTTAAAAACTCTAAAGGACCTTAAAAACCCTAAAAAACTAAAAAACCCTAAAAAAAATAAAAAGACCCCTAAAAATCCAAAAAGTCCCTAAAACCCTAAAAACCCTAAAAACACTAAAACCCCTCAAATCCCTAAAAATCTTATAAACACCTAAAACCCATAAAATCCTAAAAAATCCCTAACAATCCCTAAAAATGTAAAAAACACTAAAAACCCTAAAAAGACCCATGAAAACCATAAAAACTCCTAAAAATCTTTAAAAACCCTAAAAACCACTAAAAATTCTAAAAACCCTTAAAACCCTTAAAATTGCTAAAAAACATTAAAACCTCTAAAAAAATTAAAATACCCCTAAAAACAAAAAAATGGTAGTAAAAACCCTGAAAACCCTGAAAACCCCTGAAAAACCCTAAAAACCCTCAAAATCCCTAAAACCCTAAAACCCCTAAAAACCATAAAAATCCTAAAAAATCCCTAAAACCCTGAAAAACATTAAAAACCCTAAAAAACCTAGAGAAACCCCCTAAAACCTATAAAAAACCCTAAAAACCTTAAAAACCCTAAAACCAATAAATACCGTAAAGGACTATTAAAAACTATAAAAACCCATAAAAATGTTAAAAAATCTAAAAACCCTTAAATACCCAAAAAACTCAAAGCCCCTCAAAAAGACCATAAAAACCTAGAAAAACTCCTAAATAACCTAAAAATCCCTACAATCCCCTAAAACCCCTCATAATCCCTAAAAAATCTAAAAAAACACCACAAAACCATAAAAATCATAAAAATACCTTAAAATTTTAAAAGCAAAAAAAACCTCAAAACACCTCAAAACCATAAAACCCCCTAAAAACCATTAAAACCATGAAACCCCTAAAAACCCTAAAACCACTAAAAACTCTACAAATCCTTAAAACCCCTAAAAACGTTAAAAAACTCTAAAAAAGCATAAAACCCTAAAAAATCCAAAAAAACCATAAAAACCGAAGAATACCCTAAAAACCCCGAAAACCTTGAAAACCCTAAAAAACCCTGAACAGCACTAAATACTATCAAAATCCATGAAAACCCTAAAAACCCTAAAACCCATAAAAATCCTAAAAAATCCCTAAAAATCCCTGAAAATATAAAAAACACTCAAACCTGTAAAAAGGCTCCTCAAAACTATAAAACTCCTCAAAACCTTTGAAAACCCTAAAAACCCATAAAAACCATAAAAACCACTAAAAACTCTACAACCCCTTAAAACCCTTAAAAACACTAAAAACTCTAAAAAACCATAAAACCCCTAAAAACTCAGAAAAAACCCTAAAAACCCAAAAGACCCTAAAACCCAAAACCTAGAAAAATACTAAAAAACCTTTAAAACACAAAAAAGACCCACAAAATCCCTAAAAACCCTAAAAAACCCATGACCATAAAAATCCTAAAAAATCCCTAAAATTCCCTGAAAATCCAGAAAACCCTTAAATCCCCCTTAAAAACATAAAAATACCTAAAAACCTTAAAAAACCCATAAACCCCCTAAAAAACACTGAAAAATCTAAAAACTCCTAAAACCCCTTAAAATTTAAAAAACGCTAAAAACCTTAAAAACACTAAAAAACTCAAAAAACAACCCTAAATGCCCTAAATGACCCAAAACCCCTTGAAACCCTAAAACCATAAAAAAATCCTAAAAACCCTCAGAATCCCTTAAAACCCTAAAGCCCATAAAATTCCTAAAAAACCCTAAAAACCCTGAACCCCCCCTAAAAACCATAAAAACTCATAAAAACATTAAAAATCCCTAAAAACCCATAAAAATCCTAAAAATACACTAAAAACTCTAAAAACTATTTAAACCCTTAAATCCCTTAAAAACATTAAAAAAATTGAAAACCTTTAAAATCATAAAAAACTCAAAAAAACCTTAAAACCTAAAAAGACCATAAAACCCTAAAACACCTAAAAACCCTAAAAACCCCTAAAAACCCCTAAAAACCCTAAAAAATCCAAAATCCCAAAAAACCCTAAACAAATATAAATACAAAAAAGCCTAAAAAACCATAAAATCACTAAAAAAGTAAAAACCTCTAAAGACCTTGAATAACCCTGAAAACTATAAAACACCTTATAACCTTAAAAACCCATAAAAACCCTAAAAACCCACTAAAATCTCTAAAACCCTTTAATCCCCTAAAATTGTTAAAAAGACTCTAAAGAACCTTAAAAACATGAAAAAAACTCAAAAAACCCTAAAAACCCAAAAAGAACCTAAAAATATCACTTGCACGACCAGTTCGCCCAACCCGCTGATTTAAGAACACTTGTGTGATCACCCTTCCTCAAACAAGAATTTATACACCTCACTTATAGGAATACCTTTGAAGACCCTTGAAGGATTGATCCAAGTCTCACCCAAGTGTAGTCATCCAATTTTTTCATCACTTAAGGTGCAACCAATTCACCCAAGCCTACTTGTGCGGTGACCCCTTGTGTGGTGCACTACTTGCGTGCCCCTTCTTGGTTCACCACACCTTCTCGTCATGCTTGAGCCTTTAATGAAGCCTCCTTCAAAGCCATTCATGGAAGAGATTCTATTTCATTGGATCCCTTGTTTGAAAGGGATCATTTTGAAACCTCTACCAAGACCTCCTAATTTACAAAACCTTAGGGAAATTCACATCAACGTGTCTCCTATTTGGGTTTGTATTTATATGGTTAGAGGTTTCCCACACCTGTCTTACCAGATATTAGGGATCCTCAGGACATCTTTAGGTTTTTATATCTACGGTCGCATGGACCCTTACCCCAAGGATAGTGTTTAGGAGTTCCTGATCTCATATTTTGAGGATAGGAATCTGTCCTCCCCTTCTCATCTCTGAGATCCACAGCCTCCGGTCCCTGGTAGAGAAGGTGAAGATCACACTTGCTTTTTTTTCCTTTGACAAAGGTGAAGTCTCCCTCCTCTCCCAGGACCAATCTAAGTGAAACCATCCTAGTGTAATCCCCTAGCCTTTCATGTAGGATGTTTCAGTCTTGATCCTCTCTACATCCTTCACCTTCACTCCTTACTTACATTGGACCCACGATCAATGTAAATTGAAGAGAGGGAAGCATTGTAGCCACAACCTTTTACACTATATCCATGACCTCTTCCACCATATCCCCAACCTATTCTATCATAGAAGGAGAAAAAGTGTGTGTGGTTTCTTGAATATTTAACATCCTCTTGTTTCTTATACCGAGAATGACTCATGTGGGCTTAGAGGTTTGTAATGATCAAAACATCCACCACATCCACCGGACAAAATGAACTATGATAAATATGATTCCCACCATAACTGGGATACATAGGAATCCTTCCTAAGTCTCAAGATCCATATATTCTCATTCATAAAATGAGAAATAATTCTCCCTTAATAAGGGAATCCTCTTTAGGAGTAAGACCTAATAATAATTCCCTTAATATGGGAATCCTCTTTAGGAGTAATCCCCGAATTGAGCCCCTTAAACCTCCATGAAATAAGACATATCTCATGGACCCTATTATAAGGGAATCTTCTTTAGGAGTAAGCCCCAACCATTTTCTCTCAAAGGTCCATACTCCCTCGTGATACTTACCAAACTGTGTGGGATTTTATTACCATCCAAGTGGGATACGTAGGAAGCCTCCCTGAGGTTCAAATCCAACATTCCAAATCAACCCTATTCTCTTTGGGTCATATCCTCAGTAGGATCTAATTCAACTTGGAAACTTATATCCCTTACAAGTCCCTTGGGCTATTTTGATGTAAGTCCCACACTAAACTTTGACTAGGCACCTTCCCCCAAGATTTCATTACCACATGATGTTAAATTGTACGGTTGGGTCCTTATCACATGACCTTAAAAGGTATGATGTGTCCCATTAAGCAGAACCTAACTAACACTACTGGAAATTCGGGCTATAGCCACCGTTTTAAACCGTGGCTAGAGGTCCTCAAACTGTGGCTATAGGTAATAGCCACAGTTTGAGGAATTGTGGCTAAGTTTGGTGTGGATATAGTCCTTGACCTATAGCCATGGTACCAAACCATGGTTAAAGGTATACAACCACAGTTCAAATCATGGCTAAAGGTATACAACCACGGTTCAAACCGTGGTAATATTACTATGTCCACGGTTTAGAACTATGGCTATACATTAAGACGTACATACTCTATTGCCATGGTTTCTAACCGTGGCAGTAGACTTGTAGCCACGGTTAAAACCATGGCGATAGGGCTATTTCCATGGTTAAAAACCGTGGATATAGGGTCTGAAAATTCATAAAAAAATACTCCCCACCATCTCCCCTACACAGCCCCCCCCCCCACTCCCCTTGTTGTATCCTCCACCCCCCACTGGACAGGCCCCTCCCCACACCTAGACACCCCCCCACCCCACCTACAGCCCCCCTCCCTCCCCCTACAGCCCCCTCCCTTTCCCCGGATAGCCCCCCTCCCCCTGTAGCCCCCCACTCCCTCCCCCAGGACAACCCCCCTCCCTCCTGGACACCCTCCTACAACCGTCTATGCATTCTAGAAAAAAAATAGGTCGCCTGCATATTCAAATCCTCTCCTGCCATAAAAAAACAAAGTTCCTGCAGAAATGAGAGGAATTCTCAGGGTGGAACACCCACCTCATCACCTGACCAAGTTGGGTCCTAGTGGTTTGGGTCATGTTAGAATGGTATCAATGTAGTCTGAGTCCTAGGTATGTAGTTTAGAATTTATGTTTATATTAGGATTAGTTTGGGGAACTGAAGGCAATGGTGTTAAGGGGTTAATTGTTGGTCTATCAGACCAGAGGACCCAATAATGGTTTGATGGCCAATATATCCATTCACACCCCCAGCCCCTACCGGCCTACACACCCCCCACCCCCCCTCCCCCCAGCACACCCCATGTCCCCTGCCCCCTTCCCCGAGCACACCCCCCTGCCCCATGCCCCCCCACCGCACACCCCCCTTCCCCCTACCCCCAGCCCCCAGCCCCCCCCCCCCCACCTGCACACCCCTCCCTCGGCCCATCCCATGCACCCCTGCACACCCCCCTGCCCCCTGACCTTCACCCCCCCAACCTACACACCCCCTGCTCCCCGACCTGCACACCCCCTGCCCCCTGCCCCCCCACCTGCACACCCCCTCCCTCTGTCCACCCCATGAACCCCCTGCACACCCCATGCACACCCCCTGCCCCCTGACCTGAACACCTCCCTGCCCCCTGCCCCCCACCTGCACACCCCCTCCCTCTTCCCACCCCATGCATCCCTACACACCCCCTGCACACCCCATGCACACACCCCATGCACCCTCCCCCTGCCCCTTGCAAAAGAACCCAGCACACCACCCTGCCCCCTCCCCTACACACCCCATTCACCTACAACCCCCCCCCCCTCACCCCCTACACACCCCCATTCACCCTCCCCTTACCCTTGTAAAAGAACCCAGCACACTAGTTAAGGACTTAGAACCTAAGTGGAAGGTTCTCTATAAGTTTTTTCAAACTACGATAGCCAGAGTATGAGAGATGGATAAAGTCCTTTTTCGGGATATGTATGTGTTATATATTCTAATTAATAATATGAAGTTCAACCTGCCGAGGTAAATGATTTGTTTCATGGATCACTGCTGCAAAGGGAAAGCTAATCTGAATTACTATCCTTATGGTAGGCTGATCTCACTAGTTTTAAAGAAGATGGAAGTTGATTTGAATAAGGGAGAGGCCGTGAGATTCCATAAGAGTAATACCCTATCTGCAATTCTTTTGAATACCATTGGGTACTTCTAAGATACCAACTTAAATTCCTTGAAGCTAGTTAGTTGGGAAGGAGTGGATCAAAATTGAATTATGTATCCTTACAGATTCAATCCCTATTGTATGATATGTTCACACCATTCCTTATGAAAGATTTCAAGAGGAATATTATGGGTGAGTTCCATGATACCAGAGAAGATGTCAGGAATCTTGGTATTGGAACTAACAGATCCTTAAATTAAGTAGTGGTCTTTCATGATGGTTTTAATGGGAAGTTTAATGAGATCATAAATGTCTCTATGGATGATTAATGTATGGTTTTTAGATCTCCTGTTCTAGTATCTAGAAACTACTAGAATTTGTTAACCTCTTTGAACAAGGTCTATAAATAAGTTGAAGGGCTCTATTCATATTATTCCTTGAAAAAGCTAGTGGTTATTAGAAAACCATTTTTTAAAACAATAAAGCAATAATGGAAAAAAGTTTTTAAAACAATCAGGCAATTATAGAATTCAAATTAAAGGTTTAGGCAGAGGGAACCTACCTCAACCTCAAGGCACATTGCTTTTGATGATGACAACTCGAATCTTCCTTTTTTCTACTTGCACACATATGCAACTTCACATATATATAAGGACACCTATACCCAATGTACATATTTTCATGGCCAAATATGCACAAGGGGGTCCTTAGATATATGTGTATACTTGCATATACCCATTTACACTTACACATGTATGCATTTTTCATACCTATATATAAGCACACCTAGCCCCAATATATATATTCATACTGCCATGAGTGAATATATATAAAGGGGGAATTTATATATGTATATGCCTACCTATGCATACACATGTAATCATTCTTCAACGGTGACTCGAATCCACCTCAACGAAATCCAAAACACACTACAAAAATATAAGGAACCCAAAAATCAAAAAATCCCTAATTAAAATTAGGCCAAAAAATAAAAACGGAATAAACCTTACCCAAATCCGATGTTGAACTCACTGTCTTTGATGGTGGTGCATAGAACTGACCTCATCATAAGAAACCACCTATAAGAAAATAGTGGGAAAAGAAATGAGATATAACGACTTCTTATATATATGTGATGTTAATGAAAGAAAAATTAATTTCCAAACATCATCCATGAAAATGACTTTGATTGAATTTAGCCTACTCCTAATCATATTATTGATTTTAACTGTACTATAGCTGCAATTCCTTCAATTAGTCTCAAATCGAACAACTTATATATCATAAACACCTTGTTTAATGATATTGGTTTTCCATACATGTTTATCAGGAAAACCAATAGTTTTGTTTTTCATTTCTTCTCACAAATATTTAATGAAACATTCCATTCCAATGAAATACTCACTGATCAATGTGACTTAAAATTGAGCTACTCCCATTAAAAATTCTATATCTTTTATGGATTTAATCCATTTAGTAGAAAATCCGGGTATTTTTAAATGTGACATAATTCTATTTTCATCCACCAGATGTCATAGTCCTTTCCATCAAACTAATTAATATTAATCTATATAAACTTTATCTTATTACTAAAATGTAGTATCCCCCAACTTCCCCCCCCCACCCCCCCCCCCCACACTACCCCCACCCCCACTTTCCCATGTCCCCCCCACACCTACACCCCCACTGCCCCCCCCCCCCCCTCCCTGCCCACTACCCCCCCTCCCTGCACACTACCCCCCCAGCCCCCTTCACCCCCACTGCCCCTGCCCCACCTTCACCCCCACTACCCCAACCTTCACCCCACTACCCCCTCACCCTCACTGCCCCAACCTTCACCCCCACTTCCCCCACCTGCACCCCCATTCTTGAATTAGAAAATTTATTATGCGCAAATTTTCAGAAATAGGTAACATATAACTTATCAGCTATTAATAGATTTTAAATAACTTAAACTTGTGTTTAACATGAATTTCATATTATATGAGAAATCGGGAAGAGAAGATATCATATTACATGCCTCTTTATTTAATAAATTCATTAACATTTCCATACTTACATTGTTTATCAAATTTATATAAAAACAAACAGGCTGAGCGCAACAACTGCTATAACAAAAAGATAACACACTTTCATAGAAAAACACAAGGCATTAACAGGTATAAAAGAAAAAGTGATTACAGGCCCAAACAACAAATTCATTATTCCTTTAGATTCCCATGTTCTTATCTTCATTAGGTTAATTATACTATTACACAAAGTATTAAATAATGATAATTTCACACTTTCACTTTAAACCTGGAGAATGGTAACAGGTCTTCTACCACAACTTGAGGACCATAATATTCTCCAATTAAAAAACAAAACACCAAGCACCAAACCTTGATTTACTCTTTTTTGGGGAACTAATGATCCTTAAAACACTATCCTAACAATATACATATATCATTAATCAAAATAAACTGTAATAAAACTGATGATAAAAATTATCTATAGCATAGCATGTGAAAAGAAGAATAGAAAATAATAGAACCATCCAAGGTGGATGATCCCCAGAAGGTCCAAGTTGATGAATTTAATGGGAAGTTGAATGAGATCATGAATGTATCTAAGTATGATCAATGTATGGTTTTTAGATCTCTTGTTCTAGTATCTAGAAATTACTAGAATTTGTTAACCTCTTTGAACAATGTCTATAAATAAGTTGAAGGGATATATTCATATTCTTCCTTGAGAAAGCTAGTGGTTATTAGAAATTTTTTTTAAAACAATAAAGAAATAATGGAAACAAGTTTTTAAAACAATCATGCAATTATAGAATTCAAATTAAAGGTTTAGGCAGAGGGAACCTACCTCAACCTCAAGGCGCGTTGCTTTTGATGACGACAACTCGAATCTTCCTTTTTGTGCTTGCATGCATATGCAACTTCACATATATATAAGGACACCTAGCCCTAATGAACATATTTTCATGGCCAAATATGCACAAGGGGGTCCTTAGATATATGTTTATACTTGCATATAACCCTTTACACTTACACATGTATGCATTTTTCATATCTATATATAATCACACCTATCCCCAATATAAATATTCATACTACCATGAGTGAATATATATAAAGGGGGAACTTATATATGTATATGCCTACCTATGCATACAAATGTAAGCCTTCATTAACAGTGACTAAAATCCACCTCAACGAAATCCAAAACGCACTACAAAAATATAAGGAACCCAAAAATCAAAAAAGCGCTAATTAAAATTGGCCAAAAAAAATAAAAATGGAATAAACCTTACCCAAATCCGATGTTGAACTCACTTTCTTAGATGGTGGTGGATAGAACCGACCTCATCATAAGAAACCACCTATAAGAAAATAGTGGGAAAAGAAATGAGATATAACAACTTCTTATATATATGTGATGTTAATGAAAGAAAATTTAATTTCCAAACATTATCCATGAAAATGAATTTGATTGACTTTAGCCTACTCCTAATAATATTATTGTTTTTAACATGTGCTACAGCTGGACTTCCTTCAATTAATCTCAAATCGAAAAACTTATATATCATAAACACCTTGTTTAATGATATTGGTTTTCCATACATGTTTTTCAGGAAAACCAATAGTTTTGTTTTTCATTTCTTCTTACTAATATTGAATGAAACATTCCATTCCATTGAAATCCTCACCGATCAATGTGACTTAAAATTGAGCTACTCCCATTAAAAATTCTATATCTTTTATGGATTGAATCCATTTAGTAGAAAATCCATGTATTTTTAAATGTGACATAATTCTATTTTCATCCACCAGATGTCATAGTCCTTTCCATCAAACTAATTAATCTTAATCTATATAACCTTTATCTTATTACTAAAATGTATTATCCCCACACTGCCCCCACCCCACCCCACTTTCCCCTATCCCCCCCCCACACCTGCACCCCCAATGCCCCCCCCCTCCCTGCCCACTGCCCGCCCCCCTCCCTGCCCACTGCCCCCCCCTCCCTGCCCACTACCCCCCCCCCCTCCCTGCACACTGCCCCCCCAGCCCCCTTCACCCCCACTGCCCCTGCCCCCCCCCCCCCCCCCCTTCACCCCCACTTCCCCCCAAACTTCACCCACATTGCCCCCCCTCACCCTTACTGCCCCCCCAACCTTCACCCCCACTGCCCCCACCTGCACCCCCACTGCCCCCCCCCCCACCTGCACCCCCATTCTTGAATTAGAAAAATATTATGAACAAATTTTCAGAAATAGGTAACATATAACTTATTAGATATTAATAGATTTGAAATAACTTAAACTTATGTTTAACATGAATTTCATATTATATGAGAAATATGAAAGAGAAGATATCATATTACATGACTCTTTATTTAATAAAGTCATTAACATTTCCATACTTACATTGTTTATCAAATTTATAGAAAAACAAACAGGCTAAGAACAACAACTGTTATAACAAAAAGATAACACGCTTTCATAGAAAAACACAAGGCATTAACAGGTATAAAACCAAAAGTGATTACAGGACCAAACAACAACTTCATTATTCCTTTAGATTCCCATGTTCTTATCTTCATTAGGTTAATTACACTATTACCCAAAGGATTAAATCATTATAATTTCACACTTTCTCTTTAAACTTGGAGAAAGGTAACAGGTCTCCTACCACAACTTGAGGACCACAAACTTCTCTATTTAAAAAACAAAACACCAAGCACCAAACCTTGATTTACTCTTTTCTGGGGAACTAATGATCCTTAAAACACTAGCCTAACAATATCCATCTATCATTCATCAAATGAAACTGTAATAAAACTGATGATAAAAATTCTCTATAGCATAGCATGTGAAAAGAAGAATGGAAAATAATAGAACCATCCAAGGTGGATGATCCCCAGAAGGTGCTAGCCAAGTTGATAAATTTGAAGTAATGTATTCCAAAGTGAAACTTTGAAAAGTTTATTCTAATGAGAAGGGCAATAAATCAAAGGAATTTTAAACTTTTGAGGACAAGAGAGATGATTTGGTTACATGCATGAAAAATCTGGTCGAGGTGAGTTGCACCAGCCCCTCCAAGCCCCCCCCCCCCCTCACCTGCACCAACCCCCATCCCCATCCCCTCCTGCACCCCATACCCCCCTCCCCCACCTGCACCAGCACCCAGCCCCTCCTGCACCATCCCCCAGCCCCTCCTGCACCCCATCCCCCCTCCCCCACCTGCACCAGCCCCTCCTACACCAAACCCCAGCCCCATCCCCTCCTGCACCCCCCCACCTACACCCCCACTGCCCCCACCTTCCCCTTGCACCCCCCCCCCCACTCCCCTTGCACCCCCCATACTTACCCCATCCCCCATCCCCCCCCCCCACACGGTGGAAATAACTGATAAAAGAGAAGATCAGATGTACATACAACTGATGAAGCATAATATCCATAATAATAATACTAAATAGTGGAATAAAATCATAAACAATAAAAAACCCATATCTAGTATCATATAAAAAATACATCATGACTGTATGATATGCAAAATTAGAGAATATAAGGGAACTAGCGCAGTAGGGGAAATGAAACTTGTTATACAACAATGTAAAAAAAGATCAAAAGTTATCTCAAATAGCATTGTGAGTATTGGTCCAGTCCTCTTCTCCCATACTACATCATAGTATATAAAATCAAGCACCCATTTCTTGATGTTTCTCTTTTTCCATGTCTATATCCATGGAGTTTGTTCGGGAACCAATCGGCATCTCGAACAGGGTGTGAGATAAACTCACTATCCCACCATCAACGGTGTCTAGGAAAATATAATATGTGAATATACAATGAGTGGTGTACAATTAAAATGAATAAAGGAGATTAAGAATTAAACCATGTCATTCATGGTTCCCCATAGAACATCCATCTAAAAACCCCGCTTCAGTCTATATTGAAATATGTCTGAACATTTATTAATTATTATAAAATTTTAATATTGTCTCGGAAACTAGGCTCATATATTGTAATACTTATATAAGGGATGAATAACACCCATGGAATTTATAACCGAATGAAGGAAATAAAATTTTTTTCCATGAATGTGAATCATTGACCAAATCCAAGTATGTTCTTTGAACTATAATACACGTCCTTAAATTAATTTAATTTTAAATTCTGGCCAATCCAAGGCATTTAACTTAGATAACCGCAATATTTATGTAGTGTACTATAAAACCATCCCCCTACAAGTCCATCTATTTTAATCCTCATAGGAATTCAAGTGTCTTCAATGCATGGTATAATTTCATCGCATCCTAAGCCTATCTTTGGTAGTCCATATAGGTAACCCAAGTGTCACTCAATGCATAATGTAATGCACTTCCCTATGAGATTATCCTCAATATTCCATATAGGAAACCCAAGTGTCATGTGTGGTATAATTTAAGACCACTCTCCATGTGATATCATCTAATTAATTCTACATATGAATCCATATGTGACCTACCGTGTAATGAAATTCTATTTATAATTCATTTTATTTCAAAAGATCGGTGATTTCATATATGGTGTTTCATGTCAGAACACTTTTATCAGCCTTTCCATGTCATGCTGGATGGTCATGGATAGTGGAACCCATACCATTTTAAAATTCACTTGATTTCATTTGGGCATTTAATTTATAATGACAATTCAATCTATAAAAAATATGAACAAGGGCCTATGAATATAGGCTTACCATTTTACCTTTTTTAGATTCACACTGCAATTCAATAATAGGGGCCAACTCAATAGACCTCAATTAAAGGTTCAATTTAAATTCAATTATATGTCTTATGGGACATTAAATGTGATTCACCCTAAGGGGTGGCTCAAATCAAGTTAAAATAGTCTAGGATGACAAATTTAGGTTTCCAGGACTACCTTAAGTAAGGTGATAACAATTCATTTGATTATTTTGGAATTTTGGTTGAGTCACATAGAAATTATGGTGTTTAGAATGAAAACACATAATATTAAATCAAGTCATTAATTGAAAAAGAACAAGACCATCTACCATAGCTTCATAGTTCACTCCACATCCAGTATTAGCTTCAGATTTAAGAAAGAATAGAAGAAATCAAAGACTCCACATCTAGTATTAGCTTGAGATTAAAGAAAAAATAGAATAAATCAAAGAAATTTTCAAATACTATGATGATAGGGAATCAGGGGTGTTGAACTCGGCGTATGGGTGTTGAGGGTTGTGGGGGAGAGTCGTCGGGAAGGAAGGGAGGAGGTGGGGAGGCCGCTTGGATCATCTTCGCTAGAGGAGGAGGATCGTGGGGAGGAGGGTCGCAGCGAGGAGGCTTCGTGGTTTTTTAGGGTTGTTGGGGAGGGCGTCGGGGGTGTCGACCTCAGTGTCGGGTGTGTGTTGTAGGGGAGATCTGTCGGGAAGGAAGAGATGAGGTGAGGAGGCTTCTCAGAGAAACTTTGCTGGAGGAGGAGCATAGATCAATTTCCTAGTAGTGTACATGGGTTCTAATTCCTTCCACAAGGATACATAGGAAGCCCATATATGGGTTCGATCCCAACATCAAAACAATTTCTATTTCCTTGGATGATAATAAACTCCAGAGTAACATTTTTCTACCTGGATGATAATAAACTCCATAGTAAACTTCCATCTCCCTAGATAATAATAAAATATAGAGTGAAATTTGTCTATCTGGATGATTAAAAACTCTAGAGTTTCCCACTAAGTGGATTAAAAACCAGAATCATCGTAACGACTAAAGAATCTATAAATAATATATAAGAGGATACCATCGACGGAGAACCTTGAATACATACAGATGTCTCCATTAATGAAGAACCTTGAATACATATGGATGATTCTGAATTCCACACGTGCTAATAATTGATTTCAAATTTCAAGGGAAACCTACATTATGCTTGGTAAATTAATAAGTATTCATGAACATATCTTAAATCTATAAGAGAGTATCGAATTAGGAAATAATTCCCCTCAAAAGGGTGTGATGAGACTGACCTCCCATCCTCTCGACCGATGTGATTTATTAAGTATAGTGGGTCAAAATCCCTAATGAGTGCCTACCTTTGGAAAGTAGGTCCCTTTGGATACAGAACCATTGGTTTTTTCCAGTTCCATAAACAAATCCTTTGGAAACCATTTGGAAATAGTCATTCCTAACCAAAACACAAGTTCTGAAGGAATCAAAAAAATAGTGAACCCAACGTGAATCCTTAATCAAGATGATGGTGTTACCATCAGTTAGTCCACTATCAATTGATAAAGAGGTCCAGACAAGGCAATCAATCATGCATACATTCATCCAAAAAGATATTTCTTTTCCAGAGTGCATTATTTTTATTTTTCATATATAAAGGCACTTTCTTCCAAGGAGTCCCTTCATTCCAAATGGATTCCTTTAGATTTACACTCATGAATGCCCCAGCTACTAATCAAGCTGGATCCTCGTCTGCTCAAAGGATGCCATCACTGACTCAGCATCTTCAATGTTGGGTCTCTATCGCATTGGTTCGATAGTACCATCAACATGGTACCATTACAACCTTGGAGGCTACCTGACAAGCCCTCCAGATCAACAATCACCCTCGGTCATCTGGGCGATAATGACTGGTGGTCTAGAAGTAGACAGTGCCAATCACCATCTTCAACCATTTTGAGAGCTTATCCTTGAAAATCAATCATCAATCCCCCCATATTCTAGGTAGGTTGACCAAGATTCCACCTATGACCTCATCCAGAAGACACAAGGTTCCTTTCTAAGGGATCCTTCCAACAATTTTCATCACCAGAATTGTGCAGCAGTAAACCCTTAACATGATGAGGGTGTTTCCTTCAACTATCCGACCCAGGTCCCTTATACCCAGGAACACAAGACAGCCCATTGGGGACCACAATCATCTAACAGGGAGCGGGATCCTACATTTCCCCCTCCAAAGAATCCCACTAACACAGTTTGGTGAAAATAGTTAGTGGGAACATACACTCATTTGCCTTCATTCTGTCGGCCAGTAAATTCATTTGATGATGCCCAACCAATCCCACCATTCAAATCTGGTGGAGTACCATGAGTAGGAACATACACTCGCTTACAATCATCAATTATGAAATCAGACTCATCTAAAAGCATTCAAATAATCCCACTAACCCAATTCTAGGGCAACCTGCAAGTATAAATATACACCTGCTTGCACTCATCAAGTCTTCCAACAGCCTCATTTGGAAGCACCTGGAGAAGTCAGTCGGAAAGCTCTAACGACAAGAAGAGGGTGGACTCGAATCTCTGCCCCAACACATAAGTACTGCCAGTATCCACTAGCATGAAAGGTAGGATAGGATCAGGTACATACCCCTAATCCAGACATGGAATGGACATATATTCCCATTCTGGCTATTGAAGTCACCAAGAACATCTTGGCAATGGTGCAAGGAAAGATGAAAATTCCTGCTCATCCAAGAGACTTTCCAAGATATCATCTTGGTGAAAACAACAGTACCTGAGGGACAGAAGCATAACTATGTCCCCAAAAGTAGTTTGGCTCATCAACATGTCACCCCAGAGTAGATACATACCTTTGTTTTTATCCAGGAGGGTTTGGGGGCATACTCCCCCATCATACAGACAACCGAATCTGGCACATATACCTGCTCCAACTAGAGATAATTGGTCTATTCTGATAGTCACTCCAAGGTAGGCACATACACCTACCCATGAAAACCACTTTTCTCAGCAAGTGGCCCCATCTTATTGTAAGAATGAATCCAAGGAAAAGGTTTATCAAACACTGTTAGAAAATCAAGAGCCAGTTTTTTATTTGGATCCACTTAATGTTAGAGTTCTTGAAGGACTCATACATTTATCTATTGCTGCTCAAGATCCTACTCCCCCATTACCAAATTATGGGAGGATTAGTAGTAATTATGAAGTTCCTCACCAGACACTTCATCATCATGGATTTCTTCATGACAATTTGGTCAATCTTGAGAACCTATCTATGGATGAGAGCTACAAAAAACCTATGTGTGGAAAGAAGACCAAGGATCAAGAAGATCTCCCCCTTTCTATAATCCACCATGATGGTCCTCCCCATGATGACATTCCCTGTGAAAGTTCTCTCCATAATAGTGATTCACATTATCAAGAAAATTCTCCATCTGACAATGTAGTGAAAATAAAATCCTCTTATCTTGATTCAATTTCAAACACAAGTCCAATCATGTCGGATACCTTGTCATTGGTAGGTGAAATTTTATCTCAACAGGAAGATATCCCAAGGTGATGGTCATTCTATAAACCACCCTTGGGCCATTTATATTCCAATACAATAGAGGAACTCTCTATCGATCTTTCTAATTCTGATAAAGCGACAGGAAAATTCCAACTTTGGTCAGATCAAGTAGATAAATCTATGGAAAAAAGATGAAGATGATATGTTGAACATGAGGAAGCAATTATATAAGGGTGAAATACCAATCATGTTTTGACCTTTGGCCACCTCTCAATACAACATTCCAGAGATGTTGGAGTAAAATTGTATTCATGATGTCCACCTCAACATATGGAATACTCATCATCATTTAAAAGACAAAGTATTACCGTATGAAGAATATCAAAGTCATGTAAAGGTAATAGAAGGGTTGTAGTGCCAAATTGACTTGGAATCTCTCCTAGCTTTCCGACATCCAAAAATTGAGAAGTAAAAGAGTTCCCTTCAATTTGCATGCCTCAACGCATTAATGAGGTTGTGTAAATTGATTGCAGATACCCCATATGGTATTCATATCAGAGGATGGGGTTCACATGGAGCATTGCATTTTACTATGCTCCAAAGCCCACAAATCCCACAAAAATTGGTCTCATGCAATGTTATTGCCCTAGTTCGGCTACTGAAAATGAATTATATTTATGAACTAAGATATTCACAACAAGAACAGGCCTCGACCGGCTTTCACCAAAGTCAAGACCAAGGAGAGAAATCCATTGAGATGTTTTTGCACCAGGTATCTGAGAACATCAAGAAGGCCTCCCGCTTAGAGGATGTCAGTCATCAAATTGCACAAATGTCTGAAATAGTGCAATGGTATTCTAAAGAAGAACATAAACATACCCATCCCGTAGAGCTGGGGGATTTTTCACGTTTACAATCTCCTACTCAATGGAAGTAAATTTTCTACCGATTAGGGAAGAATCTACAGAATGAACACACAAATGAACTATATATGGATTAACTTCAGGTTACTATCTTCCAAACAGTTCTCGAGGAACCAATAAATAGGAGGAAAAAGTCTCATAGAGGGCACAAAAGAAGGTGATTTCACAAAGATACTGACAAAATGCCAGTAATACATTATGCATCGGTGAATGTCATCAATTCCATCATTAAAGATCCTCCAGAAAATCAATCCAGTTCAGGGGAGTCATAGGATGAAGTTATTTTTCATAATACAGTCCACACCAAAGAAAATGAAGGAGGTGTGCATACCCAAAATCATAGGCTTACTCAAAATTTAGGTATCCACTTAAATAATCAACTTCCACCTTTTGAAAAGGCACCTAATAAGGGAAAAGGTAAAGTTTAGACCATGTCTCACCTTTCCCCTAGAGAAGTTCAATCCCTTTCGCTTGAGGAAATATTTTCTCAGCAAGAGGAGGAGATAAAGGAGTTAAAAAGACTCAATGTGGAGTTACTCCATGGCATCATTCCTGTTAGACATGCTCCACATGCATATCCTCATCTTTCACTTTCAGTAGGATCACCTTAGCAAAGAGAGTTTATTACAACTACTAATGTAAATAAAAAATTCCCTCAATTGGGTAAACAACTAGAAAAGGGTCCAGCACATCCTTACAGGCATGTCCCCCTAGGTTATCCAAGGAAAATACCAGCGAAACCACCACTAGTGGTCCTACCAGTTTCCGCACTAGTTCAGGCTCCAGCCGCACCTATTCAGGTCCCAGCTCATACAGATATTCCTCTTATGCTTATGAACACCATTTAGTCACTGGTGACTTGATTGGAATCAATGGAAGGATGGCGCACACTGGTTCAACCAGAAAATAAGGATCATCCTGAATGGGTAGATACGACTCCTCCCCCACTAAAATTTGGGAATCCCACATTTCCAATATTCAATGGATTAGGAGATCCATAGTGTCACTTAAACACAGTTCATTTATCACTATGATCCCATCATGGGGACTCCTAAGCAACAAGAAGCAGTGAAACTTAGATGCTTCATGCAATCACTATAGGGAACAACCTTTGTATGGTACACGAGTTTGTAGTCTCGATCAATAATTGGATGGGAATATCTCCATCAGATGTTCCTTTTCAAGTTCATCTCAAATATGTAGAAGGCAACAATCTTAGATCTCACAAACTGCATGATAAGGGAGAATGAAAGAGTTTCATATTTCATTGCTCAGTAGAAAGGATTAATAGACTCCTTGAATAAAATTCTCCCTCAAGAAGATTTTATACCCATTTGTGTAGAAAATCTATGTGTTGAGTTTCACACACCATTAATCCCTGGGAAATACATAGGAGGGTTTCAATATATGGCCTCTATTTCTCAATAGGTGGAAAATCCATACTAGAGACTAGAGCCAAATCCTAAGTAATCCCATCAGCTCCGGGAAGAAGAGCAGGAAAATCAGAGTCCGCTATAGTTACACTTAAGCAGGCCCCTATACCCTCTCCTACTTCAAAGCCCTCATTATACTGTAGGGTTCAACCTCCTGAGCATCAGCAGAAATGGATGCTTCACCAAGATGATCAAAAAGATCAAAGGTGGCAACAGTTTGAGGAGTTGAAAAACAAGTTCTATTCTTTTTGAAATGACTAAGTCCCCAGTTACTTCATCTTAGCTTTAGAAAACAACTTAGTTTAGTTTCAAAAGTAAAACAAACCTAACAAAGAAGGATACACAAACCTTAAAAACTATTTACCCTTCCATAAAATGTTGGGGCACCCCATCTAGGTTTATTTTGTTTTGAAGGACCTTCTAAAAAAGTTGGAAGACTCTAGGTAAGTGAAGCTGAAATATTCACTAGCCCAGGTAGAATGTGTTACTGCTACCGATCTAGAGGAAGAAGGGGAGTGGTAGGAAGTCAAAAGTAATAATTATCAGAAATTAGATGATTGGATGGTCAAGAAAAAAATCAACTAAACTCATTCCATTCTATGAATGCAATTGAAATAACCAACTATGTTTCCTACCACTTCCGTTATAGAAAAATTGTCTTCATAAAAAGCTCATTCCCTTAAAGGCCAATCCTCAAAGAAGCAACATGGCCAAAAGAATAAGGAGAAAACAGAAGAAGACAAGTTTTTGTCAAGGCCAAAGTTGTCCTTGACCTTTGTGGATTTCATGTCAACCGTCTCAAAAATAACTGGCACCACCCCACCAAATAGAAAAAAAGAATTAACCTCCCAGGAAGAATCTTCATCAGATGAGGATTTGATCTTCAGTTATGTTAATGTTATTCACTTAACGGATCCCTATGAAAATGATAATTCTGATCATGAAACTTATTTCCCTGCACTTGATTGGGGAACTGGAGGAATAGTTCATTAGGGTTGGGGATATAGGGGAAGAATTGGTTATGCTAGAATCCACTACTCCAACCACACCCCTGCTCAAACTGTTTATACAGTAGAAACTCATATGAGAGACCTCCAATGGGATCAACAAGAACAAGGTAATTCTCCCACACATGATAGGGTCTTCGTTGACCTAATCATATTGGAAGACCGATTAGAGTATATGACACAACCTCCTCAGTGGGTGGGCATACCTAGACAACCTAATATACCAAACGCATAAGTACTTCTAGCTTTTCCCTGAAAGATGGTTTGTCCACATCAAGAACATCAGTTTCCAAGGCACCTATAAAATATAATATCCATACTAGAAAACATAGACCTCTAGATCAAAAGTATGATGTGTTGAAGTAAATGACTCAAGTACTGGCCATGTTAATGATCCTGGATTCCCTGAGTTTATCAAAGGATCTCCGAGAAGCAATCATTGAATATTTTTCAAGACCTCAAGAGTTTAAAGTCGAGTTTACTACTGCAGAGTTTTATTGTATAGATAATGATCCAATAGAATTCCATGAAGTTATATCTTTTATGGATAAATATAAGGATGATGTCATACATAGACACATCAATACCTTTTATCTATCTGAAAGAGATCAATGATATTAATATCCGAAGAGCCTTCATTAACAATGGATCTAGAGTTAACCTCATTCCCATTCAGACACTTCATCGATTGGGCCTCACTGAATCCCACTTGTCTCCCTCCACTTTGATGTTACATGGTTAGGAAAAGAATGAGAAAGTACCTCTCGATGATATTACACTCATAACTCAGTTTGGGGATCTCATATTTGATTCAGAATTCATGTTTGTCCAGTAAGACACAACTTTCAATGTTCTACTCGGAAGACCTTGGCTACATCAACATGCAACCATTCCTTCATCATACCTCCAATGTCTTAAATATTGCATCAATGGTCAAATTGGGATATTTCATGGTGATAAGGCCCTATTCAAAAGTTTTGAATCTCATTACATTGATGTAGAGATCTATCACATGATGGGAAAACAGTCTATGGAAAATGATGTTACTAGAATCAACGCTATGAATGGTCTAGAAAAGATCCCAACTAACCCATTCAAGAATCTCAATATAGATTACGTGCTGCCCATTAATAAAATTGAAAGGGTCAACCCAAATATAATCACTTGTTCAGGGGCTTCCATAATGTTATTTGTGGAAACTGAACCTAACGACACTGAAGAAATCATTGACTCACCAAGTAGTGATAAAATCCTAAATAGATATGTCTTCATTCCATCCATTGATCTTCAACAAGTCTTTGCTTCATCAGCCAGGCTAGAAGAAGTTTTCGTACTCATGGAAAAAAAGGGATTTTGATTCTCATCCCATAATCTTCCCTTAAAAACTTCAAAATACCCTTCATCATCAATTAAGTTAGAGATGGTTTCCTCCTCTTCGGGATGTCCAAATACCGAATCCTCCCCTAGCTCTAAATATTTTGATTCATCACCTACCCTTCAAGAAGAGGCAGACGAAGTAATAAATGAAGAAGAGGAAGAAGAGTAAGACCTCAGGGACACCCATCCATCATTTGAGGAAGGTGTCTCCACCACTGTGGATGAACTTAGAGAAATAAATCAATGTACAAAGGAAGATCTACACCCCACTCTGATTAGTGCGACCATGAATTATTAGGATCAAGAGGTATATACTTCCTTTATGAAACAACACCTAGATGTGTTTTTCTAGAATTACACAGAGATTTTAGGTCTTGACCTTGAGGTGGTCACCCATCATTCGGGCTTTCCATAAGATCATCGAGGATACAAGAAAGCATCCATGAGAACACACCCAACTCACACCTCCAAAATTGAGGCTGAAGTTGACATACTTATCAAAGTCGACTTCATTAGAGAGGTGTAATACTTGAAGTGGTTAGCCAACATTGTCCCTATGAAAAAAAGGAGAAAATCATAATTTTCATTGATTTCAGAGATCTCAACCGGAATTTTCCCAATGATGACTTCCCAGTTCCAATCATAGAACATCTAATTGATGAAACAGCTGGTTACCAATCTCTTTCCTTCATGTATGGATACTCTAGGTATAACAAAATATATATGGACCTAGAAGATGAGGAATATAAATCCTTCAGAACCCCTCAAGGTTTATTTTTATATCAGGTAATGCTCTTTGTCTTGAAGAATGTTGGTTCCACATACTAACATGAAATGCAACACATCATCAAACCTTTCTTGGGGAAACTTGTTGAATGATATGTAGATGATCTAGTGGTAAAATCCAAACAATTTTATAATCACCTGACTGACTTAGAGACCATATTTGGAAAGCTTTGATAGAATAATATGAAGATGAAACCCTTGAAATGTGCTTTCAGGCTAACCTCAGGAAAATTTATCAGTTTTTTTGTATGCCATCACAACATAGAATTTGATATCGAGAAGAATAAAGCTATACTTGGAATGTCACATCCTCGAAACTTAAGAGTTGAGAGTACTTCAAGGACACTTGGTCTACATCTAGCACTTCATATCCAATCCAGTAGGCAAGTATTTTCCCTTCACCAAATTGATGAAGAAGGGGGTCACATATCAATGTACCAATGAATGAAAAGAGGAATTTGATACACTCAATAAATACCTCTTGAGTCCACCAGTATTGATGCCACTTTTTGATAGAAAACCATTCATTCTATATGTGATAGCCTTGGAGAAATAATTGGGAACCTTCCTTGCATAAAAGAATGATGATCAGAATGAAAACATCCTTTATTATCTCAATCTAACCATGATCGATGCAGAGACTCAATATTCAAATATTTAGAAGAGTTTCCTAGAATTAATCTTTGTAGTTTAGAAGCTAAGGAACTACCTACAACATCACGAGGTCTGCTTGGTCTCTCGCAATAACCCACTCAAATTTATCTGCAGTCATCCTATGATGATAGGACTTCTGGCATGGTGGGAATTTATTCTACAATGGTTTGATACATAGTTCATGCCTCAGAAAGAAGTGAAAGGACAAGCCATGGCAGATTTCCTTGTTGATCACCCATCTGTGGAAGAAATGTAATTAAATAATGAATTGCCTAATGAAGAAATATTATCTATTCGGGATAGCCCCTAAACATGGGAAATATACTTTGATGGTGCTTCCAAAAGTCCAACAGAGAATATAATGGAAGACCCTAGGCTCTACAAAGTTGGGTTAGGAATTGTGCTTATCTCCCTAGAAAAGGTAGTGTTTTCGTACTTCTTCCTGTTATCAGAAGGTGGTACCAATAATGAGGCAGAATATTAGGCTCTCATAATAGGTTTGGAATTGGCACTCCATGTACCAGTGAAACACCTAGAAGTTAAGGGTGATTCAAATTTGGCAATGAAATAGATTAATGTGGATTATTCCATCAGAAAAGAAGAGTTAATTCCCCTATGTGATTTTGTTGTGTTTCTTGGATTTGTTGTAGGGGAGGAAGGGATCTATGTGGATGAAGAAAAGGTCAGATAAATTCAATAATGGCCCACACCAAAGAACAAAACTGAGGTTAGGAGTTTTCATGGATCGGTAAGCTTCTATAGGAGGTTTGTTAAGGATTTTTCATTCATCGTTGCACCTCTTAATTAACTTTTAAAGAAACATGTGGTCTTTAAATGGGGTGAAAAACAAGAAAAAGCTTTTAACACACTCAAAAAAAATTGTTCAATGCTCCCCTTTTAAGGCTACTAGATTTCACAAAAGTTTTTGAAATTGAGCGTGATGCATCAAGATTTGGTATTGGTTCTATTTTGACTCAAAAGTAACATCTAATTGCTTAATTTAGTGAGAAATTGAATGGGGGTAGCATTAAATTATTCAACTTATGATAAAAAACTTTTTTCTTTGAAATGAACACTGGAAACATGGAAACATTACTTATGGCCTAAAGAGTTCATAATTTATTCTCACCATGAAAGCCTTAAGTATTTGAAGTCCTAAGGTAAGTTGAATCAGTGACATGAATCTTGGATGGAATTCATTGAGACTTTTCCCTATGTGATCAAGCACAAAAAAGTTAAGGAAAATGTGGTTGCTGATGCTCTTTCTTAAAGGTATTCACTTCTTACTTCTCTTCATTCTCAATTACTTATACTTGAGCTATTAAAGGGAATGTATGAAACTGATAGAGATTTTCTCGAATTTGGACATATTTTGAAAAACATGGATTTAAAGACTATTAAAAAGTGATGGTTTTCTTTTCAAAAGGGATAAATTGTGCATTCCAAATTGTTCAACTCAAGAATTTCTTATAAAAGAAACTCATGGGGGTGGTTTGATGGGGGGATTTTTGTGTTGAAGAAACACTAGCTACTTTTCATGAACATTTTTATTGGCCAAACATGAAAAAAGATGTTATTGAAATTTGAGCTAAATGTGTCACTTGTAAGCATGAAAAGTACAAAGTTCAACCTAATGGATTTTATTCCCCCTTTTCCATTCCATGCCATCCTTGGATCGAAATTTCTATGGATTTTGTGTTAGGATTTCCTTGATCCCAATCGGGAAAAGATAACATTTTTTTGGTTGTGGGTGAATTCAAAAAAATGACTCATTTCATTGATTTCTCAAAAACCAATGACGCTATTCATATAGCAAATTTGTTTTTCAAAGAAATTGTGAGATTACGTAGACTTCCCAAAACCATTTTAAGTGATAGGGATGTGAAATTATTTAAAAACTTTTGGAAGACTTTGTAGAATAAATTGGGAAATAAATTATTTTTCTCAATTGTTTCACATCATCAAACTGATGGTCAAAATGAAGTGGTGAATAAGAATCTTTCTACCCTCTTATGTGCAATAATTAAAAAAATCTAAACAATTGGAAAAAATATTTTCCACACATAGTGTTTTTATATAACTGAGTAGTGAATTCCACTACTAACTTCTCACCTTTTGAGATTGTATATGAATTTAACCTAATGGATCCATTAGATATTCTTTCATTTCCTACTAATGAGGTTGTTGATATTTCATGTGATGAGAAGGCAATTTTTTTTTGGGATTTACATTCCAAAGTGAATACCAACATTGAAAGAAGAAATGAACAATATGAATAACAAGCAAAAAAGGGTCGAAATAAGGTTGTACTTGAGCTTGGAGATTGGATGTGAGTGAATTTGAGGAAGGAAAGGTTTCCAGAGAAAAGAAAAAAAACTTCAATTACAAGGATTTAAACCTTTCCAAGTTTTAGAGAGAATCAATGATAAAGCCTACAAGATTGAGTTTCCTAACATGTATGGAAATGTGAGTGCTACCTTTAATATTACTGATCTATATCCCTATAAATATGAAGATCCGAGGATGAATCCTTTTGAAGAGGGAGGGGATGATGAGAATCAAGGTGCGCATATACAGTGAGGGTTCGAGAACGATCACGGCATGGATGGAGGAAGGAGCATAAATGAACAAGACCCATTGAATGGGATTGGAGGCCCAATGATATGAGGAAGAATGAGGAGGATTAAAGATGCCTTACATGGCCTCATTTTGAAATTACAAGAGGAGGCCCAACATGCATGCATGGGAGGATCAAATGGGCCTTTAATCACACTTATTAAATCCAAAAA
This sequence comes from Viscum album, assembly GCA_963277665.1. Taxonomy (NCBI): domain Eukaryota; kingdom Viridiplantae; phylum Streptophyta; class Magnoliopsida; order Santalales; family Viscaceae; genus Viscum; species Viscum album. Next base: position 1,048,633,290 of record OY728121.1, on the reverse strand, counting down.
ATGAATCTAAATGGCCCACCCAAAGCATCCCAGGAATTTATATCCTCTTACATGAAGGAAATCTCCAAATTTAAAAGTGGTGGGTCCTTTGTCTCCAAATTCATGGTGGGAATCTTCAAAGTCTTTTGGGTGGTGACAAAAAGTATTCTTGGTGGATATCTTGTCCCCAAAATCCATGGGAATGTCTAAAAAAAGTCAAAAATCATTTTATAGGATTTATAATTTTTTGGATAGGTGTTTGACATGTAAATGGATATAAATAGCCACCTCATTGTAGCCCCTTGGACACTAATTATGAATTTGAGTGTTTTTTAGCATTATTATTCTTGTGCTTCTTGTGTTCTTAAATGAATGCAATTTAGGATTATCAAATGAGTGATAAACCTTTTTGGTGCTTTTATAATTAGGGTTTTAAGGGGAATGTCTCCTTGGGGTCTTAATTTATCACCTCTTCCCCTTTTATTTCTTTCACACTTCATTTAATTTGCATTTCTACCACCTACATCACTTGTGTTTCTGCATTTTCACCAAAAGATACCGTACACCCAAAAATTATCATATCAAGAATCCATGGAACATCTTCTCAATGTGGGAAATCAACTACCAATATATTTGGATCCCACAATAGTAGATCAATAATTCCCTCTGCTGGGTTCACAACCAGAACAGGGTCAGGCACATCCTTACAGGCATGTCCCCATGGGTTACCCATGGAATATTCTAGCAATGCCACCAACAGTGGTCCTTCCATCCACCACCAATGGTCCTTCCAATCACCGCACCTATTCAGGATCCATCAACCACACCTATTCAGGTCCCAGATCAGCATCACATTCCTCGAATGCTTATAAACACCATTGACTCATTAACCACTCAATTGAAATCTATGTAAGGATGGCATGTGCTAGTTGATCTAGAAAATAAGGCTTACCCTGAATGGTTTGATCCTACCCCTCATCTTACAAACTTTGGGAATCCTATATTTTTTATTTTCAACAGCTCAGGAGACCTGTAGAGACCCGTAGCCTGACGTACATTGACTTTACATTACTTTTTCGGAATACTTAGTACATAACAAAAAACACACACATAAGGATCGTAATAGTTTAGTGTCTTTGGAAACTCAGAACGTAATCTTCTAATCGTGGTGAAAGATCTTCAATATCTCCCATAAAGATCTTCCTTTTTTTTTTACCTAAAACCTTTCTTTATATCCTGGGGAAAAGAAAACATAAAAGGGTGAGCTCAAATGCTCAGTAAGGGTAAACAAAAGAAATATCAATCACATCATATTCATAAGAACATAACATTTTGGAAATCATAACCTGTAAAAGAGAACATAATTTCATAACATGGGATAAATCATGGCAGTGAAATGTAATCACAATAATCATAACTTAAAACATGAAACTTTGTGGCATTCACACATAATCATAGAGAATCATTTCTTGTTAGTCAAGACTCATTGCCAAGACTATCTTAGTGGACAAAGTCCCTTTCTGAATCGAGTAACCCTCGTTTCAGTCCTTTTTCACTGAACCGGTATAACCTACCGTTCCAGCCCTGTCTATCTCATGAGATATAAAATCATTACCCAATGCATTGGAGGGAGATATAGGTCCCACCCATCTTATAATGAATCCTTTCTTATGTGTGCCACATAATCATAAACCATACATCATAACGTAACCCATGTAATAAAAATGGGATTCTTAAACAACATGACATCATAAAACAATTCATATAAGATAAAGGAATTCATAAAAATGTTTCCATCACAACATAATCAAATCCATGTAATAATAGGGATAAAAACAGAACCCTTTTATTATCTTAGATGGAAAATAATTTTGATAAAGTACTTGAACTCCATTCTTGAGGAAAATATCCTTTCTACTTCAAAAACATTTTTCCTTTCATAACATGTCATACAACTTTAAAATAAAAGAAGTTGATTAAAAATAAACTTGAAAACTTGTAAAGGAAGCTTCTTGGAAATAATGTTTTAAAAATCCATTCATGTCGTATAAGTTAAAAAAAACATTCTTCGTACTTTTGTCGGAAAAGTCAAAAAGTACCTCGTACGAAAAACGACAAAAGATTCCTTTCATATCTTTTACTAAAAACTCACCAAAGGGTAAAATTGGATTTAAAAAATTGTAGGTGGATGGAAATAATATTACATATTGATGAAACATGGATGTGGATGATAAAATACACCCCAGTAAATACTTACGAATAAACAATCTCGGATAAAAATGAGATTGTGATATTTTCCCTTACCTTAGGTCCGATTTGCTTCGTATGTGTCCGAACCTCCTGTATAATGATTTAAATAATGTCATTGACTTATTACAGAATCATATTCATTGTTATGATATCATATATGGTTCACTTATGACATTATATTACCCGTTCTTTTGTAAATTCCATGTTAAAGAAGCGTTTTGGGTAAAATCGTTTCATTTATCGTAGGTGTTTTGACTTGTTGTTCTTGACATCATTATTACTTATATCATGATTTAATTACTTCCAGAATATAAAATATGATTTATATATCATATATATTCAGTATATATATATATATAATAGATAGATAAATAAAATGAAAAACACCGTTCATGGAGACGGTAGTCCGTACGTACGCATGAACTGTGTTTTTCTTTCCTTATTGTCTTGAATGGAAGTAAGTAGATGACATACATATATATATATACATAAATCCAGTATCATTATTATGTCATATATTTCATTAGTACTTATTATATATACTTTATGATCATTCATGAATGGTTAATCATTAAGAATGAATCTCATCGCGTCGTGGAGACGGTAGTCCGTACGTACGCACGAGCGATGATATCATTTCCATAAATATTGAATTGAATTGGAGTGTATTATACAATATATCAGAATCAATATGATGTTGTAATAACTATGTATAGTTATTCTTTACACCATTATACCCATCCATGTAAGGTGGTGGTGGAAAATAGATTACACCACGGCGTGGAGACGGTATTCCGTACGTACGCACGCGCGGTGATTTCTTTTTCCGTAGGATGGATAGATGGTGAAATAGGGTTGTTTCATACTTATAATAACATATCAGTATATGAGTGATACTGATGTTATTACTTCATAATGAAACAACCTAATAAGAAGAAGTGGAAGAAGAAATAAAGATGAAAGAATTGGTAACGGTAATTACCTCTTCTTTGAAGCGCCTCTTTGAGACCTCCTCTTAGGGCACTAAAATTGGTCTTTGAGGAAGACCAGAACCTCTAGGATGTTTCTAGGGAAGTGGAGAAGAGATTTTGGCAGGGGTTGGCCGAGCTTGAGTGCTCAATTTGATGTGAGGAGGAGGGGGAGGAGGTGCCCTTTTATAAGGGAGGAGAGGGGCACCTTAGGAATATCTCAAAATATTATTTTATATTAAAGTCAAAATCGGTTTATAATGGTTCCAAATGGTCTTATTTCGAAGATAAAGTGGGGATGGGTCGAAATCCTATCATCCAATAGGATTTAGACAAGTTTACGGTATTATTTTAACCTTATCAATTAGATTTAACCCTAAGTTAAATAATTTAACTTTTACCGTGTCTTTTTGTTTTCTTACACTATATGGTTAATACACTTACTATAACATGCCAAACGAAACCCAAATTGTTTATTATTAATTATATATATCCTTATATAAGTCATTTGGCCAAACCTTAGATTTTTAGGAATAAAATAACAATTAATAATATAATATTTGATTTAAAAACTATTTTGTGTCAATTTTGACACTATTTGATATATGATTTTTGTGAAAGTCATAACAGAATTATATGTTCGAACCAAGTTTATTAAATCAACACTAATATATCATAGTAACCTATAAAATTAGTGGAATTCATAAAAAGTCTCAAATTACATTCAGTTTGGTGTTTATAACATCAATTATGTCAATATTTCATTAATAAGATAATTATTGCATCATCTTTGTGTCATAAATAAATTAAATTATTTGATGTCTAAAAATTACAAATAAAATACCATTATGTAGGAAATCTTTATATCTTTCTAATGAATATTTACAATCTAATTTATCTTATGTATAACCCTATATTAAAAATGTTTTAGTAAATAAACTTTGATTTTAACTCTTTTAACTCTTCTTTGAATTAAATAATAATAAATGTCCTAATCTAATCCATGTGGGCCTAAATGGTCATATTTTATTCCTAAGCTTGTTTTTGGTCGAATTACACTTGTCCAATAGAATTAGGACATGTGTTAGGGTAATAGTAATATCATATTTACCCTTAGTTACCCTATTTACTATTAACTGCGGTAAAAAAAAGTAAAAAGTTACTATTCACCAAAAAATTATTTTTATCTCATTGAACCACATTTTACTTACTGATATCAACCGTGTCTGTCGGATTTTCGAAATTCCATTCACAGAAGCGGTAAAATTAAGTTTTATGCAAAATTCAGTTTTTAACCTACCACTTAGTGGTTTCACTATTCATCAAAAATTGAAGTTTTTCAGAAAAATGCCAAAATTTCACCCTAAGCTATAATTGATATTCCGAATTCAAAAATGATTTCTATTTTACAAATTTCACAACACATAAGTTGCATTAATTAAATTAATTTCCGTTGTTACAACAAATAGCGTGTTTTTAAGAGATAATAACTATCAAAAGATTGACACTTGTTTATAACTGCTTTAAATGTGAAATTACATCCAATGACCAACATTGTATTAAATTGTAAAAATATATTCTAAATATACTTTAAAACTACTCCAATTAATAATTTATCACTATTAATTATTTCGATTAAAAAAAGTTGTTTTTTAATTATAATTTAGTAATTTTCACTATTCATCAGAATATGAAAGTTATCCGAAATGTACCAAAATTTCACCTTAGGCTAAATTCGATACTCCGAATCCAAAAATGAAGTTCATTTTGAAAAATAAGATTTACAGAATTTTAAAAAGTGGTTATTACTATTCATACCGGCTAGTTTTAATAATATTTTAATAGCATATCGTTGTTTAGTGAAACTCGGTATTGCGTATTACACACGCTATCGAGGAAGGTCGTGATTGCGTGTAATGCAAGGCAATTCAAGGATGCGTGTTGTGCAAGATCCTTTTGGTGTAGCGTACAACAGAAGACATTAATAAAATTAAAAAGAATATTTTTTATAAAATATTGGGCTGTTACATTCTACCCCCCTTAAAATGAATTTCGCCCTCGAAATTCGTCGGGGTTATAAATGGTTTACTATTTGAAAGTTTCTTTAATAGAAACCCACATCGTAAAAAGGAATATCAAAACCAATCTTTAAAAACAAAAGTATGAAACGTAACGGTTACCCAAATAAACTAATCATTGGGTTTCCACATAGGTGAAAATATGGATATGGAAGAGAAATCTAACCATCATGTTCTGATGGAGAGTGGTAGAGAACATGGCTATGGAAAAGCCAATAATCACAAATCCATAAATTTGTGACGATCTAAGGTACCATTCGATTCATCAGGTATAAGATCACTAGGACAACATTTTTGGTTTTCAAGATCATTTCCCTAAAGTTGAGAATTGGAATAAATACTTTCTTTATTTTGGTACAATCTCACTATTGTTCGTGCCTAGAACAATTTCCACTTCATCTCTTAAATAAATGAAGTTGAATTTGTTATTCGTGAAGTGTTAGCAGATCATGTGATAGAATTACGGGTCATTCCATCTGTCTCAAACAAAAGGTTAGCAAAAATTATATACATAAGTCGATCTATAGTGAGATTAATCATATATAGTTCCTAAAATGGACTTATACTTCATATATCATACTGCTTAATATAATAAAACTAGTTTCTACTAAACAGGGACTTCCTGTAGGCCAGTGGTAGGCGATAAAGGCCAGTCGCACTTCGGTTGTGGGTTCGATTCCCACAGCCTTGTCCGAAGCGATGGGCTGTCGCCCGTCCTGCAGGTTGTCCTTTTTCTAAAACTATATTACTATAACATCCCATAAATAATATCAAAAAAACTTCTATCCTTAAACAATACTAACTTTTGTCCAACATAATCCATTCCAATCTTTAGGATTATCCATAATACTGCAATCCACTCTCATAACATAGTGAAAACGATTACCAGAGATTTAATACCATCGTCAATTCCCATATATCATAAGATATGTTTTGTTGGTTACATTCCAAACATTCAAAGTCCTTAATCATGTATTCTCTTGAATACCTTTGTGAAAAAATGAATGCAGTTAAAAGTTAACACCTTCCACATACTAAAATCCTCAAAATTCTATATACTCAAACCATGATATCACTTAGTCCTTATATCAATCATGAGCTCATGAATACAATCAAACATCTCATTATCGTCTTATCCCTTCATTATGCACATATCATCTACATTCCAAAAATATCTGAATAACCTTTCATGGATACTTGTACCATTAATCATATACTTTCAAAACTCAAGGAAAGACAACAGTGTAACAATCCTTAGATGTCTTTTTATTCCATAGTACCATGAGATTACTTATACAACATTACACGTGATAAACATGTAATCATTCCACTACATTCTTAAACCATTGACCGAGCTTCAACAATTCTTTCATCTCACATATCATTTGTAGTCTCATCATCATCATCCACATAAATACTACCCATATGACCATACTGATTCTCTTCATGAGTCTTTACCTTAGGGCATTTGTTTGCATAATGCCCATACATTCCACATTTAAAACACTTAACCATTTTTGATGTCGTAGCAATACCATTATCCTCATCCATGGTGTTAACCGAACCTTTTCCTTTTCACTTACTTGATTTGTTCCCTTCTTTTCCACACCCAAAGCATCTTCCAGTTCCCTTGAAACATTCTCCTTGATGCCTCTTCCCACATGATTTACATAGGGGAAATTGAACTTTCTTTCCTCTATGATCATCATGAAACTCCATCTTTCTCTTATTAGCCGAGTTAGGAAACTTACCAAATTTTACTTTATTGATCATATTATGAGATTGCTGATTCAGCATAATAATGATCTTTGGACTTCCAAATCCCATTTCATTTGGTTGCTCATGAAGAATATCATTCCATTGTCCATCATATCCTCCATTATCGTGAATCATCTTATTTCCAGTCATTTTCTAAAACCCAAAATGAATAGTGTGAGAGGCAAAAATCATGCTAGGGAAAACAACATAATAAAGGGGGAGTACCTTCAATATCTAACATCTTAGGTTTAATTCTATGATCGTTAGCGTATTTCTAGTACTATAACTTATACGTCTACTTAACCTTAGGGACATCCCTAGACATACCGTAGAAATATCTCTAGGGATCTCACTAACATTTTCGCATCCTAGTTTCCAAAGGTTGACTAAACCTTTCCTCTGATACCAACTGTAGAGACCCGTAGCCTGACGTACATTGACTTTACATTACTTTTGCGGAATACTTAGTACATAACAAAAAACACACACACAAGGATCGTAATAGTTTAGTGTCTTTGGAAACTCGGAACGTAATCTTCTAATTGTGGTGAAAGATCTTCAATATCTCCTATAAAGATCTTCCCTTTTTTTTACCTAAAACCTTTCTTTATATCCTGGGGAAAAGAAAACATAAAAGGGTGAGCTCAAATGCTCAGTAAGGGTAAACAAAAGAAATATCAATCACATCATATTCATAAGAACATAACATTTTGGAAATCATAACCTGTAAAAGAGAGCATAATTTCATAACATGGGATAAATCATGGCAGTGAAATGTAATCACAATAATCATAACTTAAAACATGAAACTTTGTGGCATTCACACATAATCATAGAGAATCATTTCTTGTTAGTCAAGACTCATTGCCAAGACTATCTTAGTGGACAAAGTCCCTTTCTGAATCGAGTAACCCTCGTTTCAGTCCTTTTTCACTGAACCGGTATAACCTACCGTTCCAGCCCTGTCTATCTCATGAGATATAAAATCATTACCCAATGCATTGGAGGGAGATATAGGTCCCACCCATCTTATAATGAATCCTTTCTTATGTGTGCCACATAATCATAAACCATACATCATAACGTAACCCATGTAATAAAAATGGGATTCTTAAACAACATGACATCATAAAACAATTCATATAAGATAAAGGAATTCATAAAAATGTTTCCATCACAACATAATCAAATCCATGTAATAATAGGGATAAAAACAGAACCCTTTTATTATCTTAGATGGAAAATAATTTTGATAAAGTACTTGAACTTCATTCTTGAGGAAAATATCCTTTCTACTTCAAAAACATTTTTCCTTTCATAACATGTCATACAACTTTAAAATAAAAGAAGTTGATTAAAAATAAACTTGAAAACTTGTAAAGTAAGCTTCTTGGAAATAATGTTTTAAAAATCCATTCATGCCGTATAAGTTAAAAAAACATTCTTCGTACTTTTGTCAGAAAAGTCAAAAAGTACCTCGTACGAAAAACGACAAAAGATTCCTTTCATATCTTTTACTAAAAACTCACCAAAGGGTAAAATTGGATTTAAACAATTGTAGGTGGATGGAAATAATATTACATATTGATGAAACATGGATGTGGATGATAAAATACACCCCAGTAAATACTTACGAATAAACAATCTCGGATAAAAATGAGATTGTGATATTTTCCCTTACCTTAGGTCCGATTTGCTTCGTATGTGTCCGAACCTCCTGTATAATGATTTAAATAATGTCATTGACTTATTACAGAATCATATTCATTGTTATGATATCATATATGGTTCACTTATGACATTATATTACCCGTTCTTTTGTAAATTCCATGTTAAAGAAGCGTTTTGGGTAAAATCGTTTCATTTATCGTAGGTGTTTTGACTTGTTGTTCTTGACATCATTATTACTTATATCATGATTTACTTACTTCCAGAATATAAAATATGATTTATATATCATATATATTCAGTATATATATATATATAATAGATAGATAAATAAAATGAAAAACACCGTTCATGGAGACGGTAGTCCGTACGTACGCATGAACGCTGTTTTTCTTTCCTTATTGTCTTGAATGGAAGTAAGTAGATGACATACATATATATATATACATAAATCCAGTATCATTATTATGTCATATATTTCATTAGTACTTATTATATATACTTTATAATCATTCATGAATGGTTAATCATTAAGAATGAATCTCATCGCGTCATGGAGACGGTAGTCCGTACGTACGCACGAGCGATGATATTATTTCCATAAATATTGAATTGAATTGGAGTGGATTATACAATATATCAGAATCAATATGATGTTGTAATAACTATGTATAGTTATTCTTTACACCATTATACCCATCCATGTAAGGTGGTGGTGGAAAATAGATTACACCACGGCGTGGAGACGGTATTCCGTACGTACGCACGCGCGGTGATTTCTTTTCCCGTAGGATGGATAGATGGTGAAATAGGTTTGTTTCATACTTATAATAACATATAAGTATATGAGTGATACTGATGTTATTACTTCATAATGAAACAACCTAAGAAGAAGAAGTGGAAGAAGAAATAAAGATGAAAGAATTGGTAACGGTAATTACCTCTTCTTTGAAGCGCCTCTTTGAGACCTCCTCTTAGGGCACTAAAATTGGTCTTTGAGGAAGACCAGAACCTCTAGGATGTTTCTAGGGAAGTGGAGAAGAGATTTTGGCAGGGTTTGGCCGAGCTTGAGTGCTCAATTTGATGTGAGGAGGAGGGGGAGGAGGTGCCCTTTTATAAGGGAGGAGAGGGGCATCTTAGGAATATCTCAAAATATTATTTTATATTAAAGTCAAAATCGGTTTATAATGGTTCCAAAGGGTCTTATTTCGAAGCTAAAGTGGGGATGGGTCGAAATCCTATCATCCAATAGGATTTAGACAAGTTTAGGGTATTATTTTAACCTTATCAATTAGATTTAACCCTAAGTTAAATAATTTAACTTTTACCGTGTCTTTTTGTTTTCTTACACTATATGGTTAATACACTTACTATAACATGCCAAACGAACCCCAAATTGTTTATTATTAATATATATATCCTTATATAAGTCATTTGGCCGAACCTTAGATTTTTAGGAATAAAATAACAATTAATAATATAATATTTGATTTAAAAACTATTTTGTGTCAATTTTGACACTATTTGATATATGATTTTTGTGAAAGTCATAACAGAATTATATGTTCTAACCAAGTTTATTAAATCAACACTAATATATCATAGTAACCTATAAAATTATTGTAATTCATAAAAAGTCTCAAATTACATTCAGTTTGGTGTTTATAACATCAATTATGTCAATATTTCATTAATAAGATAATTACTGCATCATCTTTGTGTCATAAATAAATTAAATTATTTGATGTCTAAAAATTACAAATAAAATACCATTATGTAGGAAATCTTTATAGCTTTCTAATGAATATTTACAATCTAATTTATCTTATGTATAACCCTATATTAAAAATGTTTTAGTAAATAAACTTTGATTTTAACTCTTTTAACTCTTCTTTGAATTAAATAATAATAAATGTCCTAATCTAATCCATGTGGGCCTAAATGGTCATATTTTATTCCTAAGCTTGTTTTTGGTCGAATTACACTTGTCCAATAGAATTAGGACATGTGTTAGGGTAATAGTAATATCATATTTACCCTTAGTTACCCTATTTACTATTAACTGCGGTAAAAAAAAGTAAAAAGTTACTATTCACCAAAAAATTATTTTTATCTCATTGAACCACATTTTACTTACTGATATCAACCGTGTCTGTCGAATTTTCGAAATTCCATTCACAGAAGCGGTAAAATTAAGTTTTATGCAAAATTCAGTTTTTAACCTACCACTTAGTGGTTTCACTATTCATCAAAAATTGAAGTTTTTCAGAAAAATGCCAAAATTTCACCCTAAGCTATAATTGATATTCCGAATTCAAAAATGATTTCTATTTTACAAAATTCACAACACATAAGTTGCATTAATTAAATTAATTTCCGCTGTTACAACAAATAGCGTGTTTTTAAGAGATAATAACTATCAAAAGATTGACACTTGTTTATAACTACTTTAAATGTGAAATTACATCCAATGACCAACATTGTATTAAATTGTAAAAATATATTCTAAATATACTTTAAAACTACTCCAATTAATAATTTATCACTATTAATTATTTCGATTAAAAAAAGTTGTTTTTTAATTATAATTTAGTAATTTTCACTATTCATCAGAATATGAAAGTTATCCGAAATGTACCAAAATTTCACCTTAGGCTAAATTCGATACTCCGAATCCAAAAATGAAGTTCATTTTGAAAAATAAGATTTACAGAATTTTAAAAAGTGGTTATTACTATTCATACCGGCTAGTTTTAATAATATTTTAATAGCATATCGTTGTTTAGTGAAACTCGGTATTGCGTATTACACACGCTATCGAGGAAGGTCGCGATTGCGTGTAATGCAAGGCAAGTCAAGGATGCGTGTTGTGCAAGCTCCTTTTGGTGTAGCGTACAACACAAGACATTAATAAAATTAAAAAGAATATTTTTTATAAAATATTGGGTTGTTACAAGACCCAAAGCAGCATTTGATGCATTTTGCCTCTCACTGTGATCCCATGATGGCGACCCCTGATCAGCAAGAAATAGTGAAACTCATAGGCTTTGTGAAATCATTACTGGTAACAACCTTTGTATGGTACATGAGTTTATAGTCCTGATCGATCTCTAGATGGGAAGTTCTTTGTCAGAAGTTCCTCTTCCAGTTCATCTCAACTCTGTAGAAGATGACAGTCTTCGATCTTACAAACTGAAAGAAAATGGAGAATGAAAGAGTTTCAAACTTCATTTATCAGTGGAAATAATTGACATATTCCTTAAACCTACCACTTCCTCAAGAAGTTTTTTTTCCTATCAATGTAGAAAATCTTTGTGATGAGTTACGCACACTATTGATCCCTATAAAATACACAGGATGATTTTGGGATCTGGTCTCAATTGCTCAAAAACTAGAAAAATCTATCACATAGATCAAATAAAAGTTTTGAGTGGCTCAATAATCTTAGGAAAAAAGAACATGAAAGGAAGAGGCCTCTATATTTACACTTAAGTAGGCCCTTGTACCCACTCCTACCTCAAAGTCTACACCACACCGTAGGGCTCCACCTCCTGAGTGTCAGCAACAATGACTAACTCAACAAGATTATCAAAGAGATCAGAGGCAGAGATAGTTTGAGGAATTAAAAAATAAGGTCTATTCATTTTGAAATGATCAAGTCCCCAGTTACTTCATCTTAGCTTTGGAAAACAACTTAGTCCATTTTCCAAAGCCCAAGAATCCTAACAAATAAGGTGACGAGGATCTCCCAAACTATTACCCTTTCCATCAAATGTTAGGGTATCCCATCCAGGATTGTTTTGTTTTAAAATACCTCCTAAAAAATATGGTATATTCTGGGCAAGTGAAACTGAAAAATTTTCTAGCCCAGGTAGTATATGTTTCTGTTACCAATCTAGAGGAAGGTGAATGGAAAGAAGTTAAAAGCAAGAGTTCACATAAGTTTTTTGATTGGATGGTTAGAAAAATGATCAACTGAACTCATTCCATTCTACAAACACAATTGAAATAGCCAAATGTGCCTCCTTCCACTTTCGCTACAGCAAAACCGGCTCCATCAAAAGCCCAATCCTCTGAAGGTCAATCCTTAAAAAAGTGAAATGACTGGAAGGATAAATAAAAAATAGAAGAAGATGAGGTTGTGTCAAGGAAAATATTGTCCTTGACCTTAGTAGATTTCATTCCAACCATCTAAAAAGAATGGGCACCACTCCCACCAAATGGTACAACAAGAGTCGACCCATCATGCAGAGTCTTTATCAGACGAGGAGTTGATCTTCAATTCCGTTAATGTTATTCAATCAATGAATCTATGCTCAAATAATGATTCTGATTATGAACCCGAGTTCATTATACTTGATTGGGTAATTGGGGGAAGAGTTCATCAAGGTCAAGGATATTAGGGAAGATGTGGTTGTGCTAGGAGTAATTGTTTCAACCACACCCCTATTCAAACTATCTATGTGGATGAAACTTGTGGGAAATCTCTCCAATGATCTCAATAGAAATAAGAGAGTTCTTCCTCCACACATGAAAGGGTCTTCCCTAACATGATTATCTTGGAAGACTAGTTAGAGGATACACCACCACCTCCTAGATAGGTAAGCAGACCTAGCCATCCTAATCCACCATGAATAGAAGCACTTCCAGCTCCTATCCCAAGGAACAACCCATCCACATTAAGAACATCAACTCCAAGGGAACATGAAAAAGAGCATATTCATGCTAGGAAGAGAAGACCTCTAGATCAAAAGTATGATGTTTTTAAGCAACTAGACCAAGTGCCAAATAAATTATCAACCCTGGATACTCTTAGTCTGTAAAAAGACCTCCAAGAATAACTTATTGAGGTATTATCAACCCCTCAAGAACTTGAAGTCAAAGTTTCCACTGTCGAGGTATATCGTGCATAAAAGGATCTTGCAGAATTCCATGTAGTCATATCATTCATCAACTAGGATGAGGATGTTGTCATACAAGGACATGTAGGACCCTTGTATATATCTGACATGTTAAATAGCATTGATATTTGATGTGCCTTAATTAACAATGGATCATGAGTCAACCTCATCCCAGTCCAAACACTTCATCAACTGGGTCTCAATGAATCTCATTTGTCTCCCTCCACTCTGATGTTATAGGTCTATGACAAGAATGATAAGGAGCCTTTGGGTGAGATTACACTCAAATCTCATTTTGGGGATCTTATGTCAGAATCATAATTCATGGTTGTCCAGTATGATACAACTTTTAATATTTTTCTAGGAAGACCTTGGTTACATCAGCATGCAACCATTTCTTCATGATACCACCAGTGTTTCGAGTACTCTATAAATGGTCAAATTGGGACATTGTATGGTGAAAAGGCCCTGTTCAAATCTTTCGAGACACAATACATTGATGTAGGGTTATATCAAAATGGAGGTAATTATTACATGACTGATGAGCCTAATGGCACTGAAGAAGTTATCCACCCTCCAAATGATAATGAAATCTTGAATGAAAATGTCTTCATTCTTTCCCCTAAGCCTAAAAAAGCCCTATTTTTCCATTCAAACTAGAATAAGTCATCATGAATATATTATAAAGTGAATAGACTCACTCTCAGTCCCTCATTTACACTTTAGGATTCCAAGAGGTCTTCATACCAACAAGTGATCCTGAAATGATTGCCTCATCCTCTAGATGTCCAAATGATAGTTCCCCTCTTCTCTCTGAGGATCTTGTTTTATCATCTTCTCCCTAGAAAGAAGCACGATCATTGAAGCATGAGGAAGATAAAGAAGAATAATATCTCAGAGATTCCCTTCCAACATTTGAGGAAGGTACTATAAATAAGGCCATTAGCGACCGCCATTGGCGGTCACTAAAGGGCTTTAGCGGCCGCGCAGCGACCGCCATTGGCGGTCGCTGTTGCCTCGTTGCTAGAGGCCTTTAGCGACCGCCAATGGCGGTCGCTATAGAAGGCCGGAAGATCGGCCTTCGGCGACCGCGTGGCGGTCGCTATAGTGGGCCGGCAGATCGGCCTTCAGCGACCGCCAGGCGGTCGCCGAAGGGCCTCTGCAGGGCACCCTATAGCGACCGCCTCTGGCGGTCGCTATTCGAAAAAAAAAAAAATTAATTTTTTTTTATTGAATTCAATATAAATAAATAAATATATATATATATATGTAAAAATATTTATATATATACTATTAAATACAATATTTTAAATATATATATATATATATATAATATATTTTAAATGTTTTAATATATATTTAATATATATATAATATCAAATCATTGTGCTATAATAATTTAAAAACTTTGATTCAAGAAATAATCTCATTTCAGGTCGTTCGGAGCACGTTTGCTCCGAATTGGACCGCCGCACGCCGTTTTGGTGTTTTATGGCGCCGGAAACGCGTTTCCGGCCGCCGCGGTCACACAGCACCTCCGAATGAGGTGCCGTCTGGCCGACCATTTCACAATTCACGCCCCGGATGTTGTCGTACGGTTTCGTGGCATTCGGAGGTCGTTCGGGTGGTTTTGACCCCCCAACGCGCCATTTCAACGCGCGTCGCGCTGCTGAAAACGGCACAATCGGACGTGCCGCGCGCACCGCACGTCCGATGGACGTGCGGCCTCCTCCTGCATCTCAGGAATAATATTTCTATCGTTCCCGTGCGGTTTCAGGTCGTTCGGAGCACGTTTGCTCCGAATGGGACCGCCGCACGCCGTTTTGGTGTTTTATGGCGCCGGAAACACGTTTTCGGCCGCTGCGGCCACACGGCACCTCCAAATGAGGTGCCGTCTGGCCGAACATTTTACAATTCACGCCCCGGATGTTGTCGTACGGTTTCGTGGCATTCGGAGGTCGTTCGGGTGGTTTTGACCCCCCAACGCGCCATTTCAGCGCGCGCCGCGCTGCTGAAAACGCCACAATCGGACGTGCCGCGCGCACCGCACGTCCGATGGACGTGCGGCCTCCTCCTACATCTCAGGAATAATATTTATATCGTTCCCGTGCGGTTTCAGGTCGTTCGGAGCACGTTTGCTCCGAATGGGACCGCCGCACGCCGTTTTGGTGTTTTATGGCGCCGGAAACGCGTTTCCGGCCGCCGCGGTCACACGGAACCTCCGAATGAGGTTCCTTCTGGCCGACCATTTCACAATTCACGCCCCGGATGTTGTCGTACGGTTTCTTGGCATTCGGAGGTTGTTCGGGTGGTTTTGACCCCCCAACGCGCTATTTCAGCGCGCGTCGCGCTGCTGAAAACGACACAATCGGACGTGTCGCGCGCACCGCACGTCCGATGGACGTGCGGCCTCCTCTTGCATCTCAGGAATAATATTTCTATCGTTCCCGTGCGGTTTCAGGTCGTTCGGAGCACGTTTGCTCCGAATTGGAACGCCGCACGCCGTTTTGGTGTTTAATGGCGCCAGAAACGCGTTTCCGGCCGCCGCGGTCACACGGAACATCCGAATGAGGTGCCGTCTGGCCGAACATTTCACAATTCACGCCCCGGATGTTGTCGTACGGTTTCGTGGCATTCGGAGGTCGTTCGGGTGGTTTTGACCCCCCCAACGCGCCATTTCAGCGCGCGCCGCGCTGCTGAAAACGCCACAATCGGACGTGCCGCGCGCACCGCACGTCCGATGGACGTGAGGCCTCCTCCTGCATCTCAGGAATAATATTTCTATCATTCCCGTGCGGTTTCAGGTCGTTCGGAGCATGTTTGCTCCGAATTGGACCGCCGCACGCCGTTTTGGTGTTTTATGGCGCCGGAAACGCGTTTCCGGCCGCCGCGGTCACACGACACATCCGAATGAGGTGCCGTCTGGCCGACCATTTTACAATTCACGCCCCGGATGTTGTCGTACGGTTTCGTGGCATTCAGAGGTCGTTCGGGTGGTTTTGACCCCCCAACGCGCCATTTCAGCGCGCGCCGCGCTGCTGAAAACGCCACAATCGGACGTGCCGCGCGAACCGCACGTCCGATGGACGTGCGGCCTCCTCCTGCATCTCAGGAATAATATTTCTATCGTTCCCGTGTGGTTTCAGGTCGTTCGGAGCACGTTTTCTCCGAATGGGACCGCCGCACGCCGTTTTGGTGTTTTATGGCGCAGGAAACGCGTTTCTGGCCGCCGCGGTCACACGGTACATCCGAATGAGGTGCCGTCTGGCCGACCATTTAACAATTCACGCCCCGGATGTTGTCGTACGGTTTCGTGTCATTCGGAGGTCGTTCGGGTGGTTTTGACCCCCCAATGCGCCATTTCAGCGCACGCCGCGCTGCTGAAAACGCCACAATCGGACGTGCCGCGCGAACCGCACGTCCGATGGACGTGCGGCCTCCTCCTGCATCTCAGGAATAATATTTCTATCATTCTCGTGCGGTTTCAGGTCGTTCGGAGCACGTTTGCTCCGAATGGGACCGCCGCACGCCGTTTTGGTGTTTTGTGGCGCCGGAAACGCGTTTCCGGCCGCCGCGGTCACACGGCACCTCCGAATGAGGTGCCGTCTGGCCGACCATTTCACAATTCACGCCCCGGATGTTCTTGTACGGTTTATTGGCATTCGGAGGTCGTTCGGGTGGTTTTGACCCCCCAACGCGCCATTTCAGCGTGCGCCGCGCTGCTGAAAACGCCACAATCGGACGTGTTGCGCGCACCGCACGTCCGATGGACGTGCGGCCTCCTCCTGCATCTCAGGAATAATATTTCTATCGTTCCCGTGCGGTTTCAGGTCGTTCGGAGCACGTTTGCTCCGAATGGGACCGCCGCACGCCGTTTTGGTGTTTTATGGCGCCGGAAACGCGTTTCCGGCCGCCGCGGTCACACGGCACCTCCGAATGAGGTGCCGTCTGGCCGACCATTTCACAATTCATGCCCCGGATGTTGTCGTACGGTTTCGTGGCATTCGGAGGTCGTTCGGGTGGTTTTGACCCCCCAACGCGCCATTTCAGCGCGCGCCGCGCTGCTGAAAACGGCACAATCGGACGTGTCGCGCACACTGCACGTCCGATGGACGTGCGGCCTCCTCTTGCATCTCAGGAATAATATTTCTATCCTTCCCGTGCGGTTTCAGGTCGTACGGAGCACGTTTGCTCCGAATTGGACCGCCGCACGCCGTTGTGGTGTTTAATGGCACCGGAACGGTCACACGGCACATCCGAATGAGGTGCCGTCTGGCCGACCATTTCACAATTCACGCCCCGGATGTTTTCGTACGGTTTCGTGGCATTCGGAGGTCGTTCGGGTGGTTTTGACCCCCCAACGCGCCATTTCTGCGCGCGCCGCGCTGCTGAAAACACCACAATCGGACGTGCCGCCCGCACCGCACGTCCGATGGACGTGAGGCCTCCTCCTGCATCTCAGAAATAATATTTCTATCGTTCCCGTGCGGTTTCAGGTCGTTCGGAGCACGTTTGCTCCGAATTGGACCGCCGCACGCCGTTTTGGTGTTTTATGGCGCCGGAAACGCGTTTCCGGCCACCGCGGTCACACGGCACCTCCGAATGAGGTGCCGTCTGGCCGACCATTTCACAATTCACGCCCCGGATGTTGTCGTACGGTTTCGTGGCATTCGGAGGTCGTTCGGGTAGTTTTGACCTCCCAACGCGCCATTTCAGCGCGCGCCGCGCTGCTGAAAACGGCACAATCGGACGTGCCGCGCGAACCGCATGTCCGATGGACGTGCGGCCTCCTCCTGCATCTCAGTAATAATATTTCTATCGTTCCCGTGCGGTTTCAGGTCGTTCAGAGCACGTTTTCCCCAAATTGGACCGCCGCACGCCGTTTTGGTGTTTAATGGCGCCGGAAACGCGTTTCCGGCCGCTGCGGTCACACGACACATCCGAATGAGGTGACGTATGGCCGACCATTTCACAATTCACGACCCGGATTTTTTCATACGGTTTCGTGGCATTCGGAGGTCGTTCGGGTGGTTTTGACCCCCCAACGCGCCATTTCAGCGCGCGCCGCGCTGCTGAAAACACCACAATCGGACGTGCCGCGCGCACCGCACGTCCGATGGACGTGAGGCCTCCTCCTGCATCTCAGGAATAATATTTCTATCGTTCCCGTGCGGTTTCAGGTCGTTCGGAGCACGTTTGCTCCGAATTGGACCCCCGCACGCCGTTTTGGTGTTTTATGGCGCCGGAAACGCGTTTCCGGCCGCCGCGGTCACATGACACATCCGAATGAGGTTCCGTCTAGCCGACCATTTCACAATTCACGCCCCGGATGTTGTCGTACGGTTTCGTGGCATTCGGAGGTCGTTCGGGTGGTTTTGACCCCCCAACGCGCCATTTCAGCGCGCGCCGCGCTGCTGAAAACGCCACAATCGGACGTGCCGCGCGAACCGCACGTCCGATGGACGTGCGGCCTCCTCCTGCATCTCAGGAATAATATTACTATCGTTCCCGTGCGGTTTCAGGTCGTTCGGAGCACGTTTGCTCCGAATGGGACCGCCGCACGCTGTTTTGGTGTTTTATGGCGCCGGAAACACGTTTCCGGCCGCCGCGGTCACACGGCACATCCGAATGAGGTGCCGTCTGGCCTATCATTTCACAATTCACGCCCCGGATGTTGTCGTATGGTTTCGTGGCATTCGGAAGTCGTTCGGGTGGTTTTGACCCCCCAACGCGCCATTTCAGCGCGCGTCGCGCTTTTGAAAACGCCACAATCGGACGTGCCGCGCGAACCGCACGTCCGATGGACGTGCGGCCTCCTCCTGCATCTCAGGAATAATATTTCTATCGATCCCATGCGGTTTCAGGTCGTTCGGAGCACGTTTTCTCCGAATGGGACCGCCGCACGCCGTTTTGGTGTTTAATGGCGCCGGAAACGCGTTTCCGGCCGCCGCGGTGACACGGCACCTCCGAATGAGGTGCCGTCTGGCCGACCATTTCACAATTCACGTCCCGGATGTTGTTGTACGGTTTCGTGGCATTCGGAGGTCGTTCGGGTGGTTTTGACCCCCCAACGCGCCATTTCAGCGCGCGCCGCGCTGCTGAAAACGGCACAATCGGACGTGCCGCGCGCACCGCACGTCTGATGGATGTGCGGCCTCCTCCTACATCTCAGGAATAATATTTCTATCGTTCCCGTGCGGTTTCAGGTCGTTCGGAGCACGTTTGCTCCGAATGGGACCGCCGCACGCCGTTTTGGTGTTTAATGGCGCCGGAAACGCGTTTCCGGCCGCCGCGGTCACACGGTACCTCCGAATGAGGTGCCGTCTGGCCGACCATTGTACAATTCATTCCCCGGATGTTTTCGTACGGTTTTGTGGCATTCGGAGGTCGTTCGGGTGGTTTTGACCCCCCAACGCGCCATTTCAGCGCGCGCCACGCTGCTGAAAACGGCACAATCGGACGTGCCGCGCGCACCGCACGTCCGATGGACGTGCGGCCTCCTCCTGCATATCAGGAATAATATTTCTATCGTTCTCGTGCGGTTTCAGGTTGTTCGGAGCACGTTTGCTCCGAATGGGACCGCCGCACGCCGTTTTGGTGTTTAATGGCGCCGGAAACGCGTTTCCGGCCGCCGCGGTCACACGGCACCTCCGAATTAGGTTCCGTCTGGCTAACCATTTCAAAATTCACGCCCCGGATGTTGTCGTACGGTTTCGTGGCATTCGGAGGTCGTTCGGGTGGTTTTGATCCCCCCAACGCGCCATTTCAGCGCGCGCCGCGCTGCTGAAAACGCCACAATCGGACGTGCCGTGCGCACCGCACGTCCGATGGACGTGCGGCCTCCTCCTGCATCTCAGGAATAATATTTCTATCGTTCCCGTGCGGTTTCAGGTCGTTCGGAGCACGTTTTCTCCGAATGGGACCGCCGCACGCCGTTTTGGTGTTTTATGGCGCAGGAAACGCGTTTCTGGCCGCCGCGGTCACACGGTACATCCGAATGAGGTGCCGTCTGGCCGACCATTTAACAATTCACGCCCCGGATGTTGTCGTACGGTTTCGTGTCATTCGGAGGTCGTTCGGGTGGTTTTGACCCCCCAATGCGTCATTTCAGCGCGCGCCGCGCTGCTGAAAACGCCACAATCGGACGTGCCGCGCGAACCGCACGTCCGATGGACGTGCGGCCTCCTCCTGCATCTCAGGAATAATATTTCTATCATTCCCGTGCGGTTTCAGGTCGTTCGGAGCACGTTTGCTCCGAATGGGACCGCCGCACGCCGTTTTGGTGTTTTGTGGCGCCGGAAACGCGTTTCCGGCCGCCGCGGTCACACGGCACCTCCGAATGAGGTGCCGTCTGGCCGACCATTTCACAATTCACGCCCCGGATGTTCTTGTACGGTTTATTGGCATTCGGAGGTCGTTCGGGTGGTTTTGACCCCCCAACGCGCCATTTCAGCGTGCGCCGCGCTGCTGAAAACGCCACAATCGGACGTGTTGCGCGCACCGCACGTCCGATGGACGTGCGGCCTCCTCCTGCATCTCAGGAATAATATTTCTATCGTTCCCGTGCGGTTTCAGGTCGTTCGGAGCACGTTTGCTCCGAATGGGACCGCCGCACGCCGTTTTGGTGTTTTATGGCGCCGGAAACGCGTTTCCGGCCGCCGCGGTCACACGGCACCTCCGAATGAGGTGCCGTCTGGCCGACCATTTCACAATTCATGCCCCGGATTTTGTCGTACGGTTTCGTGGCATTCGGAGGTCGTTCGGGTGGTTTTGACCCCCCAACGCGCCATTTCAGCGCGCGCCGCGCTGCTGAAAACACCACAATCGGACGTGCCGCGCGCACCGCACGTCCGATGGACGTGAGGCCTCCTCCTGCATCTCAGGAATAATATTTCTATCATTCCCGTGCGGTTTCAGGTCGTTCGGAGCACGTTTGCTCTGAATTGGACCGCCGCACGCCGTTTTGGTGTTTTGTGGCGCCGGAAACGCGTTTCCGGCCTCCGCGGTCACATGACACATCCGAATGAGGTTCCGTCTAGCCGACCATTTCACAATTCACGCCCCGGATGTTGTCGTACGGTTTCGTGGCATTCGGAGGTCGTTCGGGTGGTTTTGACCCCCCAACGCGCCATTTCAGCGCGCCCCGCGCTGCTGAAAACGCCACAATCGGACGTGCCGCGCGAACCGCACGTCCGATGGACGTGCGGCCTCCTCCTTCATCTCAGGAATAATATTACTATCGTTCTCGTGCGGTTTCAGGTCGTTCGGAGCACGTTTGCTCCGAATGGGACCGCCGCACGCTGTTTTGGTGTTTTATGGCGCCGGAAACACGTTTCCGGCCGCCGCGGTCACACGGTACATCCGAATGAGGTTCCGTCTGGCCTATCATTTCACAATTCACGCCCCGGATGTTGTCGTATGGTTTCGTGGCATTCGGAAGTCGTTCGGGTGGTTTTGACCCCCCAACGCGCCATTTCAGCGCGCGTCGCGCTTTTGAAAACGCCACAATCGGACGTGCCGCGCGAACCGCACGTCCGATGGACGTGCGGCCTCCTCCTG
This sequence comes from Viscum album, assembly GCA_963277665.1. NCBI lineage: Eukaryota > Viridiplantae > Streptophyta > Magnoliopsida > Santalales > Viscaceae > Viscum > Viscum album. The sequence continues at coordinate 1,048,611,129 of OY728121.1, read as the reverse complement.
CATCTCAGGAATAATATTTCTATCGTTCCCGTGCGGTTTCAGGTCGTTCGGAGCACGTTTGCTCCGAATGGGACCGCCGCACGCCGTTTTGGTGTTTAATGGCGCCGGAAACGCGTTTCCGGCCGCCGCGGTCACACGACACCTCCGAATGAGGTGCCGTCTAGCCGACCATTTCACAATTCACGTCCCGGATGTTGTCGTACGGTTTCGTGGCATTCGGAGGTCGTTCGGGTGGTTTTGACCCCCCAAAGCGCCATTTCAGCGCGCGCCGCGCTGCTGAAAACGGCACAATCGGACGTGCCGCGCGCACCGCACGTCTGATGGATGTGCGGCCTCCTCCTACATCTCAGGAATAATATTTCTATCGTTCCCGTGCGGTTTCAGGTCGTTCGGAGCACGTTTGCTCCGAATGGGACCGCCGCACGCCGTTTTGGTGTTTAATGGCGCCGGAAACGCGTTTCCGGCCGCCGCGGTCACACGGCACCTCCGAATGAGGTGCCGTCTGGCCGAACATTGTACAATTCACGCCCCGGATGTTGTCGTACGGTTTTGTGGCATTCGGAGGTCGTTCGGGTGGTTTTGACCCCCCAACGCGCCATTTCAGCGCGCGCCACGCTGCTGAAAACGGCACAATCGGACGTGTCGCGCGCACCGCACGTCCGATGGACGTGCGGCCTCCTCCTGCATCTCAGGAATAATATTTCTATCGTTCTCGTGCGGTTTCAGGTCGTTCGGAGCACGTTTGCTCCGAATGGGACCGCCGCACGCCGTTTTGGTGTTTAATGGCGCCGGAAACGCGTTTCCGGCCGCCGCGGTCACACGGCACCTCCGAATGAGGTTCCGTCTGGCCGACCATTTCACAATTCACGCCCCGGATGTTGTCGTACGGTTTCGTGGCATTCGGAGGTCGTTCGGGTAGTTTTGATCCCCCCAACGCGCCATTTCAGCGCGCGCCGCGCTGCTGAAAACGCCACAATCGGACGTGCCGTGCGCACCGCACGTCCGATGGACGTGCGGCCTCCTCCTACATCTCAGGAATAATATTTCTATCGTTCCCGTGCGTTTTCAGGTCGTTCGGAGCACGTTTGCTCCGAATGGGACCGCCGCACGCCGTTTTGGTGTTTTATGGCGCCGAAAACGCGTTTCCGGCCGCTGCGGTCACACGGCACCTTCGAATGAGGTGCCGTCTGGCCGACCATTTCACAATTCACGCCCCGGATGTTTTCGTACGGTTTCGTGGCATTCGGAGGTCATTCGGGTGGTTTTGACCCCCCAACGCGCCATTTCAGCGCGCGCCGCGCTGCTGAAAACGGCACAATCGGACGTGCCGCGCGCACCGCACGTCCGATGGACGTGCGGCCTCCTCCTGCATCTCAGGAATAATATTTTTATCGTTCTCGTGCGGTTTCAGGTCGTTCGGAGCACGTTTACTCCGAATGGGACCGCCGCACGCCGTTTTGGTGTTTTATGGCGCTGGAAACGCGTTTCCGGCCCCCGCGGTCACACGGCACCTCCGAATGAGGTGCCGTCTGGCCGACCATTTCACAATTCACGCCCCGGATGTTGTCGTACGGTTTCGTGACATTCGGAGGTCGTTCGGGTAGTTTTGACCCCCCAACGCGCCATTTCAGCACGCGCCGCGCTGCTGAAAACGGCACAATCGGGGGGCTGTACGGGGGTGGCGGGGGGCTGTACGGGGGTGGCGGGGGGCTGTACGGGGGTGCGGGGGGCTGTACGGGGGTGTCGGGGGGCTGTACGGGGGTGTCGGGGGGCTGTACGGGGGTGGCGGGGGGCTGTACGGGGGTGGCGGGGGGCTGTACGGGGGTGGCGGGGGGCTGTACGGGGGTGGCGGGGGGCTGTACGGGGGTGCGGGGGGCTGTACGGGGGTGCGGGGGGCTGTACGGTGGTGCAGGGGGGGGGGGGGGCAGTACGGGGATGCGGGGGGCTGTACGGGGGTGCGGGGGGCTGTACGGGGGTGGCGGGGGGCTGTACGGGGGTGGCGGGGGGCAGTACGGGGGTGCGTGGGGCTGTACGGGGGTGCGGGGGGGCTGTACGGGGGTGCGGGGGGCTGTACGGGGGTGCGGGGGGGGGGGGGGGGGGGGGCTGTACGGGGGTGGCGGGGGGCTGTACGGGGGTGGCGGGGGCCTGTACGGGGGTAGAGGGGGGTAGTACGGGGGTGCGGGGGGGTGTACGGGGGTGCGGGGGGGCTGTACGGGGGTGCGGGGGGCTGTACGGGGGTGCGGGGGGGGGGGGGGGGGCTGTACGGGGGTGCGGGGGGCTGTATGGGGGTGGCGGGGGCCTGTACGGGGGTGGCGGGGGGCAGTACGGGGGTGCGGGGGGTTGTACGGGGGTGCGGGGGGGCTGTACGGGGGTGCGGGGGGCTGTACGGTGGTGCGGGGGGGGGGGGGGGGGGGGGGCTGTACGGGGGTGCGGGGGCTGTACGGGGGTGGCGGGGGCCTGTACGGGGGTGGCGGGGGGCTATACGGGGGTGCGGGGGGCTGTACGGGGGTGCGGGGGGCTATACGGGGGTGCGGGTGGGGCTGTACGGGGGTGCGGGGGGCTGTACGGGGGTGCGGGGGGCTGTACAGGGGTGGCGGGGGGCTGTACGGGGGTGGCGGGGGGCAGTACGGGGGTAAGGGGGGCTGTACGGGAGTGCGGGGGGGCTGTACGGGGGTGCGGGGGGCTGTACGGGGGGGGGGGGGGGGGGGGGGCTGTACGGGGGTGGCGGGGGGCTGTACGGGGGTGGCGGGGGCCTGTACGGGGGTGGCGGGGGGCATTACGGGGGTGCGGGGGGTTGTACGGGGGTGCGGGGGGGCTGTACGGGGGTGCGGGGGGCTATACGGGGGTGCGGGGGGGGGGGGGGGGCTGTACGGGGGTGCGGGGGGCTGTACGGGGGTGGCGGGGGCCTGTACGGGGGTGGCGGGGGGCAGTACGGGGGTGCGGGGGGTTCTCCGGGGGTGCAAAGGCCATCCCATTGATTACAAAAGTGAAAAATAAAAGTGATAACATCTAATTAATACATATTTCTTTTATCGATACCATACAGAAATTTATAAAAAATATATTAATAATACATAATCTATAATATCAGATTTATTGATCTGTTGGAATTAGTTCGACTTTTTCAAATGTAGAATCATTCAAGATTATCTGATCAAAAACTCAATATGTGTATAAAATATTTAAAAGACCACCATGGATGGTAATAATGCATTACTTAAATGAATAAATACAGTACATCAATGTCAACCCTACCAGTAAAAACAAAAAACATATCTCGTGAATATATGGTGCGTCACGCGTTGCCATCACTGCTACCTCCTTCTGGTGGGCCAGGTGCCTACAACAAATAAACATTATAAATATTTTAATAACAAAAATAATTTAAATTAAATAAATAAATACAGTATATACCTGCGTCGTATGATCCCCTGTACCATCAGCTCGACGCACATATTCCCGCAGTGCTCTAACCTCAGCTGTCAATTGCGCATTTGTCTCCTCGGAAGCGTGCAACCATGCCTCAAAATCTGACATCTGTTTTGTCATATGAGCAACAGCAGGACCGACAACCGCAGCGCGTGACACTACAGAACGAGGAATCCCTGCTCCATAGGTCAAACTATAGCCATGCCCGTCCCGACCAATAATGCGATGAAAGATCTCATCCCGTCGCATGGGAAGCTGTCGCTGGTCCTCTGGCAGATGTTCTAACTCAGCTTCAAATTGATCCTGTGAAATATTTAAATATATATAAATATATATATGTTAATATATAGATTTATGTAATTATTGGTAAGTACAGACACTTACTATCAATGCTGCAACCTCTGGATCATTGCGATCACGAGTCCTTATCCACACCGACATTTTATCAGTTGCTGCACCTTGCCCTCGCAACTGTATATTAAAAGAATATAAACACAAAACCATATTAATTAATAAATTAAAAAATGAATAATATATACCTCATGTCGGATCTGAGACACGTGACGAGTCCCGAGCCTGTGAGCTGGTCCCTGCAACGCTCGATTCTCCGAATGGCGTGTTGACACCTCCTACATTCAATTCATTCAAATTTCAAACAAATCACATATTCTTGAAAATATATATACAGCAAAATAATTAATATACAAACCGCAACACCCTCAGTAGACCAATATGCAACCAAGTCACGCCACTGAGCTGGGAGGACACCTCTCGGGACTTTTTCCAAAATGTCAAGGGCACCCACATTTGGTATCCAGTGGTCCCTCTTCACTTTGCCTTTATAATCTTTCCACAGCTTACGGCATTTGCTCATACACACCGGCCGAAACTCTTCAGGGCATACTTTCAAATTTTGCTATAATGAAAATAATCAAACATATTAGTATTATTTATAAATAGAAAATAAAGTAAAATTATTTTCTTACCTGAACCTCCCTCCATAGACGATCTAATGTGTCCTGAGGGATAGAAGCCCAATCACGCGTGGTCAATGGAAATCGATGTGGGTCACGTATGATATGACCCAGCTGACGAATAAATGCCGGGGCATTCGGTCCCACGGGATGAAATACCTCATCAAATGAAACATCTATCGTCGTGTCGGAATTCCATGATAATATGCCACGACCAGGGCCTCTCCTGCGAGAGGAAGAAGCAGCCGAGTCTGATCCTGTTGAAAACAATTTTATATATAAATTGACAAATGTTATATATATATATATATATATGTCAATTACATAAAAAATATAGACAATGACATTCAAACATACCTCGACCCTGAGACGTAGATGCCTCAGATGGATGATGTGGATTTTCTGCCTCTTCCCCTGACATGTCTGCAGTCATACAAAATATCAGTAATGAGTCCAAAGTGTTTAAAAGATAAATTGGATTGTTCTTAATAAATCAAACTTGTACAACTGTTAATCAAACAAAAAATGGATTGAATAATTAGTTGTGAATGAATTTTAAAAAATCAGAAAGTTAATCAACCTAAATATTTATGACTGAATTAACTTACAAAAGTGAGGATTAAAACTTATAAGGATTTATAAAATGATTAGATAATTTATGATATCCTAGGACATTCTACTGAATAGCGGGAAAACAATTATACCTTTCATTAAGCATGCAAATCGACCGTTTCTCCTTCAACAGCCGCTCTGACCCAATAAATATCTTCTTCACGTTGAACTACGGTATGTTGATCAAGTTGTTGGTAAACAAACGGAACAGTCTCGGGTTCATCTTCTTCAAATAAAAATACTCCTCGCTGAGACATTTTGACAACAACTTGCCAACTTGGATCTGAAGGCAAAGTAACGAAGAATACTTGTTCCGCTTGTGATGTCAAAATGAAAGGTTCATTCTCAACTCGTTCATTATTTCTGTATAACATATAGTTAAAATTCACCAATGAAAACTGATATTGATCGACTTTACATCCACGCACTGGATCAACCCAATTACACTTTAACAATATGTACTTCAAACCGTGTGTGTATACAACTTCAATGATGTCTATCAATTGACCATAGTAATAACCAGAATCGACAAAGGGACAACCGATGCCACTATTTTGTGTTGCTCGTTTGTCATCAACATCTTTAATGCGAAATCGAAAACCATTAGCATCAATAGCTTTATAATGACGAGCCGTTATAGATGGACCCTCAGCCAGTTGGATAAATACTTCAGGTAGCGTGGGGTCCCCTAACTCCCTCAGCTTACGAACCTACATAATTTATAAAAATCAATACTGATATATGCAGAAAGAATTAGTTTAATACTTCACTCATAATGAAAATCAATTTATACATACATAATCCTTGAACCAATCATGAAATGCCGCATAATGAGATTGTTGAATTTGCAACTCAGTCGCACGATGCATCTCTTCTTTTATCTCATTAATGTGTTTCCTGCAAATGATTACGCGATGTTTAAAAGATCAACTTATGCAAAGAAAACATGTAAAAGTTATACAAGCACATTGATAAGATACTTACTGCATTAATGGTGCAACTGATGGAGTATTGAACAAGATATATCGATGTGCTTGTATCCACTCGATGTTGTCCATATCAAATGTGGTTCCTTCTCCAACTGGACCATCATGAATCCGAGAGGGCTTATCTAATTTTGTTTCAACATCCATAAGATATTCTGCACAAAAGGTAGTACACTCATCCATCAAATAACCATTGGCTATTGATGCCTCTGGACGAGCTCTGTTGCGTACAAATCTTTTCAATGTACTCAAATACCGTTCAATAGGATACATCCACCTGAATTGCACTGGACCAGCAGCCATTACTTCATCAGTTAGGTGCACTGTCAAGTGGACCATAACATCGAAAAATGAGGGGGGGGAAAGTTTCTCAAAGTGACAAAGCGTAAGTACAATTCGGTCCTGCAAACTTTTTAAATCACTCATTCGTTGATTTCTTAAACAAAGCTGTCTAAAAAAATTACTCATCTCAATCAAGGGCTGAACAACATTGGGGGATAAACAATCACAAATTTCGATTGGAATCAACTGATGAAGTAATATGTGATTGTCATGACTTTTCAACCCTTGCAATGTCTTGCTCGTCAGATTCACACACTTTGAAATATTAGAAGAGTAACCATCAGGCACCTTGACCATCTTCAAAATGAAAAGAAATGTCTCTTTCTCCTCTGTAGTCATCGAATACTGTGCAGCAGGCATATATGCCTTGTTTCCCTCAGCTAACTGTAAATGCAACTGTTTCCTTAAACCCATTTCTTCCAAATCACGGCGTGCATTAACATGGTCCTTTGACTTTCCACTGACACCTAAAATGGTCCACAATATGTTATCACAAACATTTTTTTCAATGTGCATGACATCCAAATTATGCCTCAACATGTTAGTTTTCCAATACGGAAGACTATAAAAAATACTTTTCTTTTTCCAATTGTGACTGCGCTGCCTACCCGCAGCACGAATATTACGTACTGGAGGAGCCACCAAATCCTGAATTTCATATACCGTGCGGATGTTTTCTTCCTCAATCTGCGATAACATTTTGACTCCTGTCATGATCTTTGGTGCTGGGATGAACTCTCTAGAACCATCAAATGCCACTCTGTCCTTTCTGAACCTGTGCTGGGGAGGGAGAAAACGCCTGTGACCCATGTATGCCCATTTTTTGGAATGTTTAAGCCATACAGATTTTTTACTTTTATTGCAACAAGGGCAAGCAAATTCCCCTTTCGTACTCCAGCCTGATAAATTTGCATAAGCTGGGAAGTCATTGATTGTCCACAATAAAGCTGCATGCAGTTTGAACATTTCATTCGTTTCGCAGTCATAAGTCATCACACCATCGCCCCAAAATTCATTCAACTCATCAATCAATGGCTGAAGGTAAACATCAATCTTATCCCCCAGACTTTTAGGTCCATCAATAAGAGTGGAAAGTAATATAAATTGTTGCTTCATACAAAGCCACGGAGGAAGATTATATGGAACCAACACCACGGGCCATGTGCTATGAGTTGCACCAACCATAGACTTGAATGGATTGAAACCATCTGCTGCCAATCCCAATCGGACATTACGAACATCTTTAGCAAAGTCGGGATGTCTCTTATCAAAATCCTTCCATGCATGAGAGTCTGCCGGGTGGGTTAACATGTCACTTTCATGAACTCTTTCTGCATGCCATCTCATTAAATTAGAAACTTTAGATGACATAAAAAATCTTTTCAACCTCGGTTTAAGGGGAAAGTAACGCATTTGTTTTACGGCAATCGGTTTCCCCTGTATCGCAATCTGACTTTGATGAGTCTTATTTCCCCTATTCTCTTTCCACCTGGAAGCGCCACAAACCATACAAATATCCAAATGAGCAATTTCATTTCTAAACAACATACAGTTGTTTGCACATGCATCTATAGTCTCATATGTAAAACCTAAGTTCTCTGTCAACTTACGAGCATAGTAATATGACTCAGGAATCTTAGCGTCGACAGGAAGAACTTTTTTCAATAAAACCAAAAGCATGTCGAATGATGTGTCTGACCAATTATTCAAAGTCTTCAAATGCAACAACTCCACGATAAACGACAGTTTATTGTAAGAAGTACAACCAGGATATAATTCTGTTTTCGCATCATCAAGTACTTCATAAAACCTCCTCGAATCACGATCTGCACCAGAGCGAAGATTTATCTCACCGGTCTCAAGATTCTGGATGTCAATGCCTTCAGGATCAAACCCACGTACCATTTTAGTAAGCATTTCATGCATTGGATCAGTCATCCTTGCATCAACATCCATCTGAGCTGCATCTGTATATTGACAACGAACATATTCTTCTCCATGATGAGTCCAACTCTTATAATTTTTCAGAAATCCATTAAAGAAAAGGTGCTCCCTCACAGTATCTCGTGTGAATTGATATCTGTTAGCACATTTTCTACATGGACAACTAATATAGTCACTTTCAAATCCTCTCGTGAAGTCAATAAACTGCATAATGCCATTGAAATATTCTCTAGACGTTCGATTTGGAAGATCAATCCAACTCTTATCCATAATAATATCTGTATAACAAAAATTTACACAATACTTATTACATTTACATTTTTCAAATCAACTATATTCAAAATAAATATTAACCATTTGTTTATGAACCATTGATAAAATAATAATGTAACTGAAAGCTCATGTTACCTGATTGAGCTACAAACCTGAAAGGGAGGGGAGCCGAAGGCGGTGCTGCGAGGGAGAGGAGGCAGCGAAGGGGAGCCGGAGCCAAAGGCAGTGCGTCAAGGGAGGGGACGGGCGACGGCGGCGGCGGGGAGCTGGAGGAGAGGAGGCGGTGAGGGGACGGGGGACGGGCAGCGAGGGGGGGGGGGTGTCCGGGGTCGGGGGGGGGGGGGGTGGGGGGGGCTGTCCGAGGTGCGGGGAGGGGTGTCCGGGGTGTCGGGGGCCTGTCAGGGGTGCGGGCAGGGGTGTTCGGGGTGCGGGGGTGTCCGGGGTGCGGGAGAGGGGGGGCTGTCTGGGGTGCAGGGGGGCTGTCGGGGGTGCGGGGTGGGGTGTCCGGGGTGCGGGGGGCCTGTCCGGGGTGCGGGGGGGCTGTCCGGGTTCGGAGGGGGGGTGTCCGAGTGCGGGGGGGGGGGGGGGGGGGGGGCTGTCCGGGGTGCGGGGGGGCTGTCCGGGTTCGGAGGGGGGTGTCCGAGTGCAGGGGGGGGGCTGTCCGGGGTGTGGGGAGGCGTCCGGGGTGCGGGGGGCGGTCCGGAGTGCGCGAGGGGGGGGGGATGTCCGGGGTGCGGGGAGGCGTTCGGGGTGCGGGGGGCGGTCCGGAGTGCGCGGGGGGGTGCTGTCCGGGGTGCGGGGAGGCGTCCGGGGTGCGGGGGGCGGTCCGGAGTGCACGCCGGGGGCTGTCCGGGGTGCGGGTGCCGTCCGGGGTGGGGGGGGAGGGCCGAGAGGCCGGAGGGCAGCGGCCGGAGGCCCGAGGGCGGAGGGCGGTGGCCGGAGGCCGGATGGCAGGCGGCGGGGGAGGCCGTGCGGCGGGGGAGGCCGGGCGGCGGGGGAGGCCGGGCGGCGGGGGAGGCCGGGCGGCGGGGGAGGTCGGGCGGCGGGGGAGGGGAGGGTGGCGCGAGGGAGGGCGGCGAGGGAGGGAGGGGGTTAGGGCGAGGGAGATCGAGGGCGCGGGGGGGGGGGGGGGGGGGGGGCGCAGAAACCCCCCGAATTTTTTTAGGCAGGTTAGCGACCGCCATTGGCGGTCGCTAATGGTGAGCTATAGCGACCGCCAATGGCGGTCGCCCGAGTCTGGGGGGCTCCAATGCCCCCTTTTCTAGTAGTGACGTGTCTCCACCACTTTGGATGATCTCACAGAAATAAATATGGGTAAAAAAGAAAATACAATCCCCAATCTAATAAGTGCGGTCATGACTCCCAAAGAATAGAAGGTATACAACTCCTTCCTAAAGAAGCATCAAGACATGTTTTCTTGGAATTATACAGAGATTCCAGGCCTCGACCTTGAGGTGGCCACGCATCACTTGGGTTTTCCAGAATATCATCAGGGATACAAGAAAGCATCCAGGAGGACACACCCAAATCACCCCTCTAAAATTGAGTCTAAAGTGGACAAACTCATAAAGGATGATTTTATCTGAGAGGTATAGTACTCCAAATGAATATCCAACATTGTCCCTATGAAAAATAAGAAAGGGAAAATTTGAGTTTGCATCTATTTTGAAGATCTCAACCAGCATTGTCCCAAACATTACTTCCCAGTTCCAATAACAGAACTCCTGATTGATGCAATGGCTGGTTATCAAGCCCTTTCCTCCATGGATGGATACTCAGGGTACAAAAAATCTGAATAGACATAGATGATGAAGAATCCATAGCCTTCAGATCCCCTTAAGGGGTGTTTTACTACCAGGTAATTCCCTTTGGCTTGAATAATGCTGGTGTAACATACCAACATGCTATACATCTCATCTTCAAACCATTCTTGTGTAAGTTTTTTTAATTCTACGTTCATGATCTAGTGGTCAAATCCCAGTAACGTTCTGATCACTTGGAAAACCCAAAAACCATCTTAAGCAAGCTTCATCAGCATGATCTGAAGATAAACCCCTTAAAATTTACTTTCGGGGTAACCTCAGGAAAATTTCTCAGCTTCATCATATGCTATCATGGAATCGAAGTTGATCCTAAGAGGACTTTAAAGAAACTTGTACTATATTTGGAACTTCATAGACAATCTTGCAGGAAAGTGTTTACCCTTAACCAAATTGATGAAGAAAGGAGTCACATATTAGTGGACCAATGACTTCCAAGAAGCATTTGATTCCCTCAATAAATACCTCTTGATCCCACCGGTTATGATGACACATGTTGAAGGAAATCCACCCATTCTATACATGACATCCTTAGAGCGATCACTAGGTGATTTCCTCACACAAAAGAATGACTTTGGGAATGAAAACAACCTTTTTATCTCAATCAAACCATGATCAATGAAAAGAATCGATATTCAGATATTAAGAAGAGCTTCCTAGAATTAATATGTGTAGCTTAGAAGATGAGGCAATACATATAGCACCACGAGATCCACTTGGTTTCTCGAAATAACTTGCTCAAATTTATCCTCAGTCATCCTATGCTGACATGATGTCTGGCACGGTGGGAAGTTATCCTACAATAGTTTGATATATAGTTTGTGCCTTAGAAAGTAGTAAAAGTCCAGGCCTTGGTAGACTTCCTTGCTGAGAAACCATATACAGAAGAGACATCATTAAATACTGAACTACCTAATAAATAAATCTTATCTTTTCAAGATATCCCCCGGACATGGGAAATGTATTTTGATGGTGCTTATAGAAGTCCAATGAGGAAGAGAATGGAAGACCCTAAATTCAACAAATTTGGGTTAGGAATTGTGCTTATCTCCCCAGAGAAGACAGTGTTTCCATATTCCTTCCTACTATAAGAAGGTGGTACCAATAATGAGGTAGAATATTAGGCTTTCATTGAAATATTGGAATTGGAACTCCAAGTACCAGTGAACCACCTAGAAGTGAAGGTTGATTGAGAATTGATAATCAAGAAGATCAACAGAGATTACGCCATCAGAAAAGAAGAGATAATTCCCTTGTATGATTATGTCTGAGGGTTAATGGTATAATTTCACTCAGAGCCAGCATTGACTCATGTTCCACGATCATAGAATACCCAATAAGATTCATTGGAAAACACAGCTACAACTTTGGAAGATCTAAATTGGGATGAAACAATTATCAGTATTTCCCATCGTCACATTACTCCTTTTGTTCAAAATAGGATAGAGGAGATTAATGAAATCAACCCCATTTCCAAGAAATATATCCCTACCATGGGATGGATGGTGCCCATCATGGTTCCCATCATGGAATATATCAATGATGGAGTACTTCCACTAGATAGAGTTGGAAGTGAGTAGATCCGGTGACGAGCGACTAATTTCACTCTTTATGATGGCCTAAATCACCAAGAAATCCTCTATAAGCAAGGATTTGATGGAGTCCTTATCATATGTGTTGATGGAAAAGAGACTACGACTATTATGGAAGAAGTACATGTAGGAGCCTGTGGTTCCCACCAATCAGAGTATAGGTTCTCGATCAAATCTGAAGGCTTGGATACTTATGGACTTCTGTGATGTAGGACTGCACAGAATTCACTAAGAAGTGTTATCCCTGCCAAGTGCATGAAAACTTAATTCACCAACCCCCAGAGTTATTACATAAAACCAAATACTCCTTTCCATTTTACACATGTGGAAGGGATGTTGTTAGACCATATACTCCACCTATGGCTAAGTATTTAAAGTACATCCTTACAGCTATTGATTTCTTCTCCAAATGGGCTGAAGCAATGCCCCTCAAAGAAGTAGGATCCAAAAGTATTGTTATATTTTTTTCAAAGCTAACATCATCATCAAATTTGGTGCCCCTCATATCATATCGATGAATAATGACACCAATTTCTATTCTGGTGAGGTAAAGAAGATATAGTAGGAATACAATATCAATTCCAACCATTCATCCCGCTATCAGGCAGTGGCCAATGGACATATAGAGGTTTTTAATAAGACTATGTCAAACATAATACCAAATATAGTGGATAAAGATAAGAAATCTTGGTCTGATAATCTCTTTTATGCCTTAGGGGATTACCGGACTACTACCTGTACTACTACACGAGCGAATCTATACTCATTGGTGTACGAATAGAAGTAGTCTTGCCTATTGAGGTTCAGTTTCCATTGCTCCATATTTCCATTTGTGACCAGCTATCTGTAAATGAACAGTATTAGAAATGACTAGATGAAAAGAGATTTCATACCTTGCGTCACTTGAAATTCTATCAGAATCAGATAACACGATCTTTCAATAAAAAATTTCGTCTCCATTCATTCCTCTAAGGAGAATTGGTATTGGGCCTCAATACTCCAATGATACCAGGAAAGAATCCTCCAAAGCATGAGCCAAATTGGGAAGGACCTTACTCTATACATAAGGTCCACTCTAATGTAGCTTATTCCTTAATATCAATGGATGGAGAACTCACTAAAACTCCAACCAATGAAAGGTTCCCGAAGAATCACTTTGCCTAATCACATAGGGTTTATCTTTTCTGCGAGATGTTAAAATGAATAGCACCATATGCATCCAGGTTGCACAATGTTAAACTGCGTAGCATCATCTTCTTTGTCACACAATGATAAATTGCATGACATGAGGTCCTAGTTTCATGATCTAAAACTGAAAACAACATTTTTTTGCAAGGAAAACACCATTTTTCCTTACCACATGACATTAAACTGTATAGTCAACGTCTCCCTAATCTGACATTAATAAATTCCTAAGATACCATGAGCAGACACTCCTTTTTCTCCCTCAAAAGATGAGTAGCTTCCATGTGTAAACCTCACTCACATCATTGCCACTCCTAAGTGGCACTTGAGCCCCATTTCTCCCTGTGTTTGGATCAGACCTGCATGGGGAATAACTATAAAGAACTATGTGTGTCTTGATTCTTGCCCCAACAAGATATGCAGTGACATATGGGTCTTATCCCCCGATCCAACCACAATTTTTCTTTCATGTCAGGTGATCCACATCCTTTCCGCATGGTGATAAATTTCACGGTTCATCAAGAAATATGTGTGGCTTGATTCCCATTCCAATGAGATATGTAGTGAAACCCAGATCTTCAATCTTAGGCCCATCCGTGACCATGAAGAAAATATTTTCTTTCCCTATGTATGAACCAAACCTATACAAGACACTCTTCCAGAACTTACAGCCTGATTCCCATACCATCTGATGTATTGGGCCCAATATTTATATCTAGAAAATATTAAAGGCCCTTCCTCACATCCACCCATGGAATTGAGAGTCACACCACAAACTTTTCGGGATGGTTCGATGACATTTTCCATTTCACCCTTATACGGCCTCAATGTCCACCCCTAGAATACCATTATTTGAGATACTCTTCCACACCCACTGAAATACCCTGAGTCAACTTACTCCTCTTGGTTCCTTTATCATGTTATGAGTTGTGATTCTCCTCTTGGACCTCAAGTAACTTGAGTCAATAAACTCCTTAAGAAACTCTTCAAAACTCATTACCTAACTCATATTCTAGGACGAATCATAAATGGAAATCCTCCTTAGGAATAAGCCCAAACCAAACCTTAAAGGGAAGACATCCTGGTGTAAGCCCCTATAGTTTCTTATGGGAGGTTTCAGTCTTTCTCCTCTCCACATCCGTGTTCGTTACCTTAATACTTTACTCATGTTGGACTCACATACAATGTAAAGTGAAGAGAGGGAAGTGTCTTAGCCCCAACCTCTTCCGCTGTATCCCCAACCTCTTCCACTGTAGCCCCAGCCTCTTCCACTAGTGAAGTAGGAAAAGTGTGTGGTTTTTCAAATCTTTCACTTCCTCTTGTTTCTCACACCAAGCATAACTCACATGGGATTATAGGTTAGCGATGATCATGGAATCCAAAACATCCACCTAAAGGACTGAACTATGACAACTCTAATTCAAAATTTAACCAGGATATGTAGGACACCCACTTAGGGCCTCAGCTCACTAGGCATCCTCCTCAAGAGTAAGCTCCAAACCTAATTCCCTTAATATGGGCATCCTCCTTAGGAATAAGCCCTGAATTAAACCTCCAAATAACCACAAGTTAAAACATCTCTCATGGCCCATCTTTCATAGGGTTTCCTTTTCAAGAATTAGCCCAACCTTTATCTTCTAAAAAGGTTATACTCCCCTAAGAGACCTACCGAACAATGTGGGCTTTGATTCCCATCCAAATGGGATACATATGAAGCCTCCCTGAGGTTCAAGCCCAACTCCTAAACCAACCCTATTCTTCTAGGCTATATTCCTAGTAGGGTCTAATTCAACTTGTAAACTCATATCCCTTCCAGGTTTCTCGGACCGCTTTGGTATAAGTCCCACACCAAACTTTGACTAGGCACCCTTCACCTAGACGTCCTTGTCTCATGACATTAAACTGTACGGTTGGGTCCTTATCACATGACCTTAAAAGGTATGATGTTCCCTATTAAGTGGCATCGAACTATGTGGGTTTTGATTCCTTTCACAAGGATACGCAGGAATACCACTTATGGATTTGATCCCAATATAAAAACAAATCTCGTCTCCCTGGATGATGATAAACTCCAGAGTGATCTTCGTCTACTTAGATGACAATAAACATCGGAGTGACCTTCATCTACCTGGATGACAATAAAATCCAGAGTAACCTTCATCTACCCGGATGACAATAAACTCTGAGTGAACTTCATCTACCTAGATGATAATAAACACCAGAGCACCCCAATGCGTGGCTAGAAAACCAACATCATCATAATAACGACCAAAGAATCTCTAAGTAGTATATTAGAGGACACCATCAATGGAGAACCTCAGATACATACATATATCTCCATTAATGAAGAACCTCAGATACATATAGATGATTATGAATTCCACACATTCTAATAATTGATTTCAAATCTTGGGTTGACCAGTATCATGCTCGGGAATTAATGAAGGATTCATTAACACATCTTAAATCTATAAGAGAGTCCCATAGTAGGCAATAATTCTCCCCAAAAAGGTTTTGATGAGCCCGACATCCCATCTTCTTGACTAATGTAAGTTCTTAAGCATCGTAGGCCAAAACACCTAATGAGCACCTACCTTTGGAAAGTAGGTCCCCATGGATATAGAACCATTGGGTGTTTCCAGTTCCATGAATAAACTCATTAGAAACCATTCAGAAATGGAAAACAATCATGAGGTGTGAAATCTGAGGGAAACAAACCTAAAAACCCAAAAATACCCTAAAAACAATGAAAAACCCTGAAACCACATAAAAACCCTCAAAATAACTAAAATCCCTAAAACCTTAAAAACCTTAAAAAACATAAAAAACCCAAAAAAATCCCTAAAAATGTAAAAACCCCTAAAATCCCTAAAAAAACCCCCAAACCCATAAAACCCCAAAAAACCATTAAAACCCCATAAAACTCCTAAAACCCCACTAAAAACTCTAAAACCGATAAACCCCTAAAAATGTTAAAAACTCTAAAAACACCATTAAAACACTAAAAAACTAACCCCCCCCTAAAAACCCAAAAAACCATAAAAAACCCAAAAAACCATCAAAATCCTAAAAACCCTAAAAACCATAAAATTCTTAAAATTCCTAAAAAATCCCTAAAAATCCGTAAAAACCCTGAAAACTTCCTAAAAACCATAAAACACCAAAAAACCTTCAAAAACCCTAAAAACCCATAAAACCCCTAAAAACCCACTAAAAACTCTAAAAACCCTTTAAGCCCATAAAAATGTTAAAAAACTCTAAAAAACCTTAAAACCCCCTAAAAACTCAAAAAAAACATAAAAACCCAAAAAGACCCTAAAAAACTTTAAAACCCTTAAAACCCCAAAAAACCTAAAAACCCATAGAATCCCTAAAAACCCTAAAAACCATAAAAATCCTTAAAATCCCTAAAAATTAGTAAAAAAATAACAACCATAAAAACCTTGAAAACCCCCTAAAAACCATAACACCTAAAAACCTTAAAAAATTCTAAAGACCAATAAAAACCCTAAACCCACTAAAAACTCAAAAATCCCCTTAAATCCCCTAAAACATTAAAACTCTAAAAACCTTTATACCCCTAAAAACTCAAAAAAACCCACTAAGAAATACAAAGAGATGCTAAAACCCCTAAAAACCCCTAAAAACCCTAAAAACCTTGAAAAAAAATCTAAAACCCCCCAAAATCCCTAATAAACCAAAAAACTCATAAAAACCATAAAAATCCTAAAAATGCCGAAACCCCCCTGAAAATGTAAAAAAACCTAAAACTCTAAAAACCCTTAAAACCCATAAAACCCCTAAAACCCTAAAAAACCTAAAAACCAACTAAAAACTCTAAAAAATCTTAATACCCCAAAAATGTTAAAAAACTCTAAAAAACATTAAAAACCCTAAAGAACACAAAAAACCATAAAACACCAAAAAAGCAATAAAAACAATAAAATCCCTAAAAAACCCTAAAAAATACTAAAACCCCCAAAATTCTCTAAAAACCCTAGAAACCAAAAAATCATAAAGAAGTCCTAAAAATCCTTAAAAACGTAAAAAACCCTAAAAACACTGAAAATCCCATGAAAACCATAAAACCCCTAAAAACCTTAATAAACCACCAAAACCCCATAAAAACTAAAAAAACACTAAAAGCCTTAAAACCCCTAAAAAGGTTTAAAAACTGTAAAAACCTTAAAAACCCTAAAAGACTAAAAAAAAACTAAAAACCCTAAAAAACCCTAAAAACCCTAAAAATCCCTAAAAACCCTAAAAACCCCTAAAAACAAAAAACACCTAAAAAATCCATAAAAATTTATTAAAACATAAAAACCCTAAAAACCCTGAAAACCCCTAAAAACCATAAAAACCCCTAAAAACCTATAAAATTCCTAAAAATCATAAAAAATCTAAAAACCCTTAAAACCCCTTAAAATTTTAAAAAATTCTAATAAACCTTAAAAACCCTAAAAAACTCAAAAAACCCCATAAAAACAAAAAAACTCCAAAAACCTATAAAAACCCTCAAAATCCAAAAAATATCCTAAAATGCTAAAAACCTTAAAAATCCTAAAAAAGCCATAAAAATCCTAAAAAAGCCTTAAAAATCCATGAAAATGTAAAAAACCCTAAAACCCCTGAAAACACCCTGAAAATCGTGAAAGACCATAAAAACCTTTAAAACCCCTAAAATCTCATAAAACCCCAAAAACAACTAAAAATTCTGAAAACCCTTAAAATCCCTAACAACGTCAAAAAACTCTAAAAACCCATAAAACCCTAAAAAACTAAAAAAAACCAAAAAACCCAAAAAGAACTTTGAAACCTAGAAAAACCCTAAAGTACCCTGAAAAATCCAAAACCCCCTCAAATTCCCTAAAACCCCTAAAAACCCTAAAACGCATAAAAACCCTAAAAAACCAAAAATCCTTGAAAATTTAAAAAACCGTAAAAACCCAAAAAAACCCTAAAAACCACAAAAACCCTAAAAACCCATAGAAACCCTAAAACCCACTTAAAACTATAAAAACAATTAAAACCTCTAAAAATGTTAAAAGAGTTTCAAAAACCTTAAAACCCTAAAATACTCTAAAAAATCCCTAAAACCCCAAAAAGACCTTAAAAACCTTGAAAACCCTAAAAACCCTAAAAAACAAAAAAAAAAACCCTAAAAACTCAAAAAATCCCTAAAACCTCTAAAAACCCTAAAAACTAAAAATGTCCTAAAATAGCCCAAAAAATCCAAAAAACATAAAAAAACTAAAAACCCTGAAAACTCTTTAAACCCCTAAAATGATAAAAAACTCTAAAAACATTAAAAACCATAAAAAAATAAAATAAAACCTAAAAACCTAAAAAGACACTAAAAACCCTAAAAAACTGAAGAACCCTCAAATCCCTAACAACCCAAAAAACCATAAAAACCGCAAAAATCCTAAAAAATCTCGAAAAATCCTTGAAAAGGTAAAAAACACTAAAAACCATGAAAACATATTGAAAACCATAAAAACCCCTAAAAACGAAAAAAACCTTAAAAAACCTAAAACCCACAAAAAACTCTAAAAACACTTAAACCCCCTAAAAATGTTAAAAACTTTAAAAAACCTTAAAACCCTAAAAACTCAAAAAAAACCCAAAAAAACCGAAAAAGGCCTTAAAAACCTGAAAACCCTTTAAATACCTTAAAAACCCTAAAAACTATAAAAATACTAAAAATCCTTAACAATCCCAAAAAACATAAAAAATCTAAAAAACCCAAAAAGAGTCCCTTGAAAACCATAAAACTATTCAAAACCTTTAATCCCTTAAAAACCCATAAAAACCCAACAAATCACTAAAAAATCTAAAACCCCTTAAAACCCTTAAAATCGCTAAAAAACACGGAAAACTTTAAAACCCTAAAAAATGCTAAAAATCCACAAAATCTCTAAAAACCCTATAAATCCTAAAACCCATAAAAATCCAAAAAACCCCATGAAATCCCTAAAAACGTAAAAATCCCTAAAAATAGTGAAAGTCCTTTGAAAACCATAAAACCCCTAAAAACCTTAAAAACCCTAAATACCCCATAAAAACCCTAAAACTACTAAAAACTCAAAAAAACACTTAAAACCGCTAAAAACATTAAAAAATATAGAAAACCTTAAAACCCTTAAAAAACTTTAAAAACCCTAAAATTCCAAAAAAACCCTAACAACCCTGAAAAACCATGAAAACCCTAAAATACATGAAAACCCTCAAAATCCATAAATACCCAAAAAACCCAAAAAACCATAAAATTCTAAAAATTCCCTAAAATTTTCTGAAAATGTAAAAAACCCCTAAAAACGTTGAAAACCCTCAAAAACTATAAAAACCCTAAACCCTTAAAAAACATAAAAACCCATAAAAACCCAAAAAACACCACTAAAAACTCAAAAAAACCCATTAAACCCCTAAAAATGTTAAAAACTATAAAAAACATTAAAACTATAAAAAAACTAAAAAGAACCCTAAAACCCCAAATGACCCTAAAAACACTAAAAACCCCTAAAACCCCTAAAAACTCCAAAAACCCCTCAAAATACAAAAAAAACCATAAAAATCGTCAAAACCATGAAAGTCTTAAAAAGCTCTAAAAATACCTGAAAATGTAAAAAACCAAAAAATCCCCCCTGAAAACAAAAAAAACCCTAAAACCCATAAAAACCCCTAAAAACACTAAAAACCACTATAACTCTAAAAATCCTTAACACCCCTAAAAACGTTGAAAAACACTAAAAAACCTTAAAAACCATGAAAAACTCAAAAAAAACCCTAAAAACCCAAAAAGAAACATGAAACCTTGAAAATACCTAAAAAACCTGAAAACCCCTGAAAACCCCTAAAACCCCTCAAAATCCCTAAAATCCCAAAAAACCCAAAAAACCATAAAAATCCAAAAGATGACCTATAAATACTTGAAAACATAAAAACCCCAAAAACCCTGAAAAACCCTTGAAAAAAAAATAAAAACCTCTAAAAACATTAAAAACAAAAAACCCATAAAACTCATAAAAACCCACTAAAAACTCTAAAACCCCCTTATAAATCCCTAAAAACGTTAAAACAATTAAAAAACCTTAAAACCCATAATTACCCAAAAAACACTAAATACCCAAAAACCCTAAAAATCCTAAAAAATCATGAAAAAAAACGATCAAAATCCTTGAAAACCCTAAAAAACAATAAAAACAATAAAAATCCTAAAAATCACTAAATATCCCAGAAAACGTAAAAAACCCTAAAAACTTTGAAAAAACCCTAAAAACCATAAAAATTCATATAAACCTTAAAGACCCCTAAACCCATAAAAACGAAAAACCAGTAAAAACTCTAAAAACCCTTTAAACCCCATAAAAATGTTAAAAACCCCAAAAACCTTTAAAACCCTAAAAACCTATTAAACCATAAAAACCCAAAAAGACGCTAAAACCCCAAAAAGCCCTAAAAACCCTCAAAATTCCTAAGAACCCTAAAAAACCATAAAAACTAGAAAAATAAAAAAGAATCCGTAAAAATCCCAGAAAACATAAAAACCATAAAAACCATGAAAGCCGCCCTGAAAACCATAAAACCCCCTAAAAAACCTTAAAAACTGAAGTGCATTGTGTTGCATTTGTTGTCAATGAGGCATGAAGTTGTCTTGGAATGAATGGATGTCAAGGAGTCAAGATGTGAATGTCAAAGGATGTGATGGTGATGGTGATGAAGGAGAATGGCCATGGTACTAAGATGCATGTCACTTAGGAGATTCACTAAGTGGTATTGGAAATTGTGGTTGAAACATTCTCCATGAAAATCAGACGATTGTTGAACTGATCTTTAAGTTCATAGAACTTGTATCCTGATGATACAAAGTCACAACACTTTTAGAAGACCATGCATTGTATTGACAATGCATGAGGAGATGAAAGAAGATCCATCCACAATTTCTAAGTGGGTGAAGTGGATTAAAGAAGTCCATGTACTAACTCTTAGTGCATGTGAATTGGAAGTGATCCAACTTGATCTCTAATTGGATCATTGAAGAACATTGAAGAATTATTTGATTCAGGAGCTTCGGTTGATGGTGAACCTTTTGAATTTCACTCCTAAGTGATGAACATTTGTTGAGGAGGATTAAGGAATTCTTAAGAAGTAGAGAAGGGAAGAAATGGAGAAGAAGAATGGAGTGGCTTGGCATTTGGATTATACTCATGGAGGACTTTGTTTTTGACAAAGTCTTATTCTATACTTTGCCAAAAAATATGGCCAGCCCGTGAGCACCTTGTGGGTTCAACCCCAAGGCTCATGTGGGCCTAAGGCGCCACGCCCAAGGGGGAACCCATGGGGCGAGCTCAGGGCGGCAGGGGCGCACCCGCAGACACCACAGAGGCGCTGGGGCACGCCCGGAGGAGCGCAGGGGGCCGTGTATAAGCCCCCGAGGGCACGCGGTGGTGAAACCCGCGCGCCGGAGGAGCATAGTGGGCGCTAGGAGCGCGCCCGCAGGAGCAGAGAGTGGGCGCAGAGCGCGCCCGCAGGGAGAACACGGTGCGGGGCGGCACCGTGGAGGGAGAGGATTCAACTGGCGAGTAGCGGTGAGAGCCAGGGTAATAAGCCGCGAGAAAACTGGGCGGCGTTTCGATGTGGGACGCGGGATTTTCCCGCGGAAGAGATCCTGGCCGTCCGAGCCATCGCGCGCTTGATCTGCGCCGCACGATCCATCCGCGGCGAGATGATCTGATCCAGGCCGTCCGAGATCAATTGAATCGCCGATCCAACGGCTGCGAATCCGTCTTCCTCCTCGAGCTTGAGCCGAAGCCTCCCGCGTACCTCCTTCGAACCAGAGGCCTCCCGAAGATGGATTTCGAGCTCCCGGCCACCACTGATCGAAGTAAAGCCACCCTCATGCTCTTCTGGCCATAACGAACAGGATCATGCCCAAAAATACACGTGCATGCAACAAATGAGGGAATTCGATGTTGGCCGAGGCAAACGAAGTTGCCGAGGCACCGGGTTGATGTTTTGCATGAGATAGGCTTAAACAGAGCCATGCATGCGTTCTAAAACTCATGTACGTGGAGAAGGCCGAAGGTGAAGGAACCCGTGTGAAATAAAAAGAGAAAACAAGATTTGGAGAAAATCTTAAAGATCCGAAATCTTCGGGAATTTGAAGATATCTCACGCGGATGATTCGGGCATCCCTCTGCCTATAAAAGAAGAGCCAGAGGCTCTCATTTTGTTTGCTGAAGTATTCTTGAAAATCCGAGTCCCGTGAGAGCTCTGCCTCGCGAAGAACTGCCCTGTGCGCACCACTTGCGCGGCAGCAGCCCGAAGCCATTTTTGGCTTTGCGAAGCTCCTTGCGCGCAACACCTTTGCGCGACAAGAAGAAGGGTTCCCTGCGCACCTCACTTGAGCAGCAGGAAGAACCGGGGTCGCACCAAGCCTTGCGCGCCCACGGTTGAAGCCCCGCGGTGTTGCAGCTTGCACACCCGAGCGCTTGCACGGCCAAGTGCACCCTTGCACTTGCGCGCCCACGGCCGAGGTCCTTTGTGCCTTGTGCTTGCGCGATAGAAGCTGTGAATAGAGGAAGGCCGCACCCCTTGCGCGCCTATTTTGAAGGTGGAGTTCGGGCAGTGTGTGCGAAGGCAGTGGAAGGCCAAGGCATTACCTTATGCTAAACAAGAAAGGGACCCGAGGCTTGCATGCCTTGTGTGTGCAAAGTGAGAAGGAAGGCCGTCGTCGTGTGTGTGCATAAGGAGGAAGGCCACCACATTTGTGTGTGTGCAAAAGAATAGAAGGCCGAGGCCTTTGTGTGCAAAAAGAATCCAGGCCGTAGCCTTGTGTGGGTGAATTGAAGACCACACCTCATTTGAGTGTGTGTGTGTGCAAATTGAAGAGGAACACCCTACGTCCATTTAAGGGTGTGCAACAAGAAGTGTGAAGGCCAAGCTCAAAGTGTGTGCCAAAGTGAAGAGGTTTTGTGTGCAAAGAGACAAGAAGGCCGAACCTAGTGTGTGCACTAAAAGTGTATACACATTAGAAGAAGAAGAAGGAGTGACCCACACTAAAGTAGAACACACTCTAAGTGTGTAAACAAATTGGATAAAGTGTGTGAAGTTCGGAGAAGGTGTGTGCTATAATTGATTACACCCTTTGTGGGTCTACTGCACCAAGAAGAGGAAAGGGAAAGTGCATGCATTCATGCATGCACGTGCACACGTGAACAGTGCTAAATCAGTGGTGTGCATCTGAGGAGTCCAAGACTTGAAGATCTTGAAGAGTTGCCATGCACTCAGTGCATGATGTTGAAGTGAACTGAGACTGAGCCAGACTGAAGTTAAAGAGATTGGTTGTCTGAGTTTTCAGTAGATTGAGAAGACCCTGATCATCACAAGTGATCAGAGGTACAGAGCAAGGCCAGCAGTCTTTATCCCAGACTGCTGAAGATACTTGAAGAGCTGAACAAGAAGAAGAGCTACTCGTGTGACTCGAGGAGCCAGGAGAAGACCCTGTGGGACTCAGGGAGAAGAAGTCTTCAGTGGGATTCTGGAGCAGGCCAGTGGGACTCTGGTAACACTGTGGGACGCAGTATAAAGACCCTCCTGTGGGACTCAGGAGAGATACGGTGGGAAGCTGTATCGACCATTGTAATACTAACAGATTATAATGGGAGAATCCATGCTGGGAGAGCATGGCAAGGATGTAGGCCTTTGGTGCCGAACCTTGTAAATCCTTGTGTCCTGTGCCTTTTCATTACTGCATTATCCGGGAAAGGTTGAGAGATACAAGAAGAGTGGATCGAGGCTTTAACCAGCCATAGAGGTTTAATTGATAAAGAATCAATTAGTAAAAAGTTTTAAGGGATCACTGATTCACCCCCTCCCCCTCTCAGTGATTCACACTGATCTGGGCACTTCAATTGGTATCAGAGGGAGGTTACCTCTAAAAGATCAAAGAGAGTCTATATGGAGTGCAGATTTGAGGAAATGAAAGAACAGCCTCAAATGGAGATATCTGCCAAGACTCTGAAAAACAGAATGAAGAAACAGGCAAAGAAGACGAAGAAGAAGGCTGGTGCAATCAGAGAAACTCCTTCTATGGAAAGAAATGTGAAAGTCACATCAGATGACAATTCCTTTTATCATTCTTCTGATGAAGCCTACTCTAGCTGTGATGAAGATGGAAGAAACAATGATCTTCTAAATGCAATCAAATATCTTCAGAAGAGAGTCCCCAAGGAAGTTGCAATGTGTATAGCTACAGGCCTCCTTGATCTTCAAGAAGAAAAATTACAGCTAGAAGATGAATCCAATTCTATCGAAGTCCAATTGGCCAAAAGGGTTGGGATAACCAACACTCTCAGAAAGCTGGTAAATGCCAAAGATGAAATAGTTTCCCTTTGCAATGAAAGATATGAAGACACTGCTGAAGAATTGCAAAGAAGCCTTTCTGAGAAAGACATCTTTATGATAATGATCAAAGATGTTGTCCATGCACTGGAAAAGAGGAACAAAGTTTCAATGGTTGTCAGGGATGCTCAACTAGAAGACAAAGTCAAAAGGGTGAAGGAGCTTGACAACTCATTGCTTGAAATGAAGCAGATTCATGAAGACCAGATAAAACAGCTGGAAGAGAAATGGGAAGGAAGGCTAAGAATAGTTGAGGATGAGAATAACTCCCTCAACATGAAGTGTTTAGAACTAGAGGTGATATTGAAAAATCAGCAATCACCCAAAGCCCAAGCCTCCCAGACAGCTGGAAGAAGAAATGTTGCCACTCAAGTGAGCTTTGAGCAGGATGATTCTAAGAGAAAGACATCCTCTAATAAAAGTGCAACATCTTCTAGAAAGAAGGTACCATCCATCCCATCTTGTACTGATGCTTCTAATTGTGTTTCCACAAAAAGTGCAGGATGGAAGAATAATTCCAAACAAATATGGATGAAGAAAATAAAGAAGCAGAGCTCTCCTGAAACAACACAACTTGTCAAGAAAAGTACCCAGCAATCAGAAGGACTGAAAAGGTCAAGATTTGTGGGTCAATGTTGGTGTTGTAACAAGTATGGGCATTGTGCAAAGGATTGTTGGTACAATCCACCGAATTCCAAAGCACAGAGGAAGCCCATGCCAAGGGGGAGCAAGCCAGAGGAAAAGAAGCAGCATCCACAGGTCCAGAGACATCTGTTTACTGCAAATAGATTTGGATTACTTGACAACATCTGGGATGGTTGCAAAAGTGGTCAAAGAGTTGATACATATCAATCTCCAACTGTATCCAGAGCTCAAAAGAAGAAAAGATCACTGAACCTGGCTAAAATGGAAACCTTGGGAAGCAAACAGAAGAAAGGTGACAATGCTCCCAAGAAGATATTGAAAAAGGAAGAGAATTCCTTGGAGTCTAAATCCAAGAAGGGTGAGTCATCTAGGAGGATCACCAAGAAGACATGCTTCTACTGTGGAAAGAAAGGACACATCATGGATCTTTGTAAAGAAGCCATGAAATTAAATAGAAGCAGACTGGACTCAAAAAGACAATCAATCCAGAAGAAGCAGAAGGGATTGATTGAAAACAAGTTACCTAAGAGAGGTAGCTTGACAGCATCAAAAGAACCATGTGGAACTTCCAGAACTGAGGCCACACTTCCAAATGACTTGTTAGTCATATGGCCAAATCAGTTGCAACTTGCCAAAGATCTACAAAGAGCTGAAGATGAAGTTCTGGCAATTGCTAAAGCAAAAGGGAAGAAGAAGGTTTCACATGAAGATGTTTTGAGAACCACACCAGCACAATCATCAATGAAGATCAAATGTGCAAGTGTGAAGACTGGTGAAAATGGGACATCTTGGTTGAGAGAATCTTCTCAACCTTGTTGTTCACATTGATGAACCAAGGAGGTTCCATCTTATTCCCTTATACTCTTGGTATATACATGTGCTAACATTGCAGGGAATTGAAGATGATGATCATTCTCAGCTGGAGGATGGTTTGGAAGGAATGGAGTGCACCCCTTGAGGGGGAGCCAATCTGGAGAAGATGATGTTCTAAAATTAATATCATCTTGAGAAAGTGAAGGTATTCCAATCATGCTTTCATCCCTTGTTTCTTAATTGAGTTTATCTTGTCAATTAAGGGGGAGTATGGATTGAAGACAAATGGACGAAAGGGGGAGCTTTATCTTTGCACCTGAACTTTCTAATGAGTTTTGTGAAGTTGTGCAGGATTTAGCAACTTCATTGTTATATCTGAAAAATTTCAAACCCCTGAAGCATGATCTCACATGTATAGTGAAATGTGGACAGCATTGAAAAATCTTGGTTATATCACTCTTGTTTTCTACATCGGGTTAGCCCAAGTAGACTTAGAGCTGATTTACTAAAGGTTCATTGCTCAAGTGAACATGTGACATCATCCCTCTCTCAGTGTTTTTCAAGAAAATACTTTTCAAAGGGAGGAAGAGATATTGTGGAAGAGAACCACACCACACCTTTGCATTTGATTGCCAATAAGGGGGAGAAATATTGGCACACATATTGACCCATTCATATGTGCTGAAGGAGTGTATTGACAACAAATACAAAGGGGGAGATTGAAGTGCATTGTGTTGCATTTGTTGTCAATGAGGCATGAAGTTGTCTTGGAATGAATGGATGTCAAGGAGTCAAGATGTGAATGTCAAAGGATGTGATGGTGATGGTGATGAAGGAGAATGGCCATGGTACTAAGATGCATGTCACTTAGGAGATTCACTAAGTGGTATTGGAAATTGTGGTTGAAACATTCTCCATGAAAATCAGACGATTGTTGAACTGATCTTTAAGTTCATAGAACTTGTATCCTGATGATACAAAGTCACAACACTTTTAGAAGACCATGCATTGTATTGACAATGCATGAGGAGATGAAAGAAGATCCATCCACAATTTCTAAGTGGGTGAAGTGGATTAAAGAAGTCCATGTACTAACTCTTAGTGCATGTGAATTGGAAGTGATCCAACTTGATCTCTAATTGGATCATTGAAGAACATTGAAGAATTATTTGATTCAGGAGCTTCGGTTGATGGTGAACCTTTTGAATTTCACTCCTAAGTGATGAACATTTGTTGAGGAGGATTAAGGAATTCTTAAGAAGTAGAGAAGGGAATAAATGGAGAAGAAGAATGGAGTGGCTTGGCATTTGGCTTATACTCATGGAGGACTTTGTTTTTGACAAAGTTTTATTCTATACTTTGCCAAAAAATATGGCCAGCCCGTGAGCACCTTGTGGGTTCAACCCCAAGGCTCATGTGGGCCTAAGGCGCCACGCCCAAGGGGGAACCCATGGGGCGAGCTCAGGGCGGCAGGGGCGCACCCGCAGACACCACAGAGGCGCTGGGGCACGCCCGGAGGAGCGCAGGGGGCTGTGTATAAGCCCCCGAGGGCACGCGGTGGTGAAACCCGCGCGCCGGAGGAGCATAGTGGGCGCTAGGAGCGCGCCCGCAGGAGCAGAGAGTGGGCGCAGAGCGCGCCCGCAGGGAGAACACGGTGCGGGGCGGCACCGTGGAGGGAGAGGATTCAACTGGCGAGTAGCGGTGAGAGCCAGGGTAATAAGCCGCGAGAAAACTGGGCGGCGTTTCGATGTGGGACGCGGGATTTTCCCGCGGAAGAGATCCTGGCCGTCCGAGCCATCGCGCGCTTGATCTGCGCCGCACGATCCATCCGCGGCGAGATGATCTGATCCAGGCCGTCCGAGATCAATTGAATCGCCGATCCAACGGCTGCGAATCCGTCTTCCTCCTCGAGCTCGAGCCGAAGCCTCCCGCGTACCTCCTTCGAACCAGAGGCCTCCCGAAGATGGATTTCGAGCTCCCGGCCACCGCTGATCGAAGTAAAGCCACCCTCATGCTCTTCTGGCCATAACGAACAGGATCATGCCCAAAAATACACGTGCATGCAACAAATGAGGGAATTCGATGTTGGCCGAGGCAAACGAAGTTGCCGAGGCACCGGGTTGATGTTTTGCATGAGATAGGCTTAAACAGAGCCATGCATGCGTTCTAAAACTCATGTACGTGGAGAAGGCCGAAGGTGAAGGAACCCGTGTGAAATAAAAAGAGAAAACAAGATTTGGAGAAAATCTTAAAGATCCGAAATCTTCGGGAATTTGAAGATATCGTACGCGGATGATTCGGGCATCCCTCTGCCTATAAAAGAAGAGCCAGAGGCTCTCATTTTGTTTGCTGAAGTATTCTTGAAAATCCGAGTCCCGTGAGAGCTCTGCCTCGCGAAGAACTGCCCTGTGCGCACCACTTGCGCGGCAGCAGCCCGAAGCCATTTTTGGCTTTGCGAAGCTCCTTGCGCGCAACACCTTTGCGCGACAAGAAGAAGGGTTCCCTGCGCACCTCACTTGAACAGCAGGAAGAACCGGGGTCGCACCAAGCCTTGCGCGCCCACGGTTGAAGCCCCGCGGTGTTGCAGCTTGCACACCCGAGCGCTTGCACGGCCAAGTGCACCCTTGCACTTGCGCGCCCACGGCCGAGGTCCTTTGTGCCTTGTGCTTGCGCGACAGAAGCTGTGAATAGAGGAAGGCCGCACCCCTTGCGCGCCTATTTTGAAGGTGGAGTCCGGGCAGTGTGTGCGAAGGCAGTGGAAGGCCAAGGCATTACCTTATGCTAAACAAGAAAGGGACCCGAGGCTTGCATGCCTTGTGTGTGCAAAGTGAGAAGGAAGGCCGTGGCCGTGTGTGTGCATAAGGAGGAAGGCCACCACATTTGTGTGTGTGCAAAAGAATAGAAGGCCGAGGCCTTTGTGCCTTTGTGTGCAAAAAGAATCCAGGCCGTAGCCTTGTGTGGGTGAATTGAAGACCACACCTCATTTGAGTGTGTGTGTGTGCAAATTGAAGAGGAACACCCTACGGCCATTTAAGGGTGTGCAACAAGAAGTGTGAAGGCCAAGCTCAAAGTGTGTGCCAAAGTGAAGAAGTTTTGTGTGCAAAGAGACAAGAAGGCCGAACCTAGTGTGTGCACTAAAAGTGTATACACATTAGAAGAAGAAGAAGGAGTGACCCACACTAAAGTAGAACACACTCTAAGTGTGTAAACAAATTGGATAAAGTGTGTGAAGTTCGGAGAAGGTGTGTGCTATAATTGATTACACCCTTTGTGGGTCTACTGCACCAAGAAGAGGAAAGGGAAAGTGCATGCATGCATGCATGCACGTGCACACGTGAACAGTGCTAAATCAGTGGTGTGCATCTGAGGAGTCCAAGACTTGAAGATCTTGAAGAGTTGCCATGCACTCAGTGCATGATGTTGAAGTGAACTGAGACTGAGCCAGACTGAAGTTAAAGAGATTGGTTGTCTGAGTTTTCAGTAGATTGAGAAGACCCTGATCATCACAAGTGATCAGAGGTACAGAGCAAGGCCAGCAGTCTTTATCCCAGACTGCTGAAGATACTTGAAGAGCTGAACAAGAAGAAGAGCTACTCGTGTGACTCGAGGAGCCAGGAGAAGACCCTGTGGGACTCAGGGAGAAGAAGTCTTCAGTGGGATTCTGGAGCAGGCCAGTGGGACTCTGGTAACACTGTGGGACGCAGTATAAAGACCCTCCTGTGGGACTCAGGAGAGATACGGTGGGAAGCTGTATCGACCATTGTAATACTAACAGATTATAATGGGAGAATCCATGCTGGGAGAG
The DNA here is from genome assembly GCA_963277665.1 of Viscum album. Lineage (NCBI taxonomy): Eukaryota > Viridiplantae > Streptophyta > Magnoliopsida > Santalales > Viscaceae > Viscum > Viscum album. The sequence continues at coordinate 1,048,581,306 of OY728121.1, read as the reverse complement.
CATGGCAAGGATGTAGGCCTTTGGTGCCGAACCTTGTAAATCCTTGTGTCCTGTGCCTTTTCATTACTGCATTATCCGGGAAAGGTTGAGAGATACAAGAAGAGTGGATCGAGGCTTTAACCAGCCATAGAGGTTTAATTGATAAAGAATCAATTAGTAAAAAGTTTTAAGGGATCACTGATTCACCCCCTCCCCCTCTCAGTGATTCACACTGATCTGGGCACTTCAAAAACCCTAAAAACCCTAAAAACCCTAAACACCCTAAAACCCACTAACATATTTAAAAGCCCTAAAAACCCCTAAAAATGTTTAAAAAACTCTAAAAACCCTAAAAAACTCAAAAGCACCAAAAAAACCCAAAAGTCCCTAAAAACTTTGAAAACCCCTAAAATCTCTAGAAACCCAGCAAAACCCAAACAACCCTCAAAATCCATAAAAACACAAAAAAACCATAAAAATAATAAAAATCCTACAAAAATCCTAAAAATACCTAAAAATGTAAAAAATCCTAAAAAACCTAAAGAACCCCCTGAAAACCATAAAAAATACCTGAATAACCTTTAAAAAAAATCCAAAAAACCATAAAAATCCTAAACACCCACTAAAAACTCTAAAAAACCTTAAAACACATAAAAATGTTAAAAAACTCTCAAAACACTTTAAACCCTAAAAAATAAAAAACCCTAAAAAACCCAATGACCATAAAAACCAAGAAAAATCATCAAAACCATCAAAACCATAAAAAACACTAAAAAACTCTAAAACCCCTCCAAATCCCTAAAAACCCTAAAAACCATAAAAACCATAAAAAACCCTAAAAATTACTCAAAATGTTTAAAACCCTAAAAACCCCTTAAATCCATAAAACCCCTAAAAACCATAAAAACCCTAAAACTGATAAAAAACCTAAAAACCCACTAACAACTCAAAAAACCATAAAAACCCCTAAAGTCGTTAAAAACTCCAAACAAACTGAAAACCTTAAAAAATCAAATACCCAAAAATACTATAAAAACAATGAAAACCCCTAAAACCCTAATAAACCTGAAAACCCATGAAAACCCCCAAAATTCGTAAAACCCTAAAAAACCCTAAAAACAATGAAAATCCTTAAAAAGCGATAAAAATCCCTAAAAACATAAAAAACTCTAAAAATCCTGAAAAACCCTTGAAAACCACAAAACCCCTGAAAACCTTAAAAAACCCTAAAAATCCATAAAACCATAAAAAACTGCAAAAAATCTAAAACCCCTTAAACCCCCTAATAACATTAAAAATTTCTAAAAAAACCTAAAACCTCTTCAAGAAGTCAAAAAAACCCTAGAAAAACCAAAAGGACCCTAAAACCTTAAAAAACCTTTAAAACCCGAAAAATCCCTAAAAGCCCCTAAAAACCATCAAAATCCCAAAAAAACCTAAAAAACCTAAAATCAATAAAAATCCCTAAAAATCATTGAAATTGTAAAAAACACTAAAACCATAAAACCCCAAAACCCCATAAAACCCCTAAATACCCACTAAATACTCTAAAAATCCTTTAAACCCCTAAAAATAATAAAAAACTCTAAAAAACCTTTTAAACCCTAAAAACTAAAAAAATCCTAAAAACCCAAAATACCCTAAAAACCCTAAAAACCCCTAAAAATACTGAAAAACCTTTAAGACATAAAAATCCTAAAAAATCCCTAATAGTCCATGAAAACGTAAAAAACACTAAAACCCCCTGAAAACCATAAAAACCCTTAAAAAATAAAAAACCCAAAAAACCCAAAAAACCCAAAAAACCACTAAAAACTCTAAAAACCCTTTAAACCCCTAAAACCGTTAAAAACTCAAAAAACCTTAAAAACTCCAAAAAACTCAAAAAACCCCAAAAAACACTAAAAAAACCATAAAATCCACGAAAACACTAAAAACCATAAAAATTATAAAATCCCTAGAAATCCCATAAAATGTAAAAAGCCCTAAAAAACACTGAAAAACTTGTGAAAATAATAAAATCCCTAAAAACCATGAAAACACCTAAAACCCTTAAAAACCACTAAAAACTCTAAAAACCCTTAAAACCCCAAAAAATGTTAAAAAACCCTAAAAACCCTGAAAAACCCAAAAAACCATAAAAAAACCTGAAAAAACCCAGACCCTCAAAATCCAGAAAAACCCTAAAACCCTAAAACCCTAAATATCCTAAAAAATACGTAAAATTACTTGAAAATATAAAAAAAAAATAAAAACTATAAAAATCCCACGAAACCATAAAAAACCCCAAAACCATAAAAAACCCTAAAAACCAATAAAAACCCAAAAAACCACCAAAAACTCTAAGTGCACTTAAAACCCCTAGAAATGTTAAAAAAATCTAAAAAACCTTAAAAATCCTAAAAGACTAAAAAAAACAAAAACCCAAAAAGAACCTAAAAACCATAAAAACCCTAACAATTACAGAAAACCCATAAAAACCCTCAAAATCCATAAAACCCTAAAAAGTCTAAAAAACATAAAAACCATAAAAATTCTAAAAAATCCCTAAAAATCACTGAAAACCTAAAAAAACCTAAAAACCATGAAAAAACCTGAAACCCATAAAACCCCTCAAAACCTTAAAAAACCCTAAAAGCAAAAAAAACAAATAAAAACCACAAAAAATATAAAAACCTTTAAAACCCCTAAAAACATTGAAAAAATCTAAAAAACCTTACAAACCCTAAAAAATTCAAAAAAAAAACCTTAAAAACCCAAAAAGTCCTGAAAAAGCCTTAAAACACCTAAAACCCTAAAAAACCCTGAAAATCCCTAAAAGCCCTCAAAATCCCTAAAACCAATAACAATCCTAAAAACCAAAAAAAAATCTAAAAAAGTCCTAAAAATCCGTGAAAACGTAAAAAACCCTAAAAACCTTGAAATACACATGAAAACCATAAAACCCCTAAACACCTTTTGAAAACCTAAAACCCATAAAAACCCATAAAACCCCTAAAAAACCAAAAACCACCTAAGAAATTAAAAATCACTAAAAACTCTTAAAAACCCTAAAGAAATAAAAAAACTCCCGAAACTCCAAAAATACCCTAAAAACATTGAAAACCCTAAACAATGTAAAAAAACCCAAAAAACCAAAAACCTCTAAAAGTACATAGAAACACTAAAAAATATTTAAAACCATAAAAAATGTAAAAAAATCCGAAAAACCCCATAAAACATAAACCTAAAACCCTAAAAACCCACTAAAATCCATAAAAACCCCTAAAACCCTTTAAAACCCAAAAATCCCTAAAAACCCTTAAAACCCACAAAGAACTCTAAAAACCCTTAAAACCACTAAAAACTTTAAAAAATCTAAAAACAATTGAAACACCTAATTTTTTTAAAAAAAACCCTAAAAACCCCAAGCGGCGTCGTTGGTCTAGTTTTCGGCCCCCAACTCATTCACGGACTTACTCTTTCATGACAGTCGGGGTAGATCTCAGCGACATCGAACCTCATCTTCGTTCTAAAAACCACCAGAAAAAGGTGCATTTTGGAAGTCTCCTCCATTCTGAGTGATGGCGTTGCTCGTGACTTCAGCGTCCCTGGAAGCGCGGAATGTTGTAGCTTCGGTTTGGCTTTGGTCGTCTGACGATAGTGTTGCTTCCTCATCCTAGATCTCTGATTCCCATTCTCGAGATGTTGTTGAAGGTTCGTTTGGTGATCTGGTTTGTCCCTATCTTCAATTTGTGAAGTAAATGTAGGTGCATGCTCAACCCGTTCCCTCGTTTCCATCTCCACTTCATGCTGTTGATGCTATCCTTGGTTGGATTTATTGGATTTTCATGTTCTTCTATTTACTAGTTGTGTTTTTGGATGTGAGTCTATGTGAGTTTGGGTTATTGTATCTACTGAGAGGTTTTAGGAATGGTTTGGTGATGCTCCGCAAGCTTGTTTTTTCCAAGGAGTTCTGGGTGCTATCTATGGTTGCTGGTGGTGCGCTATTAGCTGTGCTACGAGGTGTGGTATGCTGAAAGATGTTCGGTTTGAAGGATTTGGATGCTGGATGTTAAGCTGTGACCTTTTAAGAGATGATGGGTTAGGAGGCTGCTATTGGATTCTTGGGCAGATGGGATTGTCAAGGCATGATCATTTTCATGCTGTTGATGAAGGGCTTATTAAGTTTTGCTGCACTATGGATGATATGCTAGACCGTGGTCAACTGTGTTGTGGACGGCTTGGTTTTGAATCGTTGTGGGTGATGGCTTGTGTTTGGCTGAGATGTCGTGAAAGATGTTGGGGATTGGTGTTGGTTGGTTTTCTGCTGATAGGTGACGAAAGATGCTAGTTGCTGATGGTTCTATGCTCCTGGTGGTGGATCTATTTGGTGAGGAGGTGCCAGATGCTGGAATTTGTGAGTTTCGATGCTAGCCGTTGCTTGGTTGTGAGCTGCTGGATCCTGGTTAATTCTGGATGACGGTGATGGTTGTTTCATGGATTTTGTGTGTTTTCCAGGTTTTGTTTTGCTTCTTGACTTTTTTTGGGTTTCTTTTTTCTGGGTTTGGGGTGTTTAAGGTTTTTTGGGTGTGGGTCGTTTGACCCCTCCCCTCCCTTGTCAGCTGCGTCTTTCTTTCTAATAAATTTGGGGGGGGGGGGTCGGGAATAGCATGACCCTTGCATCTTCCTTGCCTAAAAACCATAAAAATCCTACAAAGTAAAAAAATTCTATAAAAACATAAAAAACCCTTTAAACCATAAAAAACCCAAAAAATCACTAAACCTTAAAAACTCATAAAAACACTAAACCTTAAAAACCCATAAAAACACTAAAATCCATAAAAACTATAAAAACTGTTAAAACCCCAAAAAACATTAAAACTCTAAAAAAACTTAAAACCCTAAAAACTCAAAAAAATTCATAGAAATCCCCAAAAGACCCTAAGACCCTAAAAAAACCTAAAACCCTAAAAAACCCTAGAAACCCTAAAACCCCCAAAATCCCTAAAAAACAAAAAACCATAAAAATCTTAAAAAATCCCTAAAAATTCCTGAAAACAAAAAAACCCTGAAAACCCCTGAAATCCCCTGAAAACCAAAAAACCCCCTAAAATCATTAAAAAACACAAAACCCATAAAAACCCTAACAAACCAATAAAAACTCTAAAAACCCTTAAAACCCTAAAAATGTTTTAAAAAACTCTAAAACCCTAAAAATCCAAAAAACCCAAAAAACCCTAAAATACTTTGAAAAACCCTAAAACCATAAAAAACACAAAAAAATCCTAAAAACCCTAAAAATCATAAAAATTATAAAAAAGACCTAAAAATCCCTAAAAATATAAAAAAACCAAAAAACCCTAAAAAACATCTGAAAAACAAAAACCCATAAAATATTAAAAACCCTAAAACGCATATAAACTATAAAACCACTAAAAATTCTATAAACCCTTTAAACAACTAAAAAAGTTAAAAGAACTTTAAGGACATTAAAAAAATCAAAAAAACCATAGAAATCTAAAATAAACCGCAAAAACCCTAAAACCCCCCAAAAAACCCTGAAAAACCTTGAAAAACTCTCAAAATCCCGAAAAACTCTAAAAAACACAAAAAAACATAAAATTCCTAAAAAAGACCTAATTTTTTTTGAAAACTTAAAAAAAATAAACCACTTGAAAACCCCATAAAAACTCTAAAATCCCCTAAAAATGTTAAAAACCCCCAAAAATCCATAAAAAACCTAAAACCACAAAAAAACTCTAAAAACCCTTTAAACCCCTAAAAACGTAAAAAAACTATAAAAACCATAAAACTATTAAAAAACACAAAATTAACCCTTAACAACCCCAAAAGACCAAAGAAACCCTAAAAACCCTAAAAACCTTGAAAAACCCTGAAAACCACTAAAACCCTTCAAAATTCCTAAAACCCTAAAATTGGCATGGGTTGTAAGGGGTTTTGGGTGTGGGTTGATTGAACCCTCCCCTCCCTTTTCTGCTGAGTCTCTTTTTTCTTTCTAATAAATTTGGGGGGGCCGAGAATAGCCCGACCCTCGCATCTTCCTTGCCCTAAAACCCTAAAACCCTAAAAACCTAAAAAATCCCTAAAAATCCCTGAAAATGTAAAAAACCCAAAAAAACCCTAAAAAACCTCTAAAAATAATAAAATCCCCTGAAAACCATAAAAAACCTTAAAAACCAATAGAAACCCTAAAACCACTAAAAAATCTAAAAACCCTTAAAACCCTAAAAAATGTTTAAAAAATCTAAAAATCATTAAAAACAAAAAACTCAAAAAAACCTCAAAAACCCCAAAAGACCATAAACCCTTGAAAACACCTAAAAACCCTGAAAACCATAAAACCCTAAAAATCCCTAAAAACCATGAAAATAATTAAAATCATAAAATCCATAAAATTCCCTAGAAGCGTAAAAAACCCTAAAAACATTGAAAACCCACTAAAAAACATAAAACCCATAAAAATAGTAAAACCCTTAAAACTAATAAAAACATTAAGAAACACAAAAAACCCCCGTAAAAACCCTGAACATTTCAAAAAAACCCTCAAAACCCTAAAAATCCCTAAAAACCCCCAAAACCCTAAAAACCATCAAAATTCCTAAAAATCCTAAAAAACCATAAAAATATTGAAAAAGCCCTAAAAATTCCTAAAAATGTAAAAACACCTAAAATCCTAAAAAAACCCATAAAACCATAAAACCCCCAAAAACATTTAAACCCCTAAAAAGACATAAAAAATAAAAAACCACTAAAAACTCTATAAACCCTTTAAACCCCTAAAAATGTTAAAAACACTAAAACCCTTTAAAACACAAAAGAACTGAAAAAACCCTTGAAAACACAAAAGACCATAAAACCCTAAAAACCCCTAAAACCATAAAAACCGAAAAAAACACTAAATACCCTTAACACCCTTAATAACATTAAAAACACTAAAAAACCTTAGAAACCCTAAGAAACTCAAAAAACCAAAAAAACCCAAAAAACCATAAAAACCCTAAAACCCACCAAAAAAACCCTAAAACCCCTCAAAATCTGTAAAAACCCTAAAAACCCCTAAAAACCATAAAAATCCAAAAAAAAATCCCTAAAAATACCTGCAAACTTAAAAAACCCTAAAAAACCCTAGAAACCCTAAAACCAACTAAAAAACCTAAAAACCACTAAAAACTATAAAAACCCTTAGAACCCTTGAAAACAATAAAAGACTCAAAAAACCCTTAAACCCCCTTAAAAACTCCAAAAACCCCCCTAGAAAACCCAAAACGACCCTAAACCCTGAAAAACCTTAAACCCCTAAAAAACCATAAAAACCCTAAATCCCTAAAAACCCTAAAAACCATAAAATCCATAAAAACCATAAAAATACTTTAAAATCCAAAAAAACCATAAAAGTGTAAAAAACTCTAAAAACCTACAAAAACCCCTGAAAACCATAAAACCCCCTAAAAATATTAAAAACCCTAAAGACCCATAAAAGTCTCAGAAACCCAATAAAAACTCTAAAAACCCTAAAACCCCTAAAAATGTTTAAAAACTACAAAATACCTTAAAACCCTAAAAAACTCAAAAAACCCCTAAATCCCAAAAAGACCCTAAGAACCCTGAAAACCCCCAAAAACCTCTCAAAGTCCCTAAAACCCTAAAAAAACTTAAAACCTATGAAAATTCTAAAAAATCCTTAAAGTTCCCCAAAAATGTAACAAACCCTAAAAACCCTAAAAAACCCTTGAAAACCATAAAAACCCCCAAAAACATTAAAAACCCTAAAACCCCAAAAAACCTAAAAACCACTAAAAACTCTAAAAACATTTAAAACCCTTGAAAACCTTGATAAGAGGTTGTCATTTGTGCTAGTTTCAAGAATTACTACAGACCTATGGGGGACTAATCTCATATACACGTTATGAAATGATGATGGATTCTATTTTTCTAGGTTCATCCCTACCTCTAATCTGGGTGATGTTTTATCAGGCGAACCCTGTTTTCTTGCAGGTAGATCTATGATTCTTAGATATTAGTAACCGGGTTTGTCCTTGAGCAAGGATTCCTTCTCAATTTTTCTAATCTCGGTGAATCTGCGACATGTCCCTCTTGATGCTTAGAAAATGGAGGGACTTAGTTATATAGAAATTGTGGTGGGAAAGCCTCTTTTTTCCAACAAAGACACAGTTGAAGTTAGCATAATTAGCTTTGCCCATGTCTGTGTTGAAATATCAGCTGAGAAAGATCTTTCAGAGGAAATTTATATGGAGCATGGTTGTGCCTTATCTTCTATCAGAGTTGATTATGGTTTCGTCCCCAAGAACTGTAACTTCTATAAGATTTTGGGCACCATTTTAATCAATGTAAGAAGAATCTGATGGATATTTCTCAGTCTGATTGGACTAAGGTTACTTCAATGAAGAGGGATTATAAGAAGAAGGAGCCTCTTAAAGCACCTGCTTCTCCTGATCTGAAGGATTTGTCGACTGCCTGTGTTCCTCCACCTATTATTGCGTCCACTTCTTTGGCTCCTTCTAGGGGTGGAGTTGTTGCTGCATCTGATACTTTTTCTCCAACCAAGTGTGGTAAGCCCTAAAACCACTAACAACATAAAAAACCCGTAAAACCCCTAAAGTCATTAAAAAATCCAAAAAACTAAAAACCCTAAAAAATAAAAAACCCTAATAACCCTGAAAACCCCCAGAATCCATGAAACCCTAAAGAACCCTAAAAACCATGAAAATCCTAAAAAAAGCGCTAAAACCCCCTAAAAATGTAAAAAACTCTTAAAATACTAAAAAAACGCATGAAAACCATAAAACCCCTGAAAACCTTAAAAAACCCTAAAAATCTATAAAAACCATAAAAAACCACTAAAAAGTCTAAAACCCCTTAAAAACCCTAATAACGTAAAAAGATTCTAAAAAGCCTAAAACACCCAAAAAAACTCAAAAAACCCTAGAAAAACTAAGAAGACCCTAAAACCTTGAAAAACATTAAAACCCCTAGAAATTCGTGAAAAAACCCTAAAAAGCATCAAAATCCATAAAAACCCTAAAAAACCTAAAATCCATAAAAATACTTAAAAATCACTAAAAATCTATGAAAATGTAAAAAACAAGAAAAAACCTAAAACCCCCCTGAAAACACACAACCCCCCAAAACCATAAAAACTCTAAACCCCCATAAAAACCCTAAAAACCCACTAAATACTATAAAAATAATTTAAACCCCTAAAAACATTAAAAAACTCTAAAAACCCAAAAGACCCTAAAAACCCTGAAAACCCCTAAAAACCCTAAAAATACCGAAAACCTTAAAAACCATAAAAATCCCTAATAATACCAAAAAACGTAAAAAAAACAACTAAAAACCCTAAAACCCGCTGAAAACCATAAAAAAACCCAAAAACCCCATAAAACCCTAAAACCACTAAAAACTCTAAAAACCCTTAAAACCCCAAAAAATGTTAAAAAAATAAAAAAACCCATAAAAACACTAAAAAACTCAAAAAAACCCTAAAACCCTAAAAAACACGAAAAAACCCTAAAACCCCTCAAAATCCCAAAAAACCAAAAAAAAAACCATAAAAACCATAAAAATTCTAATATCCTTAGAAATCCATGAAAACATAAAAAACCCTAAAACACACTGAAAAACCCATGAAAACCATAAAACCCCTAAAAACCTTGAAAACCCACTAAAAAATATAAAAACCCTTTAAACCCCTAAAAATGTTAAAAACTATAAAAAAATTTAAAAACCCTAGATAACTCAGAAAAACCCTAGAAAAACCAAAAACACCCTAAAAACCCGGAAAACCCTAAAAACCCTAAAAAACACTAAAAACCTTCAAAATTTGTAAAAACCCTAAAAACCTTAAAATCCATAGAAATTCTAAAAAAGCCCTCAAAATCCCTTAAAATGTAAAAATAAAATAAAAGCCCATGAAACCCATAAACCCCCCCCCCCCAAAAAAAACCATAAAAAACCTCTAAAAACCATAAAACCCCTAAAAACTGATAAAAACCCTAAACCACTAAAAACTGTAAAAACCCTTAAAACCCCTAAAAACATTAAAAACTCTAAAACCCCTTAAAACCCCCCAAAAAAAAACCCTAAAAAACCAAAAAACAAAAAAAAAAACCTAAAAAACACTAAAAAATTGCTAAAAACCCCTCAAAATCCCTAAAACACCTAAAAAACCTAAAGACCATAAAAATCCTAAAAAATCCAAAAAAATCCATGAAAGGGTAAAACCCCCCAAAACCCCGAAAGACCCCTGAAAACCATAAAAACCCCTAAAACCCATTAAAACCCTAAAAACCCATAAAATCCCTAAAACAGCTAAACACTCTCAAAATCCTTTAAACCCCTAAAAACTTTAAAAAACTCCAAACAACTTTAAAACGCCTAAAAACTAAAAAAATCCCTAAAAACCTAAAAAGTCCCTGAAAACCCCTAAAAACCATGAGAAACCCTAAAACCCTCAAAATCTATAAAAACACTGAAAACCCATAAAAATCATATAAATCATAAAAGCCCTAAAAACCCTACAAAAAAGAACCCTAAAACACCTAAAAAACTGCTGAAAGCCATAAAACCCCTAAAAACATTTAAAAATCTCAAAATCCCATAAAAACCCTAAAAAACACTAAAAACTATAAAAAACCTTAAAATCCCTAAAAACATTAAAAAATCTAAAAACATTTAAACCCTTAAAAAATTCAAAAAACTCTAAAAACCCAAAAGACCCTAAAATCCTAAAAAACCCTAAAAACTCTAAAAAAACTGAAAAACCCTAAAGACCCTCAAAATCTCAAAAAACCTCAAAACCCTAAAAATACTAAAAAATCCGTAATAATCCTTGAAAACATAAAAAAACCCAAAAACCCATAAAAATCCCATGAAACCATTAAAACCCCCAAAACCTTAAAAAACCCTAAAAACCAATAAAAACCCAAAAAACCACTAAAAACTCTAAGTACACTTAAAACCCCTAGAAACGTTAAAAAATTCTAAAAAACCATAAAAAACCAAAAAAACTAAAAAACCCCAAAAACGCAAAAAAATACCTTAAAAACCATAAAACCCTTAAAATCCCAGAAAAACTTTAAGAACCCTCAAAATCCCTAAAACCCTAAAAAACACTAAAAAACATAAAAACCATAAAAATCCTAAAAAATCCCAAAAATTGATTGAAAATCTAAAATTCCTAAAAACACTAAAAAACCCCTGAAACCCATAAAACCCCTTACAACCTTAAAAACCCTAAAAACCAAAAAATTAATAAAAAACCACAAAAAGATCTAAAAGCCCTTAAAACCCCTAAAAACGTTAAAAATCTAAAAAACCTTAAAAGCCTTAAAAAAAGAAAAAAACCTTAAAAACCAAAAAAGATCTGAAAAAACCTAAAAACCCATAAATCCCCAAAAACCCTAAAAATCCCAAAAAACCCTCAAAATACCTAAAACCAATAACAACCCTAAAAACCATAAAAATCCTAAAAAAGTCCAAAAAATCTGTGAAAACATAAAAAACCTTAAAACCCAGAAAACCCCTTAAAACAATAAAACCCCTAAACACCTTTATAAAACCTAAAACCCATAAAACCCCTAAAAACCCTAAAAACCCTAAAACCCCCTAAAGACTTTAAAAATCTCTAAAAAACCCTAAAACCCTAAAGAAAAAAAAACAAACACTAAACTCCAAAAGACCCTAAAAATACTGAAAACCCTAAAATCCATAACAAAACCCAAAAAACCCTAAAACCTTTGAAAATCCCTAAAACCCTAAAAAGTCTTAAAAACAATAAAAATCCTAAAAAATCCCAAAAAACCTTGAAAACATTACCCTAAAATCCGGAAAACCCACTGAAGTCCATAAAACCCCTTAAACCCCTTAAAAACCCCAAAACCCGTAAAAACCCTTAAAAGCCACAAAAACTCTAAAAACCCTTAAAACCACAAAAAAATTTAAAAAATATAAAAAACCTTAAAACCCCTAATTGTTTTTAAAAAAACCTTAAAGCACTAAAAACCCTAAGGAATCCTAAAATTCCTCAAAATCCCCAAAAACCCTAAAAACCATAAAATCCTTAAAAGAATCCAAAAAAGTCCATAAAAACATAAAAAAACCTAAAAACCCTAAAAACCACTAAAACCATAAAAAACTAAAAACCCATAGAAACTATAAAAATTGTTAAAACCCCTAGAAAAGTTAAAAAACTCTAAAAAAACTTAAAACACCAAAAACTTAAAATAAAATCATTAAAAACACAAAAGACCATAAAGCCCTGAAAAACCCTAAAATCATAAAACCCCTAAAACCCCCTAACACCCCCCAAAATCCCTAAAACCCTAAAAACCACAAAAATACAAAAAATTCCTAAAAATTCCTGAAAAAATAAAAACCATGTAAACCCCTGAAAACCAAAAAACCCTTAAAATCATTAAAAAACCTAAAAACCATAAAACCCCTAACAATGCACTAAAAACTCTAAAAACCCTTAAATCCCTAAAAATATTAAAAAATCTAAAAAACTGAAAACCCTAAAAACCCTAAAAAACCTAAAAACCATAAAAATCCTAAAAAATCCCTAAAAACCCTAAAAGTATAAAATACCCAAAAACCCTTGAAACACATATGAAAACCGTAAAACCCCCTAAAATATTAAAAACCCTAAGACCAATATGAACCATCAAACCACTAAAAATTCTATAAACCTTTTAAACCCCTAAAAATGTTGAAATACTTTAAAGACATCAAAAACCCTAAAAAAACTCAAAAAAAACACTAGAAATATCATAAATACAATAAAAATCCTGAAAACCCCAAGAAACCCTGAAAAACCCTGAAAAACTCTCTAAATCCCAAAAAACTCTAAAAAAGAATAAAAACCATAAAATTCCTAAAAAATACCTAAAAATTCTTGAAAACTTAAAAAACAATATACCCCTAGAAAAACCCCCTAAAACTTTAAAAATTCAAAAAAATCCATAAAAACCATAAAAACCACTAAAAACCCTTTAAACCCCTAAAAAAATTAAAAAACTATAAAAACCATAAAACCCTTAAAAAACTCAAAAGAACCCTTAAAACCCCCAAAAGACCAAAGAAACCCTAAAAACCCTAAAACCATAAAAACCATAAAAACCACTAAAAACCCTTTAAACCCCTAAAAACATTAAAAAACTATAAAAACCATAAAACCCTTAAAAAAACCAAAAGAACCCTTAAAACCCCCAAAAGACCAAATAAATCCTAAAAACCCTAAAACCATAAAAACCATAAAAATACTAAAAATCCCTAAAAATCCCTGAAAATGTAAAAAACCCTGAAAAACTTGAGAAAACCATAAAATTCCATAAAACCATTAAAAAACTTAAAAACCAATAAAATCTCTAACACCACTAAAAACTCTAAAAGCCCTTAAAACCCATAAATTTTTTTTAAAAAAATCTAAATATCATTATAAACAAAAAACTCAAAAAAACCTAAAACCCCAAAAGACCATATGCCCTTAAAAACCTGTAAAACCCCTAAAAATCATGAAAACCATAAAACCCTCTAAATCCCTAAAAAACCTAAAAACCTAGGAAACAATTAAAATCATAAAAGGCATAAATTTCTCCAAAAGCGTAAAAACCCCTAAAACTATGAAAAACCACTAAAACCATAAAACCCCTAAAAATGTAAAACCCAAAAAACCCATAAAAACCCTAAAACCACTAAAAATTCTAAAAACGCTTAAAACTAATAAAATGTTAAAAAACTCAAAAAATCTGTAAAACCCCTAAAAACTGAAAAAAAAACCCTAAAACCTTCAGAATACCTAAAAAACCAAAAACCATAAAACCATTAAAATTCCTAAAACTCCTAAAAAACATTAAAAACCATAAAATCTTCAAAAATCCATAAAAATACCTAAAAATCCCTAAAAATGTAAAAAACCATAAATTCCATGAAAACCTCCTAAAACCCAAAAAAACCCCAAAAAACCATTAAACCCCTAAAAACCCAAAAAACCAAAAAACCACTAAAAACTCTAAATACCCTAAAAACCCCTAAAATGTTAAAAACTCTAAAAAAAACTTTAAAACCCGAAAAGACTGAAAAACCATAGAAAAAAAAGACCATAAAACTCTGAAAATCTCTAAAATCCAACAAAATCCATAAAAACACTAAAACACCCTAAAAACCATAAAAATCATAAAAAACCTAAAAATACCTAAAAACATAAAAAACCATAAAACTCTGAAAAACCCCTGAAAACCATAAAAAACCCTAAAACCCCTTACAAACCCTAAAACCACCGAAAACTCTAAAAACCCTTAACACCCTTAATAACCTTTAAAACACTAAAAAACCTTAAAAACCCTAAGAAACTCAAAAAACCATAAAATCCCTAACCCCCCCCCCCCCCTAAAAAAACCCCTAAAACCCATAAAAATCCCTAAAATCCCTAAAACCCCCTAAAAACAATAAAAATCCAAAAAAAAAAATACATGCAAATATAAAAAAACCTAAAAACACTGAACCCCCCCCCCCTAAAAACCCTAAAACACCCTAAAAACCCATAAACCACTAAAAACTGTAAAAACCCTTAAAACCGTTGAAAACATTAAAAGACTCTAAAAACCTTAAAACCCCTTAAAAACTCAAAAAAAACCTAGAAAACCCAAAATGACCCTAAACCCTGAAAAACCCTAAAACCCCTAAAAATCCATGAAAAACCCTAAAACCCTGAAAATCCCTAAAAACTCTAAAAAATCATAAAACCCATACAAATCCTTTAAAATCCCAAAAAAACAATGAAAATGTAAAAAAAATTAAAAACCAAGAAAAACCCCTAAAAACCGTAAAAACCCCTAAAAACCTAAAACCCTATAGAACCATAAAAATCCTAAAATCCCACTAAAAACTCTAAAAACCCTAAAAACCCTTAAAATGTTTAAAAAATATAAAATACCTTGAAACCTTAAAAAACTCAAAAAAACCCCAAAATCTCGAAAATACCTAAAAACCACTAAAAACTCTAAAAACCCTTAAAACCCCTAACAACCTCGATAAGAGGTTTCCATTTGTTCTAGTTTCAAGAATTGATTTAGAATTGTGGGGGACTAATCTTATAGAGACCTTATACAATGATGATGGATTATATTTTTTTAGGTTCATCCCTACCTGTAATCTGGTTGATATTTTATCGGGTGGACCCTGGTTTTTTGTAGGTAGATCTATGATTCTTAGATATTGGAAATCGAGTATGTCCTTGAGCAAGGAGACCTTCTCGATTTTTCCAATATGGGTGAATCTGTGACATATCCCTCTTGAGTCATGGAAAACAGAGGGACTTAGTTATATAGAAAGTGTGGTGGGATAACCTCTTTTTGCAAACAAAGCCACGGTTGAAGTTAAAAGAATTAAATTTTACCATGTCTATGTTTAAATATCGGCTGAGCGGGATCTTTTGGAGGAAATATATGTGGACCATGGATGCACCTCATATTCTGTCATATTTGAGTATGGTTGGGTCCCCAATACCAATAACTTCTAGAATATTTTTGGGCACCATTTTAATCAATGTAAGAAGAATCAAATGGATGTTTCTCAGTCCGGTTGGACTAAGGTTACTCCAATGAAGAGGACATATAGGAAGAATGAGCCTCTTAAAGCTTCTGCTTCTTCTCCTGATCTAAAGGGTTTTCCGCTTCTCGCGTTCCTCCAGCTGTTTTTTCTTTCATTTCTTTGGCTCTTTCTAGGGGTGTAGTTGTTGCTGCGTCTGCTGCTTTTTCTTCTACCAAGGGTGGTAAGTCGTCTCGTGCCAAGACTGAGAAGGCCATGTTCATTTCTTCTCACAATGCCTTTGGTTGTTTATCGAATATTCCTTCATGGTGAGAAGTTACTATTGGTTCCTCTCTGATTTTCCCTAAGGGGAAATAAGTGATGAATCCAGGTAAAGGATGTGGTAATTTTGATTTGATGCTTTCTCTTGGATTCTTGGTGGTTGGGCCTCCCTCACCAGGTTCAGGTTCTCAATCACATAATGAGATTATCTTGACCTCTTTTGTTCTAAGTGATAATCCCTTGAGATAAAAGCTTTTCATGGTTGATGAATGGGATTACAAGAAGGTTTTGGTCAATGTTGTACCCAAGTTTGTCTGTCATTTTCTCCCTTTAGTCTCCAATGCCTAATTTTGGAGTTTCGAAGATGGGCGGGTCATGTTTCGCTGGTGGTGTTGGCCTTTCTTTAGTTGGAGGCTTGCTAATCATTTCTCGATGCCTTGTGTGGCTTGGGCCTTGCTTCTTGTTTTTTTGTCATGGTTGCTACCTTTGGGCAAGCTGTCTCACCCTCAGGTGATTATTTTTACTTTAATTAGTTTTCCTTTTGATATATATTTTGTTCTATTTTCCTTGCAAAAAAATGTTGAAAAACTCTAAAAAACATTAAAAACCCCTAAAAACTCAAAAAAACCCTAGAATACCCAAAAGACCCTAAAAACCCTAAAAGATCCCAAAACCATAAAAAACCATGAAACCCCTACAAACTCTCAAAATCCCTAAAAACCTTAAAAAACCCTCAAAATCCAGAAAAACCTTAAAAACGCAAATCACCATAAAAATCCTAAAAAATCTCAAAAAAGCCCTAAAAATGTAACAAAACCCTAACAACCCTGAAAAACCCCTGAAAACCATAAAAATCCGTAAAAACCTTAAAAACCCATAGAAAACCTAAAGAACTCAAAATACCCCAAAAACATAAAAAGACCCTGAAAACACCAAAACCCCTCGAAAACCATGAAAAACCCCAAAAAACCTCAAAATCCATAAAATCCCTCACAAATATTAAAATCCAAAAAAATCTCAAAAAATCCCTAAAAACCATAAAACCCCTGAAAACCTTAAAACCCCCCAGAAACCCCTACAAATGTTAAAAAACTCTAAAACTTATTAAAACCCTAAAAAACTAAAAAAAACACAAAAACCCCAAAAAACCAAAAAACCCAAAAAAACCTGGAAACCCCTCAAAGCCTAAAAAATTTAAAACCCCTAAAAAACCATAAAAACCCTACAAATCCTAAAAAACCCATAAAAAATCCTAAAAACATAAAAAACCATGAAGCCCTAAAACCTTAAAAACCCTAAAATCCCATAAAACACCTAAAAACCACTAAAAACTCTAAAAACCATTAAAACACATAAAAACATTAAAAAATATATAAAAACTTAAATACCTAAAAACCGTGAAAAAATCTAAAACCCCTTAAAATCCCTAAATACCCTAAAAACCCTAAAAATCATAAAAATCCCAAAAAATCCCTAAAAATCCCTAAAAACATAAAAAACTCTAAAAACCCTGAAAACCCCTTGAAAACCATACAAACCCCTAAAAACCTTAACAACCCTAAGACCCATAAAAACCATAAAACCTACTAAAAATTCCAAAAAACTGTTTAAACCCCTTAAAATGTTAAAAAATGATAAAAACCCTTAAAATTTTAAAAAAATCTAAAAAACCCTGAAACTCTAAAAGTCTTTAAAAATATAGGAAAGCCTTAAAAAACTTGAAAACCCCAAAAAATATCTAAAACCATTAAAACCCCTAAAACCCTAAAAGTACTTAAAAAGACCGGAAAATCCATGAAAACATAAAAAATCCTAAAAACCATAAAAACCCTAAAAAACCCCAAAAAATAAATAAAACCCCTAAAAACCATAAAAATCCCTAAAACCATAAAGCCCATAAAAACCACAAAAAAATTTAAAAACACTTTAAACCCCTAAATATGTTAAAAAACTTTAAAACCCTAAAAAAATAAAAAACCATAAACCCAAAAAATTCATAAAACCCTAAAAACTCAAAAAACCCTAAAAATCCCTGAAAACCCCTAAAACTCCTGAAAACCACTAAAAAACCTAAAAACAATAAAAATCCTAAAAACTCCATAAAATCCATTAAAATTTTAAAAACTACAAAAACTCTAAATAATCCTTGAAACCATAAAAAACCCTAAAACCTTAAAAAACCCTAAAACCACTAGAAACTCTAAATACACTTAGATCCCCTAAAAATGTTAAAAAACTTAAAAAAACATTAAAAACTCAAAAATACCCTAAAAACCCAAAAGACCCCATAACCCCTGAAAAACCTAAAAAGCCTTGGAAAACCCAACAAACCCTTAAAATTCCTACAAACCCTAAAAACCCTAAAAACCATAAAAATCCTAAAAAGCCTTAAAAATCCCTAAAAATGTAAAAAACACTTCAAAACTAAAAACCATAAACCCCTAAATACATTAAAAAATCCTAAAACCAATAAAACACTAAAAACCCAGTGAAAAATTTAAAAACCCTTAAATCTAAAATAATAAAAATACTCTAAAAATCATAAAAACCCTAAAAAAACATTAAAAACTCAAAAAAAAACCCCTAATAATACCCTCTAAATCCCAAAAAACCCTAAAAATCCTAAATACCATAAAAATCCTAAAAATCCTAAAAATCCCTAAAAATGAAAAAACCATAAAACCCCTAAAAACCTCTAAAAACTCTAAAACCCCTCCAAACCCTAAAAATCCCATAAAACACTAAAAACCTACTAAATACTCTAATAACCTTTAAAACCCCTAGAAACGTTAAAAATTCTAAAAAACATTAAAATGTTTAAAAATTCAAAAAAACACAAAAAATCCAAAGAGACCCTGAAAACCCTTAAAAACCATAAAAAACCCTAAAAATCACTCAAGAACCCAAAAAAACCTAAAAACCCTAAAATCCATAAAAATCCTAAAAAGCCCAAAATCCCTGAAAACGTAAACAACCCTAAAAAACATGACCCCCCCCCCAGAATAAAACGATAAAACCCAAAAAAATCTAAAACCCATAAAAACCCTAAAACCACTAAAAACTCAAAAAACCCTTAAATCCTCAAAAAACGTTAAAAAACTCTAAAAATATTAAAACCCATAAAAACTCAAAAAAAAAAACTCTAAAGGCCCAAAAGACCCTAGAAAACCTAAAAACCCCCAAAAGACCTTTAAAACCCCTAAAAAACCTTCAAAACCATCAAAATTCTTTAAAATAACTAAAAAACCTAAAAAACCATAAAAATTCTAAAAAAGCCCAAAAAATCCCTGAAAATGTAAAAAACCCAAAAAACCACAAAAAACCATAAGTACCCCTAAAACTTTATAAAACACTAAAAACCCATAAAAACCCTAAATACCACTAAAAACTCTAAAAACCCTGAAAATCCCTAAAAACATTACAAAACTCCAAATACCCATAAAACCCAAAAAACTCAGAAAAAACCCCTAAAACCCCCAAACAACCCTAAAAACCTTGAAAACCCTTGAAACCCTCAAAAACCCTAAAAACCATAAGAACCCTCAAAATACCTAAAATCCTAAAAACCTAAATAATTTTAAAAATCCTAAAAAATCCCAAAAATCCCAAAAATCCCACCCTTGCCTGCTTTGCTTTTCTTTTAATAAATTTTGGGAGGCCGAGAATAGCCTGGCCTCTCACCTTCCTTGCCTAAAAGCCATAAAAATCTAAATGCCTATAAAATACATGAAAACCTAAAAAACCCTAAAAACCATGAATACCCCTTGAAAACCATAAAACCCCCTAAAAATCATAAAAACCCAATAAATGCATAAAAACCACTAAATACTCTAAAAACCCTTTAAACCCCTAAAAATGTTAAAAATCTCTAAAAAATATTCAAAACCCCAAAAACGCAAAAAGACCATAAATAATGAAAAAGATCATAAAAACCTAGGAAAACACAAAATGCCCTGAAAAAACACTGAAAACCATAAAATCCTAAAAATCTCTAAAAACGTAAAAAACCCTAAAAAACATGAAAGTTCAATGAAAACCATAATAATCCCAAAAAACCTTAAAAACCCTAAAAACACATAAAAGCCCTAAAACCCCACTAAAAACCCACTAAAAACGCTAAAAGCCTATAAATCCCCTAAAACTTTAAAAAATCTAAAAAACTTTTAACCTCTAAAAACTCAAAAAAAACCCAAAAACCCATGAAAAACCCTAAAACCCTTGAAAACCCCTAAAACCCCATTAACCCATAAAAACTCTTAAAACCCTAAAACCCTAAAAAATCCTAAAACAAAAATAAAAATCCATCAAAATTTAAAAAACCCTAAAACCTATCAAAAACCCCTTAAAACCATAAAAACCCCTAAAAACCCAAAAACCCCATAAAACCCACTAAAAACTCTAAAAACCCTTTAAACCCCTAAAAACGTTAAAAAAACTAAAAAACCTTATGAATACTAAAAAAACCCTAAAATTGAAGAACATAAAAAAACTAAAAAAACCTAAAAACCATAAAAACCCTTGAAAAACCATAATCACCCTCAAAATCCCTAAAAACCACAAAAACCCTAAAAATCATAAAAATCCTAAAAAATCCCTTAAAATGTAAAAAACCCTAAAAACCCATCAAACCTTTTAAAAACTAACTAAAAACTATAAAAACCCTTAAACTTCCTAAAAAGGTTAAAAAACTATAAAAACATTTAAAAAACTAAAAACTCAAAAAAACCCTAAAAAACAAAAAAACCATAAAAACCCTAAAAACATTAAAAACCCTAAAAACCCTCAAAAACCCTGAAAACCCTTTATACCCCTCAAAATTTATATAAACCCTAAAAGACCATAAAAACCATAAAAATCTTTAAAAAGCACTAAAAATCCATAGAAATTTAAAAAACGTTAAACCCCCTAAAAAACCCCTCATGACTATTAAAATCCCTAAAAACCATTAAAAACCCTAAAACCAATAAAAAACTCTAAAACAACTAAAAACTCTAAAACCAATTTAAACCCCTAAAAACATTAAAAAACTCTTAAAAACCAGAAAATCCCTAAAAATCCTAAAAACCCCCAAAACCCCAAAAAAACCACAAAACCCTAAAAGCCCAAAAACCCCTGAAAACCCCTCAAAATCCCTAAAAACACTAAAAAACCCTAAATACCATAAAAATACCAAAAGATCCCTAAAAAACTTTGACAACGTAAAAAACTCTAAAACCTTGAAAAACACAAAAAACATACCCCCCCCCCAAAAAAAAAACATTAAACACCCTAAAAACCCATAAAGACACTAAAAACCACTAAATACTCTAGAAAACCTTAAAACCCCTAAAAACTTTAAAAAAATCTAAAAAAGCTTAAAACCCATAAAAAAACTCAAAAAAACCCTAAAAACCCAAAAAGTTCATAATACCCTGAAAATCACTAAAAACCCTACAAATGCTAAAAACCCTTAAAAACCCTCAAAATATCTAAAAACCCAAAATCCATAAAACGATAAAACCTTAAAAAAATCCCTAAAAATCCTTGAAAATGTAAAAATCCATAAAAACCATAAAAAAACCCCTAAAAACCATAAAACCCCTAAAAACACAAAAAACTCTAAAACCCATCAAAACCCCCAAAAAGCGTTAAAAACACCAAAAACCCCTTAAAACGCTAAAAACTCAAAAAAACTAAAAACCCAAAAACCCTTAAAAACAATAAAACCCACAAAATCCCTAAAAACACTAAAAACCCTAAATACCATAAAAATCCTAAAAGATCCATAAAAAACTATGACAACGTAAAAAACCCTAAAGCCTTGAAAAACACAAAAAAACCATACCCCCCCCCCCAAAAAAAACATTAAACACCCTAAAAACCCATAAAGACACTAAAAACCACTAAATACTCTAGAAAACCTTAAAACCCCTAAAAACATTAAAAAAATCTAAAAAAGATTAAAACCCATAAAAAAACTCAAAAAAACCCTAAAAACCCAAAAAGTTCATAATACCCTGAAAATCACTAACAACCCTACAAATGCTAAAAACCCTTAAAAACCCTCAAAATATCTAAAAACCCAAAATCTAGAAAACCATAAAACCTTAAAAAATCCCTAAAAATCCTTGAAAATGTAAAAATCCATAAAATCCATAAAAACCCCCCTAAAAACCATAAAACCCCTAAAAACACAAAAAACTCTAAAACCCATTAAACCCCCCAAAAAGTGTTAAAAACACCAAAAAACCCTTAAAACGCTAAAAACTCTAAAAAAACCTAAAAACCCAAAAACCCTTAAAAACAATAAAACCCTAAGAAACCCTAAAATCCCCTAAAAATCCCTAAGAACCATAAAAATCCTAAAAAAGCTTTAAAATTAATGAAAATATAAAAAACCATAAAAATACTAAATCCCCCAAAAACCATAAAACCCATAAAAACATAAAAACCATAAAAAACCAAAAACCCCCTAAAAACCACTAAAAATCTAAGACCCTTAAAACCCCCCAAAAAGGTAAGAAACTCTAAAAAACCTTAAATCCCTAAAAAAACTCAAAAAACCCCTAAAAAACCAAAAAACCAAAAACAACCTAAATACCCTAAAAACACTAAAAAACCTTGAAAACCCCTTAAAACCTTCAAAATCACTAAAAATCCAAAAATCCCTAAAAACCATAAAAATCTTAAAAAATCAAACAAAACGTAAAAAACCCTAAAACTCCTAGAAGACCCTTGAAACCATAAAAATCCCTAAAAACCTTAAATAAATCCTGAAAACGCATAAAACTCCTATAAACCCACTAAAAACTCTAAAATCCTTTAAACCCCCAAAAATATTAAAAACTCTAAGAACCCATAAAAATCCTAAAAAGATAAAAAAAAATCCCCTTAAAACCCCAAAAGACCCTAAAAACTTTGAAAACCCATAAAAACACTAAAAGACCCTAAAACGCTCTAAATCCCTAAGAAACCTAAAAACCCTAAATATACTAAAAAACCCTAAAAATCCTTAAAAACGTAAAAAACCCTAAAAACCCAGAAAAACCCCTAAAAATCATAAAACCCCTAAAAACATCAAAAACCATAAAACCCAAAAAAATCTAAAAACCACTAAAAATTTAAAAAACCCTCAAACCCCTAGAAACAGTAAAAAAAATCTAAAAACTGTAAAACCCCTAAAATCACAAAATAAAACACCTAAAACCCCCAGAAGACCCTAAAACCCTTGAAACCCCTAAAAACTATAAACCTTAATTAACCCTAAAAACCCTCAAAATCAATAAAAACCCTAAAAACCCTAAAATCATAAAAGGCCTTAAAATCCCTAAAAACATAAAAAACCCTAAAAACCATGAAAACCCCCTGAAAACCATAAAACCCTATAAAAACACTACCCCCTAAAACTGTAAAAATCCTTTAAACACCTAAAAACGTTAAAAAACTCTAAAAAACTTTAAAAACCCAAAAAACTCTAAAAACCCTAAAACACCAAAAGACACTAAAAACCCTAAACACCATAAAACCTACAAACCCTAAAAACCCACAAATTCCCTAAAACCCTAAAAACCATAAAAATGATAAAAAAAAATCCTAAAAATCCCCGAAGACATAAAAAACCCTAAAAACCCTAAACCCCCCCCCCCAAAACCTTTAAAACCTTTAAAATCCAAAAAACCCATAACAACCCTAAAAACCACCAAAAACCACGAAAAACCATAAAACCACCAAAAACCATAAACACCCTTTAAACCCTTAAAACGTTAAAAAACTGTTAAATTTTTTAAAAACCCTCAAAAACTCGAAAAAAAACCCTAAAAACCTAAAAAACCATAAAAACCCTAAAAAAACTTGAAAACCCCTAAAACCCCTCAAAATCCCAAAAAAACCCCAAAAAACCATAAATATCCTAAAAATCCCAAAAATCCTTGAAAATGTAAAAAACCCTAAAAACCTTTAAAAACTCTTGAAAACCATAAAACCCCTAAAAACCATAAAAAACCCTAAAACTCCATAAAAACCTTAAAAACCCACTAAAAACTCTAAAAATCCTTTCAACCGCTATTTTTTTTTAAAAACTCTATAAATTGTTAAAACCCCAAAAAACTAAAAAAACACCTAAAACCAAAAAATCCATACAACCCTAAAACCCTCAAAATCCCTAAAAACCCTAAAAATCCTCAAAAAACTGCAAAAAACACTTAGAACATAAAAACCCCAGAAAACTCTAAAAAAACCCTTGAAAACAATAAAACCCCCTACAAAACATAAAAACCCCTAAAAACCAATAAAAATATAAAAAACACTAAAAACTCTAAAGACCCTTAAGACCATTAAAAA
Organism: Viscum album; assembly: GCA_963277665.1. Classification (NCBI taxonomy): domain Eukaryota; kingdom Viridiplantae; phylum Streptophyta; class Magnoliopsida; order Santalales; family Viscaceae; genus Viscum; species Viscum album. The sequence goes on along the minus strand of OY728121.1, from coordinate 1,048,557,174 downwards.
TGTTAAAAAACTCTAAAAATCCTATAAAACCCAAAAAAACACTAAAAACCTAAAGATACCCTAAAATCCCTGAAAAATCCAAGCAATCCAAAAAAAACACAAAAAACCCCTAAAATCCCTAAAATCCTTAAAAACACTACAAAACCCTAAAAACAATAAAAAACCTAAAAAACCTTAAAAATACATGAAAACGTAAAAATCCTAAAAACACTGAAACCCCCCCTAAAAAGCATAAAAACACCTAAAAACCTAAAAACCTAAAGAAAGATGGCGGCTTGATCTCCCGGTGGTCCTCTCCCATCGCGGCGCTCCCCTCATGGAGCTTCGGCAGATCAGGATCTCTCCATTGTGGTCGCGGATTGCATTGGCAGTTCTGGGTGGTGTTGGCCCTTGGCGGTGGTGGCTTTAGGTGAATTTCGATGGTACTGGTCTTCGGAAGTGTTCTGGATTTTTGCGGATCGGGATGGTTTCTGGTGTCGACCTTCAACGGTGTTTGAGATCTGGGTGCATCTGGATTTGGCGGGCCTGGTCTGGGAAGTTGAAAGTTTCAAACTTATGCTCGGACAAGAGATGATCCATATCTTTTCGGCAAGAATGATGAAGCCTCCACAAATGGGTCAACGACTTCGACGTCTTCAGCGGTGGAGGGAGATTCAACGGCGGCGTGGGTTCTGGTCTCTTCGACGTTTCTTGGAGGCATGGATCGGATATGGCCCTTCCTCGGTGCAGCGTTGCAGGTCAATGGTGGAGTCGTTCAGATCTGAGACTTCCATCGTGTGGTGCTTTAGTTCCATGGAGGTGCGGGTCAGATCTGGGAGATACGGTAAGTGGATTTGCAGATCTTGGTCTCCTTTCCACAGTGACGAGTGTGCTTGGCGGAGTTGGTCTCCGGAGGCCTCTTTCGGCTTCTTGGCGGTCGGGATCTCCCAATGCCTTCGGCGATTTGGTCTTCTCCGAATGGCGGCCTGGCCTCTCTGGATCCGTGATGCTGAATGGTGGGTACGGCGGGATCTGCAAGGTTCTGGAAGTGACATGCTGGCTTCCATGCTTGGATCTGGTTTTCCAGATCTGAGTCTGGGGGGGTTTTGCTGGATCTCATGGCTTTTTGATGGGCTCTGGTGGCTGTTGAAAGTGAAGGTGCAGGAGGTGAAGATGGCTGCGTTTGGTTGCGGTGCTTGTGCTGTGGTTTGATGTTGCTGGTTGTGATTGGCTGTGATGACAGTTTTAGTGCTGTTGGTTGCTGGGGCTGGTTGTTTTGGATGTACTGCTGCTGTGTTGCTGTGATGATTGGATGTGGTGCTACGGGATGCTGGTACTGGCTGGATGTGACGTGATGATGCCACTGTTGTGTCTATTTTTGAGTCTTTTTCTTTCTTGGTTTTTCTTTTTCTTGTGTGGGTTGTAAGGGATTTTTTGGGTGTGGGTCGTTTGACCCCTCCCCTCCCTTGTCTGCTTTGTCTCCTTTTTTTCTTTCTAATAAATTTAGGGGGGCCAGGAATAACCCGACCCTCGCATCTTCCTTGCCTAAAAACCTAAAAATCCTTAAAACTCCGAAAAATGTTAAAAAACTATAAAAACATTAAAAAATCCTATAAAAACTCAAGAAATCACCAAAAACCCCTTAAAGTTCCTATAAACGTTTAAAAACTCTAAAGAAAATTAAAATCCTAAAAACCAAAAAAGTTCTCAGAAACTCAAAAAGCCTTTAAAATCCAAAAAAACACTAAAAACCCTCAAAATCCCTAAAACCCTAAAAACCATAAAAACCATAAAAACCATAAAAACCTAAAAAATCCCTAAAAAACCTTTAAAACATTAAAAACCCTATAAAACAAGAAAATCACATAAAACCATAAACCCCCTAAAACATTAAAAACCCTAAAAAACACAAAAATAATTAAAAACCCACTAAAAACTCAAAAAAACCCTTTAAACCCCTTAAAACAATAAAAAAGTCTAAATAGCCTTTAAAACCCTAAAAACTCTAAAAAACCCCTAAAACCTAAAAGGACCCTAAAATTCATAAAAACCCCTAAAATTCTTAAAAAACTCTCAAAACCACTGAAAACCCATAAAAATCCCTAAAACCCATACACATCCTAAAAAAGTCTTAAAAATCCCTGAAAATGTAAATGCCCTAAAAACCCTGAAAAACCCCTCAAAACCTTGAAAACCCCTAAAAACTTTTAAAAACCCCAAAACCCACAAAAACCCAGAAAACCATTAAAAACATTAAAACCCTTAAAACCCCTAAAATCCATAAAAAACTATAAAAACCTTAAACCCCTAAAAAACTACAAAAACCATAAACCCCTAAAAAACTCAAAACAGAACCTAACAACCAAAAATTACCCTAAAGACCTAGAAAACCCTAAAAACCCAAAAAACCCTGAAAAACTATAAGAGCGCTCAAAATCCCAAAAAAACATTTAAACCCTTATAAACTATAAAAATCTTAAAAAATCCCTAAAAAATCCCTGAAAACATAACAAAACCATAAAACCCCTAAAAAACACATTAAAACCATAAAATCCCATAAAACATAAAAACCATAAAACCCCATAAAAACCCTAAAACTACTAAAAACTCTAAAAACCTCTTAAACCACTAGAAACATTAACAAACTCTAAAATACCTAAAAACTATAAAAAATCAAAAAAACACTAAAATCCCTAAACCCCCCCTAAAAACCCCAGAAAACCCCACAAAATCCATAAAACCCTAAAATTCTAAAAACCATAAAAATCCTAAAAAAGCCATAAAAATCCCGAAAAATTTAAAAAACCCTAAAAACCCTAAAAAACCTTGAAAACCATAAAGCCCCTAAAAACATTAAAAAACCAAACCCCAGAAAAACCCTAAAAATCAATAAAATTTTTAAAAAACCTTGAAACCCATTAAAATATTAAAAACTCTAAAAAACTTTTAAAACTATAAAAAAACTCAAAAAAACACTTAAAACCCAAAAAGTCCCTAAAAACTCTGAAAACCCCTAAAACACTAAAAATCCCAGAAAAACCCTAAAATCCTTAAAAATCGATAAAAACCCAAAAAACATCAGAAAACCATAAAAACCCTAAAAAATTCCTGGAATCCCTAAAGTCAATAAAAACCCTAAAACCTTAAAAAACCCCTAAAAACCATAAAAACCCATAAAACCTTAAAAACCCTAAGCTCCCATAAAAACATAAAAACCCACTAAAAACTCTAAAAACCCTTAAAACTACTAAAAATGTTAAAAAACTCTAAAACCCATAAAAACCCAAATCCCATAAAAATCATAAAAAATCACTAAAAATCCCTAAAAACATAAAACCCCCTAAAAAGCATAAAAAGCATAAAAACCACTAAAAACCTTAAAACACTAAAATCCAAGAAAACCTAAAAAAATCTAAAACCCCTCAAAATCATAAAATCCCTAAAAACCCTCAAAATCCCTAAAAACATTAAAAACCATAAAAACCATAAAAAACCTACAAATCCATGAAAATCCATGAAAATATAAAAAACCCCAAAAACTGTGAAAAACGCCCCAAAACCATAAAACTACATAAAAAAATTAAAAACTGTAAAATCCCATAAAATCCCAAACAACAACTAAAAAGTCTAAAAACCCATAAAACCCGAAAAATCTTAAAAACTCTAAAATCCCCTTAAAAGCCCAAAAAACTAAAAAAACCCTAAAAACACAGAAAGACCCAAAAAAACCCTGAAAACCCTAGAAACCCTTAAAACCCCCTAAAACTCTCAAGATCACTAAAAACCCTAAAAACTATAAAATTCCTAAAAAATCTGTAAAAATCCTTGAAAACATAAAAACCCAAAAAACCCAAAAAACCTCCTGAAAATCATTAAAAACCTCTACAAACCTTTAAAAACCCAAAAACTGACAAAAACCCTAAAAACACACTAAAAACTCTAAAAACCTTTAAACCCTTAAAAACATTAAAAAACTCTAAAAAACCTTAAAACACTAAAACACTCAAAAAAACCAAAAAACAAAAAAAAACATAAACCCTTAAAAACACTAAATAACCCAAAAACTCTAAAAAACCTAAAAACCCTAAAAAACCTCAAAATCACTAAAAATCCTAAAAAGCATAAAAATCATAAAAAATCCCAAAAAATCCCTGAAAACTTAAAAAACCCAAAAAACCCTGAAAAACTTATAAAAACCATAGAACCAATAAAAACCACTAAAAACTCTAAAAACCCTTAAACCCCTAAAAACGTCAAAAACTCTAAAAACCCATAAATACCATAAAAATCCTAAAAGAGCTGTAAAAAACACTGAAAACCCAAAAATGCCCCCAAAATCCTGAAAACCCCTAAACCCTCTAAAAATCCTTGAAAATCTCTAAAGCCCATCAAAATCCCTAAAAACCCCAAAAACAATGAAAAAATAAAAATCATAAAAAATCCTTAAAATCCCAGAAAACAGATAAAACCCTAAAAAGTATGAAAACCCCATGAAAAAATTTAAAAAAAACCCAAAAAACCATAAAACACCCAAAAAATTCAAAAAAACCATAAAAACACTAAAAACTATTAATACCGCTAAAAATGTTAAAAAACTATAAAAAACCACAAAACTCCTAAAAACTAAAAAAATGACAAAAACACCAAAATACCCTAAAAATCCCAAAAAACCCCTAAAAGCCCGGAAACACCATAAAAACAATAAAAATCCTAAAAATCCATAAAAATCATTGAAAAAATAAAAACCCTAAAAAACCTAAAAACATCTAAAAACCATAAAAACCACTAAAAGTTGTAAAAAATCCTAAAACCCCTAAAAAATCTAAAAACCATAAAAACCAAAAAAAATCAAAATAACCCAAAATGCACTAAAAGACCCTAAAACCCCTAAAAACCCTAAAACCCCTAAAAACCCCTAAAACCCCTCAAAATCCCAAAGCACCCTTAAAACCCCTAAAACCCAAAAAAACCCTCTAAAATCCTTATAAATCATTTAAAACATAAAAAACACTTAAATCCATGAAAAATGCCAGAAAACCAGAAAACCCCTAAAAACTTAAAAATACCAATAAAAATAATAAAAACACACTAAAAATCTAAAACCTTTAAAACCTTTAAAAACATTAAAAACTCTAAAAACCCATAAAATCCCTAAAAATCAAAAAATCCAAAAAGACCCTAAAAAGCCTGAAAAAAAATCTAAAACCCATGAAAACCTTAAAAACCCAAAAAACCCTTAAAATTCCTAAAATCCATAAAAAACCCTAAAAACCATAAAATTACTTAAGAATCCCTAAAAATGTAAAACCCCTAAAAACCCTGAAAACCCCCTGAATACCATAAAAACCCCAAAAAACCTTAAAAACCCTAAAGACCCATAAAACACTAAAAACCACTAAAAACTCTAAAAATCCTTAAAACCCCTAAAAACATTAAAAAACACTCGAAAACATTTAAAACCCTAAAAATATCAGAAAAAACCTAAAACCATGAAAAAATTCTAAAAACCATATAAACCTGAAAAAAAAAATGAAATAATCAAAAATCCCTCAAAATCCAAAAAAACCCTAGAAAACCCAAAAACCCAAAAAAAATCCTAAAAATCCCTAAAAATACCTTTAAATTTAAACCCCCTAAAAACTAAAAACCCAAAAAACTCATAAAAAATCCAAAAAACCAAAAGCACCATAAAACTCTAAAAACACTTAAAACCCTAGAAAACCCTGAAAACCTCTAAAACCGCTCAAAATCCCTAAAACCCAAAAAAACACTAAAAACTATAAAAAACCTAAAAATACCCTAAAAATACCTGAAAATGTAAAATACCCTAAAAACCATGAAAAACCCTAAAATCCATAAAACCCCCTAAAATCCATAAAAAACCCTAAAAAACCTAAAAACCATTAAAAACTCTAAAAACCCTTTAAACCCCTAAAAATGTTAAAAACTAACAAAAACCTCAAAAACCATACAAACTAAAAAAACACTAAAAACCCAAAAAACAAAAAAATCCATCATAACCCTTAAAAACCCTGAAATCCCATAAAAACCATCAAAATCCTTAAAAACAGTAAAAAACTTAAAACCTGTTAAAATCCTATAAAATCCCCAAACATCCCTAAAAACGTAAAAAACCCAAAAAACCTTAAAAAATCCCTGAAAACGACTATAAACTCTAAAACACTTTAAACCATAGAAACTTTAAAAAACTCTAAAACCATAAGGATGTTAAAAAACTTTAAAAAAAATAAAAAACAAAAAATACCCAAAAAACCTTGAAAACCGATAAAATCCCTAAAAACCCGTAAACCCCCCCAAATCCCTAATAACCCTAAAAAACCCTAAAAACAATAAAATCCTAAAAAGTCCCTAAAATCCTTGTAAAGGTAAAAAACCTAAAAATCCTTAAAATCCCTATAAAACCATAAAACCCCTAAAACCTTTAAAAACACAAAAACCCATAAATACCCTAAAAACTCTAAAACCCCTTTGAACTCCTAAAAATATTAAAAACATCTTGAAAACCTTTAAAACCCATAAAACTAAAAAAACCTAAAAACCAAAAAAGAACCTAAACCCTAAAAAACCTAAAAACCCAAAAACTCTAACAACCCTTAAAATTGCCAAAATCTGTAAAAAACCTACAAATGATAGAAATCCTAAAAATCCTTAAAACCCTAAGAATGTAAAAACCTGAAAAAATCATGAATACCATAAAACCCCTAAAAACATTAAAATCCCTAAAAATGCATAAAATCTCTAGAAACCACTAAAAACTTTAAAAACCCTTAAAACACCAAAAATCATTAAAAAAATCTAAAAAACCTTAAAAACTATAAAATACTCAAAAAAACCCGCTAAAAACCAAAATACCTTAAAACCCTCAAAAACCCTAAAACCCTAAAAACACTAAAAACCCTCAAAATCCCTAAAAACCCCCAAAAACCCTAAAAACCTTAAAACCATGAAAATACTAAAAATACCTAAAAATTCCTAAAAACGTAAAAAACACTAAAAACCCTTAAAAACCCCTGAAAACCATAAAACCCCTAAAAACCTTTAAAACCCCGACAAACCCATAAAAAACCCTAAAAACACTAAAAACTCTAAAAACCCTTAAAACCACTAAAAATGTTAAAAATACTCTGAAAAACCATAAAACCCCTAAAAAACTAGAAAAACTCCAAAACCTTAAACAAACATAAAAAACCCAGAAAACCCCTAAAAACCCCTGAAAACCCTAAAAACCATTAGAATCCCTAAAAAACATAACAACTATAAAAATCCTAAAAAAACCCTTAAAATTAATGAAAACATAAAAAGCCCAAAAAAACCTAAAAAACCCCTACAAACCCTGAAAACCCTTAAAATCTTAAAAACCCATAAAACTTTAAAAACACACTAAAAACTATAAAAACCATTAAAACCCCCAAAACATTAAAAAAATAAAAAAAACCTTAAAACCTCAAAAACTCAAAAAATATCTAAAAATCTAAAAAGACCCTAAAAACCACGAAAATCCCTATAACCCCTAAAAAACAATGAAAAACCCTAAAAACCATAAAAATACCTAAAAACCCTAAAAACCATAAAAATCCTAAAAATCCCTAAAAATATCTGAAAACATAAAAAACTCTAAAAATATTGAAACACCCCAGAAACCTCTAAATACACCTAAAACATTAAAAACCCTAAAAATTCAAAAATACCCTAAAAACCACTAAAAACTTTATAAACCGTTAACCCCCTAAAAACATTTAAAAACTCTAAAAAACCTTAAAACCCTTAAAAGGCCAAAAAAACCCTAAAAACCCCTAAAGATCCTAAAACCATTGAAAACCCCTAAACACCCTAAAATCCCATGACAAACCCCTACAAATAATCAAAATCCCTAAAAATCCTAAAAACCCTTAAAAACCATAAAAATCCAAAAAAGGCCATAAAAATCCCTGAAAATGTAATGAACCCTCAAAACCCTGGAAAACCCTGAAAACCCTAAAAACCTATAAAAACCTTTAAAAATCCTAAAAAACCCATAATACCCCTAAAAACCCCTAAAATGTTTAAAAACTCTAAAAAACATTAAAACCATAAAATACTTAAAAAACCCAAAAGACACTAAAAACCACAAAAAACCCTAAAACCCCATGAATAACCTTAAAACCCCTCAAAATCCCTATAAAATCTAAAAAAAATAAAAACCATAAAAATCCAAAAAAATCCCTAAAATTCTATGAAAACTAAAAAACCCTAAAAACCATAAAGACACCTAAAAATCTAAAAACTCCTAAAACCCATAAAAAACCATAAAACCCCACTAAAAAAATCTAAAAACCATTTAAACCCCTAAAAAAATTGAAAAAATTCTGAAAATGTAAAAGACCGTCAAAACCCTAAAAAACCAGGTAACCCATAAAACCCCTAAAAATCTTTAAAACCCCTAAAACCCCATAATACCCCTAAAGACCCATTAAAACTCCAAAACCCCTTAAAACCCCAAAAAGTAAAAAACTATAAAAAAAAAATAAAACCATAAAAACTCAAAAAAAAACCCTAAAAACCATAAAAACCAAAAAAATACTAGAAAATCCCTAAAAATCCTTGGAAACTAAAAAACACGAAAACCCCTGAAATCCATAAAACACCTAAAAACATTAAAACCTCTAAAATCCCATAAAAACCCTAAACCCAAATAAAACTCTAAAAATCCTTTAAAACCCTAAAAGCATTAAAAAAATCTAAAAATCCTTTAAAACCATAAAAAAACTCAAAAAATACCCCTAAAGACCCCAAAAGACCCTAAAAATACTGAAAAGGTCTAAAAAACCTAAACCCCCCTAAAAACCTAAAAAACAAAAACCCAAGAAACCCTTAAAAACTCTCAAAATACCTAAAAACCCAAAAAACCATAAAAATCCAAAAAATTCCCTAAAAATACCTAAAAACGTAAAAAACCCGAAAAACCCTGAAATCCCCCTAAAAACCATTAAAACCCTAAAAACTTTAAAACCCCTAAAAACCCAACAAAAAACCCTTAAATCCTCAAAAAATGTTAAAAAATATAAAACCCTTGAAAATAAAAAAAACTCAAAAAAACCCTAAACCCCTAAAAATCCTAAAAAACACTAAAAACACCTAAAACCTGAAAAACCCCTAAAAATCCTAAAACCCTCAAAATACCTAAAACCCCTAAAAACCCTAAAAACCATTAAAATATTAATAATTCCCAAAAACCCCCAGAAAACGTAAAACACCAAAGAGCCCTGAAAACCCCCTGAAACCCATAAGAACCCTAAAAAACCATAAAAACCCTAAAAACTCATAAAACCCCTAAAACCCCACTAAAAACTCTAAAAACCCTCAAATCCCCTAAAACAATAAAAAAATCTAAAAAACGAAAAAAAATCCTCAAAACGTAAAAAATCCTAAAACCCCTAAAAATCATAAAAACCCTTAAAAACCTCAAAATATACTAAAAACAAAAAAACCCAAAAAAAACACTAAAACTCTAAAAACCCTTTAAACCCCTAAAAATGTTAAAAATATATAAATCCCAATAATAACCCTAAAAACTCAAAAAAACCCAAAAAGACCTAAAAACCCTAGGAAACCCTAAAAAACCTTGAAAACAATAGAAACTCTCAAAATCCATAAAACCCTAAAAATAATAAAAATGCTAAAAAATCCGCAAAATCCAGGAAAATGAAGAAACCCAGAAAAACTGTTGAAAACCATAAAACCCCTAAAAACCATAAATAACGACAAAAACCCATAAAGCCCTATAAAACTCAAAAAAACCCATAAAACACCAAAAATCCCCTAAAAACCATGAAAAACCCTGAAAAAAACGTAAAAACCCCAAAAAATCCCTAAACCCCCTAAAAACCCTGAAAAACAAAAAAAAATCTAAAAAATCCCTAAAAATCCCCAAAAATATAAAAAACATGAAAAGCCTTGAAATACCCATAAAAATAATAGAAACTCCTAAAAACCTTAAAAACTGATAAAAACCATTAGAACCCATGAAAAACTCTAAAACCCCATAAAATCACAAAAATCGTTAAAAACCCTTAAAAAAATTTTAAAACCCTAAAAACTAAAAAAATACCCTAAAACCCCAAAAGACCCTAAAAACCCTGAAAACCCCTAAAAACACTTCAAAATCATGAAAAACTCTAAAACCCTCAAAATCCCTAAAAACACTAAAAAACCCTAAACTATAAAATCCTAAAAAAACCCCCAAAAATCCCTGAAACTGTAAAAAACGTTAAAAACCCTTAAAACCCCTGAAAACATAAAACCCATAAAAACCTTTAAAAAACCCTAAAACCCATTAAAATGTTAAAAAACTCTAAAAATACTTAAAACCCTAAAAACTAACAAAAAATATAAAAACCCCCCAAACCACTAAAAATGTTAAAAAACTCTAAAAACCATTAAAAACCTTAAAAAATAAAAAATAAACCCCTAAAAACACAAAAACACTATAAAAACCCTAAAAATACTAAAAAAACTTGGAAAACCCTAAAAACCCAAAAAATCTATAAAACCCTAAAAATTATAAAAATTGTAAAAAAACCCTAAAAATCCTTAATAACATAAAAAATCCTAAAACCCAGAAAAACCACTGAAAACCGTAAAACCCCACAAAAAACATAAAACCTTAAAACCCCATAAAAACTATAAAACCAAAAACATCTATAAAAACCCTTAAACCCATAAAAATGTTAAAAAGTTCTAAAAACATTAAAACCTAAAAAAACCCAAAAAACACCTAAAAGACACTAAAAAATCTAAAAACCCTTAAAACATAAAAAAAACTCTAAAAAACTTTAGAAATAAAAAAAACTCAAAAAAACCAAAAAAATTAAAAGACATTAAAAACCCTGAAAAACCTAAAATCCCCAGAAAATCCATAAAAACAGCTAAAACTCTCAAAACCATAAAAATCCAGAAAAATCCCTAAAAATTCCTAAAAACGTAAAAATACCTAAAATCCCTAAAAACCTGGATAACCATAAAAACCAATAGAAACCATAAAAGCCAAAAAACCCATAAAACCACTAAACCACTAAAAACTCTAAAACCCATAAAACCTTAAAAAAATTTAAAAACTCCAAAAAGGTTTAAAATATCTAAAAACTCGAAAAAACCAAAAATAACTAAAAAGACCCTAAAACCCCCCAAAACTCGTCAAAACCCTAAAAACCCTAAAAACCATAAAAATCCTAAAAAATCCCTAAAAATACCTAAAAACATAAAAACCCTAAAAACACTTCAAAACCTAAAAAAACCTTACAACCTTAAAAACCCCTAAAAATGCATAAACCCTAAAACCCACTAAAAATGATAAAAACCCTAAAAATACCTAATAACGTTAAAAACAATAAAAATCATATAAACCCTTATAAACTCAAAAAAACCCAAAAACATAAAAGACCCTAAAAACCTTGAATACCCCTAAAAACACTCAAACACCCAAAAAAACCATAAAACCCCTCTAAATCCCTAAAAACCTAAATACCATAAAACCCCTAAAAATCCATAAAACCTCTAAAAACACTAAAAGTTATAAAAACACTTTAAACCCCTAAAAATGTTAAAAACTCTAAAACCATTACAAATAATTAATAACTCAAAAAAACACAAAAAACAATAAAAGACCATAAAAACCTCCTAAATACCCTAACCCGAAAGGCCATAAAATCCTTCAAAATCCCTAAAAACCCTAAAAAACATAAAAACCCTAAAAAGGTCCTAAAATTCCCTGAAAACGTAAAAAACCTTGAAAAACGCATGAAAAACATAAAAAAATCTAAAAACCTTTTAAAACAATGAAAAACCATAAAAACTATGAAAACAACTAAAAACACTAAAAAGCATTAAAACCCCTAACAATGTTAAGAAAACCATAAAACACTAAATATTCTAAAGAGAAGATGGCGGCCTGCTCTCGTGGTGGTTTTCTCTCGTCGCGGCGCTCTCCAGATCTTGGTGATTCGGCTCTTCCAGATCAAAGTTCTTTTCCCCATGGTGGTTGCAGTTTTCTTTGGCGGTTCCCGGTGGCATCTTTCTTCGGTGGCATTAGGCGGTGCTGGACGGCGTCGATCTTCGGTGGTGCTGCGTTCCACGGTGATGGGATTTCTGCCTGTGGATTGATAGATCTGGAGGCTACTGTTGGTTTCGGGATTTTCTGTCTCAGATCTATGTGGTTTGAGTGGAGATCTGGTGAGGCGTGGGGTTTCATCGATGGTGTGGATCTTCAACTTTGGCTCGACAGATGGGTTCAGCTATGGTGCAGGATGGATTCGGATGCGGTGTTGCGACTCTTTGTTTGGGATGGCGGAGGCTTTTCTCTGTTGTCTCGCGTGGTTAAAGGTGAATATAGAGTGCGTGGTGCTGTGGATATGGAATTAGAAGGATTTATGTGGCTTCTCTGGTTGATGAGGAAGGCGTGGTGCCAGCTTTCTGGGGATGCGCCAGATCTCGTTCTTTCCAGATCTGCAGGTGATTGGTCTACACAGAAGATCCAGATTGCGGTTGCTGAGACGATTCCTCCATGGATGGGTCAACGGTTTCGAAGATATCAATGGTGTATGAGACTTCCTCGGTGGCGTGGTTCCTGGCATCCTCCACGACGTTTTGTGGGGGTCTGGCTTTCTCAGATTTCGATGCTGCATGCTTCCCATCTGTTTGTGGAGCTGTGCCTGGGCAAAGTTCCGCGGTTCCGATGGTGTTGCGTCGTTTTTCGTTGGATGCAGAAGGCGTGGATGGTTGGTGGTATCATGTTTGATTCAGGTTTCTGGGTTTTCAAATTTTCTCATTCTCGTTCCGCGATTAAGCTCCAGGTTTGTTCCTCTGCCCGATCTTTGTTTCATGCTTCTGATACTGGCCATTTTATGTTTTGCGGCGTTATGGTTTTGGTCCTTTCATTCCGACGGTGCCAAAGCGGTTTTTTGGCCTCGAATTTACTGCTGAATTCTATGGTTGGATCCTTCTGTTATGGATCTTCCTATGGTGGTGGATGCTTCCGCTATGGGCTGATGTTGGTGCTGTTCGCTGGGCTTGTTTTGAGGTGCTGCATTTTGGTTATGTGTTGCAACTTCTGGGATGTTGGAAGAGCTGTTTGAGTTGTGTGATTGTTCCTGCTCTGGATGATGGTTATGTGTTGTTGGTAGTTGCTTGTTTTGGTGTGAAGGTGCTCGATTTTGGTCTTTGTGAGATTGGATGCTGGTTGCTGCTTGGTGGTGAGCTGCTGAATGCTGGTGATGGTGAAGATTGTGATTTTGATGCTGATGGTTCTGTGATCTTGGATGCTGGTGGTTTTGTGATGTGGGATGCTGGTGGTTCTAGATGCTGGTTGTTTCTCAGATGGGAGGTGTTGAAGCTGTGGTTTATGGTCGTGATGCTGCTGGATGTTGTTCGCTGTTCGAGTTTGGATGCTGGTTGTTGGTTAGCTGTGAGCTGCTGGATGCTGTTTGATGCTGGATAATGCTGGTGGCTTCTTTTCTTTGTGTGTTTTCTTTTTTTGTTCTTGATTTTTTTGGGGTCTTTTGTCTTGGGTCGTTAAGGGTTTTTGGCTGTGGGTCGTTTGACCCCTCCCCTCCCTTATCTGCCGTGTCTCTTTTTTCTTTCTAATAAATTTGGGGGGGGGGGGGGGGTCGGGAATAGCCCGTCCCTCGCATCTTCTTTGCCCTAACAATGTTAAAAACACTAAAAAACCTTTAAAATCCTAAAAACTCAAAAAACCCCTAAATCCCAAAAAAGACACTAAAAACCCGAAAAAACCCCAAAACCCGTAATAAACCCTGAAAACCCCAAAAACCTCTCAAAATCCCTAAAAACTATAAACCCATAAAAATCTTAAAAATCCTAAAAAATCCCTAAGAATCCCTAAAAATGTAAAAAAAACTCTAAACCCCTAAAAACCCCAACAAGCCTAAAAACCATAAAAAACCTAAAAAGATTTAAAAACTGTAAAAACCCATTAAAACTCTTAAATTCCAAAAATTATTAAAAAACTATAAAAAAAATTAAAAACCTAAAAACTCAAAAAAAAACCCTAAAACCCATGAAAACCCCTAAAAACCATAAAAACCCAGAAACCCCCCAAACCCCTCAAAATCTATAAAACCCTAAATACTATAAAAATCCAAGAAACCATAAAAATCCTTAAAAACAGTAAAAAACCCAAGAAAACCGAAAAAACCCTTTAAACCCTTGAAAACTTTAAAAAACTCTAAAAAAACCTTAAAATACCACAAAACACAACCCCCCCTAAAAACCCTTTAAAACCCACAAAATCCCTAAAAACTGTATAAACCCCTAAAACCCATAAAAATCTAAAAAATCCCTATAAATGTAATAATCCTAAAAGCCCTGAAAACCCCCTAAAGACAATAAAACCCCTAAAAACCATTAAAAACCCTACAAACCCTAAAAAACAATAAAAACTCTAAAAGCCCTTAAAACTACTAAATCCTTAAAAAATCTAAAAACCTTTAAAACACCTAAAAACCCAAAAAAAATCATAAAAAATATAAACAAATTAAAAAAATATGAATTCCCAAAAAAACCAAAAAATCCATAAAAGCCCTAAAAAAGAACAAAAACCATAAAAATCCTAAAAAATAAAGAAATCTTAGAAAACGTAAAACCCCCTAAAAACCTTGAAAACCCCCCTCAATCCCTAAAACCTCTAAAGATATTAAAAAACCCACAAAACCCCAAAAACCACTAAAAAATCAAAAAATCCTGAAAACCCCATGAAAATAATAAATAAACACCAAAACACCAAAACCCATAAAACCCCAAAAACCCAATAAAAACTCAAAAAACCCTTAAAACCCCTAAAACGTTAAAAACTCTAAAAATGTTAAGAACTAGAAAAAATAAAAAAAAACCTAAAAACCCAAAAAATAAAAACCCAAAAAAATTCATGAAAACCCCTGAAAACCCCTAAAAAACTAAAAAACCCTAAAAACCCTAAAAAACTCTGGAAAATGATAAAAATAACTCAAAACAATAAAAAACCCTAAAACAACATAAAACCCCTAAATTTTTTAAAAACTCCAAAAAACCGTTAAAACCCTAAAAAACTCAAAATTCCCCTAAAAAACCAAAAACACCATAAAACCCTAAAAACCCTAAAACACTAAAAAATCCTGAAAAATCCAAAAACCCATTAAAATCCCTAAAACCCAAAAAACCCCGAAAACCATAAAAAATTCTAAAAAATCATTAAAAATCCCTTAAAATGTAAATACCCTAAAAATCCTAAAAGACCCATGAAAAACATAAAACCCCTAAAAACCTTAAAAATATTAAAACCCCATAGAAACCCTAAAACCCACTAAAATCTCTAAAACCATTTTAAACCCCTAAAAATGTTAAAAGATCTAAAAAACCTTAAAACCCCTCAAAAACTCAAGAAAACCTAAAATCATAAAAAGACCCAAAAACCCTTAAAACCCTAAAAACCTTAAAAACCCTGAAAACCCACAAAACCATCAAAATCTGTTAAAAACCTAAAAACCATAAAAATCCTAAAAAATCCCCAAAAATCTCCAAAGACGTAAAAAACTCTAAAAACCCTAAAAAACCACTAAAAATAAGAAATACCCCTAAATACCTTAAAAACGCTAAAATCCCATAAAAACCCTAAAAATAACTAAAAACACTAAAAACCCTTTAAACCACTAAAAACGTTTAAAAAACTCTAAAATGCCTTAAAACCTTAAAAATATCAAAAAAAATCCGAAAAACCAAAAAACACCCTAAAAACCCTTAAGACCCCTGAAAACCATAAAAAACCCTTAAAACCCTCAAAATCCCTAAAACCCTAAAAGACCCTAAATACCATAAAAATCCTAAAAAATCCCGAAAAATTCCTAAAATCATAAAAAAATTCTATAACCCTTAAAACCCCCCTAAAACCCATAAAAACCCCTAAAAACCATAAAACACATTGAAACCCATAAAAAATAAAAAAACTCTAAAAAAACTTAAAACCATAAAAAAAACTCAAAAAATCCCCTAAAAACCTAAGAACACCATAAAAACCCAAAAAACCCAAAAAACCCTCAAATCCCAAAAAACCCAAAAAAACCCATAAAATCATAAAAAATCCTAAAAAATCCCTAAATGTCATTGAAAATGTAAAAGACCCTAAAAACAATAAAAACCCCTTGAAAATCATAAAACCCCTAAAATCCATAAAACCCCCAAAACCTCCAAAAAACCACTAAAACTCAAAAAAACCAAAAACCACCCAAAAAAACCATAAAGCCTAAGAAACCCATAAAAACACTAAAAGCCCTCAAAACCCACAAAATTCCTAAAAACCCTAAAAACCTTAAAAACCATACAAACCATAAAAATGCTAAAAAAATCCCTAAAGATCCGTGAAAATGAAAAAAAACCCTAAAAAACCCCTAAAAACCTTAATAATCCTAAAAACCCATAAAACCCCTAAAAACTCTAAAAACTCTAAAAACCTTAAAAAACCTAAAAAACCCTAAAAAACAGTAAAACCCCTTAATATCCCTAAAACCCTAAATAATCCTTAAAAACTAGAAAAATAATATACAAGCCCTAAAAACCCTAATAAACCCCTAAAACCATAAAACCTATAAAAACCTTAAAAACTATAAAAACCCTAAAAACCCACTAAAAACTCCAAAAACCCTTAAACCCCCTAAAAATGTTGAAAAACTTTAAAATACTTTTAAACCCCGAAAAAGCTAAAAAAACCAAAAAACCCAAAAAAACCCTAATCCCCACATGAAAAACACTAAAAACCCTTAAAATCCCTAAAAACCCTAAAAAACCTAAAACCCATAAAAATACTAAAACCCCCTTAAAAATCCCTGAAAACATAAAAAACTCTAAAAGACCTAAAAACCTCTGAATACCAGAAATCCCCTAAAATCCTTAAAAACCCCCAAAACACATAAAACCCACTAAAAACACTAAAAATAGTTAAAACCCTACAAATGTTAAAAAAATATAAAATACCTTAAAAACTAAAAAAACCCTAAAAACCCCAAAAGACCCTAAAAACCCTAAAAAACCTTGAAAACCCATAAAAACCCTCAAAATATCTAAAAACACTAAAAAAACCCCAGAAACCATAAAATTTCTAAAAAATCCCAAAAAAATCTAAAAAACCTAAAAAAACCCTGAAACCCAAAAAACCCAAAAAACCTTAAAAAATCTAAAAATCCATAAAACCACTAAATACTCTAAAACCGTTAAAACCACTAAAATGTTAAAAAACTCTAGAAACCCCTAAAAACCCTAAAATACTAAAAAAACCCCAAAATGACTAAAAGACCATAAAATCTGTGAAAATCCCTAAAGCCCCTAAAAATACTGAAAACCCCAAAAAACTTTCAAAATCCATACAACTCTAAAACCCGCTAAAAAATATAAAAATCCTAAGAAATCCTTAAATTTCTCTAAAAACGTAAAAACCCTAAAAACCCTGAACACAACCATAAAACCCCTAAAAACACTAAAACCTAAAAAAACATCAATAAACACTAAAAACTCTAAAAACCCTTAAATCCCCTAATTTTATTTTGGAAAACCCTAAAAACCTAAAAGCACATAAAAAACTCAAAAAAGACCCTAAAAACCTTGAAAATCCTAAAAACCCTAAAAACCACCAAACCCCCTCAAAATCCCTAAAAAACATAAAAACTCATAAAAATCATGAATATCATAAAAGCCCTAAAAATCCCAGAAAATATAAAAAACCCTAAAATCCCTAAAAATTCCCTCAAAACCATAAAAGACTTCGAAAACATTAAAAACCCTAAAAACCCATAAAAACCCTAAAAACTCGCTAAAAACTATAAAAACCCTTAAAATCCCTAAAAATTTTAAAATATATAAAAACCTTAAAACCCCCAAAAAACGTAAAACAACACTGATGAGGATCATGGCCCACATGGGCACCGCGGGGTTGGAGGCGAACTTGATGAGGTGGGCGGAATTCACACAAGTGGAAAAGACCCATTGCATGGAATTTGAGGCCCAATGACAAGGGAGTGAACCAAGAGAATGAAGGAGGGCTTAAATGGGTTAGTCATGGAATTCCAAAATGGGTGTGCTACTTGTCTCCTAAAGTCATGGGAAAGGGCCAAAGTTGTAAAAAGAATCCTTTAGGATTTTTGGATATAGAAAACTAGCCATTAGACTAATGTAAAATCCACCCCATGATGTGATTCGAATTTCTTTCTCTCTTTGGCTATAAATAGCCACCCCCTCGTACTCTTGAAACATCATGAAGGAAGGTAATGTTATTATGGTGAGTTTTGATTTATTACTTTTTGTTCTTGCTTAATTCTTTACTTATCAAAGGATTGGTCATCCTTTGTGGCATACTGTGGATAGAGTTCTTAGAGATAAGTTCTCTTTGGGTTCTACCTTGACTATTTCCACCTTTTCATTTTTACTATCTGCACACCACATTCACTTGTTTTCTTGTGGCGATCTGGGTGCTCAACGCACGAACATTATACAAGGTTCCTAGGACACTTCCTAGAGGGTCTTCCATAATGTATAATTTGGTATTAGAGCCCACTTGCAAGAAATCAGGTTCTTTCGTTCTTATTTTTTCTTCCTTCTTCAATTGTCTTCGAATTGGGCCAACATCAATTCTGGTCCATTTTCTTCTTCACCTACGGTCATCATTTCTTTTCTATTTAGGACGTAAAATTTATCATTCATGTAGTTGAGATTATCATATTTCTTTTCCATTTGGAATCATCAAAATCAAAGCTATAAATCATGAGATACAACGGGTTCAATTTTTTCAACGAATTCTGCAATTTTAAAACCATGCAAATCTCACATTGATTCCATTTTATGTTACAAATTATTGCTTCTCTTGCATTTAAATATAGAAAAATTCATCTTTTTACTGCTGAATTTACTAAAAAAAAGAGCCAAAAAAATAATAAAATAAAGGCTCAAAAAAAATTGCAACATTTTGAATTATATGTCCCATTTTCATTCTTCTTCATCCATTTTCTTCCCCTTCCTAAATTTTTATCTTGAGTCCATTTTGAATTTTTTCTTTGAATTCTAGTTCGGGATGGCCACATTCTAAAAATCCTTTAGATTTGTTAGAATTGGGTAAGAACGCTATAGGAAGCAAGTTGAGTGGTAAAAGGCAAGAGTGTTAAGTTTTGATAAAATCCAAAATTCAGTGAAATACAAGAGAGCATATTATTTTTGATTGTAAACACGTGAGGGAGTGTGTGAGGTCCATTTTCCTTTCTCTTCATTTTTTTATCATAGGATTTTTAAATGGCAGAGTCGAGTAACACTAATGAAGGTACATTAAGTTGTTCATGAGGGTTGTACAAGAACAATTCCAAAGGTTAAATGCAAGGATGGATGAACTGAAATCCCCTTCCAATTCTAGAGCACCACCAAGGAGGTTGGTCGTTGAAGAAGAGGAGGAGTTATCCGATTTTCATGAGTCCCCAATTCGGAGAAATCAGCCACCATGGAGGCAAGTCAACGATCTTATAGGAGTAAAGTTGAGGATCCCTTCAAACTCCTAAAAATGATAAAAACCTTTAAAAAACCCTAAAACACCTAAAAACTCAAAAAAACCCTAAAAACCCAAAAGACCCTAAAAACCCTAAACACCCCTAAAAACTCTAAGAAACTCTAAAAACCATCATAATCAATAAAAACCCTAAAAGACCCTAAAATCCACAAAAATCATAAAAAAGACCTAAAAATCACGAAAAACATAAAAAACACTAAAACCCCCTAAAAACCATAAATCCCCTAAAAAACATAAAAACCCTAATAACCACTAAAAACTATAAAAACTCTAAAACCCCTAAAAACTTTAAAAAACTCTAAAAACCATTAAAAACTCAAAAAAACCCCTAAAAACCCAAATGACCCTAAATACCCTGAAAAACCTGAAAACCCTAAAAAGCCCTGAAAACCCCTAAAAACCCCTCAAAATCCATAAAAAAAATAAAAACCCCTAAAAACCATAGAAATCATAAAAAATCCATAAAAATCCAAAAATAATGTAAAAAAATCCTAAAAACCATAAAACCCCTAAAAACCATAAAACCCATAAAACCCCTAAAAACCAACTAAAACTCTAAAAACCCTTAAAATCAATAAAAATGTTAAAAAAATTCTAAGAAACCTTAAAAACCCTAAAAAAATCAAAAAACCCTAAAAACCCAAAACGACCCTAAAAACCCTAAAAATCATAAAAAAAACCCTGAAAACCCCTAAAACCCCTCAAAATCCCTAAAAAACCTAAAACCCATAAAAATCATTAAAAATCCCAAAAAATCCCCTGAAACATAAAAATCCTTAAAAAACTTAAAACCCCCTAAAAACCAAAAAAACCCCTAAACCCCCTTAAAACCCATAAAAATGTTAAAAAATTCTTAGAAACCTTAAAAAACCTAAGAAACTAAAAAAACCCTAAAACCCAAAAGAATCATAAAAACCCTCAAAACCCTCAAAACCCTCAAAATCCACAAAAAATCCTAAAAACCATAAAAATCCAAAAAAAACCCTAAAATCCCTGAAAATTTAAGATACCTTAAAAATACTGAAGACACCCGGAAAACCATAAAATCCCATAAAAACCATCAAACCCTAAAAACACTAAAAACCACTAAAATCTATAAAAACTCTTCAAACCCCTAAAACATAAAAAAAATATAAAAAAATTAAAGCACTAAAAAACAAAAAACAAAACAACTAAAAACCCCAAAGACCCTAAAAAGTCTAAAAACCCCTAAAAAAACTGAAAAACCCTAAAATCCCTCAAAATCACTAAAAACCATAAATTCCCAAAAAGCCTTAAAAACCCTAAAAACCCATAAAAAACCTAAAAACCACTAAAAACTCTAAAAACTGTTAAAACCCCTAAAACGTTAAAAACTCTAAAAAACCATAAAACCCCTAAAAATTCAAAAAAAACCCTAAAATCTCAAAAGACCCTAAAACCCTAAAAAAACCTAAAAAACCTAAAAAACCCAAAACCACCTAAAAACTCTAAAAATCCCTAAAAACCCTTAAAACCATAAAAACCATAAAAATCCTAAAAACCTTAAAAATCCCTAAAAACATAAAGAACCCCAAAAAAACCCTAAAACCCATGGAAGTCATAAAAACCCATAAAAACCATAAAAGCCTTAAAACCCCATGAAAACCCTAAAATAACACTAAAAACTCTCAAAACCCTTAAAAC
Source organism: Viscum album (assembly GCA_963277665.1). NCBI lineage: Eukaryota > Viridiplantae > Streptophyta > Magnoliopsida > Santalales > Viscaceae > Viscum > Viscum album. Next base: position 1,048,535,945 of record OY728121.1, on the reverse strand, counting down.
CCCAAAAAACGATAAAAATATCTATAAACCCTCTGATGTGAGATGCTTTGGGTGGCCCGATCTTTATAGCATAGGGTGGTGGATGAAGGATATAGTTTGGGGATAAGTGTCGATTGATGGGTATGGATAGCAGATATAAGTAGTCAATTAATTTTATAAGGAGTGTGACCTACTACTTAGATAACACACTCATGTGGGGGTGTGATGACCAATCCACACAATAACAAACTTTGGTTGAGGCATGAAATTGGGGGATTTTTTATCTTGGATCACTGATCTAATATATAGACCGATAAGGAAATAATGCACAAGAGCAAGGGGAAATTCAGAATAGTCCTTACACAACGGAGAGAAATGAAGCATATGCTCTCTATTAAAATCTTGAATTCCATACAAGTTCCATGGGGTGGATATTTATAGCCAAGGGGTGATACAACAGTCAAGAGTCTAATACCCTAAAGTCATAAAGCCTAAAACTACTTTGTTCCCTTAAATTTAAAAAGATAAATTCTACCAAATAATTTTGGTAAAATTAGCACACAACTTTCTAACTATAGCCCACCAGATTTTACATTGAGTGCATAGCCCACCGGATTTGACTTTGGTGTCCAAAGATACCATTCTAGAATCCTCCATGTGGAAAATGCTTCCAAAATTCATGTAATCATGTGGGAAAAGATTTAAACATCATGTTTGGGCTTGGATAAGTGATATTATAGGCCCATTTACTCCATCCATGAAAGAAAAGATCCATCAGTCCTTTAATGAAGTGAGATAGGTGCCCATTATAGCATTCAACCTCTTTAATCTCCCTTATGTTATCGGGCCTTGCAAATCTAACTCCTACCATGAAATCGACTATGTGCCTTAAAATGGTTCTCATCATCTCCCTCTATTGAAAAGGAGTCATCCTCGACTCTTCATCCTCTACAACCAAAAAAGGAGAAAGATCCAAAACATTGAAAGTGGCACTTACACCATACTCATGTGGAAAAGATATCTTGTTATAATTGTTGTTAATCTTCTCAAACACTTGGAACAGTTTTTCTTCTCGTGGAATGAGTTTTGATTTACGCTTTTTGGGAAATATTTACTTTCTCATATGAACCTAGACTAATTTATCGAGTTCGAAAAACATTTGCTTGCGAACCTTGTTTGCATGATCAACATATTTCTAGGTCATCCACTTGATATTTTTCATTGATTTTTCATGGAGGTGTTTGATGAATTCTATATACCCTTTCACATCCATATTAGTTTCTTCTTATAAAGGAAAATGAACTAGATAAATAGGGGAAATGGGGTTAAAACCATAAATAATTCTAAATGGAGAATATTGAGTTGTTCAGTGCTTATCCATGTTATATACGAATTCCACATGTGGAAGACACTCCTCCCAATTCTTGAGATTCTTCTTGACAATTTTTCATTGAAGGGATGATAGTGTCTCATTCACAACATCTATTTCCCATTGGATTGCAGATGAAAATTAGTGAAAAATAGTAACCTCATACCCAGTTTACTTTATAAGGTCTTCCAAAATTAACTGAGGAGTTTTGTGTCTCGATCTGACATAATAATCCTTGGAATTCCATGGAGTTTGACTACTTTCTGAAATAAATGTGTTGAAATGTTAGTGGCATCATCTATTTTGTGATAAGGAATAAAATGTTCCATTTTTGAAAACTAATCCACCACAAAAAAAAAGAATCCCTCCCCCTCTTGGTTCGTGATAACCCCACAATAAATTCCATTGATATGTTCACCCAAGGGGTGTTGGTGTTTAGTAGAGGAAGATATAGTCCATGTGGGTTCAGTTTAGATTTGGATTTATGGAAGACAATACACTTTACCACAAAATTTTCAACATCTCTATATATCCTAGGCCAATAAAAATTATCACTAAGAACTCTTAAAGTTTTTACAACACCAAAATGTCCCATTAATCCACCAGAATGTGACTCCTTTAGTAAAAGTAAACAAATAGAGTGATTGAGAATGAAAAGCTTATCGATTCAAAACCAGGGATTTTTTAATCCAACAACGATAAAATAGAATATCTATGTGAAAGTTAATCAGCCACAGTATTTTCGTCACCCTTTTTATGCTTGATGACATATGGAAATGATTTGATGAATTCCAGCCATCTAGCATTTCTGGTATTTAGTTTATGTTGGATCCTAAGGTATTTAAGAGCCTCATGATTATAATTTATTAGAAATTATTTTGTCCAATGATAATTTTTTCATGTTTTTAGAACTCTAAACAATGCATTCAAATTTTTATCATATGTGGAATAGTTTAGAGTTGGGCCACTTAACTTCTCACTAAAGAAATAAATAGGCTTACCTTCTTGCATGAGTACTCTTCCTATGTCAATTCCATAGGAATCACATTCAATTTCAAAGCTCTTACCAAAGTCTAGAAGTGAAATTAGAGGGGTGTGGGTGAGTCTCTCCTTAATACAATGGAAGGCCTTCTCTTGAGTTTTCCACCTTTTGAAAGGAACATTCCTCTTTGTCAAGTTATTAAATGGTTCTGGTAGTATGCTAAAGTCCTTCAAAAATCTCCTATAAAAACTAGTGAGCCCATGAAAACTTCTTAACTATCCAACAGAGGTTAGATTTGGTCATTATTATATCACTTTGATCTTATCACCATAGACTTCAAATCCATTCCCACTCACAAAAAATCCAAGGAAAACATTTTTATTGAGAAAAAATTAACACTTTTTATGTTTTCAAACAATTTTTCCTTTTCACCTCTAAGACTTTTATTAAGTGATATACATTTTCATGCAAATTCCTACTATACACTAAAATGTCATCAAAGTAAACTACCACAAATTTTCCAATATATACACATAATACATGATTCATTAACCTTGTAAATTTTCTAGGTTCATTGGTGATACTAAAGGGAATGAGTAACTGTTCATAAATTCCTTGTTTTTTCTTAAATGCAGTTTCCACTCATCTACTTCTTTCATCCTAATTTGATGGTATCCACTTCTTAAATCAATTTTTGAGAAAATAGTTGAACCATTTAATTCATCTATCACATCATCTAACCAAGGAATATAATGATGATAAATGACTGTGATGTTATTGATGGCTCTACAGTCAATTCACATTCCCTATGTTCTATCCTTCTTGGGTACTAGAAGCAGTGGCACAACACAAGGAGTAAGTCTCTCTCTGACATATCCCACATCCAATAGCTCTTGAACTTTCCTCTAAATTTATTTTGTATCCTACATGTTGGTGCGATATGCAGGGTGGTTTGGTAGTGATGCTCTGGGTATGAGGTCAATTTGATACTCAATACCTCTAATGGGTGGCAAAACCGGTGGCACTCCTTTTGGAAAGACATCATCATACTCCTATAAAAAAGAATCAACAACATTTGGAAAAGGATATGTTAAGTCATTAGTGTTCAACATCACCTCTTTGTACATAAATACTAAAATGTTTTTCCAATATATCAAATCTTCCTTAACCTCACTCTTTTTTCCAACATCACACTTTTCTCTCCTCTCAAATCTTTTTCCCTCTTGATTTTTATTTTCTCTCCATTTCTTTTATTCTCTCATTTTCTATTTTCCCCTCATTATCTCTTTTTCATTTTTTCTCTTTTTTCCCTCATCGCTCATTTTTTTCCTTTTCTCTCAAAATATGTTCTTCTAGAATTTGTTTGGGGGACATGGGGTTGAGGGTTATAGGTTCCCCTCAGAGTAAAAAAGAGTTATGGTTCAAGAACCCATCAGGAGTGACATGTTGATTGTACTGCCATGGTCGACCCAATAGAAAGTGGAATGCCTTCATAGGAACAATATCTCACAATACCGCATCCTTGTATTTACCAATGGAGCACACTACCTTCACCTGTTTGGTAAGCTTTGGCTCTCCACAATAATTCAACCAATAAAGTCAATATGGATATTGATTCCTCAATGTTGTATGTCCCAACTTCTCCAACAACTCAGTGCTCGCTACATTGCTACAACTTCATCCATAAATAACAACACTATATACCTTACCATGGATCTTACATCATTTATGGAAAAGTTTCACCCACCACTCCTCTCCCATGGTCATTTGTGTGCTTAGAACTCTCCTAGTGACATGAATATCACCATATCCCACAAATTCTCTATTATTAATTTCAAGGGATTATTCATCTTCCTCTAGCTCTCCCCATCGGTATCCCATTATCTATGCTTTTTGATGGTCATGGTATGCCAATTTGGGTATTCACTAGAAATATGACCCCTTCTTTGACATTTATAATAATGAATATCCTGATTCCTTTTTTGGTTTGCCTCAAAAGTGGGTTTATTAGGTGGAAGAATTACCTTATTTCTTTTGTGATCAACTAACTCTTTTGGATTTGATGATTCTACATTATCATTCTTGAATTTCTCTATGGAGTGAAAGGGGTAGTGGGTTTTCTCGAGTTGGTCCTCCTTTTTAATTTTTCTTGATCTTGGCGGCTTGGTGGATCATATCTTGTATCTCCACATGGTGTTACATATCCACTTGATCAGAAATATCCTGATTTAAGTATGTGTAAAAATTGTGTCATGGTTGCCTCAGGATCTTCCTTAATGTTTTCTCGAATCATGGAAATTTTCATCTCCTTGTAGTAATATTCAACACTTTTACTCCCTTGGGTGAGGTGTTGAAGTTTGTTTTGGAGATCTCTTTGGTAATGTGTAGGAACAAACTTCTTCTGCATGGAAAACTTCATGTCATCCCAAGCGTTGATGGGACATCCATCATATCTATCCCTCTCCTTTTTCATTTGATCCCACCAAATTAAATAATAATCATAAAATTCAAGTGAATCAAGTTTGACCATTTTCTCGTCAGAATATGCATGGCATGAAAACACTTGATCAATCCACATCTCCAACTCCATGTATGCTTCCAGATCACTTTTTCATTGAAAGGAGGGAACCTTTACCTTAATTCTTCCAAGGATGTCATCATTATGAGGTCTCTGTTGGCCTCCTCTCGGTTTTTGGAACAACTCCTCTTTTGTGGGACATCCTCAAAATCATCATCAAAGTTCTCCATCTCCTCCTCCATGATGTAGGGGCGATGTGGTGTTGGAGCACATAGTGGGTTAACATGGATCATCCTTGGGCTTGGTTGATTTTCAATCCTCTCATGTAGCTCCTACAACTTCCTATCAAGAAGCATTTCAAAATTTCTTGCCAAAGCTTGCATTTGTAGTTGTGTATCTTCTGGTGTAGGAGACCTACTTTGGCTTCCATCATCACTAGAATGAGCAATTTTCTTCCCATGATCTTTGATAATGATATATTACAAACACACAAAAATACACGAGGATAAAATCACACAATGAAAGACACACACACTCAATCACACGAACACACACACACATAATAGGTACACACTCACACACACAAGATGTACACACTCACACACACATGGATACACACTCATACACACAAGAAATACACACTCACACACACAAGCATACACACTCACACATGCAAGATATACACACTCACGCATACAAGGATACACACTCACAATTTTTTTTGGTTTATTTATTTCCACTCTCAACACACAATTCAAATCCCAAGATCTTAGGAAAAATAATACCTTGTTTGGGGTGATCATGTTCCACCAATCCTTACCAAATAAAGATTTACATATTATACAAATTATTTGAGTTCTAAAGTGTTACAAAATGGTAGAGGGTGAAAAAGAGGGTAGAGAATACATAAAAGGTGAAAAAGGGGTAGAAAGGTGGTTTGTGGGTTTTGCCCAATTGTGCATGATAAGAAAAATTAATAAAAATATGAACCAAAAAATAAGGATATGAATTAAAATGATGGAGAAAGTGATGTATGAAAATGGAAAGTGCTAATAATGTAAAGCACAAAGAAGAAGTAATTGTATCTATTTTTTTCTTTTTTTTTCAAATCTCCCCAAAAAGTGTTGTGCTTTGAGTCTTAAAGTACAAAATGATGAATGGAGAGTAAGACAATTTTTTTTGAAATCTCTATAAGAAAGGATGATCTTAATTTTGAAAATAAAAACATGACGAGTAGAGAGAATTTGATATTTTTTGATTTTTTAGATAAAAATCACATATATAAAATAAAACGTGAAAAGAATAGGGGTAAATATTTGTCTCAATGTATAATATTTCATGCTTGCATAAACTAGGCCAATTTGGGAGGTTCTCAAGAAAAGGGTTTTTTTTGAATGGGTGGATAATTTGGAAGGATAAGGAGGGTAATGGTTAAAAGTAATGTAAATGAAGGGATGGATTCCTACCGTGTCAATAGGAGAGCTGATACCAACTGATGCGAGATGCTCGAGGTGGCCCGATCTTCATGACATAGGGCGATAGATGAAGGATGCAGTTTGGGGATAAGTGTCAGTTGATGGGTATGGATAGAGGATGTAAGTAGTCAAACAACACTATAAGGATAATGAACTACTACTTAGACAACACACTCAAATGGGGGTGGATGTGATGACCAATCCACACAAAAATGAACTTGGGTTGAGGCATGGAATTGGGGGATTTGTGATCTTGGATCACCGATCTAATATGTATACCAACAAGGAAAGAATTCAAAAGAGTAAGGGGGAAATTCAAAACAATCTTAACAAAAAATAAATAAATTAAGCATAAGATCTCTATTACAATCTTGAATGCCATACAAGTTCCATGGAGTGGCTATTTATAGCCAAGGGGTGATACAATAGTCAAGGGTCTAATACCATAAAGTCTTAAAGGATAAACCTACTATGTTCCCTTAAATTCAAAAAGATAAAGTCTGCCAAATACTTTTTGAAAAAATAGCACACACTTTCCAACTATAGCCCACCAGATTTGACTTTGAGTTCATAACCCACTGAATTTGAATTTGGTGTCCAAATATTCCATTCTAGAATCCTCCATGTGGGAAAGGCTTCCAAAATTCATGCAACCATGTGGGCCAAGATTTAAACATCTTGTTTGGGCTTTAATAAGTGATATTATAGGCCCATTTTATCCATCTATGTAAAGAAAAATCCATTGGGCCTTTAATGAAGTGATATGGGAGCCCATCTTAGTAGTTTGTGCATGTGTTTATGTGTACGTGCAAGTGTACGTGTGTGTGTGTGTGTGCGTGTGTGTGTGTGTGTGTGGTGGTGCATGCATATGTGTGTATGTGTTTGCTTCAACTTGTAGAATTGTTGTTCCTCCTTGGTCTTCGTGAGACCTTGGAGGTGCTAATTCTTGTGTGTTCGTTGTTCGATGCTTACTACTTGGAGCTAATACGATACCTTCTACCTCTGGTTGCTCATGTGATGTGGGTGGCTAGCTTGTGTGCACTTGGTGCCTCCTTCTGTAGATTTTTTTGGAGGTGTGTTTGGGTTGCTCGATTCATGGGGTTTGTTTATTCACTCTATGCAGGTTGCTGGCGGACTGCATGCTGGCTTTGTGTGCTTGCTTCTTGTGTGCGGTCTGGTGGCATGGTCTTTTCATGCTTGGAAGGGGTTGAGATGCCTTCACCATGGAGTGCTACTTATTGGTGCATCATGGCTGGGGTTTCTCGCCACATATTTCTCCCCACTATTCCGTTGATTCTTAGCTGTTGGGGAGTTTGGTGTTTTGGAGATGGTTTGGTTGTCTTGCGAGTCTTGGGCCTTCCTCCTGGTTACTCGCCTCAGGCCTCTTGGCTTGGTTCTCTTGCACTTTTTTTTGTTGGCCTTCGGGTCTCGGTTCACCCTCGGGTGCTTTTTTGTACTCTAATTCCTTTTCCCTTTTAATAAATGTTCTCTTTTCCTTGCAAAAAAAACCCCTAAAAACAAAAAAAGATCCTAAAAACCCTAAAAGCCTCGAAAAACGCAAAACCCTCAAAGTCCCTAAAAATCCTAAACACCATAAAAATACAAAAAAAATCATAAAAATCCCTGAAAACATAAAAAACCCTAAACACTATTAAAAACCCATAAGAACTATAAAAACCCCTAAAAACCCTAAAAAACCCTAAAACCCATAAAAACTCTAAAACCACTAAAAACTCTGAATAACCTTAAAAACCCTAAAAAACTCAAAAAGCCCTAAAAATCTAAAAACACCCTAAAAACCCTAAAAACCCCTAAAAACCCAGAAAAACCATAAAACGCTCAAAATCCCAAAAAACCCTAAAAACCGTAAAAATAAGAAACATCCAAAAAAATCCATAAAATCCCTGAAAACATAAAAAACCCTAAAACCCCTAAAAACCATAAAACCCCTAAAAACCTTAAAAAACACAAAACCCCATAAAAAACCTGAAGACCACTAAAACCACTAAAAGACCTCAAAGCCCCTAAAAATGTAAAAAAGAATCTAAAAACCCTTAAAACCCCCAAAAAACCCCCTAAAATCCCAAGACCCTAAAAGCCTTGAAAACCCCTAAAACCCCTAAAAACAATGAAAACACATAAAACCCCTCAAAATCCCTAAAACACTAAAAAACCATAAAAGCATAAAAATCCTAAAAAACCCTAAATATCCATGAAAACCAAAAGAACCCTAAAACCCCGAAAAAAATCCCTGAAAACCATTAAACCCCAAAAGCCTTAAAAAAACCCATATAAACCCTAAAAAACCACTAAAAAATATATAAACCATTCAAACTCCTAAAAACATTAAATAACAATAAAAAACCTTAAAAACCCTAAAAAATCAAAAAAAAATCCCAAAAACCTAAAAATATCCTAAAACCCTAAAACCCCCTACAAACTCTAAAAAACCCTAAAAAATGAAAAAAAATCTCAAAATCTCTAAAACCCTAAAACCCCAAAAACAATAAAAATCCTAAAAAGCCCAAAAATTCTCTGAAAACGTAAAAAACTCTAAAACCATAAAAAACACTAACAACCATAAAACCCCTAAAAACCTTAAAAAACTCTAAAAATTCATAAAACCCTTAAAAACTACTAAAAAATCTTAAAACCCTTAAAACTAGAAAAAAATTAAAAAACACTAAAAACCATAAAACCCTAAAAAAGTAAAAAAAACCCTAAACACCCAAAAAGACCTTTAAAACCTTGAAAACTCCTAAAACCCCTAAAACCCCCCAAAATCCCTAAAACCCCTCAAAATCCCTAAAAACCCTAAAAAACTGAAAAACCCAAAAAACTGTAAAAATCCAAAAAAAGACCTAAAATTCCCTAAAAACATTAAAACCCCTGAAAACCCCTTGAAAACTATAAAACCCATAAAAACCTTAAAAACTTAAAACCCATAAAAACCCAAAAAACCACAAAAACCCTTAAATCTCCTAAAAACGAAAAAAGCTCTAAAAACCTTAAAAACTAAAAGAACTCAAAAAACCCTACAACCCCAAAAGACCCTAAAACCATGAAAACACCTAAAAACCCTAAAAACCCTGAAAACCCTAAAAACCCTAAAAAAGCTTAAAACCCCTAAAAACCATAAAAATAATAAAAAACCCTAAAAATATAAAAAACCTAAAAACCCACCTGAAAACCCCCGAAAAACCTTCAAAAACCCTAAAAATACCTAAAACCCCATAAACCCCCCCCAAAACTACTAAAAACTCTAAAACCCCTTAAAACCCCTTAAAACCCCTAAAATGTTTAAAAAACTCTAAAAAATTAAAAGCCCTTAAAAACTCAAAAAAAATCTTAAAACCCCAAAATACCCTAAAAACCCGAAAACCCCATAAAACCCTAAAACCCCCAAAAAAACCCTAACAATTAAAACAATCCTAAAAATTCCCTAAAAACGTAAAAAACCCTGAAAACCCCTTGAAAACCATAAAAAACCTTAAAAACTGTAAAACTCTAAGAACCCATAAAAATGCATAAAAACTAATAAAAAATCTAAAAACCCTTAAAACCCCTAAATACGTTAAAAACTCTAAAAAAACTTAAAAACCCGAAAAAACTAAAAAAAAACCTAAAACACCAAAAGACCCTAAAACCTTGAAGACTCTAAAAATCCTAAAAACCCTGAAAACCCAAAAAACATTTAAAATACATAAAAACCCTAAAAAATCCTAAAAACCATAAAAATCCCTCAAAATGTAAAAATCCCTAAAAAACACTTAAAACCATAAAAACCATAAAACCCTAAAAACCCAATAAAAACTCTAAAAACCCGTAAAATCCTTAAAAGCATTAAAAAACACTAAAAAACCATTAAAACCCTAAAAAACACAAAGAAAACCCAAAAAACCCCAAAAGACCCTAAATACCCTGAAAACCCCTAAAACCCCTAAAAACCTTGAAAACCCCTGAAAATCAATAAAAACCCTAAAAACCATAAAAATAAAAAAAACCATAACTAATCCCTGAAAATATAAAAACCCACAAAACCCTAAAAACCCCTTGAAAACCATAAAACCCTTAAAAACCTTAAAAATCCTAAATACCCATAAACCCCTAAAACCTCAAAAAACACTAAAAACCCTTAAAACCCCTAAAAAAATTTGGGTGTGAGCCGATTGACTCTGCCCCTCCCTTACTTTTTCATTGTGTCTTTTTTCTAATAAATTTTTTGGGGCCAAGAATAGCCTGGTCATGTGCCTTCCTTGCCCTAAAAAACACAAAAAATCCTAAAAACCAAAAAGACCCTAGAAACCCTGAAAACCCTTAAAAACATGAAAACCCTAAAACCCTCAAAATATCTAAAAACTCTAAAAACTCTAAAAACCATAAAAATCCTAAAAAATCCCAAAAAATCCCTTGAAATCTAAAAATCCCTAAAAACTCTAAAAACCCCTGAAAACCAAAAAAAACCTAAAAACATAAAAAACCCTAAAAACCCTAAAAAATCACCAAAAACAATTAAAACCCTTAAGTCCCCTAAAAATGCTAAAAACCTATAAAACATTTAAAACCCTAAAAAAATCAAAAAATAATAAAAACCATCAAAACCCAAAATTACCCTAAAACACTGAAAAACCCTAAAACCCCCAAAAACAGAAAAACCCCTCAAAACCCACAAAATCCATAAAAACCACTAAAAACCATAAAAATCATAAAAAAGCTATAAAAATACCTAAAAAAGTAAAAAACCCTAAAACCCCTGAAAACATAAAAATCCCTAATAGCTTTAAAAAACCATAAAAACCCATAAAAACCCTAAAAACCCACTAAAAACTCTAAAACCCTTAAAATCCATAAAATTGTAAAAAAAACTCTAAAAAACATTAAAACCCCTAAATACTAAAAAAACCTAAAAACACAAAAGACTCTAAAATTATGAAAAGACTCTAAAAACCCCTGAAAAACCTTCAAAATCCCTAAAAACCCTAAAAACCATAGAAATCCTAAAATAGCCCTAAAAACTTGAAAAACATTAAAACCTTGAAAACCTTAAAACCCCCCTTAAAATCATAAAACACATAAAAATAATAAAAAACCTAAAACCCAATAAAAACCCTTAAACCCCAAGAAACGTTAAAAAACTCTAAAAACCTTAAAAACCCAAAAATAATAATAATGAAACACAAAAAACCTAAAGAACCTAAAACCCCTAAAAAAACCCCAAAAACGTTGAAAACCGTTGAAAACCCCTAAAACACCTCAAAATCCCAAAAAACCATCAAAAACCTCAAAACCATAAAATCCTAAAAAAACCCTAAAAATCCATGAAAACATAAAAAAACCCAAAAACCCCTAACCCCCCCCCCCCCCCGAAAAACACAAAACCCAAAAAACCTTTAAAACCCCCAAAACCCCTAAAACCCTAAAAACCCACTAAGAACTCTCAAAACACTTAAAACCCCTAAAAACTTTAACAGACTCTAAAACACCTTAAAAACACAAAAAAACTCAAGAAAACCCTAAAACCAAAAAAAACCCCAAAAGACCGTAAAAACATCAAAACCCCTAAAAACACTAAAAAACCCTAAAAACCCCTAAAACCCCCTGAATCCCTAAAAACCCTAAAAACCATAAAAATCCCTAAAAATCCCTAAAAATCCCAGAAAATGTAAAAAAACCCTAAATACCCTTGAAAAACCCCTAAAAACCATAAAAACCTCTGAAAACCTTAAAACCCATAAAACCCCATAAAAACCCTAAAACCCACTAAAAACTCAAAAAAACTAAAAACCCTAAAACGTTTAAAAACTATAAAAAATGAAAAAAACTCAAAAAACTCAAAAAAAACCATAAAACCCCAAAAGTCCCTAAAAACCCTAAAAATACTTGAAACCCCTAAAAAAACTAAAAACCTCTAAAATCTCATAAAATCCCTAAAAAACTAAAAACCCAAAACCCATAAAAATCCTAAAAAAGCCTTAAAAATACATGATAACGTAAAAAACCCCAAAAAACATTGAAAAACACCTTAAAACCATAAAACCCATAAAAACCATAAAAACTCAAAAATATCAATAAAAACCCAAAAAACACTAAAAATTATAAAACCCCTTAAAACGTTAAAGTACCCAAAAAACCTTAAAAACCATAAAAACCCTAAAAACTCAAAAAAACCCCTAAAAACCCTAAAAACTCAAAAAAAAAACCCCTAAAAACCCAAACAGACCATAAAACCCATGAAAACCAGTAAAAACCCTAAAAAACACTGAAAACCTTTAAAAACTACCAAAATCCTAAAAAACTATAAAAACCATAAAAATCCAAAAAAAAGCCCTAAAAATCACTGAAAACATAGAAAACTCTAATAACCCTAAAAACAACTAAAAAATAAAACCCCTAAAACCATAAAAACCCTAAAAACCACTAAAAACTTAAAAAACCCTTTACCCCTAAAAATGTTAAAAAAAATCTAAAAATCATTAAAACCCATAAAAACCCTCAAGATCCCAAAAAACCCTAAACCCCCCCAAAAATGCATAAAAATCCTAAAAAACCCTAAAAATCCCTAAAAATGTAAAAAACCAAAAAACCACTAAAAACATTAAAAAACCCTAAAAACCCAAAAAACATCAATAACCTCTAAAAACCCTTAAACCCCCAAAAAGCCTAAAAAGCCTAAAAAGCCTTGAAAATGTAAAAAACCGTAAAAAACGTGAAAAATACCTAAAACCCAAAAGAACCCTTAAAAACCCTAAAAATCCCTAAAATCCCTAAAAACCCATTAAAAACTCTAAAAACCCTTAAAACCCCTAAAAATGTAAAAAACTCTAAAAACATTAAAACCTTAAAAAACTCAAAAATCCATAAAAAATCAAAACACCCTAAAAAACCTGAAAACCCCTGAAAGCCATAAAAACCCTAAAAAGCCTTGAAAACCCCTAAAAACCTCAAACCCTAAAAAACACTAAAACCATAAAAATTCTAAAAAATCCTTAAAAATTTCTGAAAATGTAAAAAACCCTAAAACCTATGAAGAAATCCTTAAAACCATAAAAACCCCTAAAACCCTTAAAAACCCTAAAAGCCCATAAATCCCTAAAAACCAACTAAAAACTCTAAAAAACCTTAAAATCACTAAAAACTCAAAAGAAAACACTAAAAACCCCAAAAGACCCTAAAAACTGTGAAAACCCTTAAAAACCCTAAAATCACTTGAAAAACACTAAAAACCATCAAAATCCCCAAAACCGAAAAAACCATTAAAATCTTAAAAAATCCCTGAGAATCCCTGAAAATGTAAAAAATCCTAAAAAGCATTAAAAACCTATAAAAACCCAAAAAACCCCACTAAAAACATTAAAACCCCTTAAAACCACTAAAAACGTTAAAAAAAATCTAAAAACCCTAAAACCCTAAAAAACTAAAAATACCCAAAAATACCCTACTAACCCTAAATACACAAAAAACCCTAAAACTCCTAAAAACCCCTAAAACCCCTAAAAATCCCTAAAACCCAAAAAACCCATAAAAATCCCAAAAAATCCCTAAATATCACTGAAAATGTAAAAACCCCAAAAACCATTAAAAACCCTTGGAAACCATGAAACCTCAAAAAATCATAAAACCCCTACAAATATATAAAAACTTTAAAAACTCTAAAAAATTAAAAACATACCTGAAAACCCAAAAAAATCATAAAAACCCTAAAAACCATAAAAAAACCCCTAAAATCCCTAAAAACCTCAAAATCTCTAAAACCCCAAAAATCCATAAAAATAATAAAAAGCCTTAAACATCCCTGAAAACATAAAAAACCCTAAAAACCCTTGAAAAAATTAAAAACCCCTAAAAATATTTAAAAACCCTAAAAACCCCTAAAAACCCACTAAAAACACTAAAAACCCTTTACACCCCTAAATTTTTTAAAAAACTTTAAAACCCTAAAAAACACAAAAAAACCCCTAAAAATCCAAAAAGACCCTAAAAACCCTAAAAACCATGAAAACCATGAAAACCCTGAAAAAAATTTAAAACCCACAAAATCCTAAAAAACTAAAAATCCTAAAAAATCCCAAAAAATCCCTAAAAACATTAAAAACCCTGAACACCCCCTTAAAACCATAAAACCCCTAAAACCTTAAAAAACCCATAAAAACCTTAAAACCCAATAAAAACTCTAAAACCCCTAAAAACATTAAAATACTCTAAAAAACATTTATAACCCTAAAAAACTAAAAAAAACCCTAAAAACCCACAAAATCCCTAAAAAACCTAAAAAACCCTGAAAAAAAAACTTTTAAACAACTAAAAATCCCTAAAAACATAAAAAACCCTAAAAACCCTGAGAAACCTAGGAAAACCATAAAAACCATAAAACCCCTAAAAACCCATAAAACACTAAAACCCACTAAAAACTCTAAGAACCCTTAAAACACCTAAAATTGTTAAAAAACACTAAAAACCATAAAACACTAAGAAACTCAAAAAAACCCTAAAAACCGAAAACAAAACTAAAAACCCTAAAAAAGACTAAAAACCCATAAAAAACACTGAAAACACATGAAACCCTCAAAATCACTAAAAACCCAAGAGCCCTTAAAAACCAAAAATTCCTAACAAATCCCTAAAACTCCCAAAAAAACATAAAAAGCCCTAAAAACCATAAAGAACCCCTAAAAACCATAAAACACCATAAAAACCTTAAAAATATGAAACCCCAAAAAAATTCCAAAAACACGCAAAAAACTCTAAAAACCCTTTAAACCCCTAGAAAAGTTAAAAAACTCTAAAGAAACTTAAAAACCCAAAAAAAACTCAAAACAATCACAAAAATCCAAAAAGACCCTAAAACCCCTATAAACACATAAAAACCCTAAAAACCCCTAAAACCCCCTAAACCCTCTCTAAATCCCTAAAAACACTAAAAACCCCTAAATCCATAAAAATCCCAAAAAAATTCCTGAAAACGTAAAAAACCCAAAAAACCTGAAAACCCCTCAAAACCGTTAAAACTCCTAAAAACCATTAAAAACCACTAAAAACTCTATAAACCCTGTGCTGGTGTTTTTCCTTGTTCTTTTCTACTTTCTTCTCTCCTGTAGACTTGTTCTTGTTCTTTGTTTTCCTTTTGAGGCTTTTTGGGTATGGGTCGATTGACCCTTCCCTGCCTCTGTCTGATGCGTCTTTTTCTTATTAATAAATTTAAGGGGGGTCTGGAATAGCCTGGACTCACACCTCTTCTGCTAAAAAACCCCTAATAACATTAAAAATCTAAAAAATCCTTAAAAACCATAAAACCCCAAAAAACCCTTAAAACCCCTCAAAAATCCCTAAAAACCATAAAATATCAAAAAAAATCCCTAAAAATGCCTGAAAACGTAAAAACTGAAAAAACCCTGAAAACCCCTGAAAACCATAAAAACCCCTAAAAACCTTAAAAACCCTAAAACCCCATAAAAATCCAAAAATCCACTAAAAACTCTAAATACCATTAAACCCCCTAACAATGTTTAAAAACTATAAAAAACCTTAAAACCCTTAAAAAATCAAAAAAAACCCTAAAATCCTAAAAATCGTAAAAAATCCCTAAAAATCCCAGAAAACGTAAAAAACCCTAAATACCCACAAAACCCCTGAAAACCATAAATCCCCTAAAAACCTTGAAAAACATTAAAACCCATAAAAACCCTAAAAATCAACAAAAAACTCTAAAAAACCTTAAAACCACTAAAACATTAAAAAACTCTAAAAATACCTTAAAACCCTAAAAACCCAAAAGATCCTAAAACCCCTAAAACACTAAAAACATTGAAAAAACCCTGAAACCCCTCAAAATATATAAAAACCCTAAAAATAATAAAAATCTTAAAAAGACCTAAAAATATAAGAAAATTTAAAAAACCCTAAAACCTCTGCAAACCATAAAAAACCCTTAAAAACCTAAAACCCCTAAATACCCATAAAAACCCTAAAAAATCATCAAAGACTCTAAAAACCCTTAAAAACACTAAAAACATTAAAAACTATAAAAAATTTAAAACCCTTAAAAAACCAAAAAAATACTAAAACCCAAAACACCCAAAAATCCCCGAAAACCTCTAAAAACCTCAAAAACTCTGAAAACACCTAAAACATAAAAAACCCTAAAACCCCTAAAAAAATCCATAAAAATCCCTAAAAACATAAAAACCATAAAAACCACTAAAAACATAAAAAACCCTAAAACCCCTGAAAACCATAAAACCCATAAAACCTATAACCCCCTAAAAGCTGATAAAAACCATAAAAACCACTAAAAACTATAAAAACCCTTAAAACCCATAAAATGTTACAAAACTCTAAAAAACCTAAAAACCCTAAAAACTCAAAAAAACTCTAAGACCCCTAAAAATACCTGAAAACCCCTCAAAATCCTTAAAAACCTTAAAAACCATAAAAATCATAAAAGCCCCTAAAAATCACAAAAAAATGTAAAAAATCCTAAAAACCCTTAAAAACCCATGAAAATCATAAAACCCCTAAAAACTGAAAAAAAAAACCTAAAAAAACCCAAAACCCTCATAAAAACCCTAAAATCCACTAAAAACTCAAAAACAACCTAGAAACACAAAAAAGACCTTAAAACCATGAAAAACCCTAAACACCTCAAAATCCCAAAAAAGCCTCAAAAACATTAAAAACCATAAAATCCTAAAACCCCTAAAAATCCCAAAAAAATGAAAAAAACACAAAAACCCTGAAAAACACATGAAAACCACAAAAACACCAAAAAACATTAAAACCCATAAAAACACTTAAATCCCTTAAAATGTTAAAAACTCTAAAAAACCTTAAAACCGTAAAAAATTAAAAAAACCACTTAAAACCCAAAAACCCAAAACACTAAAAATACCTAAAATCCCCTAAAAATATTCAAAATCCCTAAAACCCTAAAAAACCTAAAAACCAAACAAATCTTTAAAAATCACAAAAAATACGTGAAAATGTAAAAAACCTAAAAACCCTATGAAAACCATAAACCCCTCAAAACATAAAAAACATTAAAAACCCTAAAAATCACTAAAAACTCTAAAAACCCTTAAAACTCATAAAAATGTTTAAAAAAACTATAAAAACCCTTAAAACCCCTAAAAACTAAAAAACCCCTAAAAAGCCAAAAAGACCCTAAAAGAATAAAAAATCGTAGAAACCCTAAAAACCCATGAAAACCCTAAAACCCCCCAAAATCCACAAAAACCCTAAAAACCATAAAAATCCACAAAATCCCAAAAACCCATGAAAACATAAAAACACTAAAAAACCTGAAAACCCTTGGAAACCATAAAACCCCCCAAAAAATTAAAAAACTCTAAAACGCCTAAAAACCCTTAAAACCTCTAAAAAGGATAAAAATCTCTAAAATCCTTAAAAACTCTAAAAACCCAAATGACCCTTAAGACCCTGAAAAACCCAAAAAACCCTATAAAACCCTAAAAAACCCAGAAAACCCTCAAAATCCAAAAAACCCTAAAACCCATAAAAACCATAAAAATCCTAAAAAGACCTACAATCCATGAAAAGGTAAAAAACCCTAAAAAACCCTGTGAGACCTCTGGAAACCATAAAACTGCTAAAAACCTTAAAAACCTAAAAACCCATAAAAACCTCTTAAAACTCTAAAAAACCTTTAAACCCCTAAAAACGTTAAAAAAACTCTAAAAACCCTAAAAAATCCCTAAAACTAAAAAAACACATGAAAACCTTAAAAATCCCTAAAAACCCCCAAAAACCTTAAAAACCAAAAAAATCTTAAAAAGCCTAAAAATCCCTAAAAGGGTAAAAAAACCCTAAAACCCCTAAAAACCTTAAAAACCTTAAAAACCCCTAAAACCCAAAAAAACCCTAAAACCACTAAAAACCCTTTAAACCCCTAAAAATTTAAAAGACTCTAAAAAAACTTAAAACCCAAAAAATAAAAAACCCCTAAAATACACAAAAGGACCCTAAAAACCCTAAAAACCCCTAAAAACCCCCAAAATCCCTAAAAACCCCAAAAACCATAAAAATCGTAAAAATCTGTAAAAACCCAGAAAACCCCCTGAAAATCGCAAAACCCCCTAAAAACATTAAAAACTTCCAAAACCCCATAAAAACCCTAAAACCCACTAAGAACTCTATAAATCTTAAAACCCCTAAACATTTTAAAATATTCTAAAAAACCTTTAAAAGCCTAAAAAACTCAAAAAACCCCTAAAAGACAAAAAGTTCCTAAAAACCATGAAAAACCCTAAAAACAATAAAAAACCTTAAAATCCCCTTAAAAACATAAAAACACCTAAAACCCATAAAAACCCTAAAATCCCATAAAACCCATAAAACCCTAAAAACCATAAAACCATAAAAACCCACAAAACCCCTAAAACCCCTCAAAAACCCTAGAAACCCCTAAAAACCATAAAAATCCTAAAAGGCACTAAAAACCCATAAAAACGTAAAAAATCGTAAAATCCATGAAAAACCCCTAAAAACCATAAAAGCCTTAAATAACCCATAAAAACCATAATAACCACTAAAACTCAAAAAACCTTAAAACCCCTAAAAACATTTCAAAACTCTAAAAAAACCTTAAAACCCTAAAAAACTAAAAAAGGTACCCTAAAACCCAAAAAGTCCTTAAAACCCCTAAAAACCCCTAAAAACCCTGAAAAACACTAAAACCCCTCAAAATCTCTACAAACCCAAAAAACCCAAAAAAACATAAAAAACGTAAAAATACTTGAAAATCCTTGAAAATATAAAAAACTTTAAAACCCTAAAAAATACTTGAAACCCATAAATATCCTAAAAACCTTAAAAAACCCATAAAAATCCTAAAAACCTTTAAAAACCCATAAAAATTCTAAAAACCACTAAAAAAATAAATCCTAAAACCCACTAACAATGTTAAAAAAACTCTAAACAACCATCAAAACCTTAAAAACTCAAAAAAACCCTAAAATCTCAAAAGACCGTAAAAACCTAGAAACCCCCTAAAATCCCTCAAAATCCCAAAAAAATTAAAAAATATCCAAAAAACCCATCTGAATCCTAAAAAATCAGTAAAAATCCCTGAAAATGTAAAAAACCCTAAAACCCCTAAAAAGCTTAAAATCCTAAAAACCCATAAAAAACCCAAAAAGTACCATAAAAACACTAAAAACCCTTAAAACTTCTAAAACATTAAAAAAACTCTAAAAAACCTTAAAAACCCAAAGAAACTCCCAAAAACCCTAAAAACCCTAAAGACCCTAAAAAACCCTAAGAAACTCTAACGACCTTAAAAACACATAAAAATCCCCAAGACATTAAAAACCCAAAAACCATAAAAACATTGAAAACCCTAAAAACCCTAAAGGACCAAAAAACCAAAAAAAATCCCTAAAAATCCCTAAAAACATAACAAACCCTAAAAACCTTGAAACCCCCCCTCAAAAACATGAAAACCTCTAAAAACCTTTAAAACCCCCTAAAAATCAATTAAAACCCAAAAGAACCACTAAAACTCTAAAACCCCTTAAACCCCTAAAAACGTTAAAAACTCTAAAAAACCTTAAAACCCCTAAAAACTCAAACAAAACCCTAAAAACCCAAAAGACCCCCCAAAACCCAGAAAACACCTAAAAGCCCTAAAAAACCCAGAAAACCCCTCTAAATCCCTAAAAACCCTAAAACCCCTAAAAACCATAAAAACTATAAAAACCCTAAAAAATCCATAAATATATATAAAAACATAAAATCCCTAAAATCCCCCTTAAAACCATAAAAACCTTAAAAAATCCTTAAAACCCATAAAAACCATAAAGACCAATAAAAACTTTAAAAACCCTTAAAACCCCTAAAACATTAAAAAACTCTAAAAAACATAAAACCCTTAAAAACCCTAAAAACCTTGAAAATCCCGAAAACCCCTCAAAATCCTACAAAACCTTAAAAACCCCTAAAAAGATAAAAATCCCAAAAATACATAAAATCCCTGAAAACGTAATAAGCCCTAAAAACCTTGAAAAACACCTGAAAACCATAAAAAACCTTAAAACCCTTAAAACCCCTAAAACCCCATAAAAACACTAAAAACAACTAAAAACTCTAAAAACCCTTTAAACCCCTAAAATGTTAAAAACACTAAAAACCTTAAAAACCCTAAAAAATTCAAAATAACCCTAGAAAACACAAAAGACCCTAAAACCCATAAAACCCCTAAAAACCTTGAAAACCCTTTAAAACCCTCAAACTCCCTAAAACCCTAAAAACCCAAAAAACCATAAAAACCCTAAAAATATGAAAAATCCCTAAAAGTCCCTAAAAACGTAAAAAACCCAAAAAACCCTGAAAACCCTTTGAAAATCATAACCCCCCCCAAAAAAACCTTAAAAAACCTAAAACAGATAAAAACGCTAAAAACCACTAAAACCTTAAAAGGAATTAAAGCCCCTAAAATGTTAAAAAACATTAAAAAACACTAACCCCCCCCCCCCCCCCCCAAAAAAAAGAAACTCAAAAAACCCCCCAAAAATGATAAAACCCCTAAAACTCTGAAAAACACTAAAACCCCTAAAAAAACCAAAAAACCATAAAAATCCAAAAAAAGTGCAAAAATTCTCTAAAAACATAAAGAACCCAAAAATCCCTTAAAACCCCATGAAAACAATTAAAACCCCTAAAAATCATAAACATCCTAAAAACTCATCAAAACCCTAAAACCACTAAAAACTCTAAAAAACCTTTAAACCCCTAAAAATGTTAAAAACTCTATTAAACCATAAAACCCTAAAAAGACTGAAAACCCTAAAACCCCCAAAACCCTTAAAAACCCCTAAAAACCCATAAAACCAATAAAAACTCCAAAAACCTTTAAAACCCAAAAAATGTTAAAAACTCTAAAAATGATTAAAATATCAAGAAAAATCTAGAAATCCATAAAGACCATAACAACCCCGAAAACCCTAAAATCATGAAAACCTCTAAAAACCCTCCAAATCCTAAAAAACCCTAAAAAACACTAGAAACCAAAAAAATCCCAAAAAAATCCCTAAAATGCTTGAAAATTAAAAAACCCATAAAAACCCTGAAAACCCCCTGAAATCCATAAAAACCTTAAAACCCCCAAAAACCCATAGAAATCCTAAAAACCCACTAAAAACTCTAAAAAACCTAAAAACATTAAAAACCTCTAAAAACCCATCACTATGGAAAAAACGGCTTTTTGCGACGAGTTATTTGCGACGGAAATAAATCTCGTCGCAAATAGTTCGTCAAAGAGGTTATTTGCGACAGGGGCATGGGCCCGTCACAAATAATTGGTCATTTGCGATGGGACTTGGGGTCCCATCACAAAAAGTGAGGTGCAGTTTGACGCGGTTTACGCGCCAAACCATGGGGAGGGTATTTGCGACGGGGAGGCACCCCCCGTCGCAAATACCCGGCGACGATAAATACTATTTGTGACGGGACCCGTCACAAATAACTTTTTAACCGCCGACAATAATTAATGCAGTCGAAGGTATTTGCGACGGGTCTCGTCACAAATAATACCGTCGCAACTAATCTAACCTATATATACCCCCATCCGTTTTTTCCATTTTTTCTCTTCAATTCCTGCATTCTCTTTCTCTCTTAACTCTAATTTTAGAGTGAAAATTTCTCTGAGTTAATTTTTTTTCACTCTAATTTTAGAGTGAAAATTTCTCTTCAATATTTTATTAAATTTAAAATTTATTTCATTTTTTTTATTAATTTTAATTATTGTTAATTTGTTCTAATTAAATAAGATTTATATTGTTTTGTCATCAGTATTTATTTGTAATAATAAATTTAAATTATTAGTACTTATTATTAATAATTTGTAGTAATTAGGAATTATTAAAGATAATTAATAATGAATATAAATAATTAGCGGTAATTAGTAATTAGTAGCGCTAATTTGCGGTAATTTGCAGTAATTAATAATAATTAACGTTAATTAGTAATAATTAACGGTAATGAGTAATAATTGGGAATAAATAGTAATAATTAGTAATAAATAGTAATAAATACTAATAATTAGTAAAAATTAGTAATAAATACTAATAATTACTAATAGTACTAATAATTAGTAATAAATACTAATAATTAGTAATAAATACTAATAATTAGTAATAATTAGTAATAATTAGTAACAATTAGTAATAAATAGTAATAAATATTAATAAATACTAATAAATACTAATAATTAGTAATAATTAGTAATAATTAGTTATAAATACTAATAATTAGTAATAAATACTAATAATTAGTAAAAAATACTAATAGATAGTAATAAATAGTAAGAATTAGTAATAAATAGTAATAATTAGTAATAATCAGTAATAAATAGTAATAATTAGCAATAAATAGTAATAAATTGTAATAATTAGTGATAATAATTAATAATTAGTAATAAATAGTAATAAATATGAATAAATAGGAATAAATAGGAATAAATAAGAATAAATAAGAACAATTAGGTATAATTAGGAATCGTTAGGATTAATTAGGAATAATTACGAATAATTACAAATAATTAGGAATAAATAGAAATAAATAGAAATAAATATGAATAAATATCAATAATTAGTAATAATTAATAATAATTAATAATAATTAGTAATAATTAGTAATAATTAGTAACAATTAGTAATAATTAGTAATAATTAGTAATAAATAGTAATAGATAGTAATAAATAGTAATAATTAGTAATAATTAGTAATTAATAGTAATAAATAATAATAAATAGTAATAAATAGTAATAAATATTAATAAAGAGTAATAATTAGTAATAATCAGTAATAAATAGTAATAATTAGTAATAAATAGTAATAAATAGTAATAAATCATAATAAATACTAATAATTGGTAATAAATATTAACAATTAGTAATAATTTGGAATAATTTGGAATAATTTGGAATAATTAGTAATAATTAGCAATAAATAGAAATAAATAGAAATAAATAGGAATAAATATTAACAATTAGTAATAATTATAAATAATTAGTAATAATTAGAAATAATTAGTCATAATTAGTAATAAATAGTAATAAATAGTAATAAATAGTAATAATTAGTAATAATTAGTTATAATTGGTAATAATTAGTAATAATTAGTAATAATTAGTAATAATTAGTAATAAATGGTAATAAATAGTAATAAATAGTAATAATTAGTAATAATTAGTAATAATTAGTAATAATTAGTAATAATTAGTAATAATTAGTAATAATTAGTAATAATTAGTAATAATTAGTTATACTTAGTAATAATTAGTAATAATTAGTAATAATTATTAATGATTAGTAACAATTAGTAATGATTAGTAATAATTAGTAATGATTAGTAATAATTAGTAATGATTAGTTATAATTAGTAACGATTAATAATAATTAGTAACAATTAGTAATAATTAGTAATGATTAGTAATAATTAGTAATGATTAGTAATAATTAGTAATGATTAGTAATAATTAGTAATGATTAGTAATAATTAGTACTGATTAGTAATAATTAGTAATAATTAGTAATAATTAGTAATGATTAGGAATAATTAGGAATAATTAGCAATAATTATGAATAATTAGCAATAATTAGGAATAATTAGTAATAATTTGGAATAATTTGGAATAAATAGGAATAAATAGGAATAAATAGGAATAATTAAGAATAAATAGGAATAATTAGGAATAATTAGGAATAATTAGGAATAATTATGAATAAATAGGAATAAATAGGAATAAATAAGAATAAATAAGAATAAATAGGTATAAATAGAAATAAATAGAAACAATTAGCAATAATTAGGAATAATTAGCAATAATTAAGAATAATTAGAAATAAATAGAAATAAATAGGAATAAATAGGAATAATTAGGAATAATTAGGAATAAATAGGAATAATTACTAATAAATACGAATAATTAGTAATAATTAGTAATAAATAGGAATAAATAGTAATAAATAGTAATAAATAGGAATAATTAGGAATAATTAGTAATAAATAGTAATAAATAGGAATAATTAGAAATAATTTGTAATAATTAGTAATAATTCGTAATAATTTGTAATAATTATAAATAATTAGTAATAATTAGGAATAATTAGTAATAATTAGGAATAAATTTTAAGAACATGGCATAATTTCTAATGGATTAACAACAATCCTTTTGCTCAATGACTCTTCTCCTTTCAACTCTCACCGACTCAAAACATTATAAAAAATTTACTACTACGTAGGAATATCCAATCTCGTATGCACGAGATTAGATATGAATTTGTAAGACCATATTTTTCATAATGTTTTCAGGCAGTGATAGTTGGAAGAAGATGATTCATCAACAAAAAGGGGGATCTTTTGTCTGACAGCTCAGTTAATTTCATCTTTCTCACACTGAAATCACAATGAAGAATCCGGTTGGAGGTATGCTTATACTTTCTTGTATACACAAGAATGGATATGTGTACGTCCGAGCAGATTCTTCATTTTGATTTTAGTGTGAGAAAGTTGCAAGTAAATGAGCCATCGGAAAAAAGAGCAGCCATCAATCCACTAGAAATTATGTCACCCGTAATTAGTGGTAATTAGTAAGGAGTATCTGTAATTATTTATCTTCTATTTTTTGGATAGTGTTTTTCTTATTTCAAATTATTCAAAAACAGTAATGATTTTATATTTTGTAGAATAATATGGAACAAGGAAGTGGAAAATAATCATTATTGGATGATCGCGCTTGGATAAATCAGCGCAGAAATCCAAACGGTTATGGTTTAAATCCTATATATATTGAGGTTGTTGAAGCTTTCTTATCATTTGCATCATCAAAACTAGAATTTTTTTCAGAAGGAACAATTAATTGTCCTTCTAAAAAATGTGCTCTGAGAACATTTGACACATTTGAAAATGTTGGGGGGCATCTATTGCATTTTGATTTTCAACCAGATTATGTTTTTTAGTATCAACACGATGAATGAAATTATAGATAAGATACTAATAATTTGATTCTGGATCCATCGCGATTTCAAAATTTAGTACATGATGTTGCAGGTACATCTGTTCAAAAAACTGAAACTCAAGATGATATTGATTTAACTCCTGAGTTGGAACCGTCTGAATTTTATAAGTTATTTAGGTTTGTTGAGGATGGATTATATCCTGAGTTTTTGAGGGCTATTAAGGTTTTTAGAATTTTTAAGGTTTTTATAGTTTTTTACATTTTAGGGGTTTTAAGGGCTTTTATACTTTTTTAAACCAGTAGTATGAAACCACAGCATGAGCACCGCAACCAAATGCGGCCATCATCACCTCCCAGCAAACAACAACCAGCAACTCCATTCACACCATTTCCAGAAACAAGCATGTCCTCCCCAGGAGGATCCACTGTTAGTAAAATAGGACCACCAACATCAAGAAACAAGCAGCAAACTTCAACGAACGACAGCACCAAAACACCAGCATCAGCAACAAAGCATCACCACCTCCATGCCGACTAGCTCCTGTCAACTTGCAGCTCATAAAGCAACAACCAGAACATCCTAACCCATCGTCAAACAAGGAATCGTAGCTCAACAACGAGCAGTCTTGGTCTTCGAACCAAACAACTTTCAACATTCCACACCTCATAGCATAGCTAACCGTATACCACCAGCAATTGCACAAATATCGCCAAAATCGTCTCAGCAAACCCAGAAACCAGAACCCTTTCATAACCGAAATCACAACCAAGCAGTAGGAGAACTTCAGGTTTTTAGGGTTTTTAGGGTCTTTTGGGTGTTTAGGTTTTTTTTTATTTTTTTGGGATTTTCCAGATTTTTTTGAGTTTTTAACTTTTTTAGGGGTTTAATGAAATTTTAGAGTTTTTAGTGGGTTTTTAGGTTTTTTATGGGTTTTAGGGGTTTTTCAGGTTTTTATCAATTTTTATAGTTTCCAGGGGGTTTTAAAGATTTTAGTTTTTTTAGGTTTTCAATGAATTTTAGATATTTTTTAGGAATTTTATGGTTTTTAGGGGTTTTTAGGGGTTTTAAGGGATTTTAGTGATTTTTAGGGTTTTTCTAGGGTTTTAGGGTCTTTTTGAGTTTTTAGGGATTTTTAGGGGTTTTAAGGGTTTTTACTATTTTTAGTGGGGTTTTATGGATTAATGGAGTTTTGTGTTTTTTAAGGTTTTTTGGGTTTTTATATTTTTCAAGAGGTTTTAAGGTTTTTAGTGTTTTGTATATTTTTAGGGATTTTTAGGGATTAAATTTAGGATTTTTAAGTGTTTTATAGTTTCCAAGTGTTTATAGGGTTTTTTGAGTTTTTTAGGGGTTTTCATGGTTTTTAGGGGTTCTTAAAGTTTTTTTGGGATTTCAAGGTTTTTTGGGCCTTTTTGGGGTTTTAGGGTTTTTTTGAGTTTTAAGGGGTTTTTAGGTTTTTTGAGTTTTTTAACGATTTTATGGGTTTTAAGGGTTTTTTTTAATTTTTAGTGTTTTTTAGGTTTTTTATGGGGTTTTGGGTTTTTTAAGTTTTTGGAGTATTTTTGGTTTTCAAGGAGTTTTAGGGTTACAGGTTTTTTTTTGCTTTTAGGGATTTTTATGCCTTTTTAGGATTTTTGGATTTTTAGGGATTTTTAGGGTTTTGATGGATTTTGAGGGTTTTTATGGTTTTTAGGGCTTTTCAGGTTTTTTAATGTATTTTTTTGGGTTTTAGGGGTTTTTTGAGTTTTTGAGGGTTTTTTAGGGTTCTAAACTTTTTTTACGTTTTTAATTTTTTAGGGGTTGTTAGAGTTTTTAATGGGTTTTTGGGTTTTCAAAGGTTTTTAGGGGTTTTTATGGTTTTCAGGGGTCATTCGTGGTTTTTAGGGTTTTTTACGTTTTCAAGGATTTTTAGGGATATTTTACACTATTTTTTATTTTTAGCATTTTAGGGGATTTTGAGGTATTTCATGGGTTTTTTGGGTTTTTTTTACAAGTTCTTTTTGGGTTTGCAGGTAATGTTTTGTGTTTTTATAGTGTTTTTTGGTTTTTTACTATTTTTAATGTTTTTAGGATTTTAAAGGGTTTTAGAGTTTCTAGTGGGTTTTAGGGATTTTAAGGTTTTTAGGGGTTTTACATTTTTTTACATTTTCAAGGATTTTTAGGGATTTTTATAATTTTTATGGGTTTTAGGGTTTTTTGGGGGTTTTAAGGATTTTGACAGGTTTTCGTGATTTTTAGGGTTTTTAGGTTTTTTAGGTTTTTTTCCTTAGGTTTTTTTAGCTTTGAGCATTTTTAAGGTTTTTTATAGTTTTTATGTATTTTTAGTGTTTTTAGAGTTTTTAGTTGTTTTTAGGGTTTTATGGACTTTTGGGCGTGTTTTGGTTTTCAGGGGGTTTTCAGGGTTTTTCGGGTTTTTTATGTTTTTAGGGATTTTTAGGGATTTTGTATGATTTTTATGGTTTTTACGAGTTGTAAGGGTTTTTTGAAATTTTGAGGGGTTTTGGGATTATTCATGGTTTTAGGGGTTTTATGGTTATTTGAGTTTTTTAGGGATTTTTTAGTTTTTTTTAGTTTTTAAACTTTTTAAACTTTTTAACTTTTTGGGGGGGTTTAAAGGGTATTTGGAGATTTTAGTGGGGTTTTAAGGTTTTAGGGCTTCTTAAGGTTTTTAAGGGTTTTTATGGTTTTCAAGGGTTTTAAGGGTTTTTAGTGTTTTTTACTTTTTTAGGGGTTTAGGGATTTTTTAGTCTTTTTAAGGGTTTTAATGTTATCTAGGGGTTTTAGGGCCTTTTTGGGTTTTCATCATTTTTTTGAGTTTTTAGGGTTTTTAAGGGTTTTAATGTTTTCTAGGGGTTTTAGGGCCTTTTTGGGTTTTTATCATTTTTTGAGTTTTCAGGGTTTTTAGATTTTTTAATGATTTTAGGGGTTTTAAGAGTTTTTAGAGTTTTTAGAGTTTTAGAGTTTTTAGTGGGTTTTAGGGGTTTTATATGTGTTTATGGTTTTAAGGTTTTTAGAGGTTTTTATGGTTTTAGGGGTTATTCATGTATTTTAGGGTTTTTTAAGTTTTCATGGATTTTTAGGGATTTTTCAGGTTTGTATGGTTTTTAGAGTTTTTAGATATTTTTAGGGATTTTGAGTGTTTTTAGGGGATTTAGGGGGTTTATGGGTTTTTCAGGGTTTTTAAAGACTTTTAGGTTTTTAGGGTTTTTTTTTAGTTTTTTAGGGTTTTATGGTTTTTTATAACTTTTAATGTTTTTAGGGGTATAAATAGTTTTTAGAGTTTTTATTGGATTTTTAGGGTTGTTATAGGTTTTTAGGGTTTTAAAGGTTTTTTGGGGGTTTTGGGGGTTTTTATGGTTTTTTTTGTTTACATATATTTTTAGGGCTTTTTAGGATTTTTTGTGTTTTTTAGGGTTTTTAGGGATTTTGAGGGGTTTTAGGGTTTTTTAGGGTTTTAAGGGTTTTTATGGTCTATTCTGGTTTCTAGTTTTTTTTAATTTTTTAGTGTTTTTAATGTTTTTTATAGTTCTTTAACATTTTTAGAGGTCTTAAGTGTTTTTAGTGTTTTTACTGGTTTTTTAGGGTTTTATGGTTTTTAGTAGTTTTTTAGGATTTTAGTGGTTTTATGGTTTTCATGGGATTGTCAAGGATTTTATGCTTTTTTACGTTTTTTGGGATTTCTATATCTTTTTATGGTTTTTAGGGTTTTTTATGTTTTAAGGGATTTTGAGGGATTTTAAGGTTTTTAAGGGTTTTTAGGGTTTTTCAGGGTTTTTAGGGTCTTTTGGGTTTTTAGGGTTTTTTTGAGTTTTTTAGGGTTTATAGATTTTTTTGAGTTTTAACATTTTTAGGGAAGAAGTGGTGCATGACTAGGCTAGCCTAGCCCCACAAAATTTAATAAAAGATAAACAGACAGCTATAAGATGGGCCTACACAGATGAGGGTGTATCTCACCCTTGAAATCCGAATCAACAAACAGAGTACAAAAAGGTGGAGTGAGGAAGGACCACATTGAACATCTTTCCTCAATCGCTCTTTTGGAGAGATTGACCGCAACCGAATTGACCTCCCTAAATGTATGTGAAATACTAAAGCTCAGGGTCTGAGAAATATTAAGTCACTCAATCCAGTGCAGTAAAAGTCTCCACGGGACGTCCCAAGAAAATCCTTTGAGCGTGGAAACCACGAGCATCGAATCAGACTCAATCCAAAGCCTTGTCCACTCGATCTGACTCGCAAATTTCACAGCCCTTATGATAGCCCAGAGCTCCACTTCATAAGAAAATCCATCCCCAATAAAATGGAAGAAACAACCCTTTACGAATCCTCTAGAGGTGCGAAAAACTCCACCACACCCCGAGGGTCCAGGAGCTCCCAGGGTCGCACCATTAACATTTACCTTTATCCATGATGGGATTGGGGGAATACATCTAATGTACTTTAGGAACATCGGTTTTCTGCTTCTACAAGCAACCCCAAGAGAGTGCCAGACTGTCAGATCACTAACATCATTGAACATCAAACCTGTTTGTAATCGTGAGACATTCTGGATCATCTTTTGGATGGTCACCACCCCCCCATGTAGCTAGAGGGGTTGTCGATTGAAGGATGTAGCATTGCGAGAAACCCAAACATAGTGAACAGTCACTGTCTCACCGGCAAGCAGCAAGTTGTGGACTTGGTCGCTTCAGTTCATCTCCACCAGGCCGCGCAAGAAGTCGCAGATCGATCCTCGCAGGCTGCAAGTCAGACCAAAGCATTGTAATAGGTAGCGCCAAAGTTCTGAAGCAAATGTGCATTGTATAAATATATGATTGCAGTGCTCCTCAGCCTTCCTGCATAATAAACAAGAAGAGGCAAGTTGCAAGCCAACCATCTTTAGCTGCTCATGGGTTGGGAGCCGATTCCGCCAGATTTTCTATATAAGAACAAAGCATGAGGGGGGAATAAAAGGTGTTCTGAATTTAAGCAGACACGATGGGGAGGCCAAACCATGAGGGAACTTGAATCGGTAATAGTCATGGGTATTGAATTTCGCAATCATATAGGGCATCCATATGAGTGTATCAATGTCTGCAAAGGAATATCACTGGACTTGTATGACGATATTATCCAGGAGTCGTATCCCCGAGTCACTGTGTTGTTGGATGAGACCAGTAATGGTTAAATTCCGCATGTCCTGGGGAGGAGTTATCACCACTGAGATGGGCTGCTCCAGCCATGGGGTAGACCAGAAATTCAGTGCAGAGTTCCTTAACATAATCCATTTTGATTGAGACATAATATCCCTGTATGAAGATCACAAAGCAGGCCAAACTGAGGAAGAGATATACCCCGGAAATCCATCATATACCCTACACACGAATCTCTCATTGTGAAAGTCTAGACCATCACCATGGGGCTTAAGAAGGCTCCAGGTGAACTTCCAAATCATGGTGTCATTGAAGCATCACAGATCATTAATACCAAGCCCACCCAGATCAATCGGCTTTGCGCAGGGCTTCCAGGTCACATAGACCAACTTCTGTTTGCTGATAGAACCTGTCCAGACAAAATTCCTTATTTTTTTCATTCAGGATTTTAGGGAGACTAGCCGGCCATCTGTAGATAGAGAAAGTATGCACTAACATAGAGGTAATAACATAGTTAACCAAGCAGACCCTTCCAGCTTGAGAGAGGCACTTTCCCTTCCATTTAAACATTTACTAAGTGATTTTAGAAGTAATGCTCTAAAAGTAGCAGCTCTTTGCTTTCCCCCCAAAAGAGGTACCCCTAGGTTGGTAAAGGACAATGATCCCCTCTTTACCCCTAAGCACATTGGCAATTCAGAGCTTCCTGGCAGAAGAGACCCCATTAACAAACACAATTGATGATTTCATCCAGCTGATTGTTTTTCCGGCCACACTCTCATTAACAATTTTAGGTGTTTTAAATGTTTTTAGTGTTTTTAGTTGTTTTTTAGGGTTTTGTGTGTTTTAAGGTTTTGGGATTTTTTTTATTGTTTTTATTGTATTTTCATGGTTTTTAGGGGGTTTTTTTTCATATTTTTAGGGGTTTTTGGTCTTTTTTTGGATTTTTATGTTTTTAGGGTTTTTAGGGTTTTTAGGGATTTTGAGTGTTTTAGGGGTTTTCAGTATTTTTTTAGGGTTTCTATGGTATTCAATGTTTTTTTATGATTTTTAGGGGTTTTGTTTTATTTTTGGGGTTTTATGGTTTTTTGAGTGTTTTAGGGGTTTAAAGGGTTTTTAGAGGTTTTTAATCGTTTAAGGGGTTTTAAGAGTTTTTAGTAGTTTTAGGGTTTTTATGTGGTTTTAGGTTTTTTTAATGTTTTTAGGGGTTTTATGGTTTTCATGGAGTTTTTAGTGTTTTTTATTTTTTATGTATTTTTAGGATTTTTATGGTTTTGATGGTATTTCATAATTTTTAGGGATTTTTAGGGTTTTAGGGTCTTTGGGGTTTTTAGGGGTTTTTTGAGTTTTTAGTGTTTTTAATACTTTTTAGAGTTTTTTAACATTTTTATGTGTTTTAAGGGTTTTTATAGTTTTTAGTGTGTTTTTATTGGCTTCTTGGGCTTTTTAAGGTTTTTTGGGTTTCTATGGTTTTCAGGAGGGGTTTTAAGGTTTTTAGGGTTTTTTATCTTTAAGGGATTTTTATTGACTTTATAGAATTTTTAGGGTTTTCGGGGTTTTTTAGATTTTTTAGGGATTTTGAGTGTTTTATGGGTTTTCAGGAGTTTTTAGGGTCTTTTATAATTTTAGGGTTTTTTGTGGTTTTTTAGGTTTTTTATGTTTTTACGGTTTTTTAGAGTTTTTAACATTTTTAGGGATTTTAAGTGATTTTATTGTTTTTAGTGGTTTTTAGTGTTTATATTTGTTTTCAATGTTTTTTAATATTTTTAGGGGTTTTTATGATTTTCAGGGGCTTTTCAGGGTTTTTTATGCTTTCAAGGATTTTTAGGGCTTTTGTAGGATTTTATGGTTCTTATGGGTTTTTATGGTTTTTATGGATTTTGATGGTTTTTAGGGGTTTTCATGGTTTTTATGGTTGTTTTGAATTTTTAGGGGGGTTTTGAGTTTTTTTGGGTTTTAAAGGTTTTTTAGATTTTTTCTCTTTTTTATAAGTTTTAATGATTTTTAGAGTTCTCAGTGGTTTTTAGGGATTTTTAAAAATTTTATGGGTTTCAGGGGGTTTTAGGGTCTTTACGGATTTTTACCCTTTTAGGGATTTTAGGGATCTTTTTTTATTTTTATGTTTTTATGGTTTTTCACGGTTTTTTAGTTATTTTAGGGTTTTTTTGGGTTTTTTGGTTTTTTAGAGTTTTTTTTTTGTTTTTTGGGGTTTTTAGGGTTTTTATAGTATTTAGTTGGTTTTTATGGTGTTTTAGTGTTTTATAATGTTTTTAGAGGTTTTAATGGCTTTCTGCGGTTTTCAGGGTTTTTATGGTTTTTTACGTTTTCATGGATTTTTAGGGATTTTTAGGATTTTTATGGTTTTTATGGTTTGAAGGGATCTTGAGGGTTTTTAGGGTTTTTATGGTTTTTTTGGGGGGGGGGGTTAGGTTTTTTATGGTTTTTAGGGGGGTTTATGTTTTTTTGAGTTTTTTAGGGGTATTAATGTTTTTTAGAGTTTTTAGTATTTTATAGGTTTTAAGAGTTTTTAGAGTATATACTGTTTTTTAGGGTTTTTATGGGTTTAGGGTTTTTTAATGTTTTTAGGGGTTTCTATGGTTCTCAGGGGGGGTTAGGTGTTTTAGTATTTTATTTTTTTTGGGGATTTTTAAGGATTTTTAAGGATTTTTTTGGTGTTTAGGGTTTCTAGGGGTTTTAGGGATTTTGAGGGTTTTAGGGTTTTCATGTTGTTTAGGATTTTATGGTATTTCAGGGTTTTTAGGGTCTTTGGGGTTTTTAGAGTTTTTTTTGAGTTTTTTAGGGTTTTTAAGGTTTTTAGAATTTTTTAACATTTTTAGGGGTTTAAAGGGTTTTTATAGTTTTTAGTGTTTTTTAGGTTTTTTAAGTTTTCCTAACTTTTTTTAGGTTTTTAGGGGTTTTATGGTTTTTAGTGGATTTTTTGGTTCTTAGGGTTATTTAGGATTTCATGGATTTTTAGGGATTTTTTATGTTTTTATGTTTTTATGGGTTTTAAGGATTTTGAGAGTTTTTAGGGGTATTCAGGTTTTTATAAGTTTTTTTGGGTTTATCAAGGTTTTTATGGTCTTTCAGGGTTTAAGGGGTTTTTTTAGTTTTTTAGGGGTTTAAGTGTTTTTTAGTTTTTTAATGTTTTAAAGGGTTTTAAGGGTTATATTTTTTAGTGGGGTTTTATGGTTTTTAGGGTTTTATGGTTTTTAGGGGTTTTATGGTTTTAAAGGAGTTTTCATGGTTTTTAGGATTTTAGGGTTTTTAAGGGTATTAGTGTTTTTACTGTTTTTCATGTTTTTCTAGGGTTTTTAGGATTTTTCAGGATTTTTGGGGTTTTATGGGTTTAATAGGATTTTTTATAGTTCTTTAGAGTTTTTAAGGTTTTTACAGTTTTTTACATTTTAGGGTTTTTAAGGGCTTTTAGAGTTTCTAGTGGGTTTTTTAAGTTTTTTAGGGTTTTTATGGTCTTCGGGAGTTTTTCATAGATTTTATGGGTGTTTACGTTTGTAGGGATTTTTATTGATTTTTTATGATTTTATGGGTTTTAGGTATGTTGAGGGTTTTTAGGGTTTTTATAGTTTGTGGGGCTAGGGTTTTTATGGTTTTTTTGGGTTTTTTATGGTTTTTTGAGTTTTTTAGGTGTTTTAATCTTTTTTAGAGTTTTTAGTATTTTATAGGTTCTAAGAGTTTTTAGAGTATATACCGGTTTTTAAGGTTTTTATGGGTTTAGGGTTTTTTAATGTTTTAGGGGTTTTTATTGTTTTTAGGGGGGTAGGGGTTTTAGTATTTTTTATATTTTTTGGGATTTTTAGGGATTTTTTAGGATTTTTATGGTTTTTAGGGTTTCTTGGGGTTTTAAGGATTTTGAGGGTTTTAGGGTTTTTCATATTGTTTAGTATTTTATGGTATTTCAGGGTTTTTAGGGTCTTTGGGTTTTTTATAGTTTTTCTGAGTTTTTTAGGGTTTTTAAGGTTTTTAGAAATTTTTAACATTTTTACGGGTTTAAAGGGTTTTTAGAGTTTTTAGTGTTTTTAGGTTTTTTATGTTTTTCTAATTTTTTTTGGCTTTTAGGGGTTTTATGGTTTTTAGTGGATTTTTTGGTTTTTAGGGTTATTTAGGATTTCATGGATTTTTAGGGATTTTTTATGTTTTTATGTTTTTTAAGGGTTTTGGGGATTTTGAGAGTTTTTAGGGTTATTCATGTTTTTATAAGTTTTTTTGGGTTTATCAAGGTTTTTATGGTCTTTTAGGGTTTTATGGGGGTTTTTTAGTTTTTGAGGGGTTTAAGTGTTTTTTAGTTTTTTAATGTTTTAAAGGGTTTTAAGGGTTAGAGTTTTTAGTGGGTTTTTATGGTTTTTAGGGTTTTAGGGTTTTTATGGTTTTTAGGGGTTTATGGTTTTAAAGGAGTTTTCATTGTTTTTAGGATTTTTAGGGTTTGTAAGGGTATTAGGGTTTTTAGGATCTTTCATGATTTTTGGGGTTTTATGGGTTTTATAGGATTTTTTATAGTTCTTTGGAGTTTTTAAGGTTTTTACTGTTTTTTTACATTTTAGGGGTTTTAAGGGATTTTAGTGTTTTTTGTGGGATTTTACGGTATTTTGGGTTTTTTAAGTTTTTTAGGGTTTTTATGGTCTTCAGGAGTTTTCATGGATTTTATGGGTTTTCACGTTTGTAGGGATTTCTTTTTATTTTTTACGATTTTATGGGTTTTAGGGTTTTTTAGGGTATTATGGATGTTGAGGATTTTTGGGGGGGTTCAGTTTTTTAAGAGTTTTTAAGGTGTTTTGGGTTTTTATGATTTTTTTTTGTGTTTTTGAGGGCTATTAAGGTTTTTAGAGTTTTTAAGGTTTTTGTAGTTTTTTACATTTTAGGGGTTTTAAGGGCTTTTAGAGTTTTTACAACCAGTAGCATGAAACCACAACACGGGCACCGCAACCAAATGTGGCCATCATCACCTCCCAGCAAAAAACGACCAGAAACTCCATTCACACCATTTCCAACAACAAACATGTCCTCCCTAGGAGGATCCACTGTTAGTAAAACAGGACCACCAGCATCAAGAAACAAGCAGCAAACTTCAACGAACGATAGCACCAAAACACCAGCATCAGGAACAAAAGCATCACCACCTCCATGTCGACCAGCTCCTATCAACTTGAAACTCATAAAGCAACAACCAAAACATCCTAACCCATCATCAAACAAGGAATCACAGCTCAACAACCAGCAATCATGGTCTTCGAACAAAACAACTTTCAACATTCCACACCTCGTAGTATAACTAACCGTATAGCACCAGCAATTGCAAAAATATCGCCAAAACCATCTCAGCAAACCCAGAAACCAGAACCCTTTCATAACCGAAATCACAACCAAGCAGTAGGAAAACTTTAGGTTTTTAGGGTTTTTAGGGTCCTTTGGGTGTTTAGGGTTTTTTTATTTTTTGGGATTTTTCAGATTTTTTTGAGTTTTTAACTTTTTTAGGGGTTTAATGAAATTTTAGAGTTTTTAGTGGGTTTTTAGGTTTTTTATGGGTTTTTGGGTTTTTTCAGGTTTTTATCGATTTTTATAGTTTTCAGGGGGGGTTTAAAGATTTTAGTTTTTTTAGGTTTTCAATTAATTTTAGAGATTTTTTAGGATTTTTATGGTTTTTAGGGGTTTTAAGGGATTTTAGTGATTTTTAGGGTTTTTCTAGGGTTTTAGGGTCTTTTCGATTTTTTAGGGATTTTTAGGGGTTTTAAGGTTTTTTTATAGTTTTTTAACATTATTAGGGGTTTTAAGGGTTTTTACTATTTTTAGTGGGGTTTTATGGATTAATGGAGTATTGTGTTTTTTAAGGTTTTTAGGGTTTTTATAGTTTTCAAGAGGTTTTCAGGTTTTTAGTGTTTTGTATATTTTTAGGGATTTTTAGGGATTAAAATTAGGATTTTTAAGTGTTTTAGAATTTCCAAGTGTTTATAGGGTTTTTTGAGGTTTTTAGGGTTTTTCATGGTTTTTAGGGGTTCTCAATTTTTTTGGGTTTTCAAGGTTTTTTGGGCCTTTTTGGGTTTTTAGGGTTTTTTTTTGAGTTTTAAGGGGTGTTTAGGTTTTTTGAGTTTTTGAACGATTTTATGGGTTTTAAGGGTTTTTTTTGAATTTTTAGTGGTTTTTAGGTTTTTTATGGGGTTTTTGGGTTTGTAAGGTTTTTTTGAGTTTTTTTGGTTTTCAAGGAGTTTCAGGGTTTCAGTTTTTTTTATACTTTTAGGGATTTTTATGCCTTTTTAGGTTTTCTAGATTTTTAGGGTTTTTTAGGGTTTTGATGGATTTTGAGGTTTTTCATGGTTTTTAGGGGTTTTTAGGGTTTTTAAGGTCTTTTTTGGGTTTTAGGGTTTTTTTGAGTTTTTGAGGGTTTTTTAGGGTTTTAGACTTTTTTTACGTTTTTAAGTTTTTAGGGGTTGTTGGAGTCTTTAGTGGGTTTTTATTTACTTTATGGGTTTTAGGGTTTTTAAAGGTTTTTAGGAGTTTTTATGGTTTTCAGGGGTCTTTCGGGGATTTTAGGGTTTTTTACGTTTTCAAGGATTTTTAGGGATATTTTACACTATTTATTATTTTTAGAATTTTAGGAGGTTTTGAGGGATTTCATGGGTTTTTAGGGGTTTTAAGGTTTTGTTTTTTCAAGTTCTTTTTGGGTTTGCAGGTATTTTTTTTGTGTTTTTTAGTGTTTTATGGTTTTTCACTATTTTTAATGGTTTTAGGATTTTAAAGGGTTTTAGAGTTTCTAGTGGGTTTTTGGGAATTTAAGGTTTTTAGGGGTTTTACATTTTTTTACATTTTCAAGGATTTTTAGGGATTTTTTATAATTTTTATGGGTTTTTGGGTTTTTGGGGGGTTTTAAGGATTTTGACGGGTTTTCGTGATTTTTAGGGTTTTTAGGATTTTTTTCCTTAGGGTTTTTTTAGCTTTCATAATTTTTAAGGTTTTTTATAGTTTTTATGTATTTTTAGTGTTTTTAGAGTTTTTAGTTGTTTTTAGGGTTTTATGGTCTTTTGGGCGTGTTTTGGTTTTCAGGGGGTTTTCAGGGTTTTTCGGGTTTTTTATGTTTTCAGGGATTTTTAGGGATTTTGTATGATTTTTATAGTTTTTAGGGGTTGTAAGGGTTTTTTAGAATTTTGAGGGGTTTTGGGATTATTCACGGTTTTTAGGGGTTTTATGGTTATTTGGGATTTTTAGGGATTTTTTTTATTTTTTTTGGTTTTTAAACTTTTTAAACTTTTTAACTTTTTTGGGGTTTAAAGGGTATTTGGAGATTTTAGTGGGGTTTTAAGGTTTTAGGTCTTCTTAAGGTTTTTAGGGGTTTTTATGGTTTTCTGGGGTTTTAAGGGTTTTAAGGGTTTTAAGTGTTTTTTACTTTTTTAGGGCTTTTAGGGCTTTTTTAGTCTTTTTAAGGGTTTTAATGTTATCTGGGGGTTTTAGGGCCTTTTTGGGTTTTTAGCATTTTTTGAGTTTTTAGGGTTTTTAAGCGTTTTAATGTTTTCCAGGGGTTTTATGGCCTTTTTGGGTTTTTATCATTTTTTTGAGTTTTCAGGGTTTTTAGATTTTTTAATGTTTTTAGGGGTTTTAAGAGTTTTTAGAGTTTTTAGAGTTTTTAGTGGGTTTTAGGGGTTTTATATGTGTTTAGGGTTTTATTTTTTTAGAGGTTTTTATGTTTTTTAGGGGTTATTCATGGATTTTAGGGTTTTTTAAGTTTTCATGGATATTTAGGGATTTTTCAGGTTTACATGGTTTTTAGAGTTTTTAGATATTTTTAGGGATTTTGATTGTTTTTTGGGGATTTAGGGGTTTTAGGGTTTTTCAGGGTTTTTAAAGACTTTTGGGTTTTTAGGGGTTTTTTTGTGTTTTTTAGGGTTTTCTGGTTTTTTATAATTTTTAATGTTTTTAGGGGTATAAATAGTTTTTAGAGTTTTTATTGGATTTTTATGGTTGTTATAGGTTTTTAGGGTTTTAAAGGTTTTTAGGGGTTTTATGGTTTTTAGGGGGGTTTGGGGTTTTATGTTTTTTTATGTTTACATATATTTTTAGGGATTTTTAGGGTTTTTTAGGATTTTTTGTATTTTTTAGGGTTTTTTGGGATTTTGAGGGGTTTTAGGGTTTTTTCAGGGTTTTAAGGGTTTTATGGTCTGTTATGGTTTTTAGTTTTTTTTTGAATTTTTTAGCGTTTTTAAGGTTTTTTATAGTTCTTTAACATTTTTAGAGGTCTTAAGTGTTTTTAGTGTTTTATTGGTTTTTTAGGGTTTTATGGTTTTTTAGGAGTTTTTTAGGATTTTAGTGGTTTTTTGCTTTTCATGGGATTGTCAAGGATTTTATGCTTTTTTAAATTTTTTGGGATTTCTATATCTTTTTATGGTTTTTAGGGTTTTTTATGTTTTTAGGGATTTTGAGGGGTTTTAAGGGTTTTTAGGGGTTTTAGGGTTTTTCAGGGTTGATTCGTGCACGTCACAAATGACTCGTGGATCGTTTTACTAAAGTATCAAAACAATCCAAAGGCGTTTTCTCGGTTTGCCGTGTGTCATTGGTGTTGTTTTCCAATGTTTATGTCATTTTCAAACTGATATCAGATAATTTTAGCCATACCGGTCACACCGTGCGTTAGATTGAGGTGCGGTCGATTTTTACAAGTCACAAATGACTCGTGGATCGTTGTCCTAAAGTATCAAAACCATCCGAAGGCGTTTTCATGGTTTGTCGTGTGTCATTGGTGTTGTTTTCCAAAGTTTATGTCATTTTCAAACTGATATCAGACAATTTTAGCCATACCGGTCACACCGTGCATCGGATTGAGGTGCGGTCGATTCGTACACGTCAAAAATGACTCGTGGATCGTTGTCCTAAAGTATCAAAACAATCCAAACGTGTTTTCTCAGTTTGGTGTATGTCATTGGTGTTGTTTTCCAAAGTTTATCTCAATTTGAAACTGATATCAGACACTTTTAGCCATACCGGTCACACCGTGTGTCGGATTGAGGTGTAGTCGATTCGTACACGTCACAAATGACTCGTGGATCATTGTCCTAAAGTATCAAAACAATACGAACACGTTTGCTCAGTTTTCCGTATGTCATTGGTGTTGTTTTCTAAAGTTTATGTCATTTTCAAACTAAGTAGTAGGATTCACTAATCTAAGGATATGAAACATAAGAAAGGGAGATCATAGATGCTCAATAATTGTAAAGGGAGATATCAATGACCATATAAAGATAACATAAGTATTAGGAATTCACCTTCATTATCCTATTTGTTTACATTCTTCGATCAGGTACGCTGCCCATTCATTTCTAAAGACATTTATATCATCTTCTGAATAGGAGTTTTTGCGACAGTCATAGTAGTGCTGAAAAAATATAAATACACAAAGGATTAATAATTATTTTAAATAAAGTAGTAATTATTTTCAAAAATACCTCTTCAGAGATGCTAGTTTGTTCATGAAATATGATCTCTTTCATAAATTTACAAACATAATAACCGCAGTCCTTGTCATTTGTTTGTTTCGGACACTACAAAAATATCGAGAAAAATAAGTAATTTGTTTTGATATGTATTTGGATAGTGAAATATAATTATATATACCCAGATACTTCTCCATTTGTAGATCTTGTGGGCATTGTCGTCCTTATGCCCTGGATTCATTCCAGCCTTTAGATGATATTCATACATCGCCCTATCATAACAAAATACTCATTAAAAGATAATATAAATTATATAACTAGATATCTAGTTCTAAAATGTTGGATCTAGTGTATTATAAATTGACAATCGCCATCATGTGTGGTCGGTTAGTTGGATATCCATGCAGTGAATCCAGAAAATAAATCTTTGGAGTATCCAAATTGACTGCAATGAGCATCCAATGTTCCCTAAAAACACAAAAAGAAATAAGTAATGATAGAAATGAAAATATAATTGATATGATTAAAATGTAGAGTTTTAACCTTGCATCGTTGGTATTAAAAAGAGCCTGTCAGTCGTAATTCTTCTTTGAAACGTTCTGAGCAGATTTGACATCAATTCAGCCTGAAAATTAGAATCTATTTCTGTTCGTTGTGTAGAAATGGTGTGAGAACTAACGAGTACAAATTTGTATTCATGGGAAAATCCCTTCAATTGTTTTTCATATATACGCCTGTGAAAAATATGAGATGTATTTATCCATAATTATCAAAGTATATCAGCTTCTGTAAAATCAAATCGTGAAAACATACCTCATGTATACATTTATAACTGAGGCGCCTAGACAGTCACATGTGATGATCTTAGAAACAGCATCTGCACTAACGAAATCTATTGTTTCCTCTCCGTACATATCTTTTTCACAAACAATTGTATGACTCTTTCCGTCTTTCATTTTCGTATCCACATGAGCTTGCAATGATATTAAATGTGGATATAGAACGGGCGGGGTGAACGCGCTCTCAGTAGATCGTTTTGATCGGTTGGTTGATCCAATCTTGGAGCCGCTCTTTCGTTTTAGCTTCTCCATTTTATCCTTCTGTAATAAAATTCATCGGTTCAGCCATTTTCTAATTTAATGTTAAAGGTTCTGCTTGAAAAATGAACTAGAAATGAATACCTCCTGCTCGACGTGTTTTTTTACAAGATTCGACGGCCATGCAACGAATGTTCCAATAGCTTTTTCCACCGTATGAATGTCTTCATCGTCATTTGGCACGGGTAGCTCGGCGCTCGGCTCATGAGCTACATTAATCGACACTTTGACATGACCGGTTGGAAGTGGTCTGGAGTGTAGCGTGTCATTCTGCATATTGAACACCGTAGCCCTCGCTACAAGGCGATGGGTGGGAGTTGACAGATATAAATCACAGTCATTTTAACCCTGCAAAATATCATTAAATGAAAGGTATCAGTGTCTATGTGATTCACATATCACAAAAACGAATATTATAACATTGATTACCTCGGTTAAGTCAGGTCTTTGAGGGGAATGGCTCGCCTCAAAGCTGGTGAGGGGTGGATCTTCTCGCGGGGGTTGTTCTTGAGTTGTTTGTTCTCTTCGCCTCTCCTCCATCAAAATCTTTAGCATCTCTCCCTGAGTTTGGATTAGTTCTTCAAGGGTAGCTACTCTATCTCTCATTACATGCAATTCTTTAGTTTGTTCATCCTCTTGTTTTTTTTCTTAAAATATGTCTTGGGTGACACCCCAAAACCCACACCTCTGACGCGGCCATACTGTTCTGTCTGTTTCAAGGCCGTTGAAAGTATGTCTGCATCCGGTGCGGGTGTTGTTGATTCCTGTGACTATGTCAAATAAAAAATATGAAAAAATAAGTAAGCATCGTTATGTAATAGTGATTTAAATCAAAACAAGTTTATATTATGTCATACTTACACATGTTTCCCACACTTTTTGTGTGTTTTCATCTATCAGTTTCCCCTCTTTATTAACACGAGCCTCCTTCCATAGCACATGGCGTGGAATGAAAGTGACTTGAGATTTTGCTTCATCAATCTGCATATAAACAAAGAAACATGGTTACAGTGTTGTTTTATGTCACATAAAATTATTACAGTACTTTTAAAATACATACCAATTGTTTTTCAATTGAAGCGTACCCCAACCTTGCTTTACGGTAGGGGTACGCTGGTTTTGCTGCCCGTTCTTTATTTTCAGCACTCAGTTGATGTTTCATAAATAAAAACCTATCAATCAATGTGATGAATACAAGCAACGTTACACAATGTGTAACCAAACATAATGTACCTGAAAATTCTTTTCTGCACGACGGTTGCAAAACGCATCCCACGTTCCTTGGGATATCAAGTGTGCATAAAGAGGAGGCGGGTGCGGCTTGATTTTCCCTTCGGCATCTTTCAGATGATTTTTCGTTAAAATGGTGCGAAAGCCTCTATGAATCCTTCCTACCAGTCTGAAAACATATTCTTTGTGTGAAACATCTACTATAAATGCACTCTGCAAGAGATGATGAAGGGTTAGTCAATATTTCAATATTTTATTTTATTTTAATAAATTAAATAGATGATATCGTAATGTTATCGTAATCTCTTCCCACATTAATGTTTTCAACCCGCTGACAACATGGTTCCACGACTCTACGTCAATCGGAAAGCGTTGTCGAGTGACGATTCCAATGTAGCTACTAAACATGGCTTTGTTGGGGTTTACATGCTGGCCTAGATTATTCCATCCCACCTCATATTTGATGCCTTTTTCTTTTTCCTTAAGGATTTTTTCTAAAACTGTCAAACTACGGTGCACCTGTTTTTTTTGTGTCGCTGGGGTTTCATCGCCTACCATTTCCTCAGTTTCTGCATCATCATTATGTTTCTCCGAAGTGCTAGCTTCAGCACTGACACCAGCTGCAACAGGTTGAGAGACCTATTGTACGTCTGCAGTGGGACCAGCTGCAACAGGTTGAGAGACCTGTTGTCTCTCAGTAGTGGGACCAGCTGCAACAGGTTGAGAGACCTGTTGTACGTTAGCAGTGGGACCAGCTGCAACAGGTTGAGAGACCTGTTGTCTCTTAGCAGTGGGACCAGCTGCAACAGGTTGAGAGACGTGTTGTGTCTCGGGATTGGGTGCATCAGCAGGTGAAGAAGTCATTATCTGTAGAACTGGTTTAAAATTTAATCTAGATCACATAAAAGCAGTAGCGAACAGATAATAACATAATGTAACACAATCTATATTACAATAAAAATCAATTACCTGATTATTGAACTCCCTTTTTTTTAAAAGGCTGAAGGGATTTGACCCCTCTATCAACTATCCATATCCCTTCATTGTGGTCTCCTCTGACATACAAAACGTCGTCTACATTGGGACCACTGCGAAATGATTGCAAAATCCCAATGAAAGGGTCATCTTCCATTGAATTTTCATCTGAACCTTCAGCTGTTTTGGTCGATAACAGAACAATTGA
This sequence comes from Viscum album, assembly GCA_963277665.1. Lineage (NCBI taxonomy): Eukaryota > Viridiplantae > Streptophyta > Magnoliopsida > Santalales > Viscaceae > Viscum > Viscum album. The sequence goes on along the minus strand of OY728121.1, from coordinate 1,048,492,583 downwards.
CCAGTTTCTGTTTGCGGGATCGGGAACATAAAATACTTGCACTTCCTGTGATGCCATTATAAATGTTTCATCTTTCTCCCCTTCCTTACTGAAATCAACTTTCACAAATCCCAAATCATCTATCTTAATAGCACTCCTGTTATCAACCCAATTGCATTGAAATATCAGAACTTGAAATTCCATATAATCCAACTCCCATATTTGTTTGATGATGCCAAAGTATGACATATTCACATAAATTGGATTTCTGTCCTTAGCACCAAAAACATGCATCGCTTCAGCCACTAGTGTAACCCCACTATTCTGCATGGTACTGTCTTCATCATGTTCATTAGTATAAAATTTATAACCATTAACTACATAAGCATTGTAAGATAATGCATACACACTTGGTCCTCCAGCTAGCCATCGAAGTCGTTCCAAAATAGACTTTGGATTTTCATCTGACTTCTTAAAAATGTGATCTTGAAACCATCCTATAAACTGTCGATTATGTGTATCTGATATCCATTTTTCAGCCCTTGATGGATTCAATTGCCTAAGAATTTCTTTGTGGATTTCAACATATGGGTCAACGTCCAAACTGTTATGCAAAACATAAAGGTGGGCCTGCTCCCGATCTGTAATATTGATTGTGACAACCTTTCTTCCAAAAATTCTTTCACCCTCTAGCCGCCCAGTGTGACGAGATTTCAGTAATCCAATGCTTTCCACACCAGACAAGTATTCGGTACAGAATTCAACGGCTTCCTCAACAATATATCGCTCTGCAATACAACCCTCTGGCCGACTTCGATTTTTGACATACCCTTTCAAAATCTTCATATACCGTTCAATGGGGTACATCCATCTGTAATGTACAGGACCACATAGTTGAATCTCTCTCACCAAGTGGACCATCAAATGAACCATCATATCAAAAAATGAAGGCGGGAAGAATATTTCTAATTCACATAATATGACAACAATTTCTTTTTCCATAGCTGGAAATTTCGCCGGGTCTATAACTTTTCTGCATATAGCTTTGAAGAAGAAACACAGTTTCGTTAATGTATGGCGGACATTCTTGGGAAAAATGCAACGTAAAGCAATTGGAATGATATTTTGAATCAAAACATGTCAGTCATGTGATTTCAGACCTTTTAACTTCAAGTCTCTCATTGACACAAGGTTACTGATATTTGACGAATACCCCTCTGGAACCTTTACATCATTCAAGAAGTTGAAAAACTGATATCTCTCCTACCTGGAAAGAGTGTAAGCAGCAGGAGGAAGAAATGTTCGTTTTTCACCCTTTACTGGTGCCAACTCTTCTCGTATTCCCATCTCAACCATGTCCAACCTAGCCTTAATTCCATCTTTTGTTTTTCCAGATGTATTTAGCAACATGCCGATAACACTGTCAAATACATTTTTTTCTACATGCATAACATCAATAAAATGTCTTACATACAGACAATTCCAGTATTGTAATTCAAAAAAAATTGATCTCTTTTTCCAACCAATTTTTGTAAGGTTTTTCGAAGCCGGTTTACCAAAAGTAGTGTCCAAATTTTTAACTTTCTCAAACAATTGATCGCCTGTTAGTGGAGACGGTGTTGTACGTTCTTCTGAACTTCCATCGAATGATGTCTTCCAAGAACGGTACTTATGTCGTCGCGGTAGAAATCTGCGATGTCCTAGAAACACGGTTTTCGATGAATGTTTCAACCTAATTGATTGTGTACCTTCTTCGCAAACGGGACAACCTTGAGTTCCTTTAATGCTATATCCTGACAAATTTCCATAAGCTGGGAAGTCATTTATCGTCCCATACAACATGACTCTCAAAGTGAAATCTTCCTTTCTGTAAGCATCATACAATGTAACACCTGAATCCCATAATAATTTCAAATCTTCGATCAATGGAGCTAAATAAACATCAATATCATTACTCGGTTGTTTTGGTCCTGATATAAGCATAGATAACATGATGTATTTTCGTTTCATGCATAACCACGGTGATAAGTTATAATTTATCAACATAACCGACCATGTACTGTGACTGTTTCTTTGAAAACCAAAAGGATTCACTCCATCTGTAGATAACGCAAGACGAAGGTTTCTCGACTCGTTTCCAAATTCAGGATACTCATGATCGATTCTCTTCCATTGAGGAGAGTCTGCCGGGTGACGTAGTATCCCATCTTTAATTCTTGTATCTGCATGCCATGTTAATTGTTCTACAGTCTCCTCACTTCCATATAGGAATCTAAACCTTGGAATGATTGGAAAGTACCATACAACTTTAGTAGGAATGGATTCATCTTTCTTGTATCGAGAAGCACCACACTTTGGGCATTCTTTAAGTGATTTGTGGTCCTTGAGAAACAGTATACAGTCATTCGGGCAGGCGTGTATTCTTTCAGAGATCATACCCATAGAGCGTAGCATTTGTTTGGCATCGTATGTTCGGCTCAGGAGCTCATTGTCTTCTGGGAGCATGTCATTCAAGAGGGAAAGTAGTTTCGTAAAACTTTCGTCACTCCACCCGTTATCTACTTTCAAATTATACATCTTCAGTACGGCTGAAAATGCTGTATATTTAGTGCAACCAACATACAATGGCGTCTTTGCACAACTTTTTAACTTCTCAAACAATTTTGGGCAATCACGAAGTTCATCTTCGAAGGTCCTTGTCATTTTCTCAATACGATCTTCATCATCATTCACATCTGTAATCACATCCTCCATACGGTCATATTCATTGTTCATGTTTGTAATCATATCAGATGATCCATAAAACGCAGTGTCACCCCAGTCACTACCTACATTCGTTGTTTCCCCGTGTTTATTCCAACATGTATAACTTTGATCTATTCCGTGACAGATCAAGTGTTCTTCCAACTCATCTGGATTAATTTGTTTTGAATAACAACAGCGTAAACACGGACAAAGTATTTGAGAAGAGTCACATGCATGATCTTTTGCAAACTTGATAAATTCTTTCATGCCTTCTTCATACTCTTTTGTCAACCGATTGGCATTCATCCATTCTTTATTTATATTCATCCTATTTAAAATCCATAGGATAAGTATATAGGTTAAAGGAGAAGGAATATGAGTATAATTTAGATAAAAAACAAGATACTTCAAGGAAATAAAGGAATAAATAAATACCAAAATAAAAAATATATTGGGAACCACTACAATCCCCAAGCCTCACATCATCTAGATCTCTAAAACCCATCAAAGTTACTCCAACTCGATCTGGCAACACTGGGACCCAATTCTACCTGACCTTCAATACATGAGGATTTCTTGGGTACTCAGTAGGGAACCACCAATGTGGTTTCATAAATTCTAATTTTTAGTTATATGTGCATGTTTCATGCTCTGAATAAATAAATAATATCTAATAAATAAATAAATAAATCATCATTGATCCTCAGGTTCGTAGCCTCGATCATCCATACCAACTTTGGCTAGTGCCAAAGTGTATTTGAGAACATTGTGATGACTATACCAACCATAACAGTAATCATGAGGTCTTTCACCCTAGTATACATTGATAATTACCCTAGATATAAACTCACCCTGGTGAATATGATAATAACCTGGAAAACCTCCATCCCATTATCACAACTTGAGTAGTATCCATACTAGTATAAAATTGTTCCCAACAACTTAACCCCAGTAGTGCAGGACACTCAACCAAACAGGCCAAATACACACTAAGGACTGAAATCTCTCACCTATCCACTTTTCATAACAAATATAATCACTACTCATAATCAATGGCATCCCTATTAGTAGTATCATAGACCTCACTACTATGTAATTTTTTCCATTTCAATAAAATACCACCTCAAGGTCATTTTTTTAATAAAAGTGGTGACATGAATTGGTCACCTAATTCATGCCCCAAAGGAATCAATTAAAAAAAAGAGTATAAGTAAAAACACAAGGTGAAATGAACTTACACCAGTAGGGATTGAGAGAAGTATAAACCAAAAACACCAAGGAAAATCTGGAAAAATATCTAGAAGCAATGAATGATCCCAACAACCTATTATCAAATATTCCATGATCTCCAAAAGGGGTTTTACTATCCATGGGGACATCACTAATCCATCTGGCTCGAAGGAAATCCAATGCCTTCAAAAGCATTCTTCTCTATCAACTTGAGTTATGTTATTCATGCTATTATACAGTTGTTATTTTAAAATGAAGGGCTGAAATGAAACCTGAGAAAGACCTTAATACATTAAAACCAATGTTTAGAAAGGAAAACCATTAAAGGTTTGGATCAATAAGCTGTTAAGAATGAAGACCATCATTGCAACATCACCATCCAACAGAAGCACATGATGTAGTGAAACACTCATCGCATGAGAGCATCATATTATTTATCAGTGTCTTACATGGTATAGCCTCATAATATTTACATGGTAATATTCCATACTATAAATAGTCTCAAGAGATGGCTCATGTCCCATTTCAATATATAGGTTTGTTCTGGGTCAGTCTACACATCCAGCCTATCAACAACCTTACAAAGTTATACCCACCCAAGTAGTCACATCCCCAAGGGGGATGTTCACACACTTTAGGTTCAATTCAATAAGGCCAAGGGATCCGATGTATCACTAGTTCCATGTGTGGCCTATGGGAACAAATACATAAAAGTCATAGAATGTATTCCAAGAGGTCTCCGGGTCCCCCCTAACAAGGTCTTCTAAGTCACACTCACTCTAATAACACCCATTAAGGAATTTATAAATCCATAAAGAAATTACCAGGACCACATACCTATTTTATATGTTTCTACTATTTTAATTCCAAGTTGAAAACTTTTCCTAGGCTCGCTAAGCCTCGTCCAATGTCTACCCTAAGATCAACTCATCAATATAGCTCCTTCCTCTCTCCAAAAAACCAAAATTATTAAATTATAACATTTATAATTAATTATCCAAATCAATTTAAACTAGTTATATTCACTAGAAACTCATCTTGTGGACTTTTCATGTTAGAACCAAGACCAAAAATCCATATAAGATCTGAAGTGGGATCTTAGTGCCATCTTAGGAGAAATACCCAACCATCAGAACCAAATCCATAGACAACATTATATAATTTGATCCAATATCCATGAAAACTACAAAAGGAAACACAAATCCTTCATAATGATTGGTGACTTGCAGATACCATCATGATGCCTCTCATACATGAGGTAGGAAAACACCCCCATCAAATCAATATGATACCACCATGCTCCAGTTGACCCATAAAACCTAATATAGATAAATCAAAAATCAATAGAAACTAAATATAAAGAATAAAATGGTAAGGAAGATGGTGAAATCACTTAGAATTGTTGAATAAATCCACTAAAAAACTCCCCATGGAAAGGGGAATCAAAGAGGAATAAGGGGGTGGGTTGATTGGGCATTGTATAAGAGGGAGGATGAGAAATGGGGGCTTCCCCTATTGGAATTTCAGAGGGACAAAGATGAAAATATAATTTTAATGTTCTACACAATTTTCCAAACCATATATTAATAATGTGGTGGAATTGTACAAGAAAACCCCTTCAAATATTTGGTCAACACATTTTACCAAACTATGCATTAATTATGTAAATTGGAACTACCTCAGTCTACAAAATTTCACATGTTTTGTATGAAATCATGAAAAAATGGTATGTTAATCCCTAACTAAAATCCACCTCACATGGTTTCCTCTAAGATATCCCATGGTTAACCTTCACTAACCATGAAAGTCAACTATGTGATTTAGAAAGAGGACTGAAAACCTCCTCATGCTCAAGGTTCTACATTGTTTCTCAAAAAATATGAACACAAAACCATGTTTCATTTGAAAAATCTCCAAAAAACATTATATAAAACTAAAATAAAGCTTGTGAGACTCACCTGAGTACTTGAGGCACTTCTCAAACTGCGGTGGAGGAGGAGGCAGTAGAGTAGGTAGAGGAGGAGGAGGAGGATGTGCCAGTGGAGGAGGAGGATGAGGCAGCAGACTAGGAGGAGGAGGAGGAAGCGCTGGTGGAGGAGGAGGAGGAGGAGCAGAGGAGGAGGAGGAGGAGGTGGTCGGAGGAGGAGAAGAAGGAGGAGGTAGCGGTTGGAGGAGGAGGCGGCGGCCGGAGGAGGAGGAGAAGGAGGAGGTGGTGGTCGGAGGAGGAGGCCGGAGGAGGAGGAGCAGGAGGAGGCGGCGGTCGCGGCAGAGGAGGAGGAGGCGGCAGCAGCGGTGCTGAGGAGGGCTTCCGCGAGAGCTTGACCGGGTGCAGGGAGGAGGAAGAGGACCCACGGGTTTTTAACAAATCCGTGTGAGCCTTTATCAGCGCTAGTAAAAAGCGCTGATAAAGGATGTATTTATCAGCGCTAAAATGAAAAGCACTGATAAATACAACCTTTATCAGCGCTAACAAAAGCGCTGATAAAGGTCCACTTTATCAGCGCTTTTCCGTTAGCGCTGATAAAGGCAGGCGCATGCCATGCCCAGTTTTGTGGTAGTGAGGGTTTTTATGGTTTTCTGGTGTGTTTTCAGGGTTTTTATGGATTTTGATGGTTTTTAGATTTTTAAAGTTTTAGGGTTTTTAGGGGTTTTCAGGGTTTTTAGGGTCTTTTGGGGGTTTAGGGTTTTTTTGATTTTTTATGTTTTTTAAGGTTTTTAGATTTTTTTTACATTTTTAGGGGTTTTTGGGTTTTTATGGGATCTTAGGGTTTTTAAAGTTTTTAGGAGTTTTTATAGATTTCAGTTGGTTTTTAACATTTTTAAGTCTTTTTCATTTTCAGGGATTGTTAGGGCTTTTTTTGGATTTTTTTAGGATTTTTTAGGACTTTTAGTGATTCTAAGGGTTTTTGCGGTTTTAAGGGTTTTCTGGGGCTTTTATGGTTTTTAGGGTCTTTTGTATATTTAGGGGTTTTTTGCAGGGATGGGTTTTTAGGGTTTTTTTGAGTTTTTTAGGATTTTTAATGGTTTTTAAAGTTTTTTATGTTTTAGGGTTTTTTATGTTTTTAGTGGTTTTTATGGTTTTTATAGGGGTTTTATGGTTTTAGGATGGTTTTATGGTTTTCAGGGGGTTTTCATGGTTTTTAGGGGTTTTTATGTTTTTTTGGACTTGTAGGGAATTTTTACGTTTTTTATGGTTTTTAGGATTTTTCGGGATATTGAGGGTTTTTTGGGTTATTCAGGGTTTTAGGGTTTTATGGTTTTATGGTTTTTTATTGGTTTTTGGGTTTTTTTATGGTTTTAAGGTTTTTTAGATTTTTCTATCATTTTGTGGAGTTTTCAGGGTGTTTAGATTTTTAGTGGTTTTTATTATTTTATGGTATTTTAGGGTTTTTATGGATTTTTAATGTTTTTGGGGTTTTATGGTTTTCAAGGGGATTTTCTAGGTTTTTAGGATTTTTAACATTTTCAAGGATTTTTAGGGATATTTTTGTATTTTTATGGTTTTTAAGGATTTTAGGGATTTTGAGGGGGTATATAGGGTTTCATGATTTTTTAGGGTTTTTAGGGGTTTTGGGGTTTTAATGGTTTTTTGGGATTTTAGGGTTTTTATGTTTTTTTAAACATTTTTAGAGTTTTTAAGGTTTTTTAGAGTTTTTATTAGTTTTTAGGGATTTTATGTGTTTTTATGGGTTTTTATGTTTTTTAGGGGGTTTGTGGTTTTCAGGGGGTTTTTAGGGTTTTAGTGTTTTTTTATGTTTTTAGGGTTTTAGTGATTTTTAGATTTTTTTTTGTTTTTTGGGTTTTTTAGGGTTTTTAGAGATTTTGAGGGTTTTTAGTGGGTTTCGTGGGTTTTTAGGGTTTTTAGGTTAATTATGGTCTTTATGGGTTTTTAGCTCTTTTTATGTTTTTTAGATTTTTAAGGTTTTTAGTGTTTTTAACATTTTTAGGGGTTTAAAGGATTTTTAGAGTTTTTAGTGAGTTTTAATGTTTCTATGCGGTTTTAGAGTTTTTTTATGGTTTTAGGGGGGTTTATGGTTTTCAGAGGTTTTCTAGGGGTTTTTAAATTTTTAGGGATTTTTTTTGGATTTTCATTTTTTAGGGTTTTTAGGGATTTTGATCCTTTCAGGGGTTTTTAGATTTTTTTTGGGTCTTTAGGGAACTTTTTGAGTTTTTGGGTTTTTAAGGTTTTTAAATCTTTTTTATCATTTTTGGGTTTTTAATAGTTTTTAGAATTATAGTGGGGTTTTATTGTTTTTATTATATTTTATGCGGTTTTAAGGTTTTTAGGGGTTTATATGGTTTTTTAGAAATTTCAGGGGTTTTTAATGGTTCTTAGTGTTTTTTACATTTTCATGGATTTTAGTAGCTTTTTTTATTTTTATGAATTTTAAATTTTTCAGGGTTTTTTTGGATTTTGAGGATTTTAAGGTTTTTTAGGGTTTTTTTTATGGATTTTATGGTTTTTAGGTTTTTAGGGTCTTTAGGGCTTTTTGTGTTTTTTTTTGATTTTTTAGGGTATTAAAGGTTTTTAGAGTTTTTTAACATTTTTTGGTTTTTAAATGGATTTTAGGGTTTTTGGTGATTTTTTTTAGTTTTTATGATTTGTAAATGCTTTTAGCGGTTTTTATCGTTTTCAGGGGGATTTCTGGGGTTTTGGCATTTTTTTATGTTTTTCTGGATTTTTAGGATTTTTATGGTATCTAGGGGTTTTAGTGTTTTGAGGGATTATTAGGATTTTTAGGTTTTTTAGTGGTTTTAGGGTTTTTTGAGTTTTTATTATTTTTTTGGAGTGTTAGGGTTTTTTTTGAAATTTTTACTATTTTAAGTGTTTTTAAAGTTTTTAACATTTTTAGGGGTTTTAAGGGTTTTTTAGTTTTTAGTCTTTTAGGGTTTTCGGGTTTTTATGGTTTTTAGGGGTATGGTCCTTTGGGGATTTTTAGTAATTTAAGGGTATTTTATATTTTCAAGGATTTTAGGGTTTTTATGATTTTTATGGTTTTTAAGGTTTTTAGCGTCTTTAGGATTTTTATGGATTTTGAGGGCTTTTAGGGGTTTTCATAAGTTTTTTGGTTTTTTCTCTGTTTTATGGGTTTTTTGGGTCTTTAGGTTTTTTTTAGTTTTTTAGGGTTTTTAAGGTTTTCTATATTTTTTCAATTTTTTTAAGGGTTTAAAGTGTTTTTAGTGGGTTTTAGGGTTTTTATCGGTTTTTAGGGTTTTCTAAGGTTTTTAGGGGGTTTTATGGATTTTAGGAGTTTTTCATGGTTTTTAGTATTTTTTATGTTTTCAAGGTTTTTTTGGGATTTTTATGATTTTAATGCATTTTAGTGTTTTTAGGGATTTCAAGGGTTTTTATTGATTTTCTGGTCATTTTAGGGAATTAAAAGTTTTTCAAGCTTTTTATGGTATTGGGAGTTTTTAGGGGTTTTCTGAGTTTTTTTGGGTTTTTAACATTTTTAGGGGTTTTAAGGGTTTTTAGATTTTTTTAGTGGGTTTTAGGGGTTTTATGGATTTTTAGGGGTTTTAAGGTTTTTTGGGGTTTTATGGTTTTAAGGGGTTTTTTTGATATTTTTTGTTTTTAGAGATTTTTAGGGATTTTTTAGAATTTTTATGGTTTTTAGGGGTTTTTATGGTTTTTAAGGATCTTAAGTTTTTTTTGGATTTTTCATGGTTTTTAGTGTTTTTAGGGTTTTTTTTTGAGTTTTTAGTGTTTTAATCTATTTTAGGGGTTTTAATGTTTTTAGTGGTTTTATGGTTTTTTAGAGTTTTTAGTAGTTTTTATGGTTTTTATAGGGTTTTTAGGTTTTTTAAGGTTTTTAGGGGTTTTTATGGTTTTTCAGGGTTTTTCAGAGTTTTTCGGTTATTTTATGTCTTCGGGGATTTTTATGAATTTTTTAGAATTTTTATAGTTTTTATGGTTTTTAGGGATTTTAGGGTTTTTTTTGGGTTTTTAGGGTTTTCGCTGTTTTTAGTGTTTCTAGGGTTTTTAAAGGTCTTTAGGGTCATTTGGGTTTTTAGGGGGTTTTTTTGAGTTTTTAGGGATTTTAAGGCTTTTTAGAGTTTTTAACGTTCTAGGGGTTTTCATTATTTTTTGAGATTTATCTATTTTAAGAGTTTTTATGTATTTTGAGTGTCTATAAGGGTTTTAGGTAATTTTATGGTTTTTAGGTATTTTTTAGGGTTTATGGTGTTTTAGTGCTTTAGGGATTTCCATGATTTTTAGGGTTTTTTTAAATTTTTAGGGGTTTTGAGTTTTCTTAGAGTTTTTTTAGTGTTTTTAATGTTTGTTTGGTTTTTAAGGGTTTTTAAGGGTTTTTATAGTTTTTAATGGTATTTAAGGTTTTATGGGGTTTTAGGGGTTTTTAGGTTTTTATAAGTTTTTATAATTTTCAGGGGTTTTTCTGGGTTTTTACGGTTTATTACTATTTCATAGATTTTTAGAAATTTTTTAGGATTTTTATGGTTTTTAGGGTTTTGGGGTTTTTAGGGTTTTTTGGATTTTGAGAGTTTTTTGGGTTTTCTAGGTTTTTATGGTTTTAGGGTTTTTTTTTGAGTTTTTAGGTTTTTAAGGGATTTAGAGTTTTGTATCCCTTTTTAACATTTTTTGGTGTTTAAATGGATTTTAGAGTTTTTAGTTAGTTTATTGGGTTGTTATGGGTTTTTAATGTTTTTAGTGGTTTTATAGTTTTTAGGGGGTTTTCAAGGGTTTTACGGTTTTTAAAATTTTCTGTGATTTTTAGGGGTTTTTTAGGATTTTTCTAGTTTTTATGGTTTTTATGATTTTTAGGGATTTTGACGGTATTAAGGGATTTTCAGGGTTTTTAGGGTCTTTTGTGGTTTTAGGGTATTTTTTGAGTTTTTAGGGGTTTAAAGGTTTTTTTAGAGTTTTTAACGTTTTTAGGGGTTTTAAGGGATTTTAGAGTTTTTAGTGGTTTTTAGTGTTTTTATAGGTTTTTAGGGGTTTTAACATTTTCAGGGTTTTATGGTTTTCTGGGGTCTTTAGGGTTTGTTACGTTGTCAGGGATTTTTTAGGTTTTTTATGTTTCCTAGATTTTTTAGGGATTTTGAGGGGTTTTCAAGTTTTTTAGGGTTTTTATGGATTTTTAGGGTTTTTTGGGTATTTTGGGTTTTTAGGTTTTTTTTAGTTTTTTTAGGTTTTTATGGTCTTTATAAATTTTTATTGTTTTTAGCTATTTAAAGGGTTTTTTGAATTTTTAGTGGTTTTAAGGGTTTTATGGATTTTAAGGGTTTTTTAAGGTTTCTAGGGGTTTTTATTGTTTTCAAGGTTTTTAGGGTTTTTTACATATTCATGGATTTTTAGTGATATTTACGATTTTTTCTAGGTTTTAGGGTTTTTAGGGATTTTTAATCATTTTTAGAGTTTTTATGGGTTTTCAAGGTTTTTTAGGGGTTCTCGGGATTTTTAGGGTATTTAGGGTCTATTTGGATTTTTTTTTTGTTTTTTGAGTTTTTTACAGTTGTTATGGTTTTTTATAGTTTTTAATGTTTTAATGTTTTTAAGGGTTTTGTGTATTTTTAGAAATTTTAGTGGGTTATTAGGGTTTCTATGGTTTTTTAGGGGTTTAAAGGGTTCTATGGGTTTTATGGTTTTTGGGGGGGTGGGGTTTTAGAGTTTTAGGATTTTTTACATTTTTAGATATTTTTAGGGATTTTTAGGATTTCTATTGTTTTTATACTTTTTTTAGTTTTTCGGAGTTTTGAGGGTTTTTAGCATTTTTTAGGGTTTTTCAGGGTTTTATGGTCTTTTTAGGTTTTTAGGGTTTTTTTTAAAGTTTTTTAGGCTAATAAGGTTTTTTATTATTTTTAACATTTTTAGGTTTTTAAGGGTTTTTTAGAGTTTTTAGTGGTTTTAAGGTTTTTATGAGTGTTTAGGGCTTTTAATATTTCTAGGGTGTTTTCTTGATTTTGCAGGTTTTTAAGGTTTTTAGTGTTTTTCACATTTTCAGGGATTTTTGGGCGTTTTTAGGATTTTATTGTTTTTTGGGTTTTTAGGGATTTTGAGGGGTTTTGGGTTCTTCAGGGTTTTTACGAGTTTTTAGGGTTTTTAGGGACTTTTGGGAGTTTATGATTTTATTGTGATTTTTTAGGGGTTTTAAGGTTTTTTTGAGTATTTTATATTTTTTATGTTTTGGGGGTTTTAAGGTGTTTTAGAGATTTTAGTGGTTTTAGTGATTTTCTACGTTTCTTAGGTTTTTTAAGGTTTTTAGGGCTTTTATGGATTTCATGGGTTTTCAGGGTTTTTTGAGTTTTTTTACATTTTCAGGGATTTTAATGTATTTTTTAGGATTTTTATGGTTTTTATGTTTTTTTTTCAGATTTTGAGAGTTTTTCGGGTTCTTAGGAGTTTTCAAGGTTTCTAGAGTCTTTGGGTTTTTAAGGTTTTCTTTAGTTTTTAGGGTTTTTAGGTTTTTATGGGTTTATAGAGTTTTTAAGGTTTTTTAGGGTTTTTAGGGTCGTTTAGTTTTATAGGTTTTTTTAAGAAATTTTTGGTTTTTTAGAGTTTTTAACGTTTTTTGGGGTTTTGATGGTTTTTAGAGTTACTAGGTAGTTATTAGGGTTTTTATGGGTTTTATGGTTTTTTATGCTCTTTATGTTTTTTTATGGTTTTTAGGGGGTTTTCATCTTTTTTTGGTGTTTTTATGTTTTCATGGATTTTTAGGGCTTTTTTAGGTTTTGATGGTTTTTAGAGTGTTTAGAATATTTAGGGATTTTGAGGGATTTTCAAGGTTTTTTAGGGGATTTAGGGTTTTTTGGTTTATTCGAGTTCTTTTGGTTTTTTAGGGTTTTTTTTGAGTTTTTTAGGGTTGTTATGATTTTTAGAGTTTTTAACATTTTTATCATTTTTGGGATTTTAATTGTTTTTAGAGTTTTTAGTGGGGTTTTAGGGTTTTATGGGGTTTTAGATTTTTTATGGTTTTTTGGGGTTTCCTAGTTTTTTTGAGTTTTTCAAGGTTTATACATTTTCTGGTATTTTTAGATATTTTTGGGATTTTTGGGTTTTTAGGGTCTTTGGGGATTTTGATGGGTTTTAGGGGCCTTCAGGTTTTTTAGTGTTTTTTAGAGATTCTAGGCTATTTTTGGGATTTTAGGGTTTTCAAGTCTTTCAGGGGTTTTTTGGTTTTTAGTGTTTTTTAACATTTTAGGTGTTTTAAGGGTTTTTAGATTTTTTTTAGTGTTTAGGGTTTTTCTGGGGTTTTAAGGTTTTCTTATGGTTTTAGGGTTTTTTATGGTTTTAGTGATTTTAGTGTTTTTTACATTTTCAGAGATTTTTAAGGGGTTTTTAGGATTTTTATTGCTTTTGGTGTTTTTTAAAGATTATGAGGGTTTTAAAAGTTTTTAGGGGTTTTTCAGGTTTTATGGACTTTTTAGGTTTTTAGGGATTTTTAGTTTTTTAGGGTTTTAAAGGGTTATAGAGTTTTTAAAATTTTTATGGGGTTTGAGGGATTTTAGAGTTTTTAGTGGGTTTTAGGGTTTTTATGGATTTCAGGGTTTTTTATGGGTTTTAGGGGATTTCAAGGATTTTAAGTGATTTCCAGGGTTTTTAGGGTTTTTTCATTTTCAAGAAATTTTATCGTTTTTTTAGATTTTATGGTTTTTAAGGTTTTTTGGGTTTTTCATGATTTTGAAGGTTTTTTTGTTTTTAGGATTTTTTCATGGTTTTTAGGGTCTTTTTAGGTTTTTTGAGTTTTTTTACGGGTTTTAAGGTTTTTAACGTTTTCTATTGTTTTTAGGGGTTCAAAGGTTTTTTAGATTTTTAGAGGGTTTTTTAGTGGTTTCGTGCTGTTTATAAGGTTTTTAGGGGTTTTTATTATTTTAAGGGTTTTTTACATTTCAAGGATTTTTTAATATTTTTATGGTTTTTATGGTTTTAAGGGTTTTAAGGGATTTTGAGGCATTTTTGGATTTTTTAGGGTTTTTTGGGTATTTAGGGATTTTTTGCATTTTAGAGTTTTTTTAGAGTTTTTCTAGATTTAAATATTTTTTAGAGTTTTTAGTGGGTTTTAGGGTTTTATGAATTTTAGAGTTTTTAAGGTTTTGATTGATTTCAGGGATTTTTCTAGATTTTAGGGTTTTTACATTTTTAGGAATTTTTAGGGATTTGTTAGAATTTTTAAGGTTTTAGTGTTTTACGTGTTTTTAGGGATTTTGATGTTTTTTAGGGTTTTTCAAAGTTTTTTATAGTTTTATGGTTTTTTTGTTTTTAGGGTCTTTTTGGGTTTTTAGGGTTTTTTTAGTTTTTTAGGGGTTTTAATGTTCTTTGTGATTTATTTAATGTTTTTAGGGGCTTTAAGGGTTTTTATACTTTTTAGTGGTTTTGGGTTTTTTTGGTTTTTTTTATGTTTTAAGGGTTTTTTAGGCGGTTTTTAGGATTTTATAGTTTTAAGGGTTTTAGGGATTTTATGGGTTTTAGGGGTTTTTAGGGTTTTTAGGGTTTTTAGGTTTTTACTGGGTTTTTCACTTCTTTTGGGTTTTAAGGTTTTTAAGGTTTTTAAAAATTTTAGGAGTTCTAGGGGTTTTAGGGGTTTTAGGTTTTTCTAAGTTTTTAGGGGTTTTATGGTTTTCATGGATTTTCAATGTTTAGAAGGTTTTTTACGTTTTTATGGTTTTTTATGGCTTTTTTTGGACTTTTATGGGTTTGGGGTTTTTAGGTTTTTTAGGGATTTTGAGGGGTTTTCCGGGGTTTTTAGGGTTTTTATGGTCTTTTGGGTTTTTAGGGGTTTTTTTTGAGTTTTTTGGGATTTTAAGGTATTTGCAGGTTTTTAATGTTTTAAGGGGGTTTAAGGGTTTTTATAGTTTTTAGTGGTTTTTAGGTTTTTGATGGGTTTCTAGGGATTTAATGGGTTTAAGGGGGTTTTCAGGGGTTTTGGGTTTTTTACATTTTCATGAATTTTTAGGGATTTTTTCGTATTTTATGGTTTTTTGGGTTTCTTAGGGTGTTTAGAAATTTTGAGGGGTTTTCAGGATTTTTTAGGGTTTTAATATTTTATGGGTTTTTAGGGATTTTACTGTCTTTTGGGGGTTTTTGGGTTTTTTTTAATTTTTTAGGGTTTTATGGTTTTTTAGTGTTTTTAATGTTTTTTAGGGTTTAAAATGGTTTTGGAGTTTTTAGTGGGGTACTAGGGTTTTGAAGGACTTTTAGGGTTTTTAATGGTTTTTAGGGGTTTTATGGTTTTGAAAGGGTTTTTAGGGTTTTTATGTTTTTTTATGTTTGAAGTGATTTTTAATGCTTTAATAGGATTTTTGTGGGTTTTGGGGTTTTTTAGGGTTTTTAGGGATTTTGAGGAATTTTAAGGGTTTTCAAGGCTTCTAAGGTTTTTAGGGTTTTTAGGGTCTTTTGGGGGTTAGGGTTTTTTATGTTTTTTAGGGTTTATAAGGTTTTTTAGAGTTTTAAAAGTTTTTAGAGGTTTTTTAGGTGTTTCACAGTTTTTAGGGATCTTTATGGTTTTCAGTGGTTTTTCAGGGGTTTAAAGGTTTTTACATTTTCTGGGATTTTTAGGGGATTTTTAGTATTTTTATGGTTTCTAGGGTTTTTTAGGGTTTTTATGGATTTTGATGGTTTTAGAGTTTTCAAGGTTTTCATGGTGTTTAGGGTCTTTTGGGGTTTAGGGTTATTTTACCTTTTTAGGGGTTTTAATGTTTTTAGAGTTTTTTGGGGGTTTAAAGGGTTTTTAGAGTTTTTAGTGGTTTTTAGTGTTTTATGAGTTTTTATGGTTTTTTGGGGTTTTTGGGGTTTTTTTAGTTTTTAGGGTTTTAAAGACATTTTATAGTTTTAAATTTTTTTAGGGGTTTTAAGGGGTTTTGGAGTTTTTAGTGGTTTTTTGGGTTTTTATGTGTTTTTAGCATTTTTAAGGGTTTTAGGGGTTTTTCTTTCATTCAGGTGTTTTCAGGGTTTTTAGTGTTTTTTATGTTTTTAGGTATTTTTACTAATTTTTAGTATTTTTATGGTTCTTTGGTTTTTTTAGAGTTTTTTTTGGGATTTTGAGGTTTTTAGGGTTTTTTAGGGTTTTGGGGAATTTTCCAGGGGTTTAGGGTCTTTTGGGTTTTATGTTTTTTTTGTGTTTTTAGGGTTTTTAATGTTTTTCAGAGTTTTGTAACATCTTTACGAGTTCTTTGGGTTTTTAATGTTTTTACTGGTTTAGGGTTTTATGGGGTTTTAGGGGTTTTTTTAAGGATTATAGGGGTTTTAGGGTTTTCAATGGGGTTTTAGGGTTTTTTACATTTTTCAGGATTTTTAGGTATTTTTAAGTTATTATGGTTTTTAAGGTTTTTAGGATTTTTAAGGATTTTGTGGATTTTTAGGGGGTTTCAAGGTTTTTTTGGGTTTTTGGTTGTTTTAGGTTCTTTTGTTTTTTAGGTTTTTTTTGAGTTTTTTAGGGTCTTAAATGTTTTTAGAGTTTTTTAACATTTAGGGGGTTTTAGGGTTTTTATAGTTTTAGATGTTTTTAGGGATTTTTTGGGTTTTTTTTTTGTTTTTATGGTTTTTTTTTGGTTTTTCGGGTTTTTTCAAGTGTTTAAGGTTTTTTTTAATTTTTCAGGATTTTTATGGCTCTTTATGGATTTTTGGGTTTTTAGGGGTTTTTAGGGGGTTTGAGGGGTTTTAATATTTTTAGGGTTTTTCAGTGTTTTTTAGTGTTTTTTGGGTTTTTTGGTTTTTAAGGTTTTTTAAAAGTTTTTTTGGGTTTTTAATCATGTTTAGGGTTTTCTAATGTTTTTAGGAGTATTAAGGGTTTTTAGAGTTTTTTTGGGTTTTTATGGTTTTTATGGTTATATGGGGTTTTATGGTTTTTAGGTGTTTTATGGTTTTCATGGAGTTTTTAGGCCTATTAGGGTTTTTACATTTTTAGGGATTTTTAGGGGTTTTTTAGGATATTTATGGTGTTTACAGTTTTTAGGGATTTTTAGGAAATTTTAGGGTTTTTAGGGGTTTTCAGGGTTTTTAAGATCTTTTTGGGTTTATAGGGGTTTTTTTGAGTTTTTAGCGTTTTTAAGGGTTTTTAGTGTTTTTTAAAGTTTTTTTATGTTTTTATGGGTTTAAGGGTTTTTAGAGATTTTAATGGGTTTTAAGGCCCTTATGGTTTTAGGGTTTTAAAGATTTTTTGGGGGTTTTATATTTTTCAGGGGGTTTTCAGGGTCTTTAGGATTTTTTATGTTTTCATGCATTTCATGGGATTTTTTTGGTTTTTTATTTTTTTAGAGTTTTTATTGATTTTGAGTGGTTTATGGTATCTTAGGGTTTTTAGGGTTTTTACTAGTTTTTAGGGATGGATTTTTTGGAATTTTACGATTTTTTTGAGTTTTTATAGTTTTGAGGTTTTTTTGATTTTTTTAAAAAATTTAGGGGTTTTAAGAGTTTTTAGTGTTTTTTGTGGTATTTTGAGTTTTTTGGGGTCTTATGGGTTTTTACAGATTTTTGAGGTTTTATGGTTTTGAGGGCTTTTTCACGGTTGTAATGTTGTTTTACGTTTTTAGGGATTTTTGGGATTTTTAGGATTTCTATGGTTTTTGGGTTTTTTTGGGGTTTTTTGGGTTTTTAGGGATTTTAAGGGTTTTTAGGGGTTTTCATGGTTTTAAAGGTTTTTTGAGTTTTTTTGGTTTTAGGGTTAAGGGTTTTTGGTTTTCAGGGTTTTTAGGGTTTTAAGATTTTTTTAGGGTTTTAAGGGGTTTATAGGGATTTTATGGCCATTTTGGGGTTTTAGGGGTTTTTTGAGCATTTTAGGGTTTTATGGTTTTTAAGAGTTTTTTTAAACATTTTTAGGGGGTTTAAGGGTTTTTAGAGTTTTAGTGGGTTTTTAGTTATTTTATGGGGTTTTAAAAGATTTTAGGGGTTTTATGGTCTTCGGGGATTTTTCAGGATTTTTGGGGTTTTTACCTTTTCATATATTTTTAGGGATTTTTTAGGATTTTTATTATATTTAGAGTTTTATGGGTTTTAGGGATTTTGAGTGTTTTATGGATTTTTTGAGTTTTCAGGGGTTTAAGGTTTTCTAGAGTTTTTAAACTTTTTTAGGTTTCTTAAGGGGTTTTAGAGTTTTTAGTGGGTTTTTAGGGTTCCTATGGGTTTTTAGTGGTTTTTAACATTTTTAGTGGTTTTTATGGTTCTCAGGGGGTTTGCAAGGTTCTTAGCTTTTTCTATATTTCCATGGATTTTAGAGATTTTTTAGTATTTTTATAGTATTTAGGGGTTTCTAGGATTTTTAGTTATTTTGAGGGGCTATCATGGGCATTCTGGGTTTTAGGGTTTGTAGGTTTTTCCATGTTTTCATGGTTTTTAAGGTCTTTTTGGGTTTTTTTGGGTTTTTTTGAGTTTTTAGAGTTTTACTGTTTTTAGTGGGTTTTAGGATTTTTAAGTTATTTAGTGGGTTTTAGGGTTTTAAGAGGTTTTTTACATTTTCTAGGATTTTTAGGGAATTTTTTGATTTTTATGGGTTTTAGGGTTTTTAAGGGTTATGGGGATTTTGAGGGGTTTTAGGGTTTTCAGGGGTATTTAGTGGTTTTAGAGTTTTTCTGGGTTTTTAGGGTCTTTTTGGGTGTTTAGGTTTTTTTTTGTGTTTTTAACTGTTTTAAAGGATCTTTAGTGTTTTTTAATGTTTTTAGTGGTTTTAAGGGTTTTTAGAGTTTTTAATGGTTTTGGGTTTTTAAGTTTTCTGGTTTTAAGTGGGTTTTCATGGTTTTTATGGTTTTTACATTTTTAGGGATCTTTAGGGATATTTTTTTTTATTTTATGGTTTTTAAGGTTTTTAGGGATTTTTTGGGATTTTATGGTTTTTAATGGATTTTAGTGTTTTTAGGGTTTTTAGGGTTTTTAGGGTCTTTTGTGTTTTTTGTGTTTTTAGGTATTTTAAATGTTTTAGATATTGTTAACTTTTTATAATGTTTTTGGGGGTTTTGAGCGTTTTTAGAGTTTTTAGTGGGTTTTCTGGTGTTTTATGGGTTTTAGGGTTTTTAACTCTTTTAGGCGTTTTTTGGGTTTTAGGTGTTTTTTTGGGATTTTAGGGGTTTTTTAGGTTTTCAAGGAATCTTAGGTCTTTTTTAGGATTTTTATGGTTTGGAGGGTTTTTTGGGTTTTTTGGGTTTTGAGGGTTTGTGAGAGTTTTAGGGCGGGTTTAGGGTTTTTAGGGGTTTTAGTGTTTTTAGGGATTTTAGGGTCTTTTGTTTTTTTTATTTTCTTGGGTTTTTAATGTTTTTTAGAGTTTTTAACCTTTTTAGGGTTTTAAGATTTTTTAGAGTTTTTAGTGGTGTTTTAGGGTTTTCTTATGTTTTGGGGTTTTTATGTTTTTAGTGGTTTTATGGTTTTCGTGGGATTTTAAGGGTATTTTGGGTTTTTTACTTTTTTATGGATTTTTATGGTTTTTTTGGATTTTTATGGTTTTAAGGGGTTTAGGGATTTTGAGGGGTTTTAGTGTTTTTAGGTTCTTATTGGGATTTTACAGTTTGTTTAGTTTTTTTGGGTTTTAAGGTTTTTTTGAGTTTTTTACCATTTCTAGGGGTTTTAAGGTTTTTTGGGTTCTTTCGGGTTTTTTTGGGATTTAAATTTTTTAAGTTTTTTTAGGATTTTTTTTGTTTTTTACGGGGTTTTAGGGGTTTTTTGGATTTTTTTAATTTGAGTTTTCTATGGATTTTTGGGTTTTTAAAGTTTTTTAACATTTTTAGGGGTTTAAAGGTTTTTGGGGTTTTTAGTGGGTTTTCGTGGGTTTTTATGATTATTTAATGTTTTTATGGGGTTTTTAGGGTTTTCAAGGTTTTAAGGGTTTGTTAGGTTGTTAGGGATGTCTAGGGATTTTTTAGGATTTTTACGGTTTTTAGTGTTTTTTAGGGTTTTTAGGGATTTTGAGGGTTTTTAGGGTTTCTCAAGGTTTTTATGGTGTTTTGGGAATTTGGGGATTTTATGGACTTTTGGGATTTTAGTATTTTTATTGTTTTTATAGGTTTTTAGGGTTTTTATAGTTTTCATGGGTTTTAGGGTTTTTAGTTTTCTTTACATTTTCATGGGTTTTTAGGGATTTTTTTAGGATTTTTATGATTTTAGTGTTTTTATGGTTTTTCAGGATTTGGGGGGGGGTAGGGTTTTTCAGGCTTTCTAGAGTTTTAGTATTTTTATGACCTTTTTTAATTTTTGGGCCTTTTTAATTAGTTTTTACACTTTTTTTAGTTTTTTAGGGTTTTTAAAGTTTTTAATGTTTTTAGAGATTTTTAGGGTTTTTAGATTTTTAGTGGGTATTTACTATTTTTATGGGTTTTATGGTTTTTTTAATATTTTTAGGGGGTTTTGTGAATTTTAGTTGTTTTCAAGGTTTTTAGTGTTTTTTATATTTTCTAGGACTTTTAGGGCTTTTAGGATTTTTATGGGTTTTAAGGCTTTTAGGGATTTTGAGGGGTTTTAGGGTTTTTCAGGAGTTTTTATTGTTATTAGGGGTTTTCAGAGTTTTTAGGGTCTTTTTGGGTTTTTAGGGTTTTTTTTGAGTTTTTTAGGGTTTCTAAGGTTTTTTAGAGTTTTTTAACTTTTATAATTTTTTTTGGGTTTTACGATCTTTTAAAGTTTTTGTGGGGTTTTAGGGTTTTTATGGGTTTATTGTTTTTTCAAGGTTTTTAGTTATTTTTTTTGCTTTTTAGAAGATTTTTAGGGGTTTAGGGTTTTTATTTTTTTAGGGATTTTTGGTTATTTTTAGGATTTTTATAGTTATTAGGGTTTTTATGTTTTTAGGAATTTTGAGGGTTTTTAGGGGGTTTAGGGTTTTTTAGGGTTTTTGGGGTTTTTGGGTTTTTAGGGATTTTTTGGGTTTTTAAGGTTTTTTTAGTTTTCAGGGGTTTAAATGTTTTTTAGAGTTTTTAACCTTTTTATGGGTTTTACAGGTTTTTGGAGTTTTTAATGGGTTTTAGGATTTTTTGGGTTTTTATGGTTGTGATGGGTTTTTTAGGTTTTTTAGGGGTTTTTCCAGATTTTTAGGATTTTTGTGGTTTATGGGTTTGTTTTATGGTTTTAGGGATTTTGAGTGCTTTTAGTGTTTTTCAGGGCTTTTTAGGGTTTTAGGGTTTTAGGGTATTTTTGGATTTTTATGGTTTTTGTTGAGTTTTTTAGGGTTTTGATGAGTTTTTTAGGGTTTTTATAGTTTTTTAACATTTTTAGGGATTTTAAGGGTTTTTAGAGTTTTTAGTGGGTTTTAGGGGTTTTATGGGGTTTTAATGGGGTTTTAGGGGGTTTTATGGGTTTGAGGGGTTTTTCAGGGTTTTTAGGGTTTCTTACTTTTTCAGGGTTTTTAGGGATTTTCCAGGATTTTTATGGTTTTTGGAGTTTTAGGGTTTTTAAGGATTTCAATGGGTTTGGGGGTTTTTCTTGGTTTTTTGGGTTTTTAGTAGTTTTAAGGGGTTTTTTTGAGTTCTTAGGATTTTTAAGGTTTTTCAGAGTTTTTTGACATTTTTTGGGGTTTTAAGGGCTTTTAGATTTTTTAGTGGTTTTTAGGGTTCTTCTAGTTTTCAAGGATTTTTGGGGTCTTTATTGTTTTTAAGGTTTTTTTGGGTTTTTATCATTTTTTACATTTGTAGATATTTTTAGGGATTTTTTAGGATTTTTATGGTTTTGATGGTTTTTAGGGATTTTGAGGGGTTTTCTGGGTTTTCTGGGTTTTTTTGGGTTTTAGGGTATTTTTCAGATTTTAGGGTTTTTTTGAGTTTTTTTGGGTCTTTAAGGTTTTTATAGTTATTTAGCTTTTTTTAATGTTTTAAGAGGTTTAAAGGTTTTTTAGAGTCTTTAGTGGGTTTATAGGGTTTTTAGGGTTTTTAGGGTTTTATGGTTTTCAAAGGATTTTTGGGGTTATTTACATTTTCATGGATTTTTGGGGCATTTTTAGGATTTTTACAGTTTTTAGGGTTTTTAGGGTTTTTAGGGTTCTTTAGGGATTTTTTTTGTTTTTAGGGTATTTCATGGTTTTTAGGGTCTTTTTGGGTTTTTAGGGTTTTTTTTTATTTTATTAGGGTTTTTTAGAGTTTTTAACGTTTTTAGGGGTTTTAAGGGTTTTTAAATTTTTAGTGGATTTTTTGGGTTTTTATTTATTTTTAGTGTTTTATGGTTTTTATGGTTTTAAGGATTTTTATGTTTTTGGGTGGTTTTTAGCGTATTTAGTGTTTTTTACATTTTCTTGGATTTTTTGGGATTTTTTTAGTGTTTTTAAGGTTTTTATGTTTTTAGGGATTTTTAGGGGTTTTAGGATTTTTAGGGTTTTTATGGGTTTTTAGGGATTTTAGGGGTTTTTAGGGATTTTTTGGATTTTTTGGATTTTTAGGGATTTTTTGAGTTTTTTGGGTTTTAAGGTTTTTTATAGTTTTTTAATGTTTTTAGGGGTTTAAAGGGTTTTTAAAGTTTTTAGTGGTTTTAAGGGTTTTCAGAGTTTTTTATGGTTTTAGGGTTTTTATGGGGTTTTGGTATTTTTTATGGTTTTTAGCGGTTTTTGTGGTTTTCAAGGGTTTTTTCATGGTTTTTAGGTTTTTTTATGTTTTTCAGGGATTTTCAGGCTATTTTATAATTTTTATGGTTTTATGGTTTTTTGTTTTTTTTGGGTTTTTTAGGTTTTTTGAGTTCTTTAGTGGTTTCAAGATTTTATAGAGTTTTTTACATATTTAAGGCAAGGTGGGCATAGGGCCAGGCTATTCCTAACCCTCCAAAAGTTTATTAAAAAGAAGACACAACAGACCAGGGGGGTGGAGTAAATCAACTCACACCCAAAATCCCTGAACATCCCCCAAAAAACAAAGACCCAAAAAACCAAAAACCTCCACAAAGAAACAACAAGAGGACACTAACAACACCATTAACCGCAGCTTCATCACTTCCCATCCAAGCATTAACCAGCATCCAGCAGCTCATAGCCAAGCAACGACTAGCATCCAATCTCACAAATTCCAACATCCAACACCTCCTCACCAAAAAGATCCACCACCAGCAGCACAGAACCATCAACACCAAATTCATTCTCGTCAGCTTCATAAAATCCCAGCTCATCAGTAACCATCCCGAATCAACGTTGCCATCATCTATCATCTCCTTGCCAAGAAGATCAACCGTCAACAGCACAAAACCACTAGCATCACCAGCCTCTAGCACCTCCTCACCAAGAAGATCCACCGCCAGTAGTGCAAAGCCACCAACACCAAACTTGTAAATAATAACTTCATCACACTCCAGCCCATCAGCAAGCAGCATCCAACACCACCATTTCCAACAATCAACATATCCTTCCGCACCTCGTAAAAAAGTAGTGACAGATATCCTGTATCTCACATCGGCACACACTAATTTCCATAACAGCATCAAAAATATCAAAAAATGCAGAACCATCTTAATCAAAGACTCAATCAGACCCCCAACCAGATGACAAGCCCAACCAACAAAAAAATCCACCAGCAGAACAAACCATAAAAGCAGATAAATCAAGCACCCACTAAACCTTAGAAAGCAGAATTCATGAACCACAGGCGCACCAAAAAATTGCAGGACTAACACTGCATGAGATACAACATACCATATTCAAAGCGCCAACAGATAAGAAACCGAAAAACAAAGTAGAAACCCGGAGTAGACGACTGACCGTCAATGAGACCAGAACCGGAGTCGCCGAGAAAACCTTCTCTACCGTTGATGCCCTCGACCCCGCTGACACGTCCGTGGAAACCCCAGATCTGGAAAATCAACCTTGATCCATGGATAAATACCAGTAGGGTTCCCGGTTTAATGGTTTTTATGTTTTTATGGATTTTTAGGGCTTTTGAGGATTTTATGGTTTTTATGGTTTTTAGGGTTTTTAGAGATTTTGAGGGTTTTTAGGGGTTTTCAAGGTTTTTTGGGGTTTTTAGGGTTTTTAGGTTATTTTTCGGTTACTATGGTTTTTTTTGTGTTTTATAGGGGTTTTATGGTTTTTAGTGTCTTTTTTATGTTTTTAGGTTTTTAAGGTGTTTTAGAGTTTTTTGTGGTTTTAGAGTTTTATGGATTTTAGGGTTTTTTAAGTTTTCAGGGATTTTTTGGGATTTTTAAATATTTTTATAGTTCTTTTGGATTTTTAGAGGTTTTAGGTATTTTGTGGTATTTTTAAGGGTTTTTAGGCTTTTTTAGGGTTTTAGGTGTTTTAGGGTTTTTAAGGTTTTTTTGAGTTTTTTATAAATTTTAGGGGGGTTTAGAGTTTTTTTAGCATTTTTAGTGGTTTCGGGTATTTTAAATTTATTAGTGTGTTTTTAGGGTTTGGGGGTCTTAGGATTTTTAAGGTTTTTATAAGTTTTATGGTTTTCAAGGTTTTTTATGGTTTTTTTCATTTTTAAGGATTTTTATGGTGTTTTAGGATTTTTAGAGGTTTTAGGGGATTTTTGGGATATTTGGTTTTTTTGGGATTTTGAGGGATTTTAGGGGTTTTCAGTGTTTTCAGGGTTTTTAGGGTTTTTTTTGCGTTTTTAGGGGTTTTGTTTAGTGTTTTAGGGTTTTAAGTGGTTTTTATAGTTTTTAATGTTTTTCGGGGGTTTTAGTGTTTTAGTTGTTTTTAGGGTTTTTAGTGGTTTTTAGGGGTTTATAGTTTTCAGGGGGTTTTCAAGGTTTTTTGATTTTTTTTATGTTTTTAGGGATTTTTATGGATTTTTTTTGGTTTTTTATGTTTTTAGGGTTTTTAGGGATTTTGTGGGGTTTTATGGTCTTTCTGGGTTTTTTAGGTTTTTAGTGTTTTTCAAGGTATTTTGGGTCTTTTGAGGTATTGAGAGTTTTTTTCCTTTTTTAATGTTTTATAGTTTTTTAGAGTTTTTAAACATTTTAAACATTTTTAGGGGTTTTAAGTGTTTTTAGAGCTTTTAGTAGTTTTTTGGGTATTTATTGGTTTTTTGGGTTTTTTAAGGTTTTTAGGGTTTTTATGGTTTTCAGGGGGCTTTCAGGGTTTTTAGGGTTTTTTACATTTTCAAGGATTTTAGGGGTTTTTTATGGTTTATATGGTTTTTTGGTTTTTTTAGGTTTTTTAGGGATTCTGAGGGTTTTGGGGGTTTTCAGGGATTTTAAGTGTTTTTTCTGGTTTTTAGGGTCCTTTTGGGTTTTTTTTCATTTTTAGGTTGTTTTAAGGGGTTTTAGAGTTTTTTTAACTTTTTATGGGTTTTAATGGATTTTAGAGTTTTAGTGGGTTTTATGGTTTTTTTGGATTTTTAGTGTTTTAATGTTTATAGGGGATTTTCAGGGTTTATAGGGGATTTTCAGGGTTTTTAGGGATTTTTAGGGTTTTTCAGGGGGGTTTAGGATTTTTGGTTTTTAGGGTCCTTTTGATATTTTAGGGTTTTTCTGATTTTTTTGGGGTATTTAGAGTTTTTTAAAAATTTTAACATTTTTAAGGGTTTAAAGGGGTTTTTGGGATTTTTATAGTTTTCAGGGTTTTTAGGGTTTTATAAATTTTGAGTGTTTTACCTGCTTTCAAGATTTTTAGGGGTTTAAAGGTTTTTTAGGGTTCTTAGGGGATTTTGGGTTTTTAGGAATTTTTTTAGCTTTTTTGGGTTTTTATGGGTTTTTAGAGTTTTTAATGTTTTGTAATGTTTTTAGGGTTATGAGGATTATTAGAGTTTTTAGTGTGTTTTTAGGGTTTTATGGGTTTTATGGGTTTTAGGATATTTTAAGGTTTTAGGGGTTTTTATGGTTTTCAGGTGTTTTTTGGGTTTTTTGGATTTTAAAGTTTTTAGGGATTTTAGGGATTTTTTAGGATTTGTGTGGTTTTAAGGGATTTTTAGGATTTTTAGGGATTTTGAGGGTTTTTTAGGGTTTTAGGGTCTTTTCGATTTTAGGGTTTTTTTTGTGTATTTTGGGTGTTTAAATATTTTTTTGATTTTTTAATGTTTTTTAACGTTTCTATGGGTTTTAAGGGGTTACAGAGTTTTTATTATTTTTTAGGGTTTTATGCGTTTTTATGGTTTTTAGGGGTTTTTAAGGGCTTAGTGTTTTTTATTTTTTTAGATATTTTTTGGGATTTATTATTTTTTTTATGTTTTTTAGCGGTTTTAGAGATTTTGATGGTTTTTAGGGTTTTCTAGGTTTTTTAGGGGTTTTAGGGGGTTTTAGGGGTTTTAGGGTTTTTAGGGTTTTTCTAGTTTTTCTTTTGATATGTTTAGGTTTCTAAAGGATTTTTGGAGTTTTTTAAACATTTTTAGGGGTTTTGATGGTTTAAGATATTTTAGTGGTTTTTTTAGGATTTTAAGGGTTATTAGGGTATTTTAAGGTTTTCTTGGTTTTCATGGGTTTCTTAAGGTTTTATGGGTTTTTACATTTTCGAGTATTTTTAGAATTTTTATATGAATTTTATGGTTTTTAGGGTTTATTAGGGTTCTTAGTGTTTTTGTAGGTCTTTAGGGTTTTTTTCGGGGTTTTTGGATTTTTCAGGGTTTGGGGGTATTTTTGGGGTTTTAGTGTTTTTTTTGAGTTTTTAGGGTTTTATGGGTTTTTAGAGTTTTTAATGTTTTTAGGGGTTTAAAGGGGTTTTAGAGTTTTTTGTTGATTTTTAGGGTTTTTTTATTTTTTAAGGTTTTCATGGGATTTTATGGGTTTTAGAGGTTTTTTCAAGTCTTTTAGTGATTTTCATGTTTTTCGGGATTTTTATATCTTTTTATGCCTGTTATTTATTTTAGGGTTTTTTTGGGATTTTGAGGGTTTTTAGGGGTTTTCAGGTTTTGGTGTCTTTTGGGGTTTTCAGGGGTTTTAATGTCTTTTTTTATTTTTTTGGTTTTTAGGGTTTTTTAGTTATTAGGTTTTTATAGTTTTTAATGTTTTGAGCGGTTTTACGGTTTTTGTAGTTTTTATTGGTTTTTAGGGTTTTAATGGGGTTTTAGGGGTTTTTATGGTTCTTAGGGGTTTTATGGTTTTCAAAGGTTTTCTTTATTTTTAGGGTTGTTTACGTTTCCACGAACTTTTAGGGACTTGTAGGGTTTTTTATGGTTTTTTGGGTTTTTTGGGTTTTTTGGGATTTTGAGGGTTTTTATAGTTTTTAGGTTTTTTCAATGTTTTTAGGTTCTTTTTGGGTTTTTAGGGGTTTTTTAGTTTTTAGGGATTTTAAGGTTTTTTAGATTTTTTTAACATTTTTTGGGTTTTTCAATGTTTTTTGGGTATTTTGGGTTTTTTCAGGTTTTTTGAGTTTATTCGGGTTTTTAAGGTTTTTTTATAGTTTTTAACTTTTTTAACATTTCTAGGCGTTTTAAGGGTTTTTATAGGCTTTTTTGGTTTTTAGGGGTATTATGGGGTTTTTAGATTTTTTAAGGGTTTTAGGGGTTTATGGTTTTTCTAGGGTTTTTAGGGTTTTTGAGTTTTTTATGTTTTCGTGGATTTTTAGGGCCTTTTATGATTTTTATGGATTTTAGTATTTTTTAAGGTTTTTAGGGATTTGGGGGGTTTTTTATGTTTTCATGGTTTTTTTTATTTTTAGCGGTTTTCAGGGTTTTTAGGGTCTTTTGGGGTTTTAATGTTTTTTTTGAGTTTTTCAGGGTTTTAAGCAGTTTTAGAGTTTTTTAACATTATTAGCATCTTTGAGGGTTTAATGAATTTTTAGAGTTTGTAGTGGTGTTTTAGGGTTTTAATGGTTTTAGGGATTTTTAATGTTTTTAGGGGTTTTAGGGGTTTTTTACGTTTTAGTGATTTTTTGGGCTTTTTTAGGATTTTTATGGGTTTTACGGTTTTTAAGATTTTTATGGATTTTGAGGGTCTTAAGGATTTTTCTAGGTTTTTAAGGGTTTTTAGAGTATTTTCAGGGTTTTTTGGACTTTTTGGCATTTTAGTGTTTTTTTGAGTTTTTTGTGCTTTTTAAGGTTTTTAGAGTTTTTTAATGTTTTTAAAATTTTTATGGGTTATTAGGGTTTTTAGAGTATTTAGTGGGGTTTTAGGAGTTTTATGGGGTTTTAGGGGGTTTTATTGTTTTAGTGGTTTTTAGGGTTTTTTAGGTTTATAGTTATTTTTAGGGATTTTTAAAAAAAAATATGATTCTTTGTGTTTTTAGGGATTTTTAGGGTTTTTAGGGCGAAGATGGCGCAGGACCGGGAAATTCCTGGTCCCCCAAAATTTATTAGAAAAAATAATAGACATCCAAGGAAGGGGAGAAGTCAAACAACCCAACCCAAAAGGAGTTACATGTCATAGAGGTCAACATCCACACCACCGTCATAATAAGAAGCTGCACTATAAGGGTCTCCATCAGCACCATATCCAGAGTCTGCATCAGTATCTGCCAACTCCCATTCAGATTCATGTTTCCTGAATAAAGAAATGTAGTTTTCTCTGAGCCTTTTCTTCTCCTCATTTAGCTGCACCTTGGTAGGTCGTCCTCCCCTGTCAGAAGCATTTTTCTTTAGAGATTTGGAGGAGGCTCTGGTGGACACTGTCTTTGGAAAACTAGAGTAGTCTTTCCTCAGCTTCCTCTTTCGGGGGTCTGATGTGACGCCTACAGATTTATTTTCCTTCCCATAAAGAATGAACTCCTCTATCAAAGTCCTCTCCTTAATTATCGAATCCATGATAAAGCTCATCCTACTACCCTCCTCCTAGAAAAGACTTTCGTGTTCCAGGATGTAGGTGTCTTCCTGATTTATAATACAGTTAGCCAACACTTCACATTGCATCATGCCTTGGACCACAAACTCTAGACCAAGATCACCATAATTGTGATCCAAGGGAAAAACATCCATCCCGTAATCACCAAGAACATTCAAAGAAACTGACCCCTGCTTAAAACCAGTACAACTCCTAACAACCTCCAAGACAGTGTCACTTGAATCTACCAGAATCAATTGCAAGCCCTCATCCTCCTCACGAGAAATCTTCCCAGCATGTACTCCATCCTGAGTAGAAACGGCAGCCCTGTTTGGCCCTGTCTCAATCCCAGCACAAGCATCACAACTAGATAGGGGAACCTAGACATCATCCCATGCGAACTCATCCTCATTACAAGTATACCGAGCGGCATGCACTCCCTTAAGTACAAAAGATTCATCCACTGCAATCTGAACCTAAGATCCATTTAAAACAACATTGGCATCATGCAAAACAATATAGTCCTCATCCCCTGTACCGTACAACATAATATCACCACAGGTCATGACACCTTGTAAACCCTTACCCCTGTCTTCAAAAGCCGCACCCTCAAGCCTAGAGCAAGCTGTCTACCCAGGTTGTTCTTCAATGCTACCGACCAACTTCGGTTGCATAACCTTCTTCTCATGGACCAACTCCTCAGAAAAAAAATCCATCAAACTGATTTTACAGAGGGACACAATCACTACCCTTATTCACTTCCAGTTGATTCAAAGAATCCCTAGCCTCCATTAAAACTCTATAATTGAGGCACAACAAATGCGACGACATCTTCCACATCTCCAACATCCTCAGACTATTGCAGCCTTCCTCCGTTTGCATCACCCCCTTACTAGTCACAATTCCCAAGTCACGTTTCAACCTATCAAACACATCACAAACCCTCAGTTCAGATGAAGTCTTTCAAACAACCTTTAATGGAATATCTCCAACCACTATAACATCATGATCATCATCCAGAGGCACATTAGTCTGTCCAGTAGGTATACCTGCACCATCCATAGAGGTGAATCTGGTTGCAAACCATGAGTTGTAGCAGTCGGCCAATGTAGTGTAGACTTTATAGTACTTCTAGCACACTTACAAGTAGATGCATTGTGGCCCAGTCTATGGCAGTTCGAACAGAAAGAATCCCAGGATTCAAAGTAAATCTTCTGATTCCACCAGAACTCAACTTCAATATCAATTCATACTGAATTAACCAGTGCCTTAAACACATCCACCTTTATGAATATCCATAGCACAATCGGGTGGCAGGTAGCACTATTCATGAATCTATACAAATAAATCTACCGATGAGGTTGCCAATGATTCAGAGGATGGCTGGGTTTTGGAAGTGCATGACAAGACCAGTAAGAGTAATCCATAGGGACATGCTCATGGGATCACGATGTAGATGAAAATCAAAATTCCACCAGAAAAAATAAAATCGAAGGCCATCAACGATCTGTGGTGAAACAGCCCAGGCCAAAATCAAATCTTCTTCATTCCTAAACTGGATCAGAAAGTGTCGAACATCCAACAACCCTAAAATATCTTGTTCACAGAGATTCCAGGAAGAAGAAACAAACCTATCAAATTCATCAAAAGAGGTCCGAATCCTCCCAAAATGAGCCACCTACATGAGATCCAGGAGTGAAGAGTCCATTGAGAACTCCTGAGAATATATAAAAAATGAGGGCACACCATTCTCGCAGCGGGAGAGTTTAGGGAAAATTTCAATCTCTAGAAATCAAAGAATCCACACAGGATCAGTAAAAGGCAAGAAGAGATGTTGTAGTGGAGCCCCATCCTCCGCCTCCCCTGGCCAAGGCTCAGGGAGGGGCGGCATCGCCATATCCATTAGCTACGTCATCATCATCTTCAAATATTCCCTTAGGGTTTTCATCTCTTTCTTAGGTTTTTTAGGGGTTTTCATGGTTTTTTAGGATTTTTAGGTTTTTAAGGTTTTTTAGAGTTTTCAATGTTTTTTAAAGTTTTTAAGGGTATTTTGATTTTTAGGGGTAGTTTAGGGGTTTTATGTATTTCTAGGGGGTTTGAAGGCTTTTATTGGTTTTTATGGTTTTCATGGTTTCTTGGCTTTTTACGTTTTTAGGGATTTTTAGGACTTTTTTAGGATTTTTATGATTTTTTGGGGTTTTTTGGGTTTTTATGGATTTTGAGGGTTGGTTGGGTTTTTTATCGGTTTTAGGGTCTTTTTATGTTTTTAACTTTTTTTTAGTTTTTAATGGTTTTTAGAGTTTTTTGTGGGTTTTAGGGTTTTTATGGGTTTTAGTGGGTTTTATGGTTTTCACGGGTTTTTCAGGGTTTTTATTTTTTTTTATAAAATATAGGGATTTTTAGGTTTTTTTAGGTTTTTTTATAAGTTTTAGTGTTTTTTATTGTTTTTAGAGATTTTGAGGGGTTTTAGGGGTTTTCACTATTTTTAAGGGTTTTGAGTTTTTAGGGTTTTAGGGTCTTTTGGTTATTTTGGGTTTTTTGGAGTTTTTAGGGTATTCGTGGTTTTTTAGAGTTTTTATAATTTTTAGGTTTTTAAGTGTTCTAAGAATTTTTAGTGTATTTTTAAGGTTTTATGGTTTTTAGAGTTTTTAAGGGTTTTAGGTGTATTATGGTTTTCATGGATTTTCATGGGTTTTATGGTTTTTTATGTTTTCAGGGATTTTTAGGGCTTTTTCAACTTTTTATTGTTTTAGGTATTTTTATTTTTTTATACATTTTTAGGGGTTCTTGTGGTTTTAGGTGTTTTTAGGTTAGTTATGGGTTTTCGGGGTTTTAGGGTCTTTTTTGGCATTTATGGTTTTTTTGAGTTTTTTAGGGTTGTTAAGGTAATTAGAGTTTTAAAAAAAATTCAGAGTTTCAAGGATTTTTATAATTTTTAGTGGTTTTTATGTTATTTATGGGTTTTAGGGTTTTAAGGTTTTTAAGGGGGTTTTGGTTTTCAGGGGGTTTTCAGGGTATTTAGGTTTTTTTACATTTTTACGAATTTTTGGGATTTTTATGGTTTTAGGGGGTTTTAGTGTTTTTAGAAATTATGAGGGTTTTTAGGGTTCTATATTGTTTTCATTATTTTTTATGGGTTTTAGGGTCTTTTTTTGGTTTTTAGCGTTTTTTTTTATTTTTTTAAGTGTTTTAAGGTTTTTTAGAGTTTTTAATGTTTTTAGGGTTTTTAAGGATTTTTAGGGTTTTTATTAGTTTTTATGGTTTTTATGGGTTTTTAGGGTTTTTTAAGGTTATTAGGGGTTTATAATTTTCAGGTTGTTTTCAATGGTTTTAGGGGTTTCTACGTTTTCAGGGATTTTTATGCCTTTTTAGGATTTTTATGGTTTTTAGGGGTTTTTAGGGTTTCAAGAGACTTTGGTGGTTTTATGTATTTTCAGGTTATTTTAGGATTTTAGGATTTTTCAGTGGTTTTAGGGTGTTTTTGTGTTTTTAGGGGTTTTTGAGTTTTTTATCATTTTAAAGAGTTTTTAGAGTTTTTAACGTTTTTATGGGTTTAAAGTATTTTTAGAGTTTTTGGTGGATTGTAACGGTTTTCATGATTTTTTAAAGGTTTTTAGGGTTTTTTCTGGTCTTTAAGGGGTTTTCAAGTATTTTAGGGTTTTACGGTTTTTTATGTTTTCTGGGATTTTTAGGGATTTTTTGGATTTTTATGATATTTAGTGTTTTGAGGGATTCTATGGGTTTTTTGGGTTTTTCATGGCTTTATATGGTTTTAGGGGTATTCTGGGGTTTTAGGGTTTTTTTAGTTTTTCTGGGGTTTAAGGTTTTTGAGAGTCTTTTAACATTTTTAGGAGTTTTAAGGGGTTTTAGAGTATTTAGTGATTTTTAGGGTTTTTATGGGTTTTCATGGTTATTTATGGTTTTTGGGGTTTTTCAAGGTTTTTATGGTTTTTTACGTCTTCAGAAAATTTTAGGGATTTTTTAGAGTTTTTATGGTTTTTGTAATTTTTTGTTTTTGTTTTTAGGGTTTTAGGGGGGGGTTTAGATTGTTTTTGGGGTTTTTGGGGTTTTTGGGGTCTTTTGAGTTTTTAGGGGTTTTAATGTTTTTTTGGGTATTTTGACATTTTTATGGGTTTGAGGGTTTTAGAGTTATTTGTGGCTTTTATAGTTTTATGTGATTTTAGGGTTTTTAAGGTTTTTAGGTTTTTTAGGGTTTTTAGGGTTTTTTTCATTTTTGGGGATTTTTATGACTTTTTAATGATTTTTATGGTTTTTAGGGGTGTTAGTATTTTTTTATAGATTTTGAGGGATTTTATGGTCTTAGGGTTTTTTAGGGGTTTTAGGGGTTTTCATTGTTTTTAGGGTCTTTTTGGGGTTTTTAGGGTTTTAAGGTTTTATAGAGTTTTTCAATATTTTTAAACATTTTTAAGGGTTTTGGGGGTTTTGAAATATTTTAGTGGTTTTTAAGGTTTTTATATGTATTTAGGATTTTTAAGGTTTTTTTGGTTTTGAGGGGTCTTTAAGGGATTTTAGGGGTTTATAAGTTTGTAAGGATTGGTAGGTATTTTTAAGGATTTTTCTGGGTTTTAGTGATTTTTAGCGTTTTTAGGGATTTTGAGGGTTTTAGGGATTTAAACTGATTTTTCAGGGTTTTTAGGGCCTTTTAGGTTTTTAGGGTTTATTTAGTTTTTAATGGTTATTAGAGTTTTTTAACGTTTTTATGGATTTTAGGTATTTTTGGAGTTTTCAGTGGTTTTTAGGGTTTTTATGAGGTTTTAGGGTCTTCTATGGTTTTTAGGGGTTTTATGGTTTTTAGTGGTTCTTCAGGTTTTTTGGAATTTTGAAGTTTTCAAGGATTTTTAGGGAATTTTTATGTTTTTTTATGGTTTTAGGGTTTTTATGGTCTTTAGGGATTTTTAGTGTTTCTAGTGTTTTCAAGGTTTTCATGGTTTTTCATGGTTTTTAGGGTCTTTTAGGTTTTCGGGGTATTTTTACTTTTTTAGGGTTTTATGGTTTTTTATTTTTTTTAACATTTTTATGTGTTTTAAGGGTTTTTAGAGTTTTTAGTTGGTTTTTAGGGTTTTTTAAGGGATTTTTATATTTTCAGGGTTTTTTTATATTTTTATGGGTTTTTTGGTATTTTAGGGTTTTTAGGGATTTTGAGGGGTTTTAGGGGTTTTTATGGTTTTTAGGGATTTTCAGGGTTTTTAGGGTCCTTTTTGGGTTTTTAGGGGTTTTTACATTTTTAGGGATTTTTACTGTTTTTTGAGGATTTTTATGAGCATTAGGGTTTTTAGCATTTTTTATGTTTCCGGTATTTTTAGAGATTTTTAAGGATTTCTATAGTTTTTATGGGTTTTTATGTTTTTTGGAGATTTTGATTGTTTTTATGGGGTTTTTAGGGTTTTTAAGAATTTTAGGGTTTTAAATGTCTTCTGGGTTTTTAGGGTTTTTGTATATTTTTAGGGTTTAATATTTTTTTTATAGTTTTTAACATTTTTGGGGTGTTTAAGGGTTTTCATGGGTTTTTAGGTGTTTTTAAGGTTTTAGGGTTTTTTATGGTTTTTAGGGGGTTTTGGGGTTTTTTAAATTTTCAAGGAATTGTTGTGCTTTTTTGGACTTTTATGGTTTTGAGGTATATAATGGGTTTTAGGGATTTATTTGTTTTTTAG
Organism: Viscum album; assembly: GCA_963277665.1. Classification (NCBI taxonomy): domain Eukaryota; kingdom Viridiplantae; phylum Streptophyta; class Magnoliopsida; order Santalales; family Viscaceae; genus Viscum; species Viscum album. Next base: position 1,048,458,425 of record OY728121.1, on the reverse strand, counting down.
GGGTTTTGAGTGTTTTTTAGGATTTTAAGGTTTTTGAGGGTTTTTAGGGTCTTTTTGGTATTTAGGTTTTTTTGAGTTTTTTTTATTTTTTAATGTTTTTTAGAGTTTTTAACCTTTTTAACATTTTTAGGGGATTTATGCATTTTTAGAGTTTTTATTGGTTTTTATGATTTTTAGGGGTTTTAAGCTTTTTAGGTGTTTTATAGTTTTTCTGGGTTTTTTAGGATTTTTTTTACATTTTCACTGATTTGAAGAGATTTTATCGGATTTTTATGGTTTTTTGGGTTTTTAGGGGTTTAGTGATATTGAGGGGTTTTGGGGGATTTCATGGTTTTTTAGTGTTTTAGGGGTTTTTGGTGTTTTTATGGACTTTTTGGGTTTTTAGGGTTGTTTTTAGTTTTTCATGGTTTTATGTTTTTTAAATTTTTTGGAGTTTTAAGGGTTTTTGTAGTTTTTAGTTGTTTTTAGGTTTCTATGGTTTTTAGTTGTTTTTAATATTTTAGAGGTTTTATCATTTTCATGGATTTTTCGGGGTTTTTAGTGTTTTTTATGTTTTCAATGATTTTTAGGGATTTTTAGGTTTTTTATGGTTTTTAGGATTTTTTGGGTTTTTAGGGAATTTTAGGGGGTTTTCAGTTTTTTAGGGTTTTAAAGGTTTTTCAGGGTTTTTTTTGGGTTTTTTGGGTTTTTTGGGATTTTTTTAGTTTCTTAGTGTTTTAAAGGTTTTTTCTATTTTTTATTGTTTTTAATGTTTTTAGGTGTTTAAAGGGTTTTTAGAGTTTTAGTGTGTTTTTATGGTTTTATGGGTTTTAGGGTTTTTAAGGTTTTTGGTATTTTTATAGGTTTTGGGGGGTTTTTAGGGTTTTTAGGGGTTTTTACGTTTTCAAGGATTTTTAGCGCCTTTTAGGATTTTTAGGGTTTTTATGGTTTTTTAGGTTTTTTGGGCAAGGAAGATGTGAGGTCAGGCTATTTCTGGCCCCCCAATATTTATTAATAAAAAGACATAGCAGACAAGGGAGGGGCGGGGTCAATCAACCCACACCCAAAAACCATGGACACCCCCAAAAAACCCAAAAGTCCCTAAAAACCCAAAAGACGCACAAAACCAAAAAAAGCAGAAATTCAGAAGCATCTCCAACAACTTCCCTACAACACCATTTTTAGGGTCTTTTTTGGGTTTTGGGTCCTTTTTGTTTTTTAGGTGTTTTAGGGGTTTTTAATATTTTTTATCTTTTCAGGATTTTTAGGGATTTTTTAGGATATTTATGGTTTTTAGGGTTTTTTAGTTTTTAGTCATTTTGAGGTGTTTTAGGGGTTTTTAGGTTTTTTAGGGGTTTTCAATCCTTTTTGGGTATTTTTGGTTTATTAGGGTTTTTTTGATTTTTATGGGTTTTTTAGAGGTTTTAAGACTTTAAGGGTATAAATGGTTTTTATTGTTTTAGTGGTTTTAAGGTTTATATAGGGTTTTAGGGTTTCAAAAGGTTTTTAGGGGGTTTTATGGTTTTTAGGGGATTTTTTATGTTTTTTGAAATGTTTCTGGATTTTTTTGGATTTTAATTGTTTTTAGGATTTTTTAGGGATTTAAGTGATTTTTAGGATTTTAGGGTTTTAGGGTTTAAAGTAATTTTTTGTTGTTTTAGGGCATGTTATGGTTTTTTAAGGCTTTTTAGAGTTTTTTAACATTTTTAGGGGTTTTAAGGGATTTTAGAGTTTTTATTATTTTTTAGGGTTTCTATGGGTTTTTAGGGTTTTTAAAGTTTTTAGGGGTTTTTATGGATTTCAGGTGTTTTCAGAGTTTTTTGGGTTTTTTATGTTTTCAGGGATTTTTAGGTTCTTTTAGGATTTTTATGGTTTTAGGGTTTTTTATGTTTTTTAGGGATTTTGTGGGGTTTTAGGGGTTTTTAGGATGTCAGTATTTTTATGGTCTTTTTGAATTTTAGGGTCTTGTTTTGAGTTTTTTAGGATTTTTAAGATTTTTAAGAATTTTTCAACGTTTTTTAACATTTTTAGGGGTTTTAAGGGTTTTTAGAGGTTTTAGGGGTTTTTTCGGTTTATTTAGGTATTTAGGGTTTTTCTTGTTTTCAGGGTTTTTTATGTTATTATGTATTTTTGGGATTTTTTAGGGTTTTTTGGTTTTAGGGTTTTTAGGTTATTTAGGGATTTTGATGGTTTTCTGGGCTTTTATGGTTTTTTAGGGTGTTAGTTTTTATCAATGTTTTTAGGGTCTTTTGGGTTTTTATAATTTTTAGGGTTTTTAAAGGTTTTTAGGATTTTCGGTGGTTTAAGGGTTTATTTTGATTTTTAAGGGTTTTTTTTGAGTTTTTAGGGTTTTTCTGGTTTTTAGAGTGTTTTAGCATTTTTAGGGGTTTTAAGGGGTTTTAGGTTTTTTGGTGTTTTTTTGGATTTTTAAGGGGTTTAGGGTTTTAATGTTTTTTTGGGTTTTTATGGTTTTAAGGGTGGTTTCAGGTTTTTTTTTTGTTTTTAGGGATTTTTATAGTTTTTTTAAGATTTTTATGGTTTTTGGGGTTTTTAGAGATTTTGTGGGGTTTTAGGGGTTTTGAGGGGTTTTAGATTTATTAGGGTCTTTTTTGGATTTTAGGGTTTTTTGAGTTTTTTAGGGTTTTTAAGGTTTTTTAAAGTTTTCAATGTTTTTAGGGTTTAAGTGGTTTTTGAGGTTTTAGTTGGGTTTTAGGGTTTCAGGGATTTTTAAGTTTTTAAGGGGGGGTTTATGGTTTTCAAGGGGTTTTTAAGTGTTTTTTGTGGTTTTTAAATATTATGGATTTATTGGTCTTTTTTTATTTTTATGGGTATAAGGGTTTTTTAGGGTTTTCCTAATTTTGAGGGTTTTAAGGGATTTATAGTGTTCTAGTGTATTAGAGTTTTTTATGTGTTTTTGGGTTTTTAGGGTTTTTTTGGAGTTTTTTTAGGGTTTTAGGATTTTTAGAGTTTTTTTAATGTTTTCAGGGTTTTAAGGGTTCTAATAGTTTTTAGTGTTTTTAGGGTTTTTATTGGGTTTTAAGGTTTTTAGGGTTTTTTTATGGTTTTCAGGTATTTTTTAAGGTTTGTAGGGTTTTTCATGATTTCTGGGATTTTTAGGTTTTTTTGGGATTTTTATGGTTTTTATGGTTTTTAGTGATTTTGAGGCATTTTAGGGTTTTCAGGGTTTTTGGGGAGTTTTTTTGGATATTTCTGGTTTTGGGGTTTTTTAGGGTTTTTAGGGATTTTGATGGTTTTAGGGTTTTTCATGGTTTTTAGGGATTTTAGGGGTTTTAGGCTTTTTTTGGGTTTTTTGAGTTTTTTTGGGTTTTAAAGTTTTTTTAGAGTTTTTACCCTTTTAGGGTTTTAATGGTTTTTAGATTTTTATTGGGTTTTAGGATTTTTGGTTTTTAGGGGTTTTATGGTTTTGAGGGGGTTTAAATGGTTTTTATGTTTTTAGGGATTTTAGGGATTTTTTAGGATTTTTATGGTTTTTATGTTTTTTATGGATTTTTATGGATTTTAAGGTGTTTTAGGGGTTTTTAGGGTATTTTATGGGTTTTCAAGGTTTTAGGGTCTTTTGGGTTTTAGGGGGTATTTTTGAGTTTTTAATGTTTTTAAGGTTTTTTAAAGTTTTTAACATTTTTATGGGTTTTAAAGGTTTTTAGATTTTTTAGTGGGTTTTAGGTTTTTTATGGGGTTTTTGGGTTTTTTTTGGTTTTCAAGGAGTTTCAGGGTTTCAGGTTATTTTATTCTTTTAGGGATTTTCATGACTTTTTAGGATTTTTTAGATTTTTGGGGTTTTTTAGGGTTTTGATGGATTTTGAGGGTTTTCATAGTTTTCATGGTTTTTAGGGGTTTTCAGGGGTTTTAAGGTCTTTTTTGGGGTTTTAGGGTTTTTTTTGAGTAATTTAGGGTTTTTGAGGGGTTTAGACTTTTTTTACGTTTTTAATTTTTTTAGGGGATTTAAGGGGTTTTAGAGTTTTAATGGGTTTTTATTTTCTTTATGGGTTTTAGGGTTTTTAAAGGGTTTTAGGGGTTTTTATGGTTTTCAGGGGTCTTTCGGGGTTTTTAGGTTTTTTTACGTTTTCAAGGATTTTTAGGGATATTTAACGTTATTTATTATTTTTAGCATTTTAGGGGATTTTGAGGGATTTCATGGGTTTTTAGGGTTTTTAGGGTTTTTTGTTTTCATGTTATTTTTGGGTTTTTAGGTGTTTTTTGTGTTTTTTAGTGTTTTATGATTTTTTTACTATTTTTAATGTTTTTGGGGATTTCAAGGGTTTTTAGAGTTTCTAGTGGATTTTAGTGTTTTTTAGGTTTTTAGGGGTTTTAAGGTTTTCTATATTTTCAAATATTTTTAGGGATTTTTTATAATTTTTATGGGTTTTAGGGTTTTTTGGGGGTTTTAGGGATTTTGACGTGTTTTCATGATTTTTAGGGGTTTTATGGTTTTTAGGGTTTTTAGGTTTTTTTTTCTTAGGGTTTTTTTAGCTTTTATAATTTTTAAGGATTTTAGTGTTTTTAGGTATTTTTAGTATTTTTATAGTTTTTAGTTGTTTTTAGGGTTTTATGGTCTTTTGGGCGTGTTTTGGCTTTCAGGGGGTTTTCAGGGTTTTTAGAGTTTTTTATGTTTTGAGAGATTTTTAGGGATTTTGTAGGATTTTTATGGTTTTTAGGGGTTGTAAGGGGTTTTTGGGATTTTGAGGGGTTTTGGGGTTATTCAGGGTTTTTAGGGGTTTTATGGTTATTTGGGGTTTTTAGGGATTTTTTTTGCTTTTTTTGGTTTTAAACTTTTTAAACTTTTTAACGTTTTTTGGGGTTTAAAGGGTTTTTAGAGATTATAGTGGGGTTTTAAGGTTTTAGGGATTCTTAAGGTTTTTAGGGGTTTTTATGGTTTTCAGGGGGTTTAAGGGTTTTTAGTTTTTTTTCACTTTTTTAGGGTTTTTAGGGATTTTTTAGTCTTTTTAAGGGTTTTAATGTTTTCTAGGGGTTTTAGGGCCTTTTTGAGTTTTTAGCATTTTTTTGAGTTTTAAGGGTTTTTAAGGGTTTTAATGTTTTCTAAGGGTTTTGGAGCCTTTTTGGGTTTTTATCATTTTTTTGAGTTGTCAGGGTTTTTATATTTTTTAATGTTTTTAGGGGTTTTAAAAGTTTTTAGAGTTTTTAGAGTTTTTAGTGGTTTTAGGGGTTTTATATGCGTTTAGGGTTTTTATGGTTTTTAGAGGTTTTTATGGTTTTTAGGGGTTATTCATGGATTTTAGGTTTTTTTAAGTTTTCATGGATTTTTAGGGATTTTTCAGGTTTGAATGGTTTTTAGAGTTTTTAGATATTTTTAGGGATTTTGAGTGTTTTTAGGGGATTTATGGGTTTTTAGGGTTTTTCAGGGTTTTAAAGTCTTTTGGGTTTTTAGGGGTTTTTTGTGTTTTTTAGGGTTTTATGGTTTTTTATAATTTTTAATTATTTTAGGGGTATAAATAGTTTTTATAGTTTTTATTGGATTTTTAGGGTTGTTATAGGTTTTTAGGGTTTTAAAGGTTTTTAGGGATTTTATAGTTTTTAGTGGGTTTTGGGGGTTTTTAGGGTTTTTTATGTTTACATATATTTTTAGGGATTTTTAGGATTTTTATGATTTTTTGTGTTTTTTAGGGTTTTTAGGGATTTTGAGGGGTTTGAGGTTTTTTCAGGGTTTTTAGGGTTTTATGGCCTATTCTGGTTTTTAGTTTTTTTAAAAAAAAATAGTGTTTTTAAGGTTTTTTAGAGTTCTTTAACATTTTTAGAGGTTTTTAGTGTTTTACTGGTTTTTTAGGGTTTTATGGATTTTTAGGAGTTTTTAAGGATTTTAGTGGTTTTATGGTTTTCATGGGATTGTCAAGGATTTTATGCTTTTTTATGTTTTTTGGGATTTTTAGAGCTTTTTAGGGCTTTTATGGTTTTTTGTGTTTTTGATGTTTTTAGGGGCAAGGTAGGTGTAGGGCCAGGATATTCCTGACCCCCCCCCCCCAAATTTATTATAAAAAAGACACAGTAGACAAGGGAGGTGCGGGGTCAATCAACCCACACCGAAAAAACCTGGACACCCACACAAAAACCCAAAAGACCCAAAAAAAGAAAAATCAAAAAAGAAAAAACACACAAAGCCAAACAAAGCATAAAAACCAAATTGTCCCAAACATCACCTCCCATCCAAACAAAAAACATTATCCAGCAACATCAAAACCATCAGCAGCAACTTCAAACCCTACAGCAACCAGCAACCAGCATCCCACTTCACTATCTTCAGCTTCCAGCACCTCCTCACCAATCAGAACAACCACCAGCAACGGATTCACCAGCACAAGAACCATAAACAACAACTTTATCACATCCGAGCCATGCAACAACTAGGATCTAGCACCTCATTCCCAGACATTTAAGTGTTTAGGGATTTTGAGGGGTTTTTAGGGTTTTTAGTGTTTTTCAGGGTTTTTAGGGTCTTTTGGGGTTTTAGGGTTTTTTTGAGTTTTTTTAGGATTTATAGATATTTTAGAGTTTTTAACGTTTTTAGGGAAGAAGAGGTGCAAGACTAGGCTAGCCTTGCCCCCCCCCCCCAAAAAATTTTTTTTTTTAAAAAAACATAAACATACTGCTACAAGATGGGCCTACAAGGACGAGAGTGTATCTCACCCTTTAAATCTGAATCGACAAACAGAGTACAAAAAGGTGGAGTGACGAAGGACCACATAGAACATCTTTCCACAATCTCTCTTTTGGAGAGAGCATCCGCAACCGAATTGGCATCTCTATATGTATGTGAAATACTAAAGCTCAGGGTCTGAGAAATATTAAGACACTCAATCCAGTGTGGTAAAAGTCACCACAGAACATCCCTGGAAAATCCTTTGAGCGCGGTAACCGTGAGCATCAAATCAGACTCAATCCAAAGCCTTGTCCACTTGAACTGACTTGAAAATTTCACAGACCTTATGATAACCCAAATCTCCTCTTCATAAGCATAGTCATCCCCAATAAAATGGAAGAAACATCCCTTTACGAATCCTCAAGAGGTGTTAAAAACTCCACCACACCCCGAGGGTCCAAGAGATCCCAGGGCCGCACCATCAACATTTACCTTTATCCATGATGGGAGTGGGGGAATCCATCTAATTTACTTCAGGACCATCGGTTTTCTACTTCTACAAGCAACCCCAAGAGAGCGCAAGACTGTCAGATCACTAACATCATTGAACATAGAACCTGTTTGTAATAGTGAGGCATTTTGGATCATCTTGTGGATGGTCACCACCCCCCATGCAGCGAGAGGGGCTGTCAATTGAAGGTTGTAGCATTTAAAGTAGCCCAAACTTAGTGAACAGTCAGCGCTGCACCAGCAAGTAGCAGGTTGTGGACTTGGTCGCTTCGGTTCATCTCCACCAGGCCGCGCAAGAAGTCGTAGATCGATCCTTGTAGGATGCAAGTCAGACCGAAGCATTGTAATAGGTAGCGCCAAAGTTCTGAAGCAAGGGTACATAATAGAAAGATATGATTGCAGTGCTCCTCAGCCTTCCTACATAATAAACAAGAAGAGGCAAGTTTCCAGCCGACCATCTTCATCTACTCATGGGTTGGGAGTTGATTCCGCCAAATTTTCCATTTAAGAACAAAGCATGAGGGGGGAGTAAAAGGTGTTCTGAATTATAGTAGACACGATGGGGAGGCTAGACCATGTGGGAATTTAAATCAGTAATAGTCACAGGTATTGAATTTCCCAATCATACTAGGCATCCATATGAGTGTATCAATGTCTACGAAGGAATATCACTGGACTTGCATGACGATATTATCCAAGAGTCGTATCCCCGAGTCACTACATTGCTGGATGAGACTAGCAATGGTTAAATTCCGCATGTCCTGGGGAGGCGTTATCACATCTGAGGTGGGATGCTCCAGCCATGGGGTAGGCCAGTAATTTAGTGCAGAGTTCCTTGACACAATCCATTTTGATTGAGACACAATATCCCTGTATGAAGATCACAAAACAGGCCAGATCGAGGAAGAGATATACCCATCAAAGCCATCAGATACCCTACACATGAATCTCTCCTTGATAAAGTCCAGACCGACACCATGGGGCTCAAGAAGGCTCTAGGTTAACTTCCCAATCATAGCGTCATTGAAGTGTCGTAGATCTTTAATAGCAAGCCCACCCAGATCAATTGTCTTTGCGCAGGGCTTCCAGGCAACATAGACCAACTTTTGTTTGCTGATAGAACCTTTCCAGACAAAATTCCTTATTTTTGCATTCAGGATTTTAAGGCGACTATACGACCATCTGTAAATAGAGAAAGCATGCAAAAACATAGAGGTAATAACAGAGTTAACCAAGAATACCGTTCCAACTTGAGAGAGGCACTTGCCCTTCTATTTAGACATTTGCTGAGTGATTTTAGAAGTTATTCTCTCAAAGTAGCAGCTCTTTTCTTTCCTGTAAAAAAGAGGTACCCCTAGGCAGGTAAAGGGAAAAGAGCCCCTCTTTACCCCAAGCATATCGGAAATTCAGAGCTTCCTGGCAGGAGAGACCCCATTAACAAACACAATTGATGATTTCATCCAGCTGATTGTTTGTCCGACCACACTCTCATTAACATTTTTAGGGGTTTAAAATGTTTTTAGAGTTTTTAGTTGCTTTTTAGAGTTTTTTGTGTTTTAATGTTTTGGGGGTTTTTATTGTTTTTATTGGGTTTTCATGGTTTTTAGGGTTTTTCATATTTTAAGGGATTTTTGTGGCTTTTTTGGGATTTTTATTTTTTTACGGTTTTTAGGGTTTTTAGGGATTTTGAGTGTTTTAGGGGTTTTTAGTATTTTTTTAGGGTTTCTAGGGTTTTTTCAATGTTTTTTTATGATTTTTAGGGGTTTTGTGTTATTTTGGGGGTTTTATGGTTTTTTGAGTGTTTTAGGGGTTTTAAGGGTTTTTAGAGTTTTTTAAACGTTTAAGGGGTTTTAAGAGTTTTTAGACTTTCTAGTGATTTTAGGGTTTTTATGGATTTTTGGTGTTTTTTAATGTTTTTAGGGGGTTTATGGTTTTTAGGGAGTTTTTAGGGTTTTTTATTTTTTAGGTATTTTTAGTATTTTTATGGTTTTGATGGTATTTCGTAATTTTTAGGGATTTTTTGGGTTTTAGGGTCTTTTTGGGTTTTAGGGGTTTTTTTGAGTTTTTTAGTGTTTTTAAGACTTTTTAGAGTTTTTTAACATTTTTAGGGGTTTTAAGGGTTTTTAGAGTTTTTAGTGGGTTTTTATTGGCTTCTAGGGTTTTTAAGGTTTTTTGGGTTTCTATGGTTTTCAGGAGGGGTTTTAAGGTTTTTTTGGGTTTTTTTATCTTTAAAAGATTTTTAATTCCTTTTTAGTATTTTTATGGTTTTCAGGGTGTTTTAGGGTTTTTAGGTATTTTGAGTGTGTTATGGGTTTTCAGGGGTTTGTAGGGTCTTTTAGAATTTTTGGGTTTTTTTGTGGTTTTTTAGGTTTTTAAGGTTTTTTAGAGTTTTTAACGTTTTTAGGGATTTTAAGTGTTTTTATGGTTTTTAGTGTTTGTATTTGTTTTCAGGGTTTTTTAATGTTTTTAGGGGGTTTTATGATTTTCAGGGGCTTTTCATGGTTTTTTATGTTTTCAAGGATTTTAAGGGCTTTTGTAGGATTTTTTTGGATTTTATGGTTCTTATAGTTTTTATGGATTTTGATGGTTTTTAGGGGTTTTTAGGGTTTTTATGGTTGCTTTGAGTTTTTAGGGGGGGTTTTGAGTTTTTTTTGGGTTTTAAAAGTTTTTTATATTTTTTCTCTTTTTTATGAGTTTTAATGTTTTTTAGAGTTCTTAGTGGTTTTTAGGGATTTTTAAAAAAAATTTGGGTTTTAGGGGGTTTTCAGGGTCTTTAGGGATTTTAAAATTTTTAGGGATTTTAGGGATCTTTTTGTATTTTTATGGTTTTAGGTTTTTTCGGGGTTTTTTAGTTCTTTTAGGGTTTTGGGGGTTTGGGGTTTTTTGGTTTTTTTTTGGGTTTTTAGGGTTTTTAAGGTTTTTAGAGTTTTTTTTTTATTTTTTTGGGTTTTGAGGGTTTTTATAGTATTTAGTTGGTTTTATGGTTTTTATGGTGTTTTAGTGTTTTGTAATGTTTTTAGAGGTTTTAATTGCTTTCTACGGTTTTCAGGGTTTTTAGGGTTTTTTACGTTTTCGTGGACTTTTTGGGATTTTTTAGGATTTTTATGGTTTTTAGGGTTTGAAGGGATCTTGAGGGTTTTTAGAGTTTTTATAGTTTGTGGGGGGGGGGGGGGTTAGGGTTTTTATGGTTTTGGGGGGTTTTATGTTTTTTTTTGAGTTTTTTAGGGGTTTTAATGTTTTTTAGAGTTTTTAGTATTTTATAGGTTTTAAGAGTTTTTAGAGTATATACCAGTTTTTAGGGTTTTTATGGGTTTAGGGTTTTTTAATGTTTTTACAGTTTTTAGGGTTTTTATAGGTTTTAGTATTTTTTATGTTTTTTGGGATTTTTAGGGATTTTTTAGGATTTTTATGGTTTTTAGTCTTTCTAGGGGTTTTAGGGATTTTGAGGGTTTTAGGGTTTTTCATATTGTTTTGGATTTTATGGTATTTCAGGGGTTTTAGGGTCTTTGGGGTTTTTATAGTTTTTTTGAGTATTTTAGGGTTTTTAAGGTTTTTAGAATTTTTAAACATTTTTAGGGGTTTAAAGGGTTTTTAGAGTTTTTAGTGTTTTTTAGGTTTTTTATGTTTTTCTAAAAATTTTTAGGTTTTTAGGGTTTTATTGTTTTTAGTGGATTTTTTTGGGTTTTAGGGTTATTTAGGATTTCATGGATTTTTAGGGATTTTTTATGTTTTTATGTTTTTTATGGGTTTTAGGGATTTTGAGAGTTTTTAGTGTTATTTAGGTTTTTATAAGTTTTTTTTGGGTTTATCAAGGTTTTTATGGTCTTTTACGGTTTTAAGGGGGTTTTTTAGTTTTTGAGGGGTTTAAGTGTTTTTTAGTTTTTTAATGTTTTAAAGGGTTTTAAGGGTTAGAGTTTTTAGTGGTTTTTTATGGTTTTTAGGGTTTTATGGGTTTTATGGTTTTTAGGTGTTTTATGGTTTTAAAAGAGTTTTCATTGTTTTTAGGATTTTTAGGGTTTTTAAGGGTATTATTTTTTTTACTGTTTTTCATGTTTTTTAGTGTTTTTAGGATCTTTTAGGATTTTTGGGGTTTTATGGGTTTTATAGGATTTTTTATAGTTCTTTAGAGTTTTTAAGGTTTTTATAGTTTTTTTACATGTTAGGGGTTTTAAGGGATTTTAGAGTTTTTAGTGGGTTTTTATGGTATTTTGGGTTTTTTAAGTTTTTAGGGTTTTTATGGTCTTCAGGAGTTTTTCATGAATTTTATGGGTTTTTACGTTTGTAGGGATTTTTTTGATTTTTTATGATTTTATGGGCTTTAGGATTTTTTGGGGTTTTAGGGATGTTGAGGATTTTCTGGGGGGTTCAGTTTTTTAGAGATTTTAAGGTGTTTTGGATTTTTATGGTTTTTTGAGTTTTTTAGGGATATTAAGGTTTTTATAGTTTTTATGGTTTTTATAGTTTTTTACATTTTAGGGGTTTTAAGGGCTTTTAGAGTTTTTACAACCAGCAGCATGAAACCACAGCACGAGCACCACAACCAAATGCGGCCATCATCACCTCCCAGTAAACAACAACCAACAACTCTATTCACACCATTTCCAGCAACAAGCATGACCTCCCCAGGAGGATCCACTATTAGTAAAACAGGACCACCAGCATCAAGAAACAAGCAGCAAACTTCAACGAATGACAACACCAAAACACCAGCATCAGCAAAAAAGCATCACCGCCTCCATGCCGACCAGCTCCTATCAACTTGCAGCTCATAAAGCAACAACCAGCACATCCTAACCCATCGTCAAACAAGGAATTGCAGCTCCAAAACCAGCAGTCATGGTCTTCGAACCAAACAACTTTCAACATTCCACACCTCGTAGCATAACTAACCGTATACCACCAGCAATTGCACAAATATCACCAAACCCATCTCAGCAAACCCAGAAACCAGAACCCTTTCATAACCAAAATCACAACCAAGCAGTAGGAGAACTTTAGGTTTTTAGGGTTTTTAGGTTCTTTTGGGTCTTTTAGGGTTTTTTTATATTTTTTGGGATTTTTCAGATTTTTTTGAGTTTTTAACTTTTTTAGGGGTTTAATTAAATTTTAGAGTTTTTAGTGGGTTTTTAGGTTTTTTATGGGTTTTGGGGTTTTTTCAGGTTTTTATCGATTTTTATAGTTTTCAGGGGGGGTTTTAAAGATTTTAGTTTTTTTAGGTTTTCAATGAATTTTAGAGATTTTTTAGGATTTTTATGGTTTTTAGGGGTTTTAAGGGATTTTAGTGATTTTTAGGGGTTTAGGGTCTTTTTGAGTTTTTAGGGATTTTTAGGGGTTTTAAGGTTTTTATAGTTTTTTAGCATATTTAGGGGTTTTAAGGGTTTTTACTATTTTTAGTGGGGTTTTATGGATTAATGGAGTTTTGTGTTTTTTAAGGTTTTTAGGGTTTTTATAGTTTTCAAGAGGTTTTCAGGTTTTTAGTGTTTTGTATATTTTTAGTGATTTTTAGGGATTAAAATTAGGATTTTAAAGTGTTTTAGAGTCTCCAAGTGTTTATAGGATTTTTTGAGGTTTTTAGGGGTTTTCAATATTTTTAGGGGTTCTCAAGGTTTTTTTTGTGGTTTTCAAGGTTTTTTGGGCCTTTTTGGGTTTTTAGGGTTTTTTTGAGTTTTAAGGGGTTTTTAGGTTTTTTGAGTTTTTGAACGATTTTATGGGTTTTAAGGGTTTTTTGAATTTTTAGTGGGTTTTAGGTTTTTTATGGGGTTTTTGGGTTTGTAAGGTTTTTGGAGTTTTTTTTGGTTTTCAAGGAGTTTCATGGTTTCAATTTTTTTTATGCTTTTAGGGATTTTTATGCCTTTTTAGGATTTTTAGATTTTTGGGTTTTTAGGGTTTTGATGGATTTTGAGGGTTTTCATGGTTTTTAGGGGTTTTCAGGGTTTTTAAGGTCTTTTTTTTGGGTTTTAGGGTTTTTTTGAGTTGTTGAGGGTTTTTTAGGGTTTTAGACTTTTTTTACATTTTTAATTTTTTTAGGGGTTGTTAGAGTTTTTAATGGGTTTTTATTTACTTTATGGGTTTTAGGGTTTTTAAAGGTTTTTAGGGGTTTTTATGGTTTTCAGGGGTCTTTTGGGGTTTTTAGGGTTTTTTTACATTTTCAAGGATTTTTAGGGATATTTTACACTATTTATTATTTTTAGCATTTTAGGGGATTTTGAGGGATTTCATGGGTTTTTAGGGTTTTTAGGGTTTTTTTTGTTTTCAAGTTCTTTTTGGGTTTGCAGGTATTTTTTTTGTTTTTTAGTGTTTTATGGTTTTTTACTATTTTTAATCTTTTTAGGATTTTAAAGGGTTTTAGAGTTTCTAGTGGGTTTTAGGGATTTTAATGTTTTTAGGGGTTTTACATTTTTTTTACATTTTCAAGGATTTTTAGGGATTTTTTATAATTTTTATGGGTTTTAGGGTTTTTTGGGGGTTTTAAGGATTTTGAAGGGTTTTTGTGATTTTTAGGGGTTGTAGGGTTTTTAGGGTTTTTAAGGTTTTTAGGTTTTTTTCCTTAGGGTTTTTTAGCTTTTAGCACTTTTAAGGTTTTTTATAGTTTTTATGTATTTTTAGTGTTTTTAGTTATTTTTAGGGTTTTATGGTCTTTTGGGCGTGTTTTGGTTTTCAGGGGGTTTTCAGGGTTTTTCAGGTTTTTTATGTTTTCATGGATTTTTAGGGATTTTGTACAATTTTTATGGTTTTTAGGGGTTGTAAGGGGTTTTTGGAATTTTGAGGGGTTTTGGGATTATTCACGGGTTTTAGGGGTTTTATGGTTATTTGGGATTTTGAGGGATTTTTATAGTTTTTTTTGTTTTTAAACTTTTTAAACTTTTTAACTTTTTTTTGGTTTTAAAGGGTATTTATAGATTTTAGTGGGGTTTTAAGTTTTGAGGGATTCTTAAGGTTTTTAGGGGTTTTATGGTTTTCGGGGGTTTCAAGGGTTTTTAGTGTTTTTTACTTTTTTGGGGTTTTTAGGGTTTTTTTAGTCTTTTTATGGGTTTTAATGTTATCTAGGGTTTTTAGGGCCTTTTTGGGTTATTAGCTTTTTTTTGAGTTTTTAGGGTTTTTAAGGGATTTAATGTTTTCTAGGGGTTTTAGGGCCTTTTTGGGTTTTTATCATTTTTTTGAGTTTTCAGGGTTTTTAGATTTTTTAATGTTTTTAGGGGTTTTAAGAGTTTTTAGAGTTTTTAGAGTTTTTAGTGGTTTTATGGGTTTTATATGTGTTTAGGGTTTTAAGGTTTTTAGAGGTTTTTATGGTTTTTAGGGGTTATTCATGGATTTTAGAGTTTTTTTATGTTTTCATGGATTTTTAGGGATTTTTCAGGTTTGTATGGTTTTTAGAGTTTTTAGATATTTTTAGGGATTTTGAGTGTTTTTAGGGGATTTAGGGGTTTTTAGGGGTTTTCGGGGTTTTTAAAGACTTTTGGGTTTTTAGGGGTTTTTTTTGAGTTTATTAGGGTTTTATGGTTTTTTATAATTTTTAATGTTTTTAGTGGTATAAATAGTTTTTAGAGTTTTTATTATATTTTTAGGGTTGTTATAGGTTTTTAGGGTTTTAAAGGTTTTTAGGGGTTTTATGGTTTTTAGGGGGGGTTTTGGGGTTTTTAGGGTTTTTATGTTTACATATATTTTTAGTGCTTTTTAGGGATTTTTAGGATTTTTTGTGTTTTTTTGGGTTTTTAGGGATTTTGAGGGGTTTTAGGGTTTTTTAGGGTTTTAAGGGTTTTTGTGGTCTATTCTGGTTTTTAGTTTTTTTTTTGAATTTTTTAGTGTTTTTAAGGTTTTTAGAGTTCTTTAACATTTTTAGAGGTCTTAAGTGTTTTTAGTGTTTTTACTGGTTTTTAGGGTTTTATGGTTTTTTAGGATTTTAGTGGTTTTATGGTTTTCATGGGATTGTCAAGGATTTTATGCTTTTTTACGTTTTTTGGGATTTCTATATCTTTTTATGGTTTTTAGGATTTTTTATGTTTTTAGGGATTCTGAGGGGTTTTAAGGGTTTTTAGGGTTTTTAGGATTTTTCAGGGTTTTTAGGGTCTTTTGGGGTTTTAGGGTTTTTTTTTGACTTTTTTAGGGTTTATAGATTTTTTAGAGTTTTTAACATTTTTAGGGAAGAAGAGGCGCATGACTAGGCTAGCCGAGCCCCCCAAAATTTAATAAAACAAAAACAGACAGCTACAAGATGGGCCTACACAGATGAGAGTGTATCTCACCCTTCAAATCTGAATCGACAAACAGAGTACAAACAGGTGGAGTGACGAAGGACCACATCGAACATCTTTCCTCAATCGCTCTTTTGGAGAGAGCATTCGTAACCGAATTGACCTCCCTATATGTATGTGAAATACTAAAGCTCAGGGTCTGAGAAATATTAAGTCACTCAATCCAGTGTAGTAAAAGTCTCCACGGGACGTCCCTAGAAAATCCTTTGAGTGTGGAAACCATGATCATCGAATCAGACTCAATCCAAAGCCTTGTCCACTCGAACTGACTCGAAAATTTCACATCCCTTATGATAGCCCAGAGCTCCACTTCATAAGAAAATCCTTCCCCAATAAAATGGAAGAAACAACCCTTCATGAATCCTCTAGAGGTGCGAAAAACTCCACCACACCCCGAGGGTCCAGGAGCTCCCAGGGCCGCACCATCAACATTTACCTTTATCCATGATGGGATTGGGGGAATCCATCTAATGTACTTTAGGACCATCGGTTTTCTACTTCTACAAGAAACCCCAAGAGAGTTCCAGACTGTCAGATCACTAACATCATTGAACATCAAACCTGTTTGTAATCTTGAGGCATTCTGGATCATCTTGTGGATGGTCACCCCCCCCCCCATGTAAATATAGGGGTTGTCGATTGAAGGTTGTAGCATTGTGAGCAGCCCAAACATAGTGAACAGTCACTACCGTATCGGCAAGTAGCAAGTTGTGGACTTGGTCGCTTCAGTTCATCTCCACCAGGCCGCACAAGAAGTCACAGATCGATCCTCGTAGGCTGTAAGTCAGACCGAAGCATTGTAACAGGTAGCGCCAAAGATCCGAAGCAAATGGCATTGTATAAATATATGATTGCAGTGCTCCTCAGCCTTCCTGCATAATAAACAAGAAGAGGCAAGTTTCCAGCCAGCCATCTTTAGCTGCTCATAGGTTGGGAGCCGATTCCGCCAGATTTTCCATATAAGAACAAAGCATGAGGGGGGAATAAAAGGTGTTCTAAATTTAAGCAGACACGATGGGGAGGCCAAACCATGTGGGAAATTGAATCGGTAATAGTCATGGGTATTGAATTTCCCAATCATACTGGGCATCCATATGAGTGTATCAATGCCTGTGAAGGAATATCGCTGGACTTGCATGACGATATTATCTAGGAGTCGTATCCCCAAGTCACTGTGTTGTTGGGTGAGACCAGCAATGGTTAAATTCCGCATGTCCTGGGGAGGCGTTATCACCTCCTAGATGGGATGCTCCAGCCATGGGGTAGTGTAACGAACTGAAATTTTGAATAAATCTTGTTTCCTAATTTTATGTGTTATTTTATTTTATTTTTATACTCAACAAAAATGTTTCATTTGATAGCATGAGTATAATTAAAATGAGACCATTGGGTTTTGACTGTTATATGACCATTGGTCAATATGACTGCTGGAAACTAAACGTTTTGATTATTGTCTCTAAATACAAGTAATCTTGGTTAATTAATATAGAAAGAAGATTTGATGGCCTCACCCAGTAGTCTTGGACCGATCGAAGCCCATCTAACAGAACTTGGGAAGGAGGTACCACCATTGGGCTTTGCTCTGGACCAAACCCAAGCTGAACTTCATCATGTGAAGCTAGAACAGGATCGCCTTCACGAGAAGTTCAAACTGATAGAAATTACTACTTGTGCGATGTTGGCCAAGCCTCCCTTGGATTCTCTCACCTTATCACACCTTACACTTAGGTCCTATGCTGGTGTGATAAGGGGCTATGTAAGGAGACCGTAACTGCCTTGTGTAATCCTTTTTTTAATAAAAAATTGGGATTTCTTCTTATGATGATGTTTATGAATTTTTAAATGTTCGGATAAATATAGTATGCATATTTTGGTGAATTTTAGAGAAAGGATATTTTAAAAAATGTTTGTGTAAACCTTAAATAATTAAAAATGTGTAATTATTTTCAAAAAATGGTCTTCTACAATTATGTTCAGTACAAAATTTAGAGTCTAATAAGATCAACTTAATTTTTTGATGAATAGTAAATTATGAATAGTGATTTTATGCTTAGGATTAGTAATGTGACCAAATTGATTAGTAATCTCACTTAAAGAAAGTATTAATATAATCTAGGCACCTTGATTAAGTAATGTGATTCAATAAAATGGTTAAATAACGGTTTCATAAATTATTATTCAAGTATTAGTTTTTTCAGGTGAATAGTGTTTTTTAATTAAAAATTAAATTAAAAATATTTAGAAATTTATTTTTATAAAATGGATTTCATTTTTGAACTCAGAGCCTCAATATTATGTTAAGGTAAATTTTGGGGTTTTTTCTGAAAAAAATGAATTTTTGGTGAATAGTGTATTTATTTAAAAAATAAATTAAAAATATTTAGAAAAATATTTTTATAAAATGGAGTTCATTTTTTAAATAAGAGCATTTATATTTGGTTAAGGTGAAATTTTGGGATTTTTCTGAGAAAGTTGAATTTTCAGTGAATAGTAAAAATACAGTTTTAGGGTTTCAGTATGTTTAATGACATCATAACTGTGTCATGAGATATTTTATGGGTTGGTCGACCAAAGGTGATGAATTATTGTATTTGGGGCCCCATGTGGCCTAACTTCATGGGAAATTTCTTGGGAGAGCACATGGTTTTGAGAAACCCACTTATGAGGTGTCCCTTGGCCATTAATGCCTTGTCCCCTCACTTTCCCTATAAATACCAAGTCATTATCGCATCCTTTGGACTCCAAAATCATTCTCAATGAATTTCGGGTCTCCTTACCTCCCAATAAGTCCGCCCAAGGTGCCCCCAAGCCCTCAAGGTCCAAACCGTTGAGTTTTAAGAGTTACGTTTTAAGGTAAGGGATCCAACCCCCTCTCTTTCTTTTCAAGTGATCTTTTTTATGTCATTTCATTTATGCTCCATGTTCTTATGTTGGAGGATGTTCTTTTATATTAATTATACTGTCCTTTTTATGTTCACATGATGAGATACCCCCTCTTACTCTCATCATTTCATTTTATGAAAGTTTAAGTGGCGCTGTTAGGCTGCTGAAATTTTTGTAACGGATTCTTTCACCCTTCTCATTTTCAAGTTCTATTTTCTTGTCAAGTATTTCAAGTTACTTTTTATTATATTGGGGTATGATATCTATATCTATCATACTGATCTTTTATGATCATATGATGAGAGACCCCATTTTATCTCTTCAATTCAGTATTTTGAAGTTTTAAGTGGCGCCGTTAGGCTGCCAAATTTTTAAGTGGTTCTTTCACCCTTCTCGTTTTGAAGTTCTACTTTCATGTCAAGTATTTCAAGTTCCTTTTTATTATTTTGGGGTATGATCTTTATATCTGTCATACTGATCTTTTATGATCATATGATGAGAGACCCCATTTGATCTCTTCAATTCAGTATTTTGAAGTTTTAAGTGGCGTCTTTAGGCTGCCGAATGTTTAAGTGGTTCTTTCACCCTTCTCATTTTTGAAGTTCTACTTTCATGTCAGGTCTTTCAAGTTCCTTTTTATTAAGTTGGGGTATGATCTCTATATCTATCATACTGATATTTTATGATCATATGATGAGAGACCCCATTTTATCTCTTCAATTCTGTATTTTGAAGTTTAAGTGGCGCCGTTAGGCTGCCGAATTTTTAAGGGATTCGTTCACCTTTCTCATTTTTCAAAGTTCTACTTTCATGTAAAGTATTTAAAGTTACTTATTATTATTTTGGGGTATGATCTCTATATCTATCATACTGATCTTTTATGTTCATATGATTAGAGACCCTATTTGATCTTGTCAATTCATTTTTTTGAAGTTTAAGTGACGCCGTTAGGCTGCCGAATTTTCATAAGAGAAATCTTATTTTTGTCTTCCTTTCATGTTCTTCATTTCATATGGTACATCTATCAAATTTCATTACCATGTTCATATATCCTTCATATTCTGTCCCTCTACTGTTTTATGGATCATTTATGAGTGGGTGACCCATGTCCCCTCTCTTTTCAATGTTTTGAAAACCTCGTAACATAGCCGTTATGCTGCAGAATTTTCGTCTCAAAATGTCTCTCTCTTTTTCTAAAGTTCTTTTATTTTATTAAGTGAATACTCAAAGCTCTTTTATCAAAAGGGTTATTCACATATATACCAAAATGTTCTATTTTAAATTCTGGGATTTAAATACATGAGACCCACCTTCCTTTTCTGTGGGTTTTAAAGTGACATAAAGATCATGTATTTAAAGCAGTTTTAAAACGTTATGATTATGAAATGAAACCCATTTATTTTATGCTATATGGGTTGTTTATGAAATGATTGATGATTATATATGTGGATCACATGATAAAAAAGGAAAATTTAAGGGTGCGCCCTGATAGCGCTCCAATGCATTGGGTAATGATGTAACCACTAGAGATTACAATTTTCACGATATCTTGGTGAATAACCTTGGTAATTTTCAAATGAAACCTTGGGGATGGACCTTGGTGATATGTTCATGATTGTCTATGTTAAATGATGTAGCCACATCTTCAAGTTATGAAAAATTTTATTTTTATTATGATATATCTCATGATTTCTTTCTCATGCCTTAAAGTTCTTTTTCATGAAATAGTTGATGTATCTCAAGTTCACATGTTAAATGTTTCTCTTGTTCCCTTACTGGGCCTTCTGCTCACCCTTTCTTTTGATGTATGTCCCCAGGTTATGAGATGCAATAATTAACCTAGGATGAACTTAAGGAGAAGCCTTTCAAGTGTTTAAGAAGAATGTTTTATGTTGTTTTCATGTTTTATGTTCCTGGTTTCCAAGACACTAAACCTTAAAGATCCTCAGTTTTGTGTAATGTAATGAAAGTTTATGTTATAAAAAGGTGGGATGCTATAGTTGGTATCAAAGGATGGTTTAGTTATTTTTGAAATTAGGATATGAAAACTTTAGGAAGAACCCTATAGAAAAGTTTAAATATAGGAAATCTTCCTGGTATTTTGGTGAGTATTGAGTAAGGGGTTTCCAAGAAAATACATCCTTGTCTGGATACGAGCAGGTAGAGGCGGCTCTGGCACAAATGTACATAGGGGTAAAACCCGAAAACACCACTTTAAGCTAGACTCGAATGGGAACTGGTACACGACAACGGGCCTTGCTGCACTCTTGGTTACGACACTCCCGGGGGATATGCTTTGGTAAATTCATAAGCTTAGTATGAACCATTATTAAAGGAACAAAGATAAAATAAAATAAAGATTCACATAAGAATATATGATCATGTATAACCTAGATGGGAACCTAGGGGATCACAAGTTATGGTATACTTTTATTATACAAGTTATCCTTATATGCTTTAAGTTCATTTTCATGATTATTGGCTAAGTATTCAAGCCCCTAATTATACTTTCTCTTCTTAGTTAATAGTGGGAAATAGAAGAACATGTCCCAACAACCAATGTGATAGGAAATGTGATGATTTCCATATTAATATGATAGAGATGATTAGGGGATTAAAATATGATTATTATTTAGGAAGACATTCACTATTTTGGGAACCCTATTTGATCAAGGTAAATAGATTACTACGGTATTTTCATTGAGGAGTAAAGGTTGAATTATATTTTGAAGAATTGATGAATTTAAGGTGGACTTATAGTAATTTAGGTTACTTATGGGAATTATTAACCTATCTTGAGTAAAATATGTTTAGGTTAGCTACTTTTGTTATAAGATGTTAGGAGTGGTTGATGTTGTTTGGATATGAACAATGAAGTTTATTTTGGAAGACTATGTTATCAAATCCTTCTTGTATTTGGGTTTCAATCTTAGTTTGGTTTATTTTGAGGAATTTTAAGGACCATTATTTATGGAATGGTCTATGATGAACTTTGATTAGTACCATGGAACTTTGAAGGTTTAAAAGTAGTTTCCATTCCTATGGGATTCTTACTTTTTGAAGAGTTGTTTTACCTTAACCTTTCTATTTTTGGGATAATGTTTAAAGATAGAAGAAATAGATAGTTAATATTTTGTAGATTATGTGATTCTCTAGAAGATGATTCTTGTGTTTTGATGAGACCAAGTAGTTTTGAATGCTCATCATTTAGAGAAAAGATTAGTTTTATTAGATACTTATTAAAGGATGAAACTCTACATGAAGGTAGGTATATTTCCTTATATTTTTGTTCTATGTAGTAAATGAATTCCTCAAAATTATGAAAAAAAAATGTAAAAAAAAATGTTGTTGGTTTACGTTTCCTACTAGGTAATCAAAGACCATTTACACACATCATAAGTTTGGGATTTTATTATGGTTAACTTTCTCCTAATCATGTTTTCTATCACTCTCCCTCAGAACTTGACCCTTTGTTTTCTCCTCCATGTTCATGTTTTCCTACATGGAATCCTACTGTGGGTTAACTCGGGTGACCTTTGTACTTCCCTTTCTTTCTTTTAAAGCAATAGTTTTACTGAATCCTTTTCTGATGTGGGAATTTCAATGAAATTTTAAAAATTGCGAGGATGTAATTTCTTAAGGGGGGAAGATTGTAACGACCCGAAATTTTGAATAAATCTTGTTTCCTAATTTTATGTGTTATTTTATTTTATTTTTATACTCAACAAAAATGTTTCATTTGATAGCATGAGTATAATTAAAATGAGACCGCTGGGTTTTGACTGTTATATGATCATTGGTCAATATGACTGCTGGAAACTAAACGTTTTGATTATTGTCTCTAAATACAAGTAATCGTGGTTAATTAATATAGAAAGAAGATTCGATGGCCTCACCCAGTAGTCTTGGACCGATCGAAGCCCATCTAACAGAACTTGGGAAGGAGGTAGCACCACTGGGCTTTGCTATGCACCAAACCCAAGCTGAACTTCATCGTGTGAAGCTAGAATGGTATCGCATTCGCGAGAAGTTCAAACTGATAGAAATTACTACTCGTGCGATGTTGGCTGAGCCTCCCTCAGATTCTCTCACCTTAGCACACCTTACACTTAGGTCCTATGCTGGTGTGATAAGGGGCTATGTAAGGAGACTGTAACTGCCTTGTGTAATCCTTTGTTTTAAATAAAAAATTGGGATTTCTTCTTATGATGATGTTTATGACTTTTTAAATGTCCGGATAAATATAGTATGCATATTTTGGTGAATTTTAGAGAAAGGATATTTTAAAAAATGTTTATGTAAACCTTAAATAATTAAAAATGTGTAATGATTTTCAAAAAATGTTCTTCTACAATTATGTTCAGTACGAAATTTAGAGTCTAATAAGATCAAATTAATTTTTGATGAATAGTAAATTATGAATAGTTATTTTATGCTTAGGATTAGTAATGTGACCAAATAGTAATCTCACGTAAAGAAAGTATTAATATAATCTAGGCACCTTGATTAAGTAATGTGATTCAATAAAATTGTTAAATAATGGTTTCATAAATTATTATTCAAGTATTAGTTTTTTCGGGTGAATAGTGTTTTTTAATTAAAAATTAAATTAAAAATATTTAGAAAGTTATTTTTATAAAATGGATTTCATTTTTGAACTCAGAGCCTCGATATTATGTTAAGGAAAATTTTGGGGTTTTTTCTGAAAAAAATGAATTTTCGGTGAATAGTGTATTTATTTAAAAAATAAATTAAAAATATTTAGAAAATTATTTTTATAAAATGGAGTTCATTTTTGAAATCAGAGCATTGATATTTGGTTAAGGTGAAATTTTTGGATTTTTCTGAGAAAGTTGAATTTTCAGTGAATAGTAAAAACTGATAGACTGCCCCGCCACACTTTCATAATGCTAGAAAATCATCCAGATTGAGGACAAGGTCCATTTTTCATATTTCCAAAATAGAAGAATATCATCAGCGTAAAATAGATGGGACGACACTTGAAGATCTCTCCCTGCCCTAATAGAATCGAAGAGACCAGCCTAGCCAAGGTCAATAAGACACCTACTCAGGTAATCCTCAGCAATCACGATGAGAATTCCTGATAGCGGGTCGCCCTGTTTAACCCCACGGGAGTAGGGAAAAACCCTTTGGGAGATCCATTTATGAGGACGGAGACCCAAACACTGCTTAAGATGGACGTAACCATATTGATTAAGCTGTTCAAGAAGCCATACTTTGAGAGAACCTAAAAAATGAAACTCCACTTAATAGTGTCGAAAGCCTTAGAGATGTCAATCTTGAGCGCAAAATTGCCTTGTGTGGACTACTTTTGTATGAAGTTGATGCCCTCTAAGGCTATGAATAGGAATTTCTGGATGTTCCTCCCTAAGACGTACCCAAATTGGTTTGGAGTGAGAATTTCCCCCACAAATTTCTCAAGTCGCATGACAAAAATCTTGCTGATGATTTTGGGAATAGTATTCCCAATAGCCACCGGCTGAAAGTCGCGAATGTCAATGGAGTTGTTCTTTTTGGGAATCAGGGAAATGAAATTAGAGTTGACTCCATGTGGAAAAGCACTGAAAAGAAAAAAAAATTCCCTAACAGCATTGGTGATGCCCTTATGCATGATATCCCAGTGAGACATGAAGAACATGTTAATGAAACCATCTGGTCCCACTGCACTATCAATGTTCAATGAGAAAAAGCAACCCTTATTTCCTCCTCAATGGGGGAAATCATTAAATCCCTGTTCTACTGCTCATTGATGCATGGCATGATGGAATCCATCAAAGGAAGGGTGTAATCCCCACCATCTTCTGATTAAAGCTCCTGGAAGTGATTGATAATTGCAGTGGAAATCTCATCCTATGAGGTGAAGGTAGAGCCTAAGATACAAACTACTTTTAAACACTTTTTAACCTTTTTCTGTCAATGCAACGGGTGGAAAAATTTCGAGTTGCGATCTCCATCTTTGGGACATCTAACATTGAACTAATTTTTGGCCAACTTTTCTTTAAGATCCAGGAGATCATCAAGCTTGGAATGAAGCTGAAACTCCTCTCGAGAGGGAAGAGATAAAAGCTAGTTGGAATCTTGGTGGAGGGAGAGTTGCTGCTCAGCAGCCCGAATATCTTCATCCCGCCCAGAGAAGCGGTTCCTGCTCCACTCCTTGAGTAAGGCTTTGATTCTTTTAATCTTAGAGACCTAAATATAGTAATGACTACCCCGAAGGTCTTCACTCCAACCATTGATAAAAATTTCCCTACAACCTGAAACCGTGATCCAGGAATTATTGAACCTGAAGGGTAGAGGTGATGACCTTGGGGAACCCATAGAATAGTTAGTAATCAAGGGGTTATGATCCGAATGAAATTTGGGG
The DNA here is from genome assembly GCA_963277665.1 of Viscum album. Taxonomy (NCBI): domain Eukaryota; kingdom Viridiplantae; phylum Streptophyta; class Magnoliopsida; order Santalales; family Viscaceae; genus Viscum; species Viscum album. The sequence continues at coordinate 1,048,433,803 of OY728121.1, read as the reverse complement.
AGGGTAAAGCGAGAGACATCCAAAAGAGTATTCCTGTCACTGATCCTATAAAAACACATGTCCAACTTGCTGGATTTCCTTCCATTAACAGTGAAACGACCCCAAGTAAAGAAGGCTCCAGATACGGGAACTTCCATGAGATCACAAGTGTCTAAGCAGAAGGAAAAGTCTTCAGAAGATGAGCGAGAGAAGTTGGAGCCAATCCTCTCATCCGGGAGCAAAACAATGTTGAAATATCCAATCACAACCCAGTTGTTCTCAATGATCCCATTTAGGATAATCAGCTTTTCCCTTAGGGCTCGTCTCCTTGTGCATGAGCAAGATGCATACACAACGGACAGGGAAAGAGGGGTATCACTATATATAGAAGACAAGGTGATGAATTGGGTACTCACATCCACAAACAACAACTGGACGCCATCATGCTTTAGCACCCATAAGGTGTCCAAACCATTCTCATTAGCAGTCTTGGAAACACAGGAGTATCCAAGGTAACCCCATTTGAAACCCATCCAGTTATCGAACGAGATAATTGGTTCAGCAATTCCAAGAATCATAGGCCTCTGAGAAAGGAGAAAATACCTAAGGGCTAAGGTAGTGGGAAGATTCCCTATCCCCTGGCAGTTCCAGAAGAGGATCCTCATTTGTTTAGATGGGAGCTTCCCCTCTCACATGGCTGATTCTTGCATTCAGAGGCATTGCCTTTTCTTTTACCTTTTTCCCCTTCTTCTTGGGCCTGCCCATAGGGTTCTTCTTAGGGGAAATATCAGTGGCTTCAGAGATCCGATATTTCAGTCCAGATCCATCCAGAGATTGAGAGCCAACCTCATGTTTCAGGTCCTCGTCAACTGGTTTGTTAGATCCATCTGCCTCCTCATCATTCTTCTCCCCAGCCTCATCAGCCCAAAAGCTACCATTGAGAGGGGTGAACTTGTTCAGGGGGAAGATTGTCACAGGAGAGGCACTCCTTACCGTGTTTCGCCTTGCAACCTTACTAGAGGAAACAACCTTAAAGGAATCATCAGTCACCGAAAAAAAGAGCCAAGGGGGAGCAGCCCTTCCTAGGGCCAGGGGAGGCAGCAGCAGACCCTGAAATAGCAGCAGACACGGGAAGGGCCAGCCCACCAGCCACCTCCTGCATGAGAGGGGGTGTTCCCTGGCAGCAGGTGTCATCCACCACCAGCACCTCCTTTGGTAGGTCAGCAAGCGGCACAAGGCTCACCATCGTGGCAGGGCCAGGTAGAGTGGAAGTCTGTCCGGGATTAGCCATGGTTGCCTGAGAGCCAAGGATGACAGCAGGAGGCCCTGAGGAAGCGGAGACTGGAACAGACATCAGATCAACTGGGGGGTAGGCCTAGCAGCCACTCCCTACAAATGTGGGGGAATCTCCTGGAAGCAGGTGTCATCCACCCTCGGAACCCCCTTTAGCGAAGACGGATCTACATGACTTCCTACCACAGTAGGACCAGGTTGAGAGAAGGCATGGCCGGGCTCAGCCATGGCTACTTGAGATCCAGGGATGGCAGCAGCAGGACCTGAGGTAGTAGAGACCGGATCAGCCAGCAGATCAGTAGGGGGTTAGGCCCAACAGGCACTCCCTGCATATGAGGGGGCGTCTCATGGAAGTATTTTTCATCCACCCCCGGCACCCCCTTTTGCGAAGGCGGCTCCGTAGGAATTCCTACGACAGCAGGATCAGGCTGGGAGGGGGAAGGTGCCTGACCCGGCACGAGGGCCTCGTTCCTAGCTCCAGCTTCTGATTTCCTGTTGCAAGACTCAGCAAAATTCCCTTTAAGATTGCACTTGGCGCACACTTTAAGTTGTCGACAATCAGAGATGAGATGTCCAAAGAGGTTGCAGTGAAGGCAAAGCTGGGGTTTGTGCTCATGTTGAATTTCTAGCATGAAGCAATCCTCGTCAGTGTTGAGCACCACTTCCTCAACCAGTGTGGAATCCAAATCAACTTCAACAAGGACATGAGAATAATTCCCATACTTTGGATTTCTCATCTATTTATCAATGCGTATAGGATAACCCACTAAGGAGGCAATGTCCCATAAAATCTGAGGATTCCAATAAAGCCAGATAAGCTTACATATATGAATCCATACCTGCGCAGAGGTATTCTTAACATTTTTTAGGTTTTAAGAGTTTTTATATTGTTAGTATTTTTTTATGGATTTTATAGGTTTTATTGGGATTTTATGGTTTTTCGTGATATTTACGGTTTTAAGGGGTTTTAAGGTGTTTTAAGTGTTTTTAGGGTTTTTTACGTTTCCATGGATTTGTACTGATTTTTAAGGTTTTTAGGGTTTTTAAGGTTTAAAGGGGTTTTGGGGGTTTTGGGGGTATCATGGTTTTTTAAATCTTATTAGGGTTTTAGGTTCTTTTTGGTTTTTAGGTTTGTTTATAGTTTTTAGGGTTTATAATGTTTTTTAGAGTTTTTTAATGTTTTAGGGTTTTTAGAATTTTCAGCGTGTTTTTTGGGATTTTACAAGTTTTTAGGGGTTTTTATGGTTTTCAGTAGTTTTCTAGGGTTTTTTGGGTATTCCACATTTTTAAGGATGTTTAGGGATTTTTTCAAGATTTTTATGGTTTTAGGGTTTTAGTGTTTTTATGGATTTTGACGTGTTTTAGATTTTTTTGGGTTTTTAAGGGTTTTAGGTTTCTCTGGGTTTTTAGAGGTTTTGGGGGTTTTAGGGTTTTATGATTTTTTAGGGGTTTTAAGGGTTTTTTTATTTTTTATCATTTTTTTCAGCTTTAAGAGTTTTTTTGAGTTTTTTGTGATTTTAGGGTTTTTATGGTTTTCAGAGGTTTTTCAGTGTCTATAGGATTTTTTATGTTTTAAGGGATTTTTTATGGATTTTTTTTGTTTTTATGTTTTTATTTTTTTAGGGTTTTTACGGTTTTTAGGGTTTTTAAGGATTTTGAGGGTTTTTAGTGTCTTTTGGGTTTTAGGGTTTTTTGAATTTTTTAGGGTTTTAAGGTTTTTTTGAGTTTTTAAGGTTTTTATGTGTTTTTTAGTGTTTTTAAGGTTTTCTTGGGGTTTTCTGGGTTTTAGAGGTTTTTTTCGGTGTTTAGGGTATTTTACGTTTTCTGGGATTTTTATGGATTTTTTCGGTTTATTATGGTTTTTATGGGTTTTTAGGGTTTTTAGGGATTTTTAGGGTTTTCGGCTTTTTCATAGTTTTTTGGGTTTTTAGTGTCTTTTTGGTTTTGTAGTGTTTCTTTTTAGTTTTTTAGGGTTTTTAATGTTTTTAGAGTTTTTTAACATTTTTAGGGGATTAAAGGGTTTTTATGGGGTTTTAGGGATTTTAAAGTTTTTAGGGGTTTTTATTGTTTTTGGGGGATTTTGGGATTTTTACGCTTTTAGGGATTTTTTGGCCTTTTATGATTTTGAATATTTTTATGGTTTTTTAGGGTTTTTCAAAGTTTTTAGGGTTTTTAGGGGTTTTAGGCAAAGAAGGCTCGGGTCCAGGCTATTCCTGGCACCCCCCAAAATTTATTAAACAAAAAGACACAAACACTGCAGACAAGGGAGGGGAGGGGTCGAACGACCCACACCCAAAAACCCTTACAACCCACGCCAAAGAAAGAAAAACAAAGAAAGAAAAGGACACAAAAATAGACAAAACCGCAGTATCATCACGTCACATCCAGCCAGTACCAGCATCCAACAACACTACATCCAGCGTTAACCAGCATCCAGCAGCTCACAGCTAACCAACAACCAGCATTCAGACTACAGCAGAAAACAACATCCAGCAGCAGCAACCAACCAACCAGCATCCACAACAAACCAGCAACCAGCATCCTCATTTTCAGACAGCCAGCACCTCTTTCGACCACCAAACATCTCCCAGCATCCCACTTCCACTCCAGCAGCACAACAACAAACTCATCCACAGCAGCAGCAAATACCAAACAGCCACACGTCATCCAGCATTTACCATACACCATCCACTCAAAACCAACAAAATACCCACATCCAGCACCCAATACCTTCTCACCAAGAAGGTCCCTTTCCAACAGCATAGAACAAACAACATCAACAGAACATGAATCATCGCCACCCAACAGAACCGGCAGCCAGCATCCACAACAAAGCCAAAAAACCATCCAAAAAGCAGCACCAATCCTTCTCCCCAACAACAGCTTTGGGGGAGGCCACGAATGAAAAATCCAGCCAAAGTCTAGCCGAAGCAGCAACACAGAACCAGTCCAGCCACCAAACAAGAACACGCAAGCCAGCAAAATCAGTTGGACACAGGACATAGCGACTATACCTTCGTCAGTAGCAAGATCAATGAGAAAAAAGCCTGCACCTCTTCGGATCCGAACAGACAGCGTCGAACCAAGCGCAACGCCAATGCTCGCGCGAAGTAGATGCAAAGCCCAACGAACCCGTTTGTCACCAGGACGTGGCCATACCTCCCCCCGACACCAGAAATTCTCGTCGCACCAAAAAACCATCAAGTCGAACCCTCATATTCGGCAAAGCAACCATCTCATCGGCGTTGACTTCACCGTCGACAGCTTCAGAATCGTCCAACACACAGGAAAATCATCTCTGCTACCACCAGAGAGAGCAGAATCCAGATCTAGCAACGCCGATCCAGATCGAAACGAAAAACCGCCACAACCTGAAACATCCCTCAAGATCTCAGCACCGTCATCCATCCGTCGTGAAAACCTCCATCACACCAGGAGATAATGCTTCCCGAACATCAATCCATCCGCATCGCAAAGCCTGAGGAGATCAACGAAGCCACTGAAGGGGGTTCCAGGATGGAACCCTAGAGATCGCCACATCGGGAGAGACCCGGGAGAGAGCGGCGACATCCTTTCTTCTAATTTTAGGGGTTTTAGGGTCTTTTGGGTTTTTGGGATTTTTATAGTTTTTTGGGGCTTTTAATGTTTTTCTAGTTTTTTAATGTTTTTAGGGGTTTTAAGGGTTGTTAGAGTTTGCAGTGGTCTTTTGGGGTTTTATGGGTTTGTAGGGGGTTTTATGGTTTTGAGGGGTTTTATGGTTTTATAGTGGGTTTTTTGGGTTTTTTACATTTTAATTTATTTATAGGGATTTTTCTAATTTTTCTGGTTTTTAGTGTTTTTAGGGTTTTTGTGGATTTTCTTGGTTTTTAGGGTTCATCATGGTTTTTATGATTTTTAGGGGTTTTTCAGAGTTTTTAGTGTCTTTTTGGGTGTTATGTTTTATTTGAGTTTTTTTTTGGGGTTTTAATGGTTTTAAGAGTTTTTAAAGTTTTTGATGTTTTTAGGGGTTTTAATGTTTTTTGAGTTTTAAGTGGGTTTTAGGTTTTTTAGAGTTTTTAGTGGTTTTATGGTTTTATTGGGGTTTTTATAATTTTAAGATTTTTTTATGTTTTTTGGGATTTTTTTGGATTTTATGCTTTTTTGGGTTTTTAGCAATTTTGAGAAGTTTTAGGTTTTTCCGGGTTTTTAGGGTTTTTTTGGTTATTCCAGGTTTTTAGGGTCTTTTGGGTTTTTATGATTTTTTTGAGTTTTTTAGGTTTTTTAGATTTTTTAACATTTTTTAATGTTTTTAGGGGTTTTTAGGGTTTTTAGTGTTTATTGTGGTTTTCAAGGTTTTCATGTGAGTTTAGGGATTTTAAGGATTTTAAGGTTTTTAGCGGTTTTTAACATTTTCAGGGAATTTTTGGGCTTTTTAGTATTTTTATGGTTTTTATTTTTTTTCGATTTTAGGGATTTTTAGGTTTTTTCATGTTTTTCAGGATTTTAGGGGTTTTAGGGGTTTACGGGTTTTTATGGTCTTTTTTTGGTTTTTAAGGTTTTTTTTTTGAGTTTCTAGGGTTTTTAAGGTCTTTTTAGTTTTATAACTTTCTTAAGGGTTTAAAGGATTTTTAGAGTTTTTAGTGGTTTTAGGGTTTTATGGGGTTTTAGGGTTTTTTATGTTTTTTTGGGTTTTTTATGGTTTTAAGGGGTATTTTAGGTTTTTTAGTCCTTTCTATGTTTTAAAAAAATTAGGGATTTTTAGGATTTTTATGGGTTTTCGTGTTTTTAGGGTTTTTAGATATTTTGAGGGGTTTTAGGGGTTTTAGGGTTTTTAAGGGGTTTTAGGGCCTTTTGGGGTTTTAGGTTTTTTAAGGTTTTTTAGAGTTTTCTAATGTTTTTAGTGAATTTAAGGGTTTTTAGAGTTTTTAGTGATTTTAGGGTTTTTATGGATATTTAGGGGTTTTATGGTTTTCACTATTTATTCAGTGGTTTTAGGGGTTTTTACAATTTCATATATTTTTATGGATTGTTTATGTTTTTTTTTGTTTTTAGGATTATTTAGGTTTTTAGGGTTTTTTAGGATTTATAGGGGTTTTCAGGGTTTTTTGTTCTTTTTGGGTTTTAGGGTTTTTAATGTTTTAGTGGTTTTTTGGGTTTTTTTTGGTGTTTTGGGTGTTTTTAAGGGTTTTTGGGGGTCTATGCTTTTCAAGGCCATTTCAGGGGTTTTAGGGGTTTTAGGATTTTTTACGTTTTTAGGGATTTTTAGGGATTTTTTAGCATTGTTATGGTTTTTAGGGTTTTTAGGGTTTTTAGGGTTTTTAGGGATTTTGAGTGTTTAGGGTTTTATGTTTTTCATGATTTTTAAGGGTTTTCAGGGTTTTTAGGGTCTTTTTGGGTTTTCAAGTTTCTTTCAGTTTTTTAGGGTTTTAAATGTTTTTAGAGTTTTAATATTTTTAGCATTTTAAAGGATTTTTAGAGTTTTTAGTGGGTTTTGGGGTTTTAAGCGATTTTTTATGTTTTTTATATTTTTTAGGGTTTTTAGGGATTTTGAGGGGTTTTAGGGGGTTTTAGGGGTTTTTTTGGTTTTTTGTTGTTTTCAGGATTTTTAGGGACTCTTGGATTTTTAGGTTTTTTTGGTTTTTTTGGATTTTTTAACATTTTTAGGGGTCTTAATGGGTTTTATAGTTTTTATTGGTTTTATGGATTTTATGGGTTTTTAGTTTTTTTAAATTTTTTATGATTTTTATGGTTTTCATGGGTTTTTCAAGGATCTCATGGTTTTTAACATTTTTAGGGATTTTTAGGGATTTTTTAGGATTTTTATGTTTTTAGGGTTTTTAGGGATTTTAGTATTTGAGGGTTTTTTTGGGTTTTTAGGGTTTTTCTGGGTTTTTAGAGTTTTTGTGGGTTTTTAGGGTTTTTTAGTGTTTTGGGTCTTTTTGGGTTTTTAGGGTATTTTTGAATTTTTTGGGTTTTTAAGAGTTTTTTTAAATTTAACTTTTTAGGGGTTTTATGGGGTTTTAGGGTTTTTAGTGGTTTTTAGGGTTTTTATGGGGTTTTAGGGTTTTTTATGGTTTTTATGGATTTTTATGGTTTTCATAGGTTTTTAGGGTTTTATACATTTTCATGGATTTTTAGAGCTTTTAAAGATTTTTATAATTTTTAGGGTTTTAATGTTTTTTGGGAATTTGAGGGTTTTTAGGGATTTTAAGGTTTTTAGGGTCATTAGGGGGTTTTATGGTTTTTTTGAGTTTTTTTTTCTGTTTTTAATGTTTTCTAGAGTTTTAAACATTTTTAAGGTTTTTTAGAGTTTTTAGCGGTTTTTAGGGTTTTTATGGATTTTTAAGATTTTGTAAGGTTTTGAAGGGGTTTTATGGTTTTCAGGGTTTTTTTGGGTTTTATAAGTTTTAATAGATTTTCAAGGATTTTTTAGGATTTTTATGGTTTTTGGGATTTTAGGGTTTTTAGGGATTTTGAGGGGTTTTACGGTTTTCTGGGTGTTTTAGGATTTTTAGGGGTTTTCTTGATTTTTAGGGTCTTTTGGGGTGTAAGGTTTTTTTTGTTTTTAGGGAAAGATTTGTTTTTAGGGAAAGGAAGGATCAGGTCCAGGCTATTCCTGGCACCCCCCAAAATTTATTATAAAAAGACACAAAGACACTGCAGACAAGGGAGGGGAGGGATCAAATGACCCACACCCAAAACCCCTTATGAACCCAGCCCAAAGGTCCCGAAAAGAAAGGAAGAATGAACAAAAAAGAAAAAAAGACACTCTAAAAGAGTTCAAAAGGAAAGGCACAGAAGGGGAGGATCAGTCAATGTTGCCACCAAAATCATCCAGCTCCGCACCACGATACCCAATGCCCACACCAAAGCCATCACCCAAATCAATAAAACTGTAATCTGACTCCGCACCCATGTCTATTGAATCCCATCCAGACTCATAATCCTCTTGCATGCCAAGCCTGAATAACAGCTTCATCCTAGCCTTCTCTTGCTCAGCGGAAATTGAAGGCCGCTCTCACTTATTAACTTTTAGATTAAGTCTGACAACCCTTGATGAGGCCCGGGTTGCCATAGTACGTGGGAGGGCAGAATAATGCTTCCTCCGTCTTCGCCTCGGGGGGGGGGGGGGGGGGGCGGAGGTGGATTCAACTTCATAACCTGATTTCGCACAAGTGACTCCATCACTGACAGCAGCTAGTTCCTTCCCTTTATTACCTGCTGACCCAGGAGTTTCAGCACCTCTTTTGTTCCTTTCCTCCTTTGACCAGACCATAGCAACGTTTATCCGGCGCTCAGCCTCAGCAAACCTATCCCCAAGCCTCTTAGCTTCACCCTCAAGAGGAAACCTTTCCCATTCAACCCACACCATCTCATGCAACTACACACAATGATCTTCAGCAGAGGAAACACCATGGAGGACCATAACCCTCTGCCGGTTCATGGACGGATCACCAACATCCCCAACATTCCCCAACAGAGGGTTCAGAACCTAAGCACTAGGAAGATCCTCAGCACTGCTAGTATTGTCTGTGGGAGGAGATAACCTAGGCTCCATGTCAGGTCCCCCCAGTTGGGCACACCCGGACAGTACCAGAGGGGCATCATGCCAATTAGTGTATTGCAACCTGGGGATCCAGGGCTCCTCTTCCACCACAGACCTTTCCTCCTCAGCCGAAGACATAATCCACTCATCCCTAGTCCTCGTGCCCTGAACAACCACTGCCTCCTTCACAACATCTCCCACCAGCACATCCACCACTGCGGGCTCAGCCAGGGCTGAAACCTGGAAATTGTTTGGAGCAGGTGCAACAACCTTAACTGCTGAAGAGGATCCATCGGTACTCTCATTATCCTTCAAGCCAACTATATCATCTCATCCCAGCTCCAGTGCACAGGGAACCTCCATCTGATCATTCCCCTTCCAGACGCCCATCACAACAGCCTTCCCTATTTTTGGCTACCTCCTAGGGAATTCACCAAATCCGTGAACACCTTCAGCAGAACTCGATTATCCCTATCAGCCAGTAACACTTCCTCCTCAACAGCATCTCCCGAAACACAAACACCTCCATCCAGACTTATTTTAAAGCCACCTGAATCCATCAGATCAACCTCTATATCACTTCCAACCATCAAAACAGACGAGCAAGGAACATCAGAAACCAAATTTTGGGAGGATAATAGCTCAACCACCCCCATTGTCCCCTTAACCTCCACCAGAGGAATTTTTGTTTTTAGGGGTTTTAAGGTTTTTTAGAGTTTATTAACATTTTTATGGGTTTTAATGGGTTTTAGAGTTTTTAGTGGATTTTCAGGGTTTTTATGGGGTTTTGAGGTTTTTAAATTTTTAGGGGTTTTATGGTTTTTACCTTTTCAGGGATTATTACTATTTTTTAGAATTTTTATGGTTTTTTGGGTTTTTAGGGTTTTAAGGATTTTGAGAGGTTTTAGGTTTTTGCAGGGGTTTAGTTTTTTTTTTCTGTTTTTAAAGGTTTTTTAGACTTTTTTAATGATTTTTGGGGGTTTAGGGGTGCTTTGAGTTTTTATTGGTTGTTAAGGTTTTTGTGGGGTTTTAGGGTTTTTAATATTTTAGGGGATTTTATGGTTTTCAAGTGGTTTTCTTGGTTTTGAGGGTTTTTAAAGTTTTCGGGGACTTTTAGGGATTTTTTATGATTGTTATGTTTTTTAGGGTTTTTAGGGAATTTGAAGGTTTTTAGGGGTTTTCGGGGTCTTTTTGGGTATTCGGGTTCTTTTAAATTTTTTTTGGGGTTTTAAGGTTTTTTTAGAGTTTTTTAAAGTTTTTATTGGGTTTTTATGGGTTTTGTTTTTTTTAATTTTTTTGGGGATTTTATGGTTTTCAGAGGTTTTTCAGAATTTTTATTTTTTTATATTTTAAGATATTTTTATGACTATTTTTTAGGATTTGTAGGGTTTTTAGGTTTTCGGGAGTTTTATGGATTTTTTAAGATTTTATGGTTTATAGTATTTTTTAGGGTTTTTATTTGTTTTCATGGTTTTTTAGGTTTTAGAGGTTTTTAGGCATTTTCAAGGTTTTTATGGTTCTTTATTAGTTTTAGGTGTTTTTTATTTTTTTAGGGGTTTTTAGGTTTTTTAGAATTTTTTAATGTTTTTAGGGGTTTTAAGGGTTTTAGAGTTTTTATTGTGTTTAGTGTTTTTATGGATTTGTAGGATTTTTAATGGGTTTTAGGCCTTTTTATGGTTTTTAGGGGGTTTTAGGGGATTTGGGGGTTTTATGTTTTCAGGGGTTTTGGGGATTTTTTAGGATTTTTATGATTCTTAGGGTTTTTGGGGTTTTGGGGGATTTTTTAGGGTTTTTTGGGATTTCATGGTTTTTAGGGGTTTTCAGGGGTTTTATGGTCTTTTTGGGTTTTTGTTTTTTTGAGTTTTTGTATTTTTAATGTTTTTAACATTTTTAGAGGTTTTAAGTGTTATTTGGGTTTTTAGTGGTTTTGGGGGGTTTTTTCGGTTTTTTCGGTTTTTTGGGGTTTTATGGTTTTTCGGGGGTTTTCAAGGTTTTTTGGGTTTTTTGTGTTTTAAGGGATTTTTTTGGATTTTTATAGTTTTTAGGGTTTTTACGGTTTTTGGGACTTTCAGGAATTTTGGGTATTTCAGAGTTTTAAGTATTTTTAGGTCCTTTCAGGTTTTTAGGGTTTATTAGGAGTTTTTTAGGGTTTTTAAATATTTTTAGAGTTTTTTAACATTTTTTGTGGTTTTCAGGGATTTAGAGTTTCTAGTGGGTTTTAAGTTTTTAATGGGGTTTGTAATGCCCCGACCCCAGTTACCCAGAGTCGGTGCATTATTGCGTAACATTGGCATGATCACAAAAGATCAAGTCTCGAAAGACCGATTAGTTTAGTAGCCTTGGAAACACTAGATTCATTCATAAATGTTACATTACATCATAAAGTGAAAAATCACAATAACATAGTCTCCATAGTCCACACTTCTATCCCATTCAGACTATCCCTGTAGGTCAGTCATAAAATATTTCTTCACATCCTGGGAAAAATAAAACATTGAAAGGGGTGAGCTCAGATGCTCAGTAAGGATAACAATATAGCGGAAGCTTTCATAAATAAACATAAACATTTAAGGCAATGTATAACTAAACAAAAGCCTTTTAAACATGAAATTCAACATAATATGGCAAAGGTAAAATGAAATAATTCCATTTACTTATTCACATGGATATTCTACTGGTCGAATAATCACATGCAATATCAATAACAACTTTCATAATGATGGAATGCATAATGTCAGACTATCATAACCACGCAGCCAAGGCCTCGTGCCAAGACTACAAATAAGATTTTGTTAAGGCCTCGTGCCAAGACACTAATTTGTCTCATGAGTCCTGCCGATGCATCGAGGAGCTATATCGGGCTCCACCCGTCACTTATTAAGTCCAATGCATTCCTCATATGAACAGGTTTAAACATATCATAAACCATAACATAATCGTATCACATAAAACATGCATAAAGAAAACATAACATTTCCACATTTCAATCAAAAGATATCAATACAACACATTGATATAATAAAAACATCATCAAAACCATTTTCAATACCAAAATAAAAGGAAATTAAAACTTGGTATTTATTTTTCATTTTAAAAAAGTTATGCCTTGTAGAGGAAGCCGAAACTCAAATAATGGTCACGGCGGCAGAGAAGTCGTTGTCACCGCATACGTACAAAAAAAAACATTCCTTTTGTCGTTTAGTAAAAATGCTTCGTATAAAAATATTCCTTTTGAATAAAAGTAAGAGTCAAAGGGGTTTATACACCATATAAAGGAAATTTGTGTATAAAACCAAATATGCCTCAATGAAAGGAGATTGAGACGACGTCCCTTACAAAGATCATTTTTAAATAAAATAGATCTATTATGCGTATTCACTATAGGTACACATAAAGAAAGTACAAATACAATATAAGACATAATAATATAATGACATAATTTGAAAGTAGGAGATTAACCCAAAGAATGGAAATTGGGTTAAGAAGTTCCCTTACCTCGTGTTCGTCTTGACTCAACCATTATTTAACCTCCTGAATAATAAACTATAGTTAATTTATAATTTCTGAAGAACCTTTTTCAAGTTCATTATTCCTTTTATATCACTTATTACCATGTTATGAACATTATGAAATCATTTATGTTAACAACGGTCGTTTTTTCGATCTTTGGTACTTGAGTCAACAATAAACTTCTTATAATTACTAGTTGTTCATGTGGTAAAATATAAATTATATCCAGAATCATATTCATGATGTAGATATCATATATATCATATATATCCATTAGATACATGGATTTATAATATTACATAACATTTAGAGGTAAGAAATGAAATGCACCGTTAATGGAGATGGTAAGCCGTACGTACGTATGAATGATAATTTCATTTCTATTTCATATTAAATGGAATAAAATTATAATTATATAAAGTTATAATATAATTCCAGTATAATATAATGTATAATACCATTTATTCCATCCTTTATACATCTCACATATGGCATTAACGATTCAAATCACTTTAAGGGGGCGGTAGTCCGCACTTCCTAAAATGAAATTATCGCGTTTACCCATAATGGAAATCATAAAGGTATGCCATAAATGAAAAATAAGGAAAATAAAAACATAATATATATCATATATAAAAATAGTGTCATCATAATGGCCACCATGAGAGGTGTTAAAAGAAGATTGAACAATCATCGTTTCGTGAGGTAATAATTCACCACCCACAGAAACAGTATGTTCTTTAACCATTTGATGAAGGTGTGTGTAAGTATAAATAAAATCCTTCTCATAACAACATCCTAGTATATTGAATACAATGGTTTTGTAACAAAATAAAATAATAATAAAAGTTTAGGGGGTTGGAGAAGCAAAATAAAACAAAACAACATAAGAGAAGACATTACCTTAAAATTGGGTAACTCTTTTTGATTTGAGCCAAAGGCTTCCTTGGGAAGACTTCTGCCCAAAGTGAGGCTTCTAGGAGTAAGAGAGGGAAGTTGATAGAGTATTTGGGCAGAGTTTGGCCAAGCCAAATGGCTTTGAATGTGTGAATAAGGTGGTAGTGGTGGGGGCCTTTTATAAGAGGAAAGGTGGGGCACTCTTGGAAAGATTGAAATGTTACATTATTATGAATTTTTTTTCGGATTCTAAAGGTCCTACAATGATATATTTCAAGTCTAAGGTGATAAGGGTTCGAAATATGCACATCCAATAGGTTTCAAACAAGTGTAAGCCTTAGATTTTAAATTATCTTTCCATTTTATTTAAATCGTTAATTAATGAGGTAATTGTTGCATCATCATGGTGTCATAAAAAATTTAATTTATTTAATGTCTAAAAATTATAAAAAAAATATCATGATTTAGGAAATATTTTTATCTTTCTAATGAATATTTATAGTCTAAAAGTTAACTTATATAACCCCATGTAATAATTGTTTTAGTAAAACAACACATGTTTGTGACAATTTAATTTTTACTTTAAATAAAAAGTTATTAATGTCATTTTCTTACCCAAGTGGCTCCATGGGGTCCCCAAGTTGACCCATGGATTTTCTTGGTCGTCCATGACTCATCCAATAAGTGTAGGACAAGTGTAAAAGTAATTTTATATTTTTATAATATCATTTTTACCTTAAATTTCACTAATTACCTTTAATCGGGATTAATTAAACTTAAAAGTTACTATTCACCAAAAAATTATTTTAATCCCATTGAACCACATTTTACTTCCTAATTACAACCATGTATGTCGGATTTTTGAAAATCAAATCACAGAAGTGGTAATGGTTCATTTAAACAAAAAATCAGTTTTTTAACTACCACTTAGTGGTTTCACTATTCATCAAAAATCGAAGTTTTCCAGAACATTGCCAAAATTTCACCCTAAGCTATAATTGATATTCTGAATTCAAAAATGATGCCTATTTTACAAAATTACAAACATATAAGCTTCATTAATTAATTTTATAATTAATTCCCGCTGTCACAACAAATAGCATGTTTTTAAGAAACAATATATATCAAAAGATTGACAATTGTTTATGTCCAATTTCAAAGTGAAATTAATTCAAATGACCACCATTGGATAAAATGGTAAAAATATATTCTAATTATACTTTAAAACCACTCTATAGTATAATTTATCACTATAAATTATTTTTATTAAAAAAGTTGTTTTTATGTATTTTTCACTATTCATAAAAAATTGGAAGTTCTCAGAAAAATACCAAAAATTTAACATAGGATAATTTCGATATTCAGAATCCAAAAATGAAGTCCATTTTTAAATATAAAATATATATAATTTCAAAAAGTGGGTATTACTATTCATAATGGCTATTTTGATTGGTCGCGGTGTGTTAGAATCTTGAACATGCATACAATGCAAGTTATTGCATTATTGAAAGAGAAGTGTATCGTGGAAGCTCGGGGTGTTACAGGTTTCTTGTATTTTTTAAGGTTTTTATGTGGTTTAATGGTTTAAAGGGGTTTTTCAATTTTTTTTTGGGTTTTTATGTTTTTATTGTTTTTTTGGGATTTTTTAGGATTTTTATGGTTTTTATGGTTTTTTAGTATTTTTAGTGATTTTGACGGTTTTTAGGTTTTCTTAGAGTTTTTAAGGTTTTAGGGGTTTTTAGGGTCTGTTGGGTTTTTAAGGGTTTTTTTAGGTTTTTTAAGGTTTTTAAAAGTTTTTTTAGGTTTTAGGTGTTTTAATGGGGGTTATGGGGTTTTAGAGTTTTTGGTGGTCTTTATGGTTCTTGGGGGGGTTAGGGTTTTTAGGGTTTTTTACATTTTGGGGGTTTTAGGGATTTTCAAATTTTATGGTATTTTGGTTTTTTTTTGGAATTTTTAGGGTTTTTAGGGTTTGTCAGAGTTTTTAGGGTTTTTAGGTATTTAGGTTTTAAGGTTTGGGGGGGGGGGGGTAGGGTTTTTTTTTAATTTTTTTCAGGTTTTTTATGGTTTTTAGAGTTTTTTTAACATTTTTACGGTTTTTAAGTGTTTTTAGAGTTTTTAGTGTTTTTAATGTTTTTATGGTAATTTAGGGTTTTTTAAGGTTTTAGGGTTTTTTTTGGTTTATTGGGTTTTTTCGGGTTTTATATGTTTTCAGGGATTTTTAGGCTTTTTTAGGATTTTTATGGTTTTAGGGTTTTTAGGGATTTTGTGGGTGTTTATGGTTTTTTAATGTTTTTAGGGGACTTTAGGGCCTTTCGTGATTTTTATGGTTTTTTGGGGCTTTTAAGGTTATTTTGAGTTTTTTAGGATTTTTAATGTTTTTAAGAGTTTTTTAACATTTTTAGTGGTTTTTAAAGTTTTTAGTTGTTTTAGGGTTTTTATTTTGGTTTTAGTTTTTTTATGGTTTTAGGGTTTTTTAAGGTTTTCAAAGGTTTTTAGGGATTTTATGGTTTTATATGCTTTTATGGATTTTTTGGGATTTTTTATGATTTTTATAGGTTTTAGGGTGTTTTGGGGTTTTAGGGATTTTGAGGGATTTTTGGGATTTTTTAGGGGTTTTTACCATTTTTAGATAATTTTCAGGGTTTTAGGGTCTTTTTGGGTTTTAGGGTTTTGTGAGTTTTTTAGGGGTTTTAAGGGATTTTATAGTTTTTAGTGGGTTTTTATGGTTTCTATGGGTTTTTAGGGGTTTTAATAATTTTAAGGGTTTTGTGGTTTTCAAGGTTTTTTAGGGTTTTTAGTGTTTTTTACACTTTTTAGGATTTTTCAGGATTAATTTGTTTTTTTTTTGGTTTTTTGGGGTTTTAAGGGTATTTTTGGGTTTTTAGGTGTTTTTATTGTGTTTTTTAAATTTTTTTAAGGTTTTTAGACATTTTTAATGTTTTTAGGGGTTTAAGGGTTTTTAGGTTTTTTAGTGGGTTTTATAGATTTTTAGGATTTTAAGACTTTTAGGGGGATTTATGGTTTTCAAGGGTTTTTTTTAGGGTTTTTTACTTTTTCCAGAAATTTTAGCCTTTTTTGTATTTTTATGATTTTTAGGGTTTTTAGGGATTTTAAGGGGTTTTAAGGGTTTTTTAGGGTTTTTTGGTTTTTTGGTGGGTTATTAGGGCCTTTTTTGGGTGTTGGGGTTTTTTTAGTTTTTTAGGGTTTTAAAGATTTTTCAGAGTTTTTTTACATTTTTAATAGTTTTAAGGGTTTTTAGAGTTTTTTTATTTTTAGAGTTTTTATGGGTTTTAGGGTTTTTAAGGTTCATAGGGTTTTTTGTGTTCAGGGGGTTTTCAGGGTTCTTAATGGTTTTTAGGGGTTTTTTTGGTTTTCAGGGGGTTTTTAGGTTTTTAAGGGTTTTTGAGTTTTTATTGGGTTTTTAGTGTTTTTATGGATTTTTTGTGTTTTCTAATTTTTAGGGGTTTATGGTTTTTAGTTCTTTTTGATAATTTTTAGTTTTTTTTACATTTTTGGAGATTTTTATGGTTTTTTAGGATTTTTATGGTTTTTGGGTTTTTTGAGTTTTTCGGGTTTTTCGGGATTTTGAAGGATTTTTAGGATTTTATGGTTTATAGGATTTTTTAGGGTTTTTAGGGATTTTGATGGTTTTTAGTGGTTTTCATGGTTTTTTAGGTTTTTAGGGGTTTTTAGGGGTTGTTGGGTTTTTTTATTGTTTTAGGGAATTTTCAGGGGCTTTAGTGTTTTTTAAATTTTCAGGTTTTTTAGGAATTTTTTAGTATTTTTATGGTTTTCATGGGTTTTAGGGATTTCATGTTTTTATGGGTTTTTAGGGTTTTATAGCCTTTTAGGTTTTTCAGGTTTTTTTCGGGGTTTTTAGGTTTTTTAAAGTTTTTAATTTTTTAAGGTGTTTAAGTGTTTTTAGGGTTTTTTGTGGTTTTTAGGGGGTTTTTTTGGGTTTTTAGGGTTTTTAATGTTTTTAGGGTTTTGTGTTTTTTATGGTTATTAGGGGTTTTTCAGGGGCTTTAGGGTTTTTTACATTTTCAGGTGTTTTAGGGGTTTTTTAGGGTTTTAGGGATTTCATGATTTTTTGGGGTTTTCAGGGTTTTATGGTATTTTTGGTTTTTTAGGTTTTTTAATGTTTTTAATGTTTTAGGGGTTTTATGTTTTTTAGGGGTTTTAGTGGTTTTTAGGTTTTTTGGGGGATTTTAGGGTTTTTAATATTTTTCAGGGTTCTTATGGTTTTTTGTGGGTTTTCAGGGTTTTTTGGGATTTTTATATTTTCAGGGATTTTTAGGGATTTTTAGGATTTTTATGGTTTTTACAGTTTTTGGGACTTTTGGGGGTTTTAGGGTTTTTAGATTTTTTAGGGGTTTTATTGTTTTTAGGACCTTTTAGGTTTTTAGGGTTTGTTATGAGTTTTTAGGATTTTTAAGTATTTTAGGAGTTTTTTAATTTTTTGGGGGGTTTTAAGGGTTTTAAGAGTTTCTCGTGGTTTTTATGGGATTCTAGGGTTTTTATAGTTTTTACAGGTTTTAATTAATTTAAGGGTTTTTCAAGTTTTTTTTGGGGTTGTTACATTTTTAGGAATTTTTAGGATTTTTAGGTGTTTTAGGGGTTTTGGGGTTTTTAAGGATTTTGAGGGTTTTTATGGTTACTCGGGGTTTTTAGGGGTTTTAGGGTCTTATTCATTTTTAGGGTTTTTTAGAGTTTTTAGGTGTTTTATGTTTTTGAAAAGTTTTTTTAAGGTTTTTAGGGGTTTTAATGGGGTTTAAGGGGTTTAGAGTTTTTAGTGGTCTTTATGGTTTCTAGGAGGTTTTCAGGGTTTTTAGGATTTTTTTATGTTTTAAGGGTTTTTAGGTATTTTTGAATTTTATGGTTTTATGGGTTTTTTTGGGTTTTTAGGGATTTTAAGGGTTCTTAGGATTTCTAAAGGATTTAGGGTTATTAGGGGTATTAGGTTTTATGGTTTTTTGGCGATTTAGTGTTTTTTTTTGATTTTTTCTGGATTTTTATGGGTTTTAGAGTTTTTTAACATTTTTTGAGGGTTTAAAGGGTTTTTAGATTTTTTAGTGCTTCAATGGTTTTTATGGGAATTTAGGGGTTTTTAAGATTTTAGGGGTTTTATGGTTTTTAAGAGATTTTAGGGTTTTTATGGTTTTTTATGTTTTCAGTGATTTTTTCGGATTTTTTAGGTCATTTATGGTTTTTGGGGATATTGTGGGTTTTTAGGGGTTTCAGTGTTTTTAGTGGATTTTAGGGTCTTTCGTGGTTTTTTGGGTTTGTAGGGTTATTTTGGGTTTTTGTGGTTTTTAAAATTTTTACGAGTTTTTTAATGTTTTTATTGGTTTTTAGATTTCTTAGTGGGTTTTAGGTTTTTGAATGTTGTTAGGGTTTTTATGGTTTTTAGGGGTTTTCAGGGCTTTTAGGATTTTATACACTTTCAGGGATTTTTTGGGCATTTTTATGATTTTTATGGTTTTTAGGGTGTTTTGGTGGTTTTTCGGATTTTGAGGGATTATTTGGATTATTTGGGTTTTTAGCGTTTTTAGGGGTTTTCAGGGTTTTAGGGTCTTTTGGTATTTTAGGATTTTTTTGAGTTTTTAGGGGTTTTGAAGGTTTTTAGAGTTTTTAGGGGGGTTTAGGGTTGTTATGGGTTTTTGGGTTTTTAATTATTTTATGGGTTTTATGGTTTTCAATTGTTTTTAGGGTTTTTAGTGTTTTTTACATTTTTCAGGATTTTTTCTAAAATTTTCATAATTTTTATGGTTTTTAGGGATTTAAAGGAATTTGAGGGATTTTTAAGGTCTTTTTGGGGTTTTAGGTGTTTTTTATATTTTTTTTATTGATTTTATGGTTTTTATACAATTATAACGTTTTTAGGGGTTTTAAGGGTTTTTAGAGTTTTTAGGATTTTAAGGTGTGTAGGGTTTTTTTGGTTTTCAGGGTTTTTTATGGGTTTTTAGGTTTTTTAACATTTTTAGGAAATTTTCACGCTATTTTTATGGATTTTTATGATTTTTAGAGATTTTAGGGTTTTTAGAGATTTTAAGGGATTTTATGGGTTTTTGGGTTTTTGGTTTTCTTGTGGTTATTAGGGCCTTTTTTGGGTCGGGGGGGGGGGGGGGTATTTTTTTAGGGTTTTTAAGAATTTTTAGAGTTTTTTACCATTTTTAACAGCTTTATGGGGTTTTTTGGAGTTTTTTTGTTATTTTATAATTTTTATGGGTTTTAGTGTTTTTAAGGTTTTTAGGGGTTTTTATGGTTTTCAGGGGGCTTTTAGGGCTTTTAGGGCTTTTTTCATTTTAAGGTATTTTTAGGGCTTCTTAAGGTTTTTTATGTTTTTATTGTTTTCGGTTTTTAAATATTCTTTTTGATTTTAGGGGGTTTTCAAGGTTTCTAGGGTTTTTAGAGGCTTTTAGGGTTGTTTTTGTTTTTTGGATTTTTTTGACTTTTATAGGGTTTTTAAGTTTTTTTAGAGTTTTTAGTGTTTTTCAGGATTTTAAGATTATTTAGTGTTTTTATTGGTTTTCATTTTTTTATTATGCTTTTAAAGGTTTTTAGGAATTTTTATAGTTTTCATGAGTTTTCAGAGGGTTTTTTACGTTTTCAAGGATTTTTCATGCATTTTTTTGATTTTTATAGTTCTAGGGATTTTAGGGTTTTTAGGGATTTTGGAGGGTTTTAGGGGTTTTCAGAGTTTTTTAGGGGTTTTAGGGTTTTAGGGTTTTTTTGAGTTTTTGGGATTATAAGGGTTTTTAGAGTTTTTTAATGTATTTAGGGTATTTAAGGGTTTTTAGAGTTTTTTGCACGACAAGGGTCTTATAGGTTTTAGTGGGTTTTAGCGTTTTTATGGGGTTTTGGATATTTTAATGTTTTTCTGGATTTTTATGGTTTTCCAGGGGTTTTTCTTGGTTTAGTATGTTTTCAGGGTTTTTTGGGTTTTTTTGGGTATTTATAGTTTTTTGGGTTTTTAGTGTTTTTGAGGGTTTTAGCGACCTTTTGGATTTTTAGTTTTTTTTTTAGTTTTTAGCATTTTTATGGATTTTAGAGTTTTTTTTACATTTTAGGGGTTTTAAGGGTTTTAAGGGTTTTTAGCGTTTTTAGTAGTTTTTTATGGTGTTTTGGGGTTTTTAAGTGTTTTTGTGGTTATTATGGTTTTTAGGGGTTTTGGGTTTTTTTTTGGGTTTTTATGTTTTCAAGGATTTTTAGAACTTTTTAGGATTTTTATGGTTTTTATGGTTTTTAGGAATTTTTGGGATTTTGAGGGTGTTTAGGGGTTTTAAGGGTTTTTTTCCTTTTTTTTTGTTTTCTCATGTTTTTTAGAGTTTTTTGAGTTTTTAAAGGTTTTTTAGAGTTTTTTAACATTTTTATGGGTTTTAAGTGTTTTGGGGGGTTTTAGTTGTTTAGGGTTTTTTTGGTTTTTAAGATATTTTAAGGTTTTTTAGGGTTTTTATGGTTTTCAGATGATTTTTTAGGGATTTTAGGGTTTTTACGTTTTTAGGGATTTTTAGAGTTTTTTTTGTATTTTAATGGATTTTAGTGTTTTTTAGGGTTCCTAGGGATTTTGAGGGATTTTATTTTTTAAGGTTTTTTATGGTTTGTAGGGTTTTTCAATGTTTTTAGTATCTTTTGGGTTTTTAGGGTTTTTTGGAGTTTTTTAAGGGATTTATGGGTTTCTAGAGTTTTTTAACATTTTTCAAGTTTTAAGGGTTTTTAGAGTTTTTAGTTGTTTTTTCGGTTTTATAGGTTTTTGGGGTTTTGAGGTTTCAGGGGTTTTTGAGTTTTCGGGGGTTTTTTTGGTTTCCGGTTTTTTTTCAGGGTTTTTAGGTTTTTTTATGTTTTTAATGATTTTTAGAGTTTTTTTAGGATTTTTTATTATTTTTAGGGTTTTTAGAGATTTTAGTTATTTTGAGGGTTTTTAGGGGTTTTTCGCAGTTTTTGGGGTTTTCAAGGTTTTTAGGGTCATTTTGGGGTT
This sequence comes from Viscum album, assembly GCA_963277665.1. Taxonomy (NCBI): domain Eukaryota; kingdom Viridiplantae; phylum Streptophyta; class Magnoliopsida; order Santalales; family Viscaceae; genus Viscum; species Viscum album. Next base: position 1,048,412,621 of record OY728121.1, on the reverse strand, counting down.
TCGGGTTTTTTTGAGTTTTTTAGGTTTTTTAGAGTGGTTAAACATTTTAACAGGTTTGAAGGGTTTTTATTGTTTTTAGTGGTTTTTAGGGTTTTATGGGTTTTTAATGATTTTAAGGGTTTTTTGAGTTTTTATGGTTTTCAGGGGATTTTTAGGGTTTTTATGGTTTTTTATGTTTTCATGGATTTTTAGGCCTTTTTTAGGATTTTTATGGTTGTTAGGAAATTTTATGATTTTAAGGGATTTTGTGGGGTTTTAGGATTTTTCAGGGGGGGGGGTTTAGGTTTTTAAGGTTTCTTTGAGTTTTTTTTTCAGTCTTTATGGTTTTTAGAGTTTTTTAATGTTTTTAACATTTTTAGGAGTTTTAAGGGTTTTTAGAGTTTTAAGAAATTTTCTAGGGTTTTATGGGTTTTTAGTGTTTTTAAGGGTTTTATGGGGTTTTATGGGTTTTTAGGGTTTTATGGGGTTTTTATGTTTTCAAGGGGTTTTTTGGGATTTTAGGGTTTATTATATTTTTAGGTTTTTTTTTGATTTTGTAGAGTTTTAATTGTTTTTAGTATGTTTCAGGTTTTATGGGATTTTAGGGGGTTTTAGGGGTTTTAGGGGGGGTTTCAGGGTTTTTAGGGTCTTTTTAGGGTTTTAGGGTTTTTTGAGTTTTTAATAGGTTTATGGGTTTTAGGGTTTTCTAAGTATTTTAGGGTTTTTATAGTTTTAGGGGTTTTTCAAGGTTTTTAGGGTTTCTTACATTTTCATGGATTTTTAGGGATTTTTTAGGATTTTTATGGTTTTAGGTTTTTTAGGGTATTTCAGGGTTTTTTGGGTATTTCTGGGTATTTAGTGTTTTTTTTGAGTTTTTTATGGATTTTGATGTTTTTAGAGTTTTCAACTCTTTTTAACATATTTAGGGGTTTTAATGGTTTTTAGAGTATTTAGTGGTTTTAGGGTTTTTATAGGTTTTGAAGGTTTTTAAAGTTTTTTTGGGGTTTGTATTGTTTTCAAGGGTTTTTAAGGGGTTTTAGGGTTTTTTTATTTTTAGGGATTTTTAGGACCTTATAAGGAATTTTTTGGATTTTAGGGTTTTTTAGGTTTTTTAGGTTTTTTAGGGATTTTGAGGGTTGTTGCGTTTTTCATGTTTTTATGGGTTTTCCTGGTTTTTAGGGTCTTTTGGGTTTTTAGGGTTTTTTGAGTTTTTAGGGGTTCTAACGTTTTTAGAGTTTTTAAACATTTTTAGGTGTTTTAATGGTTTTTAGAGTTTTTAGTGGGTTTTAAATGTTTTATGGGTTTTTAGGTTTTTTTTGAGGTTTTTAGGTGTTTTTTTATGGTTTCCAGGGGTTTTCAATGTTTTTTTTGGTTTTTTACATTTTTAGGGATTTTAGGATTTTTATGGTTTTTAGGATTTTTAGTGATTTCAAGAGTTTTTAGTGTTTTTAGGGCTTTATGGTTTTTATATTTTTTCAGGATATGTAGGGTCTTTAGTTTTTTATTGTTTTTTTAGTTTTTAGGGTTTGTACGGTTTTTAGAGTTTTTTAACGTTTTTAGGGTTTCTAAGTGTTTTAAAGTTTTTTCTGGTTTTTAGGGTTTTTATGGGTTTTAGGTTTATGGTTTTCAGATGTTTCACAGGGTTTTTAGTGTTTTTCACAGTTTTAGTGATTTTTAGTTTATTTGTTGGATTTTTAGGATTTTGGGGGGTTTTACAGTTTTTAGGGATTCTGAGGGTTTTTGGGGTTTTTTCAAGGTCTTTTAGCCTTTTTAGGGTTTTAAGGATCTTTTGGGTTTTAGGATTTTTTTGAGTTTTTTAGGGCTGTTAATATTTTTAGCCTTTTAAGTTCTTAGGGGTTTTATAGGTTTTTAGAGTTTTTAGTGGTTTTTTGGGTTTTTAAGGGTTTTAGGTGTTTTAGGGTTTTTAGGGGGTTTTCATGATTTTTTGGATTTTATATGTTTTCAGGGACTTTAAGGGCTTTTTAGGATTTTTATAGTGCTTAGGAGTTTTATGGTTTTTAGTGAATTTGAGGGTTTTTTGGGTTTTTTGGGATTTATAGGGGGTTTTCAAGGTTTTTAGGGTCTTTTGGGGGTTTTCAAGGTTTTTAGGGTATTTTGGTGTTTTGGTTTTTTTTTGTTTTTTAGGTTTTCAATGCTTTTTAGAGTTTCTAATATTTTTAACATTTTTAGGGGTTTTGTGGGTTTTTGGAGTTTTTAGTCGATTTTTAAGGTTTTATGAGTTTTTAGAGTTTTTAATGGTTTTTAGGGGTTTTGTGGTTTTCAATGGTTTTTATGGTATTTAGGTATTTTTTAGGGTTGTTTGGGTTTTATTATGTTTTCCTGGATTTTTACATCCATTTTTTATTTTTATGGTTTTTAGTGTTTTTTAGGGTTTTAGGGATTTTGAGGTGTTTTTTGGGGTTTTTAGGATTTTTAGGGTTTTAAGAGTCTTTTGGAGGTTTTATGGTTTTTAATGTTTTTAGGGTTTTTAAGGTTTTTAGAGTTTTTAGTGGTTTTTAGTGTTTTAATGGGTTTTTATGGGTTTAGGGATTTTTATAGTTTTTAGGGGTTTTTAGGATTTTTATGGTTTTTTTTTGTTTTTAGGGTGTCTAGGGATTTTTAAGTTTTTAGGGGTTTCCATGCTTTTTAGGGGTTTTGTGGTTTTCATGGGTTTTTAGGATCTTTTTAGGTTTTTTGGGTTTTTTGAGTTTTTAGGGTTTTAAAGGTTTTTTATATTTTTTTAACATTTTTAGGGGATTTATGGTTTTTTAGAGTTTTAGGGTTTTTATAGTTTTTATTGTTTTTAAGGTTTTAAAGGTTGTTTAGGGTTTTATGGTTTCTATGGGGTTTTCAGGGTTTTTAGGGTTTTTTACATTTATAGGTTTTTTAGGATGATTTTAGTATTTTTATGGTTTTTATGGGGTTTTTGGTTTTTAAGAAATTTTTAGGGTTTTTAGGGGTTTTTAAGTAATTTTAGGGGTTTTGGGGTTTTAGGGTCTTTTGGGTTTTTTTGGTGTTTTTTTTGTGTTTTTGAGGATTTTAATGTTTTTTAGTGTTTTTAACATTTTTAGGGGTTTTACTGGTCTTACATGTTTTTAGTGTTTTTTGTGGTTTTTAGTGTGTTTATGGGGTTTTAGTGTCTTTAAGGTTTTTAGGTGTTTTGATGGTTTTCAAGGGGTTTTTAAGGTTTTAGTTTTTTTTTTGGATTTCCAGGATTTTTAGGTATTTTTTGGGTTTTTATTGGTTTTAGGGTTTTTAGGGATTTTGAGTGTTTTTTGGGATTTTTTGGGGTTTTATGCTTTTTTAGGTTTCAAGGGTTTTTCGATTTTTTATGGTTTTAATGGTTTTTAGAGTTTTTAGTGATTTTTAGGGGTTTTAGGGGTTTTAGGGTTTTTAGGGGTTTTAGGTGTTTTTAGGGGTTTTATTTGTTTCTGGGGTTTTTAAGGATTTTTAAGGTTTTTTCTGTTTTTAGACATTTTTAGAGATTTTTTTAGGATTTTTTTGGTTTTTATGGTTTTCATGGTTTATAGGGTTTTTTGGGATTTTGAGGTATTTTCAGGTTTTTTGGGTTTTTAGGGTTTTTGGGTGTTTAGGGTTTTTTTAAGTTTTTTGGGATTTTTCAGATTCATTAGAGTTTTTAACGTTTTGGGGGGTTTAATGAAATTTTAGAGTTTTTAGTGGGTTTTTAGGTTTTTTATGGGTTTTAGTGTTTTTTTAGGTTTTTATCGATTTTTATAGTTTTCAGGGGGGTTTTAAAGGTTTTATTTTTTTAGGTTTTCAATGAATTTTAGATATTTTTTAGGATTTTGATGGTTTTTAGGGGTTTTAAGGGATTTTAGGGATTTTTAGGGTTTTTCTGGGGTTTTAGGGTCTTTTTGAGTTTTTAGGGATTTTTTGGGGTTTTAAGGTTTTTTTATAGTTTTTTAACATATTTAGAGGTTTTAAGGGTTTTTACTATTTTTAGTGGGGTTTTATGGTTTAATGGAGTTTTGTGTTTTTAATGGGTTTTACGGTTTTTATAGTTTTCAAGAGATTTTAGGGTTTTAGTGTTTTGTATATTTTTAGGGATTTTTAGGGATTAAAATTAGGATTTTTAAGGGTTTTAGAGTTTCCAAGTGTTCATAGGGATTTTTGAGGTTTTTAAGTGTTTTCATGGTTTTTATGGGTTTTCATGGTTTTTTTTGGGTTTTCAAGGGTTTTTGGGCCTTTTTGGGTTTTTAGGGGGGTTTTTTTTTTGAGTTTTAAGGGTTTTTAGGTTTTTTGAGTTTTTGAATGATTTTATTTTAAGTGTTTTTAATTTTTAGTGGTTTTATGGTTTTTATGGGTGTTTTGGGTTTTTATGGTTTTAAGTGTTTTTATTGTTTTAGGGGGATTTCAAGGTTTTTGGGTTTTTTACGTTTTTAAGGATTTTAAGGGATTTTTTAGTTTTTTTATGATTTTTAGGGGTTTTTATGGTTTCTTGGGATTTTGAGGGTTTTTAGGGTTTTCCCAGGATTTTAGGGGTTTTTCTGGGTTTTTATGTTGTTTTGAGGTTTTAGGTTTTTTTTTGTTTTTAGTATTTTTAATATTTTATAGCATTTTTCAACATTTTTAGGGGTTTTAAGGGGTTTTTAAGTTTTTAGTGGGGTTTTAGGGTTTATATGGGTTTTAGGGTTTTTAAAGGTTATTAGGGTTTTTTATGGTTTTCTGGTGGGTTTTCAGGGTTTTTATGGATTTTGACTGTTTTTAGATTTTTTAGGGTTTTAGGGTTTTTAGGGGTTTTCAGGGTTTTTAGGGTCTTTTTGGGGTGTAGGGTTTTTTTTATTTTTTATGTTTTTTTAGGTTTTTAGATTTTTTTACATTTTTAGGGGTTTTTAGGTTTTTATGGGATCTTAGGGTTTTTACAATTTTTAAGAGTTTTTATAGATTTCAGGTGGTTTTTAGCATTTTTAAGTCTTTTTCATTTTTAGGGATTGTTAGGGCTTTTTTAGGATTTTTTTTTTGTTTTTAGGATTGTTTTTTAGGATTTTTTAGGACTTCTAGTGATTCTGAGGGTTTTTGCGGATTTAAGGGTTTTCTGGGGCTTTTATGGTTTTAGGATCTTTTGTATATTTAGGTGTTTTTTTGCAGGGCTGGGTTTTTAGGGGTTTTTTTGAGTTTTTTAGGTTTTTTAATGGTTTTTAAAGTTTTTAATGTTTAGGGTTTTTTAAGTTTTTAGTGGTTTTTGTGGTTTTTATTGGGGTTTTATGGTTTTAGGATGGTTTTATGGTTTTCAGGGGGTTTTCATGGTTTTTAGGGGGTTTTATGTTTTTTGGACTTTTAGGGATTTTTTTACGTTTTTTATGGTTTTTAGGATTTTTCGGGATATTGAGGGTTTTTTGGGTTTTTTAGGGTTTTATGGTTTTATGGTTTTTTTATTGGATTTTTTCGGGGTTTTTTGTGGTTTTAAGGTTTTTTAGACTTTTCTATCATTTTGAGGAGTTTTTAGGGTTTTTAGAGTTTTTAGTGGTTTTTAGTATTTTATGGGTTTTTAGGGTTTTTATGGATTTTTAATGTTTTTTGGGGTTTTATGGTTTTCAAGGGGATTTTCTAGGTTTTTAGGATTTTTTACATTTTCAAGGATTTTTATGGATATTTTAGGATTTTTATGGTGTTTAAGGATTTTAGGGATTATGAGGGGGTTTATGTGGTTTCATGATTTTTTAGGGTTTTTAGGGCAAGGAAGATGCGAGGGTCGGGCTATTCCCCCCCCCCCCCCAAATTTATTAGAAAGAAAAAGGAGACACAACAAACAAGGGAGGGGAGGGGTCAAACGACCCACATCCAAAAACCCCTTACAACCCAAAACAAAAAAGACCCCAAAAGAGAGAAAAACAAAAGCGAAAAAGTAAAAGCACACAAATCCAAGCAGCCACCACCATCATCTAGCATCAACCAGCATCCAGCATCTCACAGCTAACCAACAACCAGCATTCAAACTCAACCAGCAATCAACATCCAGCAGCAGCACGATCATAAACCACAGCTTCAGCAACTCCCAGCTCAGCAACAACCAGCATCCAACAACACAATTTCCCTCAGGGTTTTAGGGTTTTTTATGTTTTTAGGGTTTTAGTGATTTTTAGATTTTTTTTTGTTTTCTGGGATTTTTAGGGTTTTTAGAGATTTTGAGGGTTTTTAGTGGGTTTCGTGGGTTTTTAGGATTTTTAGGGTTATTATGGTCTTTATGGATTTTTAGCGCTTTTTATGTTTTTTAGATTTTTAAGGTTTTTAGTGTTTTTAACATTTTTAGGGGTTTAAAGGATTCTTAGTGTTTTTAGTGGCTTTTAATGTTTCTATGCGGTTTTAGAGTTTTTTTATGGTTTTAGGGGGTTTATGGTTTTCAGAGGTTTTCTAGGGCTTTTTACATTTTTAGGGATTTTTTTGGATTTTCATTATTTTTAGGGTTTTTAGAGATTTTGAGGCTTTTAGGGGTTTTTAAGGGTTTTTAGGTTTTCTAGGGGTTTTAGGGAACTTTTTGAGTTTTTGGGTTTTTAAGGTTTTTAAATCTTTGTTATCATTTTTGGGTTTTTAATGGTTTTTAGAATTATAGTGGGGTTTTATTGTTTTTATTATATTTTATGGGGTTTTAAGGTTTTTAGGGGTTTATATGGGTTTTTAGGAATTTCAGTGGTTTTTCAAGGTTTTTAGTGTTTTTTACATTTTCATGGATTTTAGTAGTTTTTTTATTTTTATGAATTTTAAATTTTTCAGGATTTTTTTGGATTTTTAGGATTTTAAGGTTTTTTAGGGTTTTTTTATGGATTTTATGGTTTTTAGGTTTTTAGGGTCTTTAGGGTTTTTAGTGTTTTTTGATTTTTTAGGGTATTAAAGGTTTTTAGAGTTTTTTAACATTTTTTGGGTTTTAAATGGATTTTAGGGTTTTTGGTGATTTTTATTAGTTTTTATGATTTGTAAATGCTTTTAGCGGTTTTTATCGTTTTAAGGGGATTTCTGGGGTTTTGTCATTTTTTTATGTTTTTCAGGATGTTTAGGATTTTTATGGTATCTAGGGGTTTTAGGGTTTTGGGGGATTTTTAGGATTTTTATATTTTTTAGGGGTTTTAGGGTTTTTTGAGTTTTTATTATTTTTTTGGAGTGTTAGGTTTTTTTGAAATTTTTACTGTTTTAAGTGTTTTTAAAGTTTTTAACATTTTTAGGGGTTTTAAGGGTTTTTTAGTTTTTAGTTTTTTTAGGGTTTTCGGGTTTTTATGGTTTTTTGGGGTATAGTACTTTGGGGATTTTTAGTAATTTAAGGGTATTTTATATTTTCAAGGATTTTAGGGTTTTTATGATTTTTATGATTTTTAAGGTTTTTAGGGTTTTTAGAGTTTTTAGGATTTTTATGGATTTTGAGGGATTTTAGGGGTTTTCAAAAAATTTTAGGTTTTTTCTCTGTTTTATGGGTTTTTTGGGTCTTTAGGTTTTTTTAGTTTTTAAGGGTTTTTAAGGTTTTCTAGAGTTTTTCAATGTTTTTAAGGGTTTAAAGTGTTTTTAGTGGGTTTTAGGGGTTTTATCGATTTTTAGGGTTTTCTAAGGTTTTTAGGGGGTTTTATGGATTTTAGAAGTTTTTCATGGTTTTTAGTATTTTTTATGTTTTCAAGGTTTTTTTTGAATTTTTATGATTTTAATGAATTTTAGGGTTTTTAGGGATTTTAAGGGTTTTTATTGATTTTCTGGTCATTTTAGGGATTTAAAAGTTTTTCAAGCTTTTTAGGGTATTGGGAGTTTTTAGGGGTTTTCTGAGTTTTTTAGGGTTTTTAAGGGTTTTTAACATTTTAGTGGTTTTAAGGGTTTTTAGATTTTTTAGTGGGTTTTAGGGGGTTTATGGATTTTTAGGGGTTTTAAGGTTTTTAGGGGTTTTATGGTTTTAAGGGGTTTTTATGATATTTTTTGTTTTTAGGGATTTTTAGGGTTTTTTTAGAATTTTTATGGTTTTTAGGGTTTTTATGGTTTTTAAGGATTTTAAGGTTTTTTTGGATTTTTCAAGGTTCTTAGGGTTTTTAGGGTTTTCAGTGTTTTTAGGGTCATTTGGGTTTTTGGGGTTTTTTTGAGTTTTTTAGGGTTTTAAGCTATTTCAGGGTTTTTGATGTTTTTAGTGGTTTTAGGGGTTTTTATGTTTTTTCAGGGTTTTTTCAGGTTTTTTCAGGATTTTTCGGTTATTCTATGTCTTCGGGGATTTTTATGATTTTTTTATAATTTTTATAGTTTTTATGGTTTTTAGGGATTTTTGGGTTTTTTTGGGTTTTTAGGGTTTTCACTGTTTTTAGTGTTTCTAGGGTTTTTAAAGGTTTTTAGGGTTGTTTGGGTTTTTAGGGTTTTTTCTGAGTTTTTTAGGGATTTTAAGGCTTTTTAGAGTTTTTAACGTTCTAGGGGTGTTCATTATTTTTAGAGATTTATCGGTTTTAAGATTTTTTATGGTTTTGGAGTGTCTATAAGGGTTTTAGGTAATTTTATGGTATTTAGGTATTTTTTAGGATTTTTTCTGTTTTTAGTGCTTTAGGGATTTCCAAGATTTTTAGGGTTTTTTTAAATTTTTTAGGGGTTTCGAGTTTTCTTAGAGTTTTTTTAGTGTTTTTAATTTTCTTTGGGCTTTTAAGGGTTTTTATAGTTTTTAATGGTATTTAATGTTTTATGGGGTTTTAGGGGTTTTTAGGTTTTTATAATTTGCAGGGGTTTTTCTGGGTTTTTAGTGTGTATTACTATTTCATGGATTTTTAGAAATTTTTTAGGATTTTTATGGTTTTTAGGGTTTTAGGGTTTTTAGGGTTTTTTGTATTTTGAGAGTTTTTTGGGTTTTCTAGGTTTTTTTGGTTTTTAGGGTTTTAGGGTTTTTTTTTTGAGTTTTTAGGTTTTTAAGGGATTTAGAGTTTTGTATCCCTTTTTAACATTTTTTGGTGTTTAAATGGATTTTAGAGTTTTGAGTGAGTTTATTGGGTTGTTATGGGTTTTTAATGTTTTTAGTGGTTTTATAGTTTTTAGGGGGCTTTCAAGGGTTTTACGGTTTTTAAAATTTTCAGGGATTTTTAGGGGTTTTTTAGGATTTTTCTGGTTTTTATGGTTTTTATGAATTTTAATGATTTTCAGGGTTTTAAGGGATTTTCAGGGTTTTTAGGGTCTTTTGGGGTTTTAGGGTATTTTTTGAGTTTTTAGGGGTTTAAAGGTCTTTTAGAGTTTTTAACGTTTTTAGGGGTTTTAAGGGATTTTAGAGTTTTTAGTGGTTTTTAGTGTTTTTATAGGTTTTTAGGTGTTTTCACATTTTTCAGGGTTTTATGGTTTTTCGGGGTCTTTAGGGTTTGTTACGTTGTCAGGGATTTTTTTAGGTATTTTATGTTACCTAGAGTTTTTAGGGATTTTGAGGGGTTTTCAAGTTTTTTAGGGTTTTTATGGATTTTTAGGGTTTTTAGGGTATTTTGCGTTTTTAGGGTTTTTTAGTTTTTTTGGTTTTTATGGTCTTTATAAATTTTTATTGTTTTTAGCTATTTAAAGGGTTTTTTTGAATTTTTAGTGGTTTTAAGGGTTTTATGGATTTTAAGGGTTTTTAAAGGTTTCTAAGGTTTTTTATTATTTTCAAGGTTTTAGGGGGGTTTTATGGGTTTTATGGGTTTTATGGTTTTCAGGGGGTGGGGGTTTTGAGTTTTAGGATTTTTTGCATTTTTAGAGATTTTTAGGGATTTTTAGGATTTCTATTGTTTTTAGACTTTTTTTAGTTTTTCATAGTTTTGAGGGTTTTTAGCATTTTTTGGGGTTTTTCAGGGTTTTAGGTTCTTTTTAGGTTTTTAGGGTTTTTTTATGTTTTTTAGGCTAATAAGGTTTTTTATTATTTTTAACATTTTTAGGTTTTTAAGGGGTTTTTAGAGTTTTTAGTGGTTTTATGGTTTTTATGAGTTTTTAGGGCTTTTAAGATTTATTGGGTGTTTTATTGTTTTTGGGCGTTTTTAAGGTTTTTAGTGTTTTTCACCTTTTCAGGGATTTTTGAGCATTTTTAGTATTTTATTATTTTTTGGGTTTTTAGGGATTTTGAGGGGTTTTTGGGTTCTTTTGGGTTTTTAGGGGTTTTGGGGTTTTTAGGGACTTTTGGGAGTTTAGGATTTTATTGTGATTTTTTAGGGGTTTTAAGGTTTTTTTGATATTTTATATTTTTTATGTTCTAGGGGTTTTAAGGTGTTTTAGAGATTTTAGTGGTTTTAGTGATTTTCTATGTTTCTTAGGTATTTTAAGGTTTTTAGGGATTTTATGGATTTAAAGGGTTTTCAGGGTTTTTTGAGTTTTTTTTACATTTTCAGGGATTTTAATGGATTTTTTAGGATTTTTATGGTTTTTATGTTTTTTTTGGATTTTAAGAGTTTTGAGGGTTTTTAGGAGTTTTCAGGGTTTTTAGACTCTTTTTGGGGTTTTAAGGGTTTTTTTAGTTTTTAGGGGTTTTTAGGTTTTTATCGGTTTATAGAGTTTTTAAGGATTTTTAGGGTCGTTTAGTTTTATAGATTTTTTAAGAATTTTTTGGTTTTTTAGAGTTTTTAACGTTTTTTGGGGTTTTGAGGGTTTTTAGATTTACTAGGTAGTTATTAGGGTTTTTATGGGTTTTATGGTTTTTTATGCTCTTTAGGTGTTTTTATGGTTATTAGGGGGTTTTCAGCTTTTTTAGGTTTTTTTATGTTTTCATGGATTTTTAGGGATTTTTTAAGTTTTTTATGGTTTTTAGAGTTTTTAGAATATTTAAGGATTTTGAGGGGTTTCAAGGTTTTTTTAGGGGATTTAGGGTTTTTTGGTTTATTTGAGTTCTTTTTGGTTTTTAGGGGTTTTTTTGAGTTTTTTAGGGTTGTTATGTTTTTTAGAGTTTTTAACATTTTTATCATTTTTGGGATTTTAATTATTTATAGAGTTTTTAGTGGGGTTTTAGGGTTTTATGGGGTTTTATATTTTTTATGGTTTTTAGGGGTTTCCTAGTTTTTTGGAGTTTTTCAAGGTTTATACATTTTCTGGTATTTTTAGAGATTTTTAGGATTTTATGGATTTTTGGGTTTTTAGGGTCTTTGGAGATTTTGATGGGTTTTAGGGGCCTTCAGGGTTTTTAGTGTTTTTAGAGATTCTAGGGTATTTTTGGGATTTTAGGGTTTTCATGTTTTTCAGGGGTTTTTTGGTTTTTAGTGTTTTTTAACATTTTAGGCGTTTTAAGGGTTTTTAGATTTTTTGTTAGTGTTTAGGGTTTTTCTGGATTTTTAAGGTTTTCTTATGGTTTTAGGGTTTTTTATGGTTTTCAGTGATTTTAGTGTTTTTAATATTTTCAGAGATTTTTAAGCGGTTTTTAGGATTTTTATTACTTTTAGTGTTTTTTAAAGATTATGAGGGTTTTAAAAGTTTTTAGGGGTTTTTCAGGTTTTATGGAGTTTTTAGGTTTTAAGGGATTTTTAGTTTTTGAGGTTTTTAAAGGTTTTTAGAGTTTTTAACATTTTTGTGGGGTTTGAGGGATTTTAGAGTTTTTAGTGGGTTTTAGGGTTTTTATGGATTTCAAGGTTTTTTATGGTTTTTAGGGGATTTCAGGGATTTTAAGGGATTTCCAGGGTTTTTAGGGTTTTTTCATTTTCAATTAATTTTAGCGTTTTTTAGATTTTATGGTTTTTAGGGGATTTCAGGGATTTTAAGGGATTTCCAGGGTTTTTAGGGTTTTTTCATTTTCAAGTAATTTTAGCGTTTTTTTAGATTTTATGGTTTTTAAGGGTTTTTTAAGTTTTTCTTGATTTTGAAGTTTTTTTGGTTTTTAGGATTTTTTCAGGGTTTTTAGATTCTTTTTAGGTTTTTTGAGTTTTTTACAGGTTTTAAGGTTTTTAACGTTTTCTATTGTTTTTAGGGGTTGAAAGGTTTTTTAGATTTTTAGTGGGGTTTTAGTGGTTTTGTGGTGTTTATAAGGTTTTTAGGGGTTTTATTGTTTTAAGGGTTTTTTACGTTTCAAGTATTTTTTAATATTTTTATGGTTTTTAGGGTTTTAAGGGATTTTGAGGCATTTTTGGATTTTTTTAGGTTTGTTTGGGTATTTAGGGCCTTTTTTCATTTTTGAGTTTTTCAAGATTTAAATATTTTTTATAGTTTTTGGTGGGTTTTAGGGTTTTATGAGTTTTAGAGTTTTTAAGGTTTGGATTGATTTTAGGAATTTTTCTAGATTTTAGGGTTTTTACATATTTAGGAATTTTTAGGGATTTGTTAGAATTTTTAAGGTTTTAGGGTTTTTAGGGTTTTTAGGGATTTTGATGTTTTTTTTTGGGTTTTTCAAAGTTTTTATGGTTTTTTTGTTTTTTTGTTTTTAGGGTCTTTTTGGGTTTTTAGGTTTTTTTTAGTTTTTTAGGGGTCTTAATGTTCTTTTTGATTTATTTAATGTTTTTAGGGGCTTTAAGGGATTTTATAATTTTTAGTGGGTTTTTGGATTTTTTTGGTTTTTTTTAATGTTTTAAGGGATTTTTAGGCGGTTTTTAAGATTTTTATAGTTTTAAGGGTTTTAGGGATTTTATGGGTTTTAGGGGTTTTGAGGGTTTTTATGGTTTTTAGGTTTTTACTGGGTTTTTAGCTTCTTTTTGGGTTTTAATGTTTTTAAGGTTTTTTAAAAAAATTTAGGAGTTCTAGGGGTTTTAGGTTTTTCTATGTTTTTAGGGGTTTTTGGGTTTTAGGGATTTTCAATGTTTAGAAGGTTTTTTACGTTTTTATGGTTTTTTAGGGATTTTTTAGTACTTTTATGGGTTTAGGGTTTTTAGGGTTTTTAGGAATTTTGAGGGGTTTTAGGGGTTTTCCGGGGGTTTTAGGGTTTTTAGGGTCTTTTGGGTTTTTAGGGGTTTTTTGAGTTTTTAGGGATTTTAAGGTATTTGCAGGTTTTTAATGTTTTAAGGGGTTTAAAGGGTTTTTATAGTTTTTAGTGGTTTTTAGGGTTTTGATGGGTTTCTAGGGATTTAATGGGTTTAAGGGGGTTTTCAGGGTTTTTTTGGGTTTTTTCCATTTTCATGAATTTTTAGGGATATTTTCGGATTTTATGGTTTTTTGGGTTTCTTAGGGTGTTTAGAAATTTTGAGGGGTTTTCAGGATTTTTTAGGGTTTTAATATTTTATGGGTTTTTAGGGGTTTTTTTGTCTTTTGGGGGTTTTGGGGTATTTTTTAATTTTTTAGGGTTTTATGGTTTTTTAGTGTTTTTAATGTTTTTTAGGGTTTAAATGGGTTTTGGAGTTTTTAGTGGGGTATTAGGGGTTTGAATGAATTTTAGGGTTTTTAATGGTTTTTAGGGGTTTTTATGGTTTTGAGAGGGTTTTCAGGGTTTTTATGGTTTTTTATGTTTGAAGTGACTTTTAGGGCTTTATTAGGATTTTTGTGGGTTTTGGGGATTTTTAGGGTTTTTAGGGATTTTGAAGAATTTTAAGGGCTTTCAAGTCTTCTAATGTTTTTAGGGTTTTTAGGGTGTTTGGGGGGGGGGGGGTTAGGGTTATTTATGTTTTTTAGGGTTTATAAGGTTTTTTAGAGTTTTAAAAGTTTTTAGAGGTTTTAAGGTTTGTAAAGTTTTAAGTGGTTTTAGGTTTTTTAGGGTTTTTAAGGTTTTTAGGGATCTTTATGGTTTTCAGTGGTTTTTTAGGGGTTTAAAGGTTTTTACATTTTCTGGGATTTTTAAAGTATTTTTAGTATTTTTATGGTTTCTAGGGTTTTTTAGGGTTTTTATGGATTTTGATGGTTTTAGTGTTTTCAAGGTTTTCATGGTTTTTGGGGTCTTTTTGGCTTTTAGGGTTATTTTACTTTTTTTGGGGTTTTAATGTTTTTAGAGTTTTTTGGGGTTTAAAGGGTTTTTAGAGGTTTTAGTGGTTTTTAGTGTTTTTATGAGTTTTTAAGGTTTTTGGGGTTTTAGGGGTTTTTTTAGTTTTTAGGGTTTTAAATATTTTTTATAGTTTTAAAATTTTTTAGGGGTTTTAAGGGATTTTAGAGTTTTAGTGGGTTTTTAGGGTTTTTATGTGTTTTAGGATTTTTTAAGGGTTTTAGGGGTTTTTATTTCTTTCAGGTGTTTTCAGGGTTTTTTGTGTTTTTTACGTTTTTAGGTATTTTTACTAATTTTTTGGATTTTTATGGTTCTTTGGTTTTTTTAGAGATTTTTTTGGGATTTTGCGGTTTTTTAGGGTTTTTGGGAGTTTTCTAGGGGTTTAGGGTCTTTTGGGTTTTTATGGTTTTTTTGTGTTTTTAGGGTTTTTAATGTTTTTCAGAGTTTTGTAACATCTTTATGAGTTCTTTGGGTTTTTACTGGTTTAGGGTTTTATCGGGTTTTAGGGGGTTTTTTTATGTATTATAGGGGTTTTATGGTTTTTAATGGGTTTTTAGGGTTTTTTACATTTTCATGATTTTTAGGTATTTTTAAGTTATTATGGTTTTTATGGTTTTTAGGATTTTTAAGGATTTTGTGAATTTTTCGGGGGTTTCAAGGTTTTTTTGGGTTTTTGGTTCCTTTAGGTTCTTTTGTTTTTTCGGTTTTTTTTTTGAGTTTTTTAGGGTCTTAAAATGTTTTTAGAGTTTTTTAACATTTTGGGGGTTTTAGGGTTTTATAGTTAGGTATTTTTTGGGTTTTTTTTGTTTTTATGGTTTTTTTTTGATTTTCTGGTTTTTTCAAGGGTTTGAGTTTTTTTTAATTTTTAGGGATTTTTATGGCTCTTTATGGATTTTTGGGTTTTTAGGGGTTTTTAGGGGGTTTGAGGGGTTTTAATGTTTTTAGGGTTTTTCAGTGTTTTTTAGTTTTTTTTGGGTTTTTAATCATGTTTAGTGTTTTCTAATGTTTTTAGGAGTTTTAAGGGGTTTTAGAGTTTTTTTTTGGTTTTTATGGTTTTTATGGTTATTTGGGGTTTTTATGGTTATTTGGGGTTTTATGGTTTTTAGGTGTTTTATGGTTTTTAGGGAGTTTTTAGGGTTATTAGGGTTTTTACATTTTTAGGGATTTTTATGGGTTTTTTTGGATATTTATGGTTTTTACAGTTTTTAGGGATTTTTAGGAAATTTTAGGGTTTTTAGGGGTTTTCAGGGTTTTTAGGATCTTTTTGGGTTTATAGGGGTTTTTTTTGAGTTTTTAGCATTTTTAAGGGTTTTTAGTGTTTTTTAAAGTTTTTTTTATGTTTTTAGGGGTTTTAAAGTTTTTAATGGGTTTTAAGGCCCTTATGGTTTTAGGGTTTTAAATATTTTTTGGGGTTTTTATATTTCTCATGGGGTTTTCAGGGTCTTTAGGGTTTTTTATGTTTTCATGCATTTCTTGGGTTTTTTTTGGTTTTTTATTTTTTTAGAGTTTTTATTGATTTTGAGGGGTTTATAGTATCTTAGGGTTTTTAGGGTTTTTATTGGTTTTCAGGGATGGATTTTTTTGGGTTTTTACGATTTTTTTGAGTTTTTATAGTTTTGAAGTTTTTTTTGATTTTTTTAACATTTTTAGGGGTTTTAAGAGTTTTTAGTGTTTTTTGTGGTATTTTGGGTATTTTGGGGTCTTATGGGTTTTTACGGATTTTTGAGGTTTTATGGTTTTTAGGGGTTTTTCATGGTTGTAATGTTTTTTACGTTTTTAGGGATTTTTGGGATTTTTGGGATTTTTAGGATTTCTATGGTTTTTTGGGGTTTTTTGGGGTTTTAGGGATTTTAAGAGGTTTTAGGGGTTTTCAAGGTTTTAAAGGTTTTTTGAGTTTTTTGGGTTTTTGGGTTAAGGGTTTTTGGTTTTCAATGTTTTTAGGGTTTTAAGATTTTTTTTAGGGTTTTAGGGGTTTTTAGGGATTTTATGGCCATTTTGGGTTTTTAGGGTTTTTTGAGCATTTTAGGGTTTTAATGTTTTTAAGAGTTTTTTTAAAATTTTTAGGGGGCTTAAGGTTTTTATAGTTTTAGTGGGTTTTTATTTATTTTATGGGGGTTTAAAAGTTTTTAGGGGTTTTATGGTCTTCGGGGATTTTTCAGGATTTTTAGGGGTTTTTACATTTTCATATATTTTTAGGGATTTTTTAGGATTTTTATTATATTTAGAGTTTTATGGGTTTTAGGGATTTTGAGGGTTTTATGGATTTTTTGAGTTTTCAGGGGTTTAAGGTTTTCTAGAGTTTTTAAACTTTTTTAGGTTTTTTAAGGGTTTTTAGAGTTTTTAGTGGGTTTTTAGGGTTCTTATGGGTTTTTAGTGGTTTTTAACATTTTTAGTCGCTTTTATGGTTTTCAGGGGGTTTGCAAGGTTGTTAGCATTTTCTATATTTTCATGGATTTTAGAGCTTTTTTAGTATTTTGTAGTTTTTAGGGTTTTCTAGGATTTTTAGTGATTTTGAGGGGCTTTCATGGGCTTTCTGGGTTTTAGGGTTTGTGGGTTTTTCTATGTTTTCATGGTTTTTAAGTTTTTTTTGGGTTTTTGGGGTTTTTTTTGAGTTTTTTGAGTTTTATTATTTTTAGTGGGTTTTAGGATTTTTAAGGTATTTAGTGGGTTTTAGGGTTTTAAGAGGTTTTTTACATTTTCTTGGATTTTTAGGGAATTTTTCGATTTTTATGGGTTTTAGGTTTTTTAAGGGTTATGGGGATTTTGAGGGGTTTTAGGGTTTTCAGGGGTATTTAGTGGTTTTAGATTTTTTCTGGGTTTTTAGGGTCATTTTGGGTGTTTAGGATTTTTTTGTTTTTAACTGTTTTAAAGGATCTTTAGTGTTTTTAAATGTTTTTAGTTGTTTTAAGGGTTTTTAGAGTTTTTAATGGTTTTGGTTTTTTAAGTTTTATGGGTTTTATGGTTTTAAGTGGGTTTTTATGGTTTTTAAAATTTTAGGGATCTTTAGGGATATTTTTTTTTCTATTTTAGGGTTTTTAAGGTTTTTAGGGATTTTGTGGGATTTTATGGTTTTTAATGGATTTTAGTGTTTTTAGGGTTTTTAGGGTTTTTATGGTTTTTAGGGTTTTTAGGGTCTTTTGGGTTTTTTGTGTTTTTAGGTCTTTTAAGGGTTTTAGATATTGTTAACTTTTTATAATGTTTTTGGGGGTTTTAAGCGTTTTTAGATTTTTAGTGGGTTTTCAGGTGTTTTATGGGTTTTAGGGTTTTTAACTCTTTTAGGGGTTTTGTGGGTTTTAGGTGTTTTTTTTGGGATTTTAGGGGTTTTTTAGGTTTTCAAAGAACTTTAGGTCATTTTTAGGATTTTTATGGTTTTGAGGGTTTTTTGGGTATTTAGGGTTTGTGAGAGTTTTAGAGGGTTTTAGGGTTTTTAGGGTTTTTAGTGTTTTTAGGGCTTTTAGGGTCTTTTGTTTTTTTTGTTTTCTTGGGGTTTTAATGCTTTTTAGAGTTTTTAACCTTTTTAGGGTTTTAAGGTTTTTTAGAGTTTTAATGGTGTTTTAGGGTTTTCTTGTGTTTTGGGGTTTTTATGTTTTTAGTGGTTTTATGGTTTTCATGGGATTTTAAGGGTTTTTTGGGTTTTTTACTTTTTATGGTTTTTTATGGATTTTTTGGATTTTTATGGTTTTTAGGGGTTTAGGGATTTTGAGGGGTTTTAGTGTTTTTAGGTTCTTATTGGGATTTTACAGTTTGTTTAGTTTTTTTGGGTTTTAATATTTTTTGGTGTTTTTTAACATTTCAGGGGTTTTAAGGTTTTTTAGAGTTTTTAGAGGTTTTTTGGGTTTTTCGGTTTTTTATGGGATTTAAGGGTTTTTAATTTTTTTTTAGGATTTTTTTTGGTTTTTAGGGGGTTTTAAGGGTTTTTTGGATTTTTTTTTATTTTGAGTTTTCTATGGATTTATGGGTTTTTAAAGTTGTTTAACATTTTTAGGGGTTTAAAGGGTTTTGGGGTTTTTAGTGGGTTTTCGTGGGTTTTTTTTATTATTTAATTTTTTTATTGGTTTTTTATGGTTTTTGAGGTTTTAAGGGTTTGTTAGGTTTTTAGGGATGTCTAGGGATTTTTTATGATATTTACGATTTTTAGTGTTTTTTAGGGTTTTTAGGGTTTTTGAAGGTTTTTAGGGTTTTTCAAGGTTTTTATGGTCTTTTGGGAATTTAGGGTTTTTATGGACTTTTGGGATTTTAGTATTTTTATTGTATTTATAGGTTTTTAGGGTTTTTATGGTTTTCCTGGGTTTTAGGGTTTTTAGGGTTTTTAGTTTTTTTACCTTTTCATGGGTTTTTAGGGATTTTTTTTGGATTTTTATGATTTTAGTGTTTTTATGGGTTTTTGGGATTGGGGGAGTTAGGGTTTTTCAGGCTTTCTAGAGTTTTAGTATTTTTACGACCTTTTTTGATTTTTGGGCCTTTTTAGTTTTTACACTTTTTTTAGTTTTTTAGGGTTTTTAAACTTTTTAATGTTTTTAGAGATTTTTAGGGTTTTTAGAGTTTTAGTGGGTATTTACTATTTTTATGGGTTTTATGGTTTTTTAATATTTTTAGGGGGCTTTGTGAATTTCAGTTGTTTTCATGGTTTTTGGTGTTTTTTATATTCTCTAGGACTTTTAGGGCTTTTAGGATTTTTATGGGTTTTAAGGATTTTAGGGATTTTGAGGGGTTTTAGGGTCTTTCAGGAGTTTTTAGGGTTATTAGGGGTTTTCAGAGTTTTTAGGGTCTTTTTGGGTTTTTAGGGTTTTTTTGAGTTTTTTAACTTTTATAATGTTTTTATGGGTTTTACGATATTTTAAAGTTTTTGTGGGGTTTTAGGGTTTTTATGGGTTTATTGGTTTTTTCAAGGTTTTTAGTTATTTTTTTTCTTTTTAGAGGATTTTTAGGGGTTTTAGGGTTTTTATGTTTTTAGAGATTTTTGGTTATTTTTTAGGATTTTTATGGTTCTTAGGGTGTTTATGTTTTTAGGAATTTTGAGGGGTTTTTGGGGGTTTAGGGTTTTTTTTTTGGGTTTTTGGGGTTTTGGGTTTTTTAGGGACTTTTTGGGTTTTTAAGGTTTTTTTAGTTTTTAGGGGTTTAAATGTTTTTTAGAGTTTTTAACATTTTTAAGGGTTTTACATGTTTTTAGAGTTTTTAATGGGTTTTAGGATTTTTTGGGTTTTTATAGTTGTGATGGGTTTTTTATGTTTTTTAGGGGTTTTTCGAGATTTTTAGGATTTTTGTGGTTTATGGGGTTTTTTATGGTTTTAGGGATTTTGAGTGTTTTTAGTGTTTTTCCGGGCTTTTTAGGGTTTTTTAGGGGTTTAGGGTATTTTTGGATTTTTATGGTTTTTGTTGAGTTTTTTAGGGTTTTTATGGGTTTTTGAGGGTTTTTATAGTTTTTTAACATTTTTAAGGATTTTAAGGGTTTTTAGAGTTTTTAGTGGGTTTTATGGGTTTTTAATGGGGTTTGAGGGGCTTTTATGGGTTTGAGGGGGTTTTCAGGGTTTTTAGGGTTTCTTAATTTTTTAGGGTTTTTTAGGGATTTTCCAGGATTTTTATGGTTTTTGGAGTTTTAGGGTTTTTAAGGATTTCAATGGGTTTGGGGTTTTTCTTGGTTTTTTGGGTTTTTAGTAGTTTTAGGGGTTTTTTTGAGTTCTTATGATTTTTAAGGTTTTTCAGAGTTTTTTAACATTTTTTGGGGTTTTAAGGGCTTTTAGATTTTTTAGTGGTTTTTAGGGTTTTTCTAATTTTCAAGGGTTTTAGGGGTTTTTATGGTTTTTAAGGTTTTTTTGGGTTTTTATCATTTTTTACATTTGTAGATATTTTTAGGGATTTTTTAGGATTTTTATGGTTTTTAGGGTTTTTAGGGATTTTGAGGGTTTTTTGGGTTTTTTGGGTTTTTTTTGGGTTTTAGGGTCTTTTTCAAATTTTAGGGTTTTTTTGAGTTTTTTTGGGTCTTTATGGTTTTTATAGTTGTTTATCTTTTTTTTAATGTTTTAAGAGGTTTAAAGGTTTTTTAGAGTCTTTAGTGGGTTTATAGGGTTTTATGGGGTTTTAGGGTTTTATGGTTTTCAAAGGATTTTCGGGGTTATTTACATTTTCATGGATTTTTGGGGAATTTTTAGGATTTTTACAGTTTTTAGGGTTTTTAGGGTTCTTTAGGGATTTTTTTTGTTTTTAGGGTATTTCAGGGTTTTTTGGGTCCTTTTGGGTTTTTTTTATTTTATTAGGGTTTTTTAGAGCTTTTAACATTTTTAGGGGTTTTGAGGGTTTTGAGATTATTAGTGGATTTTTTGGGTTTTTTTTATTTTTAGTGTTTTATGGTTTTTATGGTTTTAAGTATTTTTATGGTTTTGGGTGCTTTTTAACGTATTTAGGGTTTTTTACATTTTCTTGGATTTTTTGGATGTTTTTAGTATTTTTACGGTTTTTATGTTTTTAAGGATTTTAAGGGGTTTTAGGGTTTTTAGGGGTTTTTAGTGATTTTTAGAGATTTTAGGGTTTTTCAGGGTTTTTAGGGAATTTTTTGATTTTTAGGGATTTTTTGAGTTTTTTGGGTTTTAAGGTTTTTTATAGTTTTTTAATGTTTTTAGGGGTTTAAAGGGTTTTTAAAGTTTTTAGTGGTTTTAAGGGTTTTTAGAGTTTTTTATGGTTTTAGGGTTTTTATGGGGTTTTGGTATTTTTTATGGTTTTTAGCGGTTTTGGTGCTTTTCAAGGGTTTTTCATGGTTTTTAGGGTTTTTTATGTTTTTCAGGGATTTTCATGCTATTTTAGAATTTTTATGGTTTTAGGGTTCTTTGTTTTTTTGGGTTTTTTAGGTTTTTTAGGTTTTTTGAGTTCTTTAGGGGTTTCAAGATTTTATAGAGTTTTTTACGTATTTAAGGCAAGGTAGGCATAGGGCCAGGCTATTCCTAACCCCCCAAAAGTTTATTAAAAAGAAGACACAACAGACCATGGGGGTGGAGTCAATCAACTCACACCCAAAATCCCTGAACATCCCCAAAAAAACAAAGACCCAAAAAACCAAAAACCTCCACAAAGAAACAGCAAGAGGACACTAACAGCACCACTAACCGCAGCTTCATCACTTCCCATCCAAGCATTAACCAGCATCCAGTAGCTCATAGCCAAGCAACAACCAACATCCAATCTCACAAATTCCAGTATCCAACACCTCCTCACCAAAAAGATCCACCACCAGCAGGACATAACCATCAACACCAAATTCATTCTCGTCAACTTCATCAAATCCTAGCTAATCAGCAACCATCCCGAATCAGTTTTGCCATCATCTATCATCTCCTTGCCAAGAAGATCAACCTTCAACAACACAAAACCACTAGCATCACCAGCCTCTAGCACCTCCTCACCAAGAATATCAACTGCCAGTAGTGCACCAAACTTGTAAACAATAACTTCATCACAACCCAACCCATCAAAAAGCAGCATCCAACACCACAATTTCCAACAATCAACATCTCCTTCCACACCTCGTAAACAAGTAGTGACAAAAAACCTATATCTCACATCGTCACACACTAATTTCCATAGCAGCATCAAAAATATCCAAAAATACAGAACCATCTTAATCAAAGACTCAATCAGACCCCCAACCAGATGACAAGCCCAACCAACAAACCAATCCACCAGCAGAACAAACCATAAAAGCAGATAAATCAAGCACCCACTAAACTTTAGAAATCAGAATTCACGAACCACAGGCGCACCAAAAAATTGCAGGACTAACACCGCATGAGATACAACATACCATATTCAAAGCCCCATTGGATAAGAAACCGAACAACAAAGTAGAAACCCGGAGTAGATGACTGACCATCAATGAGACCAGAACCGGAATCGCCGAGACAACCTTCTCTACCGTTGATGCCCTCGACCCCGCTGACACATCCGAGGAAACCCCAGATCTGGAAAATCAACCTCGATCCGTGGCTAAAGACTAGTAGGGTTCCCGGTTTAATGGTTTTTACGTTTTTATGGATTTTTAGGGATTTTTTAGGATTTTTATGGTTTTTATGGTTTTTAGGGTTTTTAGAGATTTTGAGGGTTTTTAGGGGTTTTCAAGGTTTTTTGGGGTTTTTAGGGTTTTTAGGTTATTTTTGGGTTATTATGGTTTTTTTGTGTTTTATAGGGGTTCTATGGTTTTTACTGTCTTTTTTATGTTCTTAGGTTTTTAAGTTGTTTTAGAGTTTTTTGTGGTTTTAGAGTTTTATGGGTTTTAGGGTTTTTTAAGTTTTCAGGGATTTTTTGGGATTTTTAAATATTTTTATAGTTCTTTTGGATTTTTAGAGGTTTTAGGTATTTTGAGGGATTTTTAAGGGCTTTTAGGCTTTTTTAGGGTTTTAGGTGTTTTTACGGTTTTTAAGGTTTTCTTGAGTTTTTTATAAATTTTAGGGGGTTTTCGAGTTTTTTAGCATTTTTAGTGGTTTCATGGATTTTAGAGTTATTAGCGTGTTTTAGGGTTTGTATAGGGTCTTAGGGTTTTTAAGGTTTTTATGAGTTTTATGGTTTTCAAGGGTTTTTACGGTTTTTATAGTTTTTTTCATTTTCAAGGATTTTAGGGATTTTTAGGATTTTTAGAGGTTTTAGGGGATTTTAGGGTTTTTTGGTTTTTTTGGGATTTTGAGAGATTTTATGAATTTTCAGTGTTTTTCAGGGTTTTTAGGGTCTTTTTGCATTTTTAGGGGTTTTGTTCAGTTTTTTAGCGTTTTATGGGGGTTTTGTAGTTTTTAATGTTTTTAGGGGTTTTAAGGGTTTTTAGTGTTTTAGTTTTTTTTAGGGTTTTTTTTGGTTTTTAAGGTTTTTAGGGGTTTATAGTTTTCAGGGGGTTTTTAGGGTTTTTTTATTTTTTTATGTTTTTAGGGATTTTTATGGATTTTTTTGGTTTTTTATGTTTTTAGGGTTTTTAGGGATTTTGTGGGGTTTTATGGTCTTTCTGGGTTTTTTAGGTTTTTAGTGTTTTTCAAGGTATTTTGGGTCTTTTGAGGTATTGAGAGTTTTTATGCCTTTTTTAAGGTTTTCCAGTTTTTTAGAGTTTTTAAACATTTTAAACATTTTAGGGGTTTTAAGTGTTTTTAGAGTTTTCAGTAGTTTTTAGGGTATTTATTGGGTTTTTGGGTTTTTTAAGGTTTTTAGGGTTTTTAGGGTTTTTAGGGGGATTTTAGGGTTTTTAGGGTTTTTTACATTTTCAAGGATTTTAGGGGTTTTTTATGGTTTATATGATTTTTTGGTTTTTTTAGGTTTTTAGGGATTCTGAGGGTTTTGGGGGGTTTTCAGGGATTTTAAGTGTTTTTTCTGGTTTTTTGGGTCCTTTTGGGTTTTTTTCATTTTTAGGTGGTTTTAAGGGTTTTTAGATTTTTTTTAACTTTTTATGGGTTTCAATGGATTTTAGAGTTTTAGTGGGGTTTTAGGGTTTTTATGGATTTTTAGTGTTTTAATGTTTATAGGATATTTTCAGGGTTTATAGGGGATTTTCAGGGTTTTTAGGGATTTTTAGGGTTTTTCAAGGGGGTTTAGGATTTTTTGGGGTTTAGGGTCCTTTTGATATTTTAGGATTTTTCTGAGTTTTTTTTGGGTATTTAGAGATTTTTTAACATTTTTAACGTTTTTAGGGGTTTAAAGGGGTTTTTGGGATTTTTATTATTTTCAGGGTTTTTAGGGTTTTATAAATTTTGAGTGTTTTAGCGGTTTCCAATATTTTTAGGGTTTTAAAGTTTTTTTAGGGTTCTTAGGGGATTTTGTGTTTTTAGGAATTTTTTTAGCTTTTTTGGGTTTTTATGGGTTTTTAGAGTTTTTAATGTTTTGTAACGTTTTTAGGGGTTATAATGGTTATTAGTGTTTTTTGTGTGTTTTTAGTGTTTTATGGGTTTTAGGGTATTTTAAGGTTTTAGGGTTTTTTATGGTTTTCAGTTGTTTTTCTGGGTTTTTAGGATTTTAATGTTTTTAGGGATTTTAGGAATTTTTTAGGATTTGTGTGGTTTTAAGGGGTTTTTAGGATTTTTAGGGATTTTGAGGGTTTTTTAGGGTTTTAGGGTCATTTTGATTTTAGGGTTTTTTTGTGTATTTTGGGCGTTTAAATATTTTTTTTGATTTTCTAAAGTTTTTTAACGTTTCTATGGGTTTTAAGGGTTTTTAGAGTTTTTATTAGTTTTTAGGGTTTTTTGGGTTTTTATGGTTTTTAGGGGTTTTTAAGGGCTTAGGGTTTTTTGTGGTTTTAGATATTTTTAGGGATTTATTATATTTTTTATGGTTTTTAGGTGTTTTAGGGATTTTGATGGTTTTTAGGGTTTTCTAAGTTTTTTGGGGGTTTTAGGGGGTTTTAGGGGCTTTAGGGTTTTTAGGGTTTTTCTAGTTTTTCTTTTGAGATTTTTAGGTTTCTAAAGGATTTTTGGAGTTTTTTAAACATTTTTAACATTTTTAGGGGTTTTGATGGTTTAAGATATTTTAGTGGTTTTTTAGGGTTTTAAGGGTTATTAGGGTATTTTAAAGTTTTCTTGGTTTTCATGGGTTTCTTAGGGTTTTATGGGTTTTTACTTTTTCGAGGATTTTTAGGGTTTTTATATGAATTTTATGGTTTTTAGGGTTTGTTAGGGTTCTTCGTGATTTTGTGGGTTTTTAGGGTTTTTTCGGGGTTTTTGGATTTTTCAGGGTTTGGGGGTATTTTTGGGGTTTTAGTGTTTTTTTTGAGTTTTTAGGGTTTTATGGGTTTTTAGAGTTTTTAATGTTTTTAGGGGTTTAAAGGGGTTTTAGAGTTTTTTGTTGATTTTTAGGGGTTTTTTAAGGTTTTTAGGGGATTTTATGGGTTTTAGCGGTTTTTTCACGTTTTTTAGGGATTTTCATGTTTTTAGGGATATTTATAGCTTTTTAGCCTGTTATTTATTTTAGGGTTTTTTGGGATTTTGAGGGTTTTTAGGGGTTTTCAGGTTTTTGGGTCTTTTGGGATTTTTAGGGGTTTTAAATCTTTTTCGGTTTTTTTGGTTTTTAGGGTTTTTTAGTTATTAGGTTTTTATAGTTTTTTTTATAGTTTTTAATGTTTTGAGCAGTTTTACGGTTTTTGTAGTTTTTATTGGTTTTTAGGGTTTTAATGGGTTTTTAGGGGGTTTTATGGTTTTTAGGGGTTTTTATGGTTTTCAAAGGTTTTCTTTATTTTTAGGGTTGTTTACGTTTCCACGAACTTTTAGGGACTTGTAGGGTTTTTATGGTTTTTTGGGTTTTTTGGGATTTTGAGGGTTTTTATAGTTTTTAGGTTTTTTAAAAGTTTTTAGGTTCTTTTTGGGTTTTTAGGGTTTTTTTTATTTTTTAGGGTTTTTAAGGTTTTTTAGAGTTTTTTAACATTTTTTGGGGTTTTCAATGTTTTTTGGGTCTTTTGGGTTTTTAGGGGTTTTTTTGAGTTTATTCGGGTTTTTAAGGTTTTTTTATAGTTTTTAATGTTTTTAACATTTCTAGGCATTTTAAGGGTTTTTAGAGTTTTTTGTGTTTTTTAGGGGTATTATGGGGTTTTGGGGGTTTTTAAGGTTTTTAGGGGTTTATGGTTTTTCTAGGGTTTTTAGGGTTTTTGAGTTTTTTATGTTTTCGTGGATTTTTAGGGCCTTTTATGATTTTTATGGATTTTAGTATTTTTTAAGGTTTTTAGGGATTTGGGGGGTTAGGTTTTCATGGTTTTTTTATTTTTAGGGGTTTTCAGGGTTTTTAGGGTCTTTTGGGGTTTTATGGTTTTTTTTTGAGTTTTTAGGGGTTTTAAGCGTTTTTAGAGTTTTTTAACATTATTAACATCTTTGAGGGTTTAATGCGTTTTTAGAGTTTGTAGTGGTGTTTTAGGGTTTTAATGGTTTTTAGGGTTTTTTAATATTTTTAGGGGTTTTTGGGGTTTTTTACGTTTTTAGTGATTTTTTGGGCTTTTTTTGGATTTTTATGGGTTTTACGGTTTTTAAGATTTTTTATGGATTTTGAGGGTCTTAAGGGGTTTTCTAGGTTTTTAAGGGTTTTTAGAGTATTTTCAAGGTTTTTTGGACTTTTTGGGGTTTTGGTGTTTTTTTGAGTTTTTTGTGCTTTTTAAGGTTTTATAGCTTTTTAATGTTTTTAACATTTTTATGGGTTATTAGGGTTTTTAGAGTTTTTAGTGGGGTTTTAGGAGTTTTATGGGTTTTTAAAGGTTTTTATTGTTTTAGTGGTTTTTAGGGTTTTTTAGTTTTATAGGTATTTTTAGGGATTTTTTAAAAAATTTATGATTTTTTGTGTTTTTAGGGATTTTTAGGGGTTTTAGGGCGAAGATGGCGCAGGACCAGGAAATTCTTAGTCCCCCAAAATTTATTAGAAAAAATAAAAGACATTAAAGGAAGGGGAGAAGTCAAACAACCCAACCCAAAAGGAGTTACATGTTATAGAGGTCAACATCCCCACCACCGTCATATTAAGAAGCTGCACTATAAGGGTCTCCATCAGCACCATATCCAAAGTCCACATCAGTATCTGCCAACTCCCATTCAGATTCATGTTTCCTGAATAAGGCAATGTATTTTTGTTTGAGCCTTTTCTTCTCCTCATTTAGTTGCACCTTGGTAGGTCGTCCTCCCCTGTCAGAAGCATTTTTCTTTAGATTTTGGAGGAGGCTCTGGTGGACATTGTCTTTGGAAAACTAGAGTAGTCTTTCCTCGGCTTCCTCTTTCGGGGGTCTGATGTGACGCCTACATATTTATTTTCCTTCCCATATGGAATGAACTCCTCTATCAAATCCCTCTCCTTAATTATCGAAGCCATGTTAAAGCTCATCCTACTACCCTCCTCCTAGAAAAGACTTTTGTGTTCCAGGATGTAGGTGTCTTCCTGATTTATAATACAGTCAGCCAACACTTCACATTGCGTCATGCCTTGGACCACAAACTCTTGACCAGGATCACCAGCATTGTGATCCAAAGGAAAAACATACATCCCTTAATCACAAAGAACATTCAAAGAAACTGACCCCTTCTTAAAACCAATACAACTCCTGACAACCTCCAAGACAGTGTCACCTGAATCTACCAGAATCAATTGCAAGCCCTCATCCTCCTCACGAGCAATCTTCCCAGCATGTACTCCCTCCTGAGTTGCAACGACAGCCTTGTCTGGCCCCATCTCAATCCCAGCACAAGCATCACAACTAGATAGGGGAACTTGGACATCATCCCCTGCGAACTCATCCTCATTACAAGTAGACCAAGCGGCATGCACTCCCTTAAGTACAAAAGATTCATCCACTGCAATCTGAACCGAAGATCCATTTAAAACAACATTGGCATCATAGACAACAATATAGTCCTCATCCCCTATACCGTACAACATAATATCACCACAGGTCAAGACACCTTATAAAACCTTACCCCTATCTTTAAAAGCGGCACCCTCAAGCCTAGAGCAAGCAGTCTACCCAGGTTGTTCTTCAATGCCACCGACCAAATTTGGTTGCATAAACTTCTTCTCGTGGACCAACTCCTCAGAAAAAAATCCATCAAACTGATTGTACAAAGGGGCACAATCACTACCCTTATGCACTGCCAGTTGATTCGAAGAATCCATGGCCTCCATTAAAACTCCATAATTGAGGCACAATAAAGGCGGCGACATCTACCACATCTCCAACATCCTCAGACTATTACGGCCTTCCTCAGTTTGCATCACCCCCTTACTAGTCACAATTCCCAAGTCACGTTTCAACCTATCAAACACATCACAAACCCTCAGTTCGGATGATGACTTTCGAACAACATTCAATGGAATATCTCCAACCACTATAATAGCATGATCATCAGCCAGAGGCACATTAGTCTGTCCAGTAGGTATACCTGCACCATCCATAGAGGTGCATCTGGTTGCAAACCATGAGTTGTACCAGTCGGCCAATGTAGTGTAGACTTTACAGTACTTCTAGCGCACTTACAAGTAGATGCATAGTGGCCCAGTCTGTGGCAGTTCGAACAGAAAGAAACCCATGATTCAAAGTAAATCTTCTGATGCCACCAGAACTCACCTTCAATCTCAATGAATACTAAATTAACCAGTGCCTTAAACACATCCACCTTTATGCATATCCATAGCACAATCGGGTGGCAGGCAGTGCTATTCGTGCATCTATACAAATAAATCTACTGATGAGGTTGCCAATGATGCGGAGGATGGATGGGTTTTGGAAGTGCATGACAAGACCAATAAGAGTAATCGATAGAGCCATGCTCATGGGATCACGAGGCAGATGAAAATAAAAATTCCACTAGAAAAAATAAAATCAAAGGCCATCAACGATCTGTGGTGAAACAGCCCTAGTCAAAATCAAATCTTCTTCATTCCTAAACCAGATCAGAAAGTGTCGAGCATCCAACAACCCTACAATATCTTGTTCATACAGATTCCAGGAAGAAGAAACAAACCTATCAAATTCATCAACAGAGGTCTGAATCCTCCCAAAATGAGCCACCTACGTGAGATCCTGGAGTGCAGAGGCCATTGAGAACTCCTGAGAAGAGATCGAAAATGAGGGCACACCATTCTTGCAACAAGGGAGTTTAGGGAAAATTTAATCTCTAGAAATCAAAGAATCCACACAGGATCAGTAAAAGGAAAGAAGAGATGTTGTAGTGGAGCCCCATCCTCCACCTCCCCTGGCCAAGGCTTAGGGAGGGGTTTCATCTCCGTAGCCATTAGCTATGTCGTCATCATCTTCAACCCTTAGGGTTTTCATCTCTTTCTTAGGTTTTTTAGGGGTTTTCATTGTTTTTTAGGATTTTTGGGTTTTTAAGATTTCTCAAAGTTTTCAACGTTTTTTAATGTTTTTAAGGGTATTTTGATTTTTAGGGTGATTTTAGGGGTTTTATGGATTTATAGGGGGTTTTAATGCTTTTATTGGTTTTTATGGTTTTCATGGTTTCTTGGTTTTTTACATTTTTAGGGATTTTTAGGACTTTTTTAGGATTTTTAGGATTTTTTGGGTTTTGTTTGGGTTTTTATGGATTTTGAGGGTTGGTTGGGTTTTTAGGGGTTTTAGGGTCTTTTTATGTTTTTATCTTTTTTTTAGTTTTTAAGGGTTTTTAGAGTTTTTTGTTGGTTTTAGGGTTTTTATGGGTTTTAGTGGGTTTTATGGTTTTCAGGGGTTTTTCAGGGTTTTTATGTTTTTTTATAAAATTTAGGGATTTTTAGGTATTTTTATTTTTTTTTTATAATTTTTAGTGTTTTTTATTATTTTTAGATATTTTGAGGGGTTTTAGGGGTTTTCACTATTTTTAAGGGTTTTGAGTTTTTAGGGTTTTAGGGTCTTTTAGATATTTAGGGTTTTTTGGAGTTTTTAGGGTATTGTGGTTTTTTAGAGTTTTTATAATTTTTAGGTTTTTAAGTGTTCTAAGAATTTTTAGTGTATTTTTAAGGTTTTATGGTTTTTAGAGTTTTTAAGGGTTTTAGGGGTATTATGGTTTTCATTGGTTTTCATGGGTTTTATGGATTTTTATGTTTTCAATGATTTTTAGGGCTTTTTAGACTTTTTATTATTTTAGGTATTTTTAGTTTTTTATGCATTTTTAGGGGTTCTTGTGGTTTTAGGGGTTTTTTGGTTATTTATGGGTTTTCGGGGTTTTAGGGTCTTTTTTGGTATTTATGGTTTTTTTTTAGTTTTTTAGAGTTTTTAAGGTTATTAGAGTTTTAAAAAAAATTCGGATTTTCAAGGATTTTTAGAATTTTTAGTGGATTTTATGTTATTTATGGGTTTTAGGGTTTTTAAGGTTTTTAGGGGGGGTTTGGTTTTCAAGGGGTTTTCAGGGTATTTAGGTTTTTTTACATTTTTACGGATTTTTGGGATTTTTATGGTTTTAGGGTTGTTTAGTGTTTTTAGCAATTATGAGGGTTTTTAGGGTTCTATATTGTTTTCATTGTTTTTATGGGTTTTAGGGTCTTTTTTGGGTTTTAGAGTTTTTTTTTATTTTTTTAAGTGTTTTAAGGTTTTTTAGAATTTTTAATGTTTTTAGGGTTTTTAAGGGTTTTTAGGGTTTTTATTAGTTTTTAGGGTTTTTATGGGTTTTTAGGGTTTTTTAAGGTTATTAGGGGTTTATGATTTTCAGGTTGTTTTCAAGGGTTTTAGGGGTTTCTACGTTTTTATGGATTTTTATGCCTCTTTAGGATTTTTATGGTTTTTAGGGGTTTTTAGGGTTTCAAGAGACTTTGGTGGTTTTAAGTTTTTTCAGGTTTTTTAGGATTTTAGGATTTTTCAGGGGTTTTAGGATGTTTTTGTGTTTTTAGGGGTTTTTGAGTTTTTTAACGTTTTAAATAGTTTTTAGAGTTTTTAACGTTTTTATGGGTTTAAAGGTTTTTTAGAGTTTTTGGTGGCTTGTGAGGTTTTTCATTGTTTTTTATGGTTTTTAGGGGTTTTCTGGTCTTTAAGGGGTTTTTCAGGTATTTTAGGGTTTTACAGTTGTTAAGGTTTTTTATGTCTTCTGGGATTTTTAGGGCTTTTTTGGGTTTTTTTGATTTTTAGTGTTTTGAGGGATTCTATGGGTTTTTTGGGTTTTTCATGGATTTATATGGTTTTAGGGGTATTCTGAGGTTTTAGGGTTTTTTTAGTTTTTCTGGGTTTTTTAGGTTTTTTAGAGTTTTTTAGAGTTTTTTAACATTTTGAGGAGTTTTAAGGGGTTTTAGAGTATTTAGTGGTTTTAGGGTTTTTATGGGTTTTTATGGTTATTTATGGTTTTAGGGGTTTTTCAAGGTTTTTATGATTTTTTACATTTTCAGTAAATTTTAGAGCTTTTTTAGATTTTTTATGGTTTTTAGTAATTTTTTGTTTTTGTTTTTAGGGTTTTAGGGTTTTTTTTTGATTTTTTTGGGTTTTTGGGGGTTTTTGGGGTCTTTTGAGTTTTTTGGGGTTTGAATGTTTTTTGGGTATTTTGACGTTTTTATGGGTTTTAAGGGTTTTAGAGTTATTTGTGGCTTTTTAGGGTTTTATGTGATTTTAGGGTTTTTTATGGTTTTTAGGTTTTTTAGGTTTTTTAGGGTTTTTTCAGAGTTTTTAGGGTTTTTTTAATTTTTGGTTATTTTTATGACTTTTTTAGGATTTTTATGGTTTTTAGGGGTGTCACTATTTTTTATGGATTTTGAGGGGTTTTATGGTCTTATGGGTTTTTAGGGTTTTTAGGGGTTTTCATTGTTTTTAGGGTCTTTTTGGGTTTTTAGGGTTTTAAGGTTTTATAGATTTTTTCAATATTTTTAAACATTTTTAGGGGTTTGGGGGGTTTTGAAATATTTTAGTGGTTTTTAGGGATTTTATATGGTTTTAGGATTTTTTAAGGTTTTTTTGGTTTTGAGGGGTCTTTAAGGGATTTAAGGGGTGTTTAAGTTTTTAAGGATTGGTAGGGATTTTTAAGGATTTTTCTGGGTTTTAGGGATTTTTAGGGATTTTAGGGATTTTGAGGGTTTTTAGGGATTTTCACTGATTTTTCAGGGTTTTTATGGCCTTTTAGGTTTTTGGGATTTTTTAGTTTTTAATGGTTTTTAGAGATTTTTAACGTTTTTAGGGGTTTTAGGTGTTTTTGGAGTTTTCAGTGGTTTTAGGGTTTTTATGAGGTTTTAGGGTTTTCTATGGTTTTTAGGGGTTTTATGGTTTTCAGTGGTTTTTTAGGTTTTTAGGAAGTTTGATGTTTTCAAGGATTTTTAGGACCTTTTTAGGTTTTTTATGGTTTTAGGGTTTTTATGGTCTTTAGGGATTTTTAGGGTTTCTAGTGTTTTCAAGGTTTCCATGGTTTTTCATGGTTTTTAGGGTCTTTTAGGTTTTTAGGGTATTTTGACTTTTTAAAGGTTTTTAAGGTTTTTTTAGTTTTTTTATCATTTTTATGGGTTTTTAGGGTTTTTAGAGTTTTTAGTTGGTTTTTAGGATATTATGGGTTTTAAGGTTTTCTTAAGGCTTTTAGGGTTTTTTAGGGTTTTTTATATTTTCAGGGGTTTTTTATATTTTTATGGGTTTTTGGGTATTTTAGGGTTTTTAGGGATTTTGAGGGGGTTTAGGGGTTTTTATGGTTTTTAGGGATTTTCAGGGATTTTAGGGTCCTTTTTGTGTT
The DNA here is from genome assembly GCA_963277665.1 of Viscum album. Classification (NCBI taxonomy): domain Eukaryota; kingdom Viridiplantae; phylum Streptophyta; class Magnoliopsida; order Santalales; family Viscaceae; genus Viscum; species Viscum album. The sequence goes on along the minus strand of OY728121.1, from coordinate 1,048,380,737 downwards.
TTTAGGGTTTTTTACATTTTTAGGGATTTTTACTAGTTTTTGAGGATTTTTATGAGCATTAGGGTTTTGGAGATTTGGGGGGATTTAGGGGTTTTAAGTTTTTTTAGGGTTTTTAGGGGTTTTCAGGGTTTTGGGGTTTTAAGGTTATTTTATGTTTTTAGGGGTTTTAAGGTTTGTAGAGTTTATTATCATTTTTATTAGTTTTTATTTTTTAGAGTTTAATTGGGTTTTAGTGTTTCATGGGTTTTTAGGGGTATATATGGTATCTGGGGGTTTCAGGGTTTTTAGGGTTTTTGACATTTTTAGGGATTTTTTTGATTTTAGTTTTTTTTTATTTTAAGGGATTTTGAGGTTTTTTGGGGTTTTTTCAATGTTTTTTAGGGTTTTTAGGGTTTTATGGTTTTTGGGGTCTTTTTGGGTTTTATGGTTTTTTTGAGTTTTTATGGTTTTTTGGAGTTTTTTAACGTTTTTATGGTTTTAAAGGGTTTTTAGAGTTTTTATTGGGTTTTATGTTTTTTGTGGGTTTTATGGTTTTTAAGGTTTTTAGGGGTTTTATGGTTTTCAGGGGTTTTTAAGTGTTTTTAGTGTTTTTTATGTTTCCGGTATTTTGAGAGATTTTCAAGGATTTCTATAGTTTTTATGGGTTTTTAAGTTTTTTTGAGATTTTGATTGTTTTTATAGGGTTTTAGGTTTTTTAATAATTTTAGGCTTTTAAAGGTCTTCTGGGTTTTTTGGGTTTTTTTAGATTTTTAGGGTTTAATAGTTTTTTATAGTTTTTAACATTTTTGGGGTGTTTGAGGGTTTTCATGGGTATTTAGGTGTTTTTAAGGTTTTAGGGTTTTTTATGTTTTTTAGGGGGTTTTTTGGGTTTTTTATATTTTCAAGGAATTGTTGTGCTTTTTTAGACTTTTATGGTTTTGAGGTTTATAATGGGTTTTAAGGATTTATTTGTTTTTTAGGGGTTTTGAGGGTTTTTTAGGATTTTAATTTTTTTGAGGGTTTTTAGGGTCTTTTTGGTATTTAGGTTTTTTTGAATTTTTTTATTTTTTAATGTTTTTTAGAGTTTTTAACTTTTTTAACATTTTTAGGGGATTTATGGATTTTTAGAATTTTTAGTGGTTTTTATGATTTTTAGGGGTTTTAAGCTTTTTAGGTGTTTTATAGTTTTTCTGGGTTTTCTGGGTTTTTTAAGATTTTTTTACATTTTCACTGATTTGAAGAGATTTTATAAGATTTTTATGGTTTTTTGGGTTTTTAGGGGTTTAGTGATATTGAGGGGTTTTAGGGGATTTCATGGTTTTTTAGGGTTTTAGGGGTTTTCGGTGTTTTTATGTACTTTTTGGGTTTTTAGGTTTTTTTTAGTTTTTCGTGGTTTTATGTTTTTTAAATTTTTGGGGGTTTTAAGGGTTTTTGTAGTTTTTAGTTGTTTTTAGGTTTTTATAGTTTTTAGTTGTTTTTAATATTTTAGAGGTTTTATCATTTTCATGGATTTTTCGGGGTTTTTAGTGTTTTTATGTTTTCAAGGATTTTTAGGGATTTTTAGGTTTTTTATGGTTTTTAGAATTTTTTGGGTTTTTAGGGAATTTTATGGGGTTTTCAGTTTTTTAGGGTTTTAAAGGTTTTTCAGGGTTTTTTTGGGTTTTTTGGGTTTTAGGGGTTTTTTTAGTTTCTTAGTGTTTTAAAGGGTTTTTCAATTTTTTGTTGTTGTTAGTGTTTTTAGGGGTTTAAAGGGTTTTTAGAGTTTTTAGTGTGTTTTTATGGTTTTATGGGTTTTAGGGTTTTTAAGGTTTTTTGGAGTTTTATAGGTTTTTTGGGGGTTTTAGGGTTTTTAGGGGTTTTTACGTTTTCAAGGATTTTTAGCGCCTTTTAGGATTTTTAGGGTTTTTATGATTTTTTAGGTTTTTAGGGCAAGGAAGATGTGAGGCTAGGCTATTCCTGGCCCCCCAAAATTTATTAGAAAAAACACATAGCAGACAAGGGAGGGGCGGGGTCAATCAACCCACACCCAAAAACCCTGGACACCCCCACAAAACCCAAAAGTCCCCAAAAAACCCAAAAGATGCACAAAACCCTAAAAAGCAGAAATTCAGAAGCATCTCCAACAACATCTCCCATCCAAACAGCAACCAGCATCCCGGACATTGAAGTGTTTAGGGATTTTGAGGGGTTTAAAGGGTTTTTAGGGGTTTTCAGGGTTTTTAGGGTCTTTTGGGGTTTTAGTGTTTTTTTTTGAGTTTTTTTAGGGTTTATAGATTTTTTAGAGTTTTTAAAGTTTTTAGGGAGGAAGAGGTGCATGACTAGGCTAGCCTTACCCCCCCCCCCAAATTTTTTAAAAAAAAAACATAAACACACAGCTACAGGATGGGCCTACAAGGATGAGAGAGTATCTCACCCTTCAAATCTGAATCGATAAACGGATTACAAAAAGGTGGAGTGACGAAGGACCACATAGAACATCTTTCCTCAATCGATCTTTTGGAGAGAGCGTCCGCAACTGAATTAGAATCCCTATATGTATGTGAAATACTAAATCTCAGGGTCCAAGAAATATTAAGACACTCAATCTAGTGCAGTAAAAGTCTCCACGGGACGTCCCTAGAAAATCCTTTGAGCGCGGCAACCGCGAGAATCAAATCAGACTCAATCCAAAGCCTTGTTCACTTGAACTGACTTGCAAATTTCACAGACCTTATGATAGCCCAAAGCTCCGCTTCATAAGCACAGCCATCCCCAATAAAATGGAAGAAACATCTCTTTACGAATCCTCAAGAGATGTGAAAATGGAAAATGATCCAAGGATCCTTGGTGACGTTTACGAGTCATCCCTGCCTCAATACGACGCCTGGTGTGGCCGGTACCACTCAAAGGGTATCTCTTTTGTTTAAAATGGACACAATTTTAAGTGAAAACAACAAATGACCTAAGGAAATTCGACCAAACACATTAGGATTGTGTTGATCCTTTAGGAGAATAATCCAAGGGTCCTTGGTGACATGTACAAGTCAACCCCGCCTCAATCTGAGGCACGGTGTGGCCAGTTCCACTCAAAGGGTCTCACTTTTGTTTAAAATGGACAGATTTTTAAATGAAAACAACAACTGATGTACAAAAATCTGACCAAACACATCCGGATTGTGTTGATCCTTTATAAGGACAATCCAAGGGTCCCTGGTAACATGTACGAGTCATCCCCGCCTCAATCCGAGGCATGGTGTGGCCGATACCACTCAAAGGGTCTCTCTTTTGTTTAAAATGGACACAATTTTAAGTGAAAACAACAACTGACATATAGAAATCTGAAAATAATGCATTCATATTGTGTTGATCCTATAGGAGAACGATCCAAGGGTCCTTGGTTATGTGTACAAGTCAACCATGACTCAATCCGAGGCACAGTGTGGCCGGTACCACTCAAAGGGTCTATCTTTTGTTTAAAATGGACAGATTTTTAAGTGAAAACAACAATTGACGTATGAAAATCTGATCAAACGCATTCATATTGTGTTTATACTTTAGTATAACTATCCAAGGGTCATTGGTGACGTGTAAGAGTCCTACCCTCCTCAATCTGAGGTACATAGTGGCCGGTACCACTCAAAGGGACTCTCTTATGTTTAAAATGGACACAGTTTTAAGTGAAAACAACAACTGACCTATGGAAATCCAACCAAACGCATTCGGTTTGTCTTGATCATTTATGAGAGAGATCCATAGGTCTTCAGTGACATTTACGAGTCATCCCCGCCTCAATCTGAGGTAGGTTGTGGCCAACACCACTCAAAGGGTCTCTCTTTTGTTTAAAATGGACAAATTTTTAAGTGAAAACAACAACTGACATACTAAAATCCCACAAAAAGCATTGAGATTGTGTTGATCCTTTAGTAGAAAGATCCAAGGGTCATTGGTGACATGTATGAGTCAACACTGTCTCAATCTGTGCCATGGTGTGTCCGGTACCACTCAAAGGGTCTCTCTTTTGTTTAAAATGGACAGATTTTTAAGTGAAAACAACAACTGACAAATGAAAATCCAAACAAACGCATTGTGATTTTTTTGATACTTTAGGATAAAAATCCAAGGGTACTTGGGGACGTGTACGAGTCTTCCCCTCATCAATTTGAGGCACGGTGTGGCCGGTACCACTCAAAGGGTCGATCTTTTGTTTAAAATGGAAAGATTTTTAAATGAAAACAGCAACTGACGTACGAAAATCCTACGAAACAGATTGGGATTGTGTTAATATTTTAGGAGAACTATACAAGGGTCATTAGTGACGTGTAAGAGTCATTCCCACTTCAATCTGAGGCACGGTGTAGCCGGTACCACTCAAAGGGTCTCTCTTTTGTTTAAAATGGACAGATTTTTAAGTGAAAACAACAACTGACATACAAAAATCCTACAAAAGCATTCATATTGTGTTGATCCTTTAGGATAACGATCCAAGGGTCTTTGTTGATGTGTACGAGTCAACCCAGCCACAATCTGAGGGACAGTGTGGCCGATACCACACAAAGGGTCTCTCTTTTGTTTAAAATGGACACAATTTTAAGTGAAAACAACAACTGGCCTACGGAAATCCAACCAAACACATTAAGTTTGTCTTGATATTTTATGAGAACGATACATAGGTCCTTTGTGACATTTAAGAGTCATCCCCACCTCAATCAGAGGCACGGTGTGTTCGGTACCACTCAAATGGTCTCTTTTTGTTTAAAATGGACATATTTTTATGTGAAAACAACAACTGACGTACGCAAATCTGACCAAACGCATTCGGATTGAGTTGATCCTTTAGTAGAACGATCCAAGGGTCCTTGGTGACATGTAAGAGTCATCCTTTCTTCAATAAGAGCCACAGTTTGGTCGGTACCACTCAAAGGGTCTATCTTTTGTTTAAAATGGACAGATTTTTAAGTAAAAACAAAATTTGACGTACGAAAATATGACCAAATGCATTCGGATTGTGTTGATCCTTTAGGAGAACAATTCAAGGGTAATTGTTGAAGTTAAAGAGTCATCCTCTCCTCAATCCGAAGCATAGTGTGGCTGGTACCACTCAAAGGGTCTCTCTTTTGTTTAAAATGGAATGATTTTTAAGTGAAAACAACAACTGACATACGAAAATCCGACCAAATAGATTTAGATTGTGTTGATAATTTTGGAGAATGATAAAAGGGTCCCTAGTGATGTGGATGAGTTAAAATCGCCTCAATCCGAGGCACGGTATGGACGGTACCACTCAAAGGGTCTCTCTTTGGTTTAAAATGGACATATTTTTAAGTGAAAACAACAACTCACCTACATAAATCCCACCAAATGCCTTTGGATTGTGTTGATACTTTATTATAACGATTCAAGGGTCCTTTTTGACATGTAAAAATCATCCTAGATTCAATCCGAGGCACGTTGTGGCCGATACAACTCAAAGGGTCTCTATTTTGTTTAAAATGGACGGATTTTTATGTGAAAACAAAAACTGACCTACTGAAATCTGATAAAACGCATTCGGATTGTGTTGATCCTTTAGGATAATGATCCAAGGGTCCTTGGTGACATGTAAGAGTCATAACAGCCTCAATATGAGGCACGGTGTGGCTGGTACCACTCAAAGGGTCTCTCTTTTGTTTAAAATGGACACAATTTTAAGTGAAAACAACAACTGGCGTAAGAAAATCAAACCAAACAGATTTGTACCATGTTGATCCTTTAGTAGAATGATACATGGGTCCTTTATGACGTTTAAGAGTCATCCCCGCCTCAATATGAGGCACTATGTGGCTGGTACCACTCAAAGGGTCTCTCTTTTGTTTAAAATGGACACAGTTTTAAGTGAAAACAACAACTGACCTACGTAAATCCGACCAAACACATTTGGATTGTCTTGATATTTTATGAGAACGATCCATAGGTCCTTTGTGATGTGTAAGAGTTGTCCCCAAATCAATCTGAGGCACGGTGAGTCCGGTACCACTCAAAAGGTCTCTCTTTTGTTTAAAATGGACACAACTTTAAGTGAAAACAATAACTGGCCTACGGAAATCCGACCAAACGCATTAGGTTAGTGTTGATCATTTAGGAGAATGATCCAAGTGTCCTTGGTGACATGTAACAGTCAACCCCGACTCAATCCGAGGCACGGTGTGGCCGGTACCACTCAAAGGGTCTCTCTTTTGTTTAAAATGGACAGATTTTTAAGTGAAAATGACAACTGACCTACATAAATCCAACCAAATGCATTACAATTGTGTTGATACTTTAGTAAAACGATACAAGGGTCCTTGGTGACATGTAAGAGTCATCCCTGCCTCAATACGAGGCACGATGCAGCTGGTACCACTCAAAGGCTCCCTCTTTTGTTTAAAATGGACACAATTTTATGTGAAAACAAAAACTGACCTACGGAAATCCGACCAAACACATTCGGATTGTGTTGATCCTTTAGGATAATGATCCACGGGTCCTTGGTGACATTTAATTGTTTATTTATTTTGAGGGGTTTTAGAGTTTTTAGGGTTTTTAGGGGTTTTCAGGGTTTTTAGGGTCTTTTGGGGTTTTAGGGTTTTTTTGAGTTTTTTTAGGTTTTATAGATTTTTTAGAGCTTTAAACATTTTTAGGGAAGAAGAGGTGTAGGAATAGGCTAGCCTTGCCTTCCCCCCCAAAAAAATTTTAAAAACATAAACAGAAAACTACAAGATGGGCCTACAAGGATGAGAGTGTATCTCACCCTTCAAATCTGAATCGAAAAAGAGAGTACAAAAAGGTGGAGTGACGAAGGACCACATAGAAAATCTTTCCTCAATCGCTCTTTTGGAGAGAGTGTCCACAACCAAATTTGAATCCCTATATGTATGTGAAATACTAAAGCTTAGGGTCTGAGAAATATTAAGACACTCAATCCAGTTCGGTAAAAGTATCCACGGGACGTCCCTAGAAAATATTTTGAGCGCGGCAACCGCGAGCATCGAATCATACTCAATCCAAAGCCTTGTCCACTTGAACTGACTTGAAAATTTCACAGACCTTATGATAGCACAAATCTTCTCTTCATAAGCACATCCATCCCCAATAAAATGGAAGAAACATCCCTTTACGAATCCTCAAGAGGTGCGAAAAACTCCACCACACCCCGAGGGTGCAAGAGCTCCAAGGGTCGTACCATCAACATTTACCTTTATCCATGATGGGAGTGGGGGAATCCGTCTAATGTACTTCAGGACCATCGGTTTTCTACTTCTACAAGAAACCCTAAGAGAGCGCAAGACATTCAGATCACTAACATCATTGAACATCGTACCTGTTTGTAATAGTGAGGCATTCTGGATCATCTTGTGGATGGTCACCACCCCCCCATGCAGCGAGAGGGGCTGTTGATTGAAGGTTATAGAATTGCTAGTATCCCAGTATCCCAAACATAGTGAACAGTCAGCACTGCACCAGCAAGTAGGAGGTTGTGGACTTGGTCACTTTGGTTCATCTCCACCAGGTCACATAAGAAGTTGTAGATCGATCCTTGTAGGCTGCAAGTCAGACTGAAGCATTGTAACAGGTATCTCCAAAGTTCTTAAGCAAAGGTGCATTATAGAAAGATATTATTGCAGTGCTCCTCATCCTTCCTGCATAATAAACAAGCAGACGCAAGTTGCCAGCCATCCATCTTCAGTTTCTCATGGGTTGGGAGCCGATTCCGCCAGATTTTCCATATAAGAACAAAGCATGAGGGGGTAATAAAAGGTGTTCTGAATTATAGCAGACACGATGGGGAGGCTAGACCATGTGGTCACTTGAATCGGTAATAGTCACGGGTATTGAATTTCCCAATCATACTGGGCATCCATATGAGTGTATCAATGTCTACGACAGAATATCACCAGACTTGCATGACGATATTATGTTTTTGGATATTTTTACAGATTTTGTAGGATTTTTATTGTTTTTAGAGGTTTTAAGGGATTTTGGGATTTTGAAAGGTTTTAGGGTTATTCAGGGGTTTTAGGGGTTTTCTGGTTATTTGGGGTTTTCTGGATGTTTTTTGAGTTTATTTCAGGTTTTTAAGTTTTTTTATATTTTTTAACGTTTTTAGGGGTTTTAAGGGTTTTTAGAGTTTTTAGTGGGTTTTTAGGATTTTAGGGTTTTTTATGGTTTTTAGGGATTTTTATGGTTTTCAAGGGGTTTTCAAGGTATTTCATGTTTTTACCTTTTTATGGATTTTTAAGGCTTTTTTAGGATTTTAATGGTATTTAGTGATTTTTATGGTTTTTAAGGATTTCGGGTGGTTTAAGGGGTTTTCTAGATTTGTTAGGGTTTTTAAGGTTTTTAATGTTTTCCAGGTCTTTTAGGGCCTTTTAGGTTTTTAGCATTTTTTAGGGTTTTTAGAGTTTTTATTGTTTTTAGGTGTTTTAAGAGTTTTAAGAGTTTTTAGTGGTTTTTAGGGGTTTTATTGGTCTTTAGGGTTTTAAGGTTTTTATAGGTTTTTATGGTTTTTAGGGGGTTTTATGGTTTTGAGGGTTTTTTAAGTTTTTAGGTATTTTTAGGGTATTTTTAGGTTTTTATTGTTTTTAGCGTTTTTTTGGAATTTTGAGGGATTTTGAGGGGTTTTAAGTGGTTTTTATGGTTTTTAGGGATTTTTAGTGTTTTTAAGGATTTTTGGGTTTTTCGGGTTTTTTGAGTTTTTAACATTTTAAGGTATTTTAGAATTTTTAATGTTTTTAGGGGTTTAAATAGTTTTTAGAGTTTCTATTGTATTTTTAGTGTTTTTATGGGTTTTTATTGGTTTTTATAGTATTTAGGGGTTTTCATGGTTTTTAGGTTTTTTTATGTTTTCAAGGATTTTTAGGGCTTTTGAGGATTTTTATTATTTTTTGGGGTTTTTAGGGTTTTTAGGGATTTTGAGGGGCTTTAGGGTTTTTATTGTTTTTAAGGTTTTTAGGGTTTTTAGGGTCTTTATGGTTTTTAGGTTTTTTTAAATTTTTTAGTATTTTAAAGGTTTTTAGAGTTCTTTAAAGTTTCTAGAGGTTTTATGGGTTTTTAGAGTTTTTTTGGGATTTTTTATGGTTTTATTATTTTTTAGAAGTTTTTAAGGATTTTAATGGTTTTATGGTTTTCATGGGTTTTCAAGGTTTTTAAGGTTTTTTATGTTTTCAAGGATTTATAGGGTTCTTTTAGGATTTTTATGGTTTTTGGTATTTTATGGATTTTGAGAGGTTTTCAAGGTTTTTACAGTTTTAGGGGTTTTTAGGGTTTTTAGGGTCTTTTGGGGTTTTTAGGTTTTTTTGAGTTTTTTATGGTTTTAAGGTTTTCCAGATTTTTTAATGTTTTTAGGGGTCTTAAGTGTTTTTAGAGTTTTAATTTTTTTTTCAGGGTTTTGTGTTTTTTGTGTTTTTTAAGTTTCTGGGGTTTTTTATTTTTTTTAGTGGTTCAGGGTTTTTAGGGGTTTTTATGTTTTTAGAGATTTTTGGGGATTTTTTAGGATTTTTACAGTTTTAGGGTTTTTATGGTTTTTAGGGATTTTGAGTGTTTTACGGGTTTTTAGTGTTTTTTATGTTTTTTAGTGTTTTTTGAAGTTTTTTATGGGTTTTAGGGGTTTTCTGGTATTTTTGGGTTTTTAGGTTTTTTTTAGTGGTTTATGGGTTTTAATGGGTTTTAGAGTTTTTTAATGTAGTTTTAAGCATTTTTAGAGTTTTTAGTGGTTTTAGGGGTTTATGGGGTTTTAGGGTTTTTAACTCTTTTATGTGTTTTTATGGTTTTTATGTGTTTTTTAGGGTTTTTAAGGTTTTTTATTTTTCATGGATTTTTAAGATTTTTTAAGGATTTTTATGGTTTTAAGGTTTTTTCAGGGTTTTTAGGGATTTTCAGGGTTTTAGGGTCTTTTGGGTTTTTAGGGTTTTTCGAGTTTTTTAGTGTTTTTAAGAATTTTTATAGTTTTTTTAATTTTTAGCAGTTTTTAAGGGTTTTTATAGTTTTTAGTGGGTTTTTAGGGTTTTTATTGGGTTTTTGGTCTTTTATGTTTTTTGGGTTTTTATGGTTTTCAGGAGGATTTTTATGGTTTTTTATGTTTTAAGGGATTTTTAGGGATTTTAAATTATTTTTATGGTTTTTGGGGGATTTTAGAGTTTTTATTGATTTTGAGAGTTTTATGGGTCTTGAGGGTTTTTAGGGTCTTTTGGAGTTTTAGTTTTTTTGGAGTTTTTTTTGGATTTTTAAGTTTTTTAGAGTTTTTTAACATTTTTAGGGGTTTTGAGTTTTTTTTAAAGTTTTTAGTGGTTTTTAGTGTTTTTATGTGTTTTTATAGTTTTTAAGGTTTTTAGGGGTTTTTATGGTTTTCAGGGAATTTTCAGGGTTATTTACATTTTCAAGTATTTTTAGGTCTTTTTTAGGATTTTTTTGATTGGTATGGTTTTTTACGGTTTTAGGGATTTTGGTGGTTTTTAGGGTTCTTAGTTGTTTTAGGGTCATTTTGAGTTTTTAGGGTTTTTAGAGTTTTTTCAGGGTTGTAAGGTTTTTTAGAGTTTCTATCTTTTTTAAGATTATTAATAGGTTTTATAATTTTTAATGTTTTTAGTGTTTTTATGGGTTTTCGGGATTTTTCATGTTTTTATTGGGTTTTTAATGGTTTTCAGGGGGTTTTCAGGGTCTTTATGTTTTGTAAGTGTCAAGGAATTTGTAGGGATTTTATTTTGGATTTTTATGGTTTTAGGGTTTTTAGGGTTTTTTCAGAGTTTTTAATGCTTTTAGGGTTTTTTGGTTTTTTGGTTTTTTGGTTTTTTGGGTCTTTATGGTTTTTTGAGTTTTTAGGGTTTTTTAGATTTTTTAATGTTTTTAGTAGTTTTGAGGGTTTTTATAATTTTTTTTGGTTTTATGGTTTTTATGGGGTTTTAGGGTTTTTTAATGTTTTTAGTGGTTTTAATAAATTTTAGGGGGTTTTCAAGGTTTTTAGGGATTTTTATGTTTTTATTTATTTTTAGGAATATTTTAGGATTTTTATGGTTTTTAGGGTTTTGAGGGTTTGAAGGGATTTTGAGGGTTTTTAGGGGTTTCAAGTATTTTTAGTGTTTGTGGGGGTTTTTCTGTTTTTATGGTATTTTTTTGGGGTTTTATGTTTTCTTTGAGTTTTTTATGGTTTTTAATTTTTTTAGAGTTTTTAACATTTTATGGGTTTTAAGAGTTTTTAGAGTATTTAGCAGTTTTTATGGTTTTTATGGGTTTAGGGTTTTTTATTGTTTTTAGGGGTATTTAAGGTTTTCAGGGGGTTTTCATGGTTTTTAGTGTTTTTTACGTTTTCAGAGATTTTATGGATTTTTTAGAATTTTTATGATTTTTATGGTTTTTATGGTATTTAAGGGATTTTGAGGCTTTTTAGGGTTTTTCATGGTTTTCAGGCTTTTATGGTTTTTCAGAGTTTTTTAGGGTCTTTTGGGTCGTTTGGTTTTTTTTTAGTTTTTTAGGGGTTTTAAAGTTTTTAGACTTTTTAAACATTTTTAGCCATTTTAAGGGTATTTAGAGTTTTTAGTGGTTTTTATGGTTTTGAAATTTTTTTAGGTTTTTAGGGGTTTTATAGTTTTGAGTGGTTATTTAGATTTTTTAGGGTTTTTTAGGATTTTAGGGATTTTAACAGACTTTTTATGTTTTTTATGGTTTTTATGGGTTTTAGGGATTTTGAGGGTTTTTAGGGGTATTGAGGTTTTTAGAGTTTTACGGTTTTTTTGGGGTTTTCAAGGTTTTTAGGGTCTTTCAAGGTTTTCAGGGTTTTTTTTAGTTTTTGATGGGTTTTAAGTTTTTTTAGTTTTTTAATGTTTTAAAGGGTTTAAGGGTTTTTAGAGTTTTCATTGATTTTTATTTAGTTTCAGGGTTTTTATGGGCTTTAGAGAGTTTTGGGGTTTTTACAATTTTTCAGGGTTTTGCGGTTTTTTTTATTTTTCAAGGTTTTTTGGGATTTGCATGTTTTTATAGTTTTTTATAGTTTTTAAGGTATTTAGAATTTTTTGTGTTTTTAGGGGTTTTAAGGGATTCTATATTTTTTAGGGGTTTTATGGGATTTTTTGGTTTTTTAAGCCTTTTAAGGGTTTTTATGGTCTTAAGGAGTTTTTCAAGGATTTCAGGGGTTTTTACGTTTTTTGATATTTTTATTGATTTTTTAGGATTTTTATGGTTTTTATAGTTTTGGGGCTTTTAGATATTTTGATGGATTTTTGGGGTTATTAGGATTTTTTGAGTTTTTATGGGTTTTTTTGAGTTTTTGAGGGCTTTTAAGGTTTTTAGAGTTTTTTAATGTTTTTTGGGATTTTGTGGGTTTTTACAGTTTTAGTGGTTTTTAGGGTTTTTTTGTGTTTTTAGGGGTTTTTAGGTTTTTACGGGTTTTTATAGTTTTCAAGGTGTTTTGGGGGGTTTTATAGGTTTTTTACATTATTAGGGATTTCTGTGGATTTTTTAGGATTTTTATGGTTCTTAGGGTTTTTAGGGTTTTTTGAATTTTTTGGGTCTTTTGGGTTTTTATGTTTTTTTTATTTTTGTTTCATGTTATGTTTTTTAGAGTTTTTTTATGTTTTTAATGTGTTTAGGGTTTTTTTTGATTTTTAGAGTTTTTAGTGCATTTTAGGGTTTTTATGGTTTGTAATAGTTTTTAGGGGTTCTTATGGTTTTTGGGTTTTTATGGTTTTTTATGTTTATAGGTATTTTTAGGGAATTTTATGATTCTTATGATTTTTATTATTTTTATGGTTTTTTAGTATTTTTAGTGTTTTTGATTATTTTTAGGGATTTTTAGGGTTTTTATGGGTTTTTAGGGTCTTTTTTGATTTATATTATTTCCTACCGTTTTATGGTTTTTAAATTTTTTTTAGAGTTTTTAATGTTTTTAGGGGTTTTATGGGTTTTCAGGTGTTTTGGGTTTTTAGAGTTTTTAGTGAGGTTTTAGTGTTTTTTATGGTTTTTGAGGTTTTTATGGTTTTAAGTTATTTTTAGGGTGTTTTACGTTTTTAGGTATTTTTAGTTCTTTTTTAGGTTTTTTATTTTTTTACGGTCTTTAGGGTTTTTAGGGGTTTTTAGAGTTTTTAGGGTTTTTAGGGGTTTTAGGGTCTTTTGGGGTTTAATTTTTTTTTAGCATTTTAGGTGTTTTGAGGTTTTTTAGAGTTTTTTAATGATTTTATGGTTTAAAAGAATTTTTAGAGTTTTTAGTGGGTTTTTAGGGTTTTATGGGTTTTATGGGTTTTATGGGTTTTATAAGGTTTTTTGGGGTTTTTATTGTTTTTAGGGGGTTTAAGGATTTTTAGGGTTTTTTATGTTTTCATGGATTTTTTAAGTTTTTATGGTTTTAGGATTTTTTAGGTATTTTGAGGGTTTTGGAGGTTTTCATAGTTTTTTAGGGTTTTTAGGTTTTTTATGGATTTTTGGGTTTATAGGGTTTTTTCATTTTTAGGGTTTAAAAGTATTTTAGAGTTTTTTTAAACATTTTTAGGGGTTTTAAGGTTTTTTATAGTTTTTAGTCTTTTATGGGTTTTTAGGGGTTTATGGTTTTCAGAGGGTTCTCAGTGTTATTATCGTTTATAAGTTTTCAGGGATTTTTTTGAATTTTTATAAATATTTTGAGATTTTAGGGTTTTAGGGATTTTTAGGGGTTTAGGAGTTTTCAAGATTTTTTTATAGTTTTTTGGGTTTGTAGGGTTTGTAGGGTCTTTTGGGTTTTTAGGGGTTTTTTGTGATTTTTAGCATTTTTATGGTTTTCAAGAGTTTTTAATATTTTTAGAGGGTTTAAGGGTTTTTTAAAAATTTATTGGTTTTTAGGGTTTTTATGTGTTTAAGGGTTTTTAAAAGTTTTTACAGGTTTTATGGGTTTTAAGGTTTTAGGGATTTTGAGGGTTTTTATGGCTCTTCAGTGTCTTTTATTGTTTTTAGGGATTTTTAGAGTTTTTAGAGTTCTTCAACATTTTTAGGGGTTTAAAGGGTTTTAAAAGTTTTTAGTGATTTTTAGGGTTTCTACATGTTTCGGAGGGTTTTAAGGTTTTTAGGGGTTTTATGGTTTTCTAGGGGTTTTTAGGGGTTTTATGGTTTTTCATGTTTTCATGGATTTTTAGTGATATTTTAGGATTTTGATGGTTTTTTAGGTTTTTTAGGTTTTTTAGGGTTTTTGGGATTTTGATGGTTTTTAGGGTTTTTTATGGTTTTAGGTGTTTTAAGGGTTTTAAGGTTCTTTTTGTGTTTTCGGGTTTTTTTGAGTATTTTAGGGGTTTAAAGGTATTATATAGTTTTTAACGTTTTTAGGGGTTTTATGGATTTTTTAGAGTTTTTAGAGTTTTTAGTGGGATTTTACGGTTTTTATAGTTTTAAGGTTTTTACGTATTTTTATGGTTTTTATGGGGTTTTAGTATTTTTATTGTTTTTTACATTTTTAGTAATTTTTGGGTTTTTTAGGTTTTTTTGGGTTTTAGGGTTTTTCGGGTTCTTAGGGATTTTGAGGGGTATTTGGGGTCTTTAGGGTTTTTTAGGTTTTTTCATGGTTTTTATGGTCTTTTGGGGTTTTAGGGTTTTTTTAATTTTTAGGGTTTTAAAGGGTTTTTAAAGTATTTTAACATTTTTAGGTGGTTTAATAGTTTTTAGAGTTTTTAGCGGCTTTTAGGGTTTTTATGAGTTTTAAGGGTTTTTAAGGTTTTTAGGGGTTTTTATGGGTTTGAGGGGTTTTCAAGATTACATTTTCAGGTATTTTTAGTTATTTTTTATTATTTTTGATGGTTTTGGGGTTTTTATGGTTTTTATGGATTCTGAGGGTTTTTAGTGTATTCAGATTTTTTTTTGGGTTTTTGGGGTTTTCTGGGTTTTTGTGGACTTTTTGTTTTTTGGGTTTTTTTTTGAGTTGTTTAGGCTTTTCAAGGATTTTTATAGTTTTTTAATGTTTTTAGGGGATTTAGGGGGTTTTAGAGTTTTTAGTGGGTTTTAGGGTTTTTATGCTTTTCATGGGTTTTTCAGGGTTTTTAAGGTTTTTTATACTTTCTGGGATTGTTAGGGATTTTTTTTACAGTTTTTAGCGTTTTTTATGGTTTGAAGTGATGTTGTGGGTTTTTAGGGTTTTTAGGGGTTTTATGGTTATAGGGTCTTTCTAGGTGTTTTAGGGTTTTTTGGGGTTTTTGTTTTTTTTAATTGTTTAGGGTTCTTAACTTTTTTTAGAGTTTTTAAGCATTTTTAGAGAGTTTAAGGGTCTTTATATTTTTAGTGGTTTTTATGAGGTTATATGGTTTTATGGTTTTCAGGGGGGGTTGGGTTTTTTTTGTTTTTTACATTTTTTGGTATTTTTTGGGATTTTTTATGATTTTTATAGTTTTTAGGGTTGTTATAGATTTTGAGAGGTTTTTGGGTTTTTCATGGTTTTTAAGCGTTTATGGGTTTGTTAGGGTTTTTAGGGTCTATTGAGGGTGTTAGGTTTTTTTTGAGTTTTTAGGGTTTAAAGGTTATTTAGAGTTTCTAATGTTTTTAGGGGTTTAAGATGTTTTAGAGTTCTTAGTGATTTTTAAGGGTTTGTAGGGTTTTTTATGGTTTTTAAGTTTTTTTTTTGTTTTTTTGGTATTTAAAGTTTTTTCAGGTGTTGTACGGATTTTTACCTTTATAGGGATTTTTAGGATTTTTATGGATTTTAGGGTTTTTAGGGATTTTAAGGGTTTTTTGGGGTTTTTTTTGGGCTTCAAGGTTTTATGGTCTTTTTGGGCTTTTTGTTGTTTTTTTGAGTTTTTTAGTGTTTTAAAGGTTTTTTAGAGTGGTTTAACAGTTTTAGGGGTTTAAAAGGTTTTTAGAGTTTTTAGTGGTTGTTTAGGGTTTTATGGGTTTTTATGGTTTTTATGGGTTTTATGGATTTCAAGGGGTTTTCAAGGTTTTTAGGGTTTTTTACATTTTCAGGTATTTTAAAGGCTTTTTTAAACAAATTGTGGTTTTTAGGGTTTTTCAATATTTTTAGGGTTTTTTTATTTTTAGGGTTTTTTGTGTCTTTTGGTTTTTAGGTTTTTTTTGAGTTTTAAGGTTTTTAGTGTTTTTTAACATTTTTAGGGGTTTTAGATTTTTTTTTGTTTTCAGTGTTTTATGGGGTTTTATGGTTTTTAAAGTTATTAGGGATTTTTATGGTTTTTAGGGGGGTTTAGGGTTTCTAAGGTTTCCTGTGATTTCATATGTTTTATAGATTTATGGATTTAGATTTTTTTATGGTTTTTAGGGGGTTTTATGGTTTTTAGTAGTTTTTTAGGGTTTTTCACATTTTCAGGGATTTTTACGAATTTTTTAGGATTTTTATGGATTTTAGGTTTTTAGGTTTTTTGGGTTTTTAGGGATTTTGAGGTGTTTTGGTGTTTTTTGAGGATTTAAGGGTTTTAGGATTTTCTTTGTTTTTAGGGTTTTGGTGAGTTTTAGGGTTTTATGAGTTTTTAGGGACTTTAAGTTTTTTAGAGTTTTTTATCATTTTTTGTGGGTTTAAGGGGTTTTTTTGAGATTTTAGTGATTTTTTTGGGTTTTTATGGGGTTTAAAGGTTTTTAATCATTTTTATGGTTTTCAGGGGTTTTTATGGTTTTTAGGGGGGGTTTAGGGTTTTTTATGTTTTCAGGGATTTTTAGGGATTTTTTTATGATTTTTATGTTTTTAGGGTATTTAGGGTGTTTGAGGGTATAAGAGGTGTGAGTCCAGGCTATTCCTGACCCCCCTTAAATTTATTAATAAGAAAAAGACACAACAGATAGAGGCGGGGTAGGGTCAGTCGACCCATACCCAAAAAAGCCTCAAAAGGAAAAAAAGAGAAAAAAGAAGTCCACAAGAGAGAAGAAAACAGAAAAGAACAAGGAAAAACACCAGCACAGGGTCTACCAGCCTTCCCCACCATCTTCATCGTCATAGTCCACACCATGGGGGTCTCCCTCAGCACCATAACCAGAGGCCGCATCAGTGTCTGCTGACTCCCATTCAGAAGGGTCATATTGCTTCAAGAAGTTGGTGTAATACTCCCTTAACTTCTCCTTCTCCACATTCAGCTTCTTCTTAGCAGGCCGCCCCACCTTTCCAGAGGAGTTCTTCGAAGCTTTGCTGGAAGCCCTCGTAGAAACCGTTCTCATAAAGGAAGCTTAGTCCTTCCTTGGCCTCCTCCCTTTCAGGACTGCAACATCAACATCACCATATTTTTCCTGAACAAGGATAATAGTGTCCTCCTGGTAGAGTAAACAAGAGGTGGGAGGTGGAAACCTCTCCCTGGACAGGCCCCCAACAAACTTTTCTTTCCCAAAATAGGAAAAATCTCCAAGTATGGCCTTTTCTTTCAAAATTTGGGCCATGTTGGATTTCATCCTAGAATCATCATCAGAGCCAGACCCCCAAAACATCGAGCACTGGGGTTTCATTCCCTCCTGCAAAAGAGAAATCTGCACAGGTACTTTTATCATATTAGGGTCCTCCAAAGCCATGTCTTTCAGAGCCAAATATTTGGAGTTCCCATCCTCATTATCCCTAATCATCCCATATTCATCAAATTTAGCATCATGTGATCCAAAGGGGACGAGCGCCTCTGATGCATCCACTGCGATCGACACTGGTTCATGGGAGTCTAGAGCGTTCTTCAAAGACCTGGTGAAGGCACTCCCATCAGCCAGGGTGTCCTCATGCCCCTCCATAATTGGCTTCCACCCCTCCCCCTGTGTAGCAGCATCCCATTTCCCATGCTCATTCCTCGTCCCTGCGCCCTCCTCCTACCCGTACCCCTTCCCAGCCACCTCCTGCAACTGATTCACTGGCACCTGCACCTCCATCTCCCCCTGCTCAGTCACATGGTAGGAAGCATCACTAGCAGCCCCCTCAACCACCGTTTCAGGCGTATTCAACTCCAGTCTAGTAGACCGACAGCCAGCCACACCTTCATTCACCTCATACAACTGATTTTGAGGGGTTTTAGGGTTTTCATAGTTATTTAGGGGTTTTGGAGTTTTTAGGGTTTTAGGGTATTTTTGGTTTTGTAGGGTTTTTATAGTTTTTTTGGGTTTTTAAGGTTTTTAGAGTTTTTAACATTTTAAGGGGTTTAAATGGTTTTTAGAGTTTTTAGGGAGTTTTTAAATGTTTTATGTGGTTCCATGGTTTTTTATGGTTTTAGGGGCTTTTATTATTTCAATGGGAATTTAGGCTTCTTAGGGATTTTTACGCTTTTAGGTCTTTTTTGGACTTTTTTACGATTTTTATGGTTTTTTTGGGTTTTTAGGGTTTTAGGGATTTTGAAGGTTGTTAGGGGTTTTAGGTTCATTTTGAGTTTTAGGGTTTTTTAGATTTTTTTGGGGTTTTGAATGTTTTTCTAGTTGTGTAACGTCTTTAGGGGTTTTACAAGTTTTTAGTGTTTTAAATGGTTTTTTGGTTTTTTATGGGCTTATAAGAGGTTTTATGTTTTTAGCGGTTTTATGGTTTTACGCGGGTTTTCAAGGATTTTATGTTTGTTCACATTTTCAGGGATTTTAATGGATTTTTATATTTTTTTTTGTTTTTAGGGTTTTAGGGATTTTGTGGGGTTTTAGGGTTTTTCATGGTTTTGGGGGTTTTATCGGTTTTCATGGGTTTTAAGGTCTTTTTGGTTTTATTTTTTTTAGTTTTTTTGAGGTTTTAAGGGTTTTTAATTTTTTTTATGGTTTGTGATGTTTTTAGGGTTTTTAAGGCTTTTTTAGCATTTAGTGGTTTTTAGGAGTTTTTTAGGTTTTTGGGTTTTTTTAAGGTTTTAGGGGTTTTATGGTTTTAATGGGTTTTTCATGGTTTTTAGTGTTTTTTATGCTTTAAGATATTTTTAGGGATTTTTTAGGATATTATGCATTTTTTATTTTAGCAATTTGAAGGATTTTTATGTTTTTCAGGGTTTTTAGGGTTTTGTGGTTATTTCGAGTTTTTAGGGTCTTTTGGGTTTTTATGGGGTTTTGATTTGTTTAGGGTTTTAAGGGTTTTTATAGTTTTTAACATTTTTTTATTTTCTTTAGGGTTTTAAGGGTTTTTAGTGTTTTTTATGGTTTTTAAGGTTTTTATGGGATTTTAGGGTATAAAAGGTTTTTATGGTTTGTAGTGATTTTTACGATTTTTACGGGTTTTTTAGGGTTTTTAAAGTTTTTTACATTTTCAGGGAATTTTTGGGCATTTTTAGTATTTTTATGGTTTTTATTTTTTTTAGGGTTTTTAGGGATTTTTATGGTTTTTTGAGTTTTTCATGGTTTTATGGTTTTTAGGGGTTTAAGGGTCTTTAGGGTATTTTTTGGGTTTTAGAGTTTTTTGGTGTTTTTAAGGGTTTTTAAGGGTTTTTTTGAGTTTTATAACTTTCTTAGGGGTTTAAAGGGTTTTTAGAGTTTTTAGTGGGTTTTGGGGTTTTATGGGGGTTTTAGGGTTTTTAGAGTTTTTCGGGGTTTTTATGGTTTTCTTGGGTTTTTTAGGTTTTTAGGCCTTTATATGTTTTTAAGAATTTTTAGGGCTTTTTAAGGATTTTTAGGGTTTTTAGGGGTTTTAGGGTTTTTTGGGTTTTTAGGGGTTTTAAGGGTCTTTTTTGGGTTTTAGGTTTTTTTTTATCTTTTTAGGGTTTAAAAGTATTTTAGATTTTTAAAATGTTTTTAGGGGCTTTAATGGTTTTTAGAGTTTTTAGTGTTTTAAGGTTTTAGGGGTTTTTATGGTTTTTAAGGATTTTTTAAGGTTTTTAGAGTTTTTTACAATTTCAAAGACTTTTAGGGATTTTTAGGGACTTTTATGGTTATTAGTATTTTTTAGGGTTTTAGGGTTTTTTATGATTTTTAAGGCATTTCTGGGTTTTTAGGGGTTTTCGGAGTTTTTATGGTCTTTTTGGGTTTTAGAGTTTTTTTTAGTTTTTTATGGGTTTAAAGTTTTTTTTTTGATTTTTTTAATATTTTTAGGGTTTTTAAGGGTTTTTAGTGTTTTAGTGATTTTTTTAGTTTTTTGGGGTTTTAGGGGGTTTAAAGGTTTTTTGGAGGTTTATGGTTTTCAAGGGTATTTTAGGTTATTTTAGGGTTTTCTATGTTTTCAGGGATATTTATGTACTTTTTAGGATTGTTATGGGTTTTAGGGTCTTTTAGGGCTTTTAGGTACTTAGAGGGTTTTAGGGTTTTCATGTTTTCTAGTATTTTTAGTGGTTTTGGGTGTCTTTTGGGTGGGGGGGGGGTTAGGTTTTTTTGAGTTTTTTAGGGTTTTAAAGGTTTTTAGAGTTTTTAATTTTTTAGAGTTTTAAAGGATTTTTATAGTTTTTAGTGTGTTTTTAGAATTTTTATGATTTTTTAGGGTTTTTTAATGTTATTTGGAGTTATATTAGTTTTTAGTGGTTTTTCAGGGTTTTTAGGGTTATTTATATTTTCAGGGATTTTTAGGGATTTTTATGTTTTTTGGGTTTTTAGGGATTTTGAGGGTTTGTAGGGGTTTTTGGGGTTTTTGGGTTTTTAGGGTCTTTTGGGATTTATGGTTTTTTAGAGTTTTTAACATTTTTAGGGGTCTTAAGGGCTTTTAGAGTTTTTAGTGGTATTTAGGGTTTTTATGGATTTTTAAATGTTTTTAGGGGTTTTATGGTTTTCATGGGTTTTTCAGGGTTTTCAGGGTTTTTTACATTTTGAGGGATTTTTTTGGGATTTTTTAGGATTTATATGGTTTTAGGGGTTTTTTAGGTTTTTAGGGATTTTGTGGGTTTTCTAGGTTTTTAGGGTTTTTAGGATTTTTTATTGTTTTTGGGTCTTTTGAGTTTTTAGGGTATTTTTGAATTTTTAGGGTTTTTAAGGGTTTTTACAGTTTTTAACATTTTCAGAGGTTTAAGGGTTTACAGGGGCTTTAGTGGTTTTTAGGGTTTTTTAAGGTTTTTATGGTTTTCAAAGGTTTTTAGGGGTTTTTACATTTTCAGTGATTTTTAGGGCCCTTTAAGATTTTTATAGTTTTTAGGGTTTTAATGTTTTTTGGTAAATTGAGGGGTTTTATGGGTTTTTAGGGTTTTTAGGGGCTTTTTGGGTTTTAAAGGTTTTTTGAGTTGTTTTGGGATTTTAATGTTTTCTATAGTTTTTTATCCTTTTAAGGGTTTTTAGAGTTTTTATCGGTTCTTAGGGTTTTTATGAATTTTTAAGATATTGTAATGTTTTAAGGGGTTTTATGGTTTTTAGGGTTTTTAGGGTTTTTTACATTTTAAGGTATTTTCATATATTTTTTAGGATTTTTATGGTTTTTAGGGTTTTTAGGGGTTTTAGGGATTTTGAGGGGTTTTAGGGTTTTCTGGGCATTTTTGGGATTTTAGGGCTTTTCCTGGTTTTTAGTATCTTTTGGGGTTTAAGCATTTTTTTGACTTTTTTTAGGGTTTTTAAGTTTTTTTGAGTTTATTAACGTTTTTAGGGGTTTTATGGGTTTTTAGAGTTTTTAGTTGGTTTTTTTGGGTTTTTTTGGGTTTTTAAGTTTTTAGGGGTTTTTTGAGGTTTTTTGGGTTTTTTACCTTTGCATGGATTTTTAAGGTTTATTTTTGGGTTTTTATGGTTTTTTGGGTTTTTAGGGATTTTGAGAGGTTTTAGTGCTTTTAAGGGTTTTAGAAGTTTTTTTGAGTTTTTTAGGGTTTAAAAGATTTTTTAGAGTTTTTTATTGTTTTTAGGGGGTTTAAGGGTGTTTGGAGTTTTTATTGGTCTTTAGGGTTTTTATGGGTTTTTAGGGTATTTTAATGTTTTAGGGGATTTTATGGTTTTTAGGGGTTTTTCATCATTTTGAGGGTTTTTAACGTTTTCAGGGAATTTTAGGGATTTTTTAGGATTGTAATGTTTTTAGGGTTCTTAGGGAATTTGAGGGATTTTAGTGTTTTTTTGGGTTTTTAAGGGTTTAAAGTTTTTCACTGTTGTTTGGGTATTTTGGGGTTGTAGGGGTTTTTAGATTTTTTAAGGGGTTTTAAGGGTTTTTAGAGTTTTTAACATTTTTAACGTTTTTAGGGGTCTTAAGTATTTTAAGAGTTTTTAGAGTTTTTAAGGGTTTTTATGGTTTTCAGGGGTTTTTTGGGTTTTAGGGGTTTTTTACGTTTTCAGGGAATTTTAGTGCTTTTTAGGTTTTTATGGTATTTAGAGTTTTTTAGGGTTTTGGGGGGTTTTAGGGTTATCTGGATCTTTTTGTGTATTTGGGTTCTTTTGAATTTTTTAGGGGTTTTAAGCTTTTTTAGAGTTTTTTTGGTGTTTTAAGGGTTTTTAGAGTTTTTATTGGGTTTTTAGAGGTTTTATGGGTTTTTCATGTTTTTTAAATTTTTTAGGGGATTTAATGGTTCTCAGAGGTTTTTCAGAATTTTTATATTTTTTATGTTTTTAGATATTTTTATGACTTTTTTTGGGATTTTTTTGGTTTTTAGGGTTTTTGGGATTTTGAGGGATTTTTTTAGGATTTTATGGTTTATAGGATTTTTTAGGGGTTTCAGTGGTTTTCAGGGTTTTTTAGGTTTTAGGGGTTTCTAAGCATTTTCAGGGTATTTAGGGTTCTTTATTATTTTTAGGGTTTTTATAGTTTTTTTGGGGTTTGTATCATTTTTAGGGGGTTTGTAGGGGCTTTAGGGGTTTTTACATTTTCAAAGGTTTTTGGGATTTTTAGGATTTTTATGGTTTTCAGGGTATTTAGTGTTTTTGGGGATTTTTGAGGGTTTTTTGGGATTTCATGGTTTATAGTGGTTTTTAGGGTTTTTATTATCTTTTGGGGTTTGTATATTTTTTTAGTTTTTATGGTTTTTTAGTTTTTTTAATGTTTTTAACATTTTTATGGATTTTAACTGTTTTTAGGGGTTTTCATGGTCTTTTGGGTTTTTATGGGTTTTTAGGGTTTTTAAGGTTTTTTGGGGTTTTTTTCGGGTTTTTTGTGTTTTAAGGAATTTTTATGGTTTTGTTAGGATTTTTACGATTTTATGGTTTTTATGGTTTTTGGGACTTTCAAGGGTTTTGGGTGTTTTAGATTTTTTAGTGTTTTTAGGGTTTTTAGGTTTTATTTTGAGTTTTTTAGGGTTTTTAAGTATTTTTAGAGTTTTTTAACATTTTTTGGGGTTTTAAGGGATTTAGATTTTCTAGTGGGTTTTAAGGTTTTTATGGGTTTTAGGGTTTTTAAGGTTTTTAGGTGTTTTAATGGTTTTAAGGGGGTTTTTAGGCTTTTTTGTAGTTTTTATGTTTTTGGGGTTTTTTAGTGATTTTTTAGGATTTTTATGGTTTTTATGGTATTTTTTGGGTTTTAGGGATTCTGAGGGTTTTTAGGTTTTCTTAGAGTTTTTAGGGTTTTAGGGGGTTTTAGGGTCTTTTCGGTTTTTTAGGGTTTTTAGGTGTTTTTGGTTTTTAAAAGTTTTTTTAGGTTTTTAGGTGTTTTAATGGGGTATAAGTGGTTTTAGAGTTTTTGTGGTCTTCATGGTTTTCGGGGGGGGGGGGGGTTTAGGGATTTTCGGATTATATGGATTTTTGGTTTTTTTGGGGGGTTTTAGGATTTTTAGTTTTTTAGGGTTTTAGGGTTTTTAGGTTTTAAGGTTTTTTGGGGGTTTTTGGGTTTTTTGAATTTTTTAGGGTTTTTAATGTTTTTAGAGATTTTTTTAACATTTTTAGGGTTTTTGAGGGTTTTTAGTGTTTTGTGGTTTTTATGGGAATTTAGGGATTTTTAAGGTTTTAGGGTTTTTTTGGTTTTATGGTTTTTTTAAGGTTTTATATTATTTCCAGGATTGTTTGCCTTTCTTAGGATTTTTATGGTTTTAGGGTTTTTAGGGATTTGTGGGTTTTTAGGGTTTTTTCAATGTTTTTAGGGGATTTTAGGGACTTTCATGATTTTTATGGTTTTTGGGGGGTTTTAGGGTTATTTCGATTTTTTTAGGGTTTTTAGGGTTTTTAAGAGTTTTTTAACGTTTTTAGTGGTTTTTAGAGTATTTCATGGTTTTTTAGGGTTTTTATTGGGTTTTAGTTTTTTTATGGTTTGAGGGGTTTTTATGGTTATCAAATATTTTTAGGGATTTTAGGGTTTTATATGCTTTTATGGATTTTTTGGGATTTTTTTTATGATTTTATGGTTTTTATGGTGTTTTAGGGTTTTAGGGATTTCGAGGAATGTTTGGATTTTTTGGGTTTTTTAGCATTTTAGGGGGTTTTTCAGGGTTTTAGGGTCTTTTCGGGTTTTTTGATATTTTTAGGGGTTTTATGGGTTTTTAGAGTTTTTAGTGGGTTTTTAATAATTTTAAGGGTTTTTATGGTTTTCAAGTTTTTCAGTGTTTTTTACATTTTTAGGGATTTTTTAGAATTTTTATGGTTTTTAGAGTTTTTCAGGGTCTTTTGGGTTTTTAGGTGTTTTTTTGAGTTTTTCAATTTTTTTTAAAGGTTTTTAGACTTTTTTAATGTTTTTAGGAGTTTTAAGGGTTTTTAGAGTTTTAGTGGATTTTAAGGGTTTTATGGGTTTTTAGGATTTTATGATTTTCAGGGGGCTTTATGGTTTTCAAGGGTTTTTTAGATGTTTTAGGGTTTTTTTACTTTATCAATAATTTTTAGTGTATTTTGGATTTTTTTTGATTTATAGGTTTTTTAGGGATTTAAAGGATTTTTAAGGGTTTTTAAGGTTTTTTGGTTTTTTGTTTTTTGTTCGTTATTAGGGCCTTTTTTGGGTGTTGGGGTTTTTTTTATTTTTTTAGGGTTTTTAATATTTTTTAGAGTTTTTTTCATTTTTAAGAGTTTTAAGGGTTTTTAGAGTTTTTGGTTATTTTTAGAGTTTTTATGGGTTTTTAGTGGGTTTTTTTGTTTTTTATTGGTGTTTATGGTTTTTAAGGTTTTTAGGGGTTTTTATAGTTTTTGGATTTTTCAGAGTTTTTAGGGTTTTTAATATTTTTAAGGATTTTTAATGAAGTTTTAGGATTTTTATGGTTTTTGGTATTTTAGGGGTTTTAGGGATTTTTGGGGGTTTGGGGGGTTTTCAGGTTTTTCAGGGTTTTAGGGGTTTTTGAGTTCTTTTGGGCTTATGAGGTTTTTTAGAGTTTTTAATTTATTTAGGGGGTTTCAGGGTTTTTTGTGTTTTTTTGCAGGGCAATGATTTTAGAGTTTTTAGTTGGATTTTAGGGGTTTTATGGGGTTTTAGGGTATTTTAATGTTTTTAGGATTTTTTATGGTTTTTAAAATTTTTTTAGGGTTTTTTATGTTTTAAGGGTTTTTAGGGTTTTTTTATTTTTCTAGAGTTTTTAGGGTTTTTAGACTTGTTTGGATTTTTAGTGTTTTTTAGTTTTTTAGCATTCTTATGGGTTTTTTTAGTTTTTTAATGTTTTTATGGGTTTTAATTGTATTAGACTTTTTATTTTATTTTTGGGTTTTATGGGTTTTTTAAAGGTTTTAGGGGCTATTATTGTTTTCAGGGTTTTCAGGGTTTTTAGGGATTTTTGAGTTTTTTGGGCTTATATGGTTTTTTAGAGTTTTTAATGTATTTAGGGGTTTTAAGGGTTTTTTAAGTTTTTTTGAAAGGCAAGGTTTTTAGAGTTTTTAGTTGGATTTTAGGGGTTTTATGGGGTTTTAGGGAATTTTAATGTTTTTAGTATTTTTTATGGTTTTTAAGTATTTTTTAGGGTTTTTTATGTTTTCAGGGTTTTTTTTATTTTTCTTGATTTTTTTGGGTTTTGCGGGTTTTTAGGGACTTGTTTGGATTGTTAGTGTTTTTTTAGTTTTTTAGCATTTTTATGGGTTTAAATTATTTTTTAGTTTTTAGTGGTTTTATGGGTTTTTAGGGTTTTAAAGGTTTTAGGGGTTATTATTGTTTTCAGGGTTTTTATGTTTTCATGGTTTTTTAGAGATTTTTTAGGATTTTTATGGTTTTTAGGGTTTTTGGGATTTTAGAGATTTTAAGGGTTTTTAGGGGTTTTCAGGATTTTTTAGATTTTTTTGGGTTATCTCAGGGTTTTGAGGGTCTTTTGGGTTTTTAGGGTTTTTTGAGTTTTTTTAGTAGTTTTTAAAGTTTTGTAGAGTTTTTTAACGTTTTATGGGTTTTATGTTTTTTTGGGGGGTTTTAGTGGTTTAGGGTTTTTATGGGTTTTTAGGTTATTTTGAGGTTTTTTTGGGGGTTTATGGTTTTCAATTGTTTTTCAGGGTTTTGAGGGGTTTTACATTTTCAGGGGTTTTTAAGGATTTTTTAGATTTTAATGATTTTAGAGGTTTTTAGGGTTCTTAGGGATTTTGAGGGATTTTAGGGTTTTCAAGGTTTTTAGGGTTTGTAGGGGTTTTCAAGGGTTTTAGCGTCTTTTTAGGTTTTTAGGGTATTTTTAGTCTTTTAGGGATTTTAAGATTTTTTTAGAATTTTTTACCATTTTTAGGGTTTCTAAGGGTTTTATAGTTTTTAAATATTTTTTGGTTTTTTTTGTTTTTAGGGGTTTTTAAGGTTTTAGGGTTTTTTTTCGTTTGTAGAGGTTTTTAAGGTTTTAGGTTTTTTTTATTTTCACTGGTTTTGCAGGGTTTTTAGGTTTTTACATTTTCAAGGATTTTTAGGGATTTTTTAATTTTTTTATTACATTTGGGTTTTTAGGGGTTTTAGTGATTTTGAGGGTTTTTAGGATTTTCACAGTTTTTTGGGTTTTAGGGGTTTTCAATGTTTTTAGGGCCTTTTGGGTTTTTTGAGTTTTTTAGGGGTTTTAATATTTTTGGAGTTTTTAAACAATTTTAAGGGTTTAAAAGGTTTTTAGAATTTTTAGTGGTTTTTAGGGTTTTTATGGGTTTTTAGGGATTTTAAGGTTTTTAGGGTTTTATGGATTTCAGGGGATTCTCAGGGTTTTTAGGGATTTTTAAGGATTTTAAGGTATTTTATGGTTTTTAGGCATTGTTAGGATTTTAACGGATTTTGTAGGGTTTTATGTTTTTTTGGGAGGGTAGGGTTTTTAGTGTTTCTTTGAGTTTTTTTTTGTTTTTACGGTTTTTCGAGTTTTTTAATGTTTTTAACATTTTTAGGAGTTTTAAGGGTTTTTAGAGTTTTAAGGTTTTTTTCTTGGGATTTTAGTTTTTTAAGGTTTTTATGGGTTTTTAGGGTTTCTAGGGTTTCTTAGGGTTTTATAGGTTTTTTTATGTTTTCCTGGATTTTTCATTTTTTATTTTTTTAATGATTTTTTGGCTTTTTAAGGATTTTAACAGTTTTTAGTATTTTTTTGTTTAATTTATTTTGTGGGGTTTTAGGGTTTTTTATGTTTTTTAGGGGTTTTCAGGGGTTTTAGGGTCTTTTGGGGGTTTAGGGTTTTTTCAGTTTTTTAGGTTTTTTTAATATTTTTTAGAGTTTTTTAACTTTTTAAGGGGTTTTAATGGTTTTTAGAGTTTTTAATGGTTTTTAGGGTTTTTATGGGTTTTTATGGGTTTTTAGGGTTTTTTAAGGTTTTAAGGGTTTTTATAGTTTTCAGGGGGATTTCATGGTTTTTTGGGTTTCTTACATTTTTATGGATTTTTAGGGCTTTTTTAGGATTTTTATGGTTTTAGGGTTTTTAGGATTTTTTAGGGGTTTTAGGGTATTTTTGGGTTTTTAGGGATTTTTTTGAGTTTTTTTTCGTATTTTAAGGGTTTTTAGTGTTTTTAACCCTTTTTAACATTTTTAGGATTTTTAAGGATTTTAAAGTTTTTACTAGTTTTAGGGTTCTTTTAAGAATTTTATGGTTTTTAAGGTTTTTAAGGTTTTTAGGTTTTTTAGCGATTTTGAAGGTTTTTAGTGGTTTTTAAGGATTCTAGGCTTTTTTAGGGTTTTCTAGGTTTTTTTGGGTTTTTATAGTTTTTCAGGGTTTGTATGGTTTTTTAGAGTTGTTTAACATTTTTAAGTGTCTTAAGTGTTGTAAGTGTTTTTAGTGGTTTTTTAGGGTTTGTATGGGTTTTAGGGTTTTTAATGTTTTTTGGGTTTTTAGGTATTTTTTTAGTGTTTTTAATGTTTTTTAGGTTTTTACGGATTTTTAGGGAATTTTTTGGTTTCTTTGGATTTTTTGGGTATTTAGAAATTTTTAGGGTTTTTGGGTTTTTAGGATCTTTTGGGTTTTATGGTTTTTTTGAGTTTATTAGTGTTGTTAATATTTTTAGCTTTTTTTTAAAAAAAAATAGGGGCTTTATTGGTTTGTAGATTTTATAGTGATTTTATGGGTTTTTAGGGTTTTAGTTGTTTTTATGGTTTTCAGGGGGTTTTTTGGGTTTTTAAGATTTTATATGTTTTTAGGGATTTTTAGGGATTTTTTAGGATTTTTATGGTTTTTAGGGTTTTTTTGGGTTTTCAGTGAATTTAAGGGTTTTTAATGTTTTTAGGGGTTTTAGGGGTTTTTAGCATCTTTTGGGGGGTTTTAGGTTTTTTTGAGTTTTCTAGGGTTTTTAGGTTTTTAGAGTTTTTAACATTTTTTAACATTTAAAGTTGTTTTATAGGTTTTTGGAGTTTTAGTTGGTTTTTAGGGTTTTATGAGTTTTTATAGTTTTTATAGGTTTTTAGGGTTTTTATGTTTTTCAATGGTATTTATTTTTTCCATGTATATTTTAGGGTTTTTTGGGTTTTTTTATTATTTTTGGGATTTATTATTATTTTTGGGATTTTTATATATTTTTTAGGATTTTTATAGTTTTTAGTGTTTTTAGGGTTTTAGGGATTTTGAGGGTTTTTTGGGGTTTTAGGGTTTTTAGGGTTTTTAGGGGGGGTTTCAGGGTTTTTAGGGTATTGTTAGGGTTTTGTGGTTTTGTGGTTTTTGTATTTTTAAGGTTTTTAGAGTTTTTAGTGGTTTTTACGGTTTTTTTGGGATTTTATGGTTTTTAGGGGTTTTATGGTTTTAAGTTGTTTTTCAAGTGTGTTAGGGGTTTTAACATTTTTAGGGATTTTTAGGGATCTTTTAGAATTTTTATGGTTTTTTTGGTTTTTTGGGTTTTTATGGATTTTTTGGTTTCTTAGGGTTTCCATGGTTTTTAGGGGTTTTTTTGGGGTTTTCAAGGTTTTTAGGGTCTTTTTGGGTTTTTTGGGTTTTAATGGTTTTTTAGATTTTTTAAACTTTTTTAGGGGTTTAAACGTTTTTTAGAGTTTTTAGGTGGTTTTAGGGTTTTTATAGGTTTTAGGGTTTTTATGTTTTTATGGTTTTTTAGGGTTTTTAGGGATTTGGGGGATTTTGAGGGATTTTGAGGGGTTTTAGGGGGGTTTAGTGATTTTTAGGGTTTATAGGGGTTTTCTGGAGTTTTAGGGACTTTGGGTTTTGGTGTTTATTTTGTGTTTTTTAGGGTTTTAAGGTTTTTAGAGTTTTTTTAATGTTGTTTACGTTTTTAGGGGTTTTACGGGTTTTTATATTTTTTATGGTTTTAAGTGTTTTTAGGGGGTTTTAGGGTTTTAAGGTTTTTAGGGGTTTTATGGTTTTCAAGGGGTTTTCAGGGTATTTAGGGTTTTTTAGGTCTTCAGGGATTTTTAGGTATTTTTTAGGATTTTTATTGGTTTTAGGGTTTTTAGGGATTTTGAATGTTTTTAGGGTTTTTTAGGGTTTTTTTTTGGTTTTTTTGGGGTTTTATGGTTTTTTAGGTTTCTACGGTTTTTTGAGTTTTTTTAGGGTTTTTAAGGTTTTAAGATTTTTTTAACGTTTTAGGGGGTTTTAGTGTTTTTGGAGTTTTTATTGGTTTTTGGTGGTTTTATGGGTTTCTAGGGTTTTTTTAAGGTTTTTAGGGGTTTTATGGGTTTCAAGGGTTTTTAAGAGTTTTTATGGTTTTTTACATTTTCAGATATTTTTAGGGTTTTTTTAGGATTTTTTTTATTTTATGGTTTTTAGGATTTTTAGGTTTTTTGGGATTTTGAGGGGATTTTATGGCCTTTTTGGTGTTTTAGGGGTTTTTTATGAGTTTTTTAGGATTTTAAATATATTTTAGAGTTTTTTAACATTTTTAGGGGGTTTTCAGGATTTTAGATTTTTTAGCGGTTTTTTAGGGTTTTATGGTTTTTTAAGGTTTTTATGGTTTTTTATAGTCTGAGGGGTTTTAAGGGTTTTAGGATTTTTCAGGTTTTTAGTGATTTTTAGGGATTTTTTAGGGATTTTATTTTTTTAGTGGTTTTGAGGGATTTTAGATATTTTGAGGGGGTTTCTAGTGTTTATGGTCTTTTTGAGTTTTAGGGGTTTTTTTGGAGTTTTTAGGGGTTTATGGTTTTTAAGACTTTTCGGGGGTTTAAGGGTTTTTACTATTTTTAATGGTTTTTAGGGTTTTTTATATTTTCAAAGATTTTTAGGGGTTTATTTGGATTTTTATGGGTTTTAGGGTTTTCAAGGTTTTATAGGGGTTTGGGATTTTTATGGGTTTTCATGGGTTTTTAGAGTTTTTAGGCCTTTTGGGTTTTTAGGAGTTTTTTGAGTTTTTAGGGGGTTTTAGGTTTTTTGAGTTTTTAACATTTTTATGGGTTTTAAGTTTTTTTTTTGAGTTTTTATTGGGTTTTTTGGGTTTTTATGGGTGTTTAGGGGTTTGTAGGGTTTGTAGGGTTTTTTACGTTTTTAGGGATTTTAGGGTTTTTTGGGATTTTTATGGTTTTTATAGATTTTTTAGTGTTTTTTTGGATTTTGAGTGTTTTTATAGTGTTTTTGGTTTTTAAGATTTTTTTAGTTTTTTGCATTTTTTAATGTTTTATAGTGATTTTCAACATTTTTAGTGGTTTTAATAATTTTTAGAGTTTTTAGTGGGTTTTTAGTTTTTATGGGGTTTTAAATGTTTTTAGGGGGTTTTATTGTTTCCAGGTGGTTTTCAGATTTTTTAAGGTTTTTATTTTTTCCAGGATTGTTTTTGGATTTTTTTGGTTTTTAGGGTTTTTAGGGATTTTTATGGTTTTTAGATTTTTTTAGGGTTTTAAGGGTTTTTAGGGTTTTTACAGATTTTTGGGGGTTTAGGGTTTTTTGAGTTTTTTAGGGGTTTTAATGGTTTTTATATTTTTTAGTGGGTTTTTAGGGGTTTTATGGGTTCTTAGGGTTTTTACGATTTTTAGGGGTTTTATATATTTCAGGGGGTTTCGATGTTTTTTAAATCCTTTTCATTTTAAGGGATTGTTAGGGCTATTTAGGATTTTTTGTTTTTTAGGTTTTTTTAGGATTTTTAGGCATTCTTAGGGTTCTTACATTTTTTAGGGATTTTATGGTTTTTAGGGACTTTTGTGTTTGTAGGGTTTCTTTGAAAGGCTAGTTTTTTAGGGATTTTTGAGTTATTTAGGAGTTTTAAGGGTTTTTAAAGTTTTTAACATTTTTACTGGTTTAAATGGTTTTTTGAGTTTTAGTGGTTTTTAGGGTTTTCTGGGTTTTTTTATGGTTTTAGGGGGGGTTTATGGTTTTCAAGGGTTTTTATGTTTTCTGGGATTTTTAGGGTTCATAAGGTTTTTATGTTTTTAGGGTTTTTAGGGATATTGAGGGTTTTTTGGGTTTTTTGGGTTTTTAGGGTTTTAAGGTTTTTATGGGGTTTTTTTGGGAATTTCAGGGTTTTTTTTGTGTTTTTAAGTTTTTTTAGAGTTTACAATCATTTTGAGGAGTTTTAATGGTTTTTAGAGTTTTTAGTAGTTTTTAGGGTTTTTATGGGTTTTTTAGGGTTTTAAGGTTTTTATGGTTTTTTGGGGTTATATGGTTATCATGGGGATTTCTAGGTTTTTAGGATTTTTTACGTTTTCAAGGATTTTTAGGTATTTTATGGTTTTTATGGTTTTTATGGTTTTTAAGCATTTTAGGTATTTTGTGGGGGTTTATGGGTTTTAGGGTTTTTAGGGGTTTTTAGAGTTTTTTATGGTTTATTGGGGTTTTGGGGATTTTTGAGTTTTTAGGGATTTTAATGTTTTTATATTATTTTTAGAGGTTTTAGGGTTTTTAGAGTTTTTATTAGTTTTTAGGTATTTTTTGTGTTTTGAGGGTTTTTAATGGTTTTTATCAGGTTTATGGTTTTCAGGGGGTTTTTTGGGTTTTTTTGGGTTTTATACCTTTTCAATGTTTTTAGGGCCTTTTAGGATTTTTATGGCTTTTATGGTTTTAGTGTTTTTTTGGATTTTGAGAGTTTTTAGGGGGTTTCATGGTTTTTAAGGGTTTTTAGGGTTATTAATGTCTCTATGGGTTTTTTGGCTTTTTTGAGTTTTTTTAGGTTTTTAAGGTTTTTAAGGGTTTTTATTATTTTTAGTGGGGTTAAGGTTGCTATGGGGTTTTAGGTTTTTTAAGGTTTTTAGCGGTTTTTATGGGTTTTAGAGGTTTCCCTTGTTTTTTTGCGTTTTTTACATTTTTAGGGATTTTAGGGATTTTTTTGGATTTTAATGATATTTAGGGTTTTGAGGTTTTGAGGGATTTTGAGGGTTTTAGTGGATTTTAGGGTATTTTAGGTGTTTTAGTGTTTTTAAGGGGTTTTAGGGTCTTTTGGGGTTTTAGGTAACTTTTTGAATTTTTGGGTTTAAAAGGTTTTTTGAGGTTTTTAACTTTTTTTTGGGGTTTTGATAGTTCTTATAATTTTAGTGGGTTTTTATTTTTTTTAATTCTATTTTATGGGGTTTTAAGGGTTTTTTTTGGATTTTATCATTTTTAAGCCTTTTAGGGTTTTTATGGATTTTGAGGGTTTTTTATGGTTTTTAGGGTTTTAGTGTCTTTAGAGGTTTTAGTGTTTTTTTAGCCTTTTAGGGTATTAAAGGTTTTTAGGTTTTTTAACATTTTTTGGGTTTTAAAGGGGTTTGGGGGTTTTTGGTGTTTTTATTAGTTTTTATGGTTTATTAATGTCTTTAGGGGTTTTTATTATTTCTAGGAGTTTCTGTGCTTTTAGCATTTTTTATGTTTTTTGGGATTTTTAGGGGGTTTTTAGAATTTTTATGGTTTTTAGGGGTTTGGGGTTTTGAGGGATTTTTAGGGTATTTAGATTTTTTAGGGTTTTTAGTGGCTTTCAAGTTTTTCTTGTTTTTTTTTGGAGTTTTAGAGTTTTCTTGAGTTTTTTAGAATTTTAAGGGTATTTATAGTTTATAATGTTTTTAGGTGTTTTAAGGTTTTTTAGAGTTTTTAGTGTTTTTAGGGTTTTTGAGTTTTTTATGTTTTTAGAGGTTTTTATGGTCTTCTAGGGTTTTTCTAGGGATTTTAGGTTTTTTTATGTTTTCATAGATTTTAGGGTATTTTTAGGATTTTTATGGTTTTTATGGTTTTTATGATTTTTAGGGATTTTGAGGGGTTTTATGGGTTTTCACAGGTTTTTTGGGTTTTATGGTTTTTTGGGACTTTAGTTTTTTTTAGGGGTTTTGAGGTTTTCTAGATTTTTTCAACATTTTTAACGGTTTAAAGTGTTTTTAGAGATTTTAGTATGTTTTAGGGTTTTGTAGATTTTTCAGTTTTTCTAATGTTTTTAGGGTTTTCTAAGGTTTTTAGGTGTTTTTCAATGTTTTTTGGGGTTATTATATTTTCATGGATTTTTTTTGGTATTTTTAGGATTTGTATACGTTCTAGAGATTTTAGGGAAAGGAAGGCGTCGGGCTATTCCTGACCCCCCCCCCCAAATTTATTAGAAAATAGACACAGCTGACAAGGTTGGGGCGGGGTCAATCAAACCACACCCAAAAACCCCGGACACCCCCACAAAACCCAAAAGTCCTCAAAAAAACCCAAGACACACAAAACAAAAAAAAACCAGAAAAACAAGAAGTATCTCCAACAGCATCTCCCAGCCAAACACCAGCATCATCCAGCATCCCAACATCCAGCATCCAGAACCTCGCAGCTGACCAACAACCAGCATCCAAACTCAAACAGCAAACAGCTTCCAACAGCAGTACGACCATAAACCACATCTTCAGCACCTCCCATCCAAGCAGCAACCAGCATCCAGAACCACTAGCAACCAACATCACAGAACCACCAGCATCAAAAACACAAGCCTCACCATCAACAGCATTCCGCAGCTCTCCACCAAGTAGCAACCAGTATCTAGACTCGCAAAGACCAGAATCTAGCACATCCATATAGCAATCATCGTCCTTCTTCACAAAGACTAGTAGCTGGCACCTCCCTACTGAGGAGATCCACCACAAGCATCATAGAACTCACACACTAAGAGCAGAAATCATCCAATACCTCAGAACAGAACTAAAAACCCACACCAATCCAATCCCACAACAATTCCGGAAGCAACCACCATAGCCAAACAGAGATCCCAAAACGTAGCACTTATCCAGACCAGCAACAAGATTATACCACAAAAGAGAATTCCAAGAACAAACCTCCTTCCCCGTTGAGAGGCACAAAGAGAAATGAGAACCATTACCTGACAGTTCGATCCAGACCAAAGCAAAGGCTCCCCACACAGATTCAAGGATCGGTAAAGACTGACAAGACTGCCGCACTCCAGATCTGAGAGGCTCCTCCATGGTAGTGCACCGCCGCACCAAGAAAAGACCGGATCTGGCCCACACCCCCATGGATTTGAGTTTTTTTTGTGTTTTAATATTTTTAGGGTTTTTTTACTTTTTAAAGGTTTTATGGGTTTTTAGAGTTTTTAGTGGGTTTTAGGGTTTTTATAGGTTTTTAGGGTTTTTCAGGTTTTTAGGGTTTTTATGGTTTTCAAGGGTTTTTTAGTGTTTTTTGGGGATTTTAGGTTTTTATAGGTTTTTATGAATTTTCTAGGATTTTTATAGTTTTAAGGGATTTTTTCGGCTTTTAGGGATTTTTCTGCTTTTTAGGTTTTTACACTATTTTTATTGTTTTATGTTTTTTCAGTGTTTTTAGGGGTTTTTTGGTTTTTAGTGTTTTTATTTAGTTTTTAGAGTTTTTAACGTTTCTAGGGGTTTTCATTATTTTTAGAGATTTTTGTGGTTTTACGAGTTTTTATGGATTTTTAGGGTTTATAACGGTTTTAGGTGGCTTTATGGTTTTCAGGGATTTTTTAGGGTTTTAGGGGTTTTTATGTTGTTAGCGATTTTGATGGGTTTTATGGGTTTTGGGGTATTTTTAGTGTTTTTTGGGTTTAGAATGTTTTTAGGGTCTTTTGGATTTTTAGGGTTTTTTTTCTTTTTAGGGGGTTTGAGTTATTTTAGTGTTTTTAACATTCTTAGGGGTTTTGAGGGTTTTTAGAGTTTTTAGTGAATTTTAGGGTTTTAGGGGTTTTTAGGGATTTTAAGGTTTATGGGGTTTTCTGGGTTTTCACGGCGTATTGTCTTTTCCGGGTTTTTAGGGAATTTTTTATGATTTTTATAGTATTTTGGGTTTTTGAGATTTTTTTTGGTTTTCTGGTGTTTTTATAATTTTTAGTGTTTTTCAAGGTTTTTAGGGTCTTTTGTGTTTTTAGGGGGGGTTTTTTGAGTTTGTAGGGTTTTAAGGCATTTAGAGTTTTTTTGACACTTTTTAATGATTTTAGGTGTTTAAAGGGTTTTTGGAGTTTTTAGTGGGGTTTTAGGGTTTATATGGGTTTTAGGGTTTTTAATGTTTTTAGGTGTTTTTATGTTTTTCAAGGGGTTTTCAAGATTTTAAGGGTTTTTTATGTTTTTCTTGATTTTTTTGGCTTTTTAAATATTTTTATGGTTTTTAGGTTTTTAGGATTTTTAGGGATTTTTTAGGGTTTCCCAGGATTTTCTGAGTTTTTTTGTGGTTTTTTGGGTTTTTTAGGGTTTTGGGGGTCTTTTGTGGTTTTAGGGGTTTTTTGAGTTTTTAGGGGTTTAAAGTGTTTTTAAACTTTTTAACATTTTTAGGTGTTTTAAGTGTTTTCCAAGTTTTTAGTGGTGTCTTGGGTTTTTCTATGTTATTAGGGTTTTTAAGGTTTAGGGGTTTCAATGGTTTTCTTGGGTTTTCAGAGTTTTTAGTGTTTGTTACGTTGTCGGGGATTTTTAGGTCTTTTTAGGATTTTTATGATTTCTAGTGTTTTAGGGATTTTGAGGGTTTTTACAGTTTTTCAAGTTTTTTAGGGATTTTATGGGTTTTAAGGGTGTTTATGGTATATTGGGTTTTTAGAGTTTTATTTAGGTTTTTAAGGTTTTTTATATTTTTTAATGTCATTTGGGTTTTAAGGGTTTTTGGGGTTTTTGTGGTTTTTAGGTTTTTTATGGGTTTTTAGGGTTTTTAAAGTTTCTAGGGGTTTTTATGGTTTTTAGGGGGTTTTCAAGGTTTTTAGGGTTATTTAAATTTTCATGTATTTTTTGGGTTTTTTAGGATTTTTATGGGTTTTAGAGTTTTTTGGGTTTTTTAGCGTTTTTTGGGTTTCAAGGTTTTTTGGGTTTTTTGGGTTTTTAGGGTCTTTTTGGGTTTTTAGGGGTTTCTGAGTTTTTTTAGAGTGGTTAAGGTTTTTTAGAGTTTTTAATGTGTTTTAATGTTTTTAGGGGTTTTGATTATTTTTAGAAATTTTAGTGGTTTATTAGGGTTTCTATGGGTTTTTAGGGTTTTTAAGGTTTTTATGGGTTTTTATGGTTTTCATGGGCTTTTTTTATAGTATTAGGGTCTTTTAAAATTTTATGGAGATTTAGATATTTTTAGGATTTTCATTGTTTTTAGATTTTTTATGTTTTTTAGCGTTTTCTGGATTGTTCTTGGTGTTTTGGGTTTTTCATGGTTTTAGCATCCATTTAGGTTTTTAGGGTGGGTTTTTGAGTTTTTAGGGTTTTTATGGTTTTTCTTATTGTTTTTAATGATTTTAGGGGGGTTTTGGGTTTTATGGATTTTTAGATTTTTTGGTGGTTTATGGTTTTTATATGTGTTTAAGGTTTTTATGGGTTTTTAGGTGTTTATGGTTTTTAGGGGTTTTAAATGTTTTTAGTGTTTTTCATGTTTTCATGAATTTTTTGTGATTTTTTACAATTTTTATGTTTTTTAAGGTTTTTAGGGATTTTGATGGCTTTTGGGGTTATTCAGGTTTTTTTAGGGTTTTTAGAGGTTTTCAGGGTTTTTTTGGGACTTTTGGCGGTTTAGGGTTTTATTGTGATTTTTAGGGGGTTTTAAGGTTTTTTGAGTTTTAATATATTTTTACATTTTTAGGGGTTTTAGAGATTATAGTTTTTAGGGATTTTATGGGATTTTAGGGTTTTTAAGGTTTTTAGGGGTTTTTATGGATTTTAGAGGTTTTTAGGGTTTTTTGAGTTTTTAACATTTTCAAGGATTTTTAGGGATGTTTTGGATTTTTTTGGTTTTTTGGTTTTTTTGGGAGTTTGAGGGGTTTTAGTGTTTTTTAGGGTTTTTAGAGTCTTTTTGTGTTTTTTGGGGTTTTTGAGTTTTTTAGGGGTTTTAAGGTTTTTAGTGTTTTTTTAACTTTTTAGGGGTTTTAAGGGTTTTTAGGGGTTTTAGAGTTTTTATGGTTTTTTGTGGTTTTTATGGTTTTCAGGGGATTTTCAGGGTATTTAAGGGTTTTTTTTATTTTTCCAATGTTTTTTTTATTTTTTTAGTATTTTTATGTTTTAGGGGATTTTTGGGTTTTTTTGGATTTTGAGAGTTTTCAATTTTTTTTCTAGGTTTTTTGGGGTTCTAGGGTTTTTTATAGGTTTTAGGTCTCTTTTGGGTTTTTAGGGATTTTTAGGGTTTTTATGGTTTTTGTGTCATTAGGGTTTTTAGGGTTTTTTATTTTGTTGGGTTTTTTAGAGTTTTTTAATGTTTTTTTGGGTTTTGAGGGTTTTTAGAGTTACTAGGAGGTTTTTAGGGTTTTATGGGGTTTTAAGGTTTTTACACTCTTTTGGGGTTTTTATGAGTTTCAAGGGGTTTTTTTAGCATTTTTAAGGGTTTTATGTTTTCATGAATTTTTAGGGTTTTTTTAGAATTTTTATGGTTTTTAGAGTTTTTAGATTTTTATGGATTTTGAGGGGTTTTCAGGTTTCTTAGGGGATTTATGGTTTTTCATGTTTATTAGGGTCCTTTTGGGTTTTTAGGGAGGTTGAGTTTTTTAGGGTTTTTAAGGTTTTTATAGTTTTTAACATCTTTATAGTTTTTACGGTTTTAATTGTTCTTAGAGTTTTTACCGAGTTTTTAGGGTTTTATGGGGTATTAGTGTTTTTTAAGGTTTTTAGGGGTTTTATGCTTTTAAATATTTTTTCAAGGTTTTTACATAATTTAGAATTTTTTGTGCTTCTTTAGGATTTTTATGGAATTTAGGGTTTTTAGGGTCTTTCGTGATTTAGATGGGTTTTAGGGGTTTTTATGGTTTTTAGTGTTTTTCAGAGATTTTAGGATATTTTTGGGATTTTAGGGACTTTCGAGTATTTTCGGGTATTTTTGGTTTTTAGTGTTTTTAACGTTTTAGGTGTTTTAAGGGTTTAGAGATTTTTTTACTAGATTTTAGTGGTTTTATGGGGTTTTATGAGTTTTAATGGTTTTAGGGGTTTTTATGGTTTTCATGGGATTTTTAGTGTTTTTAGTGCTTTTTACATTTTCAAAGATTTTTAAGGGGTTTTTAGGAATTTTATGGTTTTGAGGGTTTTTAGGGGTTTTGGGGATTTCAAGGGTTTTGGGTTTTTATGGTCTTTTTGGGTTTTCATAATTTTTTTAATTTTTTAGGGTTTTAAAGGTTTTTATAGTTTTTAACATATTTATGGGTTTTGAGGGATTTTATAGTTTTTAGTGGGTTTTAGGGCTTTTATGGGTTTCAGGTTTTTTATGGTTTTTAGGTGATTTTATGGATTTTAGGGGGTTTCTAAGGTTTTTAGTGTTTTTTCGTTTTCATGGAATTTTAGCACTTTTTTAGGATTTTTATGGTTTTTTGGGTTTTTTGGGTTTTTATGGATTTTGAGGGTTTTAGGGTTGTTTTGGTTTTTAGGGGTTTTCAGGGTTTTTAGGGTCTTTTGGGTTTTTAGGGTTTTTTGATTTTTTAAGGGGTTTAAAGGGTTTTTAGGTTTTTTTGTGGGTTTTTAGTGGTTTTATGGATTTTTTATTCTTTTTGGGGGTTTTTATTGTTTTCAAGGGGTTTCCAGGGTTTTAGGGTTTTTTACATTTTTAAGGATATTTATGGTTTTTAGGGTTTTTATGGTTTTAATGTATTTTGGGGCGTTTCAAGGTTTTTAGGGTTTTTAGGGGTTTTTGGTGTTTTTAGGGTATCTAAGGTATTTTTTGCATTTTTAGCGTTATTATGAGTTTTTAGGGATTTAAATGTTTTTTAGAGTTTTTATTGTTTGGGGGGATTTAAGGTTTTTTAGAATTTTTAGTGGTTTAGGGTTTTTATGGGTTTTATTGTTTTTAAGGTTTTAGGGATTTCTATAGAGTTTAGGGATTTTTTAGGTTTTTTTGGTTTTTTACGTTTTTTGGGATTGTTATGGATTTTTTCGGATTTTTATGGTTTTACGGCTTTCAGTGTTTTTAGGTATTTTGATTGTTTTTAGGGGTTTTCAATGTTTTTTAAGGTTTTTTGGTTTTTTCGGTTTTTAGGGTTCTTGATTTTTTTAAGGGTTTAAAGTTTTTTTTTGAGTTTTTATTGTTTTTAGGGGTTTAAAGGTTTTTTAGAGTTTTCAGTGGGTTTTAGTGTTTTTTTGGGGGTTTTATGTTTTTTTAAAAATTGGGTTTTTATAGTTTTTAGGAGGTTTTAAGGGTTTTTAGGGGTTTTTATGTTTTCAAGGATTTTTAGGGGTTTTAATATTTTTTTGTTTTTATGGTTTTGGGGGATCTTTGTGGGTTTTTAGGGGTTTTAGGGTTTTTTTAGGGTTTTTAGGTTTTTTCAGGGTTTTAGCTTCTTTTTTGGGTTTTAGGGTTTTTTGAGTTATTTAGGGGTTTCAAGGTTTTTAATATTTTTTAAAGTTTTTAGGAGGTCTATGGGTTTTTTGAGTTCTTAGTGGTTTTTAGGGGTTTTAGGGTTTTTAGGGTTTTCTATGTTTTTTAGGGGTTTTTATGGTTTTAGGGATTTTTAGTGTTTAGAAGGTTTTTTATGTTTTGATGGGTTTTTAGGGATTTTTAGGGATTTTTATGGTTTTTATGGTTTTTTAGGGTTTTTAGAGATTTTGAGGGGGTTTTAGTGTTTTTTAGGGATTTTAGGGTTTTTATGGTTTTAGGGTCTTTTGGGTTTTATAGGGTTTTTTTAGTTTTTAGTGATTTTAAGGTTTTTAGAGTTTTTAACATTTTTAGGGGGTTTAAGGGTTTTTAGAATTTTTAGTGGGTTTTTAGTTTGTTGATGGGTTTTTAGGAGTTTTATGTGTTTCAGGGGGTTTTATGGGGTTTTTAGTGTTTTCTACGTTTTCATGAATTTTTAGGGCTTTTTAGGATTTTTATGGTTTTTACGGTTTCTTAGAGTTTATAGGGATTTTGAGGGGTTTCAGGGGTTTTCAGGGTTTTAGGGTTATGTGTTTTTTCAGGGGTTTATGGTATTTTTGAGGTTTTATATTTTTTTTAAGGTTTTTATATTTTTACATTTTTTGGGGTTTAAAGGGTTTTTAGAGTTTTTAATGGGGTTTTTGGGGTTTTAGAGATTTTTAAGGTTTTTAATGGTTTTAGTGATATTTATGGTTTTCAGAGTGTTTTCAGAGTTTTTACAGTTTTTTACATTTTCAGGGATTTTTAGGGCTTTGTTAGGATTTTTATGGGTTTTTAGGGTTTTTAGGGTTTTAAGGCATTTTGAGGGGTTTTAGGGGTTTTTTAAAGTTTTTTTAGGGTTTATTAGCTTTTTAAAGTTTTTAAAGTCTTTAGAGGTTTGAAGGGTTTTTAGTGGTTTTGGGGGTTTTTTGGGTTTTTTGGGTTTTTTAAGGTTTTTAGGGGTGTTTATGGTTTTAAGTGACTCTTCAGGGGTTTCAAGTTTTTTTACATTTTTAGGGATTTTTAGTAGGTTTTTAGTATTCTTATGGTTTTTAGCATTTTTAGGGATTTGGAGGATTTTAGTGTTTTCAGGGGTTATAGGGGTTTTCAGGGTTTTTAGGGACTTTTGGGTTTTTAGGGTTTTTTTTTACTTTTTTAGGGTTTTTAAGGATTTTTGACTCTTATAACTTTTTTTGCGGCTTAAAGGGTTTTTAGTGTTTTTAGTGGGTGTTAGGGGTCTTTAGGGTTTTCAGGGGGTTTTTAGGGTTTTTTTTCGATCTTTTACATTTTCAAGTATTTTTAGGGATTTTTTAGGATTTTTATGGTTTTTAGGGATTTTTAGGGGTTTTAGGGATTTTTAGGGTTTTTAGGGTTTTTAGGGTTCTTTAGGGTTTGGGTTTTTTTGGGGGTTTATGGGTTTTTTTTAAGTTTTTAGGGTTTTCAAGAATTTTTTAGAGATTTTAACATTTTTAGGGGTTTTAAGGGTTTTTAGAGTTTTTAGTGGGTTTTTAGGGTTTTATGGGTTTTTAGGGTTTTTTCTGTTTTTTATTTTTTTAGGGTTTTAGTGTTTTTTACTTTTTTTATGATTTTTAGGGATTTTAAGTAGTTTTATGTTTTTTAGTGTTTTTTTAGTTTTTAATGATTTTGAGGGGTTTTGGGGTTTTTTTGTAGTTTTCCAGGGTTTTAGGGTCTTGGGTGTTTAGGGGTATTTTTTTTCATTTTTTAGGGTTTTTAGGATTTTTTTAGTGTTTGGTATCGTTTTTATGGGTTTTTAGGGTTTTTATAGTTTTTAGTAGTTTTCGGGTTTTATGGGTTTTTAGGGGTTTTTAAGGTTTCTTGGGTTTTTTATAGTTTTCAATTGGTTTGGGGGGTTTTTTACATTTTCACGGTTTCTAGGGAATTTTAGGATTTTTATTGTTTTATGGTTTTTAAGTATTTTGAGGGTTTTAGGGGGTTTCAAGGTTTTTGTAGGGTTTTTGGTGCTTTTAGGTTCTGTTTGGTTATTAGTTTTTTTTGTTTTTTAGTTTTTTAAATGTTTTTATAGTTTTTAAACGTTTTAGGGGTTTTATGGTATTTATAGTTTCAGTTGTTTTTAGGGGTTTTTTGGGTTTTTTTGCTTTTAAGGTTTTTATTATTTTTTGGTTTGGGGGGGTTTTAGGTTTTTTTACATTTTCAAGGATTTTTATGGTGCTTTATGAATTTTTGGGTTTTTACAGATTTTAAGGGTTTTTTGGGATTTTGAGGGTTTTTAATGTTACCCGGGTTTTTAAGGGTTTTTAGGATTTTTAAGGTTTTTTGGTTCTTTTAGATTTTAGGTTTTTTTAAAGTTTTTTGGGTTTTCAATCCTTTTTTGTGTTTTCTAATGTTTTTTGGGGTTTAAAGGTTTTTTAGAGTTTTTTGGGTTTTTAGGGTTTTTATGGGTATTATTAGGGGTTCTATGGTTTTCATGGGTTTTTCAGGGTTTTTAGAGGTTTTACGTTTTTAGGGATTTTTAGGGTTTCTTTTATAATCTTTATGGATTTTTAGGCTTTTTAGGGTTTTTAGGGGTTTTTAGGGGTTTTCAGGGTTTTGAGGAACCTTTTGGGTTTATATGGGTTTTTTGAGTTTTTAGTGTTTTTAAGGGTTTTTAGTGTTTTTTAATGTTTTTTTACATTATTAGGGGTTTTAAGGGTTTTTAGAGTTTTTAATGGATTTTAAGGCTCTTAAGGGTTTTAGGGGTTTTAGGGTTTTTAGGTGTTTTTTATATTTTTCATGGGTTTTTCAGGGTCTTTAGGGCTTTTATGTTTTTAGGTTTTTTTGGGTTTTTTAGAATTTTTATGGTTTTTAGGGTTTTTATGGATTTTGAGGATTTTTATGGGTTCTTCGGGTTTTTTAGAGTTTTTAAACGTTTTTAGGGTTTTTAAGAGTATTTTGAGTTTTTAGTGGTTTTTTGGGGTTTTATGGGTTTTTAGGGATTTTTAAGGTTTTTTTGGGTTTTAGGGATTTTTCAAGGTTTTGAGAGTTTTTACATTTTTAGGGATTTTTGGGATTTTTAGGATATCTATGGGTTTTGGGGTTTTTAGGATGTTTAGGGTTTTTATGGAGTTTTAGGGGTTTTAGGGTTTTTAAGGTATTTTGGGTTTTAGGGTCTTTTAATGATTTTAGGTTTTTTTGATTTTTTCAGAGTTGTTAAGGGTTTTTAGAGTTTTATCAACATTTTTAGGGGTTTAAAGGTTTTTTATATTTTTTAGTGTTTTTAGGGTTTTTTTGGTTTTTTTGTTTTCAGGGTTTTTAGGGGTTTTATGGTTTCAGTTTATTCAGGGTTTTAGGGGTTCTTTTATGTTTTTATGGATTATTTATGATTTATATGGTTTAGGATTTTTAGTTTTTTGAGTCATTTTCAGGGTTTCTAGGGACTTTTTTCGGTTTTAGGGCTTTTTTGAGCTTTTTTGGGTTTTTATGTTTTTAGGAGATTTTTGACATTTTTAGGGGGTTTAAGGGTTTTTAGTTTTTTTAGTGGGTTTTTAGGGATTTTATGGGGTTTTAAAAGTTTTTAGGGGTTTTATGGTTTTCAAGGATCTTTCAGGGTTTTTAAGGGTTTTTATGTTTTTGTGGATTTTTAGGGATTTTTTAGGATTTTTATTATTTTTAGAGTTTTCATGGATTTTTGGGATTATTTGATTTTTTAAGGTTTTAAAGGTTTTTTAGAGTTTTTTTACATTTTTAAGAGTTTTAAGGGATTTTAGATTTTTTAGTGTGTTTTTAGGGTTCTAATCGGTTTTTAGGATTTTTTTAACATTTTTAGGGGTTTTATGGTTTTTAGGGGGTTTGTAGGGTTGTTAGAATTTTTTAATGTTTTTAGGGTTTTAGGTCCTTTTTAGGATTTAGCAGTTTTTAGGGTTTTCTTGGATTTTTAGTGATTTTGAGGGGCTTTCATAGGCTTTCTGGATTTTAGGGTTTGTAGTTTTTTTTGTTTTTTAGGGTCTTTTTGGGTTTTTGGTTTTTTTTGAGTTTTTAGGGTTTTAGTGCTTTTAGTGGGCTTTAGAATTTTTTAAGGTTTTTAGGGGGTTTTATGGTTATCATAGGTTTTTTTAGGTTTTTTAAATTTTCTGGTATTTTTGGGGATTTTTAGGATTTTTATGGGTTTTATGGTTTTTAGGGGGTATTAGGGATTTTTAGGGGTTTTAGGGGATTTTAGGGTTTTTTATTTTTTTTAGGGGTTTTCAGGGTTTTTAGGGTCTTTTGGGTTTTTAGGATTTTTTTGAGTTTTTAAGTTTTTTTAAGGTTCTTTAGTGTTTTTTAATGTTTTTAGGGGTTTAAGGGTTTTAGAGTTTTTAGTGGTTTAGGGTTTTTATGGGTTTTTATTATTTATAGGGGTTTTATGGTTTTTCATTGTTTTTATTATTTTTTGCGTTTTTAGAGATTTTAGGGCTTTTTTCAATTTTAAT
Organism: Viscum album; assembly: GCA_963277665.1. Taxonomy (NCBI): domain Eukaryota; kingdom Viridiplantae; phylum Streptophyta; class Magnoliopsida; order Santalales; family Viscaceae; genus Viscum; species Viscum album. The sequence continues at coordinate 1,048,336,711 of OY728121.1, read as the reverse complement.
GGTTTTTAGGGTTTTTAATGTTTTCGGTATTTTGAGGGGTTTTATGGTTTTTAGGTTTTTTGGGGGGTTTTAGGGTTTTTAGGTTCTTTTTGGGGTTTTTTGAGTTTTTAGGGATTTTAAGCTTTTTTAGAGATTTTTAACGTTTTATAACTTTTTCTGGAGTTTTAATGGTTTTTAGAGTTTTTAGCGCGTATTTATGTGTTTTATGGGTTTTCAGGTATTTTTAGGTCTTTTAGGGGTTTCTATAGTTTTTAGGGGTTTTTCAGGGTTTTTAGGATTTTTACATTTTCGAGGAATTTTAGGGATTTTTTATGATTTTATGGTTTTTAGGGGTTTTAAGTTTATCTGGAGTTTTTTAATATTTTAGGTGTTTTAAGGTTTTTTAGAGTTTTTAGTGGTTCTTAGGAGTTTTATGGATTTTTAGGGTTTTTAAGGTTTTTAGGGGTTTTATGGTTTTCAGGTTTTTTATGTTTTAAGGAATTTTTAAGGCTTTTTTAGGCTTTTTATGGTTTTTAGGGTTTTTAGGGTTCTTAGGGAGTTTGATTTGTTTTAGGGATTTTTAGGGTTTTTAGGGTTTTTCTGTATTTTTATGGGTCTTTGGGTATTTTAGGGTTTTTAGAGAGTTTTAGGGTTTTTAGGGTTGTTTTGGGTTTTTTAGTGTTTTTATGGTTTTTAAGGGTTTTAGGGTCCTTTTGGATTTTTAGCATTTTTTGAGTTTTTTTTATGATTTTTATGGTTTTTAGAGTTTTTAGTGGATTTTTAGGGGTTTTTAGGGTTTTTAGGGTTTTTGAGGTTTTTATGGTTTTTTATGGTTTTCAGGGTTTTTTCAGGGTCTTTAGAGTTTTTTATGTTGTAGGTTTTTTTAGGGATTTTTTAGGATTTTTATGGTCTTTAGGGTTATTGATGGTTTTTAGCGTTTTGGAGGGGTTTTACGGTTTTTCATGGTATTTTTGGGTTTATAGGTTTTTTTTTGATTTTTTTAGGGTTTTTTATGTTTTCTTAGGCTTTTTTAAGTTTTATAATGTTTTTAGGGGTTTTAAGAGGTTTCGGAGTTTTTTAGGGTAGTTGTGTTTTTAGGGGTTTTAGGGATTTTAGGGATTTTGATGGTTCTTAGGGGTTTTTAGGGTTCTTAGGAGTTTTTAGTGGTTTTCAGAGGTTTTACTGTATTTTTGGGGTTTTGGGGGGGGGGGGGTTGAGTTTTTTAGGTGTTTTAAGGTTTTTAACATTTTTAGGGGTTTAAAGAGTTTTTAGAGTTTTTAGTCATTTTTTAGGGTTTTTATAGGTATTTAGGGTTTTTAAGGGTTTAAAGGGTTTTATGGTTTTTAGGGGTTTTTATGGTTTTTTATGATTTCTGTGATTTTGAGGGATTTTGGTTTTTTGGGTTTTTAGGGGATTTAGGGATTTTGAGGGTTTTTTGTGTATTTCAAGGATATTTGGGTTTTTTAGGCCTTTTGGAGTTTTTAGGATTTTTTTTGGGTTTTTAATGGTTTTATAGATTTTTAGAATTTTTAAAAATATTTGGGGTTTAAAGTATTTTTTGAGTTTTTAGAGGTTTTTAGGGTTTTTATGGGTTTTAGTGTTTTTTAAGGTTATTAGGTGTTTTATGGTTTTCAAGGGTTTTCAGTGTTTTTAGGGCTTTTAGGGATTTTGAGTTTTTAGGGATTTTCAATGTTTTTTAGGGTTTTTAGTGTTTTTCAGGGTTTTTAGGGGTTTTAGGGGTTTTTTGATTATTTAAGTGGTTTTATGTTTTTTTAGTGTTTTTTACATTTTAAGGGGTTTTAAGGGTTTTTTTAGATTTATGTGGTTATAGGGTATTATCGGTTTTTAGGGTTATTTAGGTTTTTCAGTTTTTTTATTGTTTTCAAGGTTTTTTGGGGTTTTAGGGATTTGATGTTTTAAGGTTTTTTAGGGATTTTTTAGGATTTTTATGGTTTTTATGAGTTTTTTGGGTTTTTTTGGGATTTTGAGGGGTTTTAGGTTTTTTAGGGTTTTTAGGGTTTTAGGATTTGTATGTTCTTTTTGGGTTTTTAAGGTTTTTCTTGAGTTTTTTAGGTTTTTAATATTTTTTAGAGTTTTTAAAGGTTTTTAGGGGTTTTAGGGTTTTTGAAAAGTTTTTTTTATGGTTTTTAGGGATTTTATGTTTTTTAGGGTTTTTAAGGTTTTTTGGGGTTTTATGGTTTTCATGGGTTTTTAATGGTTTTAAGGGTTTTTTATGTTTTTAGGTATTTTTACGAATTTTTTAGGATTTTTATGGTTTTCAGGGTTTTATAGGGTTTTTAGAGATTTTGAGGGGTTTTTGGGTTTTTATGGGTTTTTTGGGTTTTAGGATTTTTATGGTTTTTTTGGGTTTTTAGGGTTTTTTAGGGTTTTAAGGTTTTTTAGACTTTTTTATAGTTTTTAGGGGTTTAAGGGTCTTTTAGAAATTTTTATTGGATTTAAGGGTTTTAATGGGGATTTAGGGTTTTTGAGGTTTTTAGGGGTGTTTACGGTTTTCAGGGGGTTTTGTTGGTTTTAGGTGTTTTAAGTTTTCAAGGTTTTTTTGGGATTTTTTAGTATTTTTATGGTTTTTTGGGGTTTTCATGGTTTTTTATGGTTTTAGGGGTTTTCTGGGTTTTTTTGGTTTTTTGGGTTTTAATGGGTTTTTTTAATTTTTTATGGTTTTTAAGGGTTTTAGAGTTTTTAACGTTTTTAGGGGTTTTAAGGGGTTTTAGAGGTTTTAGTCGTTTTTAGGGTTTTATGGGTTTTGGGGGTTTTTAAAGGTTTTTGGGGATTTTTATGATTTTCAGGGGGTTTTTAGGGTTTTTAGGGTTTTATTATATTCTTAGGGATTTTTTGTATTTTTTTGGTTTTTAGGGTTTTTATGGTTTTGAGGGTTTTAATATTTTTAGTGATTTTGAGTTTTTTAGGGTTTTAAGGGGTTTTAGTGTTTTTAGGGTTTTTAGGGTTTTCTAGGGTTCTTATGTTTTTTTGAATTTTTTCTGTGTTTTAATGTTTTTTAGATTTTTTTAACGTTTTAGGGGTTTAAAGGGTTTTTATAGTTTTTAGTGGTTTTTAGGGTTTTTATGGGTTTTTAGGGGTTTTTAGTGTTTTTAGGGTTTTTTACATTTTCTTTGATTTTTAGGGATTTTTTAGGATATTTATGGATTTAGGGGTTTTTACAATTTTTAGGGGTTTTTAGGTTTTTTAGGGTTATTTATGGTTTTTAGGGTTTTTTATGATTTTTAGGGTCTTTTTGTGTTTTTAGATTTTTTTGAGTTTTTTTTGGGTTTTAAGTGTTTTTGGAGTTTTTAGTGGTTTCTAGGGTTTCTATGGGTTTTTTCGGTTTTGTTAAGGTTTTAGCGGTTTTTATTTTTTTCAAATATTTTCAGTGTTTTTAGGGCTTTTTACGCTTTTCGGGATTTTTAGTGTTTTTTAATGTTTTTATGGTTTTTATGTTTTTTTAATGTTTTTAGAGTATTTAGGTATTTTGAGTTTTTAGGGGTTTTAAGGGGTTTTTAGGGTATTTTTGTGGTATTTAGGGTATTTGGGGTTATTTTGGGTTTTGATGATTTTTTTTTTTGGGTATTTACGTTTTTAATGTTTTTTAAAAATTTTAACATTTTTGGGGGTTTTAGAGTTTTTAGAATTTTTAGTGGTTTTTAATATTTATATGGTTTTTTAATGTGTTTAGGGGTTTTCTGCTTTTAGGGGTGTTTTTACGGTTTCTAGGGTTTTTTACATTTTTTTTGGTATTTTTAGGGTTTTTTGAATTTTATGGTTTTTAGGATTTTTAGTGGTTTTGGGTATTTTGAGGGGTTTTAGGGTTTTTCAGGGTTTTCAAGATTTTTAGGGTCTTTGAGGCTTTTTAGGGGCTTTTTAGGGTTTTAGTGTTTTTTTAGTTTATTTGGTTTCAAAGGTTTTTTAGAGTTTTTTTTAACTTTTTAGGGGTTTAAGGGGTTTTTGTGGGGTTTTCGAGTTTTTATGGGTTTATTTGGGTTTTTAAGATTTTTTGGTGTTTTAGGGGGTTTTTAAGGTTTTTGGAGTCTTTTTTAAGTTTTAGGGATTTTTAGGCTTTTTATGGGTTTTAGGGTTTTTAGGGATTTAAGGGTTTTTTTGGATTTTAATATCTTTTTGTGGTTTTAGGTGTTTTATTAAGATTTTTATGGTTTTTAGGATTTTTACGGATTTTATGGGTTTTCTTGGTTTTTATGGTTTTTAGGGGTTTGAGGGTTTTCAGGGTTTTGGGGTCTTTTTAGGTTTTTTGAGTTTTTTGAGATTTTGTTGAGGTTTCACGGTTTTTTAAAGTTTTTAACATTTTTAATGATTTTAGGGTTTTGAAGGTTTTTTAGAGTTTTTAGTGGTTTTTAGAGTTTTATTGGTTTTTAGGGGGTTTTATGTTTTCAAGGGTTTTTCTGGGTTTTAGGGTTTTTCATATTTTTAGGGGTTTTAAGGGCTTTTTTTGTTTTTATGGTTTTTTGGATTTTTTAGGGTTTTAGGAATTTTGAGGGTTTTTGGGGATTTTTAGGGTTTTTAGGATTTTTGGGGGCTTTCAATATTTTTTTGTTATTTTGGGTTTTTAGGATTTTCTTTCAGTTTTTAGGGGTTTGAAAAGTTTTTAAAAAAATTTAGGAGTTCAAAGGATTTTTAGAGTTTTTAGTGATTTTTTAGGATTTTTATGGGTATTTGGGTTTTTAAGGTTTTTAGGGGTTTTTAGGGGTTTTTAGGGGTTTTCTGGGGTTTTAAGTTTTTTTACATTTTCTGTGTTTTTTAGGAATTTTTTATGATTTTTATGGTTTTAAGGGTTTTAAGGGATTTTGATGGTTTTTAGGGTTTTTAGGGCCTTTGGGGTTTTAAGGATTTTTTTGAGTTTTTAGGCCTTTTAAGATTTTTATAGTTTTTTAACATTTTTAGGGGTTTTAAGGGTTTATAGAGTTTATAGTGGTTTTATGATTTTTATGGGCCTTTAGGAGCTTTTTTTTTTTGTAGTTTTTATGGTTTTCATCTGTTTTTCTAGGTTTTAGGGTTTTTTACATTTTTTGTGATTTTTATGGCTTTTTTTAGATTTTTTATGGTTTTAGGGTTTTTAGGTTTTTTATTGATATTTAGGTTTTTTGGGCATTTTCAAGCACTTTTAGGGGTTTTAAGGTTTTTTGGGGGTTTTAGGGTTTTTAATGATTTTTAGAGTTTTTAAAGGTTTTTAGAGTTTTTTAACATTTTTAGGGGCTTTAAGGGTTTTTAAAGTTTTTAGTGGGTTTTTAGAGTTTTATGGATATTGGTAGTTTTTATGGTTTTTTGGGGTTTTTATGGTTTTCAAGGGTTTTTTCATGGGTTTTAGGTTTTTTACATTTTCATGGATTTTTAGGGATTTTTAGTATTTTTATGGTTTTTAGGGTTTTTAGGGTTTTTTAGGGGTTTTAGGGGTTTTCATGTTTTTATTGCTTTTAAGGGGTTTTATGGAGTTTTAGGGGTTTTTTGGTTTTTTGGGGGTTTTAGGGGTTTTTTTGAGCTTTTTAGATTTTTTAATATTTTTTATAGTTTTTTAATTTTTTAGGGGTTTAAAGGGTTTTTAGTGTTTTTAGTGTTTTTAGGGGTTTTGGGGGTTTTTAAATTTTTAGGGGGTTTTGTGGTATTTAGAGGGTTTTCTGGATTTTTTGGGGCTTTTACGTTTTTAGGGATTTTTTGGATTTTTATGGGTTTAGGGATTTTTAGGGTTTTTATGGATTTTGAGGGGTTTAGGGTTTTTAATGTTTTTAGGGTTTGTTTTTAGGGTTTTTAGTGTTTTTAGGTGTTTTCAAGTGTTTTAGGGTTTTTTTATTTTTAGGGGTTTTTTGAGTTTTTAGTGGTTTTAAGGGTGTTTAGGGTTTTTAACGTTTTTAGGGATTTTAAGGGTTTTTTTTGTTTTTAGTGGATTTTTAGGGTTATTTATGGGTTTTTAGTGTTTTTAAGGTCTTTAGGGGTTTTATGGTTTTTAAGGATTATATGGTTTTTAAGATATTCAAGTATTTTTAGGGATTTTTTAGGATTTTTATTGTTTTTAGGATTATTTAGGGTTTTAGTAATTTTGATGGGTTTTAGGGGTTTTCATTGTTTTTAGGGTTTTTAGGGGTTTTCATGGTTTTAGGGTCTTTTTCGGTTCTTTGGGTTTTTTTTTGAGTTTTTTATGGTTTTAATGGTTTTTAGAGTTTTTATCCTTTTTTCAGGTTGTAAGGGTTTATACAGTTTTTAGTGGGTTATTAGGATTTTTATGGGTTTTTCAGGTTTTTTATGTTTTTTGGGGTTTTTATGATTTTCAAAGGTTTTTCAAGAGTTTTAGGGATTTTTACGTTTTCAGTGATTTTTAGGGATTTTTTAGGAATTTTATGAGTTTTTAGATTCTTTGTGTTTTTAGGGATTTTGAGGGTTTTTTGGGGTTTTTAGTGTTTTTAAAGGATTTTAGGCCTTTTATGGATTTTTAGTTTCTTTTTGAGTTTTTTGGGTTTTTTGAGATTTTTAGGGGAAAAGAAGATGTGAGGGACGGGCTATTCCTAGCCCCCCCAAGTTTATTAGAAAGAAAAAAGAGACACAGCAGACAAGGGAGGGGAGGGGTCAAACGACCCACACCCAAAAATCCCTTACAACCCAGCCAAAAAAAGGAGAAAACAAACAAAAAGGAAAACCACACAGAGAGCATAAGAGAGAGAGGCAGGAACATCAATTCAGGGTTTTTAGGGGTTTTTAGAGTTTTTAGAGTTTTTTAACTTTGTTGACATTTTTAGGGATTTTTACAGTTTTTAGAGTTTTTAGTGGGTTTTAAGTGTTTTTAATGGATTTTATGTTTTTTAATGTTTTTAGGGGTTTTTATTCTTTTCAGGTTTTGTTTTTGGTTTTTAGGGTTTTTACAGATTTTTAGGGTTTTTATGGGTTTTCGTGGTATTTAAGTGTTTTTAGGGGTTTTCAGGGTTTTTTGGGTATTCTTTTTTGGGTTTTTTTGATTTTTTTATGGTTTTTATGGGTTTTTAGATTTTTTAATGTTTTATGGGTTTAAAGGGTTTTTAATTTTTTTTGGTTTTTTGGGTTTATATGGTTTTTAGGGCTTGTTAATATTTTTAAGGGTTTTTATATTTTTGGGGGGTTTTATGGTTTTTAGGGGTTTTTACATTTTCAGAGATTTTAAGGCTTTTATAATTTTTATGCATTTTAGGGTTTTTCAGTATTTTAGGGATTTTGAGAGTTTTTAGGGGTTTTCAATGTTTTTAGAGTTTTTAAGGTCTTTTGGATTTTTATGTTTTTCTAGATTTTTAGGGTTTTATGGTTTTTAAGTGTTCTTTAAAGTTTTTAGGGTTTTATGGTTTTTACAGTTTTAGAGGTTTTAAGTGTTTTTTGAGTTTTTATTGGGTTTTTTGGGTTTTGATGAGGTTTTAAGATTTTTTGGCAGGTTTTATGGTTTTTAAGGGTTTTCATGGTTTTTTTAATTTTTAAATTTAAGGGATTTTTAGGTCTTTTTTAATATTTTTATGCTTTTTGGGTTTTTTTGGGTTTTTTTGGATTTCGATTTTTTTTAGTTTTTTAGGATTTTTAGGGGATTTTAGGTTTTTTATGGGGTTTATTTTTTTTTTGATTTTTTAATTTTATATGGGTTTTTATATTTTTTTAACATTTGCAGGGGTTTTAATGGTTTTTAGAGCTTTCAGTGGTTTGGGGGTTTTTGTCGGTTTTATGGTTTTTTGAGGTTTTTAGGGAATTTTAATAATTTCTGGGTGTTTTCAGTGTCTTTTACATTTTAATTGATTTTTAGGGATTTTTTAGGATATTTATGGGTTTTAGGTTTTTAGGGTTCTTAGGGATTTTGAGGGTTTTTAGGGAATTTCAATATTTTTAGGGGTTTTATGGGTTTTAGGGTTTTTTGCATTATTTAGGTTTTTTAAGGTTTTTTAGAATTTTTTAACGATTTTCATGGTTTTTAGGTTTTTTAGAATTTTTAGTGGTTTTAGGGTTTTATGGTTTTTAAATATTTTAGCAGTTTTTATGGTTTTCAAGGTTTTTCAGGGTTTCTATGGTTTTTTATGTTTTTAGGGATCTTTCGTGATTTTTTGGGATTTTTAAGATTTTTATAGGTTTTTATCTTTTAAGGGATTTTGAAGGGTTTTGTGGGTTTTCTGAGTTTTATAGGGTTTTTAGGGTTTTTTCAAGGTTTTTAAGAAGTTTTTTTTATGGCTTTTAGGATTTTTTTAGGTTTTTAGGGATTTTGACAGTTTTTAGGGGTTTTCAGGGATTTTAGGGTTTTAGGATTTTTTAGGGGTTTTAGGGTCTGTTTTGTTTTTATGGTTTTTAAGGTTTTAAAGGTTTTTAACATTTTTAGAGGTTTTAAGAGTTTTTAGAGTTTTAGTGGTTTTTAGGAATTTTATGGCTTTTTAGGGTTTTTATGGTTTTCATTGGTCTTTCATGTTTTTAGGGTTTTTACATTTTCAAGGATTTTTTGGGATTTTTTAAGAATTTTATGGTTTTCAGGGTTTTTTAATGTTTTAAGGGATTTTGAGGTGTTTTGTGGGTTTTCCATGTTTTTAGGGTTTTAATGGTTTTTTAGGGTTTTTAGGGTCTTTTGGGGGTTTTGAGTTTTTTTGAGTTATTTAGGGGTTTACATTTTTTAGAGTTTTGAATGTTTTTAGGGGTTTTAAGGGTCTTTATAGTTTTTGGTGGTTTTAAGGGTTTTTAGGATTTTTTTAAGGTTTTTAGGGTTTTTTATGTTTTCAGGGATTTTTAGGGATTTTTAGGATTTTTTTGGTTTTATGGTTTTTGAGGTTTTAGGGTTTTTATGGTTTTTTGGGTTTTTATGGTATTTTGGGTTTTTAAGGGGGTTGAGTTCTTTAGGGAGAAGGAAGGTGCGAGGACCAGGCTATTCCTGGCCCCCCCAAATTTATTAAATAAAAAGGATACAAGTCCAAATGGAAACCAAAAAGAAAGAAATCAAGGAAAAAACAAAGAAAAGAAAGAAAGGAAATAGCAAAGAAAATGAGAAAACGGTAGCACCAACATCCAAATCTTCTCATCACCTTCATCATCTTTATCAGCATCGCCACCAAATCAGCAACTTCAACATTTCACAGCCCACCAGCACCATCAACATCATCACTTCAACCATCAAAACCATTTATCATCATCTTCATCACATCATTTCCATACTTCATCACTTCCAAACCATCACCACCAGGAGACCACCAATTTCTCCAAGCACTAGCCCACCACCAGTAGCAAAGCCAAAAATAGCGGCATCCAGACCAAATGCCCAACTACAGCACCTCAATCCACCAATCGTACATGGACACCGATTCATCATAGGCCATAAACCCAAACAACCATTCCCATCAAACCAACTCACCGGCACCCACATCAAATCAAAGCCTCCATAGCATGTCAAAAAAACCAGCACACAGCCCCACAACCAAAGGCCATAAGCAGCAGCAAGAATCAGAGAACCAGAGGAAGAACCAAGGCCTCCCTCCTCCAAGAAAAAGGACCCGAACCTAAGCGCACCAAGCCACACCTGCAGCAGACACCGAACCAGGAAGACAGAGAAGGAGCTGGAAGCACGCTGGGGTTGACACCGCGCCCGCCAGATCTAGCGCAAGGCAAACGAACCAGAGGGGCCCTGCAGACAAGCCGGCGTCGGGACCACCAGATCTGCAACTGACCTGGAGCTGAGAGGGTGAAGTAGCAACCGAAGTCGGGTCTTGAACCAGGCACGCCAAAAGCCAACCGGAATGGACCTGGAGCCGGGAGGGGAACCTTCACAGCAATGAAGCCGGGTCTTGAAACAAGGCACACCAGAAGCTTGGAACGAACCTGAAGAATGGGAGGGGAACCTTCACAGCACTTCAGATCCCGAAACCTAGCACTAAGAAGCTTGATCAGGATATGGGACGTGCAATAGGGCCGCTATCAAGAAAGTCATACCAGATCCCACCATCTAATGACCCAAAGCACTAGATCTGGAGAAAACCAGGCATGACAAATCCACCACCGCACCAACCAGATCACGCAGAGCCATCACCAGCCACTGTCGATGGTTTTATGGTTTATAGGTTTTAAGGTTTTTTTTTGCGTTTTTTATGATTTTTTACATTTTTATGTATTTTTAAGACTTTTTTACACTTTTTATGGTTTTTAGGGGTTTTTGGGATTTTTAGGTTTTGTAGGGTTTTTCAGGGTTTTTTTGGGTTTTAGGTTTTTTTGTGGTTTTCAGGGTTTTTTTTGTTTTTTGGGTTTTTAGGGTTTTTAGGGTTTTTTCCTGAGTTTTTAGTGTTTTAAAGGTATTTTATAGTTTTTAACGTTTTTAGGGGCTTAAAGGGTTTTTAGAGTTTTTGGTGGTTTTTAGGGTTTTTATGAGTTTTTTAGGGGTTTTAGGGTTTTTAGGGGTTTTAGTGGTTTTTATAATTTTCAGGGGTTTTTTTGGGTTTTTTACGTTATCTGGGGTTTTATGGATTTTTTAGGATTTTTTAGGATTTTTTTAGTTTTTAGGGGTTTTTAGGGTTTTAGGGTCTTTCTTGGCTTTTAGGGTTTTTTGTGTTTTTTGGGTTTTTATGGTTTTTTAATGTTTTTAACATTTTAGGGGTTTAATGTGTGTTTAGAGTTTGTAGTGTTTTGTTAGGGGTTTTTAGGGTTTTTAAGGTTTTTTGGGGTTTCTTTGGTTTTTGAGAGTTTTTTCATGGTTTTTAGGGTTTTAATGTTTTTAAGTATTTTTAGGTTTTTAATGTTTTTAAGTATTTTTAGGATTTTTTATGATTTTTATGGTTTGAGGGTTTTTTTTGGGTTTCTAGGGATTTTGAGGGTTTTTATGGGTTTTATAGGTTTTAGGGGGGGTTAGAGTTTTAAGTGTTTTTAAGGTTTTTTAGAGTTTATCAACATTTTTATTTGTTTTAAGGTTTTTTAGAGTTTTTAGTGGTTTTAGGGGTTTTATGGATTTTTAAGGTTTCTATAAGTTTTTATGATTTTCAGGGGTTTTTGTGCTTTTTTAGGGTTTTTAAGTTTTCAGGTATTTTTTGGGGATTTTTTTGATTTGTATGCATCTTGGGGTATTTTCTGGTATTTTAGGGTTTTTAGGGATTTTGATGGGTTTTAGGGGTTTTCTGGGTTTTTGGGTTTTGTTTACGGTTTTTAGGATATTTTCGAGTTTTAGGGTTATTTTGATTTTTTTGGGGATTTAAGGCTGTTTAGGGTTTTTAACACTTTTTTACAATTTTTGTGGTTTCAAGTATTTTTAGAGTGTTTAGTTTTTTTTAGGGTTTTATGGATTTTAGGTTTTTTAAAGTTTTTTAGGGGTTTTATGGTTTTCAGGAGTTTTTTAGGGTTTTTAGTGTTTTTATGATTTCATGGATTTTTAGGGTTTTTTAGGAATTTTTTTGTTTTTATATTTTATGGTTTTGTTTGATTTTTAGGGTTTTTAGGAGTTTTGGGGGGGTTTTAAGGTTTTTATGGTCTTTTGGTTTTTTAGGGGTTTTTTGAGTTTTTTAGGGTTTTATGGGTTTTTAGATTTTTTTAACGTTTTTAGTGGTTTAAAGGGTTTTTTAGAGTTTTTAGTGGGTTTTTAGGGTTTTATGGGGTGTGTGGGTTGTGAGGGTTTTAGTGGTGTTTATGGTTGTTAGGGTATTTTTAGGGGTTTTAAGGGTTTTTGCGTTTTGAGAGATTTTTAGATATTTTTAGGATTTTTTGTGGTTTTTAGGGTTTTTAGGGATTTTGTGGGGTTTTAGGATTTTTAGGGGTTTTAAGGTTTTTAGGTTTTTTCAGGTTTTTAGGATTATTTGGGCATTTAGGGTTTGTTTTGAGTTTTTTAGGGGTTTGAGTTTTTCTAGAGTTTTTAATGTTTTTAGGGATTTAAAGGGGGTTTAGAGTTTTTATTGGTTTTGGGTTTTTATGGGTTTTAAGATTTTTTAAGATTTTTAGGGGGTTTGATGGTTTTTAGGGGGTTTTCAGGGTTTTTATTTGTTTTACATTTTCAAGGAATTTTATGGATTTTTTATGTTTTTATGGGTTTTCAGGGTTTTTTGGGTTTTTAGGGATTTTTTGGGATTTTAGGGGTTTTTTTGTGTTTTTAGGGTTTTGAAGGTTTTTTAGAGTTCTCTAAAGTTTTTAGGGGTTGTAAGGGTTTTTAGAGTTTTTTTTGTTTTTTTTGTTTTTATATGTTTTGGGAGTTTTCATGGTTTTTAGGGGTTTTTTATGTTTTCAGGGATTTTTAGTGATTTTTTAGGATTTTATGGTTTTTAGGGTTTTTAGTGTTCTTAGCGATTTTGATGGTTTTTAGGTTTTTCATGGTTTTTAGGGCTTTCAGGGGTTTTGGGGTATTTTTGGGGTTTTTGGTGTTTTTTTTGAGTTTTAATGTTTTTTAGAGTTTTTTACATTTTAAGGGGTTTTAATGTTTTTTAGAGTTTTTAGTGATTTTTTGGTTTTGATAGGTTTTAGGGTTTTTAATGGTTTTTTGGGGCTTTTTTGGGTTTCAGAAGTTTTTAAGGGTTTTCTGGTTTTTTAAGTTTTCATGGATTTTCGGGCTTTGTTGTGGATTTTTTTGGGAATATGGTTTTTTATGGTTTTTAGGAATTTTGAGGGTTTTGGGGGGTTTCAAGGGTTTCTTAGGGTTTTTAGAGTTTTTAGGGTTTGTAGGGTCTTTTAGTTTTTTAGGGGTTTTAAGGTTTTGCATATTTTTTTAACATTTTTAGGGGTTTGAAGGGTTTTTAATGTTTTTAGTTGTTTTTAGTGTTTTATGTGTTTTTAGGGTTTTTAGGGTTTTTAGGGTTTTTAGGGTTTTAAGGGTTTTTATGGTTTTCTGGGTGATTTTAGGGGTTTTTAGGATTTTTTTTGGGTTTTAGGGTTTTTTGGGGTTTTGGGGTCTTTTTTGGGGTTTTAGAGATTTTTAAGTTTTTTGGGTTTTTAAGGATTTTAATTTTTTTTATTGTTTTTAACATTTATATGGGTTTAAAGGGTTTTTAGTTTTTTAAGTGGTTTTAGGGGTTTTAGGGGTTTTTACATATTTTTAATGTTTTTAGGTGTTTTTATTATTTTCAAGGTTTTTTTCAGGGTTTTTAGGGTTTTTAAAGTTTCTAAAGGTTTTGAGGGTTTTTATGTGTTGGAGGGTTTTTAGAGTTTTTTAGGGTTTTGGGGTCTTTGGAGGGTTTTAGGGATTTTTTTAGTTTTTTAGGGGTTTTATGATTTTTTAGTGTTTTTTAAATGTTTTTAAGGGTTTTAAGAGTTTTTAGAGTTTTGAGTGGTTTATGGTTTTTATGGGTTTTATGGTTTTTAGGGTTTTGTGGGGTTTAATGGTTTTTAGGGGTTTTTCAGGGTTTCTAGGGTTTTTTTATGTTTTTATTGATTTTTATGCGTTTTTAAAGATATTTATCATTTTTAGGGGTTTTCATGGTTTTTTAGGGTTTTAGGATTTTTTGATATTTTTGGGATTTTAGGGTTTTTTTGAGTTTTCTTAGGGGTTTTATGGGTTTTTATGGTTTTTAATGTTTTTAGGGGTTTTAAGGGTTGTTATAGTTTTTAGTTGTTTTAAGGGTATTAAGGTTTTTATGGGTTTTAGGCATTTTTCAGGGATTTTAGCGTTTTTTACATTTTCAATGATTTTAATGGTTTTTTAGGATTTTTACGTTTTTTTACAGTTTTTAGGGTTTTTTAGGATTTTGAGTACTTTTAGGATTTTTTAGGTAATTTTATGGTTTTTATGGGTTGTTAGGGTTTTTTTTGGAATTTTTATGGTTTTAAAGGTTTTTAGAGTTTTTAATGTTTTTAAGGGATTTCTGGGTTTTTTCTTTTTTTTAAATTTTTATAAGGGTTTTATGGTTTTCAATGGTTTTTTATGTTTTTTAGGGTTTTTTATGTTTTCATTGATTTTTGGTGATTTTTATGGTTTTAATGTTTTTTGGGATTTTGGGTGTTTTGGGGTGTTTTAGGGGTTTTCAGGGGTGTTCAGGGGTTTTTAGGGGTTTTAGGGGGTTTTAGGGTTTTTATGGGGTTTTTGGGTTTATATGGTTGATTTTAGAGTTTTTTAGGCTTTAAATATATTTTAGGATTTATAAGGGTTTTTAGTGTTTTTAGTGGTTTTTAGGGTTTTTATGGGGTTTTAAGATTTTTAGGGGTTTTATGGTTTTCAATGGGTTTTCAGGGTGTTTAGCGGTTCTTGTGCTTTCTAGGATTTTTATGGCTTTTAAAGGATTCTTTTTGGGATTTAAGGTTTTTTGTGGTTTTTACCAATTTTGGGGGTTTAGGGGTTTTTTTAGTTTTTAGGAGTTTTAGGGTTTTTATGTTTTTTTGGGTTTTTAGGGTTTTTTGTGTTTTTTAGGGTTTTCTGGTTTCTTAGGGTTTTTTAAAGTTTTTATTTTTTAGGTATTTTTAGGGTTTTTAGAGTTTTTTTGGTTTTTGGGTTTTATGGGTTTTCAAAACAATTTTTGGGGTTTTATGGTTTTTAGGGGTTTTCAGGGTTTTTAGGGTTTTTTACATTTTTAGGTATTTTTAGATTTTTTGTGGTTTTTAGGAGTTTTTAGGGTTTTTAGAGATTTTGAGGGTTTTAGGGGTATTTCAGGTTTTTTTGGGATTTTAAGAATTTTCAGGGTTTTTATGTTCTTTTGGGGTTTTAGGGTTTTTAAGAGTTTTTAACGTTTTTAGGGGTTTAATGGGTTTTAAGAGGTTTTAGTGGTGTTTAGGTTTTATGATTTTTGTGGGGATTTCATGTTTTTTAGGGTTTTTTATGTTTTCATGTATTTTTAGGGCCTTTTCAAGGATTTTATGGGTTTTAGGGTTTTTTTAGGGTTTTTAGGGTTTTTAGGGTTTTTAGGGTTTTTAGGGATTTTGTGGGTTTTTAGTGCCATTGTGGTTTTTTAGGTTTTTTTGAGTTTTTTCGAGTTTTTAATGTTTTTTAGAGTTTTTTAGCGTTTTTAGGTTTTTTAGGGTATTTAGTGTTTTTAGTGGTTTTTATGGGTTTTATCAATTTTAAGGGTTTCTATGGTTTTTAGTGGTTTTTCCTGGTTTTTAGGGATTTCTAAGATTTTATGTATTTTTAGAGATTTTGTAGGATTTTTATGGTCTTAAGGGGTTTTAGGGATTTTGAGGGGTTTTTGGAGTTTTCTGGGTTTTTTAGGGGTTTTAGGGTTTTTCTATATTTTTAGGTTTTATTTAGATTTTAGGGTTTTCTAGTTTTTTCAGTTTTAAGGTTATTAGATTTTTTAACGTTTTTAGGGGTTTTATTGTTTTTTGTGGTTTTTAGGGGTTTTATGGGTTTTTAATATTTTTGGGGCTTTTTTGGTTTTTAGGAGGTTTTCATGGTTTTTATGGTTTTTACATTTTTAGGGATTTGTAGGATTTTTTAAGATTTTTTAAGGGTTTTGTATTTTTTGGGTATTTTGTGGGTTTTAGGGTTTTTTAGGGTTTTTGGGCTTTTTAGGGTTTTATGGGTTTTTAGAGTTTTTAGTGAGTTTTTAATGGGTTTTAGGGGTTTTTATGGGTTTTAGGGGTTTTTAGGGGTTGGAGGGTTTTTAGGGGTTCTTAAGTTTGAAGGAATTTTATGGACTTTTTAGGAATTTTATGGGTTTTAGGGTTTTATAGGATTTTTAGTATTTTGAGGGTTTTTTGGGATTTTTGGGTTTTTTGGGTTTTTATGGTATTTAGGGGTTTTTAGGGTCTTTTGGGTTTTATGGGTTTTTATTTGAATCTTTAGGGTTTTAATGTTCTTTTGGGATTATATTGATTTTTATGGTTTTTATGGGTTTTAGCTTGGTTTTAGGGTTTTTTATGATTTCGAGGAATTTTAGGGATTTTGAGGGGTTTTAGTGGCTTTCAGGGTTTTTCATGTTTTTCATGGGTTTTAGGATCTTTTTCAATTTTTAGGGTTTTTTGATTTCTTTAGGGTTTTTATAGTTTTTTAGATTTTTTACCATTTTAAGGGTTTTTAGTGGTTTTCTTTTATTTTTATGGGTTTTATGGTTTTTTTAATGTTTTTAGGGGTTTTATGGTTTTTAGGATTTTAGGGTTTTTGTTCATTTTTAGGGATTTTTTAGGCTTTTTTAGGATTTTTATGGTTTTTAGGGTTTTTTAAAGTTTTTAGATATTTTTAGGCTTCTTAGGGGTTTTCAGGGTTTTTAGGGGTTTAAAGATTTTTTAGAGTTTTTTAGCGTTTTAGAGGTTTAAAGTGTTTTTATGTTTTAATGGGTTTTGGGGTTTTATGGGGTTTTAGGGTATTTTAAGGTTTTTAGGGGGGGGGGGTTAACTGTTTTATGGGTATTTAGGGTTTTTTACATTTTCGTGGATTTTACTGATTTTTAGGAATTTTATGGTTTTCTGGATTTTAGGGGATTTACGGATTTTGAGGGTTTTTATGTTTTTTAGTGTGGTTAGGGTTTTAATGTTTTTAATGGTTTTTCAGAGTTTTTTAACCTTTTTAGTGGTCTTAATGTTTTTTAGAATTTTAGTGGTTTTATGGTTTTTATGGGGTTTTAAGGTTTTTTAAGTTTTTAGGGATTTTTATGGATTGCAAGGTTTTTTACATTTTCATGGATTTCTAGGTTATTTTTAGGATTTTTATGGTTTTTAGGGTTTTTATGGATTTTGAGGGGTTTTAGGGGTTTTTATGACATTTTAATGTTTTTAGGGGTTTTCATGGAATTTATGATTTTTTTGGGTTTTTAGGTTTTTTTTTGAGTTTTTTAGGTTTTTAAGGTTTTTTAGAGTTTTTTAGAGTTTTTTACCTTTTGAGGGTTTTAAGTGTTTTCAAGTTTTTTGTGGTTTAGGGTTTTATGGGTTTTAGGGTTTTTTTATTTTTTACGGGTTTTATGGTCTTCAGGGTTTTTTTAGGGTTTTAGGGTATTTAATATTTTTAGGTATTTTTTTAGTTTCTTTGGTTTTTAGGTTTTTTTATGTTTTTAGGGATTTTAAGGGTTTTTTAGAGTTCTTTTAGGGTTTTTAGTGGATTTATGGGCTTTTTTAGGTTTTTTTAGGTTTTTTGGTTTTTTGGTTTTTTGGTTTTTTGGTTTTTTGGTTTTTTTTGAGTTTTTTGGGGTTTAATATTTTCTATAGTTTTTTAATGTTTTTATAGGTTTTAAGGGTTCATAGTGTTTTAGTGTTTTTTATGGCTTTTATTGGTTTTTAAGGTTTATGAGGTTTTAGGTGGTTTTATGTGTTTCAGGGGTTTTCAAGGTTTTTAGGGTTTTTTACGTTTTCAAGAATTTGTAGGGATTTTTTAGAATTTTTATGTTTTAAAGGATTTTTTCGGGTTTTTATGGATTTTTAGGCATTTTAGGGGTTTTCACGGTTTTTTGGGTTTTTAGGGGTTTTTAATATTTTTAGGGTCATTTTGCATTTTTAGGGTTTTTTGAGTTTTTTTTGTTTTTAAGGTTTCCTAGATATTTTTAAGGTTTTTAGGGGTTTTAAAGATATCTAGAGTTTTTTGGGGGGGGGTTTAGAGTTTTTATGGGGTTTTAGGGTTTTTAAGGTTTTTATGGAATTTTATTGTTTTGGGGGTTTTTTAAGGAATTTTAGGGTTTTTACATTTTCAGGGATTTTTAGGGCTATTTTAGGATTTTTATGGTTTTTAGGATTTTGAGGGGTTTTAGATTTTTTAAGGGGTTTTCAGGGTTTTAGGGTTTTTGTTTATTGGAGTTTGATGGTTTTTTGTTTTTTTGGGTTTTAAAGGGTTTTAGTGTTTTTAACGTTTTTAGGGGTTTAAAGGGTTTTTATAATTTTTAGTTATTTTTTGGGTTTTTTATGGTTTTTAGGGGGTTTTATCATTTAGGGTTTTTATGTTTTCAGAGACTTTGAGAAAATTTTATGGAATTTTATGTTTTTCGGGTTTTTTGGGAATTTTTAGGATTTTTAACAGTTTTCAGGGTTTTATGAAGAAACTCACAAATCTCAAACCGTACGGCCGTAAGGATTCACAGTGTCAACAAAACATTCCACCAATTCAACACAATCAACCAAAAGCCAGACAAAAATGGATGTTTGAGAGGGTATGGCTTTGCCATCGGTTCTAGGCTTGTGCATTCATGCACGGGACAGCTTGCCGACAGTGAGGAGTAGAAGGAAGCTGATCTTATTGTTTTTATGCTAGGTATGGGCTCCTCTATGTTGTCTTGATGTTGTTTGGCCTTAAACTTTTCTACCATGGTGGTTTTGTGCTTTTAAGTTGTGAAGTCATGTTTAGTTTCTCACTTTTTCCTCAAAAGTGTTTGAATAATTAAAATTTAATTTTCAGTCAAGATTTTTACTATTTTTAATGTTTTAAAGGGTTTAAAGGGGTTTTATAGGTTTTTTGGATTTTTATGGGTTTTGAGGGGTTTTTATGTTTTTTGGGGGGGTTTATGGTTTTCAAGGATTTTTAGGTCTTTTTCAAGATATTTTTTGGTTTTTAGGGTTTTTAGGAATTTAAGGAATTTTTTGGTTTTTCAAGGGATTTTAGTGTGTTTAGCATTTTTCAGAGGTTTTAGGGTCTTTTGAGGGTTTAGGGTTTCTTCTTGATTTGTTTAGGGGTTTTTAAGTTTTTTTAGTGTTTTTAACGTTTTTATGGGTTTAAAGGGTTTTTAGATTTTTTAGTGGGTTTTAAGTTTATTATGGGTTTTAGGGTTGTTTAAGGTTTTTATGGTTTTTTATAGTTTTCACGGGTTTTTTAGGGTTTTTAGGGTTTTTTACATTTTTAGGGATTTTTAGGGATTTTTGGATATTTGTGGGTTTAAGGTTTTTAAGTATTTTGAGGGTTTGTTTAGGGTTTTTAGGCTCTTTTTGGGTTTTTAGGGGAGTTTTTTTGAGTTTTTCGGGTTTTTATGGTTTTTAGAGATTTTAAAGTTTTAACATATTTAGGGGTTTTAATTATTTTTGGAGTTTTTAGTAGGTTTTATGGTTTTTAGGGGTTTTTATGTTTTCATGGATATTTCAAGGTTTTAGGTTTTTTTCGATTTTAGGGACTTTTAGGGGTTTTGTTTTGGTTTTTTGGTTTTTAGTGTTTTTAGGGTTTTTAGAAATTTTGAGAGATTTTAGGGTTTTCAGTGTTTTTAGGATTTTTTCACGGTTTTTCAGTGTTTTTTTGGTTTTTTGGGTTTTTATAAATTTTGAAGGATTTTAGGGTTTTTGGTGTTTTTAGGTTTTTTCAGGGTTTTTTAGGGTTTTCAGGGTTTTTTGGGTTTTGGGGTTTTTTTTGAGTTCTTAGGGGTTTTTAGGTTTTTTAGGTTTTTTAATGTCTTTAGGGGTTTAAATGATTTTTAGAGTTTTAGTGGTTTTCAGGTTTTATTATATTTAGGGGTTTTCTATTTTTTGAGGGATCTTTATGGTTATCATGGGTTTTCTAGGTTTTTAGGGTTTCTTACATATTTAGGGATTTTAGGGAGTTATTATGATTTTTTTTGGATTTTATGGGGTTTTAGGGTTTTTAGGGATTTTGAGGGGTTTAGGGGATTTTCGGGATTTTTTTTAGATCTTTTAGGGTTTTATGGGTTATTTGAGTTTTTTTGGGGTTTTAAGTTTTTTTTTGAGTTTTTAACATATTTTGGGGTTTTATGGGTTTTTTGAGTTTTTAGTGGTTTTAGGGTTTTTATGGGTTTATTGGGTTTTTAGGGGATTTTATGGGATTTTCAGGTTTTTTTTTGAGTTTTTTACGATTTCAGGGATTTTTCGTGTTTTTTAGGATTTTTATGGTTTTATGGTTTTATGGTTTTTAGTTATTTTGAGGGATTTTAGGGATTCTAAGGGTTTTTCAAAGTTTTTCAAGGTTTTTATTGTCTTTTTGGGTTTTTTAGGGTTTTTTTAGTTTTTTTGGGTTTTAAGGTTTTTTAGAGTTTTTAGGGTTTTGAGGGTTATTATCTATTTTTAGGGTTTTTTAACAATTTTATGGGTTTTTGTGCTTTTCAGGAGTCTTTCAGGGGTTTTAGGGTTTTTTATATTTTCTAGGATTTGTAGGGATTTTTTAAGAATTTTATGGTTTTTAGTGGGTTTTCAGGTTTTTATAGATTTTGAGGGTTTTGTGGGTTTTCAATGTATTTTTGGGGTTTTTATGAACTTTTCGGGTTTTTAAGTTTTTTTATATATATTTTTTTGGGTTTTTTGTTTTTTTTTTAATTTTTTTGAGTTTTTAGTAGTTTTTAGGGTTTTTATGGTTTTTAGGATTTTTAATATTTTTTGGGGGTTTTATGGTTTTCAATGTTTTTTAAGGTTTTTATGGATTTTTACATTTTCTGGGATATTTAGGGCTTTTTTTGTATTTTTATAGTTTTTAGAGTTTTTTTATGGTATTTAGGGATTTTGAGTGTTTTTGGGGTTTTCAGGGTTTTCAGGGTTTTTTAGGGTTTTTAGAGTCTTTTGGTTTTCAATGGGTTTTTTGAGTTTTTTTGGGTTTTAAAGGTTTTTTAGAGTTTTCTAAAGTTATTATTGGTTTTAAGGGGTTTTAGAGTTTTATTGGGTTTTTAGGACTTTAATGGGTTTGGGGGTGGGGGGTGTAAAGTTTTTAGGGGATCTTATGTTTTCAGTGATTTTTAGGGCCTTTTTAGGATTTTTATGGTTCTTACGGTTTTTTGGATTTTTAGTCTTTTGATTGGTTTTAGGAATTTTTAGGGTTTTTATGGGCATTCGGGGGTTTTTAATGTTTTTAGGGGTTTTTAGGGTTTTTAGCGTCATTTTTGGGTTTTCAGGGTTTTTTTGAGTTTTTTGGGTTTTAAGATTTTTTTGGAGTTTTTTAACATTTTAGGGTTTTTGAGGAGTTTTAGTGCTTTTTACGGTTTTATGGGTTTTACTGTTTTTTAAGGATTTTAGGGGATATTATGATTTACTGGGGTTTTTCAGGTTTTTTTTACATTTTTGGGATTTTTATGGCTATTTTAGGATTTTTAGGTATTTATGGATTTTATGGTTTATAGGGTTTTTAGGTTTTCTAGGGATTTTGAGGTTTTTAGGGGTTTTTAGGGGGTTTTAGGGTTTTTAGTGTTTTCAAGTTTTTTAGGTTCCTTTTCGGTTTTTAGAGGTTTTTTTGATTTTTTATGGGTTTTAAGGTTTTTTGGACTTTTTGAACATTTTTTGTGATTTATGGGTTCTTAGAGTTTTTAGTGGTTTTTTGAGTATTTATTTGTATTTAGGGTTTATTAAGGTTTTTAGTTGTCTTTATGGTATTTAGGATTTTTTTCAGGGTTTTTAGCATTTTTTAGGATTTTTATGTTTTTAGGGGTTTTAGGGTTTTTAGGCATTTTTGAGTGTTTTTAGGTCTTTTCATGGTTTTTTGGGGGTTTTGGGTTTTTTTTGTGTTTTAAGGGGCTTTTTGAGTTTTTTTGAGTTTTTTAATTTTTTTTAGTTTTTTAATTTTTTTTTAGTTTTTTTTAGTTTTCTAAAGTTATTATTGGTTTTAAGGGGTTTTAGAGTTTTATTGGGTTTTTAGGACTTTTATGGGTTTGGGGGTGGGGTGTAAAGTTTTTATAGGTTCTTATGTTTTCAGTGATTTTTAGGGCCTTTTTAGGATTTTTATGGTTCTTACGGTTTTTTGGATTTTTAGTCTTTTGATTGGTTTTAGGAATTTTTAGGGTTTTATGGGCATTCAGGGGTTTTTAATGTTTTTAGGGGTTTTTAGGGTTTTTAGTGTCTTTTTTTGGGTTTTTAGGGATTTTATGAGTTTTTTGGGTTTTAAGATTTTTTTGGAGTTTTTTAACATTTTAGGGTTTTGAGGGGTTTTAGTGCTTTTTACGGTTTTATGGGTTTTACTGTTTTTTAAGGATTTTAGGGGATATTATTCTTTACTGGGGGTTTTCAGGTTTTTTTTACATTTTTGGGATTTTTATGGCTATTTTAGGATTTTTAGGTATTTATGGATTTTATGGTTTATAGGGTTTTTAGGTTTTCTAGGGATTTTGAGGTTTTTAGGGGTTTTTAGGGGGTTTTAGGGTTTTTAGTGTTTTCAATTTTTTTAGGTTCCTTTTCGGTTTTTAGAGGTTTTTTTGATTTTTTATGGGTTTTATGGTTTTTTGGAGTTTTTGAACATTTTTTGTGTTTTATGGGTTTTTAGAGTTTTTAGTGGTTTTTTGAGTATTTATTTGTATTGAGGGTTTATTAAGGTTTTTAGGAGTCTTTATGGTTTTTAGGATTTTTCAGGGTTTTTAGCGTTTTTAGGAGTTTTATATTTTTAGGGGTTTTAGGGTTTTTAGGCATTTTTGAGTGTTTTTAGGTCTTTTCATGGTTTTTTGGGGGTTTTGGGTTTTTTTGTGTTTTAAGGGTCTTTTTGAGTTTTTTTGAGTTTTTTAATTTTTTTTAGTTTTTTTAGTTTTTTAATGTTTTTTTGTTTTTTAATGTTTTTTGTTTTTTTATGTTTTGTTTTTTGTTTTTTTGTTTTTTGTGTTTTTTGTTTTTTGTTTTTTAATGTTTTTTGTTTTTTGTTTTTTTTTGTTTTTTTTTGTTTTTTTGTTGTTTTTTTTTAGTTTTTCCGTTTTTTATGTTTTTTTGTTTTTTAATGTTTTTAGGTTTTTAAGGGTTTTTAGATTTTTTTAGTGATCTTTTATGGTTTTTGTGGGGGTTTAGGGTTTTTTATGGTTTTTATTGTTTTCAGGGGCTTTTTCATGATTTTTAGGGTTCTTAAGGTTTTTAGGGATTTCGAGGGGTTTTAGGAGTTTTCAAAGGTTTTCCGGGGTTTTAGGGGTTTTCAAGGTTTTTAAGTTCTTTTGGGGTTTTAGGGTTTTTTTTTGAGTTTTTAGGGGTTTAAGGGGTTTTTAGAGTTTTTTAATTTCTTTAGGTTTTTAAGGTTTTTTTTTTGAGTTTTTAGTTGTTTTTAGGGTTTTTATGGAGTTTTGGGTTATTTAAGGTTTGGGGGGAGGGTTATGATTTTTAGGGTGTTTTTAGGGTTTTTAGGGGTGTTTTTGTTTTTAGTGATTTTTTAGGATTTTTTAGGACTTTTATGCCTTTTAGGGTTTTTAGGGGTTTGAGGGTTTTTAGGGGTTTTATGGGTTTTCAATGTTTTTAGGATCTTTTAGGGTTTTTAGTGTTTTTTTTGAGTTTTTATGGTTTTTAGAGTTTTTTAACATTTTCAGGGGTTTAAGGGTTTTTAGAGTTTTTAGTGGGTTTTAGGGTTTTTAGGTTTTTAAGGGTTTTAGGTGTTTTTATGGATTTCAAGCATTTTCTAGGGTTTTTAGGGTTTTTTACATTTTCAGGGATTTTTTGTACTTTTTTTGGATTTTTTTATGTTTTGAAGAGTTTTTAGGTTTTTAGGGATTTTGAGGGGGTTTATGGTTTTTCATGGGATTTTTTTTGTGTTTTTAGGGTTTTAGGGGGTTTTTAAAGTTTTCTAGGGGTTTTTAAAGTTTTAGGAGCTTTAAGTGTTTTAGAGGTTTTAGTGGGGTTTTAGTGTTTTTATGGTGTTTTAGGGGTTCTTAAGGTTTTTAGGGGTTTTTAGGTCTTTCAGGGTTTGTAGGATTTTTTACCTTTCTATGGATTTTTAGGGCTTTTATGATTTTTATGGTTTTTAGGGTTTTTAGGGTTTTTTCAAGATTTTGAAGTTTTTAGGGGTTTTCTGGGGTTTTCTGGGGGTTTTTTGTGTTTTTTGGGGTTTTCAGGGTTTTAGTTTTTTATGGGGTTTTAGGGGTTTTTGAAATTTTTAGAGGCTTTAAGGTTTTTAGAGTATTTTTATGTTTTTATTGGTTTTGAGTGTTTTTATTGGATTTTAGGATTTTTATGGTTTTTATGATTTTTAAACGTTTTTAGGGGTTTTATGGTTATTAGGGACTTTTCAGGGGTTTTAGAGTTTTTTTGTTTTTATGGATTTTTAGGGTTTTTTAGGATTTTATGGATTTTAGGGGGTTTTAGGGTTCTTAGGGATTTTGTGGGTTTTTAGGGATTTTCATGATTTTTAGAGTTTTTCTTGGTTTCTAGGATCTTTTTAGTGTTTTAGGTTTTTTTGCTTTTTTGGTTTTTTAGAGTTTTAAACATTTTTAGATGTTTAAAGGGGTTTTAGAGTATTTACTGGTTTTTTGGTTTTTATGGGGTTTTAAGGGTTTTTTAGTTTTTTAGGGGTTTTATAGTTTTCAGGGGTTTGGGGTTTTTTACATTTTCAGGGATTTTTAGGGTTTTTTTATGATTTTTATGATTTTTATGGTTTTAAGGGGTTTTTATGGTTTTTATGGTTTTTTGGGTTTTTAAGAACTTTTGTGTTTTTTGTTCTTTTTGAGTTTTTTTGGGGTTACAAGGTTTTTTAGAGTTTTTAATGTTTTTAGGGGTTTTAAGGGTTTTTTGAGTTTTTAGTGGGTTTTTAGGGTTCTTATAAGTTTTAGGGTTTTTAAGGTTTTAGGGGTTTTATGTTTTTCAGGGGGTTTTCAGGGTTTCTATGGCTTTTAATTTTTTCTAAGATTTTTTATGATTTTTATGGTTTTATAGTTTTTGGGGTTTATATGGAATTTTATTTTATTTAAGAATTTTAGTGTTTTTTATGGTTTTTAGGGTGGTAGGGTTCTGGGTTTTTTGGGGGTTTTTAAAGTTTATTAGGTTTTATGGTTTTTTGAATCTTTCTAATGTTTTTTTGGGTTTTTTAGGGTTTTTAGAGTTTCTAGTGGTTTTTATGGTGTTTTTTGGGTTTTTTAATGTTTTTTTGGGTATTATGGTTTTTAGAGGGTTTTCAGGATTTTTAAGGTTTTTTATGTTTTTTAAGTTTTTTTTATGTTTTCAGTGATTTTTAGAGTAGTTTTATGATTTTATGATTATTATGGTTTTTAGGGTTTTATGGATTTTGAATGGTTTTGGGGTTTTAAGGGTTTTTATTAGTTTTTTGGGGTTTTAGGGTCTTTTGGGATTTTAGTGTTTTTTTAATTTTTAGGGTGTTTAATGGGTTTTAGAGTTTATTAACAATTTTAAGGGTTTTATAATTTTTTGTGGTTTTTAGGGATTTTAGGGGTTTTATGGGTTTAAAAGGTTTTTAGTTATTTATTCCTTTTAGGAGGCTTTTAGGGTTTTAGGGTTTTTTATGTTTTCACGCATTTTTATGTATTTTTTAGGATCGGTAAGGTTTGTAGGGGTTTTAGGGATTTTTGAGGGTTGTAAGGGTTTTTCATGGTTTTTAGCAGTTTTATGGGTTTTCAGGGGTTTTTAGGGGTTTTAGGGTCTTTTGGGGGTTTATGGGTTTTTTGAGTTTTTAGGGTTTCTAATGTTTTTAGAGTATTTTAACATTTTTAACATTTTTAGGGGTTTTATAGTTTTTAGTGGCTTTTCGGGGTTTTAGGGGGGTTTTAAGGTTTTTAAGGTTTTTAGGGTTTTTTGGTTTTTAGAGTTTTTTTTCATGATTTTAGGGTTGTTTACATTTTTCAGGATTTTTAGGGATTTGTTAATATTTTTATGATTTTTAAGGTTTTTAGGGGTTTTAGGGATTTTGAGGGGTTTTAGGGTCTTTATAGTTTTTTAGGGTTTTTAGGGTAGAGTTTTTAGTGTTTTTAGGTTTTTAGAGTTTTTTAACGTTTTAGGGATTTTTAGTGATTTTAGAGTGTTTAGTGGTTTTTAATGTTTTTATGGATTTTTATGGTTTTTTGGGGGTTTTATGGTTTTGATGGATTTTCAGAGTTTTTATGGTTTTTTACATTTTTAGGGATTGTTAGGGTTTCTTTATAATTTTTATGGTTTTTAAGGTTTTAGGTTTTCAAGGATATTGAGGGGTTTTAGGGGTTTTCATCATTTTTTAAGGTTTTTATGGTTTTCCATGATTTTTATGGTCTTTTGGGGGTTTTAGGTTCTTTTGAGTTTTTTAGGGTTTTTAAGGTTTTTAGAGTTTTTAACATTTTTTAACATTTTTAGGGGGTTTAAGGTAGAGTGTTTAGTGTTTTATAAGTTTTATGTATTTTCTGGGTTTTTAAGGTTTTTTGGGGGTTTTTTGGTTTTCAGGAATTTTTTTTGGTTTTTTTTTGTTTTTTACATTTTTAGAGATTTTTTTGGATTTTTATGGTTTTTGGGGTTTTAGGGTTTTTATGGATTTTGAGGGTTTTAGGGTTTTTTAGGGTTTTAGGGTTTTTATGGGTTTTCAGGGTTTTGAGGTCTTTTGGGTTTTTAGGGATTTCAATGTTTTTTTGAGTTTGAATGTTTTTATGGGTTTTAATGGTTTGTAGAGTTTTAAGTGGATTTTTTCGATTTTATGGGTTTCTAGGGGGTTTTATGGATTTTTTATGTTTCTATGGTTTTTAGGGGTTTTAGGGTTTTTTACATTTTGAGGGATTTTTATTTTTTTTTAGGATTTTTATGGTTTTTAGGGGTTTTAATGATTTTTATGGATTTTGAGGGTTTTTTGGGTTTTTTGGTTTTTTTGGGTTTTTGGAGTGTTAAAGTTTTTTATTGTTATTTAGAGTTTTTTAACATTTTATGGGTTTAAATTGTTTTTAGATTTTTTAGTGGTTTTATGGTATTTATAGGTTTAGTGTTTTTTAAGGTTTTTAGAGGTTTTATGGTTTTCATGGTTTTTCAGGGTATTTAATTTTTTTTGTTTTCAGGGATATTTTTTATCTTTTTAGTATTTTTATCATTTTTAAGGGTTATAGTGATTATGAATGGTTTTAGGGGTTCTCAAGGTTTTTATGGGTTTTGGGGTTTTTAGAGCCTTTAAAACTTTTTATGGGTTTTAAGGGTTTTAGAGTTTTTAGTGGGTTCTAGTGTTTTTATAGGGTTTTAGGGTTTTTAAGGTTTTAGGTTTTTTTATGATTTTTCTGGTTTTTAGGAGTTTAGGGATTTTTAGAGTTTTAGGGTTTTTAGGGTTTTTAGTAGTTTTAGTATTTTTCAGGGTTTTAGGGTTTTTAGTGGTTTTAGTATTTTTCAGGGTTTTAGGGTCTTTTGGGGGGGGGTTGAGTTTTTAGGGATTTTAATGTTTTTTTCTATTTTAATGTTTGGTAACATTTTTAGGGGTTTTTAGGGCTTTTAGGGTTTTTAGTGGGATTTTAGGTTTTTAATGGGTAAATGGTTTTTTTATTTTTTTAGGGTTTTTAAGGTTTTAGGGGGGTTTTAGGGTTTTTAGGGTCTTTTACGTTTTCATGGATTTTTAGGATTTTTTTGTTTTTTAGGGTTTTTTAGGGTTTTAAGGATTTTGATGGGTTCCAGGGTTTTTTTGTTTTTTGGGGGTTTCAATGGTTTTAGGGTCTTTGTGTTTTAAGGGTTTTATTTGAGGTTTTTAGGGTATTATGGGTTTTTAGAGTTTTTAACATTTTAAACGTTTAGGGGTTTTAAGAGTTATTAGTGTTTTTAGTGGTTTTTGGGGTTCTGGGGGGTTTTAGGTGTTTTTTTAGGTTTTTAGGGGTTTATGGTTTTTAGGGGGTTTTCTGGATTTTTAGATTTTTTCATTTTCAAGGATTTTTAGGGATTTTTAGGTTTTTAGATTTTTTCAGGTTTTTATGGATTTTTAGGGGTTTTAAGGTTTTCAAGGATTTTTTAGTGTTTTTATGATTTTTCGGTTTTTTGGGTTTTAATTTTTTTTTGAATTTTTTTCATTTGTTGGGGTTTTAATGGTTTTTTAATTTTTTAGTGATTTTTTAGGTTTTTATGGTTTTTAGGTGGTTTTATGGTTTTCTAGAGTTTTTTTGGATTTTTAGGGATTTTGGATTATGAGGGTTTTTAGGGTTTTCAAAATTTTACGGTATTTTGGTGATTTAGGTGGTTTTTTGAGTTTCTTGGGTTTTTAAGGATTTTTAGAGTCTTTTAACATTTTAGCAGTTTTAATGATTTTTATAGTTTTATTGGTTTTTTGTGTTTTGATGGGCTATGGGGTTTTATAGTTTTTAGGGGGTTTTATTATTTTCAAGGGGTTTTAGGGTTTTAGGGTTTTTATTTTTCTGGGATTTCTATGACTTGGGATTTTTATGGTTATTATGGTTTTTAGGTGTTTTAGGGGTTTTCATGATTTTTAGGGGTTTTTACGGATTTCAGTGGGTTTTTAGGGATTTTGAGGGTTTTTACAGTTTTTAGAGTTATTAGGGTCTTTTGGTGTTTTAGGTTTTTTTTTACATTTTTTGGATTTTTAAGGTTTTTTAGATTTTTTAATGTTTTGTAGACTTTTTAGGGTTTTTAGAGTTTTTAGTGGATTTTTATGGGTTTTAGGGTTTTTAGGGGTTTTTCAGGGTTTTGGGGTTTTTTACATTTTCAGGGATTTTTAGGGATTTTGTCATATTTTTATGGGTTTTAGGGGTTTTATTGATTTTAAATGTTTTTATGGGTTTTCATGTTTTTTCAGAGTATGTGGGTGTTTTTAGGGTTTTTAGGGTCTTTTCGGATTTTCGTGTTTTATTTGAGTTTTTAGGGTTTTTAGGATTTTTTTGTTTTTTAGAGTTTTTTTATTGATTTTTAACGTTTTAGGCATTTTAAGGGTTTTTAGAGTTTTTAGTGGTTTTTAGGGTTTTTATGGGGTTTTTAGGTTTTAGGTATTTTTATGAATTTCATAGGTTTTTTAGGTTTTTTAGGTTTTTTAGGGTTTTTTTACATTTTTAGGGATTTTATCACTTTTTAAATATTTTTATGGTTTTTAGGGTTTTTAGGAATTTTAGCGATTTTAAGGGTTTTTAGAACTTTCAGGGTTTTTAGGAGTTTTAAGGGTTTTAGGGTATTTTTGAGTTTTTAGCATTTTTAACATTTTTAAGGGTTTTAGATTTTTAGTGGTTTTTTGGTTTTTATGGGTTTTTAGGAATTTTTTAGGTTTTAGGGGATTTTATGGTTTTTAGGAGTATTTTAGAATTTTTATGGTTTTTTATGTTTTTAGGGATTTTTAGGGGGGTTTAGGATTTTAATGGGTTTTAGTGTTTTTTGGGTTATTAGGGATCATTAGGGTTTTTCGAGTTTTTAAATTTTTTTTGGGTTTTTAGGGTTTTTCTTGGTTTTAGTGTCTTTTGGGGATTTTAGTGTGTGTTTTTAGTTTTTTTTTGGGTTTTAAGGTTTTTTAGAGTTTTTAATGTTTTATGAGTTTTAAGGACTTCAGAGTTTTTAATGGTTTTTAGGGTTTTTATGGGGTTTTAGGGGTTTTAAAAGTTTTCAGGGGGTTTATGTTTTAATGGGTTTTCAAGGTTTTTTGTGTTTTTTATGTTTTAAGGGATTTTTTAGAATTTTTATGGTTATTAGTGTTTTTTAGGGTTTTTAGGGATTTTGAGGGTTTTTTTGGGTTTTTCATGTTTTTAGGGTCTTTTAGGTCTTTTGGGTTTTTAGGGTTTTATGAGTTTTTTAGGGCTTTCAAGGTTTTTATAGTTTTTTAATGTTTTAGGGGGTTTAAGGGTTTTTATACTTTTAGTGGATTTTTAGTGTTTTTATGGGTTTAGGGTTTTTAAGGTTTTTAGAATTTTTAGGGGTTTTATAGTTTTTTGGGGTTTTTTGTGGATTTTAGTGGAATTTTTAGTTTTTGGGTGGTTTTTCAAGGTTTTTAGGGTTTTTTACATTTTTAGGGATTTTTTAGTACTTTTATGGTTTTTAGGGATTTTTAGGGGTTTTAGGGATTTTAAGGGGTTTGGGGGGTTTTATGGGTTTTTAGCGTTTTTAGGGGTTTTCAGGGTTTTTAGGGTTTTTTTGGGATTTTAGTGTTTTTTTTGATTTTTTAACATTCTAAGAGGTTTAAATGGTATTTAGATTTTCTTTTGTTTATTAGGGTTTTGTGTGTTTTTAATGTTTTTAGGGGTTTTTATTTTTTACATGGGTTTTTAGGGTTTTTAGGTTTTTTTTAAGTTTTCAGGGATTTTTAGGGATTTTTTAAGATTTTTATAGGTTTAAATGTTTTTTAGGGTTTTTAGGGATTTTGAGGGGTTTTTATGGTTTTTATGGGTTTTAGTTCATGGCTTTTAGGATATTTTGGGTTTTTAGGGTTTTTGAGTTTTTTAGGGTTTTAAGGTTTTTATAGTTTTTAGACATTTTTAATTTTTTTAGGGGTTTAAAGGGTTTTTATAGTTTTTTTGTTTTTAGGGTTTTTATTGGTTTACGGTTTTTATGGTTTTCAGGGGTTTTTAAGGGTTTTGGGGTTTTTGGGGTTTTAGGTCTTTTTATGTTATCAGGGTTTCTAAAGGATTTATTAGGAATTTTCTGGTTTTTAGTGATTTTGATGGTTTATGGTTTTTAGGGTTTTTGGGGTTTCTAGGGTATTTGGGGTCTTTTAGGGTTTTAGGGTTTTTTTATTTTTTAGGGTTTAAAGGTATTTAGATTTTTTTAACGTTTTTAGAGGTTTAAGGGTTTTAGAGTTTTTAGATGTTTTTTAGATTTTTATGGGTTTTTACGTTTCTAGGGGTTTTTATGTTTTCAGGGTTTTTTATGTTTTCAGATATTTTAGATATTTTTATGGTTTTTAGGGTTTTTAGGGATTTTAGGGATTTGGAGGGGTTTTAGGGTTTTCTATGGGTTTTTAGGGTTTTTGGGTTTTTAGGTTCTTTTGGATGTTTTAGGATTTTTTTTGAGTTTTTATGGTTTTTTAGCGTTTTTAACATTTTTAACATTTTTCGGGGTTTAAAGGGTTTTTAATGTTTTGGTGTTTTGTATGGTTTTTATTTTTTTTTTCAGGGTTTTTAAGGTTTCTAGGGGTTTTTAGGGGTTTTTAAGGGGTTTTCAGGATTTTTATGGTTTTTAAGTTTTTAGATATATTTATGGATTTTTTAGTATTTTTATGATTTGAGGGTTTTTAGTGATTTTAGGGATTTTAAGGGGTTTTATTGTTTTCAGGGTTTTTAGAGTTTCTAGGGGTTTTATGGTTTTTTGGGGTTTTATGGGTTTTTTTAGTTTTTTAGGTTTTTAAGGGTTTTTAGAGTTTTTAACATTTTTAGGGGGTTTAAGGGTTTTTAGAATTTAAAGAGGGTTTTTAGGGTTTTTATGGGTTTTAGGGTTTTTATGGTTTTTAGGGGTTTTTATGATTTTCAGGGGTTTTCCATGGTTTTCAGGGTTTTTAATGTTTTTAAGGATTTTTAGTGATTTTTTAAGATTTTATGGGTTTTAGGGTTTTTAGGGTTTTTATTGATTTTTGAGGTTTTTAGAGTTTTTCAGAGTTTTTTATGGTTTTTAGTGGTTTTTAGGGTCTTTTGGGTTTTAGGATTTTTTTATAGTTTTTTGGGGATTTAAAGGTTTTTTAGGTTTTTTAATGTTTTTAGGTGTTTTAAGCATTTAGTGTTTTTAGTGGTTTTTACGGTTTTATGGGTTTTTAGGTTTTTTAAGGTTTTTAGGGGTTTTAGTGGTTTTCATGGTTTTTTCAGCATTTTCAATGTTTTTTACATTTTCATGAATTTTGAGGGCTATTTTAGGATTTTTATTGTTTTTAGGGGTTTTAGGGATTTTGAGGGGTTTTAGGGTTTTCAGGGTTTTCAGGGTTTTTCAGGGTTTTTAGGGGCATTTAGGTTTTTAGTGTTGTTTTGAGTTTTATAGGTTTTTAATTATATTTTGATTTTTAATTTTTTTAGGTGTTTTAAGGATTTTTGGAGTTTTTAGTGGATTTTTAGGGTTTTTATGAGTTTCAAGTGTTTTTATGGGTTTTAGGGGGTTTTATGATTTTGAGGAGTTTTTAGGGTTTTTATGTTTTTAGTGAATTTTTGGATTTTTTATGATTTTTATGGTTTTTTAGTTTTTTAGGGATTTTAGTGATTTTGAGGGGTTTTATGATTTTTCATGGTTTTTTGGGTTTTCTAGGTTTTTTGGTTCTTTTTGGGTTTTTAGGGTTTTTTTAGTTTTTTAGAGTTTTAATGGTTTTTAGAGTTTTTTAATGTTTTTAGAGTTTTTAAGGGTTTTTAGAGGGTTTTAGGGGTTTTATGGGTTTTTAGTGTTTCTTAATGTTTTTAGGGGTGTTATGGTTTTTAAGGATTTTTTAGGGTTTTAGGGTTTTTTACATTTTCAGGAAATTTTAGGGAATTTTTGGATTTTTATGGTTTCTAGGGTTTTTTAGGATTTTGAGGGTTTTTAAGGTTTCTTAGGGTTTTTTGGTTTTTTTGGTCATTTTGTGTTTTAGGTTTTTTTGTCTTTTTATGGTTATTAAAGTTTTTAGAGTATTTTAATGTTTTAGAGGTTTTTAGGGGTTTTATAGTTTTAGTGGTTTTTATGGGTTTTTAGGTGTTTTATGATTTTCATGGGATTTTCAGGGTTTTTAGGGTTTTTTATGTTTTCAGGGATTTTTACGGCTTTATTATAAATTTTATGGTTTTTAGGGTTTTTTATGGTTTTAGTGATTTTGATGGGTTTTAGGATTTTTCAGGGTTTTTAGGGTGTTTTGGGGTTTTAAGTGTTTTTCTGAGTCTTTTAGGGTTTTAATGGGTTTTAATATTTTTTTACCATTTTAAGGGTTTTAAGGGTTTAAAGGGTTTTTAGTTGGTTTTTAGGGCAGAAGATGTGTGAGGGTCAGGCTATTCCCGACCCCCCAAATTTATTAGAGAAAAAGAAAAGACACATCAGACAAGGGAGGGGAGGGGTCAATCAACCCACACCTAAAAACCCTTAACAACCCCAAAACCAAAAAGAAAAAAGAAAAAGAAAGATCCAAGAGAAAAAAAAACAGTCAACATCGCCACCGAAGTCATAAATAGTAGTGCCATAAGGGACACCCTCTGCATTATATCCATAATCCACATCATCTCCATATGGATCCCCATCAGTACCATACCTAGAGGAGGCATATGAATCCATTAGTTGGTTTTTAGGGTTTTTATGGGTTTTACGGTTTTTTTATGTTTTTTAGATGGTTTTATGGTTTTCAAGGGTTTTTTGGGTTTTTTTACATTTTCAGATATTTTTATGGCCATTTAGGATTTTAATGGTTTTTAATTTTTTTTAGGGATTTTGAGTGTTCTTAGGGATTTTAGCATGTTTTCGGGTTTTTAGGGGTTTTAGGGTCTCTTTGGGTTTTTATGTTTTTTTTTTATTTTTTAGGGTTTTAATGTTTTTTAGAGTTTTTTAATGTTTTTAGGGTGTTTTATAGATCTCAAGTGTTTTTCATGGTTTTTAATGTTTTAGGGATTTTTAGGGATTTTTTGGATTTTTTGGGATTTTTGGAATTTTGAGGGGTTTTAGGGTTTTTCAGGGGTTTTCAAGATTTTTAGGGTCAGTTTGGGTTTTAAGGGTTTTCTTTGAGTTTTTTAGGGTTTTGGGGTTTTTTAGAGTTTTTTAACATTTTTACCATTTTTAGGGTTTTAAGGGCTTTTAGAGTGATTAGTGAGTTTTTAGTGTTTTTATGTGGTTTTATGGTTTTTAGGGGGGTTTATGGTTTTCAGGGGTTATTAGGGTTTTTTAGGTTTTCAGGGTTTTTTAAGGCATTTTTAGGATTTTTATCGGTTTTAGGGGTTTTTAGGGTTTTTAGTGATTTTGAGGGTTTTTAGTTATTTTCATGGTTTTTTGGGTTTTTAGGGGATTTCATAAGTTTGAGGTCTTTCTGCAGTTTTAGGGTTTTTTATGTTTTTTAGGTGTTCTTAGGTTTTTTATATATTTTTAATATTTTTACAGTTTTAAGGGGTTTTAGAGTTTTTAGTAGATATTTAGCATTTTAAAGATTTTTTGGGGTTTTTATGCTTTTCAATGGTTGTTAGGGTTTCTAACATTTTCAAGGAACTTTAGGGATTTTTTTTTAAATAGTTTTTAGGGTTTTGGGGTTTTTTTTGGATTTTAATGGTTTTTATGGTTTTTGAGGGGTTTTTCGGGTTTTTCGGGTTTTTCGGGCTTTCTAGGTTCTTTTTGGGTTTTTTTTGAGTTTTTAGGGTCTTTATATTTTTTTAATGTTTTTAAAATTTTATGGTTTTTAATGTTTTTTAGAGTTTTTAGTGTTTTTTAGGGTTTTATGGGTTTTTAGGGTTTTTTAAGTTATTTCAGGGCTTTACGGTTTTTAAGGGGTTTTCGAGGTTTTGGGGTTTTTTATGTTTTTTTGGGTTTTAGGGATTTTTTAGGATTTTTTGGGATTTTTTGGATTTTTAGGGATTTCGGGGGGATTTGGGGGATTTCAGGGGATATTATGGGTTTTAGTTTTTTTTTCAGGGATTTTAGGGTCTTTTCAGGTTTTAGGGTGTTTTTGAGTTTTTGAGGGTTTTTTAGAGTTATTTTACTTTCTAGGGGTTTTAAGTGTTTTCAGTGTTTTTAGCAGTTTTTAGGGTTTTTATGGATTTTTAGGGTTTTTAAGGCTTTTAGAGGATTTTATGGGTTTTAGGGGTCTCTCAGTGTTTTAGAGTTTTTTACATTTTCAGATATATTGAGGTATTTTTTAGGATTTTTATGGTTTTTATGGTTTTGTATGATTTTAAGGGATTTTTAGGGTTTATGGGTTTTCAGGTTCTTTTAGTTTTTTTTATGATTTTTTATGTTTTTTAGTCATTTTTACCGTGTTTTTTACATTTTTAGTGTTTTAATGGATTTTAGTGTACTTAGTGGTTTTTATGGTTTTTTATAGGGTTTTTTGGGGTTTTAAATGTTTTTGGGGTTTTTATTGTTTTTAGGGGGTTTTCAATATTTGATACATTTTTAGGGATTTTTAGGGCATTTTTCGAATTTTTATGGTTTTTAGGGATTTTAGGTATTTTGTGGGTTTTTAGAGTTTTTTAGGGTTTTTAGCATTTTTTAGGGGTTTTAGGGTCTCTTGGGGTTTTTAGGGTTTTTTTTAGTTTTTATGGGTTTAGAGGTTTTTTGACAAATTTTTAATGTTTTTAGGTGGTTTAATGATTTTTAGAGTTTTTAGTGGGTTTTTATGGGTTTTATGGGTTTTATGGTTTTCCAAGTGTTTTCATGGTTTTTTTTAGGTTTTTAGGGTTTTTAGTGTTTTTAATGATTTTTATGGTTTTCATGGTTTTTTAGGGTTTGTAGTGATTTTTAGGGATTTTAGAGTTTTTAGGGTTTTATGGTTTTTAGGGGTGTTTAGGGTTTTTAGGGACTTTTTGGGTTTTAGGGTTTTTTGAGTTTTAAGGTTTTTTAATGTTTTTAGAGTTTTTAGTGGGTTTTACGGGTTTTTATAGGTTTTTGCGATTTATTAAGGTTTTAGGGGTTTCATGTTTTCAGTGTTTTCAGGGTTTTGAGGGGTTTTTTTATGTTTTTAGGGATTTTAATGGATTTTTTAGGATTTTTATGTTTTTTTAGTATTTTTTCATTTTTAGGGATTTTGAGGGTTTAAATGTTTTTAGGGTTTTTAGTGTTTTTAGGGGTTTAGGGGTTTTAGGGTATTTGGCAGGGGGTTAGGGTTTTTTGAGTATTTTAGATTTTTAGAGTTTTTAACATTTTTAGTGGTTTTCTAGGGGTTTTTACGGGATTTGAGGTTTTTAAATGTTTTTAGGTGTTTGAAGGCTTTCAGAGGATTTTAGAGTTTCTGACGTTTTTAGGGATTTTTATGGTTTTTTATGATTTTTAGGGCTTTCAGTGATTTTGAGGGTTTTTTGGGGTGTTTTAGGTTTTTTAGTATTTTTCAAGGTTTTTATGGTCTTTTTGGGTTTTAGGGGTTTTTTGAGTTTTTTAGGGTTTATGGTTTTTTAGAGTTTTTTAACATTTTAGGGGTTTTGATGGTTTTTAGTGTTTTAGTGAGGTTTTAGGGTTCTTATGGGTTTTTAAGGTTTTTAAAGTTTTAAGGGCTGTATGTTTTTATCAGGGTTTCAGGGTTTTTTGGGATTTTTAGATTTTCAGGGTTTTTTAGGATTAATTAGGATTTTTATAGCTTTTAGGGTTTTTTGGTTTTTTGTTTTTTTGGGATTTTGAGGGGTTTTATGGGGTTTTAGAGGTTTTTTAATGTTTTTAGAGTTTTTTGGGGTTTTGGGGGGTTTTGGGGGTTTTTTTGAGTTTTTTAGGTTTTTTTAATGATATTAAGGTTTTTAGGGGTTTTACGGGTTTCTAGAGTTTTTAGTGGGTTTCTAGGGGTTTTAAGGGGTTTTATGGTTTTTATGGGGGGTTTTCAGGGCTTTTATCGTTTATTTAGTTTTTAGGGATTTTGAGCGATTTTTAGGATTTTTTTTTGTTTTAAGGTTTTTTATTATTTTAGTGATTTTGAGAATTTTAGGGGTTTCAGGGTTTTTTAGTGTTTTTTGGGGTTTTAGGGTCTTTTGGGTTTTTAGGGTTTTGTTTAATTTTTTGGGTTTTAAATATTTATTAATGTTTTTTAATGTTTTTAACCTTTTTAAGGGTTTAAAGGGTTTTTAGAGTTTTTAGTCATTTGATGATTTCTATTGGTTTTTAGGGGTTTTACGGTTTTCAGGTGTTTTTTCAGGGGCTTTAGGGTTTTTTTGTTTTTAGGGATTCTTAGGGCTTTTTAGAATTTTTATGGTTTTTAGGGTATTTTAGGAATTTTTAGATTTTGATGGTTTTTAGGGATTTCAGGGGTTTTTAGAGTTTTTAGGGGTTTAGGGTCTTTTGGGGGTTTTAAGGTTTTTTTGAGTTTTTTACGAAATTTAAGGGTTTTTAGAGTTTTTTAAAGTTGTTAGGGGTTTTAAGGGTTTTTAGTGGTTTTTAGAATTTTTATTGGTTTTTAGGGTTTTTATTGTGTTTAGGGGTTTTTATGGTTTTAATGGGTTTTTATGGTTTTCTGGGGTTTTTCCGGGTTTTTAGGGTTTTTTACATTTTTAAGGATTTTTAGGGCTTTTTTATAATTTTAATGGGTTTTACGGTTTTTAGGGATTTTTGGGTTTTCTTGGGTTTTCAGGGTTTTTAGGTTTCCTTGGTTTTTAGGGTCTTTTGGGTTTTTAGTGTTTTTTTGAAGTTTTTTAGGGTTTTTAAGGTTTATAATTTTTTTTAACATTTTTAGGTGTTTTAGAATTTTTTGTGGATTTTTAAGGTTTTATGGGTTTTTTGGGGTTTTTTGGGGTTTTCATGGTTTTTGAGGTTTTTTACATTTTTAGGGAATTTTAGGGATTTTTAGGGTCTTTTGGGTATTTAGGTTTTTTTTGATTTTTTTAGTGTTTTTAAGGGTTTTTAGAGTTTTTTTTTCATTTTTAGCGGTTTTAAGGGGGTTTATAGTTTTAGTGGTTTTTTTGGGGTTTTTTGGGGTTTTATGGGTTTTTAGGGTTTTTTAATGTTTTTTGGGGTATTATGGTTTTCAGGGTTTTTAGGGTTGTTTACGTTTTCAAGGATTTTTAAGGATTTTTAGGATTTATATGGTTTTTTGGGGATTTTAGGTTTTTTAAGGATTTTGACGATTTTATGGGTTTTTCGGGTTTTTAGGGTTTTGGGGGGGTTTTCAAGATTTTTTGGGTATTTTTGGGTTTTAGGGTTTTTTGGAGTTTTTACGGTTTTAAGGGTTTTTTGAGTTTTTAACGTTTTTAGAGGTTTTAAGTGTATTTATGGGTTTTAGTGGTTTTTAACATTTTGATGGGTTTTTAGGGTTCTTAAGGTCGTAGGGTTTTTATGGTTTTAGGGTTTTTTATATTTTTAGGGTTTTTAGCCCTTTTTTAGTATTTTTTTGGTTTTTAGGGTTTTCAGGGTTTTATGGATTTTGATAGCTGTCAGTGTTTTTCATGGTTTTTTAGGGTTTTTAGGATTTTTAGGGTTTTAAGGGTCTTTATGGTTTTTAGGTTTTTTGATTTTTTTTTCTAAGGTTTTTAGAGTTTTTAACATTTTGTTAAAGTTTTTCAGGGTTTTAAGGGTATTTAGTTTTTTTAGTTTTTTTGTGATTTTAAGGTATTTTTTATGATTTTTATGGGTTTTTAGGGTTTTTAGACATTTTGAGGGGTTTTAGGGGTTTTAGGTTTTTTAGGATTTTTCTAGGGTTTAAGGTATTCTTGGGTTTTTTTATTTTTTTATGGGTTTAATGGTTTTTTAGAGTTTTTAACATTTTACAGGTTTTAAGGGTTTTTAGAGTTTTTGTGGGTTTTTACTGTTTTTATGGGTTTTTTGGGTTTTTAATGATTTTAGATGTTTTTATGGTTGTCATGGGGTTTTCAAGGTTTTTAGGGGTTTTTTACATTTTAGGGATTTTCAGGTAT
Organism: Viscum album; assembly: GCA_963277665.1. Classification (NCBI taxonomy): domain Eukaryota; kingdom Viridiplantae; phylum Streptophyta; class Magnoliopsida; order Santalales; family Viscaceae; genus Viscum; species Viscum album. The sequence goes on along the minus strand of OY728121.1, from coordinate 1,048,298,924 downwards.
TTTTTAGGATTTTTATGATTTTTAGTGTCTTTAGTTGTTATAGAGATTTTTAGGTTTTTTTATGGGTTTTTTTTTGGGTTTTTTGGGTTTTTAGAGGTTTTCAGGGTTTTTTTGGGGTTTTTTGTGTTTTTAGATTTTTCTGAGTTTTTATGGTTTTAAAGGTTTTTCTGTGTTTTGTAACGTTTTTAGCAGTTTTAAGGCTTTTTAGAGTTTTTAGTGGGTTTTTATGGTTTTTAAGGGTTTTAATGGTTTTTAGGGGTTTTTATGGTTTTCTGGTGTTTTAGGGTTCTAAGGGTTTTTTACATTTTGAGGGATTTTTAGGGATTTTTTAGGATTTTTATGGTTTTAATGATTTTGTGGGGTTTATGGGGATTTTTGGGTTTTTAGGGTTTTTTGAGTTTTTTGGGGTATAGAGGGTTTTTAGATTTTTTAACATTCTTAAAGGGTTTTTAGAATTTTTAGTGATATTTAGGAATTTTAGGATTTTAAGGTTTTTAGGGGTTTTATGGTTTTTAGGGGGTTTTTAGGGTTTTAGGATTTTTTATGTTTTCAGGGATTCTTAGGTATTTTTATGGGTTTACGGTTTTTCAGGGTTTTTTGGTATTTTTAGGGTTTTAGGGTTTTTCATGGTTTTTAGAGTTTTTAGGGTTTTTATTGGTTTTTAGGATCTTTTGTGGTTTTTAGGGTTTTTTTTTTGCGTTTTTATGGTTTTTAATGTTTTTAGAGTTTTTTAGTTTTAATGTTTTTTTGGGGTTTAGGGTTTTTAGAGTGATTAGTGGTTTTTTGAGGGTTTTTAGGGTTTTTTTGGTTTTTAGGCATTTTTCATAATTTTTTGGGTTTTTTATGTTTTCTTGGATTTTTAGGGATTTTTATGATTTTTATAGTTTTATGGTTTTAGGTATTTTAGGGGTTTTCAGGGTTTTTAGGATTTTTTGGCGTTTTTAGGGTTTTTAAGATCTTTTTGGGTTTTTTTATTTTTTAGGGTTTTTAAAGTCTTTTGAAGTTTTTTTTAACATTTTTAGGGGTTTAATGGTTTCTCAGAGTTTTTAGTGGTTTTAGGGTTTTTATGGGCAAGGAAGGCTCGGGGCCAGGCTATTCCGGACTCCCCCCAAAATTTATTAGAAAAAGACATGAAGACACTGCAGACAAGGGAGGGGTAGGGTCAATCAACCCACACCCAAAAACCCTTATTTAGAGTTTTTATGGGGTTTTAGGGGTTTTTAAGGTTTTTATGATCCTTTTCAGTTTTAGATGTTTTTCAGGGTTTTAGGGTTTTTAATGTTTTTATGGAATTTTTGGGCTTTTTTAGCATTTTTATGGTTTTTAGGGTTTTTAGGGGTTTTAGGGATTTTGAGGGTTTTTAGCATTTTCCTAGTTTTTCGGGGTTTTAGGGATATTTAGGGGGTTTATGGTCTTTTGGGGGTTTTTTAGTTTTTTGTTGTTTTAAGGTTTTTTGGAGTTTTTTAACATTTATTTTACATTTTTAGGGGTTTAAAGGGTTTTTAGAGTTTTTAGTGGGTTTTTAGTGATTTTATGGGTTTTAAAGGTTTTTAGGGGGTTTTATAGTTTTCAGGGTTTTTCAAGGGTTTTTACATTTTCATTGATTTTTAGGGATTTTTTATGAATTTTATGGTATTTAGGGTTTTTAGGGATTTTAAAGGTTTTTTGGGGGGTTTCAGGGTTTTTAGGGCATTTAGGGTTCTTAGGGGTTTTGAGGTCATTTGGGTTTTCATGGTTTTTATGGTATTTTACGTTTTATGGTATTTTAAGGCTTTTTTAGGATTTTTATGGTTTTTAGTGTTTTTAGGGAGTTTGGGGGGTTTTTTGGGGTTTTTTGGGGTTTTATGGTTTTTCATTATTTTTAGGGTCTTTTGGGTTATATGGTTTTATTGATTTTTAAGGGATTTTAATGTTTTTTGAGTTTTTTAACATTTTTAGGGGGTTTAAGGATTTTTAGAGTTTTTATGGTTTTCTTGTGTTTTTATTGGTTTTTAGAAATTTTTTATGTTTTCTGTATGTTTTTATAAATTAAGGGGGTTTTCAAGTTTTTTTAAGTATTTTTACATTTTTATGGATTTTTAGGGAATTTTTTGGATTTTAAGCCTTTTAAGGTATTTTAGATTTTTTAGAGATTTTGAGGGGGTTTAGGGGTTTTCAAAGTTTTTTAGTATTTTTACAGTTTTAAGGGTTTAAGGGTTTTTTTTGAATTTTTATCATTTTTTATGATTTTTAAGGTTTTTAGAGTTTTAAACATTTTAAGGGGTTTTAAGGGGTTTTAGAGTCTCTAGTGGTTTTTGTGTTTTATGGGGGTTTAGGGTTTTCAGGGGGGGTTTCAGGTTTTTTAAGGATTTTTTATGTTTTTAGTGACTTTTAGGGCATTTTTTCAGAATTTTAGGGTTTTTAGGGTTTTTAATGTGTTTAGAGATTTTGAGTGTTTTTAGGGTTTTTCAGGGGGTTTTAGGGTTTTAGGGGTTTTAGGCTTTTTGGGGTCTTTTGGGTTTCTAGGGTTTTCTTGAGTTTTTTAGGGTTTTTTAGGTTTTTTTATATTTTTCAACATTTTTATTGTTTTTAGTGTTTTTAGGGGTTTATAGGGTTTTAGGGGTTTTAAAGGGTTTTTGGGGTTTTATACTTTTCATGGGATTTTCAGGGTTTTTTGGGTTTTTTAAATTTTTAGGGATTTTTAGGGTTTTTTAGCATTTTTATTACTTTCAGGGGTTTTAGGGTTCTTTGTGATTTTGATGGTTTTTATGGGTTTTTTGGGTTTTTATGGGTTGTTAGAGTTTTAAAGGTTTTTATGGTTGTCAAGGTTTTAGGGTTTTTGACATTTTCCATGATTTTTAGGGTTTTTTGGATATTTATGGTTTCTTGGGTTTTTAGGGATTTTGAGGGTTTTTAGGGTTTATCAAGAATTTTTAGTGTTTTTAGGTTTTTTCAAGATTTTAGGGCTTTTTTAGGTTTTAAAGGGTTTTTTTGTGTTTTTTAGGGTTTTAGAGTTTTTAACGTTTTTAGGGGTTTTAATGGTTTTTAGAGTTTTTAGTAGGTTTTTAGGGTTTTTATGAGTTTTTAAGGATTTTAGGGTTTTTAGGGTTGTTTATGGTTTTTACGAGTATTTCAAAGTTTTTAGGGTTTTTTACATTTTCAAGGATTTTTAGGGTTTTTTTTATTTTTATGGTTTTTAGGGATTTGGGGGATTTTGAGGGGGTTTAGGGTTTTTTTTTTGGGTTTTCAAGTTTTTTTTGGGTCTTTTAGGGTTTTATGGTTTTTTTAGTTTTCAATTGTTTTATGGTTTCAAAAGTTTTTAACATTTTAGGGGTCTTAGGAGTTTTAAAACTTTTAAGAATTTTTCTCCTTTTTAGAGTTTTTATGGGCATTTATGTTTTTAAGGTTTTTAAGGGTTTTATGGTCTTCATGGGGGTTTCAATGTTTTTAGGGAATTTTATGCTTTCAGGGATTTTTCGGGTTTTTTTGGATTTTTATGGTTTTTTGGGTTCTTGGGGATTTTAGGGATTTTGAGGGTTCTTAGTGTTTTTAGGGTTTTTATGGGTTTTTAGGGTTTTAGTGTCATTTGGGTTTAAGGGTTTTTAAATATTTTTAGTATTTTTAAAGTTTTTAGGGCAAACAAGATGCGAGGGTCGGGCTATTCCCGACCGCCCCAAATTATTATAAAGAAAAAGAGACTCAGCAGACAAGGGAGGGGAGGGGTCAATCGACCCACACCCAAAAACCCTTAACGACCCAAGACAAAAGACCCAAAAAAAGAAAATTCAAGAACGAAAAAAGAAAACACACAAGGGAAAGCAGCCACCACCATCATCCAGCATCCCAGCATCCAGAAACCTCGCGGCATCCAAACTCAAAAAACCGGCATCCAGCACCTCCCAGCCAAACAACAACCAGCGCAGCAAAAATCCATCAGCACCAACAGCACCATTTCAAACCACCACAACCATTCACCACCAGCAAAATAGACCACAACACCATCCAGCCAACCAGCACCAGAACAACATCCAGCACCAACACCAAAACATCACAGCCATGCAGCATAACCATCCCATTTGATCCATATCGCCCCAGATAACCATTCCATCAAACCAACTCGCCATCACCACATCAAATAAAATCCTCCATTGCATGTCAAAAACCACCACACAGAACCACAACCAAAGACCATAAGAAGCAGCAAGAGACAGAGAATCAGAAGAAGAACCAAAGCCTCCCTCCTCCAAGCAACAGGACCTGAACCTGAGCACACCAAGCCATACCTGCAGCCGACATCGAACTAGGAAGACATTTGAGGGTCCAGAAGCATGTCGGGGTTGACACCGCGCCCTCCAGATCTGGCGCAAGGCAAACAAAACGGAGGAGCCCTGCAGACAAGCCGGCGTCAGGACCACCAGATCTGCAACTGATCAGGAGCTGGAAGGGGGAGCAGCAACCGAAGCCGGGTCTAAAACCAGGCACGCCAGAAGCCGACTGGAATGGACCTTGAGCCGGGAGGGGAACCTTCGCAGCAACGAAACCGGGTCCCGAAACAAGGCACACCAGAAGTTCGGAACGAACCTGAAGAACGAGAGGGGAACCTTCGCAGCATTTTGGAACCCGAAACCAGGCACCAAGAAGCATGATCAGGAGGTGGGACGCGCATCGGGCAAGCCGGGAAAGATCCCCCCCTCTGAAGACCCAACGCACCAGATCTGGAGCAATATGGGCGCGACCAAGCCACCACCGCACCGACCAGAACACGCAAAGCCAACACCAGCAGTTTCCGAGCCGAAGCGGGACAAGAAGCACCGAGGTCGGACCTCGCCGGAGGAGGAAGGAGGAAGACAACAGAGGAAAACCTAGGCGGCACGAGGAGGAATAGAGTCGCCGCTCAGAGGCCCTTTCTTTTTCTTAAAGTTTTTAGGGGTTTAAAGGGTTTTTAGAGTTTTTATTGTTTTTAGGGTTTTTATGGGTTTTTAAGGTTTTTAGGTGTTTTAAGGTTTTTAGGGGGTTTAGGGTTTTTATGTTTTCAAGGATTTTTATGTCATTTTTAGAATAATTATGGTTTTTAGGGTCTTTAGGTGTTTTAAGGGTTTTTAGGGTTTTAGGGTTTTTAAGAGGTTTTTTTGGGGGGGGGGGTTAGGGTTTTTACGGTCTTTTTGGGGTTTTGGGGGTCATTTTGAGTTTTTAGGGTTTTAAAGGATTTGTAGAGTTTTCTAACGTATTTAGGAGTTTTAGGGGGGTTTTAGAGTTTTAGTGGGGTTTTTGGGTTTTCATGGGTTTTTTGGGTTTTTAAAGGGTTTTGGGGTTTTCTTGTTTTAATGGGTTTTTTCAGGGGTTTTAGGATTTTTTACATTTTTTGGGATTTTTAGGGATTTTTAAGATTTTTATGGATTTTAGAACTTTTTAGGGATTTTATGGATTTTGAGGGTTTTCAGGGTTTTTTAGGGTTTTTATTTTTTATAGTATTTTTCGTGTTTTAGGGCTTTTTTTATTTTTTAGTGTTTATAAAGTTTTTTATAGTTTTTAATGTTCTTAGGGGTTTTAAGGGTTTTAGATTTTTTAGTGTTTTTATGGTTTTATGTATTTTTAGGGTTTTAAGGTTTTTACGGGTTTTTACGGTTTTTATTGGTTTCAATGGGTTTTTATGTTTTCTTATATTTTTAGGGATTTTTGGGTTTTTTAGGTTTTTTGTGGATTTTGAGGGTTTTAGGGGGTATAGGGTTTTCACGGTTTTTTGGATTTTTTGTTTTTAGGGTTTTTTTTTAGTTTTTTGGGTTTCAATGTTTTTTTGAGTATTTAAAAGTTTTTAGAGTTTTTAAGGGTTTTTAGTGGTTCTTACGAATTTTAGGGGTTTAAAAGGATGGTTTTATAGTTTCAGGGGTTTTTCAAGGTCTTTTGGGTTTTTTTATGTTTTTAGGGATTTTTAGGGATTTTTCAAGATTTTTATGGTTTTTAGGGTTTTTAGGATTTTTAGGGTCTTTTGGGTTTTTAGATTTTTTTTTGGGTTTTTAAGGGTTTTATAGTTTTTAAAAAAAATTAGGATTTTAACAGTTTTTAGAGTTTTTAGTGGTTTTTTAGGGTTTGAATGGGTTTTTAGGGTTTTTAAGGTTTTTAGGGGGTTTATGGGTTTCCCTCTACCCAGTTAAAAGAGGTCTTTGCTTTGATTTAATAATAAAAATGATGCTTCGGCCCCAACTTAAAAAAAGGTTATTTAGATTTTTTTTAAAGGTGTTTAGGGGTTTTAATGGTTTTTATAGTTTTTAGTGGATTTTAGGGATTTTAGGGGGTTTTAAGGTTTTTAAGGTTTTTAAGGATTTTAGGGGTTTTATGGTTTTTAGGGGTTTTTTTCAAGGTTTTTCGGGGACTTTACATTTTCAAATATTTTTAGCGGGTTTTCATATATTTATGGGTTTTAGGGATTTTAGGATTTTTAGGGCTTTCAGGTTTTTTAGATTTTTAAGGGTATTTTTTGTTTTTAGGGTTTTTTTAGTTTTATAGGGTTTAAAGGTTTTGAAGAGATTTTTAACGTTTTTTTAGGTTTTAAGGGTTTTTAAAGTTTTTAGTGGTTTTTATGGGTTTGAATTGGTTTTAGGGTTTTTAAGTTTTTTAGGGGGTTTGTGGTTTTCAAGGGGTTTTCATGGTTTTTAGGATTTTTATGCTTTCATGGATTTTTAGGTATTTTTAGGATTTTTATGGTTTTAAAGATTTTTTATTGTTTTTCAGTATTTTGAGGGGGTTTAGGGTGGTTTATGGGGGGTTTTAGAGATTTTTATCATATTTAGGGTTTTGTGGTTTTTAGGGTATTTTTTGGGTTATTTTTTTGCCTTTTAGGGTTTTAAGGGTTTTTAGTGTTTTTTTAACTTTTTTTGGGGTTAAAAGGATTTTAGAATTTTTAGGGGGTTTTAGGGTTTTATGGTTTTTTAGACTTTTTAAGGTTTTTAGGGGGTTTTATGGGTTTTAGTGGTTTTTAGGGTTTTTAGGGATTCTTATGGATTTTTTTAGGAATTTTATGGTTTTTATGGTTTTTATGTTTTTGGGTATTTTGTGGGTTTTTTATTGGTTTTTAGGGTTTTAAGGGTTTTAGGGTTTTTCAAGGTTTTTAAGGTTTTTTTTAGTTTTTAGGGTTTCTAAGGTTCTTTTGAGTTTTTAACATTTGTAGGGGATTTAATATTTTTTAGAATGTTTAGTGTTTTTTGGGTTTTTATGGGTTTTTAAATATTTTTAAGTGTTTTTATGGTTTTTGGGGTTTTCCTGGTTTCTTACATTTTCCTAGATTTTAAGGGATTATTTAGGTTTTCTGTTTTTTATGGGTTTTTATGTTTTTTAGGTAATTTGAGGGGGTTTAGGGTTTTTTAGGTTTTTCAGGGTTTTACTGGATTTTTAGGGTTTTTGAGTATTTTTGGGTTTTTAGGGTTATTTTGAGTTTTTGAGGGTATTTAAGGTTTTTTAGAGTTTTTGAAGTTTTTAGGGATTTTCAGGTTCTTTAGAGTTTTAGTGGATTTTTAAGGTTATTATAGGTTTTTTGGGTTTTTTAAGGTTGTAAATATTTTTATGGTTTTTAGGGGGTTTTCAGGGTTTTTTGGGGTTTTTATGTTTTTCATAATTTTTAGGACTTTTTTTGGATTTTAATTGTCTGTAGTATTTTTTAGGGATTTAAGTGGTTTTGAGGGGTTTTGGTTTTTTAGGGGTTTTAGGATATTTTTGGGGTTTTAGGGTATATTTGGGTTTTTAGGGTATATTTGGGTTTTTAGGGGTTTTTTTTGAGTTTTTAGGGTTTTTAAGGTTTTTAGAGTTTTTTAGTGTTTTATGGGTTTTTAGGGGTTTTAGGGTTTTTAGAGTTTTTAGTGTTTTTAGGGTCTCTATGGGTTTTTAAGATTTTTAGGGGTGTTCGGGGTTTTTCAGGTTTTGTATGTTTTCAGTGAATTTTAGGTCATTTTTAGGTTTTTTATGGTTTTAGGGTTTTTTAGGGTTTTTAGGGATTTTGTGGGGTTTTTGGGGTTTTCAGGGTTTTTTAGGGTTCTTAGTGTTTTTAGGGTCTTTTTGGATTTTAGGGTTTTTGAGATTTTTTTAGGGGTTTTATAAAGTTTTTTAATTTTTTAGTGGGTTTAAGGGGTTTTAATGTTTTTAGTGAGTTTTTAAAAGTTTTTGGGTTTTTAAGGTTTCAATGGGTTTTTATGGTTTTCTAATGCATTTCAGTGTTTTTATGGGTTTTTAAATTTTTACAGATTTTGAGGGCTTTTTCTGATTTTTATGGTTTTTAGTGTTTTAGGGATTTTTGAGGGTTTTTAGAGATTTTTAGTGATTTTAGTGTTTTTATGGTTTTTATGGTTTTGGGGGTTTTTAGGCAATTTTTGAGTTTTTAGGTTTCTAAGGTTTTTAGAGTTTTTTAATGATTTTAGAAGTTTAAAGAGTTTTTATAATTTTTTGTATTTCTTAGGGTTTGTATGGGTTTTTATGTTTTTAGGGGTTTTATGTATTTTAGGGGTTTTCAAGGTTTGTAGTGTTTTTCACGTTTTCTGGGATTTTTAGGGTTTTCTAGGGTTTTAAGTAATTTTGAGGATTTTTAGGGGGTTTCAAGGATTTTTAGGGATTTTTTAGGATATATATGTGTTTTAGGGTTTTTTAAGGTTTTTAGGGATTTTGATGGTTTTAGGGTTTTTTAGTGTATTTAGGTTTTTCTGGGGTTTTTAGGGTATTTTTTGGTATTTAGGGTTTTAATTTTTTTTTGAGTTTTTAACATTTCTAGGGGTCTAAAGGGTTTTTAGAGTTTTAATGGGTTTTTAGGGGTTTAGGGGTTTTAGAGGTATTTTATGGTTGTTATGGCTTTTATGCTTTTCATGGGGTTTTCAAGGTTTTTTGGTATTTTTATGTTTGGGTATTTTGTGGCTTTTTAGGATTTATATGGTTTTTAGGGGTTTTTTATGTTTTTAGGTATTTTAAGGGATTTTAGGGGGGTTTAGGGGTTTTCATGGTTTTAGAGTCTTTTGGGTTTTAGGGTTTTTTTTTTTAGTTTTTTAGGTTTTTAAGGTATTTTAGAGTATTTAACGTTTTTAGGGGCTTTAAGAGTTTTTAGATTTTATATTTGTTTTTAGGTTTTTAGGTTTTTAGATTTTTAGATTTTAGGGTTTTAAGGGATTTTGAGATTTTTGAGGTTTTTTCATAGTTTTTTTGGGTTTTCATGGTTTTTAGGGTTTTATGGGTTTTTATGGTTTTTTTGATATTTTAGGGTTTTTGAGGTCTTTAGACTTTTTTTTTATGTTTTTATGGGTTTAAATGGTTTTTAGAGTTTTTAGTGGTGTTTTATTAGTTTTATGGGGTTTTAATAGTTTTCAGTTTTTCAGGGGTTTTATGGTTTTCAGGGGTCTTTTAGGGTTTTTTGGGTTTTTTTAACTTTTTAGGGATTTTTTACGATTTTTATTATTTTTAGCATTTAGTGGAGTTTGAGAGTTTTCAGGGGTTTTCAAGGTTTTCAGGGGTTTTAGGTTTTTAGGTTCTTTTTGGATTTGTAGGGGCGTTTTTTGAGTTTTTTTTAGTTTTTTTACGATTTTTACTATTTTTAAGATTTTTAGGGATTTTAAGGATTTTTATATTTTTTAGTGGTTTTAAGGGGTTTTAAGGTTTTAAGGGGTTTTTATGTTTTTCAGGGTTTTAGGGTTTTTTACATTTATAAGTATTTTTAGGGATTTTATGGCTTTTTGGGTTTTTTTGGGGGGGGGGGGGGGTTGTGGATTTTATGGGGTTTTACGGGGGTTTTTTTTATAGTTTTTAGGGTTTTAGGTTCTTTTTGGGTCTATGTTTTTTTAGTTTTTAAAAATTTTAAGGTTTTTTAGTGTTTTTTTCTATTTTAAGTGTTTTTAGAGTTTTTAGTTGTTTTAGGGTTTTTATGGTTTTTTTGGGGTGTTATGGTTTTTAGGGTGTTTTCAGGGTTTTTAGGGTTTTTTATGTTTTTGGATATTTTTAGGGATTTTGTAGGATTTTTTTATGGTTTTTAGAGGTTTTAACGGTTTTTGGGATTTTGTAGGGTTTTAGGGTTATTCAGGGTTTTTAGGGGTTTTCTGGTTATTTGGGGTTTTTTGGATGTTTTTTCAGTTTATTTCAGGTTTTTAAGGTTCTTTAGATTTTTTAACGTTTTTAGGGGTTTAAAGGGTTTTTAGAGTTTTTAGTAGGATTTTATGATTTTAGGGTTTTTAAAGGTTTTTAGGGGGGCTTTTTATGGTTTTCTAGGGGTTTTCAGTGTATTTCATTTTTTTTTACCTTTTTACGAATTTGTAAGGATTTCTTAGGCTTTTTATGTTATTTAGTGATTTTTTATGGTTTTTAAGGATTTTTTGTGGTTTAAGGGGTTTTCTAGATTTCTTAGGGTTTTTAAGGTTTTTAATGTTTTCCAGGGCTTTTAGGGCCTTTTGGGTTTTTAGCATTTTTTTGAGTCTTTAGGGTTTTTAGAGTTTTTAACGTTTTTTGGGTTTTTAATAGTTTTTAGAGTTTTTAGTAGTTTTAGGGGTTTTATAGGTTTTTAGGGTTTTTAAGGTTTTAGAGGTTTTTATGGTTTTTAGGGTTTTTAGGGTTTTTTAAGTTTTTATGGATTTTTTGGGTCTTTTCTGGTTTTACTGGTTTTTATTGTTTTTTAGAATTTTGAGGTATTTTGAGGGGTTTTCAGTGTTTTTATGGTTTTTAGGGGTTTTCAGTGTTTTTAAGGATTTTTGGGTTTTTAGGGTTTTTTGAGTTTTTACGGTTTTAAGGTATTTTAGGATTTTTAATGTTTTTAGGGGTTTAAACAGTTTTTAGTGTTTATATTTTATTTTTAGTTTCTTATGGGTTTTTATTGGTTTTTATAGTTTTTAGGGGTTTTCGGGGTTTTTAGGGTTTTTTATGTTTTCAAGGATTTTTAGGGCTTTTTTTGGATTTTTATGGTTTTTTGGGGGTTTTAGGGTTTTTAGGGTTTTTATGGTTTTTAGGGTTTTTTAAATTTTTTAGTATTTTAAAGGATTTTTAGAGTTCTTTAACGTTTCTAGATGTTTTAAGGGTTTTTAGAGTATTTTGTGATTTTTTAGGGTTTTATGCGGTTTTAGGAGTTTTTAAGGATTTTAGTTGTTTTATGGTTTTCATGGGTTTTCAAGGATTTTACGGGTTTTTTATGTTTTCAAGGATTAATAGGGTTCTTATAGGATATTTATGGTTTTTTTTATTTTTATGGATTTTGAGGGGTTTTCAAGGTTTTTTGAGTTTTTACGGGTTTTTAGGATCTTTTTGGGTTTTATGGTTTTTTTTTGAGTTTTTTATGGTTTTTAAGGTTTTCTAGATTTTTTAAAGTTTTTAGGGGTTTTAAGTGTTTTTAGAGTTTTTAGTTTTTTTTCAGGGTTTTGTGCTTTTTTAGTTTTTTATGTTTTTTGGGGTTTTTATTATTTTTATTGGGTTTTCAGGGTTTTTAGGGGTTTTATGTTTTTAGGGATTTTTGGTGATTTTTTAGTATTTTTACAATTTTAGGGTTTTTATGGTTTTTTATGTTTTCTAGTGTTTTTTATAGTTTTTTATGTTTTTTAGGGGTTTTGTGGTATTTTTGGGTTTTTAGGTTTTTTTGAGTGTTTCGTGGTTTTTAAGGGTTTTTAGAGTTTTTTAATATTTTAGAGGTTTTAAGCGTTTTTAGAGATTTTTAATGTTTTAGGGGTTTTAAGTGTTTTTAGAGTTTTTAGTGGTTTTTAGGGGTTTTATGGGGTTTTAGGGTTTTTAACTCTTTTAGGTGTTTTTTATGATTTTTAATGGTTTTTTAGGGTTTTTAAGGTTTTTTATTTTTCAGGGATTTTTAGGATTTTTTAAGGATTTTTATGGTTTTAAGGGTTTTTCAGGGTTTTTAGGGATTTTCAGGGTTTTAGGGTCTTTTGGGTTTTTAGGGTTTTTACTTTTTTTCAAGTTTTTAGTGTTTTTAAGAATTTTTATAGTTTTTTAACATTTTTGTGATTTTAAGGTTTTTTATAGTTTTTAGTGGGTTTTTAGGGTTTTTATTGGTTTTTGGTCCTTTTAAGGGTTTTTGGGTTTTTATGGTTTTTAGTAGGGTTTTTAGGGTTTTTTATGTTTTAAGGGATTTTCAGGGCTTTTAAATTATTTTTATGGTTTTGGGGGGATTTTAGAGTTTTTAGGGATTTTGAGGGTTTTTTGGGTTTTCAGGGTTTTTGGGTCTTTTGGAGTTTTAGGGTTTTTTGAGTTTTTTTTGGGATTTTTATGTTTTTTAGAGTTTTTTACATTTTTAGGCGTTTTAAGGTTTTTTAAAGATTTTAGTGGTTTTTAGTGTTTTTATGGGCTTTTATAGTTTTTATTGTTTTTAGGGGGTTTTATGGTTTTTAGGGGATTTTCTGGGTTTTTAGGGTTCTTAGTGTTTTTAGGGTCTTTTTGGATTTTAGGATTTTTGAGATTTTTTAGGGTTTTTATAAAGTTTTTTAATGTTTTTAGTGGGTTTAAGGGGTTTGAATGTTTTAGTGGGTTTTTAAAATTTGTAGGTTTTTAAAGGTTTCAATGGGTTTTTATGGGTTTCTTAAAGGTTTCAATGGGTTTTTATGGGTTTCTAGGGCGTTTCAGTGTTTTTATGGGTTTTTACATTTTTACAGATTTTTAGGGTTTTTTTATGATTTTTATGGTTTTTAATGTTTTTTAGGGTTTTAGGGATTTTTTAGGGTTTTTATAGATTTTTAGTGATTTTAGTGTTTTTAGGGGTTTTATGGTTTTGGTGGTTTTTAGGAAATCTTTTGAGTTTTTAGGGGTTTCTAAGGTTTTTAGAGTTTTTTAATGATTTTAGGAGTTTAACGAGTTTTTATAATTTTTAGTATTTTTTAGGGTTTGTATGGGTTTTTAAGTTTTTAGGGGTTTTATGTATTTGAGGGGTTTTCAAGGTTTGTAGCGTTTTTCACGTTTGCTGGGATTTTTAGGGTTTTCTAGGGTTTTAAGGAATTTTCAGGATTTTTAGGGGTTTTCAAGGACTTTTAGGGATTTTTAGGATATTTATGGGTTTTAGGGTTTTTAAGGTTTTTAGGGATTTTGATGGTTTTAGGGGTTTTTAGTGTATTTAGGTTTTTATGGGGTTTTCAGGGTATTTTTTGGTATTTAGGGTTTTGATTTTTTTTTGAGTTTTTAACATTTCTAGGGGTTTAAAGGGTTTTTAGAGTTTTAATGGGTTTTTAGGGGTTTAGGGGTTTTAGAGGTATTTTATGGTTGTTGTGGATTTTATGCTTTTCAGGGGGTTTTCATGGTTTTTAGGTATTTTTATGTTTAGGTATTTTAGGGATTTTTTAGGATTTATATGGTTTTAGGGGTTTTTTTAGGTTTTTAGGGATTTTAAGGGATTTTAGGGGGTTTTGGGGGTTTTCAGGGTTTTCAGGGTTTTAGAGTCTTTTGGGTTTTAGGGGTTTTTTATCTTTTTAGGTATTTAAGGTATTTTAGAGTTTTTAACGTTTTTAGGGGCTTTAAGGTTTTTAGATTTTGTAGTTGTTTTTAGGGTTTTTATGGGTTTTTAAGGTTTTTGGGGGCTTTTTTCTTTTGGGTGGGTTTTCCAGGTTTTTAGGGTTTTTTACATTTTGAGGGATTTTTATGCTTTTATATTATTTTTTATATTTTTAGTTTTTTTAGGGTTTTAAGGGATTTTGAGAGTTTTTAGGGGTTTTCATAGTTTTTTTTGGGTTTTCATGGTTTTAGGTTTTTATGGGGTTTTAGGGTTTTTTTTGATATTTTAGGGTTTTTGAGGTCTTTAGACTTTTTTTATGTTTTTATGGGTTTAAATGGTTTTTAGAATTTTTAGTGGTGTTTTATTGGTTTTATGGGGTTTTAATATTTTTAAGTTTTTCAGGGGTTTTTATGGTTTTCAGGGGTCTTTCAGGGTTTTTTGTGTTTTTTACTTTTTAGGGATTTTTTACGATTTTTATTATTTTTAGCATTTTAGTGGAGTTTGAGAGTTTTCAGGGGTTTTCAGGGTTTTGAGGTGTTTTTAGGTTCTTTTTGGATTTTTAGGGGTGTTTTTGTTGAGTTTTTTAGTGTTTTTACGATTTTTACTATGTTTAAGATTTTTAGGGATTTTAAGGGTTTATAGATTTTTTTAGTGGTTTTTAGGGGTTTTAAGGTTTTAAGGGGTTTTTATGTTTTTCAGGGGTTTTAGGGTTTTTTGCATTTATAAGTATTTTTAGGGATTTTATGGGTTTTTGGGTTTTTTGGGTTTTGTGCATTTTAAGGGGTTTTGCGGGGGGGGGGGGGGGTTATAGTTTTTAGGGTTTTAGGTTCTTTTTGGGTCTATGTTTTTTTAGTTTTCAGAGTTTTTAAGGTTTTTTAGAGTTTTTTTTCTATTTTAAGTGTTTTTAGAGTTTTTAGTTGTTTTAGGGTTTTTTGGTTTTTTGGGGGTGTTATGATTTTTAGGGTGTATTTAGGGTTTTTAGGGTTTTTTATGTTTTTTGATATTTTTAGGGATTTTGTAGGATTTTTCATGGTTTTTAGAGGTTTTAAGGGTTTTGGGGATTTTGAAGGGTTTTAGGGTTATTCAGGGTTTTTAGGGGTTTATGGTTATTTGGGAGGGGGGGTTGGATGTTTTTTTCAGTTTATTTCAGGTTTTTAAGGTTTTTTAGATTTTTTAACGTTTTTAGAGGTTTTAAGGGTCTTTAGAGTTTTTAGTGGGTTTTGAGGATTTTATGGTTTTTTAAGATTTTTAGGGATTTTTATGGTTTTCAAGGGGTTTTCAGGGTATTTCATGTTTTTTTTACCTTTTTATGAATTTTTAAGGCTTTCTTAGGATTTTTATGGTATTTAGTGATTTTTTATGGTTTTTAAGGATTTTGGGTGGTTTAAGGGGTTTTCTAGATTTCTTAGGGCTTTTAAGGTTTTTAATGTTTTCTAGGGCTTTTAGGTCCTTTTGGGTTTCATCATTTTTTTGAGCTTTAGGGTTTTTAGATTTTTTAACGTTTTTTGGGGTTTTAAGAGTTTTTAGAGTTTTTAGTGGTTTTAGGGGTTTTATAGGTTCTTAGGGTTTTTAATGTTTTAGAGGTTTTTATGGTTTTTAGGGTTTTTAGGGGTTTTTAAGTTTTTAGGGATTTCTAGGGTCTTTTCTGGTTTTTTTTGGATTTTAGTGTTTTTTAGAATTTTGAGGGATTTTGAGGGGTTTTTAGTGGTTATTAATGTTTTTAGGGGTTTTCAGTGTTTTTAAGAATTTTTTGGTTTTTAGGGTTTTTTGAGTTTTTACGGTTTTAAGGTATTTTAGAATTTTTAATGTTTTTCGGGGTTTAAACAGTTTTTAGAGTTTTTATTGTATTTTTAGTGTTTTATGGGCTTTTATTGGTTTTTATAGTTTTTAGGGGTTTTTGAGGTTTTTAGGGTTTTTAATGTTTATAAGGATTTTTTGGGCTTTTTTGGATTTTTATGGTTTTTGGGGTTTTTAGGGTTTTTAGGGTCTTTATGGTTTTTAGGGTTTTAAAATTTCTTTAGTATTTTAAAGGTTTTTTATAGTTCTTTAACGTTTCTAGAAGTTTTAAGGATTTTTAGAGTTTTTTTGATTTTCTAGTGTTTTATGGGTTTTTAGGAGTTTTTAAGGATTTTAGTTGTTTTATGGTTTTCATGGATTTTCAAGGTTTTTAAGGTTTTTTATGTTTTCAAGGATTTATAGGGTTCTTTTAGGATATTTATGGTTTTTGGTATTTTTATGGATTTTGAGGGATTTTCAAGGTTTTTAGAGTTTTTTAGAGTTTTTAGGGTCTTTTGGGGTTTTAAGGTTTTTTTGGAGTTTTTTATGGTTTTTAAGGTTTTCTAGATTTTTTAAAATTTTTAGGGGTTTTAAGTGCTTTTAGAGTTTTTAGTTATTTTCAGGGTTTTGTGCTTTTTGAGTTTTTTATTTTTTTTTTCGTTTATTATTATTTTTATTGGTTTTCAGGGTTTTTAGGGGTTTTTATGTTTTTAGATATTTTTGGGGATTTTTTAAGATTTTTACTGTTTTAGGATTTTTATTGTTTTAGGGATTTTGAGTGTTTTAGGGGTTTTTAGTGTTTTTTATGTTTTCTAGTGTTTTTTATATTTTTTATGGTTTTTAGGGGTTTTGTGGCATTTTTGGGTTTTTAGGTTTTTTTGAGTGTTTCATGGGGTTTAAGGGTTTTTAGAGTTTTTTATGTTTTAGGGGTTTTAAGCGTTTTTTGATGTTTTAGTGGTTTTTAGGGTTGTTATGGGGTTTTAGGGTTTTTAACTCTTTTAGGTGTTTTTATGATTTTTAATGGTTTTTTAGGGTTTTTAAGGTTTTTTATTTTTCAAATATTTTTAGGTTTTTTTAAGGACATTTATGGTTTTAAGGGTTTTTCAGGGTTTTTAGGGATTTTCTGGGTTTTAGGGTCTTTTGGGTTTTTAGGGTTTTTACTGTTTTTCGAGTTTTTTAGTGTTTTTAAGAATTTTTATAGTTTTTAACATTTTTGTGGTTTTAAGGGTTTTTATAGTTTTTGGTGGGTTTTTAGGGTTTTTATTGGTTTTTTGGTCTTTTTAATGTTTTTTGGGTTTTTATGGTTTTCAGGAGGGTTTTGGGGTTTTTTATGTTTCAAGGGATTTTCAGGGCTTTTAAATTATTTTTATGGTTTTTGGGGGATTTTAGAGTTTTTAGGGATTTTTAGGGTTTTATGGGATTTCAGAGTTTTAGGGTCTTTTGGAGTTTTAGGGTTTTTTGAGTTTTTTTTGGATTTTTATGTTTTTTAGAGTTTTTTAACATTTTTAGGGTTTTTAAGGTTTTTTAAAGATTTTAGTGGTTTTTAGTGTTTTTATGTTTTTTTATAGATTTTAATGTTTTTAGGGGTTTTTATGTTTTTTTAGGGGATCTTCAAGGTTTTTTACATTTTCAAGGATTACGAATTTTTTATGAATTTTGTGATTGTTATGGGTTTTTATGGATGTTAGGGATTTTGATGGTTTTTAGGGGTTTTAGTTGTTTTAGGGTCATTTTGAGTTTTTAGGGTTTTTTGAGTTTTTTCGGGTTTTTAAGGTTTTTTAGAATTTCTATCTTTTTTAGGATTATTAATAGGTTTTACAATTTTTTATGTTTTTAGTGTTTTTAGGCATTTTAGGCATTTTTAATTTTTTTATGGGTTTTTATGGTTTTCAGGGGGTTTTCAGGGTCTTTAGGTTTTTCTAAGTGTCGAGGAATTTGTAGGGATTTTTTTTGGATTTTTATGGTTTTATGGTTTTCAAAGTTTTTATTGCTTTTAGGGTTTTATGGTTTTATGGTTTTTTTGTTTCTTTATGGTTTTATGAGTTTTTAGGGTTTTTTAATGTTTTTAATGTTTTTAGTGGTTTTGAGGGTTTTTATAATTTTTTGTGGTTTATGGTTTTCATGGGGTTTTAGGGTTTTTTAATGTTTTAGTGGTTTTAATGGATTTTAAGGGTTTTTCAGGGTTTTTAGGGGTTTTTATGTTTTTATTTATTTTTAGGAATTTTCTAGGATTTTTATGGTTTTTAGGGTTCGAAGGGATTTTGAGGGGTTTTAGGGTTTTCAAATATTTTTAGTGTTTGTGTGGGTTTTTCGGTTTTTATGGTATTTTTGGGTTTTTATGGTTTTTTTTGGAGTTTTTTTAGGGTTTTCAATGTTTTTTAGAGTTTTTAAAATTTTACGGGTTTTAAGAATTTTTAGAATTTTTAGCAATTTTTAGGGTTTTATGGTTTTAAGGTTTTTTAATGTTTTTAGGCGTTTTCAAGGTTTTCAGGGTGTTTTCATGGTTTTTAGTGTTTTTAATTTTCAGGGATTTTTAGGGATATTTTAGGATTTTTATCGTTTTTTAGTTATTTAAGAGATTTTGAGGGTTTTTAGGGTTTTTCATGGTTTTTAGGCTTTTATGGTTTTCAGAGTTTTTAAGGTCTTTTGGGTTTTTTGGGTTTTTTAGTTTTTTAGGGGTTTAAAAGTTTTTAGAATTTTTTAACATTTTTGGTGTTTTAAGGGTATTTAGAGTTTTTATTGGTTTTTAGGTTTTTATGGTTTTTAATTTTTTTTAGCTTTTTAGGAATTTTATGGTTTTCAGTGGTTTTTCGGGTTTTTTTGGGTTTTTTAGGATTTCAGGGATTTTAACGTATTTTTTATGTTTTTTATCATTTTTACGGTTTTTAGGGATTTTGAGGGTTTTTAGGGGTGTTCAGCTTTTTAGAGTTTTTAGGGGTTTTTTGGGTTTTTCAAGGTTTTTAGGGTCTTTCATGGTTTTTATGGTTTTTTTAGTTTTTGATGGGTTTTAAGTGTTTTTTAGCATTTTAATGTTTTAAAGGGTGTAAGATTTTTTAGAGTTTTCATTGATTTTTATATGGTTTCAGGGTTTTTATGGGCTTTAGGGGGTTTTGGGGGTTTTATAATTTTTCATGGTTTTAGGGTTTTTTGGATTTTTCAAGGTTTTTTGGGTTTTACATGTTTTTATAGTTTTTTTAGAGTTTTTAAGGTTTTTAGACTTTTTTATGTTTTTAGGGGGTTTAAGGGATTTTAGAGTTTTTAGTGGGTTTTTAGTGGTTTTATGGGATTTTTTGGTTTTTTAATCCTTTTAGGGTTTTTTATGGTCTTAAGGAGTCTTTCATTGATTTTAGGGGTTTTTACATTTTTTGAGATTTTTATTGATTTTTTAGGATTTTTATGGTTTTTAGAGTTTTTGGGTTTTTAGGTATTTTGAGGGATTTTCAGGTTTCTTAGGGTTTTTAGAGTTTTTTGGGTTTTTATGGGTTTTTTTAGTTTTTGAGGGATTTTAAGGTTTTTAGAGTTTTTTAAGGTTTTTTGGGATTTTGAGGGTTTTTACAGTTTTAGAGGTTTTTAGGGTTTTAATGTGTTTTGGGGGGTTTTCAAGTTTTTAGGGGTTTTATTATTTTTAGGGGGTTTTTAGGGGGTTTTTAGGGTTTTTAGAGGTTTTTACATTATTACGTATTTCTGTCGATTTTTTAGGTTTTTTATCGTTCTTAGGGTTTTTAGGTATTTTTAGTGTTTTTAGGGTTTTTTGAATTTTTTGGGTCTTTTGGGTTTTAGTTTTTTATTTTATTTTTATTGGATGTTATGTTTTTTTAGAGTTTTTTTACATTTTTAACGTGTTTAGGGGGTTTAGTGGTTTTTAGAGTTTTTAGTGGGTTTTTTGAGTTTTTATGGTTTTTAATGGTTTTTAGGGGTTTCATGGTTTTTATGGTTTTTTATGTTTATAGGTATTTTAAAGGAATTTTATGATTCTTATAATTTTTTTTATTTTTTTGCTTTTTAGTGTTTTGGGGGGTTTTGAGGTTTTTTAGAGATTTTTTGGGTTTTTATGGGTTTTTAGGGTCTTTTTTGGTTTATATTGTTTCTTACCTTTTTAGGGTTTTTTAAATTTTTTAGACTTTTTTAATGTTTCTAGGGGTTTTATGGGTTTGCAGGTGTTTTTGGGTTTTTAGAGTTTTTAGTGAGGTATTAGTTTTTTAAGGTTTTGAGGTTTTTATGGTGTTAAGGGTTTTTTAGGTTTTTTTACGTTTTCAAGGATTTTTAGCGCTTTTTAGTGTTTTTTTATTTTTTTTACCGTCTTTAGGGTTTTTAGGGGTATTTAGAGTTTTTAGGGTTTTTAGGGGTTTTAGGGTCTTTTGGGGTTTTAAAGTTGTTTTATTATTTTAGGGGTTTTGAGTTTTTTTAGAGTTTTTTTAATGTTTTTAGGGGTTTAAAGAATTTTTAGAGTTTTAAGTGGGTTTTAGGGTTTTATGGCTTTTATAAGGTTTTTAGGGGTTTTTATTGTTTTTAGGGGGTTTTAGGGTTTTAGGGTTTTTTATGTTTTCATGGATTTTTTAGGTTTTTATGGTTTTATGATTTTTAGGTATTTTGAGGGTTTTGGAGGTTTTTAAGGTTTTTTCGGGTTTTTAGGGTTTCTAGGTTTTTTATGGATTTTTGGGTTTATAGGGTTTTTAAAGGTTTTAAAATTATTTTAGAATTTTAAAAAAAATTAGGGGTTATAAGATTTTTTTATAGTTTTTAGTGTTTTATCGGTTTTTAGGGGTTTATAGTTTTCAGAGGGTTCTCAGTGTTATTATCATTTTTTAAGTTTTTAGGGATTTTTTTGGATTTTTATGGTATTTTGAGATTTTAGGGTTTTAGGGATTTTTAGGGGTTCAGGAGTTTTCATGATTTTTTATAGTTTTTAGGGTTTGTAGGGTATTTTGGGTTTTTAGGGTTTTTTGTGTTTTTAGCATTTTTATGGTTTTCAAGAGTTTTTAATATTTTTAGGGGGTTTAAGGGTTTTTTAAAAATTTATTAGTTTTTAGGGTTTTTATGTGTTTAAGGGTTTTTAAAAGTGTTTTGGGGTTTTATGGGTTTTAGGGATTTTTCAATGTTTTTAAGTTTTTTATGTTTTCATGGTTTGAGGGATTTTTTAGGTTTTTTATGGTTTTTAAGGGTTTTAGGGTTTTAGGTATTTTGAGGGTTTTTATGGCTCTTTAGTGTTTTTTTATGGTTTTTAGGGATTTTTAGGGTTTTTAGAGTTCTTCAATGTTTTTAGGGGTTTAAAGGGCTTTAAAAGTTTTTAGTGGTTTTTTAGGGTTTCTATATGTTTTGGGGGGTTTCAAAATTTTTAGGGGTTTTATGGTTTTCTAGGGGTTTTAGGGTTTTTATGGTTTTTCCTGTTTTCATGGATTTTTAGTGATATTTTAGGATTTTTATGGTTTTTTAGGTTTTTTAGAGTTTTTGGGATTTTGATGGTTTTGATGGTTTTTAGGGTTTTTTAGGGTTTTAGGGGTTTTAAGGGTTTTAAGGATCTTTTTGGGTTTTAGGGTTTTTTTTGAGTATTTTAGCGGTTTAAAGGTATTTTATAGTTTTTAATGTTTTTCGGGGTTTTATGGTTTTTTTAGAGTTTTTAGAGTTTTTAGTGGGATTTTAGTGTTTTTATAGTTTTAAGGTTTTTACACATTTTTATGGTTTTTAGGGGGTTTTAGGTTTTTTAATGTTTTTTACATTTTTAGGAATTTTGGGGTTTCTTTAGGTTTTTTTGGGGTTTTAGGGTTTTTAGGGTTTTTAGGGTTCTTAGGGATTTTGAGGGGTCTTAGGGGTCTTTAGGGTTTTTTTAGGGTTTTTTAGGTTTTTTAGGGTCTTTTGGGGTTTTAGAGTTTTTTTTCAAGTTTTTAGGGTTTAAAAGGTTTTTAAAAGTAATCTAACATTTTTAGGTTGTTTAAGAGTTTTTAGAGTTTTTAGTGGCTTTTAGGGTTTTTATAGGTTTTTAGGGTTTTAAGGTTTTTGGGGTTTTTTATGGGTTTGAGGGGTATTCAAGATTTTTTGGGGGTTTTACATTTTCAGGTATTTTTAGTTATTTTTTAGGATTTTTAATGGTTCTGGGGTTTTTTAGGGTTTTTATGGATTCTGAGGGTTTTTAGAGTTTTCAGGATTTTTTTGGGTTTTTGGGGTGTTCAGGGTTTTTTGGGACATTTTGTATTTTTGGGGTTTTTTTGAGTTGTTTAGGGTTTTTAAGGATTTTTATAGTTTTTTAATGTTCTTAGGGGATTTAGGGGTTTTTAGAGTTTTTAGTGGGTTTTAGGGGTTTTATGCTTTTCATGGGTTTTTCAGGGTTTTTAAGGTTTTTTATACTTTCAGGGCTTTTTAGGGATTTTTTATTATTTTTACAGTTTTTTGCGTTTTTTACAGTTTGTAGTTATTTTGTGGTTTTTGGGGTTTTTATGGTTTTAGTGTCTTTCTAGGTGTTTTAGGGTTTTTTTTTTGGTTTTTGGTTTTTTTAATTATTTAGGGTTCTTAACTTTTTTTAGATTTTTTAAACATTTTTAGATTGTTTAAGGGTCTTTATATTTTTAGTGGTTTTATGAGGTTTTATGTTTTTTAAGGTTTCTACGGGTTTTTATGGTTTTCAGGGGGGTTTTGGGTTTTTTTGGTTTTTTACATTTTTTGGGATTTTTTATGTTTTTTATAGATTTTAGGGTTGTTATATATTTTGAGAGGTTTTAGGGGTTTTCATGGGTTTTTAAGCTTTTTTGGGTTTGTCAAGGTTTTTAGGGTCTATTGAGGGTGTTAGGGTTTTTTGAGTTTTTAGGATTTAAAGGTTTTTTAGATTTTATAATGTTTTTAGGGGTTTTAGGGGTTTTATAGTTCTTAGTGGTTTTTAATGGTTTGTAGGGTTTTTTATGGTTTTTAGGGGTTTTTTTGTTTTTTTGGTATTTAAAGTTTTTTTAGGTGTTGTACGGATTTTTACCTTTATGGGACTTTTAGGTTTTTTTTGGATTTTAGGGTTTTTAGGGACTTTAAGGGTTTTTGGGGTTTTTAGGGTTTTTAGGGTTTTTAGGGGGTTTCAAGGTTTTATGGTCTTTTTGGGATTTTTGGTGTTTTTTTTGATTTTTTTGGTGTTTTAAAGGTTTTTTAGAGTGGTTTAACATTTTCAGGGTTTTAAAGGTTTTTAGAGTTTTTAGTGGTTGTTTAGGGTTTTATGGATTTTTAGGGGTTTTAAGGGTTTTATGGATTTCAAGGGGCTTTCAAGGTTTTTAGTGTTTTTTACATTTTTAGGTATTTTAAAGGATTTTTTAAATTTTGCATAGTTTTTAGGTTTTTTCAATATTTTTAGGTTTTTTTTGTGTCTTTTGGTTTTTAGGTTTTTTTTGTGTTTTTTAGGGTTTTAAGGTTTTTAGTGTTTTTTAACATTTTTAGGGGTTTTAGATTTTTTTTGTTGTTTTTCAGTGTTTTTATGGGGTTTTTATGTTTTTAAGGTTATTAGGAATTTTTATGGTTTTCAGGGGGGTTTGGGGTTTTCAAGTTTTCCTATAATTTCATATATTTTTAGGGATTTATGGGTTTTAGATTTTTTTTTGGTTTTTAGGGGGTTTTATGGTTTTTAGTAGTTTTTAAGGATTTTTCACGTTTTCAGGGATTTTTAAGGAATTTTTAGAATTTTTATTGTTTTTAGGTTTTTAGGGTTTTTAAGGATTTTGAGGTGTTTTAGTGTTTTTTGGGGTTTTAGGGTTTTTCTGTGTTTTTAGGGTTTTGGGGAGTTTTAGGGTTTTATTAGTTTTTAGGGATTTTAAGTTTTTTAGATTTTTTTATCATTTTTGTGGCTTTAAGAATTCTTTTTTGAGATTTTAGTGATTTTTTGGGTTTTTGTGGGGTTTTAGGTGTTTTAAAGGTTTTTAAGAATTTTTATGGTTTTAGGGGGTTTTATGGTTTTCAGGGGTTTTTAGGGGTTTTATGGTTTTTTATGTTTTCAGGGATTTTTTATGATTTTTATGGGTTTTAGGGTATTTAGGGTGTTTTGAGGGGTTTTAGGGATTTTGAGGGTTTTTAGGGTCTTTTTCATTTTTTAGGGTTTTGTGAGTTTTTAAAGATTTTATTGTTTTTTAGAGTTTTTTGGTGTTTTTAAGGTTTTTATGTGTTTTTAGGGTTTTTAAGGTTTTGGGGGTTTTATGGTTTTTAAGGGGTTTTTTAAATTTTCATGCATTTTTAAGAATTTTTTAGGCTTATTATTGTTTTCGTGGTTTTTTAGGGTTTTTAGTGATTTTTAGGGTTTTAAGGGTTTTTATAGTTTTTTTAGGGTTTTGGGGTTTTAGAGTTTTTAAGTTATTTTTGGTTTTGTAGGGTTTTTATAGTTTTTTTTTGGGTTTTGAAGGTTTTTAGAGTTTTTTAAAGTTTTAAGGGGTTTAGATGGTTTTTAGAGTTTTTAGTGAGTTTTTTAGGTGTTTTATGGGGTTTTAGGGTTTTTTAAGGTTTTAGGGGCTTTTATTGTTTCAATGGGAATTTAGGATTTTTAGGGATTTTTATGCTATTAGGTCTTTTTTGGTCTTTTTTACGATTTGTATGGTTTTTTGGGGTTTTTAGGGTTTTAGGGATTTTGAAGGTTTTTAGGGGTTTTAGTGTCATTTTGAGTTTTAGGGTTTTTTAGAGTTTTTTGGGGCTTTGAATATTTTTCTAGTTTTGTAACATCTTTAGGGGTTTTACGGGTTTTTAGAGTTTTTAATTGCTTTTTAGTTTTTATGGGTTTATAGGGGGGTTTTTACATTTTTAGGGGTTTTATGGTTTTACGGGGTTTTCAAGGATTTTAGGTTTTTTTTTTATATTTTCAGGGATTTTAAGGTATTTTTATATTTTTTTAGTTTTTAGGGTTTTATGAATTTGGTGGGGTTTTAGGTTTTTTCAAGGTTTTTTTGGGTTTTAGGGTTTTTCCTGGTTTTTAAGGTCTTTTGGGTTTTATGTTTTTTGAGTTTTTTAGAGGTTTGAAGGGTTTTTAAAGTTTTTAAAGGTTTGTGTTGTTTTAAGGTGTTTTATGGTTTTTTGATTATTTAGTGGTTTTTAAGAGTTTTTTGGGTTTTGGGGTTTTTTTAAGGTTTTATGGGTTTAATCATTTTAAGGGGGTTTTCATTGTTTCTAGTGTTTTTTATGTTTTAAGATATTTTTAGGGATTTTTTAGGATACTGTGATTTTTTATTTTAGCAAATTGGAGGATTTTTATGTTTTTCATGGTTTTTAGGGTTTTTATGGTTATTTCGAGTTTTTAGGGTATTTTGGGTTTTTATGGGGTTTTGATTTGTTTAGGGTTTTATGGTTTTTTAGATTTTTTAACACTTTTTTTATTTTCTTTAGGTTTTTAAGGGTTTTTAGTGTTTTTTTATGGTTTTTAAGTTTTTTATGGGATTTTAGGGTTTTAAATGTTTTTAAGGTTTTTAGTGATTTTTACAATTTTTATGGATTTTTTAGGGTTTTTATAGTTTTTTACATCTTCAGGGATTTTTTGGGAATTCTTAGTATTTTTATGTTTTTTATTTTTCTAGGGATTTTAGGGATTTTTATGGTTTTTCGAGTTTTTCATGGTTTTTAGGGTTTTTAGGGGTTTAAGGATCTTTAGGGTATTTTTTGGTTTTTAGGATTTTTTGGATTTTTTAATGGTTTTAAAGGTTTTTTTGAGTTTTATAACTTTCTTAGGGGTTTAAAGGGTTTTTAGAGTTTTTAGTGGTTTTTTGGGTTTTATGGGGGTTTTAGGGTTTTTAAGGTTTTTTAGGGTTTTTATGGTTTTCATGGGTTTTTTAGGTTTTTAGGCCTTTATATGTCTAAGAATTTTAAGGGCTTTTTTAGGATTTTTAGGATTTTTATGGGTTTTAGTGGTTTTAGGGTTTTTAGGGGTTTTAGGGGTTTTAAGGGTCTTTTTTGGGTTTTAGGGTTTTTTTTATCTTTTTAGGGTTTTAAAGTATTTTTTATTTTTAAAATGTTTTTTGGGGCTTTAATGGTTTTTAGAGTTTTTAGTGTTTTTAAGGTTTTAGGGGGTTTTATGGTTTTCAATGATTTTTTAGGGTTTTTAGAGTTTTTTACAATTTCAAATATTTTTAATGATTTTTTAGGATTTTTATGGTTTTTAGTATTTTTTAGGGTTTTAGGGTTTTTTAGGATTTTTAGGGAATTTCATGGGTTTTAGGGGTTTGTACATTTTTATAGATTTTTTTTGATTTTTATGGGTTTTAGGGTTTTCTAGTGCTTTTATGGATTTTGAGGGTTTTTAGGATTTTTCAGGGTTTTTTGGGTTTTCAGGGTATTTGGACCTTCTTGGGTTTTTTGAGTTTTTTAGGGATTCTAAGTTTTTTTAGATTTTTTTAACGTTTTAGGAGTGTTAAGAATTTTTACAGTCTTTAATGGTTTTTTAAGGTTTTTATGGGTTTTTATGGTTTTTATGTTTTTAGGGGTTTTATGGTTTTTAGGGGGGTTTCCAGGGTTTTTATGATTTTTTACATTTTTAGGGATTTTTATGGCGTTTTTCAGGATTTTTATGGTTTTTAACATTTTTAGGGCTTCAGAGATTTTTGACGGGTTTTAGGGGTTTTCAAGGTTCTTTATGGGTTTTCGGGTTTTAGGGGTTTTGGGGGGTTTTAGGGTTTTTTATTGATATTTTTAGTGTTTTTATGGCTATTTATGGGTTTTTGGGGCTTTTAAAGGTATCATGGGTTTTTTTAGAGTTTTTAGGGTTTTAAACATTTTCAGGGATTTTTTTGGGATTTTCTAGGATTTTTATGGTTTTTAGGGGTTTTATAGTTTCAGGGATTTTGAGGGTTTTTAGGGTTTTCAGAGTTTTTTAGAGTTTTTGGGGGTGTTTAGGGTTTTAGGGTCTTTTTTTAGATTTTTTTGAAATTTTTAGGGTTTTAAAGGTTTTTTAGAGTTTTTAACATTTTTAGGGGTTTAAAGGGATTTTAGAGGATTTAGTTATTTTTATAGATTTTTAGGGTTTTTTAAGTTTTTAAGGGGTTTTTTGTGTTTTCAACCAGTTTTTAGGGTTTGTAGGATTTTTTTAATTTGTAAATATTTTTTTGGTTTTTTAGGAACTTTATGGTTTTTGGGGGTTTTAGGGATTTTGAGGTGTTTTTGGGATTTTCAGGGTTTTTAGTTTTTTTCAGTGTTTTTAGAGACTTTTGGGTTTTTTCTGGTATTTTAATTTTTTTAGGGCTTTAAGGTGTTTTAGATTTTTTAACATTTTATGGGTTTTAAGGGTTTTTAGAGTTTTTATTGGGTTTTTAGTGTTTTATGGATTTTAGGATTTTTTAAGTTTTTCAGGGGATTTTTTGGTTTTCATGGGGTTTTCAAGGTTTTTAGGGTCTTTTACATTTTCAAATATTTTTAGGACTTTTAAGGCTTTTCATGGTCTTTATAGTTTTCGGGTTTTTAGGGTTTTTCAATGTTTATCAGGGTTTTTAGTTTTTTTCAGATTTTTTATCGCCTTTTGGGATTTGAGGTGTTTTAACTTTTCAATGTTTTTTAAGAGTTTATTTTTTAAGGTTTTTCATGGTTTTTAGGGTTTTAAAGGTGTTCATGGGGTTTTTAGTTTTTTTTATGGTTTTTAGGGTTTTTTATGTTTGTAGGGTTTTAGTCTTTTTTTAGCATTTTTATGATTTTTATGATTTTTAGTGTGTTTATTGATTTTGAGGGATTCAGGATTTTTAAGGGGTTTTCGGGTTTTTAGAGTTTTTCATGGTTTTTAGGACTTTTTGGGTTTTTTTGGATTTTTTTAGTTTTTTAAGTTTAAAAGTTTTTTTAGATATGTTAGCTGTTTTTAAGTGTTTTAAGGGTTTTTAGAGTATTTAGTGGTTTTTAGGATTTTAATGAGTTTTTAAGGTTTTTTTGGGGGGGGGGGGTCCAGGGGTTTTTTAAGGATTTTTAGGGGTTTTAGGGGGGTTTTACATTTTTAGGGATTTGTAGGGCATTTTTAGGATTTTTATGGTTTTTAGGGTTTTGAGCAATTTTGGGGATTTTTAGGGGTTTTAAGGGGTTTTAGGGTATTTTTTAGTTTTTAGGGTTTAAAAGTTTTTTTGTTTGATATTTTTAACATTTTCAGGGGTTTTTATAGTTTTTAGAGTTTTTAGAGTTTTAGTGGTTTTTCGGGTTTTTAGGGTTTTTAAACATTTTTAGGGGTTTTTATGTTTTTTAGGAGTTTTTCAAGGTTTTTATGGGTTTTTAATTTTTTAGGTATTTGAGGTGTTTTTTAGTATTTTTATGGTTTTTAAGGTTTTTATAGTTTTTAGGGATTTTTGAGGGGTTTTAGGGGTTTTAAGGCTTTTATGGTTTTATGGTTTTTAGGAGTTTTAGGGTTTTTAAGGTATTTTTGGGATTTTAGGGTTTTTTTGTGTTTTTTAGAGAGTTTAATCATTTTTTGAGTTTTTTAAATTTAATAGGTTTTTAAAGGGTTTCTAGAGTTTTTAGTGGGTTTGTGTGTTTTTATGGGTTTTAGGGTTTTTAAGGTTTTTAGGGTTTTTATGTTTTTTTATGTTTTCAGGGATTTTTAGGACTATTTTTTATTTTTATGGTTTTTAGAGTTTTTTAGATTTTTAGGGTGTTTAGGGGTTTTCATGGTTTTTAGGGTTTTTAGACGTTTCTGGGTTTTTAAAGGTTTTAAGGGATTTTTTGGTATTTAGGGGGTTTTTTTTAGATTTTTAGGGTTTTAAATATTTTTTAATGTTTTTAGGGTTTTTGAGGGTTTTCAAGTTTTTAGTGTTTTTTGGGGTTTTATGGGATTTTAGGGATTTTAAGGTTTTCAGGGGTTTTAAGGTTTTCAGGGGTTTTTCAGAGGTTTTTGAGTTTTGTGGTTTTTTATGGGTTTTTAGGGGTTTTAGGGTCTATTTGGATATTTAGTGTTTTGTTCAGTTTTTTAAGGGTTTTTAGAGTTTTTAGTGTTTCTAGTGGTTGTAAGGGTTTTTAGAGTTTTTTATGGTCATTGGGGTTTTTATATAGTTTTATGGTTTTTAAGGTTTTTAGGGCTTTAGGGTTTTTATTGGGTTTTCAGGGTTTCTATGGGTTTTTACATTTTTAGGATTTTTAGGTCATTTTTAGGATTTTTATGGGTTTTAGGGTTTTTAGGGATTTGGAGGGTTTTAGGGTTACTCTGGGTTTTTAGGGGTTTTCTTGGTTTTTTGGTGTTTTTTTAGATTTTTAGGGTTTTTAAGGTTTTTAGAGTTTTTTAATGTTTTTGGGGGATTTATGGTTTTTAGATTTTTTAGTGGTTTTTAGTTTTTTATTTTTTTAGGGTTTTTTAAGGTTTTTAGGGGTTTTTATGGTTTTTAAGGGTTTTGAGGGTTTTTATGGTTTTTAGAGTTTTTATGTATTTTGAGGGTTTTGAGGGGTTTTGGTGTTTTTAGGGGTTTTTAGGGTTTTATGGTCCTTTTGAGTTTTTATTGTTTTTTTGAGTTTTTTAGGGTTTTTAATTTTTTTTAAAGTTTTTAAGGTTTTTAGGGTTTCTAAGTGATTTTATATTTTTTAGTGGTTTTTTAGGGTTTTATTAGTTTTTTGGGTTATTAAGGTTTTTAGTGGTTTTTATGGTTTTTAGATTTTTTAAAGGTTTTTTGTGTTTTATAGGTTTTAAGGGATTTTTATGGATTTTTTAGGATTTCTATGGTTTTAGGGGGTTTTAGGGGATTTTGGATTTTTACGGATTTTGAGGGTTTTTATGGGTTTTCAAGGGTTTTTCAAGGTTTTCGGGTCTTTCGTGGTTTTTGAGGTATTTTTGGGTTTTTAGGATTTTTTTTGTTTTTCAGGGGTTTTTAGGTTTTTTCATTTTTTAACATTTTTAGGGGTTTAAAGGGTGTTCAATTGTTTTAGTGGTTTTTAGAGATTTTTTTTGGATTTGAGGGTTTTTAAGGTTTTTTTAAGTTTTTGTGGTTTTCAGGGATTTTTCAGGGTTTTAGGGTTTTTATATTTTTTTGGGGGTTTTAGGGCATTTTTAGGATTTATGGTTTTTAAGTTTTTAGGGTTTTTAGGCATTTTGAGGGGGTTTAGTGGTTCTTTTGGGTTTATATGGTTTTTCGTTCATTTTTGGGTTTTATGGTTTTTTGATTTTTTTAGGGGTTCTAAGGTTTTTTATAGTTTTTTAACATTTTTAGGGGTTTTTAGGGTTTTAGGGTTTTTATGGGTTTTTCAGATTTGTAGAGTTTTTTTATGGGTTTTAAGGGTTTTTATGGATTCTTGGGGGTTTTCATGGGTTTTTAGGATTTTTAGTTTTCATGGATTTTAGGGGTTTTTAGGATATTTATGCTTTTTTGGGTTTTTAGGGATTTTGAGGGGTTTTAGGGGTTTTCAAGGTTTTTGGGGTATTTAGGGGTTTTCAGGGGTTTTAGGGCCTATTTGGGTTTTAGGGTTTTTTTAATTTTTTTTGGGTTTTAATGTTTTTTAGAGTTTTTAATGTTTTTAGGGGTTTTATGGGTTTTTTATATTTTTTAGTGGCTTTTAGAGTTTTTATAGGTTTTTAGGGTTTTTTAATGTTTTTAGGGGTGTTTTGGGTTTTCATGGGGTTTTTCAAGGTTTTTAGGGGTTTTTACTTTTTAAGGGATTTCTAGGGATTTATTAGGATTTTAATTTTTTTAAGGGTTTCTAGTGTGTTTATGGATAGTGAGGGGTTTTATGGTTTTTCAATGTTTTTCATGTTTTTTAGGGGTTTTCATGGTTTGAGGGTGTTTTTAGGTTTTGAGGTTTTTTTGAGTTTTTAGGGTTTTTAAGGGCTTCAGAATTTTTTAATATTTTTATTGGTCTTAAGTGTTTTTGGAGTTTTGTGGGGGGGTTTTTTGTGTTTTATTGGTTTTTAGGGTTTTTATTCTTTTTATGAATTTTTATGGTTTTCAGGTGGTATCAGGGTTTCTAAGGTTTTTTACATTTTCAGGGATATTTAAGGCTTTTTTAGGGTTTTTTTGGGTTTTAGGGTTTTTATGATTTTTAGGGATTTTGAGGGTATTTGGGTATTTCCAAGTGGGTGTTTTTTGGATTTTATAAGGGGTTGAGTTTTTAGGGGTTTTAAGGGGTTTTAGAGTTTTTAGTGGTTTTTTGGATTTTAATGGTTTTTAAGGGGTTTTAATGATTTTTAGGTGTTTTAGGGTTTTCATGGTTCTTTTAGGGTTTTTAGGGGTTTTTATGTTTTTTTGGGAATTTTAGGTCTTTTTAGGATTTTTATGGTTTTTGGGGTTTTTTAGGTTTTTAGAGATTTTGATGTTTTTAAGTGTTTTTGGGGTTTTAGGGTTTTTAGGGTTTTTATGGGTTTTCCGAGTTTTAGGGTCTTTTGGGTTTTTACGGTTCTTTTTTGAATTTTTTTGGTGGTTTAATGTTTTTTGAGTTTTTTATCATTTTTAGGGGTTTAAAGGTCTTATAGAGTTTTTAGTGGGTTTTAGAGTTTTTATGGTTTTTTAGGGGTTTTTAATATTTTTAGGGGTTTTATGGTTTGCAATGGGTTTTTGGGATTTTGGGGTTATTACTCTTTCATGATTTTTCATGGATTTTTATTATTTTTATATTTTTTAGGGTTTTTAGGTTTTTTAGGGATATTGGAAGATTTAGGGTTTTTAGGGAGTTTTAGGGTTTTAGTGGTTTTTAGGGGTTTTAAGTTCTTTTTGGGTTTTTTTGTGTTTTTAAGGGTTTTAAGGTTTTTTAGAGTTTTTAACATTTTTAATTATATAAAGGGTTTTTAGTGTTTTTAGTAGTTTTAGGTTTTTTATGGGTTTTGAGAGTTATTAAGTTTTTAAGGGGTTTTACGGTTTTTAGGGGGGTTTTATGGTTTTATGATTTTTTTCATTTTTAGGGATTATCATGTCTTTTTATGTTTTCTGCCGATTTTTGCGATTTTAGGGATTTTGTGGGTTTTCCGAGTTTTTTCAGGGTTTTTAGGGGAATTTAGGGATTTTTGGGTCTGTGGTTTTAGGGTTTTTCTTATTTTTTTAGGATTTTTATGGTTTGTTATATTTTTTAACGTTTTTAGGGGTTTTAATTATTTTTAGAGTTTTTAGTGGTTTTTAGGGGTTTTATGGGTTTTAGGGTTTTTTAAGGTTCGTAGTGTTTTTATGGGTTTTGGGGGGTTTTCAAGGTTTTTTACATTTTCAAGGATTTTTAGGTCTTCTTTAGTATTTTTTTTGGTTTTTAGGATTTTGATGGTTTTATGGGATTTTTAGTTTTTTAGGGTTTTATGGTTTTTCAAGGCTTTTAGGGTCTTTTAGGTTTTTTCGGTGGTTTTTGAGTTTTTTTTGGAATTTTAAGGCTTTTATATTTTTTTAACATTGGGGGGGGGGTTTAAGGGGTTTTAGAGTTTTTATTGGTTTTTAGGGTTTTTATAGGATTTTAGGGATTTTAAGGTTTAAGGGGGTTTTATGTTTTCAAGGGGTTTTTTAGGTTTTTAGGGTTTTTTCCGTTTTCGTGTATTTTTAGGTATTTTTTTAGCTTTTATGGGTTTTAGGATTTTTGAGGGTTTTTAGGGTTTTTTAGGTCTTTTAGGGGTTTTTAGGGTCTTTTGGGTTTTTAGGGTTTCTTTAGAGTTTTTAGTGTTTTTAAGGTTTTTAGAGTTTTTTTAAAGTTTATAGGGGTTTTTAGGTTTTTAAGTTTTTTTGGGGTTGTTATGGTTTTCTGGGGATTTTCCTGGTTTTGGGGTTTTTTACGTTTTTAGTGATTTTTAGGGCCTTTTTAGGATTTTTTTGGTTTTTAGTTATTTGAGGATTTTTAGGGATTTTGAGGGTTATTAGGGGTTTCTAGTTGCTTTCACGGTTTTTATGGTCCTTTTGGGGTTTTTGGACTTTTTTTTTGAATTTTTAAGGGTTTTAGAGTTTTTAATGTTTTTAGGGTTTTAAGGGTTTTTAGAGTTCTAGTTGTCTTTTAGGGTTTTTATGGGTCTTTTGGGGTTTTAAGGTTTTTAGGGGTTTTATGGTTTTAAGTGGGTTTTTAGGGTTTTAGGGTTCCTTATGTTTTCATGGATTTTTAGGGATTTTTTAGGCTTTATTATTTTTAGGGGTTTTTGGGATTTTGAGCGGTTTTAGGGGTTTTCAGTGGATTTCAGGTTTTTTAGGGATTTTCAAGGTTTTTAGTGTCTTTTGGTGTTTTTTGGATTTTATTTTTTATTTTTTAGGGTTTTTAAGGTTTTTAGAGTTTTTAACATTTTGGGGGGGTTTTAGAGTTTTTAGTGGGTTTTAGGGTTTTTAGGTTTTTAGGTGTTTTATGGTTTATAGGGGTCTTTCTGGGTTTTTAGGTTTTTTATATTTTTAGGGATTTTTAGGATTTTTATAGTTTTTATTATTTTTAGGGTTTTTAGGGGTTTTGAGGTGTTTTTGGGTTAATAGGTTTTTTACGATTTTTATGGATTTTAGGGTTTTTCGGGTTTTTATCGACTCTTTTGGGTTTTAGGGTTTTTTTGAGTCTCAGGGTTTTAATTTTTTTTAGAATTTTAATATTTTTATGGATTTTAATGGTTTTTAGAGTTTTTAGTTAATTTTAGGGGTTTTTTTGGGTTTTTTGGGGGTTTTATGGTTGTTAAGGGTTTTATGGTTTTATGCATTTTTCAGGGTTTTAAAGTTTTGTGGGATTTTAATTTAGTTTTTGGTTTTTTATGGTTTTTAGGGTTTTGGGGTTTTTAGGGATTTTGTGGGCTTTTAGTGTTTTGTGTGGTTATTTGGGTTTTTATGGGTTTTTTGTTTGTTTTTAGGGTTTTTGGTGTTTTTACAGGGTTTTTAGAGATTTTTTGGGTTTTTTGGGTTTTTAGTTTTTTAAGGTTTAGTTGTATCCAGGGGTTTTTATGGTCTTTAGGGTTTTTTATGTTTTCAAGGATTTTGAGGGATTTTTTTTGGATATTAAGGTTTTATGGTTTTTAAATGTTTTTAGGGTTTTTAGGTTTTTATAGGGTTTTTAGTGGTTTTGTGGTTTTCTTGGGTTGTTTGTAGGGATTTTTTAGGAATTTTATAGTTTTTTTGGTTTTTAAAAACTTTGTGGATTTTTTTCGGTTTTCAGGTTTTTTTTGGGTTTTCAGAGTTTTTAGGGTTTTAATGGTTTTTTGGGGTTTTGGGGTTTTTTGAATTTTTTAGGTGTTTTATTGGTTTTTAGAGCTCTTTAACATTTTTAAGGGTTTTTAGAGTTTTTAATGGATTTTAGGGATTTTATCGGGTTTAAGGTGTTAGGGGTTTTATTGTTTTGAGGTTTTTCATGTTTTTTTGGGTTTTTTAAATTTTTAGGGACTCTTACAACCTTTTTTGGTTTTTTATGCTTTTTAGTATTTTCATGGGTTTTGGGGGTTTTGGGGGGTTTTCACACTATTTTTGGTTTTTAGGGGTTATTAGGATTTTTAGGGTCTTTTTGGGTTTTTACGGGTTTTTAAGGTTTTTAGGGTTTTGAAGGTTTTTTATAGTTTTTTAACCATTTTAAGGGTTTTAAGGTGTTTTAGAGTATTTAATGGTTTTTGGATTTTTATGGATTTTTTGGATTTTTAAGGTCCTTTGGGGTTTTATGGCTTTCAATGATTTTTTAGGGTTTTTGGGGTTCTTTACGTTTTCATGGATTTTTAGAGTTTTTTTTATTTTTATTGTTTTTACTATTTTGGAGTTTTTAGGGATTTTGAGTGTTTTTGGGTTATTTTCAAGGGGTTTTATGTTTTTAGGGTTTTCAGGGTCTTTTGGGGTATTAGGTTTTTTTTCGAATTTTTAGAGTTTTTTAAAGTTTTTAGGGGTTTTACAGGTTTTTAGTGTTTTAGTATTTTTCTCAGTTTTTATGTGTTTTTAGGGTTTCTAAGGTTTTTAGGAGGTTTTATGGTTTTTAGTGTTTTTAAGGTCTTTTTGGGTTTTTAGCGTTTTTTCGTATTTTTAGAGTTTTTTAACGTTTTGAGGGGTTGTACAGGTTTTTAGAGTTTTTAGAGTTTTTAGTGTTTTGGGGGGGTTTTATGTGTTTTTTGGGATTCTTAGGATTTTAGGGGGTTTTATGCTTTTTAGGGGGTTTTTAAGGTTTTAGAGTTTTTTATATTTTCAAGGATTTTTTTGGGATTTATTAGGTATTTTTTATTTTTTTGGGTTTTTATGGTTTTTAGGGATTTTGATGGTTTTTTGGGTTTTTAACATATTCCTTGGGGGTTTAGTGGTCTTTGTAATGAGGATCATGGAACACATGGGCATCACGTGGTTGGAGGTGGACTTGATGAGGAGGGTTGAATGCACACAGGTGGACAAGACCCATTGCATGGAATCGGAGACCCAATGACAAGGGAGCGGACCAAGAGAACGAAGGAGGCATTAAATGGGTTAATCATGGAATTCCAAGAGGAGGACCAACACCCTTGCTTGGGGGAAGCATCTGGGCCTGTAATTACATTAATTAAGGCCCAAAAATGCTTTTAAAAATCCAACCCAAGTGGTGTTATAAATTTTCATGCCCACCCACCATGGAATCTTCAAAGTCAAAAGGTGGTGTGGGATACTTGTCTTTACTTTCCCAAAAGGGTGTGCTTCTTGTCTCCTAAAGTCTTTGTCAATTTGAAAAGATGTCAAAAGCATCCTATAGGCTTTTTGACTATGGAAACTAGCCATTAGACTAATGTAAAGAGCCAACACATGTGTAATTTGAATTTCAAATTTCTTTGGCTATAAATAGCCACCCCCTTGTACTCTTGAGACATCATGAATGAAGGTAAAGTTATTATGGTGAGTTTTTCTTGCAACCTTTGAGTTCTTGCTTAATTCTTGACTTATCAAAGGATTGGTCATCCTTTGTGGCATCTTGTGGATAGAGTTATTAGAGGAAAGTTCTCTTTGGGTTTTACCTTAACATTTGTATGGGTTTTAATGGTTTTTAGAGCTTTTAGTGGTTTGGGGGTTTTTGTGGGTTTTATGGTTTTTTGAGGTTTTTAGGTGTTTTTATGAATTTTTGGGGGTTTTCTGTATTTTGAGTGATTTTAACGTTTTAATGGATTTTTAGGGATTTTTAGGATATTTATGGGTTTTAGGTTTTTAGGGTTCTTAGGGATTTTGAGGGTTCTTAGGGATTTTCATGATTTTTAGGGTTTTTATGGGTTTTTAGGTTTTTTAGGATTTTTTGCATTTTTATGTTTTTTTTGAGTTATTTAGTGTTTTTAAGGTTTTTTAGAGTTTTATAACGATTTTCATGGTTTTTAGGTTTTTTAAAGTTTTTAGTTGTTGTTAGGGTTTTATGGATTTTAAAGTTTTTAGCAGTTTTTATGGTTTTCAAGGTTTTTCAGGGATTCTAGGGTTTTTTATTTTTTCAGGGATCTTTCGTGATTTTTAGGGATTTTTAGGATTTTTATGGGTTTTTATGTTTTTAGGGATTTTGAAGGGTTTTGTGGGTTTTTTGAGTTTTATAGGGTTCTTAGGGTTTTTCAAGGTTTTTAGGGAGTTTTTTGTATTTTTATGGCTTTTAGGATTTTTTTAGGTTTTTATGGATTTTGACGGGTTTTAGGGTTTTTTAGGGATTTTAGGGTTTTCAGAATTTTTCAGGGGATTTATTGTTTAGTTTTTAGGGGGTTTTTTTCAGTTTTTAGTGTTTTTAAGGTTTTTATAGTTTTTTAACATTTTTAGAGGTTTTAAGGGTTTTTAGAGTTTTAGTGGTTTTTATGATTTTTATGGGGTTTTTTTGGGTTTTTATGGTTTTCATTGGTCTTTCATGTTTTTTTAGGGTTTTTAGGGTCTTTCTAGGATTTTTAGGGATTATTTATGAATTTTATGGTTTTCAGGGTTTTTTAATGTTTTAAGGGATTTTGAGGGGTTTGGGGGTTTTCCACGTTTTTTAGGGTTTTAATGGGTTTTCAGGGTTTTTAGGGTCTTTTAGGGGTTTTGAGTTTTTTTGAGTTATTTAGGGGTTTAATTTTTTTAGAGTTTTTAATGTTTTTAGGGGTTTTAAGGGTCTTTATAGTTTTTGGTGGTTTTTAGGGTTTTTAGGATTTTTTAACGTTTTTAGGGTTTTTTATG
Source organism: Viscum album (assembly GCA_963277665.1). NCBI lineage: Eukaryota > Viridiplantae > Streptophyta > Magnoliopsida > Santalales > Viscaceae > Viscum > Viscum album. The sequence continues at coordinate 1,048,262,810 of OY728121.1, read as the reverse complement.
TTTTCAGGGATATTTAGGGATTTTTAGGATTTTTGTGGTTTTATGGTTTTTGAGGTTTTAGGGTTTTTATGGTTTTTTTAGGTTTTAATGGTATTTTGGGTTTTTAGGGGGGGTGACCTCTTTAGGGGTTTTATGTTTTTTTAGAGTTTTTAACATTTAGGGGTTCTAATGTATTTAGAGTTTTTAATGGTTTTATGGGTTTTTAGGTTTTTTTATTTTTTATAGTTTTTTTTGGTTTTAATGTTTTTTTTATTTATGATTTTTTAAATTTTTAGGTATTTTTAAGAATTTTTTACACATTTTATGGTTTTAGGGGTTTTGGGGATTTTTAGGATTTGTAGGGGTTTTTAGGATTCTTTTGGTTTTTTTGGGGTTTTAGGTTTTTTTGTGGTTTTTAGGGGAATTTTTCAATTTTTTGGGTTTTTAGGGTTTTTTCCTGAGTTTTTAGTGTTTTAAAGGTATTTTAGAGTTTTTACGTTTTTAGGAGTTTAAAGGGTTTTTAGGGTTTTTAGATTTTTTAGTGATTTTTAGGGTTTTTATGAGTTTTTAGGGGTTTTAGGGTTTTTAGTGGTTTTAGAGGTTTTTATAGTTTTCAAAGGTTATCTGGGGTTTTATGGATTTTTTAGGATTTTTTTAGTTTTTAGGGGTTTTCAGGGTTTTAGGGTCTTTCTGGCATTTTTGGGTTTTTTTGTGTTTTTTGGGTTTTTATGGTTTTTAAAAGTTTTTTAACGTTTTAGGGGTTTAATGGGTTTTTAGAGTTTTTATTGTTTTGTTAGGGTTTTTTGGATTTTTTAAGGTTTTGTGGGGTTTTTTTTTTGTTTTTGGGGGTTTTTTCATGGCTTTTAGGGTTTTTAATTTTTAAGTATTTTTAGGGTTTTTATCTTTTTAAGTATTTTTAGGATTTTTTATGATTTTTATGTTTTGAGGGGTTTTTTAGAGTTTCTAGGGATTTTGAGGGTTTTATGGGTATTCTAGGTTTTTAGGGGGGGTTAGGGTTTTAAGTGTTTTTAAGGTTTTTTAGAGTTTCTTAACATTTTTATTGGTTTTAAGGGTTTTTAGTGTTTTTAGTGGTTTTAGGGGTTTTATGGGTTTTTATGGTTTCTAGAGGTTTTTATGATTTTCAAGGGTTTTTGTGCATTTTTAGGGTTTTTAAGTTTTCAGGTATTTTTTGGGATTTTTTGGATTTTTACGGGTTTTTGGGTATTTTAGGGTATTTAGGGTTTTTTGGGATTTTAATGGGTATTAGGGGTTTTCAGGGTTTTTTGGTTTTTTTAAGGTTTTTAGGATATTTTTGGGTTTTAGGGTTTTTTTAAATTTTTAGGGGATTTAAGGTTGTTTAGGGTTTTTGACACTTTTTAACATTTATTTTGGTTTTAAGTGTTTTTAGAGTTTTTTGTGGTTTTTAGGGTTTTATGGCTTATTAGGGGTTTTAAAGGTTTTTAGGGGTTTTATGGGTTTCAGGAGTTTTTTAGGATTTTTAGTGTTTTTATGATTTCATGGATTTTAGGACTTTTTTAGAAATTATTTTGTTTTTATATTTTATGGTTTTGGGCAAATTTGAGGGTTTTTAGGATTTTGGGGGGGTTTTAAGGTTTTTACAGTCTTTTGGGTTTTTAGGGGTGTTTTGAGTTTTTTAGGGTTTTATGGTTTTTTAGATTTTTTCAACGTTTTTAGTGGTTTAAAGGGTTTTTTAGAGATTTTAGTGGGTTTTTAGGGTTTTATGGGGTGTATGGGTTTTAAGGGTTTTAGTGATTTTTATGGTTGTCAGGGTATTTTAAGGGGTTTTGAGGGTTTTTGCATTTTGAGAGATTTTTAGATATATGTAAGATTTTTATAGTTTTTAGGGTTTTTAGAGATTTTGTGGGGTTTTAGGATTTTTAGGGGTTTTATGGTTTTTAGGGGTTTTCAGGTTTTTAGGTTTATTTGGGAATTTAGGGCTTGTTTTGAGTTTTTTAGGGGTTTGATTTTTTTTTAGAGTTTTTAATGTTTTTAGGGATTTAAAGGGTTTTTAGATTTTTTTAGTGGTTTTTAGGATTTTTATGGGGTTTATGGGTTTTTAAGGTTTTTAGGGGGTTTGATGGTTTTTAGGGGGGGGGTTAGGGTTTTTAGTTTTTTTTTACGTTTTCAAGGAATTTTAGGGATTTTTTAGGTTTTTTATGGGTTTTAAGGTTTTTGAGGGTTTTTAGGGATCTTCTGGGTTCTTATGGGTTTTTAGGGTTTTAGGGATTTTTTGGGATTTTAGGGGTTTGAGTTTTTAGGGTTTTAAGGGTTTTTTAGAGTTCTTTAAAGTTTTTAGGGGTTTTAAGGGGTTTTAGAGTTTTTTGTTTTTTATTGTTTTTATATGTTTTGGGGGTTTTCATGGTTTTTAGGGATTTTTCAAGGATTTTTATGTTTTTTATGGTTTTTTTGTTCTTAGAGATTTTTTTATGATTTTTATGTTTTTTAATGGTTTTTAGGGGCTTTTATGGGTTTTAGGATTTTTTAAGGGTTTTCAGGTTTTTTAAGTTTTCATGGATTTTCAGGCTTTTTTTGGGATTAAGGGTTTTTATGGTTTTTATGAATTTTGTGGTTTGGGGGGGTTTTAAGGGTTTCTTATGGTTTTTAGTTTTTTTAGGGTTTGTAGGGTCTTTTAGGATTTTAGGGGTTTTGAGGTTTTTCATATTTTTTAAACATTTTTAGGGGTTTAAAGGGTTTTTAATGTTTTTAGTGGGTTTTAGTGTTTTATGTGTTTTTAGAGTTTTTAGTGTTTTAAGGGTTTTTTGGTTTTCTGGGGCTTTTCATGGTTTTTCGGGGTTTTTACTTTTTTTTGTAATTTTTAGGGATTTTTTATGATTTTTATGGTTTTTTGGGGTTTTTGGGGATTTTTGGTGATTTTAGGGTTTTTTTCAGGATTTTTTTGGGGTTTAGGATCTTTTTTGGGGTTTTAGGGATTTTTTACTTTTTAGGGTTTTTAAGGATTTTAATTTTTTTTATCATTTTTTAATGTTTCTATGGGTTTAAAGCATTTTTAGTTTTTTTGGGGGGTTTTAGGGATTTATGGGTTTTTACATATTTTTAATGTTTTAGGGGTTTTATAGTTTTCAAGGTTTTTTCAGGGTTTTTAGGGTTTTTTACATTTTCTGGGATTTTTGTTGATTTTTTAGGATTTTATGGTTTTTAGGGTTTTTAAAATTTCTAAGGGTTTTGAGGGTTTTTATGGGTTGATGGGTTTTTAGAGTTTTTTTTGGGTTTTTATGGTATTTTGGGGGTTTTTGGGGTTTTTTACGTTTTTAGGGGTTTTATTAATTTTTTAGTGTTTTTTAATGTTTTTAGGGGTTTAAAGAGTTTTTAGTGGTTTTATGGTTTTTATAGTTTTTAGTGTTTTAGGGGGTTTAATGGTTTTTAGGGATTTTTTAGGGTTTCTAGCTTTTTTTTTATGTTTTTAGGGATTTTTATGGATTTTTTAAGATATTTATGGTTTTATTGTTTTTAGTGATTTTGATAGTTTTTAGGGGTTTTCATGGTTTTTTAGGGTTTTAGGGTTTTTTTATATTTTTGGGATTTTGGGGTTTTTTTTAGTTTCCTTAGGGGTTTTATGGTTTTTTAAAGTTTTCAATGTTTTTAGGGGTTTTAAGGGTTGTTAGAGTTTTTAGTTGTTTTAAGGGTATTAAGGTTTTTATGGTTTTTCGGAGTTTTTCAGGGTTTTTTGTGTTTTTTACATTTTCAATGGTTTTAATGGTTTTTTAGGATTTTTATGTTTTTTTACGTTTTTTAGGGTTTTTTAGGATTTTGATTAATTTTAGGATTTTTTTAGGTAATTTTATGGTTTTTAGGGGTTTTTAGGAGTTTTTTTTGGAATTTTTATGGTTTTTAAGATTTTTAGAGTTTTTAACATTTTAAGGGATTTCTGAGTTCTTTCTTGTTTTTTAAGTTTTTTAGGGGTTTTATGGTATTCGGTGGGTTTTTATGGTTTTTAGGGTTTTTTATTTTTTTCATTGATTTTTAGTGATTTTTATGGTTTTAAAGTTTTTTTGGGATTTTGGGGTGTTTTGGGGTGTATTAGGGGTTTTTAGGGGTTTTCGGGGGGGGGGGGTTAGGGTTTTTAGGGATTTTTAGGGTTTTTATGGGGTTTTGGGGTTATATGGTTGCTTTTAGAGTTTTTTAGGTTTTAAATATATTTTAGAGTTTTTTTAACATTTTAGGAGTTATTAGGGTTTTTAGTGGTTTTTAGGGTTTTTATGGGGTTTTAGAGGGTTTTAAGATTTTTAGTGGTTTTATGGTTTTCAATGGTTTTTCATGGTTTTTAGCGGTTCTTATGTTTTCTAATATTTTTTTGGCTTTTGAAGGACTCTATTTTGGCTTTAAGTTTTTTTGTGGTTTTTAGCGATTTTGGGGTTTAGTGGTTTTTTTCGTTTTTAGGAGTTTTTTTGTTTTTTGGGTTTTTAGGGTTTTTGTGTTTTTTAGTGTTTTATGGTTTTTTAGAGATTTTTTAAAGTTTTTAGTTTTTAGGTGTTTTAGGGTTTTTAGAGTTTTAGTGGTTTTAGGGTTTTATGGGTTTTCAAAAAAATTTTGGGGGGTTTTATGGATTTTAAGGGTTTTTAGGGTTTTTCGGGTTTTTTACATTTTTAGGTTTTTTAGAATTTTTTGTGGTTTTGATGGTTTTTAGAGATTTTGTGGTTTTAAGGGTTTTAGAGTTTTTAATGTTTTTAGGGTTTTAAGGGATTTTAGAGTTCTAGTTGTTTTTCAGGGTTTTTATGGGTCTTTTGGGGTTTTAAGGTGTTTAGGGGTTTTATGGTTTTCAGTGGGTTTTTAGGGTTTTAGGGTTCCTTATGTTTTCATGGATTTTTAGGGATTTTTTAGGCTTTATGGTTTTTAGGGGTTTTAGGGATTTTGAGCGGTTTTAGGGGTTTTTAGGGGATTTCAGGTTTTTTGTGGATTTTCAAGGTTTTTAGTGTCTTTTGGTGTTTTTTGGATTTTATTTTTTTATGGTTTTTAAGGTTTTTAGAGTTTTTAACATTTTTGGGGTGTTTTAGAGTTTTTAGTGGGTTTTTAGGTTTTTAGGTTTTTAGGTGTTTTATGGTTTTCAAGGGTCTTTTAGGGTTTTTAGGGTTTTTATGTTTTTAGGAATTTTTAGGGATTTTTAGGCTTTTTATAGTTTTTATTATTTTTAGGGTTTTTAGGGTTTTTGAGGTGTTTTTGGGTTTTTAGGTTTTTTACGATTTTTATGGATTTTAGGGTTTTTCGGGTTTTTATCGACTCTTTTGGGTTTTAGGGTTTTTTTGAGTCTTAGGGTTTTAATTTTTTTTATAATTTTAATGTTTTTATGGATTTTAATGGTTTTTAGAGTTTTTAGTTATTTTTAGGGGTTTTTTCGGTTTTTTTATGGTTTTTATGGTTGTTAAGGGTTTTATGGTTTTTATGCATTTTTCAGGGTTTTAAAGTTTTTAGGGATTTTAATTTAGTTTTTGGTTTTTTATGGTTTTTATGGTTTTGGGGTTTTTAGGGATTTTGTGGGGTTTTAGTGTTTTTGTGTGGTTATTTGGGTTTTTATTGGTTTTTTGTTTGTTTTTAGGGTTTTTGGTGTTTTTACAGGGTTTTTAGAGATTTTTTGGGTTCTTTGGGTTTTTAGTTTTTTAAGGTTTTAGTTGCATTCAGGGGTTTTTTATAGTCTTTAGGGTTTTTTATGTTTTCAAGGATTTTTAGGGATTTTTTTTGGATATTAAGGTTTTATGGTTTTTAAATGTTTTTAGGGTTTTTAGGTTTTTATAGGGTTTTTATTGGTTTTGTGGTTTTTTTGGGTTTTTAGGGTTTTTTTTTAGTTTTTTTGGGTTTTTAGAGTTTTTTAACATTTTTATGGGTTTTAAGGGTTTTTAGATTTTCGAGTGGGTTTTTCGGGGTTTTGTGGTTTTTTTAGGTTTTTAAGGGGTTTTAGGGTTTTTTTATGTTTTTAGGGATTTGTAGGGATTTTTTAGGAATTATATCGTTTTTTTGGTTTTTTAAAATTTTGTGGATTTTTTCGGTTTTCAGGTTTTTTTGGGTTTTCAGAGTTTTTTAGGGTTTTAATGGTTTTTTGGGTTTTTTTTGAATTTTTAGGTGTTTTAATGGTTTTTAGATCTCTTTAACATTTTTAAGGTTTTTTAGAGTTTTTAAAGGATTTTTGGGATTTTAGCAGTTTTAAGGTGTTAGGGGTTTTATTGTTTTGAGGTTTTTCTTGTTTTTTTGGGTTTTTTAAATTTTCAGGGACTCTTACAACCTTTTTTGGGTTTTTATGCTTTTTAGTATTTTCATGGGTTTTGGGGGTTTTGGGGGGTTTTCACACTATTTTTGGTTTTTAGGGGTTATTAGGGTCTTTTTGGGTTTTTATGGGTTTTTAAGGTTTTTAGGGTTTTTAAGGTTTTTTATAGTTTTTTAACCATTTTTTAGGGTTTTAAGGTGTTTTAGAGTATTTAATGGTTTTTGGATTTTTATGGATTTTTTGGGTTTTTAAGGTCCTTAGGGGTTTTATGGATTTCAATGATTTTTTAGGGTTTTTAGGGTTCTTTACGTTTTCATGGATTTTTAGACTTTTTTTATTTTTATTGTTTTTACTATTTTGGTGTTTTTAGGGATTTTGAGTGTTTTTGGGTTTTTTCAAGGGGTTTTATGTTTTTAGGGTTTTCAGGGTCTTTTGGGGTTTTAGGGTTTTTTTTCAAATTTTTAGAGTTTTTTAATGTTTTTAGGGGTTTTACAGGTTTTTAGTATTTTAGTATTTTTCTCAGTTTTTATGTGTTTTTAGGGTTTCTATGGTTTTTAGGAGGTTTTATGGTTTTTAGGGTTTTTAAGGTCTTTTTGGGTTTTTAGCGTTTTTTCGTGTTTTTAGAGTTTTTTAACGTTTTTAAGGGTTGTGCAAGTTTTTAGAGTTTTTAGTGTTTTTTGGGGGGGTTTTATGTGTTTTTTGGGATTCTTAGGATTTTAGGGGGTTTTATGCTTTTTAGGGGGTTTTCAAGGTTTTAGAGTTTTTTATATTTTCAATGAATTTTTTGGGCTTTATTAGGTATTTTTTATTTTTTTGGGTTTTTATGGTTTTTAGGGATTTTGATGGTTTCTTGTATTTTTTGGGATTTTTTAGTATTTTTAAGGGTTTTTTGGGTTTTTAACATATTTCTTGGGGTTTTAGTGGTCTTTTTAATGAGGATCATGGCACACATGGGCATTGCGTGGTTGGAGGTGGACATGATGAGGAGGGTGGAATGCACACAAGTGGACAAGACCCGTTGCATGGAATCAGAGACCCAATGACAAGGGAGCGGACCAAGAGAATGAAGGAGGCCTTAAATGGGTTAATCATGGAATTCTAAGAGGAGGACCAACACCCTTGCTTGGGGGAAGCATTCAGGCCTGTAATTACATTAATTAAGGCCCAAAAATTCTTTTAAAAATCCAACCCAAGTGGTGTTATAAATTTTCAAGCCCACCCCACCATGGAATCTTCGAGGCAGTTTTGTTGAATTTGAATTTTGAATGATGGTTTTGGGTGCGGCTGTATCGGGAACCGGATAACCCTCAAACCGGCTTTTTAAAAATCCAAAAAAAGTGATTTGCAGGTAAAAATCCAACACATGTGTAATTCGAATTTCAAATTTATTTGGCTATAAATAGCCACCCCCTTGTACTCTTGAGACATCATGAATGAAGGTAAAGTTATTATGGTGAGTTTTTCTTGCAACCTTTGAGTTCTTGCTTAATTCTTGACTTATCAAAGGATTGGTCATCCTTTGTGGCATCTTGTGGCTAGAGTTATTAGAGGCAAGTTCTCTTTGGGTTTTACCTTGACAAAATTCCCTCTTCCTTCTCATTTTCACTATTCGTACACCACCTTCACTTGTTTTCTTGCAGCGTTCTGGGTACTCAGTGAGCAAACATTGAACAAGGTTCCTAGGAAACTTCCTAGTGGGTCTTGCATCGCATATCACTTTGAGTTTTTTATGGATTTATGGTATTTTGATTTTTTTTAAAGTTTTTATGGGTTCTGATGGTTTTTAGAGTTTTTAGTGTGTTTTATGGTTCTTATGGTTTTCCTGGAATTTTATGGTTTTTAGGGTTATGGTTTTTTGGGGTTATTCATAGTTTTTTACATTTTCATAGTTTTTTAGTAATTTTTAAGATTTTTATGATTTTTATGGATTTTTAGTGTTTTTTCACATCTTTTAGGGATTTTAGGGGATTTCATAGTTTTTTAGGTCTATTGGGTTTTTAGTGTTTTTTTTTACTTTTTAGTCTTTTTAAAGATTTTTATAGTTTTTAATGTTTTTAGGGGTTTTAATGGTTTTTAGAGTTTTTTAGTGGTTTTTTTTTGGGGGGGGGGTTATAGGTATTTAGGGGTTTTATGGTTTTTAGGGGTTTTTATGGTTTTCTGGAGTTTTTCAGGGTTTTTATGGGTTTTAACATTTTTTGGCATTTTTAGGGATTTTTAGGGTTTTTAGGGATTTTAGGGATTTTAGGGATTTTACGGGTTTTTTAAGTTTAACAGGGATCTTAAGGTTTTTTGGTGTTTTTTTTAAACTTTTTTAGAGATTTTAACGGGTTTAGAGTTTTAACGGGTTTTTAGGGATTTTATGGGATTTAAGGGTTTTATGGGTTTTTATGGTTTTTAGGGGGGTTTTCAGGGTTTTTAGGGTCTTTTACCTTTTCATGGATTTTTTGGGTTTTTTATAATTTTTATTATTTTTAGGTTTTTTAGTGATTTTGAGGGGTTTTAGGGGTTTTAGGGGTTTTCAAGGTTTTTAGGGATTTAGGGGGATTCAGGGTTTTTAGGATTTTTAGAGTTTTTAGGGTTTTTAGGTTTTTTCAAGTTTTTTTTAACATTTTTAGGGATTTTATGTGTTTCTATATTTTTTGTAGTTTTATGGTTTTGATGGGGTTTTTAGGTTTTTATGGGTTTTTTATGGCTTTTAATGGTTTTTCAGGGTTTTTAGGGTTTTTTACATTTTCAGGTATTTTTAAGGATTTTTTATTAATTTTATGGCTTTTAAGATTTTTTAGGGGTTTAGGGTTTTTTTAGAGTTTTTAAGTTTTTTTGGGGTTTTTAGAGTATTTTTGGTTTTTAGGGTTATTTTGAGGTTTTTAGGGATTTCAGGGATTTTTTCAACATTATTTGGGTTTTAAAGGGTTTTTTGTGTTTTAGTGGTTTTTCAAGGTTTTTAGTGTCTTGTAAGGTTTTTAGGGGTTTTTATGGTTTTCAGGGGTTTTTCAGGGATTTTAGGGGATTTTACATTTTTAGGGAATTTTAGGGTTTTTTTTAAAAACATTGTGGTTTTTAGTGGGTTTTAGGGATTTTAGGGGTTTTTAGGGGGTTTTGGGTTTTTAGGGTTTTAGCTATTTTAGGGTTTTCAGGGTCTTTTGGGTTTTTAGGGTCTTTTTTGAGTTTTTTCAGGTTTTTAAAATTTTTTATAGTTTTTAATCATTTTTATGGGCTCTAAGGGTATTAAGATTTTTTAGTCATTTTTAGTGTTTTATGGGGTTTTTTAGGTTTGTTAAAGTTTGTAGGGGTTTTATGGTTTTGAGGGATTTTTTAGGGCTTTAGGGTTTTTTCATTTTCATGGTTTTTAGGCCTTTTTTCGGAATTTTATGATTTTTTTTGGATTTTTTATGGTTTTTAGGGAATTTGTGGGTTTTTTATAGTTTTTTCATAGTTTATAGGCTATAAGGGGGCTTTTGGGTTTTTTGGTTTTTGGGGTCTTTGGGGGGTTTAGGGGTTTTTTGAGTTTTTTATGGTTTTTAAGGTTTTATATTGCGTTGTATTAGTATTTAGTGGTTTTAGTGGGGTTTAGGGTTTTTATGGGTTTTTAGGTTTTTTGAGGATTTAGGGGTTTTATAGATTTTAGGGGTGTTTCATGGTTTTTACAGTTTTTTATGTTTTCAAGGATCCTTCAGAATTTTTTAGGATCTTTATGGTTTTTAGGGTTTTTTTGGGTTTTTTTGGGTTTTGGGGATTTTGAGGGTTTTTTGGGTTTTTAGGGGTTTAGGTTTTTAGGGGATTTGAGTTTTATTTTTATTTTTTTACTAGTTTTATGTCTTTTTAGAGTTTTTGAGGATTCTGATTGTTTTAATGGCATTTCAGGGTTTTTTAGGGATTTATGGTTTTTAAGGTTTTTTTGGTTTTTTGGGGATTTTTTGTGTTTTAAAGGATTTTAAGGGATTTTAGAGTTTTTTAACGTTTTTAGGGGATTTGATGGTTTTTATAGTTTTTAGTGCTGTTTCGGATTTTTTATGGGTTTTAAGGGTTTCTTTAAGGTTTTCAGAAGTTTTTATGGTTTTAAGTTGGTTTTCAGGGTTTTTAGGGTTTTTTACGTTTTTAGGGAATTTTGGGATTTTAGGATTTTTATGTTTTTCAGGGTTTTTTATGGTTTTTATGTATTTTGAGGATTTTATAGGGTTTTTATGGGTTTTAGGGTTTACATGGTTTTTATCATTTTTTTGGGTTTTAGGGTTCTTTTGTTTTTTTAGTGTTTTTTAAAGTTTTTAGGGGATTTATGTGGTTTTAGACTTTTTTAGTGGTTTTTTGGGTTTTTATGGGTTTTTAGTGGTTCTAAAATTTTTAGGGGGTTTTATTTTTTTTGGGTTTTTTAATTTATTTTACGTTTTCAGGTATTTTCATCGTATTTTTATGTTTTTTATAGTTTTTAGCATTTTTATTTTTTTAGGGATTTTGAGGGGTTTTAGGGTTTTTTAGGATTTTTAGGATTTTTAGGATTTTTAGGGTTATTTATGGGTTTTAGGGTCCTTTGGATATTTAGGTTTTTTAGTTTTTTTTGGTTTTTTAGATTTTTTTAACATTTTTAGGGGTTTCAAGGGTTTTCAGTGTTTTAATTGATTTTTCTGTTTTTTTAAGCCTTTTAGGGGTTTTATGGTTTTCATGGGGTTTTTAGGGTCATTATGGTTTTTATATATTCTGGGATTTTTAAAAAAATTATTTTTTTATGTGTTTTTAGGGTTTTTTAGGGATTTTAGGGTTTTTAGGCTTATTTAGGGGTTTTAGGGTCCTTTGGGTTTTTAGGGTTTTTTTAGTTTTTTTTGGTTTTTAAGAGTTTTTAAATATTTTTAGGTGTTTTAATGGTTTTCAGTGTTTTTATTGATTTTTCATGTTTTTTTATGGTTTTTTATTTTTTAGGGGTTTTTATTGACTTAGAGGGGTTTTAGGGGTTTTTAGGATTTTTAGTGTTTTTAGGGGTTTTTGAGTTGTTTTAGGTTTTTTAAGGTTTTTTATTGTTTTTTAACATTTTTTGGGGTTTTAAGAGTTTTTAGAGTTTTTAGAGTTTTTTATAGTTTTTATCAGTTTTAGGGTTTTTAAGTTTTTTAGCCATTTTTCTGGGTTTTAGGGGTCTTTTAGGTTTTTTGATTTTTTTCCATTTTCAGGGATTTTTAGGGCTTCTTGAAGATTTTTATGATTTTTAGGGTTTTTAGTGTTTTTAGGGATTCTGAGGCTTTTTATGGATTTTCATGGTCTTTTAGGATTTTTTTTGGTTCTTAGGTTCTTTATGGAGTTTTAGGTGTTTTTTTGATTTTTTATGGGTTTTAAGCTTTTTAGAGTTTTTAAATATTTTTAACGTTTAAGTGGTTTTGAGGGGTTTTAGAGTTTTTAGTGGTTTCTTAATATTTTTATGTGTTTCTATGATATTTATGGTTTTAGGGGTTTTATAGTTTATAGGGATTTTTTTGGGTTTTTAGGGTTTTTTATGCTATTAAGAATTTTTAGGTATTTTTAGGATTATTATGGTTTTTTTGGTTTTCTATGGATTTTGATGTTTTTTGGGGTTGTATGGTTTTTTATGGTTTTTAATGTTTTTTAGGGTTTTTAGGGTCTTTTAGGTTTTTATTGTTTTTTTGAGTTTTTTGGGTTTTTTGTTTTTTTAGAGTTTTTCAACATTTTTAGGGGTGTTAAGGGGTTTTAGAGTTTTTTGTGGTTTTTAGGGTATTTATGGGTTTTTAATGTTTTAAGTAATTTTTATGGTTTTTAGGGGATTTTTTAGTGTTTTGCGGGTTTTTTATGTTTTCATGGTTTTATAAGTTTTTTTGGATTTTTATGGTTTTTGGTTTTTTCATGGTTTTATGGATTTTGAGGGGTTTTGGGGGTTTTCATGGTTTTGGGGGTTTTATGGTTTTTAGGGGTTTTAGGGTCTTTTGTGTTTCTAGGGTTTTTTTACTTTTAGGTGGTTTAGAATTTTTTAGAGTTTTTTTACATTTTTAGGGGTTTAAAGGTTTTTTATGGTTTTGAGGGGTTTTATGGTTTTTAGGGGGTTTTTAGGGTTTTTTACATTTTCAAGAATTTTTTGAGATTTTTTAGGATTTTTATAGATTTATGGGGTTTTTAGGGATTTTGATGGTTTTTAGGGTTTTTCATGATTTTTTAGGGTTTTTAGGGCTTTTATGTTTTTTGGGTTTTTTGACTTTTTTCAAGTTTTATGGGTTTTGAGGGTTTATATGGGTTATTAAGGTTTTAAGGGGATTTATTATTTTCAAGGGGTTTTCGAGGTTTTTAGGTTTTTTATGTTTTCTTGGATTTTTAAGCATATTTTATATTTTTTATGGTTTTTAGGGGTTTTTAGGGTTTTTAGGGATTTTGAGGGCTTTTAGAATTTTTCTGTGGTTTTTTATGGTTTTTACAGTTTTTCAATGCTTAAGTGTCTTTTGGGTTTTTAGGGGTTTTTTGAGTTTTTTTGTTTTTATGGATTTTTTGAGTTTTTTAACATTTTTAGGGGTTTTGAGGGTTTTTAGAGTTTTTAGTGGTTTTAGGGTTTTTTGGGGTTTTAAGGGTTTTTAATGTATTTAGGGGTTTTTATGTTTTTCATGGATTTTTAGTGTTTTTAGGGTCTTTTACGTTTTCAGGGAATTTTATGGTTTTTTAGGATTTTTATGGTTTTTAGTGTTTTTTGCGATTTTGGTGTTTTTAGGGTTATTTTTTATTTTGGGTTTTTTGGGTTTTTTGGGTTTTTAGGGTCTTTTTCAGTTATTGGGGATTTTATATTTTTTATAATTTTTTAACATTTTTAGGGGTTTTAAGGGTTTTTAGAGTTTTTAGTGCGTTTTTCTGGGTTTTTCTAGGTTTTTAGGGTGTTCATAGTTTTTATGGTTTTTAGGGGGGTTTTAGGGTTATTAGGTTTTTTTTACTTTTTCATGGATTTTAAAGGATTTTTTAGGATTTTTATGGTTTTATGGTTTTTTATGGTTTTAGTTTCTTTTTGGTTTTCTTATTTATTTATATTTTAAGGTTTTAAAGGTTTTTTAGAGGTTTTGTAACTTTTTCAGGGGGTTTAAGGGGTTTTAGTGTTTTTATTGGATTTAGTGTTTTTATGGGTTTTTAGGGTTTTTTAAAAATTTTATGGGTGTTATTGTTTTATAGGGTCTTTCATGCTTCTGAGGGCTTTCTAGTATTTTTATGGTTTTAGGGTTTTTAGGGATTTTTGGAATTTTGAGGGGTTTTAGGGGTTTCCAGGGTTTTTAGGGTTTTTATGTGTTTTTTAGGGTTTTTAATGTTTTTTGATTTTTTATTGTTTTTTGGGATTTAAAGGGTTTTTTGAGTTTTTGGTGGGTTTTTAGGGTTTTTATGGGTTTTTAGTAATTTTATTGTTTTCGGGGGTTTTATGGTTTTTAGGGGGTTTTCTGGGGTTCTAGGGGGTTTTATCTTTTTATGGATTTTTAGGGATTTTTTAGGATTTTTATGGTTTTTTGGGTTTTTTTATGGTTTTTAGGGATTTTGAGGGGTTTTAGGGTTTTTTGGGTTTTATGGTTTTTTTGGGTTTCGGGTTTTTTTGAGTTTTTAGGGGTTTTTAGGGTTTTATATTTTTTAACGTTTTTAGTGATTATAAGGGTTTTTAGATTTTTTTTAGTGGTTTTTAGGGTTTTGATGTGTTTTTTGGGGTTTTAATGTTTTTTTGCTTTCAAGGTTTTTTTTTGGGTTTTTAGGGTTTTTTATATCTTGAGGGATTTTAGGGCCTTTTAGGATTATTTAATTTTTTAGGGTTTTTAGGGATTTTGAAGGTTTTTAGTGTTTTAGGGTTTTTTGGTTTCTAGGGCTTTAGGCTCATTTTTTGTTTTTTTTTTGGATTTTTTTGATTTTTTTGTGGGTTTTAAGGTTTTCTATATTTTTTTAACCTTTTTAGGGGTTTTGATGGTTTTTAGATTTTTATTGTGTTTTTAGGGGTGTTAGGGTTTTTAAAGGATTTCGCGGTTTTTATGGTTTTCAAAGGTTTTTCACGGTTTTTAAGCTTTTTTATGTTTTCAAGGATTTTTAGGGATTTTTAGGATTTTTAATATTTTTATGTTTTTAGGGTTTTGTGTATTTTTAGTGTTTTTAGGGATTCTCGGGTTTTTTTTGGGTTTTTAGGGTATTTTAGGGTTATTAGCGTCCGCTTGGGTTTTTAGGGTTTTTTCAATTTTTTTGGGGTTTTTAAGGGTTTTAACGTTTTTAGAGGTTTAATGGTTTTTATAGTTTTTAGTGGTTTTTATGGGTTTTAGGGTTTTTTAAGGTTTTAAGGGGGTTTCATGGTTTTAGGGGTTTTTCAAGGTTTTTAGGTTTTTTATGTTTTCAGGGAATTTTAGAGATTTTTAGGATTTTTATGGTTTTAGAGTTGTTTAGGTTTTATAGGGATTTTAAGGGTTTTAGGGATTTTCTGGGTTTTTAGGTTCTTTTTGGGTTTTTAGGGGGTTTTTTAGTTTTTCTCGGTGTTAAGGTTTTTTAGAGTTTTTTAATGTTTTCATCATTTTCATGGGTTTTAAAATTTTATAGAGTTTATAATGGTTTTTTTTTTGTTTTTTAGGGTTATTTATGTTTTCAGGGATTTTTAGGGAATTTTTAGGATTTTATGGTTTTTAATGGTTTTTAGGGTATTTATGGATTTTGGGATGTTTTAGGACTTTTCGGGGGTTTAAAGGGTTTTTAGGTTTTGTCGGAGTTTTTAGGGTCTTATTAAGTTTTTAGGGGTTTTTTTATGTTTTTATGGAAATTAATGTTTTTTAGAAATTTTTAACATTTTAAGGGGTTTAAAATGTTTTTATAGTTTTCAGTGGTTTTTAGGGTTTTTATGGGTTTTTATGATTTTAATGTTTTTAGGGGTTTTTATGATTTTTAGGGGTTTTTAGGGTTTTTTAGGTCTTCAGGGATTTTTAGGGATTTTTTTAGGATTTTTCTGGTTTTAGGGTTTTTACGGATTTTGAGGGTTTTTTGGATTTTTGGGGGGTTTTTGGGTTTTTAAGATCCTTTTGGGATTTTAGGATCTTTGAGAGTTTGTTTTTATTTAAGTTTTTTTAGATTTTTTTTAGAGATTTTAACATTTTAGGGATTTAAATTGGTTTTAGTGTTTTTAGTGGTTATTAGGCGTTTTAGGATTTTTAAAATGTTTTTAGGGGTTTTATGGATTTCTATGGTTTTTCAGGGTTTTTAGCATTTTTTATGTTTTCAGGTATTTTTATGTTTTTTTAATCTTTATATGGTTTTTTGGGCATTTTAGGATTTTTGTGATTTTTGGGGGTTTTGGGATTTTTAGAATTTTTCTAGGTTTTATCTTTTTTTTGGTTTTTTTTGAATTTTTAGGGTTTTAATGTTTTTTTACAGTTTTTTAACATTTTAGGGGTTTTAATAATTTTTAGAGTATTTAGTGGTTTTATGTTTTTATGGGGTTTTAGGTTTTTTTCTGTTTTTAGGGGGGTTTTATGGTTTTCAGGGTTTTTACAGTTTTTTATTTTTTTCAAGGATTTTTAGGTATTTTTAAAGATTTTTATGGTTATTTAGGGAATTTAAGGGTTTTCTAGGGTTTTATGGGTTTTTAGTATCTTTTTGGTTTTTTTGAGTTTTTAGGGTTTTCAGTGGTTTTTAAAGTTTTTAAACATTTTTAGGGTTTTAAGGGTTTTTAGAGTTTTTAGGTTTTTAAAGGATTTTAGGTGTTTTTATTGTTTTCATGTTCTTTTAGGGTTTTTTACATTTTCAATGATTTTTAGGGGTTTTCACGATTTTTTTGGGTTTTAGGGGTTTTTAGGTTTCTTACTGAATTTGATGGGTTTTAGGGTTTTTCAAGGTTTTTATGGTTTTTCAAGGTTTTAGGGTCTTTTTGGTTTTTAAGGGTTTTTTTTGAGATTTTAGGCATTTTAAGGTTTTTTAGATTTTTTAAATATTTTTAGGGGTTTAAAGGGTTTTTAGAGTTTTTAGTAGATTTTTAGGGGTTTTATGGGTTTTTATGGTTTTTGAGGTTTTTTATGGGTTTTTATGGTTTTCAGGGTTTTTTCAGGGTCTTTAGGGTTTTTTACGTTTTCAAGGTTTTTTAGGGATTTTTTAGGATTTTTATGGTCTTTAGGGTTATTGAGGGTTTTTAGCGTTTTTGAGGGTTTTCACGGGTTTTCATGGTTTTTTGGGTTTTTAGCCTTTTTTCAGTGTTAGGGTATTTTGGGGTTCTTAGGTTTTTTGAGTTTTTTAGGTTTTTTTACGTTTTCATCGGCTTTTTGGTGTTTTATAAGGTTTTTAGGGGTTTTAAGAGGTTTGGGGTGTTTTAGGGTTTTTGTGTGTTTAGGGGTTTTAGGGTTTTTAGGGATTTTGAGGGTTGTTAGGGGTTTTCAGGGTTTTTAGAAGTTTTTAGTGGTTTTTAGAGGTTTTATGGTATTTTTGGGGTTTTTGGGGGGTTTTGAGTTTTTTAGGTGTCTTAATGTTTTTAATATTTTTAGGGGTTTAAAGAGTTTTTAGAGTTTTTAGTCAGTTTTTTGGGTTTTTATGGGTATTTAGGGTTTTTAAGGTTTTAAAGGGTTTTATGTTTTTAGGGGTTTTTATGGTTTTTTATAATTTCTATGATTTTGAGGGCTTTTGGTTTTTTGGGTTTTTAGGAGATTTATGTATTTTGAGGGGTTTTTGTTAATTTCAAGGTTATTAGGGTTTTTAGGGCCTTTTGGAGTTTTTATGATTATTTTCGGTTTTTAATGGTTTTAGAGATTTTTAGAATTTTTAAACATCTTTGGGGTTTAAATTATTTTTTGAGTTTTTAGAGGTTTTTAGGGTTTTTATGGGTTTTAGGGTTTTTTAAGGTTATTAGGTGTTTTATGGTTTTCAAGGGTTTTTAGTGTTTTTAGGGCTTTTAGGGATTTTGAGTTTTTTAGGGTTTTTAATGTTTTTAGGGTTTTTAGTGTTTTTCAAGGGGTTTTAGGGTTTTTCTTGGGGTTTTAAGTGTTTTTTGAGTATTTAAGTGGTTTTATGATTTTTTAGTGTTTTTTACATTTTTAGGGGTTTTAAGGGTTTTTAGAGTTTTAAGTGGTTATAGGGTTATTATCGGTTTTTAGGGTTATTTAGGTTTTTTAGTTTTTTTATTGTTTTCATGGGGTTTTTAGGGTTTTTAGGGATTTTATGTTTTAAGGTTTTTTAGGGATTTTTTTAGTGTTTTTATGGTTTTTATCGTTTTTTAGGTTTTTTGGGATTTTAAGGGTTTTAGGTTTTTTCAGGGTTTTTTTGGGTTTTAGGATTTGTAGGGTCTTTTGGGGGTTTTAAGGTTTTTCTTTATTTTTTCAGGTTTTTAATATTTTTTAGAGTTTTTTAATGTTTTTAGGGGTTTTAGGGTTTTTAGAAGTTTTTTATGGTTTTTAGGGATTTTATGTTTTTTTTGGGTTTTTAAGGTCTTTTGGGGTTTTATGGTTTTCATGGGTTTTTAAAGGTTTTAAGGGGTTTTTTATCTTTTTAGGGATTTTTAGGAATTTTTTAGGATTTTTATGGTTTTTAGGGTTTTATAGGGTTTCTAGGGAATTTGAAGGGTTTTAGGGTTTTTCTGGGTTTTTTGGGTTTTAGGATTTTTATGGTTTTTTTGGGTTTTTAGGGTTTTTTAGGGTTTTAAGGTTTTTTAGACTTTTTTATATTTTTTAGGGGTTTAAGTGTTGTTTAGAAAATTTTATTGGTTTTAAGGGTTTTAATGGGGATTTAGGGTCTTTAAGGTTTTAGGGGTGTTTATGGTTATCAAGGGGTTTTCATGGTTTTTAGGGGTTTTAAGTGTTCAAGGATTTTTATGGATTTTTTAGTATTTTTATGGTTTTAGGGGTTTTTAAGGTTTTTTGGGATTTTGAGGATTTTTTGGGGTTTTCATGTTTTTTTAGGGTTTTAGGGGTTTTAAGAGTTTTTTATGGTTTTTTTGGGTTTTAAAGGGTTTTTTTAATTTTTTTATTGTTTTTAAGGATTTTAGAGTTTTTAACATTTTTAGGGGTTTTAGTGGTTTTAGTATTTTTTAGGGTTTTATGGGTTTTTCAGGTTTTTTAAAGGTTTTTAGGGGTTTTTATGATTTTTAGGGGGGTTTTAGGGTTTTATTATATTCGTAGGGATTTTTTCGACTTTTTGGTTTTGAGGGTTTTTAGGGTTTTTAAGTTTTTACGGTATCTTATGGTTTTTAGGGTTTTTTAGGGTTTTTAGGGTTTTTTTACATTTTCTTCAATTTTTAAGGATTTTTATGGTTTTAGGGGTTTTTAAGATTTTAAGGGATTTTTCAGGGTTTTAGGGTTTTTTAGGGTTTTTTATGGTTTTTATGGTTTTTTATGTTTTTAGGGTCTTTTTGTGTTTTTAGAGTTTTTAGAGTTTTTTTTGTGTTTTAAGGGTTTTTAGATTTTTTAGTGGTTTTAAGGGTTTCTATGGGTTTTTAGGTTTTTTAAGGTTGTAGGTGTTTTTATTATTTTCAAATATTTTCTGCGTTTTTAAGGTTTTTTACGTTTTCTGGGATTTTTAGGGTTTTTAGTGTTTTTATGGTTTTTATGTTTTTTAATATTTTTAGATTATTTAGGTATTTTGAGGGTTTTATGGGTTTCAAGGGTATTTTTGGGGGTTTTAGGGTATTTTGGGTTATTTTGGGTTTTTATGCTTTTTTGGGTATTTAGCGTTTTTAAGGTTTTTTAGAATTTTTAACATTTTTGGGGTTTTTAGAGTTTTTATAATTTTTAGTGGTTTTTAATGTTTATAAGGTTTTTAATGTTTTTAGGAGTTTTCTGTTTTTATGGGTTTTTTTAGGGTTTCTAGGGTTTTTTACATTTTTTTGTATTTTACGGTTTTTAGGATTTTTATGGTTTTTAGGAATTTTAGGGGTTTTAGGTATTTTGAGTGGTTTTTTGGGTTTTTCAGGGTTTTCAAGGTTTTTATGGTCTTTGAGGCTTTTTTGAATCTTTTTTAGGTTTTTAGTGTTTTTTTAGTTTATTTGGTTTCAATGGTTTTTTAGAGTTTTTTTTAACTTTTTAGGGGTTTAAGGGGGCTTTTCGGGTTTTTCGGGTTTTTATGGGTTTTTTGGATTTTTAAGGTTTTTTGGGGTTTTAGGGGGGTTTTCAGGGTTTTTGGAGTCTTTTTTAAGTTTTAGGTATTTTTTGGCTTTTTATGGTTTTTAGAGTTTTTAGGGTTTTTAGGGATTTTGAGAGGATTTAGGGTTTTATTGTTTTAAGGGGTTTTATGGTTTTTAAGATATTTTGTGGTTTTAGGTGTTTTATTAATATTTTTTTGGTTTTTAGGGTTTTTACGGATTTTATGGGTTTTCATGGTTTTTAGGGTTTTTAGGGTTTTCAGGGCTTTGGGGTCCTTTTAGGTTTTTTGAGTTTTTTTATATTTTTTTGAGGTTTCAAGGTTTTTTTTGAGTTTTTAACATTTTTAATGATTTTAGGGTTTTGAAAGGTTTTTAGAGTTTTTAGTGGTTTTTAGGGTTTTTTATATTTTTAGGGATTTTAAGAGATATTTTTTGTTTTTATAATTTTTCGGATTTTTAGGGTTGTATGAATTTTGAGGGTTTTGGGGGATTTTCAATGTTTTTAGGGTTTTTAGGGGCTTTCAATGTTTTTTTGTTCTTTTTGGTTTTTAGGATTTTCTTTCAGTTCTTAGGGGTTTTAAGAGTTTTTAAAATTTTTAGGAGTTCAAAGGGTTTTTAGAGTTTTTAGTGATTTTTTTTGGATTTTTATGGATATTTAGCGTTTTTAAGGTTTTTAGGGGTTTTTTTTTACGGTTTTTAAGGGTTTTAAGGGGTTTTGGGTTTTTTACATTTTCTAGTGTTTTTAGGGATTTTTTATGATTTTAATGGTTTTAATGGTTTTAAGGGATTTTGAGGGGTTTAAGGGGTTTTTTAGGGTTTTAAGGGTTTTTAGGGCCTTTTGGGGTTTTAAGGATTTTTTTTGACTTTTTAGGCTTTTTAAGATTTTTATAGTTTTTTAACATTTTTCGGGGTTTTAAGGGTTTATAGAGTTTATAGTGGTTTTAGGATTTTTATGGGTTTTTATGGTCTTTTATGGTTTTAGTGGGTTTTATTGTTTTCATGTGTTTTTCTAGGTTTTAGGGTTTTTTACGTTTTTTGTGATTTTTAGGGCTTTTTTTAGAATTTTTATGGTTTTTGGGTTTTTAAGTTTTTTATTTATTTTTAGGTTTTTGTGGAATTTTCAATCATTTTTAAGGGTTTTAACGTTTTTTTGGGTGGGTTTAGGGTTTTTTATGTTTTATAGATTTTTAAGGGTTTTTAGAGTTTTTTAACATTTTTAGGGCCCTTAAGGCTTTTTAAAGTTTTTAGTGGGTTTTTAGAGTTTTATGGGTATTGGTAGTTTTTATTGTTTTTTGGGGTTTTATGGTTTTCAGGGGTTTTTTGAGGGGCTTTAGGTTTTTTTACATTTTCATGGATTTTTTTTGGATTTTTATTATTTTTATGGTTTTCAGGGTTTTAGGTTTTTTGATGGTTTTTAGGGGTTTTCAGGTTTTTACTACTTTTGTGGGGTTTTGGAAGTTTTTAGGGGTTTTATGGTTTTTTGGGGGTTTTAGGGGGTTTTTTGAAATTTTTAGGTTTTTTAATATTTTTTATAGTTTTATAATGTTTTTAGGGGTTTAAAGGGTTTTTAGTGTTTTTAGTGTTTTTTCTGGGTTTTTGGGGGATTTAAAGTTTTTAGGGTTTTAATGATATTTTGGGGGTTTTCATGATTTTTTGGGGTTTTTACAATTTTAGGGATTTTTAGGAATTTTATGGGTTTAGGGGTTTTATGGTTTTTATGGATTTTGAGGGGTTTTATGGTTTTTAAGGCTTTTAGGGTTTTTAGTGTTTTTAGGGGTTTTCAAGGGTTTTAGGGTTTTTTTTTATTTTTAAGGGTTTTTTGAGTTTTTAGGGGTTTTATGGGTTTTTAGATTTTTTAACGTTTTTAGGGATTTTAAGGGTTTTTAGTGCTTTAGTGGATTTTAGGGTTATTTATGGGTTTTTACTGTTTTTAATGTCCTTATGGGTTTTTATGGTTTTTAGGGGGTTTTAAGGTTTATATGGTTTTTAACATATTCAAGTATTTTTAGGGATTTATTAGGATTTTTATTATTTTTATGGTTATTTAGGGTTTTAGTGATTTTGATGGGTTTTAGGGGTTTTCAGTGTTTTTAGGGGTTTTAGGGGTGTTCATGGTTTTAGGGTCTTTTTCGATTCTTTGGGGGTTTTTTGAGTTTTTTATGGTTTTTATTGTTTTTAGAGTTTTTTATCCTTTTTTTGGGTTGTAAGAGTTTTTAGAATTTTTTGTGGGTTTTTAGGATTTTTATGGGGTTTTGGGGTTTTTTTATGTTTTTAGGGGTTTTTATGCTTTTCAGAGGTTTTTTAAGATTTTTAGGGGTTTTTACATTTTCAGTAATTTTTAGGGCTTTTTTAGGATTTTTATGGGTTTTTAGGTTTTTTTAGGGTTTTTAGGGATTTTGAGGGTTTTTAGGGGTTTTAAAAAGTTTTAGGCCTTTTAAGGGTTTTTAGTTTCTTTTGGGGGTTTTAGGGTTTTTTTGAGTTTTTTAGGGGTTTTAAGGGTTTTTAGAGTTTTTTAACTTTATTAACATTTTTAGGGGGTTTTAGGGTTTTTAGAGTTTTTAGTGGGTTTTCAGTGTTTTTATTGGTTTTTATGTTTTTTAATGTTTTTATGGGTTTTTATTCTTTTCAGGGGTTTTTAAGGTTTTTAGGATTTTTATGAATTTTTAGAGTTTTTAGGGGTTTTCATGGTATTTTAGGGTTTTTAGGGGGTTTCGGGGGGTTTTTGGGTCTTGGTTTTTTGGTTTTTTTTGATTTTTTTTATGGTTTTATGGTTTTTTAGATTTTTTTAATGTTTTTATGGGTTTAAAGAGTTTTTCAAAGTTTTGTGGTTTTTTGGGTTTTTATGGTTTCTAGGGCTTCTTAATATTTTTAAGGGTTTTTATATTTTTGGGGGGGTTTTATGGTTTTTAGGGGTTTTTACATTTTCAGAGATTTTAGGGATTTTAGAATTTTTATGGTTTTTAGGGTTTTTTGATCTTTTTGGGATTTTGAGAGTTTTTAGGGGGTTTTAAGGTCTTTTGGATTTTTTTGTTTTTCTAGATTTTTAGGGTTTTATGGTTTTTTAGTGTTTTTTAAAGTTTTTAGGATTTTATGGTTTTTACAGTTTTTGCGGTTTTTAGTGTTTTTATGGGTTTTAATGGTTTTATAGGTTTTAGGGGGTTTTTCAGGTTTTTTAGTGTATTTATGTTTTTAGGGATTTTTAGGGATTTGTATGATTTTTGTCGGTTTTAGGGTTTTTTTTGTTTTTAGGGATATTTAGGGTTTTTAGTGGGATTCAGAGTTTTCAGGGTTTTGAGGATTTCTAGGGTTTTATTAGTTTTTTTGGTTTTTAGTGTTTTTAGTGTTTTTAGTGTTTTTATATTTTTTAGAGTTTTTTAATGTTTTTAAGGGTTTTAAGTGTTTTTAGAGTTTTTAGTGTGTTTTTTGGGTTTTAATGGGGTTTTAAGATTTTTTGCAGGTTTTATGGTTTTAAGGGTTTTATGGTTTTTATAATTTTTACATTTAAAGGATTTTTAGGTCTTTTTTAATATTTTTATGGTTTTAGGGTTTATTTGGATTTTTATGTATTTCGAATTTTTTCAGGGTTTTTTTTTTGATTTTTAGGGGTTTTTAGGGTTTTTATGGGCTTATGGTTTTTTTTGAGCTTTTAATTTTATATGGGTTTTTAAAGTTTTTTAACATTTGCATGGGTTTTAATGGTTTTTAGAGCTTTTAGTGGTTTGGGGGTTTTTGTGGGTTTTATGGTTTTTTGAGGTTTTTAGGGGTTTTTATGAATTTTTGGTGGTTTTCAGTCTTTTGAGTGATTTTTACGTTTTAATGGATTTTTAGGGATTTTTTAGGATATTTATGGGTTTTAAGTTTTTAGGGTTCTTAGGGATTTTGAGGGTTCTTAGGGATTTTCTTGATTTTTAGGGTTTTTATGGGTTTTTAGGTTTTTTAGGATTTTTTGCGTTTTTATGTTTTTTTGAGTTATTTAGGGTTTTTAAGATTTTTTAGAGTTTTTTAACGATTTTCATGGTTTTTAGGTTTTTTAGAGTTTTTAGTTGTTTTTAGGGTTTTATGGTTTTTAAAGTTTTTAGCAGTTTTGATGGTTTTCAAGGTTTTTCAGGGATTCTAGGGTTTTTTATTTTTTCAGGGATCTTTCGTGATTTTTAGGGATTTTTAGGATTTTTATGGGTTTTTATGTTTTTAGGGATTTTGAATGGTTTTGTGGGTTTTTTGAGTTTTATAGGGTTCTTAGGGTTTTTTCAAGGTTTTTAGGGAGTTTTTTGTATTTTTATGGCTTTTAGGATTTTTTAGGTTTTTATGGATTTTGACGGGTTTTAGGGTTTTTAGGGATTTTAGGGTTTTCAGAATTTTTCAGGGGTTTTATTGTTTATTTTTTAGTATTTTTTTTCAGTTTTTAGTGTTTTAAAGGTTTTTATAGTTTTTTAACATTTTTAGAGGTTTTAAGGGGTTTTAGGGTTTTACTGGTTTTTATGATTTTTATGGGTTTTTTTGGGTTTTTATGGTTTTCATTGGTCTTTCATGTTTTTTAGGGTTTTTAGATTTTCTAGGATTTTTAGTTATTATTTATGAATTTTATGGTTTTCAGGGTTTTTTAATGTTTTAAGGGATTTTGAGGGGTTTGGGGGTTTTCCACGTTTTTTAGGGTTTTAATGGGTTTTCAGGGTTTTTAGGGTCTTTTAAGGGTTTTGAGTTTTTTTTGATTTATTTAGGTGTTTAATTTTTTTTAGAGTTTTCAATGTTTTTAGGGGTTTTAAGGGTCTTTATAGTTTTTGGTGGTTTTTAGGGTTTTTAGGTTTTTTAAAAGTTTTTAGGGTTTTTTATGTTTTCAGGGATATTTAGGGATTTTTTGGATTTTTGTGGTTTTATGGTTTTTGAGGATTTAGGGTTTTTATGGTTTTTTTAGGTTTTGATGGTATTTTGGGTTTTTAGGGGGGGTGACCTCTTTAGGGGTTTTAAGTTTTTTAGAGTTTTTAACATTTAGGGGTTCTAATGTATTTAGAGTTTTTAATGGTTTTATGGGTTTTTAGGGTTTTTTATTTTTTATAGTTTTTTTGGTTTTAATGTTTTTTTGTGTGTTTTTTATGATTTTTTATATTTTTAGGTATTTTTAAGACTTTTTTACACATTTTATGGTTTTAGGGATTTTGGGGATTTTTAGGATTTGTAGGGGTTTTTAGGGTTCTTTTGGTTTTTTGGGGGTTTTAGGTTTTTTTGTGGTTTTCAGGGGGTTTTTTCAATTTTTTGGGTTTTTAGGGTTTTTTCCTGAGTTTTTAGTGTTTAAAAGGTATTTTAGAGTTTTTATGTTTTTAGGGGTTTAAAGGGTTTTTAGGGTTTTTAGAGTTTTGAGTGGTTTTAGGGTTTTTATGTGTTTTTAGGGGTTTTAGGGTTTTTAGAGGTTTTAGAGGTTTTTATAGTTTTCAGGGGTTATCTGGGGTTTTATGGATTTTTTAGGATTTTTTTAGTTTTTAGGGGTTTTCAGGGTTTTAGGGACTTTCTGGCATTTTAGGGTTTTTTTGTGTTTTTTGGGTTTTTATGGTTTTTAAAAGTTTTTTAATGTTTTAGGGGTTTAATGGGTTTTTAGAGTTTTTATTGTTTTGTTAGGGTTTTTTTGGATTTTTTAAGGTTTTGTGGGGTTTTTTTGGTTTTTGGGGGGTTTTTCATGGATTTTAGGGTTTTTAATTTTTAAGTATTTTTAGGGTTTTTATCTTTTTAAGTATTTTTAGGATTTTTTATGATTTTTTTGGTTTGAGGGGTTTTTTAGGGTTTCTAGGGATTTTGAGGGTTTTATGGGTATTCTAGGTTTTTAGGGGGGTTAGAGTTTTAAGTGTTTTTAAGGTTTTTTAGAGTTTCTTAACATTTTTATTGGTTTTAAGTGTTTTTAGAGTTTTTAGTGGTTTTAGGGGTTTTATGGGTTTTTAAGGTTTCTAGAGGTTTTCATGATTTTCAAGGGTTTTTGTGCATTTTTTGGGATTTTAAGTTTTCAGGTATTTTTTGGGATTTTTTTGGATTTTTACGAGTTTTTGGGTATTTTAGGGTTTTTTGGGATTTTAATGGGTTTTCAGGGGTTTTCAGGGTTTTTTGGTTTTTTTTAAGGTTTTTAGGATCTTTTTGGGTTTCCGAGTTTTTTTTAAATTTTTAGGGGATTTAAGGTTGTTTAGGGTTTTTAACACTTTTTTACATTTATTTTGGTTTTAAGTGTTTTTAGAGTTTTTTGTGGTTTTTAGGGTTTTATGGCTTATTAGGGGTTTTAAAGGTTTTTAGGGGTTTTATGGGTTTCATGAGTTTTTTAGGATTTTTAGTGTTTTTATGATTTCATGGATTTTAGGACTTTTTTAGGAATTGTTTTGTTTTTATATTTTATGGTTTTGGGCGAATTTGAGGGTTTTTAGGAGTTTGGGGGGGGGGCTTTAAGGTTCTTACAGTCTTTTGGGTTTTTAGGGGTGTTTTGAGTTTTTTATGGTTTTATGGTTTTTTAGATTTTTTCAACGTTTTTAGTGGTTTGATGGGTTTTTTAGAGTTTTAGTGGGTTTTAGGGTTTTATGGGGGCGTATGGGTTTTAAGGGTTTTAGTGATTTTTATGGTTGTCAGGGTATTTTAAGGGGTTTTGAGGGTTTTGCATTTTGAGATATTTTTAGATATATTTAAGATTTTTATAGTTTTTAGGGGTTTTAGGGATTTTGTGGGGTTTTAGGATTTTTAGGGGTTTTAAGGTTTTTAGGGGTTTTTAGGTTTTTAGGTTTATTTGGGCATTTAGGGTTTGTTTTGAGTTTTTTAGGGGTTTGAGTTTTTTTTAGAGTTTTTAATGTTTTTAGGGATTTAAAGGGTTTTTAGATTTTTTGGTGGTTTTTAGGGTTTTTATGGGGTTTATGGGTTTTTAAGGTTTTTAGGGGGTTTGATGGTTTTAGGGAGTTTTTAGTTTTTTACGTTTTCAAGGAATTTTCGGGATTTTTTAGGTTTTTTATGGGTTTTAATGTTTTTTAGGGTTTTTAGGGATCTTCTGGGTTCTTAGGGGTTTTTAGGGTTTTAGGGATTTTTTGGGATTTTAGGTGGTTTTTTTGAGTTTTTAGGGTTTTATGGGTTTTTTAGAGTTCTTTAAAGTTTTTAGGGGTTTTAAGGGGTTGTAGAGTTTTTTGTTTTTTATTGTTTTTATATGTTTTGGGGGTTTTCATGGTTTTTAGGGATTTTTTTAGGATTTTTATGTTTTTTAATGGTTTTTAGGGGCTTTTATGGGTTTCAGGATTTTTAAAGGGTTTTTAGGTTTTTTAAGTTTTCATGGATTTTCGGGCATTTTTGGGATTTTTTGGGATTAAGGGTTTTTATGGTTTTTAGGAATTTTGTGGGTTTGGGGGGGTTTTAAGGGTTTCTTAGGGTTTTTAGTTTTTTTAGGGTTTGTAGGGTCTTTTAGGATTTTAGGGGTTTTGAGGTTTTGCATATTTTTTAAACATTTTTAGGGGTTTAAAGGGTTTTTAATGTTTTTAGTGGGTTTTAGTGTTTTATGTGTTTTTAGAGTTTTTAGTGTTTTAAGGGTTTTTTGGTTTTCTGGGGCTTTTCATGGTTTTTCGGGGTTTTTACATTTTTTTGTACTTTTTAGTGATTTTTATGATTTTTATGGTTTTTTTGGTTTTTTGGGGTTTTTGGGGATTTTAAGTGATTTTAGGGTTTTTTTAGGTTTTTTTTGGGGTTTTAGGATCTCTTTTGGGGTTTTAGGGATTTTTTACTATTTAGGGTTTTTAAGGAGTTTAAATTTTTTTATCATTTTTTAACATTTCTATGGGTTTAAAGCATTTTTAGTTTTTTTGGGGGTTTAAGGGATTTATGGGTTTTTACATATTTTTAATGTTTTAGGGGTTTTATAGTTTTCAAGGTTTTTTCAGGGTTTTTAGGGTTTTTTACATTTTCTGGGATTTTTGTTGATTTTTTAGGATTTTTATGGTTTTTAGGGTTTTTAAAATCTCTAAGGGTTTTGAGGGTTTTTATGGGTTGAAGGGTTTTTAGAGTTTTTTTAGGGGTTTTATGGTATTTTGGGGGTTTTAGGGGTTTTTATGTTTTTAGGGGTTTTATTAATTTTTTAGTGTTTTTTAATTTTTTTAGAGGTTTTAAGAGTTTTTAGTGGTTTTATGGTTTTTATAGTTTTTAGTGTTTTAGGGGGTTTAATGGTTTTTAGGGGTTTTCTAGGGTTTCTAGCTTTTTTTATGTTTTTAGGGATTTTTAGGGATTTTTTAAGATATTTATGGTTTTATTGTTTTTAGTGATTTTGACAGTTTTTAGGGGTTTTCATGGTTTTTTGGGTTTTAGGGTTTTTTTATATTTTTGGGATTTTGGGGGGTTTTTTGAGTTTTCTTAGGGGTTTTATGGTTTTTTAAAGTTTTTAATGTTTTTAGGGGTTTTAAGGGTTGTTAAAGTTTTTAGTTGTTTTAAGGGTATTAAGGTTTTTATGGTTTTTCCGTGTTTTTCAGGGTTTTTTGTGTTTTTTTCATTTTCAATGATTTTAATGGTTTTTTAGGTTTTTTATGTTTTTTTACGTTTTTAGGGTTTTTTAGGATTTTTTAGGTAATTTTATGCTTTTTATGGGTTTTTAGGGGTTTTTTGGAATTTTTATGGTTTTTAAGATTTTTAGAGTTTTTAACGTTTTAAGGGATTTCAGAGTTCTTTCTTGTTTTTTAAGCTTTTTAGGGGTTTTATGGTTTTCGATGGGTTTTATGGTTTTTAGGTTTTTTTATTTTTTCATTGATTTTTGGTGATTTTTATGGTTTTAATGTTTTTTGGGATTTTGGGGTGTTTTGGGGTGTATTAGTGGTTTTTAGAGGTTTTCAGGGGGTTTTAGGGTTTTTAGAGATTTTTAGGGTTTTTATGGGGTTTTGGCTTTATATGGTTGCTTTTAGAGTTTTTTAGGTTTTAAATATATTTTAGAGTTTTTTTAACATTTTAGGAGTTATTAGGGTTTTTAGTAGTTTTTAGGGTTTTTATGGGGTTTAGAGGGTTTTAAGATTTTTAGTGGTTTTATGGTTTTCAATGGTTTTTCATGGTTCTTAGCGATTCTTATGTTTTCTTAGATTTTTTTGGCTTTTGAAGGACTCTATTTTGGCTTTAAGTTTTTTTGTGGTTTTTAGCGATTTTGGGGTTTAGTGGTTTTTTTCGTTTTTAGGAGTTTTTATGTCTTCTGGGTTTTTAGGGTTTTTGTGTTTTTTAGTGTTTTATGGTTTTTTAGAGATTTTTTAATATTTTTAGTTTTTAGGTGTTTTAGGGTTTTTAGAGTTTTAGTGGTTTTAGGGTTTTATGGGTTTTTAAATTTTTTTTGGGGGCTGTTATGGTTTTTAAGGGTTTTTAGGGTTTTTAGGGTTTTTTACATTTTTAGTTTTTTTAGAATTCTTTCTGGTTTTGATGGTTTTTAGAGATTTTGAGGGGTTTTAGGGGTATTTCAGGTTTTTTGGGGATTTTAAGGATTTTTCAGGGTTTCTATGTTCTTTTGTGGTTTTAGGGTTTTTAGGAGTTTTTAACATTTTTAGGGGTTTAAAGAGTTTTAAGAGGTTTTAGTAGTGTTTAGGTTTTATGGTTTTTGTGGGGCTTTCAAGTTTTTTAGGGATTTTTATGTTTTTAGGGATTTTTAGGTCCTTTTCAATATTTTTATGGTTTTTAGGGTTTTTTAGAGCTTTTAGTGTTTTTAGGGATTTTGTGGGGTTTTATGGGGTTTTAGGGTCTTTGTGGATTTTTTGGTGTTTTTTTTAATTTTTTGAGTTTTTAATGTTTTTTAGAGTTTTTTAGCGTTTTTAGGTTTTTTAGGGTATTTAGTGTTTTTAGTGGTTTTTAGGGGTTTTATGGGTTTTAGTATTTTTATCGTTTTTAAGGGTTTCTATGGTTTTTAAGGGTTTTTCCTGGTTTTTAGGGATTTTAATGATTTTATGTATTTTTAGAGATTTTGTAGGATTTTTATGGTTTTAAGGGGTTTTAGGGCAAGGAAGATACGAGGATCGGGCTATTCCCGACCCCCTGAAATTTTATTAAGAAAAAAGACGCAACAGACAAGGGAGGGGATGGGTCAAACGACCCGCACCCAAAAACCCTTTACAAACCAAAAATGCAAAAGTCCCCAAAAAAAGAAAGATCAAAAAAGAAAAAACACACAAAGCCAAGCAAGAAAAATCCAGCAGCAGTCCCAACCAAGCAGCAACCAACATCCAGCAGCACCACCACCATCACCATACTCAGCAACTTCATCACCTCCAAAGCATCAGCAACATCACATCTCAGCCAAGCAGCAGCCAACGTCCAGCCCATCCGATTCCGACAGCCAACATCCCACTTCCACCTCAGCAACTAGTAGCACCATCACCAATCAACGCCACCATACCAGATTTCCAGCACCCACCACCTCCTCTCAAGGGAAGCGGTAGCCAAAGACCAATAGATCATCATCCAACAACTCAATATCCAACCAAAATTCAGCAGCAACTTATAAAGGAACCAACAACCAGCAGCGAACGTCATATAACACCTCAAAATCCAGCGACCATCATTCAGTAGTAACAGCAACTCAAAACAAAACCAGCCACAACACAAGAGCACACAGGCCAAAAAATCAGAACAAACACAGCACAGAATGACCATACCTTCATCAGAAGCAAGATCCAAGAACAAAAAGGCAGAAACAGGAAAAAAAACCTGCATCTTTTCCCTTTTCGTCCACCATGACCATTCGAGATGCCAAAAAGGCCAGAAAGACCCTCCTCGGGTCCAAACAAGAAATGAAGTTAAGGGGTTTTAGGGATTTTGATGGGTTTTAGGAGTTTTCAGGGTTTTTTATGGGTTTTAGGGTTTTCTATATTTTTTGGTTTGTTTTATATTTTAGGGTTTTCTAAATTTTTTTTAGTTTTAAGGTTATTTAGAATTTTTAACGTTTTTAGAGGTTTTAAAGTTTTTTGTGGTTTTTAGGGGTTTTATGGGTTTCTATGGGTTTTTAAGCTTCTTTTGTTCTTTTTTGGTTTTTATGAGGTTTTCATGGTTTTTATGGTTTTTACATTTTGAGGGATTTATTGCATTTTTTAAGATTTTTAGGGTTTTTTGGAGTTTTTAGGTATTTTGTGGGTTTTTTGTTTTTTTGTTTTTTTTTTGTTTTTTTTTTGTTTTTTTATAGGGCTTTTAAATTTTTTTATATTTTTTAATATTTTTTGGGCTTTATGGTTTTTTAGAGTTTTTGGTGAGTTTTTTAGGTTTTTAGTGGGTTTTAGGGGTTTTTATGGGTTTTAGGGGTTTTTAGGGGTTGGAGGGTTTCTTTGGGTTTTTATGTTTCAAGGGATTTTAGGGATTTTTAGGATTTTTATGGGTTTTAGGGTTTTATATGATTTTCAGTATTTTGAGGGTTTTTAGGGGTTTTTAGGGTTTTTATGGTATTTAGGGTTTTTAGGGTTTTTAGGGTCTTTTGGGTTTTACAGGTTTTTATTTGAGTCTTTAGGGTTTTAATGTTCTTTAGTGTTTTTATTGATTTTTATGGGTTTTATGGGTTTTAGGGTGGTTTTAGGGTTTTTTTATGATTTCAGGGGCTTTTAGGGATTTTGACGGGTTTTAGTGGCATTAAGGGTTTTTCGCGTTTTTCATGCTTTTTAGGGTCTTTTTCAGTTTTTAGGGTTTTTTGATTTCTTTATGGTTTTTACAGTTTTGTAGAGGTTTTAATGTTTTAAGGGTTTTAGAATTTTTAGTGGTTTTTTTGGATTTTTATGGGGTTTAGGGTTTTTTTAAAGTTTTTAGGGGTTTTATGGTTTTTAGGATTTTTATGGTTTTTAGTGTTTTTTACAGTTTTTAGATATTTTGAGGCTTTTTAGGGGTTTTCATAGTTTTTAGTGGTTTTAGGATTTATTAGAGTTTTTTAGTGTTTTAGAGGTTTTAAGGGTTTTTAAGTTTTAGTGGGTTTTGGGGTTTTAGGGTATTTTAAGGTTTTTATGATTTTTATATTTTTTATGGGTTTTCAGGGTATTTAGGTTTTTTACATTTTCGTGGATTCTACTGATTTTTAGGAATTTTATGGTTTTTTGGATTTTAGGGGATTTCCGGATTTTGAGTGTTTTTAGTGTTTTTCAGTGTGGTTAGGGTTTTAATGGTTTTCATGGGTTTTCAGAGTTTTTTAACATTTTTAGTGGTTTTAATGTTTTTTATATTTTTAGTGGTTTTATGGTTTTTATGGGGTTTTAAGGTTTTTTAAGGTTTTAGGTTTTTTATGGATTATAGGGTTTTTTAAATTTTTAGGGGTTTTTAGGTTATTTTTAGGATTTTTATGGTTTTAGTGTTTTTAGGGGTTTTATGGATTTTGAAGGTTTTTAGGGGGTTTTATGATTTTTTAGAGTTTTGAGGGGTTTTAAGGGATTTTTTGGTTTTTTTGGGGTTTTAGGTTTTTTTTTTGAGTTTTTTTAGGTTTTTAAGGTTTTTTGGAGTTTTTTACCTTTTGAGGGTTTTAAGTGTTTTTCGAGTTTTTTTTTTGGTTTATGGTTTTGTGGGTTTTAGGGTTTTTTATTTTTTATGGGTTTTTATGGTCTTTAGGGGTTTTTAGGGTTTTTAGGATTTTTAATATTTTTAGGGATATTTTTAGTTTTTTTGGTTTTTTGGTTTTTTTAGGTTTTTTTAGGTTTTTAGGAATTTTAAGGGTTTTTAGAGTTTTTTAGGGTTTTTAGGGGTTTTCTGGGTTTTTTCGTTTTTTTTGTTTTTTGGTTTTTTGGTTTTTTTTTTTGAGTTTTTTTGGGTTTAAGATTTTTTATAGTTTTTTAATGTTTTTATGTGTTTTAAGGGTTCATAGACTTTTAGTGTTTTTTATTGTTTTTATGGGTTTTTAATGTTTATGAGGTTTTAGGTGCTTTTATGTGTTTCAGGGGTTTTCAAGTTTTTTAGGGTTTTTTAAGTTTTCAGGAATTTGTAGAGCTTTTTTAGAATTTTTATGTTTTAAAGGATTTTTTAGGGGGTTTAGGGATTTTTGGGCATTTTAGGGGTTTTCATGGTTTTTTAGGTTTTTAGGGGTTTTTAATATTTTTAGGTTCGTTTTGGGTTTTTAGGGTTTTTTGAGTTTTATTTTGTTTTTAAGGTTTCCTAGAGATTTTTAATGTTTTTAGGGGTTTAAAAGATATTTAGAGTTTTTGGGGTTTTTAGAGTTTTTATGGGGTTTTAGGGTTTTTAAGGTTTTTATGGATTTTTATTATTTTTGGGGGGGGGGGAAGTTCAGGAATTTTAGAGTTTTTTACATTTTTAGTGATTTTTAGGGCTATTTTAGGATTTTTTATGGTTTTTATGGATTTCGATGGGTTTTTGGATTTTTTAGGGGTTTTCAGGATTTTAGGGTTTTAGGGTTTTTTGTTTATTGGAGTTTTATGGTTTTTTGTTTTTTTGGGTTTTAAATGGTTTTAGTGTTTTTTAACGTTTTTAGGGGTTTAAAGGGTTTTTAGAATTTTTAGTTATTTTTTAGGTTTTTATGGTTCTCAGGGGGTTTTATCATTTTAGGGTTTTTATGTTTTTAGGGACTTTGAGAACATTTTATGGAATTTTATGTTTTTTTGGGTTTTTGGGGAATTTTTAGGATTTTTAAGGGTTTTCTGGGTTTTCTGAAGCAACCCAATATGTGACAGATGCAGCGACCCACAAACCTCAAACTGTAGGGCCGTAAGGATTCACAGTGTCAAGAAAACATTCCACCAATTCAACACAATCAACAAACAGCCACACAAAAACGGATGTTTCAGAGGGTATGACTTTGCCATCGGTTCTAGGCCTGTGCATTCATGTACGGGACAGCTTTCCGGCAGTGAGGAGTAGAAGGAAGCTGATCTTATTTTTTTTTTATGCTAGGTAGGGGCTCATCTATGTTGTCTTGATGTTTTTTGGCCTTAAACTTTTGTACCATGGTGGTTTAGTGGTTTTATGTTGTGAAGTCATGTTTAGTTTCTCACTTTTTCCTCAAAAGTGTTTGAATAATAAAAATTTAATTTTCTGTTAGATTTTTACTATTTTTAATGTTTTTAAGGGTTTAAAGGGGTTTTATAGGTTTTTAGGATTTTTATGGGGTTTGAGGGGGTTTTATGTTTTTTTTGGGGGGGGGTTATGGTTTTTAGGGATTTTTATGGCTTTTTCAAGATTTTTTTGATTTTTAGGTTTTTCAGGAATTTAACAAATTTTGTTGGGTTTTCAAGGGTTTTTAGGGTTTTCAGCGTTTTCAGGGGTTTTAGGGTCTTTTGGACTTTTAGGGTTTCTTCTTGATTTGTTTAGGATTTTTAAGTTTTTTTAGAGTTTTTTAACGTTTTTATGGGTTTAAAGGGTTTTTAGATTTTTTAGTGGGTTTTAAGTTTTTTATGGGTTTTAGGGTTGTTTAAGGTTTTATGTGTTTTTATAGTTTTCATGGGTTTTTCAGGGTTTTTAGGGTTTTTTATGTTTTCAGGGATTTTTAGGGATTTTTGGATATTTGTGGTTTTAAGGGTTTTTAAGTATTTTGAGGGTTTAGGGTTTATCTGGGTTTTAGGTTTTTTTATTGTTTTCAGGGTCTTTTGGGGTTTTAGGGTTTTTTGAGTTTTTAAGGATTTTAAGATTTTTTTTTTTGAGTTTTTAACATTTATAGGGGGTTTAAGGGTTTTGAGGGATTTTTCAGGATTTTTCTACTTTTTAGGGTTTTTTGGAGTTTTTAGGGCTTTGAGGGGATTTAGGTTTTTTTTTAGTTTTTTAGGTTTTTTAGGCTCTTTTTTGGGTTTTTAGGGATATTTTTTGAGTTTTTAGGGTTTTAAAGGTTTTTAGAGATTTTAACGTTTTAACGTTTTTAGGGGTTTTAATTATTTTTCGAGTTTTTTTTGGGTTTTATGGTTTTTAGGGGTTTTAGGGGGTTTTAGGGGTTTTTAGGGGTTTTTAGGGTTTTATGGTTTTTAGGGATTTTTTTGGTTTTTTGGTTTTTAGTGTTTTTAGCGTTTTTAGAAATTTTGGAGGATTTTAGGGTTTTTTAGTGTTTTTTAGGTTTTTTACGATTTTTAAGGGTTTTCAGGGTTTTTTTTGAGTTTTTAGGGGTTTTTAGAGTTTTAGTGGTTTCTCGAGTTTTATTGTATTGTTGGTTTTTTTATGTTTTTGAGGGGTCTTTATGGTCATCATGGGTTTTCTAGGTTTTTATGGTTTTTACATATTTCGGGATTTTTAGGGAGTTTTTAGGATTTTTAAGGATTTTATGGGGTTTTAGGGTTTTAAGGGATTTTGAAGGGTTTGAGAGTTTTCAGGGATTTTTTTTGATCTTTAAGGGTTTTATGGGTTATTTGAGTTTTTTTGGGTTTTTAAGTTTTTTTTGAGTTTTTAACATTTTTGGGGGTTTTATGGGTTTTTACATATTTTTAATGTTTTAGGGGTTTTATAATTTCGAAGGTTTTTTTAGTGTTTTTAGGGTTTTTTATATTTTTTGGGATTTTTGTTGATTTTTTAGGATTTTTATGGGTTTTAGGGTTTTTAAAGTTTCTAAGGGTTTTGAGGTTTTTTATGGGTTGGAGGATTTTTAGAGTTTTTTAGGGTTTTTAGGATATTTTGGGGGTTTTAGGGTTTTTTACGTTTTTAGGGGTTTTATGAATTTTTTAGTGTTTTTTTAATGTTTTTAGGGGTTTTAAGAGTTTTTAGTGGTTTTATGGTTTTTATGGTTTTTAGGGTTTTAGGGGGTTTAATGGTTTTTCGGGGTTTTTAGGGATTTTTTAAGATATTTATGGTTTTTATGGTTTTTAGTGATTTTCACAGTTTTTAGGGGTTTTCATGGTTTTTTAGGGTTTTAGGGTTTTTTGATATTTTTGGGAGTTTTGGGTTTTTTTGAGTTTACTTAGGGGTTTTATGGTTTTTTAAAGTTTTTAATGTTTTTAGGGGTTTTAAGGGTATTTAGAGTTTTAGTTGTTTTAAGGGTATTAAGGTTTTTATGGTTTTTAGGTGTTTTTGAGGGTTTTTTGGGTTTTTTACATTTTCAATGATTTTAATGGTTTTTTAGGATTTTTATGTTTTTTTACAGTTTTTAGGGTTTTTTATGATTTTGAGTACTTTTAGGATTTTTAGGTAATTTTAGGGTTTTTATGAGTTTTTAGGGGTTTTTTTGGAATTTTTATGGTTTTTAAGGTTTTTAGAGTTTTTAATGTTTTTAAGGGATTTCTGGGTTCTTTCTTGTTTTTTAAGTTTTTTAGGGGTTTTATGGTCTTCGGTGATTTTTTATGGTTTTTAGGGTTTTTTATGTTTTCATTGATTTTTAGTGATTTTTATGGTTTTAAAGTTTTTTGGGATTTTGGGGTGTTTTGGGGTGTATTAGTGGTTTTTAGGGGTTTTCCGGGGGTTTTAGGGTTTTCAGAGATTTTTAGGGTTTTTATGGGGTTTTGGCTTTATATGGTTGCTTTTAGAGTTTTTTAGGTTTTTAATATATTTTAGAGTTTTTTAACATTTTAGGAGTTATTAGGGTTTTTAGTTATTTTTAGGGTTTTTATGGGGTTTTAGGGGGTTTTAAGATTTTTAGGGGTTTTATGATTTTTAATGGTTTTTCAGGGTTTTTAGCGGTTCTTATTTTTTCTAATATTTTTATGGATTTTGAAGGACTCTTTTTTTTCTTTAAGGTTTTTTGTGGTTTTTAGCGATTTGGGGGGGGGGGGTTAGTGGTTTTTTTGTTTTTAGGAGTTTTTATGATTTTTATGTTTTTAGAGATTTTTTAAAGTTTTTAGTTTTTAGGTGTTTTAGTATTTTTAGAGTTTTAGTGGTTTTAGGGTTTTATGGGTTTTTAAAAAAAATTTGGGGGTTTTATGGTTTTTAAGGGTTTTCAGGTTTTTTAGGGTTTTTTACATTTTTAATTATTTTTAGAATTTTTGTGGTTTTTAGGATTTTTAGAGATTTTGAGGGTTTTTAGGGGTATTTCAGGTTTTTTTTGGGATTTTAAGGATTTTTCAGGGTTTTAAGTTATTTTAACGTTTTAGGGTTTTTAAGAGTTTTTAACGTTTTTAGGGGTTTAAAGGGTTTTAAGATGTTTTGGTGGTGTTTAGGTTTTATGGTTTTTGTGGGGCTTTCATGTTTTTTAGGCTTCTTTATGTTTTCAGGGATTTTTTGGGACTTTTCAAGATTTTTATTGTTTTTAGGGTTTTTAGTGCTTTTAGTGTTTTTAGGGATTTTGTGGGATTTTAGGGGTTTTTAGGGTCTTTTTGGATTTTTAGGTGTTTTTTGAGTTTTTAAGAGTTTTTAATGTTTTTAGAGTTTTTTAACGTTTTTAGGTTTTTAGGGTATTTAGTGTTTTTAGTGGTTTTTAGGGGTTTTATGGGTTTTAGGATTTTTATCGTTTTTAAGGGTTTCTATGGTTTTTAGGGGTTTTTCCTGGTTTTTAAGGATTTTAAAGATTTTTTTTATTTTTAGAGCCTTTGTATGATTTTTATGGTTTTAAGGGGTTTTAGGGATTTTGATGGGTTTTAGGAGTTTTCAGGGTTTTTTAGGGGTTTTAGGGTTTTCTATATTTTTTGGTTTGTTTTAGATTTTAGGCTTTTCTAAAAAAAATTCAGTTTTAAGGATATTTAGAAGTTTTAACGTTTTTAGAGTTTTTAGAGTTTTTTGTGGTTTTTAGAGGTTTTATGGGTTTCTATGGGTTTTTAAGCTTTTTGGGTCTTTTTTGGGGCTTTTTTGGTTTTTAGGAGGTTTTCATGGTTTTTATGATTTTTACATTTTCAGGGATTTGTAGCATTTTTTTAAGATTTTTTTTGGGTTTTTTTGAGTTTTTAGGTATTTTGTGGGTTTTAGGGTTTTTAGGGTTTTCGGTTTTTTTTGTTTTTTTTTCGTTTTATAGGGCTTTTAATTTTTTTATAATTTTTAATATTTTTAGGGGTTTTATAGTTTTTTTGAGTTTTTGGTGAGTGTTTAAGGTTTTTAGTGGGTTTTAGGGGGTTTTATGGGTTTTAGGTGTTTTTAGGGGTTGGAGGGTTTCTTGGGGTTTTTATGTTTCAAGGGATTTTAGGGATTTCTAGGATTTTTATGGGTTTTAGGGTTTTTAGGGTTTTTTAGTGTTTTTAGGGTCTTTTGGGTTTTACGGGTTTTTATTTGAGTCTTTAGGGTTTTAATGTTCTTTAGTGTTTTTATTTATTTTTATGGTTTTTATGGGTTTTAGGGTGGTTTTAGGTTTTTTTATGATTTCAGGGGCTTTTAGGGATTTTGAGGGGTTTTAGTTGCTTTCAAGGTTTTTCGTGTTTTTCATAGTTTTTAGGGTCATTTTCAGTTTTTAGGGTTTTTTGATTTCTTTAAGGTTTTTAAATTTTTTTAGATTTTTTAACCTCTTAAGGGTTTTAGAGTTTTTAGTGGTTTTTGGGATTTTTATGGGTTTTAGGGTTTTTTTAAAGTTTTTAGGGGTTTTCTGGTTTTTAGGATTTGAGGGTTTTTTTATCATTTTTTGGGATTTTTTAGGCTTTTTTTGGATTTTTATGGTTTTTAGGGTTTTTTACAGTTTTTAGATATTTTGAGGCTTTTTAGGGGTTTTCAGGGTTTTTAGTGGTTTTAAGATTTATTAGAGTTTTTAGCATTTTAGAGGTTTTAAGGGTTTTTAATTTTTAGTGGGTTTTGGGGTTTTAGGGTATTTTAAGGTTTTTAGGATTTTTATGTTTTTTAGTGGTTTTCAGGGTATTTAGGTTTTTACATTTTCGTGGATTTTATTGATTTTTGGGAATTTTCTGGTTTTTTGGATTTTAGGGGATTTACGTATTTTGAGAGTTTTTAGTGTTTTTTAGTGTGGTTAGGGTTTTAATGGTTTTAATGGGTTTTCAGAGTTTTTAGTTTTTTATGGGTTTTTAGGGGTTTTTTGAATTTTAAATGGCTTTAAGGTTTTTAGAGTATTTTTATGTTTTTATGGGTTTTGAGGGTTTTTAGAGTTTTTAGTGTTATTTAGGATTTTTATGATTTTTAGGATTTTTAAATGTTTTTAGAGGTATTATTTTTATTAGGTATTTTTCAGGGGTTTTAGGATTTTTTGGGTTTTTTAGGATTTTATGGATTTTATAGGGTTTTATGGTTTTTAGGTATTTTGTGAGTTTTTAGGGATTTTCAGAATTTTTAGGGTTGTTCTTGGTTTCTAGGATCTTTTTAGGGTTTTAGGATTTTTTTTGTGTTTTTTAGTGTTTTTTGGTTTTTTTGAGTTTTTAACATTTTTAGGGGTTTCAAGGGTTTTTAGAGTATTTAGTGGTTTTTTTGTTTTTATGGGGGTTTTAGGGGTTTTTTAGTTTTTTAGGGGTTTTATAGTTTTCAAGGGTTTCAGGGTTTTTTACATTTTTAGGGATTTTTAGGGTTTTTTATGATTTTTATGGTTTTTATGGTTTTAAGGGGTTTTAATGGTTTTTTGGGTTTTTTAGGGTTTTTAAGAACTTTTTGGGTTTTTTTGTTCTTTTTGATTTTTTTGGGGTTACAAGGTTTTTTAGAGTTTTTAACATTTTTTGGGGTTTTAAGGGTTTTTTGAGTTTTAGTGGGTTTTTAGGGTTTTTATAATTTTTAGGGTTTTTAAGGTTTGTAGGGGTTTTATGTTTTTAGGGGGTTATCGGGGTTTCTATGGATTTTAATGTTTTCTGATATTTTTTATGATTTTTATGGTTTTATAGTTTTTAGGGTTTATATGGAATTTGAGTTTATTTAGGAATTTTAGGGTTTTAGGCTGTTAGGGCCTTTCTGGGTTTTTGGGAGGGTTTTTAAGTTTTTCAAGGTTTATGGTTTTTTAAATCTTTTTAATTTTTTTGGGGTTTTAGATTTTTTAGTGGTTTTATGGGGGTTTTGGGGGTTTTTTAAGGTTTTTAGGGGTTTTATGGTTTTTAGAGGTTTTTCATGGTTTTTAAGGTTTTTTTATGTTTTCAGTGATTTTTAGAGTATTTTTAGGATTTTATGATTATTATGGTTTTTGTGGCTTTTAGGGATTTTGACGGGTTTATGGGGTTTTTAGGGTTTTTATTAGTTTTTTGGGTTTTTAGGCTCTTTTGGGCTTTTAGTTTTTTTTAATTTTTAGCGTATTTAATAGTTTTTAGAGTTTTTTTAACAATTTTAAGGGTTTTAGAGTTTTTGTGGTTTTTAGGGATTTTAGGGGTTTTATGGGTTTAAAAGGTTTTTAGGTGTTTATTCCTTTTAGGAGGCTTTCAAGGTTTTAGGGTTTTTTATGTTTTCATGGATTTTTTATGGATTTTTTAACATTGGTATGGTTTTTAGGGTCTTTAGGGGTTTTAGGTATTTTTGAGGGTTGTTAGGGTTTTTCATTGTTTTTAGTGGTTTTAGGGGTTTTAGGGGTATTCAGGGTTTTTAGGTTCTTTTGGGGGTTTAGGGGTTTTTTGATTTTTTAGGGTTTCTAATATTTTTATAGTATTTTAACGTTTTTAACATTTTTAGAGTTTTTATAGTTTTTAGTGGGTTTTCAGTTTTTTAGCGGGGTTTTAAGGTTTTTAAGGTTTTTAGGGGTTTTTTGGTTTTTAGGCGTTTTTTCAGGATTCTAAGGTTGTTTAGGGTTTTCCAAGATTTTTAGGGTCTTTTGGGGGTTTAGGTGTTTTTGAGTTTTTAGGGTTTTTAAGGTTTTTAGAGTTTTTAACATTTTTAACATTTTTAACATTTTCAGGGGTTTTATGGTAGTGTTTTTAGTGTTTTAGAAGTTTTATGTATTTTTTGGGTTTTTAAGCTTTTTAAGGTGTTTTATGGTTTTCAGTTATTTTTATGGGTTTTTTGGGGTTTTTTACATTTTTTAGTGATTTTTTAGGATTTTTATGGTTTCTGGGGTTTTTAGAGTTTTTATGGATTTTGAGGGTTTTAGGGTTTTTAGTGTTTTTATGGTTTTTCAGGGTATTTGGGTCTTTTGGGTTTTTAGGGATTTCAACGTTTTTTATAGTTTGAAAGATTTTATGGCTTTTAATGGTTTGTAGAGTTTTGAGTGGTTTTTTTTTGATTTTATGGGTTTCTAGGGGTTTTTATGGGTTTTATGGGTTTTTATGGTTTTAAGGGTTTTAGGGTTTTTTACTTTTTTAGGGATTTTTATTGATTTTTTAAGATTTTTATGGTTTTTAGGGGTTTTAATGATTTTTACGAATTTTGAGGGTTTTTAGGGGTTTTAGGTTTTTTTGGATTTTTTGGGTTTTTTGAGGTTTAGGTTTTTATTGTTATTTAGAGTTTTTTAACATTTTAGGGGTTTAAAAAGTTTTTAGAGTTTTTAGTGGTTTTAGGGTTTTAATAGGTTTTAGTGTTTTTATAGGGTTTAGTGTTTTTAAGGTTTTTAGATGTTTTTATGGTTTTCATGGGTTTTTAGGGTATTTATAATTTTTTTGTTTTCATGGATTTTTTTGTCTTTTTAGTATTTTTATCATTTTTAGGGTTTTTTAAGGGTTATGGTGATTGTGAGGGGTTTTAGGGGTTCTCATGGTTTTTTTAGGGTTTTTAGGGGTTTTAAGTTTTTTAGAGTCTTTAAACCTTTTTACGAGTTTTAAGGGTTTTAGAGTTTTTAGTAGTTTCTAGTGTTTTTATGGGGTTTTAGGGTTTTTAACATTTTAGGTGTTTTTCACAATTTTTACGGTTTTTAGGGGTTTAGGGATTTTGAGGGTAATAGGGTTTTTAGGGTTTTTAGTGGTTTTAGTATTTTTCAGTGTTTTTAGGGTCTTTTGGGGGTTTTTTAGTTTTTAGGGGTTTTAATGTTTTTTGATATTTTAATGTTCGGTAACGTTTTTAGGGGTTTTAAGGGTTTTTAGAGTTTTAGTGGGATTTTATGGTTTTTATGTTTATATGGGTTTTTTTAGTTTTTAGTGTTTTTAAGGTTTTAGGGGTTTTTTAGGGTTTTTAGGGTCTTACGTTTGCAGGTATTTTTAGTGTTTTTTAGGATATTTATGGTTTTTAAGGTTTTTTAGGGTTTTAAGGATTTCAATTGGTTCTAGGGGTTTTTTGGGTTTTTTGGTGGTTTCAATGGTTTTAGGGTCTTTGTGTTTTTAATGGTTTTATTTGAATTTTTTTGGGTATCATGGGTTCT
The DNA here is from genome assembly GCA_963277665.1 of Viscum album. Taxonomy (NCBI): domain Eukaryota; kingdom Viridiplantae; phylum Streptophyta; class Magnoliopsida; order Santalales; family Viscaceae; genus Viscum; species Viscum album. Next base: position 1,048,221,584 of record OY728121.1, on the reverse strand, counting down.
TAGAGTTTTTAATATTTTTAATGTTTTAAGGGTTTTAAGAGTTTTTAGTGTTTTTAGTTGTTTTTAGGGTTTTTGGGGGTTTTAGGTGTTTTTTAGGTTTTTAGGGGTTTATGGTTTTTAGGGGGTTTCTGGATTTTTAGGTTTTTTTCATTTTCAAGGATTTTTAGGGATTTTTAGGGTTTTCATAGTTTTTTAGTGTTTTTACGGTTTTTTGGTTTTTTGTGTTTTAATGTTTTTTTTTTAGTTTTTTACGTTTTTTTGGGTTTTAATGGTTTTTGGATTTTTAGTGGTTTTTTGGGTTTTTATGGTTTTTAGGGGGGTTTATGGTTTTCTAGAGTTTTTAGGGTTTTTAGGTTTTCTAGGTTTTTGGGGATTATGAGGGTTTTTAGAGTTTTCCATTGTTTTTTGGGTTTTTAAGGGTTTTTTCAATTTTATGGTATTTTGGGGATTTAGGTGGTTTTTTGAGTTTTTTGGGGTTTTAAGGTTTTTTAGAGTTTTTTAATGTTTTATTAGTTTTAATGGTTTTTAGAGTTTTATTGGTTTTTTGGGTTTTGATGGGCTTTGGGGGTTTATTGTTTTTATGGGGTTTTATTATTTTCAAGGGGTTTTAAGTTTTTTAGGGTTTTTATTTTTCTGGGATTTCTATGACTTAGGATTTTTATGGTTATTAGGGTTTTTATAGGTTTTAGGGATTTTTCAGGATTTATAGGGGTGTTTACGGTTTTCTGTGGTTTTTTAGAGATTTTGAGGGGTTTTGCAGTATTCAAGGTTATTATGGTCTTTTGGTGTTTTAGGTTTTTTTTACATTTTTAGGGGTTTTAAGTTTATTTAAAGTTTTTAACGTTTTGTAACCTTTTTAGGAGTTTAAGGGTTTTTAATGTTTTTAGTGATTTTTTATGTTTTTTATGGTTTTTTGGGGTTTTTATAGTTTTTAGGGGTTTTTCAGGGTTTTGGTGTTTTCTACATTTTCAGGGATTTTTAGGGATTTTGTCAGATTTTTATGGTTTTTAGGGGTTTTAGTGATTTTGAAGGTTTTTTTGGGTTTTCAGGTTTTTTAGAGTATTGTTGAAATTTTTAGGGTTTTTAGGGTCTTTTTAGATTTTGGGGTTTTATTTGAGTTTTTAGGGTTTTTAGGTTTTTTTGAGTTTTTTTAATGTTTTTAACGTTTTATGCATTTTAAGGGTTTTTAGAGTTTTTAGTGGTTTGTAGGGTTTTATGGGGTTTTAGGGGGTTTTAAGGTTTTAGGTATTTTTCTGAATTTCAGAGGTTTTTTACATTTTTTATGGTTTTTTTACATTTTTAGCACTTTTTAAATATTTTTATGGTTTTTAGGGTTTTTAGGAATTTTAGTGATTTTGAGGGTTTTTAGAACTTTCAGGGTTTTAGGGGTTTTCAGGGTTTTTAGGGTATTTTTGAGTTTTTTTTTTTAGTTTTTTAGGGGTTTAAGGTTTTTTAGCATTTTTTAACATTTTTAAGGGTTTTAAGGGTTTTAGAGATTTTAATGGTTTTTTTTCTTTTTATGGGTTTTTAGTAATTTTTTAGGTTTTAGGGGGTTTTATGGTTTTTAGGAGTTTTTTAGGGTTTTTATTGTTTTTTAAGTTTTTAGGGGGTTTTAGGGGGTTTTAGGATTTTTATGGGTTTTAGTGTTTTTTTTTTGTTATTAGGGATTATTAGGGTTTTTCGAGTTTTTCAATGTTTTTTGGGTTTTTAGGGCTTTTCAGGGTTTTAGTGTATTTTGAGAATTTTAGTGTGTTTTTTGTGTAAGAACCCAGTTTTTGCTATGAAAGACTTTGGAATATTCTTGATGATATTCCAGAGCAGCGCCTTCAGACGGCGTGCGATTCCGGGCCCCGGAGTGGCCGGAATTAAATTTTCAGTGCGTTCACACTGGAAATGCTAAATAAATGACATAACTCCTAAACGGAGTTCCGGATCAGGGATCTGAGTGTACGGATGGGTCCGTAATGGGGTGTTTACCCTAGGGAGGACATAAAACTTGTCGGTGCGGGATGTTTGGACCCCTCGCCCGCTTCTGGAACGTTAAACAGATTAATTAATTAATTAATCAATTCGTTTAATGGCGAAACACTAGTATCTCTTAAACGGTGGCTCGGATTGGAAAATCGAGGGCACCGTTGAGTTCGGGGCGTGTCGTTTACCCTAGGAGGGGTATAAGTTTGGCGGGCGCGGGCCGTTTGTGAAAAATGCCCCCAGGGGCGTTTTCGTAATTTGGCGGCCTCGGGCGCTAAGTTTAGTAACTTTTGAACGGGGTCTCGGAATAAAATTCCGAGACCGCCGTTGCGCTCAGAGCGTGGTTCTTAGCTTATGGGAGGCTAAATCCCGACCCCGTCGGGAGTTCGGGTTCGGGGCTGTCGGGCGGGCGTATAAGTGTTTAATACTTAAACACCCCCCCCTTCCTTCTTCTTCTTCTTCTTCACCCTCTCCCCTTCCCTCCATTCCGGCGAGCTCCGGCGAGGCGAGCTCTGGCGAGGCGAGCTCCGGCGAGGTGGCTCCGGCGAGACGGTGGCGCGCGGCGGATCGCGCGGGAAGCATCGGGCGAAGCCCAACAAGGTAGGCGGATTTGAGTTTTCCTCCCCTTCCCCGTTATAATCCCCATTTATGCTCAATCGCACCATCGGATACTCAAAAAAATCCCGTGGTTGCGTAGATCCCGTCCCGAGCTTTCCGGAAAGCTATCTGGATCAAAATTTCGACCACCAGATCGTTCCCGGTGGTCCTCGGAATTATCCGGCCGTGAGGCCGGTTTCTGGCGGGGGCCGAAGGCGGCGGACGGCGGCGGCGCAGGGCGGCGCGGGGCGGAGTGAGGCGGAGCAGGGCGGTCGGCGGGCCTTCGAAGGCGGAGGCGGCGCTTGCCGGGAGGCGGCGGCGGCCTTCGGCGGCGGCTTCGGAAGCCGGCCGCGGCGCCGGCCGCGGGCGCCGGCAGGCGGAGGAGAACGGGGGGCCGCGAAGCGCGGGTCGCTGTGGGGAATCAACCGGCCGCGAGGCGCGGCCGGTCGGCTGGAACGAGCCGCAGCCAGTTGGCCGCGGCGGGGTGGACCGGACCCGCAGCTGAGCCGCGGGCCGGCTGTGCGGACCGGGTCGGCCGGTTCTGGCCGGTCCGGCCCAAGGGGCTCGCCCCTCAGCCTTCGGACGCCCGTAATTCGGGCTACGGGCTCCCGTTTTGCTCGCCGTCTGCGGCAGCGCGGAGCGTGCGTCGATGAGTTTTGTTTGAGATGGTTTCAAGAATTTTTAATTCCCGAAACGAGGGGTCGCTGAGGCGCGACGCATCCTTAAGTGGACGAGCGGTTCTCCCGAGTTTCTTGTTTTGGACGGCGCGGACGCATCCGATGTCCGTTTTGAGCGCCGTCAGTTGCATTGGGACCCTGGCGTCGAGGCGGAGGGTTGCAGGGTGGTTTCAGGCGTTGAGGCCGGAGTTGAGGCGTGGGCCCCACGGCCCGTCTCTTGAGCTGCGTGCGGCGTCTCACGACTTTGTCCTCGGACGTCCGTTCGGGGCGTGCGAGCAGTCGATGTTAGGTGTTTTTCCGAGGGGATTGCAATGGTACAATCCGCCCGCTCAAATTCGGCACGATGGTGCGGGGCCCACGAGGGTCGTTTCGGGAGTTTACGGTGATTTCCAGTCTTATCACCGGGCGACCGTTTTTGACGAATGAGTAGTCCATCTCGTGTGCTTTTTCGAGAGGATCGCAACGGTGCGATCCGTTCGTGGAGTTTCGTTACCGGGTTGCGGGTCCCACCTGGAGCCGCTCGTGTGCGGTGTGCCGGAACGCATCGTTTTCTCCGGATACCCGTTCTACTCAAGCGAGTAGTGCTTTCGACGTGTTTTTTCGAGAGCATTGCGATGGCGCAGTCCACCCGACCTCTTTCGGAGATGTGGTGTGGGCCCCACCCGACCGGGCTACGGTGAATAGTACCTTTTTCACCAGGTGGCCGTTTTGGGTGATTGAGTAGTCAATCCCATGTGTTTTTCCGAGGGAATCGCAGTGGCGTGATCCGTTGGTTCAGTTTCGGGATTCTGGTGTGGGCCCCACGCGAGTTGGTCACGGTGAATAGTACCTCTTCCACCTGTTGACCATTTCGGGCGAGTGAGTAGTCTAACTCACGTGTTTTTCCGCAAGGATTACAACGGTGTGATCCGTTTGGCTGTACGAAGCCTCTTGCGCGATCTTGAGAAATGTGGAAGCACGGAAGGTGCTCTAGTGGTGGTTCGCCCTACTTTGCTTGTAGCGGACCTTTGGCGAGTGATCGCGTGCACTCCCGTGTGAGTGATGTAAATGCTTGAGGTGACGTGGTTGGCCGTGCCTGGGCCCTTGAGGTGGAGTTGTTACGTCACGCCTTCGCGCTGACGTTGGGTGCCGGGTGCACGATAGCCTTGGGCTAGAGACGAGGTATACTCTGGGAGTAAACGAGAGCGCTTGGAGGTACGTGTGGTTTGTACTTGATACGTTTGTGCGCTCAGTTGTGGTTGACTTGGGGCCACACGTCATGTGGGCCCCATGTGCGTGTCGTGTTCTGCCTTACGTACTTTGACCTCTCGCGACGTAGAGGGTCCCTCGGTGTGTTTGTTTGACCAGCAGGGTGGATATTTCCCCTGGCTCGGTGCTCGTTTGTTGACCAGCAGGGTTGAGTGGTCTCCCCCTGGTTTCGTCCTTGATGGATTGGCCGGTAGCGGTGCTAGCCACCCAGTGCTGGGACAGGCGCTGAACCCCTCAGGTTGAGTTGTACTGGAGTCGGGTGGTTGCACGATACCCACTCCGCGTTTGGTTGGCCAGTGTTGTACCCTTCAGTGGAGGTGGCCAGAGCAGTTCTGAGTTTTACCCTCCAGCGGGGCTGGGCAGTGGGTTACTCATCGGCTTCTAGGGTCTACCCTCCAGCAGAGACTGGGCAGTGGGTCACCCGACACTTTCAGGGTCTACCCTCCAGCAGAGAGTGGGCAGTGGGTCACCCGACACTTAGGGTCTACCCTCCAGCAGAGACTGGGCAGTGGGTCACCCGACGACCTCTTAGGGCCTACCCTCCAGCAGGGCTGGGCAGTGGGTTGTCCGTAGTCTAGTTCCAGGTCTACCCTCCAGCAGGGCTGGGTAGTGGGTTGCCTGTCGACCTATTCCAGGTCTACCCTCCAACGGGGCTGGGCAGTGGGTCGCCTGATGATGTAATTTGGTTTACCCTCCAGCAGGGTTGGGAAGTGGGTCGCCTGATGATGTAATTTGGTTTACCCTCCAGCAGGGCTGGGCAGTGGGTCGCCTGATGATGTGTTAGGGTTTACCCTCCAGCGGGGCTGGGCAGTGGGTCACCCGACACTTAGGGTCTACCCTCCAGCAGAGACTGGGCAGTGGGTCACCCGACGACCTCTTAGGGCCTACCCTCCAGCAGGGCTGGGCAGTGGGTTGTCCGTCATCTAGTTCCAGGTCTACCCTCCAGCAGGGCTGGGCAGTGGGTTGCCTGTCGACTTATTCCAGGTCTACCCTCCAACGGGGCTGGGCAGTGGGTCACCTGATGATGTAATTTGGTTTACCCTCCAGCAGGGCTGGGAAGTGGGTCGCCTGATGATGTAATTTGGTTTACCCTCCAGCAGGGCTGGGCAGTGGGTCGCCTGATGATGTGTTAGGGTTTACCCTCCAGCGGGGCTGGGCAGTGGGTCACCCAACACCTGGTTATGGTTTACCCTCCAGCGGGGCTGGGCAGTGGGTCTCCTGACGATGTATTATGGTTTACCCTCCAACGGGGCTGGGCAGTGGGACACCTGTTAGCATTCCAGGCTCAGTCCTTTCTACTAGGCTAGCCTGTGGCTTTCCTCCGTGATTACCGGAGCGGGACCCTTGGTTGTACGGGTCAGTGTTGTGTCGGCTTTGGCTTTGTGGAGACCTCTCGACTATGGGGCAGTGACGTGGCATGGTTTGACTTTCCTAGAAATTTCAAGTACAAGGGGCGCTTTCCCCACCGAGACGCGTTCTTGCGACGCGATCTAAAACCGTGCGGGCGAGTCAGTGCCGCCCAAAGCGGATAGTATCGAGGTGTGGTGATTGAGCCCCTTGGCTTGCGGTTCAGGGCATGCGTGCGGGGTGCTGGGGGTCGATGATGGTGTTTACTTTTGGGACTGTTGGCGACTCTTTCTTGGGCTGAGCTACGGGACGTAGATCCCCTTACGAGGTTGTTCGGGCTTCTTGTTGAGAATATGGGCTTGTATATACCTCGTACGAGTACCCACTCCTTGGGTTTTGGTTACTCTCCTTCCAGGAGAGGCGAAGACGCGCGGGGTATGCCACGTGCTTTCCGTGTCTAGCTTCTCGCGGTTAGACGAGTCTACTCTCCTTCTATAGGTAGCGAAGACTCGACGAGAAGTTCATCTTCTCACCGTTTCCAGCTCCTTGTGCCTAGACGAGTCTACCTTCTTTCTCTTGTTGGGTTGAGCTGGACTCTTACTGTACTCTTTACTGCACCTTCAGTTGTACTCCTTTACTTTTCCTGTTCGCTCTACTGCTCACCCTTCGGTACCTCCTTTTGTTGCTCCCTCGAGCCTTCGGGGTATCGTACTGAGTATTTTTATACTCACCCCTGCTTGGGCTTTGCCCGCACTTGGTGTGCCCTTGCAGACGACGGACAGGTGGAGTGTGACTTCAGTGGAGCATAGGAGCTTGGGATCTTGGACCGCGTGCGGTGGTCGTGGTCGGGTTCCAGGTGGGAGACCCGTCAGCTGTTTCTTTTGGTTTACCTGTTGCCGGGTTGTGGCACTTGTTTTGGTTGGGCCCGTGTTTTTCCCCTTTTCTTTTCAGCTTGTACCCTGTACTGTTTAGTGGTCGATGCACTCTTGTGGTTTATTTATAGCAGTTTCCCTTTTTCTTTACTTTTCTTTTCTTTTACTCTGCACTTTTGCATTGAGTGTGCTGCGTGTGTGTGTGTACAAGTGCTTAGGCAAAGGCCTCCCTGAGTTGTTGTGCCTTCGGCGCTGGTCGCCAGCCCCTGGCCTATGGAGGCGGGCTTGGGGTAGTTTTGGATCGAGCCCGGGTAGAGTCGGGTCGTGACATTTTGAGTTTTTTTGGGTTTTAAGGTTTTTTAGAGTTTTTAATGTTTTATGGGTTTTAAGGGTTTTTAGAGTTTTTAATGGGTTTTAGGGTTTTTATGGGGTTTTAGGGGTTTTTAAAGTTTTTAGGGGGTTTATGGTTTTCATGGGTTTTTCAGGTTTTTTGTGTTTTTTAAGTTTTAAGGGATTTTTAGCGATTTTTTAGAATTTTAATGGTAATTAGGGTTTTTTAGGGTTTTTACGGATTTTGAGGTGTTTTTTGGGGTTTTCAGGTTTTTAGGTTTTTTTAGGTCTTTTGGGTTTTTAGGGTTTGTATGATTTTTTTTAGGGCTTTCAAGGTTTTTATAGTTTTTAATGTTTTTAGGGGGTTTAAGGGTTTTTATATTTTTAGTGTATTATTAGGGTTTTTATGGGTTTAGGGTTTTTTAAGGTTTTTAGGGGGTTTTATGGTTTTTAGTTGTTTTTTAGGGTTTTTAGGTTTTTTTATATTTTCATTTATTTTTTGGGTTTTTTCAGGTTTTTTATGGATTTTAGGGTTTCTTGGATTTTTAGGGATTTTGTGGGGATTTAAGGTTTTTTAGAGGTTTTAAGGTTTTCAAGATTTTTAGGATCTTTTGCGGTTTAAAATGTTTTTTGTGTTTTTTAGGGTTTTAAATGTTTTTAGTGTTTTTTTACCATTTTTGAGGTTTTAAGGGTTTTTAGAATTTTTATGGGTTTTTTAGTTTTTTAGGCTTTTTGTGGTTTTTAGTGGAATTTTTAGTTTTTTTTTGGGGGGGGGGTTCAAGGTTTTTATGGTTTTTTACATTTTTAGGTATTTTTTAGTACTTTTATGGTTTTTATGGATTTTTAGGGTTTTTAGGGATTTTAAGGGTTTTTGGGGGGTTTATGGGTTTTTAGGGGTTTTCAGGGTTTTTTTTGGGATCTTATTGTTTTTTTTTTGAGTTTTTAACGTTTTAAGGGGTTTAAATGGTATTTAGATTTTATTTTATTTATTAGGGTTTTGTGTGTTTTAAAGTTTTTAGTGATTTTTATTATTTTCAGGGGTTTTTTAGGGTTTTTAAGTTTTTTAAGTTTTTAGGGATTTTTCGGGAATTTTCGGGATTTTTTAATATTTTTATAGGTTTAAAGGTTTTTAGGGTTTTTAGGGATTTTGAGGGTTTTTCATGGTTTTTAGGGGTTTTAGTTCATGATTTTTAGGGTCTTTTGGGTTTTGGCGGGTTTTTGAGTATTTTAGGGTTTTAAGGTTTTTATAGTTTTTAGACATTTTTAATGTTTTTAGGGGTTTAAAGGGTTTTTATAGTTTTTTTGGTTTTTATGGTTTTTATGGGTTTAGGGTTTTTATGGTTTTCTTGGGTTTTTAAGAGTTTCGGGGTTTTAGGGATTTTTATGTTATCAGTGTTTCTAAAGGCTTTATCAGGATTTTTATGGTTTTTAGTGATTTTGATGGTTAGTGGTTTCTAGGGTTTTTGGGGTTTCTTGGGTATTTGGGGTCTTTTGGGTTTTAGGGTTTTTTTTGAGTTTTTAGGGTTTTAAGCTATTTAGATTTTTTTAACATTTTTAGAGGTTTAAGGGTTTTTAGAGTTTTTAGAGGTTTTCTAGATTTTTATCGGTTTTTATGTTTTTAGGGGGTTTTATGCTTTCAGGGTTTTTTAGGTTTTCATATAATTTAGGGATTTATATGGTTTTTAGGGTTTTTTGGGTTTTTGGGGTTTTTGGGTTTTTAGGTTCTTTTGGGGGTTTTAGGATTTTTTTGAGTTTTTATGGTTTTTTAGAGTTTTTAACATTTTTAACATTTTTTGGGGTTTAAAGGGTTTTTAATGTTTTAGTGTTTTTTAGGGTTTTTATGGGTTTTTAGGGTTTTTAAGGTTTTTAGGGATTTTTAGGGGGTTTTTATGGATTTTAAGGGGTTTTCAGGTTTTTTAAGGTTTTTAAGTTTTCAGATATATTTATGGATTTTTTAGTATTTTTATGATTTTAGGGTTTTTAGTGTTTTTAGGTATTTTCAGGGGTTTTATGGTTTTCAGGGTTTTTAGGGTTTCTAGGGGTTTTTATGGTTTTTTGGCGTTTTAGGGGGGGTTTGAGTTTTTTTTTAGGTTTTTAAGTGTTTTTAGAGTTTTTAACGTTTTAAGGGTTTAAGGGTTTTTAGAAATTATAACGGGTTTTTAGGGTTTTTATGGGTTTTAGGGTTTTTAAGGTTTTTCGGGGTTTTATGATTTTTAGGGGTTTTCCATGGTTTTTAGGGTTTTTATGTTTTTAAGGATTTTTAGTGATTTTTTAAGTTTTCATGGGTTTTAGGGTTTTTATTGATTTTTGAGGCTTTTAGAGTTTTTCTGAGTTTTTTAGGGTTTTTAGTGGTTTTTAGGGTTTTTAGGGGTTTTTTGAAGTTTTTTGGGGATTTAAAGTTTTTTTAGGATTTTTAACATTTTTAGGTGTTTTAAGCATTTAGAGTTTTTAGTGGTTTTTAGGGTTTTATGGGTTTTTAGGTTTTTTTTTGGTTTTTAGGGGTTTTGGTGGTTTTCATGGGTTTTTTAGTGTTTTGGGGGTTTTTTAAATTTTCATGGATTTTTAGGGCTATTTTAGGATTTTATTGTTTTTAGGGTTTTTAGAGATTTTGAGGGGTTTTAGGGTTTTCAGGGTTTTTATGGGTGGCATTTGGGTTTTTAGTGTTGTTTTGAGTTTTATAGGTTTTTAAGTATTTTTAGAGTTTTTAATGTTTTTAGGTGTTTAAAGGATTTTTGGATTTTTATAATGGGTTTTTAGGGTTTTTTTGTTTTGAGTGTTTTTATGGGTTTTAGGGGGTTTTATGATTTTAAGTTTTTTTAGTGTTTTTATGTTTTCAGGGAATTTTAGGATTTTTTTAGGATTTTTAGGGTTTTTCAGATTTTTAGAGATTTTGAGGGGTTTTATGATTTTTCATGTTTTTTAGGGTTTTCTATGTTTTTTGGTTCTTTTGGGGTTTTTAGGGTTTTTTTAGTTTTGTAGAGTTTTATTGGTTTTTAGTGTTTTTTAATGTTTTTAGAGTTTTTGAGGGTTTTTAGTGGGTTTTAGGGTTTTTATGGGTTTTTAGTGTTTCTTAATGTTTTTAGGTATTTTTATGGTTTTTGGGGATTTTTTAGGGTTTTAGGGTTTTTTACATTTTCAGGAAATTTTAGGGAATTTTAGGATTTTTATGGTTTCTAGGGTTTTTTGGGATTTTGAGGGTTTTAAAGGTTTCTCTAGGTTTTTGGGTTTTTTCGGTCATTTTGTGTTTTAGTTTTTTTACTTTTTATTGTTATTAAGGTTTTTAGAGTATTTTAATGTTTTAGAGGTTTTTAGGGGTTTTAGAGTTTTAGTGGTTTTTAGAGGTTTTTATGGGTTTTTAGGTGTTTTATGGTTTTCATGGGATTTTCATGGTTTTTAGGGTTTTTTATGGTTTCAGGGATTTTTACAGCTTTATTATAATTTTTATGGTTTTTGGAGTTTTTTAGGGTTTTAGTGATTTTGATGGGTTTTAGTGTTTTTCAGGGTTTTTAGTGTATTTTGGGGTTTTAGGCATTTTTATGAGTCTTTTAGGGCTTTAATGGGTTTTAATATTTTTTTAACATTTTATGGGTTTTAAGGATTTTAAGGGTTTTTAGTTAGTTTTTAGGGTTTTTATGGGTTTTAGGGTTTTTTATGATTTTTTAATGGTTTTATGGTTTTTCAAGGGGTTTTAGGGTTTTTTTAAGTTTTTAGGTATTTTTATGGCCTTTTAGGATTTTAATGGTTTTTAAGTTTTTTAGGGATTTTGAGAGTTTAGCATGTTTTCGGGTTTTTAGGGGGGTTTTAGGGGTTTTAGGGCCACTTTGGGTTTTTATGTATTTTTTTTATTTTTTAGGGTTTTAATGTTTTTTATATTTTTTTAATGTTTTTAAAGGGTTTTATGGATCTCATGGTTTTTTCATGGTTTTTAATGTTTTTAGGTATTTTTAGGGATTTTTAGGATTTTTATGGTTTTTAGGGATTTTTGGAATTTTGAGGGGTTTTCAGGGGTTTTCAAGGTTTTTAGGGTCAGTTTGGGTTTTTAGAGTTTTCTTTGAGTTTTTTAGGGTTTTGGGGTTTTTTAGAGTTTTTAAACATTTTTACCGTTTTTGGGGTTTTAAGGGTTTTTAGAGTGCTTAGTGGGTTTTTAGTGTTTTTAAGGGGTTTTATGGTTTTTAGGGGTTTTATGGTTTTCATGGGTTTTTAGGGTTATTGGGGTTTTTTTAGGTTTTCAGGGTTTTTATGGCATTTTTAGGATTTTTTTTGTGTTTTACGGATTTTTCGTGTTTTTAGTTATTTTCAAGGTTTTTAGGGTTTTTAGGGGATTTCAGGATTTTGAGGTCTTTCTACAGTTTTAGGGTTTTTTATGTTTTTAGGGGGTTTTAGGTTTTTTATATTTTTTTAAGGTTTTTAAGGTTTTTAAGGTTTTAAGGGTTTTTAGATTTTTTGGGAAGTTTTTAGGGATTTATTGGTTTTTACATATTTTTAATGTTTTAGGGGTTTTATAGTTTTTAAGGTTTTTTCAGGGTTTTTAGGGTTTTTTATATTTTTTGGGATTTTTGTTGATTTTTTAGGATTTTTAAGGTTTTTAGGGTTTTTAATGTTTCTAAGGGTTTTGAGGGTTTTTATGGGTTGGAGGGTTTTTAGAGTTTTTTAGGGTTTTTAGGATATTTTGGGGGTTTTAGGGGTTTTTTACGTTTTTAGGGGTTTTATGAATTTTTTAGTGTTTTTTAATGTTTTTAGGGGTTTTAAGAGTTTTTTGAGTTTTTAGTGGTTTTATGGTTTTTATAGTTTTTAGTGTTTTAGGGGTTTAATGGTTTTTAGGGGTTTTTTAGGGTTTCTATCTTTTTTTATGTTTTTAGGGATTTTTAGGGATTTTTTAAGATATTTATGGTTTTATTGTTTTTAGTGATTTTGACAGTTTTTAGGGGTTTTCATGGTTTTTTAGGGTTTTAGGGTTTTTTTTATATTTTTGGGATTTTGGGGTTTTTTGAGTTTTCTTATGGGTTTTATGGTTTTTTAATGTTTTTTATGTTTTTAGGGGTTTTAAGGGTTCTAGAGTTTTTAGTTTTTTTAAGGGTATTAAGGTTTTTATGGTGTTTAGGTGTTTTTCAGGGTTTTTTGGGTTTTTTACATTTTCAATGATTTTAATGGTTTTTTAGGATTTTTATGTTTTTTACGTTTTTTAGGGTTTTTTAGGATTGTGAGTACTTTTACGATTTTTTAGGTAATTTTATGGTTTTTATGGGTTTTAGGGGTATTTTTGGAATTTTTATGGTTTTTAAGATTTTTAGAGTTTTTAATGTTTTAAGGGATTTCTGAGTTCTTTCTTGTTTTTTAAGTTTTTTAGGGGTTTTATGGTTTTTGGTGGGTTTTTATGGTTTTTATGGTTTTTTATTTTCTTCATTGATTTTTAGTGATTTTTATGGTTTTAAAGTTTTTTGGGATTTTTTGGTGTTTTGGGGTGTATTAGGGGTTTTTAGGGGTTTTCAGGGGGTTTTAGGTTTTTTAGGGATTTTTAGGGTTTTTATGGGGTTTTTGGGTTTATATGGTTGCTTTTAGAGTTTTTTAGGTTTCAAATATATTTTAGAGTTTTTTAACATTTGAGGAGTTATTAGGGTTTTTAGTGGTTTTTAAGGTTTTTATGGGGTTTTAAAGGGTTTTAATATTTTTAGGGGTTTTATGGTTTTCAATGGTTTTTCATGGTTTTAGCGGTTCTTATGTTTTCTAAGATTTTTTTGGCTTTTGAAGGACTCTATTTTGTCTGTAAGTTTTTTTGTGGTTTTTAGCGATTTTGGGGTTTAGTGGTTTTTTTCATTTTTAGGAGTTTTTATGTTTTTTGTGTTTTTAGGGTTTTTGTGTTTTTTAGTGTTTTATGGTTTTTTAGAGATTTTTTAATGTTTTTAGTTTTTAGGTGTTTTAGGGTTTTTAGAGTTTTAGTGGTTTTAGGGTTTTATGGGTTTTCAAATTTTTTTTGGGGGGTTTTATGGTTTTTAAGGGTTTTTTAGATTTTTAGTTTTTTTTAGAATTTTTTGTGGTTTTGATGGTTTTTAGAGATTTTGAGGGGTTTTAGGGGTATTTCAGGTTTTTTGGGGATTTTAAGGATTTTTCAGGGTTTTTATGTTCTTTTGGGGTTTTACGGTTTTTTCGAGTTTTTAACATTTTTAGGGGTTTAAAGGGTTTTAAGAGGTTTTAGTAGTGTTTAGGTTTTATGGTTTTTGTGGGGCTTTCAAGTTTTTTAGGGATTTTTATGTTTTCAGGGATTTTTAGGGCCTTTTCAATATTTTTATGGTTTTTAGGGTTTTTTAGAGCTTTTAGTGTTTTTAGGGATTTTGTGGGGTTTTATGGGGTTTTAGGGTCTCTGTGGAATTTTAGGTGTTTTTTGAGTTTTGAAGATTTTTTAATGTTTTTTAGAGTTTTTTAGTGTTTTTAGGTTTTTTAGGGTATTTAGTGGTTTTTAGAAGTTTTATGGGTTTTAGGATTTTTATCGTTTTTAAGGGTTTCTATGGTTTTTAGTGGTTTTTCCTGGTTTTTAGGGATTTTAAAGGTTTTATGTATTTTTAGAGATTTTGTAGGATTTTTATGGTTTTAAGTGGTTTTAGGGCAAGGAAGATGCGAGGATTGGACTATTCCCAACCCCCCGAAATTTTATTACGAAAAAAGACGCAGCAGACAAGGAGGGGAGGGGTCAAACGACCCGCACCCAAAAACCCTTTACAAACCCAAAACGCAAAAGTCCCCAAAAAAAGAAAGATCAAAAAAGAAAAAACACACAAAGCCAAGCAAGAAAAATCCCGCAGTAGTCCCAACCAAGCAGCAACCAACATCTAGTAGCAACAACACCATCACCATACTCAACAACTTCGTCACCTCCAAAGCATCAGCAACATCACATCTCAGCCAAGCAGCATCCAACATCCAGCCCATCTGATTCCGAGAGCCATCATCCCACTTCCACCTCAGCAACCAGCAGCTCCAACACCAATCAACACCACCATACCAGATTTCCAGAACCCACCACCTCCTCTCAAGGGAAGTGGTAGCCAAAGACTAATATCTCATCATCCAAAAACTCAATATCCAACCAAAATTCAGCAGCAACTTATGAAGGAACCAACAACCAGAAGAAAACGTTATATAACACCTCAAAATCCAGCGACCATCATTCAGCAGTAACAACAACTCAAAACAAAACCAGCCACAACACCAAAGCACGCAGGCTAGCAAATCAGAACAAACACAGCACAGAATGACCATACCTTCATCAGCAGCAAGATCCAAGAACAAAAAGGCAGAAATAGGAAAGAAAACTTGTATCTTTTCCCTTTTCGTCCACCACGACCATTCGAGATGCCAGGAAGGCCAGCAAGACCCTCCTCGGGTCCAAACAAAAAACGCAGTTAAGGGGTTTTAGGAGTTTTCAGGGTTTTTTTAGGGGTTTTAGGGTTTTCTATATTTTTTGGTTTGTTTTAGATTTTAGTGTTTTCTAAATTTATTTCAGTTTTAAGGTTATTTATAATTTTTAAAGTTTTTAGAGGTTTTAGAGATTTTTTGTGATTTTTAGGGGTTTTATGGGTTTCTATGGGTTTTTAAGCTTTTTTTGGTTTTTAGGAGGTTTTCATGGTTTTTATGGTTTTTACATTTTCAGGGATTTATTGCATTTTTAAAGATTTTTTAGGGTTTTTTGGAGTTTTTAGGTATTTTGTGGGTTTTAGGGTTTTTAGGGTTTTTGGTTTTTTTGGTTTTTTTTGTTTTTTTATAGGGCTTTTAAATTTTTTTTATAATTTTTAATATTTTTAGGGGTTTTATGGTTTTTTAGAGTTTTTGGTGATTTTTTAAGGTTTTTAGTGGGTTTTTGGGGTTTTTATGGGTTTTAGGGGTTTTTAGTGGTTGGAGGGTTTCTTGGGTTTTTATGTTTCAAGGGATTTTAGGGATTTTTTTTGGATTTTTATGGGTTTTAGGGTTTTTTAGGATTTTCAGTATTTTGAGGGTTTTTTGGGGTTTTTTGAGTTTGTATGGTATTTAGGGGTTTTTAGGGTTTTTAGGGTCTTTTGGGTTTTACGGGTTTTTATTTGAGTCTTTAGGGTTTTAATGTTCTTTAGTGTTTTTATTGATTTTTTTGGTTTTTATGGGTTTTAGGGTGGTTTTAGGGGTTTTTATGATTTCAGGGGCTTTTAGGGATTTTGATGGGTTTTAGTGGCTTTCAGGGTTTTTCGTGTTTTTCATGGTTTTTAGGGTCTTTTTCAGTTTTTAGGGTTTTTTTATTTCTTTATGGTTTTTACAGTTTTTTAGAGGTTTTAACATTTTAAGGGTTTTACAGTTTTTAGTGTTTTTTTGGATTTTCAAGGGGTTTAGGGTTTTTTTAAAATTTTTAGGGGTTTTATGGTTTTTAGTATTTTAGGGGTTTTTTAGGTTTTTTAGGATTTTTATGGTTTTTAGGGTTTTTTACAGTTTTTAGATATTTTGAGGCTTTTTAGGGTTTTTCAGGGTTTTTAGTGGTTTTAGGATTTATTAGAGTTTTTTAGTGTTTTAGAGGTTTTAAGGGTTTTTAAGTTTTAATGGGTTTTGGGGTTTTAGGGTATTTTAAGGTTTTTAGGATTTTTTTATTTTTTATGGGTTTTCAGGGTATTTAGGTTTTTTACATTTTCATGGATTTTACTGATTTTTAGGAATTTTATGGTTTTTTGGATTTTAGGGGATTTACGGATTTTGAGAGTTTTTAGTGTTTTTTAGTGTGGTTAGGGTTTTAATTGTTTTCATGGGTCTTCAGAGTTTTTTTTAACATTTTTAGTGGTTTTAATGTTTTTTAGATTTTTAGTGGTTTATGGTTTTTATGGCGTTTTAAGGTTTTTTAAGGTTTTAGGTTTTTTATGGATTATAGGGTTTTTGACATTTTCAAGGGTTTTTAGTTTATTTTTAGGTTTTTTATAGTTTTTGGGTTTTTGGGGTTTTATGGATTTTGAAGGTTTT
The DNA here is from genome assembly GCA_963277665.1 of Viscum album. Classification (NCBI taxonomy): domain Eukaryota; kingdom Viridiplantae; phylum Streptophyta; class Magnoliopsida; order Santalales; family Viscaceae; genus Viscum; species Viscum album. The sequence continues at coordinate 1,048,205,575 of OY728121.1, read as the reverse complement.
TAGGGGGTTTTATGATTTTTTAGAGTTTTTAGGGGTTTTCATGGATTTTTTGGTTTTTTTGGGGTTTTATGTTTTTTTTGAGTTTTTTAGGTTTTTAAGGTTTTTTGTAGTTTTTTACCTTTTGAGGGTTTTAAGTGTTTTTTGAGTTTTTTTTGGTTTATGGTTTTGTGGGTTTTAGGGTTTTTTATTTTTATGGGTTTTGATGGTCTTCAGTGGTTTTTTATGGTTTTTAGGATTTTTAATATTTTTAGGGATATTTTTAGTTTTTTTGGTTTTTTGGTTTTTTTAGGTTTTTAGGAATTTTAAGGGTTTTTAGAGTTTTTTAGGGTTTTTAGGGGTTTTCTGGGTTTTTTCGATTTTTTGGTTTTTTGGTTTTTTGGTTTTTTTTTGAGTTTTTTTGGGTTTAATATTTTTTATAGTTTTTTAATGTTTTTATGTGTTTTAAGGGTTCATAGACTTTTAGTGTTTTTTATTGTTTTTATGGGTTTTTATTGTTTATGAGGTTTTAGGTGGTTTTATGTGTTTCAGGGGTTTTCAAGGTTTTTAGGGTTTTTTAAGTTTTCAGGAATTTGTAGAGATTTTTTAGATTTTTTATGTTTTAAAGGATTTTTTAGGGGTTTTTGGGACTTTTGGTCATTTTATGGGTTTTCATGGTTTTTTAGGTTTTTAGGGGTTTTTAATATTTTTAGGGTCATTTTTGGTTTTTAGGGTTTTTTGAGTTTTATTTTGTTTTTAAGGTTTCCTAGAGATTTTTAATGTTTTTAGGGGTTTAAAAGATATTTAGAGTTTTTGGGGTTTTTTTAGAGTTTTTATGGGGTTTTAGGGTTTTTAAGGTTTTTATGGATTTTTATTATTTTGGGGGGGTTTTCAGGAATTTTAGGGTTTTTTACAGTTTTTAGTGATTTTTAGGGCTATTTTAGGATTTTTATGGTTTTTATAGATTTTGATGGGTTTTTGGATTTTTTAGGGGTTTTTCAGGGTTTTAGGGTTTTAGGGTTTTTTGTTTATTGGAGTTTTATTGTTTTTTGTTTTTTTGGGTTTTAAAGGGTTTTAGTGTTTTTTAACGTTTTTAGGGGTTTAAAGGGATTTTAGAATTTTTAGTTATTTTTTAGGTTTTTTATGGTTCTCAGGGGGTTTTATCATTTTAGGTTTTTTATGTTTTCAGGGACTTTGAGAACATTTTATGGAATTTTATGTTTTTTAGGGTTTTTTGGGAATTTTTAGGATTTTTAAGGGTTTTCTGGGTTTTATAAAGCAACCCAATGTGTGACAGATGCAGCGACCCACAAACCTCAAACTGTAGGGCTGTAAGGATTCACAGTTTCAAGAAAACATTCCACAAATTCAACGTAATCAACAAATAGCCACACAAAAACGGATGTTTCAGAGGGTATGGCTTTGCCATCGGTTCTAGGCTTGTGCATTCATGCACGGGACAGCTTCTCGGCAGTGAGGAGTAGAAGGAAGCTGATCTTATTGTTTTTTATGCTAGGTAGGGGCTCCTCTATGTTGTCTTGATGTTTTTTGGCCATAAACTTTTGTACCATGGTGGTTTAGTGGTTTTATGTTGTGAAGTCATGTTTAGTTTCTCACTTTTTCCTCAAAAGTGTTTGAATAATAAAAATTTAATTTTCTGTCAAGATTTTTACTATTTTTAATGTTTTTAAGGGTTTAAAGGGGGGTTTTAGGTTTTTAGGATTTTTTTGGGGTTTGAGGGGTTTTTATGTTTTTTTTGGGGGGGGGGGTTATGGTTTTTATGGATTTTTATGGCTTTTTCAATATTTTTTTGGTTTTTAGGTTTTTTAGGAATTTAATGAATTTTGTTGGGTTTTCAAGGGTTTTTAGGGTTTTCAGCATTTTTCAGGGGTTTTAGGGTCTTTGGGACTTTTAGGGTTTCTTCTTGATTTGTTTAGGATTTTTAAGTTTTTATATCGTTTTTTAACGTTTTTATGGGTTCAAAGGGGTTTAAGATTTTTTAGTGGGTTTTAAGTTTTTTTATGGGTTTTAGGGTTGTTTAAGGTGTTATAGGTTTTTATAGTTTTCATTGGTTTTTTAGGGTTTTTATTGTTTTTTATGTTTTCAGGGATTTTTAGGGATTTTTGGATATTTTTGGTTTTAAGGGTTTTTAAGTATTTTGAGTGTTTAGTGTTTATCTAGGTTTTAGGGTTTTTTATTATTTTCAGGGTCTTTTGGGGTTTTAGGGTTTTTTGAGTTTTTCAGGATTTTAAGATTTTTTTTTGAGTTTTTAACATTTATAGGGGTGTAAGGGTTTCGAGGGATTTTTCCAGAATTTTCTACTTTTTAGGGTTTTTTGGAGTTTTTAGGGCTTTGAGGGGTTTTAGGTTTTTTTTAGTTTTTTTAGGGTTTTTAGGCTCTTTTTTGGGGTTTTAGGGGTAGTGTTTTGAGTTTTTAGAGTTTTAAAGGCTTTTAGAGATTTTAACATTTTAACGTTTTTAGGGGTTTTAATTATTTTTAGAGTTTTTAGTAGGTTTTATGGTTTTTAGGGGTTTTTAGGGGTTTTTAGGGGGTTTTAGGGCTTTTTAGGGGTTTTTAGGTTTTTCTGGTTTTTAGGGATTTTTTTGGTTTTTTGGTTTTTAGTGTTTTCAGAAATTTTGGAGGATTTTAGGGTTTTTTAGTGTTTTTTAGGTTTTTTATGGTTTTTAGGGTTTTCAGGGTTTTTTTGAGTTTTTAGGGGTTTTTAGGTTTTTTTAATGTTTTTAGAGGTTTAAAAGGTTTTTAGAGTTTTAGTGGTTTCTCGGGTTTTATTGTATTGTAGGGTTTTTTATGTTTTTGAGGGGTCTTTAAGGTCATCATGGGTTTTCTACGTTTTTATGGTTTTTACATATTTCGGGATTTTTAGGGAGTTTTAAGGATTTTTATGGATTTTATGGGGTTTTAGGGTTTTAAGGGATTTTGAAGGGTTTGGGAGTTTTCAGGGATTTTTTTTTGAACTTTAAGGGTTTTATGGGTTATTTTAGTTTTTTTTGGGTTTTTAAGTTTTTTTTTGAGTTTTTAACATTTTTTGGGGTTTTATGGGTTTTTTGAGTTTTTAGTGGTTTTAGGGTTTTAATGGGTTTATAGGGTTTTTAGGTGTTTTTATGGGATTTTCATGTTTTTTTGAGTTTTTTACGATTTCAGGGATTTTTCGTGTTTTTTTAGGATTTTTATGGTTTTATGGTTTTTAGGTATTTTGAGGGGTTTTTGGGATTTTAAGGGGTTTTCAGGGTTTTTATTGTCTTTTTGAGGTTTTAGGGTTTTTTTATAGTTTTTTCGAGTTTTAAGGTTTTTTAGATTTTTTAAGGTTTTGAGGGTTATTATCTATTTTTAGGGTTTTTTAACTTTTTTTGGGTTTTTATGCTTTTCAGGGGTCTCTCAGGGGTTTTAGGGTTTTTTATATTTTTTGGGATTTGTAGGGCATTTTAACGATTTTTATGGTTTTTAGGGGGTTTTAGGTTTTTATAGATTTTGAGGGTTTTATGGGTTTTCAATGTTTTTTTGGGATTTTAGGGTTTTTATGAACATTTTGGGTTTTTAGTGTATTTTATATTTTTTTTGGGTTTTTAGATTTTTTTTAAATTTTTATGAGTTTTTAGTATTTTTTTTGGTTTTTATGGGTTTTACGAATTTTAAGATTTTTTGGGGGTTTATGGTTTTCAAGGTTTTTTAAAGTTTTTTATGGTTTTTTACATTTTTTGGGATATGTAGGGAATTTTTAGGATTTTTATGGTCTTTAGAGTTTTTTATGGTATTTAGGGATTTTGAGTGTTTTAGGGGTTTTCATGGTTTCTAGTGTTTTTTAGGGTTTTAGAGTTTTTTTTGTTTTTAGGGTTTTTTTTGATTTTTTTTGGGTTTTAAAAGTTTTTTAGATTTTTCTAAAGTTGTTATTGGTTTTAAGGGGTTTTAGAGTTTTTATTAGGTTTTTAAGACTTTTATGGGTTTTAGGGGGGTAAAGTTTTTAGGGGTTTTTATGTTTTCAGGGATTTTTAGGGCCTTTTTAGGATTTTTATGGTTCTTATGGTTTTTTGGTTTTTTAGTATTTTGATTGGTTTTAGGAATTTTTAGGGTTTTTATGGGCATTTAGGGTTTTTTATTGTTTTTTGGGGTTTTGGGGGTTTTTAGTGTCTTTTTTGGGTTTTCAGGGTTTTTTTGAGTTTTTCGGGTTTTTAAGATTTTTTTGTAGTTTTTTAACATTTTAGGGTTTTAAGGGGTTTTAGTGGTTTTTACGGTTTTATGGGTTTTACAGTTTTTTAAGGATGTTAGGGGATGTTATGCTTTTCTGGGGTTTTTCACGGTCTTTTTACATTTTTGGCATTTTTATGGCTATTTTAGGATTTTTAGGATTTTAGGGTTTTTAAGGTTTTTAGGGATTTTAGGTTTTTAGGGATTTTGTGGTTTTTAGGGGTTTCTAGGATTTTTAGGGTTTTCAAGTTTTTCAGGGTCCTTTTCGGTTTTTAGAGGTTTTTTTGATTTTTTATGGGTTTTAAGGTTTTTTGGAGTTTTTGAATGTTTTTAGTGATTTCTGGGTTTTTAGAGTTTTTAGTGGTTTTTAGGGTATTTATTTGTATTTAGGGTTTATTAAAGTTTTTAGGAGTTTTTTAGGGTTTTTAGCGTTTTTAGGATTTTTATGGTTTTTAGGGGTTTTAGGGTTTTAAGGCATTTTTAGTGTTTTTAGGTCTTTTCATGGTTTTTTGGGGTTTTTGGGTTTTTTGTGTTTTAAGGGTCTTTTTGAGTTTTTTTGAGTTTTTTATGTTTTTTTGTTTTTTATAGTTTTTTAATGTTTTTAGGTTTTTAAGGGGTTTTAGTGTTTTTAGTGGGCTTTTATGGTGTTTATGGGGGTTTAGGGTTTTTATGGTTTTCAGGGGTTTTTCACGGTTTTTAGGGTTCTTCAGGTTTTTAAGGATTTCGAGGGGTTTTAGGTTTTTCAAGTTTTTTAGGTTCTTTTGTGGTTTTAGGGTTTTTTTCAGTTTTTAGGGCAGAAGAGGTGTGAGGTTAGGCTGTTCCTGGCCCCCCAAAATTTATTAGAAAAAAAAGATATGGTAGACAAGGGAGGGGCGGGGTCAATCAACGCACACCCAAAAAAAACCCTAGACACTCCCACAAAACCCAAAAGACTCCAAAAGACCCAAAAGACACACAAAACAGAGGAAACAGAAAAACAAAAGCATCTCCCGCGGCATCATTTTTTGAGTTTTTAGGGTTTTAAAGGTTTTTTAGAGTTTTTTTAATTTTTTTAGGTTTTAAGGGTTTTTTTGAGTTTCTAGTTGTTTTTAGGGTTTTTATGGAGTTTTGGGGTTTTTAAGGTTTTGGGGGGGGGGTTTAGGGTTTTAGGGTGTTTTAGGGTTTTTAGGGATGTTTGTGTATTTAGTAATTTTTTAGGATTTTTATGCCTTTTAGGGTTTTTAGGGTTTTCAGGGTTTTTATGGTTTTTCAATTTTTTTAGGATCTTTTAGGGTTTTGAGTGTTTTTTTGAGTTTTTAGGATTTTTATTGTTTTTTAACATTTTCCGAGGTTTAAAGGGTTTTTAGAGTTTTTAGTGGGTTTTTAGAGTTTTTAGGTTTTTAAGGTTTTTAGGTGTTTTTATCTATTTCTGGCGTTTTTTAGGGTTTTTTATGTTTTCAGGGATTTTTTTTACTTTTTTAGGATTTTTTTAAGTTTTTAATGGTTTTTAGGTTTTTTGGGATTTTGAGGGGTTTTAGGGTTTTTCATGGGTTTTTTTTTGTGTTTTTAGGGGTTTATGGGGTTTTTAATATTTTTTAGGGTTTTTTTAATGTTTTAGGAGCTTTAACTGTTTTTAGAGGTTTTAGTGGGTTTTTAGGGGTTTTAGGGGTTCTTAAGGTTTTTAGGGGTTTTTATGGTTTTCAGGGGTCTTTCAGGGTTTTTAGGATTTTTTACCTTTCTGTGGATTTTTGGGGCTTTTAATATTTTTATGGTTTTTAGGGTTTTTAGAGTTTTTTCAAGATTTTGTGTTTTTAGGGGTTTTCTAGGGTTTTTAGGGCTTTTTGCGGTTTTGGGATTTTTCAGGGTTTTTGTTTTTTATGGGTTTTTAGGGGTTTTTTGAATTTTAAAGGCCTTTAAGGTTTTTAGAGTATTTTTTTTGTTTTTATGGGTTTCGAGGGTTTTTAGAGTTTTTAGTGTTTTTTAGGATTTTTATGGTTTTTAGGGTTTTGAAACGTTTTTAGAGGTTTTATGGTTATTAGGTATTTTTCAGGGGTTTTAGAGTTTTTTATGTTTTTAGGGATTTTTAGGGTTTTTTAGGATTTTTTGGATTTTAGGGGGTTTTAGGGTTTTTAGGGATTTTGTGACTTTCTAGAGATTTTCAGGATTTTTAGGGTTTTTCTTTGTTTCTACGATCTTTTTAGGGTTTTAGGTTTTTTTGTGTTTTTTAGTGTTTTTTGGTTTTTTAGAGTTTTTAACATTTTTAGGGGTTTCAAGGGTTTTTAGAGTATTTAGTTGTTTTTTTTTTGTTTTTATGGGGTTTTAGGGGTTTTATAGTTTTCAGGGGTTTCAGGGTTTTTTACATTTTTAGTGATATTTAGAGTTTTTTATGATATTTATGATTTTTATGGCTTTAAGGGGTTTTAATGTTTTTTTGGGTTTTTTAGGGTTTTAAGAACTTTTTGGGGTTTTTTGTACTTTTTGAGTTTTTTTGGGGTTACAAGGTTTTTTAGAGTTTTTTTAACGTTTTTAGGGGTTTTGAGGGTTTTTTGAGCTTTAGTGGGTTTTTAGGGTTTTTATAAGTTTTAGGGTTTTTAAGGTTTGTAGGGGTTTTATGTTTTTTAGGGGGTTATCAGGGTTTCTATGGATTTTAATGTTTTCTGATATTTTTTATGATTTTTATGGTTTTATAGTTTTTAGGGTTTATATGGAATTTGAGTCTATTTAGGAATTTTAGGTTTTTTAGGGTGTTAGGGCCTTTTTGGGTTTTTTGGGGGTTTTTTAATTTTTTTATGGTTTATGGTTTTTTAAATCTTTTTAATGTTTTTAGGGGGTTTTAGGGGTTTTAGGGGTTTTAGAGTTTTTAGTGGTTTTATGGGTTTTTTTGGGTTTTTTAAGGTTTTTAGGGGTTTTATGGTTTTAGAGGTTTTTCAGGGTTTTAAGGTTTTTTTATGTTTTCAGTGATTTTTAGAGTATTTTTTGGATTTTATGATTATTATGGTTTTTAGGGTTTTTAGGGATTTTGAGGGGTTTATGGGGTTTTTAGGGTTTTTATTAGTTTTTTGGGTTTTTAGGATCTTTTGGGATTTTAGTGTTTTTTTTAATTTTTAGCATATTTAATAGTTTTTAGAGTTTATTAACAATTTTAAGGGTTTTAGAGTTTTTTGTGGTTTTAGGGATTTTAGGGGTTTTATGGGTTTAAAAGGTTTTTAGGTGTTTATTCCTTTTAGGAGGCTTTCAGGGTTTTATAGTTTTTTATGTTTTCACGGATTTTTTTATGGATTTTTTAGGATTGGTATGGTTTTTAGGGTTTTTAGGGGTTTTAGGGATTTTTTAGGGTTGTTAGGGTTTTTCATGGTTTTTAGCGATTTTAGGGTTTTTTTGGGTTTTCAGGGTCTTTTGGGGGTTTAGGGGTTTTTTGAGTTTTTTAGGGTTTCTAATGTTTTTATAGTATTTTAACATTTTTAACATTTTTAGGGGTTTTATAGTTTTTAGTGGGTTTTCAGTTTTTTAGGGGGGTTTAAAGGTTTTTAAGGTTTTTAGGGGTCTTTTGGTTTTTAGGGGTTTTTTCAGGATTTTAGGGTTGTTTAGGGTCTTCCATGATTTTTAGGGTCTTTTGGGGGTTTAGGTGTTTTTGAGTTTTTAGGGTTTTTAAGGTTTTTAGATTTGTTAATGTTTTTTAACATTTTCAGGGGGTTTAAGGTAGTGTTTTTAGTGTTTTAGAAGTTTTATGTATTTTTGGATTTTTAAGGTTTTTAGGGGGTTTTATGGTTTTCAAGTATTTTTATGGGTTTTTTTTGGGTTTTTTACATTTTAGTGATTTTTTAGGATTTTTATGGTTTTTTGGGTTTTTAGGGTTTTTATGGATTTTGAGGGTTTTAGGATTTTTTAGGGTTTTAGGGTTTTTATGGTTTTTCAGGGTTTTTGGGTTGTTAGGGATTTCAATTTTTTTTAGAGTTTATCTTTTTATGGGTTTTAATGGTTTGTAGAGTTTTAAGAGGGTTTTTTTTGATTTTATGGGTTTCTAGGGGTTTTTATGGGTTTTTTGGGTTTTTGTGGTTTTTAAGGGTTTTAGGGTTTTTTACGTTTTAAGGGATTTTTTAGGAGTTTTATGGTTTTTAGGGGTTTTAATGATTTTTACGAATTTTGAGGGGTTTTAGGGGTTTTAGGTTTTTTATTGTTATTTAGAGTTTTTTAACTTTTTTGGGGTTTAAAAAGTTTTTAGTGTTTTTAGTTGTTTTAGGGTTTTTATAGGTTTTACTATTTTTATAGGGTTTGATGTTTTTTAAGGTTTTTAGAGGTTTTTATGGTTTTCATGGTTTTTTAGGGTATTTATAATTTTTTTTGTTTGCATGGATTTTTTTGTCTTTTTAGTATTTTTATCGTTTTTAGGATTTTTAAGGGTTATGGGGATTATGAGGGGTTTTAGGGGTTCTCAGGGTTTTTTAGGGGTTTTAGGGGTTTTAAGTTTTTTAGAGTCTTTAAACCTTTTTACGAGTTTTAAGGGTTTTACAGTTTTTAGTGGTTTCTAGTGTTTTTATGGGGTTTTAGGGTTTTTAACGTTTTAGGTGTTTTTCACTATTTTTTTGGTTTTTAGGGGTTTATGGATTTTGAGGGTTTTAGGGTGTTTAGGGTTTTTAGTGGTTTTAGTATTTTTCAGGGTTTTTAGGGTCTTTTGGTGGGTTTTTTAGTTTTTAGGGGTTTTAATGTTTTTTGATATTTTAATGTTTGGTAACATTTTTTGGGTTTTAATGGTTTTTAGTGTTTTTAATTGGATTTTCGGGTTTTTATGGGTGTATGGGTATATGGTTTTTTTTAGTTTTTAGTGTTTTTAAGGTTTTAGGGGGTTTTTAGGGTCATTTTCAGGTATTTTTAGGATTTTTTTTGGTTTTTTGGGTTTTTTAGGGTTTTAAGGATTTTGATGGGTTCTAGGGGTTTTTTGGGCTTTTTGGGGGTTTCAATGGTTTTAGGGTCTTTGTGTTTTTAAGGGTTTTATTTGAGTTTTTTAGGGTATTTTGGGTTTTTAGAGTTTTTAATATTTTTAACGTTTTAAGGGTTTAAAGAGTTTTTAGTGTTTTTAGTGGTTTTTGGGGGTTTTAGGTGTTTTTTAGGTTTTTAGGGGTTTATGGTTTTTAGGAGGTTTCTGGATTTTTAGGTTTTTTTCATTTTCAAGGATTTTTAGGGATTTTTAGGTTTTTAGATTTTTTTTTCAGGTTTTTATGGATTTTTAGGGTTTTCAAGGTTTTTTTAGTGTTTTTACGGTTTTTTGGTTTTTCGGGTTTTAATGTTTTTTTTGAGTTTTTTACGTTTTTTGGGTTTTAATGGTTTTTGTTTTTTTAGTGGTTTTTTGGGTTTTTATTGTTTTTAGGGGGGTTTATGGTTTTCTAGAGTTTTTAGGGTTTTTAGGGTTTTTGGGGTTTTTGGGATTATGAGGGTTTTTAGAGTTTTCCATTGTTTTTTGGGTTTTTAAGGGTTTTTACAATTTTATGGTATTTTGGGGATTTAGGTGGTTTTTTGAGTTTTTTAGGTTTTTAATGTTTTTTAGAGTTTTTTAACGTTTTAGTAGTTTTAATGCTTTTTAGGGTTTTATTGGTTTTTTGTGTTTTGATGGGCTTTGGGGGTTTATTGTGTTTTGATGGGCTTTGGGGTTTTAATGGTTTTTAGAGTGCTTAGTGGGTTTTTAGTGTTTTTATGGGGTTTTATGGTTTTGAGGGGTTTTATGGTTTTCATGGGTTTTTAGGGTTATTAGGGTTTTTTAGGTTTTTAGGGTTTTTAAGGAATTTTTAGGATTTTTATGTGTTTTACGGATTTTTAGTGTTTTTAGTTATTTTTAAGGATTTTAGGGTTTTTAGGGGATTTCAGGATTTTGAGGTCCTTCTGCATTTTTAGGGTTTTTTATGTTTTAGGGGTTGTTAGGTTTTTTATATTTTTTAAGGTTTTTAAGGTTTTTAAGGTTTTAAGGGTTTTTAGAGTTTTTAGTGGATATTTTGGGTTTTAAATATTTTTAGGTATTTTTATGGTTTTCAATGGTTGTTAGGGTTTCTAACATTTTCTGGGAACTTTAGGGATTTTTTATGATTTTTATGGTTTTTAGGGTTTTGGGGGTTTTTATGGATTTTAATGGGTTTTAAGGTTTTTCAGGGGGTTTTAGGGTTTTTCGTGATTTATAGGTTCTTTTTGGGTTTTTTGGGGGGATTTTTTTTTGAGTTTTTAGGGTCTTTATATTTTTTTAATGTTTTTAACATTTTAGGGTTTTTAATATTTTTTAGATTTTTTAGTGTTTTTAGGATTTTATGGGGTTTTAGGGTTTTTTAAGGTTTTTTGGGGCTTTACGGTTTTTAGGGGTTTTTCACAGTTTTGGGTTTTTTTATGTTTTGTTTGGGTTTTTAGGGATTTTTTTAGGATTTTTAGGGATTTTTAGGATTTTTAGGGATTTTGGGGGGGGTTTGGGGATTTTAGGGGATATTATGGGTTTTAGTTTTTTTCAGGGATTTTAAGGTCTTTTCAGGTTTTAGGGTGTTTTTGAGTTTTTGAGGGTTTTTTAGATTTTTTTACTTTTTAGGGGTTTTAAGTGTTTTTAGAGTTTTTGGAAATTTTAAGGGTTTTATGGATTTTTAGCGTTTTTAAGGCTTTTAGAGGATTTTATGGGTTTTAGGGGTATCTCAGGGTTTTAAGGTTTTTTACATTTTCAGATATATTTAGGGATTTTTTAGGATCTTTATGGTTTTTAAGGTTTTGTAGGACTTTTAGGGATTTTGAGGGTTGTAGGGTTTTTAAGGTTTTTCAGGTTCTTTTAGTTTTTTTTATGGTTTTTAAGGGTTTTTAGATTTTTTTAACGTTTTTTAACATTTTTAGTGTTTTAAGGGATTTTAGTGTAGTTAGTGGTTTTTATTGTTTTTATAGGTTTTGGGGTTTTAAATGTTTTTAGAGGTTTTTATTGTTTTCAAGGGGGTTTTACTATTTTTTAAATTTTTAGGGAATTTTAGGGAATTTTTCGAATTTTTAGGGTTTTTAGGGTTTTTAGGTATTTTGTGGGTTTTTAGAGTTTTTTAGGGTATTTAGAATTTTTTATGGTTTTTAGGGTCTTTTGGGGTTTTTAGGGTTTTTTTAGTTTTTATGGGTTTAGAGGTTTTTTTTAAAATTTTAATGTTTTTATGTGGTTTAAGGATTTTTAGAGTTTTTAGTGCGTTTTTAGGGTTTTTGTGGGTTTTTAGAGTTTTAGGTGTTTAAGGGTTTTATGGTTTTCAGGGGTTTTTCATGGTTTTTTGGTTTTTTTAGGTTTTTAGGATTTTTAGTGGTTTTTAATGATTTTTATGGTTTTCATGGTTTTTTAGGCTTTATAGGGATTTTCAGGGATTTTAGAGTTTTTCAGGGGTATATGGGTTTTAGGGGTGTTTAGGGTTTTTAGGTACTTTTTGGGTTTTAGGGTTTTTTGAGTTTTAAGGTTTTTTAAGGTTTTTAGATTTTTTTAGTGGGTTTTATGGGGATTTATGGGTTTTTTCGATTTATTAAGGTTTTAGGGGTTTCATGTTTTCAGTGTTTTCAGGGTTTTGAAGGTTTTTTTATGTTTTTAGGGATTTTAATGGATTTTTTAGGATTTTTATGTTTTTTATTATTTTTTTATGTTTTTAAGGATTTTGAGGGTTTTAAGGTTTTTAGGGTTTTTAGTGTTTTTAGGGATTTAGGGGATTTAGGGTTTTGGGGTGGGGGTTAGGGTTTTTTTGAGTATTTTAGATTTTTAGAGTTTTTAACATTTTTAGTGGTTTTCTGGTGGTTTTTATGAGATTTAGGGTTTTTAAATGTTTTTTGGCGTTTGAAGGCTTTCATAGGATTTTAGAGTTTCTGATGAATTTAGGGATTTTTAGGGATTTTTAGGGATTTTTATGGTTTTTAGGGGTTTTAGTGATTTTGAGGGTTTTTTGGGGTGTTTTAGGTTTTTTAGTATTTTTCAAGGTTTTTAGGGTCTTTTGGGTTTTAGGGATTTTTTTGAGATTTTGGGGGTTTATGGTTTTTAGATTTTTTTAACATTTTTAGGGGTTTTGATGGTTTTTAGTGTTTTAGTGGGTTTTTAGGGTTTTTCGGGTTTTTAATGTTTTAGGGGTTTTATGTTTTTCTCAGGGTTTCAGGGTTTTTTGGGATTTTTAGATTTTCAGGGTTTTTAGGATTAATTAGGATTTTTATGGCTTTTAGGGGTTTTAGGATTTTTTGGGTTTTTTGGGATTTTGAGGGGTTTTCAGGGTTTTTAAGGTTTTTAGCATTTTTTGGGGTTTTTAGGTTGTTTTGGGTTTTCGGGGTTTTTTTTTGAGTTCTTTGGGTTTTAGAGGTTTTTTAATGTTTTTATGGTTTTTAGGGGTTTTACGGGTTTCTAGAGTTTTTAGTGGGGTTTTAGGGTTTTAAGGTGTTTATGGTTTTTATGGGGGTTTTCAGGGATTTTAGAGTTTATTTAGTTTTTAGGGATTTTGAGGGTTTTAAGGATTTTTATGGTTTTAAGGTTTTTTAGTGTTTTAGTGATTTTGAGAATTTTAGGGGGTTTATGGGTTTTTAGTATATTTTGGGGTTGTAGGGTCTTTTGGGAATTTAGGGTTTTGTTTAATTTTTTTGGTTTTAAATATTTATTAAAGTTTTTTAATGTTTTTAACCTTTTTAAAGGATTAAAGGGTTTTTAGAGTTTTTAGTGTTTTATAATTTCTATAGGTTTTTAGGGGTTTTATGGTTTTCAGGGGTTTTTCAGGGGCTTTAGAGTTTTTGCATTTTTAGGTATTTTTAGGGATTTTTAGGATTTTTATGGTTTTTAGGGTATTTTGGGTATTTTGGGATTTTGATGGTTTTTAGGGATTTCAGGGGTTTTTAGAGCTTTTAGGGGTTTTTAGAATCTTTTTTGGGTTTTAAGGTTTTTTGATTTTTTTACCACATTTAAGGGTTTCCATGGTTTTAGGGTCTTTTGGGTTTTTAGTGTTTTTTTATGTTTTTTAGGGTTTTAAGGTTTTTAAAGTTTTTTTAACATTTTTAGGGGTTTTAGAATTTTTAGTGGATTTTTATGGTTTTATGGGTTTTTATGGGTTTTTTGGTTTTTTGGGATTTTCATGGTTTTTAAGGTTTTTTACATTTTCAGGGATTTTTTTTGTTTTTAGGGTTTTTAGGGACTTTTAGTTTTTTAGGTTTTTCTGAGTTTCTTAGTGTTTTTAAGGGTTTTTAGAGTTTTTTTATCATTTTTAGGGGTTTAAGGGGTTTTATATTTTTAGTGGGTTTTATGGGGTTTTATGGGTTTTTATTGTTTTTTAAATGTTTTTTAGGGTTTTATGGTTTTTAGGGTTTTTAGGGTTGTTTGTGTTTTCACGGATTTTTAAGGAATTTTTAGGATTTGTATGGTTTTTTTGGGGTTTTAGGGTTTTTAGGGATTTTGACAATTTTATGGGTTTATAGGGTTTTGGGGGTTTCAAGAATTTTAAGGTATTTTTGGGTTTTAAGGTTTTTTGAGTTTTTAGGGTTTTAAGGTTTTTTGAGTTTTTTAACATTTTTAGAGTTTTTAAGTGTATTTAGTGGTTTTAGTGGTTTTTAACATTTTTATGGGTTTTTTGGGTTCTTAAAGTTTTAGGGTTTTTATGGTTTTGGGGTTTTTTAAAATTTTAGGGTTTTAGGCCTTTTTTTATTATTTTTTGGTTTTTAGGGTTTTATGGGTTTTATGGATTTTGATAGTTATTAGGGGTTTTCGTGGTTTATTAGGATTTTTAGGATTTTTAGGGTTTTAAGGGTTTTATGGATTTTGATAGTTATTAGGGGTTTTCGCGGTTTATTAGGATTTTTAGGATTTTTAGGGTTTTAAGGGTCTTTATGGTTTTTAGGTTATTTTGATTTTTTTTTGTTTTTCTAAAGTTTTTAGAGTTTTTAACATTTTTTTAAAGTTTTTCAGGGTTTTAAGGGTATTTAGTTTGTTATAGTTTTTTTGTGATTTTTAGGATTTCTTAAGATTTTTATGGGTTTTTAGGGTTTTTAGGCATTTTGAGGGGTTTTAAGGGTTTTTAGGATTTTTCAGGGTTTTAAAGGTATTCTTGGGGTTTTTTTGACTTTTTTATGGGTTTAATGGTTTTTAGAGTTTTTAATGTTTTACGGGTTTTAAGGGTTTTTAGAATTTTAGTGGGTTTTTTACTTTTTTTTGGGATTTTTAGGGCTTTTTGAGGATTTTTATTGTTTTAGGGGCTTTAGTTGTTATAGAGATTTTTAGGGATTTTTATGGGGTTTTTGGGTTTTTTGGGTTTTTAGAGGTTTTCAGGGTTTTTTTGGGTTTTTTGAGTTTTTTGTGGTTTTAAAGGGTTTTCAGTGTTTTCTAACATTTTTAGCAGTTTTAAGGCTTTTTAGAGTTTTTAGTGGGTTTTTATGGTTTTTAAGGGTTTTAGGGTTTTAATAGTTTTTAAGGGTTTTTATGGTTTTTTGGGGTTTTAAGGGTTCTGATGGTTTTTTACATTTTGAGAGATTTTTAGGGATTTTTTTTGGATTTTTATGGTTTTAATGATTTTGAGGGGTTTTAGGACATTTTTTTGGTTTTTAGCGTTTTTTTTTGAGTTTTTTAGGGTATAGAGGGTTTTTTAGATTTTTTGACATTCTTAAAGGGTTTTTAGAGATTTTAGTGATATTTAGGGATTTTAGGGTTTGAAGGTTTTTAGGGGTTTATGATTTTTAGGGGGTTTTCAGGGTTTTAGGGTTTTTTATGTTTTAAGGGATTTTTAGGTATTTTTATGGGTTTACGATTTTTCAGGGTTGTTAGGTATTTTTAGGGTTTTAGTGTTTTTTCATGGTTTTTAGAGTTTTTAGCGTTTCTTTTGGGTTTTTAGGATCTTTTGGGGTTTTTAGGGTTTTTTTGAGTTTTTAAGGTTTTTAATGTTTTTAGAGTTTTTTAGTTTTTTAATGTTTTTATGGGGTTTAGGGTTTTTAGAGTGTTTAGTTTTTTTAGGGTTTTTAGTGGTTTTTTTGGTTTTTAGGGGTTTTTCATAATTTTTTTTGGTTTTTTATGTTTTCATGGATTTTTAGGGATTTTTAGGATTTTTATAATTTTATGGTTTTTAGGTATTTTAGGGGATTTCAGGGTTTTTGGGATTTTTGGGGGGTTTAGGGTTTTTCAGGTCTTTTGTGTTTTTTTTTATTTTTTAGGTTTTTAAGGTATTTTGGAGTTTTTTTTAACATTTTTAGGGTTTTAAAGGTTTTTTAGATTTTTTAGTGGTTTTAGGGTTTTTAGGGGGTTTTAGGGGTTTTTAAGGTTTTTACGAGCTTTTTTAGTTTCAGATGTTTTTCAGGGTTTTAGGTTTTTAATTTTTTTTGGTAATTTTTGCTCTTTTTATGGATTTTTATGGTTTTTAGGGTTTTTCGGGGTTTTATGGATTTTGAGGGTTTTTAGCATTTTCCTAGGTTTTCGGGTTTTTAGGGGTTTTTAGGGGGTTTAGGGTCTTCTGGGTTTTTTTAGTTTTTTAGTGTTTTAAGGTTTTTTGGAGTCTTTTAACATTTTTTTACATTTTCAGGAATTTAAAGGGGTTTTAGAGTTTTTTGTGGGTTTTTAGTGTTTTTAGGTGTTTTAAAGGTTTTAGGGGGTTTTATAGTTTTTAGGATTTTTCAAGAGTTTTATGGGTTTTTACATTTTCTGTGATTTTTTGGGATTTTTATGATTTTTATGGTGTTTAGGGGTTTTAGGGATTTTGAAGGTTTTGCGGGGTTTTCAGGTTTTTAGGGTATTTTGGGTTCTTAGGGGTTTTGACGTCTTTAGGATTTTTATGGTGTTTTTGAGTTTTTTAGGATTTTAAAGGTTTTTATAATTTTTTAACAATTTAAGGTTTTTATGTGTTTTTGGAGTTTTTAGTGGGTTTTTAGAGTTTTTATGGGCTATAGGGTTTTTTAATGTTTTAGGGTTTTTTTGGTTTTCAGGGGGTTTTAGGGTTTTTTATGCTTTTAGTGATTTCTAGGGTTTTTTAGAATTTTAATGAATTTTAGTGTTTTTAGGGATTTTGGAGTTTTTATTTTTTTTTTGGGTTTTTAGGGTTTTTTAGGTTTTATGTTCTTTTTTGTTGTTTAGAATTTTTTTGATTATTTAGTGGTTTTATGGTTTTGAGATATTTTAAACATTTTAACATTTTTTGTCATTTTAAGGGTTTTTAGACTATTTAGTGGTTTAGGGATTTTATGGATTTTTACGGGTTTTTAGAGTTTTAGGGGGCTTTATTGATTTCAGGGGGTTTTCAGGGTTTTTAGGGTTTTTTACATTTTCAGATATTTTTAGGGATTTTTTTGGATTTTGATGGTTTTTAGGGTTTTTTAGGGATTTTGGGGATTTTGGGTGTTTTTAGGGGTTTTCGAGGTTTTTTAGGGTTTTGGGGATTTTTTGAGTTTTTTAGCGTTTTTAAGGTTTTTTAGAGACTTTTAAAACTTTTAGGGGTTTTAGGGTTTCTAGAGATTTTATTGGATTTTATGGATTTTATGGGTTTTATGGGTTTTATGGGTTTTTAGGGGGGTTTTAAGGTTTTTCAAAGTTCTTATGGTTTTCAGGGGTTTTTCAGGGTTTTTGTGGGTTTTACTTTTTCAAGGATTTTTTAGGATTTTTTAGGATATTTACTTTTTTTTGGGGTTTTTTAGGAAGTTTAGGGTTTCTAAGTCCTTTTAGGTTTTTTGGGGGGTTTTAGGGGGTTTAGGTTCTTTTTCGGGTTTTAGGGTTATTTTTTAGTTTTTTAGGGTTTTTAGAAATTTTTAACATTTTAAACTTTTTTAGGAGTTTTATGGGTTCCTATTTTTTTAGTGGGATTTTAAGGTTTTATGGTTTTTAAGGGGTTTAGGGGTTTTTATGGTTTTTAAGTGTTTTCAGGGTTTTTAGGGTTTTTTACGTTTCATATATTTTTTGGTGTTCTTTAGGATATTTTTGTTTTAGGGTTTTTAAGGATTTTAAGAGTTTTTAGGGTTTTCATGGGGTTTTTATGGGTTTTAGGGTATTTTGGGTTGTTTTGGGTTTTTAGGGTTTTTTTTGATTTTTTGGGTTTTTTAGGTTTTTAAGTTTTTTTAACATTTTAGGGGTTTTAAGGGTTTTTAGAGTTTTTAGCGGTTTTTAGGGTTTTATGGTTTTTGTGGTTTTTAAGATTTTGGTTGGTTTTATGATTTTTAG
The DNA here is from genome assembly GCA_963277665.1 of Viscum album. NCBI lineage: Eukaryota > Viridiplantae > Streptophyta > Magnoliopsida > Santalales > Viscaceae > Viscum > Viscum album. The sequence continues at coordinate 1,048,188,285 of OY728121.1, read as the reverse complement.
GGGTTTTCAGTGTTTTTATGGGTTTTTTACATTTTTGGGGATTTTTAGGGATTTCTTAGTATTTTATGGTTTTATGGGTTTTTATGCTTTTTGGGATTTGGAGGTTTTTTAGAGTTTTTAGAGGTTTTTAGGGTCTTTTGGGGTTTTAGGGTTTTTTGTGTTTTTTATTGTTTTTAAGGTTTTTATATTTTTTTTAACATTTTTAGGGGTTTAAAGAGTTTTTGGAGTTTTTAGTGGGTTTTATGGGTTTTTAGGTATTTTAAGTTTTTTTGGTTTTTTTAGGTTTTTTAGGGGGTTTTAAGGTTTTTATATTTATATGTTTTCTAATAATTTTATGACTTTCTTAGGATTTTTATGGTTTTTAGGTTTTTGTGGAATTTTGAGGGTTTTTTGGATTTTTCCGGGGTTTTTTTTGGGTTTTTTAATTTATTAGGGGTTTAATGTTTTTTAGAGTTTTAAACATTTTTAGGGGTTTAAATAGATTTTAGAGTTTTAGTGGTTTTTTGAGTTATTTTTAGGGTTTTTTGTTTTTAAGGTTTTTAGGGATTTTTATTGTTTTTTCAGGGATTTTAGGGTTTTTTACATTTTCAACGATTTTTAGAGATTTTTAATGTTTTTTATGGTTTTTAGGGGTTTTAGGGATTTTGAGGGGTTTTAGGGTTTTTTAAGCTTTTTTAGGATTTAGGGTTTTAGGGTCTTTTTGGGTTTTTTGGAGTTTTTTAGAAGTTTTAAGGTTTTTAAGAATTTTTTATGTTTTAGGGGTTTAAAGAGTTTTTAGTGTATTTTTAGAGTTTTTATGGGTTTTAGGGCGTTTATGGGCTTTACGGGTTTTTATGGTTTTCAAGGGGTTTTCAGGGTTTTTAGGCTTTTTTACATTTTCAAGGATTTTTTGGGATTTTTTGGATTTTATTATTTTTAGTGTTTTTAGGGTTTTGGGGGTTTCTAGGGATTTTGAGGGGTTTTAGGGGGTTTCAAGGTTCTTTAGGGGTTTTAGGGTTTTTGAGGGTTTTATGGTCTTTTGTGGTTTTAGGGTTCTTTTGAGAATTTGATTATTTTATGGTTTATAATTTTTTTTAATGTTTTTGATGTTTTTAGGGGTTTGAAGGGTTTTAGAGTTTTTAGTGGGTTTTTTGGGTTTTAGGGGGTTTTAGGGTTTTTTATGTTCTTTTGGGGTTTTTATGTTCTTTTGGGTTTTTTATGGTTTTCTAGGATTTTTCAGTGTTTCAAGGGGCTTTTACGTATTCCGAGATTCCTTGGACTTTTTTAGGATTTTTATGGTTTTTAGGGTTTTTAAGGATTTTGAGGGTTTTTTGGATTTTTCAAGGGTTTTAGGGTTTTCATGGGTTTTAGGGCCTTTTGGGTATTTAGGGTATTTTGAGTTTCTTAGGGTTTTTAAGGTTTTTAATTGTTTTAAAAAATTTAGGGGTTTCAAGTGTTTTTAGAGTTTTTAGTTGTTTTTTGGGTTTTTATGGGTTTTTATGTTTTTTAAGGTTTTTAGGGGGTTTTATGGTTTTCATGAGATTTTCACGTTTTTTATGGTTTTTTACATTTTCATGGATTTTTGGGGCTTTTTAGGATTTTTATGGGTTTTAGGGTTTTTAGGGATTTTAGGGATTTTGAGGATTTTAGGGGTTTTTTTGGTTTTGTGGGGCTTTAATATTTTTCTGGGTTTTTATAGTCTTTTTAGGTTTTAGGACTTTTTTAAGTTTTTAGGGTTTTTAAGGTTTTTAGAGTTTTTTGATGTTTTTAGGGGTTTTTTGGGTTTTTTGAATTTTTAGTGGGGTTGTATTGTTTTTCTGGGTTTTTAGGGTTATTTATAGTTTTTTGGAGGTTTTATGGTTTTCAGGGGTTTTTTAGGGTTTTTAGTGTTTTTACGATTTTTGGGATTTTTCGGGATTTTTTTAGGATTTTTATGGCTATTTGGTTTTTAGCGTTTTTTGGGATATTTAGGGTTTTTCAGGGTTTTTATGGTTTTATAGAGTTTTTAGGGTTTTTTTTGTTTTTTAGGGTTTCTATGGGTTTTTAGAGTTATTTAATTTTTAGGGGTTTTTAGGGGATTTTTAGGTTTTTAAGGTTCTTTGGGGCTTTTTTGGTTTTTAGGGGTTATTCAGGTTTTTTTGGTTTTTAACATTTTTTAGGGATTTTTAGAGCTTTTTTAGGATTTTTATGGGTTTTACGGTTTTTAGGGATTTTTAATATTTTTCAGGGTTTTGAGGGTTTTAGGGTCTTTTGGGGGTTTTAGGGTCTTTTGGGGGTTTTAGGGATTTTTTATGTTTTTTTATGATTTTTATGTTTTTTACAGTTTTTTAACATTTTTTCATATTTTTTTTTTGGTTTTAAGGGTTTTTAGAGTTTTTAGTGGCTTTTAGGGTTTTTGGGTTTTTAGGGATTTATTGGTTTTTAAGGCTTTTTTTGTTTTTAGGCTTTTTTACATTTTTAAGGATTTTTAGGGCTTTATAGTATTTTTATGGTCTTTGGGGTTTTTTAGGGATTTTGGGGATTTTGACTGTTTTTGGGGGTTTTCAGGGTTTTATAGGTTTTTTAGGGGTTTGAAGGGTTTTTTGGTCTTTTTGTATTTTTATGATTTTTTGAGTTTTTAGGGTTATAAAGGGTTTTTGAGGTTTTTTGAGGTTTTTAACATTTTTGGGGTTTAAAGGATTTCTAGAGTTTTTAGTGGTTTTTTGGGGTTTTATGGGTTTTAAGGTTTTTAAGGGTTTTATGGTTTTCAAGAGTTTTTACGGTTTTTAATGTTTTATGAATTTTTTAGTGCTTTTGTATGTTTTTTTATGATTTTTAGGGTGTTTAGGGTTTTACGGTATTTAAGGATTTTGAGGTCATTTTGGGTTTTATGGTATTTTTAGTTATTTTGGATTTTTATGGTTTTTTAGAGTTTTTAACATTTATAGAGGTTTTAAGGGTTTTTAGAGTTTTTATTGGTTTTTTAGATTTTTAAGGTTTTTTGGGTTTTATGGTTTTCAGGGCGTATTTAGAGTTTTTAGGGTTTTTACATTTTTAGGGATTTTTATAGCCTTTTTAGTATTTTAATAGATTTTATGATTTTTAGTGTTTTTAGGTTTTTTAGGTTTTAAGGATTTTTAGGGTTTGTTGGGTATTTTTTGGTTTTTGGGTTCTTTTGGGTTTTTTTGGGTTCTTAAGTTTTTTAGATTTTTTTAAAGTTTTTAGGGGTTTTAGGGGATTTTAGAGTTTTTAGTGGTTTTTAGGGTTTTTATGGGGTTTTAGGGTTTTTTTATAGTTTTTTGGGATTTTGAGGGATTTGGGGGGGGGGGTTCTAGGTTTTTAGGGTTTTAAGGGGTTTTCATGGTTTTCAGGGTATGCTTGGGTTTTTATGGGCTTTTTGACTTTTTACGGTTTTTAATGTTTTTAGAATATTTTAATTGTTTTGTGGTTTTTAAGAGGTTCAATAGTTTTTGGTATTTTTTAGGTTTTTTATGGGTTTTTAGGTTTTTTATGGTTTTCAGAGGTTTTGGGGGGTTTTAGAGTTTTTTGTATTTTCAAGGATTTTTGGGTATTTTTTTTGAATTTTTTTGGTTTTTAGGGGTTTTAGGGTTTTTAGGGAATTGGAGGGTTTATAGGATTTTTCATGGTTTTTTGGTTTTTTGGTTTTTACTATTTTTCAGTTTTTTCTAGGTTTTAGGTTTTTTTGAATTTTTTAGGGTTTTCAGGTTTTTAGTTTTTTAAACTTTTTCAGGGGTTTTAAGGGTTTTTAGAGTTTTTAGTGGGTTTTTAGGGTTTTTATTGGTTTTGGGGTTTTTAATATTTTTGGGGGGGTTTTATGGTTTTTAGGGGGGGTTTAGTGTTTTTAGTGTTTTTTACGTTTTTTGGGTTTGTTGGGGGGAGTTTAAAGATTTTTATGGTTTCTAGGGTTTTTTTATGGTTTTTAGGGTTTTTCAGGGTTTTAAGGTCTTTTTGGGTTTTTAGGGTTTCTTTGGCTTTTTTACGGTTTTTATAGTTTTTGTGAGTTTTTTAATTTTTTTATCATTGATAAGGGTTTAAAAGATTTTTAGAGTTTTTAGTGGGTTTTTAGGATTTTATGATTTTTAGGGTTTTTTATGGTTTTTATGGGGTTTTGTGGTTTTCAAGTGTTTTTTTGGGCCAAAGTGGTGCGAGGCCAGGCAATTCTTGGCCCCTAAAAATTTATTAGAAAAATGACGAGGTCAATCAACCCACACCCAAAAACCCTAGACACCCCCACAAAATCCAAAAGTCCCAAAAAAAACCAAAAGACAAACTAAGCCAGAAAAAGAAGAAAAACATAAGCATCTCCACCAGCATCTCACAACACCATTTTCATCAACAATCACTCCCTTTCCAAACACATCCACCTCCAGCATCACAGAGCCACCAGCATCAACGTCATAAGTCTCACCTTCACCACCTCGCGGCGGAACGACAACCATTTTAGTGTTTTTTACGTTTTAAGGGATATTTGGGGCTTTTATGTCTTTTATGGTGTTTAGAGGTTTTAAAGGTTTTAGTAATTTTGATGTTTTTTAGGGGTTTTCAAGGTTTTTAGGGATTTTAGGGCCTCTTGGGGTTTTAGTGTTTTTTTTATTTTTTTAGTCTTTTTAACATTTTATACTGTTTTTTCACGTTTTTAGGGTTTTTAAGGGTTGTTAATGTTTTTTGTGGTTTTTTGGGTTTTTATATGTTTTTAGGATTTTTTTAGGTTTTTAGGTTTTTTATGGTTTTTAGGGGTTTTTAGGTTTTTTAGTGTCCTTTACATTTTCAAGGATTTTTAGGATTTTTTTGGTTTTTAGGGGTTTTTTGGGTTTTTTGGGACTTTGACAGTTTTTAGGGTTTTTCAAGGTTTTTAGGGTCTTTGGGGTTTTATGGGTTTTTTTGTTTTAGGGGGATTTTAGGGTTTTTAGGGTTTTTAAGGTATTTCAAGGTTTTAGGATCTTTTTGTGGTTTTAGGGTTTTTTTGAGTTTTTTAGGGTTTTTTTTTTCAGTTTTTTAGTTTTTTAACATTTTTAGGGGTTTAAGGGTTTTTAGAGTTTGAAGTTATTTTTAGGGTTTTTATGTGTTTTTAGTGTTTTTTAATATTTTTGAGGTTTTTAGGGTTTTTTACCTTTTTAAGGGATTTTTAGGGATTTTTAGGTTTTCCTTACCACTTTTAGGGTTTTTTGGGATTTTGAGGGTTTTACGGGTTTTCAGGGTTTTTAGTATTTTAGGATTTTCAAGGTTTTTAGGGTCTTTTGGGTTTCTAGGGTTTTTTTTAGATTTTTAGGATTTTATGGGTTTTTAGTGTTTTTTAACACTTTTTGAAGTTTTGGGGGGCTTTAAGAGTTTTTAAAGTTTTTAGTGGTTTTTAAGGTTTTTAATGTTTTTTGGTTTTTTATGGTTTTTATGTGTTTTTCATGGTTTTTAGGATTTTTTTGTTTCAAGGATTTTTAGGGGTTTTTAATGATTTTTTTGGTTTTTAGTGTTTTTTGGGTTTTTATGGAATTTGTGGGTTTTTAGGGATTTTCTGTGTTTTTTAGGGTTTCTATAGGTTTTTAGGGTTTTTAGGGTCTTTGTTGGTTTTAGTGTTTTTATGTATTTTTATAGTTTTAAATGATTTTAGAGGTTCTAAGGTTTTTTAGGGTTTTTCGTGGGTTTTTGAGTTTTTTTTGGGTTTTAGGGGTTTCTAAGATTTTTGAGGTTTTTAGGTGTTTTCACTTTTTTTGGATTTTTTTTCATTTTTAGGGATTTTTATGCCTCTTTAGGTTTTTTATGGTTTTATGGTTTTTAAGGGTTTTGATGGTTTTTAAGGAATTTTATTGTTTTTATGGTTTTTAGTGTTTTTCAAGGTTTCTAAGGTCTTTTGGGTTTGGGGGGGGGGGTTTGGTTTTCAAGGTTTTTTGAGTTTTTTTACGTTTTTAGGGAAAATAAGGCTTGAGAACAAGCATGCATGGTCCCCCAAAATTTATTAAAAAAGAAAAACTAGAGCATTATAAGGAGGGTTTAAAAACATGGGTGTTTAATTCCCACTTCATATCATAGACCATGTAGGGTGCACAAAAATATAGGGTGACAAAGGACCACAACGAGCTCCTTTCCACTATTTCCTTTTTGGATAAAGCATCTGCCACCGAGTTCGCCTCTCTATTGGCATGTGTGACATTGAGAGTGAGAGTTTGGAAGAGGCTGGTACATTTAATCCATTGTGGGTTTTTAGGAGTTTTGGGGTTTTAGGGTTCTTTTGAGTTTTTAGGTTTTTAAAGGTTTTTTAGAGTTTTAATGTTTTTTGGGATATTAAGGGTTCCTAGAGTTTTTAGTGTTTTATGGTTTTATGGGATTTTAGTGTTTTTTAGGTATTTGAGGGTTTTTATGATTTTTAGGGAATTTTCTGGGTTTTTAGGTTTTTTATGTTTTTAGAGAAACTTTATGGTTTTTAGGATTTTTTTGGTTTTTAGGGTTTTTAAGGAATTTGAGTGTTTTTAGTGTTTTTTAGGGTTTTAGGGTTTTTTAGAGTTTTTAGGGTCTTTTTAGTTTTTTTGTTTCTATTGTTTTTATGGTTTTTAGAGTTTTTAACATTTTTAGGGGTTTTAAGGGGTATTAGAGTTTTTAATGGTGTTTTAGGGTTTTATATTTTTTACAGTTTTTTATGGATTTTAGTGGTTTTTATTGTTTTTAGGGGTTTTTTAGGGTTTTAGGGTTTTAGGGTTTTTTAGGATTTTTAGGGATTTTGAGTTGTTCTAGGGTTTTTAGGGTTTATTAGGGTTTTTAGGGGTTTTATGGGTTTTTTGTGTTTTTTAAGGTTTTTAAGGTTTTTTAGAGTTTTTAAACTTTTTTATAAGATATAAGTAATTTTAGAGTTTTTAGTGGGCTTTAGGGTTTTTAAGGTTGTTTATGGTTTTTAGGGGTTTTTATTGTTTTTAGGGGTTTTCAGGGTTTTTATGTTTTTAGGGATTTTTTGTGCCTTTTTAGGATTTAATGGTTTTTAGTGGTTTTAGGGTTTTGAGGGATTTTGAGGGGGTTTAGGGGGTTTTAGGGTTTTTTAGGGTTCTTAGGGGGTTTTAGGATTTTTGGGGTCTTTTGGGTTTGTAGGTTTTATTAAGTTTTTTTATGGTTTATAATGTTTTTTAGTGTTTCTTAACATTTTTAGGGGTTTAAAGGGGTTTTAGAGTTTTTTTTTGTTTTTAGGGTTTTTATTTGTTTTAGGGTTTTTTAAGGTTTTAGGGGTTTTTATGGTTTTCTGGGGTTTTTTTGGGTTTTTTTGTTTTCAGGGATTTTTATGTATTTTTTAGGATTTTTATGATTTTAGGGTTTTTTTCAGTTTGTATGGATTTTGATGGTTTTAAAGGTTTCTCAAGGTTTTTAGGGTTGTCATGGTTTTATGGTCTTTTTGGGTTTTTAGGGTTTTTTGAGTTTTTAGGGGTTTTAGTGTATTTTAGATTAGTTTAATGTTTTAGGGGTTTAAAGGGTTTTTAGAATTTTTAGGGGGTTTTAGGGTTTTGATGGGGTTTTCAGGTTTTTAGGGGTTTTATGGTTTTTAAGGATTTTAGGGTTCTTTATGTTTTTTGGGTTTTGGGATTTTTTAGGATTTTTATGGATTTTAGGGTTCCTAGGGTTTTTAGGGATTCTAAGGGGTTTTAGGGTTTTTTTATTTTTTTTACGGTTTTAATGTTTTTTAGTGTTTTTAACATTTTTAGGGGTTTTAAGGGTTTGTAGAGTTTTTAGTGGTTTTAGGTATTTTAGGGTTTATGAAGGGTTTTAGGGGGTTTTAAGGTTTCCAAGGGTTTTTTTAGGGTTTTAGGGTTTTTAATGTTTTTAGGGATTTTTAGGATTTTTATGATTTTTTGGGTTTTTAGCATTTTTTTAGTTTTTTAGGGATTTTTTGGGTTTTTTGATTCTTCCAAGGGTTTTAGGGTTTTTATTTTAGTATTGGGTTTTTTTGTTTTCTTTCAGTTTTTTAGGGGTTTTAAGGTTTATTATAGTTTTTAGTGTTTTTAGGTGTCTTAAAGTTTTTTAGAGTTTTTAGTGGGTTTTTAGGGGTTTTAGGGTTTTCTATATTTATTTAGGGATTTTATGGTTTTCAGGGTTTTCAGGGTTTTTTACATCGTTATGGATTTTTAGGGCTTTTTTAGGATTTTTAGGGATTTTGAGGGCTTTTAGATTTTTTTTAGCTTTTTTGGGTTTTTAGGGGTTTTTATGATTTTTCTAGCGATTTTAGAGTTTTTTAGAGTTTTTAACGTTTTTAATGTTTTTAGGTACTTTAAGGGTTTTAAGAGTTTTTAGTGTTTTTTTGTGTTTTTGTGGATTTCTATGGTTTTTATGGTTTTTTGGGTTTTATAGTTTTAAGGGGTTTTATGTTTTTAGTGTTTTTTAAGTTTTCCATGATTTTTAGGGCCTTTTTCGAAATTTTATAGTTTTTAGGGGGGTTTAGGGTTTTTAAGGTTTTTTGGTTTTTTTTATCATTTTTGGTGGTTTTAAGGGTTTTTAGAATTTTTAGTTATGTTTAGGGCTTTTATGCGTTTTAGGGGTTTTTAGGTTTTTAGGAGTTTTTATGGTTTTTAGGGGTTTTTTTGGGTTTTTTACGTTTTCAAGGATTTCTAGGGAAATTTATGATTTTTAGGGTTTTTAGGGGGTTTAGGGTTTTTCATGGTTTTTAGGGTCTTTTTGGGTTTGGGGTTTTTACGTTTTTATGGATTTTTAGGGATTTTTTAGGATTTGTATGGTTTTTAGGGTTTTTAGGATTTTCAGATATTTTAAGGGTTTTGAGTATTTTTAGGGTTTTTAGGGTTTCTAGGGGTTTTTAGGGTCTTTTTTATTTTTAGGATTTTTTTTGAGTTTTTTAGTGTTTTTAGGTTTTTTGATATTTTTGAGTTTTTAGAAGTTTTAATGGTTTTTAGAGTTTTTAGTGGTTTCTTTGGGTATTTATGTGTTTTAGGGATTTTTAAAGTTTTTAGGGGTTTATGGTTTTTAGGAAGTTTTAGGGGTTTTTAGGGGTTTTTTGTTTTTTTCAGGGATTTTTATGGCTTTTTTAAGGATTCTTTTTGGTTTTTAGATATTTTAAGGGGTTTTAGGGGTTTTTTTTGGGTTTTTAGGGTCTTTTGAGTTTTTTGGGTTTTTGATTTTTTTATTGTTTTTAAGGTTTTTATATTTTTTAAACTTTTCTTAACATTTTAGGGGTGTTAAGGGTTTTTAGAGTGTTTAGTTTTTTATGGGTTTTTAGGATTTTTTAATGTTTTTTAAATCTTTTTATGGTTTTTAGTGTTTTTTCAGGGTTTTTAGGCTTTTACATTTTCACATATTTTTAGGGATTTTTTAGGAGATTTATGTTTTTTAGGGGTTTGGGGTTTTTCAGGGATTTTCAAGGTTTTAAGGGGTTTTTTGGGTATTTTGGGACTTTGGGTTTTTTAAGGCTTTTTTAGTTATTTGTAGTTTTTAAGGTTTTTAGATTTTTTAAACATTTTTAGGGGTATTGAAGATTTTTAGAGTTTTTAGTGGGTTTTTAGGGTTTTTAAAATTTTTAAGGGTTTTTATGGACTCTTGGGGTTTTCAGGTATTTAGGGTTTTTCACATTTTCATGGAATTTTAGGGCATTTTTTATTTTTCTTGTTTTTAGGGATTTTTAGGGTTTTGGGTATTTTGAGGGGGTTTTTTTATTTTCAAGGTTTTTCAGGTTTTGGGGGGGGGGGTTTGAGGGGGTTTGAGGGTGTTTTGGGGTTTTATGAGTTTTTGGAGTTTTTTAGGGTTTTAAGGTTTTTTAGAGTTTTTAATGTTTTACGGGGTTTAATGGATTCTAGAGTATTTAATGGTTTTTTTGATTTTAATTGATTTTTAGGTTTTTTATGGTTTTTATGGGTGTTTAGGGTTTTAGACGTTTTTAAGCATTTTTATTACTTTTTTGGGTTTTTATAGTTTTTAGGGTATTTTAGGTTTTTAGGTTTTACAAGGATTTTGACGGTTTTTAGTTTTTTTTCAGAGTTTTTAGGGTTTTTTATGATTATGAGGGTCTTTGTTGGGTTTTAGGGGTTTTGAGAGGTTTTAGAATTTTTATGTTTTTTAGAGTTTTTAAATATTTTAGGGGTTTAAAAGTTTTTAGTTTTTTATGGGTTATTTTATGTTTGCATGGGTTTTTATGGTTTTCAAGGGTTTTTAGGGTTTGTAAGTTTTTTTACATTTTTAGGGATTTGGGTTTTTTGTAGGGATTTATTGTATTTTAGTTTCTTTTATGTTTTAAGGGTTTTTATAGTTTTTAGGGGGTTTTCATGTTTTTTATGGTTTTTTATGGTTTTTTACGTTTTTAGGGATTTTTATTGCCTTTTAGGATTTTTATGGCTTTTAGTGCTTTTAGGGGTTTTTTGGGATTTGGAGGTTTTGAGGGATTTTCAGGGTTTTTAGGGTTTTTAGCGTCTTTAGGGTCTTTTGGGGTCTTTAGGTTTTTTTTGAGTTTTTAGGGGTTTAAAGGTTTTTAGAGTATTTAGTTGTTTTTAGGGTTTTTATGGGTTTTGGGGGGTTTATGGTTTTTTGGGGGGTTTTATGGTTTTCAGGAGTTTTCTAGGGGTTTTAGGCTTTTTTACATTTTCAAGGATTTTTTTAGGATTTTTATGGTTTTAGGGTTTTTTGGGGATTTTTTGGATTTTTAGGTTTTCTAATATTTTTCAGAGTTTTTTAGGGTTTTTAGGGTTTCTAGGGTTTATAGGGTCTTCTTGGGTTTTTACATTTTTTTACTTTTTAGGGATTTTAAAGTTTTTAGTGGTTTTTAAAATTTTTCGGGGTTTGAACGATTTTTAGAGTTTTTAGTGGTTTAGGGATTTCTTGGGTTTTTATGGTTTTTAATGTTTTTATGGGTTTTTATGGTTTTCAAGGGTTTTATTATGTTTTATGTTTTTGGAGATTTTATGGATTTTTTTTGATCTTTATGGGTTTAGGGGTTTTTTTGAGATTTTGAGGGTTTTTAGGGTTTTAAGGGTTTTAATGGTTTTTATGGTTTTAGGGGTTTATATGGGTTTTATGGACTTTTTGCGGTTTTAGGGATTTTTTTAGATTTTTAGGATTTTTTAGAGTTTTTTAATGTTTTTAGGGGTTTAATGGGTTTTTTGAGTTTTTAGTGTTTTTTTGGTTTTTATGTGTTTTAGGGTTCTTGAGGTTTTTAAGGGTTTGATGATTTTCTGAGGTTTTTCATGGTTTTTAGGGTTTTTTACATTTTCAAGGGTTTTTAGGGATTTTAGGGATTTTAGTGTTTTTTAGGGATTTTGAGGGTTTTAGGGGTTTTTTGAGTTTTTAGGGGTTTTAAGATTATTTAGAGTTTTTTAATTATTTTAGGGGTTTTAATGATTTTTAGATTTTTTAATGGTTTTAGGGGTTTTATGGGTTTTTAGGGTTTTTAGGGTTTTTCAGGGTTTTTAGGATTTTTTACGTTTTCAGGTATTTTTGGGGATTTTTTAGGATTTTCATTGTTTTTAGGGTTTTTAGGGATTTAGGGATTTTGAGAGGATTTCAGGGGGTTTTAGGGTTTTTACGGGTTTTTAAGTTTTTTATGGTCTTTAATGTTTTTTAGAGTTTTAATGTTTTTAGTGGTTTTAAGGGTTTTTACAGTTTTTAAAGTTTTTAGTGAGTTTTTAAGGTTTTAATGGTTTCTAAAGCTTTTAGAAGGTTTTATGGTATTCAGGGGTTTTCAACGTTTTTAGGATTTTCAACATTTTCATGGACTTTTATGGATTTTTAGGATTTTTATGGTTTTTAGGTTTTTAGTAATTTTGAGGGGTTTGGGGGTTTTAAGGGTTTTTTAGGGTTTTTAGTGTCTTTAGGGGTTTTTAGGTTTTTTTGAGTTTTTAGTGGTTTTAAGGGTTTAAAGGGTTTTTATAGTTTTTAGTGCTTTTAGGGGTTTTAACGTTTTTCGATAGTTTTTTAACATTTTTAGGGTTTTGAAGAGTTTTTTATGTTTTCATGGATTTTTAGGGGGGGGGGTTGGATTTTTATGGTTTCAGGGTTTTTAGGGTTGTAAGGGATTATGAGGTTTTCTATGATTTTTAGGGTTTTAGGTTTTTTCAGGGTCTTTTGGGTCATTTTCGTTTTTTAGGATTTTTTGAGTTTTTAGGGGTTTTAAGGATTTTAGAGTTTTTTAACATTTTTAAGGGTTTAAAACCATAAAAACACCAGAAAAAATCTAAAAAACTTAAAAATCCCTAAAAACACTAAAAATAATAAAAACCATAAAAACCCTAAAAATCCCTTAAAAATCCATGAAAACATAAAAAACCCTAAAAACTATAAAAACTCCTAAAACCATAAAAACACCAAAAAACCTTAAAAAAATAAAAAACCCATAAAAAACCTAAAATCATTGAAAACTCTAAAAACTGTCAAACCCCCTAAAAACGTTAAAACACTCTAAAAATCCATAAAACCCTAAAAACTCAAAAAGACATTAAAAACTCTGAAACTCCAGAAAACCCCTAAAAACCCTAAAAACTCTGAAACTGTGGTTTATGATCGTGCTGCTGCTGGATGTTGATTGCTGGTTGAGTTTGAATGCTAGTCGTTGGTTAGCTGTGAGATGCTGGATGCTGGTTGATGCTGGATGATGGTGGTGGCTGGTTGGCTTTGTGTGCTTTTTCTTTTTTTGCTTTTGTTTTTCTCTCTTTTGGGGTCTTTTTGTTTTGGGTTGTAAGGGGTTTTTGGGTGTGGGTCGTTTGACCCCTCCCCTCCCTTGTCTGCTGTATCTCCTTTTTCTTTCTAATAAATTTGGGGGGGCCGAGAATAGCCCAACCCTCGCATCTTCCTTGCCCTAAACCCCCATAAAAACCATAAAAAATATAAAAAACTTGAAAACCCCCAAAACCCAAAAAACTCTAAAAACCCTTAAATCCCTAAAATTACTAAAAACTCTAAGACGCCTTAGAAACCCGTAAAAAAAAATTATAAAAACACAAAAGACCCGAAAAAACCCTAAAAAACCCTAAAACCCCTAAAACCACCGAACCCCCCTAAAACCCCTCAAATCCCTAAAAAACCCTAAAAACCCTAAAAAACCATAAAAACCTAAAAACCAATAAAATTCCATTAAAACATAAAAAAACCCTGAAAACCACCTAAAAGCCTTAAAACCCCTAAACCCATAAAAATTCTAGAAAATCACAAAAAACTTTAAAACCCATAAAAACTCTTAAAAACGTTAAAAATTTGTAAAAACCCATAAAATAACTAAAAAAAATAAAAAAAACCCCTAAAAACAACAAAGGACCCTAAAATCCCTAAAAAACCCCAAACCCCCTAAAAATTCCTCAAAAACCCAAAACCCCCTCAAAATCCATAAAACCCCTAAAAACCCAAAAAACCATAAAAATCCTAAATACCCCCCCACCCCTAAAAACACACGAAAATGTAAAAATCCATAAAAACCCTGAAAAACTCATAAAAACAATAAAACCCCTAAAAACCTTAAAAACCCCTAAAACTCAAAAAACCCCTAAAACCCAATAAAAACACCGAAAACCCTAAAAACCCCTAAAAATGTTAAAAAACTCTAAAAACTCTAAAAAACCTAAAAACTCAAATAAACCCTAAAAACCAAAAAGACCCTAAAAATGTTGAAAACTCCTCAAAATCCCTAAAAACCCCCAAAACTCCAAATATCCTAAAAAACTCCTAAAACTCCTTAAAAACAGAAAAAACCCAAAAAACCCTAAAAAAGCACTAACAACAATACAAACCCCTAAAAATGTTGAAAAACTCTACACATCCTTAAAACCCCTAAAAACTCAAAAAAAATCCTAAAAACTGAAAATGACCCAAAAGACCCTGAAAATCCATAAAACCCCAAACCCCCTAAAAACTCCTCAAAAACCCAAAACCCCCTCAAAATCCATAAAACCCCTAAAAACCCAAAAAACCATAAAAATCCTAAATACCCCCCCCCCCTAAAAACACACGAAAATGTAAAAATCCATAAAAACCCTGAAAAACTCATAAAAACAATAAAACCCCTAAAAACCTTTAAAACCCCTAAAACTCAAAAAACCCCTAAAACCCAATAAAAACACCGAAAACCCTAAAAACCCCTAAAAATGTTAAAAAACTCTAAAAACTCTAAAAAACCTAAAAACTCAAATAAACCCTAAAAACCAAAAAGACCCTAAAAATGTTGAAAACCCCTCAAAATCCCTAAAAACCCCCAAAACTCCAAATATCCTAAAAAACTCCTAAAACTCCTTAAAAACAGAAAAAACCCAAAAAACCCTAAAAAATCACTAACAACAATACAAACCCCTAAAAATGTTGAAAAACTCTACACATCCTTAAAACCCCTAAAAACTCAAAAAAATCATAAAAACTGAAAATGACCCAAAAGACCCTGAAAAAACCTAAAACCCTAAAAATCCATGAAAAATCCCAGAAAACCTCAAAATCCCTAAAAACCCAAAAAACCCTAAAACCATAAAAATCTTAAAACCCCCCTAAAAATCTATGAAAACATAAAAAACCCTAAAAACCCCCTAAAAACTATCAACACCCTACAAACCATTACAAACCTTGAAAGCCACTAAAAACTCTAAAACCCCTTAAACTCCTTAAAAGGTAAAAAATCTCTAGAAAACCTTAAAACTCAAAAAAACTAAAAAAAACCCCCTAAAACCCCTAAAGACCCTTAATGCCACAAAAAACAATAAAACTCTAAAAATAATAAAAATCCTAAAAATCCACGAAAATGTAAAAAACCCTAGAAACCTTAAAAAACCCATAAAAACCATAAGACCACTAAAAACATTAAAAACCCTAAAAACCCATAAAATCTCAAAAAACCTACAAAAAACTCTAAAAACCAAAATACCCTTAAAAACGTTAAAAACTATAAACAACCTTAAAAACCCCAAAAAACAAAAAAAACCCCAAAACCCAAAAACACCCTGAAAACCCCTAAAAACCTTCAAAATCCCTAAAACCCCTAAAAACCCTCAAAACATAAAAATCATAAAAATCCTCTAAAAATCCATGAAAAACGTAAAAAACCCAAAAAACTTTAAAAACCCCATAAAAAGCTTAAAAACCCCTAAAAACCTTAAAAAAACTAAAAACCTAAAACCTTAACAACCATTAAAAACTCTAAAAACCATTAATCCCCCTAAAAATGATAAAAAACTCTAAAAACCCATAAAACCCTAAAAAAACTCAAAATGACCCTAAAACCCTAAAAAACCATAAAGCCTTGAAAACTCGAAAAATCCAAAAAAAACCAAAAAAAACCACTAAAAACTCTAAAACCCTTAAAACCCATAAAAACCTCAAAAAACTCTAAAATCCTTAAAAACCCAAAAAACTCAAAAAATAACCTTAAAAGCCCAAAAGATCCCAAAACCCTAAAAAAAACTAAAAACACTAAAACCAGTGGAAAAACCTAAAAAACCCAGAAAAATTTAAAAACCCAAAAAAACCTGAAAAAACCCCTAAAACCATAAAAACCCCTAAAAATGTTTAAACCCTTTAACCTATAAAAACCCAAAAAACCATTAAACCCCCTAAAAACCTTTTAAACCCCTAAAAACTTTAAAAATATCTTAAAACTCCAAAAAACCCAATAAAAACCATAAAAACCATAAAAACCCAAAGACCCTAAAAACCCTAAAAAACCTAAAAAATTCCTTAAAAATTTTAAAAACCCTCAAAATCCCAGAAAACCATAAAAGCTTGAAAAACCCGTAAAAACAAATGAAAACATAAATATCTATAAAATCCTGAAAAAAACCCCTAAAATCCCTAAAAACTTCTACAAAACATAAAAAACCCAGAAAAACCATAAAAACATTAAAAAAACCACGAAGACACTAAAAACCCTTAAAACCCCTAAAAACGTTAAAAACCTCTAAAAACTTTAAGACCCCTAAAAACTAAAAAAACATAAAATACCAAAAATATCCTAAAAACCCTAAAAACCGTGAAAACACTAAAGCCCCCTAAAAACCTCTCAAAATCCCTAAAAACTATAAAAACCCTAAAAACCATAAAAATCTCAAAAATTCCCTTAAAATCCATGAAAACATAAAAAACCCTAAAAACCCATAAAACACTAAAAAACTCTAACAACTATAAAAACATTTAAACCCTAAAAAATATTAAAAAGATATAAATAAGCTTTAAAACCCTAAAAGACCAAAAAAAAACCCTTAAAAATCCTAAAAACCCTAAAAAACCTCAAAATCCCTAAAAATCCTAAAAAACCCTAAAAACCATAAAAATCCTAAGAACCTCCTAAAAATCCCTAAAAATATAAAAAACAATAAAAATCCAGAAAATCCCCTAAAAACCCTAAAACCCCCAAAAAACGACAAAAACCAAAAAACCCACTAAAAACTCTAAAAACCTTAAAATAAATAAAAAAGTTAAAAAACTCTAAAAAACCTTGAAAACCCAAAAAAACTCAAAAAATCCCTAAAAACCCAAAAGACCCTAAAATCTATGAAAAACCCTAAAACCCCCTAAAAACCCTAAAAACCCTCAAAAGAAATAAAAAATCATAAAAATCCCAAAAAATCCATGAAAACATAAAAAACTCAAAAAACCCTTAAAAACCCCTGAAAACCGTAAAACCCCCTAAAAACCTTAAAACACCCTAAAACCCCATAAAACAAAAAATCCCACTAAAAAATATAAAAACAACACCTTAAATTGTTAAAAAATCCTATAAAACCTTAAAAACCTTGAAAACCCTAAGAAACCCAAAAAAACCACTAAAAACTCTGAAAACCCTTAAAATCCCTAAAAATGGTAAAAACTCGAAAAACATTAAAAACCCTAAAAAAATCAAAAAACCCTAAAAACCCAAACAGACCCCCAAAACCCAGAGAAACCCCCAAAACCCCTAAAAAACCTAAAAAACCTGAAAATCCATAAAAACCGAAAAAATCCCTAAAAACCATAAAAACCTAAAAACCCCATAAAAATCAATAAAACATCAAAACCTTGAAAAACCCCTGAAAACCCTAAAACCAATAAATCCCCTAAAACCTTAAAAAACCTAAAACTAATAAATACCCCTAAAAACCATTAAAAAATCTAAAAAAATTTTAAACCCCTAAAAATGTTAAAAACCTCCAAGAAACCTTAAAAACCCTAAAAACCCCAAAAGACCATAAAAACCCAAAAAAATCCTAAAAACGATGAAAACCCTAAAACCCCTCAAAATCCCTAAAAATCCTAAAAAACCCTAAAAACCATAAAAATCCTAAAAACCCTTAAAAACACATGAAAACATAAAAAACCCCGAAAACCCTGAAAACCCCCTAAAACCATAAACCCCCCTACAAACCTTAAAAACCCATAAAAACTCAAAAAATCGCTAAAAACACTAAAAAACCTTTAAACCTAAAAAAACGTTAAAAAATATAAAAACTCAAGAAACCTTAAAACCCCCAAAAGACCCTAAAAATCACTAAAAACATTAAAAAAACTCTAAAAAACATTAAAACCCCTAAATACTAAAAAACCGTAAGAAACCAAAAATATCCTAAAAACCCTAAAAACCTCTAAAAACCCTAAAAACCTTTGGCAAACCCTAAAAAATCTCAAAATTGATAAAAACCTTAGAAAACCCTAAAAACCATAAAAATACTGAAGACCCATTAAAAATTCATGATAATATAAAAAACCTTAAAACCTTGAAAACCTCTTAAAAGCCATAAAACCCCCAAAAAACTTTAAAACCCCTAAAAACCCAAGAAACCAATAAAAACTATAAAAATCATTAAAATCCCTAAAAGGATAAAAAACTCTAAAAAACCCTAAAACCCTATAAAACTCAAAAAACCCAAAAAAAACCCAAAAGACCCTAACAGCCATGAAAAACCCTAAAACCCTTGAAAACCCATAAACCCCCCCCCCCCCAAAATAATAAAACCCCCAAAAAATCCTTGAAAACGTAAAAAACACTAAAACACATGCAAACCATTAAATCCCCTAAAAACCATAAAAACCCCTAAAACCCATAAAAACCCTAAAAACCCAATAAAAACACTAACCACCCTTAAACCCCCTAAAAACGTTAAAAAATCTAAAAAAACTTTAAAAATGTGAAAAAAGAAAAAGAAAACCCTAAAAACCCAAGAAGACCATAAAAACCTTGAAAAAACCTAAAATCCCTAAAAACCCCTCAAAACATAAAAATACTAAAAATCCCATAAAAATCCATGAAAACATCAAAAACCATAAAAACTCTAAAAAAACCCAAAACCATTAAAACACCTAAAAACCTTACAAAACCTAAAAACCATAAAAATCATTGAAAAATATGAAAACCCTTAAACCCTCTAAAAACCATAAATATCCTAAAAAACTCAAAAGACCTTAAAACCCCTAAAACCCCTAAAACCCCCTGAAGAACCCTAAAACCCCTAAAATCCCCTCAAAACCATAAAAACCCTTAAAACCTTGAAAACACCAAAAACCCTAAAAAATCATTAAAAACACTAAAAACCTTTAAAACCCCTAAAAATGATAAAAACTCAAAAAAAAATTAAAAACCCAAAAAAATAAAAAAATAAACCCTAAAACCCAAAATACCCCAACACCCAGAAAACCATTAAAACCCTAATATCTTGAAAACCCCTAAAAACCATAAAAACCTAAAAATCCCATAAAAATCCATGAAAACGTAAAAAAACTCTAAAAACCTAAAAACTCCCTAAAAACAATAAAACCCCTAAAAACATTAAAAAACACTAAAACCCATAAAAACCCTTTAAACCACTAAAAACTCTAAAAAACTTTTAAACCCCTTAAAATGTTAAAAATCTCTAAAAACCTTTAAAACAATAAAAAACTCAAAAAAACCCTAAAACCCCTAAAAGACCCTAAAAACTCTAAACAACCCTAAAACCACTAAACCCCACCAACCCTAAAAACCCTCCAAATCCCTAAAAATCCAAAAACTATAAAAATCCTAAATAACCCCTAAAAACACAAGGAAACATAAAAAGACCTTAAAACCCTAAAAAACCCCTAAAAACCATAAAAACCCTTAAAACAATAAAAAACCTTCAAACACCAAAAAAAATTTAAAAACCGACTAAAAACACTAAAGACCCTTTAAACCTCTAAATTTTTTAAAAAACTCTAAAAACTTTAAAAACCCTAAAAAAACTCAAAAAAACCCTAAAAACACAAAAGACCCTAAAATCCCTGAAAACCCCTAAAAACCCTGAAAACCCTTGAAAACCCCTTAACATCCCTAAAAATCCTAAAAACCCTAAACCCCTAAAAATCCATGAAAACTTAAAAAACCCTAAAAACCCTTAAAACCTTAAAATCCTCAAAAAACATTTAAAACCCTAAAAACCCTAAAAATTCACAAAAAACTATAAAAACCACTAAAATGGTTAAAAACATTTAAAAATCTTAAAAAGCCTAAAAACTCAAAAAAAAACACCTAAAATCTAAAAAGACCCTAAAACCCCTTAAAAACCTAAAAACCCTCAAAAAAAATTTAAAAACCTAAAAACCCCTAAAATCCATGAAAACATTAAAACCCCTAAAAAATCCCTGAAACCCATTAAACCACTACAAATATTAATAAAATCCCAAAAAACCCCAAAACCCACTTAAAACTATAAAACCCTTAAAACACTAAAAACCCCTAAAAACCCGAAAACCCCCAAAAATACCAAAAAAACTGTCAAAATTTTAAAAACCCCAAAAAACCAAAAAACCCCAAAATACTCTAAAAACCCTTAAAATCCATAAAAACTTTAAACACTCTAAAAAATCTTAAAAACCCTAAAATTTTCAAATAAACCCTAAAAACACAAAAAAACCCAAAAACCCTAAAAAACCCCTAAAACCCCTGAAAAATCCACAAAACCCCTAAAAAACCAAAAAAAAAACCCTAAAATAGACATAAAAACAATGAAATGTAAAAAACCCTAAAAAGCCCGAAAACCCCCTGAAACCCATAAAACCCCCCCTAAAAACTTAAAAAATATTAAAACTCATAAAAACCCTAAAAAACCACTAAAAACTCCAAAAAAAATTAAACCCCTAAAAATGTTAAAAGTCTCTGAAAACCTTAAAACCCCTAGAAAACTAAAAAAACCTAAAACCCCAAAAGACCCTAAAAACCACTAAAAACCCTTAAAATCCCTAAAAACCCTAAATAATTGTAAAAACTATACAAATTTCAAAAAAAACCCTAAAAACACTTGAAAACATAAAAATCCCTAAAAACCCTTAAAACCCTCAAAAAACCATAAAATTCCTACAAACCGCAAAAAACCCTAAAAACCATGAAAACCCCTAAAAACCAAAAAAACCCTACAAACCATAAAAAATCCTAAAACCCAATAAAAACCACTAAAAACCATTAAGACCCCTAAAAATTTAAAAACTCTAAAAACTTTAAAACCCCTAAAAACTCAATAAATCCATAAAAAGCTAAAAGACCCTAAAAACCCTTAAAAACCCTAAATCCCCTAAAAACCATTGAAAATCCCTAAAAAAACCTATAAACACTAAAAACCATAAAAAAACTCAAACCCCTTAAGAATCCATGAAAATGTAAAAAATCCTAAAAACCCATACTTACTTTTAAAGGCACTAACAACTATAAAAACCCTAAAAACCCATAAAACCCTAAATTTATTTAAAAAACCCTACAACCCCAAAAAGACCCTAAAACCCTTGAAAACCCCTAAAACCCCTAAGAACACCTAAAAACCCTGAAAAAACTCAAATTCTCTAAATACCCTAAAAAACCATAAAAACCTTAAAACCCCTGAAAAACCCTAAAACCATCAAAATCCCTAAAAACCCTAAATCCAAGATGGTACGATGGATAATGATGTTAATGATCTTATTATGTTAAGAACTCTTGGAGTTTCTGGAAGATGCAGGAAACCAAGGGACTTTAAAATCATTCGGTGGATTCCACCAATTCCAGAATGGATAAAAGTCAATGTGGATGGTGCTGCTCTGGGTACGCCTAGTCTCTCCTGTTGTGGAGGCATTTTCTGGTCGTACAGAGGCTTTGTTAAAGGATGATTTTATCACTTTATTGGGAATGGGTGTGCCTATGAAGCGGAGCTTTGGGCCATGATTAAGGCTGTTCAGTTTGTAATTCACTTTAGGTGGAAGCAGTTATGGATTGAATCTGACTCGATGTTGGCGGTGGAAGCCCTCAAAAGAAAAACAAAGAAAATCCCATGGAGGCTTCTCCCACAATGGGTTGAGTGTCTGAGGACTTCTCAGGGTATGAACATTATGGTCACACATGCATACAGGTAAGCGAACAAGGTGGCAGATATGCTCTCCAAGAAATCAATTAAGGATGGATGTTCCATGTGGTCATTTGTAGAACCAGATTTTTGTATTCCCCTTGTGGGGCCGGGACACATCTAGCCCCGAACCTGCTTTGCCTAAAAACCCTAAAAAACCCTAAAACCATAAAAACCTAAAAAACTAATAGAAACCCATGAAAACATAAAAAACCTAAAAACCCTAAAACCCTGGAAACCATAAAAACCATTAAAAACCTTAAAAATACATAAAAACCCATAAAAACACAAAAAATAAACTCAAAACTATAAAAACCTTTAAAACCCCTAATAACTTTAAAAATCACTAAAAACCTTAAAAATCCTAAAAAAATCAAAAAAACCCTAAATCTCCCAAAGGACCCAAAAACCCTAAAAATCCCTAAAAACCCTCAAAATCACTAAAAAACTAAAAAACCATAGAATACTAAAAAAACCCCTAAAAACACATGAAAATGTAAAAAACCCACAAAACCCTGAAAACCCTCTAGAACCATAATACCCATTCAAACCTTAAAAAACCATAAAAACCCTAAAAAACACTAAAAATACTAAAAACCCTTTAAACCCCCTTAAAACATTAAAAACTCTAAAATCATTAAAAACCCTTAAAAACTTAGAAAAACCCTGAAACCCAAAAACACCCTAAAAACCCTAAAAACCCTTAAAAACCCCTCGAAAACCATAAAAATCCGTAAAACCCTAAAAAACCCTAAAAACCATAAAAATACTAAAAGACCCCTAAAAATCCATGAAAACATAAAAACCCCTTAAAACCCATAAGACCCAAAAAAAGAACTAACAACTATAAAAACCCTGAAACCCCTAAAAACGTTAAAAACCCAAAAACCGTAAAAACTCTAAAAAACTCAAAAAATCCTTAAAACCCCAAAAATACCCTAAAAACCCTGAAGATCACTAAAAACCCTAAAAATATTGAAAACCCCTAAAACGCCTAAAAATCCCTAAAAACCCTAAAAACCCCCAAGAAACCATGAAAATCCTACAAAACCCCTTAAAATTAATGAAAATGTAAAAACCCCAAAAAACCAAAAAACCCCGAATAAACCATAAAACCCATAAAAACCTTTAAAAACCCTAAAACCCCAAAAACCACTAAAATCATTAAAAACATAAAACCCCTTAAAAAGCTAAAAAACTCAAAAAACATTAAAAACACTAAAAAACTTAAAAAAATACTAAAAACCCAAAAAACCATAAAATCCATGAAAACCCCTAAAAACCCTTTGAAGGACCATAAAATATCTCAAAATAAATAAAAAACAAAAAAAATTCCTAAAAATCCATGAAAATTATAAAAACCCAAAAAATCTTGAAAAACCATTGAAAACCATAAAACCCCTAAAAACCATAAAAAACCTAAAAAACCTAAAAAACCCAAAAAAATCCTGAAACCACTAAAACTATAAAAACGCTTAAAACCCTTAAAAATGTTAAAAAAAACCAAAAATCCAAAAAGGCCCGAAAAACCGGAAAAAATCCCAAAAAACATTTTAAACCCCTGCAAAACCCATAAAACCCTAAAAAATCCTAAAAACAATAAAAAAACCTAAAGATGGCCTAAAAATCCATGAAAACATAAAAAACCCTAAAAACTCTAAAAAAACCCTAGAAACCATAAAAACCCATAAAATCCTAAAAAAACATAAAAACCCATAAAACCCTAAAAATCCAGAAAAAACTCTAAAAACCCTTAAAACCCATAAAAAGGATAAAAAACTCTAAAAATCATAGAAACCCTAAGAAACTCAAAAAGACCCTAAAAACCTAAAAGCCCATGAAACACCCTAAAAACCCTAAAAACCCTAAAAACCCTAAAAACCATAAAACCTTAAAAATTCCCAAAACCCAAAAAAAATCTAAAAACCACTAAATACTCTAAAAACCCTTAAAATCCTTAAAAATGTTTAAAAACTCTAAAAAACCTTAAAAGTCCTAAAAACTAAAAAAAAATCCCTAAGACCTCAAAAGGATCCCAAAAAACCTTAAAAACCCAAAAAACCCAAAAAACCATGAAAAAACAAAAAACCCCTCAAAACCCCTAAAAACACTAAAAACCCTTAAAAACCGAAAACCCCCTAAAACCCCTAAAAACCCCTAAAAACCTCAAATCCCTAAAAACTCTAAAAAACCCTAAGAAACCCTAAAAACCATAAAAATCCCAAAAAAACCCTAAAACACATGAAAATATAAAAATCCCTAAAACCCCTAAAAACCCTAAAAACCTTAAAAAACCCTAAAACCCCATAAAAACAATAAAAATAATAAAAAACAAGCCTTCTGCTTGGCCCTGTGCCTTCTTTTCCATAAAAACAATAAAAACCACAACAAACACAAAAAATCCTTAAAACTCCTAAAAACGTTAAAAACTATAAAAACTTTTAAAACCCTAAAAATATAAAAAGCCTCAAAAAACTCAAAAAGGCCCTAAAAATACTGAAAAACCATAAAATACCAAAAAAACCCTGAAAACCCAATCAAAATCGCTAAAACCACTAAAAACCCCTAAAAACCATAAAAAACCTAAAAAATCCATGAAAACGTAAAAAACCCTAAAAACCCCTAAAACCCCTAAAAAGTGTTAACAACTATAAAAACCCTTAATACCCCTAAAAACACTAAAAACTATAAAAAAAATTAAAAACCCAAAAAAACACAAAAAACCCCTAAAAATCCAAAATACCCTAAAAACTGGAAAACCCTTAAAAAACCCCAGAAAACCTCTAAAAATCTAAAAATCACTAAAAACCCTAAAAAACCCTAAAAACTTAAAAATCCTAAAAACCCCCTAAAAATACATGAAAACATAAAAACCCCTAAAAACCTTGAAAACCCCCTAAAAACCATAAAACCCCATAAAAACCTTTAAAACCCCTAAAAACCCTGAAAACCACTAAATATTCTAAATAACCCTAAAACCCCTAAAAAGTAAAAAAAAAACTCTAAAAAACCATAAAAACAAAAAAAAAATACAAAATACCGTAAAACGCCAAAAAGAATCTAAAAGCCGTGAAAAACCCTAAAACCCATAAATACCCTGAAAACCCTGAAAAACAATAAAAATTCTAAAAAACCCCTAAAAATCCATTAAAACCATAAAACCCCTAAAAACTATAAAAACCCATAAATACCTTAAAGACCACTAAAAACACTAAAAAAACTTAAATACCCTAAAAAACACAAAACCCCCCCTAAAAATCCAAAAGACCCTGAAAACCCCGAAAACCCCTAAAAACCATAAAAACCACAAAAATCCAAAATATCCCCTAAAAATATAGGAAAATGTAAGAAGCCATAAAAACTCTAAAAAAACCCTGAAAACCATAAAACCCCTAAAAAAATTTAAAAAACCCATAAAAACCCTAAAATGCACTAAAAACTATAAAAACCTTTAAAACCCCTATTTTTTTTTAAAATATATACAAAACTATAAAAACAATAAAAACTCAAAAGAAAATACTAAAACACCCAAAAGACCCTAAAAACCATAAAAAATTATTCAAAACCCTAAAACCCCTCAAAATCCCAAAAAACCCTAAAAACAATAAAAAACCTAAAAAACCCCTAAAAAGACATGAAAATTTAAAAATCCCTCAATACCCTAAAATCCCCATAAAAACCCCAACAAACCGTAAAAAACCCTAAACCCATAAAAACCCGAAAAACCCACCAACAACACTAAAAACCTTAAAACTCCTAAAACCGTTAAAAAATCTAAAACCTTAAAAACCCTAAAAAACTCTAGAAAAACCTAAAAATCCAAAAAGACCCTAAAACCCCTAAAAACCCTAAAACCCGTCAAAATCCCTAAAAACCCTAAAAACCATAAAAATCCTAAAAAAACCTCTAAAAATTCACAAAAAAGTAAAAAACCCTAAATAAAGCACTAACAATAATAAAAACCCTTAAACCCCTAAAAATTTAAAAAACTCAAAGAAACCTAATAAAACCCTAAAAACTAAAGAAAACTCTAAAAACCCAAAAACACCCTAAATACTCAGGAAAAGCCCTAAAACCCCTAAAAACCTAGGATAAACACTAAAAAACCTCAAAATCTATAAAACCCCTAAAAAATCCTAAAAACCATAAAAAACATAAAAAAATCCTAAATATCCATGAAAACGTAAAAACCCTAAAAACACTGAAAACCCCCTAACAACCTTTAAAAACCCAAAAAAACCCCCTAAAACCCACTAAAAACTCTAAAAACCCTTAAAACCCCTAAAAATTTTAAAAATCTATAAAAAGTCTAAAAGACCTAAAAAACTCATAAGAAACCCTATGAACCCCAAAAATCCTAAAGGCCATAAAAACCTTAAAAACCCCTGAAATACCCTATAAACTCTCAAAAACAATAAAAATCCTAAAAAACCATGAAAACGTAAAAAACCATAAAAACCCAGAAAACCATAAAAACCACTTAAAACCTTAAAAACCCCTAGAACCCATAAAAAACTTAAAAACCAATTAAAAACTCTAAAACCCCTTAAAATCCCTTAAAATGTGAAAAAACTCTAAAAACCCTTAAAACCCCTACAAAACTCAAAAAAACCCATAAAAACCTAAAACGACCCCCAAAACCCTAAAAAACCCCTTAAAACCCTAAAAACCCTAAAAACCTAAAAAACCCATTAAATTCTATAAAACTTAAGAAACCCTAAAAACCCTTGGAAACAAAAAAACCTTCAAAATTTTAAAAAAACCTTAAAACCCATAAAAATCCAAGAAAACCACTAAAATCACTAAAAGCCTTTTAAACCCCTAAAATGTTAAAAATCTCTAAAAACCCTTAAAAACCCAAAAAAACTCAAAAAAACCTAAAAACCACAAAAGACCCTAAAAATCCTTAAAAACCCTAAAAACCCAAAACCCCTCAAAACCCTAAAACCTTCAAAAAACCGTAAAAACCCTAAAAACAATAAAATTCCTAACCCCCCCCAAACACATGAAAAAGTAAAAATCCCTATAAACCCTGAAAACCCCATAAAACCCATAAAAATACCTACAAACCATAAAAATCCCTAAAACCCATAAAAACCCAAAAAAAAATTAAAAACACTAAAATCATTTAAAACACCTAAATATGTTAAAATACTCTAAAAACTCTAAAATCCCTAAAAACTCAAAAAAACCCTTAAAACCCCAAAAAGACACTAAAACCCCTGAAAAACCATAAAAACCCTCAAAATCCCTAAAAACCCTAAAAACTATAGAAATCTTTAAAAACCCCAAAAAATCCATGAAAACATAACAAACCCTAAAATCCCATGAAAACCCTAAAAATCACTAACAACTATAAAAAACCCTTTAAACCCCTAAAAACATTAAAAAACTATAAAAAAACCTTAAAACCCTAAAAAACTCAAAAAAAACCCTAAAAACCCAAAAATACCCTAAAACCCTCAAAATACCCTAAAAATCATAAAAAACCCTGAAAACCCCTAAAAACATCAAAATCAACAAAAAACCTAAAACTATAAAAACCATAAAAAACCTAAAACAAACACCAAAAAATATATTAAAACATAAAAAACCCTAACCCCCCCCCAAAAAAAACCCATAAAACGTCTAAAAACATTAAAACCCCCCAAAACCCTAAAAACCACTAAAAACTCTAAAACCCTTAAAAAGTTAAAAAACTCTAAAAACATTTTAAACCCTAAAAAACTCATAAAAACTCTAAAAATAAAAAAGACCCTAAAAGCCATGAAAAACACTAAAAAACACTGAAAACCCCTAAAAACCCTCAAAAAAATAAAAAACCTACAAAACTCTTAAAAATCCATGAAAACATAAAAACCTTAACAAAACCCAGAAACCCATAAAACCCCTTTAAAACCATAAAAATCCTAAAAACCCCATAAAAATCACAAAAAAACTACTAAAAAATCCAAAAACCCTTAAAACCCCAAAAGAAATTTAAAAAGTCTAAAAAAACTATAAACCCTAAAAAAAATCCTAAAACGAAAAAAGACCCTAAAAACCAAAAAGACCTTCAAAATACCTAAAAACACTAAAAACCCTAAAAAATATAAAAATCCTAAAAATCCATGAAAAGGTAAAAAACCCTAAAAACTCTAAAAAACCCCTAAAAACCATAAAAACCCTAAAAAACTTAAAAAACCTAAATCCCATAAAAACCCTAAAACTATTTAAAATTCTAAAAACCCTTAAATCCCCCAAAATTGTTAAGGAACTCTAAAAAACCATAAAAACCCTAAAAAATCAAAAGGACACTAGAAACCCTAAAAAGACCTGAAAAGCCCTAAACCCCCTAATAACATTGAAAAACCCCCCAAACCCAAAAACCCCACTTAAAAATCTTAAAATCTCTAAAAAAGTTAAAAAAAACTCTAAAACCTTAAAACCGCTAAAAAAATCAAAAAAAAACCATAAACCCCCAAAAAGATCCCAAAAACCTGAAAAAAAAATCTTAAAACCCTTAAAAACCCCTAAAACCCCTCAAAATCCCTAAAAACCCTAAAAATCCTTAAAAACCATAAAAAACTAAAAAATCCATAAAAATCCATGAAAACGTAAAGAACCCAAAAATGATGAAAAACTCTTGAAAATCATAAAAACCCCTAAGAACTTTAAAAAAATCCTAAATACCCTTATAAACCCTAGAAACCCAGTAAAAACTCTAAAAACCTTTTAAAACCCTAAAAATGTTAAAAACCTCTAAAAAACATTAAAACCCTAAAAAAATCAAAACAAATCTCTAAAAACTCGAAAAGACCCTAAAAATATGAAATAACCCCTCAAAACCCCTAAAAACCATCAAAATTCCAAAAAACATAAAAACCCAAAAAATTATAAAAAAAACCCCTAAAAACTCATGAAAACATAAAAATACCTAGTCCTATTGGTGCTCCCATTTTATCTTGACTAAGAAATTGGTGCAGTCTATCGAGGCTGAACTTCGAAGTTTTCTTTGGAAAGGCCCTTCTCTTGTTACCTCGGGTGCTGAAGTGGCTTGGGCATTGGTGGCTAGGCCCAAAGAGGAGGGGTTTAGGGATTAAGTGGGTGGAGGATTGGAACAGGGTTTCCATGGTTAAACATGTTTGGGATATTTTCAATTTTTCCTTCTCCTCTATTTAGTGGATTGGGCTTGCATCTTCTTACTTGGTCATTCTCAGTTTTGGGTGGCCAGGGTGCCTTGGAACTGATCATGGACTTAGAGGAAATTAATGGGTCTTCGAGACCTTTGCAGGAATCATATTTCAGACTCTGTTGGGACTGGATCGAGTATATCCTTTTGGTTAGATTCCTGACTTCCTAGGGGACCTATTTTTCCTTCTATTGATGACTGCATCATCTATGACTCTAGTCTTGACAAGTTTTCCTCAATTTTTACTGATATTTCAAATGGATCCTGGGACCTTCCACTTGTTGTTTCTACTGAACTCTAGGATCTTATATTGGAGATATTTTCCTTACTTTCTCCTTGTGGGGACTTGGATAGGATTATTTAGAACGACCGCTCTGATTTTTCCATCCATCGGGTCTGGGAGGATTTGAGGGGGAGATATGCCATAGTGCCTTGGTACTCTCTTGTTTGGAATCGACTTACTCAGGCTAGGTACTCCTTCATTCTCTGGTTGGGGGTCCATAATAGGATGAATACTCAAGACAGATTGCAGCGGTGGGGCTTAGACTTACCTAATAGATGCTTTCCTTGTGAACTGGATGTTGAGGATATGGATCACTTGTTTTCAATTTCCAGTTTTCCAAGAAAATTTGGTCATATTTTTTGAATATTTTATATGTTAATTTCCCTTCTAACTCCTTTTATAACATTATTGATTTTTGTTCTTGTTTTTCTTCTGATAACTCTTCGAGGAGTTTTTTGGGGAGAGTTGGGTTGGCTACTCTGGTGTCTGTTGTTTGTATGGAGATAAATTCTAGGGCACATGGCTCTCCTCTAGTCTGTGGAAATCATATCTGGTACAGAATCGAGTTGATTATTCACTCCAGGATTTCCTCCTACAAAATATTTCCCAATTCTCTGGTGAATCAGGATCTCATCCGAAGAGGTAATCTTTCAGTTTCTTTTCTCAGTTATTGTGGTTCGAGGTGGTGTGGATCTTCTATTTGAGGTCGTTTGGGGTGTTGTTTGGTGGTTCTGGTTCAGGTCAACTTTTTGGTTGCTCAGGTGCATCTTGGTTGGATGTTTTGTTGGGATGTGTTGCTTATGGATTCTTGTCAAGTCTGGGGTGAAGGTCTGCTGGTGCTAAGCATGGTTGGTTGGATGGCTTCAGATGTGGGTTGTGTAGGTTACTTCCTATGGTGGGATTGTTCACCTTGGTCTGCTACTGGTGGTAGCTGATCCGAGGATGGAATCTTCTAGGGGTTGTTCTTAGGGTTGGTGGTTGTTTTCTTACTGCTGTGTGTTGGTTGGAGTGGAAGGATACTACTTCTTTCCTTTTCTTGGCTTGGGTTCAGGTTGCTGTGCTGGTGCCTGTTCGGGGAGGGATTAGATCTTTGGATGGTGGTCCTGTTGGTTTGAGGGTGCTGTTTCGGTTGGATGGGAGGCTGCTGGTGCTTGTGTACTGGTTGGGAGAGTTTGGTCAGAGGTTCTGTAGGGTTAGTTGGGTAATACACTCTAGTTTGGGATCATGTTGCAGGACAGGTTAGAGTGTATGTTGTGGGTTCCTTATTGTAGTAGGCATTGATATTGCAGGGGATGGTCTGGGGTGTTGTGGCAGTTGCAGGTTGCGGTGATGCTTGGTGTGCGGTGGAGGGTCTGCTGGCTATGTCCAAGGATGGGGGTTGCCTCGGCTGCTGGTTGGGAGCTCTTGGAGGTTCGGTTCAGAGGGGGCGTGCGTGGATGGCGTGTGTGTTGGGTGTGTGTTCCTCAGAGGATGCTGCAGGTTTGGCCGCTGGATGGGGATGGTTGCTGAGGCTTTTACCAGTGACTGTTTGTTTAATTGTTGGTTGTTGGCTTGTGTTGTTGTTGCTTGGCTGTGTGGTACTTGATGGGATCATTTTTTCCTTCCATGTCATGTGTTGGTGGTGTCGAATTTTTGACTCTTGGGTTGCTGGATTCATGCGACTTTATCATGATTTCTTGGTGGTGATGGCTCTCTATTTTTCAGCTACTAGTTTCGTGATGTGGTTTGTGGGCTTTGCTTGCTGGTCCATTTTCTCTTGCTGGTCCGACTGCTTTGGATGGTGCTGGCTTTTCTTTCTTGTTTTGCCTTCCTTTCTTGTTGCTGACCCTTAGCTTATATTTGGGGTTTCCTGGGTTCACCTCTTTGGTGATTTTTGTCTTCAATTCATCATAATCTCTATTTATATACTTCTATTTACCTTGCAAAAACCAAAAAAAAACGTAAAAATCCCTAAAACTCCCCGAAAACCCCCTAAAATTCATCAAAACCCTAGAAACCTTAAAAAACCCTAAAAACCCATAAAAATTCAAAAGAGCAACTAAAAAACTAAAAACCCATAAACCCATAAAACGTTAAAAAACACTAAAAATTTTAAAAACCCTAAAAAAACTTTATAAAATCAAAAAACCACAGAAAAACCCTAAAAACCCCTAAATAACCGTAAAAACATTAAAAACCCCTTAAAACCCCTCAGAATCCCTAAGAACCCAAAAAACCCTGAAAACCATAAATACCATAAAAACACCTAAAAATCCATGAAAAGGTAAAAAACCCTAAAACCCGTAAAAACCCTAAAAATGTACTAACTAATATAAAAACTCTTAAAACCCCTAAAAACATTAAAAAACTCTTAAAATCTTAAAAAATCTAAAAACCCTAAAAATTCAAAAAGACCCTAAAAACCCTGAAAACCCCTAAAAAACCTAAAACCCCTGAAAAAATCCTAAAAACCTCAAAGTTGCTAAAAACTATAAAAAACCCTAAAAACCATAAAAATCTGAAAAACCACTAAAAACCATTAAAACCCCTAAAAACCACCAAATATCTAAAAACTGTTAAAACCCCAAAAAAAGCTAAAAAAACTCTAAAAAACCCATAAACCCCTAAAAACCCACAAATACCCTAAAAACCACTAAAACACTAAAAACCATATGGTCGGAGGGAGACATGGGTTTTGCGTCGTTGCTCCTCATGGGTCACTGTCGGGCTCCTATGATGCTTTGGTCTTCGTGATCTATTTGGGGTTTGCCTCTTGAGGGTGGTTCCAGGACAACAACTTATTATGTTGCTCATTTGATTTTCTCTCATCAACACCGATGGGGTTTCATCTGGAAAAGCTTCATCGTTCGACGACAGGTCTGGTTTCGCTACTCTGGTTGCTTCATCATCAATAGTTTCTTCTTCAGATATCCTGTCTTATTGTTTACCGTCAATTGCTAACATTCAATTTTTTTAGGTGGTTTTGTTCTTTATACGTTGGTTTCTGATTTTATGGCGAATGTTTCGGGGTTCTTGGGGGTTGGTGCTCGTGGTTTCGCTGTGATTTTTCTTGTTGTTGATGTTGGCGTAGTGGGACTTCATCATTGATTATATCTGTTGGCTCTATTATGAGGTTTAGTTGAATGGGGATGGCTGCTCCTAAAGGGAATTCTATTGTTTTTGGTGGACCAGTTTCAGATCTTTCGGGCCATTTCAGTGTTTTTTGTTCTGGTTCCAATGAGGTTGTAATATTTTGTGGGTAAAGGGAGTCTGGGAAAGGGGTGGGGGAAGGTGATGGTTTATGGTTGGTAGTGGGGCTTGTACAGATGGTTGGAGTGCTGCTAGGGTTGTGGGGTGCTGGGATATGGATTCTGGCACTGGGTTAGGGGTTTGCTACTGGAGTTGTGTTGTGTTGTGTCTTGGCTGGTTATTGTGGGTGTGGCTAGAGGGATGATGTTGCTGTTGGGAGTATGTGTTGTTGGGTTTTTCTATCAGGAGATGGGAGCTTGGATATGGTTATACTATAATAGTGAGGGTTGTTGGTGGTGTTGCTGCTGCTGGAGGGGTGAGTGCTTCTGATGCTTGGAGTTTGTTTGGTGCTGGGATTTGGGAGTTTTGTTGTTGGAGCTAGGTTGGGTGTTAGGGGATGCTATTGGGGGTTGTTGCTGGGTGATGCTGCTGGTGCTGGGAGATGGGTTAGAGGTGAGAGCTGATGGGGGATACTGGGTGATGATGATGGGTGATGTTTCTTGTGTCGGGAGCCGGTATGCTGCTGGGTGATGTTATAGGGTTGTTATTGCATGGTGGTGGAGCTAGGTGTTGTCATTGGGTGCTAGAAGCTAGGATATGGGAGATGGATCTGGTTGCGCTAGTGATGGAGTGGGGTGCTAGGTGTTTGGTGTTTTTGTGAGAAGATGTGAGATGCAGGGTGATTTTGGAAACTGTTGCAGGGTGCTTAGATCCAGTTTGGGTGCTTGGAGGCATCTTAGAGTGCTGGGAGATGCTGTGACTGCTGGCGCTGGGTGTTGGGAGTTTCGAGTTGGTGATGAGGCTTTGGAAGATGGTGCTTGTGGTTTTTGGGAGTAAGAATAGGAGTTGTTTACTACTTGGGCAAGGAGAAGAGCTGTTTGTTGGGTTTTTTTGGGCTTCACGAGGTTTCTCGGGCTTGTTTTTCTAGGGCAGGTTTGGTTGGGCTTCGTGAGGTTTTCTCGGGCCATGTAGTACCCCCGATTTTTGGTATGTAACCCTTTCTTTATGTTTTTATGTATATAAAGATTAAGGGTAAAGGTTTGGAGATTTTGGGGAACTTTCAAGAAGTTTTTGAGGCTAAAAGGGTTTTTCTAGACCACACATAAGCCTAGTAGAAACCGTACAAATATACGATTGTTGGACATAGAGCTTTGGCACCGTCAGCACATGGTTTGGGAGTCATGCGAGGAGGTTGTGCAAAATATTTCTTAAGGCAGTAGCATGAGCACGATTAGCGCATGATTTTTATAACTGTGCTTCTAAATCATGTGCGGGTTAAAAACCCTAAATCCTTAAAAACTATTAAAAACATTAAAAACCCTAAAAATACATAAAAACCCACTAAAACACTAAAACCCCTTAAAATCCAAAAAAATGTTAAAAAAACTCTATAAAATTTAAAACCCCTAAAAAACTCAAAAAAAACCAAAAAGACCCTAAAAACCCTGAAAACCCTAAAACCCCTAAAAAATAGTCAAATTCCCTAAAAACCCTAAAAAACCCTAAAAACCCTAAATAACATCAACGACACCTAAAAATCCATAAAAACAAAAAAACCCTAAAAGCACTAAAAAGCACTAACAACTATAAAAACCCTTAAAACCCCTAATTTTTTCAAAAACTCTAAAAAGCCTTGAAAACCCTAAAAAACTCAAAAAAACCTTAAAAGCCCCAAAAGACCCTAAAAACACTAAAAACCCTTAAAACCCCTAAAAAACCCTAAAAACCTCAAAACCCCTAAAAACCCAAAAATACCATAAAAATAAAAAAACCCCTAAAATTCATGAAAATGAAAAAAACACTAAAAACATTGAAAACCCCCTATAACCATAAAACCCCCAAAAGCCTTTTAAAACCGTTAAACCCCTAAAAACACTAAAAATTCAAATATCCCTTAAAACCCTTAAAAATGTAAAAAAACTCTAAAAGCCTAAAAACCCTAAAAACTCAAAAAAAACCCTTAAAATCCATGAAAACCCCTAAAACCCTAAAAAATAATAAAAAACCTAAAATACCCCTAAAAATCAATGAAAATGTAAAAAACCCTAAAACCCCTAAAAAACCCTTGAAAAACATAAAAACCCCTAAAACCATAAAAACACCTAAAAACATTAAATAACCTAAAAACCCATACAACCCTAAAAACCATTAAAAACTCTAAAATACCTTAAACCCCAAAAAATGTTAAAAAACTTGAAAAAACAATAAAAACCCTAAAATCTCAAAAGGGCCCTAAAAACCCATGAAAAAACCTAAAAAAAAGAAAAATCTATAAAATCCTAAAGAATCCTAAAATCCTTTAAAACCTCAAAAACCTCGAAAAAATCCTAAAAAACTCTAAAAACTCTAAAAAAACTTAAAATCCATAAAAAATTTAAAAAATCAAAAGCACTAAAAACCCTAAAAACTCAAAAAAAAAACCCTAAAAACCAAAAAAGATCCCAAAACCCTTAGAATCCCCTAAAAACCCTAAGACCCCTGAAAAAAAACCTAAAATCCATCAAAATCCCTAAAAACCATAAAAAACCCAAAAAACCTAAAAACCCATAAAAATCCATTGAAATGTAACAATCCCTAAAAATCCTAAAAAACCTTAAAAACCCTAAAAACCCATAAAAACCACTAAAAACACTAAAAACCATTAAAACAACTAAAATGTTAAAAAACTCTAAAAACTTTTAAAACCCTAAAAGAGTAAAAAAACAAAAAACCCCCCAAAAAGACTCTAAAACCCCTAAAAACCTTAAAAACCTCTAAAACCCCTCAAAATCCCTAAAATCCCTAAAAAAAATTAAAAAACGTGAAATTTCTAAAAAATCCATGAAAATGTAAAAAACCCTTAAAGCCCATAAAAACCCCCAAAAAGACCCTAAAAGCTCTGAAAACCCATAAATATCATTAAAACCCCTAAAAACTCAAAATCCTTAAAACCCCTAAACAACCCTAAAACCCATAAAAATCCTAAAAAAACCCTAAAAATCAACTAAAACACAAAAAACCAATAAAAACGCTAAAAACCCTTAAAACCCCTAGAAAGTTGAAAAACTCTAAAAAACATTAAAACACCTAAAAAATCAAAAAAAAACCCCTAAGAAACCACAAAGACACTAAAAGTCACAAAAAACCATAAAAACCGTTGAAAACCCAAAAAAACCCAAAAAACCCTAAAAACTCAAAAAACCCTTAAAACCACTAAAAACATTAAAAAAACTCTAAAACCCATTAAAACCCTAAAATCGACAAGGAAACTCTAAAAACCCAAAAAGACCCTAAAAACCTTAAAAACCTCAAAAAACCATAAAAACCCAAAAAACAATTTAAAACACTAAAAACCCTAAAACCCCCTAAAAACATTAAAAACTCAAAAAACCACAAAACCCATAAAATCTTAAAATACCCCTAAAAACCCTAAAAAACCTAAAAACCCTAAAACCCCCCAAAACCCCCTAAAAACCCTAAAAACTCAAAAAAAACACAAAAACCCAAAACCCCCCTAAAATCCCTAAAACCCCGTAAAACCCCTAAAAACCTTAACAAACTTGAAAATACCCAAAAAACCAAAAAACCTAAAACCCCACTAAAAACTCTAGAAAACCATAAAACCCCTAAAAACTCAAAAAAAACCTAATAACATAAAAATACCTAAAAACCCAAAATAACCCCGAAACCCTGAAAAGACCCCTAAAAACCCTAAAACCCTCAAAATCCCTAAAAACCATAAGAAACCTAGAAAACATAAAAACCTAAAAAACCCATAAAAATCCATGAAAATGTAAAAAATCTTAAAAACCATGAAAAATGGTAAAAACCCCTTAAAACCTTTTAAAACCCCCCAAAACGTTAAGGAACTCAAAAAAAGAATTAAAATCCTAAAAACTCAAAAAAAAACCCCTAAAAACCCTTAAAACCCCAAAAAATCCTAAAACCCCTAAAACCCCTAAAAATCCCTAAAAACCCTAAAAAACTCTAAAACCATAAAATTCCTATTACCCCTAAAAATCCATGAAAATGTAACAAATCCTAAAAACCCATAAAAACTAAAAAGCATAAAAACCCCTAAAACCCATAAAAACCATTAAAAACTCTAAAAACCCTAAAAATGAAAAAAAAAATCTGAAAACCTAATGCTTACAACAGCTTGTGGGTTGTGGGAATTCAGTGTGTTATAGTTGTAGTGGGTGAGGCCAGTTGTGTTGTAGGGTCTGCTAGTTAGCCTTTTGGGGTGTTGTTTAATGATGCCGGAGTGGTCATCGTTAGTATGTATGAATGCTGCTTGGATTGCAGGTTCTTATTGGGTTGGGTGGTTGTTGGATAGCTCTCAGTTGGGTGAGTGTTTCCCTATTATTTCGAACAGGGTCCGGTGTCTGGTGTCGAATTTGTGTAACAGGGCTGGGGATGTGCAAGTGGTCAACTAGGAGTGTCATGTTTGTGCGGTCTTACTGGATCGCTGGTGGTGGTTGTATCTGGTGGAGGTGGGGTGCAGGTTGCAGACAGTGGGATCAGATTGCTTGGGATCCTCTGTTGCTGGTTTTTTGTTGGTGTCATGGTAGTATGATGAGGTTGTCTTGTTGGTGGTGCAGTGCGGGTGTCCTACTAATGGATGGGAGGTTCCCCTTGTTGTTGTAGCGCCTTGTGAGCCTGTTTTGGCTAGTGATGTCTCTGGTTTGGTGGGATGGTGACGTCCTTAGTTTGCTGCTTGGAGTTGCTTTATGTTCTAATTTTTCTTGTTTTGGGTGCTATTTTTTGGAGAGTTGGTTACCGGAAGGTTGTGGTTTGGAGTGTGGAGCAGGCTGGGAGGGTTCTAGATGGGCTAGTTCAGGCTACAGGCTTGCATGGAGTCTATCGTAGTGCCTTAGGGATGATTTTCAAATGGGTGTGTGAGTGCATGCATGTGTTTGGTTGGGTGTGGGTGGTGGTGCCGGTGTGTGCGTGTGTGCATGGGTTGGGTTGTTGCAGGTTCTTACTGGACTTGCTTGTGGATTCGGTGGCACTTCGATTGCATTCTCGGTTGGTGTTGTCTGGGGGGTCTCTTCCACACTTCACTGGTGTGCATGGGTCCTTCTCTTACTCAATGATTACTACCTTCTTGGAGTTGACCTTTGTGTTGAATGCTTATGGGTTGTTACTACCTTGTGGAGGTGGTGTTCATCGCCCGGTTGCAGTCTTTTTGGAAGGGCCCTATTTCTCCTTCCTCATTGCTTGCTTTTCTACCTTCACCTCTTGTCGAACTGCTGGAGGCCATGAGTTGGTGTCTGAGAATTTTTGGCTGTTAGTTCTGCTTAGCATGTTGTGGGGTTTCTTGTTCCTCCCAGACCATTGTTTCTCTTGGAGGGATTGTGTTCTTGGTGTAGGTTTTGTTGGATTCATGTGGTCTATCAGGCTTTTATTCTTGGATTGCCTAGGTGCTTAGGCATGACTCTCTTATTGTAGTTTTGTTGGACTTCGGGTCTTGTTTCAACTTCAGGTGTTTCTTGTACTTCAATTCATTTTCTTTTAATATATCCTTCTACTTTCCTTGCAAAAAAAATCTAAAAACCCCAAAAATACCCTAAAATCCATGAAGACCCCAAAAAACCTCTGAAAAACCCTAAAACCCCTAAAATAATAAAAATCTGAAAAATATTCTAAAAAACCATGAATACATAAAAAACCCTTAAAACCTATTTAAAACCATAAAAACACTAAAAACCTTAAAAACCCTAAATCTCATAAAAACCATAAAACCACTAAAAACTCTAAAAACCCTTTAAACCCCTAAAAATGTTAAAAAACTCTAAAAAAACATAAAAACCCTAAAAAACACAAAAAACCTTTAAAATCCAAAAAAGACACTAAAAATCTAAAAAATCCCTAAAAACCCTGAAAACCCCTCGAAACCTACAAAATCACTAAAAACCTTTAAAAACCACAAAAACCATAAAAATCCTGAAAATCATCTGAAAATCCATGAAAATGTAGAAAAACCTAAAAACTCTAAAAACCCCATCAAAAACCATAAAACCCCCTAAAATCCTTAAAAACCCCAAAAACCAATAAAAACCCTTAAACCCCCTAAAAACATTAAAAAACTCTAAAAAACATCAAAACCCTAAAAAACTCAGACCTGAAAAACCCAAAACCCCCAGAAAACCCTAATAACCCTAAAACCCCCTAAAACCCCTAAAAAAACCTAAAAACCTTGAAAACCCCCAAAACCCGTAAAAACCCTAAAATCCCACTAAAATTCTAAAAACCCTTAAATTCCCTAAAAATGTTAAAAAACTCTAAAAAACTGTTAAAACACTAAAAAACTAAAAAACACCTTAAAAACCCAAAAGACCCCAAAACCCTGAAAAACTATAAAAACCCTAAAACACCTCAAAAATATTTTAAACCATCAAAATCCCTAAAAACCCTAAAAAATCCTAAAACCATAAAAACCTAAAAAACCCTAAAAACCCTAAAACCCATCTAAAAACCATAAAAACCCCTAAAAACCATAAAAACCCTAAAAACTCATAAAAACCCTAAATACCACTAAAAACCATTAAAACCCAAAAAATGTTAAAAATATCTAAAAAGCATTCAAAACCCTTCAAAACTCAAAAAACACCTATAACCCCAAAAGACCCTAAAAACCCTAAAAACATAAAAACCCTAAAAACCCTTCAATAACCTTAAAAACCTTCAAAAACCCTAAAAACCCTAAAAAACCCTAAAAACCATAAAAATCCTAAAAACATATGAAAACGTAAAAATATCAAAAAACCTTGAAAACCCCCTAAAAACCATAAAATTCCCTACAAACCTTAAGAACGGACTGATGGTGGTGCACTCCCCCGGTCCTCTCTCTTGCTCGACACCTCTCCCAGTTTTTTCCCTGGGTTTTGCTCGAGGATTCGG
The DNA here is from genome assembly GCA_963277665.1 of Viscum album. Taxonomy (NCBI): domain Eukaryota; kingdom Viridiplantae; phylum Streptophyta; class Magnoliopsida; order Santalales; family Viscaceae; genus Viscum; species Viscum album. The sequence goes on along the minus strand of OY728121.1, from coordinate 1,048,149,512 downwards.
TGTTGGATCCTCGCTCCTTCCCAGTTCTCGGCAACGCTGTGCTTTGGTAGTGCTCTCTAGTCTCGAGACGGTAGTGGTTTTTGGTCTTTGGAAACTTAATCTTCCCCGAGATTTGTGGATTTTGGGTTTGGATGGGTCTTTGATCCGTTTTTGGCGCGTCCAGGCTTCGACAGCTATGGAGGTCTTGCGGTCTTCAGATCGTTCCAATATGGAATGCGACGAAGCCGATGACTCCTTGGAGGCCAGAAACCCTTCTGGATTTCAGTCGATTGGGGTTGAATTTTTAGATCTGGGGTTTCCACGGATGGGTCAGCGGGGTCAAGGGCTTCAACGGCAGAGGAGGATGTTTCGGAGATGCCGATTCTGGTTTCAGCAGTGGTCTTTCGTCTACCTTGAGTTGCTGCTTCGTTGTCCGGTATACTCTTCGACGGTGCTTCAAATTTGGACGGTGACTTTCATCTGTAGTGGTGACAACTCAGACTTTGTGTGATTTTCCTTTCTACGGTCTGCGCAGAAGATCCAGAATCATTCCTCGGCCTAGTCTCTGATTCATGTTATTGATCCGGGTTTTTTTGCGTTCTGCTGCGATCTTGTGTTGGTTGATGATTTCTTGCGGTGCCAAAGTGGTCTGTTTGGTCCTGTGTATCTTGATGAAGGGTTTGGTTGGTCCCTTTTTCTATTATGGATCTGCTCTACTGGTGGATGGTTTGGTTGTGAGTCAATGCTAGTGTTTTTTTTGTTCTAATATGAGGTGTTGCATACTGGTGGTGCTTTGCGTTTTCTGGATTGCTAAAAAGGCTGTTTGGGTTGCGGATTGGATCTTGTCTTGGATGCTGGTTGTTCTATGCCCTTGGATATGCTGCTGGGTGCAATATGTTGGAATTTTGGTTGTTACATGGTTGATATGTGATGAAGATTATGCTCTTATTTCTGGTGCTGGTGGTTCTATACTGATGGAGATGGACCTGCATGATGTGGTGGCACTACCGGAGGTGGGAGATGGTGATTCTAGGGTTGTAGTTGGATTGGTTGTGAATCAGTGTGGATGCTGGATATTGGTATTGTTTAGTGGTGCTGGATGTTGTCTTGCTTTTGGGTGTTGTGGATGTGTTCTTGGAGGTGGGTGCGAAGAAATATGCTGGTATTTGGTGATGGTTGCTACTTCACCATGAAGTGGTGAAGGTGAGACTTATAACTTTGATGATGGTGGCTCTGTGATGCTGGAGGTGGATGTGATTGGCAAGGGAGTGATGGTTGATGAAAATGGTGCTGCGAGATGCTAGTTTCTGTTTGGCTGGGAGATACTGGTGGAGATGCTTCTGTTTTTTTTTTTCTGGATTTGTGTGTCTTTTGTTTTTTTTGGGGACTTTTGGGTTTTTTGGGGGCGTCCAGGGTTTTTGGGTGTGGGTTGATTGACCCCGCACCTCCATTGTCTACAGTGTCTTTTTTCTAATAAATTTTGGGAGGATAGGATTAGCCTGGCCTCACACCTCTTCTACCCTACAAACCTTAAAAACCCTAATTTTTTTTAAAAACACTAAAAATAACTAAAAAAAGTAAAAATTATTTAAACCACTAAAAAGTTTTAAAAACCTAAAAAACATTAAAAAACCTACAAAATTCAAAAAAAACCATAAAACCCCCAAAAGATCGTAAAAACCATGAAAACCCCTGAAATGCTAAAAATCCCAGAAAAAACCCTCAAAATCCCTAAAAACCATAAAAATCATAAAAAACCCTAAATATCAATAAAAATGTAAAAAAACCTAAACCCCATAAAACCCCTTAAAAATCACTAACTATAAAAACCCTTAAAACTCCTAAAAACATTAAAAAACTCAAAAAAACCATAAAATCCTAAAATAATCAAAAAAACCCTAAAAACCCTAAAAGACTCTAAAAACCTTGAAAAACTATAAAACCTCTAAAAACCTCTAATTTATCTTGCTCGATGCATCTTCCAGGGTTTCCCTGGATTCTTCTTGGTGATTCAGTAATGGATCTTCACCCCTTCCCTATGTTTATGGGGGGCGATCTCAGCGGCGATGTGCTTTGGAAGCGCTCTATGGATCCAAGGCAGCGGTTGTTTCGTGTCTTCAGCGGCTTCAACTTTCCCAAGCGGTGAATTTTCTCAGGACTTCAGCTTTGGATCCCAACAGGGATTGGCTTCTTTGGTCGTGTGTTCTAGTATCAGCGGTTCTGGAGGTCTTGCGGATAGCTATGATTTCAGCTCAGCTAGTATCAACAAATGACGACACAGATGGCTCTATGACGGTGAGTTTCACTTGGGAGTCTCCAACGTGACCCTTGTCTCAGTTTTCTTTGGGTGATGGATTTCATGGATCTTGGCTTGTGGGAAGAAAGAATCGGTGGTGGTCATGAAGATGATGGATCATTTATTGTTTTTTCATTTTGGAAGCCCTACCGGACATCATCCATGGATCTGAGTTGAGTTTGTCGAGTTGTGGTTTCGATAGATGGGTTAGCGGCAGTGAGGGTTTCAGTGGCGGCGAGGGTTTCAACGATGGTGTGGGTTTTGGCATCATTAATGATTAGGCGCCTCTTCTAGAATGTTTCCTTGATTCTATTCAGTTGCTTCTTCTCTGATGATGCTTCAAATTGGGTATGTTATCTCTTCTGCGTTGTTGATTCTGCAATTTTTCTCCGATTATAGTGTGCATGTGGTTCGTGGATTCAACTTTCTAATGCTTTGTGGATTTGTGTTGTATCTGCTGTTATGGACCGTTTACTGGTGGCTTGGTTTGTTGGTTGGGATTTACATCTGGTCAAGGGTTTTCTGATTGAGTTTCTGGTCGAGATGGTTCTTGTTTGTTCGATGTTTTTTTTTGTTGCTACGACAATTAGGTGTTGGTGTGTGCCGATGCAAGAGATTGGTTGTTGGTTACTGCTTGTATAAGAGATGCTAGAGGAGGTGCTAATTGTTGGAAACTGAGGTGTTGGAAGCTACTTGTTGCTTGGCTGGGATGTGATGAAGCTGATGTATATGAGTTTGGTTCTGGTGGTTCTGTGGTGCTGGCGGTGGAACTACTTGGTGAGGAGGTGCTGGATGCCAGAAACTGTGCGACTGGATGTTGCATGTTGCTTTGTAGGGAGGTGGTAAAGGCATTGTTTTTGCGTTTTTGATGTGTCGGGTTTTGTGTTCTTTTTGGGTTTCTTGGGGTTTTGGGTTTCTTGGGGGTGTCTAGGGTTTTTGGGTGTGGGTCGATTGACCCCGCCCCTCCCTTGTTTTCTTTGTCGTTTTTCTAAAAAAATTGGGGGGGGGGGGGCAGGAATAGCCTGGTCATGCGCCTTCTTTTCCCTAAAACCCCCTAAAAACCCTAAAAACCTCAAAATCCCTCAAAACCCTAAAACCCCCTAAAACGCATAACAATCTTAAAAAAATCCTAAAAATCCATGAAAATGTAAAAAACCATAAAAACCATGAAACCCCCCTAAAACCATAAAAACCGTTAAAACCTTTAAAAACTCTAAATACCACTAAAAACTCTAAAAACCCTTAAAACCCTTACAAAAATTAAAAACACTCTAAAAACCTTAAAAGCCAAAAAAACTCAAAAAAAACCCTAAAAACCATGAGAAACCCATACAAACCCCTAAAACGCCCTAAAGCCCATAAAAATAATAAAAATCCTAAAAACCCTTAAAAATCCATGGCAACATAAAAAACCCTGAAAAACCTTGAAAACCCTAGAAAACCATAAAAAACACTAAAAACCTTAAAAACCCTAAAAATCCCAAAAGACCCTAAAAACCACTAAAAACTCTTTAAACCCCTAAAAACTTTAAAAAACTCTAGTAAATGTTTAAACCCCTAAAAACACAAAAAAACACTAAAAATCGAAGACTTAAAAAACCCTTGAAAACCCTATAAACCCCTAAAAACTATAAAAAAATCTCCTAAAAATCCCTGAAAACGTAAAAGACCCAAAAAAATATGAAAAAAACCCCTTAAAACATAAAAACCCCTAAAAACCTTAAAAAAACCAAAAACCCAAAAAACCATAAAAACTATTGAAAACTCTAAAAACCCTTAAACCACTTAAAAATGATAAAAACTCTAAAAAACCCTAAAAACCCTAAAAACTCAAAAAGACCCTAAAACGCCCGGAAAAATCCTAAAACCCCTAAAACCCTAAAAGCCATAAAACCATTGAAAACCGCCAAAAACCCTAAAAACCCACTAAAAACTCTAAAAACCCTTAAAATACCAAAAAATGTTAAAAAAATAAAAAAAAACTAAAAACTCAAAAAGACCCCAAAAACATTGAAAAAAACCTAAAAATCCCTATAAACCCTAAAAACCCCTAAAACCCCTAAAAACTATAAAAACCATAAAAACCATAAAACCTAAATAATCCATAAAAATCCCTGAAAACATAAAAAACCCCTTAAAACCCTAAAAACTCTAAAAACCCCTAAAAACCATAAATAAACCCTAAATACCCATAAAAACCCTAAAACCCCAATAAATGATCTAAAACCTTTAAAATCCCCAAAAATGTTAAAAATCTATAAAAAACCATAAAAACCCAAAAAACCTTAAAAACCCCAAAAGAACCAAAAGCCCTAAAAACCCTAAACTCCCAAAAAAACCCCTCAAAACCCTTAAAAACACTCAAAATCCCTAAAAACCATAAAAATCCTAAAACCCCCAAAAAAAACTCATGTAAATGTAAAAATCCCTAAAAACCTTGAAAATCCCTAAAAAACCTTGAAAACCCCTAAATACCATAAAAACACTTACAAACCCTAAAACCCCCCAAAAACAAAAAAAAAAACCCTAAAAGAAACTAAAACACTAAAATCCTAAAATCCCTAAAATTGTTAAAAACTCTAAAAACATAAAAAACCCTAAAAAACCCAAAAAAACCCTAAAACCCCAAAAGACCCTTAAAACCCTAAAACCCAAAAAAACCCTTGAAAACCCCTCAAAATCTATAAAAATCCTAAAAATCCTAAAAACCATAAAAAACCTAAAAACCCCTTAAAATCCATGAAAACAAAAAAAACCCATAAAACCCCTAAAAATCACCAACAACTATAAAAGATCTTAAAACCCCTAAAAACGTTAAAAACTCTAAAACCCTTAAAAACATAAAAAACAAAAAAACCCTAAAAACTAAAAAGACCCCAAAAACCATGAAAAACCATAAAACCCCTAAAATCCCCTAAAAAACCTCAAAATCCCAAAATCCTCTAAAAAAATTAAAACCCATAAAAAACTTAAAAACCCCTTAAAAATCCATGAAAATATAAAACTCTAAAAACCTTGAACAACCCCTAAGAACCATAAAAACCCCAAAAACCCATTAAAAACCCTAAAACCCCTAAAAGCCAAAAAAAAACAACTAAAAACCCTTAAAACCCCTAAAAGAATTTAAAAATATATAAAAAACCTTAAAACCCTAAAAAACTCAGAAAATCCTAAAAACCCAAAAAGACCAAAAAAGATATGAAAACCATAAAAGCCACTCAAAAATCCTAAAAACACTCAAAAATAATAAAAAACCTAAAAACACCCTAAAAATCCAAGAAAACGTAAAAACCCTAAAAACCCTGGAAACCATCAAACCCCTAAAATTATTAAAAACATTAAAACCTTAAAAACCACTAAAAACTTTAAAAGCACATTAAACCCCTAAAATGTTAAAAAACTCTATAAAACCTTAAAACCCAAAAAATACAAAAAAACCCAAAAAACCCAAAAAGTTCTTGGAAACCATGAAAACCCCTAAAAACCATAAAAACCCCTGAAAACCCCTAAAAACCATCAAAATCCCTAAAAACACTTAAAAACCTCAAAACCAAAAAAATCATAAAAATCCCCTAAAAATCCATGAAAATGTAAAAAACCCTAAAAACTATAAGAACCGCTAAACACCATAAAACCCCATAAAAACCTAAAAAACCTAAAACCCAAAAAAACCCTAAAAACCATTGAAATCTCTAAAAACCCTTAAACCCACTAAAAATGTTAAAAAACTCTAAAAAACCATAAAAACCCTAAAAAACTAAAAAAAACCTTAAAACCCCCTAAAACCCTAAATACCCTAAAAACATTGAAAAACCCCCAAAACCCAAAAAAAACCCACAAAAAACCCCTAAAAAACTGTAGAAGCACCTAAAATCACTAAAAACATTAAAAAAATCTAAAAAACCTTAAAACCACTAAAAAACTAAAAAAACCCTGAAGGACCCTAAAAGAACTTAAAAACACTAAAAATCCAAAAAAACTCAAAAAATAGTAAAAACCCTTAAAATACCTAAAAATCCTAAAAAATAAAAAGACCATAAAAATCCTTAAAACCCTTAAAACACATGAAAAGGTAAAAATTCTTAAAAACCTCGAAAAATCCCTAAAAACCAAAAAACCCCTACAAACCATAAAAACCCATAAAAAACCTAAATGACTACTAAAAAACTAAAAACCCTTTAATCACCTAAAAACATTAAAAACTCTAAAAATTTTAAAAACCTGAAAAACTAAAAAAACCATAAAACCCTAAAGACCCGAAAAATACCTAAAAACCCTAAAAATCCCTAAAACCCATAAAATTACTAAAACCCCGTAAAAATCCATGAAAATGTAAGAAACCCTAAAAATCCATAAAAACCCTAAATATCACCAACAAATATAAAAACACTTAAAACCCCTAAAAACGATAAAAACTTTAAAAACCATAAAAACCCTAAAAAACACAAAAAAAATCCTAAATCTCTAAAATACCAAGAAGACCCTAAAACCCCTAAAAACCCTAATAACCCCTGAAACCCCTAAAAAACATCAAAATCTATAAAAACCCAAAAAACCCAAAAAACCAAAAAACCCATAAAAATCCTAATAACCCCCTAAAAATCCCTGAAAATGCAAAATCCATAAAAACCTTGAAAACCCCCTAAAAACCATAAAAAAAAATCCTAAAAACATTTTAAAACCCTAATAGGCCTAAAAACCAATAAAAGCTCTAAAAACCCCTAAAAAGTAAAAAAAACTCTAAAAAACCTTTAAAACCCTAAAAAACAAATAAACCCCCTAAAATACAAAAAAGACCCTAAAAGCCATGAAAAAAACCCTAAAACCTTGAAAAACACTAAAAACCATCAAAATCAATAAAAACCCTAAAAACACCAAAAAATACCTAGAAATGTAAAAAGATCCTAAAACCCTTAAAAACCCCTAAAACCCACAAAACCTCTAAAAACCTTAAAACGCTAAAACCCATAAAAACATATAAACCACTAAAGACTCTAAAAACCCTCAAAACCCCTAAAAACATTTAAAAAAATATAAAAAACCTTAGAAAACCTAAAAAGAAAAAAATCCTAAAAGGCCAAAAAAGACCCTAAAACCCTGAAAACCCACAAAACCCCTAAACCCTTGAAAAATCCTAAAAACCTTCAAAATCCCTAAAAAACCTAAAAACTCTCAAAACCATAAAAATCCTTAAAAACCCCTAAAATTTCAGGAAAATATAAAAAACCGTAAAACTCTAAAAACCCCTAACGACCATAAAACCCCTAAAACCCTTAAAAAACCTAAAACCCCTAAAACCATTGAAAACTATTAAAACCCACCCTAATAATGTTAAAAAATTATAAAAACCTATAAACCCCCTAGAAAATTGAAAAAGGGCGTAAAAACTATAAAACCCCCTAAAAAACTCCAAAACCCCCTAAAACACTAAAACCCATAAAAACCTTTAAAAACCTCTTAAACTAGAAAACCCCTAAAAACCATTAAAAATCTAAAACCCGTTAAAATCCCATAACTTGATCATGATATTTTTCTTCCTCGGCCTCCAAATGATGAAATTATTCTGTAGTATCTCGAAAAGTCTTAGTTTGGTGATGGGAAGTGTTGAACTAAGTGAGGATACCCTCACGAGCAGTTAGAGAATATCAAGCTATGAAAATATGATATATGAAAAAATACATGTGTCGGTAATCAAACCTACCCAAACCCAAGTTGATGAATATTTGTTGAAAGTTATCCTCTTCATCAGCAAAGTATGTAAAGGGAGTCTATGTGGATAGAGTACAGATCTGAATCCATTCCCATATTCACATGGCTTAATGTTTCCTAATATCATTTGGACTTTGGTCTTTCCCCTCAACTATATAGGTATATAATCAAGAAGTTCTATCACAAAATATGGAGCTTCCCTCTGTTGAGTTACCCAAGCAGGAGTACTCTCCCATTCTGCAGATGGTCCGACCCCTGGAGCTAAATGTATGGGGACAACAACAATCTCAAGAATTTTTGGTGATGTCCCACTTGGGCCGGCTTTAGTAGGCTCACAGACAGTGTAATCCAGAGATATGGGGTCCAATTCACTCTCCTCCAAGATAGGGTGCATATATAAATCCCCTTCCGAGCGCATGTGACGGTGAATAGAACACCTCCTCATAGAAGGAATGGAGGGAGGTGGCACAACTGATATGATTGGGGCAGGAATGGAAACAGTCAACAACTTCTGAACTCATCGAATCGTTCTTTCAAATATTTCATTAGGGTAGCAAGCCACCCAAAGTTGAGCATACTCTAGTGACAAGTAAGTTAAAGCCACTGTAGGAGGAATAATGACTTCCAGGCCGGTATCCCCCCACATCATCATCAGTCATAATTGAAAAAGTATTATAGGATGAGATTCCATCTTAACCAAGGTTATGGGGAGAGATGTGATCTGTTGAAGGCATCCAAATTGCCTAGAAAACCTATAAGGGGTATATAATTCACGTATGGTTATCTTATCTATGTGAGCAGATAAGTTTCCGTCCCAGAGTGCAATGATATAAGAATGACCTTCTAAAGATCCCCTCCTGTTATCCGTCATTGTTCCATCAGGTGCAGCATAAGGCGTGAAAGCAAACTGAGAAATGTTGCTCAATATTTCAACTGCGTCGTCAATGTTCAGAAGCCAAGGACAAATGACAGTGATGTTAAGAAGAGCTGGGTGGAAGACAAAATGAGGAACTATTGTGGTGTGTTGGTACTCATAGTAGGGGAAATGTTATTCTATCCAACCATATAAAAATTGAAATGGCCCACTGAGATGATGCAGCGGCCTCCCTTCCTGTATCTGTCCCAATAACTCATAAATTCGGGCAAGGGTGGGGATGACTAGGTTAATGGGTTTTCCCTTGGCTAACATGGCTTCCATCATTAAAGTTTAATCTTAGACACCAGTATAAACATCATAGAAAGTTTAGAGCCACCTGTTTAAGAACATGGAAAAGAAACTGGCCAATCTAAGTTCACGAGATACGTCTGTTCGTACCTAATAACCCCAGGTGGTGTATCGACATGCCTTGTGGGTAGCATAGTAAGAGCCAGGAATGAGCCATGATTTTTGAGTGGGATGAATTTGAATATAGAGAAGTCCTAGCCTTGGCCTGTAGATATCTCATATATTATAGTGAATGATCATGAATAGGCCGAATGAGTAGTCTCTCCGCCATGATCATCAAATCCCTCACCAGTGGAGATAATTGTTCAGCATTTTCCCAGGTATTTTCTATTGGAAAAAATTCACCATACATATTTCTGAGAATGGTAATTCCCCCTATCTAGTAGATATCTCATAGACTGATCTCCACATAACATTGAGTCAAGTGAAAGGTGTTAGTACTTTAACACCAGCAGCTGAGCAGTTCGGGTAGTATCTCGCTTGGTGAATAAATGGAGAATTGGGAGACCCACACCACTTAGTATAGATTGACAGCTTCCAATGGTGCAAATGCTTCCAAGAAGTTCTGATGAACCCATAACACCCAAGACCACTCATAAAGAAAGCACCCTCCAGACCATAGATCCGATTTGGATCTCCATCCTCCACTCAGATCATTTAGTGAAAGATTGAAAATGGACAGATAGTCACATAAAATTGATTTAGAAGATATGTTATGGTGGCATCGATTACTCTACGTCCACATACATCCATTTAGAAAAAATAGGTCATCTTGGCTCAAAGAATTTGTAATCTCCCTTGTGGAATAAATATCCACCCGGTCATACTCTCGAGACATCTCAAGACGAATAACAAAGATGCTCTGAACAACCGATGGCGGGAGGAGTTGTCTTGGAGACCAAAGTTATAAATTGGTAGCAGTCTTGATAGTTTATAGGCCATAATCTCTAGTGAAAGGATATCTTTGATAGTATTCTCTTGAGGGATGATGCAAGAATGAAGGTTTTCTTCGAAGTTCTCAACCATAGATTCCCTTCTTCTGGTCGCATATAGAGAAGTTAGGGGAAGATCCATTATTTTATCTATAAAGGACCACACCAAAGGTTAGTTCAACAAAAATTGGAAAATTATTGAATAAAAGTCTATATATTGAAGGCCAACGCATGAATATTCTATGTGGATTATTGCCCGTGAACCGTTAGTCCACAAAAAGCATCATCAGTGAACCAATAGTTCATGGAAGCATGGAAGGTGCTGGCCCACGAAGCATTGGATAGTGAACCAACGGTTCTTAGAATAGGCAATTTTCACACCAACCCTCAATACGAGGATATTTGAACTCACCAATTGAAGGTTCAAGGTTCAGTTTGTGGATTCAAAGTCTAGTTTGCAGATGAAGGAGATCGCGAAGGGTTTGAGGTACTTAGAAGAAAGCAAGTGAGAAATCGAAAGAACGCCATGTTAGCTGAGAAAAGCGGTAAAAGAAAAATGACCTAGACCCCCTATATATAGGCATGGTCCCCCCTATGGGTCCACCTTTATACCGAAAACTAGTTCAAGTCAAGACCACTTTCTACATCGAAATAAACTCATATTCATCTCGATCTGAACCCATTCCAATGGGGGGGATTTTGTTGGATCTTGAAAACTTTGCAAAGGTAAATAAAAATACTCCCATAGATTTGAAAAAGGAAAGAAAACGATTTTAAGGAATAATCGAAGAAGAAGACTGAAGAAGCCAAATTCGGTAAAGGAAAAGGTTGTACCATGAAGGGAAAACATACTTCGTAGACTTCCACTCCGCATGGTGGTCGGCGCCGCAAACCGTCCACAAAAAAATGGTTTGCAAAAAGAAGATGGTGGAGTTATTCCCCCAAGAACGCTATAATTCATGGAATGGAGGCGGATAAATTCACCTCGCATACCATTTTCCATGGATTTGGATAGTTCTCGGGTGAGGTGAAGTATATGGAATCCCGCAAACAATGTCGTTCGTGGGACCGAGGCGGTTATTTGTGCCTCCGTGAACTGCATTCGCATGATCCTCTTCTAACCAAGTTGTACGCGGGCCAAGTTTTTCTTCACGGGTTTCTACAAAAGGTGTCATGTGACCCACTGATCAAGTTCTTCTATTCTTCTATAAAAGGACCCCGAGGGGGAATAAATAGGAGGACTTCAGAGACTTTGACACTTCGGGAGAATGAATTTCAAAGCTTCAAAGGCATGGATGAAGAAGAGAACTGCAAAATATGGACACTTAATGATTCCTTGTAGGTAAAACCTATCGCAAAACATAAAATAAGATAATAGAACATTAATTGGAAGACTGAGAACCACATACCCGTTGTGGATGAATTTCATGTGAACCACAGGATCAATGCCCCCTCTTCCATCCAGCGTCCCGCATAGCGCATTGCTACACGGACGAAATCCTATGCTGTTTAGCACATTGATATGTTGATGGAACCCTACATCACATATAAAATCGCTATGTGGATGGATACCAGAGTTGCAAAGCATCATGCTACGCAGACGGAACTCGACGTCGCCTAGCATCATGCTACGCTGATGGAACTGGGCGCCGCATAGAAAAATGCTACGCGAACCACATCTAAGTCTGCATACCACCATGGTACGTGGAAGGTCCCCCATCTACATAGAAATATGGTATATAGAGGAAACCCCATCCCGTATAAATAAATGTTACGTGGAATGGGGTACCTTCGGGCATTCCACCCTCCAGCTCCGATCATTTCTTTCTGGTTTCATCACCTCATCTCTACGAACCAATCCAATGGTGTTTGGCCAAGGCCTCTTCAAAATCCAACGAAACCGTATGATAAAACAGTCAGGCACATCACCGTGCCCTTTTGAGTTTACATACCCATGGTAAGCAGAGTCACGTGGGTAATACCCACAATGGTGCGGGCCCCTGGAATGTCCCTAAGTTTACATTCCCATGGTAACCTGGGGTCTGATCATGGGATATCGACATGAACCTCCCTATTCAAGGGATTAAGGGTAATATTTTGCCTCTACCTTTGATGATGTATAGTAATAAATAAGGGAAATCACACATAATTTTCCTTTCCATGAGAAGAAACATTCCTCCCCTTTCCCAAAATCAATTTCTGGGAACTCCCACTGAGGTAAGCCCCTAGCCTTTCTTGAAAGAGGTTGCATCAGTGATCCTCTATGCCTCTGATCAGGGCATACCTAGATAAGTTAATCTGACTATCCAGGGTATGAAAATAAAAGAGGTGATGAGCATAGTCAAATCCCTTTATTTCTCCGTTCTGGATCCAGAACCATCTATCAGCAGATGAAGTGGGACAAACGATCTTTAGATCCACTATCCCCTCTTGTTTCTCACACCAAGCATGACTCACATGGCCTTAGAGGTGGTCTAAATCATGACATCCACATGAACCCAAAGAATGGGACTCCTAGAAGGTGTACGCCCCAATCAAATCGAGTTCCCCCTTTATGGGCCTCCTAGAAGGTGTATTCCCCAATCAAATCAAAATCCGTAAATGGGACTCCTCCTAGGTGTAAGTCCCAAATGAAATGAACTATGAGAACTCTGATTCCTTCCCCAACTAGGATACATAGGATGCCTGTTTAAGGCCCGATCTCGAAGGGTATCCTTTTCAAAGGTCAACCCCAATCATGACCACCAATTCATCAAGGACACCTTTATGGTGTAAGTCCCAATTTCGACTCAAAAAGGGCCTTCTCCACCAATGTAATCCCAAAATCATGCCTCTTTTGTGGGAAGATTCCATGCATAATCCTCATCTTACCGAACTATGGGGGCTTTGATTCCCAACCAACTGGGATATGTAGGAAACCTCTCCAAGGCCAAATCCAACATCGAAACTTACCCTAATATTTTTTGGGATGTATCCCCGGTAGGGTTTCCTTCACCCCAAAGACTACATCACTTCTGGGTACCTTAGGCCGCCTTGGTGTAGGTCTAACACCAAATCTTGACTAGGTACCTTCCACCTAGATGTCCTTACTGCATGACGTTAAACTGCATGGATGGGTCCTCGTCACACGACCTTAAAAGGTGATGTGGCCAGTTAAGTGGAACAGAACTAGGCGGGCTCTGATTCCTCTCACGAGGATACATAGGAATCCCATTGTATGAGTTTGACCCCGACATCAGAACAATTTTCGTCTCCCCTAGATGATGATAAACTCTAGAGTGCCTCATTACATGGTTTATACCCATGTTGTCTCAGTAAATGATAAAGGAATTCCTGACCTATCCTCAAAAGGTTAACATTGATGAAGAACCTTAGATACATACAAATGTCTTCATTAATGGAGAACCTTGGATACATGTAGATGATTCCAAATCCATGTGTATCTATGATCAATATTGCAACCCAAGGGTAATCTGTGAACACTTGCTTGGGAAAGAAACAAGGATTTACGAACATATGAACATCTCTTAAATCAATAAGAGAGTCTCAGAATAGGAAATTATTCCCTCAAAAAGGGTGTGATGAGCTCGAGTTCCCATCCTCTCAACCAATGTGAGTCTAGTTGGACAAATCATCATCCAATGAGCGTCTGCCTATGGAAAGTGGATCCATGAATCATGGATAATAGGGTCGTTGGGTGTTTCTAGCTCTGTGAATAAACCCGTTGGAGACCATATGAGGACATCGTACCCGACACAGATTTATTGAACAAATACTTAATCCCCTTCAATCACGCGTCAAAATAAAAGATGCCACCTCGGGTCGAAACAACCATAAAACCCTAAAAACCTTGAAAACCCCCCAAAACCCCAAAAAACATAAAAAAATCACTAAAAACTCTAAAAACCCTTAAAATACCTAAAAGGTTTAAAAAACAAAAAAAAAAACTTAAAACCCTAAAAAACTAAAAGAAAACCATAAAAACCTAAAATGTGCTAAAAACCCTAAAAAACCCTAAAACCCCTGAAAAACTCTAAAAACCCTCAAAATCCCTAAAAACTCTAAAACCCATAAAAACCTAAAAAACCCAAAAAAATGCATGAAAGCATAAAGAAACCTAAAAACCCTAAAAAAACCTTGAAAACCATAAAAACCACTAAAAACCTAAAAAATACATAAAAACCCTAAAAACTCTAAAAACCTTAAAACCCCTAAAAATGTTAAAAATCTCTAAAAACATTTATTAACCTTAAAAAACTAAAAAAACCCTAAAACACCAAAAATACCTTAAAAACACTAAAAACCCCTAAAACCTCTCAAAACCCCACAAATACCCTAAAACCCTCAAAATCCATAAAATCCCTAAAAACACTAAAAACTATAAAAATCCTAAAAAACCCTAAAAATGCATGAAAACATAAAAATCCCTAAAAACACCTAAAAACCTTGAAATACCCGCAAAAACCATAAAAATCCCTAAAAACCTAAAAACCCAAAAAACCCCAAAACCCACTAAAAACACTAAAAACCATTTAAATCCCTAAAAACGTTAAATAACTCTAAAAACTTTAAAAACCATAAAATTCTAAAAAAACCCTAAAAACCCAAAAACCCTAAAAACCCTAAAAACCCCTAAAAACCCTCAAAATCCCTAAAAACCCTCAAAATCCCTAAAATCCCTCAAAATCCCTAAAAACCCTAAAAACTATAAAAATACTAAAAATCCCCTAAATATCTATGAAAACTTAGAAATCCCTAAAAACCCATAAAAATCCTAAAAAATCACTAACAACTATAAAAACCCTTTATACCCCTAAAAACATTAAAAATCTCTAAAAACCTTAAAAACCATAAAAAACTAAAAAAACCCTTAAAATACAAAAATGACCCTAAAAACCGTAAAAAACCCCTAAAACTCTAAAAACCTCAGAAAAAACCATAAAAACCATAAAAACATAAAAATCCCTAAAAACCCCAAAAACCTAAAACCATAAAAATCTTAAGAAATCCCTAAAAATATATGAAAAACGTAAAAAACCCTCAAAACCCTAAAACCCCCCTCAAAACTAAAAAACCCCTAAAAACCAGTAAAAACCCAAAAAAACATTAAAAACTCTAAAAACCCTTAAAACCCCTAAAAAGGTCAAAAAACTCTAAAAAAAAATTAAACCCTAAAAAACTAAAAAAACCCAAAAAACCCAAAAAGACCCCAAAAGCCATGAAAACCCCTAAAAACCCTAAAAACATAAAAACAATAAAAATCCTAAACCCCCTTAAAAATCCATGAAAATCTAAAAGTCCCTAAAAACCCTGAAAAACCCCTGAAAACCATAAAAACCACTAAAAACCTTAAAAACCCATAAAAAACCTAAAAACACTAAAAACTCTAAAAACCATTAAAACCCCTAATAATGTTAAAAAACTCTAAAAACCCTTTAAAACTCTAAAAAATACAAAAAAACCTAAAAACACAAAAGACCCTAAAACCCCTGAAAACCCTAATAATCCTAAAACCCCTGAAAACCCTCAAATACCTTCAAAATCCCAAAAAACCCTAAAAACAATCAAAACCATAAAAATCCTAAAAAACAGATAAAAATCCATGAAAACGTAATAAACTCTAAAAATTCTGGAAAACACATGAAAACCATAAAACCCAAAAAAACCTTAAACAATCTAAAAATCCAAAAGCCACTGAAAACTCTAAAAACCCATAAACCCCCTAAAAACCCTTGAAAACCTCTAAAACCCCCCAAAACTGCAAAAAACCTTAAAAACCCCCAAAACCCAAAAAAACCCCCAAAACCCACTAAAAACTCTAACCCCCCCTATAAAAGTGGTGACATGAATTGGTCACCCAATTCATGCCCCAAAGAAATTTATTAAAATAAAAGTAGCAGTACAAATTCGAGGTGTAAAGATCTTACACTAGCAGGGAATTATGGGAAAAGAAGCTTAGAAAATAAAGATGTTAAAAAAACAAAATGAACAAGAAAACCTGTTATCATCCAGTCCATGAACTCCATATGCATGAAGGGTGCTTTCCAAGAGTCCAGTTGCAAACTTACGAACAGTAGGATAACTTGGTACTGATACCTTGAGTTCCAAGCCAATGTAAAAATGTCTTCTACTTTCAGTTGGATAAGATGAGTTGAAAACAAACACATCCTGGACTGTAGTTAGAGTAGCGACCATATGCCACAAGGGGGGACACCCAAGGAGGCTGAACTGTTGTAGAATCAAGCCTGTTCATAATAGAAGAAACGGATGGATGATGGGGAACCGTTCCAAATCAACTAAGAGGATGCCAAAACAGCAAGGAGATCTCCTCCATGAGTACCAAAAACCTCAAGATCAGAAAATATGTAAGAAAAGTAGACTAATGGAGCTGATTAAAAGACAACCCATCTCCCAAATTCAAGGAATGGATTAAAAAACTATAAGGCATCAAAAAAACTCTAAAACCCCTTAAAATCCCTAAAAACATTAAAAACTCCAAAAAATCTTAAAACCCCAAAAAACTCAAAACAAAAACCCTAAAAACCCAAAAAGACCCCAAAAACCCTAAAAACACTAAAAACCCTAAAACCCCTTAAATACCCTAAAATCCCTCAAAATCCCTCAAAACACTAAAAAATCCTAAAAACCATAAAAACCTAAAAAACCCATAAAAATCCTTGAAAATGGAAAAAACCCTAAAATCCCAGAAAAACCCCTGAAAACCATAAAAACCCCTAAAAACCTTAAAAAACTCTAAAAACCCATAAATACCATAAAAACCCACTAAAAACTCTAAAAACCTTTTAAACCCTTAAAAATGTTAAAAATCTCTAAAAACCTTAAAAACCCTAAAAACACAAAAAAACCCTAAAAACCCCAAATGACCCTAAAAACCCTAAAATCCTTAAAATCCCCTAAAAAACCCTTCAAAACACTAAAAATCCTATGAACCTTATAAATCATAAAAAACCCAAAAAACCCCTAAAAACACATAAAAATTTGAAAAACACTAAAACCCTAAAAAACCCCCTAAAAACCATAAAACCCTCATAACCTTAAAAAATCCTAAAAACCCTAAAAACCCAAGAAGACCCTAAAATCCCAAAAAAAAGACCTAAAAACCATAAAAATCCTAAAACCCCCCTAAAAATCCATGAAAATGTAAAAAAATATTAAAACCCTAAAAACGCACTAACAACTATAAAACCCTTAAAACACCTAAAAATGTTAAAACACTCTAAAAAACCATAAACCCCTAAAAACTCAAAAAATCCCCTAAAAACCCAAAAGACAATAAAAACCCCCAAACCCCCTAAAAACCCTAAAAACACTTGACTTGTTTGTTTTTGATTTTTGCTTTTCTTCCTTTCTTTTTATGGCCTTCGGGATGAGGTTGTAAGGGGTTTTGGGTGTGGATCGGTGGATCCCTCCCCTCCCTTGTCTGTAGTGTCTGTGTCTTTTCTTTTAATAAATTTTGGGGTGTCCCAAGAATAGCCTGGACCCGAGCCTTCCTTGCCCTAAAACCTCAAAATCCCTAAAACCCTAAAAAACCATAAAAACCATAAAAATACTAAAAACCCCAAAAATCTATTAAAATGAAAAAAAAACATAAAAACAATGAAACCCCCTAAAAACCATAAAAACCCCTAAAACCTTTTTAAAACCCTAAAAATCTTAAAAACACTAAAAACTCTGAAAACACTTAAAACCCCTAAAAAGGTTAAAAAATTCAAAAAAACCTTAAAAAACCTAAAAAACTCAAAAAAACAACTAAAAACCCAGAAAAGACCCTAAAACCCCTGTAAAACCCTTAAAACCCTAACCCCCCTAAAAACCCCTAATATCCAAAAAAACACTAAAGGCCATAAAAATCCTTAAAAAACCCCAGAAAACCCATCAAAATGTAAAAAAATACATAAAACCCTATAAAAGAACTAACAACTATAAAAACCCTTTAAACCCCTAAAAACATTAAAAACTCTAAAAACCTTACAAATCCTAGAAAACTAAAAAAACCATGAAAAACCATAAAAACCCTATAAACCCCCCTAAAAACCCTAAAAAATATCAAAATCCCTAAAAACCCTAAAACCATAAAAAACCGAAAAACCCTTCAAAATCCATGAAAACATTCAAAAACCCAAAAAACCCCCTAAATAATAAAAAACTCTAAAAACCATTAAAAACCCTAAAAACCCACTAAAAAATATAAAACCTCTTAAAACCCCTAATAAGTTAAAAAACACATAAAAACATAAAAACCCTAAAAAAACAAAAAAAACCCTAAATCGAAAAAGAAGCTAAAAGCCATGAAAAACCGTAAAAAACCCCTAAAAACCCCTAAAAACCCTAAATACAATAAAAACAATAAAAATCCTAAAAAAACACTAAAAATCAATGAAAACATAAGAAGCCCAAAAAACCCTGAAAACCCCCTAAAACCATAAAACCCACTAAAAATCTTCAAAAACCCTAAAACCCCATAACAACATAAAAACCCACTAAAAACTCTAAAAACCCTTAAAACCACTAAAAACATTAAAAAACTCTAAAAAACCATAAAACCCCTAAAAACCCAAAAAACCAAAAAAGAACCTAAAAACCATGAAAAACTCTAAAAACCCTAAAAACCCATGAAAACCCTAAAAACCTTCAAAATCCCTAAAAACCCCAAAAGACCCTAAAAACCCCAAAAAATCAAAAAACCCTAAAAACAAAACAAAAACCCTAAAAGGCCTCCAAATCCCTAAAAACCTTAAAAACAATAAAAATATTAAAAAATCTATAAAAACACGTGAAAACATAAAAAAACCCTAAAAACCCGAAAAACCCCTAAAAACCATAAAACCCCTATAAATCTTAAAAAACTATAAAAACCATAAAACCCCTAAAAACCACTAAAAAGTCTAAAAACCTTAAAACCTATGAAAAGGTTAAAAACCTCTATGAACTTTAAAACCCCTAAAAATTTTAAAAAACCCAAAACCCAAAAAAGACCCTTAAAACCTGAAAAAGCCTAAAATCCTAAAAACCCATGAAAAACCCTCAAAATCCCTAAAACCCCTAAAAAACCCAAAAAACCATAAAAATCCTAAAAACCCCTAAAAATCAATGAAAACATAAAAACCCCATAAAAACCTTAAACGATCACTAACAACTACAAAAACACTTTAAACCCCTAAAGTTGTTAAAAAAATTTAAAAACCCTTTAAAACCCTAAAAATTCAAAAAAAACCCAAACCCCTAAAAATCCTAATAACCCTGAAAACCCCTAAAAACCCTGAAAAACACTAAAAACCTCAAAAACCCTAAAAATCCTAAAAACCATAAAAATCCTAAAAAACACCTAAAAATCCATGAAAACGTAAAAAATTCTCAAGACCTTGAAAACCCCAAACACCATTAAAAACCCTTAAAAACCACTAAAAACCCTAAAACACCTTAAAACACCTAATTTTTTTAAAAAAACTCTAAAAACCTTAAAAACCTAAATGCCACACTCGGGTTTTCATGTCTTTGTTTTGATTCGGTCCATTGGAAATCCCAATACTTTCCTTGGGTCTTGGGTGAGATGAATGTTATGTTTTGAAGTTTCATCTATTTCTAATCCCCCTAATATGGGTTCCCCATTTCTTGTTTAGGAGTTTTTGGAGAAAGGGTGGTTACTTCATGATTTGGGCTAACCGTGAGCCCATTTCCAGTTTTAAAAACCGAATTTGTTTCTTTTATAACTCCTTTTTTTTCAACATTTTTCACCCATTACACTTCATAAATTTCCTCCACTGAAATATTAAATCCACCGTATCCTTTTGGACCCCTTAATAATTCACAATCATGGTTAATTTGGGTTAGTTATTTAGGTATTGGGCTCGCCCATGAGCCCATTTCTAGTTTAAAAAAAATAATTTGTTTCTTTTATATATTTTTCATTTTTTAATATTTTTTGGTGATTACACCTAAAAATAGAATCCAAAATACCCATTATCACCCCCATTATCATGTTTAACTCTTTATAGATCATTTGAATTTAATATTTGGGAGAAAGTTCTCAGGTTTCCTCAAATTTTCCAGAATTGAGAAGGTAAATTGTTTTATACATAAATCATTCAATTCGTACTCTATTTCAAAAAAATATTCTTTCCCTAGTTCTTCTAGAGCTTAGGAGACTCTAAAAGAAGTTACATTCCATTAAATTTTCTCTAAGGGTGCAGATCTAATGGAATAAGAAGAGTTTTCTTGTTGAAAAGGTGAGATTCCTTCTCCTTTCTCCTCCCTCTTCTTCTTCCTTTCATTGTTTTTTGGTTTTATAATCTCCCCTAGTCATGATAGACCTAGGGCTATATTATAACATGATATTTGATGGGTTTTTTGTTCTTTTGGGGTTTCTTGTCATAGTTTTAGGGTTTATAAACCCTAGGATGGTGATATTGAGTGTGCGTTTCCATTACGCCATGGATTTGAGGTAGGATATCCCTTTCACAAGCCTTTATCATTTAAGTTTAATCATTATAATGTTTTTATAACCTTATTTATTTTATATTTTCTTCTTTGAAACCTTGTTTTTAATTTTTTTGTGTGCAAATGATGTTTTATGCCTTATTTTGTTAAAAATATAGTTGTTTTGGTATAAATGTGCACTCCTCTTGTTTGATAAATTATTCCATGAGATTTCGCGCTTGGTTTATGGTATTTTGAATATGTTTCAGTAGATTTAATAAATTTATGGAATGAAAATGGTATTTTATCCTTTTTTAAGTGCTTAAAATAAGTTATTTTGTTAAAGAGTGCATGTCATGTGTTCGGTAAATTGCTCGTTTGGATTTTATGTGTCTAGTGCAATTTAAAATGATTTGTTTGGATTTATAAATATATTTGTAGCATGAAAAAAATTATTTTGGGATTCTTTTATTCCTTTCCAATTTGGATTTGGTTTTACAAATAAATGGGTTTTGGTTTACCACATGTTTTGGCCCGGGTTGCCGAAAAATGGCCCGTTTCACATCCTTATGAAAATGGTTTTGTTTTGAATATGTAAACTGAGTGTTTTAAGGGATTTATGAATTTGGTTTTCTTTTTTAAATGGTGTGTATACACCTCCTTAATAAAATTTAAATTCAAAACATTGTCAAATGTTAGTTTTGAGGAAATTTTTAATGGCCCATTTGGCCTTTCCTAAAAATGAAGATTGACTGTTTTACATGTATATACTATGTTGTGTCAATTGGGATTGTTTTATGGTCCATGAAATGATTTTATTAAATTCTTTTAGGGATTAAAAATATGGTTTGGTATGGTTTTATTGTGTTTTTATACTTAAAAGAGTTTTTTTGAATGAGTTTTATGTGCAAATCCTCAATACACTCCTTGAAATTATTTTACAAAAATTTTTAGTGGTTCATTGATTCGTGAAAGAAATGTGAAGAAAGTTTGGGGTCTGTTTGTGTGTTTATTATTTGGTAATGAAATTTTTATTTGAAATTTTTATTTGATAGTATGTGTAACTTGATTGAGCACTAAAGGTAATCCCTGGTGTCTAGGTGGGTGGACGTGTACTAGTATGCTAGTGATTCCGTGGGGTTTGGCCCCTGTTTCACATAGTAAGTTTGACGATGAAAACACTAACTAAAATATGATTATTATGATGTTGGGGGACCACTAGGTTATGGGTATGCTCCCTACTAGTGGCTCGTGTGCACGAGAACATATATTTATTATGGTTACTTTCACTGAGATACGAGGTACCTGGGGCTCACAACTCTCTAGTGCCTAGGGGTGTTCCCGTGACTTGTGCTCATTGGCTATTTTTTACTCACTATCGGCATATGGTGTGTTTGGTTGGTAAATTTAGCAGTGTGTGTGATTTATTTAAAAGTTTACATTCTTTAAAGCATCCCTCTTGAAAACTATTTTCATTTTGAAGTTGCACCTCTTTGAAAATTGTTACTAGCATTATTGTTTATAAAACATGCAAGTTTTTGTCTGGTAAATTTTTTTAGCATGGGAATTAATTTGTAAAACATAACATTGTATCTTTTATTTAAAACTTGAAATTGACGTTTCTTTTATTTTAAAGGATGTACATTGGGAATATAATATCGGGCTAACCGACTGAGTTTAATACTCATGCCTATAGTCTTCTTCTATTTTTATCCCTTGTGCAGGTTTCAGATTGAGTTCGGTCGCCTTGGGAGACATGTGATAATTGTTTTTGAGAGTGACTAGAGGGGTCACATGTAGTTAGTTGGTTATCATGTTTGGTCAGTTGGGTTGTTGGTTTAGTTGTACTTTCAGTTTCTTGTACAAATAACGTTCAGTTCAATTTTTATGTAAATGTGTTTTGGGCTATCTATTTATTTTCATTGTTTGTTTGATTGTTTATATTTGGGAAAAAATAATTCCCTTGTGTACTATATTTATGCCCTTGGTGCTTGTATCCATCTTTAGAGGATCGGTAACACATCTCAGGACTTGTCGCGGGCAGGCCTGGGTGACTGGTTTAGGGTTGAATCAGGCTGGTTCATGACAAAATGGTATTAGAGGTGGTCGGCTCTTAGAAGACCTTTCTTTTTAGAGTGACCTTTTTTATTTATGGGATGTCAAGGTATATTTAGTAGTATTTTTGGTACTTGAGGGGTAAGTGCGGGAAGAGCGTCGTGAACTCTTTCTCGTTCTGATCCTCAGGTTTCCACGAGAAGTCCAGTTTATTAGTGTCCTTTATTCTTATTGATTGTTTGGTGTTGGGATATGAAAAGGGGAGTCTGAATAATGGCCTCTATGAGCTCATAGGTCCTGGAAATCCATGTTGAGCCAGGTTATGGTCTAAATAAGTCTCTCTGTGTTGGTGTTGTGTTTGACATATGGCCACCAACCATATGGTCAAGTCACCCACCGACACTAGTTCCCTTTCTTGGGTCTCTTGGACCTTTCTTGAATTCTGAATTTTTGTTTTGAAAATCCTTGTGTGATAATTGTGGAAATGGGTTTTAAAGGAAGGATTGGATTTTGAAAATTGGAAAAATGGGTTTTCAAAAATTAAATATAAGATTTTTTTGGTTGTTTTTTCTTTTTGTGAAACAAAGTTTTGGAAGGAAGTGGAAAGGATTTAACGAGATTTTATTTTCCTTAATCTAAACACATGGTTTGTTGAAATAAATTTTTTTGAAAGCGTGAATCATTTTAAGGTGATTCTGAATCTTTGTTTTAAATTGGGTTTTTTGGGATGTTGAAAAGTGTTTGAACCTAATGAATTGGTTTTGAAATTTTGTTTTGAGCAGTTAGTGTTTTCCTATAAAGGGAACTGGTCTCAATGGCCATCAGATTATGAAAATATACCTTACTAAATTTTAGAAAATTGGAAGGGGTTATTTGGAGTATCTTGGTTGTTTTGAAAGTTGTTAAAACTGAAAAGGGGTATGTTTTTAAGAAAATGGTTCTTTATGAAGTGTGGTTTGTTTTTTGAAATATGAAAAGGGATTTGACTTGCTGGTTAGTGTTCTTTTTGAAGGTACATGATTTTTAGAATGATATTTTTTTGTTTTAGGCTTTGGTGTTTTCATGGGTGCTCACATGCATGATTTTATTGATATCTGGAAGGATGGACTATATGGAATGGTGGTTGGGTTCCTGGGGTGGCATATAAATGTGCATTTGGGTGAGACATGATGAAACACCATTGGTGAATGTGGAAACCCACCAAGTTAGTTTGTTTTTCAAAAGTGTTTTGAGCTGAAAAATTGTGGCTTTTGTTTATAAACTGATGGTTATGTGGCTAGTTTTTTCTATGTATTAGAAGATTTTTTTATTCACAGTGCTTCCTTATGATCTATAATTCATACTCTTGTTGTTTCTTGAGATGAGATCTTGTTTTTGGGTCGTTTTTTGAGTAATGTTCAGTGGGTTTCTAAAGA
Source organism: Viscum album (assembly GCA_963277665.1). Lineage (NCBI taxonomy): Eukaryota > Viridiplantae > Streptophyta > Magnoliopsida > Santalales > Viscaceae > Viscum > Viscum album. Next base: position 1,048,125,464 of record OY728121.1, on the reverse strand, counting down.
TGGGTTGGATGTTGTGATGTGGCCATGGATAGTCCTCTGTTGGAAATATTTCTCTTTTATCAACCTAAGGATTCATTTCAAATGTTAAATCCACCTATTCAGATTATGTCTAATCCTATTTGTTGGAATAGAGATATGTTTGGGATCGATTTAAAGTGTTTCCAGGTCATGATAATTCTTTTGGTCATAGCAGTTGTGTTCGGTGATGTTGATGTGTTTCATCGTATTCCTTGTCCATTCTGCTCCTCGTTCGGAGTGAGAGTGAATTCTAATATGTATCTATGAGTTCCTATTTATATGAAGGTGTTTTTTTGAGCAAGTGAGTTTTTTTTGAGTGGTGTGTTCCTTATCACCTGACTGCGGTGTAGTAGATGCTTCAAGAATCAGGGTTCCAGCCATAGGCCTCTGAGAGAAGTTTTCCACACAGTCAGGAAATCGCCAGAGGTGTGGAGTGCTCAACTAGGCTCCTTCCTCCACCTTTTTGGTAAGGTAGTTTCTACTATATTATGGTTCCTCTTCACTTTGAATTTCCTCTTGTTGCAACAAGCGTGGTGGATTTACCCCTCACACAGTGTTTATGGTTATGCCTTCATGGATGTGGGTTTTCAATCAATGTCCATGTGTGGACCGCCTGTGAAAATAGGGTGCAGTCTTGGTGTTACTTGTTCATAGGTGGAGAGTTTTGGGTAGTTACTTTGTTTATTTTGTGGTTTCAGTGGCCTAATTATTGGGTCCCCTTCCCTCCCCTCCCTGAGTGGTGGGGGTCCAGATCCATGCCGAAAGTGTTGGCCCGGTTCTTGACGCCTTCATTCGGGAGTGGGTGATTTAGATGTTCATGTTGTAACCATATTAACTTGGGTTTTTAGGCTTTTATGGGAGAGTTTTGTTGGAATTGTGCAAGTGAGTACCAATTCTAGTTAATGTTGAATTCTTGTTTGTTTGTTTCTAGTTGGTCTCTAATGGTGGGGAGACCAACTACGAGTCTCAAAGATCTTTCCTTTAAGATTTTCCAGATGGTAGTTGTGATTTAATGGTGGGGATCCCATTCTAGCCTCCACCCCATGTCATTGTATTTTTTTAGTGAAATATGGTTTGGGTGACCATTGGGTTCATTAAGGTACAACAATCTAGTTCTTGGCTTGGTTGTGGAGGTGGTGGCTTGATCTTTCCATTGATTCTCCAGAAGTGGTTTTGAGTCAGTGTTTTGTTTGGGAAAGAGTATTAAGTTAAATTATTGGTGATTTATATTTCCTTATCTTTAGATACTAGATTATGTTGATAAGGAATCCATAGGTGTTGTTTTGTCAGTTGAAAAGCATTATGGCTTTCTGGGGGTGGAAATTTTTAATGGTGGGGAGAATTGTCACACCCGGTTTTTCATGTCTTTATTTTGATCCGGTCCATTGGAAATACCGATCCTTTTCTTGGGTCTTGGGTGAGATGAATGATAAGTTTTTAATTCTCATCTATTTATAATCACCCTAATTTTTGTTCCTTGTTGCTTGTTTAGGAGTTTTTGGATAAAGGGTGGTTACTTCATGATTTGGGCCAACCGTGAGCCCATTTCCAGTTTAAAAAACTGAATTTGTTTCTTTTATAACTCCTCTATTTTTAAATTTTTTTCACCCATTACACTTTATAAATTTCCTACACTGAAATATTAAATCCACAATATCCTTTTGGACCCCTTAATAATTCATAATCATGGTGAATTTGGGTTACTTATTTAGGTATTGGGCCAGTCTATGGGCCCATTTCCATTTAAAAAAAATAATTTGTTTCTTTTATATATTTTTTATTTTTTAATATTTTTCGGTTATTAAAGATCCAACTAGAATAAAAAATACCTATTATCACCCATATTATCTATTTTATCTCTTTGAAGCTCATTTGAATCTCATATTTGGGCGAAAGTTCTCAGGTTTCCTCAAATCATCTAGAATTGAGAAGGTAAATTGTTTTATACATAAATCATTCAATTCGTACTCTCTTTCCCACAAATCTTCTTTTCTTGGTTCTTCCAAACCTTAGTATTCTCTCAAAGAAGTTAAAATCCATTACATTTTCTATAAGGGTGCATATCTAATGGAATACGAAGATTTTTCTAGTTGAAAAGGTGAGATTCCTTCTCCTTTATCCTCCCTCTTCTTCCTCCTTTCATTATTTTTTGGTTTTATAATCTCACCTAGTCATGATAGACCTAGGGTTATGTTATACCATGATATTTGATGGGGGTTTTATTCTTTTTGGGCTGGTCATCATAGGTTTAGGGTTTATAAAACCTAGGATGGTGATATTGATTATGCGTTTTCATTACGCCACGAATTTGAGGTAGGATATCCCTTGAACAAGCCTTTATCATTTAAGTTTCATCATTATCATGCTTTTATAACATTATTTATATTATATGTGCTGCTTTGAAACCTTGGTTTTAATTTTTTTGTGTGAAAATAATGTTTTATGCCTTATTTTGTTAAAAATATAGTTGTTTTGGTATAAATGTGCACTCCTCTTGTTTGATAAATTATTCCATGATCTTTCACACTTGGTTTATGGTATTTTTAATATGTTTCAGTACCTTGAATAAATTTATGGCATGAAAATGGTATTTTATCCCTTTTTAAGTGCTTAAAATAAGTTGTTTTGTTAAAGAGTGCATGTCATGTGTTCGGTAAATTGCTCGGTTGGCTTTTATGTGTCTAGTGCAATTTAAAATGATTTGTTTGGATTTATAAATACATTGGAAGCATGAAAAAAATAATTTTGGGATCCTTTTATGGCTTTCCAATTTGGATTTGGTTTTACAAACAAATGGGTTTTGGTTTACAACATGTTTTGGCCCGGGTTACCGGGAAATGACATGTTTCACATCCTTATGAAAATGGTTGTGTTTTGAATATGTAACATGAGTGTTTTAAGGGATTTATGAATTTTCTTTTCTATTGTAAATGGTGTGTATACACCTCCTTAATAAAATTTAAATGCATAACTTTGTCAAATGTTAGTTTTGAGGAAATTTTTAAAGGCCCATTTGGCCTTTCCTAAAAATGAAGATTTAGTGTTTTACATGTATATACCAAGTTGTGTCAATTGGGATTGTTTTATGGTCCATGAAATGATTTTATTAACTTTTTTTAGGGTTTCCAAATATGGTTTGGTATGGTTTTGTTGTGTGTTTATACTTAAAAAAGTGTTTTTGAATGAGTTTTATGTGCAAATCCTCAATACACTCCTTGAAATTGTTTTACAAAAATTTTTAGTGGTTCATTGATTCGTGAAAGAAATGTGAAGCAAGTTTATAGGTTGTTTGTGTGTTTATGGTGTGGGAATGGAATTTTGATGTGAAATGTGTATTTTATAGTATGTGTAACTTGATTGAGCACAAAAGGTAATCCCTGGTATCTAGTTGGGTGGACGTGTACTAGTATGCTAGTGATCCCGTGGGGTTTGGCCCCAGTTTCACGTAGCAAGTTCGACGATGACAACACTAACTAAACTATGATGATGATGGTGTTTGGGGACCAATATGTTATGGGTATGCTCCCTAATATTGGATCATGTGCACGAGAAAGGATATTTATTATGGTTACTTTCACTGAGATACGAGGTACCTTGGGCTCACAACTAACTAGTGCTTAGGGGCGTTCCTGTGACTTACGTTCATTGGATTTTTTGTACTCACCGTCGGCATACGGTGTGTTTGGTTGGTCAATTTAGCAATGTGTGTGATTTATTTAAAAGTGTAAATTCTTTAAATAATCCCTCTTGAAAACTATTTTCATTTTGATGTTGCACCTCTTTGAAAAATGTTACTAGAATTCTTGTTTATAAAACATGCAAGTTTTTGTCTGGTAAATTTTTTTAGCATGGGACCTCATTTGGAAAACATACCTTTATATCTTGTATTTAAAACATGAAATTGATGTTTTTTTATTTTAAAGGATGTGCATTGGGAATAGAATATCAGGCTAACCTACTGAGTTTTAATACTCACGCCTATAGTCTTCTTCTATTTTTAGCCCTTGTACAGGTTTCAGCTTGAGTTTGATCGCGTTCAGCGATGTGTGATCATTATGTTGGAGAGTGACCAGAGGGGTCACATGGAATTAGTTGGTTATCAGGTTTGGTCAGTTGGGTTGTTGGGTTATTTTTACTTTTAGTTTATTGTACAAATATTGTTCACTTCAATTTTTATGTAAATGTGTTTTAGGCTATCCATTTCTTTCCGCTGTTTGTTTGATTGTTTATATTTGGGCGAAATCATTCCCTTGTGTACTCTATTGATTCCCTTGGTGCTTGTCGCCATCCCGGGAAGATCAAGAACGCCTCTCAGGACTTGTCGCGGGCTAGCCTGGGTGACCGGTTCAGGGTTGACTCGGGCTGGTTCGTGACACTAAAAAACCTCAAAAAATCCTAAAACCCCCAAAAGACCCTAAAATCCAAGAAAAACCCTAAAACCCCCTAAAAAACCTCAATAATAAAAAAATCCTATAAAACCCCTAAAAATCAATGAAAATGTAAAAGCCCCAGAAAACCCTGAAAAACCACTGAAACCCATAAATACCACTAAAAAAAATTAAAAACCCTAAAGCCCATAAAAACCCTAAAAAACCCACTAAAAACTCTAAAACCCCTAAAAACAAAAAAAAAAATCTAAAAAAAATTAAAAACCCTAAAAGGAAAAAATACCCTAAAATCCCAAAAAGACCTTAAAACCCTAAAAAACCCTAAAACCCTAAAAACCATGAAAAACCCCAAAAACCTTCAAAAATCCCTAAAACCCCTAAAAACCATAAAAATATTAAAAATCCATTAAAAATCAATGAAAACGTAAAAAACCCTAAAAACTCTAAAAACCCCATGAAAACCATAAAAACACTAAATACCTTAAGAAACCTAAAAACTCAGTTTAACCCTAAAAACCATTGAAAACTCTAAAAACCCTTAAACCCCCTTAAAATGTTTAAAAACTCTAAAAACCACAAAACCCTACAAAAATCAAAAGGACCCTAAGCACCCTAAAAACTCCAAAAAAACCTTAAAACCCCTAGAGTCCCCCTTAAACCCTAAAAAACCCTAAAAGCCTTGAAAACCACCCAAAACTCCAAAAACTGCTAAAAATCCACTAAAAATTTTAAAAACCCTCAAAATCCCAAAAAACTATAAAACACTCTAAAAACATTAAAACCCCTAAAATAATTAAAAAAACCCTAAGAACCCAAAAAGACCCTAAAACCCTGAAAACCCCCTAAAACCCCTAACACCCTAAAAACTCTAAAAACCCTGAATATCCCTAAAAACCTAAAAAAAACCAAAAAACCATAATAACATAAAACCCATAAAGATCAATGAAAATGTAAAAAACCTAAAAAATCTTTAAAATCCCCCAAAACCATAAAAACCCCTAAAAATCGTAAAAACCATGAAAATCCCATAAAACCCTGAAAAATCACTAAAAACTCTAAAAACCCCAAATGACCCTAAAACCCCTAAAAATGCTAAAAAACCCTAAAACCCCTAAAAACCCTCAAAATCCCTAAAAACCCTAAAACCCATAAAAATCCTAAAAATCCCCTAAAAACACGCGAAAAATGTAAAAATACATAAAAACCCTAAAAAACCCATAAAAACCATAAAACCCCCTAAAACATAAAAATCCTAAAAGTCCCTAAAAACACAAGAAAATGTAAAAATCCCTAAAAACCCTGAAAAACCCTTAAAAACCATAAAACACCTACAAACCTTAAAAAACCCTAAAACCCAATAAAAACTCCTAAAAATACAAAAAAAATTAAAAACTATAAAAACCCTTAAAAGCACAAAAAACCCTAAAACCCCAAAAGACCCTAAAAACCCTGAATACCCCTGAAACTTCTAAAAAAACCTGAAAACCTTCAAAATCCCTAAAAACCTTCAAACCATAAAAATCCTAAAAATCCCATAAAAATCCATGAAAACCTAAAAAACCCTAAAAAATCTAAAAAAACCCTTGAAAACCTTAAAAACCTTTAAAAACCTTAAAACCCCTAAAAACCCTAAAAAACATTAAAAACTCTAAAAACCATTAAACTTCCTAAAAATGCCAAAAAACACAAAAAACTATAAAACCCTAAAAAACAATAAAAGACCCGAAATCCCTAAAAACCCTAAAAACCATGAAAACCCCAAAAACCCAAAAACACCCTAAAAACCACTAAAAATTCTAAAAAGCCTTAAAATCCCTAAAAATGTTAAAAAAAACTCTAAAAACCCATAAAACCCTAAAAAACTCAAAAAACCCCCTAAAAACCCAAAAATACCCCCAAAACCTTGAAAACCCCTAAGAACGGAAAAACCCCTGAAAACCCCTAAAACCCCTCCAAATCCCTAAAAACCCTAAAAACCCATAAAAACAATAAAAACCTAAACAACCCATAAAAATCCTTGAAAACATAAAAAACCCTAAAATCTATGAAAAACACCATAAAACCATAAAAACCACTTAAAACCTTAAAACCCCAAAAAAGCAATAAAAATCCTAAAAACCACTAAAAACTATAAAATACATAAAACCCTAAAAAACTCAAAAAAACCCTAAAAACCCCCAAGAGACCCTAAAACCCTAAAAACCCTAAAACCCCATTCAATCCCCTAAAAACCCTCAAAATCAAAAAAAACCCTAAAAACCATTAAAAATATAAAATTCTTAAAACCCCATAAAACACAGGAAAAAATAAAAATCCCTAAAAACACTGAAAAACCCCTAAAAACCATAAAAACACCTATAAACCTTAAAAACAATAGAAAACCATAAAACCATAAAAACCACTAAAACAGTAAAAACCCTTTAAACCATTAAAACTGTAAAAAAATCTAAAAGCTTTAAAAACCCTAAAAAACTCAAAAACCTCTAAAAACCCAAAAAAAAGACCCTAAAAACTTTGACAGACCCTAAAAACCCTAAAAAACCTAAAAATCATAAAAAACACCTAAAAATCCAAGAAAAAGTAAAAAACCATAAAAACCTTAAAAAATCGATGACAACTATAAAAACACTTAAAACCCCTAAAAACATTAAAAACTCTAAAAAAACTTTAAAACCCTAAAAAACTCAAAAAAACCCTAAAAACCCAAAAGGACCCTAAAAACCCTAAAAAACTAAGAACTCTAAAACCCCCTAAAAACCCATAAAACATCAAAATATATAAAAACCCAAAAACCCATAAAAAACCTAGAAACTCTAAAAACCCTAAAAATCCCGGAAAACATAAAAAACCCTAAAAACCCTAAACCCCCCTCAAAAAATCTATAAACCCCCCTAAAAATTATTAAAACCCTAAAAACCCACTAAACCTATAAAAACCCTTAAAACACCCCATAAAGAGTTGAAAAACTCTAAAAAACCTTAAAACCCTAAAAACTCAAAAAATCCCTAAAAACGCAGAAAGACCCTAAAAGCTAGGAAAAACACTAAAACCCCTAAAAAAATAAAAATCCAAAAACCCCCTAAAAATCCATTAAAACATAAAAACACTAAAAACCCTAAAAAACCCTTGAACGCCATAAAAACCACTAAAAACAGTAAAAAATACGGAAAACACATAAAATCCCTAAAACCCCTTAAAACCTCTAAAATGGTAAAAAAACTCTAAAAAACATTAAAACTCTAAAAAACAAAAAAACCCGTAAAAGTCAAAAGACCCCCCAAAACCATGAAAGACCCCCAAAACCATTGAAAACCCCCCAAAACCATCAAAATCCCTAAAATACCTAAAAACACCCAAAACCATAAAAAAATCCTAAATATCCCCTAAAAATCCATGAAAACCTAAAAACCCCTAAAAACCCTAAAAATTCCTAAAAACATTTAAAACCCCCCTAAAATCCAAAATACCCAATAAGACCACTAAAAAACTAAAACACCTTTAAATCCCTAAAAACTCTAAAAAACCTTAAAACCCCTAAAAAACTCAAGAAAACCCTAAAACCCCAAAAGACCCCCAAAACCCAAAAAAATCCTAAAAACCCTGAAAAACTCTAAAACCCCTCAAAATCCCTAAAAATCCTAAAAAACCCTAAAAACCATAAAATATAAAAAACCCATCAAAATCCATGAAAACATAAAAAACCCTGAAACCATGAAAAACCCCTGAAATCCATAAAAACCCAAAAAAACCTTAACAACCCTAAAAACTCTAAAAACCTTAAAACCCCTAAAAATGGTAAAAATATCGAAAAAACCTTAAAAACACTAAAAAACTCAAAAACAAAACCTAACCCCCATATAGACCCAAAAAACCTTGAAGCCCTAAAACCCCTCAAAAATCCTAAAAACCCTCGAAATCCCCAAAATCCCCAAAATCCCTAAAAACCATAAAAATCCCAAAAAAAACCCTTAAAAACACTTGAAAATGTCAAAATGCCTAAAAACCCAAAAAAAACAAAAAAACATCAAACCCCTACAAACCTTAAATAAACATAAAAATCCATAAAAACCCTAAAAAACACTAAAAACATTAAAAACACTTAAAACCCTAAAAACGTTAAAAAACTCTAAAAACTATAAAACCCTAAAAACTCAAAAAAAACCCCTAAAACACCAAAAGATCCTAAAAACCCTAAAAACTTAAAAAACTCCTAAGAAACCATCAAAATCCCTAAAATCCCTAAAAACCATAAAAATCCTAAAACCAACCTAAAAATCCATGAAAAAGTAAAAAACTCTAATAACCCATAAAAATCTTAAAAAAGCACTAACAAATATAAAAACCGTTAAAACCCCTAAAAATGTTAAAAAAACTCTAAAAAACCTTAAAAACCCGAAAAAACCCCGAAAACCCCGAAAACCCCCTAAAAACCCTAAAAACCATAAAAATCCTAAAACCCCCTAAAAATCCCTGAAAACATAAAAAACCCTAAAAACCTTAAAAACCCCCTTAAAAACCATAAAAACCCCTTAAAACATTTACAAACCCTAAAACCCTAAAAACCCATTAAAAACCCAAAAAAACAGCTAAAAAGTTAGAAAAACTATAAAAAACATTAAAACCCCTACAAACTCAAAAAAACACGAAAGACCCAAAAGGACCCTAAAATCCATGGAAACCCCTAAAACCACTAAAAATCCCTAAAACCATCAAAAACAATAAAAGTCCAAAAAACCCTTAAAAAGAAATGACAACGAAAAACAACTTAAAATCCCTGAAAACCCATGAAAATAATAAAAACCACTAAACCTGTAAAAAACATAAAAAACCACTAAAACTCTAAAAACCCTTAAAACCCCTAAAAACGTTAAAAACCCTAAAAACCCTTAAATCCCCTAAAAACCCAAAACAACCCTAAAAACCCTAAAACACCCTAGATGCCCCTGAAAAACCCTTAAAACCTTCAAAATCCATTAAAACCCTCCAAAACATAAAAATACTAAAAATATCCTAAAAATCCATGAAAACATAAAAAATCCTAAAATCTTTAAAACCCATTAAAAACCATAAAAACCCCTAAAAACTAATTAGAACCCTAAAAACCATTGAAAACTATAAAAACCCTTAAACCCTCATAAAAACACTAAAAACTCTAAATACCATAATAAACCTAAAAAACTCAAAAACACCATAAAAACTTCAAGAACCCCAAAAAACCCCTAAAAACTTTAATAACCCCCTAAAACCCTAAAAAACCCTAAAAACCTTTAAAACCCCAAAAAACTTTAAAATATCCTAAAAACTACTAAAAACTCTAAAAAACCTTTAAATCCCTAAAAACGTTAAAAAACTCGAAAAATTCATAAAACCCTAAAAAACTTTAAAAAACCCTAACCCCCCCCCCCAAAAGACCCCCAAAACCATGAAAAAACCATAAAAGCCCCCAAACCCCTAAAAAACCCCCCAAACCCCTCAAAATCCCCCAAAACGCTAAAAATCCGTAAAAACCATAAAAACCATAAAAACCATAAAAACCTAAAAAACCCATAAAAATCCATAAAATCCTAAAAAACCCTAAAACCCGCCTAAAAACCATAAAAAACCCTAAAAAACTTTAAAAACCCAAAAACCCATAAAAACCTAAACGACCACTAAAAACTCTAAAAACCTTTATAAACCCTAAAAATGTTAAAAATCTCCAAAAAAATTAAAAATCATAAAAACTCAAAAAAATACCCTAAAAACCCCACAAGACCCTAAAACCCTAAAAACCCCCAAAATCCCTTATGACCCCTAAAAAATCCAAAAAACCTTCAAAATCCCTAAAAATCATAAAAACTCTAAAAACCATAAAAATCCTAAAAAACCCATAAAACACATGAAACCTAAAAAACCCCTAAAAACCATAAAAACCCCTACAAACCTTAAAATCCCTAAAAACCCATAAAACCCTAAAAAACCACTTTAAACACTAAAAACCCTTTAAACCCCTAAAAACAATAAAAAACTACAAAAATCCTAAAAAACTAAAAAAAACCCTAAAAAACCAAAAGGCCCCTAAAAACCAATATAAACCCAAAACCCCCCTAAAAATACCTAAAAACCCGTAGAAACCTTCAAATCCATAAAAATATTAAAAATACCTAAAAATACATTAAAACATAGAAACCCCTAAAAACCCATTAAAATCCTAAAAATTACCAACTATTATAAAAACCCTTAAAACCCCTAAACAAGTTAATTTTTTTAAAAACCATAAAAACTCTAAGAAAATAAAAAATACCCTAAATACCCAAAAGACCAGAAAATCCATGAAAATAAACCTAAAAACTCTTAAAATCCATGAAAAACCCCTAAAATCCTCAAAATCCCTAAAATCTATAAAAAACCTAAAACCCATAAAAACCATAAAAACCCTTAAAAATCCATGAAAACATAAAAACCCTGGAAACTCCCTAAAAACATAAAACCCCCTAATTTTTTTTAAAAACCCTAAAAACACTAAAAAACTAATAAGAACTCTAAAACCCCTTAAAACACCTAAAAAAGTTAAAATACTCTAAAAAACCTTAAAACCCTTAAAAACAAAAAAAAAACCCTAAAACCCCAAAAGACCCTAAAAACCCTAAAAAACACCAAAAACCCCTGAAAATCCTAAAAACCTTCATAATACCTAAAAACCCTGAAAAAATCACAAAACCATAAAAATCTGGAAAATCCCCTCAAAATCCATGAAAATGTAAAAACCCTAAAAACTCAAAAGAAAACCCCTAACAACCTTTATAATCCCTAAAATCCCTAAATAACCCTCAAAACCATAAAAATCCTAAAAATCCCCTAAATATTCATCAAAACCTAAAAAACCATAAAAACTCTAAAATCCCAAAGAAAACCATAAAAACCCCAAAAAACCATAAAACACCTAAAAACCCATGAAAACCCTAAATACCATTGAAAACTCTAAAAACCCTTAAACCCCTAAAAATGTTAAAAACTCTAAAAATATAAAAACCCTAAAAACTAAAAGAAATCCTAAAAACCCAAAACGCCCCTAAAATCCCTAAAAACAATAAAAACCTTGAAAACCCCCACAAACACAAAAAAACCCAAAAAACAACTAAAAACTCTAAAAACCCTTTAAATCCCTAAAAACGTTAATATGGTAGCTGATGTGCTTTCCAAGAAGTCTATTGAAGAACGCTGCTCATGGTGGTCTTTTGTTGCTCCCTCTTTTTGTGCGTCAATTGTGGATTCGGACATGAAGGGTGCTACCCGTACCCGGTTGCATAAGTCCACCTTGTAATGCCTTGCACTTTATTTTTCATTTATACACTTGAGGGACCAAGCCTTCTACTTGGCCTCACGCTTTCTTTTCCCTAAAAACGTTAAAATACTCTAAAAACCATTAAAACCCCTAAAAAACCCAAAAAAAACTATAAAAACCCAAAAGACCCCAAAAACCCTTAAAACCCCTAAAAAACCTAGAACCCCCTAAAAACCCTAAAACCATAAAAACATAAAAACCCCATAAAAATCCATGAAAATGTAAACACCCCTATAAACCCTAAAAAGTCCCTAAATACCATAAAAACATGAAAAACCCTAAATCCCCTTAAAACTCTAAAACCCTATAAAACCCTAAAAATCCACTAAAAACTCTAAAAACCTTTAAACCCGCTAAAAATCTTAAAAATATGTAAAAACCCCTAAAACCCCTACAAAACTCAAGAAAATACTAAAAACCCCAAAATACCCTAAAAACATTAAAAACCATAAACCCCACTCAAGATGCTAAAAACCCTAAAAACCCTAAACACCATAAAAATCCTAAAAAATCCCTAAAACACATGAAAACATAAAAACCCTAAAAACCCCCTAAAAACCATAAAAACCCCAAAAAACCTTAAAAAACACTAAAACTCCATAAAAACCTAATGAACCACTAAAATAATAAAAACACTTTAAACACCTAAAAACATTAAAAAATCTAAAAAAATTTAAAACCTTAAAAAACTCCAAAAACCCCTAAAAATACAAAAAGACCCTAAAAACCCTGAAAAAACCTAAAAACCCTTGAAAAAACCTCAAAATCCCTAAAAAGCATCAAAAACCCTAAAAACCATAAAAATCCTAAAACCCCCCTAAGGCATTTGATTATGGGGTTCCTAGATGTGCCTTCAAGATCGATTTATTTAAGGCATTTGATCCGGTCAAGTGGGACTTCATTTGGGATGCTTTGGATCTGCTCGTCTTTCTATCTAGGTTATCATCTTAGGTTAAAAGGTGTGTATCTACCCTTTATGTTTTTGGTGAATATTAATGGCAGTTTACATGGTTACTTTCCAGGGAAAGAGGGATAAGGTAGGGGGATCTACTCTCGCCCTTCCTTTTTGTGATATGTATGGAGGTTTTCTTGTGCATCCTGGATTCCTTTTCTTCCTCTTCAGGTGCTTACAAGTTTCATTGGCGATGTGGTATAACCTATATATCTCACCTTTGTTTTACAGATGATATTATTCTGTTCTGTTATGGTGATTTGGATTTAGTTTTAGTCTTGAACCATGCTTTGGACCTTTTTTCTTTCCTATCTGGATTGAATGTTAATTTTTTTAAGTCCCTGATGTTTAGGACTAGAATCTCTCCTGATGTTTGTGATTTTATTAAGGCTGTTATGGGGGTTAGAAAGGGGTCTCTTCCTCTTTGTTATCTGGGTTTCCCATTATTACTTCTAATCTTAGAGCTTCTGATTGTGTGTTTTTTTGAGGAGAAAATTGTTCGAAGAGTTAAAGTTTGGACTAATAAATTTCTCTCCTTTGCCGGGTAGTTACAGCTTGTTCAGTTGGTTCTATTTAGTATGCAAG